>JAHVAK010000612.1:0-5000000 GCA_019845155.1 Luehdorfia chinensis
TTCGAGTGAACGTGAAAGGGTTAAGATAATACCGGTTAATGAATTCCATTTGTGCGTTCAGAACTTACTAATTTGCTTTGATATTGTTAATGTAATCTGTTAAGTAATTAAAAATTTAGGTTTAAGGTTAATTAAAAATACCTACAGTTACTGAGACGAATTTTCTTTGTATATTTACCAGATTAATAAAAAAACCAGGCAGTCCGCAATTGCTTGCACATGCTTCTGTATTATTCGAGTAATATTACAACTAAACACAATTAAAATCTGATAGAAGGAAATAAATGCCACAAATCTAGTCTCACAATGATAAAGTACGGGTACATATATGTGACTGGCAATCGGAGTGCGAAACTTTTATTCATGCCTTTTAGACACTAAGTGCTACAAAAATAACTTCCTAACCCTTCTGAATCAATTAAATGTTTGAGGGCGATAATTTCAGGACATATTAATTAGATTTGAAAATAAAATTAATTGCGTTATATAGTCCATTAATGAGTATGGTTCTAGACTATAACGTTTCATTAGGCCGCATGCTGAGAACCGTTCATTACCGAGATAGGTCGAACTGTGAATCAAGTCAACGAGGTATTATGCCGTACGGCGCAATCCTGTGTTCGGCTTTTTTTAAGCGCGCACCACAGCTAGTTGCAAAATATAAACGTTTTCATACTACGCTAATCTATAATGGAGATTTAAGTCAAGGACAGATGCTTTGTCTATCCTTGATTAAACCATGCATATACAAATACTTAGTTTGAGTATTCTCTACCAATCTGGAATCCTTTTTATGAAATTATATTTTAATTCTTGAAGACGTTCAGATTTTTTTTTATACGCAGAATACATTACAAATGTTTGTTTAATAGTTTACCATATAGAAACTTTTGGATAAATATAATCTCCTAACATTACAATTAAGACTTAAACAACTTGAAACAATGTTACTTTACGACTTATGTCATAACAGATACGACTGTACTCCTCAAATTAATAAACTATGCTATAGAATACAAACTCGAACATATTGCCGCAACCCCTGTCAACTTTTGGTAAACTATACAGAATTGTTGACACATACTATACTAACTTTAACTCTGTAGACATTGCGGCATCACGTCCTAGCATATTTAAAAATATTTTTTTTAGCATTACCGATTTTGACGCACTTTTCTGTATGTAAACTGTGGTAAATGGTTTTGGTGTCACAGTCATAATTTCTCTGTACTACAACTATTTAAGGAAATATTTTATAGTGCTACTGTTTCTTTACCCCAATAAATAAAAAAAAACACTAAAAATAGACTTTTAAAAGACTTAAGTGGCAATAAGAGCTAAAATCAATTGCATCTTCAAGCTAATTTTCTAAGTAAACACTAATGTGCATCATTAATTTTCATTGGAAACGCTATATCAGCTCTAATTCCGAACTTCGACGAACATAACGACTCGCCCGACTTATCTCGAATGCAAATACGAATTCGACGGATTGCGTCGTATCGTATCGCAATTAGTGTAAACGCTTCGCGCGTCGCCGTCCGAACAAAGCTCGGTTGATCCGCGTGTTGGCTTTGGGACAGGAAAGCCGACGTGGATGCGCAGAGAAATCAAACTTCTAGATAAGGACCAAATAAAATATACTTATTTTAATTTCATAAAAACTGCATTGGAAAATAAACAAATAAGACGGTGTTAAGGAAAAAAAAAAAAATTTGATCAGTACACACCTATCAATATAAGTAATTATTTAGTATTACAGAATTTAAATTTTATGTTATAAAACATAACGATAGACCCAAAAGCAATTATTTTTAGTATAAAAGAACATTTAAAAGTTCTAATTGAAAAGCGCGCCACGGACAATACTTGATTCGAATGTGCCCCAAAGTGCTAGCTAGAATTATTAAATCTTATTTTTACAAACACATCATCATCATTTCAAAACTATCTCTGTGAACTGCTGAACATAGGTCTCCCCCATAGATTTATTTTTATTGGATAGAGTGATGAAACGTGCAAAGCTTTAACCTGATGTTATGTGCAACGTCGTGTGCCGTGTGGTAGCGGCCTAAGAGAATCTACCACCCCATCTCATTCCGTGGGTATCGTAAAAGTCGACAGAGGGAAAATGAAAATCAGGAGATGGGCAGCAGCATCTTGCTGGAACATCTGAATAAATAAACTGCGGTTGCCAACCCGTCTGCCAAGCGTGGCAACTATGGCAAAATCCCCCCAAAACTAGAGCTACAAACTTTTGTGGCAATCTATGAGGGAGGCCTATGTTCAGCAGTGGACTATTGATAGGCTGAAACGACGATGTGCAACGTCTGCCCATAAGAAATGGTATGTCACGAAGAACATTTATGTGTGACACTGCTCTCATAACCCTGAGATATTAGTTCTTATGTCTCATATGCCCAGTGATTACACTAGCTCTCAGTGCCCTTCAAACCGAAACACAGCAATATTTTTACTACACTGCTTCACGGCAGCCTGTACCTACCTAGACGGATTCCTGCATAGGAATCCTACTACTACATTACCATTGTCACAAAAGTGGAATTTTATCATAGTTGCCGAACTTGGCTAATGGGTTGGCAACCGCAGTTTATTTATATACCCATCACCTGGTTTTCATTTTCCCTCTAGCGTCTTTTACGACACCTACGGGATGAGATGGGTTGGTAGATCCTCTTAGGCCGCTACAACACGGCCATTTTCCCACATAATCCCAGTAGGCACAGACCACACTCTTAGCTAACTTTTCGCTTTCGCGGGGAACGAGATGTGACGGGTGGCGAATCATCATAAATGATGGATGATGAAGAATACTCATATAGCCCCATTAAGTCTCTTCCAGTTTATTTTATAATCGTGATTAGGTATTTGTAGTCGTAACCCTTTTGAATGTTTGCAATAATATTTTAAGCTATTTTGCGCCTTATTCAATTTCAGAAAAGGCTTAATTTACTTCTGTTTTATTTATCGCATTTCCAAACGAGCTTTTAGAATTAACTCAAGCTATGGCTGCTTCGTAAACGACCAGGACAACTAAAGTTTTTATTTCATTTTGTGTTACTTCGTATATGATTTATTCCTTAATGGATTTAGTTAGGTAGGTTTCAACGAATATTATCGTATGTTTACTTAACCTGCCTTTCGATTTGACATAGTCATAATGGCAGAATCGCTGAAGGACCTAAGCGCTATGCTGAAGGATCTCAATAGTGTCGCCCAACGGGTAAGTCTTAATATGAACATGGACAAGACGAAAATGTCTAACGTCGACGTCACACCTACACCGGTTTTGGTTGGGAACACTACGATCGAAGCTGTAGACGAATATGTATACGTAGGAGAGATTGTCCGACTAGGTAGGTTTAACCTCGACCAAGAGGTCAATCGATGGATCCAACTCGGCTGGGTAGAATTCGGGAAACTGCGTCACATCTTATCGTCGAGTTTACCTCAATGGCTCAAAACAAAAGTAAACAACCAGTGCGTGTTGCCAGTGATGACATACGGAACCGAGACGTGGTCTTTCACCTAGAGTAACCGACATAGCCCTAAGGATTAGCAAGCTGAAGAGGCAACGGGCCGGCCATATAGCTCTTAATACCGATAACCGTTGGGGAAGAAAGGTTCTCGAGTGGCAACCTCGTACCGGCAACCGCAGTGAAGGGCGACATGCACTAGATGGAGCGACGACTTGCACGGTTTTACGGGAAGTCGATGGATGCAGGTGGTTCAGGACCGTGTTTTGTGGCAATCTATCGAGAAGGCCTATGTTCAATAGTGGACTATGACAGGCTGAAATGATGATGATGATAATGACTCAAACTTGGCTTAGTTTTTCTACATCTTTAAAATACTAGATCTAAATAAAATAAATACTCAATTTTGGGAGATGGGTCGAAAACAAATGCCATATGTACCACGCTACGTTGCGGGTTTTTTTGGTGAAAGTGACGTGGTGAGCAAAACATTAACCTGATGATAAGCGCAACGTCTGCTCATAACAAATGCTGTGCCACCCAGAACACTTCTGTGTGGCACCATACTGTCCATCATCTTATAAAATCAGTTCTTAAGTCTTATATGCCCAGTGATTACATTGCCTCTCAATGCCCTTCAGACCGAAACAGTGCAATGTTTTTTTTTTTTTTTTTTATTGTATAAAGTGACGAAACGAGCAAAAAGTTCACCTGATGGTAAGTGCAACGTCCGCCCACAACAAATGCTGTGTCACTCAGAATATTTCTGTGTGACACCACACTGCGCCCGTCACCCTGAGACATCAGTTCTTAAGTCTCAAATGCCCAGTGATTACGCTAGCTCGCAGTGCCCTTCAAACCGAAACACAGTAATGTTTGCACACTACTGCTTCACGGTAGAATAACTGGCCCTGGGGTGGTACCTACCTAGACGGATTCCTGCATAGGAATCCTACCACCAGTAAATGTTTGCACACTACGGCTTCACAGCAGAATAATTGGCCTGTGGTGGTACCTATCTAGACGAGTTCATGCATAGAAACCTACTAGTAAAAGCGTGGTATATTCTTTTTTGTTTAAAGGGTAAAAATATGTTGACTTTGTTTTGAGGAATTTTGATCACGGTGACGTAACAGCCTATTAACGTCCCACTGGTGAGCACAGGCCTCCTCTCATTTCGAAGAGGGTTTTGAAGCCGGGAAGATACCGCCACACTGCTCCCATGCGTGTTGGCGGGTGAAGTGCGCGAAATATTTTTATTCCACAGACATGCAGGTGTCCTCACGATATTATCCTTCACCACTGAGCACGTGGTAAACCAAAAACTTAAATTGCAGAGCAATTTTTAGTGGTACCGGGGATCGAACTCAGGTCTCCCGCGTACATTTTTAAGGAAAGCTCGCCTCTGAGCTACCACGGCTAACTGTCTGATTATTCCGAGTCTTCCATGCAGGCAAATGGTGTGTTTCCGCCATTTGTTTAAAACACGAATTTTTGATTTCCCAGAGATTTTCTTTAGTCAACTCTTTCGAATATCACGGCATGAAAAAATTAAATGACTGCCAACTTACAGAAAGGTAAAATTTAGATGGCTAATTGTATCGGTTCTAACATAGCACAAAAGTTAGTAAAAAGAGTTAAAAGAAAGAAGTTACCTTTGCCTCGCCGCTCCTACAGCTTGTGGTGCCGGTAATCGAATCCAGGACATTCCCATAGTCCGCCAACCCGCACTGGAGCACCGCGACAGATTTTTCTTGGCTCCAAAAACTCTCTCAAAAATAAGCAGGGGCAGGTGATCAGCTGTAGTATATTTATTAGCTATTATTTGTAATAAGCTTCCGTCAATTTTATAATTCTAAAATTCTGAAATAATATTATGTTTTAATTGAATACACAGAAAATTATAAAAATGGCATATTAGAATTTCGTCATTAATTCTACAAAGAGATTCACTCATGATAATATAATAGAATTTCCAATATCATACAAAATATTTGACGGATCGCAGTCACGTGTCTCAAACGATAATTCTAAAGACGCAATGAAAATGAATGATTGCTCGATGATGAATTAGAATGCTGAATCGATTTTTGTCTCATTACTTATCGTTCTAATTTGAATCTTATGGTTTTTGGTATAAGTATTGAAGTTCGAATACTACTATTGAAAGAAATAGATTTTGTAAGTGAAAGTAAGAAAAATTTCCTTTAATGTAAGTTAGAGTGTCAAAAACACATTTCACTTGATAGTACAAGCCACGGTCAGAGCTACAGAGTAGTATTTTTTTTATCGGATAAGGTGACGAAACGACCAGAACGTTCAATGCTGTGTCACCCAGAACATTTCTGTGAGGCGCCACACTGCGCTCGTGACCATAAGACATCAGTTCTTAAGTCTCATATGCCCAGTAATTACTCTAGCTATCAGCGCCCTTCAGACATAATCAGAATAATGTTTGCACACTGCTGCTTCACGGCAGAATAAAAGGCTCTGCGGTTCTTTTTTTAAAGAAGAGGGGGCAAACGAGCAAGCGGCTCACCTGATATCAAGTGATCACCGCCGCCTATGAACATCAGCAATCCTAGAGGAACGCCGTTGCACAAAGCAGAAATTTCCTTGAAAAACGCGCTGTGGTGGAATGCCAACCATCTAGATTATATGGATGGAATTTTGCTGGTGTTACCCCTAAAGGCTAAGTAAAAATTCTGCTGTTAGTAATTGGGTCTCTAAATATCATTCTTGATCGATTCGAAACGTAGCATCGTCACTTTGTATTAGCATACTGTGAGAGCGTGGCACTTCGTTTATGCTGTCCTAAATATGTGCTGCGGTCAGTATGACTCTGTCACGGCATAATCTATTACATGACGACCGCGTGGTCTAGTGATCAGAGTACCTTACTTTAACGACGCAGGTCTTTGGTTCGAATACCAGCCGTAGTCAACATTATTGCAAAAACAGAAATAAACTGTTGTATTTCGTTTGTTTGTTGTGTGTATTTGTTTGCAGTGTATGTAGTTTAGTTGTGTTGTGCATGTGTAATTTATGTCTGTAAAACCACCAGCACTGAAGAAATCCTGGTCTCGGACGGCATTAAAAGAAAATCAAAAAGTGCGCTTACGAATTAGCACACGTGACAGAAGTGAAACTTATTGTATATATAAAAAATGTATACCAGTTTATAAACAATTATTAATAATTCGATATCAGGTAAAAAAGCTGCTGCACTTAAATTCGACATTGAAATTTTTTCCTCATCGCACCAAAAGAAAGTTCACTTTAAAAACAACAATTTAATACATTGTAGTTTTTTGAAGGAATTTTAAGTGTGAATATGAAACTTAACAGTAAAGAGTCAATGCGTATAAAAAAACAGATATGGTTTCTATGCATGTCTGTCTGCTAGAACGTGTCTAATTTTTTACTATGGAAATGACTTACACGTACTGTGGAAGTAAATATTTGTAAAATCTCAAAAGAATCTGGAAGGTAAACAAAATGAGAGATTAGTTGAAAGAAACCAAGACAAGACGTTACTGAATGATCTAATTATAAATCATAATGACCGAAACGTGGAGTTAATTACGAAACATACGTTTTCAGAAAACGCATTTGTAGTATTGCTTCAAATTTCTTAATACTTATAAGGTTTGTTTTTTGTTACATAAAACCATCGAATTTTCGAGTTTTCTTTAATAGATAAGCTCCTTTAAAGACCGAATTAAACTGGGCATGACGTATGAACATAACGGAACTACTAAATTATTATCAAAGTCCTCTAAACAACTAACAGCTAAGTAAACCATGACACCTCCAGCCGCAAGATTAGCGAAATATCCTATTCATCACAGCAGAACCCTCGCATTAGAACAATGCAACAACTATTTGAAACTGTCAAACATTGAAAACGTCTCAACTGGCAATACGTATGTAAATAGCCGGGTGCCGTCCCTCTGTATATCAAGGTTTATTGTCATGGCAAGAAGCCTAAGTCGGAAGCATGAGACGTGGGACACACGGCTCTAGCAGTGTGAGAACATATTAGTGTTTCTCTTTTTGACCATATTACTGTATCTGGTGGTATAGGTTCCGAATGAGACTATTGCAGGAAATTTACTGCGCTCGTCACTTTGTCATATCAATTCTTACGCATTCTAATATTATAAATGCGAAAGTAACTTTCTCTGTCCCTTGTTTGTTTGTTACTTTGTGTTTGTTACTTTGTCCATGTCCAACCGCTGAACCGATCTTGACGAAATTTAGCGCAGAGATAGCTGGCATCCTGGAGACGGACATTTGATGACTTTTTATCCCAGAAATTAAATAGTTTTCACGGGCATAAAAAAACCAATATCCGCGCTGACGAAGTCGGGCATCAGCTAAGTAGCATATAAGACTGTTAGCCCTGTAATTACACTAGACAACAGTGCTCTTCAGACCAAAACACAGAAACAATCAATAATCGTTTGTACATTTCTTGTAGAATATATTCACGGATTTCTGCTTAGAAATCCTACTAAATAAAATCCGGTGCCAGCAACAAAGAACACATGTTACGTAGAATTACCTGTATCTTTTTTATACGTGGTGGTCCCAATATTTTGCGCTCAAATATAAATTCAATCAGAGAAATACAATGCACAGCTTATCGGTACTGTTTGGATAGTGTACTTATCTTAACTTATGAAATAATGTGATGTTTGTTGTCCACAGCATCTGTGTGTATGACGGGTATCCAACCATATCTAAGTGTTTTGGATTTCGATTGCAAATGCTTACTAAATTCAAAACAAGCCGTTTGCGCGTCAACGAGTGTCGAGCCTATTTATTGGAGTGAGTTTAAGCTGAACTCTCCCATTTTACGATATACTTCAGCGAGGCGTGATACAAATTACGCTATATCTTTAAAATACAAAACGCCATCCATCCATCCATGGTTCGGCTATTGTTATGTTAATGAAAAATTAGGATGATAAAAATTCCATTGATTTTTTAAAATTATACCTTTAATCGCTTACTGAAGCTTTTCATTAAACATTTGCAATTTAGATATAATACAGATGTATCTGCCACAATTCTCACCAATCGACAAACTATTAGAGATCAAATATTTTGGTATAAATTAATTAATAACTCTAAAGACTCTCCCTTCCTTCTTAATAATATCAATTTTGGATGCCCCCGAATTAACTCTCGTAAAAAACCTTGGTCTCTGTTCCTCTTTGCAAAAGAAAATATGACTGTAACACCTTTCTGTATCGTTCCTGCAGTTACTACAACAAACATTTACAACATCTCGACATATTTAACGATCGTATTGGTAAATATAAGAGGAATTTGAGACAGACAGTTTACAGCACTATTAAAACGTAATAATTTGTATTAGCTTCATTATCTAGTTTTATATTTTCAGTGCTTCAATGGTTTCTGCACCCACTTTCGCTTTTTTATCTTAATGTATTGTCTATCAGTGGAAACTTTTCTGTTTTTTGTAAAATTTATATTATGTCTATTTTTGTATGTAATGTAAAATTGTTTGTTTTCCTATAAAATAAATAAAAATTTATATGATGCTTTTGTTTTCCCAGAAGAAAGTTTGAGTTGCCATTTAGAAAAATCTTAAATTTTTTTTGATTGTAGTTATTTATGGTTGTTTGTAACTAGACACAAATTAATAAGCAAAACACGTCGTTGTACTACGAAACAATTACAGACGATGCTTCGAATCGCTTTGATCATGTAATGTTTCCAGCGCTCCTAAGAACCGGCGACTCAAAGAACCGCCATCAATTTGCACAAACGTCTCCATTCCATTGTGACAAATACGGAAACGTTGGTAACAAACTGTGCCATTAGTCAAATTAATTATTTACCATCTTGCAGACTGAAAGCATTTGTCCCTTTGACCATATCGCTGTGCTAGGGTTTGAATTATTATCAATCTGGTTGAGAGCCAAGTTGTCGATAGATTTCGGGAGCTATTATTATTCAGAAGTTCGGAACTTTGGAGGTGATTGTGAAATTTTAGTGGAGCGTGGAATAAATTTGTGTATAGCTCAATTGTACTGCTTTTACTCGTATAGGCAATTATCGATGCTCTTACTATGCTCAGGTTTTAAATTTATTAAGGTATAAAAACGCATATAAAAATATACATTTTGCAATCAGTGAAGGAAATTTTAGAATCGATTCAGTTGTTTTCGAGATTACCCGTCATACAGTATAATTACTGGTGGTGCGATTCCTATACAAGAATCGGCCTATATCGTAGAATCATAACGCCAGTTTTTCAGCCGCCATATAGTGATATGCAGGTACCCCTATATTTTCGTTCAAAGGGCACTGAAGTAAATGTAATTTAAGGGCACATGAGACTGACGAACCGATATCTCATTGTAACTAGCACAGTGCGGTGCTGGCTAACATGGATTTGACCATCAGGTGACCGACATTAAATTCCCTTAATAATAATGTCCACAACTATAAATAGAATACACAACTATTTCCCATGAGAGGTAGGCAGAAACCACACCTTTTTTTGCACAAATGTTGGCTCCGGCTGTGATTCGAACTCAGGGCCCGAAATCAGGTACTCTGACCACTAAGCATATGAGGCTTAAGAATTTGTGTCTTAGAATGACACCAGCGCAGTGTGGCACACCAGAAAAATGTTCTGTGTGACACAGCATTTGTTACGTGCAGACGTTGCACTTACCATCAGGTGAACAATTCGAATATTACCTAACAAGTCCAGTTGTCCAATGTAACAATCGTATTCTGCATGGAACTGATAGTCTTGCAAAATATACGTAACTCCACATAAGATAAATAAAACGGTCTACCTGATATTTTCAATTTTACTGCAAAACGTTTCAGCATCGACATAAAGCATTTAAGCCCTATTATCTGTAGCAATTTGATATCAAGAGCAATCGTAATCTGTCTGTCTGTCGAGAACAATACGCCGGAATGCATTAACTTGGAGTCAACAACAAAACCGCGGTCTCCATTTAGAGGACAGGTTCCCCCCAAGCCTTTGATACCTTAGCTCTGTTGTAAAACTATACATATGTAGTATATCTACGATTATAAATCCTGTTATTACTCGTTGTTATATCGCAAGTACTAGTATATAATTGAGATACCAAACATGTCATTTTTTACGTAACATAATAAATACGTAGAGTCACGCGTCTTTACCATTGGGGTAGGCAGAGACCACACCTTTCCACTTGCTACGATCCTGACAAACATCTACCTTCATGAGCGTTTTCATACAAGCTCGATTGCGGGTACTTTTCACGTGGCCTTGACTTAAAAGGATTTTGATCTGATCGTGATAAGTTAATGTAATAAAATGTTAAACTTCGAAATTTTATGTTTCCGTTTTGTTTCAAATATTTTTTTAAATTAAAATAACTAAAATGTTTAAAAAAGTGTTTTACATAAAACTTGCACAGATTACATTCATTAAACTACTTAAATAAAGCAGCTTTTATCTCAGGCTGCCTGTTGACAGCCAGTAGTATGTCTCTAGTTTGTCAGTAGTATGTGCTTATGACACCAACTTCGCCTCTATATATATGCAAGGTATCCACCATGGCCTATAAAAGAATCGCTTTCACTCAAGCAACGAGGGCTCTGTTAAAACAAATTACAAAGAGTACAAAACCGATTTATAGCGCAGAAGACAGGTGGTACCAGCGCAATACCTTTACAGCGAAATTCTTGTTAAATTCCGTTATTAAATCTCTGAACACTTCAGAGAAATTTCACGGCAATTTTTCCTAAGAGCCGCACTCGATCCCAACCCATTGGTGATTAAAGCAGCTAATTGCCGACCCAATACGCGACCGAACACACACGTCGCCCGCGAAACGTACTCGAAGATTCGTATGTCTCGGCACCCTCTGACCACGATACGGTCAGCCATGACTCTAACACTGTACACACAGTATGTTCAGAAGTTCCAAGGCGCTTATCACCCCCTAGAACTACCGACACTGAATGGGATGGTAAATTTTAAAGTTACTTTAGTATTTTTGTTTGGGTCTAATCAAGCTTGCGAGCTCCTAGCCCCCCTGAGCTCAGCTATCCGATGAAGCTGTAAAACCTAAGATTGATAACATCACGAACACACGTATATATAACGAGTAAAACGTCAGGTTGAGAGTAGTACGTCACGTTTTAAAATTGATTTTGTATTGTGATGTTCGAAATAATTTGACGTGGTCAAGGATAAATGTGTAGTTGCCAATTGTCATAGAAAATCATAAAATATTGCCTGTGTTGTTATTGTAGATGATAGATAAATAGAAAGTATATTTGTTGTAATGTTAAGAAAGTTTTAACAAAAAGTACAGTACTTTTTCGCTAATTTACAATTTATTTTTACTTTTTTTTTCTTGTTTCTGTAGTTAGTTTAGTTGTGTTTTAAAACAATCGATGGCTGCCTGTAAGTTGAGTTTTAGTCAAAGACACCGGCAGAATAACAGGATTGCAGTTATGTCACTGCAGCATAATGCTAAGTCGGATGTCTTTTTGTTACTGTGGTCCTATTATTATGTTAATGTTAAAAATATTCGTTTATTGTCGAATGTTCTTCTATCAGTTACACCAATGTTTCTTTCTTTTCTTCTTCCCAAAATCGTTTAAGCTTTTGTTTTATTGTAATATTTCAAATGTTCTAAAGCTACAAACATTCTAATGTTCACGTCCCTACAAAGTATTCGTTATAAATGTCGCATCAAATGAGATTTATTTTGAAGTAAATCTTATTAATTGTATGTTAGGCAAAATATATAATATTTATTGTCGTAATCCTAAATTGGTTTCCGAACGTCAAATTTTAAAAAGGAATCTATGATTGAATCAACACCCGATAAATTCAGAGAGCTGTTTAGGGGTTCCTATTGTGTAATTTTTTTACAATTAAATCTAAATTCTGGATGAGACATTACATTTTTAATGTCCCTTTTCATTATTTTGTACGATGTTTTGGATATTTAATCGCGTAGGTTTGTAGTGATGTAGATGGAAAATATGTTAATTATTTTCAAATTCACAACTTCGCGGGTCTGATTAGTTGTTAGTCTTAAATTTTCGTTAAATTAATTATTGCCTGTTATTAATCTTATGATAAATTAAAATACATTTGAATATTAACTACCGAAGCAAAATGTATGCAACACAAAATGATAATAACACATTAATAAGTAAGTACTTCTTCGCTAAAACATAGCGTTAATATTTTCGACATTATAGAATATCCTGCATTGTTGGCAACTTCCGAGTTCTTAACCGCAGGAGAACATCAATCCATTCACATTTTGAAATATTTACCTGTGTACACTTTAAAAAAAAATAATATCTAAAACAAAGACACTTCCAGATTTACAATGCTCATGAATCACCGTTGTACAAAGCAATATTGAGTGCGAATGTCAGGGCAAGTAATTGTAAAGATGTCGGCTTCGGTTTACGGACGCCCTTTGCTTCTCCTTGAGGGGTCGGCCGGGGGATAAGTGATACATCAGTGTCGGTTTATATCCGGTCGATTGTAGTTCCTTAACTTCGACCCGCGTGACGTTTACAATAGAAATGGACACTCATGTTTTAGATAAACTCAAATCCTCACCTCTGCAGGAATCGAAGATTCCTTATTTTTTATTAATATCTTAGAAGAAACGGTCAATATTCAGATGGAATTATAATACAGTACACTAAGAATCTTACCGGGATTAAAACAACGAGTTGCAATTCCCTTGGTTATAATTGTTAATGAATTATTACAATTAAAACCTACAAAAAATGTTTTGTTAGTTTCTGGACATTTACAGCGTATACAATAAGTTTGTTTTCACGTCTTTAGTAATTATACTTTGTTTAGATAGGATATATAGGATTTCTATGCCGTGAAGCAGTACTGTTCAAATATTAGTGTTTCCGTCTTAAGGGCACTGAGAGCCAGAGTAATTATTGGGCATATGAGACTGAAGAATTGATGTCTCATTGTGACGGGCGCAGTCTGGTGCCACACAGAAGTGTTCTGTGTGGCACAGCATTTGTCATAGGCAGACGATGCATTTACAATCAGGTGAACATTTTGCAAGTCTCGTCACTTTCTACAATAAAATAAACAATAAATTTCTTCTCTTTCTCTCGTTTTTAATAGACGTTTTAAAAGAGTTTTTTTTTCGAAGAAATAATAGTAAAGTATTTTATTTCGAAACGTACAGTTACATAATTTAAACGTTATTATAAACTTCACCTTATACAGAAACCGATTGCTCAGAATTGATAATGAATGAATGACAAATTAAACATTATTTAACTAATTTTAAACGTTAAACAACATTATTTTATTTTTTATACTTAGAAGTATTCGAAGAGCAATAAAAGAGGTCGATGTTATTAATTTATTTATTACAAGTATTAAAATAGCGAGAAAATTAAATGTTTCCGTTGTAGTTTTACCGAAATGTATTATGGTGGTCTATAATATTAATTGTTCTTGGAGCAAACAGGTAGTCGGGCTCTTGTCGGAAAGTTTATTTTAAGAAAGTACTGAAGAGGAGTCAGATTTGTTATTTAAAATTGGTATTAATCTATAAAGACATGGTTAAATATTAACCATTATTAAATAAAAATGTAATTGTATGCTCGGCTGATGAAGTGGTAACGGATCTAGGGCACCTCTTACGTGTCGTAAAAGTCGACTGGAAGTAAATCCAGAAAAATCGCATGTCCTAAAAATTCAACACAGATATAAAGACACAGTAAGTCTTAATGCAAGGTAAACCATTCACTAGTCGCCACTTTCCTTTCCTTCATCCAAGAAAATTTGCATTAATATTTCAGAACGTGATAACTTAAGACTAAGCCAGCCAAGTTACCTGCTTGGGAGATACCTATTTCAGTATTGGACTTTTAAAATTAAAAAAAAAGTATGTAAATCATTTCATTTTCAAATTCAGTTTGATCCAATCAGAATTTTAGAATAGGACAGCACATCTTATCAGTTATTGTTATCAAAATACTGTTGTGACCACCAGATGTAAAAACTCGTAAGCCTATTATCTATCTAACAAGGAATTAACGTATGTACGAACCAAAAACTCACAGTTTAGTAGGCATTGCGGTCAATGGTATCATAAGGACGCGGAAAAACTAATTAATACTTTTTTATCGATATGTGAGTAATTTAAAAACAGCTTTTTAAATTCCGTGATTACAGCTTTTACAAATTTATAAAGCGAAAGTAGTAAACAGTATAGAGAAAATTCTTCTATACAATACAATTTTTCTCCCACAACCGAAGAGATACTTGATCAAAGCCATCTGTCTTAATTCAGATCCGACTAGGAGTGCGCCAGATGACACTTCGAGAGTGATCGCTCTTATTGAATATTTATAAGTTTTCTGTCCACGAGGATAATACGTTTAGAGCAGGGACAAATCTGTTGCAAATTTAGTTGCAACTAATAAATTTAGAAATTTCGATTACTGCCATTTCAACGTAACCAAAATATTCGAATGACTTGTGTCGTTTGCCAATGCACAATGGAGCGTGACAGATAATTCACCGCTCAAAAACACTCATTCAACGACAAATTCATTATTACGTGACATTGAATGAAAGTTAAGTAACCAAAATATGAGCTAGATTATAGTTTTATTACGAAGTAAAGACAAGATTTTTTTTCCGTATAAGTAATGACGCCGACGGGAATAACACGGTACGAGTGTGGCTTGGCTTTCAGACATTTTTCTTATTTATCGTCATTATTATTCACATTATTTTTTTTAAGACTATTTATTCTCATTGCTAATAAATTATTACTAGAAAATTCATAAAAAGAGCTGATTGACTTTTTATATATAAATATTAATTGTATCGGTTTGTGCAGTGACTAAGCAATTATCTTTTGCCCTATAGGTCGCGGGTGATATTCCTGCAAGGGACAAATATTTTTATGGCCTATTGATGGTTGTTTCGAGTCTGGATGTTTGTGCATGTGAATTTCATGCCTGTTATCGCACTAACGGTAGAGGAGAACACCTAGTGTGGGCCATCGTTTTTTAAAAACTAAAAAAGGTTAGGCATTTACTTCTAAAATAGTTTTACCTATCAAAATAGCTGCTAACATATTGATTCTCAGAATCAGATTTTGCTTTTTTCGCAATCAATGTTATTGAAACACATTCTCAATTCATTTATTTTTAGATTAAAAACAGAATGCGATTCAATTAAAGTAAACAATATCGTATATGTAACATTATCCTTCCGGTTTCAGATTAAAACAAAGCGATAGAGGCATAGGACACGGCTTTTTAAACAAGCCACTCTGAATTTTTTATAATATAATTGCTAATTTGCCCCGTCTCCCTCGTATCCCGTTGCAGGATAAATTTCCCTTTTTTTCCCTGAGCTTTGTTAAAATTTCAGGATTATCTCTGCTTTTACCTGATGAATTATTATTGTTGTTTTTCTCATTTCATTTCCTTCCGCATCTTCATTCGAATCTGCTCTAATTATTTCCCCTTCAGTAAACAAAGGTGCTCCTGTTTGCCCGTAGCTACCCTTTGTAGTTTATTTCATAATACATTTCAAAGCTATTCAGATTCAATAGTAAAAATATTGTAATCAAAATGTAAGTTATTGTTGTATGTTGACAGTTTAAATTAATAATGGTATCAAATATATTTTTACGCATTATATTATATTCGTAGATAAGAGTAAAAATGCTTCAAATGATGAAGTGTTTTTAAAAATATCGTTCTAAATATTTTTCTACGAGGCCATAGATTTTGGTTTCATCACATGCGTCTGATTGATTCTTGCCGACATAATTAAACTATTAGTCACATCTAGGAAAATTTTATTGTTATATTTCTATTCTTCTGTCTTTGTCTGTTATGTGCGTCTATTAAATTCAATAAGATGAATGGCCTCCTGGCCGCTTTCGTCCATGAGTTTTGTAATAATACGAGTACTATACTGTTTTTAATAAATAATATTTGCGAAAATACAATAATCTGAATTCATTTGCTCAGTAAATGAATTCAGAGTATTGTATTTTCGCAATGAGAAAGACCAATGAGTGTAATTTTGCTACTCTCACTGTCTCAGGTTTTAATTAAGACCTGTTCAATTAAAAG
This sequence comes from Luehdorfia chinensis, assembly GCA_019845155.1. NCBI lineage: Eukaryota > Metazoa > Arthropoda > Insecta > Lepidoptera > Papilionidae > Luehdorfia > Luehdorfia chinensis. Next base: position 16,659 of record JAHVAK010000612.1, read on the forward strand.
TCGTAATCCTTTTCAATCTTCATCAATAATCAAAATTCAAATCCTCACATTCATTACTTTAAAAGTCACAAAGTATGACGCATGCAAATTTATCTCATGTCTCATTTACATACAGCGTGTTAGGACATGTCGCCGCACGTGCCACGCGATGTGGTACGGGGATTAAATTTATTTTCAATATACTTACTAGATTGGTCAGAGATTTTCGAATTGTATTTGATGCCCATTCACCACCAGTTTAATAAGAAAAATAAAAGTTTTTCTTATTAAACTGGTGGTTATAATAATAAAACGTTTACATTTATTTGTAAATGTGTAAAAAATCTTAGTGAAGTATAAACATATTTTATATTTATATCTATTACATAATAAAGTTTTTACAAGCAACATTTTGAACAGAAGAGGGTTCTGCCACTATACCATAGATGGCGTTCTATAGAATATTATCGAAAAAATATTCATAACTTCGGAACCGTTGAAAGTAAACACAGTTTAAGTTAGTCCCACGGTTAGTATCCTACCTGTGTAAAATTCATAGAGCTTCAGTAGTTCTCAAGCTATATCCGTTCGAACAAATCTTAAAATTACTCTATTCCACTAACTCCATCTGTCGAATGCTGGTAGACTTTTGAGCAAAAACAGCTACTGACTGAGCCCTGCACAATGCAAAAAGTCGACGTGGCTAGTCCTTGAAAGGATTGACACATAAGCTTGATGCCTACCTTAAATATTGGCTTACTACTGAGTCCTTATAGAATGAAGGAAATGGGTGAAGAGCTTGCAGAAGAACGCCAGTGGAATAACGACGGCTAAAAAAATGTTATATATATATTTGAAAACGTTTTGTATGTACACAAGAACATAAACCAGTTCACTAAAAAAAGTGATGTTCATAATGTGAATACCAGGAACAAGCACAAATTAATTATGCCAGTTACCCAACTTCACAGAGTCAGGAACTCTTATATGGGGCAATATATACGTTTTTATAACAAAATCCCAGAAAGTGCTAAAAGTCTTTCAATCAAAAAGTTTTAAATTTATATTAAACAAAGACTTCATAAAAAGGGTTATTATAATATTAAAGAATACATAGATGATGATAACCCCTGGGAATGAGGTGATCGTCGCCAAGCCATTTCTACATCTTTTTAATACTGCTGTTATTGTACATTATTTTAAAAATGACTAAAAAAAAGCCCGCTGGGTTTCTTACTGGTTCTTCCCAGGACAGAGGCATTTTTGCGAACCAGTGTAGTTTAAAAAAAGAAAAAAAATGACTTTCAATAAGTATTATGTAAATAATCTATATTGAATAAAAATTTATTCTATTCTTTTATTCTATAATATCACAGAATTTAAATAAAGTATCTAAAACACTTAAGTTTTAAAATTACTTGTAGTATATCGAATTGATGCAAATAAGCATTTAATTTAACTAAGTAGTTATTAAAGTAAGATAAAAAAAGTAATGTAAAGTTACAGCCTATAAATGTCCCACTGCTGAGCACAGGCCTCCTCTCATTCCTGGAAGGGTTTTGGAGCCGGGAAGACTCCGCCACGCTGCTCCAATGCGGGTTGGCGGACTTCACATGTCTTCGAAATATTTATCATTTCTCAAACATGCAGGATTCCTCACGACCTTTTCCTTCACCGCCAAGCACGTGGTAAATCGACACTTAAAATTGCAATTAATATTTTTAGTGGTGCCGGCACCGGCCATCGAACTCCGGTTACTCGCCTACTATGAAACTTAAAGCGCCTAGCCCCTGAGCTACCACGGCTCTAAAAACTCATACTACAACAACTACAAACTCAATATCTACATCTGTGTCTTTTATTTTCCATGTGTATGTTCGATTGGTTATTTTCAAAATATATAATTTGTGATTGAAACAAAAGATGAAAACCTATTGAAACATACTCGTAAATAAAAAACCTCTACATTTAAAAAAAAGTAAAGTAACGCCCTATAAATGTCTCACTGTTGAGCACAGGACTCCTCTAATTTCTGAGAGGTTTTTGGATCCGGGAAGAATCCGCCAAACTGCTCCAAGGCGGGTTGGCAGACTTCACATGTCTTCGAAATATTTTTTTCCTCACAGGATTCCTCACGACCTTTTCCTTCACCGCCAAGTACGTGGTAAATCGACACTTAAAATTGCAATTAATATTTTTAGTGGTGCCGGAACCGGCCATCGAACCCCGGTTACTCGCCTACTATGAAATTTAAAGCGAGCGGCTAGCCCCTGAGCTGCCACGGCTCTAAAATAACATAATGTATTACAATTAATTGAAATATTTTCAACCCAACCAACAAAGGGTAATTATCACAAGATGTTAGATTGCGGATTGTGTTTTAGTTATTACTATAGGAGAATTAAGTGAAGTGTAAACGCGTTATGAACTTTACTTTGAAGTTAAAACAATATAGAACGTGCGATACACTTTCTACTGCTTTTTCAATTAACAAAAAAATTTAACTAAAAAATTGCCAACTTCAATAAACATAATAGTTGTGACCGAAACCAAACTCAAACATGTGGATAACTAATATTTTACAAAATATAATGATATTATGACCCCCAATACGATTTTTTTGATGTTATGTTCATCCACCAAATTATACCCGGGTCATTCTCTCTTAACAGGAGGGTCAAGCAAAAAACAGAGACCGTCTCAGGCAAGATGTCCGGTGCAGTTTGTCTTCATTGGCGACAGGTTTATTGCAGGGGTGCGGTAAATAATATCAACGCGAGAAAATACTTCATGCAACATTCATAGAAATCATTGATGAATACAGGATGATTATTTTAAGGTTTTAGTTATGTCTTAGTCTTACTATTACTTCACTGGTGGTAGGGTTTCTACGCAGGAGTCCGTCTAGGTAGGTACCACCCCTGTGCCAGTTATTCTGCCGTAAAGTAGTAGTGTGCAAACATTACTGTGTTTCGGTTCGAAAGGCACTGAGAGCTTGCGTAATCACTGGGCCAATGAGAACACAGATCACAGAAATGTTCTGGATGACACAACATTTGTTATAAGTAGACGTTGCACTTAACGGTGAACGTTTTGCTCGTTTCGTCACTTTATTAAATTAAATAAAAAATATCCTCTAAGTCAGAAACTGAAATGATTAGGCAATGTAACAACAATAAATAATCCCAACTAATATTATAAACGCGAAAGTAACTCTGTCTGTCTGTTTATTACTTTTTCACGGCTCAATCGTAGAACTGCTCTTGACGAAATTCGGCACATAGATAGCTAGCATCCTGGAGACGGACATATGATTTTTATTCTAGAAAATCTAAGAGTTACTAGGGTATTTTAGAAAACCTAAACCCAATACTAATTTCACGTGGATTAAGTCGCGGGTTTCAGCTAGTTATTTATTTTTATGTTGCAGACTTGAGTACAAAGAATATGATGTATCAGTATGTCATGGATTGAAAGTATGACATACTGATACTTCATAGTCTTATAAGGCTTTGAGCAATGTTAAAATTAATAATTTTTCCTGACACATCAAAATGCTAAATTAAAGTCCACGAACTTTATTTTAGAATTTTGTGTAAAAGATCAAAGTACCAGTTGTATCACCACCCTATATAACAATGTAAGTGGATTCTTACAAATATCTCGAGGCAGGAATTATCACTGCTACTATTGGACCCTAACGAGAATTATGAGCGGGCAGCTGGCGCCGTTCTGTACTATAAAGGAAGTTGGTAACAAAATTGAGGATTAAATGACCACTAGATTCACGTAAATCAATTAAAGAAATATCTCATCTGTCATTTTCATTAAAAATATTTTTTAGCAAAAAACATCCTGAGACCCTAAATAAAATTACTTAAATGCGACAGTACAAATGGAATTGTTTATCACAATGAATTATCATTGTGATAAACAATTTGTTGTTATTAAACAAAATCCAACTTTTAGTTTAGGTCATCACAAGGTTACGATTGTTTAAACAACTTTCATACAGTAGAGAATATTATAAAGCCGATGCCGGCGTGATCCACTGATCAGAGAATCATGCCCACGGTTCCTGGATTAAAATACCAGCCGGAGCCTACATTTGTGGAAAAATCAATTGTTATCGTTAGAGTCCAAGATCAAGCCAATATTTGGTCAATATACAAATGGTTGACCTTCGGGTTGTCCACTATTTATATATTACGAACAGAGGAACATCGTCCACATAATGATAAGTGAGTTCCCTGCTAGTAATAATTGCGGTCTTATCGTAGAGCTTTACATCAGAATAGTCTGTGTACATACATTACTCATTGCGTTCATCGCCCTATAACATCAGTTCTTAAGAATCATATGTTTACATCTTGTGTCCTTCAAATCGAAACTGTTTCATGGCAGAATAACCGACTCTGCGGCGGCACCTACTTGGGTGAACTATTGCGACATTGATAATAATAATTCCTGTGACCCAATGTCCTTGACCTATTTTTTATTTGTATCGTATAAGCGTTATATCGAAAGCGACAATGCAAAGCTAAGTACTGTAAGTTAATGTATTATGATACTGTAATATATGATGCAGAAATGATATATTCTGGTTGTGAACCGCGAGATGTTGCAAAATCAGCTAAGAAGTCATCATCATCACTCTGATTAAAGTTACAGTGCATACATTTTGTCAGAATTTTTGAGGCGGACAGCGTAGTGGGCCCACGCTATTCCAGTGTAGCTTGGCGAACTACTAGTAAGTAATCACCGCTGAGCTCATGAACATCCGCAATAGCAGAGGAATTACGGCTTTGTTGCCGGCATATGAGAAAGGAGTAAGGTCTTTTCTTGAAGGTTCATAAGTCATGTCGTCTATGTTTTACTTTATCGCCGAATTAATATAGCATTTTTTTATCGCATAAAGTGATGAAACGAGCAAAACGTTCACCTGATGGTAAGCGCAACGTCTGCCCATAACAAATGCTGTGTCACCCAGAAAATTTCACTGTGTGACACTACACTGTGCCCATCACCCTGAGACATAGGTTGTTAAGTCTCATATGCCCAGTGCTTACGCTAGCTCACAGTGCCCTTCAAACCGAAACACAGTAATGTTTGCACACTACTGCTTCACGGTAGAATAACTGGCCCTGAGGTGGTACCTACCCAGACGGACTCCTGCATAGGAATCCTATTAAATAATTCCAAGAATTTTAGCGTTCGCGGTAATCGTAGGCATACGGAATCAAAATTTGGTCATTTATACTATGAAAGTTACGTTAAGCACCCGGCCAGTGAGCTACCGCGGTTCTCACATTTTGATTAATCAAAACAAATACATAATTTGTTTAGACAGAAGTAATCCTGGCATTCAATCAAAATAAGATGATGCAATACATATAGTATCATGATAATGAAATTTCTGAACGAAATATTATTCACCCCAAGTTCCACTAATCCGTAGTTTCTCCCCGAAATGCGGTTAAATGCAACTATTTCTGGTAAATTGCAGTAAAAGGGAGATTTAATCAAATCAGGACATACAGGGATAGACAGATAATCGAATATTATGATCCACTTTAGTTTTTTGCAGCAACTCCAGTATAAGACTGTCTGCTGTTTTGAAAAATGGCGTAATGGACTCGCATTTTTATTAAATTTTTTGATGTTATTGTATGCATGTTATATAAAATACGTTATGTGAATTAATTAACTAATTTCATTTCTCCGTAAGCTTAAAGATGTTTATAACAATTAGTCAGTTTTGTTTTTAATTCACTGAGAAAAATTATTAAAATCTGTGTCTATTCTGTCCCATCTAAAGCCAATGCTAGTGAAATTACATAATTACTATCATCGTTTTCTTACCATATAATTACAGTACAGGACACTCGTCGATTTGATGACGATTCGATTTTGTCAACGGCTATATCTTTTGGTGAACAACCAGAAGTTGACAACTGTGCCATCAGGGTCGGGGTAAATATTGAGGCTTTCACTTAGTGCCCCCTTTTCGCATTCGATGTGACAGTTGAGCTTAAGTCATGGGGCAATGGTTCTGCACGGTACGCAGTGATCTGTGACTATTTTTAACGATACTTCTTGGGTGTGTTTTACAGAAATAAATTGCTCAGCACGGTAGGCCATATGGATGTGTCCCATACGGGACTCGAACTTGCGAACCATAGTGCAAAAGCCAATCACTTAACCAGTGCGCCAACCAAGTTGTCGTCGTCATCCACACTGTTCCGTCACAATTCATTCGGACCCGATAACCAATATGAGTAAAAATATTCACTTTGAGTGACATTCGAGCTCACTCAGCATGCTACGCTGCCTCAGTTCTTGAAGATATTTTTACCGTTTAGCTTAGCTAATTAACCAAAATTAGTTTGAAAAGCTGGTGAACAGTTATCCATAATCCGTAAGGTTATAATTATTATTGCTCAAGCAAAACACATTTTTACTAAGATGTATTTGTATTCAAATCCAATTCCAATAAGCAATTCAAAATGCATATCTTATTTCTTTGTCAATTTGGCTTACCAAATAACCGTGGTATAAAAAACGAAAAATTCTATTTGCGACTCATAAATCATACATTACCTGGCAAGTATTACTGCGAGCGTAAGGGTTGCGACTGTGACAGGCAATTTGTCATGTGACCGCTCATCCGTGGACGCGGAGACGTGATTCGCGGATACCCTTTTCGGGGAATTTTATTATTGTTACGCTTTGTGGTTTCGTTGTTATTCTATTGACGGAAGGAGTTTCGGATTAACTTCAAAGGTATAAACGTAGTTTAAACGGAACAAGTGCTAACGTTAATAAACTTGATACGTGCAAAATTAGTATTTATTGCCATATATTTTACAAGCCGTGTGGTGGCGGCTCGTTAAAAGAATACTACCACTCCATCTCATCCAATGGATCTCGTAAAAGGCGAGTAAGGAATTAAACTGCACTGTGCACCCAACAGCGCATGGTGGCGATGGGCTCACCATCTATCACACCAAGTGCATTATATTGTTTTGGTGAAACGTGGATTGTGGCAGTCATCTGTTTTTGCAGTGAGTGCCCAGTCTCTGACTACCCCTTATGGGATACAGTCGTGATCTTAGGTATGTATGTATATTTTACTAGTGGTAGGATTCCTGTGCTGGATTTTTCTAAGTAGTTACCATTGCAATGCCGGTTAATCAGCTGTCAAGAAGTGGAAAAAAAAATAAAACATGCTGCACCATGTTGTTTTTTTGTCATTTTTAAATGAAGTTTTACCGAACCCGCCACACAAGTCAAGCAAAAGCGCTCGTTGTGCCTTTTCTAAAAAACGTTTTTGAAGGAACGTCAGGAGCATTCCTTCATCAAAGTATGATGAGGGCTGAATATTTCCTTCTAGCAGTAGTCTACAGAAGTTCCTTATATGTATTTTGTAGTTTTTTTTAAATTTGCATGCCGTTATTAATGGCTGAATTAGGAGACCTTAACTTTATTGACCACAAACAATACCCTATTCAAAGGCAAAAAAAGATATTATTATTATTATTAGTTAATAGAATCAGCTTACGATAAACGAAAGAAATTTAATTTGCTAAGATCCGCATGCAAAATTTGAAATGGTGTATACCTTTAGTACCTAGTTTTTGAAGAGCGACGCCCGGTTCCCCACAATCTCGTGCGCTAAATGTCATTATATTTACCATTTTTACCATTTTGGATTTTGTATGCGGATCTCAGCAAATTATCTTTATTTACTTTATTATAAATGTATTTAGCACCGAAGATACATTGATCATCATCATCATCATCATCATCATCATCATCATCATTTCAGCCTATCACTAGTCCACTGCTGAATATAGGCCTCCCCCATAGATTGCCACAAAAGTTTGTAGCGCTCATTTTGGGAGGATTTTGCCATGGTTGCCACGCTTGGCAGGCGGGTTGGCAACCGCAGTTTATTTATTCAGATGTTCCAGGAAGATGCTGCTGCCCATCTTCTGGTTTTAATTTTCCTTCTGTCGACATTATACATTGATAGTGCGACACATATATGCAGAATGTATGAACTAGGTTGATCTTCTCACGTAGTAGACATACATGCCCAGCTGTATTTAAAAAAAAATCCTGAAGATGGTGATTTTAATGTAATTTTTAAAGTTACTTTAATTATATGTATTTATTAATGTTCCAATCCGTGTGGTGGCGGCTTAAGAGAATCTACCACCCCATCTCATCCCGTGGGTGTCACAAAAGTCGACAGAGAGAAAATGAAAACCAGGTGATGGGCAGTAGCATCTTCCTGGAATATCTGAATAACTAAACTAAATAATCTGAATAAATTAGCAAAATACCCTCAAAATCAGACCACAAACTTTTGCCGCAATCTATGGGGGAGGCCTATGTTCAGTAGTGAACTAGGGATAGGCTGAAACGATGATGATGCCGATGATTAAGGTTCCTGAAAATAAGAACTGAGTTTTTGTTAAAATAAGCTAATCGCCAGCTCAATGTAGGAATCGTCGCAGGGCTTTTTACGGTTATTCTGCCCTCAGACAGTGGTAAGCAAACTCCACTGTCTTTCGGTTTAAAGGCACTTTACGGACACAATTGTGATCGACAACTATTTCGCCTCGTCACTTACTTTAATTAAAAATAAATAATTTGCTTCTATTAATAACATTAACATATAAATGTAGTATATCAGTTCTAGATTCACTTATTTCAGTCAATTCTGTTTTCTTATATGCTCTATCTCTCTCATAATTCTTAGTAGAGTACTCAAACAACTACGTAGTACTATGTACGGTAAGAACTACTTCATAAAAGTGGACAATGAAAAATGTATGCGGGATAAAATTTTATAACCAGAATAATGGATATCCAATTAGAGCGTCTAAAGTAATATTTCCTTAATTAATTAAACATTATTCTAAATCATTCAAACGTTACCCTTCTGTAATCCTTCCCCCGCCAGGGTAAAATAACACGCATGTAGGGTAAAAATAGGTCACGCGGTGTATGCTTTAATCTGTTTAATTAACATGGAAAAAATGGTTCGATTTTCACCCAGCGGGCACATAGCTAATGGCGTGTTAATACGAGGGATGAAATAAGTATAGAAATGTGAGATTATAACCCTTGCAAATATAAATATTATTGGTGTATTTCCAAAGAAAAAATACTGAAATCTTAGTTCTATAATAGAGTCGGAGAGTTTATATTGTTGAATGCGCTAATCTCAGGAAATATCAATCATTAGATAGCCTGTTTAAACGGCAGATTCTAGGCTTTAAAAAAATATGCCTATGAAAGTGTAACTTGTGTATAACTTATAAAAGTGTTGAACGACGTGTTGAAGTCAATTGTTTTCATACTGGTTATGGTTAACGACAATGACGATTATTTTTCATATAACGTATTTTTTGGTAATCATAGCCAGTATGCAGACAGTTATTGGACATATATTAGTTCAACACTTTTCACGCAGGTCAGCGAGGTAGCATGCCATGCGGTGAAATCATGTGGTCGGCTTATTTTACACGGGTGAAACTGCGGGCACAGCTACTATAAAATAATTAGCTAGATGTTACGCGTAAATACGTGGTAGCTCAAAGCCGTGGTAGATCAGGGGCCTGGTGCTCGCCTTTAATTTCATAGTAAGCGAGTAACCTGGGTTCGAACCTCGGTGCCAGCACCTCTGATATTGTTCTTCAATTTTAAGTGCTGATTTACCACGTGCTTAGCGGTGAAGGAAAACGTCGTGAGGAAACCTGCATGTCCGAGGAATTGAAATATTTCGAGGACATGTGAAGTCCGCCAACCCGCATTGGAGCAGCGTGGCGGATTCTTCCTAGCTCCAAAAACCCTCTCAGAAATGAGAGGAGGCCTGTGCTCAGTAGTGGGACATTTATAGGCTGAAACTTTACTTTTTACTTTTTTTTGCAAAAATGACGTCAACTTGGTTTGGCACCCGTATCATCTCGTCTCCTGCGGCCTGTGCTCAGCAGTGGGACATTTATAGGCTGAAAGTTTACTTTACTTTTTTACGCGCTAAATTGTTCACCATCGATATGTGGTTAAAAAAAATTCAGGGATTTTTAAATTGGAACTATAAAATCTCTAGAGCCTTGCTGTCGGTCGCCATATTTACTGCGGCAAAACATTTCTATTGAGATTTAACTGACCGTTTTTATTGACGTTAACGTGGGTTTAGTTGGCGTTAAACGTAGACTTTTATAAAAACAACATTAAAGGAATTTTTTCGTTTATTGAATAAAGGTAATCTTTTAATATTTTTTTGGATTTAAAAGCTAAAAATTTTTTCTATAGCTTAAAAGCTGTTTGTATATCTCGATATTAGTTTTAAGGTTGTTGATGCAAGTATCCTTCTAGAAGATTTTCAGTAAGTTAGCCAGAGCCGTGGTAGCTAAGGGGTCGGCTGCTCGCTTTAAATTTATACTACGCGAGTGATCTAAGTTCGATCCCCGGTGCCCATAGAATTGTTCTGTGATATTTTATGTTAATTTACCGCCTTCTCAGTGGAGAATAAAAACATCGTGAGTAAACCTGCACGTATGAGAAATAAAATAATTTAAAGACATGTGAAGTCTGCTACTCAGCATTGGAAGAGTGGCTAGCAGTTAGCTACCACCCAGCTCCAAAGCTCTCGTAAGAATGAGAAGAGGCTTGTGCGCAGCAGACGAACATTTATATAGTATATATAAGTATCAGCCGATACTTTAGTTTTTTTTAAGCCAGAAACTGTTATTTGTACGACGTATAATACCGTGTATTATGGTCATCATCATCATAATCAGCCTGTTAGAAGTCCACTGGTCCACATACGCCTCTCCCAAAAAACGAGGATTTGCCATATTTACCTAGCTAGCAGCTGCGGCCTGTGACCACCCTGTGTATTTTCACTATAGATTTTTTTTGGTAAATAGTTATTCTGCCTCCTATCCGTCCTGAGATTTTCTGGGCATACCGCTTCGTCTACTCTTAAAACACGGGAGGAAAAGTGGTGAGAGATTTTATTACGCCGTAACAGTGAGTACTTACGTGTTACGAAAACACTATATCATCATTTAATCATCATCATTTCAGCCTGTTTTAGTCCACTGTTGAACATAGGCCTCCCCCATAGATTGCCACAAAACCCGGTCCTGAGCCACCTGCACCTGCATCCATCGACTTCCCGCGAAACCGTGCAGGTCGACGCTCCGTCTAGTGGAGGGGGGGGGGGGGGGGCACCCTACACTGCGTTTGCCGGTACGAAGTTGCCACTCGAGAACCTTTCTTTCCCAACGGTTATCTGTTCTACGAGCTATATGGCCGGCCCATTGTCACTGCAGCTTGCTAATCCATAATCTATGTCGATTACTTTACTTCTGCTGCGGATATCATCATTATGGATTTTATTATGCAGAGAAACTTCGAGCATCGACCTTTCCATAGCTCGCTGAGCGATTCTGAGCTTCCTCATGCGGCCCGCAGTGAAGGACCACCTCTCTGTTTCGTATGTCAACACTGGCAACACGCACTGGTTGTAAACTTTATCGAATAAAAAAACACTCACATATCTAATTTATAAATCTGAATTGCAAAAAACGAATTAGAAATATTTTAGTATATACGATATAATGCCAAAAACGGCGATTACGGAAAATTACGAGAAACCAATGAAGTATTGCATTTTTGAAAGGTTTTTGGAACCCGACTCCTAACACCGAAATCATACTCGCCGTACGGTTAGGTATTATAGTTCTGTAAGCAAATGACAGGATCATGCTGGAACTATTAACTGAAACGGTTAGAGGAAGGTTTGTATGTAGTGTAAATATTGAGACTGTAATAATGGTCGTGTTATATTAAAAAGCAACTCACATTCACTGATAGAACACCGGATAATAAAATGCGCAGTGCATACGTAGTCATAAATTATAAATTGTAATACAGATAAAATTGGATGACTGCGTGTTTAGTTGTTAGAGTACCTGACTTCTACGCCTCAGGTCCTGGATTCGAATCCCAGTCGGAGACGTTTGTGCAAAAACAAAAATTGTTGGTTTTCGGTTCTGGTTTTGCTGTGCATGTGAAATGTACATATTTAAGGCGCACTCATACAGGAAAAATGTCAGTACAGGGCACATAGTAAAAATTATAAATACTATTTCTTAAAGTATTTTAATTCATTAATTTATTTATTACTGGTGGTAGGATTCCTATGCAGGAATCCGTCTGGGTAGGTTCATATTTGAACAAAAGGTGTCATTATTTATCCTTTTTGAAACTGGCGACATAAGCTTTGTAAAAAAAATTGTCTTTGGTAATACCCTCATTGCCGATCTTCGACCATGGTGATCTTTTCATTGTGGTAGGATTCCTATGCAGGAATCCGTCTAGGTAGGTACCACCCTAGGTGAAACCCGGTGAATAACTTACTTAATATGCCGTGAAGCAGTAGTTTGCAAACAATACTGTGTTTCGGTTTTAAGGGCACTGAGAGCTAGCGTAATCACTGGGCATATGAGACTAAAGAACTGAATGTCTTAAAAATCTAAAGAAAGAGACTTAAGAAAGAAATGTTCTGGGCAACACAGCATTTGTTACGGGCAGACGTTGCACTTACTGTCAGGTGAACGTTTTACCCGTTTCGTCACTTTATCAAACAAAAAAATATATTTTATGCATAATGTGACACATATGGCGAACTTAATGCCTAAAGGCAATCTCCAAGTCTGCTAAAAGGCTAGGAAAATGAACGAACATTATATATTGTATACGAATGTAAATAAATATACATTAGAAACATTAAATATACCGATTATTCAATTAAATATCATTTACTTTTCCATTCACTTTCAAAGAACCCAAAACGTTAATTATATTCTAAGAAAATTAAAGTAACAAGATGATTGTTAAGCAAAACGTTAAGCCTTGGAAACAGATGGGTTCAAATTATCTCTTTTCATTAAATCTGCTAAGATTTCTAAGGACAATCTCCGCGTAGATGGCACTCTCGGACGAAGTACACCTGGGGGCCGGGGCAATTCGAGGTAACACGACATTTTGAAAATAAGCTTTGATTAAATTGAAATCTCGTGGCGATTCTATACTCAATATCTACATCTGTGTCTTTTATTTTCCATGTGTATGTTCGTTGGGTTATTTTCAAAATATATAATTTGTGATTGAAACAAAAGATGAAAACCAATTGAAATATAAATAAAAAAACCTCTACATTTAAAAAAAGTAAAGTAACGCCCTATAAATGTCTCACTGTTGAGCACAGGACTCCTCTAATTTCTGAAAGGGTTTTGGACCCGGGAAGAGTCCGCCAAACTGGTCCAATGCGCGTTGGCGGACTTCACATGTCTTTGAAATATTTTTTATTTCCTCACGATGTTTTCCTTCACCTCTGAGCACGTGGTAAATCAGCACTTAAAATTGCAATTAACAATTTTAGTGGTGTCGGCACAGGGAATCCAACCCAGGTCACTCGCGTACTATGAAATTTAAAGCGAGCGCCTAGCCCCTGAGCAACAAAATATTTAATGTGCAGTTGTAATATATAGTTGAAAACACATAGAATTGTTAGTTTCGATTTTAATAGTAACTAAAATACTAAAATAGTACTTCTAAAAGTACATTTTTTTTAATAAAGAAAGTGACGAGACGAACAAAGCGTTCACCTGATGGTAAGTGCAACGTCTGCCCATAACAAATGTCGCCCAGAATATAAGATATTTATCTGTGGCACAACACTCCATCGTCCCCCTAAGACGTCAGTTCTTAAGTCTCATAATCTCGGTGCCCTTCAGACTGAAACACAGTAATATTTGCACACTACTGCTTCACGGCAGAACTGGCTCTGCGATGCCTATCTAGATGTATTTCTGTATAGGAATCTTACCACCAGTAAACACAACAAATAAATATTCGTGATAATATTCTAATTTATTCTCAAACAACAATACATCAAAGAAACTTTCAGTAGGTTGATAATTTTGAATCAATTGCGTCTAATTCGTTTAAATCGACATTTTTTTTTGTCATACTGTGCATTGTATTGAAAATATATTATTTATAACAAGCACATTAACTTCATAAATGCTGCAAACGAATGCCGATGGAAAACCGCAAAGCGATTTACGTTTCACGATTTTGTAATCCTAAGTAGTCCGAAATATTGTTGAAAGTTATTGAGGAATAAACTCTATGGCTGTAATCTTAGAGATTGTTTGAGAATTGAAAATAGATAGATCCTTAACTCGATAATTTCAGGCTTCGTCACAAACTTCGTGAAGCGTTCACGCATAACATGTTACGAACTTCTTAGTAACAGATTGATATTTTTCCTTTTTTTTTTGATGCTGAATAAAATGTTCTTTGTTTATATCACTGGATGTCAAAAAGAGTTTTCCTGAGGGGGTTTTTGTATTATGTCTGTATGACGACTAACGATGTGTGATGTAGAAGTCACATTATAAAACTTTTCTATGGCTCCTAATCTATTCTCTTAATTAGTTGTGTAAAATAATTATTTAGAGATTTCTTGTCTCTATATATATATTTTCGGTGATGTAAATGCTGTTAGCCTTCTCGGCTTTTACAGCTTCATCGGATACTGTGCTCGCGGGCCTGGGGCCCGCGTGCACAGTATCCGCACAGTATCCGCGCGGTTTGGCAGTCAGCATACTTCAATGACGGCCGCATGGTCTAGTGCTGCGGGGTTAGATATCTGAGTACCTGACATCTACCCCGCAGGTCCTGTTTTCGAATCCCAACTAGAGCCAATATTTTTGTTAAAACACAAATCGTTGGTGTACAGGTCTAAGCGTGATGTGATTCTTCCCGTGACACTGCATCCTAGCCTACCTTCGATTTTATTGCATGAGGGCGCGGCTAGATTAGGTTAGTGCCTTTATTCCCCCCAAAGAGTTCTCTCCTTGTCTTGGCGGGGGGAAGCTTTGTTTCCGTGGCTTGGTCATCCGAGGTCTCCCTATCCTCAGCGACCGATTCATATGGAGCCACAGACCAGAACCGCCGCTAAGTCCGGGTTGACAGTAGTCGTTCCCCTTGCCTCCGTGACTTCCACTCGCGCGCAGAGGTCGAGTTGAAAAGTAGGTTCCGGCGCGCCTAGTTACGAAGGAGAGAGGAAACACCGTCAATGGCAGACGGCCGGCGCCGGTGGGGGCGCGATTGTGTACGTAAGCGTTCTCGCGGCCCTGTCAACATGCGGCGAAGGCGGAACACCATGAGGTTTTAGAATCGGTGCAAGTCCGACTTAACCCGTCCTTGCTCCTGCGATTAATAACGAAATGTTTCATTGGGCGGCGCTACAAGAATCTTATGTTATAATGCCTTGTTTTGAGGTAAAACAATGTCGTGGTCTCGACTTTAGTTGTGTATATTGCCTAGTGGTAATGTTGTAGTGGTGGAGGGTATCTGGTAGCGGTGTTCGTTTGCTCGTGCACGCTACCGTGGGATGGTTCTCTTTAAAAACTAGGTTATATACACCATTTTATATTTTACATGCGGATCTTAATAATGGGTTTCCGTAAAGTATAGCCTAATTCTATTAACTATACCTAGATAATGTTGACATTATATTACCGATATTTTATTATTATTGCATAACTAAGTCGTCTCTTAATATTTTATTCAAGCAAGCCCATTTGTGATCAAAGAACAAAACAAAATAAGATGCCGCATTCACCGCGTCATTTTCACCCCTATTTCCACGTAATAAAAAACAAATGACTATTGCTAAACTTTGACAGTAAGGGCTCTTACACACGGAGAGAAAAGATAAATTGTTTAAATTTCCAATGACATCGCGTTATATTGAAACTTTTGCTTCAATGACGATTTGGGTCTACGGAGGAAATATTTAATCCACACAGAAATATTCTGGGTGACACAGCATTTGTTGTGGGCGGACGTTGCACTTACCATCAGGTGAACGTTTTGTTCGTTTCGTCACTAGATACAATAAAAAAAAATCATGAATGTAGGTAGTTAAGGAGAATAGGTTTGGTATACATTATTATAAATATATAAAGGGGCAATTTGCATCTTTGAAAAATTTAAATATTTCGAGAATATGTATTATTGTGCGTTACTTAGTGGCAATGTGTATTCAGCCTAGTACTGTGTTTTTAGTTCATTAAAGGTGCGTGCGAGCGGAAGCAGTCGCCGCCGGATGCCTTTTCTCGGGCGGCTTGTCTTTGGCGGCGAGATCAATGGAGTGGCAGTAGGGCGACCACCCTGACAGAGACTGATGGAAATGGTAATGCAAGGCCATATACATACATTCCTTGCAAAATGGTTATTTCCTGATTAAAAGCATATGACTGCAGGATGTGTGAAAAAGAGCAAAGTGTATTGCATAGATAAAGGAGGCGGAAAACGCGGAACTACTGTTCCTACCCAGGATACCATTTTTAAACCAGTTAAGAATATAAAAAGATGTTCAATAAGCATATTATAAATAATATTTATTAAATAAAAGGGATTCGTTCTTGAACAGCTTACTTGAACATTGGTATATTTGGTGCTTAATTTACTATTACAAATATAAAATTAGTTGTCATTGGATATTCATTTGAATCATTTTCGCGCCAATACAACATAATGGGTTTAAAAACAAAAAAAAAACACCGTTGAATATTTTTTAACCATGAAAATTTTTACGACCCTTTCAAGCCCTAAATTATTAAACAAAATATCTTTCTATTATTTCTGCAACAGAGCATTAAAACCGTGATTAATATATGAAAATGTATAAAAAAACAGTAAATCCATTCTTTTTCCATTTCATCGTCATGATACGCGCGTCTGATTCCCGCATAAACAATTATATACGAAACGAAAGCTTTGCGTCCTTTGGGAATTTCCTTTTGTCGCGAAATGATCAGCGGTGCGTCAAAGCCTTAGATAGATTTCAAAGGTAGGACATTAATGAGATGGGAGTTAGCAAAGACAACAGTCAGTTGGCTTTCAAAAGTTTTTGCAATCCTTCCAAATGAAAGAACAAACTGTCTATAGTATTTACGACTTTCTGAAAACCGTTGCAATGTACTCATATAAAACACAATATAAGAGGAATTTTTAGGTTTCTATTTTGTACACATTTTAAATGCAGAAAGCATAAATATATATATATTTTTATTTTAAAAGACTATGCCTTACAGTAGGGTTTTCTCTGTGTTGTGTGTGTTTACAGATATAAATATCAAGTGGACAACACGACCAGATCCGAACACCAATAATTTGTGATTTTGCACAAGTGTTGGATCTGTCTGGTATTCGAGGCCAGGACCCGCGGCGTAGAAGACAGTTACTCTGACCGCTAGGCCAAGCGAAAGTCGATTTATATTTTATTATACTTTTTTTAGCTTTGATCTTTAAAATTAATGACCTATTTCAGGGTTATATTGTGTTTGCCTATTATAGTTTCTTGTAAATGCGTCCAAAGAGAACCAGAAGAGTGCTTACAATAACATTTATTTACACTTTTAAGAACTGAAGTCTCAGGGTGACGGGCGCAGTGTGGTGTCACACAGAAATATTCTGGGTGGCATTTGTTGTGGGCGGACGTTGCACTTACCATCAGGTGAACGTTTTGCTCGTTTCGTCACTTTATACAATAAAAAAAAACTTTATTAAAAAAGTGGTTATCGAAACAAGACTCGAGATTGTGATTATATTTCGTCTTGTTTTTATATTTATGTTAAATTATTTCATGAAGTATTTACGGACGGTAAAGAGCAGTTCTGTTACTTACGCCGAATTAAAAGTGGAAGTTGCTTCCTCACATTATTATATCGGCATTTCAGCAGACCATACATAACTTATTATGGTTTATTAAATTTGGACCTTCTAATTTTGATTTAGAATGAAATAACGATAATATATAAAATATGTTGTTCACTAAAGATTTTCATGTATCAAACGTAATAATATTAATTATAATTTTATTTAAAAAAAGGCAACTACGCTTGTATTTCATAAGTAGATATCGTATTTTCATTCTAGAGACAATTCTATGCAGGAATCCGTCTAGGTAGATCCCACCCCAGGGCCAGTTAATCTGCCGTAAAGCAGTAGTGTGCAAACATCACTGTGTTTTGGTCTGTAGGGCACTGTGAGCTAGTGTAATTACTGGACATATGAGAGTTAAGAACTGTCGGTGTCTCAGGGCGACGGACGCAGTGTGGTGCCACACACAGAAATATTCTGGGCATCTGTTATGGGCTGTCGTTGCACTTATCATCAGATACACATTTGGTCGTTTCGTAAATGAACTCAATAAGAAAACATCGGAAATACTATCTGTAAGCCATACAAATATGTGCTCTGGATGGGATTTGAACCTGTGACAAGTGACAAAATAGCTAAATATGAAGTTAAATATTTGAATATTAATACGCGAAGAGAAAACTTTCTTCCTCATTTTAAGCATATTGCGCGCACGTAGGAGTGTTAGATTTGGTATAGTTAAAGTTTGTATATAGAAGACGCACTTAAGTTACAAATTATATATATGTTACAAATACATGCCATACTTGTGAACAAGTGCTGTTGGTGGAGGCTGGTCGAGTTTAGTATATACTTATTACTATTGAATCTTGTTTAAAATTTTATAATGGAGCGTGCGTTGGCTTTCTTTGAGGCTATTCTTTGTAAATTTATTTAATAGGGTTTTGACTATGATAAAAAAAAGGATTTACAAAAAAGAGGTTCTACGGAGTTTCTTTTACCTATTTCTGTCCGTCAGAGAAATCTCATTACAAATCGGTGGTATATTGTAAAAAAATTACGTTAGACAAACGAAATTTATATTTCTTACGTGCAAATATAAAAAAAATAAAAAGTCACTGTACTGGCACTGCTGGATTTCAGCAATGCCTTTAATAACGTTGACTTTGATATATTATTAGCACTTCTATGCTCTCATATACAACATATCTCCAACAGTAATTGGGTGGTTTCGTAGTTACCTGTTCGGTCGCCGGCAACGTATTTGTATTGACTATTCATTATCTTCTTGGTGTCAATTGAGTGCCGGTGTACCTCAGGGCGGCGTTTTGTCTCCTATTCTCTTTGCTATCTTCATTAACTCTATCTCCAATCAACTATCTTCTTCCTACCACCTCTATGCAGATGATTTACAAATCTACACGCAGGCTCCCGTTGAGCTTTTGTGCGAAGCCATTACTTGCACTAATTTAAATCTGCAACGCATCCTTGAGTGGAGCAAGTCCTATGGCCTGAAAGTAAATGCCAGCAAAACTCAGGTCATAGTTATAGGCAGCTCAAGGATGATTGCCAAGGTTGACTGGGGCTGCCTTCCGAATGTCGAATTTGATGGAACTGTCATAGAGATTAGTAAAACTGTGAAAAATTTGGGTGTCGTTATGGATAGGCAGCTGTCGTGGGGACCTCAACTAGCAGCGGTTAGCCGAAAGACCTTTGCTGCAGCTGCCTCTCTGAAACGGCTGCGAAACTTCCTTCCAACTTCCACTAAAATTACGCTCGCACAATCACTATTGCTCCCTATTCTCGACTACGCCGATGCCTGCTATCCCGATTTAACCGAAGACCAACTTAATAAACTTGAGCGGCTCCAAAATTTCGTCATCCGTTTCATATTTGGCCTTCGCAAATATGATCATGTTTCTGAATATCGCCACAGGCTCAAGTGGTTACCTATTCGCCTTCGCCGGAACGCACACATCCTTTCTCTTCTCTACACCATCCTTTTTATTCCCTCCTCCCCGATTTACCTTAAGGAACGTTTTGAGTTTCTCCATCTCTCCAATCCTCGATCCTTGCGCTCCTCTGAAACTCTTCAGTTAAAAACTCCTGTCCATTCCACAGTTTTCTATGGTAATTCTTTCACGCTGCAGGCTACAAAACTGTGGAATGCTCTTCCTATCTCTATCCGACATGCCAAATCTCTCCCCATTTTTAAAACCCTGGTTGCTGAACACTATCTGTCATTGCTAAACACGTCGTCTTAATACCTATGTCTTGTTATTTACTTTAATTATTTTTGTATTTATGTGTATTCATCTTTCTGTCCTTCTAGGTCGTATATGCATATATACATTTACGTATGGAAATTTTATATGTATTATATTTGTGTATGTATAAGTATATGTGTATGTATATGTATATATATATATATATATATATATATATATATATTATATTTAAATTTTATTTATGTAGTTTATTGATTTGATTTTATCAATTTGTACACTGCCGTCCTTTTTTGTCAAATTTTAATTTCTGTCCATCCAAAGGTTGCCTGGAAGAGATCGCTTTTAGCGATAAGGCCGCCCATTGTACATTTCATTAATTTTTTTTTTCCCTTTATGTATATTTTTTTATGGTGTACAATAAAGTTATATTTAATTTAATTTAATTTAATTAAAAATAATGAATTTTTATTTTATTTCATATCATTCAAATTGAATAAATTAAAACATTCATTTTTCATACTGCCAATTTCATACTGCCAATGCCATAACCCTTAATAGTCTATGATCAGACTGTCGCACAGAGTAAAGATTGTCGCTAAAGAATTTTAAAATACTGCCAACAAATAATTACTCAAACTGTTGAATTGCATCCACAGGCGACAACACGTATAAATAAATATGGCAGTAATTTTACAAAAATGATCCTATGTTTTATTTTAAATTGCTTATAACACGATATTGTGGGTCCGGTAACCCTTATAACTGTGTCGGAAGAAACTCGCTAGCAGGAAACGCTTGTGGAAATGAGGTGTAAATTGAATAAGAAGAGTAAAAAGGAAATTGAGGTAACACGGTGGCCAGCCAAGGGTTAATGGACAGGAGATGACTGTTTTGACCGACAAAATATGTTTTTCCCGGGAACGATTAGGACAATATTTTCACATAATATTTTGTTTCCTCAAACGACAACTCGTTTATTTATATTGATATTTTAACTTTAACCAATTCAGTGCAACGTACGACCACGTGGCCTAGTGGTCAGAGTACCTGACTTCTCAGCCGTGGGTCCTGGGTTCGAATCCCAGCCGGAGCCAACATTTGTACTAAAAACAAATTGTTGGTTTTCGGGTCTGGTTGTGTTGTGATTGTCCCCGTGTTTCTGACACTGCATCCTAGCCTACCTCCTCTTACCTAATCTTATCGCATCAGCGTTACATCGGGCGCGGGTGGGTTGGGACGAGTGAGTGCCTCTGTGTTTGCGCGTGCACTTGTGGAACTATAATATCTCCTGCGCAGTTGATGGCTCTCGACAGATTCGGAAGTTGTCGTCGTGGTCGAAATCGGCTAGGAGAAAATAATCATCATCATTAATGTTCCTAAAGTTTTAGAATTTACAAATAATTCTAAAGTTCTCGCTTCCAAAGTCACGGGCGGGGTTGGTTTTAAGCTATGTTCAATTATTTCTAATAGTATATTTTGTTGTTTATCATCAATATCAGTATCATAATATAAATCACAAATCTTCTGCTGAACATAGGCATCCCCCTGGATTGCCAGAAGCACACTAGAGCCAACTGCATCGACTTCTCGCTAAGCCGTGCCTTGACGCTCTATTTTGTCGTAAGGATCAGTTACTCGTAATCAACGACTGCAACGTTATTCAAACTTTCTGTTATTATTTTCACTGGTGGTAGGATTCCTATGCAGGAATCCGTCTAGGTAGGTACCACCCCAGGACCAGTTATTCTGCCGTGAAGCAGTAGTGTGCAAGCATTACTGTGTTTCGGTTTAAAGGGAACTGTGAGCCAGCGTAATCACTTGGCATATGAGACTTAAGAACCGATGTCTCAGAGTGACGGGTGCATTGTGGTGTCACACAGAAATATTCTGTGTGACACAGCGTTTGTTATGGGCGGACGATGCACTTACCATCAGGTGAACGTTTTGCTCGTTTTGTCACTTTACACAATAAAAAAAATTGATAATTGACCTAGTTAAGTTAACAGGATAACTTTTTTCTTATTAACGTTATTGTATAGTTATCATTTATCTTTGCAATGAATTTACTATAATGACTCTTCCGAGTGTTGGTGGCGTAAGATAATCTACTGTAATGTTAAATTCGACTAAAATAAAAACTTGTAAAATTTCATAGCTAAGGACAGGTGGAAGAACAGCTATCACAAATAATCTATACCAGAACAAATAACACCAAAATAAACCAACTAATAAAGGACGCCATATCGGGTTAGGTGATACGGTAAATCCTTTCTTCTTAAGAGAGGCTTATGGCCAGCCGTGGACAACAGGCTTCTCTATCAACAACAATTGTTACGCAAGCAATTGCGTATACAGAAGTCTCTCGTATTAGTCGATTCTTAAGAGGTCAACGACTCCGCTGTAGCTCAGTGAATAAATAAATAACATTTCCACCTGAAATAAAAGGACAGTAAACGTCGGTGGTCCCCAAAAAGTAGTTAATCGCGTTTAGAGACCGCCTCCGAGCACGAATGGCTTCATTTACGATTTTTATTTCCGAATAGTGATGGGACTGCGCACGTAATTTGTTACTTGCGATATTTAATTATTTAATAGATTTAGCATAACAGATCTTCGTCCACTCTTTTTCTTACCGTAGAATTTATAAAACACCGCGGTTTGTTTTAGGAAATGCTAATGGATTATTTTCTTGATTTTAAGCCTTTCTCAGGAATAAACTGTCGAACCTAGGTAGCCTAGCTTGGGGTGCTTGGTCTGATAACCCGATAATGTGCTTGTCTATGGCTGATACTATTACTTGATACTATTTGACGACAGCGTGGCGCAGTGGTTAGCTTACCTAACTTCTGCGCCAAGGGTCCTGGGTTCGTGTACCAGCCGGAGCCAACATTTATGCAAAAACGTTGTGTTGTGCATGCGAAATGTATGTATTTGGAAAATGCACCCACGATACAGGAGAAAATCCTACTATGGCGTATCGTTTTTAATAAAAATATATGTACAGCGGAGAAGAGATGCATTGGGACAGCGCCCCTGAACAACGGTCTTTGATTTTGCTACGGTGATATTACTTTTATTAAAATTATATTATGAAGTGAACTCGGTGAGTTAACTAAAACTTTAGAAAATATAGCCTCTTTAAATTGTTATTAGCCTTTAATCTTAATATTTTTTATACATGGCTGCATTTTATTCTCTCATCATAGGAGCTGCCATTCATTACATCCTTTAGGTCTTCGGCTTATATCGAATAAATAGAAAGGTGAGGATTGTCCTTCAGTTATGACGGTTTTGGCGTAACTATGCGCACACATGACATGATTACTTCTGATAATAACTAGAACATGTCGTTGTGGGTATTGGAAATTGGTCATAAGGCCATAATCCTCATAAAATATTTAGAAATATCCTTAACGAATAACACTTATTTAAATACAAATAGGATTTCTATGCAGGAATCCGTCTGGGTAGGTACCAACCCAGGGCCAGTTATTCTGCCGTGAAGCAATAGTGTGCAAATATTACTGTGTTTCGGATTGAAGGGCACTGAGAGTTAGCGTAATCACTGGACATATGAGACTCAAGAACTGATGTCTCAGGGTGACGGGCGCAGTGTTGTGTCACACAGTAATGTTCTGCGTGATACAGCATTTGTTATGCACAGATGTTGCACTTACCATCAGGTAAACGTTTTGATCGTTTCGTCACTTTATACAATAAAAAAAACAGATCTCAAAGTAGTGGACTGAGCAGTCTTTGAAGAGGTTTTATACTTATCTTACATCTCGTTAATCGACTACTCGTATTATATTGTCGACTTTATAAATGACTGGTACGGAGCTCAGTCACTGCCTTGTCTCCATCCGTTTGACGAAGTCATACCGCCAAACAGCTTTTATTGTTCTCTGATATAATGCCTAATCCTTAAGAGAACCTTATAACTAATTCCCGTAGCTCGTTTTATATAGAATCTTAATAATGGTCTGGACAATTTATCGTGAATTTTTCATTTTGCTGTCTCTTTATGCTCAGATATACTCCAAATTCAAGGTTTATACGCCGTATGCGTCATACTTCGATAGTGGTCAAGCGATTTATTAGAAACATCGACAAATTTAATAAGGCATGAACATCTCTACGGATAATAAGCGCTATCGGTGTATTGAGATTAACTTGCTTTTATAGCATCAAGTTAGTGTACATTAAATTTAACGATTCCCCTCCATTGGGCCATTGCTCTAAATTGGCTCGGACAAAGATGCTGAAGCGCGATTTTAACTATTTACTTTATTTACGAAAAGCATTCAGATGTCGTAAAAGTAACAGAATCCATTTGGTATTGCGAAAACAAAGGTATTAGGAAAATTTGTTTAGAAATTGCATGCCTTTCACCAGATAAAGTATTTGTTTATAAAGAGAGAATTTCCCTTGCTAGTGAACTAAAACAATGATTCCTTGACAATATCGTCATCGTTTTGGTCTATTCAAGTCCATTACCACATGGGCCACATCGTCATCCTCAGACAGCAGGCTTAAGTCTCACATGTTCACTAGTTATCAGTGCATTTCCAACCGAAACACACTTTTGCACACAACTGGTTGACGGCAGAATAACTGGCACTGCGGCGATACCTACTTAGTTGGATTCCTGCGTATTAATCCTACCACCAACAAGAAATAACACTCAATAAATTAATAAAATTTATAAATTTATTTGAAAAGCCCCAAGGTTTCTAACCGGTTCTCCTTCGAGGTCTTATTTTTCGGTCCGCTGTAGAATTTCACGTTCATTATAACTTTAATGAAACAGGAATAGAATAAAGACATTTTTGACATTGATTTTAACTTCGATCAGACAAAAAAATTCTATGTGTATGCTGTCCACTGCATATCTTATAATCATACATCAACCAAATGCATTTAGGATCATAATTTGCGTGTCGCATATCCGGCTTCCATAGGGATTCGAATGAAGTATCCACTCAGCATACTGTCGTGACCTGATGACGGAGTTGTCAATAACAACTACGTAAACAGTGTCAAATCGCTCTCTTCTTCTAAATAGGTATGTTTTGATAACGTACCAGTGGGTACCTCTTTCTTCAACTGCTTTATAGAATGTAATCATTCACACATTTTTAGTCATATTTGCTTTCTAGAGATGTAATAGTCATAATAAATGTCGGTTCGGTAACTCAGTGACTAATCCTTGACGCAAAACGCTACGGGTACGTACGGTACAAGTATTTGTGATTGAATTGTTCCATATCTTGGTATTTGTGCATGTGGAATGATCATTATCATCATAATCATTTCTGCCTATCTAGTGATAGTCTGAACATAGGTCTTCCCCTATGGATAGCCACAAAAGTTTGTAGCTCTCGTTTTGGGGGGATTTTGTCATAGTCGCCACGCTTCGCAAGCGAATTGGCAACAGCAGTTTATCTATTCAGATATTCCACGAAGATGCTGCTGCCCATCCCCTGGTTTTCATTTTCTCTCTGCTGGCTTTTTCGACAACCACGGGATGAGATAGGTAGATTATCTTAAGCCGCCACACGGCAAGCCGCCACCAGGCGGCAAACATGGCAGTGGAATGGTTATAAGTGTAATTTTTTGATGTTTATTTTTAATTAACCACTACGTTTATCCTTCAAAATCAGTACATGTTAGTACATGTAAAGCCAGACACACGCTAAAAACAATTATCGATGTAATCAAAAGCACCCTTCGTGCTCACGGCGACTAATTAAACGCCTGAGCAGTTCACAATAATCAGAGGGCCGTGCGGTTGGGATAATGAAAAATCGTCCGGAAACTCACAAGAATCCGGAACTTTCAATAACGGAGACATGTCTGTTACTAACATACGTACGTCATTAATTGGTTAACGGACATTGCTTTATAGAAAGCATAACACTTTCCCGCTCATCCGTTAAGAGATATGGACATGGTTATAATCAAAATGTAGTTTTCTTTACCATACATAAGTAGCCTAACAATCAACTGCAGGACATACAGTTACGTGCACTTAAAAGTATTCAATTTGGAAACATTTTGAACCTTATACCGTTCTCTGGTCACTCACGAAGCCCTCTTTCGCCTCGGGAAAAGAGACAGGTGGCGATCTACGTCGCCACCATTTTGGTAGGAATCAAAAAAGTTCTTACACCCCATTGCGTTCCTTGAGGTTTATAGTGACAGCATTGCATGTTATGGTGTTATTCTGCACGATTAAAATCTGCCCTTAAAACACCTACATCTTAAGACGACTCGGTAGGAAAGACGTAGGTGCTATTCTACTCTGCCGGATACCTATTATCGGCTAGATTATTATAAAATTTAAAAAATTAAACGTCTCGTATCGTAGGTACTATATTCTTCTATATTGATTACATTAACGAAGCGGTAAAGTAAATAATCATTGTAATCGTAATTGCATGTCATTTTATCGTATTTTAAATATAAATTGAATACTCGCTGAAATGATTTATTTATTTTACATTAACCGTTAGCTATAATTTAATTTATATTTTTTAATTATACATTTATAACTAGATAGATGCTCGCGACTTCTTCTGTTTGGATATATGTTTCGAAATATTCCTTGGGAACCATGATTTTCGGGGATAAAAAGTATCCTATGTCTGTCTCCAGGATGCAAGCTATCTATGTGCCAAATTACGTCAAGATCGGTTCAACGGTTGAGCAGTGAAAAGGTAACAAACAGACAGAGGGACAGAGAGTTACTTTCGCATTTACAATGTTAGTATGGATTGTTCGGCTTACCATCTAAATACCTACATACAGAGTGTTTGCATAATTAAAGCTATCTATACAAGTTTTGTAAATATGTTATATATCAAGTATTAGTTAAATATCAAGTATTTCAGAGAGACTGTAGAAACTATTATGAATTTGTGACTTTGGTATACATTGGATATTTTTTATCAAAGGGAACTGCACTCTACGAACACCATTGTTAATGTACTTTAATCTTACTAATGTCGCCGTGCCAATTAGAGTGCATTTTAACACCCGTTGTTTGCCGATGACTCAGGTGTCGGCATAGAATTACCTTTCATTGTGTTTGAGTAACGATACAGAAAAGCGGGTCATAAAATTAGAAAAAGTGCCTGAAGGGGCACCGCCCTTATCCCACTCGAATCGTCAGTTTTATGACCCTATTATAAAATGGTCTTTATGAGAAATTTTATTGCTGAAAGACTTACGTAATTTCGTCACGGGGCGAAAGCGTAGGACGAGATTGAGTTAAGGATCTATTAAAAGTTTACCAAGCGGTTTGAGGTATTCAGGTCAGAATCTGTGCAAGATTACGTGGTAAAAGTCAATCAAACGGCTTTTTAATGACTGTTATAATTTGAAATTAAATTTATGTTATGATGAAGGAAAAGGAAGTTAAATTGCTAAAAGCCGCATGCAAAATATAAAATGGAGCATATTACCTAGTTTTTTAAGAGCACCGCCCGCCCCCTCTCAGAAGCGTGCACAAGCAAACTTCCACCGCCACCGGGAACCGCCACCAGATACCCTCCACCACTACAATACTACCTGTACTATACTGGTGGTAGGATTCCTATGCAGGAATCCGTCTAGTTATGTACCACCCCAGGGCCAGTTATTCTGCCGTGAAGCAGTAGTGTGCAAACATTACTGTGTTTCGGTTTGAAGGGCACTGTGATCTAGCGTAATCACTGGGCATATGAGACTTAAGAGCTAATGTCTCAAGGTGACGGGCTCAGTGTGGTGCTACACAGAAATATTCTGAGTAACACAGCATCCGTTATGGGCAGACGTTGCACTTACTATCATTCCTTTTTCTTCATTATAATGGATTTTCGAAAAGTAACGCCTGATGAAATAAACTATTTATATTATGATTAAAAAAATAAAAATTATAGGTCTTACAATTTCAATCTACACGGTTTTGCAGAAAGTCGATAGATGTAGGTTATGGGCCAGTTATTCTGCCGTAAAGCAGTGGTGTGCAAACGTAACAGTGTTTCGATTTGTAATGCACTGAAAACTTGTGTAATTACTGGGCATATGAGACTTAAGAACTGATGTCTCAGGGTGACGAGGGCAGTGTGGTGTCGCACAGAAATGTTCTGGGTGACACACCATTTCTTTTAGGCAGACGTTGCACTTACCATCAGGTAAACGTTTCTCTCGTCCCATCACTTTCCCGTTAATAAAAATAACCTGCACGGTTCAGTGGGAAGTCGAGGGCTGCAGGTGACTCAGGACCGTGTTTTATGACAATCTATGGCTGATGCCTAAGTGGTGCCTACTGGGAGAGGCTTATGTCTAGCAGTGGCGGTAGTGTCGACGTATGGTGGCTACCTAAAAGAATCTACCATTAAGTGGTTGCATTAAATGATGAGTAACGAAAATTCCAACGACATCTCAAATATTTAAGTAAGAACGTATCTTTCTTTTTCTTTCTTTAAAAAATTTTTGCAGAGATGTTGGTCACGGCTGGAATTTGATTCCAAAACCTGTGGCATTGAAATCAAATACTCTGATCACTAAGCTACGGTCGGTATGAGGTGAGCAGTACCAATCCGCCTGTCAAGTGGTACCGCCGCGGCCGTAGCGTGTCTGGCATTTTCCAAACTTGTCATAATCATAATCAAATTTAATTTATCAATTAGATAGATAGATAAACCGTTTATTTGTAAAATTACAATACACACATACAATATTTTAAAAACAATAACAAGTAAAAAAGTTTAAAAAGTTTCAGCCTATAAATGTCCCACTGCTGAGCGCAGGCCTCCTCTCATTTCTGAGAGGGTTTTAGGAGCTAGGAAGAATCCGCCACGCTGCTCCAATGCGGGTTGGCGGACTTCACATGTCTTCGAAATATTTCTATTCCTCGGACATGCAGGTTTCCTCACGATGTTTTCCTTCACCGCTAAGCACGTGGTAAATCAGCACTTAAAATTGTAGAACAATTTTAGAGGTGCTGGCACCGGGGATCGAACCGCGCTTACTATGAAATTAAAAGCGAGCACCAGGCCCCTGAGCTACCACGGCTTTAATATAACAAGTACTTAAATATAATTTTTGCCACACACAGTACAGATGTGTGCACTGCAATGATACAAACAGGCCATAGCTCAGTGCATGGAATGCCCACTTCAGGTACAAAAGACTGGTTTTCGGCTACCCGTAGTACCCGCCCATAGTAGAACGGTTGCGGGCTCGCCAGTATCTACATAATGTTGCATTAATGGTTTTTTCCAAAAAAATAACGGTTGATGTTTAATATAGCGTGCAAAAAAATTTAAAAAAAGGTATTTAATAATTGAATGTAAATGAATATATAAAAAGTAAAAAAAGGTCTATATAAAGTAACCAGAAGCCCAAGATAATTTTTAATGTACAAAATTATTCTCTACTGTAAGGAAATATTTGTTCTACTCTACAGTAAAGACAAAATAGAGACAATTTGACGACCGCTTCGTCAAGTGGACAGAGTACCGACTCATATTGTGGGTTCTCAGTTCGAATCCCAAACGAAGCCAACAGCAGGAACCTCCTGGAACATCTTAATAAATAAACTGCGTTTGTCAACCCGCCTGCCAAGCGTAGCAACTATGGCATAATCCCCCCAAAATGGGAGCTGCTAACTTGTTTGTGCTGTCTTGTTTGTGCAAATCTATGGGGAAGGCCTATATTCAGCAGTGGACTAGTGATAGGCTGAAATGATGATGATGATGGGTCTGGTTGTGTTGTGATTGTGCCCCTTGTCTATTACAATGGCACTACCTTTATCTTATCGTATAAGTGTAATATCGGGTGCGGGTACATTAGGACTAGTAAGTGTCTTTCAGTTTATGCCTTGTGTCACTATATCTTCAGCGCGGTTGATAGCTTCCGACAACATTCACTGTTGGTACAATTCATATGCAGGAATCCGTCTAGGTAAGTACCACACCAGGGCCAGTTATTTTTCAGTGAAGCAGTAGTGTGCAAGTATTACTGTGTTTCGGTTTGAAGGGCACTGAGAGTTAGCGTAATCACTGGGCATAAGAGTCGTAAGAACTGATGTCTCAGGGTGACGGACGTAGTGTTGTGTCACACAGAAATGCTCTGGGCGATACAGCATTTGTTATGGGCAGACGGTGCACTTACCATCAGGTGAACGTATTGACCGTTTCGTAATTTTATCCAAAAAAAAAATAACATTCAAAAGATGTCACCATGGTCGAATTTCGACAAGGAGTATATTACCAAAGACAATTTTTTTTATAAAGCTTATGTCGCCAGTTTCGAAAAGAATAAATTATGCCACCTTTTGTTCAAATATAAACCTACCGATAGCAAAATAGGCATTCCATCAAAACCGTCCCTTGTCTCATATAAACAATAGATATAAAACGAGCCAAGTGGAACACCCCTTTTGGATTCAGCGGACTCAGCACCCGTCATGCATGTCACGCAAATAGAGGGTG
Source organism: Luehdorfia chinensis (assembly GCA_019845155.1). Lineage (NCBI taxonomy): Eukaryota > Metazoa > Arthropoda > Insecta > Lepidoptera > Papilionidae > Luehdorfia > Luehdorfia chinensis. The sequence goes on from JAHVAK010000612.1 coordinate 47,110, forward strand.
TTCTTTTTTTTAGGTACTATAATAAGTAAGTGTATTGAAGTTTTAAGTGATAATTTACTATGTACAGATATAGAAAAATTACGTAATTTAGTAACTATGCCGGTAACATTTTACAGCAGTGCCCAAAATGAATAATAAAAAACTACTTACGGTATAAATGTCTTTTCTTTATTTTTCTTTTCTTTTTTATTACGAAGAAAACGATGCCCCAAAGTAGGATTTCTCCTGTGTCGTGGGTACGTTCTACAGACATAAATTCTTCATCCACAAACACCCAGACCCGGAACAACTATCTGTAGCCCATAACAATATTTGTCCCGTGCGGGAACTGAACCCGCGACCCGATGAGCATAATCCAAGAGCTTAGACACTGCGCCAACCGAGCCGGTAGATGTCTGGCACAGTAGAATAGTACTTCTTTCCTACCGAGGTGTCGTAAGAGCCGACTAAGGTGTTGAGGCTTTATTCCTTGCAGAATAATACCATAATATGCAATGCTGTCACTACATTGCTCGTGGGAACGCAATGGAGAGCTAGTATCCAGAATCCACTACCACCAGCCACGTCTCGTTTCCCCCAGGGGCAAAATTGGGTACGGATGTGGTCTCTGTTTACCCTTGCTTGTATGTTATATTCTATTAAAATAATTAGCAGATAATAATGGATAGCGTTCCTCTGGTATTGTGGATGTTCATGGGCGGCGGTGATCACTTCCTATCAGGTTAGCCACTTACTAATTTCGGGGCAAAACTTCTATTAAAAAAGCAACCACCATCAGTTAGTGGTAGTTCACTACTGGAGTCTTCCGAGGCTTGCCACTTTTAAATGGTGGTAGAGTGCCTATGCAGTATTTCGCCTAGTTAATATGCCTTCAAGGAGTAATGTATTAAAGAGCAATAAAGATAGTGCAATTGCGGGGTACATGAGACTTGAGAAACGATGCTATACGGAACTTCCAAATTCAAATTCACAACCGCGTGCCCTAGTCTCCATTCCAGGAATAGCGTACATATGCGGCGGTTACCTTTGTGACGAAAATGGTTAACCTATTACTGCTACAGTTTGCATTTCCGGAAGACATTTACTTACGCCTTTTTTCTATATAAGCGATATGCAGAGGCCTCAAAAGTAGCCCTCTTTTCGCCCCGCGGGACACAAGAGGTGACGGGTGGCGAATCAAGTCGCCGCCATTTTGGTACGGGTCAAAGAATGTTGTGAATGATGTTGAGTGAATGTTGTGAATGTGTTGAATGATGTGTCATTGCGTTCCCAAGAGCAGTATAGTGACAGCATTGCATAATATGATGTTATTCTGCACGAATAAAGACTGTCCGTACAATACTTTAGTCGCTTTTTACGATACTTTGGTAGGAAAGAGGGAGGTGTCATTATACTGTACCGGACACATATCGGTAATATCCGGAAGGCTAATTTTTAGTTCTTTGTCAGTATAAAATAAGAAGTTCGCTTAGAAAAAAAATATTAATTATGTTTGTTTTATCTATTTCAACAACCTGAACGTCACTTTTTATTAAGACATTTCATCAGTCTTTTTAGATGTAGATTCTTCTTAAAACCGATTATTATTTTGAAACACGCTGTATTTTAACATTACATATGCATTTATAGTGTAAGTTGAGTTGTTGTCCGATACGAAATCAATCACGGCCTCCGTAGGACACCTGATGCTATCTGTCTGTCAATTCCAAATAGTCTGCAACCATATAAATGTAACTATTTACGATCATGCAACTCAACCCATGGTCCTATACAGTAGCAAGAAGTTTAAGTGTTGGATACTTAGACTAAGAAAACTAAATTCCAATATAAAAAGAAAATATAGGAGAAAGTGACGAGTCGCGCAAAACGTTCACCATATGGTACGTGCATCTGCCTATAATAAATTCTGTTTTACACAGAAGATTTCTTTGTGGCACCACACTGCCCATCCCTTTGAGAGATCAGTTCTTAAGCATAATATGTCGTACTGTCGTAGACACGCTTAAAAATGTCTCAATTTGTGGTGAAACAAGTGTCGTGTTTGCGATTTAAGTGGGTTGTATTGCCTAGTGGTTGAGGGTAGTTGGTGGCGGTGTTAGTTAGCGATATTGTGAGCGGATGGGCGGTGCTCTTCAAAACTTAGGTAATATGGTACTTATTTCTTTTCTTTCTTAGGTAATATACAAGTTTTGAATTTTGCATGCGGCTCTTAGCAAATCAACGTTCCTTCCTTTATTGCTTTGAGTTATAGACGATGAAATAAAATTCTCGCGTTCCTGAAAAAATCAACTTTATAGGCATTAGGTGTATGTGTATTAGAGTTACTTTGCAAATATTTATGGAGTTTATACAAATTAAAAAACTTAATTAATTAAAACCTAACTATAGCAGAAACTAAAACGCAGGATCAAAATTTTCTTTCGCACCAAAAACATTTTATTTCCTGATTTCATATTGTAGCGTTATTATTACAAAATATGTTCAATAAGATTTATCCTTGAATAGCAAGTAGAATATATTTATTTCTTGGCTTATAATACCTGCATATTTAATTTAATATGACGTCATTTCGCCTATGACTTTTGAAGCATTAAGTTGCCTTGAATTCATTCGGTATGATTTCATTTGACTCATACGTTCAGAAACAAAGATAAACAAAGTTCTTTGAATACTGCTGAAATCCTAACCCTACTTTGGCATTGCTGTTATCGTGTAATAAGGTGTTTTATTATCACTTAATAGTTAAATTTAACAGCCTATTAATGTCTCACTACTCAGCATAGGCATTCCCTCCCCTTTGAGAAGTTTTGGAGCCAGAATACTTCAGTATTCGTCATACTCCAGTGTGATTTGACGCACTACAGATGGTATCGTTTTTTTTTTTCAATTAGCAGTTACATAAATATGTTTAGCTATACAGAAACGGTAGTTCATTGTTTCTTTAATAAAGAGAAATCTAAAAATATTTTTAGAATTTATTTTTGCTGTATTGGCGTTCCTTGGCAGTAAAGTATGGTGCTCACACAATAGCGTGAGCACCCACAATTTGTTACACACTAGACGTTGCAGCGGTGAGCTAATAGGGTTTTAAATAAAAATCTATTGCCTTTAAAATCCACTGGAACAAAGGAGTTTTAATAAAACTATCTATACTTTTGATAAAGTAGTTTTCAATATATTTTGAAATAAACAACAGATGAAATAAGGTATCACTTAGTAATGACGATGATTGTTCTTCTGGCCGACTTCGACCACGATGATATCTTGCCGTCAATTAGCAGAAGTCTTTTTTTAGAAGAGAGAGTGAACCTAACGATAAGTGATCTGTGTGATCAGTGATCACCGACCTTCATAAGCATCCGCAATATCCGAGCACGGGTGCCTTGCTGGTCTTTGAAAAAGCAGTATGCTCTTTTCTTGTAGGCTATTAAGTCGACCAAACAGAAACGCGACCGTACGCAAACGTCGCCCGCGAAACATGCTAGACGACACGGACGTTTCAGCACTACCTGACCACGATACCGTCAGTCACGATAGCTTTAATATATCACGCACCACGACACGCGACCGTCGTAGAGAGCGGCGCGCAATAGTCAATAATCACACCGCGTACACACGATTCACCCTTGTTCCAGGGCGGTTCTCACCGCCCAGAGTTACCGACACACAAGTCGACCGTCCGAATGGACGGCCGCAGCCTCCCTCGGACGGTCATTAGATGACTTAAAATATTTAAAATTTACGAAATCGCGAAAGCACGCAGCGAACGCGACACAGTCCGAATTTCGAGGTTTTTGTAAGAGTTTTGATTTATTTATTTATGTTTTTATTTATTTAATTATGTTTGGGACAAACCTGGCACGATAGCACAGTATCCGATGAAGCTGTAAAAGCTGAGAAGGCTAACAGCAATTACATCACCGAAAATATATATAGTTAATAGCTTTAATATAACACGCACCACGACTCGCGACCGCCCTAGAGAGCGGCGCGCAGCAGTCGACAATCACACCGCGTACACACGATACACCCGTGTTCCAGGGCGGTTCTCACCGCCCAGAGTTACCGACACACAAGTTGACAGTCCGAATGGAGGCCCGCAGCCTCCCTCGGACGGTCATTAGACGACTTAAAATCATTTGAGATATTCGAAATCGCGCAAGCACGCAGCGAACGCGACACAGTCCGAATTTAGGTGTTTTTGTAGGAGTTTATTTAAGTATTTATGTTTGGGTCAAACCAAACCTGGCACGTGTGCCCCTGGCTCGTGAGCACAGTATCCGATGAAGCTGTAAAAGCCAAAAAGGCTAACAGCAATTACATCACCGAATTTATATATAGGCCAATAAGTCGATTCGGTCCGGATCAACCGATGGCGGCAGCAAATTCCACATGGTCAATGTCCATGACAGATAATTCCTTGAAAATTTTACAGCAGTAGAATGCCAACCAACAAGGTAAAGTGTTAAGTTATGTCGCAGAACAAGATTTTTTATTTTTACATAGCATAATATTTGGCGGATGATATCGCCAATGAAAAGGGTAGCTTCCTGCCAGATCGGGTGGTCTGATCTGGGGAGTACGTCTCCTCCTAAAAGTAATATTTAGATGTTGTATATATAGTTCGCATAGAGACGTATGAGATATTTCATGAGCTTCTCATGTGGCGACATAGATGTCGCTACGAATATATTTATCATCATATTTTCTATACTCATAATTTTATTTATTTATCATAGCGCCGAAAATAGAAACCCAAACAAAAAGTTTCACTTGTATTCACGTATCTATTTCCAATGTTACTGTACGAAATTAGAACTCCAGATTCAGCGTGGAAGCTGGTGTGTTTCGGTTTGAAGGGCACTGTGAGCTAGCGTAATCACTGGGCATTAGAGACTTAAGAACTGATGTCTCAGGCTGACGGGCGCAGTGTGGTGTCACACAGAAATATTTAAGGTGACACAGCATTTGTTGTGGGCGGACGTTGCACTTACCATCGGGTGAGCGTTTTGCTCGTTTCGCTTTATACAATAAAAAAAAAATTAATGATGATCGCAGTGTGATGCCACATATAATGTTCTGGATACCACAGAATTTGTTATGGATAGACGTTGCACTTACCATTAGGAGAAAGAAGTCCTCGTCTCGTCTCTTCAATCCGTAAAAAAAAGCTACGGGATTAGTTTGACTGTTTCGTCGTCCCATTATATACCCGAAACGTGTATTACTAATTTTGTTTTCAGAGAGTTTCGTACAGCGCTAAGGTTCGCGGATGTCACAGTGATATGCTACAGTAGTTTATAACTGTACTGTACTGTTACTTCTAGTAGTTTCAAAGCCATCTTTTCCCTCTCTCACTCTGTTTCTTTTTTCTCTTTCTCTTATTCTCTCTATATATTATTATCATCGGTTTGTAAGATATATAGGCAGCCGTACAGCCTTTTAAACCTTTGCAGCAATGTACCAGGAGAATGGTGCAAAGTCGTTATTCTAAACGAAAAGGGTCACAGGAAGCCCTTGTATGCTAGTTTTGATTTAGAGACTGATAAATAAAACTAAAGAGACGATATGGGATCTAAAAATCGGCAAGCACTGAAATCACTTATAAGCACTCCAGTGTTTGTGTCAGGGTAAACGAGGGTTATACAGTCTTGTTTAACATCGAAAAAGGTGTTCGACAGGGATGTGCAGTTTTGCCGGGGCTGTTTAACCTATTTATAGACAATTGCTTGAAATATTTGATACAGTGCGTTTGGATAAAAAATTAATGATCTGATCATCAAATGCCTGATATATGCTAATTATTAGTTTATATTAGCATTATTGGAGGAGGAGTTGCAGGTGATGGTTATTATTATTCACGGTGAAAATTAATGTAGATAAGACGAAAGTAATGGTTATTGAAAGAGAAAAAGTATGATGGATAAAAGAGTTCAGATTGAAGAAGAAATAGTGGAAGAAGTGAAGTAGTGTGCGTACTTGCGTTCAAAGTTTACGAGAGACGGAAAGAATGACGGTTATATTTAGCGAAAAGTGTTGGCAGGAAATCGAGTAAATGACCCCGCATACCTTTATGTGTACTGATCCCCACTTATATGTGATAGTGACTGTATGGCAGAAGAAGCATAAAAGTAAGATGTTCTGGAAACGAAAAGTTTGAGTAACTTTGATGAACGAAGTGAGAATCCTTAGATAGTTTGGGCACGTAGAGAGCATAGATGGAAAAAGAATGGGCAAGTCAGCTTAATGTCCTTAAGACGACGTAGGCGAACGTATCCCTATCAGATCATAGTCGTTTTAGGGAAAGACCACGTCAAAAGTACCCGCAACCGACTAGCTTGCATGAAAGTAGAAGAAGCAAAAGAAGTATGTCAGGTAGCAAGCAGAAACATGTGGTCTTCCCCAATGGTTAAGAGGCGTGACTCTGTGTGTATGTAAAATATCCATGTATCGGATAGGCATCTCTTATCATGGAAGGATTTGCTTGTCAGCCTTTTAAGGTGGAATAGCGACCATAGTAGCAGACACCTCTCACTTTAGACGCCGCAGCTTAAGAGAATCTACCACCCCATCTCATCCCGTGGGTGTCGTATAAGTCGTCAGAGGGAGAATGAAGGAAATGAACCAGGAGATGGGTAGCAGCATCTTCCTGGAATATCTGAATAAATAAACTGCGGTTGCCAACCCGCCTGCCAAGCGTGGCAACTCTGGCAAAATCCCCCCAAAATGAGAGCTACAAAATTTTGTAGCAATCTATCGAGGTGGCCTATGTTCAGCAGTGGACTAGTGATAGGCTGAAATGATGATGATGATGATCTATTACAGAAAAGTATAAAGCATGTTTTCGTAGGTATAGATAAAGGACATCGGTCTATATATCATACATTAATCAAAACTTAAAAATTGCCTGTTTTTCTATTATAGTCAAATGTTATTGTTTGTTGTTTTTATTTTAAATATATTTTAAAATTTTCTGTAATTTTTATTAAATACGATTCGTTACACAAAGTTTAGTAAAAAATTAGTGACGCATTTAGTTTTTTTTTAAGATGTCTCGTAGAGGTTGATCACAAATTCTTGGTATTCTCTGCGGTCCTCGTAATTTGCTCATTAGCTCAAACACAGGCTTCAATTCATCTTGAGTTACACCCTTGAACATAAATTGCTTTTGTTATATTTAGGAAACGATTCAATAACAAATATATATCTCGTAATTTCATATGTATACAAGACAGTGCCTGTCAAGGAGACAGGCACTGTCTTGTATACATATGATCGATGTTATTAAATCTGTTAACATATCGTTAAGCAGATACAGTTTCTTATAATACTATTATGAATATACATTTGGTAAGAGTAAGACACTATAGTAAGTCAGAAAAAACATTTTATTGACATTAATTTTGGAGATAACGCTTTTAAAAAAACACTTTAAAAAAGGGGTAATAAATTTCGCTATACCTCATGACGTCGGTAAATGACTGCAGCAATCATTCGCCCCCAAAGCATTTGCAATAGAAATGGTCCAGTTTTATCCTCGGTCTCTAACAAATGGAGCTGCATCATATCATCGTGTGTGATAGCTTTGCCTGGGAAAGAATAATTTTGTTTTAGAAGCATTGTATTTATCGGTTTAATATTTTGTAAAAATAAGATCAAATTGTTGGTGGATAATTTTTTACAAATTTATGTCGAACCATTACGTGTATTTCTGTGTATACATATACAAAAATACACGTAATGGTTCGACATAAATTTGTGTGTATGTATGTTAGTTTATATGTATGTGCATATTTGTGTTTAATTTTATATTTATCATAATTATATACAGCTATGCATTTATTTAATATGTATTTTGAGTATTGTTTGTATTGCATTTTACATACATACATACAAAGGATCAGCACTGTATCCCATAAGGGGTAGGCAGAGACTGGGCACTCACTGCAAAAACAGATGACTGCGACAATCCACGTTTCACCAAAACAATATAATGCACTTGGTGTGATAGGTGGTGAGCCCATCGCCATCATGCGCTGTTGGGTGCACAGTGCAGTTTAATTCCTTACTCGCCTTTTACGAGATCCATTGGATGAGAGGGAGTGGTAGTATTATTTTATCGAGCCGCCACCACACGGCAAATCATCACCGGGGGTCATCGGCCTCGAGGGAAGCCAGTCGGCCAAGTTGGCTAATAAAACTTGGTTCCCTGTGCGAGTATTGTATTTTATGTTTATTAATAGCTTTTATGGTAATTCGTTTTTTAGGATTTTTACACCTGCCACAATGTTTCACTACGCCCTGGGTTGACTGGCAGAGAATGCCAACTGGCATTATGTCCGCCCATATTATATTAGGGTAAACAATAAAGTTTAAATAAAATAAAACAAAAAATATTTTTCCTATGGACTTTCATTTTTTTATGATGGAAAGGAATTTCGTCTATCAATCAAGACTTATTAGGCAGATTATTCAATAAATATTTTTTTTACTGTGCACCCAAGGATTGTGATCGTCGCAGTTAATGTAATGCGAAGATTTGCGGGAATTTTAGCCACTTCCATATGCAAGCCTAGCAAAAAACGCACGCATGCACGAACGTACACACACACACACACACACACACACACACACACACACACACACACACACACATACAACCTTGCCATACAATACATAGTATAAAATAGTACATACACACAGTCATGCTTTTCTTTTAATTTTCTTTTACCCTTATAAGGCTTAGGCAAAGGCCACACAAGTAGTCCACTTTTCGCCCCCACGGAAAACAAGAACGCGATGGGTTGCAAAGCAACGTCAATGTCATTTTTTACGAGACTAAAAAAATTACTTCCCGAAGCATTTCCACGTATTATTCTGTACGAATAAAGGCTGTCCGTATAATACCTTATTCGACTTAGGAAAGAGGTAACGGCTATTTTGCTCTGCCGGACACCTATCGGCGGATAAAATAGTACAATGTGTAGTATTACAACATTAATGTACTGATTAAGTTCACTGTACTGCAAAATCCAGCAAGGGTCGGCGTTATGAGCAATAAATAAATCAATACCCTGTCTTTTTCTGACTCAGATGAAGTTGGCCCATTTCGAAATGACTTCTTAATATTATATACATTGTATCATTCTTGTTTCTGCATATTAATAATTGATTTATTGATTGCAGCTACTTCCTATAGCCTGTTTTTGTAGACCCTTTTCAACATGACCAAAATCAATATTTTTTTCATCACTTAATTATAATTAATATGAACCTACTTATTTTTATAAATGGTCCTACTGCTGGCCGCAAGCCTACACTAATTTTTGAGAGGGTTTTAGAATCAGAAAAAGGACGCCACGGTGCTCCAGAGGCCGCACAGCTGCACTGTGGACCTGTGGTCTCAGGGTGACGGGCGCAGTGTGTTGTCACACAGAAATGTTCTGGATGACACAGCATTTGATATGGGCAGACGTTGCACATACCATCAGGTGAACGTTCTGCTCGTTCCGTCATTTATATCACATAATAATAATAACAAATAATATATGTTTTGTGGTCTTCTTTAATTGTAAGCACATCAGATTCATTTATATGTACCTACACTTTGCAAGTTAGCGCGTCATCACTTTGTAAAATGTTGACAGATCAAATAGAAGAGACTAAGAACAAAATGTGCCATACTCACAAAGTTCACTCTTATCTGTATCCAATGACAGAACTTGCTGGAAGCATCCGTTAACTCCTTCGATTGATTTAGACCAAACATCAAATGGACGTTCCGAATGATATCTCTGTCTTATAATCCTCCCCTGTATATTACTTAACTTGTCAGTTTTTGGCGTACTTTCCACGGTGTTGTTCACAAGCCATCGAAGTCCAGCCTGTTAACTCAAAAATATCAACGCATAATAGTCATCATACTCGCTGATGACCGCGTAGGTAAGTAGTCAAAATCAAAGACTCAAATCTCAAGAAAAACCAGAACTTCTACAACACACAAATTATTGGATTTCGGATTCGTATGTATTGTGATCTTCACCGGGGGTCCCTGAGACTGTTTTATATCATTACTTTGATTTAATCGTAAATTAGCGTCATCGCCGACTGTTTGTCCTAGTGGCCGGAATACTTGACTTCTACGCCGGAGTTCTAAAATCAAGTACGGGTTTGAATCCCAGCCGGAAACAAAATATTTGTGCAAAAATACAAATTATTGGTTTTCGGGTCTCGTTCATATAAAATGTACCTTTAAAAAGCACTCGCGACACAAGAGAAGAAGTAGCGTGGGACATCATTTATTATAAAAGAAAGAAAAGACATAGGCCGAGGTAGATGAGTACAAAAACGAGGTAGTTTTTCAATAACACAAACAATTCTGTGTGAAACTATAAGATATCCTGCATAATTGGAACTTGCAACTTTCGAAATTAATCAGAATTAGTCACCATGGTTGAAATCTAACTGAAAGATATCATATTAAAGCAATACAAAAATTATTAAGGTCGAGTTTGCTATTATATGTCTAGTAAGAGTAAACATTATTAAAATAAAAAGAACATTTTATTTTATATATTTTAATACGAGATTCTTTTTTCAATGTATATGAAAGCGTCGAGAATTTTACTTTTAGATTGGTATTTATTGATACTAAGAAAATATTCAAATTTTATCACTATATGCATATTTTGTAGTAGTACAATAAAAAGTTATTGACCAAATTTTTTGAAACAAAATTAAGCTAAAAAGTAACGTTGTACTTAATATAAAATAATCTTACCGTATCAGTTTCGCTAAATTCGACTTTGTAACAAGTGACTGGTTCCTGGTTGTCGGGAAACAATTTCTCCGGTATTATAGCTACCACGTGCCATGCACCAATCACACCTTTAATGGTGAAATTAGCTTGAAACTCATTGCACGTTCGATTTTTTGTTTTGCCCTCAGTTCTTGATAAAATTAGAAAGTAAAACAACGTGAAAAGAAACTCCATCGTTCAAGATTGTGATCTTTCGAAGTCAGTTTAGATGCTGGACTTGAAGTGAAACATTAGTGGTAATGCTGAGGCATTAATCTTTCTGCACAAGACCATAGAAAATTAAGACACGTCAACAAAAACGATAAATATTTTGGTTTCTAATGTCATACAGACGTCTGCTTTTTCACCATAATTTCTATAGTTTCATCAAACTTTTTGATTTCATGAAACTTTTTGATTTCAACAAACTTTTTATCTAAAAAACTAATAAATTCGTACTAAATACAGACACGCCTCTTTTCAATTGGGGAAGACAGACACCAAAACCGTAGCCCACTTTTCGCCCTGACGGGAAACGAGACGCGGTGGAAAACCACGTCGCCGCGAAAGAGTTGAAATTTTTGCTCGTCACTACGTTCCCACGAATAGCTATGTTAGAAGTTTTCCACGCTCGGTCGGTCCCAGAGCAGATTGGCGCGCTAACGACAAGGCTCGCTTCTAGCCACGTAGCCATCGGCGCGACAACCACTAGCTTGGCGCAGAAAAAGGGAAAAGTATTAGGTAGGAAATGGACTAGGGGTAGGTAGTGCGGAAGTTGGGAAAGAGACGTTAAGGTGTAGGATACTACTATCTCGGAAGGAGCAGGATGAGGCAGCAGTAACTCGGGAGGCCGGGGTCGCTTACCCGGTACTCTCTCAGTTCGAACCTGTTTCGCAGTCCAAACCCTGAACCATTGATGCTATTATCACTTTATATCTAATTGGTTCTTACTGTAGAAATGAACACCGGTATACTTTATTTATCAATCGTTCATCAGTAGCAAATTCAGTGCTGGTCGTAAATTTTAATAAGATTCATCACAACACGCTTGTCAGGCAAATTGGCGAACACAGTATCTGTGTTTTCGGTCTGGTAATTTAGAGATGTTTATTCCGCAACCTGTCCCCAATTCTTTTCATGAGATCTTCTCTTGGTCGACTCTTACGAGATCTACAGGAAAGACGAGGCGGTAGAATTTCTGACGCCACCATCACAAATTTGTGTTTATTTCTTTCCGTCGTTTATAAGAAATAAAAATAAAGGACAAATGAGGTACACCAACTCAAATTGGAGTGTACTCTTTTCACCTCCAAAGCCCTCTCAGAAATAAGAAGGAGCCTGTCCTCAGCAGTGGAACATTTATAGGCTGCTACTTTACAACTAAGTTTTGTTTTAGTGACTGGTTATTATGGTGATAGTTGGCACAGTACTCACGCTCCGCTACCCCTGTGGCATAGATTTGTAAGATTTGCTTAAATGTATGCTGCTTATTCGTTTATTTATTATTTCCTTTCGTCCAAGCTCACGGCGACGAGACTTACAATATATCACTATACGGAAAATAGACAAATGCGTTTATTTAATCAGATAGAATATTTCTGACTGTCTAGTATTCACTTTACACTTGCGCTTAGTAACGACAGCATTATTAGGTGTGACGGTAGGATGTAGTTTTGTAAATAGGATAATATCCGACGTCTGCGAACATGCAATGACCCTGCTAATGTGTCACGCAATTGGAAGATACCTACAGTTGAACCTTTCAACTGCTAATATTGTCACAAGTTGATAGATACTTGTGTTTTATTTAGTTTTTTTTTAATTAAATTAATAAAACAAAAAATATAATGATTTCTTATACTTACACGAAAACGACACATTTAATAAATTTAGATTTACGGATTTTATCGCGTTTAATTTTACTACTGACAACCCGACGTTTTAAGCGCTTTACCCAGCACTTAAGCACCCATGATCACGGGAGGAGATCGATGTAGTCGCAGATAATCCAGGGTACCTTCAGCTTTTAATTATTATTTTTGGTCTGATCTACGCAGAATGAGCTTACTGTGTCCTGGAGTCTTGCAGTGGCATATTTGGTTTTTGATTTAATTTTATTAATAACTAGAGAACCGCGCCGGCTACGCACGGTTGCAATTTATCAATGAAGAAAAAATGAGAATTGCGCTCAGTAAAAAATATTAAGTACCGAAAACATGTCACTGCAGAACTAACAAACTGAACGTCACTTTTTCATTGAGATTTTAATACAAAAATACCATCCAAATGTTCGACTCTTTTGGTTTATTTTCCACAAACATTCTTTCATACAAACCACGACCTGACTATTAAAAAATAATCAGCCAAATCGGTCGAGTTGTTCTTAAGTGATGCTCTTTCATGCACGCGGTAATTTTTTAAAATATTTTTATATAAATAATAGATGTAGAACAGAAAAAGGAAAAAAAAACCAATTCGCTGATAGTATCCAACCATCCTCTCTATTGAAATTGGGATGATTTTTAAATTCAATAACCTCGCGATTTATCCTTTATAGAAATCGATGTTCTTATGCAAGGATCTGTGATCTATCAAATCTGATGTAATGGTTAGGGTGATCCAGAACATGGACACAGACTGCACACTTCGTAGAGCGTCGTTGCTTCACATCAGCTATATGTTCTATTAAGCGACTGGATGATGTAAATGTAGTTACTTTATACATATTTACTTTATATATACATACATACAGTCACGCCTCTTTCCCATAGGGGTAGGCAGAGACCACATCTTTCCACTTGCTACGATCCTGACACACATCTTTAGCTTCTTCTACTTTTATTAGTGTTTTCACACACGCTCGTCGGTTGCGGGTACTTTTAACGTGACCTTTCCTCAAAAGTTCACCGATCTGATTGTGATACGCACGCCTAGGTCGACCCTTACTGGCTTTTCCATTCACACTTGCCTCATAAATCTGTTTCGTCAATCTCCTTTTATTCATACTCTCTACGTGTCCAAACCATCTAAGTATGCCTTTCTCTATCTTTTTCACTACATCTTCAACCACACCGCAATGTTCCCTTTTCACGCTGTTTTTCACTATGTCAATCAGAGTTACTCCAGCTATACTTCTCACACTTCTCATTTCCACAGCGTTAATTTATTACTTTCATGCTTCTTCTGCTAGACCCAGCATTCACTACCAAACCTCGGACTGTGTCCGAACTTCGAGGTTTTTGTAGGAGTTTTTATTTATTTATTTATGTTTGGGTCAAACCAAACCTGGCACGCGGGCCACGCACGCGGTTTGGTGTCGCGAGCACAGTATCCGATGAAGCTGTAAAAGCCGAGAAGGCTAACAACAATTACATCACCGAAAATATACTATATACTACCATGCATAAGTGTTGGGACCAGAACCAGCCAGTCGTGCCTTTTTAGATACGTTCTGGCTACACATAAAGTCATGCAGAGCCCCATTCACTTGATTTCCTGCCAATACTCTTCACTCAATATCACAGTCATACTTTCCGTCTCTCGTAAATTTAGAACCCAGGTACACAAACTTTTGATGGTAAAACTGTAAAATTGTCATCAATACTGCTTGTAGTAACTTGGATTTACATGAGATGTACGGCTTTGCCCTCAAACTCTTCCATGAATATGTTGATATTGTGAGACTAACTGGGGAGCCCATCGCCACACCATCTACTAGCTTTTAGTATTGTTCCTTCTACAGTAGATAGACAGGAAAGTAATTCTGCATACTCTGGTGGCATGTTGTTCTCTGTTAGCTTCTTATTTACAATTGAGATGTAGTTCTTCAACAGGTAAGCATGAGACTGAACATCAAAACTGACCATTGCTTCATTGTCAGTCACTGAGCGGTGAGAGTATTTGTAACAACATGTTGAACCCTTCTGTAGTTTGGTAAGTTGATCTGACTCACTATTGGATGTAGTGGAGCATTGCGTAGTTAATGTATTTTGGGTAACCCACACAACTTCGGTTTATAAAGAACAATATAGAGTAGCATTGTTACACCGCCGTGTGGTAGCGGCGTAATAGAATCTACCACCCCATCGCATTCCGTGGGTGTCGTAAAAGTCGACAGAGGGAAAATTAAAACCAGGAGATGTGCAGCAGCATCTTCCTGGAACTGCAGAATAAATAAACTGCGGTTGCCAACCCGACTGCCAAGCGTGGCAACTATGGCAAAATCCCCCCAAAATGAGAGCATCAAACTTTTGTGGCAATGTGGAAGGCCTACGTTCAACAGTGGACTAATGATGGACTGAAATGATGATGATGATAATGTTTGTTAAACTCCCATCAGTAATGATTTCAACAACTAATACAACCCATTTTCTCTATTAAGCAAAGAAAAACTACTAAACTAGAAAACTGGAGCCGGATTACTTTACCTTTGCTATTAATACCGATAAAATTATAGGTAACATATATTTTGATATACTCGTATTTACCAGTGGTAGTAGTAGGTCAGGCGCTTGGTCGAAATTTCAAAGTACACGAGTGAGTTGTGTTCAATTCTCGGTGATCACATCTAAAATTGTTCTGCGAATATCAATGCCAACTTATCACCTGCTCAGCAGTGAAGGAGAAAGGGGGGCATTGTGAGGAACCCTGTGTGCCTGAGGAATGTATATTTCGAGGACAAGTGAAGTCCGCTCAGATGGCAGCAGCATAGCGTACTCTTTCCGACTCCAAAGCTTGCAGTGGAACATTTATAAGCTGTTACTTTACTATTTTAAATAATAATATATCAATATGTAATGTACTTTCTTTTTTAATTTTTGTATCATTAGAAAAAATTCAATATCTGTTCCATATCTCTTCCTGCAATTATGGCACTATGTACTTATTACTTTAAACATATGATTGCTTTTTGTTGTTTATCAGTAACCTCGATCCTAATAAAAGAATATATTCGTATTTTTGCAACCGCATTTTCTTTAAAATATTCTCCATTATCTGTCTACAAATGAACTCGAAGACGTCTCCACAAATATCCGTCTTTCGTAAGGAAAATACGGTCATTGTTTAAAAAGTCGAAACCTACATACATTTACTTGAACAAAGGCAGTAAAAACGGTTTATGGACTTGTTATTGCCGTCCCAACGGACATGCGGATTGGGTCAAGCGATAAGAATACAGCGAATATGTATTATATGTTTGAAGCATATTTTATGAACGAAATCGTCATCTTCTGCTTTACCCTTCAGTCCACTGCTGGAGATCTATCGTCAGACTTTTCCAAGAAGACAGGTTTTGCCTTATTTTTTTGACCCCGCTTAGCAGATCAGCTTGTACAATCTTATTAAACAAATACTTTATATGATGGTTTATTATAATATTAATAATACATTGATGATAATAAATAAATACTGTATGTATGTATTATCATCACGCCTTTTTCTCATATAAGGGGTAGACAGAGGACACACCCGAAGCCAATCAATCACAACACAACCGTCGGGTTGGCCAGGATTCGAACCTAGGACCTACGGCGAAAATCAGGTACTCTAACGACTTAGCCAAGCGGACGTCAAATGTCAAAATTAGTAACTAGCCTACAGTGACTTCGGTGCAGTGTGTTGTGTGTAGGTTACCCATCATTGTATTACGATTAACACACTTTTACCATTTTCGGGTTTTCGTTTTTTGATAATAGTTATGGTAAAGATTATACCATGTTTCACTTGTGAATAAAAACAATTGATAAGTTCAATATTAATAAAAAAATGGTTTTTATAAAATATTTTCAAACTAAAAAAAAAGAAATGTTTGATAATATTAACCACAGTATTGGACCACAGCCAAACAATGGAGCGGTGGAAACAGATTTTAATGCATCCTATGAAAATCTTCATTCAGAGCATCGCTTTGAATTTTAATATAAATTCAGAATCGAGACTTTATTAGCGTTTCAGGAAAACGGTAATAAATGAGTAAAATAATATTTTAGATACTGCAGAATTTAATGTATTTGTGAATCTTGATACAAATTGTCATAACATAAATAATTATACTTAAAATTCATGGGCCGAATTTTTAAATTCATTTATTACTAGCTTTCGCCCGCGACTTCCTCCGCGTCGGTATAGGTTTTTTAAATATCCCGTGTTAATAGATAGATATAGTTTGATTTCCCGGAATAAATTCTATGTTCGTCTCCAGGACGTAAGCTGTCTCTGTGTCATATTTCGTGTAGATCGGTTTGGCGGTTAAGGTGTGAAAAGGTAGCAAACATACATAGGGATAGAGAGTGTTACTTTCGCATTTATAATATTGGTATGGATGACATACCAACCGCATTACACACAAAACGTTGTTTTTAAGCTAAAATTATTAATGTATACATATTCTTATGAACCAATTACAAACGTGTACAACTTTAGCTTCATTGGAAAGAAAATAAGAAGAAAGTTATTTTTCATTGCATTACAAATATTAACAAATTAACAAAAAATTGTGAAATCACTATATAGCTACATACATACATACATAAGATCACGACTGTATCCCATTAGGGGTAGTCAGAGACTGGGCACTCACTGCAAAAAAAGATGACTGCCACAATCCACGTTTCACCAAAACACTATAATGCACTTGGTGTGATAGGTGGTGAGCCCACCGCCACCATGCGCTGTTGGGTGCACAGTGCAGTTTAATTCCTTACTCGCTTTTTACGAGCCGCCACCACATAGCTAAGATATTATATTTTAAGAATAGCTAATGATTTTCTTTTTTAAGATAAGACTTGTCGTGAAAAATGTAAAATCTTTGAATTTTCGCTTTTTGAACTATGATCGAAGCTGCAGGTATATAAATAGAAGTAAAAAAAAAGAGCAAAGTTTCAGCCTATAAATGTCCCACTGCTGAGCACGGGCCTCCTCTCATTTCTGAGAGGGTTTTGGAGCTAGGAAGATTCCGCCACGCTGCTCCAATGCGGGTTGGCGGACTGCACATGTCTTGGAAATATTTTTTATTTCTCAGACATGCAGGTTTCCTCACGATGTTTTCCTTCAACGCCGAGCACGTGGTAAATCGAACCCAGCCCATGCAGGAATCTTTCTGGGTAGTTATTTTGCCTGGTGTCTTTAATGTGTAAGTGGGCTGGAAAATTGTCAATCGCAATTTAAACATCGCAAGGAAATCCACAAATCTGGGAATAACAAAATATTTCATCGACATGTGAAGTCCAAAATTTCCCGGCTCCAAAACCCTACTCGAAAAATGAAGCACAGCATAGCATTGAGACAATAATAGACTGTTTTATTTACTTTTTTAGATATTACTTAAAAGTTTTCTATCACGGCTGACATTTTGTTTACTGTTGACAATAGTACTGTAGGTATTGTATAGAATAGTAGTATTATTAGCTATGAACTGAATTTTGTTACTAATTTTTTGTACTCTGTTGTAGTTTTAAAGAGCATAAAATAATGAATAAATGTCAGTAATTAATCTTACCCTTTCACGAGCTGTTAGCGCTGCTAAAATATAACCTCGAGGATCCAATGTTGAAGCCTCATTAACCGTGAATATTCATAAAGAGTTCCTCGAAAGAGGTCGTCAGGATAACCCTTTTATTTTTATATAATGTTGAAAGTTTGGTAACATTAAAACTAAATTGAATAAGGGAAAATGTAATGACATTTTAATTAAATAATAATCTGATTAGAAATCTACTTGCTTTTGGAGAACCAATGTTTTGTAAAAATTTGATGTTGACTATTTTAAGATGTTGTGTTTTTATTTATAAACTAGCTGTGCCTCGCGGTTTCAACCGCGTAAAAAAGCCGACCCCGATCGATGATACAAATATCTAGTACCCTATTTGAATAGAATTTTTGGGTTGTAATTTTTTTGCGCGTAATCCTAATTATTTTACTAAAATTGAAGTAGCCTAAGTTACCCGCTATAGTATCAGCTATCTGTCAGTGAAAGTCCCGTTTAAATCGGTCCAGACATTATGGAATTAGCCGGAATAAACAGACAGACAGAAAAAATGTTAACAAATTTTTTTTCTTATAAGTATCGGATACACTTTAACAAGCATTAAGTAAAAAGCTGTTATTTTCTTATTACAAACAGAGGTGAGCTACGTGTGTGGTCTCTGTCTACCCAATATATGGAAAAAAGGCTTGACTGTATGGGTGTATGTACTAGAGTTAGAACTTCTTTCTAGATAGTAGAGTCTACCTAGATAGCTCAGTGACAGTCATTTTGTCGCCAAACAGTAGTCTTAGCAACCTGTGTTTTTGGTTTTATTTGGAAGAACACAATGGCTACAGAAATTACTAAGACTATGATATTCAATAACTCTGTGGTGTCATTTTATGTCATGTCTCATGGCGACGAAGACAGTGCAGTGCCACATAGGACTTTGCAATTTAAAGCTCTTAGTGGCAGTACAACAGTTAGTGGTGGGCGTGGTACTTATCAAAAAACGAACTTAGCGTTGCAACATCGTCAGTTAAGCCTCGTTCGGGTAATTATTTGGGGAGGTCTGTCCAGCGTTTGGCTGCAACGGGTTTGAACGAAGATGTTGATGAATTTAATTTATTTTAAATCCATTTATAGCATACCCCAAACTTAAGGCTGCTAGGGACAATATTTTATGTATTGCCAAATACACGAGTAGATACGAACATAAAGTGACATGATGGCGTCTGTCTGTCACAGTTAACGACGATATGTAGAGCGTTCTCGATCGACACAATCAGGAAGCCAATGCCGTTTATTGAAATCTCAGCCGTCATTGGACAGAGTAGGGTTAGATACAGAAAGTTTATAAATTAATTAAAAATAATTAGAAATATAACTAATTTAAATAATGATACTTTTTATGACCGTACTAAATTATATAAAAATATGTTTGAATATTAAAATTAGGTAACGACTTAAATTAGGTATTATACGATCTGTTTATTAATTAAACTGCTTAATTAACTACGACTAGTTAAATGGGAATAATGTCTAGCAATGGACTGTATTTTTGAGATTTTTATAATGATAACGATGAAATCGGAACGATGTAACCTAAATTGATAATTAAAGAAGAAGATAGCCCGAATTAACTATGAGACATCAAGATATTTAATATTCAGTGGTCTCGTTGCCTTGAGTGCCGCAAGCACCCGAAATGTAGAGATTTTAAAGTTGAATTAAACGAGATAAAATCCATAAATATGATTATGTATAATCAATATATTTAATTTATTTAAAATATGAAATATGTGTTACTTTTAATATTGCGTCCATCGAAGTTCATGCTGCCTCTAAAAATTTACTACACTGTACTCTAAGATGATTGTCACAGATAGGTGGGAGAGGGCGCCAGTTCGTAAAGTTTTACGACCAGCATCCGACACGATCAGGCTCTCTGTAATACAATCCATAATCTCCACTACTAGTAGGGGATCCACTAACAATATACGTACTACTGCGGTCATTCCACCGCCTATGAAACTATTGAATCTTGATTGAATTCTTCCGTGACGTCAGCTGTTTGCAGGGATATATTGTAAAAATATAGATCCTCAGAAGGGAATTTTTGATCAATGTTCTTCCTTTGCCCTTTGTTGTTTTAGAAGGTGAAATTTTACCGGAAGAGTAGATATAATAATAGCACCTACCTCTTTCCTACCGATGTGGCGTAAGAGGCGACTAAGGTATTGTACGGAAAGCATTGCTCGTCAAGCAGAACGCAATGCGGGGTAAGAATTTTTTGACTCTTACTAAAATTGCGGCGATGTAGTTCGTCGCCCTATATGGGTAACAGATAGTACACGAAGTACAACTGACGAATACATTTATCAACAAACCGATTCCGATTAGATATATTAAACACAACTCATGATAAACTTTCAGCAGATACAGATGTTGCTGTAGTTTCTCGGAACTTTTACAATAAAGGTGTGAATGCTGCTTTCAAAACGTAGCTTCGAAACAGCGGCACTGATTTAAGAAGTACCTCATTGACACATGTACAAGTGAGTATTGATCATTAATAATAATTTAATAATAATTTATTTTTTAAGTTCAGATAACAGATACCCATTACATAATTATTAAAATTAAAGATATCTACTAAATCTTATAATATTTTATACATGTTATTATTTATTATCCAAAGGAAAATAATTATATTAACTTTATAAACTGTATTATATTTTAAGCAACAATAAATTCGACCATTTTTTAAATATGTCTCTATACGAGCAAATGTTACAAATCATTTTAATGAGAATATTCTGCGACCCAAAAACGAAGCCTCTAAATCGCACGATACGGTGCATCCGGTATGCGCTACATCACCGCAGCCGACGGAACAGCACACGAAACGCGTCATTCTACTGCACTCTCAGCCTGCGGTACTCCTCTCTGGTGTAGTTCGTCCACAGCTGTGGAGTGTAGAGAGACTGACAATAAGCTGCAAACAACGCTAGTTTAGAGCTCGTGGAACATTCTCAAAAGCGACTAGCTATCATGTTGGCACCGATGGAGAACGTCGCTCGCGATTTATGTCGAAGTCGTCGCACAGATTTTGGGTAACAATGTGCCCCAGATACCTGAATGTTTAAACCACATATTGCGAATTACCTAAATACACTGGAGGGATATGAACCTGGACCCTAAAAATTCCAAAAAGCAAACAGACGGACACATTTTTAAATTAAGTCGATATTAGCGAAAGAGTTTTTACAAACAGTATTAGTATTTATTCATTTTATAAGACTACAGATGATAACATTTCATCAAAAATAGCACCTGTTCACAAGTATGACGCATGCGGCAATCTAGATGATAATGATGATGACCTTCGTGCTGAATACGACGATTGATGATGTGGTTTCCGGTGAAACGGTTATATAAACTTTAAATGAACGTAAGTTAAATTCTGATAGTTCCGACATAAAAATTGCATATCAGAGCAGTACAATGCACATTAAGTAAAAAATAACAAGTCTGACATTTTAATGCATTTAGATCGCTTTAAGTCGACGTTATTGCACGGGTGTGTCCGCCGCGGCACACCTAAACTGTATAAATCGCGTTTAAATTCCCTCGCTGTAATGCCGCTCCGCTCGTCATAATAACCTAGGCATTAGTTGCATCGTAACTCCATATCCGTCATCGCACAAAGAGCTGTTTGCATATTTCGTTGGAAGGAATTAATATATACTGGCGACTTAATTTGAATAAAGAAAAAAAAATTGAAGGATTTCGCAGACACCGATTTTTGTATTGAAATAAATGGCGAAAAGAGTTTGCAGGAATTCGTCTAACGCAGGCCCAGATTGTTTGTGCAAACATTACTGTGTTTCGGTCTGAAGGGCACTGATAGCTAGTAAAATTACTGGGCATTTCAGACTTATGATAACTAATATCTCAGAGGGATCAGCGCAGTGTGCCAAAAGAAATCTTCAACGTGTGACAAAGCCACACAGCATTCGCTATGTCAAACTTTGCACTTACCACGAGATGAACATTTTGCCTTATTTTATCCTACCAAAAATCCACCCATTTTTATTGGAAAGTCCTAAACGAGACCATACTGCGCCCATCACGATAATCAGTTACAGTAAACGTGTAATCTGAGTAAGATCCCTTGTTCAACACGGCAACACTAAAATTGTTAATTGCAACTATAGCAGTAGCAAATGCGACTTTTTTTTTTATTGTATACAGTGACGAAACGAGCAGAACGTTCACCTGATGGTAAGTGCAACGTCCGCCCACAGCAAATGTTGTGTCACCCAGAATATTTCTGTGTGACTCCACACTGCGCCCGTCACCCTGAGACATCAGTTCTCAAGTCTCATATGCCCAGTGATTACGCTTGCTCACAGTGCCCTTCAAACCGAAACACAGTAATGCTTGCACACTACTGCTTCACGGCAGAATAACTGGCCCTGGGGTGGTACCTACCTAGACGGATTCCTGCATAGGAATCCTCCCACCAGTAAACTATGCCTTGTGTATGATCAATATGTGTCTATGTAGGAGGTTTATATTTTTCGAATTATCCGTTGAACCTGTAAAAGCCGAGAAGGCTAACAGCAATTACATCACCGAAAAAAAAATATATTTTTCGTAAGAATGGCATCTTCATCAAAAGCCTATCTATAGTTTCTTCTACTGGACAAAGGTCTCCACATTGTCTGCTGTAGGACATATGCCTTTTCCAAGTGGTGGGGATATGCCTAAGTAACAGGACGATCAGGAAGAAAAAATACCCAAGATGGTTATTCTGCCATTTCTCACAATCCATGATATGTTTCTGGCACTTTCCATAGTTGACTTTAATGTAACCCATGACCATACAGTCACTATAAGGCGGTGTAAAGGGATATAAAAAGTACAGTAAGATAGTTTGTCCGCAATATTTTCTAAGGTTGTGTTTTTAGATTATTTATAGGTAACAAACTATCGGAGGCTAAGTTCTATATTTTTATGATTAATCAATATTAGAAATCGAAAATGGCTTTCAACTTCTATGTTAATTATTAGAAATTATAAAAAAATATCAATTTTTTAAAAATGCCGACCTAGCCATTGTTACTCGTAGGACGGCGCGCCTTGCTCGGCGTTTTGCAAATGGCGGCGGAATATACGACGTTTAACTGATAGGTGCATTATGATGAGTTGTGTCACGTTGTCTTCGCGTTAAACGTTCATGGAGCTTTATTTAGTTTGGTTGAATAATGCTGCGGCCATTTTGCAAATCTCGCTATAAATACCATTCACTTATGGCTCTTTTTCTGTTCTTGATATTTTACTTAAGAGTTATTAAATAACCGCGTGATGACTGACAGTACTATATCAGAAAGGAAGTACTACAGTCGTAAGATGACCACTGTGGTCAAAATCCACTAGAGGGATATGAACGTTATTAAATATCAGGTTTGGTATGCTATGTAACTGTTATTTTAGTTAATAAAAACAGTTACTACTAATTTACTTACATTGTAGCTGTATGTAAACTCTCCCCTAGCAGGTTTTGCACCATCATAATTAAGTGTAAATAAAACCAGAATAAATTTACCACTAATCCTTTGGCTTTGCTTTCTTGAAAGATTTCATTAAAAATGCAATCCCTAAAGTGTTTCTTCACCCTTTCTTCAAAAGGAGGAAGTCAGGTGTGAAATTGGGAGAGTGTCTGCATTTGCCAGGTTTAATTATTGAATTAATTCGGTCCCTTTTTGTCAGGAGACGAGAATTAGTGTTACCTTTGAAGGTGTTGTCGGTTCGTTGATCGTTTTTAAAGTGGTTAATGCCGTGGATTGTACAGGAAATCTCTTTTAGACGGTTTTTGAGGACTTTTGAAGCTATTTTACTTTTATTCGGAAGTGGATCTGTTTTAAATGGATAACTTACTCTGGATTTTAAATTCTTAAATAAAAATTCTTAATAATTTTAAAGTTTCTTATAACCAATCAAGATTTTACAGCAAATTTTGCAGGTTTGTTAAAGTACTGAACATTTTTTGATAATATGAGATTTTTTAAGCTATTTTAACCCGGCGTTTCGAGCGCTTTACAGCACTTATGGTCACGAGGGGACTGAGGTGACAGATGTCCCGATGTCATAGTTAATCCTTGAGGCGTACCTTCAGCTTTTAATTATTATTTTTGGTCCGATCTACGCAAAATGAGCTTACAGTGTCTTGATGTCTTGCAGTGGTATGCTTGGTTTTTGATTTAATTTTATTAATTATAATATTCAAAGCCGGTGGTAGTACCCAACCATCTTCTCTATTGAAATTAGGATGTTTTTTTTTATTTCAATAGCCTCGCGAATCATCTTTTGTAAGAATCGATGTTTTTTTGCAAGGATATGTTGTCTATCAAATCTGATGTAATGTTTGGGGTGATCCAAAACATGGTCACATACTGCAGACTTCTTAGAGCGTCGATGCTTCACGTCAGCTGTGTTCTTTTACGCGATTTTTTATAGAAAAGAAACTGGTTATGTTAGACATTGTTATCATGCACTAAAGTAAAACAATGTCATTGGAAAGACCATTAAGGAAAATGAATTCTGTTAAAAGATGTACAAGTAGTAAAGAAATATGAGAAGAGTTGACTAATTATGGAAGAGTTTTATTCAAAGCATAGATTTTTAGAAAATTGGTCCAATTTTACCAACACTAGAAATCACCTATTGCTAACACCCCTTTTGGTAACTTGTACTCATATTTTAATAATTTTTACAAAATACTATTTTTTTGAATTCCAGAGTCAGTAACGAATTCCGTTCGAGCTATGGACACTAACGTGTTTACTGTAGTATCACGAGGTTGTTTCATACAATTAAGGGGTCATTATCTACTTCTTTTGGAGTAATATTTATTTTCTCGGCTATTGACTTTCTGTTTTACCTAATTGACTAGACGGTAGCTGGAATTGAAAATGAGGCGGAGATTTTAGCAGTCACAAGTAGCAGGTTCGCACTAGAATCTTCAACATATTAGGTTACAGTTACTCAAAGTAAAGCCAAGTTGACCTCAAAATAGGAGGTCTTCAATAGAGCGAGACGGTATGTAGGTCAGACCATCGTTGTTTTCACTAACGAGATCCGGCAACTCAATTCTGGTTCGGCGCAGCCTTTCCTTTTGTTTTCTTGGCATCGAGATGTAAAGTTGCGTCTTTTTGAATAATTTGCATTTAAATTTTTGGCAGGAAATCAAGTACATGAAGCCGTGCATAACTTTGTATGTAGCCAGAACGTAACTGAAAGGCGCGACTGGCAGTACATAGAGGAGTTCTGGTCCCCACACAAAGAAAAGCATGAAAAAAAGATAAATGCTGTGGAAATGAAAAGTTTTAGAATTATAGCTGGAACAACTTTGATGGACAAAGTGAAGAACTGCGGTTTGGACACGTGGAGAGGATGGATGAAAAAAGATTAACGATACAGATTTTTGAGGCGACTGGAAATGGGCAACGTGGTAAGGATCGACGTATGCGAGCGTATCATGTTCAGACCGAAGTCGTTTTAAGTAAAGGTCACGTCGAAAGTACCCGCAACCGACGAGCTTGTATGAAAACACTAATGAAAGTAGAAGAAGCGAAAGATGTGTGTCAGGATCGTAGCAAATGGAACCTACACCAATGGGAAAGAGTCGTGACTTTATATATTGTTGTATACATATAAAAAAATGACAGCGCTGCGAAATATTGTTCAGCCTTAAACCACCCACTGAAATTAGGCATGTTATGCAGAATCCTGAGAGTCAAACTTACAAACCGCGTCAGAGCGCCTCGACACTCACCAATCTTTAATGGAACTGAACATATGAGCTGCTTGTTGTATGTGTCATGGACTAACACTAAATGGACCCCATGAATCAAGATACGACATGACTACATAAGAAACAGCGCGGTCTGAAATCGCTGGATGAACTGGTCTCCTGTTCAAAAGTACTGCCTTAAAAGACAACCAATCTTGGCGATTGCAATGAGGCGAATTCTTGCTCTGCTGAGGACCAATACAGCTTGAATGAGGATAAGGTTCACCATTTTTAAATTAAATCCTAAAAATACGTTTGCTTTATCATAAATCAAACAGTAATTTTAAAATTGTGTATAAAGGATAAATAAATTAAACTCCATAAAACTCGAAACAAAATAGCAACTCAATTTGAATTTGAAACAGGACGCCTCCAATTAAGCACGCGTCGTGGATGACGGATGACGCTCTCCCGCGGGAACCGGCTCGTTTACAAGCGGGAAGACGTCTGACAAACTAAAGGAAATGTTCCAGAATTCTCTTAAATCTAAATTATTCTTGGAGATAATTTAGAAGTTTTCTTAAAATGTGTACGTTTAATATCGACTAAGTGTTAGTTAATTGGCACAGTTAAATGATAATGTTGTTATTACCTACATCTACATAAATATTTAATCTTATGGCGGCTGGATTGGCGCAGTAGCTAAGCGAATGTATCGAGAATGGGATTTTCACACTGCACAAATATTTGAACGGCCTTCACATATTTATTTGGGTTGGAATTGGGCTTGTTATTGGGAAATTAATGTCTAAATAACAAAAATATCATTAGCGTTTGAAAAATTCATGTCTGGGCAAAGGTAGCGGGTAAGGAAACATTTTCTTTTAAATTAAAAAAAAATATACCCCACACTAGGATTTCTTCTTTATGGTAACTGCGTTTTAGAGACCAGACCTGAATGATTAGACTGAAATTGGCTCCGGCTGGTATTCGAACCCAGGACCCAGAGCACAGAAGTCGGGTACTTTGACCACTAGGACACGCGCGTGTATGGATATAACGTTCGTTTCAGCCTATCATAAGTCCACTGCTTAACATAGGCCTCCCCCATTAATAGCCACAAAAGTTTGCTCTAATTAGGAGGGATTTTGCCATAGATGCCACGCTTGGTAGGAGGGTTGGCAACCGCAGTTTATTTATTCAGATGCTCTAGGAAGATGCTGCTGCCCATCTCCTGGTTATGGATATGTACGAGTATTTAACATATATGATAAATATATATGGATATATATTTAACACATATGTTAAATATATATCCATACAAACGTTCATAACAATTACTAAATTACATTACTAAGACACTGTAGAAAGTTTTCGTTTTAATTAATTTCGGAACAATAAAACAATGTTACGTAATGTCAAAACATTCAACCAAGTTTGCGAGCAGTAAAGATCACAGCAACCATTTTCTCTATTAAAAACTACACAAAGGATGTTTAGTAAAACTCAGATATGAAATGCGCTCCGAGCACTTCCGGTTTATTACCGGCAAGCCTTAATATAAAACACGCTAGGAGAATCGTTAATTTCGGTGTACTGCACATTTTTGATTGTCTCGAATAGCAACAATTTTTGGTATTGGGCACATTGAGGCAATGTCTCCCGGCATGTATTTGGTATGCGATGTTAAAATCACAGTTATTTATTCGTGTGATATCATAGGTTCTATTTAAATTATTGCAAATAAAAGTACATCAACAGCCTTTAAATGTCCAGTGCTTAGCATAGGCCTCCTATCATTGCTGAGAGGTTTTAGAGGCCGGGAAGAGTCCGCGTTGCTCCAATGCGGAGTTCACATGACCTCGAATTTTTTTTTTATTTTTAGACATGCAGGTTTCCTCACGATGTTTTCCTTCACTGTCAAACACGGTATATTTGATACACAATATTAAAGACATAATAATTTTTTTTTATTTATAAAAACTTATAATGTAGATACAATTTTACTGACGGTAGAACTCCTATGCAGGAATCCGTCTAGGTAGGTGTGCAATCATTACTATGTTTCAGTCTGAAGAGCACTGAGAGAGACTAATTACTGGGCATATCAGACTGAATGTCGCAGGATGACGGGCGCGGCGTGTTGCCACACAGAAATATTCTGAGCGATACAGCATATGGTATGGGCAGACGTTGCATTTACCATCAGGCGTACGTGTGGTGGCGGCGTAAGAGAATGGCCTTCGCTGGCTCGGTTACGTCGAAAGAATGGATGAAAATCAGCGCTTAAACGATCGTACTTGATACGCCCGAATGAACACCGGTCAGCCGTCCCAGGTATCGCTGGAGAAATTAAGTGGAGAAGGACTTGCGCGCTCCAGGTTGAAGACTAGCCCGTGGTGGCACGGGATGGTTATCGGAGACCAAGATTCCTTTCGGGTCACTGCGCCAACCAGTTAGTTTGATAATTATGTACACGGAAAGCACGGAACCCTAGATATACGTGACTGTGGCTTTACCACAATTTAGTTCTTGAGCCATGGTTTCACAGAAATACAGCATACAGCAGCATGATAATACTGCTGTGTTCTGCTTGGTTAGTGACCAGAACCGTGTCTGTCTTAATGATAACTCTTGGTGCTTTTTTTTTCCTTATTTGTAAGTGCTGTATCTTGATTTTTATTTAAATTGCATAAATGTACACTTACCTAGACTAGACTGAGTGCGTTGTATGTCGTTTGACACCTTAGATAAAAAGTCTTATAAACCAAACACTTGCTACTTATTATATCTTACCATTTTCGCTAGAATGCCTTAGCATACATCTTATTCTTCTTCTGACTAGCGTTTGTTCCGGCTAGTGCAAGGGTGCGCTTTCCGACTTTTTCGTCCGGTATTTAGCATCCGTGGGTGTTAGTCCACTGTCTCTTATATCGGTTTTCACGACATCAAGCGAATGCCGCTTAGGTCGGCCGCGAGAATTGGTTCCTGAGAGATACCTGAATATACCCGAAAACTAATAATTTTATTTCGGCCGGGATTCGGACTTAGAATCTCAGCTCAGTTATCTACGGATTAATATCCGTTGATCGTTGAAAATCCTGTAAACTTCAAAATTATTATAGTAGACATTTTTTTTAATTGCCGCTTCTTCTTGCACATGCAGAAGCACCCAGACACGGAACAGCTATGCGGGAATCGAATTCGTGGCTCTCAGTGCAGAAACAAATCGCTTAGCTACTGCGCCAACTAAGGCTCCAAAGACAACGCGTAACCTATAATTTAATACTCATGTAAATTACATACGCATAGTCACGCCTTTTCCCATATAAGGGGAGGGCAGAGGCCACATAATATGTAGCCAACTTTTTTGTCCCCGCGGGAAACGAGACGCTATTTTAGTACGAGTAAAAAAAAACCTTACTCTCCATTCCGTTCCCACGAGCAATATATTTACAGAATTGCATATTATTTCGATATTATGGTGTTAGTATGCACGAATAAAGGCTGTCCATATAATATCTTTGTCGCCTCTTACGACACCTCGGTAGGAAAGAGCCTACCTCTTTCCTATTGTACTTTGCCGGACACCTATTAGCTGTATATGTAATTGAATACTCATATAAATTGCCATAGCAAAAATTAGAGTTTATGATTAAAGTAATTCTTGTTGTGACCCATTCCTTAGCGCAATCCTTTAAAGGCAGCTCGCGTTAACCGTAAACCCAGAGGAGATATCGCCAGCATAAAATATTTTAATTATATTTTATTACCTCTAAAACCGTGTAAATGAAAAACTGGTTTTGTTACTTTATGAAATCGTAAAAAAAACTTGTCCCTGCCCGCGTTGCGAATCCAAATGCAGTGGAGGAAACTTTTAATGGGTTTGCATTGTTGGAATTTCATTTGTTTTTTTATTACTTTACGTCCTCGTTCTAGTTATTGTCTCATCATCTTTCAGGAGATTAAGAGAAGCATTTAATTTAATTCTGCAGCTTGATGATTTGCTTTTCTACTTACGATAACTTAATATTATATTTCACTAGCTGATGCCCGCGACTTCGTCGACGCAGGTATAGAATTTTTAAATATCCCGTGAGAACTATTTGATTTTCCGGGATAAAAAGTTTAAAAGATGCAAGTTATCTCTGTGCCAAATTTTGTCAATATTGGTACCGCCGTTGAACCGTGAAAAGGCAACGAACAGACAGAGGGCCAGAGAGAGTTAATTTCACATTTATAATATTAGTATGGATTACACAGAAAAAGTAACACATTTTTGTCTAGGGATGCCGTAAAAATCAATTGAGCTAATAAGTGCAGCGCGAAATAGAGAACAGAATCTTCTAGAAGTTATGTCATAAGATTAGGAACCATCCAACTTAAGCAGTTATGCCGAACACACTCTTTTGGCGTAGAACCTAAGTCTATTTCAATTAGTGAAGTTAAGAAGGCTAAAGAGACGGTGATGACGATAGCCATAATATTTTTTTATTTATTACTTTTTTATTACAGATACAACTTAATTAACTAAGTAGCCGTGTGTAGGCGGCTTAAGAGAATCTATCACCCCATCTCGTCCCGTGGGTGTCGTAAAAGTCGACAGAGGGAAAATTAAAACCAGGAGATGGGCAGCAGTATCTTCCTGGAGCATTTGAATAAATAAACTGCGGTTGCCAACTCGCCTGCCAAGCAGGGCAACTATGGCAAAATCCCCCCAGAATGAGAGCTACAAACTTTTGAGTCTGTCTATGGGGAGGCCTTTGTTCAGCAGTGGACTAGTGATAGGCTGAAATTATGATGATGGTGTGAACTAAGTACTGACTCTCTATACCAGTGGTCAGCGTACCGCTGTTCAGTCCTGGCTTTAAATCCTAGCAGAAGAATATTTGAATTGATTTTATGTAAAGAAACTCCGTTAACTAAACTGAATTGTTCTTATAACAATGAGGGCAAAGAGTAATGATCCTCAACCTTTTCGAAGGAAGTCTGCACTGTATATATCGAGAGATGTTAATACCACGTCAATTTACATTGCATATTTTGATGTTCACAAATAAATTACATAAATTTAAAACACATTTGAATAACAAATCCCATGTGTAACAAATATTTGTGGTACTGAAACATCATTGTATTTCGGATTTTAATACATACAAAAAAAAAACGTTCAATGTCTTTCACAGTCTCAGATTCTTCCTCCAGCCAATCAGCCAGTTTAGGCTACTATGTATTTCCAAAGCTGTTATTCTAAAAGCATTTAATCAGTTTGGCTGATTTGTTAATAAACTTTAAATGATGCTTGGTTTACCAATAATCTATCTACTCGTCATTATCACTACGTTACTTCTCAATGCATGGTATGACTCGACCTAGACACTGCTTTCATCATGTCATGTTTAGGAGGTCCCAAGATTTTCGGTTTGTGGTTGGCGTGTACACTCAAATTGAAACGGAGCGTCTAGTGTACATTCGCATGAACCAAAAAGGGTTGCGCGTTAAACATTGCGTTGATATACGAGATATAATTTTTTATTTGTCTCAATAAATACTCTTTAACAAGTTTTGTAACATTAGTCAAATATTTTTTATATGCCAAAAATATGCCTGTTTTTAAATAAAAGCTTTTAAACTCAATGATTTAAAACTAATCCTAAGTAAATAAAAAAACTTAATAAGTAAAAAAGTAAAGTTCTGGTGGTAGGATTCCTATGCAGAAATACATCTAGGTAGGTACCACCAGGGTCAGTTATTCTGACGTGAAGCAGTAGTGTGCATACATTCCTGTGTTTCGGTCTTAAGGGCACTGTGAGCTTGTGTAATCACCACAATATGAGACTTAAGAACTGATGTCTCAGGGTGATGGGCGCGGTGTAGCGCCAAACGGAAATGTTTTAGGTGACACAGCATTTGCTATGGGCAGACGTTGCATTGTTGCATTTACCATCCAGTGACCATTTAATTTCTGAGAGGGTTTTGGAGCCGAGAAGCGTCCACCACGCTGCTCCAATGCAAGTTGTTCACATGTTCTCGAAACATTTATTTTCCTCAGATATGCAGGTTTCCTCACAATGTTTTTATTCACCGCTAAGCACGTGGTAAAACGTTACTTAAAATTGAACTCACTGTGACTCACGCACTATGAAATTTAAGGCGAGCGCCCGGCCTCTGAGCCACCGCTGCGTAAGTATTTTACATGTGGATAGAATTGAAAATATTCAGCGTAAATTTGTTAATATTTTAAATTATAGAAACCATTATCTTTCAAAAACATATGAGGAATCTCTGAAGATATATAGTTTAACATCTCTAGAAACACGTCGTGTACACTTTGACCTCTGCTATCTTTATAAAATCCTTAATGGTCATATTGAGTGTCCAAATATTTTGAGTAAAATTAACTTCATAACAAAAAGCAAATATTTAACACACCCCTCTCGTGTAAAACATTTAAATAATATATACCTACAAATCTTTATACCAACCTTAGCGAACAAAAACTATACACGTAATCGGTTTCTCATTAGAAGCTTACATAAATACAATAGGTTCAGTAACATAGACAGCCTAACTTCGGAAGTGGATATATTTAGCAATTCATTTATTAGATTTAAAAACTTAATCTTAAGTAAACTTTAACATCGTCAATAATCATCATCTAATTTTGCTTACAAGACAGATAATGTTATCTCTATTTTACTAATTGCCTCCTTTTGATGCCTTTAAACATATTTTTTATTATTATTTTCGTTTGCGTCCTTGTTTCTGTAAGTTCATCTTATTAAGTCATTAAGTAAGCTCATAGTTCACGTCTACATCGTGTAATACAAAACTTGTCATATTCGGCACTATAGGTCGATAATAATTAGGTTAAGTATAATACCATGTAACTAAAACTTTATAATGACTGTTTGTTGCCAAATAAATAAATAAAAAAAAAAAAATTTCAAATAAACTTATAATAGTTACTCAAAAATCAGTTTTAATTCGTCAGTATTGTTGTATCATCTCTATATACGTAGTTTGTTTCTTTTCGCCGTCGACACCGATCTTCCCCGATGAGGTCAGATAAGACGCAGACGGGATCGAACTGTAGTTTTTCTTTTCTTATTTATTAGACTGACAGACGGACAAATGTGGGCAATCGTATAATTGGGGCTTTGGGTTCTTTTCAAGATAGCAGAAAGTTAGTTGAGGAAACAAATAAGTTGATTAAAGGTAAGTTTTTTTTTTAATTGTATAAAGTGATGAAACGAGCAAAACGTTCACCTGATGGTAAGTGCAACGTCTGCCCATAACAAATGCTGTGTCACCCAGAAAATTTCTGTGTGACACTACACTGTGCCCATCACCCTGAGACATAGGTTCTTAAGTCTCATATGCCCAGTGATTACGCTAGCTCACAGCGCCCTTCAAACCGAAACACAGCAATGTTTGCACACTACTGCTTCACGGTAGAATAACTGGCCCTGGGGTGGTACCTACCTAGACGGACTCCTGCATAGGAATCCTACCGCCAGTAATAAATCGTTTAAATAAATCCTTTTTTTCTTCGCATTCAACTTATAGCAGCAGTTGCTTTACTTAGTTTTAGATATCATTTTGATGCTATTCTCGACAATTTCGACCACAACAGCTTTGTCTGATTAACAATCAGACAAAAACATTTGCCTCTGAGTGTGTCAGTGACTGCACATATACAGAAGCACTCACTCATACTCACCTTCCATTATATAATGTCAGCCTCTGTACAGCTGACCTCTCCCAAATCTAGAGTATGGGCTGTAATCGCCTTACTTGGCAAGTGGATTGGCGATTGCAGTGTCTACTTCAATACTATTTTCCGGTGTAGATAATCTGAGGTTGACTAGTAGTGAATGCCTATAGACATTAAGTCTGCCTTTTGTTACCTTTAATGTGGGGTTGGCAAAGAATACAACCACTCCATCTCATCCAATGGATCTCGTAAAAGGCGAGTAAGAAATTAAACTGCACTGTGCACCCAACAGCGCATGGTGGCGATGGGCTCACCACCTATCTGCACCTCACACCCAGTGCATTATATTGTTTTTGTGAAACGTGGATTGTGGCAGTCATCTGTTTTTGCAGTGAGTGCCCAGTCTCTGACTACTCCTTATGGAATACAGTCGTGATCTTATGTTTGTATGTATGTTGGCAATAAAGATCGAATAAATAAATAAATATTTTTATTCCGGTGCATTTTAGATAATAATTCCGCCCCTTGTGTCCACCGAAACGCTAGGTAAGCCATATCGCCATAACGGGATGGTTACGGTGATTCTCTTACGTGTTCAAAACTTGGCTATATTAGGATTTGAACTCAAGTTCCTTGAATAAGTATTATTTTAACGTGTCTAATCGTAAAGAAATGAACGGACAGTCATACGTACAAGTAAAGATTATAAAGCGTAAAAGCAAAGGTAAAGTAAAGTATCTTATTAGTAACGACCTTTGATTTGTGTATTGTAAATTGCTTCGTATTGTATATATCTCAACAACCAATACACCCCCAGGCGTAAGACCCTTGAATTATGCATGTGAAAACGTCCAAACCACAAGACCTCTAAACACGATGACCACCCAAGCGGTCACTCAAATGGACCTTCACCCGCAAAACCCTTTGCCGGTCAATATTTATGGGACTACGGGTAAATTTTGCGTGCCGAGGGTACAGTAACGAGTGACATTTGAGTGATTTAGGACTTTGTTACTAAGGAAATAAAGTTAAATTAAAATAATCATTCAAAGTGCTAAGCAGCCGTACAAACTTTTGAGGTGTAAATAAGTTTTGATGTTGGAAGTAAGACACTTTATATTATTAGCTGCCTGCATAATACTTCTTACACAAAGAGAACAAAATATTATTATCAATTTCAAACTTTACAGCTTTATGAAAAGGTTCATTTTTCAATTTTCGTAATGCAACGGAAACCCGACATTAGATGTAGGGAGGTCAAAAGCGCAATGTGCAAGTAATATTGTGTTAGGTTAAATTATTAAGCTCTTTTAAATTAATAGTTATGCCTTTGTTATACTGGTAGGTTGCATGTCGAAGTAGTCGTGTGTCCATGGTTCTAATTCCGTCTACCATAGTCGGCTATGTTGGCAAAGTGGCGACGCGATTCTCTTCTGCGCTATGGGTCGCAGGTTCAATTCAATGCAGGGAAAAATATTTATATGTTATATAAAAAGCTGCTTCGGGGTCTGGACGTATTTGAAATTAATGTATATGAAAGGTGTCTAGAGAGAATAGAATCACTAGAGTAGAATAACACTTTTAGAATAACATTCTTTCCCACATAATATTCAATGCTGTACGGCACTATACGGCTCGTGACAACGAAATGGGAAGAAAGAATTTTTTGACTCCTACCACAATGGCACGTGCTAGTGCACGCCCACCACTACTAGAAGAAATCCTAATATGGAGCATATTTTTTTTAATAATATTAAAATCGGCTCGCTGCGAGTTTGATCCTCCGCTCATTTCTGAAAGGATTTTGGAGCCGGGAAAAGTCCGCTACGCTGCTCCAATGCCGCTTTGGCCGACTTCACGTTTTCGAAATATTTATTTCCTCAGGCATGTAGGTCACGGTGACCTAGAAAATTCTTGTATGCATTTGTTATGGGCAGACATTGGACTTACCGTCAGGTGAACGTTTTGCTTGTTTCGCCACTTTATCCAAAAAAAAAAAATCTTATAGACTGCTAGTAGTTTTTGAATTTCTAGGTACAATACATAATTAAAAAAGACTATAATATAAAGCGCTTCTGTGAATAGCGAAGTAAGATCGAAACGGTCTTATTTCCCCAACTCTAAAACTATTTGCATCTATAAATGGAGCAGTCAGCTCTGGCAGCGGTCGTCATCAGGATAATGTTTCTTCTGTTTCTCACGAGTTGCTTGGGGAAATTACGTACGTACGTATTATGTAGTAACGAGACCTTAACTCATTATCCTCAAGGCAGTGAACTAGTTTTGTTACAATTTAAAGATAATTAAATTATACCTGTACTAGCTGAAGCGACTGACCAATGGATTTAGGGTTTTTTAAGTACCGTGGGAACTCTTTGATTTTTCGGAATAAAAATATACTATGTCCGTCTCCAGGATGCCAGCTATCTCTGTGAAGATGTCATGAGAAGGTAACAAACAGACAGAGGGACAGAGACAGTTACTTTCGCATTAATAATATTAGTAATGATAACTTAAGTTTCGCTAAAATAAGACAGCGCTAACTGGTTTCTCAAAAATGTATATTTCAGTCACTAGCCTGTACAATTCTAGAGTTGAGTGCTATCGGTAAACGGATTTAGGTTTTATGAGTCGCGTACGAGAAATCGATAGCTTATTCAAAGCAGGTGTTCCCATTTGAAATCTTTATGAGCACCGGTAATAATGGGACGTCAAACTTTAAAATATAATGCCAATTGTGAATTATTTATAACACGCTTTTATTAGGTGACTTGTATGAACGTACAACGACACCCGTGGGTGTCGTAAAAGTCGACAGAGGGAGAATGAAAACCAGGAGATGGGCAGCAGCACCTTACTGGAACATATGAATAAATAAACTGCAGATGCCAACCCGCCTGCCAAGCGTGGCAACTATCGCAAAATCCCCCAAAATGAGATCTACAAATTTTTGTGGTAATCTATGGGGAGACCTATGTTTAACAGTGAACTAGTAATAGGCTGAAGTGATGATGATGATGAGTGATGATTATTACGGAAAGACGATGGATGCAGGTGGTTCAGGGCCGTGTTTTGTCTGGCGTGACAATCTATGGGGGAGACGGGCTGAAATTGTCATGATGAACAGGTATTATAGAACGATGACAATACAATAATTTTATGGCTGTAAACCGATATTGTCACCAGGATATCAGAGCTCTTAAAGTGTGTTATTTTAGTTTTTACAAGCTTTTCTGTAACTTGCTTTCTTCGTATGTCTTTCCAGTTCAAATCTTGTAAGTCAATTTTATCCTACTTACCGATGTGCGATTGAATTTAAATTTGGCATACCTATGTAGCTTCGGTGACAATGCAATAATATTATCCTTGGTCCAATTTGATGATGGAGCCGGAAGTTGACCATAGGATTTTCGCTTAAAATTTAAACTGTAAATGTTTCGTAACGAAATGTTTACAATATACGTACATAATATCTGTGTATGATGTTATTCTATTATCTTCTTGTTGTAGACTCGGTTGCTCAGTGGTTAACATACCAGCATACTGAGTCATTGATCCTTGGTAAAATTTTCTCTGATCTCCGACAATTCATTTAAGTCTACACGAGAAGGTGAGAACGAGTGAGTGACTGTGTATTGGCGCTAATACTTTCATCACTATAAAATATTCTACGAAAAACATATTTCAGAAGACTGCTATGGTACCTAGGCGGAAATCATCTGCTTATTATTTTCAAAAATAAAATTAGTACACTATAGTATATATCCCCCAAATTGGAAGAAGCATATGTCCAACAATGGATAATTTTTAAGTCGATCATGATAAAAATTGTTATGGTGGATTTACAGATATTAAAAGGAAATGAAAGAATGATGAAATAACAAAAATCAGATATGCACGAAATAGAATTCTTGTCTCTGTTCACAGTTGGAACTCATTTTATGTATAAGGCGTGTTTCTCGGTAGAATACTGTGGACAGGAGAATAAAGGAGAGATGTGCGGAAATAGCCATAAAGATTTTATTGTGAAATGAAAATTTATTTATGTAAAGCTCGAAGTATCGCAGCTGGAGTTTGATAGATTATGAGAGAAATCCTGGCGATGTTTGTATAATGTTATTGTTTTATTTGCTAGATGTCTTCGCGTCTGATTTATTAAGTATCATAAAATTACACATATTTATCAAAACCATCAGTGATGATGATTGCGACAATTTTTTCTTAGCAGACTGATTTCGATATTCTTTTTGTTACTACCAGATGTCATTTTCTCAATACATGTCGAACTTTAGCGTAAAGATCTTGGAACTTTCTGATTTAAGTGTGTGATCAGAAAACCCAAAGACAGTCAGTAAGTATAAAAATTGCGTACTGTAAAATATTGTTTTAATTACTAATACTAACCTACTTCGACTTGAATCGGTTTGTAGGAATGCTGAGCAATTAATTTGGCGATCTTTTACTATATATTGAAGATAATTAATATAGCTTAAGTTTGCCTTTCTGTTAAGCACTGGTTGTAAGATTCCTGTGCAGAAATCCGTCTAGGTAGATACCACCGCAGGGCCAGTTATTCTGCTGTGAAGCAGTATTGTGCAAACATTACTGTGTTTCGGTTTGAAGTGAGAAATGAGAAGGGAAGAATTGAAATTGAAATTTTGAGACCTAAGAACTGATGTCTTAGGGTGACGGGCGCAGTGTGGTGTCACACAGTAATTTTCTGGGTGACACAGCTATTGTTATGGGCAGACGTTGCACTTACCATCAGGTGAACGTTTTGCTCGTTCCGTCACTTTTATGAAATAAAAAAAAAGTCCACTGAGAGCTAGTGTAATCACTTGGCATATGAGACTTAAGAACTGATGTCTCAGGGTGACGGGCGCATTGTAGTGTCACAAAGAAATGTGCTGGGTGACACAGCATTTGTTATGGGCACACGTTGCACTTACTATCGGGTGAACGTTTTGCTCGTTTCGTCACTACATACAATAAAAAATAATGTAGATTAAACTTGAATGCCTGTTTTATCATCATTGTGTCTCACTACTCGTCAATAGTCTATTAACTGGTGTTTATTAACCGTTCCTAAAAAACCCGTTATCACCACGACTCGGAAATAAATTGGCTATCGCAGTGAGAAATACAGCACACCTTAGTTGCTGTTGACCGTCTCAGGTCTGTTTAGATGTGGCATTTTTCGAGGTGGTGATTCTTCCCCTTTGTTAGTCACGAGATTTTCCAGGCAATTTTACTTAGTTTACTCTTATGACACTTACGTGGCTAGACAGTCGTAAATTTTGTTATCCTGCCGCCATGTCTAACTGAGGTTCATTATTTAAAGGATCTACTTCTTCTAACATTACATTTTCACATTGACGTAAAAGTTTAATTATTTATACTTGAAATTTAAAAATGAATAATATGCTAAACTCATGATTAATACCAATTATAGTCTGTTTTGATGTAATTGCATCCTTATTTTTATTTTTAATTCATTTTGTGTAGTCAAAATATATAAATCTATAGTTAATAACGAATTTAAGCAGAATACTTATTCAAAATCTTATTGGTTTATACTTCAAAGTTTAATTTATTGTCTCCATTGAAAAATACCGTGTGGTAGCGGCTTAAGAGAATCTACCACCCCATCTCATCCCGTGGGTGTCGTAAAAGTCGACAGAGGGAATATGAAAACCAGGAGATGGGCAGCAGCATCTTGCTGGAACATCTGAATAAATAAACTGCGGTTGCCAACCCGTCTGCCAAGCGAGGCAACTATGGCAAAATCCCCCCAAAACGAGAGCTACAAACTTTTGTGGCAATCTATGGGGGAGGCCTATGTTCAGCAGTGGACTATTGATAGGCTGAAACGACGACGACGACGATTGAAAAAAACAATATGTTTTTCTTTTATGAGATAAAAAATTACAAGCCAGTTGCATAACGAAAACAATGCAGCCAATTTAATCTGAAGCAGCCTCTTGAATTAGCCGATATCTTCGGGCTTTTTATTTCCTCAATCAAAAGTCCAAGTGACGTCGAGTGGGACGAAACGACCTAATGAATTCTCTACTCCTAGCTTGCTTACGGTAAAGTTGCATAAGGTTGTAAGTACAATTTTTTTATTATACTTAAAAGAGTTATTTTGCTGAGCCTAGTCAAGCCGCGTGATCTAGTGGTCAGAATACCTGACTTCTAAGCCGCGGGTACTGGGATCGAATCCCAGCCGGAGCCAACATTTGTGCTAAAACATACATTGTTGGTTTTAGGGTCTGGTTGTGTTGTCATTGTCCCCGTGTTTCTGACACTGCAACCTAGCCTACCTCCGATCTTATCGCATCAGCGTTACATCGGGCGCAGGTAGGTTGGGACGAGTGAGTGCCTCTGTGTTTGCGCGTACACTTGTGGCACTATAATATCTCCTGCGCAGTTGATGGCTCTCGACAGTAGTCGGCAGTTGTCGCCGTGGTCGAAATCGGCTAGGACAACATCATCATCATTTTGATTTGATTAGTTAAGGGATCTGAGACATTACGATACGATACATTACGATACATCTAGAAATTAAAATTTCTTTTTAATTTATTTTTTATTTTTGATTGGATTCTAACTCGAAACCTAACCATGCTGTCGTTAAGAAATAGTGTCAGCATAGAAAGTGCGATAACTTTATATGCAAGAAGGTTAGGAGCCTACTGATAGGCTTATTTTGGTATAAAAACTAAATTTTCCTTCAAGGGATTCAGTGTTTTGACCTTAATGGCAAAGTGTATAAATTCTCTAACACTAGTGCAAAACCTTGCCTATTAGTGATTAACTATTATGCTGACTATTGTATAGTAGTTTCATTTGAGTCGTCGTCGTTTCAGTCTTTTCAGTCTATCACTAGTCCACGGCTGAACATAGGCCTCCCCCATAGATTGCCACAATAGTTGGTAGCTCTCGTTTTGGGGGGATTTCGCCATAGTTGCCACGCTTGGCAGGCGGGTTGGCAACCGCAGTTTATTTTTCAGATGTTCCATGAAGATGCTGCTGCCCATCTCCTGGTTTCATTTTCCCTCTGTCGACTTTTACGACAACCACGGGACGAGATGGGAAGGTAGATTCTCCTAGGCAAGTTTTATTTTTATTAGTTCTTGAGTAAGTTTTATTTATATGTGTGTCCCGTAAAATTATAAATAAATATCTATCTATCTGTCTTATTACGATGAAATATTTCATCAACTTGTTTATCATAAGCCTGTTCATAGTCCACTCTGGTGATAGGCTTTTCCCTAAGACCGATAATTCGCCGTAATCACCATGCTTGGCGGATTGCTGACCGCAGTAGTGGACGGTACGTAACTTTGACTGGTAGTAGGATTTCTACGCAGGAATCTTATCTTAGAAACTTACAATCAGGTGAGCGTTATGCTCGTTTCTTCACATGTAATAAAATAATTTGTTGATCGGTCTGTCACACAGGAGATTATTATTTACCTATCGGAAGCTACGATATTTACCAGATATTTAAGATATTTACCATCGTCGACCTTTACACCCGAGACTAAACGAGACGACCTTACACGAGATAAAATGGCACGTATATTGAGCAATTTCGCCACCAGACTGCAAACATGCCTGTGCTGTAGATAGGTCTGTAGCCAGCGGGAAGAATTTAATTAATAATTAATGCACTAAAAATCAAATACTGTAACTATTTTGGATTTAGGATACAGGTTACTTGTGTCTATAAAGATTATGGTATTGGACGTTTATTGCATGCTTATTTTCTTTTACTTACATACCAGTAACCTTATATAGCTATAAAGTACGGAAGAGTGTACTTAGTAGCTTAGAAACTATTTGTCTGTATATAAATTGAAGAATATAACTAAAATGGAATTTAATAATGTCCAAATCTCAACCTACGATTTATCCTTACTTCCTTTTGCAACGCACCGCAGTGTCAAATCTAGGGGTGGCAACTATATTACAAGATGGGGGTCGAATTCCACAGATTATAGCGATGTTGCTTCTCATGAGACGTTTACTGGGTGACGACGATGATCGAATATGGACTAGATGTGACTTATTTTTATTTTCATTATCAAGTTTTAAAGATAAAGACGTAAAGAAGCGGCAATCAAATAACGTATGAGACACAAAATAATAAGCCGTATTTTCTTGAACCATTTAATAATGTCTATTAGTTGTTAATTAAATACATGAATCAAATCTCTGTAATATATTATGTATCTCAAATTAAACAAAACCATGATATCTAACACTAAAGCGCATATTGTGTCCTAATAAGCAATCTGTACTTGCTAATAGTGGAACAAGTGTACCTACGCGCTAACACAGGCGCACGCCTAACCTCTCCGGGCCCGATGTACTCGTGCGATAAGATCGGATGTAGACTGCAGTATGAGGGACACGAGAACAATCACAAGACAAGTAGATTCAAAAAGTACTTGCGGTAGTAATCAGGTAGTCTGATCAGTAGGAATAGCGGGTAGCGGGCGATCGGTTCTTCTTAAATTAATCTTGTTAATTCACTTATTATTAAATATAAATTTCCTTATCCTTGCGTATTATTATATTTTACCCTTCCTTCCCGGGGTCCGGCAGAGTAGAATAGCACCTACCTCTTTCCTACCTAGGTGTCGTAACAGGCGACTAAGGTCAATACCTTCGGACAGTCTTTATTCGTGCAGAATGCTTTCACTATACTGCTCGTGGGAACGCAATGGAGAGCAAGAATTTTTTGACTTGTACGCTGCGGCGACGTGGTTCGCCACCCGTCACGTCTCGTTTCCCGCAGGGGCGAAAAGTACGCTACGGGTGCGGTCTCTGTGTTATATGGGAAAAGACGTGACTGCGTATGTATTATCCTTACAAATAAGACTCATCCAGCATTTTGTTATAACACTAAGTTCTTGGTATTACCAGAAGCCTGCAGGGTGTTCACAATTTGCCTCAATAATGCGGCCGCTTGTCCGGAGCACTTATCGGGGTCTTAAGAAATTTATTATTTCGGGCATTCTTTCTTATTCCTTTGACTCGAGTGGCATTTGGGAGGTTTTGATCGTGTCTAAGAGCGCAACTTTTGTCAAAGTTTTTGACATATGTATTATTACGCGCTTACCATACACACATTGAAGCTCCATTGATATACCTATGAAATAACCAATTTTAATACTATCCCTTAAGTTTCAATACCTTGTGTTTTCTTTTATTTACGCGAATACTACCCGTTCAAATAAAACTACTTTTTACGGATTTTATTGCGTTTAATTTAAAACTAAAATCCGTAAAAAGTAGTTTTATTTAAATTCAATACCTTGTGTTCTAATTCTTTTCCAGAACAACTTGTATCAAATAGCTACGATGTTCTTTATTTAAAAACGGTATATTTTTTATATAAATAGTTGGCGATTCAGTTTCCTAATCGTAGTAAGAGTAACTGACTTCTACGCCGCGGGTCCGGGTTTCGTATCGCAGCCGAAGCCAAGAATTTTTCATAAACACCAATCGTTGGTTTTTGGTTTCGGTTGTGTGGTGAATGTGAGATAAATGTCTGTAAAACGTAATTACGATACACTTCTTTTCTTTTTTTTAAAAAAAAAGGAAGCTCTACTGTAGGATTTCTTCTGTATCGTGGGTTTTACAGACATAAATTCCACATGCACAAACACCCAGACCCGGAAGAACTATATGTAGGCCATACAAATATTTGTCCCGTGCGGGAATCGAACGCGACCCGCGGCGCACAAGCCAAGAGCTTAGCCACTGCGCCAACCGAGCCGGGCGGTATAGGAAGAAATCCTATGGAGGATGCTTTTTTTAAAATAACTAATATAAACAATATAGTTAAAAGAATCAGGCGTTACTTTGCGAAATTCCATTATATATATATATATATATATATATATATATATATGTGTGTATATATATGTGTGTATTTATGTTTTTGTATGTTTATGTATACCATATTATTATAATTTATTTATTTTTTCTTCATTTTTTTATTTCCTTCGGCTGGTTGTTTATGGTATTTTTCACATATTTATTTATTGCACCCTTCACAACTTTCTCCACGCCCACGGGTTGACTGGTAGAGAATGCCAATAGGCATTAAGTCCGCCCATTGTTACCCTTTCAATTAAGGTGTTCAATAAAGTTTTAATAAATAAAATAAAATTATGTCCGAATACTGTCAAAAGCTGTCAAGTGCACAGGAGATATTATAAGGTCAAAAATGAATGTACAAACTGAGAAGCACTCGATCATTCCAACCTCGCGCCCGATGTAACGCTCATGCAATAAGATGAGGAGGTAGGATAAAATGCAGTGCTACAAGCACGGGGACAAATCACAACACAACCAGACCATGAAACCAACAATTTTTGTTTTAACGCAAATGTTGGCGGATTCCAACTCAGGACCTGCCGCATAGAAGTCAGGTACACTGACCAGTAAGCCATGCGATCGTTTACTAAAATAAATAAACTATCGCTACATATAGTGGAGTGGAAATTTAACTATATCTACAAGAATATAACAACTTACACGCACACCCTTAATTTTGTAACATATTGATAACAGAAAATTCATTATTTTCCCCTTTCATTTATATAAAGTATCCACACGAAATAAAGACATTATATTTAACTAGTTTTATTACAACAAATCGACTTTTGTCTAATGAGGCGTTAGATTGTGTTCAATTTGTAGTAATATTTTTTTGAAAATTAACTTTATTCTCTTTCGTTAAAGTCTACAATCGATAAGAACCGTACAGCATTGATTGACTTTAAATTATGGGTGTGATTCGACTTTTACTTATTTTTGGGCGGCAATTTAAAAGTCGTTATGTCAGAAACTATATTGATACTTTGAAGCTTGAAGCCATTTCTTTATTTATTTTTTTAATTGTTACTGATAATTCT
Source organism: Luehdorfia chinensis (assembly GCA_019845155.1). Taxonomy (NCBI): domain Eukaryota; kingdom Metazoa; phylum Arthropoda; class Insecta; order Lepidoptera; family Papilionidae; genus Luehdorfia; species Luehdorfia chinensis. The sequence continues at coordinate 91,825 of JAHVAK010000612.1, forward strand.
TAGGGAAAATTGTTAAAATTTCAACATAGTTGAATTTTACATAAGTTCTTATTTTACTTGTATTGTTCAATGTAACGCTGACGCTTCGTATTCTATTTTTAACACGCTCTTATTAACTTGACCTTTATGTAATAATTAAATCACTTAATACAATTTTCACGCACTTTTAGTAAAGTAACATTCTATGAATGTCGCACTGCAGAAGTTCGCAGCCAAATATATACAAATGCACAGATGTAAATATGAAATTTGATTAGTACGACAACATAACCATATTTAAGTATCCTATAGCACAATTTTTTACGATACGATACGTTTAGTAGGCCTAATTAGCTTTACAAATCTATCAAAAGTATTTATATAAATAAGACCACTATAGTCAATAAAATATTTATAAAGTTGGAATAATATTTCCTGAGATTAGTTAGCTCTTTCTGCATAGATCGGACCAAAAATAATAAATTAGAAGCTGAAGGTACTCCGGGTTAACTATGACATCAGGACATCTGACACCCCAGTCCTCCCGTGACCATGGGCTTTGCTTTATAACTTCGGGTTATAAATAGTCCAATTAAACGCGATAAAATCCATAAAATTAGTTTCAATCAAGAAAATAAGATAAAATATTCCATTCGTCAATTGCAAAAAGTGAACCTGACACAGCATAGTGCTTCAAACAAGCGTCATCACGTAAGCAAAGGGAAAAAATTATAAGAATTTCGTGAGCCAGACGCCACTAAGGGGATTATTACCGGCACTTTCCTCCAGTCATCAGTCCGATCATTCCCCGATGACTGGCTAACAAGATTATACCTCCATTACCGTCGGGTATTGTTCCCAGCGCCCCTTTTTAATTGAAAGTAGTGAAACTATCGCGTTAGTAGTGTTATGACGCGAATCAGCGCTTGAAGACTTAGAGACTACCGATACAGCGGCTTCGTCATGAACGAATTCTTCACAGAATACTTTGAATCGAAATTATTAAGTTTATAAAAAATAAGAGTTGAAAGATATGCTTTAATAATATGAGATTTGAGAAGACAGCATAAGCCAGCTTGCTTCTTAGTTTATCATAAATATGGAATCCAGAATGTTGCATGTTGCTAACAAAAATACATAAGCTGTCATATAATATTAATATTGATATTTGTATGTACAAAAGCTTACATCTAGTCTGATAAAAATATTTTTATTTATATTTCTAAAAATGAAGATGCGAAACAACTTTTTAATTGAATAAATGCAGTCAGAAAGAATTTGAAGCGCTAAATTCGCTTCAGTGCCCACAGTTTTATTCCCCCCCACTATTCGATATGAAAATCAGATTTTTTAAATAGCGCCTACGAGCGCTGTTACCGCTTTAATCTAATTAGTACCGTTACGCACGCCTGCTGGAAATCGTTTTAATTAAAAGCGAATAGTTTAAATCAATCGCCTGTTCTCATTATGAAAATAGGAATTAATTAAAATCTTTGTCATATGCGAAATTCGGCGAAATACATTTAAATTAAAAATCGTGGACCATACACAACCGTGTATAATGAATTGATCGTTTGCTATTCAAATAATGAAGAGTAACAACTACGCAATCAACATCATCACCATTATCATTATCACAGTTCTTTGCGAGAAGCGTAACAATTCATAAAGGGTTAACTTGAATCCTCATAGAGACAATATAGTTTTCAAATGTTGGAATCTGTATTACGCAATACTCGTGATTTTAAGAAGCCTTCATGTAACACTGCTTTATTTAACACTCTGATCAGAAGATATTTGGAATACTGAGGAGCTATTAGGAATTCCTTCTGTGACGTGTATTTCTTATATATATTGAAAGAATACAGAAAATATTCATGCGGCATCTGTCGTACAACTCCAACCTAGAAACAAAACTCCCTAGCTAGAAAGACAGACTTTAGAATACAATTACTTGAATCTCGTTGGGCGTTTTTGGGTCCAATTATTCCAATTATTTTTATAATGGTCAATACGATTGCTTGGAACTTGTAAACTGAATAAGATTTATTGCACCCGCTACTCTCCTAGAATCCAAATACGTTCCGTTCTGCACTTCACTGTCTAAATTGAATCTTGGTAATTTATTTTTTACCAACAGATTATAACATATGTTGACATGTTATCACATAAACTGTAATTTCAATAAAACTATTACCCAAGCTCTTTGATCAATTTCACTAAATATTATAATTTTAATATAATAAAATTAATTATATAATGATAAGGGCCGTGGTAGCTCAGGGGCCGGGCTAGCCTTAAATTACATAGTACGCGAGTGACCGGAGTACGATCCGCGGTGTCGGCAACTCTGAAATTGTTATTGTAAGTGCTGGTATACCACGTGCTTTGTGAATGAAAATACCGAGAGGAAACCTGCATGTCTGAACTGATTTTAAGCATATACTAGTTCTATCTCTGCCACGTGTACTGAGTACATACATACATACATAAGATCACGACTGTATCCCATAAGGGGTAGTCAGAGACTGGGCACTCACTGCAAAAACATATGACTGCCACAATCCACGTTTCACCAAAATATAATGCACTTGGTGTGACAGGTGGTGAGCCCATCGCCACTAACGTCGTATTGAGTAACTAAAGTTAAAGCGAAAAGTAAATTTATAAATTCATGGGGAGGTCACTTTAACAAATTACATACTCCAATATTGACAGCATTATTTCTTTTTAATTAAAGCTTCATATAGACTAGGGCTTGCGGAAAGGTCATTAGTGTCGCCCCGTTGTGCAGTACATTGTTGCAACATATATAACAGATATAATACGCGCCAGCACTAATGGATTATCAGTGATTTGCATTTAGCTGGCCTTGCTGGATGGCGATATGCTAAAGTGAACACAAGGTATATAAATAATAATAATTCATTGGCTTATGCAGCAATACATTTAATTGCCATTGTTCCAATAATTTGCGATTGATTTCTTTAAGAGATATATTAGTAATGTGGTCTAGCAATATGCAAATCTTATGTTTTTGAATTATTTATGGTATTGAAAAGAAAAGAGTTTTTATAAAAACGAAAATATGTTTTTTTTTACTTTTACTACGACGTTAATACTGCTTTCAAACGAAGGAAACCAATAAATAGAATAAAGATGATCATGAGTCAAGAACAAATATAATTTTTTTTTATTAAGGAGCGATTTACCGAGGTAGCATTTATCATAAAATATCAAAGATTGTGAACAGAATTACCTAACGAAAATCACATTATATTTGTTCGCTAGATTCCCAATTCTCTGTGATATTTAGTCTAGTTTAGACAATATGATGATAAATTATTACAATGCCGTAGTACTCAATATTATGATATTACACTCAGGACAACTTAGGTTTAAAGCTCTAAGAAGAAATACATGTCTCATCTTGCTCAAAAATAAAAGATCAGGGGAAATTTTACAGCTGCTAAATGATGGTTCATTTACTACATTTTAAAATAAAAAATCAAAACCATAAAAGCATTTTACTGGTGGCAGGATTTATATGCAGGAATCCGTCTAGGTAGGTACCACCCCAGGCAAGTTATTCTGCCGTGAAGCAGTAGTGTGCAAACATCAATGTGTTTTGGTTTGAAGGGCACTGAGAGAGCTAGCGTAATCCCTGAGCATAGGAGACTTAAGAACTGATGTCTCTGGGTGACGGGTGCAGTTTAGTGTCACACAGAAATGTTCTGGGTGACACAGCATTTGTTATAGGCAGATGTTGCACTTGCCAAATAATAAGAAGTGCCATCAGGTGAACGGTTTGCTCGTATCGTCACTACATACAATAAAAAAATCTATGATAAAATGCATATTTCTCTTTGATCAAAAATAAAAGATGGTTAATTTTACAGTTTTCTCAACATCATTTTTACTACATACATACATTTCAAAATAAAAATATAAAACCATAAAAGCTTGTGAAACAAGGATTTTATTAACCTAGGCGGAGATACATAAACACTTTCCAATAAAACAATGATGCGAGCAGACGTAAGGTTCCCCCCGCACATGGTCCAGTTGAAAATAATTGTCTTGCTGATAGGCGCAGCGCAAACTAATTTCTCTGTGTACTATAGAGATTGGAAAACGGGGATAGTTTCGGCGACCACCCCTCAATGTGGTCAATACTGTTTTTTGCATGTCAAATGTGGATTAAGCGCTACAAATTCTTTCTGACTGCAATCACATCAACTCTGAATTTCATCAGTCTCTTTCAGCAAATGGGAAACGTTGCTGACATTTAAAAAACCGCAAATGAAAGAAATATAAAAAAAAATTAAATGTTCGTCATTCGTACTCAAAAACGCGGAGTATCCAATTCGTATCATTGGATTAAATTTTATCATCATTTCAGTCCATTATAGGCTACTGCTCCATATATAATTTTCTCTTTGGACTTAGTGAGGTTGTTACAGTTATCACTATTAGCATTAGGTGGTATAGCAACGCGATAGGTGCCCGGCAGAGTAGAATAGCACCTACCTCTTTCCTACCGAAGCATCGTAAGAGGCGAACAAGGAAATGTACGGATAGCCTGTATTCGAGCAGAAAAACACCATAATATGCAATGCTGCCTACTGGTGGTAGGATTTCTATGCAGGAATCCGTCTAGGTAGGTACCACCCCAGGGCCAGTTATTCTGCCGTGATATATATATTTTCGGTGATGTAATTGCTGTTAGCCTTCCCGGTTTTTACAGCTTCATCGGATACTATCTGCGTGAAGCAGTAGGGTGCAAACATTACTGTGTTTCGGTTTGAAGGGCACTGAGAGGTAGAGTAATCACTGGGCATTTGAGACTTAAGAACTGATGTCTCAGAGTGACGGGCGCAGTGTGGTGTCACACAGAAATATTCTGGGTGACACAGCATTTGTTGTGGGCGGACTTTGCACTTACCATCAGGTGAACGTTTTGCTCGTTTCGTCACTTTATAAAATAAAAAAATAAAAAAATACTACTCGTGGGAACGCAAGGGGAAGTATGATTTTTTACTTATATCAAAACGGCGGCGACCTGGTTTGCCACCCGTCACGTCTCGATTCACGCGGGGGCGAAAAATGAGCTACGTGTGGGGTCTCTGCCTACACCTGATATTGTAAAAGACGTGAATGTATGTATGTATAACAACCCCGTCCAATTACTAATGCAAAATAACGCTGTGGCCCTTTCCGTACTTTACTTATTTCCTTAGGTCAAGGGATCTTTGCATAAAACAATTTCCGTGTCATCATCGTCATGTAGCCTATCACTAGTTCACTGCTGAACATAGGCCTCCCCCATAGATGGCCACAAAAATTTGTACGTTTGCCACGCTTGGCAGACGGATTGGCAACCGTAGTTTATTTATTAAGATGTTTCAGGAAGATGCTGCTGCCTATCTCCTGGTTTTTATTTTCTCTCTGTAGACTTTTCCGGCACCCATGGGATGAGATGGAGTAGTAGATTTTCTTAAGCTGCACCACCCGGCTTACCCTTGTACTATTGTTTAATGCAAATAATTAACTAAAACGATAGCCTATATCAAATACTATGATATATAATAATATGATATATAATAATAGATTCAATACGAAATAGTAATATGAATAGTCAGTATTAAAATCAATATGTATCAATGTCTATTAGTACAACATCTCCCCATAACGGTTACAGCTTCACTTAGAGCTTTGAATTGGTAAGAACTGAGTAGTACCACGCGCTAGCTACAGTGCCCACGAAACCGAAACACAGTCATGTTCGCACACCGCTGATTGACGGAAAAATAACTGGCACTACAGTAGTACCTACCAAGACGAAATCTTGCCTTTATAACTTGCCTTTAGAGTTCAGTTCTAAAGGCAAGATTTCGTCTTCTCTTTTAGCCACGTCGCCGCCATTTTGGTACGAATCAAAAAATTATTTCTCCCCATTGCGTTCCCACGAGCAGAATAGTGACAGCATTGTTATTCTGCATTAATAAAGGCTCGGTTGGCGCAGTGGCTAAGCCCTTGGCTTCTGCGCTGCGGGTCGCGGGTTCGATTCCCGCACGGGACAAATATTTGTATGGCCTACAGATAGTTGTTCCGGGTCTGGGTGGTTGGTGCTTGTGGAATTTATGTCTGTAAAACGTACTCACTACACAGGAGAAATCCTACTGTGCGGCATCGTTTTTTTAAAAAACAAAAAAAAACAAAGGCTGTCCGTACATTACTTAGTCGCCTTTACGACATCTCGGCGATCGATTCCCAATACTAAAATATAAAGATAAACAGATAATACTATCACCCACGATACAGAAAATCCTAGTGTGAAGCAGCAATTTTTAAGCGTAAGAAATCATACTAATCATCAGTATGTTTTTTTTAATAGTCTTAAAACATATATTAAGGCCAGTGAGTTCCTCTGTACTTCGCACATAGTAACTTCTGGTTGTTACCCGAAAGATAGCGTATTAAGTTTAAAAAAATGCGAAATTTAATTAATGTTAACTACAATATAATATGAAATTATTTCTGTAAAGAAACTGTTGTAAAATAATAGTATTAAAACATCTTCAGCAAATTTTTCAAATAACATAACTCGAGTTACGAAGGATAAACAAGAAAGTAATACGTTTGCAACGAAACAAGTAAAAAGCTAATAAACTTAAATGCAGACTTGTAAAAATTTAGAATTGTACGTGTGCTTTTATTTAAACCAGTAAAATATACGTGAATAGGATTTAATTATATTTATTTCCAATTCTGAGGTTTATTTTTCTTTATCGTTCCTATTTATTCGTTCCTCCATGACCATTCACCACGATGAGATTTCTTAGGCCGTGTCGGCCGGCTAAATTTGAATAACCATGAAGCAGAGGCACAAAAAAATACAACATACTGTCTGGCTCATGATATAGTCACGCCTTTTCCTATATATGGGGGAAGCAAAGACGCACCAGTAACTCACTTTTCCCTCTCGCGGTAAACGAGGCGTGACGAGTGGTGAACCACGGCGTAGCCATTTCGGTAGGCGGCAAAAAATTCTTACTCTCCATTGCGTCTCCACAAGCAATAGAGTAACAGCATTGCATGTAATGGTATTTATATGCACGAATAAAGGCTGTCCGTGTAATACCTTAGTCACTTCCACACCTTGATAGGAAAGGGGTAGGTGAGTAGTGAAAAGTTAACTAAGGTAATAAATAATAAATAAGCCAGAGTGTCTATCAAAATATATAATATTAGCCGAGGCTCGCGCCTTGTGCGCGAGGATATCGCTTTTTTAAATATCCTATTTGAACTTTTTTATTTAGCGTAATAAAATGTATCCAATGTCCGTCGCCAGGTTACAAGCTATCTCTGTGCCAAATTTACTCAAGATCAGTTCAGTAGCAGGGCCGTGAAAATGTAACAAGCAGACAGAGGGACAGAGAGAGTTACTTTCGCATTTATAATATTAGTATGGATATATAATGTGTGTGTATAAATGGATGAGCAAAAACTAACAGTGGTGGTGCTTGTTGACTTTTCAAATGCTTTAAACACAGTCGATCATGATATGCTTCTTTCCCTTCTGACATATTTAAGATTCTCCACCCCAGCCTTGCAATAGTTTTCATCATATCTTCGTGGCCGCCAGCAGTCAGTCCGCGTAGGGCAACTTATCTCTACATGGGTTGATATCGAATCTGGTGTGCCGCACCTTTTTCTTTATTAATAAAGTTTATCACCTCTGTTCTTAATTGCTCGTACCATCTGTTTGCAGATGATCTTCAGATTTACGTGCAATCTTATATTGATGAGCTTAACAGTGCTGTACATAAATCAAACGATAATCTGGAAGCAATCGAAGCCTGGTCTCGCGGATATGGTGCTACAGTTAACCCATGTAAATGTAAAGCGATAGTTGTCGGAAGTCCAAGAATGCTGGCTAAGGTTGATCACGAAAGCCTCTCTCCTATTTTTTACAATGGAACCATGATCCCATTCCGCCGCTCCGTAAAAAACCTTGGCTTGCATATGGACCAAAGTATGACCTGGGAAGTAATGGTTGCTGAAATCAGCCGTGCAGTCGTTGCCACCCTGCGTTCTCCTTATGGTCTAAAAAATTTTTTACCTTTCAAAACCAAGGTTATGCTGGTTCATTCGCTTATTCTACCCATTATCGACTATGCAGATGTGTGTTATCCAGATCACTATTACTCTTGATTACTAAATTGGAGCATCTTCTTAATAATTCTATAAGACTTATTTACGGCCTACGTAAGTATGACCACATATCCTCTTACCGTTCAAAGCTTAAATGGCTCTCCATTCGTCAAAATAGCTCCAGAATTTTATTAGTACTTTACTCACTTTAACACGATCCTTATTCTCCATCTTATCTTAAGGATAACTTACAATTTCTTTATTCGACTCGTGATCGAATTCCTCGTTCTTCAAATAGTCTAAAGATTAGTATTCCACAGCATCATACTAAAATTTTTCAACTCTTCTTTCACAATTAAGCCTACATGCCTGGCAAGCTCTGGAATGCCCTTCCTGATAGCATCAGGAATGCACCAAACAAAAACGCCTTCAAAGGGCTTCTTAAAGAACATTATTTGGAGGCAAACTGATGCTCTAATTTCACCTCTTATTTTGTTAACATATGTATTATTTGTGTCTTATATTTATTTTTGTATGTATGTATTTATGTATATTAATTTTGTAAATATATATATTTATTATTTATATTATTATATAGTTATTATGTAATAATATTTATATTTTCACACCAGACTCCATATTTTACATATTTGCAACTGCCATCGGTTTTCTAGTCTCCCAGGGTTGACTGGCAGAGAATGCCTCTGACATTAAGTCCGCACATTGTATTCCTTAAATTAAGGTGTTACAATAAAGATTAAAAAGATAAATAAATAATAGCGCAGAGCGCAACGTCCTATTTTTTTAAGAGAAAGCGACGAGACGAGCAAAACATTCACCTGATGTCTGCACATAACTATGCTGTATCACACAAAACATTTCGGCATGTACGTTAATGTATATAATTAAATTTAAGTAAATCGTCAGACGAGACAAGCGTTAATCTGGTGCTAAGTGGTATCAAGGCGTAGCCTACCCATACCAGTTTAGTTTTAATGATTTTACACTGGAAAGTTTTATGTAATACCGCACTAAATTCGATACAGTATGACAGGGGTTCTTAAGTACTTAAGTATGGTTTGCTTGATGGCAGAATAAATACGGTGGCACATATTTAGGTGGATTCCTGCACATTAATCATACCATCAATAATATACTAATCAAAGACCGCGTGACCAAGTGGTCGGAATACCTGATTTCTACGCCGGGGGTTAGAATCCCAGTCGAAGCATAAATTTGTGCAAAAATACAAATTGATGATTTTCGGGTCTGCTTCTGTTGTGCATGTGAAAAGTCAAGTCCGTAAAACGCACCCACGATACATGAGAAATCCCACTGTGGGCATATTTTTTAATATAAAAAAAAAGGTATTATTGAGTTAAATGTTGTCGCTACACTTGGCAGACAGATACATATGCTTTAAGTATGTATTTTTTAATCCTTTCATTACCTATAAACAAATAAAATGAAACTCTCTTGTCTAATACATTTGGATGTCTTTATTAACTTGCTTGCGGCAGTGTTGCGAGCAATCAACCATTTTACTATCCTTTGTCTTCTTAAATCGCCGCGCGGAGACAGCTACGGCACACTCTTATTATTGTTATACCATTTAATACTGTGCGTAGAGCTGCCTGCATGGCCTAGAGTATTTGACTTCTTTGCTGCGGGACTTCAGTTCGAATTGAGTCAACGTTTTTGCAAAAACACACATTTTTGGTTCCAAGTCTAATTGTTGTCCAATTTGTATCTGTAAAACAAGTCGCACCACGACGCGCGACCGCCGCTAAATTCCGAATGGAGGCCCGCAACCTCCCTCGGACGGTCATTAGACGACTTAAAATCATTTTGAGATATTCTAAATCGCGCAAGCATTCGCTGCATGAACGCGAGAGGCCGAATTTCGAGGTTTTTGTAGGAGTTTATTTATGTATTTATGTTTGGGTCAAACCAAACCTGGCAGGCGGGCCATTGGCCCGTGAGCACAGTATCCGATGAAGCTGTAAAAGCCAAAAAGGCTAACAGCAATTACATCACCGAAATTATATAGTTATTCTCATAAAATGCATTAATAACATAGTATGTATTATGCATTACTATCATTTCGGGCAATCTTTTACTTAGGTCCTCGTAAGTCGCCAAAAGACCATTGTAAACATGTAATATCACATTAAAAAAAAGAAAGACCCGAGAGTTTCTTGCTGGTTCTTCTCTAACAAGGTCTTATTTTTTGAACGGGTGGAGATTTTGACATTCATAAGAGCTTTATAGAAGCTTAAACTGAATAAAGAAATTTTACTTTGACTTTAACCTATGCATGTGTCTATCAATTAAAGTCTTCAAGGCTTGTATGAGTCGTTAAGATGTAATACATATTTCGTTAATTAGTAACTTTTATTTTTATTGTATAAAGTGACGAAACGAGCAAAACGTTCACCTGATGGTAAGTGCAACGTCCGCCCACAACAAATGCTGTGTCACCCAGAATATTTCTGTGTGACACCACACTGCACCCGTCACCCTGAGACATCAGTCCTTAAGTCTCAAATACCCAGTGATTACGCTAGCTCACTGTCTTCAAACCGAAACACAGTAATGCTTGCACACGACTGCTTCACGGCAGAATAACTGGCCCTGGGGCGTTACCTACCTAGACGGATTCCTGCATGGGAATCCTACCACCAGTAACTTTAAGTATATCTGTATTTAAAGCAGTACAAACCGGCTTTCATAATTGAATAATCATTTCGTCTGCACTTCACATGAGTTCGTATAAAAATGAATTGCATTACCAAAAGTAAAAATAAGAGTTAGTAGAGGAATCTTATCCCACAGCCTAAAAATATACCGAGACGATTTTTTTTTTCCGATAAAATAATGGAGGATCTAATTCGAATACCTTAATCAAACTTCAAACAAAGGTGGACGCTGTCCGTATCAGATTTTTGCGAAGCTCGTAAAACCATTGTGTCGGTACAAACAGTCGTATTGCGGCGTAATGGCGCGGAACCGTAAACTACAGTTCACGCTGACAAAATAAGCAAAGCCAAACGAGGAATTAACGTGGCTACAAGAAAGCTAATTTTACTTACGTTAGTTTAAGCCTTGTGCTGATTCTCGTACATACTCGTAGCATCGTGAGGAAATTAAGATCTCATTTTACGTTCCGAGAACAACTTAGAGAAAATATGATTGTAGAATATTCTTTTATTTTAAATAAACTTGCTTGTTTTATTTTATTGGATGATGTGACTAAACGAGGAAAACGTAATGGTAAGTGCAACGTCTGTCCATAACAAATACTTTGTCACCGAGAACATTATAGTGAGACATTACACTGCGCTCGTCACCTTGAAACATCAGTTTTTAAGTCTCATATGCCCAGTGATTACATTAGCTCTCAGTGCCCTTAAAACCGAAACACAATAATGTTTGCATACTACTGCTTCACGGCAGAATAACTGGCCTGGGGTGGTACCTACCTAAACGAATTCCTGCATAGTAATCATACCATCAGTGTATTAATATATCGTTTATACCAGACTCATAATTAAAATTAAAAAAAATATGGTCAGGTTTATTGAACTTTTTTTAAATTATTGGACCTTGTACCATTTTTTTAATTCGATTAGAAGATTTAAAATGACTTTTTTGTTGTACTTTCAATTTTGTATTAAATTAGAGCAATAGCCAGTACATACCTACTTATAATATTGACTAATACGAGTATGTAACTCTGCATGTGTATGTATAACATAAGAATTTATGTACATCTAAACACACAATAACAAATGTTACAGACAACTTTGATACAATACAACATTAAATATTATGATGTGAGTTTAAGAAACACGACAAAGTCAGCGTAGCGATAAGGCAAGACATCTGCAATTAGCACCAACAAAGTCGTTGATAAATGCACGCCGGGAACGCAAAATAATTATACTTTAATCCGGTCCTCATAAATCAAGAGGCAAGCTACTTAGCGCGCGATTAGCATCGAACAAGAGGGTGTAAATCATTGTGGCACTCCGTCCCTCCCACTCGAATGTTTCGTATATTGTTTGCTGTGAGATGACATAAATATGTATGAATTGTGTTGATATCGTGTGAACGGCATAGTGCGACCACGTTGAAATCTCGCGGTGTGTTCAACAAACATACAATTGAGTAATGGATTGAAAAAAAATTCTATTAACGCCCACGTTGATTTTCGTACATCTTTTTCCCTTTTTTTTAAGTTTTTTGTGGCTTTCTACAAGAACATATCTGTGATTCACCACAGTACGCTCGTTATCCTGAAACATCTGTTCTTAAGTTACTAGCGAACAGTGCCCTTCATACCGAAATGGTTCGAAAGAAACAGTAATGTTTGTACACTCTGCTTGATGGCAGAATGGTTAGCACTGCGGTGGTAGACGAATATCTGGACGGATTCCTGAATAGGTTTCCTACGCCGAGTGAGCCTTCTAACTCAAAGTAGAAAGTAAATGATATGGGCGACAAAAGGTTTGAGGGTAGTATCCAGGATACGGAGACATTTACAAAGAGATTCAGTAACTATAAATTATGAATCAAAAGGCGATTCATTCCATTAACTAGTAATATCACTTATATTTATCTAAAAAAAAATATTTCTCTAAACTTATTTTATTGGAAAAATTGACGAGACGAGCAAGACTTTCACCTGTTGTGTAACATAAAACAATTAATTATACTAGCTCTCAGTGCACTTCAGACTGGAACACAGTAATGTTTGCAAGCTGCTACTCCGCTATAGAATAACTGGCCCTACAGGGGTACCTACCTAGGCGGATTCCACACCACTAAAGTGCTATAATGATTCTGTATGTAGTAAGATTTCAGGAACACATTTTGAACGATTTCCTCGTCCCTTCACTTACCTCCATAATAAAAATACTTTCATCTAAAGTATGCCTATAGTTTCACATTAAATCACTGTTAGCTGATGTTACTCGAGAAGAAAAATCGAAATTCACTGTCTTCACATTTGACAGTTAGGCGTGATGATATGTAAGTTAATAAACATTAAAATTACCACAACAAAGACGATATGAACAATAGAGAAGACAAGCTAAAAGAGTGATAGCACCTCAACTAGACGGGGTTAATGACCCGTGGGAGGAAATGGGGCGTGTTTGCCGGCTCTGTCCCGAGTCTGAGTCGAGAACCAATGAGATATTGAATAACGTTGTTCGCCAACACGTCTTAACTACTAAAAAAACAATAAGTTACATATAAAGAAACCTCGTCTTTGAGCTCTTTTATGTTCAATTAATTTTGTCCTTCTCTAAGTACAGATTGCAATCAAAAGTTGTGCGAAATATAGTGATGATATCCTAGCCGATTCGATCACGGCGATAACTTCTGAATACTGTCGGAGGAGATATAGTGTGAGTACCTGCGCAAGAGATACAGTTCCACAAGTATACGCAAAAATTTCAGAGTCACCAGTTCCTCCTAACCTACCCGCGCCCGAAGTACGGTCAAGCGATAAGACCAGAGATAGACTAGAATGCAGTGTAAGAGAAAACGGGCAACCGCAGTTTATTTACTTAGATGTTCCAGGAAGATGCTGCTGCCCATCTCCTGGTTTTTAATTTCCCTCTGTCGACTTTTACAACACCCACGGGACGAGTTGGGGTGGTAGATTCTTTGAAACCGCTACCACACAGCCAAATAACTAACTTGTCATAAAATAATTAAGTAAACTTTGTATATCGTTTGCTATCTATTAAACAAAATTAAAATTAAACACAAGTCTTTCTGGTGAAACTAATCAAGCTTTTCAAATTCATTTTATATTTAAAGAAAGATAGAAAGTTTTCTGTTATTGTACGAGTATATATATTAAAAACGATCGGAGCAGTAAATGACAACAAAAACCTATCATTTAAAAGAAAGTCCATTCATTGAGAGTGAAAAATGAATCTGTTAAGGGTAGATCGCCGTCCGATCTGCTACCATTTCCTCTTCCGTTTGAGCATCAATCTTAGTCGGATGTGTGCTAACGCCCTTTTAAAATTACAGCGTGATGTTACCTTTTCTATTCAGCGGTTAAGGGTAGCTGTTATTATGAGAATTTATTTACTCCTTTGTGGTAAATATACTGACGACCGCGTAGCCTGGTGGTCAGAGTACCTGACTACTACTACTACTACGCTGCTGGTCCCGGATTCGAATCCCAGTCGAAGGCAAATCGTTGCTTTTCGGGTCTGGTTGTGTTGTGATTTACCACATATCTTAAAAAAATCCGATTTTATCGTATGAGTATTATTATGATACGATGAATACGATATACGTTATGAGGTTCGGGTAGGTTAGTACAAGTTTATGCCTCTGTACACATGTGGCAATATTGTCTTCGTGTTGATTCGTGTTGGTATCTTCCGTCATTATTCGGAAGTAGTGGCAGTGGTCTTAAATCGGCCAGGAAGGTAGACAGTACCATACATTCTTACAGTCACGCCTTTTTACCATATAAGTAGGTAGACCATGATGAAGCCCACTTTTCGCTTTCCACGTCGCCGCCATTTGGTACAAGTTAAAAAATTCTTGCTCGTGACAGTTGACAGTCAAGACGATGGAACTACGCTAGGATCCGATAGGGGGCGCTGTAGTTGAATCATTCTGTATGGCGGATCATGTATCAGCATTTATTACATTATATTGTACTTAAAGTTTTACAGAAATCAAACTCATCGCGTCACCTACCGAAAAGGGAATAACATTTGCCAGGCCAGCTAGTATTCTTATAAAACTTTAACGCTGTTCTTTTTTGTTCTGTAAACTTTCCGTTATAATAAAATTATTATATAATTTATACGTTAAAATATAATTAAGCTAAAACAGACGCTCTCAAGATGCTGAAGAAGTCGACAGTCCGAATGGAGGCTCGCAGCCTCCCTAGGACAGTCATTAGACAACCTAAAATCATTTTGAGATATTCTAAATCGCGCAAGCACGCAGCGAACGCGACAGTCCGAATTTCGAGGTTATTGTAGGAGTTAATTTATGTATTTATGTTTGGGTCAAACCAAACCTGGCACGCGGGCCCCTGGCCCGTGAGCACAGTATCCGATGAACTGCACCGAAATATATCAAGATGCTCTGCAAGTCATTATAAAACCTATGGGGCGCATTAAGAGTAGCTCTAATGTGATTGAATTAGATATAGAGATTCGAGTACAACAAATGTGGGCTGGAATCATATGTCTTTGACAAAAATTTAAAAAGAAAACTGTTAGGGCACCGAACATAGACTGAATAGCCAATGACTCTAGACTGATAAGTGTTAAAGGTGACGATAAGAACGCTAAGAGTGGTGTGCTACGGTACAGTTCTTATCAACATTGTGTAGGCAGAGCTGGAAAAGAAGAAGACCTGAACTACTATTATAGGTGGTAATGCTCTAATTTATTATTAGCAAAATATGAAATATTAGAATAATAAGCAATTTTTTTTTAATAAATTAAAATCATAAGAGTAGGAAGAAATGGCACCATTAGTCAAATTGGCTACTCAAATAAGCCTCGAATAATATCCAACATGAAATGTTTCCCGTATCAACGGGAATTCCCAATTACTTTTACCTCACGTTGCCATGGACGCTCAATTAGGGACAGAAGGACGGACAAAAGATGGATGTCCATATAATGATTGCTATTATCCTCTACAGACCACTTAGCTATTGTATCCAATGAAATCTATGCTCAATAATACTCGACTTAAGTATCCATTGTCATGCGGTTGTAGACATATGTAATAATGCTCAAAGACTCGCTGAAGAGTTCGTACTTTCAAAAGTGAAAATGTATTCAATTATTGCTGCAAGGAAATTATTATCAAACAAGAGAAGATTTGATAAATTAAATAAGTTTCTGTTATATATTGTAGACAATTTCTTCAATTACCTCTTTTCTTAAAGGCGTCACGAAAGTCGGCCATCTTAAATATTTAGACTGGTGACAAGCAAGTTCTCTACTACTGCGACTATGATCAGTCAGCCTAGGATCAGTTTTTCGTTCACCTGATGGTAAGTGCAATGTCTGCCCATAACAAATGCTGTATCACACAGAATTTTTCTGTACGTCACCCTGAGACATCAACTCTTAAGTCTGATATACCCAGTTATTACACTACCTCCTTGTACCTTCAGACTCAAACACAGTGAAGTTTGCACATCTGCTTTACCGCAGAATAACTGGACCTGCGGTGATACCTACTTAGACGGATTCTTGCATGGGAAATCTACAACCAGTAACCATTTCTTGTTTTTGACGAAATTTTTTCTCCTTTGTTTTGTTGCTTTGAATTAGCTCACTGTGGTATTATGTTTCTATTTAGACTGTATTTTGTCTTTTTTGTTGTGATCTAGTATTTTTACGTTGTTATACAAATCTACTATCTATCTGTATTCAGTGTGGATATTATAAAATAAAACCACCATAAAACTATCAGCATATTTTTAAGTAGTTTTTTTTTCTGAGAGCTATTTTCAAGAGATTGATTCAATATCTAAGTTTTTATTATATAACATGTGTAGTTTTTATTAAAATCCAATGACTGGCGTTGTTTGCACACCGAAACCAAAAAGTCAATAGATTTATTTATTATACCAATAAGCAGTAATCGACAAATAAAGCCGAAAAAGGGAGCCAAAAACCGCCGTAAGGACATCCTGTTCCTGATATATCGATGACCGCGTGGTCCAGTGGTCTGAGTACCTGACTTTTATGTCTGTTATAGGCCCTCACCACCCAGCCAGCTTCCCCACGCAGCCTCCGTCGGACCGTCAGTAGACGACTTTAAACATTTGAGATATTCGAAATCACGAAAGCGCGTACGAACTAGACACAGTCCGAATTTCGAGGTTTTTGTAGGAGTTTATTTATTTATTTATGTTTGGTCAAACCAAACCTGGCAGTATCGGATGAAGCTGTAAAAGCCGAGAAGGCTAACAGCAATTACATCAACGAAAATGTATATACGACATAGGAGAAATCCTAGTTCTAGTCCTAAATTATATGTAAAAAAACATGCCCCATGCATGTTTTTTTACATATAATTTAGACTTACATAAAATAAATACTTCTTGTACCTACTGAAATACTTCTCTTAATAACTGTTTTATTACGAGAAATACGAGTATTTATTAAGTAAAAGAAGATTACATATCTTCTTAATTCCGAAAGCAAAGTTGAATTAAATCTTTAAAAAAAGATTTCCGAGTTTTTGCTCAGCGATACATGAAAAGAGCAAAATTGCAGTCGTTATACGAGCTACTACGAATATATGCCGTCTCTTGTACTCGACGAATTTAATAGTAAAAAAACCCGCGAGTGGTCAGCGGACAAAGAAGTAGTCTGAACAATTTTCTACTTCATAGAAGTACCAGTGTAAGCTACAATCGAAGTACAATTGAATGGAGGTGGCTTTTTCACTAAATTAAATATTTAACTTATTTTTTTTTTATAAAACTTTTTTATAAAATTAGTTTCGTTGGTTTAGTAAAGCAGAGAAAGTTAATTTGCTAAGATCCGCATGCAAAATGTAAAATGGTGTGTATTACCTAGTTTTGAAGAGCACCGCCTGCCCTCCCTTAACAGCGTGCACAAGAAAACCAACACCGCCACCGGGAGCCGCCACCAGATACCCTCCACCACTACAACACTACCACTACGCAATACACACCACTGAAGTCGAGAACCGCATAGTGGCGCCACTGGAATAATGGATTTCCGCAAAGTAACGCCTGATGCTATTAACTATATTCGTTGCTAAAATGTTTTTCATTTTAATTTTAATAAAATTCTTATTTTTTTTGTTATTTTATTTATCATAAATATTATTATAAAATTTATGCAAACAGTTGAGGATATTGTTTTTGCATGTTGTCTAATTTGCCATATCCACCAGAAGTCCTACTTTAACATTCCTGAACTGTACGAGTAGCTATACGGCCATTGACTGTAAAGCGCCCCACGAACGACTCCGGCAAACTGAAAACTTTCAGCTCACAAAGCGCCCGATTATAAACAAAAAACGAAAAGAAAACCTTTAATTCCCTTGCGGTTGAGTTCTGTTGCACGTAATCCCTTTGATGTTTGGTTTGTCTTTATCATTTCACTGAGTTGTGAAGGAGCTATTATCTGGAAACTTTACCTGTGCTTTGCCAACATTTAAATTTGATAGAAACATATTTATATGCTCGTATTTCGCACGTGAAAGGATTATATTTTATTATTGAAAAGAGATTTATTAATATGTTTACATGGAAAATGTATCTAATAATGTATACACCGGGAATCAATTGTTTACCTTAGAGCAGAAATAAAATTCAAACATATTTTTTATAAAATAGTTGAAAAAAAAGCAAGGTTTTCTTTAATTATTGCGATTGAAGAAAAACTTGAGAAATATCTTTTCCACATTTGAGAATATGAGTTGCAAAAGTTTATGGAACAAAAATAATCAACTATTCAGTACCTGATTGTCTGTCAACCGTGTGGTGGCAGCTTAAGAGAATCTACCACCCATCTTATACCGTGGCTGTCGTAAACAGAGGGAAAATGTATACCGGGAGATGGGCAGCAGCATCTTTCTGGAAAATTTATTTGAATAAATGAACTGCGGTTGCCAACCCGCCCGCCAAGCGTGGCAACTGTGACAAAATCCACCCAAAATTAGAGCTACAAACTTCTGTGGCAATCTATAGGGGAGGCCTGTGTTCAACAGTAGACTAGTGATAGGCTCAAATGATGATAGCCACAAAACAGGGTCCAAAGCCACCTGAAACTATAGACTTACTACAAATCGCGCACCATTTTATACATTTTCATAAGAATGATGGGTTCTACGTTCCCTTTGCCACTTTAGCTTAATAAAAACAATGAAAATGACTTGCTTATTGTATGTTTGCATTATGTCACCAAGGTCCTCTATAATCATTAAACTATTATGTTATTACCATAGACAAAAGGTCAAAATAATTTTAAAACTAAAAATATGTTTACCTTTCAGTCATTTCTAATTTTCATAGTTAGCAAAATGTCGTCTGGTAAATTATTTTCTACGCATAGGGAAAAACAATATTATTATTTACAACGTCGTTGCTTCGGTCGCTCACTCCATTGCACAGTAGACCTGCGAGTTTTCCACCTTATACAGGATGTACATACATTTCAGCTATTTAGTTACAATTTCAGAATTACATTTTAACAGTTTAACAATTAAAAGAAAATATTAGACTGATTTACTTCGATTTCACTTCGAGGTAAAGATTACAGCAAAATTATTATTACTTTCAGTATAAAATTGCCTAATGGTGAATAGCCATTTGAGCCGTAGTTTCAGTTAAGTACTGAGAAACATAACTTCGCAGTATGAATCCTAGCATTTATTTTTGGCGTGAATCATTTCCTTGCAGAAGCTTTTAAGCTTAGTAAGAGTGGTTAAGAGGAATATACTTAAGTCATGATAATAGCTATGATATTATTTCACTTAGAAAAGACCAGGTAATTTAAATACTTCGTAACTAAATCGATACTAGAATACGACATTAAGCAAACATCCTTTGTGCGAGACAAATTGAAAGCAATGATTTCGAAAGCGTAAGTTCTCAATCATTCAAGTTAACGACAATCGAGACGAGGGGCTGAAAAACAGAGCTACGAAATTATTTCGAAATGGACACAACATAGCACAAGAGAATTTATGATATTAAAAAAACGTCAATGTGAAAAGAATAGCTATAGCTGTATGGTTACTCTAAATCTTTACCGTTTTATCCTCATCAAGCATGCACGGCGCCATTAGAGAATCCATCACCTCTACTTGTATCATAAGTTTCTATGGCACCAATGGAGTATGCTTGAAATATCTCATAGCTTTTGAAATATAGCGGAATAAGTAGTAGAGCCATGCTCAAGTACCACTCTAACACAGTGTACCAGCGCAAAGCAGGAGGTCCAATTAATTAGATTTTTAAAATTATTATCATTGTCATCATTGTCGGCCTGGGATAGCCTACTGCCGGGCATTAAACCTCTTTCTAAAAGGGAGGATTTGCTGTTCACATCACCTTTGGCAGGTGGATCGGCGATTGCAGTAAGTCTGGAGATATAACACTGCGATAGTCTCCTCTATGATGGTCCACCCTAGAAGCTGCCTGGTCCTTTCAGATTTAGCATTTTTCAAGATAGTTTGCGCTAACCGTCGGCAATTTGCCAGACATTTGGCTTAGATAACTCTTACGATTAACGGCACTTGTACGTTAGGATGAGTGAGTGCGCGGACATTTGTGAACCTATAATAACCTCTTCCATAGCTGATAACTTCCGACAGTATTTGGAAGTTGTCGCCGTGCTCAAAAAATCAGCCCGGACTACATCATTTCTTTCAAAATATTAACTGTGATTAATTTTGATCAATCTTCAAATAACGCATCCAAAACGGTGTTTTAGCTTACTTACATTTGGACTTCGTGTGTAATTCACGAAGTAATAACAACATAATAGTGTAAAAGCTTGTGAATTGTCCTCCGAACCAACTAATGGGGAGTCTTAAACAATTTAGTTTGCCCTTTTTTATTGATTATGTTTTCCTGTTGATTGTTGTCTAACATTGTAAAATAAAAATAACATTTTATGAGATTTTATATAGCACTTTTGCATGTAAACATTTGAACTTTTGACTCAAAATGATTGTTTCTTATTTTAAGTTTTTTTATAAATGTCCCATTGTTGAGCTCACGCCTCCTCTCATTTCTGACAGGGTTTTGGAGCCAGGAAGTTAAGTCCGCCTTGCAGCTTAAATGCGGGTTGGCGAACTTCGCATGTCTTAAATATACTCGTATTTTATATTTCTTTGACATTTTAAGGTGCCGGCACCGGGAATCGAACTCGGGTGACAGAAGTACTATGAAACATAAGGTGAGTGCCTTTGAAATCTACCAGAAAGTTGCAAAGACGTATAAACTTGTATGATTGTTCTTAGTGATATCAAATATAAATAAATGGATCCCACTGTTTACAATTTCTTTTTTATTCAACATCAAAGTTAAAGCCGAATTTATGCTTGTCAAACACGCCGTCAGCGTTGAAACGTAGCCTTTGTCAACAGTAACTTGCAATAATAGATTGAAAGGCTTTGTGAACGTGATGGTCAGTCTGCGTCGCTTTATCCTGAAATACAATGAGTCGAGGTGGTTGTCGGCACTACAGTAAAGCACATTGCATTTGCTCCCATACCGAAAATATTAAATAGCAAAATCATACCAAAACCTAGTAGGATGCTAATTTTTTAAAGAGGTGATTTTAAATTTCACATTGGAATAATGTTTCCCTTAGTTGTCCTTTGCTCGAAAATGAGACGTTTAATTCTCTTATATCATTATCACAATCCTAATAGACACCACAAAGATAATGTACACATATTTTATTGAATTCATATGCAGGGATCCGTCTGGTCATGTACCATACCATCCCAGGGCCAGTTATTCTGCCGTAAAGCAGTAGTGTGCAAACTTTACTGTTTCGGTTCGAGGAGCACTAAGCTAGCGTATCATCATCATTTCAGCCTACCATAGTCCACTGTTGAACATAGGCCTCCCCCATAGATTGCCACAAAACACGGTCCTGAGCCACCTGCATCCATCGACTTCCTGCAAAACCGTGTAGGTCGTCGCTCCATCTAGTGGGGGGTCGCCCTACACTGCGTTTGCCGGTACGAGGTTGCCACTCGAGAACCTTTCTTCCCCAACGGTTATCGGTTCTCCGAGCTATATGGCCGGCCCATTGCCACTTCAGCTTGCTAATCCTTAGGGCTATGTCGGTTACTCTAGTTCTGCTGCGGATCACTGAGAAAATGAGACATAAGAATTGATGTCGCAGGGTGACACTGCATTCGTTAAGGGCAGACGTTGAATTTACCATGAGGTGAACGTTTTGCTCGTTTCGTCACTTAATAAAAAAAATGTGTAAATACGTTACCTATACGTTAACTTTAATGCGCTACAATGAAGCCAGAACAGGTGTATGTGTTTGTGTAATTTATGTGAACCTATTTCAAATAATACCCAACAGTGAGATTACATTATAGTCATAAGAGCTAAATAAAGTAACACGGAGTATGGGTCTATACCTATACATAGTTATTTTTTAACATTTTCCATTCCTCTTCTAAGCCATTGTAGCCATCTTAAACTCTATTACTTCTTAATTTTTTTAAACTGCCTTTTTTCAATAGAAGTGTTATCAAAAGTTTCTAATGAGTTTTTAACTTCAAAACAATAATTCATACTCTTAATGTGCCTCGGTAATGGTCCGTTATCAGCGTGCGACTCTTAAGGCCTTAGCAAAAGTTGTATAATTTTAAAATTATATATCCTATAACTTTCCTCAAGAAATGTATATCTGATTAGTAATAATTGTTAAATATTGGTATTAGTAATAACGTTCTTATCTGATTAATATTTCCTGAGATGCGCGTTCAAAGTTACAAGCTCTGGAGTTGTAACATAAAATTTTTTGACAACAAAAATCATTTTAAGTGTACTTTAACTTCTTTATATGACCTTGTATATAAGGAGCAGCAGCAATGATTTATACAATCAGCAATTTTTCTCCTTCCTGAAAATTTCTTGAAAACAATTTCAAATCCAATATCCACAATGAAAGTAAAACTCCTGTGTGATTTGGCACCTTGATGTAAATTGTTATTGACAGTCAACCCACAAACTGGTTCTGACATTACTTTGTGAGTTACAGATATTTAATCAGCTATTGTAGTTAAACCAAACCAAATAATTTGCCTTTAAAACGTACAGTCTGTAAAGTATTCAGTATCACTAAAATTGGAGTTAAATAATGGATATGAGGAAAATGATTAACAATTATACATTTAACTGTGAAAGTATTTTGAGTCTTTACAAACCGGTTTTAGTACTTTTACAAATTTGTGGTTTTGATTTTAAGATTTTCAAATTTAAACCTGCAATGAATGCATTCGTAAAAATATATTGCATATGCTTACTCGGCGCTGTCATATACACGTCTATCATTTGTTTTATCATCGATACCACCTATCACATTTGGTCTCTTTTAGAATACGGCATTTCTATTGTCTTTCTTATGATTATTAATAGCAAGCTGACTAAATTCTTCTGTAAATTAAGCAAAATCGATATTTATCTCCGCGTCAATAAAAAACATTATTCTAATGACAGGAACAAAACGTTTATTCATACATTTATTCTTTGGGTGGTTAGGATTATCTACTGCAGCTTTTACTTTTCCCTTTTCTCGTGCGAGAATGAAATCATATTTTATGTTGTTACTCAGTTTTCCCTATTAGCTCTTGATATGAATCGAGTTTGGAGATTCATATTACTCGATGCGGTGCGATATCGATTAAAATTGCTGCGCTTAAGACTGGAAGAGGACCCGGAGTGTAATATTTACATGTATATGAGGGAAAAGAAAACTTACAGCGAGAATAAAATCAGATTTTGTCTGTATTTGTATAGAAGTATTGCAGATTTGATAGATTTGATTACCCCAGAACTTCTAAACGTGTCGGTATGTAAAGTTTACAAAACGTATTTGTAATTCATTAATAAATAGTATTTTTATGAGATCAAAATGGTCAGTATTCTTCGATTTAATTAAAATTTATATTTTCTTATAGATTTTTGTCAGCGTCGTCTGCAGCTTACCAAAATTAATTATAAATGTATATCATATACTGTTGGTCATTGAGGGAGACGTAAGTAGTTTGTGAATATTGTTAATGTATTAGATGTGATATGTATCTTTAAGGTATAGGATATCAGATATTATTGAATTGCATCGTGCAATACATAGATCAACTAGCATATATAATAATCATTATTTCAGTCTATGTCAACCATAATTTTACTGCCGAACATATGCCAAAGAAATGAAATATAATAGTAAGAAAAAAAAATCTAAGAAAATTTGAAATATTTATATTGAATACTGAAAACTTTGCTCTATTTGTGAATTGTTGAACTTTCATTACGACTTATCCAAGTTCATGTATGCGTCAGTGGTTACGGCGGTGACATCCGCAACAACAAAAATAAAAGAAGTGAGCACGATTGTGACGCAAAATGTTGAGCTGATGGTAAGTGCAACGTCTGCCTATAACAAATGCTGTGTCACCTAGATCATTTCTATGTGATATCACACTGCGTCCACCTGCGTCACCCTGAGACATCAGTTCTTCAGTCTCTTATGCCCAGTAAAGTACTTAGTAGAGTAAACTTAAAATATATGTTTATTATTGAATTATGTCTAAAATTTTAACATGGAGCGTGCTTTTGTTTGTCAAACAGAATGTGCCACAACAATATCATCTTTCTTTGATGATGAATCAAGATAATGGTGTTGAAATTTCTCGTTATTGACGCCTGCGTCCCTGTTTCTCTACGCGATCTGCTAAATACAAAACGCAGTTACTTCATAATTCTATTTTACCCTAGCTCATTGGTAAGGCGCTCGCCTTAAATTTCGTAGTATGAGAGTTTGAGTCCCGGTGCCGCCACCTCTAAAAATGTTCTGCAATTTTAAGTGCTAATTTAAAACGTGCTCAGCGGCGAAGTAAAATATCGTTAGAAAACCTGAGCATGTCTGAGAAAAACTAATATCTCGACGACATGTGAAGTCCGCCAACCCGCATTGGAGCAGCGTGGTGGACTCATCCCGGCTCAAAAAACCCTCTCAGAAATGAGAGGAGGTCTTTGCTCAGCAGTGAGACATATATAGGCTGTTTCTTTACTTTTAATAAGAAGCTGATCCTTGTACATACTTCTACAATAACGTCTAGTGGAGCGTACCTTTTATAACCCACATATTTTTTTTTAATTTTTAGGAGCGATTCGAGACTACAGGGTTCATTATTATACACATTTGTCAAGTTATTTTCTATTTATTCGCACCGTGCATCGTAGTGGAATTGTACGGAATGGAGGTTGACAATATGAGATTGTTTTTGATACATCGACTTATCGACGAAAAAGGTAAACATTATAAGGTGACTGTAAACTAATTGCAACACAGCAGGGTCTGGGTTTTTGGATTGCAACACACAGTGGGTCAGTTCTCTTTACGACGTTTCCTTTGTAAAACGTACTCTGCGCAATCAGCTATGCTATTCTATTAGGGATTGACTGAGATTAAATACATATAGGTGTTACTAAAATTACAGCATACAGTCTAAATATGATAAAACATCAACCACCAACCGGTTGAATCAGTACTTTTCAGTACTGCCTCGATGTCGATTAAACATGTTCCATAGGTGATACAAATAATATACGGCCTTTAGGAGTAAATATTAGATCCTTATCTGCCATGTTGGTCCAACGTAAGTTAGTAGACTACATATGTTTTCGGAGAATTATTCTTAAGTTTTTCCTTTCAGTTTAGTTTACAGTTTCTTCACGATGTTCTTTCACTTCTACGGGGAACCAAACATCGTGAGGAAAGTGTAGTTCCTCGCGATGTTTCAGTTGTAGTCATCACTGTACAACACAAAATAAGTTCTGATTGTATTATGTTTCAGATCCTAGAATTAAAGAAGACGTGGAATTGTTCCTGAAATACACTACAATAAGAACGTTCCGATTTAAAATATGGCGTTGCTTTCCAATGAACGGTACTCTGCCTATCGAGATAGCTTATCTTTGCAGTTCTTACGTCATTGTTGTAATCAATTTCTCGCATTTGTATGGCTAATTTGTAAAATTAGATTTAACTCAGAATTTGTCAATTAAATGTCTTATGTAGTATGTGAAAGCGTTTATTAATAGAGAATAATTCAACGTTCGAATTTAGATTCACTTAGTGTTTTATTATTTATCGAAGATGCAGATCATGTTATTACAGAAACAAATGTGTGGACGACCACGTGGCTTAGTGGTCAGAAAATCAGACTTTCACGTCTCGAGTTCGGATCCCCAACGAAGTGAACATATGTCCTAAAACGCAATTCGTTGGATTTCGGTTTGGTTGGTTGTTAGTGCTTAAGAAATTTACGAAATGCACTCTAGTTACAGGAGAAATCCTAGTGAGAGAACAATTTTTTTTTAGAAAAAAAAAGAGTACAGCTAAAGCCACATAGTCTTAACTGTAAATAACAGAGAGTAGTACCTACAGACGTAACACGTTCTGTGTTATGCTGTCTATGTCTGTAAATTCTTTGCAATATATGCTCATCGCCTGTGGCTCTCATCTGATAAAATGTTATTGAATGTTAACATAACAACGTTACGTAACGTTACTATTACCAATTTCCCAAACGCTTCATCAAGATTGACCTGGCTTTGGCATAAAAATTTCAATCAGTTTTAAAAAAAAAAGATATTTATAATGTAAATACCTAATCTTGAAACTGCTAAATTGGTTTATTTTAATTATTTCGATAGCATAATGTCTTATGGTAGGTATTTTGTTATGGGAAAATGCGACTGAACAAGAAGTAGTTCTTGTTTAAAAAAGAGCTATTAATAATCTTGTCTGTAAAGTGTCTTAGAGATAAATTTAAAGAATATAATATCTTAACATTGACACAGTGTGAATATTAAAACGTTATGGACAAAAAAATAAATCAGTTTAATAAAAAAGCGATGTTCATGTAATAAGCAAGAGCAAGCACAAACTAATAATGCCAGTTACTCGGCTTCACAGAGTCAGTAACTCTTTCATGAGAGCAACAAGTCTTTCAATCAATAAGTTCAAATTATCAATAAAAATGATATTTACAATATTAAAGAACACATGGGTGATACCCCACACTCCTCTAAAATAAAAATGACATTTTCAGCTCATCTTGCCATACGCGTATGAATCGAATAGAATGGAATAACAATATCTATCGAATATTTTTCAACAAGTAAACAACTCGTAACTCGCGAAGCTTCGGGCGCTTTACTTTACGATGACAATAATTCGCCTCCGCGCTTCGCAACTGGAGCTTTTATCGTTCTGCGCCATATTTTATGAGCGTTTAGTCATTTTCGACGAGTTTGCTCGCATTTGGATATTGCTTTACTGATCCAATTTTTAACGAAATTGAGATTTGCTTAATTATGCTCTCTCATTAATAACACAATATACGAAAACTTAAATCTGGATTACTTAATAAGGAAACAAAAATAATAGTGGCATTTTTTATAAGAGAAAGTGACGAGACGAGCAAATCGTTCACCCAATGTATATTCAAAAATGGTAAGTGCAACGTCTGCCCATAACAAACACTGTGTCACCCAGAAAATGTGTGTGGCACCACTCTGCGCTCATCGCCCTAAGACATAGTTCTTTAGCTTCATATGCCCAGTAATTGCACTAGTTATCATCATCATCATAATCATCATTTCAGCCTATCACTAGTCCACTGCTGAACATTGGCCTCCCCCATATATTGCCACAAAAGTTTGTAGCTCTATTTTTGGAGGGTATTTTGCCATAGTTGCCATGCTTGGCAGGCGAGTTGGTAACCGCAGTTTATTTATTCAGATTGTCCAGAAAGATGCTGCTGCCCATCTCCTGATTTTCCCTCTGTCGACTTTTACGAGACCCTCGGGAAGGGATGGGGGTGGCAGAGTAAATTAGTTATTGTGCCTGGTTTATGATTATTGAGTCTCGATTGTAATATTGCTTACTTTAAATACAACTCTAACACTGCATCAGACCATCCTCCGATCTTATCGCATATTCATTATAACAGATGCGGGAATGAAAAGACGCTAGGGATTTGTTTCTATGATCCACGATTCAAGAGGCAGATTTACTAAACGTTGAGCTATTCCATCAGTAATATAATTTAATTTTAAAGTCTTATGCATATGATGATAATGATATCCCCCATGGCCGATTTGCGACGAGGGCGACAACTTCCAAATATTAACGGAAGCTATCAACTGCGCAGGCGATATAGTTTTGCCGCAAATGTGCGCGCAAATGCAGAGGCACACATATATACTACGCAACGCCATAACGCACATACGTTAAAGTTGAAGAAAAGCTAAGATGAGTTTTTTTTTAATTGTATAAGGTGACGAAACGTTCACCTGATGGGAAGTGCAACGTCTACCCATAACAAATACAGTGTCACCCAGAAAATTTCTGTATGACACCACAATGCGCCCGTCACCCTGAGACATCGGTTCTTAAGTCTCATATGCCCAGTGATTACGCTAGCTCTCACTGCTCTTCAAACCGAAACACAGTAATGTTTGCACACTACTGCTTTACGGCAGAACAACTGGCCCTGGGGTGGTACCTACCTAGACAGATTCCTGCATAGAAATCCTACCACAGTAAATTAAGAGTTATAGATACGGGGACAATCATGACACAACCAAATCCGAAAACCAACAATTTGTGTTTTAATCGCAAAGGTCTCCGCCTGGAAATCACACACAGTAATGAAGTGCACTGACCACTAGGTCACGCAGTCAACATTATATATACGACTATATTGAACATATATAGCAAGTAAAACAGCTATGATATAAATCTATGTAAGCTCAGCTTTTGGTAGACAAAACATTTGGCAATAAAGATTCATGGCTCAACTATAAAACAGATTTTATTACGACCGTAACACTATTACTATCACCTGGCTCCGAGCATTATTTGCCTGCCCTTAAAACTTGAATTGTTAAACGCATCAGCTATAATACTAACGTGATAGTTTATTACGAAATACTAGAGCTTCTAAATGTTTAAGTTTATAAGAGCGTATCTTTATTACTGTAATGTTATTAACCAATTTAATTGTTATAATTCATGATTGTAGTGTAAATACACCATTTGTAAAGAGACTCATATATGTAGAGATCATATCGCTCGGTCGTCTGTGTAAAAGTTACAGCCTATAAATGTCCCAGTGTTGATCACAGGTATCTTGTCATTTCTGAGGGAGTTTTGGAGCAGGGAAAATCCGTCACGTGGCTTCTTTCAAATAATTTATTCATCAGACATGCAGGTTTCCTCACGATGTTTTCCTTCACCGCTGAGCACATGGTAAATCTGTATTTAAAATGACAATTTTCGAGGTGCCAGCACCGGGAATCGAACTACCGTGCCTCTCACGGCCCACAAGCTACCACTTGAGCAGCGACTTGTCTGTGTACTGTGTTTTTCATTCTGATTGCCTACCACTAGTCCGCTTCTGAACATAGACCTCCCCCATAGATTATCTTATCTGAGAGGATTTTGCCATAGTTGGCATGCTAAGTAGGTGGGTTGGCAACCACAGTTAATTTGTTTTGATTTTCCAAGACGATGCTACTGCCCATCTCCTTGTTTTCATTTTCCCTCTGTCGATTTTTACTTCACCCGTCTTCATCTTACGTCGCTACCACATTGCTAATATTTTTGTTTCGAATTCAGATGAATCTAATTTTTGTATGTATTAATATACAATTTATATGAAGGAGTAGAAAAATACCGTACGCTATAGAAATAACTGTTATTATCTAATCTCGCTGTTACAGCATTAAGAAATTCTAAGTCTATTTGTCCATTCCAAGTAAGACAGTTGTCAAGGCATGAGCCTTACGATGCGGAATACATGAGTATTCCGCATTTACAAGTACATTCATATCCAGTCGTTTAACATTTGGTGTTTTGCTTTTATAGATTGACCCCGTGTCCCAAACATTGAATCTGACCCTTCATCCGATCTCGTCTACATAACTATTACAACTGATGTTGGTAGGGGGAAGATAAGTGCCTCTGTTCCCGCTAAGACTTACGACGCACACGTTTAATTTGGTAGATTTTTTAATATTAATTCATTATCATCCACAACAATGTCGGTGGTGTTAGCCCACTATATCTTACTATCGGATATTGTCCTTCTACAAGAAGCTGTACTGCTGGTAGGACTGATGCAAAATCCGTCAAGGTAAGTACTACCGCAGTATCAGTTATTCAGCCGTCAAGCAGTAGTGTGCAAATATTGCTGTGGTCTGTGTGTGGATTTCGGTCTGAAGGGCACTGATAGCTATTGTAATTACTAGGCACGTTGGACTTAAGAATTGATACCTCAGGATGTCGAGGTCAGTGTAATGCCACACAGAAGTGTTCTGGGTGACACAGCATTTGTTATGGGGAGAAGTTGCAGTTACTATCAGGTGAACGGTTTGCTCCTCCTCCACCTCGTTCTCCTTAAGAGCGTTTTGGCAGTCTCTGCATGCCATGTAGTGGATCTATTCTATAAAATAACATTACAAATCAGCCGGAATTTGGAATTAGTGTCCTGTTGCCTCTGCGGCTAATACATATTCATATACAATAATACATATACTTTTACTTATATTTATTACATATATTTTGTCTTTTTTTTGTAATTTTATATATGAATAATATTTATATGCACATGTGTGTGTGTATGTATATGTATGTATGTATGTATATATATATATATATATATATATATATATATATATATATATATATATATATATATATATATGTGTGTGTATATGTAAAGGTACTATCATGTCAGTCTCTTTCCTTTCCGTAAATATTTTTTTTATATTCTTTTTATAAAATTTAGATTAATTGTTATTGTTTTTTAATTTTTTTCACAATTGTTCAAGTTTTTTCTTTCTCATTCTCAAATCTGCTAACCATATAATATTTTTTTTCCTATTTTAAATAAATGTGTTCGCCTCTAAAAACCTAAAATATAAATTGTAAAACGTGGATAGTTGTAATTGGCAAACAGAATTGTATTTCTGGATGTTGTAATGTATATATATTTTTTGCTGTAACTGTCCTGAGTAATTAATAAATAAATACATATCGGATATTGATTAGATTTTAGATAATGAATGATGACATTTAAATAAAACTAGATTTCACGGATAGAATAAACTGCGCTTTAACCATGGTCACTGGAGGGCAGTCCTTCCGTGACCATGGGTGCTGTAAAGCGCTCGAAGCATCGGGTTATAAAAAGTAATTAGTAAATGCGATAACATCTGTAAAATGTAGTTTTATTTAAATTGATATAGGATTTTACTGATAAATGTTTTTGTAAATGTCGTATACAAAGTTTTGATTTAATTTAATATTGATGATAGATAAGCGTTACTAAATACAAGTGGTCGCGTAGTGGTCGAAATTCTACCGCAATTTTTTTGACTTTGAACATTTTTGAGATTTGACTATTTGTGGGCAACATTTTAATTTTTTTAGCAATAATCTCTACTCTGTTCGACTGTTTGACCATAGACTATTATGTGTTTCACATTTGCAATATGAACGCTAACAATCAAATATAAATGTCATATGTTGCAGCTAAAACTTATATGTAATATGTGATACAGCACTTTTATTTATATGGTCTACAGATAGTTGCATCCGGTCTGGGTATTTGTGCATGTGCAATTGATGTCAGAAAAACGCACCTCCAATTCAGGAGAAATCCCAGTGTGCGGCTTTTATTAGCTTTTTGGTAGGATTCCTATGCAGGAATCCGTCTAGGTAGGTACCACTGCAGGGCCAGTTATTCTGCCGTGAAGCAGTAGTGTACAAACATTACTGTGTTTCTGTCTGAAGGGCACTGAGAGCTAGCGTAATCACTGGGCATATGAAACTTAAGAACTTATGTCTCAGGGTGACGGGCGCAGTGTGGTGCTACACAGAAATATTCTGAGTAACACAGCATCTGTTATGGGCAAACGTTGCACTTACCATCAGGTGAACATTTTGCTCGTCTCGACTCTTTATCAAAGATTAAAAAAAATGTATATGCCAAAATTCAAAACTAAAATCTTTTAGAACAGAGATCATTAAGTGCTTATATTGTTTTAGGTATTGATGTCATTTTGGACACAGCTAAATAACAAAGATTAATGTTTAATTTTATTTCTTTTATGCTGTTGAAATTATTGTTTATACTCGTATTTCAAGGCTATTCTATTCTATGATTTCATAGACAACTCAAGATGTAATATAGTAACAATATATGAGCTACATAAAATAAAACGCTGTGTGGTGGTGGCTTAAGATAATCTACCACTTCATTTGTTCCCGTGGGTGTCGTAAAAGTCGACAGAGAGAAAATAAAAACCAGGAGATGGACAGCAGCATCTTCCTGGAACATCTGAATGAATAATCTGCGGTTGCTAACCCACTTGCAAAGCGTGGCAAGTATGTCAAAATCCCACAAAATTTGAGCTACAAATTTTTGGGGCAATCTATGGGAAGGCCTTTGATCAGCAGGGGACTAGTGATAGGCTATAATGATAATGATGATGACGATAACATAAAATATAACCTGATGCGGATGGACTTGTAAAGCAAATCTCTCAGTAAGGTCTCTCTTCCGCAAGTAATATATTTGTTAAATACGAAATGTGTAATATTCTCCATAAAATTAGTAAGGCACACAGCTTTTTATTTGAATAACTATACCGCACATTATCATTTCTTTTTCATCGTAAGTGCGTTTAACAGATGCGAATTTCACGTTCATAATCACGAGACCCGTACAGTAATAAGATATAAAAAGAAATGGAATCGGAACGAACTTCCGTTTATTATATGTATATATAATCACTAACAAAGAGTATAAAATAGATGAAATGTTAACAAAACAACAATAGCCGTAAATCAAAGTATCCACTATATTCTCTAATGGACTAAAAACCTAAAGTCGAACGCACCACCTGTCAAACATTCTGACGTCGATGAAACATAGCTTTTGTCAATTGTACCGCGCGACAATAAATTGGAAAGCTTTGTGTACGCGTTGGTCAGTCTGTGTCGCTTTTTTAATGAAATTAAATGAACCGTCAATTACTAAACTTGACTATTGTTAATTTTTTAATAGAAATATAGGGTACCAATCCAGCGTCATTGATCAATAAACAGAAGTGATTACCGGTCCGGTCATATGGCTCGAAGGACCAATAACCGTAGGACAGGTAGGTAGGTACCTCCAATGTTCCAATTTTGGAGGCAGATCAGCCAGAGTAATAAGAGAGAATCCATTTCGATCCAATGAAACCCGCATTGGACAGCACATTCAGTCAGAGTAAAATTTTTACGTACGGGTTTCCTCTATATTAAAATATTAAAAGTGTTTAGTCGATATTCATATTTCACTTTTGTAATAAAATTATGTTTTATTATGTTCGATATCGAAAAATATTTAATTTGTTCCGTTGTGTTCTGATTAAAGGTAAATTTTGTAATGTTAGTCCTATATCAGTTTTTAAAACACATAAAAGTATTTGCTTTGAATCATTCACATTTTTTTTATAGAAAATGTTGGAAATAGGCAATGATATGAGGAAGTCGTTCATATGATGGTTCGTAACACGTCTGCCCATAACTTGCGGTGTCACCCATTTACTTGCATAAGAAATTTCTATATAATGAAAAGGAAGTTAATTTGCTTAGATCCGCGTGCAAATTTTAAAATGACTTGTGGAGCTCTTCAAAAACTAGGTAATACGAACCATTTTAAATTTTGCATGCGGATCCTAGCAAATTAACTTCCTTTTCATTTATTATAATGAATTTCCGCAAAGTAACACCTGATTCTATTAACTATAGTTATGTATAACACCGCAATGCAGTAGTCACCAGGAAACATCGGCTTTTAAGTTTTAATGTTTTGTTATTACACTAGGCGTATATTGGCGACAACAGAATCTACAAAGTGGAAATTTTGTAATATGCTGCAGTGTAT
This sequence comes from Luehdorfia chinensis, assembly GCA_019845155.1. NCBI lineage: Eukaryota > Metazoa > Arthropoda > Insecta > Lepidoptera > Papilionidae > Luehdorfia > Luehdorfia chinensis. The sequence goes on from JAHVAK010000612.1 coordinate 125,719, forward strand.
ATCTATTATAAAAATATCAACAAAGACTAAAATTTCTTCTATAAGTTCCATTTCGCGTGGTAGTTTTCAAAGTTGTATTAAGGAAAATAAATTTTACGTATTTAATGATATTCTCCTAAAAGCTGGGCTTAACGTTTCAATTCAGCATACAGTCAGCCAGTAATTAATCAAGCGCACTCTACTTCGGAACAATTTCTAGACGCTTCCATTCAGTCAATCTGTGCTGTTCACAAATGGGACTAATCACTTAATGCACGTAGGTTCATCGCAAAGTTTCCCGTCTGTGAAATATTGAGAAGTTTGTGAAAGAGGTTGCTTATTGTCGCCGTTGTACTATCGGTTTCGTCAGTCGATTTATTTGTTATTTAAAAAATGTTACGTTCTACTGGCAACACTTTTTACCTATGTAAATAGTGTTGCCAGTATGTAGTTTATTCTATAATAATCTACATCTGTCGTAATTTTTATTTATTAAGAATAACACAAATAAGAGTATATATTATTAGCTAACCCGTGAGAATATTTCGCACAGTATCGTGACCATGAGACTCCATTAACCTTCTTTAAATAATGTAAACAAATCCAACCGATAGCTGCCATGCATGTTAGTTGAACATATTGTCAACAGATGGCACTTTCTACATTTTAATGAATTACTTCAATCTCTGAATATTTTTTTTTACATATTTTTCGTCATTAGAGTGAAAACTTATCTTCAAAATGGCATATTACGTTTGATGTCCGGCCGAGTAGAATTGCAGCTACGTCTATCCTACCGAGGTATCGTAAGAGGCGACTAATTCATTACACGGACAGCCTTTATTCGTGAAGAATAATACCATAATTTGCAATGTTGTCACTATACTGCTAGTGAGAACGCATTGGGAAGAAGGGTTTACTCGTACCAAAATGGCGGTGACGTGGTTCGCCACCCGTCACGTCTGGGTTCCCACGGTGGTGAAGGTGGGCAACGTATGTTGCCTCTGTCTACCCCTTATATGGGAAAAAGGCGTCACTGTATGTATGTATGCAAAATGATTGAATGATTGAATGACATTGTGTTCCCACGAGCAATATAGTGACAGCATTAAATATTATGGTGTTCCTCTGCACGGATAAAGGCTGTCCGTACAATACCTTAGTCCCCTCTTACGATATCTCAGTAGGAAAGAGGTAGGTGCTATTCTACTCTGCCGGGCATCTTTTGGCTAATACGAAACGAAATTCATTATAATACGTATAGTAACATATAACGCATAATTTTAATAACAAAACTAGCAAGCATTGTGAGAACAAACAGTATGAGAGCTCAATATGAAATTCTTTGTATAAAATCTCAGTAACGTATGCGTGCTATCGACTTTGACTTCACTCTCCGGAGATCAAGAGCAATGGAATAAAATGCCAATATTTTTGAGAGCTTTTTGAAAATTTAACTTAAGCGGCTATTCAAATAAAATCAGAGTAAGCTTTCTCACAATGTTCGAGCTTATTCAATCATGCTTATTGTTTGTGTACAGTGCACTGCAGAGTTAACCAACGAGGGCATACGCTTTTCTTATTATTTTGTTTGCGAGCTGGTGAGTTTTTTACACACCGTAATTTCAAAGTACAATATCCTCCACTGGTATTTCTCCCGTATAGTCAGTGCGTTTTACCAACATTTCAAACGTACAACACAACCAGACCCAAAAACCAACGATATGTGCTTTTGTACAAAGGTTGACTCCGGCTGGGATTCGAATCCAGGACATGCAGTACAGAAGGCACTCCGACTACTAGGCCACGCAGTCGTTTTTGCATTGTAAGTAGGCCGTGAGATGGCTACGTAAATTCTCATTTTTTCAGTGTGTCGTAATAGTCGACTTAGTAACACAACCCAAAAATCTGGTGGTCTTCGTGATAAAACAGGTAAGGCCACACCTAAAATACACAGTTCAGTAATGTCTAAGACGCAACCTATCTCAAGAGATTGCTAATCCGCCTGCCAAGCGATCACGGCAATTCACAACTTAAGAAACTCTATGTCTAGTAGAGGAATATTTACTTGTGGGAAGATTCCTATCAAGGAATCCGTCGAGATAGGTACCACCAAAGGACCAATTTTTGTGCTGTGAAGCAGTAGTGTACAAACGTTACTGTGTTTCAGTTTGAAGCGCACTGAGACCTAGTGTAATCCCTGGTATCTTATAACTAAAATATATAAATATCCTATTTCTAGTTATAAACATTTTTACCTTGTTTTCGTTACTTGCTTTTTACTTTTCATGATTATTTTGTTTAAATTCAAAAATTCCTGTTTTAATTAAAAAAAAAGTTTCAGCCTTTAAATGTCCTGCTACTGCTGAGCACAGGCCTCCTCTCATTTCTGAGAGGGTTTTGGAGCTAGGAAGAATCCGGCCACGTTGCCCCAATGTGGGGTGGCGGACTGCACATGTCTTCGAAATATTTTTTATTTCTCAGACATGCAGGTTTCCTCACGATGTTTTCCTTCAACGCCGAGCACGTGGTAAATCGGCACTTAAAATTGAAATTAACAATATAAGTGGTGCCGGCACCGGGAATCGAACCCAGGTCACTCGCGTACTATGAAATTTAAAGCGAGCGCCTAGCCCCTGAGCTACCACGGCTCATTTATCCTGAAATTATTGTTATGTGAAAAAAAAGTTGAATAGTTTTGTTACAATTGCGGTGTCAACTGGCGGCATATTAAACAGTCTTCCTTTATGGAAGCTGAAAGTAGTACTACTGCCCAAAGTACAAAGTACTGCCCACTACCCTCTGTACATAATGTATAAATATAATATAATTAAATAAATATAATACTTGTGTATATGTATATGTAATATTAGCTAACTTTTACCTGTCATATGTGTGTGCATGGAAGAAATAAATATTTCTTTCTTTCTTTCTTGTAATCACTGGGCATATGAGACTTGAAAACCGATGTCTCAGGGAGACGAGTGCCGCAGTGCGATGCCACACAGGAATGTTCTGGGCGACACAGCATTTGTTATAGGCAGACATTTCACTTACCTCTAGGTGAACCTTCAGGTCACTTACTCATATAGAAAAAAAATTGCTCCATTATTAGGTACATTTTTTTTAATTACTGTACACATACTAATATGAATAAAAGTATCAAACAGGCCGGTACTGGCTGAAAAGAAACTCGATATAGCGTTTATGAACAATTAAATGTGGACTTGTAATCGCCAATTAGACTTCTATGAGTAAAAATTACTACAAAACTGAAAGGACGCAGGTTCTATTAGCTATCGAGCTAGCTAAAATAGGCAATTAAAAAAAAACGTCACGCCGCACTTGGATTTCTTTCAGACACAAAAACTTCTTTCGCCATACAATACATTCAAATATTTTGTGATAGAAGCGAACTGGTGACCTGGCTAAGTTTATTATCGCTCAACCACTGTTTACGGGGTGATGATGATGATGATGAAAGGTCACCAAGTAAAGGTTATAAGTAAGTGTATTTTTCACAGACATAAACGAGTTTGTAAAACCATCAATATTGATGTCCTACACGATTTGGTTTGCATTAAATTGAATTTATTGGTTTCCTTTAAATTTATTTAATAATACAACGTCTTGTATTATGAAGAGCTCGTGAGCGTATACCATTAAAACGCGATAAAGGAGCTATATATGTATGACAATTCAATTTGTGCCCCAATAATATCGGCTTACAAATAATGGACAAAGAAATCCGACGGTCGTGAACAACCTTTATATGACTGTTCAGATTGGAAGACACAAAAAAACAATTACAAATTTCTAAAGTTACAAATAAATTATTTGGAGCAGTGGCAGCGCAGGGGATGGAGGCTAATTTTTCAGTGATTAGGTTCGAATCCTTAAAATTGTTAATTGCAATTATAAATATCGACAAATCACGCGTTCGGCGGTTAAGGAAAGAGTCGCGAGGAAATCTTTGGGAGAAAAAACCGAAGATATGTGAAGTCCGCATACCTGCCATGGAGAAGTATGGCGGACTCTTTGTGGCTCCAAAAACCTCGCATAATATGTAAGTAACATTAAACCTGAGCACTGAGTTTTACTATATTTATTTGTCTTTAACTTTTTAATATTCAAATACATTAAATGTAAACCATAGTAGATTAGATCGACACACCTTTAATTTTATAGTACCCGAGTCCCCTAGTTTCAGTACTGATCTCATCAATCTCAACCCGTGGGTGTCGTAAAAGTCGACAGAGGGAAAATAAAAACAAGGAGATGGGCAGCAGCATCTTCCTTGAACATCTGAATAAATAAACCACTAAAATAATAGTACTTACTGGTGGTAGGATTCCTATGCAGGATTCCGTCTGGGTAGGTACCACCCCAGGGTCTGTTATTCTGCCGTGAAGCAGTAGTGTGCAAACATTAATGTGTTTCGGTCTGAAGGGCACTGTGACCTAGCGTAATCACTGGACATATGAGACTTAAGAACTGATGACTCAGGGTGATGGGCGCAGTGTAGTGTCACACAGAAATGTTCTGGGTGACACAGCATTTGCTATGGTCAGACGTTGCACTTACCATCAGGTGAACGATTTGCTCGTTTCATCACTTGATCCAATAAAAAAAATACAATACATAAAACTACAACTTATTTATTGTTTCCTTTTTTTATGTATAGTGACGGGAAGAGCAAAACGTTCACCTGATGTTGAGTGTCGACCTAACACAAATTCTGTGTCAACCAGTACGTTGTTGTGTTGTATCGCTCTACGCTCGTCACCCTAAGACATCAGTTCTTAAGACTCATCTCACTCCTTCAGACTGAAAGACAGCGATGTTTGCACACTACTGCTTCACGGCAGAATTACTGGCCTAGCAGTAGTAGTAGTCTAGATGGGTACTACTAAAAAGTCCTTTATTATTGTTTCCGTGTTTCTTAATAATTGAACATTTTCTGTATACATAATTTCTTTACCTTACCGCTTCCGTGTTTCTCTTAAATGATTCAAATTTAATTCTTGGCAAAGATTAAGATCATCATCAACATCATTTCAGGCTATAACTAGTCCACCGCTGAACATAGGCCTCCCCCATAGATTGCTACAAAAGTTTGTAGCTCTAATTTTTGGGGGGAATTTCGCCATAGCTGCCACGCTCGGTAGACGAGTTGGCAACCGCAGTTTTTTTTATTCTGAAGTTCCAAGAAGATGCTACATCTTCTGGTATTCATTTTCCCTTTGTCGACTTTTACGACAACCACGGGATGAGATGGGGTGGTAGATTCTCTTATTTATTTTTTGACAATTCTAAACAAAACTAAACAAATTACATTTTTTTTGTATCTCAATGTGAACACGCTGCGTGGATTCCCATAATAACACTGCCACCCGAGACGTATCAAAGCATAAACTTGGGGTAGTAAATTGCACCTCACCGCACGAATAATAAAGGAAAGGTCCTTTTTTCACATGACCATCGGACATGCGATTTCGTCACGTACGCGTTGGGTAAAAAATTCTCAGAAATAGTTTTAAATAAATTTTGAGAAAGTTGACATGAAAGGAAGCCGATTACTTGCTTCGTCCCCCGGTATGTACTTCTTTAGTTTTAAATTGGATCTGTTTTCTATTTATTGTATATTTTTGTTTATTCATTAAGCTGTATCCAATTCTCCGTTCGCCAGAGCTCGTAATTTATTTTATACAGGTTATGAAAGAAAAATCTTAGTGAAATACAAACTTCCTAGTTATCGGGTGTAGTCGACATTCGAGCGTAATCCATTTTAGCTCGAACTATATTTTATAACTCTGTGGTGACAATCTTTACTCTGTGCGACTGTTTGACAACAGATTATTATATGATTGGCATTGTCAATATGAACGCATATAATGTATTTTTTTATTCAAAATTTTTATATGTAACACATATTATGTATAAAATTTATCTTTCGCGGTTCTTCTCCATACACACTTTAACAATGCCAATTCTCACATTACTTCGTGTGCAATATGCTTAAAAAGGTAAGGTCTCTTCAAGTAATACTGTATGGAAGATAACGAAAATGGTGATATGAAATCGTATTCAAAAGAAACTTGGGCGATCAAAGTCCGACAGTCAATTAACCTTAGACTTTTTAATACTTATAATAGTAGATGACGGCCTGTAATAAAGTTCGGCGTTCTGAGAAAATGTATCGAAAAAATATTCATAACTTCGTAACCAATGAAACAAATGCTATGACACAAACATAGTCTTAAATGGTCCCAGTGTTATTATGTTTTACTTGTGTAATACCATTTGTAAGTTCACGAGTTAAATCCGTTATTATAGACAGACAGAAATAGAGGAACATCAATTATATACAAAGGTTTTACTTTCATTCAGTCAGCCCCGGATCTAGGGTGGGACAAGCAGAGGCACCAGCCTCGGGCGTAGATTCAAGGGAAGGGGGCGCCAAATTCATATGCTTGAGTTTTTTTTTAAATCTTTAATCACAAATGTTGGGGGAAATTGCACCAAAGTCAAGGTCTTGACCGGAATCGGAAAAGTCGTAATTCGGGGACTGCATTCAGTGGGTGTCGTAAAAAGTCGATAAAGGACAATCTCACTTCTTTCGACTGTTGGCGAAATAACCATTTCTAATTATACCACATCGAACTAACAACTACTGGTGATGGGCAACAGTTTCTAATGCTACGGCCTCTTATACTGAGCTCACCAACTCGCCTGCCAAGAGTGGTGGTTACGGTAAATCCAAGTGAGACTCGAAACGTAAAGTAACAGCCAATAAAGTATAAATTTTTGGGTTCCATGCCTTCTCTCGTTTCTGAGAGGCTTAAGTAATCGGGATGAGTCAGTTGCTCTAGTGCGGGTAGGCGTGACTACGCATACCATCGATTTTTTTAATTTGTCAATTACGAAACTTTCCTCGTGATGTTTTCCTTTATTACAGAACATGTGTTAAATCTGAGGAATAACTTGCAATAAACAACAGGTGTTGCGCAGGATCGAACTCACATTGTTTGCGTTCTATGAAATTTAAGATGAGCACTACTGCTCTCAGCATATCGATTCACATCATAATTCTTAAAACAATAATAATAGGAACCGAAATTGAATTTGCTAAATACTCGCCCTCCCACAACAGCGTGCACAATCAAACTTACACCACCATCAGATAACCTCCACCACTACAACATTACCATGTAGCAATATACACCACTGAAGTCTAGACTGCGGTGTTTCACTTCAAAATGAGGCATTATCAAGTGTTATGACTACTCTAAAAAAATATCCGCAACCGACGAAAATGCTATTGAAAGTAGAAGAAGCGAAAGAAGTGTGTCAGGATCGTAGCTAGTAGAAAGATCAGGTCTCTGCTAACCCTAATGGGACAGAGGCGTGAATGTATTGACTCTGCGACAGACATCCACCGTGTGAGCGGCGTTACTCTATTAACTTAAAAAAATAGTTTTAATCTAAATCACCTTTTATACCACAGTCTCTAGTTGCTCCATTGAAGAAATCTCAAAATCACTTCGAATATTATAAAATAATACGTTTTCAAATTCGTTTTCGATTGCTTCGCTCTGCAATAACAAAATTCCTATCAAGATTACACTCGAACCCCACGAAAGCAATAAACCTCGTCAAATGCGAGTTACCTAGAAAACGAACGAGCATCTCGAAGCCAAGGCCATAAAGTGTCCGATCCACTGTTTAAACGTAGTTTAATGTTTGCAGCGTTAGCTTTGTCCAATCCGCTTAATTGAGAACGGTTTTAACGAGCTTTAATAGGCAATATATGGGGATTCGTAATGTTTAGGACTTTTGGCGCCATCTCGAAAAGTGTCGGGTGTCTTTTGAATTTCGTTTTAATTTCACTGATGGTTTTATGCAGGAAACCGTCTGGGTATGTCTCAGAGTGACGGGCGGTGTATGGTGTCACACAGAAATCTTCTGGTGGGCAGACGTTGCACTTACCATCAGGTGAACGTTTTGCTCGTTGCGTCACTTACAATAAAAAAAAAAGATTAATGTTACGAGTAATAGAAGTAGAGATATCAAGTGCCCGTAAAAGCATAAATACGTAAGTATATTGCACTTCTGTTTTATCTCCATCATTCAAACAAACCTTCGGTATAAGTGAACTATCAGTTCAATGGGTAATTCAAGTTTTCAAGATCAACGCACTTACAAACTTTGAAGGGTTTTGTCAATATTTATTCTTTAATTTTATTGGACGACCGCGTTGCCTAGTGATCAGAGGACCTGACTACCATGCCTCAGATTCTGGGCTCGAATCCCAGCCGCAGCCAAAATCCGTGCAAAAACACAATTTGGTTTTCGTGCCCGGTTGTGTTGTGATTGTCCTTGTGCCCTCTGACACTGCATCGTAGACAGCTTTCGATGTTATCGCATGAGCGTTACATCGGGCACGGGTAGGTACGAATGAGTGTCCCTGTGTTTGCGCGTACATTTGTGGCGCTATAATATCTCCTGCCCAGTTGACAGCTTCCGACTGTATTCAGTTGTTGTCGACGTGGTCGAAAATCGGCCATGACGGCATCATCATTCTTTAAAAAAACATTGTTGAATATGTTAACAGTGGCAGAAAGCTAACAACTGTCGCAGTAAATATAAAAAATAGGTAGGTTTTGTCTTAATTCCTGCGTAACTGCGTGGGATATAACAGTGTCGCGAGTTTAAACGCAAACCTAGATTTGATCTAGATTGCCTTATTTTGCCTTTTCGATATAACGCGTATGCAATGAGGTCGATGCGTGAAGACTGATGATTAAAATGGTTGAGGAAAGCGATGGTTGCCACATGTCCCATACTTGTGAACATAGATGCTGTTTGTGGAGTCTGGTCTCTTCAGGTTTGCAATACACTTCTTTATGTATTATTAAATCTGTTTTAAATTTTTATCATGAGGCGTGCTTCGCTTGTCTATATATATAAAATGTTTTATGGTAGGTAAAAATAAAAGAGGATAACGTCAGAAGAACTTCGTTACAAAACTGTGGTACATTGCAAAAAAGTTATGTTTGACAAACGAAATGTATATTTCTTACGTTGAAAAATAAAGAATTTTCATCTAATTTCACGTTACTATAGACACAAAAACAATAACGTATGGTACAAATATAAACTTTGGTCATGATTGATGATGAATCTCGGCCCTTTATCAGGTAGGTACGCTGATCACTGGGCCATGGAGGCGTAATTTATCACTATACTATACATAAAAATACCACACGGTTCAGCGACATGGTTCCTTTGTATTTACTTAATCGGTATCGAAGTCCACAATTGGTAATTTCAGCAATGTATTTAATAATATACTAATGTAGACCAATTGCCAATAGGTGTCCGGGAGAGTTGAATACCACCTACCTCTTTCCTAACGAGGTGTAGTAAGAGGCCACTAAGGTATTTTACGGACAGCCTTTATTCGTGCAGAATAATACCATAATATGCAATGCTGTCACTATACTGCTCGTGGGAACGCAATGGGGAGTAAGAATTTATTGACTCGTACCGAAATGACGGCGGTTCGAAACCCGTCACGTCTCGTTTCCCGCGAAGGCGGAAAGTTAGCTACGTAAGTGACCTCTGCCGAAGTATTTTTCCTATGTATGGGGAAAATACGTGACTCTATGTAGATAAATAGAGAAGTGTGTAGTGTTAAAACGCAAACAAGATTTGCTTTGTAAGATTATCTTGAGAGTACATCATTTTTATTTTTATTATAAATTACAATGCCGCAAATATAAATGAGAGCCGTGGTAGCTCAGGTGCTAGGCGCTCGCTTTTAATTTCATAGTACGCGAGAGGCCTGAGTTCGATTCCCGGTGCCGGCACCACTAAAATTGTTAATTGCAATTTTAAGTGCTGAATTACCACGTGCTCGGCGGTGAAGGAAAACAACGTGAGGAAACCTGCATGTCTGAGAAATTAAAAAAAATAAGAATATTTCGAAGATATGTGCAGTCCGCCAACCCGCATTGGAGCAGCGTGGCGGATTCTTCCTAGCTCCAAAAACCCTCTCACAAATGAGAGGAGGCCTGTGCTTAGCAGTGGGACATTTATAGGCTGAAACTTTACTTTTTTTTTTAAATATAACTGCAATATTATTTATTTATTTCACTAAAAAGTGCAGACACTTTTTTAGTGAAATAAATAATATTTTTAATCAATTTACAAACTGTTACAAGACAACGTATTAAAAGAGATAAATCACAGCATCCTGGCAATGTGAGCGAAGAAACGGAGCTTGCTCTTGAGACGCTATTTGTCACGATGACGTGACGCAGCGCATGTGCGGTTCGGTAGCGTGCCGCGATTGTGTGTAGTGCATGAATCATGTCTACGTTTCAACATGCTCTGCTAGAAAATTTGTTCACACGAAGTGCAGCGTATTTTTTGATATAAACGATTTGTCTTTATTGCACTCGTGTTTTTCAATATTCCTTAGCAAAACATTTACATTTATCAACTAAATTCGCTAAAATTCATGAAAATATTACAACGTATTTATATTTCTTACTAGCTATGCTCTGCGGTTCCACTCGCGAAAAACAAAGCGACCAAATAAGAATGCGTCGTACGACATGGTATCTCGCTGACCAAAGCGTGCCTTAGTTTGGCTCTTATCGGTAGTGTTCGGTTCCCAGTACGGCTCTTTAAAAACGTAGCATAAAATTTTATAGTCTATATATAGTATATTTTATAGTATGAACGGGCTATATAATGCAAAAATATTTTTTAAATGAAATTAGTATTTTTTATTGAATAAATTGACGTGACGATTGGTAAAGTGACGAAACGAACAAAACGGTCACCTGATGGTAAGTGCAACGTCAGCCCATAACAAATGTGTCACCCAGAACGTTCTGTGTGACACCACACTACGCCCGTCACCCTTAGGCATCAGTTCTTAAGTATCATATGCCCAGTGATCACACTAGCTCTCAGTGCCCTTCAGACCGAAACACAGTAATGTTTGCACACTACTGCTAAACGGCAGAATAATTGGCCCTGTGGTGGTACCTACTTACACGAATTCCAGCATAGGAATCCTACCTCCAAAGGATTTCCTGAGATTAGTGCTTAAAACATATTTGGCAGATTGTAATTCAAAGGAAAAGGGTAGCTACCCGCCAGATTAGGTGGTCTTATCTGGGGAGGACGTCTTCTTCTACCAGTAATCTTTAGATGTTGTATATTAGTGGATAAGTAAGTGTTCAGCAGAGTAGAATCACACCTACTTCTTTCCTATCGAGGTCTCGTAAAAACTTAGTTGCATCTCAGAAATTTCAATAGCGCGTAATGAAATATTTCTTGATGCGACCTAAATGTCAGTACATGTCTTGGCCAGTTAAAAACTGTTGCTGGATAATTCCATTCTAATACAAAGCTTATGTACGCTTAACCTCCCTCACGCGTCATTAGCAAGGGTAGCAATATGACATGAGTCTGGCCGCTATGAAACAAAATAAAAAAGAAATAAATATATAATATTACTAATTAAAAAAGTAGCATTTTGGCGGGAATCAATGCAAGAATTGAAACCGAACAGTGCCCGCGCTTTACGGAGTGAATGCCGATAATTTATTTTATTATTATAAATAACTGAATATTGTGCTTCATAGACTGTTTGTTCCTGCATTCCTTGTTGCTTTGGTATTGTTTAGACTGCAATCGGTGTGCTTTTATGTTTTAACCGCATGCTTTATTGACGGGTGATACGTTTCGGACTCCGATGAATGTTTCTGGATGCTGTGAAGATATCCCGACGGAGCTGCCTGCCCTTGCTAGGACACACAGGCGCTATAGAACAAGTGAGTGAGCTTTGCTTATCTTTGTTTTGGTAGGGAAGATTCCAGCTACAGTAGGCCAACACCCCCGGGTGTTTGATACCTTCTCAATAGTCTAGCAAACGGCCGAGACAGTACACATACAAACTTTCCAGCCTTATTATAAGTGGTGTAGAGACATCTATGTGTCACATGAGAAGCTCAAGAAATATTTCATACATTCCATAATCGCGCTATATAAGTTTTCTGAGATGCGAACTATATATACAACATTTTAATATTACTAGTAGGAGGATACGTCCTCGCCAAAGTAGTAATATTTAAGGCAACATTTACAATAACAATAAAAACGCTATATAATAATTGAAAATAATAAATGCTAAGTTTTCATGTAACATTAACATCATAAGAAAACCCTTTTAGAAATAACTCCACGATCCTTTAATCACCATTAAAAGTTGCTTGTTTTGACGACAAGATAAAAACGAGATAAAAACGAGTCGGCTACATTAAGTTGCCAGTTTACAACTCATCACTTCACGACGGCTGTTCAAATTCAGCGACGTTAATGAATGCTGCTGTTACAATTAAAATTTCATCACAGATGCGTTGCTTTGCGAGTAATTAGGTAACGTTATTTCTCCGAAGACAGAACGCGTTGTTTAGGTAGTTTTAAATGTTTTCTGATTTTCCTATAAACGGCTTTTATTTATTTTAGGCCACCAACACGATTAGTACGAGAGCATTCAAAATACAAATTCATAGATCTGAAAAGAAATAAAGAAACATTTATTTGTTACACCCCATCGATTCACAGACCGATTAACCGTGTAGAAAAAAACAGACAACACGGGAAAAAAAAATTAAAATCCGTCCGTTCATGTTGCAATGTTCAACTAAAGGACCGCCACTCAGGATATGCTAAGATGCATAATGCTGCCCTGATTTTCAGTGGCATCCAATAATATAATTACAAATAGAATTATATTTTTTTATAATTACGAATAAATACACACATTCATTTATAATATATACACATATATTTTCAGATACATACATTAAAAAAAACTTATAATACAGATACATACAACTACGTACAAATCTCACTTAAAGGTAGCCACAGCGTGAACCGTTACTAATTGAAATGTTTACAATACAACAATACAGTACTAACACATTATCCTAAACATATCAACGGTATCACAGCAAAGAGTTCAACAAAAGAATGAAGTGAAAGTAATGCTCTGCCAAATCTGAACAATTACTCTAATCAATGACAATAATCATGTAACATTTCAGACCTGAAATTCCTTTTTGATTGATTTCATTATAGCCAATAAAACATTGGGTTCTTGTTACTTGAAATGTATCAAAATCTTCAAAACATATATTTCTATACTAAAATGCAGTAGCAATTAAAGCGAGGTCGGAGTATAGATTATGTCAAGCTGTAATCCTTTTATGAGATATCTTATTACCAGTATCGTAGTTTATATGACAGACGAACAGGAAACTCATTAGCACTTACACATCCCGTAAACTGAAATTTACGCGCGTGTAAACGTTACGCGCTAATCCGCGGCGACGTAAAACGCGCGTTAAAACGTGCGTTAGCGTTATCTGGCACGCGCTTCTTAGTCGTTAGAAGTAAAGCCAGTCGTAAGAATATGTTGGCCTGTGATAAGGTAAATTATATAGAATTTATTAAGCGCCAAATGTTTTTAAAGTACCATCTGAGGCACAAACTGTATTACAAATATCATCCTAAAATGTCTGTGTCGCCGAAACTGCATACGTCAAGTCTCGTTAGCTAAATATCCGGGCACTTCCGAAACCACGTTGTTTCAGAAACTTGAGAAATCAGACATAAAGAAACGTTGACCGTGAAGTGGAGGAATTTTTACTTGTCTTATCCTAGAGCACCTTATTTTTATGACACTGTTTCTGGGTTCGAATCCCAGCCGGAGCTAACATTTCTGCGATAACACAAATTGTCAGTTTTCGGGTCTGATTGGAGTGAGCACGTGAAATTTAGAACTGTAATAACACAATCACAATACAGAAAAAATACTAGTGTGAAGCAACGTTTATTCTGTGTCCTAACTAGGTAGTGGAGTAACTAATAAAAAAAACACCAGACATAACTTTACTCTTTACTGATAATCACCCAACTTCTACCAAACGTGATATCATCGTATCTTTAGAGATACCGATGTTGAAAAGTGGACTGTCAAGAGGTTAATGACACTGTAAACTGGGACGGTGCACCACGTCGGACGGTACTCTATTACACTCTCAAAAGAGAGGAAGAAAATGAATTAATACATAACCTCTTTAATGATGAGTGGTTTTTCAAACGTATCAATTACTTTTACCATTGAATATGCCTTATGAGTGGGTTAAGGGTAAATGTATCGGTGTAAAAGTTCTTTTCTTCTTAATAATATTTATATGCTTATTACTTTTGTAAGTGGCGCTAACATAATAATAGTGCCGCGACGTCATTGCTCCAGCATCATGCTCAGTGAGATGTTTTTTCGTTGCTGCAATTCTATAAAATTTGCTGCAACAAAAACGCTAAATTGCTCTCTGCCGTTTCTTTTTGTATTTTGTTTGTAACTTCGAACAAATTTTATGATATATCTTTAAAAGAAAGACGATTCAAAAAAAATACCTCCTGTTTAGCAACATATAAAACGAATGTGTTAAAATACCACGAACACTCAGGTTAAGTTTTATAAAATGTCTAATATTCGCGTAAACATTGTAAATCAATGGTAGGTATTGATAAAGAATACAATATGAACAAAGACAAAAATATTAATAAATATAATAAGAAAGAATAAAATTTGCAGGAATTAAATGAAAATATGAAACGTAAAAACGGAAATCAATTAGCGTTAAACTTATTTCGCGCTGCCTGAAATTCAAAAATAAAATTAGGCGTCGAAGCGACGGGTCAAAGGGAGTCATCTCTTTGAATCGGTCACGCGCCGACGCCCCGCCGATGGAACTTTGATGTGATGGCTATTAAATTTTAATAATTTCCATTCTCTCTGTCAAATGAACGCTGCAATTTATAATTGTGAGCGAATGTCGCTTTTGGGCTGGAACAAAACAAAATTAAATATGATATATTATTTTTAATGATTTACCTAAAGCATTCCCTTGACTTATAAATGTGTATAAACCTATCAATATTTCATTTAATCGAGTCTGTAAATGTAAACATCTATAATCAATATTGGTAGTAGAGCTTATATTCAGAAGTCCGCCTAGGATGAAACCAGAGTTGTCATTTCAGAAAATCCTTGAAACGTTGGGGAGACTTGTCCTCAATATTGCAAAGGGTTGCTGAATGCTGATGATGATGCGACATGATATGCTGTATGAGTCGTAAAAGATGAGTGAAAGAAAATGCGAGAAGTCTCGTAACTTCTAACTCATGGCGACATGACTGTAAGAAATATGTAATACTAAACCGGCTGCAACTTCTAAGATGCAACGTGTTGAACTGGGATAACTAATTTGCCTACCACGCGCGAAAACGATGACATATCCCCCCAAGTTAGGAGAGCGCTATGTCATGTAGGCTTTTTTTGGTGTCTCGCCATCATCTTGTCTTGTGTCTTGTTATTCTCCGGCTGTTGTAAAAGTCGACTTAATGAAAATGACAGAAAAATCTACTAACCTCCGACGAACATCGAAAAACCTATCCCATATAATGCGGAATGAACAGAAGCGTCTAATCTGAAAAGCGCTCGTGTAATGTCCTAGTTCGGTGAATGCAGTGTAAACACCCTTGTAGTATTGAATTTGCTCCTCGTCAGTAATATGTAGAAATAGTTTCACTACATACGGATGGATTTTCATCATTTGGTTGCCATAGCCTTCTTTGTAAGCCAGCAGTGTACACAACATCCAGTTTTTTTATTGCTGTTTTTGTGTAGTGCCGAAACTACAAAAACGTTCACTTGATGGTAAGTACAACGTCTGCCCGTAACAAATGCTGTGGCACCCAGAATATTTCTGAATGACACCATACTGCACCCGTCATCCTGAGATATTAGTTCTTAAGTCGCATGTGCCCAGTGATTACACTATATCTCGTTGCCTTTAAACTGAATCACAGTAAAGTTTAATAACTGCCCTGCGGTGGTATCTACCTACACGGATTACTGCATGGGAATCCTACCACCAGTTGAGGCAATTGAAGATAAAAATAAAGATTTTTCCCTACACCCCAACTAAATTTACCTTTCACTTATTTTTCATTATATTCTTTTTTCGAAAACAATTACCGTCATCAAGTCTTCTACCTAGACTCCACATATGTGAAGTGATGTCATCTCAAACAAATTCATGAAAAATGTTTGGTTTTCTTTCATTGAAAACATAGAGGGAGCACAGTAATTTGAAACTTTATCTTTATACCACGTCCAATATGTTTAGGATTTCATTCAATGGACAGTCCTTCGAAAATTAAATTGCTTCTCCCCAAGGGCGCTCGGTTTGAAGGTCTTCATATGTCCGCGATATTTTTTTTTCTTTAAAATATCGTATTACGTTTATACCGGTCTTTTATTTGTCTTATTATTTGCTATTGCTTTCATGTTCGCGTAATAAGGGAAACCTTAGAACGCGAAGGGAATTTGAAGTCATGTTTTGTTATTTTCTTTCAGAAAGTAAACAGTGGTTAGAATTATTAAAAGAGACGTTCCGCTGTTTAATGCTGCAGATATACTTAGTCTTTCATATGTTAAAAATAATTAATATGAATAAACCATATTTGCATTAGATCAATCGAGCTATTATCATAGTTATTAATATTTTTTTAAGCGATGAACATTGATCGAACGATCTTAGGTGCATATCACAGACATGAATTGCACATGCACAAATACCGTGATCGGGAAGAACTGTCTGAAGAATCTGTCCGTCATACAAATATTTGTCCCGTGCGGGATTTAAATCCGCGAAACCCTTAACAACCGAGCCGGAATATACAAATTATTCCACGTACATAAATAAAATAGCCCAACGGTGGCGGCGCTAAAGAATTTAGTACTTTATTTCATTCGGTGAGTGGCATTATATTTAACTAGCTGATGCCCGCGACGTCGTCTGCTTGGATATAGGTTTTTTAAATATCCCGTGGGAACTATTTGATTTTCCGGGATAAAAAGTATCCTATGTCCGTCTCCGGTATGCAAGCTATCTATGTGCCAAAATTTGTCAAGATCGGTTCAGCGGTTGAACCGTGAAAAGGTAACAAACAGACAGAGGGACAGAGAGAGTTACTTTCGCATTTATAATATTAGTATGGATTAAGTGGAAATACCAGATTATATGGCTTTCCACAGATAGCGGTATTCATCTCAAATATTGGTTGGCGATGAAAGATCATGGTTTGTGGAGATAGTTACGTAAGATCGCCGTGGAATGGCAACGTGCGACAATCATTCCTTACATCTAATCCTGTAGGTGTCGTGAAAATTGTCTAAAGAAAATACCGCGACAATGTCTAAGATGTTAATTTAAAACATTTTTTTTATATTTTTACGAGCAAATATTATACTGCAGAAGAAGATATTTTACAAAAAAAAAAAACAATTAAGAAGACAATTAAGAAAAAGATTGGTTTTGCTACTATTTTTTACTTGATCATTAGTAAAAAATATCAAAAATACCTTAAAAAAATTATTTACATACTCTTATTCATTTTCATGGATTGCTAAATGTTTTGTTTATTCGCAGCCTGCAAAATTTACACGAAACAAGAGTCGCCGCCTGAAACCCTTCGCATTTCAAAATCAATTCACTCACAGGAATGAACAATGCACGTATTTCGCAGTCCGACACTGCTGAAACTTATGTATTTGTCATTAGCCAAACGACTTAACCACTTATTGTTAAGTCTTAAGGTTGAATTCTGAAGTAAATACAATTGTTTGATGGCAAACATTAAATCGTCCGACAACAATTAACCCAGCAAAATCTATTTCTATTTGCAAATGGATTGGATTGCCTTGAATCGGAACGGCGGGAGATTGTTCCTGTATGTTGGTGATGCATTTAATACGACAGAAACTGTAAAGTACAAACGTAGCCTTATTGACATTTACATTAACTGTTACTGTGATTAACAAAAGCAAACTGATGTCAAAATGTGTTAAGTATTTCTTTTATCATAAATGATAGTATCTATAATATCAAAGCAGCTTATCGCATCGCATCATGTGATGGCAGAATAAGAGAATCCATTAATCTATCACGTTTCGTGACTGTCGTTGTAATCCTGAAGAGATGTAAAATAACTGGTAACCTAAACACAGTAAAATAAGAATTTCTAATTCGTGAAAAAATTCTTACTAAGACCAGACATGAGCAGCCGTTTCTAATTATCGCCACGCTCGATCATGTCGTCTTGGCCAATTTTCAGCGACAACTACCAAATTTTTCGGAAGTTATCAATTGCGCAGCAATGGCACAAGTGTACGCGTAAACACAAGGGCACTCTCTTTTCCCACCCCAACCTTGTCCGATGTAACGCTCATGCTATAATATCGGAGGCAGGCTAGGACGCTGTGTCAGAGACACAAGGACAATCACAACGCAACCAGATCCAAAAACCAACAATTTGTGTTTTTGCACAATTTTTGGCTGCGGCTGGGGTTCGAAACGAAGACCCACAGCGTGGGTGGAGCTAGTTCTTCATACGCTACGCTTGCTAGGCCGTTGCCGGCTACCATAGAAATCCCAAAATTTGATAACCAGCAGCGAAACTAGTAGACCTACTTGAAGCTGCAAATGATAAATGCCATTTTAAAGAATGATTCTCATTATCTAGAGATCTGATTGATTTCGTTGATTTGATTGAACCTCACAATTCATCGAAAAAGCCCTTAATTGTAGCTCATATATACACACTCTCACGCCTTTTTCCCGTATAAGGGGTAAGCAGAGGCCACAAACAAAGCCCACTTTTCACCCTCGCGGAATACGAGACGTGACGAACCACGTCGCCGCCATTTTGGGACAAGTAAAAGAAATTACTCCCCATTGCGTTCCCACGAGCACTATAGTGACAGCATTGCATATTATGGTGTTATTCTGGACGAATAAAGGCTCTCGGTTTACCTTACCTTACTTACCTTACTTGCCTCTTACGACCCCTCGATAGGACCCCTACCCTGCCTGACATCTGTTGGTTTTAGCAGCTCATTAACTCCTAAAATCATAATTCAGGTGCTTGGTAACCCCTACAAGGTATGATAGAATGTCTCCTTGCCAAAATGCGGTTTTCTGCATTTACCATATGAAATATGAATCGTAACTGCTTCTATAATATTAAGGACATATTGACTTCTATAATAGATATAAGAAAAAAATATTTTATAACATATTATATATTTTGTTTTTTTTTTCAAATATAGTTTTAATTAATATAATAAAATATTAATAAATAATAATTCATCTGCTTGCAGGCAGAATACAAACGACTTCACTAACAATGTAAGATCCAAATGTAAAACTGTATTCTTGCAAATAAATGTTGAATCTGAATCTTCTTCTCTGAGAAGAAGCCGAAGCTGTTCGTTTACTTTCTTTTATGCGGATACTTAACGATGATATTCTGTAACAGCGCGGTCCTTCTCCGTTCAAAATGTACAGGCAGTATAAAGCTGTAATATGGCTGTACCACATAGACATGACTAAAATATAGAGATATCAATGTCACGTCATTCAAAAACAGAACATTTCCATTCCAGAAATTAGAATCCTTTCTTTGTACTCTTCACAATGAAAGAAAACAATATCCGCGTAAAGTCTCCATATCGCGGCAATGAAAAGAAAGTGGATACGATAAGAAAAACTGTAATACCTATATAATGAAACTCTGAATCCGGATATAACTGGCGTGAACTGGCGCCCGCTAGATATTGCTGGAAAATAACTAGGGAATGACACTATCTAGTTCTACTTAATGACAGTTTTGTCATTCTTGTTTCGTATTCATGGAATGGTCGAGAAGGTCATTAACTTTACAACGCTGAAATAAAAATGGAATCTAATCAACCTTTTATAGAAATGATAATTAATTATGCTTCACTTTACATATGGCTGTGGACAAAATAAATCTATGGAGAGATATATTTCGTTAAAAATACATTGATGATTGTAACCTCTGAAAATGAAATAATGGAAATAGTGTCCCATTTAAAAAATTAGAGCAGTCATTAAAGACTTGCATTATTAGAATAATATTTCTGTTTAAAGCAAAATGATTTAACTTATCTAATTAGCTAATGTGGTGGTACTAAATACCTATTGTTTTGAAGAATCTTTAAGAAGTTCGTTAAGAAAGAGAAAAATATACTTTAAAATAAAAAGCGTGGTACTTTTTATTTTAAAGTATATTTTACGTACATCGAGAACATCGTCGGACTGTAAGGAGATTAAAATAAAAAAAGAAAATCGCACCGTTTATACGACTCGCTGTTTTGATATAACACGGAGATCATTGAGCTAAGACCATAGTCGTCAGACATTAGATATTATCAGCATTTGGAAGTTAACTGCTGGATGTAGGCCTTTCCAAGATTGTGCCAACTAGTGTCTCGCGCAGTACAAGAAATTTACTTTAGGTAAAATTAAATGTATTTGTTTTATTGGAGCAAGTGACGAGACGTGCAAAACATTATTAAGATAATATGTAAAACGTCTGCCCATAAAAAACGCTGTGTCACCCAGAACATTTCTTAGCGCTCATTACCCCGAGACATCTGTCTTTAAGTCTCATATGCCCAGTAATTGCACTAGCTCTCAGTGCCCTTCAGACCAAAACACAGTAATGTTTGCACACTACTGGTTTACATCAAAATAACTGGCCCTGCGGTGGTATCTTAGACGGAATCCTGCATACGAATCCGCTTATTCATATAGTTTTTCAAACATTTGTCTGTATTAACTCGTAAATCTTTGCACATGATATTGTCATTGTCATCGAGAAAAAGAGATATCCCCAGTTAAATACCATAAAATAATGTCTTAGTCTTGCATATTCATTGAACTCTTCAATAGATATTATATTCCTTGTAGCACAGTAATTATGCTAAGTGCCCTATACAACGTCGCGGTACAAAAAGCAGTGATTAATAGTATCAAGCGCTATCAGTCTAGACGCTGGATAATGCATTCTACACTGTGGTTGTCCTAAATAGAGCCTTGTGATTCAGCAACACTGTAATAATAGTTTCGATCTCATATCTATACTCTCTATATAGATACTGAATGATTTGAATTATACTGTGTTTATTGAAAATTTTACATGGTGTGTTATAAAACATGATAGAGTTGCGTTTTAATTGCGTAATGTATACTATGAAATTAGGTTGGCTTACCCGGGGAAGCTCTAACTTTATTTTGTAACTAAATTTTAAACTAGTTATAATTAACCGATTGCGAATAAATTTGGTATACCTATGTAGCTTTGATGACAATACAATGATGTTATACCGTGGAGCCGGTCAGATGATGGGGCATGAAATTGGCCATAGGAATTCAAATAAACAGAACTGCAACGCCTGACACAGCGGCGCAGAGTTGCAATTTAGTCGGTTTTCTACAGATTACATTTCAGAGAATGTACACAAGAATTATACTTAATAATTCCTACATCCCCTTTTGCCCATCGAAGACGCACGGATTGATTCCATCCGCATGTTGTTGAAGTACCCCGGACGCGTAAAAAGCGTTTTGCTTCATCGATCCTTTGTGCGCACAACAACAAATTCTTTGCCGACATCGATCTATCCAGGTGACTATTATGTTGACATCTTCAAAGCAAGAGTAATAGGCATCTTCTAGATTAACGTGCTCACTGTCTAAGGCCTTATTACCGCTTAACATCAGGTGTCAGGGTCAGTGCCCTTCAAACCGTAACCTGACCAGCTACTTTAAACGCAGTTATTTCAAAGTGAATCCAGTCCAGTAAGAGGAATTACTAAGATGTCATATAAAATAAGTCCGGGAAAATATTCGGTTATGATGAAGGATACGCAACATCATCCAAAAAAAAAAACAAATAAACTAAAAATATTCAGAAAGTAATAGAATATAATTTTCGTTCGCATCCGTAAACCAATTAGATTTTAATCAACCTAAAAAACTTCAAGAATACTTTTATGATAAAGTCGGGAAGCCTTTAAAGTTAATAAAAATAAATTCAAGCAAACCGAACACATAGTTCCCTCTAGACATTCATTTCGCAATGCATGTTGCTAATGAAATTCAAAATCAAGGCGACACGGGACAATTGTACGTTGAAAACAATTTTATCCCAATCGGACGGAGAAAAGAAAGTAACTGAAAAAACCTAACTGAATACAGATGAATCTATAAGCGTGACATACGTGCTTGAAGCTTGTCGAACCATAGAACAATTGATTTTTAACATAATGTTTAATTTTTTAATAATAATATCATTAAAATATTGTGTCATTAAGCAGTCTGTAGCGACATCTATGTCGCCACATAAGAAGCTCAAAAAATATTCCCATACATCCATAATCGCGCTATGCAAGTTTTCTGAGATGCGAACTATATGCAATATCTAAATATTACTAGTTGGAGGACGTCCACCCCAGATCAGACCACTATATCTGGCGGGTAGCTACCCTTTTCCTTGGCAATATCATCCGCCAAAAGTCCACAACGAGACGAAGGCTTCCGACCACACTATGCAGGTTGGCTTCCACTCACACTATACCGGTTGGCTTCTAACCACACTACGCGGGTTGGCGATGGCAGTATCTTACATCTGACACCCTAGACGCTGCTGTCCGTCACCGGCTTGGATGATCTTAATTTGGCATATTTGAGATAGTTGTTCCTTCGAGAAGATTTTTAACATTACCCTAAAACGACGCTTAAGACGCCCAAGGTATAAGATGTGATTCTAGACTTTCTTTAGCTATCAGCATACGGTAATCAATTACCAAAGTATCTCCGTTTGCTGGTTAATAGTGGTTAAAAAATACTTATTTAACAAAATAATATATTCGATTATGTTACCTAAGTAAGGCCATCAAACGGCCTTAATGTCCACTTGAGGGACACAGGAGTCATTGTCAAGAACATCTCATAAGTGCGACGTCATCCCTTAGGATTAAAATGTTCGATTTTCGTTACTCTCTTCATGAAACGAAACAATAACAAAGAAAATATTTATTCAGTACTACAGTTAAAAATAATAAATAAAAAACAGTTTTCCTTAGCTAGTACTTACTAGTCGTGGGTTTTCAATGCAAGAATCCGCCTAAGTAGGTACAGTGCCAGGCTGCCAGGTATTCTGACGGCAAAGAGTGGTGTGCAATCACAACTGTTTTTTGATTAGAACGGCACTGATGTATCTCTAGTGTAATTACAGAGCATATGAGACTTAAGAAACGATGTGTCATAATGACGAATGCAATGCAGCATTACACAGAAGGTGCTTATGTATCTTAAGTCTCATATGCCCAGTGATTACGCTAGCTCTCAGTGCCCTTCAAACTGAAATACAGTAACGTTCACACATTACTTCTTCACGGCAGAATAACTAACCCTGGGGTGGTACCAACCTAGACGGCCTCCTGCATAGTAATCCTACCACCAGTAAAAGTTCTGTATGCAGTATAGTGACGCCATTGCATATTAAAATGTTATTTTGCACGAATAAAGGCTGTCCGTGCAATACCTTAGTCGCCTCTTACGACACCTAGGTAGGAAAGAGGTAGGTGCTATTCTACTCTGCCGGACACCTATTAGCAAATTATGTCTGTTAAGTTTTCAAGATGAAGCCTACTGTGGTGCACCGTTTATTTAACGGAATAAGAATGCAATGATGACATGAAGCGTTAAGATCACAGCAGTGTTGCTGACACTTTAAGAGAGAGTTTATTTCTACACCGATCAAGACGACTTCATTAACGCGCTACGGCCATTGTTTTGATGTCATTTGTAATGTCGCTCTTACTTAAAATATAATCCTTAAATTATCTGAATGCTAATTCCACTCATAGTCAGTTGAGTTTTATAACCTAAATGAGTGAAAGAAACATAAGAAACGAGGTTTAATATTGTCTTAACGTGCCAAAAAATGGCTGTACCTTATATAGATGAAATTCAATAAGTTCGTGTTCAGCGAATGTAATAAATGCGTGTAGTCGATGCCGTCCTCTGCCGAAAGCAAACAGACAGAACGACTAGAATGCAGTTGCATCGTTTACATACTGTTTACAGAAACACAAGCAAAAATGCTCGATACTCGGTTACAATACTCGATTGTAGAATGAAAGCATTTTTTTTCTTTTTGTTTAAATTAAATAGTCCTTTGTACTATGGTTAAGTTGAAAGTAATGCATATGTATAGATATTTATATTTTTACTGAAGCTTGGTAAAACAATGATGCCGTGTAATTAATATTGTGGTAACACAGTAAACAATGATCGGGTAAATCAGTTAGTTCGATTCGCGGTCGGAACAAAAGTCGTTTTACTATTTGTTCATTTATAGATAGCTCTTCCGAGTGTGTATACAATTTTCTGCTTCGTTTAGTTATATTCAACTACTCAGATGAGTGTAACCTTAATTATAATAGCTTGCTTATCCAGACCCTAATGCACATACATACATACATACAGTCACGCCTCTTTCCCATAGGAGTAGGCAGAGACCACATTCTATTCTACTTGCTACGATCCTGACACACATCTTTAGCTTCTTCTGCTTTCATTACTGTTTTCATCCAAGTTCGTCGGTCGAACTTGTATGGAAACTTGTTGTGACTTTTTAAAGAATAGCCGGCGGGCGTATTTTAGCGCCAGTAACCTAACGGTTTAACGAGTACGCATACGATTTGCGTAACTTGCGTCGCAAGTTCGAGCCTGCCTTTGGAAATTGTCGTGAACCACAATCTTTTTAGCTTCGTTTGAATGGTGAACGGGAATGTTAGTAATGTTAATAGCATTGCTATTATTGTATCTAGGAGTTATTTGAACATGATATAAGCACTCGTATCATATACACATTATAACTACTAATTGCTGCGGGCTAATGATGCAAATCAGTCGACCGGAATCTATTAGTAGTGGAGTTGCCGTGTTTGCATAATTCGTAGGTGATTACGTTGTTATATCATGTTATTTGAATACATAATTAGTTTGATGTTATATGGTTATAAATTTGTCGCAATATTGATGTACGCAAAGTACGGGTCAAGGATACGACGGATCGAAAAAAAATATCCATTTTATAGGATCAGTATTAAAAAAATTGTATAATCAATAAAAGAAAAGAGCCTACTTTTCCCTCAAAGGCCGACAACGCACCCGGAATTCCCCTGGTATTACGTATGTTCATGGGCGGCGGTGATCACTTACCTTCAGGCGAGCCGCTTGCTCGTTTGCATCCTCCATAAAAATCAATAGGTAATGAAACTGAATGCAGCGAGGAAGAGAAATACATAATACACATATACTTACCGGGCACGGCCGCTTCGGTGTTAATCTGTGTAAGATCGGACGCAAAGCGATGGTGAATTGCTTAACTGCTACTGCAGTGGGAGTGAAGTATCCGATGAAGCTGTAAAAGCCAAAAAGGTTAACAGCAATTACATCACCGAAATTATATAGTGGGAAGGACTCCGTATCCCACACGCTTTCATTCGACGATGATTCGAAGTGGTCTTGAATCATCGTGATAGCAAGGAGTACTGGGGGGCAGACAGTGCTCTGCCCCGGGACGAGCTATCGATAGATCCCGTGACCCCTTTTCAGCGTTGATGCAGGCCACCGTAGGGTTTTCGTCGGTAAGAGTCCAACATAACCCAGCTACAGGTATACATGGAGGACTTTTACACCTACAAAAAAAAGTGCATCGCTGGGTTTACTATGTAATGTCTCTCTGAATACCGTTATTCAGCCTATTCACTCTTCCCACACTTCAAAATCAAGTTTTCACAGAGGTTGCACGTCCTCTCTCTAAGGGTGCACCTCTGTAACACTTGAGGTTTGCCCTGTAATACCATCTACGTAGGGTTGCGGTGCCGTTGAGCTATGTTTTCTTTATTTATAAAAACCTACATCATTTCAGTTTATAATTCGGTAACAGTTAGGAACTGTTAATAAGTATTTTTATAAATTAATACAGTTATACTGCTGTTAACCTTTACCGGAATATCCATGTTTCTAAACTTCAATAGCTATAATTTTTTTCCTAATTCTACGAAATATAAAATGTTCTTTAATAATGGAAGAAAACATTGAAATAACCCTAAATAAATTATCCATTCACCCTTATCATGAAATCTAACTCAAACTCAATTAATCATAGCGAAATAAAGCGTTTTCCAATACCACGGCGTGTTTCTAATGTTTAAAACATTCTCCACGGTCGAGTGTTGCCAGGGTTCTATTTTTATTCGAGAAACTGGGAGGAATTTCCCCCGGTGTTGCCAGACAATAATATACGGTGAACGATTTTTTGACGGATGACTGAGTGGGGAGATCGATGTGTGTAGGTGAACTTTTGTTGACATTATAATGTGAAACAAATATTATTCACTAAATATTAATAGGAAATCGTAATTTTTACATAAATTCTGATTCATATCGATCATTAAATTAGTAAAAAGTACTCCGTACGGATAAAGCAACAGCTTTTTCTTTAAACCCAATGATTATATTTGTCAGCTAAATCAATTGGTACATTTAATACTCATATATATACGAGTATTTTTGTTTCATATAAGTGACGGAACGAGCAAAACGTTCACGTTTGATTACGCTAGCTCTCAGTGCCCTTCAAACCGAAACTATATTTAAAAAAAAATTATAACTAAATTTACTACTACATTTTGTTTCTGTTTACATTAAATAGAACATTCTGATATAAAAATATTACAAATTCGCTACGATACTATGTTGAGCTTAAAAAAAAATTTAGGCATTTCAATAACACTTTATCACCCTTTTTACGGTCCGTCATACGATCTCTAATAAGCGGATTATTCAAAATCTCTTATTCACAACAAACAAAATATAAAGGTTTCTTTTACAAAATGAAAACCTTCTACATCCTACGTAATAAATCGGTTCAAATCTCTTGACAATATGAAATCTTTAGTATATCATGATGTGATATGCAATTTACAATCTTATGGTGTAAACAGTTCAATACATATTTTATTGAAGTTTACACGTATAAGTTATTATTTTCATACGTTTATTTGTCAACATGCCAAAGTAGCCCTTTGATTTCTATACGGGTTGTCCCTTTTATATAGAATAGGGACTAAATGTAGAAAAACGGGCGAGGTTTCAATTTACTTAAAATGTTATGGAATATTTCGTACCTCTGATGAATTTAATTTTAATTTAGCTTATGCGGATTCTTTATATAAACTGGACATACATATGGAGGGCAATATTTATATGTGATGCTTCGTCTTTTTGGTCACCTAGTTGAAGTGCTGAGACGAGAGTGGAACACTTTACAAGCTTCGATTTTCTAGAGTGGATAGGCATCCTCTAAGCTAATTTGTTAACCATAAACCTTTATAACAACAATAGATCTTCATAACTACAATAGACTGTGTCCTGGTAAAACGTTTACCTATTTAAAATAAAAAAGACGGACAATTACGTATGGTGTAGTAACATGACTAAGAATTGTAAATATCTAATTTAACAGTCCGCACCACAGTCCGCCAACCCGCATTGGAGTAGCGTGGCGGATTCTTCCTAGCTCCATAACCCTCTCAGAAATGAGAGGAGGCCTGTGCTCAGTAGTGGGACATTTGTAGGCTGAAACTTTACCACTGCACAAAGTCCTATGGTTGTAAATATTAATGGTCTTATTCATAAAAAAAAATCTTATGATAAATTTATAACACTGAATAATTATAAAG
Source organism: Luehdorfia chinensis (assembly GCA_019845155.1). NCBI lineage: Eukaryota > Metazoa > Arthropoda > Insecta > Lepidoptera > Papilionidae > Luehdorfia > Luehdorfia chinensis. Next base: position 153,479 of record JAHVAK010000612.1, read on the forward strand.
CAGGTTAGGCCTACTAAACGTATTAAAAGCTACGGGGTACTTAAACATGGTTATGTTGTCGTCCTAATAAAATTTCATATACACATAGGTGAAACATCTGTGAATTCGTGTATCAAGGCTACAAAGCTTCTATATTTTTTATGAATAACACTGTTATTGTAGCCTAATTTGAATAATATTAAATGTTTTCTAATTTTATTGAATCCGTAGGGGCATTAAAATAATGTCAATAACTGTGTGATACATTATCAAAAACTTATGTCATAAATATAACCAATAGGTGAAAAACCTACAGCAACCTTTACTTCAGAACAAATACTTTACTTTACCGGGCCTACTTTATTCCACTGCACCTTTATCCGGAAAATATTTGTTTAGTGGTCGTCTGAATGATCACTTTTAACATCTCTCTTATTATTTTATAGCCAAACGGTAATATTAGGCGGAATTAAGTAATTTTAAGAGTGATTCTAACGCTTATAAGACGGATATACTTAAGATTAAAACACTTCTGCTTCTGTTGTACCTAGCAATCTCACTTCTGTAGCCCAGCATCTTCGATAAAATGTAGGCGTAAGCTGTATAGTGTGATGGCCGCGTAAGAAAATCTTCATACGGCTGATATAATATTCGTCGTTAAAAGCAAAAATGTAAATAGATATAAAGCAGCGTATATATAATTCGCCGGCTCAGATCCCGCAGAGGTTATAACGCTAATATTTGTAAAGCCCACAGACAGTTTTCGCAGTGTAGTCTATCGTATATATTTTACTGGTTGTAAGATTCCTATGCCGAAATCCGTTTAGGTAGGAACAACCGCAGGGCCAGTTATTCTGGCGTGAAACAGTAGTGTGCAAACATTACTGTGTTTCGGTCTGAAGACCACTGAGAGCTAGTGTAATTACTGGGCCTGAGACGTGCGCAGTGTGGTTCCACACAGAAATGCTCTGAGTGACATAGCATTTTTGTGCAGACGTTGCACTTACCATCAACTGAACAATTTGCTTGTTTCGTCACTTTCTCTTATTTTATTTTAGTCACTATTGGTAATAAATACAAATGAATAAATAATTCTAAAAGATCTATTTTGCGAACTTCATGCAGCTTTAAGCTATTTGTTTTCTTTGGAACTTGCATAGAATTAAAAAGTAGAATTCAATTTAGTGTTTTTTTTTAATAATTCACGTTTGATGACAGTTGCTTATCTTATCTTTTCTTACCTTTTTTTTATGCCTCTACAACTAAGCTTAAAAGTTTATGCTAAGAAGTTACGACCACAGTCAAATGGCGTAATTAATAGCCATAAGGATTTCCATAGTTATTATTATATTCAAGAAAATATTATATGTCTCTTCTAGTATTTAATTTAATTATTAATAAATTACACCATACTCTTTTCTTACATCAGTTTATATATTATATAACCTTCATCTGTCACTAATATCAAAAACTCACTCTTTTAGCGTAAAAGTATATCACAGCAGTATAACAACAATTTACAAACAAAGATAATTCAGTGACTTAAATATCAATGCCGGTTTTCTTCAGATGGATCTGTGGATACTCCGCAACTCAGCGTCCATTCGTATATTTTGCCTAAAGGTACCCCAAATATTTTACTTACCATAACCTACATGAAATGAGCTATAATTTAAATATACAAATTATTTTATATTTAAGAGAAATAATTTAAAAACTACGCCCCAAAGACTTGACTCATGAAGAAGCGTATCTCTTGCATTAAACAAAATAAACAAATTCTATTAAGTCGAGTATAAATTTGGCTCACGTACAGCCAGCGCTCGGGTATCCTGTAACTAGTACAATAAGACTTGGCATTTGCGCTGGGAAATAAGATGTGTAAATTGGAAAGGAAAGGAGGAAGAAACATGTACATTAATTAACATATTTTAATAGAATTCAACTGAAGTCTGCATGTATTTGTCGTTATAATGATTGTTACAATAATCATATCAGATCATTTTTATGTATTAGGTATTCTGGGTGATACATCATTTGTTACGGGCAGATGTTGCACTTTCTATCAGTGAACGTTTTGTCACATTGTTTTGTCCAATAAAAAAAAACAATAAATTATATTTGAATCAACAGTTAACAATTCATCTATGGACTGTCGTGAATGAGTGCGTTAATAAACAGCTAATGTCAATATGTTTACATTATTTATTAAAATTTCGATGATTGCAGATTGTAACTGTACAATCATTGAAAATGTAATAAATTATTGTAAACATACTTTAATTAGCAACAATGTAGAGTCTGTTCTGACTGTCATTGCTCTATGGATTAGTAAACGTAAGTGTGAATAGGCTGACCATATAGCTCGTAGCACCAACAACCAATGGGAAAGAAAGGTTCTCTAGTGGCAACCTCTTACCGGCAAATTCATTGTAGGGTGACCCACCACTAGATGGAGCGGCGACCTGCACGGTTTTGCGGGAGGTCATGTGCAGCTGGCCCATAACCGTTAAAGAAACGTTTTGCTCGTTTCGACACTTCCACACAAATAAACGAAATCCAATAAATAGGTTATTTATTATATATCTAAATTGTATATATGAATTTGTATTGTATAAATTTATTTTTCTCCTATTTCTTTTTTTTTATTCTTTGGTTAGCACCTGCCTTATACTTTTCACCATAACAAGGGTTGACTGGTAGAGAATGCTATATGAGAATGAGATATGCTAAGCACTAGGTATTAAGTCCGCTTATTGTAGCCCTTAGCTTAAGGTGTCAGCAATAAAGGATAAATAAATAAATAAAAAAATGTGTTTTGTGGCAATCTGTGGAAAGACCTATGTTTAGCAGTAAACTTTACTTGAACTTGCAGTGAACTTAAAAGTGATACCACCAGCTCGTCGTCTTTTTTCATGCCCAGCTTCGCGTTAAAGTCTCCCATCAACACCGTGTAGTGAGTTTTGGAGGAATGTATGGCTCTTGATATGTCCTCATACATTACCTCCACCTCATCATCAGGATGTGCCGAGGTAGGTGCGTATACCTGTATGACCTTCAGCGAATACCGTTTGGTTATTCTGAGTATAAGGTACGCAACCCTAGTCGACACACTCCCGATCTTGACAACGTTGTTAATGAGAGACTTGTGGACGATAAACCCGACACCTCCTTGGGACAGATGGTCGCCCTCCCGGTGGTAGAACAAGTTACCGGATTCAAGGATTACCGTGTCCTCCCCCTGTCTTCGGACTTTAGATAATCCTATAATATCCCAACGTAACATGCTCACCTCCTCTTCCAGTTCCAAGATCTTCTCGTCGGTCCTCAGCGTGCGTGCGTTGAATGTTGCCAGGTCCAGTCGTCGGTGGTGGTAGCAAGATCTCCTCCTCCGGAGATTCTTCGCACCCCCTGCCCCGCCGTTACCATGACCGCTACCGTAGCCAGGACTAGCGGGGCCGCCGGAGACTAGGGGCCGTTGTGTTGCAACTCTCATTTTGGGGGGATTTGCCATAGTTGCCACGCTTGGCAGGCGGGTTGGCAACCGCAGTTTGTTTATTTTGATGTTCCAGGAAGACGCTGCTGCCCATTTCCTGGTTTTCATTTCCCTCTGTCGACTTTTACGACACCCACGGGATGAGATGGGGTGGTAGATTCTCTTATGCCGCTACCACACGGCCAGATAAGCTGAAATGATAATGAATAAAATGTCAATTTGAACCCGCTAATCTCAGAAAATACTAAACAAATTAAAAAATAATGCATTAGATTACCCGTTTATTGAGAAAAGTTATATTAGTTATAGAAAGGCTGTAAAACGAATAAATGTCCCACTGCACTCCCTGTTGTGAAGTTATCGGAGCCAAGAATAGAATAGAATAGAAAAGAATCCTGAGCCACACTCTTTCAATGCAACCCGGCATTTAAATGTTCCCGAAATATGTTTTTCAATTCTGTGACCTATCCGGGCACTTGGCCGACGGGAATCTCCGTGAATTCGGATCGGAAAAAAATGTAAAATGATTGCTAGTACGTAGTAAACTTATTAAATTTAATTACATTATCTCCATCAGCAGTTATACTTTTCGAGGCAGTTAATTAATTAATTTTAGTGTACAAAAAAATGCTGCACGTGCAAAACGTAGAATTCTATTCGAAATGAAACGGAGAGAGAACAAAGAAAAGGTCGCTGTCACCGGCACTTCCGTTGCAAAATGGAATACGGTCCGCGACGGTGCCGAATAGCTTCGCTGTCTGCGACGTAACAAATTTAAAATATTCGTAAATACGAGTATGTAGATAAAGTAAGATTACCATCAACTGAATTTTACGATTTATTCTTTAAACTGATTTAATCCAGAGGTACTGCTTCTTTGACATATTTTTAACAATGCTTTTGAATTTACTAGAATTCTTGCTATCCACTTTAAATAAGCTAGTTAAAGACTATAGTTTAATATATAATCAATTCATTGTATGTGCTGAAAAGCTCTAAGTATTATTAAAATAAAAAGTTATGGTTTTAGTTTTAGATTCCTGAAAGTTAAGGTGTCCATTCCAGTCTTACTTTTCTTCTTTTTTCTTTCTCAAAATGTTTCCCAACACTAGAATTTCTTCTTTTTATTTGTTGTTTTAAAGATTTTTGTTACGAGAAAAGCAATTCGTTCACCTGATGATAACTGCAACGTCTGCCCATAACAAATATTGTGTTCTGTTTGCATAGTAATGTTTGCACTCTACTGCTTCACGGCAGATTAAATGGCACTGCGGTGGTACCTACCTAAAAGGATTATACATAGGAATCCTACCACCAGTATATGTCCTGTATTTTCGGAACTTTTTACAGACATAAATTGCACATTGCATTGCACCCCAGGACCAGTTATACTGCCGTGAAGCAGTGTGACGTGAAGCAGTCTCAGGGTGACGAGCTGAGTGCGGTGTCTAACAGAAATGTTCTAGGTGAAACAGCCTTTATTATGGGCAGACGTTGCACTTACCACCAGCTGAACTTTTTGCTCGTTTCGTCACTTTATACAATAAAAAAAATGTATTTGGACGGTTTTAAACCAATAGATGTGTTTTAAAAATAGTTCTGGTACCTTCAACCTATTAAAGACATGCGGTTGAAATTTGACATTGATACTCGTAACGAGAAAGTAAACTTATTCCTCATTGCTACGCCATGTTTATTGGACGCTACGAAATAACTTTTAGAGAACACAGAACTGTGACTTCCAAAGACGGTTGGTGTTTTTTGAAGTCCTTAAAGTGGAGAGTTTATAACGTGTTACTTATTTTTTTTTAGATAAGTAATAAAAATATAAGTAGTAAGTTAAACTAACTAAAAATAATACTGGTGGTAGGATTCCAATGCAGGAATCCGTCTAGATAGGTACCACCTCAGGGCCAGTTATTCTGCCGTGAAACAGTAGTATGGAAACATTACTGTGTTTCGGTTTGAAGGGCACTGAGAGCTAGCGTAATCACGGGGCATATGGGACTTAAGAACTGATGTCTCAGTGTGACGGGCGCAGTGGGGTGTCACAAAGGAATGTTCTGGGTGACACAGCATTTGTTATGGGCAGACGTTGCACTTACCACCAGGTGAACGTTTTGCTGGTTTCGTCACTATATCAAATAAAAAAAAATCAGACTGTAATATAATGTGACAGCTTATTCGTTATAAGCTTTCCAATATTACATTTTCGTAGAAAACTTATTAAGCTTTAGACTAAGGAAAAGTGTATTCAAAGAAACTTCCGGTTCAAAAACAAAAAAACTCAATGACCCTTTGACGGCGACATTAAAAATGAAAAAGAGTGAATAAAATGTAATAGCGGAGCGCGAATAAAAAACATCAAACGTTAATAATCTCAATATTTCAAAGTCGCTTACACAAAAGAAAACAATAAGTTTAAAAGAAATTACGAGTGCATGAAAATAGCTTCGGGGTATTACGCCCCAGACGCAGAAAGGGTTAACTGTTGTAACCCTTTGGCGTCGACAGTAATTAATGACTGATATCAAAGATTCGCTGGAAAAAATGACGTCTTTGATGAAATTGTTTGGTTTTTGTTCGTGATGTGGAATTATTGATTTTAAGATTTATGGTGAAAGTAGTGTTTGGAATTCAGTAACGAGAAATTACCACGTGCTCAGCGGTGAAGAAGAACAAGTCTGAAAAATAAAAATTGTGACCGTCACAGGTCGCTCGGCAGTGGCGGAACATAGCAATGGATGGTTATGAGAAGAATTTATTAAGTATATAAGAAAACCAATAAATAAATTTGGACTAAAATAAATAAAAGCATAGTTTCGTTAATAAAATAAATGTATTTTTCTTTTTTTTTATTTGATAAATTGACGGGACGAGCAGAACGTTCACCTGCTGGTAAGTGCAACGTCTGCCCATAACAAATGCTGTACAAGTGGGCGCAGTTTGGACATTTCTGTGGTGTCACACACTGCGCTGTGCAAATGGGCGCAGTTTGGTGTCACCCAGAACATTTCTGTGGTGTCACACACTGCGCCTGTCACTCTGAGACACCAGTTCTTAAGTCTCATATGCCCAGTGATTATTCTAGCTCTCAGTGCCCTTTAAACTGAAACACAGTAATGTTTCACATTACTGCTTCACGGTAGAATAACTGGCCCTGGGGTGGTACCTACCTAGACGGGTTCCTGCATAGGAATCTTCTGATTATAATAATATATGCAGAAGACAAATAAATATTTTTATGTAGTATACGCGCCACACACATACAAGGGAGTAGAAAGCGGAACCGGACAGAGGAAATGACGGCATGCCAGAGCGTCATGCCGTTTGCCGTGGCATACATAAATATAAATATCATAATCATAAATATTTCGAGTTCATTTGATTTTCGCCAACTCGCATTAGAGAAGCGGGCCACTCCTTTTATTTGGTTCTAACACCCTATTAAAGATGACCTTGCTTGCCCTTCAGACCGAAACACAGTAATGTTTGCACACTACTGCTTCAAGACAGAATAACTGGCCCTGGGGTGGTACCTACCTAGACGGAATCCTGCATAGGAATCCTACCACTAGTGATATGGCCAGGCGCAATATCTTTAATTAAGTTAATCTTGGTACTGTAATAATTATGATTATATAGACAGATAATATCTTATTTAAATACCATATCAAAACTAGGAAAAATTTATTTCATTTTCAAATATTCCCTGGCCGGTTTGAATAATCGAAAATATATTTAAGATAATGACCACAATGTGTATAAATTAGGACGAAAAACAAATTGTACTCGTTTAATTAGAACAGAAACAACGTTAATACGATTTAACTCTTTTATAGCCATAAAACGATATCGATATTTTACATTACAAGCTGACTGTCAGTAGGGTTGGCAATTTCATTTTGTATTATACTCGATTATGTGTAGCGTTATATTAGGACAAAAGAGTGCCTCTGTTTGTGATATCTGTTATTGAAACACACAATGGATCAGTAGTTATTGCTTTAATATGCCAACTTCTAATGATCCCCATCTATCTGCAGGAGTGTTTGTGCAAGTACATACTGCACTATAATATATCATTCATAGATTGCTACTTCTAGCTATTAATCGGATGTTGTCGCCGTGGATGGAATAAGGATAGCAGGAAGATCTAAGAAGATATAAAAATATTTCCCTTAATCGGTTATTTTCATACTCGCGTTAGGACTGATGCAATGGACACTTAGTCTAGGAGGAATCGGCGTAGGTGTACCGTAGACTATTTGACTTTTTTACGCCAATCTCTTCAAAATTCCACAGGCCTCTTCTCATTTTTGACAGGGCATAGTAAATAAGTAAATTTTACTGGTGGTAAGATTCCTGTGCAGGAGTCCGTCTAGGTAGGTACCACCCCAGAGCCAGTTATTCTACAGTGAAGCAGTAGTGTGCAAATATTACTATGTTTAGGTTCGAAGGGCCCTGTGAGCTAGCGTAATCACTGGGCATATGAGACTTAAGAACCTATGTCTCAGGGTGATGGCACAGTGTGGTGTCACACACAAATTTTCTGGGTGACACAGCATTTGTTATGGGCAGACGTTGCACTTACCATCAGGTGAACGTTTTGCTCGTTTCATCACTTTATGCAATAAAAAAAAGAAATATATTTATTCGCAACATAAACACAGCACAATATACAGAAAAAAAAAGGATAGAGAAATGAAAAAAGTTATAAATAAAACAACTTAACTAGAAAGAAAAAAAGTAATTAAAGAAAACAGTTAATTTGTGCTGCAGCATAAAATTGCGGAATGGACCGATCTCAGTGAAAGCCGTGATGGTTACATCATGGCACTGAGTTTTCAGTCCAGACCACACCTTGACGCAACTCGGACGACTGTGCGCGCTCAAAACATATATGTTATGTAAATAATTAAGATTCATATTATAATTATTTAAAGATTTCGGAGCTGGTAACTTTCCCCCACGTTGCCCCAATGCGGGTTAGCGAACTTAATATGTCCTCGAAATATTTTCATTTATCGGACATGCAGGTTTTCTCACAAAGTTCTTAAGGTTTTAAATTTAGAGATGCCGACACCGACGATCGAACTCAAGTCACTCGCGTACTATTTTCAATTTTACGTTCAGCAAGAGCCGCAACTCAGGGGTTAAAGTCATACTGATAATAAGAATACATATTGCAATGGGCAACTATGCATGCAGATATTGTTTAAATTAAACAAATGCAAGAAATTATTATTTAGAACATTTTATTTTATGATGACAAATAAAACGAGGTATGAATTTTTCAAGATTGATGATTTTTCAAGATATGAATTTTTCAAGTTTTTGTAAAATTCATACATAAATGCGGTATGCATTGGGTGATGAGTGATGGATGTCCAGCTAAGTAGAATAGCACCTACCTCTTTCCTACCGAGGTTTCGTAAGAGGCGACTAAGGGATTACGGACAGCCTTTATTCGTGCAGAATAACACCATTATATGCAATTCTGTCAATATACTGCTCATGGGGAGTAAGAATTTTTGAGAGTGAAAAGTAGGCTACGTGGGTTGCCTATGTCTTACCCTTATATGGGAAAAAGGCGTGAAAGGGTTTTTTGTATTTTACGTGTACGTAAAATACAAAAAAATATATTAATTATTCTAAATATGATTTGCCTACATATCAGCATAAATTTTTGAATCCAGCTCTTATTTTCAAAATACACATTTTTACCATTCGTATGTAGCGGCCCTGATCGCCTCGGCCTATTAACCCGTGATCTGTTAATCATCGGTTTGGTTTATAGCTCGCCGGTCGCGGAGTCGTATATCAGAAGGCAATTGTTATTTATTACTTTTTGCTACATTTGTATTCGCAAGTGCTCGGCGATGAATTGTAAAAAGGGGCTATTGACATATTGGACTTTAAAGCATGCAACTTACTCAATTACGTGTTTCTAATTTTTGAAAAAAATTTGGCAAAAAAAACTGTTTGTCATGAGGAGCCACTAAATAGAATAGAATAGAATAATTTTTATTGAATATAGATTATTTACATAATAATCATTGAACGTAATTTTTTTTAACTACACTGGTTCCGAAAGAAATGCCTGTGTCCTGGGAAGAAGCAGCAGAAACCCAGCGAGATTTTTTTTTCTTTTCAGTTACATTAAAAATAATGTACAATTCAATCAGTATTATTAAGATATACCAATACAATAATTAATAGTTTGAACTTTTTGATTAAAAGACTATGTGCACTTTCTGGGATTTTGTTGTAAAAGAGTTTGCAGTGCCCCATGAAAGAGTTACTGACTCTGAAGTCGAGAAACTGACTTTATTAATTGTGTTTGTTCCTGGTATTTTCATTATGAACATCACTCTTTTTAATGTTATTAATATTCTTATATACATACATAACGTTTTCATATACATATTGAAAGACCTAGTTTAAGATATTATTTTCTTTAAATTTATCTCTAAGAGAAGCTACGGATTCAAGATTCTAAATAGCTCTTATGGTCCTTTGCAAAACAAAAATCGCCTCCCATTTCCCTATAGCAAAATACCATAAGACATTATGCTATGAAAGTAACTAAAATAAACAAATCTAATAGTTTCTAATTTTATTACAGCATAAGTAGCGGAGCCCCATTGAAGTTTTACGGTCAAGAGTTATTCCACGAAAGACAACAAGGCTTACTCTTCACCATTTGCATGCACACTTTCATCTAATCGTAGTGGTAATGTGGTGTTGTGAATTTAATACATTTTGTTTAATTGCCATTTGAAAGCAAATTATTAACGTTAAACTAATGTACTACTTTCGAAATAATATTATTCACCTCATCAAATGGTAAAAGTTGACGTATTATTTTGAAAATCAGTGATGTTTCAGCAGCAAATAATACTACATCATGGTTGTATGTACCAGTTAAGGTAAGTCATTAATGTAAATAAGGAAAAGAAATAGATTGAGAATCGAACCCTGCGGGACACTCATAGATACTGCTGACCCGGAAGAACTCGTACTATTGATAGCTACTTTCTGCGTTCTATTGCTCAAATATAAAGTTAGGAGTTTAAGTGCAGAATTTATTACCTAATGAATGAATATCTTAATGATGAAGTTTCCTGATAAACACAATCGAAGATAACAGAAAACACCCTAGACATCTGCGAATATTTCCAGGCATCGAATATATTCTTAACTAGGTCGACACCAGCATCCATTGTAGAACGACCCCTGGTAAAATCAAATTGGTTTTTGTGAGACTGTTTATGTTAATTTAAATGTTTTAAACTTTGTTTATGAATATTTTTTTCAAAAATTCTACTTAACGTTGTTAGTACAGAAATAGGTCTAAAGTTAGAGGGGTTCAATGTACTATCCGATTTAAAGAAAGGTGTGATTTTACTATGTTTAAACACTTAATATAAAGTATCATACTATACGTTTTATACAAGAATCATATTTATGTAAAAAAAAATGTATTTGTCAGGGTTATATCTAGCAGTGGACATTTTAGGATTTTGGAGTTATCTGCGGGATATTAGCTATAGTACTTGTGAACACAAATCCACGGAGTTTTCTTGCTTAGTTGAGGAATTCCTATGGCCAACTTCAGGCTCCATCACCAGACCAGTTCCATGGTACCACATTATTGCATTGTCACCGAAGTAGTACATAGGATACATAGATTTGCCAAATTTAAAGCTCATTCAGTCATGTGGAACTACTTTAAAATTTAGTTCCAAAATTAGTCCCTCACATAATAATAGGTAAAGGTAAACCAGATCTGACTATTCTGGACTTCTAAAAGTTATTTTTTTTTTGATAAGGTGTGAAAACGAGCAAAACATTCACATCATGGTAAGTACAACCAACGTTTGCCCAAAACAAATGCTGTGTCACCCAAAAATTTCTGTGTGGCACCTGTATGCGCCCGTCACCCTTAGACATCAGTTCTTAAGTCTCATATGCCCAGTGATTACACTAGCTCTCTTCGCTTACTAAAAATGAGGATACCTGCGGAGTTTATTTCGCCTGTGTACAGTGGAACCACATTAAGAAACGGCGGTAGATTATATAGAAATTAGATTTAACAAACGACATCTGAATTAAATTCAAAGAGCTTGAGCGTGAAATAATTAAATATGTTTCATTTCATTTCTTGCCCTCACGTGCGTCGTACATGTCGTGTCGTCATACAAAAGCGGGATATATTTCTCTTTGTAAATTAAGAAAGCCTATGCCCAGCTGTGAGCTGTTCAAAGCTGATGATACTTATTCGCAACATTTTTAAGTTATCTAAAGTACACAAAATTCGATTTGCGTTATTTACAGACATATCGACTCAGCGTTATAACGTTATGTACGTTATTGTACACTGGCTTAACTTGCACGGCAGCTCGTCAATCATCTGCACTCAATATCGTCTAATTGACAGTTCAAGTGGCGACCGCTTGCACCGAGACATGCCGACTCATCTAAGATATACTTCTCTACTACAGAGTGTTGAAATTTTTTACAAATACTGTCATGGGATGAAGTTATGAAATTACAACTGCCTTTTATAATAATTGATAGAAAGATATCCCGTATAGTTATTTCTAGGTCGTATCCTATCAGTAATACGACTTAATTTCTAACGTCCTTCTAATATATGTGATTTTTATTTATTTATTTATTGTTTATTGTTAACATCTTAAAATTAGTGCTGCAATAGGCGGACTTCATGCCTTGTGACTTTTTGCGAAAGTCAACCGAAGCTGATAAAAAAATAACGTTAGGCGTATTTAACGTCACAACGAATAATACTCGTATATATTACAATAATTACATAGAATACGCTCAAACTATCACACAATCAAAAACCCTAAATTTAAAGAAAAAGTCGTCATTAGCTCGAATGTTTTTAATTTCTATAGACAATATTCTCAGACGAAAACTATTTTATGATATCACGAAAAACAATACGATCAAAAAAAATGTGTGTGTGTGTATGTCTTACAAGGAAAAGATATAAATTTGTAAAGTCAAATCAAGTCCGTATTCCAGCAAATTTCTGAGGTTATGAACTACGAAAAATATGTACTTTCAAGAACTTAGTAACTTTTTAGTAGTCACCTTCGTTTCAGGTTTTACTTGTTTACTGATGAATAAATTAAGAAATGATATGGTATGTACGCGTGAGTCGCGTCGACGTCCCTGATCTCTGTAGTAGATTTTGGAGCCGGGAAGAGTCTGCAAAGCCTGAAATAAAAAACAATTACTCCTGTTTAACTTAATTTGTACTGCAATTCACATATCTATAAAAAATGCGTAATACGATCAAAGAGTAATATATGTAAGTGTTATAATTATAAAGACTGGAGTTTACGATCTTGTATTTTTTAATATACTACCGGTTTCTCCAAATACCAGATTCTCTAAATAGATATTAAATTAATTGGATATATAGATAAAAAGGTAAGAAAAAACCCGTCGCAATCTCTTTTTAATGTTTAGTACATTGATATATCCGCTGTACAATTTACAAAAATTGAATAATACGTTCATACATACAAACACGCCTTTTTCCCACATAAAAGGCAAGCAGAGACCACATACGTAGCCCACTTTTAACCCCCCACAGGAAACGAGGCGTGGCGGGTGGCAAACCACGAGCAGTATTATATATTACGGCATTACATATTATGGAGGGATTCTGCAAGAATAAAGGCTGTCCGTACACTATCTTAGTCGCCTCTCTCGACACCTATTAACTTTATTATTATAAACACGTAGTAACCTCTTTTTCAATTTATTATGCTTTTTAATACATCGATTCGTTGTAAAATTTCCTAAAAAATTAAATATTTGGAGGAACATATTGCCAAGGGAAAGGATAGTTACCCGCCAGATCAGATGGTTTGATCTGAAGTGGACGTCTACTTCAACTGGTAATATATGGATGTTGTATATACAAGGTCATTCGTAATGTCCTATACATCCAGCAAGCAGACTGGGCTTAGGGACGATGTGTATATGCCCCAAAAACAGCCAATGAGCCTCGTAGCGTGATACCTGTAGGAGATACGTCGACTTAAAGAATTTGCTTAAAACTCATAGGTGACTACCCTGTTATACAGCTGATCCAGGCAATGGACTCATAAATTTAAATAAGCGTTTTTCCATTGAGCTGCCATCGAAAGAACTCGCAAGTACTAGGATAACATGAAGCTTAAGGATATCTGTTGCGAAGTAAATCTTTTAGTATGTCGCCGTAGTAGGTTAACACAAATTAAATGAAGAAGAAAACTGTCGATCGCGTGGCGTAGAGGTTAGCGTACCTGACTTCTGCGCCACCGGTCCTGGGTTCGATTCCCAGCCGAAGGTAACATTTGTGCAAAAACAAAAATTGTTACTTTTCGGGTCTGGTTGTGTTGTGCATGTGAAATGTATGTTTGTAAAACGCACCCACGATACTGAAGAAAATCCTACTGTGGGGCTTCGTTTAAAAAAAAAGAAACTTTCATAAAGCGATTACGGAATGTACGAGATATTTCTTTAGCCTCTCATGTGGCTACAAATATAATGATAAAATTTTATCATAAAATGAAATACTATGGGTTTAAAAACTTTTAACTGAATGTTTACGTTTAAGATCACATTATATAATAATTAAAACGACAGATATTTCATTTATCGTCACATCCTGTATTTAGATAGATGGCCTCACCTCGCGCTCTAGCTGTCATCGCCAGGGAGTCGTTAATCACTGCATGCGATACGCTTTGAGCTAGACTCATTCTAGGTATCAAATATAACACCTAAGCTGATACCTGAGCCATACAAAGCTATTTCAATAATAATATTATAAGCGAATGATAAATTTAAATTATAATGATAAACTTTATCAAAATATACTAAAAGTACCATATCATTTAATATATTATTATCACGAAATATTTCGTACGCCAACGTACCGCTAGCATCATCATCATCATCATCATTTCAACCTATCACTAGTCCACTGCTGAACATAGGCCTCCCCCATAGGTTGCCACAAAACACGTAAGTTTGGTATTCAGGGTTGGTATTCAGATGTTCCAGGAATACGCTGCTGCCCATCTCCTGATGCTAATTTTCCCTCGATCGACTTTTACGAGTCCCACGAGACGAGATGGGGTGGTAGATTATCTTAAGCCGCTACCACACGGCTGCATAGAATATGCTATGCATTTGCATAGCTAGCATAGTATAGACTATCGTGGGGCCTCGTGATCTATGTTCCTGAGATTTGAGTTCCGGGTTCTAGATTCGAATTCTGGCCAAAATCATTATATGTATGTGGAGGAGACATGTTATTGGTTTCAGGCCGAATGTATTGTTACTGTCATTGTGTCCCTGACCCTGAATCCGATCATAAGCGTAATATCGGATAACGTCACGTAATCTTTAACGCTAATACTTATAGTAATATAAGCAGCATAAATGATAACCTTTTGCTAACTTAAAGACGCTATTGTGAGCGATAAGCTTTGGCAATTTTGTATTACAACACAACGACTTATTCTGCCGGTATTGTACGAAAATTGCAAGGGCCAAAGAGTAGGATACTTATGATTATCAAGCGATTTATTTAGCCTTTCCAAAAAATTCGCTCCTAATTTCGAGACTAGTCCAAATATCAAGTACATACATACATTAGATCACGACTGTATCCCATAAGGGATAGTCAGAGACTGGGCACTCACTGAAAAAACAGATGACTGCCACAATCCACGTTTCACCAAAACAATATAATTCACTTGGTGTGATAGGTGGTGAGCCCATCGCCACCATGCGCTGGTGGGTGCACAGTGTCCAAATATTAGTCTATTATATTTACATATAATATTATTTTAGTAGAGTTTTTCGACGTATCTTCCGATTAATAACGTTCAGAGTGCACTGATATCGTAAGTTACAGGTTTGCTACGACATGCTACGATTTGCTACGATTTGCTTAGTAGTCGAGAAGTTCTTGTCTCTATGTCTAAAGTCAAACTGACTATACATATATAGGAGGAAGAAAACACACTAAAGCATATTAGACATAATCTGGTCTTTTATACACAGAGCATAGCAATATTAGTAACGATTTTTTACAACTCACCCTATTTTAGGTATGTAAAAGGGTCATTGATATAATATGGCATAGCGCTGTGCTACAGTAAACATATATAAGATAAGTGATCGTATAATTTTATTCAGCAGTAACTATAATGTAGTATTTTATATTAAGTAGTACAAAATCAGCCAATATGGTATCGTATGGTATTGTCTGGCAAACATAGTAACACACTTTCTCCTTCCGTTTTCATCCTCAATAGAGGCATTATGCTACACAATTGGTGATTTTTTTATTATATTAATTCACGAAACGGGCACAACGTTCAACTGATGGTAAGTGACATGTCTGTTCATAACAAATGCTGAGTCAACCAGAATATTTCTGTGTGACACGACACTGCACACGTCATCCTGATTCATCAGTTCTTTAGTAAGCATTTCATCTTGATCCGATGACCTTCTGCGACAATGCGACAACAATTTGCGAGTTGCCCTAATCTTACTACAATAATAAAGCTGGCGAGTTTCAATGTTCGAACGCGCTAATCTCATAAAATAGTAATCTTATTTGAAAAGTTATTTTTGCATTAGATAGCCAGTTTATTGAGAAGAATTTTTCTATATTATTAAATTATTCTAGACTATAAAACTACATTCTACAGCCTTAAAGAGCCGCGCGCGGAGAACCAAATATTACCGAGTATGGCCGAACTATGAATGCTCAGATCAGCGAGGTACCATGTACGGCGCAATCATGTGGCTTATTTAAGGCTGCTGAAACCGCGGGGCACAGCCAATGTCAAAGCTTAGATTTTGTCTAGAAATTGATTACAAAACGTCTCTAAGACTACAATGACAATTTTACTGTAATTTTTACTGGTAGGAATCCGTCTAGGTAGTCAGTTATTCTGCCGTGAAGCAGTATTGTGCAAGCATTACTGTGTTTCGGTTTGAAGGGCACTGTGAGGTAGCGTAATCACTGGGCATTTGAGACTTAAGAACTGATGTCTCAGGGTGACGGGCATTGTGGTTTCACACAGAAGTATTCTGGGTGACACAGCATTTGTTGTGGGCGGACGTTGCACTTACCATCAGGTGAACGTTCTGCTCGTTGCGTCACTTTCTACAATAAAAAAGATAAACGGTCGCCATCAAAAAACAATATGAAACACATTTTTTAAATACAAAGTTAAAAACCACTGTTGAGCATAGTCCCCCGTCATTTCTGAGATGCTTTAGGGGCCGGGAAGAGTCCGCCACGCTACTCCAATGCGTTAAGGTACTTCACATGATTTTGAAATATTTTTATTTCTCAGACATGCCCGGTTTTATCACTATGTTTTCCTTCACCGCTTAGCACATGGTACATCAGCAGTCAAAAAATTTTCTAAAACAGAACAATTTTAGAAGTGCCGGCACCGGGGTCGATCTGGGGTCATTCGCGTACTATGAAATTTAAAGTGAGCGCACGACCTCACCTTAAATTTCAGGTATAGATGCTGAATAGGTGACAAGCTATTTAAAAAATTGTAACCACTGACTAAGGTAGACTGGTAGGCAATGCTTAAGGCATTAGGTACAATACTAGCTAGCTGTTAGGCGCCCTGTTTCCAGCGAATATGTATGCCAAATTACAAGTCAAACGGTCTTGTTGTTTCGGAGATATTGTGATGAATCCGTGGTAAAATACTTATATTCATAAATAGATACATTACTTGTACATAAGTTAAATTAAAAAATAAATAAATATCGCTTAAAGAAATTCAACACATGTATATCTTATATAACAATCCTGGGACTAACAGTATTGTTTGATCGTAAGATCTGAGGTTCTAGATTTACTGGTTTTGCTTTTTTATATCCTGTGTCGTGGATGCGTATCACATACACAAATCGCACATGCACTGACCACCAGACACGACCATAACAATCAAACCCGTGAATTATAACACAGAAGCCGCTTAGCTACTGCGCCAACCGAGTCGACCTCAAAAGTCTCAGGTACAGCTTATAGAAAATAAATGTGGTCTTAAAATCGATTTCAGTTATTTAAGCCGGGTCCCGCAGAGATCCATTGGGAAAAACAATTCTACTGAACTAATGCCACGTAATAGACCGTAAATTTACACCAACGACCGCTCGGTTTAAATATTTGAGATGAACAAGTTGAGGCGGTCCCTGCTGTGCCGTGAGGTACTAACGGCTTTGTGAATGTGAACCACGCGTGACTAGAAACTCTTAGAATGCAATGAAAATAAAGTTCTAAAAGTTATTGGTAAATTAGCAGTAAACGTATTTTAGAATGAAGGAAGAAATGTATTTTAGCTAAAGCGATGTGAAATAGGAATAAGGTTTAGTTAAAATATTGTGTAAGTTTCAATATATTTATATATATATAATGCAATTAATGTGTCTTGTGGTGGCGGTCTTAGCCAACCTGGTCCTTGGAAAATTTAAAAATGATGTGTATTACCATACTATTACTATTTTTTAAAGAGACCACCCGCTCTCCCACAATGGCGTGCACAAGCAAACTAATACCGCCACCAGTTACCCTCCACCCCTAACACTACCAATAGGCAATACCTACCACTGAAGTCGAGCATACGATACATGTTTAACTCAAAAGGAGGCATTATCAGGTGACATAATTAATCAATAGTAACTATATAAAAATGGGTAATACACACTCAATACGCAAACAATTACTTTAAATTTTTCGGCAGCCTTCCAGCCCCACCCCAACCCCCATACTCCGCCCCTTGGAGGCCGCGGGTTCAGAAATTTGCACTCGAAAATACCAATCTTCCTGGCCCCGGCAGGTGATCTGGTCTGTGGCTCTGCCGCCAACCACATTTCGGCTGCGGAGGAAAAGGGAGAGAGGCAACGCTACTCCTACACTCCTATCACTCCGCGGCCCCACCACCGTCGCATCTACGGTACGGCCCCGCCAAAGTCGCAGGGGACAGGGAGAGACAGGCAACACAACATTTACACTCCTCTTACCCTGCGAGTCCACCTGGCCTGCGAAGGGCAGGGTGAGTGGTGCCGACTTACTCCTCCCCCCAGCAGTTCATCTAGTTTGCACCGCCCCATGCCAGCCCGATGCCTCAGGCCGACCATGTGGGCTCGTCTTAGCTTCACCGTGGGTGACCATGCCACGGTGACTAAGCCCTCTCGCCACGACAAGGCTAGAAACCATTTGGAGGGTAATTGCAACGCCTTAATCTAAAGAATACAATTGGCGGACTTAATGTCTACCAGCTTTCTCTGCCAGTCAATCCTGGGAAACTACAAAAACTTCGCCTGAGTCGAAGACATTTCAGTCGAAGACAAATATGAAACAAACAGATCTCTCATTGTCTTCCCAGACTGCTCTCGAACCTTTCTCGGATCACATGGCATCAGGGGTAACTTCAAATAAATGAAGGAAAATGCTTCTATACTTATGTGACGTTTGGTACAAAACTTTTGTTAAAACGACTAAAAATTTTCCCGCCAGTTCCTGTAAATTTACGTAACTT
The DNA here is from genome assembly GCA_019845155.1 of Luehdorfia chinensis. Taxonomy (NCBI): domain Eukaryota; kingdom Metazoa; phylum Arthropoda; class Insecta; order Lepidoptera; family Papilionidae; genus Luehdorfia; species Luehdorfia chinensis. Next base: position 172,571 of record JAHVAK010000612.1, read on the forward strand.
AGTAGGCCTTACTTGCAGCGGTGGATTGGTTAGAACTACTTTAGCTTCTTATTTGTGAAGAAGCATTGGATTTTATTACAGAGTATATGTAGTACACTTTAGAAAATCTTACACTCTTTCTAATTCCGTGGGTATCGTAAGAGTCGACTAAGATTGACCCCAAAATACAGAACTAACTTTCCCCGGCCAGTATTAGGCAGCATCATCGACGGTATAAAATTCTAGTAATGCAGATAGCAATACTAGAGAGAATTTTATACCTTCGATCAGACGCTTCACAAACCAATCTGCCTGTAAAGCGTGGCGATTATGATTAATTCAACCAGCTGTGTAAAAACTTATTGTAAGTTTTTTCTGTTATTTGTTTTTTTTTACGATTTCATGTTACATTAAATTACATAACGTAACGACCGCGTAGCCTAATGATTAGAGTACCTTCTAGCTCGCGGGTCCTGAGTTTAAATTCCAGCCGAAATAAACTTTTGAGAACACATACATACATACATACATAAGATCACGACTGTATCCCATAAAGGGTAGTCAGAGACTGGGCACTCACTGCAAAAACAGATGACTGCCACAATCCACGTTTCACCAAAACAATATAATGCACTTGGTGTGATAGGTGGTGAGCCCATCGCCACCATGCGCTGTTGGGTGCACAGTGCAGTTTAATTCCTTACTCGCCTTTTACGAGATCCATTGGATAAGATGGAGTGGTAGTATTCTTTTAACGAGCCGCCACCACACGGCTAAGACGAGAGAGTTTCTCTGCGTGAGTTCTATAAAATCTCCTGCGCAGTTGATTGCTTCTTACAATATTTGGAAGTTGTCGCTATCATCGTCGTATTACATGACGTGTGTACGAAACAATTCAACATGATTATGTAGAGCTTATAACTTCAGGAGGTGTAAGTCACGAGTACCAGATTCACACATCATTTATCCTACACGTCTCTTGTTTCTCCGGGCCATTTGTCAAAAACTCGGATGTCACTATTCACAGTGATTTATGGTCGGACAGGAACGCAATCGTTGTAATGGATAAATATTGTATTATTTTTTCGGTTAAGGAACAGTTAGGGTGGGTATAATGTGCGATATTTGAAGACACTTATGATACTTTCTTACTCTGATATCATGTGGGATAAAAAGGATAGATAGTAAGGTAATTATTTATTTGAAAATTTGTTCTAACATTTAGGATTCCCACCGTAAATATTGTTTCTTTGCTGGTTGGCTGTATACTTTATAATCAATAACATCTTTACATTCCACTACTAATAACTAGCCTTTCGACAGCTAGGAAAATCTGCTGTAACTATCATGCTGGACAGGCCGATCAATGTCTTGATAATTTAAATATCTATTATAGGATAGGGAAGTAAACTCTAGTTTACCATCACACTGTTAGTTAACTTTAGGTGGCATTAATTTTGCACTATCAGGCGTTTTGCAGGTGGCAGGATTCCTATGCAGGAATCCGTCTAGGTAGGCACCACCGCAGGGTCAGTTATTCTGCCGTGAAGCAGTAGTGTGCAAACATTACAGTAATTTTTCGGTCTGAAGGGTATTGAGAGCTAGCGTAATCACTGGCTATATGAGACTTCAGAACTTATGTCTCTGGGTAACGGGCCTAGTGTCGTGCTACACAGAAGTATTCTGAGTAACACAGCATCTGTTATGGGCAGACATTGCACTTACCATCAGTTGAACGTGTTGCCCGTCTCGTCAATTTGTCAAATTTAAAAAAAACTTTGCTAATTTAAAAATGGACTATGCTGGAATAAAAATGTTTTTTTTTAATGGATATAGTGACGAGTCAAATAAGACGTGATGGTAAGTGCAATGTCTGCCCATAACAGATGCTGTGTAACCCAGAATATTTCTGTGTGCCACTGATTATCCAGTGATTACACTAGCTCACAGTGCCCTTCAAACCGAAACACTACTGCTTTACGGTCGAATACATGGTCCATGGTTGATACCTACCTAGACGAATTATTGCGAAGGAATCCTACCAATTATGAAAATAATGGCTATTTTATTTAATAAATATCAAATTTACCAAAATACAAAATATAAATAATTACTCGCTATGCGAGAGGAAAACATGACTATTTTTATAATATAGTTAGCAATCACTTTTGCAGATAATAAATAGAAATCTAAACGTACTCGTAACAATATATCATTGTCATCCTACACACGACAGAGCCGAATCCTGTGAACCGAATTCGGTTTGCATCAAATTGATCTGACAGTTCGCCATCGTCAATCATCGTACCTAATGATGCAATGTAAATTCCAACGAATATTAAACTTTTCTTCATTTCCTTGAGTGTGTATTGTGATGTATATAATAAAGCGTCATCCATTTGTTGTTATTCTCCGTTGTCAACCAAGTAGACAGAAAACATTATACTTAGCATAATACGTTGGATATTATAAATCTCAAAGTAACGGCGATAAAAATCCAAGTATTTTACTTTGGAAACCTATTGTGCCTTGTACAACGTCATGTTGTACGCGTTTAATTTAGAAGAACGAAGAAAAAAGAAGAACTCATTACTAAATTGATCCTAGACGACTTGACTATCCATAACGTATCAAAATATCATGTCCATACATTAGTTTCAATTATTCAAATCATTCAGCTCAATTGAGGCAGTTGCTAAGCGATTGAATTCCGCGCGACTGGTCGCCGGTTCGATTCCCAGAAGTCGTATGACCTACAGGCAGATGTTCCGGGTTTGAGTGGATGTAGATGTGAAATTTATGTCTGTACAACGCATCCATGATACATTATATGTGTGGAGTTTTCAAACAAAAAAGTCTGATTTGGTCATGTAAGCATATTATACATACATATATTCACGCCTTTTTCTCATATAAGGGGTAGGCAGAGGCCATAAACGTAGCCTACTCTTCGCCCCCGCGGAAACGTGTCATCATTTCAGCCTGTAACCAGTCTGCTGCTGAACACAGGGCTCCCTCATAGATTGGTATAAAAGTTTGTAGCTCTCATTTTGAAAGGATTTTGCCATAGTTGCCACGCTTGGCAGCCGCAATTGTTTTATTGAGATGTTCCAAGAAAATTCTGCTGCCCATCTTCTGGTTTTAATTTTCTCTCTGACTCTCGACTTTTACGAAACCCGTGTGAGATTTGGCTTAGTTAATGTATGTAAGGAGAAGAAACGAGAGATCTAAAATTTATATTATAATATCTGTTACAAATACATTACATTGAATAAAAAAGTTTGGAAAATCCAAATGCACGCCTCATGACGCTCATTTAACTCTTAAGAAAAAAAAATTGTATTGAGGTTCAAATATTTAAAGCCATATCCATTTCAGATGAAAACAATAACAATAAATTATTTTTCTTAATAACTACAAGTGCTCACTTTTGATATGAAATAGGAAACCAGTAGATACAATTCTGGACACGACCAAAAAAAAAACTCGGTCTCGAAACGTCAATTTTTTCGAGAGTTATCGTGACCACATCCCTAAAAAAATCCGGGCGACCGCGTCAATTTTTTTTTAAACCGTTTTTCAAAATAATTTTAATGAATTAATTAAAGTGTTTTATTGGTACACCTCTATTTAAATTAGCATATAAAGTGCAATACAATTGTGATAGAGGAATTTAAACACCACCGAATCGCTTGACCTTGACATGTCGGGTATAAAGCACTATCTCACTTCGCGCTATGAGACGTGCAATATAGCATTGAATTTTTACGTTTATACTGACATTGTCAATCACAAATGGTCTGTCGTTTGTTTAGATTCATACTGCCAATGTTAAACACGTAATAATTCTAATTAAACAGTCACACAGTATGTAAAATGTTGCCAACAAATAATTACTTAAGCTTCAATAACGTACAAACTTAAAAAAATATGGTCATATTTCGACTATAAAATAAATAATTTTATGAAATATAATAAATAATATTATGAAGTAGATATATAACAAAACAATCTAAAATATCGTAATGACTAGAACACCGTAGTTGTATTCGATTCGTCTTTTTTAGGCCTCCTAGTCTATGTTTTATAATCTATACGTTGACTGTAAGTGCCAAAAAAAAATAGAAAGTGAAAAGAAAGCGTTTAGACTAAATCTTCAGAAAATTGCTTTACTATAGTTGTCACGCCGACTCATGACTAACGTGAGCGGTGATAGGTCACTTCCGTAGCTTACCATATGTAATTTTTTTTAATGATCAGTTTCAATCATTCGTTAAACAACTTTACTCGATATAACGCTTGGTACATATACATAAGTGTTACGAAATTATTCTGATTTAGTTTATTCCCAAGGGCTTAACCAAAATCATATAATGTGCAAATATACTTAATTCAATCCACCGTGCTGGCACCTCAAGACCTGAAATTGTCAACCGAAATTTATAATGCTTATTTACTGATCTAGCTGATAGGTATCCGGCAGAGTAGAATAGCACCTACCTCTTTCCCGACAAGTAAAAATTCCCGATAAGCTTAGCGACAAAGTAGCGACTAAGATTTTGTACGGACAACCTACATTCGTGCAATATAACGCCGTAATATGCAATGCTGTCACTATACTGCTTATATACATTTTTGACTCGTACCAAAATGGCAGCTTCGTAATTCGCCACCTTTTACGACTCGTTTCTCGCGAGGGCGAAATTTGGGCGACTTGTGCGTATAAAAAGTCGTGACTGTATGTATGTATGTGATTTACCATACACTTAGCGGTAAAACCAAAACATCGTGTCTAAATCAGTGTGTCTTAAAAATTAAAATATGTCACGATATGTAACGTTCATCAACTTTGACAGAAACACCAACTGGATGCCGTCTAAAAATAAGAGCTCAGCTGTGACGTCTGTAGGCTGTTATCACTATTACCACTCGTTATTGTTAGTTACATAGAAGTTCATTACGATTCCAATTAGGAAATAAGATCAAACACATCACACTAATTATGTAGACAATAATCCGTATATAATTAAGCGGGCTCGAGAATCGGTTTGCACGCTCAATTGACGTGGCATGGAATTATCCGTATAACATAATTAGGTTGTCTACGCGGGGGCGAATTCGATATTGATAAATTATTGGTCAAATATAATTGACTGTACCGGAAATTGATTATAATTAAATAACACTAGGTAAAATAATTTCAGGCAGTAATTTCCGTATACTGAAGACCTAAAAAAAATAATTATTTTAAATAGGAATTCATTAATGTTTACTTAAAAATGGTTAGATCATTTTTATACGGTACGTCATATACGTAACTTCTGAGACGTAGCGCGAAAAAGAAGCCCAGGAACGGGACACTGTTCGAACATAGATACCGACGTTACTGAAATAGTTAATTACAGTTTTAAGAAAATTAGTGAGAATTAATTACAATTTTATGAAAAAAAAATGTCCTTTAATTCTATGAAATATACAAAATTAAAATATACTGAAACGTGTCCGTCGAAGCGGCTGTCCTTAGCTTCTTTTCTCACAATTTTCTCTTACAATTGGATACTTTAAATTAATCTCCAAGACTACAAATAAAGCTAGGGGTTTGTTTTTAAATTTATCTTACGGTAACTTTAACTATTATACAGGATAATACAGGATGACTACGGAATAAATACACTGGTTTTTTATAACCTGTTGTTTTAATCGAATGGTTTCTTAATATCACTATTATCATCACCATCCTCGGCTTATTAGTAGTCTACTGGTAACAAGGCTATCCTAAGAACAGAGGTAGGCGGCATGGCAATCACAGTAATCGAAGCTTCCCACCTAAGATGCTGTGGTCCGTCACCGGTATATATATTATCGGTATTGCGTTTTTCGAGTTACTTAATCTGTAAACTGTCGGAAGCTCTGACATTAAGATTTTCCAGGCATTTCCGTGACAACTCTTAAGACTCACGTAATAAGACGCTGTGTCAGATTTTCTTTCACCGCCACCAAACTGCAATGTTTTCTGTACGGATTTTTCTACATACATACATAAGATCACGACTGTATCCCATAATGGGGTAGTCAGAGACTGGGCACTCACTGCAAAAACAGATGACTGCCACAATCCACGTTTCACCAAAACAATATAATGCACTGGTGTGATAGGTGGTGAGCCCATCGGCACCATGCGCTGTTGGGTGCACAGTGCAGTTTAATTCCTTACTCGCCTTTTACGATTTTTCTAAATGTACTATAATTCAATTTTTTTAAATTTATTTATATGATTTTTTTTAGAAAAGTATCCATAAAAACCTAAAACAGGTTTTGTCTTGGATACTCAGACACTTGAGCTTTAAACAGCTCTATAAACAAAGAAAACAAAAATAAACTTTAAATATTTTTAGTTCGTTGCTGACAAATACTATGTCATAAGAATAAAAACATGTTATTAGTTATAGCTTCCCCATCGTACTCCGTTTACTACGAACCGGTTTCCAGTTAGCGATGGCCGATGCAATTGAGCTCAGATGCGTTAGACATACAGGTGTAGGAATGTACACTTTTTTGTAAGCTTTATTTAAAACCTATGACGGTGAATCATTTGGAAACGTAACTTTTATTTGATAAAAATGACTTAACTAGCAAAACGTTGACCTGATGGTAAGTGCAACGTCTGCCCATAACAAATGCTCTGTCACCCAGAACATTTCTGTGTGATACCACACTGCACCCGTCACTCTGAGATATCAGCTCAGCTCAGCAGTCTCACATGTCCAGTTATTACGCTAGCTCTCAGCGCCCTTCAAACCGAAACACAGTAATGTTTGCACACTACTGCTTCACGGCAGAATAATTGGTCCTGGGGTGGTACCTACCTAGACGGATTCCTGCGTAGGAATCCTACCGCCAACAATAATAGTATATAATTTCGTTCCATTACTTAGTTAACACGATGGTTCGTTATCATGTCAATGTTTGGCAATTTATTAGTGAATGTAAAATCCACATAAATTTGCTTACACGTTTAATAAGTATTAACAGAACTTGTCGGCTCGGTTGGCGCAGTGGCTAAGCCCTTGGCTTCTGCGCCGCGGGTCGCGGGTTCGCTTCCCGCACGGGACAAATATTTGTATGGTCTACGTATAGTTGTTTCCGGGTCTGGGTGTTTGTGCATGTGGAATTTATGTCTGTAAAACGCACCCACGACACAGGAGAAATCCTACTGTGGAGCTTCGTTTTAAAAAAAAAAAACAGAACTTTCCAATTATCTAAACTCACCCGGTACTCTATTAAATTATTCATTCCATTTGTTTAGATTCGGACCTAGTAGTGACCGACAATGGACATCTTTGTCCCCTTCGTCTATTGGACAAAAAGGCTATCAAGTCAGCATTAAGTATGCAGATTGAATTTTGTTATCCCAAAGCAATTGAGAGAAATTGTGTTAATGGATTATGTTGTTCAATTGTCATTTTATAATTGATTCCAGCTGGTGATTGGGTTGCTTTTATTGTATTTATAACACAGCTGGCAATTTAAAGAGTTCAGAGGGGCTTGAAAAAGCCTGAAATTAATAAAGTATTTAGGACCTTTTAGGTTATTTTTTAAATTTAGGACATGTATGTGAGCCATTTGGTTTTCGTTTTACAGGATCAGATCCCCTATGTTCAGCAGTGGACTAGTGATAGGCTGAAATAATGATGATGGTGGTGACGTAAGATCGTGGCTCTCATTTTGGGGAAATTTTGCCAAAGATGCCACGCTGGCAGGCCGGTTGGCAACCGCAGTTTATTTATTCATATGTTCCAGGAAGATGCTGCTCCTTAATTCCTGGTTTTCATTTTCCCTCCGTCGACTTTTACGACACCCACGGGACGAGATGGGGTAGATTCTCTTAAGCCGCTTATTATTGACAACAAATACGGAATAGCCATTTCTAATATGACAGACCTTAATTATCCAGACCTGTGACCGGCAGCAGCGTCTCATGACTGCCACATGCGTCATACTTGGGAACAGGTGCTGCTTGTGGAGGTTGGCCTGCTTGAGTTTGCCATACATCTATGTACGTATTATAAAATCTGTTACACCCGATATTAAATAAAAATAGTAAAATTTTCCTACGTAATAAAATTACGTTATACAAAGCCTTTATTCGGCAAATTATGGCATACGCAAGCTCCGTATTTGCGCATGCCTCTCCGCGTCAAATTCCCCGACTTCAGCTTCTACAAAATCGATTCAATCGATTCGCAAAGCCACGGGAGCACCGTGGTTCCTGCGTTATGCTAATCTTCACTCCGATTTAGGGCTTCCTACCATAGCACAATATCTAAAGTTGGCCTCCCGCCGATACTTCGATTCTGCCGCCACGCACCTCAACCCACTGGTTGTGAGTGCTGCCACATACAGCCCCCTCGCGTTACAGCAAAACTCGACGCGCGGAAAAAGGAGACCGAGGCACGTTCACGAGGACCCTGACGACGTGACCTCTAGGGCCCAAGCGCTCTACTCAGCACGACACACAGACACACAACATCACACCATCATACCTGCCCCGCCGTCGGCGAGGGCGTATCAGACAAAGTTATTCGCGATACCGACGCATCTCAGGCCGGTTCTCCCCTAGCAATAGTGTCATTAACAGAAGCGTCGCTGGAGTTTCTTGCGCCATTTCTTCTCCAGCGGAAACGCATTTTGATTTGGTGGTAAACTTATTTAATAATAATCCTGATAGTAGTAATAATAATTGTAATATTGCCCTCCTGATTGAAGTAACTGACCGTGCCGAGCCCGGCCCCCTTGGGCACCCTCGAGTCAGTTACACTCGCGAACAGGATGACGGTCCAAGCCGAGGTCCCCTCTCGGGGGCCTTGCGCCAGTCATCCATAAAAAAGGTTTCGGCTAAGCACCCTCAGCGCTCTGCCACCTTTCAATCCGGCGAAGCTGTGAAAGCATTCGAGCTAAGTGACCATCCGTCTTAAAAAAAATTAAAAAAAATCTGTCTTTTTCAATATTTTGTCAAGGATCATGCTTCGGTCAAGACTATTCTTCTTAAATTTATGTATAATGTTTTTTAAAAATATATTTTACAACGGGTTCTTTAATTTCAATGTATTTAAAAAGTTATTTTCTTCTTGCTTTTTTTTTCAATTTAAAAGTTACCTTCATATCAACCAATCATTATCCCAAACAATAAAAAACCTCAGTTTCGAAATTAAATTCACATTTCTTCCAGCCACCTAACCTAACCCTTGAAATGCGTGTCGGATTCAACGCGGTTTTATTGCACGGAAAATGGCTGAAAAGACCAGTGACGGAAACTCTCGATCAGCTGGTGTATGGTCCAAGTTACCAACATTATAATATTAATAGTTATTTGAATGCAGTTAAATGCAATCAAAATTATATTTATTACTAGCTTCACACGCGTAAAATAAGCGGATGACGTGATCATATTACAAATATTAATTAATATTCATATCTTCTAAACCCTGCAAGATATCGAAAAAGAAAATACACAAAAGTTTAAATCAAAACTCCAGTTTTTGTTCCTTAAACAGTTTTTTTTTTAATTTTCTTTGAAATCTCTTATGCCTTTTTGAAGCCTATTTAAGACAAACTTTTAGACAGTCAAACAGAGGGTCATAACTATTTTTAATAAATGGCATAACCACATATCTACGTAAAAAGAGCTTAAACTTTAGGTTATTTTTAATATTAATAAATGAAAAATTACACCTAAATACAACTAATATTATAGCTATTCATTTAATAACTGCAAATCATTCTAGTTTTCAAAACTTGTGATAGGTTCACTCACACTCGACTATCACAAATACTATTTTATAATAATTTTTGTTATTTATAATAAAAATTAAAAAAAATATTTACCGCTTATTGTCTTTAATTGTACCAAAAATAGCTAAAGCAATTCGTAAGGAAATCAGTTCAGAGGAAACACAAAAGCAATGGAAAAATCGAAATGTCCTCAACAGAAACCCCGAATGACCATCTGACGGTAAATTTAACATTTTTCCATTACTGGGGGTCGAATCAACCCCCTTCGTTTGTCCATTGAGCATTATTCTTCTACATATTATTATGGAAAATAGAAAGGCGTTTTGACCCTTTCGCCTTGTTATTATTTATTGTGCAACGGTGTAATATCAATAAATCCCTGTTTAAGCTCCATTAGCTTTCTTCTTAACGAAATATAGTGCCGTAGTACATTTTACCCTTTTTTCAACCAACAGTATATACTAACTCAGCTAGTTAAGAGGGATATAAATAAAACTGGATTATTAGATGTTGAAAAGTAGTTTTATAAAACTAAACATTTATACTGTATATTATTAAACAATTCAATCTAAACTCAACAAACTCCTACCATCAATTTTTGTACAGTTTATGAAGAATTGTTACACTCAACGTTACTGTCTAAATATAAGTATACTTTTACAGATATACTAACTAAATTAAATTCAACATATGCTAACAGTTACGTAAATTTATTAAAGTAAGATTTAGACCATGCTTAAATCACATTGTCACCGTCAGAAGTTTTCAGAAGAATACTTGAGTAGTACTAGTTGGCATCATACCTTTTCCCAAAAATTCCAAATTAAAAGGACGGAGCGGAGACTGGAGGCCTTGTTGGAAAAATCACCTTCTCTTATCCATTGTTAAGCTTATGCAGTAAGTTTTTTTTTTAATGAAAAATCTGACGAGACGAGCAAAACGTTCACCTCATGGTAAGTGCAACGTTTGCCCATAGCAAATGCTGCGTCACCCAGAACATTTGTGTGCGACACCACACTGCGCCCGACACTCGGAGACATCAGTTCTTAAGTCTCATATGCCCAGTGATTACACTAGCTCTCAGTGCCCTTTAAACCGAAACACAGTAATGTTTGCACACTACTGCTTCACGGCAGAATAATTGGCCCTGGGGTACCTACATAGACGGATTCCTCCATAGGAACCCTACCAACCCTACCTAACACCAGTGTCAGAGATACGGCTATAGTCAAAGGTTATTCAAACCTCAAAAACTAGTAAAAAAAGTCTATATATGTTGAACTCGAATCCTGTGGTATAGTGGACACTATACCACAGGATCTATATTGTGTAATAAGTATAAGTATCTATATTGTAATTAAAGAAAGATATTTGAGATTTTATCGCGTTTAATTAAGGTTGTGTTTGCCGAAATTTCGAGCGGTTTGCAGCACCAATGCTTATTGGAGGCCTAAGGTAGACTAAAGTTAATCCAGTCTACCCAGATTTTTATTATTAACTAAGTTCGATTGAAGCCGTGGTAGCTCAGGGGCCCGGTGCTCGCCTTTGATTTCATAGTAAGCGAGTAACCTGGGTTCGATCCCCGGTGCCAGCACCTCTAATATTGTTCTACAATTTTAAGTGCTGATTTACCACGTGCTTAGCGGTGAAGGAAAACATCGTGAGGAAACCTGCATGTCCGAGGAATAGGAATATTTCGAGGACATGTGAAGTCCGCCAACCCGCATTGGAGCAGCGAGGCGGATTCTTCATAGCTCCAAAACCCTCTCAGAAATGAGAGGAGGCCTGTGCTCAGCAGTGGGACATTTATAGGCTGAAACTTTACTTTTTTTACTAAGTTCGATCAACATATTCCCACTGAGAAAAATAGTTTAAATTAAACACATTATTTAATACGTGTGTATAAAAAATCATTATCGTCGGCACAGTTGGCGCAGTGGCTAAACGCTTGGCTTCTGTGCCGCGGGTCGCGGGTTCGATTCCCGCAAGGGACAAATATTTTTATGGCCTACAGATAGTTGTTCCGGGTCTGGGTGGTTTGTGCATGTGGAATTTATGTCTGTAAAACGTACCCACGACACAGAAGAATCCTACTGTAAAAAAAAAATTAATAGTATAAGAAGCAGCCACCGGGGAGCTAACTTTTGAAAAACTAATTTCATCCATATTCATCGTTAAAATGTTTTTATTTAAGGCTTATTAGAGACAAAATCTTTGAATAAAGCACAAACTGTCATTTAACTTGAACATGAAAATATAATTAAGCTTGTATTATTCCGACAGAGAGTGCCCAGAATAAACAATGATATTAATGGCTCTAAAAGGCAATGTACATGGCCTTTTAGAGCGCGAGTAACCACCATGTAGCGGAAAAAAATTATATTAAAGAAAAAAAAGTGAAAATAAAAAAAAAATGATATAATTAATTTTTCATATTGTTAAAAGCACACAAGGAGCAATCAAAGATACCGCTTATTTTAAATTCTCTATAACAAGTCTAAATACATACATACATACATACATAAGATCACGACTGTATCCCATAAGGGGTAGTCAGAGACTGGGCACTCAATGCAAAAGCAGATGACTGCCACAATCCACGTTTCACCAAAACAATATAATGCAGTTGGTGTGATAGGCGGTGAGCCCATCGCCACCATGCGCTGTTGGGTGCGCAGTGCAGTTTAATTCCTTACTCGTCTTTTACGAGATCCAACGGATGCGATGGAGTGGTAGTATTCTATTAACGAGCCGCCACCACACGGCTATATATATCTAAATACAGCTAGTAAAATAAATGTTTCGGGTGTAGTTTTTCCGAAATCAAGGTGCTATGAAAATATTCATGGTTATTTACGAAGTTTATATTGATTTTAATGAAATTGAAAAATAACTAATGACCAGAACATTGTTAGTCTTTACTCATTTCTTAGCTGCGCATTAATCATAGCCGACGTGCATTAAAGTAAGGAAAGGTAATTAATATGTTCACGTCGTCGCCGAGCTGTTTTCACAACTTCGCTTCTCATTAAGACGCCATTAGGGTTCTATGAACATATTTCATGGTGCATAGATATTACATCGCTCGTTTTAATTTGTTTCACAAGACGCATGCCATGAGCAGTAATGGAAACACGATTTTATTTTATTGTATTTTTTTTCTTTCCGGCTCCACGCACGGTAGAATAGTAACATTTTAAAAGATGAGAGACGCTTGCCTAGCTAGTAGTCAGAGTACCTGGTCAGGTAGTGTCTAGTAGTCTGGGATTCCACCCCAGCACCCGTTGCGTAGTAGGCACTACGCCACGGGTCCTGGGTTTGAATCCCAGCCGGTGCCAAAATTTGTGCGACAACATAAATTGTTGGTTTTCAATCTGGTTGTGTTGGGTGACGTGACGATTTTTTTAATCAAAAATGTTGCCTCACGCTACGATTTTTCGTCAATCTTAGATGCATTTACAAAAATAAATTAGTCGTGCTATAAAAGTATTTGTTCTGTATAGGCGATGCTTTTAATAGGTACTCTTATATGAATACATACATACATAATATCACGACTGTATCCCATAAGGGGTAGTCAGAGACTGGGCACTCACTGCAAAAGCAGATGACTGCCACAATCCACGTTTCACAAAAACAATATAATGCACTTGATGTGATAGGTGGTGAGCCCATTGCCACAATGCGCTGTTGGGTGCACAGTGCAGTTTTATTCCTTAATCTCCTTTTACGAGAGAGAGAGGGATGAGACGCAATGGTAGTATTATTTTAATGAGCCGCCACCACACGGCAGTCTTATATACACATAATATTTAAAATTCAAAACTTTACGCAGATATGTGTTATTTGCGAGATTTAAATCAGCGATATGGGCCACGGGCCTATAGCGCATATACATTTATAACTAGCACGCCAACTAAGCGAATACAACACACGTTGTCAATATTTTAAAGGAATTAAGCTTACGATACGTTTCCACGCCCAAAATCCCAGCAATAATGAATAGAAACCTGCAAATACCGGTCCCATTTGCAAATACCCGCCAGCCCTTAATCTGCCGCTTGCATTTTACGAGATCTAGAGCAATATCTGTCAATGTCCTTATCAATAAATTGTGGACGTTTAGAGCAAATGACGTCGTTTGATGGTTTGAGGCGGGCGCGCGTAATCCGGGGCCTACGGTGCCCCATCTGCAACGCAAGGGTTAAGTCGCGACAAATAGACCATTTGCAAATAATAAGACGCAATGAAAGAATAAATTAAGGGCCCGTGGGGTTGGTCTATTTAACAATTTGAGGGTTGAATTTTAGTTTATTGAGTATAACATATTTCGCTGCCAGCGATTTTTTCAAGCTTCTTTACCTCACGCCACTTTTATTATTAATTTTTCGTGCGTTGTTTAGCAAATTCGCTTCGAATCAAACTCAACAAAAGATCTTCGAAACTCCCTATAGTAGTGTCGATGTAAAATAATTTAATACTCCATGTCATCTCGAGAGTATCCTAAGCGTCTACTAATGAAAGTTCTAGAACAATGACATGGCTTACGACAGATGGCGGAATAACCATCTCAAATTATGTTACACCTAAATTATTAGAAATGTGACGGGCAGCGCATCTGAGATGCGAGGTGGTACTGTGATCACCAATCCGCCTACCAAGCGTGATTATGGCAAACCCTCCCTTCTTGGGAGAGGCCCATATCCAGCAGTGGACTGTTACCAGGCTGATGATGAAAAAGAAGAAGAAATTATAAGACTGGTGATGGATAGCAGGTAAATTGCGAGGCACTATATTTGCCAATCCACCTGGGATTGGCAAATATAGTGCCTCGAGCCTATAGTCCCACCGAAACGATTCGCAACCCGGGCAAAGTCTGCTATATTATCTACGAGAACTACAAATGCCTTTAATAAAAAATAACAAATGTAAAATAAATATAAAAGTTAGCCCTTCAAACACGAAACCTCTGACCATCGTTTTATAAAATTTGCTGCTGATGATGTCCTCACTGGACCTCTGCAGCACTTTCAGCTTTCTCCATTTCATAGCGGGCTCTGCCAAGTAGATTTACAACTTTATATGGACCTAAGTACTTTGATTTCTTAAATAAACTGAGTTCGTGTTATGGCCACAAGATCTCCGATATGGTACTTTATTCTTTGCTTCCTTTTTCTGTTTATAATATGGCAGATATTTCATTTGCATGTCATGTCTGCCAATCCTGACCTGAGCAGCGTCACAGACAAAGGCTGGCTACAAAGCTTTATTAAAACTAGAGGATCTCAGTGAGACATTTATGGGCAGTAACTATACTTTTTCTTCAGCTGAGTCTTATGCAGGTTCCTGAAGACCTTCACTTTTAATAAACCATTTACCGGGGCTCAATTTTGGGCGGTTCGTTGAGTCTAAGGTAAAACTATAAGCGAAGAAAAATGGATTTATATTGTTTATGTTTACGACTTGTAAGTCAAATTTAAAGTAAAAATGTCTTTTTGATAAATATTGTTATTGGTGTGATGAGAGTAAAATTACTAGGTCAAATTTGAGTGCAACGTTTCTGTTATTCCTAATTAATATTTATCGATTAATTAATATTTATTAATATACTGAGCATTTATTTTACAGTGAATAACTTTTAAGTAGTTATACTTTTGTCAATTCGTGTTTATTTATTTTTATTTCAATCAAATTTACTTTATTTGTTTACAACGGATATTGAGTTGCATAAATGGCTATACTAAACCGCTTGCAGAAATTCAAAGTATGACGTCTAAATTATAAGTGAAATATAATTTAATTAATAGAATCAGGCGTTACTTTGCGGAAATCCATTATAGTAAAGGAGAGAAAGACAATTTGCTAAGATACGCATGAAAAATGTATAATGGTGTGTATTACCTAGTTTTGAAGAGCACCGCCCGCCCTCCCTCAACAGCGTGCACAAGAAAACCAATACCGCCACCGGGAGCCGCCACCAGATACCCTCCACCACTACAACACTACCACTAGGCAATACACACCACTGAAATCGAGAACCCAACACGTGTTTCACCTCAAAACGAGGCATTATTAAGTGTTGAGGGAGGGCGGGCGGTGCTCTTCAAAACTAGGTAATACACACCATTTTACATTTTGCATGCGTATCTTAGAAAATCAACTTTCTCTCCTTTACTAATATAATGTAGTAAATAAACTACTATATAATTATTTGCTGCATGGCTAATTATCGGTACCACTTAATTTGTTGGCTGGCTTCTCAATGTTCGCTCGTATTTAAGCATCGGCAGTAAAGAACAGCATGGAAATATCTAGCTCATTGATTTAACCGTAAGATAAACGTTAATATAATTTGAATATTCCCAATTAGTAGTTTACTGCAAACCAGTAATCAAGAGATAAGAAAGAATAAAAGTAACGAGACTATGATATGGTCGCTATTAAAACGATTTTTTATAATTGATAAGATGTCTGAGATGCAGGAATCCGTTTAAGTAGGTATCACCGCAGCGCCAGTTATTCTGCCGCGAAGCCGTAGAGCGAAGATTACCGTCTCTCGGTTTAAAGGGCACTGAGAGCTAGCGTAATCACTGGACATATGTGACTTAAGAACTGATGTGTCAGGTTGCTGGCGCAGTTTGGTGTCACACAGAAATGTTCATGCTGACACAGAATTTGTTATGGGCAGACGTTGCACTTACCATCAGGTGAACGTTTTGCTCGTTCCGTCACTTTTATCGAATAAAAAATAAAAAAATCATTCTCATAAATAAAACAAGATTCGACAGGCAAGGTATGAATATGGAAAAATGGGCGTAATTTACAAATATCCTTTAATATCACATTTTTGAACTTTATTTCATAAAAGTTAAGTAAAAGCAATTGATATTGTAAAGTCGTGAACTTCCAAACCATTTACGAAAACAAAATTAATTAGACTGCAACATTGTGAATAAAATTCATTAATATTACTTACAATAATTTTGTTTCTAGACACCCTGGTGAGATGTCTTAAGGAATTGTCTAAGGCGGCAATTAATAATTATTGCACCTACTTCCGGTCGCTTCCGGCGATGACGGCACTTCCGGGTAGAGGTGCCGGAGAAAACAATAGCAAGCTATATCCGGTTAATAAACATTATTAACAGTCGAGAGGCTTCGATAACATAGTCGCAGAGTGTTTGTTTATATATTTTATAGAATTGATTACTTTTCTTGTCATCTACACATTTGATGTCCTCCTGGCTGATTTTCGACCACGGCGACAACTACCAAATACCTACTCGTGGCAGATGTAACGCTAATTAGATAAGACCGGAAGTGGGCTAGGATGCAGTGTCAGAGACACAGGGACAATCACGACACAACCAGACCCGAAAACCAACAATTAGTGTTTTTGCACAAATTTTGACTCCGGCTGGGATTCAAACATAGGACCCGCGGCGTGGAACGCACGAGCAAGGTACGTAGAATGCCTAGGCGATCACGCAACCTAAGACAGTCCTAGACCAAAGGACGAAACCTTGTTAGCAGATTTCAGCCCACCCTCCTGTGTTCTTTGTAACACAAAAGGCCACACGGCCAACTACCACGGTTGCCGTAAGGCGCCAAAATCCAAACGACAATCCCCCCGCCTTCCGTATGGAATAAAATCCCGTCCCCCGCGTCCATTATAATCTCGGCTTCGCCGAACATACTAATTACCCCCGTGGCGAGTCGACCCGTCGACGAAAGCGACTTAGGTCTTATCTCTCGCTTCGCCGCCGTCTTCAACGACGACGACGGTTCCGCTATCGCAAATGCACTCAGGGATACCAATGGTAAGCAAGAGGACAGGATCGCCGCAGCTATGTGTTACAGCCACATAGTCTCGTCTATAGTTCATTTCCAAGCATAATGGCCCTACCGGATTCTATCACATATATACATATGTGATAGATACATAGCTGGAGTTTCTTGCGCCATTTTTTCTCCAGCTTCTACGCATTTGATATTGTTAGTAACTCAGATGTTAAAATCGTCCTCCCGATAGAAATAACTGATCGAGCCTAGTACGGTACCTTTTGGGCGCCGTTGAGTCAGTTTACTTACGCGCACAGGGTAACAGTCCAAGTCGAGGTCCTATCTCGGGGGCCCTTGCGCTAGTTACCCACTATAAGTGTCGGTCAAAAAAAAATACACGCTGTAAACTACGTTATGCCATCAAAACATAGAAATTATTATGTATGTTATCACGACCGTATTTATTTTACTGGTGGAAGCAGTTTTATACCAGGAATTCGTCTCGGTAACACCGCATACCAGTTTTTTTTAATTTATAAGCTAGCACTTAACTACGATCCCACCTGATGGTGAGTAACAATGTTGCTCTGGGTGGTAAACGCACTAGCTTAGAAAAATCCTATTCACTCTTCTCTTGAAGACACCCACATTGTAATCGGGCTGAAAGACTGATGCAGGCCAACTATTCCAGTCCTTTGTTGTACGCATTCGGTACGACGAAGAAAAATGCTTCATCCTATTGCAAGGTATGTCCACAGCAAAATGATGGAAACCCCCCGTGCGTCTTGATGTCCTAAACAACCTTAAAATGAACCTCAAAAGAGCACAACTTCTCTAATTTCTGATAGGGTTTTGTAGAAGGGAACCCGCCTAGCCTCTGAGTTACCACGTTTCACCTGGAAGCGGGACGGATTTTTCGTAATTGCTCCGCAAACGGATAGTATTAACGCTGCCGTCCGTCGTCGGGCAGTTTATCACATGGACATAAATTAAACGAACGTTCAAACCCGAAACAATTACCTGTATATCATACTAATATTTAATCCGTGCGTGAATTGAAACCGGCCTTTACCACAAAAGCTTAGCTACCGTAACCGAACAACAGATCCGTAAATTTTAAAGTGTGCCAACATTACCGTAAATGTTAAAGTCCAGTCTAACATTTTCACGGGTATATTTTGTCACAAAATAAACATACGTACAAAACAACAAATATATATAATAGATACAATCATGCGAGACCCCACATTTCGCTCCACATCGTAACACATCATTAATCTCTGATCTATGTGACATTTAATTACCTAAAACACCATATATTTGGCATTCTTCCGTTCCTTGTCCTATGGGAGACGTCTTTACTTTTACAATTGGAATATTACCATTGGATATGCTATTAAGAACTTTAAGTCCTTTGCGTAAGGTTTTAGATACATGTAATCTATTTCTAATGTAGGAGTAATTAATGTTGTCTATTCTCTCTCTTATTGCTTCACGCCTAAGATTTTATTGTTTCTTGTGTAGTTTATAGAAAGTCGACTACATATTTCTATTTATATATACATATACTACACGATATGTGTTATTTACAACAGATATGTAATAGCGTCCCATAACTCATAAGTAATTGATTTGCGAGATTATGACTTTACCCTATGTAACAATATGATTAGATTTTAAATGCAGGAATCCGTCACGCCTAGTTTCCCACAGCGTCGAAAAGTCAGCTACGGGTGTGGTCTCTGCCTACCCCGTATATGAAAAAGGGCATGTTTATGTATGTATTCCTCTATCAATCGGAGACTATAAGATTTTTCTGCCATTTCCGTTTATCGACTCTGGGATCAATTAAATTTGTGTTCCATTATAATACATTTTAAACATTTGCATGAGCTCTCTTATAGTCAATGTAAATAAAGTAGCGGTACGTATGGCTTAGAATAAGTTGCTTTAAAAAGCTTACCACTCCAAAGTTCCGTTAAAAACCATTCCAAACTTGAAATGAGCTCTACTCATTTCCGTTGCAGGACTGTATCCTAGTGTGGAGTGCTTGACAAATACCAGGACATTTCACAGTCTGGCGATCACCTTTATAGAAGAAAAGCGCTCACAATGCATTCACTATTTTAGCCGCATGCGGACTAATGTCTGATATTTGTTGCGGGATGATACTTTGAAACTTTACATGCCGTTTATCCTTTTGAAACATAAATTAAGTAAATAAATATCTCTTTTGAAACAAAGACAATTTAACTATAGTTTAAACTGCTTGTTAAAGTGTCGACTAGTTTGTTGTTAGATTTTAAGCGTGATTACGGTGCTTTAGGGAATTTACGATATGGGGTTTTAGATTAGTCCTAATTTTTTTTAATGTTTCAAACGCTTTTAATATTTACGTTTAGAAGTCTTTCTGGTCGATCTGTTAATTAAAGATCACGGCTATAGGTTTTTATAAATATCCAATGGGAACTACTCTATTTTCCTGGATAAAAAATATCCTATGTCCGTCTCCATGACGCAAGCTATCTCTGTGCCAAATTTTGTCAAGATAAGTTAAACGGTTGAGCCGTGAAAAGGTAACAAATATGTAGTGTGGACGGAGGCGCAAACCCAGAGGCCCCCGCTTTTTATACATTATATGAGAAACGTGACAATTACAATACACACATGGATCAATTTACAGCTTTAACCCTAATCATACCATAACGGGTCTAATGACCCATTTTGGACTTTTGCATTGATAATGCACGTATTATCTTATTACTTCTCCAAATTTAACTTACTGACTTTTTCTGACTAATTAAGTCTACTGTTCTTATACTATTTTTATAATTTTTTATTTTGTTTATTTTGAGTAATAACTGTCGTATACCGTTGTCTACCACATCGAGTCATTTGACCCGGAGAACATTTTTTTTGTGTTATTAGCTTATCAATACATATTGCTTATCATATTGTATTCAGTAAACCGCAAATGTATGCAAAGACTGTTACGTAAAGTAGTTCAATCAAAATAGCTGAGAATAATTCAAGAAAATATAAAAATTTTAGATTGAAACTAGATTTTTGTGTAAAAAAGGTAGCAAAAAAAGTAAAGTTTGGTACATAGTTTTTATTTTATTTTGATAGCTTTATTAGTGATACAGGTACGAACAGTACGAACGAGACAGTCCAAATTCTTAGAAGATATAAATGATATTGGAGAAGAGTTTTCGGAAATCGGTGAAGATGAATTTTCTGAAAACGAAGATATATTGGTTACAAACGAAAATGAGTCTGAATCTACAGATAGTGACAATGAAGAGGAAAATATTGTGAATATCGGTTGTGGACGAAAAAGAAGAAGATTACTCTCAAGTTCTGAAGAAAGTGAAGCAGAAATAAATGAACAACATGTTGCAATTGATGGATCTGTTTGGGAAGAAATACAAATAGGTGGCACACCTGGAAGACCACCACTTCATAACATTTTCAGGCAAGAAGTAGGCCCAACAGGATATGCTAAACGTCATATAATGAAAGGTAAAGTTAGTACTGAATTTTCATTGATAATTGACCACCGTATTATGAACCATATAAGAACATGCACAATAGAAGAAGCAAACAGAGTGTTAGGATCCGATTGGAGTTTATCTCAAGAAAAACTTGCTGCATTTATTGCAATTTTATATGCACGAGCTGCATATGGAGCAAATAATTTGAAACTTTCTTTTTTGTGGAATAATATATGGGGGCCCAAATTTTTTTCTGAAACTATGAGCAGAAATAATTTTACCGAAATTCTTAGATTTATTCGTTTTGATAAAAAAAGTCAGCGAAGTGAACGTTTGAAAGCAGATAAATTTGCTATGGTATCCACGATTTGGAATATTTTCATTGAGAACAGCCAAAACTGTTACAAACCGGGTGGTAATATTACTATAGATGAACAGCTATTTCCGACTAAAGTACGATGTAGATTTACGCAATACATGCCTAACAAGCCGGATAAATTTGGAATCAAATTTTGGTTAGCGTCGGACGTCGATAGCAAATACGTCATAAATGCATTTCCATATCTAGGAAAAGATGAAAATAGACCCTCTTCAGTACAACTCTCTGAATATGTTGTACTCAAGCTGATCGAGCCATTTACGGGTTGCGGAAGAACTGTGACCACAGACAACTTCTTCACAAGCAAATCCCTAGCCATACAACTTCTAGCAAAAAGAACTACCCTAGTTGGAACCATTCGCTCAAACAAAAAGGAGCTACCACTAATTGCAAAGCAAAAGAAAGATGGCATGGCAAGATTTTCTTCGAAAATTTTTACTTCTGATAATTGTACTCTTACAATTTATAAAAGCAAGCCAAATAAAAAGGTACTTTTACTTAGTTCTAAACATAAATTTGTATCAATAGAAAATAATGATAAGCGTTTACCTGAAACTGTTTCATATTACAATAAAACCAAATTTGGTGTAGACATGACCGATCAAATGGCGAGGAAATTTACTACAAAGTCTAAGTCTTGCAGATGGCCACTCCAAGTTTTTTTCAATATCCTTGATTTAGCTGGTATAAATGCCTGGATTTTATACAAGCAAACGACAGGAGATAATATCTCGAGACAAGATTTTTTACTCAAGCTAGCAGTAGAACTTGCCGACGATTTTCGAGTTGCCCGTGAACAACCAAAAGAAAAAGCAAATACTAAACGATCGTTGCCTAACCCTGTTTCAGATTCTAATAAACGTAAGAGGTGTCAAAAAGGATACTGCAAAGAAAATAAAACTAATAAAATTTGCTCCAATTGTAAAAAAATTGTTTGCGGGAAATGTGCGACGGAATGTGTAAAAAATGTGATGTATAAAAACAACTCTTATTTTTTGCGTTTGAAATAGAAATTGTAAAAATACTATTTTATATAATTATAATACATATTTTATTATCATTATATTTTTATTTCCTTTCCAACATCCATATTTCATACATAAATGTAGGAAACGTAAATTTCGGGTCATTTGACCCGCTATGGTAAACTAGGTATCTAATAAGTGTTGGTATGATTAGTGTTAATGCAAAAATCCATACTAATATTATAAATGCGAAAGTAACTCCCTTTGACGGTTTGTTGCGTTTTCAATGCCTATATCCACGCGGACGAAGCCGCGGGAATCAACTAGTATCTTAATAATCTTAATTAAATATTTAAAAAAAACTGACTAGCTGTTACCAAGGAGCACCGGAGAGTTGCAAAATCCAGAGATTATTACGCCACTCAGGGAGGCCCTTTGTGCACGCCTTTATCATCAGAGTTAGTAAATAATGAAATCCTTAATAAATCACAAAACTACAGTTTCATCGATTCCAGTTTACGTTTAAAGAAACAGACTTTAGATTCCTTCAGTATTTTATTTTCTCCTCCACACTGTCTAATCCACAAATCATTGAACAACACACCAGTGGAGTTGCACCGATATCTTGCGATGAAAAATGGCTAGAATCGTGGACGTTTATTTGATGTCTAGCAGCGAACAGTGATAAATGCTTTCTGTGCGACATGGTGACTTCCGGACGTTTAATATTTTTCGTTATGACACCCTATTGGTCTTTACGGTTTTCATTTTCATGTATTTATGATAATCATTTTCCGATAAACAACGAAATGTTATCATCTGTGCGAGATATAGCGCCCTAAGCACACTGACTAGTTAGTTAGTTAGTAGTTACGAATTCACTTGTGGTAAAGAAGCTCAAAGCACACTTTTTTTAAGGAAAAAAGTGACTGGGCTACCACATTACATGCCTGATGGTAAGTGCAACGTCTGCCCATAACAAATGCTGTGTCACCCAGAACACCTGGTGTGGCACCACTCTGCCCATGTCACTCTAAGACAGCAGTTCTTAATTCTCATATGGCCTCTGGATCTCAGTTTAAACCGAACCACAGTTATATTTGCAGACTATTGCTTCACGGCAGAATACCTTGCACTGCGGTGGTACCCAACTAGACGGGTTCTTGCGTGTAACAGTCAATTTGACATACTTCTTGCTCGAAGTAGTATCGTTGTCATTATTATACTGCGTAAATGGGATGAATAAAAAAGCTCAAATTCATTTCTTGATGTGCAAAGACATTGATAATGTTCTCATGGACCACAGTGACTTGAACTTCCGAATACTGACTGCTTTAACTGCGCAATAGATATTGTAGTGTCACAAGTGTACTTGCAAAGACAGAAGCATTCACTCGTTCTTACCTGACTGCATCGGATTTGAAGCTCCTGTGATAAGATCGGAGGTAGGAAATAATGTCAAAGACACTGGGACAATCACAACACAACCAGACCTGGAAAATAACAATTTGTATTACTTCAAAAATTTAGACTCCAGTTGGAATTCGAACTCAGGATTTGGGGCGCAACAGTCATGTTCTATGATCAACTAGACTATAAAAAAATTCACCAGCACAAAATCGGTTGGCAAAATTCTTTATTCACTCAACAGCCCGGTACCCTGCCCACCTGTGGTAGGATTCTTATGCACGAATCCATCAAGATAGACCACGCCATGCAAGATAAGCTGTCGTGAACCAGTGTTTCGCAGTATTTCGCAGTGTTTTGGTCTGAGAACGCAAGTGCACTGAGAAGTAGTACAATCATTGAGCAAACGAGACTTAAGCACTGATATCTCAGGGTGACGGCCGCAATATGGTGTCCCACAGAAAGCTTCTGAGTGACATCTGTTATGGGCGGTCGTTGCACTTACCATCAGGTGAACGTTTTGTTCGTATCGTCACTTTATCTAATAAATAAAAATCTGCCTTTTTAATTAAGTTTTCACTTCATTACTATCATCTGTATACAGTAGGTACCTCGGATATGAAAAGCCTATAATTGTTTCACTTCTGAGCACAGGCCATCTCTTATTTATTGGGGTCTGAACTGAGAAGGGATCACAACGCTGCTCCAATGCACTTCGGTGGACTTCACATGTCTTCAAAATATTTATAATCATCAGACAGGTTTTCTTCACAATGTTTTCTTTCGACGCTGAACATTTTATAAATCAGCACTAAAAATTGCAGAGCAACATTCCAGCACCGGGGATGGAACTCAGGTCACTCGCGTATTATGAAATCTAAGACGAGCGGCCGGCCACTGATCCATAGAGGCTCATTACCCCTGAGCACAAGCACTTCCAAAATTGGAAAGTCTTGCTGTAATTATCACGCTCGGCAGGTGCTCGTACAAACTCCGTACCAACCTTTTACCCACCCTTCTACTTTAACGTCTGCTTTTGGTAAGGATATTTCAGCTCTGACAAAAATGAAATAACTATTTCTATTGCCGTCAGAAGCAACAAGTTTTTTTAAGGAAGTCATTAACCAGCCGAGGATATCATTGACAATACGATAATGGAAAAAATAACAATCCTCAATCGTTACTTAAAATCCTACAAATCATTTTAGGTCAAAATAATCTGCCTAAAAACATCGAATTACAAGTAACATCTATTACTAAGTGTATCATTCCAACAACCCTTTTCACCGTACAATTCCGCTTGCAATCGTAAATTTATCTCCGAAGCTATTAGTTCGATAAAATTCAACTAAAACGATAAATATACCAGACTTTGACTGATCGCCAGTTTCCCTCGCAAAGAATACATTAACCAACTTCTCTATACCGTTTCTTTGCAAGTCATTTTCATATTATTACCTTTATTGCTGTTAGTTTAGGGGTTGTTATGAATTAAATCAGCTTTTCGCAAGCGGCGGATAGTAGTTTGTAGAATTTTTGTATCTGTGTCACTTGGGAACATTTTGTCCGAACCTAAACTTATTTACCGGCGCCCACTGAATAAAACATTGGTCGGAGAAAGATATAGAGAACAAATCGAGATGGGTGATTCATTGTGTTTTTTGTCTATGGTTATTAATGATATCTACATACAGTTTACTGCGTCTGTAATGTTTTTTTTTGTTACATGTAACGTTTATAAAACTATATTAAATGTACTACTAATAATAAATACAAAAAGTTCTAACTGTCATTTTTATTAAGCTGAAGAATATATTTTATGTTCTAAACGTTACTTTCTTGTACGTCTCATGACGCGAAGCGTGAGATATGCTTACGTGCTTTATACCCGACATGGCAAGGTCAAGCGATTCGGCGGTCTTCAAATGCCTCTATCACAATTATATGCTAATTTTAATAGACTCATATCAAGAAAACACTTTAATTAATTCATTAAAATAATTTTGAAAAATCATCTAATATTAGCAAGATTACATGACTTTTCTTTTACTTTAAAAAAAAATAGATTACAAAAATTTGACGTGGATGTCCGTTTTAGGGTGGTCACTATAACTCCCGAAAAAATTGACGTATCGAGAACGGGTTTTTATTTATCGTGTCCAGAATTTTATCCACTATTTTCCTATTTCACATCCAAAGTATTAAGAAAGTAAGTAAGTTATTAAGAAAAATATTTTTTTCTTATTGTTTTCATCGAAAGTGGAAATGACTCGAAATATTTGAAATTCAATACTATTTATTTTTATTAAGGGTTAAATGAGTGTCATGCGACGTACACTTTTAGATTTTCCAAATTTATACTCTAAACGTAATGTAAATGAAAACAAATACATACAGTGATACAGTTGTACCATCATTATCTATACCATAATTTTTAAACTAATCTAAAAATGCTTATTCTGGAAAAAACTAGCAATAATCTATCCATAATTTTCATTAAGAATATGTAGATGAGTTACTGACTGTGACCAGTGAATGGCATTGTTTGTATAGTTGTAGCTTATTGCGGTTCAGTACTGAACTCAGGTCTCCTCCATTCATTATCCATTTTATTGATTTCGTTTCTCCAATTTATAAACATTGACAAAGTGAACATAAGGGGGAGGCCCTTTAACAAAGCAAAGTCCTTTTTTTACACAGGGAAATGCATAGCGCCTACAGGTCCTCGCGAGGGCAAGGACGGGTTATGTCGGACTTACACCAACTAAGACCACAACCAATCAACCTCCCAAAAATATACGATTATATAGCACTTATAAATTTGACAAATATGAGGAACATATATACAAAAAACAAGTTCGATGATCATGTACAAATTATCTTCGTCCCACGAGGCTACGATCTAATCGGTGTAAATAGAAATGTTTCTTATTACTATTAATACATTTACGAATTAGTTTTCTACCTCGTGCTCTCTATGCTTTCAATAACGAAGAAAAGTTTAAAAGTAAAAACTTTAGAACCGGTCTCTATTACAATCGCAATGCAATCAAAAGCAGTTAAAAATATCACGTTATTTCATTCTCAATTATCCCCTAACATTCCTCAAACAAACACTGCTCCGGGCAAAGCGTGTATGTCACGACCAACTCAAAAATAAAAACGGAAAATCGTCCAATTACAAATTGGCCTTTGGCTACAAAGACAAATATTATTCTCAGGCTGTATCAATTTTCCGCGTCGCCTGTTATTGTTTGATGAAACAGATATGTATTTTAAAACCGTTAATTACATAAATATGCACTGCTGGATTTTATTTTATAACAAAATCGTTCATAGAAAATCAGTCCTCTGAGGACATACAATACAAACAAAAAAGCCCCTCTTTTGTGACAAGCCAGGTCGCATGTTTTTTTTTTTTGTATATAACTAATATAACAAGCAGAAACACAGACAGGATAACCAAATTCGTAATTATTATTAAACATTCATCATCGCTTACAGATTGAAAAAATAAAAGGTTGAACATGTAAAAATAATACGCGACATTTTTCGTTCGTCTAGAAACACTTGTTGATAGTTAAATTTATCAAAAAATAGTGCTGTTTTTTATTAGAGACAAATGAGGAGACATGCCTGGTTTTCTGTTTTGTACCAATTATGCTGACTGATGCCAACTACAGCCACAACTTCCTAATACTGTAGGAATCTATCATCTCCACGTGAGATGTTGTGTATGAGCAAACACAGAGGCACTCGTACTTACCCGTTCGTCTCGAAGTAACGCTGAAGCGATAAAATCGAAGGTAGGGATACAGTGTCAAAGACACTGGGGTAATTACTTCACAATCAGATCCGAAATCTAATAATTAGCTTTTTTGCACAAAAGTTGTCTCCAGCTGCGATTTGAACCCAAGAAGCAACCCACAGCACATAAGTTTAGATAGTGGGCCAAATCTGCGAAAAAGTCTTGACTCAGTGTGGATACGTTTTGAGCCTATACCTATGTACATTTAAAATTAGAATTAAAACTGGAATAGTTTTACTGTGTTTGGGTCTGAAAGGCACTGAAAGCTAGTATAATTATATGAGACATAAGAACTGAAGTCTCAGGGCAACGAGCGCATAGTGGTGCAACACAGAAATGTTCTAGGTGACACTTCATTTGTTATGGACAGTCGTTGTGCTTACCATCAAGTTAACGATTTGCTTGACTCGACGCTTTCTTTTTGAAAAAATGGTCAATGCCACTGAAATTAGGTTTAAATTTTAGACGAAGTCTAAATAATAAAGAAGAATAGTATAAAAAAAGTAAAGTTTCAGCCTATAAATGTCCCACTACTGAGCACAGGCCTCCTCTCATTTCTGAGAGGGTTTTGGAGCTAGGAAGAATCCGCCACGCTGCTCCAATGCGGGTTGGCGGACTTCACATATCTTCGAAATATTTTTTATTCCTCACGATGTTTTCCTTCACCGCCGAGCACGTGGTAAATCAGCACTTAAAATTGCAATTAACAATTTCAGTGGTGCCGGCACCGGGAATCGAACCCAGGTCACTCGCGTACTATGAAATTTAAAGCGAGCGCCTAGCCCCTGAGCTACCACGGCTCTGAAGAAACGGCTCGAAGAATAGTATGCAACGGGTAAATTAATTGTATGGTAATGGCGTGTAATGGTAATTATTGGCTATGGCCGAACGACTGGATTCTGCGCTGTGAGCCACGGGTTCAGTTCAGTTTCATTATTTCGTTTCTAGATCTTTATTTGCAATTTATGTCTGTAAATCGCCACCTCCTGTGAGTTATACACCCTTTTTAGTGTATTTTATTTGATGATTATATTACATTTTATGTGATTTATATCGCGGATCGGGGGAGAGGCGAAAATGAAATTTCGGCCACATAATTTTCACTGTTATTAAAATGTTCTATTACAGTCTTTAAAATTATCAGCCTCACTATTACCATTTATCAGTTACCTTTAGCCATCTATAGTTATTTTCCATAATCACCACAGTTGGCAGGCAGATTGGTGACCGTAAAACCTGACGCCTTACGCCTTGTACGCAACTGCCCCTCACCGTTCTGTGTATTTTCGCTCTGGTATTTTTTGAGGAGGTTATTCAACCACCTGTCGGGAGCCATAAAATTTTCCTAACATTTTCCTCCGTCGACTGTTACGGCACTCACAGGATGTGATGTAGTGGTAGATTTTCTTACACTGCCACCACATGCACAACGAATCTGTAGTCAAGTATTGTTAAGTATTTGACACTTGAAAGAATTGAACCGGCAGCGCAGAAGCTTATTGCTTAGCTTCTTCGCCAACTCATCCGTCAGAATTACTGTTTCTTACACGAGGTGTGTATTATAAAGCATTACAAATGTAAGAAATTACAATAAGTTTTCAATTTCTAGATGTTTTCGAAGAAGGTTTCCATGGCAGAATTCTGAATAATTTCAATGATTACTTTCATATTAGCACAAAAGTAACACAGCATTATCGGTGAGTGCTTTCGAAGTATTTCAAAACTCAAAGAAATATTCAAAGTTTGAACTTATTAATGCAGTCGCGTTTCAAGATATAAAGGAAAGATGTAAAACAAACGCGTCATAAACAATATTAAATCCAGTAAGTTCGTCGAGTTCTAAAGGAACCGGTCCGCTGATATTAGCATCGTAAGTTTCATTCGACGTACGGAACTCGACTTATGCATTTCCATATGTCACTGAGCTACGAAATGATGGAAGGATACACGGCTTTTATTAAATAAAATTATTTATTGTTTATTTATTATTGTAGATTTATGTTAAGTATAAGCTAACGTTTGACTATAAACGCTTTTTATAGAGTAGCGTTTAATATTATGAGCACATTAGTTAAGAGTACTCGACAACCATGCCTCGAAATGGGCCAGTTGAGACGAGATTGTCAAATATGAAACCCGCGTTTTCGTTCTTCTCAAATAACAATTATAAATATGAGAACTTGAACTTGAACATCGAATTATTATTAATTCAGGTGCGAAAGATTGGTGGTGCCAATGGTAGGTTTTACAAAATCTATGTTACAGGTCACCAGGCTCTTGCAAGAAGCACTTCTCCAAATTCAAAGAAGAGGATCAGGAGGAGCACAGGAAGAAACGGAAGGGTCTTGCTGTGCCTGCAGTCAATATGCATTGGACAATTTCATGAATTTTTTGAATGCCGCCTCCAAGATCCATTACCCTTCCTCCATCGTAGTTCCATTAAAGTTTGCTTAGAATATTTCTCGAAAATCGAAAGATCGATTCGATGAACTCGCCTGGTATATTTCAGTGTGCTAAATTGATGATTTATGTATCGCATGCGACATCCACGTGCAAATGTGCAAAGCAGCGCAAGGCGACATTTCTGACACGTGTCATTTGCATACTTTATTCTTGGAATAAGCAATGTCGCGGCAGAGAAATAAAAGGATATTTCAGCATTAAGCCTCGCATTTTGCTTTATAATATTAGTCTGTGTTACTCCCTGTTTCAAATGAAAATTGGGTTTGTAGATAGAAATGTTCTCTGTAACAAAGTCATTGTTGATTTTTAATTTTAGGTTCTAGTCTTGAGAAGAAAAATATTCCGAAGAATATAATATACATTTTAAACCATCCAGTAACGTATCTAAGTTTCTTTACATCATTACACG
Source organism: Luehdorfia chinensis (assembly GCA_019845155.1). Classification (NCBI taxonomy): domain Eukaryota; kingdom Metazoa; phylum Arthropoda; class Insecta; order Lepidoptera; family Papilionidae; genus Luehdorfia; species Luehdorfia chinensis. The sequence continues at coordinate 203,049 of JAHVAK010000612.1, forward strand.
AGATTTATCATAAAGGACACTTAATCCATTATTATTAGTACTTTTCCTGCAGGAATGCAGTATTTCTGCAAGATGCAGGAATGCAGGATTGCTGTAAGTGGCAGGGGTGATATTGGATCGTAAATTTTCTAAGGCCGTCATCATTTAGCCAACTCCATTACATAGCGTACTCCGTACACTCCTTTAACAAAACATACTAAAATTCCTCTTTTACTAAACTAAATAATTTCATGTATGTTTCGTAAGCTGCGGCCTTTTCTTTCACTGATGAATCCTTCCCCTTACTACCACAAATCACTGACCTCGAGGGATACATCACAGGCAACAGGTTGTCGCTCCATCACACATCTTCAGCAGTCTGATAACTTTTTTTAAAGTTTCTCCATTTTTTACGTTTATTCTATAACAACGGCTCTGTGATTTTTTATATAATTAATAGGTTTTTTTAATACAATAATTCACACCTGTCATATATTTTATATAATCTGGATTGACTGATACAGAATGCCAAAAGGTCCGCCCGGCGTAACCTAGTTTAAGGTATTATATAAAGAATCCTATACCATTCTAATATTATAAATGCGAAAGTAACTCTCTCTGTCCATCAGTCTGTTTGTTACCTTTCCACGGTGTAACCGCTAAACTGATATTGACGAAATTTGGTACCGAGATAACTTGCATCCTGGAAACGGACATAAGATACTTTTTATTCTGGAGAATTAAGTAATTCCCACGGGATATTTAAAAAAACCTATATTTATGCGCACGAAGTCGCGGGCATCAGCTAGTAAATAAATAAATAACGACCCTTACCATTTATTGTGAATATAATATATAATATAATATATATAGGCTCACTAACATACATTCGTCTAGGTTAATTTCACACGTACGGTTAGGTCAAAATCATTTCTGATAGTCAAGGCGAACTCAATGTTTGTCGTTAATTCTCTAATCATATTAGTACATCTTAGCCAATTATCTCCGGAGGCAAGTCTGAACTGTGATTATATTGTGTTGCACAATAGTTCTAATAACTCTATTCGAATCTAAGTCAATGTTATAATAAGGTTAATTATATTTATATATCTACAGTTAAACATTTAACACTAATAATTAATGTGTTTTATTTAATAATTTGTTGATTTACATAAAATACGTAACATTAATTTATTTATTTTTTAAAAACTATGTCCCACTGTAGGATTTCTCCTGTGTCGTGGGTGCTTTTTACAGACATAAATTCCACACGCACAAACACACAGACTTGGAAACTATATGTAGGCCGTACAAATATTTTCCGGGGCATTAGCTTGATCAGTATCGTCGACAAACTGTATGCAAAGATAAAAGTGATAAATGAAACAGATTCAGGAGAGGAATGGGATGCATGGATCAGGTCTTTTCCTTACGAAGCATAGCCGAAAAATTCTTGGCTTAAAGTCAAAAGGTCTATTGCGCATTCGTGGACTTGGAAAAGGCCCGTGATAGTGTAGTGAGAAATGAATTGTGGTCGACATTGCATATGTATGGGGTAAACGGCAGCTTGATACGAGCACTGAAATCACTCTAGGATTCCAGTGCCTGTGTCAGTTTAAACGGGGCTTACACAGACTGGTTTGACATCGAAATAGATGTTAGACAAGGATGTGAGGCTTCGCCGTGGCTGTTTAACCTATTCATAGACAATTGCTTAAAAGATTTGAAAGATAGTGCGTTTGGATTAAAAATGATCTGACCGTCAAATACCTCCTATACGCCAATGATCAGGTTATATTAGCATCATCGGAGGAGGAGTTGCAGGCGATGGTTAATATTATGCATGTTAAAAGTACCCGCCACCGACGAGCGTGTTTGAAAACGCTAATGAAAGTAGAGGAAGCTAAAGATGTGTGCCAGGATCGTAGCAAGTGGAAAGATGTGGTCTCTGCCTACCCCAATGAGAAAGAGGCCTGTAACTGTATATATTTACAAATATTTTTCCCGTGTGGGAATCGGACCCTCGACTCGATACTTTTTTACATATTTCTTGAATTTTAATGTTTATATTGATTATGAAACATAAACAAAGAACATTTTATTGCCACTTACTATTACATAATAGCTAGAATAAATTACACCCAAAACATTAGTATGTTATCGATTAAGGTTTTATATTTTTTTTATATATTCGTGTTGAAACGGCAGAAATAAAATTTAATAATAATAATAAATTATTAAACATAGAACGTTAAATACAAATATCAATAAGAGAAATACTTACTATATACATAGAGTCAAGTCTCTTTCCCATTGGGGTAGGCAGAGACCACATCCTTCCTCTTGCTACGATCCTGACACACATCTTTCGCTTCCTCTACTTTTATTAGTGATTTCATACAAGTTCGAAGGTTGAGAGTACTTTTGACGTGGCCTTAAATCGACTTCGACCTGATCATGAATCGTTCGCCAACGTTTACCCTTACCGGCGTGCCCATTCACACTCACCTCGTAGATGTGTAAGATAATAGAGAATATATTGAATCATTGTTATCCAGAACAGTTTAATAAACATAATGATATTTTCACCATTGCGCTTGTCACCACACATCAGTTCTTAAGTGTCATAGCCCTGTAAATACACTACAGTGCCCTTCAAAGCAAAACACAGCTGTGTGTTTGAAAATCACTGCTTGATGGCACAACAACTTCCATTGCGGTTACTACTTAGGAGTATTCCTGCATAGGGATCCTACCACCAGTAAATTTGTTATTAGTTATTATTCATAGCCCTGAGTCATGAAAGCTCAGGGGCTGGGCACTCGCCTTAAATGTCACAGTACGCGAATGACCTGATTTCGATCGACGGCGCCGGCTCCACTAAAATTGATATATAATTTTAAGTGGTAACTTACCACGTACTCAGCGGTGAAGGGAAACATCGTGAGGAAACCTGCGTGTCTGAGGAATAAAAATATTTCGAAGACATGCGAACTCCGCCAACCCGCATTGCAGCAGCGTGGCGGTCTTCCGCTCTCCGAAGCCATTTCAAAAATGTGAGGAGACCTGTGCTTAGCAGTGGGAGATTCATAGACTGCTACTTTATTTACTTTATATTCATGATAACATTAATTTATTTAAATGTGAAATAATTTGACACCTATAAATTATAAGTATTTAATTTATGGTTGCCGCGATAAGCAATAGAGTTATTACTTTGTTATCGATAAAAATACAATAAAATACATAGTTATTATTCAATGGGCATTTTTTCTTAATGAAAAATCATTTAAAGTCATATATTAATGCCATACACACACAAACTATTGCAATTGACAGGCAACATGAAGTTTTTTATAATACTGCTGGCATTTGTTCGTCTTTGTATCTCAAAATTTGACGAGGAAATTAATTCCATGTACAATAACCTACCAGAGACTGAGTTTGTTGAATATTATAACAAATTGAACCTTTCTTGGGAAATCACTCGGTATGAAAAGTTAAATACATCTAAACTTGTATGCGCCTTTTTAGACATCAGTGATGATCTCCCATACATTAAACACAGTTTCGATAGCAAAATCACTCTTCCAGAAAATTTTGACTCTCGTGAACGGTGGCCACACTGTCCGACTATTTCTGAAGTTTACAATCAAGGTAACTGCGGATCATGCTGGACATTCGGCGTAGCCACAACTGCATCCGATAGAACATGTATCCACAGTAACGTCACAGTCCGTTTATCAGAAGAAGATTTTGATTGTTGTAAGAGCTCGTATCGCCAAAATGTTTGTAATGGGGGAGCCCCGGATAGAGCATTTAATTGTTGGGTAACGTCAGGATTAGTCAGTCAAGACTGTCGGCCATATGATATTGATGCGTTTAATGATGGTACACCTTGCAAAAAAGCTTGTGCAAATGGTAAAGAATACCAATCTGATAAGCATTATGGGGAGAACATACTGAGAGTGCCTAAGGATGAAAATATTATAAAAACTGAACTGTTCAAAAACGGTCCTGTTGAAACTGCATTTTACGTATATGAAGATTTTCGTAAATACAAAGGAGGAATCTACGAACACAAGTATGGAGAAAACCCGGGCGGTCATAGTGTACGCATAATTGGTTATGGCGAAGAAAACGGAGTCCCGTACTGGTTGGTGGCTAACAGTTGGGGAACTGAATGGGGCGAAAATGGATTCTTCAGGATAAAAAGATTTCAAAATGAATTGATGTTTGAAGACAACATTATTACTGGATTTCCTAAACGCAGTTAAAACAATTATGCCTTATCGTAGCGAAATTTGCTTCATATTTGTTTATTCATAAACGGTCACAAGCAACATTTTTTAATGTTTTAATAATGATACCAAACCTTTTTTTAATTAAAAGATGTTCCGCGTCCGTATTATTTTAAATCTTTTTTTTATTGGAAAGATGAGCAAAAACTTCCATCTGATGGCAAGGAAAACGTCTACCCATAACAAATTCTGTGGTACTCAGAACACAGTGCACCCGTCACCCTTAGACATTCAGTTCTTAGGACATTAAGTTCTTAACTTCTTAAGTGTCACATGCTCAGTGATTACACTAGATCTTCAGACCGAAACACAGTTTTTACGCTACTGCTTCACGACAGAAAAACTGGCCTGGGGTGGTACATATCTATACGGACTCCTGGATAGGAGTCTTACCACCGGTAGACCTATCACAGTTTATTTAAAGTACTTTAATTTAAAGGATGAGTATCTTGCATTTAATATAGGTAGGTTAGTACCTGGACCTAGCTAAAGCTTGTAGGTTTTCCTGGACCTAGCTAAAGCTTTTGATACAGTTTTCATTCCGATTTTAATATTTTCGATTTTTGCATTAGAGACATCCAGTTAAAACGTTTTAATGATTATTTGAATAATCGGACTCAATGTGTAAAAAAAAATTACAAGTGATAAGGTTAGCATTTGTTTTGAAGTTCCACAAGGAAGTATTCTGGGTCCGACCCTGTTTCTTATATATATAAAGGACCTGTGCCAATTACAACTCCCAAGTGCTAAAGTTATAACATTTGCTGATGACACAGCTCTTCTTTTTAGTGGTAACTCTTGGAATAAAGTTTTCTCCAATGCGCAGAGAAGTATGTTGTGACTAGGTGGCCCAGAGACAATATATTGACACTTAATGTCGAGAAAACAAAATATATCACTTTCTCCTTGAGACATTCGAAAGCTGATCGCTCTCTTAATAGTACTGTATCTCACTCCTGCGATAATTTTGATACTTCTGACTGTGTGTGTCCTACACTTCAGAATACCGACTCTATGAAATATCTGGGTATCGTAATAGACAGCAAATTAAAGTTTCATACTCACATTGATTTGCTGCCTAAATGACTGCGAAAATTGATTGCTATTTTTAAAAATTATTATTAAAACCGTTTAGTTTACCTTATGTCAATCGTCAATTTCGTACTGTATAACATCCTGGGGTTTAACAACAAAACAACTAAACTTAAAATTGAAAGAGCACAAAGGACTATTTTGAAAGTACGTTCTTTTCTGCCGTTCGACCATCCTACCAGAGATATATACATAAAATTTGAAGTTCTGACAGTTAAACAACTTTACGTTTTTCATACAGTTCTTAAACAACATTCTTTGATAATATATAACCCTGATTTATAATAGGCGACGGAATGACCGGGTTCGTACAATACGCATAATAAATACTCGTTTTTCGATTCGATTCGATTCTACTGCAATCAAAGTTGTAATTTATATAACAAATTTAATTGAGTATTGTCAATCTATTCACTTCCTACATCAGCGTGTAAATACACTGTGAAAGACTGGCTGCTTCTTACACATTAGCAGAAATACAAATACACATACACACACACTTACACTCACGCACACTTATACACACACACACCCGCGCACGCACTTTCGCACACTGTAGTATAGACACATCACATTAAATCATCATAATTATATTATTAGTTGGTACCATATCAGTTAAAGTAGGTAACCTGATCCTAAGTCCGTGGGGTGAGAAACTGGTGATCTTTAATACAGGTATACTTGCCTACCTCAGACACAGCTCCTCACATAGACTGTAACAATATTTTACTGATAAGTTAAATTTTAATGTACCTTTATAACTAGTCTAAATTGTGAGGAGAAATAAAAAGTATTATTTTTATTATTCTTACTCAGGAATTCGTCCAGGTCACTACTACCCCAGGGCCAGTTAGTCTATCGAGAAGCAGTAGTGTGCAGAAAAGATCACTGTGTTTCTATCTTATGGGCACTGAGAGCTAGTGTAATCACTGGGGCATATGAGACTTTAGAATTCATGTCCCAGGATGATGGCGCAGTGTGGTGCCACACAGAAAAGTTGTGGATGACACAGCTGTTGTTATGGGCAGTTTCACTTGCCATCAGGTGAACGTTTTGCTTGTCTGGTCACTTTATCCAATAAAAAGGCCTCATTTCACAAAATGCTGTTATATTCTCTATATTTAATTCGTACACTATTTACGTAATTATAGTATTTAATGCGACTTTCATCTATGACATTATTTTGATAATAATCGATTCCGATTGCTGAAACAATATTTATAGTTAATTGTTCCACCATAATAGAGCATGAGATCACTTAGCCAATTATGTCCGGAGGCAAGTCTGAACCGTGTTTGTATAATACGCTAGACTACGTTGATATGTATTTGTACAATACGGCATACTTGGATATATTACACAATGCAGTTGTCGTCATTGTCACAGGATCTCCTCGTGTACAAGGTTTATTTGAATGACATTACTACGTAATATTAGTATGTATACAATAATATGTGTACTAATTTTCCTCACCGTCATCATCATTTCAGCCCAGTCCAAGCAGTGATGGATTTAGTCTAAGGCCCACGAATCCGGGGCGGTATTAAGGCGGTAATTTTTAAAGAGTACATAAAGATAAAAATTTATCGGAAGCTATCAACTGCTCTTAAGATATTATAATACCACACGTACGCGCTAATACCGGACACCCGCTTTTTTTCTCCTCCGCAACCCCTCCACCCGCCGTGTAATAGCAGCTTAAGAGAATGTACCACTCATACTGTGGGTACCGTAAAAGTCGACAGAGGAAAAATTTATACCAGATGATGGGCAGCAGCATCTTCCTGAAAACATCTGAATAAACTAACTGCGGTTGCCAACCCGCATGCCAAGCGTGGCAATTATGGTAAAAGCTTCCCAAAATGAGAGCTACAAACTTTGTGGCAATCTATGGGGGAGACCTATGTTCAGCAATGGACTAGTGATAAGCTGAAATCATGATGATAACCCCTCCACTGCCGCATCTACGGTGCGGCCCCGCTAAAGTCGCTATTTACATAGTAATACATACAATAATACATACAATCAAGCCTTTTTACTATGTTAGGTGTAAGCAAAGGCCACACAAGCACGACATCATAAATATTTATCGAACAAAAAGGCTTTGAATATCCCACCGCTTGGCTAAGACCTACTCCTTTTTTACTCGTACTAGGACACATATTTAAAAAATAGCTGAGGTCCGTGGCAAAATATTATGTTAGTCACTATATAGTGACGTCGATTTTTATATTAAAACAATTCGGTGCCTCTATTTTTTTCTTTGGAACTGGAATTTTTCATTTCTTTTAACATTTTATGTTAAATAAAAACCATAAAGACCTTTTCACAATTCGTCGAATTTTTCTGCTACAAAGCCGACATTTCTTAACCCCTAAGCGACGTGACAAAAACACCCCGTGGACTGTAAATTTCTTTAAATACTTCTCATTATACGCAATAGACGCATAACAGTTTAACCCTTCAGAGCAGATGGGAACCATTTGCACCCGTTTTAAGGACTGTAGTCCAGCGTTAACTATAAAATTAAAAGTTATTTTACCTATCCCCATCTGTTGTTATATATTTATAACTAACATTACATGTGGGGATTTGTAATATTTCTTTTATGTATTTTTATTTTTTGTTCCCATAGTTGTCGAATTTTATGTTTCAGTGTAATTCACATATTATTTTAATTTTTTTTGTAAGAATATTTATGTACACAATGTGTACGAAATTAAATAAATATAGTTTTTTTTAAATACACTTAAAATTGAATAACATCAGCGTTTAAGATCTACTATTTATCTATAAATAAATATATTTTTATTTAATACTGCTAACTTTATATCCTAAAAAGCTCAATTTTTTTTAACTCGTTGTTGATGTCCTAAATATTTTATTGCTTTCAATGTCCAACTGCCTTTATACACTGCGTAAAGTCGTCAAGCTTCACAGCGCTGCAAGTTCACATTTCGTCGTATTAGGTTTTGACAGATATTGCTAAACGTCACATAAAATATACCCTAAGCGTCGAACTGGGAACAAATAGATCTGGGATTACAACGTTGATTGGGTTTAACACGTACGATGCAAATTTTGGGGTTAGGATTCCAATCTTATCGTTTAAATTTTCATAGTGATTATAATATTAAAGCTTAATTCGTTTATAACTGAAGATTTTTTCTGAACATAATAGATGAATACAGCATAAGTGATTGCTTTATGTCAGATGAAAATTACAAAAAAAACAATATATTCAGAGATACATCAGTTTATTAGCTTTATTTTATCATCTGTCATCATCATAATTACAACCTATCACAACCCTACTGAATTCCTGCTACCCAACGAGGCACAGTTGGACAGGCAATCGCTCTATTTGGTGGAGGATCGCGCTACAATGGAGTTTCTGGTACAAATTTGGCGTTCGAGTTCTTACCTAATCCACGGCCCGGCCCAATGCAACTCAGCTTACTTTATCCTTAAGTCTACTTATATCGTATTGGATGTTACACCATTCTGCAATCTATTTTCTAAAGAAACATTGAGCCTTCTTTCGGCTTTCTTTCAGCCTAACACTGTTGCTTGTGTGTCATTAGTATTTCTTCTCACTTTATTGTACTCTATTCTGTATCTTTGACAACTTCTTACTACAACTACTTCAATTGCTACATGAAGCTATAAACAAAACATATTAAAGTATTTATAGTAAAAACTACAGAAGAAATAAGTCTTATTTTTATTGTACATACGGGACATTACGGGATCACGACTGTATCCCGTAAGGGGTAGTCAGAGACTGGGCACTCACTGCAAAAACAGATGACTGCCACAATCCACGTTTCACCAAAACAATATAATGCACTTGGTGTGATAGGTGGTGAGCCCATCGCCGCCATGCGCTGTTGGGTGCACAGTGCAGTTTAATTCCTTACTCGCCTTTTAGGAGATTCATTGGATGAGATGGAGAGGTAGTATTCTTTTAACGAGCCGCCACAAATAAAGTGCAAAACTTAACGAGCGAAACGTTCAAATGATGTTAAGTGCAACGTCTGCCCATAATAGATGCTATGTCATCCAGAATATTTCTGTGTGGCACCACACTGCGCCTGTCAATCTGAGACATCAGTTCTTAAGTCTCATATGGGCAGCGATTACACAAGCTCTCAGTGCCTTACAGACCGAAACACAGTAATCTTTGCACTTACATCCTTCACGACAGAATAACTGGTCCTGGGGTGGTTCCTACCTAGACGGATTCCTACATAGGAATCCTACGACCCGTAACATCCGTCCTACTTGAGGTATGAATATGGAATAAATTTATTTCTACATCCACTTGTTTCGTCGAGGTTGGTTGCGTTCTGCAGCATCAGGCGTCTCGTGTCTTAAATGCGTTTACCCTTACAATGTAGATGATATTATATATACCTTGAGTAAGCATATGTAGCACACTTGTACCGCTAACTTCGTGGTCTAAACTCAAGATTTTTTTTTTCAAAGTTTATTTACATTTAATTACAGTATTTATGTTCCATTTTGTTTGATGACTCTTTGCCATCTTGAAGGTAGTGATATGATACCGTTGCTGTAGAAATTTTGGGAATTCTGAGAAAAAAAAACGCACACCCTTTCTATTGATAAAATCCGGCCGTTTTCTCTCAACTTCTAGCCTTATTCTTATCAGTTGTTGGTAGTAGAGATCCGAAATGATAGTTCTGCCCGGGGCTTAAAGCTCATAATGAACAACGCCCTTCCAATCCCACCATACACACAGCATTACCTTGTTAAGAGCTATTCCGGCTTTTGTCACAGTCAGTCAAGCCCGGCCGACCTTTGACCACGACCTTTTTCGCACGTTCTTTTTGTACGTGATCCATTTTTCATCACCGGTTATCAATCTCTTCAAAAACGGTTCGGCTTCATTACGTCTCATTAAAGAATCTCAAATGAGTACACGGTTCATTAGGTTTCTTTCAGTGAGCTTGTGTGGCACCCAAATATCGAGCTTTTTTGTGAACCCAGTATTTTCAAATAGCTCAAAACTATTTTGTGGTCAATTCCCAGTTATTCGGCTGAGTCGTAACTACTGATATTCCAATCTTGCTCCACTTATTCAAAAATGGCGTCCATTTTATCCGTAACAGAGCGACAAAAGCGAGGTGCATCTTTGACATCAAAACTCCCGGATTGAAAACGTTTAAACCATATTTGTGCTACTCTTACTGACACTGCATTAGGGCTATAAGCTTTTGTGGTAAGCTATGGGTGACCCCTCTATTCAGCAGTTGACTGATGATGGGCTGAAATGATGATGATAAATATTGCAGGCTGCATGAGGAAGCTTAAAGTTGCACAGCGAGCGATGGATGCATAAGTCTACACTGCGTAAAATATGAAATTAAGACGAGGAGAAGAACGAGGAGATAGGCCTGTCTCCGATGGACTGGTATGTGCTGATGATAATGCTCTGGATTTAATAACACATAAGCAATCGATTTGTTTATCATTTTCTAGGAACACAATACAAACGATTATTCTAAAAAGCATCAAGACAACCGACGGGGTAATTTCATCTGAGCACACTCCTGTTTTAAAGAACCCATTGTGTTGAGTAGCAAAAACTGCGGGCGGTCAACTAATTCGATTGTGAACATTGGATAATCCCTTCAATCTTTTTATACCATTATCGTAAAATCAACTCAAACTCATTCATTATAAGAACCAATTTTCTATACCTTAGCTATCTTTTTTTAGCATGCCATGAATAAAAAACTTCAACTACATAATGGACTTTCCATGGATAAACTTAAGATCAAAATTCAATGTCGGAATTGTAGCTTCTTTTATTTAAAATAGAAATGATTCAGCGAACTAATCAAAGTGGCACGTGACCTTACCCGCTGGGGGATTTTTGTCACACTTTAGTATTATATATTAACCCCACTTATTATTTTCCACTATGTAGCTTTATACATACGTCACTATTTTCAGGTAGTAGCTAGTACAGTTAGGATATAATTTTCTGTACCATTAGTATTAAACCAGAAAGAACAATAATTTAAATTATAGTACCACTAACCATAGGCATTCTCGCTCCCAGCTCTAAAGCAAAATTTTTGAGAGGGCTTTAGAGCTGGGAAGAACAGCCACGTTGCTCCAATGTGGGCTGGCGACTTCGCACGTCATTGAGTTACTTTTATTTCTCAGAGATTTCCTCACGATGTTTTCCTTCACCGCTGAGCATGTGATAAATCAATACATATCATAATAGTTCAGTTGTAAAGGGTACCCGGAAGGGGTTCGTAACCAGGTCACTCACATATTATGAAATTTATAGCGAGCGAAGGATGGAGGTGAAAGAATAAAATATATTTTTTTAAATCAAAATTCCTTACTCTTTTTGAACGTAACAATGCGTAAATTAATTATTATGTAAACTGATTATCGCGTCCAAAATATCGAAACACTTCAAAGTCCACACGTTGGTCATAATATCTATAAGTATTTCAAATACAAATATAATATACGCTGAGTCAACAATACCGACCCCTCTTATACTAAATTGCGATTCATTTCCGTAAAATAAACATGTATTCGCGCACACACGGAATTGCAAATCGTCCTGTTAATCTAATAAGAGGAGCCAGAGCTCCGACACGGTTCATTTGTGAAAAAAAATGTCGCGAAATTTCGTTTTTCTTTTTTTCGTCGGCTACATTTCGGTATGTCGAACATTGGGGAAGTGACGTTGACAAATACAAAGGCATTTCCTGATACAACGTGTATATTTCTTTTATATTTGAGCAGATAATGCAGATTGGACATTTGAAAAATTCAAACTGCGAACGACGTTCATGTTTGTGATATTTTATAGGACCCTCGTTAGCAATTTTTATTTTTGTTGTATTTTAACTAATCATTTTTGCTATATTTTATGATCTTGTGTATACACAAGTATTAGTATCTTTTAACGAATCATTATAGCTTTTTGCAAGTCCATAAAAATGGATTTAAAAACTACCACTTATTTAAAACATAAATTATACATTAAAAAACATTCAGACGCGAAGGAACTCTGTAATAAAAACAATTAATTATATGTTTCGTGCGGGGATCGAACGTTCCAATAAAGCTTGGCTACTATATTTTTAAGTGCAGAAAACTACACTTAATAATTTCTAGCCCTCCATTTTAGATGAAAATCCTCGTATTTACTTTGTTCCCAACGTAATTCGGCTGCTTTCGACAAGTTTTGCTTTACTTTCAAGTTCGGCCTCACATGGAGTACTGTTGCCTTTTTTGGGTGGAGGTACGTCAGTACGCCAGCTACGCCAGTGTCAGTTCCATACATTTGAGCGTACCCAACCAAAAGCGGCTCGAATTATCATTGACCAGATCCTTTCCAATTGGTTTGATCCACTGGCCTTGCGACGAGACGTAGCATCTCTTTGCATTTTTTATCGCATTTACCACGGAGAGTTTTTTTACGGCCAGTTGTTCTCCGGACTGACACGACTTTCAAGCAAAGAGGCTGCCCCTTATCTCAAAGGCTCACCATTATTCTTCTGGTGTTGTGGTGGTTCTTGGGCGGCAATGACCATAAGTTTTTTGAGTTGAGCTACTTGCTCGTTTGCCCCCTCTTCTCTTAAAAAATATATCGTAATGAATTGGAATGACCTTTGAGGAATTTTTAATGTTTTAGTTAAATTGAAACACTTTAAATTAAATTTGTTTCTACTACAGTAACTCGCTATTATATAATACAAGTCGAAAATTAACAGTTAAGTCAATTTACTGGTGGTAGAATTCCTATATTGGAATCCATCTAGGTAGGACTACCCGAGGGCCAGTTATTATGCGGTAAAACATTAGTGTTTCGGTTTGAAAGGCCCTGAGAGCTAGCGTAATCACTGGGCATTTGGGACCTCAGAATTGATGTGTCAGGGTGACGAGCGCAGTGTGGAGTCACTCAGAGATATTCTGGGTGACACAGCATTTGTTGTGGGCGGACGTTGCACTTACCATCAAGAGAACGTTTTGCTCGTTTCGTTCAATAAAAAAAAAATTTAAAATTGAAAATTGTGGTGAGATTTCGTTAATTTTATTGATCCAATTAAGATTTTTAAGCCATACTGCAAAGCTATCAGTGGCTTTACAGAATATCAGCATCATGCTATAATTACTGAAGGCCCGCTCGAGTGCACACTGCAAAATTTATTTTTTTCCACCCCTAACTTTTTAAGCATGTGGTATAGATATTTTACAAATTCATATCGAACCATTACTTGTTACCATTATAGTATTTCTGTTTATCTATTTGTGTATGTATGTTAGTTTATACGTATGCGCATATTTGCCTATCATTGTACGAGTATATTTATCATAATTATATATTGCTATGTATTTATTTAATATGTATTTTGAGTATTTTTGGCAGAGAATGCCAACTGGCATTACGTCCGCCCATTGTATCATTTTAGGGTAAACAATAAAGTTAAAATAAATAAAAATAAATATTTATTTTCTTTGATAAGGACTAAAAAGTAATGTCGTGCAAAGATAAAAAGAACAGGGAGTTGTATTAATTAAATTCCTTGAGGTCCAAATGACAGTAAAGGGTTAAATGACATGCCAGTCGAATAATTTCTGCTACAATTCCGTTTTAATCATATTACGCATAATGCTGTTACATCGTTACGGCCAGTGAACCATTGACAATCTAACCCTTTCTTACAGATGGATCCCTGTCTGCGCAATAATTTAATTTTAGGCTCATAGTCGTTTAATTATTAGTGCGGGGGCAGTTATTTGTACTTTATTTAGTATTCGTTAATTATTGTTATTAGTAAATAAATTAATGTACTGAACAAATTTAAAAATAAATTGTAATATTGAAAATACTCGCAGCTGAACTTAAAATGTTACTAAATTATTATAATGATAAAGCCGATAAAGCTGGCAGGTGTCCAGCAGAGTAGAATAGCACCTACCTCTTTGCTACCGAGGTGTCGTAAGAGCCTTTATTCGTGCAAAATAAAATAAAAGCGGCGACGTGGTTCGCTACCAGACACATCTCGTTTCCCGAGGGCGAAAAGTGGACTACTTGAGTGGCCTCTGCTTACCCTTTATATAAAAAAGGCGTAACTGTAATAATACCTGTAATGTAATTTATGTAAAATAAATAAAACTTTTATTTATGTTCTTATCAAATAATTTTAAGTGACACTTTTTTTTAATATTCATATATCTATACCTTATAAGATAAGGTATCACGATCAGATCTAAGACGTTTTAAGGAAACGCCACGTCAAAATACCCGCAACCAACCACTAATGAAAGTAGAAGAAACGCATAATGTGTATCAGGATCGTAGCAAGTGGAAAGATGTGGTATCTGCCCATCCTAATGGAGGCATGACTGTATGTATGTATTTTTTTTACAATAATTTCTATTGCTGCAAAAATATTATTAGCTACTCAGCCTTGCTCTATTACAGTGTTTTATTTAACAATTAATTATAAAAATATGGCTTATGTATTGTCCTATGAGCCCCATACTCGACACATATGTGGCCAGGGTAGGCACCCGCAGATGCAATCCGCCACCCCGTCCAGGTACTCCTCGTAGTCGGCAAGGGACTTGTTAGGAGAGATTATCAGCCCACTATGGCCAAGGAGTCCCATTGCACTGCAACGAAGCCCTGCCCCTTCCCAATAAGATGCAGGGTGGAGTACGCATCGTCACCGAGCCACCGAGGGTGGTCAGGCTCTACCAACACTACAAGGGCAACCCGCCACTCCGCAATGGTCTGCATAAGAAAATGCTGAGCAATGTGCCGTGTGGAGGCGGCTTAAGAGAAACTACCACCCCATCTCATCCCGTGGGTGTCGTAAAAGTCGACAGAGGGAAAATAATAACCAGGAGATGTTCAGCAGCATCTTCCTGGTACATCTGAATAAATAAACTGCGGTTGCCAATCCAAGTGTGGCAGCTATTACAAAATCCCCTTCAAAATGAGAGCTACAAACTTTTGTGGCAATCTAGGGGCGAGGTTCAGCATTGGACTAGTGATAGGCTGAAATGATGATATTGATGAGCATTGCGACAGAGGTTCAGATTGCCCTGGAGGACTCTTAGGGGCGCGAATATTAGACCTCTACGACCTCCATGTCCGAAGCCGAGCTCAATTCGGCAACTATTGCCGCCGCGTCCGCCACACGTCGTCTCGCGACTTACAACAACGTGACTTGTGCCGACCTGTACAACAGTATTGTCGTGAACTCTGCCTTGCTCCAAATACCTCACAAAAATGAAAGATAGCAGTAGAATATTTATAGTCTGGTACTTTTCGGAATATTTTATGATGATTTCTTGCACTAGATACACTAATATTATAAACTACCGTTCTTTGTATTTTATTCCTTTTTGTATAAGGCAACTTTCGCATTGCTTCAGTCACGGCTGCATCTAATCCCAGCACACATTGACACGCCGTCTGCCGTCGACAGCACAATAGCGTTCCGACCAAACGACCGTGTGGAATCACTTAGAGAGTTCCTGTTCAGATTGGCGATTTTTTAACGTTTCTTTTGTGGCCAGTATACAGTAGCAAAAACGCTGCAAAAAGAAGTTAAAATTTTGACTTTTCTGATAAAAATGGTGTACTTTATTATCATTTTTTGGGTTACAATAAAGTTTGTATTGAATTTTGTTTTTGATTTGTATTTGTTGTTTTAAAGTATAAAGTAGTAAACAATTTGACGACCACGTGGCCTAGTGGTCAGAGTATCTGAACCTATATCGCAAATCCTGGGAATCCCAGCCGGTGCTACCATTTGTTGGTTGGTCACAAATTGTAGGTCTTCGATCCTAAATGTAACGGTGCAGGAAGAATCGCAATGTGGGATATCGTTTTTTATTAAGAAAATCTGACCTGGACGATCGAGCGTCTCCGAAGTCGGAAGGTTGTCTACAATCACCTGGTAGGTAAATAGATGGATTGATCAAAGTATTTCATTTCAAGATTGTGTGATTATATTATTGTCGTCTTGATTGGCGCAGTGGCTACGCGATCGGCTTCTACGCTATAAGTCGCTGGTTCGATTCCCACACGAGTCAAAAATTTTATGACTTATAGGTAGTTGTTCTGTGCTTGAATATTTGTGTATAATTATGTATGTAAAATTCAACCACGACTTGTTAAAAAAATAAAATTTCTGTAGTCATTTTACAGGGGTTTTTAACAAATGCTCCTGAAACATCATTTCTTAAGGCGCATATGCACAGTTATTAAACTGGCTCTCAGAGCCCTTCAGACCGAAACATAATTATGTTTACACACTACTGCTTCACGGCAGAAGGCAATCAATTAAAGAAGTTACAGAGCGTTCAAAATCGATTCTTGCGAACTGCCACCGGAGCCGGTTGGTACCAACGCAACGTAGATCTTCACAGGGACTGTGAAATGCCCTTAATCTCTGAACACTTCAGAGCATTATCACGGCGGTTTTTCGAAAAAGCCGCGGTTCATCCAAACCCACTGATGGTTAAAGCAGCAAATTACCGACCAGATAGAAACGCGACCGAACGCAAACGTCGTCCGCGGAACGTGCTAGACGACACGGATGTCTCAGCATTTCCTGACCACGATACGGTCAGTCACGATCCATAATAGCTTTAATATAACACGCACCACGACGCGCGACCGCCGTAGAGAGCGGCGCGCAGCAGTCGACAATCACACCGCGTACACACGATATACCCGTGTTCCATGGCGGTTCTCACCGGCCAGAGTTACCGACACACAAGTCGATAGTCCGAATGGAGGCCCGCAGCCTCCCTCGGACGGTCATTAGACGACTTAAAATCGTATTGAGATATTCTAAATCGCGCAAGCACGCAGCGAACGCGACACAGTCCGAATTTAGATTTGTTTGTAGGAGTTTATTTATTTATTTATGTTTGGGACAAACCAAACCTGGCACGCGGGCCCCTCGACCGTGAGCACAGGATCCGATAAAGCTGTAAAAGCCAAAAAAAGCTAACAGCAAATACATCATCGAAATTATATATCACGGCAGAATAACTAACCCTGCGGCCCCAGAATAATTGTGTATGTTTCTGTCTGTAAAATGCAACCACTATACCACAGTTGCATTTTACATAAATTTTTGCTTTTGCATCGTTTTTTAAGCAAATTTACGAGTACATTAGATTAAAAATTAAAAAATATAAACACTTATTTCATTATTACGGATCAATAATGCTTACCCTGATAGAATTCCAATCGAAGTGACATGATGTATTAATTATCAGATGTTTTGCAGGGATTTTAACACAGAACCTTTAACTGAAAGAATTCGTTCTTTTTTAATATATGCCCAGTAACAGTATGCCTTTTTACAAAAAAAAAAGTAATTACATGTAACACGAATCGCCTACAGAAACCTGTATGCGATGTAAGCGTAGTGCGAGTAAGTCGCTATTTACATTTATCTAGGTAATTAAGGTAGCTAAGGTAGATTTTGCAATTTTTCGTGTCTACATATTTTAGGTAACGAATTTAGATTGTTGTACTCATCTATGATAATTTTAATTTTTACCTTGCTAAATACAGTTTAAAGTTAACCCAGCGGGTTTTATATTTCAATCAGAAAATACTCGAAAACAGAAGGCCAAGTGACGAACACAACGGCACTGTGGGCTACTCGACTTTAATATAGCGACGACCATAACTGACGAGGTAAGAGATCCAATTGCGAATTGCCTTTAGTAATGCTCTCCGCCTGGTCGGTTTTCAACGACAGCGACATATTGCGAATATTGTCGGAAGCTATCAGTCCAGGAGATATTAATGTGCTACAAGAGCCGGGCGCTCGGCTTTAATTTAGAGTGACCCAAGAGCGATCCCGGTGCCAGCTCCTCTAAAACTTTCTTGCAGTTTTATGTGCTGATTTACCACGTGTTCGGCGATTTCACTGGTGGTAGGATTTCTATGCAGGAATCCGTCTAGATAGGTACCACCACAGGGCCAGTTATTCTGCCGTGAAGCAGTAGTGTGCAAACATTACTGTGTTTCAGTTTGAAGGCTCTGTTCCCTTAGCCCTGCCAGAGTCTCAGAGGATGACGGGCGCATTGTGACGGATGACACAGCATATGGGCAGACGTTGCACTTATCATCAGGTGAATGTTCTGCTCGTTTGTTATTATACTATAATAAATTCACATAAGAAATTATGACAGAAAATGTACCATTAATATTTTGTCGCTAGTCTGAACCAGAACTTACCGTATTAAGTTGCGTCTAAGACCAGTTTCTTGTTGCAACTTAATATTAAATTAAACTAAGACCCCAAAGTCATTACGACCCGTCGAATACATTTGCAGGGTTATCAAAGTCAATTTTCAATGTGGTCAAAATGTTAACGTGTTGTTTAATTATTTGCGTAAGTTGTGAGTTTCGTTTGTGTTTTGTATGATATAGTACTGTATAAGTTTTAAACCAAAATCACATTTCAAGCTTTTATTCCTGAAGCTTATATCCAGCAGTGGACTTCAGTTTTTGGGCTTATAGTACTTGTCAAAACAAATGCAACGACCCTTAACATGACGGAGCTATCCAGCTTATTTAAGGACTTCCTATGATCTACTTTCGGCTTCGTCATCAGACCAGCTCCGTGGTACCATAATATTTTAGCTTTATTTTATTTATAATATTTTAATTTAACTCAATCGGACATCGGAAAGTAGGTCAAAATAAACTTACAAGATTTGAACTGGAGATATATGCAAGAAAACAAGTTAAATAAAAGATTGGTTCTACAATCTTCTATTCTTATTCTATTCTTAGAATAGAATAATTTTCATTCAACTTAAATTATTTTCATAATACTTATTGAAAGTATTTTTTAACTATACTCGTTCGCAAAAAGCCTCTGTCCTGAGAAAAATCATCAAGATTCTCATTTTAAAAATAATGTTATATTGCAGTATTATAAAGATGTAGGAATAGCTTGGCCGCGATTACCTCATTCCCAGAGGTTATCATCATCCATGTATTCTTTAATAATAAAATTACCCCTTTTTATGAAGTCTTTGTTTAATAAAAAATTTGAACTTTTTGATTGAAAGATTTGAAATAGCATTATTCACCTCGTCATATTATAAACGTTGACGTTTTATCTTAAAAATCAAAGATGTATCATCAGCAAATAA
The DNA here is from genome assembly GCA_019845155.1 of Luehdorfia chinensis. NCBI lineage: Eukaryota > Metazoa > Arthropoda > Insecta > Lepidoptera > Papilionidae > Luehdorfia > Luehdorfia chinensis. Next base: position 222,623 of record JAHVAK010000612.1, read on the forward strand.
CACTATATCATGGTTGTCCCCTACTAGGTAAGAGAAGTCATTAATGTAAATAAGAAATAGAAATGGGCCGAGAACCGAACTCGGCGGGACACCAATAGATAGTGCTGATCCGGAAGAACTCGTGCTATTTATAACTACTTTCTGCCTTCTATTGCTGAAATATGAAGTTAGATGTAATAAAAGATATTGAATATCCATCAAGATCTTTCTTATTTTTTTGAAGAATTGAATGTTACTATATTCATTACATTACATAGAGATAATATTTTTACAGAGAAGAAATCTAAATAATTTTGATATCGCTGATATATCACTCAAAATTACATGATTTTACACCACAAAAAGTAATTATTCAACTACTCTAATACATTAAACAATTTTACTGGTGGTAGGATTCCTATGCTGGATTCTGATAGAAACCGCCTCAGTGTAGCCTCAGTATTATGCAAACATATGTGTTTCGGTATGAAGGTATAGGCAGCTAGTGTGACAGTAATTACTGGGCAAAAGGTACTTAAGAAATAATGTTTCAGGGTGAAGGGCGCCGTGTGACACCACACAGAAATATTCTGAGTAACACAGTATTTCTTAATGGCAAACGTTGCACTTACCACCAGGTGAACGATTTGCTTCTTTCGTCTTCCACAATAACAGTCACTACCTCAAGTCAAAAAAGTTTCAGAAAAATGGCCGAAACATATCGTCGCCTCCGACTAATCACCACTACAACCACTAAAAATCAGAGCATGACGGTACCGTACGTCCAAGCATATCCTGTGGCAGTCCATTTCTCCACATTGCACCATAAACAAGTGAAGGTTTTGTCATGCCTTTTTCCCATATAAAGGGGTGGGCAGAGGCCACACTCATAGCCCACTTTTCGTCTATTTTTTCTATAGCTGTAATATAGCTGGAGTAGATTTGATCGACGAAGTGATAGATGTTTTTGACACGTAGAGAGGATGAAAGAAAGAAGATTGACGAAACAGATTTATGAGGCAAGTGTGAATAGGAGAACCCGTAAGGGTCGACCTAGGCGTACGTATCACAATCAGATCGGAGAACTTTTGAGGAAAGGTCGCGTTTAAAGTACCCGCAACCGACGATTGTGTATGAAAGCTAATGAAAATAGAAGAAGCGAAAGAGATTTGGTCTCTGTCCACCCCAATGGAAAAGAGGCGTGACTGTATGTATGTATGTATGTACGTAGATGAATGCCTGTGAACTGTGTGCGTGTTATTAATAAATATTTCTTTCTTTGTTTGTTTCGTTCTTTCACAAAATGAACTGAAGATCGGTTGCGGTCTAAGGCCTGTGGTTTCTGGTGGGGCGATCGCTACTTCGATCTAGTTCGAAATATTACATGCACAATACAACCATTACCGAAAATCGACAATTTATGTTTTTGCACAAATATTGCCTACGGCTGAGATTCAAAGTCAGGACCCGCGACGTAGAAGTCAGGTACTACTCGTATGATGACTAGGTCACGCGGACTCACACACATAAATATTTATGTACATTTACTAAATAATAATATCTGAAACCAGAATACTACGCATAATAAACTAAAGTAATTATTTTTGCATATATGTAATGTTTTAAAGTCAAAAAGTTTTAATTTATATGTGTCTCATTTACTATACATTTTTTAAAACGAATGCCGTGCAGTCCGTTCGGAAACCGACACATTAAATACGAATTCCTCGCCTAATTCGATTTTGATTGGTATTTCGGTGCATCTGCTTCAGGTTTCACCCAGGGTTGTAATTTGAGGACATTAGCCGTGTCGATAGTTGGAATGAAAAAGTGATATCTTCATTCCTAACATGAAGTCATAAATTACATCGATTTACTTTACCTGCAGACATTAAATATACTTCAAAATCGTTTCATTTGTCATATAGCACAATCATTAAGTGACAACATAGCACCGCTGCATTAGAAAAAAGAAAGAGCTAGCTTTATTGGCTGCTTCACTCAATAGATCATAAAGACTAAAAGAACATTAAAAATTAAAAAAATTATATATTGGATCCTAGGGACGAAAAGGTGCCCGACTCATGCTCCAACTAAGGCAGAGTCAAAATTCCTTTATTCAATTTAGGCATGTCAAAAACGTCGTGAAAGTCGAAATCTACACTGGTTCAAAAAATGACCTTCTCAGCAAGACTAATACAACAAATTTCCGCAGTACTGTTATTTTGTCGGTGCTACAGATAAAGAACCTACAAACACCTATCTTCCGTCTCGCCGAGGTACTCGTAGCTCAGAAACCGTGGTAGTACAGGGGCCGGGTGCTCGCCTTTAATTTCATAGTACGCGAGTAAACTGGGTTCGATCCCCGGTGCCAGCACCTCTAAAAATTGTTCTACTATTTTAACTGCTGATTTACCACTTGCTCGGCGGTGGAGGAAAACATCGTGGGGAAACCTGCACATCCGAGGAATAGAAATGTTTTGAGGACATGTGAAGTCCACCACCCCGCATTGGAGCAGCGTGTCGGACTATTTCCCGCTCCAAAACGCTCTCCGAAATGAGAAGGGGCCTGTGCTGAGCAGTGAGACATTTACTATATTATATACTACTTTTTTTTTATAATTACTATATTATTTATTATAGGCTGTTACTTTACTACTTTAAACACCTATCAGACAGTTATCGGACATTTAATGCATACATGAAACGCATATAAAAATTACAAAAATATTAAATCTTATTGCTAATTACTATTTATAATGAAGCTGAAGAGTTTGTATGTTTAAACGCACTAATCTCAGGAAATACTAATCCGATTTGATAAATTACTATTGCGTTAGATAGACCTTTTATTGAGAAATGTTATGTAGACATAAAATGAAACTGCAACTGGCCGATGTTCGTACATAGGAGATATTTAACAAAAATTAAAATGAGGGGTCTTTATAACCCAAAACTATTATCTGTCTGTATGTTTGTACGCGCATGGCGCAAAATCTACTTCACGAAATTGGAGGAGGTTTTAATGTGATAACTCTGTTTAGCGTACTATGTAGGGTCTAACTTAAAATCTGGTGCATGTATCAACTTGATACGCCGCCTAAAGTACGAGAATCAATAATAAATCTGAAGAGTTTGTATGTTTTAGCGCGCTAATCTCAGGAAATACTTATGCGATTTGAAAAAATATTTTTCCACTACATAGTCCATTTATGAGGTAGATTACCAGTTAAAAAAGGCGACGCACGATGAACAACTCTTTACCGCGAAAGGCCGAACTATGAATGGTCAAGTCCTAAGATACCAGGTAAAACCGAGAGGTGCAGCTGGAAATGTATAGGATATTACCGGCCCGCCCCGACTTTTTTTGAGTACATTTAGCCATAACCTATGTCCATCTGGAATAATGTACCTTTCAAATGGTGAAAAAGTTTTTCAAATAGGTGTAGTGACTCTGGAAATCACCCCCCAAATACACATAAACTCACAAAATTGGCATTCTTTCTTTATAATATTAGTATAGATATTAGAACAGTAGTGTCGATATTATATATAAGTATAGCCGTGTGGTGGCAGCCAGAGAATCTACCACTCCATCTCATACCATGGGTGTCGAAAAAGTCGACAGAGGGTAACTTAAAACCAGAAGATGGGCATCAGCATCTTCCTGGAACATCTGAATAAATAAACAGCGGTTGCCAACCCGCCTGCCAAGCGTGGCAACCATGGTAAAATCCCCACAAAATGAGAGCTACAAACTTTTGTGGCTATCTATGAGGTAGGCCTATGCTCAACAGTGGACTAGTGATGGGCTGAAGTGATGATGATGATGAGTAAGTTAAAAGATATATTAAATATATAGCATGTAAAATTTATGAAGAACCCAGATCCCATTACTGGCTTGCTAATTATATTTGTTTATTTGTATTATTATAACACTCGCCCCGATATTATTTTCAAGTGTATTAATATTACAACTTGTATAATTAATTTCAAAAGAATAAGTCCGCTGGATTTCTCGCTGGTCCTTCCCAAGTCTAAAGCATTATTCTTTCGAAAGAGTGGTAGAAAACATTAAAAGTAATCTGTTTTGAATAAAAAATATTCTGTTAGTCTGTTATATAAGCTTACTTTACGGTTAAAGTGTAAATCTGATTGATTATACATTGAACCAATTCTTTGTTAGTGCAAAGAGGTATTTTAGGTTAATTTTGTTATGGGTTTTTTTACTCTCTTAATTAAAGTACTCATAGTAACACATTGAAGATTTTTTTTTACCTGAAATTACATACATATAATATTAATAATTTCCATTTTATTACAGTTATATTATCCATTGCATGCATTCGGTCTATTGCCTTTGGCGTTACGATACCGTAAAAGATGTATTATTTATAGACGTTTTACTATTCTAAAACCATTCGTTGAACACAGCTATGCACTTTTCAGATAAACCTTTGAAACAGAATGGCTAATAAAAGCTGTCGATGCAATTGGCTTCTCAATATGACGGCCATTACTGCTATGTCTACAAGATTCTGAACTTTATTTAAGAACATTAAACATAATCTCGGTTTTAACTCTTATTGAAGTAACGTTTTGAATTCATAGAAATCCAGATTCTTCACAAAGTACTCCTTTATACACAAATTGCATATACATAAACACCCAGACTCGGAACAACTTTTTGTAGGCCATACACATATTTGTTATTGGAAATTGAACCCGCAACCCGTAGCATTGAAATCACGTACCCACTGCGTTAACCGAGAAAATACTTTGATATCGACCTATGAGACTAACGAACTGATGTCACTGGACGACGGGCGCAGTGTAGTACACAGAAACGTTCTTGGTGACAGCATTTGTTATGGGCAAACGTTGCACTTGCCATCAGGTGAACAACCTGCTCGTCTCGTCGCTTTATCTAAAAAAAATCCTTTTATTGAAACAAGTTATATATGAAATATAGTTTTTTAATAATAAAGAGGAGATTGCATTCACAGGTGCAACATAGAAGGTTTTCTAATATGCTAATACAATTTGGAGCACCTGGTTTTATGCAATCTACTAACAGTCCGCTGGAAATTAGGGAAATGAAGTGCAAACTGTGAAGGAAAAATTTAATATTACATTAATATTGTTGAAGTAATGAGTTTTCGCACTGCTGGTTACTTCGCAAATTACACGCCAAAAGAACCTTTAATCTTAAACGTTTTCTCTGAATATTGAGGATAGTTATAGAGGGAATGTTCCAGCCATTTTATCCAAATGCTGGTTTCACCTGCATCATTCTGGCCGTGTGGTAGCGGTTAAAGAGAATCTACCACCCCATCTCATCCCACGGGTGTCGTAAAAGTCGGCAGAGGGAAAACGAAAACCAGGAGATGGGCAGCAGCATCTTCCTGGAACATCTGTATAAATACAGCTACAATCTTGTGGCATTCTATGAGAGATGCCTATGTTCAGCAGTGGACTATTGATAAGCTGAAATGATAATGATGATGATGATGATTCTTGCTGACAAACGGACCTTAGCGGTATAAGTACATTCATGCATACAGTTACGCAGGACCACACATATATCTCACTTTTCACCCCCCGCGATAACGAGACGTGACGGGTGGCGAACTACGTCGGAGCCATTTTGACGCCAAAGTGTTACTTCCCATTGCATCAGTGCGCAGACAATCAGCAGTGTGCAGACATTACAGTGTTTTGTCACCACCAATCTTTAATAAAAGAGTCTTACAAATAAATAAACCGGTAAAGTAACAAATGTTAGGAATGTTGATGATGACAAAAATGATGAAAGCTGACGGTACTGAAAAGATTTATTTTTTAATTACTGACCTTAACTAGTCGAATTAGGTTTTCTTCTTCTTAATCTACTTCAAGTAGTTTTCAGCTGAAGGAACAGGATCTCTTAGATGATTTGGGCACGTAAAGAGAATGGATGAAAGAAGATTGACGAAACAGATGTATTAGGTGAGTGTGACTGCAAGGCGGTAAGCGTCGACGTAGGCAAACATTTCACGATCAGACCAAAGACGTTTAAAGGAAAGGCCATGTCAAAAGAAAAAGCGAAAGATGTGCAAGTATCGTAGCAAATGAAAAAAGTGGTCTCTACCTACCTCAATAGGAAAGAGCCGTGTCTGTATGAGTACACGGAGATTTTTCCGTAATCGCTACTGCTTGGGAATCTGGAATCAATCATCGCAGTACCAAAATCCTCAGGCCTGGGCCTGGTAAATTTAGGAACTTTATATTAACAATCGCGTCTCCTAGCGGTCAGAGTACCGGACTTCTACGCAACTTCTACTTAACCTATCTCGGATCTTATCGCATCAGCGTTACATCGGGCGCGGGTAGGTCAAGACAACAAAGTGCCTCGTAGTTTGCGCGTACACTTGTGACATTATAATATATACTGCGCAGGTAATAGCTCTCCACAATCGGCCAGGAAAACATCAGAACTTATTCCACTACCACATTTACTTGTGATTTATCTAAGTCAACACACACACGGCACTGGCAATGAAGTAGGCTAGATCAAACCATTCTGAATTAAATGGTAATATTCCATATAGTTTACTAAGTTTTGATGACAGTTGCTTCAGTCAGGCAAAGACAACCGCGGTCAGAGTCACGCGTTCTGGATTAGAATTCGGCGGAAGTCTATGTTAGTTCAACACAGTGTATTCTTTATTTGGGGGTCAGATATACTGGGAATGTTTTAAAAGAAATTATGATATCGACGGATGAAATAGTTACTAGGTGAATAAATTGCAACATTACTTAGTTTTATATATAATTAAATCTGAAATATAATATAAATATAAGGAACTGCATGCTAGAAAAATAAAGGTTCACGACTATTAGATTAAATAAATTTGCTAAGACTATTAGGCATATAGACACATTAGGCATTAAACTTTGTAGTGATAATGAAGAAAATAATGTTAATTTGCTAAGATCCGCATCATCAACATCATCATTTCAGCCTATCACTAGTCCACTGCTGAACATAGGCCTTCCCCAAAGATTGTCACGAAAGTTTGTAGCTCTCAATTCGGGGGCATTTTGCCATAGTTGTCACGCTTGGCAGGTTTTCATCCGCATTCAATTTGTTTTTAATTTTTCATTCCGATAAAAACCTTTATAATATATTACCGAAAAAAACGCCTGATTCTAATTACTCATTGTGATAACCATTGAACTAAAAAAAGAAAAGAAAATAGACCCAGTTTAAAGCCTTTTCAAGCCGCAATTTATGTTGAATTATATATTTTCTTCCGAAACAATGCCATTTAATTCAAAGATATCAGATCCTTAATGGATAAACCGAATTGATGTTAATTAATGATGTAACAGATTAATAACGGGCGCGAGTCAAAAGGCAAGCTACAAGTAAATCTAGAAGAAGAACCGGGGGTAGGAAAATGAGAATGTCACGCTGTAATCGGATGGTCGGAAACCCGAGACAAGACGTTGATAAATAGTCGTCAATGCTACGACAACGGCGTTTGTGAAAAGTCAACGGCGACTCGCGAAAAATATCCATTAATAGTAATACTCCTTTCCCGATGACATTAGAAAAGCTCAAAACAAGACCTGCTTCAAGAAGCTAATAAGGAAGAATTTTTTAAAGACTGCAGATTATGTTGATTAATGCATTTTTTACAATTATTATATTGATCCATTAATTATTACCATCATATATATGTATGTGTGTATGTACGTGAGTTAATGTGTATACGCATATTTATGTAATTGTATTTCATAATTTTTAATTGCTAAATTAGTTTCCTTTTATGTTAAAACACATACCATAATGTTTCGCTACGCCCTCGGTTGATTATCAGAGCGTGCCAGCAGGCATTAAGTATGCCAATTGTATAATTTTAGTGTACAACAATAAAGCATAAATGAATAAAAAATATCGGATCGCCTGTTCGATTCCGAAAAATCGAAAACTGATTGAAATATATTTATTACGATATCGATAAGTCATTCAGTTAACTGGTCGCCTTTTATCTCTAAAACAAATCGCTTCCGCCTGTGACTTTGACAATGGTTATACGTGAACGCGATGTCTGGATTACTAATAGGCTTAACAATGATTTTACTACATCTACTCCGATTAATTGATTGAGATATGGCCTTCTTCGTAAATTAGTTTTTGCTTCACCAATTAATTTTTACATTGTCGACTTTGTTACTTATATTTTAACTTTCGAAGACTCCATGCTTAACGTATTTGTTTAAATGTTTTATATTAATTCATTTTGACTAAGAAAAAACATATAAAACTGTACCATATAGACACAATTGACCATGAGCTTCAAAATACTGACTATGACATATCTACACCTCTAAAATGTCTGGCACGACCGCGAGCGTTCCGGCGAGGCTTAGGTCAGAGATCAGCGTAGTTACTTGCTGACACGATTCAGATCATGCGTTTTAATCCTAGTCGAAGTCAATACTAGTGCAATACACAAATTATTATATATTGACTAGGCTCGACCATTTCTTAGCACTTGTAAAAGTTCGGCTTGTATTCCACAACTCGTTTCACTGGTGGTAGGATTTCTATGTTGGAATCCGTCTAGGTAGGTACCACCCCAGGACCAGTTATTCTGCCGTGAAGTAGTAGTGTACAAACATTACTGTGTTTCGGTCTGAAGGGCATTCAGAGCTAGCGTAATCACTGGGCATATGAGACTTAAGGACTTATGTCTCAATGTGACGGACGCAGTGTGGTGCTACACAGAAATATTCTGAGTAGCTAAGCATCTGTTATGGGCAGACGTTGCACTTACCATCAGGTGAACGATTTGCTCGTCTCGTCACTTTATGAAATTAAAAAAAAAAAGTCTGTTGTACATATTTTAAATGTTTTGATTTGTTATAAAGAAAAGTAACAGCGTTTCGATTTCCTTTCCGCGGGCATAGACTTCTTTAATTTTTGAGACATTATTGGAGCCGGGAAGATCCGCCCACCACGCTGCCCCATTGCGGTTTGACAGAGTTCATATGTCGTGGAATTAATGTCATTACGTGAAATAATAAATTCAAAATTAAGAAAAACTAAAAAAAACACGCTTGAATAGCAATGTGCAGCTCATAGTCATGAAATTATTCTATTGCCATTGGTTCTTAATACGTGTGCAAAATTTCAATTTATTCGGATGTTGCACAGTGGGTGAAAGTTTTATTCGAAGATTCCATTACATTAATACTCGTACATACCGGTCAAGTTAATAGAATATTGTAAAAGAAATATATGTTTAATCCATACTAATATAATAAATGCGAAAGTAACTGTGTCTGTTCCTCTGCATGTTTGTTGCCTTTTCACGGCTCAACCGTTGAACAGATATTGACAAAATTCGGCACAGAGATAGCTTGCATCCTGGAGACGAACATAGGATATTTTTTATTCGGGAAAATTAAAGAGTTCCTACGTTATTAAAAAAAAAAACTAAATCCACGCGGACGTAGTCGCGGGTTTCAGCTTTTTGCATACGAAACCTCTTTTACATTAAATAAAATTTAAATTATTCTTTCATATTTTGAATGAATGCATTAATGAATCTATATTGTTTTTATTTAGAAGAGCTTAAAGCCGTTATATTATGTTGCTTTACCTTCAACCGCTTTAATGGATTTTAATATGAGTCTAAATGTTTAACATTTATGCTAATGCGTTTTTGCCAAGTAAATTTGCATTCATTTGAGGCCTCGTTTTAGATGTTCAATGGCACATGCGGGACATAAATATTGTCTCTCTTTTTGTTTTTTCCGTTGCTTCCGTTTTACATAATGCCCCGGGGTTACTTGATTATGCGTCGTTTAAAAATGCTTTCAATTTTAATATGTTCATTTTGTGTTGATACGGATATTTAAAAAAAAAAAGAATACAAGCAATGCCATTATGTTAGCTCTTGGACACATTACTAATATTCCTGTCAAACACTCTAAGCTTCTAAGCGCGTGGTAGACGTTTCACGGCATTAATCGAATGGCGCGCTTAAACCTGTGACGTCATGTTTCACATTGCGTGCCTAAGCACAGGGGCTAGGCGCTCGCTTTAAAATTTCATAGTACGCGTGTGACCTGGGTTCGATTCCCGGTGCCGGCACCACTAAACTTTTTATTCTTAATTTTAAGTGCTGACTTTAGGTCCACATTGGTCCAGTTCTGATGATGGGATTCATGAGAAAACTTTGTTTGCAGCTGCTGCGTTTACGTCGGTTTAAATAATTATATTATACAATTTTTGTTATCATCCTGTTGTAACTTTACAAAGTAAACATTACATTGATTTTGTTACAGTTATACGGTAAGTACAACGATAACCAAGACCGTATATTAAAGTTAGCCGTGTTATGGCGAGGTAAGAAAACCGGGTAGACATCAAGTCAGCCCGTGGCAGTCCCAAGTGTAACTAAGTGAGATGCCAGGAAAATGCCAAAACAAAACACATAGATTGGTGACGGACAGCAGCGTCTAAAGTGCGATCGCAAACCCACGTACCAAGCATGGCGATAGTAATCGCTAATATTGTATTATAAATGCGTAACTCTCTCTTTCCCTCTGTCTGTTAATTACCTTTCCACAGCTGAACCGTTGAACCTATCTCAACGAAATTCAGCACAGAGATAGCAGCTTGCATCCTGGAGGCAGACATAGGAGACTTTCTTTTCCCGAAAATCAAAGAGTTCCCACGGTTTTTTTAAAAGACCTACATCCACGCGGACGCAGTCGCGGCCTTCAGCAAGTAGGTTTTATGACGATAATTAAAATTGTGAGACATTAAATCAATAATTTACTTAGAAAGTTGACACGACTTAAAAATACAAGACTAAAAAATACTATTACCTTTCCACAGCTGAACCGTTGAACCGATCTCAACGAAATTCAGCACAGAGATAGCTTGCATCCTGGAGGATGACATAGTGGACTTTCTTTTCCGGAAAATCAAACAGTTCCCACGGTTTTTTTAAAAGACCTAAATCCACGCAGACGCAGACGCGGCCTTCAGTGAGTAGGTTTTATGACGATAATTAAAATCTGTGAGACATTTCATTCAATAATTTATATAGAAAGTTCAAATTAAAATTTAATTAGAAAGTTCACACGACATAAAAATACAAGCAGTTAAATGAATAAACCACCCATAAACCTCATAGCAACACCTACAAAAGTGCCCACATCATCTACCTAGGTGTTACATCTTTAACGCCCTAGTCCTCTTTGCGCCCTCCGCTGTGTTACATAGCCCTACATTACGCTACTGACCTATATGCAAGCAAGGCAGCCCTTGCTCCTTCAGGGTTCTTTCAATTATTCAAAGTACTCTCAACCCGGGCTCCGTTGGGGTTGGCAAGGGAACGATGTAATTCTATATACAGTTGGCGTAAGAAAGATTGCACATTGGTGTGTTTTTATAGGTACATTTTTATTTTTCTTGATGAGTCTTGCGGATGAACTCTGCGTGTAACGTTGCTTTTTATATAAGCAAATTATAATTTTTTATGCGTTCTTTCAAGAGTGTTACTAATTATAAAAATAGTAATTAATTTTATACGTACTTCTAAAGCGTAGCTCCGTCATTGGCACCGTGAAAATTATTTATATTAAAATTATAGTCAATTAGAAGTCAATGTAAGTGATTGTTGTGTCGGTCTACTAAATGATGGTTCGAAACCAGACTTTTAATTTTGCCCAAGACACGATTTTTTTTATTTTGAAAGTATTTTAATATCCAGCCTATACAGCCGAGCCCATTTCTGATGGAAATTCTAGGTAGTTCTGTTAGACACGAAGAAAGGATCCGTGAATACCGTTTGTTTTTGTGTAAGCTGTTATTACATATATCAAACTGTTACGAATAAGGGCTGTCCGTATAATAACTTAGGCCTCTTACGACACCTCGGTAGGTAAGAGGTAGATGTTATTCTACCCTGCCGGACACCTATCGGCAAATAAAAACTCACACTTAGCTACATAATCAAAATCATAAAATTAACGCACATTTAAGTATTTCAAAATATATTCTCAAGCATTAAAGTAAAAAAAAGTAAAGTTTCAGCCTATAAATGTCCCACTGCTGAGCAAAGGCCTCCTCTCATTTCTGAGAGAGTTTTGGAGCTAGGAAGAATCCGCCACGCTGCTCCAATGCGGGTTGGCGGACTGCACATGTCCTCGAAATATTCCTATTCCTCGGACATGCAGGTTTCCTCACGATGTTTTCCTTCACCGCTAAGCACGTGATAAATTAGCACTTAAAATTGTAGAACAATATTAGAGGTGCTGGCACCGGGGATCGAACCCAGGTTACTCGCTTACTATGAAATTAAAGGCGAGCACCTGGCCCCTGAGCTACCACGGCTTCTCAAGCATTAATAAATAATAATGATGATGTTTTTCTGGCCGGTTTATTTTTATGGAAGGAAGTAACGAGACGGGCAAATCGTTCACCTGATGGTAATTACCACGACAGCCAATAACAAATGTAGTAGAACATGTGTGCGTGACAACACACTGCACCCAGCACCCTGAGACATAATTTATAGAGTCTCATAAAATTTGACCACAGCGACCTTTTCCGCTTTACCCAAGAATAACGCTCGCAAGTATGCTGACCACTGAGGCAGTTTATAAGACCAATACAAATCATAGCAACTGCCTATAAATATACCACTACTGACCTGCCGTGTGGTAGCGGCTTAAGAGAATCTACCACCCCATCTCGTCCCGTGGGTGTCGTAAAAGTCGACAGAGGGAAAATTAAAAGCAGAAGATGGGCAGCAGCATCTTCCTGGAACATCATAATCAATAAACTGCGGTTGCCAACCCGCCTGCCAAGCGTGGCAACTATGGCAAAATCCCCCCATAATGAGAGCTACAAACTTTTGTTGCACTCTATGGGGGAGGCCTATGTTCAGCAGTGGACTAATGGTAGGCTGAAATGGTGGGACCGCAGGTCTCTTCAGAGTTACCAAACTTTAAAACTCGCAATATTTTGATTACACAGAAATTTACTTGTGAAATCCCTATGCAGGAATCCCTCTACTACTAGGCCGTGTGGTGGAGGCTTAAGAGAATCTGCCACCCTTACTCATCCCGTGGGTGTCGTAAAAGTAGACAGAAGGAAAATTAAAACCAGAAGATGGGCAGCAGCATCTTCCTGGAACATTTGAATAAATTAACTGCGGTTGCCAACCCGCCTACCAAGCGTGGCAGCTATGGTAAAAGCCCCCCGAACACAAACTTTTGTGGCAATCTATGGTGGAGGCCTATGTTCAGCAATGGATTAGTGATAGGCGGAAACGACGAATCCCTCTAGGTTGGTACCATCGCAGGGTCAGTTATTCTGCCTTGAAACAGTACTCTGCAAACATTACTGCGTTTCGGCTTGAAAGACACTTATAGGTAGTGTAATAACTGGGCAACTGATATCCTCGGGTGACGAAAGCAGTGTCACAATCGAACTCAGGTCACTCATCCATTAAAAATAGGCCCTAAGCTACCACAGCTTACATCTAAACCAGATTAATCAAAAAGCAACGGCATAACGTTGACGCATGTTCTACATAATGTATCGATGCACTGCCACATCACTTAAACTTATCCATGCGTACGCATACCTATGAATCATTCGAAACAATGACGTTTGCGTTCTGTCGTATATACATACAGTCACGCCTTTTCCCATATAAGGGGTAGGCAGATACCACACCCGCAGCCCACTTTAAGCACCCGCGGGAAACGTGACATGACGGGTGGTGAATCACGTCCCCGCCATTCTGGTACAAGTTAAAAAGAAATTACTTTCCATTGCGTCCCACGAGCAATATAGTGTCAGTATTGCATATTATGGTATTATTCTGCACGAACACACTTCCCTGGTGGTAGAATTCCTATGCATACGTCTAGGCAGTCTACTGCTAAACGTCATGGCCCTGCGGTGCCGTTCTAGTGCCATTCTAACCGAACAGTAATGTATGCACACTGCAGAATAATTGACACTGCGATGGTTCTTACCTGTTAACCACAACCACCAAAAACATAGTAAATTAATCACATCAAATCAATTACAACTCACAATTTCAGCGGTGTCGGTATCGAGAATCGAACCTAGATCACTAGCGTTATTTAAAATTTAGGGTGAGCATACGGCCGCTAAACTGCTAGTTCCTTATAAATGCAACAATGACAATAATAACAGTGTAATAAAAAAAAGAAACAAAATGACTTTCAATAATTATTATGTAAATAATCTATATTGAATAAAAATATTCCATACTATTCCAATAAAACAAAATTATATTAACTACGTTCTTTTATTTTATAGGTAGTGGAAGCCAATAAAAACGTTAACATGATAATGAACATGTTCAAATAGTTGACATTTTGACATAACTTTTCGTGAAAAGGAATTTTAAGGTCAGTATGGCTCGTACAATGCCATTAAAATATAGTGCGAATATTACAATTTCAGTTATGTACTTAAGATAAAATTAATAAATAGTTAAACTATTATAAATTATCAGTACTTATATCTATAAATACGGTAATAAGTAACCATCTCAACACAGTTCAATTCATTTTACTCAAGACCATTTACAAAATGTTATTTTTTCTACTTTTTCTTATCGGTGTTACCATTGCCTTTGATAAGGAAATTCATTCCAAGTACGAGACGCTGCCTCCAAATGAATTTGCCAAATATTTTAACGGCTTAAATTTGACATGGAGAATTGATGAACACAAAACATTCGAAGATGATCATCGTCACTGCAGTTTTATCGAACACAACGTTACCTATCCAATAGTGACACACGACTTACGCAGCCTTGATTTACCAACCAACTTTGATGCTAGAAAGAAATGGCCACAATGCCCTTCTATAAGTAAAATATATGATCAACAAACATGTGGATCCTGTTGGATGTTCGGCGCAGCCACAACTGCAACTGACCGGAACTGTATTCACGCCAACATTAAGGTAGATCTGTCTGAGCAAGATTTGGGGTGTTGTAGAAATTGCTATTCGGAAGGACAACTATGTTCTGGAGGCTTTCCTGGTAGAGCGTTAGAATTTTGGGTTGAAAATGGACTCGTGAGCTATAACTGCAGACCCTACGATAGTCAGGCTCTAGAGGTTGATAACGTATGTTTTAATAAATGCGTGAATAATAATGAATACTATCAAGATAAGAATTATGGTGGGAGAGTTTATTCTGTGCCGTCCGATGAAGATCAGATTAAAGCGGAACTATTTAATAACGGTCCCATTGAAGCTACTTTTTTTGTATATTCTGATATTAAGGATTACAATCAAGGCGTTTACGTTCATAAATATGGAATATTTAAAAACAGCCACAGTGTACGCATGATTGGATATGGCGAAGAAGGTGGCGAAAAGTACTGGTTGATTGCTAACAGTTGGGGCAAGTACCGAGGAGAAAACGGATTTTATAAAATAAAGCGATATCAAAAGGAATTACAGTTGGAAAATAACTTAAAAACGGCAGTGCCTAGAAGAGTTTCGAATGTGTATGTATCTTAAGTGTACAATTTTATTAATGGAAGTGTTCTATACGTGCCCGACTTTTTATTCAAAACCTTATATCACTTATAGATTCCAAGACAGACATACTTGGTAAATATGAAGCGCTGAATTCGACTATTAAAACACATACATGCTACTTTTTTATTGGTACACTTCCACACTGTCCATAATAGTAATGTATAATAGAGATAATTTAACACATAAAACTTTATTATATATTTAATATGTCGTTTATAGCGGTTTTTGTTACATATTACTTTGATGAGTAACAAACAATTACTTGCTGACGCCCATTCTTACTATAGTTTAGGGCCGTCTGAAAATCAGCGGTGTGATGCCGCTAATTCGTTTAAAGTTACACGATTGCTAACAGACGCACCAACTATTATATATAATTAAGATAAATAATAAGCCGATCTTAGCAATGTGTCTCAATCGTCGTCGTCGTCGTCGTTTCAGCCTATCACAAGTCCACTGCTTAACAAAGGCCTCCACCATAGATAGCCACAAAAGTTTGTAGCTCTCATATTGGAGGGATTTTGCTATAGTTGCCACGCTTGGCAGGCGGGTTGGCAACCGCAGTTTATTTATTCAGATGTTCCAGGAAGATGCTGCTCCCTATCTCCTGGTTTTAATTTCCCTCTGTTCACTTTTACGACACCCACGGGATGGGATGGGGTGGTAGATACTCTTAGGCCGCTACCACACGGCACGACGTCTCATTAGGATTACTTTTACCCACTATACTAGTACTAATCTTGTATAGTGGGTAAGTATTAAAGACATTAATTGCATTTCAATCCAGCATATTTCAAACAGTTATATCAAGGCCATACTAACATTTCTCTGGTGCGGAAATCGAAGAGAACTAAAGAATATTTCCATTTTTCCTAACAAAACTGAGCATATCTATTAATCATAGAGTCGTCGTCGTCGTTTCAGCCCATCACAAGTCCACTGCTGAACATAGGCCTCCCCCATAGATAGCCACAAAAGTTTGTAGCTCTCATATTGGCGGGATTTTGCCATAGTTGCCACGCTAGGCAGGCGGGTTGGCAACCGCAGTTTATTTATTCAGATGTTCCAGGAAGATGCTGCTGCCCATCTCCTGGTTCATAGAGTAATCCTTTAAAAAAGATATAGCAAATGTCTTAAATTTATTTATTTTTCAGTTCTATGCTTAGTTATAACTACAACATATTTATCATTGGCAAATTAATCAAAATCTGCTTAATATAAATCCTTTATTATAAAGTAATCATATTTACAATATTGCTACCTGAAATATAGCTGAAGCATTAGCTAGCACGCAAACACATCCATTCTCAGTAAAACATCAAGATTGAGAAGGAAGGTAGGATTCTTATGTATGAATCCGCCTAGATGTGCACCACCGCAGTGCCAGTTATTCTGCCGTCAAGTAGTGATGTGCAGGCATCACTGCGTTTCATGCCGAAAGTTGGTATCACCTGTACAAGGCATGTAAGACCTAACAGCTCTTTAACTTAAGACTGAAAATTTCTTTTTTTCTTTCTTTCTATTTACTCGTGTTTTATTGTTATATTGTTGACCTAAAAAGAGATACATTGGGCGGACCTAATGCCTGTTGGCATTCTCTTCCAGTCAATCCAAGGAGTAGTGACACATTGGATTGTCCCTCAAGAAGGAACGTGTTTCATAAAACCTAAAAATTAACCAACATTAAATACAATTACATGAAATACTCAAGATCCATACGTACATACATAAGATCATGACTGTATCCCATAAGGGGTAGTCAGAGACTGGGCACTCACTGCAAAAACAGATGACTGCCACAATCCACGTTTCACCAAAACAATATAATGCACTTGGTGTGATAGGTGGTGAGCCCATCGCCACCATGCGCTGTTGGGTGCACAGTGCAGTTTAATTCCTTACTCGCCTTTTACGAGATCCATTGAATGAGATGGAGTGGTAGTATTCTTTTAAAGAGCCGAGAACGTACAATTAAATATTTAGTAATATCTAAAACATATAATTAATGATGAAAATGGATTGACTCATAAATATGTACGAGTATATACGTATAAACTTACATATATACACACAAATATATACGTGTAGGTAACAAGTATCGAATCGATATAAGTTTGTACAAAAGGTCCTACCGATAAGTAAACACCGTGCTCCGTCACCTAATTCCAGTAATAAAAAGGTTCCTTGAATTTTAATTAATATTCGTTTGAAAAGTCATTTATGTTTAGCTGGACACCTGCATGAAGCGGTTAAAACTGCTACTTTAAAAATGTATATTCTTAAACCACCAAAGAATACAGATGCTGTAAAAGTAGAATTCAATGTTTATTTATGAGAGTAATATAACTTTTCCGCTCTAGAAAGTGTAAGCTCTCTTTCTTGTTATTGCTTCAGAACACATTAAATTAAAATGTACACGTGTCTGTGCGGAGCTCTTTGTTATAGTTATCGTAGCCTTGCTTGAATGTCAAGGACTGCAAAGGTTTGTTCCTTGTTCGACTTAAAAAAACTAAGAATAAAAATGTTACCTAGATAATTTTTATATATGTTTATAATCACACACATATGCAGACCTCAAGACACACCTACGACTATGTATGTATAGCCACACTGTAAAATTAATCATCTGAATTAATTAGCGAAGTAACAATGCCTATCTATTTATTGGTTTTGGTTTATAATATACTAGCTGTGCCCTGTGGTTTCACCCGACTCTGATGGATGAATACATACGAGTATATACTTCCCTATTTGAATCGAATTTTTGAGTTTTAATTTTTTCGCGCGGAATCCTAATTATTTTTTTAAAATTAAAGTTGCACGCTATAATATCAGCCACCTGTCATTGAAAGTCCCGTCAAAATCGGTTTAGCCGTTTTGGAGATTAGTTAGAACGTACATACCGACGGACAGAAATTTCAAATATTGTTTTTATTCTTCTAAGTACCGTACATACTTACATTAGCATTGAGTAAAAGCTGTCATTTTGTTATTACAAACAGACATTTGAATTTTATTTATTTGTAAGGATATTAAACACATAGGTTTAGAGTTTAATAAAGCAAGATCTTTAGTTATAGATACGAGTAAATAAACATTTTAAAAATTTAATTGTCTTTATTCAAAAAAACAGTTGCTAATTTTTTGATTATTTTCTGGCTGTAAAATATCTAACTTAGTTTGTAATGGAATTCAACATTACTTATAAAAAAGAGGAAAGCAACGCTAAACTGAAAATACTTTTCCTCTACTCATGATCGAACAAAATGCCCGATCATGAGTTGAAGAGTTGGTGGAGGCATTTACGTGGCAAGGACGA
The DNA here is from genome assembly GCA_019845155.1 of Luehdorfia chinensis. Taxonomy (NCBI): domain Eukaryota; kingdom Metazoa; phylum Arthropoda; class Insecta; order Lepidoptera; family Papilionidae; genus Luehdorfia; species Luehdorfia chinensis. The sequence continues at coordinate 241,525 of JAHVAK010000612.1, forward strand.
GGAACGTGACCAGACTATTTCATATTTTACTTTTTTCTCTTTTTAACAACTATACACAAGAAATGTAGTTAAACGTTAGCTAATTCTTGATAGAAAATATAAGAATCCGCACAGCCGATATCAGTACTGTGGTGGCGTAACAGCAATAGCCTTCAGTAGTCAGCCAGCCCATGACCGTTGCTCAGGGTGCGCCGGCTTTGAAAGCGTTCCGATATTTGCAGTACAGCCATTTTCAGAAAGAAGAAACATACAAACAGAAAGAAAGAAGGGAAGATATAAGTTGACGGCAGCATAGCCTAATGGTCCGAGCTACCACGCTTCAGATTCTGGTTTCGAATCCCGGCCTAGAGCAACATTTGTGAAAAAAATTGTTGTTTTCGGAACTGTTTATGCTGTGATTGTCCCTGTATTTCTGATAATGCCCCCTACCTCCGATCTTATCAAATAACCGTTATACAGGGCGCGAGTAGGTTAGAGAGAGTGAGTACACATGTGGCACTATAATATCTCCTACATAGTTAATAACTTCTGACAATATTTGGAAGTTGCCGCCGTGATCGAATCAGCTAGGCCATTTTGTCAGAAAAAACCTTATTCTCTATTGCGTTCCCACGAGCAGCAGAGATAGCTTTGCATATTATAGTGTTATTCTGCACGAATAAAAGCTGTCCTTTCCTTGGTCGCCTCTTCCGACACCTCGGTAGCAAAGAGGTAGTTGCTATTCTACTCTGCCGGACATCCATCTGCCACCACCTATTGCAAATTACTAAGATTTGTTACTAAAATTATGAACGTATTTTTCTAAAATAAATAAAAAATTGTTTATCCAATATTACAGCAATTAATAAAGTCACATAAGGAACAAACTACATTCAATGCCAAAGCCAATGTCAAGGCGACGTTTGCGCTGCATGATCTCAAGATATCCATTTAGACTAAAATAGTCCAAGGTTTATCTTTACACCCACAAAGGGATGGAAAATTTATGAAAGATTTCTATGAAAATGTAAGAGAAATTACGAACCATTGTAACCTTCAAGAATAGATATTTTATTGCAGTGTTGTTTCCTTAGATGCTGTGAATGGAAAGAGAATCTTTATGAAAAATGTTGCCCACATTTTCCTAACTGATTTACTTTGAAAACTATATATTGGCAAATTACTAAGATTCAGCGCTGTTCTACTCTGCCGGACACCTATCGGCATACATGCGAGTACATAAATATATTATAATAACATTGAAAATACGAACATTAATGTGCAATTCGTTTTATTAAGCAGCTTGTTTTTACGTAATCAAAATATAGTACTATGTTTTTTTTTACCCGACTAATGAAAAGCCAAAAGGAGGGTTATTTCTATCGCAGTACAGTATAACTCGCAACTTGGATATGAGATGAGAGAGATATACCGCACTGGAGTAGAGCGACTTAATTTTAATGGAAGGAAGAGGAGAAAGTCATTAACCTGGTGGTAAGTGCTGTGCCTATTACAATTGCAGTGTCATCCAAAATATTATTTTAGATATTTCTGTCCAGCGCCGCAATGCCCTTTCAGTAACCTTCAAATCGAAATATAATTTTACACACTCTGGGCCGTTTCCTGCAGAGGAAACATACATCATCATCACTTCAGCCTATTACAGTCCACTGTTGAACATAGGCCTCCCCCCTGACCAGGCCAGGCCCTGAGCTTCCTCATGCGGCCTACAGTGAAGGCCATGCCAAGCACCATAAAAGCTTTTTGCGACTTCCCCTCTAAAAATGCAAGATAATATCTAACTGCGAGACCTTTTTAAATCTTTAATTATATACTATTTTAACAAATTGATTTTACGTTTAATAAATAACTCTTGATGATGTTGAACAATCATAACCTAAAAATATACAATTTAATATATGAAGATGATGTTCTCCTAGCCGATTTCGACCACGGCGACAACTTTCGAATACTGTCGAGAGCCATCAACTGCGCAGGAGATATTATAGTGCCACAAGTGTACGCGCAAACACAGAGGCACTCACTCGTCCCAACCTACCTGCGCCCGATGTAACGCTGATGCGACAAGATCGGGGGTAGGCTAGGATGCAGTGTCAGAAACACGGGGACAATCACAACACAACCAGACCCGAAAACCAACAATTTGTGTTTTAGCACAAATGTTGGCTCCGGCTGGGAATCGAACCCAGGACCCGCGGCGTAGTAGTCAGGTACTCTGACCACTAGGCCATGCGGTCGTCAATTAATTTAATATAGCTACTGAAAGAAACTTTTTTCCTATAATAAAATTGTATAATGTCTTAATTCTGACCACATCCTACGTTTACTTGTAAAGAATGCCTATAGGCAATGAATCCGCGCTCTTTTAACATTATTATGTGCGATTCTAAACCTTACCAGAATTAAATAAATAAATAAACTTTTATATCGTGATAGATATACAGTATAAAGGGATATACAGTGACGAATAAAGGGATTTTGCGACATTTCTTTAAATTTAAAAACAAGAGAAATAGAATGTCACAGAATCTGAGGCAAAGAAAACTTCCTTAGTACATTTACATATTTAGTAATGATTTAATACAAAGTCATGCGAAGGTTAGTTGAGTGATGTGGCGGAATATTGATTTATTACAACAACGAATTATAACAAAGCATCGATAAAAGCTTTTAACACAAATAAATAAAATATGGTATTTGGATTGGTGGTAGGATTCCTACGCAGGAATCCGTCTAGGTAGGTTCCACCCGAGGGCCAGTTATTCTGCTGTGAAGCAGTAGTGTGCAAACATTAGTAGTGTGTTTCGGTCTGAAGGGCACTGTGAACTAGCGTAATCACTGGGCATATGTCTCAGAGTGACGGTGTCAGACAGAATGAATTCTAGATGACCCTTTTGCTCGTTTCATCATTTTATCCAATAAAAAATAATCAGTGAACACCGTTTTCTACACTGCAATATGTTCCTGATATCCATTGTGTCCATCCTATTCCCATGTGTTTCGACTACCGCGTGGCCTAGTGGTTAGAGTATATGACTACTACGCCCTAGGTTCTGGATTCAAATACCAGCCGATGCCCATATTTGTGCAAAAACACAAATTTTTGGTGTTCGGGTCTATTCTACCTCTCATCTTATCGCATAAACGTTACATCGAACGCGCTAAGACGAGGAGTGTCTCTATATGTTTGCGCGTACACTACGAGTATAATACGAGACCATTTAATAATAAAAATTGAAAGCCATAATTTATAAAAGTCTAAATGTTTTGTACTGCACAGAATAATTAACATTTATCGTTTTTTCTCGCCATACCCTTTCTGGCTTTGTCAATTGACATATTTGCCACGGTTTCTTTTTTTGAGCGACCCGTTATCTGAACGCATTTACAAAATTACACAGAACCCTTAACAAATGGAACCGTCCAGCCCACAACGATGCAGACGCCCTAATGTCTGCCCATCAGGTCCCTAAATGACACACGTCACCTGCCAATTACAAATAAACAGACAGCAATGTAAACAACGCTTCGCTACCATTGCTGTATTTGCCCCTTAAACAACGTGATGTTGTTGTATTCGCCCGGCATTGTACTACAAAATTTCGGCCACTCTCACTCCGTGCTTTGTTCATGGTAGAAGCTTTGTGTTCAGAAATTATGGGCCAAATCCATCTCTGGATTCAATGACGTCATTCTGCATCGCAATGACGGGGCGGCGAAAGGGCTAGCAATGTAGGCATTGTTTACACTGTTTCGTGTTACAGGCACTTAGTTGATTTCGTATTTACACTAAATTACTAAATATGTTATATCTCTCAAAACAATTTCAATCAACTTAATAAAAAATGCAGCAATTGTTAAAGCCCCTATTATTGTATAAGTAATTTAAGCTTACAATTTGTAGTAGTAGAATTAATTAACTGTATGTATACACACGCAGCCGTGGTAGCTCAGGGTCCGGGCGCCGCCTTAAATTTCATGGTACGCGAGTGACCTGAGTTCTATCCCCGGTGCCTGCACCTCTAAAATTGTTCTGCAATTTTAAGTGTTGATTTACCAGGTGCTCAGCAGTAAAGGAAAACATCGTCAGACACCCGCATGTAAGAGAAATAAAAATATTTCGAAGTCCGCCAACCCGCATTGGAGCAGCATGGCGGAATCTTTCCGTCTCCAAAACCGTCTCAGAAATGAGAGGAACCACGTGCTCAGCTATGGGTCATTTATAGGATGTTACTTTTAAACACATACAATTCATAAAATCGATATTCAATAAGTGAAAACGAACCAAAAGAAAATTAAAGCATGAAGTAAATAATATGATTATAATATTGTGAAAAAAGCAGAAATGTCATTTTTAAATAACCGAAAGTTAAAATATATAAGAGATTAATGGGAGAAACCTGGGTTCGATGTCACGTGCTGACTCAATTAAAATTGTTAATTGCAATTTTAAGTGCTGATTTAACCTCACGAAACTGCGAAAAAAATAAAGAAGAAAAAATAATCCTATAATAAACATACGAAGTCATGAATATTTCCCAGCGCCAGAACCTTTTTAAGTCTTTCTAAAAATTAGAGAAGGCCTATGGAACATTGAAATTAGTTGCTTTATAGACACACTAGTCACACTTTTCGTTCTTGTTAATGCATAAGTAACTCTCTCTCTTTTCCTCTCTCTGTTTGTTAATTTTTCACATCTAAACCATTCAACCGATCTTGACGAAATTCGGAATGGCAGAGATAGCTTGCAGTTGGAGACGGACATAGGATAATTTTTATTTCGGAAAATCTAAGAGTTCCTACGGTATTTTTAAAAACCCTAAATCCACGCGAACGTAGTCAAAGGCGTAGTCTAGTAAGCATTAAAACTTGCAGTGCAGTTTTATTATTTTTGTTTAATTTTATTAATATTCCCAAAACATCATTTAGCTGAAATTGCTAAAATGCAAACAATTTTACCAATGATGGCCCTCAGAATATTGTGGTGATGATAAGTGTGTCGTCTACTCATAAAAAAAGCTGTGTTTCACCCAGAAATTTTGTTTGTAACATCCCACTGTGCCCATCACCCAGGGACATATGCCCAGGGTTCTTAAGTCTCATATGCCCAGTGATTACACCAGCTGTCAGTGCCATTCAAAACGAAAGACAGTAATGTTTGCGCACTACTGCTTCACGGCAGAATAATTGACCCTGGGGCGATTCCTAACTAGACGTATTCCTGCAAAGTTAAGCTATTTGACTTACAATATTAAATTTTTAGTCGAATTTTACGTACCCGTGAGAAATCATAAGGTGGAACATTCTCCTATTTCGCCAGCACACCGTTTTTGTCATAATTAGCTTTTAATTATTGTATTTATACTTGAACATCAAAAATTTGAGTACATAAAGTTTCAGCCTATATATTTCCCACAACTGAGCACAGGCCTCCTCTCATTTGTGGGAGGGTTTTTTGGAGCTAGGAAGAATCCGCCACGCTGCTTCAATGCAGGTTGGCGGACTGCACATTTCTTAGAAATATTTTTATTTCTCAGACATGCAGGTTTCCTCACGATGTTTTCCTTCACCGCCGAGCACGTGGTAAAATCAGCACTTAAAATTGCAATTAACAATTTTAGTGGTGCCGGCACCGGGAATCGAACCCAGGTCACTCGCGTACTATGAAATTTAAAGCGAGCGCCTTGCCCCTGAGCTACAATTTTAGTTTATTTGTTATTCCATTCATATTTGTCGTGCTAATTTATTTCAATAATTCATTACGAGTATTATCTGAATATTGAAATCGTACGTGCAACTTAAATTGATGTAAAAATAACGGTCACTTTTACAAATGTCCGAATGTAATAAAATCATTGCGACAGCGTGGAATGTGCCAATACTGACGTACAGATGAAATTGCAGAAATTGAACGGCGCTGCAATATGTTTCACACATATATATGTTTGGATATACGAGTACTTCAAACGCGTGTATTATGATTAAAACCTAAGCATTTAATATATAAATGAAAATTCTCTGCTTCTACTCATTATTAAAATATATGGGGAATAGGATCAAGAATTTTACGATGGCTGCCACATACGTCATACTTGTGAACAGGTGCTGTTGGTGGAGGCGTGTCTGCTCGAGCTTACAATTTACGAAAGGTTTTGTGAAAATATCGATTGAATTAATCTTGTCTAAGATTTGAACATGGAGCGTGCTTTGGTTTTCCTTGACACTATTGTTTGTAATTTTATTTATAATTTGTTTTTGACTAAGATAAAAAAGGATTTACAGAAAAGAGGATACCTACGGAGATTCTTTCGCCTGTTTCTTTTCCGTCAGAGGAACCTCATTACGAAACGGCTGTAGATTTTAAAGAAATGACGTTTGACATACGATATTTATATTTCTTACGTTGAAAAATAAAGAATTTTCTTTTCATTTCATTACGACTGTAAAGTTTTCCTTAGTGGAAACATAAAATTTGGAATAATGTCTAAATATAATGAATTTGTTGTCGTCTGATTGTGTTGTTTGAAATTTATGTCTGTAAAACTGCACTAACGATACAGGAAAAATCCCATTGTGGGGCATCGTTTTTATAAAAAAAAGTATGTGAACGTAATTCACTTTTCTACATACCACATACATACAATCACGCCTTTTCCCCCTGTAAGGGGTAGGCAGAGACCACAGCCGTAGCCAACTTTTCGCCCCCGGTGGCAAACTACGTCGCCGCCATTTTGGTAAGAGTCAAAATTTCTTACTCCCCATTGCATCCCCGCGAGCAGTCTAGTGACAGCATTGCATATTATGGTATGATTCTGCACGAATAAGTGCTGTCCGTACAATACCGTAGTCGCCTCTTACGACACCTCGGTAGGAAAGAGGTAGTTGCTATTCTACTCTGCCGGACACCGGAATCGGCTAGCTCACTTTTCTAAATAAATAAAAATGTTTGACGCCCTATCTTTTGAATTTTATCAACATGACATCGTATATGTAAAATAAGGCGGGGTTTTATTTGCAATTTTAAGTTCCGGTATACTTGCTGCAGTTTATTCCCTGCATCTATTTTCTCCTGATTCACGGTAAATGAATGATCATGTATGCGGAAACACGATCGTTGGTTTCAAGTGCTTTGTATCTACTAAGGTTTTCAGTATGTCCTTTTATCAGATTTACATTGCCTTTATTCTAGGTACATACACACACACACACACATATATATTCTCGGACTAAAGAATCACAAATTTTAACAAATATTTTTTTGGCAGATAAATGTACACGTCCAATGTAACGCTTATTGGATGTTTCTGTATAGATCTGAGGTAGGCTATGTTGCAGTGTCAGAGACAAGGGGACAATTAAAACACAAACAGGTCCGAAGACAAACGATTGCCGTTTTTGGACAAATTTTGACTCAGGTTGGGATTCGAACTCAGGACTCGGCGTAGAAGTCAAGTACTCTGAACACTTGTCAATGTGGTCGTCAGTATGTGCCGTATGCCGAATGAAGAGACCCAGTGATAGTAGTGCAGTGCAGAACCATCCCGTTATAATCCTTGGGAACCATCTTGATTCTTCATCTAGGATCGACCGATTGTTTTTTTATAGAAGAAAGTGACGAGATCAGTAAAATGTTAACCTGATTGTGTAACATCAGCCCATAACCAAATGTCGTGTCACCCAAAACATTTCTGTGTGGCACCGTACTGCCTTCGTCACCCGGTGATATCAGTTCTTATGTCTCATATACTCAGTAATTACACTGCCTCTTAGTTCCCTTCAGACCGAAACACACTAATGTTTGCACACCACTGATTTACGGCAGAGTAACTGGCCCTTTGTAGGTGGTACCTACCAAGACGGATTCCTGCACCAAGATTGTGTTTGCTAAGTCTCTTCTTTTCCCGATTTTCGGCTATGCTGATGACAGCTATCTTGACCTCACAGAATCCCAGCTTGATAAACTTGAATAACCAGAATTATTGTATAAGGTTTATATTTGGCTTACGTAAATATGACCATGTTTCTCTTTTTCGAACTAAGCTCAAGTGGTTACCAATTCGCCTTCACCAGAATGCTCACATACTTCATCTGCACTATAGTGTTGTCTTCAATACTCTCTACTTTTCTTACCTCAAAAAACGTTTTGAATTCCTTCTTGATTCCCATTCGCGGAACTTAAGATTCAGCAGAGAGTTAGAAGTTGAAGATGCCGCTTCATAGTAGCAAATTTATGAACGCATAATTTACTGGCATGACATATTACAGGCGGTCCACCTATGGAACGCGCTGCCTTTGATTTATATAAATAAATAAATCCTACCACCATTACATTTGAGATTTTATGTTAAGAGACGCATTGGCTTCTTACCATTAGGTTAGACTTAGACAAATGTTTTACAGTTGTTAAAAGTAATATATATATATTTTCAGTGATGTAATTGCTGTTAGCCTTCTCGGCTTTTACAGCTTCATCGGATACTGTGCTCGCGGGCCAGGGGCCCGCGTGCCAGGTTTGGTTTGACCCAAACATAAATAAATAAATAAAAACTCCTACAAAAACCACGAAGTTCGGACTGTGTCGCGTTTGCTGCGTGCTTTCGCGATTTCGAAAATCTTAAATATTTTAAGTCGTCTAATTACCGTCCGAAGGAGGCTGCGCGCGTGCATTCGGACTGTCGACTTGTGTGTCGGTAACTCTGGGCGGTGAGAACCGCCCTGGAACACGGGTGAATCTTGTGTACGCGGTGTGATTATTGACTATTGCGCGCCGCTCTCTACGGCGGTCGCGCGTCGTGGTGCGTGTTATATTAAAGCTACGAGTATTAACTGTGTGTACAGTGTGGCCTGGATCGTGACTGACAGTATCGTGGTCAGGAAGAGCTGAGACGTCCGTGTCGTCTAGCACGTTTCGCGGGCGACGTTTGCGTTCGGTCGCGTTTCTGTTTGGTCGGTAATTTGCTGCTTTAACCACCAGTGGGTTTGAATGAACCGCGGCTTATTCGAAAAACCGCCGTGATAATTCTCTGAAGTGTTCAGAGATTAAGGGCATTTCACAGTCTCTGTGAAGATCTACATTGCGTTGATACCAACCGGCTCCGGTGGCAGTTCGCAAGAATCGATTTTGAACGCTCTGTAACTTCTTTAAATGATTGCCCGTCGCGTGAGCGAAAGCGACGCAAGCATAGTCCATTACGGGTCTTATGCAAGTCTTATAGAGGGGAAGTTTGTGTCTTAAGCACATTTTGCTTGAGGAGCAAGTTAATGGGTATAGACGGCTTGAGATAAAAGCCGCTCTATTGCGTATGTTTTTAATGTGTGCAGCGAACGACATCGCTGCGTCTAAAGTGACCCCGAGGTATTTGACGCTCTTTTCCCAGGGAATAGGGCGTCCCAACAGGGTGATCGTGCCTAGCTGATTGTTGCCGATTGGGTGACATCGTCTAGCGGGCTTTGGTGTGCTCCTCGAGAAGTATATCGCTACACTTTTTTTGGGGTTTACTTCTATTCTCCATTTCCGGAACCATTCGCCTAGGCGATCGGCTGCGGCTTGGAGTTGAATCGTTATGCGGCCCTTGTGCTTGTCGGAATAGTACAGGGCTGTGTCATCTGCGAAAAGCGCAAGATTGACTTTCGGGTCTTTAGGAATATCGCTAGTGTATAGCGAGAAAAGGAGTGGGGAGAGGCAGGAGCCCTGAGGGACACCCGCTCGGAGAGGGCGGCTTGAGGAGCGCGTTCCCTCTACCCGGAAGCGAAATAGGCGGTTAGACAAGAAGGCTCGTATGATGTTCACGAGTCTGTCGGGCACTTTAGTGTGATACAGCTTGTAATACAAGCCGTCGTGCCAGACTTTGTCAAATGCCTTTGCGACATCGAAAAATAAGGCCCCTGTGCCTACAGGCTTAGGGCGGTCGTTTAAATTCTCTAAAATGTGCTCCGTTAATCGGTGCACTTGATGAGTATACGAGTGTTCGGGGCGAAAGCCGAACTGCTCGTCGGGAAGAATGTTATTAGTAAGAACATAGTCTTTTAATCGACTGAGTATAATTCGCTCATAAATCTTAGCCATCGAGTTGAGGAAACTTATTGGGCGATAATTAGACGGAATGTTCCTAGGCTTATTAGGCTTCGGAATGCCTATAACGTCGGCTTCCTTCCAGTCGTCCGGGAAGGAGCAGCTGGAGAGGAGCGCGTTAAAAATACTGACTAACAGACACAATAACGGCGTAGTTAAACATTTCATCACCCTGTTGTTTATGCCGTCAAGGCCAGGCGCGGATCGGTTTCTAAGATTTTGGACTAGATAGTCCGAAGTCACTAAGATTAGTGACTTCGTCGCGAGTCGCTGGAGGCAGTGGTTCGCCCACTGGTGGTATTGCAGCCCTGCGTTCGAGTTCCGCGGCCACCTGCTGCAGGTGGTCGGTTAGTCGCACGGTTCTTTTCTCTAATCAGGCGTCGGAGGTCCGCCGGTAGGTTACAGCGTCGATCGCTCGACACCGTAACCCTCCGGGAGGATTCTCCGAAGGCTGTTTTGAGATGATTCGAAAATGATTTTATCGCTCGGCAGGCTACCTCTGGGGAGTCGATAGTATTAGTAATTTCGTCTAAGTGCTGAGAGCTCGTAGCCTCGAGTTTGACTGCAAGGGTACGCCAGTCCACAATGGTTTTGGTCTGAGTGACCTCACCATTTGGCTGGCCCAGCTTAAAAATGACCGGACGGTGGTCCGACTCAAGTTCGTGAAGCGTAACTATAGAGTCTATAGCTAAGTTCACGTCCTTAATTATAGCTACGTCTAGAATATCCGGCTGCTGATGTAATTGCGACGGTACTCTAGTTGGTGTTTCGGTTGGTGTAAAGGAAGAAACGTAGACACCCACACGTATGTTAAATAGGATAATAAATTCTTTAACTTTTGTTATGGAAAGAATGTAACCGCCAGCTGATCCTATGTCCGTCATTACCAAGGTCAACCGATGATGATATATTGAAGTAATTACACATCTTGGAACTCTGTTTCACTATATCACTTAACAGTAGACAGCCTCACTGGATTGAAAGAGGCACACAGACGAAATTTTTATTTGTGGTCAACCAGCAGTGTGATGGCGACTTAGGAGAATCTACCACCCTTTCTCAACCCAAGGGTATCGTAAAAGTCGACAGAGGGGAAATAAAAACCAGAAGATGGACAGCAGCATCTTCACGGATCATCTGAATAAATAAACTGCGGTCGCCAACCCGCCTGCCAAGCGTGGCGACTATGGCAAAATCCCTCCAAAATGAGAGCTACAAACATTTTTGGCAATCTATGGGCGCGGCCTATGTTCAGGAGTGGACTAGTGGTGTGCTGAAATGATGACGAAGATAATGATAAACCAGCATAGGAGCTTGTACTGCTAACCGGTAAATGGAGGACCAGTGCGCGTAAGTAAATAACTCGAGAGAGCCCGAGAGGGCCAAACCTCAGCTCAGTCAGTTACTTCAATTAGAGGTCCATCTACCTTTGCCACCAATTCGAAAAGCGCTGGAGCTGGAGAAGAAGTGGCGCAAGAAACTCCAGCGACGCTTCTATTCATAATGTTAGTAGTTGGACCGGCCTGAGATGTAGGGGTATCGACAAAATACAGAATGAATGTTCCATATTTATTAATAGCAAAGTCGCAAAATGTTTATGATAATGATGCATAAGGTCGTCTGCCTATTTCCATACAACCCTTGTTGCATTCACTCCGTTTACATTAAGGTGCGTGCGCTTGCATGTTTTAATCCAACACGGTGACGCACACAACCGCACTGACCTAGTTATTCCCCATTTTTCTGTAATTACTCACCGCTGCTTTGTCGACTTCCCCTACAGGGGAGTACCGATACTGAGTTCGACAACGAAAGATTCGAACTTCTTTAATATGTTCGTCGGTGTCGTTGCTCTTTTTACTTAACATCGATAAATGTACTAATGATTATTTGTATAATTATAAAACGAGAGACCGTGAGCCTAATTATAACCTTGGGTACATTCTTATTTACACTACTATAAAAGTACACAGTTAATGCTGCGTTATGAAAAATTTAAACCCTTGTGACCTAAGCACAAAGGCAGAGCACTTCGCTTAAAATAAAAAAGATGTTTTAATCATTTGTGAAATATAAATTAGACTGACTATAAATTTTATTTTATTAAATGAGTTTTGAGCCAGTAATATTTAGATGTTGAATATCTATAGTTCGTATCTCAGAAACATCCATAGCGTGATCATTGCCAAAAGAGATGTTTCTTGAGTTTCTCGATGCGATGGCTGCCAATAATTATGTTGCTGTGGTTGGGAGAAGCTGGTTGCGTAGTAAACATCATGTTACCAGGGACCGGATAGGTACCCGCCAGATCAGGTAGTCTGATCTGGGGAGGACGTCTTCCTGCCAGTAATCTTTAAATGTTGTTTATATAGTTCGTATCTCAGAAACTATTAAAGCGCCATTATGGACTTATTGAATATTTCTTGAGCTTCACATGCGGTGACAATAAAAATAAGAATTAAAGACACAATACGAGTTTCATAGTTTTAGTAGTGACGATATACAAAATAATAGTACGCTCTATGGATCATCCTCGTCACCTCCATACCTATATTACTTGTCTATGATATACGTATCTAGTAGTGTGTACTTCGGGGTCTTTGACAATATAATGCAAGGGGAGACCGGGAAGTGCACTGGTATGAAAATCATCACGCTTTTAACATTGGAGATACTTACCTATATCTGTGTCATAGATATACGAGTATTACCGTTATGTGTTTACTGACACCTCTTTTCCCCAGTTTCAGGGACATAATGATGATACTTATATACCTCAGCCGTTCTCTTATATTAACATATAAAATGAGCTGCAAAATAACTCGGAGCGCTTTTTCAGTATATTAACATACTGAACAGACATCGTGGTATGAAGAAGATTTCATTTTAGGAAAACTGAATTAATGTTTGTTGGTTTTTCTACCCTAATAACACGTAAGTGTAAAAACTCATACAAATCGAAGAAAGAAATTACCTTATACAGTTTTTTTTAATTGGATAAAGTGAAGAAACGTGCAAAAGCAAAAGTTCAGCAGATGGTAAGTACGTCTGTCCATAACAAATGTTGCGTCATCCAGAACATTTACGTGTGATACTACACTGCGGTCCCCTGAGACAACAATTTTTAAATCTCATATACCAGTGAATCTAGCTCTCAGTGCCCTTCAAACCAAAAGACAGTAATGGCCCTAGGGTGGCACCTACTTAGACGACTTCCTGCATAGGTAAAATAGTACGTACTATTTTTACTGGTGGTAGGATTCCAATTCCAATAAAGTAATATCATAATGTAATGATTAACTAACTAATGATGTAACTAATGATTCAAAAACATGCACAACTTGTACCCATTATTCTTTAAAGCTCGTTTAAAGTGTATAATGGTTTGCATATACCTGTATACAATTCTTTGACGAACAAAATGAGTACCTTTTTCATTGAAATCCTGCAGACCCCAAACCTTTTTCCGAAACCGCATAATATGAGAGCGGGCCATTGAAACAAAATAACAGGAAGCCTAATTCAATAAACACCCAATCACACACACTCAGAAATATAGAATCTGGAAGAGAAATTTTCGTTAAACATCCATATGTATGTATGTTTCATATGTACGTTTATATGTACATACAGTCACGCCTTTTTCCCATACAAGGGCGATGCAGAGGCCACACAGGTAGTCCACTTTTCGCCCCCGTGAGAAAGTAAAAAAAATATTACTCCCCATTGTGTTCCCACTGTCAATGCTGTCACTGTACTACCCGTACAGTGACAGCATTGCATATAACGGTGTTATTCTGCACGAATAAAGGCTGTCGTCATACAATGCCTTATTTATTTATTTTATTTATATATTCTTTATTGCAAACCTTAAAATTATTGACAAAAAAGTAAACTGGAAATAAAAAGATACACTAAGAGTGAGAAATGGGCGGTCTTATTGCTGACAGCAATATCTTCCAGACAACCGCAGACTTCCAGAAACGCCTTAGTCGTCGTTTACGACACCACGGCAGGAAAGGTAGGTGCTATTCTACTCTGCCGGACACCTATCGGTTATTTTAATTAAATATTTATGATAAATACTTTTAAATAAAGAATTATGTTTTAGTCAGCTAATGTCCAATGTCAGCATATGTTCTTAATAAACTTTCCCTGACAGTCAACATTGATGTAACTCTAATGGCGTATTATGGCACAGTAGAATCTATTCTGGTTTGATATTATTTGTAACACAACACCACTAATAACGACTTAATCTTTAAAATGCCAAAAACTCGAGTAATCTGTATAGTCTAATACGTGATATGCAACACTTGACAACATAATCTGGGATAGCATAAAATTGTTACAAAATGGAAGTGTTCCTGCTATAATTATTAACATTACGCTGCTCCAATCATACATTTTGCATGAAATCCGTCTGGACTAATCAAATCCAGAGTTTCTTTTAAAGTACAACCCCAGGCAATACCACACCCAGAATATTTCTGTGTGACACCACACTGCGCCCGTCACCGTGAGACATCAGTTCTTAAGTCTCAAATGCCCAGTGATTACGCTAGCTCACAGTGCCCTTCAAACCGAAACACAGTAATGCTTTCACACTACTGCTTCACGGCAGAATAACTGGCACTGGGGTGGCACCTACCTAGACGGATTCCTGCATAGGAATCCCACCATTGGATAATTGCGTGGAGTTGCGGAAACCAGCCCGAAGCAGCCTATAATCTACAATCTATAACATAGGTATTATATAGGCAGATGACCTAATCGGCCTGTCAATACTTCACAGCTGGACAAGGTTCAGCAGCAAGCTTAGAGAAAATACATGTCTAGTAGGGCCGTGGTAGTTAAGTAATAATTTCACAGTATGCGAGTAACTTCAGTTTGGTCCTCATGCCGGCACTTCTAAAATTGTTCTGCTTGATCAGCGGTGAAGAAAAACATTATGAGGAAGGGTGTCTGAGGACAAATCTTTCGAGGACATGTGAAGTCCGCCAAATTGGTGTAGTGTGGCGGACTTTTGCGTTTGCTGAGTAACTCACAAGCTCGCCTTAAACTTTATAGTACGCTAGAAATGTCGGTTCCATCCCCGGCATTAATAAAACGATCGCCAATTAAAGACAACTTCATTACGAAACCAAAATATATTACAAAAAAAATCGAGCAATGTGAATCCCGCCTTTCCGCTAACCAAACTACTCAAGAATCAGAGAAGGCCTGTGAACAGCGGCATAACAAAAGGTATGATACTTTAGTCTTCTTTTATGTGTATAGTAGAAGTAATTGATTTTAATATCATTTCCAGCTGACTATTAAGTATCGAAGTATATGAAACATTTTCCATTGAAATGAATAAGCTGTCATCTCCCTTTGATCCGCCCTAGTCGGCCTTTTGACGCATTGAAAATTTTAATCGACCGAAGGTTTGTGATCGCTGATGCTTCATCATGATAGCTGGTTAATTGAGCGCGTGCTAAAGAGAATACGAGAGCTTTGATATTAAAGTTTATGTATTGACATAGGTATGTAACCCTTTAATAATATTTTAAGCGCAAATTGTACGATGACGCCCTTGTTTGCCGATTTCATGCTCTAAGTACAGCGCATAATTAATGAGCAAAAAGTAAATATGATATTACATTATCAATGTTTTTGATAACGTATTACATCGTAAATACAGACTTGAATTTTAATATAGCATTTCATCGCTTTATTTCACGTAAAATTAATTTTATGTATTTCATAGTGTCATGACATTTACACGAAGGGGAATATACGCCGTGTGGTGGCGGCTTAAGAGAATCTACCACCCCATCTCATCCCGTGGGTGTCGTAAAAGTCGACAGAGGGAAAATGAAAACCAAAAGATGGGCAGCAGCATCATTCTGGAACATCTGAAAAAATAAACTGCGGTTGCCAACCCGCCTGCCAAGCGTGGCAACTATGGCAAATCCCCCCCAAAATGAGAGCTACAAACTTTTGTGGCAATCTATGGGGGAGGCCTATGTTCAGCAGTGGACTAGTGATAGGCTGAAAAGAAGAAGAAGAAGAAGAATATACGGTTAGTAGGGATTTGAGGAGGACCGCTCCTACCTTCTAGTATTCTTTACGACTCCTATATATTCAGTCGATGAAAACTCCAACTGTAATCGTAAAAGTTGTTTTAATTATAGTTGTCCGGCAGGGAAGATTAGCACCTACCTCTTTCTTACTGAGGTGTCGTAAGAGGCGACTAAGGTATTGTACGGACAGCCTTTATTTGTACAGAATAACACCATAATATGCAATGAAT
Source organism: Luehdorfia chinensis (assembly GCA_019845155.1). Classification (NCBI taxonomy): domain Eukaryota; kingdom Metazoa; phylum Arthropoda; class Insecta; order Lepidoptera; family Papilionidae; genus Luehdorfia; species Luehdorfia chinensis. The sequence goes on from JAHVAK010000612.1 coordinate 257,895, forward strand.
ATGCATCTGAAATTTGGAATCCTCAATACAAAGTATATATTGATAGGATTGAGAGCATTCAAAAAAGAATTTTGCGTTTCATACAATTCAAAGCAAAACTATATTTGTCCGACTACATTGTTAGATGTAAAAAAAATCATATTCTTCTCTTATACGCGCGCAGAAATATTACAGATCTCTCTTACCTTTTGAAAATAGTAAAAGAAATGTCGATTGACCAGAACTATTAAGTAAAATTGGACTAGTACGCATACATCTGGTTTACGTAAACGCGCTATCCTTTATTCTAAAGGCATGAAATTCAAGTATTTTTTTATAATTATGTTTTGTGGCAGTGTTTTTAATACAATCACTGGTAGACCTAATGTACTGTCTCCTGATAGCCGGTCTAAGGCCACACGACACTTTCGATCCAGGACACGTAAGCTGACACCTTGGAGTATATCCCTGGCTCGCCTTTGAACCCGCAAGCCCGGCCGAAGGAAGTAACGCCCACCACTGTATACATGCAACGGATCTTCTGGCTCTTCAGCTGCAGGGGACCGCCGCTGTCGCCCTGGAGGTTAAAAAAGAGATACACCCTAATACATGTTAAGTTTGTTCACGTCCTTTTGTCTGTCCTTACATCGCAACATGTCAGCGGCGTTAGCGCGGATAGCCTTGCAGGCAAAATATGTATCGGCAAAATTCTTTTGTAATTCGGTCGTGCAAATCGTTTAATGTTGTACTCGTATCAAGCAATATAGACATTGATTTATTTTGTACCAGCCTTGTTCAACTTAGGCGTTCACTGTCTAATAATTTTTTTTTTTTTGATGCTTAGCTTTTATTATTTAACTTACAGATGATTTGTTATTATTTATTGTGTCTAAGACTTTTTTTTGTGTGATATTCTTTCCGTTTCCGTTTCAGCCTACCATTAGTCCACTGCTGAACATAGGCCACCCCCATAGAGTGCCACAAAAGTTTGTAGCTCTCATTTTGAGGGGATTTTGCCATAGTTGCCACGCTTGGCAGGCGGGTTGGCAACCGCAGATTATGTATTATGATGTTCCAGGAAGATGCTGCTGCCCATCTTCTGGTTTTAATTTTCCCTCTGTCGACTTTTACGACACCCACGGGATGAGATGGGGTGGTAGATTCTCTTAAGCCGCTACCACACGGCGTGATTTTCTTTAATACTCCATAAATGAAAACTTGTACATTGCCTTGTACTGTTTTATCCTCATTATATTATTTTAAGAATTATTTTGACTCGTAAGAAAATGGCGGCGACGTGGTTCGCTATTTGTGACGTCAAGTTTTCCGCGAGGGCGAAAAGTGGGCTACGTGAGTGACATACATGTGAAAAAGTAGAGACTGTATGTATATATAAATAATCTGTAAAAATCTGTATTACCTGGCTTACCGTAGTTGCCTTTAAGTAAGGTGGCACATGCCTTTTTTATTAGTGCAAATGTTTAAGTGTTTTGTTATGTGTTGACCTTGTCGGAAATATCGTTAATCAAATAAACAAATATATGAGCTACATCTGTGAGGACAAATCTTCTGATTGAAGTCTAACATTTGCATCGTAGTCATAGTCGCACATGTGAAGCACATGAATATCTTTCAAAATTGTATAGTATAGTATAGTATAGTTTCAGCCTATAAATGTCCCACTACTGAGCACAGGCCTCCTCTCATTTCTGAGAGGGTTTTGGAGCTAGAAAGAATCCGCCACGCTGCTCCAATGCGGGTTGGCGGACTTCACATGTCCTCGAAATATTTCTATTCCTCGGACATGCAGGTTTCCTCACGATGTTTTCCTTCACCGCTAAGCACGTGGTAAATCAGCACTTAAAATTGTAGAACAATATTAGAGGTGCTGGCACCGGGGATCGAACCCAGGTTACTCGCTTACGATGAAATTAAAGGCGAGCACCAGGCCCCTGAGCTACCACGGCTCTCAAAATTGTATATTACTTTTTTATTGAAGACATTGAGACGAGCAAATCGTTCACCTGCTGATAAGAGCAACATCTGCCCATAACAAACCCGTAACATTTCTGTGTGGCAGCACCACACTGCAGTCGTCTCTCTAAGACATCAGTTCTTATGTCTCACTAGCTGTGCCCCGCGGCTTCACCAGTCGTTTAATTTAAAACAAATCGCTCCAAGGATCATAGCGTGATGTTATATAGCATATAGCCTTCCTCGATAAATGGGCTATGCAACACTTAAATAATTTTTCGTTTCGAAGGAGTAGTTCCTGAGATTAGCGTATGACCAACTATCGGACCGGATTTGTGGCTTTTTAGACGGAGTAGCACCTTGGAGATGCGATTGTTTATAGCAGGCAAAGTTTATTTTAGATGTCTGCATTCTGGATGGTTTGTCCAGAGGTGTGCACCAGAAACCAACATATGGTTTCTAGTGCGATTACAAATTAGCGTACGAACATACCTGAGGCGAAGTGGGACTATGGGCTCTGGTCCCACGACAAACCGATTGGAACCCCCCGAGCAAGGTCGTCCGCAGCACCGTTGCCTCTACATCCGCGGTGTCGCTTAATCCATTGAAGGGTTATTTTATTGAAGTGACATACCATCGTCTGAAATCGATGTATAGGATTTAAAAGCAATTTTAAGCCACTTTAAAATTTCAAATCAAGTTACAACTGACTCAATCCACAAAGGAGTCATGTAAATGCTGTTACACTTGTTTACTCGCCCGCAATAACCCTCTGACAAACCGATAGACAATACTGTAACGAAAAGATATACAAATGTTTCAGTACCACCAATACACCAATACGTTTCAATATAATTAAAGGTAAAAATGTTTTTTTTTTAAGTTCGGCCAGGAAATAAATAGAGAATATTTTGAACAAACATATAAATAAAACTTATCATTTCATATCAATGCATTTGGGGATAACATTAAATCATCCATTTTCATTAGGTGCTATAAAGTAAGAAAATAAGTTCCTCATAATTTCAGCCCATGGGCAGTACACTGCTGAACATAGATTGCCACAAAAGTTAGTAGCTATCATTTTGGAGGGATTTTGCCTTAGTTGCCACGCTCGGCAGACAGGTTGGCAACCGCAGTTTATTTATTCAGATGTTCCAGGAAGATGCTGCTGCCCATCTCCTGGTTTTTATTTTCCCTTTTTAGGTTGGGTAAAGTGATGAAACGAGCAAAACGTTCACCTGATGGTAAGTGAAATGTCTGCCCATAACAAATGCTGTGTCACTCAGAAAATTTCTGTGTGACAACACACTGTGCCCATCACCCTGAGACATAAGTTCTTAAGTCTCATATGCCCAGAGATTACACTAGCTCACAGTGCCCTTCAAACCGAAACACAGTAATGTTTAATGTCCCTTTGTCGACTTTTACGGCCCCCACGGGATGAAATATATTATCTTAAGCCGCCACCACACTTTCTTTGTAATTGTATTGAGTTTTTGCATCTTAATCTTAATAAGATTTTCATTAGAACAACAGCTTCGAAAATTCTAGCCAAAAATTAAATAACAAACCATAATCTAAGTTGGATTAGATTTCGTGTATTTTCGTAACTCTTCGATCAGTTCCCTGTAATACCCAAAACGGACATCAATCAAACGAGTAAATTGCTTCGTTCAACACGACAGGTTTAAAACCCAATCCCCTTTAAAGCCCGCGCGATATTGAAGCTCTATCTATTGTATCGTCGGCAAAATATGGGGTTGATGATTGACTTTTGTTGTGTAGATCTTTATAAATAAAAAACGTGGAGACTTTATTAAGTATTTCATTAGGAAGTCAGTGCAGTGCGTTCTATAAAGAAATGTCGATAGATATAGAAGATGGTGGGATTTGATAGTGGCTAAGCTTCAGCTCCAAAGATCCCAGCTCAATAGCACAGACCAAATATTTCTGCGACGAGACCAGCAAAACGTTCTCCTGATGGTAAGTGCAACGTCTGCCTATAACAAAGGCTATGCCACACTGAGATGTTCTGGGTTCCACCCAGAACATCTCCGTGTGGCACCACACTGCACTCACACTCAGCCTGTTCTGCTGCCTTTCTACTGACTACAGACATTTAAGTACGGTAGTATAACAGGTAACCCCACGGCAGTGCCAGTTATACTACCGTCGAGCAGTGGTATGTAAACATTATTGTTTTCTCCACACAGAACATTTCAAATGAATATTCTGGGTCACAACAACTGTTATGGGCAGACGTTGCACTTAACATAAGTTGAATGATTTGCTCGTCTCGTCGCTTTCTTTCACAAATAAAAAACTATATCAATTTTATATTTATTTACAAAAACTAAGGCTAACAGAAATTTTGAAAATTAAATTCATTTACAAAATAATGATAGATGAAAGAATATAAACCTTAAAACTAATACCTAGGATCTAAATTTCTGAATCCTCTAACGATTTTTGATCACATCACCACTACTTTCTGAGGACGTCCCGACGTTCAACGTCGCCGTACAAAAGCCGTTTGATTTGAGATAAATTTCTATTTGCCTTTTGACATATTCAGTTATTCATGAAAATGTTGATATGTGTGCCATATCTCCATCAGTTTTCCTTTTAACTTGCTTTATGTTCGCTTTTGTAAGTGGTAAACTTACAAAACCAAAGTGAAGTTTAGTGTTTATTTTTATTTTTAGTCATACTTTCTTTATTATTATATATAATGTAGACAAGGGGTTATAAAATATTTTATGTAATATTGTATAATACGTATATATAATGCAGACTTAGGTGTATTTCCACGCATCTACATATTACAGTCTTCTATATATTACATATCTATTTTATAACATGCTTAACTAATAATGTCTTCTTGACAAGTTTTTCGAAATCTATGTCTTTTTTTTCCGGTCGCACTTTCAGGAATTTTATTTTTATAGATCAACTCAGAAATGAATTTCTAGTTTTGGCCAACCTAAACCTATACCCATCCAATTGCAATTGAATAGAAAGGTGTAAGGCAGGGTAAGTAATATCCCCGAAACTCTTCACCGCTGCATTGGAAGATTTCTTCAAACTACCGGACTGGAAAGGTTACAGTATTAACATCAATGGAGAATACATCACTCACTTTGCCGACGAAACAATAGAATCGCTGGAGGAATTTAGCACTATGCTCAATGACATCAATAGAGTGCCAACGAGTAGGTCTTAAGATGAACATGGACAAGATGAAGATGAAGGTAACATCCATGTCACACCTATACCGGTAGTTGTTGGGAACTCTACGCTGTAAGTTGTTGAATATGTATATATAGGACAGATTTTTCTACTAGGTAGGTCTAACTTCCACTTCGGATTCGACTTGTCTGGGCAGCGTTCGGGAAATCGCGTCACATTTTCTCGCCATGTCTAAAAACTAAAGTTTACAACCATTGCGTGTTGCCAGTGATGACATATAGAACAGAGCTAAGAGTTGCTCGGTGAGCTATGTAAAGAGCAATGCTCGGAGTTTCTCTGCGTGATAACATCCGTAACGATGAAACGGTATATTTTTAAACATTTAAGGATTAACAATTAAGGAATGAGACGAAGTAATGAAATTTAACATTTTATGATGATAATGATGATATTCTCCTGGCCGATTTCGACCACGGCGACATCTTTCGAACATTTTCGATAGCTATCAGTTGCCCAGGAGATATTATAGTGCCACAAGTGTATGCGCAAACACAGAGGCACTCACTCGTCCCAACCTACCCGCGCCCGATGTAACGCTTATGCGATAAGATCGGAGGTAGGCAAGGATGCAGTGTCAGAAACACGGGGACAATCACAACACAACCAGACGCGAAAACCAACAATTTGTGTTTTAGCACAAACGTTGGCTTCGGCTTGGATTCGAACCCAGGACCTGCGGCTTAGAAGTCAGGTACTCTGACCACTAGGCCACGCGGTCGTCAACATATTATGATATATTCTTTGTGATTATATTACTTCTTAATTAAAAAAAAATAATGGCACTCTCTGAGAATTGTCCTGCATTTTACAAATATTTATTCCTTCTTTTTAAAAGTTTTACAGACACAGACGTCAATTCATATAAAATAAACTATTCCATAAAGGCTTTATTAAAAGTCCATAAAAACATATTATAAATACGGTAAAAACCGCTTACAAAAATTTGTGACTCGATTGGAAAAACGCCTGAAGGTAGAGTAATTAGAATAACTCCATGTTTGTCGTATTTCGGGGCTGAAAAGAAATAAAACATGAACCAATATACTGCTCGTTAATATTTATGAAGTTGACGAACCAGAAATTAGTGGAATGTTTTGAAAAAGCGAGCCATACATAATACATTTATAAAATTAAAAAAATATGAATAACAATGCTATTTAAATGTAATTTTAAATAAAAAAATTTAAATAATAATTACTGTATTAATTAATCCAAAAACAATTTGATAATTTATTAAGTTTTAGCGGCAGCCCCGAACCTCATCGTTGGACCAGTATTTCTGTATTTAGCTTACGATCTTGTATGTATTGTGACTGGCCATTGCATCTCCGACACAGCAATCGAACCTTCCTGCGATGTTGAGTTGAGCGTGCTCGCGCACTTAAATCACTATAATATTGATGACTTTTTCTTGGTTACGTTAGTGGAAATTAGCTGATAGGGCTTTCTTTTACTTAATCTCTATTTCAAAATGTGCCAATTATAAGTATGTACCCGTCTCCTTTTTTTTCTTCAAAAAATAAAGAGTAGTATCCCTGTGCAAAAGATATATTTTTTTTTTTAATTAAAAGTGACGAAACAAGCAAAATTTTCACCCGGTGATAAGTGCAACGTCTGCCCAAAACTAATGCTGTCACCCAAAACATTTCTGTGTGACACCATTCTGCGACCACTGTCTATCACCCAGAGACATGAGTTCTTGAGTCTCATATGCCTAGTGATTACGCTAGCTCTCAGTGCCCTTCAAATCGAAACACAGTAATGTTTGCATATTACTGCTTCACTGCAGAATAACTGACCCTAGGGTGATACCTACCTAGACTGATTCTTGCATAGGAGTGCCACAAGTGTAGGCGCAACCACAGAGTCACTGACTCGTCCTAAACTAGGTTGGAATGTCGGAGAAACGGAAACAATAGCAACATAACCAGTCTCGAAAACCAACTATTGGGTTTTTGCATAAATGTTAGTTTAGGCGGGGATTCGCATCTAGAACCCTTTTTGTAGAAGACGAGGCATACGAGCAAGCGGCTCTATGATCACCGTAGCATATGAACATCTATTCACCAGAGTAAATACGGGTGCATTGCCCGCTATTGAGAAAGGAGTAGTCTCTTTTTTGAAGGCCTATAAGTCGTATCAATACGGAAAAAGCGCTACCGGCAGCAAATACCACAAACGGGCCGTGCGTGGCAGAAAAAAGTAAAGTAACAGCCTTAAAATATCACAATGATGAGCACAGGCATCCTCACATTTCTGAGTGGGTTTTAGATCCGGAGAGAGAACATTAAGAGATGCCGGCACTATCTTTTAATTTAGTTTTAATAAACTTAATCCAGATAAACTAGAATATTTGTATCGAAAATTACGTTTTTCTTATCTAATTATTCTCTTTAATTCCAAACTTGATCCCCTTGCGCTGTTTTATATGCGCTCAGTTTTTACTCATTAACTGAGCGCTGCTATTCTTGAGATAAATGCACGCTTTCCGCATAGACTAATTATGTAATTTTCTCCGTTTTATATTTCAAATTTTAATCTTTGCTTCCTAAGTGCTGAGCACTTCGTGAGAAATGAAGCTTTTACTTTGAAAAAGATGGAATTAAAGCGTAGAAAGTAAAATGTATACATACGATGGGGAAACAACATCACATTGTTGCGTTGCCTTTGTAATATGTGAATACATACGTATATGAATGCATGTAAATAATACGTAATGTATGGTGAAGTAATAGACTATTAGTGTACACTACGAGGTTCAGGTATTTAATATCTTATTTTTGAGGGATTTTTGGAGCTGGGAAGGCTGAAGTTTAATGAAATTTATTGTTTTCCACCACAAACATTATAAAAACTTAATAACATTATTAACATGTAGGGATAACTGATCCGACAATTTTTCGTTTATTCATGCAAGGTGACTGAAACCTAAACTAGGGTGACCCAGTATTTCAGAACTCGAGGTCCTGCTTAGGACTTGAGCACAGTTAATAGATTCTGTCTGAGACTGAACCACATTGCTCCAGTACGAGTTCGCGGACTACAGACTACATAAGTCTCCGATTTTTTTTTCCCCCAGACGTGTCGGTTTCCTAACGATGATATTTTATTTCCCTGTCAAACACCTAGTAAATCACTATTAAAAATTAACGAGTTTAGCGGCGCCGATACATGAGTTCAAATGATGTTCAAATTCAAATCATACGCGTACTATTAAATTTTAGGCGTTCGCCTTTCTCTTTAGCTAATACGGCTCTACATACGTAACGTTGCTTTTATTTATTAAAAAAGACATTCAATAATTATAAATACAGATTTAAGAAATACAGTGACAATAACAAAATTCAAAAATCCTACTCTTAGTTAAGATATCTTTTTATCCCTTAAATTCCATTTTCCAAACGTGTGCGTAGTTTTATCTCACAGTTAAGAAAGTTGATATTACACCAAAGTTCGATACAGCCCGTATACGAACCCTGTAAACGTTGATGCATCCAAGAAATGGTACATTCATCACTGAGCAGCAACGGATTGAAAAAAGGTAATTCATAATATAAAATTCCTTATTTAGGACTAATTAATGCACCAAATTCAATCTCATTTATAACGATAGGTTTAGTATGTTCATTATGTTTAATTAGTTTCTCAAGAGAAGAACTGTGTTCTACTTTACTCTACTTTGTTATAGTACTTTAACGGCTTTCTTTATTCTGTTCTACTGTTCTTACGTCTCACTGAACTTAAAATAGCCATATAAATTTTATTGTAATTACTACCCCCGATTCTGTTCAAGAGTTATATAATTTTTATTTTCTACTGTAAGTACTAACTAGCAAGTCATAGTTGTAGTAACTCGATGTTTCTGTTACTTTTTTATGTACTACAGGATTACATTTTTGTTCATTATTTTACTGGCGTTAGGATTACTGTCTTGGCCAATTAAAAACTGTTGCTGGATGATTCCATTCTAATTCAAAACATGAGTACGCTTAAGGTCACGCGTCATTAGCTAGGGCAGTGAAATTACATGAGACTGGCCGCTATAAAACAAAATAAAAAAAGAAATAAATTAAAAATATTGCAAATTAAAAAAGGAGGAGTTAGTGGGAATCTATGCAAGAATTGAAAGCGAACAACGCCCGCGCTTTACTTAGTGAATGCCGTATAATTTATTTTATTATTATAAATAACTAATTATTGTGCTTCATAGAACATGAACAAACAGCTTCCTGCATTCCTTGTGCCGTTGTAATTGTTAAGACTGCAATCGGTGTGCTTTTATGTTTTAACCGTATGCTTTATTGACCAGTGACACGTTTCGGAATCCGATGAATGTTTCTGTATGCTGTGAAGATATCCCAACGGAGCAACCTGCCCTTGCTAGGACACACAGATGCAATATAGAACAAGTGAGTGAGCTTTGCTTATCTTTGTTTTGGTAGGGAAGATTCCAGCTACAGTAGGCCAACACCCCCGGGCGTTTGATAATTATATATAGTCTAGCAAACGGCCGAGACAATTTCTATGCAGGAATTCGCCTTGGTGCACACCGCCTAGGTCAGAAGTCTCTTTATTATCGGCACTGCATATGCTGTATATATTTTGGAATTTATAAAAAAAATATATTAGTTTCAAACTTTTAATGCAGCAGTTCTTATTTTCTCAAATCAGTCACAGCCTAAGACAGATTTTTTTTTTAATTTCCCACGTGTCCATTTTTCATTATATTCCTTCTGTTAAGTTTTCAAAATTGATATACTTTTTGTTTCTGTTAAAACCAGACAGGCAAGAGACAGATGGTTACTAGGTGTCTACAATGAAACGATTAGTTTTTATAATTTAGAATCACCAAATAAAATGTCACCGTATGGTGGCGGCCTAAGAGAATCCACCACCCCATCTCATCCCGTGGATGTCGTAAAAGTCGACAGAGGGAAAATGAAAACCAGGAGATGGGCAGCAGCATTTTCTTGGAACATCTGAATAAATAAACTGCGGTTGCCAACCCGCCTGCCAAGCGTGGAAACTATGGCAAAATTCCCCCAAAATAAGAGCTACAAACTTTTGTGGCCATCTATGGGGGAGGCCTATGTTCAGCAGTGGACTTGTGATAGGCTGAAACGAGGACGACGACGACGATCGTATAAATAGCAGTTTTTACTTAAATTTTGTCATTTGTTTTGAGATCACATACATGAAAAACTCGCATGTTCAAAATGTTGATCAAATCATGTTTAATTTCTTTTAAAATCATGTACAATATCACAATTTGCTTATTCTAATACCCATCACAGATGGTCTCGCTCAACGTAACGTATTTAAGTAATTGCATCTCAGAACTCCAGACATTAGCGACTGCATCACACATTAAGACATTTGTACTTCCCGGGCGGTTCGCGATAACGCTATAGCCAACTCCTCCGCAGTCCAATTTGTGCAAATTGCCGCCGAGTTCTGTTAAATTAAGTCAGAGAACTTGGGGAAGCGATATCGTTAGCTGCATCCAGAGACTTGGTCCTTTGTGTTCGCTTACTATAGTTAATGAAACCGCGTTCTGTTTTATCGTTTCTCGCGAAATCTTGTTATAATATCTTTTTTTTTATTGTATTTCGTGATGAAACGAGCGAAACGCTCACCTGATGGTAAGTGTAACGTCTGCCCATAACAAATGCTGTGTCACACCACACTGCGTCCGTCGCCCTGAGACATCAGTTCTTAAGTCTCATATGCCCAATGATTACGCTAGCTGCCAATGCCCTTCAAACCGAAACACAGTAATGTTTGCACACTACTGCTTCACGGCAGAATAACTGGCCCTGGGGTGGTACCTACCTAGACGGATTCCTGCATAGGAATCCTATCACCAGTAAATCTATTGTACAATATCTATAAGGAAATGTGTTAAGACCCTTTTTGAATGAACCGTTCAACTTTTAGACGTCCATTCATATTCTGCACTAGATGCAGACGCGCTACAGCTATTGTAACCGTGTTCCAAAGTTATGAACTTTTTTGATAATACTCTACAGAGATTCTATAGTAAGGCCTGTAAATGTTCCACTGCTGACATTTCCGAAAGGTCTTTGGAGCCGGGAAGGATTTTTATTACTCAGATATGCTCACTCAAGTTTCTTCGTGATGTTTTCCTTCAGTGCTGATCTGCACGTGGCAAATCAGCACTTAAAATTGCAGAACAGTTTTAGAGGTGTTTTGGAGGTTGTGCTGCCAGCACAGGGGGTTCGAACACTGGTCATTCGCGTACTATGGAATTTAAAGCGAACGCCCGGCGCCTGAGCTACCACGACTCTGTTATATTCGGCATCAACAGAAATGTGAGGTTCACAAGTTCAAACAAAAAAAAAACCACTTAATCTAAGAAAAGAGTATATAGACAAGCTTAATCTTAGTAACAGGTGACCATGGGTAAGTAAAACATTAAAAGAAGTAGACAACTAAACAAAATTACAATAGCCTACGTAAACTAAGGTAAACATACTCGTATAAGGTAAAGTGTTGTGACAATCAGCGGATATGGAACTTATTAAAAAAAATTACACACTAAAATTACATTACATATTTAGTTTTCAGTTAAATGTTTTTGAGTACAACCGTGGTAGCTCGGTGGCCGGGTGCTCGCCTTTAATTTCATAGTACGCGAGTAACCTGGGTTCAATCCCCGGTGCTAGTACCTCTAAAATTATTCTGCAATTTTAAGTGCTGATTTACCACGTGCTCAGCGGTGAAGGAAAACCTCGTGAGGAAACCTGCATATCCGAGGAACAGAAATATTTCGAGGACATGTGAAGTCCGCCAACCCGCATTGGAGCAGCGTGGCGGACTATTCCCCACTCCAAAACCCTCTCAGAAATGAGAGGAGGCCTTTGCTCAGCAGTGGGACATTTATAGGCTGTTACTTTACTTTTTTTACAAACAAGACCACATTAGTCTTTTAAATTTTCGGGGACTAAGTGCAAATATATTATATAATAAGTGCGGTAAGTACTTCGACCACTAGGCCACGCGGTCGTCGCGGCTTATTTGTCGATGATAAGTTAATAGACTATTAATAAATTAACTTTCTGTCCTTCATCATTTAGCATTACACAAACAAAAGAAGTCTTGTTCGGTTGTATTACATTTATGCGTATATAGGGTATAAAGGTAGACCACCTTTCAGCCACATTAAACTGCAGAAATTATCGAATAAAAACCTCTGTGATTGCAAATGTCCGATCTCCATTTGTTGCGTTGCTTCCGAAAACAATGTTGCGCTTGAAATCCATTAGCGGAGAGCGTCGAAAACTGTTAACACTGTATACCCAGTGGGGAAGGTTTTAAACAAGCCAGCAGATATGTTACAAAACGGAGACTTTATTATCATAACACTAAACACGAATTTACTTTTACGGCCATATTCGCAACATATAGATTCGTATTACTGACTGTACACCAAATAACCACTCGCGAACAGTCATTTCGTGGAAACAAACAATACAGAATATGCGTACCGGCTTTTTGGCTCGAGGTATCAATGTAAGGCTATTTGCAAACAGTCTGAATTGAGTTGTCTACATATTTTATGGTAATACGCAAAAAGATGGGAAGTGCATTAAATACTTATTTTATTATAAAAAAATGTGTTTGATCATAAACACGAATCCTGCACAAATAAATAATATTATGCGGATCTTAGCAAATTAACTTTCTATCCTTTACTATTTTATATTTCGCATGCAAATTAACTTTCTTTCTTCCTCCTTCCTTCCTTCAAAATGATATTATCTTACACATAATATCGTTTTATACTTAATCTTGAGTTTTGAGTTACAATCTAATCCGAGCTAGCTTAAAGGCCGGGCGCTCGGTTCAAATTCCAAAGTGTCCTGAATTCGATCCCCGATGCTAAAATGATTAACTGTGACGAAACTAGCGAAACGTTCACGGTAATAGCAACGTCTTCTCATAACAAATGCTGTGCCCAGAACATGCCCAGAACATTTATGTGTGAAGCCACACTGCGCTCATCCATCACCTTGAGTTCTTTACTCTAATACGCATCCTCTCAGTGCTTCAAACCGAAACGGAGTAATGTTTGCACACCACTGCTGCACGGCAGAATAACTGGCCCTGGGGTGGTACCTAGCTTTACGGATTCCAGCATAGGAATCCTAACACCACTGTGTCCTCCCGCCATATGTCGGAGACTGTGCAATAACCACAGGATGAAAAAAAGCCTTAAAACATTCCACTGCTGAGCCAAGCCAATCTTTTTGAGAGAGTTTAAGCGCAGAGAAGAGTCTGCCACGATGCTCGCGGGTTGGCGGACTTCCCATGTTTTTAACATATTTTTATTCCCCAGACATGTAGGTTTCACGATGTTTGACTTCACTGCTGAGCACGTGGTACATCAGCACTGGTCACTCGCTTACTATGAAATAAAAGGCGAGCGCCTGACCACGCTCTTGGCTAGGATTGTTCACTCGTTTGGTGTTTTCCTTCGATACGAAGAATTCTAGGATGCCATTATTACTTAGCAAAGAAGTCGTTTATGGCTGGGTTAATAAAATTGCAATTAGTTATTAATTTACTCGTTTTGTAAACTGCTGCCCGTTAAGACAGTAACATGTATTGCTCATGCATATTCTTTATTTCAGTAGCTACTCGGGAACGTACGGGGCAGTTAAGCGGGAACGGCAACCATTGCCTTGGCGGAGAGGACGGGAAAAGGTTAAGGTAGGAACTGGACATCCCCCCCACTGGGTTCTCGCCTTGTCGTAGCGATGCTTGGCTAGGCTTGTGGCTTGGTCACCCACGGTGAAGCTAAGAGGAGCCCACATGGTCGGCCTGTTGCGTCAGGATGACCCGGGGAGGTCGCTCCGAGTGGGCTTGATAAACTCACTATGGATGCGAACTGGAGGACTGCGGGGGGGCAGGAGTGAGTCGGCACTGCTCACCCTGTCCTTCGCAGCCGAGATGGAGTCGAGGGGGAAGAGGAGTGTAGGTGTTGCGTTGCCTCTCTCCCTGTCGCCCGCGACTTGGGCGGGGCCGCACCGTAGATGCGGCAGTGGTGGGGCCGTGGAGGGAGAGGAGTATTTGTGTGTTGTTGCCTCTCTTCCTATCCTCCGCGGCCGAAATGTGGTCGTCTGCGGAGTCACAGGCCAGATCCACTGCTTTCGAGTGCAAGTCTTCTGGCCCCGTAGCTCGGGGGGCCGTGCTGGAAGGCACGTCGTATTTTCCGAAACGCCTTACTGGGAAGGATAGAGGAGAGGAGCAGTTCTCTCCCGAGGTGGGGTCGCCGGTAGTAGGTGACCAGCGTCGGTGTGGTCGAAGTCCGACATAATCCGTCCTTCCCCCCGTGAAGGCGGGTATGCGTTAGGCATTTCCCCAGGTAAAAAAAGGAACTGGACATGTGGTAGGAATAGGAAATTAGGAAATGAACTTTAAGGTGTAGGATACTACTATCTCGAAAGAAGTAGCACATTAGCTCGGATGGCCGGTGTCGCTTACCCAGTACTCTGCTGTATTTGCCGGACAATGCAAATACGTCAACTGGCCGCATTTATTGATATTTAAATAAGACCAATTATAACTCCAGTATTTCTTTCTTTTTTTTATTTACGATGCTAAAACGATAATTATTTTATATTAAAAGTTTTAATGGTGAGAGGATGCATTTCAAAGAAATAGCGACTCGATAACTTCCCACTTCCCAGGTCAATGCACCTGATGTAAATGCATTAGAAGAACCCTTTGTTTGCGTGATGCTTAGCGATCTCTTCCGTTAAGTATGTCACCGGCACTACCGTGCATTCTTTGTACACAAAACAATATAGAAACCACTTTTCAATTCTGCTTTCAGAATTTTTTGAAGGGGTTTCAAGTAAAGAATTATATAAATGCTTTATCTTAAGAAGAAAGTCGTGTTTAAAAGAAAAACACTCCTGCAACTCAGTACACGTGACAGAAGCGAAGTAAAGTGAAAGTTAATATATCAGAAATTTTATAAAATTAAAAACGAACGACAAAATTTAAAAATTGTGTATTAGTTATACAATTTAAAGTCGTGGTACTTTCTTATTTATTTTCTAATAACTTACTTTATTTCTTACTACTTTCTTCTTCTCTCTACGTTATATCTCTCTTTCTTCTCTCTCTTGTAACGCATTTCAATACACGTTGCCTAAACATTCCCAATTTCCGTCCAATTATCAAATCGCCGCCTTGGGAGTTTCTCTTCAAAAATAGTTATTTCTTGTAGTACCTGTTAATGAAAACGATGAATTTTATTATTATTACAGCTTATTACAACTTCATCCGTGCCAGCCGTGTAGTGGCGACTTCAGAGAATCTACTACCCCATCTTATCCCGTGGGTTTCATTGTTAGTAAAAGTTGACAGAGGGAAAAGAAAAACCAGAATATTGGCAGCTGCATCCTCCTGAAAAGATCTGAATAAATAAACTGCAGTTGCCAAACTGCCTGCCCAGCGTGGCAGCTATGGCAATACCCAAACAAATGCGAGCCTTAAACTTTTATGGCAATCTATGGGGGAGGCATATGTTCAGCAGTAGACTAGTGATATGCTGAAATTACGATGATGAAAAGTGTTTATTAAATGGATCACTCTTTAAATATAATACAACAAATGGCGTAAGATAATCCTTTTTACAGATCTCTTACATTTTCATGTCTTCTTTATTGTTACCCTTCAAACTGTTCAAATTTAGTATCGCCCATAAACCGTGGATTATATTCATAACAGATAAAATATTTTAACTTTAATACCCCGAGCAAAATTTTATTTGTTTCTGTAATCCAAGTTATTGTTTTTAAGACCATTTTACTGGACATTAATTATAAGATACTCATTATTTTTCTTAAAAGTAAAGTAACGTTAATGTCCCACTGCAGAGCACAGACCTCCTCTTATTTCTTAGAGGGTTTTCCGGAAAAAATCCGCTACGCTGTTCCAATGCGGGTTGGCAAACTTCACATGTCTTAAAAAATATCTGGTTCTTTCAGATAACAATATAATATTAGAAGGCATTAAATTTTATAAAATCTTTCCTTTTTACGTTTCGTCAACCATGAACGAAAAATAAATTAAAGAAATGTCTTCAGGTTCATACATACATACAGAGAATCACGCCTCTTTCCCATAGGTTTAGGTAGAGACCACATCTTTCCACTTGTTACGATCTTGACACTCATCTATAGCTTATTCTACTTTCATAGATTCAATCATACTAAAAGGCGTTTCATAGGAATCGATCGACAGACCGTTTCTGTTTTTTATGTTGTATTCATCAGTTGATCAACTGATTGTAATTTAAGAGATGACTAAAATTGTTCTGTTTGCTGATGGACATCTCTTTTCTGTATATGGTCAGTTGACAAATTCTATTTGAGAGCAATCTTAACTTATTTTTTTTTTATCCGACGACAGCAAAGCCAAAATGAAGAGTTAGGTTTTAGCAGTCCATGCATGTTTCTATTTACGAATGTTCCACCGTAGTAATTGATAAATGAGGTGTCAATCAATTCGTTATTATGGTCCGGGTAACATAGGCTACGTGTAATAGGAACAAAATCAATATGGCGTATGTTACATACAAAAAAGTGAAGGTCAAAAAACATTTTTTTCACTATCGTATCGAGTGGATGTTAAATCACAAACGAGAAAATTGTTAGATCATGAATATAAAAATAGTACAATATAAACATTCAAATATACCTATCCTCAGTGTTCTCTTTAGAAACTTAGAGCCTTTTGTAATTTGACCAGCACTTGTTTCGTACTCGAAACATTAATTTGTTACAATAGTAACAAATGCCGTGGTCGTCCGTTGTCAACTACTATAAGCAAACGTTACAATTTGATAGACATATAAAAACATTGGAGATGTCCTCAATCAAAGATAAAAAATACGCACAACATACGGCATTTGAATTGAATTACAACGTTATTCATGTGAAACTGTCAAAAGACTTCAATAGAACTATTATAAATAAACAGGAATATCTAACATATCAAAAGACTTGTCTTACTCAAATAGACACTCAGGCAATCAGCACCTAACTTGTTTCTTGATTTTTAGTTTATTTTATTTACGCCTAGTCGGGGTAAAGCTTTCGGAACTTTTATCCTTTTAATTATACTTATTTTTGTCCGTAGTTGGGTTCAATTTTTTTAAGTTTTTATTTTATGATACGGTTTGTTTTTCGTTTGATGATATATTTTGCTACAGAATGCAGAATAAACTACATGTATTTCTACTCTTCTACGCCTCACTCTAGTACAGATAGAGGGAAAAATCATGGACATGGAATGAGTTTGACTTAGAACTATTGATTCCAAACTAAAATATTACAAAATTCGGATCTCAAGTAGAGTAAAAACTAACTGAATGTATATTGAGTAATTCCTCGATGTTATAATATCTTTAATATTTTGCTTTCGGGCTCTGCACGCTCTTTTGACTTTATTTATATTACAAAATGAAGCAGATACCGATATCTGTAATTAAGAACCAAGCGAGTCATTGCAAGAATTATATTTTAAGAATTAAAGACCGTGTGAAAATAACAGGATTTACAGAATTCGAAAATCAAAATAAAATATTACTGTGTTGTTATCACATACATATAAAAATAAAGTGGATTAGCAACTATTGCGCTAATTTATAAGAATCGAGTAATTATTATAATAATATAGTAATATTTTCAGTAATAATGCTATATTTTTGAAGAGTGCATATTTTTACTTAAGCTAAATATAAGATATACATAAATAATTAAGAATTTATATAATAATGATAAATTTATTTATTTGTTTCACAAATCTTTTACACACTATACTTATGAGTCTAAATAGTAGCATTATATTAACATTAAATGAACTGCTGGTATCCCTTTGCTATAAGTACCAGCATCCTTCAAATGACACGAATAATTATATGAATTGAGACGTTATAAGTAAGATTATCCGACATTTATGAAACAAGGAAGCAAATTATTTAAGTTTTTTCATAAACCCTCTAACCTAACATAATCTACCTAGACGAAGTCCTGCACAGGAATTCCGTCTAGGTGGATACCACCCCAGGGCCAGCTATTCTGCCGTGAAGCAGTATTGTGCAATCATTACTGTGTTTCGGTCTGAAGGGCACTGAGAGCTAGTGTGATTACTGGGCGTATGAGGCTTAAAAACTAATGCTCAGGGTGACAGGCGCAGTGTGGTGCCACTCTGAAATCTTTGAGTGACGCTTTTATTAAAGACAGAAATTTCGCTATCCATCAGGTTAACTTTTTGCTAGGTTTCGTTACTTTATCTAATGAAAAGATA
Source organism: Luehdorfia chinensis (assembly GCA_019845155.1). Classification (NCBI taxonomy): domain Eukaryota; kingdom Metazoa; phylum Arthropoda; class Insecta; order Lepidoptera; family Papilionidae; genus Luehdorfia; species Luehdorfia chinensis. Next base: position 276,444 of record JAHVAK010000612.1, read on the forward strand.
AACTGTAATGAATTTTGCTTTGAAATGAAAATAAATGGACCTAATCATAAAGATGTGTAATCTGAATAATAACAATAAGATACGTAGCACAAAAACTAATGATATATCGTGTTAGTTGCAAATCTATAGGTATTACACCCCAGGCCTTGTCTGGAATACGCCTATTCTTCACATAATGTATCAAGTATAAGATGTCTTCTTTCGTTGTCCCTGAAATGAAATGTTACAAAATTTTGTTACTCAGTTTTGATGTACATATATGTATATATATATATATATACATATATATATATATATATATATAAATATTCATTCTACAAAAATTATGAAAACTGATAGCTAATATTTCAGTTGTTGCGACCCATTTCTCATGTTGAAAGTATATAGATCTGCACATGATGTGAAGTAGGTAAATATGCTATAATAAAAGATGAAAATAACACATCGAAAACACGATTAATCCTAACCTAAACGGTTTTTTATTTGTACAACCAAACAAAATTTTTACTTAGAATAAAACTTGACATCTTGAATACTGACTGCATAAATGTAAAAGAAGTTGGTATTATAAACGATAATTAAGTAATCCATTATTATAACTTTAAATATTCAAATAAATTTGTTGAATATAACATCCAAAGGAAAATTATATTTCGATTATATCTAGGCATCAATGTTGACACTAAAATTGTTATCGAAAACGTATACTACTTTATACCTGATGTTTTGTATAAAGCCTCGTGTAGCAATAGTGTTATATCTTTTTCTTGTATTTTGATTAATTCCATCATAATTGCCGGAACACATATACGAATGGATGTTAGTAATAATAAAGTAAATAGGACAATGTATTGACATGCATTATTCTGAAAATAAATGAAGATAATATATTTTTTTAAACAACGTGGCTGAGATAATTTCGTGTTCCTTAGATACTTACGTTTACTTTGAATAATTTTAAAGTATCCCAAATGAGAATCATTAATTTCGGAGTTTCAGTGAACACGCTAACAATTATCTGAAAAAAGCTATTTAGTTAGCTATTTTACACTTGACAAAAAATTATATTTTGATAGTTGTAACTGATACATCAAGTAATATACGATATTGCTTAATGTTACTTACTAATTTGTAATACATTGGTTTTATTTGGTCCCAACAGTTTGCAATGTCCACATAATAGCGATGAATTCTTTCCACTTTTATTTCGTCCAAATTTAGCGCACTCTTTATGTATTTAAGACAAGTAAGAACGCAATGCAGTACAGCTACTTGAATAACCGGCATTATATCAGCAGTCAGGATAAGAAAGGTAAGCAGAAACTGGGCAACTGTATAATTATTTTGTAATTTTCGGATCTGGAAATAGAAAATTCCGAAGCCGACAAAATGTAAACAAAATATGACTGCTACATATATGATAACAACAGTCCCAAAGCTGTTAATTTTAGTCGATTCTTTCCTTCCTGTGACAGAAAAATAGTGAACTAAAACATTGTAAACATTATATTTGGGCATAGAAAATATTATCAGAAACCCAATATATTGCACAAAATATAAAACATGAGCAGGTTTTTCATATTTCAATTCCCACACAGGTATTGATATTGCGACTGCCACAGCGACGGCGATTGTTAAGGAAAACATTTTGGCGATGCATTGAAACCTTCTAGACAACATTTGTGTGAATCCGCAATCTAAACCAAAACATAGTTGTACAGTGACAAAAAATAATATTATTTGGTTTGGTATGTTTTGCTCTTCTGGAACACAGTTATTAGTAAAAAACATTTTAGTTCGTTATATGTCACGTGTTGTTATTACAAAAACACATTCCAGAATGTTCATATTGCAATCATAATAATTGCTTTCAAATTAAATAGTGTCTGACAAGCGACAGCGGTAGAAATTAATGTGTTTATGTGTTAATGTGTTAATAATAATAGTATTAACGATACGAGGATAGTTGTATCAATAAAGTAGAAATAATCACTTAAGAATATTGACTCTATCAAGTACCTCGTACAAGTATATCAAGAATACCGTAAAAACCTCGATTTGCCTGCCACCGTACATCAAAAAGTACAAAGTTATATACATTGTATTAATATCTTTTTGACCAAAATCATATTTAAACAAATTTAAGTCGGACGGTGTGCTGATGTGCAATGCATATTTCTACGAATATCTCTGTGTGTCGTTCTACAGGCAAACGCGATAACGCCATTTTTTATAAAATGAAAAGGATAAAAGAGTGCATCTTGAAATTATGTTTAAAACCATGTGTCGACAAACCAGACATTTTCTTCGTGATCTTTTAATACCTTCCGGTTGGAAGACCCGCGCCCCGCAGTAACGCCTGCCTATTATGTCTTACTTAATTTTTCGATTGATGTTCTTCTGGCAGATTTTCGACCACTGCGGACACTGACGGAAGCTATCAACTGTACACGAAATATTATAGTGCAACAAGTGTACGCGCAAACACAGAGGCGCTCCTTTATCCTATTCCATCCGAGATTGACGTAATGGACGATAAGATCGACAGTAGCTTGGATGTCAGAGACACGGGGATAGTTACAGCACAATCAGACCCGATAAGTCACAATTTGTTTAGAATCCGGGACCCGCGCGGTAAGTACTTCGACCACTAGGCCACGAGGTCGTCGCGGCTTATTTGTCGATTAATAAGTTAATAGACCATTAATAAATTAACTTTCTGTCCTTTATCATTTAGCATTACACAAAAAAAAGAAGTCTTGTTTGGTTGTATTACATTTATGCGTAAATAGGTTTACCTTTCAGCCACATTAAACTGCAGAAATTATCGAATAAAAACCTCTGTGATTGCAAATGTCCAATCTCCATTTGTTGCGTTGCATCCGAAAACAATGTTGCGCTTGAAATCCATTAGCGGTGAGCGTCGAAAACTGTTAACACTGTACACCCAGTGGGGAAGGTTTTCAACAAGCCAGGAGATATGTTACAAAACGGAGACTTTATTATCATAACACTAAACACGAATTTACATTTACGGCCATATTCGCAACATATAGATTAGTGTTACTGCCTGTATATCATATAACCACTCGTGAACAGTCATTTCGTGGAAACAAACAATACAGAATATGCGTACTGGCTTTTTGGCTCGAGGCATCAATGTAAGGCTATTTGCAAACAGTCTGAATTGAGTTGTCTACATGTTTTAGCGTAATACGCAAAAAGATGGGAAATGCATTAAATAGTTATTTTATTATAAAAAAAATGTTTTTGATCATAAACACGAATCCTGCACAAATAAATAATATTATATAATTTATAAAATCAGGAGTTACTTTGCGGAAATCCATTGTAATGAAGGAAAGAAAGTTATTTTGCTAAGAGTCAATATCACTTGATAATGCCTCGTTTTGGGGTGAAACACGTGTCGTGGTCTCGACTTTAGTGCTGTATATTGCCTAGTGGAATTGGTTTAGTGGTGGAGGGTATCTGGTGGCGGTTACCGGTGGCGGTGTTAGTTTCCTCGTACACGCTACTGTGGGAGGGCCGGCTTGAGAAATCTTGAGTTTTGGGTTACAATTTAATCAGAGCTGGTATTTACACACATAGTGATTTCTTGTAGTACCTGTTAATGAAAACGATGAACTTTATTATTATTACAGCGTTTTACAAGTTCACCCGTGCCATCCGTGGAGTGGCTACATGCTTTTGTGGCAATCTATAGGGGAGACGTATGTGCAGCAGTGGACTAGTGATAGGCTGAAATAATGATGATGATAAGTCCAACGCTTAATCTAGGCCTCCCCTTAAATTGCAACAAAGCACGATCCTGTGTTAACTGCATATACCACGAAATTGGATAGTTCGTTGCGCTATCAAATATGAGGTCAAGGATGATATCCCATTATACCAGGTACATCTGGTACCTGGCTGCCATTCGAAAACCTTTTAATAAGCGTATGTTTAGCTTCTACCAGCTATGTTAGCTGGGCTATTGCCACTTCAATTAATGATGATTTGCGGTATGTTGGTTAATTTGGTTCAAAGAAACTGGGGGCTTAGCATCCATCGCTTACTGAGTGTCACTTATTGATATTTGTTGTATAGCTAACAGTGGAGGATTACATCTCGGTTCCACATCATTTTTTCTTTTGTCTTTTTCGTATAGTATTTGAGTTATAGATAGATATTCACTTAAGTTGCTTCAACGTCATCATCGAAATAATTTTATTGATAGAATGCCGACACAGTTGTAATGCCACCCATATATGTATTGAAAAGTCCAGTGGGGCACTGCGTTGCAGAGACAAAACTAAATATTTTAGATTCACAACACAGTGACTAAATATAGAACAAATAACAGAGCACTTGTAAACAGAGACTTTAATTGTGCAATATATATTGTAAGTATAATAAGATATCAACCTTATTGGAAGAGCTGAATTTGTGGCATAATGTCACAAATAGTCTGGTTGTGTTGTGCATGTGAAATTACGTCTGTAAAACGAACCCAGGATACTGGAGAAATCCTAGTATGGGGCATAGATAAGAATAAAAAAGCTCTTGAGAATGAGAAGATCACTGCCGTTTATAAATTGTATTCAAAATGTTATTCAATGTTGATCACACATTGACTGTCTTACGAGGCTCCACTGCCAAATCATATCACTGTAATTACGACTACTTAACGCCAACTACGAAATTATACAAAGACACATGTATACAAAACATCCATCCTAATAAGAAAAATTATAACACAAAATACACATTCAATATTACACTTTCATAAAAGCCTATCGCTAGTCCACATGGCACGTCGTGTTGAACATAGACCTCTCCCATAGAAAGCCACAAATGTTTGTAGCTCTCAATTAGGGGCGATTTATATATATATATATATATATATATATATATATATATATATATATATATAGCCATAGTTGCCACGCTTGGCAGGCGGATTAACCGCAGGATATTTACAAATAATTTCCAGGAAGATGCTGCTGCCCATCTCATGTTTTTAATTTTCCCTGTGTTGACTTTAACGACACCCACGGGAGGAGATGGGGTAGTACAGAGATGGAGTAGTCTCTAAAGTCGCTACCACTCTTAAAAGTTTGTGCTTATATAAAAGGAGTCTACAGAAAAGAATATGTAAAGAAAAAATATTAACTCAAACGCCTGCCTGTTTAAGGTATTTTTATTTCAAATCACAGTTCTATGTTCATTACTGCATATTCTAAATTTTAAGTGAACTGTTATTGTTTTTTTAAGAAATAGATATCTTTATAACGAACAGTGGTTTTGAAAAACCCCATTACAATTTTTGTTACAAAAAAGACGTTTAATGGACAATACTGAAATTTCTAAAAAACATGTAAAAATGTTACCCGAATTCAAAATATGAGGAGTTTCTAAATTCGTCTGTATGTATATATCTTTTATGTATGTTCGGGCATAACTGCTTTTTTTGTTAACCGATTTAAATAAAAAATAAAATCCTATTTATTAGAGAGGCAATATCGTAATATAATTTTGACGGTTATATATAATTTTGGAAAAGTTCTGATGATGGGATCAATGAGACAATCACGAGCTCTGTTTGGAGCTTCTGCATTAAAGTCGTTTTTTGATTAAATAATAATTTATGTATATATTAGAATCAATTTCTTGTCGACACGCTCTCGATATATGTCTAAAACTTAGTTACCTCGCTTGGCAGCAGTTTGACGACTGCAGAATATTTATTTTGACATTCCAAATACTGTCCCACGGTAGTCCATATTTCCTCAGTCGATATTAACGACATCCACGGGGTGAAATGGGAGGATTAATTCTACTGCCGCATAGCACGACATTAACTATATTAATCACATGGCAATTTCTTCAAAAACCCTTTATTACGTAAATTATTATGTTTATACTATTTTAAATAAATATAGAGTATGTAAATGATGATTCATAATAAAGATAATGCTGTTATTTAGGAAATGTCTTCTTTGACTTAGGAAAAAAATATTATTTGATTTAGTAAAAAAAATAAGTAATTCAATCTTCGATTCTAGAAATAACAAACGCTTTTTATTCGTGATGCATCTCTAAGATACACAAAATATTAGGAAGCATGTAAATGCAAATGCAGTAAATGTAGACTCATCATCCACGGACGTGTACATTTGTTACTTCTCGTGTACCTTGATACCTCGGACTGAAACGTGAACTTTGTTATTGTTATATTTACTTACACAGTTAGTGCTTAAAAAACATTCATTTTAAACGTGCATATTATATGCAAACTTTGTGCTTTATTGAGAACAACTGATATGAGAATATCAATGATTCATAATATTATGATTAAAAACGACAATATTTCGAATTAAAAATAAGTTGTCGCAGCAGTTTTTAATTCGGAATTTTTTATTATAAATAACTTCTCTGGGACATTTTGATGTCAAATATTTAATGACATAATAAATATTACTCTATATATCTTTAAAAGTAAGTAAGACCTGCAGGTACAATATAATAATGCGTAAGGAGTGCGTGAGAACACGATCTAGTTTTTTTGATGATGAGGATTAATGATGCAGTTCGCCCAGTGACTGCAATCGCAAGGAGCACTTACATGTAAATTTATTATACACTTATTTCAGAATCGTGCTCTAAGTCCACATACTCGTATATATTAAGATTAGACCAATAACACAACAGAGATATTAAACATACCAGTGAAGCGTGTCAGATCAAATCATTAACAGATCGACGATGTCAACAGATTAGCATATTGTTTACACAATATTGATAATGTGATGCAGTGTTCAGACTTATTCACGTAGAAGATAAAACTAGATTAAATTTGTGTTAGGTTTTTAAGGTCGCAGTGTAGTACCATTTACTACAAAATATTTAAAACACTTAAAATTTTATAACTAAAATGGATGGCTATGCTAACCTTTGAAAGAAGAAAGTTCCAGCGGACACAGCTCTCATAGATTATGGCATAATTATGCCACAAATACAGATAGAACCTGAACCACTGTTAGATGCAAAAACAATGCATTTAGGCTGTATCCACTTATGTCCTTTTCACTGAGTAGAATATCACCTACCTCTTTCCTACCGAGGTGACGTAAGAGGCGACTTAGGTATTGTATCGACATATTCTTGCAGAATAATATCATCATCATTTCAGCCTATTACAAGTCCACTGTTGAACAGTTTAGTTTACTGGTGGTAGGATTCCTATGCAGAAGTCCGTCTAGGTAGGTACTACCCCAGTGCCAGTTATTCTACCGTGAAGCAGTAGTGTGCAAACATTACTGTGTTTCGGTCATTTACATACATTAAAGTAATGTAGGTTAATAGATACATACATAGAATCACGACTCTTTCCCATAGGGATAGGCAGACACAACATCTTTCCACTTGTATGATCCAGACACTCATCTATAGCTTCTTCTACTTTCATAGGTTCAATCGTACTAATAGGCGTTTCATAGGAATCGATCGACAGTCCGTTTCTGTTTTTATACGCTTTATTTATGTTGTATTCATCAGTTGATCAACTAATTGTAATTTAGAAGATGGCTAACATTGTTCTGTTTGCTGATGGACATCTCTTTTATGTTTATGGTCAGTTGACAAATTCTATTTTAGAGCAATCCTAACTTTTTTTTTTTTATCCGATGACGGTAAAGCCAAAATGAAGAGTTAGGTTTTAGCAGTCTATGTATGTTTGTATTTACGAATGTTCCACCGTAGTAATTGATGAATGAGGTGTCAATCGATTCGTTATTATGGTCCGGGTAACATAGGCTACGTTTTATAGGAACAAAATCAATATGGCGGATAATACATACAAAAAAGTGGGGGCAAAAAACATTGTTTTCACTATCGTATCGAGTGGATGTTAAATGAAAAACGAGAAAATGTTGAGTTCATGACTATAAATATAGTACAATATAAACATTTAAATATACTTATTCTCAGTATTCTTTTTAGAAACTTAGAGCTTTTGTGTAATTTGACCAGCACTTGTTTCGTACTCGAAATATTAATTTGTTGGTGGTTTAGTTTACACTTAACAATGGAATCAAATGCCGTGGTCGTGCGTTGTCAACTACTATAAGCAAACGTTACAATTTGATAGACATATAAAACATTGGAGATGTCCTCAATCAAAGATAAAAAATACGCACAACATACGGCATTTTAATTGAATTACAACGTTATTCATGTGAAACTGTCAAAAGACTTCAATAGAACTATTATAAATAAACAGGAATATCTAACATATCAAAAGACTTGTCTTACTCAAATAGACACTCAGGCAAACAGCACCTAACTTGTTTCTTGATTTTTAGTTTATTTTATTTACGCCTAGTCGGGGGAACTTTTTTTTCTTTTAATTATACTTTTTTTGTCCGTAGTCGGGTTACAGTTTTACAAAGTTTTTTTATGATACGGTTTATTTTTCGTTTGATGATATATTTTGCTACAGAATGCAACATAAACTAAATGTATTTCTACTCTTCTACGCCTCAGTCTAGTAAAGATAGAGGGAAAAATATGGACATGGAATGAGTTTGACTAAGAACTATTGATTCCAAGCTAAAATATTAAAAAATTCGGTTCTCAAATATAATAAAAACTAATTTGAGTAATTCCTCGATGTTATAATATCTTTAATACTTTGCTTTTGGTCTCTGCACGCTCTTTTGACTTTATTTATTATTTACAAAATGAAGCAGACACCGATATTCATAATTAAGGACCAAGGGAGTCATTGCAAGAATTATATTTTAAGAATTAAAGACGGTGTGAAGATAACAGGATTTATAGAATTCGAAAATCAAAATAAAATGTTTCTGTGTTGTTCTCACATTAATATAAAAACAAAGTGGATTAGAAACTATTGCGCTAATTTTTAAGAAACAAGTGTAATTTATTAAAAAAAAACTATTTTAAACATTTTTGAAGAGTGCTTTTTTTTATTTAAGCTAAATATAAGATATACATAAATGATTAAGAATTTATATAATAATAATTTTTTTTTCATAAATCTTTAACACACTGTACTTATGAGTCTAAATAGTTGAATACAATAATTTAACACTAAATGAACTAGTGGTACTTAAAAAGGAATCCCTGTGCTATAAGTACCAGCATCGTTCAAATGACACGAATAATTATATAAATTGAGACGTTATAAATAATTAGTTTGTTACAAACTACATATGTTATAATAGATGTTAGATTTAACAATATTGTTGGGATCAAATTATCCGACATTTATGAAACAAGGAAGCAAATTATTTAATTTTTTTCATAAACCCTCTAACCTAACATAACCTACCTAGACGAAGTCCTGCACAGGAATCTGTCTAGGTGGGTACCACCCCAGGACCAGCTATTCTCCCGTGAAGCAGTATTGTGCAATCATTACTGTGTTTCGGTCTGAAGGGCACTGAAAGCTAGTGTCATTACTGGGCGTATGAGGTGTAACAACAAATGCTCAGGGTGACAGGCGCAGTGGGGTGCCACTCGAAAATCTTTAATGAAGCTTTTATTATAGACAGAAGTTTCACTTACCATCACGTAAACGTTTTGCTGGGTTTCGTTTCTTTATTTAATAAAAAAATAAACTCTAATGAATTTTGCATTGAAATGAAAATAAAGCAACCTATTCATAAAGATGTGCAATCTGAATAATAACAACAAGATACGTAGCGCAAAAACCAATGATATATCGAGTTAGTTGCAAATTGATAGGTATTACACCCCAGGCCTTGTCTGGAATACGCCTATTCTTAATATAACGTATGAAGTATAAGATTTCTTCTTTCGTTGTCCCTGAAATGAAATGTAATAAAATTTTGTTATTCAGTTTTGACGTAGACATAGATATATATATTCAACAAAAATAATGGAAAATAATAACAAATATTTCAGTTCTTGCGACCCATTTCTCATGTTAAAAGTATATAGATCTGCAAAAGATGTGAAGTAAGTAAATATGCCACTTTGTCTTTGTATTTTTATACTTCTTTCTGTAGCCGTTGAAACTACCGACTAATAAAGTCAACAAAAGATTAAAATATCGAAGACACGACTGATTCAAAGCTAATCGAAATTATTTGTCCAACCAAATAAAATTTTTACTTAGAATAATATGATTCTGTTAGAAAACTTGACATCTTGAATACTGACTGTAAAAATGTAAAAAAATGGATGTTCTTGTTGGTATAATAAACGAAAATTAAGTAATCCATTATTAAATATTCAAATAATTTTTTTGAATACAACATTCAAAGGAAAATTATATTTTGATTCTATCTAGGCATCAATCATAAGAAATTTTTTTGTATCGAAAACGTTTACTACTTTATACCTGATGTTTTGTATAAAGCCTCGTGTAGCAATAGTGTTATGTCTTTTTCTTGTATTTTGATTAATTCCATCATAATTGCCGGAACACATATACGAATGGATGTTAGTAATGATAGAGTTAATGGGACAATATATTGAGATGCATTATTCTGAAAACAAATTAAGATAATATATTTTTTTTAGATAACGTGTCATGGATGAGATAGTTTCGTGTTCTTTAGATACTTACGTTTTCTTTAAATAATTTTAAAGTATCCCAAATGAGAATCATTAATTTCGGAGTTTCAGTAAACACGCTGACAATTATCTGAAAAAAGCTATTTAGTTTACACTTAACAAAAAATTATATTTTGATAGTTGTAACTGATACATCAAGTAATGTACGATATTGCTTAATGTTACTTACTAATTTGTAATACATTGGTTTAATTTTGTCCCAACAGTTTGCAATGTCCACATAATAGCGTTGAATTCTTTCCACCTTTTCCTCTAAATTTAGCGCATTTTTTATGTATTTAAGACAAGTAAAAACGCAATGCAGTACAACTACTTGAATAACCGGCATGATATCAGCAGTCAGGATAAGAAAGGTAATCAGAAACTCGGAAATTGTATAACTTCTTTGTAATTTTCCGACCTGGAAATAGAAAAACCCCAAACCGAAAAAATGTAAACAAAATATGCCTGCTACATATATAATAGCAAGAGTCCAACAGCTGATAATTTTACTCGATTCTTTCTTTCCTGTGACGGAAAAATAGTGAACTAAAACATTGTAAACATTATATTTGGGCGTAGAAAATATTATCAGAAACCCAATATATTGCACAAAATATAAAACATGAGCAGGTTTTTCATATTTCAATTCCCATACAGGTATTGATATTGCGACTGCCACAGCGACGGCGATTGTTAAGGAAAACATTTTGGCGATGCATTGAAACCTTCTAGACAACATTTGTGTGAATCCGCAATCTAAACCAAAACATAGTTGTACAGTGACAAAAAATACTATTATTTGGTTTGGTATTTTTTGCTCTTCTGGAACACAGTTATTAGTAAAAAACATTTTAGTTCGTTTTATGTCACGTGTTGTTATTACAAAAACACATTCCAGAATGTTCATATTGCAATCATAATAATTGCTTTCAAATTAAATAGTGTCCGACAAACGACAGCGGTAGAAATTAATGTGTTTTTTGTTTTAACGATACGAGGATAGTTGTATCAATAAAGTAGAAAAAATCACTTAAGAATATTGACTTGAAACATTGAAGTACTTTGATACCGTAATAACCTCGATTTGCCTGCCACCATACAGTAATAAGTACAAAGAATTATATACATTGTATTTACTTCTAAAGTTTGACCAAAATCATATTTAAACAAATTTAAGTCGGACCAAACATCGTTCGACGACGAAGTGCGACATCTGTCTATAACCAATTCTGTCTATAACAAACCCAGAACATTTCTGTATGGCACTACAAAGCACCCGCCACCGTGAGACGTCAGTCCTAAAGACTCGTTTACCCAGTAATACACAAGCTATCAGTGCCTCTCAAACTGAAATACAGTAACGTTTGCACACAACTGCTTCACGGCAGAGTAACTGGCACTGGGGTGGTTTATTCTAACAGCGAAAAAATTTTTTATCAAATCGAGCAAAGACAAATATCTGGAAATTACTTATTATTTGGTTTCATTAAAAAATCTGTTTATTTAAGAATATCGACTTTTACTTAAAGTTTTTCTGTGTGATTTAGCTTTTTTCTTCTTTTACCTTATATAATGTGCAACGTCTGCCCATAACAAATGCTGTGTCACCCAGAACCTTTCTGTGTGACAACACACAGCGCTCGTCACAATAAGACATCAGTTCTAAGTTCTAATATTATTGTGTGACACACTGCGCTCGTCGCCCTGAGATATAAGCTCTTAAGTCATGTGAGACCCAGTTTAATACTAGATTACGCTAGGTCCAATGCATTTCAAACCGAAACACAGTAATATTTGCACATTACTTCTTCACGGCAGAATAACTGACCCTAGGGTGGAACCAACCTAGATGGATTCCTGCATAGCTTATGGCGAAAATTTGTCAATTGAAGTCAAAAAAATTGTATTTATACTTGTTTCGAGTTCTTATGAACACAAAATCCGGTTTGAAAAATATTTCTTCCGTAGAGAGGAACCTGCAATAAAATATGCGATTTTTTATACAGAAAGGTCTGAAACAATTTGTAATATATTTCAAAACAAAAACATAAATTTTTAAATACTATGAAATGTCAAGCAAATGATATTAATTAACACACGAGAAGCGACAGAAAAATTTACAGATAAAGAGACTGATGGACAAATAGACAAAAATTTGTACATTACAAACTATATATATACATTCTTCTTAAATGCTTTGTTCTAGAATGGAGTCCATTTTTGTAATAAAATAGCAAAAGCGACCGCTAGTCGAAGTTAAATTTTTAACATTAAATTTTTGTTGCTGTAGTAAAATAGCAATAGTAATAGTAAATAAAAAAGCCTAAGTTGTAATGAATAAAGAGTAGGAAACAAATTCCACAAAAGAAATGTGTGTATAATAATCATCATTTTCCATTTTAATTCGCTATTTGTCGGCTCGGTTGGCGCAGTGGCTAAGTCCTTGGCTTCTGCGCCGCGGGTCGCGGGTCCGATTACCGCACGGGACAAATATTTGTAAGGCCTACATATAGTTGTTCCGGGTCTGGGTGTTTGTGCATGTGGAATTTATGTCTGTAAAACGCACCCACGACACAGGAGAAATCCTACTGTGGGGCTTCGTTTTTTTAAAAAAAAAAGAAAAAAAAAATTCCCTGGTGCAAGTTGTAGGCTATTAGGCGAGGAGGTGAACAGTAGCAAATGCGAATTCATAGTATACACTGAAAATGCTCGTTTCTGTAGGCTACAAACAGCCCTACGAAGCTGATATGAAGGCTTAAGTGTACGTGTAATGTGCGATAATTATTTGCTTCTTAATCCTCCTTTGCATACTGTTTGAAACGAAAAAGAGAAGGAGGGCCAACAAGCAAGTGGGTCACCTGATGGTAAGTGATCACCACCGCCCATGATCATCTATAATACCACAGGAATCGGAATAGGGGAACAGGAGGAATAGAGAAACAAACAGGCTCTTTTCTTGAAAGTTGCTAAGTCGTATCGGTCCATCGATTTATAAAATCTATAAAGCGGTTGTGCATGACCGAAAATTCCGCGAAAAAACGCACTGTGTTTGAATGCCAATCATAAAGGGGCTGACGATGGAGTTTTGAGTTGTGCCGCAGCGTGCGATGGTGAAATTCAGCCGCTGGAATTGATCTTAACCTTATTACGGAAATTTTATTATTATAAGGAATTGCCTTAAGACAATCCATGGTAGATCCATTTTAAAAGAACATGGTCGTCAACGATTCGTGCCGCTCTTCGTTGAATGCGGTTAAATGTAAGGAGCTTGTACTGGGGTGCCCCCGCCCAGAGATGGGTACTCCATGTGAGGCCGTACCTGCACCTTGTAAAGTTGCAAACAGTGGGCCGATACGAAGTACTGTCCCGATCTACTTAGAAGGCCAAACATTTTAGACGCTAATTTGGCATTCCCTTCCAACCGTGTTCTCGAGAATGATTGGCATGGCCATTGTACAAGACATCGCCAGTGCTGTCGACCACATAGCAATGAATATTACTAACTTGTAACATATTATCTACATGCAGACGAAACAGGGTTAGCGATAGCACGCAGTCTTTCACAAACTTAAAATCCGAGCATGCACCGTCAACTTACTGGTGAAAGGATTCCTATGCAGGAATCCGTCTAGATAGGTACTGTTATAATAATACTGGCTTTTATATTGCCTTTAGTATTCAAAATTCTTTCAATCTTTCAATGTTACTAGGTACCATATACTTCAAAGAATGAACAAACTAAAATAAACACGTCTTCTCTTATTTCACTAATACAAAATTAAAACAAATCATAAATTTCGATAATACTTTTAATGTTGATTCATCCAGTGTTTGTTTTGACAGATTATAGACCGCGCGTAATCTCGAAGGATCTTTGTCTTTACTCAACGGTCGCGTTCCGTTCATTCGTTGAGATTGAAGTTTGACATTTAATTTGGTCGTTAACTTTTGATATTTTTCTATGTGTTTATTTTTGCATTCATTATATTTAGCTTTTACTTACTTAAGGTTTCGGTGCAATTATTAAAATCAAATGTCGTTAAAATTGTTTTTAGTTCACTGGATGAATTGTCTATGGCTGTATTTATTGTATGTAGATCACCGAACGGTGATTCAGCAAAACCGTACCAAAAAGTATTATTGAAAGGTAAGAATTTCGCAACAACGCCGCGAAGAATCCCGTACGAAGAAATTATTTGTAGTGTTGAGGATTGTCTGTATAAAAATAATATCGGTAAAGAAGATTTGGAGGCCATACGTCAAGACATTTCGTCTATGTTACGTCGTAGTTCTGTGTCGAAACTGAATCTTCCCAAAGACGAATTAAAAGCTTTAAATAACTTACAAAACAGACCCGAACTCACGATTCTCCGCGCAGATAATGGAAATGCTACGGTGGTAATGGATACGTCGGATTATACTTTTAAAATGAAAGAACTTTTGTCGGACGTAAACACCTATAAAAAGGTCAACTATTACACCCCCACCACCCACCCAACCACTAACACGCTCAAAACAACTAATGATCTAATAAAGAAACACGCCGAGAATTTAAATCTAGACGTAAATTCGATAATACCTTCCTGTGCCAAACCACCGTAGTTGTATGGTTTACCCCAAATACACAAACTCAATGCTCCGCTACGTCCAATAGTGAGTCACCAACTTACAGATTGGCTCATCATGTGGCTAAAATACTCTCCCCACTAAGAGTCCTCTTATACAAGAGCACACACAAAGGATTCCTACCATTTTGTCAGTGAGATAAAAGACCTACATCGTACTGACAATGAAACTATGGTCAGTTTTGATGTTCAGTCGTTATTTACATGCCTACCTGATGAAGACTGCATCTCAATTGTAACTAAGAAACTAACAGAGAACAACATGCCAGTAGAACATGCAGAATTACTTAGACATTGACTAACATCTGGCTATCTATTGTGGAAGGAACAATATTACCGGCAAGTAGATGGTGTGGCGATGGGCTCCCCGGTATCTCCCATTGTTGCTGACATTTTCATGGATGACTTTGAGGAGAAAGCCCTCCATACTTCTCCAGTAAATCCAAGGTTCTACAAGCGGTACGTAGATGATACTTTCACAATTCTACCTTCTAATAAAGTCACTGCATTCTTAGACCACCTTAACTCCATGAATTCTAAAATACAATTTACAATGGAGTTAGAGACAAATAGCTCTTTAGCTTTTCTAGATGTTTAAGTAATAAGAACCCATACCAATAGATATTTAAACGGTAAATCTCACCACCATCCTTCACAGTTAGCTACACGGTAGCTAACTGTGAAGTCTTTGTTTCAGAGAGCACAAGAGATCTGTGACAGTAAACACCTGGCCGCCGAGTTTCAGCATGTCAAGCAAGACAACAAGCTTCGGGTTCCGCGCCTTCGTCGCAGTGACCGAGTGAAGCCGGCCACAGACGAGCGTGTACCTGCAGTCCTACCATATGTCAGAGGAGTCACAGACAAGATTGGCTATATCTTGAAGCGGGCTTCTATAAGAACATTTTTCACGCCGCCGAAGAAGATAAGTCAGTTTTTACCATCTGTCAAGTGTAACATCCCTCTACAAGATGCAGGAGTATACAAGCGGGATTGTGAATGTGGTCTTTCTTATATAGGGTAAAGAAAAAGATCAATAAAAACCCGCGTAAAAGAACATATAGCTGACGTGAAGCATCGCCGCTCCAGGAAGTCTGCAGTCTGTGACCATGTTCTGGATCATCCCAACCATGACATCAGATTTGATAAACCACAAATCCTCTCAAAAGAACACCGATTCCTACCAAAGATGATTCGCGAGGCTATTGAAATTAAAAACATCCTAATTTTAATAGAGAAGATGGGTGGGTATTACCACCAGCTTGGGATCCTATAATTAATAAAATTAAGTATAAAACCAAGCATACCACTGCAAGACTTCAAGACACAGTTATTTCTTCCTGCGTAGATCGGACCAAATAATAATTAAAAGCTGAAGGTACTCAGGGTTAACTATGACATCAGGACATCTGTCACCTCAGTCCCTCTGTGACCATGGGTGCTGTAAAGCACTCGAAACGTCGGGTTATAAATAACAAAATTGAACGCGATAAAATCCGTAAAATTAGTTTCATTGAAACAATCGAACATGATTACTTATATATTGATTTCATTTATTTATTGCTTCATTGAGGCAGAATATTATCTTTTTTTTTTAAGTACAAAGGTCGTGGGCAAATATGTCAACTTTGTTAAACAATTTATTATGCGTTGGCACCATACGATTTATAGGACACCTAAGTCCAGAATTAGTTCTGCATGGTGATGTAGCAAATAATACGTGCGGACGCGCGAATGGCGTGTGCGATCTTGTCGGTATTTTGTAATACAATTCATTGGTGAATTCAATACAGTCTAATTTTTTATGGCTTATATCATTAACAGCATGACTTCTAACTGATAACGAATGGATTTCAAGTTAAGTACTATAAACTCGTTCAACAAATTTTCATAAAGTAGTCATTTCTTAGTAAATTTGTAGTATATAATTCTAAGAAACTTTTTCTGCACTCTTTCGAGTTTATATGTATATTTATGATGCAGAGGGGAACCATATAGTCACTGCATATAATTGACAAGAGGGAAAACCAGAAGATGGGCAGCAGCATCTTCCGGAAACATATGAATAAATAATCTGCGGTTGCCAACCCGCCTGCCAAGCGTGGCAACTATAGCAAAATTCCCCCATAATGAGAGCTACTAACTTTTGTGGCAATCTATGGAGGAGGCCTATGTTCAGCAGTGGACTAGTGATAGGCTGAAACGACGACGACGACGATATGCTTTATCGATTATATTTTCGATATGAGTCTAGGGTAATCCCAAGATCCACACTATTCTCTTTTTCAAGAACGGTATCGCAGATAGAATATTGATAGTTAACAATTTTTTTTTACATACATACATTTTTAACACTAAACTCCAGCTTATTCTTTTGACAAAATATAGAAAAACTATTAAGTTTTTCTTGAAACTTAATAGTTTTCATTTCATTATCTACGATTGAGTAAATTTTTAGATCATCAGCGTACAAAAGAAAATAACAAAAATTGAAACATTTCTTTACGTCATCTATGAATAACAAAAATAGCAATGGTCCAATAATAAATCCCTGTGGTATTCCGGAAGTAACAAATATACAGTATGATTCGTAGCCCTTGCCGCCCTTTAAAGACTTCTTTCTTAAAATCGTTTGATTTAAATCCCGAGACGCCGATGCATTTGCAAGGCCCGGTAACACTAACCAAAGCCAAACCAAAGCCAAACCAAAGCTGAGAGGTAGACCTCTGATGGGCACCACAGAAGATGGAACGAAGAGTTTCATTCCCTGAAGTACCACATAATCGTCGGATTTGGCAAGGACATCAAGAATCATCCAGCAGGAAGCGAACCCTTTGCCATGGGTAGCCGACCCGTAGTGCCATTACGGCTTAAGTTGCCGCGACAGCAATGGGTACATGATAGTCACTGTGCTCCGGAACCGGCAGTGGTTCAAACAGCCCAGAAAAGGTCAGTAGAAGGTCAAACAGGAAAGGTATATAATCCTCCACATCTGGATCTTGCATGGGCGAAGTAACGATTTGTGTCAGACGAGATACCAGGCCAAAGTTATAAATAGATATCCCCGCATGATCGGTGGTACGAGATCCAAGCTATTAGTTTCCATCACGTGGCAATGCCGCCAGTTTAATGGGCACATTTAGGGTTAAACCTATATACCTACAATCACGCCTTTTCTCATATAAAGGGAAATCAGAGGCTATTCACGTAGCCCACTTTTCGCCCTCGCGGGAAACGAGATGTGACCAGTGGCGCAATACGTCGCTGCCATTTTGGTACGAGTAAAAAAATTCTTACTCCTCATTGTGTTCCCACGAGCAGTCAAGTGACAGCATTGCATATTAGGGTGTTATTACGCACGAATACAGTTTATCCGTACGTATGGTACGGACAGCCTTTAGTCGCCTCTGACGATACCTCGGTAGGAAAGAGGTAGGTACTGCTTGTTTTCGGTGAAGTAATCGCTGTTAGCCTTTTGGCTTTTACAGCCTCATCGGATGCTGTGCTCGCGGGCCCGGGGCCCGCGTGCCAGGTTTGGTTTGATCCAAACATAAATACATAAATAAGGCCTACCTTAGTACCTATACTATTCTACTGTGCAAGACACCTAGGGCGACTTTGTTTAGTTTTAATAAATTTTTTACTATATTGTTATAAATAAAGTAAATATTGCGTTTGTAAATGCAATATTTATGTAATAATAACTTAAGATTTTTTAAAAGCTAATTCTAAATAATATTAAAATTAAGTTTATTAACTTAAAACTTAAAAATAATTTTTTTTTTAGGCTCGACCTTTGTCCAGCTGGGGACTTTTACAGACTGTTTAAGAAGAAGAAAAATAATTTATGTTTATTATTACCCTATATCCTTAAAACAATACAAATATTAAATAATGTAGTTAAAATGTCTACGACAATTAGCAAAAACACCATGCTAAAAAGGAAAAAGCCGCATTAATAAATAAACAAGTCGTATTTATTTAGCTCTTGTTCGAATTTTAAATAAAAATTGTTTTTTTTTTTCGTTTTTATTTTAAATTTTAATGTTAAATTATAACAAATAACTAGCAACACCCACCTGAGTGTTTCTTTCAAGTTCAGAACATCTCAACGAGTAACAAGCAAATTACGCTATCACTTTTTGGTTTGCGTCAATTTACAATTCACACTTCACATCCATGGAGTCTTCAATTAGGGATAGCATGACTGACTTAATGGAACTGTTCCATAAGAGGATGACCAGCTTCGAAGAAGAACTACGCAAATCTCCTCACTCACCGACTAGTACAGCATCACTTGCTGCTGAGTTCGCTTCATTCAAGACTTTTGTGGTTCAAGCACTGAGCAGTCTGCAGCAGCAAATGGAGCTCTTGGCCCTTAATGTTGATCAGCAGGAGGTGCGAAGTCGTCGGAAAATGTTGCTTTTTCATGGCGTGCCAGAAGCCTCAAAAGAAGATACTACTCTAGTTGTTACAAAGTTCCTCAGTGATCAGCTTAAGATTAGTGACTGCTCAGCCCGGGATATACGGAGGTGCCATCGGTTGGGCCGTCAGGCTGCTGCAAACAGACCCCGATCAATTCTCATAAAGTTCAAAGATTCGGCGTTGCGGGACAAAGTCTGATACTCCAAAACTCAACTGAAGGGATCTGGTATCACAATCTCTGAATTCCTGACGAAGCCAAGACACGAAGCCTTTATGGCTGCCCGAGAAAAATTTGGCATTTCTAAGTGCTGAACAAATGAAGGTTCTGTCTACGTTTTAAGGCCTGACGGTTCTCGCCATCGTGTCTTCACAGTGAGTGATGTCCATAAGATTGACAATTGCCCAGATGCTCCAACTGCAGTAGCTAAAGTGAAGCCAGCGCCAACGAAGATTAAACGAGGTGCTAATGTTAAAAAATGATCATGTTTATTTTATAATTCTCTAAAGCACGGCCAATTTTCAGCCGATGCCTTCTCATACCATGGCTTTATCTACGTTTCCTATAAGACTCGAACTCCTAAAGTAAAGTCGAAAATTCTTCTGCAGCGTAATTTCGGTGGCATGGATTTGGAGAGCCTTCGTAGGGATGCGTCGATTTGGGACTAGTCAAGTGTCTTTAGCGCACATAATGTGATCAGAAAGCTGCAATATTTGCGACAGAACTCATTAAACTTTATGACGTACATGCACCTGTGCGTGCAGTTAAAATTAAACACCGACCTTCACCTTGGCTAACAGATGACATCAATGCTATTATTACCAAAAAAGCGGTAGCAAAGGCGAAGTATGCGCGCCAGCCAAATGCATTCAATAGGGATAAGTATATCAGAATTCGCAATCACTGCAATAATGTGTGTAGGGATGCTCAACGCCTACACATTCATAAATCAGTTGAAAATGGTGATACTGCAAAGGTCTGGGAATTTCTTAGATCATTGGGTATTGGTAAATCTAAAAATAATCCTATATCAAACGATCTTAATGTTGATCTATTAAATCAACACTTGTCATCTTCTTCGAACGTCGATAGCACTGCTAAAGCTAACACGTTAACACTTCTTTCTGCAGTTCCAATACCCAATTACCTTCCTTTTGTTTTTAACCTGTTCTCTGTTTGTGACGTTGAAAAGAGCGTTTTATCTATTACTTTCTATGCAGTGGGAAGTGACGGCGTCAGCCGTAGGATGATTCTTCCTGTTCTTGATATTGTCCTGCCCATTATATTTCATATCTTTAACTTCTCTATCTCTTCAGGTAGTTTTCCATCAACTTGGAAAAATGCTGAAATTATTCCTATTCCCAAGAAAACCAACCCCGCATCTTTTTCGGAGTATCGTCCTATTTCTATTTTGCCTTTTTGTCAAAGGTCCTTGAACGCCTCATTCACACTCAATTCAGCAGTTTTCTCTCTGCAAATTCTCTCCTAACTCCTTTACAGTCTGGATTCCGGCTTGGACACTGCACTACCACAGCTTTGGTCAATATCACTGATGACATCCGACTAGGAATGGAACACGGCGAACTTACTGTTCTTACGTTATTAGATTTCAGCAGTGCATTTAATACTGTTGATCATGACATCCTACTTGGTGTAATACGCTCTCTAAACGTATCTACTACAGCGACTGGTTGGTTTCAGAGTTACCTGTCTGGTCGCCAGCAACGTATACGTACTGATGATACTTCCTCATCCTGGTGTAACGTATATGCTGATGTTCCTCAGGGGGGTGTTTTATCTCCTTTAATTTTTACAGTATTTATTAACTCAATTGCCATTCAATTAACCTCGAACTACCACCTTTATGCAGATGACTTGCAAATATATACAAAGGCCGCTCTTCATGATCTCCCTAGTGCTATTAAAACTGTTAACGCAGACCTGGAGCGGGTACTTAGATGGAGTTAAGCGTACGGCCTTCAGGTTAATCCTATTAAATCGCAGGCCATTATCATCGGTAGCTCTCGATTGATATCACGCCTTGGTTGTCTGCCGCAAATAGTGTTTGATGGAACTGTTGTACCTATCAGTGATACCGTGAAGAACTTGGGGATCCATATGGACAAAAATCTTTCTTGGATACGTCATATTCAAGAAATTAGTCGTAAAATGTATGCTTCTGCGGCCTCTCTACGAAGATTGCGTAACTTCCTTCCCATAGCCACCAAGATTGTGCTTGCTAAGTCTCTTCTTTTCCCGATTTTCGACTATGCTGATGTCAGCTATCTTGACCTCACCGAATCCCAGCTTGATAAACTTGAGCGTATCCAGAATATTTGTATTAGGTTTATATTTGGCTTACGTAAATATGACCATGTTTCTCTTTTTCGAACTAAGCTCAAGTGGTTACCGATTCGCCTTCATCGGAATGCTCACATACTTCATCTACTCTATGGTGTTCTCATCAATCCTCTGTACCCTTCTTAGCTCAAAAAACGTTTTGAATTCCTTCATGATTCCCATTCGCGGAACTTAAGGTCAGCAGAGAGTTTGAAGTTGAAGATGCCGCTTCATAGTAGCAAATTTATGGACGCATCATTTACTGTTCAGGCTGTCCGCCTATGGAACGCACTGCCTTTGTCAGTGAAACATGCACCATCCCTTTGAGTGTTTAAGAAACTTTTATTAAATCATTACCTGTCTCTTTAGAATTTAATTTACTTTTCGCACCAGCCTTTATACAATTCTTATTTATATTTTTTAATATTGTATATTTATAAATTATTTGTATTAATGTATATATATATATATATATATATATATATATATATATATATTTACGTATATAAATATGTATATATATATAACTTATTTTGTTTATGTATGATCGTATATGTCTAGTATATGTGTATAATATTTTTTTTTTCTTTATGCAATATATTTTATTTATTGGTTTTCCATGCCGACGCTCTCGACGTTTTCGTTGTCCTTGATATCATGTCCATCCAGCGGTTGTCTGGAAGATATTGCTGTCAGCAATAAGACCGCCCATTTCTCACTCTTAGTGTATCTTTTTATTTCCAGTTTACTTTTTTGTCATTAATTTTAAGGTTTTCAATAAAGAATATATAAATAAATAAAAATAATTTTTTGGCGGCTTTTAATTATTGGCGGAAAACCGTCACGAATATAATACGCGCGAAAACGATTCCCGCGATCGCACAAGCATCGGGCGATGATGACCGCAGCACAGTTAAAACTCCGTTTTGAAAAAAGTAGGGTGCGCGATCTAGACGCGAGGGGTGTGTTGTATGTTGTCTGCGGTCCGATGAGTCCGTATAATTAGTTATAATGTACTCATGTTATTTTATTTCTTTATTTTTATTAAGTCAATTGCACTCTGAAATACAAATTTATAAAACAGGGAAAGAAATTTGTCATGAATAAATCATATTTTTTTATTGAAAAAAATGTGAATGGGTATATTCATCAATAAAAGTGTGTAAGTTGAATAATAACAACAAGATACGTAACACAAAAGCTTATAATATAACGTGGGAGGTTAAAATCAATTGGTATTACACCCCAAGCCTTGTCTATAATACGCCGATTCTCCACATAGTTCATGAAGTAGAATATTTCTTCCTTCTTTTTTCCTGAAATAAAACAATACAGATAACAAAATTTTACTATTGCTTACAGATAAAACCTTTGGCCAGATTGATTTGAATGGCGTCGTAATTAATCGATACGGAGAGTAACCGACATAGCTTTAAGTATCAAAATTTCATGTTCTACGTGTCATATGGCCGGCCTACTGGCTGAACCGATAATCGTTGGGAAAGAAAGATTTTCGAATGGCAACCTACTATCAGCCAATGCAATGTAAGGCCTCCCCACCAGATGGAGCGACGACCTGCACGGTTTTGCGGAAAGTCGATTAATGCAGGTGGCTCAAGGCCGTCTTTTGTGACATTCTGTGGGGGTGGCCTACGTTCAGCAGTAGACATGTGAAAGTCTAAAATGATAATGATGATGATGACTTAATCATAAAAACTACTGAATCGAATTAAAATTTACATAAAATTATGGAAAATGATAAAAGTATTTCAATTTACTAAAAAACATTTACTCCAAACTTCCATGATGAAAGTACGTAAATTTGCACAAGATGCGTTATATATAATGGCAGCAATAAGTCTATGTACTATTCAGATACCACTTATCGTATCGCATGCGCCTCACATCAGGCGCGGGTGAGTTAGGATGAGTTAGTGCCTGTGGGTTTCCGCGTACACTAGTGACACTATAATATCTCCCGCGCGGTTATGCGAGTTTTCGACAATATAATGAAGTAGTTGCCATGGTCGACATCTGTACCTATGGAAACAACCAATCGATAAAGTAAAAAGGATATTATAATAACATATCGGCAATACTGAATAGGAGTCTTTGTCCAGCTGTGGACTTTTACAGACTGCTGAAGAAACAGAAAACGAATTTGTTTATTATTACTCTATATCCTTAAAACAATACAAATATTAAATAATGTAGTTGAAATGTCTACGACAATTAGCAAAAACAGCATGCTAAAGAGGAAGAATACCATTAATAAATATGAAATTGTGGCGGAAAGCAGTCACGAATATAATACGCGCGAAAACGATTACCGCGGTCTCACACGCACCGGGCGACGCTTACCACTGCACACTTAAAACTCCGTTTTGAAAGTAGTAGGTTGCGCGATCGAGTATGTATATATACATATCACTGCTAAAAAGCTCCAGGGTCTAATGGCTTTAAATAATATACATCTACTTAAAAACTTAACAGCTTGATACTGATTACAAAATACTACAAAAAATTGGGTTTTTGAAGTGAAATTCCTTGCACCCAAGGAATTTTAAGGTCGAATTTGAGTGCAGTTTTCGTAGAGAATAATATTAAGAATAATAGAAACGTTGCACGTTTCTATTATTCTTAATAAATATATATCCATTAATTATTATGTTTTATACTGTACAGTTAATATTTATATATTGCTTCATCATCATCATCATTTCAGCCTATCACTAGTCCACTGCAGGTCACAGGCCTCCCGATACATTGCCACAAAAGTTTGTAGCTCTGACTTGGGAGGACTTTGGCAAAGTTACCACGCTTGGTCTAAAAAAACCTGCGATTGCCAAACGGGCGGCTTGGCAATCGCAGGTTTTTTATTCGAGCAAGGTTTTTTTATTCGAGGTTCCAGCAAGATGCTGCTTAGTCATACTTTTGTTAATTGATGTTTATTTAATTTTAATTTAATGACATTTAAAATATACAAGTTTTTTTGTGTTTTTAATTTAAATAAATTTGTCACGCGTTAGAGTTGTAAGCGCTCTTTTTTCATATATTTTACTAAGATTTTATTATTGAAGATGTACAATTCTTAATACCTGATGTTTTGAACGAAACCTCGTGTAACAAGAATGTTATATCCTTAACTTTGGATTTGATTACTTCCACCATAATAGCCGGAACACATATACGAATTGTAGTATGTAGTGATAAAATTAGCGGAAGAAAATAAAGATGCAAAAAATTCTGCAAAAAAAAATATAGCTAGTTAAATTACCGAATAAACATATAATAATTATGCAATTATAGATATAACTTCGTATTGTTTAGATACTTACGTTTGCTTTAAATATTTTCAATGTATTCCAGATGAAAAGCATTATTTTCGGAGTTTCAGTAACCAAGACAACAATTATCTGTAAAAGTATTCTTTATAGTGTTTCGTAACAATTCATCATAAGTTTTAAAGTTTAATATAACTTGCCATTTTGTAATATAGAGGTTTGATTTTGTCCAAACAATTTGCAATGTCCACGTAATGGCGTTGAATTCTTCCTATTTTTAATTCCTCCGTTCTTAGCCCATTCTTTACGTATTCAATGCATGTATTCACGCAATACAATATAGTGACTTGTATGACCGGCATCATATCAGCGCTTAATATAAGAAAGGCCCACAAAAAATTAAATATTGAATAATCATTTTGTAATCGTAGCGTCTCGAACAAGAAAATTCCATGTGCACAAAAATTTAAACAAATTGCGAATGATATATGCATTATAACAACAATATAAAGAAACGAGTATAAGTTATGGGACACTTATACTCGTTTCTTTATATTCTATGACAGAAAAATAATGAACCAAAACATTGTAAATGTTGTATTTAGAAGCCGAAACTACTATTACAATTCCAGTATATTCCACGAAATATAATAAATGTTCAGCATTTTTAATTTTTAAATCCCACATAGGTGTTGATAATGCGACTGTTACAGCAACAGAGATTAAAATCGAACAAAGTTTTGCGATGCTTTGATACTTTTTTCGAAACATTTGTGTGAATCCGCAATCTAAGCCAAAACATAATTGAAAGGTAACAAATAAAAAAATTATTCGTTTTGGTATTTTTTGTCCACCCGCAACCCACTTGTTTATAAAAAACATTTTTTTTTTTAATTACAAGCTTGCTGTTGATACAAACTCACGATACAGAATGTTCATATTTCAATCATAGAATTGCTTTTAAATTAAATATAGTGCTTACTTTTAATCAATAACAGCAGAAATTAAAATGTTACGTAAGTAATACAGGAGAGGGTTTTTAGAGTCGGTAAGAGTCCGCAACGCTGCTCCAATGCGGGTTGGCGGACTTCACAAGTCTTCGCAATATTTATTGTTTTTGTTCACCGCCGAGCACGTGATAGATCGACACTTAAAATTGCAATTAATAATTTTAGTGGTGCCGGCACTTGGAATCGAACAGGTCTCACGCGCACTATTAAATTTAAAGCGAGCGCCTAGCCCCCGAGCTACCGGGTCTGATATAAGCCGTACCTCTTAAAAATTTAACCCCCGATAATTGACTTAACTGCCTTAACTGTTGACTTAAATATAAGAAAAAGCTTAACGCTCACTTTGCTCATTGCGTCTATGTAACTGTTTGCACCTGTACATAGCGTGACGAAATATTATTTATTTTAAAGAATTTTTGGCGTTATATAAAATAAAAAATACAGAAAAATAAGTGGTCGAAAATTATAATTTTGTGAGTTTGTATATACGAGGGTGACATTGAAAGTTCTCAGAAAATCGCCTTTGCCCACTCGTCCTTAGGGGTCTCATCGGAGGCCTTCCGGAACGCAGCCAGTGCTTCCTTGGCGTCCATAAAATGTTTTCCTCGAAGTTTTTCTTTTATTTTCGGGAATAAATAAAAATCGCAAGGTGCGAGGTCGGCGCTATATGGCGGGTGACTCAGCAATACCACGTCTGACGACGCCAAATAGTCGATCGTTCGCCCGGCGATGTGCGAGGAGGCGTTGTCGTGGTGAAGGAGGATCCTACTGCAAGGTCACTTCTCTCGAACTTTTCCCAAGACAAGTGGCAAACATTTCTTAGTATACCACTCTGCAGTAATTGACTTTTGATCTTCTAAAACAATTGTCGCATAATGACCGGTCCTTCCGAAGAATGAGGCCACCATCTTTTTTCCTACACTTCGACCTCTTTTCAATTTAGTTGGCAACTCCTCGGAAGGAAACACCCACTGAGCAGATTTTCTTTTGGTTTCCGGATCATAGCAATAAATCCAGCTTTCTTCACCTATAAGTATGTCGAACACAGATTTTGAGTCACCTCCGTTAAATCTTTGTATCATTTCACGGCACCAATCAACACGACGGAGTTTTTGGGCCTCGGTCAAATAACGAGGTATCAATCGGGCACAAAGCTTCCTAATGTTTGTGGAGGATTTTGTGCACTTGACTCATACCGATGCCTAAGCTTTTCCGAATCTGCTGATAGGTTACTCTTGGATCAGTCTCTATCATACACCGCACAACACTGATGTTATCTTCAGTCGTTGCCGTAGAAGGCCGTCCCTCACGCAGAGCATCGTTGAGATTGGTGCGACCACGTTTAAACTCATTAAACTAGTTATACACAGTGGCCCGAGAATGGGCTTCATCGTGAAAGGCCAATCGAAGTCGGTCAAAACATTCTTGTTGACTTAAATGACACCGAAAGTCATAAAAAATCATAGTACGAAAATTTTCTCGCGTTAAATTCATACTCGCGTGACATAGACAATTTATATAGACATTTTCAATTTGCCGCCAAATCGTAAAACAAATGACAAAATTAGTCCTCAATAATATTAGCAAAGAGATCTATTTTCAAAATTTAAACTTATTTTTTTATTATATTCTTTAAAAGTGGCTAGTTCTAAAAACTATCAGTGTCGCCCTCGTATTTGTGGAGGGTAATCTCCGGAACCACTGCACCTATTTGAAAAAATCCTTCACTATTTGCTAGTTATATTATTCCAGATGGACACATACGTGTTTTATCATTGGTATAACATCCCGACACCTTCCCGTGCTACTTTGATCTGGAATCATTGTGAGAATGCCTGCATGTTTGTGAAATAGAAATATTTCGTGGACAGGTGAGGTCCGCCAAGTTTGCCAAGCTGTTCCAATGTGGGCAATGTGGGCAATGTGGGCAATAGCTTGGCGAACTCGTGACTCGCGAAGTGGGACGTTTTTGTGTTGTTAATTAAACGTAACGACATAAGAGACAAGTGTGTCGATGATATAGGCCACCGTCAAAAAATAATATATTATAAGAATACTATATCTTAAAACTTAATTTAATAGTGTTATGAATAATTTAAAAAATATAAATAATTTGAAAACACGAACATTGCAAAATATTTTATAAAATTTAAAACCGATTAACTACGGTGCTGTCCATATCAACAGACATGCCACTCAATTCAGGACTTAAAATATAAAACAAGGAAATATAAATAAGATTTAATTTTTCGATTTAGACATAGTTATGATGTTATTGCAAAATAATTCTAAGCTAGACTCTTCTGAACAGCTTCACTTATTGCCCATCAAAACTATAGTTTTATACAAAAGTGTGTACGGAAAGGCACCGAAACTTTACAAGACACTACCCAAGCAGATAAGGGAAAGTGTAAATGGAACTGAATTTAAAGGAATGCTTTATACATTTTTAATTAACAAATCATATTACTCTATAAAGGAGTTTCTCAGTGAAAAATTATAATGTAATTACAGTGTTGACTTTTTATAAATTTTCATTTTTTTATTACATCAAATTAAAAACAAAGATTGATAATAATAATGTAATTAAAATATTTCCATACTTTGTAATTAACATAATTTTAAATAAAATGTATTTTGTGGGACATAGTGTACTTTAAATTATAACTGACATCTCACTTTAACCTACGTTCACAAAATAAATGATTTGATTTGATCCGCCATGCATTGGAGCAGCGTGGCGGACTATTCCCAGCTCCAAAACCCTCTCAGAAATGAGAGGAGGCCTGTGCTCAGCAATGGGACATTATAAGGCCGTTACTATACTTTTATTCCGCATATTATAAAATTTATCTCATCCCATCGAATGAAGATTCTAGGAAAATAGATTTAGATTTATTCAATAAGTGTTTCTCAGCTCAAATATACCTTATTTCTAATTATCTTTAATATTGCTTAATGCTAGCTGTATGTTTTCCAAATAAATAAAGCAGCAGAGTCGTGGTAGGTTCACTGTAAATTTTATAGTCAGCAAGTAACCGGGGCTCTATCATCGGCGCCACTAAAATTATTAATTTCAATTTTAAGTAATGATTTACTTAACAGTGTGTGGCGTCCGCGTCTCCAAACTTCTATCAGAAATAAGGAAATAAGATTTTTTATAGAGTTACTTTACTTTTTAAGAAAATATGTGACACATAGTCTTATTAACTAAAAATAATTCATCCTTTTGATTCTATACGCATATCACATAAAATATGTTCATTTTCTTTTGTAGCTTATACGTAAAGTGCAGAAAGCTATGCTGAGTCTAGCTTTCTCAAGCGCACGGCGTCATAAATTACGTATTCAAGTTGTAAAATCTCTGGGAATGACTAAGACGGTTTGGGTTTTGCGGATTTTAATAAAACAACAAGCAGCACTGAAATAGCTTCTACTACTCTAAATTCAAATTCAAATGATTGATTATCAAGACATACGTAAGTTCATATCAAGTAATTAATTATTAATATTTTCTCTAATATCTCAGACCAGAACTTTTCTAGTGTAGTAGTTTGTATATGAACTGTATGTAATATTATTTCTCAGAACTTCACTATTACTCGTTTCCCAAACCGTAATGTATAATTGCAGGAAAATTCATGCTACATAATTGTTATTATAACTATTTTTAACACAAGTGGTGTTCTAAGAGTTCCCAGTAGATAATTCTTTGCCAGTCCCAAAAGACAGATAACATTAATTTGTAACCACGCGGTTGGGTTACACTTTGGTTGAGTTGGCGGGTGTTCGCCGCGAGGAATCCAAAATGCATGACGTGCATCATTTTCATTACGTTATCACCAGTGTGATAACGTAATAATGACTTCCTTAAAAAGTCTTTCCGTTGCGGTCGTAAAAGCAATTTTTGTTATATACTTACCGATCGGCCCCGTCGTCGTCGTATAGAGCGTGAGTTGTACATCTTGACATCACCTTACGATAACCAATAGAGTTTAAGTGCCGGGCCAATGATCGAACATGGACATTCAAAAGTTTTTCCCAAATCACGTGTACTGGAATTCAGATCCTAAGCAAATTCACGGTGCAGAGCGCCTTCATCAAAGGCAGACCAGAGCGGGAAAGAGCTTCACAGCTAATATCACGCACATGATCGCATCCGATCGCTAGTAGTACAAGGCCCAAATGCAGTGTATATCATTTAAACTACCGCATAGTTGATGTTGATCCATTTATATTCAAACTAACTTACCTGATGCTTTAGAAGTTTTTTGAACATACTTTTATATTTTAGAAACTTCTACAAAAACGCTCTGTAAACATACGCGAACGTTCTGTAAACATAGTAACTGGCAATAATTTTTGGGACAACACGATATTAAGTGTGATCGGCAGTTCAGGCATGATTATAATAATGAAGTATCACTGCGAACACATTGGTCTTCTACTTCATTATTAGTATTCTTGAGTCCATTGTGATCTCTGCTATAACTATGGTTGACCGCTAAGCCCCACGCAAACCACCAATTGCAGCATTTACTTCTATTGTTGACGGTGGGGATTTTTAGTTCCTGGTTAAAAATATAATTGCCGTGGACGAAAGTCATATTTGCACCTTAATGGTTCACATTCAGCACGAATGTGCAAAGGTTTCGTGTGACATAAAGTAGTATCTGCAAAGTCTCCAGTTGCTCTGACACACGACAGAAATGTTCAGTCAATGCTGAGATCAGAATACTTTAATAATTCCTGCTAAATCCTAAGGCTTTCGAAGCGCATTAACGAACATAAGCCGTGATTAGTTCGTTAACTTTAGAATGATTAAATCCCTATGTATGTTTCCAAGTGTCATAAGATTCATGTAGGATTCGACGGTGAATTGGGCTTAGGTTTTATAAAGTACTGGTAGTAGATAGATAGTTCAAGATTCCAGGTAGTACTACCTGGAATGGACTTCTCAAACTCTTGGTCGAAGTTGTACATATTGATCGACGTCTTCACGCGTAGTGTCACCAACAATAGAATGTATTGATATAACGTATACGTTAGACACTATCTTCGTCTTGTTTGTGTTCATGTTAATACCAAACCGTTTAAACAAAATGAAAGTTTTGTTGCTGCAGAAGAGTTTTTATTGAAAAACTAAATTTTCACATATGTAAACACTCAACTTCTTATAACAGAAATCAATTAAACTTCATGTTGTGATTTCATGTTTTATTTAAAATATTATTAAATCACACAACTTTATTCAATAAGGCATTATCACAAAATTTTTGGAGCTTTTTGGTCAATCATTTTTAATAAAAAGGAAAACACATTTATTCCTAATTGTACTCAGTGGTGTCAAAAGTTATAATATTCCCACCAATAAACTGATTTTGAAATAAACGTGTGGGTATTTCTCTGCTTACTATGATAAATCTCGATAATTACATATGCAGTCATCGTCATTAGCCATTTCCGTAGACCCCGAAAGTCATTGTTGTATCTTATTAATAATATGGTTTTTCTATAATATAGAATATTAGGATTTGTTATATCGAAGCAAGTGACAAGATTGGCAAATCATTTACCTGATGGTAACTACAACTTCTGTGATAGCAGGTGTCATATTCCCAGTAATTACACTATCTATCAGTGCCATTCAAACCGAAACAGTAATGTTTGCACACTAATGTTTGACGGCAGAATAACTGGCACGTTTGTAATACCTACCTAGACGGAATACTACACAAGATCTCACCACTATCTTGATTGCTTAAAGTTGTCTCTTTGCTTATTATACATTTTACGGGAATTTAGTCATACAGATGAGTGAACTGGATGATAATTATCAGATACGTAACGCAGATACTGAATGCACTGTACAGTACACCGAAGTCCATTGGTATAATATCCCATACTTTGTCTACAATGCGTCGCTCTTTCATGTATATTAGAAAAAATATTACCTCTTCTTTATTTTTTACTGAAATTAATAAATTTTCTGAAGTTAACCGAATTAATTATGTGCGATTTCATTGAAAAATGTTTTATGACACTATTTGCAAAGATGTAGAAAATAGAACAAAAATTAACAAAGTTCACTTACCCGACTTTTTGATTATTCTCTCCACTAACAACATTCTTATATTTTGTACTTGAATTTTGATCATCTCAGTCATTATAGGCGATATGATAACGTTGATAATGATAAGTAGTGATAAACTTGTATACATAAATATTACCGTAATGTCAAACTGCAATGAAGTAAGTTTTTTAAGATGTATTACACTGAAAGAACCTTTTACTCAAAAGTTTGTTATATAAAATAAAAGATAAAGTGAAATCCAAAAATGATTATAGAGAACCTTACTAAAAAACCATAAAAAAAATATATTAATAGTTACATAACTACGTTTCAAATAAAAAAAATATATACTTACTGAAATCGTGAAAATTTTCAAAGTATTCCATAGGAGAATCATCAGCTTGGGTATGTTTGTGATAAGTCCTATAAATATCTGTAATTTGGATCATAATATAATAATATAAATTATTATTTCATCGAACCCTATATTTTGCATACATTATAATACACCTATGCTAACAACACTTACCAGTTTACAATGCATAGGATTGATTTTGTCATAACAGTCAGCGATTTCTGCGTAAAGGCTGTGAATTTTTGTAATGCCTATATTTTGGATTACAAGACTTTCCCTTAATGCTAAAAGATGTGTATAAACGCATTGTAATATGATTCCATTTATTAGAGGTATGGCTTCAGTAGCAAACACAGCTGAGTATACTATAAAGGTAGGAACAGAATATTTATAACACGTCTTCGGATTGTATGTACAGTTTATTATATTGATTGCAGCGTGGAAAAAAATCACTCCCCAAAAATAAATAATAACAGCGATCCCATAAGAATTTAATTTAATTAAACTATTATTTATAACAATGCCAAACATATCAAGTAAATAGTTGTACACATTATAATTCGAACTGGTAAATACTAACAAATATACAGTATACTGTATAAAATACAGACAGTATAAAATATTATCAATTTTAAAATTCCAAAAAGGTATTGTTGACAAAATTATCATAACAAAAGCAGTAATTGAAGAAAAAATCTTTAAAAAAATTCTATATTTTGCTTCGAAATAATGAACAAACCCACAATCGAAACCGAAACATAATTGAATAGAAGTAAAAAACAACGTAAAAGACTTAGGCATTTTTTGATCGGGGCTTATCCAATTATTCAGGCTAGCCATTGTAGCTTGTTGCAACCACGTTAGTTCTAGTACAACTAATACAATGAAAGGCAGTCCCTATAACTTACCTTTCATTTTTAATCACTTAACCTGCTTTCAAAAATAATGTCATACGTGACGGATTAACGACAACATAAAGGATCATGGAACCGATATCGAAAGTTGATGTTCGTATTTTGTGTAAATATCATTTTATTACAGTGTCAGCACGTAAAATTATGAATATGAAACACGTAGCCAACAGGATTAATGGTACAGTTACAATAGGTCCCCAAATTTACACTCGGTTGAACATTACTGGTGGTAGGATTCCTATGCAGGAATCCGTCTAGGTAGGTACCACCCCAGGGCCAGTTATTCTGCCGTGAAGCAGTAGTGTGCAAACAATACTGTGTTTCGGTTTGAAGGGCACTGTAAGCTAGCGTAATCACTGGGCATATGAGACTTAAGAACCTATGTCTCAGGGTGATGGGCACAGTGTGGTGTCACACAGAATTTTTCTGGGTGACACAGCATTTGTTATGGGCAGACGTAGCACTTACCATCAGGTGAGCGTTTCGCTCGTTTTATCACTTTATACAATAAAAAAATAACTAAATAATAAAACTTGAAATAAAAATCCACCTTATAACTTAAGAAGAGGCGTAAAATACCTAGGTCTACAAATAAAACAAATTTATATCGGCCGGCTTTCCATCTTGAAACAAAATGAAGAAAATTAAATGAAACTAATTTTACGGATTTTATCGCGTTTTATTTTGTTATTTATAACCCGACGTTTCGAGTGCTTTACAGCACCCATGGTCACGGGGGGGACTGAGGTGGCAGATGTCCCGATGTCATAGTTAACCCGGAGTACCTTCAGCTTTTAATTATTATTTGAGGTCCGATCTACGCAGAAAGAGCTAACTGTGTCTTGAAGTCTTGCAGTGGTATGCTTGGTTTTTGACTTAATTTTATTAATAATAGGATCCCAAGCTGGTGGTAATACCCAACCATCTTCTCTATTAAAATTAGGATTTTTTTAATTTCAATCCTAATTTTAATCTAAATAAATTTTAAAGCACTCGAAACGTCGGGTTATAAATAACAAAATAAAACGCGATAAAATCCGTAAAATTAGTTTAATTTAAATCTCTATTAAATTATTTCAACTATTTTCATTTAGTTTTGCGTGTGCGAAAATGAGAAGGAACTACGAACTTGCAAATATAAAAAATTATAACTGTTTTTCGTAAAGGGATTCCCGAAATAAAAGTTAATATAAATTCATTAATTGGTTAGATTACACTGCCAAAACTTATATTTTAACACCAATAAGGCTTGCAACTCGGTCTAATAAGCGACACTAACCCAACCGTATAGTTGGGTTAGTGTCGCTATTATGTTTAAATTATAAAGTTCATTACAATTTTTTCAAAAAGAAAGAACTAATTCAGAAGCAAACATTTCTTATGACGACATCAGAAGACAAGAAATAGTTTGGCTATTTTAATCATTTTTATTTCTCGTAATCGCTATGCTTAGTAGACGAATTGACGAACAGTACCAAACCCTTCGCAGCTTAGGCTCTGATTTCCAACAGCGATCGCAATGTATTAAACAACTTGTCAACTGCCACGAAATTTAGAAAGAAAAAAAAAACATTTATTTGCTGCTGTAATTCAGATATTCGACAATAAATGGCTTAAACAATTAAACAATATAGGACTACAGCAAGAAAACATTTTATTTTTTCTCTTTTTATTTAACAACCATATATAAACTAAAAATTTCATACTATTATAATCTTATCCTAGCAGCAAATACAATTCTAACTGAAAATTATTAATTTATTATCTACATTAAAAAACCACAATTTTATAATTGTCTGTGATAACTGCACATTTATTCCTATGCAGGAATCCGTCTAGGTAGGTACCACCCCAGGGCCAGTTATTCTGCCGCGAAGCTGTAGCATGCAAACGTTACTGTTTTTTGGTTTGAAGGGCACTGTGAGCTAGCGTAATCACTGGGCATATGAGAATTAAGAACATATGGCTCAGGGTGATGGACACAGTGTGGTTTCACAACGAAATTTTCTGTGTGGTACAGCATTTTTTATGGGCAGACGTTTCACTTACCATCAGGTGAACGTTTTGTTCGTTTCATCACTACACAAAAAAAACACTATTTTAAAATTTACCTAGCACTATCCTTAGAACTTTCACAATATCAACGCCACGAGACGGGGTAATGATTTCTTCTACGCAAGCACTACGTAGTCAATTATTAACATGCAGCTTTATTTGATTTCTATGCCTCAGAAAAGACGACAGGGTAAAATTTTTTTTTATTAATTTTGTATGAAAGATGCAAATTTTCTGACTAAATGGTGCCCAGATCAGTCCAAAACTGCAGAAGTCGATGAATGCTGGTGGCAGAGGATCGTACTTTATGATAACCTATCCGATATAATTGTAATAATGCCGATGAGGAAACCTATTAGGCGCTGCACTTATATGGTACTCATAATTAGGGCTATTACAAAATATGTACATGTTTAACGCAGTTTACATAAATGCTTTCCATAAATTTGTTGTTCATTGTAATATTTCCGTTATGTTTCGCAGTAGATACGTATTGCGATCTACACGTTGCTCAGTCGATATAGATTTTTCAAAAGCATTACAAAACGGTTACTTCTCCATTATATTGAATATCAGGACATTTTTCTCATAAAACATTTCTCAAGGTCGACTCACACTTAAATGGGGGTTTTCTTATGCCACAATCACATGGCAGAGATGGTATTTTCTATATTAATTTCTTTATACAATCCGTTAAAACTTCGTGGCCATTTATACGAACATAATGTTGTTCTAAAATAATATAAATAAGAGAAGCATTATGATGATAGTAAAAATAATTTCATAATTACTTAACAATATACTAATTTAAAACAAAAACTTAAACATTGAACACAGTTTCCACTTAATTCGGAGCAACGGGTCGACGTTATTGTCTCCACCGAGATAGTTGAATGACCTAAAAGTGAAATGCTACTTTTTGTTGGTGTAGAAAATCATGTATATACAATATAATAGATTAAACAATTGTTGATGCCAATAAGTTTACTGATCTCTTGGGTTACGCCGGTTATTTTGTTTCTGATACCACTGGTACCGCAAGGCTAGTTATTACGCCGTGAAACAGTAGTGAGCAAAGATTACTGAGTTTCGGTCTGCAGGACACTGAGAGCTAGTGTAATTACTGGGCATCTAAGAATTAAGAACTGATGCCTCAGTGTGATGGGTGCAGTGTGGTGTCACTGTGCTTGCTTAATGAGTGCCTCTGTTTTTCGTCTTAAAAGTAACAGTGAAGCATGAAGCTTGAAGAACAAGTACAATCAATTGGTCTCTTAGTCAAAGATGAACGGAAATAATTGGACAATAAGTCAACCTGAGGGTTGTATGTGTATGATTA
The DNA here is from genome assembly GCA_019845155.1 of Luehdorfia chinensis. Lineage (NCBI taxonomy): Eukaryota > Metazoa > Arthropoda > Insecta > Lepidoptera > Papilionidae > Luehdorfia > Luehdorfia chinensis. The sequence goes on from JAHVAK010000612.1 coordinate 313,464, forward strand.
TTCATACACAACTTCGATTTTCGGATTGCTAATCACAACCGATATCACTGTGACATGGTTCGCCTTGTCAATGTTTATTTGTGGACGCCTTCTTGTTGGTCGATTCTATTATAATATTGATATCTTTAAGCAAGGTACTAAAGTTTGACAGCAATGTTGTCATAGTAACCATGACGTCTGATAATGCTATATGGTGAAAGTGACCCTTTCTTTTTTCTAAAAACCTTTCTATTCCAATGTCGTAAAATACTATCTTCGGAAAAAGCAAAAATTTGAGTCATATATCATGACTAGATATAATATCTAGTCATATCCACAAAAAATATTTTTGCCTTTTTATAACTGTATGCAAATAAAACTGGTTGCTGAAATTAGATTTCGCATTTACAGAAAATCTGCTAGCTTAAATTTAAGCTCAAATGAAGAAAACCACAGCTTCTTACACATGGACACACATCCAAAGACACATACACAGACACACACTTGCACTCATACACACTCACACACACACCCGCGCATGCTTTTCACACACTGTAGTATAGACACATCACATTAAATCATCTCATAATTATATTATAAGCTGGTACCATATCATTTAAAATAGGTAACAAGATCCTTAGTCCGTGGGGTGAGAACCTGGTGATCTGGAATACAGGTATGCCTACCTTAGACACCAGCTCCTCACATGGACTAGACTGTAACAATATTTTACTGATAAGTTATATTTTAATGTACCTTTATAATTAGTCTAAATTGTGAGGAGAAAATAAACAGTATTATTATTATTATATATATTTATTTTATACTTAAATAAGTTTTATTAATTTCAGTATATGTATTTATATATACTCGTATATGTGAGTCTGTAGGCATCAAGTCTGCCCTTTGTTAACTCTTTTATGTCGTCCTTTCAGCCTATCACTAGTCCATTGTTAATATATCATAGGCGTCCCCCATAGATTGCTTCTAAAGTTAGTAGCTCTTATTTTGGGGGGATTTTGCCATAGTTGCCACACTTGGCAGGCGGGTTGGTAACCGCAGTTTATTTATTCAGATGTTTCAGAAAGATGTTGCTGCCCATCTCCTGGTTTTTATTTTCCCTCTGAAGACTTCTACGACACCCACGGGATGAGACAGATTGGTAGATTCTCTTAAGCCGCTACCACACGGCGATTCTTCAGACATACAGGTTTCGACACGATGATTACCTTTACCGCTTAAAACGTGGTAATCCAGTAGTTAAAGTAACAATTTTAGGGTTTATTATTTTTTATATATTTATTTTGATCCGATCTGTGTTGAAGTCTTGCAGTGGTGTGCTTAGTTTTTGATTTAATTTTATTAATTATAAGATCGCAAGCCGGTGGTAATACCCAACCATTGTCTCTATTGAAACGAGGGAGTTTTTTTTTTATTTCAATGGCCTCGCGAATCATTCTTAGTATGAGTCGGTTCTTTTGCAAGTTTTTTTGATTTATCCAATTTGATATAATGGTTGGAATGATCCAGAACATGGTAACAATCTGTAGATTTCCTGGAGCGTCGATGCTTTACATCAGCGGAATATTTCCGACTGGAATTCGCAAATAAAATTCGGCGTTTAGAAGATCTGAAAACCAAGCGCGCAAGATTTATATGCCTTAGAATTTCTTGAAGAGATGCAGAGATCATGATCTTACGTGTGTCAAAATATCAGCACCCATCTCTTATTGGCTCGTTTTCATAGAAGACTTTGAGGAGAAAGCCATCTGTACTTCTCTTGAAATCCTGGATTCTACAAGCGGTACGTAGATCATACTTTCGCTATTTTACCATAAGATAAAGTAACTGCATTTTTAGACAACCTTACTAAAATAAAATCTAAAATTAGATTTATTGTACAATGGAGTAACAGGGAAATGACTGTAGCTTTCTATGTGTTTTCTTAATTTGGAATCCTAATAACACCTTGTATAGAATAAAACCCATACTAAAATATACTTAAACGACGAATCCCACCACAATCCATCTCAGTTAGCTACCTTGGGAAGATTTTTGTTTCGGAGAGCACGGGGGATCTGTGACTGTAAACACCGAACCACCGAGCTTCAGCATGTCAAACAAGTTTTCGAGCTGTCGTCTCGAATTCTTGGAAGTCAGCTTCGGTGCATCCGATCCCTAAAAAGGGCGACCACTATGGTCCATCGCCATCTCCTACTTGTTCTCCAAAATAATGGAAACCATTATTAATGGCCAGCTCTTGAGGTACCTAGAGGAGCACTAGCTGATTATTGACCGCCAGTACGGCTTCCGTCGGGGTCGCTCAACTGGTGATCTTCCAGTCTACCTCATTCATCGATGGGCGGAGGCAGTCGAGAGCAAGGTGGAGGCTCTGGCAGTTAGTTTGGACATAGCGGAAGCCTTTGATCGGGTTTGGCATAAAGCGCGTCTCTCAAAGCTTCCTTCCTATGGGCTTTCTGAGAAATTATGAAATTGGATCACCAGTTTTCTCACAGACCGGAGCATCAAGGTTGTAGTCGACGGTGCATGCTCGGACTCAAAATCTGTGAATGCTGGTGTTCCACAAAGCTGCGTGCTATCCCCAACTCTGTTTCTTCTGAATATCAATAATTTGGAAGGAAAGGCCAATTGGCTTCAAAAAAGCTCGGTGTGCTCAGAAGAGCGAGACAGTATTTCATGCCGGCCAACCGCTTGTAAATTTACAAGGCGCAAGTTCGGCCACCCATGGAATACTGTTCTCATCTCTGGGCGGGGGCACCCCAGTGCTAGCTCCTTCCATTTGACCGCATCCAGCGAAGAGCGGCTCGAATCGTCGACGACCAGGTTCTTTCCGAACTGCTTGATCCACTGGCCTTGCAAAGAGACGTTGCGTCTCTTCGCGTTTTTTATCGTATGTACTTTGGGGAGTGTTCCGGGAATTTTTCGGAATTAAACCAGCCGCTGAATTTCACAATCGGACATCGCGGCAAAGCACCAAATTCCACCCACATCACGCCTTTTGTGGACACACAGATTCTAACATTACTTTGGAAGTAAATTTCAGTAGACAGTATACACAGCAATTAATTAACGATGACATGAAACGGACGGAAACCAATATTTAACGGAAAAATAATTGAAAATAAAGAAAAGGTAAAAGGAAAACGCAACGGTATACAAAAGGGTGACACTATTTTTATAAAGAGCGTAAAGATAAACCCCGATATCAAGTATCACTTAATTATATCGGGCGAAATCGATAGAAACACTGTACCAGTCAAATTAAAAAACCGTGTAACACAAGTACCTGTAAAGGACATTAAACGACCTTCGCAGGTACCTCCTCGCGCTTCTGACGTTGATCACCAGGATTCGCGCCCTTCAACATCAAAGGATCGATAAGAATCCGGGTGTATTACTTGTCAAAGAAGGTCAAGCTAGTGTAAGTTATGATAAGTGGTCTATCATTAAGATTTAAGATTTAATTTTAATTCATGAGGACTTAGAATACTGAGACATACGCAAAATTTATTTCGTAAATAAAACACCCGACATTCATTTACTTGATGTAAAACTACAACCCGATTACGTCATGAACTCTGGTATCGAAAAATTTCATCAATTAGCTCCTTCAATAAGAATTAAGCGTGGCATTTTGAACCCTCTTGGTTCAATTATTAAAATAATAACCGGTAATTTACGAAATAAGAAAACGGCGATATAAGAAAACGTCAGGATACAATTATTAAAAAAGTTACATTAATTTCGGAAAAGAATCTCTGGTTAAAGTAATCAACTCAACTCGGAACAATATTATCCAAAAAGACGGATATGGGAAATGGGAAAATTAATTAATCAAACTATTAGAAACATTATAACAACTTCTAATTTTATGAAGATTAACAATTTATGTTTACATAACTTCCAATTACTTTACACTGGATGGGATGAGATTGAAACTTCCCTTACATTTAGTAAACTAGGAATACTGCATCAATCCCTTGTAGATTCTGAGTAACTTTTAAAATCGTTTAAATCAATAGAAGTGTCAAATAAACTTGTATCCTGTAAATTATGATAATTTAGTATAATTAGAACAATGTATAAAGTTAAAAGCATATTAGGGAGTCAAATAACTTTTCAGTTGGACATACTCGTACCTATAATTAAAAATGAAAAATACCTTTATTATGGAGCAATTCCAATACCTGTACCCACCTCCTTTCACCAAACCTTAATCATTATTCCCAAATGTTGATGTGTGGATGAAGTTAAACATAAAACTTAATATGCCACCAAAACGTATTCAGCTAAAGTAGGTACAGCACAACGTACATAAAGTCCGTCAGGAGACGTGTGTGTACCTAAGCTGAGCGGTCTGCAGAATGGTGAAATTACTGTAGGCAATACCTCGCGCGGGTCTCGAATCTTCCATTGACGTCACAGGAACCGAGACAAAAGAAACCTGTCCCTTTGGTGAACGCGGGTATGCAGTTCGAAGCTGAGCGATAATAAACATAAATTTAAATTGTAATATGTGTCGTTAGGGTTAAGATTTTAATTTGATTTATTGACATACATAGATACGTAAGATCACGACTGTATCCCATAAGGGGTAGTCAGAGACTGGGCACTCACTGCAAAAACAGATGACTGCCTCAATCCACGTTTCACCAAAAACAATATAATGATTTATTGAATTAAATAATAATGTTATTTTAAATTGTAATTTTTATGTATTATGTCAGGTAATTTTAAATTTAATTTAATTAACGTAACACATCGTCAATAGTAATGGTCTTTATTGGGTTTATTTATTTATTTATTTATTAATCTTTATTGTTCTCTTACAAAGAAAGGATACAAAGGGCGGACTTAATGCCGTTAGGCATTCTCTCCCAGTCAACCCATGGAGTGGTGAGATTTTGATTAAGGTGTAAACAATAAAAGACAAAAAATATAAGATGAAACAATATTATAATAATTATATATATAAATATCTTATAACATTTACCATTTTTTTTAATTCAGCCTGCCTCTGCTTTCATTAGCAGCATCGCGATCTAAGTATTTTTCTGACATATAATCTATAACACCATTTCGGGCCCCGTTAGCCCCACTCTATACTTCACCTTACGCACGCACTAATTAATCAAGGTAAATGCTTTTATACTCAGTATAGTTGAATTTAAAAGCAATCTAAATAATTGTGATTGGGGCAGTTCACATTTCAATTTCGTCACATTAACACGTACTTTTAATATTTATTATTAATTAAACAAACAGCAAATATTTAAAATGAATGTAGAAAATAACGGCCAAAATATGTCCAAATATTTAATATACTTTTTTGGCGGTTTACATTTATGTTTTGGATTAGATTTTGGATTCATTCAAATATTGCCTCAAAAATATCAGAGCTACTTGAAACCTTTATTACTCATCATTACTATTTATATGATGATTATAAATACATTACCGTTGTGGAATTTTGAAATAAAAATATTTGGATACTATTTGTATATAATACAGTATATCACATACGTTTTAATACTTCACTCGTGCGGATACGATGTTTACCAGTATTTTAATGATATTTTCTCTATAAAAGTACCATATCAGTTCCATAACTTAAGCATATTTGAAACCGCTGCCATTATTTATGTCTTCGGTTCAGTATGCATTAATCATTTGATAATCGTTATTTTACATTATAAATATCAGAAATTGTTCTCTAAATATATTGTAATAGATTTACTAGTGTACTTTCCATCATTTGCTGTTGATATCATTCCTGTTATACAAACACTCATACTTCGTTGTATTTACATTAATCTCATGGAGGTTAGAGAGACCCTTACGTTGTTGAAATGGAACATAGCCGATATTCGAAGAATGTACACGGCTATTGGAGATTGTTGGGACAAAATAAAACCTTTATATTTTAAACTAGTGAGTGATAGCAGTACTTAAAACTTTGTGAGAAATGTATGTAATACGTAATGTAAAAAATAAAAAGCTTGTTAACCTTTACAGACAATGATCGCTATTGTCACTAATACGCCCAAACTGATGCTAATGTTATGGTATTACCTTATCAGTATGAAAAATAATGTAAGTTTCACTTTTTTCAACTTTATGTTAGTAAAAATATAAAATAAAATCACTAAACAATTATTTTACTAAATAATAGCTTGCTTTTTGAATAAATATTTATTCATAACATTTCTATTGTTTTAGGGTGACAGGCAGCAAGACATTATCCAACTGATACTTTCCCTATTTATAGTTATTAATATCACTGTTCCAGCAATTGGTGTAGAAATGGTCAAGTCTCAAATAAAACTTACTAGAACATTATTACTTGAGAAGATTTTTCGAATGCCAGGTAAATTATTTTAAACATACTATTTCCAAAATAAAACTCATCATGAGTAATGGTTAACGTTGAAAAATATATTTTATATTGACGTGAGATCCAACAGGTCCAACAGTTCCACTGTTCCAAATTTCTTTGGGTTACACGTGTTTTCTTATAGACAGACGTTGGACTCAGTATCGGATGAAAGATTTACTAATCGCGTCGCTTTTCCCGTAAGAAGTCTATTAAAATTATTTTTAAAACATCTGAAACTTTAAAAAAAAACAGACAAACAAACACAATTCTTTTTTTAACATAATCTTGTACCTACAGTACTACAATAAAAAAAAAAACGATTTCAGAAAAAGATAAAGGAGAAGCCATTCATCTGCTAAAGTACATGAAGTTTAGAGGCATAGTTGGCAAGGCTTGGAACATTATACCACTAGATCTACATCTGCCGAAAATAATTGTCAATGTTTGTGTTACATACCTTATAGTCGTAATTCAATGCACACATCTGTACGATTAATTAATAATTAATTATAAATTTTTATAAAATAATTAATTATTAATTATAAATAAAGCCTCATAACGTGGTGTGCACATTAGTTTTGTACAGAAATAATGCGAAATAAAAGCTGTACCTTTGACCTTTCAATATTGTTTTTGCTATTTGTTTCCAAATAATGTAGGGCAGACCGGGGTTGGTTTGGGACTGGGGTACGTAGACTAGATGCTCCTAACTTCTTGCAGGTTTGAGTGAGAGAATCAACGTTGCACTCAAAAAAAGCCTGTTGCTTGACCGATCATTCGCACAGAACACGAGACACGAGGAAATGTCTCACTGTCAGTTAGAGCGCAATATCAATAATTGGGATACCTAAGTAGTTTTTCATCAACACATCTTTTTTGTTCTTACATTGTAATTTATAGTCAAGTTCACACAAACTTAATTTGAAATGGAAAGTAAATTATTATAAAAGGTATACAAATACGTATTATGACTGTTATGCAAAGCATTTTAGTTTAGTGAATTTTTGAAAGCAAAAGCTGCGGTCGGGGTTGGTAGGCCAATTGCGTATTGGTTGACTGACTATGATCCATATGGTCCCATTTTTTCGAAAATATTTATGGTTTACGAAAGAAATCAAAGATTGGGATAAAAATTAATCATTAAATTATAAATAAACCCATCCGGGTAGAATTCTGCAAAACTTATGATTTTTTTTATTGGATATAGTGACGAGGCGAGCGAAACGTTCATCTGATGGTAACTGCAACGTCGGCCCATTGCAGATGCCGTGTCACCAAGAATATTTCTGTGAAATTTTTATTACACATTAAATTTTGTCATCCCGTAATTGAAGCCGCCCTGCAACAGTTGAGTAGTCTACCTACCCCGGCATTGGAGCAGGCTGACCATATCGGAGAGGTTTCTTAAAACTGAAAAAATCCGGATTTTATTAAATAATATCCACATAGAACCTTTTTTTTATAATTGACTATGAAATTTGGCACAGTTTACAATTTTTTTTATTAACACCAAGACAATATTTTTTTTTAAAAAAATGAAGACCAAAAACGTGGTTAACCATCCCCGGTCTGCCCTACTATACATGTTACTTAATAATGTACTATGCCGTTTTATTATTTATTATATACATTATTGCTGACACCTTAAGCTAAGGGATACAATGGGCGGACTTCACGCCTAGCGGCATTCTCTACCAGTCAACCCTTGTTATGGTGAAAAGTAGACAGCTGGCGCTAACCAATGTCTAGGTAGGAACCACCCCAGGGCCAGTTATTCTGCCATGAAACAGTAGTGCGCAAACATTACTGTGTTTCGGTTTGAAGGGCACTGAGAGCTAGCGTAATCACTGGGCATATGAGACTTAAGAACTGACATCTCAGGATGACGGGAGCAGTGTGACACAGAAATGTTCTGGGTGACACAGCATTTATTATGGGCAGACGTTACACTTACCATCAGGTGAACGTTTTACTCGTTCCGTCACATTTATGAAATTTAAAAAAAAATACTTTGGAGGAAAATAAATTTATGATAATCTTATATGTAATAAATAATTTATATATTTAATGAACCGCTTGCCCGTTTGCTCCCTCGTACATAAAAAAAAACAAATAGGAAAACAAAAAGTCATCAATCGTTTATTTTGATATCATCCCACATTTTTCAAATATTTGCATCCTTATACCTCCTACCCCTTTAGGTACAAGCGATTTAAAAAGCAGTACCATCTGGTAAAAAACTGGTACACACGAACTCAAGTCATAAAACTTTATTTTAATATCATCCCACATTTTAAAAAAATTCGTACCTTTCCTTTATCTCCTTCCCCTTTAAGGTACAAAGGATTTTAATGGCGATACAATACGTCACAAACCTGGTGCAATCGAACTGCAGCCATCAAATATTATTTTAATATCATACCACATTTCTCAAATTTTTTCACTTTCTCTACCCCTTTGAGGTACAAACGTTTGTTAAAACGGTACAATCCGGTTAGAATCCGGTACAAACGAACTGAAGTCATAAAACTTTATTTTGAGATCATCCCACATTTTCAGAATTTTTGCACCCCTATATCTCTTACCCCTTTGAGGTACAACGATTTTAATAGCAGTACAATCCGGTACAAACCTGGTACAATCGATTAGAAGTCATAAAAATGAATTATTGTATAGTCAGTTGCTAACTTCACGTAGATAATGGGAAGCAGCATAATCCTGGAACATTAGAATAAATAAACTGCGATTGCCAAACGATTGCAAACGGATCAGAAAAAGTGACGCAATTTCCTGCCGTGCAAGTCTAATTAAATGGCCTCTTAGTCAAATATTAATTTACATAATTGAACGATTAATTAACCATAATCATACACAACTTTGAGTTTTTGATTAGCAATCACAACCAATATCAACGTGACATGGTTCGCCTTGTCCATTTTTATTTGTGGACTCCTACCTATACGTTGAACGATACTATTGAGATCAATAAGCGTAGGTACTAAAGATTCACGGCAGTTTTGCCACAATAACTATGACTTTCAATTGTAGTGTCATAAACACACACACATCTTCGGGTAAAGAAAACTTAGGGGTATATAACGTGACGTTTGTTACGTTTTTCTGCAGTTAGGTATATCTAGATAAAATATTTAACCTTTCTGCAACTGTATGCAAACTCGTAACCCCTTAAACAGAGAACAATTTAGAACAAATCAACAATCTAGAATCTAAAAAGGTTTTTAGCGACTAGAGACAACGTAATTGTTTTGATTCCTAGTCTGGTCATCCGAAGGCCTTTTCTAATAATACATAGATAAATGTTTACTTATTATAGTTTAATGTTAAATAAGTGATAAATTATATTAAGTTAAAACATAAGTTTTCATTTGGAAGTCGATTTTACGACTAGAAAAAGTATAAATGTACTTAACATATTGTAATTACGAATGCTTTCAAGCTTTCACTATAAATTAATTCTAACGCAATCAATATTATTGAATTTAATACACTCGACCGTTTCCCTACATCACTAAGGACATATAAAATTGTATATTTTAGTAAAATGAGTATTGTAGAAAATAAATTAACAGTACAAAATGCAAATATTTCAAGAATTACAATTTATTTTTACATCTTTAATTTGGATTAAATTGCGGATTCATACAAGCAATATATACAATAATTTCATAATAATTTCGCCACCAATAGCCGTGTGGTGGCGACTCGTTAAAAGAATACTACCACTCCATCTAACCCAATGGATCTCGTAAAAGGCGAGTAAGGAATTAAACTGCACTGTGCTCCCAAGAGCGCATGGTGGCGATGGGCGCACTACCTATCACACCAAGTGCATTATATTGTTTTGGTGAAACGTGGATTGTGGCAGTCATCTGATTTTGCAGATAGTGTCCAGTCTCTGACTACCCCTAATGGGATACAGTCGTGATCTTATGTATGTATGTATGTATGTATTCATACAAGAACTTCTGAAAAAATATCACCGCGGCGTAAAATTCTTATTATTAGTCATTTCTCTAATTTTAGATGGTATAAGTACCATACCTTCCTTTAATACAGAAAAATATCATTCGCATTTCTTTTACAGACAATTCAATATGCGTCGTATGTTTTAATACTTTCAATGTGTAGCTACAATGCTTACAACTTCCTATGTGATATGTTTTCTATAAGAGGTCGAAATCGATTAAACAATTGAAGCATTTTTGATGTACTAGGTTATAGTATACACATTGGGTACAATTGTTTTAAATTTGTTAGAGTTAGTAATCTCCTTTATTATGATAAAGGAACCGTCACAAGAATACTTTTATGCTAAATTTTAAAGTGTACTTACCATCACCTGCTATTGGTATCACAAACACCTGTAATACAAATTTTAATATTGCGTCATATTTATACACGTCTTGTGGAGTTCAACGTGAATTTAAAAACATTTATTATTGACGAAATTCGACGATTCTACAAAGATATTGCTGATTGTTGGGATAAAATAAAACCATTATATTTTAAACTGGTAAGTTATTCAAAACATTATAAATTAAAGGAGAGAAAGTAAATTTTCTAAGATCCGCATGCAAAATGTAAAATGGTGTGTATTACCTAGTTTTGAAGAGCACCGCCCGCCCTCCCTCAACAGCGTGCACAAGAAAACCAATACCGCCACCGTATACATAATAATGTATTTTTACGTTTCCTCCTGGGTTCGAGTCCCTAGCGAGAATAACATTTATGAATAAACAAATATTGTTGACTTTTTGATCTGCTTGTGATCCGATCTTATCACGTGAGTGTTACATCGTATGCGGGTGGAACAGTTGAGCGCTTTTGTCCTTGGGAGTCATTTGTGCCACTATAATATCTACTTCGCAGTTAATAGCCGACAGAATTCGGAAGTAGTTACCGAAGACAAAATAGGCCAGGGCAACAAATCACTATTGGCATGAGATGGCTAATATGGAAAATTAATTTACTGGTTTTATTTTTAGACAGACAGGATAAAACATTTATTCTACATACTCCATTATATGTCAAACATCCTTCATCTCAGCATGCCGGCTATTATTGTACAAATGGTGAAGTCACAAATTAAGCTTATTACATTAAAAGTCCATGAGAAGTTTTTTATAACTCCAGGTAAGAACATTTTATTTTGCTTAATTGCCTAAACACCGAGATAAGCTAGCTGCTATTCAAATTAGTCGTTGAAAAACAGAATGTAATATAAGCACCAGTTACTACCAAAGACGCTTCTTTTATTGGCAAGTATACGTTATTCAAGACAATGTCAAAGAAATTATTAAGTTTTACTTCATGAATATTTGCTGATACGTTTTTGATAATGCCACGGGGGAAACTAATGGAGACACAGTGTTTTTTTTATTGGATAAAGTGGCGAGGCGAGTAAAAGGTTCACGGTGGCAAGTGCAACGTTTGCCCACAACAAACGCTGTATCGCCCCGAAAATTTCTGTGTGGTACTACACTGCACCCGTCACCCAGAGACATCAATTCTTAAGTCTCATATGCCCAGTGAGTACACTAACTCTCAGTGCTCTTCAAACCAGTTTCTCTTGTCGCATGCAACAATATAACAGACCGAGCGCTGCTGTTTCCCAAAGGCGTCAAAGGTGACGAGTCAGAAAGGAGCAACAGTCAGGCACATGAGAGGGTTACGATACCTAGCAGCCAGTTTTGTTCTCACTAAAATGTCAACAAATCTAGCTTGTAGGTCCGGTAAACCCTAATGTTAAAATATCATCGGAAACCATAATGACAAATGAATGAATAAAACTGCTAGTATTATAAAACGAATTTATTCATTATTTTGTCACCGAACATCTTTACATCCGCGATGATAGATGATGGTGAAAACAGGGTCAATTTCGTTTTTTAATAATTTTGCTCAAAAGTAATTACAGATTGTGGATTAAAAGAAATTCGTTAAAAAACATCGTGCTTTACAGGCGCCTTATGCAATTCGCCACTGTAACTAGAAAAAAGTTTTCTAATAATGCTTTCTCCCTTTAAAATTCGTCTTCTCTTTGGATTCATCTTACATCTTAGAGATTAAGATACACAGCAAACCCACACCCACTCATAGTGAGCATTACTTTCCTCAAGACATTTGCATGAAATTCCAGGGTCGATATTTTATATTACGTATCGATTTTACTTTGAAATACAGAAAACTACGCTGAGTTAGGACACAGGTCGTATTACAAAGGTCGTATTACACAGGTCGTATTACACTGACACACTCCACACTCAAATCCAAAGTTTATGTGAAAATTTTAATCTTATGCACGATGGTAAAACAATAAGTTCCAAAGTCGAATCATAATTAAAAATATGTATTCAGTTCCAGCTGATTGCAAGTTTTTATGAACATCAAAAGTGTACAAACGGAGTCCGCCTCGCCTCGCCACCGGGCCAAGAAACTCGCACTCAAAAGCACCAGTCTTCTCGGGCCCGGCAGTGGATCTGGTCTGGTGGTAGCTTCACCGTGGGTCACCAAGCCACGGTTACTAAACACTCCCCCCCCCCCCCCCACCACAACCACGCGGCAAGAACCCATGGGGGGAAGCTGTTGTCAGATAAGAATCCGATAGAAGAACTTATCTTAACTGTATCGTATGTACGTTGGGTCTCGCAGAAGAAGTATAAAAATAAGATGCTGTGGAAATGAAAAGTGTGAGAAGTATAGCTGGTGATATAGTGACTTTGAGGGACAAAGTGAGGAACAGCGTGATAGAGGTACGTTGCGGTGAGGTAAAAGATGTAGTGACAAAGATAGAGAACGGGATGCTTAGATGGTTTGGACACGTAGAGAAGATGGATGAAAGAAGATTGACGAAACAGATTTATGAGGCGAGTTTTGATGGACAAGCCGGCTAGGATCAACGTAGGCAAGTGTATCACGATCAGATCGTAGTCGTTTTAAGGAACAGCGACGTCAAAAGTACCCGCAACCAAAGACCTTGTATCAAAACACTAATGAAATTAGAAGAAGCGTAAGATATGTGTGTCGGGATCGTGGAAAGATGTAGTCTCTGCCTACCCCAACGGGAAAAAGGCGTAACTTTCTGAGTGACCTGTCGTACAACGACATCGTAATAAATTTTGATATTGTTAATGCAGTGACTAGTATCGTCTACAGTTTCACACAAGGCCAAAAGCACCACTCCGAAGACGAATGCTTGAAATTTTTATTAAAGATTTTGTTTCAGAAAACTCTTAAGTAATGCAATTCGTTGAATATATTAAGATTCGTCGCATTGTGGACAATGCATGGAATGTAATACCAATAGATCTGCGTCTACCGAGCACTATTTTCAGCATTACTACGAGTATCACGTATCTTATCGTTATCATCCATATTTAAGACATTACAAATATTTACGACTAATTAACTGCACTACTTCATAAATTAACCAAATAATCTTTTTGTGTTATTGAATGTCTTTAATATTTCATTTCTATATCAATTTGTTATGTGTAAACCATTTTAATTTTATTAAAATATAAGTACCTGACACTGTTTGTTATCTTATTCTAATAAAGTTATTCTAATTGCGGAGACGTGTTTAAGTTATTATACTCAGTAATTAACACATTTAACTCAATTGAAAGATTCAAGATTCACACATTATAAAACTTGTTTAAATTTTTCGTAGTGATGATTTATAAAAAATTAAGTGCAAAATAAGATCAATGTTTAGAAAAAGACATGGAAGTTTCATCTTTAGCTCCAAACTGAGCAACAATCGAACATTAACAACGTGAAATGTTTTTTTAAAGCTTCAGATCTCTCTTTTCAAATCACGTTAGAAGTCTATCTAGCAAAACTAAAAGTATAAAGAAAACAAATGTCAGTGGCTCAACGAGTACAGAGCAAGCTGTTAAAAATCCACAGAATGCCTATAGAATAGAAAAGAAAAGCCACTTGCGATCTATCATTATAAAAATACTAGCTTACCCGTGCGAATATTTCGCACAATATCGTGATCGTTAACAGACTGCTCCGTCTACTACTCTACTCTACTTTTTTAACTCCAACCGTTCGTACATATAAGTTTCTAGACACAACTTTTTTTTAATCAATTTTTAACAAAAATGTTAATTTTAAGGTATTTGCTAATTTTTCGTCATTAAAGAAGAAAATAATCTATGAAATGATGTACCAACAAGGACATATCTCATACCGACAATAAAACGCCTTTAAGAAATAATATATACTGTACGAAATTCCTAGACCGTTCATTAGAATTTTTCAGCTTAAAAGTTATTGAGGTTTTATTATTATTTGTTGGCAACATACTAAAATTCTATGACGACAATCTCTACCGTGTTTGACTTTGGCAATATAAACAAACAACAGATATTATGTAATTGACATTATGTGTATGAAAATTAATATTATTTTTATTCGATTTAATATATTTGTAACACATATTAAAGAACGGCGTGCACAAGAAAACCTATACCGCCAACGGGAGCCGCCACCAGATACCCTCCACCACTACAACACTTCAACACTACAACACTACCACTAGGCAATACCACACACCACTGAAGTCGAGAACACGACACGTGTTTCAAAACGAGGCATTATCAAGTGATATTGACTCTACGACAGTCAACCGCCGAGTTTCAGTTCAAAATTTAGTATTTTACGACTCATAATAAAAGCTGACAGGACAACGATCTACAGCAGATTTATGCACAGTTTGGAATTAGTATTACAGACAAAAAATTTATTTATGAGCATAATGAAGCTATGTGCTAGATTAATACATATTTTGATCAAAGCCAAAGAAATTTCGTGGGGGACAAACTTTTTATTCTAGATAATATAAAAAATGATACTGCAGACTTGTATAGTACTAACTGTTTGCCTTTTTTTTATTTCATAAAAGTGACGGAACGAGCAAAATGTTCACTTGATGGTAAGTGCAACGTCTGCCCATAACAAATGCTGTGGCACCTAGAAAATTTCTGTGTGTCACTACACTGTGCCCACTGTGCACCCTGAGACATAGGTTCTTAAGTCTCATATGCCCAGTGATTACGCTAGCTCACAGTGCCCTTCAAACCAAAACACAATAATTTTTGCACACTACTGCTTCACGGTAGAATAACTGGCCCTGGGGTGGTACCTACCTAGACGGACTCCTGCATAGGAATCCTACCACCAGTAATTAATTATTTATACACCATTCAGAATCACATCGTACCTAACCTAACCTCCTCTATTTAAAATAATTTTTTTACAAATTATACAATAATATGTCATTTTCAACAATATCGTACCTAAAAAAATCTGACCTACTTTATTGAAAATAATATTTTAACTACTCATACGCCAACATATAATTTCCGATTTTATTGTTCCCTTCAAAAACATTCGTATGATACCACACTCCGCCCGCCACCTGGAGACATCAGTTCCTATGTCTCATATGCCCAGTGATTACACTAGCTAACAGTGCCCTTCGAACAGAAATACAGTAATGTTTGCACACTACTGCTTCACGGCAAAATAACTGGTAGTACCTGCATAGGAATCCTACCAGTAAATCCCACACTTTATAGTTCCTATTCAAAAAACTTTGGTGCTACCCGAATTGTTGCCTAAGTGAATGGCTACCCAGTGAGACCCTGGTTTTATATCTGAATCTAAGTTGCTTATTATGACTTACAATTTTGCATTTTCATAGTTTTTGTGACACTTTAATGGCACATTTAGCTTTTGTTGTTAATTTATTTTCGCATCGAATTGCATAAGTCGTATATCTTAAACCATTTATATACATAACTCAAGTTAAGAACACAGTCCCATGCAAAAATCACTTCAAAAAGCGTCCTCGGTTGATCAAAACATAAAAATA
The DNA here is from genome assembly GCA_019845155.1 of Luehdorfia chinensis. Taxonomy (NCBI): domain Eukaryota; kingdom Metazoa; phylum Arthropoda; class Insecta; order Lepidoptera; family Papilionidae; genus Luehdorfia; species Luehdorfia chinensis. The sequence goes on from JAHVAK010000612.1 coordinate 329,747, forward strand.
AAGACAAAGTTCACAAATTCCGATTAAATAAACAATTTAATCTTATGGCCATGACTTAAAACAGCTTCTTGATTGATATCAACTATCGTTCCAAGACATTTTTGAGGTTGCTAACTTTTGAAATTTTCGAAAATGCTTTTTTGCTCTTTTCATCCCTTTCTCCAATAAAAAAAATATCATCTATGTAGAATGTGAAGCTAAATGTGATCGTATTACTTTGATGATTCTTTTATTTTTGTTTATGCTCTTCATGCTTACGCATACGCGCTGCATTTTACAGTTCGTTAGTAACCACAGTTAGCTGTTTAAAATCAAGAGCCGCTTAGATGTAATTAAAAAAATTTATGGATGGAATTCTACCGTATTCATGTCCGTCGCTGTATTAGCTTTCGGATCCGTTCATACCATAGATTAATGAATTATTGATTATTGAAACATTCGTACGTATTCGACTTCGGTGGAAAGGTCGGATTGCGGTGATCGATTAAAGCTGCGATATGAATGGCTATTACAATATAGCAGTTGCCTGATCGATAGTGGTGAGGATAGGCAAATAACGTCGATATTAAAAAAATTAAATACTTACTATGATTATTTATCGATAATTATTCAAACAATAATTGAGCAATAAAAAGTGCAATTATATTGCTGATAAAAATTAGATATACTTTAGAGTGTATATACAAATAAGGGTACAAGAAATTTTACAGTTGTTTGTAGGTATACATAAATGTATAGTTAACAAAACGAAGAGAGTAATTTTAATTTAATTTTTTATTAAATTTCTAAATCGATTAAGAAGTAGATCATTTTTGGATTTTAACAGGATTTTGTGTCGAAGAAAAATCACTATTAAATTAAAATTGATGTAATTTTGTATAAATTTACAAAAGTCGAAACAGGTACAAGATATGTATATTTTAGTAAACGTTGCAATATGTTAAACGTTGCATTACGTCACAGCCTCGACTCCTGCGGGAATGAAAAGGTGAGTTTCATAATTGGATAAGTAACGTTATTCACCATCGATGTGATATGGTTCGCCTTATAAAAATTTTTTATGGACTGGTCTGTGGACTACTATTGAGATCATTAAGCATGAGTCTCACGGTAATAGTATTGTTATTTTTAAACCTTTTTTGTATGTTTTTTTAATCATTGTGCTGCATGTTGTGCTGTGAATAAAACATTTTTTCCTTCTTCCTCTTCTTTGAATATGGTGAAAGTGAAATCTTTCTTTTTCTGAAAACCTTTCTATTACAGTGTCGTAAAACACCATCTTCGGGAAAATAAAACTTTATTGTTTTACGTGACGTTTGTTACATTTTTCTGCAGTTAGGTACTCGTATATCAAGAAAAAATATTTTAGCGTTTCTACAAGTGTGCGGCAAACACTTTACCTGTTAAATAGTTCTAATAGAGAGGAATCTAGAACCGCAACAAAACTTTAGTACTAATATTCTTTTAATTCAATAAGATTTTTAGTGCCTAGAGATAGCGTTGTTGTTTTGACTTTTGGTCTCGTCATCCGAAGGCCTTTTCTAATCCATACTACTACATTATACTATATTATAAATGCGAAAGTAACTCTCTCTGTCCCTCTGTCTATTTGTTACCTTTTCACGGCACATTTTTCACATTTCATCTTGACGAAATTTGTCACAGTCATAGCTTCTATCCTGGAGACGGACATAGGATAGTTTTTATCCCGAAAGATCTTTTAGTTACCACGGGATATTAAAAAAATCTTTATCCACGCGGGCATCAGCTAGTAATACATAAAGATTTTTTTTCTATACATCTGTCTTTAGTATACATTACAATTATATAAGGTTAAAATATAAGTTTTCATTTGGAAATTTATTTACAATTAGACAAAGTATAAATGTACTTAACATGTTGCAATTACGAATGCTTTCAAGCTTTTTGTATAAATAATTCTAACGCAATCATAATTATTGCATTTTATACACTCGACCTGTTTTGCTTCACATCACTAGACACATTCAAAAGTTTTATGTTCTAGTAAAATGAGTATTGTAGAAAATAACTTAACAGTGCATAATGCAAATATTTCAAGAATTTCAATATATTTTTTCGCCACCTTACATGTGTTATTTGGATTGAATTGTGGCTTCATACAAGTACTTCAGAGAACATATCATTGCAGCGCAAAATTCTTATTATTTGTCTTGTCTCTAATTTTAGTGGCTATAACTGCAATACCTTCTTTTAATACAGGAAACATTTCATTAGGACTTCTTTTACACACATTTCAATATGCGGTGTACGTTTTAATACTTTCACTGTGTAAATACAATGTTTACAACTTCCTATGTGATATGTTTTCTATAAGAAGTCGAAATCAATTACATTATTCCAGCATTTTCAATATATCAGTCGTAGTATATACATTGGGTACAATAGTTTTAAATTTGCTAGAGTTACTAATCTTCCGTATTTTGAGGATCGAACCGTCACGAGATAATTTTACGCTAGATTTTATAATGTACTTACCATTATCTGCTGTTGATATCATTCCTGTAATACAAATTATAATACAGCATCATATTTATGCCTACCTTTTGGAGTTTAACGCAATTTTAAAGACATTAAATATTGCCGAAATTCGACGATTCTACAAAGAGGTTGCTGATTGTTGGGATAAAATAAAACCATTATATTTTAAACTGGTAAGTGGTGCAAAACATAATAAGTAAACTGATAAAATAATTGTAACATTTTAAATATTTCAAGTTTGTTCCAGATCTTCATCAGTATAGTCACTTGTACACCAAAACTGATGTTAACATTATGGTATTTCTTTAAATTTAGCATAAAAGATGTAAGTGTCACATGAATGTATTTGCCTTTAATTCCTTACTGAATAGGACTGTACCTAAAAGGGCCACATCCCAAACCATGTCTTAAAATGTCTTAAAAAATGAAGCGATTGGTCATATCGGGTTAGCTGATCTGTAAATTCGTCTCCGTAAATTATAATTTTTTACAATAGTACTGTGAAAACGGTATAGTAAAGAAAAAGTTACTGCATTTTGATGCATTAAATAAATTTTCATATATGTAACTGATTGAAATAAAGCTTCCTCGTGTACCGGTTGCGGCCGAAATTTTCCTGCATTATCTATTTGTAAGTTCTGTACTGTACATGTAATATTCTAACATGTATTTTATTCTTATAGAGATGATACGTGAAAACTCATTACGTTATATTCTTATAAGCTAAGTAAGTAAATAAAAGTAAGCTACCTACTAAAAAGTGGTATTCAAGCTTTTCCAAGACACAACCTCCCAACCTGCTGGCAAGCGGCGGCTGCGGATCCAGAATGTTGAATCCCTCTCAGGGATAACGTTTATGCAAAAATACAAATTTTTGATTTTCTGATCTGGTTGTGTTATGATTGTCTCTGTGTCTCTAACGCTGCATCCTGGCCTATATCTGATCTTATATCGTACTATACATCGTATCGTATCGTATCGTATGAGCTTTACATCGTACGCCTAAAGGCATACACTTATGGCACTATAATACTCGTATCTCCTTCGCGGTTGATAGCTGACAGTATTCGGAAGTGGTCGCCGTGATCAAAATAGGCCAGGAGGACATTTTCACTTTTGGCATAAGATTGCCAATATAGAAAGTTAAATTACTGTTTTTTTTTTAGAATGACTGTATCAAAAGTTTATTAAATATACTCCTTTCTTTGGCAAACATCCTTCATCTCAGCCTGCCGGCTATTAGTGTACAAATGGTGAAATCACAAATTAAATTAATTACAATAAAAGTACATGACAGATATTTTATAACACCTGGTAAGAATATTTTATTTTGTTTCATTACAAAAGCACCAAGAAAAGCTGCATTTCAAATTATTTTTTGGAAAACAGAATGAAAAAAGAACTCACACTATGCAAGTCAGGGCTGGTGTGTTCAAGAAATCCCTCGTTTTGAATGCTGAGTGCGCGAGCGCGTTGTCATACTAGCTAGCTGTGCCCCGTGTACGGTCGCTTCTTGTTTTCAGCAGTAAAAGCTTCTGACAATTGGTAGTATATAATCCGCGCGCGATTAGAATGGGATGCGACCTTTTGGAACTAAGGCACGTGCGGGCCGCCCGACAAACGTAATGTCAGAAAGCCTTCGTCAAATCTGTATTGATGTTTTGTAACTGTGGACTTTGGGTTGGTGGATTTCAGACCGTGTTAAGTATATATACTTCAATGCAGTCCCTATATATCTAAACTAAAATATTAAAGATATTATTAAAAGTAAACTAAGCTCCGCAGCTTATGCTTATCTTCCCAGGACAGAGGCTTTTCTTGCGAACCAATATAGTTTAAAAATAAAAGGAAAAAAAGACTTTCAATAAGTGTTATGTAAATTATCTCGACAAAAAAGGGTCAAATACGAGAAATTTAAAATGAGAACATAATCGTTTCTTCAAAATAAATTATTACTGGCCAGTTTCATACAAAAAATTTTTTTTCGCATAACTTGTTGAATGGCCTGTACAATGTCATCATAGTAATAATTGATATTGGTAATGTAGTGACTTGCCCCATCTTCGGTTTCACACGTGTAGTTGCTGCCAGCCAAAATCACCAGTTCGAAGACGAATTTAATTTTTTTATTAAAGATTTCGTTTCAGAAAACTCTAGAAAAGAACTAATGCAATTAATTGAATACATGAAGATTCGTGGAATTGTTGACAAGGCATGGAATGTAATACCAATAGATTTGCGTCTACCAAGCACTATTTTCAGCATTACTATCACGTATCTTATCGTTATCATCCAGCTTACACATATTTACGACTAATTATTCCTTTTGTATTATTCATTTTCTCTAATGTTCTAAATCTAAATTCAATTTGTTACTTTCAACTCTTTAATATAATATATCCTATCGCTGTTTATTATCCTATTATAATAAAATTATCGTAATTGTAGAGACGTGTTTCAATTTTTATACATAGTAATTATTTCAATTGGAAGATTCAAGTTTCGCTCATTATAATTTTTTTATCTGTATCGCAGTGATGAAGTAATTAAAAAACAAGGTGCAAAATCAGATCAGAGTATAAAAAATAACATGGAGCTTTCTTTAGTTCCAAACTGAACAACAAACGAACTTTAACAACATGAAATGTTTCTTTTAAAGCTTTAAACCCATTATTTCAAAATACTCGTACTATCTTAAAACATCATATCATGTTCGAAATTTATGTAGCGAAACTAAAAGTATAAAGAAAACAAATGTAAGAGTTTATGTTGATTCATTGTTTATTTGTTGCTCGTTGCTCGTCTTAAAATTCAGAGAATGCCTATAGAGTCACAAAGTCACATGCGCACATTCCGAATTTGGGTACTTTTGTGTATATGCTGTAAGATGGCGTTATTCAACAATTTCACATTAACTGATATCTTATTCTATTATTACGGAAATATGTAATAAAAATTATAATTATGGAAAATGCTGTTAAAGAAATAGTAAATGTATTATTACATTAATTCTTTAGAGCCGTTCATAAGTATTAGTAAAGTTTCAAGTAGAAATACAAAATATTGTAAAAGATGTCAATATTTCAATGGAATCTAACAATTAATTAAATTAGCATTTCACTTTTTGTCACTCACGGATGATTTGTTCTTCGTCGTTGACTTGACCTCAGTATTTAAAAAAAATTGAAAACCTAAACCAAATTTTCTAAACTTGGAAAGCGAATTTATAATCGCAGTACCAGACGTAGAGTGCCTTAAGCGCTGAAGTCCATGGCCGGTCTGGCATTTTTGATATGATTATTCCTATCGGTCGACTCTTACTTAAATGGGACAACTATCTCTGTTTTATTAAGGTGACAGTCGATATTTACTATATTTTTATACTGACTGCTAAAACTCCTGGCCGTATACCTGAGCTTATTTTTGTTATATTGTTGTCCTAAAATTTTTAATAAAAAGATTGAGGTGTATTCCATGACAGCAAATTACTATTCGACCAACATATTAACTATATTGTTAAAAAGGCATCCAAAGCGCTTGGCTTTATTATAAGAACTTCAGCCTGCTTTAAATCTTTAAAAACCATTAAGATTTTATACTGTTCGTACGTGCGTAGCCATCTCGAATATGCATCTCAAGTATGGAATCCCCAGTACCAAGTTTATATTTCTCGTATTGAGAATATACAAGGAAAATTCCTACGGTACTTAGATTTTAAAGCACATCAATGTTCATCCGATTATATTGATCGCTGCAAGCGATATCATTGCTTGCCATTAGAGTACAGGCGCGATGTTTTAAAAATATCAGTTTTTTAATTAACATCGCTAATGGATCTGTGGACTGTCCTGATCTTTTTACTAATGTTATGCTTCGTACCAATCAAATTGGATTCAGGTAACGGCCTTTATTAGCTATACCATTTGTTAATAGTAATTATAGACGAAATGCTTTCTCCCTGCGTAGTGCAATATCTTTTAATAAACTTTCACTGCAACTGGAAATTGACTTATTCTGTACTAGCTCTAAGGCAGTAAGGAGACTTACGAATAAAGAGTTTTTTAAAGATGACAGAGACCAATAAAGCTGACTGTGAGCTCCTAATGTTATGTTTACTTATACCTATATACGGTACCTTAATTATTATTATTTTATTTTTATATAAAATTTGATAAAACTGCATATTAATTTGCGAAGGCTTGTAATTAGCAACTTGTGTACCTACTTTGATATTTATTTGTAATTATTTGTCTGTAAGTCTTCCTAAAATAAATAAATAAATAAATCAGTTTAAAATTGTATCAAAAACAATTGACAGTCGACTAATCAGAAACTTATCAAAAGAAGGCGCGGTTTTTACATCAAAACGAAGCAACGCATTGACGTGATTTTTTGCACCGAGACAGTTGAGGGAAAGAATGATATATGCTACACTTTAACGGTTTAACTATCATACAACAGATTAAACAAGTGTAGATGCCAACACATTTATTGATTTCTTGGGATATATCAGTTATTTTGGTTGTGCTATTGTTATTCCCAGTAATTGCAAACGGGCTGGTGCTGTTTTTTCTATATGGACTTTAACATAACAATAACTTCAGTGCGATGCCGTGGCGGATTAGCTTGTAATACATATATTATCTGTCTATAGTATAATAATTTAATCAAAAAACTAACTTCAACGCAGCAGCTTTAAATAAAGATAAAAATGACAAATATCTATAGTATAAAACCAAATAATAACATTATGGCAAAATAATATGTACTACAATGTGTAAATGTACTTAAGATATTACAATCACGATTGCTTTCAAACTATCTGTATAAATTAATTCCAACGCTATCAAAATGTCTGAATTTAATACACTTTTCTTCCATTACTACGTACATTCAAAAGTTTTATATTTTACTAAAATGAATACGGAAAATAAGTTAACAGTGCAAAATGCAAACATACGAGTATCTAGAATTTCAAAATACTTTTTCGCCACTTTAGATCTGTTATTTGGATTAAATTGCGAATTCATACTAGCACTCTATTCTTAGTGGCTATAAGTCAAATACCTTCTGTTAAGGCAGAAAGAATGTCATAAGGCTATCTTTTACAAGTAATTCAATATGCGGCATATGTTTTAATACTTTCATTATGTAGCTACAACGTTTACTACTCCCTTTCCTATGTTTTCTATAAAAGTTCGAAATCCATTACATCATTCAAGAATTTTTGATATTTTAGTTATATTATAATCATTGGATGCAATTGTTTTAACTTTGCTAGAACTACTAGTCTTCCGTATATACAAAGAAACCGTCAGTAGAACACTTTACGCAATATTATATAGTATACTTATCGATTATATTATCTGCTGATGTGCTGCAGCCCACTTTTCGCCTTAGGAGGGAACGAGACGTGATGGATGGCGTACCAATTTGCAGCTACTTTAAAAGGATTTGTGATTTCTTGCTTCCCATTGCGTTTCCACAAGTGAAAAGGATTATATAGGTAGGTAGATAGGAAATAGAATAAGAGCAGGGAATGGGAAGTTGGGATAGGAACTATAAGGTGTAGGATAATCCTGTTTCGGAATGAACAGGCGGAGACAGAAGGAGAGGAGAGCAGTAGCTCGGGAGCCCGGGTCGCTTAACCGGTATTCTACAGTATTTGCCAGACAAGGCAACTAGTTCAAGTATCCCTGACTATCCGCCATCCGCCAAACCACGTCTCAAAACGTCAAAAAATAAAACCAAAAAAAACGAAATACTGTCAGCAGACAATACGGACAAATATACCTCTTCTTGAAAAAAATCAGGTTATTTCTGAATTCAACGCCCTGGCCCTAATTTAAAAATTGTAAACAGCGAGTCGCTTCGCCTTCTGGGTGCCGCTGTCTTGGAAGACTCCTTTCAAAGTTTTGTTAATTATCAGATTTTAAAATTTGAGGAGTCATCCAGACGTCTGAAAGAAATTAACCCACACATGGCTTATGCTCTATTAAAATTCTGTCTTTTTGTACCAAATTTCAAGTATGTGCTGCGTTGTTCTAACTTTTGGATGCATGTCCCTCTTTTAAATCGTCTTGATGATCTGATCAGGAAAACTGTAAGCGAAATATTAAATTGCTCTTTAAATAACAATAACTGGATTCACGCCACCCTTCCAATCAGACTCGGTGGCCTAGGCATTGGAAAGGTATCCAGCGTAGCGCTACCGGCGTTCTTGTCATCAGGCCATAATACGTTACACCTCGTTTATTACATTATTAGCCCATCACTTGGTGAAGCGGATCGTATTTGACTCAGGCCAAGTACGCTTGGCGTGTTAAAGTTGCGTTGGACCAAGATTTACCAATAAATCCAGCTTCGCAGAGGCATTGAGACGAGCCGCTCTGCATACAAGTACAGAAAAAGTATTTGAAAACTGCGGAAGCTCTACAGAGCGGGCTTGTCTCCTGGCGAGTGTGGAGGAGGAGTCGGTCTACTGGTTGAATGTATTGCCTTCAGTGCATATATGGTTAATCAAAAACAGAATAAAATATCGGCGCTGGTGGTGGTGGTACTAGTAAAGCTGCTTCATCAATTAGCGAGTATTCATACTACTCGTAGTTATGCATTAGTTTCAAATATATGTATTAAAAGACTTTAGAACGAATGTACGTAGCTGGATTGATTTGCTGGTCCTTCTTTTATGGTGGCGAAATGTATATAGAGCGCCCTCTGAGCTGCTGGAGTAACAAAGGGGGACGAACTACTACCAGACGAAACACCACAGTGTTATTTTCATTTCACACAACGTCACAACAAGTTAACGTTCCGAATGGTGCACCGGCCTAACCACTGCTGTATTTTAGAAAATATTACATACGAGCCGTGGTAGCTCAGGGGCTAGGCGCTCGCTTTAAATTTCATAGTACGCGAGGGACCTGGGTTCGATTCCCGGTGCCAGCACCACTAAAATTGTTAATTGCAATTTTAAGTGCTGATTTACCACGTGCTCGGCGGTGAAGGAAAACATCGTGAGGAAACCTGCATGTCTGAGGAATAAAAAAATATTTCGAAGACATGTGAAGTCCGCCAACCCGCATTGGAGCAGCGTGGCGGATTCTTCCTAGCTCCAAAACCCTCTCAGAAATGAGAGGAGGCCTGTGCTCAGTAGTGGGACATTTATAGGCTGAAACTTTACTTTACTTTTTTTACATACGTACAGAAAAATGTGAATTTTTTTAACAAAAAAGTGACTGTAACCTGAACAATGAATCGAGGCGACATGGTAGATGTTTCTATAATTAGGTTGGTATAAAAATGTGACGCAAAAATCCGACAAAGATCGGATTCGGAAAAACTTGTCAGGAAGACATTATAATTTATAGTTTATCTAAAACCTTATGATATATGATAATACAGGTCATTGTATTGAGGACGAAGATGTGTCGAAATAACTTTTGCCCTGCATTTGAAAACCCCTAAGCTGCCAAATATATGACGTAATAATGAATTGTAATTTATTTATTTATTTATTTTAGTTATTTTACAATTTTTCGGAGAACTTGAACCTTTATAATATCTAAATACGGAGGCTACTTATTGTTCCCACATATTTGTAGATTAACGAAGAGTTGTTGCAAAACACAGTTTACAGTATCAGTGTCGCTAGATTTAGATACATTATAGATATTGTTTATAAAATTTAGATGTAAAAAAAATCGTATATCCCTGCTGCTATTAAGAAATAGATCCACCTCACGATTATCATAGTGTTCGTTGAGTAAAGTGCTGGCTTGGATAAGATACGCATTTTGCCTATACCGGGTGCGCGACCACGGAATCGATAGGATCGCCTTGTGGCGAGGGACCTTTGGGGTATTTTAACCATGAGTTTGGAGAGCAGCTGAGGACAGTCAACAGTACTTTGTGCTAATTTCAATATGAATATGGCATCAGATATATCTCTGCGCAGATGCAGTGGTAGAAGGTGAAGACGAGAACACATATAATTGTAGTCCTCGTTAGGTAGTTTGAATTTATACCTCAGAAAACCGATAAATTTCTTTTGGATCATTTCTAATCTTGATGTATACGTGGAGTACTGACGATACTTGGGATGCATACTCCACATGGCTGCGCACAAAGATGCAGTATAGAAAGTCTTCATTCATTCTTTCATTTCAAAGTCTTCATATTTTTAAAAGTTACCGCTGATCGTAAAACAAAGCCTAATGCCTTATAGGCTTTAGAGCATATACTCTCAATGTGGCGATGAGAAAAAGAAGTTTGCTGTCGTGAATGACGCCTAAGTCTTTAGTTATCTCCTCCCTTAATACCATCTCATTCTTTAATCAATAACTGTATTTAAAAACTACAGGCTTACGCGAATAAGACATAACAAGGCATTTGGACACATTAAGATCTAATCTATTCTGACTACAGTAACCTGTAAACCTAAGCAGATCAGCCTGGAGAAGGAGTGCATTGGAAGAGACATTAACGATTCGAAGGATTTTCATATCGTCAGCAAAAAGAAGACAAGTAGAATTGAAAAAACAAATTTGAATATCAATAATATATATGCCGTGTGGTAGCGGCTTAAGAGAATCTACCACTCCATCTCATCCCGTGGGTGTCGTAAAAGTCGACAAAGGGAAAATTATAATCACAAGATGGGCAGCAGCATCTTCCTGGAACATCTGAATAAATAAACTGCGGTTGCCAACCCGCCTGCCAAGCGTGGCAACTATGGCAAAATTCCCTTCAAAATGAGAGCTACACATTTTTGTAGTAATCTATGGAGGAGGCCTATGTTCAGCAGTGGACTAGTTATAGGTTGAAATGATGATGATGATGATGAATATATATGATAAATAATAGGGGACCTAAAAGGGATCCTTGAGGAACTCCTGAAGGGATACGCCTTCAAGAAGACATATAGCCATTAAGAACTACAGCTTGAGGACGATTCTAGACATAAGACGAGAACCAACGGTACAGGTCACCCCTAACCCCGTTCATTTTAATCTTGCAGAGCAATAATAAATGGTTGATTCTGTCAAAAGCCTTGCAGTAGTCGGTATAGATTACATCGATTTGGTTATGGTTATCCATTCCCTTCAAAACCAAATCGTTGAAAAGTATTAAGTTGGATACAGTTGATCGACCTTTGATGAAGCCGTGTTGTTGGGGGCTAAGGGAATTACTTAAACTGAAATAAAGTTGATCAAAAACTATACATTCCATTAACTAAGCTATGTGACATAATTTCGAAAGTGGTCTGTATTTTTCTACTATATTTTTCGAACCTTTTTTGTGTACCGGCGAAACATAGACCATCTTCCATTTCGATGACACTTTCCCTTCCCGATAAAGATCATTTTAAGCAATATGGTTATGGGTAAGGAAAGATCCTTTGCACAATTTTTTTCATATATTACTGGAAGTTCGTCAGGATAAGGCGATTTGTTAATGTCGAGACACTTGAGCAGTTTCAGAATATCACTAGTTGAAATCGAAACCGAACTAATATCAACTGAGCTCACGGGAAGTGCTAAGGTATTGGTATAATGCATTATGGATGAAAGGTCTAAGAAATTAGAGTGATAATAGGAAGAAAATATTTCGGAGAAGCTATCGCCAGTATCACACGTCGTATCATGATATGTCATAGAGGAGGGTATTGTATTGCTTTTCTTAATGCTTTTGATGTAAGTCCAGAGCACATTAGGGTCTGTTTTAATAGACTGTTCAATTTTTTTCATGTATCTGGAATAGCACATTTTTTCTTCCTCTGACACCCTGTCATTTAGTAGTTCAAATGATTTTTGTGGTGAATGTTTTATGTAATAAATGTTTTATGTTTTCTCCAAAATTTGACGTTCTCCTTAATCATTTTTATAAGCGACATAAAGGACATTATGTAATAAAGCATTGAAAAAACGAGCGCCTAGCCCTACTTGGGCATACTTACAGCACGATGCTTATCTATATTGAATTCATTTAAAAATGCGTCTGCTATTTCTATTATCTTGCCTACTACCATAGCATTAGTTACCTTGCCCTGCCGTGTGGTGGCGGCTCGTTAAAAGAATACTACCACTCCATCTCATCCAATGGATCTCGTAAAAGGCGAGTAAGGAATTAAACTGCACTGTGCACCCAACCGCGCATGGTGGCGATGGGCTCACCACCTATCACACCAAGTGCATTATATTGTTTTGGTGAAACGTGGATTGTGGAAGTCATCTACTTTTGCAGTGAGTGCCCAGTCTCTGACTACCCCTTACGGGATACAGTCGTGATCTTATGTATGTATGTATGTAGTTACCTTACGACATTTAAATTGCCTCTTAAACTCAACCTGGTATATGACGAACTACGCTGAATACATGTACAGGTAGAAAGTCAGCCGCTCTCCTAAAATTTCATAGTAGGCTGGCAACCCGTGCTTAAACCACAGTACACTATTTAAAATTCTTAAGTAAACATTTTAATCTCCATTGACCTCGTAACCTTTAAAGTTCAGGCATTAAGTTCGATGCAAAAACTATTAATGCTAAAGAAAATAATGAACTACATTTTCATAGTAGTCATCATTACTCACAAAAAAGTCTAGCTATTATAGTTAAGTCACAATAACCGCTTTTTGTTCAAATTAGTCAATTAAAACACGGGTAGAATCGAAAGATGATGACATTCGTGTCATGATTTTAATCCTTATCCTACAAAATCAGTATCATAGTCAAGGTTGATTATGTACATGTAAAGTCATCTTTAAATTATTCTAATCGGACCGATCGTTATAAAAATTCTAAAAGTAAGAAAAATGCCGCGGTGTGAGCGAATAGAACAAGATTCAATAATTACTTACCTAGTCATATTATTTTTTATAAACTAGAAACTAATTCAATAGTGGTTTGTAATTTTAATTATATATTTTCTTTTATTTAAAACTTTAAAACATTTTTTAAAAAATACAGCGGCCGCGGTGTCTCTGCATTTCATGGCTTATATTCCCATAAATAAAACATTATTGTGGTAAAATAAGTAATCTTATCTGACCAGCTACAGAGCCGCCGATGAGAATAGTCGCTACAAAAAATGTTATTGTACGGAATTGTGGTTGTTCTATTTGTCCAAATAAAGTACTAATTTATCTTTCTAATATCTATCTACCCGTGCGAAGCCGGGGCGGATCGCTAGTCTTTCATTATATATTATATGTTTCACGAGGACAGTTTGCACAGGCTCACGTAATTTGCTTAAATTTTTTCGCGTAAATATAAGAAATCATTACCCTATATTTTAGTTTGTTTGTAGACAACGTCATCATATTTTTTTTATAAAAGACTAGTTGAACCCCGTGGTTATAACCGCGTAAAATAAGCCGATCACATGATTGCGTCTTACGGCATGATACCCTATGACCTAAGCATTCACAGTTCGGCCCTTCATGATAACTGTCTGATACTAAAAAAAGCCGAACTAAAAGTTGTAGCATAAAATTTTGTAGTAGTAATTTTCCTTATTAAACTATCTGTCTGAAGGATTTTTGTTTTAAATCGGATAAGTATTTCCTAAGATTAACGCGTTACATACAAACTCTCCTGCTTTATTATAGATTAATAACTCGATTTCTAGGTGGCGTATAAAGATAAAACATGCACCAAATTTTAAAGTTTACCTCCAGCAATACAACGGTAAAAACCGCATGCAATTTTGTGCAATCGTTTTTGCGTGATGCGCCTACAAATAGACAAGTTGGAGACTAACAAAAATTCTATAGATAATTATTTTAACTTCTATTTCTCTTATAAAGGCCCCTTATTTTTTTTTTAAATAAGTCCTATGTAAAGGTAATAGCCAGTATCAATTTGGTTGTATTGATTTCGTTTCAGAAAACTCTAAAGAAGAACTGATTCAATTCGTTGAATACATAAAAAATCGAGGCATTGTTGACAGTGCATGGAATGTAATACCAATAGACCTGCGTCTACCGATCACTATTTTAAGCATTACTGTCACGTATCTTATCGTTATCATCCAGCTTAAACATATTTACGACTAATTTAACTAAACTACATCATAAATAAACGAAATGGTCCTTTTGTAATATTCAAAGTCTATGTTTACGTTCTTAATTCAATTTGCTGTCATTTGCTGGCAACATGTCAAGCAAGTTTTGCACGACAACAAGCTTCGGGTTCCGCGCCTACGTCGCAGTGACCGAGTGAAACCGGCCACAGTCGAGCGTGTACCTGCTGTTCTTCCATATGTCAGAGGAGTCACGGACAAGATTGGCTATATCTTGAAGCGGGCTTCCATAAAAACATTCTTCAAGCCGCCGAAGAAGATAAGTCAGTTTTTACCATCTGTCAAGTGTAATATCCCTCTACAGGACGCAGGAGTATACAAGCTAGATTGTGAATGTGGTCTCTCTTACATAGGTCAAACAAAAAGATCGATAAAAACCCGCGTAAAAGAACACATAGCTGACGTGAAGCATCGTCGTTCTAGGAAGTCTGCAGTCTGTGACCATGTTCTGGATCATCCCAACCATTACATCAGATTTGATAAACCACAGATCCTTGCATAAGAACACCAATTCCTACCAAGGATTATTCGCGAGGCTATTGAAATCAAAAAACATCCTAATTTCAATAGAGAAGATGGTTGGGTATTACCACCAGCTTGGGATCCAATAATAAATAAAATTAAAATTAAATCAAAAAACCACTGCAAGACTTCAAGACACAGTTAGCTCTTTCTGTGTCGATCGGACCAAAAAATAATAATTAAAAGCTGAAGGTACCCCAGGTTAACTATGACATCAGGACATCTGTCACCTCAGTCCTTCCGTGACCATGGGTGCTGTAAAGCACTCGAAACGTCGGGTTATAAATAGTACAAAATTAAACGCGATAAAATCCGTAAACTTAGTTTCATTTAAATGTGTAGTGTTCGCGTAAATATAAGAAATCAGTTTTAGTATATTATATAATAGTTAAGGAGGAGGAGGTTTTCTCTAATACTTAAAGTAAATTAGAAAACGACTGTATTTGGCAATTGAATACTTTATTATATATAACTAGCGGCCCACCCCAACTTTGCTCAAGTATCTTTGGCAATAATATATATATATATATATATATATATATATATATATATATATATATATATAGCCTATTTCCATCTGGATTTACTACAATTTTTCGGTCAATGTACACGTATTTATAACACAATGCTGAAAAATATAGTAAATTTATATAAAACATAGAGATATTACGGCGGCGAGGCGCCATGTGAGTGTCACAAAGAATATTTCTGTGTCGCGCCCCACTGCGCCTGTCAACCTGAGACATCAGTTCTTAAGTAGCTCTCAGTGCCCTTCAGACCGAAACAGTAATGTTTACACACTACTGTTTCACGGAAGTATAACTGGCTTGGAGTGGTACCTACCTAGGCGGGTTCCTGCATAGGAATCTTACCATGTGCTCGGTTTTGCAATAGAATAAAATTTAGTTAAATAGCGTACTTTGGTGTTTTATGAGACTATTCTTTGTAAATTTAATTATAATATATTAATGACTAAGATAAAAAACCAGTGCGTGTTGCCAATGATGACATATGGAACCGAGACGTTGTCCTTCACTGCAGGCCGCATGAGGAAGTTCAGAATCGCGCAGTGAGCTATGGAAAAGGCTATGCTCGGAGTTTCTCTGCGAGATAAAATCCGTAACGATGTTATCCGCAGCAGAACTAGAGTAACCGACATAGCCCTAAGGATTAGCAAGCTGAAGTGGCAATGGGCCGGCCATATAGCTCGGAGAACCGATAATAGTTGGGGAAGAAATGTTCTCGAGTGGTAACCTCGTACCGGCAAACGCAGGGCGACCCCTAGATGGAGCGATGGAGGATGGATGGCTAGATGGAGCGATGACCTACACGGTTTTGCAGGAAGTCGATGGATGCAGGTGGCACAGGATCGTTTTTTGTGGCAATCTATAGGGGAGGCCCATGTTCAACAGTGTACTATGGTAGGCTGAAATGATGATGATGAAGATAAAAAAATGGTTACTAAAAAGAGGAAACTCCATAAAAAGAAGAAACTCCGTAATTGTTTCGCCTGTTTCTTCGCCGTCAGAGAAATCTCATTATAAAATGGAGGTAGATTGTAAAAAGAATGTCGCCGTCACGAGACGCCCGGCAGTTTGAAAACATCAAAATTGATGGTTATAGAAAGAATTTATAATTAAATGAAAACCAATAAATAAATATTAGGATATTAAGAGAATATAAGGAGTAAATGGCGCGAAATATTTTTTATTATTTCACGCGTCGCACCGTTCAATAAGATTCACTTATCTTGTTGCCAAATTATAACACACAATCCTCATTTTAACAAATAATGGCGCGATTTTTGTCTTTGGTTATTAATGTGTTGGAAACATTTTCATGTATTGATCTCGTAATGAACTTGTTAGTCATTTTATATATCATGTAAAATGCTCGGTTTTCAAGTATAGATTGCCACAAAATTTTCTAGCTATCATTTTGGGGGGATTTTGTCATAGTTGACACGCTTGGCAGGTGGGTTGGCAACCGCAGTTTATTTATTCAGATGTTCCAGGAAGATTCTGCTGCCCGTCTCCTGGTTTTTATTTTTCCTCTGTCGACGACGGTCCGTAGTGCATTAGGTCCCAGATGAAAATCAGCGTCAGGTTTTATAGTCTGACTTACAGCTGATCTGGAGACCTTTTGGTTCAGCCTTGAGACACTCACATGGCACATTTTTAATTTTACACTGTTTTCTTTTCATTTTGTTTTTCTTTTTTTTATTGTTCATGTTTGACACATGTAATTTTAATTTTCTTTTATTAGTATGTGTTTAATTTGTAACTGTGTGTTGTTCTTTTGTGCTGTACCAATAAATGCTTTTTCTTTCTTTGAAATAACAGACCCAAAATTATAGTGTCTATTATTATTTATGAATTTAACTCAAATATAACGATATTTGAGTAGTACAGTTCCGACACGGCACACAAGTCGGTCTTACCCTCAAGCCGCGTCAATAGATGTTTCACATCAAAAATGACAAAATGTTTAATAAACTGTCTAAATTTGTGAAATCACTAGATGGAGCCCAATATGTATAAAATAATACTTAAGCGATGGTTGATATTTAAATTATTCTATGACCTAAAAGAATATTTTTCCAGAACTCCGAGACATAATGTCAATACAGTAAAAGTGAATATTTTATTACTCGTATCTACGATTTATTACTTATTCAATGTCCGAAAGGGACATACTGTTGATGCAAATTCTTATGTAAGTTGTAACATCAATTGTACACAGTTATGACAACAAATAAATAACATATGTTGCCTTATCTTATTAGGAACATCAAGTGTTTCTTTTAAAACTTCATAGCCATCATTTCAAATTTTATTTACAGAATGATTCTGTAACTTACCGCAAAGTTAGACAGTGAAGAGGCCATAAAAAAATCATCGATAGTAATAAATTTGTTTCTTTATTTGTTTTTTAAAAACTTTGTTTTTCTTTGCATATTTCCTCAATATATTAATTTTCCAAGGTAATACATCTACTGTAGATAAACCCTACCAGATATATCGCAGAGGAATAGCGGATGCGTAGAATGCCTTTGAAAAAGGCATGGGCTCTTTATTAAAGATCCCTGAGTAGAATCGGTCCAGATAACCGTTTGGCGACTGCAGATTCCATAAAGTGGTTGTGCGTGGCAGAAAATGGCAAAGGCTTATAATTCCACCACCACCACCATTTCAGCCTACCATTAGTCCACTGCTGAACATAGGCCTCCCCCATAGATAGCCAAAAATGTTTGTAGCTCTCATTTTGGGGCGATTTTGCCATAGTTGCCACGCTTGGCAGGCGGATTGGCAACCGCAGTTTATTAATTATGATGTTCCAGGAAGATGCTGCTGCCCATTTTCTGGTTTTAATTTTCCCTCTGTCGACTTTTACGACACCCACGGGATGAGATGGGGTGGTAGATTCTCTTAAGCCGCTACCACACGGCTTAGGCTTTAAGGCTTATAATTGCGAGGTATAATTTACCTCTCATCACTCCACCCATGGACAGATTTTTATGTTTATGTTTTGTATAGCATCTAAAATAGTTCTCACTCCAAAATACTCTAGCATAATCGACAATGTGACGATAATTCTATTAAGAAACATCAAGTGCTGTGGAATCCATTTCACTGCACCACGCATGACTGGCACGTCATCTTGAATGAATGAGACAAAGCATACCTGGCCTTGTCTCATTCCTGTAATTGGCATTAATTCTGGTAAAAGCTTTTTGAAGCCTGATCAGCGAGCAGTTCGGATTTTCCATTTCATTTTCATTCCTGTTGGTCAGTCAAAAATAATCTATAAGTCTTAAAATAAAAACAAACAAAGTCATTTTTGACTAGCACAGATAAATGTGCTGGTCAAAAATGGAATGAAACTAATGGAATGTTTGCAAGTGTCAAGGTGGGGAAAGGAGTATATTTTTTTTTTCTTATATTTACGCAAATACTACAGAATTGTAAGTCCAAAAATATCGAAACAAGCGTTTAATTAGAAACCAAAAAGGGCCGCTTTTATATCAAAACGGAGCTACGAATAGATGTTTTTTGTACCGAGGCAGTTGAAGAACCGGAGAGTGATATATGTTACTTTTTATTGCTTATATGATTTAATAAATGAAACAAGTGCCGATGCCAAAAAAATTTAGTTAGCTATTGGGCTATGTAAATTGTTTTGTTTGTGCTACGGACATTCCCGGTGAATGGAAACGGGCTGATGCTGGTTTTCTCTAAATGGACTAACATAACTATACCTTCCATGTGAGGTGAATATAAACGGGCTGATGCTGGTTTTCTCTAAATGGACTAACATAACTATACCTTCCATGTGAGGTGAATATAAACGGGCTGATGCTAGTTTTCTCTAAATGGACTAACATAACTATACCTTCCATGTGAGGTGAATATAAACGGGCTGATGCTGGTTTTCTCTAAATGGACTAACATAACTATACCTTCCATGTGAGGTGAATATAAACGGGCTGATGCTGGTTTTCTCTAAATGGACTAACATAACTATATCTTCCATGTGAGGTGAATATAAACGGGCTGATGCTGGTTTTCTCTAAATGGACTAACATAACTATACCTTCCATGTGAGGTGAATATAAACGGGCTGATGCTGGTTTTCTCTAAATGGACTAACATAACTATACCTTCCATGTGAGGTGAATATAAACGGGCTGATGCTGGTTTTCTCTAAATGGACTAACATAACTATACCTTCCATGTGAGGTGAATATAAACGGGCTGATGCTCGTTTTCTCTAAATGGACTAACATAACTATACCTTCCATGTGAGGTGAATATAAACGGGCTGATGCTTGTTTTCTCTAAATGGACTAACATAACTATACCTTCCATGTGAGGTGAGTATAAACGGGCTGATGCTGGTTTTCTCTAAATGGACTAACATAACTATACCTTCCATGTGAGGTGAATATAAACGGGCTGATGCTGGTTTTCTCTAAATGGACTAACATAACTATACCTTCCATGTGAGGTGAATATAAACGGGCTGATGCTGGTTTTCTCTAAATGGACTAACATAACTATACCTTCCATGTGAGGTGAATATAAACGGGCTGATGCTGGTTTTCTCTAAATGTACTAACATAACTATACCTTCCATGTGAGGTGAATATAAACGGGCTGATGCTGGTTTTCTCTAAATGGACTAACATAACTATACCTTCCATGTGAGGTGAATATAAACGGGCTGATGCTGGTTTTCTCTAAATGGACTAACATAACTATACCTTCCATGTGAGGTGAATATAAACGGGCTGATGCTGGTTTTCTCTAAATGGACTAACATAACTATACCTTCCATGTGAGGTGAATATAAACGGGCTGATGCTGGTTTTCTCTAAATGTACTAACATAACTATACCTTCCATGTGAGGTGAATATAAACGGGCTGATGCTGGTTTTCTCTAAATGTACTAACATAACTATACCTTCCATGTAAGGTGAATATAAACGGGCTGATGCTGGTTTTCTCTAAATGGACTAACATAACTATACCTTCCATGTGAGGTGAATATAAACGGGCTGATGCTGGTTTTCTCTAAATGGACTAACATAACTATACCTTCCATGTGAGGTGAATATAAACGGGCTGATGCTGGTTTTCTCTAAATGGACTAACATAACTATACCTTCCATGTGAGGTGAATATAAACGGGCTGATGCTGGTTTTCTCTAAATGGACTAACATAACTATACCTTCCATGTGAGGTGAATATAAACGGGCTGATGCTGGTTTTCTCTAAATGGACTAACATAACTATACCTTCCATGTGAGGTGAATATAAACGGGCTGATGCTGGTTTTCTCTAAATGGACTAACATAACTATACCTTCCATGTGAGGTGAATATAAACGGGCTGATGCTGGTTTTCTCTAAATGTACTAACATAACTATACCTTCCATGTGAGGTGAATATAAACGGGCTGATGCTGGTTTTCTCTAAATGGACTAACATAACTATACCTTCCATGTGAGGTGAATATAAACGGGCTGATGCTGGTTTTCTCTAAATGTACTAACATAACTATACCTTCCATGTGAAGCCGTGGCTTGTCAGCTTGTAAAACATATAGGAATGTTTTCTTATCTGTCTGTAGTAAAATAACAAATGTATATCGTATAAAACATAACAATTACATTAAGTTAAAATGGAACATGGTTTTCAATGTCAATTAATTTCATTTATTGCTTTCAAATTTTTGGTATATAAATTAATTCCGATGCTTGACACAATACACTTGACATGTTTCCTTACATTACTACGGACATTCAAAAGTTATATATTTTAGAAAAATGAATATAGATAAAAGGTTGACAGTGCAAAAGGCAAACATATCAAGGATTACAATATACTTTTTCGCTACCTTACATCTGTTACTTGGATTAAATTGCGGATTCTTACAAATACTTCAGAAAAAATATCATCGCGGCGGAAAATTCTTATCATTTACCATTTCTCTCTTCTTAGTGGCTATAAGTACAGTACCTTTTTTTAAGACAGAAACAATGACATTGGTATATCTTTTACAAACAATTCAATATGCGACATATGTTTTACTACTTTTATTGTGTAGCTACAACGTTTACAACTTCCTTAATGATATGTTCCTTATAGAAATAAGAGGTCGAAATCAGTTACATTATTCAAGCAGTTTTGATGTATCAGTTATAGTGTATACATTGGTTACAATTATTTTAAGTTTGCTAGAAATACTTTTGTACCATATTTTGACAAAGAAATCGCCACAGTTACAGAATATTATAGTATACTTACCATCGTCTTCTATCGATATCATTCCTGTAATACAAGTTATAATACTGCGTAATATTTATGTATGCCTTGTAGAGTTTAATGCAATTTTAGAAGCATTAAACATTACTGAAATTCGGCGATTCTATAAAGAGATTGCTGATTGTTGGGACAGAATAAAACCTTTGTATTTTAAATTGGTAAGTGATGCTCAAACAAAATATAATTACAAAATTACTGACACATTTTAATTATTGTTTTTTTCCAGATCTTCATCAGTACTGTCATTTGTACTCCGAAACTGATGTTAATGTTATGGATGTTCTTAAAATCTAGCACAAAAGAGGTAAGTACCACATGAATATTAGACACTAGCTGATGCATGCGATTTCTTCCGTGTAGAAATAGGATTTTCAAATATCCCGTGTAAACTACTTGATTTTCTGGGATAAAAAGGATCCTTTGTCCGTCTCCAGGATGCAAGCTATCTCTGTGCCAAATTTCGTAAAGATAGGTTCATCGGTTAAACTGTGAAAAAGCAACAAACAGACACAGGGACAGAGAGAATTACTTTCTCATTTATAATATTACTATCTGATGCCCGCGACTTCGACCATGTGGATATTGGTTTTTGAAATGTCCCGTGAAAACTATTAATTTTTTAGGAAGAACGGCGGTATCTATAGATAATGTTAATTACCTATTATTGTATTTTGACGACGGAAAATGCGTGAAGATTTACCGTAACGCGACGTACAAGAAATAATTATTATTACAAACAATCAACATTTAAACTTAATTATAATGAAGTTAACAACTACTAATTAGTTGTTAACTTACCGATTATTATTTGGGCCAACCAATATAATGCGAGGAAAACTGCACTAAGTTTACAATTCAATCAATCAATTCAGAATTAGACCATTCGTTAGCCACAAAAATCCAAATATTCAACGCGTACCAATATTTTAATCTAAAATCTCAACGTCATCTAACGACCAAGAACGCAACTCAAAAAAATTACATCATTTGCACAACGCCATCTTTTGGTGATATTGTTGACCTATTCTACTTTGTATAAATTATATTCTTTGTTAGAAAATAAAATATATTTATTTTATTTGCTGTATTTCACGTATCAGTTTAATACTGTAGAACCTCGTTTTACATATTTTATTGCAATTTCTTAGATCAGATTTAAATGTACTCGTACACTTAATTGACTCATCGCCACCGTTGAACAAATTCGTAGACTTCAAATACTCATAACTTTTTATATAATAGTCTAATTTTAATAAAACAAAGTTTAGTCTGTTACTGGAAGACACGCTTTATGATTTTTTTACTGAGTCATTTGCACCTGACACCTTTGTGTTACACACAAAGTCTATACCTTATATTATACATATTAACTTTTTAAGTGTGTGGATGATTCCTTAGTTAAACGACTTCCATAATTCTTGAACCTCACATGCCTCATCTTATTTGTTGAACTTCTCGAACAGTTTCTTTACAAATTTTTCTCTCACACCTTTCTTTTGCAAATTCCTTATTTTATGCGCAATAGAACACTAAGAAGTCTACGTAGACGACGCCGCTATCGCTTAAAGAGGCCTTTTATTCGACACATTCAAATCAATCCGCAATTACAAAATAAATCACACTTCTCAAGCTTTCTTCTTCTTCATTATACAAGTGAATCTTTTTATGGTCAAAAATTGTGTTTGTTACAAAGTTTTGAGGTCGAATCGATTCGAAAAATCGAAGATGATTATTGGTTATGATTATGATTAGTATGATGATAGTTATGGTTATGCTGTCAGCTGTAATGCAGCTGGTATGTTCGCAGAGGCATGTATAGATGGCTTTCACACAATCGCGAGTAGTAACCTCCCTGATGCACCGCATGCGGGACAACCCCAGCAGTCTTCTCAACACTGGGCTCGAGAGGACTAGTGGTCCAATTATGAGGTATTGGTACTCAATAAATATGGAGTCCAAATATATTTAATGTTAAGTAACATTATTGTATACTGACAAAGGTTATATTATATATATATTTTCTTTTATAAATGTTATACTGACAAAATGTATATTTATCTGCAATAAAGGTTATTATCCATATTTATAAAACAAAAAGTAGGGTTAGTTACATAATTTGTGTGCTCGTTAGCTTAGGATAGAAGGGAAAGTCCTTTATCACATATAATGATGTATTGCAAAACATACAAGGGCGTCTTGGAACTATCCAGCTAGCATAGCCTGACATACCATGAACTATCCGATGAAGCTGTAAAAGCCAAAAAAGGCTAACAGCAATTACATCACCGAAATTATAAATACCATGAACTCCTTTAACCAATAGTGGTGCAGCCCGTCGAGTCCCGGACTTTTCCAGTTCCAGGCTCTTGGGACCGCCTCAGCTACGTCGTTGTCAAAACACCATGAGGACGGTGTCCTTAGATGTAAGTGGTCCTTAGGTCTGAGTGGAGTCCATTTCGACTTTACAATACTGTGTGTGTCACTTTTGTCTACAGTGTTTTACAGACTTTATTACTTGAATTTATGCGTGGGAGACTGGTGCCCGTGTAGGTTTAAAGATCCGAGGTATAGGTCACCAGGCCCCGCCAACTTCGCATGGCACTTATACCTAAATACTAAACAAGGACAGGAGTTTTCATCGTTGGAAAATAAATTATATAAGGCGTGATACGGTCTAGAAATTACAAAATAAATTAAAACGAAGAAAAAATAACAGAAGGCGACGATGACGGCCTGATTCGGTCCTTGAACCTTCCTACAAATCCCTAGTCGCTCCAATGAGAGTCTCTTCTAGTCATTCTGGAAGAGACGATTCTGGTTGAACCATTATGACCTGTCGGTATGTCGCCAAATTCGCTGCCCTTAAGCAGCGATTCTTTGCTTCAGGCCGGTCATAACGTCCGTCAGTTTCCTTAATTTTTATTTGTCTATTTATATAATTTTTCATTTATATTCTTTTTAATTTTCATCATGATGATGATGATGATGTAAATTTTCATCATAAACTCCTAATATGAAGATTAGAGTAAGGCCAACCTTCAACCTCACCCAGGAGAGAGTCATGGGCTCACACATTTAAAGTCACTCGTACTCTCATTCATTTTGGCAGAAAGCATTACACCGACGCCCGGACATACTCTACTGGCTTCAAGAATAGGCTGTGTAGAGTCGATGCATGGTGGTGCCGCATCGTTTCCGTTTGGTCTCATTGTTTTTGTTTTGGCATTGGTTTGTTTGTGAACGCATCGTCTAAAGTATCAAATTTATTAAAAAAACGCTGTAAGAAATTCATAAAGCGTATCTTCTATCTAGTAATAAAAGATGACAAATAAGGTTCTATAGTATTAAACTAATACCAGAAAGACAGCAAAAATTATATTTTCTTACAAAGAATAACACAAACACTTTACACAAAGTACAATAGCTGAACAGTCTCACAAAAAGATGACGATGTACATGATCATTTTATGGATTGTGTTCTCCGCCGTTGAATGAAATTGAGATTTTAGCTTAAAATATTGGCTCGCGTTGAATATTCGGATTTTCGTAGTCAGCAAATGGTCTAATTCTGAATTGGTTGATTGAAATGTTAGTATGTGCAAAAACACAGATTTTTTGGTATTCGGACATTTTCGCCGTGGTCGAAAATCGGCTAGGAAGACATTATCATTATTGACATAAAATTGGCAATGTATAAAAATTTATTTACTATTTTTATTTTCAGGCTGACTGGCACAAATATTTGTTTTATCTTCTCCATTCTTTTTCCAACATTCTTCATCTCATCATGCCAGCTATAAGTGTACAAATGGTGAAGTCACAAATTAAACATATTTCATTAAACACACATGAGAAACTTTTTATAGCTCCTGGTAGGTACTTTTTATTTTACTTCTTTTCATAAGCACCAGGGCAAGTTCTCTTCGTAACAAATTATTCCTTAGCTCGAAATATCGACGCTTTTTGCTAATAAATAAAGCGGATTCATTTAATAAAAGTAAAGTAACAGCCTATAAATGTCCCACAGCTGAGCACAGACCTCCTCTCATTTCTGGGAGGGTTTTGGAGCCGGGAATAGTCCGCGACGCTGTGCTCCAATGCGGGTTGGCCGACTTCATTTATTAGCGAGTATTCATACTGATTACGCATCGGCTTCATATAAATCAAAGAACTTTTAAACGAATTTTCCTAGGTAGATCGGTTTGCTGATATTTTGTATCAGTTTATGTAGGTAAATCTACCTATCCGCGGCGGGGATAACGTTGGGAACGAACTACTACAAAACCAAAGACCAAAGTTTTCTTCTCGTCACTCCCAACGCCTGCGGTGATTGCCTTTTTATGTGGTACACCGGACTAACAGCTGCTAGTCCCCCTGGACGCTTCAAAGGGAATCAGCAACAGTCAGGCACATAAGGAGATCTTTAGTTAGTTTGATTAGACAGAGATAGGGGATCTCCGTCTAATCAGACTATCAACAATACAGCGCTGGCAGGTTGTACGAGCCTCTAACTAAAACTATTTATGTCATTAGTTGTAAAGACTATAAGTTACTGAAGATATTTCTTCGTGTCTGGACGTTGGTGAGATGACGGCTGGTTATTTTTTCGCTGTGAAGAAAAAAATAAGAAAAGCAGGAGGTGGATTTTAAGAAAATCGATAGAAAATATCGCACTTTGCATCTTCTCCTTATTACCTTACACCACTGCAACTAGGTAGAAGATGTCCATATGATGCTTATCCTGTTTTTTGATGTAGAATTAATTTAAAAATTCGGACATTCTAGTTTCATAAAATTCCAAGCATTGTTTATAAATAATATAAATTTAACCTTGGAAAACGAAGAACTAAGCTGAATATAGATCGTACACAGTAGTAGGCTTCCAAGTTGTATAATACTTAAAAACTGATTCCGACCGAAAATTTAATCCAAGGTCGGCTCAAATGGCAGATACGATTTTACTGGTGGTAGTATTCTTATGCAAAAATCTGTCTAGTTAAATACCACCGCAGTGCCAGTTATTCAGCCGTGAAACAGTAGTGTACAAATATTACTGTGTAACGGTTAAAAGGACACTGATAGCTAGTGTGGATATAGGGCATATGAGACTTAAGAACTGACGTCTCAGGGTTACGAGGTGCACTACAGAAATGTCCTCGGTGACATAGCATTTATTATGGGCAATCGTTGCATTTACCATTAGGTAAACGATTTGTTCGTCTCGTCATCTTTTCCGTAAAAAGAATCAAAACGCTCTCCTTAACTTCCACGGTACTCTAGTAACCCGAGCTTAAGCCACAGTTAACCATTAAAATTTATTTTAATATTAAAGGAAAATTTTAATCCTCATTCACCAAGTGCTCGATGGTTAAGAAAAAAAAGACAGACCTCTACAGAGATGAACCGGCGGTCAGCTTTAACAGTCACATTTTATTTACATCATAAAATAGTATATTAATAATTATTTTAAAATAGCGTACCTAATCCCTTAAATTTCTTTAGCGATGGATTATGTTTATATACAACGTCGTTATAATTATAATCGTTACTTTTAATGCAGCGACTTGATTATTCGGCTTCACACATTCTGTTTCTGCCAACCTTGTGCAAATCACCACTCCGAAAACAGATACTTGAATTTTTAATTAAAGATCTCGTTTCAGAAAACTCTAAGGAAGAAGTAATGCAATTCATTGAATACATGAAGATTCGTGGAATTGTTGAAAATGCATGGAATGTAATACCAATAGACCTGCATCTACCGAGCACTATTTTCAGCATTACTGTCACGTATCTTATCGTTATCATCCAGTTTACACATATTTACGGCTAATTAACTGCACTACTTCATAAATTAACCAAATGGTATTTTTGTGTTATTGAATTTCTCTAATATTTAATTTCTGTAATCAATTTGTCATGTGTTAAACACTTAAATTTTATTAAAATATAAGTACCTGCCGCTGTTTTTTTCTTATTCTAATAAAATTTTTGTAATTGCGGAGACGTTACTCTCACGTATCTTGTCGTTATCATAAAACTTACACATTTTAACGACTAATTTAACGGAACTACTTCATAAATAAATGCAATGGTCCTTTTGTACTATTCAATTTCTCTGTTTACGTTCTAAATTCAATTTGCTCTCTTTAACAAGACATTTTTTAATAATAAAGGAGCATAACACTGCTTCTTATCCTATTGTAAAAAAAATATCGTAAATGCAACATTTTACACAATAATGAGCACATTTATCATAATAATATAAAGATTCAAGAGTTGCATATAAAATTAGTCATGGAAAACATAACTATTTTTGTCTTTCATTCGTTCTTTTATTCGAATCTGAACAATAATTCGAACATTAAGATTTTTTTTCTTTTAGAGCTTCATAGCCCTCGTTTCAAAAGTCTCTTAAATAAATAATTTCATGTTTAGTCTATTTAGCAAAACTAAAAGTAGGGGTAAAGGTCTTTCATTATTTTTCTTTGTGCTCTGCATGCGTTCAACAAAAAGCAACAAAATGTAGCGCGTGCGCTTGTTTTGTCGTTAGTCCCCGCAGTTGGCTGTTTAAAGTCAAGAGCAGTTTAAATATAATATCAGAAAAATGATGGATCTTATAAATAAACTCAGACATAAATCTAAGCTACTGCTTAAGCAACACTTTATCTATCACATATCGCCGTAAGGCGCTGCTTGGTAATTTTATAATATAAGCAAATTTCCTTATTCATACATAAACATAACCTACTGAGTCCTTGTCAGTCTGGGTTCGCCCCGGTCACAGCACCACTACTGCTTTACTTAAAATAACAGATGATATTAGATAACGGATGGAAACTCGTGCACTTTTCTAATGCTTTTAACACAGTCGACCACGATATACCCCTGTTTTCCCATCTTAGATTCGCTCCCTCGGTCTTGAAGTGGTTCTCTTGTTATCTTCGCGGGCGTCAACAATCCGTCCAAGTGGTGCAAGAGACATCTCAGGGGGCTGATCTCGTTACGGGCGTACCGCAAGGCGGAATACTTTCTCCCATTATCTTCTCAGTTTTTATTAACTCTATCACATCCAGTATAGATTGTCCGTACCATCTCTATGCAGACGACCTTCAACTTTATGTGCATTCTAGTGTTGACGAACTCCACGGTGCGATGGCTAGTTTGAATACTAATCTTAAGTCTGTTTATAATTGGTCGTCGCGCTTTGGAGTCTCTGACAATCCTACGAAATGCTAAGCAATGCTTGTTGGTAGCTCAAGAATGTTAGGTAAAATTGACTACGACGCTTTGCCTTTCTTCTATTATAATAATAATGTGATACGAGGGTCAAAAAATGGATAGCAGAATTTAAGCGTGGTAGAGAGAGTGTGAAAGATGAACCCCGCTCTGGAAGGCCTTCGACGTCGACTACTGACGAAAATATTAAAAAAGTACTTGATTTAATAATGGGAGACCGTTGAATAAAAATTAGAGAGATAGCCGAGATTATAGGCATCTCTTATGAACGAACTCAAAACATCATTGTCAACGAGTTGGGTTTCCACAAGGTGTCTGCGTGGTGGGTTCCGCGACTGCTTTCAGTTGAACAAAAAAGGACGCGATTGACTATTTCACGCGACTGTTTGGAATTATTTGAAGCCGATGCAGATGATTTTTTGAATCGTTTTGTTACTATGGACGAAACATGGGTTCATTACTGTACACCGGAAACAAAACAACAATCAAAACAGTGGAGAAGACCTGGTTCACCACCCCCTAAAAAGGCTAAGTCGATTTTGTCGGCAAATAAGGTGATGGCTTCAGTATTCTGGGACTCGAAAGGTGTGATTATGATTGATTATCTTGAAAGGGGTCAGACTATAAACTCTGATTACTACTGCACCTTACTACGTCGTTTACGAGAGGAAATAAAAGAAAAAGTCGAGGAATGCTCAGAAGAAAAGTCCTGTTTCATCAAGATAGCGCCCGTGTTCACACGTCAGTACAGTCAATGGCTGGAATTCACAACTGTAGCTTTGAACTGTTACCGCATCCGCCGTATTCACCTGATCTGGCACCATCAGACTTCTTTCTGTTCCCTAACCTAAAAAAGCACTTGGGAGGTCAAAGATTTTCGACAAACGACGAGGTCAAAGCAGCTGTAGACGCATATTTTGACTCTAAGGAAGAATCATTTTTTTTAACGGTCTAAATGCTTGGAAGGGGAGGTGGCAAAAGTGTATTGAACTTGATGGTGATTATGTAGAAAAATAAAAATATAACTGATTTAGTATTTGTGTTTATTTTCTTGGTTAGGCCGAGTACTTTTCAATCCACCCTCGTACCGTTTACTAGCTCAGTAAAGAATCTTGGACTCAATATTGATAACAATATAAACTGGGGTAGCCATGTTACCGAAATCAGCCGTAATGTTTCAGCCAAGTAGCGATTACTAAAACCGTTTAAAAAAATTCCTACCTTTTAAGACCAAGCTTATGCTTGTGCAATGCTTATTTTACCGATTTTTGATTATGCAGACTTGTATTACATAGACTTGAACAATGACCTTCTTAACAAACTAGAGCGCCTTTTCAACGACTGCATCAGATACGGTTTTGGTCTTCGAATATATGACCATATCTCTTATTATTGATATTGCCTTAACTGGCTCATTATCACACAGAGGCGTAATTCTAGAATTTTATTTGTTCTTTTCTCTATTTTAAATGATCCTAGTAGCTCCTCGTATCTTAAAGATAAATTGCAGTGGCTTTCTTTAACCCATGATAGGGTTCTTCGTTCCTCATCTAACCTTAAGGTTAGTATTCCACAACCCTTCACCGATATCTTTGGTATCTCTTTTGTAATACAGGCTACACTACTCTGGAACTCCATACCCGAAGACATAAGGAAGGTTTCTGATAAGATGACATTTAAAAGATTAATTCGAGAACTTTTTTTAAAATCATCTTTGTAAGTTGATATCAACATTGCTATCATCGCTCATTCTGTAATATGTATGTATAAATATGTATGTATTAGTTTTACGTGTATGTATATTTAAGTGTATATGGCTATGTATATATGGATGTGTTATATGATGTTAAATATAATTATTATTGATAAGATATATTTTAGTCCAGTTAGTGTAATGTTTCTATTAGTAAGTATTTAAAATGCCAAAAGGCATTAAGTCCGCCCTTTGTAATCTTTTTTTTAAATTAGGTGAATACTATAAAGAATAAATATATAATTATAAGTAAATATATTTTTTTACATCTACACCCTTTGATTCTAATGTAACAATGGGCGGAATAATGCCTATTGGCATTCTCTGCCAGCCAACCCGCCGTGTGATGAGCTATTCTGGGAAGTGTAATCAGAAAAAAGAGAAAGAATCGCTTGAAACTATATATGTATACATATAGATACACATAGACACTCACATATACACATGTAAACATACATACCTACTTGTATACTATAAATTTAATATATAAATAAATATACGTATAAATAATAACATAATTCCAGAATAGTACATCCTGAACAGTAAAATAATTACTAGTAAACCCAGTGAAATGTGTCGGAATGCTAATCTTGTAATTATACGAGGAACTCATGAACTCCTGAAAACCCGCGTTAAAGAACATATAACTGATGTGAAGCATCGACGCTCTAGGAAGTCTGCAGTCTGTGACCATGTTCTGGATCATCCCAACCATTACATCAGATTTGATAGACCACAAATCCTTGCAAAAGAACATCGATTCCTACCAAGGATGATTCGCGAGGCTATTGAAATTAAAAAACATTCTAATTTCAATAGGGAAGATGGTTGGGTATTACCACCGGCTTGGGATCCTATTATTAATAAAATTAAATCAAAAACCAAGCATACCACTGCAAGGCTTCAAGACACAGTAAGCTCTTTCTGCGTAGATCGGACTAAAAATAATAATTAAAAGCTGAAGGTACTCCGGGTTAACTATGACATCGGGACAACTGTCACCTCAGCCCCCCCGTGACCATGGGTGCTGTAAAGCGCCCGAAACGTCGGGTTAAAAATAGTTATAAATTAAACGCGATAAAATCCGTAAAAATAGTTTTATTTAAATGTGTAATATTCGCGAAAATAAAAGAAAACATTATGTGAACCAGTACGGACTGGAAATCGCAAATAAAATACGCCGGTTAGAAGATCTCAAGAGCAAGCGCGCAAGATTCCTAACATCTTTGAATTTCTTGAAGAGATGCAGAGACCATGATCTCATTCCTACGTGTGTCAAAATATCAGCCAAAAAGGACATTCGAGGAAGCGCGAAGATCCTAAACCAGGCAAGTAAAAAGTTGCTAAGGACGGTAATTCAGCAAAAACGTACCGATCTACACACCATAAAGACGGCCATAGACAATTCATCCAGTGAATTAAAATCTATCTTAACGACATTTGATTTTAACAATTGCATCGAAACTTTAAATAAGCGCGAAACAGCTAAATATAATGAATGCAAAATTAAACATATAGATAAATACCAAAAATTAACGAACAAATTAAATGTCAAATACAAATCTCATATCGCATCTCCGATCTAGTTTGGCAGCAGTTAATCGAGGAGTTCCTCAAGGATCGATTCTGGGCCCTATACTTTTTATTTTATACTCTGCAAATATCACAGGATGCATAAGCAACTGCAAGTACCATATTTATGCTGACGATATCCAAGTCTACATTTCTTTTATGCCGGAGAACCTAGATACTGCCATAAAATATTTAAACGAAGACTTGCAGCGAATAGTGACATGGGCTGAAAGTAATAATCTCGTTCTTAACCCAATAAAGTCGAAGTATTTATTAATGGGCAGCAGGCAACGCTAAGCTTCCATTCCCTCTCGATCGGCCCTTCAGCCAACGCTCTTAGGCGTACCAATTGAACGTGTGCTTGAAGCTCGGAATCTGGGTCTGACCATGGATGCTGAATTACGATTCGAGAAACATGTAGCTGACTGTGTACAAGCTTGTTTTTATAGATTAAAAATATTGTATAAAATAAGACCTTTCCTTAGCACTGAGTTACGTACACAGCTGGTGGAAGCACTGGTGCTTTCAAAATTAAACTATGCGGACTCTGTTTATGGACCTAGATTGCTTGCACGTACACAGCGTCTTGTACAAAGGGTTCAGAACGCTTGCGCTAGGTTTTGTTATTCTGTTCCCCCGTGCAGTCACATTACACCTTTTTTGAATAAGCATTACATCTTAAAAATGAAATCAAGACGTAAACTGCACCTAGCATGTCTTCTTTTTGGTGTAGTCAAATATGAAAAGCCTGTTTATCTACATGAGAAGCTATCTATGGTTACAGACAACAGACGCTGTACTAGCAGGCAGTGCTCCCAGCAATTAGCTATTCAGACACACAGATCAGCTGCATTCAGAGGCAGTTTTCGATATGCAGCAACAAAGTGTTGGAACAATATTCCACCACCAATTAGGAATTTAAATAATATTTTTGCTTTCAAAATGAAACTCAAGACCTTTCTTACTGAATCCCAGAGACATCATGGCAATCACCAGGATGTTTCTTTTATCTGACATGTCGGATTTACTGTCCTCCTATGCTAGGTTAAATACTCACGCATGCGTCAATGCTCCCTGAATGATACTTGCAATTTTATAAATATTTTTATTTACTCATATTTATATAAATACCATTATTTTGTATTATGCATATATATTATTAATTAATAGAATACATTTTATGATCTTTTGTTTTTACCCAAATTATCCGATTTTGTATGTTTCAAATTACATTGTATTACTTTTAAAAATAATATAATAAAAATATTTTTCAGTCGAGTCTCGTCCGTTTGCCAATTCAAAGGTTTTTTGGCTGAAAATCAGCGCTGTGTGGGACTATTCTTACACAGTCCATGCTGAGCCAACCCCTTTTCGATACAGAACTATTTTGTTTACTTTTTATTTATTTTCATTTAATATTCAACTGTATTATGTTCTTGTGCCGAATAAATGTTTTTTCTATTCTATTCTATTCTATTCTATTCTATAAATCTCAACGTATGAACGCAAAGTTACCGTTGACAACAGACGAAGATCATAGACTACGCGCGGTCTATAATCTGTCAAAACAAACACTGGATGAACCAACAATAAACGTATTATCGAAAGGAATGAATTTCGCAATAACACCGCGAAAAATCCCGTACGAAGAAATTATCTGTAGTGTCGAAGATTGTCAGTATAAAAATAATATCGGTAAGGAAGATTTGGAGGCCATGCGTCAAGACATTTCGTCTATGTTACGTCGAAGTTCAGTGCCCAAACTAAATCTTCCTAAAGACGAATTTAAAGCGTTGAACAACTTACGGAACAGACCAGAACTCACGATCCTCCGCGCGGATAAAGGAAATGCTACGGTTAATGGATACGTCAGATTACAATTTTAAAATTCAACAACTTTTGTCGGATGAAAATATTTATAAAAAGGTTAAATCAGACCCAACCGCGAACACGCTGAAAACAACTCGCGATCTAGTAAAGAAACACTCCGAAAAATTGAATCTGGACGTAAATTTGGTAATACCATCATGTGCCAAACCACCGAAGTTGTATGGGTTACCTAAAATACACAAACCAAATGCTCCACTACGTCCAATAGTGAGCCAGATCGATTCACCAACTTATAGATTGGCTCAGCATGTAGCGAAAATACTCTCACCGCACAAAGGATTCATACCATTTTGTCAGTGAGATTAAAGACCTACATCTTACTGACAATGAAACTATGGTCAGTTTTGATGTCCAGTCGCTATTCACATGCCTACCTGTAGAAGACTGCATCTCAATTGTATCCAGGAAGCTAGAGGAGAACAACATGCCAGCAGAATATGCAGAACTACATAGACATTGCCTTACATCTGGCTATCTATTGTGGAAGGAACAGTACTACAAGCAAGTAGATGGTGTGGCGATGGGCTCTCCAGTATCTCCCATTGTCGCCGACATTTTCATGGAAGACTTTGAGGAGAAAGCCCTCCGTACTTCTCCAGTAAATCCAAGATTTTACAAGCGGTATGTAGATGATACTTTCACAATTTTACCATCGCATAAAGTAACTGCATTTCTAGACCACCTTAACTCCCTAAACTCTAAAATTCAATTTACAATGGCGTTAGAGGCAAATAACTCTTTAGCTTTTCTGGATGTGTTAGTAATTCGGAATCCTAATAACACCTTGTGCCACACTTGTGCTTGTGCAACCACTGTGTATAGAAAAAAGACCCATACAAGGTATTTAAATGGTGAATCTCACCACCATCCTTCACAGTTAGCTACCGTGGGTAAATCTTTTTTTCAGAGAGCACAAGGGATCTGTGACAGTAAACACCTGGCCGCCGAGCTTCAGCATGTCAAGCAAGTTTTGCAAGACAACAAGCTTCGGGTTCCGCGCCTTCGTCGCAGTGACCGAGTGAAGCCGGCCACAGTCGAGCGTGTACCTGCTGTTCTTCCATATGTCAGAGGAGTCACGGACAAGATTGGCTATATCTTGAAGCGAGCTTCTATAAGAACATTTTTCAAGCCGCCGAAGAAGATAAGTCAGTTTTTACCATCTGTCAAGTGTAACATCCCTCTACAAGATGCAGGAGTATACAAGCAGGATTGTGAATGTGGTCTCTCTTACATAGGGAAAACTAAAAGATCCATAAAAACCCGCGTTAAAGAACATATAGCTGATGTGAAGCATCGACGCTCTAGGAAGTCTGCAGTCTGTGACCATGTTCTGGATCATCCCAACCATTACATCAGATTTGATAGACCACAAATCCTTGCAAAAGAACATCGATTCCTACCAAGGATGATTCGCGAGGCTATTGAAATTAAAAAACATTCTAATTTCAATAGGGAAGATGGTTGGGTATTACCACCGGCTTGGGATCCTATTATTAATAAAATTAAATCAAAAACCAAGCATACCACTGCAAGGCTTCAAGACACAGTAAGCTCTTTCTGCGTAGATCGGACTAAAAATAATAATTAAAAGCTGAAGGTACTCCGGGTTAACTATGACATCGGGACAACTGTCACCTCAGCCCCCCCGTGACCATGGGTGCTGTAAAGCGCCCGAAACGTCGGGTTAAAAATAGTTATAAATTAAACGCGATAAAATCCGTAAAAATAGTTTTATTTAAATGTGTAATATTCGCGAAAATAAAAGAAAACATTATGTGAACCAGTACGGACTGGAAATCGCAAATAAAATACGCCGGTTAGAAGATCTCAAGAGCAAGCGCGCAAG
The DNA here is from genome assembly GCA_019845155.1 of Luehdorfia chinensis. Lineage (NCBI taxonomy): Eukaryota > Metazoa > Arthropoda > Insecta > Lepidoptera > Papilionidae > Luehdorfia > Luehdorfia chinensis. The sequence continues at coordinate 365,999 of JAHVAK010000612.1, forward strand.
ATTCCTAACATCTTTGAATTTCTTGAAGAGATGCAGAGACCATGATCTCATTCCTACGTGTGTCAAAATATCAGCCAAAAAGGACATTCGAGGAAGCGCGAAGATCCTAAACCAGGCAAGTAAAAAGTTGCTAAGGACGGTAATTCAGCAAAAACGTACCGATCTACACACCATAAAGACGGCCATAGACAATTCATCCAGTGAATTAAAATCTATCTTAACGACATTTGATTTTAACAATTGCATCGAAACTTTAAATAAGCGCGAAACAGCTAAATATAATGAATGCAAAATTAAACATATAGATAAATACCAAAAATTAACGAACAAATTAAATGTCAAATACAAATCTCATATCGCATCTCCGATCTAGTTTGGCAGCAGTTAATCGAGGAGTTCCTCAAGGATCGATTCTGGGCCCTATACTTTTTATTTTATACTCTGCAAATATCACAGGATGCATAAGCAACTGCAAGTACCATATTTATGCTGACGATATCCAAGTCTACATTTCTTTTATGCCGGAGAACCTAGATACTGCCATAAAATATTTAAACGAAGACTTGCAGCGAATAGTGACATGGGCTGAAAGTAATAATCTCGTTCTTAACCCAATAAAGTCGAAGTATTTATTAATGGGCAGCAGGCAACGCTAAGCTTCCATTCCCTCTCGATCGGCCCTTCAGCCAACGCTCTTAGGCGTACCAATTGAACGTGTGCTTGAAGCTCGGAATCTGGGTCTGACCATGGATGCTGAATTACGATTCGAGAAACATGTAGCTGACTGTGTACAAGCTTGTTTTTATAGATTAAAAATATTGTATAAAATAAGACCTTTCCTTAGCACTGAGTTACGTACACAGCTGGTGGAAGCACTGGTGCTTTCAAAATTAAACTATGCGGACTCTGTTTATGGACCTAGATTGCTTGCACGTACACAGCGTCTTGTACAAAGGGTTCAGAACGCTTGCGCTAGGTTTTGTTATTCTGTTCCCCCGTGCAGTCACATTACACCTTTTTTGAATAAGCATTACATCTTAAAAATGAAATCAAGACGTAAACTGCACCTAGCATGTCTTCTTTTTGGTGTAGTCAAATATGAAAAGCCTGTTTATCTACATGAGAAGCTATCTATGGTTACAGACAACAGACGCTGTACTAGCAGGCAGTGCTCCCAGCAATTAGCTATTCAGACACACAGATCAGCTGCATTCAGAGGCAGTTTTCGATATGCAGCAACAAAGTGTTGGAACAATATTCCACCACCAATTAGGAATTTAAATAATATTTTTGCTTTCAAAATGAAACTCAAGACCTTTCTTACTGAATCCCAGAGACATCATGGCAATCACCAGGATGTTTCTTTTATCTGACATGTCGGATTTACTGTCCTCCTATGCTAGGTTAAATACTCACGCATGCGTCAATGCTCCCTGAATGATACTTGCAATTTTATAAATATTTTTATTTACTCATATTTATATAAATACCATTATTTTGTATTATGCATATATATTATTAATTAATAGAATACATTTTATGATCTTTTGTTTTTACCCAAATTATCCGATTTTGTATGTTTCAAATTACATTGTATTACTTTTAAAAATAATATAATAAAAATATTTTTCAGTCGAGTCTCGTCCGTTTGCCAATTCAAAGGTTTTTTGGCTGAAAATCAGCGCTGTGTGGGACTATTCTTACACAGTCCATGCTGAGCCAACCCCTTTTCGATACAGAACTATTTTTTTTACTTTTTATTTATTTTCATTTAATATTCAACTGTATTATGTTCTTGTGCCGAATAAATGTTTTTTCTATTCTATTCTATTCTATTCTATTCTATAAATCTCAACGTATGAACGCAAAGTTACCGTTGACAACAGACGAAGATCATAGACTACGCGCGGTCTATAATCTGTCAAAACAAACACTGGATGAACCAACAATAAACGTATTATCGAAAGGAATGAATTTCGCAATAACACCGCGAAAAATCCCGTACGAAGAAATTATCTGTAGTGTCGAAGATTGTCAGTATAAAAATAATATCGGTAAGGAAGATTTGGAGGCCATGCGTCAAGACATTTCGTCTATGTTACGTCGAAGTTCAGTGCCCAAACTAAATCTTCCTAAAGACGAATTTAAAGCGTTGAACAACTTACGGAACAGACCAGAACTCACGATCCTCCGCGCGGATAAAGGAAATGCTACGGTTAATGGATACGTCAGATTACAATTTTAAAATTCAACAACTTTTGTCGGATGAAAATATTTATAAAAAGGTTAAATCAGACCCAACCGCGAACACGCTGAAAACAACTCGCGATCTAGTAAAGAAACACTCCGAAAAATTGAATCTGGACGTAAATTTGGTAATACCATCATGTGCCAAACCACCGAAGTTGTATGGGTTACCTAAAATACACAAACCAAATGCTCCACTACGTCCAATAGTGAGCCAGATCGATTCACCAACTTATAGATTGGCTCAGCATGTAGCGAAAATACTCTCACCGCACAAAGGATTCATACCATTTTGTCAGTGAGATTAAAGACCTACATCTTACTGACAATGAAACTATGGTCAGTTTTGATGTCCAGTCGCTATTCACATGCCTACCTGTAGAAGACTGCATCTCAATTGTATCCAGGAAGCTAGAGGAGAACAACATGCCAGCAGAATATGCAGAACTACATAGACATTGCCTTACATCTGGCTATCTATTGTGGAAGGAACAGTACTACAAGCAAGTAGATGGTGTGGCGATGGGCTCTCCAGTATCTCCCATTGTCGCCGACATTTTCATGGAAGACTTTGAGGAGAAAGCCCTCCGTACTTCTCCAGTAAATCCAAGATTTTACAAGCGGTATGTAGATGATACTTTCACAATTTTACCATCGCATAAAGTAACTGCATTTCTAGACCACCTTAACTCCCTAAACTCTAAAATTCAATTTACAATGGCGTTAGAGGCAAATAACTCTTTAGCTTTTCTGGATGTGTTAGTAATTCGGAATCCTAATAACACCTTGTGCCACACTTGTGCTTGTGCAACCACTGTGTATAGAAAAAAGACCCATACAAGGTATTTAAATGGTGAATCTCACCACCATCCTTCACAGTTAGCTACCGTGGGTAAATCTTTTTTTCAGAGAGCACAAGGGATCTGTGACAGTAAACACCTGGCCGCCGAGCTTCAGCATGTCAAGCAAGTTTTGCAAGACAACAAGCTTCGGGTTCCGCGCCTTCGTCGCAGTGACCGAGTGAAGCCGGCCACAGTCGAGCGTGTACCTGCTGTTCTTCCATATGTCAGAGGAGTCACGGACAAGATTGGCTATATCTTGAAGCGAGCTTCTATAAGAACATTTTTCAAGCCGCCGAAGAAGATAAGTCAGTTTTTACCATCTGTCAAGTGTAACATCCCTCTACAAGATGCAGGAGTATACAAGCAGGATTGTGAATGTGGTCTCTCTTACATAGGGAAAACTAAAAGATCCATAAAAACCCGCGTTAAAGAACATATAGCTGATGTGAAGCATCGACGCTCTAGGAAGTCTGCAGTCTGTGACCATGTTCTGGATCATCCCAACCATTACATCAGATTTGATAGACCACAAATCCTTGCAAAAGAACATCGATTCCTACCAAGGATGATTCGCGAGGCTATTGAAATTAAAAAACATTCTAATTTCAATAGGGAAGATGGTTGGGTATTACCACCGGCTTGGGATCCTATTATTAATAAAATTAAATCAAAAACCAAGCATACCACTGCAAGGCTTCAAGACACAGTAAGCTCTTTCTGCGTAGATCGGACTAAAAATAATAATTAAAAGCTGAAGGTACTCCGGGTTAACTATGACATCGGGACAACTGTCACCTCAGCCCCCCCGTGACCATGGGTGCTGTAAAGCGCCCGAAACGTCGGGTTAAAAATAGTTATAAATTAAACGCGATAAAATCCGTAAAAATAGTTTTATTTAAATGTGTAATATTCGCGAAAATAAAAGAAAACATTATGTGAACCAGTACGGACTGGAAATCGCAAATAAAATACGCCGGTTAGAAGATCTCAAGAGCAAGCGCGCAAGATTCCTAACATCTTTGAATTTCTTGAAGAGATGCAGAGACCATGATCTCATTCCTACGTGTGTCAAAATATCAGCCAAAAAGGACATTCGAGGAAGCGCGAAGATCCTAAACCAGGCAAGTAAAAAGTTGCTAAGGACGGTAATTCAGCAAAAACGTACCGATCTACACACCATAAAGACGGCCATAGACAATTCATCCAGTGAATTAAAATCTATCTTAACGACATTTGATTTTAACAATTGCATCGAAACTTTAAATAAGCGCGAAACAGCTAAATATAATGAATGCAAAATTAAACATATAGATAAATACCAAAAATTAACGAACAAATTAAATGTCAAATACAAATCTCATATCGCATCTCCGATCTAGTTTGGCAGCAGTTAATCGAGGAGTTCCTCAAGGATCGATTCTGGGCCCTATACTTTTTATTTTATACTCTGCAAATATCACAGGATGCATAAGCAACTGCAAGTACCATATTTATGCTGACGATATCCAAGTCTACATTTCTTTTATGCCGGAGAACCTAGATACTGCCATAAAATATTTAAACGAAGACTTGCAGCGAATAGTGACATGGGCTGAAAGTAATAATCTCGTTCTTAACCCAATAAAGTCGAAGTATTTATTAATGGGCAGCAGGCAACGCTAAGCTTCCATTCCCTCTCGATCGGCCCTTCAGCCAACGCTCTTAGGCGTACCAATTGAACGTGTGCTTGAAGCTCGGAATCTGGGTCTGACCATGGATGCTGAATTACGATTCGAGAAACATGTAGCTGACTGTGTACAAGCTTGTTTTTATAGATTAAAAATATTGTATAAAATAAGACCTTTCCTTAGCACTGAGTTACGTACACAGCTGGTGGAAGCACTGGTGCTTTCAAAATTAAACTATGCGGACTCTGTTTATGGACCTAGATTGCTTGCACGTACACAGCGTCTTGTACAAAGGGTTCAGAACGCTTGCGCTAGGTTTTGTTATTCTGTTCCCCCGTGCAGTCACATTACACCTTTTTTGAATAAGCATTACATCTTAAAAATGAAATCAAGACGTAAACTGCACCTAGCATGTCTTCTTTTTGGTGTAGTCAAATATGAAAAGCCTGTTTATCTACATGAGAAGCTATCTATGGTTACAGACAACAGACGCTGTACTAGCAGGCAGTGCTCCCAGCAATTAGCTATTCAGACACACAGATCAGCTGCATTCAGAGGCAGTTTTCGATATGCAGCAACAAAGTGTTGGAACAATATTCCACCACCAATTAGGAATTTAAATAATATTTTTGCTTTCAAAATGAAACTCAAGACCTTTCTTACTGAATCCCAGAGACATCATGGCAATCACCAGGATGTTTCTTTTATCTGACATGTCGGATTTACTGTCCTCCTATGCTAGGTTAAATACTCACGCATGCGTCAATGCTCCCTGAATGATACTTGCAATTTTATAAATATTTTTATTTACTCATATTTATATAAATACCATTATTTTGTATTATGCATATATATTATTAATTAATAGAATACATTTTATGATCTTTTGTTTTTACCCAAATTATCCGATTTTGTATGTTTCAAATTACATTGTATTACTTTTAAAAATAATATAATAAAAATATTTTTCAGTCGAGTCTCGTCCGTTTGCCAATTCAAAGGTTTTTTGGCTGAAAATCAGCGCTGTGTGGGACTATTCTTACACAGTCCATGCTGAGCCAACCCCTTTTCGATACAGAACTATTTTGTTTACTTTTTATTTATTTTCATTTAATATTCAACTGTATTATGTTCTTGTGCCGAATAAATGTTTTTTCTATTCTATTCTATTCTATTCTATTCTATAAATCTCAACGTATGAACGCAAAGTTACCGTTGACAACAGACGAAGATCATAGACTACGCGCGGTCTATAATCTGTCAAAACAAACACTGGATGAACCAACAATAAACGTATTATCGAAAGGAATGAATTTCGCAATAACACCGCGAAAAATCCCGTACGAAGAAATTATCTGTAGTGTCGAAGATTGTCAGTATAAAAATAATATCGGTAAGGAAGATTTGGAGGCCATGCGTCAAGACATTTCGTCTATGTTACGTCGAAGTTCAGTGCCCAAACTAAATCTTCCTAAAGACGAATTTAAAGCGTTGAACAACTTACGGAACAGACCAGAACTCACGATCCTCCGCGCGGATAAAGGAAATGCTACGGTTAATGGATACGTCAGATTACAATTTTAAAATTCAACAACTTTTGTCGGATGAAAATATTTATAAAAAGGTTAAATCAGACCCAACCGCGAACACGCTGAAAACAACTCGCGATCTAGTAAAGAAACACTCCGAAAAATTGAATCTGGACGTAAATTTGGTAATACCATCATGTGCCAAACCACCGAAGTTGTATGGGTTACCTAAAATACACAAACCAAATGCTCCACTACGTCCAATAGTGAGCCAGATCGATTCACCAACTTATAGATTGGCTCAGCATGTAGCGAAAATACTCTCACCGCACAAAGGATTCATACCATTTTGTCAGTGAGATTAAAGACCTACATCTTACTGACAATGAAACTATGGTCAGTTTTGATGTCCAGTCGCTATTCACATGCCTACCTGTAGAAGACTGCATCTCAATTGTATCCAGGAAGCTAGAGGAGAACAACATGCCAGCAGAATATGCAGAACTACATAGACATTGCCTTACATCTGGCTATCTATTGTGGAAGGAACAGTACTACAAGCAAGTAGATGGTGTGGCGATGGGCTCTCCAGTATCTCCCATTGTCGCCGACATTTTCATGGAAGACTTTGAGGAGAAAGCCCTCCGTACTTCTCCAGTAAATCCAAGATTTTACAAGCGGTATGTAGATGATACTTTCACAATTTTACCATCGCATAAAGTAACTGCATTTCTAGACCACCTTAACTCCCTAAACTCTAAAATTCAATTTACAATGGCGTTAGAGGCAAATAACTCTTTAGCTTTTCTGGATGTGTTAGTAATTCGGAATCCTAATAACACCTTGTGCCACACTTGTGCTTGTGCAACCACTGTGTATAGAAAAAAGACCCATACAAGGTATTTAAATGGTGAATCTCACCACCATCCTTCACAGTTAGCTACCGTGGGTAAATCTTTTTTTCAGAGAGCACAAGGGATCTGTGACAGTAAACACCTGGCCGCCGAGCTTCAGCATGTCAAGCAAGTTTTGCAAGACAACAAGCTTCGGGTTCCGCGCCTTCGTCGCAGTGACCGAGTGAAGCCGGCCACAGTCGAGCGTGTACCTGCTGTTCTTCCATATGTCAGAGGAGTCACGGACAAGATTGGCTATATCTTGAAGCGAGCTTCTATAAGAACATTTTTCAAGCCGCCGAAGAAGATAAGTCAGTTTTTACCATCTGTCAAGTGTAACATCCCTCTACAAGATGCAGGAGTATACAAGCAGGATTGTGAATGTGGTCTCTCTTACATAGGGAAAACTAAAAGATCCATAAAAACCCGCGTTAAAGAACATATAGCTGATGTGAAGCATCGACGCTCTAGGAAGTCTGCAGTCTGTGACCATGTTCTGGATCATCCCAACCATTACATCAGATTTGATAGACCACAAATCCTTGCAAAAGAACATCGATTCCTACCAAGGATGATTCGCGAGGCTATTGAAATTAAAAAACATTCTAATTTCAATAGGGAAGATGGTTGGGTATTACCACCGGCTTGGGATCCTATTATTAATAAAATTAAATCAAAAACCAAGCATACCACTGCAAGGCTTCAAGACACAGTAAGCTCTTTCTGCGTAGATCGGACTAAAAATAATAATTAAAAGCTGAAGGTACTCCGGGTTAACTATGACATCGGGACAACTGTCACCTCAGCCCCCCCGTGACCATGGGTGCTGTAAAGCGCCCGAAACGTCGGGTTAAAAATAGTTATAAATTAAACGCGATAAAATCCGTAAAAATAGTTTTATTTAAATGTGTAATATTCGCGAAAATAAAAGAAAACATTATGTGAACCAGTACGGACTGGAAATCGCAAATAAAATACGCCGGTTAGAAGATCTCAAGAGCAAGCGCGCAAGATTCCTAACATCTTTGAATTTCTTGAAGAGATGCAGAGACCATGATCTCATTCCTACGTGTGTCAAAATATCAGCCAAAAAGGACATTCGAGGAAGCGCGAAGATCCTAAACCAGGCAAGTAAAAAGTTGCTAAGGACGGTAATTCAGCAAAAACGTACCGATCTACACACCATAAAGACGGCCATAGACAATTCATCCAGTGAATTAAAATCTATCTTAACGACATTTGATTTTAACAATTGCATCGAAACTTTAAATAAGCGCGAAACAGCTAAATATAATGAATGCAAAATTAAACATATAGATAAATACCAAAAATTAACGAACAAATTAAATGTCAAATACAAATCTCATATCGCATCTCCGATCTAGTTTGGCAGCAGTTAATCGAGGAGTTCCTCAAGGATCGATTCTGGGCCCTATACTTTTTATTTTATACTCTGCAAATATCACAGGATGCATAAGCAACTGCAAGTACCATATTTATGCTGACGATATCCAAGTCTACATTTCTTTTATGCCGGAGAACCTAGATACTGCCATAAAATATTTAAACGAAGACTTGCAGCGAATAGTGACATGGGCTGAAAGTAATAATCTCGTTCTTAACCCAATAAAGTCGAAGTATTTATTAATGGGCAGCAGGCAACGCTAAGCTTCCATTCCCTCTCGATCGGCCCTTCAGCCAACGCTCTTAGGCGTACCAATTGAACGTGTGCTTGAAGCTCGGAATCTGGGTCTGACCATGGATGCTGAATTACGATTCGAGAAACATGTAGCTGACTGTGTACAAGCTTGTTTTTATAGATTAAAAATATTGTATAAAATAAGACCTTTCCTTAGCACTGAGTTACGTACACAGCTGGTGGAAGCACTGGTGCTTTCAAAATTAAACTATGCGGACTCTGTTTATGGACCTAGATTGCTTGCACGTACACAGCGTCTTGTACAAAGGGTTCAGAACGCTTGCGCTAGGTTTTGTTATTCTGTTCCCCCGTGCAGTCACATTACACCTTTTTTGAATAAGCATTACATCTTAAAAATGAAATCAAGACGTAAACTGCACCTAGCATGTCTTCTTTTTGGTGTAGTCAAATATGAAAAGCCTGTTTATCTACATGAGAAGCTATCTATGGTTACAGACAACAGACGCTGTACTAGCAGGCAGTGCTCCCAGCAATTAGCTATTCAGACACACAGATCAGCTGCATTCAGAGGCAGTTTTCGATATGCAGCAACAAAGTGTTGGAACAATATTCCACCACCAATTAGGAATTTAAATAATATTTTTGCTTTCAAAATGAAACTCAAGACCTTTCTTACTGAATCCCAGAGACATCATGGCAATCACCAGGATGTTTCTTTTATCTGACATGTCGGATTTACTGTCCTCCTATGCTAGGTTAAATACTCACGCATGCGTCAATGCTCCCTGAATGATACTTGCAATTTTATAAATATTTTTATTTACTCATATTTATATAAATACCATTATTTTGTATTATGCATATATATTATTAATTAATAGAATACATTTTATGATCTTTTGTTTTTACCCAAATTATCCGATTTTGTATGTTTCAAATTACATTGTATTACTTTTAAAAATAATATAATAAAAATATTTTTCAGTCGAGTCTCGTCCGTTTGCCAATTCAAAGGTTTTTTGGCTGAAAATCAGCGCTGTGTGGGACTATTCTTACACAGTCCATGCTGAGCCAACCCCTTTTCGATACAGAACTATTTTGTTTACTTTTTATTTATTTTCATTTAATATTCAACTGTATTATGTTCTTGTGCCGAATAAATGTTTTTTCTATTCTATTCTATTCTATTCTATTCTATAAATCTCAACGTATGAACGCAAAGTTACCGTTGACAACAGACGAAGATCATAGACTACGCGCGGTCTATAATCTGTCAAAACAAACACTGGATGAACCAACAATAAACGTATTATCGAAAGGAATGAATTTCGCAATAACACCGCGAAAAATCCCGTACGAAGAAATTATCTGTAGTGTCGAAGATTGTCAGTATAAAAATAATATCGGTAAGGAAGATTTGGAGGCCATGCGTCAAGACATTTCGTCTATGTTACGTCGAAGTTCAGTGCCCAAACTAAATCTTCCTAAAGACGAATTTAAAGCGTTGAACAACTTACGGAACAGACCAGAACTCACGATCCTCCGCGCGGATAAAGGAAATGCTACGGTTAATGGATACGTCAGATTACAATTTTAAAATTCAACAACTTTTGTCGGATGAAAATATTTATAAAAAGGTTAAATCAGACCCAACCGCGAACACGCTGAAAACAACTCGCGATCTAGTAAAGAAACACTCCGAAAAATTGAATCTGGACGTAAATTTGGTAATACCATCATGTGCCAAACCACCGAAGTTGTATGGGTTACCTAAAATACACAAACCAAATGCTCCACTACGTCCAATAGTGAGCCAGATCGATTCACCAACTTATAGATTGGCTCAGCATGTAGCGAAAATACTCTCACCGCACAAAGGATTCATACCATTTTGTCAGTGAGATTAAAGACCTACATCTTACTGACAATGAAACTATGGTCAGTTTTGATGTCCAGTCGCTATTCACATGCCTACCTGTAGAAGACTGCATCTCAATTGTATCCAGGAAGCTAGAGGAGAACAACATGCCAGCAGAATATGCAGAACTACATAGACATTGCCTTACATCTGGCTATCTATTGTGGAAGGAACAGTACTACAAGCAAGTAGATGGTGTGGCGATGGGCTCTCCAGTATCTCCCATTGTCGCCGACATTTTCATGGAAGACTTTGAGGAGAAAGCCCTCCGTACTTCTCCAGTAAATCCAAGATTTTACAAGCGGTATGTAGATGATACTTTCACAATTTTACCATCGCATAAAGTAACTGCATTTCTAGACCACCTTAACTCCCTAAACTCTAAAATTCAATTTACAATGGCGTTAGAGGCAAATAACTCTTTAGCTTTTCTGGATGTGTTAGTAATTCGGAATCCTAATAACACCTTGTGCCACACTTGTGCTTGTGCAACCACTGTGTATAGAAAAAAGACCCATACAAGGTATTTAAATGGTGAATCTCACCACCATCCTTCACAGTTAGCTACCGTGGGTAAATCTTTTTTTCAGAGAGCACAAGGGATCTGTGACAGTAAACACCTGGCCGCCGAGCTTCAGCATGTCAAGCAAGTTTTGCAAGACAACAAGCTTCGGGTTCCGCGCCTTCGTCGCAGTGACCGAGTGAAGCCGGCCACAGTCGAGCGTGTACCTGCTGTTCTTCCATATGTCAGAGGAGTCACGGACAAGATTGGCTATATCTTGAAGCGAGCTTCTATAAGAACATTTTTCAAGCCGCCGAAGAAGATAAGTCAGTTTTTACCATCTGTCAAGTGTAACATCCCTCTACAAGATGCAGGAGTATACAAGCAGGATTGTGAATGTGGTCTCTCTTACATAGGGAAAACTAAAAGATCCATAAAAACCCGCGTTAAAGAACATATAGCTGATGTGAAGCATCGACGCTCTAGGAAGTCTGCAGTCTGTGACCATGTTCTGGATCATCCCAACCATTACATCAGATTTGATAGACCACAAATCCTTGCAAAAGAACATCGATTCCTACCAAGGATGATTCGCGAGGCTATTGAAATTAAAAAACATTCTAATTTCAATAGGGAAGATGGTTGGGTATTACCACCGGCTTGGGATCCTATTATTAATAAAATTAAATCAAAAACCAAGCATACCACTGCAAGGCTTCAAGACACAGTAAGCTCTTTCTGCGTAGATCGGACTAAAAATAATAATTAAAAGCTGAAGGTACTCCGGGTTAACTATGACATCGGGACAACTGTCACCTCAGCCCCCCCGTGACCATGGGTGCTGTAAAGCGCCCGAAACGTCGGGTTAAAAATAGTTATAAATTAAACGCGATAAAATCCGTAAAAATAGTTTTATTTAAATGTGTAATATTCGCGAAAATAAAAGAAAACATTATGTGAACCAGTACGGACTGGAAATCGCAAATAAAATACGCCGGTTAGAAGATCTCAAGAGCAAGCGCGCAAGATTCCTAACATCTTTGAATTTCTTGAAGAGATGCAGAGACCATGATCTCATTCCTACGTGTGTCAAAATATCAGCCAAAAAGGACATTCGAGGAAGCGCGAAGATCCTAAACCAGGCAAGTAAAAAGTTGCTAAGGACGGTAATTCAGCAAAAACGTACCGATCTACACACCATAAAGACGGCCATAGACAATTCATCCAGTGAATTAAAATCTATCTTAACGACATTTGATTTTAACAATTGCATCGAAACTTTAAATAAGCGCGAAACAGCTAAATATAATGAATGCAAAATTAAACATATAGATAAATACCAAAAATTAACGAACAAATTAAATGTCAAATACAAATCTCATATCGCATCTCCGATCTAGTTTGGCAGCAGTTAATCGAGGAGTTCCTCAAGGATCGATTCTGGGCCCTATACTTTTTATTTTATACTCTGCAAATATCACAGGATGCATAAGCAACTGCAAGTACCATATTTATGCTGACGATATCCAAGTCTACATTTCTTTTATGCCGGAGAACCTAGATACTGCCATAAAATATTTAAACGAAGACTTGCAGCGAATAGTGACATGGGCTGAAAGTAATAATCTCGTTCTTAACCCAATAAAGTCGAAGTATTTATTAATGGGCAGCAGGCAACGCTAAGCTTCCATTCCCTCTCGATCGGCCCTTCAGCCAACGCTCTTAGGCGTACCAATTGAACGTGTGCTTGAAGCTCGGAATCTGGGTCTGACCATGGATGCTGAATTACGATTCGAGAAACATGTAGCTGACTGTGTACAAGCTTGTTTTTATAGATTAAAAATATTGTATAAAATAAGACCTTTCCTTAGCACTGAGTTACGTACACAGCTGGTGGAAGCACTGGTGCTTTCAAAATTAAACTATGCGGACTCTGTTTATGGACCTAGATTGCTTGCACGTACACAGCGTCTTGTACAAAGGGTTCAGAACGCTTGCGCTAGGTTTTGTTATTCTGTTCCCCCGTGCAGTCACATTACACCTTTTTTGAATAAGCATTACATCTTAAAAATGAAATCAAGACGTAAACTGCACCTAGCATGTCTTCTTTTTGGTGTAGTCAAATATGAAAAGCCTGTTTATCTACATGAGAAGCTATCTATGGTTACAGACAACAGACGCTGTACTAGCAGGCAGTGCTCCCAGCAATTAGCTATTCAGACACACAGATCAGCTGCATTCAGAGGCAGTTTTCGATATGCAGCAACAAAGTGTTGGAACAATATTCCACCACCAATTAGGAATTTAAATAATATTTTTGCTTTCAAAATGAAACTCAAGACCTTTCTTACTGAATCCCAGAGACATCATGGCAATCACCAGGATGTTTCTTTTATCTGACATGTCGGATTTACTGTCCTCCTATGCTAGGTTAAATACTCACGCATGCGTCAATGCTCCCTGAATGATACTTGCAATTTTATAAATATTTTTATTTACTCATATTTATATAAATACCATTATTTTGTATTATGCATATATATTATTAATTAATAGAATACATTTTATGATCTTTTGTTTTTACCCAAATTATCCGATTTTGTATGTTTCAAATTACATTGTATTACTTTTAAAAATAATATAATAAAAATATTTTTCAGTCGAGTCTCGTCCGTTTGCCAATTCAAAGGTTTTTTGGCTGAAAATCAGCGCTGTGTGGGACTATTCTTACACAGTCCATGCTGAGCCAACCCCTTTTCGATACAGAACTATTTTGTTTACTTTTTATTTATTTTCATTTAATATTCAACTGTATTATGTTCTTGTGCCGAATAAATGTTTTTTCTATTCTATTCTATTCTATTCTATTCTATAAATCTCAACGTATGAACGCAAAGTTACCGTTGACAACAGACGAAGATCATAGACTACGCGCGGTCTATAATCTGTCAAAACAAACACTGGATGAACCAACAATAAACGTATTATCGAAAGGAATGAATTTCGCAATAACACCGCGAAAAATCCCGTACGAAGAAATTATCTGTAGTGTCGAAGATTGTCAGTATAAAAATAATATCGGTAAGGAAGATTTGGAGGCCATGCGTCAAGACATTTCGTCTATGTTACGTCGAAGTTCAGTGCCCAAACTAAATCTTCCTAAAGACGAATTTAAAGCGTTGAACAACTTACGGAACAGACCAGAACTCACGATCCTCCGCGCGGATAAAGGAAATGCTACGGTTAATGGATACGTCAGATTACAATTTTAAAATTCAACAACTTTTGTCGGATGAAAATATTTATAAAAAGGTTAAATCAGACCCAACCGCGAACACGCTGAAAACAACTCGCGATCTAGTAAAGAAACACTCCGAAAAATTGAATCTGGACGTAAATTTGGTAATACCATCATGTGCCAAACCACCGAAGTTGTATGGGTTACCTAAAATACACAAACCAAATGCTCCACTACGTCCAATAGTGAGCCAGATCGATTCACCAACTTATAGATTGGCTCAGCATGTAGCGAAAATACTCTCACCGCACAAAGGATTCATACCATTTTGTCAGTGAGATTAAAGACCTACATCTTACTGACAATGAAACTATGGTCAGTTTTGATGTCCAGTCGCTATTCACATGCCTACCTGTAGAAGACTGCATCTCAATTGTATCCAGGAAGCTAGAGGAGAACAACATGCCAGCAGAATATGCAGAACTACATAGACATTGCCTTACATCTGGCTATCTATTGTGGAAGGAACAGTACTACAAGCAAGTAGATGGTGTGGCGATGGGCTCTCCAGTATCTCCCATTGTCGCCGACATTTTCATGGAAGACTTTGAGGAGAAAGCCCTCCGTACTTCTCCAGTAAATCCAAGATTTTACAAGCGGTATGTAGATGATACTTTCACAATTTTACCATCGCATAAAGTAACTGCATTTCTAGACCACCTTAACTCCCTAAACTCTAAAATTCAATTTACAATGGCGTTAGAGGCAAATAACTCTTTAGCTTTTCTGGATGTGTTAGTAATTCGGAATCCTAATAACACCTTGTGCCACACTTGTGCTTGTGCAACCACTGTGTATAGAAAAAAGACCCATACAAGGTATTTAAATGGTGAATCTCACCACCATCCTTCACAGTTAGCTACCGTGGGTAAATCTTTTTTTCAGAGAGCACAAGGGATCTGTGACAGTAAACACCTGGCCGCCGAGCTTCAGCATGTCAAGCAAGTTTTGCAAGACAACAAGCTTCGGGTTCCGCGCCTTCGTCGCAGTGACCGAGTGAAGCCGGCCACAGTCGAGCGTGTACCTGCTGTTCTTCCATATGTCAGAGGAGTCACGGACAAGATTGGCTATATCTTGAAGCGAGCTTCTATAAGAACATTTTTCAAGCCGCCGAAGAAGATAAGTCAGTTTTTACCATCTGTCAAGTGTAACATCCCTCTACAAGATGCAGGAGTATACAAGCAGGATTGTGAATGTGGTCTCTCTTACATAGGGAAAACTAAAAGATCCATAAAAACCCGCGTTAAAGAACATATAGCTGATGTGAAGCATCGACGCTCTAGGAAGTCTGCAGTCTGTGACCATGTTCTGGATCATCCCAACCATTACATCAGATTTGATAGACCACAAATCCTTGCAAAAGAACATCGATTCCTACCAAGGATGATTCGCGAGGCTATTGAAATTAAAAAACATTCTAATTTCAATAGGGAAGATGGTTGGGTATTACCACCGGCTTGGGATCCTATTATTAATAAAATTAAATCAAAAACCAAGCATACCACTGCAAGGCTTCAAGACACAGTAAGCTCTTTCTGCGTAGATCGGACTAAAAATAATAATTAAAAGCTGAAGGTACTCCGGGTTAACTATGACATCGGGACAACTGTCACCTCAGCCCCCCCGTGACCATGGGTGCTGTAAAGCGCCCGAAACGTCGGGTTAAAAATAGTTATAAATTAAACGCGATAAAATCCGTAAAAATAGTTTTATTTAAATGTGTAATATTCGCGAAAATAAAAGAAAACATTATGTGAACCAGTACGGACTGGAAATCGCAAATAAAATACGCCGGTTAGAAGATCTCAAGAGCAAGCGCGCAAGATTCCTAACATCTTTGAATTTCTTGAAGAGATGCAGAGACCATGATCTCATTCCTACGTGTGTCAAAATATCAGCCAAAAAGGACATTCGAGGAAGCGCGAAGATCCTAAACCAGGCAAGTAAAAAGTTGCTAAGGACGGTAATTCAGCAAAAACGTACCGATCTACACACCATAAAGACGGCCATAGACAATTCATCCAGTGAATTAAAATCTATCTTAACGACATTTGATTTTAACAATTGCATCGAAACTTTAAATAAGCGCGAAACAGCTAAATATAATGAATGCAAAATTAAACATATAGATAAATACCAAAAATTAACGAACAAATTAAATGTCAAATACAAATCTCATATCGCATCTCCGATCTAGTTTGGCAGCAGTTAATCGAGGAGTTCCTCAAGGATCGATTCTGGGCCCTATACTTTTTATTTTATACTCTGCAAATATCACAGGATGCATAAGCAACTGCAAGTACCATATTTATGCTGACGATATCCAAGTCTACATTTCTTTTATGCCGGAGAACCTAGATACTGCCATAAAATATTTAAACGAAGACTTGCAGCGAATAGTGACATGGGCTGAAAGTAATAATCTCGTTCTTAACCCAATAAAGTCGAAGTATTTATTAATGGGCAGCAGGCAACGCTAAGCTTCCATTCCCTCTCGATCGGCCCTTCAGCCAACGCTCTTAGGCGTACCAATTGAACGTGTGCTTGAAGCTCGGAATCTGGGTCTGACCATGGATGCTGAATTACGATTCGAGAAACATGTAGC
Source organism: Luehdorfia chinensis (assembly GCA_019845155.1). Lineage (NCBI taxonomy): Eukaryota > Metazoa > Arthropoda > Insecta > Lepidoptera > Papilionidae > Luehdorfia > Luehdorfia chinensis. The sequence goes on from JAHVAK010000612.1 coordinate 383,160, forward strand.
TGACTGTGTACAAGCTTGTTTTTATAGATTAAAAATATTGTATAAAATAAGACCTTTCCTTAGCACTGAGTTACGTACACAGCTGGTGGAAGCACTGGTGCTTTCAAAATTAAACTATGCGGACTCTGTTTATGGACCTAGATTGCTTGCACGTACACAGCGTCTTGTACAAAGGGTTCAGAACGCTTGCGCTAGGTTTTGTTATTCTGTTCCCCCGTGCAGTCACATTACACCTTTTTTGAATAAGCATTACATCTTAAAAATGAAATCAAGACGTAAACTGCACCTAGCATGTCTTCTTTTTGGTGTAGTCAAATATGAAAAGCCTGTTTATCTACATGAGAAGCTATCTATGGTTACAGACAACAGACGCTGTACTAGCAGGCAGTGCTCCCAGCAATTAGCTATTCAGACACACAGATCAGCTGCATTCAGAGGCAGTTTTCGATATGCAGCAACAAAGTGTTGGAACAATATTCCACCACCAATTAGGAATTTAAATAATATTTTTGCTTTCAAAATGAAACTCAAGACCTTTCTTACTGAATCCCAGAGACATCATGGCAATCACCAGGATGTTTCTTTTATCTGACATGTCGGATTTACTGTCCTCCTATGCTAGGTTAAATACTCACGCATGCGTCAATGCTCCCTGAATGATACTTGCAATTTTATAAATATTTTTATTTACTCATATTTATATAAATACCATTATTTTGTATTATGCATATATATTATTAATTAATAGAATACATTTTATGATCTTTTGTTTTTACCCAAATTATCCGATTTTGTATGTTTCAAATTACATTGTATTACTTTTAAAAATAATATAATAAAAATATTTTTCAGTCGAGTCTCGTCCGTTTGCCAATTCAAAGGTTTTTTGGCTGAAAATCAGCGCTGTGTGGGACTATTCTTACACAGTCCATGCTGAGCCAACCCCTTTTCGATACAGAACTATTTTGTTTACTTTTTATTTATTTTCATTTAATATTCAACTGTATTATGTTCTTGTGCCGAATAAATGTTTTTTCTATTCTATTCTATTCTATTCTATTCTATAAATCTCAACGTATGAACGCAAAGTTACCGTTGACAACAGACGAAGATCATAGACTACGCGCGGTCTATAATCTGTCAAAACAAACACTGGATGAACCAACAATAAACGTATTATCGAAAGGAATGAATTTCGCAATAACACCGCGAAAAATCCCGTACGAAGAAATTATCTGTAGTGTCGAAGATTGTCAGTATAAAAATAATATCGGTAAGGAAGATTTGGAGGCCATGCGTCAAGACATTTCGTCTATGTTACGTCGAAGTTCAGTGCCCAAACTAAATCTTCCTAAAGACGAATTTAAAGCGTTGAACAACTTACGGAACAGACCAGAACTCACGATCCTCCGCGCGGATAAAGGAAATGCTACGGTTAATGGATACGTCAGATTACAATTTTAAAATTCAACAACTTTTGTCGGATGAAAATATTTATAAAAAGGTTAAATCAGACCCAACCGCGAACACGCTGAAAACAACTCGCGATCTAGTAAAGAAACACTCCGAAAAATTGAATCTGGACGTAAATTTGGTAATACCATCATGTGCCAAACCACCGAAGTTGTATGGGTTACCTAAAATACACAAACCAAATGCTCCACTACGTCCAATAGTGAGCCAGATCGATTCACCAACTTATAGATTGGCTCAGCATGTAGCGAAAATACTCTCACCGCACAAAGGATTCATACCATTTTGTCAGTGAGATTAAAGACCTACATCTTACTGACAATGAAACTATGGTCAGTTTTGATGTCCAGTCGCTATTCACATGCCTACCTGTAGAAGACTGCATCTCAATTGTATCCAGGAAGCTAGAGGAGAACAACATGCCAGCAGAATATGCAGAACTACATAGACATTGCCTTACATCTGGCTATCTATTGTGGAAGGAACAGTACTACAAGCAAGTAGATGGTGTGGCGATGGGCTCTCCAGTATCTCCCATTGTCGCCGACATTTTCATGGAAGACTTTGAGGAGAAAGCCCTCCGTACTTCTCCAGTAAATCCAAGATTTTACAAGCGGTATGTAGATGATACTTTCACAATTTTACCATCGCATAAAGTAACTGCATTTCTAGACCACCTTAACTCCCTAAACTCTAAAATTCAATTTACAATGGCGTTAGAGGCAAATAACTCTTTAGCTTTTCTGGATGTGTTAGTAATTCGGAATCCTAATAACACCTTGTGCCACACTTGTGCTTGTGCAACCACTGTGTATAGAAAAAAGACCCATACAAGGTATTTAAATGGTGAATCTCACCACCATCCTTCACAGTTAGCTACCGTGGGTAAATCTTTTTTTCAGAGAGCACAAGGGATCTGTGACAGTAAACACCTGGCCGCCGAGCTTCAGCATGTCAAGCAAGTTTTGCAAGACAACAAGCTTCGGGTTCCGCGCCTTCGTCGCAGTGACCGAGTGAAGCCGGCCACAGTCGAGCGTGTACCTGCTGTTCTTCCATATGTCAGAGGAGTCACGGACAAGATTGGCTATATCTTGAAGCGAGCTTCTATAAGAACATTTTTCAAGCCGCCGAAGAAGATAAGTCAGTTTTTACCATCTGTCAAGTGTAACATCCCTCTACAAGATGCAGGAGTATACAAGCAGGATTGTGAATGTGGTCTCTCTTACATAGGGAAAACTAAAAGATCCATAAAAACCCGCGTTAAAGAACATATAGCTGATGTGAAGCATCGACGCTCTAGGAAGTCTGCAGTCTGTGACCATGTTCTGGATCATCCCAACCATTACATCAGATTTGATAGACCACAAATCCTTGCAAAAGAACATCGATTCCTACCAAGGATGATTCGCGAGGCTATTGAAATTAAAAAACATTCTAATTTCAATAGGGAAGATGGTTGGGTATTACCACCGGCTTGGGATCCTATTATTAATAAAATTAAATCAAAAACCAAGCATACCACTGCAAGGCTTCAAGACACAGTAAGCTCTTTCTGCGTAGATCGGACTAAAAATAATAATTAAAAGCTGAAGGTACTCCGGGTTAACTATGACATCGGGACAACTGTCACCTCAGCCCCCCCGTGACCATGGGTGCTGTAAAGCGCCCGAAACGTCGGGTTAAAAATAGTTATAAATTAAACGCGATAAAATCCGTAAAAATAGTTTTATTTAAATGTGTAATATTCGCGAAAATAAAAGAAAACATTATGTGAACCAGTACGGACTGGAAATCGCAAATAAAATACGCCGGTTAGAAGATCTCAAGAGCAAGCGCGCAAGATTCCTAACATCTTTGAATTTCTTGAAGAGATGCAGAGACCATGATCTCATTCCTACGTGTGTCAAAATATCAGCCAAAAAGGACATTCGAGGAAGCGCGAAGATCCTAAACCAGGCAAGTAAAAAGTTGCTAAGGACGGTAATTCAGCAAAAACGTACCGATCTACACACCATAAAGACGGCCATAGACAATTCATCCAGTGAATTAAAATCTATCTTAACGACATTTGATTTTAACAATTGCATCGAAACTTTAAATAAGCGCGAAACAGCTAAATATAATGAATGCAAAATTAAACATATAGATAAATACCAAAAATTAACGAACAAATTAAATGTCAAATACAAATCTCATATCGCATCTCCGATCTAGTTTGGCAGCAGTTAATCGAGGAGTTCCTCAAGGATCGATTCTGGGCCCTATACTTTTTATTTTATACTCTGCAAATATCACAGGATGCATAAGCAACTGCAAGTACCATATTTATGCTGACGATATCCAAGTCTACATTTCTTTTATGCCGGAGAACCTAGATACTGCCATAAAATATTTAAACGAAGACTTGCAGCGAATAGTGACATGGGCTGAAAGTAATAATCTCGTTCTTAACCCAATAAAGTCGAAGTATTTATTAATGGGCAGCAGGCAACGCTAAGCTTCCATTCCCTCTCGATCGGCCCTTCAGCCAACGCTCTTAGGCGTACCAATTGAACGTGTGCTTGAAGCTCGGAATCTGGGTCTGACCATGGATGCTGAATTACGATTCGAGAAACATGTAGCTGACTGTGTACAAGCTTGTTTTTATAGATTAAAAATATTGTATAAAATAAGACCTTTCCTTAGCACTGAGTTACGTACACAGCTGGTGGAAGCACTGGTGCTTTCAAAATTAAACTATGCGGACTCTGTTTATGGACCTAGATTGCTTGCACGTACACAGCGTCTTGTACAAAGGGTTCAGAACGCTTGCGCTAGGTTTTGTTATTCTGTTCCCCCGTGCAGTCACATTACACCTTTTTTGAATAAGCATTACATCTTAAAAATGAAATCAAGACGTAAACTGCACCTAGCATGTCTTCTTTTTGGTGTAGTCAAATATGAAAAGCCTGTTTATCTACATGAGAAGCTATCTATGGTTACAGACAACAGACGCTGTACTAGCAGGCAGTGCTCCCAGCAATTAGCTATTCAGACACACAGATCAGCTGCATTCAGAGGCAGTTTTCGATATGCAGCAACAAAGTGTTGGAACAATATTCCACCACCAATTAGGAATTTAAATAATATTTTTGCTTTCAAAATGAAACTCAAGACCTTTCTTACTGAATCCCAGAGACATCATGGCAATCACCAGGATGTTTCTTTTATCTGACATGTCGGATTTACTGTCCTCCTATGCTAGGTTAAATACTCACGCATGCGTCAATGCTCCCTGAATGATACTTGCAATTTTATAAATATTTTTATTTACTCATATTTATATAAATACCATTATTTTGTATTATGCATATATATTATTAATTAATAGAATACATTTTATGATCTTTTGTTTTTACCCAAATTATCCGATTTTGTATGTTTCAAATTACATTGTATTACTTTTAAAAATAATATAATAAAAATATTTTTCAGTCGAGTCTCGTCCGTTTGCCAATTCAAAGGTTTTTTGGCTGTAAATCAGCGCTGTGTGGGACTATTCTTACACAGTCCATGCTGAGCCAACCCCTTTTCGATACAGAACTATTTTGTTTACTTTTTATTTATTTTCATTTAATATTCAACTGTATTATGTTCTTGTGCCGAATAAATGTTTTTTCTATTCTATTCTATTCTATTCTATTCTATAAATCTCAACGTATGAACGCAAAGTTACCGTTGACAACAGACGAAGATCATAGACTACGCGCGGTCTATAATCTGTCAAAACAAACACTGGATGAACCAACAATAAACGTATTATCGAAAGGAATGAATTTCGCAATAACACCGCGAAAAATCCCGTACGAAGAAATTATCTGTAGTGTCGAAGATTGTCAGTATAAAAATAATATCGGTAAGGAAGATTTGGAGGCCATGCGTCAAGACATTTCGTCTATGTTACGTCGAAGTTCAGTGCCCAAACTAAATCTTCCTAAAGACGAATTTAAAGCGTTGAACAACTTACGGAACAGACCAGAACTCACGATCCTCCGCGCGGATAAAGGAAATGCTACGGTTAATGGATACGTCAGATTACAATTTTAAAATTCAACAACTTTTGTCGGATGAAAATATTTATAAAAAGGTTAAATCAGACCCAACCGCGAACACGCTGAAAACAACTCGCGATCTAGTAAAGAAACACTCCGAAAAATTGAATCTGGACGTAAATTTGGTAATACCATCATGTGCCAAACCACCGAAGTTGTATGGGTTACCTAAAATACACAAACCAAATGCTCCACTACGTCCAATAGTGAGCCAGATCGATTCACCAACTTATAGATTGGCTCAGCATGTAGCGAAAATACTCTCACCGCACAAAGGATTCATACCATTTTGTCAGTGAGATTAAAGACCTACATCTTACTGACAATGAAACTATGGTCAGTTTTGATGTCCAGTCGCTATTCACATGCCTACCTGTAGAAGACTGCATCTCAATTGTATCCAGGAAGCTAGAGGAGAACAACATACCAGCAGAATATGCAGAACTACATAGACATTGCCTTACATCTGGCTATCTATTGTGGAAGGAACAGTACTACAAGCAAGTAGATGGTGTGGCGATGGGCTCTCCAGTATCTCCCATTGTCGCCGACATTTTCATGGAAGACTTTGAGGAGAAAGCCCTCCGTACTTCTCCAGTAAATCCAAGATTTTACAAGCGGTATGTAGATGATACTTTCACAATTTTACCATCGCATAAAGTAACTGCATTTCTAGACCACCTTAACTCCCTAAACTCTAAAATTCAATTTACAATGGCGTTAGAGGCAAATAACTCTTTAGCTTTTCTGGATGTGTTAGTAATTCGGAATCCTAATAACACCTTGTGCCACACTTGTGCTTGTGCAACCACTGTGTATAGAAAAAAGACCCATACAAGGTATTTAAATGGTGAATCTCACCACCATCCTTCACAGTTAGCTACCGTGGGTAAATCTTTTTTTCAGAGAGCACAAGGGATCTGTGACAGTAAACACCTGGCCGCCGAGCTTCAGCATGTCAAGCAAGTTTTGCAAGACAACAAGCTTCGGGTTCCGCGCCTTCGTCGCAGTGACCGAGTGAAGCCGGCCACAGTCGAGCGTGTACCTGCTGTTCTTCCATATGTCAGAGGAGTCACGGACAAGATTGGCTATATCTTGAAGCGAGCTTCTATAAGAACATTTTTCAAGCCGCCGAAGAAGATAAGTCAGTTTTTACCATCTGTCAAGTGTAACATCCCTCTACAAGATGCAGGAGTATACAAGCAGGATTGTGAATGTGGTCTCTCTTACATAGGGAAAACTAAAAGATCCATAAAAACCCGCGTTAAAGAACATATAGCTGATGTGAAGCATCGACGCTCTAGGAAGTCTGCAGTCTGTGACCATGTTCTGGATCATCCCAACCATTACATCAGATTTGATAGACCACAAATCCTTGCAAAAGAACATCGATTCCTACCAAGGATGATTCGCGAGGCTATTGAAATTAAAAAACATTCTAATTTCAATAGGGAAGATGGTTGGGTATTACCACCGGCTTGGGATCCTATTATTAATAAAATTAAATCAAAAACCAAGCATACCACTGCAAGGCTTCAAGACACAGTAAGCTCTTTCTGCGTAGATCGGACTAAAAATAATAATTAAAAGCTGAAGGTACTCCGGGTTAACTATGACATCGGGACAACTGTCACCTCAGTCCCCCCGTGACCATGGGTGCTGTAAAGCGCCCGAAACGTCGGGTTAAAAATAGTTATAAATTAAACGCGATAAAATCCGTAAAAAATAGTTTTATTTAAATGTGTAATATTCGCGAAAATAAAAGAAAACATTAATATGGACATACTTTCGAAGCCCATATACAAACCTGATGTAGTTATTAAGAAGACGCTCTAGCCTGCTAAGAAGATGTCGGTCAAAGTCCGGCTAACACAAATCAGCATATCAATAATGGGTAAAATAGGTGTCTCTACAAGCGTAATCTTTGTCTTCACATGAACGAAGTTTTTTAGAAGGCACATGGACCGTAAGGTAACAAATACTTTGCGGCTTATATCAGTGACAATAACACCCCAGTCAAAGTTATCGTCAATGTAAAGACCAAGATTTGATACCGAGCTAAAAAGCAGGTATCAAAATTCCATTATAAAAAGGGAACACAGATTTAAGAAATTAACCTTGGACAACATTCTGGAACTGCCCACAATCATAGCTTGACATTTTATTGGATTTACAGAAACTTTTTTCATAGTTTATGTTTAATTTTTCAATGGCGTTATGGAGTTTTTCAATACTAGAATGCGGATAAATTGTAAGTCATCAGCATACAGATGGTACGAACAATTGAAAGTAGAACCGACTGCTGACTCCCGCGAAGACATGTAGTGAACCACTCTAAGATTGAAAGTGCAAATATTAAATGTGAAAAAATGGATAGAAGGATTTCATGGTCGACTGTCTTGAAAGCATAAGAAAAGTCAACAAGCACCATTACAGTAACTTTAAATAATGCTGTAGTGGTGCTGTGACCAAACGAAACCCGGACTGATAGGTCGAAGTACCGTCCGGGTACCGATAGGCTGAAGTACTCAGTTGGCTCTGTTTAAAATTATTTATATCTATTGTATATCTGGAAGAATATCTGTTTTGCAAAATTATTCTATAAGTTAATTCAAAATATAAGAAGCTATATTAAAAAAAAAACATTAATAGTATTCTACTAAATTTATTCACGTTCAGTATAGTATTTAAATTTTCAAAATAGTATTATCTTCATTTTATACCTTACTTATGAACCTGGGGCTTATATTTGCAAGAAATGTCGCCCGCTTTCCACCCATGGAGTATTTTTTATGTTAGTAATTAGTATAGCATCTACAATAGTTTTCACTCCAAAAAACACTAGTATAATCGATGATGCGATGATTATTCTGTCAATAAACATCAAGTGCTTTGCAATCCATTCCACTGCGCTGCGTATGATTGACATATTATCATTAAGAAATGGCTCCATAGGTGATGCCAACATTGCAAATGGAAGAGTGATACAAAGCAGGGTTCCTGTAATTGACATTAACGCTGACATTAGCAATGTCAAAGTAGGATTTCTTTGAAGCCTGATCAGCGAACAGTTCCGATTTTTCACTTTGTTTTGATTGATTAGACTGGCCAGTCCAAAATAATCGATAAGTCTGAAAATAATAAGATTTTTGAACAGAATAACGTGTAATATACGTTATGTAAATTTCATAGGTCTAAATTCATCCTTCATTTCAGCAAGAAAATGCAACCTGCATTTTTGGCACTATTGCATGTAATATGGCACTTTAGGGTTGCGTGATAACTTCAGTTATTAGGTTTTGAACATTTAAAATAATTTCCAGTGATAAAATGAATGAGTGTATCATTCATTTTAATCAGGGCCTGTAAGATATCCGGTGTATCGTCTAAGGTCTGATTTTGGACTTCAATGACATAACACCGGCTAAATAACCAAGTGGAAACTGTATACTCATCCAGCAGTTGCATCGAAAACAAAGCCGTGCGTTCTTTAAAACTACTAATCTATATCATTATCACCGAGCCCACAACATCGAGCGACATAATCGAACCCCTAATAAAAAGCACCACTTAGCCCGAGGCATGCATTCGCCTTAGTTTGCGTGAATTCGTAGCCTCATCTAACCCAGGGACATCCAACACTACACTGTCACGTTTAATATTACCGGTCTACATGTCATGTCATTGTTAGAAGCCTAACTTCTAACAATGACATCGCATTAGTGCACTAAGAAAGTTAGGTTAGGCAAGTGAGGGCTTTAATATTTGCGTTGAAGACATTATCTTGCACAGGCGACAACTCCTTGTCGACGTACGTATTTATATGTATGTATATATATATATATATATATATATATGTGTAATGAAAACCGTACACAGTTCAAAAAATATCTTACCTTTCTATTGCTAGTCTGTAAAATATCATTTTCAATTATGGGTATATTTAAAAATTGTAACTGACATATAATAACTACTTTAAAGACGGAGCGAGCGCTCGTTGTTACAAACAATAAAATTATGTTTTGGGGCTTTGTAGATTGTTTTATATGTGTCATAATTAATGTAAATAACGAAATTGCCCTCGTTAACAAATTAATTCATTCGTCCATCACTGTCCAATTGGAAGTAATTAATTGGTTTTAAACTGGCAATTAAATAAAATAATTTTGATTTCTGCGTAGTTAATATCCAGTAATTTAAATAAGATATTAGTAATAAAAAATAATGCCAACGAAAAAAAACTTACTTTTTTTAAAGCGACAATTGGAATTAAACGTCAAGAAGGAGAAACGCAAATATTTTCGTTGTCATATTTCCTTTCAATAATTTTTATTACTTTCGTTACAGTCTGTTTAAGCATGTAACTTACTGATTTTGGGTTTCATAATAAAGCCTTATCTCGGATTTAAAGTTTGTTAGCAGAGTTCAAGTATACGTATACAAGGTTTTAGTAAATAATATAATAAGTGGAAAATACACATGCAACATATTACATGTAAATGTGTATTTGGTGATGAAACGAACACTGAAATCGTAAAAAACTGGGTTACCATTGTTGTCGAGTAGGTATTTAATTTTCTATGAATCAGTCGGTGTTTTTTAATTTCGTATTTGATCTATAGTAAAAGTTACTTGTATTGATGGGTACTTTCACCTCTTTCGGCTTCTTACCTCATTTACCTTACACCTTGTATAAGTATATCAATGTTAGTGTACTGACGACATCCTTCTATAGCCATAACTGAAGTAAATCTGAAGTAAATGGCACAGCGTGTAACTTCACAGCTTTTAACTTTGTTGTGACTAACGTTTGCAAGGAATTATAAATTTGCTACTCGTATGTCCACACATGCTAATACGTTTAAGTGTTCGTGTCCATCTTACCAAATGTCTTCTATTGAATCTATGAATAAAATAACTGTGTGTGATAGTTTCCCTTAGGCTTTTTTTTTTCATTTTATTTTTTTATTTCATAAAAGTGACGGAACGAGCAAAACGTTCACCTGATGATAAGTGCAACGTCTGCCCATAACAAATGCTGTGTGACCCAGAAAATTTCTGTGTGACACCACACTGCGCCCGTCACCCTGAGACATCAGTTCTTAAGTCTCATATGCCCAGTGATTACGCTAGCTGTCAGTGCCCTTCAAACCGAAACACAGCAATGTTTGCACACTACTGCTTCACGGCAGAATAACTGGCCCTGGGGTGGTACCTACCTAGACGGATTCCTGCATAGGAATCCTACCACCAGTAGGAAGGAGATGAATTAATTAATTGATGAATTGTCGAACTTGACTTAACCAACGGGCTGTAAAGTTTCACTTTAAAAATCAGAATTTTGCGACACATATAGAAGCTGACAGAGGAGCGACCTGCCGATTTAATATAACCCACAGAGAATTTATCCATAAGGCGGCTTTTGCTAGATGAAAACCATATTGTACATATTTTGAGTTGTAAAAAGTATAACCACTATTATTTCATCTAAGAATAACTTAAATATTTTGTATATAAGATTTATGTCAATAGTATTTTAATTGATCTGTAAATTACGATCATCAAACATTTATCATATTTAAATAGAATTTAGAAAATTTTTCGAACCATATTGTTCGGTAGAATATTTGTAAAATTAGCTCAAAACTAATTTAGTAAATCGAGAAATAAGTAAGTAAATGCGATAAAATCTATAAAATTTAGTTTTATTAAATGTGTAATATTCGCTATAATATCCGCCATGCAGGAATCCGTCTAGTTAGGTACCATCCCGGGGCCAGTTATTCTGCCGTAAAGCAGCACTGTGCAAACATTGCAAACTGTGTGTGTGTTTCGGTTTGAAGGGCACTGAGAGCTAGTGTCATCACTGGGCATATGAGACTTAAGAACTGATGTCTCAGGGTATCGGGCGCAGTGTGGTGTCACACAGAAATGTTCTGGGTGACAGAGCACTTGTTATGGGCAGACATATGGGCAAACATTGGCAATACCAGAAGTGTCGCGGGTGCGTTGACGGACTTTCAGAAAGCAATAGTCTCTTTTCTTACATTCTAATTCTTACTTCTTGCTGGTTATATCTAACGCTGATAAAAATTATTAGATTTGAAATGGAACATGCTTAAAAATTTGGAAAATACAATCGAAAAAAAATTACTATGATATCACACAAAACCTTTGAAACTTAAAGTCATTTTTTCCAGAACCTATGAAAAAAATATATTTTCATCCCACTCTCGTCTTCCAACTTAAAAATGTCTCTTGACGCTACCTATTGGTTACTTCTTTAACTTCCTTAAGAACTGTTTTGGTCTCGCGTTGAGAATACACGTTAAATACTCAAAATCTTTTTTTTTTTGTTTTTTTTTTTAAGTAACTGCAGTATCGTATTAGCAGTGCGAATATATGAAACTGTGCCTGCGTGCCGTCTGTTGGCCGCGTTTGCCGTATGGTGGCAGTGTATGAAATGCTGCCGTCCCAAGTCGTAAGAGTTGACTATGAGAAACAGGCAGAAAAAAATCTCATCAATAATCATAGTCATCATCATTTCAGCCTATCCACTAGTCCACTACTGAACATAGGCCTCCCCCATAGATTGCCTACAAAAGTTTTTAGCTCTAACGTTGGCAACCTTGGAATTTTGCCAAAGTTGCCAACTAAATATTTGTAGTTACAGCCAACTTTACTTTTATATTTATAATATAGTTAAATAAACTGAAAAATTATAATTAAAAGACACACCATCAATACACTTCCTACAGGATTCTGTAGGAAGTGTTAGCCTTTCAAGAATTTGTCTCTAAAGGCCCAGATCGATGAGAGCATACAGTAAAGATTCCTGCGGTTTTCTCGCAGTACGTCGTTCCTATTAGACGAGCGAGCCATACAGTCATTCTATAGTTTGAAGTAACCATGTCCATCTCACATTAAAACATGAACTCTAAATCCATTTTGTCATCCGTACTTTGCAACTTCCCGCCAAAAGTGGCGGCTCCGCTCGGTGAGTTGTCGGCTGTTCGGTGATCGACGCGTGGCACTGTGTGGCGCGCTGCGCCAAATTTTAATCTTGCTGACGAACACCGCGAGCAGGGCTTGTCGGCTCGTAATACCATGATCCACCAGCAAGCTTTAGCGACCACCACAACCGCGGTAAAGCTTGCTCGTCGATCAGGGCCTTTAGGATGACACTATGGGCTTTAAAAACCTATACTTATATAATGCTATATACGTACATATATTACTCATTACGGTTTGTGTTAGGAGACGTTTAATTATACTAAATATTATAGTTATAAGTAATAAAAAACTTCATACTGTTCTAATTTTAAATTTTTATTGAATACACTCACATTATCGTTAATGCCATAACAGCAATTACAACTAAACTATCAAAGTATTTCCAATGACATTTAAACAAATTTGAATTGAAGCAAAATTTGGATATAGAATTGTCGAAATGGTTATTCATATAAATGAGTAAATTGGATGATGATAATAAGATATGTTATACATATATTAATGATACTAAACGTTAAACGCAAATCCATTGGTATTATATTCCATGCCTCGAACGCAATTTGGCGACCTTTCATGTAAAGCAGCAGACGGGCAATATTTTGTTTATTTTTTCCTAAAAAATTAAACATTTTAATAACATGATGACGAAAGCCTAGTGGTCAACACACCTGACTTCCATGCCGCGGGTCCTGGGTCATCATAACACAGGCGGAGGCTCGGGGTGGCTCAAACTAGTGCGCCGTGGGACTAGAGCCAACACTGCCACTTCCCCTCAGGTATAGGTATGTTCGCTCGCTATTCTGTAACCGCACTAGGAACCAACATGCACAAGTCAGAGCGAATCACGCGCAGTGCAAACAGGCAAAGGCAGGTTTGCCCGTCATCAACAACCACATCTCCAAGGTACTACTTCGTCTGAACAGTTCCCAAATCAGAACGATTAGTAGCGCCATAACCGGACATGGATCATTTAACGAACATCTGTTTACTTTAGGTGTTACAGACAGGCCTTCTGTGCAGAGCTTGTATGAAGACGCACATAACGGCGGCCCATATCCTGCTGGACTGCCCTACGGTTGCCACATATCGGGCCCCCGGCTCCCTAAGGTCGCAGGGAACGTCAAAGGTCTGCTGCGATTCCTGGAGAAGCTTGGTTGGCTCGAGTAAACTAATATTCCAGCCTACATGCAAAATATTTATATTGTTTTGGTGAAACGTGGATAGTGGCAGTCATCTGCTTTTGCAGCGAGTGCCCAGTCTCTGACTACCCCTTATGGGATACAGTCGTGATCTTATGTATGTATTTACATGCAAAATACGCACTGAAATTCCGGCCCGTTATAATCTACAAATTAGAACAAAGGCGGAGCCAACATTGATGCAAAAACTGTGTCGACATATATGTAATATTTAGAAAAAAAAAAATACAAAAAACAATGAACATAAAACATGAAATACCATTACAATTATCCAGTAAGAAAATATATCTGTTTAGTAAACAATTGGTACATTACGAATAAGTGAAAATATTTCTTATATGTTCTCGTTATTTACAAAATTGATCACGACGCGTAAAAACATAACAAAAACACTTGATCATTTCAGCCTGTCACTAATCCACTGCTGTACATAGCCTTCCCTCATAGATTGGCACAAAAATTTATAGCTGTAATTTGGGAGAATATTTTCTTAGTTGCCACGCTTGGCAGGCGGTTTGGCTACCGCAGTTTTTTTATTCATATGTTCTTGGAAGATGCTGCTGCGCATCTCCTGGTTTTCATTTTCCCTTGACTTTTACGACACTCATGCTAGGAGATGGGGTTGTAGATTCTCTTTAGCCACCGCCACAAAAACACTTGTATAATACCAATTATAAAACTGACTTATCTAAACTCAGGAGTGATGATAATTAATGAAAAATTTAGGATGGAGCTTGATGAACAAGTTTCTAGAAATTCTAGAAAGTTAAAGTCAAAGTGCCGTGTCGTGGCGGCCAGAGAATCTACCACCCCATATCATCCCGTGGGTGTCGTTAAAGTCGACAGAGGAAACATTAAAACCAGTCGATGGGCAGCAGCATCTTCTTGGGACATCTGAATAAATAAATGCGTTTACCAACCCGCCTTGGAAAATGCCCCCAAAATTGGAGCTATAAACTTTTTTATCTATTGGGAAGGCCTATATTCAGCAGTGAACTAGTGATAGGCTGAAGTAATGATGATGATGATGAAAGTAAAAGTTCTAGAATAAATCATGCGACAGTTTCTGAATTCATTTACTGAAGGTGGTTTGCCGACGTTTCTTTGTCCATCTGCCGTTATCTAGTCCAAGCTAAAACGACATAATTAAAGTTTAAACAGTAAAAAACTTATCATTAACTTTGATCAGCTTCAAGTGTTGTGTAAACCTAAAATCATTACCATGGGTAGTTCAGTATACTGTTTACCTGATTTTCGCATCTGGATTTCATTCAAGCATATATTGATACTTTTTATCTTGGATTTGACCATTTCAACTGTAATAGCTGGTGCGCATATGTGTATGCTGATTAAAATCAGCAAACTCGACTGAGCAAATGATATGAACCACCCAACCTGAATTAAACAAAATAATATTACGAATGATCCAGTAAAAAGCAATGCTTAGCTCACATCTTAGACCGTCACTATAGTTTAATTACAGTGATTGTTCTAGCAATTTTGACGATGATACCGTCAGTTGACGATAGATAAGATAGTAATAAGAAAGTTTTTGTTTGTTGTACACAAAGATCTAAATACTCCATATAAAAATGTGAGCTACAAACTTTTGTAGCAATCTATGGGGAAGGCATAACTTCAGTAGTGGACTAGTGATAGGCTGAAATGATAATGATGAAATATCTAACAACAAATTTACAAGTTTTTCCTTTGTCACTACGAATTCACACTTACGTTTAGTTTGATGAAACTAAGCATATACCACAGCAAAATCATCAGCTTCGGCGTATCACTAATTACTCCGATAATCACCTGCAATAAATTATCCTTTTTTTAATTGGAAGTAAATTACGGAAACTTTTTATTTGATTAAAGTGACGGAACGAGCAAAACGTTCACCTGATGGTAAGTGCAACGTCTGCCCATAACAAAAGCTGTGTCACCTAGAACGGTGTGACACCACAATGCGCCCGTCACCCTGAGGACATCAGTTCTTAAGTCTCATATGTCCAGTGATTACGCTAGCTCTCAGTGCCCTTCAAATCGAAACACAGTAATGTTTGCACACTACTGCTTCACGGCAGAATAACTGGCCCTGGGGTGGTACCTACCTAGACGGATTCCTGCATAGGAATCCTACCACCAGTATACGAATGGGATACGAATAGATTATCCTTCTTTTTAATTGAAAGTAAAAACGAGCAAATCGTTCATAACAGTAGATGCAATGCCTGCCCGTATTAGTTGTGGCGTTGCGCTTGTCATGAGACATCCGTTCTTGTCTCATATGCCATATAATCTATACATATAATAAAAATGAAAGCAACAATTTAGCATTATAAGTAGATGGCGTTGTGCAAATAACGTCCTTTTTTGACTCAGAGACACGATTTCTTCAAATATCTTTTTGAAGCTTTAAAAGCCTAATGGGCTAACATCAATAATTTCACCGAAATTGAAAAAAAAATCAAATACCTGGCCCGCGAGCATAGCTCTCCGACGAAGCTGTAAAACACGTAACATACGGTAAACCCCAAAAATGCTCACAGCAAGGACATCATCGAAATAGTGCTTCAAATATTTGTCGACATACATTTAGATGGCAAAGTTGGGAGCTATTTATATACATAAGTTTCGGTTAAACTAAACCTGGCTGGGCCCGCGAACACAGCTATCCGAATCCTATGAAGCTGTTTAAGCCACAATGACTATCAGCAAAAACATCACCGAAATTATATCAAATGTTTGTCGTTAAGTCTGTGGGTGCTGAATGCTACATGATATATCGTGTCTTAAAACACTATGTTGTTGATTGAATGGTCTGGAAGAATGTTGTATTGACATCATAACAATCGTCACAAACTTTGGGAAATTATTGTCGAAAATTTACAATTTGTTCATTTATTTAATTAATTGTAAGGATATTTATTATTATAGGTTAGTTAGTTTAGGTTTACATTTTTTGCCATTAGTTTGTAAATACTTTTTTTAAATTGTGTTGTAAATCTGTACAAATAAATAAACTTGGAGTGTCTGTCTCTGATTTCGCAATAAAGTATTTTTCTTAAAGTCATATACTTAATACATATGAGATTAAAAATAAAATATAATTTACAGGGTACCAAAACTCAAACACGCGGTTTAAAAATTTTTGTCTGTCTGTTTGTTCGTCTTAGCTAATCTCCGAAACGGCTAAATTGATATTGACGGTACTTTCATTTTAGTTAGCCAAAAAAAATTTTGGGTCCATGAAATGTAAATGGGGGTTAACGATAGTGGCTCTCAATCAAGCAGGTCGTGCACAAGCAACTTTCATTTTGGCTTTCCATGAATGGATTAATCCACATACACAGATAGTACCGATTTACTTACATAATACTTTCATAAAAATTTTTTTTTTATTATTTGACAAAGTGACCAGACGAACGAAAGGTTCACCTGATGGTAAGTGCAGCGTCGGACCAGTCAGGGTAGTAGGAATTTTAGCACTATTTTATTCTATTTATTACACCGAATTACATTTGTAGCTCTCATTTTGCCATAATTACCACGCTTGGCATGCGGGTTGGCAACCGCAGTTTATTTATTCAGATGTTCCAGAAAGATGCTGCTGCCTATCGCCTGAAATGTGCTAATTCGAAAAATTAGTACATTTCATAAAATTGTGTAAGTTGTAGGCTATTCGCTTTGTGGTCGCAATACACTTTAAAATTGTAAAAACTGCACATTATGGTACCAGTATCATCATGTTACCCACACACGCGCAATAGAAA
Organism: Luehdorfia chinensis; assembly: GCA_019845155.1. Taxonomy (NCBI): domain Eukaryota; kingdom Metazoa; phylum Arthropoda; class Insecta; order Lepidoptera; family Papilionidae; genus Luehdorfia; species Luehdorfia chinensis. The sequence continues at coordinate 400,710 of JAHVAK010000612.1, forward strand.
TTCTTGTCCATTATTACTGACTGACTTGTTCAATTCTTCAGTCTACACATTTGAAGTTGATGAATTTATGAAAATTCATTCAAAAGTAAGCAGTTGGTCTACCCTTAATGAAAAACATGGCAAGTGCTCTACAAGACAAAAAAGTTTAAGTAAGGGACCTCCTGTTATGGTAATTTGCAAGATACTCAAACTCGTGTTTTTAAAATATTTTCCTGTCTGTCTGTTTGATTTTCCGGGCTAATCTCCGAAACGACTGAATTGACTTTGACGGAACTTTCATTGGCAGGTAGGGGACTTTTCAGAAAGCACTTTTACCTTACCGAAAAATACTAATTAAATTAAGGCGACGAAGTTGGCCCCTGAGCTACCACGGCTTTGCACATGTCCACATTTTTCATTACGCATATTTTCTCATTGCTTCTAGACAACACATCGTAAAAATAATCACATCGTATAATGTAAAGTGTCGACACGATTGGACCACGACAAGGTTGGACCTCGGCTTGCAACAATTCATTGAAGTAATAACTAAATAAACTTCAAACTTACCAATTTACTATACAATGGCTCGATTTTATCCCAACAGTCTGCAATAGCAACGCATCTATACTGAACTTGATTGATGTCAAAGTTATCCGTTTTTAGTCTTCTTTCCAAATCATCCAAACTTGTATAAATATAATTCATTATAATAACTTGTATTACTGGTATAACGTCTATAGCAAATACAGGCAGGTACAAAATAATGTCTGGCAGAAAGAAATGGTAGCACGTATCTTGAATTATAAAACAATTTACAAGATTTAAAACCACCTTCATAGTAATCAGGATTAAAGTCACGGAAACTATTATGAGCAGACATTTATAAGATTTTTTAAGAGAATGGCTAATGTTCGCATAGAACATTTCAACAAGAAAGTCATAAACGTTAAATTTGCTCAAGTATAAGACGCTCAATGATGCTAAATATTGATTTATATATATTAAATATGTCAGTTGTTCTAACTTTAAATTCCATAAAGGAATTATTACGATAGTCACTACAGCCATAGATTTTATGAAAGACAAACATTTAGCCAAGCGTCTATATTTTTTTGGCATTATGTTAATAAATCCACAATTCATATTGAAACATAAATGGATGACGACAAAAAAATAAATCAAGCATTTAGGCATCTTCTGCTTGTGTTGAATCTCTAGAAAAGAAATCTTCATTGTTATTATCACTAGTACCGACCACAACGTTCTGAATTACAATACTACCATTTCATATTTCAATTTTCTTGATAGATATTATCCAATAAAAATGTAATTGACGTGAAGAAAAATATCAGTAACACTTGAACTACCAATATGTGTCTAATGTGATTGTATTTTTTATTTGATTAAAGAAATTCATCCATCAATATCATTACGGCTAAATAACCTAAGGTTGGTGAAGGTAACAAAAGGTTTTTTTTTGATATGTGAATGTTTCAGGCACCTAATTATTTATCGGCAATTTTCAATTAAATCATCTCAATCATCATCAACATTAACATTTGAGCCTATCGCTAGTCCACTGCTAAACAAAGGCCTACCCCATAGATTGCCACAAAAGTGAGTAGCTCTCATTTTGCCATAGTTGCCACGCTTGGGACGGGTTGGCAACCACAGTTAATGTATTCAGATGTTCCATGAAGGTGCTGCTGCCCATCTTCTGATTTAAATTTTGCCTCTGTCGACTTTTACGACACCCACGGGATGAGATGGGGTGGTAGATTATCTTAAGCCGCTACCACAAGGCACTGGACACTGGACACTTATCTAAAAAACTTTGAATAGATAAAAATATTATAAATTTATAATGGTTATAGAAACGCGAATAAAATTTACATACATTGTCATTTCTTTTATTGTTACATACATTGTGAGTTCTTTTATTAGATAAAGTGAGGAGATGAGCAAATCGTTTACCTGATGGTAAGTGTAACGCTTGCATTTAACAGATGCCGTGTCACCCAAAACATTTCTGAGTTGCACCAGAGTACGCCACCCTGAGACATCTCAGTTTCATTTTTACACTTGATCTCAGTGTCCATCAGACCAAAACACAATAATGTTTGCACACTACTGCTTCACGGCAGAATAGCTGGGTGTAGGGATATCTGCTACGAATTCCAACATAGGAATCTCCAACGATTTTCAGGTGTGATGACAATTGCAGAAAAGTTAATTACTTCAGCTATATGTATGGCTCGTTGCTGAGCACAGCCCTCCTTGCATTATTTGAAGGTAATAGAAGACGATACGGAGCCTCTATAATAATTTTTTATACAATACAATTTAAGTTTTAAAAACGCACGACCCCGGAAACACTAGGATTGGGGCAACGATTCCTTCTATAAGGAGGCTCATAAGCAGTTAACTCGTAATGAGCTGTAACGATGATGATGAAGATAATAATCACATTTACTTCCAGCCTGTTTCTGCTTATGTATTATATATTAATTTACTAATATTATATTAAAAACACCCCTTGTACACGCTCACCCGTACCGATACTTACTTACTTACTTTAATATTGGTTAAATAATACCTACTATACCTACAGTAGGTATTATTGAACCAATATTAAAGTAAACATTTTGTTCAATTTCAACTAATTTAAACTAAAAAAAATTGCATTAAATATTTTTAATGCAAAATCGTAAATAAAACAACAGTAAATTCGTCTTCCAATAGATTGGGATGTGCACTGTCGCGACAAATGTGCATTAATTTGAAATTAGTCAACATTAAATCTGGGCGCGCGTACGTGGCAATAAATTAATATCGAGTTTCAGGAATAATTCCCTTGGACAAGACCGCGTGTCACAGCGAAGTCACAATTTATTAGAGTGAGCAAATATTTTATTTGATATAATGAAGCCATGGCATGATAACCATTAGCATAAGAGTCGACTAAGATAATTCCTCCAAAAGTCATTGTTTTCTATGGGTGGCGACATAACCATCTTGAAAATTGCCGACATCCAGGCCAGTGACAGGCAGTTACATTTATCGCCGATCCGCTTCCCAAGCATATTGATTGCGGCCAATCCGCCCTTCTCGGCAAAGGTCTGTATATCCAGCCGTGCACCATTAACAGACAGACGAACGAACGAATTGTTTTGTGAAAACATCACTCCCATGCATACAATGTTAAACATATGTATTGACTAATAATAGAAAGGCTTAAATTATATAAAATTATTTTTATTCCGATTTTTTGCGTCTAATTTAAACTACTTAGCGATAAAATCCGTAAAAATTATTTTATTTAAATGTGTAGTATTCGCGTAAATAAAAGAAACCATTATGAGAAAGGCTTAAATCAAAAAAATTGTGGTAATTCGCATGTTGTGGATATTGTCTTTCATTTACTATTCTTGAGCCGATTCATTACCGTGTGGTGGCGGCTTAGGGGAATCTAACCACCCCATTTCGTCCCGTGGGTGTCGTAAAAGTCGACAGAGGGAAAATGAAAACCAAGCGATGGGAAGCAGCATCTTTATAAATTGCGGTTGCCAACCCGCCTGCCAAGCATGGCAAGTGTGGCGCAATCCCCTCAAAATGATAGCTACAGACTTTTGTGACAATCTATGGAGAAGGTCTATGTTCAGCAATGGACTAGTGAAAGGGATGCGCCGAGGTAGTTCAGGAGCCAGGCGCTGGTCTTAAATGTAATAGTATGCAAAAGACCCGGTTCCGAATTCGGTACCTTTAAAATTCTTCTGCAATTTGAAGTGCCGATTTACCACATGCTCAGCATTGAAGAAAAACATCATGAGGATACCTACATATCTGAGTAATATAATAAATTTTAGGACATGTGAAGTCCGCCGACCCGCTTTGATCGAGCGTGGCAAACTCTTCCCATCTTCAAACCCTTCTCAGAAATGATAGAAGGCATATGCTCAACAGTGGGACAAATATAAGCTGTATATACCTTACCTTACCTTACTATTCTTATAGGCTCTTTTTTCTAAGACGCTTCTCTAGATGCGTATTTTTTACAGGAAATATTAATATGTAATGAAAATTAGCTTTTAATAAATAATGATTACTCTATACATTTTGTACTCTACCATACGATATTAATAAAGAGCTTTATTTCGACACTGATATATTGACAAACGATTTATAGAAATTCACAAATACCGGCCGCCATTTATATCCTTCTTCCTAATTGCCTGAAACAGCGTTATGCAGTTAATTTAGTTTATATGTGCTTTGTCCTTTTCTTATCGTAACAATGAAATTTAAATTTACAAAAAAACTTTTTTTAAGTCTGCACTTTCGGCAACAATAAAAAGTATTTATAAATAATTTATAGTGCAAAGCAGTGAATGGATGACCTTTAAATATTTTCATATATTCACGCTTCAGTCTCTTTGGGGTATGTATCAAATATATGTGTAATAAAAAATATTATTTTCATTAAAAAATAGAAACAGCCCGTGCAACTCAGCACAAGTAACAGAATTGAAACTTGTATTTAGAAATTTTACTGAAATGAAAAAATACACAAAGCATAAATTTACAAAAATGTTACTCACTGTACAATAACTGCACAGTATGTAAACAATTATTAAATAATCGCTAAATGATTTTTTTTTTTTTTCTGTTTACTTGTACAGTACTTTTTGTTGTATTTGTCAAAGGCTTAATCCTTTAAACATTCCCCGTCGCCCCGCCCTCGAAAGTATTGTTCTTAAACAATTATCGTCTTTTTTATACTTTCATAATTTACTAAGTCCCTTGTAGGGAACCGTCAACCAATAGGGAACCGTCATAAGAACGCGGCGTCTGGTGCAATCGAAATGGTTGGACTGACTGAGGTGCCAGCCAACTACCCGAAAGTATTTTAATAAATTAAAAACACCGAAATCGTTACATATACATTTCCAAATATCGACATTTGAAGTGATTTATTAAACAGATAATAAAAGTTAATAATTTAAAATAATTGTAAGTTCAAAATAAGTTTGTATTTATACACCTATATATGACATTTAACCTACCTAAAAATGTGCACGTAAGGAACGCGCGTGTCGTCTACAATACCGCCCCTTAGTGCTGACTAGTCAGCACTACATTTTGCTGGTGATAATAAGGCGACGCGCGTTACTGGACGATGGAAAGTTCAACGAGTTCGAACTTCTACCACACGAACGCGACCATCATGTCCAGCGTGAGTCGCACTCACTACCCCATGGCGCCATGAACCACGCTCCAGGTTAAACTGTACTAAACTGACATAATCACCTTCTTGAAACGATTTGTCTTTATATGTCAATTTCTGTAGCAATCTAGCATTTATTCACACACGCACAGACGCACATTTCACATGCAACCAAAAAAACAGAAAACCATCGACCTGTGCTTTTCACATATGTTAGCTTCGGCTGGGACTCGAACCCAGCACCCGCGGCGCAAAAGACAGGCACGCTAACCACTACGCCACGCGGTCATCATTCTTATACTTACCTATGAAAGGAAGTAAACGACGAATAATGTTTACGTTATTGTATGTACCACCGTAATTTTTTATTGCTTTTATTTCATATAGCCACTTTAACCTAGAACCAAACTCTAAAGGCTGGATGCGGCTTTGCCAATCAACGCCGCCTCTTTGTACATATTTTAATTTTATTATAAAGGCTTCCGGACATAAGTCTTCGTACTTTAAAGCATATTTGTTTCCCATACGAGTATACTGTGCTATGAAGGAAGTAGAAGTTTTTCTTATACAAGTATACTGTGATATGAAAGGAGTACAAGTTGCAACAAATATTAAACTTTGCATAAAACATTTTTTAATAAGTGAGTCACGGGACTCCTGCCATAAAAATCTAAACATGTTTTGATCCTCGGCATGCCTTTTTATTTGTAAAAAATATCTTTTATGTCGCCGGTAATCATAATTTCTTTGTCGCGAAACCTAAGCGTTATATCTAAAAGTGAGTTATAGAAACCAGGACCCGTACACAAATAATAATTTAAACAAGATTTTTCGACTTTGTATGCAGCGTTCAAAACTAACCCAAGCTTATCTGGCTTGTTAATATTTATCACTCCGAAGTGAGGGATGTACCTTAAGTGGTTAGCGGAAGGTTTATTTTCCTCTAGAGCCCTCGCATAACCGTTTTCGAACAACTTGTTTATTTCGCGCCTCAATCGCTCCGCATAAACGCTGTCCGTATTAAACTTTTTTAGAAGACTTTGTAAACGAGAATTAGCTCTACAATAAGAATCGGGCATAGTGAAGTTGTCGCACTTGAATGGCAGACCGACCTCCCACCTATCTCCTAGTTGCCTCGATGTTTCATCCAATGTTTGTATCGCTTTTAAGTGATCCGTATTCTCTCGTTGCAAGGTCGATATTCCAATGGACTCTAATGTAAATGTATCTTTAATAAGCTGATCAAGTTGTTCAATGTTTTGTGACTCGGTTACGTTGTCTGTGTGAGACACAGTAAAAATTTGTTCACAGGTATGAGTGTGAGTGCGACCACAATAACCATGAATGGTCCAGCCTAACCGACACCGTGTAGCGTATGTTTCATACCTACTGCCCGGAATTATTTTAAGCGGCGCGATAAGATGATAATTATCTTCCCCAATAAGTAATCTCGGCCTTACGCGTTCCTTATATACCCATTCCTTTACATGCAATAAATGTTTACAGCTAATATTGTTTATTACAGATAAGTCTTGAACAGGTAAATTTAACTGAGACACTTTACGCATCTAATAATGTCAAAGGAATTAGAACAAAAGTTACTAGAAATACGCGCACTGACCTTTGGAGCGTCCGATTGAAATACCTCTATACCGAACGCATCGACGAACTTAATCTCACTGGACTGCTGCCCGACGAGACCCAGGCTGTCCTCCAGCTCTGAGTCGATCATCGACACGGTTGCGGCGTCGTCCAGTAGGGCGTACACATTCATCACACCTTCGGGTCCACGTAATTGTACTGCTACCACTTTGAGCCCAACTTGAACCGTTTCTCTCCGTGTGTTGCCAGATGTTACATGGGCTACGGTAGACTGAGTCGAAGAAGTCAGCAACGTTCTCCAAAACTAGCATCGGTTGTCTGTGGCGTAAGCTTGGTCCAATGCGCAGCCTGTGAGCGTAGGCCACAGTTCTCAATGTCACACGCAGGAGACTGGACATGTTTCCTTGTCGTGCCGCATTAATAGGCAACAATAACACAAGCACTATTTTAACGGAAACGCCCACTTATCTTCCGCATCGCGCGTTTAAACATTCTGCATTCCGGCAATGTGTGTTTCGATTTTCTGCAATATTTTCAATTATCATCGTTCACTTCAGTAGTTGTAAATACGGAACGCTTAACAAATCTTTTTTCCATACTTCGCTTATCTGTAGCTTCATTTATTTTTCTTTGTTCCTGCGGCAGTGCCAAACCTACAACCGACATCATTTCAGCTTCATGATTTAAGAACGTAGCTATTAGTTCTAGCTTCGAACGTCCGTCTAACACTTTTTATATGCATAATCAGTCCACTTTCCTATTAATGTGCTCGGTAACTTTGAAATTATATCTGTAGCGAGGTCTGGACTGCGTAAATAATCATCTTGATTTGATGCACGGATTGTTGCCACACAGTTGTTTACTTTTACAGAAAAGTTTGTGAGTTCCTGTTGGTAGTTATTTGGCAATGAAGATAGCCTCTTCAGTTGCGTTGTTATGTCGGTTATAATGACTTCTGATCTACCAAAACGTAGTTCTAGAGCTTCCATTACAGCTGCGGGCGGGGTGTTGCCGATAAGAAGATCGGTCACTGCCTCTCTGGCGTCGCCTCGCAGTGCTCTGTGCAGTCTCCATAGGTTCTCGGAGTCATTATACCTACATATTCTTGCCGATTCCTCGTAGGCACATTTAAAGTGCAACCACTCAATACAGTCCCCGCTGAATGCTGGTAAATCACGAGGTGTAGCGAGGCGACTGAGTAGACGTTCCTCTCGCTGTGATGACGAGTAGTCCATCATATCACGCAGGGTGTACGCGAGCTGTTCTATACTGTTACCGGGTATTTCTCCTTGTGCCGGCTGCTGTATGGTAGCACGTACTGAGGCAGCCTCTGTCGGCAGAACTGGTTCTTCACGTGCACAGTTCACTCGCAAGTTACTATCGTCTATCCATTTTTCCTACACTCTTTTGCACATCGTTGTCAGATTGCTGTTTGCTGTACTCACTTTTGCCATCGTTACCATCTTCAACTTCCGCTCTGGCCAACTCAAGTTCCAGCCTCTTATTGATAAGATCCAGCTGAATTTTGGCCCGAGCATCAGCAGCTTCAAGTTCTAACTTTTTCCGTCGAGCAAGTGACGACGCGGTAGATTTTTTTGTTCTGCCTGATGTCGCCGCGCTTCGTACGGATTTGCCACTTTGTACTGGTGCCGAAGACGATGTTTTACCTTCTTCTTCCATCTTGATTTCTTTAGTGTCCTGCTGCCGCGGCGTAATATTACTGTAAGCGCCACGCGGCGGGACCGTTACGTCAAGGTGACTAGAGGTCAGCTGCAGGGAGGTGCAATCTAAACGATTTTCCATTTTATCGCGTTGCCGACGCGTTTAAACACGATGAGGCGGTGTTTTAAACATAATAAGCCGATTAAGATTTTGCTCGAAGACCACATTTTTGTAGGGAACCGCCAACTAAAGAACGCGTCGTCTGGTGCAATCGAAATGGTTGGACTGACTGAGGTGCCAGCCAACTACCCGAAAGTATTTTAATAAATTAAAAACACCGAAATCGTTACATATACATTTCTAAATATCGACATTTGAAGTGATTTATTAAACAGATAATAAAAGTTAATAATTTAAAATAATTGTAAGTTCAAAATAAGTTTGAATTTATTTATTTTGTTTATGACATTTTTCATCACAGAAATATATATGACATTTAACCTACCTAAAAATGTGCACGTAAGGAACGCGCGTGTCGTCTACATCCCTATCAGTCTGGTTTTCGTCGCAGCCACAGTACTGTGACAGCTTTAATGAAGGTATCTGAAGATATTCGCCATGCTATTGATAATAAGCTACTCGCCGTATTGGTCTTATTGGACTTTAGTAGTGCTTTCAATTCAGTCGACTTTTGACATTCACATAGGCACTCTATCCTCTCTTAACATATCTCCATCAGCAACCGAAAGGTTCAGCTATTAGTGTCGCTCGCAGTGAGTCCGCTCTGTTGAGGTTTTATCTGAGTGGTGTGACATTACTTCGGGCGTCCCTCAGGGAGGCGTTCTCTCTCTTCTTCTTTTTTCAGTATTTTATATTTATTAATGCTATTACTCGAGTTATAACTTCTCACTACCATCTCTACGCAGACGATTTACAAATTAATGAACACGTTAACCTCGATAAATGCAATATAGCCATTGAAAGCATTAATGAAAATCTGGCTAGAATAAGTGACTGGTCTAAGTCTTTTGGCCTCACGGTAAACCCTAAAAAGTCGCAAGCTTAAATCATTGGTAGCAGATATATTTTTAATCTCTTAGATTTTAACAACTTGTCACATGTGATCTATGAGACTGTTTATATACCATATACCAACACAGTGAAAAACTTAGGACTGCACCTAGATAACACAATGTCATGGTCGCCACATATAAACGAGATAAGCAAACAAATGTTATACTCATTTCAATCTCTTAAACGACTCCAAAACTTTTTGGACCTTTGATACCAAGTTAATGTTGGTACAAACTTTGCTCATTCCTCACCATTATTATTATTTTCAATTATTTATTATGCAGATGTTTGTTTTCTTGATGCTTCAGAGGAGCTTTGCAATAAATTAGAGCGTCTTCAAAATTTATGCATACGTTTCATATATGGCCTAAGGAAATTTGATCATGTCTCTGAATTTCGTGCTGAATTAAAATGGCTTTCAATACGTCGCCGACGGGATTTGCATGTTCTTTGTATGCTGTACAATATACTATATAATCCTTCCTATCCTTTTTATCTTCGTGAACGTTTCGAGTTCCTTATTCCCAGAGGTAAGTCCTGTGGATCAATAACTTCGCTCCTATTGAAGATTCCTCAACATAGTACAAAAAGTTATGGTAGCTCGTTCACAGTGTATGCAGCCAAATTGTGGAATTCACTTCCACATGAAATTCGTGGAAGTCATTCGATAGGAATTTAGAAAAAAAAGGGTTTTTAATCACTTTCTCACTGCCTAGCGTTAGATTTATTCAATCATTTTAATATTTATTAAAATATGGTCTATTTGTATACTTGTTTAGCATGTATATTTAATATGTAAGTATATTAGTATATGTATGTATATATGTATGAATGTGTTTGTTTAGGTATGTACCAAATATACATATGTATGTATGTTATCAATTATAAGTTATATATATTTATTGTTAAGTACAAAGACTTTTACTTTTTTTTTTCCTTTTTGTCTGTTGGTTCTTCGTACACTTTTACCCGCACACATCAGCTATCCTCTTCACTCCAAGGTTTGCTGGAAGAAAACTCTTTTAGAGTTAAGCTCGCCTTTGTACATTAATTACTTATAATTAGATTTAATGTTAATAACATAGTGTACATAAAGAATAAATATTTAAAGAAATAAAAAATCCACTGAGATTAATGGCAAGCCTCCACTCATTATCTGAGTCGCATCTGAATGGGTATTTAGAACATGGAGGAGTCTTTCACCCTGCTCCAATGTGGGTTTGCGGAAAAAATTTCACTTCGTCGAAATATTATTTGATTTCTGAGATATACAACCTCTGCTCGATTTATAGTTCCCAAAATCCCCACGCTTTTAAGGCACATAATGAAGCCAAAAAATATTATATTATTTACAATATCGAATAGCACTGAGTCTCAAATAGTCCTGTATTATATTTATTATATTATACAATTGTATGTTGATAAACGCGCGGAGTCCGCTGTCAATACAGGGAAATGCTAATATACGGCTTCGGATATGATTTACGAGCTTCACTTCATTAGCTTCCAACACTATTGTAGATATAGTGTCTGTGTTTACTAACAAGTCAATACTGGACTTCGATATGCTCTTATATTGTATATATTCAGTTATATATGATGTGTGATGATGTGTGGCCGCGTTGCTCAGTAAAGAAGGGTAACTACATAATTCAATAGACGGTTTCTTTTCTTTTTTTGCTTAAAGGTTCGCAGGTACGTTCACAGACAAACTGTATATAGACGTACACCCAGACTCGATGTGTTCTATTTTCTACATCTTTATATTTATGACTTTACTGTAATTGTATATCACATGGTTTTGAAAAAGTAAACAAGAAAAAACACTTCCAATATGTATTATGTAAATAATCTGAATACAATTAAAAAATCTACTTAATTTTTAGACATATTCATTCAATACTAGCTAAGCTACCTGGTTTCATCCTCGTAAAATAAGCCGACCACATGATTGACATGCCGTACAGCAGACCTTATAATCTGAGCAATCACAGTTTGAACCTTCTCTGTAACGTTCTGTTCTCAGCGTGCGGCACCTAAAAATTGCAGCATAAAATTTTGTAGCGTATAATTTTGATAATAAATGGGATATCTAAAGTAAAAATATTTTTTCAAGTGAGAAAAGATTTTTCTTAGATTAGCATGATCAAACATACAAACTCTTCAGCTTTATTTTAGATTCATAACTCCACTTTTAGGTGGCGTATCAAACGATGAAATATGCACCAATTTTTAAAATAGAGCTCCATCAATGCAACTGTGGAAACTGCATCCAAATTCGTGTAGTATTTATGCGTGACGCGTGTACAAACATATAGACAGACAGACGGACAAACAAAAATTGTAAACAAATATAATTGTTTTGGCTTTCTTATATTGTTTTCTTAAACCCAAAAATACTAACAGACTTTTGGCGCCAATTCGAAAAGTGGCAGTAGTGTTTTTATTAAATTTTGTGATTTCTGTGTATATTTGGAGTTTTGATGTTTAATATTGATAGTTTATTATGCAGCAAGTGTGACTGAAAGTGTACAATCATTGAAAATTCAATTCAAGGCCTAAAATTGTGCGTTTCGTTTTGTCTCTATCAGTCCAGCAAATCTTCAGTAAAAGTCCAACTATCATTTTACTGACGATCAAAATTTTGTAGTCTTGCTGCTTGAAGATTGTATACTTGATATATTACTTGACACTAGGAAAATAATTTATGGTTGTATCCATTAATAAATAAATAATAATAATACTAACAGATGGCATTAAAAGGTCGGGTTCACAAATTAGTGACACATAGTTTTTCCCGTGGAGACTTCATAGGTACAGATATCGGCCAGTTGCAATTTTAAAGTGAATACTTCTTCAGAATCGTTCCAATTTGAAACTCGATGAAACGAGAAAGCGAGACTAAAAAGAGACAACATATACGTCTATAGGATTTGGCCTGCTAGAGAATGGCACAGTTTTTTTAATATTTTTTTACTGGATAAAGTGATGAAACGAGCAAAACGGTCACCTGATGATAAGTGCAACGTCTTCCCATAACCAATGCTGTGTCATCCAGAACATTCTGTGTGGCACCAGACTGCGTCCCAGAGACATCAGTTCTTGAGTCTCATATGCCCAGTGGTTACACTAGCTCTCATTGCCCTTCAGACAGAAACACAGTAATGTTTGCAAAATACTGCTTCACGGTAGAATAACTGGCTAGTGGTGGTACATACCTAGACATATTCCTGCATATGAATCCTACTACCAGGAGAAGTAAATAACTCGGGTTCTTCTAATAACTATAAACATTCGTAAGAGAAATTATGAGTATATACTACTACTATTATAAAGTATACAATTTCAACGGCAGGATAACGAGTCATATCTTATTTCTAAACGTAATATTTACGAAAGCACCTATCCAATTTAACAAAATGTTCTATACGTCCAATTGTGTACCGTTTCTATTCGGAATAGGGTTGGCGAATGTTAGATAGATGAACCCTTTTTTTATTAATTTATGAATATTTTTAATATGAAAAAGTACTTAACAGAAAATTTACGCTTTTAGTTAATTCATACGTCATGATGGATCGAGTCCGGAGAAGCAGCACTCTCTCAGAAAATACCGACTTAGAGTTACAGCTGTTAGATATGTTGGGTAAGGTTTTAGGATTAAGACCTTACCAACACTCGTGGTCTAGTAGTCAGAGTGCCGGCGTAATATTCCGCGGGCACTGGATTCCGATTACCAGCCGAAGCCAACTATTTGTGCAAAACATAAATTGTTGGTTTTCAGGTCAATTTATGTTGAGTTTGCCCCCCGTCTTGCCGACACTCCATCCGAGTTCCTACATCCTCACTCCGATCTTATTGCATGTGCGTTACATCGGTCGCCGATAGGTATGGTTTTTGTGTGTACCACTGTGGTTATGTGAATACTTGCGGCTACTATTATATCTTCTGTGCAGTTCATAACTTTCAACAGTATTCGAAAGTTGTTGCCGCTGTCGAATATCGGCCAGGAGGATATCAATCATCTTAATTTTACCAGTTTATAATGATGAATTTACTGGTGGTAGGATTCCTATGCAGGAATCCTTCTAAGTAGGTACCACCCCAGGGCCAGTTATTCTAGCCGTGAAGCAGTAGTGTGCAAGCATTACTGAGTTTCGGTTTGAAGGGCACTGTGAGCTAGCGTAATCACTGGGCATTTGAGACCTAAGAACTTATGTCTCAGGGTGACGTGCACAGTGTGGTGTCACACAGAAATATTCTGGGTGACACAGCATTTGTTGTGAGCGGACGTTGCACTTACCATCAGGTGAATGTTTTGCTCGTTTCGTCACTTTATACAATAAAAAAAACTACTACTACTAACTTCACTATCTTGATCATATATAAAAAAATAAGTAACATCCTACGAATGTCCCACCACAGAGCACAACCCGCCACACGGAACAACTGAACACAGGCCCCCCTCATTTCTGAGATGGTTTTAGAGCAGGGAAGTGGCCGCCGCGCTGCTCCAATTAGGATTGGCGGACCACATGTCGTCAAACTGTTTTTATTCCTCAGGCATACAGGTTTCCTAGCGATGGTTTCCTTCACCGCTGTGCACGTGGTAGACCACAACTTAACATTTCAGAACAATATAAGAGGTACTGAAACCGGGGATCGAACTCAGGTAACTCACCATCCTATATATTTTTGCTATACGTGACATCCATAACAGAGAATCCAAATATCACAATATTTAGATAAGTTGCCCTATTTGCTTTCTATCCCGACAAAATAATCTTTTCAAAGGAGACTCGCAAAGTGAATTGATGTTACCTATGAAACGAAATGCTATATTTTGTATGCATCCGTTTATTAGAATACAAATATTATTATTTGTGGAATGTTTTGTGAATAGAAACGATATTCGAAGAAATTTCATTAAAAATTTTACAAGTCAGAAAATTTTACTTGCGTTTTGTAAAATAGCCGCTTGCTCGTTTGCCTCCTCTAACATAAAAAAAAAAAAAAAAAAAAAAAAAAAAAAAAAAAAAAAAAAAAATAAGATAGCATCTTATTTGTTAAAAGTAAGACAAAAATAAAGTTGGATTTTGTTTTTTGTTACTAACAGAAACTAAAACACGACGTTATCTAAACTAATATTATGAAGAGAAAAGATTTGATTTTTTTATGTTTGTTTGGTTGTAATGAATAAACTCAAAAACTGCTAAACCGATTTTAAAAATTCTTACACCTATGGACAGCTACATTTTCAGGGACTAACATGAGCTGCATTTAATTAAAAAAAATAAGATCTATACGAAAATCGCTATGATGTAAGTCAAGCTATCAAAAATTTACTAATAAAAGTCATTATTTGGCGTGCGCTGTGAAAACTATTGATTATTCATAAAATAATGTACATTTTCCTCTATTAATGACCTATTTACACATTTTATTCTTTGTAAACTAGAAACAATTGAATAGTGCTTTGTAATTTTCATCATATGTTTTATAATTTGAAACTTTGAAACACCTAAAAAAAATACTGCGGCAGAGGTGTCTCTCGAACGCCGCGCCGCCGCCCTGCTCCATGCGACTTTGGTATCACCGAGGTGCGCGGCTCTGTTTGCGCAGCGGCAAAGAACGGTTTTATTTTGCTACCCCAACATCAAATATATTTACAGGGAAGTTCTAAGCCACTAAGCTTTAGTGGCTTATGTTCCTATAAAAAAAACCTTATTTTGGTAAAATAACCTAATGTAGGTAACATTAGGTTCTCACCAGCGGCAGAGCCGCTGTTGAGAATAGTCGATACAAAAAAATTTAGTGTAAGGAATTGTTGTTGTTCTATCTGTCCAAATAAAGTACTAATTTATCTTTCTATATCTATCTACCAGTGCGAAGCCGGGGCGCATCGCTAGTCAGTTATAAAGAAATTACTGACGACCGTGTGGCCTGGCGTATTTTTTTCTGAATCAAGTCCATTGTCAGCCAAACATGCAATTTTCAAAATATGTCTTCGATGCAAGTTTCAATACTACGCCCCACGCAATAGTACCTGGTATAGTTTGACACGGTCCTAGTGGCCACAGTAACTGAATTCCAGTGGCGTAACAATGGGGGGGCAGGACGGGCAACCGCAGGACCCTTTCCCGGAGGGGGGGGCCCTTGGATAGTTGTTACGCAACGTAGCTACCGAATATGAATATATACCGAATGTATCACACAGAAATGTTCTAGGATGACACAGCATTTGTTATGGGCAGACGTTGCACTTACCATCAGGTGAACGTTTTGCTCGTTCCGTCACTCTAATCAAATTAAAAAAAAAAGTTACTCAACGTTGGTTGAACTTTACATTGAGAGAGGGCCCATCCGAAGAATTTGCCACGGGCCTCTACATGTATAATTACGCCACTGCTGAATTCTATGACGCGGGTCCTGGGTTCTAATGTCAGCCGGAACCAATATTTGTAAAAATCACAAATTGTAGGTTTTCGGGTTTGGTTGTGTTGCGCATATGAAATTTATGTATGTCGTTATTTTTAATTGTTATTTCAAAACAAAAAACATATTTCTCTTGAAACAGGAACGTCCCGCCCTTGCGTATATTTTATACAGATTATTTTTTAATTTTCTTTTTTATTTCTGGTTAATTTCCAGCTAATAAAAGTTTGCGTCTCCCAATTTGTTGATGGGCGGCGGTGATCACCTTACATCAAGTGAGCCTGCTTGCGCGTTTGCCTCTATAAAAAAATTGTGTAGTGACGAGCCGTGTGTTTGGCCTTTAAGAGAATCTGCCACCCCATCTAATCCCGTGGGAGTCGTAAAAGTCGACGAAAACCAGGAGATAGGCAGCAACATCTTCCTGGAACATCTGAATAAATTAATTGCGGTCGCCTAGCCGTCTGCCAAGCATGGCAAAGATGGCAAAATTAAAATCTATGGGGGAGGCCTATGTTCAGCAGTGGACTAGTGATATGCTGAAATGATGAAACTGATGATGAAGTTTCGTGGATTGCCTTGATTTTTGTGGCATTTCACTAGTTCAGTCTTTTAAGCCTACACCCACTAGCAATTTCATTTTTTTAAATGATTCCATTTAAATTCATTTTAAAAATAAATTATTCATATACGTTCTCAGTGGAACAAAGGAAACTTTATTGAGAAACCAACAAAAACAAACACTTTATAGATTTATCTTCATCACCTTACAATTTCTAGAAACGAACTTAATTCTGCCAACATTTAAGGCGCCAGTTTGAACCTACAACGCTATGTATCGTAATCCTCACGCTATACCAATAAACTATCCGTAGATAATAACATAATCAATTACATTTCAATTCATTTCTGGCTGGTGAAATAAAGAAAAAATCATACCAGAATAAAAATTCGGAAAAAATGTGTGTCTAAAAGCTTATATTTTCTGTATTTTACGTTCTCGTACAAAATGCAGGACAATGCAGGAATCCGTCTATGTTACACCCCACGGCCAGTTATTCTGCCATGACGCAATAGTGTGCAAGCATTGCTGTTTTTCGTTTAAAAGCGCACTGAGAGCTAATGTAATCATTGGGCATATGAGGCTTAAGAATTGATGCCTCAGGGTGACAGTCGCAGTGTAGTGCCACACAAATGTTCTTGGTGACACAGCATTTGTTATGGGCAGTCCCGTCACTTTGTCCAATAAAAAAATAAAATGCATCCTTTTTCGTAGCACATGCATATAATAAAAAATAAATTATCCATGCAAATATTAAAAACGATGTGTGCCTTTTGCAACCATAAAACCTTATCGCTGGACGTGAACAAGCCATGAAAAAACTTTAAAAATGAATATTTACTGGTTACTTGCAATAACCCATTCTGGATGTGTCGACTACAACGGACCATTTCACTCCGTATGATATTATTTTCCAGTGCAAACTATAAACTTAAGCGATTGGAAAGCAGAACCTGAAAGCTAAAATATAGTTTTTTTACTTTATTTTTTTAGTTATATAATACTACTTAAACGATTGCACACTATTACAATCACGGAGACTAAATCCCGCCGCATACAATACTTTGCAATTCCTAACCTAAGTTTATTTTTTTAAAGAAAAAATGCATAAATAATATATCAAAATACTGTAAATGTTTACGAGCATTTCGTAAATTTCCTATTGATGTTATACTTCACGACGAAGATCGTGGAAAATACATTTTAGTGATGGGGCAAACGAGCAAGTCGCTCACCTGATGGTAAGTGATCATCGCCGCCTATTACCATCCGCAATACCAGAGGCTGTTGGCGGCATCACATTCCACAAAGCAGCCGTGCGTGGCAGAAAATTCCATGAAATACGTACTAAACTCTTGCGTATGGTCTACGGTACAACTGGTGCAACCTCAGCATTGCAGCATCGAGTCAGCCGTTCGACTAGCACAAATTTTTAAAGTAACTTGGAGTAACTAATTAATGAGGAATATTAGCGTGCTATTATGACTATTTTAGACATTCAAATTCAATATCTGATTTATTTTATCTAAAACAACTAAATTATGAGAAACCGTAACAATTTTATTACAACTCGCTACGGCTTATTAATTACGCCACAGTGCTTCACATCCACATTTCGCCACGCAGTAACTGTACATCACGATACTGGTCGCCTGCGCAGGGCCGTTGTTAATTTTGCACGATACGCCTCTTCTCTGCTGGTTTATTCCTACCGATATGGCCGCTGGGGGTGATTTAAAGACCACGCTCGCCACTCTTCGTGACTGCGACGTAGTTGATGACATTAGAACTCCTGGGCTTGAATTTAGGCTCGACGTCAACGCAACATATGCTGTCATCAACTGAAATAAATAAATTTTATTTGCTTTTGAAATTTGCGTATTTTTCTTCTCGTAAGGGATTACAACGATAATAAAATGACTTCAACCAGTTAATGGCCTTTCAAACTTAATTCCATAAGGCGCATATTTCATATCTTTTTGAGAAAATCCGAACTGACTAATGTAGGTGCGGCACTATGACTTTCAATAAACGTACATTCCGTACGTCCGTTACAATTGCATATAATAGGACAGTGTGACATGCATGATATGTTATTGCTGTTTCAATTTCAATCAGGCGAGTGGTCACATGGAGCGAGCGCCAGCTGCGCGACGGTGCCGGGTTAATTTCATATGCTAATGTGGAGGTTGCACAGTGGTATTAAAATATGAAATAGTACCAAGGTTGTCTATCTCATTACATTGTCGAAAGTGAAAACTTCGCATACTAAAAAAAAACTGAACGATGTTTTATCTCTGAGTCATAGACAACTAATTAACAAAAATATTTGCAAATGTACTGTGACTAATATTCATTGTAATGCTTGCGTCACGTGTTAATTAGTCTAGGAATTTACTCGTAATTAGTAATCATTACTTATTTAACACTTAATTATACTAATTTACTTAATAGTCAAACAACGCTAAGCGTGATGCTAATTTAAAATAAAAAAAATCTTAAATTTGCATCGCGGTTAATAAAAAGCCGTGTTAATATTAATCCTTATGTTTCTCTGCGCCTAGTTGAAGTGAGAGAAGCCAGATGCGTTGTGAGTTAATTGTTCGGACTCGGTCTTAAGTCACGTTCCGCTCCATCAACGTATGGATGGATAACCACCTTGATACTATATATTCTCTTGTAACAAGTGACTAACATAATGACATGTGGCATATGATTAAATCAACAATTTTAATAAATAAATTACTTTCAAAAATTATTTGGACTAAGAAACTAAAAGAAAGAGCAATAAATGAAACTGTAATTTTTGTCACTACCATGCAATCTGCAGATAGAGCCAGAATTTATTCCTTTCCTCATATGACTCAGAGCACCTGACTTCAACACCGCGGGTCCTGGGTTCGAATCCCAGCCGGAGCCAACATTTGTGCTAAAACACTAATTGTCGGTTTTCGAGTCTGGTTGTATTGTGTTTGCCCCGTGTTTCTCACACTGCATCCTAGCTGCGATGTTATCGCATCAGCGTTACATCGGGTGCGGGTAGGTTGGGACGAGTGAGTTTTTTGCGCCTAAAATTGTGGCACTATTATATCTCCTGCGCAGTTGATGGCTCTCGACAGTATTCGGAAGTTGTTGCCATGGTCGAAATCGGCTTGTCGAACAACATCATCAATTTTTTTAAGTACAAAGGACAGTCAATACATTGTTTCCGTTAGTATCGAACGAAAAAACATAGTACGGGAGTAGTTTTATTTATTGTGAAAACACGAATCTGCGATGCACATGTAATTTTTTTTTTGTTTTTAAGTTTCATTGTTTTATTTTTTTAACAAACACGAAAGTTTATTAGTTAACTGAAATTTTAAATTACAAATATAAGAGCAGTTTGCATAAAAGATATTTACCTAAAATACAGCTTGTGCATATTTTAGACTCGAAATGCCAAATCAACTAATATTTTTCGCACTTTATAACTAACGTATTTACTTAATGAAAAATTTCATCATCATAATTTCAGTCAGTTTTTATCACTAGTCCACTGCTGAACATAAGGCCTCCTCCATAGACTGCCACAAAAATATGTAGCTCTCATTTTGGAGAGATTTTGCCATAGTTTGCCACATTTGGCAGGTGGGTTGGCGACCGCAGTTTATCTATTCAGATGTTCCAGGAAGATGCTGCTGCTCATTTCCTTGTTTTTTATTTTCCCTCTGTCGACTTTTACGACACCCACGGGATGAGATGGGGTGGTAGATTCTCTAAAGACGCCACTACATTATTGAGAAATTCTACCGGAACATCAATATTACTTTGATGCCGAGCCCCACCACAATACCATGTTACAGTCAATACGTGAAAATAACAACCTTCACTTCGTTTACCTATAACACAACTACAGCCAACTCCAGGAAGATCCTGCTGCCTATCTCCTGGTTTTCATTTTCCCTCTGTCGACTTTTACGACAACCACGGGATCAGATGGGGTGGTAGATTCTCTTCAGCCGCTACCACACAACGGCGCCACACGGCGAAAAGTAATGTTGAATCAAACATTTAACATTACTTTTATCATTTTATTTCTGCGCATTTCAGATTTAACAGAATCTGTTTACACTTGTTGTGTTAGTGATGTAGACTCGTTGCAGCTTAATATGCAGCTATAAACTGTTGGGGCTGCCAAGACCAAATTCCGGGCGGAAAATACGCAGACCGGTAACTGGCAACAGCTTCTAAGGCGCGGGAAATCTGATACTGCAATCGCATACCCCCTTTTTTTAATGGCTAAAGTGACGAAACGAGCAAAACGTTCGCCTGATGGTAAGTGCAACGTCTGCCCGTAAAAAATGCTGTGTCACCCAGAACATTTCTGTATGACACCACACTGTGCCCGTCAACCTGAGACATCAGTTCTGAAGTTACATATGCCAAGCAATTACGCTAGCTCTCAGTGCCCTTCAAACCGAAACACAGTAATGTTTACACTACTACTGCTTCACAAAACTGCTTCACTACTGCTTGCTTTTTATAAAAGTCTCGCGTTTGTCCCCACGGCCTAAGAAACGAAACGAAATGAAATTAAAATTTGCGTACATACATATACAGCTACGCCTTTTCCCATATAAGGGGTAGGTAAGATTTTTCTTACTTTTAGCATTTTTATACCTATCGTAACTTTTAAACGATAGGTCCGATTCGAATAATTTAAAGAGGATTTTACATGTACTCGTACATAATCAACCTTGACTATGAAACTATTTTGAAGGATAAGGATTAAATCATGATACGAATGTCATCATCTTTCGATTCTACCCGTGTTTTTATAGACTAATTTGAACAAAAAGCGGTTAATGTGACTTAACTATAATAGTTTGACATATAGCCTCCCGAATCTTCCTCAGAATCTTCTTTTTGTAATATTTTATTGTAATAACAGATACAGTTTACCCATAAATATTCACCTATATCTTTTTGTTTCAAGATTTCTCACGGAAACTGGCAGCGACACAAAACAGCACTCTCTGCAAATAAATCATCTCAAGTGACAGTTGGACCACACCCGCGCATTATCACGACGCTTCTAATGAAACCACTTTAAAGGAATTATTTTCTTTATTTGAAGTAATATAAAATGCGACTTATAAAAAATAAATATTTACATGAAACTCAACATCATCATACAAATATATTAAATTACTCGTAAATATATTTATTATCTAACGTCTAAGAAATTTAAATTTCGTTCGTGACATGTAATTTTTTTACAGCCTACCAAGATTTCATCATGAGGTTCCTCTGTCTGGAGAAGAAAACAGTCCTGAAAGAGACTTCGCAGGTATCCTTTTTTTAGACATATAAGAAAGAACTTTATTACACTAGAATGAAACTTTCTGTTCGAATGCTATGTATGAATCTGCCTCAGTAGATATGAATTGCTGTTCTGCATAGGCCTGCAGCTAAGAAGTCAGATACTCTGACCACTATGCCACATGGCCGTCAAACATTAAGACTTAATTGCCAGTGATAACGGCAGTGCAATGCAACTGTCATGGGCAGGCATTGTGCTTACCATAAGCTAAACAACTAGCTCGTCTCATCACTTCATTAAAGAAAATCTTTCAGGATTGAGCCTGTATTATTGTATTTTCAGTTCTTAGAGACCGCGTCGCCTAATGATCAAAGTACGTGACTAATTAATCGCTGTTTCTGGGTTCCATATGGGGAACTTTGGCGGATGAAGATGCCAAGGAAAAAGTAGCTACTACCTTGCCAGATCGGATGGTCTGATCTGGGTAGAAGTCTCCTACTACTAGTAATATTTAGATGTTGTATTTATATAGTTCGCATCTCAAGCTTCTCATGTGGCGACGTAGATGTCGCTACAGCACTAGCATTTGTGCATACATACAAATTGTTAATTTTCGGATCTGGTAGTGCAGTTACTGCCACCGTGTCTATGACATTGCATTCTTGCCCACCTTACACATCGGCCGCGGATAGGTTAGGATAAGTGAGTGCGTCTGTGTTCGAGCGTTCACTTGCGGCACTATAATAAAAATGCTCTGCGCAGCTATTAACTTCCAACAGTATTCAGAATTTCAGTTGTTACCGTGTTCGAATCGACCACAAAAACATTATCATTATCGTTTTCAGAACAACAACTCAGATGTACTGCAAACAACGCAGGACAAAATGTTTCATCTTTTGTTTTTACCCGTCTACGACGTAGCCAAAAAGAAGAGTTATGTTTTTAGCAGTCTATGTACGAGTATGTTTGTATTTACGGAAGTTCTAGCATAGCGCCTAAACTATTCATCCGATTTTGATGATGATGAATGAGGCGTCAATCGACGCGTTATTATGGTCCGGGTGACATAAGCTGCATTTTATAAAAACGAAATCAATATGACGGATTTTACATTCAAAAAAGTGGAGGGCTCTGTTTTTTCGCCATCATATCGAGTGGTATGTCAAATGAAAGAGGAGAAAATTTGATTTGATAAATATAAATAAAGTACAATCTCTACTCTCGGTATTTTTTCTAGAAACCTTTCTGTGATCTAATTTGTTAACGGATGGTTATAATCCAAATTAGGATTGTTAAAATTATAATGTTTATGTACAATTGGTATGTAATGTAATTTTATAAAAATTATTAATAAATTATTAACTAATGACCAACCGTCATTTGCACATTTCAACTGTTTCTCGGTGGATATTTGTATTCATAATTACCCGATTACGGCAAATCCAAAACGGAGGGTTGTGATTTTAACAGTCTAGTACACAGATACCATGCAATTATGTCACTCTTCTTTTTGTCATCGCATCAATGGCTTAAACGGAAAAGTTTAATATAAAAGAATCAGTTGTAGTTCACAACGCATGACCACGGCATTTGAATTGAGTTATAACGTTCGTCATCATCATCATCATCATTGCAGCCTATCACTAGTCCACTGCTGAACATAGGCCTTCCCTATAGATTACCACAAAAGTTTGTAGCTCCCGTTTTGCAGTTTATTTATTCAGATGTTCCAGGAAGATGTTACTGCCCATCTCCTGGTTTTTATTTTACCTCTGTCGACTTTTACCGACACCCACAGGATGAAATGGGGTGGTAGATTATATTAAGCCGCCATCACAAGGCGCGTCATAACGTTATTAAAGTGAAACTGCCAGAAGATTTTAGTATAACTCAATAAACAGATACATCTAACATACCAAAATATTTGTCATACTCAATAAGACGATGAATGAAATAGCACTTAACCTGTTCTTACTTTTAACTTTAAATTTATTTAGTAATTATAGTCATTTTTTTTTCAGTAGTCGGGTTACAGTTATCAAACGTTGTCCTACTAAAAAAATAAAAAAAAACGAGGAGAGCAAATTTAGAAACAAATTGAATGAAATTTAAAATGCAAAATTTGATAGATCTGCGCCATTTTCGTTGCAGCGTTTAGAATGATTAATGTTTTACACTATCAGCGTATCCGAACGTAGTGGCATCCATTTTGAAACCCTTTCAGTTAACGACGTAGTATTGTTGCTAAGATTTTTAATTAATGGACCGCGTCTCTTTGTTGAGCAACAATGGCGCGGGGTTAGTTCGTTTTTATTTATATTCTATAGATTAATGAAGTTAAGGCTTCGAGATACGTTTAGAATGTTTCGTTGACTTTGTTCATTAATGGTTTTATAGTTTTCAAAGTATTTCTAAGGTATTTTGAAAGATCAATATAGTTATTAAAATAAACTTTAACAACGAGTTAATAAAATAAAATCTTTGTCTTTATTCTTAATGTCTTTAAGTATGCTGAGTAAACATTTTTCGAATCTTGTACATTACCATAGTTAATAGAATCAGGCGTTCCTTTGCGGAAATCCATTATAATAAAAGAAAGAAAGTTAAATTTGCTGAGATCCGCATGCTAAATTTAAAATGGTGTGTATTACCTAGTTTCTGAAGGGCACCTCCCGCCCTCCCTCCACAGCGTGCACAAGCAAACCAATACCGCCACCAGATACGCTCCACCACTACAACACTACCACTAGGCAATACACACCACTGAAGTTGAGAACACTACACGTGTTTCATCTCAAAACGAGTCATTATCAAGTTATATAAGCTCTACGATAGTCAGCCGCCGAGGGAGCGGCTTTTTTTTTTGTTTGTGTGTAATGTTGTTAGCCCGGCGGCTTTTACAACTTCGACTCGCGAGCAGAAGGCCCGCGAGTACGGGTACAACGTCGCTGCTGGCGTTGACTCGGCGCTCTGCGTCTCGACGTCGCTCTCGCTGCTCCGCTGTACTCCGACCCCTGTAGGCTGATAAGGAATCCGACTAACATGTGGGGGGCATCGGCTCGGCATCGGCTCGGCATCGGCATCGGCTTGGATTGCTGTCGAAAGAGAAGGCAGTGAGTGGCTCGTTTTCATTTTTCAAATCGGCTTAGTATTTCTCGAGATGAGGGCGTTCAAACCTATAAACCCCAAAAACAGCTTTATTATATAAAGAAAGAAAATTAAAGTAATAACCTATAAATGTCACTCTGCTGAGCGCAGGCCTCCTCTCACTTCCGAGAGGGTTTTGAAGCTAGGAACAATCCGCCACGCTACTCCTAATGCGGGTTGGCGGACTTCACATTTCATCGAAATATTTTTTATTTCTCAGACATGCAGGTTTCCTCACGATGATTCCTTCACCGCCGAGCACGTGGTAAATCAACACTTAAAACTGCAATTAATTTTAGTGGTGCCGGCACCGGGAATCGAACCCAGGTCACTCGCGTACTATGAAATGTAAAACGAGCAGCTAGCCCTAGCGGCTACCACGGTGATCTTAGCAATATAACTTTCTTTCGATCATTATAATGAATTTCTGCTAAATAACTACACTCACTTATTTAATTTATTTATACATTATCATTCTAGTTGTACTCTTCCTAGATATTAGAACACTTTTCCAAACACACTCGTAAACGTAATAAAGATATGAACTCTCACAAAACTAGCTATACAAAATGATTACACTTACCTCTGCAGATCGTAAATATTCACTTCCAATTTCAAACAAATACAATTGAATTTTCATTGTATTGCTGAAAAGCGATATGGATAACAAAACAGAGAAGCGGAGCCATAGATTGTTAGTGATCGTTGCATATAAGTCAAACAATTATAAAAGAGGAGTCACAGCTCGTAAACATTTAGCTACTGAGAATAGACTAAATGAAAAGAAAACCTATAAGATGATTGCTTTACTGGTGATAAGAAGCCTATGCAGTAGCCGTCTACGTAGGTGCCACCGCAGGTCCAGTAATGCTGTCTGGAAGCAGCAGTGAGCAAACATTACTGTGTTTCGGTCTGAAGCATACTGAGTCACTGGGCATATGAGACATAACAACTGATGTCTCAGGGGACGAACGCAGTTCGGCGCCACACAGTAATTTACTGTGTGATACAGATTTTGTTTTGGGCAGACGTACTTACCATCAGGTGAATGTTTAGCCTGTCTCGTCACTTTCCCCTATAAAAAAATATATCATCATCCCCTGCAACATAAATGGTAATCTTATTTTTTAAGGTCACCAGCATTCGAACAGACTATCTACCGAATGTCAGTGTAGTCTATCTATATAATAATACGTGAAAACTTGGTACTCCGTTTTATGCATATTGACCGCACGAAGGTGTGTGAGATTTGGCATAGTAAAAAGTATGTATAAAGAAGCGAGGAATCTAAAATGTATGTTATAATATATGTTACAGATACATTAAATTGAGGAAAATAAAACATTGATAATTTACGTTACACTATTTTGTGATTGATATTGTCAGTAGTCTCCGGACAAACAGACGAATAGAGTATTTAAAATGTTGCCAACAAATAATGACTCATACGTCAATTATATACATACTTAAAAAAATAAGAATTACGGTCGAATTTCGACCACTGACTCTTTACTGACACTAGCACATTTTATTACTATATACTATACTACAGTATAGTTAATTCTCTTAAACGCACAATGTAACTAAATAGAGTTGACAAATCCAGCTCCATTCATCAGGACCGATACGAACAGTTCGGAACGCAGTAATTACGTGTCAAACAAAGGGACGCATGTAAATATACGCGATATTACGTGGACAGACAGACGTATGTGAAAATTATACGATAGTATCGGTTGGGAAATTCCCGTTAACGCTCCTTAGTTTAGACTTTAGACTGTAGAAATGTTTTGTAGCACACAGCATTTGTTATGGGCAGACATTGCACTTACCCACAGGTGACGGAATAAAAAAAAACGCACCAAGGAAGACATTTTAAAATTATAATTTGGAATAAATAATCTACATGCTCAGATTTCAGATCAAGATTAGGACCGAGGGTCTTGTACCGAAACTTAATATACTGACCGCTATACCAATGAGCTTGGTTTTTAATACACGTGACAGAAGTGAAACTTAAGATTAAATTAAAAATAAATAAACATGATTCAACAAAATTATTACTCGCTATAAAATAACTGTTAACATACTGCTACACAATATTAATATATATTTTTTTAAAGTAATCGATAAATATTTATTAAGAATAACAGAAAGTTTTCACGAAAACGTTACACAAAAACGCTGCATACAAATTCTACTTTTAAATTTTATTCTCATCGCGCCCAAAGAAGTTTCAAAAATTCAACATTTTTCAAAGTAAAGATAAATATAATGCAAACGTTTAAACTGAACCTAATCTACTTGTCAGTAACTGAAGTGCCGTTATAAAGGCTGGTCATTAAACTGGGATTTGAAGGGTCGAGTGGACCGAAATAAAGTTAGTCTCGGCACTATAGACCGCTGCTACGGAGGAGTTATAGTGCGCAGGTGATTAAATGCAGCGCTTAAGGGTTAATAATCTTCACTGATGCGAGTTCCGGCTGGCTTTAGCAGGTTTTATTGAAGGAAGTTTGTCAATATACATACATACATACATTCACGCCATTTTCACATATAAGCGGTAGACAGAGTCCACACACGTAGCCCACTTTTAACTCGCGCGGGAAACGAGACGTGACGGGTAGCGTACCACATCGCCACCATTTTGGTGCGAGACAAAAAAAACGTACTCTCCTTTGCATTCCCAAGAAAAGTATAGTGACAGCATTGCATATTATCGCGTTATTCTGCACGAATACTGGCTGTCCGTACAACACTTTAGTCGCCTCTTACGACACCTCGGCAGGAAAGAGGTAAGTGCTATTCTACTCTGCCGGACACCTATCGGCTATAGGTTTTGTCAATATATCTCTTTTTACAAAGGAATTATGTATAAGAATTACGTAATGATTTTAAAAGAAAATAATTTAATTGTAATTATTGTGAATAAACAGTTGTTCAATAATACTACTTATAGACGATATGTAAATAGTCCACTGGATAGAAGTCTCTCCTAGAAAGAAAGCATATTGTATTTGGCAGGCGGGTTGGCAATCGCAGTACCAGAAGTTTAGAACCCCCTGGACCAAGAACGCCAAAAAAATTTACAGGAAATATTGCCTCAATCTTTACTCCGCTTTGTCATCGACCGGGGCCGATGATAATACCTAGTAGACGTTGATAGCCGTTTTCAGGCAAGCTTAATTCTATGTAGAATACCGATCTGTATGAGTCGAGTAAATGTACTGAAAGTCTCTCAATTTTCTTACGAGATGAGCAAATCGTTCACAGGATGGTAAGTGCAACATCTGCCTATAACAAATGTTTTGTCACCCATGTTCTGGGTCTCAACTTGGAAAACGCCTTTTTGTAGAAGGGGACTGGCAAATAATATGCAGAAGAAAATCCTCCAGAAATAATCCCAAAAGGTAAAGGAAAATATTTTAATTAATACTTTATATTACAAAGAGACGAGTCGAGCTAAACGTTCACCTGATGGTAAGTGGGAAGGACATCACTTGTGGCACCACCCCTTACTCGTCACCCAGAGACATCAGTTCCTAAGTATCACAAGCCCAGTAATTACACTACCTATCAATGCTGTTCAAACCTAAACATAGTGATGTTTGAACACTACTACTCGACGGCAGAACAACCGGCACTGCGGTGCTACTTACCTAGACGGATTCTTGCATAGGAATCTTACCACCAGTAAAAATAATATACCAGAGCAGTAACGGACAGCAGTGCCTTACTTGTGAAACGTCCGCATATATCCTTTTTGGGAAAGTCCTAGGCCCGTAATTGACATTTTACATGCTAATTTTGTGATGATATTGAATTATTATTGAAATCGTAGCGTCATGCTACGCATTCTTTCGAAATTATTTGAATCCTTAGTAGAGTGGTTTTGAATTCATTCCACGTGTACATCGTAACCTGGGTTTATCTGCAGTCTAACCCACGTTTGTCTATTAACTAGTTTAACTGTCGGGCAGTTATCGTTCGCTAGCAGGCGTCCATCTCATAAATCATAATACATTCCGCTTGCTTCAGCTTGAAAGTGCACGTACCTTGGCCATATATGTACCTCATTGTGTATGCAACTGTATCAAACTTATGTAGTTATTTTATATTATCGCCTAATTCTTTCACATCTTTCTGTCTTGGAACTTATTATTAATGCTCAAGATGTTTTTTTTTTTAATTGGATAAAGTGACGAGACGAGCAAAGCATTTACCTGATGGTAAGTGCAACGTCTGCCCAAAACAGAAGCTGAAGTCACCCAGAACATTCCTGTGTGGCACTCTGAGATATTAGATTTTAAGTCTCATATGCCCAGTGATTACGCTAGCTCTCTGTGCCTTTCCGACCGAAACACAGTAATGTTTGCACACTACTGCGTCATGGCACAATAACTGGCCTAGGGTGGTACCATCTAGACGAATTTCTGCATATGAATTCTACCATCAGTAATGAGTTTCTATTTTTCTTCGTCGTTAGAATCGGAAAATGAAACCTTTCATACGCGTCATTGTAACCTTTCAGATAACATGTAACGTTGTAGCCAATGGGAGTAGTGTTGATTTGTAATGTTTAGCGGTAAGTTGATGGATGAAGGAGGGAGAGGCCTTTGTCCAACAGTGGACTCGTAATAGGCGGAAATGTAGATGAGGAATTAGGAAGCCATAATTTAAAAAGTAGTTCAATCTAAAATTAATCTACATGTACCGACCTTATGTCTTATACATATATCCCACTGTCTGAAAATGGAACAATGACCAAATTTCCAATTTCAGCAAATGGGATATACCATCCTTATTATCAAGGGCGATAACGCGTCTACTTTTTGATTATTTATTGAAAAATATATACATACATATATAAAAATCATACAATGTACAATCTGGTTTAATGTATGCATTTTATCAGCCTTACAAAATGTATTGCTGCAACTAAAGAAAGCATTATATGTATTCATGTACAGTTGTCTAGAATAATTTGAAATGCAATGAGAGCTTCAACCATGGCAAAATATCTAAGTAAAGGTAAATAACGCAAGTCGACATTATTGCATTATTTTTTATCACCGTAACGTAAGGGGAAATATGCTTCCTATTAATTATATACTGCTAAGTACATACAGACAGGTTAATTAGCCGCATGACCGAGTTGTCCTTTCTCACTAATTGCCTCGGGCGAGGGCTGATAAAAATCGAGTGTAGGAAATATAACCCACAAAGGGTGTGCATGAAAAGGATTAGCTGACCGGAAAATTGTCCTACTTTTGGCTTTTATTATTGGTTATTGGTTTGTAATAATTAAATGCTGTAGAAAATTATCGAGCCTATATTTTTTATGAGGTAGGTGGTATCTATATTCATTTATTTTATTAGAGGTATTCATTGAAAAGTAACTACTGTCTTTTGCAGTCCCACTAGTAATGTAATGCGCACCCTCTTAATTTGAAAGGGTTTTGCGGGAACAATTAAATTGCAATTAACAATTTATTGGTGCTGGTGCCAAATATTCAACTCAGGTTCCCATATGAATCCCTGGCCCGTCAACTATCACAACTAATTACCTTCATCTTAAAAACTCTCATAAGCACCGCCGATGATGGGGCAAAACCTAAAGGAGCGTCTCACTCCAAACAGCGGGGTGAATTTATATTCTGTGGACTGTATTTAAGCGCTAAAGAAAATAAATATTATAACCGTGAAATAGGAGAATAGAAACAGGCTACGTTGAATTTAGGGCTGGATCAGGCGCGGTGGCGATGCTTGCGGCTGATTCTCTTCACCAGTAGTCCTTATAAGCTGCTTGCACTTTCATGCACTATAGTTTTCGTGTATTAACAAGATGACATATAACATAGTCTTATAGCAATTAAAATAAATTTCGCGCGCCGTCCTGTGCGACACGTTTGTCATTCAAGCGACCATAGTCAAAGTCAATGTCAAAATTTCTATATTAAATTTAGGCTTGTTTAAAGCTCTTATGAACGTCAAAATCTACACCGATACAAAAAATGACCTGCTCAGAGAAGAAACGGCAAGAAACTCTATGCCATATTACATAGCCTCTAGCGTGTCGCCTCGATCCATTCTACAGGATACAGTCAATTTTTGTAAAATAAATTAATGTACTTTCCGTACGTACATAATATTTTCAAATATAAACAACGACGGAAGTGTGAAAATTTTAGTCTCTTTAAATACTTTTCGTAGTGGCGAGATCCCAATTACAGATTGCCTGAAATGCTTGTTTTTGCAAAATAAATATTGTTTTCAATTGCAGCTGCGGATTCCCACAGTAATACGCAATAGGACATAATACTGGAAGTATGCAAAATATACTAATTTACCTGTAGTTTCATCAGTCAGCTGTATAATCTTTCTTATTGCATAAATGGCTTAATTTCGGAGCTATTTTTTCAATGTGTGTTCCTACTGTAACTTGGAATCAATAGTGATTCCAGGGAATACAGTTCAATTTTCAAACCTAAGATTAGAATTCTGTAAATTAATATTAGGCGCTGACTTAGACTACTTAAAGTGTAAACATTTTGTTTTGCCTGCTTTTAAAACTAAATTAGTTGCCGCAAACTATTTGGAAACAATATCTAGAGTTTGATTGGGCTGTTCCAGCGTTAAGTCATTTCTGTTAACTTTAAACAACAATCATGTATCATCGACAAACAGACCTATCTCAAACATTTTTTGTACCAAATATACTAATAGATCATTATATCGATCATAGATAATAGATCATTAATAAACCCTGAGGAACACTTGAAGACTTTTTTTGATGACCACTTTATGCTTTCTATTTGTAAGGTAGGAAGATAAAAGATCCAGTGCGGCTCCACGAACGCCGTAGTATTTAAGTTCACATATTAAATTTGTAAGTTCCACACAGTCAAATGCCTTTGAGAGATCACAAAACATACCAACTGTGTCATGAAAATCTTCCCAGGCTTGTAATACATGTGAGGCTAGTTTAACGCCGGCATTACTCGTTGACCTTTTGTAAATCCAAATTGCTTGTCATTTAAAATTTTATATTTACTAAAATTAGCGACCATTTGCCGTAGCATGATTTTTCCACACAGAAAGAGTCCACACAGAGATTAAAAATCATCGCCAATGTTAGGGCTATATCTATAGTAATTACGAGTATATCATTTGCCCAGATCAAAGCAGAGTCTTTTTTCTTAGTATTATGCCTGCCAGTTTCTAATTTAATTATATTCCATGTGGCTTTAGTTTTATTACAAGAAAACTAATTAAGTTTGTGTTATTGCTAAAAATCAACTTTTGCTTTCAAACAAACATTTAAAAAAAAATCTGTTTAACATACTAATGAAATTGTACATTGGATGTAAGAGATATTTTACCATAAAGATGATATAGATTGTCTCTTCTCTTTCTAATTCATTTAGTTGCCCACTCACTGAAGCATATTTTTTATGAATATTATCTACCTTTCTCGTAAATACTATATTATATTCGTTAGAAATTGCATAAAATATGGTGTTAAAAGTGCTATCAGGGTCATTCAAAGAAAAAGTTAACTCAGAAAGATAAAACTTAACATTGCGATTGAATTTGTTAATTCTGTTCCATCTGTGACCAGATCCACATTTAATTGATATACTATTCTGTTCATCTGTGACCAGATCCACATTTAATTGATATACTATTTTTGGAGTCCAACTGTATCTTTATAGATTTGTGATCTGATCTTACTCCATTTAACACAGCTTTTTTTAATATTTTACAGTTAAATATAATATGATCAACACAGGAGGCACAAGATGGTGTAACTCTGGTTGGTTCAGTAAATTAAAATATTTAAAAAGAGAAACAAATCGCATTTTGTCTAGAGTTTCACTTAACAGATCAATATTAAAGTCACGACAATATATATTCTTTCTTTAAATTTAAAAGTATTTTTAAATAATATTAAACAACCACCCCCATTGCATTGGCTACACAATAACAGTGTATATTAAATTTCATAGAATTATTTAGCGAAGTTTCAGTAAAGCACAAGATTTTTACTTTATGCTTATCTAATAATAATTCCACATCTAAAATTTTGCCTGATTAACAATTAACATTTTGGTCGAAATAGCCATAGCATAAATATTTACTCTATTTAATGCTATCTTGTCATTGCTTGCACACAGTGCGAGAGTGGCACGGGACAGCAAATCAAAGCCTCTGTCGCCCTAAGGTGCGTGCGGAAAAAGGACGGAAATAGGTGCAGTTACAACAGGAAATTATATAAAAATTTTAGAGATCGTTACCAATTCAATTTAAATAGACTAAGACCGATTTCACCGATCGCTTTGGAAACCAAGTTTAATAAAACCACGTTTTACTTAACTAAGTTCAAATGTATCATTTGATCTCGGTTTCTGTCTAACCGATTTCACCAGGCTCCATTTTGATCGCGTTAAGAAAAACGAAGTTTACATCGAATATAAATCGTCACAAATAAAACAAAAACTCGATGTATTTCATATTTTGCGACATCAAACAGCCTCTTTTTATGCATAGGTTACAAACAATAATCTATACGAATTAAAAATATTTTTTTCGTTTACATAGTTGTGCAATTGACATTGACAGCTCTCTAAACGCGTTTAAAGAGTTGAACGTCGAAAATTGGGCGTTCTGAATATTAATAGCGTTTATCGTTTAACTGTGTTCATTTGATGTTGAATGAAATGCAAACTGTAGCATTGAACTCAGCTAAACGCTTATACTTCGTTTAGCTTGAACTGATTGACGGGTTTATTTTCAACGGTGAAATCCGCCCTAAATGATATCCCAAAATAACTTTATGAACGTGACTATAAAGACAAAAGTTAGAATACGCTGAAAATTAACCGTACCCCCATTATGCTACAACTGTTTTTATCTTATGGCATTATTTATGCTGTCTTGCTCATGTTTATAGGACAAATACATTGACATTCATTCGTTGTCACCTTCCTATATTAGATGTAATCACATAGATAAAATCGAAGAAAGAACCATAAACTGGGTCAAAGACAAATTGTAGTCAAAAAATTTGTATATTTCATAAATATGTCACTTTGGCTTCGAACCCAGGAGCTCAGATACGCTAGCCACAAAGCCACATGATTGTTAAAGATACTTAGCCGTATTAATATACAACACGGGGGAAGGAAAGTTCTAAACGTTCTAGAAACTTAATTCCAAAATGGACAAAATAAAAACGATATCTACCAGGTATTGCCATTAAGATTTAGTTTTCGCTAGCTATATTATTTTATC
Source organism: Luehdorfia chinensis (assembly GCA_019845155.1). Lineage (NCBI taxonomy): Eukaryota > Metazoa > Arthropoda > Insecta > Lepidoptera > Papilionidae > Luehdorfia > Luehdorfia chinensis. The sequence goes on from JAHVAK010000612.1 coordinate 434,994, forward strand.
ATAATAGGAACACTGTATCTGCTTACGGTCATTTAATCGCCCAACGAAGCGCGAACGTAGAAAAATCGTAGCAGTGCTACAAATATACTACGAAATGTTACGAAATTGTAGATGTATCTCAGTTTAATACTACACGAAAATAATTTTTAAAAAATAGCAAAAGAAGTACCTTACAGTGGTCGACTACTTACATTAAGGTACTTGTTATACTGTCTTGTATATTTATTGAAAACCTTAAAATTAACAAGTTTTTTTTTACCCAAGGATTTTTTATTTATTTTAAAAACATTGTTCAACGCTCAACTAAGCATCGTGTGTGCATTACAGACATAATATGGCACATACACGCACACGCGCCCAAACACCACAATCTGGAGCAACTATCCGTGTACAAATATTTGTTCCGCGCGGAAATAGAACCTGCTACCCGCAGTGCAGAAGTCAATCACACGCAAAATTTGTCTAACATTTAATAAATTATAATGCACATAAAAAGTAGTTCAGCATTTCTGTTCTATTATTGCTTAGAGATTTTAAAATATTAAGTATAAATTATATGAATTCTATGTTTTATTTTCCTTGTATTGATGTCCTCTTTGCCTTAATTAAAATGATTTCTCTTAACTTAAGATTATTTTTCATGATTTGTTCTCCATCTTCGTTGCCAGTCCCCTTCTACAAAAAAGGCATCTTCTAAGTTAATATGATTTAATGATTTCTTATATTTACGCGAATATTACACATTTCATAAAACTAATTTATATTAAACTTTATATTAAACTATATAAATAGTAAAAAACCCGACGTGACCACATTCTCGATCACCCCAACCATTAAGTCAGATTTGATGTTTCCTACCAAGGATGATTAGCGAGGCTATTGAAATTAAAAAAAACATCCTAATTTCAATAGAGAAGACGTTATGTACTACCACCGGCTTGGGATACTATCCATACTAATACTATAAATGGGAAAGTAACTCTCTCTGTCCCTCTGTCTGTTTGTTACCTTTTCACGGTTCAACCGCTGAACCGATCTTGACGAAATTTGGCAAGGAGATAGCTTGCATCCTGGAGACGGACATACTTTTTATCCCGAAAAATCATATAGTTCACACGGGATATTTAAAAAACCTACATCCAACCGGACGAAGTCGCGGGGATCAGCTAGTAATTAATAAAATTAAATAAAAAACCGGGGATACCACTATAAGACTTTAAGACACTGTAAGCTCATTTTGCGTAGATCGGCTCAAAAATAATAATTAAAAGCTGAGGTGAGGTACCTTCAGCTTTTAATTATTAACTATAACATCGAGACATCTGTCACCTCAGTCCCCCCGTGAACATGACTACTAAGCACTCGAAACGTCAGGTTATAAATAATTTAAAAAATAAACGCCATAAAATCCGTGAAATTAGTTTTATTAAAATGATTTTCCCTGAACTAGCAGATTGTCAAACGTGGTAGCAGACAGCATCTTAGACTCTTCGACTTCTGCCCGTCACCGATCTGGGTTTTTGAATGAGACAATATAACACGGTTATATTGTCATACAGCAATAATCCCAGGGGGATTATCTGGGGAGTACTGACTGTGCCCGCGGTTTTACCCGCTTCACAAATCAGTCCGACCACATGACTGCGTCGTAGCTGCATGGTACCTCGCTAACTTGAACATTCACAGTTCGCTTTTCTAGGTAATGTTCCGGTTCTAAGCGTGCAAGCTCCTTAGAGCTTATAGCATAGAGTTACGCTTATAACTTTTCTCAATAATGGACTATCCCATAGTTGCCACTCTTTGCAGGTGGGTTGTCAACCGCAGTTTATTTATTTAAATGTTCAAGGAAGATGCTGCTGCCCATCTCCTGGTTTTTAATTTCCATCTGTCGACTTTTACAACACCTTTCTTTACCCCGCCACACGGCAAACCAAATATTAGTCTTACATATACCAGAACGTCCGCAAGTGAGTAATTAATAATTTTGTTTGATAACATTGCATTCCATAGGATAAGTTTATTTGTATAATTATGCCCGAAGGCGACGTCGGACTGTCTGTCCAGTTGTATATGGAGTTTATCATTTAATTGGTAGAACAAAGTTGTGGACATGACTGTATGGTTTACTCATTTTGCCGAAATAAATATATCTAACAATATAATATGTGGATAACAATATATTCAATACTGAAAAAATGTCATTTATTTATAAAGATTAGCCCCACTGGTGATATTCCTGTTTTTTGTGTTCGTTTTACAGACAAATACCACATACACAAACACCCCGCTTTGTAGAAGATTGAAGACTAATGGAATACCTATTTGACGATAACTGGATCTAAGGTCTACATTTATGTGCCACAGGCCTCAATAAATTCTAATACATCATTATCATCATTTCAGCCTACCTTAGTCCGCTGTTGAACATAGGCCACCGCAATTGTAAACGGGGGGATTTTGCCATAGTTACCATTGCTTGCCTGCCAGGCTGGGCAACTGCAGTTTCTTTATTTTGATGTTCCAAAAACATGCTACTGCCCACGACACCCACGGGACGGTGAGGGGTGACAGATTCTCTTACGCCCCTGCCACGTTGCCATGTTTTGCTACGAGGCCATCCTCGTGCCACTAATTCTTGTACTCTTTTTCTTTTGCATTAATGGTGTGAATGCGACAAGGATAATAACAAATTCTCACCATTTGTTTATCTCTTTCGTAAATTCACTGTATGGAATAAACCTCTCTGCTAAAGAAGGGAAGATTTATTTATATAGCCACGCTTGACAGGCGGATTGGTAGAAGCACCAGACTTCTTTTACCTTCGTCGCTATTACCCGGCACAGAAACTTTATATTTTCGGTCTGGCATTGTAGATAGTAATACCTGCCGAAAGCTGTAAGATCCTTTTTTATAGGAGAAAGTGACGATACGAGCAAAACGTTCACCTGATGGCAAGTGCAACATCTGTCCATAAGAAATGCTGTGTTACCCACAACATTTCAGTGTAGCATCACATTGCGTCATAATGCCGTCCCACTGAGACATAAGTATCATATAACCAGTAATTACACCACCTCTCAGTCTCTCAGTGCCCTTTAGACCGAAACATAGTAATGTTCGCTTGTGTATTTTCTAAGGTCGCCACCACACATCAATCGTCTATACGAGATCAACATGAGTTCTAGAGAGTGAGTGAGTCAACGCGCAACATGCAGGTAGTAGGATTTCTATGCAGGAATCCGTCTAGGTAGGTACCACCCCAGGGCCAGTTATTCTGCCGTGAAGCAGTAATGTGCAAACATTACTCTGTTTCGGTTTGAAGGGCACTGAGAGCTAGCGTAATTACGGGGCATATGAGTCTTAAGAACTGATGTCTCTGGGTGACGAGCGCCACTGCGCATTTCACACCAAGTGTGGTGTCACACAGAAATGTTCTGGATAAAACAGCATTTGTTAGGGGTAGATGTTGCACTTACCATCAGGTGAACGTTTTGCTCGTTTCGTCACTTTATTAAATTAAAAAGGTTTCCTTACGATGTTTTCCTTCGCAGCAGAACACATGGTATATCAACACTTAAAATTTCAAACAACAATTTTTGTGGTCCCGGCACCGGGGATTAAACTGAGACCACACGTACTATGAAGTTCAAAAGGAGCGTTTAGCTACCACAACCCCTGCGCTACCACGACTCATTTCTCCGTAAGTACCCGTAACATGAAACTTCATTATTTAATTATCTAATCAAAACATATTAAAATTGTATCGGTACTTGACAATACATGACATGTTACTAAATACACAGTCATAAAAATCTATGGCAGGTTTAACATCTTTTAGAAAAATATGTTGAATAATCTGACTTCAAATATAAAGAATCACTTTAAATATTGACAAAATAAAAAGCAGGGACTCTCATATTTTTCCTGAAATAAAAGCGCACGCTACTTGATGTCGGATTTAAAATTATGAAATGAATTCAAATTAAGTATCTACATAGTTTCACAGACACATTTCTTCTCCGTACGTTTAACGAACAACGGTATACATTCACTTGAAAATGTTGTTTGCTTTTTGCTACCAGATTCATCCTGTGCATGCTGCTTAGCTTAATTAGTCCACTGGCTAACCAGTCTCCATTGTTCGAACTTATAAAATAAGACTAGCGTTTTAAAGTTTTAGTTATAACCGGTGGTAGCGGCTAAGAGAATCTACAATCTCATCCCGGGTGTCGAAATCGACTGAGAAAATCAAACCTGAGATGGCAGCACATCTTGCCGGAACAGCTTATAAATAACTGCGGTTGCACCGTCTGCAAGTGTGGCACTATGTAATCCCCCAAAACAAGCTACAACTTTGTGGATCTATGGGGGGCTATGTTCACATGGACTATAGGCTGAACGACGAACGACACATATCACTACCACTCACTGTTCGTTTTATAAAAATTGCATTCCTAGACCTATTCATGACATTATCTACGTCTACTACTACAAGTGGTAGAATTCCTATGCAGGAATCCGTCTATTATTCTGCCGTGAAGCTGTAGTGTGTAATTACTGTTTCAGTTTGAAGGGCACTGAGATCTAGTGTAATTAATGGGTGTATAAGTCAGGTGAACGTTTTGCTCGCCTCGTCACTTCCTCGTATAAGAAAACATGAACGCAAAATGTTATTAGGATCTATTTCAGCCAAGCGCGATTGAAACTTAACAACTGATGCTACACAGATATGTTCTGGGTGACTGTATTTGCCAAGGGCAGATAAGACTTTAAACTTTTTAATAGTTTCGCTTCCTTCTATCTCAAAAAATACTGGCCAAATAACAACACGGTATCTTCACCTACCACTATAATTTGAGGAAACTTTATCGGTTTATGTGCCACATTTAGTTTTGTAATTTCTAAGATGTAGAATTTTTATGTTTCCTTTAAAATATAAATAAATAAAATAAATACTCGCAGCCGATGGTTGGATCAAACCTTCCCGGATAAGGTCAGCTATATCAATAATCAATAAATTGTATAGTGCTTAAAAAAAGATGTCGGTATACAATCACTGAATAAACGTTACTACTTAGTTATGTTACTAGTAGAAATGAACTTCAAGATTCGTTTATCACTGGTGGTAGGATTCCTATGCAAGAATTCGTCTAGATAGGTACCACCTCAGGGCCAGTTATTCTGCCGTGAAGCAGTAGTGCGCAAATTTAGTTTGATGGGCACTGACAGCTAGCGTAATCACTGGGCATATGAGACTTAAGAACTGAACTGACTCAGTCGAGCGATGACTAAGCCCTGAAAGACGACTACGGGAAATGCGAGAAAAATCTCAAGGTATTTGACAGATTTTTATTTATGACAGAAAGTGACGAGACGAGCAAATCGTTCACCTGATGGTGAGTGTAATGTTCGCCCATATGCATAACGAATGCTTTGTCACTTGTTTCTGCATGGCACCACACTGCACTCATCCCCCTGAGATATCAGTTCTTTAGTTTTATATGCATACACCCTAGCTATCACTGCTCTTTCATACATACGTACATACAAAAATTACGCCATTTTCCCATATAAGGGGTAAGCAGAGGCCATTTTCGCGGGAAAGGAGACGTGACGGGTGGCGAAACACGTCGCCTCCATTCGGTACGCGTCAATAAATTCTTACTGCCCGTTGCGTTACCACGAGCAGTATAGTGACACCTAGTACAGTGACGACCGCCTGGCCTAGTGGCGACAGTACCTGACTTCTAAGCCGCGGGTCCTGGGTTCGAATCCCAGCCGGAGCCATAAATTGTGCTGAAACACAAATTGTTGGTTTTCGGGTCTGGTTGTGTCGTGATTGTCCCCGTGTTTCTGACACTGCATCCTAGCCTACCTCCGATCTTATCGCATCAGCGTTACATCGGGCACGGGTAGGTTGAGACGAGTGAGTCCCTCTGCGTTTGCGCATACACTTGCGGCACTATAATATTTCCTGCACAGTTGATAGCTCTCTTCTATATACGAAAGTTGTCGCCGTGGTCGAAATCGGCCAGGAGAATGTCATCATCATCATCAGTGCCACAGTAAACGACACCTCGGTAGGAAAGAGGTAGGTGCTATTCTACTCTGCGCAACACCCATCGGCTATCTGTCGGACACTTATCGATGTCACCCTTTCATGCCGAAACCCAGTAATGTTTGCACACTGCTACTTGATTGCAGAATACCTACACGGGTTCCTGCGAGAATCTTACCACCTCGGTTGCTTATAGGCTGTTATTGACGATGAGAATGATGATGATGATAGTGGAAGCCATGACATTCGAAAGGAATTGGTGGAAAAACAAACAAACGGCGCTATTCTTTATACACATATAACTTATAATTCAAAAGCTCATCTCTTTACACCTCGGGCTCCGCCATGAAATCGAGAAACGCTCTAGTCCGATAAGTCGAGTATATTTCAACTTGGCGTCAAGGAATAACTGCTATCTTTGTTTTCGAGCTCTAACAAAGGCCCTACCACGTTCTGCTAGAAGTATTTCGAGTAGTTATTTAAAACAAACATAGCCTCAGACCAGGTTTCGCAGTCATCGTATTCAGACCGAAAACCAACAATTCAAGCTTTTTCACAAATGCTGGCACCGGCTGAGATCCGAGCTCGGAACCCGGGGCATAGACCACGCGATCGTCAATTATTATTATCGATAAATCGTCAAGTCATCATTTAACTTTAGTGCTAGCTGCTTCTTATTTTTTATTGGATAGAGTGACGATACGAGCAAATCGTTCACAAAGTACAAACGGTAAGGTTGGCAATAGACGACCGAGTTCATGCCAGATGGTAAGTAGTTACTGTTATCATTATCACTTAATTATAACCTTTTTTAACGAAGCAAGTGACGAGACTAGCAAATCGATTCACCTGACGGTAATTGCAATGTCTGCCCATAACAAACTGTACAGCGCTTGTAAACTAGCTGTAAGTTCCCTTCATACTGAGACACAGTAGTGTTTGCTTAGTACTGCTTAACGGCAGAATAACTGGTCCTGGTACCTACCTGGACGGATTCCTACATAGGAATCCTACCACCTGACTACTGCTTACTGAATGCAAACTTTAGTACAAACTGCTTACTGAATGCTAACACATGTATGACAGAATTTGTCGAAAATGTTTTCTTATTAATCTGATTACGCTCATTGTCACTTCTAAATACTGATAGATGTAAGTAAAAGTTGAAGGAATCATTTCTAGTCGATTATACTATATGATAAAGAAGTCTGTACCATGTAGTGGAACTAAAACCTAACCCAAATCTTGTTACCACGATTGCATTTGTAATAACGAATACTATATAGTATTCGTATATAATGCACCATTCTATTATCATTTCAGGACTTCTGAGCACAGTAATCAACATTGTTTCAACTCACTTTCGACACTTGTATAAAACTAATTCACTACGGGACTAAAACGAGTCCTATGCTTCCCCCATCCATACTAATCCTTACTAATATTATAAATGCAAAAGTAACTCTCTCTGTCCTCTGTCTGTTTGTTACTTTTTCACGGTTAAACCGCTGAACCGATCTTAACGAAATTTAGCACAACCGATAGCTTACATCCTGAGAATGAACATTGAATACTTTTATCCCAGAAAATCAAATAGTTCCGACGGGATATTTAAGAAACCTATATTCACGCGGATGTGGTCGCGAGCATCAGCTAGTATTATAAATACGAAAATAAATCCCTCTGTCCTCTGTCTGTTTGTTACCTTTTCACGGCTCAACCACTAAATCGAACTTGACGAAATTTGACACAGAGATAGCTTGCACTCTGGAGACGGACATAGGATACTTCTTATCCTGGACGGAATTAAACAGTTCCCATGGAATTTTATCCACGCGGACGAAGTCGCGCGTCTTACTAGTAATTTATAAGCTTATATGTGCGGAAATTCACACGAGGCAAGGGAGTCACATTAAGTATAGCGTCATTAGTTCAAGAAACCCACCACGAAACGTACTCGCATAAAAAAACATAATTAAACTATATAAGTAGAAAAAAATACTTTAAAATTCATTAAACATTAACGGAGACAAGGACATACGCAAATTACTATTTCAACTTTTTACGTTCGTTGAAAACAACCTTGGTAGTGGCATTGAGAAGCCAGCTGCAGGCGAAACATGCATTATGTATAACTTTTTATAAAGCGCTTCCAGAAAATGCAATTTGATACAAAGTATCAAGTTTAATGCGATCCTAGATTAAACACACCCGAGAAACACTGAGTTGGAAGTGTATAAAATAATTTTTGAAATGCGCTTTCCACTCTTTCCGTTTTTGTAATCAATTATACTTTGAAATGTTACAGTGAAGTGAATGTGTTGCAGAGAGCAAAGTAAAAATGTAAATGTTCGTATAAATCTACACTTCTTTTTGTGTATACGGCTTAGCATACATAATAATAACACAAAGAAAAACCTTATCTCGATATAAAAGAAATCTTACATCGAGTGCAATAAGTTAACAGTGTGCTAAATTTAACGAAACGTCTGAGCCACTGAGAACTGAGTTATGTACTACTCGGAAACAATTGACAAAACCACCCTACGAAAAGTATTACCAAACGCTTTCTTGCGTGTTGTACTGTCGAACGAAAATCATAAACATCCAGTTTAATTCATCAGTCTTTAGGACAACGGATCTTCTTCGTAATTCTCATCGTAGATGGATGTCGATTTGTAATAAGTGAACACCATTTTCAATAAAAAAAACATTACGTATTCAGTCCTTCAATTCAAGGAGTCAAAAGGACAAATTTTTGATTCCTTACCTGCTATGTATGCGGCATAGCCAAAGATATCCATATTTGAAAGGAAAGAAAAAAAGAAAACTTTGACTTTCTTTTTTAAAAGACGCCTCCTGTTCTAGTGGTAAGAGTACCTAACTGGTACGCCGCAGGTTCAATCCCAGCCGGAGCCATCATTTATGCAAATACACAAATTGTTGGTTTTCAAGTCTGGTTGTGTTGTGGATGTGAAATATATGTCTTTAAAACACACCCACGATACAGGAACATTTCTGTGTGTCACCTCACTGTGCCCATCACCCTGAGACATTCTTAAGTCTTATGTCTGAGTTCTTAAGTCTCACATGCTTAGTGATTACGCTAACTCACAGTGCCCTTCTAACCGAAACACAGTAATGTTTGCACACTACTGCTTCACGGCAGAATAACTGGCCCTGGGGTGGTACTTACCTACACGGATTCCTGCATATGAATCATACCCCCAGTAAATGCCGAAACAAAGAAACATTCTAAATAAAAAAATAGCATTTATACCTTGTTTATACTCACATACTTAAGGACATAACAAGTAATATTATAATGCTATAATTATAATATGATATTACCATTATCATAGCGTTCTAATGTTACTATAAATGTTTTTATTTTCTGCTCTTTTTTCAATTGTGCTTTATAATAACAATAACGTTTTGTATTTTACATTTTCTTCAAAAGTACCCGAGATAAACGTAATTTCGAACTAAACCTGACAGCAAAATTGCCAGTAAAATACGCAAAGAACAAGAGCTCGCTAATTAAACCTTAATCCGAACGAGCATTCTTTCTAATTGCTTCCATTAGCTAATAACTCTAATAATAATTAGAGTTCAGAGGGAAATGCTTTATTACACTGCGCTTTAAAATTAAAATCCTTCATGTAATCCGTCAGCCATTTCATAAACAAGATGGAGATGAAAACAAAATGGCGGTAAAGCCCAGGTGCAGTTTTATTATGCAAGTTTTTAATTAATCTCTGTTGTTTATTTTTACTCGGTAATACGGTAGCCGTTTATTTAAAATCTAGTTAATACAGATTGTAAGATTACCTGTTTTTTACCATCCAAAACAAATATGTTTGTTTATTTATGTATCGACGACATTTTGTCTGATGACATCTTAGCGTAAATCATTCACGAAAATATATTTTATGGTATCACAATGGAAATAACAAACGGGCACCTGCCAGGCTACTGCGTATCCAAAGTGAAGATGACTTATAAAGTGTTGAACGAATATCTGTCATATCACTGGTTTCAGGCTGTTTCCAGGCTATGATTAACAAAAAAGGCGTTATGCGAAATTAATCGTATTATTTTTTTGGATGCCTTGCCCTGCTGGTGCACATGGCAAATACATGGGCAAATATATCCATCATCGATGAAAAATGACGATTTAAGTATGTTGTCTCTCCTAAAAGACTACAATAGAATGCCTCTTTAACAATAAAGTAAAAATAAAGTAACTGCCTATAAACGTCCCTCTGTTGAGCAGTTCGTCTTATTTTTGAGAGGGAATTGGGAAGAGTACCGAAGAGTGAGAATGCGCCTTCAAGTTAATCGAGGTATTTTTACTGACGGTAGTATTCCTATACAGGAAACCGTCTAAGTAGGTTATTTATTTATTCATAATTGTAACACCTTAATCTAAGGAAAACAAGGGGCGGACTTAATGCCTAGAGGCATTCTCTGCCTGCCAACCCTGGGAGATTTGACAAATAATGGCAGGTGCAATGTTTATAAAAAAAAATTTGGGGTGCAAAAATTACTGCAAGCAAACATTACTGTGTCTCAGTCTGAATGGAAGTTATAGCTAGTGTCAAGCGCAGTGCGGTTTGTTATGGGCAGACATTGCAAATACCATCAGGTGAACGATTTGCTAGTCTCGTCACTTGCTTCCTTAAAAAAGGTTGAAATTAAGTGTGAATGATAACAGTGACTACTTACCATCTGACATGAACTCGGTCGACGGTTGCCAACCTTACTTTAAAAAAAAAAACAATTTTGTCGCTACTTTCAGAACAACTAAGTTGCCAATTTGCCTAAAAACATTTTCATTGTAGCATCAATTTCAAAAGAAAGGTTTTCAACCTAATGTAGATATTCATAATTATTTTAATTAGATCTTTCCTTATACGACATTCATTACAGATTATATAAGAGTATTCATTACAGATTATCTCACAATGGTTCAGAAATGTAGGTGGTAATGGTAAGTACATTCTACCTAAACGTGGTCACCAAAGCAGTTACCTATACACCTAGATATTTAGCAATGTCTCTCGCAGAAACCATAAAACCTATTGAGTGTTCAACTCGTAAAGCGCGAATTTTCGACGCCATTGCACTACGCGATCTATTCATGACGTTTTATTACACCCGCCCATTCTGAACGTCATTCGATTGCTCATGTTTATTGTTCTTATATGCTATAATTTTCTGCAGTTTATACGTTTGAGTTTCAAATGTGTTTGATATTTTTATAGTGTGAGTTTTGTGTTTTTGTTTTTCTTCGTCTAACCACTAACGATATAAATAACAAATCCGGTATTATGGCTTTATTTTATAATTATATATTTTTCATTCAACGGCTGATTGTCACAGAGGTCACATAGACTTCAGGATAATTTGTATTAAAGTATTTACTATTTGTGTAACTGTTTAGATCGTCTTTATCATCATCATCATCATCAAGTCAGCCTACCATAGTCCAATGTTGAACATAAGCCTCCCCCATATATTGCCATTTACAAAACACTTTTTGTTTTTGTCATGATATAACGTTGGTTCAGACATAGCCACTTATGAACTCGTAAGGATCAATATTTACATGTAATGTAGATTACCTTTTTCACATTTTAATTAATTATAAGGAAAATAGCTTATAAGCTGCCATTTAAATCATCTTCCAATTTATTCGACACACCACGTCATATAAATTGTCCTGCATGTCAACAACAACCGCTACAAAAACATTAATGACTGAGTTTTTAAATATCTAGCCAGTTGTCTTCTTAAAAACATTGTGATATATTTTATACCGGAAATTGGATTATTTTTGATCATCGTCACTTATTTTAAGCGCTAATAAAGTGAAAGTGGGTGAGCCCTTAAACCCAACTATGAAGATTCGAATACAGAAGGAAAAGAATAGAAGGTTAACATCAAACTGAACGAAGCCAACATGAACGATAATATCCCTCATTCCCAGATAAGATGATCGCTGCTAGGCTGTAAATATTTCATACCTATTTTGTTTTAAAAAAAATACAAAAAAGAGAATACCTGGGCTGGTCTGGATAGGTAAATATATTATTATTCCATTTCCAACTACCAATAATTTTTTTTTTTAATAAATAGAAGAGAGGACAAACGAGCAAGAGGCTCACCTGATGGTAAGCGATCACCGCCGCCCAAAAACATCTGCATTATTCAAGAAATTACGGGTGCATTAAATGCCTATGAGAAATAAATATGTCGTAGCTGAATTATAATTTAAATTAATATTTATTTTGCAAATGTTTCGAACCTGTTAGTAATTCAATAGCACCTATGCAAATGTTGAGGTAAATAATTCAAACAACTCATCCATTAACTCTCGTTAGCACCTCGCCGCCGGCAGTGGATCAATGGGTAAAGATGCTCAGTTTAATTGAGCGTTCCCGCTAAAATGTGATACGTTGTACATTGCGGCTTTTCCCGCGTAAATTAGGGTCGCCATAATGCATTTTAATCCGCTCAAATTTCCCTACACGAGTGCAAAAAGGAGAAGGAATTCCATAGAGTCTATACTAATAATAATAATTATATAAAAATGAGCAAGCACTATGATGTGGTCTGCATATGACAATGAGGAATAATTTAAATAAATAAACATGATAATGGATGAGGCAAACAATTTTTTTTCAGTATTTTCACTTGCAATACGATACTGGTGATAGGATTCCTATGCAGGAATCCGTCTAGATAGGTACCACCCCAGGGCCAATTATTTTGCCGTGAAGCAATAGTGTGTAAACATTACTGTGTTTCGGTTTGAAGGGCACGGTTTGAGAGCTAGCGTAATCACAGGGCATATGAGACTTAAGAACTGATGTCTCAGGGTGATGGGCACAGTGAGGTGTCACACAGAAATGTTCTGGGTGACACAGCATTTGTTATAGGCAGACGTTGCACTTACCATCAGGTGAACGTTTTGCTCGTTTCATCACTTTACACTATAAACAAAACGTAGGAACCACCGCAATTCAAGTTATTTTGAACTTTTTTATGAAGAAGAATACATTTACGGCCAGTATCTTAACGGCCAGTAGTCATGTTAACTTATAATGAATATTATCTACAAAGTAGTTCGTAATGCTAAGTTTTGGGTGTCCACTGCAACTGTTATGAGTATGCACTTTCCATCGTGTGAAAGACTTTATGAAAAAAGTTTATGAAATTAATATGATTATAAATGATATGAATAATTCAGTGAATTGTTAGTTATTTATTAATTTAGATTTTAATGCATGCCACCTTATCGATTACAAATGGAGCATTCTCTCCCAGTCCACAGGCATGAAATAAGTGCTTCAAAATCTACGTATTTGATAATTTTATTAAATACTATACTTACTACTTAGTAATAAAAAACATTTGCCAAATGGAACAGTATTTATTGGGCAATAAATAATTATAATTAATAGCATTGCTGTATTTAATCTGCGGAAACATATATATACATCATTTATTTTCACAAAAAGGTATTAGTTTTATACTTCTGCGTTAGTTTCATTTAAATGATAATCTCTGATTTGATTTAATTTTTTTATTTAAATTAACGTAAAATTTGCCGTGAGGTGGCGTCTTAAGAGAATCGACCACCCCAACGGGATGAGGTGTCGAAAGAGGGAAAATGAAAATCAGAAGATGGGCAGCATCTTTTTGGAACATCTGAATAAATTAACTGCGGTTGCCAACCCGTCTGACAACCGTGGCAACTATGGCAAATCCCCCCAAAATGAGAGCTACAAACTTTTGTGGCAAGTCTATGGAGGAGGCCTATGTTCAGCAGTGGACAAGTGGTAGCCTGAAATGATGATAACGTAGCTATGTATGTAGCTACTATATAATTCCTGACATGAACAAACGCTGTTTCATCATTGTAGAACATACTTAAGTATGCTTACCTTCACTAAATAATGTCAATATTAAACACTACTAAAGTTCAAAGTCTCGTACATCAAATAGGGCAAACGCCCGGCGGCTGCAATTTGTCTAATGTTAGATAAACAATCCTGTAATACCTTCTACGTATAACAGATTAATGTTCTCGTAACCAAGAGGTAATTTAATGGCAGCCTTATTAAATAACATATGATTTAATAATTCAGTTCACAGTTAATTCATTTATTGTACTTACGAATTTATTACCTACGAGTACTTAGTTTCGCGGGCAATAAAATGTGCTTATTTCTTTGTGTGAATAATGTTTTCTTTTATTTACGCGAATATTACACATTTAAATAAAACTACTTTTTTACGGATTTTATCGCGTTTAATTTTTGAACTATTTTTACCCGACGTTTCGGACGCTTTCCAGCACCCATGGTCACGGGGGGACTGAGGTGACAGTTGTCCCGATGTCATAGTTAACCCGGAGTACCTTCAGCTTTTAATTATTATTTTAAGTCCGATCTACGCAGAAAGAGCTTACTGTGTCTTGAAGCCTTGCAGTGGTATGCTTGGTTTTTGATTTAATTTTATTAATAATAGGATCCCAAGCCGGTGGTAATACCCAACCATCTTCCCTATTGAAATTAGGATGTTTTTTAATTTCAATAGCCTCGCGAATCATGCTTGGTAGGAATTGGTGTTCTTTTGCAAGGATTTGTGGTCTATCAAATCTGATGTAATGGTTGGGATGATCCAGAACATGGTCGCAGACTGCAGACTTCCTAGAGCGTCGATGCTTCACATCAGCTATGTGTTCTTTAACGCGGGTTTTAATGGATCTTTTAGTTTGCCCTATGTAAGAGAGACCACATTCACAATCCAGCTTGTATACTCCTGCATCTTGTAGAGGGATGTTACACTTGACAGATGGTAAAAACTTATCTTATCTTCTTCGGCGGCTTGAAAAATGTTCTTATAGAAGCTCGCTTCAAGATATAGCCAATCTTGTCCGTGACTCCTCTGACATATGGAAGAACAGCAGGTACACGCTCGACTGTGGCCGGCTTCACTCGGTCACTGCGACGAAGGCGCGGAACCCGAAGCTTGTTGTCTTGCAAAACTTGCTTGACATGCTGAAGCTCGGCGGCCAGGTGTTTACTGTCACAGATCCCTTGTGCTCTCTGAAACAAAGATTTACCCACGGTAATCTTTGTGTGAATTTCAGAATTAATAACTGCTTATATATAACATATTATTCTTTTACTTTCTGCTCTTTTAAATGTATTATTATATTTACTGTATTATTCAGACTATAAGATGCACCTCAAATTTGCAAAGTAATTTTAGACAGATACATTTTAATGTTACTTTCGGATCAAAATTATAATTATTGTTAACATAACTCATTGACAAAGAGTGTAGATAAATCGGTGATTCCCCGCTTGTCTTGAGATAACTTACGTCATACTTACCTTCAGTGGCGTACCATATTTTCCGGAATATAAGGAATACATGAAATTTAAGAGATGGCTTGTAAGAAAACCGCAAATTTGCAAAGTCATTTTTAGAAAAATACATTTTAAAGTTACTTGCGGATCAAATGTTTAAATATTGTTAACATAGCTCAAACTAACAGACAAAGAGCGTAGATAAACCGGTGATTCCCCTACTTGTCTTGCGATAACTTACGTCATACTTACCTTCAGTGGCGTACCATATTTTCCGGACAATAAGGAGTACATGAAATTTAGAAATTACTTGTTAGAAATAATATTTTAATGTTACCTTCCGACCGACGCACCTAAAAATTGAGTCCTTTTCTCTTTGTAGAAAGACGCGCCGTCTTATAGTCCGAAAAAAACCGTAAGCCGATAGGTGTCCGATAGGAGGCAGAGTAGAATAGCACCTACGTCTTTCCTACCGAGGTGTCGTAAGAGGCGACTAGGGTATTGTACGGACAGCCTTTATTCTTGCAAAATAATACCATAATATGCAATACTGGCAGTATAATGACACATGTCGCATCGTGGGAACGCAATGAGGAGTAAGATTTTTTTTTACTCGTACATAAATGGCGGCGACGTCTTTCGCTACCCGTCACGTCTCGATACCCACGAGGCCGAAAAGTGGGCTACGTGTATGGCCTCTGCCTACGCCTTACATGGGAAAAAGTTGTGACAGTATGTATGTATGTATTTAATTACATTATAAAGAAATTTAATACATTCTATCATTTAATCTAATGTCTAATATTGAGTGCATAGTCTGTTCATAACAGTTGCGTTGTTACCTGGAACATTAATTTGCAACGTTCTGTGTGGCGCCACACTGCGCTCATCACCCTGAGACATCAGTTCTATAGTACCATATGTCGGTAATTACATTACTCGTAGCTTACAGCAGTGCCATTCCAACCGAAAAACCCTTTTGCGACGTTAGTATAACTAATTAAAAAAATTTGATTTCATTTCAATGACTATTTTGCGAATGTTATGCCAAGAGTAAGGGGTAGTTAACCGCCAGATCAAATGATCTGAACTGGGGAGGACGTCTCTTCCAACCAGTAATATTTAGATGTTGTACGTATTGTTCGCATCGTAGAAACTTTAATAGCGCGATGAAGAATGTATGACATATTTCTAGGAGCTTATCATGTGATGACTTAGATAATTATTACAAATAAATAATAACGGAAACACAGTGACTTTAAGTGATTTACTTTCAATGTTTCTAGTGGCAAGTCTTTACTTTTGTCTTTACTTTTACCTTATTTCAAATAGAAAATTCACTTTCAATATACGTACTCGCGCATGAAGACGCGAAAGCGATATAAATTGCAGACATATTTTAAAGTTATTTCATAATCCAATATACAAAAGTATGATAGAGACATCAGCGAGAATGATATGCGAGTGTTCATCGAAGAGAAAGCTATTCGAGACAAAGCTAGAGACAAATGGCAACGATCAATCCCCCTCTACATTGGCGGGAAATGAAAGCCTAATGTGCATCATCACATTTGCACACTCGATTCAATTCTATCACTGTTTACGAGAATATACGAAAGATTTTTTAATAACAATTCTAAGTTTTTATTAACTTGGTTTTTTTTATTGTATGTATATGTACAGACTTATCAAAATCATGATGATGAATAAAGATCAGAAGAAGTCAGGAAACGTTCATATCAAAAATAAAAAAAATCAAGGACATGTTCTGATCTTTATTCAGGACAGGCTCTACTGCTCTAGTGAGTTATTTTTAGGCTGTTACGTTGTAACTAAACTGACTTGTTATCATCATTGATGATGATGATGATGTTCTCCTAGCCGATTTCGACCTACGACGACAACTTCCGAATACTGTTGAGAGCCATCAAATGCGTAGGACATATTATAGCGACACGAGTGTGCGCGCAAACACAGAGGCACTCATTCGCGCCCGATGTAACGCTGATGCAATAAGATCGGAGGTAGGCTAGGCACATTATGATCATCATTTCAGCCTATCATGAGTCCACTGCTGAACATAGGTCTCCCTCACAGATTTCCACAAAACTTTGTAGCTCTAATTTTGGGGTGTTCTTGCCATAGTTGCCACGCTAGGCAGGCGGGTTGGCAACCGCAGTTTATTTATTGAGTTGTTCTAAGATGATGCTGCTGCCTATCTCCTGGTTTTCATTTACCCCCTGTCGACTTTTTCGACACCCCCGGGATGAGATGGGGTGGTAGATTCTCTTAAGCCGCCACCACGCGACGACTTGTTATAAATAATGTTATTTTATTGAACAATAAAAGCGAGGCGGCCAGGTGTTTCCTGTCACAGATTCCTCGTGCTCTCTGAAACAAGGATAATAAGGAGCATACCACTGCAAGACTTCAAGACACAGTTAGCTCTTTCTGATTGAAAAATAATAATTAAAAGCTGAAGGTACCCCAGGTTAACTATGACATCAGGACATCTGTCACCTCAGTCCCCCCGTGACCATGGGTGCTGTGAAGCGCTCGAAACGTCGGGTTATAAATAGTAAAAAAATTAAACGCGATAAAATCCGTAAACTTAGTTTCATTTAAATGTGTAGTGTTCGCGTAAATATAATATAATTAGCAATATATTATATATTATATCTTGTTGTGTTGATGGGATGTGATGATGAGAAGTAATATAAGAAACACTTGTAATGGTTTTTGATAGAGAATGATATGTATTCATACATACATTTTTTGTTTATCAATATATGTATGTAATTATATATAAACTAAGGTTTCAGAAATGTCATAGTACGCGTACATGTTTAATTATATACATTAATTTGTTATTGTGTTATTCGTACGCCATTATTTTCCATTCGTACGCCAAACTCGATACGGAACACACATTTGAAATATTTCGTGACTTTTTTAAATGCTCCTTTTACAGTTTCAATATAAAATAAAAATGACGTGATTTTTCAAATTGTTTCTCTTATGTAAGTTAGTTAATTTGCACTGACTCATAAAATGTCAAGCAAGTCTACGCGCTTGCAATCATTGTTAAGACACCTATGTATATATCTAGGTTTTTCATCACATGAAGTAATCGTATGTCGTCACTTCATGAGGTGGACTACGTATTTTTTAAACGAATTTTCTCAACTAAAATCCGTACATAAATGCAACAATATACTCGTATTCCAATTAAAGAATTATACAAAATAGTAAAACGTGCCGCATCCAAATATTTTGCTTAGATTTCTTGGCTAACGTATTTATGCCAAACAAATAACAGTCTATTTTTCAAAGGTGTATCACGTAAAATAATATCATGTGCAATTTTTACTTATGTGAATATTTACTGAGTAAATCCACTTTCTCACGTATATTATTGTGAATTGTAGTTAAGAAAACCATAATATTACTAAGATCGCGTAGTTTCGAATTCTTTTAATTTCGTAACCTTTGGAGATACTCGTATATCGATACGACGCGTGACTTAGTGTTCAGAATAGCTGACTTCTATTTTTTTTTAAATCCTCTTTATTAATCACCCTGTAAAAAGTCGACAGCTGGACCTAGGATTTCCCCAATTTGGGCAGATTTGCCATAATTTTGTAAATCTGCCCAATGGCGATCGCAGTACCATACACTTCTCATCCTAGGCGCTGCTGCCCGTCACCTGTCTGGACAACTTGGGTCTGACATAATACAGATGGTTATTCCACCAATCGGAGGCCAAGAGATGTTCTTGACAATTTTCTTAGTCGAATGTTAGGATACCTACTGGATGAAATGTTAAAACCTAAGTAGTCGGAAATAACCTAACACTTCCAGCCATTTTATTTCGTTGTTTTGTTGTTTTAATATGGATTTATTAAATGAAACTAATTTTACGGATTTTAGTGCGTTTAATTTTTATTATTTATTACCTGGCGTTTCGAGTGCTTTACAGCACCTATGGTCACGAGAGGACTGGTGTGACAGATGTACTGATGTCATAGTTAAGCCGGGGTACCTTCAGCTTTGAATAATTATTTTTGGTCCGATCTACGCAGAAAGAGCTAACTGTGCCTTGAAGTCTTACGATGCTTGGTTTTTGGTTTAATTTTATTTACCCCCGGGTTAACTATGACATCAGGACATCTGTCACCCCAGTCCTCACGTGACCATGGGTGCTGTAAAGCACTCGAAACGTCGGGTTATAAATAGTAAAAATTAAACGCGATAAAATCCGTAAAATTAGGTTCATTTAAATGTGTAGTGTTCGCGTAAATATAAGAAATCATTATGGATGTATTATAAAACAATACGTTTTATATAAATTTAGATACCAAATAAATAGTTTGACTGTCATAACCAACTTCTTGTCGGGTTTTATTAAAGCTAATTATAATTTTAAAAGACCTTTGTCGACTTTGTTACGTCGGAAATGCTTAAAAGCATTTTAAATCTCGCCCTGTGTTATTTTGACTTGAAAAATGAAGACAAAAATCTTAAAGTATGAAATGTATACGGTCTTCTTCGTTGGTTCTGAAAATAGAACAAATAGAACCCTATGGATTAATATACGCGGAACGTGCAACTTTCCTCACAGTAAGAGGCGAAGCATTAATATTAAAATTAGTTTTCATTTAAACGAGGCTCTAGTCTGACATGGAAATGCCGGGTTTGGACACTGAAAAATTGTGCCCCGCCTCGGGGAATTTCCAATTGGAAATGTAGCGGGAAATATAGTTTTTAAGTTTGTTAATTCATTTTATACGAACAGATTTTTATAACGAAAGTAATTAAACAATTCTTTATATTTAATAACAATGTTTTTGTTTCGTTTAAGTGATTAAAGTAGCTTAACAAGGTTTTAGAGCATTATGATTAAATTAATTAAGAATTAGGTAAACGTTCGCACAAATTGTCCTGCAATGCAAGCGAAGAAAAATTAGGATTAAGCAAGTAAAATGTGCAGGTTAATATAATAATTAAATTAAGTGTCGAGACGAGCAAGTCATTACACGGTTAGTGCCACGCCTGCCCACGACAATTCAGGTACGACCCAGAACTTTCCATTGGGAAGTTCTGTTTACCACCGCACTACGGCCATGAGACATCGGTTTTTAAGTCGCGTATGCCCAGTTATTCTGCCGTGAAGCAGTACTGTGCAAACATTACTGAGTTTCGGTCTGAAGGGCACTGAGAGCTGGTGTAATTATTGAGTATATGAGAGTGATGTCTATTGGTGATGGGCGCAGTGTGCTGCCACACAGAAATGTTCTGGGTGACAGTATTTGTTATAGGCAAGCGTTGCACTTTCCATCAGGTGAACCATTCGCTTCGTCGTCTTGTGACATTCTTACATAAAAAAATCTTAAATCCGTTGCTCTATGGTGGTGTTGTAACAAAATCTAGCGCCCAATCTTATCCTATTAGTAGCGCAAGAGTCGTCTTGGGAAATATCGACAAAATTTCAAGGCTTCCGAAAGACATCGAAAAAACTCAAGACAGCAGCAGCGTCCAAAGTGCGAGGTATCTAGATCCCCAAACCTCGTGCCAAGTGTGGAGATTATGACATAACCTCCAATTTTAGAAGTTGTGGCCTTAGTCCAGCAGTGGACTATTGATGGGCTGAAGATGATGAAGGGCTGATGATGATAAAACACTATCTAAAAGTGGATTTTAAACATTAGTATTACGTGTAACTATTAGTACTATTAATACAGCTGGAGTGACTTTGATGGACAAAGTGAGGAGTGACAAAGATAGAGAAAGGGATGCTTAGATGGTTTGGACACGAAGAGAGGACCTATGAAAGAAGATTGATGAAACAGATTTGTGAGGCGAGTGTGAATGGGCAAGCCGATAAGGGTCGACGTAAGCGAACGTATCACGATCAGATCTAAGACGTTTTCAGAAAAGTCTACGTGAAAACCCGCAGCTAACGAGTGTATATGAAGGCGCACATGAAAGTAAATTAAACGAAAGATATGTGCCAGACAAGTGGAAAGGTGTGGTTTCTTAATAAACCCAAGTGTGGCAAAATACCTTGTTCAAAGTCCGTATTAAAACAAACCAAAACTTAAAAAAAGATTAACTATAAAATCTATCACACACTCAAATCAAATAAATTTAACTTATAATAAAGATCACGACCCCAATCTCTTGGTAAGTCCATAAGTCAATGTAATGTTTTACTTTTATTGCCCTGTCGGAAAAATAATAGTGCTCCGATACGTATTGGTACGTTTCCAACATCGTTCATTGGTTTGCAGTGATTTGTTTCTGTCATACATTACCTGGACTTTTTTTATTGGTAGTCTGAATATCGCTGCAGCGACAATCTGAATCAGCAAAAATCTTACTGCAAACGCAATATATTTTGTGGTATAAAATATTTTGCGTTGTATATGATGTACGAGTATATGAGATTTTAAAAGAATGAAAGGTAGAAATATATTTGATCATCGTTTCAGCCTGTCATTAGTCCACTTCTGAACATAGGCCTCCCTCATACATTGCCACTAAAGTTAGTAGCTCACATTTTGAGGCGGTTTTTGCCATAGTTGTCACGCTTGGCAGGCGGGTTGGCAATCTCAGTTTATTTATTCAGATATTCCAGGAAGATGCTGCAGCCCATCTGGTTTTATTTTCCCTCTGTCGACTTTTACGACACCCACGGGATGAGAGGGGGTGGTAGATTCTCTTAAGCCGCTAACACACGATATGACTGCTATTTTGATATTCTTAAAATGGAGGTTTATCACACATTAGGCGTTTCTGGACTAACAAAATTCTAGGTAAAAATAGTTAAGGTCAAGTGACTGAGTACAGCTCTTGTCAACCAAACAGATCAAACCAAAACAAAAATTACACATTTAATAAAAATAATTTTGCTGATTCAATCACGTTTAATTTATCACTACATATTTATAACCCGTCGTTTCGTTTCTTTACGGCATCCATGATCAAGTCTGATATCAGACGTCGAGATGTCATGGTTAATCCGGAGTTCAGGTTTTAATTATTATTTTTGGTCCTATCTATACGCAAAATTAGCTAATCTATTACATCTTTTTCATAGTTGGATTGTTTTCCTCATTTCAGCCCATCAATAGATCATTGTTGAATATAGACCTCCACAGAATGCCACAAAAAACGATCTTGAGCCACCTGCATCCGAAGACTTCTCGCAAAACCATGCATGTCGTAAGTATATATAATAGATCTTTTCATTTCTCTCATAATATAGCATAAATCGAGAAAATAACTCAAAAATAAATATAATAAAGTTAAATACTGAGCAGATAATAAAGTAACCTAACGAGATTTAAATTTTACACAGTTAATATCCGGAAGCAGGTATCGGTATAAAAAAGCCATAAATAATTTATGAGTTGATGACGTCGAATGATATATTTGCTCTCCGCCTTGTGCCTGCTTTGCGATGTAATCTTTCATACGTGAATACTGTATAAAGGAGGTTCAGTTTTATCAAATATTATAACAATTTATGATTTACTATTCGGTCGTATATAATTTAAAATACAATACCAATATATTTTAGTATTAAATATTTATACTTTGACTATCGTGTTAAATTATTTTGTCATTTTTTAATAACTAACAAGTACAAAAACATCGGGTTTTTTAGTTATTTCTAAAGTACAATGTACGCAAAAATTTAACTTTCAATATTTTTTAAAACTAACAACTGGAGGCAGTATCATATTTCCCAGATTTTCTTTTGTAAGTCGACTTTCTAGTGCATGCTCTTTAAAAAGATAAAAGGCAACAAAACTACTTTGATTTATTTTTTCACAATTTAAAAGATATTACCATCTTTTATAACAGTCTGTATGTGACGCGATTTTGCTGACAGAAAGCCGGAGTGTATGAAGCGGATCTGTCGCCTCGGGCGCCGCCTAATATGCTAATACATATGTAGATACCCAAATAACTGCGAAGATAGAACGTAAATTCTTACAATAATTCTCTACGCCGTGTGCATAGTAATGTACAAACATCAGTCTTTATACGATCAACTGCAGGACAGACTTCATCATCATCATCATTTCAGCGTGTAACTAGTCCACTGCTGGACATAAGCCTTCTCCATAGATTACTACAAAAGTATTTGGCTCTCGTTTTCGGGGGCTTTTGCCATAGTTGGCACGCTTGGCAGGAGGATTTTCAACCGCAGTTTATTTATTCAGATGTTCCAGTAAGATATGTTCCAGGAAGATGCTGCTGCCCATCTTCTGGTTTTTATTTTCCCTCTGTCGACTTTTACGGTACACCCACGGAATGAGATGGGATGGTAGAATCTCTTAAGCCGCCACGACACGGCGAACGGTGAAAGACTTCAGATGACTTTAAACATCTTTTCACTGCAATTGCAAATGCAATTTTACCCGTAAATATTTTCTTCCCCGATTTTTTTTTATTTGATAAATTGACGGAAGGATCAAAACGTTCACCTGATGGTAAGTGCAACGTCTGCCCATAACAAATGCTGTGTCACCCAGAACAGTGTGACACCACAATGCGCCAATCACCCTGAGACATCAGTTCTCAAGTCTCATATGCCCAGTGATTACGCTAGCTCTCAGTGCCCTTCAAACCGAAACACAGTAATGTTTGCACACTACTGCTTCACCGCATAATAACTGGCCCTGGGGTGGTACCTACCTAAACGGACCACCATTGAACATTTAGTATAAACGATACTTGAAATTTACATATTAAACATTTTAATGTTACGTATATATGAAATGAATGCGCTAAAGTTATGTTTATTTTATATTCTTACTCATCTTGTTGCTCAGGAGTTGGGCACTCGCCTTAAAATTCATAGTAGACGAGTGACCTGAGTTTGATCGAAGACGCCGGCACCTCTGAAATTCTTCTGCAATTTTAAATGCTGTTTTACCACCTGCTCGGCGATGCAGGAAACCTGCGCAAGTTTCCTCAGATATGCTCCGAAGAAAGAAGAAATTGTTTGAGAATAAAAAAAAAATTTCGAGGACATGTGAAGTCGGTCAAACCGCATTGGAACAGTGTGGCAATCCCTTCCCGGCTCTTAAACTTCTTAGAAATGAGACGACGACTGTACTCAGCAGTAGGACAATTATAGGCGGTTACATCGCTTTAATTACCAAATAACATACGAGTATGATCAGTTGCAATTACTTCAGAAAAGGCTGCATCATCTTTCACTCATATTTTTTTTTAATTTTTTTTGCGTTCTTACATGTTACTATTACTTAGGAGATATATGAGATTATCAAAGTAAAACTTCTATTTTCATCTTAATAATTTGTGAGTGCTGTTCGTATATGGAACAGTGACACCACACTGTCCAATGTCCAGATCAACTTATAATTGTAAGTTTTTTTATTTTATATTGGATAAAGTGATAAAACGAGCAAAACGTTCACCTGACGTGCAACGTCCGCCCATAACAAATGCTGTCACCCAGAAAATTTGTTCGTGACACCACACTGCACCCATTACACTGAGACCAGTTCTTAAGTCTCATATGCCCAGTGATTACACTAGCTCTCAGTGCCCTTCAAACCGAAACACAGTAATGTTTGCATACTACTGCTTTACGGCAGAAAAACTGGCCCTAGGTTGGTACGACCTAGACGGATTCATGCACAGAAATCATACCACCAGTAAAAGTTTTTATGTAATACCGTTGATACAACTAAAAATAAAAATAATACTTTCCCGAAACAATTTACAATCTATTGCTAACAGAAAAGCCTTACCCTCAAACGATGGAAATTCGAATAACAATAGGCTGTGACATAATGCGCGACGGTAAATAAAAAATAATCCGGCCGATTTGGATCTTTACAGTTCTCTGTCGCTACCTCTAGGCGGTGTCGGCTTTTTGGGACGGGTTTATTGAAATAAAGCTGATTGGTTTAATAAAATTCGGTTGATGCGTTATTTTTTATACTTATTTTTGTTATATATTTTGTTTATTGCATCATCATTATTTCAGCCTATCACTAGTCCACTGCTGAACATAGCCCCCCACAGATTGCCACAATAGTTTGTAGCTCTCATTTTGGGGTGATATTGCCAGAGTTGCCACGCTTGGCAAGCAGGTTGGCAACTGCAGGTTCTTATTTTCCCTCCGTCGACTTTTAGGGGATCCACGGGATGAGATGGACAGATTCTCTTAAGCCGCCACCACAAGACGGCATATTGAAAGTAAGAAAGGAAGAAACCTTATTATTTGACCAACACACAACATTAGTAAGTGTAAAAAAAGTAGTATAAAAAAATTATTAAATTTTTAGTGCGATGTCAAATAGGATCTCGCCTCAGTGATAATCTGCGGTACCCCACAGGACTGATTTTCGGATCCAATATTGACCCTTCGGACAACCGGACACAGACTAAGTAAAGAACGAAAATGGTCAGTCAATTTAACTTAAGGCAAAAAAGAAATATACAAATATACCTTTGGGTACACGTAACAAAAAAAGAAAACACAAAAATTAGCCCTAAAAAAGAAGCATTTGCATACTTTTATATACATTCATACTCGTATACAACGTTATTCATAATTGGCATAACATCCCGGCACCTACCCATGCTACTTTGATCTGATAAACACAACGGTGAAGCTTTAATGATAAAATTGAATACTAAAAATGTCCATACAAAACTTTAAAATTATTTGTTTTGTAAAACTTTATGCGACCCTAACTCAGTAAGTCGTTTCCCCAAACCAGACAAATTGAAAATACGTTTTCTTCTCCATTTCATTTATGTTACCCTACTACGGCGTCATACTAACTGATTTACTTCGAAACTTTCCTTAAGCTTCATGTTATCCTAGTACTTGCGAGTTCTTTCGATGTCAGCTCAATGGAAAAACGTCCAATTAAATGTAAGAGTTCATTGCCTCGAGCAGCTGTACTCGTATAACAGGGTAGTAGTACCTATGAGTTTTAAGCAAATTCTTTAAGTCGACATATCTCTTAAACGCTACGAGGCTCATTAATGCCCGAAACAGTTTTTTACTAAGTTTAATAAAAAAAATGCCACTGTGATCAATGACGTCACTGGAGAAGGTTCTCTTATATAGGGACTGGAAGATCCTAAAACTACGATACTACCTATTTCCTTACCTGACACTAACAACCACTACCGATAATACTACATACGAGTATAAGGCAGCAATTAAAAGCTGCCTCTTACTGGTCCATTGCTGGACATAGGTATCTTCAAAAGACAAAATTGGCGATTGCAATACTTAACATTCAGATGCCTCAAACGCTGCTGCCTGTCACCAGTCTAGTTAAGAACCCCAACTATCTAGAGTATTTGAGTTGGTATGTCCGCCATCTGCCTGAGATCATACCATTCTTAGGCATTTATCCCTTTCAACTTTAGGATAAATATGGCACGGTAGGGTGGCAGATTCCTGCTAACACACTGCGGATTTTTTATCCGAAATGAAAAAACTTAGAATTATTGATTTATTACTTTTGGTCAGTTCATCGTCATCGTCATCGTTTCAGCCTATCACTAGTCCACTGCTGAATACAGGCCTCGACCATAGATTGCCACAAAAGTTTGTAGCTCTCATTTGGGGGGTTTTGCCATAGTTGCCACGCTTGGCAAGCGGGTTGGCAGCCGCAGTTTATTTATTCAGACGTTCCAGGAAAATGCTGCAGCTCATTTCCTTGTTTTTTATTTTCCCTCTGTCGACTTTTTCGACACCCACGGGATGAGATGGAGTGGTAGATTCTCTTAAGCCGCCACCACATCAAAACATTATTGAGAAATGCTACTGGAACATCAATATTACTTTGATGCCGAGCCCCACCACAATACCATGTTACAGTCAATACGTGACAAGAACAACCTACAGTTGGATTACCTATAACACAACTACAGCAATATTCTAATATCGAATTGATGGCAGTGTCTACGGCCGATGTGAGTCGACTTTATTCAGCCTCTTATTAAATACGGGTTATTTCGATAAATCTATAATTATTATTCAATGTTCAGGCAGGATTCCTATACAGGAGTCCGTCTAAGTAGATACCACCGCAGTGTCATTTATTCTGCTGTGCAGAAGAAGTGTGCAAATATTACTGTTTCGGTCTCAAGGGCAGTGATAGCTAGTGTAATTACTGGGCATATAAGACTTAAGAAATGATGTATCAGGATGACGACCGCAGTGTGATGCCACGCAAATGTTCTAGGTGACACAGTATTTGTCATGTGCAACATTGCACTTATCATGAACGATTTGCTCGTCTCGTCACTTTCTACAATATTTTTGCATTAAATGTATTTTTAAATATTTTACTTAAAATAGCGCCACAACAAATCTAAAACTGCCCCTCTCGTTGTTCGTGTTTTACTATATCAGAAAGCAAACATTAAAAAAAAATGGATTTTATCGCGTTTAATTTACTTGGGTGATGGATTCTATTAGCCTGCGACTCTTTTACATAAATTTCAATGACTATTTAAAAGCCTTACCTAGAAAAGGGGGCTAACGCTAAATCGATCGTAAAAATCCTATTCAATTCTCCTCATCGTAAAATCGGAAAAACCGTTTCGTGATCGTGCATTAAGTTTATAGTTACCCACCTAACGGTATAAATGTGGAATAATATGTCGTACGTATATAGTACGTAGTATTATCCGATCAAATTTGTACGTTTCTTATATATATGATATATCGATAACATTTTTAATGATTTTAGTATAATTAAGCGGTTAGGGTTCTTTTTGGTTCAAGAAATCGAACTAGCTAGGTCATGTCTTTAGAAAAAATCGTTTTGTTTTGAAAATTTCTAAGGAGTAATGCAAGCTGGCGTCGAATCCGCCCATGTACAAGCTACACTAAATATAATGCTAACACCAGCGCTATCGCGGCAATGATAATATCACTATTAATACCTTGCGAAAACGGCATTAATGCGCAACAATGTAATATGCATGGCACCTATAATTTATAACAAAATTCCATAGGACTAGAAATTAATTAATTCGATTTTATTTAAGCCCAAATTTCAAAGGGTATTAATTGACTAATGTCCACTATCAACAAATCATATATGCACGCGTTAACAAAAAGGTGTCTTAAACATATTATGTTTAAGACACCTTTTTGTAAATAAATGTATCTTTATCTTTAATCTTCATCATCATTTTTTCCTCGTTTCAGCCTATCACTAGTCCACTGCTGAACATACGCCTCCCCCACAGATTGCCACAATAGTTTGTAGCTTTTGCCACAATTGCCACGCAGGCCGGTTGGCAACCGCAGTCTATTTGTTCAGGTATTCCAAGAAAATGCTGGTGCCCGTCTCCTCGTTTTATTTTTCGTCTGTCGATTTTTACGACAGCCACGGGATGAGATGGGGTGGTAGTTTTCGACGTGTGGTCAGATATTAAAGGCTTAAGCCGCCATCACACGGTTCTTATCATCGGTCTTTATCTTTCATCTTTCATTATTCATCTTTCATCTTTTATCTTATCTATATACATGAATCCGTCTAGGACCAAGCCGCAGAGAAAGCGCAAGCTGAAGGGCACTGTAATTACTGGGCATACGAGACTTAAGAACTGGGGGGCTACTGTGTAACTCTGGTTGGTTTCGTGATGAGTTTAATTTCATCTCATTAAACAATGAATGAGCTTTATTTTGTACGTATAAACCTCATTCGCAGTGTGGTAGCGGCTTAAGAGAATCTACCACCCCATCTCATCCCGTGGGTGTCGTAAAGTGGACGAAGGGAAAATTACAACCAGGAGATGAACAGCAGCATCTTCCTCGAACATCTGAATAAATAAACTGCAGTTGCCAAAACGCCTGCCAAGCGTGGCAACACTATGGCAAAATCCCTCGATAATGAGCTACAGACGTTTGTCGCAATCTATGGGGGAGGCCTATGTACTGCAGTTGACTAGTGATAGGATGAAATGATGATGATGATAAACCTCATTCATTGGTTAATGGGATCAAACTAAACCAATCATGAAACCAACCAGAGTTACAGCAGTAGACCCCCTGACAGACATCCGTTAACGAGCGTAGCGCGGTACTACACAGAATTGTTCTGAGCGACAAAGCATTTGTTATCGGAAGACGCTGCACTTCCGGGCCTGGTGACGTTCGTCTCGTCAGTATCTCAATAAAAAAAAGGCATCTTAAAATACGTTTTTGAAGTGAAAAATCGTTTCACTTCAACATACATATATACATAAGATCACGACTGTATCCCATAAGGAGAAGTCAGAGACTGGGCACTGACTGCACAAACAGATGACTGCCACAATCCACGTTTCACCAAAACAATATAATGCACTTGGTGTGATAGGTGGTGAGCCCATCGCCACCATGCGCTGTTGGATGCACAGTGCAGTTTAATTCCTTACTCGCCTTTTACGAGATCCATTGGTTGAACGTATCTTAAGATTCAGTCTAAATAGTGTTATAATTTGTATCACTTATAAATTCGTGCTCGTATTCAACACCCTGTAAATGGGGACTCCCATAACTAATGACGCGGTTATGCCTACAGGGTAAATTTGTCCCACCTGGGTCGATACGACCCATGTTTGCTGCGCCAAGATTCATCAGGAGCGTGAATTCGTCATAATAATAAAAAAAAACTGTTCTTTGGATCTTGTAATAATTTTTCCAAATATTAGAAACCCTTTTAAAGTACTGACCATATTCGATTCGTATATCGTAAGTGCTTATTTTATATCAAAAGTCGACGAGTGTCCGGCAAAGTAGAAAAACATCTACCTCTTTCCTACCGAGGTGTCGTAAGATGAGACCAAGGCAGAATAACACTACAATATGCAATACTGTCACTATACTGCTCGTAAGAACGTAATAGTAAGACATTTTTAACTCCGTAACAAAATGGCCAAAATGGGTTTCCGCGGGGGCGAAAAGTGAGCAGTGGGCGTGGTCACTGCTTACCCCTTATATGTGAGGAATGCGCAACTGTAATGTTACATCGAAAGTGTCATACTTATGAACCGTCATCACCACCCCACCGCCATCAGCATCATCATTTTAGCCAACAGTTTAACGTAACGTTAAAGATAAGGTATTTAACAATATTGTGCGAATCTCAAACTGTAGGGCAACTGTAGCAAGTCCTGCAATTAAAAAAGTTTATTAATTACAAATAGTATTATCGCCTACGGGACATAGAGGTAATGGATTCAGATTATAAGGTTTGCTTATAATCTGAATCCATTTAGAGAACACTACAAAAAGACAGCGACAACTAACCCAAGAGTTTTTGCTGGTGGAAGGATTCCTATGCAGAAATCCGTCTAGGTAGGTACCACGCCAGGGACAGTTATTCTGCCGTGAAGCAGTAGTGTGCAAACATTACTGTTTCTGTTTGAAGAGCACTAAGAGCTAGCGTAATCACGGGACATATGAGACTTAAGAACTCATGTCTCAGGGTGACAGGCGCAGTGTGGTGTCACACAGAAATGTTCTGGGTTCTGGGTTCTGGACACAGCATTTGTTATGGGTAGGCGTTGTACTTACCACCAGGTGAACGTTCTGCTCGTTTCGTCACTTTATGAAATAATCAAATAAAAAAAATAAACAAGTTATTCATCCTAATTAAGGAATTGGCCCACCTGGACGATTAGAACCACGATGACATCATTCGGTTACGAACTTCAGCTGGGATTCGAACCTAAGACCTAAAACTCTAAGACTAACAACTAAAGGGTAAACTATAACTTTGTAATTCCTGAAAACAAATATGAAATAAATCAACAGAAACTTTTGTTGTTTTTCTTTATTTGTGCAAATACCACCATATAGTACGCATCTAACAAATAACAAAAAATTGTCCTACTTAAAATAAACTTTAATTATAAAAAATTCCAACTGAAAATCGCTTTCAGAATAATTATCATTATAAAACCAATTCTAAAGAAAAGAATTTATGTTTGGTTTTACTGTCAACCTACGCATTATACACATCGGCCCAACTGCCTTTACGGTTGGTACATAAAAAATCAATTGTAATCAACACAATTTTCTTAAAATATATCAATTTAAAATCATAACAATATGGACGACAATTATTTAAAAAAAAAAATAACATACTAATTGTAAAATAGTCCTCTAAAATCATAATAGGCCAGTATTAAAATCTTATATCCTAGTATTGATACCCGATAATACAAAAAAACCATAGATAATAATACATATCTACCACTAACCTAACGACGGACCGACTTATAAAAATTAGACAACGAAACTTATATAACATAATTTTCACCCATAACCTTACAGAAGCGTTGCTAGATTCTTGACTGTGTGTCGTATCTTTTGCTTACTTCGCTTTACGTCTTACCATTTCGTACCTTATGATCGATTGAATCCTAAAACGCAAAATAGGCTATTTATTTAACCTTTTCCGTATTAATGTGTTTGGAACACTTGACTATCATCCGGAATTTCTAGCAGAACGCTTAGCTGTCACCCTCTATTAGATATAAAGTAACAGATCTTTAAATGTATTTATTTTTCAAATTGTCCCGGAACACCTGTTCAGATTTAACGGAAAACTTGTGTTAGCGGAGTACTGTTTGGGAACCCCTGCCACACTTGTAGACAGCAAAACGCAAGCACACCACGAACTAACTTTGTTTAGCTTACGTGCCGTTCAATAAATTATACGTATATACAGGGTTGCGCCTCTTTCCCTTTGGGGTAGACAGAGACCACATCTTTCCACTTGCTACGATCCTGACACACGTCTTTCGCTTCTTCCACTTTCATTAGCGTTTTCGTACAAGCTCGTCGGTTGCGGGAACTTTTGACGTAGCCTTTCCTTGTAACGACTTAAAAAACCTATGAATCAATGCGATCTTAAATATTTATGAATCGGGGAACGGAGGCAGAAGGGCGACCTAGTTCGCTTAACTGTACTGCAATCATCGAGTAGAGCTAACCTAGTTTAGTTAGCTCGCTAAACTTCGCTCTGTAGTTGGCTGTGTGAACCAAAGTATGAAAAGATGCCTAAGCTACGTGAGCTAAGCTAAGTTAGTTTTACTAACAAGGTAGCTTAGTACTTTTTTTCTTTGTTACCTTTTAAGCGATCTTCAGAAACGGAAAACCCTACTGGCAACACTGCCTAATGGCGTTTGGTTCTATCTTCTAATAAATTTCAAAAAAATATTTTATCTAAAACTCTAAGTCAATAATTAAATAAAATACATCAATTGAAACACAAATTACATCAATTCATTGCATACGTAAACGTGTGTTCATGTTAAACAGGCGGTAATGACGAGTAAACATGTCCTCTAAGTAAAATTAAAATATACATTATTATTTAAATGAGCCGCCTCAACTTAGCATTAACCCTAAAAATCCTAAATAACACACGAAGACTTGCAGGCAACTGAAGCAGTGATTTTACATAGCAAATTGGAGAACAATGAAGTAGCTTCAGTGACCATTAAAGGTATCAGAGTGAGGCAGTTAATGGGCAATTGAAAATATGCTAAGTACTAGTATGTCAAAAACTTGTTGGATACGTATGCGCTCCGCTTGCTTCACTTGCTTCGCTCGCTTCCCAATTTAATACTGTACTAAACCTATTCGATGGTTTTCGGATCCAAAGTTGTTGCCCCGTTAGTATTTTTTCCAGCTAATCTATATTATTTTCCGATGAAATTGTTATAAGAGTTAACACTGTCTTTAAGTCACTTTGAAATTAGGAGAGAAAAGGTCTTCATAATAAGCGATATTAAGAATTATATTTTGCTTAATACTTATTTTAGCTTACATTATTATTATTAGTCTGTCTATTGCTGGACTTACGTTTATTTTAAGGAAGGATTTTCCTACAATGGAATACGTCTTACAATGGACGCTGCATTTTAGGTCTGACATTTTTCGAAATGATTAGTGACATCTTACGAAAATCATACATTTTCCCGTCTCTTGTACCCAAACAGATTGTCTTTCACCACATCAACCAATTGCTCCACTATATATTTAATAAAAACACTATAAAAGAATAATAAATTAAATTTTGTTATTGTATTGTATACAACATTATTCATAATTGGTATAACATCCCGGCACCTACCCATGCTACTTTGATCTGTTAAACACAACGGTGAAGTTTTAATGACAAAATTGAATACTAAAAATGTCCATACAAAACTTTAAAATTATTTGTCTTGTAAGACTTTACGCGACCCTAACTCAGAAAGTCATTGCCCCGAACTAGACAAATTCAAAATACGTTTTCTTCTCCATTTCATTTATGTTACCCTACTACGGCGTCATACTAACTGATTTACTTCGAAACTTTCCTTAAGCTTCATGTTATCCTAGTACTTGCGAGTTCTTTCGATGTCAGCTCAATGGAAAAACGTCCAATTAAATGTAAGAGTTCATTGCCTCGATCAGCTGTACTCGTATAACAGTACCTATGAGTTTTAAGCAAATTCTTTAAGTCGACATATTTCTTAAAGGTATCACGCTACGAGGCTCATTAATGCCCGAAACAGTTTATTACTAAGTTTAATAAAAAAAATGCCACTGTGATCAATGACGTCACTGGAGAAGGTTCTCTTATATAGGGACTGGAAGATCCTAAAACTACGATACTACCTATTTCCTTACCTGACACTAACAACCACTACCGATAATACTACATACTCGTATAAGGCAGCAATTAAAAGCTGCCTCTTACTGGTCCATTGCTGGACATAGGTATCTTCAAAAGACAAAATTGGCGATTGCAATACTTAACATTCAGATGCCTCAAACGCTGCTGCCTGTCACCAGTCTAGTTAAGAACCCCAACTATCTAGAGTATTTGAGTTGGTATGTCCGCCATCTGCCTGAGATCATACCATTCTTAGGCATTTATCCCTTTCAACTTTTAGGATAAATATGGCACGGTAGGGTGGCAGATTCCTGCTAACACACTGCGGATTTTTTATCCGAAATGAAAAAACTTAGAATTATTGATTTATTACTTTTGGTCAGTTCATCGTCATCGTCATCGTTTCAGCCTATCACTAGTCCACTGCTGAATACAGGCCTCGACCATAGATTGCCACAAAAGTTTGTAGCTCTCATTTGGGGGGTTTTGCCATAGTTGCCACGCTTGGCAAGCGGGTTGGCAGCCGCAGTTTATTTATTCAGACGTTCCAGGAAAATGCTGCAGCTCATTTCCTTGTTTTTTATTTTCCCTCTGTCGACTTTTTCGACACCCACGGGATGAGATGGAGTGGTAGATTCTCTTAAGCCGCCACCACATCAAAACATTATTGAGAAATGCTACTGGAACATCAATATTACTTTGATGCCGAGCCCCACCACAATACCATGTTACAGTCAATACGTGACAAGAACAACCTACAGTTGGATTACCTATAACACAACTACAGCAATATTCTAATATCGAATTGATGGCAGTGTCTACGGCCGATGTGAGTCGACTTTATTCAGCCTCTTATTAAATACGGGTTATTTCGATAAATCTATAATTATTATTCAATGTTCAGGCAGGATTCCTATACAGGAGTCCGTCTAAGTAGATACCACCGCAGTGTCATTTATTCTGCTGTGCAGAAGAAGTGTGCAAATATTACTGTTTCGGTCTCAAGGGCAGTGATAGCTAGTGTAATTACTGGGCATATAAGACTTAAGAAATGATGTATCAGGATGACGACCGCAGTGTGATGCCACGCAAATGTTCTAGGTGACACAGTATTTGTCATGTGCAACATTGCACTTATCATGAACGATTTGCTCGTCTCGTCACTTTCTACAATATTTTTTTGCATTAAATGTATTTTTAAATATTTTACTTAAAATAGCGCCACAACAAATCTAAAACTGCCCCTCTCGTTGTTCGTGTTTTACTATATCAGAAAGCAAACATTAAAAAAAAATGGATTTTATCGCGTTTAATTTACTTGGGTGATGGATTCTATTAGCCTGCGACTCTTTTACATAAATTTCAATGACTATTTAAAAGCCTTACCTAGAAAAGGGGGCTAACGCTAAATCGATCGTAAAAATCCTATTCAATTCTCCTCATCGTAAAATCGGAAAAACCGTTCCGTGATCGTGCATTAAGTTTATAGTTACCCACCTAACGGTATAAATGTGGAATAATATGTCGTACGTATATAGTACGTAGTATTATCCGATCAAATTTGTACGTTTCTTATATATATGATATATCGATAACATTTTTAATGATTTTAGTATAATTAAGCGGTTAGGGTTCTTTTTGGTTCAAGAAATCGAACTAGCTAGGTCATGTCTTTAGAAAAAATCGTTTTGTTTTGAAAATTAGTTTTTTCTAAGGAGTAATGCAAGCTGGCGTCGAATCCGCCCATGTACAAGCTACACTAAATATAATGCTAACACCAGCGCTACCGCGGCAATGATAATATCACTATTAACACCCTGCGAAAACGGCATTAATGCGCAACAATGTAATATGCATGGCACCTATAATTTATAACAAAATTCCATAGGACTAGAAATTAATTAATTCGATTTTATTTAAGCCCAAATTTCAAAGGGTATTAATTGACTAATGTCCACTATCAACAAATCATTTTTTCCTCGTTTCAGCCTATCACTAGTCCACTGCTGAACATAGGCCTCCCCCACAGATTGCCACAATAGTTTGTAGCTTTTGCCACAATTGCCACGCAGGCCGGTTGGCAACCGCAGTCTATTTGTTCAGGTATTCCAAGAAGATGCTGGTGCCCATCTCCTCGTTTTATTTTTCGTCTGTCGACTTTTACGACAGCCACGGGATGAGATGGGGTGGTAGATTCCGACGTGTGGTCAGATATTAAAGGCTTAAGCCGCCATCACACGGTTCTTATCATCGGTCTTTATCTTTCATCTTTCATTATTCATCTTTCATCTTTTATCTTATCTATATACATGAATCCGTCTAGGACCAAGCCGCAGAGAAAGCGCAAGCTGAAGGGCACTGTAATTACTGGGCATACGAGACTTAAGAACTGGGGGGCTACTGTGTAACTCTGGTTGGTTTCGTGATGAGTTTAATTTCATCTCATTAAACAATGAATGAGCTTTATTTTGTACGTATAAACCTCATTCGCAGTGTGGTAGCGGCTTAAGAGAATCTACCACCCCATCTCATCCCGTGGGTGTCGTAAAGTGGACGAAGGGAAAATTACAACCAGGAGATGAACAGCAGCATCTTCCTGGAACATCTGAAGAAATAAACTGCAGTTGCCAAAACGCCTGCCAAGCGTGGCAACACTATGGCAAAATCCCTCGATAATGAGCTACAGACGTTTGTCGCAATCTATGGGCCTATGTACTGCAGTTGACTAGTGATAGGATGAAATGATGATGATGATAAACCTCATTCATTGGTTAATGGGATCAAACTAAACCAATCATGAAACCAACCAGAGTTACAGCAGTAGACCCCCTGACAGACATCCGTTAACGAGCGTAGCGCGGTACTACACAGAATTGTTCTGAGCGACAAAGCATTTGTTATCGGAAGACGCTGCACTTCCGGGCCTGGTGACGTTCGTCTCGTCAGTATCTCAATAAAAAAAAGGCATCTTAAAATACGTTTTTGAAGTGAAAAATCGTTTCACTTCAACATACATACATACATAAGATCACGACTGTATCCTGTATATAAGGGGTAGTCACGAGACTGGGCACTCACTACAAAATCAGATAACTGCCACAATCCACGTTTCACCAAAACAATATAATGCACTTGGTGTGATAGGTGGTGAGCCCATCGCCACCATGCGCTGTTGGGTGCACAGTGCAGTTTAATTCCTTACTCGCCTTTTACGAGATCCATTGGATGAACGTATCTTAATATTCAGTCTAAATAGTGTTATAATTTGTATCAGTTATAAATTCGTGCTCGTATTCAACACCCTGTAAATGGGGACTCCCATAACTAATGACGCGGTTATGCCTACAGGGTAAATTTGTCCCACCTGGGTCGATACGACCCATGTTTGCTGCGCCAAGATTCATCAGGAGCGTGAATTCGTCATAATAATAAAAAAAAACTGTTCTTTGGATCTTGTAATAATTTTTCCAAATATTAGAAACCCTTTTAAAGTACTGACCATATTCGATTCGTATATCGTAAGTGCTTATTTTATATCAAAAGTCGACGAGTGTCCGGCAAAGTAGAAAAACATCTACCTCTTTCCTACCGAGGTGTCGTAAGATGAGACCAAGGCAGAATAACACTACAATATGCAATACTGTCACTATACTGCTCGTAAGAACGTAATAGTAAGACATTTTTAACTCCGTAACAAAATGGCCAAAATGGGTTTCCGCGGGGGCGAAAAGTGAGCAGTGGGCGTGGTCACTGCTTACCCCTTATATGTGAGGAATGCGCAACTGTAATGTTACATCGAAAGTGTCATACTTATGAACCGTCATCACCACCCCACCGCCATCAGCATCATCATTTTAGCCAACAGTTTAACGTAACGTTAAAGATAAGGTATTTAACAATATTGTGCGAATCTCAAACTGTAGGGCAACTGTAGCAAGTCCTGCAATTAAAAAAGTTTATTAATTACAAATAGTATTATCGCCTACGGGACATAGAGGTAATGGATTCAGATTATAAGGTTTGCTT
Source organism: Luehdorfia chinensis (assembly GCA_019845155.1). Lineage (NCBI taxonomy): Eukaryota > Metazoa > Arthropoda > Insecta > Lepidoptera > Papilionidae > Luehdorfia > Luehdorfia chinensis. The sequence continues at coordinate 473,144 of JAHVAK010000612.1, forward strand.
ATAATCTGAATCCATTTAGAGAACACTACAAAAAGACAGCGACAACTAACCCAAGAGTTTTTGCTGGTGGAAGGATTCCTATGCAGAAATCCGTCTAGGTAGGTACCACCCCAGGGACAGTTATTCTGCCGTGAAGCAGTAGTGTGCAAACATTACTGTTTCTGTTTGAAGAGCACTAAGAGCTAGCGTAATCACGGGACATATGAGACTTAAGAACTCATGTCTCAGGGTGACAGGCGCAGTGTGGTGTCACACAGAAATGTTCTGGGTTCTGGGTTCTGGACACAGCATTTGTTATGGGTAGGCGTTGTACTTACCACCAGGTGAACGTTCTGCTCGTTTCGTCACTTTATGAAATAATCAAATAAAAAAAATAAACAAGTTATTCATCCTAATTAAGGAATTGGCCCACCTGGACGATTAGAACCACGATGACATCATTCGGTTACGAACTTCAGCTGGGATTCGAACCTAAGACCTAAAACTCTAAGACTAACAACTAAAGGGTAAACTATAACTTTGTAATTCCTGAAAACAAATATGAAATAAATCAACAGAAACTTTTGTTGTTTTTCTTTATTTGTGCAAATACCACCATATAGTACGCATCTAACAAATAACAAAAAATTGTCCTACTTAAAATAAACTTTAATTATAAAAAATTCCAACTGAAAATCGCTTTCAGAATAATTATCATTATAAAACCAATTCTAAAGAAAAGAATTTATGTTTGGTTTTACTGTCAACCTACGCTTTATACACATCGGCCCAACTGCCTTTACGGTTGGTACATAAAAAATCAATTGTAATCAACACAATTTTCTTAAAATATATCAATTTAAAATCATAACAATATGGACGACAATTATTTAAAAAAAAAATAACATACTAATTGTAAAATAGTCCTCTAAAATCATAATAGGCCAGTATTAAAATCTTATATCCTAGTATTGATACCCGATAATACAAAAAAACCATAGATAATAATACATATCTACGACTAACCTAACGAAGGACCGACTTATAAAAATTAGACAACGAAACTTATATAACATAATTTTCACCCATAACCTTACAGAAGCGTTGCTAGATTCTTGACTGTGTGTCGTATCTTTTGCTTACTTTGCTTTACGTCTTACCATTTCGTACCTTATGATCGATTGAATCCTAAAACGCAAAATAGGCTATTTATTTAACCTTTTCCGTATTAATGTGTTTGGAACACTTGACTATCATCCGGAATTTCTAGCAGAACGCTCAGCTGTCACCCTCTATTAGATATAAAGTAACAGATCTTTAAATGTGTACCGGTGTATTTACTTTTCAAATTGTCGCGGAACACCTGTTCAGATTTAACGGAAAACTTGTGTTAGCGGAGCACTGTTTGGGAACCCCTGCCACACTTGTAGACAGCAAAACGCAAGCACACCACGAACTAACTTTGTTAAGCTTACGTGCCGTTCAATAAATTATACGTATATACAGGATCGCGCCTCTTTCCCTTTGGGGTAGACAGAGGTCTTTCCACTTGCTACGATCCTGACACACGTCTTTCGCTTCTTCCACTTTCATTAGCGTTTTCGTACAAGCTCGTCGGTTGCGGGAACTTTTGACGTAGCCTTTCCTTGTAACGACTTAAAAAACCTATGAATCTATGCGATCTTAAATATTTATGAATGGGGGAACGGAGGCAGAAGGGCGACCTAGTTCGCTTAACTGTACTGCAATCATCGAGTAGAGCTAACCTAGTTTAGTTAGCTCGCTAAACTTCGCTCTGTAGTTGGCTGTGTGAACCAAAGTATGAAAAGATGCCTAAGCTACGTGAGCTAAGCTAAGTTAGTTTTACTAACAAGGTAGCTTAGTACTTTTTTTCTTTGTTACCTTTTAAGCGATCTTCAGAAACGGAAAACCCTACTGGCAACACTGCCTAATGGCGTTTGGTTCTATCTTCTAATAAATTTCAAAAAAATATTTTATCTAAAACTCTAAGTCAATAATTAAATAAAATACATCAATTGAAACACAAATTACATCAATTCATTGCATACGTAAACGTGTGTTCATGTTAAACAGGCGGTAATGACGAGTAAACATGTCCTCTAAGTAAAATTAAATATACATTATTATTTAAATGAGCCGCCTCAACTTAGCATTAACCCTAAAAATCCTAAATAACACACGAAGACTTGCAGGCAACTGAAGCAGTGATTTTACATAGCAAATTGGAGAACAATGAAGTAGCTTCAGTGGCCATTAAAGGTATCAGAGTGAGGCAGTTAATGGGCAATTGAAAATATGCTAAGTACTAGTATGTCAAAAACTTGTTGGATACGTATGCGCTCCGCTTGCTTCACTTGCTTCGCTCGCTTCGCAATTTAATACTGTACTAAACCTAATCGATGGTTTTCGGATCCAAAGTTGTTGCCCCGTTAGTATTTTTTCCAGCTAATCTATATTATTTTCCGATGAAATTGTTATAAGAGTTAACACTGTCTTTAAGTCACTTTGAAATTAGGAGAGAAAAGGTGTTCATAATAAGCGATATTAAGAACTATATTTTGCTTAATACTTATTTTAGCTTACATTATTATTATTAGTCTGTCTATTGCTGGACTTACGTTTATTTTAAGGAAGGATTTTGCTACAATGGAATACGTCTTACAATGGACGCTGCATTTTAGGTCTGACATTTTTCGAAATGATTAGTGACATCTTACGAAAATCATACATTTTCCCGTCTCTTGTACCCAAACAGATTGTCTTTCACCACATCAACCAATTGCTCCACTATATATTTAATAAAAACACTATAAAAGAATAATAAATTAAATTTTGTTATTGTATTGTATACAACATTATTCATAATTGGTATAACATCCCGGCACCTACCCATGCTACTTTGATCTGTTAAACACAACGGTGAAGTTTTAATGACAAAATTGAATACTAAAAATGTCCATACAAAACTTTAAAATTATTTGTCTTGTAAGACTTTACGCGACCCTAACTCAGAAAGTCATTGCCCCGAACTAGACAAATTCAAAATACGTTTTCTTCTCCATTTCATTTATGTTACCCTACTACGGCGTCATACTAACAGATTTAATTCGCAACAGATTTCCTAAAGCTTCATGTTATTCTAGTACTTGCGAGTTCTTTCGATCGCATCTCAATGGAAAAACGCCTAATTAAATGTATGCGTTCAATGCCTCGATCAGCTGTATAACAGGGTTGTATAACAAACCTATGAGTTTTAAGCAAATTCTTTAAGTCGACATATCTCCTACAGGTGTCACGCTACGAGGCTCATTATATTTTTTGGGGCATATATATATATCGTCCCTAAGCCTAGCCTGCCGGGATGTATACGACATTACGAATGACCCTGTATAAAAATTGTACAAAATACTAATTTTAATGACTTCATAAAATTCAGTTCATTTATCAAAATCACTAGTAAATGTCTGCACCAGTCGACAGAAAATGTAAAGACAGTAGAGATTCCAGTTGTTCTGCCGTCAACTGATGTCTCAGGGTGACGAACGCAATGTGGTGTCATACAGAAATGTTCTGGGTGACACAGAATTATGGGCAAACGTTTCACTTAGAATGTGGCCGTTTTCGATCAAACCCGTATGTCATACATACCCGTGATTTGTATGGAACCTTAAGTTATAAAAATGTCAAGGTCAAAGGTCCGACCCCCTGAAATGTTGTACATAATTGGGACAATTGTACGGCTTAAAAAATCATGCAAATCGATCCTGTTCAGGCGCAAAACTGAGACGATAAAATATTGACGTCTTCCGTTAAAAAAACCATTACAACTCGGCGAATCCGTATACTATAATAATGAATTATATACTAAAACCTTCCTTAGGAATCATACTACTTGTTAGTAAAGCTCCTAATCGAACTGTGTGGGTTTTTACGTGATTCCCATATATATAAAAACAGCCAGACAGACAGACAGACAGACAGTATTTTAAAAACTTTTTTGGCAACTATATCGCTGTTTATTTTATATTGTGATCAAAGTACAGAAATTACATTTTATAATATGATATACATATATATGTCATTAAATGACATATAATACAAATGTACCTACGAGTATATGCATATATAGCGCATTATCGTTTAGTCCAGCATAAGCTATACTTTCGATCCATTCCATTCCACAATTGTTAAATACTAACTTTATAATAATTCTATTAATACTAATAAATAGCCTAGTTATCGTCCAGGTCCAAATTATCTACAGGTGGTTGAGGGTTGTTTAATGCTTCAGGGTTTATCGCATGCGTGGGCGTTGGATTCATAACCCTGTTAGGCATTCTAGAAATATCTAGAATTGGTAACCTCAGAACCAGATCTTGATCCCATGATCTATCGATTTGCAGCCTAGAACGTTCAGACCAAGGTATCACTCTGAAATCTGGGGACGAACCTTGCGAAGCGATGGCGTTTAGTCTGGGAATCCTCTGGGCCAGCGTTCTGAGTCTAGAATTTTCTGGACGTTCCTGTCTAGGTTCCGGTACGAAGTTTTGAACTTCCGTACCTCTAGAACCTTCTGCGCGCTGATTGGAAGCGAACATATTTTGGTATCCTTGCTATCTCGCAAGGCAGGAGTGGTCTAGCGTCTCTTCCGATTCTTTGAACGGTGATTTGGCGTTGATTGTTGTTGGGTGATGAGATCGACGATGAATCGACGGCCGTGCGTGTGTTATTGATGATACCGTTTTGTTGAACTTGATTCGTTGATGGGATGTTCAGTGTAAAGAAGTCTGGGAGAGGTAAGCAAAACACTCCCAATTCATCCTGCAATAAACGTGATGAAATATATTTTAATAGACATACAGCATTTTACGTGGGTGAACCCACTGGGGAACACTTAGTAACATATTAATATAAATTACATTAAGCATATACTTTATTTTAATTTATATAATGGCGAAATAGATGATACCGTTAAATAATTTCTCACCACTTAATATACCATCATTTTTTTCATCATCATCATTTCAGCCTATCACTAGTCCACCCCTGAACATAGGACATAAATTGTCACAAAAGTTGGTAGCTCTCATTTTCAGGAGGATTTTGCCACAGTTGCCACGCATGGCAGGCGGGTTGGCAACCGCAGTTTATTCAGATGTTCCAGGAAGACGTTGCTGCCCATCGCCTGGTTTTTATTTTCCCTTTGTTGACTTTTACGACACCCACGGGATGAAATGGGGTGGTAGATTCTCTTAATTTATATTGTCTTGTATAATAATGTATATTGAATATTAGCTTTTCATTAATTACCATCTATAACTAGCATTGCCAGGTGTCCCGATTTGCGCGGAACGTCCCGATTTTCAGGGGTCTGGTGACACGTCCCGATTCAGCCTTGATCGGTACGCCAAATGTACTGATTTTTCCCTAACCTCTAACTCTATCTAATTTCTTTTGTTTCTTGTAATACAAAAAAAGAGGCAGTCCAGTTAAAATTAATGATTTTTGATAGCTGTCCCGATTTGAAAACCAAATTCCCTATTATTTATTTCTTCCGTCCCGAAAGGACATTGGCAGAATATTATTTTTAATTTTTTTATAGCATCTTGAAATAACGTTTTTACAAAATCCATTTAAAAGACTTTTTAAGAATTTTAAAATGAATACTCATATTTGTACAGGCCACACAAATATTGTGCATATAAAATAAATAAATAGACTTTTTTCAAATTGTATCCAATGTCATTCTGTTAAAAAATGTTACCATCTACCTAATATTCTTTTATATTAGTAGAATAATACTTATATCATCATCCATTATAATAATTATTTAGTTGAATGAATTGTCTATAACATGAGTTTTTATGTGAAAATGCCCATTTAGGAAATGATGTTTTTTTTAAAGATTTCTTTCATTTTCACTTAGGATACCTTATACACTTATTCAAGTGAGTTTTGAAACTTGCATTAAATCTTTTGGTTGCAATTGGTAGTATTACGTTGCAAAAATGGCAACTGCACTTCCGATCTTTTTGATGTTTCGTTTGGTACTGATGACTCTTGCACATGGCTTTACCGCTTCGAGTGTTTTTGTTTGTTATTCTTTCGAGTCTGGGTGCGATTCATTGTGTTCGATAATTGTATGCTTGAAAGCCTCCGCGAGACGGCCTTGTCGCCAGTGTTGGCATTAGCTTTGAAAAATAGGAATATACGTATAGGGTGGCAAAGTAATGGCTCGGTTTTTTTACCAAGATAATTTTTTTTTTTTTTTCATTAAATACTAATATAACAAAATCGTGCCTAGCTATCATTATATGCATATAAGGCAAATGCTACACTAGATATGTATAAAAGCAGCAATCGTACTTCCAACTAATAAATCGCAGCTATTTCGTATCACGTATTATTCTATTTTTCAAGGTTAATTATATAATGATTTCTTATATTTACGCGAACACTACACATTTAAATGAAACTAATTTTTTTTTTTTTAATTAAAAGCTGAAGGTACTCCGGGTTAACTATGACATCAGGACATCTGTCACCTCAGTCCCCCCGTGACCATGGGTGCTGTAAAGCACTCGAAACGTCGGGTTATAAATAGTATAAAATTAAACGCGATAAAATCCGTAAAATTAGTTTCATTTAAATGTGTAGTGTTCGCGTAAATATAAGAAATCATTATATTTTAATCAATATAATTAAAAGCTGAAGGTACTCCGGGTTAACTATGACATCAGGACATCTGTCACCTCAGTCCCCCCGTGACCATGGGTGCTGTAAAGCACTCGAAACGTCGGGTTATAAATAGTATAAAATTAAACGCTATAAAATCCGTAAAATTAGTTTCATTTAAAAGGTTAATTATAAACAAATACTTTATTAGGTCGACGGTATATTGTACCTGATAATACAATTTATGTTGAACATTAACAAATAGATCAGTAACATGTCAGTTTCTTATGTGACTTATGACATAACCTATAAAAAATTCAAAATCAAAATTCTTAGCTTCCTGACCTTGTCTAATGAAAAAACTTGCATATTTAGGCTCAGCAATTGATGCTTAATTTTTTATGATTTATTTTATTTTAAGACGCCTCTTTTGATTACCAACTAAAATGACGTATGGGAGTCTGCCATTGTCCTTTGAACAAATATCATACTGGACTTGGCAACACCATCCTTAGCCGAACTATGCAGAGCCTGTGTTTCGGCTATCAGCGCCAATCCGCCCGAGGCTTTTTTTTTTGGATATGAATTTTCTAAGAAATTAGAGTAAAGAAAGTTCTTACATTATTATTGTGCGCCCTTTCGCCACCACTCTCAGGGATAGAAATCAAGGATTTCCTCCAAGCTAAGTTCGACTGTGGGTTAGCTGCTTTATCCTCTTTCTCCTCATCTAGTGGAATATCCGGTACAACTTGAAGATCGTCGGGTGGGTTGGTATCTACAGCGTAGCTCAATATTGTCCTGGCTAGTTGATCTAAAACCTGTTAGAAAATTGAAAGTTAAAAGTGGAGTTATTTTTTTGATATAACCCAGTTAGTTTAGGTTAGTCCGTTATGTTTGTCCTTGTGTCTCTGACACTGCATCCTAGCCTACCTCCGATCTTGATCGCATGAGCTCGGGTAGGTTGGGACGAGTGAGTGCCCAATTGTTTGCGCGTACTTGTGGCACTATAATATCTCCCGTGCGGTTGATAGCTTCCGACAGTATTAGGTAGTTGTCGCCGTAAGGTAGTGGTCGAAAAAGGGCCAGTAGGACATTATAAGTAGAGTACATAAATTATTTAAGCGCCAAAACGTTCTTAGATAATCTCGTAGACCTTATTACGATGTAATAAGATTTACATTTGTATATACTATAGTGTGGTATGTTTTTTATACAAATAAAGTCTTGATTTGTAATCTTTAACACACACAAACAAATAATAATTGAAAATACAAAGTAAAACGAAGATTCCTTGTACAATTTTTTTTTTATTTCATAAAAGTGACCGAACAAGCAAAACTTTCACCTGATAGTAAGTGTAACGTCTGCCCATAACAAATGATGTGTCACCCAGAAAATTACTGTGTGGCACCACACTGCCCCGTCACCCTGACACATCAGTTCTTAAGTCTCATATGCCCAGTGATTACGCTAGCTCTCAGTGCCCTTCAAACCGAAACACAGTAATGTTTGCACTCTACTGCTTCACGGCAGAATAACTGGCCTGCATTTTTTTATGGTAGGTGACGATACTAGAAAATCGTTCAGCTGACGGTAAGTGCAACATCTCCCTTAAACAAAAAATTCTGTGTGGCACTTGCACTGCACTCATCACCCTGAGACATCAGTTCTTAAATCTCACACGCCCAATAATTACACTAGCTATATAACACTACTGCCTTACGGCAGAACTTAAAAGGCCTGGGATGGTACCTACCACCAGTAAATTAATTTATTTAAATGTCGATTTTTTTTAATCAATTAACTTTTTTTGTATTTTTTAAATACTCTGTTTCTAATCTTGTTGGTGGCCTACAATAAATAAAGAAAATGCGGTGGCAGTTTCTCTTTCTGATCACACGAAAAAATCTTTTTTTTTTACTTTTATGGAATATAACTTACTTCGTCTGCCAGTAACCTGTGCTTAGGGTCCTTGACCAGCAGCCTTTGGATCAGAAACACTGTGTTATCGGAAACTTTTACCGAATTACCGTCCCTGGAATTGAGAAAATCAAAATACAATGCATGTTACTAGCAACACCAGAAATTGTGCAAAATGACTATAATATCTAACAAGTCAAATATTTGACAGCTCGTTTAGCACAGTGACTAAGCGACTGGCTTTACGCTATGGGTCATAGTTTCGATTCTCGCACGGTATAATTATTTGTATGACCAACTGATGGTTGCTTCAGATCTGAGTGTGTGTTTAGACTGCATGTGGTATTTATATCTGTAAAACGCGACCAGTGTGAATGAAGAAAAAGAAAGTTGGATTTGGTTTTAAATCAAGACAGTGACTACGAGGGAGGCCTATGTTCAACAGTGGACTAATGATAGGCTGAAATGATGATGATGAAGGGTGACAAACGAGCACACAGTCCACCTGAAAGTAACTGATTACTGTAATGAACATTTGATACTTTCGACATGTAGAATTAAGTTGATGGTCATGCTTAAGGACTATGAATGTCTATTTGCCAGTTCTTGGATCTCGGTTCTCTTCACTCGTCGCGAGTGATGTCCTCTTGGTTTATCCGATTCCGATTATCGATACTGTTTGAAATATCAACTGCGTAGGAGATATTATAGTGCTACAAAAGTACCCGCAAACATAAAGGCACTCGCTCGCCCTATTCAACCCGAGCCCGATGCCACGGTCACGCGATAAAATGCTTGTGGACAAGAAATCGGAGGTAGCCTGGGATGCAGTGTCAGACACTCGAAGATAATCACAACAAAACCCGAAACAGCTATCTGTAGGCGATACAAATATTTTTTCTGTACGTCAGTTAGCTAATGGGACATCCGAGTCGACAATCTAATATCCTACCAATAATACTCAAAATCTGACGATTTATACATTTTTTTATTATGAAATATTTATGCTTGTATGTATCTATATATGTATGTATAACAGTAATTTCGTTTAGTTTCGCACCTACCAACAATATTTTTTCTTCTCCCAGGGTTATATGGTAGAGAATTAAGTCCGCCCGTTGTAACCTTTATAGTAATATGTTTTACAATAAAGTATTGAATAAATAAAAGATAATATAAATGCTATACTCACGGCGGTATATTATAATTGGCGGCTTGTATCCTAGTAAACAGTTGTGCAAGACTCGTATCGCAAAATGGGAACTGTCCATACAGCATCGTATAGAAGACTACACCAAGGGCCCACATGTCTGAAGGCTTCCCATGGTACGGCTTGCACATTAGAACATCGGGCGATATATATGCTGGTGACCCTGGAAAATAAAAGTAATTCATTACAGTCTAAAGGGATGTTGTCCCCCCATAAAACAACTTTTGGAAACCGCCATTGATTAGTCATAATAATTATCATTTCAGCCCATCACAAGTACACTACCGAACAAAGGATTCCTCTGCAAGAATCCCTTTAGGTAGGTTCCACCCTAGGGCCAGTTATTCTGACGTGAAGCAGTAGTGTGCAAAAAATAAGTAGTTTTGTTTGCACTACTGCTGTTACAATTGTATATGGGACATTTTATTCATAGCAGCGATATCACAAGCACTCCACTCGTGCCCGACGAAGGCCCGCTAGGATTTTTCTTATTGGAGAAAGGTATGAGATGAGCGAAATGTCCACCAGATGGTAATACAATGTCCGCCCATAGCAATGCTTTCACCCAGAGTATTTCTGTGTGGTACCACACTTCGCTTGTTCCCCCTAAAACATCAGTTCTTATGACTCATATGCCCAGTGATTACACTAGCTCTCAGAGCCCATCAGACCGAAACACATTAACATTTGCACACAACTGCTTCTCGGCAGAAATACTGGTCCCGCGGTGGTACCTACCTAGACGGATTCCTGTATAGGAATCCTACCATCAATTACATTGTTAATATTTTTTATTTTTGTTATGTGTATATACTTTCATAAGTACATTGCTGGGGACTTGTTAAGATTTTACTGTAAAGTAGAATTGGATACCATAACTTTATGTGAGAGATCACCAGCGCTCCATAATACTGTTGATGATGATGTTGATGTTCTCCTAGCCGATTTCGACCACGGCGACAACTTCCGACTAAAGTCGAGAGCCATCAACTGCGCAGGAGATATTATAGTGCCACAGGTGTACGCACAAACACAGAGGCACTCACCCGTCCCAACCTACCTGCGCCCGATGTAACGCTGATGCGATAAGATCGGAGGTAGGCTAGGATGCAGTGTCAGAAACACGGGGACAATCACAAAACAACCAGACCCGAAAACCAACAATTTATGTTTTAGCACAAATGTTGGCTGCGGCTGGGATTCGAACCCAAGACCCGCGGCTTAGAAGTCAGGTACTCTAACCACTAGGCCACGCGGTCGTCATAATACTAACCACTATAGGGATATTCTGGGGAGAAAGTCTCCTCATACCGTACCTCATCATACCTCATGCAGAAGTGCAATTTACTAATGAAAATGAGAAGTGTGCTTGTTTATTTTATAACATGTCTCTATCTCCAGAACTGTCAAACTGAACGACACTTAGTTTTTATTGAGATTTTAGTACAAAATTACAATCCTAATTTCTGACTTTTCTGGAGGATTTTCCAAAAATTTTCTTTCATACAACCCTTGTCCTGACAATTATGAACACAACAAAAATGAGCCAAATCAGTTGAGCTGTTCTCAAGTGATTTTCTTTCATACATGCGGCAATTTTATAGATACCTTATAAGTATTTATTTTGTACAAATATCGATAAGACTACGTTTTAAAATGCAAATTTGCACTTGTGTGGTAAGTGTGTAACCTTAAACAGAGTGTGGTTTCTACAGGTTAATTTTACTGGTTTATACTGTTGAAGTTTTCTTTAAAATCAAATTCATAATCGCATAAATCCTCTTGGGATTTGTCTTGTTGAATAACATAAATGTTCTCTCTCATACGCTCTGTCATATTTCCCCTCCCTAATGTAGCTTTTTTTAGATAATATTAGCTTAGCTCGCTACCGCCTCCCATGATGTCGTCAACGTCACTTTCGGAATCTTAATGTTAGTTAGAATCTGATAATCATACCTCTTTGATCCTTCAACAAATCTCTGTCGCTGCCTAAGTGAGTGCCCAAGCAAAAATTGGTGATGGTTATGCGGCCTGTTCTTTGGTTTAGCACTATATTGCCTAGCTTCAGATCTCTGTGTACTATGTTTCTCTGGAAATCATTTGAGAATAAAAAAATAAGTTAGTAATTAATCAATATATTTGTAGTATGCAGATAAGCTCCGCAGCACATAAGGGGTAGGTTAACTAGGAAGATTTGACATAAACGCTATACTTGGGATGTTAATTCTCGACTGCCGAACTAGACACTCGGACCTTTGACGCTGCATTGTTACCATTCTGGATAATTTTAGTCTGACTAATTTAAGATGGTAATTCTGCCGCTTGTTGGAAGCCACGGGATTTTTTTACATGTTACATAAATTGCTTACTTAAATTATATAGGTTATGTTTATGTATATTTTTAACAGGTGTTAAATAAGAATCATTTTCTGGGTAAATATTAACCTTCTTCCACACTAGCCTATACAATGGGAATATTTGAGCTCCTAAAAATTCATGTGAGTATTGACGAGAAAATGAATCATTGTGCGATATATTTTCGTAATTCCCTTAGTCGACAAACCTGTAAGTGTCTTTCAGACACAATATCTTTAAAGGGATAGAAAAGAAACCAAAATTTTATTGCACATTGATAATGACAATACAATAATAATGGTCCTTTGTGACGTGATCGGTGCTGTAGAGCTTTAGATATGTCGGGTAAATTAAACGAGATTATTTTATTTAGTTTTATTAAATGTATAACATTCGTGTAAATATTGTAGTAAGACTGGTAGGATTGTTATGCAGTTATCCATCTTGGTAGGTGCTACCGCAGTGCCAGTTATTTTGCCGTGAAGCAAAAGTGTGCAAACATAACTGTTTCAGTTTGAATACACAAATATGTTCTGGGTGGGACAAGGTTAGTTATAGGCAGATGTTGCACTTACCATCAGGTGAACGATTTGCTTGTCTCATCACTTTCTCCCATAAAAGAAATAATTATATGTACCTTGTAGATTGTAGATTATATATTATTATATAAGTAACTTATTTACAGTAGTAAAAAAGTTAAAACAATTAGTTTAATACTGTTGCTGCTAGTATCTGGTTGTGGTTGGTAGGATTCCTATGCAGGAATCCATCTAGGTAGGTACCACCCTAGGGACAGTTATTCTGCCGTGAAGCAGTAGTGTGCAAACATTACTGTGTTTCGGTCTGAAGGGCACTGAGAGCTAGCGTAATCTCTGGGCATATGAGACTTAAGAACTTATGTCTCAGAGTGACAGGCACAGTGTGGTGCTACACAGAAATATTCTGAGTAACACAGCATCTGTTATGGGCAAACGTTGCACTTACCATCAGGTGAACGTTTTGATCGTCTCGAAACTTTATCAAAAAAAAATTACCTTGTGCAAATTTGCAACAACCCTGACGATATCGTAGAATATTAGCACAGCTTCCCTTTCCGGCACCTTTTTCACTTTTGTTACATATTTTTGAAGGTTAATCAGCTCCCTACCCTTCTCACTGTACTGGTGTGCGGTGAGACAGTCCAAAACGAGTAACAGTCTCGGTCGAACTCGTCCACTAAACACAGTACCCGGACCGTTGGGGTTGGGAATTTCTTCAAGAGCATTATCCTGGAAATGAGGCAATGGAAGATAAATAAATAAAATATCAGATAATGACTAACAAATGATATGTTGTGATATAATGATGATATGTTGTACATCCTAATCTCAGGAAATACCAATCCGATTTGAAAAAATATTTATTATAATATATATAATATATTTATATTATAAATGCGAATGTAACTGTATCTGTTCCTCTGTCCGTTTATCTTTTCGCGGCTCGACCAAGTTCCGACAATGTTTTTACAAACCCCAAATCCACACTGACTTAGTTGTGGGTTTTAGCTAGTTGACTATAAAATTCCCAGAAGCCTAGCCGGAGCCAATGTTTGTCCAAAAACAAAAATCTTTGCTTTTCTGGTCTGGTTGTGTTGTGCATGTGAAATGTATAGCTATAAAATACATCCATGACACAGACATGACAAAGAAATCCTAGTGTGGACTTTGTTTAAAAAAAACTGCTCAAGGATGCTAATATTTTGAAACATCCTTTGATTTTTAAAAATGTTGAAAAATATGAATTTATTTTACAACAACTCATGGCAATATGCTAGAGGCCTATTAATATGTTAAATCTATGTCTATAAAAATTGCTAAGTGTGACACAAAAATAGACTAATTTAAAAAGTGGTAAGAAGACATCTTATCTTAATGCTATGATAAAGTGTGGAGAGTTTGTCTGTTTGAACATGCTGATCTCAGTAAATACTTTAAAATTCTTGTTTCAATCTTGCTTCGTTTTTGTAAAACTACATGGTACACAGCCTTAAAGAGCAAAAAACCAACCATTACCGAGTAGAGCTGTGCCATACAGCACAATAAAATAGAATAGAATTGTTTTTATTAATCATCATCATCATTTCAGCCATCACTAGTCCACTGCTGAACATATAAAATTCATTTTTAAAAGTCATTTCTTTACAATCTACCTCCGTTCCATAATGAGGTCTTCTGACACAGAAGAAACAGGCAAAAGAGTAGGTATCCTCTTTTTTTGAGTTTCAACTTATAATTTTAAAAAGTAATGTGCAATAATAGCAGTATCATAAAGGTGTAGAAATAGCTCACCTCAAATGAATCACCTCACTCCCAGGGGTTATTATCATCCATGAGTTCTTTAATATTATAACATTATATATATACTATTGTATATTCTTTATTTGATAAAAAAAGTTGAACTTTTTGATTGAAAGACTATGCTTTTTCAGGATATTTGTTGTACAAAACATATACTGTGATGTTGAGTAACTGGCATTATTAATTTGCACTTGTTCCTGGTATTTACATTATCAATATCACTTTTTTTATTATACTCTTATAAGTTCTTGTGTTCATACAAAACATTTCAATATACATATTTCGAGGTCAAGGTGAAAATATTAACTTCTTTATATTAATCTCTAAAAGAAACTTTAGAGCCAATATTATAAATAGCTCTTGATATCCCTTCTCCATAGCAAAATACCATAAGACATTATGCTATGGAAATAACTAAAATGAACCAATCTAGCAGTTTCCACAATAGTCAAATTTCTTAATCTTTTTTTAACAGCATAAGCTGCAGAGCTAGTTTAGGTTTGCTAGTTTAGATATATGGAGGCCCCATTGAAGTTTTCCATCAAGAGTCATTTCAAGAACAACATCCACAAGGCTGCATGCATGCAACCTCATTTACTACCACATTTACATCCAATCATTCAACATTTGGTGTTGTGAATTGAATACATTTTATTTTAATGCCATTAAAAAGCAAATTGTTAATATTCAATCAATGTACTACCTTTAAAATAGCATTATTCACCTCACCTTTAATAAAAGTTGACATTTTATTTTGAAAATCAAAGATGTATTGTTACCAAATAATACTATATCATACATATAAGGGTACACCATACTAGGTAGGTCATAAAGGATGGTGAATACCCCTAGATGGAATGGAAAACACAAATAAAAGGAAAAATAAAAACGCTATACTAGGTAAGGTAAGTCATTAATATAAATAATCATTTGGTTTTCTTTTTTATGTGAGTAAAACCGTGGGGCACCGCTAGTTATTACATAAATCATATAGGATGTATAACAAAGGTGTGTGGAAATAAATTTTATTCTGCACTTGCAAACCCTACCTACTGTAGGTAGGGTTTGCAAGTGCAGAATAAAATTTACATATTTATAAGTAACATTGTGCAATACGACATTGAAAAAAAAAAACAAATTTCCTGCCAGATCATCTCTAAAAATGATGAATAAAGAAACTTTGACTTTGTTCATGAATGTGTTCATTACATAGTATCAGTACTGTTTATTAAAACATTCACAGTTCACAAGCTATGCTGCACAAGTATCTCTCAATAATACACAAAGCCGCAATCTGCAAATTCATGCTACTGAACCAAATGAGTGATATACATAAAACTTTACTTGATAAAGATATACACATTATATAAATTTCTCCCATTTTTATTAACACAGAGCAACATAATAAGGTTTCAAGCCTTGAAGAAAACATTAATTTGTTTTCACACACTGAATTTTGATTGAAATTCAAATTAGTAAAAAATTGTCAAAAAAACTATACACAATACACATAAAACTTATAATAAAAATATTTAGTTATATCTTTTACAAAACACCAGAATATTATACACTATATATCTTTATACATATACAATGATCCCATTAACTCAATATTGTTAAATTATTTGTAAATATAAATGTAATTACCTTGAACAGGCCATGGTGATGGACAACTCCATCAAGATCTTTTAATAATGATAAAAGAGTATATTCTGTGTGCAGTAACATCTTTCCCTGTCTGTCATCTTGTGTCTCAGGCTGACCCTCACTCCGAAAAGTTAAGTTTTTTATGTGATAAAACTCATCCGTTTTCTCTTTTCGCGCTAAACATTGAACTATACTTTTTACTGGACTAGGTCCGAGTTTGGGACCTAATAAATAAGGTCCAACTTTACGTACAAGATTATCTGGTACTGGAGTGCCTGGGGGAGGAATTTTAGACTTTCTGATCGAATTTGGCCCCAACTTTCTTGAGTTTTTAAGCACTGAACTTGATGAATTTCCGTTAGCTGAAACTCTAGCGATCTTCGGACTCGGCTGCAGTAACAAAGGTCGAGTTCGTTTTCCATGATTTACTGTACTTTCTGGCCTCTCTTGATCCATGTCGCGACCCCTTCCGTTCGTTTACCGTTAATTATGAGTTTAAACAGAATGAGTCAGGAGTTTGAATTTTCGAGATCTGATTTCTAGATAACCAATAGACAGCTGTTTCCAAATTCCAATTAATAAAAACGAGTTAAATAAGTTAAATGAGAGGATTATAAGACGTCGCGAAAGACAGTTCGACAGTTCAGTTCGTATTCAGAACAGTGCTGCCACATGTGACATGGGAATGTCTGTGCTACCAACTGCAAAATAAAGTATTAATCTCAGAAATCTAAAAACATTTAGAAAGATAGATTTTCGATTTTTTTTAAACCACACTCAGGTGGATGCTAAAAAAACGTGTCACATAAATTATCCAAAACAAATCAAGGATTTTATCCTAATTTGTATTCTTCTTTTAATTTTAGCCTTCATCTTAATTACGAAAGTGGATGTTAAAAAATGTCGCTTTCTCACATAACTCGTATTACTGTACAATGTGGTTTTGAATGAACCTTTTTTAGTATTGTTAGCCGAAGGGTGGTAGGTAGCTTTAAATCGGACTGTTCTAGGGAGGATATCTTCTCCTTCCAGTAATCTTTTTAGTATCTATCTGTATTTATATTTCAGCATTTAAAAAGCTTTTTATGTGGTGACATAGACGCATGTTGCTATAATATTAGTTTATAATTTACTTATTAATATATTATTCGTTGGAAGCTGCCTCAAGGGTCCTCGACGTACATCCACCGATCATCCACCGCCTTCACCTTACAGAGGTAGCAACTGTGTCCCTAGCAATAAACATTTCACCTTTTTAGCGGAAAAATTCTCGTCTCTGGTTCGAAGCCGCCGTCACGCTGCACAAAATTAGGAAAAGAGTAAAAATATAACCTCTTTATACCCGTGCTGGAGACAATCGATATATAACTAATCAGCGATATTGTATAAGAGACGCCAGCCACCGAAAAATATACCGCCCTGAAAAACGGATTAATCTCGGCAGTGAGTCAAGCTCGAATTCGCAGCTAGAGCTCCTATCAAAACCAATAGGAAATTAACACATTAGATAGCTGTTTTAAAGTATATATATAGGACATAGTCATTCTTAAAACCGACGTCACTCACGATCTTGATCAAGAATACCATTCCGCAAGCCCAGCAATCCAGAATGGCAATGCCGGTAACATTTTCGTTTTGAGGGTAACGCCAAACGCTGTGAATCACCGTGTTCGAGAATAAATAAAACAGAAATCTATATAATACATTAGCCGTGTGGTGGCGGCTTAAGGCGGGATGAGATGGGGTGGTAGATTCACCACCCCATCTCATCCCGTGGGTGTCGTAAAAGTCGACAGACGGAAAATTAAAACCAGGTGATGGGCAGCAGCATCTTCCTGGAACGCCAGAATAAATAAACTGCGGTTGTCAACCCATCTGCCAATGGTGGCAACTATGGCGAATTCTCCCGAAAATGAGTGCTACAATTTTTGTGGCAATCTATGGAGAGGCCTATGTTCAGCAATGGATTAATGATAGACTGATATAATGATGACGATGATGAAGATGAGATAATGTATCGACGGTAGCAGGCGTCAATGTTCGTAATATAATATATTGTATAATAATACAAGTCACCGCCGTTGCGTTTCCGATCTTCAAACCCATGAACGCTTTCTGGTCGACACCGACGCAAAACATCAGTTCTTGCCGTTAAAAATATGAAGACAAGCATCTCAAATACATCGTACAAATGATATGCCGCCAACAATCTGTGAACACTATCGTACTTCGATGAGAAACAACGATCCAGCAGTATTCACAGCCAGTCGCAATCATTCTTTACACGACATATTAATAAAGTATCCGGATACGCTTCGTCCAATGTCACTGAAACAAAATCCTACGAAGCATAATGTTACACATTATATCTAAACTGCCAGCCCGCCTATTCCGCACAACCACGCTCTCTACCGCCAGACAAATATAAAGCAGCCAAAGCAGAATTAGCGCGTATGATGAAGATGGGTATTTGTCAACCATTTTTCCGCCGCACCGCCTATCATATTATGTTTATCTCTGCTTTGGCTTATGGATGACTGGGAGAAAATGCAGTCATTGCAACATCTGGCCGTGTGGTTAACCCTAATGTACGTTTCACGCTTAGTCAGGACTGCGTAAGACGCGCAGCTACTTAAAATGAGACAACGTGCCTGCGCCATGGAATGGTATGAACTGTAATATTTTAAGTAGGATGTAAATATAAATTGTTAATTGTTAAAGGAAAGGCGGTTAGTAACATGTGCAAATTTTTATTAATTTGATCTGCTTGTAATAAATAACAAGTGTAGTAACAAGTGTAGTTTACTGGTGGTAGGATTCCTATGCAGGAATCCTTCTAGCTAGGTACCACCCCAGGGCCAGTTATTCTGCCGTGAAGCACTGGGCATTTGGGACTTAAGAACTGATGTCTCAGGGTGACGGGTGCATTGTGGAGTCACACAGAAATATTCTGGGTGACACAACATTTGTTGTGGGCGGACCTTGCACTTACCATCAGGTGAACATTCTGCTCGTTTTGTCACTGTATACAATATAAAAAAAAGTATCTACTATATTTTTTTTTGTCTCCGTCAGTCCAGCAAATCTTTATTTCTGTCGCCACTATCACCATCAGTATAATAAATCTTTAGTAAAGGTAAACTTGATTTAACTGTCTATCGAAAACGAAGTCCTTGTTATAATTAAAAAAAATTACACGACATTCGCAAAAATGGCTCGTTTTGGTAGCTAATTGCCAGAATCAAAAAAGAAGAAATCGAGTTCCATCTATAAAGAATAGTAATCAATCGTGAACGTGAAATCATTAATCCTTATTACTAAAGCGCAGTTGCTTTTGCATACAAAACTGTATTCGTATTTTTTGTATTTTTCTAAAAATCATATATAAGAAAATTAAATTTCACAATAATTTCTTCCTCCATTTTCAACAATGACGTAATCTTTTCAATGTTTTCGATTTTTTTGCAACACCAATACATATCATAACGTAACTTTGTAACCATTGACAGCTATTCTAACCATGTTTTCGTCATGATTTCTATAGTTTCTGCTTTCTATTTTACTTGAACTATACAAGAAAATATTGCGAAATAATTAATAAAAAATTAAATAATTGTAAATATCATAGACTGGATCAGCATGTGGAAAGGCTTGAGATTAACCCAGTCACAGTTATCTAAGATACATTTTAATGGCCACAAATTACAACCAGTCGGCGTACCGGCACTTGATTCAGTATTAAATCAATGGTACGAATTTTGCAAAAAGCCACCAAAAGGATTTGAGAAATATTTTCAACCAGGCGCAAGCCAAAAAGAAACAAAGAAGAGCGAAAAAGATGAAGCGCCTGCACGGTCGAAAACTTCCCCTCCACCCTCAAAGCCCCCATCCTCATCAGAAAAATGGAATATAAACATGTTCTCTGGAAGTCCAGGGAGTGGTCGGGGAGCTGGACGCGGAGGATTCGACAATCAGGACCGAGATAAATGGATGATGTTTGGAGCAATGGGTGTCGTAACCTTATTAGCATCGATTGCATATTTTGAGCTTAGGTATAAAGAGATAAGTTGGCGGGATTTCGTTAATATATATTTGAATAAAGGTTATGTCGAAAAACTAGAAGTTATAAATAAAAAATGGGTCAGAGTAAAACTACAGCCAGGAGCAGCAATCGAAGGAAAGGTTATTTGGTTTGCTATTGGAAGCGTAGATTCCTTTGAAAGGAACTTAGAAAATGCACAAATTGAGATAAATGTTGATCCACCTAACTTTGTCCCTGTAATTTATAAGACAGAGGTTGAGGCAGCCAGTTTAACTGGAATGCTTCCAACATTGTTGATAATTGGTTTCTTAATTTATATGATGAGAAGGTCAGCAAACATGATGGGTGGAGCAGGACGTAAAGGTGGTGGTTTATTTGGTGGTGTCATGGAGTCTACTGCAAAGTTAATAAATCCCTCTGATATTGGTGTGAAGTTCCAAGATGTAGCTGGTTGTGAAGAAGCTAAAATTGAAATTATGGAATTTGTAAACTTCTTGAAAAATCCTCAACAGTACATTGATTTGGGAGCCAAAATCCCTAAAGGAGCTTTACTTACAGGTCCCCCTGGTACTGGTAAAACGTTACTAGCTAAAGCAACAGCAGGTGAAGCTAATGTACCTTTCATTACAGTCTCAGGATCAGAATTTTTGGAAATGTTTGTTGGTGTGGGGCCTTCTAGAGTTCGCGATATGTTTTCAATGGCCCGCAAGCATGCCCCTTGCATTTTGTTTATTGATGAAATTGACGCAGTTGGCAGGAAACGTGGCGGACGTAATTTTGGAGGCCACTCTGAACAAGAAAACACACTTAATCAGTTACTGGTTGAGATGGACGGTTTTAACACAACTATGAATGTTGTTGTATTAGCGGCCACAAACAGAGTTGATATTCTTGATAAAGCTTTACTAAGGCCTGGTAGATTTGATCGACAAATCTTTGTTCCTGCACCAGATATTAAGGGTCGAGCCTCAATCTTCAAAGTACATTTGGGCCCACTGAAGTCATCATTGAATAAAGAAAAGTTGGCACGTAAAATGGCAGCATTGACCCCAGGTACAGTCTTCCTTTCCTTTATTAGAAATTGATAATTACAGATGGGTAGGTACTGTTTTTAATATTGCCTACCTAATACATGTGGCAGTATAATGTCACTACTCCACTGCTGAACATAGGCCTCCCCCATAGATTGCCACAAAATTTTGTAACTGTCATTTTTGGAGGATTTTGCCATAATTGCCACATTCGGCAAATGGGTTGGCAACCACAATTTCTTTATTTTTATATGTTCCACGAAGATGCTACTGCTCTTTTCCTGGTCTTCTTTTTCCCTCTGTCAACTTTTACAACACCCACAGAACAAGATGGGGTGGTAGATTCTCTTATGTCGCCACAACAAGGTGGATTTCATTTCATCACACTATATTCTGTGATATTACCTATGCAATTGGTGAATGAGCTGGTGTCATGTTTCAGATTTTATATTTTATTGTTTCACACCAAATGGTTATTAAAGAAAAATTTGTTAATTTCTTTGTTTAAAAAAAAAAAATCTTGTGTGTTATGCTGCCAATGTTATTGATAAAATGGATAGAGTTTTTTTAAATATTGTGACAACTTTTACATTTTTCGAAATTACAAGTATCTTATGTCCGTCTCCAAGATGTAGCTATATATATTATATATATAGCTACATCCTGGAGACTTATTATAGAGAGAGAAGAGATTATATATTTAGCACAGAGGTAGTTAGCCTCTGTGCTAAATTTCATCAAGATCGGTTCACCGAAACAATGAAAAAGTAACAAACAGACAGAGGGACAGAGAGAGTTGCTTTTGCATTTATAACATTAGTATAGATGAAGGCCATTCAAATATTTTGCCCGAGTGGGAAACAAACCGGTGACCAATAGTGCAGAAGTGTTGCTTGTTGCACACACCAGATAATTTATGTGCAATGATATAAAATAACTATCACATATATTTCATTTGATTACACAAGTGTAATTCTTCGATCTGAACAAACATTCAGTGTTTCGGGTGATGTGTGATGTTAATGGATACCTTTACAGGAAGGTGATATTACATTATATTGCTACTAGGTGCACTGTTTAGCGCAAGTCTAGTGATAATGAACTACTTTAAAAAAATTACTAACATTTGGTTAACAACTTTAAGTTAGAGTATGCACAGAGTATATAATATTGAAATAAATATTATACTAATAACATAGCGTATAACATAAATAAATTTAATCTATAATTCAGACCTTCCAGAAACAATATATTTACAGTTTTTTAGAGTATTTTGGGCTTGCCTCTCATACCATCCAAAAAGGCACTGCTGTTTCACAAGCAGTCTTATTAGCATTCCATGGGTGTTGTGTATCTGTCCACACCAATCCATATTATCTTTGTCTGAATTCATTTATATTTTTAAATATGGAAGCAGTTTAAATTTATAAAGTTTGCCCAGTAGTAGGTAAGCTATTCTCTTGGATTGTTGAGGATTAGGTAGGATTAGGGATAAGGTTCTCAAATTGTCTATTTCTTTGTATATGTTACACATCTTATTACACAACATGATTTTGACGGATGGATGTCATTGTGGATTCACGAAGTGGATGATTTCCTTATACATAATTGAAAAGGTTTACCTCAGCATTTGATTTGTCTGTGACACTGCCTCCTAACCTACGTCTACATAATCTTATTGCATTAGGTTTATATTGGGTGCGGTTAAGGACGAGTGATGCCCCTGTGTTTGCGCCAGGGACCTGCGGCACTATAGTACTCGTATCTCCCGCGCAGTTGGTAGCTTCCGACAGTATTCGGCAGCAATGGTCGAAGAACGACCAGAAAGACATAATTTATTGTATTGTAAAAGAATTAAATTTCCGTTTTGTATTGGAGGTTTTCAACTGCGCAAGATTTTAATATTACACACATGATGATGATGTTGTCCTCACCGAATTTCGACGATGGCGATAATTTCCAAATACAGTAGCATACTATTAAGTGCGCCATAGATATTACAGTGTCACAGGTGATGGCGCAAACATTCAAGAACACACTAATTCTCTATTTACCTGGGCCCGATGTAACGCTCATGCCATTAGAACGGAGATAAGGTAGGATACACCATTTGTGTTCTTGACAAATTATGGGTCCCTCGTGGATTCGCACTTTGTACATAGTGTCACAAGTATACGCGAAAATACAAAGAAACCCGCTTGTCCTAACCTCCGCTTGGTGGTGGGATTCCTGAGCAGGATGGACCAGTTATTATACTGTGAAGCAGTAGTGTCCAAACATTACCATGTTTCGCTTTGAAGGACACTGAGAGCTAGTGTAATTACTGGGCATATGAGATTTAAGAATTGATGTCTCAAAGGGACGGGCGCAGTGTGATGCCGCACATAAATGTTCTTGGTGACACAGAATTTGTTATGGGCAGACGTTGCCCTTACCATCGGGTGAACGTTCTGCTCGTCTCTTCACTTTCTTCTATACGTGCATACAGTCCTTAAGTTAAGTGATTTTTGAGGCCAAATACATCTAAGTCCATCCTCGATAACGAATATAGACCTACTCGTAGGTGAGTTTTAACACTGAAAGACTGCCTCATTGCGAATTGGGTCTTCGGTCCTTAGCTCACCATACGAAAGAGCAGAATTATGCTGCAAATTACGGTGGTGTGAAGTTGTTCTTAAAAATCTAGGTATTTGTGGTGTCTAGCGAAATATTCGGGTATCTTTCGAGTAAAGAGATGCCACCTGCTGTTGTTGCATGTGATACGGCAAAGAAAATATGATATCGATATTACGTAATACATTCTGAATCTTAATGGAGTCAGCATTCCTGTGAAATAGATTCTAGGAACGCGTGCCTTTGGTATGTTCGTTTTTGTTTCGCTACATTAGATGTCTTAGAAAATGAAGATCCCCAACCGAACTCCTAGCACTCCCTACTCCTAGATATTGATTGCAATAATTAACTCTTTTCCTATTCGAATTTCGTGAGTTCAAGAGTAAGAACTATTCAATAAATTGAAACAAAAATCATATTTTTATAACAAGTATTTATTTTTGAGGCCTATGTCAAAAATTAGAAATAATTTTCAGTAAAATGATTTTTGTTGTAATATGCATGTATTATGTTAAGCGTAATGCTATCTACAGGATTTCCGACAAATTCCGAATACAGTTACTGGTGGTAGGATTCCTATGCAGAAATCCGTCTAGGTAGGTACCACCCCAGGGACAGTTATTCTGCCGTGAAGCAGTAGTGTGCAAACATTACTGTGTTTCGGTTTGAAGGGCACTAAGAGCTAGCGTAATCACGGGGCATAGACTTAAGAACTCATGTCTCAGGGTGACGGGCGCAGTGTGGTGTCACACGGAAATGTTCTGGGTGACACAGCATTTGTTTTGGGCGGACGTTGCACTTACCATCAGGTGAACGTTTTGCTCGTTTCGTCACTTGTATTGTCTCCGAGGTCGGAAACCTCGGAGGTTAACTCGAACCTAATGATCGGAGGTAGGCCGGAATGCAGTGCCAGGCGCAATCACAACACTTAAGGCTCCCAAATTCGAATTCTTCGCAGGCTCGAAAACTTGTATTTTACGCACAAATGTTAACTCCGGCTTACTTCGAATTCCAGAACCCGCGGCGGAGAAGTAAGGTACTCTCACCACTAGGTCATCAACACCCATGCATGATAAATAACAGTCATTGATTGATTATCATGTTTCACTGCACAATTATGACCACGGCGATATAATCCGGTTGATATGCAACAGCATGCAGTGTCAAAGACAGTCATAAGACATTAATATAAAAAACCAAATTCTGTAATTTGTGCTACCCAACACTCACCAGTCAGTCTGAGTTCTGCGTCTGAGTGGAACTTATATGTATTTGCTTTACTTACAGTAATGTTTTTTCACAGGTTTTACCGGCGCAGACATCGCCAACGTATGCAATGAGGCCGCCCTCATAGCCGCCAGAGAACTAGCTAACGATATAAATATGAAGAACTTCGAGCAAGCCATCGAAAGAGTAGTCGCTGGTATGGAGAAGAAATCGAACGTCCTACAGCCCGACGAGAGGAAGATTGTCGCTTACCATGAGGCTGGACACGCTGTGGCTGGCTGGTTCTTGCAACATGCGGATCCGCTACTGAAAGTCTCTATAATACCCAGAGGAAAAGGTCTGGGATACGCCCAGTATTTGCCCAAAGAACAATATTTGTACAGCACAGAGCAACTGTTCGATAGAATGTGTATGACCCTAGGGGGTAGGGTCAGCGAGGAATTATTCTTCGGAAGAATAACAACAGGCGCTCAAGACGATCTGAAGAAGATAACGCAGAGCGCTTACGCTCAGATCGTCCATTACGGTATGAATGCAAAGGTCGGTAACGTTTCCTTTGAAATGCCACAGCCAGGTGAAATGGTCATAGACAAGCCGTACTCGGAGAAGACAGCAGAACTAATCGACTCAGAAGTAAGAGAACTAATAAACACCGCGCATAAACACACCACGGAATTGCTAACGAAACACAAAGACAATATCATTAAAGTAGCGGAGAGGTTGCTTAAGCAAGAGATTCTAAGCAGAGATGACATGATAGAGCTTTTAGGACCAAGGCCGTTCCCCGAGAAGAGTACATATGAGGAATTCGTTGAAGGTACAGGGTCGTTGGATGAAGACACGACACTACCATTAGGACTCCAGGATTGGAATAAAGAGAAACAACCGACAACGCCGTCTGACAGTACACCACCGAGCAGCAGTAAAAACTAAGCTATTGTATTATGTAGAATCATTTTAGTCAGTTTTATGTGAAATAAACGTAACATCTAAGATATAAAAGACTTTTTTGCTTGATTAGATACACAATTAAAAATGCAAAATTTTTTCTCAAGCATCACATCATTCGCCGCAAGCGACGCTATGCTTTTACTGTGTGCATTTTTACAAACTGTATTTATATTACCTGTTACTATTACAGATAACTTATGATGTAGTAGGTTTATTTTGTTAAATAAATAAATTCATATTTTAAACTATAATCTTTTAGTAAGAAATAATTCCGTGCAGTGGTAGCTCAGTGGTCGGACGCTCTATATAAATTTTAATGTCCGCGAAAATTGTCAATTCCAATTTTTAGTGCTGACTTACCATTTGCTCGACTATGCAAGAAAACATCGTGGGGAAACCGGCATGTCTTTTTTTTATTTCGAAACGAGCAAAACGTTCACCTGATGGTAAAAGTGCAACGTCTGCCTATAACAATGCTGTGTCACCCAGAAAATTTCTGTTTGACACCACAATGCGCCTGAGTATGCTAACTCTCAGTGCCCTTCAAACCGAAACACAGTAATGATTGGACACTACTTCTTCTTAGTAGTGTGCAAACATTATAGCGTTTTGGTTTGAAGGGCACAAAGCTAGCGCAATCATTGGTCATATGAGACTTCGGAACTGATGTCTCAGGGTGACGGGCGCAGTGTGGTGTCACACAGGGGTTTTTTGGATGATACAGCATTTGTTATAGGCAGACGTTGCACTTACCATCAGGTGAACATTTTGCTCGTTTCGTCACTTTATCCAATATAAACCCCCGTCCTTCCTCCCGCTGGGACGGATCTGCGTCAGGCATTTCCTCAAGTTAAAAAAGGTGGCTAGCATTATTGAGATGACTATTTCGTCATCAATCGAACCCCATATGGTTTCCCGGCATTTCCTTTATTCGACTCTTACAACACCCTCGTATGAAATGAGATGACATCTGTCACCCCGTGGGTTTTGAAACTCAGCGACTATATTTAGGCACAAAGCGTTCTCACCTTCCCGTGCCAGATGAACCGCTTATGTCTCTATATCGGAAGAAGGATATCGGGTCCTGTGAGATACAGGTGCACTCACAAAAAAAATTGGAAAATCCAAAAGTGCACGTCTCATGACGCTCATTTTATTCTTAAGAAAAAAAACGTATTGAGGTTATATTTGAAATATTTCGAGTCATTTCCGTTTCAGATGAAAACAATATGAAAAAATTTAATTTTTCTTAATAACTACAAGTGCTAGACTTTCGATATGAAATAGGAAAGAAGCAGCTAACATTCTGGACACAACAAATAAACCCGGTCTCGATACGTCAAATTTTTCGGGAGTTATCGTGATCACATCCCTAAAAACATCCGGACGTCCACGAAAATTTTAAATGTTTTTTTTTTTCAAAATAGCAATATTAGACGATTTTTAAAAATAATTTTAATGAATTAAAGTGTTTTCTTGATATGAGTCCATACAAATTAGCATATAATTGCAATATAATTGTGATAGAGGCATTTCAAGACCGCCGAATCGCTTGACCTTGTCATGTCGGATATAAAGCACTATCTCACGCCGTTTCGCGCCATGAGACGTGCAAAACACAGTCCGCCGAAATTTTATAACTTTTGTATTGCACAAATAATTTTGCACCAATACCGGTTATTGTTCAGCTCTGAACACTACGGTTGAAATCATACAAATGTGTATACTGTTGACAAATCTTCAGCTAGGTAAGTCCAACTTAGACCGTAAATTTAATTGGCTGTCCAGCGTTCGGGAAACTGCGTTACATCTCGTAGAGTATACCTCAAAGTCTAAAAACTAAACTCTAATAAGGTAACAGCAACGCATAAATACAATTTTCCTTCCACTTTTCGCCCCCGAGGGCGACCATCTCTCCCAAGGAGGTGTCGGGTTTATCATCCACAAGTCACTCATTAACAACATTGTTAAGATCTGGAGTGTGTCGACTAGGGTTGCGTAGCTTATACTCAGAATAACCAAACGGTATTCGCTGAAGGTCATACAGGTATACGCACTTACTTCGGCACACCCTGATGATGAGGAGAAGTTAATATATGAGGATATTTCAAGAGCCATACATTCTTCAAAAACTCACTACACAGTGTTGATGGGAGACTTCAACACAAATCTAGGTATGAAGATAGACAATGAGCAACGAAACCCAAGAGGCCAACAGCTGGCCGACTTTATGCAGAAGGAGGGACTATTAATGATGAACTCCTCCCAAAAGCTGCCCCACAGAAAGTGAACCTGAATTAGTACGAACGGTTCCACAAAAATTAGATTGACTCCTTCATGACGACCAAAAGGAAAGGTCTCGTCTTGTGCAGTCCACGCTCCGTCCTGAGTGGGGAGGCTTTGTTCAACAGTTGACTAAGACAGGCTGAAATGATAAATCAATCATTGAATTAGTTCTGTTTTTAATGCAGGCTCCCCGCCGCCGCCGTGTATTTCATAGTTTTATGTCGCGGTTTATAACCCGCGAAGAAAGCTTTTTTAAACATCGAGTGCCTCTTCGTTTAAATTAATAAAATCGTACCTTCTTATGACAATGCCAAGTTGAACGATTTGTCTCATGTATGTATTCATCGAGGTATGTCTGGGAGCCTACAACCTGTCGAAGTCATTGAAGAATTTGCGAAAAGTGGTTATCCCAGTCTCTTACAATGCATTAAATGAGCAAAAAAAATGTATGTGCTTTTTTAGTTATGTCATTGATAAAACCTACCCTCAGCTGGGTCAAGCCAACCTCCCAAACGAAATTCCTGGATCCGCCACTGTATAAATATATATTTATTTCCTATAAATGTGTCCAAATATCCGAACAAAAATCAAATATAAATTAAATTATTTTTATTCGCTATCTACTAGGGGTTAAGAAGGAATATAAATATATTCAGAAGAATTATTAATGGCCCAAAGCTAAGAAGATGTTATAAAATATTTTAGATAATGAAATGAATGTACATAATTTGTATATTATAATTCCCTTCCATTTTCAAAAATGCGACGCCTACTCGCTGTTGTCAGCTTACATGACACGTTTATTGTAAAGTATTAAAACAATAGGTACTCCTAATATAATATCGCGTTGATGCACTTTTCTAAGAAATTGCAAAATGATGTCTATGCATACAACGTTATTCATAATTGGTATAACATCCCGGCAAGCTTTAATGACAAAATTTAATACTAAAAATGTCCATACGAAACTTTAAAATTATTTGTTTTGTAAAACTTTACACAACCCTAACTCAGAAAGTCGTTGCCCCGAACCCGACAAATTCTAAATACGTTTTCTTCTCCATTTAATTTATGTTACCCTACTGCGGCGTAATACTAACAGATTTACTTCGCTACATATTCCCCTATTCTTATCATCAATGTCTGAGGAATGAAAATATTTCGAATGCAATTCCGCCAACCCGTTAGCCGAAACTTCGTATTTCAACAGTGGGACATTTATGTAACATATACTTTAGTTTAGTTAATCAATAAATGAAATATATATAAAATAGAAGAACTTTTGTCCACTTAGCGAGTCAACGTTTATAAGAAAATTTTATTGGGATATATTTAAGACTTATACGCATTAAAAACTATGTAACTCTAGAGAAATAACGTTTTTTATGGATGGAAGTGACGAGACCAGAAAATCGTTCACTTGATGGTAAGTGCAACGTCTACCTAACAAATGTTGCGTTACCCAGAAATTCACACAGCGCCATCACTGGAAGTGGAACCTCAATTCTTAAAACTCATAGCCCTGTAACTACGCTAGCTATCATTCATTCAGTACAAAATACAGCGATTTTGCGCACTACAGCTTGATGGCAACATAAATGGTACGAGAAGTGGTACCCACCTAGACGGATTCTACTGTCAGTAAATTTGTGATGAGAGCGACAGACAGTGAATAGTGGTTTAAGCTTTTGATAGGTAGTAAACGGGTTTCAGTTAGGTAATTATCTATTAAAACTATGTAAATGATTACAAAAGATTTATTACACTATAGATATTATTTAAAAAACACCAATCGCGGTTTGTTTCTAAGCTTTAGACACACTGCGCTTTATACACTTTTATTACTGGAAAGAAAGAAAAATGTTTATATTCTATTGCAACATAACAAAAGTTTAACTTGGTGTATGACAAATGCCTACCTTCTAAGAGATGAAAGTGTGAACGTATTTGGGTAATATTTTGCTTAATGATAGCTAGATGGCGTTAGTGCCGGAGGTCGGACCTACTTTATTAAATTATAACAATTGTATAAAATATGTTTAATAAAATTTGCAGTATTTGGTAAACGGGAACGGAACCACTTTTTAATTTTTTTTTTAATTTTTTACGTAAAAGAACAATAAAGGTGGCAAAGTAGATTATTAATCTCCTTTAACACCTCCTGAATGATAATAAGGAATATTTGAACACAATAAGGTATTTAAATAACTGACTACAATTTCGAGTACCAATATATTTAATTGGCCACTGGCTGAAATCAAAAATTTACATTTGCCTCCCATCTCCACGTAAATTGAATGTTTTAGAGCGAGCACTCTCACGCAGTATTTGTCTTACGTCTTCATTGCACAATAAGCTAAATAACGCGCGATAGTGCTGCCCTGCAGACATGAAGGAAAAATACTTCAACAAAAAAAAACAGGGTTATATTAAAATTATAATATGAAAATATTCAAATATTGGCTGAAAATACATCCAACCTTCTTTCTGTTTATTTAAATATTCACTACATTACTTTATACATCACCAATTTCTTAAGTAAATTCAGTTTTTTGTACAATATAAAAAGAATCTTATATTACTTCTATGTTTACACGCAAGAAGTGTAACGCCCGCATTCGAATTAAACTTGATCTAACCGAGCGAACGGCAAATAAGAGAAAAATTTAACAAAAAATTATTAAAATTATGGTAATTATTACAAGTAACTAACACTATTCTTTTATGTTCAACATTTTATGTCAATATTTAATTATTACCTATACTTACACTATCCTATGATATAACATTATAAATGATGAAAATGTATCTCCATGATATCATTCAACAATAATCCATTAACAATTCGCAAACCATTTACGCGCGTCTATCGAACGGTAAATTATAACTAATTTCAGTAACAATGAAAGGTCCATATCAATGACAGTCTCTGACTTTTTCCCCTTTAGGTTTCCTGCCTCGTTTCTTGCCGGTAGTAACGCCGGCTAGGACCATAGCGGCGCGCTTGGCAAGACACGATTTGCAAAACCAATCCTCCGTCGCTCCTGGCTCTTCGGTTATACCCACACACTCCCAATGGTACCAACCGTCGCAACCATCACAACCTATCATGGGCGACCCGTTGTCTTGCCTTCCACAAGCAGGGCATACCCAAACTTTGTTCCCGTGCTCATCCACATAATAAGGTGTCGGTAAAGGGCCGCTTGGTTTCGGTGCAGGGTTTGAAGGAATTTGCTCCTCTGATATCGTAGCTGTATCGTCCTCAAAGGCCTCCATATTTCCTTTCTTCAACAGTGGCTTAAACAATATTCTTTTGTATTTCGAATGACTTGAAGGCGGCCTATTCTTTCTTGATGGAGAATTCCCTGGCGGAGGGGAAGGCGGCTGTGCCTCCATTTCGGCGATGTGATTATGCTTAGTATGCTTTTGCTTCGGTGGCCTTGTCACTAGCGCGGAAATTTGCGCTAATTCTGGTGAACGACTGTGTTCCCGGGATAATGGCTCCTCTTTAGGGGGAGGACTATCTTCTTCCTCCTTCTTAACAACTGGTTTTATATTTAATTTGAAAATATCGGGCGAACTCGGCGGCATTGGAGAATTTGAATTTGAAGAACCAAGCTTTAAAGTAAGTTTAGGAACTAAACCATCAGTGGTCTTCTCCTTTTTTTTATCTTTCTTTTCTTTTTTTACTCTGTCCTTCTCTTCCTGTCTTTCTTCTTTTTCTCTTTTCTTTTCAGATTTTTCTTTAGTTTTGTCCTTTTTATCTTTTTTCTTCTTTAATTTAATACCATCTTTATCCTTCTTTTCTTTTTTGTGTGTCTTATCTTTTTTTTTGTCAGCATTTTCAGCATCTTTATCTTGAGTAATTTCGGGAGATGGCGGTTTAACTGATTCATATGGTTCCAGTTCTACTTTTGTAATAACTACAGGTGGTTCAGGAGTGGGCAACCGAACCGGTGGCGGCGGTTCCTTGGGTGGTTCTTGTCGCAACGGCTCGACTTTAGGAGGATTCAGTTCTATTGTTATATCTGGTTGGACAGGTGGCATCTTATAAAGCGATTTGTGGTCTTTATGTGATTTCGACTTCGGTTTCTGTAAAATATTTGGAATGGTCTGAGATTTGTGCTTGTTATCATGTCGATCTTTATCCCTGTGCAAAATTGGAGATTTGTGCATCCCTCTATCATCCTCATTGTCAACAGGTATCACTTCTAGGCTTGGTCGTCGCAGCATAGGAGGTATTTTCATTGACTGTGATCGAGAGGTATGAGGAAAATTGCCCATTTGCATAAGATGATTGGGTATACCAGGGCCAAGGCCACCAGGTAAAAAGCTTGGACCTGGAATAAGCCCAGGACCACTTGAACCTAAAGCAAAGGGGTTTGTTAATAAATTTGGTGTAGGCAAACCTCTTAACGCCGGATTATTGGCCAGCCCTGCGAGGAAGTCACTACCAGGAATCAACCCAGGATTAGGTATTAATCCTGGCCCAGGCATCAAACCTCTCCCTGGAGCCATAGCAGGGAAAAATGGGAAACCCGGTGGCATCTGCGGTAATTTTGATTCATTCTTTGGCCTACTTGATTTTGGTTTAACATTACCAAGTTTCATTTTCTTCTTCTCTGCTTGAGCCATTTCAAATGCTAATTGTTGTTGTTGCTTTTTGAGCAATTTTGCCTCCAATTTAGCTGCTTTATCTTTTTTGTCCTTGTGTTTCTTTTCCTTTCTGATTTTTGGACTGACACTTGCTATATCTTTGGAGTATGGCAGTTGCAATGATTTGTTGATTGATATACTAGGTCTAGGTTCTGGAGGCAAACTTTTAGTCTGTGGCATGGGATGAGTGTCAACTGAATCATCGTCAATACTAATTACTTCATTGGCCCTGATATCTATTTCTTTCGACAAATCTAATGCACTATTATTATTGTTTACAACAGTTTCTTTATTATTCACGTGAACATTTTCACTTACAACATCATGTGCAGAATTTTGCAACCTTGAGATCATTAAATCAGACTGTGACTTTTCTTGAACAACCTCCAGGGGTCCCTTATCTTCTTTAGTTTTGTTCGATATTCTTTTAAATATATTAACTTTTGATCTGTCTGGCTGAGATGCCAGTTTCTCTTCCTCGTCAATTATTTCTTTCTTAATTTCTGTTTCAGGTATAAGAGAGTTTGTGGAAGATTGATTTTTATTTACAGGTAAAGAGTTAGAAACAAGAGGAGACTTAGAAATTGGGATTCTTCTTGGTACAGGAATTGTATCTTCATTAGAACTTTTTGGTCTCATTACAGGTGGTGAAGTATCTGGTGGTTCCTGTTTAATTACTGGTCTGACTACTTCCGGAGCAGGAAGAACTGGAGCTGGACTTGGTACTGAAGATGTATTGTGGGCTGGAGGTATCACAGGCTTTGAAGTTTGTGGTGTAGCCTTTGGCGCTGGCATTGTCACATGATTATGGTGTGTTGGATGAACATCTTTACTTTTCAATGGATATCCAGGTGGACACTTGTCCAATTTATTGCTATCCTTAGATTTACTACTTTCACCTTTATGACTCTTATCTTTTCTTTTACTTTTCATAATTTTACCATTTAATAATTTATTCTTCTTAGATTTCTTATCGCTTTTGTCTAAAATTGGTGCTTTCATAGGATTTGAATGGTGAGAATTAACTTTATGCTTGTCATGATGCTTTTCAGTTACCACTGTAGGAGGCCTGGCTTCAGGTAATTTACCTTCACGAGCAGGTGATAAGAAACCAGACATGGTCATAATTACACTACTGATTTCACGAGTCCTCTCCTCCTCATCCAGCCTTAACCTTGGCCTTTTACTATTTGGTAATGAGACTGGATCAATTGGCCTTTTAAATATGTCTTTTGGTTTCTCTGGACTATCTGTGACAGATATTTCTGGACTCATACATGTAGCATTTCTATCAATATTATCAATACCATTCTGCCTAATTTCAACAGTGCCTGCAACAACTGGTGTGTCCCTTTCTTTTTCAGGATACATGGGTGGAAGGTGTTCGTGAACATGCATTGGCCTTGTAACCACTTCATGGCTGCCAGGTTTGAGGAAATTCAAATTAGATTCTTTAGGTTTTGGAAATTTTTCTGTGCTGACGGGAGGCGGAATAGGTGGAACACTTCTTGTGTACTCTGCTAACTCGGGCAAATGGACATGAAGATCACGAAATACTAATCCTAGGTCATTTAAATTTGGTTCAGTCCTGTTAAATTGTTCGGCGTGTCTGTTAGCTTGTGTTCCAAGTGTACAAATGTACTTCTCCAATACATGCACCAGTATGTCGAGTGGGGTCGAGTTTATACCGTTCCATCCTATAGTTTGGCATATTTGCGCAACATTCCTTCGTAGTATCTCACGGGCGTACGCCTCTGACATAATGACACCAACAAAGTTATCTGGAACAAACGTATATATCGAAATTATCACAACACAACAACGTCAAATTTGATTGTACGGAATTAGCCATCCAATTTTAGCAGGTTTCTATTATAAATTGAATGTTTTGTTTTCGATTAGACAGATAAAACAGCAAATCTTATGATTTTTATACCTGCAAGTGTCTAGTAGCACAGAGACGATGTTCCGAACAGGTGAAAACTTCAAGTTTGGAACACACATGTATGCTTCGCTATAATCTTTGAATTTCACAGATATATTATTGTAATACATAAACTGATTACAATGCAAAATAATGAAGTGTTTACGTAAAAACTTCTCAGCATTCTACAAACACAGTGCCCCGTGCGCCATGATTGCATTTTGGGTTGTCAATGTTCAATGTTGCATGTATATAATTATTAAAATGGCGGTCTATTATGAAAGCGTTCAGTTAATATATTTTGTTGCTCTATATTAATAAATATATTTAAATAAATTAATAAATAATTAATAACAATTTTTTATATTTTAATAAAAATAATTAAATTTTTGGATAAAATTACAATATATCGTGATACTTTCTATTTTATTTTAAAAAAATGATGGTTTATATTATGCATGGTGCCTTAGAAAGCAAAGGGAAAAAAATTAAAGTAAGGAAGACGAAAGTAATGGTTTTTGAAAGAGAAGAAATCATGACGCATTGCAAAGTTCTGATTGTAGGAGAAAGGGTGGAACAAGTGAAAGAGTTTGTGTACCTGGGTTCTAAGTTTACAAGAGACGCAAAGTATGACTGTGATATTAAGAGAAGAGTATTGGCATGAAATCAAGTGAACGTATCTAAAAAGGCACGACTGGCTGTACATTGGGAGGTTCTGGTCCCCACGCTCATGTATGGTAGTGACTCTGGCTCTGACAGAAGAAGCACGAAAGTAGGGTTAATGCTGTGGAAATTAGAAGTTCGAGAAGTATAGCTGGAGTAACTTTAATCGACAAAGTGAGAAACGTGATAAGGCAACGTTGCGGTGTGGTTGAAGATGTAGTGACAAAGATAGAGAAAGGGATGCTTTAAGTGTCCAAACCATCTGTTTGGACACTTAAAGAGGATAAGTGAAAGAAGATTGACAAAACAGATTTATTAGGCGAGTGTAAATGGGAATGCGGGTAAGGGTCGACCTAGGCGTACGTATCACAAACAGATCGGACAACTTGTAAGGAAAGGTCATGTTAAAATTAACCGAAGCAACCGACGAGTGTGTATGTAAACGCTAATGAAAGTAGAAGAAGCGAAAGATATGTGTCAGGATCGTAGCAAGTGAAAAGATGAGGTGTCTGCCTACCTCAATGGGAGAGAGGTGTCACACCTCTCTCCCATTGAGGTAGGCAGTTTATTTATTTATTGAGGTAGGTAGTTGTATGTTTGATAATAAAAATAACCGTAATACTTTTTTATTTAACAATGTATTTTCTTATACGTTAGTTCCTTTTCCTTTGCAAAAGTATCGACTTAGTACTATTACTATGCTGTAGTAAAAAGATTTTTTTTAATTGGTTAGAGTGACGAAAAACATTCATCTAATGGTAAGTGCAACGGCTGCCCAAAACAAATGCTGTGTCACCAAGAACATTTGTGTGTAACACCATACTGCGCCTTGAGACATCAGTTCTTAAGTCTTATATGCCCAGTGATTACATTAGCTCTCAGTGCCCTTCAAACCGAAACTCAGTAATGTTTACTCACTACTGTTTAACGGCAGAATAACTGGCCCTGGGGTGGTACCTCCCTGGATGGATTCATTTATATAAATGCTAGTACGAGTAAAATATATACATCTACACCAATAATAAACCTGAAGTGTTGGCCTTTGACTTCAAAATAAATGCAATAATTTCCGTATTTTCAAATTTTATTGTACATTGTAATATGAATCAACACATATTGTGTTGTAGTTCTATCGTAGATTCATTATTTTTTCCTATAATCCTGTGAATTTTGGAAGATTATTTCCGTTGGGTAACATTTGGAAAAATAGTTTTTAAATTTTTATTCTATCAACACTATTCAAATTCGTTTGACATTTTGTCAAACAAAACCGCAAATGGGGTTTTAACGATGTGCTTTTTGTAGATAGAATTTGGTATATCATCATAATTTATACAATAAAATCAGATTGACTGTTCGAATAAGTTTGAAGTACACCGAAGTATTAATAATAAGAAAAAGATATGTACTCCAACGAAATTTAATCTGGACTTTTAATATTTCGCCCTTAGCCAGGTTTTGCAATAATCCTAAAAAATCCCTGTAAGGTCAACCTTTCATTATATTTTTGGTAATTTTCGCAAAAGTTCTGGATATTAGAAATGACTACGTCGTCGGAGGATGTTTTATTGAGCGTGGGATCAGTGAGATACAAAAAGGGAGATGGGACACTTTATGTGATGAATCAAAGATTGGCATGGATGTTGGAGAATCGAGATACTGTTGCCGTATCTCATAAATATGCTGATATAAAAAGTGAGTGTTTTATTTTTGTTAATGCATAATCAAAATGAATTTAATAGTAAGAACTGTTTAAGTATGTTCCTAGCTTAAATAATAAGGAGGAAAATATAGAAAAGCAGATAACTTTTTATATGCCATTTTTCTTATAAGATTCTGACGCTATTGTAGAAAGAAAATTAGCCATAGCAAACAATTGATTGTACTTCTACTGTATTAAAAATGACTATGTAAAATTGTAATTGAGAAAGAAAAGATATTATATTTGTATTATAAT
Source organism: Luehdorfia chinensis (assembly GCA_019845155.1). Classification (NCBI taxonomy): domain Eukaryota; kingdom Metazoa; phylum Arthropoda; class Insecta; order Lepidoptera; family Papilionidae; genus Luehdorfia; species Luehdorfia chinensis. The sequence goes on from JAHVAK010000612.1 coordinate 510,640, forward strand.
CTTTCACCATGCCATATATGACTAACATAATATGTATTTATTGCACTAGTTTGCATTTGTTGCCTTCAAAGGCTTGGCCAGGCACCGTATAAAGGTTTACAAAAAATATACTCATAAACTGCTTAGTTTATTCTGTTACTCTTGGTTCCTATAACCATAAAATGAGATTTCTTTACATTCCATTGAATTATCTATAAACAGGGCTGGGTAAAATACATGTTTTGTTTCAATTAAAGTACTGCTTACAAAATACTTTTTCGCACATATTTAAAATATGAAAAATATGAAATACAAATATTTTCATGTTACAAAATACAGTATTTTAACATTTTTATTTAAAATACCAATTACAAATTACATTTGTAGGTAGTATTAGAAATACAAAAAATATGTGTTTGTATTCCAAATATGTATTTCAATTTAAAGTAATTCATATACATCCCAGTCCGGTATATAAACAGTAATTCAAAACTGTTATCAACCAAATAGACTTCAGTATCTGTTAGATGACAATGACAAAGCCGTGTGGTGGCGGCTCGTTAAAAGAATACTACCACTCCATCTCATCCAATGGATCTCGTAAAAGGCGAGTAAGGAATTAAACTGCACTGTGCACCCAACAGCGCATGGTGGCGATGGGCTCACCACCTATCACACAAGTGTATTATATTGTTTTGGTGAAACGTGGATTGTGGCAGTCATCTGTTTTGCAATGAGTGCCCAGTCTCTGACTACCCCATATGGGATACAGTCGTGATCTTATGTATGTATGTTAGATGACATGAAAAAATTGTGAAATGCTGCATAATGCTTTGTTACTCATAGCAAAGAAATGAGAAGTAGGTGTTACAAAGAACTGTTAGTTAAATGTAGAATTCGGGCAGTTGTTAACTCTGGCAGACAAGGTGTTGATGGAAAATGTACAATCAGGCCAGAAAAAAATTGTTGTAAATGACAAAATTTTCAGCCACCCATGTTTTATGATCTTAAGTAAAATATGAGTAGCTAAATAGTTTTACCTGTTTAGGTAACTAATTGTTTTTTTTTATTATTGATGGTTTTATTGTGAATATTACATATGATGAAGTAAATGAAAATATAACCAATCAATATTAATATTGTTTATTTAAAGGTTTATTGTTCACCATAATAAAAAATTGACAAAGGGCAGACATAATGCCAACCAGCATTCTAGGCCAGTCAACTCTTATCATCAAATATAAGGACAAAGAACAAAATAAATTTCAATTGTTATTAATACCTAATTTAAATTTAAGACATTTTGTAGTATTTTACATTTATGTGGTGTTATGACATTGGTAGCTGAGGGGCTAGGTGCTCGCTTTAAATTTCATAGTATGCAAGTGACCTGGGTTTGATTCACGGTGCGGGCACCACTAAAATTGTTAATTGTCATTTTAAATGATAATTTACTATGTGTTCGACGGTGAAGGAAAACATCGTGAGGAAAATGGCATGTCTGAGAAATAACATAAAAATATTTCAACAACATGTGAAATTGTGATGTGAACCCACATTGGAGCATGCGGTGGACTATTCCCCGCTCCAAAACCCTCTCGGAAATGAGAGGATGTACCCAGCAAAGGGACAAGTTACAGCCTGATCAGGCTGTAACTTTACTTTTTTTATGACATTGTTGATATTGGAATGGCCCATTGCCATACTTTTGTATGTGGTTTTATTGTAGTGGCATAAGATTATCCATCCAGTGATGCCTGCCATGCACGGCTAAAAATTTACTGTCAGACACCTTCATAGAGAGTAGAGGAGCAGTTTAGGAGATAGGGAGTGGGTGGAAAATTACCCCCTTAAAAAGGTGGGGAGAGAGAGATGTATAGTTATTAAGTTATTATTTTTTGATATTATCATAAAGCCTTAAATAACTTAAATACCTTTGTTATACTTTCCTTTCCCAAATTTTTATTCACCAATCTGTATGATGTTCTCTGGCCCACCAATCTTTCCACTATATTCATTTTGTTTTTCTAGGTAGTAAATATTTAGCACCCCTCTGCAGTACCTGAACCAGTAAGAAACGGTTAGACGGGCCAGGCATTGTTGCATCTCTTGTTTCCTTATGGTCTGGTCATAGATCCATTGTTGGGCATAATCATAAATCAAGTAATAAATATGTATGAAGTCAATTTAAATGTGTTTTTAATTTCAGAAAAAACAAAATTGTCAGAATATCAATAAATTTCATGCATGTTTTGCATATTTAGTTTTTATCATAATTAATTAAAATTGCCTCTGCAGCAATAAAATCTAGTCTGAAAAATTCGAGCTGAACACCGATAATTATAATATGCCTCTACTCACCTTTCTATGAAGTTATTAGGCCATAAAATTTTGGCAAACTGACGTTACGTTTTTACAAAAAATTATATCTGTAAATCTCCATGTCGGCCAGTAGTAAAACCCTACCATGAACTTCTTTTAATTTTTTCTCTTCTAGCTCAAAAAATTTCACCAGCTGGAAAGCCAAAAGTGCAGCTCCAAGTTGTACTCCATGATGGGACATGTTCCACTTTTCACTTTGTCAACGCGGCTGGTGCTGACGCACAAGCAAAGGATCGGGACCAGGTTAAATCATTACTGCAAAATCTACTGCCTAAGTTCAAAAGACAGATTGATGGAGAGCTTGAGATGAAATCTAGGTATAATTGTTCGTAGAATATCATTCATATTTATAGTAACTGTTCGTAGAATTTTATTTATATAGTATTTTCTTTATGGAAGAAAGTAACAAGATGATAAAATTGTTCACTTGATAGTAAATGCAATGTCTGCCTATAACAAATATGGCCAGACCAAAACACAGTTGTGTTTGCACTACTTCTTGGGAGCAGAATAAGTGGCACTATTGGTGGTACCCACTCATACGGCCAGTGATTACGCTAGCTCTTGTGCCCTTCAGAACGAAATCAAACAAAATAACTGGCCCTGGGGTGGTACCTACCTAGACGGATTCCAGCATCGGAATCCTACCAACAGTTTAGCATGAATGCAAATAAAAATATTATATAATTACTAGCTGTCGAAGCCGCGAGATTGTCCTGCTGACCATAGGCTTCTTCTACGTAAGGAGACTTGGCAATAGGTTTTGGTAATTTAGGTCCGGAATTTTTTTTATAATCAAAGTGACGGAACGAGCAAAGCGTTCACCTGGTGGTAAGTGCAACGTCTGCCCATAACAAATGCTATGTCACCTAGAACAGTGTGACACCACAATGCGCCCATCGACCTGAGACATCAGTTCTTAAGTCTCATATGCCCAGTGATTACGCTAGCTCACAGTGCCCTTCAAACCGAAACACAGTAATGTTTGCACACTACTGCTTCAAGGCAGAATAACTGTCACTGGGGTGGTACCCACCTAGACGGATTCCTGCATAGGAATCCTACCACCAGTATAAGTCTTAAGTCTCATATGCTTAGTAATTACCGCTAGCTCTCAATGCCCTTCAGACCGAAACTCGGTGATGTTTGCACAGTACTGCTTCACGGCAGAATAACTGGCCCTGCGGTGGTACCTACCTAGACGAATTCGTACATAAGAATCCCAGTATTGCACCAGTATTTTTGATTTGTTTATTGCTCTGTCCATCAGAGATGTTTACATTTACATTAGTTCACTTATATGATATATATGTCACATCACTTCTGTGTATAGAGTTGCACGCGCTCTTTTTTTGAGTTTTTATCTAACATCATAAGTTTTGAAAAAGGTTTTTCAAATATTATTAATGCAGTTTTTCTCGTATTATAAAAATTAGACAACTAGAATTTTATGACTAATTAAATTATTTTTTATTTTTTATATGTATATTTTAGATTGCTGTCTCTCCATCCATCGTTAAAGCATTTATATGAAGATTTAGTGATATCAAAAGTTATTAGCAGTGAAGAATATTGGAATACTCCAACGTTAAAACATTATACAGATTCCAGTAATATAAAACAAGAAGCCGGTATGTATGGAAATTTACTACAGAGATTTAAGATCTTTAACAGTGTAAGCCATTGATTCCCAAACTCTTTCGGGCCATCGCCCACTCAGGGCTGTGCAAACTTTTTATGTCACCCATGACAGTTTACATTACACAGTCAAATTTTTCACATAATTTTTTCACAACCGCTACTGCCTTAACGTCTATAACTACCTAGCGCCCACTGGGCAGTGGTAACTAAGAACCACTGGTGAGCTATTAACTTTTATTTGACCATAGATTGTTGTTCACCTCACAGACATCAACCACAGTGTCTTTCATTTAACAACAAGAAATTGTTGTCTGTATATGATACATAAATACATACATATTACCCCTTTTTCCCATATAAAGAGGGTTAGGCAGAGGACACACATGTGGCCCACTTTTCGCCCCCATGGAAAAAGAGACGTGACGTGGCGCCGCTATTTTGGTAAAAGAAAAAAAAATCGTACTGCCATAGCGTTCCCACGAGCAGTATAGTCACAGCCTTGCATATTATGGTGTTGTTCTCCACAAGTAAATTCTGTCCATACAATACCTCAGTCGCCTCTTACGACACCTCGGTAGGAAAGAGGTAGGTGCTATTCTACGATGGCAGACACCTATCGGCTACAGATATGCGGCGGTATATGATATATGTACCGTATTATTCGGACGCACCGTATATGCACCGGACGATAAGATGCACTACAGATTTGTAAGATAATTTTTAGAAAAATATATTTTTATGTTACTTTCGAATCAAAATTTGACAAGAGAGTGTAGATAAATCGATGATGATTATGACGATGAGATTACTTGCGTCATACTTACCTTCGGTGGCGTACCATAATTTCCGGACTATAAGTAGCATATTTAGAATTGGCTTATTAGAAAAATATTTTAATATAGTTAATACAATCAGGCTTTACTTTGCGGAAATCCATTATAATGAAAGAAAGTATGTTAATTTACCAAGATCCGCATGCAAAATATTAAAATGGTGTATATTACCTAGGTTCACTCGGCGGCCGTCTGCCGTCTGTCGTCTGTCTATGACACTTGATAATGCCTCGTTTTGGGGCGATACACGTGTCGCGTTCTCGACTTCAGTGTTGTATATTATCTAGTGGTGGTATTGTAGATGTTGGTAGAGGTTATCTGGTGGCGGTTCCTGGTGGCGGTGTTAGTTTGCTTGTGCACGCTACTGAGAGAGGGGGAGAGGAGGAGGCTACTGCCCATCTCCTGGCTTTTGTTTTCCCTCTGTCGACTTTTACGACACTCAAGGGATGAGATGGGGAGGTAGATTCTCCTAAGCCGCCACCACACGACACAGCCGCCACCACACTTGTAGTATAAGATAAGATTCCAAGCCAGGACCTATAAGCAGTTAGTTCATTGACACTGAGATCTGAGGTTTTCAGAGAACTTTGTCAGAAGTTTGCTGGTGGTAGGATTCCTATGCAGGAATCCGTCTTGGTAGGTACCACCCCAGGGCCAGTTATTCTGCCGTGAAGCAGCAGTGTGCAAACATTACTGTGTTTCGGTTTGAAGGGCACTGGGAGCTAGCGTAATCACTGGGCATTAAGAACTTAAGAACTGATGTCTCAGGGCGACGGGCGCAGTGTGGTGTCACGCAGTAATTTTCTGGGTGACACAGCATTTGTTATGGGCATACGTTACCGCCAACCCGCATTGGAGCAGCGTGGCGGATTCTTCCAAGCTCCAAAACCCTCTCAGAAATGAGAGGAGGCCTGTGCTCAGTAGTGGGACATTTATAGGCTGAAACTTTAGTTTTTTTTTTATCCGTTACATTTACCATCAGGTGAACCTTTTGCTCGTTCCGTCACTTATATGATATAAAAAAATACACTTACACTATTGTACAATTGTTATTTGTGTATTCAGGTGTATCCGGCGCATTTCTTGCTGATATTCAACCTCAAACGGACGGGTGTAATGGACTGAAATATAACCTCACTCAAGATATAATAGATGCAATATTCAAAACATATCCAGCGGTTAGGAAGAAACATGTTGATTATGTGCCTAACAAGATGACTGAAGCCGAATTTTGGACTAAGTTCTTTCAATCACATTACTTTCATAGGTAATACTGGCTGTGACCCGCGGTTTAGCCCGCGCAAAAATACCGACCCCGCTCGATGATATACACATATACCTCCATATTTGAATCGGATTTTAGGGTTTTAATTTTTTTGCATGGAACCCTAATTATTTTTATAAAATTAAAGCCTAAGCCTAAGTTACCCGCTATATTATCAGCTATCTGTCAGTGAAAGTCCCGTCAGAATAGGACCAGTCGTTTCGGAGATTAGCCGGAACAAACAGACAGACAGACCAAAATTTTGAAAACTGTTTTTTCTTATAAGTACCGTTTCTACTTTCATAAACATTAAGTAAAAAGCTGTTATTTTGTTGTTGCAAACAGACATTAAATTTTATTTAGTTGTATAGAATAAGAAATATATAATTTTGGTACCACAAAAAAATATTATTTATTTATGTCGTCCATCATAATAATAAACGCTGGTGGCTCCTCGATACCGCCCGCAACGTCCGCACTTTTCTGTCACTTTCTCCCAAACCCTCTGTCGATTGGTCTCCCCTGCCGAGGGCTTCTGTCTGGTTGGGGTTTTATTTATACAGGGTCATTCGTAATGTCCTATACATCCCGGTAGGCTGGGCGTAGGGACGATGTATATGTGCCCCAAAAAATATAATGAGCCTCGTAGCGTGACACTTGTAGGAGATATGTCGACTTAAAGAATTTGCTTTAAACTCATAGGTTATAGGGCACTACCCTGTTATACAGCTGATCGAGGCAATGAACTCATAAATTTAATTGGGCGTCCATTGAGATGCGATCGAAAGAACTCGCAAGTACTAGGTAAACATGAAGCTTAAGGAAATTTGTTGCGAAGTAAATCTGTTAGTTTGACGACGTAGTAGGGTAAAATAAATGAAATGGAGATGAAAACGTATTTTGAATTTGTCTGGTTCGGGGCAATGACTTTCTAAATATATTTAAAGTTTTGTATGGACATTTTTAGTATTCAATTTTGTCATTAAAACTTCACCGTTGTGTTTATCAGATTAAAGTAGCATGGGTAGGTGCCGGGATGTTATACCAATTATGTATAACGATGTATATTTCATTGTATGGCATTATGTTTAGTATATATCTTCTTGTATCTTATTAATTTTATCGTATCTTATATAATTATCTATGCACATATATATTTATATCCCAAATAGACAAGAAAACTATAGAAATACCCCATAAAATAATAATAATAATTTTTTGTCACATTACACATACATGATTATGTATACTTTTTTTTAAAAACGAAAGCTAACAAAAGTAAACAACATACATTGAGACAAACTGCTCTGCGACTCAGCTTATTTATTAATATTTATGAGTTCCATTCCCTCACCAGAAAAGACGAAGTAAACAGGGTTGGACTTGTTAAGAGCATTGTAAAATATACCGATATCAAATATCTTGACACCATCAGTCGAATACATTTTATATTTTTTATGGTGCAATGTCTGCCAATAACAAATGACACCCAAAACATTTTGGTGTGGCACCACATTGCACTCGTCGTCTACATAGATACGCACTGTATCTAGTGTGATGTAATTACCTCGAGACCAGTACACTGTAACGTTTGCACACTACTTTTTGGCGGCAGAGTATCTGGCACTGCCATGTTCCCACCTAGGCGTATTCATGCTGTCCTACCAGATGAAGTATGAAGATTTTCCTTAATCTTTTACGACACCCACGATAAGACCGGGGCAACGAAGTAAATCTCTAGTGCCTTATCCATACGATCAGAACCCTACCACTTAATATGTGCAAAGAATGTTCATTTGACAGACTTTCTATGCAAGTATGACTCATTTTCATCTGATAGTAATTGTCCACGGCGACACCTACCGAATACTGTCGGTAGCTAGCAACTGCACAGGAGATATTATAGTGCAACAAGTGTACGCACAAACACAGGGACGCTCACTTGTCCTAGACTACCCGTGCCCGATGTAACGCTCATGTGATAAGATCGGTGGTAGGTTAGGATGCAGTGTTAGAGACACTGGGAGAATCAAATCCCAACCAGAACCGAAAACCGACAGTATGTGTTTTGCACAAATATTGTCTCCGTCTGGGATTCGAACCAAGAACCTGCGGCTTGGTAGTCAGGTACTCTAATCACTTGGTCACGCGGTCATAAATGTCCGTAGCCAAACATGTCTGCCATAGACATGTAAAGCTACGTCTGTCTCAGGCCACATAGGACTTTGGACCAAATAAAAAAAAATATTAAAACTTCAGAATGTACTTTTGTTTAGGGGCTGTTTCTTATGAGTTGTTAATTACTTGTTTAACTAAGAATGTAATATGTTTTTTTTAAATAATTAATAGTGGTTATAACTATGTTCAGTGGAACACAAGTGTTCCGTTGAACCTGAATCTTTGTTCCGCGCCATGCGGAAAGTAAATACACTGTTACACATTTATAGATCTTCCCCTTTATATCGAATGACGGGTGATGATGAATGAAGTGTTCCGCAGAAAAATCCGGATGATGGTGAAGTGTTTCGCAAAAAAATCCGGATTCGCGGAGTGTTCCATTGCAGAAAAAGTTTGGGAACCCATGAATTAATTAAATATAAAATACTAAGGCCTTTCAGAATATCGGGGCCTGCGTGATCTAAAAGCAAAGACGGAACTTTATATAGTTTAAATCTTAATGTTTTCCTTACAGGGATCGAATAGCCTCGTCATCAAGCAAAGACTTGTTTGGTGAATGTGCCAAAATGGATGACCAAGCCATTGCCTCAGCTATGAAGCACACTACATTAGATCTCACAGTATGTTTTTGAGACTTTTTTTTATCAATATCTGTCTTTCAAAATTAATATTTCACACGCCATTTTGAAGATAATTTTCCCCTCTAATGACGATTAATAAGTAAATGTCTTAAAATTAATGTTTAAGTCAAAAAATGATGAAAAGAATTAATTGATTTAATTGTAGACTGCGCCATCTGTTGGCAATCTGTTCAACTAACATGCACGACAGCTGTCGGTTGGAGTTGTTTACATACTTTAAAGAAGGTAGATGGCGCTATCTGTTCATGATCAATGCTGTAATGCAATGCTGCCAGCATGTTATGTTACATACATGTTAATGATGGAAACACGTCTTATGAGCTCAATAAGGCATTAATTACTCTTCATTATTTACATAATGTTTTAATTATTTTAATTACGTATATCATCGTCATCATTTCAGCTTATCACTAGTCAACTACTGAACATACGCCTCCCCCATAGATTGCCACAAAAGTTTGTAGCTCTCATTTTAGGGGGATTCTGCCATAGTTGTCACGCCTGGCAGGCCGGTTGGCAATCGCGGTTTATTAATTCACTTCCAGGAAGGTGCTGCTGCCCATCTTCTAGTTCTAATTTTCCCTCTGTTGACTCTTACGACACTCACGGAAGGAGATGGGGTTGTAGATTCTCTTAAGCCGCCACCACACGATCTGATTTTGTTTATTGGGTATTGGGTATAGTGTCTACTGTCTGTAATAGTGATTTAATATTATTTCTAGGTCGACCTCCCACAATTCACAGAGCCAGTACCCTTTTTGCCGACCGAGGACGACGCGCCACACGAAAAGGAACGGGGCGACAGCACCTCCATACATCGAAATATGATTAAACGGTTCAACCAACACTCTATTATGGTGAGTAGTAAATTAATTAACAGCCTATAAATGTCCCACTGCTGAGCACACTCCTCTCATAGATGCAGTGTGGCGGACTCTTCCCGGCTCCAAAACCCTCAGAAATGATGGTGAGTAAATTCGGCTTAAAGAAATTTCTCATATGGACGTTTGTCACTTACGCGAGATTATCTAATGGATGTATAACGATACTAGCTGATGCTCGCGACTTCGCGTGGACATAAGTTTTTTTAAATATCCCGAGGGAACTATTTGGTCTTTTCGGGATAAAAAGTATCCCAAGATATATCTTCAATATCTTGAAGATGCAAGCTATCTCTGTGACGAATTTCGTCCAGATCGGTTTAGCGGTTGAACCGTGAAAATGTAACAATCAGACAGAGGGAGTTACTTCCGCATTTATAATATTAGTATGCAAGTATGGATTATCATCATCATCATCATATCAGCCAATCACTAGTCCACTGCTGAACATAGGCCTCCCCCATAGACCGCTACAAAAGTTTGTAGCTCTCATTTTGGGAGGAATATTGCCATAGTTGCCACGCTTGGCAGGCGGGTTGGCAACCGCAGTTTATTGATTTTGATGTTCCACGGTGGTAGATTCTCTTAAGCTCTTAATTGATTATGTATTCCTATTCAGTGTGGGAAGTTACATATTAAACATGTTTTAGGCAGTGCATTAAGTTATTAGCTCTAGGCGGTGGTCCAAGTTAAAAGAGATTGTCAAAACAATTTATCGTTTTTATAAATTAAGAAAGCTTTCGAAAAATGGTAACATTGTAAACATAATATCATATTAGCCTTTCAAGTGACGACAGGGTCCAGTGTTCAGAGTACCTGGCTTCTGCTCCGCGGGTCCTGGGTTCGAAACCTAGCTAGAGCCAAACAATTTGTGCTAAAAGTTTTACTTAGTTCTCAGGGTTGACAGTATAGTGAGTGTTTATCGACGAGGGAAGTCTTTGTTGGACACTAGTGGAAGGGATTTTACTGGTAGTAGGATTTCTATGCAAAAATTCGTCTAGGTCTAGGTACTACCCCAGGGCCAGTTACTGTTTAAATAAGTGACTTATTTCAAAAATCTCAATATTTCCGAGACTAAAAAATATCTGTCTCTAATCTCGCAAAAAACCAATCGTCGAGACTAAATTTTCGAGACCGAGATTCCCGGGATGAAAGCCCTAGTTTGCACGTATAAAATTGATAAAACAATTTGTCAATCAACAACCCACTCTGTTCACTGTTTATTAAGGTTTAATATCATTTATCATTTCCAGGTGCTCAAAGCTAGTCATAAAACAAACTCTAGTAATAACAATAGCAGTAACAGTAGTAGTAAATCAACAAATAGTAATAAAGTAGTTGAAAATGGTGTGAAAGAGACCAACGGTGTAGCGGAGAAGAGGCCGGCGGAGGAGAAGAGCAGTACAGAACCGGTGGATAAGAAGAAGAGGATGTTAGAGAAGATACACTATGAAGATTTAGAGGATAATAACACGAATGAGGATGCGCAAGAGTTAAAATTGTCAAAGGTATTTGGATAATTAAGTTCTTAATTTGGTTCAAGGTGATGATGTTCTCCTAGCCGATTTCGACCACGGCGACAACTTCCGACTACAGTCGAGAGCCATCAACTGCGCAGGAGATATTATAGTGCCACAAGTGTACGCGCAAACACAGAGGCACCCACTCGTCCCAACCTACCCGCGCCCGATGTAACGCTGATGCGATAAGATCGGAGGTAGGCTAGGATGCAGTGTCAGAAACACGGGGACAATCACAACACAACCAGACCCGAAAACCAACAATTTATGTTTCATTTCTCGAGATAACATTTTTTGCTTTCTAATGGGGTTTCGACGAATTCTGGCTTTAACAGCAACAACAGCCTTTTGTAGTTCTAACAGCACGCGGCCGCCCCGATCTTTTCTGGTCTTCGACAGAGGAAGTGTTGTTGTATCTGTTGATAGTACGATATACGAACATACGGCTGATACAAAGATTTTGAAGTGTCTGGAATATGACCGACGGCTCTTTGTGCAAGGCGATCACTGCAATCCTATTTTCTTTAACACCCCATTCTATATTGTAATTTGATAATGAACACGAAAAAATATGTGAAATGGCGCAAAATCGAAAGAAGTATAGTGTCGAAAGTATTTATGGCCGGACTAGTTAGATGCATATTGTGTGCCACACTGCTCCACAGCGAATAGGAGGACAGGACTAATTTAAATGCAGATTTCCTTACAATATTAATTTTCACTGCAGATCTGCATCTTGGGAGTCATCACAAAATTGATTTTATTAGGCGATGTATTTTATTTTGTGAAAGATAGTAACGAGACCAGAAAACGGTAACTGATAGCCAGTGGCCACGTCTGCCCATAACAAATGCTGTGTCACCTAGGACATTGCTGTGTGGCACCCCACTGCGCGCTACAACCAGTGACTTTAAATCTTAAGTCCGATATGCCCTGTAATTACACTTACAGTTAATAGTGCCTTTCAGACCTAAACAGTAATGTTTGCACTACTGCATTAGGCAGGAGAACTGACACTGCCAGTTGTAACCAGCTAGTCGGATTCTTGTATAGGAATCCTACCACCATTGAGAAAGTTTTATCTTCTAGTAACTTACTGCCTGATTGTTAGTCACATTTGCTTGTACTTTTATAGGTAGAAAGATATTTATTAGGACCTTCTTCACAAATCAGCCAAACAACCGCCACAACCAACCCACCGCCATTATCAGCGCTCGCGTCTGTGTGTCAGGTAAGATGTTATAATTTTTTTAATTACTTACACACAACGTACGTACGTTACGTACGTTACAATACACATTTTATTTGGATTTTTTTTGTGACAAATTAACATACATTCAACCTAAAACATAGTTACTACTACTAGGTGTTTTTTTTTATTTGATATAAGTGACGGAACGAGCAAAACGTTCACCTGATAGTAAGTGCAACGTCTGCCCACATCAAACGCTGTATCACCCAGAACAGTGTGACACCACACTGCGGCCGTCACCCTGAGACATCAGTTCTTAAGTCTCATATGCCCAGTGATTACGCCAGCTCACAGTGCCCTTCAGACCGAAACACAGTAATGTTTGCACACTAAGGCTTCACGGCCGAAACTGGCTCTGCGGTGGTCCTACTAACCTGCCTGCACGGATTCCTGTTTAGGAACCACCAGCTTATTTTGCGCAGGTGAAGCCGCGGAGCGTAGCTAGTAAATAATATATTTAGATATGGAAGATCGCTTCTGTCCACTGTATCAAGCGTAGATATCGGCTTTTTGTTGTTAACCCAAAGACGTCGTCGTAGTCATTAGTAGTTTAGATGCCCATCACCGGTCAGTGTATTTTCGATCTGGCGATTTTTGGTAATGTTTATAGGTGTCCGGAGAGTAGAATAGCACCTACCTCTTTCCTACCGAGGTGTCGTAAGAGGCGACTAAGGAAAAGTACAATAGTACGGACAGCCTTTAGTCGAGCAGAATAACACATTATATGCAATGGTGTCACTATAACGCTCGTGGGAACGGAATGGGGAGTAAGATTTTTTTTGACTCGTACCAAATGGGGTGCAACTTGGTTCGCCACCCGTCACGTATCGTTTCCCGCAAGTGCGAAACGCCCCACCCCCGCCCTGAGACAGGCTGGTAGTTATTATTTTTGCTTATAACTTATCCTGAGCGATGAATTTTTTTAAATGCGGACCAAAAATTTGTCTTGAAGTTCTATTTAAAGGAACTTAGTTATAGATTAACGATCATCGAGCGCTCTACTCCTCTAATCGCTACCAACACTATAAGCTTAAATTACTATATTCACTGTAAGTTGTTTACAATCTTATTAAACGTCTGCAAACACACAAGTTTTATCAATTTCGGATATCTGTATTAACATCATTAGTCTAACAAAATTAATAAAAATATTGGGACCATGATGTGAACCTTGCGGTACTCCGGAATCAGCAAAGTATATTTGAGACACATATCGTTTAGTTACAAAAATTTGGGTTGACCTTTGCATATAAGATTTAAACTACGCCAAATGATCTCCGAGTTCTTTGTTATGAGGTAATATTAATAGTGAATATTAATGATTCACTCTGTCAAAGGCTCAATTAAGATGTGTTTTAATTGTTTGTGTTGTGGTGTACACTAGGTTGGTTGCAAAAGAGCAGCGTTTTCTGAAACGATATTGGTTATTCGAAATTTAAATGTCTATTTAGTCGATAATAATCCGGCTAGTACACAACTTTTGAAGCAAGAACTTTAATACAAAACTACAACGTCTTATGGAAAGGAGACGTCAAGTTGTTTCATTATTCTAAAAAATTCACTTACATAAAATGTATAATGATTAAATAAATCTATGGCATTCTTTGTGCGACTGTACAATGCGCACACCAAATCCGCAGCTAACTTCCGAAACACAAAGATAAGTGTAAGTATTATGTGCCGGGCCTAAACTATCCAATCAGCAGGTCTAACGTGTGACAAAATCACAACTTGGGAACGGTCCAGTACTAGATTTTTTACGGGGTGATATCGATGATCGTTGATAGAATGTATGAAGAAGTGATGCTGAATGGACAACAACATATGTTTTAAATCGTTACTGATTACACAAACTAACACGCAAGTGTAGATTATTAAACACTCGTGTAAACTATCTGCGTGCTGTATTATCTCTGTGAATATGATAGTTTGCCAGCCAGTTTTAAACGCAAGTTTTGCGAGGTGGCTCACGATCATGTGGCCATCTGTGGGGGAAGCCTATGTTGAGCAATGGATTTGTGATAGTCTGAAATGATAATGATGATTGACTATACGTGCAGTATATTGTTGTGTGCAGGCGTGGTCGAGCGGGCAGCAGTGCGCGCGGCCGGTGCGTGTGAGTGCGGCCTGTGCGGTGGGCGCGCTGGGCGAGCTCAGCCCCGGCGGCGCGCTCATGCGGCACCAGCACGCCGCCTCCATGGCACGTGAGTACATGCGGTGTGCGCGTGTGAGTGCGCACAGTGTGTGCGTGTGAGTGCGGCCTGTGCGGTGGGCGCGCTGGGGAGCTCAGCCCCGGCGGCGCGCTCATGCGGCACCAGCACGCCGCCTCCATGGCACGTGAGTACATGCGGTGTGCGCGTGTGAGTGCGCACAGTGTGTGCGTGTGAGTGCGGCCTGTGCGGTGGGCGCGCTGGGGAGCTCAGCCCCGGCGGCGCGCTCATGCGGCACCAGCACGCCGCCTCCATGGCACGTGAGTACATGCGGTGTGCGCGTGTGAGTGCGCACAGTGTGTGCGTGTGAGTGCGGCCTGTGCGGTGGGCGCGCTGGGGAGCTCAGCCCCGGCGGCGCGCTCATGCGGCACCAGCACGCCGCCTCCATGGCACGTGAGTACATGCGGTGTGCGCGTGTGAGTGCGCACAGTGTGTGCGTGTGAGTGCGGCCTGTGCGGTGGGCGCGCTGGGGAGCTCAGCCCCGGCGGCGCGCTCATGCGGCACCAGCACGCCGCCTCCATGGCACGTGAGTACATGCGGTGTGCGCGTGTGAGTGCGCACAGTGTGTGCGTGAGAGTGCGGCCTGTGCGGTGGGCGCGCTGGGCGAGCTCAGCCCCGGCGGCGCGCTCATGCGGCACCAGCACGCCGCCTCCATGGCACGTGAGTACATGCGGTGTGCGCGTGTGAGTGCGCACAGTGTGTGCGTGTGAGTGCGGCCTGTGCGGTGGGCGCGCTGGGCGAGCTCAGCCCCGGCGGCGCGCTCATGCGGCACCAGCACGCCGCCTCCATGGCACGTGAGTACATGCGGTGTGCGCGTGTGAGTGCGCACAGTGTGTGCGTGTGAGTGCGGCCTGTGCGGTGGGCGCGCTGGGCGAGCTCAGTCACTGATTATTAGATGAGTTGGTTTGCAAAATAACTGTTAAATTCCGAACTACCAACTTTGTCTGAGAAGAAAAAGTTATTGTTCGTCTTGAAGTGAAATTAAAAATGCTTAAATAAGTTTTCAATTTGACATTCGAGATTTTCGCACCGAGTTAGTACGACTGCTACGCTGTGTTGTACTTAAGACATTTCGGAATACCCCTATAATAAGGTCACCAGATATCATCAATATTGAAAAAAGTATAGTTTATTTACTTTTTTCCTTGATTATTTAACTTAGGGGAAGTTAAAGGGGAAATCCTCTTACTTAGCTACACCGGTACAGCGTGGAGTCTAGTCGAACGCAGATGTAACAAGATTAAAAAATAAATTAACTTTCATTTTCTATGTACATCTTATTAGAATTATTATTGTTTAAAGCATCTCGTACTTTGTTTGCTTTAGATAAAAGGATACAATCGCTATTTTATCAAAATGCGTCAGTGTCGAAAAAACACTACAATGAAAGTATATATTTTTTTGCAGAAATGGTACCAACCGACGTAAAAGCTGAACTCCATCGAATCTACCTCTCGGGAGGGGAGCTACTAAGAGAGTTATGGAGATGTTTCCCCCAACCCGGTTCAGCAACGGACACGGAAGATACAGCAGCGCGGGCGGAAAAGTTTTATGAAGCACTACTAAGATTTCGGAACGTTAAGTTACGACCGTTCGAGGTATGTGAATTATTTATTTTACCTAGTGGACGTGAGAGTTCTGCTATCCCGCATTATCCCTTTAATGCCGTATGAGTCGATTAAGGGAAAAGTCTAGAAAATGTGACTTTTTATATCATCATCGTCATCATGATCGTCATTTCAGCCTATTTTAGTCCACTGTTGAATATAGGCCTCCCCCATACATTGACAGACAAGCAGACAGACAAAACACGGTCCTGAACCACCTGCATCCATCGACTTCCTGCAAAACCGTTCAGGTCGTCGCTTCATCTAGTGGGGGGTGCGCCCGACACTGCGCTTGGCGGTACGAGGTATACACTCTTTATATATGGCGGAACAAATATTTCGATCGCCGACAAGAGTTCGAGAGTGAGTTTACGGCAAATGCTGCCGGAAACAGGTTCTGGCTTCTTTTCAGTCCAGCATTTGCAGACTGATGATGATTAATTATTTCCTACATCCTGCGATGCATTCGTGCACATTTACACACATACACACACATATCCATACACACATACATACATACACACATACACACATACATACATACATACACGCATACATACATACACACATACATACATACACACATACATACATACATAAACACTTACATGTATACAGTCAAGCTTTTTTCCCGTATAAGGGGTAGGCAGAGACACACGTAGCCTACTTACGTCCCCGCGGAAATGGAGGCGTGACTGGGCGGAGAACCACGTCGCCGCCATATTGGTATGAGACAAAAAAATTTACTCCCCATTGCGTTACCACACACACATACACACAATCGCAAACATGCAACCGCGCAGTGAAATGCAATGCAAGAAGGAGAGGATAAATTTGGGAGCACTGACTATACTACTTAGCGATCGTAGTACCAGACTTGGGCACTGCTTACCGAGGCCTGAATATTTGATGTCGAGCAGTTTTTAAAATTTTCTGGGGTTTCTCTTAGTGGATTTTTACAGCACCCACTCTAGCATTCCTATACGCCGGCATCAGACGGAGAATACGCTGGCATAATATTATTATTGATTAAAAGAGAGACGGGGTCAGAAACGAAGTTCCTTACGTTACACATGTGGATTTCTATTGATGATTCTCTCTCTCTCTCTCTCTCTCTCTCTCTCTCTCTCTTTATAATTTGTATATTTTATTTTGTTTTTTATCATTTCTTCAAAGCAATACTCAATTGGATTGGTGGATTTAAATCAATAAATTTAATTTAATGTTTCGGAAAATAATCATTTATTAAAAATTAAATAATGAATTATTAATTATATATAATCCATACTAATATTATAAATGCGGAAGTAACTCTCTCTGTCCCTCTGTCTGTTTGTTACCTTTTCACGGTTCTAACGCAAAAATATTCTTGACGAAATTTAGCACAGAGATAGCTTGCATCCCGAAGACGGACATAGGATACCTTTTATCCCGGATAGTCAAATAGTTCCCACGGGATATTTTAAAAACCCTATATCGACGCGGACGAAGTCGCGGGCATGAGCTAGTTATGTATAAATATTATTTACACGTGTTTGAGATTATACAGCTGACCGCGTACAATGCTTGCTGCTCGAATCTCGATACTCGCACGCACACACATAAAACCGTATATAATAGAAAGAGAGAAAGAGTGGGAAACGTCGCCTGCCGGAGACCATAACGTTTTTTCCTTACGTGACGATTTCTGCCAGTTACCTTCGTTCCAAAAACAGATTTATTTGCAAACAATTGCTACATTCCTATTTTGGGGACATTTTTCCGTAGTTGCCACGCTTAGCAGGCGGGTTGGCGACCACAGTTTATTTATTCAGATGTTCCAGAAGGATGCTACTGCCTATCTCCTGGTTTTCATTTTCCCTATGTCGACTTTTATGACACTCTCGGGAGATGGGGTGGTAGATTGAGAAACAGACCAACAAAATTTTGGGGCAATCTATGGAGGAGGCCTATATGATGATGATGATGACTACATTCCTGCCCAGAAGTACTGAAGGTGGAGATGGAACTACTGTCATCAAGCGTTATCTTTTTAATATGTGGCATTTTTATATTCCAGGAAAAGATGCTTCGAGACCTGACCCCGCTTGCGACAACCCTTACAAAACATATGAACCAAATGATAGACATAGCCTGCTCGAAATACGCCGTCTGGCAACAGAGACAAGCGAAACTGCGGTAGTAGTAAGTTACACGCAAAATAGGAACATATTTTCAATTACATAGAATACATATTTGAATGCCTTTGAACGAATTTGTTAGGCAAAAACCAATTAATATCAACTATACGCTCAGTAATTACTTTAGCTACAAAAGAAATAGTAACGTATTATCTGCATTTCAAGACATATATTTACTTGTAGTTAAGTTATTAGACAATTGAAATGACAATTTGTCTACTTACGCATTTTTCAAATATCTAAAAAAAGATTCCATCGACACAGAAATATTTTCGCAAGCAAAATTCTAAACTAATTTCTCCAGCGTTAAGACACATGATAAAAGTAACGGCCATATATAAAGAAGGCTAGAAGTTTCGGATATTAATGTCATTATACAGCAAATAAAACCAGAATCTATTGCTTAAGTAATAATAATTATTATCGAGGCCCTGATAACATCGGATGTTTCGAATTTAAATGAAAATGCGATTTAAAATTATATTTATAGTAAATATATATGAATAAACGCTTTAACATGGCAAATAGCTACATATAGGCGTGGCCACTTTACATTTATCACACCTTTCAGCTTCTAGCCAAAATAAACCATATTACTAAATAGTAGACTATTATTACAAATTTGGAAAAAAAATTGAAATTGAACATAATATACACTTGAAGGATGTGCCTATAATAGCAACGATGGGTAGGCGTGGGCAGTATGTCCAACACTGGACTACCGTATACTCATAACGAATAACTGAATTAAAGTTATTAGAACCTGCCGTTACTTGGATGAGATCTATTACAACGAAGACCACAAAGTTAACTTGCCAAGATTATGGTGGAATTATCACAAACACTACAATAATTTCTTAGTAATTGTAATTCCCCTACATTGCACTAGGATCTTTGCAAATTAACATTGATTTCTTTTGATTAAAGTCGTAATTGAATGAATTGTTGATTCTACAAAATCTAATCTATTGGGTTTTCCATGACTTAAAACAACTATTTACCAAACGTAGAAAGTAGCCAAAAATCTTTACATCAGCCTCCTGAAGTAAATCGTGAGGCAGTATACACGCGCATACTCGCACGCATATTTCTTCTTCTGCATAAGCAAAATGCTAGTGTGAGCAGGCCCTTCCATTTTTTTTATTCATGAGTCAAGTGTAAAAAAATCAACTACAATTTAAATGTGATCATTGTTGATTAAAAGTTATTTGTGAACCTTTCCAGTATTTATGTCTGTTGGGAAAATTGTTATTTTAGTACACAATAGAATTATAACTGCCAGCATTTTATATAACATTTAATTTAAATATACATTTGTGATCTTTAACAATGTTAAAGCCTTTTGTAAATCGATGGAACATCATAAATTTTTTAATTATACAAATTGAGATCACCATGACGCAATAAAACATTGTTACAACATATATATTAAAAAAAAATCGAATTGATGTGGTAGGGTTAGTTTGTTGTAATGTCAGAGTCAATTTAAAATGCACATATGCGACATTTAATTACATTTATTGCTTAGGAACGTCATACGTGTATTATAATGGCAACATTTTTCACGCGCGACACTGGCAGCGAGAGTGAGAGGGATATATGGTTCTCTCGCTATATCGTTAAATTGAGCAGGACGCTACTTTTGATTTATTTAATCGATTTTGTATTTCTATAGTTAAGAGTAAATTAAAACCGCTACAGATAATAAACTTACATTCGATATTCAAATATAATGTGATCACATAAATTATTAAGGATAATAAAAAATAACTCCTGTACAGGCAAACCACCGTCACATCAACCACATGTCATGTACCACAAAATGAACAAGTTAATTTTTTTTTTATAAGTTGGATGTTTTTATTCGATGGTCAAGTATTGAGATAAAATCAATATGGCGTTAATTTATGTCCGCGAGAAAAATTATCGACAATAATCGTTTCTAGTTTTAAGTGAAAGTCAAAATTTCTCACGTTACCATATTGGTTGATTTAGGTTATAATTAGTATTCTAAATTATTATTATTCCTTAGAAAAATAATTTTGTGTTAAATTACTTTAACTGAGAAGTGCACTGAACACCGAAGTTATTGTAAAGAGTTTATCATAATTATTTCTCCTTCATATAACTTCTGTGGTCAAGTGTACTCAGTAAAATATAAAAAGCAATAAACTTACTACCTTAAACATATTCAAATCATATAATAGAGTTATAACTTACATGAAACGGAAAAAAAATTACTAAAAATATAAGACTAAAATATATGAATTAAATATACGATTGAATTCCCGACTTGCTTACTACTAGACAAGCGAGTGCAATCGTTTCTGATAAATATATCGTGTTCGTAGTGTAAAGATCACTTGTTATAAATAAAAACAATATATTGTTTGATGGAGGAAAGAAAATAATGTTAAAGAACATCTATTAAATATAAAGACTGACTTTTATCGTATTCATTAGATTTTCGCATGGTAACTTCATTAATAACATATAATTCTTTAGAGTTACCATGCTAAAATTATCATGAAACCACTTTTAGTCGCAGATTAGTCGATTACAACATTTAATCTGTTCAAATTCAAAATGAAAAGTTAGATAATGTTTATCAATTTTAATAAAATATGAAAATCAAAAGGAACACGTTAACAAATGTGAGGAGTGTGCAGCCGAAGCCGCCACATAAAACAAAGTTAAACGACTACAATGTTGCCACTTAAATACTGTTATGTTAATACTATACGTATCGATTGTAGTAGTAGTTCGGTCCTATGCAGGACTTTCAAAAACTAAGTTCTGGACTACCGCTATAGTAATTTTTTTTCAATTGCAGTAAACTAATTTTATTAACAAATGCAGGTCTGATATGACCTGTGACGGTCTAGATAAGCCTCTCTGCAGTGACAGTTATTATGTGCAAGCATTACCATGCTATGGTTTGAAAGGAAGAAGTTCGGAAGGGCTAGTTTGTTATTTAACATATGAGACTTACCAACTGATGTGTCACACATAAATATTCTGAGTGACAGCATTTGTGATGGGCAGACGTTGCACTTACCATAAGGTGAACGTTTTGCTCGATTAGTCAGTTTTAGAAGAAAAAATTGCCACCTAGAACTTTTCTGTGCGGCAACACTCTGCGTCGGTCACTCTGACACTTCTATTACACTACATCTTACTGCCATTTGGACCGAAACAGTAAAGTGCGGACTACTGCTTTACGGCAGTATAACTGGCCCTGCGGTGGACCCTACCAAGACGGATCCCTGCATATGATTCCTACCACCAGTAAAAGTTATGGGCAGGCTAGGCATGTACCATCTGGTGAACGACCTACTTGTCTCGTAACTTACTTCCAATATGTGTGTCTTTTGTTCTTTCGTTACCTTTATCTAAATAATGTTGTTACTCGACTAATCTTCGAATTTTTTTCTTTTTAATTTTATCATAATCTCTTATACGTTCTATGTCGCTAGTGAATGAGTTGTACATTGGCGAACAAAGGAGATTTTTTTTTCACTCTATTCATTTATTTCCGTTCAAAAGACTTACTTAAATTATTTTCTTTTCTCCGTTGAAATATTAATTACAATGAAAAAGGACTGTTTTTTTAAGAGTGTATATAACAAATTGACCTATTAAAGGTCTAAGAAATCTGTAATGATTTTAGAATTTATTTCATTGAATATTTTTCGAATGTATCACCGATTGCGACTCAGACAGATCTCCGGTACTATAATTACAAAATGTTCCTCACGCATCTTTTTTGTTACAAAAATACTGTACATTTACGTTTCTTAGTGTATGTATTTAATTAATTATATGTCCGTTCGCTATTGGCTGACGGATCGTAAGTTGTTCGTTTTATTTCTTGTAATTACTGTTATGTGCGCAATAAACTGATTTTTTTTTTTCAAAGAAAAACGATTTTTTATTTTGATAATAATCACAAAGTCTCGACGAATTCCTGATCGATTTCGTACGATGATTTTGGGGAAACCCTGCTATTCTTAATACAAAGAACCGCATCATGTTTACAACCGAAGCAACAGATGATTTTATTATTATGTAGGTATTTGGTGAAATTATTATATCCTTAATTTTTTGACGCAAAAGTCGTTAAATCCGCCCAAAAGCCTTTTTAGAATAAATAAATGTTATATACTGAGAATTCCTACCCTAACAATTTTAGAAGAAAGCATTAACAATGGCAGGTTAACTCTATGGCTATGATTAACTCTATGATTACCGCATTATGAACTTGCAATAACTGAGTTGCGTAACAGTAATGTGCAAAATGCCCCCGGCCTTAGAGACCCCTCTATATAGTTCTTACGCAACTTGGCTATCGGACAATCCATGGCCAGAAATTTGAATTTTGATGTTGTCATTAACACTTAATCCGTGTGGTGGCGGCTCGTTAAAAGAATACTACCACTCCTCTCATCCAATGGGTCTCGTAAAAGGCGAGTAAGGAATTAAACTGCTCTGTGCACCCAACAGCGAATGGTGGCGATGGGCTCACCACCTATCACACCAGAGAATGAGATAGAATACAGTATACAGTGTTTCCTATTATATTTCTTTTTTCAAATTCGTCCAAATCTTCGATTTCCTTGGAGATATTTCTCCCACTAGCTCGACAAAAAGGCCGAAAACAGTAATGGACGCGCTGTATTTTAAAGGATAAAATCCAAACCAAAGCATTTATTTCATACTTTACTTACCTACTTGTGTTATTTGTTTAAATTGAAAACTTGGCGCCTGTATAATATGGAATCTAATATATATAGAATAAAAAGTAAAACAGTTTTTAAACTTGGTATCAATATTATAATAATAAAACCTACAATTATCATATTCCTGTTACTGTGCATCTGTCTTATTCCCTGGAAGTTTAGTTTTCAGAAGGGCTCACTTCTGACGCGTGTGAACTGCACACGTTTTTTTATATTATTATATGCAATTAGTTGTCTTCAGTAATATACTTAAAAAAATTAGTCTAAGCGAATTCTGATACCAAATAGGACTCTAGTTACGTTATGAAGCATTAATCTTAGTTTTATCCATGTGTAATCTAAGATAACCACATTAGCTGTATTTGCTGTATGACGTTCGCCTTCATATAATAGGTAAGTCACGTCGTCGTGCCCGTGCTTTCAAGCTCGTCGGGCTTTGTGCCCTTCAAACCAAAACGAATCAGTAGATGGGCAGCAGCATCTTTCTGGAACATCTGAATAAATAAAAGTCTGCCAAGTGTGGCAACTATGGCAAAATCACCCCCAAAATGAGGGCTACAAACTTTTGTGGCAATCTATGGGGAAGGCCTATGTTCAACAGTGGACTAATGATTGGCATGAGGCTAAATGGTGGGTTATATTTCCCGTTTCGAATACTGAATACTGAATATTCTCCGTTTTATTTGCAGCAAGTACTCGTGAAAGTGTACAGTGACTCAAAATTGAATTCAAGACCGATATCGTGCTTTTTGTTTGGTCGCCACTCGCCTAACAAGTCTCTAGTAAAATTGAACTATCATTTTACTGTCGATGTTATTTCAAAAATGAAGTATTGCTTCTAGTTTG
This sequence comes from Luehdorfia chinensis, assembly GCA_019845155.1. Taxonomy (NCBI): domain Eukaryota; kingdom Metazoa; phylum Arthropoda; class Insecta; order Lepidoptera; family Papilionidae; genus Luehdorfia; species Luehdorfia chinensis. The sequence goes on from JAHVAK010000612.1 coordinate 534,793, forward strand.
ATGATCAACTTATTCTAAAATTAATTAAATTTATTGGATTAGAGCTACTCCTACACTGGCAAAAACCGTAGGACTATTGCCATCATAAAAAAAAATTGTTAGCTTTCTTCGCGCGCATCTACTATCTATGGTCTGATTTTATTGATCAAAAATTCAGAATCAGTAATTATCATTAATTAGTCCAGTCTAGTCTTTAAAATCTATAATATTTCCACAATTAATCACTTACTGATTAAATAATAATATTGTTTTAATTTAAATATGAGTGATCCCCGTAAAAATTATTCGTACTTTAACAAAGAAGAGATAGATTTATTAAGCAGTATTGTTGATAACTATATAGCAGATAAAAACAAAACAGATACTGAAAATAGATCTTTAAGCAAAGAAGACTGGATTAAAATAACTGAAATATTTAACTCCAAAACTAAATATGTTGTTAGAGAAACTGATGTCTTAGTTCGTTATTTTGGGAACATGGGACGCAGAGGAATAAGACCGTGCCCTACAAAATGGATGGTGAACGGTGAGTTTCCATCATATTATGATCTTTATATAATATATTAAAATGAAAGAAATACCCTTATTCATCAGTAGCCATACATAGAACCATTACGAATTGGAACAAAGAGAGGCTCTTCTTTATCTTTATCGCCGCGAAATCACTTTGTCGGCTCGGTTAGCGCAGTGGCTAAGCCCTTGGCATCTGCGCCGCGGGTCGCGGGTTCGATTCCCGCATGGGACTAATATTTGTATGGCCTACAGATAGTTGTTCCGGGTCTGGATGATTTCAACATATGCAATTTATGCCTGTAAAACGTACCCACGACACAGCAGAAATAAATAAATCCTACTACGGGGCATTTTTTAAAATAAAAAAATCTCTTGTCGGGGATTCAAACCCAGGTGAGACGTGGTAGCTCAGGGGCCTGGTGCTCGCCTTCAATTTCATAGTAAGCGAGTAACCTGGGTTCGATCCCCGTGCCAGCACCTCTAATATTGTTCTACAATTTTAAGTGCTGATTTATCACGTGCTTAGCGGTGAAGGAAAACATCGTGAGGAAACCTGCATGTCCGAGGAATAGAAATATTTCGAGGACAGTCCGCCAACCAGCATTGGAGCAGCGTGGCGGATTCTTCCTAGCTCCAAAACCCTCTCAGAAATGAGAGGAGGCCTGTGCTCAGCAGTGGGACATTTATAGGCTGAAACTTTACTTTTTTTGGGCCTAACACCTTTACATATAGATAAAACTTTTACATTCAACCATTTTTTCAACCATTTCATTATATAAATAATTAAGAGTTGTTTAATGTTGTTGGACCAAAAGGGAAGAAATGGGGATATTTCGGAAAACTATTGATCTGTTGCAATTAGTAACTTGGGTTTGAGGTAAAAAAATATAATTAAAAGAATTTTGACGTTTCAGAAAACAATGGCACCGCCATTGAGGAAGCTAAACTGGAGTTGTTGAAAATGCAGAAAGAGTCTCAAGAGCGTGACCTTGACCACGTTCATAATATACGGAAGCTGGAGTTAGAGGATATTATTAAAAATGGCATATTTAACGAAGCAAAGTGGGAAAAGGAGCTAAAGCTCTTAGATTTGCAAATAAAGAGACTTTCTTAAACTTTTCTTCGTTTATATTTAACCACTGCTGAATAAATTATGTAATCAAGTACAGTAAATAAAATTATTATTTTAATCCAATACAGAGCGTATTATTATATTAAATTAAAAAAAATCAATAATTATGAGTACGTTTGATGTACGTGCTTTACGTAATGATTTATTAAAAAGAAAGTACAACTTTAACATTGTAGCGAGAATTTGCCATGCCCTTCCGATGAATTTGCCATGGACCTCAACGGTATATTTATGCAACTGTGCGTTTGCCTAGTTTATTAGCTATGTTTTAAGTTATGTATTCGTTACGCGTGTCTTTTTTTATGTGGAAAGTGGCGAGACGACAAAATCGTTCACCTGATAGTAAGTGCAACGTCTGCCTATAATAATTCTATTCTATTCATTTTAGGCCGAAACACAGTAATGATTGCCTACTATTGATTGAGGACAGAATAACTAACATTTTATATACAGACAGACGCGAACTCTTCTCATAGTCATATTACCGAGTCTGGGTGGTTTGATTTTCCGAGGAGTGCGTTTTTGCTTATAGATGCAATATTCTTACTTTACACTTATTTTCGTACTGTTTGTGTTTAACAAATAGTTTTATTTTAGTCTAATTTAAGATATGTTTAATTCTGAGTTTTTTTTGTTGTAGTAAGTTTTTCGCTTTGTAAAAAGTTTACCAACGGGTTTAGTATATATATATATGTATATATAATTTAAACGTATATTTGTGTATTGTGTATTTATTTATACACCGTAATTTTTACATCGTTCTGGAAACGAAGAAAATTAGTACAGTTTCAGTTACAGAAACGATTGGTAGTATCAGTTTTTAGATTTTAATATTTACTTTTTTTTGGTAAATTAAAATTATTCACGTGTTTTTAAAAGAACCGACAACTTGCGGTAGCTCCCGTCTATAGGTAATTACGATCACAGTCGATAGGTCAGTGTCCTTACGAACGCATAAGCGACGAAGTAAAGGGTATCGGAGAAAAAAAGCGTTTAAGATCGTGAATTTTCTGACATTTTTCGACATGGTTAATCCGCCATCTGGCCGGACGTCCAAGATTTTTCAATATTTCCCTTGGATGACACTTACCATACCTACCAAATGAGACTGGGTGGCAGATTTTCATACGCTGTTTCGTACTTTATAAAATTATTACAATAAAGGCCCCATGGGTTTTATGCTGGCACATAAAACTGAAGAAGTTTGCGAACAATTTAAAAAAATACGGTTAATAAGTACTACGTCAATAATCTACACTGAATAAAAATACTCTATTCGTACCTGGGATAGCCTCTGCCGGACGATACTCATGGCATAACATTATTTACAAAGTTACAAAATAATCTGCGAAATACAGTCCATTTTGCACGACACACATGTACACGGCTTATAAAACTGGCTTCTGGATTTTTTTCAGTTTTAAACACATTCACGATCATAATGCGTAACACCTTACGAATTTATTGTTCATGAGAAATGGTTCTTGTTAGCAACATAGTATACCTGTACCATTGTTAGATATGATATGTGACGTTAGATAGAATACACTTTACGACTTCTTTTCTTCGCGATAATTTAACAACAGAAGCGCGACCAAATGACCTTAGACTTATAGGTGACGACCGACCACATAGACCAACCAACTAAAGCACTGTCACTCTCGCCAACACATGAATTTTTTTACCCTTAAAGACATTAAAAACTCCCTAAACTAAACATTTGAAAAACATAAACTAAGTGTATGTCGGCAGTGTAGACGTTTGTCTACTATTTAGTTTTTGTATGCCAGTTTTTAAATTAAACAAAAAAGTTGTCGATAGAGCATAACAGTAAAAGTAGTATCAAAATATTCATCAATGGTTATTATTACAATACAATTACTTAGTATTGAATAATAAATAATTCCATTAGTATAAATCCTAGAAAACAATAATTAAAAAAAATGTAATAAGAATAATAATCATATCACTGATTGTCATTAAAAAATAAATGTACATTGTGTGTGTGTTAATAATATTTCTTCCATTACAATAGAATCCTTCTCAGCCTCGCTGTATTTTTTTAAATCATACATTTTATAAACATTTCACATTACATTTATAAAACCATATTTTCTTCCCCATCTGGAAGGAAAACCCCTAAGTTGGCAACACTGAGCACTGCGACGTATAGCGCTGTTGTATATCCCCCTCCCGGCCGCCAAATCGAAACGTCGAAATTTCGAAACGTCACAGCCCTAGGGCTGTGTCGTTTCGAAATTTAATTAAACATGACACAACTAGCCGTGGTACTCGTAGCTCAGGGGCTAGGCGCTCGCTTTAAATTTCATAGTACGCGAGTGACCTGGGTTCGATTCCCGGTGCCGGCACCACTAAAATTGTTAATTTCAATTTTAAGTGCTCGACGGTGAAGGAAAACATCGTGAGGAAACCTGCATGTCTGAGGAATAAAAAATATTTCGAAGACATGTGAAGTCCGCCAACCCGCATTGGAGCAGCGTGGCGGATTCTTCCTAGCTCCAAAACCCTCTCAGAAATGAGAGGAGGCCTGTGCTCAGTAGTGGGACATTTATAGGCTGAAACTTTTTGACACAACATTAAACGAAAACGGTTTTGTGCATCTACGTTAGCTCGAGCGAGTAGATGCAGTGCAATAATTGCAACTGCACATTGGGTGGCTCGCTTTACCTAAATATTTCACGAACGTTATCGTATCCGCGTTTTTCAATTATCGTAACGGAAATATGAGTCGAAAGTAAATGTATTCCAACGTAAGGAGCAACTAGCAATTGTATATGATAATGCGGTTGTACGTTTATTCTTATGAATATAAAAGTAGTCAGAAGTTAAGCAATGTGATAATGGACGTTTTGAAAATTTAAAAAAAATGTCATCATCATCATCATATCAGCCTATCACTAGTCCACTGCTGAACATAGGCCTCCCCTCAGATTGCCACAAGTTTGTAGCTCTCATTTTGAAAGGATTTTGCCATAGTTGCCACGCTTGGTAGGCGGGTTGGCAACCGCAGTTTATTTATTCAGATGATTCGAAAAAAATATATGGGACGTTAAAGAGATCAAAATAAACTATGAACTTTTTATGTTCGGTCACAGCTTTTACTTTAATATACCCGATCCAATGAATCTTTTGGCAATATTAAAAATAAATTCAGATTAATAAAAGCAGCAGTGATAAAAATTATTATAATAATTAAAAATCTTTTTGAAACAGCCCTGTTTAAAACATTTTCGTTTCACGCGTTGTCCACGATGCTATTGGAGACGAAGCCCCCCGCCACCTTTAACGTAAAACAGCAAAATGGAAAAAATAGGTAAATAAGTGACTTAGTCACGTGTGAGCTCTGAACTTTGTAATGTAACTGTTCTTATGTTAATTATTTCTTTTTATTAATCGTATTTGTTCTTCGATGCACTTTTATTTTTGATCTAATTAAAAATACTTGTGTATACGGAAGAAGCGCGGAATTTAGTCAATTAAACGGCATATTGTGGATGCTAATAGTGATAAAAGGTGATGTGATACTGTGAGTGTGAATAAATCATTTGAAAGAAACCTTGCGAAAACGTGCTCGTTTATGTTTACAACCAAACAGAAAGCAGTTTGCACAGTTATTACAATTCAGGTATGCACTTAACTAAATATTTATTTTGTTAATTTCAATCCCAATCAGTTGAAAATAGTGTAAATGGTTTATTACAATTTTTAATTACGCATAAAATAATTAACCGATATTATTACTAAAATTTTTACCATCTGTCAAGTGTAACATCCCTCTACAAGATGCAGGAGTATACAAGCTGGATTGTGAATGTGGTCTGTCTTACATAGGGCAAACTAAAAGATCCATTAAAACCCGCGTTAAAGAACACATAGCTGATGTGAAGCATCGACGCTCTAGGAAGTCTGCAGTCTGCGACCATGTTCTGGATCATCCCAACCATTACATCAGATTTGATAGACCACAAATCCTTGCAAAAGAACACCGATTCCTACCAAGGATGATTCGCGAGGCTATTGAAATTAAAAAACATCCTAATTTCAATAGGGAAGATGGTTGGGTATTACCATCGGCTTGGGATCCTATTATTAATAAAATTAAATCAAAAACCAAGCATACCACTGCAAGGCTTCAAGACACAGTAAGTTCTTTCTGCGTAGATCGGACTACAAATAATAATTAAAAGCTGAAGGTACTCCGGGTTAACTATGACATCGGGACAACTGTCACCTCAGTCCCCCCGTGACCATGGGTGCTGTAAAGCGTCCGAAACGTCGGGTAAAAATAGTTCAAAATTAAACGCGATAAAATCCGTAAAAAAGTAGTTTTATTTAAATGTGTAATATTCGCGTAAATAAAAGAAAACACTAAAATTCTACCTAACGTTTTTACCAAAAACCACTGTTTCGATAGCTAGAATAATTTTATTTGATAAAAATAAAATAATGAAATAATATTTTATTATTAAAAATTATCTGAATATTTGTTTTATTTTTGGAGTTTACTCCATAGGAATCGATTTCATTTAAAGTGAAATGAATACGCTTATAACGAAAAATTAATTAACGTAAGCGCCATCTTAGCAAACTATTTCAAAACTTTTCGTAACATAATAATATACGTATCTGACAAGATTCAATGTAGAATGAATATACATGTAGAGGAGCCAATATTTTTTGTATGGGCATTGAGCTCACTGTAAACTTAAACAGAAGTATGTTGTCTAGACCTAACTAGTGGCATAAATAGTTATATTTAGTCCAACCAGAATGTTGCAATATACTGCAACAGTGCCATCTACAAGCGGCTCCGTGAACAATCAAATAACTATAATACTTATAAATATTGTAAATTTGCAATTTTATAACATAATAGTTTGTTAAAATATTGTTCTTTTGTTAATGATATCATGAATGTTTTATTATTAATAAACAAAGGAATATCTGTTTTACTTTTCATGGATAATTAAACAAAAGTAACGTTTTAATAATTCCCCATTTTATTTTATTTAGTGCAGTTTTGAATGTATGTTTTCTGATTATTTAGAGCGAGTAAATGCGTAAATGACATTATTGGTACAGACAGTGAAAACTGTATTGTAAAAATAATAATTTTAATTTGTATTACGATCAATTAATAGGACTAATTGCTCTCAACACACTCTTAAACACTCGCGGGGCTTGTCCTCAGACTAGGCCGGTATAAACCGGTTTGTTTCTTCTCATGTAAAATCGCAATATAAAATTATTAACAAAGAATAGTTGAAATGTTCTTCTTTAATTTAGAAACCAATTTCTATATTGAAGATAGACGAGTATACACTACTGATCTTGCTAAAAGCAATTTTTTTATTATGACTTCTCTGTTTTAAGATACGATTCTTTTTGAAATAAATACAGATCTAATTTTTTTTAAACATTTAAAGTTTATAGTTTATCTTCGCTTTCAGAACAATAAAGAAAGTACGGGATTTATTTTCGCGTGGCCTAGTGGTTAGCGTACCTGACTTCTACGCCGCGGGTCCTGGGTTCGAATCCCAGCGGGTGGCAACATTTGTGCAAAACACAAATTGTTGGTTTTCGGGCATGGTTGTATTGTGTACAAATTTCGAAAGTTTGTTAAATGAAATTATTTGTACCAGATAAATATTTATAGTACGTAGATATTTTATTTATTTTTTAATTTAAAAAAGTGTTTCTCCAAGGTACCTATAGTTTAAATTTTGTTACACCTTTTATAAAAAAAAAAACTACGGTAGATTTGAGATGCTATAGATCTAATTATTTTTACAAAGTGTTGAATAACGTACCACAGTAAGTCACATATCAAGATTCCAGAGGCACTTTACCATCAGTGTTTTTCAGACGAGGCCAATACGGATTGTAAAATATGTTTACCTTTTTTGAGAATACATAATATTATTCTTAAAATTTGATTTAACTTTTTTATTTCACATTGATTATTTACTTAACATTTTCGTATGTTTCTTGCCCGCTGGTCTCGTGACGTTCGGACTTGTTACATAGTTCTTTCTTTTTCTCTTTCTGTCTAAGTACCTATTTTGCGTACTTTTCGCGTCATATTAAACGTCTCGCCGAACTCGTTTCTCACATTCAAAACGTCGCACTGAATTTGACCTTGGATGTTCAGCGTGTTGTCGCTCTTGTGTTACGGAATTTTCGTAAAGAAAATAAGTCTGTAGTAAGTGTATTAAAGTAGGAGAACTAATGTTACAAATTTAGGCTGTTACATGTAACATGAAAGTAAAAACTTACAAAAATGTAAAAGATAATGTAATAAACACTTTTGTGTATCGAGTAAGGTTGACATAATTGAAGCAATTGCTCCGATACAGGGTAGTGTAAATTATTTGGCAAATAACCTTGTGAAAAACGAAACTCTGTTAGGTTTTCCAAACAGTTTAATTTTTTTGGGCGGTTATGTGGACGCCGAGGATAAGTGATTGGCTTATGGGTTGCGGGTTCGATTCCCGCACGAGACAAATATTTGTATTGCTTACAGATAATTGTACTGGGTATGGGTGTTTGTGCCTGATAAGAGAAATCCTAGAGTAGATCACAGTTTTTTTAAGAAAAAAAAAACAGAATACTAAAAAGTGCACTTGACACTGTCAGTTTATCCTATGTTCTTTTGTCACGAAAGTAGCTATCTCAGAAAACACAAAATAAAGTATTTCCGACGATCCTGAATTTGTGTAAGAAAGAAGAGAAAATTGGAGTAAATACTCAGTTACGTGACGACTGCGTAGTCTAGTGGAACACGTTCTACTGCGAATACTATGACGCGGACCCTGGGTTTAAATCCCAGCCGGAGCCAACGTTTTTGTAAAGACATAAATTTTTAATTTTCGGTTCTGGAAATTTTCTGTAAACGCACTCACGACTTAGAAATATTCCTAGTCTGGCGCATCTTTTAATAATCAAACAAATCTAAATTTATTTAATTATTAAATACTTACCAATTTAGTTCTCAATAAATATTTATGATAAAACGTACGCAGAAAGGTATATCGTGTCCGACCCGAGCTTTGTGTTAGTGTAGGTATCAGCTGATTCGCACGGGCTATTGAACTCGGCCGGTGCGTGTGCGGTCCCACTAGAACACTGCGACAGTACTAAGCTTATATTCGAAAAACTGTAGGTCAACTTTTATTTTTTATCCATGTAATTAAACACAGTTATATTCATTTTCAGTAAGATTAAACTTCAGTAATCGATTCTACTATTGATTCTGTCTCGGTATTTTCTTGTTCCAGAACGGCTTAAAAATTACGGTGTATATTTATATTTTTTTTTTGAGATGACAGATTCTGATATTAATGACTCGTTTCTCTCCATCAATTCTGATACTTCTTTCTTTTCATTTTCGACTACTCTTCGTTCTCCCATTACAGACCATTTCATAGTTTTTCTAAAAACTTTAATGTATGTTACATTAATGCTTACATCATTCCCCAACACTATAACAACCTTTTTAAAACTTTTCATATTAAGAACATTCACGCGTTACTTTATTTTTATCTCAGACAGCTGGTTAAAGCCTACTTTGGCGTCTACTTCATTTGGAATTCCTGGTTTTATATTGTTGCGTAACGATCGTACGGGCAAAGGACCACCACCTCCGAAGCAGTTTACGAGTGGTGTGATATTACCTGCAAAATTCTATGTCCCCTTCACCTCATTATTCAGGTACAATATAATATAATACAAAGTAATAGAATACTTGTTTTTGGAGATCAATATTTGAGGTGATCTAGAATCAGAACTTCTTCAAATAAAATTCGAATACCAACATCATATTATAATGCGATTTTAACACTGACCTTCTATGTGATACTGCCAGGTCACGTGCACAATAATTGAAATAGTTAATTTCACATTAATTTATAGAGAAAGTGCAACATTAGTACGGCGGACTCCTTGATAGATTTAATCTTCTTCTTCTTTTAATTCTGGCCTCTTTCAAAAGAATTCTGCCAGTCAGTCACGAGACTATTGTCTCTCCATTGATAATTCAAAATGTCAACAGTTAAATTATAGTTGAATTTTACTGAAGATTTACTTGATTGATGGGACAAAACTAAAGGACAATCCTGGCCTTAAATTGAATTTTCCAATTATTACAAACTTCGATTTAAATACTACCGTCACTTAATGCTTTCTTATATTTACGCGAACACTACATACTACTACATACAAATATAAATATACAAGCACGCGTCTATTCGGTACGGCAGAGGCGGTCTCCGGCTCCATGGATCACAGAATATATTCGCAAGGCCATGGCTAAGCGTGATCGGACATTTTGTAGGTTTAAACAAAATCGTCGTGAACTGGACTGGACTCAATTCAAAGTCGCTAAGAACAAGTGTAACCAGATGGTGCGAGCTGCTCAACGCCATCATATTCATAAAAATATCCTGAACTCTTCAATGCACTCATGGAAATTCCTCAAATCTATCGGCAAAGCGAAACCTTCTTCGAACATTGATCCCACAATCGTCTCTATTAATGAGCTGAATATTAGATTTTCTTGACAAAATCAAAAATAATTATTAATTAATAATTCTAATAAAAAAGTGGTTCACTCGAAAAAATGAAAAAATGGGTTATAAGAGTTGCAAAATTATTCAACTGATGGTGACCCCAATGAATCTAATACAACTATTTACAGATGATACAAAGTAAGTTATCTAACTATATTAAGTATTACGCGATTCGCAATTTGGTTGGTTAGTCATGTAAAATTAGTTTGGAATTTATATGCTTAAGCAAGATGAACTATGATATTTACTGCATATGCACATTTATCTATTTAATATTAAACGTTATAGGGTCATATTAAAAATTACCTTCTTATCGATGGAAGGTTATGTTTGGTTGATTTCTTTCACTGCGGCTTTTACAGCCTGTTATACAGCAATTTACCATAACTGATACCTAGGTACGTTATAAAAAATTAAAAACAATAGTAACACAGCCTTTAAAAGCTCTTACACAATATTTATGAAAAATTCTTAAAGCACCATCAACTTGCTACCAATATGTGTAGCTTACTACCAATATGTGTGTCTTGTGTTCTTCCGTTACCTTTATCTAAATAATTCAGTTACTCGACTAATCTTCGATTTTTTTCTTTTCATCATAATCTCTTTTATACGTTCTGTGTCGCTAGTTCATGGGTTGTTAGTTAATGGGTTGTTAGTTAATGAGTTGTTATTTAATGGGTTGTTAATTAATGGGTGGTACACATTAAATACATTGGCGAACAAAGGAGATTTGTTTTTCTGTTGATGTTGACGAAATCGTCCAAATCTTCAATTTCTTCGTAGATTTTGCTCCCATTAGTTCGACAACAATACCGAAAACAGTAATTGACGCTGTATTATAAAGATATTTGTATCAAATGCAAACCAAAGCATTTATTTCATACTTTAGTTTAGACATGGGCGCCGCCTCGAATAATGTTGGCGGTGGCGCGCTGTAGGCTTTCAATGAATGGCGGTGTGATGCTAGCGGCGTGGGTAATTTTGATTATTTGTAATCTTCTTTGAATCTGCAAAATGTCTTACTGTAGTCTTACCAGTCGCAAGATTCGATTAAGCCATCGCGCCATCTTTTCAGAGTTTGCTCGGGGTACATAAATAATTTTTCAGTTACACAAATTACTACTTGCTTTAATAGTTAGTACTTTTGTCAGTCCCTAAAAGTAAACTTTCTACATTGTATGTTCAACAATACGCATTCGCTAATTAGTTTTTGTCATCAGTCGTACACGTTTTAAAATTATTATGGATGAATATCATTTTGTTCACCCTAATTGGGCTTAAGCTAGATCTTTGGCTGTAATGGTTAACCCAGCTACCGAGAACTCTTCACTCGGTGTGCAGGCTCACAGAGTTTACAGACAAGCTTTAGCTTTTCTGCTACACCAGTTTGACCAGCTTTCCATCTTTGGGTTCTGTTGGGTCGGCTGTAGCAATACTTATGTTCTAAAATAATACATACGTACATATAGTCACACCTTTTTCCAATAGGGGTAGGCAGAGACCACATCTTGCTACGATCCTGACACACATCTTTCTCTTCTTCTACTATCATGAGCGTTTTCATATAAGCTCGTCGGTTGCCGGTACCGTGATCTTTCCTCGAAAGGTCTCCGATCTGATCGTGATGCGTACGCCTACGCGCCTTAAAATTAATGGGAAACTATAAATCAAACAAAGCATTCAAACAAGCATTTCATTTGCACAAAATATTTTAACAATTTTCATAAAAGTTTTCTCCTTACTCCACTATAATTAAATCTATGTAACATATTTTTGGAACAAAGGTTCACAATTTATGAAAAAAAATATATTGTATTTTATGAACATTATATTTTATATCACGGATAGAGATAATGTAAGTTTAGACTTGTCGATTCTGTAAACCGGAAATGCTTTAACGTTTAGTATAGAAATAGTTGCAAATCTTTTGTTATCACCAACATCAAAGTTATCGTGGATTTCGGCACAGAAAACAATAAAATAAGACTTATTTTGCTTCTGAGAGTGAACATACTATATAAATATACAGAGGAAGCGAGGGAGGGAGGGAATATAAACAAAGAATCCAGAACGGTGTCTTCGGGAAATCTCAAATTGTCTCTCAAATGACGCTTTCCTTTTGAAATTATTTGTCTTTACTTTATGGCAAGGACACTTTAAAATTAACTTTTACACTAAAAATATTCCAAGTAAATGATTTAACGAAAAAATTACCCTAAATAATTTCATAGCCTAAAATTTGCCCTACTAGTTCAGTTTTATTCTAAATTTAGGGTAAAATAGCCTAAGATGACATCACCGACTATTGCCATCATTAAAAAAATGTTATCTTTCTGCGCACGCATCTACTATCTATGGTCTGATTTTATTGATCAGTAGTTATCTTTATTTATTACAGTCTAGTCGGTGAAATTGGTAATACAACAATAATTAATCACCTCTGTTAAATAATAATATTGTTTTAATTTAAATATGAGTGCCCGTACTCGTTATGCGCACTTTAAAAAGGAAGAGTTTGATTTATTATGCAGTATTGTTGATAACTATATAACAGATAAAAATAAAACAGATACTGAAAATAGATTCTTAAAAAAAGAAGACTGGCTTAAAATAACTGCAATGTTTAACTCCAAAACTAAATATTCTGTTAGAGAAATTGATGATTTAGCTCGATGTTTCGAGAACATGGGACTTAGAGGAATAAGACAACCATGCCTTCCAAAATTGGTGCTGGCCGGTTAGCATCCATCTTATTATGATCTTAATATTTAGTATTGAAATGAAATAAGTACCCATATTCATCAGTAGCCATATACAAAGAACCATTACGACTTAGCACAAAGAGAGGCTCTTCCTTATCTTTATCGCCGCGAAGTCACTAGTTTGTGTACTGTACAAATATTGACTTTGATCGGGGATCCGAACCCAGTATTAACAATCACCGTTCAGTTCCGCTGACTTCTACGCTATTTAGCCCATATTTTATATGTAGATATAACCTTTTTATTCTGGTCAACCATTTCATAATAAAAACAATTAAGAGTTGTTTAATGTTGTTGGAACAAAAGTGAAGAATTGGGGATATTTAAGAAAACTATTGATCCGTTGATAAAAGGAAGTTGAGGTTGAGGTTAAAAAAGGTAAAACAAAAATAAAAGAATATTGACGTTTCAGAAAGCATGGCCCTTGAGGAAGCAAAACTGGAATTGATGAAAATGCGCAAAGGGTCTCTAGAGCGTGACGCTGTACACACTAAAAGAATGCAGAAGATACAGTTGGAGGATCTTATGAAAACTAACATATTTAATGAAGCAAAGTGGAAAAAGGAGCTAATGATATTAGATTTGCAAATAAAGCAACTTTCTTAATATTTTAAGTTATCTACTGATGTATACCTACTAAATAAAATTATTATTTTAATTGAATATTATCTTTATTAAATAAAAAAAATCAACGGAAAAAACTCACTCTAATTATAATGGCGTTTGATGTACGTATGTGTACTTTAAGTAGTGATTTATTATTAGTAGTAAAAACAAAGTACAACTTTGGTTGAGCAGCTTTGCATTGTAGAGAAAGGACCCCATCCGATGAATTTGTCATGGACCTCAACGGTACATTTATGCCACTGTGCGTCTGTCTAGTTTATTAGCTATGTTTTAAGTTATGTATTCATTACGCGTATCGTTTTTATGTAGAAAGTGGCGAGACGACAAAATCGTTCACTTGATGGTAAGTGCAATATCTGCCCATAATCATTATATTCTATTCCTTTCATGCCAAAACACAGTAATGTTTGCACACTACTTATTGACGGCATTCCGGTGATATACTGATATACGGATTACTGCATAGATTTTTTTTTATTGGATAAAGTGATGAAATGAGCAAAACGTTCACCTGATGGTGAGTGCAACGTCTGCCCATAACAAATGCTGTGTCACCAGAAAATTTCCGTGTAACACCATACTGTGTCCATCACCCTCAGACATAAGTTCTTAAGTCTCAGTGATTACGCTAGCTCACAGTGTCCTTTAAACCGAAACACAGTAATGTTTGCACACTAATGCTTCACGGCAGAATAACTGGCCCAATATTCTTATTTGACACTTATTTTCGTACTGTTTTTGTTTAACTAATAGTTTTTTTTAAATTATAGTCTAATTAAAGATATAATGGTTTCTTATATTTACGCGAACACTACACATTAAAATAAAACTATTTTTACGTTTCGAGCGCTTTACAGCACCCATGGTCAAGGGAGGACTAACTGAAAGGTCGGGTTATAAATATTATAGTTTAAAGTAAACGCGATAAAATCCGTAAAAATAGTTTTTTTTTAATTAAAAATATGTTTTAATCTTGGTTTTATTGTTGTAGTAAGTTTTTAGCTTTATTAACAGTTTACCAGCGAGTTTAGTGGCAGTGCTATTAAAAATTATTTACTGCGTTTTATATATAATATATACATATATTTGTGTATTTATTTAAATATATTTATAATTTTTTTTGAGATATCAGATTCTGATATTAATGATTCACATCTTTTCATCAATTCTGATACTTCTTTTTTTTCACTTTCTCTCCCTTTGCCTTTGAACCGACTACTCTTCGTTCTCTCCTTATATATTTTTTTTCTAAAAAACTTTAATGTACGAGTATGTAACATTAATGCTTAGATCATTCCCCAACACTACAACCACTTTGTTGACACTTAGCATATTAAGAACATTCATGCGTTATTTATCTCAGACAGCTGGTTAAAGCCTACTTTGGCGTCTACTTCTTTTGGAATACCTGGTTTTATATTGTTGCGCAACGATCGTACGGGCAAAGGAGGTGGTGGTGTAGCAGTTTACCTGCGTTGTGGTATTCCCTTAAAAATTCTATGTGCCTGTTCTCCTCATTATTCAGGTACAGTAGAATACTTTATAAAAGTAATCCCAGCTCTCCCTCTCACTTTCGTCCAATATCGATTCTCCCTTTTCTGTCAAAGGTTCTTGAAGCTACCGCCCACAAACATTTTTAAAAACCACTTTTTATCTCTATTTCAATCAGGTTTCAGGCCTAGGCATAGCACTACCGCAGCTCTTCATAAAGTAACGGAAGACTTGCTTGATATTGGTATGGAGGAATCGCGATTGAATGTGTTAGTTTTGATAGACTTCTCTAACGTTTATGTTGTGGATCGCGACATACTCCTTACGATACTTTATCATTCAGGCTTTTCCTCATCGGTGCGGGAATGGTTCTCATCTTATCTTCGTGGGCGTCTGCAAGTGATTCGTACACGACATGACTGCGCGTTGTCTGCTGGCGTTCCTTAGGGCGGTGTTATCTCATCTCTCTTGTTTTAAATTTTTATGAATCTCATTTTATGCCATACTCGTTGCTCGTGCGATCTGTACGCTGACGAAATAACTTGTCAATTCTCTGCGCTGCTTGTATTGTTTCAAAAATTTCCTGCCGATTAAAACCGAGGTTGTGCAAGTTTAAACCCTGGTTTTGCCTGTGCTAGATAATGCGAACGTATGCTACACTGACACCTCTCAAGAACTTCAAAACAAATTGAATCGTATTCTCAAAAACAGCAACCGTATACGTTTCATCTATGGCTTACGACCATATTTCCTCTTTTCTTTCTCAGCTTAAATGGCTTCGTATCACTTCTCGTAGGTCCTTCAAAAGAGTTCTTAAGTCTCATTTGCCCAGTGATTACATTAGCAGAAAGATAGATTAGAGTCACGGTGTTAAAATTATCATGAAACCAGATTTTTTCGCAGATTAGTCGATTTCAACATTTTGGGGCGGATTTCACCGTCGAAAATAAACCCGATTTTCAACGGTTCAAGCTAAACGAAGTTTAACCGTTTAACTGAGTTCAATGCCACAGTTTGCATTTCATAAACAATATATGAACGTAGTTGAAGCTAAACGCGATTAATATTCAATCGCCCAATTTTCGACGTCCAAGTCTCTAAAGACTTTTATGACGCGTTTAGAGAGCTGTCAATTGCACAACCATGTAAACTCAAAAATTATTTTTAATTTGTATCGTTTATTGTTTGCATACTTAAGTAACCAATGCATAAAAACAGGCCGTTTGATGTTGCAAAATATGAAATACACCGAGTTTTTGTTTTAGATCGGACGATATTTTATGTTTTCTTAACGCGATCAAAATGGACCTGGTGAAATCGGTTCGACTTAAACCAAGATCAAAAGATACATTTGAACTCAGTTAAGTAAAACGTGGTTTTATTAAATTAGGTTTCCAAAGTGATCAGTGAAATCGGATCTAAATCTGTTCAAATTCAATATAAAAAGTTTGAAAACCTTTACGAATTTTGATAAAATATAAAAATCAAAACGAACACAATGTATCGTTCATAAATGTGAGAAGGAAGGAAGGAAGGAGCAGCTAAAACTGCAAAATAAAACAAGGTTTTTTACAATATTGCCACTAAAATACTATTATATTAATAATATACTGACATAACACTATATTATATGTTCATGTACTGAAACTAAACTAAACGTTACGTCTTAATTTTATATCATTAAGCTTCGACTCCTATTGATAAATCGGTTTTGCGAAATTGTAGTAGAAGTTCGGTCATATACAGGATTTTTAAAAACTAAAATGACTATACTTAAATTATGGCTGTCCAACCGCTATAGTAATTATTTTTAATTGCAAAAAGATAATTTTTTAATTGAGGAAATCGTTCATCCGTTGGTACTTGCAACGTCTGCCCATAACAAATGCAGGTCTCATATGCCCTGTTATGGTCTAGGTAGGTTTCTCTGTAATGAGAGTTATTCTGTGAAAGCATTACTGTGCTTCGGTTTGAAAGGAATCGTAGCTATATATAACAGGGCGTGTGAGACTAACAATGTGATGTGTCACACAGAAACATTCTGGTTGACACAACATTTGTTGTGGGCAGACGTTGCACTTAGCTTCAGGTGAACGTTTTGCTCGTTTCGGCTCGCTACAATAAATAAAATTCAGTGTCACCTAGAGCTTTTCTGTGTGGCAATTGGCAACACACCGCGTCGGTCCCACTGACAAACAAGTACATATAATGTGTTTAGCCTGCGAGAGAATGAGATAGAATACAGTATACAGTGTTTCCTATTTAAATATAGTGTTATATTTGTATTTAGTAGTTTCTTATTGTATTATAATTTTTGATTTTGCTTCAAGATTTTGCTCCCATTAGCTCGACAACAAGTCTGAAAACAGTAATTGGCGCTGTATTTCAAAGGTATTTGGATCAAATCCAAACCTAAGCATTTATTTTCATACTTTAGTTACCATGAGCCACTTATCTCATTAGTTGAAATTGAAGGCTTAGTCTGTATAATATGGAATATAATATATGTAGAATAAAAAGTAAAATAATTTTTAAAGTTGGTAACAATATTATAATAAATAAACCCTACAATTATCCTATTCCTGATACTCTGCATTTGTCTTATTCTCTGGAAGTTTAGTTTTCTGAAGGTCTCACTTCTACTGCGTGTGAACTGCACACATGTAATGATTTCGTGTATTTTCGCCATACATACAATACCATATTGTGCCAAACCATCGAAGTTGAATGGGTTACCAAACCAAATGCCCCACTACGTCCAATAGAGAGCCAGATCGATTCACTAACTTACAGATTGGTTCAACATGTAGCAAAAACACTCTCACCGCTCAGAGGACACGCAAGAGCACGCACAAAGGTTTCTTACCATTTCCACAGTGAGATAAAAGACCTACATCTTGCTTACAATTAAACTATGGTCAGTTTTAACGTCCAGTCGCTGTTCACATGCCTACCTGTTGAAGACTGCATCTTAATTGTACCTAGGAAGCTAGCAGAAAACAACATGCCAGCAAAATATGCAGAATTGCTTAAACATTGCCTAATATCTAGCTATATGTTATGGAAGGAACAGTACTACAAGCAAGTAGATTGCGCGGCAATGGGCTCTCCAGTATCTCCCATTGTTGCCAACATATTCATGGAAGACTTTGAGGAGAAAGCCCTCTGTACTCCTCCTGTAAATCCAAGATTCT
Organism: Luehdorfia chinensis; assembly: GCA_019845155.1. Classification (NCBI taxonomy): domain Eukaryota; kingdom Metazoa; phylum Arthropoda; class Insecta; order Lepidoptera; family Papilionidae; genus Luehdorfia; species Luehdorfia chinensis. The sequence goes on from JAHVAK010000612.1 coordinate 553,103, forward strand.
TTTTTTTTTTTTTTTTATTGTATAAAGTGACGAAACGAGCAAAACGTTCACCTGATGGTAAGTGCAACGTCCGCCCACAGCAAATTGCTGTGTCACCCAGAATATTTCTGTGTGACACCACACTGCGCTCGTCACCCTGAGACATCAGTTCTTAAGTCCCAAATGCCCAGTGATTACGCTAGCTCACAGTGCCCTTCAAACCGAAACACAGTAATGCTTGCACACTACTGTTTCACGGCAGAATAACTGGCCCTGGGGTGGTACCTACCTAGACGGATTCCTGCATAGGAATCCTACCACCAGTGAAGTGATTCTACAAGCGGTACGTAGACGACACTTTCACAATTTTACCACCAGATAAAGTAACTGCATTTTTAAACCACCTTAACTCCATAAACTCCAAAATTAAATTTACAATGGAGTTAGAGGCAAATAAGCTTTCCTAGGTCTTTTAATAATTCGGAATCCTAATAACAATAAAGAGCCTATTCCTTTCTCAAAGGCCAGCAACGCATCTTCTATTCCTCTGGTATTGTAGATGTTCATGGGCGGCGGTCATCACTTATCATCAGGTGAGCCGCTTGCTCGTTTGCTCCCTCTTCCATACACTTAAACCATCCATTACAGTTAGCAACCTAGGAAAATCTTTGTTTCAGAGAGAAGAAGAAGAAGAAGTTCAAGCAACTCCTGGCCACCGAGGTTCAACATGTCAAACAAGTTTTGCACAACAACAAGCCTCGGGTCCCGCGCCTACGTCACAGGAACCGAGTGAAACCGGCCACAGTCGAAAGTGTAACATCAATAGTTTTTGCAGCGCACGCCAAATAATGACCTTTATCAGTAAATTTTTGATACCTTGAGTTACATCATAGCAATTTTCGTAGGAATCTCGTTTTTTTTTAAATTAAATACAACTCATGTTAGTCGGTGATAATGTAGTTGTATATAGGTGTTTAGATATGCAAACAGTTTCCTTAATTACCACAAGCCACTCGTTTTATTTGTTGAAATTGAAAACTTGGAGCCTATATAATATGGAATGTAATATATGTAGAATAAAAAGTAAAACAATTTTTAAACTTGGTAACAATATTATAATAATAAAACCTAAGTAAAGTTTCAGCCTATAAATGTCCCACTACTGAGCACAGGCCTCCTCTCATTTCTGACACGGTTTTGGAGCTAGGAAGAATCCGCCACGCTGCTCCAATGCGGGTTGGCGGACTTCACATGTCTTCGAAATATTTTTTATTTCTCAGACATGCAGGTTTCCTCACGATGTTTTCCTTCACCGCCGAGCACGTGGTAAAATCAGCACTTAAAATTGCAATTAACAATTTTAGTGGTGCCGGCACCGGGAATCGAACCCAGGTCACTCGCGTACTATGAAATTTAAAGCGAGCGCCTAGCCCCTGAGCTACCACGGCTCTAATAAAATAAAACCTACAATTATCATATTCCTGATACTCTGCATCTGTCTTATTCCCTAGAAGTTTAGTTTTCAGAAGGTCTTACTTCTGCCGCGTGTGAACTGCACACATGTATTTTTATTTTATTATATGCAATTAGTTTTCTTAAGTAATATACTTAAAAAAATGAGTCTAAGCTAATTCTGATACCAAATAGGACTCTGGTTGTGTTTTGAAGCATTAATCTTAGTTTTATCCATGTGCAATATAAGATGACCACATTAGCTGTAAATGTCCTATGACGTTCGCCTTCATATACTAGCAAGTCATACATAAATGTTGTTGATCTTAAAGTAATAGACTTTTGGCGCCTACTTGAAAAGTGAAGATTGTGTTCTTTATTGATTTTTTTTATTTCCGTGTATATTTGGAGTTTCGATACTTAATATTGCCAGTGTATTATGCAGCAAGTACTCGTGAAAGTGTGACTTAAAAATTCAATTCAACACCGATAACGTTATTTTTGTATGGTCGCCACTCGCCTAACAAATCTTTACTAAAATGTAACTATCCTTTTAGTGTCGATTTTCTTACAAACTTTGAAGTATTGCTTATTGTTTAATGATCAACTTATTCTAAAATTTATTATATTTATCTGAATATGATATTTTGACACTGGCAAAAAGCGAAGGACTATTGCCATCATTAAAAAAATATTGTTATGTTTCTACGCACGCATCTACTATCTATGGTCTGATTTTATTGATCAAAAATTCAGAATCAGTAGTCTTCTAGTCGTCGAAATCTTTAATACAACCACAATTAATCGCTTCTGTTAAATAATAATATTGTTTTAATTTAAATATGAGTGAAAACAGTGATTCCCGTATTCGTTATGCGTACTTTAAGAAAGAAGAGTTAGATTTATTATGCAGTATTGTTGATAATCTTATGAAAGATAAGAACAAAACAGATACTGAAAAACTATTCTTAGAAAAAGAAGATTGGATTAAAATAACTGAAATATTTAACTCCAAAACTAAATATGATGCTAGAGAAACTGATGATTTAGTTCGTTATTTCGGGAACATGGGACGTAGAGGAATAGCACAACCATGTCCTACAAAATTTATGCTGATCGGTTAGCTGCAGTCTTATTATAGTCTTTATATTTAATATTAAGATAAAAGAAGTACCCATATTCATCAGTAGCCATACATAGAACCATTACGAATTAGAACAAAGACAGGCTCTTATTATCTTTATCACCCCGGAGTCATTAGTTTGTGTATTGTACTAATATTGTCTTTGATCGGGGATTCAAACCCTTGACTTTATCCAGCGTTTAGATCCGCTGACTATTTGGCTATTTAGCCATCTTTTATATATAGATATAACTTTTTTATTCTTGTCAACCATTTCATTATATAAGAAATTAAGAATTGTTTAATCTTGTTGGACCGAAAGCGAAGATTTTGGGATATTTAGGAAAACAATTGATCCGTTTAAATTAATAACTTGGGTTTGCGGTAAAATAAGATTAAAAGAATATTGACTTTTCAGACGATATGTCTAACGCCATTGAGAGAGCAAAAGTGGAATTGATAAAACTGCAGACAGTGTCTGTAGAGCGTGAGATTGAATACAATCAAACAATACAACAGTTGGGACTGGAGGATTTTAGGAAAAGTATCAAATTTAATGAAGCAAAGCGGGAAAAGATGCTAATGCTATTAGATTTGGAAATAAAGAAAAATTCTTAATATTTTCATTGTTTATATTTACATAAATAGTCAGCTATTTTCCATTGCGCAAGGCAGAGACCACTTGCTACGATTCTGACAGCGAAAGATGTGTCTTTCGCTTCTTCTACTTTCATTAGTGTTTTCATACAAGCTCATCGGTTGCGGGTACTTTTGACGTGGCCTTTCCTTAAAACGACTTCGATCTGATAGTGATACGTTCGCTTACGTCGACCCTTACCGGCTTGCCCATTCACACTCGCCTCATTAATCTGTAAATATTTAACCTAAATTTTGACTTTGGCCTAGAATTTTTCTTCATAAGGAAAATACCTGATTCATGCATCCCATCCCTTTCCTGAATCCCGCTTGTATATTTCATATCTTCTCTTCAGTTCATCACAACGATTAAGATAGTGATGAATCTTTGTATACAGTTTGCGGACGATGCTGAGCAAGTTAATGCATCGGTAATTTTTGCAGTCCAGCTGCGACCTTTTTCAATTGTAAAGCGATACGATGATGGCCTTGTACCAGTCTCCTGGTACGTTCCCACTCCTCCAGCAAAGGTCGGTACAGCTGACCTAACTCAGCTACCACGCTCTGCCCGTTTTCATCTCATCTCTACCGTAATTGTCTTACCCTGCAGTTTTTCAGCCCAATTTCATTCTATTCAACGTTTCCACAATCTCAATGGCAAGTTGTATATCCTCTTTCTCAAATAAGTTTTCGAAATATTACTTCCATCTCCTTGGAAAGCATTCGTATTTTTACCTCTAGTTGATCTTACGGACTTCCAGAAGATCTTGATGTTGTTTTGAAAGTTTAACCTATTATATCCATACTTTGTCTAGCTTACAACCTCATTGGTTGGTTTTTGTATTCTTTAAATGCCTCTTGCAGTGAATCAAATCAACGAGGCCTTCTTTTACTCAGATATTGCCTTTTACTTATGCACGCAGTCTTTAACTTCACACTCTCTTTCTTTCTTTCTTCTCGTACTTTCATGAATCCTTACTTAAACAGCTTATACAATTAATCAACCTCACTTAACTAATCTAACGTGTCAAAATTCTCGATTAGTTTCTTTACAAATTCCTCTCCCACACCTTTCGGTAGATTCTTTTATGCGCTCTAAAACACTAATAGGTGCACACGCTGCCACATTAGCTACAAAGCCCTTCAAACAGAAAATTAGTAATTGCAAATTTGCACACTACTGCTTGACGGTAGAACATTTGCCACTGCGGTGGCACCTACCTAGCTGGGTTGCTGGATTGGAGTCCTGCCATCAGTTAGTAATGTTGTTAACATAATAAAACAAAAGGTATTACTTTGAAAGATCATTGTATTTAGTGCTACATGATTGATACATTAACGTGATATACAAACAAAGCAAATTATACATGTCTGGAATGCTTATTTATCATAATATATAGTGTTCGTGTATGTATACCTATGTGTGTGTGAGTTAATGCATGTAGGCCTAAGGTATGTGTTTACATATGGACATCTAAATCAATACCTATTCATTAACGTTTAATTTCAAAAATTATTGTTCATGCACGTTCTATAAAAATATAAAATGATAATGATGAATCGATATTTAAAGTCATAATTACATTGGCAAAGCCATCAGAATACGGACAAGAAATTGTTAATTACATTGTAAATACATAAAATGATTCTAATAATATTGTAATAAGGTTGTCGAGTGGCAACCCCGTAATGGCAAACGCAATAAAGGGCGATCTAATGGAGTAATAGGCTATGACCTGCACGATTTAGTGAGTGTTTGCGATCGTTGCATATGGCTCGAGACCATATCATACGGCACATTTGATAATCTATAGGAAAAGCCTTTTCGCAGTGGATTTGTGATGGGCTGAAATGATAATGATTAATTAAAATAATAAGTAGCAAAGTTGTCGCTTAATTGCGGCGTTAGAGAATCCATCATCCTATATCGTCTGTCATATATTGTGGATATCGTAATAGGTAAATATTCGCCCCTACCCACTACCATACACGCTGTACCATAAAACTCTCCGGCTTGCTGATAGAAAACGATATATCGCATTAATTCCGCCGGTTGTACCCTAAGAACTAAAAAGTGTAAATAAATAAGAAAATATTTAAACCAGGGGAGCCTAAAAAAAGGTTTGCAGTCTGCCAAGCAATTATCGAACCAGCGCCGTATGTTTCCAGAGCCTTGTTTGTCCCAGCCGCCAGGTGTCCCTGAGTTTTACGCCGGGGGTTCTAAATTTGAACCCAGCCGGATGCAACATTTATGCAAAAACACAAGTTGTTTTATGTGTTTATAATTTTTGGTTGCGTTTTATCTGTGAAATGTGAAAATATAGGATAAATCCTATTATGGGTATCTTTATTTATGAGACCATAAGATAATTTTTCCCAAATCCTGGTCCCTGTGCCTAAAAGATACCAGCCCCCAACAAAGTATCAACATAAAATAATGTGCTTGTGCATGCTAGGACGGCAGGCGGTGCTCTTCAAAAACTAGGTAAAATCAAAGATATTATAAATACATAGATACGTCATATTCCCAGAAGAAAACTAAACAACGCAGCGACAACACAACACACATTTATGATCACACACTGTTACTCCTTGTCACTCTCGGTGTAAACGGAGTAAGTTTATCTCTTTCCTTGCGATTGCGTAGTCATGGCGTAGTTTGAAAAGGCGACAACTGTCGCCTTTGTTTTAGCTTCAGTGACGGAACGTATCTAACTCTTTTATTGTATAATATCATTGTGTGATATACTCTGTGGCTCGGCCACTAGGTACAATTGGTACTGGAACCATTATTGGTTTAAACCTCTTGTGTTCTTACCATTTTATTTATCCAACAGAATCGATTCTGCCCTTGCTTTGAAGACATGTATTCATTGTAGTGATTTAGATGTTTTATAAGGAACCGTGTCTTGTTATATATTTACCATTACCAACTAGCCCTAAATTATATATAACAGTGATGTGAGTAACAATCAATTCATTTATTAGCTATCGCGATAAACGCAGAACAACGAACATGGCACTCAAAACACTGTTTATGATTTTGCACGCGGATCTTAATTTCGAATTTAGCAAGTTATCCTTCCTACTTTTGTTATAATGGTTTTCCGCAAATTAACGGCTGATTCTAAAAACTAATCATTTCTGCATTATGTTTTTTTTAATAAATTATTACCAGTACAAATTTGCAACTGTAAACATTGATATACCAAATAACCAAAAAAAAAAGAGCGCACATTTTGATTAGCATCGCGACAGGCGTGTCAATGCACGGATTTCATTTGAAAAGGTACTTTATGTCGCTGGAATAAGATTAAATAGGTGTCCGGCAGAGTAGAATAGCATCTACCTCTTTCCTACCGAGGTCTTGTTAGTGACGACTAAGGTATTGTATGGACAGCCTTTATTCTTACAGAATAACACCACAATATGCAATGCCGTCACTATACTGCGCGTGGGAACTGGGAGTAAACATTTTTAACTCGACAAAATGACGGCGATGTGGTTCGCCACCTTTCATTCATCACGTCTTATTACCGCGTGTAGGAAAAGTAGGCTACGTGAGTGGCCTCTGCCTGCCTCTCATAAAAAAGAGTGACTTTATGAATAAGATTAAATTTGTGTTTATTTCTTCGGCTCCAAAACCCTCTCACCCCGGCCCTTTTGAGAAATAAGAGGAGGCCTGTGCTCAGCAGTGGGACATGTATAGGGCTCTCACTTTTACTCTTTATTCGGAATTTGTGATGTTCATTTGGTAGTTTGGCTTAAGAGAATCTACCATCCCATGTCGTCCCGTGGTTGTCTTAAAAGTCGGCAGAGCCGCCTGCCAAATCCTCCCAAAATTATATGTACAAGTTTTTGTTGCAGTCTATGGAGTAGGCCTATGTTTAGCAGTGTTCAGATGATGATGATGATGATGATCTTAATTTTTATGTTTTGATCGATCGAGGACGCTCTTTGTCTAAGTGATTTTTGTATGGTTATGTGAATATTCGGGTTTTGTTTATATTAACAGCTGTTAAAGTTTTTTTTATTAATTGCACAATGGGCGTAGGAAACAATACTAAAATACGTATACGAAAACTATGATTAACGACTACTTATTTTCATTTTTAACAATATATACAAAGTAAGAAATAAATTAGTGCCTTGTAATCATTCCATAGTTAAAAATGAAAACATAAAAGTTTTCTGTTCTTTCAGTCTAAAAGCACAGATACATTATAAATATCTAAGTAGCCCACTACTACTGCAACGACGACCTCGTGGCCGACTGCTCACAGGTACTACTACGCTTCAGGTCTTGAATTTGAATACCGGCCGCAGCCAACATTTGCGAAAAAACAAAACATTGTTGTTTCACGGGTCTGGTTGTGTTGTGATTGTATCCGCGTCTAAAACACTGCATTCTAACCTACCAGGAGGCCATCATGAATCATTTTTCTTTTGAAACGCAAGTAGAAAAGTGCTAACTACTAAATTACATAATGTTAAGTTTATATAATATCTAATATATTGTTTAAAAACTATGCTCAAAGTGACAATTTCTTTTGGAAGAGGTATTAACTACTTGCAGGGAAATATAAACTAAAAATGTATAACGTAAGGTCTAAAATACTTTGTATACAATAACGTTAAAATAATTATTAAACAAAAAACAGAATTCTGTTCAGTATCTTTTAAGTAAATAGGTGTAGATTATGTCGTATATAAGAGCTTTAAATAATTTTACATTGACTAAAGAAGTTTTTTATATAAATTTAGGCTAAATAGGCAATTCTAACTATAACTAATATAAACAAACAAAATCATAATAAATATAGTCTTATGTAACTTAACATTATATGGAAAATACATCTTTTATACAATCAAAATCAATGATAATCGTATTATATTCCATAGAAATTAATGGAGATTAATGCCATATACATATAAACAATTACAAGCGACAAGTGTTGCAATATTTAAAAATAATAAGTGACCATTGATGCTGGAAAATGATGAAATTTTTGTGGTTCGGTTGTCGCTTAAAATGTTAACGGTTTTATTTGATAAAAAATATCTAATCATCCAGGTGACAAGCAAGCAGTCTGATGGTAAATGGTCACTGTCGCTCACACACTCATAATCATCGTAGAATGCCCCGTTGACTATAATTAGGCCCATTTGAGAACGCAAACCACTAAAAAATCATCAATGGTATCAAAACTTAAGCATTACACCAGGACTATCGAAGAATGTTTATCTGAAGGCCTTCACGATCCATACAATAAGTATGATAGCTAAGATGATGCCAATCATAATGAATATGAACATTTTTCTCCGATATCTTCGCTGGTGCTCTGCTGCCTTTGCTAGCTCGTCTACTCCGGCCTCCACACTCGCACTTGCTGCTTCAATGTGACTTTCAACAGTATCTATAATTAAGTTGTACTTTAATGTCATTGCTGTGTGGCGTTAAGAAAGTCTGCCACCTTGTCTCCGGTGGTCAAATTAAACATTTCATGGTTTCCAGGAGCTCCACCGCTGAGCACCGGTCTCCTATCATTTCTGAGAGGATTTTGGAGCCTGGAGAGTCCGTCAGACTGCTCCAATGCGGGTTGGCGATGTCACATGGCCTCCTGTTGGTTCTCTTGCGATGTTTTCCTACACCGCTGAGCAAGTGGTTAATCAGCACATGAAATTGACAATTTTAAAGGGCAGGCGCGCTCTATGACACTTTTTTTTCACAAAGTGATGAAACGCGCAAAACGTTCACCTGATGTACTCGCAATGACGTAAAGGCAACAAATAACAAATACGGTGTCATCCAGAACATTTTTGTGCGACACCACACTGCGTCCATCACCCTGAGACATCAGTTCTTAAGTCTCACATGCCCAGCGATTACACTAGATCACAGTGCCCTTCAAACCGAAACACAGTAATGTTTGCACACTACTGCTTCGCGGACAGAACAACTGTCGTTGAGGTGGTACCTACATAGACGGATTTCTCCATAGGAATCCACCAGTAAGAAGTGGCGAGTACCTTACAGAGCTTCTTTATAGAGATTACACGGCTTTTTTATAAACATTAGGATAATAAAAAGTATACACAAATGTATGTAATCGTACAAACAATAAACGCTTAAGCGTTTTTTAATTTTTTTACAGTAAAATCAAATAATTAAGTACATTTTTTTATGATATTCCGAATTGAATGGGAAATCTTACCGACAGTCTGCGCCTGCACACTGACCATTTCAGCCAGCTCCTGCATTATCTGGTTGACGTCTAGGACGTCCGCTTCTATTTTGTTGATGTACGCCTCCTTCTCAAGCAGCATGCTCGTTTCAAATTGGACCAAACGCGCCTGAAGATAGTTCAATATAATTATCTTAAAAATTTAAACACGTAACATCATTGCACGTTGTCCAATATCGACTTCATATTTTATCATTAATGTTTATGTGTAAGATTTTGCAAAATACGTCTGATACTCCAGACATTTTCGTTTCAGCCTATCACAAGTCCATTGCTGAACGTAGGCCTCCCCCATAGATAGCCACAAAAGTTCGTAGCTCTCATTTCGGAGGTATTTTGCCACAGTTGCCACGCTTGAGCCGTGGTAGCTCAGGGGCTAGGCGCTCGCTTTAAATTTCATAGTACGCGAGTGACCTGGGTTCGATTCCCGGTGCCGGCACCACTAAAATGTTAATTGCAATTTTAAGTGCTGATTTACCACGTGCTCGTCGGTGAAGGAAAACATCGTGAGGAAACCTGCATGTCTGAGGAATAAAAAATATTTCGAAGATATGTGAAGTCCGCCAACCCGCATTGGAGCAGCGTGGCGGATTCTTCCTAGCTCCAAAACCCTCTCAGGAATGAGAGGAGGCCTGTGCTCAGTAGTGGGACATTTATAGGGCTGAAACTTTACTCTTTACTTTGCCACGCTTGAGGTTGGTAACCAATCTTCTGGTTTTCATTTTCCCTTAGTCGACTTTTACGACACCCGCGGGATGAGATGAGGTAGTAGACCCTCTTAGGCCGCCACCACACGGCATTTTAGGGATGATCAACGTTACCGTACCCAGACCTCTTGCTCGAGCATGTAATTTTAGACCACTTCACGTAAAAACTAGAAAAACTGTTTTTGGTTCTAATGCCCCGCTTCATATAAATGTAAATTCCTATAACAAATTCATGAAGAGAACACTGTGATTTAGATATACATCATAAGACTGTTTTAAAATTTAGAAATAATATTAAATGTGATATGTAGTTTTAAGTAAGGAATATTTATATATTGATGATGATGTTCTCCTAGCCGATTTCGAACATGGCGACAACTTGCGACTACTGTCGAGAGCCATCAACTGCGCAGGAGATATTATAGTGCCACAGGTGTACGCGCAAACACACAACCTACCCGCGCCCGATGTAACGCTGATGCGATAAGATCGGAGGTGGGCTATGATGCAGTGTCAGAAACACGGGGACAATCACAACACAACCAGACCCGAAAACCAACAGTTTATGTTTTAGCACAAATGTTGGCTCCGGCTGGGATTCGAACCCAGGACCCGCGGCTTAGAAGTCAGGTACTCTGACCACTGAGCCACGCGGTCGTCACATATTATCAAATAAATAAAATTGGAGTGTCTGTCTGTGATTTGGCAATGTACAATTTATCTTAATCTCGAATGGTAATTTGCAAGACACCAAAACTTAAACACTCGTTTAAATAAACGTTTTGCGTGACCGAGTGAAACCGGCTACAGTGGAGCGTGTACCTGCTGTTTACCTTATGTCAAAGGATTCACCGACAAGATTGAGGCGGGCTTCCATAAAAATATTCTTCAAGTCGCCGAAGAAGATAAGTCAGTTTTTACCATCAGTCAAGTGCAAGTCCTTCTACAAGATGCATGAGTATACAAGCTGTATTGTGAATGTGGTCTCTCTTAAATAAGGCAAACAAAAAGATCGATAAAAACCCGTGTAAAAGAACTGCTATGAAAGAGCTGATGTGAAGCATTGTCGCTCTAGGAAATCTGCAGACTGTGACCATGTTCTGGATCGTCCCACCCATTACATGAGCTTTGATAAACAATTCCTTGCAAAAGCCTAGCATACCACTGTAAGACTTCAAGGCACAGTTAGCTCTTTCTGTGTAGATCGGACCAAAAATACATACACACATAGAGTCACGCCTCTTTCTCATAGGGGTAGGCAGAGACCACATCTTTCCACTTGCCATGATCCTGACACACATCTTTAGCTTCCTCTACTTTCATTAGTGTTTTTAAAAATAATAATTAATAGCTGCAGGTACCGGTACCACGGGTTAACTATGACATTAGGATATCTGTCACCTATGACCTCCCCTGACAGTTGGTACTTCACAGCGCTCAAAACGTCGGGTTATAAATAGTTCAAAATTAAACGCGATAGAATCCGTAAAGATAAGATTTATTGAAATTTGTAGTATTCGCGTAAATATAGTTTATAAATAGTTCAAAATTAAACGCGATAGAATCCGTAAAGATAAGATTTATTCAAATTTGTAGTATTCGCGTAAATATAGTTTATAAATAGTTCAAAATTAAACGCGATAGAATCCGTAAAGATAAGATTTATTGAAATTTGTAGTATTCGCGTAAATATAGTTTATAAATAGTTCAAAATTAAACGCGATAGAATCCGTAAAGATAAGATTTATTGAAATTTGTAGTATTCGCGTAAATATAGTTTATAAATAGTTCAAAATTAAACGCGATAGAATCCGTAAAGATAAGATTTATTCAAATTTGTAGTATTCGCGTAAATATAGTTTATAAATAGTTCAAAATTAAACGCGATAGAATCCGTAAAGATAAGATTTATTCAAATTTGTAATATTCGCGTAACGCGCGTTTTAAAAAAAAATTGTACGCCGCATTACGCTCTAATGAATAAAATAAATTTATGTCATTTTAATTACCTGTGCCTGTTGATTTGCTAACAGGGCAGCTTCTTCATCATCAGCAATGGCTTGCTGTTCCATAGCTTGAGGGTCGTTCCTCACACGAGGTTTCGAGGGCATATGCGCTGCCATCTTCTCCGATACTTGCTGTTAATTTGAATGAGTATCTACTTAGGTGCCACCACAATACCAGTTATTCTGCCATCAAGCAGTGGCGTGCAAACATTGAAACATTAAAGAACGGCACTGTCAGATTAATTTACTTGGCGTATCAGACTGAAGGACCGAAGTCTCAGGGTGATGAGCGCAGTGTGTTGCCACACAGATATGTTCTGGATGGCACAGCATTTGTTATGGGCGAAGTTGCACTTACTAGCCGAACTTTTTGCTCGTCATATTAGATTCTTCATAAAAAAAAACCGACTGAAGGAAGCTGGACAGAACAGAGGACATAGATGTTACATTAAATGTTGTATTTACACATAATACTTGCTAAGGCATTCTTTACTTCATAAATTCTTTTCTTCTCGGTTAATTTTAAAGAAGTTCTGACAGCTCCCATAGCCCAGTTGGTAGTGACCTTGCTTTCATCCGCTGAAGGTCATGGGTTTGAATTCCGCTTGGAGCAAACATTTGTATGATAAATATGTACGTTTTATTATTCACTAGTACAAATACACGGCGTTGTCCGGGTATAGAATAGAATAGAATAGAATATTTTTTATTCAATATAGATCATTTACATCATACTTATTGAACGTCATTTTTTTTAAACTACACTGGTTTGCAAAGAAATGCCTCTGTCCTGGGAAGAACCAGTAAGAAACCCAGCGGGATTATTCTTTTCAGTAATTTTAAATATACAATTACAGCAGTTTTATAAAGTAGAAATAGCCTTGGCAGCGATCACCTCATTCCCAGGGGTTATCATCATCCATGTATTCCTTAATATTATAATAACCCTTCTTAAAAGTAGCTCCACTTTTCCCAAGTGTTACGATATCCCCTTCCTATCAATAACCTTGGGCCTCACTGCGGGATAGGCATTGAAATAAGTGGAGGGGCAACGGCAAAGTGATTGCTCGAGTAGTAGAGAACTCTTAAAAATTTAATTAATTAATGTACTCAAAATTGTACATTAAATTAATTAGTTAAATCGGAACAAACATACATTATAACGTAGCAGTAGTCCACTGCTGAACATAGGCCTCCCCCCCTGATTCCCACAAAAGTTTGTAGCTCACATTTTGGCGGGACTTTGCCACGCTTGGCAGGCGGGTTGGCAACCGTAGTTTATTTATAGATAGTATTATATAGATTTTTAGTATTATATATATAGATTCTGCTGCCCAACTCCTGGTTTTTATTTTCTCTCTGTCGACTTTTACGACACCCTGGGGATGATATGCGGTGGTACATTCTCTTCAGCCGCCACCACACGGTGAATTTTATATAACTGTATACATTATCTCATTGGTGAGAAACATTAAGAAACCATGTGCGTCTAACCACGTTTTAGGAATAGCTTGGATTTTTTTTACTTTGGATAGATGTTGACATTTTTGTTTTTACAGAATACATAGGTATATGAAAACATTGAACTCGGCCCACCTTCTGAACTGATGAGTATGTCGCCAGTGCGTCCCTGAACGCCTGGGTGAGGCGTTCCACCTGCAACTTCTGGGGCTTGTCACCGCGCCGCACGACAACGCCCAAGCGCTGTATATCGCGTGCGGTTGTCGATACGGAGCTGTTCACGTTCTGTTGGGTGTCGTGACTGAAAATTACATGGAACTGTCTAAACACGTTCACCTGATGGTAAGTGCAACGTCTGCCCATAACAAATGCTCTGTCACCTAGAACATTTCTGAGTGACACCACACTGCGCCCGTCACCCTGAGACATCAGTTCTTAAGTATCAAATGCCCAGTGATTACGCTAGCTCTCAGTGCCCCCAGTGCCGAAACTAATAGGGCAAAGAAAGGGTCAACCCCTTGTCGGCACCACGTTGCCGTGTCCGAATCCGAAATCTGTAATGACTGTACAAAAATATCGGATGAAGAGTGATTCACTACCAGAGACGGAAACAGCCAGAATTTAAGCAGACCCGTAAACCAATACTACCACTCCATCTCATCCAATGGATCTCGTAAAAGGCGAGTAAGGGAATTTAACTGCACTGTGCACCCAACAGCGCATGGTGGCGATGGGCTCACCACCTATCACACCAAGTGCATTATATTATTTTGGTGAAACGTGGATTGTGAGAATCATCTGTTTTTGCATTGAGTGCCCAATCTCTGACTACCCCTTATGGGCTACAGTCGTGATCTTATGTATGTATGTATGTAGAAATATAGGAGACGAGGTAACTCAGGAGGATAGGCGCGCACTTTAAGTGTCGTAGTACCCGGATGTGCTGGGTACGATCTTCGGTGTCGGCACCTACTGCAAATTTAAGTGCTCCTTGGTGGCGAAAACCCCCATGTTTTAGAAATGAAAAAAATAATGTGCAAACTCGCGCTGGAGCAGCGTGGCGGACTCTTCCTGTCTCCAAAATAATCTCAGGAATGAGAGGAGGCCTGTGCTTAGGTGTGAGACATTCATAGGCTGTTTAGCTTTCCGCTTACCATTTGTGTGTTTTTGCTATCTGCTATATATATGACATACAGAAGAACAGCTTCATTTCAGCCTATTGCTAGTCCACTGTTGAACATAGGCCTCTTCACAGATTGCCTTATAAGTCTGAAGCTCTCATTTTGGGAGATTAGGGCATAGTTGCCACACTTAGCAGGCAGGTTGGCAACTGCAGTTTATTTATTTAGATATTGCAGGAAGAAAGGTCTAAATTTTCCCTCTGTCGACTTTTACGACACCCACGGGATGAGATGGGGGTTTAAGATTCTCTTTAGCTGCTACCACATGGCGAAGAACAGCCTACAGCTAAATATAAAACATTAAATTAAAAAAATATAGTGATTATGTGTCCAAACCATAATCCTGTTATTATCATATCACCGGAGAATAAAAGGTATACAAAAGTTTCTGTTTACACCTGCAAGATATCACTGTCGTCATCAATACTCACATCTTATCTCTAAGCTGTACACTATCATTTGGACCTCCAATTTGTTTCATCATCTTCTCCAAAGATCGGAGGCCACTGTTAATTGTGTTGATATTATCTGCAATGCCCTCACTTAAGTTATACAACTCTGTGGGACTGAAGTCCGCGAAACCGACGGTAGGGGGCGCCGCTGTCGAACCATAGTCGCGACTTGAACCACTGATTGGTTCCCGCTCCGACATGACGACACTGAAAATAAGGTTTTCTTTATGGTAATTTTATTGTTATAAATAGGATAGTAATTATCCCTCCCTCCCACTATAATTTAAAAGCATTTTCCAAGAGATTTCTTCCTTAGGAAGGTTTGGCAGATGACATTGCTAAGGGAGGGTAGCTAACTGCCAGATTGAATGGTCTGATCTTACTGATGTCTCCTCTAACCATTAATTTAGATGTATATTATAGTTTGCATATCAGAAACCTTAAAAGCATGACATTGAACAAATGAGATATTTATTGAGATTCTCATGCAGCAACATAGATGACGCTACATATGTTTACAGAAATTGATTTACAGTATAACTAGTGGAAACATACACAAGCAACCTATACAGATAGATGTTTTGAGATATAGCAAACAGAAATTGAGGCATACAATCCGCCTAATGGGAAATGGTGTTTATCTGCACCATCCTTCATAACACTGCTAAAGACTATGATTGAATATGCCTTTGCCAGAAATTGGATTACAGGTTCTTTCAATTTACCATGTAATATATGGCTGCAAATCTGCTACTTTACTTGGACTTGGAGTGACTATTCAGTGGTATGGACACTAATGTGAATAGAGATGTGCATGTACCGACATGTTGGGTGCTGGCAGAATAACAGCATTGTAGGTTTTGCAACATTTATTCTGAACCAGGGATTTGCTTACATGCAAACATTTTCTGCTGTATGGTTGTGGCAAGTTTGACACCCATTTCATCTCATAGTTGTTGTTAAAGACAACTATGGAATATGGCAGAAATCTTAAATATCTCATGGGGTCTGATAGTTTTAGGTAACATGCAGTAGCATAATAACATTTTACATTCTTCCATATTTGATATTAAAATTTTAGTGTATGTTATTCTCAAATCAAAAAGGCAGGAGGGTTGCTCTTTATTAGGTCAGAAAATAAACTTCTGAATACTGTAGGAAGCTATCAACTGTTCAGGAGATATTGAATTGCCATAAGGGTATACATAAAGGCACTCGCTCATCCTAATCTACTTGATGTCATACTATTGTAGGTAAGCTATGATTTGTTAATGGTAAGGAAACAACTAAACCCAAAAGCTAAGAGGCTAAGATTTGAAACTCCATGCCATAGCAGTCACTAGCCAAAATGGCTATATAAAAATCATTAGGATAAGATAAGGAAGTTTTAGAGTAACATACATTTGAAATTATTATTATTCATACACAAACATGCATGCATACTTATATTAAATTCATGATATTTTAAATTTTAATGTACAGTAGTGATAAAATAAATTTCTTATTATTTAGAATACTTTCTTTACATATGTTACTTGAATAATATTTGAAGTCTTTACTTCTATATATTGCTGGCCATAGTTTTTGGCAGTTAAGATGATATTAAAAGAAAAAGTTTTAATATTGTAATGTCTTTAATAGCGCGCAGTTTTTGAATATTTTGCTTACATTAAAAAAAAATTGTATTGTCATACATACATAAATTTCTAGTAGTTACCTTGGAAGATGTCAAATGTGAGATCAGCTTCTCCTTTAAATTTGAACTATATTTTTTCGTAAATACGACGTAATTAAATGTGGTACGATGAATCACTACTGTTCACAAGTAATTTTCATAGCCAACAACACACAAAAGAAAAGCGAAAATTGGGTTCGATTTGTCACATTTACGTGCGTATCAGTCAGGACAGGTCAAACCGGTTTGAAGAGTAATTTTACCTTTAATAAATGTAACGTTATTAATTTAATGAATAAATAATTATTGCACAGCTGGTTCTTTTTAATGAGATGAACGTCAAATGTAACATATGTCAAAATCACAGACTCAGAATGCTAAACTGTCAAACACAAACCACACAAAACACAAACTCAAGGAACTTAATACTCTTTAAAGAGAGCACAAACGAATAAATAGAAACAGTAAATTAAACTTAAACCAGGAAAAGGAAATTAAAATATGCCATCGAGTCGATTCAAAGAATAAAGCCGATAACGATAGGCGGATTAAGTTATACTAGGCAGCATTTCGTACCTTACGCCACCTAGCGGTTAAAAAAGTTTTTAGATATCTTCTCATAGAATTCATCATCAGAACTTGATTCATATTTTGTATGGGAAATAATTTATATGGTACCACCACCAAGTCGGTTAAAGATCGTTACTTACTGTCAACAATTTTGCAAGTAATTATGGCCTTAATCGCGTGTCTAAATAGCGGTAGGATTTTTATTGAATTTTGTAATTCCTGTACTTATACATTTTGAGTTTTCATGTTTAATGTTGCATAATTCAATTCAAGACCAAAATTGTACTTTTCGTTTTGTCTCTATCCGGCCAGCTAAATCAAAATAAAATATATCTTCACTAAAAGTCAATTATCATATTACTGTCGATCGAAATTTAGAAGTCTGTCTGCTTGAAGATTTTATACCTGGATAATATGTTATTTGCCACTAGAGAATAGTTTACGACTGTTTCCATAAATAAATAAAAAGGCGTTTTCTCTATAGGTGTGGTATACGTGTGGTAGCGGCTTAAGAGAATCACCCCATCTCATCCCGTGGGTGTCGTAAAAGTCGAAGGAGGGAAAATTAAAACCGAGATGGGCAGCAGCATCTTCTTGGAACATCTGAATAAATAAACTGCGGTTGCCAACCCGCCTGCCAATCGTGGACACTACGGCAAAACCCTCCCAAAATGAGAGCTACTAACTTGTAGCAATCTATGGGGGAGGCCTATGTTCAGTGGACTAGTGATAGGCTGAAATGACGATGATGATGACGTAAAATGACTCATCATGTTTCGGCAGAAATTTGACACACGCGTAGACGGATGATCGGTAGTATTGGCCTACAATTTTTATTTCTGTTTCTAATATTTCTTGTTTTAACATTGTTGCAGTCCCAAATAAATGAATAAAAGACCAACGGGGAGTATTTTGGTTCATCATCATCATTTAACTTATCCACCACACGTTCTAGATCACTAATAAGTTCATGCACACGTTCAACAGTTCTATAAGTGACATTTTTGGTATTTTATATAATATACTTCTTGTTTATATTGATTTTGTTTGTATTGGTGTACAATAAATAATATATTGATTCATTATCATCATCATTTCAGCCTATCACTAGTCCATTGCTGAACAAAGGGTTCCCCCATAGATTTCCACCAAAGTTTGTAACTTTCATTTTGGGGGATTTTGCCATATTTGCCACGTTGTTATATTCAGATGTCACAGGAAGATGCTGCTGCCCATCTCCTGGTTATATTGATTTATATTGATTCATTGATTTAAACTATTTTATTTGTCGTAAATTCTAAGGCGAAACAATGACTAACATAATGGGTAGATAGATACTTAATGATTTTTTAAATTTCCACTTCAGTACTTGATTTTGCCTGCCCGTATTGTATGCAAGATAACAAAATGTTACCTTTGCATTTTTGTTTGTTTTTGATATAAATTTCCGTATAAATGTGGAGCTTCGAAAGAGGTGAACTTATAAAAGATGCATTTATCCATATTAAAACGATGATGGTGATGATGATGATGTTCTCCACGACCCGAAAACCAACAATTTGTGTTTTAGCACAAATATTGGCTCCGGCTGGGATTCGAACCTAGGACCCGCGGCGTAGAAGTCAGGTACTCTTTCCACTAGGCCACGCGGTCGTCGATTAAAACGATTTATTTTGCAGAGGAACGCCTACAAATATTTACTATTTAAGTAAAAAACATGCTGCGCATGAAATTGTTTTTTTTTTATTTGATGAAGTGACGAAACGAGCAAAACGTTCACCTGATGGTAAGTGCAACGTCTGCCCATAACAAATGCTGTATCCCAGAACATTTCCGTGAGACACCACACTGCGCCCGTCACCCTAAGACATGAGTTCTTAAGTATCATATGCCCCGTGATTACGCTAGCTCTCAGTGCCCTTCAAACCGAAACACAGTAAGTAATGTTTGCACACTACTGCTTCACGGCAGAATAACTAGCCCTGGGGTGGAACCTACCTAACTAGACGGACTATTTTTAATAGGACTGCTGCTCGTCCGGGTCTAGATTATCCTCTTTTCCAAGCAGGTTGAGACTGGTGTCAAGTCAGCTGAGTTCCATTTGCACGGAATTCTAGCAAGAAATAAATAAATAAATAAAGAAAAACACTTATTTGCATCCATTGTACTTACTTAATTATTAAAATCAACAAACCCAAGCTTTAAAATTTATTTCTTAAAGCCAATAGACATTATGTCTATTGGCGATCCTGCGAACCGAAATAAATTTGTCAAGTGGAGAGCAGCTGAAGATGACGGCCGGCTGGTGAGTCCAAATTTTCACCTTTCTTTCCTTGCCATATTATAGTTTTGTTATATTTGAAATCAGACCTCTTGCCATATAACGTTATCTGGTTTTGCATAAAAATCTGTGAAACTTATTTTTAAGAATACTGTAACTTAATAATTAGTTGCTTAAAGAAATAGAGTAGGAACAAATCGATAGGTAGCGCGTCCGTACATGGTGGAGCGATAACAGCTTTCTCGGTAGAGACTAAGCGATAACAACTAATATAAATTATAATTTTAGTGTATGTCTGTTCGATAATGTTATTACAGAATCTTTTATATGATATTGTGTGTTTTATATTAATTGTTTTACATTTATTTCAACTATATTTTTGTGTGACCTTGTATTTTCGTGTTAAACTTTTTATTTGCCGTTGTTAATATACGCAATAAAATTGTAAAAATGGAAGGACAAGTGCAAATTAAGATGATCCCCAACGAAATGCTCAAAATTATACCCGTATTCAGCGGCGATAAGCACCAATTAAATCTTTTTATTCGGAAATGCGAGTATATATTAGATAAATATAGGGGAGCCGAAGAACAAAACTTGTATGTAATGTACGCGATAACGAGTAGGCTCGTAGGCGACGCGGCAGCGCTCTTTAGCGAGCGTGAAGATATTAATTCCTGGGGAGATTTTAAAGAATTATTAATTCAACATTTTGGAGACCCTAGGAGCGAAGAATGTGTAGCTATCGAGCTTGAAGGGTTGCGTATCAGAAACAACGAGTCCTATTTAGATTTTTGTAATCGAATTCAATTCGTTCGTAGTGTTTTAATATCTAAAGTAAATAGATTAAACGATCAGAATATAAAGAGTAGTAAAATTACTATTTACAATAACACGTCTTTAAATGTATTTCTGTATAATTTGCCAGAGAATATGGTGCGTATTGTTCGCTTAAAGGCACCCAGTACATTAGAAGCGGCCTTGAGTGTAGTCATGGAAGAAGTTAACTTCCATGAGCAGTATACATTGCGTAATAAGATGTACGGAAATCCTTCGAATAAACCACCGCTATTAAATTTACCCAATAATAACCCCACGTTTAAATTCGATACAAATAATTTTAATACAAGTGCACCAATAGGTTATAAAGCCGCATTAATGCCTAATAAATTCAATTTTGGAATTCCGCAAGTGACCCAATCAAAACCAATTCAATTTAATAATAATCAACAAAATTTTGGATATCGCCCACCACAATTTGGTATGAACCCGCAACAGTTTAACATGCGCCCTCAACAGTTCGGAATGCAACCACAAAATTTTTATAAGCCCCAACAATTTGGTTACAGGCCTCAGTTAAATAAAAATCAACACACTGAGTCCATTGATGTTACAATGCGAACGGCGCCACCAGTTAGACCAAATCAACAAGGTTTACAATTAAATGAACTTGACCTTGATAGTTCCTATTACGATAATGCGTGCAACGACGCGTTCCAAATTTCTTATGATAACTACTACTGTGAGGAGTATCCAGGTAGTAGCCTTAATATTTGGCGGATATTCATTTTCATAATAACTAGGCCAAGTAGTTATTATGAAAATGAATATCCGCCAATAACCCCCGAAGTACCTTATGAGGTTCCAACCAATATGGATGACGAGGATTTTCAGATAGAAGCCTCGGAATTATTTTGTATGTTATTCTGTCATTTACATTTTGTATCATTATTATAATTAAGTATAAATTGTGTGTTTTTGGGCGAAATAATCGGGTTATTGAAAATGCCGATAATTTCGCTCTTGAGGAGGGAAGAGTCATGGATTCGACCCCACATAGAGTCATACAAATACGTGCATAGATACTGTTGCTGGCTATGCACACTGTGTGTGGCCTATGGAGCTATGCCTATGTAAGCAAAATGATAATTAGCTCTGAATAAAATATGTATTAGAATAAGATTCATTGTTAGAGTACATGAGCTTCTGTACGGACATATCCTAGTTTTATTTTAGTTTTTAAAAACGCCTCCACCGCTCCCGTTAACTTGACTAGATACTTAAAATGTACTTGCTACATCAGCTTTATTACTGAGTATATTAAGTAAATTTTTAGTTTTGTTTAAATATTTATAGAGGCAGAATCTGTTTTTATAGAAAGAGGAGAAATAAAAATTATTCACTTTTATGAAGCCAGGATATCAGAGTAATATAGAATATGAAAAAAAAAGTTAAACTGGAGATACATATATACGATATATAATTATCTCCGCCTATCACTGTTGTAAATTATTTTCTGTTTCACACGGTTATAAGACAACACTAGACTAAGTTTAGCCTAGGTAGTCGTAGTTTAAAAAGGGGCGGTATAATCGGTATTGCGCACGGGCGCTCAAACAGTTAGCGGCGAGCCTTGGTGATGGCACCTCTAAAATTGTTATTTTAAGTGCTGATTTACCACCGCTGAGGTAAAGGAAAACATCGTGAAGAATCCTGCTAGTCTGAGGAATAAAAATATGTCGAAGACATGTAAAGTCCGCCAATACTGATTGGAGCAGCGTGGTGGACTTTTCCCGGCTCTAAAATCCTTTCAAAAATGAGAGGAGGCCTGTGAACTTTACTTTACTATACTTCACCTCTTCTGGCGACTGGAAAGAGTCGCGCGGCTTCTATTGGCCTGATAAGATATCTAATGTCACCGCTTTGAATACAGTCAACGGAATATTACCACGAGCTATAATTAGTTTGGTTCATCTGCCTATTCCTAAGAGGAATAATGGGCGAAAGTTCCTAAGGAGCTTTCAACTACCGGGAAGATGTTTAGATCACATAGTTTCCGAACAAAACAGTTTCAGCCAAGTCCGAAAAAGCGAAGACGCCGTCACGGCGTGATATTGATTCAACCAAATCAACCTTTCGGCTGCTGACCGACACAGACAGCCAAGTAGCAACAACCAAAAAATTATTCAAAAATCTTGCGGTGGTCCCCACCTCCACGTTCAGGACTGCAGAACTAGCTATTGATTGAATGAACCACATCAAGAAACGAGTCCCGGAGTTTAAGAGATGAGGAATTCGCAGAAGTGAATAAACCGACTTCACTTGTCTATGGCAAATAACCTTTTTTTGTTAAGTATGTGTAATACGCTATTGACCTGATAGTTTTTAGAACTCATTTTAAAGAGCCCTCTCCTAGTAAGCTGCGAGGAAGGAGTAGAAGGCCCGAGGCATGTACGTTTCCTCATTTTCCTTTACCACAGATCAAGGGCAAATCGTTATTTTAAATATCTCTAATATAAAAATTAATAGTAAATACCAATACACGTAAATGTTTTGGCGATGTAGCAAATACTAAAATCGCGAAAATCATCTGCTCCATATATTTTGGACGAGTAGGTATTTAGTTTTTTTGACTGATTTTTTTTCGCGATTTTCATTTCTGCTTTGATTAGTACTTTTAACCTTTTTCGGCTTGTCTAGGCGTAAAATTGTGTAAAATTATTTACAATATAATAAAAAAAAAATTACGGGCGGCTGTGGAAACATGAGCAACGAAAGAATTCTCCTCACTTGGCAGGACACATAAAGCGTTCGACACCTGCGCATTGTGCGATTAAAAAAAATGTTAAAAATACTCAGAATGTGAGTATAATGGCAGCACAACGGAACCACGACCGGTTGGACAATGAATTTGAAATTCGATGTGTAAATTAAATATTAATAAAAAAGTTGAACAAACAACATCATATGAATACAAGTTAAAAGAGTCAAGCTCTGAGAGAGGGCTTTTATGAATTTATTTAGTTTCATTTAAATTATTGGTATAAGAATAAATTTATTTTAATATTAAACAAGTAATACAAACAAAAAAGTTATCTTTGTTCATCCGAAAGGACTTAGTGTACAGACTACTTATGAACTACTAAAAAATGAAATTTATACTGATTATGTAATAGATAGTGACATCCACCATTTTATCATTTTAAATTATCCATCTTCCGATACGTTTATAGCCTTAGTTCGCAACGCATCAGTACTTTAACTATTTAGGCTATGCTCTTCTGGAACACTCTTCTTGATATTATCAGGAATGCACTATTTCTAGGCAAAAACCCAAATCCTTATTTTAATTATACTTGTATTATTCTCTATGGGGGAGGCCTATTTCAGCAGAGGATTTGTGATGGTTGAAATGATGATGATGTGTATAGTTATGTGATTATATGATGTTCCCCTGGGCGGTTTTCGCCCAAGGCTATGTAGCGACATCTATGTCGCCACATGAGAAGCTCAAGAAATATTCGTATACGTCCATAATCGCGCTATGAAAGTTTTCTGAGATGCAAACTATATATACAACATTTAAATATTACTAGTAGGAGGAAACGTCCTCCCCAGATCAGACTATTCGATCTGACGGGTAGCTACCCTTTTCCATGGCAAAATCATTCGCCAAAATGGTGACCCCCGGTACGAACATACGCAGCCAGCTTCTCCGAACCACAGCAATAACGTCATCGGCAGCCATCACAGTCACAGCACCAGACTACTGTCAGCACAACGCGTGCTTCCCAGTCTCTCAACCACTGAGGATCAACGGCGGCCCCTTCTCCTCAGGCTAACTCCTGCGGCATCAACACTTGTCTCCATACGTCTCGACGCACTGAAGACCTGGACACAGGTTCACCGCAACGCCAGACTGCACCTCATCGCCTGACGTCTCAAGTTCTCCACGCTAAACTACGACTTCCAGTCTCGGCGGTGGAGTTATGTAGCGACATCTATGTCACCACATGAGAAGCTCAAGAAATATTCGTATACCCATAATCGCGCTATCAAAGTTTTGTGAGATGTGCACTATATATACAACATTTAAATACGAGGGTGGATTGAAAAGTACTCGGCCTAACACAGATCCATTCAATTCTAAAAATCAAATCTTCCCACATTATTTAGTTCAGTTCAGACTAGTTCATTGTGTGAAGTTCGAAACGTGTGCGATAATTAGTTGTGATTTTATAAATTTATTAACAAAGTAATCGGTCATAATTTCCGCGAATGGAGCAAATCGAGCAGCGTGCCGTCATTAAGTACCTCCATAAGAAGGGGCTATCATCAAAAGCCATCCATGATGACATGGTCAGTACATTAGGCGATTGTGCTCTGTCATATTCATCCGTCAAAAAATGGATAGCAGAATTTAAGCGTGGTAGAGAGAGTGTGAAAGATGAACCCCGCTCTGGAAGGCCTTCGACGTCAACTACTGACGAAAATATTAAAAAAGTACTTGATTTAATAATGGGAGACCGTAGATTAAAAATTAGAGAGATAACCGAGATTATAGGCATCTCTTATGAACGAACTCAAAACATCATTGTCAACGAGTTGGGTTTCCACAAGGTGTCTGCGAGGTGGGTTCCGCGACTGCTTTCAGTTGAACAAAAAAGAACGCGATTGACTATTTCATGCCACTGTTTGGAGTTATTTGAAGCCGATGCAGATGATTTTTTGAATCGTTTTGTTACTATGGACGAAACATGGGTTCATTACTGTACACCGGAAACAAAACAACAATCAAAACAGTGGAGAAGACCTGGTTCACCACCCCCTAAAAAGGCTAAGTCGATTTTGTCGGCAAATAAGGTGATGGCTTCAGTATTCTGGGACTCGAAAGGTGTGATTATGATTGATTATCTTGAAAGGGGTCAGACTATAAACTCTGATTACTACTGCACCTTACTACGTCGTTTACGAGAGGAAATAAAAGAAAAACGTCGAGGAATGCTCAGAAGAAAAGTCCTGTTTCATCAAGACAACGCCCGTGTTCACACGTCAGTACAGTCAATGGCTGGAATTCACAACTGTGGCTTTGAACTGTTACCGCATCCGCCGTATTCACCTGATCTGGCACCATCAGACTTCTTTCTGTTCCCTAACCTAAAAAAGCACTTGGGAGGTCAAAGATTTTCGACAAACGACGAGGTCAAAGCAGCTGTAGACGCATATTTTGACTCTAAGGAAGAATCATTTTTTTTAACGGTCTAAATGCTTGGAAGGGGAGGTGGCAAAAGTGTATTGAACTTGATGGTGATTATGTAGAAAAATAAAAATATAACTGATTTAGTATGTGTTTATTTTCTTGGTTAGGCCGAGTACTTTTCAATCCACCCTCGTATTACTAGTTGGAGGAGACGTCCTCCCCCGATCAGACCATTCGATCTGGCGGGTAGCTACCCTTTTCATTGGCTATATCACCCGCCAAAGCTACAACTACCGAATACTGTCGTAAGTTATCTACTGCGCAGGATATATTATAGTGCCACAAGTTTACGCGCAAACACAGGGAACTCATTCGTCCCAACTTACCCGTGTTCGATGTAACGCTGTTGCTATAAAATCGAAAGGTAGGCATGGATGCAGTGTCAAAGAAACCAGGATAAACAAGACCCGAGAACAAAGAATTTGTGTTTTTGCACAAATTTGGCTCCGGCTGGGATTCAAACCCAGGACCCGCGGCGTGGTTGTCAGGTGGGACCACTAAGTCACGCGGTATATTATGTTATGTTTTTACGTTTCCCTATTCCATTTAAGCGAATTTAATTACTACGGTCGTTTCCACCTGCTTATATTTCTCAGCATCTCCCAAGGTTGACTGGTAGGGAATGCCGCAAGGCATTAAGTCCGGCCATAACAATCCTTAATAAGGTGTACAAATAAAGAATAAATGAATGTATACTTTAAAAATAGTAGGCGGAAAAACGGCACTTGCAAAAGAGCAAGCTAGGCGCGGCACCACGCGTTTGTAACAATGTACCTGATTCCCTCAATAATCTATCAGTACAATCGTTTAAGCAATACCTTAAACTACTAGCAGAAAACGCTTAACGTGACCATACGTCCTGCTTTTACCGGGACAGTCCCGGTTTTTAAGTAGTTTGTCCCGCTGTGTTACGAGATTTGACAAAAAAAAGCATAACACCAACAAGTCAAGTTTCATTCTTATTTAAAAAGTAATCCTGATAATAATATTAAACAAAATTTGCTGATTCGAAAAATGTTAAAAACCAGTCCACTAGATTACACATGATTAGTTCTTATTTTAATTTTTGATCATAAAACAGTAATAAACATGCATGTGTTTTACTTTAAAAATAATAATAATTTAAGGGTTTCCCGCACTGAGGGAAATAATTAATGGTCACATTAGGCAGACATACATTCTTGATGAATTTTTTAATAGTGACTATATCTGAAACCTTTTAGTGACATATAAATGACTATTTAAATATTAGAAAACCATATTTTTGGATTTTATTGATATTAATATAATATAATATATATATAAATATGGTTTATTATTCTCATTCCTAATACTACACTTATATATTATTATTTTATTTTGTCATTGTAAACAGTAACAGATTATTTCTTTTTTGCAATGAAGTCCTAATAAGTCACCTTAAAATTACCTTTGTTAATTGTTGTTTGTTTATATTATTCATTATTGTAGCCAAAGAGTATATGTTGTAGCTTCTGTAATCTGCTAGTTGTTGACACAAGTGATGTGTTATAAAAAAATATAGAGTTCATACCCAAAAAAATTTAATCTTACAAATGCGTTACATATTACAAATAAAGAAATTTGAATTTGATTTTGAATATAAGTCCTCACATCGCTAATGCACAATGAGAATAGCGATAATCACATTGCTCTACTGCTCTTGATTCTTAAGAATTGCATAAAAAACCATGCTCAAGAATGCAATGGAAATAACGCCTTGTGCATCTGTGTTTATTACCGTCGCCTGAAGAAAAATAAACAAATGCAACGTAAGAATGCCCATTTAACAGTAACGCCACATCTATTTTACACCGTCCCTTGCACATGAGATATTCTAGGGCTTTGATGTTGACCATAGAAAACTAGTAATCTCTAGCGAAATTCGTAGATTCACTTGATCTGACTCCCTTTCTTCGCGCTAATTCTATGTATTAATATTAATATTTTGGCTAGTAAGAATTTTTGGATGGTTTCTATTTAAAGGAAAGGCAATTTTAATTTGATTGCCTGCCATAAATATTATCAATTTATCAATTGATTACTTACGATCATAGATATTTTAAATTAATAAGGAAACTGTATTAAAAAAGGCCTCAAAGAAATGACTATTAAATTCATCACTAATATGCACACTCACTGATGGTAGGATTCTTATGCAGGAATCCGTCTAGGTAGGTACCAACCCAGGGCCAGTTATTCTGCCTTGAAGCAGTAAGAGCTAGTGTAATCACTGGGCATATGAGACTTAAGAACTGATGTCGCAGTATAGTGTCACACAGAAATGTTCTGGTTGACACAGAATTTGTTGTAGGCAGCCGTTGCACTTACCATCAGGTGAACGTTTTGCTCGTTCGTCACTATCTCCACTAAAAAAATATCAGACGTATAATAACTTATGAAGGCTCTGTTTGAACACTGGCTAAGCAATTTGCTTCTGCGTTACGTATCGCGGGATCGATTCCCGACGGATTTGATATTTGTATGATGTACTGTTCGTGTTTGTGTAAGTATACGAACACACGATACGGAAGAAATCCTTATGTGAGGTTTGTGGCATTTTTCCAAATTATATTGCAATAAAAATTACAGTTTCTTTTTTAAAGCAGCTTCGTTGAAATTATTTATAAATTCTTAATGCTTTTATTTTTAAACAGCGACCGATAATAAAGATCAAAGATACAGTAATTTACCCATCTAGTTTTCACTACATTTCATTTTTGTTTGTAATATATTAATGATGAATAAAGTTAATTACAGAAATATTTAGAAATGATTAATGCCTAAGTAAGTTTTCTGCTTAAGATCTAAGAAATGACGCGCTAAATTATTACGAGGGCCAGAGCTTCCAGTGGCTAAATTAAAATTTCTATACAGCTGAATTATTTACAACACTCGCCAAGCGGGTAATGAGTGAACTGCTTTAATAAGAACAAAAATGACAGTCAGTTTGTCATTTAGCACAACGAGAAATAAATCTTGACGTAATGATGTATGTTTTAATTATTCCTCTTTGTTATTTAAAGTGAATTAAAAAGAATATGAGTTGGGCTTCCCGCCAAAAAGACTGTCGAAACATTTATGTCTTCAATAACATTAGCATTGAGATAAAAAAAATAAAGATCATGGCAATGGAAATGGCAAAACATTCAGTGATGCACAAGTGGTCCTCAGAGTACTTAATTTTATGACATATATTAAAATTGCTTTCCATAATACATTATCCTAAATCTCAAAAAAGTTATTTTACATTACGAGTGGAGTCGAAGTAGAAAACATGATTGGGCGGATGTTGTGCCGAGGAAAAGGGTAGATAGAGTACCTGCCAGATCAGGTGGTCTGAAATAGGGAGCAAGGTTTGAAAAATAAGGCATGTTTTTTTCCCCGCGGACCACCTTAACAAAGCCCGGGATGTCGGGAGTCTTAATTTGAGGCTAGATACTTATTAAGATAATGCCCAGTTTTTCGTCGATATCCTCGGAATCTCAGGTCTTAATTTAGCACTGTTTTGACCGTAGTTCTGCTTAACCCCAATTAAAGGGCTAACATTTTTTGTTTGCTGACGGGATTTCGTTGGATTCCCACATGCCAACTCTTTAAATTGCAGAACAATTTTAGAGGTGCCAGCACCGGAAATCAAACTCAGGTCACTCGTGTACTATGTAATTTAAGGCGAGCTCCCGGCCTCAGAGCTACCACGGTATAACTAGTCGGGCCACAATTTCTAATACATCCTTATCTCATTTAAATTTCGAATACTGCCCAGAAATGTTTGAACTGATTTTTACTAAGGAATTTTTGCGCTATCTTAAAATAAAAAAGAAATTGATTTTGTTCCATTTAAATAAAAACGGAGTGGACGCAAAAGGAAGAGAGTCTCGGTGATGGCGCCGCGCCGTTGCGGTTACGTACCGACTGAGATTTTTAAACTTCTGCAAATCTTGGAAATATTGCTGAGGTTCGTATATTGATTGTACTTTCAAAGGATTTAGTAAATATTCTACATTTAAAGACCGTAAAAGGAGCGGCCGACCTTGTTCGGTTAGGACACCAGCGGTCATCAAAGCAATGCGGGCGCGAATCCAACAAATTCCCGCCCGCAAGCAAAAAATGTTAGCCCTTCAATTGGGGTTATAATAAGGTAATGGTAAAAAGGATAATAACTAGAACCACGGTCAAAATAGTGCTGAATGAAGACCAGAGAGCTTATCGACGAAACACAAGGCATTATCTTAAAGAGCGCAAAACTGGCTTATCACCCATGGAATCGACTTCATCAGGCACGACGATTGGCCCTCTTCCAGCCTCAACTTAAACCCGTCGGATTACAAAATACGGCAAAACTTTGAGGAAAAAGCCTCCGCTAAACCTCACCAGAACTTGGAGTCTCACAAAGCATCCCTAATTAAAACAATGGCTGATATAGAGATGAACATTGTGCGTGCTGCGGTCGACGACTGGCCTCGGAGGTTGAGGACCAATGTTCAAAAACCAAGGAGAGCATTTCGAATAAATGTAATAAAATTTTAAACTACATTTAGCTACTTATGTTTTCATTTATATATATTATACAAACAAACAAAAGTCTTACAATTAATTTAATGAAGTGTTTGTGATAGAACTTAAGACCCGACTAGATATTTACTGACGGTTGTTTTTGGAATAGCAATTGGCTTCCCTCTTCGATGATAGTACATCCATTAAAATGATGAACAAATACAATTCCACATTTTAGCGCAGTGCAATAAAAATAGAAAATTATCTCTTTCACAGTCCATTAGCAATTACGCGTCGGCAACATCTAAGACCACTTAAAATGTCTGAAGACTTGCTTATAAGCGACTTAAGTGCTCAATTCCTGCGAGAAAACCGCGTGCTCTTATATGAATAACGTTAGTTACTTAGTTAATTAGGTGCCATATGACAGTAATTATACATTTAAATAGTGTAATTTCTCTTTAATAACTTCCGTGTTACTTGGAAATTAAAAGAGAAAAATTTAGAAACGTTTTTATGCTGTACATCAGGCGTTACTTTGCGGAAATCCATTATAATTGATTTTATTTTATATATTTTACAATGAAGGAAAGGAAGTTAATTTGCTAAGAAGTTCGCATCTTAGAAACTTCAATAGCGCGATATTGATATACATATGTAAGATATTTTTTTTGAGCTTATTCATGTGATGACATAGACGCGGCGCCGCAAAAACAATTTGAAATATTTACAGGTTGTAGTATACCCTGTGGCAAAATTATCCCAAAATGAGAGCTAAAAGCTTTTGTGGCATTCTATGGGGGAGGCCTATGTTGAGTAGTGGACTAGTGAAAGGCTGAAACGCTGATGATGATGAGTATACCCTGTTCCGAAATCTACCGTGAAGCAGTAATATGCAAACATTACTGTATTTCGGTGTAAAGGGCACTGGGAGCTAATGTAATCACTCGGTATATGAGACTTAAAGACTAATGTCTCAGTGTGACGAGCGCAGTGTGGTACCACAAACAAATATTTTGGGACACATCATTTGTTATGGTCAGACGTTGTACTTACGAGTACCATCAGGTGAACGATTTGCTCATATCGTCACTTACTTCCGACTAAGAATAAGACTTCATGAACAATTTTGTGTTTCTGAATTTATTGACCTCGGCTGTGATTCGATCTCTTGGGTTAGGCAGACAACCAGAACCCACAAATAGGCTGCTGTGTTATACGTTGACCGCAGGGCGTGCTAGTTTAAAACTATTCGTTTTTAAAATATTCGTTAATTTGTTTTGATTCAATTTATTTTGAGTTATTCTTTCAGCTCGATTATTATTATCTTTATATATATTTGTATGTTACTGAACTCCTCCTTAACGTCTGGACCGATGTTGATAAATTTTTTGTGTGTGTGTTGTGTGGTTCCCTGGATGGTTTAGATTCAGAATTGGACCCGGTAGGTGGCGCTGCTATAGAGTTCTAGGAAAAACACAAAAGTCACTCAGTGTATAGTTTATCGATAATTTGAATATCGAAAAATCGTTTGCTGAATCTGTTAACAGCATGCAAGCCAACGTTGGGTCAGGACAACGTCTGTCGGGTCCGCTAGTTAATTATAAATAATTTATTAATCATTAGAGACGTGGCAATTCAGGTGCCGGGCGCACGCCTTAAATTTCATAGTACGCGAGAGACCCGAGTTCGATCTCCGGTGTCGCGATTTTAGAGGTTAAGGAAAAAAAACATCGTCAGTAAACCTGCATGATGAACCTGCACCTGTCTGAGAAATTACAAACTTTCGAAGACATGTAAAGCCAAAAAAAACCCGCATTGGAGCAGCGTGGTGGACTCTTCTCAGCTCTAAAGCCCTCTCAAACATGTGAGGAGGCACGTGCATCAGCAGTGGGACATTTATAGGTTGTTATTTTCCTTTTTTTTAATCCAACCATTAATTTCTCACAAAGAATATTAAATAATATATAAGGTTGCATTGTATATGAAAACCGTTGCCGTACGTGGTCCACTTTTCATCACCAGTTATCAATCTCTTCAAAAACGGTTCGGTTTCATTACGTCTCAATAAATAATCTCAAATGAGTATAAGGATCATTACGTTTCTTTCAGTGTGCTCGTGTGACACCCAAATATAGAGCTTTTTTGTATACCCAGCTTTCTTCAAATGGGTCAAAACTGTTTTGTGGTCGATTCCCAGTTCTTCAGCTATGTCGTAACTACTGATATGTCGATCTTGCTCCACTTTTTCAAAAATGGCGTCCATTTTATCAGTAAAAGGGCGACCAGAGCGAGGTGCATCTTTGACATCAAAATTCCCGGGTCGAAAACGCTTAAACCAACTTTGTGCTACTTTTACCGTCCATAAACGTCACAAATTCTAGGTCCATAAACGTCACAAATTTTTTTGGCGGCTTGCGAAGCAATTTTTCCTTTTTAGTTATAACATTTTAAGATGTAATGAATTTCTTCATTAGATTCACTCATTTTGACAGAAAGAGAAACAAATGAAAAATAGCTGGAAACAACATTTTACTAATTTGTTCCCCTTTTTTTGAAACGTTATTTTTTTAATGTCATCAAAACCAGCCAGATACAATAGTTTAGCCAAAGTGATTTAATTACAAGTTTATACATACTATATGCGAAAAGCCCGATCCCCGATCAAAAAAAACCGACTTTAATACAGCAGTTCCAAACATGCTTATGCGAATTTAAGAGTTTCATGACTCTTAAATTCGTCAATTCGTTAATCATCAGAAGATGACCAAATTTAAATGGGACTAACCTCGATTATAAAAATTTAAAAAGTAAAAATTATGTAAATCGGTTTACAGTTGGCGAAGATATCGCGAAACTAACACAAACAAATATGAAGTCGGGTTGCAAACCTCTTCCTTTTTGAAGAGGTTTTTAATTCGACTAAATGTTACTCGTATTTTGGAAAACCTCTTTCCTCTTATCTACACGCAAAGACGCGCTAGACGTGGAGTTGCAGAAACCGGCCCGTAGCAATCTACAACCTTTTCCTTTTTTAAGTCGGTTGAAAATAAAATCAGTCATGTAACAAGATTTTTCTCATTCTTCTTCTTCTTCTTTTTTGATCCTGGCAATCGGCTACCAAACCGAGCTATTTTTGCCAATGTCGAGTAATAATTTAATTTTAAAAAGGACTTCGTTTTGATCGACAGTAAAATTATAGTTGACTTTTACTGAAGATTTGATGGATTGCTGAATGATGATGAAGATGAAGATTTGCTGAACAAACGAAAAGTACAATTTTGGTCTTGAATTTAATTTTCCTATTACTGTACACTTCCAGGAGCACTTGCTGCATACTAAACTATCAATATTAAACATCGAAGCTCAAAATATACACAGAAATTACAAAATTCTATAAAAACGCCACCGCCACTTTTCGAGTTCAACTTCGAAGTCGACCAAGATTGTTATATAGCCACGAATCAAATGAACTCATGCTTTTGGGATGAGATATAGACTCCTGTGTTATTTGAAAAAATATACAAAACGAAAGTACGTGCTTTGCTCGTTTTATGTTCAGTATTTTTAGATTGACGGAGGCGCCTATAGTTTATGGCAACTTATTTCATGCTACTCGCTTCAACGTCCTGTTAACTTACCGAAATAGTTAATATTTCTTTGTTGTAAATAGGTAATGACCGGGTGGCCTAGTGGTCAGAGTACTAAACTTCTACGGCGCAGGTCCTGGGTTCAAATACCAGCTGCAGTTAACATTTGTGCCAAAACATAAATTGTTGGTTTTCGGGTCTGGTTGTGTTTTACATGTGAAATTTGTCTGTAAAACGCACCAACGATACAGGAGAACAATCCTGTCCTTACAATTAACTCTAGTGTTTATTAAAAATCACAATTTCAGCCTGTCCCAAGTTTAAGTATACTAATGATTTATATGGATTATAGTCAATAGACGTCCGGCAGAGTAGAATAGAACCTACCTCTTTCCTACCGAGGTGTCTTAAGAAGCGACTAAGGTATACGGATAGCCTTTATTCGTGCAGAATAATACCATAATATGCAATGTTGTGTGTTTAGCCGTGTGGTGGCGGCTTAAGAGTATCTACCACCCCATCTCATCCTGTGGGTGTCGTAAAAGTCGACAGAGGGAAAATAAAAATCAGAAGATGGGCAGCAGCATCTTCCTGGAACATCTGAATAAATAAACTTGGCAACTATGGCAAAATCCCCCCAAAATGAGAGCTACTAACTTTTGTACCAATCTGTGGAGGAGGCCTATGTTCAGCAGTGGACTAGTTATAGGCTGAAATGATGATGATGATGATGCAATGTTGTCACTATACTGCTCGTGGAAACTGAATGGGCAGTAAATTTTTTTTGACTCGTACCAAAATGACGACAACGTGGTTTGCTACCAGTCACGTCTCGTTTCCCGCGGGGCGAAAAGTGCGCCATACACACAGCATCACCCTAGTCTGAGTTACCCGGGTTTTTGCACAGTCTGTCTTTTTTGTGTACCCTGCTTTACTCAAATGGTTAAAACGGTCTTGTGGTCAATTCCCAGTTCCTTAGCTATGTCGTAACTACCGATACGCCGATGTTGCTCCAATTTTTCAAAAATGGCGTCCATTTTATCCGTAGCAAGGCGACCAGAGCGACGTACATCTGACATCAAAATTCCCGGATTGATAACCCTTAAACTAACTTTGTGCTACTCTGACTGACACTGCATTAGGTCCATAAACGTCACATTTTTTTTGCGGCTTTCGTTGTATCGAACGCGACGAACGAAAATGTATCGAATTTCTTGATTAGATTCACTGATTTTGACAGAAAGAAAAACAAATGAAAAATAGCTGGAAGCAACATTTTACTAATTTGTTTCTTTTTTTTACTGGTGGTAGGATTCCTATTCAGGAATCCGTCTAGGTAGTGACCACCCCAGGGCCAATTATTCCGCCGTAAAGCAGTAGTGTGCAAAGATTACTGTTTCGGTTTGAAGGGCACTGAGAGCTAGCGTAATCACTGGGTTTATGAGACTTAAGAACTGATGTCTCAGGGTGGCGGGCGCATTGTGGTGTCACATAGAAATTTTCTAGGTGACACAGTATTTGTTATGGGCAGACGTTACACTTCCCATCAGGTGAACGTTTTGCTCGTTTCGTCACCATATCTAAAAAAAAAGTAAGCTTTTTAATGTCATCAAAACCAGCCAGATACAAAAAGCACATACAAAGAGATTTTATTACAAGATGATGAAGATGTATAAAGTATGTATAAAACATACTTTATACAAAAAGCCATCAGCATCCATATAATATTGGACAGGCCGTAAATCTATCTGGTTGCGGTTAATAATTAAAAATCAGTGAATTTGAAAACAGTATTGCATTTACATTTGCATTACATTTTTACTGTTTATAAGATTAGTATGCAAGAATCCGTCTAGGTCAGTCATTCTGCCGTGAAGCAGAAGTGTGCAAACATAACAGTCTTTCGGTCTGAAGGGCGCTGAGACCTATTGTAATTACTGGTATATGAGACCTTAGAGCTGATGTTTCAGAGTGCAGTGTGTCACACAGAAATGTTATGGGCAAACGTTGCACTTATCGTAATCGATTTGCTCGTCTCCTCTGGTCACTTTCTCCCATAAAAAAATATTAGACATTATATTGACAGTATTGCGTCGTAGATTATAAATGGTCCTATTGCATAGGAAAGTTGTTGCGTTGTTGTTGTTGTGTGTAGATTATATCTAAGTACCAGCGCTAAAAATAAAATTTAAGAAATCGCGTCAACTAACCTTTATTACAATACAGTGAAAACTAATTTTTATTCATGTGCTAATGTAGTTCAATGTTATTTTACACTCCACTATCGAGTCTGTTTCTTTCATTAATTGGTTTTCACCATATTTCTAGTACGAACATAATAAATTCACACGTATTTACTCACCGAATGAGGCCATAAATAGCGCTGATTTACACACGGACACGCGACTTTCTATATTTATTCGGTGTAAGGGTCGATAGAAATAATTTCACGAGTGCGTGCTTACACTAAGACGTTAACGACATCGCAAAATATATGTTTTAAAGTGTACTGAAATATTAACTTAGTACAAATTTTAAAAAGCCGTGGTAGCTCAGGGGCTAGGCGCTCGCTTTAATAATTTCTTAGTATGCGAGTGACCTGGGTTCGAGCCCCGGTGCCGGCACCACTAAAATTGTTAATTGCAATTTGAAGTGCTGATTTACCACGTGCTCGGCGGTGAAGGAAAACATCGGGAGGAAACCTGCATGTCTGAGAAATAAAAAATATTTCGAAGACATGTGAAGTCCGCCAACCCGCATTGGAGCAGCGTGGCGGATTCTCCCTAGCTCCAAAACCCTCTCAGAAATGAGAGGAGGCCTGTGCTCAGCAATGGGACATTTATAGGCTGAAACTTTACTTTACTTACAAATTTTTACTTGTGGTAGGATTCCTATGCAGGAATTCGTCTTATAGTCTCTTAAATATTACTGTATTTCGGTCTGAAGGGCGTAATTACTGAACATATAAGATTCAACAACTGATCTCTCAAGGTGACGGGTGCAGTGCCACCACACGGAATTGTTCTGGGCTGACGTTGCACTTACCAGGAGGTGAACGATTTGCTCGTCTCGCCGCTTTTTTAAATAAAAAAAAACATGGTTCGTCGTGTTAGCCAAAGAGCCGGGCGTTCGCTTTGAATTAAATAGTAAGTGACGGATCGCTGTTCGATCCCCGTTGCTGCAACCTCAAAAATTGGTCCTATAAGACTTTATTTGACCCGTGTTTGATGAAGGAAAACATTGCACTGGAGTTGTTAGCGGACTCTTGAGGAGCCTGTGCAGAATAGTGGGACATTTATAGGCTATTTACTTTTTTATTACGATTTTGGATCGAAGCACAAACCATGTCACTAATTATTTAAGAATTTTCTGATGTTACCTACTCCGTTCTTAAAAAGAAAACTAGTGAAGTAATCTGAAAAATAAGAAATTTTTGGTTGTACGACTCGAGAGAGGCATAAAAATTTTGAGAATTAGCGCTTAAGATGATAAACGATATAGAACATAGGAGTCATTTAATCTGCGAAGGATTACTTAGGCTATTAAAGAAAGCTAGAGTGTAGGTATAGATTTCATTTATTCATACTACTTCGCCGTGTGGTAGCGGCTTAAGAGAATCTACCACCCCATCGCATTCCGTGGGTGTCGTAAAAGTCGACAGAGGGAATATGAAAAGCAGGAGATGGGCAGCAGAATCTTCCTAGACCATCTGAATAAATAAACTGCAGTTGCCAACCTGCCTGATAAGCGTTGCAACTATGGCAAAATTCCCCCTAAATGAGAGCTACACAATTTTGTTGCAATCTATGGGTGAGGCCTATGTTCGCCGTGGACTAGTGACAGGTTGAAATGAATGATTTTTTATAATTTCGGTGATGTAATTGCTGTTAGACTTTTTTGGCTTTAACAGCTTCATCGGATATATCGGATACTGTGCTCACGGGCCAGGGGCCCGCGTGCCAGGATTGGTTTGACCCAAACATAAATAAATAAATAAACTCCTACAAAAACCTCGAAATTCGGACTGTGTCGCGTTCGCTGCGTGCTTGCGCGATTTAGAATATCTCAATATGATTTTAAGTCGTCTAATGACCGTCCGAAAAATGAAATGAATGAATGAATACTATGCTGCTCGTGGGGACACAATGGGGAGTAATAATTTTGACTCGTTTAAGGGTCGCCACCCGTCACGTCTCCCGCGCGGGCGAAAATAGGGCACGTTTGTGATCTCTGCCTACCCCTTATATATGAAAACGGCGTAGCTGTATGTATGTATGTAAACCATTGCATTAGTTAAAATAGGTGTGTATAACTTGTGCTTGGGTGTAAATCACTTATTTATAGGAAAATAACATAATTTTAAAGATACATTTTGAACATGTGTTTGCGGTTAAATTAATCTATTATATAGCGGTAATAGCCTAATGGTTTTGTGTATGGACAGCGAAACATGTCGTCGCAGGATCGAGCCCGCCATTCGACTATTGACGAGAACCATCTCCACCACACAACCTTAAAGCTTGTATTAGACAAGCTTTAAATATTAGTTGGAGTGGTTAAACGGACTATTAGTAATGTTAATAGAATCGCTATTATTTTTTAAAACAATAAAAATTTATTTTTTAAAACAATTAAAAACAAAGTTTAAAACTAAATAACGGCTAGACCGATTTTGATGATATTGGGTGTGTCTTTGTCTTGGATTCGAAAGCAACTGCAGCGTAGAAGTCAGGTATTGCAACCATTAGGCCACGCGGTCGAACCACACGAGAAGCTCAATATTTATATGTCTTTGCATCGCGCTATTGAAGTTTCATGGATAATAACAGAAAACAATGTGTTTTAACACAGCACAGGCCTCTCTCAAGTTCTAAAGGTTTATGGAGCTGAGAAGAGTCCGCTACGCTGCTCCAATGCGGGTTGGCAAACTTCGAGTGGCCTCGAAATATTTTTATTCCTCAGACATTAAACTGTCTTCATGATGTTTTCTTTTGTCGCTGAGCACGTGGTAAATCAGGACTTAGACTAAACTTCAGAACAATTTTAGAGGTGCCAGCACCGTGGAAAATCAGGTTAGTTGCGTACTATGAAGTTTTAAACCCGGGCCATGAGGTACGTATATACACTCCAGAACCAGCACTATATATACACTCCAGAACTAAAAGATTACGTCGTCCCCAGATCAGATCACCCCATGGCAGCTCCTCCATAATTAGCCAAAGAAAAGATTTGGGTGATAAAGTTTGATTTACATTTGAAAAAATAGTTCACATGATAAATGTTTTGTTTGAGGATAAATCTTCCTAGTATACAATAAATTAATCAATTTATGATAGAAATAGTGCGAGTAACGTTAATATTCAACAACGAGCACTTGATTTACGAAAAGTGTTTCGGATGGTAATATGACTTTTTAAACACTTTCTTTTGTATTTCTGCTGCCATAGTATTTATTAAAATTTGGCAATCTAGAAGAAAAGTCAACTCCTGAGGCTTGGAAAGTGGATCGTCGAGTTTTCAGTTTTTAGACATTGTACGCCTTTACTTCAATCGTCACCGGCGGCTGCGTTAAAGATCGCATTATACATATAAGGTATAGTAGTATATAATGTCTAGCATATTTTACAGTAAAAAGATAATATGCTGTCTCAATAGATAAATAAATTATCTAAAAATTATATTTATATTAATTTTTTTATTTTTTTTAATTTCTCAGACATGCAGTTTTCCTGACGATGTTTTCCTTCACCGCCGAGCATGTGGTAAATCAGCACTTAAAATTGCCATTAACAAATTTAGTCGTGCCGGCACCGGGAATCGAACCCAGTCACTCGCGTACTAGGAAATTTAATGCGAGTGCCTAGCCCCTGAGCTTAAATAAATT
Organism: Luehdorfia chinensis; assembly: GCA_019845155.1. NCBI lineage: Eukaryota > Metazoa > Arthropoda > Insecta > Lepidoptera > Papilionidae > Luehdorfia > Luehdorfia chinensis. The sequence continues at coordinate 592,900 of JAHVAK010000612.1, forward strand.
ATATATCTATCTTATTTTATTACAGAATTATAAATTTAGTTATTTAGAATTTGAAATTTAGTAAGTACATAGACACCTACGTGTGTTACACTTTATAAATGACTTGTTCATAAACTGTGACCATCACTGTTGGACTAACAATAATGCCTTTTGTATTAACAAACTTTATACTTTTCGTAATAAAATGTATTGTAAAACGTTTTGTGGTTCTTTTTATATTAAAAAAATATATATATTCTAAGACCACCAACACACGATGGGTTTTCAGTTGTCATTGAAATTTTGATGGGATTTTATAGCTATTCCTATCTGCCTGCGTAACTCCGAAGCATAGACTATATTTATTCCAGAAAGAGCCGTCCGTTGTACAAAGCTACTAAGCTGTCACCGAAGTTTTCAAAACTACCTAAAAAATGATGTTGGCATAATACTAAAAATATATTAAATTTATTTGCGCATTTCCGTGTGCTCCGTGTGTCCGGCGGTTTAAGAGAATCTGCCACCCCATTACAACGCGTGGGTGTCGTAAAAGTCGACAGAGGGAAAAACGAAAACCAGAAGATGGGCAGCAACGTCTTTCTGGAACCTCTGACTTAATAAACTGCGGTTGCCAAACCGACAACTTTGGCAAAATCCCCCAAAAACTTACAAACTTTTGTGTCAATCTATGGGGAAGGTCTATGTTCAGTAGTTGACTAGTAATTGGCTGAAATTATGACGACGATGATGATAATTCCGTATTATTCATATATTAAAGATCACAATGCGAGTTCTCAAAAAGTGCACATCCACGACCCTGTTGTTTCTTGTGTAACTCGGATCGTAAAGATTTACATGTTTCTTCGGATATAGAAAAAGATGACGTGAAAACCTCGTTCGCATGCAAATACTAACAGGACTATTTTTGGTACAACGCCTACAAGGGAAATGCTAGAACCTTCAATTCTTGACGGAAAAGTATCTACTATGCCTTACTTTATCCTTTTTTTTGATGGATAAAGTGATGAAACGAGCAAAACGTTTACCTTGATGGTAAATGCAACGTTTGCCCATAAAAAATGCTGTGTCACCCAGAACATTTCTGTGAGAGACTCCTAAGTCCTTAAGTCTTATATGCCCAGTGATTGCACTAGCTCGCAGTGCCTTTCATTCCGAAATGTGTTATAAACCGTTTGCATACTACTGATTTACCACGTGCTCGGCGGTGAAGGAAAACATCGAGAGGTAACCTGCATATCTGAGAAATAAAAAAAAAAATATTCGACATGTGCAGTCCGCCAACCCGCATTGGAGCAGCGTGGCGGATTCTTCCTAGCTCCAAAAACCCTCTCAGAAATGAGAGGAGGCATTTATAGGCTGAAACTTTACTTTTTTGTATACTACTGCTTCACGGCAGAATAACTGGCACTGGGGACCTAACTAGACGGATTCCTGCATAGGAATCCTGCCACCAGTAAAAAGTGGTGCGAAGTGTCTGGCACTGCCAATGCGCCTATCAAGCGTGATGATTAAGAAAAATTTTCCCAACTTGTAAAAAGGCATATGTCAAGAATTAAGAATTGGCATTAGCCGTGTGGTAGCGGCCACGAGAATCTACCACGCCATCCCATCCCGTGGGTGTCGTAACAGTCGACAGAGGGAAATTAAAACCATGAGATGGGCAGCAGCATCTTCCTGGAACATCTGAATAAATAAACTGGGTTCGCCAAACCGCCTGCCTAGCGTAGCAACTGGCAAAATCCGTCCAATATGAGAGCTACAAACTTTTGTGGCTACCTAAGGGGGAGGCCTATGTTCAGCGGTGGACTTGTGATATACTGAAAAGACGACGACGATTAGTTAATCAATAATAATTATTTTCATTATCAATCATTATTTTTTTTTAAATCTATTTAAAATCTAAAATAATAATATATATAAAATAATATATAAATCTATATAAATTTATTTAAAATCATTATTCATAGTCCGTGTGGTGGCGGCTTAAGAGAATCCACCACCCCGTCTCGTCGTGAGAGTCGTAGAAGTCGACAGGAAAATGAAAACCAGTAGATGGGCAGCAGCATATTCCTGGAACATCTGATATATATATTATATATTTTTTATCGAGTATCGTGGGTGCGTTTTACAGACATAAATTACACAACACAACCAATGCTGAAAAACAACAATTTGTGTTTTTGCACAAATGTTGGCTCCTGCTTGGATTCGAACTCAGGATCCGCTCCTTAAAAGTCAGGTACTCTGACCACTAGGCCACGCGGTCTTTTACGTTTGTCCAGGAGTTTAAAAACCTTTCATAGATATTATACATACCATACATACCGAGACATACTACAAGTGTGAACGTACATTCTGATTTAACAAAAAGCCGCATCCAGAAGATTGTTTCTTACTTCGTCGTTCGTTTCACAGGAAGTTTACCGGGCACGCGTACAGCTTCCTCGTTCACAGGATGTTTTGCCGCGCAGTGGGCAGCGAGTTACGAATTCAGATCGGTGTTATATGGATCGTTTGCTATTTTCGCCGTACTAACTAGGTTCCGCTAAGTAGACGACTTCGCATCATGTTATTGTGGTCATGTATGAAATTATAGTACACGGGGCTCTTCCCGGTTTTCATTTTTTGTGTGAAAATTACAATGAAAACATGTGTACAAATCATTATTTAAAAATGATAAATGTAACTTCTGAAACAACCTGTATGTTGTGTAATAAAATAACTTACTTATAATATTTTTATGGCATTAACAATTTAAGAGGCGCATGTTATTTTGAGCATCATGTTTACAGAACGCATTCGAAACTGAGACTATAAATTTTGTAGGGTTCGTTGACCTTGACTTAAATAACTTCAGCTGACTTAAATAACTGCGAGATTCTTCAATAACTTTAAATGAAGTAAGAGATAATAAAGATAGCATTATATTAAAGAGGTTTTTTCTTTATTAAGGTTGAAAACGAGCTCACAGGCAAAGGGTTTTTCACTTCGTAGATATATAAGACATGAAAACCATTTATCAGATTTATTTGTATTTGTAGTTGTAGTTGTAGTTGTAGTTGTAGGGATTCGAATGTAAAATTTTAAAGTAAATTGGCTTTACGAGGTTAATGCATATAATTATGTAAGGGCAATATACCAGCCTTTTCTATAAATTTCACCGTCATTTCCATAGTGAAAAACGAGGCTCTGGCGACCAACTTGGCCTACAATCCACCTAAATTTGCCGAATTCAAATTCCACCAATTAGTGATAGGAAGAAACATTAGTTACGAGACAGCATCGGCACTGTGCTCGCAAAGACGAACGCGTGGCTTAGTGGTCTAAGTACCTGACTTCTACGTCGCGGGACGTGGGTTCCAATTTCAGCCAGAGCAAATTAACAAAAACACAAATCTTTGGTTTTCGGGTCTGGTTGCGTTGTGGAAGTGTAATTTGTGTTTGTAAAATGAACTCATATACTGGAGAATTCGAGATGTGGGCCATCGTTTTTATATAGAAAAAAGCCGCAGCCTGCCCAGCGTGGAGAGTATATAGAGGGTTCCATGAACAAATCTTTCGAGGAATAATTTAAGTTCAGCAGTGGGCTTACAAAGGCTGACGATGAAGAAGAAGAATGTCTGTACATGATGATGATGTTCTCCTAGTCGATTTCGACCACGGCGACAACTTCCAAATACTGTTGGGAGCCATCAACTGCGCAGGAGATATTATAGTGCCACAAGTGTACGCGCAAACACAGAGGCACTCACTCATTCCAACCTACCCGCGCCCGATGTAACGCTAATGCGATAAGATCGTAGGTAGGCTGGGATGCAGTGTCACACGGGCTGGCAGAGAAACACGGGGACATTCACAACACAACCAGACCCGAAAACCAACAATTTGTGTTTTAGCAAAAATGTTAGCTCCGGCTGGGATTCGAACCCAGGACCCGCGGCGTAGAAGTCAGGTACTCTGCCCACTAGGCCACGCGGTCGTCAACGCGCGTCTGGACATCAACAAATAAGTAAACAAGATTTTTTTATATAAGAGGAGACGGGAGATATCGGTGCAAACGAGCAAGCGGTCCGCTTGATGGTTAGTGATCACCGACGCTTAACATTTACAATACCGTAAATGTAGGTAAGTTGTTTCGGTCCGGAAAACCCGCTGGTGTAGGCAAATTCCGTAAAGTGGGCCGTGAAAGGCGGAAAATTCCGCGAAATAAGCAAACATAACTTAACTAACCAAAAATAACTAGTGAAATTTAAACCGAACAAAATGTAATTCATACTAAAATTTAAATAACATTTTTCTTTATTATATTATTCTTAAAAGTGCTCAAGGAGCTACGAGTATTCAGTATGTCATCATCATCATCGTTTAAGCCTATCCACTGCTGAACTTAGGCCTCCCCCATGGATTGTCACAAAAGTTTGTAGCTCTCATTTTGGGGGGATTCTGCCATAGTTGCCACGCTTGGCAGGCGGGTTGGTAACCGCAGTTTATTTATTCAGATGTTCCAGGAAGATGCTGCTGCCCATCTCCTGGTTTCCATTTTCCCTCTGTCGACCTTTACGCCACCTACGGGATGAGATGTGGTGGTAGATTCTATTAATCCGCTACTAGTATGAATACTAGTATTAAATTCTCTTTTATATCATACATATATATATATATATATATATTATATTTTATATTATATATTTTTATTTTATATTATATCATACATATCGAGCGATTGAAAAAAGGGTATTTTTTCCGAATAGGTTGCCTTACCCGTTCGTGTCGACTTATTTGCGTACTTCCAGAGTTAGTCATGCTGACTGTACGCAATACTATCTATAGATAGTAAATAGATAATCGAACGCATCTTTCATTTGTTAGTCATTAGCGTAGCGGATGCGAGACAATTGCTCCATCATTCTGTTAACTTCCATGGGGTTGCTCATTTGTCCAATAAATATTAACAAGTAAAAATCAAACAGTATGTCCGTCCATTTGTACCGGTAACTTGATAAAAGATTTGTGTATGGATCTCTTTTAAATTGACGGCGTCTGATTTATAGAACATTAAAACAAAATACGCCGAAAAGTAATGAAATTAGATAATTATTGTTTTTTAAATATTTAGCCCAGGTAATACTTAGGATTACTAACAAATACTTATTACCCTAAACAAATTACTTCATCATCATCTTCATTTCAGCCTATCACTCGTCCACTGCTGGTATAGGCCTCCTCCAAAGATTTCCACAAGTTTGCAGCTCAAATTTTGAGTGGATTTTGACATAGTTGCCAGTAGGCAGGCGGATTGGCAACCACGGTTTGTGGTGTTCCAGGAAGATGCAGCTGCCCATCTTCTGGTTTTCATTTTACCACTTTTGACTTTTACGACACCCACAAAGTGAGATGGGGTGGTAGATTCTCTTAGATTTTGAGGTGATCGTACTTACATAGAGTCACGCCTCTTCCCCATAGGGGTAGGCAGAGACCACATCTTTCCACTTGCTACGATCCTGACACACATCTTTAGCTTCCTCTACTTTCATTAGTGTTTTCATACAAGCTCGTCGGTTGCGGGTACTTTTGACGTGGCCTTTCCTTAAAACGATTTCGATCTGATCGTAATACGTTCGCCTACGTCGACCCTTACCAGCTTGCCCATTCACACTCGCCTCATAAATCTGTTTCGTCAATCTTCTTTCATTCATCCTCTCTACGTGTCCAAACCATCTAAGCATCCCTTTCTCTATCTTTGTCACCACATCTTCTACCACACCGCAACGTTCTCTTATTACGTTGTTTCTTAGTTTGTCCATCAAAGTCACTCCAGCTATACTTCTCAAACTTTTCATTTCAACAGCATTAATCTTATTTTCATGCTTCTTCTGCCTGCCAACATTCACTACCGTACATAAGTGTGGGGACCAGTACTGCTCTACGTAAAGCCAGTCGTCCCTATTTAGATACATTCTGGCTGCACATAAAGTTATGCAGGGCCCCATATAATTTATTTCCTGCCACGCTTTTCGTTCAATATCACAGTCGTACTTTCCGTCTCTCGAAAATTTTGAACCCAAATATACAAACTCTTTCACTTGTTCCACTCTTTCTCCTTCAATCAGAACTTTGCAATCCGACATTCTTTCTTCTTTTTCAAAAACCATTACTTTCGTCTTATCTACATTAATTTTCATTCCTTTGCTTTGTAGAGCATCATTCATAATATTAACCATCGCCTGCAACTCCTCCTCCGATGATGCTCCGGTGATCGCTGCCAAGCTATTTCTACATCTTTATAAAACTGCTGTTATTGTATATTTAAAATGACTGAAAATAAAAATTCCGCTGAGATTCTTCCCGGGACAGAGGCATTTCTTTGCGAACCAGTGTAGCTTAAAAAAATTACGTTTAATGAGTATTATGTAAATGTTATGTATAAAAATCTATATTGAATTAAAAATATTCTATTCCATTCTATTCTATTATATTCTATTCTATTCTTAAGCTGCCACGGTCGGCAAAATTACATACGTAGTTCAAATTACGTATAGGTTGCTAACTAAAGTGGCAATGGGTTTATTAACTTAAAGAACCGATAATGTTTGCCAAAAATCTTTCTCGACTATTGGCTGGGGCTGGCAAGCACCGTTTAGGCTCTATTTTGTGGTATATGAGCCATTCCTAATTGGAGCATCGGCCTAACCAACTTTGCGGAAAGACGACAAATGCTGGTTGCTAAGGGCTGTATTTCATATTTATCAATAGAAGTAATATATATTTATCAATAAAAAAATAGGCCATTATCGTCCATTAGGCAATCTGTAACGCTAAAGAATGTAGTCATCTTCCGTCATTCGCTTTAAAAGCTTTTTTTTTGTTTTTGTTTATTCCATAGTAGACATCCAGTTGTTAGCATGTCTAGAGTAGACCTTTGAGAGGCATTTTTTGGTTTTATAAATAATGATATATTGATCGAAAAAAATTAAAACTATTCCCTACAGATTTCTCCTGCATCGTGAGTGCGTTTTACAGACATAATTTTCACATGCACGAAACAACCACAGCGAAAACCAAAAATTTATATTTTCGCACAAATGTTGGATACGGCTGGGATTCGAACCCAGGACCCGCGGCGTAGAAGAACAGGAACTCTAACTACTAGGCCATGCGGTTGTAAAGTAGCAAAAGATAAAATTATAGATGTATACTTTCATATGTATAAATGTATACATTAATACTTTTTCTTAAATGCATAAAATGAAATTGAAATGCGCAGTCAAACTTTTGGAAGGCAAAATAATTAGCAAAATATTCAGCAGCAGGAATCGAACCAGCGACATAGCTGAGAAGCCGCTGCGCTAGCCGAACCGACTAAATGTCTTCGCGTTCCATAGATTTTGCAAAGATTCAAATAGTACCAGGGACTTAGAACAAAAAAAACTTATTCTTAACTTCTGAAAACCTAATAATTATATGTTGCAATATATGACTCGAACGGCGTGCTCAGGTCAAGCAACGGTAATATATGCAGCTCAAGTCTATGTGACCATCATCATCATCATATCAACCCATCGCTAGTCAATACTGCTAAACATAGGCATCGTCCATAGACTGTCACTAAGCACTGTCCTGAAGCATCCATTCACTTCCCGCAAAACCATACAGGTCGTTTGCCGGAACGACGTTACCACTCAAGAGCTTTTCTTCCCCAAAGGTTATCGGTTTTAAGAGCAATATACATCATCATTTCAGCCCACAACTACCACGGCTGATCTCCCGAATAAATAGCCACAACAGTTTATTGCTCTAAATTTGGGGGAATTTTGCCATTGAGATTGTAAAACATACATACATATAGTCACGCCTCTTTCCCATAGGGGTAGGCAGAGACCACATCTTTCCACTTGCTACGATCCTGACACACATCTTTAGCTTCTTCCACTTTCATTAGCGTCCTCACACACGCTCGTCGGTTGCGGGTACTTTTAACGTGACCTTTCCTCAAAAGTTCACCGATCTGATTGTGATTGTAAAAATGTCAAAAAAATCTGTATTTCTTACGTCGAAGAGTATATAATTTTTATTTAATTTCATTGTTTTATCTATTAATTAAAAAATAACATGAAAAGCTCTCTAGACACCATTTCCGGTGCACCTCACCTTACCTTAAGAAAACCAAGGCATAAATAATTTCGTAAACAATAGAAATATGAATATGTAAACGCTCGACACTCGATAAAAATATGTTTTACAACGAACTATTATTAAACGAACAACACTGTGGCGCCATTTGACGTCCCCCGTTCTTTTAAATCGACAAATTAACTGCATTTGCAATTTATTATTTACGCCGATGTTTTTGTATTTATTTAAAACTATTAGTGCAGTAGCGGTTTAAGGAGAATCTACCATCCCATCTCATCCCGAGGTTGTCGTAAAAGTCGACAGAGGGAAAATGAAAACCAGAAGATGGGCAGCAGCATCTTTCTGGAATATCAGAAAAAAATAACTGCGGTTGCCAACCCGCCTCCCAAGCGTGGCAACTATGGCAAAATTCCCCTCAAAATGAGAGGTACAAACTTTTGTACTCATCTACGGGGGAGGCTCATGTTGAGCAGTGGACTAGTGATAGGCTGACATGATGATGATGATGACGTGCAATGGAAACAACAATGCTCGGTGTTTTCCTGCGAGATAGAATCCGTACGATGATACTACCGTAACCGACATAATCGTGTAGTAGTGGCTTAAGAGAATCTACCACCCCATATCATCGCGTGGGTATCATAAAACTCAACAAACGGACAATAAAAACCAGGCGCTGGGCAGCAGCATCTTCCTGGAACATCTGAATAAATAAACTGCGGTTGTCAACCCGCCTACGAAGCGCAGCAACTATAGCAAAATTTCTCCAAAATGAGAGCTACTAATTTTTGTGGCAATCGAAAGGGGAGGCCTATGTTCAGCGGTTGTGTAGTGATAGGCTGAAATGATAATGATGATGAATGTCTGAGGCATTCTTTACCAGTCCACCAAAGTTATTACCTTGAAAAATTACTTCTTTCGACTTCTGTCTATTAAAAAAAACGATGTCTCACACTAGTATTTCTCCTGTATTCTGGATGCGTTTTATAGACATACATTTCACATGCACATCAACCAGACCTGAAAACAAAGTATTAAAATTTGAGGTTTTGCACAAATGCTGGCATCGGCTGGGGTTTGAACCCAGGAATCTCGGTATAGAAGTTTGACCAGGACGCCAAGAAGCCAGGTACAAGTACCACACGGTAATGCGGCCGTTATGCAGTCATTACTTCCTGTATTCAAACAGTGTAACGGCTGACCTACAGTAAAAAACGGTGGATTGTAAAATAAATTAAGCTTGGGTATACAGGAGCGGTAGCGGTAGCGGCTTAAGAGAATCTACCACCCCATCTCATCCCGTGGGTGTCGTAAAAGTCGACATAGGGAAAATTAAAACCAGAAGATGGGCAGCAGCATCTCCCTGGAACAGCAGATTAAATAAACTGCGGTTGCCAACCCGCCTGCCAAGCGTGGCAAATATGGCAAAATTCCCCTCAAAATGAGAGCTACAAACTTTTGTAGTAATCTATGGGGGAGGCCTATGTTCAGCAGTGGACTAGTGATAGGCTGAAATGATGATGATGATGATGATACAGGACTTACTCGTATTAATAATCGTTGCATAATGCTGTAGGCATCTCCTACATCAGCAGCATCTTCCTGCAACCCGCCTGCCAAGCGTGACAAATATGACAAAATCTCCTTTAAATAAGCGGTACAAGTTTTGTGGTAATCTATAGGGAGGCCTATGTTAATTAGTGATAGGCTGAAATAATGATGATGAGAGTTGTTGCACAGAACTTTAAAGACATTCTGTGTGATTATAATCAGGCGTGGCACTTATCATCGGGTGCGAAACATTTCCTCGTCTCTATTTAACTACCATTTAAACGAACTGCTTTCCTGATGGTTCGCTTTATCTGCAAATATTTATATAGCAGTAATAAAATCATAATTCGCGCATCGACACGCTGATTGAAATAGCATATTGCGCTTTCGTAATGCAGTCCGAACATTAACATAATTTATTCGCAATAAATTTGAAGCTAACAAACGTGTGTGGCAATTAAATGAATCCCTTTATCTATTGTAAAGTTTATTCCCCTTACATCAATTCGATTCGTACAGGATTATATAAGCGTTGTTAATTAAAAATGTAACTTTGTTATAAGTTACAGTTGGGTAAAGTACCGAGTTTTCGAGGAGTTTTGGGATGGCGTAAAATTTAAGACAATCTCCTTGTTCCTGAGCTGCCACGGTAATTAGCGTATAATTTCATTTTTTTATAGGATAAAGTGACTAGCAAAACGTTCACCTGATGGTAAGTGCAACATATGCTCATAACAAATGCTGCGTCTCCCAGAACATGTCTGTGTGGCATCACACTGCGCCCGTCACCCTGAGACGTCAGTTCTTAATTTTTTTTTATGACGGATGGTCACCGTTAGCCCGAGGGCTTTTACAGCTCCGCCGGATTGAAAGGGCGCTTAGCCGAAACCTTCATTTGTGTATGAATGATATCTGACTTATGAAGGGTGATGATAAAATATTCGGGCATGCAGGTTTCCTCACGATTGACATCTTCACCGCTGTGCACGTGGTAAATGAGCTGATGAATATTTTAGAGGTGCCGGCACCGGGGATCGAACTCAGGTGACTCGCGTACTATGTGAGTTAAGGCGAGCGCCCGGCCCCTGAGCCACCACGGCTTCTGTGTTAATCATGTGATTATACAGGTATTTCCTTTACTCGACTCTTCCGATACCCCCGGGATGAGATGAAGTGGCAGATGTTATGCCACCAACATACGGTGAAGTGACTACTTAATAACGATAACTATGCAGAAATCCGTCTAGGTAGGGACCACCCCGGGGCCAGTTATTCTGCCGAGAAGCAGTAGTGTGCAAACATTACTGTTTCGGTTTGAAGTGGCAGAGCTAGCGTAAAATATGAGACTTAAGAACTCATGTCTCAGGGTGACGGGCGCAAGTGTGATTTCACAAAGAAATGCTCTGGGTGACACAGCATTTGGTATGTGCAGACCTTACACTTACCATCAGGTGAATTTTTTTCTCGTATCGTCATTTTATGAAATTAAAAAAAAGATCATGATATGCCTTTTTAATTTCACGACTTAAAGCGTTAGCAAAATCTTACGTAATGAATCTGTTCCATTTCGCGTGTAGGTGGGCAGGCCAACGCAGTGCCGGCATCTTCGCACTAGTTATGCTGGTTCCCATCATTAGGTTGTGGCATAGGTTCGGTCATCAGTCGGTACCCGGAGTGGTTTTTGTGAGATAGCAGGTTGTACCTTTGCTTAATTCATCACCATCATTATAAGTCCACAGCTGGACATAAGCTTCCCACACATGGTTAACATAAAACACGGTCCTCAGCTACCTACATCTATCGTCTTTCCACAAAACCGTACAGGTTGTCTCTCCATCTATTGGTTGGCTGGTCGCTGTTACACTTCGTTTGCCGGTAAGAGGTTGCCATATTCTCTCTCCCAACGGTTATCGTTTCTACGTGCTATATGGCCGACCCATTGACACTTTAGCTTGCTCATCCATAATTCATCATCATCATTTCCGCCTATCACTAGGCCACTGCTGAACATAGGCCTCACCAATAGATTACCAAATAAGTTTATACCTATCATTTTGGGGGGATTTTGCAACAGAAAGATGGGCCGGCAACCGAAGTTTATTTATTCAAATGTTCTGCCCATATTCTGGTTTTCATTCTTCCTATGTCGGCTTTTACGACACCTAAAATATGAGATGGGGTGGTAGATTCTCGTAAGCCACCACACGGTCATAATCATCCATAATTATCACTTACTTTTCCCTAAATTCTTTCGAATGGAAATAATACTATAAGTAGCGTGGGACGATTCTGAAGCACCAAGTAGAAAAACAGGATAATATACTATTGCAAAGACCGATACATATTAATTAAGACGGCCACTCAACTTGGTGGCAATAAATCCGCTGCAGATTATACGAGGCTCGCATTTACTCACTCGAGCGTCCGACCCACGTTGCGATAGGCGCAGAATTGTGAATGGATTAATTTAATTAAAATTGCAACAATATCGTTAGTTATCTATTTGCTCAGTTAATTAGTAAACAAACTAACAGCGAAGCATCGAGTCGAAGCTTCTGGATTCGAATACAAGACCGTGCTAATATTTGAGTAACAGGAGCTTGGTTTTAATTGAAAATACTCCTAATATTTGAAGTCTGTTGGCAAGTAAGGGTTCGTGACATATTGTGTGGAGATAACAACTTTTGTTTCTTTTTGGAAGATGTCGCTGATCTTGTTTTCGATTGAGGGATAGAAACAGAATTGATAATGATTGAATAGATTTGTAAGTATCTTATTGGTAATCTCTAATAGTGGTAAATCCTTAACACTTTTAAAATAGGTTAATTGACAAGACTTGGCTAACATTACTTGTTGTCATTATGTAAAGAAACTTAAAAACGCATTTTTAAAATTTTTGCCTGTCCGTCTGTTTGCTTGTCCGAGCTAATCTCCGAAACGGCTGAATCTATTTTGACAGAACTTTCATTGTCTTCTTTCATCTAAGCTACTTTTTATTTCGGAAATATTGAGAGTGCCTGCGTAAAATTAGCGGCTATGCAGGTGGTCGTGTTAAGCGCGGCTTTAATTTCCATTTCGGTCATTTTTATTATAATTTATGGCTGTTTAAATATGTCTCGTAATACGGGTATGTTAGTAAATATAACATATAGGTATCATGCCGTACGGCGCAATCATGTGGCCGGCTTTTGTATCGCGGGTGAAACCCCGGAGATCAGCTAGTTTAAATATAAGTGTAGCAAAGAAGTACTGACAGCGACTGGCACTGTAACTATAGTCCGCAGTGTTGTCCATCCATCCATTTGTTTGAATTTTGGCAAGTGTTGCCGAAATAGACACCCACTAAGAACGGATTTTACGAACATTACTCTCCTAAATGGTGCTGAGCTGTGTTGTTCTCTAGCTACTATATTATATTTTGATCTCAGCTAAAATTTAATGTTAACATTTATATTAAACTAGCGATCCGGCAGCGGCTTAATAGATTCTACCACACCATGTCATCCAGAGGGTGTAGTAAAATGCGACAGAGGGAAAATTAAAACCAGAAGATGGGAAGCACAATCTTTCGGGAACATCTGAATAAATAAACTGCGGTTGCCAACCCGTGGCAAACGTGGCCACTACAGCAAAAACCCCCAAATAGAGAGCTACAAATGTTTGTGGCAATCTATGAGGGAGCCGTATGTTCATCAGTGGACTTTTGATAGGCTGAAATGATGATGATGATGATGATGATCCGCCCCGGCTTCACACAAGTGTAATTTAAAATGAAGAAAATGAAAAGTGCGTCTAATGTAATATGTTTATTTTATAACATGTCGCTATCTCCAGAGCTGAGAAACTGAACAAAACTACCATCCAAATTTCCGACTTCTCCGGTAGATTTTTTAAAAAAAATCTTTCATGCAAGCCTTGCCATGACAATTACGGACACAACGTAACATAACCAAACCCGAAAACACACAATTTGTTTTTCAACACAAATGTTGGCTCCGCCTCGGATTCGATGCGTAATTATCGACTCGCCAGAGGTAGCCTGTCGAGCGACAAAATCATTTTCAAGTCATCTCAAAACAGTCGTCGGAGAATCCTCCCGGACGTTTACGGTGTCGAGCGATCGACGCTGTAATCTACCGGCGGACCTCCGACGCCTGATTAGAGAAAAGAACCGTGCGGCCAAAGCGCACGATAGATACAGAACAGACGCGAATAGACTCAGACTGCGCCTCCTTCAAAGGGAAGTTAAAGAGCGCATATCTGAGTACACTAATGACAGCTGGGACACTATGCTTGGAGAAATCGAGCCATCGCACACTGCCTACTGGCAGTTGGCACGATCTCTCGAGGCAGAGCCAGTCTCACCCATGCCGCCACTTATAAGATCGAACGACAACTCGCTCGCCTTCGACGACAGCGAAAAAGCCGAATGCCTCGCAGACAGTTTAGAGAGCCAATGCACTCCGTCTCTCGCGCCTGCGGATCCCGACCACCTGCAGCAGGTGGCCGCGGAACTCGAACGCAGGGCTGCCATACCACCAGTGGGCGAACCACTGCCTCCAGTGACTATCGACGAAGTCACTAAGATAGTCAAAAATCTTAAAAACCGATCCGCGCCCGGCCTCGACGGCATAAACAACAGGGTGATGAAAGCTCTAACTACGCCGCTATTGTGTCTATTAGTTAGTATTTTAACGCGCTCCTCTCCAGCTGCTCCTTCCCGGACGCCTGGAAGGAAGCCGACGTTATAGGCATTCCGAAGCCTAACAAGCCTAGTAACATCCCGTCAAATTACCGCCCAACAAGTCTCCTCAACTCGATGGCAAAGATTTATGAGCGAATTATACTCAGTCGTTTAAAAGACTATGTTCGGCTTTCGTCCCGAACACTCTTGTACTCATCAAGTGCACCGTTAACGGAGCACATTTTAGAGAATTTAAACGAGCGCCCTAAGCCTGTAGGCACAGGCGCCTTATTTTTCGATGTCGCAAGGGCATTTGACAAAGTCTGGCACGACGGCTTGTATTACAAGTTGTATCACACTAAAGTGCCGGACAGACTCGTGAACATCATATGAGCCTTCTTGTCCAACCGCCTATTTCGATTCCGGGTAGAGGGAACGCGCCCGCCCTCTCCGAGCGGGTGTCCCTCAGGGCTCCTGCCTCTCCCCACTCCTTTTCTCGCTATATACTAGCGATATTCCTAGAGACCCGAAAGTCAATCCTGCGCTTTTCGCAGATGATACGGCCCTGTACTATTCCGACAAGCACAAGGGCCGCATAACGATTCATCTCCAAGCCGCAGCCGATCGCCTAGGCGAATGGTTCCGGAAATGGAGAATAGAGGTAAACCCCGAGAAAAGCGTAGCGATATACTTCTCGAGGGGCACGCCAAAGCCCACTAGACGAATTCACAAAATCGGCAACAATCAACTAGGCACGATCACCCTGTTCGGACGCCCTATTCCCTGGGAAAAGAGCGTCAAATACCTCGGGGTCACTTTAGACGCAGCGATGTCGTTCGCTGCACACATAAAAAACGTTCGAAATAGAGCGGCTTTTATCTCAAGCCGACTATATCCATTAACTTGCTCCTCAAGCAAAATGTGCCTTAGGCACAAACTTCGCCTCTACAAGACATGCATTAGACCCGTAATGGCCTATGCATGCGTCGCGTTCGCACACGCGACGGGCAACCATATAAAGAAATTGCAGACCGTGCAAAATAGATTCTTGCGATGTGCCACCGGAGCCGGCTGGTACCAACGCAATGTAGACCTTCACAGCGACTGTGAAATGCCCTTACTCTCTGAACACTTCAGAGAAGTATCACGGCGGTTTTTCGAAAAAGCCGCGGTTCATCCAAACCCGCTGGTGGTTAAAGCAGCGAATTATCGATCCGACAGAAACGCGACCGAACGCAAACGTCGCCCGCGAAATGTGCTAGACGACACGGACGTCTCAGCACTCCCTGACCACGATACGGTCAGTCACAATCCGAGCAACACTGTAAACACAGTCAATAGCTTTAACATCACACGCACAACGTCGCGCCACCGCCGTAGAGAGCGGCGCGCAGCTATCGTAAATAACACCGCGTGCACAATATACACCCGTGTTCCAGGGCGGTTCTCACCGCCCAGAGTTACCGACACACAAGTCGACAGTCCGAACGGAGGCCCGCAGCCATCCTCGGGCGGTCATTAGATGACTTCAGATAATAATTTTATGGAGATATTCACTGTAGCGCAAGCACGCTAGCGAACGCAACGGTCCGAATTTAGATGTTTAGTAGGAGTTTATATTTATGTATTTATGTTTGGGTCAAACCAAACCTGGCACGCGGGCCCCGGGCCCGCGAGCACAGCATCCGATGAAGCTGTAAAAGTCAAAAGGCTAACAGCGATTACTTCACCAAAAAAAAAAGATGCGTAAAAGTCAGGCACAACTTGGGCACGGTCTTTTTGTATTACTCGTATAATAACCCTAAAAGGGTCGTTGTAACAAGTCTTTGTTTAATAATAGTTATTCATTGAGAACTTTGTGTAATTTTTGGGATTTTGTTGTTAATATTTCCTTGAAATAGTTACTGACCGTATGGTGTCAAGTAATTGGCGGTAATAACTCGTTTTAGCTTTGGTAGCCATTTTTGCGCAATCCGGTTATATAAATGAATGGCAGTTGCTAAAATCTTTTTGGTATCAATAATAATATAGTAATCCCATGTTTAAAACATGACGTCGCAGGATTGAGCCCGCCATTCGACTATTGTCGTGTACCATCCTCTTAGTACAAGCTTTTAAGCTTAGTCGGAGTGGTTAACTGGAATATTAGTAATGTTGATAGCATTCCTAAAAAAATACCACAATACGTTATCAGAGAATTGATATACATTATTATCTAAAAAAGGCGGCCAATGGATAAAAGTAACATAAAAATACACATATTACACGCGGTAGAAGTGAAATTCAGAAAACTAAACTTTGAGAAAATGAGACAAATGCAGAGTATCAGGAGTAGGATAATTGTAGGGTTTATTTATAATCATATTGTTACCAAGTTTAAAAAATATTTAACATTTTATTCTATATTATGCACCGGCCGTGCCAATATTTCTCGGGGAAACGTCGATGAGTGCCGGATTAAACTTGAGTCTGAAATCGAAATTTTATTAAATAAAATTTCGATATGGGGCCGGCTAAATTAAGTTAAATTCAACCCTAAGATGACACAGGTTTGCGCGTTTACCCCTAAAAAGAAACCATTTTTCGTATCCCCTCACTTTGATAATACTCCCCTCACTGCCTCAGCTAGTATTCCCACATAAGGATTCCTCTTGGCGTTGACATATCGAGTGACGTTCTGTTCGGCGGTCGCCTGGAAGGGAAGACCAAATTGGCCTCCAAAAAGCTTGGCGTGCTCAGTAGAGCGGGACAGAATTTCAAGTCGACCCATCGCCTGAAACTTTACAAGGCGCAAGTTCGGCCTCACATGGAATACTGTTCTTACCTCTGAGCGGTGGCACCGCAGTGCCAGCTCCTTCGATTTGACCGAATCCAACGAAGAGCGACTCGAATCGTCAACGACCGAGTTCTTTCCGATCAGCTTGATCTTTGCGAAGAGAAGTTGCGTCTCTTTGCATTTTCTACCGTGTTTACCAAGGGGAGCGTTCCTGCTGCTAAATTTTACCATCGCACATTGCGGTACAAAACATAATTTCATCGGCACCACCTGGATGACTGGCATTCCACCACTGAGCGCTTTGCCAGAAATGTTCTGCCACGTACAACCACTTTGTAGAATAGACTCCGCCAGCAGTTTTAATACGAACCGATACGACTTCAAGAAAAGAGCCTACTCCTTTCTCAAAGGCCCCTGGTATTGCTTATATTAATGGGCGGCGATGACCACTTACCATCAGATAAGCCGCTTGCTTGTTCGACCCCTCTCCTATATAAAAAAAATAGAACATTACATATTATAAAGACTCGTAGTTTTTAACAAATGACACGAGTGGCTTATGTTAACTAAAGTATGTAATGAATGGATTTGATCAATATACCTTTGAAATACAGCGTTAATCTTCTTCTCTTTCTCTTCTATCTTTCTGTCGAGCTAATGAGAGCAAAATTATAAATGAAATAGGAAACACTGTATTCTATCTCATTCTCTCGCAGGCTAATTCCAATAGATAAGTTTTTCTCTTTCTAGTGTCGCTTTTTCGTTTCATCGAAATTTAAATCAAAGCGATTATAACTACACTGGAAAAAAAGAGAAGAAATGTTATTTATACTTGTACATAAAACAACTAGTTTTATTGTTCTGTGCGGCATCTGGAATCCACGCGCGAGACATACGAAATAATCTCAGTGTTGTCGTACGCAACATAATTCCGAAAAGCGAATCAGAAATAGAATTCATAACTGGCAAATTAATCCAGGAAATTCTTTAAACAAAGATATTTTAACCTTTACAGTGTTTACGGACTTAAACGTTAATCAAGTTCGGATCTTCAAAACACGCCGGGCCCACGCAAACCGAATCAAAGGAGCTTGAGAACAAAAGAACAGTAAAGATCGCCATCAAACGCTTTAGCAATATCAAGGCGGGCCTCATTACGTGTAATAATTCTTAAAGCTTCGCAATTAACGGATGAGCTTTGAAAGTATTTTATAGCGTGTTTTTTTTTCAATAAAATTCTAACTTACTTACCTCGTTATCTACTGGGTGGCATAGTGATTGGTCTGACTTCTATAGCGCGGGTGCTAAGGTTAAATCCCAGCTGTCAAAATGTGTAAAAATACTAACTGCTGGTGTTCGGTTTCGGTTCTGTTGAATAAAATCTGTGTATTAACTATTATCTAATAGTTTTCTAAAGTTAGACATAAAAAAATGGAGCGGCTGTAATCAATCAGTACATATAAGGAGTTTACAGACATTACTATGGCATCGAAATTATATTAAAACAATAATAATTACTAGAGGTCGCCCTGTGGTCGAAATTACGAAAACAGCTGACAACGAAATTTATATTTCTTACGTCGAAAAATAAGAAATTTCAATTTCGTTTAATTTAATTTTCATTAGACCGGTTTGAGTAATTATTTGTTGGCAATATTTGGTACGACTGTATGTCCACAGAATATTATGTGTTTTAATCTTAAAATAGTATGAACGTTAACAAACGACAGACTATTATTCGATTGACAACGTCAGTATGAACGTTAATAAGGAATGCTTTAGTTTGTTCAATTTAATGTATTTTAATTGTAATTTGTGTAATTTTAGCTTTCTCGCTTCTTCACTACTTTCTTCAAATTTTATCTACGCCAAATGTCACACTAATTCGTGCGCGCAATATGCTTAAAAATGGTACAAAGTAGGCGTATGAAGTAGATGATGAAGAATACTACTACACAGAATACACTAGCTAAAGTAAATTAGTAATTTTAGTGGATCCGGCACAAGCAATCAAACTAAGGCCAGATTCGTACTATGAAATTTGAAGACAGCGCTTGAGTCCTGAGCAACCTCAGCTATATCTGCATCTTTACTGACTTTTAAATGAACTTATGAATGAATTTTTGGCGGTTGATATTGCCAAAGAAAAGAGTAACTACCCGCCAGATCGAATGGTCTGATCTGGGGAGGACGTCTCCTCCAACCTTTAATATTTAGATGTTGTATATATAGTTCGCATCTCAGAAAACTTTCATAGCGCGTTTATGGACGTATGGGAATATTTCTTGAGCTTCTCATGTGGCGATATAGATGCCGGTACAAATTAATATATTGACATAGGTAGTAAGGCTAGGGTGCTCACCCTAGCCTCACTTCTTATAATGATCGCGCGTAGGGGAGTTCAAAGAAGTATGGCCGTAAGGATGAGAAGCCGAGCTAGATCTGTAATGATTGAGCATCCTAAGCGGATCTCTTCTATAAATTTTCAACGACTAAAGAAATAAATTATAACCTGGGCAACGCCGGGTTTATAATTCTGTTAGTTTATATACATTTCAAATTTTAAAAACGTTGCTTCACACTCGGATTTCTCCTGTATCGTGGGTGCGTTTACAGATATAAATGGAACACATAAACATTCAAACCGGCAAACAACTATGTGTAGGTATCCGTGCGGAAATCGAACCCGCGACCCGTAGCAAATAAGTCACTTTGCAAACCGAGCTGTTTATCTTCTTCTTTTTTTATTTGATATAAGTGACGAGCAAAACGTTCACCTGATGGTATGTGCAACATCTGCCCATAACAAATGCTGTGTCACCCAGAACAGTGTGACACCAAAATGCGCGCGTCTCCCTGAGACACCAGTTCTTAAGTCTCATATGCCTAGTGATTACGCTAGCTCTCAGTGCCCTTCAAACCGAAACACAGTAATGTTTGTACACTACTGCTTCACGGCAGAATAACTGGCCCTGGGGTGGTACCTACCTAGACGGATTCCTGCATAGGAATCCTACCACCAGTAACAATAACAATTACAATTAAATAATTGTTATGATGACCGACTAAATGCATCTGTAATCGTCTTGTCTCTTGTACGGGCATGATACATGCAAAATAAAACTTTGATTAAATGATAACCTTCTAAAATTATAACTCACTGTTGTTCATTCAAAAATCACGTAGACACAAAGTATTTTTTTATTGACAAAAAAACATCCAGGTCAGATAAACATTTTACACTTTCATTTTAATTAAAACGTGTAAGATAATCTGGTAAAAAAGACTTAGGCAAATTACTTAAAGTAAAAGTAAAGTAACAGCTTATAAATGTCCCACTGCTGAGCACAGGCCTAAACACCCGGGCTACCACGGCAAATTACTTATTAAATAATATTATAAGACTAAAAATACTTTCTCTGTCCAACTATGGGAAAAATTCTTTAACTGCTCCGTGCGTAGAAGAGATCTTTACACTGCACACTCTTGCCTTCATCCCTTTTCCGACATTGACAAAGAACGGATTTTAAGAGCATTTACACCTAAATATGTAAACAGGCTGGTACTGTTCTCTATGTTCTCTATACAGCTTTAACATATACTATAACTTTCGTGCGAAGCCGAGGTGGGTCAGCTAGTAACTTTATGTAGGTAATATATTGGTGCGATTTACAAACCTGGAGAGACCAATGTCAACAACTTTATGGACTTATTTTCCTCGCAATTGGAACTTCGAAGAAGGGCGATTGTCTTTGGAGATTTTAATATCGATCTGTTGAGCAAGGACTGTGTCCCTATATCTAAGTGGAATACAAGAATCTGGTTATGAAATATTGAATAAAATACATAAAATGTATTCGACTCGTGAAACCAGTACAACTAACACTATACTCGACCATGTGTGTACAAATATAGACAATCACTCTTTTAGCATTTCGATAATTTAATCATCTCTATCCGATCACAAGCAGATATTTCTTGAAATCGGCAATTTGGCACCTAAAGTAAAGAAAAAAATATGTTACAAAGCTTTAAACTATGAAAACCTACACGTCAGTGCCCTGAAAAGTAATTACATTAATGACGAAAACGATTACTATTACTTGGAAAACTTTATTTGTAGACTGGTAGAAAAAAATAAAATAACGAAGACAAAAATTTTAAATCCGCCGCAGGAAGACTGGATAAACAAAAATATTATAAACTCAATTAATGTGCGTAATTATTTGTGGCAGCAGACTAAAGCTAATCCTAAATAAAAGAATAAATAATGAAGATGAACACTTATACAATAAGTATAATGAAGAAAAAGGCAGAGTGAGAGAAATGATTACGACGCACAAGAAAAGCTACTATTACTCTTTATTCCATAACAGCAGAAATCAGCCAAAGAAAATGTGGGAAGTTATTAATAGTTTGGCTATAAATAAAATCGGAGAAAGCTGTGCTCCTCCTAAACTAAAGTTGGATTCTGGAGTCATCATTACAGAAGGTAACGCTATTTGCGAGTCATTTAATTTGTTTTTCTCGTCTATCGGTGCAGAGTTAGCAAGCAAAATAGCAAACAAGTACCATACACACACCGGTAATACGCTAAAAAACGAACTCAATTACATACACGACACTACATTAAGTGAAGTCACACCATGTACTTCAGACGAAATATTAAAAATTATCGATAATCTTAATAATAACACAAGTACTTTACTTGATGGTGTCAGTACAAAGGCGATCAAATGTTTAAAGAGTGTAATTGTAGAGAAGTTAACAAACTGTATTAACTCGTGCTTATTAACTGGCATTTTCCCCGATACTCTTAAGGTGGCCAAAGTTAGTCCCATTCATAAATCCGGTATTAGAACTGATCCCAATAACTACAGACCAATATCAGTCTTGCCAGTTATTTCAAAAATATTTGAGCGTATCTTGTATAACCGCTTAGCCAATTACTTAACAGAAAAACAAATTTTAATTGACACAATGACAGCTGCAGTAGACTTGGTTACGAAAATAAAAACTAATATCGATAAGAAGAATATTGCCCTAGGAATTTTTATAGATTTAAAAAAAGCTTTCGATACTGTAAGCCACCCGAAGCTTCTCCAGAAGTTGCACAACATTGGAGTCACTGGCACAGCGTTAGGCGTATTTACATCATACTTACAAAACAGGCGTCAAGTAGTAAAGATAAATGACTTCATTAGCACTCCACAAAATATCACATATGAAATTCCTCAAGGCTCCATAGTCGGCTCTTTATTTTTTTTTAATTTACATTAATAATATTAATACAATAGGACTTACTGGACACTTAACATTATATGCAGATGACACATGTCTTTTCTACTTTGATAAATCAATACATAACATAATAAATAATGCACAAAAAGATGTAGACACTCTTAATGAATGGCTTAAATTTAACCTACTTACTATTAACACGACAAAAACATCGTAAGTATATGATTTTTTCTGCTAAAAATAAACATGTACCCGATTTCACACCTCTGACCATTAATAATAGTAGAATTCAGCGTTCACACCAGGAAAAATATCTTGGTCTATGGATTGATGAAAAATTAACTTGGAAATATCATATCGGGCATGTCCGAACAAAACTGTCATCATTGCTAGGGGCATTGCGTAAGGTTTCAAACTATATTCCAATGGAAATACGTACCACAATATATAATTCCTTAGTAAAGCCACATCTAGAATACTTAATTGAAGTATGGGGATCGGCGGCTAACTCAAATCTGAAATGTCTTCAAAGAACCCAAAACAAAATTATTAAAATTTTATTTCACTACCCCTACCTTACTCCCATAAACCAGCTATATAAAAATACCAAAATATTCCATATAACACAACTTTATACGTATTACACCTGCATTTTAATAAAAAACATTACTACAAATTCAATTCAGTCTAATATACAGTTACAAAAAAAAGTCAATACACACAATCTACGAAATAAAAACAAAATAAAACTCGCTAGCTCACGCACTAATTACGGGAAGAAAACAATTTTGATGGAAGGAGTACAGCTAAATTACCAAATGAAATAAAAGAATGCGATAGAATACACATTTTTAAGAGTAAACTTAAGACCTATATTTTGCACAATGTAATATAATTTTTTGTTTTTGTTTCAAATACGTAATGTCAGTGTCCAATGCATTAGAGGTAAATTGTTTTAATTTAAGCATATTATTGTATCTCATTTTAAGTGAACCTATGTTCTTATGGGAAATAAAAAAATCTTTAAACCTAGGTAATTATCTTTGTTATAGGGGTGTTTCTTTAAAAGGCCGTCCTAACACATTTTTCGCTGAAGAATATATGAAAATGATTTATAATTGTAACGTTACTTTTAGGTTCTATTTAAAAGGTTTATTTCTATCTAGGTCTTATAACAAAATATCAAATAAAGAATACAAGTCTGAATAAATTTAGCAGAAAACAGTAAATACTAATTAGGTTGGCGCGTCCAAACGACGACTATTGTCAAATCTCAGCTGTACTTTCTGGTTAATTATAGCAATATTTTGAATTTTATCTATTCTAGAGATCTTTGATTAAATGTTTTTTAATATTTCATAGACGTAATAAAAAACAAACCATTAATTTCGAAATTACAAAACATTCAAAATTGTCCACGACCTAATTCATAATTTGTCTGGTGCATCACGTTATGTGAGTACATTCGTCGATTTATCGAGTATTCTGGACAGTTGAAGCGAGTTGTGATTGGTCACGCCAGTCAGCCGCGAGCCATGGTGCGTTGCGTATGTGTTCCTGCTCCTTCTTGTGACAATCTTCGCCGAAAGGGTCTCAGCTGGCAATTGTAAGGTAAGCACCATAATTAATCTGGCTTGATTTGTGAACGATGTATTTATAATCAGAATTTATGAGTACCCAAAAAATACTTTTATGTGATTGTTTATTCTATTGTTTTTTTATTTAAATTAATATATTTGATACTTCGATTACATTGATAGATTAAATATAAATTCCTCATTTGTCTGGCACTCATTCATCTGGATTCATCTGGCCTAAGAAGGCCAGATGAATTGCAAATAGACAGTTGAATAAGGAATTGAACGAAAACTATATAAAAAAATTCTTTTCTAGATCTCTAAGATGACGAAGTCAAAAAAACAAACGAGAGAAGAAAGGCTACGAAAAAAAGAGGCTTGCAGAAAAGAAAAGGTATGAAACGATAAAAAATAACGAAGAATTATGGAAAAAAAAGCAAGAAAAAAAAATAGACTCAGTTATATACGTAGAAAAGAAGAAAAGAAACAGCTACTTATAAGTGAAATGAATCCCAGGCAACAGAAATTGCAACGAAAAAGATGGAGAAATAATTTCAAAACATATTACCAACGACAAAAGCAAGAAAAGAGAACTGCTGCTATGCTTGCAAATAATACCCCACCATCGAGTCCCAGTATTTTAACAAATTATGAACGAGAGTCACCACCATTAGAAATACTGCTAAACAATAGAATCACGGTGTCACCCATACCAGGACCATCTAGGATAAGTGCACCTACTACAGTATCACCGACTACGACATCTTCTCCCATAAGACGTTTACGATATAAAAAAGACAAAGAGATTTTGAATCTTAAAAAAATTATAATTAATATGAAGAGACAGAATGAACGTTACCGTAAACAATTACAAAGGTTAAAAATTACTAAAAAGAAAAATTCTACGCCTTCAGCCATATTGACTAAACCGAAAAAGACAATTACTAGTACCAAATCTACACAGCTTAATTCAAAAAATTTGCCTTTTGCGCTGAAAATGGATATTGAATTATTTTTTGAGGATGATGAAAATAGTCGTCTTTGTTCTGGCAAAAAAGAATTTATAGTGCGGAAGAAAATACGTAAGCAGAAAAGATATCTCAATGATAGTCTCCTTAATCTGCATAAAAAGTTCCTCAAAACGTCAAACTTTATTATAAGCTATTCAGCATTCTGTAAGTTAAGACCTTTTTGCGTACTACAACCACATACCCGATCACGAGACACTTGTCTGTGCAAATTACATACGAATATGGGTTTGATAATTAATGCATTATACCAAAGGAAAATAATTCCAGCTAAGACCTCTCAAAATTTTCTCTCTATCGTTTGTTGCGATGTGTACAACGAAGACTGCTTATATCGAAACTGTGAAGAATGTCGGAAAAAAGTTATCCTTTATCAAGAGTTTGATAATTCCATTGAAGTAACTCACTGGCAATGGCAAACTAAACAAGTTATAAATCAAGGAACGAACAGGAAAATAAGAACCGTTGAAAAAATAAAAATAAGGCAATCACCTAAACTATGTATAGAGTATTTCGAATCAATTATTGATGAATATTTAAATCACCTGTGGTAACATAGTGGCCCAACAAAAAGCATTCAAAAACTTAAAAGAAAATCTTCAAGCAGGTGAATGTATTATACACGTTGACTTTAGTGAAAATTATGCCGTCAAGTGCAATGAAGAGATACAATCTTACCATTTTGGAGGTAGTCGTAAGCAGATAACATTACATACGTCTGTAATATATTTTCTGGATACTGAATTGAGACAGCAAGTACAATCTTTTTGTACAGTCAGTGAATGTTTGCGTCATGATATTTCTGCAGTATGGGCTCATATTGTACCTATCCTTGAGTATATTGGTGCAACAAAATCAAACATTCATACTTTACATTTCATTTCCGATTCACCCTCCAGTCAATACCGCAATAAAAAAATATTTCATCTGATTTCTTGCTTACATATATACCTTAGTACCATCCAAACTATTACGTGGAATTACAGTGAGTCAGGCCACGGGAAAGGAGCGCCAGATGGAGTGGGTGCCGTTATGAAGAGAACTGCGGATCGAGCAGTCTCTCAAGGCCAAGACATAAAAAATATTGATGATTTTATAAATACAGTTAGTCAAAACTTGAAGAAAGTTAAACTAAGAACTGTTTCTGATTACGATGTAGGGGAGAAAGATTTGCTATTCCCCCAGAATGTGAAAAGCTTTCCTGGTTGCATGAAAATGCACCAGCTTGTCTGGAATTTAGATACGTCTGAAATCGCTGTGCGAAAACTAAGTTGTACTGATAAAATATGTCTATATCGAGCCATCCGTTGCAGCCATATGAAACATCTTGGATTTTATATCTTAGAAAATGGATATCAGAAAGATATAACGGTTACACTACTGGCCAGTTCGTCAGGAGTATTGGCGGATATTAGCCAATCTTTTTGGACGCCTCGTAATGAAAGTTCAATATGCCAAAACATAGTCTTAAAGTGTAAAGAAAAAAATCGAAAGGAAAAGGAAAAAAAAATCAATGAAAGGACAGTATTTTAAAGCCAAAGAAAATGATTCAAAAGAGCAACTGGAATCTGGAGAATTGGCTGAATTGCAAATAAAGCCGGAAAGTCACTCATTATAATCATAATAATAATCTAAATTAGAATTATAACGCTTGTTGTTTCTTTAAATTTGACATATGCAGAAAAATTATAACAATAGTACAACCATACCATAATCAATATAAAGGTAAATGTGATTGTTATTGTTGCAAAATTGTTGTTTAATGTGATTATTGTTATAGAAGTTATTTAATTTTATAATAAAGATTATTGAAAATCTATGAATGTCTCATTCAACTGTTTGATTCTAATTAATATGTTTACATAATCTCATTATTCTGCCATAGTCATCATTCATCTGACCTATCAATTCATCAGCATCTTTTAATTCATAAATCATTGTGTGTAAATAACGGCCTTCCTCATATGTTCTTGAGCGGAGCAATCAAGTACTATTCTGTGTGTTATTTTATATAAAATCCTAAAAAAAAATTGCGCCAGACCTATTAGTCAAAAACAGTCTCTATCGAAGAAACACCCATAGACTTTTATTTTTAAAGAAGTGCCAGCAAATTGTCTTAGAAAAACATGAATTATGGATGTACTAAACTATTTGTACGAATGCCTTTACTCTATGGTATGACGAACAGTTCTCTTGACCGAGCAGCTAGGAATTCTTTTCGCAATAGTTCTGACTAGAAATACTAGTTTCATCGCCGGATATTATGGCATTCTGTGATTTTTTTTCCCGACATTGACCTGAAAGTAAGTAATGTACGTTAAAAATTAGAAGCATCAAAATGACAAATTATCAGATGATTTGTGAGCGTCGATCGCGTTGTCAGTGGTCTGCGTACCTGTCCACTGGGTTCGAATCCTGACTATAGATAATATTGACTTACAATTTTTTTAGTTCTTGGTCTGGATGTAATGTTTCTACAAAGTATTCCGATTAGGTAGGTACCACAACAGTGCCAGTTATTTAGCGACACAGCAGTGTTTCGTTTAAAAGTAAAGTTACAGCCTATAAATGTCCCAATGCTGAGCACAGGCCTTCTCTCATTTCTGAGATGATTTTGGAGCCGGGTAGGGTCCGCTATGCTGCTCCAATGCGGGTTGACGGACTTCTCATGTCTTCGAAATATTTATTATTTCTCAGACATGCAAGTTTCCTCACGATGTTATCCTTCACCGCCACGAGCACGTAGTAAATCGACACTTAAAATTGCAATTAACAATTTTAGTGGTGCCGCCACCGGGAACGAACCAAGGTCACTCGCATACTATGAAATTTAAAGCGACGCCTAGCCCCTTATCTACCGCGGCCTTTAACTAGTGTAATTACAGATTATATGACACCGAGATCCGATGTCTAAAGGTGACGACCGCTGTGCTATGATGCACAGAACCTTCCTAATTCTGTGTATTAATTGATATAGATTTTTCCAAAAAGTTTTGAGTAACACCGCTGTTTTACACCTACTTACTTCCATTGACCTTCAACAAAGCTTTACATGCAGACTACATAATATTCACTCCTCTTTCCCATATAAGGGGTAGGCAGAGGCCACTACCGTAGCCCACTCTTCGCTCCCGCGGGGAAGAAACGTGACGGGTGGCGAACCACGTCGCCGCCATTTTGGTACATGAAAAAAAAAAAACTTACTCTCCACTGTGTTCCCACGAGCAGTATAGTGACAGCATTGCATGTTATTGTGTTATTCTGCACGACTAAAGGCTGTCCGTACAATAGATTAGTCGCCTCTTACGACACCTCGGTAGGAAAGAGGTAGGTGCTATTCTACGCTGGACACCTATCTGCTAAAAGTTTTTGCATAATTCTATTTTTATCTTTCTACTATAATAATACTGGAGAGTTTGTTGGAAACTCTAAAGAAAAATGTAATCCGATTTGAAAAAGTATTTTTGTATTAGATAGCCAGTTTTTTGAGGAAGGTTCTAAAACTTCATGCTACGGCTTTAAGGAGTCGCACGCCGTGAACGGAACATTATCAAGAATGGCCGAACTGTGAATTCTCTGGTCTGGGTCTACTGTGTAACTTTGGTTGGTTTCGTGATCGGTTCCATTGGATCCCATTAACCAATGAGTGATCTTCATACGGCTAAAATAAAGCTTATTCATTGGTTAATGGGATCAAATGAAACCGATCACGAAACCAACCAGTTACACGGTAGACCCCTAGGTCAGTGAGGTACGATCACGTAAGGCGCAATCTTGTGATTTTTTTTATTGTCTTACTACTACTAACGAGAGGGGCAAAACGTACACTCGATGGTAAGTGCAACGTCTGCCCATAACAGATGCTGTGTCGTCCAGAATATTTCTGTGTGGCACCACACTGCGCCCGTCAACTTGAGACATCAGTTCTTAAGTCTCATATGCCCAGTGATTACGCTAGCTCTCAGTGCCCTTCAGACCGAAACACAGTAATGTTTGCACACTACTGCGGCCGAAACTGCCTCTGCGGTGGTACCTACCTGCACGGTTTCCTGTTTAGGAACCACCAGCTTATTTTGCGTGGGTGAAACCACGGGGCACAGCTAGTAAATAATACAATTAGATATGGAAGATGGCTTCTGTTGGCTTTTAGTTGTTAACCCAAAGATGTCGCCGTAGTCAAAGTAAGCCAGGAGAACATCCTGTCATCAAATGAAGATTCAATATTGTCGGCTGCTTTGGCGCGGCTGCTAAGCGATATGATTCTGCGCTATGATAATATGATTCCTAACCTAGGTACTGCATGCAACTGGTATTTGTGAAACAAACCCTTGATACAGGAATAGTCCTAATCGAAATAACTTGATCAAATAACCTATATTGTCTTTGATTATCGAATCATTTCTTTGGCATCATTTCATTTCTAAAGCATTGCTAATTCTGTTGCTATACAACTGGCTGGCTGGTGGTAGAAAAGTAACCTGAGTTCGATTCCCGGTGCCGGCACCTCTAAAGTTGTTCTGCAATTTTGAGTGCTGATTTACCAAGTGCTCAGCGGCGAAGGAACACATCAAGGGCGAGGAAACATCGTGTGGAAACCTGCATGTCTGAGAAATATAAATATTTCGTGAACATGGCAAGTTTGCCGACCCGTATAAGAGCAGCGTGGCGAACCCTTCAGTTCCAAAGCTCTGTCAAAAACGAGAGCAGGCCTGCGCTTAATAGTGGGACATATACGCTGTTGCTTTTTTACTGGCTGTGTATAAACACAAAAAAATATCCACGTTTTATTATTTTAAAAAATAATATAATAATATTAGTATAAATTTTTTTATTATTATTAATCCAAGTAACTAAATTTAATAATTTTTCATTATTTACATACATGATGTCCTTCTGGCCGAGCTCCAGCCGCGGCGACAACTTTCGGATATCGTCTGAGCTATCAACTGCGCAGGAGATAGTATAGTCCCACAAGTGTACGCGCAAACACAGAGACACTCACTTAACGAACCCGCACTCGATATAACGGTCTTGCGATAAGATCAGACGTGGGTTAAGCTGCAGCGTCGGAGACATTGGAATAAGAACTAAACGACAGTCTCGAAAACCAACAGTTTGTGTTTTTGCGGCTCAGCCTAGGATTCAAACCCAGGACCCAAGGCGAAGCCAGGTACTATGGATCACTATTCCACGCGGTCGCCTACATACTTACATTACGAAAATAGATCTGGTGGTAGGATTAACATGCAGGAATCCGTTCAGGTAGGTAACCACCCCACTGCCAGTTATTCTGTCGTGAAGCAGTAAGGTGCAAACGTTACTGTTATTTGGTTTAAAGGGCACCGATAGCTAGCGTAATTACTAGGCATGTGAGACTTAAGAACTGTATTTGCTCATCCTGTCACTTTCATCCATAAAAGACCTGAACCTTCTGAACTTCTGAATCCTTCAGATCAACAAAAACGTCTAAAACATCTTGAACCACACAACGCTTTCTAATGTGTTCATATCTAATTTGCCCCATAAACGTTAATTACCATCGCAGTAAAGGAAGCGCGTAAAAGCAATTAGTGATAAGAAAACGCTTTGGAAGAATGCGCACACATTGTTTCGGACGTTTAGCGGCAATTATGCATATCGGGTGTGAGATTTCGTAATATTGGATCGGAGTTGCGTTACAACATTTTGTCATTGGTCCGGTTACTTAATAAGAATATTGTTAGTATAAAAAAGGGATGGAATGGATATGGAATATTAGATATGGATCTCGTAAAAGGCGAGTAAGGAATTAAACTGCACTATGCACCCAACAGCGCATGGTGGCGATGGCGATGGGCTCACCACCTATCACACCAAGTGCATTATATTGTTTTGATGAAACGTGGATTGTGGCAGTCATCTGTTTTTGCAGTCAGTGCCCAGTCTCTGACTACCCATTATGGCTTACAGACGTGATCTTATGTATGTATGTAAAAAAGGGACAAACGAAAATAAACATCCGCGATACCAGCGGAATTAGGGGTATGTTACCGGTCTTTGAGAAAGTAGTAGGCACTTTTCTTGATCCCTGAGCGGCCCGGACAAACCGATGGCGGCAGCAGATCCCAAAAAGTTGTCGTGGCGGAACATCCCAACCATGCCCAAGGAATGCCAACGGTCAAGATGACGCGTATGGAATTTGAAACTAGGTTAAAGCAATTAAAAAGTCCCTTACAAGAGATGAGAGGTTTAAAATAATGACAATATCATCATTACAACTTTCAAAAGACCTTTGCCTGAATAAACTACTATTTAAAAAACAAGCTACCTATCTTCAAAACTAACAAGTTTGAACCCTCAGTATTTTTTTTATTGGATAAAGTGACGAGACGAGCAAAACGTTGACCTGAACAACGAGTGGCACCACACTGCGCCTTGAGACATCAGTTCTTAAGTCCCATATGCGCAGTGATTACACTAGCTCTCAGTGCCCTTCAGACCGAAACAGTAATGTCTACACACTTCTGCTTCACGGCAGAATAACTGGCCCTGGGGTGGTACCTACCTAGACGGATTCCTGCATAGGAATCCTACCACCAGTATATTTTTCAGTATACTTGTTTAGTACACAGATGTACTATATAGTGAGCAGAAATTAGTCGAATTAATTCCCCTTTCCCCTTTCCATCCCAACCATCATCGGACAACAAGACGCACGGCGGGTTTTCATCCTTTTGCTGTGGGACCATTCGGACGAAGCGGTTTGCTCCGTCGTTTATAATGCTTACAGCAAAGGACCGGTATTATTTGCGCGCATCAGTCTTCCCTTCCGATTACAATGAAGTTGGTGGTGTCTCCAAGAGATCAGTGAATAGGCTTTTCCTAAGCGATTACGATTACCATCCAAACTACATCACCATTTACCATCATGTGGTATCGTAGTTGAGCACTAGCTTATAAATTAAAAAAAATAACTGAGACCGCTACTGAGGGGGGCTTTGGATCATTGTATTCCATCATTGTATCCCAATAATATATTATCCTGAAGCCGCCACTCGACGTCAAATGAGGTTATTAGATGTAGGTTACAAACTTCGAAGGATCTGCAAGTTGAAGTAGCAATGGTCAAGCCAAGAACGGATAATCGTTGGAGAAGGAGGGTGTAGTGTTCGCTTCCTTTGGATGGTCCGACAATCCACGTGGGTTTTAGGGCCGGTGATTCAGAACCAAGTTTTGTGTCAATCTTTGGAGGAGGCCTGTGTTCAGCATTCGACTTGTGGTAGGGCTGAAATGATGTTGATTTCCTCCTGGCCGCTGTTCGACTGTATCGATAATTATCGAACACTGTCTGAGATACACAACCGAACACCAACAATTTATGTTCTTGCACAATTGTTGGCTCTGGCTGGAATTCGACTCCAGTACCAGGGGTATAGAAGTCAGCTACCCTGATCGTCAAATTCTTCGGTTACTGCTTTATGCTGGATATGCGGCGAAGTGGTTCGCCACCCGTAGACGTCTCGTTTCCCGCGAGCGTGAAAAGTGGGCTACGTGAGTGGCCTTTTTCTTAAAATACCGTGGGAACTATTTCATTTTCCGGGATAAGAAGTATATCTGGGATAAGGGTATTTCCGTCTCCAGTGTGCAAGCTATCTTTGTGCCTAATATCGTTAAGATCAGTTCAGCGGTTGAGCCGTGAAAAGGCAACAAACAGTAAGAGGGACAGAGAGAGTTACTTTCGCATTTATGAAGATAGTTTTTTAATAAACCCAAACTGATCCGCCCCGTAATAATACGGTACGGTAGGGTTATCTTGTATCGTTAGGGCGTTTACGGATAGATCCCACACAAACACCTAGACCATGGGCCGTCTCAGCCGTGCACACACATAGTTTGGGCGCCCATAAGGAATACAATAAAAAAGCTGTTGGCTGTTTCTTATGCGTTAAACTAAGGGCCGTGAGCCGTGGTAGCTGAGGGGCTAGATGCGCGCTTTATAATTTATACGCGATTGATCCAGGTTCGATTCCCGGTGTCAGTTGCATTAAAGTTGTTTATTGTAGTTTTTGTGTGCAAACATCGTGAGCAAACCAGCATGTATGAGAAATAATAAATATTTCGAGGGCGTGCATGTTCCCAACCCTCTCAGAAATGAGTGAAGGCGTGTTCTCAGCAGTGGGACGTTCATATGCTTTCCACCATTTATATAAACAAGGATTGATTAATTGGTTAAATAGGTCATAGGCACTGGCTTTCGGTATTTCAGGGCCTTCATCAGGCCTGGGGTCGTGGACTCGTGCCCCACGTGCTTTATGGTAAAGTTTTTGCATGAACAAATATTTTATTCAGTCTCGAATTACTTCATTGCCTTTTTTTATTGTATACCGTGACGAAACGAGCAAAACGTTCACCTGATGGTAAGTGCAACGTCTGCCCATAAAAAATGCTGTGTCACCCAGAAAATTATTGTGTGACACCACACTGTGTCCGTCACCCTGAGACGCCCTGTGCCCTTCAAACCGAAACACAGTAATGTTTGCACACTAC
Source organism: Luehdorfia chinensis (assembly GCA_019845155.1). Classification (NCBI taxonomy): domain Eukaryota; kingdom Metazoa; phylum Arthropoda; class Insecta; order Lepidoptera; family Papilionidae; genus Luehdorfia; species Luehdorfia chinensis. The sequence continues at coordinate 626,416 of JAHVAK010000612.1, forward strand.
TGCTTCACGGCAGAATAACTGGCCCTGGGATGGTACCTACCTAGACGGATTCCTGCATAGGAATTCTACCACCAGTAACACCAGTCCTTCAGCGCCTTGAACTGGGTCACGTACCTTGTATCGTAAACCGCGACCAAATAATATAGATAATGCATCGTCATTGGTCTACAATACAAGATGTACAATTGAATAACGATTTCAAAGTGCGCTGTACTGGGGGCTCAGAGGTAGTGATGTGCTGAGTAAGAATTATCGATAATACAAAAAGCATAGAAATCATCATCATCATCATCATCACTTCAGTCTATCACTAGTCCACTGCTGAACATAGACCTCTCCCATAGATTGCCACAAAAGGTTACAGCTGGGGTGGTAGATTTTCTTAAGCCGCTACCACACGGATAATATAAATAAAATCAATAGAAATAAAATCAAAAATGAATTTCAGTCCTTTAAGATGTGACAACTGTCTGGTCGATTTTCAACAATAACTTCCGAATACTATCAGAAACTATCGCCTGCGCAGTCTATATTTTAGTACCACAAACTTACGCGCAAATACAGAGGCACTAACTAGTCATATAACGTACTCTCTCCCGATGTAACACTTATGTGATAAGCCTGGTGATAAGAGAGAAAAAGTAAATAATAGTGTTGCTAGTACAAACATTGCAAAATATATAAGTTAATGTTGCTGCATTATTTGCAACAGAGAGCTGTAAGAAAAATAAGAAGAAATAAAAATAATTAACGGAAATAGAAACACTTTTGATTCAATGCGCTTGAAAGTCATCCAGACTCATACAAAAATACATCGTTATCTTTAACCTTATATTAATATTATAAATGTGACAGTTGATATGTTTATTTGTTGTTCGGTTTGGTTGTTTGTTGTCATTCAGTTACGCTCAAACGGCTGCGAGTTTTTTTTTAAAGATGGCACAAATGTACATTTTGTCGAGGGAAATGTTATAGGATACTTTTTACAAAAAAAACTACGATGCGCGAAGTGGGCGGGGAATAGCTAGTATGATGTTCTCCTAGTCGATTTCGACCACGGCGACAACTTCCGAATACTGTCGAGAGCCATCAACTGCGCAGAAGATATTATAGTGCCACAAGTGTACGCGCAAACACAGAAGCACTCACTCGTCCCAACCTGCCACCGCCCGATGTAACGCTGATGCGATAAGATCGGAGGTAGGCTAGGATGCAGTTTCAGAAACACGGGGACAAACACAACACAATCAGAACACAAAAACCAACAATTTGTTTTAGCACAAATGTTGGGTCGGCAGGGATTCGAACCCAGGACCCGTGGCGTAGAAGTCCGGTACTCTGACCACTAGGCCACGCGGTCGCCTAATGGTCAGAGTACCTGACCAGTATACAATATGCTTGAAAAGTAAAGCTGTTAGTCTAGCGAGAACTTTGGGATTAATCTACGATAAGATTTTCCATCGAACTCAGAAAGGAGGCTATATACATTTCTGATAACATTTGGAAGTATAAATATCGATATATCGATATCGATCGATATATCGATATTTATGTGGCTAAGACAAAAGGGCACTTATAGCATGCACAAATCGGCGTAATGGGCGCCTCGAGTGGATACGGGAGACCGTAATATTCAGTATCACCTTGGCTCAGCGGCGAATCTAGTCCACTAACGACGTCAATGCAGTCAACAAAACGATTGTTGATTCAAATGGGAGATTGATAAATTAGTGGCTAGAATCTAGACTTGTATAGAAAAGTACGGACTATTTCTTTGTTCGGCGTACTACATCAATAGGCGACCTCCTTTGTAACTAGTTAAAAGTGATCATTTGACTTAAAATATGACGGTCTTTAACGATATAAAGAAGTATTAACAAAAACGTTTACAAAGAATTTTAGACCACTGGAACTAGCGGTTAGTCTCCTATATACAGGAATAGTGGCAATAAAAAGATCGGGAAGAACTCGCGCAAAAGAACATATAGCTGATGTGAAGCATCGTCGCTCCAGGAAGTCTGCAGTCTGTGACCATGTTCTGGATCATCCCAACCATTACATCAGATTTGATAAACCATAAACCCTCGCAAAAGAACACCGATTCCTACCAAGGATGATTCGCGAGGCTATTGAAATTAAAAAACATCCTAATTTTAATAGAGAAGATGGTTGGGTATTAGCACCAGTTTGGGATCCTATAATTAATAAAATTAAATCAAAAACCAAGCATACCACTGCAAGACTTCAAGATACAGTTAGCTCTTTCTGCGTAGGTCGGAACAAAAATAATAAATAAAAGCTGAAGGTACTCCGGGTTAACTATGACATCAGGACATCTGTCACCTCAGTCCTCCCGTGACCATGGGTGCTGTAAAGCACTCGAAACATCGCTAGTTTCATTTAAATCCTATAACAGTGCCAGTTATTCTGCCGTCAAGTAGTAGTGTGCAAACAATACTGTGTCGTGCGTGGTGGCAGCTTAAGAGTATCTACCACCCCATCTCATCTCATGGGTGTCGTAAGTCGATAGAGGGAAAATGAAAACTGGCAGATAGGCAGCAGGATCTTTTTGGGACATCTGAATAAATAAACTGCGGTTGTCAACTCGTCTGCCAAGCGTGACAACTACGGCGAAATCCTCCCAAAATGAGAGCTGCAACCTTTTATGGCAATCTATGGGAGAGGCCTATGTTATGAGTAGTAAAGGTCTGAAATGATGATGATGAAAAGTGCGTTTCGGTCTGAAGGCGCTGATAGCTATTGTAATTACTAAGCATATGAGACTTAAGAACCAATGTCTCATGGTGGCAAGCATAGTGTGCACACCGAAATATTCTGGATGACACAGATGATTTGTCATGGGCAGCCGTTGCACTGACCATCAGCTGAACGTTTTGCTCGTTTCGTAACTTTCTCCTATAAAAAAAAAAACTGGTTGCAAGTGATAATTTGGAAACTTCTTAAGATAACCGTCTTTAAGCCTAATCAAGAAGCATTAACTAAATTTTTACTTCGTATTCTAGGCTACTGGAAGTACTGTTGCAAATATTTATTGCAATTTATTCTAGACGAGAAATGAAATGAAATGAAATGCCATTAAACAATAACTTACTCTCGGTGCCCTTCAAACCGAAACACAGCATTCGCGCTCACTTCACGGCAGAATAACTAGCCCTGCGGTGGTCCCGAGCCAGACGGATTCCTACACAGCAATCCAACCACCAGTAAATATAATAGGCGTTTGGTTATTGGTTAATAGTGTAACAGGCGGGAAACTAAACGTGTAACTTATACAAGTACACTGCCCTAAATATTTTAGTCGAATAAGTATTGAATTTTGTATGAAATGGCTGGTTTTTTTGGGATTTCGTATTTGAACTCCTAGTAAAAGTAACTTATATTGATGGGTAGTTTCACACCCTTTCGGCTTGTTACTCTATTTACCTAACATAGTTAGTAGTTTGGCAGAGACCACTCATGTAGCCCGGTGAACCACGTCGCCGCCATTTTGGTACGAGTCGAATTTTTTTTACTCCTCATTGCGTTTCCATTAGCAATATAGTAGCAGTATTGAACGGTATGGGTGTCGTAACTGTCGAGTAGTGGAAGTCAGATTGGTGGCGAATTAACCATCTCAGTTATCCAGACCGGTGGTGGGCAGTAGCGTCTCAGTTTCCAGAAAGAAAGTACTAATTTACAGGCTGATGAAAAAGAAGTATTTTAAGGTTCGAAGGTGTCAATGTACGAGTATGATATTTGAAAGTCGAGGATATTTTAGGTCGATATTACCATCCTTTGTAGAATACCTAGTGAAAAACAAAACAGATAATAAGACGAACTATTTAGAGTTGGAATACGAAGTGACCGTCATGTGGGGTGGTGTGCAGACCGAAATAATTCCGGTGGTCGTGTCTTCTTTCTGACAGTTTTTTCAATTCTCCTTAACCCTCGGACGCTTGGTCTCCCCTGCCGAGGGCTCTTGGCGGGTTGAGGTTTTGTTTGCATGTTTTTTATATCTATGTATCATCTAATGGTATTAATATTTAGTCTATAAAGTCTTAAAGTATCTTATTTATTTTATCGTATTTTATGTATTTATAAATATGTTTAAAATCTGGATAATTAGTTTAAAGAGACAGTATCGAGACCCACTCTGCAGAAAATGTCCTCAGCAGAGTTAGTGACTTTGATGGCGTAGTGGCTAAGTGGATGGCTTATGGACTACGAGTCCAGGGCTCGAATTTCGCAGGGAACGAATGCATGTATGGATAGATGTTCCGATTCTGGGTGTTTTATATCGCAATTTGTCTTTAATATTTTCTAACTCTTTTGGCACCTATAGTCACTTTAGCTCATTAATATCTAAAGTGGTCTATATCGACCCTGGGGGTCGATGACGACCTGTAAGGGGTCCGTGTTAGTAAAAAAAAATTAGGGGTCCATGTGATGTAGATGGGGGTCTACGATAGTGGATCTCAATTAAGCTAGGCCGTGAGTTTGATTTTGGCTTTCCTTATGGATCCATTCATTTGGATTAATCCACATACACAGATAGTACCTATTTGCTTATATAATACTTTCTGATAAGATTTTTTTTCTTTATTTGATAAAGTGACGAGACAAACGAAACGTTTACCTGATGGTAAGTGCAACGTCTGCCCATTACAAAGGCTATGCCACCTAGAATGTTTCTGTATGGCACCACCAGTGCTCGACCAGAGATATTAGTTGTTAAATCTCGTATGCCCAGTGATTACACTAGCTTTTAGTGCCCTTCAGACCGAAAGACAGTAATGTTTGAACACTACTACTTCACGGCAGAATATTTAGGCCCTGGGGTGATGGTGTATCTAGACGGATTCCTGCATTAGGAACTACGAGTAAAATTTAAGTTGTTGGGTAATGTATATTTTTTTTAATGTGTATCTGTTTGAGAATTATTACATTTTTATTTTGTCGACCGCGTGGCGTAGTGCTTAGCGCACCTGACTTCGATTCGTTCGTTCGTTCGATTCCCAGCCAAAGGCAACATTTGTGCAAAAACACAAATTGTTGCTTTTCGGGTCTGGTTGTGTGGTGCGTGTGAAATGTATGTTTGTGAAACGCACCCACGATACAGGAGAAAATCCTACTGTGAGGCTTCGTTTTAAAAAAAAAATTCTCTGCGGGAATGTTTTTGATGAGTAAAAAATATTTTTCCCCTATAAATTGTAACCTATGTCAACTATTTGGCTAGCTAGACCTCCTACTTTATCTTTATTATGCAAAAGATCACAAACACTTAAAAAGACGTTAAAAGAAGACCGATATACTACTACGTTTTTGTATACAAACTTATTTCCGCAATTAAACTATTAGTAGAGACGTAGGAATTTATACCGCTATTTTATTCTATTTATTACGCCGAATTACATATTAATTTCATAACTTCAGCCAATCACTAGTCCACTGCTGAACTTAGTCCTTCCCCATAGACTGCCACAAAAGTTTGTATTTTTGTATGAATTAACAAATTTTATTTATTTTTAATTTAATCAAATCTATATAAATAAAAATCAATTGCCTCATGTATGAAAGATTATCACTACAAAACGTCTCGACCAATTTGGCATTTTGGTATACGGTATAGTTAGAACAAGGTTTGTATAAAAGAAAATATTTCCAGGAAAAGTCGGAAATTTAGGTGGTATTCACGAGTCATTGTAGAAGCTGTGGTAGCACAGGGGCTAGGCGCTAGCTTTAAATTTCATAGTACGCGAGGGATCCTGGGTTCGGTGCCCGGTGCCGGCACCACTGAAATTCTTAATTGCAATTTTAAGTGCTGATTTGCTCGGCAGGTGAAGGAAAACATCGTGAGGAAACCAGCATGTCTGAGAAAATTAAAAAAATATTTCGAAGACATGTGCAGTCCGCCAACCCGCATTGGAGCAGCGTGGCGGGTTCTTCCCAGCTCCAAAAATCTCTCAGAAATGAGAGGAGGCCTGTGCTCAGCAGTAAGACATTTATAGGCTGAAACTTTACTTACTTTGGGGGAGGCTTATGTTCAGCAGTGAATTAGTGATAGGCTGAAATAATGATGATGATGATGAAGGTTTACTTCTGCCACGTGTACTGAGTTGCAAGCCCTTTTTATATCGGTGTATATCTAATCAAATGGATGCGATGTTAACCCATCGGAAACATTTCACTAATCCTCCCATCACATTTGAATGATATTTTAAAGAAGATTTGCGAACATTGCATCATCTTCATAATGTAGCAATGGAGTTGTAAATTGATAAACAAGTGGGTTATGAACTTCCAAACTGACGTGACTACTCCACCGTCCTTCGCTGTGTCATCTCGATTTAGTCCCGCAGCCGCTGAATCGGTTTTATGGTTCGCTAGTGGTGTCGCTTGGATGTAACGCCCCATTAGTTTTTACGTGTTGTGCTGCAACGCGAAAAATAAAACTTGAAAAGTTAAACAAAAACGGTTCCGTATCTTTATTACGCTGTTTCATTTAAATGTATTTCATAATTCGTTAACGTCATTGTGATATTGCCGCACTCGCATCGTCGAAAGAAGACTTCGTGAGGAAACCTGAACGTCTGAGGAATAAAAGTGTTTCGGGGACATGTAAACGTCGCTAACCCGCATTGGAGCAGCGTGGCGTACTCTTTCCTGCTCCAAAACCTGCTCCAAAATTTAAGGAGACCTGCGCTCAGCAGTAGGAGTTTTTAGACTGATAGTCTACGTTTTTTATCATTATTGTTTATTTAAAATTGTGTATCAAAAGTAAAGTAAGTGAAGATTAAAATTCATGTGTGAATATATAAATCTATACGTGTATTATATATATGAGTTTCTTATTATAATCCGATTAAAAAAATATATGTATTGGTATTAATAGTAAATTTAACGCGATCATCATCATCATCATCATTTCAGCCTTTTACAGTCCACTGTTGAACATAGGCCTCCCACATAGATTGCCACAAAACACGGTCCTGAGCCACCTGCATCCATCGACTTCCCGCAAAACCGTGCAGGTCGTCGCTCCATCTAGTGGGGGGTCGCCCTACGCTGCGTTTGCCGGTACGAGGTTGCCACTCGAGAACCTTTCTTCCCCAACGGTTGTCGGTTCTACGAGCTATATGGCCGGCCCATTGCCACTTCAGCTTGCTTATCCTTTGGGCTATGTCGGTTATTCTAGGTATGCTGCGGATATCATCGTTGCGGATTTTATCTCGCAGAGAAACTCCGAGCATAGCCCTTTCCATAGCTCGCTGCGCGACTCTGAGCTTCCTCATGCGGCCTGCACTGAAGGACCACTTTTCGGTTCCGTAAGTCATCACTGGCAACACGCACTGGTTGTATACTTTTGTTTTCAGGCATGGTATACTCGACGAGAAGATGTGACGCAATTTCCCGAATGCTGCCCAGCCGAGTTGGATCCGTCGATTGACCTCTTGGTCGAAGTTGGACCTACCTAGTCGGACAATCTGTCCTAGGTATAAATATTCGTCGACAACTTCGATCGTAGTGTTCCCAATAACAACCGGTATAGGTGTGACATGGACGTTAGACATGATCTTCGTCTTGTCCATGTTCATCTTAAGACCCACCTGTTGGGAGACACTATAGAGGTCATTGAGCATAGCGCTGAGGTCCTCCAGCGATTCTGCCATTATGACTATGTCGTCGGCAAATCGAAGGTGAGTGATGTATTCGCCATTGATGTTGATACCGCATCCTTTCCAGTTCAGTAGCTTGAAGACATCTTCCAATGCAGCGGTGAAGAGTTTCGGGGATATAACACCACCCTGTCTTACACCTTTCTGCAATTGGATCGGTTTCGTACTCTGGTTCTGTACTCGGATAGCCATCGTAGCATTGGTATACAAGCACTGCAGCACATCGATATACCGACAGTCAATTCGGCACCGCTGAAGCGACCGTAGCACCGCCCAAATTTCGACGGAATCAAAGGCTTTCTCATAGTCCACATGCGCCAGACATAGCGGGAGATTGTACTCTTCGGTCTTTTGTACAATCTGGCGAAGGGTATGTATGTGGTCTATGGTACTAAAGCCTTTTCGGAATCCGGCTTGTTCGGGAGGCTGGAGGTCGTCAAGTCTGCTTGCGAGACGATTCGTAATGACTCTCGAAAACAGCACGTAGACGCGGCTCAGAAGCGATATCGGTCTATAGTTCTTCAAGAGGGCATTATCGTCCTTCTTGAAGAACAGGACAACCACGCTTCTGCTCCACGCTTCCGGCGTAGCGCCGCCGTGGATGACGGAATTAAATAGCTTCTGAAGGACTAAAAGTACCGGTTTTCCACCCGCTTTCAGAAGCTCCGCTGTAATTCCGTCCTCGCCCGGCGCTTTGCCATTAACGCGATCAAATCCGTAAAATTAGTTTCATTTAAATGTGTAGTGTTCGCGTAAATATAAGAAATCATTACATGTATTGGATTTATTATAATTATATTATTGGATGACTCTGAAAATCAGGGCAGGATGATAAATCCTAGCATATCCTGAGTGACGGTCCTTTTCGGAGCATTGCACCATGAACGGATGGATTTAAAATATATTTTTTCCTGTTGTTTATTTTTTTATACACTGTTAATCTGTCTGTGAATTGTGTGCGTGTAACAAATAATTGTTTCTTTCTTTCATTCTTCTATCTGCGGACTAGATGGAGCGACGACTTATTTAATTTGGAGAAGAGTTGATCGATGCAGATGGTTCAGGCGTTTTTACCATGCGGCTCATGAAACATAGTGATGAGACGAGCGAATCGTTCAAGTGGATGGTAAGTGCATCGTCTGCCCATAACAAATGCCGTGACAATCCCGGAGACATCAGTTCACAAGTCAAATTTATGTCCGTGTAATTACAGCTATCAGTGCCCTTCAGACGGAAAAACAATAAAGTTTGCACACTACGCGTACGCTTCACCGTTACAGCGGTGGTACCCACCTAGTCGAAAGTCGACGATCTTCGAACACGTTTAGTTTGATTTTCTGTAGCACGGAACCCTAATAATAATTTTCGTGCGACATCGTTAACGTCAACCTGACGGGAGTTTTATAAGCAGTTTCTATTTAGGATAACACATTAAAGATTAGTTATCAGTGTTGTAAACTAGAAAGTTCTCTAATGTACACTAGTCGTTCAATCTGACTTCGCGAAGTAAAATGATGGATATTTTTGACAACTAAAAAAAAAAATAGGGAATCTTTAAAGATCTCAGTGACTTAAAATTTACAGATCGATGAAAGAGTTTCGTTTGAATTTAAGAGTATACCGTTCATTCATTTAAATCGTGGTGTGGCTAAATTACTTTTTTCAAATTAATGTTTTAATAACTATAGTCGCAAAAATGTCAATTTCATATATTAGGTCGGGGAAAAAGTCTTTCCGTATATAGTATGTATAAACTTGCAATAAAATATCTTTGGCTGTACTATGTATTTGTATCTGGCTGGTTTTGATGACATTAAAAAGGTAACATTTCAAAAAAAGAAACAAATTAGTAAAATGTTGTTTCCGGCCATTTTTCATTTGTTTTAAAATGAGTGAATCTAATGAAGTAATTCGATACATTTTAAAATTTTATTACATAAAAGGAAAAAATGATAAAAAATTGTTTCGTTTATGGACCTAATGCAGTGTCAGTAAGAGCTGCACAATAAAGTTTGTTTGGGTTGGTTTGGGTTTCAATCGGGGAATTTTGATATCAAAGATGCACCTCGCTCAGGTCGCCCTGTTACGGATAAAATGGACGCTATTTTTGAAAAAGTGGAGCAAGATCGGCAATCCGTAGTTACCACATAGCCTGAAGAACTGGCAATTGACCACAAAAAGTTTTGACCCATTTGAAAAAGATGGGTTGTACACCCATCTTTTTTCGATTCTTTTTCGAGACGAAAAAGCTCGATATTTAGATGCCACACAAGCTCACGGAAAGAAACCTAATGAACTGTGTGTACTCATTTGCGATTCTTTATTGAGACGTAATGAAACCGAACCATTATTGAAGAGATTGATACCCGGTCATAAAAAGTGCATCACGTACGACAAGAACGTGCGAAAAAGCTTGTGGTCAAACATCGGACAGGCTTCACACACTGTGCCAAAACCCGGGTTAATTCGCAATAAGGTGATGCTGTGTGTATGGTGGGATTGGAAGGGCGTTGTTCATTATGAGCTTTTATTAATTTGAGCAAGAAGTTGAGAGAAAGCGTCCGGAATCGATCAATAGAAAGGGTCTGGTCTTTCATCATGACAACGCTAGACCACATACATCTTTAGCCACTCAGCAAAAATTAAGAGAGTTTGGCTGGGTGGTGTATTAACACCGATCATCATAGCATCCGTCATATAGCCTTGAACTTGCACCTTCAGATTTCTACCTGTTTCGGTCTCTTCAGAATTCTTTAGGTAGTGTCAGGTTAACATCATGAGAGAACTACCAAAACTACTTGTAGCGTTTTTTTTGTTATTCATCAAACAAAATGGCACATATATACTGTAGTAAATGTAAATAAACTGAAAAAAATGTCTTGAGTTTTCATGAAAAAAAATGTCATGAAAAAAAAATTGTCTATATCACAAAGTACGAGTAGAGGTACGAGTATATATTTACTCCTGATGGAGATTTTTTTTTGCGTAATATTAGACAGCTGTATTTTACCTATGTCCAGCAGTGATAGGCTGAAATGATGATGATTGAGATTGAGAAGTCTTTTAAATATGTTTGATACCTTTACAATGACCTAGATTAAAAATATAAATATTTTTTAAATGTATGGACGATATGTTTCTCTCTGCACGCTGAAAAAACGAGATTGCGGCAACAGCCATAATTTCGATTTTATTATTATAGCGTTTTTTGGAGTGCCATGTGTATCGCTATCGGAATCACTAGCCATTTTCAGTAATGCAAACCAATTAATATTACTGTACTTAAATGGATTATTTCTTTCTTTAAAAAAAAACATCATTACAACGTAAAAAATGGCTTACAATGGTAAACAATTTAGACGATTATTTCATTCACAATTGACGTCAACGATAGTGACATCTACCGTTTCGATCGATAACGAATAATCATTATTAATTTTGTGTACTCCGTTCTGTTTTATCTTAGGTATCGGTAATTTTTAGAAAATTACACAAAGGAGGAGGAGTATTTTGTTCGAAATAATGTATTTACGCATACTTTACTTTAATTCAAAAGTATGTAGTATATTAATCAATAATAGAGTAATATGCGTTATCATCAACTACTACCTGATGCCAGCGACTTCGTTCGCGTATATATAGGTTTCTTAAATATCTCGTGGAAAGTATCTGATTTTGCGGGATAAAAAGTCTCCTATGCCCGTTCACGGGGTGCAAGCTATCTCTGTGCCAAATTTCGTCAAGATCAACCGATCAGCGGTTAAACCGTGAATAGGTAACAAGCAGACAGAGGGACAGAGAGTAACTTTCGCATGTATAATATTTTATACTATAAGTATGGATGGTTGGTAACCCTGACCATAACATAACCTTCTTTCTTAACATGACTTACTGGACATTTAAATGAAACTAATTTTACGGATTTTATCGCGTTTAATTTTTTACTATTTATAACCAATAATATAATATATAGTTATAAATATTTATAACTATGACATCAGGACATCTGTCACCTCAGTCCTCCCGTGACCATGGGTGCTGTAAAGCACTCGAAACGTCGGGTTATAAATAGTAAATACGTTTCATTTAAATGTGTAGTGTTCGCGTAAATATAAGAAATCATTATATGACTTACTGGATTTTGAATTTAGAGCAGGCGGCGCATTAGACAAGTACTTTAATTATTAGGCCATGCGATCGATTTATATCATTTGTTGATTTATTTTTAACAATATCGTACTTCTACGCCGTTGGTCCTGGGTTCAAATACCAAATTTCTGCAAGAACATAAATTGTTGGTTTTTGGGTTAGGATACTCTATCCACTAGGCCACGCGGTCGACGACATTTATACTAATGGCGCTATAAGAAACGTGTTTTGCAGTAAACAACGAAATTAAGAATCGACGTACGATAAACTTCGCGTCCGATGTCAAGGGCCGCCAATAAAACTTTCTTAGAACTGAGATCGAGACAATTGCATTCGATTAAGACGATCACAAGTCAATTGAATCCGCGGACATCGGATCGTGTGTAACTGCACCGTGATGCACTGATGTAAATATATCATAACAGCTGCATTTGGGGTTGGCAGACAGACAAACATGTCAATACCTATCCAAAACATTATTGTCATCAATCCATTTAATATAACAATAGTAGTAGGAATCCGTTTAGGTAGGTACCAGCCCAGTGCCAGTTATTCTGCCGTATAGCAGTAGTGTGCAAACATTACAGTGTTTCGGCCTGAAGAGCACTGAAAGTGTAACCACTGGGCATATGAGACTTAAGAACTGATGTCGCAGAGTGACGGGCGCATTGTGGTGATACAGCATTTGTTGGCGAAATCCTCCCAAAACTAAGAGCTACAAACTTTTTTGGCTTTGGCTACCTATGGAGGATAGGCTGAAATTATGATGATTAATGATGAATAGAAATATACCAAAAAAAAATTACGAAAACCAAAATTGACTGCGTACACTACAAAATAATACAGATCAGATGCCAATCGTATTGTTCAGTGGAGCAGTGTTTAAAAGAGTAAAGTAACGGCCTGTTAATGTCCCACTGCTGCTCTCAGCCTTCTCTCATCACTTGGAGTGTTTTGGAGCCACTCCACTTCACACGTCCGTCGAAATATTTTACATGTTGCATAGTGCAGTGTGCCAAAAATACGCCGCTCTGTATTCACTGCAATATGTTTGCAGGAAGTTTGTATGCTGTATAATAAAATGCATCATCCTTCCTATCCTTTATATCTTCGTGGACGTTTCGAGTTTTAATTTTTTTTATTGAATAAAGATACGAGACGAGCAAAACGTTCACCTGGTGGTAAGTGCAACGTCTGCCCATAACAAATGCTATGTCACCCTTAATATTTTTGTGTGTCACCACAGTCCGTTCCGGGACGATATTGGGTGGTAAATTCTCTCAAGCCGCCAACACACCTTGAAACACTGCGTGTTCGTATAGGAAATTATAGGAAAACTGCATGTCTTAGAAATAAAAAGAGTTTTTACATTTTGGCTGCCCATTGTGTTCCCACGAGCCACAGCACGAGTGACGCATTGCATATTATAGTATTATCCTGTACGAATAAAGGCTGTCCGAACAATACCTTAGTCGCTTCTTACGATACGTCGGTAGGAAAGAGGTGGGTGCTATTCGACTCAGCCGGGAACACATATCGACTTTTTTAAAATATTTTATCTGGTGTTAATGTCGTTTTGTTATATTTCGTCTCTCTCTCGTTTCAAACCAGTTACCATAAATCCGTTTAGATTTTATTGTATATACAATCGATAATAGTTTTATAAGTGTCGCAAACGAACGAACAATCAGACAACAATACGTCATAAAATCGTTTTTATTAAAAAGTCCGGTTATAAAACTCTTCCGGTGTCCAAAAATGTAAAAACACCGATGGCCATTGTCATAGATTTTTAGTATTCAGTCGATACGTCAATATGTCGGACGTATCGAGATCTGCATCCAGATAAAACGATAATGGAAATAGTGGATTGAATTTTAAAGGGCACAATTTGCGAATTTGAATTTTTAAAGAGATGCGGCGGATAGGTGCGGTGAATTTCGCTTGGAAATAATACTTATACGTTTATGATATGTTGTATGAATTTACTTTCGCTTTAGGTAATTTTCGACGGTAAAATTATTTGAAATGTCAGTCTATGTTCTACATTGAGGACCTCGTGTCCTATGACTCCTAGGACTACACTGGGTTTTAAATATTTAGGCTATACAAATTTACATACACAGTAACTAATCGCATTAGCCTCTGCGCTTAACGAGCCGACAAAATTAAGTATACAAAAAAAGTCTGAAGTGCCATGTATTGTGTTTAAAAGTCGAAGTGTAATTATTAAACGGATATTTCTTTATTAAGCATATACAAATTCAATTTTGTATAGGAGAAAGTGACCAGACGAGCAATACGTTCACCTGGTGGTATGTGCAACGTCTGCCCATAACAAATGCTGTGTCACCCAGAACATTATTGTGTGCACCCCACTGCGCAGATCTTCCGAATACAATGGTTCTTTAGCCCCTTATATGCGAAGTAATTACACTGGCTATCAGTGCCCTTCAGACCGAAATAGTAACATTTTTACAGTGCCTCTTCACGACAGAATAACTGGCCCTGCTGTGGTACTTGCCTAGACGGATTTCTGAGTAGAAATCCTACCACCATTATACCTACATCTAATTAAGTTCCAAATTCAAATTTCAATGGCGAATTGTTCATAAGGGTTTTTTTAGTACCAACATTTTATGAACAAATAAGCATATTTTGTTTTAGGAATAAAATAAAATACTTATCTAAATTAAGCTTAGTGACAAATAATTCCTGGTTACCTTAAAATCACGTTATTGTAAGGCTTGTCAGTTGTACACATAAGTTGAGAATTGTAAACCAAAAATTCGAATTAAAAACAATAAGATGCAGTTATTGAACCGATTTAAACTAGTAGTAGCTAGAGTCCTAGAGTATGGCTAAATGTTGATGGTTTTGTAGTAAATAAATCTAATGCAGGAAAGTGAAAACGCTGATTAAAAAACATTAAAATGCTCCTGTATGTTTCGTTGGTTTAATTTTTCCACATTTCCTCTTAACACGTCATGTTCCGCGAATGTAATCAGATCATTACTAACATTGTCAACCCGTGCCGGAGATGTTGTGTACTGCTGACCCATTTCATGGAGACGCTTCCTCGTGCCAATAGAAATAAACATCTGTAAAGCTCGGCCGGTCGCTGAAATTATCGCAAATTTGCGTGACACGTTCCTTGAATACTGCACCTGCTGGTAATTTCATTTCTTAACGGAGTGCTTGCTTACAGTTGTTTGTCTTTTGGTAAATTGGTTACACTCCTACTTGTTATAGATTTTATGATGTCGTCGAAAACTACGAGGTTCAGCTGTCAGTGTACCAGCTCTTTGTCTTTTTATTTTTCGGCAGCTTGTTAATACCCCATGATTAGATGTTTGGCGGATAATATTGTCAAAGGAAAAAGGGTAGCTACACGCCAATCAGTAATGTTTAGACGTTGTGTATATAGTTCGCATCTCAGAAACTTTAAGAGCGTGATGTTGGACGTGTGAGATATTTCTTATGTTTCTCTTGTGGCGACATAGATGTCGCTACATTTATATAATGTTGGCTTTCGAACGTGCCAAGAGAAAGGGTAGCTACCCGACAGAGCAGATGGTCTGATTTAGGGAGGACGTCTTCTCCAGTAACTTTTAGACGTTGTGTATATAGTTCGCTTCTCAGACACTTTAAGAGCGTGATGTGGAGGTATAAGATATTTCTAAAGCTTTTCACCTGGCGAAATAGATGTCGCTACAGGTGTCTCCACAGAAGGGAGAATGTGCTGTATTCACTCTACATTTGACAGGTGGTTTGGCGATCATCACCAGAACAACTAGCCATGTGGTAACCGCAGGTATCACCTGCCTAGACGAGTTCCTACATAGAAGTCGTATTGAACGAAGGTCTTTTTGGAAAGCTTTGGCCCTTCACTACACTTACTCGTGAACCGTTTTAATTTCAACCTATCACTAGTCCACTGCTGAACATTGATCATATCATTTTGGGGGATTTTGCCGTAGTTGCAGTTATTTGTTCAGATATGACAGGAAGATGCTGCTGCCCATCTCCTGGTTTTTATTCTCCCTCTGTCGACTTTTACGACACTCACGGAATGAGATGGAGTGGTAGAATCTCTTAAGTTGCCACCGCACGGCAATTATTATTTACACATATAGATACTGGGCTGAAATAATGGTGATGATGATGTAATAGTAATTGAATCAGTTGAATTACTACCCGGACCACACAACTACAAAGAAATCAATCGCGTAAATGAAACACAACTACAGCAGTTCAATCAGGGTTGCCACCCGTACGTTATAATAAAGTATTATACGTTATTTCGGTATGGAAATTACTTTATGAGAACAATAAAGTACGTGCATATACTTTATTTCTAAAAGGTTCACATTAAGTGGCAGGATGAAAAAAACTAAGAGTCTCTGAATTTGATTAAAAACGAATTATTTAATTATATAAACTTAAATGTAGATGGCAAAGATCCTGTGAAGCTGTTTACCAGTGACTGAATTATTTGTTAAATATTGTTAAAAGCAATAAAAATATGTTTTAAAACAAAATAATCAACTCAAATTTAGTGTAGTTTTAATAAAAAAATGAAGTTCAATAAGTAGTATGTAATAATCTATATTGAATTAAAATCATTCTATTCTCTTCTAAATAAATAATACTTTATTCTACCTATATTAACCAATATACTTTATTCGGTCAAGTAAAAGGTGGTAACCCTAGTCCAATGTTCAAATATGAGTAATACAACAATATTTACTGTGTTAATACGGAGCACACCGTGAACCGCTTTGTGGCACCTGGCACTATTGTAACAATGCATCGATCGGTATGAAGGTCACGCTGACTATATTCTGTTAATGATTGATTACGCTCAAGACTAGCGGAATACAAACATAAGAACGAATGCATGAATTTGATAAAGATTGAAGTCGCCGCATAAGTTACACGTATATTTATTTTAGTTACTGCGAAGCATACATACAAACACGCCTTTTTCCCATGCAAGGTGTAGGCAGACCACTCACTTTGTACACTTTTCGCCGCCGCGGAAAACAAAACGTAACGGGTGGCGAGCCACGTCACCGCCGTTTTGGTACGAGTAAAAAAATGCAAAAAATGCGTCATTGAGTATCATACATACATACATAAGATCACGACTGTATCCCATAAGGGGTAGTCAGAGAATGGGCACTCACTGCAAAAACAGATGACTGCCACAATCCACGTTTCACCAAAACAATATTATGCACTTGGTGTGATAGGTGGCGAGCCCATCGTCATCATGCGCTGTTGGGTGCACAGTGCAGTTTAATTCCCTACTAGCCTTTTACGAGATGCATTGGATGAGATGGAGTGGTAGTATTCTTTTATCGAGCTGCCACCACACGGCTATCAGGGCATTGCGTATCAGGGTTAAATAAATTACTTATCAATATCAAATAAAGCAGTTTTAATTTTACGAAACGTAACACTCTCGTCACACGGGGTGTGTGTTGCGTCACACTACGCGAGCCATTCTCAAACATCAGTTCTCAAGTCTCGTGTGCCCAGCAATTATACTAGCTAGAAATGTTCCGAGTTACGCAGCATTTGTTATGGGCAGTCGTTGCACTGATATGCTCGACAAGTGCACGTTTTTTCACTTTCTTCCAAAATAAAATTACACATACACGACCCAGACGCGGTCCAACTATCAGTAAGCTACAAGCATGAATTATCAAAAACCCTTTCATCGTTATATAAGGAACTCCTCTGTTTTCGTACTTCTAGAAGGTGTAGGCTGTGCGTCGTTTATCAGTCAGTCATTCATCATTATCATTCTTGCCTATCACTAGTTCACTGCTGAACATAGGCCTCCAAAGATTGCCATAAAAGTTGTTAGCTCTCATTTTGGAGGGATTTTGCCATAGTTGCATCGCTAGGCGAGCGGGTTGGCAATCGCATTTTATTTATTCAGATGATGTCCGCGTATAGCGCAGAAGCCAATCGTTCAGCCACTGCGCCATCGAGCCGATTAATTCCGATACATAGAATCTGTCTACCTGGAGGGAAATTACATGCATGAAGTTCTTAGTATATATAGGTTATTTAAACATTGAACACACAGGAAATTTTTCGATGTCGCTTCCTATTTTACAGCCTATCCAATAAATTCTTCCCGGATAATACTAACGCTGTCCGGACACGACACCATGTATTAGTCGTTTTTTCAACAGTCTCTACACGAATCGGAAATATAAGCTCAAGGAAGCGATTAATTGTTAAGAGGAGCGACATTTAAAAACGCGCGAGATCCGAGCGCATCCGTCCGCCAAGGCTTGTTTAAAAAAATTCTAAAATCCGAATATAGAAAAGTTTTTTTAGTTAGGTATCCGTTGGTTGAAATAGTTAAAGTCCGATTCTTAACGATGTCCTCTGGGATAGGTAACTATAGAAGTGGAATCTGGTTAAATTTATTTTTTCTCTATCTCAGGGAACCTTTTTCGAAGGCGTATCCATGAAAACATTTGTATTTTTAAAAATGTAAGATTATTTTATTTTTATTGTAGCGTTGCGGTGTGGTAGAAGATGTAACGACAGAGATAGAGAATGGGATGGTTTGAGCTCGTAGAAAGGATGACAATTTTTATTTTTAGTTAAAAAGCTAAATTATAATATAGTGCAAAAGCAGTTATTCGGCGGTCAAGCAGTAGCGTGATTTTATATTTTATAATTAACATTAATGTGTTTCGGTTTGATAGTTAGTGTTATTACTAGTAGCTCAGGGGCCAGGCGCTCGCTTTAAATTTCATAGTACGCGAGTGACCTGGGTTCGATTCCCGGTGCCGGCACCACTAAAATTGTTAATTGCAATCTTAAGTGCTGATTTACCACGTGCTCGGCGGTGAAGGAAAACATCGTGAGGAAACCTGCATGACTGAGAAATAAAAAATATTTCAAAGACATGTGCGGTCCGCCAACTCCGCGTTGGAGCACCGTGGCGGATTCTTCCCATCTCCAAAACCCTCTCAGAAAAATGAGGGAGGCCTGTGCTCAGCAGTGGGACATTTATAGGCTGAAACTTTAAACTTTTGCTTATTACTGGGAATATGATATTTAAAAAGTGATGTCAGAAAGTAAAGAGCGTAGTGTAGCTCCATACAAAAACGTTTAGGGTGGCATAGGTTTCATTATGGCTAGACGTTGCATTGACCATCAGCTGAATGATTTGCTCGTCTAGTTACTTTCCTCCATAAAACATGCGTGCAGTTCACACGCAGTAGAAGTTAAACCTTCAGAAAACTAAACTTCGAGAGTATGAGACGAATGCAGAGTATCAGCAGTAGGATAAATGTAGGGTTTATAATAATGTTACTAAGTTTATTAAATGTTTTACATTTTATTCTATATTATTTTAACTGGTGGTAGGATTCCTGTTCAGGAATCCGTCTAGGTAGGTACCACACCAGGGCCAGTTATTCTGCCGTGAAGCAGTAGTGTGCCAACATTACTGTGTTTCGATCTGAAGGGCACTGAGAGCTACCGTAATCACTGGGCATATGAGACTTAATAACTTATGTCTCAGGGTGACGGGCGCAGTGTGGTGCTACACAAATATTCTGAGTAACACAGCATTCTGTTATGGGCAAACATTGCACTTACCATCAGGTGAACGTTTTGCTCGTCTCGACACTTTATCAAAAAAAAAAGTTATATATTACACATTTTACAGATTAGAATTCGAAAACATAAATATAATAGAAAACATTCTCTAGAAGGCTAAACCCTATAGATGCATATGTTTGTCTCTTTTCAGTGTCGCTTTTTCGTTTTAAATCACGATTCTAAATAAGTTTTCACTTCAAAATAAAATAAAATAAAGAATGATTTAATTATTGAAAAGTAAAGTAAAATATATTACTTATTGTATAATTTATCTCAGGAAACGCTATACTGGGTTTCGTTGTTTTGTTATCGCACTAGTTATGTATATTATCGCTCCATGCGCAAAGTTTGCTTCGTTCTTAATTAGTGTATGTTGTTGATAAGTTTTGTGTAATGATTTTGTAATTATTTAACACTAATATATCGTTAAACCTCTAGTTATATTTGCTTTTAATAATTAAAACTATTAAGTACTAGCTGGATTCAGGAGAGGAATAGGATACGTGGATCAGGTCTTTTTATTTCGAAGCATAGTCAAAAAATACTTTGCTCAAAGTCAAAACTTCTATTGCGCATTCGTAGACTTGGAAAAGGCCTATGATGGGGTAGTGAGGAATGAATTGTGGTCGCATTGCCTATGTATGGGATGAACGGCTGCTTGATACAAGCACTGAAATTACTCTATATGGATACCAGTGCTTGTGTCAGGGTAAACGGGGCTTACACAGTTATACAGGGATGTGTAGCGTCGCCGTGGCTGTTTAACATATTCATAGACACTTGCTTAAAAAATTTGAAAGAGAGTGCGTATGGATAAGAATGAATGATCTGACTGTCAAATGCCTCCTATACGCCGATGGTCAGATTGCCGGTGATGGTTGATATTATGCATGGTGCCCTAAAAAGCAAAGGGATGAAAATGAATGTTAGTAATACGAAAGTAATGGTTTTTGAAAGAGAAGAAACTATGACGGATTGCAGAGTTCTGATTGAAGGAGAAAGAGTGGAACAAGTGAAAGAGTTTAAGTACCTAGGTTTTAAGTTTACGGGAGACGGAAAGTATGATTGTGACATTGAGAAAAGAGTATTGGCAGGAAATCAAGTGAATGGGACTCATAACTTTAAGAGTAGCCAGAACGTATCTAAAAAGGCACGACTGGCTGTACATAGGGAGCTCTGGTTCCCACACTTATTTATGGTGGTGAATACTTGGTCTGGCAGAAGGAGCATGAAAGTAGGATTAATGCTGTGGAAATGAGAAGTTTGAGAGACAATCAAAATCTAACAAGGACATCATTATTAATTATATATACAATGTACAAACTTGCGATAAATAAATAAGTCATACTCTAGCAGTATTTTCTACGCTTTACCTATATAATAAAACAATTTTTCGTAAAAATATTTGTATAAGTACTTTTTATTAAAACAAATCTGCTTCCACACTTGTCGCGCCATGTCAAAAGGCACCGATACACGTTGTGACAGACAGACGGGCGCGTGGCGTAGGAAGTCATTAGTTACGCAGACGCTACCGGCTACCGAGATGATGTACAGCCAGCAAGAGCATTTTACTAACTGAATTCGGAACCGAACATGACATTCGCCATGGGACTGTTGTTACATGGCGTGAATATGTCACTGTTAAGGAGGTGTTTTAATTTATCGGACAGTTATTAAATAGGATCACGCGTATCATTACTCTCGCTATTTCAAAAGGAGTTCCAACAGCACGATGTTTGTAATCCATACTCCATACTTATAATTGCATATTATAAATGCGAAAGTAACTCTCTTTATCCCTCTGTCTGTTTCTTACCTTTTCACGGTTCAAGCGATAAACGGTTTTTGACAAAATCGGCACGGAGATAGCTTGCATCCTGGAGGCGAACAAAGGATACTTTTATTCCAGAAACTCAAACAGTTTCCAAGGTTTTTAAGAAAAAATTTAAATCAACTCGAACGTAGTCGCGGGCATCAGCTAGATTTAAATAAATATAAAAGATATAAATAATTTTAATAAGTTTTATGGGCTTGTCGAACCGATAACCGTTGGGGAAGAAAGGTTCTCGGATTGGCAACCTCGTACCGGTAAGCGAGCCCCCACTAGATGGAGCGTCGACCTGCGCGGTTTTTCGGGAAGTCGATGGATGCAGGTGGCTCAAGACCGTATTTCGCAGCAATCTTTGGGGGAGGCCTCTGTTCAATTATGATAAACTGAAATGATGATGATGATGAAGTTTTCTTGCTGGTGGGACTCATATCTACAGCCAGTTATTCTGCCTTCAGGCCGTAGTGTATTAATATTACGGTGTTTCGGTGTAAGGGCACTGATAGGTAGTGTAATTACTGGGCATTTGGAACTGTCTTACGATAACGTGCGCAGTGTTGTGTCACACCTGACGGCCTCAATGGCAGACGTAGCACTTACTATCTGGTGAATGTCTCGTCGGTCGTCGTCTCGTCACTTACCTTGATAAAAAAAATGTATAAATTATAAAAATAATAGTATAATAATAAAGAGTATATTGATGATATTCACCACTGGGAAAGAAGTCATCGCTTTTAGGCTTTGTCCATTAACGCATTATTCTTTATCTTCTTTTTTAACAGAATTCTACAGTGTATCAGCCAATATTTCAGCTTTTTAAATTACACTGTATCCACTATATCCTACATCCTCACGAAGGCCTTTCTTGAATGTGCCTGAAAACCAGTAATATACTTATAAGAATGAAAAGAATGTGATGTTTTTAAGTATGTTGAAAATGAAGAGAATATGTCAATTTTTCAAGTATATAAATAGATGAAAGAAAGCTCAAAAGTCCATTCGTTTGAAGTAAGTTTAGCGTAAAACACGAGTAAGAATAGGGTTGTAAGTTAACCATAGTCTCGAAGATGCGTTATTAGATAAAGAAAATGAAAGGAAATCTATTTCAATAACATTTGACAATCAGAACGTTCATATTACTCGTTCAATATTCATAGAAAAAGTTCATGTGATATGTGAATAGGTGACTAAAGGAAATGCCTGAAAAAATCTCGTATTTTTCGACTTCGAAAAATGCTACACCGAAAATGTATAGTTGGGAACTGCAAACCGGTTTCAAAGCGTGGCGTTAAATCTTCGATTCGAAATCGCGAAAGTACGCAGCGAACGCGACACGGTCCGAATTTCGAGGTTTTTGTAGGAGTTTTTATTTATTTATTTATGTTTGGGTCAAACCAAACCTGGCACGCGGGGCCCTGGCCCACGAGCACAGTATCCGATGAAGCTGTAAAAGCCGAGAAGGCTAACAGCAATTACATCACCGAAAATATAATAAATCTTCGCATATATTATAAAGTTCTCTAACAAATGACACTAAGACTGCCCAGACGCCGTTGGACCTGGATTCGATTTCTAGCCGAATCCAGTAGTTGTTAAATATATGAACTACGAGTATTTCATTGCAGTTTTCGAATATTCCATGATTGTTTCGTTTTGTCTGAATCGTTACCTGATCGTATTATGTCTCGTGGCAAGTTCAGTACGAGCGACGCCATGTGTCGACGAACGCTTAAGGAACTTTAATATATCCTTCGTAGATAACAGCTTCTGGTATTAACCAGAACTTGTTGACTTTGTTGAAATGGAGCAAGACTAAATCATTATTATGTGTTGAAGAAAATTGTCACCTATTAGAGAGGACATACTGAAATTTGATTCCAGCGGTTGACTTTGTTGAAATGGAGCAAGCAATAAATAATTTTAGTAAGTTTCCCTTCTGGTATAGTCTCTATTCTGTGGATTGTGGACGTAGATAGAGATATAGGATTGCTTGTTTGTGAACCTTTAAAGAACATAAACGGTTTCTTTTTGGCGGTAAAACTGCCAGATCACATAGATCACATACGAATAGATGCGTGAGAGCGGGGACCTCTTTCAATGTACTCCTCTGTCTCTGACTACCCCAATTGGAACGAGGCGTGAATGTATGCAGGTAAACTATCTCAATACACATTATGTTATCAAAATCAAACTAAGTAATATTTTCGAATTTTTGACGTAATAATACTACAAATATTTTTTTTTTATGTTAGCACATTCCTTTACTAGTAATCCACAAAGATAAAAAATGCCTCAATTAAAGATACGTCAAGTGACCATGGAGAAAATTAGATCTTTTGAAAAATTAGTTTCGTCTCGATATTTCAATAATTTTGGATTCATATAACTTTTAAAGTCCACGCATGAAACGGTACAAAGCATATTTTTAATATAATTTTCCTATATCCCTTAACAGTCTTCTGCTGACGCCCGAACAGAAAATACAATATAATGGAATGAATTGTACGTTACATTATTCGTTATTATAAAGTCGTTAGCCATCACGCGAGGTGTGATCCGCGATTTAGTGTCTCCCACGGTCAATTCGAGCTGAAATTGACCGGGCATTATTCGATTTCCTTTTCGAATCGCACCCAACGCTATTTTGATAATTACGAGAAACTAAAAACTTAACAACTATATGGTAACAAGTGTCTCTTTAGTGTTTCCCGTGAAATTTAAATAAAAATCATTACATTCGCAAGGACTTTTTATCCGTCGTGGTCGTCGTCGGCGTCGTTTCAGCCTATCAATAGTCCACTGCTGAACATAGGCCTCCCCCATAGATTGCCACAGAAGTTTGTAGCTCTCGTTTTGGGGGGATTTTGCCATAGTTGCCACGCTTGGCAGACGGGTTGGCAACCGCAGTATATTTATTTAGATGTTCGAGCAAGATGCTGCTGCCCATCTCCTGGTTTTCATTTTCCCTCTATCGACTTTTACGACACCCACGGGATGAGATAGGGTGGTAGATTCTCTTATCCGTCATATTTTGTTTATTATTAACGGTGATGCTCTAATCTTGACTTATTTAAATCGCAAATTCTATTTATGCATTTCACTGGTGGTCGGATTCCTATGCAGCAATCCGTCTAGGTACCCGCCCAAAGCCCCGTCTAAACAAGCGAAATGTTCACCTGATGGTAAGTGCAACGTCCGCCCATAACAAATGCTGTGTCACCAAGAACGTTTCTGTGTGGCACCACACTGCGACCGTCACTCTGTGATATCAGTTCTTAAGCCTCATATGCCCAGTGATTACACTAGCTTTCAGTGCCCTTAAACCAAAATATAATTCATAGATAATTCGGATCGTAAGAAAAACGCCTTGTTTTGTGGCGGCGTTAGGGAATCTGTCACAAAATTTCATCACGTGGGTGTCGTCAAAGTGGACTAAGGGAAGTGCCGGGAAATTCGCATGGCCTTCGATACATACATACATTCAGTGACGCCTTTTCCCCATATAAGGGTTAGGCAGAGACCACATCCGTAACACACTTTTCGCCGTCACGGGAAACGAGACGTAACGGGTGGCGAAACACGTAGCCGCCTTTTCGGTACTATTAAAGAAATTACTTACTCCCCATTGCATTCCCACAAGCAGTATAGTAACAGCATTGCATATTATGGCATTATTCTGCACAAATAAAGGCCGTCCGTAAAATACCTTAGTCGCCTCTTACAAGGATTCTGTAGGAAAGAGGCAGGCGCTATTCTCTTCTCTCTTCTAATCGTCCTCCAACTGTGTGCCCAATAACCATCTTTATTATATCAGACTTAAATTATCGAGACCGGTGATGGGCAGCAGCTTCTAAGATGAGAAGTGTAAGTTTTACTGGTGGTAGGATTCCTATGCAGGAATCCGTCTAGGTAGGTACCACCACAGGGCCAATTATTCTGCCGTGAAGCAGTAGTGTGCAAACATTACTGTGTTTCGGTTTGAAGGGCACTGAGAGCTAGCATAATCACTGGGCATATGAGACTTAAGAACTGATGTCTCAGGGTGACGGGCGCATTGTGGTGTCACACTGTTCTGGGTGACACAGCATTTGTTATTTGTACAGACTTGTTTTGATTGTTCAGACGTTGTACTTACCATCAGGTGAACGTTTTGCTCGTTCCGACACTTTCATCAAATAAAAAAAAAGTGTCTGGTATTGTAATACATGCTCTAAGCTTAGGAGAGTTCTATATCTTTCTATATCTATATCTTTAGATATGCAGTTTTCCTTCATCGATGAGCATGTGTTAAATCAGGGCATTCCACTTATCTTTAAGAAAAAGAAAAAATTTATTTAAAAAAAACGTTAATTTATTTAAAAAAAAATAGCTAAATGCTCCGGTGTATGAGTTAGAAAATTCCATTACAAACAGTGAGACCAGCGGAAACAATGAACATGACCAGAAACTAAAATTGTCTAATGCATGCAAATATAATTTTTTTCCGTGGGATTCGTATCGAGAAACGTCCGGTCAATCGAACGTCATGCCACTTTATAGGAGACGTATTAAAGCCAGATAAAAACCATTTAATTCATTACGCATCAGTAGATTGTTCGTGAAAAAAAATCTGAAAGATTATTCATTGTTCTATTTCAAGATTTTTTCCAGATTAGCAATCATATCCCGATATTTGTCGAACATTTGACGAATGACCATTTCTTATGGGCGAAACTAACGATACGAGAAAATCGTCCTGATGGTAAGTGCAACATCTGCTCATAACAAATGCTGTGGCTAGAGTTACCTTTTGAAATACGAGTAGGAAGGGAAACAAGTACATTTTATCAAAATAAAGTATTATTATTACGAAAATATATTTTTATTGCATCGGCTTTGCACAGAAGTTATTGTTAAAGTCTATATAGAGAAAAACACTACCAGCCCGTTTACATTTGGGAGTAAATGTTCGTAAAATCCGTTCTCAGTCAATGTCTTCATCGGGAATAGAGTATATTCCTTTTCCACATTATTTTTCCGACATAAACTACTGGTACTACTGGTACACTTTAGTAGTGTTAGGATTCCTATGCAGGGATCCATCTAGGTAGGTACCACCCCAGGTCCAGTTATTCTTAGGTCTCATATACTCTTTTATAACAATTTTGTTTACATACCACTCAGTTTTAGTTTGCTTGATGACACAGGTTAAGTGGCATTGCAGTGGACAGTGGCAACTGGTGGAAGGATTCCTATTCAGGAATCCGTATAAGTAGGTACTACGCCAGGAACAGTTGTTTTGCCGTGAAGCAGTAGTGTGCAAACATTACTGTGTTTCGGTTCGAAGGGCACGGAGAGCTAGCGTAATCACACACAAATTAGACTTAAGAACTGATGTCTCAGGGTGATACCATGAGTTAAACGTATTGCTCGTTTCGTCACTTTAGCAAAAAAAAATTTTCGATACAAATTTCATGTCGACAGGTATTGTAGTTTCCGAGATATCGCGATGACTCGAGTCAGTCAGAATGTGTTCCTTTTTATTCTTTATTTTTTTTTGAATAGTCTGAGTAAATCTTACTAGAGGTTCAAACGTGGGCGTCTAGTAAGCTCAGTGTAATTATAAAACCCACCTACGAGTGCACTTCCGATCCAGCACATCAATCACGGTAATTGAAATCTGTCAAGTTTAATTGTTAGGCGCTCTCTTTTCATTTCCATTCATTGAAGTTTTAGGTGTTCGGTTCACAACCGGCGAGACTGCTGTTAATATAATCGCGGAAAAGCGTAGGTTTGAATAAGTTTATTCTTTATTAACTCAAGTGTGAGTCGTGGCGGCATAAGAGCATCTACTACCCCATCTTATCCCGTGGGTGTCGTAAAAGTCGACACCGGGAAAATAAAAACCGGGAGATGAGCCGCAGATCTTCCTGGAACATCTGAATAAATAAACTGCGGTTGCCAACCCGCCTACCAAGCGTGGCAACTATGGCAAAATCCCCCAAAATGAGAGCTACAAACTTTTGTGGCAATCTATGGGGAAAGCCTATGTCCAATGGGGGACTATTGATAGGCGGAAATGTTGATGATGATGTGTACGAGCTTACGCGTTATTGTAATAAAAAAAAATATTTTTGGTATCCCTTACATTCATGTAAATAATTCTAAATTACATTTATCTCTTGTAAAAAAAGTAAAAAAAGTCCCGCTTCTGAAAGGGTTTGGATGAGGGGGCGGACTGCACATGTCTTCGAAATACTTTTTATTTCTCAGATATGCAGGTTTTCTCACGATGTTTTCCTTCACCGCCGAGCTGTGCTGATTTATCACAGTGTAAATCAGCACCTTAAATTGCAATTAATAAATTTAGAAGTGCCGGCACCGGGCATCGAACCGAGTTTACTCGCGTACTATGAAATTTATAGCGAGCGCCTTCTCTCTTGTAATAAACAAAAAATAAATCTCTAGATGTCGATACAAAGTGAGGGAAGCCATTAAAATATATTTCTGTCAGCTTATCATTTTCAATATTCTTAAGGCTTACGTTACTTTACTGTTGGTTGGTTCCGCAATGCGGTATCGACTAGAGGCATCTCAGCTGTTTGTCAATAACTAGTTTATGGCTGGCTCTCGGAGGTTTATGTAAATCATTTCTTAGATATTAACTCTCCGTTTCTGCGGACAGGATAATCTTTGCATCTTTTGTGTGGACAATAATATTAATTCAGACATTTTTAATATCATGTTCGTGATGTTTTAAAATTTATCATTGATTTTTTTTCACTTACAGGTAAAGAAAGAAAGGAAGAAAAAGTTTATTCGGCAAAAACCGCTGACGTACAAAACATGCATTTACAAACAAACATTAGAAAAGAATAGAATAGAATAGAATATTTTTTTATTCAATATATATCATTTACATAATACTTATTGTACGTCATTTTTTTAAACTACACTGGTTCGCAAAGAAATGCCTCTGTCCTGGGAAGAACCAGGAAGAAACCCAGCGGGATTTTTTTTTCAGTCATTTTAAATATACAATTACAGCAGTTTTATAAAGATGTAGAAATAGCTTGGCAGCGATCATCTCATTCCAGGGGTTATCATCATCCATGTATTCCTTAATATTATAATAACCCTTCTTAATAAGTCTTTGTTTAACAAATAGTTTGAACTTTTTTATTGAAAGACTTTGTGCACTTTCTGGGATTTTGTTGTAAAAACGTATACATTGCCCCATGAAAGAGTTACTGACTCTGTTAAGTCGGGTAACTGGAATAATAAATTTTAAATTACATTAAAAACAAAGTAACCATAAAAAGTTGATCCTTACCACTAATTTTATATCTAAGCTGTACGTCGCGGATCATGCCAAAAGGGTTATGTCTCAGCATATTGTTGCGCTGACAAGCGCAACGCTGATTTTCAGTAATGATGCAGTATGTGGAAAAGTTCTATTAGTTTATTTATTACGATTATAAATGACGTGCAGCCATAGTAGCTAGTGGCCGGGAGCTCGCCTTTAATTTCATAGTTCGCGAGTAACCTCGGTTTGATCTCCGGTGCCACCACCTCTAAAATTGTTCTACTTATTTCAAGTGCTAATTTACCACGTGTTCAGCGGTGAAGTAAAACCTCAAACCTGCATATCCGAGGATTAGAAATATTTCGAGGACATGTGAAGTCCGCCAACCCGCATTGGAGCAGCGTGGCGGAATATTCCCCGCTCCAAAACCGTCTTAAAGGCTGTTACTTTATAAATGACGAAAATATCCTTAACCGTCCACAGGATGCAATCTATCTCCGTGCCAAATTTCTTCAAGATCGTTACAGCGGTTGAACTTGGAAAAGGTAACAAACATAAGTATATATAGAGTTACTTTCGCATTCATAATATTAGCATGGTTATGTGTTAAAATACATTAAATTTAATGAAACAAAGTTAATGAATTACGGTCGAATTACGACCTTTGGGCGACCACTAGTACATTATGATTTTAATATAATAGTGACGTCTTAACGTACTGTTTTAATTTATGTCTTTGTTAAGACGATACAATAGATTCCGTTAATAAATAACTAAGCATATTCACGTATTCTGACGTGTTCCACAATCCTATACTATCCCTGTCCGTGTGTAACAGAGACCCCATGATTTATTGTCGTGCGATATGACACGCAACTGTACCTTGAGTTATCGGGACTTTAGGCTTTAGGGCAATGTACGCGTTCGGATTTATCCTTCAGATCAGTCCGAAGCAACAGAAATTATTTCCCTAGGTCCCCAACGTGACATTTCGCGACAGTATTTATAAAAGCAAAGCTTAGTTCACGTTGGAGATTAGAGAAACGGAATCGGTACGGTTTATGGTTTTTAAATTAACTACTTCAATAGTTGTCACGTTTTTCAGTATTTAGTCTAGTATTAATGTAATATAATGCCTCGTTATAATGTGAGTTTATGTTGTAATAATATTTAATAATACAAGGAATACTGACCGCATAGCTATCAACCATATTAGTATATCTTAGAAATATCTTATTTTAGAATAGCCGATAGGTGTTCGGCAGACCTCAATGGGACATATTTCTATCCTAGCGAGGTGTCGTAAGAGGCGACTAAGGTATTGTACAGGCAGCCCTTTTTAATGCATAATCTATACTAATATTATAAAGCTGAAGAGTTTGTTTGGTTAAGCACGCTAATCTCAGGAACTACTGGTTGGAATTGAAAAATTATTTTAGTTTTAGAAAGCCCATTTATCGAGGCTGTATTGCATTATGCTACGACCCTTAGAGCGATTTCTTTTAAATTAAACGGCAGCTGAAACCGCGAGGAACAGCTAGTATTTAATAATAAAAGGAAAACTGGCCGCACAGGGATCAACTATAATAAAAAAGATCTAATTTTAGAATAGCCGATAAGTGTCCGGGAGAACAGAATAGCACATACTTCTTTCCTACCGAGGTCTCGTAAGAGGCGACTAAGGTATTGTACGGGCAGCCTGTTTTAATGCAGAATAAGAAGAAGAATTTAATGCTGCCTTATATTCCGATAAGCAGTACAGTGACAGTATTGCACACAATGGGGAGTAAGAATTTTGTTTGAGTCGTACCAAATGGCTCCGACGTGGTTCGCCACCCGTTTCGTTTCCTGCGAGAGTGGAAAGTGGGCTATGTGTGTGGCCTCTGCCTAGCCCTTACATGAGAAAAGGGCGTGACTGTACGTATGTACGTAATTTAAGAATTTCTAATAAAGTTTCTATATATCTGCACTTTTATGGTAACTCTTTTACGACGGCGTGGTCTAATGGTCACAGTACCTGACCTCTACGCCACGGGTTCTAATTCCAGCCGGAGACAACATTTGTGCAAAAACAAAAATTGTGGGTTTTCAGGTCTGGTAGTTTTATGTGTAAAACGTATATATACAAAGTACATACAGGAGAAATCCTAGTATGTGTCGTATGCCCTGTAATTACACAATCTATCAGTGACTTTCAGATCGAAAACAGTAAAGTATGTACATTACTGTTTTACGGGAGAATAACTTGCACTACGGATTCTTGGATAGGAATCCTACCACCTTTTATATAACCTCTTATATCGCCACCATCCACGATTGATCAGAGCATTATTTTTATACGAGTAGTACATTGTGCAAAGGAGAAAGCGGGTATCTCATGACAGATAATCATTTCCATTAGTTAACATTTGCAGCACAGACCAGAGGTCTTGCAAGTACGCGGAGGCGCATTATTAATAATCACCGATAGACTGCAGTTATTTAAAAAAAACGAATCCCCACAGTAGAATTTCTCCTGTATCGTGGGTACGTTTTACACACAACACAACCGGATCCGAAAAGCCACAATTTGTGTTTTTGCACATGATATCTCCGGCTGGAATTGCAACCCAGCACCCGCAGCGTAGAAGACAGGTAATGCAGCATAATGCTGAGACGGATTCCTTTTTGTTTCTGTACTCCTATATGTATATATATAAAACAAAGTCGTGTTAGTTACACCATTTATAACTCAAGAACGGCTGGACCGATTTTTATGATGTTGTGTTTGTTGGATTTTTCTCCACCCCGAATAGCAGAACAACTATTAAATCATCAAAAAAATTCGAAAATAAAATTATGTAGAAAATTTATTTTCACATATATTTTCCGTATACGACGCCTTATGACAAACAAAACACAGACAAAATGAACATGGCGAATAATACGTACGTAATGAATTTATGACATGTCAGTAATAAACTAGATGGTGATGCCAGTAGATGGCGTTGTGCATATATATCGTGAAGTAATTTTATTTAGGTTTATTATTTTGTATGCATGTCACAGAACGTGACAATAAATACTTTTTCTTTCTGTCTTCTTTCATTGTCCTCTGAAAGCTGATTCAACTGCGCGGTCCTTTTATTGCATACCATTGAGCTATGTGTGCAGACGGGCGCCACGATTTATCAGCGAGTTTTCAGCAATTTTCATACAATTTTCAACCGTCATTGCATTTTTCAAACGGTAAGTTGCCTACGAGGATGTTCACTTTTTGAGGTTGTCACATTCGTGATTGATAATTACTTCATTATGTAATTTTGAATTGTGTGACCAATTTTCCCGTAGAGCCCGTAATGCGGTTAGACTTCGCAAATATTGAGAAACTCTCCACTGCAGATGAAAATTACAATACTCCACGTTGCAGTCCGCCTTGAATGTTTGGAAACAAGTGGCGAATAAGAAACAATCCAAGTGGTAGTTCTACCTTTACCACAGTGCATGTGTGTGTGTGTTCCAAAAAAGGAAATTACAAAATCCGACCCGGTAGATGGCGCTTTGATCGCGTGGCTATAAAGTTTCATACGTAAATGTTGTTGAGAAAACAAACTCCACGCGTCACATACCGAAACGGGCAGGACAACGTCTGCGTCTGCGTCTGCCAGCTAGTTCTATATAGTTATTGCATTAAGCGCCAATAGCGTAATGGTTTAGGGTCGCAGGATCGAACACGCTTTTCGACTAAGGTCGTCCATATCCTGGCACACGTTTTAAAGTTTATTTGGAGTGGTTAACGGAAATACTAGTAATGTTAAGAGCATTGTTATATTTATCAAAAAAAATATTGCCAAATGTAATCACTCAAAATTACAGCTGCAAATAATGCAGCGTATTTTTCGTATTTACCCTATTGGAAAAACCGTTAGTTCTTTTTGTTTAAACCATGCCCACACTAGAGTATTGTGGGTTAGTTTTACAGACAAAACATTCCACAACAAAAACCCAAACTGGAAACAGTAGACCATTTAAGTATTTGCTCCATGCGGAATCGAACCCGCTGCCTATAGCACAGAAGCTAATCTCTTCGTCATTGCACCGTCCTAGTCGATTAATGAAGATAATTTTAGATTTTAGTTCATTTATACAATCTAACAGATAATCTAAAGACATTTTACGTGTAAAATGATGCTACGAGTACTTACTATATTTCGGTACAGTCATCTTGTGATTTACTAATAGTCAAGAAGACGTAAACGATTTGTGGGCGGTAAACGTTCTGAATTATGCACTTGACCTTTGCGCTATTAATTCACTCGCATGAACAGAGAGTCACACTTGCTGCGTAGATTTATTGTTTGACAACTTTCTATTTATACTGGAATCGCTTATTTTAAGATTTCATGTCGTTCATTTTGAAATACTACGGGTGATGTCTACGTAATGAATTATTAAATACACATATCAAATATATATATATACTGGTGGTAGGATTCCTATCCAGGAATCCGTCTAGGTAGGTACCACCCCAGGGTCAGTTATTCTGCCGTGAAGCAGTAGGGTGCAAACATTACTGTGATTCGGTTTGAAGGGCACTGTGAGCTAGCGTAATCACTGGGCATATGAGACTTAAGAACTGAATTCTCAGGGTGATGGACACAGTGAGGTGTCACACAGAAATGTTCTGGGTGACACAGCATTTGTTATGGGCAGACGTTGCACTTACCATCTGGTGAACGTTTTGCTCGTTTCATCACTTTATTCAATAAATAAAAAAAATCTATGTACAGACATCGGCCAGATTTGTTTATATGTATAGATAACCAGTAGCGTTGCTATCACGTAGGTGTCAAATTAAAAAGGAATTTTAATATTAAAGAAAACCCTGTATAGTAATGTTATTTAGTTATCCACAAACATTATTCACGTTAATTGCAATAGATAAATTCACATTTACAACTCATTCAGTAATTTCCTTCGTGTAGCATAAATGTAGGGCCACAAATTACTTATAAAATATTAAAATTCTCTGTTTTTTCTATTCGCTTAAAAGCATAAAATCACAGTATTATAAAAATCTGTTGCCTGACACTGCGTTTGCCTTTACGAGGTGGCCATTAAAGAACGTTAGGAGTCGAGACCATTACTCGAACGAATAGCTCGTCTCGTCAATAACTTACAAAAAAAAAAACAATTTCGACAACAACTCTTGGTTGCTGGAGACATAAGTTAATAATTCCATGATTGTTCTGGTTGACACAGCGTTTGTTTGTTAGGTGAGCGATTTTGCCCCTCTCGTAACACTCTCCCACAAAAAATTAAGCAGGGCGTCGTTTTAGTGTGTTGGGATTCCTATGCAGGCATCCGTCTAGATAGGTACCACCACAGGGCCAGTTATTCTGCCGTGAAGCAGTAGTGTGCAAACATTACTGTGTTTCGGCTTGAAGGGCCCTGTGAGCTAGTGTAATCACCGGGCATATGAGACTTAAGAACTTACGTCTCAGGGTGATGGGCACGGTGTGGTGTCACACAGAAAATTTCTGGGTGACACAGCATTTGTTATGGGCAGACGTTGCACTTACCATCAGGTGCAAGTTTTGCTCGTTTCATCACTTTATCCAATAAAAAAAAGAAGACCACGTTATCGGAGAAGACTTCTTTAGAATAGACGAAAAAAAAAGAAACTTTTTGGGATTAATTACGAGATCATAGTCACCATTACAGTATAAGATTAATCCACTGGCCTCTCCCATACCTTGCCACAAGATACGTTCCTGGAGGTCTACAGTTTAATTCTGGTTGGTTTCGTGATCGGTTTCATTTGATCCCATTAACCAATGAATGAGCTTCATACGCCAAAATAAAACCGATTACGAAACCTACCCGAGTTACAAAATAGACCTCTAGAGTCATCTGTATCTATTGGCTTTCTGCAAAACCGTGCAGGTTGAGGTTGCTACCCCAGAACTTTTTTCCCCCTACGGTTACCGGTTTTCGGAATTATTTGTCTGTAAATAGCCTCTCTGGAGACTTCGGTTATACAAACGTAAAGTTTATTTCCAATCTTATATAGTGTATGTAATTTTTTATGTACACATATTCCAATGACCATCACAACGTCCCGTGTCACGCTTCCTGCATTCCTCGCAAAGGTCGCATGTGAACCGTCAATGTGGCGCGAGGCTAAGAATAGTTAGCGCTGCGCCACACTTCATTCATGATAGGCATCGCTACTACGCGAACTACATGCGCTTTAATCGATCCGCATTGAGATGTTGGCCATCGATATTGATATAATAGTACTGGCTAAATCTCAATACTTCAAGAGATTTATGACTTCCTAGTAGATACACACAGATTTACACATACGTAAATATGATATTTTTGCACTACTAAATATCATATGGTAAGAATGAAGGCAGGTTAGGATTTAGTGTTAAAGACACGTAGACAATCACAATACTGTCTTTTACTGGTGGTAGTAGTGGTAGAATCACTCTAGGTCTAGGTAACACTGAAGAACTAATGTCTCAGACTGTCGAGCGCAGTGTGGTGTGGGCACACAGAAATGTTCTGGCTGACACAGTCTTTGTTATGGGCAGACACATGCCATCACTTACCATCAGGTGAACGATTTGCTCGTCTCGCCACTTTCTTCCATAGAAAAAAACACAACCAATCCCGAAAAATTACCGTATGTTTTAAGCATAATTTCGATTGTTTTTTTGTAGATTGTAATAACATTTAGAATATTCAATAAAAGTAATATATGTAAATAATACCCACTGCTGAGGCACAGGCCTCCTCTCAATTTCGAGCGGGTTTTGGAGCTGGGAAGAATCCGCCACGCTGCTATAATGCGGTTTGGCGGACTTCACTCGTCTTCGAAATATTTTTTTTTCTCCGACACGCAGGTTTCCTCACGATATTTTTCATCACCGCCGTGCACGTGGTAAATCAGCACTAAAATTGAATTTTAGAAATTTTTGTGGGCCGGTACCGGGAATCGAACCCAGGTCACTCGCGTGCTATGAAATGTAAAGCGAGCGCCTCGCCCCTGTTAACTATAATATTTTATATTTGTATAATTTAAAGACCTCGAATGTTAAAAAATCTTTGGTTCCTTCGCGTCGTAAATCTAAGCCTGCGTTCTTAGTACAAAATCGGGCGAGATAAACGATGGATTTAGTGAAATTCAGACATAATTTATCAAGCTTTTAAAAGTCATCATCATCATTATCATTTCAGCCTATTTTAGTCCACTGTTGAACATAGTCCTCCCCAATAGATTGGGCACAAAACATGGTTTTGAGCCACCTACATCATGGACCGCTAAACCGTGCAGGTCCATTTAGTGGGTGGTCGCCGTTTGTTTTTAAAAGTATCTATTGTTAATCGTGAATATAGTCGTGTAAGCTCAGGGACCGGGTGCTTGCCCTAAATTTAATACAACCCGAGTTGGATTCCCGATGCCGGCCCAGCATCATTAAAATTGTTCTACAATTTATGGTTAACAAAAATAAAACGTACTTGATTAAAAAAAAAGTTGCCACATAGTGAGGCCACCTGGATGTGTGAGGAACACAAATATTTCGAGGACATGTGAATTCCACCAACCAGCAACGTGGCTCCAAAACCAGGCATAGTTTAAAAAGTATGGTCGTTTAGTATTATTTAAACGATTCCCTACAGTATAGGAATTGTCCTATATTGTAGGTGTGTTTTATATATTATACACATAAGTTTCACACTTACAACACAACCAGACCCAAAACTAACAATTTGTGTGATTGGACAAATGTTGGCCCTGACTGGAATTCGAACCTATGACCCGAGGCGTAGAAGTCAGGTATTCTGTCTACAAGGCCACGCGGTTGTGTTGTGATTATCCCCGTTGTGTGTCTCTGACACTGCATCCTAGCCTACCTACGATCTTATCGCATGAGCATTACATCGAGCGCGGGTAGGTTGGGACTAGAACCTCTGTGTCTGCGCGTACCCTTGTGGCACTATAATATCTCCTACGCAGTTGATAGCTCTCGACAAAATTCGCAAGTTGTCGCCGTGGTCGAAATCGGGCTGGAGCATCATCATCAGCATGGCATGTTTGTACTGTATAGCTCCGTCGCAACTGATGACCGCGTGGCCTAGTGGTTAGAGTGAGCTGACCTCTGCACAGCAGGACCTAGGTTAGCTAACAGACGGCACCAAAATTTGTGCAAAAACACAAAATGTTGATTTTGGCGTCTGGTTGTGTCGTTTATTGTCCCCGTGTCTTTGACACGGCATCTTATCGCGTGAGCGTTACATCAGGCATGGATAGGTAAGAACGAGTGAGTGCCTCTGTGTTCACGCAAACACTTGTGGCACTATAATATCTCCTGCGCAGTTGATAGCTTTCGATCATATTCAGAAGTTGTCGCCGTGATCAGAAATCTGTCGCCGTATTCATAAATACGCTAAACGCTCCGTTCCCGCTCCCGCTTATCACTATAGTACCGCGTAATCCTCTTTGGACCATTCATCAATCAATCGATGCACCAAATCATTCGTTAGTCTCGCGTGCCACAAATTTGTTCGGATATCTACGAGCGACGCCGCAAGTATCCATTTCCTGTGCGGATACCGGTTTAACTTAAAAGTCGGCGCGTGTCGGAAGTGACGGCGGTCTCAAGTAACTATTTTAATGTGTCTTAACTGTATTAATGATGGCAAGCTAAAACATTTAGTCATCTTATTTTTGTTAAAATTAGGCCCGTCACCACCAACACCAACGGCCAGCAAAAGCCTACTGGAAAATAATATAAAGACGGCCGCGTGGTTAAGTGGTGGTGGTAGAATTCCTATGCAGATATACTAAACAATAAAAAAACTTAATTGCACAGACCGGTGACTGGAAAAAGCGTCCAAAGTGGGAAGTGTGTGGTATTACGTTGTTACAACAAAATCCCAGAAAGGGCACAGTCTTTCAATCTAAAACTTTCAAACTATTTAATAAACAAAGACTTTTTAAGAAGCGTTATTATAATATTAAAGAAAGAAAGAAAAAATATTTATTACCAATCAAGAAAGTACATATAAAAATCGTTAAATACTTAAAGTCTTAAAACAAACTAACTTAAAAATAACCTTTAACATAAAAGTAAAAAATATTGTACTGGAAAAACAATCGATTTATTAAAAATAACAAATGGATAGAATAATACAAAAAAAAGAAAATCATGATTACGAGTTGATTGGCAAAAGCTGCAAATTTAGCTGTGCTAACTGCGCAGCGCTGATTTTCAGTCCCGCCCTGGCTCCTTAAGGTGTATGTTGGAGTGATGCATATTAAGGAATGAGGTTATCGCTGTCAAGCTATTTCTACATCTATACAATACTGCTGTTATTGTGTATTAGTTTTAAAATGACTGAAAATAAATCTCGCTGGGTTTCTAGCTGGTTCTTCCCAGAACAGACGGACTACTTTGCAAACCAGTGTAACTTAAAAAAATGACGTTCAATGAGTATTATGTAAATGATCTATATTGAATAAAAAATTTTTTAGTCTATTGGCCTGCGTACGATCACGGCAAATCCTACCAATTTGGGAGGGGGCCTATTGCCAACAGTGGACTTTTTAAAGGCTGATGGTTGTTTCTTTCCCGATATAAATTTCACTCGCGCAACACAACCAGACCCGAAAACTAACCATTTGTTTTACGGCCCAAATCTTGGGAACCCCGAAATCGCGACATAGTAGGCATGTTCTCTAACCCTGACTCTGAAAGTGAGATAAGCAAATCATTTAGCTGATGGTTAAGCAGTAGTGTGCAAACATTACTTTGTTTCAGTTTAAAGGACACTGAGAGCTAGTGTAATTACTGGGCTTATGAGAATTATAAATTAAAGTCTCAGGGGCGCAGTGTGGTGTCAAATAGAAATTTTCCGGGTGACACAGCAATTGTTGTAGGCAGAGGTTGCACATACTACCAGGTGAACGTCTCGTCTCGTCACTTTCTCATTTAAAAAAGCAGAGTGGCCTGACTTGATTTCTTAAAAAAGACGAGGCACAGCAATGGGATCTGATGCTCAGCTTTTATTTAAATAACGTAACAATAAGAATCTTCATTCAAAATCGTTGCAACTAAGATATTTATTTATCGCCGGAACACGCGGAAGCCGGAACGATGACTGGCGTCGGCAAATAGAATAGACAAGAACTTATTTTCTTCGAAACGCTGTTAAAGGAAATACGTTTCCTAGACGAAATTATAATGGTTTCTTCAAATTCATAATTCTCGTATTGAGATCGAGTTTATGTATTGCAACATGTTAATGTTTTCAAATAAGCGCTATTTAAAAAAAACTGTATGGTATTTTTGGACTCCTGGAAGATTTGGACGAAAGCCACATCTGGCTGGTTACGTGTGCTGGATATGTTACATTGCTGGAAGTGTTCACATGAATACATATTTCATCTATCCAATTGATCGTATCTCCTACGCGATACGACCGGAGGAAGGTTCCGATGTAGTGTAAGTGACATGGAGGCAATTATAATACATATAAAATCCTCAATGTTATCTCGTGCAGAAATATTGACTGTGGTTGCGATTTAAGCGCAGAGACTAGGTAGATATGCTAGTTACAACTCTATATGACCGACAATATACAAATTGAATACTTGCATTCATACATACATACATACATAAGATCACGACTGTATCCCATAAGGGGTAGTCAGAGACTGGGCACTCACTGCAAAAGCTAATGACTGCCCCAATCCACGTTTCACCAAAACAATGTAATGCACTTGGTGTGATAGGTGGTGAGCCCATCGCCACTATGCGCTGGGTGCACAGTGCAGTTTTATTCCTTACTCACCTTTTACGAGATCCATTGGATGAGACGGAGTGGTAGTATTCTTTTAACGAGCCGCCACCACACGGCTTGAACCACTTGCATTCATATATTTTTAAAACACTAGCGATCCGTCCTGGCTTCGTCTGGGTAAAATTTTGTTTTTACATTGGCACACTTAACAAACAAATTGGACAAGGAAAATAACAATATTTGATAGTAACGTCTTCCCGACTTCGTCGTCGTCGTCGTCGTTTCAGCCTATCAATAGTCCACTGCTGAACATAGGCCTCCCCCATAGATTGCCACAAAAGTTTGTAGCTCTCGTTTTGGGGGGATTTTGCGCTAAGTTGCCACGCTTGGCAGACGGGTTGGCAACCGCAGTTTATTTATTTAGATGTTCGAGCAGATGCTGGCTGCCCATCTCCTGGTTTTCATTTTCCCTGTGTCGACTTTTACGACACCCACGGGATGAGATGGGGTGGTAGATTCTCTTAGGCCGCTACCACACGGCTTGATTCACTGAAAATAGCGTTAATGCTCAGCTCATGCGATGAGATGTGCAGAACATAGCAATGAAAACCGCATGCAAATTCTTTCAGCGGTTCACGAGATTAGCGCGGACAGAACTACAGACGAGCGCCTGGGCACGAGCCATGGGCTTCCTTTTTTACTATGCGTATATGTTTATGCATATTTTTACTATGCATATATATTTGAAAATGTTTGCTCCTTGAGCAAAGATGCACTGAGCTGTGACCTGTGTCACTCTGTCTGTGTCTGTGTAGCACCACAGTGCGCCCGTCACCCTGAGACATAAGTTCTTAGATCTCATATGCCCAGTGATTACGGTAGCTCTCAGTGCCCTTCAGACCGAAACACAGTAATGTTTGCACACTACTGCTTCACGGCAAAATAACTGGCCCTGGGGTGGTACCTACCTAGACGGATTCCTGTATAGGAATCCTACCACCAGAAAATTATATTTACACAATTTTAATTTTTTTTGTTATTGTTTACTGTGTAATTCCGTGTTTTTTCGTGCTTTAGCTGTCACTTTTGTAATGTAACTTTTGTATGTAAATTGTATCAGTGCTGTAGTGTCCAAATAAACGAGTTATCTATCTATCCATATTTTAGATATTTAAAAGTTATCACTGTGACATGTTTCGAAGTTTTGCTTTAAACTTATAGTCTGATTATAAAGCTATGAATCCCATAACGACATGCTAATTCCGTCGTCTCAATAAATTACAGAGCAAAAAATGAGATGTTACTTTACAAATTGAAAGCGTTCAACAAAATAGTAACTGATGAAAGCAATCAGTGCAGAGTAATCTACGAAAACAATAATTTGTTATTGTACCATTGAGTTTGCGCCAACATTAACAGAACAAAACTAAAATAAGGCGACCATTAATCAAAGGACAGAATAAATCAAGAAAATTACGTAACGTGAACATTCGGACGCATTTTCCTCGTTTTCATACGACGACATAAAGTGTAACAAGGAGGAGGAACTGATATTTCATTCCGACATAGATAAAAAAGAGACGGCACGAGTAGTCGCAATGCCGTCTCAAAATCGACGTAAGCGCAGCGTTGTACTGAAAGCTTCGTTTATCTTCAGTCTTCGCCTAAAGCTCGCGGTATATCGACGTATGGACTTACGCGTTTTCATAAATTTTCAGACGAGATTCGTTTAAGCGAATATCGAACTTTTCAGCTGTAGTGACTGTGCCGTAGTGTTGTGTATTGAATTCTGTGTGGCGTATATCATTTTTCGAACATATAATTTGTGACGTACGAGATTTTTTTGCGGATGCTCGGTGGAATCGTATTCATTCCAAGAAACTGGTAAGCTGATTTGTGTTATTTTAAGATATAATTAAATATAGAACGGCGGTGCGTATGATATTGTAATTACTTACATATTGAACATGATTCATACCCTAGAACTGTTCGATTCCCAGAAACGATTGACGGTTTCGTTCTGAAAATACAATTAAACTTTGAAACTGAAATGACAAGGGGTAGTTTACTATTTCATACTTTCATGAATTGTTATGATACAAAATGGTAATTATTTAAAGAAAAAATAAGCTATTTCTGAACATAAACGTATTAAATTTCACTAATGTTATTACATTAAAAAAAATTGACTTAAAAATATGTTCGTTCGCATTTCAAAGCAACGGGTGATTGAATCTTGTTTTCATCTCTTTCGTACATTCATAATTATTTTAAATTTATCTTATAAGGAATAAGGATAATTATTTCTTATATCTTCGCGGATAATATATTTCGATTTGCGTTTTTGCACAAATGTTTGCCCCGGCTGGGATTTGAACTCAAGACCGTAGGGACCGATGGTAGGTAAAATTTGACCACTAAGCCGCGTGGTCGTCTTATAAAGGTTGAAGGTCGCATTAACTATGACATCAGAACGGTCAGAAAAGTTAAAAATTAAACGCAATAATATTCGTCATATTTCTTTTATTATTTTTTTAGATTTTGCTAAATCATAACAATATAAATAAGCGTAAATCGGTTTTGGTTCTTAAAGAGAATGACACGTTTTGGTTTAGAGATGCCGAAAAGAAAATGTTACCATAAACTACCTACTACATAATATAATAATATAAACTGAGATAACATTGCAGACGTCCTTATAAATATAATATTTTATCAGATATTATACGTCTCACTGTAGAACACAGGTCTCCTCTCATACTCGTATGAAAGTATATCGAAGCATAGCCCAGACGCTCTTTTTTATTAGATAAAGTGATGAAATGAGCCAAACGTTCACCTGCTGGTAAGTGCAATGTGGCAGACATTGCACTTACCCTCACTAGCAAATGCTGTGTCAAACAGAAATTTTCTGGGTGACACAGCATTTGCCTATGGGCAGACGTTGTGTGACACTACACTGCAGCCCATCACCCTGAGACATCAGTTCTTAAGTCTCATATGCCCAGCGATTACACTAGCTCACAGTGCCCTTTAGATTGAAACACAGCAATGTTTGCACACTACCGCTTCACGGCAGAATAACTGGCCCCGGTGTGGTACCTGCCTCCGTGTTTTTTTATTGGACAACGTGACGAGACCACCAAAACGTTTACCTGGTGGTAAGTGCAACGTCTGCCCATAACAAATACTATGTCACCCAGAACATATCTGTGACCAGTATGCGCCGACATCAGTTCTTTAGTTATGCCCAGTAATTCCCCCTTCTGATCGAAACACAGTAAAGTTTGCACACTACTGGTTCATGATAGAACAACTGCCCAGCGGAGGAATCTAGACGGATTCCTGAATAGACTATACTAGTCCTGCATAGACTACAGACTTTGTAAACACTGTATATTACTCGTATTATTCTTTGAGCTTTCTTATTGCATTTTCTTCATCACAGAACACGTGGTAATATTTAATCAAGGGAATCGATTGCGGTGTACTCATTTTTAAGCATTAGAAAAGTGCATGCGTTCGCCACTGATTTACTACGGTGCAAGTCTCGAAAAAAATTCCGACTTAATTTGTAACATACTTATTTGATATTGCCTTATAACACATATTGTAAGGTCACACTGTTATGGGATGGGAGCAACTTAATCCAGTTCAACCCGTTACCGCTAAAAAGAAACCCTTCGACGTATCACCCCATTTCGAGAACATTCCTCTCGTTACCTCAGCCAGTAACGGAGTCCTTGGCGTCGACATATCGATTGACGTTCAGTTTCGCGGTCACTTGGAAGGGAAGGCCAAATTGGTCTCTAAAATGCTTGGCGTTCTCAGTAGAGCGCTTCATGTCGGCTCACCGCTTGCCACTTTATAAGGCGCAGGTTCGGCCGCACATGGATTACTGTTCTCATCTCTGGGCGGGGACATGCCAGTTCCAGCTCCTTTCATTTGACCGCATTCAACGAAGAGCTGCTCGATTCATCGACGACCATGTTCTATTTGATCAGCTTGATACACTGGCTTTGCGAAGAGATATTGCATCTGTTTGCATTTTTTACAGTATCTGTGTGTGAGTGTTCAGAGGAATTGTTGGGATTATTAACAGCCGCTTAATTTCACCATCGCACCTTCCGGAACAACTTAAACATCCATCGTCACCACCTGGATGGTCGGTATTCCACCGAAGTGCGTTTTTCGCGGAATTTTCTGCCACGCTTAACCACTTTATGGAATCTGCCGCCGTCAGCTGGTTTTCCGGACCGATAGGACTTAGGGACTTTCAAGAAAAGAGCCTATTCCTTTCTCAAAGGCCGACAACGCATCTGCTATTCCTCTGGTATTGTAGATGTTCTTAGGCGGCGGTGATCACTTACTATTACGAGAGCCACCTGCTCGCTTGCCCCCCTCTTCTATAAAAAAACTAGCTCTATTCCTGGTGTCATTTCCACATCCAGTTTGCTGGCTCCAGTCCGCGAACCTTGAACTCATGAAAGAAGCAAAAAACCGAGTCGACTTCATGAAAATGGTTACTTTCAAATTTATTTGCTAATTCACTACTTGCTCGGCAGTGAAGAAATAATGGTGACAAAACTGAGAGGACGCAGTTTGAACCTTTGAAAATAACCTTCTACATACTACAAAAGCTGCATGCAGTTCCTGCATATAAATATTGAACTGCAACCCAGATTTCCTCTCATCTTTAAGAGTGTTAGAGTGGGGAATAATCCGCCAAGCGTCTCTAGTGAAGGTTTGCGTACTTAACATATCGTCCAACTGTTTTGTATTTTGAGAGTTGCACCACTAAAATTGTTAATTGCAATTTCAAGTTACACATCGCAGGGAATTAGTTTTAGAGAATTAGGCGTTACAAATAAAAAATATTTCGACGCCAAGTGAAATCCGCCAACAAGCACTGTAGCAGCGTGGCGTGCATAGCAGTCACATATTTAAAGACGAATACCGCTGAAAAAGTTGAAGCTACTTTGTTATAATTTACCTTTCGAAAACATAGGATTACGCCATTT
Organism: Luehdorfia chinensis; assembly: GCA_019845155.1. NCBI lineage: Eukaryota > Metazoa > Arthropoda > Insecta > Lepidoptera > Papilionidae > Luehdorfia > Luehdorfia chinensis. The sequence goes on from JAHVAK010000612.1 coordinate 670,810, forward strand.
TCATAGCATGCTTGGCGACCTTTGTAAATTTCGCGGAGTCGTGAGTTTCATACCCAGGTGAAGTTAATACCTGTGCAACATTAGTTCCTGGTTCTGGATGAATTATGATTATCTTTGTCTATAATGCAGCAATTTTTTTATATCTTATCGCTTAGAAACTTAAGAACTGATGTCTGAGGTTGACGACGTCTCTCTAAGATATAAGTTCTTAAGTCTCATATGCCCATTAATTACACTAGCTATTAGCGCCCTTCGAACCGGAAAACAGTAATTCTTGAACACTACTGTTTTTCAGCGATCTCGATTCTATGAAGGAATCCTACCGCAGCATTAACTAGTGAACACAATAATTTTTTATTGTGAGCATTGTTAAAATGAAGTTGAATTTTCTGCATATACGAGTAACTGAACTTTTTGTTCACTTATAGCAAACACATTTAAACAATTAGCAGCAATGTAAGACGAAACGAGGCTTGTGGAGGCTGATGGTCGGGAATTGAACCTCGGATCCCTTTTAACATTCATTCAGCGTCCTAACGCGCAACACGTGGCAAACAATATGTTTTTGTTACTAGTGGAACAAAGAGATCTGTGAAGTTGCCTTTTTTATTTCAAATGAATTATGTGATTTGTTTTTAAATACTTTGTTTTGTTATTGGGAGCCCATAACACATAATGTATTTAGTATATTCTATTAATCTTTTTTATAATTTGATAATTACAAATGTATTGTGCTACATCTAGTACTACCTTCATAATCCCAAATAAACGTGGTTGTTCTGTAATAAATATTTTGAAAATTTATCAGATGAAATATGTTAGTTCATTGTCATTTAAACGTGGTAAAGCGCCGCAGCAGCGGAGTACTCTGTGAGACATAAATTGATTTGTCCGGAAAAGTACCACACTCACAGAATACTAGTGTGAGGTAACAGACATAATATATTCGGCACCTTATATTGACACCATAAAATATAACTGATTACACAATTAAAAGTAATATAAATAATTAAGAAAATATTACAAGAACATAAACATAGAAGAAAAAAAGACTCAATTCATTGTGTATAATAATTGGCGGGAATCGAAGATTTACGGGCAATAATGTGTGGCATTTTGGTCCTGACTCCTATATCTTTCTTCTATATATTCTACATTTATGATGGTAGTAGATGTCTGTATGTCACAGTTACTACCAATCCGGTGGCGTATACGCAAATTTCTCACCTTACCATGTTATTAAAAAAAACGTATAGACAAAGACGTTAAACTCAAAAATTAAAACTATTTTAACTATGCAACATGAGGTTATTGTATTGTAATGTTACTTTAAAAGGTTATTAAACCTTAGAAATACGCTTAAACAACAAATATAGTGATAATAGGAAGGTATATATAACAGACTAGCTGTGCCACGCGGCTTACACTCTCCGTTTAATTTAAAAGAAATGGCTCAAGGGCCGTAGAATAAGAATAAGAAATAATTTATTGCCAATCAAGTAAGTACAGAATCGTTAAATAATTAAACTCAAAATAATAATAATAACTAATATAAAAATACCACTTAACTAGTAACATAAAAAACGAAAAATTAAATCGATTTATTAAAAAAAAAAACAAAAAGAATCGATTTACTAAAAATATCAAATAGAAAGAATGAAAAGAAAAGAAAAAAAGAAAATAATGTTTATGAGTTGATCGGCAAAAGGGAAGGGCTCAGCTAAGCCAACTACATTTAGCTGTGCTAACTGCGCAGCGCTGATTTTCAGTCCCGCCCTGGCTCCTTAAGTTGTATGTTGGAGTGATGCGTGTCGTAGCGTGATGTTACATCGTCGTCGTCGTCGTTTCAGCCTATCACAAGTCCACTGCTGAACATAGGCCTCCCCGATAGATAGCCACAAAGTTTGTAGCTCTCATATTGGAGGGATTCTGCCATAGTTGCCGCGCTTGGCACGCGGGATAGGCAACCGCAGTTTATTTATTCAGATGTTCCAGGAAGATGCTGCTGCCCATCTCCTGGTTTTATTTCCCTCTGTCGACTTTTAACACACCCACGGGATGGAATGGGGTGGTAGATTCTCTTAGGCCGCTACCACACTCTGATGTTATATCTTCCTTGATCAATGGGCTATCCAACACTAAAATAAAATTTAAATTCGAACCAGTAGCTCCTGAGATTAGCGCGTTTAACCAAATAAACTTTGTTAAAAAGACGTACTGTAACACGTTTTTAACGGCTAAAAAATATTTTTTTCTAAATAATAATAAAATATTTTTATAATCGCTTTTTAGTATGGACGCAAATTAATAACGAATTCTTCGAAATTAGTAAAATTTAAATAAGTTCAATGAAGTCTCCGTAACACCGAAAGCTCTTGTTCTTTCCGGTCACGCGTAACGTGTGCCTTGCACGTGGTTCCGTAGGCAAAAAAAAAGACAGAAAGAAGATGTTACATCTTATCTATTGCTACTCGTCACAGCTGCAGACTTTAAATGTTTGCTCAATTAAATAAAGTTTTGCATAAATAAATAACTTATATAATTCGTACAACTGTAAGAGTTTACTTTATGTCCTATTGCTTACCGTAATTTTCGGATTCCTAAAATAAATATTCATCTAGATACATAACAATTTCTGTACAATATGTGTGGTAGCGGCTTAAGAGAATCTGCTTCCCCATTTCATCCCGTGGTTGTCGTTAAAAGTCGACAGAGGGATAAGTAAAAACCAGGGGATGTACTGCAGCATTTTCTTGAACAATCTGAATAAATATACCGCGGTTGCTAACCCGTCTCCCAAGCGTGGTAACTGTGGCGAAATCCCCCCAAAATGACAGCTAGAAACTTTTGTGGCAATCTATGGGCGAGGCAAATGTAATTTTACTCTCATGTTGTTCAGTTACATGTTTTCTTTTAATTACTTTACGATGTTTCTTTTTACAAATGTCGTTAGAATCGATCAAAAGAACTGGTAATAAAATAACTAGTGGTAGGTCTTCTGTTCAGGAGTATTTTTAGGGTGGTTACCAGTTATGTTTATACCAAGCCAAGTCGTAGTGGATTAGTTCAAAAGTGCTCCAGTTTGGAGGGCTAGCGAAATTACTGGGCATCTATGTGACGTCTCTAGGTGATGTCAGTAGGTGAGCGCAGCGCAGTGCCCCACAAGACCTTTCAGTTCAAAGTTCTGGGTGAAAATACAAATTGTTATGAGCAGGGCACTGTAGGTGGACAATTGAGCGGAACTATAAATATTTGGTATATTTATTGGATAAAGTGACAAGACGAGCAAAACGTCCACCTGATGGTAAGTGCAACGTCTGTCTAAATGATGTATCACCCAGAAAACATCTGAGTGGTACTACACACCCGTCACTTTGATACATCAGTTCTTAAGTCTCATATACCCAGTGATTGCCCTAGCTCAAAGTGCCCTTCAGACCGAAATACAGTAATGTTTGCTTCACCGGACACTACTGCTTCACGGCAGAATAACTGGCCTGGAGTGGTACCTACCTAGACGACTTCCTGCATAAGCTGCCTATATTACAATACAGACGACTTGAGGTATATGTCCGAGCGATATAATAAGCAATTAACAAGTTTTTATCTATGAACTAGAACTATGTTATCTAAAGCTCATAGCTTTGGTTCGAATTGTATTTAGGTTATCTTTCTAATGAACCGTGGTAGCTCAGGGCCGAGCGCTAGCCTTAAATTTCGTAGTACCCGAGTGACCTGAAGTACGTATCCCGGTGACGGCACCTCTAAAGCTGTTCTTCAATAAGTTTTTATTAGGTAAAATGGACGAATCGAGCAAAACGTTCACCTGATGGTAAGTGCAACGTCTGCCCATAACGGATGCTGTGTCATTCAGTCTATTTCTGTGTGACACCACACTGCGCCCGTCACCCTGAGACATGAGTTCTTAAGTCTCACATGCCCAGTGATTACGCTAGCTCCCAGTGCCCTTCAAACCGAAACACAGTAATGTTTGCAGACTACTGCTTCACGGCAGAATAACTGTTCCTGGCGTAGTACCTACTTACTAGTACTGAATAGGAATCCTTCCACCAGTGGACAATGAAGTCCGCTAACCCTAGGCCCAGAGGCCTAAGCTCAGTGGGACATTTATAGGTTGTACACTTTACTATCTTTCTAACGCTGGGACAAGTAGTATATTAAAATATGACTAATATTTAAACTGAAGTGCCTAAGAAAGCCACTGGTTTAAGGTTGTGTGTTTTATTGTAAATACGACCGCGAGGCCTCGTATGGTCAAAGTACTTGACTTCTACGCCGTGGGCCCTGGGTTCTTAGCCGGAGTCAACATTTGTACAAAAATAGAAATGGTTGGTTTTCGGGTTTCGTTGTATTGTGCATGTGAAATGTATATCTGTAAAACGCACGACCGATACAGAAGAAATCATACTGTAATATTTTTTTATTAAAAAAAAAAACAAAAATACATTAAAATCTTCATAAAAAAAATTACTTAAAATTTAAAAAGATTTTCATTGTAATTATACAGCCTTAATCAGCGAATTATTGATGAACTATATACTCGTACATACATACATAGTCATGCCTCTATGTCATGGGGGTAGGCACAGACCATTCCACTTGCTACGATCCTGACACCCATTTTTCGATTCCACTTTCATTAGCATTTTCATACAAGCTCGACGGTTGCGGGAACTTTTGACGTGGCCTTTCCTTAAAACGACTTCGATGTGAATGCTGTATGAACCGAAAATAAAACATAAATAAATGTATATTAACATAATAAAATTCTTCCGACAACGAATAAGTTTTCGGAAAAAGCAATTCTTTATTTTTTAGTACGGTGTCTACATTTCAAGACGTAAATCGATCCACTGATGATTTATGATTCGATGACAGGCAAAAATGTTCCTACAAATCTTAGTCATATAGGACACAGGATTAAAATAGATATTTATACAAGGTTTGCTGACTTAAGTAGGTTAGCTATGAATTTTTAGCGGTAAAATCAACAAACAGACTGGCCGCAACGATAAACTAGCAAAAAAACTAGCAGATGCTCGCGACTTCGTACGCGTGGATAAAAGTTTTTTAAATATCGCGTGGGAATATTTGATTTTCCTGAATAAAAAGTATCCTATGTCCGTTTCAGAATGTAAGCTATCACTGTGACTAAATTTCGTCAAGATCGGTTCAGCGGTTGTGCCGTGAAAAGGTAACAAACAGACAGGCGGACGGAGATACGAGTAGTTACTTTCGCATTTATTATATTAATATGGATGTAAAAGTCAGATAATTATGACAAATACGGCTCGTATTTTAAAATATACCTAGTTGCTACTAATCCATATTTTATTTATGATTAATGCAAAAAAATCTGCTAATAGTTGTTTTTTTTGTTACACTTTTCCTTACATTCCACTACAGATTACTTACTCCCTAGGCAGTAGGAGTAAACTGTGCACTGCACTAATGAACCGTGAACGTGACGTCAAAATGACATTACGTTCATAATTTCTTTAAAATTCATGATTATGGTAGTTAGGTGCACCAATAGACCTACCTAACTCTATGTATGTATGAACGTGATGCAATTGAAGTCTGAGTATTTTGGGACTGGCATTTTCTGAGCTGGTTCTTCCGACATGTGTCGGAAGTTTCGCTTCGAGCTTAAAAACACAGGGGGGCGGGTGGCAAATTCTCTTTCGCTACCATGAAAATATTTTAGTATTTTCTCATTTTCATAATTTCATATTTTATTACGAAATATAGTCTGCAACTTAAGTCTAAATTTACACATAAATATAGTCGGGTTGCAAGATGATTATATTATATATAATTTACATCAGCAATATTGTTGAAACTAAATGTCTTCGCAAGAGTGTAAGGTACCGTTGTGAAGAGTGAGTGGGTAGCCCCCTCCATTCTCCATTGGCAAATGCTCACTGAATTCTGTCTGTCAGGAAGACACCGATTAGCCGATAGGTGTCCGGCAGAGTAGGATAGCACCTACCTCCTTCCTAATAGTGCTGTAAGAAGCGACTAAGGTATTGTACGGACAGCCTTTACTCATACATACATACATAAGATCACGACTGTATCCCATAAGGGGTAGTCAGCGACTGGGCACTCACTGCAAAAACAGATGACTGCCACAATCCACGTTTCACCAAAACAATATAATGCACTGGGTGTGATAGGTGGTGAGTCCATAGCCATCATTCGCTGTTGGGTGCACAGTGCAGTTTAATTCCTTACTCGCCTTTTACGAGATCCATTGGATGAGATGGAGTAGTAGTATTATTTTAAGGAGCCTTTACTCGTGCAGAATAATACCATAATATGCAATGCTGTAACTTTACTGCATGTGGGAACGCAATGGGGAGTACGAATTTTTGATTCATACCAAAATGGCGGCGACGGGGCTCGCCTCCCGTCAGTTCATGTTTCCCGCGGGGGCGAAAAGTGGGCTGCGGGTATGGTGTCTGGGCCTACCCCTTATATGGGAAAAAGGGCGTGAATGTATGTATGTATGCATGTAGATACCAAAAATAGAATTCACGTACGATGTACATTGATCGCATCCATCTTTAATTTAAATAATCTGTAGCAGTTCTTGGTTATGTAAACACTTTCAACGGGTATGCCGTTCTTGAAAACTATTTTAGATTTGTTTTATTTTTGTGGAATTTTCTTCCAGGTAACAAAGTACATCGAAACTTCGAAATTCATAAATTATAAAAGTATAAACACATTCCATGATTTCAAATACTTTTATTTCACTATCTAAAGAAATATGGTCATACAAGATTTGTAGAGAATTTAACATTAAATAAACGTTTAAATAAAACTAGATTTTGTTCAGCTCCAATGCGGGATGGCGGATTTCAAATGTTATCGAAATATTGTTATTCCTCAGTTTTCCTCACGAGGTTTTCTTTCACCGCTGGGCACGAGGTAAATCGGCACTTAATAATGCAGAACAATTTTAGTGGTTATTTACGTTCATAAAAAATTACAGCAGTTAAATATTCTTCACTGGATTGAATCTCGGTCCAATCTGTAAGCTCACTTCGCGCATTGATGGAGCGATTTGTTAGTTTCTGCGGGCTCGATTTCCATACGAAACAAATATTTGTCGGGGTATTTGTGCATGTGTGTATTTAAATTTATGTTTGTAAAACACATACACACACGCACATACGCAGACACCCACAAACACACACACACACACACACACAGAGAGAGAGAGAGAGAGAGAGAGACACGCGCGCGTGCGCGCGCGATACTTTTGAGGAGATTGAGGAATGAGGGATTGATGAAGATGATACATTTTTACTATTAATGCTGACAAATATTTTGCATTAAAGGAGTTATTTGAAACAAAAGTAAGGTTTTTATTTCACAGATTATGAGATGTTTTGTTTTGTAAGTAAACATTTACGTTCAGATCTAGGTTTATCGTCGCTTTTTTTTATTTTTAATTTTATTATGACGGGTTAAAAGTCTTTTGATCATTGTTAACGACTGTTAGCTTTGATATATTACGTACCGATAAATTATTTGGACACGCATTAGTGTTAAGTACATATTTATTTGTGTTATCTGTCCTAGAAGTCAGTGAAACAAAAGTGAACAACGATTAAAAATTATTTCTCGGTAACATGTGGCTCTTGTTGCTTTTAAATAGCTAATTATTTGTTCATTCCTATTTTTATGTAAAACTAGCCGATGCTCGCAACATCGTCCCCGTGGATTTAGGGTTTTTTTTTTCAAAAGACAGACAAAGGACAAAGAGTATTCACTGTCCGCTTCTAGGATACAAGATATCTCAGTGCCAAATTTCGTCAATATCGGTTCAACCGTTGAGCCGTCAAAAGGTAACAAAAAGACAGACAGCCACCCATTCGCATTTATAATATTAGTATGCAATAATCGATAATGACTATTAAGAATTAATTAATTTTATTTAATTCTTTCACATGCCTCCTCTCAATTTTTTGAGACAGCTTCGGAGCCGGGAAAAGTTCGCACGCTGCCCCAATATGGATTAACTGACTTTCTATGTCTTAGAAATATTTTAATACAAAGTCATACAGGTTGAAATGAAATGAAATGAAAACTGTTTATTGTTCAACGTAAGAAATAAAAATATCGTTTGTCAAACGCCATTCTTTACAATCTGCCACCATTTCGTAATGAGATTCCTCTCAAGACAATTCCTCTGACTGAGAAGAAATAGGCGAAAGAAACATCGTAGGTATCCTCTTTTCAGTTTTTTTTTTATCTTAGTCACAAGTACATATAAATAAATTTACAAAGAATAGTCTCATAGAAAACCAAAGCACACTCCATGACAAAGTGTTAGACAAGATTCAATTATAAATGTATAAGTGCATTGCAAACTCGAGCAGACCAACCTCCAGCAACAGCAACCTGTTCACAAGTATGACGCATGTGGCAAGTTTTTTCACGATATTTGTTTTTCACCGCTGAGCATCGGGATTTAAACTACTGAACAATTTTGACTAGCTGACTAGCTACCACGCCCTGTCCAGCTTGGACAGGGCGTGGTAGCTAGTACCGCCTTTTTAACCTTTGCCGGAGGAACGGCGCCGTACCAGGAGACTGGTGCAAGGCCGTCATCGTACCACTTTACAAAGGAAAAGGGTCGCAGCAAGACTGCAAAAACTACCGAGGCATTAGCTTGCTCAGCATTGTTGGCAAACTGTATGCAAAGGTGTTGGATTAAGAGAGTGATGAATGATACTGAAGAGAAGATATGGGATGTACAAGCGGGATTCAGGAGAGGAATGGGATGCATGAATCAGGTCTTTTCCTTACGAAGCATAGGCGAAAAATTCTTGGCTCAAAGTCAAAAGGTCTATTGCGCATTTGTAGACTTGGAAAAGGCTATAACAGAGTGGTGAGGAATGAACTGTGGTCGACATTGTCTATATATGGGGTGAACGGCAGCTTGATACAAGCACTGAAATCACTGTACAAGGATTCCAGTGCTTGTGTCAGGGTAAACGGGGCGTACACAGACTGGTTTAACATCGAAAAAGGTGTTAGACAGGGATGTGTGGCTTCACCGTGGCTGTTTAACCTATTTATAGACAATTGCTTGAAAGATCTTAAAGAGAGTGCATTTGGATTAAGAATGAATGATCTGACCGTCAAATGCCTCCTATACGCCGATGATCAGGTTATATTAGCATCATCGGAGGAGGAGTTGCAGGCGATGGTTAATATTATGAATGATGCTCTACAAAGCAAAGGAATGAAAATTAATGTAGATAAGACCAAAGTAATGGTTTTTGAAAGAGAAGAAAGTATGTCGGATTGCAAAGTTCTGATTGAAGGAGAAAGAGTGGAACAAGTTAATGAGTTTGTATATTTGGGTTCAAAATTTTCGAGAGACGGAAAGTACGACTGTGATATTGAACGAAGAGCGTTGGCAGGAAATAAATTATATGGGGCCCTGCATAACTTTATGTGCAGCCAGAATGTATCTAAAAAGGGACGACTGGCTGTACATAGAGGAGTACTGGTCCCCACACTTATGTACGGTAGAGAATGTTGGGTCTGGCAGAAGAAGCATGAAAATAAGATTAATGCTGTTGAAATGAAAAGTTTGAGAAGTATAGCTGGAGTGACTTTGATGGACAAACTAAGAAACAACGTGATAAGAGAACGTTGCGGTGTGGTAGAAGATGTAGTGACAAAGATAGAGAAAGTAGAGAAAGGGATGCTTAGATGGATTGGACACGTAGAGAGGATGAATGAAAGAAGATTGACGAAACAGATTTATGAGGCGAGTGTGAATGGGCAAGCCGGTAAGGGTCGACGTAGGCGAACGTATTACGATCAGATCGAAATCGTTTTAAGGAAAAGCCACGTCAAAAGTACCCGCAACCGACGAGCTTGTATGAAAACACTAATGAAAGTAGAGGAAGCTAAAGATGTGTGTCAGGATCGTAGCAAGTGGAAAGATGTGGTCTCTGCCTACCCCTATGGGAAAGAGGCGTGACTCTATGTATGAACAATTTTATAGGTGCCAGCACCGGTGATCAAACCCAGATCACCGGTACTCTCATGTACAGGAAAATATCACATGTTTATTATGATATTTTCCTGTACATGAGCTCCCCCGTCCCGATATCTAGTCGGGTACATAATTTCTGTCACAAACACTTCATTAAATAATTTTCACGACTTTTGTTGTATGTACGATATATATATATATATATATATATATATATATATATATATATACATATTTATAAATACAAAACTAGCTAAATGTAATATACAATTTTATTGAAGTTGTTCCAAATGCCCTCCTTGATTTTGAATATAGGTCTTCTACCTCCGAGGCCAGTCGTCGACCGCAGCACGCACAATGTTCATTTTTCTCAAAGACCGGGATCTTTCGAACCTTAATTTTTTCAAACGCTCATTAAAATAATGCCCTATTTTTCGTCGATAAGCTCGGAATCTCAGGTTTTGCCCGTAGTTCTGCTTAACCCCAATTGAAGGGAAAGCATCCGTCTTCAAAGGACGAATCTTCACTAAATACTTCTGATAGTACGATATATAAACCTCTGAGTTATTTCGTATGTATGCAAGAGTTTAAAAATCTCAATTAGCGCGTAACCGCAGAGGTGCAGCGCAGTCACGGCGACTTTGTCTTCCTTTTGCATTCACTCCAAATTTTTAAATGGAATGTAAAATAAATTTCTTTTTTATTTTAAAGTAACAAAAGTTCCTTATTCAAAATCAGTTCAAAAATTTCTGCCCGGTATTCGAAATTAAAATTAAATAAGGATGTGACAGAACTTATGACCCGTCTATATATATACATACAGATAAACATATAATATGTGTATGTGTGATAACATATAATGTGTATAATGTTTTTATTGAGACATCAAACTTTATTGCGCATTTATGACAACTGGAAATTTAAATATACGCACATGAAACTGGAGCCGTCATCACATTAAGTTTCCTTGCCAAACCGCGGATTGTACTTTGGAATCGTGATACATGATTGAAAGAGATCATCTATTTCTACAGCTTATTGAATACAAAAAAAAACATTACGTCAAGGAAATATGTTTTGAAAATAATGATGAGTTTCGGTTTGAAGGGCACTGATAGCTAGAATATAACTACAGGGCATATAAGATTTAGGAACTGATGCCTCAGGAATGTGGATGGTGCCATACAATGCCAATTTTTCTGGGTGACACAGCAATTATTATGCAGAGGTTGCAATTTTGTACCATCAGGTAAACGATGTGCTGATTAGGTAAAATTTGTACACCAAGACTCGGAACCACAATCTTTACTATAAGAACCAAACTAAGAAATATTATATGCACCGTGCGGAGATTGTACCCGCGGCTCGTAGCGCAGAAGCCAATCGCTCAGCCACTGTGCCTACCTAGCCTTATAATAATAAATAATTATACAATGCATTTTATTGTTAAACAATAAAGAAACAATGTCATCAGTTACGAGCCTATAAATTGTATAAAAATGCGTAGATTCTGGCAGACGATCTCGTAAAAAAACTAAAAACTTGCATATCATAACAAAATCACTAAAACTGTCAGAATATGTGGGTATTAAAAGCTATTTTGGCTTGACCGTAAAATGTTTCTCGGTGTAACATAGTCTGTCTTGTCATGTCTAATTTTTAAGTTACGCACACTTTTTATTATTATCATCGGCTTGTTATTAGGTCCACTGCTGGACAAAGCCCTCTACCAGGTAGGAAGGGCTTGTCATAATCACCACGCGTTGCACACTGATTGTCGATGGCAAGGCCAGACGCATCGCACCTTAGACGCACGTGTATTTTTTGGTTGGCATTTTTCAAGATGCATATTCCGTCTCTTATCGGAAGCCATGACATTTTACAGGCATGTCCCTCATTCTATTTTTACTCGGTATGAGATGAGGTCGCACATATTCTTATCCTTACGCCATCAGACTATATTGATGTGAAAAAACCTTCAGGAAATTGGCTTGTCTGAGTCATAAAAAATATTTCGACGTCATATAGATTCAAAACACTCGTTCAGCGTGGTGAGTACTACCTGGATCTTAAATCCCTCTCAGAAATCACTCAGCAGTGTGAAGATTTTTAATATAAATATTTCAAATATTTCGAGTAACGTAATATTCTTTCATTACAAATTTTAGAGACAAAACGAAAAGCATCTCTGATCTTCAATCGAATTATAAATCACCGTACTCCGTACATAATAAACTATCAATATTAAAGATATAAGTTTGAAATATAAATATGAGTAAATTATAGATATTAAGGTCACGTAAGTAAAAATGTAAAATTCTTGAGACAATAAAGTTCCTTAATCATAAATATACACTGAAATGACAATACTAAATAGAAAAAACTACCCCCTCTTTAAGAGTTGGCGCCAAAAGTCTATTTTTCCATTCATATCTATCATTGGGTAATTAAAAGCGCGGGAGATTGCCGATCTTAAATATTTGCATGTTGTTGCTTGTTTCATTGTCACTGGCGTTCTATTTTCGAAACAGTATTCTATGCAGCCAGAGCGTTCGAATGCCCTTTGCGCGCGCTGATCGACAAATTTACATTTTACCGCAACTAGACCGATGCTCACTGAAATATAAACCGTATCTCGATGTATCAATTTGAATTTCGGCTAATCGATATGATATATTTAAAATTTATAAGTAAGTTCCAAAGCGGACAGTGAACGTTTATTTTTGCATGCAACAATTTTCGTTCTGTTGCATTATTGTTCTATTTTAAAATTGGAGAAATTACTATGATGTAAGTCAGTAATTGATTATTATTGATAACGGAAACATATTTGTTATGTATATTAACCCCATATCTTAATAACTGTATATATTTTTATCAGTATCAGTTTATACACTGTAGCGGATCTGCCACTAGAAACATTTGTTATAGGCATCATTTTTGTTTACTTGTCTTTTGTAATTAATTCTTGTTCTGTGTTAGTCTTTTTTTAAGAAAATGTATTGTGTTATTACCTGGAATGTTCTGGATATGATATTTCGGATCTGGATATGGATAACCTTATACCGGTTTCAGTTACGGTAACGGTTATGAAATTATTTCGAATTAAGCCATAGTTTCGGATGGTTTCGTATAGTTTCAGTTTCGGATATAAGATGGTTTAGAAACTGTAAAGGGAATATAGTGATATTTACAAGATAATGATTTGATTTTAAAGGTAATTATTTGGTACTACAATATCACAAAAAAAAAACAACTAGCCTTAAGTGATTATTACAGATACTGTCCAAATTGAATTGGATTTAGCGTTTTTCCCAGATATTATTAAACTATCTATTTTTATCTAAGTATTTGTAATCCCACAATAATTGATGACTGACTAATATAGCTAGAAATAATAAAAACCATCTGAACAGTTCAGGCGATGCGGCTAGTGTCTACTCGGCCGGGCGAAAACCTGACAACGTCTCATATAAGGCCGATTTCACTGTTGAAACTAAACGCGATCAGTTGAAGAAAAACGAAGTTTAAGTGTTTAGTGAGTTGAATACTACAGTTTGCATTTCATTAACATCAAATGAACACAGTCAATGCTAAACGCGGTTCAAATTCTGAACTCCCAATTTTCGACGTTCAGCTCTTTAAACGCGTTTAGAGAGCTGTCATGGTCAATTGCACAATTATGTAACCACAAAAATTATTTTTAATTCGCATTGTTTGTTGTTTGCATACGTTTGATGTCGCAAAATACGAAATAAATCGTCTTTTGGTTTAAGATTGTGACGATATTTCATGTAAACTTCGTTGTTCTAAACGCGATCAAAACGGAGCCGGCGAAATCAGTTAGACGACAACCGAGATCAAATGATACATTTGAACTCGGTTAAATGAAACGTGGTTTCTTAGACTCCGCCCCTATCCGAAATTATTCGAACCTTTTAAATCAGTTTCGGTTATGGTTTCGGATATCCGATAGTTTCGGTTACGGTTTCGGTGCTCCATAACATCCCTGGTTCTTACCATTCTAATTTTGGGACAGCTGTAGCATACCTGTCCAAAATCTGTTTTTTTTGGTACGGTATTTTTCGAAATGGTGATTCCGCTGTCTGTCTGAACCTACGACACAGGGCTTCCCTTAGTCGATTTCCCTTTTTTCCCTTCCCTTAGTTCTTATGACATCTACGACCGCCACCACACGGCAAATCTACTCGATAATAAAAAAAGTTACTAAATACCCAGTAAGTAGAGCCTTTAGTTTTAATCACTATAGATTTTAAAGAGTTTAAAAAACATGTGAAAAAGAGCGAATACGTCTTTCAAGGTTCAATGAAAGCTCCTGCAATAAAGCGATTAATGGGAAGAAACATGTTTGTTATAATAACTTGAACTTAAAAATAAATAAAAAAATTTTTTTTTTTATAAATAAATTGTTTTCGATGTCATTATTATTTTCGTACTATGGTGTCGTCATAGTACGAAAATAATGATGACATTATTCATTTCAACAACATGTTTTTGACGTTAACATGTCTATGGCCGACAAAGGAAGCTCTAGCGCTGAATTATATTTATTACATAAGCCCATACAGGTTCAATGAATTTCCTTGAATTTTAATGCAAGAGTGTATGGATATTGTCTAATTTGTATGACGAGGACACGAAACGTTTAGTTTTTTTTCGCCGTCAGAAGGCGAAGGTACACACGTTGCATAACAAAATGTGTTATGGATAATTTAAGCGTCTCGTATACGCGTCTTTAGTGTGTTCACTTCCTTATTGTTGAGTTAGATGTAGCTACTTCTTCTAACTAATTTAAATCTAACTTCAAAGTAACGACCAGCTATTTTGAAGTAAATGTTCTCAATAAAATGTACAGGAATGCAGGAATCCGTCTAGGTAGGTACCACCCCAGGGCCAGCTATTCTGTCGTGAAGCAGTAGTGTGCCAACATTACTGTGTTTCGGTCTGAAGGGCACTGAGAGCTAGTGTAATCACTGAGCATAAGAGTCTTAAGAACTTATGTCTCAGGGTGACGGCCGCAGTGTGGTGCTACACAGAAATATTCTGTGTAACACAGCATCTATTATGGGCAAACGTTGCACTTACCATCAGGTGAAGGTTTTGCTCGTCTCGACACTTTATCAAATAAAAAAAAACTTCACACCCTTTCAACTTTAAACAGCACATTCAGTAAGTGCACGCGTCTGTACATCTATTGGCGATAAGTATCCAAACTATTTTTTCTTAGTATAAAAATATATTATTTTACCGCACTTATTTCGATATGTTAAAGATACTACATCAATAATAAAACAATAATCAATATTGAATAATACTACATTGAAGGATTTAATCGCTTTTAATTAACATTATGTTCACCGCGCTCCGAGCGTGTTAATTAAACGCGATAAGATCCGTAAGTTTTTTTACCCTGTGTTAGCGGCTTCAGAGAATCAACCACCCCATCTCATCCCGTGGGTGTCGTAAAAGTCGACAGAGGAAAAATTAAAACCAGGAGATGGGCAGCAGCGTTTTGCTGGAACATCTGAATAAATAAACTGCGGTTGCCAACCCGTCTGCCAAGCGTGGCAACTATGGCAAATTCCCCCCAAAACGAGAGCTATAAACTTTTGCGGCAATCTATGGGGGAGGCCTATGTTCAGCAGTGGACTATTGATAGGCTGAAACGACGAAGATCCGTAAGTTTGGTTATATTCGATGTATAATATTGGAGTAAATATAAGAAGCCATTATTATAATTATTGTTATAAACCACATGTTCACCCCTACGCAAAAGCTCAAGAGGTCAGCATAATATCAATGGAGTGTCCGTCGATACATCATCGCTTCCTGGAGACAGGGACTGATAACCGCGGATATGGTTATTGTACGTGTCTGTGGCGCTTTGATTGACAAGTTAAGTAGGCTCGACACGTCTGTATAAAGGAACCTCACTATTAACAAAGCAATATTACAAATTAAGGAACTTCACTAGTCACGAAGCTGTAGTAATATTTTTTTATTCAAATGATTTAAATAGTAATTTTAAACAAATATGTATATATGAATTGAAAGTAGCCGTGTAGTGGCGGCTCGTTAAAAGAATACTACCACTCCATCTCACCCACTGGATCTCGTAAAAGGCGAGTAAGGTATGAATGGAAATAATCGCTCGGTTTTTGTGAAACAAATTTTGAATTAGGAACTAAGCTTGTATGAATTAAATATGTATAAATAAATAAAATATTATGTCCCATAAAACATTCGAATGTTGTAAAAAAGTTTTACTCGGTTACTTATTTATGAAAATTAATTTTAATGGAATTTTATACAGATCAAACAGAAGATGTTGACATGATATTTAATGAGCACAGATTATATAAATGTTTGTTATATCTGTATAAACAGATGCACAATTTGATATAGGGACTGGTGCCGTGCCGATGTAATACGTACTAGATACGCGATGGTTATCGCTGATGGATTACCTAGTCTTATGAGCCTCTAAGGTCTGGGTAGGTAAAAGCAAGCAACGAACTCTAAGTAAAGAATTTATATGTTTACTTGGTATAAAAACAACATTTAACGGAAATTTATTGTAAATTGAGGAGAAGAATTTTTTTTAAATTAACATACATAAACTCGTGTCTCTTACCCATTGGAGTGGGCAGAGACCACATCCGTAGCCCATTTTCGTCTTCACGGGAAAGTAGACGGTCACCCGTCCCATTTTAAGGATTAAAAATATCTAGCAAGCTTAAAATATTTTACTGTTTCTTTTTATTAAAGCACACACGCAAGCGTACACTTCATCTCACGTGCAATTACAAAAAATGCAATAAATAGGCATAGACAATAAATAGTCCATACACAATTACATTTGTTTATTTAAACTTTGTTTGTACAACTATATAAGCAAAATCGCAGTCTTAACGAACGGCGTTCTCCACCAGTCTACCCAATACTACCATGATCTATATTGGTGCGGGTGTCGCCTCTCAGAACTAAAACTGACAATTTCATCGATATGATTTGGTCTCCGGTTCTAGATTTCATATGCTCATCACAACCAGGCTTTAAAACCAGAAATTTGTGCTTATTAACTATTGTAAGTGTAATAGTCGTCTAAGGGAAGTTTAATAGTTTTCAATGAATAGCGGAATATTCATCTAGATTAAGGAAAACAGCATCTGAGCTG
Source organism: Luehdorfia chinensis (assembly GCA_019845155.1). Taxonomy (NCBI): domain Eukaryota; kingdom Metazoa; phylum Arthropoda; class Insecta; order Lepidoptera; family Papilionidae; genus Luehdorfia; species Luehdorfia chinensis. The sequence goes on from JAHVAK010000612.1 coordinate 688,056, forward strand.
CGGTACCAGTGGCATCTGGTACGTCCTGCTGGCATGGTAAATTCTTCCTTATTACGAATTACTTATGTCCAGCAGTGGGATATTTGACTGACATCCTTACATCTGTTAGAATTAAATATGTTTATAGTTTTAGTATTTATGGAAATAATAATTAAATCTGTAAAAATAAAACACAGTTTTTTAGTACTACAAAACATAAAAACAAAATGGCGTGCTTGGCATGCGTGTCATCGCGTAGCTTATCATTGATATATAAATTAAACGGGGTTTCTAGAAAAACCAGAAATAAATGCGATTCAGACTATAGTTTGTGTCGACACCAGGCCATGGTAAATGTTCTGCCAGGAACGGTTTGCTCTTATAGAAATACTTAATATTAAACTTTCAATGAGTGAATATCAATACCTGTAATTCAAAAGCAGCAATATAATATTTATAACCTACGTACCTAATATATATATATAGATAAAAACTATTGTCGGCTCGGTTGGCGCAGTGGTTAAGCGCTTGACTTCTGCGCCGGGGGTTGCGGGTTCGATTCCCGCACGGCACGACAAATATTTGTATGACCTACAGATAGTTGTTCCGGGTCTGGGTGTTTGTGCATGTGGAAATTATGTATGTAAAACGCACCCACGACACAGGAGAAATCCTACTGTGGGGCATCGTTTTTTTTTAGAAAAATAAATTATATCTTTACTAATATTATAAAGCTGAAGAGTTTGTTTGATTAAACGCGCTAATATCAGGAACTACTGGTTCGAATTGAAAAATTATTTTAGTTGTGAATAGCCTATTTATCAATGAAGGCTATAGGCTATATAACATCACACTACGACGCTTAGAGCGATTTATTTTAAATTAAACGGCGTGTGAAACCGCGGGGAACAGCTAGTATGGTATATATATCACTTAATTCTTATCTATCTTTGTAAGTAAATTTATGAGAACTGTTGTATGTAATAAAAGGTGAGCAGTAGCAAGTGTGCTTGAGATACTGAATACAGACTGTCCCACTGTTCAGCACATATCTGCTTTAATTACTAATTACTGTAGTTTCAGACCGAAATACAGTAATGTACTGCTAATAATGCTTGACAGCTTGGCAGAATTACTGGCACTGGTGGTACCTATCTAGACTAGGGCTGCCATACGTTCTGGTACACCGGGACATGTCCCGGCTTAAAGCGTTGTGTCCGTCAGCAAGTCATTTGTCCCGGCATGCAAACAATTCGTGACCTAACGCTGCGTAAGTGTCGCATCTGCGATCTGCGAGTGCAGTGGAGTGAAGGCGTGTTTTACCCGAGTTTATGAATAATCCATGGTTTTTTACCCTATTTCTGTTCTAAACTTCAAGGTCGACGTCTCAGCATTTGTGGCAGCTTTAATCTAGACGGATTACTACTCAGGAATCCTACCACCCGTAAATTGGTTTGGACATTGGTATTGAACAATAACATTCATTTATTTTAAGGGATCTTTATCGAATATAATATAAAACCATTATGTTACTATGTAAATTAAAAAGTCTTACATATTTCTTTTTATAGTAACGTAACAAAACGTTATAAAAAGAAATTCGTAGACACGTATTTTACTCACCAGGACATTTATGGACGAAAAAGCATTCCACAATCCCGATAGCACCGCACCGGGACCATAAATGGGACTGTAATGGAATAAGCACACGTCACGTCAATTTGTAACATGGAGTTACGTAATAATGCGTCACGAATTTCTAAAAGTTTTACTGTCTGAGGGCTTTTGTTCCGTTTGTTTTTCTCTAATACGAAACTGTTCTCCTTATTAGATTCGATCGATCGATTTAGCCAGCAGATAAAATGTTTAACACAATTTATTCAATTAACGTACATTATGAAGTATTTTCTTTTAACGTTTATGAAATAATTGATACGAAAATGTCCTCTTGGCCGATTTTCGACCACGGTAACAACTTCCGAATATCGTCGGAATAATTGTGCAGGATTTTTTAGTTTAACAAATGCCGTGTCATCTACAACATTTCTGTGTTGCACACCACTGCGCTCGTCACCTTGATATACCTGTTCTTAATTCTCAATTGCCCAGTAATGACACAGTGCCTATCAGAGAGAAACACAGTAATGTTTACACATTACTGTTTGACGGCAGAATAACTGGCACTGCGTTGGCACCTAGATGAATTCCTGCATAGAAATGTGGGCTCCTGCTGTGATTCAAACCCAGGGCCGGTGTCGTTGATGTCTCTAACACTGTGCCACACGATCGTGTAAACAACGTACTAGTAAATGATAAATTACTTTTATAAATCTTCTTATCAGTGAGGAGAAAATAAGCATTTTCTTTTCTATGTCACTATATTTCGAAGTGGTGTGGTCTAATAGAGCAAAGCATAGTATAAAATGAATACAAACAAACATACAAACGCCGGCTGGTAATTCAATAAAACAAAAACGGTCGGTGATTGTCTTAAATCACATGAGTGGAGCATTATCTTCGATTGTCCAACGACAATAAATATTAAGATCCACGGCGGCGAAACGGAACGGGCTTGTCATAATATTACAAGCTAAATTTGACCGTGTCGTTAAGACGTTAGGATCGAATGTCGAGTGGGCGATCGTAGGTGGCAAGTGTCATTTCACGTTCCGATACTAGGATGAGACGCAATAAATTTCAATTAAAGCCGCCGACAAGCTAAGACATTGTCTTACAACTGAGATTTGGCTAGACTCGTTTTAGCTGTAATTTCATGTGAATTTGTAAATTTACGTGTTAGAGATGATTAAGTTTTATTTTGTAATTTCTATGTTTAATGCTGCGAAGTTAACTAAAGATTGAATGAGATAATGTAGCTAAAATAGTCAATATTATGTGTAATGTGTAGTGTCGATGTTATTTTCACATACATACATTCACGCCTTGTTCCCATTTAAGGGGTAGGCAGAAACCACATACGTAGTCCACTTTTAGCCCCCGCGGGAAACGAGACGTGACTGGTAGCGAACCACATCGCCGCTGTTTTGGTACGAGTCAAATAAGTTTGGATGAATATATGTAAAAAAAACAACATAATTTGCAATGTCTTAGTATAATTTTGAAAAAATTTAAAAATAATATATAAATTAGAATTTAATTACTAATATTTAAATTTGAAACGTATATGATAAATAATTACAATAAATAAATATGGAACAATTTAGCGCGAATTTTATGCAATGAATTTAATTTAAATTACGTTAATCGTTCTTACGATCTTTGAGAAAATCTGCTGCTGAATATAATTAATTTTTTAGAAGCCAGTTTATCAATTTCACTTTATGGCAATCCTTTCAGTTTACTGGATGGTAGGATTTCTGTCCAGGAATCCGTCTAGGTACCTACCACCCAATGCCGTAAAGTAGTAGTGTGCAAACATTACTGTGTTTCAGTTTGAAGGTCACTGAGAGCTAGCGTAATCACTGGGCATATGATACTTAAGAACTGATGTCTCAGGATGACGGGCGCATTGTGGTGTCACACTGTTCTGTGTGACACAGCATTTGTTATGGGCAGAGGTTGCACTTACCACCAGGTGAACGTTATGCTCGTTCCGTCACTTTTGTCAAATGTGAGGAAAAGGTCTCCCCCATTGATTACCACAAAACATCCTGAGGCGCCTGCACCCGTTGACTTCCCAAAAAACCGTGCAGGTTGTCGCTCCATATAATTATGGTTATCTAATATAAATATGTTACGGTTTTTTTTTATTGCATAAAGTGATGAAACGAGCAAAACGTTCACCTGATGGTAAGTGCAACGTCTGCCCATAACAAATGCTGTGCCACCCAGAAAATTTCTGTGTGACACTACACTGTGCCCATCACCGTGAGACATAGGTTCTTAAGTCTCATATGCCCAGTGATTACGCTAGCTTGTGCACAGTGTGCACAGTGCCCTTCAAACCGAAACACAGTAATGTTTGCACACTACTACACGCTGCTTCACGGTAGAATAACTGGCCCTGGGGTGGTACCTACCTAGACGAACTCCTGCATAGGCATTCTGCCACCAGGCTAATTCTAAATAAGATACAAATTAAATTCTGCCAAATTTAAATTTATTAATATTACGTTTATTCCCAAAACGCGCCACATAAAACCTTAATGCCTACATTTTAGTCTTTTTTTAATAAAAAAAAACTTGCATACAATCATCAGTGTCCACGTGTACTTTATGTAACGTGCGAATCAATAAATATTTATCACTCTGCTCACAATAGCGAGGCACGCTTACGAATTATACGTCGTCGCCTTCCCGCCATATTGTCGTAAACAACATCATCGATTGATAATCAATCGCCATATTTACATACAGATATGTTAGTAAACATGGCGGGAATGACCCGTGTCCGACATTTTGACGTAATAGTTGCGATAGATGGTTGATACTTCGTTTTTGCGACTCGTTGGGGACTGTGAGACTCAAAGTCGAAATTTCTGGTCGCAGTTTTGGTTTGTCTAAAGCTCTAATCAATGTCAAAATCTACGACGGTTCGAAAAATAAAATCTACGCAAAGAACCGACAAGATTCTCAACTCTTTTTTAATACCACATCAGAATATTATTTCTAAATGATATTTATTTATAATAATGTCATTTAGACACATACTATCACGCCCGCTTCCCATATAAGGGGTAGGCAGAGGCCACACGAGTAGCCCACTTTGCGCACCCGTGAGAAATGAGACGTGGCGGGTGACGAACCACATCGTCGCCATTTTGGATGGACTAAAAAAAATACTTCTCATTGCGTTTCCACGAGCAGTATAGTGACTGCATTGCATATTATGGTGCTATTCTGCGCGAATAAAGGCTGCCCGTACAATACCTTTATTAAATTTATTATAAAATTTTAATTACTTACAACGTTTACTTGATTTCGTGGAGGTTTTTGAAGACCCTGTTTTGATGTTATAACTATTTTGGATATTTTAGTAAGAGAACGAATTTTACTACACCCTGGGTCCATTCTACATACACACAAGGGATGGTTGTAGTCATTCACTATCTTGAACTGAAAAAGAATGTATACCAATCGCAATTCTTTATTGTTCTTATCAAATATTGATGTATTAATCTATGGGCAGCGGTAATATAACGTACGCTGGCCTTGGGTTGTCGTCAGAGCCGTCAATTTGTGCAAATACACAAAATTGGTTGTCGGGTCTGCTTTTGTTGTGTGTTACGACCGCCTGACGGCGGGTACAAATAAACACAACCAACAAAAAATGTTACAATTATTTATTATAAAATAAAGAAATGAAATATCTCAAATCAAAGAAAATTAAGTTAAATAATTAAAATGATCTCTAAGTTTCTAGATATAACTACACCGGGGTGTGGATTCTAAGCACAGGGGAGTCTACTGTCTTTAAAAACCTATGTGCGCTGGGAACTTATCTTGGGACTGTTCGATCTGTGCAGCTCGTAGTTCACAATCTGTGCGGTGGACGTGCAACCAGTAGTTCACAATCCGTACGAAGGACTTGCAACCCGTAGTTCCCAATCCGTACGGTGAACGTGCAGCCGGTAGTTTGCTATCCGTACGGTGGACGTGCAACCCGTAGTTCTCAATCCATACGGTGGACGAGCAGCCTGTAGTTTGCTATCCGTACGGTGGACCCCCAGTTTCCTGGAACGCGTCGAAATCACACTTGAAGCGCGAAAGATCCGATACCCAGGCACTAGGTGAGACCAGGAGTGGGCGTCGGCATCTTTCGCGAAGCAATTAAAAAAATATCCGGAATGGAATGGTGACATTTAGGTCCAGTTGAAAAATAATTTAATGAACTCAAATAAAGGAAATATATGTGAAATTTATATGTAAAACGCACACACGAGACGAGAGAAATACTTGTGTGGCGCATCGTTTTTATAAAAAAAAAACAAAAAAGCAGCATCCAAACTTGGCGTATTCTTTTTGGCGGGTAAGAGAACCGGCAAACCATTATTGTTAACGAGGTACTCTAATCTTTAACAAGTGACAATGCGAGTTACATTTTATATTGCCATTCAAGGTTCATTCTTCACGATGATCGTCAGCTAATTATTTGCCATAAAATCTGGATTTAGGATCGTATCAGGTCAACTTATACTATAAGCTTGCACTAGCGACGGATTAAGTAGTAGAAAAAGTAATAGATGTATTCCTTGTTATTTCATTAGTGATATTTGCGTGGGAAGTTTCGACCCGTATGTTCAATGATTCATGCGGACTTCTTCTATACGTTTCTTTGAAAAACGATAATGACAATAATAGATAACAGACGCATCACGAAACAGACGAACATAAAAGCAAGCATAGGGCGCGTGAAGCGAAGTCTGCTTGTCAACATAACTTTTAACATTAACATAAAGTTGAGTGCACACTCGATTAATATTTCTGTACCGACATCAGAAATCATTCCCGCTTCCTTGTACGTGAAGTGCATTTTATTGGGTATACGAGTACCTTCCACTCTTTACTCTTACAGTGTACTTGTGTGTATGAGTGAGACAAATGATGTCTTATTGGACTCAATCATCTATATTCGTGATGCCTAGTGGAATATTATCGGAGCTTCCGGCTGTCTTAAGTCATTGACTTGAAGACAGACTCAGTGTTGCCAGTTTTTGACTGTTTACCACTTGCTACAGTTAATAGAATTCTGTTATAACCATAAAATAATATGTAAAGCATAACAGTTCTAAAAAATTCTAATACTTTAAAGGAATGAAGATTTTCTATTGCATTTATTAAATTGATGACTGAAATCATTAAAGATGACTTAAAACCGTCATCGTAGTAGTTCTTTGCGTGTTTGTGCATGACACAGACTATTGGTTTTCGCCTAAACGTAGTATACCTTCCTCTAAACGTAGTATGCATAAAATTGAATACAGAAATTTCCTTTTCAGTAGATAATATTAAGGGATTTATAGGATAGGTGGGAGCCTCTGTGTCTTCGCGTATCTATAGGCGCTATGAAAGGTCACGACTTCTTCGACATCTGCTAATCACAATTACCATTGTCGTAGGAAGCTTATCCAGGTAGGCATCATCCTTCGTTTATAAACTCGTCAGATATTTATATATATTTAGATATGATATAGATACATAATTATATAATGTTCCCTTAATTACAATAAGCCCACATTTTCGAAGTACAGGAAAAGGATACATGTGTATGTATTGGGATAGTTCTGTAATTTTCATGATCCCACCGTCTGGAAATCGATGGAAATATCCGTTCGGATGAAACTACAGAAAAATAAAAGAAAACATTATAAATATTATTTATTTTTGCTGGTGGTAGGATTCCTATGCAGGAATCTGTCTACGCAGGTACCACATGGCCAGTTATTCTCCCGTGAAGCAGTAGTGTGCAAACATTACTGCGTTTCGGTTTGACGGGCATTGTGAGCTAGCGTAATCACTGGGCATATGGGACTTATGAACTTATATCTCAAGGTGATGGACACAATGTGGTGTTACACAGAAATTTTCTGGGTGACGCAGCATTTGTTATGGGCAGACGTTGCACTTACCATCAAGTGAACGTTTCGCTCGTTTCATCACTGTATCAAATTTAAAAAAATCATCATCATTATAGTATTAACATCGCTGAGTGCAGACAAGACAAATTGAGTGTTCGAATATAAACAAAGATATTAAAAAAAATTAAAATCTGGTTTTCCACAAGGAGAAATAAAGTTTATTCCATAATTGGTTATGCGTTTAAATTAACCACGTCGTACACGATTTCATTCTAACATTAACCTTAGAAGCGGTACTGAATTGTTTGTTTGGGCATATTGAACGTAGGATCGAGTATCTTTTATATGCAACATACGTGTTGACTTACTTATAATGTCCTGGTCCTTCATGGAAATCGATATTTGTATGCGTAGTACAATTATTTGTTTCGGATCGCGGGTCGAAAAATGTGAACTTTTAAGAATAAACTAAATATAATATTAGAGACTTTTAAGTTTTTTTGAGAAGCAAGCGAGATCGGGCTTCTGACAGCACAATAGTTTTCTTTTAATAAAGGAAAGAAAGGTTATTTGCTAAGATTCGCATGCAAAATTTAAAGGAAGGGCGAGCGGTGGTCCTTTATAAAACTAGGTAATATACACCATTTTATATTTTGCATGCGGATCTTAGCAAATAACTTTTCTTTTATTTAATATAATGGATTTCCGCAAAGCCTGATTCTATTAACTATATTTTTTTTATTATGAATGCTGATTTAGGTAGACTTCCTTGTGGCGGTGGCACAAGAGAACACACCGCCTCCTCCTGCGGGGTGTTAGTCTACTGAGGGATATACTACAATAGTGGTCGCCAATAGATGGTAACATAATAATTAACTAAAATATCCAATATAGCAGATTCCTACCTGACGAACGAAAAATAGCGTGTAAGGTGCAAATCGTTTGATACCGCGATTAGACAATTGCATTCTTACTGGGGAAACGCCTATGTCCAGCGATAGGCTATTGACAGGACGATTATAATAATGTAATTGTAAAATATGGTCAGTCTATCGCCTATGCAAACTTCAATGAGAACTTTATGGAGATGAGAAAATTAATTTTCTCTTTAAGGGTTATGCTTGTCAGATGTTCGTGTGTACAACATACAGTCACACCTTTGTCCCATATACATGGGGTAGGCAGAGGGCACTCACGTCGCTCACTTTTAGCCCTCGCCGGAAACAAGATGTGACGGGTAGCGAACCACGTCGAAACCATTTTTTGTACGAGGCAAAAAATTCTTACACCCCACGAACAGTATAATGACAGTATTGCATATTATGGTGTTATTTTGCACGAATAAATGCTGTCCGTACAATGCCTTAGTCGCCTCTTGCAGCACCTCGGTAAGAAAGAGGTAGGGGCTATTCTACTCTGCCGGACACCTACCGGATTACGGATATTTATCGTGGTTTATGTTTTTTTAGTATACAACTATAACGTGCCGGTTAGGACGGTGACTAAAGTTTTACCTTATGCGCTGCGGATCGCGAGTTCGATTACCACGCGGAACAAAGAATTGTGTGTGAGCAGATAGTTAGTAATGGTAATCAGAGCCGTGCTTGCTCAGGGGCTAGGCGCTCGCTTTAAATTTTATAGTACGCGAGTGACCTGGGTTCGATTCCCGGTGCCAGCACCGCTAAAATTGCTAATTGCAATTTTAAGTGCTGATTTACCACGTGCTCGGCGATGAAGGAAAACATCGTGAGGAAACCTGCATGCTTGAGAAATAAAAAATATTAAGACATGTGCAGTCCGCCAACCCGCATTGCAGCAGCGTGGTGGATTCTTCTCAGCGCCAAAACCTTCTCAGAAATGAGAGGAGGCCTGTGCTCAGCAGTGGGACATTTATAGGCTGAAACTTTACTTTCTTACTTTTAGACTGTTCTGGTTCTGTGTGAGCAGGATGTATCGTAATGCTGGGCACCGTTTTTAAAAGAAAACCTTATGTCTTGTAAGGTCGTCAATAAACCACCACACCATATACGACATACCACATGCGACCACTTAGTGAATCCCGCTGCCGTCAGCGGTTTTTCTGTAACGTTACGACTAAAAGACCTTCAAGAAAAGAGCCTCTTCCTTTCTCAAATGGCGCCAACGCAGCAGTAGTCCTTTAGTGTTGCTAACGTTTATTGGTGGCATTAATCACATAGCAGGTGAGCCGCTTGCTAATTTTCTCCCATTTCTATAAATAGAATACACTGTACTTACATAATCCACACTAATATTATAAATGCGAAAGTAACTCTCTCTATCCCTCTGTCTGTTTGTTACCTTTTCACGGTTCAACCGCTGAACCGATCTTGACGAAATTTGGCATAGAGATAGCTCCTGGAGACGTATATAGGATTTTTTTTAAACAAAAGTGATGGAATTCACGCGATGACTATGGAACATCCGCCCATAACAAAAAGCTCTGTCTCTAAGAACATTTCTGTGTGACACCACACCCGTCACCCTGAGACATCAGTTCCTTAGTCTCATGTGCCTAGTGATTACGCTAACTCTCAGTGCCCTTCAAACCGAAACACAGTAATGTTTGCACACTACTGCTTCACGGCAGAATAACTGGCCCTGGGGTGGTACATAGCTAGACGGATTCCTGCATAGGAATCCTACCACCAGAAGTACTTTTTATTCCGAAAATCAAATATTTCCCTCGGGATATTTGAAAAACCTTTATCGGCGCGGACGTAGTCGCGCGCATCGGATAGTTAATTATAATATAAAATATACTTTGTATAAGTTACCCATTAAAGATTGCTACAGCTTATCTATGGTTTACAGAAATAGAATATTACTCATAGGTTTGCGACTAGAATATCGCATAGGAAGAATACGTGTTGCAAATTCAAATCTAGAAACACAAGCGATTCGCATACCGTTACTGTATGCCGCCGACTTATTAATTAGGCACGTTAATTGAATACGGATTCCTTTCATTGTGAGAGGTAACGGAGCCCAGATAGCACGCTTTGAACGTGACTGTCTCTTATCATTCTTAACGTGTGGAGATAATTACAGCTTTGTACGGCTCCTCTTAAATAGCTATCAACGTTTATTTTATGGCGAAGCAAGAAATATTCAATTGAATGCTACGAGAAATCTTTATTACTCACAAACTCTATAACATAAATCTTAAATGTGCCATAGAAGAGTGAGTAGTGTAAGGCTGTACCTATATACATTTGTTATTAAAAACGATGTCACACTAAGGTTTCTCTTGAATCGTGTTACGTACACACACATTACGGATATAAATTTCACATTCAGACTCGAAAACCAACGATTTGTGTTTTTGTACAAATGTTAGCTCTGGCTGGGATTCGAACCCCAGGACTTATACTAAAATACTCTACAGTACCACATTGTCGTCAGTTCCATTTTAACAATTCATCTGTCAACGAGATCTTATGTGATAGCATCATAGATACTTCAATAGCGCGATGTAAGACGTATGAACAATTTATTGATCTTCTCGTATGAAATAGATGTCGCTATAAACTGATGCAAAAGTCAAATATTCTTTCACATGTTAATCCTGTCAACGCAAACATTTTACAGCTTATTCTAATCTTTATATTAATACGTGAAGATAAAACTTTCTACCCATTCTTGCGCTCACAAAGGAGTGTGACATTTGGCATAGTTAAAGTTTGTATGGAGGAGAACCGAGGAAGCTAAAATTACACTCAATACAAGTATATAATCATCATAATCATTTCAGCCTATCACTAGTCCACCGCTGAACATAAGCCTCCCCCATAGATTGTCACAAAACACGTAAGTTTGTGACTCTCGTTTTGCGGGATGCTGCTACCCATCTACTGGTTTTCATTTTCCCTCTGTCGACTTTTACGACACCCACGGGACGAGATGGGGCGGTAGTTTCTCTTAAACCGCCACCACACGGCATCGCCACCACACGGCAAGTATATAATATACTACTATAATACAAATAATAACTCAAATGTCAATAACGTTGAAACTTAAAAAAAAGATATCATTTATGGTTGAATTTCGACTATAGGGCGTCCACTAGTTTGTATAAATTGCTACTCGTAATACACTTATCACGAATGTCAATCAACGCCGGAAAACCTGGCCATATCATTCTTATCGAACTTGGCTTTCCAGTTAATAATAATAGTTATAATAGTCTAGGGCATTTAACTATCACGTCGTATAAATCTATCTCGCGGAGTGCCAAAGGCAAGGAGAGTCGATAATAATCAGGATCGATGGCGTTTTGTAACGCCTACATCCAGACGCTGACTCTTAACAAGGTGAAAATTAATCGTGGTCGGTATTTATTTTGATACAATGTAGTCACAAATAAACGTACGAATAAATACACGCACAAACGTGGAAAACTAAAGAAACACATTTTGCAAAGGTTTAAAAACAGATTCACCGTTATCAGAACAATACAATGTTATATTTATAGGCGAGTTTATCATCAACTACGAGCCGTGGTTGCTCAAGGGCTTCATAGTGCGCGAGTAACCTGGGTTAAATTCCCGATGCCAGCACCTTTACAATTTTTTGCAATTTTAGGTGCTGATTTACCACGTACTCAGCGGTGAAGGAAAACATCGCGAGGTAACCAGAATTTCCGATAATAATTCGAGGACATGTGAAGTCCGCCAACCCGCATTGGAACAGCGCGGCGGAATATTCTCGGTTCCACAACCTCAGAATTGAGAGGAGGGCTGTGCTCAGCAGTGGGACATTTACAGGGTTTTACTTTTTATCATGACTGTGACTATAATACGTGTTTACTATTTCAAAACTGTATATTAGTAACCGAATTCAAAGAGGTACATAAGCTCATAAGAAAAATATTTCGAGGACAAATCCGCCATCTCGCCTGGACTTGTGTAGTCACTACCTTTTCCCATATAACGGGAAACCAGCGGCTACACATATAGCCCACTTTTTGCCCCCGCGGAAAACGAGACGTAATTCTGACTCTCCGTTGCGTTCCCACGAGCAGTATAGTGACAGCATTGCATATAATGGTGTTAATCTGCTCGAATAAAGGCTGTCCGTACAATACCTTAGTCGCCTCCTACGACACTGCACTAGAAAAGAGGTAAGTGCTATTCTACTCTGCCGGACACTTATCGGCTCCATAATCTAACAAAAATAGATGATGCAAAACAGTAGGAACTTTATTCTCTGCAATTTTTGTTATAGATATGTAACATACATCTACCAGTGACAGAAACGAGGGCGCGGGCGGTATTGAAAGAAATCACAGAAGCCATTATAGCATGCGGCGAACCACGACTTACACCGTGTTAACGATATTTCCACGTGTGGCCCAACGCTGTTTGTAAATGCGCGGCGTTATTCTGTAAACCGTTCGATTAACGAGAAAGAATTCTGTCACGACACTATCTAAGAATTCGTAACGATCGCGCGGAATGCTAATGGTGGTTGCCATCGCGTGGATATGTCTACAACGCAATATACGACCTGTATTTACATTTTAGGAGCTCAGAATTAGGCCGTTGGACATTGTCGTGTTGACAAGTATCATAGTGATTGATTTCGACCTTTTAGACGACTGTATTGTTAAACGGGAATCGGTTATCTTTATCGGTTATCTTGTCTCTATTATTACGGTTATATTTTTGTATAAAGCTACTATGGGTAGCTAAAAGTGTCTGCAGGCTTACCAAGTAAAAACTGGATGCAACAATTGCATAGCTGTTTTTTGCATCTGCTAGTGAATGTCGTAGATTCACAGGACATAGGGGGACACGGGGCATGCTCCTATTGTTTCCTTTGTGTATTTTGTAATTGTATAATATATTGTTTAAAAAAATATTATCCGCTGAATTTCTTGCGGATTCTTCACAGGACAGAGGTGTAATCTAGGATGAATGAAGGATTTATTTGGTTTATGATAGTAAAGTAAAGTTTCAGCCTACAAATGTCCCACTGCTGAGCGAGGGCCTCGTCTCATTTCTGAGAGAGTTTTGGAGCTAGGAAGAATCCGCCACGCTGCTACAATGCGGGTTGGCGGAATTCACGTCTTCGAAATATTTTCTATTTCTCAGACATGCAGGTTTCCTCACGATGTTTTCCTTCACCGCCGGACACGTGGTAAATCAGCACTTATAATTGCAATTAACAATATTAGTGCTGCCGGCACCGGTAATCAAACCCAGGTAACTCGCGTACTAAGAAATTTTTAAGCGAGCGCCTAGCCCCTGAACTAAAAAACAAATAAATCGAGCCACCACACCAATTGAAATAAATAACGCAAACTATTAATTAAACAATTAAAGTTACTAAATAAATATTCAATTAAACTAAAATTATGTTGTCGGTTGACCTTTTCCGTATTATTTATCGGCTCTTACGACACCCACAAACGAGATGGAACCAAGAGTCGTATTACAACGGTATTTAATTATACAACATAGGCCTCTCCCATAGATTGACACAAAAGTTCATGGTTCTAATTTTGGGGGGATTTTATCACGCTAGGCAGGCGGGTTGGCAACCGCAGTTTATTTATTCAGATGTTCTAGTAAGATGGGGTTGCCCATCTACCGGTTCTCATTTTTCCTCTGTCGACTTTAACGACACCCACGGGATGAGATGTGGGGTTAGATTTTCTTGAGCGGCCACCTTACGGATAGTCATTATATATACTTTTATTTATTTATTTAAACTTTATTTGCACAAAAATGTACAAAAAGGCGGACTTAATGCCTAGAGGCATTATCTACCAGGCTACCTTTGGGTTGAGCAGATAACATATTAGCGTGCTTAGGAAGACAACAATCCTTCACAATCAATCCACAGTAACTAAATAGATACATATACATACACATATACATACAAATATATATTTATATATATAAATAAACATTTATACTTTTTTAATTACTTTCGACCCAAAATGGATCCGTGAATAGCAACTCTCTCCACAACTAACGTCGATGCTTACTAACTTAGAGGTAACTGATTTCCAAGTCGTTGATTCGAGTTCCAACCGAGACCAACATTTAGTGGAATAGAAAGATGATTGATTTTATTGTATTGTATTGCAATTTACCCCCTGTTAAACGCAAAATACGCGCATAGACGTGGAGTTGCGGAAATCTGCCCGAAGCAATCTACCCCCTGTTATTGACACTGCATTCGATCCCTTTCCTTATTGCGTTCAGCGTAACATCGTACACGGGTAGGCGAGGACGAAGTATGTACTTGTGTGTTATATCCTGCTTAGTTAATATCTTCCGTCAGTAATTGGAAATTGTCGCTGTAGTCGAAATGGGCCAGGCGAGCACATCACAACATCGCATCATCGTCATAATTTGATCTCATCACCAAAAGTTGACAGCCGTGGTAAATCAGGGACTGGGCGTTCGCCTTAAATTTCATAGTACGTGAGTGACCTAAGTTCGATGCCTAATGCAGGCATCTCTATTCATCAAATCTTGACCATGAGGAAATCTGCATGTTTTAAGGAATAAAAATATTTCAAACCCTTGAAATATTGTGAAGTCCGCGGGTTGACGTGGCGGACTCTTGCCGCCTCCAAAATCCTGAAGAAAGAGAGAGACAGAGAAGAATTTACAAAAGCCAGTGCTCTGCTGTGTGACATTAATAGGCAGTGCATAGGGCTTAAACGATGTACTACGAACCTTGAGAAACATCCAATAGAAATATTTATTGATTCTCCGGTAGCGCATATTACCAACAAAGAGGCGTCAAACATCGCACTCACCATTGTCTATGCGGAGATGTTATCTCACATGTCCTTATGATTGTCATTCGACGCGCGAACCGTAGCGTCCTCAGGAAAGCTGTGATTCGAATCCAGAATAGTCCTTCTTAGAACTTTGTTTTTGTTTGAGAAAAAAATGTGTCAAAGCGCGTAAAGTATTCCGATGGGTTTCGTGCGCGAGGAACGAATTTGTAATCTGTATAAACATGGAATTCGACGATTGATGTGTTTGTTTGTTGAACCTTAATTGAGATTTTTCAGTATACAAGTCTCAGGAGCTTTGCGACAACAGCGGAAAGCGTAATTATTAGAATGTGTTAAATAGTCATGACATCATTCCAGCCCGTCCATAGTTCATCGCTGGATATGACTGAAAAAAAAAATCCCGCTGGATCTTTTACTGGTTTTTCCCAGGACTGAGAATTTCTTTGCGAACCAGTGTAGCTTATAAAAATTACGTTCAATGAGTATTATGTAAATGATCTATATTGAATAAAAAATATTCTATTCTATTGTATTCTATAGACTTCTCCCAAAAAAGAGACATTGTAGTACCAGTCCCCTTTGCACTATATACGCTACCGTGTCTGTGTAGCACCACATTACGCTCGTCAAGAGGCTTTGGTTTTAAGATCGGTTCATAAGTAAGGAATTACCTCAGATTCAGTACCTTTTTAAACAAGACACAGTGTTGTTTGCATAGCAGAATAACTGAAACTACGGTGGTTCCTATCGTCCTTCATAGTAGTGCTTGCAGTAATAAATTAGTTAATAAAAGAGTCGGAAATTAAGGAAATGTAAAATTATTGATAGAAAAAAGTTACAAATAAAACGATAAAGATGTTGCGACAAGTTAATATCATGATGATGTATTCTCATGATTAAGATCTATCTGTATATAATCCTGAATTGAAAGCTTAATAGTCGGAAAAGAAAAGGAAAGAAAGTTAATTAATGAATAAGATCATTAATTTTACATTTTGCTTGCGGATCTTAGCAAATTAACTTTTTTTCCTTCACTATTATGGATTTCCGCAAAGTAACGCCTGATTCTATTAACTATATTAATAGTCGGACTAAGTAAACTCAGATTTTTTTTTATTGGGGAAAGTGACGAAACTAAAAAAACTTTCACCTGATGGTAAATGCAACGTCTGCCTATAACAAATGCTGTGTCACCCAGAACATTACTGTGTACCACTATGCGCTCGTCACCCTGAGATATTAGTTTTTAAGTATCAAATGCCTAGTGATTACACTAGCTCTCAGTGCCCTTCAGACCGAAACACAGTAATGTTTGCACGCTACTGCTTCGCGGCAGAATAACTGACCCTTACTTGACTGAGGCTTAAGAGCGTCGCCATCCAATGGGCACCTGACCACGATACGGTCAGTCACGATCCAGGCTACACTGTTTATAGCTTTAATATAACACGCACCACGACTCGCGACCGCCGTAGAGAGCGGCAGCAGTCGACAATCACACCGCGTACACACGATACACCCGTGTTTTAGGGCGGTTCTCACCGCCCAGAGTTACCGACATACAAGTTGACAGTCCGAATGGAGGCCCGCAGCCTCCATTCGGACTGTCAACTTGTACTTTGTACTTCGGACGGTCATTAGACGACCTAAAACCATTTGAGATATTTGAAATCGAGCAAGCACGCAGCGAACGCGACACAGTCCGAATTTCGAGGTTTTTGTAGGAGTTTATTTAAGTATTTATGTTTGGGTTAAGCCAAACCTGACACGCGGGCCCCTGGATCGTGAGCACAGTATCCGATGAAGCTGTAAAAGCCGAAAAGGCTAACAGCAATTACATCACCGAAATTATATATCCAATGGGCCAAGGGGGGAGGAGGGCGATTTTCGACCACGGCAACAATTCGCGACTACTGTTATAAGTTATCAACTGCGCAGAATATTACGGCGCATGTGGTCATGTTGTCAACTTATTTCACGATTACTAGCTTACTAGCTGTATCGCGCAGCTTCAACAGCCTAAAATAAACCACGCCAAGTGTACCAAGCCCTGCACCGTGCGGCACGGTAACTCACTGACCTGAGCACAGTTGGGTTCGGTTTTCAGCATGCGTCTCCTGCGCCTTAGCATCTAGTTTTATAGCATAGAACATTCCTCAATAAATACATTAACAAATACATTTTCGAAAGCGGATTAGTATTTCCTAAGATTACTGCATTCAAACATACAAACTCACCAACTACTACAACTAGTACAGTAGTAACTAAGATGAATATGTTTTACTGCGTTAATAAATAATAATATCATCATCGTCATTTCATCCTGTCACTAGTCCACTACTGAACATAGGCCTCCCCCATAGATTGCCAAAAAAGTTTGTGGCTTCCATTTTAGGGAGATTTTGCCATAGTTCCTATGCTTGGCATGCGGGTTGGTAACCGCAGTTTATTTATTCAGATATTGTAGGAGTATGCTGCTGTTCATCTCCTGGTTTTCGTTTTCCTTCTGTCGACTTTTACGACACCCACGGGATGAGATGGGGTGGCAGATGCTCTTAAGCCGCCACGGCACGTATAATACGCATATAATATTATATAAGAGCTTAAATATAATTTTAATAGACCAATTTTCTAAATGTTACGTACCCTGTGAATTCACACGTCAAGCTATTAACAGTCCAGAAACATCCGAAACCGTGCTAAAAGCAGGGCATTGTATTAAACACATGTCCATACAATGCAGTGATAAAATATGTCACTCAAAAGTTGCATATTTCATGACGTGCGCCCATTGATACGTGTCTTCTGTTTTAATCTGTGATAAATTAGGGTGTTATTGTTATCGATATTACAATGTCGTTTTTATTGATTTTTTTGATATTTATTAAGCGCAAAAAACATTACAAAGTTTTTGTTAGGATTGCTTTGTACGTTTTACTCAGGAGTCATTTTAGGACCACTTTATAAAAAATATCCATAAGTGTCCAAACGATGAGAAAAATAGAGTACAAATAAAATTATTCTTCAAAGTAACTTTGTCTAAGATGGACAATTGTTTTTTATCAATCCCCTGCTTAAACAATACATTGATCTATTAAACTTCTCTCAAGCAAATCATGTAGGCACTCAAGCTTGTACCTACGAACCAGTTAACCAATCTAGCGCATTGACTGGCCCAAATACAACGCCCCTATTGTTCCAATACAATGTTTACTTATGAATTTCGTGTGACCTATTTTATAAGAGCATCCGACTTGTCTGGACATTGTAAAAATATTGGCAGTAATGAACATATTAAAAAATTACGACTTTGAAGGAATATTTTGTTACTATAATATCTTTTAGAGCTTTGATTCCCCTATATCTGGTTTTTCTCATGAATAATCGATGTTAAAATCATAACAAAATCTTACAATTACTATGACGTCATAGTTACTTTATTTGGGTAATCATTATAAAACTCACACAGTTTAAATAAGTAAATAAATATATCATTTTTTTAGATATATTTAAATGATTTTGTGCAAAGAATAGAAAATAATCGTAAAAATTAGTCACTTGTAGTTTATAGTTGAACTTTATTTTATTTCTTCAAATAATAATCAAATATTTTGGTGTTCAAATAAATATTATTAATTTGCGTACAGTCTATTTATAGAAGAAATCGACAAACGCATGTCTTGTGTTTTGTCTATTCGGAAATATAACCTTAAACGTGATGCCGACCGACTGACGAATTGACGATAGTTACAGAGGCCATCACTCTACGAACTGAAATTCAGTGATGCAAAAACCTCTGTTCCGCTTAAAGAAAAGGTCGACGATCATTAATTAAATTATTTTACACTCGACATTAATTAAACTATTAAATAGTGATTCCATACTCATAGCTAAGAAATAAATCTAGGAGCGCTTGGGAAGTCAAAGTAACGAGGTTCATTGTAAAATAGGCGTCCCTTCAAAACAATAAAGAACTATTTTTAAAAATATTTTTTCAAGCAACACTATATAAGGCGAGAAACGTCGAAGTGGAAGACATTTTGTATACGGAGTTTTAATGGAAGTTATGTAACATAACTGCGGTTTTAGTAAAATATTTCTTTTCCGCAACGCTCTGATCTCTACCATTAAACTAAGCTTCATTTAAAGATATCCGTCAGATGTTTATTTTTACGCAGCCACGATGTTTTCGGTTTCTATTTAGTTACTTTCAAATAGACTTCGGTTAATGAGTACGGATACGTGCACTACACTGTATGTTATTTGAAAACAGTCTTTACTAACTAACGTGTGTCAATGTTTAACATTTGGGAAGTGACGATTTTAATAGGTTTTAATAACTATAGTGTAAAAATATTGATAAGCAGAGTGCTTATCAATATATAACTTTTATCTATACTTCTGCTTTCGTAATCTAGATGATTTGAATTAGATTGATTATGATTTGAAATAGATTGGAAAGCACTGTTTATTTCGATTTCGAACGAAACCATAACCTCGTAAAGGTTCTGGATTTTTATAAATTTTAAAGTCCTCTTTTATAAAGGTCGTTTTATGACTTATTTTATTATCTTTATGATCATGAGACCATTGCACTCCGCTGCATATGTCTCTCTTAAGTTTTTTTGAAGTCTGTCCATATCTTAAGTAGAGTTATGACAAACGTTGCAGTTACCACCAGATGAACATTTTGCTCGTCCCGTGAGTTTATCCAATAAAAAAAAAAGATTTATTATTTACGAAGCCGGCGAAGTGATCACGCACACTGATATTTTGGTAAGAAATGTACAGAAATAGTTAAAACAATCAAGTGGTATTCGAGTAAAGCGATTTCAGAAACAAATCAAGTGCATAGCTTTTATACCATCGTCATCGATATAACCGGGCGTTGTGTTGTGAATGGTAAGCCATTTTCCGCGAACTGAATGGAGTTTCTAAAACGTAAACAAACATTGTTTGCCTTCCCTCTCAGCCGTGATTTTCATTTCTAAATTAAGAGTTGAACAAATGCTTCTCTGAAAACGTTTCGCGGAAATCAGAGTTCAGTCTTTCAATATTTTGCAAATGGCATTAATGAATTTAATTACGAATTACTTTGTTATCGATAACTGAGAAGGCCTTACTGCATTACATTTGCGCCATTAATGTTATAAATGTAACTATTCATTTTGCTTTTGTTGTACTTTCATTCCAATAGATATATCTTAACAAGTCTTCACTGAGGTCTACATTCACACCGGCTCTCAGTTTGTCTCTGTACATAATAATGCGGTGACAGCATTTAGTATTGCTAGATTTAAGTTTCGAATCCCAGGCAATGAAAAAAATTTTCGGTATAGATGAACTGTCTTAAAATTTTCCTCCAATCGTCTCGTTTTTCATCGTGTAGGAAATGGTTAGAAGGAAACACAATATCAAAGAAAATTGCATAAAATTACGGCTCTATACAATTTGTAACTAGTTTTATCAACGAACATTAAATAAGAAAGGTACAAATTTTAATATTTATTAATTAAGATATGTTTTTCCACGGCAGAGCAAAGTTTCTCACCCATATTCTGATTCCTTATCGAAAGCCTCGAGATCACCTTGCCGCTTCTTTTTAAATCGTCCTTGACATGATTTGAAATAAGCAATAGTTCTGACGTTTAGCCTATGTTGGTCGAAACCCAACAAAATAGATTAGTTAAAACTCAAACCCATTGACCTTTCAAAATATGGCTCACATTACACCGTGGTTAGTTTTGACTCCGTTGTTAGTTTAAAGTAACTCGAGGCCAAATTTCGTTTTAAATTCGTGTCAGTTTAATTCATGTTATTTATTCGATGCATACTTCTGTTACTCGCATATACTCGTATATACTCGTAGCTAATATGCGAGTGCCGGATTTCCTGACCTTGGCAAGACTCTATTTTAGAAACAGTTATGGAATGATTTACCATCGAAAAACACATACATCAACCACGAGACTCTTTGAAATCAGTTTCATGCTCACTAGAAATGAATTGCTATCATTTAATTGAGGGGAACGTTTTATGCTTTAAAATGTTCCATACAGCTTGTAATAACGTTTCGATTGGCGATTGGAATTACATTCATAATTAGCCTTACGTACACGAATACTTTACTAATAACATACGGTAGTGGCGTATAATCTACCACCAAGTCTTCCTTAGAATCTAATCGCCTCCGACCCATTGTTGAATCATCGTCATCATTTCAGCGCGTCACAGGTCGTCTTTTCAACATAGTCCTCCCCCATAGAATGCCACAAAACTCAGTCCTGGGCCACCAGCACCCATCGACTTCCCATAATACCTCTAATAGCATATTAGATATTAGATTAAATTATCCAGAGAGACGACAAGCAGCAGCGTCAATGGTACCGAGTTTTTTTAATGATGAAAGAGTCGAGACGAGTAAATCGTTCAAATGATTGTAAGTGCAATGTCTGCTCATAATAAATGCTGTGTCACCCAGAAGGTTTCTGTGTGGCACCACATTACGCCCGTCACTTTGAGACATCTTAGTTCTGTTGTCTGTGTTTCTTTTACGCCCAGTAATTATCCTAGCTCTCAGTGTCCTTCGGACCGAAACACAGTAATGTTTACACACTACTGCTTCGCGGCAGAATAACCTAGATAGATTCCTGCATAGGAATCTTATCACCAGTTTCTGATTCGATCACCAATCTGTTAAAAAACGTGACAATGACAGCAAATCCTTTCCACTTGGAAGACGTTTTCGTCACGTAGTGCGCTTATTGAAGATTGGTGATGATACGGATACTCAATCGGAATAGGGTTACTATCGTCTTCATTGATGACCGTTACTGTCTACTACTGAACTTGGGCTTGCTTAGATAACCTCTAGTGGGTAATTTGTCATCGTTACGATATAATGAATTGCATCTTAGCTCAGACGATACTGATGTGACGAGATATATGAGAGGATAGGGAGTATGTTTTATGCCGCGTGGACACACAGGGTTGAATTACCAAAGAAGTTTGCAAACAGTTACATATTATCATGAAACGCTAGTGCCAGAAGCAATAAAATAAAATCATAGTAGAATCACGCAATTTACTGCAAAACGTCTTCATCTATAAAATTAGATTCCAAAACACAAAATAGAAATAACTTTATTAACACATTTAAAGTAAACATAAGCCCCCCCATCAAATCATATGAATTTGTTATTTCATCGAAGGGTAAGCTAAAATTTAACTATACCCGTAGATGGGTCTACTATTAATATACGTGACCTTCACTTTACTTCTTTTCGGATCGAATGAATCGCTACGTTTGATAGCTTACAAATTGCTTTTAATGCTAGTTTTGATAACAGCATTGATGGATTGACGCGATGTTTAACATCGAGTCTGCAATTTGTTACCTACCCGAGATTAATGCAAATACTTTTAAATTTAGCTCGTTTGCCATGCAGTATGATGTAAGAATTACTTTTCACTTTTTGGATTGGTGTTAATTTTTTTTATTGGATAAAGTGACGAAACGAGCAAAACGTTCACCTGATGATATGGGCAACGTCTGCCCATAACAAATGCTGTGTCATTCAAAACATTTCTGTGTGACACCACACTGCGCCCGTCACCCTGAGTCATGAGTTGTTAAGTCTCATATGCCGAGTGATTACGCTAGCTCTCAGTACTAATAACTTGCCCTGGGGTGGTACCTACCTAGACGGATTCCTGCTTAGGAATCATACCACTAGTAAATTTTGCATTATTTCTAATACTTATTTTCTTTAAAATTAACTAGTGATCTTTCACGATAGTTTTATTAGAAATAGATTCTCTTGTTCGATTTTGTTCAGTATTGTTGTTATAAGTATATCGTATAAGTATTTAGTTTTTTTTTAACGATGACTCCACTATAAGATGTCTCCTGAGTGTCTTCGTTCATCCTGATTTACGTATAAGCGAGTGACTGGAGTTCAATCTCTCTATCTCTAAAACTGTTCTGCAAATTTATGTGCTGGTTTACCAGGTGCACAGAGGTGAATCTCAGTACGAAAATATTTCGAGGATATGTGAAGTCTGCCAACCCACATTGCACAGCATGAGAGATTGACATTAATAGGTTACTTTACTTTTTCATGTTTAATAACTAACTCTTCGATCCTCACGATGATCACCACTAATCGTGATCACTGCCTCCGACACCTATATTCCCGATAAATAATCAATGCCCCTAGCATTATCACTGATGTACAAAAATCTTTACAGTCATACTGCATGCTTGCCATTGCCATGCCACTTATGGAGTGGTTTGAACTTTGCCAGTTTGACCGACGCATTTGCTTGCTAGGCTGTATCTCCAATTTAGTTCAATCGCCGCGATAATACTCAAATACGGCTTCTAATTTTGTTTTAATTATCGCAATTAACTTGGGGTTCGCAGGTAACTATTTAACTAACCACAATTGACCTATAATGTACGTACGAAAATAATTCTTAACACTTTAGTATTAAAGTTCATAACAAAAAAATAAATATATATAGTATATATAGTAAAAAAAGCTTACACATTATACTTCGTAAAGCAGCTGATAGAAAAATCACGCAGTATTTATCGAATTGTAGACAGAACTACTGCCTAAACAAACACATTCAATTCGTAATTACCACGACATAAGGTATAATTTAGTTCACATTAACGCACGTAATGAACTGCTGATGGATTTGCGAGACGTTTAATGAAAATCAGGGAAACGTATCCGTTAATTTATTGTACTGAAATAAACCCGAGCAATCTATGATACAAAGGACTGATTATAGGCAATAACTCTATTGTATGTTTATTAGGATCGAGTTTATTTTTACGTATATTTTGTACATTTGATGCTACTCGTACATGCACTATGACCGTTGCACAACCTTATTCACATTCCGTTAAGAATTAAAATCTAGATGTACTGTTACCTAAAAGGATTAATAAGGAATGCTCTATTGTCTATAATTGGATCTCCAGTTACATGCCTCATCATCATCATCTAAGCCCATCATTAGTTCACTGCTGAACATAGGCCTCCCCCATAGATTGCCACAAATGTTAGTAGCTCTCATTTTGGGGGGATTTTGACATAGTTGCCGCCCTTGGCAAGCGGGTTGGCGACCTCAGTTTATTTGTTCAGATGTTCCAGGAAGACGCTGCTGCCTATCTCCTAGTTTTTATTTTCCCTCCGTCGACTTTTACGACACCCACGGGATACAATCCCTCACAATGCATTATTTCATGTTCCTCAGTTAATTGGGCGGATGATAATAATAATTGATAACTTAAGAATTATAATTTGTAAACCCCCCAGTTATTTTTGTATTTTATATGCCGTTATTATTAGTTATTCAAATTTAAAATAATATAGATTATTATGTACGAAATAAATAAATAAATAATTTAATGTATTTCGCTTAATATATATTTAAATAACGTTAAATTAGCTTCCAATTTGTAACTATGGAATGTTAAGATCATTAGAAATCTGTACGATCGTGAATAATTACCGGGCATATTCCATAATTTATGTTGTTAAGCACCGTCATGATTTCCTAAAGGATTGTGGACACCATCTTGTGACTGGTTGTGGGATCGCCCCCTTCCAAATGTTGCGATTATGGCATATCCCACGACATAAAAGAAGCCTATCTCCAGCAGTAGAAATATTTAGAATACGACGGTGATGTCTGCCAGAGAAGAACTGGAACATCACAAACAAGAAATAGCTTAACATATTTATTCATTATTTATATTAGATATTTGTGTACTTGCTATTGGATTAAAAACTTAAGGCACATAATATATTTTTTCTATAACTATAAAGTTTAAATAAATAATATTCTATATACCGTCTCAGTCAACAGTTCTTGTCAAATACCGGCTACCACGTAATTCTAACCACGTATACGCTTGTGGCTACCGTTATGGCCGTAGCAAAGCAAGCCTAATTGAATAACGATTTTGTCCGCGGACGAACACTAGTGTTGCGGTGAGTCTTATCGATAAACGAGACGTTTATTGTAATGTAAACGCTATTAATGTTAGGTTAAGTGAGTTATTGGAATATAAAGTGGTGATCGCGTGCGATTACTGAGGGCCTGTCGTTGTAATGTGATTGAGAATGATACTAAGCCCCTTTAACTTAGGTATTTTATGTTTGTCGGGGTAATTTTAAGTAATTATCTCTGAATCGTGGATCTGTTTAAGATTTAAAATCCCAGATATATTATATTATAATACAGCATATTTTTATGCATAATTAAGGTTTCAGTGCTTCAACGGTAATAATAATTCTTCATTTGTAATGATCACCAGACTTTCGTGCCGATTCTTCTCTGAAAATGTCTTATTTTCCGAATCGGTGTAGATTTTAATGTTTATAAAAGATTTAAAGAAGCCTAACTTGTATAAAGACATTATGATTTTAACTTTGTTCTTGTTTAAAATATTTATGCTTACTAATGCTTACGTACTTTAACAAATGTTAGAATCTAAAGTTAACATGCAACCATATCTATATGGCTGTATAAGATGTTACATACATTCATAAATCATTACATACATACATACAATCACACCTTTTTCTCATATAAGAGGTAGGCGGAGACCACTCCCGTAGCCGACTTTTCGCTCCCGGGGGAAAGAGATGTGAGGGGTGGCGTACCACGTCGCCGCCATTTTCGTACGAGTCAAAAAATTCTTAGTAGCCGTTACGTTTATATTACGTTCCCACGCGCAGTATATATAATATTAAGGTATTATTCTGCACAAATACGAGTATAGGCTGTCCATACAATACCTTAGTCGCCTCTTACGGCACTTCGGTATGAAAGAGGTGCTATTCTACTCGTCGAACAAGTAAATAATTCAAATTATTAATTCTCGATATTGCATAGATCCATCTAACACGTCCCTACTAAATCTCAGTCTACTTGTTGTCGATTTACAAATGGTTTGGACAATAGATCGTCTCTTAGCATAGGGGAGGCCATTATTTCGACTCAAGGCCTTTAGGGAGATTCGATAGTTTAATAGTTCTTTAACTAAAGCGGAAGTTTTTTTTACAGCAGGAGCATTAGGTTTGAATAGGGCATTAACTTTTGTTGTAATTTATTGGCTTTTGATTTGATAATGTGGGATAATTTTGCGATTATGAGGGTAATATTTGTGATATAAAATGCAATCACTGTGGGATAGCTTATGGATTTAAACTTTGTGATCGAGCGGAATTTATTTTTTATTTCTGGGAGTTATTTCAGCGTTGGATATTTGCGTAGAGATGCTGGTAATGATGAAAATTATATTTTAGCTTTTGTGTTAAATGAACGATGAGCTGAAAAAGGACAATGTTATTTGATAGACAAGAATCCTTTAACAGACATTTACAAATTCAGTATAATTTCGGAGGACGATGGATATCACATACGTCATACTAGTGAACAGATTAGTTTTGGGTGCAGTCTGCAGTACACGTATGTTTGGGTTATGTGACTTTTCAGTTGTCTATGAGATTACTTTTTAATTTTGCAATTTTTTAAATTATAATGAAATATTAATAAAAATACAGAAACAATCAGTGTTATATACATATTTCTTTCACCTGTTTCCTCTCCTATTAAAAGAACTTGATTGTGAAGTTGTGGTAAATTGACAAACGTATTTTAAATTTAAAAGTTTGACATTCAAAATTATTTCCTTTTAATTATGAATTAAAGATTCTTTTACTTCAGAAGCGCCCGTGTCAAAGGACCTGGGTTCGGTGGCGACAACAAATTATTAATTGCAATTTAAGGTACATATTGTATATATTATTATAGTTATCGTGCATTATATACCTCCACATTGATTTCTTCTTGACACACATATATAATGTGGCTTTTGTTATTTATGAAATTACAAAAAAGAATCATTAAATATTACTTAGTAAAATTAAATATAGTCCATTCCATTTATAATCTAGGTACATTATAGTTTATATTAAAGTTTAGTTTCGATATTATACATAATAACCGTCAAGAAATGTACTTGAGATGATGGAAAGGCCTTTAATCTGTCGAAAAAGTTTCGCCAGTTTTCGCAGGTTTCCAACCAGACTCACCTATTATCGGGCCATAACTCGGCGCCCGCAGCGTTATTTGGGATACGATTTCGCAGATCGTATCGACAGATGGAAAACAGTAGCTGACCGTTGCGCACTCGTTTGTACGTGAGCAGTAATGTTGATTTTTATTCGCTATATTTTATTATATTTTTATTATAAATTTTTTGATATTCACCAGTCATTTGAATATAATCTCCGGTTGAGACAAATGCGAGAGTTAAGTTACACATTGTAAATGTTATTTACACTGCCCTGTTGTGGTACCTACCTAGACGGATTCCTGCATGGGAATTCTACCACCCCACCATTCATCCCATAATGTATGATAAAATTGGATTTATAATTTTTCATAATAAGTACTATTATGAAAATTATTATTACCTTATAAGAAATCATAACACGCCTATAACATTAAAATGTGTTATGAGGATCGCATGGACCAGTCGTTACAGTGCCTGACTGCGCCGCGGGTACTGGGTTAATTATGGAATGTGGAATCCTCCAATTTTTTTTTATGAAAGAAAGTCAACACACGGGAAAAACGTTCACTCACCTGATGGTAATTGCAACGTTTGCCCATAACCAATGCTGTGTCACACAGAACATTACCATACTGCGCTCGTCCTCCTGAGACGTCAGTTCTAAAGTCTCATGTGCCCAGTGATTACACTAGTTCTCAGTGCCCTTCAGACCGAAGTACAGTAATATTTATACAATACTGTTTCGGTGTACCCACTTAGACAGGTTCCTGTATAGGAATCCTACCACCAGTACCTACCTGTATTTTTGCCTATCTAAGTGGAAACAGATTTATACATACAAACATACATTCACGCCTTTTACCCATATAAGGGGTAGGCAGAGGCCACTCACGTAGCCCGCTTTTCGCTTTCGCGGGAAACGAGTCGCACCGAAATGGCAGCGACGTGGTTCGCCACCCGTCACTGTAATATTGGCAAAATATAATGGACGAAATCAGTACTTGCCGTATTAAATATAGCTGGAAAGCTTAGTGGGCAGCTCGCGCCAACGCTATACCGATTGTAAACAAGGCACAGTATATACAAAATACAGAAATAGCGTAATGCGTTTAAGGTTTGACCGATCGCGTGAATACACAAATTGGATTGGCAGATAAAGTCAGGCATTAACAGACCGCTGTTCACAAGTAAATACGTCAATGAAATATTATAGGGTAAGAAATACCTTTATCACATGCTGAAAATGTCAATTTTAGCCAAGTAAATCTAGTTTTATGTGCATATATATATTTATATGTTGTATGAGGCCGTTGTAAAGATTTGCGTTTAAATAAATTACAAAAAACTACGACAAAATAACGGAAACTGAGTATTGGATTTGTTAGTACTCGTATTAATTCCGCATGTAATATTCTTGACGTAAACTACATTATTATTATTTATTTATTAATGGAAACAGACATAAACTATTTTCCAGTGTCAAGTTACATATCCAAATATACAGTCTTCAAGCTTCAAGCAGCAAGACTACAAAATTTTGATCGACAGTAAATTGATAGTTGACTTTTACTGAAGTTTTGCTGGACTGTTGGAGACAAAACGAAAAGCACAATATTGGTCTTGAATTGAATTTTCCAATCACTGTACACTTTCAGGAGCACTTGCTGCATAATAAACTATCAATATTAAACATCAAAACTCCAAATATACACAGAAATTACAAAATTAAATAAAACACTACCGCCACTTTTCGAGTTGGCGCCAAAAGTCGTAAAATACATTTTTGTAATAGAAATTGTAACATATGTTCTTACAAAGGACAAAAGATGTTAAAACATAGGGCCTAGAGTATTGTTTTTGTGAATGTTACGTTAATTTTTGAGATACAAATTACTAGCTATTCCACGCCAATTTCGCCCGGCGTAAATCAAATTTAAAAACTTTTTGATTTTGATTTTTTATGGTGAAAAAATTTTATAAAAAGCATACCGTTTCACATTTTCCATGGCAAACTGTACCTCTAAGCCAAATTTCAAATGCCAAATATTTGAATAACTTCTTATTAGGTTTTCATTTACGCTTTCTTTAACTGTTTTATTATTATACGGTAACAACTACTTGTAGTAAGTGATGTGTTCGTCTGTAATTGGTATGCACATCAGACTTTATTACGTAACTTCATTTATAGGATAGACTTAATGTGTGAACTGTTGACGTTCCAAATTATTCTGCCGTTTGATAGTAAAAGAATGTCAAACAAACATAATATTTAAAAACTTTCACATTGAAATTAATTAATTAAATATAACAACAAGGATTATAACTTAAAATTTATTTAAATGAAAATGAAAAAAAAAAAATAACTCTTAAGCAAAGCATACCATTCACTCCCTAGAATTCTTTATTTATTTAAGCTAACCAACCGGTGGTACAACGTTGCTTACAAAATTACATTTTCTGGCATTAAATTACTTGTACTTTTAGTACATATAAACATATAAGACAAGGAGCTCTGCGGTCGATTTTAACTGGTTCTGAGTTTCTATGGCAAGAAAAAATATTAGGGGTCCGCGGGATATAAATAGACGACTACATTGTAGTTAATATATTTAGGGAAACTCAATATTAAACAGTCAAGCGATGCAAATCTACGGAATACCTAGCAAATATTGTAAGAAACTTATAATTTAAGTGATTCGCCTCACCACTTCCAAGTGCTCCTTTTATGGAGTTTTCTAGTAGTTAAGAAGGCAATGGAATGAATGAGTTGATTTATTGAATCATGTTTCACTTCTGATAATTTTCAAGTTTTAATGTTTAACAATAAAACTACGCGAGACCTAAGCGCGATCCCAGATTAAATTGTTAATGCCAACATTTCAATATTAAGTGCGGATTTAGTACATGCTTGCCGGTAAAGGAAAATATGCTAAAAAACCTAAATGTCTGATAAATTATAAAAACATACTTCTATGAAATTTGAAATTCGCTAACCGCACTGGAGCAGCGTGGTGGAGGTGGGATGGATAACCCTCGTTCCAAATCACTCAAAAACTTCATAGTACGCAAATGATTTGGGTTCGATCCTATTTACCACGTGTTCGGTGGTGGAGAAAAAGCGTGAGGAAACCCGCATGTCTGGCATAAAAATAAATAAATGCGAGACGGCCTGTTCTCAGCAATGGGATGGGCTGTAATTTTTTTTTGTTTTTAATCAAGAAATATTTTTTGACTGGTTCTCAACTAAGTTATCTCAGGGTATTTGTGTCAAATCATAAACACATTTCACATTGATTGAGTTCTAAATCTCACTAAAAGTGATATAAATTTCGCTAGAGCCATAAGGGTTCGTGTAAACAGTAACTAGCCCCAAGCTCGTAAAGATACTCAGAGTGGAACGGTTCCTTAAGTCTCCCGGTCTAAAGTAATGGATTATCTATTAATAGAGAGATATATAAATAGTCTGAGAGGCCAGACTTTGTGGGATTAACTTAATACTTTGTTTCAAGACAAATGTAAAGCGGGGGACCGCAGTCGTTCGTAATTAAAACTCATATTGTAAAGGAAGGGTAAATTTAATATATGAAACTGAAAATTTGTTATGCTTTGAAAGTTTTTTTCCTATCTTATTCTCCAACTGTACAATAATTTGATGGTAGTTGGATTCAAAGCTGGATACAATATAACGCTTTACATTATAATTTCAATAGTGATGATGATGATGATGTTCTCCTAGCCGATTTCGATCACGGCGACAACTGCCGACTACTGTCGAGAGCCATCAACTGCGCAGGAGATATTATAGTGCCACAAGTGTACGCGCAAACTCAGAGGCACTCACTCGTCCCAACCTACCCACGCCCGATGTAACGCTGATGCGATAAGATCGGAGGTAGGCTAGGATGCAGTGTCAGAAACACGGGGACAATCACAACACAACCAGACCCGAAAACCAACAATTTATGTTTTATCACAAATGATGGCTTCGGCTGGGATTCGAACCCAGGACCCGCGGCTTAGAAGTCAGGTACTCTGACTACTAGGCCACGCGGTCGTCAATAGTATGGCACCAGGAAAGCATACAAATTATCCCAAATATAGTCTGTCATTAAATCCTTAAAGACAGCCCTTTAAGTACTAGAACTGCCTGAAGATACTTATATACCCCTGCAAGAATCAGTAGTACCTGCTCTATTATTGATTGCAACGGGCTGTTTCCGCAACTCCACGTCTTATCGCGTATTTTGAACGTAAGCAGGAATAGTGGTCTATTCGAGCCAATCAAGCTCCTCCAGGAACCACGGTGAACCCTTGTTCTTCCAATCGACCTCGGGGAGCGATCACTGCGATCCGAGACACAGCCCAGTATATCCCGATTGGGCAGTCCAGCAGGACATGGGCCGCTGTTTCGACCGTTCCTCATACATGCTCTGCACAGAGGGATGTCCGTGACATCTAATGTAAACAGATATTTGTTTAATGACCCATGTCCTTTTATGGTGCTTTTTACCGTTCTGCCATACCTTCTCTATAGTCTTCTAAACCGAATTTACTCCCACTACTAAGTTTACTTTTATATTATATCAGATCAAAATTATCCACCCGCGACTCTCCTGGTGTTGCGGATGTTCATGGGCGGCGGCGATCGCTTAACATCAGGTGAGCCGCTTGCTCGTTTGCCCCTTCTTATACAAAAACAACCTACCAAAGGTCGCAAATCTTAAAACTTGGGAGGCTTTGCTGTATTTCCATCCACCAGAAGACTTTTTAAAGCTGAAAAAAAAAAGCAGTGGCTGGTCTGATCCACTATTTGACGTTGTGTTAATTAGTATATCTTATAACAAAAGCCGATAGATGTCCGGCAGATTAAAAAAGCACCTACCTCTTTCTTACCTACCTCGTTCTTTTTTCTTGCAGAATAATACCATAATATGCAATGCTGTCACTATACTGCTCGTGGGAACGCAATTTAGAGTCAGAATATTTTGACTCTTGCCAAAATGGTGGCGACGTGGTTCGCCACTCGTTACGTCTCGTTAACTTCTTAGGGGTAGGCAGAGGTCACTCTTTACGCAAAGGCGTAAAGAGTGACCTCTGCCTACCCCTTATATGGCAAAAGGCGTGACTGTATGTATATGACGTGACCTGATTATCAGAGTAACTGATTGTTGTGCACGTGAAATTTATGTCTGTGAAACGCACTCACGATTAAGGAGATCTCCTAGTCTAGTTCAGATTGCCTTATCTAAAGTACGTAAATATCCATGAAAAATTAGTAACTAATTCCATTAAAACGGCACTAATAATAAACTCAATTTATCAAATATCTATTACACTTTTCCCGCGCGCCTATCCGACACAACGCATATACCGGGCAATAGTTATAAGGTGCAGGGCAGGAAGTTTACGCAGCACGTGCGCGAGCTTCCTCGCACAGGATGTTTTAAAATCCACACGATTCCAATCGCCACTATGGGACCGACGGACCGTTTAGATTAGAATTGCGAATCGAGGCGTGTATTAGTTGCTAATGCTGTCTTGTGTTTACACTGCTACCAGTTGACTTATACCCGCGACTATGTTTGCGAGGAATTTTGGATTCATATGCGCAGGTTATTAACAAAAATCAGTCAAAACATATAATTGTTAGATATGCCCGTATGCCCCTTAAAAGAAACTACCACCCCATGTCATCCCATAGGTGTCGTAAAAATCGATAGAGGAAAAATAAAAACCAGGAGACGAGCAGCAGCGTCTACAAACTTTTGTCGCAATCTATGGTAGAGGCCTATGATCAGCTGTGGACTAGTGAAAGGCTCAAATAATGATGATAAACTTTCACATTAATTATACATGAAACGTTTTAAGTAATCAGCGGTTCCCCTACTATACCCATAGATGGCGTTCTAAAATATTATTGGAAACATATTTATAATTTCAGTACCGATGAAATATAGCCTAATTTGGTCCCAGAGTTATTATCAATAACCTTTGTATGATTCATGGCAACAGCTTCAGGAGTTACACAGTATACCCGTCCGTACAAAGAGGCAGACAAAAAAAGGTACATATGTATGATTTGAAGGCGAGCCTTTGTAAGTTGTTTCTATTCTTAATTACCTGAGTATGATTTGATTTGAGTTATATTTCATAAATTTTTTGTTGCTACGAATCGTGGTTCAATTCAAGCACAAAACATACATTTGTAAGACTCGATTGTGTCTGTACAATGCACCCCAAGACGTGAAAAATTATCGACGTTAAAAACTCCATTTGTTGCACTGAAGGAATTTTATTTAAAAATCACATAATAGTTTAAAAAAATCCGAAAATGATTCTAAATTCAGTCTCAACAAATATCCAAAAAAGGACAGGCAAAATCCATATAAATTATGGAACATTTTCTGCTCAGCACTGTACGAGTAGTTTCGCGGTCAAATGTTTGATTGTTGACTCAACTAATGCGGTACGAATGAGTGTAATTTGCGGTCGGATGATATGATTGCGGTTGACTTGAAATTATTTCAAACGCGCACAGAGCGTAGAGTGAATTAATTTCTATAATTATAAATATTTAACGTAGATTCAGACGGTTTCTTCCTTATTATAATTAAAATGAAAAATTATATCTATCTTAATATTTAGGAGTTTCGGATTTAATTTGTTGTACTTTAGCAACGGAAACTTTCTCGACTTCTGCACGAAAACAATTGAAGCGACACTTCTGGTTGCGATCAGAAAGTGCAAGCTGTGCTGGTTATATTATAATGTCGTGAGTATTCTTTTTTTGTAGAATAACAAACTGTTCAACTGATGTTAAGTGATCACCGCCGCCTATTAACATCCGCAATACTATTCGCGCAAACACGACGGTACTGACTTATCTTTCTGGTTCAGGATGTTTCAATGCACGGTCAGTAATATGAAATTAAATTAGGACACGAAAGACATGAACTAAGGACACCAATTATAAAAATGTTGGCTATGTTTGGAACAGAATTCTGGTACTCACGGCATATGTCGATGGCAACTAAGTTAACCGTTTAGATATGAAAGTCGTAATCGGGATAACTGGTTCCGTTCAGTGATTCTAATCACTTCGGTTGTTACAATTATTTTCATTTTATCCCCATCCCTCTCCTGCACACACCCCTTTCACATATTGCTCTGTGAATGAGATGGATACTGCTTGAAAAGCATCACTTTCACCAACATCTTTTCTTACTAACTCCTACTCAGTTCTATTGTCGTTTTTACCTTTGATTCAACCAAATTGCAATACTTTTCGCAAAATTTAGCATACAATAACGTAAACGGAATTGAAAAGGTATTTACATATACATACGTTTCTAGGATAAAGACATTGAAACAAAATAAATAGTATTGGCTAAATGGCTATGGAAACGTACCTGTAATTACTTGGCATTTTTGTCTCTTGGATGTATCCAATTACAATCGATTTAGGACAACATGAATAACCTTTGTTGTGTTAGGATACCGGATGTGCAGGTCATTATTTCGCTTTCGCATTTCATACTATTTAAAACATTGTTATAAGACTGATTTAGGTGAATAAAAACTTATGATTTCTGTGCAGTTATTACAGTACAGAGCATCTGCTTTTAAATTTATCTTAGTCTTCTTCTTTTTTTGATCCTGGCAATCAGCTACCAATTCGAGCCATTTGATAATTGACTTTTACTGAAGATATGCTGGACTGTTCGAAACAAAACGAAAACCACGTTTTGGTCTTGAATTGAACTTTCCAATCACTGTACACTTTAACGAGCACTTGCTGTATTATAAGCTATCAATATTAAACATCGAAACTCAACATAGACACAGAAATTAAAAAAATAATTAACATATACACACACAAATAACATGTAATTGGGTTATGGTTGATTAAGTCACCAAGTCAATGAATTAAAAATAAATATAATCTGATTTTGTTTTTCGCAGATTATATTACTTAAAATATTTAATGAAATGTAATAGAAAAGTTTTTTTCGCATGAAATCATGTACAATTCCCGGGTTTGAATTCAAGCCGAAGCTAGTAATTTTGTAACACATAGATTATGGATGCCATTGTGAATATTCCGTGTCTCCGATAGTGTGATCATTCCTCTGATGTTATTTTACAAGCGTCTCATCGAATACGAGAAGAGTGCCTCTGTATTTGTGCTAAGAAGGCATCATAAAATATTCTGCATATAACTTTTATAACCAGATGGAATCGCCGTAACCAAAATACGTTGGGAAGACGTAATTTCTTTTCGGTTTATAACATCTTTGATATTTTATTATAATAAAACCTGAACAGCCTCTATCTAAGTGCGGTACAGCGTTTACTAACATTAATACAAAAAACCACCGCGCGCGCCATCTGGTGTCGACACTCGGGGACCGTGTTATATAATTGTTTATTTTACAAATAAACTATTCACGCGCCCGGCTTCGCTTGATGTTCTCGCATCTGGTTATGCGGTTATTGCATCAAGCTAGTATTCATCATTAGGTATTATCATCATTTCAGTCTACAGCTAATCCACTGCTGAACATAAGCCTCCCCCCATAGATTGCCAAACAAGTTTGTAGCTCTCTTCTTGGAGGGATTTTGCCATAGTCGCCACGCTTGTCAGGCGGGTTGGCAACCGCAATTTATTTATTCAGATGTGCCAGGAAGACGCTGCTGCCCATTTCCTTTACACCCAAGGGACGAGATGGGATGGTAGATTCTCTTAAGTCGCCACAACACGGTAAGCTTGTGTTGTAGATTTACAATGACAAAACTTTATATTTTGTTCAGATCTGTCAATGACTAGCTAGCTGTACTGTTTCACCCGCGTAAAATAAGCGAGCACATGTCTCCACCGTACGGTATTGTACCTCGTTGGAGCATTCGCAGTTCGGCCCTTCTAGGTAATGTTCGACACAGAGTGTGCGGCTCCTTAAGATTGTAGCATGAAGTTTTTTTTTCTAAAACTATTCTTAATTAACGGGCTACCTAATGCAATAATGTTTTTTTTAAAATCGTATCAGTATTTCTTGAGATTAGCGCGTTCAAACATACAAACTCGGCCTATGAAACCTACAAACCCGTAGATGTAAGAGCCGACTAAAGGCAATGTCCGGAACTTCTCACGACTTCCGACAGGTGGCAGGTTAATCATCTCGAAAAATGCCAGAGCTAAAATAAATGGACTGTAACACACACGACGATAAGTGCAACGTCTGCCCATAAAATATGCGATGTCAAAAAGATAATTCAATTTCAAACACTGCTTGTCAGACTGAGCGCGTATTAAATTATGATGTAAAATATTATATTATGATAATAAGTTGATGATGAAGAAGAACAAGGAGAATGAGCATTTGTTTCTGAAAAGATTGCATTGCATTTTCGATTCCTAAGGCAATCGTATGTCTCTTCAATCTATGTCTGTCTCGTGCAATGTATCTGTCATCCTTTTTACTACTTTCTTTATAGTCCGTATCACTGTGTGTAGTATTATAGCTCAAGTATGTCGTACGGTGTGAATATATATAGGTATACATTTTAAGCAACTTAACTTTTTATTTTAAGTAATAAAATATAATGATGTAAATAAAATTTCTTTGAAAGGCCAATATTTCTTTAAGTATAGAAAATGAATATTACCGATATGACGAAAATTTTTAAATTGTGTAAAAAGAAAATTCATCATAGTAAACCACTCCACACCACCAAAGCCTATATAAATTTACACATAATTTATCAATGTCACAGATTATACAAGTTATCTATCCCCCTCTGTTAGAAATAAATCAACCGAAAAAAGATCGTTGAAAGGGCTATTTTAAAACTGGAGCTACGTAACAATAAAAAGCGTAATTTAACCCTCAAACAGTTGATGTATCCATTTTTAAATATGGCAGCCCAGGTTAACCCTTCGGCGCTATGATATACGACCTCAAGGCACGTGTTATGCGGCCCAATGAAAACCAACATTAAACAGGACTTAGCTGTAAAAAATCGTTCTTCTGACATCCCTTTTATATGTCTAATCTATTTATGTTTATGATAGATCGTAAAGATGAAGCCATTTCACGCTTTCCTTGAGATTCATGGGTACTGTACTGTATAAAAAAAATAAAAAATATGATTTACTATATAAAAGAGAAACACATCTAAATATCATTGACTATATTCTAGCAGTGTAGGTAGCTGAAGAGAATCTACCACCCCACTAATCCCGTGGGTGTCGTAAAACTACAGAGGAAAAATGAAAACAAGAAAATGGACAGCAGCGTCTTACTGGAACAACTGAATAAATAAACTGCGGTTGCCAACCCGCCTGCCAAGCGCGGCAACTATGCATTTAAAACTATATATATATACTTTTGTTCACCAGTGGATTAGTGATAAGCTGAAATTATAATGATGATCATGATTACGTAAGTATTTACGAACTGTATGTAACTACTTATTGAATACATTCGAAGAGTTTTGTGCTTACCCTTTAAGGTTCCTACAGCTTCAACAGTCTCAGAGTTCGAGTTCGCACTTAAGAAGAAAAATTGTACTAATTATATACTCTTCATTAGAACCTAAATACTCGTAAAAATTTAAACACATTTGTCGTGTACAGTATTTGTTATGATTCTATTTTGAAACAACAACGCTTGAAATAGTCACGGAATTCAAAAAATGAACGTGACACCATCTTTATTTATAAAACCATCCCCTTTCATCAACCCACAAAGATAAACGCTGAATTAAAAAGTCCGGGTATTTTATACGCTTGTTTATTTCCATGTTTAATTTTATACGGTGGCAACGAACTCTCCCGATCAGTTACAAGGAGCGAACGATTAAATTATATCTAATGTTTCCGAAATGCAGAAACTGCATTAAAAATTTCTTCAGAGCACGGTGTTCCGCTATATCGGAGTTCTTTTAATCTGTCCCAATTTTACGATATCGCCTACTCTTCAAATTTATAGCTTAATCTTAACGCATTAAGGTTTTATATAAGACGGGACAACATTTTCATTCGGGCACAGTGAGTTTAACAGTCGTTTTACACCTTCACAAATGTAAATTTGCTGCTTGAAAAATCGGTTTTTGTAACATTTTATGCCTTATGTCTTAGCAAACGTAATCTATAATGCATATATCATAAAGATGAATGAATTTTCAGCGGCAATTTATTTATCTCGAACAGGCAGTAAAAGGAATGCATTTTGACATTTATTCGTTTTCACGCACCCTGTATTTCAGAGGTTACGGCTTTGCAACGAAGTTTGCGCATTGCGTATTGAATTTTATGGGAGTTGTATGAAAGTAGGATTTATTTTTGGAATTGTTACAGATGTTTCGCTAGCGCGAGCGATTATGTTTTCGGACAAATTTCGCAGTTCCCTGTCCGATCAATCAGAATAAATGTCCCGTTTACTGTGCCAAATAAATTTTGCGCGCATATTTCTAATATATTTTATTACGTTATCCATATTATATTCAATAAGAAGTTATGACCAACAAAGATGTGTTATTAAATAAGTTATACATACTTTTACATTATTTATCATTTAACAATTTTTGTTTTTAATCATTGATCTGACACAATCTTGCTAATGAAGTGAGCATAGTTATTAAGTCAAAAATCATAACGCGATATCTTTATGAACGACTATTTCGATGTAATTATTTTTCAGGTTGCGTACCGACAATGACATCTAAAAATATCGCAATAAATTGTAATAAAAACATTATAAATTGTTCGTCGCATTGTTTCAGAACCTAATGGATCCCAATAAGACAAGTTGAAATTCGCCGTGAAATATGAAGCGAGTCGCCATTGCGTTTTGGCGCGAAATGCCAATCGCTGTCACATTCGCTCTCGTGGCTTTGGCAAGCGTTGCTTCAGCCAGAGATGTTATTTTAGGTAAGTAAAATCTTCACCAAATTAGACATAAATTATAAAAGCTGTATGTAGTATAGAGCATAAAAGTGATTAACTAATAAAAATAAAAATCATATATTCTA
Source organism: Luehdorfia chinensis (assembly GCA_019845155.1). Classification (NCBI taxonomy): domain Eukaryota; kingdom Metazoa; phylum Arthropoda; class Insecta; order Lepidoptera; family Papilionidae; genus Luehdorfia; species Luehdorfia chinensis. Next base: position 727,486 of record JAHVAK010000612.1, read on the forward strand.
ACCAGGTCTATTATAAGCAAACACTAATAGTGCTAATAGAATCAGGCGTTACTTTGCGGAAATCCATTATAATGAAGAAAAGTAAGTTACTTTGCTAAGATCCGCATGCAAAATATAAAAATGGTGTATATTACCTAGTTTTTTGAAGTGCACCACCCGCCCTCCCTCAGTAGCGTGCACAAGCAAACTAACACCGCCACCAGGAACCGCCACCAGGTACCCTCCACCAACCACTACAATACCACCACTAGATAATATAAAATACGACAGACGATGATAATATACGACAGACGGCCGCCGAGCGGCGTCTGTCGTAGAGTCTATTACGCTTGATAATGCCTCGTTTTGGGGCGAAACACGTGTCGTGTTCTCGGCTTCGGTGGTGTATATTATCTAGTGGTGGTATTGTAGTGGTTGGTGGAGGGTACCTGGTGGCGGTTCCTGGTGGCGGTGTTAGTTTGCTTGTGCACGCTACTGAGGGAGGGCGGGTGGTGCACTTCAAAAAACTAGGTAATATACACCATTTTTATATTTTGCATGCGGATCCTAGCAAAGTAACTTACTTTTCTTCACTAATAGTGCTACAGATCACGTTGCAAATCCTAAAGCTCATTGCCAAAATACACTCAACAATGGTCCAATACGGACCCGAACGGAATTTATATAGCCTTTATTAAATAGGAAATCATTTATTTCGTATTCCTAACATCATTACAAGTATATATTAACCAAAATCTTTAAGCGATGTGGGGAATTTAAAATTTTGGCGGGCACGCAGCTTTGCATTCAAATTAAACGTTTCGAAACCTACATCGACGGTTTTGCATCGACATTTTGGCAATCGGAAAGGATATCTTTCGCCCTATTGTCATTCAAAGCAAATAGGCTGGGGCGACATTATAATATTATAATTCGAAAATGCGATTTTAATCTTTTAATATTTCAAAACAATTGATCATTTAGGACAAAGGCAACATAATAAATGTCGATAACCAAAACCACGTACGGTATGCTAATTTTATTACCTGCTAGCGATCCGCCCCGGCTTCGCACGGGTAGATAGATATTAGGAAGTATAGATAAATTAGTACTTTATTTGGACAAATAGAACAACCACAATTCCTTAAACTAACGTAGGGACTATTCTCATCGGCGGCTTTGCAGCTGGTCAGATAAGATTACGTTATTTTACCAAAATAATGTTTTATTTAAGAGAACATAAGCCATGAAATATATTCAATATTTGATGTCGTGGTAGGAAACTAAAACGACCGCTCGACCGCAGCGCCAAATAATGACTTATCAGTAAATTTTTGATACCTTGAGTTATCATATTCGTAGGGATCATAGCAATTTTCGTAGGGATCTCGGTTTTTTTTAATTTAATACATCTCTAGTTAGTCGGTGACATTGTAGGTAAAATAATTTTTCAAATCGGTTCAGTAGTTTTTGAGTATATTCATTACAACCAAACATACAAAAAATGTAATCTTTCCTATTTGTAATATTAGTTCAGACTAGCAAGATAATTTTATTTTAAAAGCAATTTATGATTTATTTTTCATGTTTTTCGATAATAAGCGAATATGGTATTTTCTTTGAGTAAAACCTTTACCATGTTGTGGCGGATGCCGTGTGGTGGCGGCTTAAGAGAATCTACCACCCTATCTCACCGCTTGGGTGTAGTAAAAGTCGGCAGAGGGAAAATGAAAACCTAAGACGAGCAATAGCTTCTTGGAACATCTGAGTAAATAAACTGCGGTTATGACAAAATCTCTCCAAAATGAGAGCTACAAACTTTTGTGGCAATCTATGGTGGAGGCCTATGTTCAGCATTGGACTAGTAATAGGCTGAAATTATGATGATGTTAATGATGAAGCCTTTAAGTAGATAAAGGCATCCTATAAATTTAGAGAATTGTCTCTACATCGATATCCACGTATTTGTTTTGAACGTCATGTGTTTATAGTGAAATGTAATACGTTCACGTGCGACGTGTTCTTCATTCATACAAATTATAAAATTAGTTTTAATAACCACGAATTTACACCGAAAATAAGTACAGCGGAAAGGGTTATTTCTTCACGGGGACAAATCGATTGAACCGCAACCCCTCATTTGGTACTCATTAACTGCACCGGATGCTTAGACAATTATGAAAATGACCAGTAAAAGGAGAACCATTGCTTTCTTTTAAAATACATGATAGAACGTTATTCTTGTGCGACCGGACGAAGGGAGAGGTCTTGTATTGTTGGTCGTTATGAATTATTAAATGCGACGTCCTGGCTACTGTTGCAGTGAGCCAATCAGCTTTAGTCATGTTAAATTGATCTTTTATTTTTTAATAAAGGTTGTCGTCTTTTTGTATAATGATCCTTTTTCTGAACGTGGTCTTAACTGTCGAAATTGGAATAATTACAAGCATAAATATGTCATGTTCTCACATCTTTAAAATTAAGAATAAATGTTCAAAATCAGGTGGTGTATGAAAGCATACTTTCATATTTAGTACCTTTATACATGTCGGGAAATCATATTACCTGATTATCAACCATATCTGCACTGTTTTTGTCATCGTAATCATCATCATCATTTCAGCCTATCACTAGTCCACTGCTGAACATGGGCCTACCCCATAGATTGCCACAAAAGTTTGTAGCTGACATTTTGTGGGAATTTGCTATAGCATTGGCAGGCTGTTTCACAACCGCAGTTTATTTATTCAGATGTTCCAGGAAGATGCTGCTGCTCATCTCCTGCTTTTCATTTCCCCTGTTGACTCTTACGACACCCACGGGATGAGATGGGGTCGTAGATTCTCTTAAGCCGCTATCAGTTTGTTTTGTATAACGGAAGAAATTAATTAAAAAACAAATGTACATTATTTCTGTGTATATTTTAATGTAATTAATCGTAGTACACGATAGACTGTAGGATAGCATACTTATACCGGTGACGAGAAGCCGCGACTGAGGTATAAGATGTTGGTATTGGTATCGCCAATTCGACTGCTAAGCGTGCAAATATTGGAAGAGATCTACAACTAGTGGACTCCAGATGATGATCACGAATTGAAGCAGCGACAGAAATACGGATTTCGTGAAGTGTAGACAGTGGGTTTGCATTTAAAATGTGTTTATAACTTCATTCAGGTAGGTACCACCCAGTGCAAGTTATTTTGTCATCAAACAGTAGTGTGCAAACATTACTGTGTTTCAGTTTCAGACTGGCATGTAATTGAGGCATATGAGCCAAAAGAAATGTCACAAGGTGTCTAGAATGCAAGCTACGTCTGTGTCAAGTCGTCAAGATCGGTTCAGCGGTTGAACCGTTAAACTGACAGAGGGACAGAGAGAGTTACTTTCGCATTTATAATATTAGTGTGGATTTGCCACGTGCTTGGCGTTGAAAGTAATCTATATATATATATATATATATATACCTGGAAAATAAAAACATTTCGATGACTTGTGAAGCCCGTCAACCATTTTAATCCATTAACATTGGCGCAGTAGCTTGGTCGATACTTTCCAGCTTTAAACTCCTCGTAAAAGCGAGAGAAGACCCAGCTGTGACAAACTAACAAGCAGTTACTTAACTAACTTCATTTGATTGTTTTACGTTCTACTGCTTTGACGGCAGATAGCTGGCACTGAGGTGATACCACCAGTAAATTCTGTCAAATTTTGGTATTTAAGAAACACCTTTACAAGCAAGTCGTAATTTTTTTCATAAAATCATTATCCAAACATTCCTATCGCATTTATAGATAAACCGTAAATCTTTTTTAAGTAAACGCACACACGTTCCAAACGTTTGTTTAGGATCAAATTGGGGTACGCAGGCGCCTCAAGATCATCGCGGAATGCCATCATTGTAAATATTTACCCTGCTCTCGGATTGTTGAATATTTGCACAGATATTGCAATCTGTTGCAACTTGAAATGGTTGACGGCGTTTTGAATTTATCAATGTATTTGCATAAAACAGATATGGCGGACAAGGGTGGTATTGTGCACCTTATAAAATTATGCAACAGGAAGACTGACAGGAATAGAATAAAATTACAGTCGGATATTTTACTTTTTTATAGTATCTGTGGTGTCTGTGTGTTGGACACATACATAGTAACTTTTTTATGTTTACTAAAATTTTACACGTAGTTATACAATTTTACATATACATCGTTAATTTCATTCTTAATGAATGTGAAGCCAGAACTCATAATAAATAAACCAGCAACCTTTTAGGTGAAAATAAATAAACAAAATGATATGTCCGCCATCATTTTGATGCCGTTCTGTTGCTTGTCTCAAAATCTGTCGATTTAATACTAAAAAAAAGGATGTTAACAGGCTTGATTTTGCAAAATGTAATGTAATGTTTTGATTTCGAAGTAATTTTAGCCTAATTCTTTTAATGTTTTACATTATTTTTTGGGTCATAGAATCAGGCGTTACTTTTCGGAATCCATTATAATAAAGGAAAGAAAAGCATGCGAGACACAAGAAGCATGCGGATCTTAGCAAATTAATTTTCCTTTATTATTTTAAGGTGTCTAACGATGAAGAGATCCGCAAATGGTAAGACCATTTGCGGATGTATCATTGCATATGTATCGTTGAGCAAGTACACATTATACATTTAGCTTAACAGAAAGGCTAAAGATACATAGATAGAATTTTGTTATTTCTGTGTATATTTTAAATATTTCGTATTCTTAATATTAATACGAGTAGCTTATAGCCGATAGGTGTCCGGCAGAGTAGAATAGCACCTACCTCTTTCCTACCGAGGTGTCTTAAGAGGCGACTAAGGTATTGTACGGGCAGCCTTTATTCATGCGGAATAACACCATAATATGCAATTCTGTCACTATACCGCTCGTGGAAACGCAACGGGAACTAAGAATTTTTTGCTAAAAATAGGACTTTTAGCGCCATTTCGAAAAGTGGCGGTAGTTTTTTTATTGAATTTTGTAATTGTGCGTATATATTGAGTTTTTATATTTAAAGTTGATAGTTTATTATGCAGCAAGTGCTCGTGAAAGTGTACAGTGATTGGAAAATTCATTACTACGAGTATCATTTTACTTTCGATCGAAATTTAGAAGTCTCGCTGCTTGAAGATTGTATACTTGTATAATATGTTACTTGACACTGGAAAATAGTTTACGGCTGTTTCCATAAGTAAATAAAGTATATGCAATTACACTACGAATACAAGTATTTCAGCACTGCGTCTTCTGGTAAGCCATGGATGAGGCCTATGTTAAGTTGTATAATGGTAGAACTGGGCAGCAATGGTGACGATTACATCAAGATTATTCTTTCTTTCGTCATTTTGTTTTAGTCTGGGTTAGGAAGTCAATGCCTCCAGTCATATCAGTATTTAGCGGTGTACTGGATTACATATAACTAATAATGGTGGACTCTTCAAAACCTCTCCAAAACCCTATCTCAAATGAGAGGTACGTGCTCAGCAGTGGGACATTTATAGGTTTGATTTTTTGCAACTTGAAACTACTTGACGAAAGAATTTTAGTAAAAAATATATCTTTTATAAAAAATATGTGCTCTTCCATGGAACGTGGATTTTGCGTAGAATAACAATAAAGCGCACACTGCGACGGAAGTCGGTGCCTTTGGGCCGCGGCGTCTTGTACCGCACATCCTACGGGCATAAATCATATCAACCCATCATGGGCACGACCGCTGCATTTGCAATACACTGGGAAAATCGTGATTATCCGTCGCCGAGCTTCGTGATGTCCTTACGCAGCCTTGGACGCCCTTAGCTAACCCTCTATTTGTATTCCGTTGAGGTTCTTATTGTGAAAAGTCTCTCACAATAGGTGGTTGCGAGATTACTTTTATCGTGTTATGAGCGTTTGTTTTAGCTCGCCAGCTCAGTGACAATGCCACAGCGTGCGTACAGTGGGCGATTGGTGTCGTCGTTACCTTCGTACAGTATGCGACTAGTTTTGTGGTTGCCTTCAGTAGAACCAAACGATCGACAAACAAATTACTTATTACATACTTATTTGTATCTTTGCGAAAATTATATATAGTAAAATGAGGGGATAATTGCTTGCTTAAAATTTCATTGTACGTGACCGGGATTCAGTCCTAAATTAAGTTCTGATTTACCACGTGCCCGGCGCTGAAGGTAAATATGTTGAGGAAACCTGCTCGACTATAAAATGTAGTATATTTCGAGGATATATATGCGATATACACCTAATGATACTATAGCAGAATGGCGGACTCCTTCCGGCTCTAAAACCCAGTAAGACTTTGAGTCCATCATCCTAGGATTTTACTCAACGGAGGAAATATTTTTTAAACAAATACTTTTTAAGAAGAGTTATTATAATATTAAGGAATACATCGATGAAAACCACTGGGTATGAGGTGATCGCTGCCAAGCTATTTCTACATCTTTTTAATACTGCTGTCATTGTATCATCATCATCATCATCATCGTCATCATTTCAGCCATATTACTAGTCATCATTCATATCACTAGTCCACTGCTGAACATAGGCATCCCCCATAGATTGCCACAAAATTTTGTAGCTTTCATTTTGGGGCGATTTCGCCATATTTGCCGCGCTTGGCGCCTGGTAGATTGATGTCTGTAAAACGCACTCATGATAAAGGGAAAAATAAAAATAAATATTATAATACATCAATAAGTCAATAGAATCAGGCGTTACTTTGCGGAAATCCATTATAATAGGCAATGAAAGTATAATAGTTTATGACGTGATATATAATTAAAAACAAAAGAAGAGTTGTCGAACAACATAAAAGTCGGGCTTTTCGAATCATCTCCCTTCGCAGTCCATTACCCTACCGCAGTCGATTGTTTTGAGGAACACCCATTTTAATGGGACGTAATACGTTTGACATCTATAAAAACCCCCAACGGAGACTAAACAAACAAATTCTGTATCAACGTAAGTATATAGACGCGTACAGAAGTGTAGATGACGCTTAAAGTGCCGTAAAATTTTTATAGTTCAAAGAAAAATAAATAGATTTTCACTCGCTCCATTTAGAAGTTGCACAATAAAAACTTTACAACTGGAAGAAAATAGTCCGGTAGATGATGGTAGCTAGATTTAAACTTTGACCACCACGTTTATAAATCGAAGAGGTGTTCTAGCTTAAATATAATTTTATTGTGTTTTTTTATTAAGTGTTATGATCCGAGTAAACCGTTCACCTGATGGTAAGTGCAGCGTCTGCTCATAACAATCACTGCGTCATCCAAAACATTTCTGTTTGACACAACACTGCGCCCATCGCCGTGGGACATAAGTTTCTAAGTCCAATATGCCCAGCGATTACACTAGCTCACAGTGTCCCTCAGACTGAAACACAGTAATGTTTGAACACTACTGCTTCATGGCAGAATAACTGGCCAGGGGTGGTACCTACCTAGACGGATTCCTGCAAAGGAGTCCTACCACTAGAAATTAATACAATAGAATAGATTTTTTTTATCCAGTGTAGTTTTATATCATTATTTTACTGAACGTAATGTTTTTAAATGCACTGGTTCGCAATTTCTCTGTCCTCTGTCCTCTCTGTTTTTTTAGATGTGAGTAATTGATTAGTTGATTAGTAATTTGGCCGTGTGGTAGCGGGTTAAAAGAATCTACCACCTCATCTCATCCCGTGGGTGTCGTAAAAGTTGGCAGAGGGAACATTAAAACCGGGAGATAGGCAGCAGCATCTCCCTGGAACATATATATAATACATATATGCAATATGTATATAATACAATATACATATATGAATAAATAAACTGCGGTTGCCAACCCGCCTGCCAAGCGTGGTAACTATGGCAAAATCCCATCAAAATGAGAGTTACAAACTTTTGTAGTAATGTATGGGGGAGGCCTATGTTCAGCAGTGGACTAGTGATAGGCTGAAATGATGATGATGATGAATTTTGATATAACTTAAATTATTAAATAATAGCTGAGCCTTGACGTTTCACCTGCGTAAAATAAGACGACCACTTGACTGGTGCAACATTATGGTCAACAAATGCTGTGTCACCCAGAACACTTCCATGTGACACCACACTGCGCCCTCAGGGTGACCCCTGAGACATCAGTTCTTAAGTCTCATATGCTCTTTTCTGATATCGACAGAAAGATAACAATTCCATTGTGAATCGTTATTATGTCACCGAATGGTGTTCGTAATCACATTGTTTTTATTCAGTTTCGGTTATTTGATGTCCTCTTGGCAGATTTCGGACCACAGCGACAACTAGCGAATACTTTCGTAAGTAATCAACTGCGCAGGAGATATAATAGTGCTGCAAGCGTACGCGCCCCCGTGTGGTGGCGGCAGCTGAAGAGAATCTACCACCCCATCTCATATCGCGGGTGTCGTAAAAGTCGACAGAGGGAAAATAAAAACCAGGAGATGGGCAGCAGCATCTTCCTGGAATATCTGAATAAATAAACTGCGATTGCGGTTGTCTCCTGCGTATAGTAGTAATAGTTGACAGCTTCCGACAGTGTCCGGAAGTTGTCGCCGAGGTCGAAAATCGGCCAGAAGGACATCATAACTTTGTTTTTGAGAACTACATCTTTAATTAAGTGTTCTTGAAGAAGTAGTGACAAAGATAGAGATAGGCATGCTTAGATTGTTTGGACACGTAGAGATGAATGAAAGAAGATTGACGGAATAGATTTATGAGGCGAGTGTGAATGGGAAAGCCGGTAAGGGTCGACCTGGGCGTACGTATCACAATCAGATCAAAGAACATAATCAGAATGAGGAAAGGTCACAACAAAGTACCCGCAACCGCTAATGAAAGTAGAAGAAGAGAAAGATCAGGTAAGGGTCGTAGCAAGTGGAAAGATGTGTTCTCTGCCTACGCCAATGGAAAAGAGGCGTGACTGTATGTATGTATGTTTAAGAGCTAAGACTACAAACTGTTAAAGGCAAATATCACAATAAAATGTTTACGCTTAAAGTAAATGCCAAGACATTCAAAGCGATGCGCGGAGTTGATTTATTTTCACGCAGAATAAGCTATTCGCTATACGAGAATGTAAGAAAATTTGTCAGATCGCACCTCGAGATACCTAAGTGTAAAACCTTATAATTTAAACATATTTTCATTAAAATTTGCTGCTAAATACAAAGTAATATAGCCCTTATTCCGATTGTAACACTGATTATTAGCGCATGCAATAAAATGCAAATAAAATACTTAGGGTTGTCAAAACGCATGTCTATAGTCTGGATTAAACGCACTATTAATCAGTAGAATCTGCCCGTTCAGCGCACGATTTCTTTTATTCTCTGTAAGATATATTTCAGTCATAACATACTTATCGACTTTCATCACTGTATACTGGCATTAATTTATAATCCTTGCAATGTTTTAAATTTTAGTCAGTACCAATTATTTCGTTTTTTTACTATTACTTGGTTGAAATTCACTAATATCTGCAAATATGGCATTATCATTAGTGGTAGCTGAGAGTCCGGGCGCTCGCCGTAACATTTTATAGTACGCGAGTGACCCGAGTTCGAACCCCGGTGCCCGCAGCACCAAAATTGTTCAGTTTTTAGTGCTGATTTGTGGTTGGTTCGAATTAGATGAAGGAAAACATCGTGAGCAAACTTGCATGTCTGAGGAATAAAAATATTTCGACGACATGTGAAGTCATGGACTCTTCCCGGGTCGAAAATCCTTTCAGAAATGAGAGGAGGCCTGTGCTCAGCAGTGGGACATTTATAGGCTGTTACTTTACGTTTTCTTAACATTCATAATTTCAGCCTATCACTAGTTCACTGCTGAACATAGGCCTCCCCCATAGATTGCTACAAAAGTTTGTAGCTCTCATTTTGGTCAGATTTTGCCATAGTTGCCATGCTTGGCAGGCGGTTTGGCAACCGCAGTTTATTTATTCAAATATTCCAGGAAGATGCTGCTGCCCAACTTCCGGTTTTTAATTTCCTCTCTGTCGACTTTTACGACACCCATGGGATGAAATGGGGTGGTAGATTCTCTTAAGACAAAAGCGCTTATTCGGTTTAATAATAAGTTTAAAAAAAACCGATGCCTCTCCTTATTTCTCTTCTGTGTGTGTGTGCTTTTTATGCACATAAACTTCTCATGCAAAACAAACAGACTCGGATCAACAATTTGTATTTTTTTTATAGAATACTGACAATGCTATTAACATTACTAATATTCCTGTTCACCACTACAACTATGCTTACAAACTTGTGCTAGGAGACGGTTCACGTCAACAGGCGGGTTGGATCCTGCGACGTCATGTTCCGCAGTTCGTGCCCTAAATGCATGTTAGCTACGGCTCTGAATCGAACCCAAGACCCGGGACGTAGAGGTCAGGTACTCTGATCATTAGGCCACGCGGTCGTCGAAAGTTGTTTTTACAGATGTGCAGTCTAATCGCCCAACATATGGCATTCAACACAAATTACAAAAATGTCAATACTCCAAAAAAAAGTTGACCGATTTCTCCTACATCGTCTAAGATTTTTTCTGTATCTTTCCTTTTTTTATGGAAGAAATTGACGAGACGGACGTACACCTCACAGTAAGTGCAATGTCGCCATTACAAATGTTATCGCCCAGAAGATTTCTATGTGGCATCACACTGCGCCCATCACCCTGAAACGTAAGTTCTTAAATTTCATTCCATCTCATCATTAAGCCCAATAATTACACTAGCTGTCAGTGCCCTTCCGACCGAAACACAGTAATCGTTGCACAATATCTGTGTACGAAATCGAACACGCGACCCGTAGACCGGAAGACAGTCACTCAGCCAAAGCCAATCGAACCAACGAAAAAAATACGTATGACTCCAAATTCATTTATTATCCCACAGTAATTTTGATATATAGGAAAAAACTATGAATGCGCTGACATATGCTGACATTTAGATGATGATTGATGGATAAATGCCTTTCTTTTCATATTAGTATAGATGTAAAGTAAAGTAAAAGTAAAGTTTCAGCCTATAAATGTCCCACTGCTGAGCACATGCCTCCTCTCATTTCTGAGAGGGTTTAGGAGCTAGGAAGAATCCGCCACGCTGCTCCAATGCGGGTTGGCGGACTTCACATGTCTCCGAAATATTTCTATTTCTCACGATGTTTTCCTTCACCGCTAAGCACGTGGTAAATCAGCACTTAAAATTGTATAACAATTTTAGAGGTGCTGGCACCAGGGATCGAACCCAGGTTACTCTCTTACTATGAAATTAAAGGCGAGCACCAGGCCTCTGAGCTACTTCGGCTTTTAGTGTAGATGGCTAAATGCCTTTCTTTTGTTTTTTTGATAATACTAGCTGATGCCCGCGACTTTGTCCGCGTGGAAATAGGTTTTTTATATATCCCGTGAGAACTATTTGATTTTCTGGGATTAAATCCTATGTCCGTCCCCAGTATGCAAGCTATCTCTGTGCCAAATTTTGTCAAGATAGCTACTGTGCTTGAGCATTAAAAGGGTAACAAACCGACAGAGGGAGAGGGAGAGTTATTTTCGCATTTATAATGTTAGTATGGAAGGTGAGAAAATAGTAATCAAATAAAGCACATTCCTATATATCTTACAGTCGTCAATGATCATGATAACATTTCCCGATAAGAACGTAATATTTCAACGCAGCTGCTCATTCCGATTTCAGTCAGCTGCCAATAACTCATTTACAAAGCGCGCTCTTTACATTCGAACAAGCAAACGTACATGCCTCTTTATAAATGGATGGACTTTATGACTGATGTTGCGTATTATTTAATTTTATATCGTATATAAATAGTCTGATGTACATATGTACGTTACAAGGCTTGAAAATGTTATTTATTTTAATATGAAGTGGAAAATATGTATAAAAATATACATAGACAGTTACATACTTACATAGGTGTCCGGTAGAGTAGAATAGTACCTATCTCTTCCGAGATGTCGCAAGAGGCGACTAAGGTATTCTAGAGACAGCATTTATTCGTGCAGAAATAACACAATATTATGCAATGCTGTCACTGTACTGCTCGAGGGAACGCAATGGAGAGTAAGAATTTTTTGACTAATATCAAAATGGCGGCGACGTAGTTCGCCACCCGTCACGTCATGTTTCCCGCGCAGGCGAAAAGTGGGCTTCGTGTGTGCCATCTGTCTGCCCATAACAAATGCTGTGTAATCCAGAACATTTCTGTGTGGCACCACACTGCGCCCGTCCCGCGAGATGTTAGTTCTTAAGACTCATATCCCCAGTGATTACGCTAGCTCTCAGTGCCCTTGAAACCGAAACACAGTAATGTTTGCACACTACTGCTTCACGGCAGAATAACTGGCTCCATAAAAATCGTACATACTTTTCCTTTGTTTTAATATAATTTTTAATTATTTTCTATAATTTGTAGTAGATACATAATGATATGTATTTAAGAGCGTGTAATCGTCGACAAACGGTTAACGGTTTGGGGAGATTATTGTAATGTACCTAATTTTTGTTTAAATAAATAAATAACAATACGTAGCCGATATTGCTGGATTCTACAGTCTCAAAGAAAATTAAATAAATTCTTGTATTCTTCTATTTTGTAATCCTTCTTGCAACATAAACAGTGTCTTGAATACTTTCTCGATTGTGGGGAAAAGTCGTGACTGTACGTACAGTCCATGTAAATAAAAATCCCCCCATCAATTTCCTGTGTTCTTGGTGACCCACAAATCTGACGAAGTAGTCCCTCTATCCAGTAACCCTTTTCATTTCATTATTAAAAGCAATGTCTTGTGTCTTGTATTTCAGAGAATTTTGGCCACCCTCATGAATCCTGGGGTATCCTACCCCATATACAAAACAAATACAATATTGACATATTCACAGTGGGTAAGAAGCGATGTGAGCACGCGCAGCCCACTGTAAATATTTGCCGCACTATGATATGAGCCACAGTTCATTGCGCTCGCGGATCTATATTTGTGATCGCTGGTAGGGAAACTACACCATTTCTATCCACGTTTTACGAGCAACAGTTTTCAGCTCCGGCATTTTTATTACGATTCTTTGGGTATGCTGGGATATAAAATATTGGTTACTATATTTCATAGTTTGACTTTGGGTGAGGTAGAATCTAATGGTATAATTGTACTTTTATTGTATTGGACCTCCTTACCGGAAGAAGGTTTAATAAAGTTAAGATATGTCTGTATATTATTTTTTATCAGAAACTGTGTAAAAGTCTTGTAATTTCTACTTGCTTTCTCTCATTTTTCTAATTACGTCAACAGACTCATTGTATCTGGCACTGCATCCTGGCCTAAGTCTGATCTTATCGCAAGAGCGTTACATCAGATGCAGGTAGGTTGTCGACGACGACGAGTTAATGCCTTAGTCCGTACACTTGTGACACTATAATATCTCCTGCACAGCCGATAGCTTTTGACCGTATTTGGAGGAAACCATCGTTCAGTTCACGCTAATCAAGGATCATGTATACGCTATGAAAAGTCAGAAGATCTCATTTAAAATTTGCGCTTAATAAAGCACGATCATATTTAAACAGTACACATCAAAGGTTTCAACGTTTCTTCGAAGAATTTTTCCACATCGACCAGTAATGGTTCAGCCTCCTAAAAGGCCATTAGCATACGAGCGAATCGTCCCGTCAACGCAGTCCGAGGCATATGACAAATTATTCACTTACCAGTATTTACAAGGCCTGATATGAGATATATCACAAATTTTACATAAACACTCTTGTTAATATTGACAGTGAGATTAAATTGCAATGGCTTGTACCTATCTAAGCCGAAGATACATTTGCCTTTCAAGATTTTGAAGGCACATGGTGTCGCCATATTTATTTTACAGTCTGCTGCTATTCTAGGAATCATATTCCACCGTATACTTGCGTATTTCGGTGCAGGTGTCCAGATGTCGAACGCGTTTTATTCGTTTTGCGTGATTTTCAGCGGGGGGAAGTATAATGCGGACGACTTATTAGGTTTCTGGTTGCGTCTGCGGATTTATTGCCGCAAGTTTTGTTGATTTATTTAGAGCTATATTTGTCATCGTATCCAAACCAATTAATGTCAGACGGGTGATTGTTGATTAGTTTTGATTTTGATATACGTGTCACTGTGTTAGTAACGATCGTGATAAAGAGGGAATCTATATTTTAATACGTGGATAGAAAGCTAAAATGTATGTCTAATATGTATTACAAATACATTAAATTTGATAAAATAAAACGATAATTATTTACGATGTCAATCACATAATAGTCTGTCGTTTGTTCTCTGTTGTTGTTTGTCTGTTCATTCTGCGAATGACATCACACATAATAGTCTGTGATCAAACCGTCGCATAGAGTATTTATAATGTTGCCAAAAAATAATTACTTAAACCTCAATAACGTTCATACTTAAAAATGTTATGAATTACGCTTGAATTTTGACCACTGATGGGCATCTAGTTACAATAAATTTGACTGTTTTCAAACGATTTACATTCTCATACACCATAACTGAACCACATCAAGCAATTAAAGAGAACACAATTAGTATTTTTATAAGATAAAGGGCGGAGACCAGCAAAACGTTCACCTAAAGGTAAAGTGCAACGTCTGCCCATAACAAATGCTGTGTCATCCAGAACATTTTTGTGTGCACCACAATGCGCCCGTGACCCAGTGACATCAGTTCTCATATGCCCTGTAATGACACTAGCTATCAGTACCTTTCACACTGACACTACTGTTTCACGGCAGAATAACTGGCCTGTGGTGAAACCTACATAGATGGATTCCTGCATAGGAATCTTTCGACCAGTAGACTGCCCAATCCACTCCTGTACATTATAAATACGTTAAATCGTTTTGCGATACTTGAATGGGCGTTTAGCGGCGGGCACAAAGAAATGCAGCTTTGTATAAATAATTATGATTTTCTCACGAATGGCACATGTTCACGCCTAGGAACAGAAATAGTAATGGAGTCGCTCAGAATACAATAATGGAAGCTGCGATTTTATTTCCCCTTTTCTTCATTTTCAAAGAAGTAGCTTATAATTTTTAAGAAGTATTATTTATGTATATTAGATGTGGCTCAGTTCAGTTACAACAATATAAAGTATTACGGACTACTCCCTCGAAGAAAACAGCATTATAGCATTGCCGCGTTACGCATTGTGAGTGACATGATCCGAAGATTGAATGATTGATTGTCATTTTATGAAAGTGCTTTAGGGTGACAACACACCTAAGTCTTTATTGTTCATTGAAGATAGATGTATATCCGGAATATGTATCTAAATGTAGAATTAACGGTGGAATGACAGATGGCGTTATATATACTTGCATTTTAAAAATTTCTACATCACGGTGTTGAGATTATTTGTAAATTGACGTAAGGGCGTCATCCATACCAATATTATAATTGCGAAAGTAACTCTCTCTGTCCTTCTATCTGTTACCATTATTAAATTTAACACGAGCGCCTTCCATCTGAGCCTTAGCCGTTGATATATATATATATATATATATATCTATCTATCTATATATATATATATATATATATATATATATATATATATATTTAATGAATTAAAAAGCTTTTCCTGTGCTGGTAAATGCTATGCCTGGCGGTAACAGCAGCAGTGTCGGCCAGAAGTTTGAAAAGTTCTCTGTGACATAAGTCTGCGCTCGTCATGAAATATCACTTCTCAAGTCTCAAATGCATTATATTTTTTTTATTGGAATAATTGACGAAACGAGCAAAACGTTGACCTGATGGTAAGTGCAACGTCTGCCCGTAACAAATACTATGTCACAGCATTCTTGAGTGGTACAACACTGCGCCCTTCACCTTGAGACATCCGTTCTTAAGTCTCGTATGTCCTGTGATTACACTAGCTCTCAGTGCCCTTCGGACCGAAACACACAGTAATGTGTGCACACTACTGCTTCACGGCAGAATAACTGGCCTGGGGTGTTACCTACCTTACCAGATTGCTGCATAGGAATCCTACCAGTGAAATTACTGGGCAATAGAGACTCTTAACTTAAGCCTCAGGATGAGGACGCAATGGACACAGGAAGTTCCGATTTAAGGTTTCAAAATCACGATATGATACCACCAGAACGATTTCAGTCTCGTCACTTGATACCGCAAGTAGAACAAAACATGGTGTTTATTTTAAAGGTTTATGCGTTGAAATATATTATCCAAGTTATATAAATAGAGCAGATTAATACAAAATTATGAAACTAATTTATGAGCTATCATTTATTTACACTTGCACGCCATGGCCTCCTGCGGCTTTATCAATTGCTCCATTTATTTAATTGCGTGTCACGCTATTTACAACATTACTTACAACAATTTGTTATGTTTGTGACATCTGTTTTGCTCAGCAGCGTATCTGCTGAGTCGTGGATTCGAATCCCTGCCGAAGTCAAAATTATGATATGCGATAAGATCTGAGTGATACTATGGCAGTGTGACATAATCGTTACAACGGCTGACACATAACGGAGGTAAAGATGAGTGAGTGCCACTGTGCTTGCAATAGTAACGGCACTGTAATATATTGTAAGTAGGCGGACAGTTCGTAGTTGGTAACGTGAATATGTTGCTGTGGTTAAAATCTGCCTGGATGATATTATCAAACCTAATATCAATATCGGAAATTGAATCGAATTGAAAATAATATCATAAATCAACTCAGTTCTGATTACTGCATAATATTTTGCTATGACAAATATTTGACGTTTATTCAAATGAATCCAATATTTAATATTTACATACTAATTTAATTGGGCTTTGGTTCATAAATTATAATGTTTAAGTTATATAATATTCTGTAAACACGATTAAAAAATTATCAAGATAAATTTAAAAAATACCACAAACATTTTTAATCTATAGTTTTACCGCCAATTTATCATCTCCACAGTTTTCAACGGCCATATCCGATCCGCAGATTTATGGTCGTGCCCTTTTTTTTGTCTGTTTTGTTTATTTATTTAAAAAAAGACATCGGTGTCAAGTTGCACAAAAAATGGCGTAACGAGCTTGGGATTTTTAACTCGTCTGCCGCTTTAAGTGTGAAGGTGATTTTTTTTAGCTAATGCACTCAAGTTGCTGAGAAGTTCTGTTAATATTTAATCTAGTTATCAGACTGTGCATTTTGCAATCGGATTTTTGTCTTGTTTCCTTTCATTTATTTGTTTTTTTTTCTTAAATATTGTTAAACCTTGGCAATAACCACCATTAGCATGTTCTCTGCTCATCCCAAAGGTAGACTGGTGGACTGCCTATAGGCATTAAGTCCGACTTTTTGTACACTTTTTTTGCAAATAAAGTTTAAATAAATAAATAGACATTTCTACGCTTTTATTAAAATTAATTATTTTCATTCAATTCAGTTTCCTATCGTCACACTGTTAATGTTTTATAAGAAAAACAGATTAAAATAAGTACGTGAGTAAGCCGTCACTTTATTATGGAATAAAGTTAAAGACAAGTAAATTGTTCGCCTTACGGTAAGTGCAACCAATAACAAATGCGGTCACCTAAAACATTTCCATGTGGCACCAGCACCACACTGTACTTGTCAGCCTGCGACATCAGATTTTATGTGCCCAATAATTTCACTACCTAACAGTGACTTTAGACCCAAATACAGTACTGGTCTATTAGAAACCATCTACTGAAGTCAAGGAGATAACGGAATCATCGGATGTCGGAATTTTTGTAAATTCTCAAATCTTGACGACATTCGGCACAGAGATAGCTTGCAACGTGAAGACGGACATAGGATATTTTTTTTCGAAAAACAAAAGAGTTCCCACGGGATGTTTTAAAATCTATATCCATGCAGACGAAGCCGCGCGCATCAGCTAGTTGTTTTTATATGCAGGAATAAAAAATGTATCTATTTCATACTAAATGAAATAGATACATTTTTTATTTATGTTGTTTAATAAATATGTTTAGCAATATTTAGGTAGTTCACCTGATGGTCAGTGCAACGTCCGCCCATAACAAATGCTGTGTCACCACCCGCGTAAAAAAGCCGACCCCGATCGATGATACACATATAAATTTCACTATTTGAATTGGATTTTGGGGTTTTAAATTGTTTGCTCAGCGCAAACAAACCCTAATTTTTTTATTTTTTTAATAAAAGTATCCTGAGTTATTCGCTGTAATATCAGCTATCTGTCAGTGATAGTCCCATCATAATCGGTCCAGCCGTTTCGGAGATTAGCCGGAACAAAAAGACAGATAGACAGACAAAAAAATTTAATATTGTTTTTTTCATCTAAGTACCGTTTCATAAGCATTGCGTCAAAAGCTGTTATTTTGTTATTACAAACAGACACTTCAATTTTATTTATTTGTATAGATTTGTCTTGATTTATTGTTATTGAAAGATTATTTGCAAAGCTACATGCATCGAAACATTTCGTCGACGGCAATTTGGAACATTTACAAAGCTTGTCTTCGCTTTTGTTTGCATTTAGAAAGTCAGTCAGGCTATCTGAATACTGCATATGGTGTAGGTAATTCCGTGGAAATTTGTAGAGCAAGCCAGCGCTACCCAGAACCCTTGTTTTTCTTATAAACAACGTGTATCGACTTACTGCCGCGGGCTCGCTTTACTACGAAAACATGAGATTTGTAACGGAATGTTCTGCGCACAGATTTAAGGCAATCGGTACGCAATAACATGAAATTGTGTTGTTGTATTTGCGATTATAAACTCTCGCTCCTAGATATTTTTGTATTAAAGTTTAATTAAAGTAGACCAGTAGTATATAGGATTACCGCTATAGCTCCCAGTAACAGGAAGCTGAAGTGGCAATGTTCCGGTTAGTAATGTATCATTCGGTAGGTTATCTAGTAACAAAATCGCACCAGCAAATTAAGTGTATAAGTGAATGCACCCCCCACCTCCCCCACTGCACCGTCTGATTAGGCGACGATGGCTGATTGCTCTCTAGTAGAATGTCTTTTATGCAGGAAGGGATGGTGGTAGAATTCCTATGCAGGAATCCGTCTAGGTAGGTACCACCCTAAGGCCAGTTATTCTGCCTTGAAGCAGTACTGTGCAAACATTACTGTGTTTCGGTCTGTGGGGCACTGAGAGCTAGCGTAATCACTGGGCATATGTGACTTAAGAACTTGTGTCTCAGACTGACGGGCGCAGTGTACACAGAAATGTTCTGAGTAACGCAGCATCTGTTATGGGCAGACGTTGCACTTACCATCAGGTGAACGTGTTGCTGGTCTCGTCACTTTATCAAATAAAAAAAGAAGGGATATAGAAGTGCGCAAGATTTATCGGTTATATGTGACTTAACAACTGACTCAGAGTAACTAGCGCAGCGCGGTGCGGCATGAAACTTGCCATGAAGAGGCTGACTAATTACCGAAAGATTCCAACCTTTTGTTTGCTTATTACTTTAGTCGCGATATATTACATGCGTAATATTTTTTTTATTGGATAAAGTGACGTGACGAGCAAAACGCTCACCTGATGTAAGTGCAACGACTGCCCAAAACAAATGCTGTGTCACCATGAATATTACGGAGTGGCACCACACTTCGCGCGTCACCTTGACAAATCAGTTCTTAAGTCTAAAATGTCCGATGCCGTTGTTTCAGACTGAAATATAATAATGTTTGCACACTACTGCGTCACGGCAAAATTACTGGTCCTGGGGTTGTACCTACCTAGACGGATTCCTACATAGGAATCCTGTCTATTAAACATAGATGCCGGCATTATAAATAATAAAGGTAATATAATAAAGGTTTCTATTTGTTATCTTCTTTAACATATATAACTGGAATTAATCCTGCTTGGATACGTTGCATAACATTCGATTTCAGTAGAGAGCGATTAATTTTGTTGTTACGTTGATGATTCATAGACGAATGTGACTGGCCGCATAGTATAGTGTATTTTGACCTGGTTACCTGTCTTCTACGCCGCTTATCCTGGGTTCGAATCCCAGTCGAAGCCAACATTTGTGGCACTCATTTGGGGTAGGTAACTACCCGTGCCCGATGTACCGCTCGTGCGATATTATCGAAGTTTCGCAATGCATCTATCGCTATACATCGATCCATTTATCGCTAAAAGACTCGACTACAAAATATATTATTCATATCAATACTTGATATTTGTCTCTCTGATCAAGAGTTGGAAATTACCTTTACTATTTTTATTCTGTTAACCTTTAAGGTAAACTTTTAATTGTTAAACCTAAAAATAACTCGCAGCACAGTCTGCTTTAAAGCCATACCAGGATCGGGCCTTAAGTAAATATTTATTCAGAATCATTCTCCACGCCCTTGAACTTGCCTTTAAAGGGTTAGATGGCGACACGCAGGGAGGTTAAATGTCGGGAAACTAACATAAACTCAGAACTCAGAGTACGCAATTCACAATTTTAACTTAAAAACAATATTAAAATAATAGAAATTAAATATAATACCAGCAAATAACGTTGTAGGTTTGGGTTCAATTGTTATTAAAAATAACCATTCGTTTAGGAAATAAAAAAAAAATATTACGCAGATACCATAGACAAGCATTACAAAGCGACAGTATTTTTTACCGTCGAAAAGAAAACCTCTACAAATAAATAAAATTGAAGTGTTTGTTCGTAATAACAAAATAACAGATTTTTACTCAATGCTTATGAAAGTATATACGGTACTAATAAGAAAAGAACTATTTTTAAAATTTTTGTCTGTCTGTTCCGGATAATCTCCGAAGACTCCGAAGACTTTCACTGACGGATGGCTGATATTTTAGCGGGTAATTTAGGCTAGTTTAATTTTAGTAAAATAATTAGGGTTGCGCGCAAAAAATTTGAAACCCCAAAACCCGACTCAAATTGGGAGATGTATATCATCGATCGGAGTCGGCTTTTTACGCGGGTGAAACCGTGGGGCAGAGCTAGTATTTTCTACGATCAAGATAAACGTAGCCACACGTTTTACAAATGTGTACGTTTGTAGTGGTTGATAGAAAGTCGTTAGAGCCTCGTGTTTTCAACAACCTACCTCTTAATCAAAGTTCCGTACACACCAAATGCAAATTTGTTCTCACTCTATACACATTGGTTAAAATGAAGGTGGTTTTCGGTCGTCTAGTAAATTACTCAAAATGTACAATAAAGTTTAAATTTACACATACTTGGTAATTAACTTCCACAAACTAACAAGTTGTTCTATCAATAACCGAATCAATAAACGTAAAACACAATTTTCGACCTTATTATTTATATATTTATTCATTTAATTATGGAAACAGTTTTCAATAAGTAGCAATCTCCAAACGGCAACACTTAAATATGTTGAACGAAAGTAAATTATAGTTCGCTTTTACTAAAGTATTGCTGGACTTTGCTTGGTCTTCAATTTAATTTTCCAACGAGCACATGCGGCTTAAACTTACACTGTCACTCTTTCACAGTCCGAGTTGGCGCCAAAAGTATTATTTTCGACCTTTATAATGTACATGGCAATAGTTTCTGAAATTCTTATGATCTAATATTTACTTTTCATTTTCTTCCTTCGCCTTACTTTCTGCATGATTTGTTTTTATTTATTTATCTTTTTAACTAGCTGAGCCCCGTGGTTTCATATATACTTCCCTAATTGAATCGGGTCTTGGGGTATTAATTTTTTTGCGCGGAACTATAATTATTTTTCTAAAATAAAAGTTACCCACTATAATATCAGGTATCTGTCAGTGAAAGTCTCGTGAAAATGGGTCCAGTCGCTTCGGAGATTAGCCGGACCAAAGAGACAGATAAAATTTTAAAAATTGTTATTTTATTATTAGTGTCGTAGATACTTTCATAAGCATTGAGTAAAAACTGTTATTTTGCAGTTACAAACACATACAAACACATTACAAAAACAAACACTTCAATTTTAGTTATTTGTATAGGTTTGTTCTGTATAGATAGAATAAAAAATTATACATAAATAATTACAATAAATAAATAAAAACAATAAAAAAATAACGAATAGAAACGAATGCTATGTTAAGGTGTATAAATTATCTAAGGTCATCTAGTACAGAAATAAGTATAATATGCGTTACCTGGTATTGTAAAATCCTTATATTATTCAATTACAAATTACCAAGAAATGGTTTTCACTGAACAATATTAATTGTTTAACTATTTTTAGAAACATTTGTAATAAAGCTTGGAATACATTCGGATGCAGCGCACATAAAAAAATCAATATGAACGTGAGTAATTTGGCCACCGAAAGTAATTGCATTATTAAGGTTTCTTTTCTGGCGTCGGATTTTTTGTCTGTCTGCAATAGGTAACTGTATCAAGAGGTTAAATTCACCAAGATAGTTCACAAGTCTAGACTTTGCAGACTTGAACAGGATTTTTAAATTGCCTTCAAGGCTGATTCGATCAGCCAATTATATTGAAAATACTAGGTATTAGTACAATGTAGTGGGAAGTAAGTTTTTTGTTATTTTAACTTGAACAAATGATTACAATATTACTTTAAAGCTATTGTATTTTTGGTCTTCTGATTCTGCCGTTGGCAACAATATGAGTATGAGAAATGTACGAGTATGATTTTCAATTCTTTAACAAATATCACCCCATCTCATCCCGTATCGTAAACGTCGTCAGGGGGAAAATGAAAACTTGAATAAATAAACTGCGGTTGCCAACCTGCCCTTCAAGAGTGGCAACTATGGCAAAATCCCCCAAAATGAGAGCTACAAACTTGTGGCAACCTATGGAGGACGCCTATGTTCAGCAGTGGAAATGATGAATGATGATAATAAATAAATATGAATATTTTTTTTTATTTAATTATTCTATTTGCGCTTTTAGTCGTGTGGTGGTGGCGTTAGAAAACCATCATTCCATTTCGGCGCGTTGGTGTGGTAGTAAAAATCGAATTACACGTTAGGGAATACGAAAACACAAATTGTAGGTTTTCGGGTCTGTCTGTGTTGTGCATGTGAAATCTGTGTATGTAAAACACACCCACGAGACACATAGATTTTTTCAAATTGCAGGAAAAATTCCGACAGTTAACGGAATATGTCCTGTTACTCCAACAGTAGAAGGAGTAATGGAAATTAGAAATATGCTAGACATAATACATACATCCGCGTGTTCTTGAGCCAATATTTATGCGTGATTTTCCCCGTTTCTCCTTTGATCTTTTTGCATTTTGTTATATCGGGCACTGGTGGTAGGATTCCTATGCAGAAATCCGTCTAGGTAGGCACCACCCGAGGGCCAGTTATTCAGCCGTGAAGCAGTAGTGTGCAAACATTAGGTACTGCATTTCGGTCTGAAGGGCACTGAGAGCTAGCGTAATCACTAGGCATATGAGACTTAAGAACTGATGCCTCAGGGTGATTGGCGCAGTGTTTTTCTGGGTGACACAGCATTTGTAATGGGCAGACGTTACACTTACCATCAGGTGAACGTTTTGCTCGTTCCGTCACTTTTATCAACAAAAAAAAATTACGATATTCTCAGAGAGAAACGGTCATCAGTTTTTTTCTAAATTTGCACCTCTAACTAGACTTTTCTCTTTTCTTGTATCGTGAATGCATTTTAAATTATATGTTTCGTGCGCGAATCAGACCCGCGACCCGTAGCCAGTAGTCCAGGTTAACCAGCCGAGCCAGCTTTTTATTTTAAAGAATTTAATTTAAATGTAGCGAATACTTCGTAGTTCGATTTAAGTAGAAGCTGAAGCTCGTTCATTAGTCTGTTTCAATTTATTTCTTGTGTAGATGTTATCTATGATAGTTTACATGTACCAACGTTAAAAAATTGCAAGCTTTAATTGGAATTACGTCTTTGGTATAAGTCATTAGGAATATCTGAATATTAATTAACGAAGAAAAACACATTGGAGCAAGCTATAAAAAAGAAAAAGCTCAAAAAGATAGTGCTCAAGTTTTTTTCTTTTATTTGGTCCTTTTTAGCAAGATGCGGTTTACGTTTACGTAAATAAATACAGACTTGTGTGAAGTTAGAGAGGAATAGTTACAAAGATGATCATATAATAATTTTACTGGTGGATTCCGTGTGGTAGCGGCTGCAGAGAATCTACCACCCCTTCTCAGGTTTGAAGAGCACTGAGAGCTAGCGTAATAAGCAGCGCATTGTGGTGTCACTCACACAGAAATGTTTTGGGTGAAACAGCATTTGTTATGGGCAGACGTTGCACTTATCATCCGGTGAACGTTGTGCTCGTTTTGTCCCTTTATCAAATAAAGAAACTCCCGCGGGAACTACTTGATTTTCCGGTAAGTATCAATGTATCTATGTCCGTCTCCTTCAATATCTCTGTGCTAAATTTCGTCACGATCGGTTCATCAGTCGAGCCGTGAAAAGGTAACAAACAGACAGAGGGACAGAGAGAGTTACTTTCGCATTTATAATATTAGTCCAGGGCGGTTCTCACCGCCCAGAGTTACCGACACACAAGTCGACAGTCCGAATGGAGGCCCGCAGCCTCCCTCGGACGGTCATTAGATGACATAAAATCATATCGCAGTCCGAATTTCGAGGTTATCGTAGGAGTTTATTTATGTATTTATGTTTGGATCAAACCAAACCTGGCACGCGGGCCCTAGGCCCGTGAGCACAGCTTCCGATGAAGCTGTAAAAGCCAAAAAAGGCTAACAGCAATTACATCACCGAAATTACTAATAATATTAGTATGGATTCCGATGTAGCGTCTTTTACCTTCCATTGTACAAATTAACTAACCTAACCTAACACTAGACCTATATCGTGAGTTAATTTTAGAGACATTTTCACAACACAACCAGAACAGAAAACCAATAATTTGTGTGTTCCACAAATGTCGGACCCAGCTAGGATTCAAAGCAAGCAGCCGCTGCGTAGAAGTCGGGTACTCTGTCCACTAAGCCATGCGGTCGTGTAAGTACACTGGCATTGCTTACTTGATCTGTAAACATTCAAGTGATATTACCTGTGTTTAAACGCATCGTAATGCTGTGTACCGTACACTTGAAACGGCCGAGAACAATTTAGTCTATTTGTATGACGGCTATGGCCACACAAGTGGCGTCTGAGGCGAAGGACACAAGTGGCGTGGGTTATTTTCATGGGACTTGTCTCGTCTGTCCGACGGTAATCAGACCATACTTTTTTAATAGGCATACTTTTACATAGGCCTCTCCCATAGAGTGCAACAAAAGTTTGTAGCTCTCATTTTTGGGGGGATTTTGCCATAGTTGCCACGCTTGGCAGGCGGGTTGGCAACCGCAGTTTATTTATTATGATGTTGCAGGAAGATGCTGCTGCCCATCTTCTGCTTTTAATTTTCCCTCCGTCGACTTTTACGACACCCACGGGACGAGATGGGGTGGTAGATTCTCTTAAGCCGCTACCACACGGCGGTTTTAATAACATTTCATTGGATATTTGAATTCCAATCCAACAGAAAAATTATTTTTAAAACTGTAGTATATAATTTGAGATCTTTGAATGACACCTAGAAGTCTTTTCAAATAAAAACGGTACGTGCGTTTTATAGACGTAAATTTCAAAAGCGCAAATATTTAGGTAATTTCGCATGGAAGTCGGAACAACTATCAGAATCGTACTCGCGACCTATAATTTAGAGCCCTATCTCTAAGCTAAGGCTTGTCAAAAATTGATAAATTACGCGACCATATGTATTCTAAATATACACATACTGTTGTAAGTTGGCTTGGCATTAAGTAACTTACAACAGTATGCAAGGGTAGCTGCCCCTTACGTTAAAAGGCTTGGTCTTTCTCTGCGAAATAAAATCCTTAACGATAATATGGCTGAAGTGGCAATGGACCCACATACCCCGTAGAACAAGATAGAGCGACGACCTGTAGGGTTTTGCAGGAGGATGCAGGTGGCTCAAGATCGTGTTTTGTGGCAATCTATGGAGGAGGCCTATGTTCAGCAGTGGACTGGTGTGGGTTGATATGGTGATGAAGAGAAGCAAATTGTAGTTAATTTTTTCACAATTTTAATGTTTAATTTCTTTACTAAGCGGGTTTTATATTAAATAAACTTACATATAAATAAATACGGAAGCAACTGGCGCGATATCGAATTTCTAGCGACAAAGAAGATCAATGATACGAAATTCTGGACCACACAGTACACTCACGCACACTCACTCGCACATTCATATTTCAATCAAATCGCTCATGAAACAAAGTTTCGTTTTTACAAGATTAATGCCTTATAGAGTTCTATTTGAGACATTAGTATGACGTGTAACGGAGCCGATCTGATGCTCGCTCATACGAAACATGACTAAACGCTATTTTAAGTTCTAGGCGACAGCGATTTTTATAAAAATCTTTTGTTTATCCTATTTTTAACTTCTAAAAGAAGTTTGGTATTAGCTACCACTTTCAAACTTATGATCATTTTTTTTTATTGTATAAAGTGATGAAACGAGCAAAACGTTCACCTGATGGTAAGTGCAACGTCTGCCCATAACATATGCTGTGTCACCCAGAACATTTCTGTGTGACACCTCATTGTGCCCGTCACCCTGAGACATCAGTTCTTAAGTCTCATATGCCCCGTGATTACGCTAGCTCACTGTGTCCTTCAAACCGAAACAAGTAATGTTTGCACACTACTGCTTCACGGCAGAATAACTGGCCTGGGGTGGTACCTACCTAGACTGATTCCTGCATAGGAATCCTACCACCAGTTTTTTATTGCAAAAGAGAAGTACCCGGCGATACATTTTCCCAGTGCCAAGCATCTCATTTCCGACAGGGCTTGGAGCAGGCAGTCCGCCATTACGCCCAATGTGGGTTGGCAAACTTTGTCTGCTGGAAATAAATTGTGTTTTCAGACCAGCAGGTTTACTCACGATGATAAGCATGTGGCAAATCTGCACTTAAATTTCATTTACTAAATATATATATATATATATATATATATATATATATATATATATATATATATCTATATATATGTATATATATATATATCGAACGCCTAACGCCCCCTAAGCTACAACTGCTGTATATTAGTCACGCGTTTGTCTTATTACTCTAATAGGATAGAATGTTAAGAACACATTTTTACCGTTCTCTTTCGTTTGTTTAATTCAGAATGTTCTAATTACTCAAACTTCAATTCTAGTCTGGATCTTTATTTACTTTACGAAAAGGAAAAAGAAAAAAAATCTTTACGTAAACCCAAAGAAATACAAGATGAATCATGAAGTTCCGAGAAAAGTGTTAAACTGAAATGAAATTATAATTAATTACAATACCAACCAGCATTTATAATTAGGATCTGAGCAATAATCTGAGCAATGAAGTAGGTTAAATCCAAAATCTAAATCGGTAGCAGGATTCCTTGGAAGAAATACACCAGATACCACCGCAATGCCAGTTATTCTGTCATCCCGCAGTAAGGTACAACTACGTGTAGAAGGGCACTGCACCTAGTGTCATTAGAGGGCCAATGAGACTGAAATATCAATGTCTAATGTTAACGAGAGCAGTGCGACACAGTTTCATCGGTAACTTCCATAAAACAGGACTTATTAAACCTGGGCTTTTTGGTTGTTGTTTTAGTACTGACATCAATTTTTTTATATCGGGCATCTAGAACCGTGGGTGGTCGAAATTCGACAGTAATTAATTATTTTTTTTAAGTTATTGAGGTTTGAGTAATTATTTGTTGGGAACATCTTAAAATTCTAAGGCGACAATCTCTACCGTGTTTGACGTTGGCAGTGTGAACTTAAAGAAAAGAAAAATTATCATGTTATTGACATCGTCAATATGAACGTAATTAATGAATGCATTTTTTTTTTATTGGATACAGTGACGAAACGAGCAAAACGTTCGCCTGGTGTAAAGTGCAACGTCTACCCATAACAAATGCTATGTCACCTAGAAAATTTCTGTGTGACACTACACTGCGCCCGTCACGCTGAGACATCAGTTCTTAAGTCTCATATACCCATTGATTACGCTAGCTCACAGTGCCCTTCAAACCGTAACACAGTCATGTTTGCTCACTCCTGGTCCACGGTAGAATAACTGGCCCTGGGGTGGTACCTACCTTGACGGATTCCTGCATAGGAATCCTACCACCGACATTCTTATTATTATGTCTTTATTTTATTCAATTTAAAGTATTTGTAACACATATTATATTATAAATTTTAGATTGCTCGCTTCTTCTCCATACAAACTTTAACTATGCCAAATCGCACACTCCTCCGTCCGCGCAGTTTGCTTTAAAAGTGATACAAAGTTATCTCTTCGCGTATTAATATATAGACAGAGTTGGTAAGGGACGTATTCTCTAAGAGGTTATATATACTAATCATACTTAGCTATTATATAAGCTTATCAACAAATGCCTCGCCACTCGAAGCGCTTCACTCGAATCGCTTATGTTTCGTTAACCGCCGGTTCCTCTTAGCGATGCATTACCGTAACGTATCGTCTTGTTGCTCGTCCCCCTTAGTCTGGTCGATGTCTCGTCCACAGCCAAGGTCAAGTGATTCATACAAACTTGAGAAAATATTGACGAAAGCACCACGATCATAAACTGCCCCCCTTGGTGTACCGTTAACATATTTATTGCGTTTGTTCCTTAGTCGGATCGTTAATGAATTTAACAGAAAACAATGGTCGTTGGCATTGATTTGCTCGCGCAGTGTTTGACGGTATATTTATAATTTATTGGGTAAAAAACTACGTGCAACAAGACTTAATTTATTCTTGGAATTGTCGCATCGAGTGGAAACAAAACGTTTTAGAAACAAGTGCATGAGGTGTCCATTTACGAGTCAATAGCTTAATAATAAAGAGCTTGAGGAGATATTCAGCGTTCTTAACCTTATTTTATATCAAAAATAGCATAACGCCCCGACAATTTCTGTTAATTATCGAAAAGAAGATAGTGAACACTTTTAAAGTGGTTTAAAAACCCATACTTCCAAAAATTGTTTTACTAAACATCATATAGAATTGAGGCAAACTTTTGGGTCTTTATTTTCTTTTTATGAGGAGATTTACCACGTGCTTAGCGGTGAAGGAAAACATCGTGAGGACAACTACATGTCTGACGAATAAAGAATATTTCAAGAACCTGTGAAAACTGTCAACCCACATTGGAGCAGCGTGTCGGACTCTTCCCAGCTCCAAAACTATCTCATAAATGAGACTTTGCTTCAACAGTGGGACATTTATAGGATGTTGCTTTACTATTTTAAAATATTGTTGTTTCAAAAATTACTAATAATACCTTAATCTTAGTACCACAATAGACTAAAAACGAATATACTCGTGTGAGTCACAGACTAAATATTACAGATGCGCGGCAACAGCGTGCTGACAAACGGAAATACCTAATCTTTGCATTAGTCTATCGAGAGTTTCGCGCTTCACACATGTGGCATGTGCGAAACATGAACTTATTTGGGAAATAGCCAGGTTAATACAAATGAACACAGTTATTACGTTCTTAGTTTCCGGAGGACATTCCTAAACGTCGCATTCTTAAGTCTACAGATAATTTAATTCTTTCCACGCACATCTTGTTTATGGATTCAAGGGTATCCTATCGACAATCAGGAATTTGAGGTTATACAGTTTAACAGGTTTTACATTTGTAAAGTTATGTTTAAATGTTAAGATTAGATTATTGTTTAAATTTTTTGCTCATACATACATACATACAGTATGTATGTATTTACTAGAAATATAAGGGTAGGCAGAGACCACACGCGTAGCCCATTTTTCGCCCACGTGGGAAATGAGACGTGACGGTGCCAAACCACGTGGACGCCATTATGGTATGAGTCAAAAAATCGATACTCTTCACTGCTCCCCACGAGCTGGATTATATGTGCAGAATGTGGATTTTTTGTGCAGAATACCTATGCAATGCTGTCACTAGACAGCATTGCATAGGTATTCTGCACAAATAAGGGCTGTTCGTGCTTAGTCGTCTCATAAGACACCTGGGCAGGAAAGAGCACAACAACTTCTATTTCGTTTTACAGCAACTACTTACCAATAAATACGTAAGTGCCCTGCGTGATGCATTGTCAGCAACAAAAATTCCTCAATTCTATTATTTTACTTACTTTTAAAAAGTGTGCGTGCTGGTGTAATATAATTGAGGAACCCTTCATTTTTTTTTATTACCTGTTTTTGAGAATCTAATGCTTCACGTGTTAAAGATCCGCGGTAAATAAATTAAAAAAAATATTTATAATATAATCTGTTCGAATTTCTTTAATTCTCTGGAATTTTTGTTTCAAATGTTAGAATTTCAATTGATCCTTAAATTCAGATGGAATGCGCTATACGCTGATCTACATTCATTCTAATTGAAAAAAGTAATTGATGATTCTGACGTCCTCATGGCAGATTTTGACCACGGTGACATCTGCCGGTTGACAACCACAACACTAGGCGTCAACTCGAAAAATGGTTGTATTTACTACTGCGCCTCGCGGTTTCGCGTAAAATAAGCAGATCACATAATTGCGCTATACGTTTGACTCCTTAGGACAATCAAGAAGATTTGTATAAACTATAACTTCCCTCAATAAACGAGCTATCTAATGCAAACATATTTTTTCTAGATTAGATTACTAGATCGTCTTTCCCATTGGGGTAGGCAGAGACCACATCTTTCCACTTGCTACGATCCTCAGATCTTTCGCTTCTTCTACTTTAATTAGTGTTGTCATACAAGCTCGTCGATTGCGGGTACTTTTGACGTGGCCTTTCCTTAACGACTTCGATCTGATCGCGATACGTTCGCAAACGTCGACCCTTACCGGCTTGCCCATTCACAATCGCCTCATAAGTCTGTTTCGTCTATCTTCTTTCATCCATCCTCTCTACGTGTAAAAACAGTAGTATGATAGTGTGTTTACGTGTATTTGTACTATCACTGTACTATTTGACTGTGGGATTTTTCGGTTGAAGCCCTTTTAGCTGATGTCACGATAAATTAAAAAAACTGTCCAAGATATGCACAAAACATGTTATAGTGCCGTGTGCTGTAATTATATAAATACAGAGAGACACTCACACAATTTTACCTTCGCGTATCATATATAGCGCTTATGCGACAAGGTGTAATCTCAGACACGGCCAGAGTAGATATGTGCTTCAGCTGGGGTTTTTTTTTATTTTTTTATTAGATAAAGTGATGAAAAGTGCAAAACGTTCACCTGATGGTAAGTGCAACGTCTGCCCATAAAAAATGCTGTGTCATCCAGAACATTTATGTGTGACACCACACTGTGCCATCACCCTGAGACATAAGTTCTTAAGTCTCATATGCCCAGTGATTACGCTAGCTCACAGTGCCCTGTTTGAACTGTAGGACCGTAACCTAGCAGGCTGGTACGCTGACCGCTGATTCAAGCGATGTATATACCTAATTACAACACCGAAACACAAAATTGTGTTGTCGAATCGACACCTCCATATAAATCTCTGCGCTGCATAAAAATATACCAATCATGAGGCCGTTAGTGCAGTGATTAGCATCGCGGGCCGTTCTGCTATGGACGTGTTACGTACCTCATTGAATACAAACGAAACTATTATATTTATCGACCGGTTACAGTTATACGCAACATCGGGACGAGTTTGGCGGGCCGACGACGTGGTCATGTTACGCGATGTACCGATGTACTTGGCCGAATTTATGAACAGCGACATCTTCCGGTAATAAAAAGAAACGTGTTTAATCGATTTTTTGTGACGTAAACGAACGAGCGAAAATAAATACACACGTTTAGGATGTCAACCGCTAATATTTTATTTATACCACCGACGACCGCGGGCTTTGCGGTCAATGACTCGTTCACGGCGTCTCGGGTTCTGGGTTCGAATCATAGCCGAAGTGTTTTCATCTGAAACAAAAGACAAAGGGCGAGGGATATTCTCGCATTTTGTGTGTATTTTGTGAACTATATATTCTCTATGAAATGAAATAAAATGAAATTTACTTATTCTTCAACTTAAGAAATATAAATTTCGTTTGTCAAACGTAATTTTTTTTACAATCTACCACCTTTTCGTAATGAGGTGGTTCTGACGAAGAAGAAACAGGCGAAAGAAACTCCGCAGATGTGCTCTATTTTGTAAAATTTTTGTCAAAAGTACATTATAAATAAATTTACAAAGATCTGTGTCATGTATAAGCGTTGTTGGCATCTTATATAAGTAATCGGAAGACACCGAAAGTTCGTAATCAGCAAAGTTTAGTCATTTATACTGCAACTAAATAATACCTCACTACCCGTAAACATTTAAACACTTCACCTTCTACTGAAATCGGAGATAAAATCGCAAATGAATAAAAATTGACAAAGTTATAATGTCATTATGTACTAACGAAATATTGATTTTAATTGACGACCGCGTAGCGTAGTGGTAAGCGTACCTGACTTCTACGTCGCGGGTCCTGAGTTCGTAACCCAGTCGGAGTCAACATTTTTGCAAAAACGTTAGTTTTCGGGTCTAGCTGTGTTATGCATGTGAAATTTATGTCTGTTAAAACCACCCATTACACAGGAGAAATTCTAGTGTTGGGAATAGTTAAAAAAAATTGTAACTAACGTGTCTGCAAATTAATAAGCTGGGTGACACAGCATTTGCATGGGCAGACGTTAAACTTACCATCAGATGAACGTTTTGCTCGTTCCGTCACTTTTATGAAATAAAAAAAATGGGGAAAAGGCGTGATTATATGAATATATATATATTTATGTACTCGTATTTATGTATTACAGTGACGTTAAGGAATGTGCAGAAATACTATATCCTTACGTTATGGACCGCTTATTAATTTTGCAGACACGTTAGTTATAATTTTTTTAACTATTCCCAACACTAGAATTTCTCCTGAGTCGTGGGTGGGTTTAACGTGACGGGTAGCGAACCACGTCGCTGAAATTTGACGAACGAATTGAAATTGTTACTCCACATTGCGTTCCCACTCCAATGCTTCCAATGGTCTCAACAGGGTGGAGTAGATATAATAATTTGTTATAACCTGCCTAGCAGTTCAGCAGTGGACACGGGCCTCCTTGAATTACGGTAATCGTCGATGAATCGATTTCACGAAAAAAACTAAACGAAATATTCACTGATGTATTGTTTGCGCCAGGTTATATTTAGACTCCCCAAAAATATTCAAAAGTTCAACGTCCTCCCCGACTCTTCTTTCCTTTCCTCCATCCCTTGAATCGTTGTAAACAACAATACTGCATTGATTACTAACAGATCCAACTCTCATTGTGTTGTTTAATCATCAGCAGTGACGTAAGCCCTCCGTATACGGTGCTCGAGCGTTCTCTTCGCGCGAATTATGACGGTCGAGCTGTGTATTATACGTGAATAACGTGACCATACGTCCGGCTTTGAGCGGGACAGTCTCTTTTATAAGCTATGTGTCCCGCTGTCCCCAAAATACGTAAAAATTCATATTTAAAAACTTAAAAAAAAGTTAAAGTAACGTAACAGCCTATAAATGTCCCACTGCTGAGCACAGGCCTCCTCTCCTTTCTGAGAGGGTTTTGGAGCGAGGAATGGTCCGCCACGCTGCTCCAAAGCGGGTTGGCGGACTTCATATATCCTTAAAATAAAGGCGAGCACCCGGCCCCCCGAACTTATAAAATAAATTTTGCTCATCCCCAAAATGAAACTAGATTACGCAAGATCAGTTCTTATTTTAATTTTTATCATTCAACATTACACTCACCGTGCGATGCTCAAGAGAATCTACCACCCCATCTCGTCCGGTGGGTGTCGTAAAGTTGTCACAGTGTCAAAATGAAAAGCAGGAAATGGGCAGCAGCATCTTCCTGGAACATCTGAATAAATCAACTGCGGTTGCCGACCCGTCTGCCAAGCGTGGTAACTATTTCGAAATCCGCCCAAAAATGAGAGCTACAACCTTTTGTGCCAAAATACGGATGCCCATGTTCAGTAGTAGACTAGTTACAGGCTGAAAAGATAATGATAATCATTAAACATTTCATAACTACGAGTATATTATAAACGTGTTTTATTCTTAAAACAATAATAATTTCCAGTTATTCTGAAGCAGTAGTGTGAAAACATTACTGTGTTTCTGTTTGAAGGGCACTGTAAGCTAGTGTTATCACTTGGCAGAAACTAGGCGCTCGCTTTCTATTTCATAGCACGCGAGTGACCTGGGTTCGATTCCCGGTGCCGGCGACACTAAAATTGTTAATTGCATTTTAAGTGCTGATATACCAAGTGCTCGGCGGTGAAGCAAAACATCGTGAGGAAACCTGCATGTCTGAGAAATAAAACAAATATTTCGAAGACGTAGTGCCACCCCGCCAACCCGCATTGGAGCAGCGTGGCGGATTCTTCCTAGCTCCAGAAATGAGGGGAGACCTGTGCTCAGCAGTGGGACATTTGTAGGCTGAAACTTTACTTTTTTTATGAGATTTACTAACTGATGTTTCACTATGACGGGCGCAATGTGGTGTCACACAGAAGTGTTCTGGGTGATACGGCATTTGGTATGGACAAAGTTGCACTTACCATCAGATGAACGTTTTGCTCGTTTCGTCACTTAATCGAATAAAAAAAAAATAGTCCCGCTCCGAGGGAAAAATTAATGGTCACGTTATACATGAAACATACTTCTGTTTTCTTGGTAACTGGCATTATATTATCAACAATGATAATTTATTTATTGCTTAACCGTGGGAGAGCATAATAATAATTAAAAAAAAATTAGACTCCTTTAAATATCCCACGGCAGTGTACAAACATCCTTCCATTTCTGAGATAGTTTCGACGATAGTTAAGAGTCCTTTAGAGTTAGTACGAGTCGGCATCATCATCATTTCAGCCTATCACTAGTTCACTACTGAACATAAGCTTCCCCCATATATTGGCACAAAAGTTGCAGCTCACATTATGGGGCGATTTTGCCATAGTTGCCACGCTTAGACGGGTTAGCTAGCGCAGTTTATTTTTTCCAATGTTCCAGGCAAATGCTGCTGCCCATCTCCTGGTTTTTATTTTCCCTCTGTCGACTTCTACCACATCCACGGAATGAGTTGGGGCGGTAGATTCTCTTAAACATGACATCTAAATATTTATTATATAATTTACTTCTAACGTGTCCCGCCGAACACGGTGTCCAATCACCACATAAAATTACAACTAGCAGTTTTAGTTACGGTGCCGCGGGATCGATCCCGGGCACTGGAACACTATAAAATGTTAGCTAAATAATGAAATGACTACGCCGTGAAGTATAAATGGAATCTAGATTTAATTGAACGCAATATCGATCGATATTGATGAGTTATGTAAATAAAAATTATCGATATTTTACCAGGAAAACAGTAGTGTGCAAACATTAGGTACTGTGTTTCGGTTTCAACGGTACTGACAGCTAGTGTCATACATACATAGATAAGATCAGGACTGTATCCCATAAGGGGTAGGCAGAGACTGGGCACTCACTGCAAAGGCAGATGACTGCCACGATCCACGTTTCACCAAAACAATATAATGCACTTGGTGTGATAGGTGGTGAGCCCATCGCCACCATGCGCTATTGCACTCTGCAGTTTTATTCCCTACTCGCCTTTTACGAGATCCATTGGATGAGATGGAGTGGTAGTATTCTTTTAACGAGCCGCCACCACACGGCTAGTGTCATAACTGCGTATATGAGACTTAGGCACTGATGTCTCAGGATGACGAACGCAGTGTGGTGCCACACAGAAATGTTTTGCGCTGAGGTTTGTAATGGTGACTTACCATTAATTGAACGGTTTGTTCATCTCCTCAGTTTCGTTCATAAATATGTCTCTTGGTTTTTGTTGCATATTCAGGTCACTATAATATCCTCGTAATAGAAACCGGTAGTGAAAAACCTAATCATTATCTACATGGAACTACATAAATGTTCAAACTGGTAGTCTCCTGGAATTCTGCTTACCCTGTTAGCAATTACAAAGTAAATTTTACATTGTTAGCTCCTAAGTAAATCTTGCTTCTTACTGGGCAGTCGCAATGGGGAGTAGGGTAATTAACTATAACTTTATTGTCGGTTATTATTAAATTACCCTTTTAATCTAGATGGTTGGTAATTGAGCACGACGGGGCTTAGTGTCGCTATCGAGTTACAAACGATTACTGTAACGTGATTTGAAGAGCTTTAAGTTGGTGATTTTATTAATTGTACACAGCGGTCATTAAACGTTTAAAAATACTTTAGAAGAAATAGAGACGGGATTGTTAAAAAATCAAGCAGACGAAATCGCGGGCAGTCAGTTAGTAGAGTCTGTACTTGATTTTTTATGGTTGTGCGCCCAAATTACAATAATTACAAAAATACTTCTACTTTTGCGTTTTTCGCGCAATTTTCTGCCACAAGAACTTTATGGAATCTGCTGCCGCCAGCGGTTTATCCGGACCGATACGACTTAGGGACCTTCAAGAAAAGAGCCTATTCTTTTCTCAAAGGCCGGCAACGCATGTGCTATTCCTCTGGTATAGTAGATGTTCATGGGCGGCGGTGATCACTTACCATCAGGTAAGCCGCTTGCTCGTTTGCCCCTTCTTACATAAAAAAAAAACTTAAAAGTCGTTATAAGACTTTTTGGATAACGATGCGACGACCGCCTGGACTAGTGGTCAGAGTACTAGAATTCTGTCCTGAGTTTGAACCGCAGCCGGAGTCGATTTTTAAACAAAAACATTAAAAAGAATCGGACCTGGTTGCGTTTATTCCCGTGTCATTGACATTGGATATACTTGTCATACTTTATTTCCATTGAAGAAATCTCCGATCAAGTCACCGAAGTATTTGTTTTTTCGTTAATTATTGCTTCCGAAATTCCAATAGAATGTCAGCGATTATTAGCGGTTATCCTGGATTTGTGACGTCCGGATCACCCCGGGAAGAAGTGACCGTGACTAATGACTTCCTACCCACTCGTTATTTGCTTAGCTGCCGACAGCTAAATTAGCCTCCCCGGAAGGAATAAAGGAAAATATTAGAAACATCAAAGTCAAAAGAGCTGACAACCGCGTGAACTAGTTGTCAGAGTACCTGACTTACGCCGCGGGTACTGGGTTCGAATCAACGGAGACAACGTTTGTGTAAATCACAAATCGTTGACATTCGACACTTTCGGCACTTATTATACAGGAGAAATCTGTATCCGTATCCGTGTCCATGGTAATGGGGAAAGTTTCTTAAAAGAAAGAAAAGCAAAAATAAAATAGCTTTCTTTGCTTGAGTAAATCGCACTTGAATAATTCGCACCGCACATTTTCGCCTCCAAGTCTTCCACATCAACCCCTTAGCTGTCCATTGCAGAACAAAGGTCTCTTCTTGGTCCAGACGATTGTGCAGCTGCTTTTAATCTCTGAATATCCTGGCGTTTTTCGAGATGGTCATTCCGTAGGTGACGTAAGTCGACTTAGAGAAATGTCTGGAGAATCTCATGTCTAGCGAAGTATGGCGGTATAAGCATCTCGGAAAATTTAATAAAACTAAATTTAAAAATTTTATCGCGATTATTTTAACTATTTATTACTCGACATTTCGGGCGTTTTACAGGACCCGCGTCACAGGAGGACAGAGATGTTTGACGTCCGATGTCTTAGTTTTTTTTTGTTGTGTAAAGTGATGAAACGACAAAAACGTTCACCTGATGGTAAGTGCAACGTCTGCCCATTATAAATGCAGTCATTCAGAAAATTTCTGAGTGACACCACACTGTGCCCAGTGATTACGCTAGCTCACAGTGTCCTTCAAACCGAAACACAGTAATGTTTGCACACTACTGCTTCACGGCAGAATAACTGGCCCTGGGGTGGTACCTACCTAGACGGTTTCCTGCATAGGAATCCTACCACCACCCGGGTACCTTCAAAATGGTCTCTGCTTACTCCTTATATGGGAAAAAATACGTGTCTGCATGTATGTATGTAAAATAAACGCTATAAAAACCGTAAAATATAGTTTTTAACGTGTAATATTCGCGTGGTGGCGGCTCGTTAAAAGAATTCTACCACTCCGTCTCATCCAATGGATCTCGTAAAAGGCGAGTAAGGAATTAAACTGCACTGTGCATCCAACAGCGCATGGTGGCGATGGGCTCACCACCTATCACACCAAGTGCATTATATTGTTTTGGTGAAACGTGGATTGTGGCAGTCATCTGTTTTTGCAGTGAGTGCCCAGTCTCTGACTACCCCTTAGGGGATACATTCGTGATCTTATGTATGTATGTTTGTAATATTCGCGTAAATTTTAGAAATAATTATCTCGGAAACTGCCATATCCAAAAAAAACACAGACCGGTGACGCATAGCAACACTTAAGGTGCGAGGTGTTTGGCACTACCGTTGCCAGTCTTGCCTAATGTGGGGAATGGTGAAGATGGTGATAATGGCAAATCCTATCTAATTGGAAGAGGCAATGCTCAGTAGCGGCCAGTTGTTACAGCTGATGCTGATTATACGTGGCATTTGTTGTGGGCAGACGTTGCACTTACCACCAGGTGAGCGTTTTGTTCGTCTCGTCACCTAATACAATCAAAAAATCAAAGTAAACCCGCGAAATATAAACGCAACGATCCATAAAATTACATAGTTGTTACTCTTATTTAGTCAGTTTTTAAATATTATTTTTAACGCGAAATTTGTTTCAGGCAAAGCCATAAATACAAGTGCATAAATGTGTTCAAGCAGCACTCAGATGTGTCATCGAATGCAAGTCGTTTTCGAAGATTCGTATTCGCATCCACGGACAATGTAGGTTATTAGGACGTGGGGGAACTATTAATATCATCGTTCGGTAGTTATTAATTGATGACAATTGATTCATGGAAATAACGCTGCAGACAAACAACTTAATTAAATCTAACCATGTAAACTTTAATGCGTTCTGTAGTTCTACTGGTGGACGTCATACCTGCATAGAAATCTGTCTAGGTAGGTATCACCGGAGCGTGTCGCACAGGGAGCTAGTGTAATTACTGGGCACATGAGACCATATAAGAACTGATGTCTCAGTGTAACGAGTGCAATGGTGCCATTTAGAAATATTGTGGATGACACAAAATTGGTAATGGGCAAACGTTACACTTACCAGCAGGTGTATGCTCGTCTCGTCAAGAGTCAAGAGTCACCTACAGTTAGACAACATACTGTGAAATAAAGGTTATTACATAATTTTTTTTAAAACTGTGTATAGAACGGGCCTACGTATGCAAAAGCAGTATACTGTAACCTAAAACATTTTACTAATGTATGGCTATAAGTAAAAATATATTTAAAGTAATAAATAAAAATATAATTAAAAACTTAGTAACTTAGTATTGAACCGATACAGTCATGCTCTGTTTTCCTTATCCGATAGTACGACGCAATCGATACGACCGGAAGAAAATATGGTTGTAATATCATAGACTGTGGACCGTTTTCATACATTCAAGCCCTCAAATAAACATTTCGTAAGCTATAATAATATACTTTTGCTTAAAATAACAGCCTTTAACTGCACCTCTGTTGAGCACGGGTCTCCTCTTTTTGAGAGGGTTTTGGAGCCGGGAAGAGTCTGCCGCGCTGCTCCAATCGGTTGTCAGACTTCACACATCGTCGAAATTTTTGTTTATTTCTCAGACATGCAGGTTTCCTCGCGATTTTGCTTTACCGCCGAATACGTGATAATCCAGCACTTAGAACGGTTATTTGTTTATTTTAGGACAGCCAGAGGTTATTATACTCGTAATATAACTAATACTATATACTAATACTAACAATTTCATTGGTTCTAGCACCGGGGATCAAACCAAAGCAATCGGCGAACTATTAAATTTGAAAGGAGCGTCCGGTCCCGGTCTCTGTGATACCACGGCTGAACTTCTGCATACATTAAACCTAAGACCCACAATTTAGCTAGTTAATTTAGTAGTTACTCGGAAGAATGAACATTGAGGACCCTTAAAATATGTTTCGCGACCAAACCCTACATTATACAATGTAAGGCGTTTCGAACCCATCATTTTATTTATTCTTTAAGGACCTCTTATGCAAGAAATCATACGCCATAAGCCGATTTGTAGACATTATGATACGCATAGTCGCTAGCAAATAACCAGTGTGCACTTTACCGCATGGAAGTAAGATTGATAGTTGAACTGCTATATATCACACTTAATCGGACTTTACTTTGCATGACGTCGTAAATTAACTAAATATACACTCGCTTGTTGTCGCCATTAAGTTTTAGAATTGCTGTAGGCACCACAGTTTTAGCAGTCATCCGTCAAACAGCCGCAACTGGCAACAATAAAACAGGAGCAAAGACAAAAAAGTGAAATTAAAGTGACTCCTACGCTGCGCAGGCGCAGGAAGCGTCACGAATCTCATACAGTTGATATAATGAGAGTAGTCAATTACGCGATGCGTGGACGGGGAAGAGACGTGCGGGCGATGAAATAAATCTCTATTATTTATGACTAGACTTTTGGTTATTTTGCGAGACAAAGATGGTGCTGGCTTGAACTAGCATTAATAAAGAATGTTAATTTAACATTTAAATTTAGCGTACCTGACTGTTGCTTAGTCATGTGTTTCAGTTCCAGTCTAAGCCAATGATTGATTTTGAATCTGACCGTTATTATGGTTGTACCGTATCCCAGATACTGCATTTGATCCTTCTTCCGATCTTATCGCATAACGTTTACCTTTGGTAAGGGAAGACGATTCCTGTATTTGAACTCTCAACCTGTATTTGTACTCGAACTTTAAAATATCCTAGCCTCCATAGATTTATCTATCTGTGACGTTACTAATTAAATAGATGAGGAAACGTCATCATTATTTTCGTTTTATAAAATAAGTAAAACTGTTGAAAAACACAAAAATTACACTATATGTTAATATTTCAATAAAATTAGGAATTTGCTTTCGAGGTGATTTACTGATATGTAATGTAGCTTATATAATAAAATATGAAGGTACTCCAAATTATTACTTATTTATCAAAACAGGTTCTTTGGTGTAGCTACGAGAGGACACACAAAAACATTTGAAAACGATTTCTTACGCGCCGTAGCCGGGCAAAAAAATTAACTACAAAAAAAAAACGAAAATTGACTACAAAAACAAAATATTTTACAAATTAGACGTCAATTCATGTACTTGAATTTAACTATACTTAATCACAAAAGGGAATGCAACCGTTGAATTCAGGAATAAAAATGTAGTCGTCCCGCCTAATCCTGAAATGACATAATCACACACAAAACCCTTTTTCTTGCTTTCATTTGAAATTAAAATTAAATGCCGAGCTTGAATATAAATTCGTACTATTAATATTATAAATGCAAAAGTAACTCTCTCTGTCCATCCGTCAGTTTGTTACCTTTTCTCGGTATAACTGCTGAACCGATCATGACGAAATTTGGCATAGAGATAGCTTGCATCCTGGTGACGGACGTAGGATACTTTTTATCCTGGAAAATCAAATAGTTCCTACGGGATATTTAAAAAAACTATATTCACGCGGAGGAAGTCGCGGGCATCAACTTATAATCAATACAATCGTTAGGACGCTAAAGTTTATGCAAGATAAGAATAACGACATCATAGACTAAAACTATGGTAACCCTGAGAAAAGATTCTACTTATTCCTTTGCTCATTTGTTAAAAGATCGCTATCTTAATTAGTCGAAACTGTTTAAGCGTGCCCAAGAAACGTGAACTCCATGAAATCGATTTCCGACAAATCAAACTAATTGAATGCAACTAAAAGAAGCTTGCGCACGCGCTCTTCTATAAATAAAAGCAAGATGGCGGGCGACCCTTCGTACCGAGCATATGCGGTAGACAAAAAATATTTTTACGGCGGTAAATAATGGAATTTCGTGTCGCGTTTTTACCTACCCAATCCGAAAAGGTAAGTTTTAGTTGTTATTTTTTACAATTAAGAATATTATGAAGATTTTTTTATTATTTTAGTTTGTCGATTACTTCTTTTTACTAAAATTTTACTACTTAATTTACTACTAATTTTACGACTTTATACTAAAATTTTAATTAAGGGAAATAGCGATCCTTAAATACATCCACAATAAAGAAAAACAAAAAAAAATTATAATTCATATGTGCAGATATTTTGTTTATAATTTATATGGTATAATCCATATAAATTATAAACAAAATAAATAATGTATTTTTTTATGTATTACATTTTGTCTATGTTCAATATAATAACTCATTTTATCTTATACTATGATTATTTTTCTGCTAATGTTGCATTGCTGCGCCTATCAAAAAATGCCATCACAACATAAATATTATGTGGAAGAGTTCTTATTGCTAATAAATACACATAGAGTTCTTTATTATAAGGAAAATTGGAAAAAATAATAAATAAATAAATAAACTATTTTAAAATATACAAAATATTGTAAATGACATACGTTTATTTGATATCCCAAATATATTGTGTATACTGTCTCGTATCTACGATAGCAACACAAGTTCTTAATATGTTAATGTGTTGCCCGACGTACATTCGAAATCCGAAGAGAGGAAACGGATGTGCCGGTGTCGCCTTTTTAATAATTCTATTTTATATTCAACTTGCGTCTAGGATAGACGCGATTAAAAATAAAAATCTCTTTTCATCTTTCGTGTGTAGGTCGCATATAATAACTTCCTACCTAAAAATGTTGGCTTTTGATGTCTCCACTTCCCACAATAATGAGACGTTAATCAAAATTAATATTGTCTGTTTGTTGTTATATCTACGCAAACAACTTCATTCATTTTAACGACGCACTTCGGATTCAGGAGAATCTTGGTTAATTTTTTTTTAGAAATAATCTAATCCCATAGTAATAAAGCAAAAATTGTTTTTACTTAGTAATTGTGTTCTGTGCGTATGTTTGTGCGTCTGTGTGAATGTATGTGATGGTGTGGGTGTCAACTTTATGTAGGGTATCTATGTGCAAACATGTTACTTTATTACAGCGCACTTTACAATATTTTTTGTAGAAATTCAAATTATTTTTCATACATTCCTTTTGTGCATATGTCTGTTAGTTGATCGAGTTTTATCGATGTTCTTGGATTTCGGGTGAATTATTATTCCTCGTAAGTCATGTTTTAAATGGTTGAATAAAAGTTTATATGAGATTTCTTCGGGGTTACTCGCTTTTGACGATACCCTATGTCAATGCCAATAATGAATGTCATAAGTTCTGAGTGATGCTTGCGCGAAGAGAAAAATATTATTTATAAATAATGTATCAATCGCTGTATCAGTGGAAATAATTTATAGTTTTTTAATTAACTCCAATGGAAATGTATTCCGCCATAACTATCATTAATTATTATTAACTTACGACAGTTGTAAAGTATTGCGCTGTTTTTTAATTTATAAAGCATCTTTATAAACGGTCGTCTTATCAAGGTAGGTTTATATCCACCTAAAGATAAAATAATGATTAAGTTTCAAAATAAAGAATACTATTTAAAAACGATAAATATAGTCGCTATGAAATACTAACCTTATATCAAATGTCCGTCACAATATTTGACGAAATTGTCAGACGAAAATAAAGATTGTAAATAATATACCTGTAAAACGAGCTGACGGTTTCGTGTATCGATGTCGTTTCTAAAAATGATACTTAAAGATTTCACACAATTTATAACTAATGTCCAACTAATTCATTATTTGATTTTGCACCTAACTACTTATGAAATACAGACTTCCACAAAGTTGGTTGATGGTATTAGAAAAAGGTGTGGGTTGGAGTAAGAAATTATGCATGTTTCGTTTTAAGAAAGACTTTCTTCTGAAATTGCACCCTATTCCTACAATAATACAGCCGCGAAAAATTTACTAAGAAGGGACCACGTTATGAACTAACACATATCATGTCATATTGGTTTTGGCGCATCATGTTTGTAAATAGTTTCCTGTGGGTAAGCGATCGTGTAATTTTCTTCTTCAATTAATGCAATGCTTGTTGACCCTGAAAAATGTTTTAAAGGTAATTTGTTTTGTCAGAAAATTCTTGCGATGTTCCTTTTTCTGGTGTCGAAAAACATACACGAAAAAAATCGAGCGATTATATTTAAATAAGCATTTAATTATTAAAGTTGAATCCTGCTTGATGGTAGGATTTCTTGTGCAGAAATCCATCTAGGTAGATGCCACCCCAGACCTGTTATTGTGCCGTGAAGCAGTAGGGTGCAAACATTACTGTGCTTGACTTTAAAGGGCACTGAGAGCTAGTGTAACGAGGACGAGGTGTGGTGGCACCACAGAAATGTTCTGGAAGACACAGCATTTGTTAAGGGCAGACGTTGCACTTACTATCAGGTGAACGTTTTGCTCGTATCGTCATGTTCCAAAAAAAAAATTAAATCCATCCACATAAAGAAACAAGGACAAAAGTAATACATAATGTATTTTAACAAACATCTCTATAATAATTTTCATGCCTGCTGCCGATGCTCGCATTTTTAATGCGTGAGGGATGCGTCTCATTCATTTTCTCTTTCGCTTTGCTTCTCAACCATTTTCCCATACACTCGTATTTATAATTCCTGTCTTTAATAAAGATGAATCCAATAAAAAAATTTGCGCGTCTGATTACTGTTTGTGCTTCTGTGTGGTGCGTGGCCTAGTAGATAGAGTATCTAACTATCGCGGGTCCTGGATTCGTTGCCAACATTTA
This sequence comes from Luehdorfia chinensis, assembly GCA_019845155.1. Classification (NCBI taxonomy): domain Eukaryota; kingdom Metazoa; phylum Arthropoda; class Insecta; order Lepidoptera; family Papilionidae; genus Luehdorfia; species Luehdorfia chinensis. Next base: position 772,337 of record JAHVAK010000612.1, read on the forward strand.
TACGAAAACAGAAATTGTTGGTTTTCAGGGCTAGTTGTATGATGATTGTCCTTGTGTCTCTGACACTGCATCCTAGCCTACCCCCGATCTTATCGCTCGAGAATTACATCGGGCATTGGTAGGTTGGGACGATTGAGTGCCCTTGTGTTTGCGCGTACACTTTTGTCACTATTATATCTCCTGCATCTCATCATTAATTCTCCATTTCATCACCTGAATGTCGTAAAAGTCGACAGAGGGAAAAGAGATGAGCAGCAGCTTCTTCCACGAACATCTGAACGAATAAATAAACTGCGGTTGCCAACCCGCCTGCCAAGCGTGGCAACTAGGGCAAACTTCCACGAAAATAAGAGCTACAGTCTATTGGGGAGGCCTGAGTTCAGTAATGCACTAGTAATAGGCTGAAATGATGATGATGATATCTCCAGCGCAGTTCATACCTCCCGTCAGTATTCGGTAGTTGCGCCGTGGCTGAAAATCGGCTACGAGAGGACATCATTTCCGTGTCAGATCAGAAAGGCATAAATACTTTTAAACACCAATTTCTAAGACCATCTCACAGCAGTAATATCAATCCATATTTTTTTATAAGGGTCTCCATAAATGTATTATGATGATACACAGAAATGGTTTCAGTCGTCACTTTATTTTTTTTAATATTACTTTAATATCTTTCAGTTTAATATTTTTAAGAGATCTTAATTTTTTTCGTGGTAGGTTTTAAATTTAAATATAAATACTCAAGGCTATAAACGCTTATCAAGATAACAAACAATTGTTCTTTCCCTGGAGCGTTTCCAATTCCTGACCATGTTAGAGAGCATCAGCGCCATATTGCTTTGTAGATGAATGAACAATCATGTACTTAGCCTCATTGATATTTGATATGAAATGAGCCAGGAACTATAAATTTGTTTTGTAAAACGTGTAGATCAGCCATTAGCTAACCTGGCTTCGAATCACAAGCGAAGTCAGTACTTGATAATGCACGTAAAACTGATAATATTACTCATGCGCTTCACATAAGATACGGAAAGATCAGACCGGGTGAATGATTAAGAAAAAGTAGGATCTCCGGTATCGTAGGCGCGTTTTACAGACATTAATTTGAGATGCACAATACAAACTCGAAAACCATCTATATGTGTTTCTGTAGAAATGTTGACACTGGCTGGGATACGACCCTTCAAAACACTGCTTGCATCCGTCAACTTCTCATAAGTTTTTAATTCCATCCATCAGTGAATTTGGTGGCACTTGGTGTCATTCTAAACCTTTTTACATTACTGCCGAGTCTACAGCTTTTGTGTAAATGTCACTACAGCCTATTAAAGATGCCTAACCTGCAAGTATATAATAGCAATGAAAATAACTTTTTAAAACAAGTGTCGCATTATTATATTTTATTTTCAGCGTTTGTACATACAGTCAAAGCTTAACCCAAAAATCATAAAGGTTTAGAAGTGGGATGGTAAAATAAGACTACACATAGTCTGTTAAATTTTCCTAAATTATTTTGGATAATATTATCAGGCTTTTGGCACCAACTCGCAAAGTGGCAATAGTGTTTTTATTTATTTTTTTAAATTCTGTTCATATCTGGAGTTTTGATATTTAATATTGATAGTTTTAGCAGCAAGTGCTCCTGAAAATGTACAGTGATTGGAAAATTCAATTCAAGTCCAAAATTGTGCTTTTCGTTTTGTCTCCATCAGTCCAGCAAATCTTCAGTAAAAGTGAACTATCTAATATAATTTACTGTCGATCAAAATTTTTAAGTCTTGCTTCTTGAAGATGTATACTTGGATATGTTATTTGACACTGGAAAATAGTTTATGACTGTTTCCATTAATAAATAAATAATAATAATAATATTATCTGTCCATATCTGTCATTTAGATTTAAAGTTTGCCATCTACAAATTTTTATGTCCCAATTTATTTATATCAGCTAACAAAATTACTATGTTTCCGTTAATACTTAACTTTATCTACCACCAGTACCGGAATCGGAAACTGGAAGTCGTTAAATTGTACGAGATAACTGTCCTTTAAAGGAGCAATGTCAATGAGACAATTAATTAGAGTAGTTTTGGTACTAGAGCAAGAATTACATGTACCAATTCAACATCGTTCTGTTTTATCATGTTTACACATAATACTTCATTACTAAAATCATTCGCGAATTTATTGATTATTATTTTATAAAATGGCGGCAAACGATTTATTTTTATTTATGTCATCCTATTCAATATAAATATATAATTGACTTTTGGCGCCAACTTGAAAAGAGGCGATGTAGTTTTTATGGAATTTTGTGATTTCTGTAAATATTTTGAGTGCTGGTGTTTAATATTGATAGTTTATAAGGCAGTAAGTGCTCGTGTAAGTAAGTGATTGAAAAATTCTATTCAAGACCAAAATTGTACTTTTCTTTTCATCTCCATCAGTTCAGTAACTTTTCAGTAAAAGTGAATTAAGGGTGAATATGTTGACAAGTCGTTGTTGAACAACTTGATTAGTTATTTCATTGAAAAATTGAAAATTTGTAGTAATGAAGTATTAACTGTGGTAGGATTCCTATGCAGGAGTCCGTCTAGGTAGGTTCCACCCCAGGGCCAGTTATTCTATCGTGAAGCAGTAGTGTGCAAACATTACTGTGTTTTGGTTTGAAGGGCACTGTGAGCTAGCGTAATCACTGGGCATATGAGACTTAAGCACCTATGTCTCAGGGTGATGGGCACAGTGTAGTGTCACACAGAAATTTTCTGGGTGACACAGCATTTTTTATGGGCAGACGTTGCAGTTACCATCAGGTGAACGTTTTGCTCGTTTCATCACTTTATGCAATAAAAAAAAATCGGTATTATTCATACAATATGTGGAAATTACAAAAAAATATTTCATATCCATTAGAAAAAGTATATAACATAAAACAGTTTTTAGCTAAATTATGTAAAAAAAACTTTAAAATAGCTACCCAGTAAAGTACACATTTAGGTTTTGCCTAACGCTATGTATAGTATTAATGTTATAAAAATAATTTAATTTTTTATACAATATGTTTATTTTGATACTTGAAGAAAGCTTACGATAGTTGCCATAAATAATAATAGTAAATTAAAAAATATTAGTAGTTTTCACAACATTTTACGTTGGTAATTGCAGTAAAGCAACTGCTAGAAACCTAAAATTGTTAAAGGAACGAAACAAAAATGAGATTTTTTTTATTTAATTTAATGCTATACCTAGTTTAGTCGTATCAATGTTTAGCATGAACATTTTCTGACTCATTTGATTATGAAGAGAACTTGTTTTGCCTAGAAAATACGACTCAGCATTTCATTAATTTACTTCATTGATCATATCTCGAAGGTTTGTATACTTTAAAGGTAAAAGCGTCGGTGTTTAGTTGCGACACATAACTTTGGAAGTGAAAGTCTCGTTGTTTGATTGTTAAAGGTATCTGATATCGATCTATATAATTGAAAGTAGGCTTAATTATGCGTTTGTTCCCCGTACTTAATTGTTAGACGCTTACACGCCTGACGTAAATCGCTAGGAAATTCTTCGGCTTTGGTTCAATTTCATTGCTAGTTCATAATTTTTGTGTTTGGAATACGGAGATACTAGCAACTTCTTAGGACAGCTTCTTCAAAAAAAAAATAGGTTATTTTGATGACTTAATATTTGTACGAGTACTTAAAATTTAATTTAAAGTGGAAAAGTGGGAATGATCATTTTTCGGCGCCGCAATTACTATTAATTTAGAACGAGTGAAGGTAATTTTTTTTAGTAGCAGGTAGTGTCTGCAAATCATTGTAATATGGAAAATGATAGAAATGTGGTTATATAGTGATCGAATGCAAGAAATTCTATTTTTGCGTAGCTTTCCTATAAAAGTTTTATTAAAAGTGTCACACATCGTTTTTCGTAAACAAAGTCGTCGCCCAACTTCGTTAGTTAAAAAAATTGATCATACGAAAATTATGAGCTGGAAACGCTGACAAACAGAAATAAATACGAACGCTAAGAGATAAATAACGCAATTTGTATGAAAAATGGTTTTCGGAGACGCGTTCCCGAATCAAATTTACAAGATGCTAGCTGCTTAGTGCTCCATAAATAGCAACAGTGAGACGATCATTTCGGGGCCACGGACGGAGAAAGGAGTCGCAATTTGTTTTAGTACATTAATTACTTCAGCATATAAAGATGCTTCGAATAATAATAATGCAATATATATAGAACAAAATCACTAGTTGACTTGAAATGGGCTACAACAGCGATGAGAAAAATTCATTACAAAATTTTTCAATCATTTTATGTGTAAGGTGTTTTAAGTGATTACTTTCTTTAATAAAACACTAACAGAGGCGACTCTGTGGTTTCTGGGTTCGTATCCCAGCCGGAGCCAAAATTTGTGCAAAAACACAAATTATTGGTATTCAGGTCTGGTTTTAGCCGTGCGGTGGCGGGGCTTCTAACACCCCATCTCATCTCGTGGGTGTCGTAAAAGTCGACAGAGAGAAAACAAAAATCAGGAGATGGGCAGCAGCATTTTTGTGGAACATTGAATGATTCCTAAAGCATCTGAAATAAATAAACTGCGTTTGCGAACCACGAGAGAGGCCAAGCGTGGCAACTGTGGCAAAATCCCCCCAAAATGGGAGCTACTAATTTTTTTGGCTATATATGGGGGAGGCCTATGTTCAGCAGTGGACTAGTGATAGGCTAACATGTTGAAGATGATGATAATGATGAGCTCTGGTTTGAGTGCCTTTATGTTTATGCGTATACTTGTGGTACTTCAATATCTTCTGCGCACTTGAAAGCTTCCGACAGTATTCGGAAATTGTCGCCATGGTCGAAAATCGGCGAGGAGCGCATTAACAATTTTAGTAATAATAACGATGATAGTGCATGGTGATATGGTACTCCTGCCGTGTCTTTTAATGTAAGTAAGAGTGGCGAGAGAGAGCACAGTCCTCCCAAACAAAGTGGTAGATTTCTGAGGCCCACTTATAGTTACATCTACCCTCATCAAAGAAGAATTAAGACTTAATTAAATTGTCCCAATCGAGACTATGAATACTCGGAATACTTTGTCAGTAGAGGAGCTTTATACGCCATAACTACTCACTCATTTATCATTTATCAACTCATTTATGGGTGGAAAATACTCAGATTACTGACAATTTTTCCTATCAAGCTTGACCTTTACGGCAAAAGCTTATTACTGGGTAAAAGCTTTATCCTCGTCTAGAGTCAAATTATCATTGACAGATCTGATATTATTTGTTTATTAAAGCATTAAACGACAATGCAACAGTCATACATACAATTTATTGTCATCTTACCGCAGACAGCGAGAACGACTACAATTCTAAAGTACGCCCACGCGAAAATAATCTCTTTGGACCGACTCCAAACAAATCAAAAACCCATACAGCATTGAATTACAATAGATTCAAGTTTCGAACACAAATTATTATTCGCGATCAAAAAAAGAATCAATTTCGCCTTGAATTGATTTTTTATAGGAGAAAATGACGAGACGAGCGGAACGTTCACCTGATGGTAAGTGTGCTCGGTACACTATTATTCAGTACTTGATTACAGTTGTGAAAATACCTATGGAAAACGAATGACTTTGTCCCAGTCATCTAAAGTTGACGGTCATGTAGTCATCACCCGTGTCACCTTTGTTTACCTTCCGTCTAAGCCAGTGTGGTCGTTCAATTTCGTATTTGTTCTCCTTGATTTATTTTCGAACCATTATGCACCATACAATGTGTGGCCACTAATTGCAGGGTGCCGTTACAACCTACAATCTCTCTCCATTAAAGGTCGGATTACTCTTATAAAACAATGAACACAAACCCCATTGAATCTTTATCCTAATTGAGATTGTTCGGACGAGCTTGTAATTATATTCCGGGCTTACAATATAATTTGTGAATTAGCAATTAGAAAAAAGATTTATTGTGATACATAAATATTTATTTTGAATTTATGAGCGACCTTCATATCTAATTATATTTTGTAAATTAAAGATCTGTGTTGGCTTGACGGAGCACATGTCTTTTTCACAATTTTCTTTGATTAATAACTTTAATGTATTGACGTATTTTAAATAATGAAACACATATGAAAATTACTTTCGAGTAAAATACATACATGGAATTGAAGAATAGTATTTAGGATTTAGAATGTTGATGCTTCGACTATTCCCTAAATATGTCTTAAAAATAACGTTTTATTATAAGCTTTATAATTTGTTTTATATAGAAGACTAGCAGATATCCGCAACTTCGCCCGCGTGTAAATTCGTTTCTCAAATATCCCGTGGGAACTATTTCGTTTCCCGGTATAAAAAGTATTTTATGTCCATCTCCAGGATGCAAGCTATCTTTGCGCCAAATTTCGTCAAGATCGGTTCAGCAGCTGAACCGTGAAAAGGTAACAAACAAATAGAGGGACAGAGAGAGTTACTTTTGCTTTTATAATATTATAGTATGGATACGAGGTATTTATGCAGTAGTGCATTTAGGTATTCTGGTTGGCAACACCAAAAGGTTAAGGGTATGATGCCATTTAGTTTTATCGATTTGTCATAAATGCATGTACGTTTGTTAAAAAGCTACAAACAATGTAATAGTTCACAAAATCTATAGCCTGTACAATGTTCACACGAATTTCGGGTCGGTATTGTTTTTAAAAGAAAAAGAAATATGTGATCGAGCCTTGAGAAAGTTTTTTTAGGCCTATGGGTGCAGGTTTGCATCTGTTCGACATATGCAACCACTAAATCGACCTTTAAGGAGTGTGCAAAAGGAACAGAGTCGCGCTTTAAAGTATCGATATACGAAATACTGCAATGATGATTGAATAATTTATGAAAAAAATATATAATAGAAATAATATAAAAGTCATAACTAGTCGAAATATCCCGAAAAATATTACAATCGGAGATATATTTTTTTTCAGTTAATACGATTTTTTTATATAGCTTAATTCTATATATGAAACAGTAATGATAAATAAAAGACAATATCAATAAAAATATACTTTATACGTCACGAAATAAAATGTAAAATAAATTAAACTGTACCAGTACTGTACTGTACCGTACTCCTAATTCTTAATAATGTAACACTTTAAAGACGTATTACACCATACTAAACCCACACAATAAAAACATATAATGTCAAATGTCAATGTCCACATAAAACAATCTGCGTCCACTGTCAACGACAAAAGCAAAAAAAAAACAACTCGTTTGTTGTTTATCGATGTCGATGTAACACAAAGCGCGGCCCTGTCCGACGGTCATAATTCACAGGCCACAAATCTGGAGAACCGTTAAAGAGTCAACCATGCCCACTCAGAAAACAAAGAGCTGCAACTTTGTCCTTTTTAAAGACGCAGTGTTACAAAAATTAAGACTATTTTTGCCACAGCGTTAATTTTTAAACTTTATCATCTGTAACTGAATTAATCTGGAAGTCCAATATAAAATTAAATGATAATTCTTTATTTAAATTTCGTTTGTCTAACGCCATTTTTTTTGACAATCTACCATCGTTTCGTAATGAGGTTTCTCTGACGGAGAATAAGCAGTCGAAAGAAACGCCGCATTCTCTTTTTTGTATAACTTTTATTTTTATCTTAGACATAAAATATTATAGACAATCGATGACGAAAAATTCAAACAGGTTTAATCATACATAAATCTAAATGTATTGCTTACTTTATCAGATCAGGCCTCCACAAACAGCACCAGGTTCACCAGTATGACGCATGTGAAGCATGTGATATAAGTTTTGTTCCCGTGATTCTTTTTGATGAATGTGTGAATTTTGTGACCTTTCTGGTTCACAATCACACTCACACACAATCACAGATTAAAAGGCCCTAACTCTTTATCCGTTACTGTTATGCGATTGCCGTGTGGTGGCGGCTCGATAAAAGAATACTACCACGCCATCTCATCCAATGGATCTCGTAAAAGGAGAGTAAGGAATTAAACTGCACTGTGCACCCAGCAGCGCATGGTGGCGATGGGCTCACCACCTATCACACCAAGTGCAATATATTGTTTTGGTGAAACGTGGATTGTGGCAGTCAACTGTTTTTGCAGTGAGTGTCCAGTCTCTGACTACCCTTTATGGGATACAGTCGTGATCTTATGTATGTATGTATGTACGTTATGCGATGAGGAGTAAGAGTGATGTAATGTCCGAGACTCTCCAATATATTCTGTCGGAAAACCTATAATTTATGTATTGCATTCACTACGGTTAAGATTCGAACCAAGAACCGGCGTTTGAGCAACACTCACGGTGACATTCATTTGCACACTCACATCTACACGGAACGTGGTGCAGATATACATAACGCTTAAACAAAAATAATGATATAAACAAAAAATGTGCGTGCTGCGATGAAGCGACGGAAAAACCCGTAACAGCATGAGCCACGGAATCGCAGCGCTGATTTTCAGGCGGCCGCAAATTACTGCAAGGATGTGCAACAGCAAGATACTGTTTGTTTGTTACACAAAAACACACAATTAAAAACAAAAACACTGATAAATTAGATATTAAATAAACTATGGAGTTACCGTCTTAAATTGTCTCTATTTGTAGAAATAGATATTGCTATTAAGAACAATGTAAAAATGTACAATGAAAGCAAGTAGTTAATATTTGTGCAAAATGCTACTGGTGGTAAGATTCCTACGCAGGAATCCGTCTCGGTAGGTACCACCCCAGGGCCAGTTATTCTGCCGTGAAGCAGTAGTGTGCAAGCATTACTGTGTTTCGGTTTGAAGGGCACTCAGAGCTAGCGTAATCCCTGGGCATTTGAGACTAAAAAACTGATGTCTCAGGGTTACACAGAAATATTCTGGGTGACACGGCATTTGTTCTGGGCGGACGTTGCAGTTACCATCAGGTGAACGTTTTGCTCGTTTCGTCACTTTGGACAATAAAAAAAAAATTATGAAATGAAAATGAAAAAGAATTAATAATGAAAAAGACGCAGACAAAATAGTGCAAGCTAATGACTATCCTTGATATCTTGATCAGAATTACGAAAATTTTGTCATGGTGATTGTATTTTAATGGAATCTGACATGCGATCGACTAGTTTCTAGGTAAGTGATCTGAAAATAGGGAGGTTAATGGGAGCGGCGTAATACGTAATATAACGTAAGATGTATAAGATATTCGTACGGGGTATAAGGTAAGACGTATAAGATATTCAAATGTCTTTTTTATTTACCTCCTCTGGTGCCGCAGATGGATTTTACTGGTGGAAGAATTTCTATTCAGGAGTCTCACTAGGGAGGTGACCACCGCAGAAATAGGCAGTAGTGTAATACCTGGGCATGTGAGACTTAAGAACTGATGTCTCAGAGTGACGAGCGCAGTGACGTTGATGTAGTTAAAAACGATTTGCTTGAGTTGTCACTTTCTTCTATAAAAAAGCAAATACATTTATCCTAACACTTACTTTTGTTTCGGGCGATAAGGTTCTCTGATTTATATTCAGATTACTTTGTTTTTACGCTAATTAACTGTAATACGTTTTACGTTCGTGGTGCCCGAAAATAAGCGAATTGAATCCAACGCGGTTATACGTTATATTTTTGCGAACATAAAAATTTCGTGTTGTTTATCCCACATGCAGCACGTACGGTCCATTTTTATTTTTACGACTTTTTACGCCCTTCAAGTTACACTTTAACGTAGCGTTATTTACTACAATTAGCGGCTACGTGTCTTTGCAGTCAACGTAATTAGGAATTGAGTCGCGAAATACATGTTTTGAGTCTAAGGTGTAGGGCTTACATTATTCTTATTAACCTTTATTTCCCATTTCTAGACAAAATCTCTGAAACTTTTCCGTCCATTTCCATTAAAATATTTAGAAAATAAAAAAATACCTACGTGTACGCGCAATTACAGAGGCATTTCACTCTTCATTACCCATCCGATATAACGCCTAATAAAAAACTAAACATTAGTGTTTTAATGATATAATTATATTTCCGTTAATTATAATAAGGTACATATGGTAATAATCGCTGGGCATACGAGATTTAAAAACTAATATCTCGGGGTGATGGGCGCAATGTGGAAACACACAAAATCCGGAGTGGCATATTTGGTCACAGCCATGAAATTTTCTTGGCAAATACCTTAGTCGATTTTTAAGAAACCCTCGGCATGTGACGGGTTGATAGATTCTCTAGCGCTGCCGCCATACGGCGGATCTTACGTGGCAGGGAACAAGGAAACGTCGTACTATGGCGATGTACGTAAGAGTCAAATAAATAAACATACAGACAATAGTTTTCTGCAGCAGTTAGTCGAAACTTCCAACAATTAAAATGCAGGTAAGCTGCCACGACCAAAACACGAATAGATTTGAATTTGTTTAAATCGCAATATTTATATCAACTTCAATCAAATAAACATATAGACCGCGCGTTATCTCTGAATACAAGTGTCTGGCTGCGATTGTCCAATTTTTAAGTTTTACTTATTTGTTCGTTTGTTCGCATACCGTTTTCAACGTTACGTCTTCTTCATGTCCAAACGTTTATAAATCTAAAATAATTGGCTCATCATCATCAGCCCTTTAAGCCAGTAGTGAGCAAACATTACTGTGTTTCGGTTTGAAGGGCATGGAGAGCTAGTGTAATCACTGGGCATATGAGACTTAAAAACATGTCTCAGGGTGTTGAGCACAGTGTGGTACATAGAAATGTTCAGGGTGTCACAGCATTTGTAATGGGCAAACGTTGCACTTACCATCAGGTGAACGTTTTGCTCGTCTCGTCTCTTTTTCCAATAAAAAAAAACTAGTTTTCACATTCCATATGACGGTCGGAATTCCATAGATTTCATTGGATAGAAGCATAAGGATGCAACGTATAGAACGCATGTGTATTTTCGGTGTCGCTTTTATCAATATGCCACGAAATGGCACTACCTATATTATTTGAATATATATTTGAAAACGTTTTGTATGTACACAAGAACATAAACCAGTTCACTAAAAAAAGTGATTTTCATAATGTGAATACCAGGAACAAGCACAAATTAATTATGCCAGTTACCCGACTTCACAGAGTCAGTAACTCTTTTATGGGGCAATGTATACATTTTTACAACAAAATCCCAGCAAGTGCTAAAAGTCTTTCAATCAAAAAGTTTAAATTTTATATTAAACAAAGACTTCATAAAAAGGGTTATTAAAATATTATAGAATACATAGAGGATGATAACCCCTGGGAATGAGGTGATCGCCGCCAAGCCATTTCAACATCTTTATAATACTGTTGTTATTGTACATTATTTTAAAAATGACTTAAAAAAAGCCCGATGGGTTTCTTACTGGTTCTTCCCAGGACAGAGGCATTTTGCGAACCAGTGTAGTTTAAAAAAAGAAAAAAAATACTTTCAATAAGTATTATATAAATAATCTATATTGAATAAAAATTTATTCTATTCTATTCTATTCTATTCTGACGATAGTAACCGCAGGTTCCGTCTAGGTACCACTGCAGTGCCGCTTATTCTGCCGTAAAGTAGTGGCAAGCAAACCTGACTATGTGAGACTTAAGAACTGATATCTCAGGGTGACGAGTGCAGTGTGGTGCCAAGCAGAAATGTTCTCCGTGACACCGTATTTGTTATGGGCAGACGTGGAACTTACCATCAGGTGAACGATTTGCTCTTCTCGTCGTTTCTACAATAAATAAAATCAATTGAAACAAAGTCGCGGTGCATAGCTTGTAGGAAACAATTTGCCATTACAAAATAGGTTCAGAGATGTGAACGCTTCACAGTAGAATAATACAACCAGGGCAATTTATTGCGTTCAGGTGTATCGTTGCAAACGCATCTTGCTATTTTCAGCGCCCACGTGATGTTTCATGAGCAAATGTTACCGGCAGCGCTAAATTGGATCTAGCCAGCGCTTAAGATATTACAGATCCATTACTGCCTGTAAGAATATCGTTCTGTTTCTCGTTGATAACATCTGTTTTTTTATGTAATTGGTATTTATTATTGAAGTAGGTAAAGATTGTGGTTTGTATGTGTCTATGGGGAAGGCTTCAGTTTAGCAGCACATTTCGGGCATCCTGCAATAATGAGGCTAATTAAAAAGCAAAGAAAAAGGTAGGATTCCTCAGGGTGACAGGCGCATTGTGGTGTCACACAGAAGTATTCTGGGTGACACAGCATTTGTTGTGGGCGGACGTTGCACTTACCATCAGGAGAGCGTTTTGCTCGTTACGTCACTTTCTACAATAAAAAAGTCTCTTCTGCACATGAGACTATATATTAAGAACTGATGTCTCAAGGTGATGGGCACAGTGTGGTGTCACACAGAAATTTCCTGGGCGACACAGCATTTGTTATGGGCAGACGTTGCACTTTCCATCAAGTAAACGTTTTGCTCGTTTCATCTTTTATCCAAAAAAATAAAAAATACAATGAATTAGTTTCAAATTAGTTTACACCCAGAACATTTCTGTGTGATACCTCATTGTGCCCATCACCCTGAGATATCAGTTCTTAAGTCTCATATGTCCTGTGATTACGCTAGCTCACAGTGCCCTTCAAACCGAAACACAGTAAGTTTTGCACACTACTGCTTCACGGCAGAATAACTGGCCCTGGGGTGGTACCTACCTAGACGGATTCCTGAATAGGAATCCTACCACCAGTTGCCACTGTCCACTGCAATGCCACTTAACCTGTGTCATCAAGCAAACTAAAACTGAGTGGTATGTAAACAAAATTGTTATAAAAGAGTATATGAGACCTAAGAACAGATATCTTGTGACGAGGGTAGTGTAGTGCTACAAAAAACTTTCTAATGCTGTTCTGGTTCAAGTTTTGGGTGATACGATCAGGTGAACTGCTTTTTTTGTTTCACTCGCTAAACAAAATTTCGTCTTTGATGAGAAGGAGAGATAAGAACGAGAAAGTGGAGACCACAAGTGTTTGTACACCATACCTTATACGGACACTGCTTTAGTAAAGTGTAAAGTGTGCCTGTACACGCAGTAATGGCGTGATGACTATCAGTAGCATATTTAAATATAAATTTTAATGATGCATGTGCCGCAATTCGTCACTCGTATTTTTTGCATTCCTTATGCGAGCACAAACCGTGTTGTATGTCATGTTATAACGATTTATTACCATACTCAATCCAATATATCAAGTTTTGAAATCAGAAATAAGACATTAAAAAAGATTTAAAAAAGATTGATTTAGATATTATATTAATTTAAATAAACCTAACTGAAATAACAACGAATACAAATGTGAATAATGACGATGCGCGCTTGGCCATTTCAATCACGGTGACATCTTCCGAGTACTAAAAGCGATACATCGATACGGGATATATTAAACTGCCATGTCGAAACGAACACAAAAACTCTCACACGCCGTCACCTTTTTATTATTGGATAATGTGATATAACATAACAAATGATGTGTCACCCAGAACGATTCTGTGTGACTCGACACTGCGCCCGTCACTCTGAGACAGCAGTTCTTAAGTCTCTTATGCCCAGTGATTACACTTACTCTCAGTGCCCTTCAGACCGAAACACGTTAATGTCTGCAGACGATTGCTTCACGGCAGAATAACTGACCCCGGGACGTACCTAACTAGACGGATTCCTCCCATCAATCTAATCGTGGAATGATTTGGCTGAGACTCATATCTAGTATCAGAAGGCAGGTACGATGATCGCTTAAATACAGTATTAGCTGAAATGAAGAAGTGGCGATGGCGTAAGAAAGCTAACTACACCGTTTCATCGAGAGGGTGGCGTAAAAGTAAAGCAAGGGAAATTCCAGAAAAATCTCATGGCCTCTGGCTGTTAGCAAAACAAACATCCCAAATAAGGCCAGTATCGTCTAAGGTACGAGGTGAGGTGTCCAGTACTGAAATCGTCTATTGGCCTGCCAAGCGTAGTGATAACAGAACATCCTCTCATCTCGGTAGAGTTGATATCATGCAGTGAACTGTTAAAAAGGCTAATTACCAATAAAGAAGTATGCAGTTCATTCGTTTTCTTTCATGTAATAACTTTTCACAAAAGTGTTTTAAAATATTTTGTCTAAGACAGCAATAAATATCTTATGGCTATTGTTACAGATGACACATACACGGTGGTAGAAGCATCAACAAATGAGAGGCTCCGTTTGATCTGCGGGTTGAGACCACGAAGCCAAACCCAAGCTGTTCGGTGGCATATGGACGGAAAACCTTTGGAAGGTCAAGGGAAACTACGGATAGTCCAACAAAGGCAATGGTAAGTATTTCTAGTAGAACAGTTTAAAATTTTTATATGGTAACCAAGTTTTCCTTATGTTCTAAAATTTTCACTTAGCACAGCCTTTGAAATACTGAGATAGACTAGTGACGTCATTCTTAGAACAATTCTAGTTTCACTGCTGGACACTGATCGAAAAGTGACACTCACAAGATCAAATCAAATAATGGTAATTCTTGTCCTATCATTTATTTTATCACAAATTTAGTAAAAGATTAATTTGATGCGTAATACTGTAGCTTTTAGATATATTTTAACATTTGAACCAGATTGCATGTAACAAATAACATTCCACAAAGCATGTCAAAAGTTCTAATAAGGCTTACTACATCTTCCTCCAATTATATTAATTTTGTAAAACCTATTTTTGTATATCAATAACAATATAGTTACATTAATAACACTAGAAAGGTTTTATCAATACGTACTCGCTCAGAATCTAAGATGCTGGAAATATACGCAATAACTAATGCTTTACGTCACGTTGCAACGATGTGTTTCTATTTGACGCAAATAAAGCATGCTGTCGATCAAAACAACGTATCAAATCAATCAAGCTATACGCTGATCTTAGATTAAGGCTTAACGTAGCTATTCTAGGCCTCCTGAATAGTAAATGCTGCTAGAGACTAGTGCACAACATCCAACCTCCAAGCGGACAAAAACTTTTTTTTTCTTAGTGGTGAACCTCCAAAAATGTTTTGTTTGTTTATAGAAAGGTTATACTAAAGCTATTGACATGGATTTTACCCAGGCAACTACTCTGGAACTAACGTAGACTACGTCTCATCATGTTTGTTTTACCGGTTCCGAAGCTATGAAGATTTTACGATAATATCTATGGTAGATTAGCAGAACCCTAGACTATGGAAAATGTCCACGCGAAGTAATTCGCGGGTACAGCTAGTATGACAAAATAAAAAAGGAATAAAGATGACCTTAATGCAAATTTGGTCAATATATATCAATAGTATGTTCAAGAGAAATAGTTTAATATACTGTACCAATTAAAATTAAAATAAATAAAATCAAGTGAAACATGTTCAAAATAGATTTTTCTTCACTTTTTAATTTTGTTACGAGGTTTTGCCTATAATAAGAACTAATTAGCAACAATTGCAATACCAAAATTACAAAAATTTAGTTACACTAGTAACTAAATTTTTAAAATTGAATCGAATTCAGTTCAATTCGCACAGGTGCAATTTACTAATGAATAAAATGAGAAGTTCGTTTAGCAAAAAATATTAAGTATGTTTATTTTATAACATGTTTGACAGTTGTGGGGATAGTCTCCAGAACTGTCAAACTGATTGTCACTATTTTATCGGGATATTAATAGAAAAATACCATCAAAATTTTTCTGTGGATTTTTCAAAAAATGTCTTTCATAATGTATACAAACCTTGTCCAGACACAAACACAACAAAAAAAAATCAGTGATGATCTTTCATACATGTGGCATTTTGGTTTTTATTTATATGTAAAATAAAAAATTATATAGAAGATTTCATGCTCTCAATATTTACTTACAGTTAGATAATACTATGAGTAAAAAAAATAAAAATACAAATTATATCCCACAGTGAACCAAGCCTTACTATCCGTTGCCTTCATTTATGTAGCGTACGGAATTACAAATATAGTGAGATTTTTGTATTCATGCCGTGTTTTAGTTTCTAATGTAACCGCAAGTGTAACGCTAGTAGCTTCACAAACATGGCAATCATGTTAACTTACGTACTACTTTACAGTTGATTTGTGCACATGCCTAGCTTACAACAACAGAATATTTCTTCTTTCCTATTTCAACATTATTTTCTTCAACTATTGTTTTATACACATCAATATCTATTGAAAATATAGTATTTGTGATATCAATATTGCATTTTAATAATTAAGAACTATAACTAAGAACGAATGTAATATATTTCAGGCTCAGAATAAAAGGATTCCGAGCGAAGGATGCGGGAGTGTATACATGTCACAACAACGAAGAAAAAGGAAAGGAAATGAGCGTTACAATCAAACATAAGCCAGATGTGGAACAAGACAATTTAGAAGGTAAGAAATGGTTTCCTTTTAAAGAGAAAATAAGACATGATATCTACGAATTCCTTTAATTTCCAGTTTCTTGTTGTATATTTGTATACAATGTCTATATTCGAAGCCGCGAACCTCTTTGTATGTTATGTTGGTATTTCAATATTTATTTTAATCGATGTCTTTATTGACCATCCAGATGCGTAAACACATCGAGCTAAGTCTGTACTGAATTCCGGTGCCAATGTTAAAACGACGCTGCGTGTTGTTGCGCCCGCTTGTCTTGATATTTTCAAGTGAAATTTGTCTTGCCTTTAAAATGACCTAATTATATATTTACTTTATGAATGAAACTTCCTGCATCAAAAATATTTTTGAGGAACTCTTTATTCACTTCACAGAGTGTTTCGTAAAACATATTTTAAGTATTTATGTTTTCCTTTCTACAGAATATCAATCAGATATTGATGTACAGATGCCAATGCCGGAAATACTAGCACAACATCAAGCCGCTCCTTTATTAGAGAACAATACAATCGAAGAAAAAAATACAGCTGATGTAAAAAGGTTGACAAAAAGCATGAAGTATAGAGAATATGATATTAAGGACGAGGATATTGATGATAAAAGCGAAAGGGAACATCCGAATTATGGTCACGTTGATGACACTAAAACAAAATATGCTCCCAAGTTCAAACATCCTTCAAAAATGTTTAGCATGGATATGAAGCCTGCTGGTAGTTCAATAAGATTGAAATGCGCTGCTGATGGTAAGACAATAATTTTTTTTTTTATTATATTCTAAAAAAATACTACATGATAGTTTATAACATTTCAGATAGAATCTTGCGGAGAAAATTTTAGTTGTGTCATGTTTTTTAGTTTTTTAGTTTGTTTTAGTTTTCTACCACCGTACTATATTTGACATTATTTAAGAAAGAAAACTGTATTCTTTTTAGGAAATCCAACTCCGAACATCACTTGGTTCAAGAATAGTGGCACAGTAACCAGGACCTACTTCCAACCCTCTTACGGCAAATGGTCAATGACGCTTGATGAACTTACAAAAGCTGATAATGGAAACTATACTTGTCTTGTTTGTAACGAACTGGGTTGTATCAACCACACTGTTACTCTTCATATCCAAGGTACGGTACAACAATAAAATTAGTTTTTTATTGTTTAGCTTTACATCTCCATATTTTCTTATAAATTTAGTAAATATCTTATAATTAAGAAATATAATATAAACCCTACTAAATCACACCAGCTAAAATTAAAATTAGGTTTTGCACTTTTATGTCCACATAACAGAGTATGTAATGCCGTTCTAAATCTGTGCTAACTTTGTGTAGAACGGTACCCATCGAAGCCATATATTAAGGAAGGATATCCGGGAAATATAACGGTGCTCGTGAACGACACGGTGAAACTATCGTGTCCACCTGTGTCGGATTTAGAACCTTATTCATACTGGATAAGACCCTCGAATCATTCCCTAAAAGACGTAGAAGTCGGACCGAGCGATGCACCTATTCCAGCAGGGAACGTTATTGAGGTCTTTGATTTGAAATTTTTGGTGGAGGTCCATTAACAGTTAGCCTTGTACTTTTTGTTATAATAAAAAAAAGAAATAACAACAGCTTTTAATACGATTAAATGTAATCGAAGAGTAATCAAAATATCTGTTGTTGTTTCATAACTTTCTGATGTCACTATTAAAAATTATCGCACAGAATCTTGATCAGATATGAATGTAACGGTGAAGGGGCTAATCCAAAGTTGAACAGTGAATCATTATTAAAATTATTTACATTCTATCTTAATTTTATTTTATAATATCGTAGGACAGTGAGTAAACTACTTGGAGGTGGTGGGAAATAAGAATTTCGGGTATTTTTATAGTTGACTTTACTTTATAAGTGTTAGAAAGTACTAAAAATATTCGTTTGAATAATATTTCGTCCTTAGTTTCTAATTGAGGGTGGTTGATATGATTTCCATTGTTTTTATGTTACTTTTTGATACATAGATATGTAAATTATGTAAATGTAGATGATGTAAGTTCGTAACTACTTACATTGCTTTAGTCACGGCTAGCAAAATTTTGAAGAAATGTAATTGTTTATGCTTCAATACTTTTAGAAATCTGATAATAGTGGCCGATTGGGAATGTGTCTAGAAAATACCGTCACTCGTGATGTTAAAAGTTATTTACTGACACTATACACTATACTTAGTGTGACTTTACTACACAGTTTCTAATGTATTATCCCGTATAAGAATCAGCAGCCACATTATTGAAAAAACAGAGACCTCTAAAAATAGACTTATCTTTTTTTATAGAGCGTTTATATGCGAAACCAGTGCTAACTCAAGGCGTAGTCAACCAGACTAAGTTGGTCGGAGAGACAGCAAAATTCAGCTGCAAATTTCTCTCAGACCTGCATCCATACGTTTTCTGGATGTTTTTTACCAATGATGAGTACAACTATAACGAGACCATTGACTCCAATGACGGTGTGGCTCAGGAGTCGGTTGTGCACTACGATACCACTAAAATTATGAGGGTGAGGGCGAGTGACTAACGCATGTGTGTGGGTTGCTAGTTTGCATGACACGCTTCTGTGATCTGAATGCATGTGATATAGTTTTTTGTTATTTATTTTCCCCACTTCATTTACAAATCTGTTTAATTCAGTACGTTATGACAGACTAAATTCAATCAGCTTGAAAGTAATAATTTTTTGAGGTATAATTGTCCAATATTACATAAATGAGCTAATAAAATTTAATACGAATACAATTAAATACGAATCCTCACACTGCATCCTTGCAAATATGGAAAATTATTGCAAGCCTTTCTTTCGATATTGGTACAAGCAATACTTTGTTAATGAAGCTACTCGTATAAGCAGCTTCTTTGTATATTTGATATTATTATTTTATTAATATTTATGGGTATTAGGAATGAAATATATTTTATAATTACATGTTTAATACACGTTTTATACGTGTATTATACTCGTACTATAGTAAAACTTATAATTTTACGCCAAGTACAGGGAAAACTCCGAGCATTAAATGCTGTAATCCTACTCCTGTCTTAGTTATTACGTCTGTAAATGTACTCTCAAAGAGTTGCACTGCACGATAATTTAAAGCTCGTTATGAGAGCTATGAATATGCTAATAATTGCTTCAATTCTTCCGCTAACTCTTTTGACATTTTTGTGTCATTGCAATCCAAACACTTACCATGGGTGTTCTTATTTAAGAACACCCATAGTAAGAGAAGTTTGAATTAAAATTAATAGCCGCATGTTATAATAGGAAATAGATGTGAAAAAATCATAGCTGACTGAGTGTGTCCACTTTATATTAATTTACATTTTTTTTTAATTTTCTAGAGTGAGGATCCATCGGATAAGCTAGAACAATTAACGATATTTAACGTGACTAAAGACGATGAAGGCTGGTATGTGTGCGTGGCTGTCAATACATTAGGCAACACCACAGCTAAAGGATACCTCTCGGTTTTAGAATGTGAGTGTTATTTTTGGTATATGATTTGAATATGCAACTAGCTTAAAACACAATAAGATAAAAAAAATACAGTCGAATACAGAAGAACTATGTACATTTTTAAAGGTCGAAAGAAAACGCTATTTATAGTCTTCTTGCGTATATAATAATACAGTAGTTAGTATTACTATAATACTTAAAAAGGCCTATGACCTGTATTATGACGTTAAAAGTTTATTGATAAGCTAAGAAAATAACACATTTTAATTTAACTTTTCCAGCCTTCGAAGCACAAGAGCCTATTAATCACGGAAAGCACACTTTGCTCATAAACATTTTAACAGCTGTATTGGGAGCAATGTTCTTAGTGGCGGCACTCATAGTCGTGATGATATTCAAAAAACTGAAACGGGAGAAGATAAAGAAGCAACTGGCGATAGAGACTGCGAGGGCAGTCATAGTAACACATTGGACTAAGAAAGTAACAGTTGAGAAGCCCCAAATGAATGGCTCACCAACTACAACCGATGAAGGTTTGGTGAGTACCATTTAAAAAAAATTAATATCACATTTCCGACAAAGTGATGATGTTCTGCTAACCGATTTCGACCACGGCGGCAACTTCCGAACACTGTCGAGAGCCATCAACTGCGCAGGAGATATTATAGTGCTACAAGTGTACCCGCAAACAGGCACTCACTCGTCCCAACCTACCTGCGCCCGATGTAACGCCGATGCGATAAGATCGGAGGTAGGCTAGGATGCAGTGTTAGAAACACTGTGAACAATCACAACACAACCAGACCCGAAAACAAACAATTTGTATTTTAGCACAAATGTTGGGATACGAACCCAGGACCTGTGGCGTAGAAGTCAAGTACTCTGACCACTAGTATAAAGCAATGGAATGTAACAGGAAATTTTTGATAAACTAAAGAAACGTGCAAAAACGTGCAACGTCTGCCCATAAGAAATTCTGTGTCACCCAGAATATTTCTGTGCGTCCACCACACCACGTCCGTCAACCTGAGAAATCAATTCTTAAGTCTCATATGCCCAGTGATTACACTAGCTCTCGGCGCCATATGACCGAAACACACTAATATTTGCACACCACTGCTTCATGGCAGAATAACTGGCCTGCGGGGGTACCTGCCTAGACGGATTCCTGCACAAGAATCCTACCACCAGTTTAGCACTACATTAATTTCAGGGTGATAACGATGAAGACGACAATGAAGCATTTATTCGGACAATGGCGATTATCCTTACTAATATTTTAAATAAAACGAAAATAACTCTCTCCCTATGTCCGTTTGTTACCTTTCAAGGCTCAGCCGTTTGACCGATCTTGACGAAATTCATAACAGAGATAGCTTGCATCCTGGAGACGGACATAGGATACTTTTTGTTACGGAAAATTAGTAGTAGTCGCGGTCTGCAGCTAGTGTGTAGTAGTGTTATATATAGTGCTCAGATAAAAGATTTAGGTCATCCTCGGTGTATAATTCAAATGTTGGAATTATAAAATCAAAATATATATTTGCAGTTAATGCCGGTAGTGAAGATTGAAAAACAAAAATTATGCCAAGTACAAAGCAACACGAGTGACTCTATGATGATGTCGGAATACGAACTGCCTGTCGACATTGACTGGGAAGTTCCTCGAGAATCCCTTTCCCTGGGTAAAATTTTAGGAGAGGGTGAATTTGGAAAAGTGGTTAAGGCTGAATGCGTTGGAATATTGAAGCCTGGTGTGCAATCTGTCGTGGCCGTAAAGATGTTGAAAGGTAATTTAAAATTTGAATGTACTTTATTTGAAAAAATTGTTTGAAATTGATACTACCAGAATAATAACTATTTTTACAAACTATATATTTGTTTATATGATTCCTTTAAATACTTTTTATATTTTAGATGTAGTAATAATACGAACATATTTCTGATTGCAGAGGGCCACACAGATGCAGAAATGATGGCATTAGTTTCGGAGATGGAGATGATGAAGATGATCGGCAAGCATGTGAATATTATTAACTTGCTGGGATGCTGCACGCAAGACGGACCACTATACGTTATTGTAGAATATGCACCTAACGGAAATTTAAGAGAGTTCCTACGAAGTCATCGTCCCGGAAACAGGTACAAATTTATCAATCATTTTAAATTTCGTAAATATCAATGAATCAGATGCACACACAATTCAAGTCGTATCACCAGTGAACTTAAGGGTTCAAAAGTCAATAATGTTTATTCCAACATAGGCTTTGTTAACAGCTCACACGATCGTCAAAAATCGGCATTTATAATTTCATTTCACATTAATAACAGAATTGAGTATAGAAAAATTGCCAGCCAATCACTAGTGCATACGGAAAATTATTTTCCACAATTTAAAGACCGGAAATATTGGTCAATTCTACAGTAAGCCAGTAATATAGTCAGCTTAAGAATTGTCTAATATTTCCCTTCTATAAGTTTGGCTACGTAATCGGAGTGTTGTTATAAATTTTGATACATCTGCAGAAATATATTTGATTAGCTAGTCTGTTTCCCAACTATCCAAACTAATATTATAAATGCGAATGTAACTCTTTCTGTCCCTCTGTCTGTTTGTTAACTTTTCACGGTTCAGCCGCCGAACCAATATTGACGAAATTTGGCACAGAGATAGCTTGCATCCTAAATACGGTCATAGGATACTTTTTATCCCGGAAAATAATAAACACAACAAATACTTCCCATGGGATTTTTAAAAAACCTATACCCAAGCGGACGAAGTCGCGGGCATCAGCTAGTACATATATGGTTTATTATGGCTGGTGGTCCTGCGCTAGAAAGATATACTTTTTCAAATAATTACTTTTTTCGTGTTTACATTTTTCTTGTCTTTTTTAGTAAACGTAGATGATAAGAATCGTTTCTACTATTATAAACATTCTGCTTCTGGTATTTATCTATTCTGACAAGTCTAATCATAGACATTCTGACAATAATCAATCTAGCTTTAGACACTGAATTCACGGTGCAGATAATAATTTAAAAAAAATCTGTTTAATTTACCCTCTGTTATTGAAGGAAAATTGCAATTTCAGATATGAGTCCCCCACAGAGGACTTGAAAGAGAAGAAGACACTAACGCAAAAAGACTTGGTTTCATTTTCTTACCAAGTCGCAAGAGGAATGGAATATTTAGCATCAAGACGTGTAAGGACGACTTTACAATTTTGAGACTTGACAGAAAACGTCGTGTGCTTATAAATAACATATGCGTATTTTTTCCAGTGCATCCACAGAGACTTGGCGGCGCGTAACGTCTTGGTTACTGACGACTGTGTCCTCAAGATCGCTGACTTCGGTCTGGCGAAGGATGTTCACAGCAACGACTACTACAGAAAGAAGACCGAAGGTCGTCTGCCTGTTCGGTGGATGGCCCCGGAGTCGTTGTACCATAAAGTATTCACTACACAGACCGATGTGTAAGTTGAAGTATATCGATTTTTTATTTCCGACTTGATTCTTCCGGCGTCCAAAATTAAAGTAAAACTGTGGACTGTGAATGTCACTGCTGGGTACAGGCCGCTCGTCGATTTTCACAATTGTTTTGGGATCGGGTATAATCCAACGCGGGTTTACTTTTTTATAGGAGGCGAAGGTGACGAGACAAGCAAAACGTTCACCTGATGGTAAGTGCAACCTCTGCCCAGAACAATTCTACGTAGAACCATACTGCGCCCATCACCCTGAGACATCAGGTGTTCATCAAGTGATAAACTTAAGTCTCATATGTCCAGTAAATACACTAGCTCTCAGTGCCCTTCAGACCGAAATACAGTAATGTTTGCACACTACCGCTAAACAGCAGAATAACTGTTTCTTCGGTATAGGAATCCGGAATACTGCATAGGAATCCTACATCAGTAAAAATTATATATGTATGTAGGGAAGGTCCCTGAAATATACATTAACGTTTCCGACTTTTTTTAACCAGAAATAATGACTATAACCAGTTTTCTAATAAATTAATTAATGATAAATAATTTGTAAATGACATCGTATTATATGGCATTGAAACAAAGGACCCCAGAGTTTCTTGCCGGTTCTTCTCTGAGAAGTTCTTATTTTTCAACCGATGTAGACTTTGACGTGCATGCACGTCACTCGCTCTCAGTGCCCTTCAGACCGAAACACAGTAATGTTCGCACACTACCCCTCCACGGTAGACGTATTCCTACATGGGAATCCTACCACTAGATTAACTTATAAATCCGCGTTTTCTTTACACTGTTTTACTCCATCGCTAAGCACGTGGTAAATCAGCACTTAAAATTGTAGAACAATATTAGAGGTGCTGGCACTGGGGATCGAACCCAGGTTACTCGCTTACTATGAAATCAAAGGCGACCACCAGGCCCCTGAGCTACCACGGATACCAGGACAACAGATGCCATAATTTAATATATATTTTTTAGTAAAGTAGTTTGTATCCCATTTAATCCTATAAGATCTACAAATATTACGACCATTATCAAAACCTTACCTGTTCATCATTGTTTACAGCTGGTCATTTGGAGTACTTTTATGGGAAATTATGACCCTCGGTGGAACCCCATACCCGACGGTACCAGGGCAGTACATGTACCAGCATTTAAGCGCCGGTCATCGGATGGAGAAACCGCCATGCTGCAGTCTCGAAATGTTAGTATTTTAATAATGACTTAATATATATA
The DNA here is from genome assembly GCA_019845155.1 of Luehdorfia chinensis. NCBI lineage: Eukaryota > Metazoa > Arthropoda > Insecta > Lepidoptera > Papilionidae > Luehdorfia > Luehdorfia chinensis. Next base: position 797,010 of record JAHVAK010000612.1, read on the forward strand.
AAAAAATAATAACACAACATATACACGTTTAAAACAAAATCATTATTGTTTTATCATTTCTTTCTAGATACATGTTGATGCGCGAATGTTGGTCTTTCTCTCCCGGCGATAGACCATCCTTCACAGAACTCGTCGAAGACCTGGATAAAATACTAACCGTGAACAGCGAATCAGGAATATTTAGACCTGGGTCTACCACAGCTCGACACTCCGCCTTCAAGCTACGACGGCTCCGGCGACGAGAGTGACAGCGAATTTCCGTTCATCAAATAACAGATCCAATTTCTATGGAGTTTATTTTGAAACTCCGTTGGATTTCCGAAGGTGTTTATATCGATGTTTGTATCTTTCAAAGATACGTGACATGTTGAATGGTTGAAAGGAATGACTCTTGGAAATTGGACCAGGGCGCGATCGAATGTGCTAAATTAAAATTTCCGAAGATAAGTCTGAATAAGTGAAACGTTGTAATATAGAATGGGACACTTATTCATTTCATTCTCATGTAATATAACGAGAACGAATCGAAACCAAACTAGTATATTATACAGAAGTTCTGAAATTGACAATTGTATATAATATAGGAATGTTCGCCTGAAATACCATCAAATGTCTGAAGTCAAATATTATGCTAAACAAATTATAACAAATTTTGTTCTGCGAACGGATGGCTAAGTTCTAATAACTAAGAGAAGAAGCGAATAAGCTCTATTCTATATTCCGGTTTAGCTATTCAATTTAGATAGGCAAAAATAAAACGTAACAAACAAATAAACAGATGTCCCACCTTTTCATAAAATAATTCTCAAAATATTTAGAAATAAGTAAGCATGAATATTGGCCCTTAAACACTTAGTTAATCTGTATTTGTAATTTTGTATCTATTGCGAACAATATTCTTATTATGATTATTAAAAGCTGCGAGTAATGAACTTATTCCTAAGTCCAGCAAGTCGAAATTACCAAAAAGGAATATTAGTGGTAATTGTATCTTATATTATTTATTTTTTTAATCGTACCAAAAACATTTATCACAAAGTTTTTGCATATTTTTTGTATATAACTATTTTCATGTTCGCTACGGCTTTTGCCATGCATAATATATTCTTGTGTAAATAAATGTTATAGAACCAAAGTTCGATGTATGTGTAGGTATATTATTATTAAGTGTTCTCATAATATCGAAATAATACGGTATTCGCAAAACTTGACATAATATTGAAATTATACAAACTATGTACTAGTTATACAGAGGTATACAGTAGGATATACAGTATTATACAGAGGGTGTGACTGTGTGCGTGAAATACCGAGTAACAGAAAATACTCAAAAATTCTAAATAGTTATTTAAAAACTCTTTTTATTCTATAGCATTTAATTAAATGTATGTGTTACCTACATAGACTTGTAAATATTTTAATCGCTCGCATATTGAATATTTATTTTTATTTAAACCGGGAAAAAAGAAAAGAGGTTCCGAAAAGTTTTTATTGATATGAATGAAATATTTCATAAAAAAATACGCACATTGTCTAGTGTTGTAGACCACGCACTGGCGTTAAAAATAAAAAAATAAAAACTTTCCTGTTTTGATGTTGTCTGTGTTTTTAATGCATTTCTTTTATAAAAGTTTCAAATGTACTTAATTAGATTTTTATATGACTATAGTGAGGTTTTTAAATAATTTAGTTAAGTAAAATGCTTTGATAGTGTAAATAATTTTATATATTATATGCAAATTGTTGTGTTATAGGTACTGTGTTATGGAAGTTGCAACAAATTATCTAAATATACTTTCCTATAGGGGGAAGTAATAGATAAATACATCCATAGCAATATAATATGAAAAATTAAAAGCCTATAACTGTCGGTAAATGAACTTTTTTGTATATTTGATTTCTCTACGAAATGTATTAATGTTGTACAAAATTAAGCAAGTGACAAATAAAAGATAGAATATATTCTGTGTATTTTATTCAATACCTCTTTTCCCTATTCCTTTCGCAAAGGCCGGCAACGCACCCGCGACTCTCCTGGTGTTGCGGATGTTCATGGGCGGCGGTGACCGCTTACCATCAGGTTTCGGGTTCGGTCGTTTGCCCCCTCTTACATAAAAAAAGCTACCCAAAAACTATAACACAGGGTGGCAGGCTAACCTATGCATGAGCTACATAAACTTTAAACTACTTAATGTGGTAATGTCTCTTAGAAGCGGATTATTATTTAGATTTGATATATTGTTATTAATTTATCAAATTAAGAGATTGAGTACACAATTTTTATTGATTCGTTATTTACTTTTCACATAATATACAGAAAAAATATTCACTTTTGAGAAAGATTCACTTAGCGGCATCTGTTGGGAATTAATACATTTAGTTGAAATGAATGAAAGTTGTAACAGCGCCATCTACAAAAATCATTTTGTCTTATTCTTAACTTCTGATCATAGATGGAGAGTTATGCATATTTAGGAGGTTTCTGTAGAACAGTGAGAATGTGATCTAAGTTTAAATTTGTCTCTAGGCGTTATGCACAATATGCAAGTTTTATTGGACATGTCCTGCGGATAATTAGAGAACTATCATAAAATACGAGTATCCCCTGCTGTTACATATTGTAAACGGCAGATGTCGCTGTATTTCGCAGACCAACATCTTTATTAATATTCAGAAATGTAATACAAAATCAAATCTTATTAAATTTCTGAGTTTTTATAGTTTGTGTAGGTTAGTAAGATGTCATCATCATCATTTCAGCCTATCAAAAGTCGACTGCTGAACAAAGGCCTCCCCCATAGATTCCCACAAACACGCTCTCATTTTAGGGATTTTACGATTGTTGTCACCCTTGGCAACCACAGTTTATTTATTCAGATGTTCCAGAATGATGCTGTTGTCCATCTCCTGGTTTTTATTATCCGTCTGTCGACTTTTATGGCACCCACGGGATGAGATGGGGTAGAAGGAAGTTTCTCTTAAGCCGCCACCAAACGGTCTTGAGATATATTAGCTTGTGTAATTAATAACTTAAGGTTAATACACTGTAATTATAAAGAATTTCCTACAATATATATTTTCCTCTGCATACAAATATATAGCGTCGCAAGTTTTTCATTAAAATAGTTTCAGTGATTCTTTAAGCGTAAGAATGAAATCGCAGGATTTCATTCTTACTTGAGATACTACTGCTGCCCTTCACGTGTCTGTGTTTTAGATGAAATTGATACTTCCCCATCTGTTCAAGGTCGGGGGATATTTCTGGCATTTTCTTTAGTTTGGCTTGTATTCATTTACTAGTAATAGTAGTGATTACACTAGCTCTTAGTGCCCTTCAAACCGAAACACAGTAATGTTTTCACACTACCGCTTTCACGGCAGAACAACTAGCCCTGCTACCTACGGATATCTGCATAGAAATCCTACCAGTAAAGTAGTCAATTATTTATTATATATTAAAGACACCTTACGGGACGATTTGATGATGGAATCTCTTATGCCGCAGTTATATAGATTATACTATTAAATATCCGGGTATCCGCAGGACAGAGGTATTTTTTTTGCGAACCAGTTATAGTTATAGTTTTTTCTTAGACATGCAAGTTTCATCACGATGTTGTCCCTCACCGCCGAGAACTTTGTAAAACAGCACTTAAAATTGCAATTGACAATTTTAGTGATCCGACACCGAAAATCAAACTGGTCATCCCCGTACTATGAGATTACTAAATACTAACGGCTATCTAGCCTTTACTTTTTTATTTAATAACTCGTACTATTGTTTTATTTGCAAAAATAAAACTCTTTTTGAAATGATTGTTATTTATTAAACATCGATTTTTGTCAGTATTAAGGCGTTGCCATTACGTAGGTACAAATATTACAAATTTTACTATAGTGAGCGACATTTTTACATTGTTTTGACACTACCTTTGTCATACAGTAAATATCACATCATGTCTTTAGACGATTACACTAAAATTTACAATTCATATTTATTAGCTTAATGATATTTCAATTTAATTCTAGATCTTACTATCATTTACTATCATTACTAATGATAAATGACATGAAGCTTTGCACATTTTTTAATAGTATAAAAAAAGAAACGCAAAATTCTGTATACCGTAAATAACACAAGTCAACATAAACATAATCACAAAAAACTTAAAAAATAATTAAAACTTAAACTACATTTCTAACATAATACTTGTCGTTTCTTCTTTATTTGGCCTCTTGTATTTGTGCTGGAACAGGTACATTTGAAAGAGGAAAAAGAGGAAAAGAATGACATATCATAGTCAAGCATGAGATCAAAAAATTAGCTGCGTGAAGATAATCTATCGCTTTATTTCTTTTGTAATCTAGAACGATTCTCCGGGAAAGTAAAATAAAAAAAAAACAACTAAAAAGTCGCTACCGTCTGTTGTGATTATATTAAATATCATAACATGCCATATATTTTGAAATAGTTCTACTCGTAAAACTATGGTTGCTTAGCAGTCTTCTAACGTCTATGCATACAAAAATTAAACAAAGCTAAGGTTGTAGTTACGTCGATAAAACAGTTACATTATTACATTACAATGGAACAGAAACTGTCTGAAACAATAAATATCATGACGATAACTGCAATACACCAGACGATTAATATTATACTCCAAACTCGAAGCACTCGAAACATATCTAAAGACTGTTCCGCGCATTAAGGTCGATATTAAAATAGTCAATTTTTACTACCGCATTTACTAACAAGTCTACTATAGGACAGGAATCGTTCTACGAGTCCATAAAACAACTGGGTACGAACCTAGCTCGCCTATGACCCTTAAGCTAGAGAAGCAATCGGCAATCACATGTTAACGCAACGCAACTTTTTGTCTGGGATCCGCGATGCGAATTGGAAACTCGGGACGACTGCTCTAACTTCTTTGGGTTCTTCCTTCTTCTCGTGCGTTTCGCCCATCAACGTCTTTAGGCAAATCTTCATGTCACTTGCGAATTTTCTTACAAGTCTTTCTAAAGAGAAGAGATGTTCGTCTAAAGCTTCCGGGATCTCATTTCTCATAAAATCGGCTAGTTTTAAAAGATATTCTACATTGGACCCGGACGATCCCTGGCACTCTAGAATTTGTTTCGCTATATCTGGAAGCGGGGCTGCCCCGAGCCAATGTCTGTTCTCTGGTAGAGCTATGTATAGAAGTGCGTCTTTTTTATCAATAGAATGAGAATTACTAGAACTACTGCTAGAAGATACGAAAAACGAAGGTCTTGGGTGAAAGTTTACGGTGTAAGTTCTGTAACCCCCGAGTTGGCATTCCCTTGTAGATAGGTACGGGAGGGCTGCGTGATTTTCCGCTGCTATTAAGAACGCCTTGCCCCATGTGATGCCCTGAAACAAATAAAAAATATATCATTTTTATTTGAATTAAAACTGTAACTAATGTAATTTGATGAAATGTAATGTAGATCCACATGAAATCCATACTAATATATAGTTAATAGAATCAGGCGTTACTTTGCGGAAATCCATTATAGTAAAGTAGAGAAAGTTAATTTGCTAAGATCCGCAAGCAAAATGTAAAATGGTGTGTATTACCTAGTTTTGAAGACCACCGTCCGCCCTCCCTCATCAGCGTGCACAAGAAAACCGATATTATCTAGATATTATATAGACATTATCTAGATATTACATAGATAATGCCTCGTTTTGAGGTGAAATACGTGTCGTGTTCTCGACTTCAGTGGTGTGTATTGTCTAGTGGTAGTGTTGTAGTGGTGGGGGGTATCTGGTGGCGGCTCCCGGTGGCGGTATTGGTATTGGGGCGGGCGGTGCTCTTCAAAACTAGGTAATACACACCTTTCTACATTTTGCGTGCGGATCTTAGCAAATTAACTTTGGCTCCTTTACCATACTAATATAATAAATGCGAAAGTAACTCTCTCTGTACCTCTGTCTGTTTGTTACCTTTTCACGGTTTAACCGCTGAACCGATCAGGAAGAAATTTGGCAAACAGCTTGCATGCTGGAAATGGACATAGGATACTTTTTATGCCGGAAAATCAATTTGTTCCCACGGGATATTTAAAAAAACCTTCATCCACAAGGATGTAGTCGCCGGCATCAGCTTGTGTTTTATTTCACGGCGGTGGTGACAGCAATTCGTCGAAGCTAATGCGATGATAATATGACGATAAGCTGGCAAGAAATCAATATGCATTTAATTTAATTATGACAAAAACAACATCTCTAACTTCAATGTATCGTAAAAATAACCGGTACAAATTCAAACATTAAACGCAACATATATCCCTCCGAAACATTGTCACTTCGCAGTGAAACAATTTTTAGGATCGATCTAGGTTTCGACATGCAAAACATGTACGTGTCAAAAGTCGGTTACACTAAATTAAGACAAAACTTATTTTAAAATGGTCTACATTGCCATAACGGTGTACAATTGCGTCATTTGTTAATCAAAATTGGGAAATGAGCATTGCGCTAATGTAATACCCAACGAGGAAAAAACAGTACAGTCAGTCATCAGAAGACATTGTAACGTACAACTTGATAATGGACTGCTGGTGCGCGTATGAATACGCACAACAAAATTCGAGGCAAGATATTGGCTTTCAATAATAAACAAAAACATTTTGATTCATGATTTCATTCAAAAATTCATGAACATTACCGGTTTTGTTAGTACCTAACTATCTGTGCTGTAGCGTGATGTTATATAGCCTATAGCCTTCCTCAATTTTTCAAATAGATTCAATTTTTCCTTCTTTCAATTCGAACCAAGTAGTTCCTGAGATAATCGCGTTTAACCAAACAAACTCTTCAGCTTTATAATATTAATATAGATTAGGGCAATGTTAAGCTGAATTTCAATATACCAAGATATATCGTGGTAGGATTCCTATGCAGGAATCTGTCTACCACCTCAGGGCCAGTTATTCTGCCGTGAAGCAGTAGTGTGCAAACATTACTGTGTTTCGGTCTGAAGGGCACTGTGAGCTAGCGTAATCACTGGGCATATGAGACTTAAGAACTGATGTCTTAGGGTGATGGGCGCAGTGTGGTGACACACAGAAATGTTCTGGGTGACACGGCATTTGCTATGGACGGACGTTACACTTACCATCGTTTTGCTCGTTTCATCACCAGATCCAATAAAAAAAAAAACAAGAAAATATATTACGGAAGTATTACATGGATAACAAATCCATTCGTTTAAATTGTTTTTTGTAATGATATAGCACTTACGATCCGATGAGTCTAGGTAACAGTACATAATATTATGCAGTACATTATATTATTACCATCAACTTAATGACTTGCTCTTCTCGTCAGTTTCTTCTAACAGAAAAAAGCAAATTTTTCATTTGATACGAAACATTACATAGTAAAGGTTATCGTATCACTTCCTTACCGTCTGCATCCCTGACCAATATATAGCTTTGTTAAATATCTCAAGTACTTTCGCCGACGCGTCTGCGCGTGTCACATTTATTAGATACCAAACATTTAGGACGCGATGTTTTAAAACTATAAAGTAATGGTAATAGAATTGTGATTACTGTTTTAACGATGTATGAATACTGGTAGTAGGATTTCAGCGCCGTGATTATTCTTACTGAGAAACGCAAATTACATAGTAAAGGTCATCGTATCACTTCCTTATCGTCTGTATCCCAGACCGATAGATAGCTTTGTTAAATATCTCAAGTACTTTCGCAGACGCGTCTGCGCGTGGCACATTTATTAGGTACCAAACATTTACCGCGCTATATTGTTTTGAAACTAAAAAGTTATGGCAACTGAACTGTGATTACTGTTTTAACGATGCATGAATACTGGTGATAGGATTCCTATGCCTGAATACACCAGATCTCCCCCATCTCGTAATGTGGGTTTTCATTAAGAGGCAATAAATAAATTAAATAATCCATTTGATCTCCTTCGTCTGCTCTAAATATCAATAAACTTATGTACGGAGGTAATATGAGGTTATGATAACGTACCAGATATTATTATAATGCGTAAGTAACTCCTTCTGTCGCTGCGTGTTACCTTTTCTCAGCTCAACCGCTGAACCAATCTCAACGAAATACGGCGGAGATAGTTTGTATCCTTTAGACGAATATTTATTTATTTAAGGACAGCCAGAGGTTATAACAATAGAACATTGAATAATTACATTTATGAACAAAAATTTAAAACTAAAACCCATTTAACGCAGCCACAAAATGCTTATATAAAAGAGTAAAATTACTAACTTGACAGAAATTTTTGCCTAAATTAAAATATAAATAAAAAACTAAATAAAAACAGTAACAATAATATAGTCTAAAGGAACAAAAAAAACAAAATAATTATTTTTTAATATTACGTTATATCTCTCAGATTACGTAATATTGTTTTTTTTTTTTGAAAGAAGGCAGGGCGTCACAGAAAACGTCGACGGAATCCGACATTAAATTGAGCAAGCGGGAATTTCTAGCAATAGTATTGTTATGCCCTAGATTACATATGGAAGGTAGTGGGTAAAATAATGGCCCGGATTTACGAGGATATCGTCGAGGAACTTTGACATTAATTTTTCGTGGAAGCTCGGTACAATCAATGGTTCCGTGTACTATTTTAGAAAACATCACCATATCAAGGTACTGTCTTCGGGTTAGTAAGCTGTCAACGCTGAAGTTATTTATGTTTTATTTATTTATTAATGGAAACAGTCATAAACTATTTTCCAGTGTCAAGTAACATATCCAAGTATACAATCTTCAAGCAGCTAGACTTCAAAATTTTGATCGACAGTAAAATGACAGTTGACTTTTACTGAAGATTTGCTGGACTGATGGAGACAAAACGAAAAGCACAATTTTGGTTTTGAATTCAATTTTCCAATCACTGTACACTTTCAGGAGCACTTGCTGCATAATAAACTATCAATATTAAACATCAAAACTCCAAATAAACACAGAAATTACAAAATTAAATAAAAACACTACTGTCATTTTTCGAGTTGGCGCCAAAAGAGCTGAAGTCATTTAATTTCTCAGCATATAAAAAGGAAGGAAAAAAAGGAAAGTAACAGCCTATAAATGTCCCACTGCTGAGCACAGGCCTCCTATCATTTCTGAGAGGGTTTGGAGCTGGGAATAGTCCGCCACGCCGCTCCAATGCGGGTTGGCAGTCTTCACATGTCCTCGAAATATTACTATTCCTCGGACATGCAGGTTTCCTCACGATGTTTTCCTTCACCGCTAAGGACGTGGTAAATCAGCGCTTAAAATTGTAGAACAATTATAGAGGTGATCCATATCCCGAAAGTTTTTTTTCACGCTTACAACAATAAGCAAGATGTCTCAAAAAACGTTTTTGTGTTCTTTCTATACGCGTCTGATGTACCTTGTACTGTGGTGACCAAATTACGCTTCCACATTCTAATGCGCTCCGGACGAAGGAATTACATAATATATTTTTTTGTTGCGAGGTTTTTGGAGATTTTACTATTTTTTATTATAAAGCCTAATGTTTTTGAGACTTCCTCTATCATGCAGTCAGTATAGGATACTTTTCTTCTTCTTTTTCAATACACCTCGAGAAACATTCCGGGATCGTTTACTGGTAGTAGGATACTCATGCAGGAATCCGTCTAGGTAGGTACCACCCCAGGGCCAGTTATTCTGCCGTGTAGCAATAGTGCACAAGCATTTCTGTGTTTCGGTTTAAAGGGCACAGCGTTTGTTGTGGGCGGACGTTGCACTTACCATCAGGTGAAGGTTTTGCTCGTTTCGACACTTTCTCCGATAAAAAATTTTTTTTCATGCGGTGATTGCCCCCGAAGTATTTGAACTTTCAATTGAGTAGTTCTACTTTCCGTATCGTAGCAATCAGTGTTCTAATTAATGAAATCAATTATAGCTTTACCACCAAGTTACACTTAATGTATTTTTTTTCATAGAAGAGGGGACAAATGAGTAAAGTTGCTCGTACTAAGCGAATGTGAGTGAGACATAAACTGTTATACGCAGACAGGTTTAACAATTGCGTAGCCTAGTGATCAGAGTGATTGATAAGTAGGTCAGGTGACTGCAAAGCTACGGGCCTTGGGTTCGAATCCCAGCCGGAGTCAATTTGGCAAAAACAAATTCTGGTCCGGCTGTGTTGTGATTGTACCCATGTATCAGTGAACCATGTGTCACTGCCACCTAACCTCCCTCCGATGTTAACGCATCAGTGTTAGTGTCTCTGTGTTTGCCTCCTGCGTGATTGAATGCTTACGACAGTGTTCGGAAGTTATCGCCGTGATCGAATCCAGGCCAGGAGGTTAAGCGCTGCACTTACCATCAGGTCTCGTCTCGTCCATATCTCGTCACTCCAATTTATTTATAAAAAAATATGTCGTATATATCAGCGGAGAGAGAGAGAGAGAAAGAGATGAGCGTAACCTAAATAAAGTAATATTTGCACAAGTTTCGTTTGACCTTTGTTCGGCCGGACTCCAAATGGGTCACGGCCTCGAATGCGTCCGACTTTACGCATTCTCTCGATACGTGTTTCCTCAAATATGCCTTTGTTTTTATATATTTTCTTCATTAATTAATTTGTATCCTTTATTTGTATCTTGAGCGTGGTGGCGGCTCGTTAAAAGAATACTACCACTCCATCTCATCCAATGGATCTCGTAAAAGGAGAGTAAGGAATTAAACTACACTGTGCACCCAACAGCGCATGGTGGCGATGGGCTCACCACCTATCACACCAAGTGCATTATATTGTTTTGGTGTAACGTAGATTGTGGCAGTCATCTGTTTTTGCAGTGAGTGCCGAGTCTCTGACTACCCCTTATGGGATACAGTCGTGATCTTATGTATGTATGTATGAAATTATAATTTGGGGCTGACTTGTTTTGTTTACTAGTTCATGCCAGCGACTTCGTCCGTGTGGTTAAAGGTTTTTTAAATATCCCGCGGGAACTACTTGATTCTGCGGGGTAAAAAGCCTATTATCCTATGTCCGTCTTCAGGATGCAAGCTATCTCTGTGCCAAATTTCGTCAAGATCGGTTCAGCGGTTGAACCGCGAAATGGTATCAAACAGAGAGGGACAGAGAGAGTTACTTTCGCATTAATAATATTAGAATGGAATAAGGATACTTTTATTATTTAGACACACACACAGTAATGGAAAATATTAGCAAAATTTTGTTACCGATATTATGTTTTACCGAAATTAAATATTACATCGCGCTAAATGAGCACTTATAAATATATATCAATTAATTTAGAACAGGTAATGGAATGGATTATGAAAAAGACAAATTAAAAAGATGCCAAATAAATTAAAATGTATAATTATTAATGTCTGGCGTTTCTGCTGTGTCGTGGCAGCTTAACAGAATCTACAGTCCCATATCACCCATTGGGTGTCGTTAAAGTCGACAGTGGGAAAATAAACACCAGGAGATGGGCAGCTGCAACTTTCTGGAACATCTGAATAAATAAACTGCGGTTGCCAACCCGTCTGCCAAGCGTGGCAACTATGGTAAATACCCTCCAAAATGAGAGATACTAACTCAAGTGGCACTCTATAGGGGAGGCCTATGTTCAGCAGTGGACTTGTGATAGGCTGAAATGATGACGATGATAAATGTCAATTCTAGACAGTGTTTAGTATCTATGGTCACTGGGTCTATGGACCAGTGTTAACGTCATGCGTCGTAACAAATAAATCATGAAGATAATTAATTAGCAATTTACTGAAGCGCGTGCCTATTAGCTGCTTTACATAATAAAGTCATTAAAGTATCTTACCAACTATGACAAGGGAATTTTCCTATTAAATAATAATCATTAATACTACATATATACACGCCTTTATACAGTCAAGCCTTTACCAATATAAGAGCCCACCCCTTACTGGTTGTAGGATTCCTATGCAGGAATCCGTCTAGGTAGGTACCACCCCAGGGCCAGTTATTCTGCCGTGAAGCAGTAGTGTGCAAGCATTGCTGTGTTTCAGTTTGAAGGGCACTGTGAGCTAGCGTAATCACTGGGCATTTGAGACTTAAGAACTGATGTCTCAGGGTGACGGGCGCATTGTGGTGTCACACAGAAGTATTCTTGGTGACATAGCATTTGTTGTGGGCGGACGTTGCACTTACCATCAGGTGAACGTTTTGTTCGTTTCGTCACTTTCTACAATAAAAAAAAACATAGCCGCCATTTTGGTACAAGACCAAAAATTCTTATTCCATTGCGTTCCCAAGAGCAGTATAGTGACAGCATTGCATATTATGGTGTTAATCTGCACGTACAATACCTTAGTCGCCTCTTACAAGACGTCGTCAGTAAGAAAAAAAAATCCACGAAAAATATTTTTTTTAGAATTCTGTACAAGCCATCGTTTGAGCAGCGTTCAGGTTCAAGATGATTTAAGATATAGACGTTAGTATAGGACTTCGTAAATGGGAAATGAATATTTTTGTTTTAATTTAAAAAAACGTTACCCCACAGTGGGATTTCTCTTACATCGTTTAGTCATAAACAGCAAATAATGAAATAGTATACACTATTTTATATTTTGCATGCGGATCTTAGCAAATTAACTTTCTTTCCTTCATTACAATAAATTTCCGCAAAGTAACGCCTGATTCTATTAACTTTAGAAACAAAAGAAATCAATTTAGCTTTATGCTAGAGTAAACAAGGACATAGATCTGTGATCCACTCGGAGAACGCTTATGATAACTCCCCTGACCCAAGATTAACCATTATCTAACAATTACACGTGTCTCAACTACCAGAGCATCGATCTATTGAGTCGTAAAGTTATTTATTAATTTAAGCTCTTATGCACTAGTGGTACATATGGCGGACCTAATGTCTAAAGGCATTCTCTCCCAGTCAACCATAAAGCAAAGAAGAGATACACATAATATAATAGGCGGTGCAGCGAACAATAAGAGAATAAAAAAAATATGAATATTACGAGAAAATATATACTTACATAATTATACTAATACATACATATACACAGATACACATCTACACATCTATATAAATAAATAAAATTTAACTGTCTGTTTGTAACAACAAAGTAACAGCTTTTTACTTATTGCTTACGAAAGTTTATACGGTACTTATAAGAAATAAACAACTTTTAAATGTTTTGTATATTTGTCTGTCTGTCTGTTGGTCCCGGCTAATCTCCGAAACGGCTGAACCGATTTTGACGGGACTTTCACTGACAGATAGCTGATATTATAGCGGGTAACTTAGGCTACTTTAATATTAGAAACCGCCGCCAAAAAACCGGTTCCGCGCAAAAAAATTAAAACCCCAAAATCCGATTCAAATAGGAAAGTATACCTATATGTATATCATCGATCGGGGTCGGCTGGAATTGCGGGAGAAACCGCGAGGCACAGCTGGTACATATATGAACTACTGCTGGTACATATATTGATAAACAAACACATGTACACCCGAATAAGAGAAAAATGGAATTCAAACTTGCAACGTATTATTAAAGTATTCCCGGACTTTATTTTTGTACAACTTGAAAAACTTGTTCTTTAGTTTTTTTAATGTCAAGAGGTTTCTAATTACCGAGGATTCTAATACAAAACAAAGTCGACATTTGTTTCGCTCAAATATATAGTTTTCTCGTTTAAGATATCGTCATGTCGTTATATCTTCGACATTGAATTCTAATTTATTCCCATTTTTATTCAAGAAACGTTTCGTCTGGTAAGTGAATTTGAGATCGAATGTATTTGCACGATTACGTCACGTTATGGTACGCCGTGTGTTGGAGGCTTAAGAGAATCTACTACCCCATCTCACCCCGTGGGTGTCGTAAAGTCGACAGTGGGAAAATGAAAACCAATAGATGAGGCAGCATCTTCCTGGAACATCTAAATAAACAACTGCGGTTGCCAACCCGCCTGCCAAGCGTGACGACTATTGCAAAATGCCCCCAAAAGTAGTAGTCGGATTGCAAACGTTTATAGGACATAAAAAGAGTAGTGGAGTGGAGCAATGGATATGATGATGGTACTTATATGCGAATGATTCTGTATGGTAATTCGAAGATGATCGCGACGGGGTATAAATTGTGCGTTTAGAGCAGTGCATATTCATAACTATAGTGTAAAACGGCTTCCACCTTAGATCATTTGCAATAAGGTCGATATAACCGCTAATTCATTGCATATGCCGTGTGGTGGCGGCTCGTTAAAAGAATACTACCACTCCATCTCATCCAATGGATCTCGTAAAAGGCGAGTAGGGAGTTAAACTGCACTGTGCACCCAACAGCGCATGGTGGCGATGGGCTCACCACCTATCACACCAAGTGCATTATATTGTTTTGGTGAAACGTGGATTGTGGCAGTCATCTGTTTTTGCAGTGTGTGCCCAGTCTCTGACTACCCCTTATGGGATACAGTCGTGATCTTATGTATGTATTCATTGCATATTTGTCTTAAAATAATTATCTATTTCGAATATTCTTACCGTGATAAATTCAGCTGTGATGTGTCTATGGTATTTTTTATTAATTAAAGGTAAGTTCACAGTGATCGTCAGATGATAAGTTGTTCACCAATGTAGACTCAAAACGACTGTGACAGTCGACACTTGCTCTTACTGTTCCGTTTTGTTTCTTCGTCGTTGAATTCTCCAAGCTAACAGTGTACTTCATCTTTAATCAGAAATACCTTTATGTCACACTGCATTTTTTAAAAATCCGCGCGAGCGAGTGTGCGTGTGTACGTAAGTGTGTGTACAGTAGTGCAGTATGTATGTGTCCACAGTAGTCTTCTCTTGCGCTCCGTTAGGGTCGCAGGGTAACTGTCCGGGGCGATTGCCCCTCTCAGTAGAGTCTTCTCGCCGCACGTAAAGACGTTCGGGGCCTTGGGGTGCCTTATTTAGGCGATGGTATGTTTTTTTTAATTTACTTCCCGGCGCGGATTGGCCGACCAGGTGAGACCCCTTTGGGGGTAGTCCGGTCAGCTCACCAGCGGACGGGGCGGTTGGCTTAATTTGGTCTCGGTATCGGAGGTGTATGTGGATGTACCATAAAGTTACATATATACATACATATCGTCACCCCTTTTTGGTATATAAGGGGTAGGCAGAGTCCACTCGCGTAGCTCACTTTTCACCCTTGCGGGAAAGGAGACGTGACGACTGGCGAACCACGTAGCCGCCATTTTGGTACGAGGCCAAAAATTCTTACTCGACATTGCGTTCCCGCGAGCAGTATAGTGACCGCATTGCATATTATGGTGTTATTCTGCACGAATAGATGCTGTCCGTACAATACGTTAGTCGCCACTTACGACACCTCGGTAGGAAAAAGGTAGGTGCTATTCTACTCTGCCGGGCACCTAGCGGCAACCAGAAAGTTGTCAGTAGTGTCACCTACTAAATATTAGTAGACCGCGTGGCCTAGTGGTTAGAGTACCTAACTTCTACGCCACGGGTCCTGGGTTCGAATCCCAGCCGGAGCCAACATTTGTGCATAAACATAAATTGTTGGTTTTCGGGTCTGGTTGTATTGTGAATGTCCCCGTGTTTCCGACACTGCATCCTAGCCTACCTCCGATCTTATCGCATCAGCGTTACATCGGGCGCGGGTAGGTTGGGACGAGTGAGTGCCTCTGTGTTTGCGCGTACACTTGTGGCACTATAATATCTCCTGCGCAGTTGATGGCTCTCGACAGTATTCGGAAGTTGTCGCCGTGGTCGAAATCGGCTAGGAGAACATCATCACATCATCATCATTAGTAGAATCAAATTAACTTTCGTTGTAGCCTATTTTTAACAAAAAGTCCTTAGCCTTACACTTTATGCCAGAGAAAGTATAGATATTACAAACTTTGTTTATTTTATCACAAAGACGACGGACGGACCCAAAAACTTACGGACACAGTTTGCAATCTGTAAGTTTTACGAAATCGTTAACTTTTTCAATTAAGATGCAATAAAAATATATCTATCAATGTTCTATACTAAAAGTTACAGCATCAGCATGGCTGTTGTGTTTTAAAAAAATAACAATAAAAAAATGAAATGATTCACAATGTGACCATTGTGACGTATCGCAGATACATTTTATACCTCCCATTGTTTTATCGACAATAACAAACGTGACCCACGGGATCACGATGTAACGGTGGCATTTATGAGATAACTGGCATAATGTTTAGTTATACAAATATAGAGGACAATAACAATAACAAAGTTAAAAAAGCAGTGTGGTGGCGGCTCGTTAAAAGAATACTACCACTCCATCTCATTCAATGGATCTCGTAAAAGGCGAATAAGGAATTAAACTGCACTGTGCATCTAACAGCGCATGGTGGCGATGGGCTCACCACCTATCACACCGAGTGCATTATATTGTTTTGGTGAAACGTGGATTGTGGCAGTCATCTGTTTTTGCAGTGAGTGCCCAGTCTCTGACTACCCCTTATGGGATACAGTAGTGATCTTATGTATGTACGAGTATGTATGTTATAACAAAATTATTGAAAACAGGGAAAACCTAGTATAAACTGTTAACGATAAATTTAAAAAATGTTTAGCCAACCCTAGCGCTCCAACTGGCATTGAAATAACGGACAGCGCTCTTAAAGGAACATCCTTCGAGTTCAAGAGTGTTTTGGAGCCGATACCAGAACCTGATGGTAAGTGCAACGTCTGCTTATAACAAATGCTGTGTCAACCACACGCCAGATGGTAAGTGATCACCTACATCCTAATTACCTCTCAAGACATCCTAAATCAATTTTCAATGATAAGTATGCTAACTACAAGCGCGCAGTCGTAAGCAGCTTGATGTTCACGCAGATACTGATGTCTCAGGGTGACGGGCGCAGTGTGGTGTCACACAGAAATATTCTGGGTGACACAGCCATTGTTGTGGGCGGATGTTGCACTTGCCATCAGGTGAACGTTTTGCTCGATTCGTCTCTTTAATCAACAAAAAAAAAGATACAATCACAGTTAAAATAAGTATCATATAAACAACTTTTATGTATACCGCGTTTTTAAAACGGACTCAAGTTCAAAGTTAGCTCATAATCAATTAGAAAATTTGTACCCAGCAGATCGCAAATCCCACTGAAATGAGAGCTACAGACTTTTGTGGCAATCTGTGGGGGAGGCCTATGTGCAGGAGGTCGATGATGAAGATAAGAACTTTACATAGATAAAAGTTAAATAAAAGCTTGTTAAAACGGAGTAAAAGTCTTAATTACTGCGTATGATACTGCGCGATAACAACGAAATTCTTGAATGAAGGTGTGCGCGGGCACACCCTCCCGAAACTAAATTCACATATAATTGTAATTGCACCATTATTTACTTTTTTTATGGCGACGAGACGAGCAAATCGTTCACATGATGCACACGTCGCACGTCTGCTCATAACAAATGCTGTGTCACCCAGAATATTTCTGTGCGGCACCACACTACGCTTGTCACCCGGAGACATCAGTTCTTCAGTCCTTTCAGTACAACGCCTTTTACATTTACAGCTAACAGCATTTTCAGAACTACTTCACGGCAGAATAACTGACACTGTGGTGTACTAGACGGGTTCCTGCATAGGTACCCTACCACCAGTAAAATGTCACCTAAAAACGGGAATCTAGAATTCCAAAATCAAGTATCAATTAAGTATTTCGGTGTGACAACTAGCTTAGGTCGGCTCAAGAAACACATGTGAGAATATTCTGGTATTGTTGGTAGGATTCCCATGCAGGAATCCGACGAAGTAGGTACGACCCCTGGGCCAGTATTTCAGCTGTTAAGAAATACTTGCTATCTGGTTCGGACTGAAGGCTAGGTCTCGTGTAATCACTGGGCATATGAGACGTAAGAACTGATGTCTCAAGGTGATGGGCGCAGTGTGGTGCCAATCTGAAGTGTTCTCGGTGATACAGCATTTGTTACGGACAGACGTTGCACTTAGCATCAGGTGAACGTTTTGCTCGCCTCGTTACTTTATCCAATCAAAAAACAAAATTGTAATCGATACTCGATAGTATAATCATGGGTACTCCATTTACAGCTTATCTGCAATCAGTGTTTTTATGATGCGGAAGCTTTAATATAACACCTTGCCATTATCATCACTTGAAACTGCAGTAATCGCTTATAAATTCAGCTATTAAAAGTTTAAAAACTTTTCTATGTTAAAGATTGAAAAATCATTCACTCGAAGAGGTCACATAAAGTATGTGAGTAAATTGACAAAATAGCTTAACAAAATGTAACGTTAATGGGAGTGTCACAGACACATGGGATAATTTTAATGTCCATGTGTTCGACTACGAATTCGAGCCCAGGACTCCGACTCAGCACGCAAGAATGCTCACCACTAACAAAGCAACAGCCTGTGCGGGTTGCTCACGATGTTTTCCCTCGCCGCTGAGCACGTGGTAATTCAGCACTTAAAGTTTCAGAACATTTTTAAAGGCCGGCACCGGGTATCCAAATCAGGGGAGCTACTGTGTAACTCTGGTTGGTTTCGTGATCGGTTTCACGAAACGGAACCAACTAGAGTCACACAGTAGACCCCCAGGTCTACGCGTAGACCTACGAAATTTAAGGCGAGCTCCCGGCTCATGAGTTACCACGCCTCTCCTGCGCTACCAGTCAGTGTTAATAATAAATTAGATTGCACTGCAGCACCAGGGCCTCTCCTATGTTGAGACGATTTGAAGTAATCACCGTAACCAGGCGGGCGGATTGGCATATAAAAAAAGAACGTGCCTTATTTTAATTTTAAAATATTTTTATTAATTCGTACGTGAGAATATAAAACAAAAGGTGCAACTTGGAACATGACGAACCACATATATATTTTTTAGTAGGTAGTTTTCAATGTGAAGTATTTTTTTTTATTGGATAAAGTGACGAAACGAGCAAAACGTTCACCTGATGGCAAGTGCAACGTCTGACCATAACAATAGTTATGGCACTCACAACATTTGTATGTGGCACTACACAAGCCCAGTGATTACACTAGCTCTCAGTGCCCTTCAGACCGAAACACAGTAATGTTTGCACACTACTAGAACATCTGAATAAATAAACTGCGGTTGCCAACCCGCCTGCCAAGCGTGGCAAATATGGCAAAATCCCTCCAATATGAGAGCGACAAACTTTTGTGGCTGTCTGTGGGGGAGGCCTATGTTCAGCGGACTTGTGATAGGCTGAAACGACGAAACGACGACTAATTCACAGCAGAATAACTGGCCTGGGGTGGTGGTACCTACCTAGACGGATTCTTGCATAGGAAGATATTAGATATTATCGCACAAAAAGTAAGAAAGAGATAATTATTCGAAGCATCAACAAAGAATTCATGTTGATTTTTAAAACAACATATAAATACCACAACAACAACAAATGAAAAATTAACAATAACAATAAAAACTACACAGATGCATAGTTTTGCCAAATCCAGTGTGTCAAATTTCCGTTTCGAAAAAAAGCTAAGCTACGAAGGCTACAAAAAAACAGGTTTTTGTGAATCACCATTTATTTTTATCGGACGGTCAGATTTTTTTAAATGGTATGTTGCCATTGGGTTTGGGTTACTACAAGAAAGTTTAATAAAAGTTCAAACTAGATAAATTTAGAGGTAAGTGAAAAATCGGGACATTTTGTGTCCCGATTCACCCTTAATCGGTACGCAAAATGTCGCAATGTGTCACCAGACCACACGATACACGAAAATAATGTCACCGTGATAAGAATTTGACAAAAGCCTATAATTAAAAAAAAGAAAACAAAAACAGTAAAAAAAATGCCCAAAACATGGCGGAATTCCCCAAAAGAGAATGCCACTCTGGATATGTTGTGATGTATTAACCTAACACAACCTCGCGCTGATTTTCAGTGGCATCTTATTTTTGTATCATGTATTTATATATTTTCTCGAGAAATAAATTTCACCAAAATAATTTGTTTAATCCTTTGTCGTCATCACGTCGGGTCGTTGTTAGTGATATAAAAATACTCAGGTTTCACAAATCAATCGCAACATCGGGCTTTAGAAATGAAAACTTTAGAATAATGTATGGAGGTGGCTTTCATTCGGCAGTCATACTACTGGCTGCCACATGCGTTTTCTATGAGACTATTGTAAACTAGTGTAAATTTATAAACTTGTGACTAAGATAAAAAAAAAACAAAAAAGAAGATAGCTACGGAGCTTCTTTCGCCGTTTTCTACTCCGTAAGACAAACCTCATTACGGGACGGTGGTAGATTGTAAAAAAAGTGGTAACTTGAAAAATAAAATTTATATTTTTTATGTTGAAGAATAATTTTTTTTTTCTATTTTCAGTAAAAGTAGAGTTCAGTTCGGTAGATTAAAAATAAATTACATTATTATCAAAAATTTTCGCTTAGTAGTCTCTCCTTCACAAACGATCGATCAATATGAAAATAACTTTATGCACCCGACCCCGACGTTTCACACCGTCATCAATTCGCAAATTGCCGGACGCAATTGGCTCCATTTATGCGCTTCGTTCAAAGAGTCTCTAATATAACTACTATCTTTCCTTATCTTATATATATATCTATCTATATATATATTAATATAAAAGCCATTTACCGCTGACTTTAACTTTTTTTTTCTTTTTTGACTTTGACCCATGGACTCGAAATTTGGCATATTACTTGCCCGACACAGACGCCCACTAACAACAGATTTTATGAACATTTACTTCAAAATCGTTAAACGGGCTGGTGCTGTTCTTCTCTATACAGACTTAAACATACCAAAAACTTTCGTGCGAAACCGGGGCCGGTCAGCTATATAATAGTGAATTTAAACGATGTACAAGGTAAAAACTGAGAAGAAATTTACAAATACAAAAAAATATTAAGGTTGCATTAAAAATATATATTAATAAGGCGGTTCCGAGATTACTATTTTCGTCTGGACATCAGAAACTAATAAAGTGCTAGTAGCACAGATATCCGAAATAGAGAAATGTAATACGATGCGTACAACCAAACAATTGAAATCGTTCCAAGATAATCCCGTGACCGTACGCCCCGCGTCCTCATAACAACGAGGTCAGTGATACGAATAACAAAACTTTTTACGTTACTCTATGGGACTAAAAAACATTGGCGTCATTCACACCAAATAACACTATGCGATTAAAGACAAACACGGAGCATCCGTGTTACGGATAACAAAGAGTGAGACGATACAAGAGATACACACTATATAAGATTTGTTGACACATGCTTATGAATTGAAGATAACGATAAGTTTGTTGTAACTCTGACTGAATAGATATTGGCAGAATTATTTTCTTTGCAGCCATTAAACAAAGAAGAAGATAAGGTACGCGTTCTTCCGATTACCCGATTTCTAGAAAAGCTGAGACTGACTAAAATCAGTGCTGTGCATCATGCACAATCAACATTGAACTGAACTATCTTTGTCTAGTTTCTGGCTACTTAAATAATTGTACGTCTCATTACTTGTTGGTGTGTGTATGGTAATAAACGAAAGGGATTAACAATGAACCCCCTTAGAATTAAAAAACGACCCACCACCAGAAATAACAAAAAAAATTCGGTGTTGATCTTCTATCAGGTATGTTGTTGTTTAATAAGATAATGAACATACGAATTCATAATATTTCAGAGCATCAAGGAACAAAGTAAGGAATATGATAAAATGCCACTCTGCATACGAAGCATAGCCGGGTTACATTGCTATTTCACGCTGGTGTTCTGCTAACGTTTTCATTTTCTAAATCGGTGTCGTGTCGTTGTCGTCTGGTGGTAAAATTCCTAAATGCGTAAAGAAAACAACACGTGTACGAGTCGACACGCGTCGGTAATATGCTACAAATATATGTATGCAATGCCTGCCTATTACGCCGTGTTCAAGGCATTATCGTATAGTGTAGTGGATGCAAAACCAATTTAATTTTCATTTTCGGGTTGGATTTAACTTCACATTAGCATTATAAAATATACCTTGAACTGAATTTTTTTTAATTATTTAATTCGCCTTCGACATCGGAAACGTTACCCCAAAAACTGATATGAAACCCTCAACCTATTCTTTACTAGCTGATGCCCGGGACTTCGTCCGCGTTAATATAGGTTTTTAAATATACCGAACTATTTGATTTTCCGGGATAAAAAATATTCTATGTCCGTCTCCAGGATGCCAGCTATCTCTGTGCCGAATTTCGTTAATTTCGGTTCAATGATTGAACTGCGGAAAGGTAACAAACAGAGGAGGGAGAGACAGAGCTAAATTCGCATTTATAATATTAGTATGGATGAAAATATCGTGATATATTTTTAGATAAGGACCAAGTGTCTAAGAAGTAATACTAAAAAAAAAATATCGAATCCTATCCAGTAGTTTTGCGTGATGCTCGCACAACGGCAGCCCTATCTTATGAAATCGCAGTTTCAAACTG
Organism: Luehdorfia chinensis; assembly: GCA_019845155.1. Taxonomy (NCBI): domain Eukaryota; kingdom Metazoa; phylum Arthropoda; class Insecta; order Lepidoptera; family Papilionidae; genus Luehdorfia; species Luehdorfia chinensis. The sequence continues at coordinate 819,504 of JAHVAK010000612.1, forward strand.
TAATAAATTTATATTTAATGAAGATATAGAGACATTTTTTTTAGTTAAGGACCAAGTGTCTAAGAAGTAAAACTAAACGAATTTGATCTATCCAGTAGTTTTTGAGTGATGCGCGCACAACGGACGCCCTATACCATTTTATTTATATGTATAGATTGAATTTTCAATGTATATGCCATTTTTTTATAGTCAAATTTAGAATATTCATAATAATAATATTATATAGTAATATAACATAAATTGGGCGATCTCAATGCTGAATTTAATTTCACACAAAGTAAAATTGTACTAACTTAAACTTATGTATGTAGGTCTCTTAGGTTCCCATGCCCCCACGAAAGCTGTAGTGATACGATCGAAGTAAGGTTGAGATGCAGTAACGACTGCTCTAGAAAAGTATCGGTAACATTCAGACCACGAAGACCAATAATTTTATATGTTGCACAAAAATTGTAACAGTAACTGTTTTTTTTTTTAAAAGAAGAAGTTGACGAAACGAGCAAATCATTCGCCTGATGGTAAGTGCAAAGTCTGCCCATAACAAATACAGTGTCACCCAGAATCTTTTTCTGCAACACCACACTGCGTCCGTGAACATGAGACATCACTTCTTAAGTCTCATATGCCCAGTAATCACGCTAGCTCTCAGTGCTCTTCAGACCGAAACGCTATGTTTGAACACTACCGCTTGACAGCAGAAAATTTGGCACTGCATTCATCCATCACCTATCCCTAGACGGATTCCTGCACAGGAATCCTACCACCACAAAGTGTGTAAGTACATCAATTACAATTAGGCTATTCAAGTAAATTCTATCTATCGTGAATAGAGAATTCGTGCACATTTTCAGAATTGCGAAGTAATAGAATGGCTTAGTTTATATAAAGTACCTGGGCGACTTCATCTCAGCGCCTTTGACTTTCTCATAATTTAAACTAATATTACAAATCAGAAAGCAGCTCTCTGTCCCTTTGTTTGTTTGTTACATTTTCACTGCTCAACCGATCTTGACGAAATTCGGTACAGAGATACTCGTAGCTTGCATGCTGGCAACGGACATAGGACAATTTTTAGTCTGGAAAATAATCATTCAATTTAATCATCTTTTGTCTCCAATATTCATTAAAATAGTCCAGTGTAATTGCGGTTCAAAATTACATTACACCGTCAGTAACGGTATTTCGAAATTAATTGAAAGACTAAGAATTCTGCGTATTTCTATTAATCACAATAGAAATACGCAGAAAGCAATTAGGTCAACAGTGTACACCACGTACAGTCACGTGCACTAACATGTTTACGATTTTTAAGCTCAAGAAATGTACTCGTTAAAAAAACAAGTTTCATAAGTGTACACATTTATTCAAAACTAGCAACAAGCGAAACTGCATGTCACTTATTTATTGTTATTAAAACATCTGACAACAGAACTGTCAAACTGAACGTCACTTTCATTTTTTTAGATTTTATTCCAAAAATACTATCCAATTTACTGATTTTTCCGGTGGATTACCAAAAACTTTTTCACACCAAAAATAATCAGACAAATCGGTCGAGTCGTTCTAGTGTGATGCGGTAATTGATTATTATTTATATAGAATAAAGAAGAATATAGAGGATACATTGGACGGGACTGTATTTTTATTAGTAATGTAATTACAGTAATCGATTCTGTATCGATTCTGTGTTAAGTAGTGCAGTAACTCATTATTATAAATGACTGTGACGTTAAGAAATATTAAATAAAAGTATGTAAAAAATTATTATGCCTTGTTAGTTAGGCATTTAATTTACCATCACGACGCGAATTCATTAGAATAGGAAGACAGGTGAGTTAGTTGAGTTAGAATAGCCGATAGGTGTCCAGCAGAATAGCACCTACTTCTTTCTTACCGAGGTGTCGTAAGAGGCGACTAAGGTATTGTACGACAGCCTTTATTCTTGCAAAATACTGCTCGTGGGAACGCAATGTGGAAAAATAATCTTTTTTGACTCGTATAAAAATGGCGAAAAGTGGACTGCGTGTGTGGCCTCTGCCTACCCGTTTTATGGAAAAAGGGTGTGACTGTATGTATGTATGAAGGAAAACATATTCGGCATAAGAACGATTAAAACTAAACATTTGAACATAAAAAAATAAGTAATAGAATTGTCTTGTTCCGAAAAGGACATATGCTGTGTGAGAATGGACGTGACTCGGCTGTGTATCAATAATGAGTTCATAAGGAATATAAGATTTTATGTCTAAAGAAATTATTCACACTACATTTGATGTAGGTTTCCTAATTTAAACAAAACAAAATTATAATGACGTAACCGCAGTGAATAGGCAAACATTAATTTGTAATGGAAATAATCCATTAAAACCAAAGGAATGAGGTCAATACGGTATGAACCAACAGATGATTAAGAAACTTAAAACAGAAGCCGACAGTTGAAATTTTAAATGACGAAAATAAATCGGATGAAGATAGAGACGCCGTTTGCGATTTTTTTATTTCCGATGTCGGTTTATAAACGTCGCAACCCTATTTTTATCCAATACCGTAAATATTCACTGTTACAATTCAGAGCGGATTACGTAATACTAGAGTTGACAGGAATTTCGGACGACGACCGCGCGGCTTGGTTGTTAGAGTAATTGACTATTACGCCGAGAGTCCTGAGTTCGATTCTCAGCCAGAGGCAAGATTTCTGCAAAATAATAAATTGTGGGTTTTTGGGTGTAGTTGGGTTGCAATTGTTCCAGTTTCTGTCTCTGAACACTGCATCCTAGCCTGCCTCCGTTCCGTGATAATTCGTGCGCGGGTAGTTTAGGATGACTGAGTGACTCTATGCTTACGCGTACACTTGGGGCACTAAAATATCTCCTTCGCAGATGATAGAGCTTTCGGCAGCATTGGGAAGTTGTCGCCGTGGCTGAATATTGCCCAGGGGATTTAACGATCACGATTTAAAATAAAGCACATTAATTGGTCAATGGGATCAAATGAAACCAATCCCGAAACCAACCAGAGTTACATAGTAGACCCCTCGTTCTCTCCTTCATTATTGATTCAAATTCTTAAGTTGGTATCGATCTTATTATAGTGTGGTAAGTTGTATCGATCATTTTTACTTCGATGAGTAGTTTTTTTTAATAATTGCGAACTATATTTCGCGCTGTCTGACTTACATATAGTTATTAAGATTGAAATTGTTTTAAAATGCCTATTTATGACTAAAACTATTCGTTGGGATTTAAATAGGCCCAGGGTAAAAAAAAACAATCTTTAAGTGCTATGACAAATTACTCTTATATTAATTATTGTAAACGTAGAAATGCAAGTTTATAAACTAACAGAAGACGAAATTGTTATGGCTCAACAAATGATTGTTTGGGGTTTTCTATAGTCTTACTATGATTTTTTTTATAGGGAGCAAACGAGCAAATGGCTCACCTGATGGTAAGTGATCACCACCGCCCATGAACAACCGCAATACCAGAGGAATCGCGGGTGCGTTGCCGTCCTTTGAGGAAGGAATAGGTGAAGAGAAACATGACCAAGGCCTTTACAGTTTACGAGTACATAAAGCCGTGTGGTGGCGGCTCGTTAAAAGAATACTACCATTCCATGTCATCCAATGGATCTCGTAAAAGGCGAGTAAGGAATTAAACTGCACTGTGCACCCAGCAGCGCATGGTGGCGACGGGCTCACCACCTATCACACCAAGTGCATTATATGGTTTTGGTGAAACGTGGATTGTGGCAGTCATCTGTTTTTGCAGTGAGTGCCCAGTCTCTGACTACCCCTTATGGGATACAGTCGTGATCTTATGTATGTATGTATGAGTACATAAAGGTTACGCCACAGCGCCAACCGAAACTACATAGACGAAAACTATGTTAAAGACACCACAACGAGTAAGGCTGGTACTGACGGAAGACGAAAACGCATTTTTGCATGTTTTTTACATTCATAAAATCCGTCTTTTAAAAGTAATAAAATGTTTAAAGTGTATTAAAGTATCCATGTAACATAAATATTTTAAACATTTCCAAAACGTCTTCACCATAACGAAGTCACAATATTATATGCCTACGTAAAGGATGATGTGATTCATACTCGTATTAAAAATAATCTGCATAAATGAAAATTTAAGCCAGCCAAGATGATGTCGATTTTTTATAATAACAACACCTACTATATATCTTTTTCTATTTTATTAGTAAGGACAGTGTTAAAAAAAGTTTCGTTTGTCTAAATTTCAAATACTGCGCAATTAATAAATTCCAGTCCAAATACTGACAGCTTTAAATTTGTCGGGGATAGGAGTATTTTTACTGGTGGTAGGATTCCTATGCAGGAATCCGTCTAGGTAGGTACCACCCCAGTGCCAGTTATTCTGCCGTGAAGCAGTAGTGTGCAAACATTGCTGTGTTTCGATTTGAAGGGCACTGAGAGCTAGCGTAATCACTGGGCATATGAGACTTAAGAACCGATGTCTCAGGCTGACGGACGCAGTATGGTGTCACACGGAAATGTTCTGGGTGACACAGCATTTGTTATGTGCAGACGTTGCACTTACCATCAGGTGAACGTTTTGCTCGTTTCATAACTTTATTCCATAAAAAAAAACTAAATTTAACAGAGTAAGTACTATAATGTTAGTATCGCCCCGAATAATTTTAATGTTGACGAATTGATAATTTACATTTAGACCGGTTATGCACCATAACGTCGTAATACATAAGTCTCGTTTAATTATCACAAATTTTAAAACCGGTAGTGATGAATTAGCCATATTTAGAACGAATGCAAATAAGAGTCGATAAGAGAACGTTTTGCTTGTCTCGTCGCCTTATCCAATAAAAAAAAAACTTAACATTATCTATGCAAAACAATAAATTTGGAATATTTGTCTGTTATTGCGCAATAAAGATAATTTCTTAATCTCATATGATAATTTGCAGGATACCAAAACTCAAACACGCATCTGCAGGCTGACCGTACAACCTTAGTCGCTTCTTACGACAACTCGGTAGGCTTTCCTAGAGGTAGGTTGCATTCAAAGTCAAAGTCAACATTCCTTTATTCAGTTTCGACTTGTATAAAGCTCTTATGAAGGTCAAAATCTGCACCGGTTCAAAAAATAAGACCTTCTCAGAGAAGAACCGGCAAGAAACTCTGGGGGTCTTTCTTTTTTTCAATGCCATATTACATAATGTCATTTAAATTACATAAAAATTACATCATAAATTTAGTATCATAAAGCAATAGTGTGTAGACATTACTGTCTGAAGGGAACTGAGAGCTAGTGTAATCACTGAGCATGTGAGACTTAAGAACTGATGTCTCAAGGTGACGGGCGCAGTGTGGTGCCACTCGTTGTTCTGGGTGACACAGCATTTGTTTAGGGCTGACGATTCAATTACCATCAGGTGAACGCTTTGCTCGTCTCGTCACTTTATCCAATAATAAAAAAATAAAAAAAAATATTTCCTCACATCTCTGTACTCTATGTAATGATATATTTTATAACACGCTTTTTCTAATAATATTCACGCGAATATTACATATTTAACAAAATTTAATATAACTACTTTCAATTTTAAAATACGAGTACGTACGAAAGTACTACTAACACGCTTAAAACGACTTGCTATCTTATTAAGAATCACTCCGAGAAATTGAATCTGACGTCCATTCAATAACACCATCTTGTGCCAAACCACCGAAATTGTATGGGTTACCAAAGATACACAAACCAAATGGTCCACTACGTCCAATAGTGAGTCACATCGATTCAGCACTATATACACTATATACACACGATATGGCACAACAACATATAGTGAAAATACTCTCACCGCTCAGAGGACACACAAGCGCACACACAAAGGATTCTTACCATTTTGTCAGTGAGATGAAAGACCTTCATCTTGCTGACAATGAAACTATGGTCAGTTTTGATATCCAGTCGCTATTCACATGCCTTCCTGTTGAAGACTGCATCTCAATTAAATAACTAGGAAGCAGAAAATAAAATGTCAGCAGAATATGCAGAATTGCTTAGACATTGCCTAACATCTGGCTATCTATTGTGGAAGGAAAAGTACTACAAGCAAGAAGATGGTGTGGGAAAGCCCTCTGTACTTCTCCTGTAAATCCAAGATTCTACAGGCGGTACGTAGATGACACTTCCACAATTTACCATCAGATAAAGTAACTGCATTTTTAAACCACCTTAACTCTATAAACTCTAAAATTAAATTTACAATGCGAGTTGGAGGCAAATAACTGTCTAGCTTTCCTACATGCATTAGTAGTTTGGAATCCTAATAAGACAATATTATATATAGTATAGAAAAAAGACCCATACTTACAGATATATTACCTACTTATAGATATATTACCATACTTACAGATATATACTTAAACGGTGAATCTCACCACCATCCATCACAGTTAGCTACCGTGGGAAAATCTTTGTTTCAGAGAGCACAAGGGATCTGTGACAAAAAACACCTGGCCACCGAGTTTCATTTAAATGTCAAGCAATGTCAAGCAAGTTTTGCACAACAACAAGCTTCGGGTCCCGCGCCTACGTCTCAGGAACCGAGTGAAAGCGCCCACAGTCGAGCGTGTACTTGCTGTTCTACCGTATGTCAGAGGAGTCACGAACAAGATTGGCTATATGTGCTTCCATAAGAACATTTGTCAAACCTCCGAAGAAGATAAGTAAATTTTTACCATCTGTCAAGTGTAATGTCCCTCTACAAGATGCTGGAGTATACAAGCTAGATTATGAATGTGGTCTCTCTTCTCTCGCAAAAGAACACCGATTCCTACCAAGGATGATTCGCGAGGCTATAGAAATAAAAAAAAACATTCTAATTTCAATAGAGAAGATGGTTGAGTATTACCACAAGCTAGGGATCCCATAATTAATAAAATTAAATCGAAAACCAAGCATACCACCGCAAGACTTCAAGACACTGTAAGCTCATTTTGCGTAGATCGGACCAAAAATAATAATTAAAAGGTGTAGGTACCCCGAAATAACTATGACATCGGGACATCTGTCACCTCAGTCCCCCCGTGACCATGGGTGCTGTAAAGTACTCGAAACGTCGGGTTATAAATAGTTTAAAAATTAAATGCGATATAATCCGTAAAAGTCGTTTTATTAAATAATAATATCTTCCTGACAAGTTTGTTGAATTCAATGTCAATTTTGTGAGTCACACTTTCATGAATTTTGTTATAAAATTTTATGGATCTACTAAGCAAAGATTTTCTAGTTTTGGCCAACCCAAACACAGGAACCTCTAGCGTGTCGCCTCGGCCAATTCTACAGGACACAGTCACTTTTTTATAAAATAAATACATGTGTTTCCGTACGTACATAATATTTTCATAAATGTACAAAGACGGAAGTGTCATAATATTATCCTTGAATAGTTCTCGTAACGGCTCGCGAGGTCCCAAGTTACATATTGTCCGAAATGTTCTACGCACACCGGTGCCGGACACCTATCGGCTATTTTCTTTACATCTTTATCTTATATATTAACCTTATCTGTAATAAAGTTGGAGAGTTTGTATGTTTTAACGCGCAAGAAATGCTTATCCGATTTGAAAAATATTTTTTGCATTAGATACCCGTCTTCAGTTTTACTTAAAGGTGCCGCACGCTGAGCACAGAACGTTAACGAGAAGGACCGGACTGTGAATTCTCAGGTCATAAGGTACCATGCCGTACGGCGCAGTCATGTGGTCGGTTTATTTTACGCGATTAAATAGCGGGGCACAGAAAGTTAGATTATAAAGATGGAGATTTTGTGTGTTTGGGCACGCTAATCTCAGGAAATACTAATTTGAGTGGAAAAAAATGATTTTGCATTAGATAGCCAATGTATTGAGGAATGCTTTAAGGATACGCATTCTGAGAACCGAACATCACATAAAAAGGCTGAGGTGTGATTGCACAGCTGAGCGCGGTATATGCCATACGGCGCAATCATGTGGTCGGCTTATTTTGAAACCGCAGGTCGCAGTTAGTGAAAGAATAAATCCGAAAAAATTTAAGTGTGTGTCACCCCTGTAACTTCGATGGAACGGAATGGAATTCCCAACTCGACATCCGGTTTTTCTGTCAACAACGTACAGTTACTTAAAATAACAGTGTTATTCTGTTCTCTTCCAGATCGGTATTCTGTGAGAGCGCGTGATTTTCACGGTCGATACGACCCATTTACAGTGGTGGCCAAATTATTATACTCATATTATTTTTATCAAGTTAGCTTGTTTTATTCAAAATTGAAAAAAAATCTTCTGAATTTTAACCTTTCTGATCTTTTTTTGATACCAAGAACGTTCTTTTATATTTTGCAAGTTGGTAACATCTCTATAAACTAGTAATTTGGGAATGGCATCACTGTATAAGGGAGCTATTTTTTAGGTCATTTCTTCCTACGTTTGGTGAGTATGTAACACGAGGTTAGAGAAGAGTGTTTTCATTAGATTCTTTCTGAAAATTGTTTTGATTTGAGGTGAGGTTTATTGTTTGTTTATATTTAAATTATTATTAATAGAAATTTATTTATTTTTTAAATTATTTTATGGCTTTTGTGCTTTTATCATCCTATGCTCAAATATCGTAAATTTTAGTCAAGGGGAAGTTGACCTTTTCTTTTCTTAGGAAAAAAAACACTTTGGAGTCAATTTAAAAGGAAAATAGCAAAATTAGCAGGCGTTTTGCCGTCTACGTTCGTAATATAAAGAAAGTGTTAGATGAAAACAAATCGTTATCGCCAAGACGTACCGGTAAATGAGGGAGGAAACGTCTCACAACTCCTCGAACTGAGAGGGAAATAAGACGTGTAAACCTAGAGAATCGTCGAAAGCCGCGAAAAGTTATAAACGCCTTGTTAGGAGACGCTGACCTAAGATTATCTGACATATCGTTACTTCAATAGCTGAAAGAACTGAATATCCATTGTTCCCTGAAAAGCCTCAGTTAACCGAGGACGCGTTCTTAACGACTGTCATTTGCTAAAACGCATACATTTTGGAGTGTAAAATACTAAATACTTCAAATGGAAGGTAAACCTGTCATTTGAAATGCTTTTTTTAATTATGAAAGGACGTTCTTAACCTTACATGATACTATTGATATTTCAGGTCTGTTTTTCCGACGAATCGGCTATACAGATCCTTTCAGGACAATTCTCAGTATGTGCGTCGCAGACTCCATAAAAATTTGGTGAAAATTGCGTAGTTACAAGAGTGAAACATCTACTGTCTGTTATGATATGGGGCGTGATTAGCTCGAAGGTGACGGCTACATTTGGTTGAAGGCTCTATGCGGCAAGACCAATTCTTATGAATTATGGAAACCCGTCTGCTTCCAAAAATTACGGAATGGTATCCAGATGGCAACTATCTTTATGCAGGACTTAGAACCTTGTCACAAAGCAAAAAAAGTGATGAAATTTTCAAAAGACCATAAAATATCTCTCTTGGATTGGCCTGGCAATTCATCAGACCTCAACCCGATTGAAAGGCGACGCTAAAAAACTGAATTTCCAAAGAAAAAATGATTACCAATAAAAGATTATTAATATAAAATATAATTCAAGCGGGGCTCAATACACTTGCGCTACAAGAAATAGCTAAAAACATGCATTACCAGAATGCCGCAGCGTCATTAAGTATTGAATAAATATATTTTTCATAAATATAATTTAATTATTATACAAAAATTTTTTTTTTCATTTTATGCTAATAAAATGAAAAAAAAAATTAATTAAATAGCATTTATGCTAATAAACCTTTGAATATAACAACTGAAATGCTATAATTGCTTAATAGTATGCTAAACGATTCAGAACCCATGAAAGATGTATTTTTACTTTAATAATTTGGCCACCCACTGTAATATCTAAAGTCTATAAATGTGATATTGCGGAGCTCAAGCCCGCCTCTTATTTTAGAACGGGCTACTCCAAAGCAGTTTTGCGGACTTCACGTGTCATAAAATATTTGTTATTTATTTAACGACGAGCTGTGCCCCGCGGTTTCAACCGCGTAAAGAGCCGACCCCGAACGATGATGTACGTATGTACTTCCCTATTCGAATCGGATTTTGTGGTTTTAATCTTTTTTCTTTTTGCGCGGACCCCTAATTATTTTTCTAAAAGTAGCCTATGTTACCCGCTATAATATCAGCTAAATCTTGTATAACATTTCTTGTCTTTTACTACTACAGGTATCATGTGCTTAAAAAAAGAGTCCAGCAATGATTATTGTAACTAACTTTGTACAAAAGAAATACGAAACGGTAGTAGATTACGTTTGAAAAACGAAATTTATGTTTCTTACGTTGAAGAATAAATAATTATCATTTCATTTCATTTCATACGGCTCTAACATGAACTACAGGCAATATTTATCTGCCTTGACTTCCTGGTACGAAAATAAATATAGTAAAATAAAACAAATATTAAGGCGAGCGCCCGAGCCACTGATGCTCTAACATTTGCTACAGCCAATATTTAGCTGCATAAGCGCCCAACATGTATGAAATGAAATATATTAAAATGAAACAAGGCGAGCGCCCGCGCTACCGCAGTTCTAAAATATGTTACAGCCAATATTCTTTTTTTTATTGTAGAAAGTGACGAAACGACCAAAACATTCACCTGATAGTAAGTGCAACGTCCGCCCTAACAAATGCTGTGTCACCCAGAATATTTCTGTGTGACACCACAATGCGCCCGTCACCCTGAGACATCCGTTCTTAAGTCTCAAATGGTAAATGATTACGCTAGCTCATAGTGCCATTCAAACCGAAACACAGTAATGCTTGCACACTACTGCTTCACGGCAGAATAACTGGCCCTGGGGTGGTACCTACCTAGACGGATTCCTGCATAGGAATCCTACCACCAGCTATCAAGGCCCTACCACACATGAAATGAAATATACTGTAAAGAAATTTACATGAAGGCGATTGGCCGAGCTATCGCGGCTCCAATATTTATCGCATGAAGTACTGCTGCAATATATTACATACCTCTTGATCTTCTATAAGTGTGGCAACTCGACCGGGCTGAAACAAACAATAAGACTTGATAAGTACTGATATAATTGTTTTTAATACGTACAGACAAAAGCGAAATTCGCTTCGAACTTCTTTATTCACCAGCCCCATTGCAACTACAGCCAAGTAACAGCTACGGGAGACGGAAGCTGTCGAAAATCTGAGCTGTTTAAGGTTCTGATCGTTGATATTATAACCACCAGCACAAGTTGAACCTTCTGCGTTTTTAGCTTTGTTTTTTTATATCTTGTGGCAGCCGAGGTACTCGGGTGGGGGGGGGGGTCGTTACAAAGGGAAGGACGGGTTGGAATTCTGCCGTGCTGGAAGGCGCGTCGTGTGTTCCGGCGCGCCTTGCTGGGAATGAGAGTGGGGAGGAGCTGTCCTCTCCGGAGAAGGGGCCGCCGATGTTAGGCGGCAAGCGCCGGTGGGGTCGCGGAGGTGTGCGTGAGCGTTCCCGTGGCCCTGCCAACATGCGGCGAAGGCGGAACATCGTGGGGTTTTAGTCGGTGCAAGTCCGACTTAACCCGTCCTTCCCCACGTGAAGGCGGGTATGCGATAGGCATTTCCCCATGTAAAAAAAATGCAACGTCTGCCCGTAACAAATACTGTCACCCAGAAAATCGGTGTGGTACCACACTGCGCCCGTCCCCCCTGAGATATCAGTTCTTAAGTCTCATGTGCCTAGTAATTACACTCTGTGCCCTTTATTCCAAAACACATTCATTTTTGTACACTACCGCTTCACGGTAGAATAACTGACCCTGCGGTAGTACCTATCTTGACGGATTCCTGCATAGGAATCCTACCACCAGCAAATTATGTTACATTATTAGTTGTTTCACCATTTAGTTATGTTACAATAAATATGTAAGTAATATATTTATTGTATGTAAATAATATTCACACTTTTGACATCAAAATTCCTGACACCACAATGCGCCCGTCACCCTGAGACATCTGTTCTCTCATATGCCCAGTGATTACGCGCTCTCGGTGCCCTTCAAACCGAAACACAGTAATGTTTCACATTACTGCTTCACGGTAGAATAACTGACCCTGCGGTAGTACCTACCTTGACGGATTCCTCCATAGGAATCATACCACCGCATAACGCGTGCGTTAAGCCACGGCATTAAGCCGTCTTTGTACGTTATATAATGTTTTTCAAGTGAAACTTCTATGTGTGCGATTAGAGTAAAATTAATATTGAATACTAGTGCAACATTTCTATGTGTAAATTTCAAAACGAAAATTCAAAATCAACGTGTCTGAACCATATCAGAAATCATAAAAGGTGTTTTTACTTCCATAAGATAAGATAGATCCATAAAATAAAATTATATTCACTGGGCATATGAGACTTAAGAACGCACACGAAGGCACAGTGTGGTGTCACACACAAATTTTCTGAGTGACACAGCATTTTTTATGGGCAGACATTGCACTTACCATCAGGTGAACGTTTTGCTCGTTTCATCACTTTATGCAATAAAAAAAAACATAAATATTTCCCTTTACAATAGGCCGATAGGTGTCCGGCAGAGTAGAATAGCACCTACATCTTTCCTACCGAAGTGTCGTAAGAGGCGACTAAAGAACGTATGGATACCCTTATTTCGTGCAGAATAAGACTATAATATGCAATGCTGTTACTATACTGCTCGTGGGAACGCAATGGGGAGTAAGAATTTTGTTGATTCGTACCGAAATAACGTCCCGTTTCACGCGAGGGCGAATGGTACGTGAGTGGCGTCTGCCTAGGGGGTAGGGGTATATAGGAAAAAGGCGTAAAAAAAAAGTAAAGTTTCAGCCTATAAATGTCCCACTACTGAGGACAGGCCTCCTCTCATTTCTGAGAGGGTTATGGAGCTAGGAAGAATCCGCCACGCTGCTCCAATGCGGGTTGGCGGACTTCGCATGTCTTCGAAATATTTTTTATTTCTCAGACATGCAGGTTTCCTCACGAAAACATCGTCCTTCACAGCCGAGCACGTGGTAAGTCAGCACTTAAAATTGCATTTAACAATTTTAGTGGTGCCGGCAACGGGAATCGAACCCAGGTCACTCGCTTACTATGAAATTAAAAGCGAGGGCCTAGCCCCTGAGCTACCACGTACTATCAAACTATGTACATATAATAATTATATTATTTTTAAAAATATTAATTATACTACTTCTTAGGAGTCTCCATAGTTTAACAGCTAAAACTAGTCAGTTTCTTTGTTAGATGTTTGATGGGTTGCCAACATATACACAAAGTACAATGCACCTCATTGTTACAACACGTGATAGTGTTATCAGGTCTTTCGGTAGCAATTAACAACAGTTATACGTGCTTATTGTAACAATATCCTTTAAACGTTCGTTCGATCATTTGCCTTAAATTTCATAGTACGTTAAAAACCTGAAATCGATCCCTGTCATTATCATCATCATCATTTCACCCAAAACTAGTCCCCTGCAGAACATAGGCCTGTCACTAAAGTTTGTAGCTCTCATTTTGGGGGGATTTTGTCATAGTTACCACGCTTGGCAGGCGGGATGGCAACCGCGGTTTATTTATTCATGATGTTCCAGAAAGATGCTGCTGCCCATCTAGTGGTTTTTATTTTTCCTCTGTCGACTTTTACGGCACCCACGGGATGAGATGGGGTGGTAGATTGGTGTCATTTGGTAGACTCTATTTAATTATTAATTACAATTTTAAGTGCTTATTTATCATGTACCTACCCGGTCCAAGTGAAAATGCGAGTGGACTGCTAAAAAATGTTTCGATAAAGGGCGCTAACCCGCACTGGCGAAGCGTCGCGGTCGCTTCCAGTCTCCAAAACTCTCTCAATAAATATGAGAAGGGTGCTTTTGCCCAGCTGAGGGGCATCAAAAAGCCGTTACTTTTCATTCATCATGACTGAAGAGCTGTCATTACCGGTATCGGATAATCCTCAAAATTACTAAAATGACATTGACCAGATATTCAAAAAACCGACTTCAAAGCTGAGGCTCATCAGAACTTCACCAAATTTGTATGGGACTAATTTCGAGTATAACCAATTCAACTTTACTTGTGGTAAGATTCCTATGCAGGAGTCCGTCTAGATAGGTTCCAACTAAAAAAATAATCATTGAAATCGATTCACAGTTGGCGAAGGCATCGCGCGACATACACACAAAAAAAATACAGATAGTTGTTCCGGGTTTGGGTGTTTGAGCATGTGGAAGTTTTGTATGTAAAACGTATCCACGATACAGAAGAAATTCTACTATGGGGCATCGTTAAAAAAATTAGTGGTGGTAGGATTCCTATGCACGAATCCTCATAGCGACTTGAAGCAGTAGTGTTCAACACTAGTGCTCCGGTCTGAAGGGCACTGATGGCTAATAGTTACTTACTAGGCATATGAGACCTAAGAACTGATGTCTCAGGGTGACGAGCGCAGTGTGATACCCCTGTGTTTTTCTTTCTATTGGATAAAGTGACGAAACGAGCAAAACGATCTCCGATTACCAAACGCTTTAAGAACATTTGTTGTATGTAAATAAAATGAAAAAATTGACAATCAATGCATTTCTGTGTTGTTTATTTAAAACTATATCGGAATAGAAATTAAAACAATATTACATAACATTAGATATTTTATAAAGATTTTTTTTCGGCTTAAATTAAGAATTGGATGATTAAAAAAAAAATTTGTTGTTTTATATTTGTCATACGTGAAGTTGCTTATAATTGGTTGTGTAATTTTGAAAACACTTACGTGAATATGTAATAAGTACACTACATTGTAGGTGATTTTTTTTATAAGAAAGTGGCGAGATATCACTTTCTATCACTTGATGATAAGTGCAAGGTCTGCCCATAACAAATGCTTTTGTCTAATAATATAATTAAATAAAATTTCCTTGTTCTTGTTCTATCGAGAACACCTGCCATCCCATTTTATCGCATAGGTGTCGTAAAAGACGACCCAGAAAGACTTCAAGGCCTTTGATACCGGAATAACTATCACAATTGATGACGATGTCCTACTGGCCGATTTCGACCACGGCGACAACTTCCGAATACCGTCGGGCGCTGATGTCTGAATGAACTACTTATAGAACAGGCGAAGAACGATACGATACGGCTTACTACTAAATAAATCTAGAGTTTGTTTGAACAGACTAGTCTCAGATAATACTAATTCCATTTGATATTTTTAGATTAGATGAGCTATTAACAGTCTGGCGAAGAACGAGACGACAAATCTAACTACTATAATACATTTTAAGTTTGTTTGAACGCACTAATATCAGAGAAAACTAATTCCATTTGATATTTTTAGATTAGATGAGCTATTAACAGTCTGGCGAAGAACGAGACGACAAATCTAACTACTATAATACATTTTAAGTTTGTTTGAACGCACTAATATCAGAGAAAACTAATTCCATTTGATATTTTTAGATTAGATGAGCTATTAACAGTCTGGCGAAGAACGAGACGACAAATCTAACTACTATAATACATTTTAAGTTTCTTTGAACGCACTAATATCAGAGAAAACTAATTCCATTTGATATTTTTAGATTAGATGAGCTATTAACAGTCTGGCGAAGAACGAGACGACAAATCTAACTACTATAATACATTTTAAGTTTGTTTGAACGCACTAATATCAGAGAAAACTAATTCCATTTGATATTTTTAGATTAGATGAGCTATTAACAGTCTGGCGAAGAACGAGACGACAAATCTAACTACTATAATACATTTTAAGTTTGTTTGAACGCACTAATATCAGAGAAAACTAATTCCATTTGATATTTTTAGATTAGATGAGCTATTAACAGTCTGGCGAAGAACGAGACAATAAATCTAACTACTATAATAAATCTTGAGTTTCTTTGAACGCACTAATCTCAGAGAATACTAATTCGATTAGACATTTTTAGATTAGATAGTACCTAAGTTTTTGACTAAGGTTCCATACATACATACGCTAAGACCACTAATACGCTAAGATCACGACTGTATCCCATAAGGGGTAGTCAGAGACTGGGCACTCACTGCAAAAGCATATGACTGCCAAAATCCACGTTTCACCAAAACAATATAATGCACTTGTGTGATAGGTGGTGAGCCCATCGCCACCATGCGCTATTGGGTGCACAGTGCAGTTTTATTCCTCACTCGCCTTTTAAGAGAACCACTGGATGAGATGGCGTGGTAGTATTCTTTTATCGAGCCGCCACCACACGGCAATCGCATAACAGTTACGGATAAAGAGTTAGGGCCTTTTAATCTGCCGAACGAGCCGCCACCACACGGCACGGCGAAGGTTCCAGGCTACAAAAATTCATCTTAAGGCCTCGGCCGAAAAGGGCCGAAGTGTCGTTCGTGTCGCATAGCTAGCCCCGCGATTTGACTTTTCAGATTCTGTTTTGTTATATAAGATTCCGTATTTACATGGATACTAAAGTAAACGCAGTAAAATGTTCGCCAATCTGTTTTTTTTAAGTTTGAAAGAGATCAAGGTCGCGAAGAATCTTATAAACATAACTACGCCAACATTTGTAGCCAGTTTACACTAAAAATTGTTTTTACAAAATGCTAATATCAATTTAAAATACGCGTGTGCGTGTTACCAAAATAAACGACGCGGGGCTACAAACTGACATTTCGACTTCCGCGTGTTAATGTTCCACGCCGCGATTTCCCACAGTTGAAAAATACCTTTAGCTTTCTTTTGTTTATGTAACAAATAACCCATAATCATCCCATTTGCGCATCGGTGATCCCATTATGATAGAATCCGTTTATGCGATGCTACTTTAAGGCGCACTTGCGTCATTTATTTTCACTACGCCAATTTCTTTGCTTTAAAAAAAAAAATTTTTCATTTTACGCATATCAGTAAATTTTCACTAGATTTAACTATTAAAATTCAATTCTTGATTACATCGATAATATTTTGCAGTCTTTTTAAAGAAATAAAATAGAACTGTTATTTATTGATATAGCATATTGATAACATTAACTTCATTTAGAATTATTTAGCGGCCTGAAAAATTGGCCAAAATAATGTAGTGAAGAATTATATCTATTTTTTTTTATTCTATTTATGTTTTTTAACTATGTACCACTTAGTAGTATAGTCTTATTTATAACCAATTTGTTGTTATTTATTGTTAGAAATTAAATACAACTATTAACAATAAAGTTAACCAAAACCTTCTTCAATTAAAACTGTATCCACAATGCAGAATGCATATACTTTTTCCCAAAAAGGGATAGGCAGAAGCCACAATCGTAACCCACTTTTCGTCCCCGCAGTAAATGGGATCTGACGGGTGGAGAATCAAGAAATGATGAGCCAGCAGCCTATTAAAAGAAATAAATAAAATAGAAGTGTTATTTATTGATATATCATTTTGATTTGAAATATTTTAATTTTTTATCGTAATATCATAGATACCTAAAACAAACAGTCTGGTAGCCATAGGTAGCTGTAGATAGCAGCATCACAGTAAGGTACTTAATTGCCAATCCACCTGGAAAGAGCGGCAATTATGGCAAATTATCTCTTCTTGACAGAGCCTATGCCCACCAATGAACTATTGATAGACTAATGAACAAGATAGGTATCCAGCAGAGTAGAATAGCACCTGCCTCTTTCCCACCAAGGTGACAAAAGAGTATACCATAATATGCAATGAAAAGTAAAAAGTTTTCGAGTGATACCAAAATGGCATTAACATGATTTTCAACTCATCATGTCCCGTGCACTGTGGGGGCGAAAAGTGGGTTACGGTGATGGCTTCTGTCTACCGCCTTTTATGGGAAAAAGTATATGCATTCTGCATTGTGGATACAATTTTAATTGAAGATGTTGGTTAACATTGTTGTGAACAATTTGCATTTAACTTATAGCAATAAATAACAACAAGTTTTTTATAAATAGCACTTTACTACAAAATGATACATAGTTTAAATTTTTTAAATAAATATATTCTATACAATTCTTAACTACATTATTTTGGGCAGTGTTTCAGGCCTCTAAGTATCTGTAATTATTGTATACTATGTTTCAGGCCTCTAAGTATCTGTAATTATTGTATACTATAAAACTTTTTTAATCAAATTAACATTTTTTGAATTAAACAAAATAATCTCAGCTCATTACATAAATTTCAATATCACAAAGCAATTTGGAGACAACATACACTGTTGCAAGTTTTTTAATATGCTATGCCCAATGATCTTCCTTTCCTTATCTTTTAGTTACTATTTGATTTAGCTTATTGTAACAGTTCCTAAAAAAATCAGAGTTAATGCAGTTAAATGCATAGTCATGAAATGGAAATATAACAGCCTGTAAATACCCCATAGGTAAAGACAGAACTCCTATTTATTGAGAGGGTTATGGAGCAATGAGCTATCCTACAAATGAGCTAAATTACTTTTTAACATACATATTACATACATATTTCTTAGAATTTGGCTAAATAGTCATG
Organism: Luehdorfia chinensis; assembly: GCA_019845155.1. Lineage (NCBI taxonomy): Eukaryota > Metazoa > Arthropoda > Insecta > Lepidoptera > Papilionidae > Luehdorfia > Luehdorfia chinensis. The sequence goes on from JAHVAK010000612.1 coordinate 838,088, forward strand.
GTAAATATTTACCATGTGGTGGCGGCTCATTTAAAGAATACTACCACTCCATCTCATCCAATGGATCTCGTAAAAGGCGAGAAAGGAATTAAACTACACTGTGCACCCAACAGCACATGGTGGCGATGGGCTCACCACCTATCACACCAAGTGCATTATACTGTTTTGATGAAATGTGGATTGTGGCAGTCATTTGCAGTGAGTGCCCAGTCTCTGATTAACCCTTATGGGATACAGTCGTGATCTTATGTATGTATTTAGCCAAAGAGTCTTTACTGCTACTAGACACATGTTTTATTCCTTTTCTTTTTCAGAAATACTGGCAATTCATAAAAAATCTAATGCTATAAAATCTATATTCCAGTGTTTACCTATTAATATTGTTTAAATACAATAATATTTACAAATTGACACCAATAACATTAGGGCTAAGCTATTTACTCTGTAAGTAATTACTAAAACAAAGTATGTTTAAAATGAAATTCATAAATGATATTTAATTGTTATTCACTACATTTTAATTTCCTTAAAGTTAAAAAAAGTAATTTATCCTCGACTTACGAAAAAAATTACGTTTTTAAAAATTACCTTGAAATCAGTCCCGCGATGAGTTGTATTGCCTTGCCAAAATCTTCTAGAAAATCCTTTCACGTATCCCGTAACAGACTGCTGGTAGTCAAATCCTGGATTCCAGCACAAAGATCCGTATCCAAACACCCAAAAAGGCTCTTTTCGCGACATTTCCTCATCATTTTCAACTTTTAACGATATTCTTGATTGCGTTTCTGATTGATCCATGTTTTTTTTTATTCTCCAGAGAAATAAGAACTTTTCGTCAATTTTTGTGACTTTCTCTGAAATTCAACGTCTTTCGCGACACAATTAATTTTAAAAGTAATTAAACGAAGTAAAATCAATGATAAATAGCTTTATGCTATATATCACAGGATTTTATTCATTTTAGTAGTCTACTCATGTTCCATTGTGGGTATTTGAAATACGCGAGTTCAAATTATTTGACTATTTAGAATTGTTCTACAGTATAGATAATGTCATTATTGGGCTCGACGGATACTGACTGAGTGGTTTTGGTTGACTTCTACGAAATACGAAATGACACTGACATCATCATTACGTTCCGTTCCATTTGGTTTAATAAAACTTTTGAGTAGATTTCCTTTTCCACCAAAAATAAATTCACCCGCGTTTCAATTTAAATGGCGACTGGTTATAAATGATAAAAATGTATGCTTAAGTAATATACGTTTTGTATAATTTAATTTTATAATCTTCTTCTCACTATATATCTTACATCTTAAAAGGAATGCGAAGAACGGACCATTATCGATCGTACAATGAAAACTTACGTTAGTCGAATCTTTCAACAACGTTCATTGGTCGAGAAAGAATGATGCAATTTTTGAAATAGTTTACATGCACTTTCTTACCCCTTATTTTCAATATAAGCTTGCTTCCTCATTAAAACCTGCACATACTCAGGTAATATAACGTTTGTGTTTAAAGTAATCATTAATTGAAGAAGATTTACATTTTAATACATATATCTTCTAAAATTAAAATAGATCAGAAAGGTTGCTTAGACCAGCTCAGACCAACAAAATAATGCAACGTAGGTCACAACACAAGTTTATTATCTATAGAGCAACTCTAGTGAATTCGGCAACGCTTACTACAGTACGTCATTTACACATGAAAGAATTTTTAAAAACAGGAGGGATTATTAGATTTAAGACATTCCCTGCACAGTGCCGTTAAATTGAATGTTCTTCCTATATAGCTTAGGGGTAAAATGAGTTTCCTAACATTAAAAAAACCTTATTTAGTACCTACAAGTCTGAATGAGAGATGAGCGGTTACTTATTGTTTTCAATGAGTCATCACCATCACAATCACTATGCCACACTGTTCCGACGGTGTATCTTATGCTAAGAGTTGCAGAGTTGCAGCAGGATGCGGAAATGTTACAAGCCTCGGAGAGCGCCGCCGCAGGGGTCTCACATCATCGTTGGTGACGTCCGAATCCAGGCGAGGTCCAGTATGAGGTACCTTGGACTCGTCCTCGATAGCCGCTGGAACTTCCGCGAGCATTTTACGCGCCTGACCCTCAGGTTAATGGGAACTGCAGCTGCTTTAAAGCGGTTGCTGCCCAACTTCGGGGGTCCTGACGCAAGTAGCCGCCGACTTTATTTGGGGGTGGTGCGGTCGATGGCCCTCTAAGGGGCTCCGGTTTGGGCAGAGGCCCTGTCGGAAAAAACTATCGCTTTTCTGAGAAGACCTCAGAGGGCGATGGCCGTCGGGGTCATACAAGGGTATCGCACCATCTCCTACGAGGCGGCATGCGTACTGGCGGGGTCCCCTCCGTGGGATTTGGAGTTACTAGCGTCTATGTATCAGTGACGCTCGGAGCTCCGACTCCAAGGGTGCTATCCCCGCCAAGAGTGTGGAAAATGCGGAGGTTCCACCCTCGGCAGTCTTTGCTGGAAAAGTGGAAGGAGCGACTGGCCCATCCCAGGGCAGGCAGCAAGACTGTCCAGGCTGTACGTCCGGTCCTGGGCGACTGGATAGACAGGCGGCACGGGCTTCCGGCTGGTACAGGTGCTCTCGGGGCAGGAATGCTTCGGGAGGTACCTATGTCGCATAGCCGGAAGAGAGCCGACAACAGAGTGCCACCACTGTGGTAGTGACGAAGACACGGCCCAGTATACACTGGAGGAGTTCCCAGCTTGGGCGGACCTGCGCCGTGATCTCGTCACTGCTGTGGGAGATGATCTCTCGCTCCCAGCCCTTCTTAGGGCCATGGTGAGAAGTGAGAGGTCGTGGAGTGCAAGTGTTACCTTCTGCGAAAAGGTCATGTCGCAGAAGGAGGCTGCGGAGAGAGAGAGAGCGGAACGCTGCTGTCCCAATCCGCAGCCGGCGTGCCCTCCTCCACCCCCCATAACAGAGGCCTTGGCGGCGGACACAGGGGTCGTCCACCGCTAATGTTAAAGGCCTCGAGGAGCCCCTACCTACCTAGAGAATGGGGGGAGAACTCCAGCTCCACCAAACAGCACAAAAGCAGGGGCCCGCATAGGGCCATCGCCGTCGGAACTGCGGTGGTGTGCGAAAGCGTTCCTGTGGTCCCGACAATTGGTGACGATAGGAATACCGTGGGGTTTTAGCCGGTAGGAGTCCGGCATAACCCCTTTGTTGCCCCCGCAACAGAGCGGTATCCATGGAGGATTTCCCCACGAAAAAAAAAGGATGCGGAAATGTTACGATTGAACGGAGTGCCTATGTGTAATGTTCTTAACCAGAATTTGTCGCTGTATTTGGTATTGGTTGGAAGACATCATCTTGAAAATTCACAACCAATCGAGAATACTAGAAGTTACATAAAAAACTGAAAGCGTAGTAGCTACTACTTCTACTACTACTACTACGTAGAGTAAATTCGGACGTGAAGTGAGACCGTGAGCTCAACGGCTGTTGGTAGAGCTTAGTTTATGATAGGGCGAAGTTAATTTTAGGTAGCGTAGAAGCAAGGGCTACAGTACTATACCTAGCAGGATTGCCAACTAGATGAATAATTTTTTCAATAATTAAAGCGGAAAAAACATGATAACCAGGGTTTAATCGTTACATGTTATATTATAAAAATCAAAACAATAATTTATATAATCAAAACGTTAAAATACTATATCATAAAGCAAGGTTATATGGATTATCTCAACTCAACTCAACTCTAAGTCATAAGACTAGTCATTTAATTAAATTTGTTCATTACTACGATAGGGCACTGATGTTTTAAAGTATGACATGTGCGGTAGCGGCTTAAGAGAATCTACCACTCCATCTCATCCCGTGGGTGTCGTAAAAGACGACAGAGGGAAAATTAAAACCAGAAGATGGGCAGCATCATCTTCCTGGAACATCTGAATAAATAAACTGAGGTTGCCAAACCGCCTGCCAAGCGTGGCAACTATGGCAAAATTCCCCTCAAAATGAGAGCTACACACTTTTGTACTAATCTATGGGGAGGCCTATGTTCAGCAGTGGACTAGTGATAGGCTGAAATAATGATGATGATGATATCCCCTTAAAGCTTCATGTCTCATAAAAATGTCATGATAAAATGTATGTAAACGGCGACGTGGTTCGCTACTCTTCACGACTCGTTTTCCGCAATGGCGAAAAGTAGTCACTGCCTACCCATTACATGGGAAAAAGGCGTGACTGTATGTATGTATGCATAAAATGTACACACAATAACTTTTGCCATTGACTTTTGGCGCCAACTCGAAAATAGGCAACGTCCGATCCCACCGCATATCGATCTTTTAGCCTCCTCAAGATTCTAGGCAAATATACGAACGCCTGCTTCTCGCTCTTCATTGATGTGGCGAAAGCGTTCGACAAGGTCTGGCACAACGGGCTCATACACAAGTTATATAGGCTCGGTGTGCCAGATCGCCTCGTACTCATCATACGAGATTTTCTACGCAGTCAAACTTTTCGTTACCGCGTCGAAGGGGTGGGTTCCGAATTACATCCCATCCACGTCGGCGTACCTCAAGGCTCAGTTGTAGGTCCCGTGCGTTACACCCTCTTCACAAACGATATACCGCACACCAGCGGTGTCGAACTCGCCCTCTTCGCAGACAATACTGGACGTACTTCAGACACTACCTCTAAACGCCTCCAATCGGCAGCTCGAACCCTCGGGAACTGGTTTTGGAAATGGAGAATCGAGGTTAACCCCACCAAAAGTGCAGCAATGTACTTTTCGCGGCATATTAAGCCACATCTCTATAGCATTAACCGATTAAGGAAGCGAGCGGCGTTAGTCCTCGAACGACTAAATCCGTTATTAAATAAAAATAGTAAAATGTCACTACTTAATAAAATTACGTTATATAAAGCCTGTATTCGGCCAATTATGACATTCGCAATTTGCGCATACCTCCCCGCGTCAAATTCACCGACTGCCGGTACTACAAAATCGATTCATGTGCAGAGCCACGGGAGCACCGTGGTTCGTTCGTGATATAAATCTTCACATCGATTTAGGGCTTCCTACCGTAGCCCAATATCTAAAGTTGGCCTCCCACCGATTCTTCGACTCTGCCACCACGCACCACAACTCACTGGTTGTAAGTGTCGTCACGTACAACCCACTCGCGTTACGCCAAAACTCGACTCGCGGGAAAAGAAGACCGAGGCACGCCTTCGATAACCCTGATGACGCGACCACTATGCCCCAAGCGCTCTACTCAACACGACACACACGCACAACACAATCACGATCATACCGCCCCATCGTTGGCGAGGGCATATCAGACAAACTTATTCGCGATACCGCCGCATCTCAGGCCGGTTTTCACCTACGAATCATGATTAGAAGCGTCGCTGGAGTTTCTTGCGTCATTCTTCTCCAGCGGAAACGCATTCCGAATTGGTGGTAAACTTATTTAATAATAATCCTGTAATATTAATGTATATAATAATATTAATAGTATAAGTAATATTTCCCTCCCGATTGAAGTAACTACCTCTACTCTCGCGCACAGGATGCCGGTCCAAGCCGAAGCCCCTTCTCGGGGGCGCTTGCGCCAGTCATCTATACAATGTACAGTAGTTTGAAAAATCAATTTAAGATAAAAATTATACTTTTCTTTTTGTCTCCATCAGTCCAGCAAATCTTCATCTCCGTTACCATTCGTCAGTCCAACAAATCTACAGTAAAAGTCAACTATCATTTTACAGTCGATCGAAACGAAGTATTCTTCTTTTAATTCCGGCCTCTCTCAATATAATTCTGCCATTGTCAAGTCAGTCACGGGAGTGACAATAGATAATTCAAAATTTTTGATATAATTAAATTATTACTTGAAATTGGAAAAATGGCTCGATTTGGTAGCTAATTGCCAGGAAGAAGCAGAACTATTGCCGTTTAATTTGTCTACTTGTAGAAGTAAAATTATTTTGAAAATATTAAAAACGCAAAGCAGTGCCGGAGCCGTGGTAGCTCAGGTGCCGGGCGCTCGCCTTAAATTTCGTAGAAAGTGACACGAGTTCGATCCCCGGAGCCAGCACCTTTAAAACTGTTTTGCAACTGTAAGTGATGATTTACTATGTACTCTGCAGTGAAAGAAAACATTTTGAGGTAACTTGCCTGTCAGAAAAACAACACAAGTTACAGAGGTCTTGCATATATAAGATAGTTATTCCGCCATCTTTCGAACGCAACGTGTTGTTTGGTATTTTCCTTAATATAGGTATTCATGATACGAGGTATATACTAAATATAAAAAAAATATTTTTAAATTTGCTTTATTTTAGATATGTCTATTCGTCAAGTATTACCAGGAATTTCGACGAAAAATTGAGGTAAATAAAAATTCTTTTAAGATTCATCACTTATAATGGTCCATATAATTCATAGAGAATAAAATCACAATGCATTAGTTTAGTTACTTTACACAATATAACAGACATTACGGAGTATTAACGGTGAATATTTATTTTTAAATCTACGCTTATACCATTGTTCATTAAATAGATGTACCGTGCATTGAATTACAAACATTCATTATAACGACAACATTGAAAATACTGACTTGACAAATGGTTGGTATGTATAATATTATCTGCATGCATATTTTTATTTATTTAATCCAATCCACAGATACTTACTTTACGAAGACACAAGGGACGTTTCAAAAATGGAATGACTATTTACTTTCGGGATTGTCACAAGTTAAAATCTTATATATTAAAATATTATAATTTAATAATAATATGTACGTTAATTTAACGTATCTTTTTCAGATTTAAATTATTAATTTGATTGTATTATTGAGTATTGCAATCGCCCTTTAGCTGTAACCCAAAGTATATCGACTTGTACACGCAATGGGCCTAGAATGTTTAACTTTATATTAATAAGCCTTGATCTGTTACGGTAAACTTTTACCAATACGTTATATAGTATGTACTTAAATGCTATAACAATAAAAATTACACTTATATGTGATACTGTTCATTTACAGTAAGGTAGTTTGTGTTCTATAATTGTCGGTAAATTTTAAAAACTAAAGCCGAAAGTCGAACTTCTTAGGCCCAAAGTGGAAGTTTGGTGAACTATTAATTTATATTATTTATCTAGTATATCGGCACCAAAGTTACTACATTTGTGATTTTTCAGGTAACTAACAACACATAAATATGAGATTACATTTTCTCCGTAAAATATCATATTTTTTATTAATATTTACAATTTTTTCTCAATATAATCTTATTTTTTGTGATATTTGGCTTAACATTGATTTTCCAAAGAGGAATTTAATTAATAATATTTGTATGAAGCGTCTTATTTTGCCCAAAAATGGGTGGGCAAAATACAACTTTCAGTAAATTCTAGTACATAATTTAGTTTAAATATAATTTTTGTTATCAAAATATCTATATTTAAGCAATATTTTTGCGTATTAAAATGCAGCAAGGCTTTGCTGTGTGTCAAATGTAACGATAAATTTATTTCTTAAATTTAATTTTAATATTAGACACTTCATACAATTGTTAATAAAACTACAATAAATTGGGATAGTATTAATAAAAATTACAGTCTACCTAAATATTTACAAATCAGACTTTTTACAAAGAAACCTTACAATGCGAACGATCTTTAACTCTTTGATTTGCAAATTACTGTTGTATCAATCGAATATATATAACATTTTCTAAAATATAATACTATTTATATTCCTGAACACAGGACAGGTACGGTAATTATGTGCTTGAAAATTACATCCATATATATGACTAGTGATATGTAATGATAACTTTATATAATCTGTGGTAAAACATATTCGCGCCAAAATGAGATTACACTTTTTTGTTTGATAAAATATAGATATCGATATCACGTATGCACTTAAAATAAATTGTGATGTCATTAATATTAGAAAATAATCTTAAAAATATCCACAATGCACCTTGAGAGAATCTAAAGATAATGCTTTTTAAATATTAATTAACCTAACAAACTAACTTCACAATAAAAGCAGTCAGGTTTTTTGGTAGTCCCTATTTGGGATATAATAATAGGATTTAATATAAACCTTGAAATACAGAGGTAGGTAGTGAATTTTTTTAACCTATTAAGTATTCATTTATTTCGAATTATGCCTTTATTATCCCCAACATTTTCAATTTACGATACTTTATTGACAATCGAATATTACTAGTGATAAAGAAAATATAATTTTGGTCACGCCTCCAATTTGTATCGAAATACATATGGTTTAATTTGAGTTTCGCCTAAGGCTGTTTCTGTATTGACGTCTTTCACGTCTTACTTAAGTCGCTTCCGATGAACCCGACTTAAGTGGAATGTTTGGATCATACATTCGATTCCGGTCCTTCCGTGTTGTGCTTGAACGATGCTCGGATTCTTGCCAGATACAGTGCGCAGATGTGACCATAGCACTTGTTGTACCATTCGGGAGTGCGACCCCTGGAATTAAAATTAATGAATTATAAACTACACATTTTTGTAGAAGTGAATTTACTAACGTCAAATGTTAGTTAAGGTAAATCCTCCCAGATTTAGGATAGCTCAGGGGCCGGGCGCTCGCGCTTAAATTTCATGGTACGCAAGTGACATGAGTTCGATTTTGTTTTTCAGTTTTAAGTGCTGATTTACCACGTGCTCAGCGGTGAAGGAAAACATCGTGAGGAAATCTGCATGTCCGGGCAATAAAAATATTTCGAGGACATGTGAAGTTCCCGCATTAGAGCAGCGTGGGACTCTTGCCGATTCTAAAACTTTTTCAGAAAAGAGAACAGGCCTGTGCTCGGCAGAGCATGTGTTCTGTACGACTTTTTATTATTATATTATTATTGTAATTAAATTATACACTATTTATATAGTTATATATATTATAAAGATATATATTTTTATTAAATTCTAAACTGATTATAAAAAAAACTAATAATTAAAAATAAACTCATTGTAATAAAAATAGTTTTGGCTTTTTACAGGTGTCCGGCGGAGTAGAATAACACGTACAATAATCGTACCGAGGTGTCGTAAGAGTCGACTACGGTATTGTACGGACAGCCTTTATTCATGCCGTCTACACTACTTGTGGGAACGCAACGGAGTCAGATTTTTTTTGACAAAACGGCGGTGACGTGGTTGTCCAGTCATCACGTCTCGTTTCCCGCGGGAGGCAAAAAGTAGGCTTCGTGTAGGGGAAAAAGGCGTTACTATATGTATGTGTTCGGAAACCGTATACGAAAGCCGTGTACGCGTTACATGCTGTCGACGCGCGCGAGGTGCACGAGGCGGCTGCGGCCCTTGCCGGCCGGCTGCGCGAGGTAGCGCGAGGTAGCGCGAGGCCAGCACCTCGCCGCGCGGTACGGAGACCTATAGCCTTACATGGTGTCGACGCGCGCGAGGTGCACGAGGCGGCTGCGGCCCTTGCTGGCCGGCTGCGCGAGGTAGCGCGAGGCCAGCACCTCGCCGCGCGGTACGGAGACCTATAGCCTTACATGGTGTCGACGCGCGCGAGGTGCACGAGGCGGCTGCGGCCCTTGCCGGCCGGCTGCGCGAGGTAGCGCGAGGCCAGCACCTCGCCGCGCGGTACGGAGACCTATAGCCTTACATGGTGTCGACGCGCGCGAGGTGCACGAGGCGGCTGCGGCCCTTGCTGGCCGGCTGCGCGAGGTAGCGCGAGGCCAGCACCTCGCCGCGCGGTACGGAGACCTATAGCCTTACATGGTGTCGACGCGCGCGAGGTGCACGAGGCGGCTGCGGCCCTTGCCGGCCGGCTGCGCGAGGTAGCGCGAGGTAGCGCGAGGCCAGCACCTCGCCGCGCGGTACGGAGACCTATAGCCTTACATGGTGTCGACGCGCGCGAGGTGCACGAGGCGGCTGCGGCCCTTGCCGGCCGGCTGCGCGAGGTAGCGCGAGGCCAGCACCTCGCCGCGCGGTACGGAGACCTATAGCCTTACATGGTGTCGACGCGCGCGAGGTGCACGAGGCGGCTGCGGCCCTTGCCGGCCGGCTGCGCGAGGTAGCGCGAGGCCAGCACCTCGCCGCGCGGTACGGAGACCTATAGCCTTACATGGTGTCGACGCGCGCGAGGTGCACGAGGCGGCTGCGGCCCTTGCCGGCCGGCTGCGCGAGGTAGCGCGAGGCCAGCACCTCGCCGCGCGGTACGGAGACCTATAGCCTTACATGGTGTCGACGCGCGCGAGGTGCACGAGGCGGCTGCGGCCCTTGCCGGCCGGCTGCGCGAGGTAGCGCGAGGCCAGCACCTCGCCGCGCGGTACGGAGACCTATAGCCTTACATGGTGTCGACGCGCGCGAGGTGCACGAGGCGGCTGCGGCCCTTGCCGGCCGGCTGCGCGAGGTAGCGCGAGGCCAGCACCTCGCCGCGCGGTACGGAGACCTATAGCCTTACATGGTGTCGACGCGCGCGAGGTGCACGAGGCGGCTGCGGCCCTTGCCGGCCGGCTGCGCGAGGTAGCGCGAGGCCAGCACCTCGCCGCGCGGTACGGAGACCTATAGCCTTACATGGTGTCGACGCGCGCGAGGTGCACGAGGCGGCTGCGGCCCTTGCCGGCCGGCTGCGCGAGGTAGCGCGAGGCCAGCACCTCGCCGCGCGGTACGGAGACCTATAGCCTTACATGGTGTCGACGCGCGCGAGGTGCACGAGGCGGCTGCGGCCCTTGCCGGCCGGCTGCGCGAGGTAGCGCGAGGCCAGCACCTCGCCGCGCGGTACGGAGACCTATAGCCTTACATGGTGTCGACGCGCGCGAGGTGCACGAGGCGGCTGCGGCCCTTGCCGGCCGGCTGCGCGAGGTAGCGCGAGGCCAGCACCTCGCCGCGCGGTACGGAGACATATAGCCTTACATGGTGTCGACGCGCGCGAGGTGCACGAGGCGGCTGCGGCCCTTGCCGGCCGGCTGCGCGAGGTAGCGCGAGGCCAGCACCTCGCCGCGCGGTACGGAGACATATAGCCTTACATGGTGTCGACGCGCGCGAGGTGCACGAGGCGGCTGCGGCCCTTGCCGGCCGGCTGCGCGAGGTAGCGCGAGGCCAGCACGACGCCGCGCGCGCCGGCGCCGGGCGCGGCCGCGTGCGCCACCGACGTCTCGGCCACGGCGCACCAGCCGCCGCCCCCGCCGCCGCCGCCCTGCTGCCACGACCTGCGGACCCTCACTTTTATTGGATTTCTATCTCTTTCTTAGTGCTATCTCTTTCTGTGCCTTTTCTTTTTCTGTAGCGCAGAGGCAGTTATTCTTCTGTGAGGCAGAAGTGTGCAAACATGTTACGATATGAGAACACAAAAGGACAAGACACTTAGATACAACTTAAACACATACTAAAAAAAGAAAATACAATCACCTCAGACTATCACTAGTCCACTGCTAAACATACCATATAGATTGCCACAAATGTATGTAGCTCTCATTCGAGGGGGATTTTACCATAGTTGCCACGCTTAGCTGGCAGGTTGGCAACCGCAATTCATTTATTTAGATGTCCCGGGAAGATGCTGCTGCCCATCTCCTGATTTTATTTTCCCCTTTGTCGACTTTTACAGTTTAAAAAGTAGATTCTATTAAGCCGCTACATGGCATACAAACATAAAAAATAAAATAAACATGCGAATCTGACGGCTGAACAAATAGGTCTCAAGATCAGCTTAATGTCAGACTGTAAAACCTGACATTTACTTATTTTTCGTTATTAGAGGGGACAATATCCTTCAAAATGGCGTATCAACAATTATTTTTGATACACTATTAAGGGATATATTTCATACCGACAAAAACTGACAAAAATATATATAGACTTATCTTATGCTTTTTCTATGTCGACTTGATTGGGGAACAACACTTTCTAATAGAAGACCAGCGCAATGATAAACTAGTATATAACCTCTAGTTTTTACTTGCACAAGTATACAGTTACGTGTGTTGGTCAAGCTTACCTGACCAGGCAAGTTGTGTGCGGTGTACTGGAAGCTGCTGTGTATTTTGTGGTGGGTAACAATAACTGAAGACAGTTGCTGGCAACGGCTCACTCACTCTTAAGTGAAGTTTGCTTTCAGACTCCATTTCAGATTCATCGACGTCGATAAATATCGTCGATGAGTCTTTGAACTACAGTGTCTACTTAACATATAGTGAATTTTGCCAATATGTAATTGAGGCAGTACTAGTAAAAGTGCGCGGTGCTTGAAAAAATAATTTGAAGCCCGAGATCGTGGTTTTAATCAAAAAATATTATAATTTCAATGGAGAAAACAAAAGGGTAAAAATTTTACACTAAAATATACCCAACATCAAAGCATAGACTACGTACGTTATATTAGTTTTTTTTCAGGTAAATACACGAAGTTATTATTGCGAGAAGTTTAGACCACTTTATAAATTTACGAGATTGCGTGACGTCACGGGTCCCGTGGAATCGACCCCGCGCCGCCCGCCAAAGTAAAACTTTTACTTTTAATTCTGTTGCGAAAATAGTATGTGTTTGTTAGTTTGTTATTGTTATAACAAATAATAGTTATCCCTACTTATAGACCACTGACAACCACACTTACCGTAAAACGCAATAATCTCTTGGCGCCAGGTTGATACTGGAAGCCGTGATGTACTGGAACACCTCTGCATTCGGACCCAACTTCTCCACCACTCGCCATTTCACCAACGAGTCGTCCCATATATGCCGCTCGCGGAGGATTCTAAGAATCAAATTGCAAAAATTAAATTTGTTTTCAAATTCATTTACAAAAATTACACTTAGGAATTCAGAATTTAATGAAAGGCTATTTTTAATGTAAAACAAGACTGCAATAAATAAACGAGAAAACTAGACATGTACATACATTAAGAATTTAAATGAAAGAAAAGGTATAAAAGGACAAAGAGCGGTTAGAGGTCTGCTACAAAGATTTTTTTTATTGGATAAAGATGTCGGGACGATCAAAACGTTTACCTGATGGTAAGTGCAACTTCTGCCCATAACAAATGCCGCGCCACCTAGAACAATTCTGTGAATTTCTGTGTGACACCACACTGCGCCCGTCAATCCGAGATATCAGTTCTTAAATCTCGCATGCCCAGTGACACTAGCTCTCAGAGCCCTTCAGACCAAAACACAGTAACGTTTGCACACTACTGCTTCACGGCGGAATAACTGTGGTGGTAATAACTACATAGACGGATTCTTGGATAGCAATCGTATCACAAGTAAAACATGAGCAAGTATTGTGTGTGTGTGTTTGTATGTCTGTGTGTGTATTTCTGCGTGTGTGTGTCTGTGCGTGCCTTTCGCGCTCTCTTTCTATTTCTATGTGTGTGTGTCTATCTCTCTCGCGCTCTCTCTCTCTCTCTGTGTTGGTGTGCGTGAGGCGGGCGCACCGACCTCTGCATGACCTCCTGCGGCGGTGCCTCGACGTCGGTGGTGGCGCGCCACAGGCGCAGCGGGTGTCCGTCGCCCACCTTCTTGCAGCACAGCTCCACGTGTGCCGCCGCGCCCGACACCGACATCCAGCCCCTGCTCCTGCACACAGATTACATTCCTTTATATACATATTTTCTTATTTTTGTTAAGCTAGAAAGAGACACAAACAGTATAGCTGATCGCGAATGGTACACCTACTCTTGCGTCGATCCTCTATGACAGTCCATCGTATCGTGATGTAGGTGCAATTGGGTCTTTGCATTTTATGAAAAGTGGTACAAGGTAGAAAATTTTGGTATTTCGGAAATAGTTCTCTGGTCAAATCGGGTCGACTTTATCTGACTGTATGTATATTATGTACTTAAACATTAATTTATAAGATATAGTTAGTTATTTTAATTTGTGTTTTATATGATCTTTCTAGTATTTTGTCAATCAATGATATGAATGATTTTTTTATATTTAGATAATTTTAGTTTTATGTATTGTTTGTATTGTTATTAACAAACAATCTGTGTATTGAAATTAAAACAAATGTGACCACACCTAATTGTTACAAAACGTCTACTAATAATGACATTCTCTAAGGGAAGCTATCGGTTCTTAACTGAAAATGGAATTGCATTGTTGAGTGGTAAATTTTCCACTCCCAAGTTTAATTATAGTAAGTATTCGCTAGGCTTACGCTTTAGTGAAATAGCGAACACGTACGAATCAAGTCTTGGTGCAGACTTCTGCGCAATTGAATGGAGCTTGAAGGCTAGATCTCTAAGCGGTAATCTGTTAATTATTAATTACTCCTTGCATGGCATAGTTATTAGTGAAGGAGGCATTTTTATATTAAACACAGATATATATAAAGGCCTATCACTATATATTTTATCGATAAAAATGATTTACTAAGCGGTTTCACTGTTACAATGTATATACATATGACTAGAAAGAAAAGTGTAGGTCAGTGGGCGTCACCCGATCTTCCTCCACAATGCATGAACGCAGCTAATGGGTGTCTATCTTTAATCAATCAAGTTAAAGTTCTATAAAGTATAAGTAAAGTTTCAGCCTATAAATGTCCCACTGCTGAGCACAGGCCTCCTCTCATTTCTGAGAGGGTTTCGGAGCTAGGAAGAATCCGCCACGCTGCTCCAATGCGGGTTGGCGGACTTCACATGTCCTCGAAATATTTCAATTCCTCGGACTAGCAGGTTTCCTCACGATGTTTTCCTTCACCGCTAAGCACGTGGTAAATCAGCACTTAAAATTGTAGAACAATATTAGAGGTGCTGGCACCGGGGATCGAACCCAGGTTACTCGCTTACTATGAAATTAAAGGCGAGCACCAGGCCCCTGAGCTACCACGGCTATAGCTACCGCGGCTATGTGACTGTAAAATAAGAAGCATTTGACAGCAATCCGGAAATATACAACTATTGAAAAATTCTATTAAACAGTTTACAAGTTCAAAAGTAATACCCATTAATAAGTATTTATTAATAAGTATTTATTTATTTATTAATCGTGGTCATCTTGATTGTCGACGAATGCAACGATTTCGATGGATTGCTTTTATGCCTTTGCTCATACATTGCTTAAAAACTTCAATATTTTTTAAAAATGATATCTTGTATTTCTGGACCTTACTCAGATTATACGAGTACTAAAGAAGAGCTACGTTTAATGATTTTTTTGTTATCAATGAAATAATTTAACATTTTCATTATCAATAAAGAACCGATAAATAACATCCACACCGATAATGCAAGGGAAGGCGACATCGCTCTAACAACCATATCTCACCTCTTTCCCGATCGGCCACAGACTCTAAAAAAGCACGAAAATAAGTTAGATTGTTCTTTAATTATGACAAAAGGTTAACTGCGTTCGATATAATATAGAAATAAACGTAAATGGAAAGAAATTGTTATCCTGAAGCATTGACATTTATTCTATTATATTAAAAATGATATATAAACTATTCCAGATAAGTCACAATCCTCAAAATTATTCTATAGGTTATATCATACTGTCATAAATGGAATACAATAGCAGGAAATATGTTCTGGAGTCTACTGTTAGTCAGTTAGGGCAGAAATAAGTCATACGTGGAAAAAAATATGAAAAAAACTATTCAGTAAAAAGTAACTAAAGCCTACTTTTCTTTGGCTTCTTTTAGTAAAGCTTTGATGCAAGCTTGTTGAAATCCTTTCCAGTCTTGGTTGAAGTCGGCCCCGAGTTCTTCTAATGCAACCTGCAGAGTAAGGGGTAACTAAAATGAGTAAATAATTAAAGGTCAGTAACCAAATTAAAGTGAATTTTACAAAATTGTGTTTTGATATCAGAAATTATTTGTTATTGTTGTTTAACAGCCTGTTAGTAGTCAACTACTGGACGTTGGAACTTGTAGAGACTCTTCGAAGTAGGATAGATTTAACGGCATCATCACGCCTAGCAGGCGGATTGGAAACTGGACGAATCCTTGCATAGGAATCCTACCAGTGAAACTCTGTGTGGTCTCTGCCTACTTTTTAAATGGGAAGATAGCGTGATTGTATGTTAGTGGGCACCGTAGTGCCGACGGCTTAAGATAATCTTACACTCCATCTCATCCCGTGGGTGCCGTAAAAGTCGACTGAGGGAAAATGAAAACCAGGAGATGGGCAGCAATATCTGCTACATCTGAATAAACTGCGTTTAACAACCTGCCTGCCAAGTGTGGAAACTATGGCAAAATCTCCGCGAAATGGGCATATGTTCAGCAGTGGACTTGTCGTCTTGTCGTCGTTTCAGGCTGTCACAAGTCCACTGCTGATACATAAGCGTCCCCCATAGATAGCCACAAGAGTTTGCAGCTCCCATATTGGAGGGATTTTGCCGCAGTTGCCACGCCTGGCAGGCGGGTTGGCAACCGCAGTTTACTTATTCAGATGTTCCAGGAAGATGCTGCTGCCCATCGCCTGGTTTTAATTTCATTCTGTCGACTTTTACGACACCCACGGGATGGGACGGCGTGGTAGATTCTCTTAGGCCGCCAACCGCACGGCGTAATGGACTTGGAATACGCTGGAATGATGATGGTGATGATGATAATGATGATAATGATACTGATGATGATAATAATAATGATAATGATGATGAGGATGATGATAATGATGACAATGATAATGGTGACAATGATGATGATGATAATGATAATGATGATAATGGTGATGATGATAATGATGGTGATGATAATGATGATGATGATAATGATGATGATGGTAATAATAATGAGCATGGCGATGATGTAAGGTGTAGCAGTGGGCACGCACCGGCACGCTCTCCTCGAAGTAGTTGAACTTGCAGCGCGCGAGCATGTCGGCGGGCGCGAGCAGCAGATGATGGTAATAATGAGGATGGCGATGATGTAAGGTGTAGCAGTGGGCACGCACCGGCACGCTCTCCTCGAAGTAGTTGAACTTGCAGCGCGCGAGCATGTCGGCGGGCGCGAGCAGCAGATGATGGTAATAATGAGGATGGCGATGATGTAAGGTGTAGCAGTGGGCACGCACCGGCACGCTCTCCTCGAAGTAGTTGAACTTGCAGCGCGCGAGCATGTCGGCGGGCGCGAGCAGCAGATGATGGTAATAATGAGGATGGCGATGATGTAAGGTGTAGCAGTGGGCACGCACCGGCACGCTCTCCTCGAAGTAGTTGAACTTGCAGCGCGCGAGCATGTCGGCGGGCGCAAGCAGCAGATGATGGTAATAATGAGGATGGCGATGATGTAAGGTGTAGCAGTGGGCACGCACCGGCACGCTCTCCTCGAAGTAGTTGAACTTGCAGCGCGCGAGCATGTCGGCGGGCGCAAGCAGCAGATGATGGTAATAATGAGGATGGCGATGATGTAAGGTGTAGCAGTGGGCACGCACCGGCACGCTCTCCTCGAAGTAGTTGAACTTGCAGCGCGCGAGCATGTCGGCGGGCGCGAGCAGCAGGCGCGCGTGCTGCTGGATGAGCAGCAGCAGGCAGGCGTGCGCCGCGCGGCTCTCGCTGATCTGCCGCTGCTCCGCCGCGCACTCCACGATGCTCCTGTACACACCCGCATTCACATTGCTAAATCGGTGGCGCCAAATTAATAAGTACATAAAATCACGACTGTATCCCATAAAGGGTAGTCAGAGACTGGGCACTCACTGCACAAAAACAGGTGACTGCCACAATACACGTTTCACCAAAACAATATAATGCACTTGGTGTAATAGGTGGTGAGCCCATCGCCACCATGCGCTGTTGGGTGCACAGTGCAGTTCCTTACTCGCCTTTTACGAATTCCATTGGATGAGATGGAGTGGTAGTATTCTTCGAACGAGCCGCCACCACACGGCACATAAATTAATGTCGAAAGTAATTAATGTGTTCCGGTCAGAAGAGCACTGAGAGTTAGTGTAATCACTAGGCGTATGAGACTTACGAAGTGATTTCTAAGGGTGACGGGCTCAGTGTGGTGTAACACAAAAAATTTCTGGTTGACAGCATTTGTTACACATAGACGTTGCACATATCATCTAGTGAACGAATTGCTCGTTTTGTCACTTTCTTCCACAAAGAAAAGAATGAAAGATACCATCGTAAAGCGCCAATGGTGTATGGTATGAATAGTTTTTTTTTCTTTCATTAAAGTGACGGAACGAGCAAAACGTTCACGTGATGGTAAGTGTAACGTCTGTACATAACAAATGCTGTATCACCCAGAAAATTACCGTGTGACACCACGCTGCGCCCGTCGCCCTGAGACATCAGTTCTTAAGTCTCATATGCCCAGTGATTACGCTAGCTCTCAGTGCCCTTCAAACCGAAACACAGTAATGTTTGCAAACTACTGGTTCACGACAGAATAACTGGCCCTGGGGTGGTACCTACCTAAACGGATTCCTGTATGGGAATCCTACCACCAGTTAACATAACGTTGCAGTATCCTGCCTGCCGTTGCCGACTACTATTGAAAACCATTTCCCAACACAGACTTTTAAGCTTAGATGCTGTGGTTAAGAGGAGTATTAGTAATATTGATAGCATTGCTAGTATTCTTTTTTTTAATTAGCAGCATAACGCTGCTATGTCTTCAATTTTACGTGTAAACTTCTTAATTTACTGGTGATATTTTGATCTCCACGATGCTCCTGTACACACCCGGATTCGCATTGCGATATTGGTGGCGCGAAATTAATTTCGTCAACAATTTCACGTGTAAACCTCCAATTTACTGGTGACATTTTGATACTTAATTTAAAATACTGGCGGCGGGACAGGAATCCTGAAATCAGCATATGAACGCTGAAATCTGTTATCCGTCTAGGAGGGGTACCCCAGGGCAAGTTATTCTGCCGTGAAGCAGTAGTATGCAAACATTACCGTGTTTCGTTCCGAAGGGCACTGAGAGCTAACGTAATCACTGGGCATATGAGACTTAAGAAGTGATGTCTCAGGGTGACGGGCGCAGTGTAGTGTCACACATAAATGTTCTGGGTGACATAGCATTTGTTATGGGCAGACGTTGCACTTACCATCAGGTGAACGTTTTGCTCATTTCGTCACCTTATCCAATAAAAAGAAAATATAATTTCGAATTCCTCCTAATATTAGATTTCTTCGTAGATTTTGCTCATTAGCTCGACAACAAGATCAAAGGCAGTAATTGACGCTGTATTTCAAAGATATATTAATCAAATCCATACCAAACCATTTTTCTCATACTTTAGTTACTCCTACTATTAGAGTATCGTCGTTCGTCGTTTCAGCCTGTCACAAGTCCACTGCTGAACATAGGCCTCCCCCATAGATAGCCACAAAAGTTTGTAGCTCCCATATTGGAGGGATTTTGCCATAGTTGCCACGCTTGGCAGACGGGTTGGCAACCGCATTTTATTTATTCAGATGTTCCAGGAAGATGCTGCTACCCATCTCCTGGTTTTAATTTCCCTCTGTCGACTTTTACCACACCCACGGGATGGAATGGGGTGGTAGATTCTCTTAGGCCGCTACCACACGGTAAGATTATACTAATAATAAGACTTTTAAAGTATACTCGTGTCATTTGTTGAAATTGAAAACCTGGAGTCTGTATAATATGTAACGTAATGTAAGTAGAATATAATGTAAAATAATGTTGAAATTCGGCAACAATAATGAATAATCCCTACAATTATCCTTCTCCCTGATACTCTGCATTTGTCTCATTCTCTCGAAGTTTAGTTTTCTGAAGGTTTCACTTCCACCGCACTGTGAACTGCACATATTGTTTTTTTTTGGATAAAGTGAATAAACGAGCAAAACGTCCACGATGTTAAGTGCAACGTCCGTCTATAACAAATGCCGTGTCACCAAGAACATTTCTCTCTGGCACCACACTGCGCCCGTCGCTCTGAAACGTCAGTTCTTAAGTCTCGTGTGCCCAGTGATTACGCTAGCGTGGAAACACAGCAATGTTTGCAGACTACTGCATAACGGCAGAATGACTAGCTTGGGGGTGGTACCTACCTAGACGGATTCCTGCAATCCTACCATCAGTAACATTGATTGATTCAAATTCTTTATTACACACCAAAAATATGAACTTAAAAACATAAAGGTACTTTTGGCGCCAACTCGAAAAGTGGCGGTAGTTTTTTTATTGAATTTTGTAATTTCTGTATATATATTGAGTTTTGATGTTTAATGTTGATACGAGTAGTTTATTATGCAGCAAGTGCTAATGAAAGTGTACAGTGATTGGAAAATTTAATTCAAGAGCAAAATTGTACTTTTCATTTTGTCTCCATCAGTCCAACAGATCTTTACTAAAAGACAACTATCATTTTACTGTTGATCGAAAAGAAGTCTCGCTGCTTGAAGATTGTATACTTGGATAATGTATGTTACTTGACACTGGAAAATAGTTCATGACTGTTTCTATAAATAAATAAATAATTATAACATAAAGAAAATAAGAATGCGCTTAATGTCTTATCAGAATTAATATGTATTAATGTCTTATCGCTAAAAGCGATTTGTTAGGGAACCTCTGTATGGACAAAGACAGCAAAAAAAACATGTGTGGTTCGGTGAATTACCTATTGGAGTTCCCTTCTTTGGTGCTGCCAGTGTGGGGAGGAGCGTGATGTAGCCTCAGCAACGTTGGCGCCAAACAAACCGCCAAGTTCGACGCAGTCATTTGATTAACTGCTGAATGTTCGGCTACCTGTAAATACGAGTATTATAATCAGCACAAATTGTATGTCTACTTCCTGAAGAATAGAAAAGAATTATTTTTATTCAGTACCTATAGACTTTGAACGTAATTTTTTTAAAACAACAATGATTCGAATATAACGCTTCTGTCCTTGAAAAACACTATCTAGAAACTCAGCCGGCAATATTTCGTTCTTTTAGAATCAATTTAGGTAAAACTAAACCCTTTTCACCTGATAGAACGCCATTTTGCGTAAAGCGGCAGGCAAAAATGGGAAATATCAGATTCTGCAGACAGCTGAATTGGCCCTTTATTAAACTTGCAGAAGTTGGGCAGTGGGAAGTACGGGTATCCTGCGTGAAACAGCTCTGCCCTGGCAAACTTATTGGATAAATGTTTGTAGGAGTGCAGAAAGTTTCATCAGATCCAGAGATTTAAGAGACGATATAATTTTCTCATGTATGATGTGACATGGTTGAACCATGTCTCCGGTGAAGCGTTTAAGCGATCGTTGGTAGTCAAAGTGCCCACCCTGTACCGCTTTCAGAAGTCACCTAGACGTGGACCACGGCCACGGATCATTAGAAGAAGAGATCAGATTTGAGGAATAAATATTTTTCTTTATGATGTCGTCCTTCACCGTCGGGCACTTGGTGAATCAGCACTGAAAAGTTAATTACAATTTTAGTGCTGATTTACGAAGGGCCATTTTAGTGACACCCGACGAGAATTCTGCTATTTGGGATGCCATACCCTTATCATGTTATTATCATTCTATTTCGATTGTAGCTATTTTCCTATATAACAAAATTTTCAATGGCATGACAATGCCTTGATAATGTCATCGTGTAACGATGGCCCAGTGTAGTTATAACAATTTTAAATTATAATTACTATTAATTCACACGACGTTCAAATTATATTTAGAGTATTATGCAGATAATAATAAGAGAATTCGAAATGTTTCACAATCGTTTCACAACAGTCGCAATTGTCATAGCAATTGGCGATCATTGAAAATCGATGAGTTAATTAAAGCGATTAATTTAGTAGAACTGGAGCCCAGGACTCAAACCCAGGATACACGCGTACTATAAAATTTAAGGCGACCGGCCAGCATTCTCAGGCGTTGGGTTACCAGAAAGAAAAAATCATTGTTGATGCATTTTTATTACTAACCTCTGATAAAAAGATTAAAAGAGAATGCAAGGCCTCCAAATGTTCTTCCGGTAACAATAGTAACGCGCACTGCACCGCGTCAGGCCTTAAAGGCTCCGGGACATCTGAAAAAGACATTGCATCACATATTATTTTTAAAGAGGAAAGTGACGAGACACGCTAATCGTTCACCTGATGGTAAGTGCAACGTCTGCGTACAGCAAATTACGTGTCACCCAGGACATTTATGTGTGATACCACACTGAGCTCGTTACCCAGAGACACCAGTTCTTTTTTTTAAATTGTAGAAAGTGACGAAACAAGCAAAATATTCACCTGATGGTAAGTGCAACGTCCGCCCACAACAAATGCTGTATCACGCACACCACAATGCGCCCGTCACCCTGATACATGCCCTATACAAGTCTCATATGTCCAGTGATTACGCTAGCTCACAGTGCTCTTCAAACAGAAACACAGTAATGCTTGACACTACTGCTTCAAAGTAGTTTTAATGTTAATAAACTTGATGGTAGAATTCCCAGGCAGGAATCAGTCCAGATAGGTACCAGGCCAGGGCCAGTTAATCTGCCGAGAAGCGGTAGTGTGCAAGCATTACTGTGTTTTGGTTTGAAGGGCTCTGTGAGCTAGTGTCATCACCGGGCATATGAGTAAGTGAACTGATATCTCAAGGTGACGGGCAGTGAGGTGACGCTCAGAAGTGTTCGGTGTGTCAGAGGAAAAGAAAACGGCACTCACGCTGGAAAATAGCGATGAAGGTCTCGCTGAGCTTGTTGGTGAGCAGCGCGTCGGGCAGCTCGCGGAAGTACTGCTTGACGACGTCGGCCACGTCGTGCGCCTGCGCGCCGTCGAAGCGCAGGACTGCAGCGCGCCTCCACGTTGATGTTCTCGCTCGCGAACGCCGCGCCCGCCGCGCCCGCCGCCTCCACCGTCGCGCGCAGCTTCGCGATGCGCGACTTCACGCCCGCTTTGCGGAATATGCCCATCTGGAACAACTCTGTACGTGGCAGGGTCACGTCGCAAATGGCTTGACTCGTCCTGACCGCACAACTGCGTAATTCCTATGCAGGAAGTCCGTCTGTGAATCCGTGTGGCCGACGAGCAGTAGTGTGCGACACACATTGATGATGTTCTCCTGGCCGATTTTCAAACACGGTGAGATACAATTTAGTACGATAAACATTTAAAATCGTTTCCGATTACCATATTTACTTATAACTGTAAGTTATAAGCATACCTAAACAGTTAAATCTACTTTACAAATAAAAGCGTTCGTGTATAAAGGGCAGATGTGAATACTGGCCAGTAATTAACAACGGTTGTATTTTCGCAGAATTAATAAAAAAAGAATGCACAAGTTTAATTTAAGAACAACTGGTGCAATAACATCCATGCAAGCATTTATTCTGCCATGAAGCAGTAGTGTGCAACCGCATCACTGGGCATATGAGACTTAAGAAGTGATGTCTCAGGGTGACGGGCCCAGTGTGGTGTCACACAGAAATGTTCTGAGTGACAAAACATTTGTTACAGATAGACGTTGCACTTATCATCTAGTGAACGAATTGCTCGTCTCGGCACTTTCTTCTACAAAGAAAAGAATGAAAGATACCATCGTAAAGCGCCAATAGTGTATGGTATGGATAGCGAATGGTAACGTTGCGGTATCGTGCCTGCCGTTTGACTACTGTTGTGAACCCTTTCCCAACACAGACTTTTAAGCTTAAATGCTGTGTTTAAGAGGAATTTATTAGTAATGTTGATAACATTGCTAGTATTTCGTTTAAATAGCAGCATAACGCTGCTCTGTTATATACGCTAAATGACGTGAACTCGATTCACTATATCTGACAATGAGGTATTTCATCTTAGTCCCAAGGAGTGGCGACACTGGTGCGTATCTTTACTCTTTCACGGAGTTTTTTTTGCAGTCTTTTTCTAATCGTTGAAACCTCAATGACCGGTTTCAGCGTTCGGTCACCACAGATATAATGAGGTTTTTTTTAAAAAGTGTAAGTGTAACAATTAGTGTCTTAACAATATCACTAACTAATGCAATATACTGTAAGTCATTAATTTGGATAGTTTTGAAACTATTTATAAAAATGGTTATTTATAAAACATATGTTGAATTAATTTCCTCTGATATGTGCAGCCATACCACTGAGCTTATATGCTCTTACCTTACTTTACCTATTCATTTGCTTTATTTGATTACATCAGTAGACTGTAAGAAGACCATGTGATACTCAATAACTATAAGTCAATTAAATATTTTTTGTAACCTTACCTGATCCAATGCATTCGCTTTTAGCCAGTTGAGCGCGCACTGCACAGGCTTTGGTAAGGAATGGCCCGTTCTTTGTAACGATACCGTCAGAGGCACACCGAACACTGTTTTATCTGAAAGGTAAATAGAATTGAGAATAATAATTAAGTAATTTGTTGCAGGATTCCTATGCACGCCTATGTTTCCTATGTTTGGCCAGTTATTCTGCCGTGAAGCAGTAGTGTGCATACATTACTGTGTTTCGGTTTGCAGGGCACTGTGAGCTAGCGTAATCACTGGGCATATGAGACTTAAGAACTTATGTCTCAGGGTGATGGGCACAGTGTGGTGTCACACAGAAATTTTCTGGGTGATACAGCATTTGTTATGGGCAGAAGTTACACTTACCATCAGGTGAACGTTTTGCTCGTTTCATCACTTTATCCAATTAAAAAAATCAGTATTAGTAGGTACCACCGCCCTGCAAGTTATTCTGCCGTGAAGCAGGTCTGAATGGCACTGTTAGCTAATGTTATTACTGAACATATGAGACTTAAGAAGCCCATGTCTCAAGGTGAGACATACAAATGTTCTGTAGAAAATGATGGTAAAATTCCTATCAAAGAATCCCCCTAGTAATGCTCCATCCGTACGACAAGCTGTGGTGTGAAAACATCACAGTTGGAGGGACACTGCAGCTAGTGTAATTACAAGGCATATGAGACTTAAGAACCGATGTCTTATGATAACGAGCGTGAAGATTAGTTTCTTTTTCTTCTTTTTAGATCCTGACAATTAGCCAACAAATCAAACCATTTTTGTCAACTTCGAGTAATAATTTAATAAAAACAAAGATTATGTTTCGATCGATAGTAAATGATAGTTGACTTGTATTGAAGATTTCGCTGGACTGATGGAGACAAATCGAAAAGCATAGTTTTGTTCATGAATTTAACTTTCCAATCACTGTAAACATTCACGAGCACTCGATGAATAGTAAACTATCGATATTAAACATCAAAACTCAAAATATACACAGAAATTACAAAATTCAACAAAAACACAACGCGCCAGAAGTCGAAGATTTGTTTTGTAGATTAGTTAACGAGAAACCAATATATTTACTTTACATTTAATATACTTGTATTTTAGACAAATATCTTTAGCTGAAGCTCAAACTTGGGATTAACAACTCCGTAGATAGGTACATTGAGCTCACTGATCCTCGCGAGCTATAATAACATTCATTAAAGTAACAACCCTAAGCGTATTGTGGAATATTGAGTACTTGATTATTTAGTATCATACATATTTAGAAACTGAAATATGATAGTTCGTTATTACGAGTAGAAGTGTGAGCTTGTTAACTGTTTAGACATAATAGAATTATCTTTTATAGTCTTAACATAATATTACTGATCGTTGAGGTTGGAAAATGAAAACATGTCACGCTATTGGAAATTGAATGTTATAGTTGGTGAGAATACTACAGAATAAAGTACATGTGTTTTGAAATATTGAGTGCGGTAGCACCAGCCTGAGGGATATAGAAATAAGACGGTTTTAACCTAATACGATCCCGAAGTATTACATTTGTCAAAAAGGTGTTGCTAAAATTCATGCTTCTTGACGAAGCTTCGTTCGTTATAGGCAATGGAAACCGATTTTTTATTTTCCCCAACCAGTGATCGCGGCATTAGTGACGCGTGTTTTTAAAAAAATATGTAAATCGAGAACTTTGAGAGATATATTACCAAGAAATAATGGATAAATTGGCGGCTCAGTTGGAGCCGTGGCCAAGTCCTTGGCTTCTGCGCCACCGGTCGTGGGTTAGTACAGGACAATTTGTATGGCCTACAGATAGTTGTTCCAGATCCTGGGTGTTTGCGCATACATAAGTTATGTCTGTAAAACGCACGCACGACACGGGGAGTGTGGGACAACGTTTTTAAAATACAGTGTGGTGGTGGCGTAAGAAAATCTTTCTATATCATCAGACAAGAGTGTCGTAAGTTAGTCGACACTTAGGGACATTTCTGGAAAGTCTAGTGGTGGTATTTTCATTACGAAAAATGACAGAAAGTTATCGTCAATGACGGGCAGGAGCGTCTAAGGTGCGATGCGTCTGGTGCTGTGCCGACGTGACGGCCATTATCCAGATTTCAAGCCTGATCTGTAAGTATTTAAGTACATATTTGACGACTGCGTGGCTTAGCGGTCAGAGTACCTGACTTCTACGTCGCGGGTCCTGGGGTCGAATCCTCGCCGGAGCCAACATTTGTGCTAAAACACAAATTGTTGATTTTCGTGTCTGGTTGTGTTGTGATTGTTATCGTGTTCTGACACTGCATTTTAGCGTATCTCTGATCTTATCAAATCCGCGTTACATAGGGCGCAGGTAGGCTCCTTATCTGACGTAATTTCGTATTATTCTATCTGTTTGACATCTTATGACAATTTTAAAATCTTTCTATTCTCTGGCGTTCGATTCGGTTACACCTGTTTTTTTGAGTAAGCCTCTTGCCTATACACCTACCTTTATAATCGGGCGTCTTTATCTTCCTGATGAGCTTCGGCAGTTCCCAGTTCCACCCCGACTTGTGCGAAGGGCAGTACCGCTCCATACACGCAGTCAGCCTCAGGAGAGCCAATTTTCTCAGTATATGCAGTTGACCGCAGGATAAAGAGGACATCGGCCGCGATACTGAGTGGAAGAATAAAAGTATCACCTATTAAATATCAACATACATAGGAAATTGGTCGTTTTAAGGAAAAGCTACGTCAAATGAAATAACGGACGAACTTGTATGAAAACGCTCATGAAATTAGAAGAAGCGAAATATGTGTGTCAAGATCGTAGCAAGTGGAAAGATGTGGTATCTGCCTACCCAATTTGAAAGAGGCGGGGCTTTATGTAAGTTGTTTAAAGAAACCCTTTCTTTAACCCGTGCGAATATTTCGCATAGCATCTCGTCGTGAACAAATAGCGCTATCTGCCTTCTTTAAAGAATGTAACTCCTAGCGACAGCTGTCGTGCATGTTAGTTGAACAGATTTTCAACAGATGGCGCTTTCTATAATTAAATTAAATAGATAAATCTTTTTAACATTTTTTTAACGAAATCATTAATTATAAGACATATAGATATTGATAGCAGGTCTACTTACAATAGGCTTCTGGGTCTTTCTGGTTGGGTGACGGTTGCAGTGTGTTGTTAGCTTTAGGACCACCATTAAGTGTATTCGTTCGAAACGAATACCACCTTTGTATGTTGCTTCTGTAATAAAAAACAAGATTATTTTTAAACATTGAAATGGTTGCCATAACGTTTGAAAAAAGTAATTTTGTATTTTTCAACTGTTTAAAAGTATAGTAAGCGCAGCGGCTAAGCTTCACAGTGGCGTTGCGGGTCGCGGGTTCTATTCTCGCAGGAGACAAGTATTTGTATAGTCTTTAAAATATTTAATGTTTTTTTATGAAAAAATAATTATGTGCTTAGTTTACGTAAAGTTACAGCCTATAAATGTCCCACTGCTGAGCACAGGTCTCCTCTCAATTCCGAGAGGGTTTCAAAGCCGGGAGGAGTCCGTCGCGCTGCTCCAACGCGGGTTTGCGGACTGTACTTGTATTACGTAAAACAATTAAGATATTTTACCTTACTGTTGTCTGTATATATTTTTTAGTTTTTTATTTCTTTTTTTTATGAATCGATTTTAGTGATTCTGTTGTTACAAAAGAGGTATCGTACTGGTGGTCCCATATAAATTTGGTCAAGTTCTGCTGATAGGGTCCATGAGAGAATCATGAAACCTTTATTTTGCATCCGCATGTTTGCAGCTATCGTGTGGAAGTTTGTTCTTACTTTTTTGTTTTTAAATCGAGGCTATTATCGTCATCATCTTGATCACCATCCTGGGATCTAGAGCCCGCAGAATTTGGACTACTGTCCAGCTCTGAACTTCTAGAAGCTGACTTATCCCTCTTGAGACTTCTGTCGCGAAATCTGAAACAAATTATGTTTTTAACTGACTTCGTATAAATATTTTGTTAAAGACGCTCCACACTAGAATTTTGAATGTAACGTGAGTACATTTTATAGAAATACATTTCACATGTACAACAGAGACCCAAAACAATTTACGTTTCTTCACAAGAGTTGACCCGGTTGGGATTCAAAGCCAGGACCCCATTCGTAGAAGTCAGGTACTCTGACCACCATTCCAGTGAAGCATTAGTGTGCAAACATTACTGTGTTGCGGTTTGAAGGGCACTGTGAGACTAAATAACTAATGTCTCAGGGTGATGGATGCACTGTGGCGTCACACACAGTTCTGGGTTACACTGCATTTTCTATGGGCAGAGGTTACACTTACCATCAGGTGAACGTTTTGCTCGTTTCATCACTTTGTCCAATAAAAAAAATGCCAGAGGTCGTAACGGAACCATCCAAAAACAATTTATTCGGTTACGTTAACAACGTAACGGAATAGAAAAATAAATAAAACAAAAAAAAAGTTTGTTACATGCTTTTATTTGTGAGGCATATGTCCAGCAATGGACTTCAAATGTTGCAAGTGCCATAGTACTTGTAGAAACAAATCCAACGAGCACAAACATATCAGAGCTTTCTTTCTTAGTTGAGGAGTTCCTATGGCCTCCATCAACAGACCAGCGCCATGGTACCATATTATTACATTGTTTCCGAAGATACATATGTACGTAAAATTTCAAATCAATCGCTTAAGTGGATCTGGTTTAAAATTCAGTTACAAAATTTGAGCCTGGTGCTCGCCTTTAATTTCATAGTAAGCGAGTAAACTGGGTGCGATGCTCCGGTGCCAGCACCACTAAAATATTTCTACAATTTCAAGTGCTGATTTACCACGTGCTTAGCGGTGAAGGAAAACATCGTGAGGAAACCCGCATGTCCGAGGAATAGAAATATTTTGAGGACATGTGAATTCCGCCAACCCGCATTGGAGCAGCGTGGCGGATTCTTCCTAGCTCCAAAACCCCTCTCAGAAATAAGAGGAGGTCTGTGCTCAGCAGTGGGACAATTATAGGCTGAAACTTTACGTTTTTTTTATATACTCACAGGTTACTACTAAATAAAAGCTTGTAATAATGACAATTACTACTTGTAATAATCATAATTCAGTCGTCGCGGGACTGCCAAATGTGAAACATCGAAATTATTTTGTACCGATAGTATTCATAAAAGGATAGTTTACAAAAGGAAATAAATATGATATACTCAAAAATAAAATATTCAGATTTTTTAAAGAAAAAGATGATTGTTTATTAAATCTTTCATCATCATCATCATCATCATCATTTCAGCCTATCACTAGTCCACTGCTGAACATAGGCCTCCTCCATAGATTGCTACAAAAGTTTGTAGCTCATAATTCAATCAATCAAAACTAATTCATACTGTCATATAGCGTGGCGAACATAGGCATCATATGTTCAACATTGGACTATGATAGGCTGAAACGACGCCAACAGTTGGTCTGACATCCATCGCATCAGATGTGTCACATAAAAAAATATGTGACTTCAAAGTAGATGCCACATTTTTCTTTTTTATTAATCCGTATTTATTTACTCTATTACTATTATTCCAACGTTATAAAAATAACCGAGTTGTTTTCAATGTTTTGAAAATTATCAATTTATTAATTTTCCGTAACTGTTCTTAAAATACCAGTGAACGATAATCTCTGCCTTCGCTACTTCATACCTACCGCATTATAAAAGAATCACAAACAAACGAGCGACATTAGTCGAGTGTCCGACCAGGTTCATTACAATACGTAACGTATTCCGCTTGCAGCGTCTTTCCATTATGTTTGAGAAACACTCGTTTAGGGTAATGAAGTTTAGTTTGTTGGGTCATTACTTATGCACGATAGCCATTTCCCTTTTAAAACAGCAAGTAGAATCGCTCGGGGAACTCTTATTGTATGTGTCGAGCGCCTTATCCTGTTTACTTTCGATTTGTTATACAATGAATCGAAAATGAAAAGTATTTATTCTTCAACATAAGAAATATAAATTTCGTTTGCCGATTTTTACAGTCTACCACTGTTTCATTGTTTCAACAGGCAAAAAAACTTCGTAGGTATCATATTTTTTGTAAATCAGTTTTTATCATCATTATTTCAGCCTTTCACTAGTCCACTGCTGAACATGGAATATGTTGTATGAAAATGGAGTATGTTGTGTGAACATAGGCCTCCCCAATAGTTGCGACAAAAATTTTGTAGCTCTCATTATAAGAGGGGTTTTTCCATACATATACATATATAGCGTATATCACGCTTGGGCAAGCGCGTTGGCAACCGCAGTTTGTTTATTCAGATATTCCAGGAAGATGCTACTGCCCATCTCCTGGTTTTCATTTTCCCTCTGTCGACTTTTACGACAACCACGGGAGGAGATGGGGTGGTAGATTCTCTTAAACCGCGACACAGGCCAATAAAAGCTGTTTTTTTATTTCAAAAATACATTATAAATTATTTTGCGAATATTAGTCTCATAGAATACCAAAGTAACCAAAGTAACGCTCCCTAACAAAATTTTAGACTTATTTTAACTAATAAATATATAAGTATATTACAATCTCGAGCAAACCAGCCTCAACCAGCACCTGTTCACAAGTATGATGCAAGTGGCAGACATCGCCCTCCTCCCCACGTCACACGACGCCGCCGCAAGCAGACGCAATTTAAACATCAAATCGATATTAAGCCGTAGCTCGGTTTTAATACAAATGTATGCAAGCAATCTGAGTTTGATCTCTTGTGCTGGGACCACTTAAATTTTTAATCGCAATTTTAAGTATCGATTTAACATGTACACGGCGATGAAAGACAACAAAGTAAGAAAGCTTGCATGTGTGGGAAATAATAACACCAGCGTGGCGGACTCCTCCAATACCTCCTTCGGAATTTAGATGAGGCCTGTGTGGCCATTACGGATCGTAGAAGTGACTGTAGTATTTTGCACAGGTCTTTGGTTAAGGAGACAAAATTTTGGAGTCCTTAAGGACTCCCAACTCGATAGTATACCCTTTTTTATAAAAAAAAAATTAGTGGCAACAAAATAGATATCACCTTCATCTTTTTTATTAATGCACATTTTTTACTCTATCTTTATTCTCTTAACATTATTACAAATAACTGAGGTGTTTTCGAATATGGTAATAGGATTGATATCTAAATATTAATCTTATTTTAAGTTTTAGTAATATCAAAATATTAATTTTCTCCTATGCAGGGAACCGGCTAGGTCGATACTAACGCAGTGGCAGTTAATCTGCAGTCGAGCAGCGGTGGGCAAACACCACTGCGTTTTGGTTTGGGCACTAGAGCTAGTGCGATTATAGGGCATATGAGACTTAAGATCCGATGTCTTATGATGGCGAGTGGGATGCAGTTTTCACATAATTTTCCTGTACAACGTGAATGACACGGCACTTTTATGGGCAGGCCAACCAACCGAACGAAAGACTTACCCGTGTCGTCATTTATTCCACAAAAATAATGTCTATCTCACTAGAATTGTTAAAGCGATTTTCAATGGAATTACCACCCGTCAAGTCTCGTTTCCTGCGTCGTCGAAAAGTGACCTACGGATGTGGTCTCTGCCTATCCCTTAAATGGAAAAAAGGCGTGATTGTATGTATGTTACGTAAGTGATTATTACCACGAATTATAATCTATACGCTTCTGTGGGAGATCCCTTAAGAAAACTGTCCTGCAAAAGGACATTGCCGGACGGGACTATGCTGCCATAACATGGCAAATTACGGTTCCAACAATTTTTTTTTATTGGATCAAGTGATGAAACGAGCAAAACGTTCACCTGATGGTAAGTGCAACGTCTGCCCATAACAAATGCTGTCACCCCACTGTGCCCATCACCCTGAGACATACTAAGTTCTTAAGTCTCATATGCCCAGTGATTACGCTAGCTCACAGTGCCCTTTAAACCGAAACACAGTAATGTTTGTACACTACTGTTTTACGGCAGAATAACTGGCCCTGGGGTGGTACCTACCTAGACGGATTCCTGGTGTATATTTTATTTTATTAGCTAACTATAGGTTTACGGTATCAAAGTTAATTAACACAATATTGTGGCATCAAAACATTAGATAGTATTAATCAATCCGTAGATAATAATTCAATTTAGCTCCAAAGTAATAAGTCATTGACCGTAAGCAATAGGCATAACACGGTGGACTGTAGCAGTGTATGGTTCAACAGATAACAGTTTTGGTCGGCTAATTCTGTCCGCTCGCCTTTCCATTGAGGGCGGACATATTGTCATATACTCGTATTTTATACCACGACATATTTCGTTAAACAACAAAACAAAGTTAATTGTAATTATCTGTAGATGAAGGTATATAAAAAGTCTATTTGAATGATACGGAGATTTCTTGGAATCCATACTAATATTATAAATTCGAAAGTAAGTCATTCTGTCCCTCTGTATGTTTGTTTCCTGTTCACGGGTCAACCGCTGAAGCGATATTGACGAAACTTAGCACATAGATAGCTTGCATCCTGGAGGCGGACATAGTATACTTATACATATATATCCCCGAAAATCAAATAGTTACCCGGGATATTTAAAAAACCTATCCATGCAGACGAAGTTGTGGACATCGGTTACGTACTAATATTTTCATGACCTCACGCAACTACTTTCGAATACTGTCGGAAACTGTTAGTTACGCAGACGATATCATAGTGTCACAAGTGTAAGCTTAAACAAAGCCGCACTCACTCGTCCTAATATCGGTCAGGACCTCGAATTTGAATCTTTCACACTGCATTGTAGCCAGCCTCCGATCTTATTGGCGTAGTAGTCAGGTACACTTTCGAAAGACTGACGTTAAAACAGACAGAAAAAATGTTTTCAACATCAATTACGATTTAGTACGCGGATTTTATTTAACGGTAAAAGTACAACATACAATAATCCTAGATAGATTCACTTTATTGCACACCAAAACAATTTAGAATGACAATTTAGAATGACGTACAATGGTCGGTGCTATCGTTAAAAGATCCGATTATTTCGAGACAACCTTTGGATGGACAGGATTGTAACTGAAATCATGTGGTGCATAAAAGCAATCGACCTCCTACGAGCTGGTATTATGAGTCGCTCAGCGCATTGAGGTCATCACTTTTTAAACCTTATGTTTTCATTGATAAAGGGTTTTTCATAAACTACATACTTCTGTCCCTCCTTTCCCAGGTTGAGCGAGCTGGTTCTGATGGCCTGTCGTCGATGCGGCGTGTGTGCCGGCGACTTCTGCACCTCGCGAAGGATCTCCGGGTCCGGCTTCAGTTCCACAGGTGACGGAGGTTCCACGTACACCTGAAAACAGGCTCTGAATGCAAAGTCCGAAAAAAATATTGCTAGGTACTTGCGAATGTTAAGGTTGTAGGTTCGAAACCGCTATTCTGCTTTTGTCACGAATCATCTCATAGCACAGGCATTTATCGTTCAAGCAAGGTGTGCCCATAACAATTGCTGTGTCACCCGGAATATTTCTGTGTGGCACTACACTGCCCTCGTCACCCTGGGACATCAGTTCTTACGTCCCATATGCCCAGTAATTATACTAGCTATCGATGCCCAAACCAGTAGAAATCCTACCACCAATAAATAAGATTATATATATTATAATCTTTAGTAGTATCATTTTCATCACTATATAGTCGATTGTTGCACGCAACAATCGACTGCAGCTATACGGATCTATATAGCTGCAGTCGATTATTAGACTGCTGAACATTAGCCTCCCCCATAGATTGCCACAAAATTTAGTAGCTTTAATTTTTGGGGGAATATATATAGTTTCAACGCTTGGCAGGCGGGTTGGCAACCGCATTTTATTTATTCAGATGTTCCAGGAAGATGCTGCTGCCTATCTTCTGGTTTTCATTTTCCCTCTGACAACTTTTACAACACCCACGGTAAGATGGGGTCGTAGATTCTCTTAAGCCGCCACCACACACGAAACACTAACATCTTGATTCTTAATGGATGCATTTAAGACCATTTACCTCTGGACTACGTGCTCGTTTGTTATCCAATTAATGACGACCACTACTCAGCTTATTTAAGCTCATGGGTGATCGTTTAATGACTTTACTACGCTAGACAGTATAAGCATTCAGTAACAATTGTTTACCTCTGTATTATGATGGTGGTGAGTATTAAGCTCCTTATAGTAGTTATGCCTCCAACTAGCTGGC
This sequence comes from Luehdorfia chinensis, assembly GCA_019845155.1. NCBI lineage: Eukaryota > Metazoa > Arthropoda > Insecta > Lepidoptera > Papilionidae > Luehdorfia > Luehdorfia chinensis. The sequence continues at coordinate 872,509 of JAHVAK010000612.1, forward strand.
TGGCATTCTGAGTCGCTCAGCGCACTGGAGTCATCACTCTTCAACCCCCTATGGAATATTCTTTTCGCTCTCCCCAACTTAGATTTCGAACTCTTATTGCTTGAACCCATACTTCCATCGGAAGCGTAACTAGAACTGTCATCACCGAAAGGCGCATGAAGGACAAAAGACTGTTCTAAAGGCGCGATAGGGGAAGGAGGCATGATCGTCATGGGTGAAGGTGGCTGTGTGCGAATTGCCGGAGCATGTTCAGGAGAGCTGTGGAAATCAGGAAATGGAAACGCTGAAGGGGAAGTTGGAGTCATGTCTATGTAACTCAAGTCGGCATATCTGTCTTGCTGTGCATCTAAGAAGTGAGGTGAGGAGACTATGACTTCAGTTCGGTTTTGCCGTTTTCTCCGTCGAGTTTTTAATGACTCTACTCTTCGTAGCAGAGCTTTTGCCCCATCTCGTAGTCTTTCCGAGCCGGTGCGACGGAATCTTGTACCCGTATCTTCTTCATCTTCTTTATCGCTTGGTAACTGAATCATCGGCTGACCTGGTACTGTTAGTCTGAAACAATGTTGCACATTTCATAACTAATTAAAAGTAAATTTACACCTAGTATATTTATTATGAAATAATATGTGGACGTTTTTATTACAAAGAAGGAATACAAAATTATTTTCATCTTCCGAAAATAATTTGTATTTGAACTTTAAAACTAATTAAAAGCCTTAATCAATTTATTCTTGAAACGTTTCATTACAAAATAAACACTGACATAATTAAAAGGGACGTCTCCTTTTCAAAGATATGCTTAACACTTTTAAGGTCTTTCAGTAGGAAGAGTTTCAAAGTTTTCAGTACAAAACATCGCTCGAGACGATTACGTTAAAGTTTGATACTAAATACTTATTTGTAAGATGAAAGCCGTCTCGACACTTTTCAACTCCTCAAAACTTTAAGTGTGTAGTTTAGTTAGATAGGAGGAATTTGACGAATATTTTGCAATTACAAACCGCGATATGTACCTGTGGAGAAACAAAGGACTCACTCAGCATAGTAGTGCTGTACGAACTGTAATTATCGTGGTTATGATTTTTTTTTATTGTATAAAGTGACGAAACGAGCAAAACGTTCACCTGATGGTAAGTGCAACGTCCGCCCACAGCAAATGCTGTGTCACCCAGAATATTTCTGTGTGACACTACACTGCGCTCGTCACCCTGAGACATCAGTTCTTAAGTCTCAAATGCCCAGTGATTACGCTAGCTCACAGTGCCCTTCAAACCGAAACACAGTAATGCTTGCACACTACTGCTTCACGGCAGAATAACTGGCCCTGGGGTGGTATCTACCTAGACGGATTCCTGCATAGGAATCCTACCACCCAGTAGATTTTATGATGTAGAGTTATTTTAAATGTATTGATTGTAATAATTAACTTTTATCAAGGGTTAAACTGATTGTTGTAATCCTACCCATATCTGCAATAATCCATTTTTTTACTATTCTCTACACTAGGATTTCTTTCAAATCGTGAATGTGTTTTACAGACATATTCACAGATATTTCCCTTGCACAACACAACCGACCACAAAAACAAACAATTTGTGTTTTTTCACAAATACTCCGACTGAAATTCGAAACCGCGGATCTGTGGCAAAGAAATACTTCTGACCTCTAGGCTACGCGATAATCGCGTGGTTGGCTTTAGTCCATTCACAGTCACGATCATGGGTACATGAAGCAACAATTTTTTTTATGGATAAAGCGATGAAACGAGCAGAACGTTCACCTGATGGTAAGTGTAACGTCTGCCCATAGCAAATGCTGTGTCACCCATAACATTACTGTGTGACACCACACTGCGCCCATACCCCTTAAACATCACTTCTTAAGTCTCATATGCCCAGTGATTACACTAGTTCTTTCCAACCGAAACACAGTAATGTTTGCACACACACACACAGCAGTAGCTTCACGGCAGAATAACTGGCCCTGGTGTAGTACTTACCTAGCTTCCGTATTTGAGTTTGATTGTGTTAAATTTTTAGCATCGCTACTTCATGACCATAGCACGACTTCATTAATGGAGAAAATACATATTTTTTTTATAATTTCTAAATTCGAATTAGTGTAATAATTAATTTGAGATGCGGGAACGTGGTAGTAATGTGTCTTCTCTGCACCAAACAAATCCCCTATCTCGCTAGGGATCTACGCCGGAGACTTCGATTTCCGTAGCGTGTTCCAAAAGATAATTGAAAATATACGGCGATAATGTTTCAATGATAATATACACACACTTAAGTTTTCGTTTGTATTTTATAAGGATTTAGTTTGTGAAAATGGAAAACGTCGCCGTGTTCCAAATACACCTTGAGGTTATAATTAATCGTTATTAATTTTATTTAATCGTTTACTTTACATTAGCAATATTATTAGACACAGGTCTTTAATTATGAGGGTGTTGGAAGCTAGTCCGCCATGCTGCTCTTCTATGAGCTGGTGGATTGCGTAATCTGCTAAATTCTCAGTCATTCCAATATTCACACAAATTTTCTCATCATAACTAGTATTAAATCTGTTCTATTAGTAGTATTAATTCTGTTGGTATTACTAAAATTAACAAAATCATACATTTAGTATGATTTTGTTAGTTTTAGTAATACCAACGGGATACGAACCCGGTGCATCGACGTTCATATACTATGTTTGAAAAGAGCAGGTCTCTACACGATGTTTTCCTTCCACGCCAAATACGTGGTTGATCATCAGGTAACGTGATTGAACTCAGGTCACTTCACTATAAAATCTGCAGCTATCGTCCGGCCTTTGAGTTTCTAGAGAATAAGCTTGATAAATATAATCCAGAATAAACTTTGTTGAAGAATATTTAATCTAGTTAAAACTTATCGTAAACTTTCATTCATGTTACTTAACACCTCAGCTATTTCGTAACTTGTATTCGTGTTGGTGTTAACTTCCCTTTATTATTTAAACACTTTAATTGAAATATCCGACTGTAGATAAATGATGCGAGATACGAAATTGTGAGAGCGGGTCTATAACTATAATATAAAGTTATTGACTAAGATAAACGACCATGAAACATGATCATGTCATAATAAAAAAGTTTACGAAATGTAATTAAAGACGACGTATTAATTTACATTTCGTAAATTGTAACCGATAAGTGTTTTTGAATATGTGAAGAAGCATTGCATATTAACAATTAATCTTGTGCTAAGAGCTTTCTGCTCTAAAAATCAAACGCTCTTTATGTGGGTTATTAGGATTGACGCAATGCATTAGATAAAGTTACGGTTCACATGTGAGCGTTTGTGGTATCATAATTAATTTTAAATTAATTTAGTTACTTGTGTAAGAGAATTCGCCATACCCATTTAATATGACTGGTGGTAGGATTCCTATGTAAGAATCCGTCTAGGTGGGTAGCATCGCAGTGCCAGTTTAACCAAAGCATCTCAAGCAGTAGTGTGCAAACATTACTGTTTGAGTCCATCGGGCACTGATATCTAGTGTAATTACAACGTAACATAGTAATATACAATATAGGCGGCATCACAACATAGATGATTTATACAGTATAAATAAATATGAATAAAAGTGTATGCTGTCAGTATTATAAGAGATTTTTTAGCCCCTTTGCCTATTGTATATTCAATGACAATCGCACTTAAAGAGCAAACTCCAGTCACGCGTCGGAGCTGACACGCACTTTTTAAATAGAAATACTAGCCGTGCCCTCTGGTTTCACCCGCGTAAATAGCCGACCGCGAGATATACATACACACTTCCCTATTTGAATCGGATTTTGGGGTTCTAATTATTTTTGCCCGAAACCCTAGTAAAAAGTAAAGTAAAGTTTCAGCCTATAAATGTCCCACTGCTGAGCACAGGCCTCCTCTCATTTCTGAGAGGGTTTTGGAGCAAGGAAGAATTCGCCACGCTGCTCCAATGCGGATTGGCAGACTTCACATGTCCTCGAAATATTTCTGTTCCTCGGACATGCAGATTTCCTCACGATGTTTTCCTTCACCGCTAAGCACGTGGTAAATCAGCACTTAAAATTGTATAACAATTTAAGAGGTGCTGGCACCGGGGATCGAACCCAGGTTACTAGCTTACTATGAAATTAAAGGCGAGCACCAGTCCCCTGAGCTACCACGGCTTTTCACGCGAAACCCTAATTATTTAAAATTAAAGTAGCGTAAGTTACCTGATATAATATCAGCTATCTGTCAGTGAAATCCGGTCTCGTCGTTTCGTAGATTAGCCGGAACAAACCGACAGACAGACAGACACACAGACAATTTTTTTTTTATAAGTACGTGTATTCATGAGTAAAAAGGTGTTATTTTGTGATTGCAAACAGACACTTCAATTTTATTTATTTGTATAGATCAAAGAATTTTCAAATCGGATTAGTACTTCCTGAGATTAGCGCGTTCAAACTTACAAGCTCTCCAGCTTTATCATAGTAGTAAGATTTATAGCTTAAAATCTGCATAAGGAACCAAGCTATACAGCAGTGAAAACCGCTTTCGATGTTATTCAGTGGTTTGGTGGTAAAGAATAAAGAAAAGAGAAACTTAACTTTCATTTACTAATTGTAGTGATTTTCATTTAATTACTTACATATCTCATGAATCTTTTAATATTGGTTGTCTATATTTTTTATAGGAGAAAGTGACGAGACGATCAAAACGTTCACCTAAGTGCAACGTCTGCCCATCACAAATGCTGTGTCACCCGGAACATTTCTGTGTGGCATCATACTACGCCCGTTACCCTCAGACAACAGTTCTTAAGTCTCATATGCCCAGTAATTACACTAGCTCTCAGCGTCCTTCAGACCGAAATACAGTAATGCACACTGCCGCTTAACGGCGGAGTAACTTGCCCCTCGGTGGTACCTACCTAGGCGGATTACTGCACTGGAATCCTACCGCCAGTAAATAATAGTGATAATTTAATATTACAATATTTAATTTCCCATTAAATGCATAGTTCCTTCATTTCCTTTTTTTGACCAAGCATATATTTTTCATTCTTTTTGCGACAGATACGATTTTTTGAAACGTTTCGTGTAAAAACTGTATTTACATTAAAAATTTTGTATTACTTTCAAATTTTACTCCGACCGCACTCCAAGCAATTTCACTTTAAACATATGTTTATTTTCAAATATGGTCTAAAAATATGGAAATTACATTTGAAATACCTGTTTAATTATTTTTCTTGAGCGCTCAATCCGCTGTCACTGTAACCCGCCGTTACTACTAGCCTCCCATTACTACTTCCTACGGTTTAGCAATCCAAAATGGAAACGTGATAGGTGAAGGGCTAAGTACCCGAATTGTATGTAGAACAAACAGACGGGCAAGTTAATTACAGTCATTGTGTTGGTTTCAATGATGTGCTCTACGCAGTCACGAATTCCGATGTATAGACGATTGCGTATCGAGTGTGACGAGTTTAAACGAAAATCGCTTTTATCACGTTCGCGTAAAGTGCTTACGCGACAAGCTCGGTGTATACTCCATGGACGGAAGCATTCTAGCAACAAGTTCCTTGACACGGCACTTCTTTGTGGTGCACTTTTACGTTAGATTTATTACAGTCCATAAATCGTAAAAACTTAGGTAAGACTTTTTTAAATGACAAGCTTAACTCGTCGTTTTCGAAGAATACAGAATTCATATATCTTTAAAAATATCATATGAATGAATTGTAACTTTACGTGCGTTACATTAACGGAGTGACGAGCACAGTGTGGTGCCACACAAAACCGCATCACCGTGTCACCGCATTTGTTATGGGCAGACGTTGATGTTTCGTCTTGTCACATTATCCAATAAAAAAAAAAATCAATGCCTAAAAAGTAAAAGTAAAGTTTCAGCCTAAATAAATGTCCCACTGCTGAGCACAGGCCTCCTCTAATTTTTAAACGGGTTTTAGAGCTAAGATGAATCCGCCACGCTGCTCCAATGCGGGTTGGCGGACTGCACATGTCTTCGAAATATTTTTTTTTATTTCTCAGACATGCAGGTTTCCCTCACGATGTTTTGCTTCACCGCCGAGCACGTGGTAAATCAGTACTTAAATTGCAATTAACAATTTTAGTGGTGCCGGCACCGGGAATCGAACCCAGGTCACTCGCTTACTATAAAATTTAAAGCGAGCGCCTAGCCCCTGAGCTACCACGGCTCCCTATCAATGCCTACTAATATATCTACTATGTAATTTAATTTACCCATATTATGTGTACCCAGTATTTTGGCTCGCCGATACAAAATATGACAGTGAAAATATCCGTAAATTAGATTTTTAAGGTTAAATATAAACTGATTTTTAAAAGTTTTTCCATTTAATTTTAAAATATACCCTTCCGTTTTTCATCAAAATACACGGGTGCAGGAAATTCCAAATTAATCGGCGGTATCAGCTTTTCGAAACTACACCCATAATAATTAAGCTCTGCCGATGACTGGTACGCCGGTGACAACATTAACGACATACTTTAAAGACAGTGAAAACTATAGTATCATGGAATTAAATTTCCACTTCATAGATTCGCTTACAAAGTTAATTTCTCACAACGACTTCGCACTTTACCCCTTTTTGCAGTGGATAGTTTTAGTTACGCTGCAATATCCAGTGCCATCTTAGTTCATAAATATCTCGTGACGCGCTTAGGAGTAAATAACGTCACACTATGCAGCGCTGTGAAGATATTAAATTCAAGAAGCTTACTCCTACAGTATTATTCCCTTGCATACTCTCTTAAAATATTCTTTGAAGTAGTGTATTGTTGGAAAATGTTCTTTAAAATATATTACGTCAAACTTTTAGCCTTCAAATGTCACACTCTAATTTCTAAGCGGGTTTGGAGCCGGTTAGAGTACGCTGCTCCAATGCGGGTTGGAGGACTTCACATATCCAATGTTTTTTATTCCGCAGACATTCAGGTTTCTTCGCGATATTTTCCTTCACCGCTGAGCATGTCAGCAAATCAGCACTTAAAGTTACAGAACAATTTCTGAGGTTGCGACACCGAGAATCGAACGTCTATCGTGTCTTATAGAATTTAAGGCGAGCGCCCGGAATTTGAGATACCACGGCTCATGATTACGTCAGTCTTTAAAATATTTTTAATACGAGTAGATATACTTTTACTGTAGCAATTTTATTTTTCTTATTAATGACTACATGTGCCCCGCGGTTTCACCCGCGTAAAAAAGCCGACCTCGATCGATGATATACATATTTACTTCCCTATTTAAATCGGATTTTGAGGTTTTAATTTTTCTGGGTACAACCCTAATTATTTTTCTAAAATTAACCTAAGTTACCCGCTATGACATCAGCTATCTGTAAGTGAAAGTCCCGTCAAAATCGGTCCAGCCGTTTCGGAGATTACCCGGAACAAACAGACAGACAGTTGTTTTTGTATTAGTACCGTATATACTTTCATAAGCATTGAGTAAAAAGCCGTTATTTTGTTATTGCTAACAGACACTTTGATTTTATTTATTTGTATAGATAATTGATTGATGTCCTCGTCTTGCACGATTTTCACAGCTTACACTTGCTCGCCTAACTTCCCCACGTCCGATGTGAAGCTCATGCGATATGATCGAAGGTAGGCTAGGATGAAGTCAGATACACCAGTATGATTACAAACCTACCAGGGAGACAAACCAACAATTTGTTTTTGCATTAATGTTGGCTCTTTCTGGGATTCGAACCCAGGACCCGCGGCGTAGTTTTCCGGTATTCTAACTATCAAGCCACGGGGTCGTATAATAATTATCAACACATAAGCAGTACACTGCAGTATTTAGACCGCTCATAAGTTGGATGTACTTCAGGACCACACTTCTTGAACTCTAAACTCTGAGAACAAAATGGTCTGGCATATCGAGATTAACTCAGTATTTCTTTAAGTTGACTTTTATGACACCCATAGTTTAAGATTTATTAAAGAATAAAAAAAAATATCGGTCGGTTGGTACGCCGGCTAAGCCCTTCGCTTCTTGGTTAAGAATCGCGTGTTCGATTCTTGCATTTCATAAAAAAAAAGTAAAGTTTCAGCCTGTAAATGTCCCACTGCTGACCACAGGCCTCTCCTTTCATTTCTGAGAGGGTTTTGGAGCTAGGTAGAATCCGCCACGCTGCTCCAATGCGGGTTGGGGGACTGAACATGTCTTCGAAAATTTTTTTTTATTTCTCAGACATGCAGGTTTCCTCACGATGTTTTCGTCCACCGCCGAGCACGTGGTAAATCAGCACTTGAAATTGCAATTAACAATTTAAGTGGTGGTGGGAAAAGAACCCAGGTCACTCGCGTGCTATAAATTTTTAATAGCCTACAGATAATTGTTCTGGGTCCTGGTAATAGTAAATGTAAAATTTATGCCTGTAAAATAAACCCACGGTAAGGCAGGCACCGATAAAAATATCATTAATAAAAAAAAATTCCCTTTCTTTTTTTTATGGGACCAAGTGACGAGACGAGCAAAAAGTTCACCTAATGGTAAGTACAACGTGTGCTCATAACAAATGTATAAACGTCACCCTGAGACATCAATTCTTAAGTCCCATATGCCCAGTAATCTCTTAGTGCCCTTCAGACCGAAACATGCAACAAACAACAGTAATGTTTGCATTCTGATAAATACCAAATTATCTTTCTACCATTACACGTTAATAAAATTATTTTATATATTAAGTTCTTGAGAATGTTCCAGCCGACTTTCGACACGCCACTTAACCGACATTAAACTGGCGTTTGGAGTGGGAAACAAGAAAGAATACAGACTACCGATGGCCCATTAAAATTGACAGGCGTCTTGTCTACAATTACAGGTCTCAAACATGTATGGGTCTCATGGGTAGCTCTGTGAGCGTCAAAGTTAACGTCTGTTTCAAGATAATAATTGACATGACCATTTCACATCGACCCTTTAAGCAACAATACACGAGCTTAAAGGCGAAACGTTAACAAGATTGAAAGGTCAATGAAGGGTCAGATTTCAATGGACGGGTTGTAAAAAAGTTAAGAAAGATCCATTCTTTTATATCTAACGTTTCAATCAACCTCTTACGCAATCGAGGGCCAATTATTCAAGATGCATTCAAGTATAGTTACTTGTTCATTAACACCATAGTTCCAATGATTAGGCTCTTTGTGTGGAGGATTTATTAATTCTTTTGTTCGATCATTGATTGATACAGTGGTACGCGTTCAATTTGTTATGATCGTAATGACGTTTGGCAGTTTTCGGTTCGCGTATGTATGTGGACATTAATTAATAAACTTTAAAATCTAATAGTATAAGGTTTTATTGCGTACTTGCTGATATCCACGACTTCATCCGCGTGGATATGGGTTCGTTAAATATTAGTCTCTAACAAAGAATTTAATTAAGGAGTCGTAGAGTAACTCCTCTACGACAGACAGCTGAATGTCAAAGTGCGTCCGCAACGTTTGCACTCGAGGCGAGGGTTGCCAGGTAACTTTTGCAGTTGATCGGAACATGCACTTAAATTTTAAAAAATTGGGACAAAGCTTTTTGATGCGAGACAACAAGAAAAAACGGGAAAAACCTTAGAAAAATAAACACACAAACAGCATTTTTTTATGATTTATTGCTTTTTATTTGTCCTACTTCATGTTCTCTGAAGATAATATTTTGTAACAAAACAAACATTTTTGTAACAAAATGATGATGATGATGATGTTCTCCTGGCCGATTTCGACCACGGCGACAACTTCCGACTACTGTCGAGAGCCATCAACTGCGCAGGAGATATTATAGTGCCACAAGTGTACGCGCCAACACAGAGGCACTCACTCGTCCCAACCTACCCGCGCCCGATGTAACGCTGATGCGATAAGATCGGAGGTAGGCTAGGATGCAGTGTCAGAAACACGGGGACAATCACAACACAACCAGACCCGAAAACCAACAATTTATGTTTTAGCACAAATGTTGGCTCCGGCTGGGATTCGAACCCAGGACCCGCGGCTTAGAAGTTAGGTGCTCTGACCACTAGGCCACGCGGTCGTTGGCAAAATGTGTAACAAAGTTTTTAACAAAATATTATCTACAAAAAACAAAATCTACTGTTTCGCGAAACGTCCTGACGAAATCATGACACCTGGTAACGCTACACGAGATTAACATTAACTTCATGGTACTCTCTATTTTTATTAAGAACACGCTGTACCCGGAATATTGCTTGCGAACATTAAGCGTGATTAAAAATTTTGTATGTGATTAAACATTTAAGAGGAGCAGCATCCTTTTCTTCACATTATTATTGTGCAGCTGCTAACTCAGTTGCCAAGCTTAGCAAATATGTCTATTACTCTTACCACATCTGTTGTCCTACTGGCCGATTTTGGACCAAGGCCACAACTACCGAATACTTTCGGAAGCTGTCAACTGTGCAGGAGATATTATAGTGCCGCAAGTGTATGCGCAAAGGCTCACTCGTCCCAACCTACTTGTGCCCGGTGTAACGCTCATGCGATAAGATTAGGGTAGGCTAGGATGTAGAACAATTTGTGTTTTGGCTCCAGTGGGATTCGAACCCGGGACCCGCGGCGTGGTGGTCAGGTACTATTACCACTAGGTCATGCGGTCGTTAAACATGCATTTAAATACTTACAGATCAGGCTCGACGTCTGTGTAATGGCCGTCGGCGTCAACAAGACCCACCCTGATGGTAGGTAAGGTTTCGTCTTCATCATCTTCTACTTCGCCCCTTGCTTCTCTTGCTTCTCTTTCCGCTAATGCTCGAGCTGCTATCACCTATCAAACATAAAAAAATCGTTTAAATAAATTGAATTAGTGAACCACATTCTCAATTTTTTTTTGTTTTTAATTGGATAAAGTGACGAAACGAGAAAAACGTTCTCCTGATGGGCAGTGTAACGTCCACCCATAACAAATGCTGTGTCACCCAGAACATTACAGTGTGACACAGTACACTCGTCACCCTGAGACATCAGTTCTTAAATCTCATGTGCGCAGTGATTACGCTAGCTCCCAGTGCCCTTCAAACCGAAACACAGTAACGTTTGCACACTACTGTTTCACGGCAGAATAACTGGCACTGGGGTGGTATCTATCTAGACGAATTCCTGCATGGGAATCCTACCACCAGTGAAGAGTGTGAATGTGCAGTGTTTATTTAAGATGCTATTCAAAAACTTAGTACATGCACGTCGTTCTAATTTTGCGTTTCAGTGAGATACATTTCACATGCACAGCAAAATTAGACCCGAAAATCGACGATTTGTATTCTTGCAAAAATGTTGGTACCGGCTAGAATATGAAACCAGTGCCCGCGGCGTAGAAGACAGTTGCTCTGACTACTCGTCCACGCGGTCTTTAATTATTATTGTGATTCGAAGTATGGTGGTTGAAGTCAACACAGTTACGACGCGTCTTTTCATCTTAGTCGTTTATGGTAAATCGCACCTTTACTGGTTTTTGGTGATGAGTTCGGTGTCTAAAGTTTACAATTACTACATCTCCACATCGGATGGACTATATATATTTATTATTCAATTTGAGTCGACTAAAACATTAGGTATAGCTCGTATTTAGTTCGTAACATAAAACAAGAGGTTCATTTTTAACATCGTATGTACGGAAAAGTCGGTTAAGTTTTGAATATTCATGAGGCAATATACGACGGCGTTATTGAAAAAGGCTGACAGGCATTTTTCATGCAACCGTATAATGTTTCATGCGTTTACAATTAATTTTTAATACTCGTATAAAATAGTAAAGTGATAAGAATAAGGAGTTATTTTGTGGATATTCATTGTAATATAGGACACAAACAAAGCTAATATATTATACTAACTAGCTAACTACAAAATTATATTATAGTTTAAAATCTAAAAAAAACACGCTTGAACAGCAACGAACTGATGATCCTGGAGAATACCACTTCTGAGTCATGAAAAGATAACATGGTCATCGATTCTTAATACGTGTATTATAAACGTAATGATATAACCATAATAATTTTGATCTCATTTTTTTAATATTCGGGTAAAACCAGCAAGCCTGCACATTCACCAGAACCGGAAAGCAGAAACAGGTTATCTCCTATCGAATTATTAGGTAGTCTGGAAGTGACTGAAAAATTATTTGACTTTATTATTAGACTGGTTGTCACATACATACATACAGGCCAAGCTAATAAAAGGTTGTCAAAATTAATTGTAATATGCATTACCTAGATGGTATTATACTAAGGTAGTACTAGTGTGTGGTACTTTTGAAAAGACCCATGCGCTCTCTCTGTCGTAAAGTCAATAATGTCTAGTGCTAGTGTTGTAGCGGTGGAGGGAATCTGTTGGCGGTTTCCGGTGACGGTATTTGCTAAACAAGGTAATACACTCGACTGTTTTGCATGCGGATCTTAGAAAAATAAGTTTGTTTCTGTCCTTTATTGTAAACAGACTGTTCAATAATAATAATAAGTCAATTAATATTTGTTTTTATAGGAGACAGTGACAATACGACCTGATAGTAAGTGCAAAGTCTGCCTTTTACAAATGCTGAGTTAACAATTTGAAATATTGGATTAAAATGATCAATGTAAGGTAAAAAAATGTAAGGTACCTTGTAGTGAGACGTTTATAAACTAATTTATTTTTAGGTACCTGCAACCGCCGCTGTGCTTGTGGAGTGATTTCCACGACCCTCGACCATCTTCTTGACTTCCTCTCGTACTGCCAATGCTCGCTCAGCGCACATTGTTCATCATCAGAATCGTTCTGCGGACAAATAAAGTTTATTTTTTAAATGACCTATAACCTTTTTGCTACAAAGAATAATCTGAAGTTGTAAATATATATTTCTTACAAACCACATGACGATCACGCGCCAGTCTACAGTCCGAAAACGAAATATTGTTAGTTGATCATTATCATGATCCATCTACACAATATTTTTGTCGATGGATCATGAATGGTGATCTACTTCGGTCTGTCGGTGGACGGAAAGCCTTTATTCGTGTAGAATAATATCATAATATGCAATGCTGTCACTATACGGCTCCTAGGAATTCAATGGAAAGTAAGTTTTTTTCAATTCGTACCAAAATGGCGGCGACGTTATTCGCCAACAGTCACGTCTCGTTTCTCGCGGGGCGTGTGGGCTACCGGTGTGGTCTCTGCCTACCTTATATACCAAAAAGGCGTGACTATATGTATGGGAAAAAATCTCGACTGCATGTATGTATGGGACCTAAGAACTGATGCTTCACTAGATGACGAGCGCAGTGTGATGCAACACGGCAATGTCCTTGGTGACAGCATTTGTTACGGGCAGCTCATCTCGTCACTTACTTTTGTAGCAGTGTCAGTAACTCGGGAATAAACACAACACAACCAGACCCGAAAACCGACAACTTGTGTTTTTTCACAAAAGCTTACAAAGGGATTCGAACCTACGAACTGCGGCGTAGAATTCAGGTACCCTAACCACTAGGCCACGCGGTCGTAAACTTTTACGTAAAATTTTAATTAGAAATGTCACAGCAATATAATATTATTTTAAGATAATTTTACAAATTTTTACGTCGTTTAATGAGAAGTTCATCTAAAATACTAAAAAAAATTCTACACGGGTATTTTTTTATCTAGCAAATAAATAAATCGAAAGTTTTCGTATTCTTAATCCCATACCAATCGTACAATAATGTCAGCACAGTAAAGTAATGCTTCCAATCCTTCAAAATAAAACCAATTCAAAAAATCTTCTTGATAATTCAGTTTCTCAACGAGAAGAATAACGTCATAAATCCATTTTGATTCAACTCCTCCAGTCAAACATAATCAACCTCCTCAGACTTGATGAATGAAATGAAGTATTTCTAAATTAATATTTGTTGCTTCAAACTTTTAATTATAAATCCGACCTCAATACTTTAGAATGTTGGGAGAAGTGATTTTATTTTCTATTCGTTTATTTTGACTTGTGTTTATGCCGATAAAGTGAATATTACTGATTAAAATTGTTTCAAGTTTTTAAGTACAAGTTCTAAATTGTAGATGTATCAATGAAGTATTTATTTTTTTATTGTAGAAAGTGTCGAAACGAGCAAAACCTTCACCTGATGGTAAGTGCAACGTCCGCCCACAACAAATGCTGTGTCACCCAGAATACTTCTGTGTGACACCACAATGCGCCCGTCACCCTGAGACATCAGTTTTTAAGTCTCAAATGCCCAGTGATTACGCTAACTCACAGTGCCCTTCAAACCGAAACACACCATTGCTTGCACATTACTGTTTCACGGCAGAATAACTGGCCCTGGGGTGGTACCTACCTAGACGGATTCCTGCATAGGAATCCTACCACTAAATAACTGGCCCTGGTTAACTTCATCGTGATAGATTTAATAATTACAAACATGGTTTTAAAATGATATAAGTGTGGGTATGCTTATGTTATTTTTTTATATCTAAAAATGACGAGACGAGAAAACGTTCACCTTATCGTAAGTGCCCACGGCTGTCCATAAGAAATGCTGTGTCACACGAAACATTTATTTGTGTGTGGTACCCACACTGCGTCCGTCACCCTGAGACTCATATGCCCAGTTCTGTTCTTAACTTCCATATGCCCAGTAGCAACATTAGCACTCAATGCTCTTCAGATCGGAGCACAGTAATGTTTGCACACTACTGCTTCACGGCAGAATAACTGGCCATGCGGTGGTAACTATTTAGACGGATTTGTGCATAGAAATCCTATCACCAACATCATCATCATCATCATTTCAAGCCCATCTTAGTCTACTGTTGAACATAGGCCTCCCCCAAAGATTGCCACAAAACACGCTCCCGAGCCACCTGCATCCATCGAAAAGCTATGCAGGTCGCTACTCCATATAATGGAAGGTCGCCGTACATTGCATTTTCCGGTACGAAGTTGCCACTCGGGAACCTTTCTTTCCCAACTGTTATCGGTTCTACGAGCTATATGACCGGCCCATTGCCACTTCAGCTTGCTAATCATTTACTCAGTCCTTATCCTATCACCAGTAAAGTTTAAATTACAAATTTATAATTTTTAAAATTCTAAATTTTTATTGCAACTTTCACAATTTTCACCACGCCCACTAGTTGATTGGGAGAAAATGTCAACTGTCATTAAACTCTCCCTTTGTTACCTTTTTACTGAAGGTTAATACAAAAAAGTATAAATAAATAAAAAAAAACTACAATATAAATATTTTTTTTACACACCAAATATCAAAGCGAAAAAACACGTCACAAAATTATTTTAAGAAGCCATAAAGAAAATACCGTTCGTACTGCGAAATTATTTTCCGATATTTTCTCTTATGATATTTTTACTGTTAAGTTACGCCTAAATACTTCACAAAGGAATATTTTCATTACATCGAATATATAATTTTCGTGCTCCAACGTTACGTGAAATCCGAATGTCTGTAATGTAAAGGGAAACACGAAACACGCATCACTTCGCCACTCGAGTGGAGTCTTTAGGGAAATCACGAGTGTGGAGCTAATGAAAACTTCGGAATACTGAACTGATATTATTTTATTTGGCAGGCGCTTGCTGGAAATGTGCGCTTATACGGTCGTTCGTACTCAATTCATACTTACGAAGTCGTTCCTATAAATATTACAACAAAATAAAGACGGTATCAATGTTTAGTAAAAGTCGTTATTTTAAGCAATCGAAAGTGTGGTTTTGAGACAACGACAAAGCTAAAGAGGGTTTAAGTTTTCCCATATTTGTGCGTATGAATGTTATTGTTCGCTCATTATTTTATTCCAATTTTATTGCGTCAAATTAGCAACAATTTTAAAACGTAAACCTAAGAATAAGTTTGTGTTTATTTCATCGCATTTGTGACATTTATCTTTGTTTTCATGTTTTTATCAATCGTGAACTCATTTGAAGTGATTTTTGTATGGAACTGTGTATCTTGGGTTTTTGTGTTTATGTGTCTGAGCCAATTATGCTATGGTAAAATGGTATTTTAAATAAAGATTTTAGAAGAAGTCCTACATAAGTTTTTTAATTTAAATTTATACTTGCTTAACCAAGACCAAGGGAAACAAATATTTTAGAGAATAATGTTGAGGTGACCATGGCAAACAAGCATGCGGCTCACCTGACGGTAAGTAACCACCGCCGCATATGCAGGTTTGAAGCTTGTTAATGATAAGATTATGTTAATAGCAATTCAATAATTCCTTTCATACTATTTAATAAAAAAATGTCTGTCGAATACCAAATTAATTAAGGTACCAATAAAAATAAATAAGATAAAAGTTTTTACACTTTAAATAAAATTTAAACTTTAAACATGTAAAACTTAAATATGTAAATAATACATATGTTATAATATTATAATGATGCTTTGCTCCTAAACCCATCATATGTATAGACACTCTAGGGAAACCGCTAGGAAAAAATGCTGTTGGTTTTTTAAATAAACAAATAAATAAAATAAACATACTAAGTAAAAAATAAAGTAACAAAATATTTTCTAAATATAACGGCCTGTGTGGTGGCGGCTTAAGAAAATCTACCACCTAATCTCATCCATGGGTCGTAAAAGTCAACAGAGGGAAAATGAAAACCATGATATGGGCATCTTTCTAGAACATCCGAATAAATAAACTACGGTTGCCAACCCGTCCGCCAGGAGAAGCAACTATGGTAAAATCCTCACAAAATGAAAGCAATAAACTTTTGTCGCAATCTATGGTGGAGGCCTATGTTTAGCAGTGGACTAACTAGTGAAAGGCTGAAATGATGATGATAATACTAAATAAAAAAAATTATAACTCTAACTGACATGCCTATAGAGTAGAAGCAAACTCTCGTTGCCTCTCGGGTGCCACTTCAATAGACAGCCAGTAGATAAATTATCCGTTTAATAAGTGTATTGGATTTATTTTACGTTAGTCACACATTTACGTACGCCAATTTGATGCGATGACGAATGTAAAACTTAGGAGACGATATCGTGTTCAATGTGTGATGATATTATGAGGATGGTTACTAACAAAAGTGTTTAAAAAAGTATTATAGCACTAATTCAATCACAACCCAAAAATATTTCACTTTTTTTCCGTTAAGTATAAAACAATAAAAATGTATCGGAGCTGATGGGTACACTTATTTATGTTCTTTACATTCTTGTTTTACTTATTTTTATTTTAACATGAAAATCAAAAAATAATCCATAAGATTTTCATAAAGTCGGTATAAGTACGGTTGCGGGTGGAACTGTGTGCAAAAGCTGATAAAGGTAAATAATACATACATAGATACTCGTACATACGCCTTTTTCTCATATAATAGGGTAGGCAGAGGCCTCTCACGTAGCTCACTTTTCGGCCTCGCGGGAAAAGAGACGTGACGGGTGGTGAACCACGTCGCCGCCATTTTTGTAAGAGCCAAAAAATTCTTACTACCCATTGCGTTCATACTGCTCGTGGTGTTGCATTTATAGTGTTAATCTGCACGAATAATATCTGATCGCATAACACATTTACTGGTGGTAGGATTCCTATGCAGGAATCCGTCTAGGTAGGTACCACCCCAGGGCCAGTTATTCTGCCGTGAAGCAGTTGTGTGCAAACATTACTGTGTTTCGGTTTGTAGGGCACTGTGAGCTAGCGTATTCACTGGGCATATGAGACTTAAGAACTTATGTCTCAGGGTGGTGGACACAGCGTGGTGTCACACAGAAATTTTCTGGGTTGTTCTGGTGGTACATTAGTCGTGTCTTACGACACCTCGATAGGAAAGAGGTGGGTGCTGTTCTACTGTACATCGGAGGATAAATAGGTAAATAATAAGAATTTATAGAACAGATATTTTTTAGGTACTGAAATTAATTCATTCCCTATTTAACCTACTTATACCCATAATTTCCTTTATATGATTATTATTTCTAGGTTATAAATATGTTTGATAAAAACAAGAGAAAAACTGCAATGATTATAATATTTATTTAATAAATAAGTAATAAGAATTGCGAAAATATTTTTTTTATTTAACAGTTTTTAAATTGTATCAAAATTACTTACAAATGGAAATTTTAATAGAAAAACGTAACAAAAGAAATATGCATGCAAGCATACTTTGAAAGATGAGTTGGCACTTATTTTAGTAATTTAAAGATCAAACTAGATTGTAAATGTGCATGTTATCATTTCTTTCGTTAAGGGCTTACGTTTTATGAGCATATGAAATGGTAATGAGTGTTTATTTATCGCGTCAGATTTCACTTTCATATGCTACTTTATTTAAAACTATGCGTTCCCCGCGGTTTCACTTCTGTAAAATAAGCCAACCACATGATTGCACTGTACAGCACGGTAGTTCACCTAAGCATTCACAGTTCGGCCCTTATTGGTAATGTTCGGTTCTCAGAGTGCGGTTCTCAGAGTGCGGTTCTCAGAGTGCGGTTCTCAGAGTGCGGTTCTCAGAGTGCGGTTCTCAGAGTGCAGTTCTCAGAGTGCGGTTCTTTAGTTCTAAAGTTTTTTAGACGAAAACATTTCTTAATAAATGGACTATCTAATACAAAAACATATTTTCAAACCTGATTAGAATTTCCTGAGATCAGTGCGTTCAAACATACGAACACCCAGCTTTCTTATAGTAGTAGGATTAACAAGTAATCGACAGTCCGTTAACACACAGTCTTACGCTACACACAGACCTCTGACAAGTAGGGAAGATTTACCGAAATAGCCACGCTAGGGAAGCGGATTTGCGATCTATCGCTAGACATCTTGCAACTTAGAGGCCGCTGCTTTTTAATTTAGGACTGGCAATGTTGAAATGGGTTTTCAGTCACCTGTCAAAGACCATGTTATTTTGCTAGTATTTACCTCGCATGACAGACACGAACGAAAGGAGACAGTGGTTTTTTACCCTCCAGCAAACAATAGTTAAATACTTAATAAATTTTTGTACTTAGAAATAAAGATTCCGCAGCAGAACAATGGTAACCGATATACCGTATAACTGATGGTGGGATTACTATGCCGGAATCCGTCTAGGCAGGAATTTTAATGTGTAAGACTTGTGTTCGCTTTCTAAGACGATAGTTGTAATGTCCCCCATGCTCCATTATTTCACTAACTTCAATGCCCTTCAAACGGAACATAATAATGCTATTACTTGACAGCAGAGCAGAAGGCACGGCGATGGTAACTACGACGCACATTTTGGCGTAGAAGTCCATACCATTCGTAAAAAGTATTCAATAAGTGTTTGAAAAAAACGAATAAGTACGGTTGGTAGGATTTCTTTGCAGGAATCTCTCTAGGTAAGTACCACCCCAGGGCCAGTTATTCTGCTGTGAAGCAGTAGTGTGCAACATTACCATGTTTCCGTTTGAAGAGAACTGAGAGCGTGTGTAATCATTGGGCATATGAGAGTTCTCTGGGGATATGAGAGTTGTGGTTGACACAGCACGTTGCACTTACCATCAGGCGAACATTTGGCTCGTTTAGTCAATTAATCCAATTAAAAAAGCACGGAGGAGCAGCAAGTTGAAGTGACAATGGTGGCATATAGCTCGTAGCGAACGCAATAGGGCGTATCTATCTAGGGCGATCCTTCATTAGATGACGCTAGTAACTGCACGGTTATGCAAGAAGTCGATGAATGCGGATGGCCCTGAATTGTGTTTTGTGGCAATCTATGGGTGAAGGCCTGTGTTTAGCAGCCAACTTCTGATGGACTGAAATGAGCCTACCTTAACATTGACATGACATCTTGGTGGCACAGGCTGATCTACTACTTAGAAATATGTAATCATATACGGGTAAGTAGTAGAAATGTATTCGTGACGAAAAAAAACATAGATATTTACGTAAAAAAGAAGGAATCATCATCCATGTCAATCTTCGAAACTGACCACCCTGGATAGACAATGATCCTTTAGTTCCTTTTACAAGGCGCGCATAAAGATAAGAAGATAACGCGAGCACGGATGACCAGTAGGCCGCTTCGCCTGTGAAACAAAGCCGCGATAATGTTAAAAGCCCGGATTGAGTAAGCCTCGCTTTTACTAAACCTACTATTTGCATATCTTGAGATAGATCATACAACGAATAATCTACGATATTTCGTAAGTTCTTAAGATAAGGGCCGATAAGTCGAAAGCTTTCGTTTGTTTTCGATGCCTATGAATCACTCCTGTTCGAGAATTTACGATTGTGCGCAATTTCAAATGACATAGCATACAATTACACAGTTCAATATTGTTTGCAATTTGATATTTACAACAAGCCGTGACTGTGACATTATTTACGTGAATTTCAAAATACATGCCGATTCAGAACTATAGAGATATAACGATGACATAAAAACTAAGTGAGTCCTAGAACTACTAACTACTACTATTAAAAACCTTTTACTTATACTTTGCGGTGATGATGATGTTCTCCTAGTCGATTTCGACCACGGCGACAACTTCCGACTACTGTCGAGAGCCATCAACTGCGCAGGAGATATTATAGTGCCACAAGAGTACGCGCAAACACATAGAGGCACTCAACTCGCCCCAACCTACCCGCGCCCGATGTAACGCTGATGCGATAAGATCGGAGGTAGGCTAGGATGCAGTGTCAGAAACACGGGGACAATCACAACACAACCAGACCCGAAAACCAACAATTTAAGTTTTAGCACAAATGTTGGCTCCGGCTGGGATTCGAACCCAGGACCCGCGGCTTAGAAGTCAGGTACTCTGACCACTGAGCCACGCGGTTTGCGGTATAAAGCAACCGAAAATATTTCATCGATGTTATATCTGCACATGAGTAAGAAAGGCGGTTAAAATGTTCATACTCAACAACGCTGTGTAGTAGCGGCGTAAAAGGATCTTCCCATCTTAAACCGTGGGCGCTATAAAGCGACTAAGGAAAATTCTACTGGGTTCCAACAGATGGTAGAACAATCAACTCCAATATGCTAGATCTAAGTTATCCAGACTGGTGGGCGGAAACACTGAGTTGCGACATGGTGTGCAATCACTAATACGCTTTCTGATGGTGCTGATTACGACAAATCGTCCCATCGTTTACTGGTTTTAGGATTCTTATGCAGGAATCCGTCTTGGTACTCCTTCCTCTTCGTACCGCCGCAGAGAATGAATGAATGAATGTATTCTTTATTGTACAAAAAAACAGCAGGAAAAAAGAACAAAACCAGTGTTATGATATGTACAACAGGCGGTCTTACCGATCAGAAAGCAATTTCCACCAGTCGACCAATTGTGTTGGAAACTAAGGTAATTAAAATATAATAAAGATGTAGAGCCAGGTGAACATGAATTGAAATAAAACATAGGATGGAGGTAATGGTGCCAGTTATTCTGCAGACAAGCAGAATAACTGTGTAAGCACTGTGTTTCGGGTTAGAGTTAGTGTAGTTACTGGGCATTGAGACTTAAGAACTGATGTCTCAGGATGACGAGCGTAGTGTGGTACCACGCAGCAATGTTCCGGGTGACACAGCACTTGTTATGAGCAGACGATGCACTTACCAACAGGTACCATTTGCCCGTCTCGTTACTTTCTTCTATAAAAAAACTGATAGCCTTATGTCAAGCTATGTACTAAAAATATGCTAATGATGATATGTAACTGTGCTGCATAAGCGATAGATTACTGTTGTTGGAATACGTATACATTAGTAAACGGACACGGCGTGATTTAATTAGCGACCGACTGGCAGTTCGAACTAAGTCGCCCGGCCGGCCACAGGTCTTAGGATCAAAGGGTCACGTCATTCTGTTTGACTACAAAGGGAAAGTGGACAAATGTAATTCCGGATTACACAATGCTAAGTGAATAATTAATATATTAGTTTAAGGTAGTTTTGACAATTTAATTTTGACTATGAACTTTAATTTCACAGAAATTAGAAACAAGGTAAATAACTGAGTAGTAAAAGTAAAAAAAAAGTAAAGTAACAGCCTATAAATGTCCCACTGCTGAGCACAGGCCTCCTCTCAATTCCGAGAGGGTTTTGGAGCTGGGAAGAATCCGCCACGCTGCTCCAATGCGGGTTGGCGGACTCCACATGTTATCGAAATATTTTTTTATTTCTCAGACATGCAGGTTTCCACACACACAATTGAAATATATAGTTAAAATATCAGTGATTATTAATAATTCCAGAATCACCACTTTGAGCACTGTAATTAAGAAATATCTTTGACGATTTTTTCTAGGTATAATACAAAGAAAACAAAACCTTAAACTACGGGCGGCGACGTGGTTTGCCACCCGTCACGTCTCACACGAAAATTTAATTTTGGTCGAAAAATGGGCTACGCATGTTGCCTCTGTATACTCCTTAAGGCGTGATAGTATATCTTTATGTACATATATAAATAATTTTATAAAGTACAGAATGATCAGGAACGTGAACGTTTAAGCAAATATGAGCTCTCCCTCACCCTTAAACGCCATCCCGACTGATTACAGATTGAGTAATGGCTACGAAGCTGACACCTAAATGAACTTGATAGGCGTTACGAGACGTCAACGCGGCGTGGGACTTTTTGAGTTATTGTAACTAGTAAATTGGGCCCTTGTAACGACCGCTTGATACTTTAAAATCACGCTCCTCGACTCTCGGTAATTGATAGTGTCGGATGAACTTTCTACGTAACGTCAGTTCGATTTAATTATAACAAGCTGCGCCCGCGGCTTTGTTCGCGAGTTGTTTACAATTTCAGAACCTACAGCATAAAAATAAAATAAAATGAGCATAGAAATGAAAATTATTTCAAGGACTATGCACAAAGTCCGCCAACCAGTATCATTTACAGCAACAAATATTTACAACAAATAACAAATATATACTTTGTAAATAGGGTTATCCGTAGACGACATTAATCCCTTGTAATGAGGTGATCCCTTTTTACTGGTGGTAGGATTCCTATGCAGGATTCCGTCTAGGTAGGTACCACCCCAGGGTCAGTTAAGTCAGTTGAAGGGCACTGTGAGCTAGCGTAATCACTGGGCATATGAGACTTAAGAACTGATGTCTCAGGGTGACGGGCGCAGTGTGGTGTCACACAGTAATCTTGTGGGTGACACAGCATTTGTTATGGGCAGACGTTACACTTACCACCAGGTGAACGTTTTGCTTGTTCCGTCACTTTAGTAAAATAAACAAAAAACAATAAAGCTATTTCTACATCTTTATATCAATTGCAGTATTGTTGTTTACCAATATTTTGCAAGAAAATATGCCTGTTTGATTGATCCATGTTCAATTTTTTATGGACGATTAAATAATCTACATTTAATTAAATTAATTCTATTCTACACTAATTAAACTTAAGCAGCGTGACGGATTAATCTCGGTTCAGTGACTCCATATAGAAATAAATGAAATTGTAGTGTCTGTTTGTAATAACAAAATAACAGCTTCTTACTCAATGCTTATGAAAGTATATACGGTACTTTTGAAAATCTGTCTTTTTGTTCCTACTAATCTCCGAAACGGCTGGACCGATTTTGTTGGGACTTTCACTGACAGATAGCTGAATTATAGCAGGTAACTTAGGCTACTTGATTTTAGAAAATAATTAGGGTTCCGCGCAATAAAATTAAAACCTTGAAATCCGATTCAAATTGGGAAGTATATATATGTATATCATCGATCGGGGTCGGCTTTTATACGCGGGTAGTTAAAAATGAGACTGGGTCCTGCGCCTAGCATTTCTCAGAAATGTTTATGGATTTAAGTGAAGATAAAGCAGTATTAGTTAGGATCATCATCACATCAGCCTTTATTGCCCAGTGCTGGACATAGGCTTTGCCTTAGCTCTTACAATAGTTGGCACGCATTTCGAAGATTTGCCAATATATAGCGAAAGGTGATGCTGGCGAATGAAGAATAAAATTAGTATAACCTTTGGCAGGTTATACGATGTAAAGATCTAGATAACATCTATCTACATGTTTTATTTTTTATATTAATATTGCTGAATGTTATAATAGTAAAATATTTATAATACTTAAAATTTAATAATATTATCGTATCCATTCGCAACATAGCGCCAATGACGCGGTCTGCTTGCGGGTCCGGACTGTTTCCGTAAAAATCGTGTTAATACCTTTACTGCTTTAATTTCTCAGCTCGGTTGTGGCTGTGGCGGTGAAGAAGAAAACGTAAAAGCTGAGCCGAAAGTTGATTTTTTTTTATTTCATTTGCATGAAGTAAATCAAGTTAAGATTATAAGTTAAGATATATGTGTTTCAGAGCATGGAGCACGGATAGATGAAAAGCGAAAAATTATTAAATATGTCAAAATAAAAGAGAGTACGTATTGTGTTTGTGAAGTGTAATGAAAATACTAATAATAAAAAAATCTCAGTTACAGCATCAAGACATCACACGTCTACGAATTTGAAAACTAACTCAATCTGTTACGCGGTCGATGCTTTTGATGATCATAACTTTTATTCCAAGGCACTCCACGTCAGCAGTTAGCTAACAGTCTAATTGTCTCTGTTGATTTTATCATGAGTGGTCCGTCGGAACGTGGCTTAATTGCCTTATTATCGCATAATTTTCACTGCTTGACCAAATTGTTAGTGAACAATAATGACACATGGCATACTACACTACGGTAAGACACATCAAATATGCATCTAGTATATCTTTTTTTTTACTAAGTTATACAAACAAATGTACAAATGTTGTTAACAGATATTAAAATGTATACAAAAGAAAGTTTATGCACATTCAACACCGTATACAGAATATTAAATACTATGAGTTGCACGTAACATACATAAGATCACGACTGTATCCCATAAGGGGTAGTCAGCGACTGGGCACTCACTGCAAAAACAGATGACTGCCACAATTCACGTTTCACCAAAACAACATAATGCACTTGGTGTGATAGATGGTGAGCCCATCGCCACCATGCGCTGTTGGGTGCACAGTGCAGTTTAATTCCTTCCACGTAACATATCCATACTAATATTATACATGCGAAAGTAACTCTCGGATGAAGTCGCGGGCATCACTAGTTTTATTACACTTATGACTTTTTCATAGATTAATTACATTACTTACCTAAATGAATAAGATTTGATCTAAAAGCTTGTTGCTATTGCTTGTAGCGCATATAGAGTAACATAACTCGCCTTCCGGTCGCGCTAATATAAGCCATCGAATATTCTACAGTGCTGAGAAAATACTAAAAATTGTGATAAACGACATTCGGTTTAACTCTAGAAAGTTCGCTATATGTTTAGGTGAACATACAATACTAGAAACTTTGCTATCAGTTAAAGATAAAATTTATGGGAGAGGTATATAATTCTAGAATGTTCGTAACAATCGTTGTATTATAAAATAGCAAAATTAGGTACTTTGTCTGGATATAAGATGCCGTATTCAGACAAACAGAAGCACACACCAAAATACTTCTTTCTCTATCCAGCTCTCACATTTCATTAAAGAACGTTTGCTTGCCTCCTTTTTGAGTAATTGGTTGTTCATTTATATTATCGTTCGATTTTATTGATTACCGACTCTTTACTATGAGCGATGGCATCCCCCATAGATTAGGAATAGCATTGTTTCAACGCATTGGGATCAGCTGAACAAACGAACGTACGTTGTGTGGTCACGGTAAAATTTTCTCGATGATAATTTGTTTAGCTATTTATGATATCGAGTGACACAATTAACTTTATTACATACATACATACATACATAAATAAGATCACGACTGTATCCCATAAGGGGTGGTCAGAGACTGGGCACTCACTGCAAAAACAGATGACTGCCACAATCCACGTTTCACCAAAACAATATAATGCACTTGGTGTGATAGGTGGTGAGCCCATCGCCACCATGCGCTGTTGGGTGCACAGTGCAGTTTAATTTCTTACTCGCCTTTCAAGAGATCCATTGGATGAGAAGGAGGATATTCTTTTAACGAGCCGCCACCACACGGCTCATTAACTTTATTCAATAGAAAAATTTAAAAAAAATATATTTATATCTATGTTTATATGTATTTAATTGCCAATGCAATCTGAAGTTCTTGAACGGTCTGCAGATGGATTGATGATCGCAGTACAAGACGTCGTCCATCTTAGAAGCGGTTCGTCACCAGCCAGTGTATTTTAGAACTGGTACATTGGAAATGGTTATTTCGCCTTCTGTCTGTGGCAATCATATGGCATTTGAATAGAAAAAAGAAAATGTTTATTGGTGACACTAAAGTTAAAAAATCTAACATAATCGTATGTTTTGAAAACTCACGAGACGTGCTAGGTAGGCTACGTGGGAACGCAACGAGGAGCAAGAATTTCAACTCATACTAAAATGGCGGCAACGTGTTTCGCCACCCGTCACGTCTCGTTTCCTGCTTGGGCGAAAAGTGGGCTACGGACATGGTGTCTGCCTACCCCTTATATGAGAAAAAGGCGTGACAGTATGTATGTATGTGACGTGATGACTGACAATGTACGTGGCAACGTGGTTTACTTGTGGTAGGATTCCTATGTAGGAATCCGTCTAGGTAGGTACCATCCTACAGCCAGTTATTCTGCATTGAAGCGGTAGTATGCAAACAATACGGTTTGAAGGGCTGAGACTATGAGCTAGTGTAATCACTGGGCATATGAGACTTAAGAACTGATGTATCAGGTTGATGGACGCAGTGTGGTGTCACATAGAAAGGTCTGGGTGACATAGCATTTTCCATGGGCACACGTTGCACTTACCATCAGGTGAACTTTTTGCTCGTTACATCTTATTATCAAATTAAAAAAAACCCAGAAAATTATATTCATACAATTAATCCAGATTTACTCACCAATAGTAAAGCGTGTTATGCCTTTTGCAAACGATTCGACGTTGTTCGAAATAATTCCAACGTTTACGGCTATGGTAATTAAAGAAACAGCCGTTTTATTGCGTAGGTTTCTACTTTCCAACGAAAACCGAAAGCATTTATGACGTTAATATTAACGTTGTGATACACTTGACGGGTGCATTTCATGTACTATTAATCAATCATTATGACTAAAAAAGAGGATTGCTGCGGAGTTTCTTTCGCCTTTTACACCTCTGTACAGAGGAACCTCATTAAGAAATGGAGTTAGATTGCTAAAAAAGGATATTTCATATCATTTTATTATTGCTTATATTTACGTCAATATTATACATTTAATAAAACTTTAACAGGGTTCTTAGACCGTGATAATCAGCGGTCTATTTTCGGCGACCTATGCTTCGCAGTCTATGAAGTCTAAAGACGTGTTCAGGATCGTCCCAACCATTATTCCAGATTTGACAGACCACAAATTCTTACAGAGAAACATCTATTCCTATCAAGGATGATTCGCAACACTGTTCAAATTAAAATACACTCTAATTTCAAATATATGATGACTGGGTGCTATCACCAGCTTGGGATCCTATAATTGATAAAATTAAATCCAAAGCCAAAAATGCCACTGCAAGACTTAAAGATACTGTAACCTTTTGCGTAGGTTGAACTAACACAATTAAAAGCTGAAGATAGCCTGGATTAACTATGACATTAGAACGTCAAACCTCTGTGACCATGGATGCTACAAAGCGCTCGAAACGTCGGGAACTATAATAGTTGAAATAAACGCGACATCATCATCGTCATCATTTCAGCCTATCACTAGTCCACTGCTGAGCATAGGCCTCTCCCATAGATTGCCACGAAAATTTGTAAAGCTCATTTTGGAGGGATTTTGTCATAGTGGCCACGCTTGGCAGGCGGGTTTACATCCGCAGTTTATTTATTCAGGTGTTCCTGGAAGACGCTGCTGCCCTTCTTCTGATTTTCATATCCCTCTGTCGACTTTTACGACACCCACGGGATGAGATGGGATAGTAAATTCTATACAGCCGCCACCACACGGCACGTTTGAGGCTGTATCAATCCACTGCTATATATCTCTATAATGGAAGTGTTAAAGTGTACAGATTGTTATTCTCAGCAGAAGGGAGACTTTTAATAATCACATATTTAGCTTTCCTTGTTGTTTTCTTTGGTGTCGTGTTTCTTTGTCAAGGAGCACGTGATGAATAAGCATGTGGTTAATTTTGTCAATTTTGTAATAGGTTCTAATGTAGGCTGTTTGCCATCTATGAAGTTTCAGGCGCGCGCCGTAGAGGTTTCTTCACGTTCCTAAAAGCGAAATGGTTGGGCTACAATAGTCGATAGCTTTAAGACTTTAAAAATATGTGACCTCATAAGCAAAAGTAAATATGAAATTAATTCTATAGAAAGTCATAGAAGATGCAGATGCACTCACAAATTTAATTTATTTAACAAAAACGAAAACAACCTATTTATAGTGTTTCTTCAGCCGTCTAAACTCTAGTGTGGCTCTACAACTAATAGTAAAAGATCTCATTTTAATTGCGTTCTCAGTCTTGTTCGCGATCATGAACCTAAATGAGGAAAGTGGGCAATAAAACTCCTAAAGTTAAGTGCTTAATGCTAACTTGGTGTTACAGTCTAATCAGTTAACTAAACTGCGATCAAAGAAATGATATATTTCAATAATGATTACAGAAATATATTTAACAAGTATCGTATAAAAACTTTTCATATACCACGTTTTTAGAACGGACTAAATATAGTTCATAAACAGTTGAAAATATGTACCCAATATTCAAAAAAGAGACGAGCAGACTAGAAAGCAAGTTAATTAAGTCCTGTCATCCAGTTCTTATCTATGTTTAAAGTTTCAAGACTCCAGCTCCTCAGGAATTTAGTTTAAAATCAATTACTAAATTTGGCATCAATAGACGAGAGATATACGAAAGCGAGTTAATAAAAACGTGGTAATTAAAATTATATTTAGTAAACGCTGCTACTTCGAAGAAAATTGTTTACATTAAAAAATATTTATGTATTTCGCTGTGTAGCAACTGTGTACCAATATCTACTCTTTATGGAAATGCCTGAAAAATGTCAAGGCTTCCGATTGGTGGAGAAATAACCTATTCAAAAAATCGCCAGACCCGAATTACAAAAACAGATCCGGGCAGCAGCCTCTAAGGTGCGAGGCGTCCGGTACTGAAGCGTGTTGATTAAGAATCCTCCCTTCTTAGAAGAGGGGCTTTCCAACAATAGTATATTAACAAGCAGTAAAGAGCCTATTCCTTCCTCAAAGGCCGGCAACGCATCTGCTATTCCTCGGGTATTGTAGATGTTCATGGGCGGCGGTGATCACTTACCATCAGGTGAGCCGCTTGCTCGCTTGCCTCCTCTAAGATAAAAAAAAAAGTAAAAAAGTAACTACATATAAATGTTCTACTGCTGAGCACAGGCCTCCTCTCGATTCTAAGAGGGTTTCGGAGCCGGGAAGTGTTTACGCTGCTCCAATGCCGGTTGGCGAACGTCAAGTACACGAACTATTTTTATTTCTCAGACTTTCAAGTTTCCTAACGATGGTTTCCTTCGCCGCTGAGTACGTGGTAAATCAACATTTAAAATTGCAGAACAATTTTTGAGGTGCTATGAATTTTAAGCCGAGCGCCCGGTCCCTGAGCTACAATTTCTTTAGCTGTTGAAGAAGAATAATCTATGGTAGGAATTCTTCACATGCTGACGTTGATCATAATTATGAAGCAACGTAATTTTATTCACAATGAATTAATAACCGACAACTATGTTTGTATGTGAAATGAAACTAGTAATCCGGAATACTGTATTTTTTATTTATATCAACCAATATAAAATAGACTATAAAAATATTACAAACTTAAATAAATGCAGTCTTTTTGTATAAAATATAATAACTTCTTTCTCATCAACTCTCAAAATACGTCCAGTTGCGTATAATATGCCTCATACATCGCACGTAATGAGAAAGCTGCTCGTCTAAGCACTGGCTACGCGATTGATAAGCCCCCGTACAAAGCATCGCGTCAATAATAAAAACAC
Organism: Luehdorfia chinensis; assembly: GCA_019845155.1. Classification (NCBI taxonomy): domain Eukaryota; kingdom Metazoa; phylum Arthropoda; class Insecta; order Lepidoptera; family Papilionidae; genus Luehdorfia; species Luehdorfia chinensis. The sequence continues at coordinate 902,542 of JAHVAK010000612.1, forward strand.
TTGAATAAAAGTAAACGGTCATTATGCTAAATTAATTAACACTTGGACGCGGACGGCCCTCGTTTCCATTTCGTAGTTCTATAGGTTTTCTCTTCAGGCTATTAGCGACTAATGTATGCCTCGTTTGAACAGCCTAAACACATGAACAAAAATGGCATAAGAAGGCGTTTTCAAAATTTTCGAGAAAATTCATAAACTCATTGTTTAAATATACTTTCCAGTACCGCCGGATTTTTATCAATTTTTATTCCTGCCCACGCTCATCATGCCATCTCATCCCGTGGGTGTCGTAAAAGTCGACAAAGGGAAAATAATAACCAGGATATGGACAGCAGCATCTTCCTGGATCATCTGAATAAATAAACTGCGGTTGCCAACCCGCCTGCCAAGCGTGGCAAATATGGCAAAATCACCCGAAAATGAGAGCTACGAACTATTGTGGCAATCTGAGGGGGGGGGGGGCTATGTTCAGTAGTGGAATAATCATAGGCTGAAATGATGATGATGATGAATAGAAATAAATTTTACGTTTTCTAACTTAACACAATGAAAATATGAAATGTGAAATCCTCTTTCTTTTCATAACTGAAAGTGACGAGGCTAGTAGAACGTTCACCTGATAGTAAGTGCAACGTCTGCCTATACAAAATGGTATATCACCCAGAACAACTTTATGTGGCAGCCACACTTCGCCCGTCACTCTTAGACACACGAGCTTTAAGTGTCCTTCACACCGAAACACAGCGATGTTTGCGCACTACTGTTTCACGGCGAAATTACGAGTACAAGCCCTGCCAACGCAGGGTAGCACCGTACCGACATAGATGGATCCCTGCATAGGAATCCTACCACATGCAGGGCAGTGAACGAAACATCGTGTAGAAACAAAAAAAAATGTTCTTTAGTACAAGTTTTGAAGATCGTCAACCCGCGCTGTTACAACCCTCTTCAGAATGAGGATTGCGAATATGTATATAGGCTGTTACTTTACTAATTACGGAATATATCATAAATCATTACTGTGTATCATTATCTACCCAGCTGACGATTAAAATGGACGTAGTGAACGCAGCATACAGGCGTCATTAAACGTTAAGTTTATTAGTCGGATACTCGTAAAACTAGAGAAGTTATCTGTAAGCTTTAGCAAATGTTTGCTATCAAGTGGACAGGGAATTAAGGAAACGATTCTGGTTATATGTAGATTGAAAAAGGCGTTTTGCTTTCAATAAGCAGTTTTACGTTAAAGCGAAATAGTGTGAATAATCATATCGTAACACAAAAAGTTTTGAAAATTAGCACTGTAGGTTTTTTTGTGTAAATATAACTATTTTTTTTTTGTAAAAAATATTACAACTGAATTTATTTACAAAGCAACGAATTCTGTAAGTTGTATGCTTTTAATCATTAATTTGTGTTACTAGTATTCACTTGTACTACTGGTCTAAATTTTCCGTATAAGAGCTACGGCTACGAAATCGTTTTATTTTTTATTGAATAACTTGACGAGACGAGCAAATCGTTCACCTGATGATAAGTGCAATGTCTGCCAATTACAAATGTTGTACCAGACCGTTTCTGTGTGGCACGACATTGCTCTCGTCACCCTGAGACATCAGTTTTTAAGTATATACCGAATACACACTACTGTTTTACGGCAGATTAACTGACAATGTGGTGACTAGGCAAATTCCTGCATCCTATGCAACGCTGCCACCATTACTGTTATTTATTTTCTAACTTCAAACATTTTATTTATATTGTTTTCTAAAATAATTACTTATAGACTATATTTTTTACTGGTGGTGGACTTGCAAAGTGTGGTGTCACACAGAATTTTTCTAGGTCACTTTATCCAATAAAAAAAAAAGATTTAAGAACTTATAAGAAACTATATATATCTATAATATAAACCGAAGCGTATTTTGTTTGTGTGTGTATGTAGTTAAAGCTTCAGAGTTAAAAATGTTTCGCTATAAGCAAGCTACTATTTTCGATAAACGTAGGTTCCGTGAAAATTTGTTGATAATCAAATATATATATATATATATATGATAAGTAAGTTATCCCTAAAACGAGGCGACGACTGGTGACTAGTACGTTATATTTTTAATTAGACTTCAGTGTAATTGAATGTATTAACAATTATTTATAGTCAAAACTAACCGAATCAAAGCGAAGCAAAGTCAGATCGTAGCTCTAGAACTGAGTCGCATATGAACTAATAACAACTCGTCTAATTAGCGAAATTTCTGGTAGTTAAAGTTTCAAAGTTTAATTATTACTCGATTCTAATTGCAGTTTGCGTCCTCGTTTACTGTAACCGTTAAAATACTAATAAACAATTCGAAATTAGGATACGCAAGCTCTATATAGGACTTTAAAGGATTCAACGGGGAAATTTTGTCCATATAAACAAGGTTTACCTTATATTGAATACAACAAGCTTCTCAGGACTGAAAACGTACGTAGTTTAAAACGTAGTGCATTCAGTGTTTTTCTGCAGCTAATCTTGAGCCTACTTCGCCCTTAGATTGGTACAAAGCATTGTCTTGAGTAACTGCATCCAATGACTTCCTATACACATTTTCCTGGTGGTAGGATTCCTTTGCAGGAATCCATCTACGTAGCCACCACCGCAAGGACGTGAAGCAGTAGTGTGCAAAAATTTGTTTTGGTCTGAACATTATTTATTTTAGAAAAGGAATTTCAGGAATTCTTCACTGTAGTCAACCACTAATGTGCAGCTATTCGGTCGTAAAAAAGCAGTAGCGTACAAACATTACTAAGTTTCGATTTGAAAGGCACTACCTAGTGTTATTACTGGGCTTGTGAGGCTTAGGTAGGTAGGTTAGGAGCTGATTTCTCAGGAAGACCAGCGCAACGCGGTGCCACTCAGAAATATTAGAGTGACATAGCATTTTTTAAGAGTAGACGATGCACTTACCTATAGGTGAACATTATTATTGTCTCGTGGAATTCTCAAATAAAAAAACACATGGACAGGTCGCTGCTTCTACTATTACCCTGTACTACAAAACTACAAAAGTATTTGCTGATACGAAGTTGCCACTGGACAACTTTTTCATCACCAAAGGTCGGTTCTAGGTTATGTGGTAGGCTTATTACCACTTCCGGTGCAGTTGCGGATATACTTGTTTTCGATAGTCAAGTTATCTTACTATTCTTGGTGGGAGTTTGTATGTTTAAACGCGGTAATCTCGGAGAATAATCATCCGATTTGATTATTATTATTGCATTAGATAGCCTGTTTATTGAGTAAAGTTCTAGGATATAAAACCTTAAGCTACGATCTTAATCGCACTCTGAGAACCGAACATTATTTTTTTGGAGAGAGCAAACGACCAAGTGGCTCACCTGATGGTAAGTGATCATCACCGCCCATGAACATGAATAGCGGGTGCGTTGCCGGCCTTCCAGGAAGGAATAGAGTCTTTTCTTGTAGGTCCCTAAGTCGGATTGGACCGGAACAACCGCCGGCGGCAGCAGATTCCATAAAGTGGTCGTGATTGGCAGAAAATTCCGCGAAAAAGGGAATACATTTTTTTTTCATTACCGAAAAGGGCCGATCTGTGAAGGCTATAGTTCTGGTCAGCGAGGTACCATGCCGTACGGCGCCATCATGTGGCTGCCTTAATTAAAGCGGGGGAAATCGCGGGGCACAGCCAGTACACAATAAACCAATATCTTATTTAAAGTAATACTTAAATGTGGGCATAGTTACACAGCATATTCTGCCATAATTTTCAGATATTAAGCCTGAGAGCTACAAGAATTAAGCCAGTTTCAAGATTATTTATAATCGAAAGAATACAGTAAAATCGATTTTACTGCTAAGTAAGCTCGTTATTTATCCATAACGGCGTATAATATCTCTAATAAGCAAACATTTTATAAACATTAATAACTGCATAAATATCATTTAGCAAGTTAAAATAAGTCTTAAGCTGGTAATTAAGAGAAAGGCTTATTAATCACTAGCTGATGCCCGCGACTTCGTCCGCGTGGATATAAGTATTTAAATGTCCCGTGTGAACTATTTGATTTTTCGGGATAAAAAATCTCGATCGATCATGTCGATTATGTCCGTCTCCAGGATGCAAGTGCTATCTCTGTGCCGAATTTCTTCAAGATCGGTTCAGCGGTTGAACAGTGAAAAGGTAACAAACAGAGGGACAGAGAGAGTTGAAAGTAAATCTCTCTGCATTTATAATATTGGTATGGATAGTCGTCTGTACGATTTAAGAGGCAATAATGACCAAGTGCTTTTCACACAATCAGTATTGTAATTAAAATGACGAAAACTCACATATTATTAGTAATTATTGGTAATTATGACTGATGATTTAACATAAATAGTCATTATTGAACCACTCCATTTGTAACTTGTGGTAGGATTCGCAGGCAGAAGGCAGAAGTCCACCGCCACCATAGTTATTTTGCCGTAAAATGATAGTGTGCAAACATTACCGTGTTTCGGTTTGAAGGGCATTGATTGTAATTACTGTGCATATTATGAGACTTAAGAACTGATGTCTTAGGGGGATGGGCGCAATGGACACACCATCAGGTTAATATTTTGCTTGTCTCGTCACTTTATCGAATTAAAATAACGTGTGATGTACTTGACTGATTATGTTTTTTTATGTTGAGAATTTTACTCACAAAAGTGGTATAGTTTTAAAAGCTTAGCTCAATCTCTTTCAGCCAAATCTGATGCTACTTGACATTTCACGAACTTATTTTATTTATGATTAAATTTACGTACGCTATAAAATTTTATCACTGCTCAAGAGAGGCGGAAGCGGTGTTCGCTATCGCGTCCGTCAATGTTAAAGGTCCATAATCTCCCATAACGCGCTGTTCTTTTTATGATACAACAAAGAAACTCGGGAGAGTTTGCGTTAAGAGCCTATATGGGTACTAAATATATTATAAACAAAAATTGTTATTTCTTTGAAGTAAGCTCAGTAACGTCACAGACATTTAACATAATTAAAATACTTTATAAAGGCGGAGGTATTAAATTCGTCCGTATTTTTTACCATTAATTGTCGAATCGATAAAATGAAAGTACGGTTTCATATAAATGGCGACGATTTGACAAGGCACTTATTACCGAAGTGTCATTAATGAATGAGTATAATGAGTAACGAGTATAATTGTCATTCATAAATACATATACTCACGCCATTTTCCCATATAAGGAGTAAGCAGAGACCACACCCGTAACCCACTTTTCGCATCCGCGGGAAACGAGACGTGACGGGAGGCGAACCATGTTGCCGCCATTTTGGTAGGAGTCACAAAATTCTAACTCCTCATTGCGTTCCTACGAGCAGTATAATGACAGCATTGCATATTATGGTATTATATTCGACGAATAAAGGCTGCCCGTACAATACCTTAGTCGCCTGTTATATTACGATACCTCGGTAGCAAGAGGTAGGTGCTATTCTACTCTGCCGGACACCCACGTACGTATGTTTTTTTTTACTTTTTAATGCAAATGTTGCGCCAGATGACTTCTGCAAGAGTTCATAAGCTAGGGATATTATTTTCGCTGAACTACTATTCGGAAGAACATTTACCTTAAAAAAAAATGTTTTTAGGATGGCCTGCCACCAAAAGATTGGCCAGGTTATTTTTTTAAATTTTAAAATTTAGTAATGAAAATTACAATTCATACCGTTTTGCCGTCGGTAAATATCTCATAGACAGTCATACCTTAAACTTCCGAGGTATTGACATTTATTGTATACACTCAATATGTAATGATTCACTCGGCGGCCGTCTGTCGTAGAGTCTATGACGCTTGATAATGCCTCGTTTTGGGGCGAAACACGTGTCTCGACTTTAGTGTTGTATATTACGAGTATCTAGTAGTAGTATTGTAGTGGTTGGTGGAGGGTACCTGGTGGCGGTTCCTGGTGGCGGTGTTAGTTTGCTTGTGCACGCTACTGAGGGAGGGCGGGCGGTGCTCTTCAAAAAGGTAGGTAATATACACCATTTTTATATTTTAAATCTTAGCAAAATAACTTACTTTCCTTTATTCTTATATTCACGCGAATACTACACATTAAAATAAAACTAATTTATACGGAATTTATCGCCTTTAATTTTGAACGTTACAGGTGGCAGACTTATAGTTTCAGCCTATAAATGTCCCACTACTGAGCACAGGCCTCCTCTCATTTCTGAGAGGGTTTTGGAGCTAGGAAGAATCCGCCACGCTGCTCCAATGCGGGTTGGCGGACTTCACATGTCTTCGAAATATTTTTTATTCCTCAGACATGCAGGTTTCCTCACGATGTTTTCCTTCACCGCCGAGCACGTGGTAAATCAGCACTTAAAATTGCAATTAACAATTTTAGTGGTGCCGGCACCGGGAATCGAACCCAGGTCACTCGCGTACTATGAAATTTTAAAGCGAGCGCCTAGCCCCTGAGCTACCACGGTGGCAGACTTAATTACACTGAATCTGATTTAAACTTCAAAGTAGTGAAACTTAAAACTAGTATTGGTGGTCGATTGCCTATTGGAAAATAATCTGCATAATGGTTGTTCTGCGATGTAGATAATCTGTGAAATGTTTGTACGAGGTAGTTAATTGAAGCTATAGTCATTGTTCGTTTAAAGTAGAATGATGCCGATTCCTATGAAAATTACTCACTGATTGAATTTGAATAATAGCATGATATCCATTTTGCAGGTCAAGCCAGCTACCCTGTTCAGAGATAACTAGTTTTTGATTAAGGAACTTGTTCTTAGTCAAAATTTCACGAAGTTATGACAGGCAGTACAGCTCAGGAAGACTACCTGCTCTTTCTTAGGTTAGGTTATAATATAGTTGGCGGTCTAGTTTAGTCATGGTGTGTAAAGTGGACTATAGGTATTTGACAAGTTGACTTCCGTCAGGTAGAAAAGAAATTTCGTAAAGGCATTAACGATCAATAATTAAACGAATCGTTAATAACACATAATAAAGAAGGTGAGTTCAAAAGAAAAGAAAAACGAAGTAGTTCGACAGGCTTTACTTAACAAGTTAAAAGTTTTTCAATCACCAGTCCAATTACTGTCTACGATTTTGTTCTCGTATTCAACGGAAAAGTCGTCCTATTTTCTGACATAAGTTGTATTTACTGGTGGTAGGATTTCTTTGCAGAAATAAGGCAACAATTATAACAATTTCGATATCATATATATTTTTTATAAAGTGGTGAAACGAGCAAAACGTTCACCTGATGGTAAGTGCAACGTCTGCCCATAACAGCCCATCAGAATATTTTTGTGTGACACCACACTGCGCACGTCACCCTGAGACATCAGTTCTTATGTTTCATATGCCCAGTGATTACGCTAGCTCTCAGTGCCCTTCAAACCGAAACACAGTAATGTTTGCACACTACTGCTTCACGGCAGAATAACTGGCCCTGGGGTGGTACCTACCTAGACGGATTCCTGCATAGGACTCCTACCACCAGTAGAAGATAGAAGATAGATAGATATTTTAAATTGTTGATTTATTATAATAACGTAAAATAATCTCAATAAATCGTTTCGAGAGGAAGCAGAAAAAATATAGCATTGAGTAAATAACTACTTCCCAAAAACAATTTGTTTTTTAGTAAGTAGCTTATTATGTTTCCCAATGAGGTTGACGTTCTCCTGTTGTACAGGATAGGTCTTGACCAAAACATTACTTATCATTGTAACATTACAAATCATTATTTATCATTATATGTATGTCTTTTGGATAACAATTCTTACCTGCGCAGGATATTATGTTATAGTGATATTAAAATAACCGGACAGTGCAAATATCATCAGACAAATTCCTTTGTACTTTCTTAACCGTCTTCACCTTCCTCTATCCAATATAATGCTTTTACCATCAAATCTAATGAGCAGAACAGGAGGGGCGAGACATAGGACAGATGCTAATACCTGGACCAGAAAACTAATAATATTTTTATTGGACAAAATTTTGTTATGTATCTTTGGAGGATTCGTTTCCTAATGACGATATCCGCCGGAAAAGTACAAGTCTCTGACACAGCCTTTCGCAGCAGACTGATGTGGCAATGAGCGAGTTACATCTGTCTCAGAAAAATATTGGTGCTACCAGGGATTCGAACTCAGGGTCTGTCTCAACAGAAGGGCATGTTGATGACGAGTCCCGCGATCGTAAATATAAAACATTTAATGTAAGAAATTACAGTAATCTTACTACTAAAATTAAGCTGGAAAGTTTGTATGTTTGAACTCGCTAATGTCAAGAAATGCTAATTTTATTTATTTATTGTTTCTGCAACTGATAGCCCATTTTTTAAGAAAGATTTTGAGCTAAAAAACTTATGGTTTCTGGCAGGGGTGCTCAAACGTTTCACCTTGACTAAAGACATGAATATTGCGCGGAAAAGTAATATCTATGCCACGATACACCCTACCTATTACGTTTGCTCAAAGAATCTTTTTTTTTCTGTACTCACGGATCGTTTCTGATGATGATGGTGCTCCAACTTCATATTGGCGCATCGGTTGAGAGCTGTTAGCCGCCTGAAGAGGGACTGTAAGGAGTCCGCGTCCAGGAACGGATGGTCGTTTTGTACCCCCGACACGTCGATCGGGAATTGGAGATCTGTAACGAAAATAAATTTGTTCAGTTCACAATTGTATAAATTACCATTTAACTTAAATTATTTTGATATGTAAACCTGATGACCTTAATTTTTATTAAACCTTGTCCCACACTATTATATCTCTTATTGTTAGTGCATTTTACATGTATAAATAGAACATGAGCATCTGTAGGTCCTACAATGTTTATCCCGTGCGGGAACCGAACAGGTGACCCATAGCTCAGAAGCCAGTAATAATTTAGTCACTGCATTATTATTGTGCCGTGTGGTGACGATTTAAGAGAATTTACCACCTCATCTAATCCCATGGGTGTCGTGAAAGTCGACAGAGGGAAAATGAAAATCAGGAGACACCTTTGTTTTCTTATCACAAATTATAGTCGCTTGCTGATCACTGATTTTATGAATTCATTACTAATATTATAAATGCGAAAGTAATCCCCTCTGTATCTCTGTTTGTTACTTTTTCACCGTTCAACCGCTGAACCGATCTTGGCGAAATTTGGCGCAGAGATAGCTTACATCCTGGAGACGGACGAAGGATAGTTTTTATCCCTTTATATATAATAGTTCCCAAGGGATAATTAAAAAAAACCTATATCCATGCGGGCGAATTCAAAGCTAAAATCAGCTAGTTCGTTATAAAAGGTAATTTTTTGTTACTTCTTTAAATAAAACGGTTCTCCGCTTAGCCGAAATACCCGCTCCGTGTCGGTTTTGCTGAAAATAAGCGCTGAGGCTATACTCGTACTATCACAGCCGCAGCTATCGCTGAGCGAGAACCTTTACGCTTTGAGTCTTTTTTCAATTATAGTCCTTTTTTCTTTTATCTGTATAGTATATGATACTCTATTGATGCTGCTATTGTTCCAGTTTAAGGTAGAATATTTTTTTTGTTTTTTATTTACTTAAAAATTGTATTTTTCTTTCATATTTTTTTGTAAGTTTTTTAATCATTGTGCTGCTCGTTAGGCCGTGAATAAATCATTCTTCTTTCTTTCTTTACTAACATTTATTCATCTATTAATATAAATAGTGTATTCCTATCTTACTAATAAAGCTGGAGAGTTTGTAAGTTTGAACGCGTTAATCTCAAGGAATGCTATTCCGAATTGAATAATAATAATTGCATTAGATAGCTCAATTATTAAGAAAAATTATAGGTTAAAACTTCTTGCTGCGCCTTTAAGGCTTATTTTACGCGGGTAAAACTGCGAGGCGCAGCTAGTGTATTTTTCTTCTACACTAGCCATTTCCAAGATCACTGCTGAACATGCGCGCCTTTACTAGAAAGCGCTAGCAAAAGCTACCATGGATTTCATGGAAGTGTTGCCTTTACAGCAGTGCTGATACCTTTGAACTAGTGCAGTTGCTTCTCATCACTAGTCCGTGGAATGTACATAAGGATGTAATATTCGCTACCAGTTGGACGCTAGAGCCTCGTTTATCAGCCAGCAGGGTGCACTAGGTACAAGTGACTGTGATTTTCCCTAACACTTCTATACATAATTCATACTAATATTAAAAAAGCGAAAGTAACTCTCTTTGTCCCTCTGTCTGTTTGTTACAATTTCAAGGCCGATTTTGTCGAAATTCGGCCCAGGGATAGCTTACATTCTGGAGACGGACATAGGATATTTTTTATTCCGGAAAATCAAAGTGTCCAGGATATTTAAAAAAAACCTAAACTCCTCGGGGACGTAGTCGTGTCAGCTAGTTATAAATCAATTTAAAATGTCTATGATTGCTTTTTGTGAATACAATATGTGAATGTTCGTTTCATACTCGATGAATACCTTCGTCGACGCTAATAAGCCAGTCTTGATGACAACTCACGTTGATATGCTGATACGGGTCTAACACATTAACAGCCTTAGTGGATGTATGTGGCATAATATGTGGCTGTATGTGACGCAATCTGAATATATGAAATAGTAATAAATGAAAGAAAAAAACTATCAAGTTCTTTTAATGGAAGCAAGTGACGAGACAAGCAAATCGTTCACTTGATAGTGAGTGCAAATTCAGGCCAGCATGCTACCCAGAACATTTCTGTGTAGTACCCACCCAAAGACATCAGTTTTTAAGACCCATGTACCCAGTATGTACAGTAATTACACTAGCAATCAGTGCCCTTCAGTCCAAAACAGCATAACGTCCGCCCATAGCAAATGCTGTGTCACCAAGAATATTTCTGTTCACCACACTGCGCTCACTTCTGAGACGTCAGTTGTTAAGTCTCATATGGCCAGTGACTACGCCAGTTCTCAGTACCCATCAGACCGAAACAGCATAACTGAATAACTGGCCCTGCGGTGGTATCTACCTAGACGGATTCCTGCAAAGGAATCCTACCATCAGTAGGTGGTAATGTTATTTCGTCACTTTCTACTATAAAAAAACTTGCTTCAAATTGCCACGCGACGTACGCACACACACACACACACATACACACACACAGAGACACACACACACATTGAAGTTTTCTACTATATATTTAAATATTAACAGCCTTAAGATAATACCCACTGAGCACTCATTAATGGAACATTTATCTAAAAAGTCTAGTCTATGAAAGTAGACCTAGCATTACATCGTAAATAAAACTATATAACTTTAATAACCATTTTAATACAACGCCGCGTGAGAGAATTCATATGCGTTGGACAGGTCGTGGTTTTGCATTGATTTTATAACTTCTGAGGTGATTAAAGACGAATGCATCAAGGACCCATCGGTCTTATTGCGAATATTAAAAGTTAACGGCTTATGAAAATTATAGAAACATATTAGCATTACATACTAACAGTTATATCTTCTTATGCATTTGGAAATACACTAATTATACATATTCAAAAAAATGTACATGCATATGTATAATAAAAGTAATCGGCTTATGATAATTGTGGAAATATATAATTATTTCTAATATTTACGCGCATATTCCACCTCCATTGAAACTTAATTAAACTCGCTCGCTTTAAATATTTTAAACGCGAGTGACCTGGGTTAGATTCCCGGTGCCGGCACCATTAAAATAGGTAACCGCAATTTTAAGTGTCGATTCACCACGTGCTCGGCGGTGAAGGAAAACATCGTGAGGAAACCTGCATGTCTGAGGAAAAATAAATATTTCGAAGACATGTGAAGTCCGCCAACCCGCATTGGAGCAGCGTGGCGGACTCTTACCGGCTCCAAAACCCTCTCAGAAGTGAGAGGAGGCCTGTGCTCAGCAGTGGGACATTTATAGGCTGTTACTTCTTCACAGTGACATTGGGTATCGTGGGTGTCATAGAAGTCGACAGAGGGAATATAAAAACCAGGAGATGGGCAGCAGCATCTTCCTAGAACATCTGAAAAAATAAACTGCGGTTGTCACCTGCCGAGCGTGGCAACTATGGCAAAATCCCTCCAAAACGATTATTTTTGTGGCAATCTATGGAGGAGGCCTATGTTCAGCAGTGATAGGCTGAAATGATGATGATGATGATGATCACATTGGGTTATCTTTGAACACTTTTCCTAGATTTATACGGATATTAAAATAAAAAAGTATCGGTCGAAATAGGTTTCATTGGTTAATTAGTGTTCTTACATACCCAGATTTAGAATAATTTAACTAAAATTATGAATTTCGTTATATTTTTTGAGATAACAGTGCTTAAGGGACCGTTCAATGTTGCCATCGCTTTTGGGTATCTTTGAACTGAGTTCTTTCGGTTAGCGAATTTCCTTTTTCATTGACTATTAAATTGACTTGGGTACGATAATACTCATATACTAAATGAAAATACATAAATCTGTCAAACTAAAGCAACTCGTCACGGTGAACACGTTATACAAGTCACGTGACGATACCTTGTACCAACTTATAGCCACCTATTTGTGGAAAAAACCTGAATACACATACTATTTTTTTAATACCAGAGACATTTATCAAAAATTAAACCTTAAAATAAAATTCTTCATACATTTAGCTGTCTAATGCAATCAATATAGACTAGACTATTCGATCAAGAATAACCATTGAGAAACATCAACCATTCTATAAACAAAATATTTTTGGCTGTGTTACTCGTCTTCCAACATTCCTGGTATGCTTCTGCTTTAGTGAATGCTGGTATTTCGTATTTTTCTCAGGTTCTATAGTTGTTAAAGCTCCAGATCTGATTTTATTTTGGCCCCCTATAAAAGGTCTATGATTTCGCACTCCAGGCTTAGTCACTTTTGATATGATGATGTTCTCCTAGATTCGACCACGGCGACAACTTCCGAATATTGTCGAGAGCTATCAACTGCGCAGGAGATATTATAGTGCAACAAGGGAACGGGAATGATAGTGCGGAAACACAGGGGCACTCACTAGTTCCCATCTACCCGCGCCCGATGAAACGCTCATGCGATGGAGGTAGGCTAGGATGCAGTGTCAGAAACACAGAGACAATCACAACACAACCAGACCATGTAATATATATACATACAGTCACGCCTCATACCTATTGGGGTAGCCAGTGACCACAATGTAATTTTGAAACTTTGAACAGTTCAAGATAAACTCTTGAACTGTTCAAAGTTACCCAAAATTTAAGAAATTTTTAAAATTATCCATGATATTGCTATTTTTTATCAAATAACTAAATGGAATTACAAAATTATATGAAAAATGAGAGTACATTTCATCGTTGGAAGGCAAAACTTACTTGCTTTACGTGTCTTTTCTGTGTTTAAACCCAATGTGCAGCAAACACAGTATTTGTCTACAAGTCTTTTAAGAAAAAAAAATACTATCTTCAAACAGGGTCTTATTCAAAGTTACAAAGAAATTCAAAGATACTCAAAGTGACGTTACTGAGACCAGAAAAACGTTCACTTGATGGTAAGTGCAATTTCTGCCCATAACAGATGCTGTGTCACCCAGAGTATATCTGTATGGCACGAATCTGCGGCTGTCACCCTGTGACATCAGTTCCTAAATCTCATATGCCTAGTGATTACACTGGCTCACAGTGACCTTAAAACCAAAACACAGTATTGTTTGCACACTGTTCTTTTACAGTAGAATAACTGGCCATGGGTTACTAGGTACCTAGACAGATTCCTGCATATGAATTCTACTACCAGTAGGTTAATTTCAAGATACACAATAAGGCGCGTCAGTAGCGATTTCTTGCGCTGTGGCTCAGAGGTCAAGTGCAGGTCGTAGCTTGTAGCAATAGGCGTCTGCGCCGAAGTTTCGTTTCATGCCTGACTCTTGACCAACGAAAATATCGGCAGCATAACAAGAGTTATCGGCCGGTCATATAGCTCGTAGAGCTAATAACCGTTGGTGAAGAAAGATTCTCGAGTGACAACCTCGTAGCGGAAAACGCAGTGCAAGGTGGGTAAAGTGGTAAGGGTGCAGGTGATTGTCCCTGTATTTCTGACCTACCGATCTAATCGCATGAGTTTTGCATTGTGCGCGGAAAGGGTAGGACAAGTAAATGCATCTTTGTTTGCGTGCTTGAGGCACTATAAATCTCCTTCGTGATTGCTTCCGCCAATATTCGGAAGTTGTGGCAGAGGACATCACCATCAGTACTGTGTCAGCTCATGATAAGATTAGATTAGAGTGCATTTGAATCCGACGGTAACCTTAAGTTCTGTAACGAAGTTCCATCAGTTAAGGCGTGTTTACGGAGGATAACTAAATTACTAAGATGTTTGAACGTGTTGTTAATTCAACGCTTGCTACATTACGTGATACAAATATATTTAACTATCCCGAGATAATTCAATCAAGACACCTCGTGGCATTGTCTTGGAAGATAAATTCCAAGAGAAGTTCACAGGAAATTATGGATATAATTGTTCTGTTTCGCGTTCGGTGTCGTGGCCACGTTAGATCTTTGACAACGTAGCCTACTGGTCAGAGCACCGGACTTCTACGCCGCGGGTGCTGGGTTTGAATTCCAGCTGGAGTCAGCATTTGTGCAAAAATACAAATTGTTGGTTTTGGGGATGGTCTGGTGGCGGTGTGCATGTAAAATTTATGTCTGTAAAACGCATCCACGATACAGGAGAAATTTCTAGTATGGAGCATTGTTTTTAAAAATGAAAAAATATTACAAAGCATCTTCCACCGCATCTCAATCCATGAGTGTCGTTAAAGTCGATTGAAGTCGTAAGGAATGCTAGAAAACTTTCATTGTCTCTGACGCTGACGACGAGGTGTGAGGAGAGAGAGGGCTGGCGATGTGAGAGAGCCGAACACCTCGAAACCTTCTGCAATAAAGTATATTTCACGACGCGTGGCTATGAGGACAGAGAAGATGACTATTTCGCCGCGTGATTTAGGTTCGAATCCCAGCTGGGGCCAACATTTGGGCAAAATACTATTTGCTTAAAATACAATTTGACAGTGAATCATAGCTTACATTCGATCGTATCGTCAAAGATTTATATAGGGCGCGGAAGCTAACGAAGAGTGAGTTCCTCTCCACGAACCGTTACAACAGTTAAAACAAGACTACAAAGAAATGCGAAAAGTCTGTTTTGTTAGCGCAGTTGCTTCTTCGCTGGGTTCGCGTTCGCGGGTAGTAGGCTCGATTCCTGCACGATAGTTGTTGCTAGTCTGTGTGTATTCCTCTGCAATTTTTTTCTGTAAATTACACTCACAATAAGGGAGAAATTATCGATGGTAGGATTCCTATGCAGGAATCTGTCAAGGTAGATACCACCCCAGGGCCAGTTATTCTGCCGTGAAGCAGTAGTGTGCAAACATTACTGTGTTTCGGTATGAAGGGCACTGAGAGCTAGTGTAACCACTGGGCAAATGAGACATAAGAACTGATGTCTCAGGATGACGGGCGCAGTGTGGTGTCACACAAAAATTTTCTGGGTGACACATTTGTTACGGGCAGACGTTGCACTTATCATTTGGTGAACGACTTGCTCGTTTCGACATAATATCAAAAAACAATCTAAATGTGGGGCAAAGTTTATTTTTATGGTACAAGAATAAGCGATGATCTAAATATTACCTAACTCAAAAGAAAGGCGTTAACTGACGCAAATAGTCCGACCAGTCGCAACTTATAAACGTACAACTGGAGCGGCTGTCACAAAGCGCAGTGTATCGCGTGACGTGCCGCCTCCGGTCCGGGGGGGCGGAAACAAGGAGGGGTGGTTACCAACATGTAGGTTGTGGGTTGTAGGCGATCGACGGGAGAGAATATTAAATTCCCTACTGTTTCTAGCATAGGTTTGTTTTATATTGTGCAAAAGGATGAAAACTGAATTTATATTTACGTCCTCTATTGCATGAAATTCGATGGCTGTACAAGCCTTTGCGTGAAGTGATTGGGATTAAGCTGGTGAAGTTTAACCCTTTTTTCCGCCAGGTTCTGGAGTCATGCGTCGTCATGGATAGTACGACCTTCATACCTGCACTGCCTCCAACTTCCTTTATCATCATCAACTTGCTCGATTTTAAATGAGGTCATGTCCCGCTTGAGGTAGTCCTAGTAGCGCAGCAAAGGTCCGCCATAGTTGTCTTCACATGCGCTATTTCGCCAAGTAAGAAGCCTCAACAGACGAGATGGGTCCATGCAATGCAAATGTCCTAACCACCGCAGCCGACGCTGGTTAAGCCTTGTGGTGAAACTCGGCAGTAGTACAATTTCAAGGACTCTCTCACTAGTGACTCTGTCCTTCCATGAAGAGCCTAAGATGATCCGTAGACAGTGCATGTGAAAGGCATTAGATTTCAAGCTTAGCATAGGATATCCAGTATTCCGTATGAGACTATGATGAGAATGCAAGCTTGGTATACCAATATCTTGGTTTTAGCACTGAGGTGTTTGATCTCTCCCACACTCTAGCACGTGTGGTAGTGGCTTAAGAGAATCTACCACCCCATCTCATCCCGTGGGGGTCGTTAAAGGCGACAGAAGGAAAATTAAAATCAGAAGATGGGCAGTAGCATCTTCCTGGAACATCAGAATAAATAAACTGCGGTTGCCAACCCGCCTGCCAGGCGTGGCAAAATTACCCTCAAAATGAAACCTACAAACTTTTGTAGCAATCTATGGGGGAGGCATATGTTCAGTAGTGCACAGGTAGGCAACTTCTTCTGTTGATTGTAGATGTAATAAAACAGAGTGATAGTAACACCTATGGGTTTTAGCCGGTAGAAAACCGCTCTTCAAGGTGATGGGGAACCCACACCCCTAGGAATGAAATGATCGCTGCCGACTATTTCTACATCTTTATGTTTATTATACTATTTAAAAAGTTTGATAGAAAAAATACTCCCCGCTGGGTTCCTTGCTGGTTCTTTTTTAGTCAACCAGTGTAGTTTAATATAAATTACGTGCAATTTCATAATATTTTATGTAAATAATCTACGTTGAACGAAACTAACTCTATTCTATTCTAAGGTAGGTACGAAAACAGCTCGAGATTTAAAAATAGAATCTGAAAACTTTTTTAATTCACTGCTCGGTTTCAATTGACCTACACATGCCCATTCAAGTTTTATTTCACTCTCATTAGATTTCTCTAAATAGAATCAATTTAGCGACGTCCGACGTCGTTATAAAAAAGGCAATTCAGTACGCACTTAACGATCTGACTGATGGACAGGTTACCTGCTATCAGAAGTGTTATAATGTTAATTCTGGATGTTTTGGATTATGGCTTTAATTTCTTATGTTTTGTCTTAAAACGATCGCTAGATTTGTTTTCCGTAAATTGTTTAATATTGTTGTCCTTAACTGTCATGCATGATATTAGTTCCAAAACAGTACATCTGACGACTTAAATTTTCATACAACACAACACTGCTATCAAAAAGAACTATTCGCTGTGAAGTGGAAATGCAACTGTTTGATAGTTATTTAAAACAAACTCATCTCACTCGAAATTCAACTTTAATCTGTAGAGTATTAAGTCCGGAAGGGTTATTATTTTATTTAACATTGTTAAAAGTTCCCGAATAAATATAGGGTGGAGTGCCGTGGATAAAATTAGCTGGCGACCAGCGAACTGTGAAGTGGACGCCCGAACGCGTTCGTCCTTTTCATCCCAAACCAACTAAACAAGCTGGTTTATTTGAGGAAAATCTGAAGTATCTTTCAAAATATATTCAGTATTCCTTTGAGTTGAGGCTTTAAAGTATTGTATAACTATAATTAATTTGTTTTTGATGATTGATATGAGGACTTCACAGAAATGAAGAAAAAATCATTATCATTATCAGGCTGTAAATAATCTACTGCTAGGGATAGATCTCTCAAAAGCTGGAGCATGAAAGTATTAGCTGCAATTAACAAGAATGGTAAGCAGACTGGGAATTGTAGTACCAGACGCAGCTATACTTGTCCAACAAGTTTGAAAAATTTCGCTGGTTTTTAGTTATCTCTCATCGAGTAAAGGATATCTGTTGCCTTCTATAACCTTTCTTTTGCCTCTCCTATAAAAGTAAAGTAAAGTTGCAGCCTATAAATGTCCCACTGCTGAGCACAGGCCTCCTATAATTTCTGAGAGGGTTCTGGAGCCGATAGGACGGAGCCGAAGTCCGCCACTGCCCAATGCGGGTTGGCGACTTCATAAATCTTTGAAACATTTTTTATTCCTCAGACATGCAGGTATCCTCATGATGCTTTCCTTGGCCGTGCTCAGCACGTGGTTAATCAGCACTTCAAATAACAATTTTAGTGGTGCCGGCACCGGGGATCGAACTAAGGTATATCGCGTACTATTAAATTTAAGGCGAGCTGCCAGCTCCTATCTTCCTTCACAATCTCTGTCACGAAATGTTTTTTAGTAAAAAAAAATCTTATAAAATTTGTTTCTGCCAACACCATTAGATATTAGGACCGTAACTCCAATGGTGTTGGCGAATTTTGATCTAAATATTTAGTTTTTATTCTAACTAATAAACATAGTTGCAGTCATATAAGTGGTAGGCGGAGGCCATTTACGTAGCCCTCGCAGGAAAAGAGCTGTGACCGGTGGTCGCTATTTTGGTACGAATCAAAAAATTCTTACCCCCTATTGCGTTCCCACGAGTAGTATAGTGACAGACATTGCTTATTATGGTGTTATTCTGCGTGAATAAAGGCTGTCCGTTCGTGGCTGATAAAAACTAGCAATGAAAATTGCCTAAGACGATGCTTGGAGAATTTAATGAGATCCTGGTTGTTCCATCTTCTTTTAAAAAAAAATTAAATGAAAAATTTCTTGTATCTCTACAAATTTCTAATGGCACCACACAGGTTTTTTTAATGGATAAAGTGATCACACGAGCAAAACGTTCACCCGATCTTAAGTGCAACGTCCGCCCATAACAAATGCTGTGTCACATAGAAAATTTCTGTGTGACACCACACTGTGCCCATAACCCTGAGACATAAGTTCTTAAGTTTCACATGCCCAGTGATTACGCTAGCTAACAGTGCCCTTCAAACCGAAGCACAGTAATGTTTGCACACTACTGCTTAACGGCAGAATAACTGGCCCTGGGGTGATACCTACCTGATTCCTGCATAGGATTCATTATTAGTTCATAAGTCCTATACACAGTAATTACACTAGTTAACATTGTTCTTTACTACGGTGGTACCTACCCAGACGGATTCCTGCGTGGGAATTCTAATACCAGTATTATGGTGGTAGGATTCCCACATATTTTTTAACGTTACAATTATCGATTTAAGATTATATGATTTCTTTTAGCAAAACCATTAAATACTTATTATATAAATTGATATTTGAATAAGCTTACTTGGTATTCACGAGACATTGAAGAGGGTTAGGCGACGGTGGGAACAGATGTATTTTTAAAAATGTTTACCTCGTTTAACGTTGTGGACTAGAAGTATATTTTAATAATTTATAAGAAACCAGTGACCCGCCCTCTCCTTGCTCTAGAATATTTTGTATCATTCATTATTTTCGTATCACACAAACATTATGACTGTAATAAATAGAATAGATTTTAACAAACATATTTGACAATAGATTCAATAGTTTGAAAGTTAGAACTTAGACGTCATCTCACAATCAATTTTGGTGTTTTAGAATAGAAGAGAATTATTTTTACTTAATGTAGATTATTTACATTAGATGTGTGTCAGGACGGTAGCAAGTGGAAAGATTTTGTCTCTGCCTACCCCTATGGGAAAGAGGAGTGGCTCTATGTATGTATGTGTGTGTTTACATAATAGGTACTAATTGAACGTAATCTCTTTAAACTTTATAGGTTCGCAGGTTTTGGGAGAAACTAGCATGAAAGTAATATAGCAAACAGTAGTACCTTTGTATGCAGAAATCCATTAAGGAAGTTAACACCGCGGTATCAGATAATCTGCCGTAAAGCAGTAATGTGCAAACATTACCGTGTTTCGGTCTGAAGTGCACTAAAAGCTTGTGCGATTACTGGAATTATGAACTGATGTCTCAGGTTAACGAGCACTGTGTGGTGACACGACATTTGTTATGGGCAGGCGTTGCCCTTACCATCAGATGAACGATCCGCTCGTCTCGTCAGTTTCTTCAATATAAAAAAGGAAGAAAAATACGTTAACCAGAGGAGCAGTCAGAATTTTGGTACTGGAATTATCTATGTGTACATCGATTCATTAATTTTCTCGACGTATTTCTTATTGGCTGACGTTGCTACTAACACCAGATAAAATATTTGCTCGTTTTCTCTTTCATCTATAAAAAATAACGATTTTCTTAAATTATGATAATTATAATTATGTATCGATCAATGTCAAGTATTCATGGAAAGTTTTTAACTGAAAAATGTATGCTCCAATTTCTGTACAGAACGTTTTAGTCGTTTAGTTCGTAGGGTTTTAATTAAAATTTCAACAAGGCTCACGTCGCTCCCATGTATGTGCTTTGTTATTTTGCTTTGTAAAATGTAAAGGTACGGTAAATCGTTTTGAAAGTGTTTAATTTTTTTTTTACAAATTTTAATTTGTTTACTGGCTTTCGCTCACTAAATCTTTTTAAAATACACTTTACCTCGTTTATAATTGCTGTTGGTTAATCATGCCAATGTAACAAACAATGTAGAATCTACTGCTGGACAAATATTAAAGAAAACATGTGAGAGAAGAACTATCAAACTGAACGATACTCTTATTTTATTGAGATTTTAATAAAAAACTACCATCCAAAATTTTGATTTTCGTGGGTTATCTAAAAAAAAATCTTTCGTACAAACCTTGTTCTGACATTTACACAACAAAAGAAAATAAACCAAATTGGTCGAGCCGGTCTCAATTGATGATCTTTCATACATTTATATTAGTTTTGTATTTTAATACATGACATTATTACTCGTATTTCGCTTTTGCTGCTAAATATTCTAATAACTACGTCCAGCATATTTTTTTTTATTTTTTTCACTTTATACAAAAGGATATTTTTATTGAAGAAGGTGACGAGACGAGTAAAACTTTAACCTGAAAGTAAGTGCAACATCTGCCCACAAGTGCTGTGCCACCCAGAACATATCGCACCGCACTGCGCGACACCCTGGGGCATCCGTTCTTAAGTCTCTTTTGCCCTGTAATTACACTAGTACTCAGTGCCCTTTATACCAAAACACAGTAATGTTTGCACACTAATGCTTTACCACAGAATTACTGGCCCTGTGGTGGTACCTACCCAGACGGATTCTTGCACAGATCCTACCACCACTCCAACGACACTATTCGATTTTTTTTGTATCGTAAGTGCTTTTTACAGATATATACATTTCACACGGACTTTCTTCGTAGAAGTCACGTGCTCGAACTGCTTGGCCAGGTGAACGTTATACATTTATATTATTTATATTATAATTTAAATAGATCACTGAACTAAAAGAAAAGGCAAATAATTTAATTTTGGTATTTGAAAAGTTACCAACGAAATGGTTTCTGAGTCATGAATAAGCTTGCTGTTTTTAATGTTTCGCGTACCTAATTCATTTTTTTCCACTCCTAATCATCGTGGGAACTCGACGGTATGCTGTAAATTCTCAGAATCAATGTTCGAGTACATATCGAACAAAAGAAATATTAAAATCTAAGATAACGAATGCAATAAAGTCAGTTTCGGTCTAATGATAACCGATAAGGATATATGTTTGGGTACTTCTTATTTAATTTGACTTTTATACTTTGCCATAAATCTCAATCGAAAATAAATTGAATCCTTAACCTTATTAATGGCTTTAGATTAAATTAAATTATATACATCTTTGAAAATCTTTTAAATATCTTGACTTCTTTTAATTTTGTTTTTATATTTACTTTTTAAATAAAAGTATAAAAGAGATTAAAAATAAAAGAAAAAAAATTCAAATTTAGTTGCAGAAAGTCCTTCCCATTCTTCGTGGTATAATTGTAAGAACGCCCGCTGTATTTCTTCGCTGAGCAGTTATACTTCATCTTTTATCGAGAAAAAAAACTACAGTTTTGTCACGAGCTGCAATAATAAGACAGATACAGTGTCTTTAGAATATTAAATCCGTAATTTTTTTAATTATTACTTTCCTAAAGGAGTTACAACGCGTGTTAATTAAGCACATAGTTCTGTCATCAGTAAGCCGAACTGCTCTGTCGCGGGTCTTGGATTCAGAGCTGAATATTTGTGCAGCACACAACTGATATTTTGGATGTTTTTTTTTATAGCATAAAGCGATGAAACGAGCAAAACGTTCACCTGATGGTAAGTGCAACGTCTGCCCATAACAAATGCTGTGTCAACCAGAACATTTCTGTGTGACACTACACTGTGCCCATCACCCTGAGACATAGGTTCTTAAGTCTCATATGCCCAGTGATTACGCTAGCTCACAGTGCCCTTCAAACCGAAACACAGTAATGTTTACACAGTACTGCTTCACGGTAGAATAACTGGCCCTGGGGTGGTACCTACCTAGACGGACTCCTGCATAGGAATCCTGCCACCAGTAAAATTGTATTGTGATTGTACCCTAATTTCTGTCCTTCCATTTGATCCTTCCTCCGATCTTATCCCATAGGCTATATATTGGTTCCAGAAAGATGAAGACGAGTAAGTGCCTCTGCTTGCACTATAACTTCTAGCACAATAATAAATTGTTAGCTCGTTTGGCGTGATGGCAGTGGCTATTCTGTACTGGTCGTGGGTGCGATTACCGCCCGAAACAAGTATTTGTAAGGCTAAAGTACTCGTATATATACAAAAGGGCGCTGTTTTTTTACAATATTTACATTCCTAATAAGTTAACAGCTTACAACAATATCGAAGCTGAGAACATAGGGAACCATATACCCTAAAAGAAATGAAATTCAATCCGATCTCTGAATCATTGGAAACCTGTTGGTTTTAAATGGTTAAAAAAAGGCAATATTCAGTGAATGTGGTCCATTTATAGAAGTTAATCGAATGTACGGCCGACTGCCCACGGGCCTTTGTCCATGCTTTTAATTTGTGCCAGCTTGGACACGAGACTGTGAGCGGCCTATTTGTGGAATACAGTTGGAGAATAAAATTTTAAACACTTCGCATAACTTTTGTGAAGCCCTTCAAACATTTATAAGTGTTAATTATTAATTTGTTATCAAGTTTAAGTAGACTCCCGAGTATAACGGCTGTCTTAATTTCTACACTTACAGAAACAATTTTAATAATAAAGGTTTTTATCTTTAACGCTAAAATGTATCACGACGTTTTATTATACCTAGCTGATTCGCGCCCTCTACGCTGGGCGTAATGAGTTTCTTTTTTATTGCATAAAGTGATGAAACGAGAAAAACGTTCACCTGATGGTAAGTGCAACGTCTGCCCATAACAAATGCTGTGCCACCCAGAGAAAATTCTGTGTGACACTACACTGTGCCCATCACCCTGAGACATAGGTTCTTAAGTCTCATATGCCCAAAGATTACGCTAGCTCTCAATGCCCTTCAAACCGAAACACAAATGGTTGCACACTACTGCTTCACGGCAGAATAACTGGCCCTGGGGTGGTACCTACCTAGACGGATTCCTGAATAGAAATCCTACCACCAGTCCGTTTAGCTATTTTAAAGAAGAAATCTGTTCTTGGTAGGTGTCTATGTCATGAAAAGAATATGTATGCCAAATTTCAAGTCAATAGGTCTTATAATTTCGGAGATATCAATGTGGCAGTGGTAAATTAGCTTATAAAGTATATTATCGTTAATTAAGATAATGAAATCACAGAAAGAGAAATGTCTTACATGGCTATATCAAGATTGTTTTCGTTAAGCCCTTAAACAAATATAATAAAAAACCAGATTTATAATTTACTTAAAAATAATATTGCAAAGGAAAACGTAACGCTTTCTTCCTCAAGTGTACAAAAGAGTTCCAACATCGGAAAAATAGTGAAAGCGAATGCTTTTTCTGATTCGACAATCACAAATGTATACGATTTGGCTGTTTTTTACCTTGGACGCCCTTTATCTGAGAAAGTGAGAGTTTACATTTTTAATAACCGAGGAAAGTAAATTTAAGAAACGAAATCACACGGTTTAGAAAACATATTACATTGTTCCATTTTTATGGAAACGACTTAGTTATAATTATCATAAAATGTATATTTTTTACACGTGGCAACACGAAATCAGAGATGGCATAAAATGAAGTATGATTGGGGTATATTTATCCATCAATACTAATATTAAGAGCCGTGGTAGCTCAGGGGCCTGGTGCTCGTCTTTAATTTCATAGTAAGCGAGTAACCTGGATTCGATCCCAGTGCCAGCACCTCTAAAATTGTTCTAAAATGTTAAGTGCTTATTTACCACGTGCTCAGCGGTGAAGGAAAACATCTTGAGGAAACCTGCATATCAGAGGAATATAAATATTTCGAGGACATGTGATGTCCGCCAACCCGTATTGGAGCAGCGTGGCGGACTATTCCCCGCTCCAAAACCCTCTCAGAAATGATTCTGAGGGGGTTTTGGATGATGAGATCTCCTCTCATGAGGGGGCCTGTGCTCAGCAGTGGGACATTTATAGGCTGTTACTTTACTTTTTTTAATAATATTATAAATGCGAATGTATATCTCTTTGTCATTTTGTGTGCTTGTTACTCGTTAAAAGAATACTTCCACTCCATCTCATCCAATGGATCTCGTATAAGGCGAGTAAGGAATTAAACTGCACTGTGCACCCAACAGCGCATGGTGGCGATGGGCTCACCACCTATCACACCAAGTGCATTATATTGTTTTGGTGAAACGCGGATTGTGGCAGTCATCTGTTTTTGCAGTGCCCAGTCTCTGACAACCCTTTATGGGATACAGTCGTAATCTGATGTATGTATGTATGTAACTATTTTACGGTTATCCGCTGAACCGATCTTGACGATCCCAATTAAAACCTGTACTAAGCTAAGTTACTAGAGACACTAAAACATTCACATTACATTCAGAGATTCCTTAAGAAATTCATTCCCAAAAAAACATAGCGGACCTAAAATAGAAGACGGTTGCCGATTAGGATTTGAACTACGACTTTGTCTATGAACTATGAAAGCTATGAATCAATAAGCATATTAATCTATACATAAATAAGCCCTTACTAAAGCTAGATGTTAATTATGATCAATTAACATATTCAATTTCTATGTAAATCGGTAAACCTCATAACCACAAAAACTGCCTGCGGTTAGAAAATGCCCAATTACCTTTAGTTAAGTGACTGTTAAATGCGGTTTGTTAACTTTGTCGGCGTTAGTATGTCATTAACATATAAATTAAAATCATATTCAAAAAGCATCAGGTGGATACATTTTCAAAAAATACTGTCATATTAGTCTTACGGTTTTCGAAACGAGGTAACCCAGGGGCAGGCCGCCCGGCGAGAAAATTGGGCCTGAATGTTAATTATTTGTTACTTTAGTAGAATCTATACAGATAATTTTATTAAGGAAAATGTTTTGTTACAATGAAGAATTAAGAAAAAATGCAAATAATAAGAATCAAATATTAGGTAAGATGTCATTCATAGAAACAGCAAAACACTAAGGCAAAGACGCATCAACGAATTGCATGGATAAAGTTAAAACAAACGGTGGTATGAACCCAATGAACTCGGAACATGGTTACGTAATAATTTCATTAGAAACGATATCAATACGCCCTTTGTTCAACGTTGCACGCTGTCAATTCCGCCACAATTCAATTGAACCCATATGTAAAGGCTCTAAGGTCATAATGTAGTACATGAAGAATTATATTAAAATAGTGGCCTAAAAGCAAAAGAACGGCGGTTACATTGTAACTAAAATATCTTCAAATTAATGTAAGTCCCTTATAACTTACTAGCTGATGCCCGCGACTTCGTCCGCGTGGATATAGGTTTTGAAAAATCCCATGGGAACTATTTTTTTTCCGGGATAAAAAGTATCATATGTCCGTCTTCAGGATGCAAACTATCTCTGTGCCAAATTTCGTCAAGAGCGGGTCAGCATTTGAGCCGTGAAAAGGTAACAAACAGACAGAGGGACAGAGTTACTTTTGCATTTATAATATTAGTATAGATCAGGTTCAGTTACCTGTAGTCTCAAAGCAAAAGTGTTTTACCAGTCCGTGTTTTCAGTGATGACATATTGAACTGAGGCGTGGTTTTTCACTGCAGTTCGCATGAAGCTTAGTTGTTCAGTGACCTAAAAAATGGCTATGCTCGGTGTTTCTCTGCGAGATAGAATCCGTAACGATGACATCTGCAGCAGAATTAGAGTAACCGACGTAGCCATCAGGATCAGCAAGCTAAAGTGACAAGCTCGTAGTACCGTGTGCAAAAATTATTGTGTAATTACTGAGAAGGGTACTGGGTACTTTTTCTTCGCGTATACATTATTTTTTAGACAAAACTAATGATTTGCCTTCTGTCAGACGCCATGACAATTCGTAATCGTTTCCTTTAAAGCTACCACACGGTACCCTAAGTAGTACCCGATACATTTAGTAGTATAATTTTTAAATTATTGTCAAAGATAGGGGAATATATATGCTCGTTGCTTGAATCTTGTAACTTGGACCACAGTACTCGTCACTTTGTGCGTATCGGCCAAGGTTACTACATGTGCGAATAAACAGCACAAATAAGCGTTGTATGAGACCGATTGATTCACACCCCTCCGTAAACAAGTAGGCAAAAGTTGTGGTCGATTTTCCAACTTTCGTAGCTTGTTTACTTTGTTCCACATATATACGTATTAACGTGTTTATCTCGTAACCCTAATTATTGATATTACAATATAATAAAGCGAGAGAAAGATTAATTTAAAAAATTAAATTTTTTTCAAAGATAA
This sequence comes from Luehdorfia chinensis, assembly GCA_019845155.1. Taxonomy (NCBI): domain Eukaryota; kingdom Metazoa; phylum Arthropoda; class Insecta; order Lepidoptera; family Papilionidae; genus Luehdorfia; species Luehdorfia chinensis. The sequence goes on from JAHVAK010000612.1 coordinate 929,518, forward strand.
ATATTTCTAATTGCTAATGAGCTAAATGAGTATGACGTATTTTGGGCTGATTTCGAACATAACAGCTGGTTAGCAGGATTTTTGCTGGAATCAGTTTTTATTTTATGACTGATGGTTACTGTTAGCTCGAAGGCTTTTACAGTTGCGCTGGATTGAAAGGGTGGCCGAGCGCAGAGAACACTTAGCCGAGACCTTTCTGGAATCCGTTAGTGTATGTACCATCACTTTGCTAGTTATTCTGCCGTGAAGCAGTAGTGTGCAATAAACAATACTGTTTTTTGGTTTGAATGTCACTGATATCTACTGTAATAACTGGGCATATGAGATTTAAAAACTTATGTCTCAGAGTGACGAAGTAGTGTGGTGCCAAGCGGAAATTTTCAAGGTGACGCAGCATTTGTTATAGGCACGACCCAGGTTAACGACTTGCTCGTCTCGTCACATTCGTCCATTAAATGTGGTTGTTGAACAACTAAAGCACATCGGCACCCACTCATCTTCACCTCCCCGTATCCGAAGTAATGTATGTGCTCAGATAGGAAGTAGGATCGTATAAGATGTCAGTGTTACAGGATACAATACAACCAGACCCAAAAACCAAGATTTTTTGTGTTCCCAAAACAAAGTGAGCAACAAATTTACAGATACACTAAACCAGTCATATGATTACATGTTAAAGAAAAGAAAGTTAATTTTCTAAGATCCGCACACAAAATTTATAATGTGTGTGTATTACCTAGTTTTTGATGAGCACCGCCAGCCCTCCCTCAACAGGCGACTCGGCGGATGACTGTCGTAGAGTCAATATCACTTGATAATGCCTCGTTTTGAGGCGAAACACGTGTCGTGTTCTCGACTTCAGTGGTGTGTTTTTTGCTAGTGGTAGTGTTGTAGTGGTGGAGGGTATTTGGTGGCGGTATTTATTTGCTTATGCACGCTGTTGAGGGAGGGCGGGCGGTGCTCTTCAAAAACTATATAATACAATCACACACACCATTTTAAATTTTGCATTCGGATTTCAGAAAATTAACGTTCTTTCCTTTATTATAATGGATTTCCGCAAAGTAACGCCTGATTCTATGAATGATTATATGTGTTACTTAGGACTAATATCTCCTACAATGAATCTAGGCACATATGTTTTGCATTCGTTGAAATTAACATTTAAGATATGTTTTGATTTTGTTGATGTTTTATGGACCAGGCCCTTGAGAAATACCTAGGAATACGAATGTTCTTAATAATTTACTTGAATAAAATGAGCTTTTGAATAAGTTTACAAATAAATAAACAAAAAAGTCTAAATCCAGCAGTGGATAGTAAAAAGCTAACGTTTCATAAACATAAATATATATAGGTATCTGTGTCTATCGGCGGGGCTATTACGTATACAAAGAGAAGATCACTTATAAAAGAGTTGAATGAATATCCGTCAAACAATTGTTTTCATACTGGTTATGGTTAACGAAAATTACTATTATTTTTCATATGACATCTATTTTGTTTATCGTAACCAGTATGCAGACACTTATTTAGCAGATATTCGTACAACACTTTTGTAAGTGATCATCACTTTGGATACGCAATAACCCTGCTGGTTCGTCACCCGTCTCGTCTCATTTCTCGGTTAGGGCGAAAAGTAGGCTACTTGAGTGGCCTCTGCCTACATCTTATATGTGAAAAAGGCGTGACTGTATGTATGTATTTATGTATCTATGTCTATTTTAGCATAAAGTATATAGGGCTACATTTAGGAATTGTTATTTGTTATTCTTATTCTATAACGTCAATTGCTGCACCTATCACCAAATCACAAAAACATGCATTGACTTGCAATGAAATAAATTTATAAAAGTAATGCAATGAAGAATAAATAAATCATACATAAATAAACCGGTAAAGATTTTTTCTACTTTAATTAAATATAGTAAATTTGACTGAAGAAACTTCAAAAGAATAATACATAGGTAAAAACAAACAATTCGAAATTCGTCACACGATACAAAATAAATGAAAACATACACACATCAAATAAATCGAATCAACACGACAGTGTCAAATGAACTACACAAACAAGGTCATGAAAGCATCTCATTACCGAAGCCGGAAAAGGGTTGTAACGGGAGGTCTTTTGACGGCCTGAATACGTTAAAATATAACGCGTAATATTGCGATCCAGTGTGAGGAGAGTTTCGCTGACTTTCAATTCAAATAGGAAAAACATATTTTTCATCTATTCCTGCACCTATTTCTATGATTTCTCAAGTATCACAGGTGCGACTTTTTTCATATATGTACAAACAACAATCTGTATGCCATAGAAATATTTGATTCGAGTGGATACCGAAGACGCGACCAGTAGCGGAGAAGGCTGTCGCTTACCTTTGCGCCACCAATGAGTGTGACATTGTCAGATATTAACATTCCCATAAATCCTTGAAAGTATTCAATGATCCTGTTAGATTCAGAAAAATATGTTTGAAAAACAAAAAAAGTTATCAAATTTTACACTCAGGCTAAGCATCTAAGGTGTAGTTTTTCAAATAAATTACTTGATAGTGTAGACTTTAAAATTCACGTATTCGTAGCCACATAATATTTTAAGATATTACGATGCAATAAATACTAATTCAATCCCAGGACTCTTATCTAGAATATATGTTTTTACGTCTGGTAGCGGCTTAAAAGAATCTACCACCTCATCTCCACCTCAACAGAGGGAAAATAAAAACCAGGAGATGGCAGCAGAATCTTCCTGGAACATCTGAATAAATAAACGGCAATCTGCATATATTGCATAGCAAAACATAACGAAAATAAATCTAAAATAATCACGTTTATACTTGTACTAATTTGTGTAATGTTTATATTGGTACTTGTACCAATGTTAACTATAAATACGTACTTACCAATTTTAGTTGCGATTTCGTACCATTCAGTACCACTGATCAAAGTTTTCGCATCACCAACTGCAACTGTACAGAATTGTTTACTAATTGTTTAAATCGCTCAATCAACACTATAATGACTACAAAAATGTGCGCCCACTTAAACACCGAACCACAGACTGCACTAACATACCTGAACCAATAGGGACAGATAAAAAATATTTTTGACAAATGTGTTTTTGTTCCCCTGTCAAAAATGTTGAGCGTATCGACCCCCTACTGCTTCTACCCTTACCAAAACTATTTACCGCTGTAAGTAAAGCCATTCGCGTGTATTAAAGATGTATAGAGTCTATTATTCCCTGAAATTCTTTTGAACGGTAGCAAATTAGTTGTTCAGTTTGACATGCGTTTCTGCGAATATTATGTCTTAGGACATTGCGTCCTGTGAGTAGAACAGTAAAGCATTTTATTGCAAGTCAAATACAGATTGTTGTTCTAAAAGAATTTAGTCATTTTCTAGAAATGTTTACCTGAATCGCAGATAAGACTAATCGTTTATGTATTGTTCGGTCTCAAAATGACGTAAACGATACTTTGTCACGATTGTTGTATTTAATAAATGGTCACGTTTTCACTCACTTTTTACCGTCTTTTTTAATAACCTTGTCATAACACTCAAGTGGATCACAGTTTAAAAAAAAAGCGGCGACGGTAAGTGGAGGTCTCTTAAGGACCAATAAAGTAATAAAAATTCGGTAACTGACGAATCCAAACGTCAAAATTGAAAGTAACGCTTCTAGGTCGTAAAAAAAAGGGTAATACGAGTATATTTAGGATAAGATATTTTTGTTAACCAGACAAATTTATAATAAGTAGATGACGAACAGTCAATGAATTGACTCTATAATTATAACTATAGTTCGTAAGCAAATTGGCGACCAATAAAAATACCTAATTTTTTATAAACGTTGAAGATGAAATAATCTTTTTAATTTTTTTTAAATGCAGAACATCTTCTGTATCATCGCTGCGTTTCACAAGCACATATTCCACATGCACAACACAACCAGACCCGAAAACCACCAACTTGTGTTTTTGAACAAATGTTGGCTTCGTCTGGGATTTGAACCCAGGACCCGCGACGTAGAAGTCAGGTACTCTAACTACTAGGCCACGCAGTCGCCGATTTTTTTTGAGATATTTATACAACATCCACAATACCAGGTAACAATAAATTTAGATAGTAAGTCAAATGTATGTTATGTTAACTTTATTGCCTTACTTTAAGGGTTATATTTGACGACCACGTGAGATAGTGGTCCGGTTACCTGATTTCTACGCCGCCGGTCCTGGGTTTGAAGCCCAGCCGGCGCTGACATTTGTGCAAAAAGAAATTGTTGGTTACTGAGTAAGACGCACCTACGATAAATGGGAAATCCTAATGTGAAGCATGATTTTTTAATAGATAAACATAAAAATGAATAAATAAATATTTATGAATTTTTGAGTAAGCGATAGTAGTGTTTAATCGAGCAGCTACTAAGGTATCTCGCCAAAAGATTCAGTAGTTTTCAAATGAACTCGGACAGACAGACAGGGAATACATATGTCTCCGAATTTATTGGTTGCTAAAACATTGCCTGCCTATTTCGTATAAGAATTTAGAAAAGAAGAAAGTTAGAGAAGTTTATATAGGTAAGTTCTTAAACGAAAGATAAATTCAACAGATCCGAAGTTTTTATTTTATCTTATACGATGGACCGTTAACATATGGTGGCGGCTTAAGAGAATCTACCACCCCATCTCATACCGTGGGTGTCGTAAAAGTCGACAGAGGGAAAACTTAAACCGAGAGATGGGCAGCAGTATCTTCCTGGAACATCTGAATAAATAAACTGCGGTTGTCAACCCGCCTGCCAAGCGTGGCAACTATGGCAAGATGCCCCCAAAATGAGAGCTACTAACTTTTGTGGCAATCTATGGGGAGGCCTATGTTAAGCAGTTGACTAGTGATAGCTGAAATGATGATGATGAATGTGTTGGATAGCTTTGTACGGATGGTATTGTTTCCTCACAATTAATACAATAGTTAATACATTTTACATAGATTTATAGATTTATTTTTATTTATTTATTTATTACTTTTATTGTTTCCCTCGCAATGAAAGGTTACAAAGGACGGACGTAATGCCTTAACCCATTTTCTCCCAGTCAACCCATGGAGTGGTGATATTTTGATGTAGGTGTAACAATAAAAGACGAAAAATATAATATAAAATAATATTATAATAATTCATCATTCGTTCATCGTTTCAACAAGTCCACTGCTGAACACAGGCCTCCCCCATAGACAGTCCCAAAAGTTTGTAGCTCTCATTTTGGAGGGATTTTGCCAAAATTGCCACGCTTAGCAGGCGGGTTGGCAACCGCAGTTTATTTATACAGATGTTCCAGGGAGATACTGCTGCCCATCTCCTGGTTTTGATTTTCCCTCTGTCGAGTTTTACGACACCCTCGGGATGAGATGGGGTGGTAGATTCTCTTAGGCTCCACCACACGTATATATAAAAACACATATACTACACACAATTAAAGATCTCATTACAAAATAAACTTGGCTTGCCTTTTTCATAGAAGAGCGCACGAGCAAGCGGCTTACCTGATGGTAAGTGACCACCGAAACCCATGAACATTTGCAATACCAGAGGAATTGGGAGTGCGTTGCCAGACTTTGAGAAATAAGTAGGCTGTTGAAGGACCCTAAGTTGTATCGGTATATTTATTGTATATTTTAAAAACAAATATTTATTCTTCCAAAAGCCATTTTGGAAGAATTATTATCACAACTCATAGATAACGTATCTTAAAAAATCCAAGTGTATTGTTTACCCAAGGCCGGACTTCTTAGAATGAAGACTTTCGGAACCTCAACAATGTAAAGTTTATTGGAAAGTATCATAATAATAGAAATAAACATTTTTGAGTCATTGTGCGAAATCACGGATGTTCTTCTGAATCAGATTTTACTTAGCGGAATTCTTACTCATGGTATCTATTTAACCTTGTAACGATACTTCCTCTTTTGACTCGTACCAAAATGGCGGCGACGCGGTTCGCCACCCGTCACGTCTCGTTTCCCGCGCGGGCGAAAAGTAGGCTACGTGAGTGACCTCTGCCTACCGCTTATATGGGAAGAAGGCGTGACTATATGTATGTACTCCCTCGTTTTGGTCAGGCTCAGGCTAACGTACAAAACATTTTAAAGAATTTCATATAACATTAGTTGCGAAAAATTTGTATACGTAAATCTGTAATACTACAGCTTCTTTCCATTGAAAATATTTCACATACAACATCCAAACCAATGGGATTGGATTTGTGATTAGTCGAATCGTATGGAAAATAAGCATACTCTTTTCGATGATAGCCGATAGGTGTCCAGCAGAGTAGATAGCACTTACCTCTTTCCTACCGAGATGTGTTAAGAGGCGACTAAGTTATTGTTCGGACAGCTTTCATTCGTGAAGATAACATCATAATATACAATGCTGTCACTAAACTGCCCGTGGGAACGCATTTGAGAGTAAGATTTTTTTGAATCGTACCTAAATGGCGGTTCGCGACTTGTCACGTCCCGTTTCCCGCGAGGGCGAAAAGTGGGCTACGTTAGTGGCCTCTGTCCACCCCTTGGGAAAAAGGCGTGACTATGTATCACTGGCTCTCGATACAATAACATAGGCCTATAATTACGAGTATTATTTTTTACAAATGCGGATAGCAAAAGAAATTGTCGACACATTCCGGTTTATGATTATGCGTCGCTTTATCTAGAATTAAGCAAACGAAGTGGAGATTTCACTATCTCTTAAAAGTTTGTTTATCACTAGTGACGGAAACGTGGTGAAATTATTATCTCTAGAAGATTTATTGACGCTACGAATAGTATTTAGCGAGTTCCCGCTAAAATGTTTGTTTACCTTCAAGTTTCTATTTATTGCGGACATAACGCTTCTTAGCTGCTCGTTTGTTCTAGTGGCATTAGTTAAATGTTGTGCGAAATTTACATTTGATGATGCTTACTGCGTGTGATGGCGGCTTAAGAGAATCTACCGCCCCATCTCATCCCATGGGTGTCGCAAAAGTCGACAGAAGGGAACTGAAAACCAGGAGACGGACAGCATGCACAACCTGCCTGCCAAGTGTGGCAATTATGGCAAACTCCCTCCAAAATGAAAGCTACAACTTTTTATCGAATTATTTAGGGAGGCCTATGTTCAGCAGTGGACTAGTGATAGGCAGAAATGATGATGATGATGATGGTGCTTACTGGACATTGTAATTATACAGATTAATAAGATGAAAGGATTGCCCGAATTCCAAAAGCCAGACAGATTCGTTATCATCTATTTCTATACTAATAATAAAACGGACGAGTTTGTTTGTTTAAACACGTTTAATCTCACGCTTTAACATCACGCTACGACCCTTAGGAGTTTCTTTATATTTAGTAGAATAATAGCTTATTAATGGGTAAAATGAAAAGAAGAGCTTTTATTTTCAACCATATGTTATGTCTATGGTTGTAAGAAGTTGACGACAGGCGACATGTATATCTTCACACTAGGCGACCCTTTATCATAAACAGAAAACTACGAATTACAAAATTATTACTGACTAAATGGAATTTGGTACTATACCGCGATGTACGATGGTGAAACTCAGCGGCTGGAATCATTCCGAACAATTCCTCGGAACACTCCCCATAGTAAATACGATAAAAAACGCAAAGTGACGCAACGTCTCTTCGCAGGGCCAGTCGATCAAGCTTATCGGAAAGAACCTGGTCGTCGACGATTCAAGCGCTCTTCGCTGGACGCGGTCAAATGGAAGGAGCTGGCACAGGGTTGCCCCGCCCAAAGATGAGAACAGTATTCCATGTCTGATCTGGGCAGGACGTCTCCTCCAACTAGTAATATTGAGATGTTGTATATATAGTTCGCATCTCAGAAAACTTTCATAGCGCGATTATGGACATATGGGAATATTTCTTGAGCTTCTCATGTGGCGACATAGATGTCGCTACATTCCACATTGCGTTCCCACGAGTAGCTAGCCATCGGCACGGCAACCACTGGCTCGGCGGTGAAGAAGAGAAAAGGATTAAGTAGGAAATGGACTAGGGGTAGGGAATGGGAAGTAGAAAAAGAAACTGAGGTGTAGGGTACCACTATATCGGAAGGAACAGGAGGAGATAGCAGTACCTCGGGAGACCGGGGCCGATTACCCAGTACTCTACCGTATTTCTCTCTGGCCTAATACAGACCGTAAAAAAATCAGATCGACATTTAAACAAACACATTGGGATCCTAATGTCTTTGTCAGTACATGGCGGCTCTACGTGTTATTACTAAATCATTAAATAACTTGGAAGTCCATATTAATGCAATAATATAGCTGGAGAGTTTGTATGTTTGAACTAGCTAAACTCAGAAAATATTATTCCGGTAAGAAAAAAATAATATTCATATGATAGATCGTTTATTGAGAAAAGCTTAATGATAAGGTTTCAAGGAGCCGCACGTTGGAAACCGAACATTACCAAGGAAAGCTGAACTGTGCACGACGGACGTTTTTTTTTTTTTTTTAGGACTGATGGTCACTGTTAGCCCGAAGGCTTTTACAGCTTCGCCGGATTGAAAGGTGGCTTAGCCGAAACCTTTAATGGATTTTAACCATTTATGGATGACTGGCGCAAGGAGGGGACCTCGGCTTGGACCGTCATCCTGTTCGCGAGAGTAACAGGCTTGAGGAGGCCCAAGGGGGCCGGCCTCGGCTCGGTCAGTTACTGCAATCCGGAGGGCAATATTACTACTACTATAATTATTAATACCATGATTATTATTAGATAAGTTTACCACCAATTCGGAATGCGTTTCCGCTGGAGAAGAAATGGCGCAAGAAACTCCAGCGATGCTTCTGTTTATGCTAGGGAAGAACCGGCCTGAGATGCGGCGGTATCGCGAATAACTTTGTCTGATACGCCCATGCCGACGGCGGGGGCGGTATGATGGTGATAATGGGTGTTTGTGTAGTGTTGAGTAGAGCGCTTGGGCAGTAGTGGTCGCGTCGTCAGGGTCCTCGAGGACGTGCCTCGGTCTCCTTTTTCCGCGGGTCGAGTTTTGGTGTATCGCGAGGGGGTTGTAAGTGGCGGCACTGACAACCAGTGGGTTGGGGTGCGTGGCAGCAGAGTCGAAGTATCGGCGAGAGGCCAACTTTAGATATTGGGCTATGGTAGGAAGCCCTAAATCGATATGAAGGTTAGCATTACGCACGAACCACGGTGCTCCCGTGGCTTTACGCATGAATCGATTTTGTATTACCTGAAGTCGGTGAATTTGACGCGGGGAGGCATGCGCAAATACGGGGCTTGCGTATGTCATAATTGGCCGAATACAGGCTTTGTAAAGTGTAATTTTATTACGTAGGGACATTTTGCTACTTTTATTTAGTAACGGATGTAATCATCTGCGAAGAGGGCGAGTTCGACGCCGCTGGTGTGCGGTATGTCGTTCGTGAAAAGGGTGTAGAGCACGGGACCTAGGACTGAGCCTTGTGGTACGCCGGCTAGGATGGGATGTGATTCGGATCGCACCCCCTCGACGCGGTAGCGGAAGGTTCGACTGCGTAAGAAATCTCGTATGATGAGTACGAGGCGATCTGGCACACCGTGTCCATATAACTTGTATATGAGCCCGTTGTGCCAGACCTTGTCGAACGCTTTCGCCACGTCGAAGAAGAGCGCTCCGGTATGAAGCCCGCGTATGAAGCGGGATTGAATGTGCTCCGTTATGCGGTGCACCTGTTGGGTACATGAGTGTTTGGCACGGAATCCAAACTGCTCGTGGATGGGTTCCCTCGAGACTGCATGAAGTCTCTTAAGCGGGCGAGAAGTAGGCGTTCGTATATCTTGCCTAAAGCCTTGAGGAGGCTTATAGGCCGATATGCGGTGGGATCGGACGGGCCGCGGGGCATAGCTAGTTAATGATACAAGTAGAAACTTCTCGTGTCACTTTTAGTGCAAAAAAATACAACAATATTAATGTAAAGCATCCACGTAGCGTACATAACCCAATAAATAAATAAAAAAAATCTGGAACCATCTCAGAAATATTGAATAAGGAACACAAATTCGAATTCCAGATGGAGTTGAATAATGGAATGCGTATGTCACAAATAAGAAAGAGTGACTGCGCGTCTCTAGTCCTTTGGTCCTATTAAAGGATAATTTAGTTTATATTGTCATCGGAGAACGAAGTAACACTATGGACATACCAAAGAATGTAGCGTTGGAATAATCTTAAAAACTTCGGTTACTTTTTTTTTAATTATAAAGTGCACTTTAGTGAAATAAATTAAATATGCACATTAAAATATGATGTCAAAGAAACTATTTTTTTTTATCTGAAATTTTCGAAATTAAATGCAGTGCTCCACAAATATATAACACAACCTCAGATTTTGATTTTGAACTAACTACTTATATTTACGCGAACACTACACATTTAAATTAAACTAAGTTTACGCATTTTATCGCGTTTAATTTTTTACTATGAGAGTTACTTTTATATCAGATGTCCTGATGTCATAGTTAACCTGGGGTACCTTCAGCTTTTAATTATTATTTTTGGGTCCGATCTATCACCTCAGTCCTCCCATGACCATGGGTGCTGTAAAGCACTCGAAACGTCGGGTTATAAATAGTAAAAAATTAAACGCGATAAAATCCGTAAACTTAGTTTCATTTAAATTTGAACTGACTTTCAAAAATTTTAAAATCTTAAGAACATCTCTATTTACGTAAGGACGGGTAAATCGATTCAATTTATTTAGATACGCTGTGGTATGCGGTGTGGTGTCGTGTCGTAGCGGCTTAAGGAATCTACCACCCAATCTCATTCCGTGAGTGTCGTAAAAATCGACAGAAAAAAAATTAAAGCCAGAAGATGGGCAGCAGCATCTTCTTGGAACATCAGAATAAATAAATATCAGTTGCCTTCTTACTTAATTATTTTTATTCGACTTAAAACTAATGTCTCAGGGTGACGGCCGCAGTGTAGTGTCACAAAGAAATGTTCTGGGTGACATAACATTTGTTATGGGTAGACGTTGCTCTTTACATCAGGTGAACGTTTTGCTCGTTTCGTCACTCTATCCAATAAAAAAAAATCACCGCAGTTTCAGTTGGTCTGCCGCCAAGCAGTAATAAACATTGATGTGTTTCGGTCTGAAGAACACTGTTACATAGTGTAATTACTGAGCATATAAAACTTAAGAACTGATGCTTCAGGGGTTTGAGCGCAATGTGGTGCCACACATCAAAATTCTGGGTGACACTTTTATTATGGTTCGACGTAACAGTTACCATCAAGTAAAATAATTGTCCGTCAAATCACTTTTTTCCTTAAAAAAAAAAAATAAAAAAGCTTAATTTCAATATAGTTCTTACAAAATACGATATTTACTGATTAATTATTTTATACGCAAGATATCTAAACATTTTATAGAAACATGTCCATATTAGTATAAACACAATAAATCTAAGAATAGCGGTCAATTGAGAAGGATTTAGCTTCATCTCCGCAGCTGAACTTCGTTTTATCAAATTATACAGAGGAACTCAAAAGTAAATGGAATATTTTCAACTTCTATCACACTATTTCTTTTCAACAATACGATAATCAAACCAATGAGATTAATAATTGTTAACTTACTCGGCATACAAGATTTCGAAGACTTTAGATTTAGAAGATTAGAGATTGGCAGTGTTAGCAATTGCAAATGTAAATAAAAAAAGGCTTTCGAGGACCGATATCGTTCTGATTATAAAGTAAACTTCGTTTAGTCGAAGTTTGCAACAATTATTAAAACATTACGAAATATTTTTTTATTGGATTAAGTGACGAAACGATTCTTTTAAACGTACGAACGTATCTGCGATTTTATTCCTACTTGAGATGCTACTGCTGCCCATCACCGGTCTGTGTTTTTGATAAAGTGGATACTTCCCCATCTGTTTAAGGTCGGGGGGATATTTGTGGCATTTTTCTTAGTTTGACTTGTTTTTTTTAATTGTATAAAGTGACTAAACGAACAAAACGTTAACCTGACAGTAAGTGCAACCTCTACCTATAACAATGCTGTGTCACCTAGAAAAAGACATCAAGTCTCATATGCGCAGTGAGTACGCTAGCTCTCAGTGCTCTTCAAACCGAAACACAGCAACGTTTGCACACTATTGCTTCACGGCAGAATAAATGGCACTGGGGTGGAACCTAGACGGATTCCTGCATAGAAATCCTACCACTAGTAATAATATAATAATACTGAGGTCATGAATGATCTCGTAAATGCTACAATATATTTTCCTTAGTTCTTGAGATTAACAAATTTTAAACAACCTGTATATGTGGGACAAACTGCACCGACTATAAGTATGATTAATAGTTTCGTGGGACAGGTCAGGACTCGGGTCTCGCATTATGTTGGAGTTGGCCTTGTCAGGGTCAGTTTTATAAAGATAAAAATCTTGTATTCCGGGTCCTTCTGTGTGAAGCAATGTAAGAATAATTTGTTGCTTGTTGACACTAATGTTTCTTCTTTTTATTTGTTTAATGGTTGCTCTTAAAATAACTTTGCCAATATTAGGTCAGTCATGGGAGTGACAAGATACTAATGTTTATTAGAGACGTTTTTTTTTGTAATCGTTGACTTAAAATATTTTGATTTATTAAAAGTTAAAAGTACGGGTGGTACTCACTATTGCTATGGGCGGACGTTGCATTTACCTTTAGATGAACGTTTTGCTCATCTCGTCTCTTTCTCCAATAAAACAAAAATTGTTTGAATTATTATAATTACGGAATAGTAAATTTGATAGAAGCGTAAGAAAGTGTGATTGATTTCTTTCGGCACAGTGGATACGACATATTATAAAATATTTTTTTTTGACGGTCGAGCAAATCTTTCCTCTGATGTGAAGTGCAACGTCAACTGACACCAAAGCTGTGTCACCCAAAAGATTTCTGTGTTCTCATCTCACCGAGTTTTGTGTGTGTGATTTTTGTGATTATTCTATTTTTGTATAAATGTAACGTTCGGCTAGTGTTCGAATCTGAGGCCCGCGGCACTGTATTCAAGTATTTCGACCACTTTTGCACGCGGTTTTGTGATTACAACTGCAATGTAGATGTCCCAAAGAATCGCGCATAAATTGATTCTTTTGTTATTTCAGTTAGACTGTAGTCGTCACTACAGTGGTAGAGCCACGCATCAGCTTTTGTTGTTGCATGAATGGGCCGGCTCGACCGGGGAAGTACCACGACCTCACAGAATACCGACGTGAAGTAGATGTTTAACAAACTTCTGCGTTTCGTCTGGTGAGTGCAGGTAACCGGAGGCCCACCCACCCCCTCCCCCAAAACATGGTAGCGGAAACAAAAAATCTACCCCAGGGGGGTACCAGCACCACCGGTGCTGGAGAATCCCCCTCTGGGCACCCGCGCTCGGGCTACCAGTCGCTACCTGAGCGTGGGTGCTCAGGCTGCCCCTCGTATTCTGGGGGGGGCAAAGTTCAGCTCTATTCCCCAACTGTTCGAGGCAAACGTAGCAAAAAAACTACGGCACCCCTTACCACGCTTGCCGTGGATTTCTGCAATATCAGGGGACTACATTCCAATCTTGATGCCGTTCACTACCATCTGGAGACGGCAAAGCCGGCCTTGCTTTTTCTTACCGAGACGCAGATATCCTCTCCGGCGGATACCTCTTATCTTTCCTACCCGGGGTACAAGCTGGAACATTCCTTTGTGCCCCGGGCCGGGGTTTGTGTGTACGTCAGAGAGGATATATGTTCTCAACGCCTCGGCAGCCTTGAAGGTAGGGACCTGTCCACCCTTTGGCTACGCATAGACAGCGACGACCACCCTCGTGTCTATGGGTGCCTCTATAGGTCCCACAGCGGTAATACCGAAACTGACCGACTCATCGACCACATCCAAATGGCTGCAGATTCTGTGGTACAGCAGATTCCACCCGCAGAGATCGTGATACTCGGTGACTTCAACGCCCACCACGCCGAATGGCTTGGATCGCGAACCACCGATCATGCGGGGAGATCTGTCTGTGACTTTGCCCTGGCATATGATCTGACACAACTGGTTACTTCGCCGACGCGGGTACCAGATGTGGAGGATCATACACCTTCCCTGCTGGATCTTCTGCTGACCTCTCATCCGGACGGCTATGTGATCTCCGTCGATGCCCCTCTGGGATCTTCGGACCACTGTCTGATCCGGAGTACAGTGCCTATCTTGTGCCCAATGCGATCGCGATCTGCAGGTTCGCGCCGTGTATGGCACTATAGGTCGGCGGATTGGGATGGGATGCGGTCTTTCTTTGCATCCTACCCATGGGGGCAGGTTTGCTTCTCGCTGGATGATCCCGACGTCGTTGCCGGGTCTGTCGCCGATGTGGTGCTTCAGGGAATGGAACTCTTCGTTCCATCCTCTGTGGTACCCGTCGGCGGTAGGTCCCAACCTTGGTTTGGTGGCACCTGCAGAATGGCATCTCGCCAAAAGCAGCAGTGTTACCGGGCCTGGGCTTATGCATCGGCGTCTCGGGATTTAAAAACCAGCGACTTTAAAAAGAAGTACAACTCTGCTTCCAGGTCCTTCAAAAGAGTAATTGCTAAAGCAAAGTCGGAGCACATTGGCAGAATTGGCGAGAGAATAGGTCGCCTTCCTTCGGGAACCCGTGCGTTCTGGTCTCTCGCCAAGGCTGTCCAAGGGAATTTCTGTCAGCCATCACTACCATCTCTGCACAGGGAGGACGATTCACTGGCCCATGACGCAAAGGAGAAAGCCGATCTTCTGGGCTCTCTTTTTGCGTCCAACTCGACTCTTGACGACAGGGGGAGCTCACCGCCGACCATCGCGCGGTGTGGGTGCTCTATGCCCGACATCAGGTTCTGGCAAAGCTCAGTGCGCAAAGCACTACTCTCCCTAGATATCAACAAGTCGAGTGGGCCTGATGGCATCCCACCTATTGTGCTGAGGATGTGTGCTCCAGAGTTGGCACCGGTTTTAACGCGTCTTTTCCGGTACTCCTACTCTGTAGGCGTCGTCCCGAAGTCATGGAAGACAGCTTTGGTGCACCCGATCCCTAAAAAAGGCGACCGCTCAGATCCGTCCAACTACAGACCGATTGCCATCACCTCCTTGCTCTCCAAAATTATGGAGTCCATTATGAACTGCCAGCTCTTGAGGTACTTAGAGGAGCACCAGCTGATTAGCGACCGCCAGTACGGTTTCCGTCGGGGTCGCTCGGCTGGTGATCTTCTAGTGTACCTCACTCATCGATGGGCGGAGGCAGTCGAGAGTAAGGGGGAGGCCCTGGCAGTTAGCTTGGACATAGCGAAGGCCTTTGATCGGGTCTGGCACAAAGCGCTTCTTTCGAAGCTGCCTTCTTACGGGCTCCCCGAGAAATTTTGTAATTGGGTCACCAGTTTTCTCACAGACCGGAGCATCAAGGTCGTAGTTGACGGTGCATGCTCGGACTCTAAGTCTGTGAATGCTGGTGTCCCACAAGGCTGTGTGCTATCACCAACCCTGTTTCTTCTGCATATCAATGATATGTTGCAAATTAGTAACATTCATTGCTATGCAGATGACAGCACTGGTGATGCCGTATACACCGGCCGTGCTAATATTTCTCGGGAACACGTTGACGAGTACCGGAACAAACTTGTGTCGGAAGTCGAGTTTTTGTTAGACAAAATCTCGAATTGGGGCCGACTAAATCTAGTCCAGTTCAACCCCAAGAAGACACAGGTTTGCGCGTTTACCGCTAAAAAGAAACCCTTCGTCGTATCACCTAATTTTGAGAGCACTCCCCTCGTTGCCGCAGCCAGTATCGGTATTCTTGGCGTCGACATATCGAGT
Source organism: Luehdorfia chinensis (assembly GCA_019845155.1). Taxonomy (NCBI): domain Eukaryota; kingdom Metazoa; phylum Arthropoda; class Insecta; order Lepidoptera; family Papilionidae; genus Luehdorfia; species Luehdorfia chinensis. The sequence continues at coordinate 945,407 of JAHVAK010000612.1, forward strand.
GACGTTCAGTTTCGCGGTCACCTGGAAGGGAAGGCCAAATTGGCTTCCAAAAAGCTTGGCGTCCTCAGTAGAGCGCGACAATACTTCATGCCGACCCAACGCTTGCAACTTTATAAGGCGCAGGTTCGGCCGCACATGGAGTACTGTTCTTATCTCTGGGCGGGGGCGCCCCAGTGTCAGCTACTTCCATTTGACCGCATTCAACGGAGAGCGGCTCGAATCGTCGACGACCATGTTCTATCAGATCGGCTTGATCCACTGGCTTTGCGAAGAGATGTTGCATCCCTTTGCATTTTTTATAAGATCTACCATGGGGAGTGTTCCGAAGAATTGTTCGGATTAATTCCAGCCGCTGATTTTCACCATCGCACATTGCGGCATAGCGCGAAATGTCATCGTCACCACCTTGATGGTTGGCATTCCAGCACAGTGCGTTTTTCGCGCAATTTTCTGCCCCGCACAAGCACCATATGGAATCTGCTGCCGCCAGCGGTTTTTCCGGACCGATACGACTTAGGGACCTTCAAGAAAAGAGCCTATTCCTTCCTCAAAGGCCGGCAACGCATCTGCTATTCCTCTGGTATTGTAGATGTTCATGGGCGGCGGTGATCACTTACCATCAGGTGAGCCGCTTGCTCGTTTGCCTCCTCTAACATAAAAAAAAAAAAAAAAAAAAAAAAAAAAACTGGTATAAAGATGAAATGTATTGTTGTTATTTACCTTCGTACATCTGCGCGTACTGGGGGAAGCCGGCCGCTCGCAGCCATTTGCATGCCTCCGCCGCTTCGATCTCTGCAAGAAAATGAGACAAAACATTAGAAATGTTATAGAAATGGTATAAAACAATAAATTATTATAAAACATAGAAATAAACATGCGAAGATAAGTCTTCGTTAGTTTTAATAATTTGAATTATAGTTTTCTACAAATTAGAAACAGTCCGGCCATTACCCGGTAGTAATCCGAATAGTAGAAGATAGTAGAACCCGTAGCATGCATTACTGCTTCAGTTGAATGGCATTTTAATGTAGTGTTATTGGGCATTAGTTATGAGGCCTAAGATCCTAGTCTCAGAACTTGGCAAATGAATTTTCCGGGTGACAGTACAACTGCAATTGCTGTTAGACTTGCACTTTCCCTAAGGTGAACGATTTACTTATTTAGTAATTATCTTACATTAATTTATATATTTTTTTGAATAGTTTTTGTGTGATTTGGTTAGGACAATATTTTATATCTATCGACAATAAGCGCTAATAGCCCAATAGTTTAGGGCATGGACTGTTAATGGAAATGTGAAGTCCGCCAACCCGCGATGGAGCAGCGTGGCGGATTCTTCCGGACTGAAGTGAGGTCTGTACTAAGCAGTGGGACATTTATAGGCTGTTACTTTACTTTACTTTACTTTACTTTTTACTTTATGGACTGTTAAACAGGATCGAGGTCGCCGTTTGATTATTGTCGTGAATAATCTCCTAACTTTTAATCTTACTCGGGGTGGTTAACTGGAATATAAGTAATATTAATAGGTATATTAGTAATATAACAGTTATTGGCTGTATAGTGTATACTTTCTCATCATATAAAGGGGCGTACGTAAAAATAACGCCGAATAAACCTAAAATTCTAGTTGAATAAATTCACTTTATGAATACAAATGAATAAAACAGAAATGGGTCTGTGATTTTAGAATGTTTAAAATAGTATATCGGTGAGTAAGCGAACAAATTTATTACTCAAGTATATCAATCCTGCCGGCAAACTGAAAATGTTTTCGAAAATATTAAATTTTAAGTCTACTAAAAGGTTATTAAATAAGCACAGATTATAAATAGTAATTTAGTTTTTGCCTCATCGCAATATTCCATAAGGAGAAGAGTGTAAGGGGGAAAATATCACATTTTTCTCTAAAAGTCAACCTCACCTCTACGTGGTGCATTCTGCTGGCCGACAAACGAGGGTCTGGCGGGCGCTTGATGACGGAAAAACTCATCCGAATTTTCGGAAACCAAATTCTACAGAATATCGATGCTACGCGGCATTAATACTTCAAGGGTACCGGCCCTGTGCTCATCAACCCGTCTGCATAATATGGAGAAGATGGGCATACCTTCCATGGACGAATGCCAGCTTTTACTGGTACTCTGTAGGAAAGGCACTTTCCAGCAGTGGACTTCGGAAGGTAGATGATGATAATGATGATGATGATGCCAAAAGGTTGTAGAGATGAATTCTAATATTTACGTTAAGTAAGACCGTGGACTTTGATTTGATAACGAGGAGTTTCATTATGGTCATATTAATTTGAATACATCAGATGTTTTTTAAACATTAGAATCAAATGCCGTGAATAATTATTATCATCACAAACTTTGATCTCTTATTGATTTTGTTTTTAATACAACAATAAAAACAATAAAATCGCATATATAGGTAGTTTATTATATAATAAAGTAAAAAAAAGGAATGATTATTGTATAAGTTACTTGTTAGTAATAAAAAATACACAAGAGTTTACAAAAGCTACACATAAAACCAAAAAAAATGCTTGTGACAGTACAACCATTAATTCGGAATACATTACAACGAGAGACATGAAAAAAACTTCAAAGCCGTAACTAAGCAGCGACAACGAAAAAGAGCCTTAACAAAACAATGCAAAGCTAACGAAACACCTATCTCTTAAAACATATTAATAAATACTCAAGACAAAAGTATTAGAGCCCTGTGTTCATTGGAAAATTGAAGTTGTTTATATAACACAAAATTTTTTGAAGATGAGATTAGAAACTACCAGTTAAGTTTATACTGTCTTGAAGTCTTGCCTCCGTGTGGGGCGTAGGTCCAATCAGGCCTATTGTGGGTATGACACCAACAAATGTGTATATAATAGAGAGTAAAGCGGGTACAAATTAAGGTTGACGCGAGAAGAATGTCGGAGGAAATCGTTGATGCGGCAATATTGTTTTTTACGTATTATTGTATATAGTGAAGTGTCATCGCAAGCAGTTTGTGAAATCAAACTTTTGTTTAAAATACATTTATGTATTTATTTTTAATTTTCAATTTTTAAAAATAATATTTATGATCACATATCATACATTTATTTCTGTGTCTGTATAGAGTGACGAGACGAGCAAAACGTTCATCTGATGGTGTGCAACGTCTGCCCATAACAAATGTTGTGTCACTTAGAATATTTCTGTGGGGCAGTACAATGCGCCCGCCACCCCGAGATATCAGTTCTTAAATCTTATGCCCAGTTACTACCTGTCAGTGTCCTTCAGACCGAAACTGTAATGTTTGCACACTTCTGCTTCACGGCAGAATAACTGGCCCTGGGGTGGTACATACCTAGACGGATTCCTGCATAGGAATCCTACCACCACTCAGAAGCGCCACGCTTTGATTGGAGAAATGTAAGAAAGCTAGGAATTCCTATTCTTACAAGTTGGAGTTTTTGTATACATCGATTATAAGGGGTAAAAAAGAACAAATAATTTTCATGGTTTTAATAGATGGTTATGGATACATAAATAAAAATTATTCAGAATTGTATAAATATATAATACTCGTATAAATCAAAATTTTTAATTTTTAAATTTCTTGATGTCGTATCCATAGTAAACATTTTATTAATTCAAGTTCTCTAGACCGCTTCAAGTTCATGCTTAGAAGGCAAGAAGCATGATGGTAATTTCTCACTAAAACCATAACTCAGATCATTTAAAGAATTGTTTTATGGGTTATCGGCCACCGACAGAAAGATGTATAGCGCGTTCACGTTGTCTTGTAAAGTGTTAAGAGATTTAGATGGAAATCAAGTGTTTCAAGTCATTTGACGCATTTCAAATGTATCACTTCGATATGAATTCTTTTGTAAAATACATATATTACTTGGGAACACCTACATGCGTTTCCGTAATGGAATGCAGGTTGGGCTTGTGGATGTTCAGGTCTTACAAGTTTAGAAGAATTATGATGCTGATCATCATAGATATATATCAAATAGAAATACGAGTATTATTTTGTTGTCTAAACTAAGGGAATTAACTCGAGAACTACGAAAGCTACAAGTTGTAGATAATAACTATTGGACCAACTTAGCCTTTGTTTTATCGTACTTGTTTCATCCGTTCCGAACTAATGAATTTTTATTTACAAAGGATAGGTGTAAAATGATTGTTCTACCGTGAAGCAGTAGTGTGCAAACATTACTGTGTTTCGGTTTGAAGGGCACTGAGCTAGCGTGATCACTGGGCATATGAGACTTAAGAAGACTTGTCTCAGGGTGATGAGCACAGTGTGGTGTCATACACAAATTTTCTGGGTGACACAGCATTTGTTATGGGCAGACGTTGCACTTACCATCAGGTGAACGTATTGCTCGTTTCATCACTTAATGCAATAAACAAAAGCTACATTGCATAATTATAGTAAAAAATTCTCCAATGATAATGAAAGCATACTTAATGTTTTCTTTTATTTACGCGAATATTACACATTTAAGTTAAAAAGAATTGTAATAGAGTGGCTTTCCAAACTTAACTATGAGGAGATTGAATCACTATTACATGTAGTTAAATAAACAAGAACATACGCAGGCATACAAATGCATTCATATACACACCTATACACAAACACACTTATGCACACACATACACACACACACACACCGACACACTTACATATGCATATACATTAAGAACATATTACATATTTATAAGTTAAAATCGTAGTGTTAATACCACTACCGTTATTTGTTAAATAACATTTGTTAGCTATGGAAGAGCGGGGCATCCTGGCACAAGTATATATTTACTTAAAAGGAAGTCCCAGCAACAATTTATGTATTTTTGTATGATTTTAAGCAAATAGACTATTTCTATTTCTATTTCTATTTAAATAAAACTACTTTTTTTACGGATTTTATCGCGTTTAATTTTGAACTATTTTTACCCGACGTTTCGGACGCTTTACAGCACCCATGGTCACGGGGGACTGAGATGACAGTTGTCCCGATGTCATAGTTAACCCGGAGTACCTTCAGCTTTTAATTATTATTTGTAGTCCGATCTTACTCCGAGCATACTTAGTTTCTTTTTTAATTTCTTTAAACAAATCTAAAAGTCATCACGGATACAGCTAGTTTGAAGTAACCCTTTTGAGAACCTTTATACGAGAAATGTTCTTTTTATATTGTTGAGTATATAAATGTATTAACGTGTGGTAGCGGCTTCTCATCCCGTGGGTGACGTAAAAGTCGACAAAGGGAAAATAAAAACCAGAATATGGGCAGCAGCGTCTTCCTGGAACATCTGAATAAATAAACTGCGGTTGCCAACCCGCCCGGCAAGCGTGGCAACTATGGCAATATCCCCCATAAAGAGAGTTACAAACTTTTGTGGCAATCTATGGGGGAAGCCTATGTTCAGCAGTGGACAAGTGACAGGCTGAAATGATGATGATATAAAAATCTACATACATACAGTCAATCCTCTTCCAATGTAAGTGGTAGGCAGAGACCACACACGTAGCTGATATTCCGCCACCGCGGGAAAAGTGACGAGTGGCGAACCACAGTATCGCCGCCATTTTAGTACGAGTCAAAAAAATTCTTACTCCCCATTGCGTTCCCATGAGCAGTATAGTGACAGCATTACATATTATGTTATTATTCTCCACAAACAAAGGCTGTGCGTAAAATACCTCAGTCGCCTCTTACGGCACCTTGGTAGGAAATAGGTAGAAGCTATTTCACTCTGCCGGACACTTATCGGCCATGGTCTGTAATGATGTATAGAGTATGTCTTTAATATACATACATCTATTTTTTTTTTCAGTTTTGACAAGTCAGATCACAATTTAATGTCCCCTCGAATTAAATAATCGCAAACTTTCTAACTGAGAAAATTGGTAAAACATTGCCAGATTTTTGGTCTAAGAAACACTAATGGATAGAATCACCGGATTAAAGTGAGATTGTAACCCTTTTCTTTAACTCCTTCTTTTTCAACTTGCAGGTGGCTGTGAGAGGCGGTGTGTGGGAATGTCCGGAGGAACAGTAACCTAGCGGAAGCGGGCAGTGAAGAGGTAAGGCCTTAAGAAAGGTCTGTAAGGTTCCACTTCTTTTCTGGAACAGCGATGGCCGCCATGCCAGCTTGCTTTTGACATTCGGTACAATAACTCCGTAAACTACCGTATTTTTAAATCTCACTGCCATAATTTGAAATATTTAAATCTCACTTAAATCTGCTATCCCTTTTCGTCCAGTGGGTGTTGCAAAAGTGACACAGGGAATAAAGAAGCCAGCTAATGGGTAGCAGTATCGTCTTCGATCATAATAAATTAACTGTGGTTGCATCTACGGCGAATATCACCTTGTGTGTGTCACAAAGTGAGGTAAGCACTTGCCTCAGAACCGTGCTTTGGAGCTGTCTGTCTGGAGGCCTATGTTCAGAAGTGGATTTGCTGCTGCAAAGAAGAAGATATAAAATACGGTTATTTGGTATGAGGCACACTAGAATCAGTCATCCTTTCTCGATCAAGGGGTGCAATGAAATTCGTGGCCTCTGATAAACGTAGTATAGTATTTATTTCTTCGAATATGTGGATAACCTACATTATAAGATTTTGTTTAGTCATATTTATATTACGGTATTTGAATCCAGTAAATATGACTTATTAGGCATTTATATAAAAATATATAAGGCTGTGGAAAAAGTTTATTCGCATTTTATATGACAACGCATGACATTTTTTTTAAGTTTATTTACTTTTAGTTACATATGTGCCATTTTGTACGATGATTTTTTGCCATCTTGAAGTTAGTGACATGATCCCGTTGCTGTAGAAATTTTGGGACTTCTGAGCAAAAGAGCGAGACAATTAGTTTTGGCAGTCTTCTCTTGGTGTTGACCTGAAACTACCTAAAGAATTCTAAAGAGACCGAAAAGGTTGAAGTTTGAAGGTGCAAGGTCAGGACTATATGGCGGATACATTAACACCTCTCAGCCAAAGTCTCTTAATTTTTGCTGAGTGGCTAAAGATGTGTGTGGTCTAGCATTGTCGTGATGAAAGACCACACCCTTTCTATTGATCAGTTCCGGCCGCTTTCTCTCGACTTTTTGCTTTATTCTCATCAGTTGTTGGCAGGAGAGATCCGAATCGATGGTTCTGCCCGGCGGTAAAAACTCATAATGAACAAAGCCCTTCCAATCCCACCATACACACAGCATCACTTTATTGCGAGTTAACCCGGATTTCGGCACAGTCTGTGAAGCCGTTCTTGTCGTCCATGGTTCATCACCAGTTATCAATCTCTTCAAAAACGGTTCGGTTTCATTACTTTTCAATTAAGGGCGGATTTCACCGTTGAAACTAAACGAGATCAGTTCAAGCTGAACGAAGTTTAAGCGTTAAACTGAGTTCAATGCCAGTAGCATTGAACTCAGTTTAACGCTTAAACTTCGCATTTTGCATTTCACCAACATCAACTGAACGCGATTAAAGCTAAACTCGGCTCAAATTCTGAACGCCCAATTTTAGACGTTCAGCTCTTTAAACGCGTTTAGAGAGCTGTCATTGTCAATTGCACAACTACGCAAACACAATAAATATTTTTAATACGTTTTGTTTATTGTTTGCATACCTATGTGTCTTATGCATAAAAACAAGCTGTTTGATGTCGCAAAATAATAAATACATCGAGTTTTTGTTTTAGATTGTGACGATATTTCACGTAAACTTCGTTTTTCTGAACGCGATCAAAATGGAGGCGGTGAAATTGGTTAGACGAAAACCGAGTTCAAATGATACATTTGAACTATGTTCAGTAAAACGTGGTATTATTAAACTTGGTTTCCAAGGCGATCGGTGAAATCGGGTCTAAGAATCGCAAATGAGTACACGGTTCATAGGGTTTCTCTCAGTGAGCTCGTGTGGCACCCAAATATCGAGCATTTTTGTGTACCCAGCTTTTGGGTCAAAACTGTTTTGTGGTTTTATTAGGTCCATAAACGTCACATATTTTTTAGCGGCTTCCGTTAAATGCATTTTTCCCTTTTTGTAATAAAATTTTGAAATTTATCGCATTTCTTCATTCGATTCACTCATGTTGACAGAATGAAAAATATAAAATTTTAAATATTGTAAAATTTTACATATTTTAGATATACAATAATGTCTATCTAATATAAATCAATTCAAACCCTCGCCGAAATTTCATTGCGTTTAAACTACATTATGCTAGAAAGAGGTTCCACGATATAATCTACCGATATGCAAATTTTAATTAAAATGGGTTAAGCCGATTGAGCTTGATTGAGTAACAAACCTCCAAACATACAAAGATTCACATTTTTTGATAATAGTAAGAAGTTATTTAATTGCGACAAACCAAAAGAAAACATTGTAATACTAAAGAGTTTAATTTGTTATTTTATGCTTTTTATTCATTATCATGATCATGTAGTAAATTGGACATAGGCGGATCGCAAGTTGAGACGATTTGCAGTAAACGTCACGTTAGGCAAATTGATAGGCATGTACACTTCCTGACAGCTCGCACCTGAGTCGCTGATGCCAGTTACTTGACTGGGTTTATATCGTTCGCATATTCAATATTATAATATTTTGCCGTCTCTCTGAGTGCACGAGATCTTTCTAGCATTTCCCTTATCAAATTTTACGTTGTAGTTAATTTTTGTCATTGTTTTTGATAAGGAATTTTTGCGGAGATTCGTATATAGATAAGCATACGATAAGCGTACATTGAGTACTGTACTGAAGTACTTCATTTTACTTATCTATTTATTTATTTTCCAAATCATCCACTCAGTTTTAATTTCGTTATCAAAATTTCCTAGTTTTCGACATGTTTGTATTCAAACGTAGAGAATATCTCTACGTTTGAATACATGACAATAACAATGTCGACAAAAATGGTGATATCAACCCATCAGTATTATTTAATTATCTGTAAACATACATAACGTACGAGGATAATTGAAACGTTAATTAATTCGTGAAATTATACTTACTGAAGCAGACGTAAGACTTATTATACTGTAATTGGATATAGACATAAAAAAAACAGAAGAAAGTAATCAATTAATAACTGACAATGAAAAGTTTACCTAGTTTAATTTAAATAGAGTTGGTTTTGGTAGACTGTGGTGAGTGATATCGATAATTATGTAGACAACCGACACAAGTCGTCGATAAAAAGCCCTTTAAAAGTAAAAAAAAAAGTTTTAAGTACCTGTTATCTGGTCGGCGCTCAAATTAGGAACACTCATTGCTCTCACTTTTAACGGACACCATACACAAGAGAACGATAGCCTGGTACACGCCCGCACATATTTAGAGCTACTGATTCATAGCACTTTCGTACATATAACGAACACCACTTATTAACAGCATTTTCTGAACGAATTATCGATTTTATAACGAATCGTTTTATTATTTACACTGCACATTAGTTCCACCTGCACACGACTTTCTTGCTGATAGAATATATGAATATAGATAAAGTATATTGGGACTAATACGCGTCAAAAACCCAACTCTTTTTACGACGTCAGATTATCGGAATTTCTTTAACGGTACAAGGGCTATAATAACTATTCAAACACCGTAAGTATAACGATTATGACAGCGCATCACTATAAATGTTTCCAAACTCGAATTGACAACGCTTAAACGTTTGTAAATAGAACGACATGGCACAGATTATAATGTAAATTAAAGAAACGAGAAGGTAAACGACTTGACGATGGAAAATAATTTATAAGAATAATGAAAAAAATAATGTCACAGATTGTAGAAACAAACGAGCGTGCACTTGAGCCGTTGGTCCAGAATGAGATTATCAGTGTTTATCATAACTAGTCGTTACTTACGTCCTTTAATCACCGAATACGTCACCGATAACGTAAAGTGACGCCGAGCTAGGAAAAAACAGTTGTCTTTGATATGGCAATTTTGTTTAAGTTGTAAATAATTGTAAAGATCCATATTGCGAGACAGATAATTGTGATTGCGAGTAAAGTGATTGATTAATCAATTTAACTTACTTTTAAATTACAGGATAATTTGTGTAATTATTTACATCGATGTTGTACACCATGTTGTAGGTATAGGCCTTGCGAATGTGTTTCTCAGAAATGAGACATTTCAATACGGCCTAAGCTTAACTAATGGAGTAAAGACTCATTAAGGATTTTAATTGAACTGAATCACATTTCTGTGGAAATTTTAAGGAGATCTATTCAGGGCCTTTGAGAGGAAAACGAATAAGTTTAAGGGGATTTATTTACACGAAGATTTACACTGTTAACTAGATATATTAATGAGTTAAAGTTAATACTTTATTGTGCTTTATTGTTGATACTTACTTATTTTTATGAAGGAAAATGCCCATTTTATCACCAATTTTTTCGGTTTCCTAAATTTATATGTAACTTTATAGTAACTTTCTTAATCTATATGCACAAATCCAAAAAAAAAAAACTGTTTTCATATAACGCATACTGAAAGATACAAAACACTCAAATTGATGTATGGTCTCTCGGACGCGTGATTAATCTGTTTCCCAATGAATCCAAAACTGGTAGGGTGTGCTACGTTCTAATTATTCATTCAACGGAGAGCGGCTCGAATCGTCGACGACCATGTTCTATCAGATCGGCTTGATCCACTGGCTTTGCGAAGAGATGTTGCATCCCTTTGCATTTTTTATAAGATCTACCATGGGGAGTGTTCCGAAGAATTGTTCGGATTAATTCCAGCCGCTGATTTTCACCATCGCACATTGCGGCATAGCGCGAAATGTCATCGTCACCACCTTGATGGTTGGCATTCCAGCACAGTGCGTTTTTCGCGCAATTTTCTGCCCCGCACAAGCACCATATGGAATCTGCTGCCGCCAGCGGTTTTTCCGGACCGATACGACTTAGGGACCTTCAAGAAAAGAGCCTATTCCTTCCTCAAAGGCCGGCAACGCATCTGCTATTCCTCTGGTGTTGTAGATGTTCATGGGCGGCGGTGATCACTTACCATCAGGTGAGCCGCTTGCTCGTTTGCCTCCTCTAACATAAAAAAAAAAAAAAAAAAAAAAATTAACCTGAGACAAACTGATAATATTTATTGCTTTGACAGATTTTTAAATTTAGAATAAATAAACGTTTGCCTCCTTAAAAAACTTTTCAGTAGTAGCAGAAAATTTCATACCTTAGAAACATACATACAGTCACGCCTTGTTCCCATATAAGGAGTAGGCAGAGACCACACCCGTCACCTACTTTCGCCCCCCCCCGGGAAACGAGGTGGTGAACCACGTCGTTGCCATTTTGATACGATTCAAGGAATTCTTACTCCCCATTGCGTTCTTACGTGCAGCACATACCAATGTAGTTGTTTTTCGGCGTACCGATAGATAACTTCAATACAAAAATTCTGGCTGCTCCTCTGATTAACGTGTTTTGCTTGTTTATGCTTTCTTTATAGAAGAAAGTGGCGAGACGAGCAAATCATTCATCTGATGGTAAGTGCAACGTCTGACCGTAACAAATGCTGGAGCGCAGTGTGGTGTCACCCAGAACATTTCTATGTGACACCACAGTGCGCTCCACCCTGAGACATCAGGTCTTAAGTCTCATATTTCTTTTAATTAGAGTACCCTTAAAGCATACATTTTTCGGCCTTTTTATTCTAAATATTAAAAATATAGAGATTCTAACAGAAATAACAAGAGAACGACATGTTAAAGCATTGTACAATATAGACCTACTATCCCGCTCCAAAATATTGTTTCTGTTAATACTTCTACGACTTCGCGTAGGGAATGACTTTAAAAATTAAAGAAAAGTATTTAGAGCTGCCGTTATCACGGCTGTCATTCAACATGTCACATCTAATTACACAACATGTTTGTAGTGTAAGTCCATCGTACACTCTAAAGATCAATCGTAAAGTGTCATATAGAAAAAGGTAAAGTAACAGCCTGTTATGGTCATATTGCTGACAGGCCTCCTCTCATTTTTCCTCAAGGGTTTGAGGAGTGTTGGCACTGATGGTGGTAGGATTCATATTCAGGAATCCGTCTAGGTAGGTACCACCCCAGGGCCAGTTATTCTGCCATGAAGCAGTAGTGTGCAAACATTACTGTGTTTCGGTCTGAAGGGTACTGAGAGCTAGTGTAATCACTGGGCATATGATACTTGTGAACTGATATCCCAAAGTTATGGGCGCAGTATATATATAATGCCACACAGACATTTTCTGGGTGACACATCATTTGTTATGAGCTGACGTTGCATTTACCATCAGGTGAACGTTTTGCTCGTCTCGTCACTATATCAAAAAAAAAAAAAATACTTCGTATGTCATCGAAATATTTGTTTTTCATGCAGGTTTCCTTACGATGTTGTCCTTCACCGCCAAGTACATGGTGCTCGGTGTTTCATATGTAATTGCTTAAAAAGACCGTCTTTTTATGAAAGATAGTAACGAGACGAGAAAATCATTTACCTGATGGTCAGTGCAACGTCTAGAGAATAGAGTGGCACCGCTCTGTTTTAGTGACCCTAGGCTTTTAGTTTTGAGTTTCATATGCCCAGTAATTACACTATCTATCACTGCCCTTCAAAGAGTAACAAAGAAATGCTTGTACACTATTATTTGACGGGAGAATAACTTTTACTGCGGTGGTACATACCAAGGTATGTACGAGTACGAGATAAGCCCCCAGTAAAATTAATATAATAATCCATAACGAAAATAATTGGTGACAGATAATGACCCTTTCTTCTTAAACAATATTTTCGCTTCTTTTTAAGCAACTTGGAATTTGTTGTTTAAAACATTAATTGTAGGCATAGCTCTGCTACTTTACGCTGCTATTGTAATTGTAAAATATATTGTTTTTAAAATAATTAACGATAAAAAAAGGCTCGCTTGGTTTCTCGCTGGCTCTTCCCAGGACAGAGACAATTTAACCAGACAGAGAAAAAATTTAAACTGAGATTCAATGAGTATTAAGTAAACAATCTATAATTTATAAAAATAATTGTATAGATACCAACCAGAACAGAATATTCTGGCTGTGACTGAGTGACGTGAGCCGGACACATTACTAACACAAGAGTAGCCTAGCCTTAAGATTCACTCACCCAGGGGTTGATCGAATCCCTTGCGCTCATACCACGGGTCACTACATATATCAAAATATAACTAGGTAGGGTTAAATAGTTTTTGATAATTAAGATATAAAACGAAAAGAATATAACTTAGCTATTGGAAACAGGATATATCTAATACTGCTCGTGAGAACGCCATGGGGAGTAGGAATGGTTTTGACTCGTACCAAAATGGCGGCGGCGTGGTTCGTCACCCGTCACGTCTTCGTCGTCGTGGTTTCCCGCGAGGGCGAAAAGTGGGCTACGTGAGTGGCCTCTGCCTACTCTTTATATGCGAAAGAGGTGTGACTGTATGTCTAAGACCTTACGTTAATTTCTGAAATATAGGCAGGCACGTATCGTATAAGTTTAATCAAATTTTTTGCTTTTGTCAATCTCATATCACTAAAAGGTGTTTTCATTGTCTGCTTATAAATATTATATTGCTTATGAATATGATATTAAACTTACATTGGCCAGAGTCATAAACCCCATTTTAGCTCTTATCGCCGACGTTTAAGATCAATATTGACCGCAATGACATGACATGACATATCAAATATTTTAACGTTTGTAACACTATACTTCTTTTGCAGTATCGTAAAGTATAAGGAGCTTTTAAAATTGATTGGTCTATCCTTCGAAATAGTTTGTGACAGAAAATCGGAAAAATAACTCTGTTATTGTGTAAATAACATAAAATATTAAAAAAAAATTATACAAGTACTATGTATGAAAGTTATTTCTTAAAAAACTACGAGTAGATCTACAGATTTTATCCCTTTGCTTCACAAGCACAAGATACACAAGCGCTTTGCATTCAAAACTGCAACATCCGTCCATAACATATATTTTAGTATGAACAGAGTAGTTATTTTTTTAGTTCCACTGTTTCTAAATGAAACATTACACGTGCGTATCAACTGTACTGTTATTCAATTAGGAAAATCGTAAATCGATCACTATCGATTCCAAGATAAATGTGAGTCATTTTCAGTGCAGTTAATATTTGAGTCACCTTAGCAGTACTACGATTTTCGTTGCTGTATAATGTAAAATGTGTATAAATAAATGTATAACATTTTGTACAGTCTGTTTGGATCTTAGACGAACGCGTTGCGAATTCCAGCCGGAGCTAACATATGTGCAATTGTGCAATATCAGAAATTGTTGGATTTCGGGTATTGTGCATATGAAATTGATGTATGTAAATGCAACCAAGTTACACAAGAAATTCTACTATAGGCTTTGTTATTTTTTTAATTAAATTGAACTGAACAAAGCGAACGTCATATTCAACGGCTACGGCATACGAGTATTATTTTGACTGTTGACGGTAATATTGTGGAAGTGGAAGATGGTGAAACTATAAGAGCTGTGGTAGTTCAGGGGCGGGACAGTCTCGTAAAATTTCACGCGAGTGACTTTGGTTCGTTTTCAGGTGTCTGCACCACAAACATTGTTAATTGACGATCGCGTGGCTGAGTACCTGACTTTTACGCCGAGGGTCGTTGGGTTTGAATCCCAGACGGAAATAACATTTGCGCAAAACAATGCACTTACGGTACACGAGAAATTCTAGTGTGAAGTATCATTCAGACAAAAAAAAAAATAAAGAAAATATTTCGATTATGCAATTGCTAATTGTAGTTTTAATTGTTGTTTACCATGTGCAAGCATCGTGAAGATAACAGCACATCTGAGAAATCAAAAATATTTCGACGAGGTGTTAAGTGTGCCAATTTTAAGCAGCGGTCGGAACTCTTTCCGGCGCCAAACCCAGTCGAGCTCGTCACCACGATACATCGGTTCTTTAGTTTTTTTTTAATTGGATATAGTGTCGAAACGAGCAAAACGTTCACCTAATGGTAAGAGCATCGACTGCCCATAACAAATGCTGTGTCACTCTAAACACTTCTGTGTGACACCACATTTCGCCCGTCCCCCTGAGACATCAGTTCTTAAGTCTCATATGCCCAGTGATTACATTAGCTTTCAGTGGCCTTTCATTAGAAACACAGTAATGTTTGCATACTACTGCTTCACGGTATAATAATTTGCCTTGGGGTGGTAACTACTTAGACGGATTCAAATTTACTATGGTATGTATTAAACATACGTTAAATAAAAAAGTTAATGAATTACGGTCGAAGTTTCGAACAAATGGGCGGTACATATATTATATATAAATTTTAGCTTTCTAAATTCCTTCTTCATGTAAACTTTAACTATGCTAATTCTCACACACCTCTATGCGTGCAATATGGTTTAAAAAGGTACAAACTTTTCTCTTCACGCAGATTACTAACTTCAGTGCTCCTCAAACCGAAACACAGCGTTGTTTGCATACCATTTATTACTAAAATCTTTAATTATTTTTCTCAAAATTGTATTTATATATACATCGCTGTCATTATTTAGTTAGTTATTTAGTTAGTGTATATAATTTATTATTTTTCTCAAAATTGTATTTATATATGTATATAATTTATTTGTCATGTGTATGTCAATGAACTCTTTCTTAACGACTGGTTTGCTTTTTTGTGTTAACTTTGCTGAATTTTAGTGTGTATTTGAGTGGATCCCTGGATGGTTTAGATTTACAATTGGACCCGATAGGGTAGCGCTGCGATTGAGTTCTAGGAAAATATCAAATTACACTTAGTATATAGTTGATAGAAAATTCAAATATCGAAAAACATTTGCTGAGTCCGCTAAGAGGAGGCAGGTCAACGTTCAGGCTGGACAACGTTTGTCATGTCCGCTAGTCTATTATAAAAATCAATATTCTGATATAGTTCATGGTCACCTTAGCGTGTAAATCATCTTGAACGCCAATGCTTGCGTTCGTTTCAGCAATAATAAAGCTGAAAACTGTATTCGTGAAACTGAAGTGTGGTTAGCGTAGTATATTTAGGCTTTCGCGAACGCCAGATGTTCTTCGCAGTAAATTCAAAGTAGGTTACGTGCTAAATTATTCTGCAAATGAAGCCGGATGTGAAACACTTGTGAAATCGCTTGTAATTAATAAAACTGAACAAAGTTCTTCATACTTCAAAATAATTTATCATTTGAAGCGATAGTTAAATAAATCGTAACATGGAACGAATGGAACTAAATGAAATAAAATAGAGTAACAAATTTCTTTTATGACTTAGAGCACGTTTATCAATTAAAAGGGTTGCGGTTGTAAACTGACGTCAAAAAAGGTTTTAAATTTCTCTGTATTATTATATGTGTTTTCGGATTTAAGAAGCTTTTAAGGAGATATCGTAGCGGTGGTCCTATATCATTTTGGTCAAGTTCTGATGATGGGAACCATGAGAAAATCATGAAACTCTGTTACGAGCTGCTGCGTTGAAGTCGGTTTTTTGTTTTAATCAGTCGTTAACAGACTAAGTTAATTTTTAAAAAAGGCACACATAGAATATACTTTGAAAGGTGCCTTTTACCAATTAGAGAAGCTGTGCACAAATTTACAATAACTACCTAGTATCGTGTGTTAGGAATAGCTATATTTGTCGAATATTTCATTAAAATTTATTTTAAAAAGCCTTTACGATGTTTGTTAGCTTTTGTCGGTCCGGATGACAGATCCGTAGCGATAGGTCGCGGGTTTGATTCTCACACAGAAGAAATACATATTTGTATGGTCAAATAGTTGTACAGGGTTTTGCGCATCATACTTTTGCGCAGATAAAGAAAGAAAAACGTCGACGATCTTAAATTTTATTGGCGCTCGTGAATTTAATATAGTAAGACACAAATAGCTTTTTGTTTAAAATAGCCATGTCATGGAGGTGTAAGAAAATCTGCCACTTCATCTCATCCGACGTAAGAGCCGACTGACAGAAACGTCTGGAAACTGTCATGGTTTTTAAATACCTGACCGAAAATACATAGTCAGGTGACAGATAGCGGTATCTAAGGTGCGAGGCGTTTGATACTGAACGTGGACAGTGGAACATGAATAAACTTTATATAACAAGCTTTACCTTGTCTGGCGGTAAAAACGGTAGATTACCGGGTATACGACCCCGACCTCCCGAGCTACTGCTATCTCCTCCTGCTTTATCCGAGATAGTGGTATCTAACTCCTTATAGTTCCTTTTCTAACTTCCCATTTCCTACCCCAAGTCCATTATCTGTCTAATTATGTTGTATGACTAAGCCAGTGGTTGCAGTGCCAATGACTAGTGAACGCAATGAGGAGCAAGAATTTCAATTCGTACCAAAATGACAGCGACGTGGTTCTCCACCCGTCACGACTCGTTTCCCGCGGGGGCGATAAGTGGACTACGGTGTGGTCTCTGCCTGCCCCTTTTATGGGAAAAGGAGTGATTGTATTTATGTATGTAATATTTCATTTTAATATCAAATTAAGACTATTTGACGAACATTTCTAACAAACCCTTGAATATTTAGTTTGACCTTTCGGCCTTGTTCAAAGTATCATATTCAAATATAGAGTCAAATTAGAGTTGTCTTATCGCAAGTTGGAAATATTAACGTACCTATCGAATATGTAGAAAAAAGGTAGCGAAATATCTGGTCAGCGTTAGGATAAATTTGGGTGTGAGGTCAGCATTGAAAAAGAAGCCGTTATATTTCTCATCTACCGGCCTTTTTCAAATGTCATGCTGCACAGCCCTGGCAGTCGGCAGATGGTGGAAAAATCGTCCGATAATCATCATCGCCATCACCAGCTCAACGAAGGCCTCTTAGGTCTTTAAACTGGTGGTAGGATTGCTATGCTGGAATCCGTCTAGGTAGGTTCTTCTGCCGTGAAGCAGTAGTGTGCAAACATTACTGTGTTTCGGTTTGAAGGGCGCTAAGAGCTAGTGTAATCACTGGGCATATGAGACTTAAGAGCGACGGGCGCAGTGTAATGCCACACAAATGTTCTGGGTGATACTACGTTTTTTTATGGGCAGACGTTGCACTTACCACCAGGTGAACGTTTTTCTCGTCTCGTCACTTTATTAAATAAATGAAATGAATGAATTAAAAGTGCCAGTACAGTTGCGGTCAGCTGTCTGTAGATCGTCGCTCCATTTTGCCAAGAGACTTTTCACACTGTTTGTCTAAATGTTGTCTTCAATCTATGACTCGTCTGATAAATCGGAGGTTATCTCTGGGCAAATCGCAATCGCTGAATCTAAATCCCACAGACTAGTGACGGGAAGCAGCATCGCTTGTACGAGGTTATTGGCATTGCGCTCACCAAGGTGAGTATGAGCAAATATTTCAAGGAATAGATGTAAACTTTCAGCTAAAAGTCTTTTAGATAATTATACTACTACTCTAAGGTGACCATTATAGCAGAAAGTGACGAGACGAGTAAAACGCTCACCTGAGGACAACGGTAAGTGCAACGTCTGCCAATAATTGATGCACATTACTTTAATGATGTAGATGACTCAGAACATTACTGAATGACACCAAACTACGCTCGTGACCCTAGAACAAGTTCTTAAACCTCTTATTCCTAGTAATTACACCAGCCCTCAATGCTCTCCAGACCGAAACACAGTAATGTATTCACACTATTGATTCACTATAGAATAACTTGCGCTGCCTACCTACCTGGGCGAATGCCTGCATAGGAATCCCACTAGCAGCATAATCTAAGAACGTGTTTAATACATAACGATCGCTTTGTAGGAAACGCATAATGTATTACTGAAGGGTAAACCTTGTCACAAGCAAGTATAGACCTTTAGATTTGCTATAAACAAAACAGACATGTATTTATGCAGTAGTGAAGTATGTCAAGATTATGACTGGATTAACCTGAATAATTGGTACAAGCTATTTTGCACATTATAGTATCTGCAACAAAGCTCTTTTTTTCTCGACTTGTTTTCACTAACACTTTATGGGGGTCTGACTATCAGATAGTTTACATATACGGGATTATTTGGAAAGAAACGGTAAAACTGACAAATATAACGATTCATTTAATTCGACATTCTTTCGAACCAAAAGTGATAAATAGCCCGTGATGTATTTTACACTGCAAAACCGCTATTGCCGAAGACACACCTCGATGTCGTTCTTGCTAGATCATTGGCACGAAGTGTGTAGACTAATGAAAACCAAGAGTTATGATATTTTTTTTTTATGTTTAACTTTAATTTTATGAAAAAATTAAGCTTGGAAATTGTGAACATAATAATTACTACTTAATAAAACTTGAGCAATGATTGGCTGACAAACGATGCGCAGCCTAAGCCGTTAGGTTCAGTAGAACGAAACTTTGCTTTTTTTTTTTTTTAGGACTGATGGTCACTGTTAGCCCGAAGGCTTTTACAGCTTCGCCGGATTGAAAGGTGGCATAGCGCTGAGGGCGCTTAGCCGAAACCTTTATTTATGGATGACTGGCGCAAGGGCCCCCGAGAGGGGACCTCGGCTTGGACCGTCATCCTGTTCGCGAGAGTAACAGACTCGAGGGTGCCCAAGGGGGCCGGTCTCGGCTCGGTCAGTTACTGCAATCGGGAGGGCAATATTACTACTACTATAATTATTAATACCATGATTATTATTAGATAAGTTTATCACCAATTCGGAATGCGTTTCCGCTGGAGAAGAAATGGCGCAAGAAACTCCAGCGACGCTTCTGTTTATGACACTACTGCTAGGGGAGAACCGGCCTGAGATGCGGCGGTATCGCGAATAACTTTGTCTGATACGCCCACGCCGACGGCGGGGGCGGTATGATGGTGATAATGGGTGTTTGTGTAGTGTTGAGTAGAGCGCTTGGGCAATAGTGGTCGCGTCGTCAGGGTCCTCGAGGACGTGTCTCGGTCTCCTTTTTCCGCGGGTCGAGTTTTGGTGTATCGCGAGGGGGTTGTAAGTGGCGGCACTGACAACCTGTGGGTTGGGGTGCGTGGCGGCAGAGTCGAAGTATCGGCGAGAGGCCAACTTTAGATATTGGGCTATGGTAGGAAGCCCTAAATCGATATGAAGGTTAGCATTACGCACGAACCACGGTGCTCCCGTGGCTTTACGCATGAATCGATTTTGTATTACCTGAAGTCGGTGAATTTGACGCGGGGAGGCATGCGCAAATACGGGGCTTGCGTATGTCATAATAGGCCGAATACAGGCTTTGTAAAGTGTAATTTTATTACGTAGGGACATTTTGCTATTTTTATTTAGTAACGGATGTAATCGACCGAGGACGAACGCCGCTCAGTTCCTTACTCGGTTAATATGTGGACCGAAGCTGAGTCTCGAGTCTAATAGGACGCCTAAGTATTTGACTGTCTTTTCCCAGGGGATTGGACGATCGAATAACTCTATGGTGGGGAGATGCTGCGTTATGCGCCGCGAGAAGTACATGGCTGCACTTTTGATTGGGTTGACCTCGATCCTCCATTTCCGAAACCAGTTCCCGAGGGTTCGGGCTGCGGATTGGAGGCGTTTAGAGATAGTGTCTGGATTACGTCCAGACACATATAGGCAGGTATCATCTGCGAAGAGGGCGAGTTCGACGCCGCTGGTGTGCGGTATGTCGTTCGTGAAAAGGGTGTAGAGCACGGGACCTAGGACTGAGCCTTGTGGTACGCCGGCTAGGATGGGATGTGATTCGGATCGCACCCCCTCGACGCGGTAGCGGAAGGTTCGACTGCGTAAGAAATCTCGTATGATGAGTACGAGGCGATCTGGCACACAAAGTCCATATAACTTGTATATGAGCCCGTTGTGCCAGACCTTGTCGAACGCTTTCGCCACGTCGAAAAAGAGCGCTCCGGTATGAAGCCCGCGTATGAAGCGGGATTGAATGTGCTCCGTTATGCGGTGCACCTGCTGGGTACATTAGTGTTTGGCACGGAATCCAAACTGCTCGTGGATGGGGATCCCTCGAGACTGCATGAAGTCTCTTAAGCGGGCGAGAAGTAGGCGTTCGTATATCTTGCCTAAGGCCTTGAGGAGGCTTATAGGCCGATATGCGGTGGGATCGGACGGGGGCACGAAACTTTGCACACGAGTTCTTTTATAACGACAGTGAGCACTAAGAAAGGATTTTTGAATATTCATCCCCTAATGAGGTTAAATAAGGGAAGGAATTTTGTACGGAAGTTGGTAAGTTTTGAAGTTATTAATATGGAAATGTGTGGTGAAATTAATTAGTATTTATTTGTTTAAGCAATACTAATTCCTAGCCGCAACTAAAGATTAGAGTTCACCAAGTAAACTCTTAAATCATTCAGAAAAGTAAGATGGTTCCAGAGATCTTCATTATCATCATTATCACTAGTCCACTGCTGAATATAGGACGCCCCCATAAAATCCCCCAAAATAAGAGCTCCTAGCTCTTATTCTGGAGGAATTTTGCTATAGTTGCCACTCTTGGTTGTGCCCGGGATTGTCAACCACAGTTTTTTTATTTAGATGTTCCAGGAAGATGCTGCTGCCCATTATCTGGTTTTTATTTTTCCTCTGTCGATTTTTACGACACCCATGGGATGAGATAGGGTGGTAGATTCTCTTAAGCCACCAGCACACGGTAAGATGTTGCCGATAGGAAATCCCATCGCGCGAAAGTCTAGTTTAATGAAACGATACCACATAACGAACTATTTTTTTAAATTAATACAATAAAAATTATGAGTAATGAAAGTTTTAAGATAAGATTTATTAGAACATATAAAAAGATTTTGAATCTTTCCTATATCGAAGTTTTTGTATAATAAGAGTTATACGCAATTTAATATTATAATAAGAATAAGATATATAATAAAAAAATACGAATGTTACAGCAATTTCAAATATTCCCAGGATATGTGAATTCTACCAACCCGGAGGCAAACTCATCTTAGAGTCTCAAAAATCAGGGAAGTTGGTAACAACCAGTAATAAGTAGGATAGACAATTAGAGACTGGCGTGAAGATGATATAGAGAGTGAACGACGACCTGGACGCTTTCCTTGTAAGGAATTGACTGTAAGGAATACACATTAGCCATGACAAGAAGAAATGAAAAGACATAGAGTATTAGCTTTGGTAACATAATGGTTAACAAAAAAAAAAATAGCAATGACAGACTCTATTATTGCATAATTTTAATAAAGTTACACTATTAGCGATTATTAACTCACCTTAAAAGTTAAACTGATAGTGTATGATGATGATGATGATGATGATCAACTGCGCAGGAGATATTATAGTGCCACATTTGTATGCGCAAACACAGAGGCACTCACTCGTCACAACCTACCCGCGCCCGATGTAACGGTGATGCGATAAGATCAAAGGTAGGCTAGGATGCAGTGTCAGAAACACGGGGACAATTACAACACAGCCAGACCCGAAAACCAACAATTTGGGTTTTAGCACAAATGTTGGCTCCGGCTAGGATTCCAACCCAGGACCCTCGGCGTAGAAGTCAGTTACTCTGACACAAGGCCACTCAGTCGCATATCGGGCGGTATATAGTCGCAACGAAGCACACAAACAAAAGTCCAACGCTACTCAATCAATCAGTTAGCAGCAAAACGCATGACCTCCCACGTCGCTCCAGCAGTAGCCATGTTGGCTACCAAGATGACAGTAAACCGAGTCGAGCGGAAGTACCGCGGTGAGGTATTACTTTGATAAATGAATTCAAATTTACAATCACGTACACATAACGTAAACATATAAAAACATTATTATTGACTCGGAAGTTAAATTAAAAGATGTGAACTCAATTGCGCGAAATTGAAATAAAATTACGTTCGTTATAAATTATCACGGTAATCCTCTGCGTTATTCCAAAATCGTCAAGATCTTTTAAACGCCATTTTAGGCTTCGCACGCGGTGTCTTTTATAGCGGAATTCCATTAAATACGCTCTTCTTCCCATGTTATCGCGAGGAAGCAACGATCTTAAGATGTCCATTGTGGTTAGAATATTTCGACTTTTCAGGATGGACAGAAACCCATCAAAGTAACAATTCAAACTAACAGTTTTTCGTCCAAAATTATGTGCTAAAAATAGCATGCAGTGCTCAAGTGTACACGTTTTTGCGGTTATAGAAATCTGCTAAGTAAGACCTTCATTACTCATGAAGGTAGTAGCCATATTTGCCACGTTCGACCTCCGAATTGGCTCATCATCATCACCATTTCATAATGATTTCATATATTTACGCGAACACTATACATTTAAATGGATTGTGAATGTGGTCTCTCTTACATAGGGCAAACAAAAAGATCAGTTAAAACCCGCGTAAAAGAACATATAGCTGATGTGAAGCATCGTAGCTCCAGAAAGTCTGCAATCTGTGACCATGTTCTGGATCATCCCAACCATTACATCAGATTTGATAAAACACAAATCCTCGCAAAAGAACACCGATTCCTACCAAGGATGATTCGCGAGGCTATTGAAATTAAAAAAAAAACATCCTAATTTTAATAGAGAATATGGTTGGGTATTACCACCAGCTTGGGATCCTATAATTAATAAAATTAAATCAAAAACCAAGCACACCACTGCAAGACTTCAAGACACAGTGAGCTCTTTCTGCGTAGATCGGACCAAGAATAATGATATTGATGGATGGTCTCCTAGCCGATTTCGACCACGGCGACAACTGCCGGCTTCTGTCGAGAGCCATCAACTGCGCAGGAGATATTATAGTGCCACAAGTGTACGCGCAAACACAGAGGCACTCACTCGTCCCAACCTACCCGCGCCCGATATAACGCTGATGAGATAAGATCGGAGGTAGGCTAAGTGCAGTGTCAGAAACACGGGGACAATCACAACACAACCAGACCCGAAAACCAACAATTTATGTTTAAGCACAAATGTTGGCTCCGGCTGGGATTCGAACCCAGGACCCGCGGCTTAGAAGTCAGGTACTCTGACCACTAGGCCACGCGGTCGTCGAACTCTGACCACTAGGCCACGCGGTCGTCGAACCAACCAGAATAATAATAATTAAAAGTTGAAGGTACTCCGGGTTAACTATGACATCAGGATATCTGTCACCTCAGTCCCCCCGTGACCATGGGTGCTGTAAAGCACTCGAAGCGTCGGGTTATAAATACGAGTAATAAAATTAAACGCGATAAAATCCGTAAAATTAGTTTCATCATTTCAGCCTAATAAGTAGTCCACTGCTGAACATAGGCCTCCCCCATAGATTGTCACACAAGTATGTAGCTCTCATTTTGGGGGATTTTGCCATAGTTGCCACGCTTGGCGGGCGGGTTGGCAACCGCAGTATATTTATTCAGATATTCCAGAAAGATGCTGCTGCCCATCTCCTAGTTTTTGTTCCTCCCGGATTCACTGAAGCCATTTAATAATGAAAAAAGGGCGCCGTTGTTTCTTAAAACACTCGGGGGATTAAATGAAGTGATTGATTTTTCGCTATGATCACACTTAAGACTGTCAAAAGAGAAAAGACGAGATAGTAAATGCTTTGCAGCCATGAACAAAACTTTGTTACCATCACACACACTAATTTTGTAAAGTACTATAGTTTTTCTTTATTTATGCTGATTCAAGCTTTTAACATTACATTCGGCAACGTGGTTCGCTACCCATCACGTCCCGTTTCCCGGGTAAAAAGTGGGCTACGTCAGTGGCCTCTGCCTACCCCCTATATGGGAAAAAGGCGTGTATGTATGTAAATGTTAATATTCAAGGCTGAAGACTTTACCGATTTCATTATTAAATTCAAAAACAATTTTGGCTTATAAACCGCTTTTTAGGGCAATAAAATGTCTGCACGAGCTACCGCATAATGGCAGACTAAAAAGGCGTTTTGCACTGTGGGTGGCCAGGAAACAACTTGAAGCTATTCAAAACTGTGCTGCGGGATTGTCGGTTGACCCCTTGCGTCGTCCAGGGTCGTAGCTCGGAGACGATGACATGTGAATCTGTGGAAGTCTGAATAGGAATGCAGTTTCAAAATCTACCCAATAAGGCAAAGATAGTATATATCTGGGCGTGAGATTTATTTCAGTATAGTGGCAAAGATATCGAAAATAATGAATTATTCATTTAACGTTGTATCTATAAAGTTATCTATACGTGAAATTTGAAAAACCAATGTTCATCTATTATACAAATCTTGCGACTTAGATATTATGTAGATTTGCATTTTTTCGTTTTTTTATTGGCGAACAAAACGTTCACCTTATGGTAAGTGTAACGTCTTCTTATAACAAATGCTGTGTCACCGAGAACATTTCTGTGTGACACTACACTGCGTCATATGCCCAGTGATTACGGTCCCAGCGCCCTTCAAACCAAAGCACAGTAATGATTGCATAGTACTGCTTCACGGCAGAGTAACTGGCCCTGCGGTGGTACCTCCCTACACAGAATTATCCCTGCATAGGAATTCTACCACCAGAATTTGCATGAATGTAAATTAATATAAAATGTGTTTTAATGATTTGTTACACGATTATTTCACTCAATAAAATCGTTAAATGACAAATATGACAGAACCAATAATACAAAACGATGTTATGAATGCCATCGAACATTTAGAGGGGTACTAAAAACGATTTTATTCACCAATTCAAGTGTTATCGAGATATGCGACCACGCCAACAAAATGGAAAGTTATAAAAGTTGCCCTGCCCCAAATTTTAGTGGGGCCGAAGACGATTACTAATCGATGGAATTTCATTCCGTATATTCATAGATTAGGGCTTGAGCTGTCAAAGTAATATGCTAAGCCTGTTCCAAAAATTATTTGTGCTGTGTGGTGACGCTATAAAAGAGACCATAGTCGATGCTTGAATATAATTTACAACCTCGTAGCGGCAATCATAGTGTATGGTGATCGCCTATGCAACGCAAATCCATACGGTGCACGAACTCTGCCTCTCTTGTATAAGCCACATTATAACTACTTTTAGATTGTAATAATATATAACGTAATTTCTACTTTTACGCTATTTTTTTATTTAATAAAAGTGACGGAACGAGCAAAACGTTCACCTAATGGTAAGTGCAATGTCTGCCCATAACAAATGCTGTGTCACACAGAACAGTGTGACACCGCAATGCGCCCGTCACCCCGAGACATCAGTTCCTACTCGTAAGTCTAATATGCCCAGTGATTATGTGACAAGAGTGATTATCTAAAATTATTTAATAAATTTTAAATGTTGACCTAGAATTATAGAAGGAATCGAAATATGCAAAAGCAGAAATTACTTTTAGGTATTTCTTTCATTCAATATATATATTATAAAACAGATTATCTGAACTGTAAATGATTATGTTACGTCGGATTGGTCTCTTACTATTGACGACGCGGACTAATGTCCAAAAAATATGTATCGAAAAATTCAATTTCAGTAAAAAAATCTTAATAATATATCAAAATGTTATTTTACTAAAAAGTAGTAAACATCTTATAAAATGACAGATATAATATAGATAGTTTATGTAGATATACCTATAAAGAATAGTATTCTGAAAGCAAAAAAAGTTAATTCGTATGAAAAGTTTAATATAACACAATTTCAATATTTGTTATGAAGGCGTTTTTTAATAAGCGCGTCAATCAAAAACGCACAAATCTAGAATCATCATAGTTATTAGACAGCATCAGATGCGAATGTAATAGTTTCTTATGAAAATTTGTCACGAAACCTTCCTATGCAGGAATCGTCTAGGTAGGTACCACCCCGGGGCCATTTATTCTGCCGTGAAGCAGTAGTGTGCAAACATTACTGTGTTTCGGTTTGAATGGCATTGAGAGCTAACGTAATCACTGGGCATATGAGACTTAAGAGCTGATGTCTCAAGGTGACGGGCGCATTGCGGTGTCACACAGTAATTTTCTGGGACACAGCATTTGTTATGGGCAGACGTTACACTTACCATCAGGTGAACGTTTTGTTCGTTCCGTCACTTTTATGAAAAAAAAAATATAGCGTAAAAGTAGAAATTACGTTATATATTATTACAATCTAAAAGTAGTTATAATGTGGCTTATACAAGAGAGGTAGAGTTCGTGCACCGTATGGATTTGCGTTGCATAGGCGATCATCATACACTATGATTGCCGCTACGAGGTTGTAAATTATATTCAAGCATCGACGATGGTCTCTTTTATAGCGTCACCACACAGCACAAATAATTTTTGGTAAAGGCTTAGCTTGTGTCTTTGACAGCTCAAGCCCGAGAGTTCACGGGTTTATCCGCAAATATTAAAAAAATATTCTATATAATGTTCCTTACATAATATCCAATCCATATTTGTGAAGAATGGATGATTTAAATTAAAAATTAAATAATGAATGATTCGTATGCGATGCAACACGTTGTAATATTTATGTACATTACTCGTATTAAAATCAGTGAATTTAAAATGTCTCGCTTGAATCTTCATACAAATATACCTTTGTAAAGTCAGCAGAGCCATTAGAATCCGATTTCGCAAATCACATTAAACAAATTTATGTTGAAAATATATCAAAACAGACTTTGAATACGTATACATGAGTTGGAAGGCAACAAAACTAAGCAGAACTCATACAAATTCATGTACCCCCAACCTGAAGGTCCGGCAATAAAACATGGCGACGCGACATTTTTACGATACTGCCTGACTCCACGCTCTATCTTGATTTTATGTTGTGTTTAAAATTCCCGCCTTTAGGAGATGAAATGTTTACAGGCCGTCGTTTAACAGTCGTAGTAAACAGTGAAATTTAAACGTGACAGTTCTTTAATTTTGTAACTGTTGTTCATAAGCTTTAACATTGAGAGGCTCTTTAACAACTGGCTTAGTAAGTTAAAGGCTAGGTTTATTGGTAGTCAGTAATATAAAAAATAATCTGCCTTAAGTCAGTGCAAAGTTAAAGAAAATAAATTTTAAGTCACAAGATTATTTAAGTTACTCAATAGGTTTTAGTTTCTTTTAGTTTGTTGTTAATACGTGTGGGTTCGATTTCTGGTGGCGACACCATTATAATTTTTAACTGAAATCTTAAGAGCTAATTAACTTCCTTGCGGTACAAAAACTCGTCATGTGGAGTTAAGCGCTAACCCATAATGAACAAACGTAATGAGACTTATCCGGATACAAAACCTTCTTAAAGATCAGAGATCAATGTCTTGCAGTGGGACGTTTAAACATTGTTTTGACAATGACAATGACAATGTCTTCTTGACCGATTTTCAACCACGGGGAAAACTTTCGATTACTGACAGAGACTATCAACTGCGCGGGAGATACAGTGTCACAAGTGTGACAAACACACAGACATTCACATTTCCTAAACTTTTCTCGCCCGGTGTAACACTCATGCGATAAGATTGGAGATAGCCTAGGACGTAGTGTCAGCCAAATGGGTTCTCGCCTTGACGTGGAGGGGGGCTTGGTCACCCACGGTGAAGCTAAGAGGGGCCCATATGGTTGGCCTGTGGCGTCAGGCTGGCCCGAGAAGGTCGCTTCGAGTGGGCTGCGCAAGCCCACTCCGGATGCGAGCAGGGGGACTGCTTTGAGGAGCAGTACGCTGCCCTCCGCAGCCGAGGTAACAGGAGCGAGGAGGAGACACGGGGGAAGCGAAGTGTGGGTGTATCGTTGCCTCTCTCCCTATCCTCCCCGTTTGCCCTGTCTTCTGCAGTCGAGTTGGAGCCGCGGGGGAAGAGGAGTGTAGGTGTTGCGTTGCCTCACTCCCTGTCCCCCGCGACTTTGACGGGGCCACACCGTAGATGCGGCAGTGGTGCGGCCGAGGAAGAAGAGGAGTTTTGGTGTATCATTGCCTCTCTCCCTATTCTCCGCAGCAGTAATGTGGTGATGATGATATTTATATTATTATAATGATAATGATTTTCAAGCTGTAAACCTACTAAACTAAGTAGGATATTCGCAGTATAAGACAAATCGTGCAATAGATGCTTAATACCAGTCATCTTGAAACATTTCTCACGATGTCTGTGTCTTCTTTAATGAAACTACACCTAATTTTGGTTTCGATTGTGTGCGTTAACAAATAAATGTTTCTTTCTTTTCGAATTTCGTCGAAAGGACGTCCACTAGTACATATAAATATATGTAAATAATCATAAACATACACATAACCATTCATACTTCTTATTACGTTAGGTTGATATCAAATAAAGCTCCGGTCCCGGCCTGCGTGCTGAGAAACCGATGACACTCTAAAGCCAAGACGGCTATCGGCACAAACATATTTTTTTATTTGATAAAAGCCCATAACGAACGCTGTGTCACCCAGAACATTTCTGTGTGACACCACACTGCGCCTGTCACCCTGAGACGTCAGTTATGTCTCATATGCCCATTGATTAAGCTAGCTCTCAGTGCCTTTCAAACCGAAACACAATAATGTTTGCACACTACTACATCACGGCAGAATAACTAGCCCTGGGGTGGTACCTACTCGTACCTAGACGGATCCCTGCATAGGAATCCTACCACCAGTTACATAACCGAAAATTATTACTTTACCTAAATTGACACTAATCATCATCATCCTCATCGTCGTCGTCAGCCTGTAATAGTCACGCTATTTTTTATAGGAAACGAGCATGTGTCTAACCTGATGCTAAGTGATCACCGCCATGAGCAATAGAGAAAAAATTGCGGGTGAGTTGCCATCCTTTGACAAAACAGTAGTCTTTTTCTTGATGGCCCCTTACTCGTATCGGTCCGGACAAACCGCAGGCGGCAGCAGATTCCTAGTGATCATGCGCGGCAGAAAATTCCTCGGAAACCCCACAGTTGTAGAATGCCATCCATCAAGGTGATGATGATCGATTTTGATTTCTGTCGCAATGTGAATTCAGCGAAGTCTATACCGAGTAGTGTATTGTATAACTTCTTATCAGCGTTTTGGTAATAAGAGTCTTAGTTGTTTATAGTAATCGCCTCCGAGCTAAGGATGTTCTTTTGCATTTGTTTTTTTATTTTAATTGGATGTAGTGACGAAACGAGCAAAACGTTCACCAGATGGTAAGTCAACGTTTGCCCATAACAAATGCTGTGTCACCCAGAATATTTCTGTGTGACACTATACTGCGGCCGTCACCCTGAGATATCAGTTCTTAATTCCCACATGCCCAGTGATTACACTAGTTCTCAGCCCTTCAAAGCGAAACACAATAATGTTTACACATTACTGCTTCACGGTAGAATAACTGCTTGCACGGATATTATTGCAATGGTTTTTTCATAAATTAAACTTGTGAATTCTTATCGTTATTGCGAATACGACCGTTGTTAATTTCTGGCCAGTATCAACATCTGCCCTTTATACATGAAACGCTTTTACTTGGAAAGTAGATTTGACTGTTTAAGTAGGCTTATAACTTACAGTTTTAAGTAAAATATGGTAATCGGAAACGTCTTAAAAACGATTTTAAATGTTTATGAAAGTGGCAAGACGAGGAGTACCGGGGGGAATTTATGGGCAATTCACGCTTAGAGGAAGCGGTTATCTGTTTATCTCGGATTTTAATGATCAAGTCGAGTCGAGTCAAGCTAGGTGACGGATGTGTGTCTGTGTGCTTGTTTGACTTAGAACACAATTCCGTGACAGACTACGTCTTACGAAAGATATATTTAATGTTATAGCATCTGTAAAGCATATTAGATTAAATGTAACATTTTAAATACAAAAAATTATTGATTATAGGTGGGGAAGTCTTAGCGCAGCGGCTAAGCTATTGTTTCCTCCTGTGTGGGTCACGAGTTCAATTTCCGCACGAGCAAAATTGTATGGCCTACAAATTGTTAGACACGATACAAGACAAATACTAGCATAGGGTTAATAAATACTATATTCCTCAAAAAATAGTGTCACAATACTACTTCGTTTTGTATGCTTAGGTCTGCATGCTGATAATTATGATTTGTAGCTCTAATTTTGGTGGGGTTTTGCCATACTTGCCACGCTTGTGAGGCGGGTTGGCAACCGCAGTTTATTTATGCAGATGTCTAAGAAAGATGCTGCTGCCCATCTCCTGGTTTTTGTTTTTTAATGCTCACACACATACATACATTCACGCCTTTTTCCCATATAAGGAGTAGTCAGAGACCACACCCTAATACGAGTACTTGTTACCGCCCCCCGCGGGAAACGAGACGTGACGGGCGGCGAACCACGTCGCCGTCATTTTGGTACGATTAAAAAAATTCTTAGTCGCCATCCCGTTCTTACGAGCAGTAGTTACTTACGGTATAATTCTGCACAAATAAAGGCTGTCCGTACAATACCTTAGTTGCCTCTTATGACACTTCGGTAGTAAAGTGGTTGGTGCTATTCTACTCTGCCGGACATCTGCATGCTCATTAAATAGTTTATTTGCACAATAATGCCAAGTCCTTATTAAGTTATATCTCATTAACATAATAACGATTTGGAAGAGTTAAAAGACAAACTTCTATATAGACTTTTAATTCACGATCAATCACATTTACGAAAACGCATCGGCACCTTTTAATCAATAAAGTCGTGTGTAACTAAAATATTACGTAAGCAACGCTTGATTTCTTTAAATCATTTCACGGACGGTCATTAAAACTATCATGCGCAAACGATCATATCACCCTCATTAAACGTGGTTACACCACATTCGCCAGTGAACGAGGGTTCCTATCTTCACGACCTATATGAGATATCATTATGATACGCGAATATTACAAATTTAATAAAACGAATTTTTCAATTTTTATCGCGTTTTATTTTAAACTATTTATAACCGAAAGTTACGAGCGCTTTACAGGACCCATGGTCACGGGAGGACTGAGGTGACAGATGTCTTGGTGCCCTTTTAGACGGGCTAGGAATCGCTGCATGCCCCTCTTGTTTACATACCCGACAAGGGAATATCGCATTATTCAATAACAGGGGTCTGAGTGCAGCAAATAAGCATGCGGCTTGAATGAATCGGAGTATCGGGAATTTAAATGAAAGTAACAGGCTATAAATATCCAACTGCTGAGAACAGGCCTCCTCTCATTTATTAGTTTGGAGCCTCGAAGAGTCCGCCACGCTCTTCCAATGCAGGTCGGAGGACTTTTCTTTTCTTGACACATTTCCACGAAATGTTTTCTAATCCTCAGACATGCAGGTTTTATCACGATGTTTTTGTTCATTGCTGATGACGTGGTAAATGAGCAGTTAAAAATGCATCACAATACAATTTTAGAGATCAAACACAGGACATTCGAGTAGGCAGCGCCTATTCCCTAAGCTACCACGGCTATTATGCTTACTTCAACGGAATATCAATAACTGGGTATCCGGTTAATAAATTAATAATTGTTTCTATACGTAGTAACTTAAAACTATAATTTAATTACATAGATAAAACACAATTTAAAATTCTAACGTATTAAAATTTAAAGAAAAATTAAAAATGTAAAGTGAATAAAAGGGGATTGATCTAAATTAAGGATTAATGGGATATCCGAAATATTTGTTCGATTGAGGCGATAAATCAGGGTTGCTTTCATTATTATTTGTTTTATATAAAAAGCTTCGAATTAGTTTAAATTGTGATAAAATCATGTTCATCAAAGTTCAAATGCAGTTACGGTACACGCTTTGTGTATCGAATTTAACGTATGTTACGAAATTACTTTTGTTTTTGTTACAAAATAGTTTAGTATGAAATTGGGCAAGGCTGTATGGTATGATACTCGTATAATTAGGGTCAAGATGCAGAAAGCTGCCCTGTCAAGCTGTGTACAAAATATATAGATTAAGATTTCCGTTCTTCAATATTTAAATCCAAAAACCTAACCAGCGCTGTACTGAAGTCTTTTATGAGTAATAATACTAATTGTATGCATTGAAACTTCAAAAATAATTGATACTGCCCACTGTGTCTAAGTTGAGACATGACGATACTTATTGTGCAATATTCCACTAAAATAGACAATTATTTTGCGAGCTCTATAACAGTTTGTTAAGATCATAAAGCGTGCAAACTTCATCATGCAACAGAGTGTGGGCGTTACTCAGATGAGCTCAATCGTGGGTAAATAACTTCAGGTCCAATCCCACACATAATTGAATACCGAAAGGCAATTCACGGGATTTGTGTCAAGGGATATTGCAAATTAGGCATGTCAATATTGGCGCAAATTAACGCCTGATTTTCTGAATTCATCAAAACTGATTTTTTCGATCTACATTGTGTTGGTGTACAGATAATGAAAACAATTGCATTGTAACGTTTTTAATTATAAGGATGAGGTTTGTTTTTAGTAATTATCAGTCGGCTCGGTTGGCCTACGCTTTTGAGTTATTAGATTAGGATTTGCTATTACCGAGGTTTCAAACCCGTGATATGTTCGGTGTTTCTCTGCGAGAAAAATTCCGTAACGATGATATTTACAATATAATTAAAGTGACCGACATACGGTATATCCCCGTGTGGTGGCGGCTTAAGAGAATCTACCACCCCATCTCATCCCGTGGGTGTCGTAAAAGTCGGCAGAGGGAAAATTAGAAGAAATAAACTGCGGTTGCCAACCCGCCTGCCAAGTGTGGCAACTATGGCTAAATTCCCCCCAAAATGAGAGCAACAAACTTTTGTAGCAACCTCTGGGGAGGCCTATATTCAGCAGTGGACTAGTGATAGGCTGAAATGATGATGATGATGACCGACATAGCCCTAAGGATGAGAAAGCTGAAGCGTAAGGGGGCGGCCATATAGCTCGTAGAATCGATAACCGTTGGGCGGGAAATGTTCTGGAGTGGTAACCACGTACCGGTAAACGCAGTGTAGGGCGACTACATGAAACATGGAGAGGGCAGATGGAGCGAAGATCTGCACGATTTTGCGGGACGTCGATCGATGAAGTTGGCTCAGAACCGTGCTTTGTGGCAACCTATGTTGGATGACTATGTTCAGCAGTGAACTAGAAATAGGCTGAAATTATATATAATTATATGATAAGTTTTGACCGCTGCGTTAGCGTAGTAGCTAAGCGACAGAGTTCTTCACTACGGATAACAGGGTTCGATTCCAGCAAGGATTTTGGATGAGTGTTTTTGCACTAATTATGTCCGTCTATTTTGCCAAGAATTTAAGTCTGTAAACGCACCCACGGTACATGAGAAATCCGAATGTGCGTAAAATAAAAAAAAGGCTGTATGTAAGGTTTTTAAATTATACTTATTGTTTGATAGTAGTTCAGGTTCCAAATATTTGTGATTGTAAAAATTCTCAAATCTCTATAAAATGTTTCCTGGATACAGATGGGGATTATGTGATTTGAATTTTGTACTTACAATGTAATGTTCTGGTGGTTAAGAGAATCCGTATCTATACCATGTTCCTTGTTTCCAGGGAAAGATAAAACTTTAGGAACACAATCCTAATACGCAAGATATATAGACGCGTAATGAAAAATAGGCGCTGTGTTTGGAATAGACTAGAAATACTGGTAGGATGCCTGTGCAGGCATCCGCTTTGAAGCAGTAATGTACAAACATTACTGTGTTTCGGTCTGAAGGGCACTGAGAGCTAGCGTAACTGTACTGTGTTTAACTTAGCATATGAGACTAAAGAACTGATATCTCAGGGGACGGGCACAGTGTGGTGGACACGGGCACAGAAATGTTACGGGTGATACAGCATTTATTATGGGCAGACGTTGCACTTACCATCATATGAATGTTTTGCTCTCTTACTTTAATACAAAAAAGACTTCAGTATTATAATGTAGTTAGTCTAAAATCTGATCACAGATTGTTTGATGTTGTACTCTGTGTCTCATTATCTGAGAAACAAATAGAAGATAACAAAATGTCCTGTATGTAATTAAGGACACAAGCGATGTGAAAATTTTAATTTACTTCCAAATATTGTTCAAACGTTAACGCAAGCATTAAAACTTAAGTAAACAATTCAGAGATGAGTGACATCATTGCCGGGCTTTGCGCCGCACGTGTTGTTGTGTGGCACAAGATATGAGAGTGAGCGAGCATCTAACAATGCTAATTTAAAACCGTATTGATATTTGTAATATGTACAATATTGTCGCTATATATAACGCAGGCTGTTAGTTTTTATATAAAATATTATGCTTACAAGTACCTTTCTGTACAAATAATGACTAATACTAAGGTAGCGGCAAAAAAAATGAAGACGTGTGATGGAAATTAGTTAAATAATGTGGTATAACACGGTCTTACAGTGTGGTAGCGGCTTAAAAGAATCTACCACCCCATCTCATCGTGTAGGTATCGTAAAAGTCGATAGAGGGAAAATAAAAACCAGGTGACGGGCAGCAGCATCTTTCTGGAATATCTGAAAAAATAAACTACGGTTGCCAACCCGCCCGCCAAGCGTAACAACTATGGCAAAATCCCCCTGAAATGAGAGCTACAAACTTTTGTGGCCATCTATGTGGGAGGCCTATGTTCAGCTGTGGATTAGTGATAGGATAAAATGATGATGATGATGATGACTACAGGTCTTCATAGATAGAACCCTTTTTACAATGAAAAATGTTATAAAACGTTGTTTTTATACAACGTTAACAAATTGCCGATTTTGTTTTGTTTTTAAGAGCCGTGATAGCCCAAGAGCCGGGCGCACGCCTAAAATTTCATACTCGCGTGTGAACTGAGTTCGATCCCCGACGCCGGCACATATAAAATTGTTCTGCAATGTTAAGTGCTTATTTATCACGTGCTCAACGGTGATGGAAAACATTGTGAGGAAATTTTTCCATGTCTGAAAAATTAAAAATATTTCTAAGAAATGTGAAGTCCACCAACCGGCATTGAAGTAGCGTGGTGTACTCTTTTCGGCAATAAAACCTTCTCAGAAATGAGAGGCCTGTGTTCAGGAGACCTTTATAGGCAAGAGCCTATAAAGGTCTTCCTGAACACAGGCCTCCCCTCATTAATAAATAATAAAAATACAAATAGAGTAAGACTCTATTTTTTATATTGTTTTTTTAAAAAAATAGGTAAACGACGTTTATAAGTGTAGAGAGTACAAATTATCCATTCCAAGAAACTACTACAATTTTGTCAATTATCTTGCCTTCCTCTTATTACAAAACCCTCCTTACCCTATCACCTTTACCTAAATTCCTCATTTTTAACTGCACTAAACATGCTAACGTTAGATTTCGATAAAATTTTATTAGTATCCGTTTACTTGAAAGTAGTTAATCTGCAAGAATAGCGACAAACGAATGTAAGCGTAGTTAGCAAACACAACGCGTAAGTAACGAAGCGTAAAAAGTTTTAAAGTCTTAATTAAAAATGGTTGACTTTACTCGGAGGTTATTTAGGTTATAATTATATAGTGTCTGGTTTTTGTCTTAGATTCATTAGGCTGACGCTTAAGGGCCAGGTGTTAGTTTTAAATTGAACAGTATAATGGACTTTGTATAAAATGGTAATAGCAATTTTAAGTGCTCATTAAAGCAGATTAATACATCGTCAAGAAAGTTACAAGGCTGAGAAATAGAAAATATTTCAAGAACAAGTGAAGCGGCTAACCCGCTCAGGAGCATCGACATCTTTAATTTAATTACTCTTAAGTAACATCTGGATGAGGAATCCAGACGTTCCTAAAGTAATTTAAATAGGCTATAGTTGCAAGCTTTTTGAAAAAGCTCTATGCCGGCAGCGGCTTTTGCGGATGGATACGATATATAAAGAAAAGAGGCTATTCCTTTCTAAAATGCCGGCAATGCACCAGTTATTCCTCTGTATTCTGCGGATGTTCATGGGTGGCGTTGTTTACTTGCCATCAGGTGAGCGGCATGCTCGTTTGCTCCCTCTTCTTTAAAGGAAAACATCGAAAGTTTTTAAATAGCTGATATTGTAGTTGATGATAGGAAAACGATTGCTAATTTTTTATTTTTTTTATACCTACCATACCGTTTATACATACATAAGGTTTTTGTACTGCTTCTGGCATGTTTACAGAAGCAAGGGTAGACGATTTTTTCGCATTGATGCGTAAGAAATCGTTTTCATTAATTTCCAGAATGCGGGGAAGTATCAAAAAAATCCTGAAGGAGACAGATAGGAAATAGTCGATTGTAATGTCATTGGGAGGCTCGCTGAGCTGCATTTAGAGCTGGTGCTTCGAAGTGAAGTTTTTCGTAGTAACATTTTTTATTATTTTTAATTTTTTTTATTTTATTAATTGTTTACCACTAACTTAGTCTTGTAAGATATTACTAACATAAAAAATAGGTTGTAAATACATTCATACATAAAATCACGACTGTATCCCATAAGGGGTAGTCAGAGACTGGGCACTCACTGCAAAAACAGATGACTGCCACAATTCACGTTTCACCAAAACAATATAATGCACTTGGTGAGACAGGTGGTGAGCCCATCGCCACCATGCGCTGTTGGGTGCACAGTGCAGTTTAATTCCTAACTCGCCTTTTACGAGATCCATTGGATGAGATGGAGTGGTAGTATTCTTTTAACGAGCCGCCACCACACGGGGGAAAAAATCTTAAAATAATAAACTAAATACCTGAAATAAAAAATATTATTATTATATGTTTTTAATTTTTTGAAGGCCTGTCGCCTGCAACTTGCATCTCCATCACTAAGACCTCAGATATAAGTTACGTTTTTGTTTGTATATTAACGCAATCACACTTACGAAACAATCGCGTAAGCCAAGGCGAATCTTGTGAAGTTCTTTGCTTTACAAATTCCTCTCCTACGATGAAGTTTCGGAATCGGCCGCTCTCATATTTTGTTATCAGACGCATATATTTCATTACGACATTAGCACCAACGTCGCTGTCAAAGAAAACTAGCGATTATTTAAGTTTTTTATTGATGATATTTATAGCTATGGTGTTTCTATGTAAATTTATTGATTTTCATTGTGTTTTATCAAAACAATGACCTACATAATAATTCCAATGACAAAAACAGATTAAGGTCGAGCGTCAGAATTTATACCTTAACTTTATCGATATATTAAAAAGAATGGAGTGTAAGCAATATGAAATAACGTATATAACCTAATAAGACTATTATTTGTATACAAGATTGAATAAAAATATAATCCGATTAACGTGAGTTAATAACTATTCACAATTTTAAAGATTTCCTCTGAATTTGATTTTTGACGCTGCATACAATGATTTTAACAAAATTATTACTTTTTGGGTGTCAATACAAAAGAATATCATTATCTGTTATCGTGTCTCGCTCGAGGCCTCGGTCGGAATTGTTTAGTCGATTTCTGAGGAATAGTCGTATAAATAGGGTTGTTACTTCAATCTACATTTTCCAGAAAATTTATTCAAATATAAGTAGGTAAGTAGTTATTAGTAGGTAAGGACTAAGAAAATGTGAAAAATTACGTAGCAAGGCAACGTGCTGATTAGCTTAACGTTTTTTGGATTCAAATGATTTCAGCGTAACGTGGGTTGTTCAATTTTGGAACTAATAATAATGAACAGTACTTATAATTATTGTTACGCGCTTGCAAATAAGATTTGGGATTATAAAACGATACTGCGAGTATAGATGTATATATTTCACTTTATTGTACGAGATCTAATCCACAAACTTATTACGGTTACTTGTTTCGCATTCTTTAGTTAGTTTCATCACTATTTGCCCTCCGGTAACAAATATAATTCTTGTGAAAAAATATAATGAAAATTCAAAAACAAAACCTAATATACAATGTTCGTGTTAAATTTAAAAACTTCGCTTTTCGTAAAGGAGAAGATGTAATGTTTAAGAAACGTCTACCAAACGTCTTTCTTTAGGCTACTTTTAAAAACTATATGAAATATATATTTTTTTAAACGAACCATGCTTTAACACACTAGAATTTCTCCTGTGTAGGTATCTCTGTATAAATTCGATATGAACTAACACCAAGATCCGGAAAATCTATCTGTAGGCCAAACAGATATTCGTATCTTGAAGTAATAGAACCAGCGACCCGGGCGCAGAAGCCAAGGAGTTAGCCATTGCGCCAACTTAACCGCCGCACCACTGCGACGATAGAGACGAAGGCGGTTATTGAGACTTTACTATAATAGTTAGACATATAGCGTCCAGGACTTTTTTGTGAGTAATGATGAGTACTATTTAAATGTAGTACATTATTTTCTTTATCATCAATAGTTTTTCAGCGCACGCCAAATAATGACTTTTATCAGTAAATTTTAGATACCTTGAGTCTACATCATACTACTACATCATGGCAATTTTCGTAGCGATCTCGGTTTTTTTTAATTAAATACAATTCATGTTATTCGGTGATAATGTAGTTGCATATAGGTGAAAGAATTATTAAAATCGGTTCAGTAGTTTTTGAGTTAAATCATTACAACCAAACATACAAAAAATCAAATCTTTCCTCTTTATAGTATTAGTTAAGATCTAATTCTGTAAGTGTTGTACTTCTACTTTAAAAAAAAAAGAAAAAGAAAATCACGTGTCGAGCAATACGTTCACCTGGCGTCAAAAGAAACGTCTGTCCATAACAAGTTGTTTGTCACCCATAAAATTTCTGTGTCACACTGCGCTTTCAATTTCCCAATTATGACACTAGCTACCAGTGCCCTTCAGACCGAAACACAGTAATGTTTGCACACTACTGTTTGATGGCAGAACTGGCACTACGGGTACCGTTTAGACGTATTCCAGCATATAAGCCCTACCACCAGTGCATCAACTAAAAGAAAAGCAAGAAAATTAAATGACAGATGGTTGATCTCACATATGCTAGAAGTAAATTATCAAGACCGGTGATGGACTGCAGTGTCTTAAGTTCGAGGTGTCTGTTACTGCGATCGCCTGTTCTCAGAAGCTCTCTAAGCTTTTACTAAGCTCGCGAGAAGCTTATAGCAATGTACTGTATCATGATGAATAGTAAGTAATAATTAGTTAAGAGGAAAACCGTTACATAATGAAACTCGAATCTAAAATGTTGGCAGTAGAGATATCTGTCGAACGGTACTGTCACCGTTATGGTGTCGGTGTGCATTATCTCAATTATATTATAATAACGATAAACAACATGATTCTCACAATTGTGCCTTGAATTCTCACGGAAATGCATTAACGGATGGCATGTCGGCGGGTTCCATCGATATGGTACGAGGGGCCGCCTTAGGTACTAACTCTGTAACTCGATTAGAACTCGACTCGATACAAATATGCTTAACATAGTTCGAAATTAATAAAGTACATTGTGGTTTAATATGAATGTACCGTTTATTAGAATGGTAATCTTGGTGGGATGTATGAAATCGCGTGTTACCTTGGAGATGTGTTGCAGAAATAATTTTAATGAAGTAAGTACGTTAAAACGGCAATTTTATACTTAAAATCCTATTATGAATTGTAACCAAATAAAAAGATTTGTTATACATACAGGTTTCTCTTATATCTTTCACCACATAATTTTATACATTGAGTATCGGAAGGTATTTTAGTTCTGTATCAGTTTTTAATTTAGATATTAACATTCGCCTTAAAAATGTTACTAGTTAGACTTTTTTTTTTTTGAATAACCGATAGTAACGATAAACAAAAAGTACTTTGCATTAAACAATGGGGCGCTGACAAATGCGGTGTCCCCGATTTGTCAGCATTGCCAGCGATTTGTCAAGTTTTGTCTGATAAGTGTCCGACGACCACCGTGGTAGCGATCGCACGATTAT
This sequence comes from Luehdorfia chinensis, assembly GCA_019845155.1. Lineage (NCBI taxonomy): Eukaryota > Metazoa > Arthropoda > Insecta > Lepidoptera > Papilionidae > Luehdorfia > Luehdorfia chinensis. The sequence continues at coordinate 986,223 of JAHVAK010000612.1, forward strand.
TTATTGGGAACCTCGCTTCTGTATGTACTGTGTCAAAGAACATGCAAATTTATTAAGTATATACACATGCAACTACAATAGTGTAACTGTATAATTTTATATCACAGCATGGACCAACGTAGTGGGCACAATAGCCAAAACAAAGTCATTACTACATATTTACACTTAAATGATGTATATGACCCATTTTTTTATTTATGGAATTTTTAGAAACATTTTAGTTTTTCTTTCACTTTTATATAAACAAGAAGTGAAATAATAAGGAGTTTCTACCACAATCCACGGTCGTTGATGGTCGATAGCATAATTTTAGGGTGTTGCGAACGCAATCATTGAAATATTTTTTATTGGATAAAATGACGAGACCAGCAGAACGTTCACCTGATGGTAAGTGCAACGTCTGCCCATAATTAATGCTGTGTCAACCAGAACATTGCTGTGTGGCACTACACTGCGGCCGTCACCCAGAGAAATCAGTCCTTAAGTCTCATATGCCCAGTGATTACACTAGCTCTCAGAGCCATTTAGACCCAAACACAGCGATGTTTGCACACTACTGTTTCACGGCAGAATAAGTGGCCCTGCGGTGATAACTACCACGACGGATTACTGCACAGGAACCCTACCACCAGTAATTCAAAAAAAATAAACTCCCTCTAGTTACAAGACCAAACCTGTCGCACGCAAGAAACTGCTCTCATCTCATACTAAGGGTTCCAGTACTAAGGGAGCCAGTGGCTCTAAAAAATCTTGCATGGGAAAAAGGCGTGACTGTATGATAAATTAATATAAAATAAAGATAATTTTTTTTTTATTATTTTGGTATGTTTGTAAGTTAATTATTTTTTGGGTTCGGGACTCGAAAGAAAATACGAAACTCTTATAAGATGATTACCCATCTGACGGTCGATAATTAATTTTCTCTGAAACTATTCTACTTGAAGATTTTGTAGTATAACGTTTCATTCATTCACAATAGTCTGCGTTAGTTAAATTACATGTACTATGTACATAAGAAAATTAAAAATGTAGCAAATTTATTTACATTATTTTAAAATCGCACTTTTATTTTATAATTGCATGTATCAATTTTAAATAGTATATTAAGAAAAATCCAACTCCATCCTCTATGTGGAAACGTCGCAACTACTGAAATCTTAATTTTGAAATATTTATTTAGCAGAAGGGAATATAGGTTCTAAGAATTTTAAAAGCTGAACGCGAGTTAAACTTGAGCTCAAAACAAACAAAGAACGATACACTTCAGAGTGAAGTAATAAAGTAGTATGTAAACAATTCTAAGGCTTTATGTCAAAATCCCCATGGCTTCTTTATATAAAATATTGGTGATTATTTAAGATCAAATATTGCTTAAATTTCGAACATAATTGATCATTTTCCATCAGAGCTCACACCAGTTGATATTGCGTCATAGAATAAATAACTAACACGATAGGTAAGCAACTATTCATTCGCATTCAACACAAATCAAAATCGCCCACGTTCATAAAAACGGTATAATTACAAAAAGTTATTGCATAAAAACGCAATGGAACCGTCATGTTTTATTCATGACGTATGTGTGCCGCATTGTATTCAAATGCGGGTAAACTTTCGCCAATTACAATCGCTAGCTAGTGCTTTCGCGAGCAGAGCCAGGCTGTTTGAACTAGTGTGAGCTTTCGAAATATGGTTGTAATGATATAGGTTTCTGATTTTGTTATCACAATAGAAAGCGGTGTTACGCCTCCTGTGACTTATGTGACAATGCACAGAACAATAATGGCGCTAAAAAAGAAAGTTATGTAAATCCAGTATCTGATTTTTATGATTAAACGTCTCTCAGACATGTTTTTTCATGTCATTGTTTCAAACAACTAATTATAATTCGACTTCCGTAGCCCTACGGAGTTTTCTTTTTAATTTTATTGAGGGCGAAATACGAACACAGTCCTTGAATATATAATAAATTATCACCGTAAACCACAGACACCAACTTCCTTGATGAAGGAAAAGAGTCAAATGCGTTGTCCCCATGAAAACGTTTCAATGAAAAACCTCTTTCGGCTTTTGACGCCTTATATCACTAAACATTGTTTTCAAGGCATCAATTTCTTTCGATAACGAGTATAACCAATTACGCTCCATTGTCATGCCGTGATGAAACTTATTATTATAGCATTTAATTGTCAGCAAAAACGTATGGACATGTCGCGAACGGGTTTCGAAAAAGTCAAAATGCTTCGCCGTCAGTTTGTTCGGCGCCGCCGTCTTTTTGTCGCCTTCAATAGTAATGCTGTCGGTATGTCGCTGTGTTTTTAAATTCCCTTTACGTGTGGTTTAAAGTACGAACGAAATGTTATAGACGTGGATGAAATATTTTTCTATTATTTAAAGCATTAATAGCTTATTGTAAGTGGCGAGCGTAGTTTTTTATAGAATAAGGGGGCAAAGGAGCTCAGCTGTTAGTAAGTGATCAGAGCTGCCCATGGACATTCGCAACACCACCTTCGAACTGTGGTTGCGTTGCGTGCATGAATGTGGAGATGTAGGTACTTGGAAAATATGTTAAATGAAAATGAAAATAAGTTAAAATCCGTCATTTCACTGTAATACTATCTAGCAAAGCGTAGCATACTATACTTCATTTACTCTCCTAATGAGAGTTAAACCTCAATCTATTGTTTTGCGATAAATAAGAATTCAGTTCACTAATGGCAAACGCTTCTTGTGGCCAATAGTCTCTATCTTCATTCTCCAACACATTATCTAACACGTGCAACCTCTGCGGTCTATGATAGAATGCATCGTTAACATTATTTGGTAGAAACAGTCTCGTCTCTGTCATAAGTAACAGCAGCATTAAGCTGCTATTTTTGCCGCTAGTATTCCGTGCCGACGGCCCTTTCCCTGTCCAGTCGGTCTCTTTATATGCTACAGTGCTCAAAGTAAAAATGCTTTTATTAAATTCAGGATGATTTAAAGATCTTACAGATGTTCAAATCTGCACTGGTTCCAAAAATAAGAACTTCCCAGAGAAGATCCGGCAAGAAACTCTGGGGTCTTTTTAGGGTATGTGCTACATTCACATATGGTAGACGAGGTTTATCTAAATGAGCTAGAGTTAGCGTTAACATATCGCTCTTGTTTTAAGTCAAACTTAAAATTTGAGAACATGTATGTAACATGGTCTCAAATCGCCCTGCAGTGGAAAGCAATATATATATACAGTGTCATTAAATGATCCAATAATTACTAGGTTATTGATGCAATTACTAACTAAAAAAAGTAGCTTTATATACATAATCGAAGGTAAAAAAACAAAAGAAAAAGGTTGAAACAATTGGTTCGCTGATCATGTGTAGATTCCGTTTATCGCAAGATTTATAGGACAAATTAAAGTGTACTCGCGATGCGTTGCTTTTAAATGCATTCCGGTCGTAGCATAAAGTTTAAAAGCGGAAAAGGAATAATGTAACGTTCTTGATAACGGTTAAAAGCAACGGCACCAGGGATCCTTAAATGGGGATCACTCAAAACTTCAAGACAATAAAGTGTACTGAATGAATTGGGCGTTCTTTCGGTCGAGACAGTTGGATTGGATACAGGATAGCTCACAAAAAGTAGCAAAATTTATTGATGTACTGGCAGCAGAAAAAATATCTAATTCAAAAAAATACATTAAAGAAAAACGGTTTTACTGTTCCGTTAACCATAGTTCACACAGCATTTTAGTACTTTTTTTGTAATAAAAATTGACTAGACTTGTTAAACGTGAACCTGATGGTACTCGTAAGTACAACGTCTACCCATAACGAACGCTGTGTCACCCAGAACATCTGTGGCACTCTGGCACCATAATGCGCCCGTCACCCTGCGACATCAATTCCGAAATCTCATATGCCCAGTAATTACACTAGCTCTCAGTGCTCTTTAGACGGAAATAGAGTGTCTCCACACTACTGCTTCGAGACAGAATGAATGGCCGTACGGTGATAATGGGTACTTAATGGAAATCCTACCACCAGTATAGTGACAAATAATTAGATTTGATATCGGAATGACAGACAACTATTTTCGTTAGGACACGATTTTCACCGTATATTTTAGAACCAAACCGTAGTAATAATATAAAATAATACAAAAACATCCTAAATTAAAAAATACTAATTCCAATAGATAAGATGGCTGGGTACCATCACCGGCTTGAAATTCTGCTGAAAATATTCAGAAAAACATAGAAATGCGTAAATAAATACTATAATTAAATCAATGGTATTTTTATGGTTTAAAAAATTTACTGGTGGTAGGATTCCTATGCAGGAATCCTTGTAGGTTGGTACCACCCCAGGGCCAGTTATTCTGCAGTGAAGCAGTAGTGTGCAAACATTACTGTGTTTCGATATGAAGGGCACTGTGAGCTAGCGTAATCATTGGGCATATGGGCACACAGAATTTTTTTGGGTGACACAGCATTTGTTATGGGCAGACGTTGCACTTGCCATCAGGTGAACGTTTTGCTCGTTTCATTACTTTATCCAAAAAAAATATATCAATAAATAAATTACATTTGTTGTCTGTCTGATAGGCATAAATAATTTAAATTTATTATATAATTGACGTACATGTAGTCCACATTATAGATGTACCAGTGTAACCATGAGATTAATAATCATACTACTGCTGGCCACGGCCTCCTTGCATTCTTATTAGGATTTTGTAGCCGAGAAGAGAACGATATTCCAGTTCGGACTGGTATAATATCAGAAAGAACTAACGCATCAAGTAGATTAGGTAATTCATTGTGTATATTTTAACAAATGTATAATATTAATAAATAGAAATGGATTTTTGTTGCACCATTCCGGTCTAGAGACAAAATACAGCAATGACTTGAAATTTATTTGACAGTAAAAAAGGTGAAAATAAGTTTTTAACTTAAGATTAACAATATATTTGAATTCATTTAATTAATCATATTTAATCGATAAGTGTTGTGTATGCTCACCGTATAGTGAAATATTTTCACCAAAAAATCCATTGAATTCAATGCACACGTCTTTCAGTGAAACAAGACGCGTATTCAAGAGTCCGTCCGGAAAAAAAACGAAATAATCCGAAGCGAGACTGTTCAATGGACAGGCGAAAAGAAACATGGCGATTTCCCGTTGCAGTGCATTTTAAATATTTAAGTAGCTGAATGAAAAATACATAAACATCTTACACAGCACGAAAAATATGTGACTTTTTGTATTATCATAATAGCGGCTGTAGATATATTAACAGGAGGAGTTTTACTCATATACAGCCAGTAAATAATGCTTCATAATAATATAAACAAAGAAAAATTATAATGAAGCGAATGTTTCATAAAAAACGCTTACGTTTATGGCGATCTATAAAAATGTCCGAACGTGAAATAGATATTGACAAAAAAAACTAGACGTCGAAATCGGTCCAGAATATTTCAAGATGTATATATACGGTGGGACCCGTTTCCAAAGACGTTCCAATGCATAAATAGTTGAACTTAAAAGTCAAACGACCATAAAAAGTTCTGCGGAGGTAATTGTAATTCGTATTATAAATAAACAATACGCGATTATAAAGTGAAACTGTTTGTTGTTTTATTGTCAGGATAATAAGAATTTATAGATGCTCTAGTCCTTGTAGGATGGGAAAACCATATAATGGTCGATTAAAGCTCCAGACTTTTTGATTACGAATGGCATTTCAGTGTCATTCATAATTCTTGCACAATGGTTTATACTGAATTAATTTAATTTGCACTTTACTTTTATTACTCGATTCCGTGACCGTATCCTTGTAAGCTGGTAAATAATTACTATGCTATAAAAGAAAAGGAACAGCATATAAATGTCCCAATGCTGAACTCCTCTTTCTTTCTGAGAGGTTTTCGGAGCCGAGCAAAGTTCGTCATGATGCTTCAATGTGGGTTGGCGGAATTCACATGACTTCGAAATATTTTTATTCTTCAGGCATGCAGGTTTTCTTATGATATTTTCCTTCATCGCTGAGCAAGTGGTAAGTCAGCGCTTAAAACTGCAGAACAAGTTTAGTGGTGCATCTTGACGAAATTCGGCACAGAGATAGCTTCCATACTGGGATGACGGAAATAGGATACTTTTTAATCTGGAAAATCAACGAGTGTGCTCGGTATTTGAAAAAAAAAACTTAATCCACGCGGACGATAATGAGATATTGAATAAAGAGAACGGTAAGTCGTTCATCTGATGGTAATTGTTAAGTCTGAACAGAATTTTAGTTGTGAAAAGGATTTGTGTCCGCTCTCTAAGACGATAGATCTAATGTCTCCCATGAATAATTATTGACTTACTTCAAAGCCCTTCAAACGAAAAATAATAATGCTATTGTTTGGCGGCAGAATAGAAGGTATGGCGATGGTTACTACGAGTACGTGGGTACATTCTGGCCTAGAAGTCCTACCATTAGTAAAAAATTGATCAATAAGTGTTTAAAAAAAGGCATAAGTACTGTTGGTAGGATTCATATGCAGAAATTCATCTAGGAGTACCGCCCCAGAGTTAGTTATTCTGCATTGAAGAAGTAGTGTGCAAATATTACGGTGTTTCTGTTTGAGGGGCACTGACAGCTAGCGTAATCACTGAGCATATGAGAGTGAGGAACTGATGTCACAGGGTGCGAGCGACGAGCGCAGTGTGGTGTCAAACAGAAATATTCTGGGTGATACAGCATTTGTTATGGGCAGACGTTGCACTTACCAACATGTGAACGTTTTGCTCGTTTCTATACTTTATCCAATAATGTTTTTTAAGGAAGATTTTTTGTTTACTTTACTTTTATAATCGTTAAATAATAATAAGTCACAGTGAGTGTTGTTACATGCCTAGTATTGAATATTAGGCTCGACAGACAATATTGTACATTAACTTTTATATAAACTATTGTAATCAGACATCTGTTGGGTATGTTTATAATAAATTAAATATATTAAAAATATAAACGGTGACGTAGTATCAGAGATCATATTAAGAAGGGGAGTGTCTGAAAACCAGCACTATATGGGATCGTAATCCCGTGTCAGCAAAAGCACACAGCTCCGATTGCCTAAGATTATTATCACAATCTTTTCATTTGAAAAAAGAAAACAAAAGATGTTTGATGTTGATGTTTTTTTTATTTAAGACAAATAAACGTACTGCTACTGTGGACCATTATAATTTAATTTAACAAAATACCCCTTCGCCACGTGGTCAGCCACCCGTCACGTCTTCGTTTCCCGTGACGGACAAAGTGGGAAAGAGGCGTCTAGGTGTACGTAAAATATCATAGTCATTCTTAACTAAAAAAAAAATCACAAAGCAATAGCATAAAACTTTCATCAACATCATCATTATTTCAGCCCATCACTGTTCCACTGCTGAAGCTAAGTTGGAGTTGTTAACAGGAATATTAGTAATGTTAATAGTATTTTTTAAAATAAACTTTTGTCTCCCCCACAGATTGCTACAAAAAAATTGTAGCTCTCATTCCTGGGGTGATATTGAAATAGTTGCCACGTTTGGCAGGCGGGTTGGCACAGATGTTCCAAGAAGATGCTGCTGCCCATCTCCTGGTTAAGATTTTCGACACCCACCGGATGAGAGATTGTAGATTCTATTAAGCCGCCAACACACGGCACATAAAAGTTTATGTACTCGTGGCATGAAATGTTAATTTAGTAATTTCCAATTTTTAATAACCTTGTAAGTGATGATGATGATGATGTTCTCCTAGCCGATTTCGACCACGGCGACAACTTCCGACTACTGTCGAGAGCCATCAACTGCGCAGGAGATATTATAGTGCCACAAGTGTACGCGCAAACACAGAGGCACTCACTCGTCCCAACCTACCCGCGTCCGATGTAACGCTGATGCGATAAGATCGGAGGTAGGCTAGGATGCAGTGTCAGAAACACGAGGACAATAACAATACAACCAGACCCGAAAACCAACAATTTATGTTTTAGCACAAATGTTGGCTCCGGCTGGGATTCGAACCCAGGACCCGCGGCTTAGAAGTCAGGTACTCTGACCACTAGGCCACGCGGTCGTCACCAACCTTGTAAGTATGAGATGCAAAGAGGTAAACTGATTGTAAACTGTCAGTGTGACCCATATGTACATTCAGCATCCATGACGAGCCAAGATGTACTCGTATGTGTCGCTCTGTCATCCCTGAGGATAGGTCTGACCAATAAACGACGACGAATAAATACTTGATTATCCGCGAGTATTGCATTCGAATCCCAGCCGGAGCCAAATTTTATGCATAAACTTAAATCGCTGGTTTTCGGGTCTAGTTGTGTGGCTCATTTGAAATTTATGTAGGTGACACGCGATATTTGACAACATAAAAACAACTTTTTTCTCGTATTTCTGCTGTCATTCCTAAATTCAGTAATTAGTTTAAACATTTTGACATTCGCGATATAATATAAAAATATTACGCTTTTAATTTATAGAAAAAAAAATGACATAATTTTTTTGCTATAAATTAAAAGCGTCCAAACTAAAAGTAAATTACGGACGAAGATTTTTATGAAGCGCTACAAATTGTATTTCCTAGACGCTAAATAACAGAACACGTGTTGAATTATGTATCACGTATAACAATGGAGGAAAATCTCCGTTAATTATTGAGATACAGTTAAGATTTTCATTATGGCGGCTCCTTTTCATCTTGCGAATCGACTGATACGAGTTTGAAATATATTAGTTTTAAACTGAATTTCACAATTAAAAATATGTCTGAATAAGCGTTTGCCGATACGCTTCAAATGAAACTTAAATAAGATTAGATTTATTCACAACTTAATTATAAAATGATCTTAGTAGTAGAAGTACGGGTTGCTGTATGCTTTTATTGGTTTTATTTGTATTATGAATTTGACAATGTATCATATCGTTTATATCAATTTTTTAATGTCCACTTTCGAATTTTATGAAATAACTATAATGAAACAACATTTAAATTAGAACATACTTAATATTCACAATTATAGGACTTTGTGGAATAGTGCCTAGTGTAAGATGGCTTCTTTACAATTGAGAGTCATGTAACAATAATTGTGCGATGTGCGTCGGCCAGTTTTTGGGTAGTTAAGAATAAAACATTATAACAAATATTTTTCTTATTTTAATAGCCTTAACTTATGATTTCTGAATCCATTCGGATCGAATATCTTGAAAAATTAAATAAAAATTTACAATCAAGAACATAAAAAAAACAAAAGAACCCAATCTAATATAGTGGATACAAAATACAAGTTGGGTCAAAATCAGCACACATTAAACGTTTTTAAGTTGTGAAAAATAAACATATAAAAACCCTTCTGAAGATGGTTGTCGTCCAAATGTTTAAGCTACGTTATTGTCTTATAAGGGGAAAAGCTTTGACCTTTATAAAATTGTCGCATAGGGAGCATTAAAAGGACAATATGTCCTATAAAATGGTTAAGTAAATGATTCAACAATTACTGTTATGATGTTCTCCTAACCGATTTCGATCACGGCGACAACTTCCGACTAGTGTCGAGAGCCATCAACTGCGCAGGAGATATTATAGTGCCACAAGTGTACGCGCAAACACAGAGGCACTCACTCGTCTCAACCTACCCGCGCCCGAAGTAACGTTGATGCGATAAGATCGGAGGTAGGCTAGGATGCAGTGTCAGAAACACGGGGACAATCACACCACAACCAGACCCGAAAACCAACAATTTATGTTTTAGCACAAATGTTGGCTCCGGCTGGGATTCGAACCCAGGACCCGCGGCTCAGAAGTCAGGTACTCTGACTACTGAGCCACGCGTCGTCAGTTTTGTTTAGATGTAGTGGCTGTGACTGCTTACGAGTATAATTTTCGCATGTACACGTTGACCGGTCATAATTATTCAACTAGAGTATTACTATCTCTATATTGTTAGAAAACTTTCCTAATTGGGATAGCATTGTAAATTAACAAACTTTACTTGTTGCGTTGTGTGTTTGCGGCTTTAGAGAATCTACCACCCCACCTCATCATGTGGGTGACGTCAAAGTTGACAGAATGAAAATAAAAACCAGGAAATAGACAGCAGCTACTTTCTGGAACATCTGAATAAATAAACTGCATTTGCAAACGCCTAATTCCCTTGCAAAATGAGAGCTACTAACTTTTATAGCAATCTATGGGGGAGCCGTATGTTCAGCAGTGTACTAGTGATAAGCTAAAATTAATGTTAATACTGAATAGTTATTTTCATACTACAACTACAACTACTTTTTACAATAGCCTCTTTATAATTTATTAATCTAAGGTGCAAGTTCAGAAGCTGGACGTTTGCTTTAAATTTCATAGTAAGCCACTCGCTTACTATGAAACCTTGGTTCAATCCCCGGTTCCGGCACCACCACAATTGTTAAAAATTTAAGTGCTGATTTAATACGTGCTCGGCGGTGAAGGAAAATATCATGAGGAAACCTGCATGTCGTTGCACTTACCATCAGTTGTGAACGTTTTGCTCGTCTCGTCACTTTATTCTTAAAAAAAAACCCTGGCTAGGCGAAAGTACTGACAGCTAGACGAATTCCTGCATACGAATCTTACTGCCAGTAATACGATAAGATATAATAGCGTGCAGAAAGGCACTGCGTTCGTGATCTCGTTTCTTAATAACCGGGAAGACAACAGACCTGACAATTAGGTCCAGCTGCAGACCGCTTATAACGAGGGAGCATGCGAATGTCAATGCGGCAATTTGTCATCTATTGTGGTTGGCACGTTATTGACATCGGTCGGTTCTTCGCCTTTAACTGCATCGTTAATAAATGATGGATATGTATTGTTGTTTTAGTTCCTTTATTTGATTAGGTTCCCACCATAATATGATGAAAAATTATTTAATCAAAAAATCGTCTTTAACGCATTGGCTCCAAACACCCTATAAATTTTAGAAGTCTCACAGTTTTCTCTTCCGTTATGGAAGAAATCTTCTAGAGTGTGGCAACCTCGTACTGGCAAACGCAGTGTAGGGCGTCCCCCCACTAGATGGAGCGACAACCTGCACGGTTTTGCGGGAAGTCGATGGATACAGGTAGCTCAGGACCGTGTTTTGTGGCAATCTATGGGGGAGGCCTATGTTCAACAGTGGACTAAAATAGGCAGAAATAATGATGACGATGATGATGGGTTTCGCATGAATTCCATCATCAGAATTTGACCAAAATTATATGGGACCACCGTTATTATATTCTCTTTCAAACGTAAAAGATTTTTTAAAATTTTTAAAAAATGTCGAAAATATCGGTGAATGTATATACGGACATATAACCGTCTACATTTATGAAGTCGATTAACAACGATAAGTTTCATCAAGAGATCGGTTGCCCACAAAATGAAGCTGTAGAATCTTAATTTAAGTTTAGTTAAGTGTTATATGTCTTTCTTTTCTATACCGTAACGAATGGTATCACCACTCTTGTGAAATATTTAGTTCACCTACATTTCAGAACAGCTATTATTTTCTTTCTAGTTATTTAATACTAAAATTATATTTAGCTTATTTTTAATATGCCCAGTATTGGCTTTGTAGATAACTGTATTTTATTATCGTCTTGTAGTATATTATCTATAATATATTATTGGCTATAATATACTACAAGACAAATTAAATTAAAAATACACCTCCTATGAACACATGTAAAAGTCTATATAAATAAATAAAAAATATGATGTCACAATTTAATCTACTCCATAGTACTCAATAAATGACCTCTGGAATGTCCGTGGTCTGCCACACAGGCATACGAAAGGATTTAAGCGCACTTATAAATTTATTAGGATAATCCTCTTATGATGTACGTGGACATGGGTCGGTTAGAATCTGCGGTTTAAAGCTCTACATACATTATACAGTATGATTCTCTGATGCGCGGTGACTTACGATGAGGCGCGTAAGTTACGTCTGTAAAGACTTAATGATACAGGTTGTTCATAAAGTTATTATTCCACAAAAAGCACATATTAAAAAAAATTCTTTATAAAAAGGGAGGCTAATAACATTGCATGTGGCTATGACGTATGTCTTTTCATACGTTTTACTCATTTATGAAATAAACAGAAGAAAATGTAACGTTCTTGGTTGTCAGTTAATTAAAAGCTAAACAACTATATTTAATCTAAGTTCACACTAATATACGTTTTATAAACGGTTTAGTAAAATTAATATACCAAAAATAGACTTCACTTTCAATTAAAATAAACCCACATGTACAAAATTATGTTACGGTATTGAAATGAATTTTAAAGCGTAAAGTTTCTTTTGCATTTTAATATTTACATATTTGTAACGACCTGTATACGCGCATTAAATAGAGGTGTGACTTCAAAGGCAATTTTTTATGGGACTTAAGAATGTGCCCCATTAAAAGTCTCAGTAGCCAGTGTATGAAAGGCTATTTGTCGGTAAAGTAATCGGCCATTGTTAGTTGTCTTTTTCTAGATAAAATATTTTAATCTCATAAGTAAAATATATTTGAAGATGAGGCAATTTCATTTTGAGTAACAACATTAAAATGGTTTATGTTTTACGGCGAGTTCATATTTATAATACCTTGATTTATGTGAGACGGCGAGATATTTCTGGACTCTACATATCAATACTGTTCATCTGTTTATTTCTCAAAATAAAAACAAAACATTTATTATTAATTTTTAGTGACTACGACTACTAAAGAGCAGAATTAAAGTCTTGGACGTATGAGTAAAGAGAATATCACTTGTGTTACTATAACATCTAATGCGCCGGCAAAGAAGACGTTGGTCGAAAATTGGCCAGGAAGAATTCTAGCTGAATATCGATCATCATAAAAACGTGTAGTTATTTAAAAAGCGGGATACGAAACTAATAAGTTATTGTTACCAAGTTAATTATTTATGATTTTATTAGCAAATCGTTTACGTGATGGAAAGTGCTACGTCTGCCAATAAGAAATGCTGTGTCGCCCAGAACCTTTCTGTGTGGCATTCTTTGACACCTCGGTCAGTTAAAACTTTCTATCTTTATTTCTACTATACTAATACAGAGCTATCGTGTAATGAAAGCGATTAGATTGAAGAGAATTGTTAAGTTTTTTCTTCGATTTTAGGTATGCATTATAATTGCAGATTGTCGTAGGACTTTCATGTAAGAGTTCGTCTAGACAAGTACCACCACAGTGGCAGATATTCTGCCTCCAAGCAACAGTGTCCAAGTGTTGCTGTGTTCCAGTTTAAAGGACACTGTAGCTGGTGAATTCAGTGTTCGCAGCGAACTTTGCAATCTAAGTTCTTGGTGACATAGGCCTTTCCCACATTGAAAGCTGGGGCTCGGACGCAGAACTATAAAATTAAACTATAGGTAGTGCTATGAAACCGCGCACCGCAAAATCCCCCCAAAACGAGAACTACAAACTTTTGTGGCAATCTTTGGGGGGAAGGATGGGGGGCTATGTTCAGCAGTGGACTAGTGATAGGCTAAAATGATGATGATGACGATGATGACACCGCGCCCGCTCGTGCGCTGAAAATGTGTTTGCGCGAACGTGAACTAACTAGAAGAGTCTGATTTTGCGACCTCGCGCCCGCGCTTTTAATGCAGGGAAGCGGTAACTTTTAATACCATAAATGAAACAACTTCATATTTAGGTATAGACTACCGCATGGCCTGGTGGTCAAAGTCCTGGTTTCGTATCCCAGCCGGAGCCAAAACTGAACTCGAAAAAACTCGAAACTCGAAAAAATCAACAATTATTGGATTTCTGTTCTAGTTGTATTGTGCATCTAAAATTTATGTCTGTAAATACACGCTAGTGACATACTTGTGGTTTCAAAGAAATTATGGATTTAAAATTATAAAAGAAGCTTGATAAATGCCGTGCCGTGTGGTGGCGGCTAAAGAGAATCTACCACCCCATCTCATCCCGTGGGTATCGTAAAAGTCGACAGAGGGAAAATTAAAACCAAGATTTATGCAGCAGCATCTTCCAGGAACATCTGAATAAAGAAACTGCGGTTGTCAATCCGCTCTTCTAGCATGGCAACTATGGCAAAATCGCTCCAAAGTTAGAGCTACAAACTTTTGTAGCAATCTATGGGGGAGGCCTATGTTCAGCAGTAGACTAGTGATAGGCAGAAATAATGATGAATGATAAACTGTAGAGTGACCATATTATGTGTGTGCGTATTTAATGTAAGAAACGTTAAATTCAACATTGAATATACTACCATCTTCGTTATTGAGCAATGCGTAACAGTGATACGAGTACATCTACCAATATGGATTTAATAACTTGTTTGTGGCGTTGATAAAACCTTACCACACCCAATTACAATAATTTAACGTGTGAACGGGGGCTATGGTTACCACGGAGTTTTACATAAGTTATCAATCTTACGCATTTCCAGTTGCCTAATAGTCATGTGGTTAGCTTATAGCGTAACTCCACTCTAGGCCAAAGTTTCGGATTCAAATTGCGGTCACATTTTTAATGTGTTATACACATTATTTGTTAACAATTTTTGTATACATTGACGTTTTTTTTTATGGAAAAAGTGATAAGCCAGCAAATCCGGATGGTTACTGCAACGTCTGCCCATAACAAATGCTGTGTTACATCCAGAACATTTGTGTATGGCACCATACTGCATTCGTCATCCTGAGGTATAAGTTCGTAAGTTCCATATGCCCAGGAATTCTTACTTACACATTCTTACTTAATTACACTGCCCTTAAGACTGAAGTTAATGTCTGAATAACTGGCATTGAGGAGGTACATGAATCTTCCCACACCACCTTGTCTCTGATACTGAAGTGAAATGAAATAAAAATAATATAATTTTTTCCAGTGTATAAATTTCGTTTCTCAGGACTCATTTTGACAATCTACTACCATTTCGTAATGAGGTTTCTCTGACGTTACGGTCACGGATAAGAAATGGGCAAAAGAAACTCCGTAGCTACTCGTATCATCTTTTAAGTAATTCTTTTTTGTATCATAGTCACAGTCACGCCTTTTTCCCAAATAAGAAGTAGGCAGAGGCTACACATGCAGCCAACTTTTCGCCCTTGCGGCAACTGAGACATGACGGGTGGCGAAACATGTCGCCGCCACTTTGGTAGGGGTCAAAAAACTTCTGAATCTCCGTTGCGTATTATGGTGTTAATCTGCTCGAATAAAGGCTGTCCGTACAATATCTTAGTCGTCTCCTTCCATTCTACTCTGCCGGACACCTAATAGATCATAGTTACAAAACAATATATATAAAACACAAAGAATAGCCAATAGACAAGAAGGGCAGCGCGCTCCATGACATAATTTCAAGCAAGGCAGGGGCAATAACACGTTCGCGGGTTTAAGATTTTCTAAAAATACCGTGGGAACAACTAGATTTTCCGGAATAATAAATATCGCATGTCCATCTCCAGGTATTACAGTGCCGAATTTCGTCAAGATTGGCTCAACGGCCGTAAAAAAGTTAAAAAACAGACAGAGGGACAGAGAGAGTACAATAAAGAACAGTATTTTTGAGACAAATTTTTAAATTAAAATAAAATTATGAAACGGCAGTAAATTCTCCATTGTAAAGATTACTTTGTGACGAATGCTTCACGACAACTTCAAGAACGTTATAAAATACATATAAGCAATTGATATCTAGTACAATACCTTCATAATTTTGGTTCGAACGCATTTAACATATCCGTCATTTTACACGGGCTTACCTGAAATAAAAAAAATACAATTAATAAGATGCATACATTCTAAGGGAATAGAAAGCATTTTCCTGAAACTATAAAGTTTAAAATTGGATGGACCTCTTGAAATTGATACCCATTTAACACGTTCACCATAAATCCATCACTACCGAGCAATAAAACAATTTTTTAAGCCTTTTCTTGACAAAGGTGCTCTGGATTTTAATCTGCTTTAACAATTACGCCCCTATCCAATTACGACGATATTATCTTTTTATAGAAAAAAGCGGGTTACAACTATTGTTTGTGTGAAGGGTATTTAAGTAACCCTTTTTATTCCAGATGTATGAACCAGTGGAGTGGGTATAACGTGAGCACATCCAGAGCCAGCGTAACTACTGATTAAGCATAGTTTTTTAATTAATATTTCTGAAGCAATTTATTCTGAAAAAAAAAAACAAATAAAACCACCACATTTTTACTTAAAGAAGAGTTGTTTTTTTTAACTTCACATACGGTGAAGTACTTAAGAACTAAGCAAATATGCAAACGTAAAACGTGTTCATTAATTTATTTAAGTTAATTATTTATATTTTAACTTTAAAAAAATATAAATAATTAACTTAAATAAATTAATGAAAACGTTTTGTAGCCCGGTGGTGGAGGCTTAAGAGAATCCACTACCCCATCTCATCCCGTGGGTGTCGTAAAAGTCGACAGAGGGAAAATAAAAACCGGGACATGGGTAGCAACATCTTCCTGGAACATCTGAATAAATAAACTGCGGTTGTCAACCCGTCTATTGCCAAGCGTGGCAACTATGGCATAATCCCCTCCAAACTGACTGCTATTTTGTGGCAATCTATGGGGGAGGCCTATGTTTAGCAGTGGACTAGTGATAGGCTGAGATGACGATGACAATAAAAGTGAAAAAAATGATGTAATTAATAAAAATAAAATAAAAATGTAAAAAACATTTACGACTGTAAAATGCACTCACGATTCATATAATTTCTAATGTCGAAAGTAGTTTCTAGTGTAAAGTATCGTTTTTGTAAACAATTAACAAAAACAAAACGATCGATTGTCTGATCCAGTCATAGGTCTATTTACTGCTAGGGCAGGCAACATACGTGTTATTTTTTCACCGACTTCCTAAAAGGAAGAGGTTCTCAATTCGTTTGTTTATTTTTTATTAATAAACAAGAAGCAGCCTATAAATAGCCAAAAGTCTATAAAAGTCTCATTGATGAGCACAGGCCTCCTTTTAATTCTGACATTGTTTTGGAGCCGGAAAGAGTCCGACACGCTGCTCACATACGGGTTGGCCGACTTCACATGTCGTGAAAATATTTTTATTCTTCAGACATGCAGGTTTCCTCACGATGTTTTCCTTCACCGTAGCACGTGGTAAATTTTGCACTTAAAACTGCAAAACAATGTCAGAGATCCCGGTACCGGAGATCAAACTCAGGTCACCCGTACTGTAAAATTTAAGGCAAGCGTCCGGCCCCTGAGCTAACACGGCTCTTTTTATGTATGTTGGAATAACTTGCTTGTTTATGAACCGAATTTAAGGTTTTTTTTTGTTATTACAAAGGAAGTTTGATATGAAAATCATCATCATTTCAGCCTATCACTAGTCCACTGCTGAACATAGTTCTACCCCATAGATTGCCACGAATCTCTCATTTTGGAAGGGTTTTGCCATAGTTGCCACGTTTTACCGCAGTTTATTTGTTCAGATGTTCCAGGAAGATGCTCCTGGTTTTAATTTTACTTCTGTTGACTTTTACAACACCCACGGGTTGAGATGGGGTAGATTCTCTTAAGCCGCTACCACACGGCTGTGAAAATCATGAAATTCTTAAATTCGCATTAGCGTGCGTGTTATTAGCTGTTGAAGTCGGTTTTTTGATTAAATAATAAGATTAAGTTAATTATTAGTCATTTCGCGATTGGCTAGATGTCTTTTCGGCGAAAAGAACGAATTGAAATTCATAAATATTTAACAAACCTTAAGGATAATAGTAAACAATATAATATATAATAAACACTTTTATTTCTACATGCATGTTCGGGACAAAGGTCAAATGTTAAAAAAACACACGCTCGTCAGATCATCAAGAAATATAATAGGATATTGTTGTCTACGTATTGTGAATCCCACGAACGGATGCATCCCATTGTCCGTTTGTCTATTCAATATTTTAATACTACATTCAATTTACAACCCCTTGTTTATTTTTCGCCTACGTTAATGGCTTTTAGTTTCTTTGTGTAACTAAAATGTTTTTTAGGACATTGTATGCTTTAGATAGGTGATGTATTTAACTCTTGGTTTACAACACCGAGCCGTGGTAGCTCAGGGGCTAGGCGCTCGCTTTTAATTTCATAGTACGCGAGTGACCTGGGTTCGATTCCCGGTGCCGGCACCACTAAAATTGTTAATTGCAATTTTAAGTGCTGACTTACCACGTGCTCGGCGGTGAAGGAAAACATCGTGAGGAAACCTGCATGTCTGAGAAATTAAAAATATTTCGAAGACATGTGAAGTCCGCCAACCCGCATTGGAGCAGCGTGGCGGATTCGACCTAGCTCCATAACCCTCTCAGAAATGAGAGGAGGCCTGTGCTCAGTAGTGGGACATTTATAGGCTGAAACTTTACTTTACTTTTTTTTTTACAACATACTGTAGATATGACAGGGTCATCATGATCACTCTTTGTAAGTCAACTGTCAAACATATTTCTATTGCAGAAATCGTCACGCTGGTACTAGTAATGCTGCTGGTCCCATCACCGGTTTTGTGGTATTTGGGTTCAATAGATCCTTACTGATTTTCCGTTATCAGTCAACAATTGATAATGTAACCGCAATTGTTTTGAATATTTTAAAACAGGACAGGGTTCACTTTCATTATGTCTGCCGGCAAGCGGTGATTGATTAGTATTCATGTCATCCCGAACGAATTGATTAGCGTTGCTTGCGTTAATTACTCACTATCTGACTTAGCGGTCAATGTACCGGCTTACTGAGGCGTCAGTCCTGGGTTCAAATGTCTGCGGCAACCAACGCAATTGCTCGTGCCTCTTTTTTGTTGGATAGAGTGAGAAACGATCAAAACGTCCACCTGATGTAAAGTGCAAAGTCTACCCATAACCAATGCTTTGTCACCCAGAACATTTCTGTGTGACACTACACTGCGCCCGTCACCCTGAGACATCGGTTGTTAAGTCTCATATGCCCAGTGATTACGCTAGCTGCCCTTCAAACCGAAACACAGTAATGTTTGCACACTAGTGATTCACGGCAGAATAACTGGCCCTGGGGTGGTACCTACCTAGACGGATTCCTGCATAGCAATCTTGCCACCAGCCCCTGTCCGTACCACTTAATTTAGATCGTTTGTTTGCGCAATTACTTATTTATTTATATGCTGCTATATACTGAATCGTGTGAAGATGGCAACCCCTTGTAGTAATTGGAACAATGTCCTCGTAATAAAACTAAAATCGTATCGTGTTTTATCTTACTCAACCCGACGTTTCGAGCGCTTTACAGCAGCCACGTTCACGGGATTACTGCCGTTTATTTATTGATTAATCAGATTCACCAGCGGCAATTACAATATTAGACCGTTTGATTTTTAAACTGAATGCATTCTAAAGGTACCACACGCAAAAACTCTGAAGATTACAATAAGTTATAATAAAAAAAAACAATACAAATTTTAATAGAAACGCTACCACAACATAAAATAAAGACCACAAAATATTTTTTAGTTATAATGGACATACATAAAATAGATCGTCGAACTAAATTTATTGCCTTAAATATGGAAACAATGTTGACATTATTTTATAACGGAACTGTGGCAACGAGTCTCCGAAAGGATCCAGTAAATCACTACGCTCATTTAAAAGTTTGCACATGCGAGATATGGGTGATTGGGAGCACCAAAAACTGTTCTGAGCAGAGCAATAAGTTTATGTGGATATATGGAAGGAATCTTATTAGTTAGGAATCTTATAAAATAATATAGGATCTAATTATGGTATCTAATATAATTATAATGTCATAGATGTGCAGCTATCTAGGAGCGTCATTTCTACTATTAAGGGTTTTATGCAAAAATGATACATCCAACAAATCTCTACGTTTATTCAGTGATTGTATCCCAGTCTTTTAGAGTAACTGGAAATTATTTTGGCCTTTGTACAGAGAAAGCCAAATGGTAAAGAAAGAGCTTTGGTATCCTATTAATTCTGAGGGTGTTGAGTAGCATTATGCGGCCTCCAGACTACACTAGAGCACTGCAAAATACTCCTTACAAGACTATTAAAGAGTATTATTTTGGTAAAGATTTGAATAATACTTTTCCATTGCGGATGACGAAATCCAGTGAGTGACCTTCACTTTATTAGTTTTGACCTGATATACGCAAAACGAGCTTACGGTGTCTTCAATTCTTGTAGTGATATGCTTGGTTTTTTATTTTTTTTTTTAATTACAGTAATTTGTTATTTATCATTTTTAATATTCCCAAATTCTAGTAGGTATTTAAATTAAGTTAAAAAGTTAGCGTTGTCTGTCCCCGACGATTTAGTCGCCATTGTGTTCTTATGTATAACTTAGAACCACTTTAAGAGGGTTAGAGGGGCTCGTAAATGAATTTTGTTCTTAAAGTTTAAAAGGAACACTTTAAACTTATCTGTAAGTTTCGTAGAAAGTTTGAAAGTGTTTTAATACTTATAGTTTTTAAAATTGAAATCGTAAAAAAACTGATACTTGTTAACAAAGAAACAATTTTTCACGTTATTTCAATAGTATTTTTACGTAATAGAAAAAGTTTGGTAAGAAACCTACCTAAAGTGAATATGTCTCTGATATAAGAATATGTTAGGGAATGGAAGTTTACTGGGATTAAATCCAGACGTAATCTCCGGAATATGTCCTACTCAGTCATCATAAAAAGTCATTGTAGCCTTTTGAAAAAAAGGGGAAAACTACTCCCAGTAGTGGGACATTTAAAAGCAGTTACTTAACTTTTCACACATGTACTTACATAAACATAACTCCACTCTTCGTAAAACAATGAAATATTTTAATATTGACACATAGACATATGTATTGTAGAAGTCGTGACGAAGCTACGCCGCCGATAATAATCTTGCTGCGCATCGAGAAGTTGCGCATCTCTTTTTTTCCAGTAGAACACTACGCACGGTATCATAGTCTTTTAACGGACTTGAAAAAAGGACTACTTTTATGAACAGATTTTAATGGTTCTTTTTTATTAAAGGGGATATTGTAAGGGAAGTCAAGTTCAAGTTCTGATTTTGAAGTCTTGTTTCGAAGATCCTTTGTATGGAGCTGCGTCGTTGAAGTCGGTTTTTTTGAAAAACAGCGGTTAGGCTAGCTATTTGATCGTGGATTTTGCTTTTTGCGACTGTCACTATTCCTTATCGAAAACGTTACCCGAATGTATGAATAATACGAATGGATACAGAAAGATCAAGAAGAAAGAGTTATTTTGTGTTTGTGAGGACACTTATACGATGGAGCTATAATATGTCCAATTTAAATGACTTCTTATTGGTGTCGGAAGATAAAACCGTTGAGCTGAATGGCAGGATGGCATTAAAGCTCTTCTTTGGATTAAATCTTATTAAGTTTTAGATCTAGACCGTTATGAATTATTTACTATATATAACCTTTTTACATAAGTATTGGAACAGACCCTAATAATTTATGTTTAAGTATCTAGTAAATTTCCGAGGCATATTTTAATAAGTTTACGTTAAAAATATCTTATCACTACAAAAATCTACTGAATACAGCTCTACAGCCGGGTCGAGCTTCTTGGATATCGCATTCAGGCCAATCGAGATATGTATGTTCAAAAACTTCGCCGACAAATTAATGTGCTATACAGAGATGCGTAATTGCTCCTCTCGCACCCGTTAGGGTTGCCATGTTTGGTAGAAAACTTATCTGACTTTCCTAAATTTTATTAGAATTTTCCCAGATGCTATTAACAAGTAACGTTTGATTATGGTATTGATGGGTAATTTAAACTTGAGTCTTTCCGCATTGAATGATATTAATATTAAATGAACCGAATTGAAATGGGAACAGAATAGTCCCATGTATAGTATGATTAGAATGCTAAATACTTTTAATTTTTGTTGTAAAATTTGTTACTAAAAATAAAATAAAATGTTGTCAGGCTGTCATGTCTCGGTTTTCTACAAACACTTCAGCGGCTTTCCTTTTCTGCGGTAAACCTTAACATGCAAGGATGCATTTGAGCTATTTTTTGGAAAAAATATTTGAATTAGTCGTTTCTGCTAGTAACAAACGTGTCATTATTTTCATAATAAGATTAACTTGATTTACAAATAAGGCGCTTGCTTTAAATTTCATAGGACGCGAGTGACCAGGGTTCGATTCCTGGTGCCGGCACAACTAAAAATTGTTAATTGCAATTTTAAGTGCTGATTTACCACGTGCTCGGCGGTGAAGGAAAACATCGTGAGGAAACCTGCATGTTTGAGAAATAAAAAATATTTCGAAGATCGCCAACCCGCATTGGAGCAGCGTAGCGGTACTTCCTAGCTCCAAAACCCTCTCAGAAATAAGAGGAGGGACGCAGCAGTGGGACATTTATAGGCTGAAACGTTACAAATTAAAATTGTTCATATTTATTTTACAATTGTGAAAGTAACTCTCTCTTACCTCTGTCTGTTTGTTACCTTTTCACGGTTCAACCGTTGAACTGATCATGACGAAAATTGGCACAGAGATAATTTGCATCTTGAAAATGGATATAGGATACTCCATATTCCGGAAAATCCAATAGTTCCAAAGATATATTTTAAAAAATCTTTATCCGTGCGGAGGAAGTCGCGGGCATCAGCTACAAAATTTTAAGAATACCTTATAAATTACACAACCCTGGACACGATCAAAGGTGGTTTAAACTGCTTTATCCTTCATCGCTCTCACTCGTGCTTTCGTTTAAGATAATGTTCAGTTTTACTTTATTGTTCCTCTTATTTGGGTTAAGAATTTGTACCTGCA
This sequence comes from Luehdorfia chinensis, assembly GCA_019845155.1. Lineage (NCBI taxonomy): Eukaryota > Metazoa > Arthropoda > Insecta > Lepidoptera > Papilionidae > Luehdorfia > Luehdorfia chinensis. Next base: position 1,009,072 of record JAHVAK010000612.1, read on the forward strand.
TGATCGAACATGTGATAATTGATCGATTCAGGTGCACGCGGAAATTATTTTTGGCTCGTATTACTTTTTGAGTAGTGATGTAACGTTATCGGTGTTTCGATAGTAGCTCCCTTAATATTTTATTGCAATAACGTGCTTTGGTAAACAATAAAACTTTATACTAGCATACGATTTGAAAAGAGATGAAACGAAAGCTATGAAAAATAAAAATTTATTTACGGAATTTTTTTTTGGTTAATCTGTGTACGCCTAGCCTAATATTAGGTGAAACTATGACAAATTATATAAACAAAAAAAATTGCAAAGAAGTAAATTTGTGACAAAAATGATCTTGAACTTCGAGTAATTACATAATAGTTTCATTAATTGCCATTCAATGCTTACAAAAAGGGAACATGAATTTTTTACGTAAGACGAAAAATGGTTGTACTTATTCGGTCAGCACGCCTAAACATATACATATAAAGATATAAAGAAAAAAGAGCTTATAAATATGTATAAATTTTTCAGCGCTCCACGATTTCGATATTCACATCGAAACATTTACTGACGTGCCAATGCACGAAACATTTCATTCACTTATTCCGCCTTGTATTGATCGTCAAGTTTTTAAAACTCCAATTTAAAATACCAATAATGAATTGTTGGACGGTTTAAAAATCCTGTCATGTTGTTTCGTTGTCATTGTGTTTCATCGGAGCAGGTGCAACATTTCGTCATTCCGAAACGAGTTGTACATACTGTGCCTTCCGTCAATGCAGAACCCAAAAAACACGAAGAATGTATTCGGCATATAGATGAGGTATTTCTCGATGAACTTGAATACGTACTAGCGAAATTTACATACGATTCGCAAGCCGATAAAATCGATTCGACGCAAAAACAGAATGGCAAAAAACATTTGAATGGTTAAGGAGAATTACAGTGAGATCAATGTTTAAATAACTGATGGACTGGACAATACGTTCGGTGACTTGCAAGGACATGTTTGCTTATACTTTTGTAAGATTAAATACGGTTTATATCGCGATATAAAATTTTGTGCCAATAATTGATTTTATTGTTTCAAAACGAAAGTTTTTTTCATCATCATCATCATTTCAGCCTACCATAGTCCACTGTTGAACATAGGCCTCCCCCAAAGATTGCCACAAAACACGGTCCTGAGCCACCTGCATCCATCGACTTCCTGCAAAACCGTGTAGGTCGTCGCTCCATCTAGTGGGGGGTCGCCCTACGCTGCGTTTGCCGCTACGAGGTTGCCACTCGAGAATCTTTCTTCCCCAACGGTTATCGGTTCTCCGAGCTATATGGCCGGCCCATTGCCACTTCAGCTTGCTAATCCTTAGGGCTATGTCGGTTACTCTAGTTCTGCTGCGGATAACATCGTTACGGATTTTATCTCGCAGAGAAACTCCGAGCATAGCCCTTTCCACAGCTCGCTGAGCGATTCTGAGCTTCCTCATGCGGCCTGCAGTGAAGGACCACGTCTCGGTTCCATATGTCATCACTGGCAACACGCACTGGTTGTACACTTTTGTTTTGAGGGATTGCGGTATACTCGACGAGAAGATGTGACGCAGTTTCCCGAACGCTGCCCAGCCGAGTTGGATCCGTCGATTGACCTCTTGGTCGAAGTTGGACCTACCTAGTCGGACAATCTGTCCTAGGTATACATATTCGTCAACAACTTCGATCGTAGTGTTCCCAACAATAACCGGTATAGGTGTGACATGGACGTTAGACATGATCTTCGTCTTGTCCATGTTCATCTTAAGACCTACCCGTTGGGAGACACTATTGAGGTCATTGAGCATAGCGCTAAGGTGCTCCAGCGATTCTGCCATTATGACTATGTCGTCGGCAAATCGAAGGTGAGTGATGTATTCGCCATTGATGTTGATACCGTATCCTTTCCAGTCCAGTAGCTTCAAAACATTTTCCAATGCAGCGGTGAAGAGTTTCGGGGATATTACATCACCCTGTCTTACACCTTTCTGCAATTGGATCGGTTTCGTACTCTGGTTCTGTACTCGGATAGCCATCGTAGCATTGGTATACAAGCACTGCAACGCATCGATATACCGACAGTCAATTCGGCACCGCTGAAGCGACTCTAGCACCGCCCAAATTTCGACGGAATCGAAGGCTTTCTCATAGTCCACATACGCCAGATATAGCGGAAGATTGTACTCTTCGGTCTTTTGTACAATCGAAGATAAACATATTGCATATCGTTATCAGAGCAAGGAATTAATGCTTCAGGAGGAAGAAGTAACTATACTGGTTTATTAGAATACATGTAACGAATTATAACGAACAGTCTGTCTTGCAGTCGAATTCGAATTCAAAAGCAAATATTGTTGTTATTTATTACTCATTGGAATTCAAGGACTGGATATTTTTTAACCTTGCCCCCATGTTGTGTCTCTGTCTCTGTGTCTTAACCTTAGCATTACATTTTATTGCCTTGATAAGTGCCGAATATTAAAAGTTAACGATAAGCTTTACGCTTCTCTCAGTGGATAAACACTTTCGTTACTATAAACCATGTGATGATTACGGAGTTGATTACAGCTGATAAACGAACTCACGTAATAAATAACTCAATATTATCTCTTATGTGACTACTTTTAAATCGCTGTGACGTAAAATGGACCACTAGGTTTCAAATATAAGGAGGTTCTATATTTTTTCCCTTATATTAGAAGGAACAAGATACAAAACACGTTGGTCCGGTATGATCACGGGAAAGGTAAGCTCACAAGCGAAATTTCTGATATATGATCATGAAACCATTTAAAATTAACACATAGTTTTTATGTATGTGTATGTAAGTGATTAGACGAGCAATTCCTTCACTTAATGGTAAGTCCAACGCCTACCCATAATAGTAGTGTGCCCGCAGAACTTTAAATTGTAAATCTTGTGTAACACTGTACTGCGCTTGTAGCTTACGATGTCTGTTATTATCATATACGCCGTAATTTCTCTTGGTAAATTGCCCTTCAAATCAAAACAAAGTAATGCTTGCTCACTACTATGTAGGGGCTAAATAACTGGCTCTGGTTGTACTTACCAATTTGAACCCTTTCACGGACACCTTACAAACATTAAGTATTCACAAACGCGTGGCCTGCTGGTCACAAAATATTTAGTTGCAGTGTTGATATACCGTGTAGTTCGTGACGGAAAACATGCCGAATAAACCTGCATTAGTGGTTGCTTGCGGTTGAAATTCGACGATGATTCATAATCTTTTTAATGTTGAACGGAACTGAGATATGATTATGATATTTGTTGGCAACATTTTAAAATTCTGTGGTTACAATTACTCTGTGAGACTGTTTGACCACAGCCTATTATGTGTTTGACATTGGCAGCATCAGCGTAAACCAACGACAGACTACTATGTGATTGAAATTGTCAGTATGAACGTAAATAATAAATGTTTCATTTTATTAAATTTAATGTATTTGTAACAAATATTTTTCAGAATTTTTAGCTTCCTCGCTTCTTCTCCATACAAACTTTAACTATGCCAAAGATCACACTTCTTTACGCGCGCAATATGCTTAACTTTTTATGCATATTCGTACAAAGTTTTCTGTTCAGCTTCTTTCTATACGAGTATATATATCAAAATATTTCGATGACATACAAAGTCCGCAATTTGCGCAGCGTGGCGGATACTGTTCTCAGTAGTTGATGGTAAGTTTACAGTTTGCCACTTTATTTTTATAAGTGTTTTAATTTAAACTATTAAAACGCTACATCCCATCACTTAAACGCCATACACAGGAAAGACCCGTGTGAACTTGCCGGTTTAAATATGATCAACTTTTATTTTAATTCTATATTAGGATATCTCGAAACCATCGGCAACAATGTAGCTTTAATAGCTATAAAAACGTTGCATATGATAATGGATCGACTAGGTGAATTACATACCAAAGTTTCTGTTCTTCGAATATAATCATGCCTGTGAAAAAGTAGTATTTAATATGGCTCCGGCCACCGAGGAGTACTTGTATTATTTTAATTTAAAAAAAAGTGAACATTTCTCAAGCAGCTGAACCATAAGCAGACAGAAAACGTTTTCCTTTTACGTCTTCTTGTGAAGCGGCAGATATGTAGGTATATTTTTAACGCCAAAAATATTTTGTATTGGGGATACACCAAAATTACTTATCCAGTACGTATAAAAAATAATCGCTGCATTCATACTAATATTATAAATGGGAAAGTAACTCTCTCTGTCCCTCCGTCTTGTTACCTTTCACAGGTCAACCGTTGAACCGATCTTGACGAAATAGGGCACAGAGATAACTTGCATTGTGGAGACGGACATAGGACACTTTTTATTTTGGAAAATCAAAAAGTCCCCACGGTCCTTTAAAAAAAAAACCTAAATCCACGCAGAAGTAGTCGCGGGCTTCAACTTACAAATTATATGAGATTTTGTTGATTTATAGCATTTATTTTACTACGAGTAACTTAACTTTTCTTAGCAAAGTGTACATCATCTCTGTGTCGCGACATGAGAAACTCAACAAATAGCTTATAGATCTTACATTGAAGTTTCACCATTTAGGCTTTTTCATAATTACATATAACAATAATTTTTTTAACTTTGTTTTGGATACTTAACCATAAAATAGTGACTGCAAAACTTTTTGTGACGTCATTATGTTAACGTTCTTTTACGTAAGTACTATCAACAACTCTTACTTGTGTATATGCTGTAAAAGTTATTGAAGTTTAATGCAATGAAATATTGTTAGTTATGAACTTAATCTATTAATGTGATAAAGTGATTAAAAAGGCTTATTATGTTAATATACCTACTGAAGATATCTTTATCGTGACAGATTTTGTGAGGAATGATGATGATGTCCTCCTGACCGATTTTCGACCACGGCAACAACTTCCGAATACTCTCGGAAACTATCAACTGCGCAGGGGATATTACAGTGCCACCCCGCCCCGCGCCCGATGTAACTCTCATGCGATAAGATCGGAGGTAGGCCAGGACGCCAGAAACAGACCCGAAAATCAACTACTTGTGTTTATATATTTGTGTATGAGCACAAATGTTGGCTAGGCTGGGATTCAAACCCGGGTCGCGGCGTGGCAGTTAGGTACTCTAACCACTAGGCCAAAATTCGGTTTCATTCAGCAGAAGTTTGAGGTGCTAAAGTATCAATGTGAGTTTAGAAAATTTAGTGATTTCAATGTAAATAAAAAACAAATTTTTCTTTATTCAATTAAATTAATTTAGGGTGCCGCGAAAGTAAGGGTGATAGGGCAATAGGTTATGTTCAATTCACAGAAAATAGTCATGTATATTTAGAGAGATTCGGAGTAAAGCTAATTCAATTTCTGCAATTACTTTGATCACTAGTGAAACATTAAAAAATCAACATACTTTATGTCACGATTGCGCAGCCTCAGGAGGTTATAAATATTATGTAATGTTATAAATATTACTATTTTATTTTACGACAGTTTGTAATTCAGCATTCGATTCAATTTGGCATTCATAACCATTACTTATGTGGACTCATCGGAGAAGCGAAGATCCAACACCGACTGAAGTTGCACGTTATCGGATAAATTCACGGTGAAACAAATTCATTCGATAAAAGAATACAAATTTATTATTACTCCAACGTATTTTTTTTTTTTTTTTTTTTTTTTTTTTTTTTTTTTTTTTTTTTTTTTTTTAAAACGATGCCCCACAGTAGGATTTCTCCTGTGTCGTGGGTGCGTTTTACATACATAATTTCCACAAACACCCATACAAATATTTGCCGTGCGGGAATCGAACCCGCGACCCGCGGCGCAGAAGTCAACCGCTTAACCACTGCGCCAACCGAGCCGACAAAATATTAATTTCAAATCTTGAATAGTGATCATTTTTGTGGTAGTTCTGATTTGGAGTTAGTGAAAAAAAATGTTTGACGTAACGTAACATAGTGTTTATATTCTGATACTAGCTGATTTCAGCGATATAACCTGTGTAAGAGCCGACATGAATGCGCCGTACGGCTGGGCCCCTCTCGTTAACATTGCAGCATCACATTTTGTAGCCTATAACCTTCCTTAATAAACAGGCTATCTAATGGAAAAATAATCTATGAAATCGGGTGATTATTTCCTGAGATTAGCGCGTTAAAACACAAACTCTGAATCTTTATCATAATCACTCGGCTTCTAGGCGGCGTATCAAGATGATACATTAAATTTCAAGTTAAACAAGCCTCCGCAAAACATCGTTCTACTCCGAACCATTGATTTGACATTTTTCAGGAGTTTTAGTATTATCTGAAGGGACCTATAATTTTTTCACTCTCATATTATATATATATATATATATATATATATATATATATATATATATATATATATATGTATGTATATATATATATATATATATATATACATATATATATACGAGGGTGGATTGAAAAGTACTCGGCCTAACACAGATCCATTCAATTCTAAAAATCAAATCTACCCACATTATTTAGTTCAGTTCAGACTAGTTCATTGTGTGAAGTTCGAAACGTGTGCGATAATTACTTGTGATTTTATAAATTTATTAACAAAGTAATCGGTCATAATTTCCGCGAATGGAGCAAATCGAGCAGCGTGCCGTCATTAAGTACCTCCATAAGAAGGGGCTATTATCAAAAGCCATCCATGATGACATGGTCAGTACATTAGGCGATTGTGCTCTGTCATATTCATCCGTCAAAAAATGGATAGCAGAATTTAAGCGTGGTAGAGAGAGTGTGAAAGATGAACCCCGCTCTGGAAGGCCTTCGACGTCAACTACTGACGAAAATATTAAAAAAGTACTTGATTTAATAATGGGAGACCGCAGATTAAAAATTAGAGAGATAGCCGAGATTATAGGCATCTCTTATGAACGAACTCAAAACATCATTGTCAACGAGTTGGGTTTCCACAAGGTGTCTGCGAGGTGGGTTCCGCGACTGCTTTCAGTTGAACAAAAAAGGACGCGATTGACTATTTCACGCGACTGTTTGGAGTTATTTGAAGCCGATGCAGATGATTTTTTGAATCGTTTTGTTACTATGGACGAAACATGGGTTCATTACTGTACACCGGAAACAAAACAACAATCAAAACAGTGGAGAAGACCTGGTTCACCACCCCCTAAAAGGGCTAAGTCGATTTTGTCGGCAAATAAGGTGATGGCTTCAGTATTCTGGGACTCGAAAGGTGTGATTATGATTGATTATCTTGAAAGAGGTCAGACTATAAACTCTGATTCCTACTGCACCTTACTACGTCGTTTACGAGAGGAAATAAAAGAAAAACGTCGAGGAATGCTCAGAAGAAAAGTCCTGTTTCATCAAGATAACGCCCGTGTTCACACGTCAGTACAGTCAATGGCTGGAATTCACAACTGTGGCTTTGAACTGTTACCGCATCCGCCGTATTCACCTGATCTGGCACCATCAGACTTCTTTCTGTTCCCTAACCTAAAAAAGCACTTGGGAGGTCAAAGATTTTCGACAAACGACGAGGTCAAAGCAGCTGTAGACGCATATTTTGACTCTAAGGAAGAATCATTTTTTTTAACGGTCTAAATGCTTGGAAGGGGAGGTGGCAAAAGTGTATTGAACTTGATGGTGATTATGTAGAAAAATAAAAATATAACTGATTTAGTATGTGTTTATTTTCTTGGTTAGGCCGAGTACTTTTCAATCCACCCTCGTATAAATGGATTTTGTTCTGTTTGAGATTATTTGACTTCGACACCGTTTGACTGATCAACATGAGAGCTAGCACCTATACGTACTTTTTAATGGAGTAGGGTTTTTTGCTATCCACTTTGCTGTAACTCGCCTTAAGATGGCGCTACAGGACATCTATACTATACATATATCACTTTCTATACTGTTCAACAGATCGCCATGAAAATTGGCATTTGAGCACGGATTATATTTCGCGCTATCCACTTTGTTGAAACTTCTATACCGTTCAATCGGTCGCAAAAGTCATATCGACGCCTCAATTTATTTATAATATAAAAAAAATGTTTTGTGAACGGATTTTCTCGCGTATAATTTTACTATTAATAGCCCGACGTTTCGAGTGCTTTACAGCACCCATGGTCACGGGCGGACTGTGGTGACAGATGTCCCGATGTCATAGTTAACCCGGAGTACCTTCAGCTTTTATTTATTATTCTTGGTCCGATCTACGCAGAAAGAGCTTACTGTGTCTTGAAACTTGCAGTGGTACGCTTGGTTTTTGATTTAATTTTATTAATTATAGGATCCCAAGCTGGTGGTAAGCTTGGGATCCTATAATTAAACGCTAATTAAAAAATAAAATTAAACGCGATAAAATCCGTTAAATTAGTTTCATTTAAATGTGTAGTGTTCGCGTAAATATAAGAAATCATTATGCGGTTTCCTAATCTAAAATTACACTTTCTGGGGATTTATAATTATGAATAATTTGCATCGACAACATGTTATTCTCGTTATTTCAGATTCTACTTAGAACTTTATGGAAAATAATGTTAGTACAAAATATTTACATAATCCATGCATACAGAATGATACTCTATCAAAATACGCTACGGATCATTTTAAATTATTATAGCATTTCGGAATATGACACATAACGATTTATTAGATGAGATTTAATGTATCTCGGCCCTAATCTACATTAAAAGATCGTCATTTAAGTTACTTTATATTCATGCTATAATACACCATAAAAAGCCCGCAAGCTGTATAATTAAATAAATCATTTTTTTTATATAATGAAAAATGGACGACGATGATATACTTTGCCGATTTTCCACGACAACTTCCGAATACTGTCAGAAACTATCAACTGTGCAGGCGATACTATAGTGCCACACGTGTATGAGTTATCACAGAGGCACTCACTTATTTTAATTTATCCGTATTCGATATAACGCTCATACGATAAGATCGAAAATAGATAAAGATTCAGCGTCAGACATACTGTCAGCGTTACTGGTGGTAGGATTCCTATGCAGGAATCCGTCTAGGTAGGTACCACCCCAAGGCCAGTTATTCTGCCGTGAAGCAGTAGTGTGCAAACATTACTGTGTTTCGGTTTGAAGAGCACTGAGAGCTAGCGCAATCACTGGGCACATGAGAATTAAGAATTCATGTCTCAGGGTGATATTTCTGACGGGCGCAGTGTGGTGTCACACAGAAATGTTCTGGATGACACAGCATTAGTTATGGGCAGACGTTGCACTTATCATCAGGTGAATGTTTTGCTGGTTTCGTCACTTTATCCAATAAAAAAAGAGACCCGAGGACAAATATAACCAACAATTTGTGCTTTTCTATAAATCTTAGATGAGATCCCCAGTGCCGGCACCTCGAAAATTGTTCTGTAACTTTATGGGTTAATTTACCGCGTACTCAGCTGGGGAAACATCGTGAGGAAATCTGCATGCCTGAGAAATAAAAATATTTCGAGAACATGTAAAGTCTGCCGACTTCACTTGTCTCTTCCATAAATTACGAGGTTTACCTATCGACTTTCCGCAAAATCGTACAGATTGTTGCTTTATTTTGTATAGGCCTACACTGTGCTAGTGAGTATGAAGTGGTCACTCGAGGGGTCTTTCCAAATGGTTATCGATTCTACTACTTAGAAGTCAGTCACAATGCCACTTCAGCTTACTGATCCTTGGGCTATGTTGGTTACTCTAGTTCGGTTACGAATATCTCCATTAGGGATTAAATCTCTCAGAGAAATATCAAGTATAGACTTAAGAACTGATGTCTCAGGGTCCGGGCGCAGTGTGGTGTCACACAGAAATATTCTGGGTGATACAGCATTTGTTATGGGCGGACGTTGTACTTACCATCAGGTGAAAGTTTTGCGCGTTTCGTCACTTTATACAATAACAAAAAAAAACCATCACGTGGGATGGTGTGGGGCGTATTAGCTTATTAAAAAAGCATATTAAAAGCAATGCATGATCTTTTTTTTTTGATAAAGTAACAAGACGAGCGAAACGTTCACCTGTTGGTAAGTACACCGTCTGACCATAACAGATGCTGTGGTACTCAGAATATTTCTGAGTAGCACCACAGTGCGCCCGTCACCTTGAACCATTAGTTCTTAAGTCTCATATGCCCAGTGATTACGCTAGCTCTCAGTGCCTTCAGACCGAAACACAGTAATTTTTGCACACTACTGCTTCACGGCAGAATAACTGGCCCTGGGGTGGTACATACCTAGACGGATTCCTGCATAGGAATCCTATCCATCATCAATAACCATGATGATTCAGTCTGTTTATGCATTGGTTTGAAGTTTTTAATGAAGTAAGTAACGAGAGGTTATTTTGGTTCTTTAATGTCATTTGCCCAGTAATTACACTAGCTATCAGTGTCCTTCAGACCAAAGCACTAAGAATACCTTGTCGCCGCCACCGCATGTCATGCACGAAATTATAGTAAAGAATCCTTCCACCAGTTTTTAGCTTTGTATGACTCCTTTTTCGTCTTTCGCCAATTCAGGTTTTTTTTATTGAATGAAGTGACGAGTTGATCAAAACGTTCACCTGATGGTAAGTGCAACGTCTGCGCATAATAAATACTGATAACCACCCAGAATATTTCTGTGTGACACCACGCCGCGCTCGTCACTGTGAGACATCAGTTCTTAAGTCTCATCAATGCTAATTACACTAGCTCTCAGTGCCCTTCAGACCGAAAGACAGTAATGTTTGCATACTACTGCTTCACGGCAGAATAACTGGTCCTGGGATGGTACCTACCTAGACGGATTCCTGCATAGAAATCCTAGCACCAGTAAATAAGTCTCAAATACGAGTATTATGAACAATACGTCACTACGTTATTAATTAATAAAGCATTTCTCACGAATGGGAATCCTTGTTACCTATCGATACACATGCTCTTGTTAACCTCGACCAAATTTCAAAGTTATGATCCAATTCCATTTAGTATGCAAATGCTGTCATATCGAATCACTCTCAGGGAGAACTTACTAAGCCTTGTAATCCGAGCCTGATGTAGCTGTGATGAACTTCTGTAATGAATTCAAATGTTTCAGTTTTAAACTGTAATTAAGTTATAATAGTTTTTAATCCACTTTGAATGAAGACTACGATTTCTTGAAAACTAAGTTTTATGAATATTATCGCATTTCAACTATTTATTTATCGACGTTTCGTGCTCTTTACAGCACCCGTGGTCACGAGTACACTGAGCTACGAGTATATTAGACTACGTGACGTCATTGGTAATCCGCTACATTTAATTAGTCTGATCTACACAATCTTTTGAGCTTAGATTATGCAACACTAACAATAAGTTATGTATTTATAACTCAAAGTAATGATAACGAAACATAATTATATTAATGTTATAAACAGAATAGTAAAAACGTGAGAACGTGGATTCCAACACTTGACCCTTAACACGTCTGTTAAGTCAATATATATATATATATATATATATATATATATATATATATATATATATATTGCTTCTTACATAAGTATACAGACACTAGCAACTTGTTTTATACGAAATACAGTTTGTAGTTACAACAAGAGTAATTAAGCGGGTGTAAAAGAGTTGATTTTCGATTTCAAACCTTATAAGATCTGACATAAAGTGTACTTAATTATTTTGCTACAGAACTTGGAATGGTATTAGCAACCTAATTTGGACGTGGTCCGCTTTGACGGGCCTTCCTTTGATGTCGACTAGTAAAGGGTGCTTGCGGAGAAAATGAAATTCATTCATGTCGTTGTAAAATCAACTTTATTACTTTACATTAAGCTAGATGTATCTGAAAGTGGTCAAGTGCAGCATAGTAATAGCGACGCGGGTTATTACTGGCTTCCGTTGGAAGAGGTTTTATTTATATTTCATATTTTTGTATCAGGCTAGTGAAATGCATTGGTTTGGATGAGCGTTAGCCAATAAAAGCTCCTTGTATAATTCCTACAGTGGAAGACACATTCTGTCTCATATAACATATAACTTTACCTTCTGAGGAGAAGGCGATTAGGTATTGTATTGGTGTTATTCTGCAGAAATAAAGGCGGACACCATAATATTTAATGCTGTTACTATGCTGCTCGTTGAAACGCAATGGGGAGTAAGTTTTTTTTTGACTCATATCAAAATGGCGACTACGTGGTGTCACGTTTTCCGAGAGGGCGAAAAGTGAGCTACGTGTGTGATGTCTGCCTACCCCTTATATCGGAAAATAACTGTGCGGCGTGTCTGTGTGTATAAATGTGTATTTATTTTTTTGAATTAATGATTTATTATTAATAAAATTTATATTGAAATTTAAAAATTAGGTTTACTTTTAATTTTGAACGAGATCGATTTCTAACGTAACTAGAATTATTGTTTGAAGTTACTATACCAACTTGACAACTTTGCGGCAATCTTACGGGGACACCTAAGTACGGCAGTGCACTTGCGATGAGTTACGATGATGATCGATTCAGTTCTCGATTCGAATCCCAGCCGAACCAAACATTGTGCAAAAATATAAATCGTTGGTTTTTGGGTCTGGTTGTGTTGTACATGCGCTATAATATAATAATGTACCTACCTGATTTGATTATACCTGTTATTTACGAACGGATGGGATTGCTGAGGCTTTTTATAATTTCACGAGGATCCCCAAAGCGCACACACTGGTTATTGGTAACCGTAGTTACCTAGATCGTTACTCCTTGACAAATCAAGATGAAGGGGCCTTGCCACCCCTGGCATGTAGCATGGATTGCCGTTTTATCAGGCATTAGAACTATCGTCTTTCAGCTAAGGATTCGAATACCAACCAAAGTAAACATTTGTATCATAAACAGGTTATTGGTATTGCATCTATCTCCGAGTCTATCCTCGAGTCGTTGACAGTGCACCTGATATTCCCTCGTTCTCCGTTACACTGAATATGTGGAAGTGAGGATGATTGAGTATTTCTTCCCAACGGTTACCTTTTTTTAGGACAGATGGTCTCTGTGACCCCGAAGAATTTCTGCATAACTGAATTGAAAGGTGGGAGAGCGCTGAGAGCGCTTAGCTCACACCTTTATTTATGGATGACCAGCGCAAGATCTCCCGAGAAGAGGGGATCTTGGCTTGGACCGTCATCCTGTGCGGCAGTGCTCTGAGTTTCTTTAATAGAGAGGGCAGTTATACTACTCGTATTACTATTATCGGACAACAGTTATCGGTTCTACGAGGTATAAAGCCATTCCATTGCCACTTCAGCTTACTGGTGTTTAGGGCTATGTTGGTTAATCTAGTTCTGTGGATATCAAAATTTAAAAATAACAAACTCGACCTTTGTCATGATACGTTTCTTTATATTAATCATCATTTTTTGGCTTGCACACATACCACGCAGGGCACTCAAGGAGGGCTGAGAAGCGCAATAATGCCACATAGAAGTCTTCAGAAATTAGGTTCGGTATTTCCGGATGATTTGTCAGCCAGCATTCAGCACCGTTGTCAGCATTTGACTGAACCACATTCAGATGAGGTTCACATTTGGTAAAATGAGTATATTTCCTTTATATCAATTGCTTTTTTGAGGATTAGCAAGCAGTGCAAGAAGTGGCAATGGGCTGGCCATATAGCTCGTAGAATATAACCGTTGGGGAAGAAAAGAACTAGTTGGAAGTCGATGGATGCAGGTGCCTCAGGACCGTGTTATGTGCCAATCTATGGGGGACTCCTGTGTTCAACAGAGAAATAAAATACGCTGAAATGATAATGATGATGAATTGCTTTATACAAAAAAAAATACTACACTAATATTATAACTTTCACCATTAGAAACAATTGAATACTAATTTTTGTTATTACTTGTAGTTGTTAAGGTATAAATAAAACCCTGAAATTATTCACTTTTAAAAAGATCTACGAGGGGAGCTTTGAAGTGACCAAAAGCAATTTTAAGAGAAAGTGTAAGTATTTGAGCATACAAAAGGTGTTAAATAAATGGTTGATTTCACAGTATAAATTAGTATACGTAATAACACCATTTAATATGAATGCTCCTTTTGTTATTTTACATCCAAAACGACAGTGTAATCTAAACCCGGACTATTAGGCTTTGTATCTAAAGCTACTTTGATGAATGATCCGAACATGCTATTTCCATTGCGGGTTTATAATTAGATAATCCACTTTCTCTCAAGCTTTGAAACAATTAGCCGATGTTAATAATGGGGATGACAATAACATAGAAACACTCAAAGTAATTAGACATTATTGTTTCGTATAAGTATTTTAGCATCTGCAGTCAAAGTCAAAAACCTTGCAATAAAAGTGCACACTCATTATATAAACACATGAACTACATGAATGAAGCGACAGTGGCATCTATTCAAGATTTCGTCTAGGATCAAGGACCGGTTATTCTGCCGTGAAGCAGTTATGTGAAAACATTACTGTTTTGCGGTTTGAAGGGCATCAGGAGCTAGTATCGCTGGGCATATGCAATTTAAGAACTGATGTCTCAGGCTAAAGGGCGTAGTATGGTGTCACACAGAAATATTATTGGTGACACAGCATTTGTTAGAGGCGAACGTTGCACTGATCATCAGATGGGCAGCAGCATCTTCTTTGAACATCTAAATAAATAAACTGCGGTTGCAAATTTTGGTATAATTATGGTAAAATGCCCCAAAATTAGAGCTACCAACTTTTGTGGCAATCTATGGTGGAGGCTTTTGTTCAGCAGTGGACTAGTGATAAGCCGATAGGATGATGATGATGATAACATAAACATGAGAGTATCGGACGCATATTCCGTGTGTGCCATTAACATTTTAAAAGACTTGTACGGTCGAAGTAAAAGAAATACGAGGAATAAACGGCAATACAGATATAAGCGGACGTGAGGCTAAAAATGATAACAATCGTGAATTTCGTGCTTGAGGAAGGTAGAGGCATGGTAAAAGAAATTGCAGAAATAAAATTATTTGTTCTCCCCCGCAGTTCATTGTACACATACTATGCAGACGCGTTCAGTATTGCCAGATGTCCGGATCTTAGCTACATTTTTAGCATAAAATTTGTTATAAATTCTGCCTCACTATAGTGATATAATAATTTCTGCATAACAACAATTTTGGTATTTTATGTAAGGCATTATTCGTGCAAAAATACCATAATGTGCTATGATGTCACTATACTGCTCGTGGTAACACAATGGGGAGTAAGAGTTTCTTGATTCGTACCAAAATGGCGACGACGTGGTTCACTTAAAATGATCATCACATAATCATATCCTTATACAATTTAATATAATGCATTTTGTCATTTTATAAATCTCAATGTTTAATCTAAAGTAATGTCTTGGTTCAACGACTACTGAGTGTTCATAGTAATAGGACCATTCAAGATCAGTAATAGGATTCAGCATTGCCTGTGTTGCCATATTCTTGTTTTTGAAAGGACTGCTGAGAAGATTCCGCTACGCTGGTCCGATGCATTGGCAACCTTCAGACCTCATGGAGTTATTTCTTGGACATGCATGTTTTCTCATGATGTTTTCCTTCACCGCCGAGAACATAGTCAATCATCGTTGAAAATTTTGTTGTTTATGCATTCGAGATTCAAACTCAAGTAGTTGGCGTATTATTATACACAAATACCGTTCAATGTTTTTTTGACTGGTATCTTTTTACAGACGTTTAGTAATAGTATGCGATACCGCTCCTTTTTTTTTTATTACATTTATGGCCAATGTCACACGATAAAACTGAGCTGCAAAACCTAATAAGAATCGGAATCGTTCATTGGATTCTTAATTTCCAGTAATAAATGTCCGTTAAATGTACGTTTCTAAAACATTTTAAGAACGCCAGTCAAGTTATGTATTTATTTGAGTAAAATGGTAATTTTATTCTTGAGTAACTGATTAGGTAAATATATAACGTAACTAATGAGAGGATGTAATGGAAATAACCCCATTACATAAATTTAACTTTTAGAAATTATTAATTAATTTAAGAGTTTTTAGATCTAAGGAAATTATCGCTTTCTTTTATAAGTGAAATCGAATTTAATATTAATAATTACGTTTTGAATGCTCACAGAGACACACAAAAATGGTTTATTAAGATTGGAACGGACCCTTTATTCAAAAGCTAAGTATACCAACCGTGCAACGAAGTGGATAGAAAAAAACACAATAGTGTTACAAAACTAACTGCATTATAGGTGGACTGATAATTTAATGAATTCCGTTTAGTTGAAACTAATTCCGAAGTTATCTTTGTTTAGCAACACAGATTCTGTGAGACAATGGGCCCGTGGGCGTCCCGAAGGGTCACGATCTATTATTGCAACTCACGCCTAAGGAACCAAGCGGCTTAGGTTTTGAAACGGCTTAATGTTCTTGTAATTTCCCATATTCATTGTAATTGGGTGTTTGGATGCTAATGCTGGCATAACTAATTTTGTATTGACTCTTGATTCAACATAATTTAGAATTACATCACTGTTGTATATTGCTACGTTACTTTTCTTAGTACAGCATTTGCCTATCATGTCTGTGGAATAGTTTAGAAATAAAATTGATAAAATTAATTAGTAGCCCAACAGTATAAGCTTTAGTCTGAATCAGATTCCCAAAAATGTTGCATGGTGTAACAAAAAAAAAACAAACGAAAAAATGTTTTTATTAAATTTCAATTCAACGTTTCTGTGGTGAAATATTTTAATTATGATTTGGAACAATCATCACGTCAAATGATTTTTCATCAATTTGTCATGAAGAAGATGCAACATTGTCCAATTGCTTTGGATTCTCTACTGAAAGTATTTATTTTTAAAAAAAGATTTTTGGAATTATTCTTAAGCGTAATTTTCCTTGATATAATGGAGCTCTTAGATAATTTTCAGTGCTCATAAACAGTGGAATTGCTTGAAAGCGAACACAAAGGAAATAGCTGATAAAATTTGCTTTAAAGCCCGTGGTCCCCGTGAGTAGTACACTCTTTATGGTTAATAATTTGTTCCGTCGACTCGAATTTGGAGTTTCAAGGGAAAATACAATGAATACACTTAAATTTCCGGAACATTAAAAGGATAGTAGATGTATCTGAAAATAATATTATGAAGTTATCTTATGACAAATCTAATGCCGTTAAACGTATTGAATGTATCCAACGCTTAATGTTTTTTTTCTTTTGGTACATTTCAGAGCGATATTTTTGAAGTACTAATAAGTTACTTAGTAATACTTTGAAAATACATGAAAATCCTTTTTTCGACGAAAGAAACATGAATTTCGTTTGTCAAACGTCAATTCTTTACAATCTACCGCCGTTTCGTGATAAGGTTTCTCTGACGGAGTAGAAACAGGCGAAAGAAACTCCTTATGTATCCTCTTTTTATGGAAATATTTTTTTTATCTTTGTCAAAAATACGAGTACATTATAAATAAATTTACGAAGAATAGTCTCAAGGAAAGTGAAAGCACGCTTCCTGTTCAAATTTTAGACAATATTAATTTAGTTGAAATATAAGTAAACTCAAGCAGACCAGCCTCCACCAACAGCACCTATTCGCAAGTACGACGCATGTGGCAGCCACCGTTCCTCAACTATTTTAAAGGGAAGTCGACGACCCGCCACACGACGCCGCCGAAAGCAGAGGCATTAAAGCGAGCATGACATACTCAACTGTACCAAACAAATTAACATTACTAAGATTATTGTCCTTTATTTTACAGAGTGCACTTACAATGTTTCACAAGACTATTTACAAGTTGGTTTTGTTAGAACGTTACATATTTTTTTTAAAAGCTTTATATTCCATATCGTCGTTTTACATGAAGAATGATGTTAGTTTCATTACTTTTTTTTCTGATTATATATCCCTTTTGGGTAAAAGTCTGCTCCATTCCTTGCCATTTTTCTCTATCCTGGGCAGTTCTCATCCATTTCTTCCCAGCAATTTCAATTATATCATCCGCCCACCGTTTTTGCGGTCTAACTTTGTTTCTTTTGCCTTTTGGTACCGACCATTTTGTTAGTGTCTAGTGCCCACCTTTTCTCTTTGTGCCTGGAAATGTGTCCTACCTATTTTCATTTGAGACGCAGAGCGTGTTAAAGGGCGTCTGTAAATATGGTTCTTTTTCTTATCTCCTCATATCTGGTTTTCTGTATTTTCCTTAGTTTTAATAAACTTCTTTCCATAGAACGTTGACATGTCGTAACGTAAATCATTATTTACCTATCCCTAAATCAAAATACATATTACGTAGCTGCTTAGGAAATAACAGTCACGTTGCGTTATACACTACTTGATGTCTCTCTGGATACTTTCCATGCGTCCGTATTATTGAAATAATAATTTAAATTCTAATAAACTTTGTGTATAAGATAAATTGACCTAGTGATCTCGAAAAGCTCTCTGAATTATTGTGGTGCAATCTGCAAGTGAGTGCAAAACGTAAATAGAAACGGAACCTGAATCGTGGGAGCTATGTCTGGACGAACGTACGTGTCTAATCAAGGTAAGAGTTTCTGTTTAGGTAGAAGGAAGCGTTGCAACCGTTCTTCGAATCCGGTGGTTGACCACGGCGACAACATCCGAATATTGTCGGGAGCTATCGACTACGCAGGAGATATTATAGTGCCACAAGTGTATGCGCAAGCACCGAGGTACTTACTCGTCCCAACCTAGCACGAAAAGTGTTTATGATGTTTACAAATAAAATGTGCACTAATAAATTTCACATAGTGCCATTTCATTAAAGTACGATAAGAAAATCATGTTATTTCCAAGATTTCGTAACAAAAGAAGAAAATAAAATTAACTCAACAGTTATAGTGGGCCACCTCGCGCTACCTTGTCAAATTCATCACACCAGTCCGAAATACGAAAGGTCACTCGGCAACACTTTGTCCTAAGATAAAACGTCCATACCAATTTGCTTGCCCTAAACGTGTTATATAATCTGGGACAATAGTGTGTGACTACATTTTGTAATTTATTTAGTGACCAAAGTAGCCATTCTCATTTGGCATCGTTTTCATGACCTTTCGTAAGGTTTGGTTAAATGCAAGGGACACCAATTTGTACCATGGTAGATTAACGTCGAAAGGTTTTGATGTATTATAACAGTAAAAATAATGGGCTCGGCATTATAATGACACTGTTACTACTACACTGACTACTTGACACTACTGACCAGTTATTTAACAAAGTGAATAGTCTATAACATTTGAAACCAAATACACATCAATTCATCTGGATTATAATCTGTAACTGCAAGTCTATCGACGTCTTTGTTTTCTCCTATTTATCGACTAAAATATTTTGCATGTAGTATTAAACTTTTATAGCGTCGCTGGATTGTAATGTGGCAGAGCGCTGAAAGCGCTTAGCCGAAACCTTTTTTTATGGATGAACAGCGCAAGGGCCCCCGAGAGGGTTCATCGGCTTGGACCGTCATCCTGTGCGCAAGAGTAACTGATTCGAGGGTGCCGGCCTCAGCTCGGACAGTTACTTCAATCGGGAGGATACTTATACTATTATCGTTATCGAAATTAACTATATTTACCATAAATTCGGAATGCATTTCCGCTGGAGAAGAAATACCGCAAGAAGCTCCAGCGACGTTTCTATTCATGACATTAATAGTGGGTGAAAACTGGTCTGAGATGCGGCAGTATCGCGAAAAAGTTTGTCTGTTACGGCGGCGGTATGATTTTGATTGTGTGTGTGTGTATGTGTGTGAGTGTCGTGTTGAGTAGAGCTATTGGATCCTAGTGGTCTCTTCGTCCCATTGCAGTATGTTAAACGATCTACACATATTATGTGAAGATTTAGAATATCGGTTGTTTTGCGCTAGATCAATTCGACTTACTGTTCTCAGTAATGCGAATGAATGAATTCGTTATATTGTTCAAAAAAGTTTGTTTTCATTAATTAAGAGTCGCATTGCTAACTGATGTACATACTCATGTGTGGTATTTTTGTCTTATGTGGGACATTCGTACATAGATGTAATTGTATTGTATTAAACTCATATTCTGCTAACCACTTTTAAGAATACTTTCACTACGTACTCTATAGCAGGTATATGAAAACCTCGCTATAGAACAAGAAATCCATAGCTGAGCATGAAAAGCATGACAACCATGTAAAGCCTACTGTCTATGGAGCAAAGTGGCGAGGTACATCTCTTTCATTTATAGCAAGTGACTGGTGTCTTCTAATGCCACGCAGAAAACGGTGACTTTAAAAAAAAAAACTGAAATTAGCTTCAAGCCTTTTTTCATCATCATTATTTCATTCGACTATAGTTTGCAACAAAACACGGTCGTGAGCCATCCGTCTAGGTACCATCGCAGTGCCAGTTATTCTGTCGGCACGCATTACTGTGCTTCGGTCTGAAGAGCACTAATAGCTAGTGTAATTCCTTGGCAAATAAGACTAAGAACTGATGTCTCAGAATGCGAGGGCAGTGTTGTGCCACACAGAAATGTTCTAGGTGATAGCATTTGAGATGGACAGACGTTCCATTTACCATCTGGTCAACGATTCGCTAATCTTGTCACTATCTTAAGTAGTAGGTCTTCGTAGGCCAAGAAAACCTTCGTACATCGACTTCACGCAAAGTTAATTAGTATTTGTTTAGCACCCTTTAACTGGTCCAAAGCCTGAGAAAAATTATTAAGTTAGGACGTTTTGTCATGATCACCACGCTTTGCAAGCGGTGGAGATCGTAGTACATGCGTTCAAGCGTTCATACATGCGTTCAAAGGGAGAGGCAGATGCCTCTCCCTTTGAACGCATGCCTGTCATCAATCTGGATATTTTAGGTCTTACAATTTGAGATGACTACTTCAATGTCAGTTTAAGGCTACGAAATTTATAATTTTAATAATTGACTTTGACGATAGAGATAGGATGGCAGATTCTTTTACGTCGACATGACACTGCGAATAGTTATTTACTAAAGGGTCTAAGTATAACGGCAAATTCAGTACTTTCTCATGAAATCAATAAGATTTGATAAGAGGCAGGTTTACACGCAATGCCATAGAGTCGGAGATAGACACAATAAATACAGAGTCTAAAACTAACGATTTGACTGTTGAAAATATTAGTCAATCTAGCATGCAAATATATTAACCGCTGAGCCACTATCGGTATGTAGCCAATAATGCAACAAACATTCACGTTTACGATAGCGCGTCCATCCGTCCCGTCAGTGAATCCATCCGTTTCCTCGCCACGATCTCATGTGTAATGCATATCGTATTGCATTTTACATTGATACGCACTTCGTATCACGTGTCTCTTTTCCGTGTGGCTTTACTTCCTAGAGAAATTGTAATATCAAAACTTTCTGTCGTAGCGAAAAGTGCGATAATAATTTTTAAGTTATTCACGCAATTAATAACGGACTGTGTTAAAAAAAAACTGCATCAAGATAGCTATTTAGCTAGTTCAGACATTCAACTGCTTAAATTTGCTTAAAATCAGCATGCATTATGTATTATGTTACATCAAGTCCGAGGTCTGAAACCGGTCCATAACAACCAATTAGCCGCTGTTCGGCCATTGATGAGCCATTTGTTCGTTTGACCCCTCAACTAATAAAAATGATCTTTCTTTCTTTCATATATAAGAAGCCGTTCCGATGATGGAAAAGCGTGATGGATATAGCGAATCGTTCCTACTCGGGATAAGCTAATAATCTAATAATAGTAATGGTAGGATGCCCATGCAGGAATCCGTCTAGGCAGGTACCAGTAGGTAGCAGGGCCAGTTATTCAGCCGTGAAGCAGTAGTGCGCAAACATTTCTGTGTTTCGGTCTGAAGGGCAATGAGTGCTAGCGTAATCACAGGGCATATGAGACTTATGAACTGATGTCTCACAGTGACGGGCGCGGTGTGGTGCCCAGAAAAGTTCTGAGCCACACTGAGTTTGTATTTATACGTATCGACTAACCGTAACTCTGAAATACAATTCTATTATAATTTAATACAGTTCAATATCACATAAAATAAAGCTTTATCGCACTCGTAGACCTACTGGTCTTGTGTGCAGACGTCCTTATTTTTGAATAGTAGAAGGTTGCATCATCCGTGCCCACTATCTTATATCTCTGATTCGTGACACTATCGAAATAATTTAACAGCATTAGTTTTTTTAACTGATTAAACAGTAACTTTCCGTGGTAAATTAACTGTTTTATTATATCCATTAACACGCTAACACCCACACCGTTTAGGTTACTACCTGTCGACAAGATGAAAATTCAAGTGTTAATAACACCCACGACGCCGACTATAAACAAAATTGTGAGATTTTTACGGTGGTATTAATTTGTTAAAATATCGAATGGGGACAAAGTAAACAATAAATTGATTTTTCAACACTTTATTTTAAAATAATTATTTAATGTTAAAACCCCGTGGCGTAGTAATCAGCGTACTGAACTTCTGCACCGCGGGTCTTGGGTTCGATTCCAATCCGGGGCCAAAATTTGCGCGAAAACACAAATTTTTGCTTTTTGGGTCTGGTTGTGCTGTGCAAATTAAATGTACGTTTGTAAAAAGCACCTACAGTGCAGGAGAAAATCCAACTGTAGGGCATATTTAAAAATAAAATTAATATCCTAATTTGTCAGTCTACTAAAAGTAACATATCATCATCATCATGTCGGCCTATCACTAGTCAACTGCTGAACACAGGCCTCCCCCTTAGAATGCCAGAAAAGTTTGTAGCTCTCATATTGGGAGGATTTTGCCATAGTTACCACACTTGGCAGGCAGTTTGGCAACCGCAGTTTATTTATTCAGATGTTCCAGAAAGATGCTACTGCCCATCTCCTGGATTACATTTTCCCTCTGTAGACTTTTACGACATCCACAGGTCGAGATGAGTTGTTGGTAGATTCTCTTAAGCCACCACACGGGAGCAACATAGTCTATTTATAAGCCAGTAAAGTAACCTATATGTAAGCTTAAATTATAATCTATATTTTGTAGGCTGAACTTTTACGAACACATATGTGTATATATTTTTTTGGTTCTAAGTATTTATCTGACATGTTGCATTCCTTATTTTTTCTTTCAACATAAACAAAACAGAATACGATGAAGTATTTAAACATGTGAATAATACAGTACGGTCTCTATTACAGTCGTTACTTCGTTTCAAATCGACATTTGAACGAAGTAAGCCGTTGGTGAGACATAATGACGGCAATTTGTAGTAGTCGGTGAAATGCCGCTTACCAAGAAATCGTTTTAGGTGGAAGAAAATTACATCTCACTTTCACACTTCGATTTGTTGACAACGCCTTGAACCTAGCTACGGCAAAGGCAAAGGGGGATATTATTTTTGTAGTCTTTTTATTAGGGTCGCCAGACATTTTTGAAATATTGCAGGATGCATACTTATCATTTAAAAAAAAATACTAATCGGGACAAAGCGTTTTGACGCGGGACAACAAGATGTTTTTTTAAACAAATACCTATTTGAACTCAAAAATTGCTGGTTTTTCTTTACAGAATTATAAGCACTGATTGTTTTTTGTGTTTGAAACTTATGTCTGTAAAATGCACGATACAGAAGATCTATAGATCCTAGTGTTTGTAACGTATTGTAGTGGGCATCGTTTTTTTTAAAAAAAGAAAGAAAAGAACAAAATGTTTAACTATGACAAGTGCAGTGCAATGCTACACAGGACTATCCAGTGGAAAAGTTTGGGTGACACCGCCCAGCTATGGGCAGGCGTGGTACTTACGACTTGCTCATCTCGTCACTTACGATTAAAAAAAAATCATCTATTTTAGGGTTAATTATAGGTTAGGTTAGTGGTCCTGTAAATGTTAAATGAGAACAAAAATATATTTTTGAATGGTGTTAAGATATAATTCAGGGTCCGTGTTGTGCAAGTAGAATTCTCCATCAGTATATGAAAGACTCAAGTTGCGGTGAATGTTCAAGACAGTTTTTGGGTTAGCCAATTTTTTTGAAAAATCAACAATTTGTGTTTTTTGCAATGTTGACTCCATCCGTATTCACGCCAAGAATCCGCAGAGTTAAGTAATCTGACCACTAGGTCATGCAATCGTCAACGCTACTTATGTTCTTCGTGCGTTTTATAGTGCGCTAGTGACCTGAGTTCGATCCCCGGTGCGGGCACCTATGAAATTGTAATTTTATGTGTTGATTTACAACGTGCTTAGCGGCTCAACCTGCATGCCTGAAGAATAAAAATATTTCGAAGACACGTGAAGTCCGTTAACGCGGAGCAGCGTGGCAGATTTTTCCCGGATCCAAATATCCTCTCAGAAATGAGAGGAGGCCTGTGCTCAGCACTAGAACATTTATATGCTGTAATTTTACTTTTTTATCATCAATGAGAACTTATGATAATGATGAATGTAATTTTTTTAACTTAAAACAATTTGTTTTTTTCTTAATTTGTAGGTGGATTACCAATCACAGTATCATTCGCCTCGCAACTGTGTATATATTATTTGAAATAGTTGTTGTGCCATCTGATGAAAGGTGCGAAAATTTTCTAACATTTTACACTGTCGACTTTAACGACAACCACGGAAAGAAATTTGGGCGACGTAAATTTTTTTTTATACAACACGGTATTACTTGTATTGCTTAGTGAAAATGTAACCTTAACTTTTTCAAACACGACTTTTACATTACATGAAACACTTATGCTAAGCTACTTTCGCGATATAATTTAATTTATACTCTTGAAATATGTTTTGCCGACATCTGTATTGAATCTTAATTATATATCTTTACGCGGTAAGCAGTGTTACGAAAATTGTAAATACAAGTATTATACACATACAGTATAATACCATAAATTTACTAAAGGGAGAAGATCGCTGCATTTTTTTGGGCTATTTACAGTTATTTAATGCTTATATTGGTGTAAGTAGTGGAGTGCTATGCATGTACAAAGTTGGTGTTAGTACATATACCTAGGGAATGGAATTGTTTGCCGGCGTTAGTCTTTTCATGATGGCGACATGCCATTCACATAATCTTGGACACCATCACCGTTTAACATCAGATGGGATTGTGGCCAAATGTGTCTTAAATAGCTTTTGATGATTCAGTTCCTGAAGGGAATTCCTGTACAAATTTACATTTTTATAACGGTTTTATTTTGGAAAAAGTTACGAGACGAGCAAAGCGTTCACCTTATGTCAAGTGCGACGTTTGCCTTTTTTATAACAACGACTGATATGTATTTATCGATTGTTCTTATATTATTAACGAATTAATGTTCTTGACCGTCTTCTCTCGCTAGTTCGTCACACGTACCTGAAACAAATAAAAAAATATTACATTCAACATTGGGAATATCTAGATTTTAAATAACAGGCCTCTTATGTCCTGTAGATTAATTTTAAACTCTGCGGTCGAAATTCGACCGTAATTCATAAAATTATTAAGTTTTCACATTATTGAGATTTATGTTATTAATTGTTGGCAACATTTTCAATACTTTGTGCGATTATTTCACGAGACGTAAATAAACGACATACTGTTATTTAATTGTTATTATCAGTATGAACGTAATTATTGAATGCTTTATTTTATTCATCATCATCATCATCATTTCCCCGTGCACAGATTGCCACAAAAGTTTGTGGCTCCTATTTTGAGAAGACTTTACCATAGTTGCCACGCTTGGGAGGCGGGTTGGCAAACGCAGTTTGTTTATTCAGATGTGCTAAGAAGCTGCTGCTCATATCCTGATTTTTATTTCCCCTCTGTCGATCTTTTCTACACCCACAGGATGAGATGGGGTGGTAGATTCTTTTAAGACGCCATCACACGGCTAAGTACAATGCACGGCTATGGCAAAATCTCTCCAAAATAATAGCTACAAACTTTTGTGGCAATCAATGGGTTATGTTCAGCAGTGGACTAGTGATAGGCTGAAATGATGATGAGATAATGGGAATACATCGAAAACCATAGACCGACACTTATATGTATTGATCTATCTCTTCATATTGTGTTACCAAAAATCGGCAGCGAAAGCGTTACTCGTCACCGTCATGCGCATCTGTGCCAATGTATTGCATCTGTTAGAAAGTCGTCCTTAAAACGTGATCGATTGACAAACGGACAAAAGGACAATTCAATTCAATTTAAAAACGATTTATTCAGTTTAGCCTTATTGTGAGCGTTTATGAATGTCAAACGGCTTGTTACCGTATCTGAAATGTAATCTAAGAACGTTACACCGCAGAATCTTAATTCTCTTTTTGTATATGTAGTAATAACTGACGGTAGCTGAGACGGTGAACTCATAGTGAAAACTTTAGTTTCTGGTGGTAGAATTCCTACGCATCCGTCTAGGTAGGTACCACCCCAAGGCCAGTTATTCTGCCGCGAAGCAGTAGTGTGTTTCGGTTTGGAGAGCACTGTGTCTCTCTCTCTAAGAACTAATGTCCCAGGGTGGCGGGCGCAGTGTGGTGTCACACAGAAATTTTCTGGCTTACACATCATTTGTTTTGGGCAGATGTTGCACTTACCATCAGGTGAATGTTTTTCTCGTTTCGTCACTTTATTGAATAAAAAAAAAAATTTTGTTTACAGTTCCTAAAGAAGGGAATAACAGTATAAGGCTTTACACTTTTAATTCTTTGCTGGAAATAGACACACCAATCACAAAAAAATAACATTAAATTTAGGAAATTAAATATGTTACTCAATAGAGTACATTACAAACGTACTTAAATATTTTAATATCCTTTAATATTATAAACACGAAAGTAACTCTCTCTCTCTCTGTTTGTTAGCTTTTCACGGCTCAACCGTTAAACCGATCTTGATGAAATATAGATAAGATAGGACAGAGATATCGTGCATCATGGAGACGGACATAAGACACTTTAAATTCCGGAAAATCAAGCAGTTCTCACAGGATATTTAAAAAACCTATGTCTACACGGAAGAAGTTGCGGGAATCATCTTGTATTCTATAAGCGGAAGTACAACGACCAAGTTTTGAAACACCAATTAAATTCTCTAATACAATTAATTAGCTGTGTTCAACGAAGTTTCCTATGCGTTGCAACCATAAAATCGTCACCGAAAAAGGTCGCAACAATCAAAGTCTCATCACGTATGTTCGTAGTACTCAAAGGCGGTTTCGGAATAGCAATGAGCACGTGTCTCGGACGTCTAACGGTAAAGCTGTTACATTATTGATGCATCGACAAGCAAACTTGACTTTTTTTGAATATTTATTGTTTTGATTAACTTGTTTACAAACCGGTATACTTGTTACTGTGTACCCAGTTCCGGTGCAGCCGAAAACCGAATTTCTACTTAAAAAATAACAATGAATTAAAAAAAATAATTTGATTAAGAATTAAGATAGTTTGGTCATACATATCAATACTTTGATACATAACCGTATGTTGATATATTTGTCATATAATTTAAAATCTTAATAAAAATATAAGCTGACTTTGGAACAATTAACATTATTTTACAATATATTTAAGACATTATTTTTTCACGCAAAACTTTTACTAATGGTAAGTGCAACGTCTACCCATAGCAATGCTATGCCACCCAGATTATTCCGCCCGACCTCCTGAGATATCAGTTCTTAAGTCATACACTAGAGCTCAGTGCCCTTCAGAGCGAAATACGTCAATGTTTGCACACTACTGCTTCACGGCAGAATAACTGGCCCTGCGGTGGTTACCTACCTAGACGGATTCCTGCATAGGAATCCTACCACCAGTATTTGATCTTAAATAAATTTATATTTATTTAGCATTTTTCATCATTATCATTTCAGCTCAACACAGGTCCTCTGCTGAACATGTCCCTCCTCCGTAGATTGTCACAAAGTACGGTTCTGTGCTAATTCGTTTTTATATTCGGTATAAAAGGCGGTAATGAAAATTTCCGCTGTAAACTCACCCGCTAAAGCTACACACGAGTGCGCAGACTCACGAGTGCGCAGACAATGCCTAATTTCACTGTTGTTCACGATTAGTTCAGTTGCGGTCGGCCGCTTGTAATTACTCGCTTTACTGCCGCTTTGTCAATCACGTTAAAGTGATGTTGTGAATAACACAAATTGCTAGTTACGAAGGAAATGTTTATGTAAAATAAGTGAATGTTTCACTCTATCACTTTATGGTGTTTCTAGTAACGCAGAAATGATTAACGTACGTGTCATATTTATGAAGATAACAAAAGTATGTTTCATGGGCGGCGGTGATCACTTACCCCACTTGCTCCCTGCAAACGAGCAAGCGGCTCACCTGATGAGCCGCTTGCTCGTTTGCAGGGAGCAAACGAGCAAGCGGCTCCTATAAAAAGGCTCCTATAAAAAAAATTTGGCGCCAAGTCTTCTTTAGTTTCCGTCTCTTGTCAACGAGTATTATAACACCGGCTAAATATTGTATCTATACTTCTCTTTTATTTATTTCACCGATATGAGAAACCTTAGTTGGATCTCCGGTGTCGGCACCACATGAATAAATACTCCAGTTAGAATATTTACTCTTTTTTTATATATTTGGACGCATTAACAGTATACAATATTACTTACTACATTAACAAATACAACTTACAAACGAAATATTTCTAATATATATGCCACAATATTAGGTCGACACGACGTCGCTATCATTAATTAAAAAATTAGGTACATGTAAAAAGAAAAAATCTAAGAAAACAACAAGACGGGATAAACATGCTTATGCTTATTTATCTTTTGCTAGGCGATGAACTAAAACATTGTGAATAAGCTTGCAAGATTGAAATATACAAAAAGTTACACTGCCAAACTTCATAGAGCATCTTAGTAGTATCTTTACACAGCTCCAAAATCAAAGAGACGTTATATAGAGACGAGTTTATAGGCTGTTATTTTTTTATAGGTTGTGTTGTTAGGCAGTGTTCATAATAATTTTTCTAATGAGTCCGTGGTTCTGTCGAGCACCTGCTTCTTGAACTTACTTCGGAATCTAATTAAAGCTAATAAGCACTTGCAAATTATTGATCTTCATGGATGTATGTAAAGGTTTATTAGTTTGTAAGCATTGGTTTTTCTTTTATCTAATAATTTTTAAAGGTCGAATTGTAGTGATTCCAATATAACGTTGGCTAAAGTGTTTTGAACAAACGATAAGCCATTTTAGTCTTATACCATTTGTACATTATTTTCATTAACTTATTCTAGTTGGTTTTACTTCATTCAGATAATTAGTAAATAATTCGGGTAGGAACATTGTCAACAATCATCAAGCCAGTGTGAGCAAAATACAGAGAAGACGCGTACGAAGGCATTTTGTTTATTTCAAGCTCGGTTGTCTGACATGATTAATGTCGCTAATTACCCTGTTAGCGAAATTATAATTAATGGATAAATATACCAGTTACATCTTACGACATTTTACGTTGTATATTAAGTTGTAATTGGTTAATTTTGACATAATACTTTGAAACATACACCAAACAATCATCATCATCTGCCTTTCCAAAGACAAGAGAAAGAGATCCGCGTAATCGACACACTTGGCTGGCGGATTGGTTTTTTTTTAATAGCAGGAAGTGTCGAGTGTCACTAAGAACATTTCTGTGTGGCTCCACACTGCCTTCGACACCCCAAGACATCAGTTTTTAAGTCTCATAATCCTAGTAATTATCCTAGCTCTCAGATCATTTCAGACCGATACGCAGTAATGTTTGCACACTACTTCTCAAGGTAGAATAACTGACTCTGCGATAGTACAAGACGGATTTCTCCATTGGAATCCTACCACCAGTCTAATCGTGATCGTGATTGCAGTACTTAGCACCTTTAACACTCCTGGCCGTCAGCGATTTGATTATTTTAAATCTGGTATGTTTCTGATGGTTATGCGGCCACTTATCTGAAACCACGAGATCTATTCAGGCATTATTCGACTTTTAAACCCATGAGACGAGTGCGGATGTTCCTCCAACAACGAGGCTTTTTGTGGAGGAGTTCTCTTTTAACGGTTTTATACAAAACATTTTTCAAAGAAATAAATATCGATATAGCTAATATATAAATAATTAAACATAAGATAAGCTGAGCCGCTTTTAAATTGTATTTAATTGTTACAACTAAAAGCAAAAAGTTAAATAAGCCGACCGACTTCATGACTACTTGAGGTACTTCGACTTCGTTGACTTAAACATTCGCAGATCAGCTATTCTCAGTAATACTTGGCTCCTTCTCAGGCCAGACTCAGGCCATAATAATTTTAATTTAAAATAAAATAATTAATTTAAAATCTGGTTATTATCTCCTGAGATTAGCGGGTTCAAACATCCACACTCACCAGCTTTATTATAGAAGTAGTAGTTTATTATAGTATTAGAAAAGTACCAAAGACATAACAGTTCCAAAACTATGATTTTGGTTATTGTTTCTCAGAGGAGGGGTTACAATGTATTTTTGTTATTGTTTTCTTATTATTTTAGTTTTGTTCTGTTACATTCCTATGCAGGAATCCTTCTAGGTAGGTACCACCCCAAGGCCAGTTATTCTGCCGTGAAGCAGTAGTGTGCAAGCATTACTGTGTTTCGGTTTGAAGGGCACTGTGAGCTATCGTAATCACTGGGTGTTTGAGACTTAAGAACTCATGTCTCAGGGCGGGACGGGCGCACTTTGGTGTCCCCCAGAATATTTCTGTTAGCATTTGTTGTGGGCCGACGTTGCACTTACCATCAGGTGAACGTTCTGGCACTTTCTACAATAATAAAAAAAAATATCGTAGCTTTATTTAGAATTACACTTTTTTAATTTGCTTATTTTTTTATTGTGTGCTCATTTGTTTTCTTTCTGTTTTTGTAGTATATGTGTTGTCAAATAAGTCTATTCTATTCTATTCTAATATTCTGAGAATAAATATATCGAAAGCTATGAGAATAAACTCATCAATTAAGAAAGTTGATTGTTCACGATCTGGGGCTAAAGTAGTGCCACAGCTGTTTGAGGTACAGGAAGTGATCCATTGTAAGCAAACGATCTATGCAAATAGACATTAGACGATGGGTTAAGTTATCAATGAACAGAGTTTAAAGAATAACAATGTTTTATATTATTAAACATTGTGAAGGTCAACCATTTGTTATGGTACAGTATGAGTAAAATATTCTTAAAGTATAGCGCCCGTTGCCCGTTGCCGTAGCGCCAATTGAATAATTGTTTGGGTATAGACTGCGAAACATAACGCCGCAGGTTCAAATTCGCCATTAAACATTAACATATTATTATCGTGTACTATCTCCTAGCAAAATCTTTTAAGCTTAGTTTGATTGGTTAGCAGGAGTATTAGTAAAAATAGCATCGCTAGGTTTTTTTTTAACCGCGACTTAGTAGATGCAGGATATAAAAGTATAATAACAAACATTTGTGTTATATTTCATGTTTTGTTTTATCACATGATTCTGTCGCTATATCTACTACAGTAGTAAAACTGGCTTGACCCGTGCGAATATTTGGTACAGCATCGTGACTACGAACAGATGGCGCAATCTACCTTCTTTAAAGAATGTAGACAACTTAAACCGACAGCTGTCGTGAATGTTAGTTGAACACATTGTCAACAGATGGCGCTTTAAACAATTTAATTATTGAATCAATTTTTTTAGTGAAAACATTTATTTAAAGACATTAACTTTTTTCGCCATTTAGTCAGTACTGTTCAAAATGGCGTATCAAACATTAATTTTGATACAGTATTAAGGGGACGTCTCCCTCCATCCTCCATCAGATAAAAAACCTTTGAGAAATAATATATACAGATTATTATTTACTAAGGTATAGAAGATTTTGAGATTCATACTCTAGGTATTCATTGATTGCCTTTTTTATATTGTCATTTTAGCGAGAGTCTTTATTCTTATGACTTGTACCAAGCTCAATATAATGATATTTTGATCGATCCATAATTTATATCGATATATAAGAAAATCAATTACGATGATGAGCAAAACATAATTTAACTTGAATGTATCAGATGTCTTTTCTATTATGTAGCGTTTGTGATTTGAATCTTTAGATATCCATTAATAAGTGGAATGTAAAATAAACTTTTGGCCCAAGTAAACATGAATCAATTTCCTTCAACGTCGCGCGAGGAATTATAAATAATCATTTAACTAGATTAATAGCCTAACAGTTACTTTTTTATTGGTTCTGTGGTTCGTATATACTTTTAATTTTAATTGAGAACAGGTCAACGTCTTATGGGAATCGCACCTGATGGAAAGAGACGATGAGAAAGATAGTAGTAGATATAGATAGTAATCATCCCAGGTCTTAGAGCATAAAAAATATACTGTTACGTTATAGTTTTTATGTCATTTCGGTATTGTTAGTCCAGAAAATTTTCGGAGATTGAAATTTGAAGAAAACTGATTTTAGGAGAGCAAACTACTATACATTTTATCTGGTTGATAGGTGATATCCACTGAAGGAACGCGGTTCAAATTCTGAACGCCCAATTTTTGACGTTCAGCTCTTTAAACGCGTTTAGAGAGGTGTCATTGTCAATTGCACAACTATATAATACATACATACATACGATCACGACTATATCCCATAAGGGGTAGTCAGAGACTGGGCACTCACTGCAAAAACAGATGACTGCCACAATCCACGTTTCACCAATATAATATAATGCACTTGGTATGAAAGGTGGTGACCCCATCGCAACCATGTATGTAAACACAAAAATTATTTTTATTTCGTATTATTTATTGTTTGCATACCTATGTAAACTATGCATAAAAACAGGCTGTTTGATATCGCAAAATACGAAATAAATCTTTTTGTTTTAGATTGTAACGGTATTTCATGTAAACTTCGTTTTTCTAAACGCGATCAAAATGGAGTCGGTGAAATCGGTTAGACGAAAACTGAGATCAAATGGTACATATGAACTCAGTTAAGTAAAACATGGTTTTATTAAACTTGGTTTCCAAAGCAATCGGTGAAATCGGGTCTAAGTTAAACACTTTAGACTAGTTCAGAGAGAGCCCTATTCGTATTTTTATTTTTATTGGACGATGTGACGAGACGAGCAAAACGTTCACCTGGCAGTAAGTGCAACGTCTGCTCATAACAAATGTTGTGTCACTCAGAATATTTATGTGTGGCACCACGCTGCGCTCGTCACTCTGAGACATCAGTTCTTAAGTCTCGTTTGCCCAGTAATTACACTAGCTCTCAATGCCCTTCAGACCGAAACACCGTAATGTTTGCATACTTAGTCCTGTTGGGCAAAAGTGGCCATGGATGTTGTTAGTGTATGTATATATTTATGCCTACAATACTTCAGTAAAAATATTAGCAAATTAGAATTGTGTGTTTAGACCAACAAGCTGTCAATGTATGTAAAGATAGATTGATCGATATCTCACAATAATGGTGAGCTTAAATCACCATCTCATTTATATTATCGCTGCGTAATCCTGATTGAATCTCGAGTACATGCAAACACGTCATTGTTCTAATGCCATATGTTTTAAATGATTCAATAAAATGGACTTTCATAATAACTTCAATACAATGAACTTTCTTGCCGTGTGGTGGTGTTTTAAGAATTCGCCCTCGCGGGAAACGAGACATGACGGGTAGCGAACTAAGTCGCCGTCATTTTGGTACGAGTCAAAAAATTCGTACATCCCGTTGCGTTCCCACGAGCAGTATAGTGACTACTGTACTCAGAAAGGGTACTAGATCATAGTCAATTAAATTTTTTCTTCTCTGCCACACACTAAGCCGCGAAATATGACTAAAAAAAATAGCCGGTGAGGATCCGGCAGAGTAGAATAGCACCTACCTCTTTCCTAGCGTGGTGTCGTAAGAAGCGACTAGGGTATTGGTACGGACAGCCTTGATTCGTGCAAAATAAGACCAAAATGTGTAATGCTGTCATTATACTGCTCGTGGGAATGCAACGAGGAGTATGAATTTTTTGACTTGCATCAAAATGGCGACGACATAATTCGCCACCCGTCACGTCTCGTTTTCCGCGATGGTGATAAGTGGGCTACGTGGGAGGCCTCTGCCTACCTCTTATATGAGAAAAAGGCGTGAATGTATGTATGTATGTATAGACTAATATAAAAATATTCCCATTGATATTAAAGCATGTTCTAGTATGAAAATTGACATAAAATAAAAATGTCTATTTACAATAGACTGTAGATACAGTAGCATCTTAATGTAAGACTACTTAAGTGCTGATTTACCACGTTCTCAGCGGAAGAGCAAAGCATCGAAGCAATCTGCATAACTGAGAAATAATATACTCGTATAAGTATTTCGAGGACATGTGAAGTTCGCCAACCCGTATTGGAGCAGCATCCCGGACTCTTCGCGTCCGGCTCCAAAACCATCTCAAAGATGAGAGGAGGCCTGTGCTCAGCAGTAGGTCATTTTTGGGCTGTAATTTTACTTTAAGCCCTTCTAAGAGTGGATTATTAACAGTCTGACGAAGAAATTTTAACAATTACCAGTGAAGCAGTTTACGTAAACCCTCGAAAATGAAAATGGTTATGTTCTATTATGGGTAAATACAGGATTTTACTTTACTTTTTACTTTACAGTATATTTATAAGAGAAGGTCACTGCTTTTCGTAGGGACAACTCACTGACATTATTAATTATCCCTTTATAAATGGTTTTAAAATCAGATCTGAATACTCTGTCTACATAAATCAAATTTGTCCAACCTCTTTCTATTAATCCTCCATAATATACTTCTAATGGAGGGGACTGAGTTATATGGAGGCGAATCGTGTGCTATGTGTTTATAGTTAACTTGATTTCCGGTCGGGCGCGGATGCTTGAACAAAATGGTTAATGCGATTTCATTCACAGTCTCCACAGCGGGGTTAAGGCCTCACCCGATAGAACATAATGGATACATAATGTTATAGATTATGAAGCATGCAAATTTAATTTGACCCCGCTCGCCTAAATTGGAACTGGCTTTTGATGGAGTTTTAATTTGATCGGGTTATCAGCGAAAAACATTAAGCCTATGAATTTCTGACAAATTTTGACAAATATAATTTTACGTAAGCTTTTGATTCAAATTTAAAAATCATGCATTTATAATATGAATAAAATAAGATACGTATATTGCCGTGTGGTGGCGGCTCGTTAAAAGAATACTACCACTCCATCTCATCCATTGGATCTCGTAAAAGGCGAGTAAGGAATGCACCAACAGCGCATGTTTGCGATGGGCTCACCACCTATCATACCAAGTGCATTATATTGTTTTGGTGAAACGTGGATTGTGGCAGTCATCTGTTTCTGCAGTGAGTGCCCAGTCTCTGACTACCCCTTATGGGATACAGTCGTGATCTTATGTATGTATGTACGTAAATTGTCGTATTGGGGCGGCGGTAAAATTAAAACCCTTTGCCCATTACCAATCCAATTGTCAAGAGTATCGATTATGAGTGGTAAATTCTCCTTATTTAAAAGAGGCCTGCCACATATATTTTATATCTGTAGATAATTTTGTCACAGATGTGTAGAGACTGATGACGATGAAGATAAGAAGCTGCAGTCTTAAGTCCAAACCGTAAAATTGTGGTTGTTTTCTAGCTTGCCTTCCCCGAATTTACTATATAGAGGAACCTAAATTTAACAGTACAATAGAAGAGATAAATAGATTTTTATTAAAATTAATGTAAAAAATACCCAGCCTATAAATGTCCCACTGCTGAGCACAGGCCTCCCTCTCATTTCTGAGAGGGTTTTGGAGCCGGGAATAGTCCGCCGCGCTGCTCCAATGCGGGTTGGCTGACTTCACATGTCCTCGAAATATTTCTATTCCTTGGACATGCAAATTAATGTAGACCAAATGATAATATTATGTCTTAAACTTAAAATTTTTAGTAGTTTTAGGAGTATGACACTTATCACATTAAAAGGAACAGTAAAATATATACTCCTCCTAAGACCAGATAGATATAATAGCTGGTCTCAGTTTATTTATTATATTCAAAAGAGAATTCAATGTAATGCAATTGGTACAGACAAGAAAAAATGTAAAATTCCCTTTCGTAGCTATTTTAATACATATTTACTCAACGTGTGGATTTATTTTAAGTATAAAGTATGTTTAAAAACTCTTTTTAGGTGTAACGACTTTATCAACCATTTAAAAAATTGTAGATATAGCTTACAAAGGTAACGACGCGTTTATTTTCATGTGACTTACCTCTTAAAATGCGAAAACAACTTTAGAATGTTCGTTACACGGAAACGTGTTAACACTTATTTTTACAATAGATTAGATTGTTCTATTTAGCTACACCGTACCTAAAGTAACCGCTTGTGTAACTTTTGGAAGGTGAAGATATTCGGTGTCCACGTTATACATACACGTATTAAAACTGTAATGTAACCTATAGTTGGGAAGAACCTAAAGCCTGTAGCACAGCTCATTCAACTGCAGGCTTTAGATTTAAATATGATTCATGTATTCAGGATTCATCTAAGTGTACAGTTTTAGACAGAGACGGATTACAATAGAATAAAAGAATTCAAATCAAACAATGTGACGGGCTATACTCTGCTACTCTCTTGTGATTAGAGGAGGTCTAAAACAATAAAGTTTGATATTTTTAGAAAAAAGTAAGAATATTGACCAGCTTTATAAGCAAAACTAGAAACATCAAAGCTTTTCGGAATATTTTATTTCAATAAACAAAGAGCGACAATTATACCAATATACAATACCCTAATTGAAAGGGTATTTGGTTTCATTTATATGACAAATTACTTGTATTTTACAGATTATATTTATTGTAACGATTTTCCGTAATTTATATATAATTAATTATCTTTCTCTTTAACTTGTAAAAAAACCATTACTAATGGTTCTTCAAGCTGCGGAATCATAATCTTAGCTAAATCACAATGCTAATAGTCACCCTTACCTATTATTTGAATTGCATCAACAAACTTTCTATTTTTGTTTGCTTACCAGTTAGAAACGATATACGAATCGATGAGTTGGGTTGTTACAGTGTGATCAACAAAAAATGCTAAATTGTTATGCCCACGCGTCAGTTTTAATAATTGCAGGAGGCAACTTTCGTTTCGTATTGTATGATGTACGACTGGTCAATCTCGACCCGGTTGATGTCAATAGGTAAATTGGATTCATATCCTGCGGGTATTTGTACGGCTAATCAAATTGATTGTAATCAATAAAAATGTGTTTACGATCATGGCAAAAACCTCTGTAAAACTGTCGAAGGCGTGCCTTAACAATCCAAATTTGAATGCGCATGAATTTAACTTGAGACATTTTAGCATCGTTAATTGGTAAAGGAAGATTGATTCCATTACTCGTTAATAATGATTTATTTTTTCCAAATCAGTGAAGTCAGTTTTTGATGAATGAATTCAAACGATTTGAAATTAGATTTTATTTAATAAGCGATAATTCATAATGAGAATGATTAATGGGGCCATCATTGAAAGAGATTTATCATTTTTAATGCTAGAAATTGATCTAGTTAATGTGTTTTGAAATATTGCACATTTTATAATCAGATTGCATGTTAGAGAACCTAAGCACAGTCTGCATGTACTTTAAAAAAGCTCATACTTTTCTCTATAATAGTAAGTTTCCCCCCGATGTTTTCCTTGACTAAAGATCACCTGGCATATGCTTGTTTCATTTTTATATTAGCAATACAGGAAGGGTAAAATAAAAATGAGTAAA
The DNA here is from genome assembly GCA_019845155.1 of Luehdorfia chinensis. Classification (NCBI taxonomy): domain Eukaryota; kingdom Metazoa; phylum Arthropoda; class Insecta; order Lepidoptera; family Papilionidae; genus Luehdorfia; species Luehdorfia chinensis. Next base: position 1,046,904 of record JAHVAK010000612.1, read on the forward strand.
TGACAAAGTTTTCTACGGCTTGGTTGGCGAAGTGACTAATCGATTGAATATGATCTTCTGCGCTATGAGTTTAATTCCCGCATGAGACATTTTTTTCCGTAAACGGTACAGGATAAATCCTAGTACATTTTTTAAAAATATAATAATACCCCAGAACGAAGGTGACAAATTAAAACCAATCCATACTCGACGTCTGTCTGTCTGTATACTGATAATTATGTTATAGCAAAACAAATGCATTTTAATGTGACGCCAAACTGCGCTTGCTACCCTGCAACATTATTTCTTAAGTTTCATATCCAACCCAACAATTACACTAGCCAAAAGTGCCGTAGTTACAGTATAGTAGTAGTGTGCTAACATTACAATACAACAGTAAGGTAAGCACATTACTACTGGCATGGCAAATCTGACAGTAGACGGATTCCGGCATAAGCCTCCTACCACCAGTAAAACGTCGTTTGGATAAAAAGTAACATAATGTAAGCGTCCCACTGTCAAGCATAGATATCCTCTGATTTTTTGAGAGGTTAGATCTGGGAAGAGTCCGCTATACTTATGATTCTTTCCATCACCGCTGAGTATGTGATAAACCAGCGCTTTCAACTGTAGAATTATAATAGAGGTGCTGGCACCGAGGATTTAACTGAGATCACTCGCGGACTATATTGTTTTACGAACGCCTGACCATAAGCTACAACCAAAGCATTATATGGTATCCATATTAATAGTTGCCATTAGCTGACGTTGCGGTCAATATATTAAATCATAAAAATACATAATTATTGTTATTTATTATAGAATAATAGTATAAGAAGCACGGTTTAACGCTTTGGTACTTGTGATTTGACGGCCACATTGTTTACAGTTCAGAGTATCTGACTGATATGTCGTGGGTCCTGAGTTCGAATCACAACCTTGGCCAACATTTGTGTAAAATTAAATATAGTTGGTTATCGATTCTGGTTGTGTTATGTAGACGCGCTGTATGTCTGCAATACGTTAACAGAAGAAAACCTAGTGTGAGGCATTTTTTTTAATTTATCTCTTCTGTTCAACGAGTACAGAAATAAGAAATATTTTTATTTACCAGTTTACTCGTAAGCGCAACTGTTGTATAAAAAGAAGAGGCCACTTTTACTTTTACCTCGGAGCCGCGCCGAGTTTATACATTTGTGTATCTGGATTGGATTGCAGGGGTCATAAATTTAGTTGTTGGTAATCAGGCGTAATTTGCTCGTACCAACCTCGAAGCAACAAATACGGGTTTCGCATACACGCATTAAAAAGTTTCTATGATTTATTTCGTAATTCATATTTGCAATATATAATTTGACATTGTTAAGGTCGGATGGAATAAATGAGGCAAACCATAAACGCAATACTTTCGTTTTACTTTTCTTGATAGGACCGCTGAATACGTTCATCTGTACGATAATTGAAAAAGAGAAAAAATATAAGATCGTTAGAAACACTCGTCTCCATTATATCAAAGCAATGGCTAGCTCAAAAGATAATTGGGTTGACAGTTAAGGATAATAATAACTAATGCGTTGCTGGCTTTTCAGAAAGGAATAGGCTCTTTTGTTGAGGGTCCCTAAGTTGTATAGGTCTGGAAAAACCGCCGCAACAGCAGATTCTATAAAGGTCTCGTGCATGGCAGAAAATTCCGCGAAAAACACGCTGTGGTGGAATGTCAACCATTAAGGTGACGATGGAATTTTGCGTTCTGCCGCAAAGTGCGATGGTGAAATCCAGCGGTTGGAATTAATCCGAACAATTCCTCGGAACACTCCCCGAAGTAAATCCTGTCAAAAATACAAAGAGATGCAACATCTCTTCGCGAGGCTAATGGATCAAGCCGATCGGAAATAACCTGGTCGTCGACGACTCGAGCCGCTCTCCGTTAAATACAGTAAAATGAAAGGAGCTGGCACTGAGGTGCCCCTGCCCAAAGGTGAGAATAGTACTACTTACATGAGAAGTCGAACCTGCGCCTTGTAAAGTTGCAAGCGGTGGGCAGGCACGAAGTACTGTCTGTTACTGGTTATAGAAAATCATAAAGACACTAGTAATTATTTAATTACGTTAGTCAACTCTCTGTTATTTATATTTGAGAAGAAGTTAAATATAATCAATTAGATTTCCGATAAATAATTCCGATAGGTACACGTAATAATTACGAGTAAGTAAACTGGAAACTTATGAAATGTAAGTTTCGATACCGATCTCTGAATCATTACTTTATTAGCCATAAAAAATATATCAAACAAATCTATTAACTTTATGTTTTATTTTTAAGAAAATAAAGATTTTTTAAAAATACGCTTTACTAGAATATATTTTATTAATGTCTACACTCCACAGATTCCTTGTCAAGGCACTGAAATTCCTAGTTAGGTAATTATTAAGTATTTTTTTTTAATTATTTTTATTATTATTATTTTTTAATTTATTCTGGTGTAATTTATTCTGGTTTTCCTATGCAGGAATCCGACTAGGTAGGTACTACCCCAGGGCCAGTTATTCTGCCGTGAAGCAGTAGTGTGCAAGCATTACTGTGTTTCGGTTTGAAGGGCACTGTGAGCTAGCGTAATCACTGGGCATTTGAGACTTAAGAACTGATGCCTCAGGGTGAGGGGCGCAATGTGGTGTCACACAGAAATATTCTGGTTGACACAGCATTTGTTGTGAGCGGACGTTGCACTTACCATCAGGTGAACGTTTTGCTCGTTTCGTCAGTTTCTACAATAAAAAAAATATTTAACTTACATGAATCTTCTAATATAATAAGCGAAACGAATCCGCTCGAGTAATTTCTAAGCTAAAAATGATTCATCTATTTCATTCCATTCTTCAGTAATTTCATGATCGCCTTAGTAAAAGTAAAGTTTCAGCCTATAAATGTCCCACTGCTGAGCACAGGCCCCCTCTCATTTCTGAGAGGGTTTAGGAGCTAGGAAGAATCCGCCACGCTGCTCCAATGCGGGTTGGCGGACTTCACATGTCCCCGAAATATTTCTATTCCTCGGACATGCAGGTTTCCTCACGATGTTTTCCTTCACCGCTAAGCACGTGGTAAATCAGCACTTAAAATTGTAGAACAATTTTAGAGGTGCTGGCCGCCTTAGTGCCAGGCAATAATTATTTCACAATTTTATCTCTCGGTCGATTATTTTATTTATAGTCAACCACTAGACATTCCCAGTGTCCGCACCAATGATGGGTTAGAAAAGTGATGAGCGCCAGACTATTTGTTATCGAATATTATTATTATTATTATTTCCTTTCAAGGTATTACTAAACTTTTTTGTACTGGAAATACTTTTTTTATTGAAGATAGTGACGAGATGAGTAATTCGTACACTTCATGCAACGTCTGTTCATACATACACAACAAAGGCTATGCCACCCAAAAACTTTGAGTGGCATCACACTGCGCTCGTCACCCTGACATATCAGTTCTTGAGTCTCATATGCCCAGTAATTACACAAGCTATCAGTGATATTTAAATTAAGACACAATAATGTTTGCACCCTCCTGCTTAACGGCAGAATAACTGGCACGGTGGTACTGGCACCTACCTAGACGGATTCTATGGATATTTATTAACCATCTATAACTAAAAAATAATATATATTCACCATTATTATTAACATGGCATGGTGATGCCATTAGCCTTTAAAAAGTGTAAGATGAAAGGCTATTAAACCTCGTTATGTATTTAATTGAATAAAATATACTATCCAAATATGACCCTAAGCTTGTCTGCACAGAGATAGAATAATATTTTATTAAATGTCATAATATTTTTTTTATAAATAATAAGTGAAAAATTATAGACGATTATCGATATCAATGATAGAACATCACTGTTGGAGTATATGCGGGCTCCGTAAGTAAGTTCTGATATTCTCTATTTTTATCTGGACTCGGCATGCACCCGTTGCCACATATTACAAGGGAACCCTTTTGTTATAATACTACCAGCTTATAAATTACTTCAATTAAAGTAAAACGAAAAATAAATGTTTAAATCTGTCTCTATATTTTCAGAAAGTAAATTCGTATATCCTCTGGGAGAAAGAGCTTTTCGTGTCCTTACTTTTTAACAGACGTGTAGTGTTAAGCGCCTACTATGCAAAGTCAAATAAATTTTGTCGTGTCCCTTAATGATTCTTTGTGGAAAACGGGCTGATTTTTTTTTCAAATTCTATACTTAATACTTTTCTATTATAATATACTTACCATCATGGTTATGGTTAACCTTACATAGCACAAGATTGCACGAGAAGTAACTAAACTTGTTCAGGATTAAATAGAAAACGAATTCTAGAAAAAAATGTCATCGTAACCAGTAACAATAAAACGGATTTAAACGAAAAATTCTTAAATCTTAATCATTATTACTGCAGCCGTTCGCTGGTATCAGTTGAATATAATTCTTTTCTTGACTAACGTGCATCGATTGCACAATTGGACAGGTCGTCTTTTCGTGTAGTCTTTCAGATATGCGAATTTCAAACTAACAACAATATGCCAAACATTTGTATGATATGTATAAATAACACAAATTTGTGGTTGCAATGTACTATTAACAAAAACATCATTTACAAACTTGGAACTCAAGTCGGAATGTTGAATAACGTCTCCATATATTAATTACTGTGAGCCATATTACTTCGAACATAACGACGCTGTAGAAAGTTATTAGTTTCATAGAATTGCAGGCCAAGGGGAATTAGAGTCGCCATAAACTTCAATTAAAATTAATGAGCCCGGACCCACATACAAATGAATGCTTCCTAATTCATTGTTTCCTCTACTGTCGCCCTTTTCAATTGCTAGCGAAATGATGTGAGTACGTGATCCGGCTAATTTGTCGGCAATTGGTCATTATGAAAGTAGGTCGTTGTACTTTTTATTTTTTTATCGTATGTAAGTGGCGTCTGGCTAATTGGTTTGTTGTCTTTTCTTTATTTATAAAGGTGTTATACAAGTAGAACAGTTAAGTTACCAATTAATAAGTAAATTAATATGGTTTTGACCTTTTTAAAAAAACTTGGGGGGTTCGTTGACTATAATCCTTGATTTTATTAATTGAAAAAGTAACAGCCTGCTCCCAGTCCCATGGCTGAGCACAAGCATCCCCTAATTTATGAGAGGGTTTTGGAGCTAGAAAAAATCCTTCATAAGTCTTCGAAATACTTTTATTCCCCAGACATGCAGGTTTCCTTACGTTGTTTTCTTTTGCAGAACAACTTTAAAGTCAATCGCGTACTAAGAAATTTAAGGTAAGAGCCCAGTCCTAGAGCTACTACATTTTATTAATTATTTATTAATAATACCAAGCTTGTTTATGATAATGTTAATTTTGACATTTCTTTAAGATACTTATTTTACAACCACAAATTCTCTTGGGAAATCTATTTAGTTAATTATTTTAGACTTGTTATTGTTTCATTACATACATAACCAATGCTGTTGCTAACATCAATATTAGTATCGATAATTTAAACAACTATTTCCCGTTAATCATTTCCAAGATAAATTTATACACCAATAGAATTCAATCCAACAAACATCGTCCATTGAATTGCCTGATGCTGTCGATGGCGGCTATTAAGCATTCAAGCCAATAGTCGTCGTACCTTCGAACAACCATAATTGCCTGCGCATAGTTCGCGTGAGCTCTGTACTTAATCCAGTCTACTGGCGGAAGACTCGTAGAATAATAAGCGTTCCCACAATCTGATGTGAAATCGCGTGTTGACTCACAGAATGTTGCCCGTATCACTTTCATGCCGACGTCGGTTTAACTACTGTCAATTGTGGGGGCACATGGCTTGAATCAATCAATTTCACTGTAGTTATTCACGGCTTAAGCGCTTTATATAGTAAGGTATGCAGGATCTCGGAAACTCGAAGTAACCGTGCCGTAAGGCGAGTTTGACGAGATTTGTATATGACCCAAATACTTTGGTGTTGTTTTTGTATATATTTTTGTTTGATCCATTTGCAATCACGATATTAAACAGGAAAATTTTCAGAATCCACAAAATTTTACGTTCACACATATATACAAAATATTATTTATATGTTATAATAAATAAATAGTTTATTTATGGCTCATTTCTTTTTAATAAATGAAACTACAGCAGTCACATTACTTAAAACAGTTCAGTGCATTAACAGAAAGTGGAGGAATTAATAACGCTCAAATTCTAAATCCTTAGGTACTAAAACAGAAAAACAACTAAAATACTAAAACAGAAAATCTTTTTAATCAGTCAGTAAAATGTATTATAATTTGATATAGAAAATGTACAATATAAATCGCAAATACACGCAGTATCTTCAAAAGCCATCTCGATAACGATAATGATAAGAGAGTGAAAATATCATCGCCTTAAGCTAAATCGATTGTCAATAGATAGGCAACTGTCCGCTTCTGTCCATATCGATAGGGCACATTCACTTCACTAGCTCTGCTGCAGTTCACGAAGGATTGATTGATTCCGATTGTGATCGGCGTCTCTATGTCTATTGTTTAGAATTCATCGACGAGTGAGTTTCTACAGGATTTATTTACATTAAGCAAAATTGGAAACGTACTTTGCATTATTTACTGCTTAATGTATAAAAATCTATGGTTTATTTTTATACATTTTGTACCAGAGAGAGAAAAATGAGAATTGAATTTTTTTGAGTTAATTTACCGCACACCCTGCGTTATGCGGTATATTTTTACACGGCAAATTTTCACCACCATGAGACAGAGAAGGAATGATGTAAATGAAATATGAAATATTAATTTAATAGCTGAACCATTTGACAAACACGGCGCCAATTTGAAATCCCGTTCCACCCTGAAAGCAATCTCGGGCTGGCCTTATACGGAAGAACGGGATTTACTTACACAGCTGTTCTAAACACACGATAGCGATGACACTTATGAAGCGGCCTTCGGTGGACGTGCCGTTTAATTTGGATGCTGAGAAAATTTATGTATCATATCGGTTAACAAATGTTACATATTATTATGGCAAACTTAATAAGCAAATTTTTCATAAAATTTTTCCAACATATGTTTTACAAGCCGATGGGTGTCCGGCAGAGTAGAATAGCACTTACCCCTTTCCTACCGAGGTGTCGTAAGAGGCGACTGAGGTATTGTACGGACAGTCTTTATTCGTGCAGAATAACACTATAATATGCAATGCTGCTCGTGGGATCGCAATGTGAGTAAGAATTTTTTGACTCGCACCAAAATGGCCCATCACGTCTCGTTGGTCGAAAGTGGGCTACGTCTCTCTCTATCTCTCTCCTCTACGTCTCGGCCTCTGTCTATTCCTTAAATGGGAAAAAAGCATGACATTATGTATGTATGTTTTTAAAGTGTATGGATATATAACATCCGCAGCACAACTACAGTAACTAACATTGCCCTAAAGATCAGTAAGATGAAGGGCAATGGGCCGGTCATACAGTTCGTAGAACCGATATACTATAAGGAAGATAGGTTCTTGAGTAGCAACCCTGTACCGGGAAACACAGTGTAGAGTGAATTTAAATTTAAACCCCCTTTTGAATGGAGCGACAGTCTGCAAGGTTTTGAGGTAAGTCGATAGATGCAGGTGATTCAGGACCGGGCTTTCTTTCTTCCGGGGCAGTCTATAGGGGATGCCCATGTTTAGCAGTGAACTTGTAATGGGCTGAAATTATGATGAAGATTTACTGGTGGTAGGATTCCCAAGCAGGAATCCGTCTAAGTAGGTGGCCATTTATTCTGCCGTAAAGCAGTAGTGTGCAAACATTACTGTGCTTCTGTTAGAAGGGCACTGAGAGCTAGGGTAATCACTGGGCATATGAGACTTAAGAACTGAGCAGATAAGTTAACGGGTGGTAGCATTCTTTTGCAGAAGTCCGTCTAGGTAGGTACCACCAGTTATTCTGTCGTGAAGCTGGAGTGTGGAAACATTACTGTTTTCGGTTTGAAGGGCACTATGACTAGCAGCATCACGTAGCGTATTTGACTTAAGAACTGATGTCTCAGGTTGACGGGCGCAATGTGGTGTTGCACAGAAATGTTCTGTGCGACACACCTTTTGTTATGGACAGACGTTGCATTTGCTGCTGTGTCACCCAAAACATTTTTGTGTGACACCACACTTCTTAAGTTTCATATGCTCAGTATAGCCATAGCCTTCACTGCCGTGGAGTGGAGCAGGGCAGCGCAAACACAGTAATGTTTTCACACTACTGCTTCACAGCTGAATATCTGACCCTGGGGTGGTAGCTCCCTAGTCGGATTCCTGCACAGGAATTCCACCACCTAGTAAAATGTATTTAAAAGTTCAACTATTCGAAAACAGGTGGCGTTTTATCGCTTGAGCAACTTGCCATCCATGATGATATAAACATAAATGTGCTTATGATTGTATGAATGCTAGACCGAGTAATACTGCACTCTGCACAAAACATAATTTTATTAACTTTCATTTAAATAGTGTTTCATGTTAAACACAAATTATATTACAGCGTAGCTCAATAGGCAACAATGCGAGTAAAACTGTTACGCAAAATTTGTCTAGACGTCGTTGTCGTTGTAATTGCGAGCAATTTATAAAAAATCTGTTATTAAAAAAAAAATCTGTTGCGATCTCTTTGTAACTTGACTTTGTCTGCCTTTATGTTCTACTGTACTGTGAAATTAGAGAGCGTTTTGTTTTGTACAGTTTTTATTTCAATTATTATTGCGATGTTCTTCTATTTTTGAATGGATGGAAATATTTTGTTGCATATGAAATAACTATTACTATTCTTGTATTTTGGTGTATCAGCACGTTGCTCGCGTGATGTGATATTTTAAGCTACGAGTATCTCGTAACGTGAACGTACAATCCATACTTGCATACTAATATTATAAATGCGAAAGTAACTCTCTCTGTCGCTCTGTCTGTTTCTTACCTTTTCACGGTTCAACCGCTGAACCGATCTTGACGAAATTTGGCACAGAGATAGCTTGTATCCTGGATAGGGATATTTTTTTATTGGACAAAGTGATGAAATAAGCAAAACGTTCACCTTATGGTACACACATCACACTGCGTTCGTCACCCCGAGACATCAGTTCTTATGTCTCATATGGGCATATTGTGATTATGCTAACTCTCAGTGCCCTTCAAACCGAAAGAGACACACGCACGCGCACACACACACACACACACACACACACACACACACACGCACGCTCAAACACACACACACACACACACACACACACACACACACACACACACACACACACACACACACACACACACACACACACACACACACACTGACGGGCGGGCGCGCACACTACTGCACACTACTGCTTAAAGGCAGAATAACTAGCCCTAGGGTGATACCTACCTAAATGGATTCCTGGATAGGAATCTTACCACCAGTGAGGACCATAGGACACTTCAAAATATGTTATAAGACCCTAGCCCAGACAGGGTTAGGAGCTTATAACCAACCATAACAGTGTACCTACACTGTACATCACAACTTCTCTACTTAGGAGTGTGCATCAGCAGTAGACTTGATAGGGTTATGACAATTATGATAATGATCTACTTTTCATTTTTTAACTTTTAATGTAAGTTTATTTATAGAAAAAAGTGACTCATTCTAAGTGCAACGCCTGCACATAACAAAGGCTGCATCACCCTGAACATTTGCGTGCGTACACCACACTGCGCTCGTAACCCTAAGTCATCAGTTCTTGAGTCACATACGCCCAGTAATTAAACTAGCTATCAGTGCACTTTGAACAAAAACACATTGTTTGCACACTACTTCTTCACGACAGAGTAACTGGCATTGTGGTGGTACCTAGACGGTTTCCTGCATAGGAATCCTACCAAGTCTATCTTATCTTCAATACTACAGGCGTAACACTTAATAATAACTAATTAACAAGTAAGTCTCGTCCATTATGGAACTAGTTAACATATAATGCACTATTTTACAATCTCTAATTCACAACGACAGCCCACTTCACAGTAGTGGCGCGTTCGCACGAACCGATAACTATCTGGTATCGGAAGCCGATGTTATCGACAACGCTACTCAAGAGACTGTCGCATGGATACGGTAGGTTGTTGTGGGTTTTATTGAGGCAAGGGCTCGATGCTATCGTGATTACGAGTTGAAATCTTTAATAGCGGACAATTTATAATAATAAACAAATGCTTCTTAGTTTATTATTATATCTTAAACGAAACATAAATAAAATTGTTATCTTTGTATTCAATAACTAGCTGAACTCATGTATTTTCCCGAATAGAAAGTATCCGGCTCCAGGATGCAAGATATTTACGTGCCGAATCAAGTCAATATCGGTTCAACGGTTGAGCCGTGAAAAGGTAACAAACAGAGTGAGTTACTTTCGCATATATTAGTGTGGATGATTGGCGATTTAGAATTATAATCTCGTTATAGAAAGTGTAAACAAAGTGAGACGACCGCGTGGCCTAGTGGTCAGAGTACCTGGCTTCTAAACCGCGGGTCCTGGGTTCGAATTCCAGCCGGAGCCAACATTTGTGCTAAAACATAAATTGTTGGTTTTCGGGTCTGGTTGTGTTGTGATTGTCCCCGTGTTTCTGACACTGCATCCTAGCCTACCTCCGATCTTATCGCATCAGCGTTACATCGGGCGCGGGTAGGTTGGGACGAGTGAGTGCCTCTGTGTTTGCGCATACACTTGTGGCACTAGAATATCTCCTGCGCAGTTGATGGCTCTCGACAGTAGTCGGCAGTTGTCGCCGTGGTCGAAATCGGCTAAGAGAACAACACATCATCATCAAACAAAGTGAGAGACAAAGGAGAATTTGTCAAATAAGTTTTTACTTTTAAAGCGTCTTCCGCCTATTTTTTTTCTTATTTCACTTACGGATTCAGTTTTTATAATCTTTCCGTAAAAAACGAAAATCTAGACTGTTTTTGTCATCAGTGAAGGCTTTTGTAATACGATTAACAATCCGCCTGCTAAGCCCGAGGATCCAGCAGAGGCCTGAAGACAACAATCCCGCCAATCTGGAAAAGGCCAAAGACCAGCAGCGGGATTTTTACATTATATACGAACACTCGGAACAACGTTTAAGGTCAACAGTCGTTTCATGATAGAATCAAACTCGTGACCCAAAGTGCAGTAAGTCGGTCAGCCATTACGATAGCCGATGTGCTAATTATAGCTCGTTGTATGCATTGAAGTCGTCTAGGTCTTTCCCAGTGGAAGCTATTTTCAAAATTAAAATAGCATTATGATGGTCGGATCAATTCACGGAATGGATAATATAGTAGAACCTTTAAGATCTGTATAATACAAGTTTTTAAACTAAGATATTAAAAAAAATAGTCGCTTACCGCTATCAGGAATAAAGGTTTTCTTTAATATGTTACCCATTAACTAAAAAAATTGACTTACCCAAATGAAAAGGTTATTCTTTTTAAGGCTTAAGCAGATGAAGGGCATTTAGGTAGATTACCTAGTTGATGTGAAAACATATTGATTTGGGTAGCCTAATAAATCTCATATAAGCTTAAGAAAATGAAGGGCTTATGTACCAACACACACCAAGGCAAATACGCGCTATGTGGAGTAAGAGTGAACCTATTCGTAGCAATTCGCAACCTTATTATGAAAACAACACTTGTTCTTTTTATAGTGTTGGCCTCTCTCCGTAGAATTCTGCCAATGACATTCATTCGAATGGCAACAGATAACTTTGATAAAAATATTTCATGAAATTACGGTACACAATACTTGTATTGATTTGAAATTAAGAATCCATATCGATGTTTCAATATGTCTACGACTAATACTGTTACAATGAATATATTTTACGTAATCCGTACAATGTGATTTTGTTTCGCGGTGACTATTTTTTAAAAACGTGAGACATACTAGTAAGGGGAGTCTAGGATTTTTATTGTACTTTCGGTGCGTTATAAGAACATAAATGGCAGATGCACAAACATCCACACTGGAGCAACCATTTGTAGGCCATACGTGTAACGTAAGGGAATACAACCCAGGTATGGGTCAGACGCTTCGCCAATGCGGCTACCGTGCCGTCTAACTTTTACGTAACTTTGTTTGTTACGTTTATGTTTATATTATTGTTAAGGTTTGCGTAGAGAGGATTGACTAAATTTGAAATTGTTCAGCGAAGAGTAACGTCTTGCCGGTAGTAATAAGCAACTAAGAAACAATGACGGAGCTAGATAATTGGCTGAGAATTATGGCGGTTCCATAATTCCACACTCCGGACTTGACTCCGGTGTAAGTAACAAGCAGCAAAGGAAGAACTAACAAGAGGTATAGAGAATATTGAGAAAAGCTCGATTAGTCATAAGCTTTTCTTTATTGTAAAATGTAGCCGAAATCCTTTCAGAACTTTCAATATAATTAAAGCACGACCTCAGTCTAGATACCTTAGCCGTAAATTATATAATTTTGAAATGTTTAAGTTGACTAAAAATTTAGAAATTTACTTTGGAATTCTAAGTTCTATTTAATTCGATATTAAACGGATGGGTATTTTTTTTCACGAAAGATTCTAATACATAGAAAAACAATCTATACAAAAATATGATTGTGCGAAATAAATTTTAGAAGTTGTCTTTTGTATGAATAAATAAAATGAATACGTAAAGGTATTGATAAAAAAAAATATATGGACTTTTTCAGGAAAGCCCTACCACTGCTTTTAAAACTTAACTTTTTAAATTAACTTTTTAATATCTCTCTTCTATTATACTCTTAATAATCTTAGATTATATCTAAGGCGATAAGTCGATTTTTATCGGTAACTTCAACGACTATGTACTTATGGTAAACACGATTGTCTAGAAGATATCCTTGTCCACTATAATTTATTTTAAAGTAACTAGAAAGATTAGAGAACTAAAGTTCGAAGCAGGTAAGCAAATTTATCTACACCTAATAAATAAAGTTCATGATACAATGTAAGAACATGGAAAGTTAATTTTGGAAATCCATACGAACGAAATCATGAGCAGTCTCCTATTTTAATAATTTAGATACAAAAATATCTTACTGAGCGTTTCAGAACTTTCATTGCTTATCTTGAAATCTCACGCTACCGTTGTGTGCTTGAGCCACGCAACAAGTTTGCCGCTCTTATCTTTCGTTCCGGCAGGTCGTGTGAGTGTGGCTTAGTGTGACCAGGCTAATGTTAGATTAGCAATAGAATTTGATTGAGAAAATATACATAATTTGTCGTGATGTATCTACATAGTACGAATTTTGAGTTATTTGTACGAAAGTATTAGCCGACAGTTACATATTTCTTTGCGGCAAATTGTCAAGACGTCGTTACGTCGACGAAAGCAAACTAAAGTCTAAAGTCTATTTATAAATAAATGCACTAGTAATATACAACATCAATAAACCTAAATTAGGTATCTATACAAATCGATATCGATACAACACTATTCTTGAACTTTTACGGAATGTTAATAACCCAGTAGGGTTACATGTCTTTGTAAAGCCAAAGAAACGATTTGAGGCAACGGTACCGAAAAACATGCAAACAACACATATAGTAAAACAGAAAACCCAGTAAAACTTAGAATTTGTGGACAAACTAGCATCGCCCTTCTGATCTGTTTATCTGCGGTATCTCCACATCGTTCGTTAGGCGGTAAAAGTTGATCGCCATATTGCGTGCGGCGATGATTTGTGGCGGCCACAGCGCAAACTTTCCTTTGTTTTAGGACAGGTGTGACAATGTATAACAATACTGAATGTTTTTCAATTCAATATTTAATGGCTCAGTACTGGCAGTTACAAAAGTTTTATTTCTTAGTATACTTACCTGTTTGTAGGTAAAGTGCAGTTTAATGTCACTTATTTTTAAGAGGGAAACGATATATTGTGACGATAACATCGCACCTGAAGTAAACTAAAAATTATCTCTATGGCCAAATGATAAGACTGGTGACCAAAATAGTGTAAACGTCAGCATAGATTAGAATTGCCAGGACCAGTTCTCCAGAAAATGGCTGAAAATACGACAAAAGTAAATTGGCGGTATGGCTAATGTCAAGTTGCTGATTAGTGGAGCCCAGAGTCACCTACCAGTTATGATGATACTTGCTTAGAACAACCCAAAAGACTGATGAATCAAAGGCCACTGGATATAAGAAAAGTAATAAGTCTAAAAATGAGAAAAGTGGGAAAAAAATATAAGAGTACGTAGGGCCAGCATTAAGATAATGACCAGTGACCCGGGTCCAGTACCTGTCGGCGTTAATATTTTTTTTATTCTAACTGCGTTAAATCTGAGGTTACTGATAATATATCGCACACACACAAAAACCTTCATCGTTACATCATCACTTTTTTAACTAAAGTAAGTGATGTGAGGAGCAAATCGTTCTCCTGATGGTACAATGTCTGCCCATAACAAATGTTGTAATAAAACTACACTGTGTTTGTCACCCTGAGACAACAGCTCTTAAGTCTCATATGGCCAGTAATTACACTAGGTATCAGTGCCCTTCAAACTGAAATACAGTAATGTTTGCATACTACTGATTTACGACAGAATAGCCGGCACCGCGATGGTACGATGCTGCGATAGTAAAACACAGATATGTTAGGAGAATACGGGTACAGAGCATAGAGAAGCTATAAATTTAAAAGTCAGGCAATGTTTATCGTTCAGATTAATATTATTATTGTTGCGTAAAATTTACAAGCATTGCGATTAAAATTCAAGCCCTATAGGCAGAATGTCGAAAACCTGATCAATATCTTGCGTGATAATAATTCAACAACTCGTGATGTACTTAGTATTATCTCTTTTGATTTCTAACTAGTGATATGAAAATACAACTTGGATAACAAAGATCGATATCGATAAATAAACAGATTCTGTCCTGCCAGATCAAAGCTTTGGCACAAGCCCGTCGCTTTCTATTGTTTCTTGAGTCAGGGTTTATGACAGCTAATTTTATTTCATTACTATATACGAATAACATGGACTCTGATTGTTACATGACATATAACATATGATCAGCGATAGCCTTTGAGCAATCTTGACGACCGCCTGTTTTTTTTTTTATTGGATATAGTGTCGAGACGAGCAAAACGTTCACCTGATGGTAAGTGAAACGTCTGCCCATAACAGTTGCTGTGTTACTCCGAATATTTCTGTGTAGCACCACACTGCGCCCATCACCCTGAGACATCAGCTCTTAAGTCTCATATGCCCAGTGATTACGCTAGCTCACAGTGCCCTTCAGACCGAAACACAGTAATGTTTGCACACTACTGCTTCACGGCAGAATATCTGGCCCCTGGGGTGGTACCTACCTAGACGGATTCCAGCATAGGAATCATACCACCAGTGATTAGAGTACCTGACTTCCAAGCCACGAGTCCTGAGTGTAAAATAAATAAAATAAATGTATGTTAAAGTAAATGTATGTCTGTAAAACGCATTTGCGATACAGAAAAAAATCAAGTGTTCGAAAATGATTTCTTATATTTACGCGAACACTACTCATTTAAATGAAACTAATTTTACGGATTTTATCGCGTTTAATGTTTTACTATATATAACCCGACGTTTCGGGCGCTTTACAGCTCCCATGGTCACGGGGGGACTGAGGTGACAGTTGTCCCGATGTCATAGTTAACCCGGAGTACCTTCAGCTTTTAATTATTATTTTTAGTCCGATCTACGCAGAAAGAGCTTACTGTGTCTTGAAGTCTTGCAGTGGTATGCTTGGTTTTTGATTTAATTTTATTAATAATAGGATCCCAAGCCGGTGGTAATACCCAACCATCTTCTCTATTGAAATAAGGATGTTTTTTAATTTCAATAGCCTCGCGAATCATCCTTGGTAGGAATCGGTGTTCTTTTGCAAGGATTTGTGGTCTATCAAATCTGATGTAATGGTTGGGATGATCCAGAACATGGTCACAGACTGCAGACTTCCTAGAACGACGATGCTTCACGTCAGCTATGTGTTCTTTTACGCGGGTTTTTATCGATCTTCTTGTTTGGCCTATGTAAGAGAGACCACATTCACAATCCAGCTTGTATACTCCTGCGTCTTGTAGAGGGATGTTACACTTGACAGATGGTAAAAACTGACTTATCTTCTTCGGCGGCTTGAAGTATGTTTTTATGGAAGCCCGCTTCAAGATATAGCCAATCTTGTCCGTGACTCCTCTGACATAAGGTAGAATAGCAGGTACACGCTCGACTGTGGCCGGTTTCACTCGGTCACTGCGACGTAGGCGCAGAACCCGAAGCTTGTTGTCGTGCAAAACTTGCTTGACATGCTGAAGCTCGGCGGCCCGTTGTTTCCTGTCACAGATTCCTCGTGCTCTCTGAAACAAGGATTTACCCACGGTAGCTAACTGTGATGGATGGTGGTGAGATTCACCGTTTAAATATCTACTGCGACTGCATCTCAATTGTATCTAGGAAGCTAGCTGAAAACAACATGCCAGCGGAATATGCAGAACTACTAAGACATTGCCTTACATCTGGCTATCTATTGTGGAAGGAACAATACTACAAGCAAGTAGATGGTGTGGCGATGGGCTCCCCAGTATCTCCCATTGTCGCCGACATCTTCATGGAAGACTTTGAGGAGAGAGCCCTCCGTACTTCTCCAGTAAATCCAAGATTCTACAAGCGGTATGTAGATGATACTTTCACAATTTTACCATCAGATAAAGTAACTGCATTTCTAGACCACCTTAACTCCCTAAACTCTAAAATTCAATTTACAATGGAGTTAGAGGCAAATAACTCTTTAGCTTTTCTAGATGTTTTAGTAATTCGGAATCCTAATAACACCTTGAGTCACACTGTGTATAGGAAAAAGACCCATACTAACAGATATTTAAACGGTGAATCTCACCACCATCCATCACAGTTAGCTACCGTGGATAAATCCTTGTTTCAGAGAGCACGAGGAATCTGTGACAGGAAACACCGGGCCGCCGAGCTTCAGCATGTCAAGCAAGTTTTGCACGACAACAAGCTTCGGGTTCCGCGCCTACGTCGCAGTGACCGAGTGAAACCGGCCACAGTCGAGCGTGTACCTGCTATTCTACCTTATGTCAGAGGAGTCACGGACAAGATTGGCTTTATCTTGAAGCGGGCTTCCATAAAAACATACTTCAAGCCGCCGAAGAAGATAAGTCAGTTTTTACCATCTGTCAAGTGTAACATCCCTCTACAAGACGCAGGAGTATACAAGCTGGATTGTGAATGTGGTCTCTCTTACATAGGCCAAACAAGAAGATCGATAAAAACCCGCGTAAAAGAACACATAGCTGACGTGAAGCATCGTCGTTCTAGGAAGTCTGCAGTCTGTGACCATGTTCTGGATCATCCCAACCATTACATCAGATTTGATAGACCACAAATCCTTGCAAAAGAACACCGATTCCTACCAAGGATGATTCGCGAGGCTATTGAAATTAAAAAACATCCTTATTTCAATAGAGAAGATGGTTGGGTATTACCACCGGCTTGGGATCCTATTATTAATAAAATTAAATCAAAAACCAAGCATACCACTGCAAGACTTCAAGACACAGTAAGCTCTTTCTGCGTAGATCGGACTAAAAATAATAATTAAAAGCTGAAGTTACTCCGGGTTAACTATGACATCGGGACAACTGTCACCTCAGTCCCCCCGTGACTATGGGAGCTGTAAAGCGCCCGAAACGTCGGGTTATATTTCGAAAAATAAAAAAGAAGTTAGGATTTGATGTAATCGCCAGGTTTGGCAAGGTGATCACAGTACCGCTAATCTGCCAACAAGTACACACCTCGAGTCCTTAGAGACTGCTGCCCCAAAACCGGTCTGAATAATTTAGGTTTGTTGTACATTATTTTAGATGGTTGGTTATTCCGACATTTATTTTAGTCGACTTTACAACATCCACGAAATGAAACTCGTTAGTAGATAGTAGATAGATATTACGCGGCTACTCCATGACAAATTTTTTGATTTTTTTTCTGATTAACTACGAACTCACTGAAACATGATGAGAAAATCTGCTTTTTTTATTGTATAAAGTGACGAAACGAGCAAAACGTTCACCTGATGGTAAGTGCAACGCCCGCCCACAACAAATGCGACACCACACTACGCCCGTCACCCTGAGACATCAGTTCTTAAGTCTCATATGCCCAGTGATTACACTAGCTCTCAGTGCCCTTCAAACCGAAACACAGTAATGTTTGCACACTACTGCTTCACGGCAGAATAACTTGCCCTGGGGTGGTACCTACCTAGACGGATTCCTGCTAGAATCATACCACCGGTGAAGTGTAAAACATGTCTCAGAAATATAAAATATTTCGACGAAATGTGAAGTATGTTAACCCGCACTAGACGCGCGTGGCCTTTTTCCGGCTCTTACATCCTCATGAAAATGACAGGAGGCCTGTGCTAAGTTCGATAATTATAGTGTTTTATTTAAATTGAAGTTTAAGGCTATCTTTATATATAACCGTTGGTGCGTGTGTTAATGATCTTGCAACTTCTGAATAACTTGACCGATTGAGGCATATTTACGCAATGGATTTGTTTTGTCGAGACGGTATATGCTAAGCTAGTATTCGATAGGTAGTAAAAAGTAAAAGTAAATCTGTAATCTAATTATTAACAAATTCTATATTTATGGACGAATATAACTAATGACAACGGAGTCTCTGGCCGGTTTTTCACTGAGAATGTCTTATTTTTCGAACCGGTGTAGATTTTGAAATTTGTAAGAGGTTTAAACAAGCATAATTTTATTGAAAAATAAAAAGAATCTCATATTCACAATTTATGTTGGTTAGTTGGTTCATTTATTGATTTATAAACTTTATTGCCCAGTTAATGCACAATTGGCGGACTTAATGCCATAGGGCATTCTCTACCAGTTTAAGTGTTGTTTAAAAATTAATCACAAATTATGCACCGCTATGGTTAATTTCTGGTTAAGTGGATTCTGATTGTCAAATCTTCTTTCAAACTGTACTGGAAAAGGGCAAAAAACCGTTTGCCGGGTTTGCTATTTTAATATAAAATTTAAACCGATTATACATGGCAATCCTGGGAAAACATTTCATCGTAATATCTCAAAAACTTTAAATCAAAACAAAATCTAGTGTTTTCACTTTACAAAGGAACTCGTGTACTTAAATTAATATTAGAGATTAAAGTTTTCATACTTCCATTTTGACTGGAAAAGAATATTATGCAAAACGAACCTGAAAGGGGAATTTAAGCTAATCTAACCGTTCTTTAACTAAACTGTCGTCGAATCTAAAGATTTTTTACCTCGAGGTACTCTTTTTTAATACAGTTTATGATATTCTATCTAAATAACAACCTGTTATTCGTTTAGAATATCATTTATTTTAAAAGGCAGAAAACTATTAGAGTTATTACCTTAGTTAGTTATTAATTGATATCTATTTGCTGGAAACGATTATTCCATTCATTTGCATTCTATTACAGATTTTAAATATGCGTTATGTGTGTGTGATGTTTGAATACGTAAGCTTTTCTTAATTTATTCTATCTGAAGTGATAATTTGTCGGTGTACTCTTATTCTTTGTTGAAAACAACGATCAATTGGAATGTTCCCTCTCAATTCAACGATCTATGTTATTTCTTTTTTTTCAACATATTTTCTAAATTCTCAAATCTCTATATTATTTTGTCAATACTTCGTACTATTTCTTCTTTCACTTCACAGCCCTTTTTATTCTTCAATCTATAATTCACAGTCATTTCACAATTACTTTTTAAGGATTTCATTTATGCAATAATAATTCTTCTTTCTTGTTTCTTTTGCCGCACCCAACTTTATTGAATAAATACGCGAATGCACAATAGGAACATACGAGTACGAGTATTTGACGCACGTTTTGTGACAGATTTTAATCAGGAAGGTGACCGCAAGAAAAACTAATTATTAAAGCTTATGGAGATATATTGTAATTCCTAGAAACAAATGATTTATGCGTCTCGTCAATTTCTTTATTAAAAAAGCGTAGTTCCTAATAACAGCAAATTACTAGATGAATTTGCTTGCCAGAGAAAGTGAATAGGTTAGTATTAACTTATCAGGTTCGTAGTTAAGAACTAGTTTTAAAAAATGCTCTATATGTAATCAGGTGTCGCAAAAAATACAAATGTAATTTATTTATTATCAATTTATATTCGAATAACCATTAGCTACAAAATATGATTATTTAATTTTCTTTTTCTATGTGAGATTAATTTACTCGACATTCGCCGACATTTTATAAAATATTTTTAATTCTTTTAGTTGCAATTTATAGGGTTTACAATACTTAAATAAACAGTATTAAAAGACTTTTTAACCCAACAAATCATCCTTTAGTTAAGAATACTTCAAAATATTCCAAATATCTTCGCAACTATATTTAACGTTGTGAATATTTCACTAACTAAAATTAGTTAAGAAAATTAAGGACTTTTCTCATTTGCAGGCTTGAATGCCGGTCCTAATTAACTATCATACTTTGATAGATGACTTATGACACTTGCTTATTAAAGTAGCCTTGATAACTGGTGTTTTCATTATTAAGCCTTATATAGTGACAGCTTCTACTGCAGTGAGGTCGATGCTTTATAATTATGCAGAGTTATTATAGAAGCAACCTTTCATTGGGTTTAATATTCCTTTTTTTAAGAATTGGTTGATTCTTCACGTTTACTTATATTATTGCTTAAGATTTTATCCCCAGGTTTATTTGCCTTTCAGCTTCCCTACATTCGCCTTTTTTGGTATCCTTCTGGCTAATTTTTGACCACGGCAACGACTTTGCAATACCGTCGAATGCAATCAACAACGTCTCCTGCGTTATATATATTGTAGTTCTTCGTATATTATAGAGCCATTGATGCACTCACTCATCTTAATCTACAAGCGCCCAAAATGTCGCACATGCGATGAGATCAGAGTTAAGGCTTGAATGCAATGCCGGAGGTGCGGAGGCACGCGCAACACAACCTAACCCGAAAACCAACAATTTATCTTTTTGCCCAAATATTTCGCTCCGACTGGGATTCATAATCAGGACCCGCAACACAGACATCAGATACTCTGACCACAAGGTCATACGGTCGTTACATGTTTATATTTACCACGTTTTGAAATGTGTGTTTGCAAAACGCACTCAATAAACAGAAGAAATCGCAAATAGTATCGTAGTAGGAGCATCGTTTTTTTAAATAAAAAACAAAACTGTAACAGTATTTCTTCCGAGCAAAGGCTTTTGAGTTTGAAAGAAAATTAAAAATGCTGACTTTTAAGCTTTTAAGCTACACTTACCTTATGAGTCAGCGCACCTGAGTGTTTGCCTATGTTGAAGCTAATATTTATGCGATGAATACTTACGTTTTATATATAATTTCGCTTGTCTTTGTGGCTAAGATGGCTGTTACGATCAGAGGAAGATGTTTACGAACCATCCAGTGATCGTATCATGAATACCTCTTTATCTATCTTTGTCTGTCTATTCCTATATAAATCTAGTATACGATAACAACTTTTTAAGACATTAGCCGTTTGGCGTTCTGGCGCTTTTTCTATTTCCATTGCAAAAACACAGTTTAATCGTTCGTTACGGTGAAATGCGCTGCCTCTTCAATTCAGCGCCACACGCCGCGTTAAAAGCCTAGGTTTTAAGTTAAGGCACGCAAATAAACACTAAACTCAGCCCTCAGGCACGGGTGAACGTGGAAAATCTAAAAGCTCAGTTTGTACCGTTTTATTTGCCCGGCGCAACTGGTAGCCTCGACCCTTCAACGTTATTGCATGAATTTAGTGATGATTAGATTTTAGTATCGATATCGATAAATCTATTAGGAAAAGCTTTATATAAGTATGTATTTTATGCATATGTATGTATAAAGGGCAGCGTCAAATTCTATTATTTCTGTCACTTTAATCTGCGACAAGAACGTTTTAATTACCAAACAGGTTCAAAGTTAAAGGCTAGTCATAAATTTATTTTTCCCATTTCTATGCAAATTTTACGACCACTTGGCGATATATAAAACTTAATTGACTAATCTATTGGAGAAGTACAAATTGATAAATCATGGAATGTAATAATTACGTAACAAGTAATTAATCTTTAAAGAAATGAAGACGAAAGCATTAGAAAGCCTTTGCAAATTAAGGAACGATTTTAAAAATAATTAAGTGTCGATGACTCTGCAAAAATAAACGCTTTAGAATCTATTCTTATCATTGATAGAGAGGAGAAAAGCTTGTGCCGCGACTACAATGCTACTATAAATAAATACCGAATCAATTTGAATATCAAAAGCAAAATAGAATATGATATTTGAAGTGACGTGTGAAATATTGCGAAATTGCTATACGACAACTTTACATTAGCATTCACAAACTGACTACAGCAGTTATAGATAGAATAAAAACTAGTTTTGACAACGGCTAATATAAATTTGCCGAGATACTTCTGAGAATCACGGTATGACCTCGTACGTCGAGAGCGCTTGAGAATAAAAAAGCGGCTTAATGAACATTGATTATGGGGAGAAAAAAATAATCGGAGCACACATTCATTGAGCGCGTTGATGCTCACGTGTGAACTAGACACGACGTTAGTCGGTCGAATAACCTTTGACTTTAGTTATCATAGCTCATAACACTCAACGATATTTGTCTGAAGCTATGGTCAAAACGTTAGCACATTTTGTTGACATATATTTTAGATGCATAACAAAGTAATTAGTTCATGTCATAAAATAGTATGTTAACATTAGTCAATTTAATTTTACCCAACATATGTGAAAGCATGTGCGGTATGTAAGTTATTAAAAATTCTCATAAAGTAGATATGGCCTGAGTCATTGTTATTTTATCCTATCTAGTTTAATATTCCTCACTGTTCACGTAGAACAGAACACAGGCCGTAAATAATAAAGAATTAAAAAAAACGATATACTGTCAATTTGATACTATTATATTTATATGACATTTGTTAGATGTAAAAAACATAATTTCAAAATAAAAAAATTGATACAGCGATTTTTATATATTTTTTTTTAGTTTCTTACAACTGCACGTATTTATAGTTGTTATGCACATATTTATAGTTATGAATCGCATGTTGTTAATTTTGAAATCCGATTTTTAATATCTGGTTTTTACATGATAATTTTATAACTGCTATTTGATGTTAAGATCTTTCGTAGTTAGACAACTTTAAATGTCAGAGTCATTTGGTCATTAATAGATGTGATGTGGAGACAATAATTGAATACCGAGGAGTTAGTACCAAGATACCTAAAATTAATGTTTTTCCTATTAGATCGCAAAAATTCGCGTCTGTTTCATATAATTAATAATTACCTTTATTTTTCAAACCAATGTATTACGCCCTTATTCAAATATTTTGTTCCAACGGTTTGACTTTATTTTATAAATGAAAATCACTTTATAAAATAAAGTATTAAAATTAAGCGTAACTAAAAAAATATTATGAGTATAAAGTCGATAATTTGTAACAGAACAGCACTAAAATTATTTGCCATCGGACGGTTGCAAAAACCACAAGATCTACGCGTCATGCAGTCTACAGCGGTCGACCGCTGTTTGAAAACAAGTAAAAAAAAAAGCTTTGCTTACAACTGGAGTGCGCAAATTTAAACTTTATATAATCAACGTGAAAGCTTATACTGAACTGATAATTTTGTTGAGGGAAAACTTCGATCAACAAGAAAATGGTGGAATGAAATTGATTCTTTTTCGCTTAGATTCAAAGGCTACAGTTCTGGTAAATATAAATTGGTAGCTGCTTAGAAAAAGGATTGGTATATTTCGGAATGTTTTGTATAAAACAAAACTAACAAACGTTTAAGCGAAATGGTTGTCATTACAAATAAAACTACTTCTGTAGCTTTACTCGGTAAATATTGATAATAGAAAAGGTTTTAAAAGGATTTACTATTGATTTTCAAACAACGTCGTAATTATTTGTTTATTTATTGTCCAATTGTTACACCTTAATCTAAGAAATACAATGGATTGACTTAATGCCTAGAGGCATTCTCTGCCAGTCAATCCTCGGAGACTTGAGAAACTGTGGCAGGTGCAATGGTTGGTATTTTTTTTTTATAAAATGTAGTAAAAATATATACACTAATTATATAACATCTACATAATTAATTAATCATCCAATGGTTCATATTCAAATAAAGGAACATTATAAACTCTTCTCATTTCAGGTAAATTAAAATTTTGATTGAGAAAAAAAATTGGATCAGTGAGAAATCAACCAATGAGAATCAATATAGGTTTCTACTCTATAGGGCTGTAGTGGCTCATGGGCCGGACCCACACTTTGAATTTTTTAGTACGCGAGTGACCTGAGATCGATCTCTGAGGATCTCAAATCGTCGGAATCACTTTTTATGTATGTTCAGCGATAATACTAATTATGGACCACGTGGCAATGATACTTTGCCACGTGGACCGATATCATTGATTTTTTTTTATTAGAAAGGTACCTCTGGGGTTCTAATGATAAGATCCCTGACAGAGTCATCAAACTGTCAAATTAGAATAACGCATTTTAGAGACTACTGCGCGTAAGTCAATTTTTTTTTAAATAATTATTATTAACAAAAAGTTTCATCATCCATACTAATATTATAAATGCGATAATAACTCTCTGTCCCTCGATCTGGTCGCCGCCATTTTGGTGAAATGAAAATCCTAGATTTTGCGACATAAGAAACTTAAATTCCTTAGTCAAACGTCATTTACGTCATTTCTTCGAATATTGAAAAATCGTTTCCTGGATCTGTTAACAGCAGGCAAGCCAACGTTCGGGCAGGTTTCTTAATGCTGACTACAGGTTTCTCTTCTCTGAAAGGTTTTCGGGGTCCGGCTCCAAAACCAGTAAAGTAGGTAGATAGAAATATTTAAACAGTATACGCTTATTTCCCCGTATCATGGGTTCGTTTGTCAGGCATACATTCTACCCGCACAAATACCTAGACTAGGAGCAAACTAACTGTAAGACATACAAAAACCAACAATCGCTAATTCACTGCATAAACCGAGTCATTTAAATATGTTAAATATGTATGCCGTAATCTATTTCTAAAATATTGTTACTCTCAGTAGAGTCATAACGAAGATGGCGCCATACCTGAAACAAAGGAAGTAAGAATAAAAAATAATTTTACTTTTAATATTAGATTACAATGAAGATAAAGCTGAACACGAAAATTTGAATTACCTAAAGTTGGATACTTCATACATTCATTTTTTAGTAAAGCGTTCACCTGAAGGTAAGTGCAATGTCTGCTAATAACAAATGCTGTTTCACCCAGAATATACTGCGCTCGGCACTTTGTGACAATAGTTCTTGAGTCACATATGCTTAGAAATTACACTAGCCAATAAAGCCTTTTTGACTGAAAGAAAAAAATTTTTGCACACTACTATTTGACGGCCGAATAAGC
Organism: Luehdorfia chinensis; assembly: GCA_019845155.1. Lineage (NCBI taxonomy): Eukaryota > Metazoa > Arthropoda > Insecta > Lepidoptera > Papilionidae > Luehdorfia > Luehdorfia chinensis. The sequence continues at coordinate 1,072,487 of JAHVAK010000612.1, forward strand.
TATGCGATTATATAAGAACCCTACCACCCTGAAAATGCATGAATTTTTAATTCTGCGCGAAAAACTTAATAATCAATACAGACTATTCAATTACAAAAGACTTGGCTCTATATTCTATACCAGCTTTTGCCTCATAAGAATGAAGATAATAAAAAAAAAAAATTAATTTAGTGTCTTTTTTTATTAGATACGGTTATGAAACCAGCAAAATGTTCACCTGATGTTAAGTGCAACGTCTGCCCATAACAAATGCCGTGTCACCCAGAAAAAAATTGTGTGACACCACACTGTGCCCATCGCCCAGAGACATAAGTTCTTAAGTTTCATATGCCTAATGATTACGCTAGCTCACAGTGCCCTTCAAACCGAAACACAGTACGGCTTCACAGCAGAATAACTGGCCCTGGAGTGATACCTAGACGGAATCCTGCATAGGAATCATACCAGTAATAGAGAATTTAAGTTGTACCTGTGAGTCTTTTGCAAAGTTTCGTAACAAAAAAACAAAGGTACGAGTAAAACCTATTAACGCAATCACACAAAAATAAAACTAATATACATTACATTACCATTTGGAATTATAATAAATATTTCAATTATAAAATATATTATTAATGTTATATTCTGTCTTTAATTAGGAAAACTTTTTATCCAATAATTACTTAGAGTACAATATTGATACTTCTTACTAATTTGGATTCGACACCGAATCCCTACGAGTCCGTGGTTCAAAACACTCCCGAATGTAGTCTCACCGATGATAGATTATAACTGAGAATTAGTGAGAGATCTTTATCTCCCACCGGTCGACTAAATCTTTCCGTCGGATACTGTAACGCTCCTCACTCATTCTATGTTTTCCGCTTCCGTCGAAATTCTGAGCTAAAATAAACACCGACCACGTAACGGTATTTGTGTATAAAAACCAAACTCGTAACCAAATCCTTATGACGAACTAGGAAGACGACATTAAAATGGAGTGCTTAATTTTTAACCTACTACGACGAATTATATAGGCATAATTCTAAACCAATGAGAGAATTTTGAAACACCTATAATTATACATGCTATTCCATGTAAACCTAATTTAGTATGACGTAAATAATATACACGTAAATTCTAGTTGTGGTTTATAGATAGACCAGTTCATTGACTGAAGTGAAGCAGTAGTTTGCAAACATTACTGTTTCGGTTTGAAGGGCACTGTGCGCTATCGTAATCACAGGGCATATGAGACTTAAGAACTGATTATCAGGGTAACGAGTGCAGAGTGGCGTCACACAGAAATATTCTGGGTGACACAGCATTTGTTATGGGCAGACGTTGCCACTTACCATCAGGTGAACGGTTTGCTCCTTTCGTCAGATTATCCAATTAAAAAAAACAAAAGAGTTGAGAATAATAACTCTTTTTTTGTATAACGTATGTCCGTGTGGTGACGGCTTAAGAGAATCTACCACCCCGTGTCATCCCGTTGGTGTCGAAACCGCAGAGCAGAGCTAGTAATGAATAAATTCGCGCCTCTGATACTCGTAACATAGTCTAAAGAAAACATGTTTAAATTAGTAACAACTTTCCGTTATCCGAGATAGCGTTATTACTGCAAATATGAATGAACGAGTAACTCTCGATGATGTTGTTAATAATTACATCGTAATTAACGTATTCACAGTTCCATTAAAGCGTACCATACACGTGATAACCCATGTCGTTAAGATTAAAGTTTTCGATAAAATAATATGTAAAGTTTAAAAATACATTTTAATGATAAGTATTTTTCATAAGCGTTTACAAAATAAGATAATGATTCAAATAAGAAATTGTCGACTGCGGTGGTAATCTTCATCACCGGACTATTATTATCACTCCCAAGTATTACTATAAATCGCTTTGGTGGATTTCCAATTGAAGTACTAATGTCGAAGGTGCCCGGCAGCGTAGAATAGCACCTACCTCTTTGTTACCGAAGTTTCGTTAGAGTAGGCGATTATTGCACGAACAGCCTTTATTTGTGCGAAATAATATGCAATGCTGTCATTATACTGCTCATGGAAACGCAATGGGTACTAAGATTTTTTTACTCGTACCAAAATGGTGGCGATGTGGTTCGCCACCGGTCAAGTCTCGTTTCCCGTGAGGGCGAAAAGTGAGCTACGTGAATGGCTACTACTTATATTTTTTTTTTATTGTATAAATTGGCGAAACGAGCAAAACGTTCACTTGATGGTAAGTGCAACGTCCTGCCGACAACAAATGCTGTGTCACCCAGAATATTTCTTTGTGACGACACCACACTGCGCCCGTCACACTGAGACATCAGTTATTAAGTCTCAAATGTCCAGTGATTACGCTAGCTTACAGTGCCCTTCAAACCGAAACACAGTAATGCTTGCACACTACTGCTTCACGGCAGAATAACTGGTCCTAAGATGGTACCTGCCTAGACGGATTCCTGCACAGGAATCCTACCACCAGTAGAAGCATAGCGCCAGCTTTTCGAGGTGGTTATTCCGCGTGAGTGTTGCAATAGGACTGACTGGATTTAGGCTCTAATTTTGATCAAGGATGTACGCTGGCCGCTTACCTGCGCTGTTGTCAGTTAAATAAAGTGTTATGTAAATGTAAAAGATTTGTGTTTTATTTAAAGACCTGATCAATTGGAATAAAAACAAGCTTGATATCAAAAAGCCACAGACGCTTAAGTGTCATGCTGTGTTCAATTACAATTTACGTAATTACATTCTGTCTTAATATTTGCCGAATACGTGTATCCTTAATTAACAAGGAGTAATTAGTCTTACTTCACTTTTGATTTGGTGTGTGGACTGGTTTCTAAAGTATTATTTGTTTTTATAAAAATAAAAGATAACTTTTGTGTCGTTATCTTTTAAAACTAATTATAGCCGACAAAAATAATCACTTCGTCGCATTGGAGTAATAAACTGAATCAGAAAGTACCTTGTAACGTAATACTTTTTAATTTCAATCTTAAGGAAATAGGAAAAACTGTTTTATTTTTTGTTTAATGTGGATTGTGGAACTATCCGGTATCCCGTCTAGCTAAGTACCACCCCAGTTTCAGTTAGCCAGTTAGTCTACCGCCAATCAGTGTGCAGGCATTACTGTGCTGCGGTTTGGAGAGTACACTCACAATATGCTGAGTGATGACCTTTTTTGGCATGGCGAGCGACGTACAATAGCTAAACGTACAGCTCATCCTTTGGCAGTCATAAAAGTCGACAGAGGGAAAATGAAAACCAGGAGATGGGCAGCAGCATCTTCCTGGTACATCTTATTAAATAAACTGCGGCTGCAAACCCGCCTGCCAAGCGTGGATAACTATGGCAACATCGCCCAAAGGTGAGAGCTACAAACTTGTATGGCAATCTATGGGGGAGGCTATGTTCAGCAGTGGACTAGCTATATGCATATTTGTACGTCAGCGGTTTTTTGCCGAATAAACTTTTTCTTTGTTTCTTTCTTATTTCTTCTACACTGCAATTGTTAAGGGCATGCATGATACTTACCATCACGGAAACGACTTGCTAGCCTTGTTACTTGATATCACCAAAAAACTAAGAAGGCGTTAATTACGATAAAATTGTAAAGTTGCAGCCTATACACGTCCCGACTTCTGACCACAAGCCTCCTCTCATATCATAGAAAGGGAAGGTCCGCAAGGCTACCTCCAGTGCGGGTTGGTCGGACGTCACATGACTTCGAAATATTTTTATTCCTTAGACACCTAACTAGGTTTCCTCAGGTTGTTTTTCTCCGCCGCTTAGCACGTGGTAAATCAGCACTTAAAATAACAATATTAGAGATGCCGGCACCGGATGCCGAACTAAGGGCACTCGAGTTCTGTGAAATTTTATACGAACGCCCGGCCCCTGAGCTACCACGGCTACTGACGTTTTTGTGTTGGAATAATCTAAGCGATCAGACAACTTACTAATTCCGTAAGGTTTAATAATTTTATCAGTGGATTATTTACATAATTTGTTCTACAGTTTACGCACGCTTTATTAGACATATGAAACTGCTGATTCCAACTAGAGATTATGGTATACGAGCTCTTGGATTGATCAACAAATTTTCGTCTAAGTAAACAATTGAATTGGAGGCGTACTTTAAATTCTTCTGAATATAGTTTAAAATACATCATTGCGGTGAGACTCTAAGATGTCTCCCATATAGTGAGTACGTCTTACAGACATAACTTTCACATGCACAACGCAACCTTATCAGGATACCAACAATTTGTGTTTTTGCAGAAATGTTCCAACGTAACGCTGAGTTTTTTAAGTGACTGACGAGAAGCGGAAACAGATTTACTCGTATCAAGGCATTCCATCTTAGGCCCCGAAAGAGAAGACGCAGTAAACATTTAAATGTTTCATTAAATATGGATTTTGATGACTAAGGGTTACGGAGATGTGTGACCATTTACCATCAGGTTGACTATGTAGTCGTTGGTGCCTTTACTTACATAACAATAACGCTTTAGATATTAAGCTACCTAGACAGAGCAGGCACAATTACGATGGTCGTATTATTAAATTTTGTGATAACAAATTTGTTTCTCTCAATGGAAATGACAACAAGGCCTTGAGGTAATATAGAAACAATGAATTAATTGTAGTCAAGTGTCATGATGATGATGATGATGTTCTCCTAGCCGATTTCGACTACGGCGACAACTTCCGAATACTGTCGAGAGCCATCAACTGCGTAGGAGATATTATAGTGCCACAAGTGTCCGCGCAAACACAGAGGCACTCACTCGTCCCAACCTACCCGCGCCCGATGTAACGCTAATGCGATAAGATCGGAGGTAGGCAGGATGCAGTGTTAGAAACACGGGGACAATCACAACACAACCCGAAAACCAACAATTTGTGTTTCAGCACAAATGTTGGCTCCGGCTGGGAATCAAACCCAGGACCCGCGGCGTAGAAGTCAGGTACTCTGACCACTAGGCCACGCGGTCGTCAAAGTTGTTGTCAAGTGTAAACTACGTCTGACCTGGCTGGCGCATCAAAAGCAAGCACGAGTCACCCGAGGCCAGGTAGAAGTAATTATCGCAAGCATAGTCTGGTTTGTCCGTTGAATCTAGAAGTCGAGAGTAATGTAAGAAATACCGTGCTGGTAATGAATCTAATTTATTTGTCGTTGAACCCGAAAGTAGTTAGAATAGTGTCACATAAAAAAATATATAATGTTATTTTTTATCATTTTTTTAACATTAAAAAATAACTAAATCTATAGAAATAAATATTTTAATTTTTCTTCTGATAATAGTAACATTTGATATAGGAATTCAGAACATATTCTGGTATCGAAGGCAATAAAAATATTATATTTTTTTTGGTCTTAGCAAAATTATATCAAATAATCAGTTTATATATAGACTAAAACACGTACCACTTGATAAGGTCACGTGCGGTGAAACACTTGTAATTTTCTTGACTTTGGTTTCTGACGCTTAGCATCAGTGTTGCAGTGGTGAGAGGCATTTGATGGTGGTTTCAGGTGGCAGTAAGAATTTGCTTATGCACGCTACATGCAGCAGGGCGATGAACAAATTACTCCAATTTATTTATATTGTCAAATTTTACGTTTAGTTTTGTTAATTAAATTTTTTTCTCAAGAATCGTTTCACAACACCTTTACTAAGACTGGAAACATATTTATAACCGGCACAATTTTGAAATATACGTGACAACCTTCAACCGTCTCATGTCAGCACATATGAACTTTGTTTTAAGCTTCACCTTTCACTTTCGATACAACATCGTGTTGCCCAACTGTAATTATCTAATCTCAATCACTAATCTCGATAAAAGAAATATTCGTTGTTACTGCAACCCCTACCATTCATTTTCTTACCTCGAACAAAACCGAAAAGTTGCTTTAGGTCAACTTTAGTCGTCACTGTGTGTAAATGCGGTGTTCGAACGAGATATTTTCGATATTCATAAAATATTGCTGTCTAGAAATGGTAAGATCAGTTTTCACTGAATGTGTCACGCTTTGTTGAGTCAGATAATGCAATGCGGAAATCTATAGGTATGTTCGGTAAAATTAATTTGTTGTGGTTTTCAAGTCTATCTAGTTATACGAAGCGTGAGGTCTTTCTTTTTTTTATTGGATAGAGCGACGAAACGAGCAAAACGTTCACCTGAAGATAAAGTGCGACTACCCATAACAAATGCTATGTCACCCAGAACATTTCTGTGTGCCACTACACTGCGCCCGTCACCCTGAGACATAAGTTCTTAAGTCTCATATGCCCAGTGATTACGCTAGCTCATAGTGCCTTTCAAACCGAAACACAGTAATGTTTGCACACTACTGCTTCACGGCAGAATAACTGGCCCTGGGGTGGTACCTACCTAGACAAATTCCTACCTAGACGTAAAGATTCTTAGTTATAATCTCAGTAAGACATATTATATTTATCATTCCAACAATTGCAGATTTAGTTGAAATAATTATCTAGTCATAAGTTATTTATGGTTTCGATACCTTCAATTTTGTACTTTTTTTTTTCTTTATTGCTCGTTGTGTCGAGGTCAAATAAGAGTATACTAGCTAAAATTATTTATTTTGCTTTCACTAATTTAAGTACAGAATGAGAGGCATTAGAAATAATTAATTCATTGAAGCAATTTCGTTATTTGGTATTTGTTTGCTTTTTTATCGAACATTAATTATTATGATATATCAAGCTGTTTATAATTTCATTGCGAATAGATTTTATATTACATTTTACGGCGACGTGGTTCGTCTCGTTTCCTACGTGGGCTATGGATGTGGTCTCTGCCTACCCCTTATATGGGAAAAAGGCGTGTTTGTATGTATGTATAATATTTTATCTATTATTTATTTACATTTATCATTTATGTTTTTTTTATCTTCAATCTCAATAGGCGATGCCATCGCCGTCAAAGAAACAGTTGAAGCTTTCTCCATGTAGATAATTGCTTCTATGTTTTGGTATAAGAATTAAAACTATTTATGAAAACGTTGGTTAACTTGACTTAACTTGACTGTTTGTTAAATAAGTAGTTTAAACAGCGGTTTTTGTGGTTATAATTACTAGTGACAGTTTCAGTAAGATTTAAGGAGATCTGTTAAAAGGTAGTTCATACACATATAATTACCTACGCGAATAATCATTTTATATTACAGTTGGCAACTACAAACTATTATTATTATATATTCTTAGATATACAATTAATAAAAATACTGCTTTTTTATTTGATACAAGTGACGGAACGAGCAGAACGTTCACCTGATGGTAAGTGAAACGTCTGCCCATAACAAATGCTGTATCACCCAGAACATTTCTGTGTGACACCACAATGCGCCCGTCACCCTGAGACCTCAGTTCAAACCGAAACACTGTAATGTTTGCACACTACTGCTTCACGGTAGATTATCTGGCCCTGGGGTGGTACCTGCCTAGTCGGACTCGTGCATAGGAATCCTACTACCAGTAATATTACATAATATATAATAAAGCACAGCGCTAATGCGTGTACCCGTGTCGTGGCGGCGTAAGAGAATCTATCACCCCGTCTTATCCTATGGGTGTCGTGTTTACGACTTTTGTCGACAGTAGGAAAATGAAAACCAGGAGGTGGGCAGAAGCAACTTTCTAGAACATTTGAATAAATAACCTACTAACCCGCCTGCCATGCGTGGCAACAATGGCAAAATCCCCCCAAAAATCAATCTATGAAGGAATTCTATATTCATCAATGAACTAGTAATATGCTAAAACGTTTATGATGACTAAGGCGTGGTTAGGGTTAAATGCAATTATGAAATAACTTTCAACCAACAATTGTTTTTTAAAAAAACATGTAAAATTCCAAAATTGAAGTGCATGTTCATTAAAACCTATTTGCGTCAATGTTGCGTAATTAATTTATGTGCGAATGACAGGAGAATATGTTTAAACACAATATTAGTAACCGCAAAAACTACATTGTCGGCAGTAAGCGGTACCCACAGTGAAACAGTGTCAAGAGGCCCACACACAGTGAAACTGCTTGACACTACATGGTGTTTGGTAGCGACGCCACACTATTGCACGTTCCAATTTGTTTGATTGATTGACGGACAAATAGACTGATATTGTGATTGATTCCATTTGAATACTTTTGTCTGAACCAATCTGAAGCATGTCGAGTCTACTGATAGTATTGTAAAAGCAAATATGTGTCATGAAACTTGTTTTTCGTTGTTGATACGGCGTGTGGTGGTGGCTTAAGAGAATTTATCACCACATTTCATCCCTTGGGTGTTGTAAAAGTCGACAGAAGGAAAATTTAAAACCAGAAAAAAATAAAAAGTAAACTGCTGTTGCCCACCCGCCTGCTAACAGTGGTAACTATGGCAAAACCTAAATTATAGCTACAAACTTTTGTGGCAATCTATGGTGGGGGGCCTATTGCCACTGCTGAAAGTGGACTAGTGATAGGCTGAAATGATAATGATGATGATGTTGATACTTAGAGTACCGTAAGTTTAAGAAATCGGTTACAATTATAAAATTGTATTCAGCAATTAATACGTAGTAAAGTCACGCTGTAAATACTCGCTGTAGCACACAAGTGGGCCGGCTTGGTCGGGACAGTAATACGGTATCCCAGAATATGTTACACGCATAAGTCTGCTCTATTTCATATAGCTAGTGAAGAGAACCGGAGACCCGTTTACTCATAATGATTTTACAGGCGGTAGGATTCTTATACGAGAATCCGTCTAGGTAGGTAGTGTCAGTAATTCTATCATGAAACAGTACAAACTTTACTGTGTTGCGGTTTGATGAACTTTGAGGCACTTACTTAAGAACGAATGTCTCGGGTGACGAGAGCGGTGTGGTACGACACAGAAATGTTTTGGGTGACACAGTTGCAGTAAGCCGACGTTGCACTTACAAGGCAGGTGAACAAATTCACTGTCTTTTCACTTTCTTCCATGACAAAGTATTCCGTTGTAGTCTTTTAGGAAGATCTTAATGGTTAAAAGTATTTAAGAGTCACAGAAATCACTCACCATTAGTAGGACTGTACGATCCTTTGTCACCTATATTAAAAAAAGAAATGAAATCGGTGGTCTATAAAGGTAAAAAATATTTTATACCTTCACGGTACAAGTTTACCATATTTAGTAAAAAAAAAAATTAATTCGTCTAAGTCAGTACCCATAGTTGCCATGCTTAGCCGGCAGTGAGACAACCGCACTATGTGAGTATGCACACACATACATGCAATCATCCTTTTTCCCATGCAAGGGTTAGGCAGAGACCAAACACGACGGGTGGTGAACCACATCACCGGCATTTTGGTACGAGTCAAAAAAAAAATAACTACACGTTCGCGCGAGCAGTATAGTGACACCATAGCATATTATGGTGTTATTCTGCACTAATAAAGGCTGTCCGTAAAACTACCTTAGTCTTACGACGCCTTTCGGTAGGAAAGAGGTAGGTGCTATTCTACGTCAATCGATAAAATTATTTTCAAACATACTTGGCAATGATATCCTCCTGGCCAGTTTGAAATACAGCAACATGCTCAGGTCAGCAACCGCGATTAGAACAGAGGAAGGGTCAGGTGAAGTTGAAATGAAAACCGTACTGTAACGGCCATGTACGTATTACAACAAACACTTAAACACATCCAAAGTATAGTCGTAAATCATTACAATTTAAATAAACATTACTGTAGAACAACGTAAAATCGATACGCACGTCAGGAGCAGTCGATTCGACGATCAAAGGCAAGGAACCGATTCCAAACAAAAAGCGTTTATTTCCAGATAAAATTAGATCAAAGCGCGGAGTCTTGATGTAATATCGGTGTAATTTCCATCACTTAACAGTAAGGTGTTACGTATTAGTGATTTTGTTACATTACAAGTTTTAAGGCTTTTCGTTTTTTTATTATAGTAGGACTCCTGTGTAGAAGTCCGCATAAGTGGTTATTACCGCAGCGCCAATTATTACTATATTTACTCCATGATTATTCTGCCATCAAGTAGTGGTGTGGAAACACCACAGGGTTCCGGTTTGAAGGGTACTGTAGCTATTGTAATTATAGGGCACATAAGACATAACAGCTGATGCCTGAAGTTGACGAGCGCAGTGCGGTGGCGCAGCATATACAAAACTTTCCAATTCAAAGTTTCTGTGTGATACTGGAATTCTTAGGGGATGATGTGGCACTTACTATCAGTGGAACTATTTCCTCGTCTAGTCATTTTCCTTCCATTGAAATATGAGCAGGATTTTGTCATAAGTTAGCCAGTCGTCAAAGGTCATTGATAGATTGGGGTACTATGAACGATTTATTGTTAAACTCTTATTGATTTAAAACTATCCAATAGTCTTAGTTTTCAACAAACATGTTCACCTCGATGCCATTTTATAGTAAATAAAGGAGGGATGGTGTAGGGAGGACGTATTCTGTAGACGAGATAGCATACGTTCCCAACTACACTAAAGCTTAAAAATTCATAAACATATTTCAAACAGTGTGTTACTCATAAAGAGTTAGAGTTCGATTATACTATGAAATATATTTTAAATTCGATTTCAATTAATACAACGGTAATGTTTCAGAAATTAATAAAGATGATTTTATAACAGATTTTAAAACTCTGCCCATGATACATGCCTCTGGGCAAACATTAAAAGCTCGTACAAAGTTTAATTACTCGTAACTTCGATATTTTAATTTGCCCCATAACATTTTGAGTTAAAAATAAGTTTTTTATAACGCCGGGTTTTATTTTAGACCGATATTAAGTTTTAACTTATGGGATCTAAAATAAAACGTGTCATTTTTAATAATTTCTGATTTGTTTTAATTAATTGCAATAATGTGATACCATTACTTCTATATATTTTAAGTTGTTCATAAGCAATTCAAGAAAACATGGTCTTGAATTTACATTTGAAGGACTGGTTCATAAAATTTGCCTTTCCTTAGAGTTATTAAAAGTTTAGTGGTATACTTATTAATAATTATACTTATTAAATAACACTTTTATTATCAATAATAATAGGAATGGGAATTGTATGCCTATGTCGTAATGTCAGAAATATCAGGAATAACCTCTTAAATATCCTAGTCTAGGACAGTAAAATATTAATTATTTTAAATATTATAATAATTATTTTTTTCAACTATTTATGGCCAGACGGTGTGTTGTGATCTACTAAAGGCTTAGTAGATCTAAGTGATACAAAAAGTACACCTTGACGCCGTACATAAACAATCATTAAGAAAATTCACTCGATATGTACTCGCCTTTGAAGTAAACATATTGATAGAACTTCATTTGGGTTCAGAGTAGGCGGAAACAATTTTGAAAGTTTTATAACTTTAAAATAGGCGTGAAGTATTATTCAACTTTGCGACGACAGTTCAAACAGCAGGTTTTATGACGTTCTCTGAATTTTATGGGACAACAACATCGAGATCACAGATTTCGCTTTCGTTCAGTTCATATATGAATCATTATGTGGGTGGGATCGTTGTTAGCGGTTAGATTCGATCTTGTGGTAGACAATCTTGCCTAATTGATTGATTTCCAATTAACATAATACATTTATTTTAATATTTTGAAATTATAGTTTCTTAAGAGACTACAACGCTTAAAGGTCATAGAAATCGAAAAGTATATAAAAACTGTATGAATAAAACTTCGTTAACAGAGCTCAATGTGATATTTACCGTTGATTACCCCGAAGCATATTTTTGAACACCCTGAAAAATTTGTGTATATAGTGTGGGGCGGCCTAAGAGAATCTACCACCTCATCTCATCCCGTGGGTGTCGTAAAAGTCGACAGAGGGAAAATTACTTTTATTATTATTTTATTGGTGGTAGGTACCACCCCAGGGCCAGTTATTTATTATTAAAACAAAAACAAACTGTGTTTGCCAACCCTACAACCAAGCGTGGCAACTATGGCAAAATCCCTCTAAAATGAGAGCTACAAACTTTAGTGGATATCTGTGGGGGAGGCCTATGTTCAGCAGTGGACTTGTGATAATATTTGTAATTGTGGCTGAAACAATAAACGATGAACGATGAGTGGAGAATCTCGCATAAACGGCTTCTTATTAATTAAATGAGATATACTGTTGAATATAGGCCCAACGTTGAATGCCACAAAGCTCATCATTTTAGCCTATCACTAGTTCACCGCTGGACATAGGCCCAACCATAACATTGCTATAAAAGTTAGTAGCTCTCATTTTGGGGGGATTTTACCATAGTTGCCACGTTTGGCAGGCGGGTTGGCAACCGCAGTTTATTTATTCAGATGTCCCAGGAAGATGCTGCTGCCCATGTCCTGGTTCTATTTTCCTTCTGTCGACTTTTATGACACCCGCGGGATGAGACGACGCTTTCACTAGAGGCCCTCTCTTCCCAAAGTAGTGACAGCTTTTTAAGTTTTGAGTAGTATAACAATTTAAAATGAAAATTTTATAACGGTTTAATAAATATATTTTCATCATCTACGTTACCCAGCGTCCGCACGCAAGCATTCAATATCCTCATTCTGTTTGTAATGTTTACGAGCGACATCTTCTGACGACTCTTGCGACATTTTGATACAGAAGTGTTTAAGTTTCTAATGCTAAATTTATGCGTGCCTTCGGCAAAGCGAATCGATTATAGATAAAAATACGCCGCTTCTGAATTATAATGATATTGTGTTTGGTCATCCAATAAAACTGTCAAATGTTATTTTAGGATAGTATAATGTTTGTGTTACTTATGTTTAAAAATTTGTAAATTTATATTTCACAGAAAAAAAGTAGTGAATATAAATCTTAGTATTATTAGACTGTTTCTTTTTGTTTGCATAACTGCGCAAATACTAAATAGAACATTAATACTTCCATACTGATATCCATGCTAATATTATAATTGCGAAAGTAACTGAAAGTCTGTTTGTTCCCTTTTCGCGATTTAACCGTTGAATCGAGTTTGACGAAATTCGGCACAGAGACAGCTTGAACCTTGGAGTCGGAAAAAAGATATTTTTTATACCGAAAGCCGTGACGTGATAGCCCTGGTAGCACAGGGGCTATGCGCTGGCTTTAAATTTAATAGTGCGCGAGTGGCCAGGGTTCGATTCCCGGTGTTGGTACGACTAAAATTGCTAATTGCAATTTTAAGTGCTGATTTGCCACGTGCTCGACGGTGAGGGAAGGCATCGTGAGGAGGCCTGCATGTCTGAGAAATTAAAAAAAATATATATATCGAAGACATGTGCAGTCCGCCAATCCGCATTGGAGCAGCGTGGCGGATTTTTCCTCGCACCAAAACCCTCTCAGAAATGAGAGGAGGCCTGTGCCCAGCAGTGGAACATTTATAGGCTGAAACTTTACTTTTACTTTACTTATGTGAAGTCCGCCAACCCGCATTGGAGCAGCGTGGCGGATTCTTCCCAGCTCCAAAAAATACCCTCTCGGAAATGAGAGGAGGCCTGTGCTCAGCAGTGAGGCATTTATAGGCTGTTACTTTACTTTTTTTTAGGTAAGCCTCTAGCTCATTTGCTCGTCTGCCTTTCCCCTTTTCGGATGCACTGCCATACAGACCATAGTACATTTTCACCAGAAAAATAATAAATTTGAATGTTATACAAAAATAGTTCTCAGCCGGGATTAGAATACTGGTCCAGGTATAGGCAAGTACGCTGGCCGGTGAGCGATAAAGCGCTCGAAGCGAAATGACGCATGGTAATAAGGAACCAAACCTCGCTTCGGCTTTCTTTTTTTGTCTCAAAAAAAAGAAGCCCCACAGTAAGATTTCTCCAGTATCATGGGTGCGTTTTACAGACATAATTCTCATACACAACACAACCAGACCCTATAACCAACAATTTGTGTTTTGCACAAATGTTGACTCCGGCTGGGACTCTAACCCAGGACCCGCGGCGTAAAAGTCAGGTACACTAACCACTAGGCCACGCGGTCGTCTTCGGCTTTACAATTATGTAAACAAGTTCTTCTGTACATCTAAGACGTTTATATAAACTGCAAGTGAGATAAGGTAAAACCACAGGCAGGGAGGAAACGCTGGATACATTTCTCATAGATAGCAGCGAGTTTAGTGAGACTGCGCGTTGTGAAATAGGAAGTGACGACTGTAACACTAGAAGCGACAGCGATACCCGTGAGTCACTGCAGCTAAGTGCGAGAAGTGGGTGTCTGGCGAGAAATGAACTCAAAATTTCCCACAGCAATACATTGACTAGACGATGATTTGATAGAGACTATAAGTGTCGATAGACTCTGTAAATTATAATAATATTCTTTCGCATCAACTACAAATACAAAACGCCTGTATACTCCTTGGCTTAGTAATTATTGTCATGACCATTACGACTTATGAGCTCGAATCCCAATCAAAGCCAACACTTGTACAAAACCACTAGTCGGGTTGTGTTGTGATTATGCCCGTGCATCAATCACCTTCCAATCCCATCTCATTGCATGAGCGTTATAAAGTAGGTTAGGACGAGTGAGTACCTGTATTGTGCGTATACGCTTGTGGCACTTTAATATCTCCTGCGCAGTTGATAGCTTGCGAAAGTATTCCGAAGTTGTCGTCAAATAAATCACAGAGAAAAACATCATTTTTTTTAAATTTCTAGCAATGCTATTAACATTACCAATATTCCTGTTAACCACTCCAACTAAGCTTAAATGCTTGTACCAGGAGATGATTCACGACAATTGTCGAATGGCGGGCTCGATCCCGCGACGTCACGATTCGAAGTACGTGCCTTAAACAATTAGACTATTGGCGCACGTACATATATATAAATATTTATAGGCAAGCCTACGTTCGGGCAGGACAACGTCTGTCGGGTCCGCTAGTATATATGCATTTTTAACAATTTCTCTTTTATGAAAAACATTATTACAATAAAAGGCTTAGTTTTGAACGAATACTATTTTATACAAGCGAAACCTCTACGTACATAGCATTTTAAATATTACAATCCATACTAATATTATAAATTCGAAAGTAACTCTCTCTGTCCCTCTGTCTGCTTGTTACCTTTTCACGGTCCAACCGCTGAGCCGATCTTGATGAAATTTGGCACAGAGATAGCTGACGTAGAGACACGGACATAGGATACGTTTTATCCTGGAAAATCAAATAGTTCCCACGGGAAATATAGAAAACCTAAATCCACGCGAACGAAGTCGCGGGCATCAGCTAGTAATTTATATGCCGTAGTTTAAAGGACTGTAAAAGTGAACATTTGTGACAATAGTGGCAGCGGACTTTATTATAAGCTTGCCTATACAATGGATTTGCAATTTCAAGAGAAATGTTACCTCTTTTAGATTCATATTTAATTTTCAATGTAATATCTTGCCTTATTGTATCTTCGTCGAAGATTTAAGAAAGAGTTATGTAATGCAATACATTATTCCGCACAAATGGTGTTTATCTCACTATTATGAAAAGTATTGGTAGATTAAGATAACACCTAAGAATAAACAAGATGTGGGTAGCGTTAAAATTGGATCCTATTACTTATACAGTAAGGAAATGGCGTCAGAATATTTAGTTTCTCTAATAATATTTCAATATATTAAGAACTTTTGTTGGAACAAATTCATTTATAAAAGACATTCCTAAACATTGTAACATACTATTGTTACAATGCTTGTTTATTATGTGGATATGAGAAGGTGCAAAAAATCTGAAAACGACCGCACTTCGACGAATTGTCTTGATTAAATGAAATGTTTAGTTGCTATCACATATTCAATACCTTATATTTGTAAATCTGCTTAATTATATGCAGGGGAACGGTAGTTATTGATAAACCAAATCACAGAAACAAAAAATCGAACTTTTATACTTTTGCATACTTAGAATCTCTTTCAATAACAATTGCCTTTCTATAGACACACGTAATACCGCCCCGGTATTATTACCAGGCTATCTCGTCGATCGTATTTGACGTGAAAATGATTTCGTTATGATCTCTCACACAGATTGCATTGTATATTTTATCACGCCGGGTTCAAGAGCGAGACGTCAGGGTCAGCAATATGCTTAACATTATTGTAAAAGGCCAAGTTTACAAACGTTATGATCGGTAAGAAATGTTTAGTGAGATATAATCGGTCAACTGATCTTTATATAAGTTTTCGCTGGTTGAATAAGTGAATGTCAAAGATATTATATTAGCCATTATAAAGAACGCAAATATAAATAACTTTGTACCATTTTCTCCCTATTAAAGAAAGGGTTTCTATTAACTCGCTTGACCATGATTATACGAAAACAAATCATTATCTTGTTAGTCCAAGAGAATAAATCACCTCTTTGCCACAAAACTTATTTTTTAATTAATTATTTCATACCTGATTTTTTTTATATTTAGTAAGTTATCAACCTTTACTAAATTAACAGTATTTATCGCAACTGATACATCAAGAGGATTAGTTGATAAAACATTGTCATCATTTCAGCCCCACCAGTACACTGTTGAACATAGGCCTCCCCCAATAGGTTGCCACAAATTTTCCTGAGCCACCTGCTTCTATCAACTACCCGCAAAACCGTGCTCCATCTAGTGGGGGTCGCCCTACACTGCGTTTGCCGGAACGAGGCTGTCACTCGAGAACCTTTCTGCCCCAACGGTTATCAATTCTACGAGCTATAGGGTTGGCCCATTGGCACTAAAGTTTACTCATCTTAAGGGTTATGTCGGTTACACTAGTTCTGCTGCGGATATCATTGGTAAGGGTTTTTATCTCGCAGAAACACCGAGCAGAGCTCTTGCCATAGCTCGCTGAGCAACTTTGAGCTTCCTTATGTGGCCTGCAGTGAAAGACCATGACTCGGTTCCGTTAGTCATCACTGGCAACACGCACTTGTACAAGACTTTACTTTTGAGACATTTAGGTATACCTCAATCAAGTATACTTGACGAGAAGATGTGACGTAGTTTCCCGAACGCTGCCCAGCCGAGTTGGGTCCGTCAATTGACCTCTTGGTCGATGTTCGACCTACCTAGTCGCACAATCTGTCCTAGGAATACATGACGTGTCTGCTGCATACAACATAGGAGAGTCGTGGATAGGGGAGCATTTGGTTTGTCGTTGAGGCTGAACTGAAAATAGCTCACCCAACGGTTGACTTGCTGTTTATCTCGCTTCTGTTTACACACAAACGACATAAATTAACTACATGCGTTTTCAGTAGAGAAACTCTTTTAAATTATAATACCGTTATATGTGTACAAGCAACTAGGTATTTACATAGTTCTCTATAGAAACATCGAGACATTAAAACCGGGAAGAGTCGAATGCGGGTTGGCGGACTTACCACATCATCCAATTTTTTTATTTCACAGACATGCAGATTATGACGTTCTCTTTCGCGTGGTAAATCAGCACTTATAATTAGAAATAATAATGTTAGTGGTGCCGTGTCGGCATTGGTAATCAAACTGAGGTCAGTCATCATAATCATCATCACTTCAGCCTATAACTAGTCCACTGCAGAGCATAGGCCTACCCAATAGACTTTTACGACACCCACGAGAATAGATGGGGTGGTAGATTCCACCACACAGGCAGGTCCATCGCGTACTATGAAACTTAAAGCGGGCACCCAGCCCCTGAGATTCCAAGGCTTTCATGGAGATGGAAAGAAGAACACGTTTGAGTGGTTATATATTTGCACTTACATTTACAGTACCATCTTATACTGCACAGACCATACACATTACCAAATAATGACTTGATGGTGCGTGACCTTACTATTTCTTCTTTAGACGCAGGTCTCCGGTATATTTTGGGTAGTAGTCTGCGAATCTTATCACGGACAGGTCACGTGATTTTTTCTGGAGATTGTTCTTCTGGCACTGCCTCCATTTGCCATTACTAATTTTATAGACATAGACGTAATCAACATTTTTAATAACTTTAGAGCTCAGAAACAATAAAACAAACTGGACGGCAAGAGGGCTGAAATTAAATTTTGCGCATACCTGGTGCTTATCTCTTCGTTCTGCATCTTTCTCATTTTGTATACATATACAATTTCACTTCCAGTTAGTCAAGCCAACAAGTACAAAACAAGTACAGTAGATTAAACTGATGTTCGAGTTGTCCGAAGCACTTTGGGAGATCATTAAAATATACAGAAAGTGATTATACCAGATTTATATATCTCGTACCCATCACATAAGTAGCAACGTGTAAAGAATTTGTTAATTTGTTGTTTTAACTCTTATAGGCAACTGTTTTAAGGGTTCTTGTAGATCAAACAAGGATTGGATAAAATGCAAGTATTACGATGTCGAATGTCCAGACTCTTGAGTTATCATACCCACTTCATTTGCATCGCTTAATAACTTAATTTCGTCTGTTTTATGCGGCTTAAATAAACGACCGCACACGCTGGCCGTTTCGGGTCGATTCACATTGCCTGCATTTTATTGGGACTATTTGTTTTTAATGTTATATATAAGAAATAGCTAAAAAATTTAACAAGAACAAAATTCAACACTAAATACATTCAAAACAAATTAAATGTTATAGTAAAAGATAAATGTTTGTTATGGGTTTCAAACATAAAATATATTTTTTTATTAATTACTAGCTGAAGCTCGCGACTTCGTCCGTGTTGAGTTAGGTTTTTTAAAAATACCGTGGAAATTTTCGGAATAAAAAATAACGTGTTCGTCTCCAGGATGCAAGCCATCTCTGTGCGGAATTTTGTAAAGATCGGTTTGTATAGTTGCGCCGTGAAAAGGTAACAAACAGACAAGGATACAGAGTGGGTTACATTTACAATATTAGTATGTACAAATAATTTTAATATATCAAGTCACATCAAGTCAAGATATACCTATAATATACAACTAAATAGACCCTATCAGTAATCAACTATATCTTACAGAGCGCCAGTTTATGTGACGGGGTCCCACGAAAGTATGCTGACCTCTTATTCCTTTGTTTTTCCACTTTCGTGATGACCATTTGTGTAGTGTTGTTAATGTCGGATTAATGTTTTACGAAAGCGAAAATGGAGAAAGTTCGAATTAAATGTTTATAATCAATGAAAACTTGTAAATTTCAGTTTAATATGATACGCTGTATTGTGCGGCTTTATACGAGTACATAAATAAGTTTGTGTTGACAAGTTCATGTATCTCTGCGCCAATTAACTCTTACAGAGTAGGACCTCCTTTCAGAGTTTTAAGCTTTACCTTTAATATCAAACGTTGCGTAAAATTACAATTCTAAGGAATTTTTTTAATTTAAAAGGTTCATCATCTTCATCATCATTTTAGCTTATCAGTAGTCCGCTGCTTAACATAGGCCTCCCCCATAGATTGCCACCAAATTTTGTAGCTCTCATTTTGGAGTAGTTAGATTTTGCCGTAGTTGCCATGCTTGGCAGGCAGGTTGGCAACCGCGGTTTATTTATTCAGACGTTCCAGGAAGATGCTGCTGCCCATCTCTTGGTATTTGTTTTTCCTTTCTCAACTTTGACGACAGCCACGGGATAAAATGGGGTGGTAGATTCTCTTTTGCCTATTAGAAAGTGTTAGGTCATTATTGACAATTCATTCGTAGATTTGTTGAGTTGTATCTAACCTGGCGACAAAATATGAACACAACAATATTTTAATAAATAGCATTAATTATAAGGCTTAAAGAATATTTATTTATAGTCTTCTAATCTTCTTAATTCTTACATTAATCATATTATATATTATTAATTTCATGTAAAGGAATTCGATGTAGAAAAAATTCCTCATACGCTAGAAGTAGTCGAATTCACTGAAAAGATAAATTGATAGAAATTACTTTTAATCGCTGTTATTAACCTAGTATACGACGATTATGGAGAGGAATTTAGCGAATGTGTCTATCATTAACTATTTCGATTAACTTCGCTTTAATTCTTCAAAATTAATTTAATCGTTAGAAATCCCTACACATAGGTATTTGAATGAAATTCCTGCACGCACAGATAGCATACCTTCTAGCAGTGCCAGTGTAGTGTATACCTGATACCTGTTACAATGTATTACTAATTAATTCACATTCCCGATAAGTGGAACGTCTGCCCATAACAAATGATATGTTACCCATAATATTTCTGTATGACACCACACTGCGCCCGTCGCCCTGAGACATCAGTTCTTAAGTCAAATACGATCAGTGATGATACTAGTCATAGTGCCCTTCAAACCGAAACACAGTAATGTCTTCACACTCTTGCTTCACGACAGAATCACTGGTGGTACCTATCTAGACGGACTTCTGCATAGGAATCCTACCACCCGTTAACTTATCTGCTGCTAGAGCTTTTACTCAGATTTGTTAAAAAAAATGTAAAGTAACAGCCTATAAATGTCCCACTGCTGAGCGCAGGCCTCCTCTCATTTCTGAGAGGGTTTTGGAGCGGGGAATAGTCCGCCACGCTGCTCCAATGCGGGTTGGCGGACTTCACATTTTCTCGAAATATTTCTATTCCTCGGATATGCAGGTTTCCTCACGATGTTTTCCTTCACCGCTGAGCACGAGGTAAATCAGCACTTAAAATTTTAGAACAATTTTAGAGGTGCTGGCACCGGGGATCGAACCCAGGTTACTCGCGTACTATGAAAATTAAAGGCGAGCACCCGGCCCCTGAGCTACCACGGCTCTTGAGATTTGTTTACATCATTAGAATCTCTGCCAAAGAGTCAAGCTGTTCAGCGACGGACGTTCCGATTGAATCAATTCAGTGACTTAAGAGGAAAAAAATAAATTATCATCAAAGAAATAAGTAATAGTGATGTAGATACACTATTACGCTATAATTCAAAAAAGTGGGCCAACGATCTCAGTAACAGCCCATAGTTCAGCCTACCACCTGAGCGGCGAGCATAAATTACAATATTTTATCAATACAACACTAAATTAAAATTCATGAATCATAAATATCTTTGGATGTATCCACGCGACCAGCCAAATATAATAATATTTGTTTCAATAATTATAAGGTGTAATGAAATAACCCTTAGGCTCTTCTCTCTCAGGCAGTGTTCTGTTTCTGGACGTACTTTCACCTGCCAGATTCGCAAGTGTTCGGGGAACACGATTTTTAGGTTAATTATTTTTGGGGAACTAACATTTCCACCTATTTGACATCACATTTATTTCGTATATAATAAATTTATTAAACTACTATAATAATACTACTCGTATTATATACCCACCCTTATAATGTCAATTACGTATCCGTTCGTTGACTCGTCTGTACGTCACAGAATTCTCTGTGACGTAAGAAAGTACTGGAGGTATTTGCATTAATTTTGCAAAGATTTTTGATTTTTTTTATTGGATAAAGTGACGAGACGATCAACGTCAGAATACCTACTTGGGTACCTACTTAGACGGACCACGTATAGGAATCCTACTACCAGTAGATAGTGATGATGATGTTCTCCTAGCCGATTTCGATCACAACTGCCGACTACTGTCGAGATGCCATCAACTGCGCAGGAGATATTATAGTGCCACAAGTGTACGCGCAAACACAGAGGCACTCACTCGTCCCAACCTACCCGCGCCCGATGTAACGCTGATGCGATAAGATCGGAGGTAGGCGAGGATGCAGTGTCAGAAACACGGGGACAATCACAACACAACCAGACTCGAAAACCAACAATTTATGTTTTAGCACAAATGTTGGCTCCGGCTGGGATTCGAACCCAGGACCGGCGGCTTAGAAGTCAGATACTCTGACCACTATGCCACGCGGTCGTCAGTAGACAGTAGCTTTAAGATTAATTCTGTCTTTGTTTTAACGGAAAATCTCAAATAGTTTTAGATTTTCATGTTTTCTATTATCCTCGCGAATATAGAATAATCAAGCTCACAGCTAACTTGTGGTGAATATACCACAAGTTACGACGGACCATAAAGTAAGTTTGACCACCACTTACGTTTCTACCAGAAGTAATTATATCCACGAGATGCGTCATAGTGCCGTATCACTACATAAAGTGCACTAACATAAACAAAGCACTCTTTCTTAACTTTCTTATGGCTTAAGCATTACGATGGTAGTATAATTCTGATACTGTGTTAGAGCTACGTGAATATATTTTGTATATACCTAACTGGTGGTAGGATTCCTATGCAGGAGTCCGTTTAGGTAGGTACCACCCCAGGGCCAGTTATTCTACCGTGAAGCAGTAGTGTGCAAACATAACTGTGTTTCGGTTTGAAGGGCATTGTGAGCTAGCGTAATCACTGGGCATGTGAGACTTAAGAACTTATGTCTCAGGGTGAACGTGCGCAGTGTGGTGTCACACAAAAATATTCTGATGGGCTGTTATGGGCAGACGTTGCACTTACCATCAGGTGAACGTTTTGCTCGTTTCATCACTTTATGATATATTTTTTATGACATTCACTATATATTTTTATTTATAAAACGAATCAAAAAATTGTTTAAATTCACGCTACGTGCAGGTAAACGTAGCCCTAATTTAACATGACGCATATGTGAACCAGATATCGGTCAGTAAGCGCGGCATGTACCGAATTGTTTCCGAGAACGCGCTTCGCAAATTATGTTCTCAGCGAGCTAGTGACGACGAGTACTTACGAGTACATATCAAAGTCAAGATCAATAATCGTCTCATTCCTGTTCAAATTAACGCAATATTAACTCATTCATTTATACTGAAGATTTGGGAAAATTCAAAAGAAATCATCAAATATTAAAAAGCTTGAGGTAATGATTAATTAATTGATTGTTCTTAATGCTTTTTTGTCGATTTTCACTGGTCACTACGAAACATTGTGAAATGCGCACGATTTGTTTTCATTGAGGTAGGCGGTAGAGACGAGACAAATTAAAGTAGTAAAGTAAAAGAGAGTAAGGGGCAAACGTTTACGTGATGGTAAGACAACGTCCGCCCGAAACAAATGTCGTGTCACCGAGAACGTGCGGCACCACACTGCGCCCGTGTCCCTGAGACATCAGTTCTAAAGTCTCATATGCCTATACCCAGAAATTACACTAGCTCTCAGTACCCTTCAGACCGAAGTTATATTTGCAGTTAACACCACAGTAATGTTTGTACACGTATACCTCACAGCCGATAGGTGTTCGGCAGAGTAGAAGAGCACCTATCTCTTTCCTACCGAGGTGTCGTAAGAGGCGACTTAGGTGTTTTACGGACAGTCTTTATTCGTGCCGAATAACACCATAATACGCAATGCTGTCACTACTACTGCTCGTAGGAACGCAATGGAGAGTAAGATTTTTTTGGACTCGTACCAAAATGACGGCGACTTAATTCGCCACCCGTCACGACTACGTTTTCCGTGGAGGCGAAAAGTGGGCAACGTGTGTGGCCTCTGCCTAACCTTCTTATATCAGAAAAAGTGGCAAGAAGCTGGCCGTGCGGTGACCTACCTTGACGGATTCCTGGACCACCACCATATTTAGCCCTAAGTACGTGCACGAACAATGAGGCACTCAATCTTTCTTCTTATTCATTTATAAAATGATTTGAATCTAGGTTCCTTGATTGATTGGTCAAATAAAATAGATTCATTGTGCTGTCATATGGTAGGAAGTTTACATAAATAAATTCAAGGTTTCTCTAATTGCGAATTGTGTTGCTGACCCTACGTAATCATCATCCATGACATTTACTTGAGTGGTATTGGTTTGCTGTAAAAGGCTTTTGACAACTTCAAGTAGTATTGAAGACGAAACGTAACCTTTGACTTCAGTTTTTATCCTTTACCTACATACGGGTAATTTTGTTATTTATTTCATAAAAAACAGTGATTTTGTCGTCGGGTGTCTTTTTATTTAAAAAAACAGAACTCATTGAATATTATGAAGGTCACAAGGTGGAAAAAAATTGGCCAGTTATCAAGAATAATATTATTATACTGATATTATTCATAATATGTAAATAATATCAGCAAGTAAGTCCCATTTTCCGTAACTGTTTAAAGTAAGTTTAACATGGGCAAGCGCACTATGTCGCTGACGTTCTTCTTGAAGGAGTATAGTGTTATGACAGGTTTAAGAAATAGCTTATACGTCATACATCGTGCTATCAAAGTTAATAAAATGTTCACTATATATAACCTTCAATATAACTTTTCTATGGATTACTGGTAGGGGAGAGGTCCTCCCTTAATCAGGCGGATGGCTACCCTTTTCCTTCGGCAGTACAACTGCCAAAAAATTAAAGAAAGAAAGAAGATGCGTATGAGTAAAACATAAAGATACAAAATAAATATGTTAATGCATTAGAAAGTTTTGAGCTAGACATATAAGTCGAAGTTTATCAGATTTCTTAGCATTTCTTCCAATGTGGTGGTAGATTTTGATAAGGTAATTCGTTACACCATAATTTATAATTAAAAAATACGTGATTTTTTTTTGTGAGAAACAATATAATGATAGAAATAACATGTATTTTTAAGTTTAATGAAATGTAAAGACACGAAAAGTGTAAATCACCAGTGAAGCAGTATTACGGAATCCGTAACTTCAACCGAATAAAAGGTGGCTTATATCTTGGAGTGTAAAGAATGAATTATATTGTTATTTTATAGATGCAGAGAATGTATAAATTTCGGAAACAAAAATATAAAGTAAAAATCTGGCTTTCACAACACTAACTCGTACGCGTGTAGGGATGTGATATGCGTTATGGAGGCGATTAGTATGCGAGAGAGTGCTTTGCTATGGAAATATATAGCTCAAAATTATTTTTGAGATGAAGTTGATGACTCACTGAAATTATTGCTTTAACAACTTCCTTAATAATAATTTTTCTTTTAAAAATAAAGAACGATGCTCCATACTAGCATTTTCTCTGCATCGCGGGTGCGTTTCACATATATAAACTGCACATACTCAAACACCCACACCGGAACAACGACCAGGCCATGCAAATGTTTTTCCCAGTACGGGAATCGAACATACACGGCCAACGGCCTAACCTAACCACTATGCCCACTGAACGGTGTTGACAAATTAGTCCATTTCACCAGAAATAACGATCCAATGTAAGAAACGCTATGTATATCAACTCGATTATTCGTAACGACATATAAGATTGCTTTTTAGCGGATGATATTTACCAGACCTGAGGTATACTTTTAGTTTTCTGCATTACGTATTAGGACTGATTTATTGGGATGGCGAGCGCAGTACGACACGGAAATGTTCTGGATGACGGTGAACGATTTGCTAGTCGCATCCCTTTCTTCCAGATAAAATTAAGCGCAAAGATAAATATTGACCTAATTAAAAAAGTATTCTTGGTAAATTGTTGTATGGTAGGAAAGTTTTTTTTTAAACCCCCGCTGTTCTTTCAACACGAAATCTACAGTAAACTTGCAATCAACGCGAGTATCCATTCGTGAGATGAAAGCAATGAAATCGTAATGACTTTGCAAACAAAATTGATTGAAATATCGGACCAATGTGAACTAATTTTATTCATTTCACGTCACTTTAAAGGGCTTAATTCATTTCGCTGTGACATGCCGACAATCAATTTGAATAAAGATTTAAATCTTATTTCGCGTATGAACTTATGTATATAAAACTTTATTGATTTCATCCAATCGATGACTGATTGGGATTTTATTGGTTTGTGAAATTGCACATATAAGAAATAATATTTATGTAATTATTAATTATCTTAATTGGTGGTAGAATTCCTGTGCAGGAATCTGTCTAAGTCGGTACCACCCCAGTGCCAGTTATTCTGCCGTGAAAGCAGAAGTGTGCAAACATTGATGTGTTTCGGTCTGAAGGGCATCTGTGAGCTAGTGATCATTGGTCATACGAGATTTAAGAACCGATATCTCGGGGTGACGAGCCCAATGTGGTGCCACACAGAAATATTCTAGGTGACACATTTGTTATGGACAGACGTTGTTCTTACTATCAGGTGAACGTTGTGCTTGTCTCGTCACTTTATCCGATACAAAAATCAACATTAATTTTCATAGATTAATCACTTACAAAAGGTGGAGCAATCTACTGAACCAACGTCGTCCTAAAATAAAAATATTGTATATTGTTAAAATTATATATGGGAGAAATGATATACTGAATGTAACTAAAATTACGGATTTTATGGTGTTCAATTTAAGAATTTTTCATCGAGCGCTTTGCTGCATCTATGGTCATGTAGAACTGTGGTAGTAAGCTACTTTACAAGGTCTTGAAATTTTGCAAAGGTGTTCTTGACTTTGAATTTAATCCATCTAATATTAGAAATTTATAGTTACTCTCTCTTTCACTTTGTATGTTTGTTATCTGCTCACGGTTGAACCGCTAAAGCGATATTGATGAAATTCGGCATAAAGATAGCCTGCATCCTGGAAACGGACAAAGGACTTTTGGACATTGATTTTTATCCCAGAAAATCAAACGAGCCAACTGCACAGGATTATTCAAAAACCTATAATCACTCGAACGAAGTCGCGGGCATCAGCTAGTATTGCATAAATATATTTTTTATTTTTTGATTAGGCGAACGATGGTAAGCAAACGTCCTGATGGTTAGCACTGCGGTCCAAGAAGGAGAGCGCGTTAGCCCAAGACAAGCTTAGTCACTGTTGCCTTGAAAAGCCAATTGCAATTGTCGATTCATATTCCAATTGCCAATCTCAATGTCATTTCGGTCTGTGAAAATCGACGGCGGAAAATACTACAAACTAACTTTAAAACTACTTTTTACAAATCCGAAGTACTTCAACAATACACGTTAGAAATCTTTATACATAAAAGCGGCTTATCATCGACTCATCACGATATCTCCGAAACTGCAAGACCTATTGACTTGAAATTTGGTATACTTTTTTTTGGCTGGGATTCAAGCACAGGATGCGTAAATCACCAGGCAGATACGCTAACCAAAGGTCTGACTGATCGTAATGTTAATAAGTATAATATATAATACAGATTCTTCTCTTCTTCTTTTAGAAATATTCTTTTGAATACTAAGTTATGTCGGACGTTACTTTAAATTTGCATTCAATAACCTTTAATATTCTGGTAAATAAGTTAATAGCTTCATAAACATACATGTAAAAATTATATTATTTGATTACCACCTGCATAAATACGAAAAATTTATGGTAATCCTCCAACTGTCAATTATCGATTATTAAATGTTAATTTTATAACTTGTCAGTATCGAGTACCGGTGATTAAATATTAAATTTATGCGGAGATATGAATAAAGAACTATTAAATTTAAATTAAGAATCTAAATGTGTGTATTAGTAATTTTATTACTTTTCATATAGATCGATATTTTTATTTATTACGATTAACAAAGATTCCTTTTTTATAAGACAAACTAGCTATTCCGACCGGCTTCACGCGAAAGTTATCGTTATGTTAGGGTCCGTATAGAGAAAAACATCACTAGCGCGTTTACCGATTAGAAGTAAATGTTCGTATGATAATCAAAAAGAAATAGTATTTATTTTATAATGTTATTATTATGTAGAAACATATGGTTATATAAAGAGAATTCTGTTTGAAATAATACTTATTGCGCAGATGACTTCTCCTAGTATGTAGAAATAGGCTCGGAGGCACACTTAACAATTGAGGCGTAGCTCTACAAAGATAATTAGGCAGCGGTGAAATGGGACCGCCCGTTGCTAGAAAGATCAGGCCTCTAGGCGGCGTGCGCTGTGTTACAGCGTATTCTTACATGACGAGTGAAGAACTCTAGCTTCTTCTTCAGTTCTTTGACGAGAATAAGCCTTTGCCGACAAATATGCGGTAATCTGGAAGCGTTCCCCTCTTCTCGAAGAATGGCGATGAGAACAAGAAGTCAGTCGTCAAGCATAACATTTTGGCTACCCGACAGCGCAAGGGTATTCGTGTAAGATTTACCCACGATAAAAAGGTTGAAGGTCTGTAGCGGATGGTGATTTATTATCGATACTATAAAAGTATTGCATGAGTGTTTTTTTTCGAATTCATGACATGTTTACTTCAAATACCAGTAAATTAAGGATAGAATGACAGCTGTCGTATTCGTGTCAAAAACGATCAGGTACATTTTCATTCGATAATAAAATTTACTACGTGACCTTGTCTGTAACGAAATGATTTTATGTATTGGTAATATTAAACTGTATCAGCTCCTGTTACACGTTACAGCATTAGATCATGTAACATTAAATTTTATCCGGTCACAATAAAGTTGAAGTTACTTAGAGACGCCAATTTAAAAATGTTCACAAAATAAAAAGTCAATACGAAATCGTCATCATTCATTACAAGTATAAAGACATACGATCGGTAACGTGTCAAGGTGAGTTGGAGTATTGGCATGTTGGCGTGTTGGTCAATCGGTCTTTGAAGTGAACGTTGCCAAATAGAAAATGCTACACGTGAATTGGTCATTGACAAAACTAGAATAAGGCCCCTAAAATCACTTGACTTAAGGGTTTCACAAACGAACATCAAGGTTCTCTATGCTTGTATTTACTGACGGCATTCTAGTAACTATCTATACATATACATATCTATATCTATACCTAACATCTGCGTCGTGAACTCTATGTTCAAATTTCAATTGAATTCGGTATTTCTAATCACGATTACTTAGTAACTTTTTAAAAATACCGTGGAGATTCTTTGATTTTCCGGATTAAAATATTCTACGATCTCCGTATCTAATTTCGACAAGATTGTAGCGCCATCTATGTCGCCACATGAGAAGCTCAAGAAATATTCGCATTAGTCCATAATCGCGCTATGAAAGTTTTCTGAGATGCGAACTATATATACAACATCTAAATATTACTTTTTGGAGGCAGACGTCCTCCCCAGATCAGACCATTCGATCTGGCGGGTAGCTACCCTTTTCCTTGGCAATATCATCCGCCAAAAGATCGTTTAAATGAAACTAATTTTACGAATTTTATCGCGTTTAATTTTTACTATTTATAACACGACGATCCGAGGGCTTTACAGCACCCATGGTTTTTTTTTTATGTAAGAGTGGGCAAACGAGCAAGCGGCTCACCTGATGGCAAGTGATCACCGCCGCCCATGAACATCTACAATACCAGAGGAATAGCAGATGCGTTGCCGGCCTTTGAGAAAGGAATAGGCTCTTTTCTTGAAGGTCCCTAAGTTGTATCGGTCCGAAAAAACCGCTGGCGGCAGCAGATTCCATAAAGTGCTTGTGCGGGGCAGACAATTGCGCGGGAGGACTGAGGTGACAGATGTCCTGATGTCATAGTTATACCGGAGTACTTTCAGCTTTTAATTATTATTTTTGTTCCGATCTACGCAGAAAGAGCTAACTGTACCTTCTTGCAGTGGTTGAGTCGCTAAAAGGTAACACAGAGAGAAACTAAATTTCTTAATATAATTTACGGTACTTTACGGTTACCTAGTATTTGAAGAGCGGTGTTCTCTTCAAAAACTAGGTAAATTACACCATTTTCTATTTTGCATGCGGATCTCAGCAATGCAAAATATAAATATACAATTAACTTCGTTTTTTTTTAAATCTTTTTGGATTTTGGTCTTGTAGACTTGGATTGTGGTCTTTTTTGGATTGTGGTCTTATCCTCAACGAATGAATGCCTACTTTACACGTTGAGGTTAACAGAAAATCTTAGGTACCCAAAATAGGTTAAAAAAATGCCTCGAATGCTTGTGCCAAACAGTATATTAGTATTTACGCCTTCCAACACTGTTACATTTTATAATAGACGTTCATACATTTATGAGGGTCCACCCACTGATGTCCAATAAGAATTAGAATACACTAAAGCCCTAAATCACTAGCAAGGTCAAATTACACATGTAAATAACGACCGACATCTGTCATGTTTATTTTTTGGTGAGCTCGAAATATTTGACGTCTCATATGACAAATTGCTTCAATTATTCGATACGTATGTGTAAATAGCACACTTCTTTTAATTTGACAGGATCGTATGCCAACCGAATATTAGTACAGAGTTTGGTTGGTAACTAACGCGTATATACTCGTAGATTGTTTCACTCCTGGTAGATTTTCAACCACGACGATATCTTTCCAATACTATCTGAAGCGATCAACTACGCAGGTGAAGTTATAGTGCCTCAAGTGTATACACAAACGAAGAGTAATTTTTACTGGTGGTAGGTTAAATCAGTAGTGCAGAAATCCTACTAGGTAGGTACCAGGGCTAGTTATTCTGTCGTGAGGGAGTAGGTTGCAAACATTACGTTTCGGTTTGAAGGGCATTGAGAGCTAGTGTAATCACTGGGCATATGAGACTTAAGAACTGATGTGACTCAGGGTGTGACGGGTGCAGTTTCACACAGAAATGTTCTGGGTAACACAGCATTTGTTATGGGCAGTTGACACTTACCATCAGGTGAACGTTGTGTTCGTTTCGTCACTTTATATAATAAAAAAACTCACTTGATACACATAGATACACGAGGACAATCACAACAGATCTGAAAACCAACCATTTGTGTTAGTTTACAAATGTTGACTGTAAACTAATTGAAGGTACTCATTTAAAAAAAAGAACACTAGCAATGCTAGTAACATTACTACATTTTCCTGTTAACCACTCCAACTAATCTTAAAAGATTGTACTAGGAGATAGTCTACGAAATATACGGGATCGATCCTGCGACATCACGTTTCGCAAAACGTGCATCTAAATCAATAGACTATTGGAGCGCCATACGGAAATTACATTACACATTTATTTTCATTTATCACTGCATGTCAAGCTAACTTTTTTTTTATTGGATAAAGTGATGAAATAAATGATGTGTCACCCAGAAAACTTCTGTGTGACAGAAGACAGAAGAGACAGAAGTTCTTAAGTCTCATATCTCTCTGAGTCAGACTCATCATCTTCTGAGACAGAAGTTCTTAAGTCTCATATGCGCAGTGATTACGCTAGCTCACAGTGCCCTTCTTTGAAATGCTTAAACAACATTTCTGTTATAAAAATGTAACGTATAAGAGTGTAACGTTATGATTTCGATACAAGTAAAGAAAATGTAAAGTACTCGTATATGAACGAAACGACATTTACAGACGTACATAAAGTAACTCTTTATCATTGGTGTAGGCAGATAACACGTCTTTCTATTTGCTACGATCCTGACACACATCTGTCGCTTCTTCTACTTTCATTAGCGTTTTCATACCAGCTCGTCGGTTGAAAGTACTTTTGACGTGACCTATCCCTAAAAAGTCTTTGATCTGATCATGACACGTTCGCCTACGTCGAACCTCACCGGCTAGTCCATTCACACTCGCCTCATGAATTTGTTGGGTGGAAGAAGATTATTCTTTCATCCATCCTCTTAATGTTTTCAAACTATCTAAGCACCTCTTTCTCTATGTTTGTTACTACAAAAGATATATTTAAATAATTTAGTCACTTTTTTATTGAGTCCTATTACCGCCTCATTGATTTCTATTTACATGAGTTTCTTCCCCTTCTAGGAGCATTTCGTGTGTTTGTCTTCTGAAACTCAGTTACACAATAAATATCCAGTATGTATGCGACATGCAACAATTCATTCTACAAGTTTGAACATGACTAAAGTTGTAAAAGGAAAGGCATTTAAAGTGAAGAAAGCTCCGAAGTAAATTTTCATTTAATTCACACAATTGGTAAAGCGTCAAGAGGTAAACCAGATGTTTTACGAATACCAATTGCATCAGACAAGTTGTCTGTATCGAGAGAGACATGTTGAAACGTCTATTGATACGTATATGGAGGCGGACCTTAAAGGTAAAGGGCTAAACAACATTTATGGCACATACAATGTGAACGCATTGGTTGTAACACGATTATGTCTTTAATGTGCGCATTTTGTTTTTATCTCGTAATCTTAAGTACGCAATTATGAAGAGCGAAATGGCTCTTAAAAATCTTTGATGGAGAGCTGTTAAAGAGAAAGCGTTTAAGAGTTTTATTG
Source organism: Luehdorfia chinensis (assembly GCA_019845155.1). NCBI lineage: Eukaryota > Metazoa > Arthropoda > Insecta > Lepidoptera > Papilionidae > Luehdorfia > Luehdorfia chinensis. Next base: position 1,104,535 of record JAHVAK010000612.1, read on the forward strand.
TTTTCGTCTATACGATATATCTACAAGGAAAATAAGCGTATGGACATATAAGCACCTGGTCACTTAGTTAGATTAGTCAACACCGCTCGTATATTTGTAGTATATTCGTATTTAATCTTTAATTCTTTATTGCTTAACTTACATAAAAAGGCGACAAAAAGTGGACTCACTTATTGGCATTTTTATCAGTCTACCTAGGAAGTTGGGAAAAATTTTAATTTTATTGGCGAATAAAATATATCCTATATCCGTCTGTAGGATGCAAGCTATCTCTGTGATGAATTTCGTTGAGATCGGTTCAGCGGTTGAGCCGTGAAAGGGTAACAAACGGACAGAGGGAAAGAGAGAGTTAATTTTGCATTTATAATATTATTTATTATATTAGTATGGATTATGTTATTATTATGTGTGGATGTAGCAACTAAGATACTGAGTAATTTAACAGTTTTTATAGTTGTTTTCATTAGATATTCCTTATAAGGAGCTAAGTAACTTTTTTTATTAACTTACTAACTTTTAGGATTTGTAAGCTGAAGTGCGAATTCGCCGGCGATATAGCTCGTAGCTACTAACTGATAAACGTTGGGGAAGGAAGGTTCTCGAGTGACAGCCACGTACTGGCAAACGTAGTGTTGGGCGACTCTCCACCAGATGTAGCAACTATAAGTGTTTGTGTGTACATATATATTAATTTCTTTAAGAACATATACAGAGTGCTACTACTAACAATGATACACAATTCACATAATCATTACTTTTGAGGTCTAGTTACACATCCAAAATTGTGTCCATCACAAATATTAAATGTGTGAGCCTAGAATAATTATTCATTCGTTCATTCATTTCATTTCTGCCCTATCTCTAGTCCACTGCTGAACATAGGCCTCCCCCATACATTGCCACAAAAGTTTGAAGCTCTCATTTTGGGAGGATTTAGCCATAGTTGACACGCCTGGCAGCCCGGTTGGCAACCGCAGTTTATTTATTCGCATGAAAATTTTGTCAAGTCAAATAAGGTCTCTATTTCAGCAAATTGCTGCAGCGATGAAGTACTGCAACGCTGATTTTCAAATTGAGACAGGTGTTGACTTCACGAGCGAAAATACTACACAGCGTGAAATGCTTCGGGCATTTCGACGATGTGTATCAGGCAATTACCAATCGGGTCATCTATCCCGTTCCCCTTCTGTCCTTTATTTGTTTTCAGGGCTGCAAACCTTATGCATATGCTGCTATTGATTTTAAATTAAGTATAAATATATATATTTAAATGAACCTTCTCATGGCATTTATCCATAACTAACGTCAAAATTTGAAACTTACGCAAATGAACTTAATAGTTATTATTAAGTACATTTGCGTAAGTTAAGGTTTATGTGTAGTGGAAGTTGTAAAGATATTTAATATATCAACATACAGTCACGACCTTTTCCCATATAAGAGGTATGCAGAGGCCATACAAGTAGGCCACTTTTTGCCCTCGCGGGAAACGATACGTGATGGGGCAACGTCGCAATAATATATGAAATAAATGTTAAAGCCGAGCGTTGACCGACATAATGTATATTTTCTAAATAACTAAATCCTTGAAAGTTTCATGCTCTGTTTGTCACTATGATAATGTAACTTAGTTACTGTACTTACTTTTAGTTCTAACGCATATTAATTGTTTTATTAACGATTTATGTAATGTTTTACACTACGTTTTAGTAAATGTAATAAAATAATTTCTAGTTTCTAATATATGATATTGTCAAAGCTGTATGGCTGATTAATAAAATACCTTTTAAGACATTTCTTATTTCATTTTGTTAGTATGAAAACTATACATCAGTAGTTCATTTTTCGGAATAATTGTCCATAATTTAAAATACGATAGACGTAATATTTTTGTTTTATTTATTACTTCTTATGTAAATTATTTCTTACCTTTACGTAATTAGTTAGGCAATTTTTCTAGAAACTTGTAATGTAACATACATATCCAGGTATTTCAAACATACTATTAGCTGTACTTATTAGCTGTGAGTATTTGAAATTCGATGATTGCATAAAATATAGAAGGGGTCCCGAATTAAATGCAGAATCATCATAATCATCATCATCTGTGGCTTGACAGCCACGGGAGGGTCTTAGCCTAGTCGTGATTACTTTGTCGACTTTCCGTATTCAACTCAGTACAAAATAAATAACAAACACGAAGCGGTATAGCTCAAAGAAGCCGTAAAACGCTTTGAAGGGAATTCGCTTATGTCTAAAGAATATAATATCGCATTTACGAACAAAATCAATATATTTCAATGAGTAGATTCTAAAACGGTGAACAATGGATCATTTGGGCTTCCGTAACCGTCGGGTACAAGTGATAATAGGAAGCGATTATAACTGAACACACAAACACAAACATGAAAGTTGATTACAAAATAATAATATAAAAACAATAATCAATTTACCTGTATTGTCTTTTCGAATTAAGCAAAGTAAGCCGAGTTTGATCTGATGGCCATATAGAAGGATTATTACAGAATGATGTCCTCGACGACGACAACTTCCGAATACCATAGGTAGCTGTCAAATGCGCAAAAGATATCACAGAGTCACAAGTGTTCACACAAACACAGAGGCAGTCATATGTTTTTTTGGTTTTTTTTTTATTGGATAGAGCGACAAAACGAGCAAAACGCTCATCTGATGTAAAGTGGAACGTCTACTCATAACAAATGCTATGCCACCCAGAACATTTCTGTGTGACACTACACTGCGCCCGTCATCCGTTAAGAACTGATGTCTCAACATCAATTCTTAAGTCTCATATGCCCAGTGATTACGCTAGCTCTCAATGCCTTCAAACCAAAGCACAGTAATGCTTGCACACTACTGCTTTACGACAGAAAAACTGAATAACTGGACGGATTCCTGCATAGGAATCCTACCACCACTACCCTGATTTTACAGAAATGTTGGTTCCGGTTCGGATTCGAACAAAGGACTCGTGCAGCAGAAGTCAGTTACTCTGACCACTAAGTCACACGGTCGTCACTATAATAAACATCCCCTTTAATTTAAACATCAAAGTTTTACAGTTTATTAAACTAACCGCTTCCTCTTGTTACTTGGGATTTGATACAGCGTGTGCACAACCCACAATTTGCGGTTTACACTCGGTGATTATAATGGACTAAGCAATAATTACTTCCTGGGTGACGCAGCGTTGCAGTAAAGAGGGTTGGAATATTGGGCATGAAAATAAACAACTCACGAACGACATACGCGTATGCTACGGTGTTGTGGTTATTCGGCATTGTAACGGTTTTGCCTATATGTTTTTATAATTTCATTAAGGAAGACAATTCAATTTTATTTAATATTTAATTCTATTATTGTATGTTTTACAGTGCCGTGTGGTGGGGACTCGTTAAAAGAATACTACCACTCCATCTCATCCAATGGATCTCGTAAAAGGCGAGTAAGGAATTAAACTGCACTGTGCACCCAACAGCGCATGGTGGCGATGGGCTCACCACCTATCACACCAAGTGCATTATTTTGTTTTGGTGAAACGTGGATTGTGGCAGTCATCTGTTTTTGCAGTAAGTGCCCAGTCTCTGACTACCCCTTACGGGATACAGTCGTGATCTTATGTATGTATGTGTAGTGCAGCCAACTTACAAACGCGGTTTAAGAGAATCTACCACCCAACCTCATTCCATAGGTATCCGAAAAGTCGACAGAGGGAAAATGAAAACCAGGAGACCGGCAGCAACATCTTCATGGAACAACTGAATAAATAAACAGCGGTTGCCACCCCGCTAGCAAAGTGTGGCAACTATGGCAAAAATCCTCCAAAATGAGAGCTACAATCCTTTGCATCTATCTATGGGGGAGGTCTATGTTCAGCAGTGGACTTGTGATAGGCTGAAACAACGATGAAGACGAACATTAACTAAATATTCAAAAATATTCAATAATTTAACAATGAACTAGAAAATAATTTTTGTCTAACGTAAAACTATTTTATACTTTAAACATTGAAGTCATACTCGTATCATGTTGATCTAGATAAGTTTAAGTTCAATATTCAGCAGTGGACTAGTGATAAGCTGAAGTGATAATGATGATGATGATGATGTTTTAAAGTAAAAGAAGTGTTCATATCACTATTTATGTTGTGAATGAATATATGTACGGAAGTACGTGACGAGACGAATAAGCCTATATCACTAGAAGTATCACCCAAAACTTTGCATTGAAAAGCTCTGTGTAACACTGCACTACGTTCGTCGCTATAACAAAATTGTTCTTAAATGAACTTCAATCTGAAGCTAGTGTAATTATACACTATACTTGCGAAATGTTACACTAGACTTAATAACTTAATGAAATTATGTCCTCCCGTTTTCGACCACGGCGATATCTTCCCGTTAAAATTCAGACTCGTGGACAAGGAAACGGGGATATACTTATTTGGTACAAGCATAAACAGTTATATGGCTAATGTCATATGGTAATTAAATCAACGAATCTTTAATTGCGCCATAACGGACTTCACTCAACGTAATAACAACAAATTTTGTTCGACAATAATTTGTCACCCTGTTTCTGAGAGGAAGACACATGTCAATCGAAATTTGAATTGATTAGAATCCAAACTAATCACAGGAGGTACGTACACTGATTGAAAATCTACAAGGCCATATATAAGTAGCAGCAATCGGGTCACTGAAACTCAGTACTATCAAATAAACAAACATAAGTCGTATCCACACTATATCTACTACTCTCTTGTAAACGCTTCTAGTTTCTATTTAAATAACATTAAACTAACCTCTATACACTAATGTGTACATAACGTCTGAGAGGAAATTATATGAGTTTTCATGTGTTACTTTTACCGACTGTTCCCTTACTAACTGGGTTCATTACGTCGCCTATTCGTATACTCTGCGTACATAGATCAAGTATTCTACAGAACTGTCAGAGTAGAAAACCGTACTGAATGTTTTATTTCAGTTCAACTCATATTTTATTAATTCAATATCTTGAGTAATCTGTATTAGAAGTAAGAATATAAATGAAGTCCTAGTGGGCATCATTGTTGGTATGTTATACACCAAGACGGCATCTAAAGATATAACTCACGGTCTTTAGCAGTGAGGTACTGATTAAGAAGAAAACGAAGGCAGGATTTCTATGCAAGAGTGATCACCGCAGTGCCAGTTATTCTGTTGTTAAGCAGTGCAAACACTGCTGCGTTTTGGTATAAAAAGCGCTAACAACAACTGTAATTATTGGGTATATGAGACTAAGAAACTGATTACACAGGTTTTAGACTCTGGTGTGTTAAAAAATTGTATAATATATTTTGAGATTTTATAACGTTTGTGGTTCTGCTTCGACTATTATAAGATTACACATCATATTGTCAGTTATTTCCAATGCAAATGAATCCACTATTTTTTCAATGTCTGTTCTGATAGTTTCAATCGTCATTAGAATTTGTAATCTATGTCAGTCCTGAGTCATTTTCGTGAAAATTACAGCTAAGATTGAATTAAGCCTAGTCGTTGGCGCCCTTATGGATTCAGTTCAGAAACGTAAGCTCGTCTACTCATTACTACGTATACTAGATTCATTTGAATGTTTGTAAATTGTTTTAATAATTGTAAATGTAAATTGTTTTAATTATAAGTATTAACATATGAAACAAGTTGATAATTGAAATCATAATGTAATCATAATGTTCATCCTTCCAACATGGCTAACTTAGTTTCCAAGATGGAGGCATCTTTTGTTTAATTATTTTTTGTTTAACTATTCATCAGCGCAGGATATTATTCACAATATTCAAAACAGCATTCGCTAATCTTCACCTTCCACATATTCAAAACATAGGTTAAACGAAATGATCCCACACCCACAAGAACCGACTCTTTTTGTACTTCATAAATATTGCCTTCGGTTAGAATTGTAACCTCGGATCCATGACTCATTAAATATCCTGACCACCGAGTCATCCGGACATCAAAAATATCGCAGTATAATAATTGCTACTATAAAACAAAAAGAATTACCTTTATTGTCATAAAAAATCGTTAATATTAATAATCCATCATTGAAAAAATAAGACAGGGACTTTTTATTTTGCTTAAGAATGATTTTATTATTTATTACATCATAAAAGCATTTTTGAATTACATTAACTAATTGAAATATTTCTGAACGCCAGTGTTTGTGCATTCTTTCATATTCAACTATAAAAAAGTGAAATGAAAATTATGTGGGACTATATACTCGTATTTATGTATAATTTAGAAATTATTTTGTTCTATTCTATATTATATGCAAGAAGGCTTTGTCCCCTAAGTATTTTCATATTTGATTCTATTCTGTATAGAATCCTCTAAATAAATACGTTTCAAAATTTTTTATTTTATTTTCGTTATGATGAGTAAGAACGTAATAATTGAATTTATTGGCTAAAATCTTTAGCAAATTACTTATAGTTTCCTCATTGTATTTATTGCATGAAAGACCAAACCAAACGTAATAGATAAATATTCAGCTGTCGTAAGAAGGTTTTATAGTAGTTCCGTTACTTTGAGTTTCAAATATGGAAAAGTAAAGCTGAATTGGGTTATAGAAGTGACGTTTGTATGGGAATCTACGCAGTTCATCTAGTAAAAGGTAAAACATTACAGTTTTCTCTACTGCCTTAACTCCATTTTAGCGTTGTTTCTACGTTGCGAGGTGGTGCAATAGTAAAAAGTTGTAATTGTAATGTTTAACATCGCAAAGTTACTTCATGTTCACGTCGATGCACGTTATCATGGTCGAGTTCAGCTAAGAGGATTAATAACCATATTCTTCCAAAGTAAAGTTTGTGATACCTACGGCCATTTCTCGTCTTTTTGTTTGGTTTTCCAAGAATAAGTATAATGAGTGAATATATTTAAAAAAAAATTAGTTACTGGTATTGTAAGCTGATGTGATTTATCATGTAAAGTATAATTTAATGCCCCCATTAGACTTGAATGATTATAAAATTAAAACTTTTTCGTCAATTTAAGCATCACACTAACTTTAGAACGCCGAGCATTACTCGGCGGCTGTCTGTCGTAGAGTCAACATCACTTGATAATGCCTCGTTTTGAGTCCATCCAAGTCCAATGTCGTGTTCTCGACTTCAGTATTATTGTATTATATTGTATTATTGCCTAGTGATGCAAAGGTGGATTAGTTTGCTGCTGCACGCTATTGTAGGAGGGTAAGCGGTGCTCTTCGAAAACTAGGTAACACACCTTCTTAAATCTAGCAAGCAAACTTACTTTTAATAAAACTAAATTTTACGGATTTTATAGCGTTTATTTTAATTGTTTATTTGTTATCCGACAATATCCATGAATTTCTTTTCTATATCAAAGAAAAATATGTTTCAGTACCTACATGTTGTGTTGGAATTTTGTTTCTTTTAAAATTTTCGTTAAGGCTTATTTATTGTGCTCATGTGGAATCTATTCCATTTCAGAGTCACAGATTGAATACACATATATTGATCAAATATAACTACAAATACAACTTCACAACAGGCCATTCCAAAGGCCTAACAACAAATAATTGAGCTAACTTTGAACATTACATTCTATACCTTGTCTAAGACTTCTCATGCTCTTTCTGATGCGCTTTATGTAATATTATTATTTCTTAATGCTTTAACAGATGTATAAAACAAATAACTAATATCGACAAATTAATCTTTTTTATAGGAAAAAGCGGCGTGTCGGGCCAAACGTTCACTTGATGATTAGTTAAACGTCTGCCCATAATGTGTTACCCAGAACTTTTCTGTTTTGGATTCGTCCCCCTGAGGCATCAGTTCTTAAGTCTCACTTGCTCTTTAATCACACTAACTATTAGTACCTGACAAAACGCAGTAATGTTTGCACACTACTGTTTCACAGTAGAATAACTGACACTGCGGTGGTCTATACAGATTCCTTCATAGAAATCCTACCGCCATCTCGTATTACACGTATCCATTAAAACGAAATACCTAGAAGTGAAGAGGAACCCAAATTCCAAAAAGTTATATTGAAGCTAATTCAAAAGAATGAATGGCAGCCTACACAATATTTGATATAGCGAGAACTTTCCAATGTATCGGGAACGTGTCGCGAATTCAATTTAGCGAACAATGCGTTTGACGCCATTGTTTTTTGAACAACGAGACTGGAAAGCAAAGCCTGCACTCTAGATCAGACATGAATTTATGTAAGTAAATGATGGGACGAACAAATTGTTCGCCTGATGGCAAGTACAACGCCTGTCCCACAGAACTTAAAATTGGAGATCCCTGTGCGACACCGCACTGCGCTCGTCACCCCGATACACCAGCTGTTAGCATATGCCTAACAGTGGTGCACATCACATTTTTTATTTTTGTACAAGATATTAATTGACAGAATTCCGGTATCACAAACAATTTTCAAATTCAATCGAGTGGTAAACGTGGTTTGTCAGTATTAATTATTCCTACGCCAACTTGTTGCCTGCAGATACTGAAATTGTCATCATCATCATATGATGTCTCCTAACTGATTCTCGACCAAGGCGACAACTTTTATAAACAGTCGGAAGCTATCAACTGCGCAGGAGATATTATAGCGTTACAAGCACAAACACAGAGGCACTCACTCGTCTTCACATAACGATATAATAATACGAGGACAATTACAACACAGCCAAATCTGAAACAACCAATTTGTGTTTTTGCTCCAGCTGGAATTCGAACACGCAGCGTAGAAGTAATCAACTCTGACCACTAGGCCACGCGGTCGTCATTATATTTATCATCATCTCATATATTAAAAAAGTAAAAGTAACAGCTTATTAAGGTATCACTGCTAAGTACAGGCGTCCTAACATTCCTGAGAGGGTTCTGGAGCCGGGAAAAGTTCGCCGCGAGCAATTGACAAAAACTTTTCATGTTTTTCGTACTTAAAGACACTTTGGAGGAACTATGATATTTACCAGAACCGGGCAAAACGCATCATTTCATAGTCTGATGTTAGGGACTCAAATTTGATAAGGCGAATACGAAACACCGAAATTAATGAAAATTTATGTGAGGGAATGTATTCAGTAAATAACTTGAGGCTGTAAGCTTTGAGAGTAAAGTTTAGATTACTTCGGCAATAAACGTCAAATAATACATCAAGGGTCCACGTTTTAACGCTATATTTTATTTATGTGGCAGTCATTTGTCTAAAGTATATCTCTTTCTGCTGTCACAGACTGTACATAATGGCATTGGTATGCAGATTCCCTAACGATGCTTTTCTTTACGGTTGAGCACATGCTAAATCAGCACTTAAAATTGAAATCAACAAATTTATTGTTGCTGGCACCGACAACTCAATTCAGGCTCGAGCATTATAAATTTTGAAGTGAGTACCCCCGGTCCTTGAGCTACACAGAATAGATGCTGATTTACCAGACCAGACGTAAGGACACATTAAGAAAATATTATATTAAAAACTGTTTTATTTGCTGATCACATAGATCGATCGCAGCTATCAGCGACTTTTGATGATTGTAACTTTGGGAACAAATTAATCCTTGGCTCTTGAATATATTTCTAACACGTTTGAGGTTATATGAATAATGACAACAACACAATCTAAGCATTATACTATAGAATCATAACCAAATATTGTATTCGGAAAAATTTAATTGTTTTCGTAACTTAGTAGATCGATATAATCTTAGTATATAGGTGTAGATTTTCCAAACACTGTAAACAGTAGTCCTTCTAGTCGAATTCATTAAAAAGAATATCATCATTATTATACGATTTATTAACAATGCATATTACATGCATACGAAGACATGTAATATTTAAATGACTATCAATGTAGAAAAGACGATTATCTCGAGGTATATGTTCAATATAAGTAACGAAGTAGCGCCCACGCTTATAGCCTTCACGACTATACACACATATCATGCTCACTACTAAGATATAAAGAGAAACAGACTATATAATGATTGTAATTTTATAGATTTTCTTTTCAATAAACAGCCTATTTTATATTCACGTAGTAATATAGCAGTTGAGGAAGTAAATATAATAAAGAAGTTATTATTTGAATCCCGTTCACTCTCTTGGAGATGTGAAGTGCTCGAAAATCGGTTAATAAATACTTAAATTAAACGCTATAAAATCCGTAAATTATGATTTATTAGATGTTATATTCCCGTAAACATAAGAAATCATTATGAATCTAGTCAGTAAGTATAAATCATAACCATAATTAATAAAGGAAAAAGTAATTACGATTGTAAATCCGAAGAAAACAGTTCAGATTTTATTTGCAATGGATTTATTGCATAGTTAAAGAAGTATATACTCTTAACGATTACTGAAACATAACGAATACATACTTGCCGTGTGGTGGCGGCTTAAGGGATGTCGTGAAAGTCGACAGAGGGAAAAAGAAAACCAGGAGATGAGCAGCGGCATCTTCCTGGAACATGTGAATAAATAAACTGCGGTTGCTAACTAGCCTGCGAAGCGTGGCAAAATCCCCTCAAACTTTTGTGGCAACATATAGAGAGGCCTATGTTCGGCAGTGGACTATTGTTAGGTGGAAATGATGATGATGATGATGAAAGAATAGAAGTTAAACAAACACAAATTATTCTTCAAAGTTACGACATGCCTTATTACACAACAATTATAAATGTGAAATAATAAATGTTTAATAGCGAAGTAACGATAGTAATTAGAAACCGGTCGAAAGCCATTGCATTTTATTCGTAGTATAAAATGAAATTCAGAGTAGGGTTGACAGTTCCGTTATCGACAAATTACTACTCGTAATTTGCCGCTCGCCGTTTGATGACGCAATTTTACGGTGTTGCCGAAGTGCATAGAAAGTTAATTTTCTTCTTTAGATCATTTATTTTACCAAAGCCAAGATAATCACAACAAGATATCTTTGGTAATCTTTTTACAGTTGGTTTTACTAATAGTATCGAACTCTCACATTTTAATTAATAAATTAATATAAAGTTTCAAATTTAATCCATTTCGATAACCCTATTTGAAATGGTTTCAATTTAAATCGTAAATATAAAATTATATAAAATATTCGTTATTTGTATTGTTACTATAGTATTATAGATTAGATACTTAAGTTTTATAGAGAAATTAGGAGCTTGAGGCAATGGTTCAAATTTAAATTTTATATTCAAAACATCGAGTTGAGAGGAGATTTTTTTATTGAACAATTATGATTACTTTAGAACACATTATAAATTACCATAAAATATATGTAAAATTATCAATTTAGATACGAAATTATATATAATATATTCATATAAATAGAAAGCGAGTAAGAAGATAAAATGAAAAACGAAATATATATTTAAAAAAACAACAACAACACAACCAATTAGTCGAATATTGGTGCCTGCCTTAAATTTCATAGTCACGTTACTTACTTATAAAAATGCTCAAATTAAACAAAATAACGTCGATGCGTATTAAAACAACACTATAAAAGATCGGTTTTGTGCCGCTGCCCACGCGCGGGTATCGCACAACGGGTCGACCTCACAGCGATTTAATTTGTTCGACACAACGATAGCATGTTGATGTGCATGTTGAAATGCATGTTAGTGATGTGCGTGTAAGTTGTCAGCGGACACGCCTCGGTGATCCTTTCAACGTCTGGAGACAAAAGGCGCAAGAGAACTGGCCGACGTATAGACATTGTCATTGTTCTTGCGTCGAATTGGGTTAATTTTGTACTGCTACGGTTTCTAAGAACTTTACACTGCTGTTATAATGCTGTGTATTTGACTTTAGGTACTTAATTCTTTCGACAAATGAGTCGCCAGAGTTTTTTTATATTATAAGAGTATCTATCGATTATTAGTCAGCTTAATAACTTTATATGCATTTATCAAGTCAAGTCTATTGAAAAAAATAGATAGTAGTTTTACGAGTATATATGACAAAGAAACATTATAACCATATAGACCCAGGTGTCTAAAATATGAGAAATTTGAAATTATTAATTTAAGCATTAGGCCTGTCTCATAAATTGTAATTACAACATAAACAAAGAATAGCTTATTAATTTGATAAATTAGTAACATAAATAATGAATCAATTGCATCAGAGTATTTGAAAAAATAATAGACATACAAAACTTGAAAGGCTTTGAAATACGCACTCAATTTAATTACAGAGGGGCATGCCAAGTTAGACAATCGAATTACTGTAAATAAAATAAATGTATTTCGCTGTCTCGTAGCGCTGCACATGACAACGCTGAAACTATTTTAATACCACGAATAACAGAAACAACGAACTACATGATACGTCAATAATTAAAATTTAAATCTTAATATTTGCAAATAATAAAGATACATTGTAAAATACGAGTACTATGTAAGAATTTTAGAACTTATCGAAATCCTTTTGATAGAAATAGTATTAAAACTAAAACTAGAGTATGAGGATCCCATCCTGGCCGATTTCGACCAAGGCGATAACTTGCGAATATTTTTGGAAGCTATCAACTGCGCAGAAGATACTATTGTGCCAAAGTGTACGCGCAAGCACAGAGCAACTCATTCCTGCCAACCTATGTAACGCTGATGAGGTAAGATCGGAGGTAGACTAGGTTGCAGTGTCAGAAACACGAGGACAATCACAACACAACCAGACCCGAAAACCAACAATTTGTGTTTGAGCACAAATGTTGGTTTCCGGCTGATGTATTCGAACCCAGGACCCCCGGCGTAGAAATCAGGTACTCTGCGTTCGAAAAACACCAGTACACGATTACGGCTTATCCTACCAACTTGAGAGAAACCATTATCCAGCAGTGGATTTTGCAATCGTTGATGATGAATACGAAGTAAACAAAAAGATTTATAGACATCGATTAATCGATATATTATACTTATATTTATATGCGATATTTACAGGCGATAGGTGTCCGGCAGAGTAGAATAGCACCTACCTCTTCCTTACCGAGGTGTCTAAGGTATTGTACCGACAACCTTCATTCGTGCGACTAACATCATACAATGGGGAGTAAGAATTTTTAGGGATAATGTAAATCTCGTTTCCCGCGGCGTGAAAGTTGACGTGTCGTGGCTACGGGTGTGGTGTCTGCCTATTCCCTTATGTAGAAAAAGGAGTGACTGTATGTATGTATGTATTTACAGTAAATATTTGCAATCGGCCGGTCATATAGCCCGTAGAACCGAAAACCGTTCGCGAGGAAAGGTTTTCAAGGTGACACCTCGTACCTACCAGCAATCTTAATTTAGGGCGACTCCTCACTAGATGGGGTGACGACCTGACGTACGGTTTTGCGGTTGTTGTTGTTGATGGATTCACGTGGCTCAGGACTAGGACTTTGTGGCAATCTATGGGGGAGGCCTATTTTCAGCTGTGGACTTGTGGCGAGCTGAAATGGTGATGATTAGAGAAAAGTTTGATTGAAATAGCTTTAGTTTTCAGACGTTAGCTTACGCATATAAGTGAAAAGCTACCAAAACAAGAAATAGTTTCATGAGCATATAACGAATTTATATCATAACTAGCTGTGCCCTGCGATTTCACCCGCGTAAACTAAGCCTATGACTGCGCCGTACGGCATAGTGCAGCATTCACAGTTCGGTCCTATTTTCGATAATGTTCGGTTCTCAGCGTGCGACTCCTAAGGTTATAGAATAATTTATTATAGCTTATAAACTTCATCAATAAACGAGCTATGTAACGCAAACATATTTATTTAAATTTATATTTATATATATGTGTATATTATTATAGCAGTAAGATTTTTTATTTAAAAAAAAACTTTTATTTTGCGACGGTAAATCATTGCATCATTCATTTTAATTAAATTATTAAACGAAAATTTTATAATTCCGAAACCCATGACTCTGCATGACATGGATAAATGGTCGGGCTGATCACGGTTATTGAAGTCTGCTCGGATCGAAATCTTCAGTAGTCGCCATGTTATGGTAACATTAACTAAGGTAACATTAAAATGGTCACTGGGTTCTTAAAATTTAGAACAATAAATATTCTAAAACATTTCATTTGCGTCTGTAATTCACTGAAAATCGTATTGTATTACGATGATGATGATATCACATGAAGCAGAATCAGAAATAAATCAGAAATTACATCTGAACTACACCAAGTGGAACACTGACTTTCATTTAAAGAGAGGGTTTTGAACCGACAAGAGTCCCGCTGCTCCAGTGGGGATTGACGGACCCATGTATTCGAAATATTTTTATTACTTACACATGCAGGTTTCCCCACGATGTTTACCTACTTCAGTGCTGGTGTGATAAATCAGTTTTTTTTTAGGTGCCGACACCGTGGTTTGAACCCAGGTCACACTGTAACATTTAAGGTGAGCACCCGAGTATGTGTTGTCGCGGCTCATGTGGGTATAATCCTCATATTATTTTGTCGTGTTAAAAAAATAGCGTGCATCCATCACTATCAAGTTTCACGACCATACGCAGATGGTCCATGACCAACTGTAGAGGGCAGCTGCCAACTTTATCAACAACGCAGCCGAGTAATCATATAATCCGTCTTGCCAATCTTACATAAGTTATTATGGTATTGCAAAAAAAAAACATCTGCCATAAATCGCAATACAAACTACAATTTATTTGAAATTAAACGACTATAGACCTTGTGTAATATATTAATATTACTTATATTTGTATTACCTATTTAAACCCCGATAGAAAATTACGCTCGCTGATGGTACTGACATAGAAGATTCCTATCTGAATGAACATTCCACTCTACAAAAATTCTATTCATCGACCTTAACAATAAGGTAAAAACAAACACCGACATTAAAAGACCGCTCTATCAAAAGGTCTTAATTGGGAAGGCAGATGGTTCCTTTTACCCACGTGCCTGTGGCGCCTCAAACTTACGAGTACTTAACATATTTTATTACCCTAAATGCCTTAATATTACTTGTAATTATTCATCTTAAAGCATTACCATAAGGTATATATTGCATTGATGCAAAATGTTTCTTAAACCTTACGAATAATGAGGATACGACCGAAGAAAGATCGAGAATGCAGGATATACAAGGCGGGGTTTTGTTTTTTCCAAGGCCGTATCTTTTTTTTTGTAAGATTGAAGGTGTGAAATGTGGGTCAATTGATCCAGTGGCTTTAAAACTTACCCGCAGGCAGATGTTTTTAGAAGAATAATAATCTTGTAGTCTACCGTCGCAATTTTCAACTCACCTGGAAAGGAACAAAATTAATGATTAATATCAACGTTTAAATGATTTAATAACGTTTGTAAATATTTTTAAAAGATGATATATAATAATCAAAAGCTAATCTTGATAAATCGATTAAAGGAAATCGAAGTAAGCGGTAGTCATATTTTTTTTTAATTACAATTAATGGTTTTCATTTTAGATCGTAAAATTAATTTAGGTCCATTTACATTATATATATATTGTTATATAAAATTGCGTGAAAATGTGATGTTCATAGATGCGTGTTAAATAACTGTTTCATTCATTTTCACAGGAAAATAGATAGCACAAAAAAAGTAATAAATTGCATTTAATTAGGAGAAACTGCCACTGCAATATAAGGTAGTCCAACCTATTACCGATAAACTGCATAAAGCTGTCACTACTTTCCAACGAGTTCAGCTTGTGTTTGTTGAAATATCCGTACCGACTATTGACTGAGGCTTTTGATCAGCGCGGCATTCAATTATCCTTACCCAGTTTTTAATTGAACTTTAAGTTGGTCAATACCACTTTTACAACAGCGAATAATAGTTTAGACTGACACAACACCCATGATTCTTAATATCAAGTATCAAGTACACCGAAAAATATGTATGTCAATGATAAAAATAAGAACCCAAAATAAAATTATTAAAATTTTATTTCAGTACCCCTACCTTACTCCACCCACAAACCAGTTATATAGAAATACCAAAATATTCAACATAACACAACTTTATAAACATGCATTTTAATAAAAAATATTACTACAAAACTTTTGTTGCTATCTATGGCGGCGGCCATGTCCAGCAGTGGACTTGTGATAGGCCTGAAACGACTTCAATTCAATTCAGTCCAATATACAATTTCAAAAAAAAGTTAATACACACAAGCTACGAAATAAAAACAAAATAAAACTCGTTAGCTCACGCACTAATTACGGGCACAGCTATATAATAAGTTACCAAATGAAATATAAAACAATGCGTTATAATACATATTTTTAGGGGTAAAATTAAGACCTATATTTTGCACGATGCAATATAATTTTGTTTTTCAAATACGAAATGTCAGTGTTCAATGCATTAGAGGTAAATTGTTTTAATTTAAGTATTTTGTATCTCATTTTAAGTGAACCTATGTTCTTATGGGAAATAAAAATTGTATAAACCTAAAAAAACTGATTATGGACCTTAAAACAAACCCGATAAAATTTCATTTACTAATATTGTAAAATAAGAATTTTGGGAAATATTATTAGCAATAACGCGATGAATTTCAACTTCTATAAACTTCTAATCCATCAACAGCGTCTAATGAAAAAAAATCCATGCCGTCTTGGGGGTATCGTTTACTGACGAAAAAATTCCAGAAAAATTACGATGGCTTCTACATATGAGGAAATTTAAATAACAAAATAATACTAAATATATTATTTAGCGATCAATAAATACACACATACGTAGATGACATGTATGCCGCATAGCACGTGTGCGTTTTTCATTTGAAAATAATATCGGGGATGGCATTTTATTGACAACTTAATAATTATACTCGTAATGTTTCTAATCGGATTATGCAACTAATGTAATCTGTTGTTCATAACGCATATTAATGCTCTCAAAGTTATTAAGGAAAAAGTAGACAAGTTCTACTAAAAGTTCGAACATAAATTGGTGTAAAAATTTAAGTCATATCCATTTGTTTCTAACAAATTTTATCCGGCGATGTAGGAAGGAAGCCTATATCCGTCCAGGAAACATAAGCGAAAGAGATGGATGTACGAGGCAAGTTAAACTAAGAGAGACAACCAGTGTTTGTATGGGCAATTTGTGGAGAGCGAGGAAACTTAGTTCTGACTTGTTGCTTCCGAATTCTTTCGTTTATCTTCTAATGGCAATATTATCCCCAACAAAATAGAATGGCATGAAAATTAATTAATATATAAAAATATGGCATTATGTAAAAATTATTAAAACGAACTGAAATGGAAATACAATTACGAATTTAAATGACAATTATTACTGTAGAAAAGGTTGTTTACATAATATATATCTTTAATATACGACTACCGCGTGGTCTAGTGGTCAGACTACCTGACCTCTACGCCACTGTCCTTCGTTCGTCGTCCACGGGTTCGAAGTTCGAAGTCCGGAGTCAACATTTGTGTAAAACACAAATTGTTCGTTTTCGGGTCTAATACATTTTCTTAAAAATCGTTGTCTTCACACAAGTGCAAACTTATATCAAATGATCATAAAATAATAATGATGTCATATTTTGTTAATTGCATTTTTAATTTTTAATTTACCGCTTGTCCGACGGTGAAGGAAAACGTAGTGTGGAAACCTGCGTGCTTGAGTTAAAAAAGTACGTATAGTATATGCTGCCTTCCGTATAAGATAAAGGAGCATCGAATGCAATACAAAACCCGGACCCGAAAATAAATACTTTGTTTTGCACAAGTATTGGCTTTAGTTGGGATTCGAACTCCGGATCCAAGAGATAGGTACGCTTATCAATGAGCTACGCGGCTGTAGTTTTGAAAAATTAGTATACTATATTCTAAAGCGCATGTCGGACCGATAGGTGTCCGACAAAGTAGCCTACTTCTTTCCTACCGAGGTGCCGTAAGAGGCGACTAAGGTATTTTACGGACAGTCTTTATTCGCGCAGAACTAAGTCAGCGGCGGCAATAATAATCTATCCCAGGGCTTCGTCTCCTAGTTTTGAGAACCCTTGTTGCTTCAGCTATCTGACGCTAATCTTTGGCGTTGATACTCGTATATCGAATAACGTTCAGTTCCGTGGTCATTTGGAAAGAAAGGCCAAGTTGGCCTCAAAAAAGCTCGGCGTGCTCAGTAGAGCGGGACAGCCTTTTATGCCGACCCACGGCTTGCACTGTACAAGGCGCAAGTTCGGCCACACATGGAGTTCTGTTCTCATCTCTGGGCGGGGCGCCTTAGTATCAGCAGAATCGTCAACGACTATGCAATTTCTATCACATTTACCATGGGTAGTGTTCCGAGGAATTGTTCGGAATTATTCCAGCCGCTGTTTTTCGCCATCGTACATCGCAGCTCAGCACAAAATTCTACATCATCTTGATGGTTGGCATTCCATCACTGCGCGCTTCTCGCGGAATTTTCTGTCACGTACAACCACTCTGTGGAACTAGCTGCCGCTAGCGGCATTTCCGGTCCGATAAGACTTAGAAACCTTCAAGAAAAGGGCCTATTCCTTTCTCAAAGGCCGGCAACGCACCCGCGATTCCTCTGGTATTACGGATGTTAATGGCGGCCCCCCGTCACGTCTCGTTCGTTTCCCACGTCGGAAAAAAGTGGGCTACGTGTGTTGCCTTTGCTTACCCCTTTTTTTGGGAAAAAGGTGTAACTAATATGTATGTGTGCGTTTCCGTCAAATATCTGTATGAGTTAACTTCATAGCGCTTCGCCGATCAGTGGATCGGCTCGACGAGAGACAACCACGCAGCCTACCACTACCTGAACTAGAGAACAACACAATGTTATCAACATTCTTTATCGACAATGGATGTAGTTGTCTATGGGTCATAGCGACTACATCCCGTGAGTTAGACTATGTGCTCCTTCACAAGTCTTAGGCATAGTCGTCAGCCAGTTGGCAGCGCGCGGTTTAGTTCATATTTGTATGGCGAACTAGTTAGCTTTTTCAGATCGCTAGTTATTTAATGAAATCTTTAAATAATGTACCACTAAATTTTTTAAATATATTGGAAGATCAAATTATCAAATCAGCACTGTATGAGGAGTACTGTCCTAATACAAACCAAGCTGAGTCTTTTTTATTTGCCTTGTGCTATTTGGTTTTTCTTATCTGTATATAGGCAATAAGCCGTGTTGCAGCGTCTTAAGAGAATCTACCACCCCATCTCATCCCGTGGGTGTCGTAAAAGTCGGCAGAGAGAAAATGAAAACCAGGAGATGGGCAGCAGCATCTCCTTGAAAGATCTGAGTTAATAGAACTGCGGTTGCCAACCCGCCTGCCACGCGTGGCAACTATGGCAATATGGAAATATGGGATCATTGACGAACTAGTTTACTTTCGACCTAGGTTCACAGCAATCGTTCGAATCGTCACAAACTAAAATACTAGTAGAACATGCCATTGAAAGTTACACACAATATCTTTATCGAATTAGCAACAAACATGTATCACGATTTTGATACTGCTATTCAAAAGTCTGTTCATATCATGCTTAATGTAGGACAAACATCATTTATATAAATTGATTGCGTGTTCAAAGAGATTGAATATATTAATGTCTAAATAACTAATTTTGATTCTAGCAATAAATGAACGTCGACGATCATTCACGTGGATATTAAATACGAGAAAGTTTGTTGCATAATTGGAAGGTTGGTACAAACATTTGTATCGAACAAGAGTTTTTATAACAATGTAAATTTTTAGGCCTAAGGGTTCTTGTTTCAGTATCATATTACCGCCAATTTTCGATACCACTTATTGGTATATAATCATGGTCGAACAATCTTGCACCAAAAATATTACAGAAAATAGTGTGGCTCCTTAAACAACTTTAACAATAATGAACCAATTTTCAAAATTTTATGGTCAGGGTTTTTGACAGCAATTATTCGTGCAGAATAACACCATATGCAATGCTGTCACTATACTGCTCGTGGGAACATAATGAGTGAGAATTTTTTGACTCGTACCAAAATGGCGATGAAACGTCTCGTTTCCTGCGGGGGCGTAAAGTGGACTATGAGTGTGGTTTCTGCCTATCCCTTATATGGGAATAAGGCGTTACAGTATGTATGTTTTTGACAATAGCGTACATGGAAAGAAATTTTAAAGGATTAAATTACAAGGGAGTCTCATAAAATAATTATTCTTATGTCTAATCCCATTTTCTACAGTCTAGGGATACCGGATATATTCATCTAATATAAGACAAACTTCAAAAGTCCATGCAAAATGATCTTAAATCTCATGAATCGGTAGACATTGTAGTGATTTTAGTAGAGTGGACCTCCGGATTTTTTCGACCACGGCGATAATGAATGCTGTCGGTAACTATTAACTGCACATATTACAGTGCAAGTGTATGTAAACACAGAGGCACTAACTTGCTCTTACCTTCCTGCTCCGATATAACGCTCATGCGATAATATCGGAGCTAGTCAATATATATTCTCTAGAATACAAATTAATGTACCCGCCACAGGCGAGCTTGTGTGAAAACGCTAATGAAATTAGAAGAAGCGAAAAATGTGTGTAAGGATCGTAGCAAGTGGAAAGATGTGGTCTCTGCCTAACCCAATAGGAAAGAGGCGTGACTGTATGTATGTATTGACCTTTTAAGCCTGTTTATTTTTGTATACTTTTTCAATAAAATACAAGAACAGCAAGTTATAACTTCCTTTCAGCTACTATATCTCGATTGAACTCGTTCTGTAGTTATTTTACTATACAGATTTGTTCACTGAATTATTACATAAAATAGAAGAACAGAATTAGACTGTATGTTATATTTAGGATGCATTATAAATTAAGGAAAAGTAATATTTATAACTGGTTTATTTACAATACGGGTTACAATGACATTAAATGACATTTGTATTTTAAAAGAACCTGTATGATATGTAAAAATAATTATTTTTTATTTTTACCTGTATTTATCCACAGTCGGGAAAAGATCTCCCCATATGTTCCTATCCTGGCAATATGCATACATCCATTATTTATTGAGAGCGTCGCGGTCGTCTCGTCACCTTCTTTCTAATGTCGTCCTCGAATATAATTATTTCATAAAAAGAACTGATATTTTAAATGTACTCGTATCATCTAATCGGTAAAGAAGGCATAGCATCTCGTACTGTCACCACCAATCCACCTGCCAAGCGCGGCGTGATTTTCTAAATCCTCTCTTCTTGAGAGGCCTATGCCCAGCAGTGGATTGGTGAGGAAGGCTGATGAGAAAGAAGTAAAAGAAGACGATTTTGTGTACATAATAGTTATTTTTCTAAAACACTAGAATGCATTCCTCTGCCAACATTACCCATCATAATATTTAACTCATAATATAATTTATTAGTATTATTACCGAAATGAATACTAATTTTATTTTATTAATTATGATTCACTAATACTGGACACCTGCAGTGCACAGGCCGCTTCGTTTGATAGAGAGAAATGATTGTATTAGTAAAAATATTGCCATCAAATGTATTGGGTAATAAACCCTTTATTAGTTATATTTTGTTGGCTAATAAAAACAACAAGCCTATCAAACATGGCGTATTTATTATTATATATATTGAAAAGTATTTCTGAGTGTTTTTAGTGATTTACTGGTATGGGTTACCGTCTAGGCAGGTACCACTCAAGGGCCAGTTATTCCGCCGTGAAGCAGTAGTGTGCAAACATTACTGTGTTTCGGTCTGAAGGGCACTGAGAGCTAGCCTAATCACTGGGCATATGAGACTTAATAACTGATGTCTCAGGGTGACGGGCGGAGTGTTGTGTAATACAGAAATGTTCTAGATGACACAACCTTTGTTATGGGCAGACACTTACCATCAGGTGAACGTTTTGCTCTTTCGCCTACTTTGTCCAATAAAACTTAGGATTCCGTTGCATTGCATACATTGGAAAGTGTAGACTGGCTAACGACCCTTCCATCGCTTGGCTAACGACAGCCCGTTCCGAGAGGTTGCCGGGGGCAGCAAGTACTGCCTTCGGCACCGTCTCTGTCACGATGACTCGAGCGTGAGCACGGACGGATTGACAACGGACAGTGGCCATTACGGCGAACCCTCCTACTTGAGAGCGGTCAATGTTCAGTATTAACAGGATGATGATGAATAAGAGGCAGACTGCGTGTAATCATCATTTCGCAATTTTTTGGAATGTACAATATAGATCGGATTGTTACGTCGCCGCGTGATGACGATGATTTCGTTTAGCCACTACCACAGGTCGATGATGATACGAGTAAGTCTGGAATAAACGTATAGTGAAAACGTATTAACACCCCACAGCTGTGCACTTCAAGTTTCCATCACCCCCTCCGCAGTTTGTCTACTTTCTTATCTTACATTATTTCTCTAAAAAATTCAGTCAACAATTTAAGTGGTTTCGATCGGGATTCGAACTGAATACCATGAAATTAACGGCACGCTCTGACCTAGCCCGGGCAAGTTATCGCAGCACCAATGAAAATGTTCTCATAACAGGATGACGTTTTTTTTTGTACTTTCAAAACTTAGAAAGACTAATCGGTAACTTACAACTTTTATAAAGGAAAATACTTTCCGGGTTTAATAAATGATTCAGCGGAAATATAAGAAGTATTTTTAGAAATCTCGTTCTACACGTTTCAGTTTCACAGTCCCTGTGAAATACTTGATTGCCACCTTGGTAGCTCTCGTTTGGGGGATTTTGCATAGTTGCCACGCTTGGCAGAGCGGGTTGGCAACTAGTTTTATTTATTATATTTTCCAGCAAGAGCTGCTGCCCCATCTCCTGTTTTATTTTCCCTCCTGTTACTTTATACGACACCCGGGATGAGATGGGGTGGTAGATTCTTTTAAGCGTACCACACGGCTAGTATTTTTATCTATTTTTTGTTAATAATTTATTCTTCAGATGTAAAAGGAAAAACTGAAAAGAAATAAAAAATATTGTATTTAGTAACGGATTACGAAACATGATGTCGCTGATTCGACTATCGTCGAAACCTAACACAACCGACCTAGCATCTAGCACCTAGCACCACAATAAGACCTAGCAAAACCGAATAAAATACGTAATGAATGAAAGAAAGTTTATTTGCTAAGATCCGCATGCGAAATATAAAGTGGTGTTAAGTTAAGTTACGTAGTCACTCTACGACAGTGAGCCGCGGAAATACTGACTCGGAAAACGATGATGTAAAAATCGTCGAAAAAATGTTGATTCTCTATTTGTAGTCGTCTACACAAAATAAACCTGTCCTAAAAGGAACAATTTTACGTAAATACTACGCTTAGAAAAAGGATCGATGTTCTCAGCAGATCTGTGTGTTTTCGCTCTGGCATTTTTCAAAATGGTTATTCCGCCACCCATTGGTATAATAAATAGAGTAGTAAACCTCATAATAACGTAGCAAAAAGTGTAACCTCTATTCAATCGCACCATCTTGTAAATATCTTTGGAATTAGTTTTTATTATAATTATCTTTTTTTTTAA
Source organism: Luehdorfia chinensis (assembly GCA_019845155.1). Taxonomy (NCBI): domain Eukaryota; kingdom Metazoa; phylum Arthropoda; class Insecta; order Lepidoptera; family Papilionidae; genus Luehdorfia; species Luehdorfia chinensis. Next base: position 1,128,090 of record JAHVAK010000612.1, read on the forward strand.
TTTATGTAGTTCAATTTTCTTTCTCTACTTGATTTCATAGAGATGGCAATATTACTTGCATGCTACCTACCATATGAAAAATTTACCCAAAATTGATTTATTTTATATGGATTTAACTTTAAAAGATTCAAATAAATTCAATTTATTGTAATTTTTAATGTAATATAATTTAAACTAGACGGCAATCGTAGTTTTTCATAAAACAAAACTTAAGGCCATGGGATCAGATGTGTGCTATATGATTTTTTTTTAGAAATACTCCACAAAAAATAATGCAATTAAATGAAAAACCACGGACACTACCTATTTTTTCTTGATCCTCTTAAATTAGGTTAAAAATATTCAATAAACTTAAAATAATCATAGACCACACCTGACGCTATGATATGTTTCTACCGGTCGATTTCGTAACGCCGACATCTTCCTTCACAATGTCAAGATTTCATTTGTTCCGGATATATTATGGTGAAGGTGACTCATTAACTGGTGGTAGAATTACCATCTTAGTGCCAGTTATTCTCCCGTCAAGCAGTAATGTACAAACATCACTGTGTTTCGGGCTGAAGGGCACTGATAGCTAGTGTAATTACTTTTAACTCCATTGTTACATTGATTGTGGGTAGATTATTTCGAGTAAGCGAAAATCGGTCAGGAAGTTACACTAACTTGTCTTTAACCTTCCTTTTTCCTATTTTTTATGCTACTTTTAAAAATAAAAATACAAAAATGGTTCACAATTTACTCGTATTTCTTACAACATACATACATCTTCACAGTCACGCCTCTTTCCCATAGGGGTACGCAGAGACCACATCTTTCCACTTGCTACGATCCTGACACACATCTTTAGCTTCTTCTACTTTCAATAGCGTTTTCACACACGCTCGTCGGTTGCTTTTAACGTGACCTTTCCTCAAAAGTTAAAACAAAACTTTTATATGTGCATTAAAGGCAATCTAATACACACATGACGCGAAACTTAATAATTGACTACTTAATGCAGTGAACATAATTATGAAATCTAAACGTAATTAAATATACCGCACATTCTCCTCGGGGGTCCGACCCCCGAAGAGTACTCGGTCGTTCTTACTGGGACGACGCGCCTATGCCGTTTTATGAAATGTGATATACAGGTATAGGTCTTAAGTAAACATTGCCGAAATAACCGAAAATAAACGTTAGGTCCAGGGTTCTCTAAAATATATCAGGCATAATGCATATAGCCATTACAGTTTTCATCCGAAGTAACTCATCATCAATCTTTGATTACTCAACATCACAGCGTGTTTTCCATATACCAACCATTTGAACAAAATTGTCATTGAAAATAAAATTGAGGTGTGCAAAATAATGATCATTACGAATATACTGAAGAATGCAATTTGAACGAGGCACTGGGCACCTTAGTCTGTTTCTTAGCTTCGAGCCAGTGTTTATCGGGAGATATCTATGTCCAGCAATGAGCAGCTGTAACAAAATCAGTAGTAACTAAACCATTAATTTATACCACCAAAAAAAATAGTATCTGTAACTATTTCAAATTTCAATGGCTTATTCGGAAATTACATATACCTGGAACTTATGGTGTTGTATTTACTGGTAGTAGGTACCACCCCAGGGCCAGTTATTCGTCTGTGAAGCAGTAGTGTTTTTGGTAGAGCAACCATTACTGTGTTCGGATAGGTAGGTAAGGGCACTGAGAGCTAGTGTAATCACTGGGCATATGATACTTAAGAACCGATATCTCAGGGTGACGGGCGCAGTGTTGTGTCACACACAAACAAATGTTCTGAGTCAAGCAGCATCTCTTATGGGAAAATGTTGCACTTACCATCAGGTGAACGTTTTGCTCGTCTCGTCACTTTTTCCAATAAAATAAAAACTTCCAACACATTACTAATTATGTGTGATCTCTATCCATACCAAAACCGTTAATTTATCTTTGTAGTTAAGATATTTTAGGCTCAACAGCATAGGACAGTGGCCTTTTACTATAATTGTTTTATATTAATTGTCCACGATTATAGTGGCGAGGTAACAATAATACGACTATAATAGTAAATTGTTGGATAATGCATGTAAACATATTTCAGCTGCCACAGAATTTTAACACACATTGATGCTTAGGCAGGCGAGTAAATTAAAGTGAATATATTCGTTGCCGTGTGATGGCGGCTTAAGAGAATCTACCATCCTATCTCATCCCGTGGGTGTCGTAAAAGTCGACGGAGGGAAAATGAATACCAGGAGGTGGGCAGCACCATCTCCCTGGAATATCTGAATAAATAAACTGCTGTTGCCAACCCACCTGCCAAGCGTGGCAACTAATGGACATACTTCTAATACCTAACCAGTATATGTATATTTGATAAAATGACTGAGTTTACTATCACATTGCAAGATTCAAGTTAACTCATGCTGCATGTTAACTCATGGGACATATATTTGTATAGCCTTCAGGTAGTTTCGGATCTTGGTGTTTGTGCATGTGAAATTTATGGTTCTGAAACGCACCCATGATACAGGAGAGGATTTTGGAGGCGTGAAAAGATTGCCAAGCTGCTCCAATGCGGGTTGGCGGACTGCACATGTGGCTCCACGGCTTATTTAAGTTTTTTTTTAGTTCACAGGGAATCATTTCTTAAAATGTATCAATGTACAGATTATAAATAGATTCCGTAGTTATAACTATGAATAAAATCTACGAAAAAAAAAACCAACAGGCATTGCTCGTTGAACGAATCTGAAATCATTATTGCATTAAAATTAAAAAAAAATAGTATATAAAGTATATATAAGTAGGCTTAAATAACACAATATTTTTTCGTAAGTTTATTCAATAGTTGGATTGTTATCATATAAGATAATAAAGTTAAATTCAAATAATGCTGTGCATAGTTTTTAAATTTACAGTTTTTACTGGTGGTAGAAATTGTATGCAGTTATCCATCTAGGTATGTACCAACCTAGGGCCAGTCATTCTGCCGTGAAGCAGTCGTGTGTAAAGATTATTGTGTTTCGGTCTCAAAGGCACTGAGAGCTAGCGTAATCACTGGGCATGAGACTTAAGAACTGATGTCCCAGGGTGACGAGCGCACAGCGGTGTCACTCAGAAAAATTCTGGGTGACACGGCATTTGTTATGGGGCACAGCACTTACCATCAGGCGAACGTTTCGTGCGTTTCGACACTTTATCCAACAAAAAAAAAATCAGGTGAATACTGATGCTCACCACTACAGCAGGTGGATTAATTAAAACTAAAACTTAATAATTTAACACGAATAGTGTTAATAGTTTTAATTATTAAAGTATTTGTTCTTCATTCAACGAGCCAGTGGAGCCCGTAAGTAACCCAATATCATTGCCCACGGTGTCTAGTAGACCTCCAGCTGAGCACTATAATGCCCGCCGCGGCGTTGTAATGGCACACTCAGAGACAGTCATTACACATAGCGCCTTACACGTGACGGCTAATTAAATAAACCATTTAATTTATCGTATAAACAAAGGGAATTATTAGTATATTATATTAAAGCGAATTTTCCTATGCAGGAATTCGTCTAGGACCAAGGCCATACGTTCACAGGGCCAGTTAATCTACCGTGAGGCAGTAGTGTGCAAACATTGTATTTCGATACTAATGGCTCTGATAGATAGTGTAATTACTGGATGATGAGCGCAGTGTGGTGTCCACACGGAAAAGTTCTGAATGACACAGCATTTGTTAACGACAGACGTTGTACTTACCATCAGGTGAACGATTTGCTCGTTTCGTTACTTTCTCCAATATTATAAAAAAACTGCGTGATATATACTACGGTATATTACTATGGAAATTTCTTCATTTCTTACTCATAATATCCACTGGTTTCCATAAAATAGATTAACAAACTAGACAACTATAATAACTAGGGTTGGCAACTATAGTAAGATTGCTTGCAATATCCTCGGTGATGGATTGTGTTATGTTACTTAATATTTTATCAATATTTGTTATCCGTATAGAGTACATTGCGGTGTTAGAGCTCGTCGCCAAAAATGTAGTGTTAAGAGAAATAGCGATATTTCACACTCACTTAAAATTATAGAAACTGTATCGTACAAATATTGCTTTCGCTTAGATTCTAACCCACGGTTCATGTTGACAGTAAAAATATCATAATTTTTTTTTTCAAAAGTATTTTGCAGACGGGTTTATTTTTTAGAATAGTGTACCAGTAAATGATAGAAAATTAGAATTGCTAAGATCTGTACAGCTCAATAGTGGCAGTGAGACCACTACGCCGCAGGTTCTGGTCCAATCTCAGCCGGAGCCAACATTTATGCTAAGACACAAATTGTTCGTTTTCGGATCTGGTTGTGTTGAGATTGTCCCCCTTTTTCTGACACTGCAATACGAAACACCTTAGATGCTTCTGCCCGTCGCCGGTCTGGATAATTTTGATCGTGCATATTTGTGGTTATTTGGCCATCTGTAGGAGGTCTTAAGGTTTGTCTGGCATTTCTCTAAACCGACTTCTACACCATATAGTAAACATATGTTTTTTTATTTTATTACTAGCGGCATGCCTGGCGTCGCCTAGTTATAATTTTGTTCATAAAGTGATGCGCCCACCACCTATCACACCAAGTTATTGTGTTGGTGATTATATTGTGTTGGTGAAACATGGATTGTGGCAGTCATCTGTTTTTGCAGTGAGGGCCAAGTCTCTGAATACCCCTTATGGGATACAGTCGTGATCTATGTATGTATGTATCTAGTGATATGCTTAATAAATAAACTGCTAAAGACATTGTGCGGACATCGTTAATACATGCAGAATAACATCATATTATGCAATGATGTCAGTATACATGCTCGTGGTAACGCAATGGGGAGGAATAATTTTTTTTATTCTTACTGAAATTGCTCCGACGTGCTTCGCAACCCGTCACGTCTCGTGTGTGGTCTCTGCCTACCCCTGACATGGGAAAAAGGCGTGTTTGTATGTATCTATATTTGATAGTACTACCAAACTTTTTCCGTCTTGTCTCACTAATTATACCGTTAATGTTCAGCTCCTATTAGAGCTAGAGCAATTTTTAAAAAAGTTTCTGGAGAAATGCAGTTCGTAGCAAAGAACACCGTATGCAAATTTATTTAGTGGTTCTCAAGATTAGCGCGTCATACAGAAGGACAGACGCTTGCCAGGGGCTTCCTTTTATACTATGCATTGATATAAGTAGAAGTACACTTATATCAATGCATAGTATAAAAGGCATTTCATTTCAGCCTGTCACTAGTCCACTACCCAACAAAGGCTTCACAAAAGTTTGTAGCTCTTCAGGGGATTTTACCATAACGTTGCCACGTTTGGAAACCGCAGTTTATTTATTCAGATGTTCCAGAAAGATGCTGCTGCCCATCTCCTGGTTTTTATTTTCCCTCTTTCGACTTTAAGATACCAACGGGATGAGATAGGATTGTCGATTCTCTTAAGCTGCCACCACACGGCGGAAAGGCATTCAAGAAAGTAAAAAAGTAATTTATTGGTCGTAAAGAACAAAAAAACAACGAGAATGTAAAGACTTTGAAAACATTAATTGGCTACTTATGCGGGTTCAACGACACAACATATTACGTTATAAACTACGGAAAGTAAACACGGACGGTTTCTAATTCGGGAACGCACCGACCACACATGGTGACACTGATCGTCTCCAAAAACCGTCTTATTTCTGTCTAAAAGTAATGGACACCAGATTGTGTCAAAACTATACTATATTACGATTAAATAAACATAGACGAAAGCTTATTTGTTTATGTTTATTTAAGTTAGTATTAGGAAAGGGACTGTTTGGTTACGTGAAACCGTATTCGGAGGAATAATTCACTTTAGCTTATTTGTACAACTGGCTTATACGTCTAGAAGGCACTGGATTATTTATGGGGTTAGCAAAACTTATGAAATGTTTTCGCAATTCGTGTACTGGGGACAGAATATATCAAAAAATAAACGTTTATCTTAGACATATTCTACAAAATAAAGGTTTCTTTTTGACTGATATAATATTTCTTTGTGTAAGAATTTGTGTATTTATTGACCATTTTTTTAAGCAAACATTTATTATTTATACGGGTAGTAAGTATACCTGCAATTCTCTGGAATCATAAAACATATTTTATTTATCTCTTACTAAACCGAGATGTTTAAAAAGGTATCTCAATGGCTAAGCAATTGGCTTCTGCACCATGTTGTAAGTTCAATTCTCGCACTGGATAAACATTTGTATAGCATATAGATAGTTGTTCCAAATGTATATATAAATATTTAAATGTAAATTAAATATAAATATTTTCAAAACTCACTCAGGGATAGGTACTCTAAAAATGCTTATAATTATGGGCATAGTTATTTTTGTAATTCGTATGTATGAGTGCCATTTGCTTTGTATTGTTTGAGAACGCTCTAAGTCGCTTCAGATAGCTATGGAAAGGCTTATGTTTTGGTGTTTCTCTACTAGAAGTCGTTATGTTGATATTAGCTATTTTCGATTTCAATCGGGCAAATTGTTCGATTCGATTCGATTCGAACAGATAATGATTTAGGAAACCCTTTAACCCGTAGGATATCACTATACCATCCCTTCACCGCAAAATGTGTATAAAGCAAAGTAAGTGATGGTTTTTTTTTTATTGCATTAAGTGATGAAACGAGCAAAACGTTCACCTGATGGTGAGTGCAACGTCTGACTCATAACAAATGCTGTGCCACCCACAAAATTTCTGTATGACACTACACTGTGTCCATCACCCTGAGACATAGGGTTCTTAAGTCTCATATGCCCCGTGATTTTTTTTGTAAGTTTTCCCATTGTTTCAAGGGAAATTGCTATCGGTATACAATTTCCCTAGACTTTTTGGACATCTTAATGTACTATTTACTTTCTTTTTCTTTTATTTAAACAAGGCGTATTAAGGCTTAAAATATAGTTAACATTGTTAATTATTTATTTAAAACTTTGAGTTAAAGACTAATAAGATTTTTTTTGCAGTATTTATTATTTTTAAATTAGTAAAAAAACGCCGCATGAGTGATTATTATTTACAAAGTTTACTTAAGTACTAAGATTTTTTTCCCCATATTTTTGTTTAGTGATAATAATAACAATAAAAAAATACGTATATGTATAAAAATTATATCCTTTAGACAAGAAAAGAAAACAATAAGTGAATATATGCAAAACTTAGTATATTTTTGAGTCCATGTACAGAAAACTAACTAGTGGGGTGGCTACTGTTATTTATCTTTTTAAGATTATTTACGATGTGGTAGATGTGATTTTTAAAAGTAGCTGTGCTTGTTTCCTTACTTATTATTTGTGGTAATGTATATGGTTCTATTTTCAATCCCAAGCAGACCATTTCATTCTCGAGTCTGGTTCTATGGAAGATGGGGCAAGTTTGAAGGAGATGTGCAATTGACTGGAGACTAGAATGATCGCATGGGCATTTGTTGTTGTGGTAATTTTAAAACGATTTAAGTACTCCTTGTGGTATCCATGGTTGGTCAGGTATTGGGTTATTGCAAAGTTTGGTTTAAGGATTCTTTAGTTGATGTGAGGTTTTCATAAGTGGGACAAAGTGACTTGGTATATGTGCATTTATTTTCCTGGGAGTAAAATTTATTACGTGCAATTGCTGAACGTTCGCGGTTGAGTGCTCGGATATAACTCATAGGGAATTTCGAGTATTCCCATTGGCGATGCAAGGAAGCTGCGCTCTTGGCAGCTGCGTCGGCCTGTTCGTTGCCATAGATTCCCGAGTGGCCTCTGACCCAGAAGAAGTATATGGTAAGATTTAAAATACGACATTGATATAAAATTCTATGAATAGATACCACAAGAGAGTTGCGACTGTCCGGATTAGAGATTTCTTGCAGACCGGATTTACTGTCGGAGAATATGCAAGTTGGAGTGATGCTGTTATCCATTATCCATTCGCATGCTTTAAGGATAGCCAGTAGTTCGGCTTGGAACACAAAACATGCGTCGTAAAGCTTGTACTTCCGGATTACTGTGTTTCCATCAGGTTTATTTATGATGACAGCGGCACCCACTTTGTTATCATGATTGCTACCGTCTGTGAATATTCGGTAGCAATTGGATGAGTAATTTTTATTTATATCGTTTATGCCCAGTGATTACGCTAGCTCACAGTGCCCTTCAAACCGAAACACAGAAATGTTTGCATCTCGGTAACTACTTCACGGTAGAACAATTCTTAAGTCTCATGTTCAAACATAGTTTATAACATGAGTTTGCACACTTCTGCGTCACGGCAGAATAACTATATATTCCAAGAAGATGCCGCTGCCCATCTCTTGGATTCGACTTATACGACACCCACGGGATGAGATGGGGTGGTAGATTCTCTTAAGCCGCCACCACGCGGCGGAATGTAATGTTGGTTAATAAATCTATACTCATTTTTTTAATTTATTCTCGTAAAGCAGATGTAATACGAACCCGTTGCACTAGTTAATGGATAAGAAAGTAAATACATTTGCTACTAAGTTTTGGCTGTTTTCATATCTTTCAATTTACCAAAACAGTAGAGAAAATACTATTAGATTATAAATGTAACAGTATGTATATCAAAGGTCTTTTTAGAACAAACATGTTTTTAATTAACTTCATAAAGTCAGTAAAAGATAAATGATTTGAATTATCACGTAAGTTTTACCTTTATATCTCATTAACCTTTATCTAAGCAAAGGCTATTAGTTCTTGTCTCCACAGACAAAAAGCGTTTTGTTTCGCGGTTGCGCGCGTGTGGGCTACTAACATTCCAGGCTTAACACAATGACCGAAATGTTGATCTAAGGTTAATTAGAAATTAATTTATCCACTTTATTAAAAAAATCTGTTTTTTATTCAATATAGTTTATTTGCACAATAATAATAATCATCATCATCATCATTGCAGCCTATCACTACTCCACTGCTGAACTCATAGATTGTCACAAAAGTTTGTAGTTCTCATTTTGGGCAGTTTATGTATTCAGATGTTCCAAGAAGATGCTGTTGCCCATCTCCTGGTTTTGATTTTCCCTTTGTCGACTTTCACCCACGGAATGAGATGGGGTGGTAGATTCTCTTAAGCCGCTACTACACGGCGCATTTATGCATAATAATAACTGCGAGTTATTCTTTTCACTGCCACTGGTCCAGTGGTCTTTTTCCTGGCAATAACCAGAAAGAATCCCAGCTAGCTGTTTTAAATAATTGAAACAAGCAATTTTTTTGGACTGTTAGTCACTGTTAGCCCGAAGGCTTTCACAACTTCGCCGGATTAAAAAGTGGCCGAGCACAGAAGCACAGAAAGGCCCCGGAGAGTGCACCTCAGCTTGAACCGTTACCGGGAGCGCGAGAGTAAATTAAAATACTTCTTTTGTATATATTTCTAAGTGAGAGAGAGGTATAACTGCAAACACCGTTCGTCAAGTTCATTCTCCCATAACAAAACACCGTATGATATTATAATACGTGAATGAGTGGATATGTTTATCTAGCTGGTATAGCTTTGGTCAAACTCTTATTTTAATATAGGATGGATTCCTATGCAGATTCTCGTCGAATTCGTCTAGGAAGCCTACCACTCCAGGGCCGGTTATTCCACCGTGAAGCAGTAGTCTGCAAACATGACTGTGTTTCGGTCTGAAGGGCAGTTATAGATAGACTAATCACTGGGCATATGAGACTTAAGAACAGATGTATCAAGGTTATAGGCATAGTGTGGTGCAACACAGACATTTTCTTGGTGACACAGAATTTGTTATGGGCAGACATTGCAATTAGCATCAGATGAACGTTCAATATACATACTAAAAAAAATCCATACGTTATTTCCCCGAACTTCAAAATTTCAGAAAGTAAAATTTACTGCAAAATGAGTACGATATATAATTGAATGAAGATTCAGAAGTATTTGTGTAGCCTAAATAATTATTCTGATTCGAATGGCTATTTACGACAGCTTTACTTTACTAAAACAATACAAAAAGTTCTACTTTAAATGGGCATAATATTAAAGTTTGAGTAAAAAGATCGAACCCGCCATTAAGCTTTGTTGGAGTGGTTAACAGGAATATTAGAAATGATAATAGCATTGCTAGTATTCTTTAATAAAAATTGCTATGCTGATATAATACTATACTATTATTTATTAATATTATTTCGGTATCACGTACTAATACTAACACATTTTTAATCTTCCTCTGATCAGAAATGCTTGCTTTCTTTTGTAAGAGAACTTTAAGATCTGACAAGAAGATGTAAACACATTTGAATTATTACAACATCTGTAACACATCATTAAATCCTGCGAATATGTTCCCAAAGCTATTATCATTAGACATGAAAACGTCGACCTACATAATGTGCCCGTTGGATACCAGGAAACCAAAACACATGTTACTTACGTGACGTGGCCGGATATAAAACTTTGTAAGCTTTGTATGAACCTGACTCAATTCAACTAAAGACTATTGTGTAACTTGTGTAACAAAATCAAAATAGAGATCATAAAAATATATTCATGAAAGAAAATTAACCCCCCTACAAATGAGAGGTTACAAACTTTTGTGGCAATCTAAGAGAATCTACCACCACATCCCATCCCGTGGGTGTCGTAAAAGTCGACAGAAGGGAAAGTAAAACCAGGAGATGGGCAGCAGCATCTTCCTGGAACATCTGAATAAATAAACTGTTGCCAACCCGCCTGCCAAGCGTGGCAACTATGGCAAAACCCCTCCAATATGAGAGCTACAAACTTTTGTGGCTATCTATGGGGGAGGCCTATGTTCAGCAGTGGACTTGTGATAGGCTGAAACGACGACGATGGGAAGGCCTATGTTCAGTAGTGGACTAGTAATAGGCTGAAATAATGATGATGATGATGAAGTGACCGAATTGCGATTCGAACAAATAAAAAGATGTTAAAAGCTAATCTGATACTTAAAACGTTAAGGGAGTGTTTACTACTACAATAACCATTAAATAAAGAACTATTCGAGTAACTGAAATACAAAGAAATTATCCAAAAGCGAAAGACTAAAGTAAATAAAAATCGCCTTGATATTAAACCTGAAACTGCTGTCTATGTATAAGCGACCCATTCGACCTGAACTGGTTAACTTATTTTATTAGCGAACGCCCACGTTTCCACATATGAGACTATTAATCCAGCCATATACAGAACAAACACTGATTACCAGCTATTTCTGTAGTCGATATAAAGCGGTTAATGTTGAACAACCTTTAACAAAGTCTCTTAACAACTATTTTATGGAGAGTCATTTACGATTCCGATGTCTCACGTCGTTCTTTTTTTTCTCATTCACTAATTTCATTTTGTAAAACCTGTGTGGTTAAGTTGTTAGCTAATGGGATAGATAACAAATGTCTTATATTTTCACAGAACGCGTTATTTAAAGTGTCGATAAAATTAAAGCTAAATAATTTATATATCGTGAAGTGACATTGAGATTGAAAATTGATATTATGTTTAACTTTTTAAGTTGTATTACTACATTGCAATATTGGCTGTAGCTCATAAGTAAATGGATTGAAACGAAGAAGGACAACGTAAAATATTAAGTAGCAGGATAATGTTACTGCGCTTCGTACGGTGAGCAGCAAGAACTGGAGATCTAATTAATGGTAACGAAAGATGCATCATAGTCCCTAAAGTGACCGCGCATGTAATTTTGAATATATTTGCTCGTTTTTCTTACTGGCATAAAAATATTGGCGGGGAAATTAAAAAAAAAACATTACAACTTATTTAAGAAACGGAAATATTTGTAACACATATACTCGTATGTTATAAATAGATATTTAAGACTGATCTGAAATACGTTGGAATGAATGTAATGAAAAGAAATTTATCTCTACTTACGTACCTTACATTTACTTAGCATACATTAAGCCTGTTGAAATGAAATAAAAAGGAATATTTTCCTGGAAATATTCTACTTACAAATTAAACAAAGCACGATTTTGACGATTTTTTCCTGTTGGAGACGGAAAAGCTACAGAGTTTGTATTTATTCATAATATTTTAAGCCAAATTTAATGTACCGTCTTTCTTTAAAAGTTATATCATTGCTGTTTAAGTAAAATAAAGCATTTAGGAAGAATAGTATTAAGAAAAAAATATCAAATCGTTTAAATAGAAATAAGTGACACAACGACCAAGTCGTCCATCTGTTAATAAGTGAAGCTCAAATAAAGTGGGGTTGGGCGTAACTTGCTTGATGGCAGAATAAACGAAAAATTGAACCAGTTGTAGATAGTGCCGTGTGGTGGTGGCTCGTTAAAAGAATACTACCACTCCATCTCATCCAATGGATCTCGTAAAAGGCGAGTAAGGAATAAAACTGCACTGTGCACCTAATAGCGCATGGTGGCGATGGGCTCACCACCTATCACACCAAGTGCATTATATTGTTTTGGAGAAACGTGGATTACTGGCATAGTCATCTGCTTTTGCAGTGAGTGCCCAGTCTCTGACTACCCCTTATGGGATACAGTCGTGATCTTATGTATGTAATGTATGTATGTAGATAGATTTCCTAAGTGAGAAGAATTGCTGGTATATTTTTAAATTCCAGTAAACTTGATTTAATTTAATTTCTTGGTATCAAGTTATTCTGTTATCAATTAGTTAGTGCAAATTATCTTCTTAATAATAGTTTGCATCCGTTTATTTGGAGAAGCCACTACCTCAGATTTATCTTAAAGTTTTGTCCGTTCAACTTAATCAACAAATCACACTCTTTGAAACTCACCAGAGCCTTGCCTAATTAGCATATCTGCTGAGTCCTGAGTTCGAATAGCCGAAACAAATATTAATGCAATAAATTGTTGATTTCTGTGTGTATTGTGATTGTACCGTATCTTTGAGACTTCATGTGAACATTCCTCTGATTTTCACATAAATCTTAATATTGAATACAGAAATGTGAAGATGAATAATTGTCGGTCTGTTTACGCTAAAATTAACATTATAAATGAGCAGATGATAACTTCTGTGTCAATGTGAATAATTGCTAAGGAGCCAAAGGCTTGATCGACATTATTATCACTACTTTGAAACACTTTCAGTTTTTTTTTTTTGCTAAAGATAAAATTGTAGTTGTCACCTTCAGAAAATGTACAACAAGCAATCATTATCTCGCGAATGTTTCAAGTTTTGGTAAATAAATACTCAAAGATCTGAAAGGTAATACGAAGTACCAGTATAAATAAATGTTTCGCAATACCGTTAAGTAGAATAAAAGCTGGAAAAAGTTTACATTTTACTTTGTAAAAGACTAATCTGTCTTGTATTGGCAATAGGCCAAACTGTCGAGCGGGTGGATTCGGTCTCTTTTCCCAATTATTTAATTTTTTTAATGGAATAATGTGACGAGGCGTCACCTGATGGTAGAATAGAATAGAATATTTTTTTATTCAACATAGATTATTGACATAATACTTATTGAAAGTTATTTTTTTCTTTATTTAACTGCACTGGTTCGCATAAAATGCCTCTGTCCTGGGAAGCACCAGTAAGACACCCAACGGGATTTTTTTCTCAGTCATTTTAAAAATAATGTACAAAAACAGCAGTATTATAAAGATGTAGAAATAGCTTGGCAGCGATCACCTCATTCCCAGCAGTTATATTTATCTAAGTTCTCTTTAATATTATAATAACCCTTTTTATGAAGTCTACGTTTAAAAAAAAATCAACTTTTTTATTGAATGAGTTTGTGCACTGTTGTAAGTGCAAACTCTGCCCATAACAAATGGTTTGTCACACAGAACATTTCGGTGCGGCACCACACTACGCGCGTCACCCTGGGACATCAGTTCTCTATTCCCATTTTCTCAATAATAAAGACATTCATTTAATTATCCCATAAATCCCTGAAAACTAGTTAATTATATTATGTTTATGTAAGAGTGACAAACATACTACAACTGAGAAGATCAGGTCATCTGTAGACGTTTTAATCTATTGGTCCCATCCGCAGAAAACCACAAATTTAAAATTAATAGACATGTTTTAAAAAAAATAAACGTTTTTTGTTTTTTTTTTTGGCGTCAAAGACGGTAAAACCCTGCATATTAAATTCTATTTGGCTTAACATAGCAAATACCGACTCGTCACAGTTTGCTCCAAATGCACGATATAACTCAAATAAAAGTAGAACTGGTCTCATACCTTTTGCATGCCAAATAAGTTGACATGGCTGCGATGTAATGAAACTTGCGGTCAAGCAACGGCATCGTGCTTGATAAAGAAATTACGGGACAAATAAGTGCCTTCAATAGAAGCGTTTATATCAAAATAAAGCGTTGAATTACTGATGTTTGAAACATTAAAATGTTTCTGTTTAAATTGAAACATTGCAAACAAGAAAGCTACAAACTTTTGTCGCAATCTATGGGGGAGGTCTATGTTCTGCAGTGGACTAATCATAGTCTGAAATGATGATGATTATGATGAACGAGAAAATTCAAAATAAATCTAAAGTAATAGTATAGTTAGTAGAATCAGGCGTTGCTTTGCAGAGATCATTATAATGTAGGAAATAAAGTTTATTTGTTAAGATCCTCATACAAATTTAAAATGGTGTGTATTACCTAGTTTTTTAAGAGCGTCTTCGACAACCTTGTCCTATATAAAATGATATAACACTTGATAATGCCACGTTTTGAAGTGAAATACGTGTCGTGTTCTCGACTTCAGTGTTGTCTGTCTATTGCCTAGTGGTAGTGTTGTAGTAGTGGAGGGTATCAGGTGGGGATCCCAGCAGCAAAAACCATGTAATACACATCATTTTAAATTTGGCATTCGGATCTTAGTAAAAACGAGTCTTGGGAAAGTCTACTTTAGTACTTTTTATTTCATATGTATAAATAATAAAATAAATGAAGCAAATCGTTCCAGTGATGTTAATAACCACCCATACTCATAACAATTGTGGTGTCACTCGGAATTTGCAAAGTTCTGTGTAGTATCGCACTGCGCTCGTCAATTGAGGCATCTGTTCTAAAGTCACGGGTTTCACTGCAGAAAAAGTTTGAGAACCCCTGAATTAGAGTGTACCACTAGCTTCACGCCGTGTGGCAGCTTTAGGTAATCTACCACTCCATCTTATCCCGTGGGTGTCGTAAAAGTTGACAGTGGGAAAATGAAAACCAGGAGATGGGCAGCAGTAGCTTCTTGGAACACCTGAATAAAAAAACTGCAGTTGCCAACCCGCCTGCCGAGCGTGGCAACTATGGCATAATCCTCCCTAAATGAGAGCTACAAACTTTTTTGGCAACGTATGGGGGACATAGGCCATGTCGAGCAGTGGACAAGTAATAGGCTGAAATGATGATGATGATGATGATGATTAGCTTCAGTTTTATTGAAACCGAAATACAGTGGTGGTGGTGTTTGCATACTACTGCTTGGCAGCAGAATACTTTACACTGCGGTAGTACTTAACTTACCCAAGGATGAGGATTCTATTACCACTTTTCGTCATGGCCTTTATTGCTGAAATGAATCTGCTTGATCGGTCAGACAACACTCTGTCGCAAAATACCAAACTAAACGTTGCTTTGATTCATAGCAAGATGTTAATATACAAGTCTCCTGGTTTTCATTTTCTCTCCGTCTACTTTTACGACACCCGAGGGATGAGATGGGGTGGTAGATTCTCTTAAGCCGCCATGAAAACCAGGAGATGAGCAGCAGCATCAACCTGTAAAATCTCAATAAATAAGCTACGGTTTCCAACCCGCCCACCAAGCGTGGCAACTATGGCAAAATGCCCTAAAATTAGAGTTACAAACTTTTGTGGTAATTCATGTCTTTGTTACGTAAGTAATATTAGAATCTACTATTATTAAATCTTTTCAATATAGTATAATTTCAACCATAAACTTATAGTTTTCAGGGCCGACAAACGGTGTTCCAATTAAAACATTTCTCTTTTCACTAATTGAAATTTTCATTAGTTTTAGGCAAGCTCTCGTTAAAATCATTCTAGCACTGCTTGAGCTGTAAAAACAAACCCGTTCAAACTGTTATATAACAACAATTCATACTATATCAAAAGCGAGACGAAATAAAGAGATTCTATTTTTAATTCTCCTTCTTGATGTTTATCGGATGCCGATATCTGCCAGTATCTAAAAGTCTTTGTTCCATTATGCTCGACATTCGGACAAAAGAGGCTCTATTAAAAATGTACTGCCAATAGCAAAAAACAGTGTTACGCAATCCGTGATAGAGGTACCGTTAACCGTAGGCACTGAGGCTGCGTAAACCGATGGTATAACGATTGCACGTTATAAGAGTTCTTCACACAATCGTGCTTCAACGCACTGTTTATTTGATATAGAATTATATTTACCAGTTTGCTAAATACATAACAAGCCAACTAAAAAAAAACAAATACCTTAAGATATCTTAGCCCTGCTGTAAGTTATAATTATTAATTCCTACCATGATTGATATAATTAATGAAAACTTAATATCATACAGCATATCTTACATAAGTATGAATTCGAATTAAAATAATAATATTTTTCTTTGCAAGGTGTTAATATTAAAATAAATTCCATGACATAAAGTAAAGTATAAATATACCTGCACGAACATTATTTATTGAAAATAACGGTTTTAGTTCACAATAAGATTGAATTTCGTTTCCAAATTATGGAGGGAGGTCTGTAACTCGAATGTTATAATAAATTAGAAAAAAATCGAATCCGCACACTAACGACTGATTCTGTTATTTTAAAGTAATATGGACTGAAAAATATAAAACTAAAACTTACGTCATAAGTACATTATTTTAAGTTCTCCGTCAATATTCAATTAACTTTAGTATTTAATATTTATGCATCGTATCGTGTGAAAGTCTTTTACCCGGTCGGCCTCACCCGTTGGGCAACCAAACGCGTCGCGGCCGCAACAATGCACTTTGACGCGCACAGTTACATGAGAAAAATGAATGTCAACGCCGTGCGACCTTAGTGCACGGCCGTCGCTATTTGTATGCGTAGTGATGCAAAAAGTATAGATGCGTCGAAATAGTAAAATAAGTCATTTCTTACAAACTGGCCACATGACTAGAATACGTTCAGCGTATGCTGAGTTGTCAACCTCGCTTACTAGAAATAGTTATAGCGTACAATTTCTATACTTTTTATTTTAGGTATTAATTGTGTTTTAGTTTTTTTTATATTTTTGTACTTAATTTGTTTTATTATGAATTACTTTTGTGTACATCCGTTTCTAGTAAATAAATATTTTTCCTTTCTTTCTTTCCATGCAGTAAAATAGAAATGGTCCACATTGGTCAGCCCGTTAGCCTGTCTGGAAGAAAACGGTTTCAGTACGTACCGGTGATCAAAGACGGAAGCCATTTGGTTATATAGCGTAGCCCTAGTTGTAATAATCGTCAAAAAATTTATAACAAATATCTTTAAAAAAAAATAATGTATCTGAAGATATTATTTAAATACGATTTTATTCAATATCAAAGATAGCTCTCAGCAACTCGCAGGGACAAAATAATATCATTCTGTTGCTCATATCCGCCGATAGGCGTCCGGCAAAGTAGAATAGCGCCTACCTCTTTCCTACCGAGGTATCGTAAGAGGCGACTAAGGTACTGTACGGACAGCCTCTAGTAGTGCACTATAATACTATAATATACAATGATGTCACTATGCTGTTGGTGGGAGGGAACGCAATTGGGAGTAAGAATTTCTTGACTCGTACCAAAATGGCGGCGACGTGGTTCACCACCCATCACGGCTCGTCTCCCGCGGGGGCGAAAAGTGGGCTACGTATCTACGTATCTCTTATGGAAAAAAGGCTTAACTGTATGTACGACTTTCTTGATTCATTATAAAAGAAATGTAAAACGTTGCATGGTCTAGGAATTTTCCTGTATCGTTTGTGCGACATAAATTCAACATGCAATAACAGACTTACAAACACTGGTCATCAAATATTTGTATGGTGCGGAAATGGAACCTGCGATCCGTAACGCAGAAGTCAACAGCTTAGCCATCGCGCCTTTCGATTATCGAATTTTCATAATAACTGAAAAATGTCAAACCTTATCCTAAATGTTACAGCCAATATGATGTTTTAATATATAAAAAAAGCATAATGTAACTGTTATTGGAGCGTGCAATTTACCGAAAGACATTTTATTTTCAGACACTGTAAGCTTTCTCAAGTTCTTATGACTAATCTAGAAAAAGTTACAAACTGAAATATCAATGTGAGATATTTTTTTCATAATTTTTTTTAATTTACTGTATTGATCATTTCAATGCATAATTTATGCGAGTTCTATCTGTGCATTTTGTATCACTACCAGTACGTACAAATGTGACACAAATTCTTATACGCACAAATACGTAGCGCCATTGTGCGACCCACATGCCTGATAGAGTTCGGCCAGGTTGATAAACTTGAATTTGACCTTAGAACTGGCATATGGTGAAACATGATCTCTTTTGGGTATTTAAGTATGTTAGTTGCGCAATACGTCCCATGGTTCAAATGTTTGCGATTCTTTAAATATTTTATTTGTGATTTGTTTTAATTTGAATTTTTAATTTCTATTTTAACCGTCTTTAATAAAGGAGAAGTTTCTCATGTCGTCTATATATATATATATATATATATATATATGTTCAGGCATAACTTATTTGTTTATGTACCGGTTTTAATGATTCTTTTTTTATTAGAAACTAGCTGATGCCCGCGACTTCGTCCGTGTGGATACAGGTTTTTCAAATATCCCGTGGGAACTATTTGATTTTCCGGGATAAAAAGTGCGCTATGGCCGTCTCCAAGATGCATGCTATCTCTGTGCCAAATTTCGTCGAGATCGGTTCAGCAGTTCGAATCGTGAAAAGGTAAGAAACAGTCAGAGGGACAGAAGAGTGTTACTTCCGCATTTATAATGTTAGTATTTATTAAAGTTATAATTATAAGTAATATTAGTATTATAGATGTGTTGTTGTAACGTGTACTTACACGTTAATGTAGTATACTGGTGGTAGGATTCCTATGCAGGAATCCGTCTAGGTAGGTACCGCCCCAGGCCAGTTATTCTGCCGTGAAGCAGTAGTGTGCAAACATTACTTTGTTTCGGTTTGAAGGACACTGTGAGCTAGTGTAATCACTGGGCATATGAGACTTAAGAACTTATGTCACAGGGTGGTGGGCACAGTGTGGTGTCACAGAATTTTTCTGGGTGACACAGCATTTGTTATGGGCGGACGTTACACTTACCATCAGGTGAACGTTTTGTTCGTTTCATCACTTTAGGCAATAAAAAAAAAGTACCGTAGGGGTGGTCCCATATAAATGTGGTCAAGTTCTGATGATGCAATTCATGAGTAAATGTTTGAAGAAGCTGAGCGAAAGTCGGTTTTTGATTAAATAATTATCTTTTCATATAAATGTAAACAATAACTTAAATACATTATATTAATCGAGATAGATTAAAATTTTATAATTAAGATTAATTATTATAGTGAAGATATTATAAAGTGTCTAACTGTTATTTTACGTAAAGGTGTTTCCGCATGTGCGAAATGAAATCATCGAAAGGAAACCTAGATGTCAAAAAAATTCGTTTGTTTGATTTGTTTCGCAGCGTGGCGAACTCTTCTCGGCTCATCACCTGTCAGGGAGCAACAAGATGAGATGTCATACTCGTATGACCTAGGAATTTATTTATTTATTTTATCTTTATTGCGTCCTTTACAATAAAAGGATACAAAGGGCGGACTTAATGCCTTTAGGGATTTTTCTCCCAGTCAACCCATGGAGTGGTGAGATTTTGATTAGGTGTAGCAATAAGGAAAACAGAGAAAGGAAGAAAGAAGAGCAAAAAAAAAACCTTAATAACTCATAAATAAGTATATTATAAATAAAGTTACATATATAAATATATATTAAACACATAAACATATACAACACATAAATTTCTCATTTAGGATACTCGATAAGATTGTAACAATTCTTTTAGGCCGCCATTGATCGTCGTCGTCGTCTTCGTTTTAGCCTATCAATAGTCCACTGCTGAACATAGGCCTCCCCCATAGATTGCCACAGAAGTTTATAGCTCTCGCTTTGGGAGGATTTTGCCATAGTTGCCACGCTTGGCAGACGGGTTGGCAACCGCAGTTTATTTATTCAGATCTTCCAGCAAGATGCTACTGTCCATCTCCTGGTTTTCATTTTCCCTCTGTCGACTTTTACGACACCCACGGGATGAGATGGGGTTAATATTGGATCTGATCTGGAACATATCAAGTTGTCGCAGAACGGCAAGCGTTAAGTCAGTTACGATAACGAGTGATGTCATTATTATTAACCAGCTGTGCACCGCGATTTCACACGCGTAAAATAAGCCGACCGCGTGACTGCGCCCTACGGCATGGTACCTGGCTGACGTGGACATTCATAGTTCTTCCCTTCCCGGTAATGTTCGGTTCTCAGGGTGAAATTTCGAAACTTTCTTCAATAAACTGGCTATCGAATGCTATATTTTTTATTAATATACTTACCAGCTTTGTAATTTTAATTCTATAAGATAATGCGTTATATATTGGGTAACTTTTGGTAGGTAACGTTATATATTAGGTTTTACTTGTGGTAGGATTCCTATGCAGGAATCCGTCTAGATAGGTACCACCCCAGGGACAGTTATTCTGCCGTGAAGCAGTTGTTTGAAAACATTACTGTGTTACGGTTTGAAGGGCACTGTGAGCTAGCTTAATCACTGGGCGTATGAGACTTAAGAACTTATATCTCAGGGCACAGTGTGATGTCACACAGACATTTTCTGGGTGACACAGCATTTGCTATGGGCAGACGTTACACTTACCATCAGGTGAACGTTTTGCTCGTTTCATCACTTTATCCTTTAAAAAAAAATAAAAACAACAGGAGTGACAACTTTATCTACCGTCTCCTTAATGAAAGATCGATAGATGATTGATGAAGATTCAATCAGCAGCTGTGCTCGTTTATCACCTTACTTATATAAAAAAATACTTATAAAAATATTATACTTAAATATACACCTTACTTACTTAAAAAATATCTCACGTGTTCCAAAAACCCCTCATTTGAAATAGCATTTCCCATAACATTGTTTATTCATAACGCGTTTCAAACTAAATTTCAAGCAAAACACATTTCCAATAAAAACTTGTCTAAACAAAATAATTTCAAAAAAAAGATAGAGCATTACGAAATAAAACAATGTTATAACAAAAGTTAATGTTTGTCTTGATGTTAGTGAACTGAGAACACAATACAAAAAGCAATATATTTTTAGAATTTATAGCTTATATTAGGAATAGGTACAGCTTGAATAAATCCGTCATTTCCGCTAGTAAGTTGTGATACTATAATTTCAAAATTTTATTGTATTACATTTTTATTGCGATGTTTGGTCCCAAGATTTGTTAAAGCCCACAACAGCACAGACCTCTCCAAAATAGGGCTAACAAAAGCTGACTGAATTTCTTGGGAGAATTCATAAAAACTAAACACTGCATATTGTTTTACAACCTCACGACGCTACTGTCGCACGAGTGATGCTGAACACCATATCATGTGAAGTAGAGCAAGAGCATGATGGTGAACACAGGCAGACAGACAGAGAGAAAGATTTAGGAATAGAAATTGATCAAGAAACTGTCCAGACCAATACTCCAGAAAACGGATATTTTTAACCATATTGTTTTACCTAGTGAAGTGGCGACTATAACTAACTTAACATTATCAAAGCTAGATGCCGAGGCAGTATTGGATCGGAAGCTAAAACCACGAATTTTTATACTACATATTCATATACATATTCTTCTAAAACCTGTACTGTTTTCGTATTGTAAATTAATACAACAAATGTATTATGTGTATCATGAATAGTCTTCTCAAATTCGATGTTTCGTTGCGGCGTATGAAAACCACACCAGTAATTATTTAAGTGTCCGAAAAGCAACTAAGAAAGTGCTAGAAAAAAAAGTATGAAAAAACGTGTATATGCGGAATAACCATTTCCAATATTCTAGATATATATTCACCAGATCAGTGATCGGCAGTAGCGTCTAAAATGCAAGGAGTTAGTTACTGGATCGTCAATTTGACGGCTAGGCTATTCAGAGGTGTAAGGTATGTTAATGGTGATGATGGCGTTTATTTTACCTATTGAAAAGAATATCGCTTCTAGCCAATTTTTCGAATAAGCACTGCGCTTCCCAGCGGCGGTTTTTGTGAAAATATTTAATACATTTTACCAAAAAAATTAATCTGTTGATATTTATATAAATATCAATGTTAACTTAGTTCCGCTTAAAATGAACAATAACGTAAATCTGAATTAAAAGGAAGAATATATATCAGTGTACAGTTCTCCAGGCATAAATAAAAGATTAATCATGCATCAGTGCCAGTCGTAAAACTAATTTAGCTATATATAGATACTGTTTACAAGAAAATGACTCATACGTTACACTGTCAGACACAAAAATAGTTACAAATGCGTATATAACTCAAAGCATCGGAATGTCAATGGTAGTGATTGACGATTGACCTTTTAAGGCGAAGCTTTGAACATCAAATTCAATATTACTTCATGTCAATCCAAACAATAACAAACCTAGTTAACATTATATCAGCAACTAAGTAAATGCTTTTGTAAGTCTATTCTTAATTGTAAATATTGACGTCGCTTAGATCCGTCTTCGAATTTTTTAAAACGTCGAGCGCTTGGATTTTGCTTTAAATGGACAAGGTCATTGTTTGTTTCTTTAGTCCTTGCGTTAAGTTAACAACCGCGTCAGTAAGCAGAGTATCTGATAACTATGCCGCGGCTGCTGGGTTCGAATCCCGGCAGGAACTAACTTTTGTACAAAAAAACATATTGTTGGTTATCTGGTCTTGGTGCTTGTGGCACTATAATATCTTAAGCGCAGTTGATAGCTTTAAATATTACTCGGAAGTTGTCGCCGTGGTCGTCAATCGGCAAAGAGGACATCTTACTAATTGAGAAAACATACTAAACTTTTTGTATTTTCAACTTAATTTGAACTAGCATTGCTGACTTTGTTAGCAAAACTAAGCCTTCCTATGATATCTAATCAAAATAAATGTTGAAAAATATTTTTTCTTTCATGTCACCCGACGAACAAAAGGGCCGTCCACGCATCACGTAAAAGTTGAATGTATCATAACATTTTTATTGCCTCTAATACTGGGAAATCTCAGAACCAGTATCGGCTGGTCCTTAACAGTCCATGCTTTAATTTAACATTCAAGGCCCGCACGCATTCTTTGGCGACACGCTTTGTCGGCCGATCTAGGAACCTCCTGTGTGCATCACTACAGAACATATTTGTTGGATTGTGCGGTAGTTTAAATAAAGCGTTATACCTCAGTGCATTATTGTGTCAAAATATAAGCGACACAATATTATGCTATCCTTATGCAGGAATCCGTCTAGGTAGGTACCACCCCAGGGCCAGTTATTCTGCCGTGAAGCAGTAGTGTGGAAACATTACTGTGTTTCGGTTTGAAGGGCACTGTGAGCTAGCGTAATCTCTGGGCATATGAGACTTAAGAACTGATGTCTCAGGTTGATGGGCGCATTGTGGTGTCACACTGTTCTGGGTGGGCATTTGTAATGGGCAGACGTTGCACTTACAATCAGGTGAACGTTTTGCTCGTTCCGTCACTTTTATCAAAAAAAAACAACTGCTGTATCACACAGAACATTTCTGTGTAACCCTCACTGCACTCGTCATCCTGAGACATCAGTTCTTAAGTATCTTTCCACACTACTGCTTCACGTTAGAATAACTGGCCCTGCGGTGGTACCTACCTAGTCGGAATTCAGCAAAGGAATCCTACCGCCAGTGATACCTCATGTCTAATTAAATTTGGTAGAAAGAACATAACTGATATTAAGAATGTAACGGATTCTCCAAAGGCAAAGCAAACTGAACATTTTTATCTTAAATTCCGTTTGCTATCAACCTACAAAATTAACGTATTTAAAAGACACTTAAATTTTTGAAATACTACCTGCACATACAGCTATGTCTTGTACATTAAAAACAACAAAACACGTGTTTATGTAAATACACAAAACCGAACACAGGGTCAAAATGTGGCGTCGGTCGTCGCCCGCCGAATTCACTTACGTGTCACGTAGCACGCGGAGGTGAAAAGTGGGCTGCACTGGGCTACCGAGTTCCGTTCAGCTGCATTCTAATGTCGCAGTATCTTAAAACTTTGTGAAACGAACATGGTCGAACGTTAGACCTGGTGCATAAAATTAATAATATTTAAATATAAATTAATTTTTCTTTCTACAGTGATAGTAATTCTCCTTTCAAGTAGTAATATGCAAATATTAATGTTTCGGTCTGAAGGGAACTGAGAGGTAGTGTTATTACAGGGCATATGAGACTTAAGAACTGATGTCTCAGAGTGATGAGCAAAGAGTTTTTCCACACAACATTGTTATGAGCAGTCGTTGAACTTACTATCAGGTGAACTCTTCGCTCGTTTCTTTCCTTACTTTCATTAAAAAAATGGAAAATCGCTTTAAATCTTGGTGGCAGAGCTTCGTTCCATCACTGTGGTGATAACACGTATATTGATCGGCCTGATATGGAAGGGACTGTGCTCTCACATAACACTGTTATTAGTCACGGCGGAAGGTTTTTTTTAGTAAGTAACGAAACATTTTTTTTATTAGAGAAAGTGGCGAGACGAGAAAAACGTTCGTTCACTTGGTGAAAAGTGCAAGGCCTGTCCAAAATAAATGCGGTGCCACTCAAAACATTTCTGTGTGGCACCATACTGCGCTCGTCACCTTAAAATAGCAGTTATCAAGGTTTTTTATTGAGTAAAGTGACGAAACGAGTAAAACGTTCACATGACGGTAAGTGCAACGTCTGCCCATAACAAATGCTTTGTCAACCAGAACATTTCTGTGTGACACCATACTGCGCCGTTCACCCTGAGACATAAATTCTTAAGTCTCATATGCCCAGTGATTACACTAGCTCTCAGTGCCCTTTAGAGCGAAACACAGTAATGTTTTCACACTACTACTTCATGGTAGAATAACTGGCTCTGCAATGACCTGAATACCTAGACGAACTTCTGCCCAGGAATCCTAACATAAGTCTTCCAATTTTATCTACAGGGGTGTCAACGCCACAATATCTTGATTCTTCGTCTAAGAAGAATAAAGGTCTTCATAACACAATGATTCTTAATATCTGCCTGTGTAGACTTTAGTTTCGTTTGCCATCCATGCCGTATATAATGAAGTATTTTGATACTTTTTAGAAACCAAATCTGTAAAAAGTTCAAAGTCGAATGTACGATCATCTTTAATCTTAAAGACAACCTTACATGAAGTACCGAAAAAGAACTAGAAACTACTGCTGTACTTTTTACAGTTTTAGAATTCCACAGTAAAGTGCAGATTAATAATGTTTTAAATGTATTGTTTAAAACCGACATTGATGACGTAAAGCCGTTTTTCCTCAATATTTAAGTTTAATATTTCTTAAAGTCTACGCCTTCCAAAAGGTCACGGCTCGGCACCCAACTAAAAATTGTAATAATATCATATCACAAAGGGAGTCGAACGAACAGTTGTATAAAAAAATACAGAGTCAAAATATTAAAACGGTAAAGTTTTGTTTCTTTAATTGCTATCTGTGGTATTCAACAGCCTTGGCTTTAAAATTCGTGGCATGGCTGATATAAGGCACAACAACGGTGGATATTAAGTCACGTCTATTACTGAATGCGATTTTTGATACAGTTAAATAATACCGTACGAGTGTTACGTTTTGCCCATCTATCACTTTTTATTGTAGGAAGTGATTTATTATATTGCTATTAATATAAAAATTTTCTCACCTTGACATATTTTCAGTAACTCCTGCTCATTATAAGAGAAGGATTCTGAAGACTGTTCTAGCCTTGTCATGAGCTGATCCGAGCCCTATAGACTCGTGTGCTTTTTTTTAATTTTTGTAAATAGATGTATTGGCGGTGTTTAGTTTGTAAGTTCTAATTATTTGTGGAAACTTTATTGGTTTATGTGCTACAGCTGTTTTTGTTATTTATAAGTTATATCATTTGTATGTTTCCCTTAAAAAATAAATAAACAAAAAATAAATAAATACGGTAAATAGTAGTTTTGGGTAAGTATCATCACATATTGATATAATTAAATACTGTAGGCTTCCTCTGTATTTTTAAATATTAACTATTTTAAGGTCATTACGAAAAGTAATGTAGTGTTGATTTTCGCAAGGAAAGATTTTAGATTTAATAACGGAAGGAAAGAACAACACATTTACTTGTTTACCGTCATGAGTCAAATGTACACTACTTATATTAATGAGTTTTAATTTCAACAGTATGTTCCCTTTTGATATTGTTAAGTATGATCCAATCGCATTTCGTAAACAAGAAACGAATGATTATTCGTGCTATAATATCACCTACCTGAATAGTTTAGGTCTAGACCAACGCGTCGATGAATCTGTAACAAGTAGGAAGACAAGCTGTCGGCCCACCCGTCAACATCAGTGAACAGATGCGGAGTGAATGTAGTGACGTCAGTGGCCACGCTTTGTGCGTTCATCACAGAGGCCGATGGCGCAGCTATGGACTCACACACATTGACAGTTTTTGTGTACGTGATTTGTGGTATTCAAGTATTCAAAGATTCGACGTTTGTTTCGGGAACAAAAACTTGAAGTGGTTGTTACTGTATCGTAGTTTTTGTAATTTATTAAATGTTTTGATGTATTCTTCACGAGAATACGCAAAATAACCTTTGAGAAACTAGTAAATATTTTCGTAGATATCCATTTAGGTCAGATAGATAATTTAATAATCTATCCATTTTTTTTGGATAGATAAGAGCAAAGGCTCTTGTACTACGAGTCGCAGGTTTGATTCCTGAAAGGAACTAATATTTGTATCACCTATAGATAGTTATTCTGGGTTTGTAGGTTCCTGCATGCATGTTTTTCATTGGTTAAAGTGACGAGATGTGCAAAACGTTCACCTGATGGTAAGTGCAATGTCTGCTCATAACAAATGATTTCTCACTCGTAACATTAATGTGTGGCACCACACAGCGCTCTTAGATAGTCACCCTTAAATAGTAGTAGTTCCCATGAAATAGCAGTTCTTAAGTCTCATATGCCCATATGATTTCGCTAGCTCTCAGTGCCCTTCAGACCGAAACACAGTAATGTTTGCACACTACTGCTTCACGGCAGAATAACTGCTCTGGGGTAGTACCTACCTCTTCTTCAAAACATCAAACAATAATTGCACGTGTTATAATAATTGTTTGAAGGTGGCGGTGGTCGAAGATGGCGACCACATACTTAAGCACCATTTTTTTAATTATAATAAAATAAGTAGTATAACGGAATTTTTATGCCAATGCATCCAACCAAGAAATTATATATAAAAAAGACTCTTTTGAGAAGTCCTAAATACAATTATAACAAAAATGTAAGTAATGTCGCAAGACTCCGTCGCTCAAAAAAATACGTCTGACCACATTATGACATTAGGTGGGCGACAAATTTGGGAGCCAGATGGCGATATTACGTAACCTACTTCGTATTGTTTTAACTGCATTTTATTTTAGAATGCATACCGGCAACGACTTAGTTAGAGAAACTTAAATTTTGACACCTTTTGTATGCGTGTACTTCAGAAACAATGTAGCCAACATTTAATTATTTCGTTTAAAATTTTACTTCTACTTTTACTGGTGGTAGGATTCCTATATAGGTACGACCGCAGTGGCGGTTATTCTGACGTTAAGCTGTAGTGTGCAAACGTTGCTGTGTTTCGGTCTGTAGGGCACTGATAGCTAGTGTACAATTACTGTGCATATGAGACTTAAGAATTGATGTCTCAGGGCAACGCGGACAGTGTGATCTAGGGAACAACATGTGTTATGGGCAGACGTTGCCATCAGGCGAACGAGTTACTTGTCTCGTCTCTATGTTACTAGAGAATCTACTTCTGTATCTCGAACCATAGATGTAGTAAAAGTCAACTGAAAGAAATGCCAGAAAGATCTCTGAGCGTCCGATAGATGACAGAGTACCTGTACTTACACTGCACACACCTGTACACTGTACCATGTCAAATATGCTAGGTCTAAAATACTCAGACAGGTGCCGGGAAGCAGCGTCTACTGTGCGCGCTGTCTGATCAGCATGGTGATTACAGCAGCTACTCCGAATTTGGGTGCCCATGCCCAACAGTAGTCTACTTACAAGCTGAAAATGAGGATGATAATGACCTCTCTTGTTTCCTTTGTCACAGAAGATGTTAACTAACAATTCACCTGCAAATGAAATATGATACATGCGATAACAACTTTTCTTTTCGCCTATGTCGCAGTGACCGAGTGAAACCGGCCACAGTCGAGCATGTATCTGCTGTTCTACCATAAGTAAGAGGAGTCAAGGACAAGATTGGCTATATCTTGAAGCAAGCTTGCATAAGAAAATGTTTCAAACCGCTGAAGAAGATATGACAGTTTTTACTATCTGTCAAGTGTAACATCCCTCTCCAAGATGCAGTAGTTTAGAAGCTGATTGATCCTTAAAAACCCGCGTTAAAGATCATATAGGAGATATGAAGCATCGACGCTTTTGGAAGTCTGTCTGCAGACACTGGACTTCCTAGGGATCATCCCAACCATTAAATCAGATATGATAGATTACAAGTCGTTGCAAAAGAACATCGATTCCTACCAAGGATGATTCGCGAGGCTTTTGAAATTAAAAAAAAACATACTAAATTCAATAGGAAAGACGGTTGGGTACTACTACCGGCTTGGGATCCTATTATTAACGAAATTAAAACCAAGCATACCACTGCAAGGCTTTAAGACACAGTAATTTCTTTCTGCGTAGATTGGACTAAAAATAATAATTAAAAGCTGAAGGTACCCCGGGTTAACTATGACATCAGGACAGTTATTACCTCAGTGCCCCCCGTGACCACGGGTGCTGTAAAGCGCTCAAAACGTCGGGCTATAAATAGTTTAAATTAAACGCGATAAAATCCGTAAAATTTGTTATATTTAAATGTTATTTTTGAAATATTTTTATATCCATTACTTGTAAATAGCAGCCGTTAAGTATGCGTACAAATCAACCGGCTAAATATTTTAAATGACCAACAAAGAAAAGTGGTAGCAGTCTAGTAGTAATATCAAATGCAGTAGATTTTTACGGAAACCTTATTTATGATACGTAACAGTTATTTTTTCTAGTCAATAATCAAATCGATTAGATACTCTGTGTGTCAAACGCAATACCTAACATGCATATTATAAATATCCTGCTAACGCTATGACTAAATGTATTTAAAACATTTCAAAGTTTTTGGCTGTCTAAACGTTAATAGTTCTATGTGCAAATTCCTGTCGTGCTGTACCCAGATCTAAATTCATCAAAACTTAATAAATCTCACAGTATGTGAACATTCATAACGTAAAGGAGAAAATTTTGCATACGACCTATAACGGCCGGGGTTGCCCACTACAATAAACTGAGAATAAACGAAGCGATAAATCAAAGTGCAGTTCCAAGGGCAGTGTTGCCACTTGGCGACCATAAAACGTAATTGAATAATACCTCCAACTTCGGCAAACCACAGGAACGGTTGTAGCGATAAAGTGAAACAAAAAATCTGATACTGCTCAGAGTACTAAATATTCAGAGAGCGCTTTTGAAGAGAATTTGTGGTAACACTAAATTGTTTATATTTATTTGAATTATGGATACCAGTTTATTGTTTTCATGTCAGGCTTTGTAGGCATCATTATAAAACCTTAAACAATTATTCAACTTCTGTTTTAAAATTTCTTTCAGTTTCTGTACATTTCTTAGAAGAAAGTTACCAAATTTTGGTCCCCATGAGAGATCGGTTCTTAAGTCTCTCATGACATTCTAACATTCTCTTAAACATTTGCTTCTGTGCTATTCTTGCTAGCTTCTGATCATTACCTGAAATATACCAAAGAAACCAAAAGACTATAACGTTTAACGATATAAGTATTACATTGCTTTATGTTTAGTTACGTTTGAATCTATAGATATTGTTTAAAATATATCATTAATGCATCATAAAATATCGTAAATCTCCTGCCACTTATTGTCAGCCATTACTCAAATTTCCACTCAAAGTCATTACTCATTCTGAAATCTTTTATGGTGCAGAGCGTTGTTTCGATACATGAATTTTATTGAGCCGATTTGGCGCTTTGTTGAACTCGTTATTGCTGAGTATTGTTTATGGTTAACGTGTAAGCTGTGTTGGAATTTTACTTAGCTTATACCATCCCTTTATCATTCGACAAACGGCTTGGAAATCATGTTTTCATATTTTGAACAGTAGTAACGATGATGCCCTCATGGCCTTATCCGAACGCGACGGTATTTTTCTATCAAGAACCAGAAGTTACAGTGTCTAGACATTATTATAGTGCCAGATATAAACCCGATGATATTCCGGAACTCTATGACACTGCATATTTTCCTTCCTTCGATCCCTCCCATATGCGACAGATGGAAAAAAGGTCCACATGCAGTATCATAGATACGAGACAATAACAATACAATCTCATCCAAAAAGAAACATTTTTAACCGATTCCAAAAAAGAAGGATTTCTTATTGGATTCAATTCGTCTGTGTATTTTTTATGTGTGTTCGGGCATAACTTTTTAATGATTCTTTTTTTATTGGAAATGGAATATCGTAAGAGTGGTTTCATATAAATTTTATGCCGGGATCCATGAGAAAATCATGAAACTCTATTTGTGACTGTTGCGTAGAAGCCGGTTTTTGATTAAAAAAATATTGTGTTACACCAAATAGCTTTGGCTGTGTTTCGATTCCAGAAACCGCGACGATCGGTGTCCAAAACAATTTAAGTGATAGATGTGAGAAGGTGAGAGCCGCTGTATTTCCGGAGCAGTACTATAACATGTAATGCAGTCAGCATTACATGTTATAGTACGCGAGTGACCTGAGTTCAAACTCCAGTGACCTTCAAAAATTGTTCTGCATTTTCAGTGCTGATTTACCGCTAGCTCAGCGGTCGAGGAAAACACATGTGACACATCGCGTGTGATCTACACATCTGAGGATTAAAAAATATTCCGAGAACATTGGAATCTGTCGCCTCGCATTGGTGCAGCATGGGGGACCCTTCCCAGCGCTAAAGCTCACTTTTAAAAATTTGATTATAATTATTCTTAAGCGTCGCCATTGACGCTGAATGTTCATTTGTGTTGTTGGTCGGTTTACTACCTGTTGCTTTTAACAATAATATTGTAATTATCGCCACCGATGAGAAGAAGGTCTTTAAAAGAATCAGCAGTCATTCCTGCCGTGTACCTTAATTTAAAAATAAGACTTTTAATAGGGAAAGAAAGTTAAATTGCTTAGATCCGCATGCAAAATATAAAACGAGACCACGGCAAGTGTTTACTTTAAAATGAGGTATTATCGAGTGTTATTGACTCTACGACAGGCAGCCGCCGAGTCTCGGCTTATCGTGGTCTCGACTTCAGTGGTGTATATAGCCTAGTAATAGTGTTGTAGTGGTGGAGGGTATCTGATGGCGGTTCTCGGTGGCGGTATTAGTTTGCTTGTACACGGTACTGTGGGAGGGCGGACGGCGCTTTTCAAAAACTAGGTAAATGCATCTCAGCAAATTAACTTTCTTTACATACGTATGTATAGTCTCATCTTTTTGCCATATAAAGGTACGTAGCAAACTTTATGCCGACTTGGGAAACGAGACGTGACGGGTGGCAAACCACTTCACCGTTATTTTGGTAAGAGTCAAGAAAAAAATTCTTACTCCCCATTTACGCGTTTCCACGAGCAGTAGTGACAGTTTAGCATAGTATGATGTTATTCTGCACGAATAAAGACTGCCCGTATAATACCTTAGTCGCCTCTTACGACACCTCGGTAGGTACTACTCTACTCTACTTCTTCTATTCTTTCTACCGTACACCTATCGGACTTTCTTTCCCTATTATAATGTGTTTCCGTCAAGTAACGCCATATTCTATTAATAATACTTTTAGTTTATTTATGTATTGGTGCGCAATAAACAATATTTTGATTGATTAATAGAATATCTAAGGTAATGTTTATAAGGTAATAATTTTTTACTGGTGGTAGGATTCCTATGCAGGAATCCGTCTAGGTAGGTACCACCGCAGGGCCAGTTATTCTGCCGTGAAGCAGTAGTGTTCATTCATTACTTTGTTTCGGTTTAAAGGGCACTTAGAGCTAGCGTAATCACAGGGCATATGAGACTTAAGAACTGATGTCTCAGGTTGATGGGCACAGTGAGGTGTCACACAGAAATGTTCTGGGTAACACAGCATTTTTTATGGGCATACGTTGCACTTACCATCAGGAACAAGGTGAACGTTTTGCTCGTTTCATCACTTTATACAATAAAAAATGACAGATGATTACAATAATGCGGATGGTATTAAGTGTAAAGTAATATCATAGTGTCACAATTTAAAAAAAAAGGCTACTTCTTTTCCAAAGACTGACAACGTACTCCACCGGTATTTAAGATGTTCATGGGCGGCGGTTATCACTTACCATCAGGTGAACGGCTTGCTCGTTTGTCCCGTTTCTATAAAAAAAATACATTCCGTTCTCCACAAGGCATACATTGTTGAACCACCTTCTTTCGTCGATTTTCCACACATTTTGTGAGGTCTCATTCCATTGAAGGTAGGAACATAACATATGTTTATCGCTAATCAATATTAACTTACGTCGGCGGTCAATAACTTCGATGTATTTAATACCTGTCATAACTCTCCTTAAGTAAATGCGGCGCATGCGCAAAAAGTGTCACATTTCATAATTGTAACGACAACTTGACATGGCATAATGGCGGGCATCTTTATGACGTGGTAAAATATTTGTTTACTTTCGCAAGAGTTGCACTGTCTGTAATTTCTTTGCGGTCAGTTCCGCCGCGAATAAGCGCACGGAGCGTTTAAGTGCAAGGCAATATTGTAAATTTCTTTTCGACATTCGTACGTAATAATGTGCTATTATAAGATGCACGCAGCTTCCTTATCAAGTTTTTGGTAGTGCGAATATTCGAATCGAGTTTTTATGTTTTGTTATATGTATAAGTGGGGCACAGTAATAATATTTATATAATGTTGTGGTAGTTTTAGGAAATAATACATTCATCCAGTCACGCCTTCTTCCTATATATGGGTGGGCAGAGGGTAGGCAGAGACCACGCCTGTGGGCACCTTTTCGCACCCGCGGGAAACGTCAGGTGACGGGAGGCGAACCACGTCGCCGCTATTTTGGTACGAGTAAAAAAATTCTGACTCCCCATTGCGTTCAGCATTGCATGTTATGGTATTATTCTGCACGAATATAAGCTGTTCGTACAGTAAATGCCGTAGTCGCGTCTTTCGATATATCGATAAGAAAGAGGCACTTGCTATTCTACTCTGCCGGACACCTATCAACACATATAACGATAGATGTATATCGTCAATACGACAATTTAAATGAAATATATTTATTGCGTTGATATATCCTAGGAAATAAACGTTTTATTATTAAATTTTAAGCAATTTAAAATATTAATTTTACTTCTATCTTACCACTACTTTTGCCATGTGATACGACTGCGTGGTCAGAGTGGTTAGAGTCCCCGACTACTACAAAGGGCCTGGGTCCGTATCCCAACCGAGCAAGCATTAGTACAAAACACTTATTCTTGATTTTCGGGTATGGTTGTGTAGTGACTGCATCCTAGCTTTATATTGGGTGGGATTCGAATCTCTACTTAGTCGTTAATACTCCGAAGTGAATAGCTTCCGATAGAATTCGGAAGTTGTCCCCGTGGTCGAAAATCCGCCAAAGGAATATTATTATTATTATGTGATCTGTTCCTATTATTTTAAAAATCGTTAAAAAGTATTAAAATGTATAATTATAAACTATAATTTTTTAGTAGATAATTTAATAATTCATAAAGATTTTGTTACATAGATATAATTAAGGTTCTGAGAAGAATTACGTAATTAAAAATAATTCTAACGGATCCGGCGGATATCGGGGTTTATACTTAACTAGCTGGCGACTTCTTCCGCGTGGATATAGGTTTTTTAAATATCCCGTGGGAACTATTAAATTTTCCGGGATCCTATGTCCGTCTCCAGAATGCAAGCTATCTCTGTGCCGAATTTCGTCAAGATCAGTTCAGCGGTTGAGCCGTGAAAAAGTAACAAACAGACAGATGGACAGGAAGAGTAACTGTCGCATTTATAATATAAATATGGATAGATAAAAACTTAATTTTCGAAAACAAACTTATGACAAAAAGAAAGAATTTAGTTTATTTGAATAAGCAAAAAACAAGTCTTTCTACACAAATATCCACGCTAATTTTAGTCTACTAAGAACAATTTGTGTATGTGCACAAAATGGGATTAGAACCCAGGACCCGCGGCGTGGATATCCGGTACTCTGACCATATGCGACCGTCAAAAATTTCACAACATGTGACAGTCATGTATCAATTATCTATATATACTGATGGCTCTTTTCAAATCTTAACACAAATATGACGTAAGACTTATCTGTAAGTTATCAATGGAGAATTCACTTGATAAAATTATTTAATTATACATTTTTTTTACCGTGTGATGGCGGCCTTAGAGAACCTACCACCCCTTCACATCCCGTGGGTGTCATAAAAGTCGACAGAGGGAAAATGAAAACCAAGAGATGGGTAGCAGCATCTTCCTGGAACATCTGAATAAATTAACTGCGGTTGCCAACTCGCCCGCCGAGCGTGGCAACTATGGCAAAATCCCTCCCAAATTAGAGCTGCAAACTTTTGTGGCTATCAATGGGAAGGCCTATGTTCAGTAGTGGACTTGTGATAGGCTGAAACGACGATGAAACGATACATAATTTTGTTTACGTTTTGGCAGGTGATATTGCAAAAGAAAAGGGTAGCTACCCGCTAGATCGGGTGGTCTTATCTGAGGAGGACATCTTCTCCTACCAGTAATCTTTAGATGTTGTATATAGAGTTCGCACCTCAGCAACTTTAATAGCGCGATTATGATGAGATATTTCTTGAGCTTCTCATGTGGCGGCAAAGAAGTCGCTACATAGTTATCGTTAACTGTAATTTTTAAGTTTAATACTGTAAACATTTTTTGTTACCAAGACAGTGACGAGGCGAGCAAATCGTTCACCTGATGGTAAATGCAACGTCTGTGTCTCGACACAGCACTCGTCATCCAGGGACATCAGTCCTCAAGTCTCATACGCTCAGCAATTACACAAGCTGTGAATGCCGTTCATAACGAAACACAGTAATGTTTGCACACTACTGCTCCACGGCAGAACTTTTTATTTGCCAGCATAAATATGGAACTAAATAATTATGAGATAATTTTTTAATTGCCGGTGGAATTTTGGTCTGTGCGGTATCTGTCTTACAAGCGGATTGTTTTGAATGGTAGAAACTATAACCGTTGGGAATGATACTTTCGAACGAAGTGTAAGAAGACGATCATCCACAGGACCAACGACCTATTTCAGACAAACATCTTCGAAATTGAGTTCAGCGGGGGACTTGTGATACGCCGTGATGATGATAACGTCTTCATATATACTTCCATACTTTTTCCTTTTATATACTTTATAACCTTACTTTAAAAAAAATTGCCGCACTGTAAGAATGCCCCTTTATTGAAGCTGCGCTTTAACGGCATTAATTTTACACGCAAACACCGTCAGAACTGTAAACCAACAAATTATGTTTTTTAACAACTAGGATTCGAACCCAGGAACCCGCGGCGACTTCTAGTCAAGTCTTCTAGTCAAGACCCCTGGGCAACGAGGTCGTCACATAGTCGCATACCGTACTACAAATCATAGACATATTGCACATCAGTTGCATGATTATTACTGTGGTAAAACAACACATAGGAATAGTGAAGAGAGTATAAGAAGGCACCAAAACTATGTACGGATCCATCAATAATATAATTGTGAATAATAGTATCTAATCATACCTACTCTGTGAACTGTGTCCAAATATGATAATGATAAAGCGACCTTTGCTGCTCTGTTATACTCGTAGATATGGTTCTATCAAGGACCAGCTCCGGCGCTTATTGTCAGATACTAGTGTATCGTATGTAATCGGTAGTTACGGTTCTGTCTTTCGAACTTAATATTATTGAGTACAAGAATGTTTATTCTCTCTATTGACATCGATTTGTTAATTATTGGGTGCGTAAGCATCTGGAATATAGGTCCACTTCTGCGATAATTGTTTTAAAACAATAATTTGCATAGACATACAATGCAAAGAGGAAATAATTTGAACCCATTCTTAAGAAAATATAATCAAGTATTACTTTTGTTGGGCGGTTACATTTTTAAAATAAATTTCTTATTGTTTTTTTTAAATTCGCACAACTTGGAAAATAGCGATAACGCTTGAATTTAATAATTATGGTCTAGGAATAAATATATTGTCTTTTTCTGTAAAAGAAATAAAGAAAACTGTATATTATCTCTATCATCGGTCTTTTAATGTAGGTCTGTATTCGCCTGTTCCGTTGGCATCTTCCTAGTTGAAAGGATTTGCCGTGATCACCACGTGTGAATCGATCACAATACCAGCCATCATCGATGTAGATATACTTTTTTGGTTTACACTTTTGAAATCGCTATTCTGACACATGACTGAAACATTAACTTTTTTATAATGTGACTACTATAAAGCTGGAAAGTTTGTGTGTTTGAACGCGCTGATCTTGAAAAAAAGTTCCAGCACTTGATAGCCTGTTTATTTAGAAAATTTCGAAGCTGAATACTTTTTACTACGGCTTTAAATACCGTACTCTGTAAAGCAAATTTTACCGCGAAGGACCGAACTGTGATTGCTCTGGTTAGCGAGGTAGCCATGCCCTACGGCGCGGAGCAGTCATGTGGTCGGCTTCTTTTAGGCGGGTAAAACCGCACAGCTAGTAATTGATATTTGTTTTTTTTATATAATTGAGATTTGAGGTTAGCGTCGTTTATTTACACATATAGTTGCACCTAATGTCACTTAACTAACCATTCCATAAAGTTCATAACTATGGTATCCTTATTTATATTAGTTAACTAAAATTTAAACACTATAACGCAGAATAACCTTAACACTATACGCTGGAGGAATATGAGATATTGAATACCATAGAAATTCCGTAACAAATAGGATTATTGCGGATACCACGCTGACAAACAAGAAACGATACAAATTATTCGACTTGACAAACCGAGAAACGGGTGGAGGCACAACGTAAATTACAAAGCAACATTGTTGCGTGGCGCAGCTTCCAATTATTATTTATCGAGCGGAGATGAAAGTTGTCTATATGATATCTGGCGCATATCTAACATCTACACGCCTGCAATCTCTGCGGGAGTATTCATGAGCTAGGTGTTTCCTGCGGTCGCAAACTCTGCATGTGGAATTCATAGTAAATCAAGCTGTATGAATATATCGATTTTATTAGTTTATAGACGTTTCTTTTTCAGCTGTATTAATTTAAGTGTTACGCACTAAAATTAGTAAGCTAAAGTTATGGTCGGATCATATATCTAAAAGAACCGATAACCGTTAGGGAAAGAAAGTTCCTAAAGTGGCAAACTCGTACCGGCGAAACGTGTAGGGCAGCCCCGCACTAGGCGACGACCTATGCGTGTTTGCGGGAAATCGATGGACGCAAGTGGCCCGGGACCGTGCTTTGTAGCTATATTCAGCAATGAATTAGTGGTATGCTGAAATGATGATTATGATAGAGATATTAAAGACGAGAGTTACTCCAAAGATTTACTTACGACGATATCGGTAAACTACAGCGTCTGTATTGTAGATTGCTTAAATCCAATGTCGTTAAATTACAAGCTATCCAAATCCGGCCCCTGTAACCGCTGCTACTTACTTTAGTACAATGTTATTAATAAACTAAAAGCATACAATGACGTTATCAATGTAGCTTTAGGTGATATTTATGAATATTGTCAATACCATTAAATGTTTACGTAGAACAGTGGCAGTATTTAGAATATTGTCTTTGTATTTGGATGCTCTCATAAAGCCTTAAACATCTAATCGCCTAATACCTGTGAAACCCAAAAGCAGTAGAGCAGTATGGTTTTTTATAGAACTAACGTTGAAAAACTAGCCCACAGTCCACCTGATGTGAAATTATTGCTAAAGGACATATTGATGACTGAATATTGTGGTGGAATATTTCGTGGTGAATTTCTGATTTCCAGAATATAAAACGCAGGCATAATACGAAGAGACCTTCATTGATATGGATCAGAGAGAGAAAATGCGAATACCTAAACTATACCTTTTTAGGTAACTGACGCATTTTTTAAAAGACATTCAGCTATTTGATGCATTTATAGCCACGGTTTTGAGTTTTGAACTGCACAACTTACATACTAATTGTTGTTTTTTCTTTAGAGATTGTTCATATGTTACTTGAAGTAAGATGTTTGTATGTATTTACCGTCAATCTACTTTTCCTGGAGTTGCATTATCTTTATTTTATTGAGAATATTGACAAGTACTGATTGCATGGGATAGTTGACAATAGCCGAATAACTTACTCGAATACGGGACGCAATCATTTCCAGTAAGTACACTAAACCATTAACTACTAAAGCAGGGAGTACTTTTGCCATGTTCCTAGTTGCCATGTCCAGCAAATACGGTACAGTACCGGGTAAGCGACCCCGGCCTCCCGTGCTACTGCTGGCTCCTCCTGCTTCTTCCGGAATATTAGTATCCTACACCTTATAGATCCTTTCGTAACTTCCGCTTTGCCTACCCCACGTCCTATTTCCCATCTAATCCAGTCAGTAAGGAATCATGAACTATAATATAAGAATATTTTTTTATATCGTTTTTAAATTAACATGATAGTTTATTTTAATATAAATTCCTTCTGTCTTGCCTTCTGACGTCTATAAGTGTTTTCTTTGATAAAATAGTGAAAGGATGTTAAAACTAAGTATTGAGTGATGATCTGCTCAGATACCGCAACACATAATTTATTATTTTCACCTAGTAACATTTTGTTCGATTGCGCATTTGCAATAGCAGGAATATTACTCGTATCAAAGTCGATACCTGTTAACCTCCAGTAATATACAGACAAATAAATAAATTTGAGTCTAGTTTCAATCTTTTTCATATTATGTAACAACTTAGCGGCCTTTATATATTTGAGTTTATACAACATTCTATTTTATGTCCATGCGTCTCTAAAGCTAGTGTACAGCTCTTTGTGTCATGTGTCCTGAGTTTAAACTAACTATTATTTGTAACGTATTTTTTTTTCTGGTGGATTTGTATGTATTCTGTTATATCTGACAATGCTTGCGAATTATCCTACGATCGCATATCTGATGTATTAAAAACATAATTGTTTATTTTAAAGATTGTACTATCGACTTCTTTTACAAGGATTGTCAGATTGTCTGGGATAAGTCGGACTTAACGCAGTCCTTATGATTCTATCTGTTTATCCTAAACAAAGCATCCTTGTGTATTGAGTCAAAATCGATATAAGTATAAGCTGATTTTAAAAAGAGATAGAGCAGGTCAAAGACATCAAATGTACGAGTAGATGTGTCTAAGCCACCACGACGCTGTTAAGTCCAACGTAGCCGATTTGCTCCAGTTAGCGACGTAACGTGAAATTGAATCTTCGCAGTAGAACAATAATGGCTTGAGCTACAAGATTTACTAAGTAAATATAAAATGCTTACAAGAAAATAGAGAATATTAATAAAACAATCTAACAGTTGATATCATTATCATCATCATCACTTCACCTTATCACTAGTCCACTTCTGAACATAGGTCTCCCCCATAGATTGCCACAAAAGTTTGTAGCTCTCGTTTTGTGGGAATTTTGCCATAGTTGCCACGCTTGGCAGGCGGTTTGGCAACCGCAGTTTTTTATTCAAATGTTCCAGAAAGACGGTGCATGCGCATCTTGTGTTTTTAATTATCCCTCTGACGACTTTTACGACACCTACGAGGAAGAGATGGGGTGGCCGCCACTACACGGCACCTCAATGGATAGGATTATTTACAATACAAATCATATTATTCTTAAATGGTGTTATTATTCTAAAATAATACTTGGAATAATTACTAAAATTCTTCATGATTTCTGTCAAAGTGAATTTGACCGCTTGTATGTAGTCAACGATAGTCCTTACTGCGGCCCCGAACCCGACATTAATTTCGAAATTAACGTCGGGTTCGCTAAAACATTAGGTTTTACGGGTTATTTTTAAGTAGACAACTTCTGTGCGACTTTGTAAGTTCAAGAGTGGCGGAGGAAAATTTAGTGATATGTAAAAACTTATTACATTAATAACTCATTGTATATATAACACATTCGTATCAACTAAAAGTCTTTGTCATCATTCATCATACAGACCACTGCTAGACAAGTCTCTCAAGTGAGTAAGATTTGCCACAATCGCCACGTTTGGCAAGAGAATTGGCAAACATTTTTGACGTTGTCATCACGAGTGTGGATAATTTGTCCTGGATTTTTTTTTATTTGATTAAGTGACGAGACGAGCAAAACGTTCTCCTGATGGTAAGTGCAACGCCCATAACAGATGCTGTGTTACTCAGAATATTTCTGTGTAGCACCACACTTGCGCCCATAAGACATAAGTTCTTAAATCTCATATGCCCAGTGATTACGCTAGCTCTCAGTGCTACAGACCAAAACACATTAATACTGCTTCACCTCAGAATAACTGGCCCTGTGGTGGTACCTACCTAGACGGATTCCTGCATAGGTTATTCCGATACTTTTCGGAGGCTTTAAGATTTATCTATTATTTTCATTTGTAAACTTTTACAACATATAAGGGATGAGACAGCTTGATACATTTTTTTTAAAATCGACCAAATAGCATTCATACTAAATTTCTCATAATATAACTATGTTATCATATCACATAAGAAAACTATTATTCATTATTTGTAATTTACATAGCGATATTGTGATACATATGACACAACATTGTAAAATTAGCATTTTATTAACATACTAAAGCTGTACAAAAACAACTTTTATGGCTATTTATTGTTAGTAAAGTCCACCTGCCATCACTATTGATACAGAAATGTTCGCATTCGATGCCATCGACCCAAATACCTACCCAAATACGTTGTTACAGCACTCGACGAACAGTAGGCCGATTGTAAATCGACGAGGAAGCGTGTTTTTCGAACAATATGGGTCAACTTTAACATGTAGTGTTGATGATGTATCGATACATAATTACTCGACGTATCGAATGATGGTTATATAAATGCGATAGTATTTAGAAATCGATTTGAATGCCTTGATTTATGTGTATCTTGAACTTAATTGAACGAAAAGTCAAAAGCAGTTATTTAACAATACATGATTTTTTCATTAAAAATAATTCAAACCTTACTATTGCAGCTTTATAATCACTTTACAAATGTGACAAGTACCTGTAAAAATAAAATACAGTTAATTACATGTACATATATTAC
Organism: Luehdorfia chinensis; assembly: GCA_019845155.1. Taxonomy (NCBI): domain Eukaryota; kingdom Metazoa; phylum Arthropoda; class Insecta; order Lepidoptera; family Papilionidae; genus Luehdorfia; species Luehdorfia chinensis. Next base: position 1,169,910 of record JAHVAK010000612.1, read on the forward strand.
GAATCTATTATTTTACTCGTATAACTATATTAGGATCAAATAATTCATAAATGTCCTCGTCAGAAACTTGTCGCCCTATGCTACAAAATCTCTGGAGATATGAGTCTATAGCTCCATCACTACAGCATATCGATAACCGTTAACATCACTATCCATTACTAATTGCATCACCGACAACTATCGGTTGAGATTTAAGAGTTGCGTCTTTTTACCTAATTTTTCTTTGCGTTTTCGTCACTACAGTTGCTTTTTCATTGTTCTATGAACAATGCTCGTACTTGACGGTCTGAGCCGGAAAATTATCAATTGAGGTCGTTAGGCGGCTTTTTGTTTTTTTTTTTGCAGATATCTTAAGCACGCTCTAAATGTATTTAAACTATACACTTTATATTTATGAGATCATATATCGAGTATGACGTAAAGGATGTAATTAATATTAATATTAGTATCTAAAAGAACATACCGGTTTTGAGATTTTTTTTTCACCAATTATGATACCATACTAATGCCAATTGAGTATTTAAAACGATAACGAGTTGATGATAACTTTTACGACATAATTTCTCGTACAAAAATACAGTAAGTAAAAACATTTATGTATGACGAAAACCTACACTATGTTTTCTTTTTAATATCAAAAGATTCATAACTATGTAATAGCATAATTATGCGGTGACCCACATATTTCACATTCATATGAGAGAATGCATAAACATGTATGGATGATACATAACAGGAACCTTTGTTCTCTGCCAATCCCGGAACGAACGCGTGTGGGATGGAAGTGTGCCTCAAACGTGGACTAATTCCGATCTCGACGGATGAGCGTTCCATTTAACGAGTATCGGCTTTCTCTTGATAAGTTTTTGTTTGGTATCCGGTGAATTCGTAACAATCAGCGAACTGTATTCGAACAGATCAAGAAAATAAGAGATGGCTGTTCAATATTTAGTTTCTATTCTGAAATTATTTCTCCAGTTTAAATTTAAGCCTCCATTGTTTTAGTATTTGACTGATAATTGTAGTAACAATTATTAAATCAAATTACTTGAAAAGAGCATAATTTATATTTGTTTAATTTTCTTAGTATGATTATGTTTGAAGTGACCCAGAAGTGTACTACCGGAGCCACGAAATCATAAACGAAATCATAAGCATGTTGACCTTCCTCTGATCGGATTATAAGACTTTTTATTAGATGATGGTTGAATGGAAATAAAAGAATTGCATGGAGAATGAATGCATATGGACAATGTGGTCTTCTGTCGTCTAACTTAGTAAAATAAAGAAATGTTAACTAATTACTATAAAATAAATGCGCAGATAACATTTATAGTAGTACAGATATCAGCATATTTAAATTCTACGTCTCTCCCGTCCTCTCCCGTCCTCTCCATGCCATGGTAGTCCATTCACAGTCGATCCGATCAATTATCCATTAGGCTATAGTGGAATAGAAGATAGTATTAATTAACTAGATAAAAATTGTTGTAATTAACACTGTAAGAAAAAAAGGCTTTTTTATTTTTATTTATTTATTTTATATTATCGAGAAATCCGATACTACGATCGCGAACCCGGTCGCTCGGTGATGATGACAAATCCTCCCACTTTTGAAGAAGCCTATCCAGTAGTTAACTATGAAGAGCTTATTACAAGTCCACTGCTGAACATAGACCTCCCCCATAGATTGCCGCAAAAGTTTGTAGCCCTCATTATACGGGGAATTTCGCCATAGTTGCCACGCTTGGCAGGCGGGTTGGCAACCGCAGTTTAATTATTCAGATGTTCCAGGAAGATGCTGCTGCCCATCTCCTGGTTTTAATATCCCCTCTGTCGACTTTTACGACACCCACGGGATGAGATGGGATGGTAGATTCTCTTAGGCCGCCACCACACCGCATAATTTTTCAATTTTAAGACCGATATTTTATAACTGTTTTAATTTTCATCATTCATTGCCACAAGTAAATTTCTATTTAATATTCCGTTCAAATACACAGAGTATATGCCATGTATCCTTGAATTCTAACGTTTTAAACCTTTTCACATAAGAAGCGGCGTCTTAACAGTCATAATGTTTCACGGCTGTTGACTGTAACAGGCCTTCAAAGGTGCCATTGAATTGCGCAACTGTGTTAACATTATTTGACGCCGTGTTTGCTGTTATTTCATATTGTACGTCATTGTTTGAACAGCGCGACTAGTTTTAATTGAGTCCTTTGATGGTAATAGTTTCTAGTGTTATTCAGATTTTTACTATAATGCAATTGACAAGATCGTCCAGCGATCCAACCATTACATCAGATTTGACAAACAACTAATTCTAAAAGATATCCTAATTTCAATAAGTAGAGAAGATTGTTTGGAAACTACCGCCGGCTTGGAATCTTATTATTAACAAAATTTAATCAAAAACTAAAGAGACTTCAAGAGACAGTTATCTTTTCCGAAAATTATTAACTATGACATCAGGACATCTGTCACCTCAGTCCTCCCGTGACCATGCGTGCTGTAATGCGCTCGAAACGGCGTGTTAAAAGTAGTAAAATTAAACGTAAAATCTAGTTTTATTTAAATTTGTAGGATTCGCGTAAATACAAGAAATCATTATTTAATGACATCGTTCACGTAATGGTGTGCAATGTGATTTGCCTATAACAAATGTCACCCAGAACTTTTGTTTGAGGCCTGTGGCACCGTTCAGTTCTTAATGCTCATATGCCCAGCAATTACACTAGCTATCAGTACCCTTCATACCGGAACACAGTAATGTTCGAACACTACTGCTTCACGGTAGAGTAACTGACATTGCGGCGGTACCTGCCTTGACGGATTCCTGGATGGGAAACCAGTCCATCCATATCATATCCATACCATAAATCTCGCGTGACTTGCTTCTAGTTATTTAGTGATTCTATCATTTTTATAACAGTTAATAGCTAATAAATGCGCTTCAGTGCTTTTCAAACCAAAACAAACCAAAACGTGATATACTTGCACTGCGGTGGTACCTACTTAGACAGACTTTTGCTTAGAACTCCTACCATCAGTAAAAACTATGACGAGTACTATTTTTTGAACACCAATACACGCAATAATCGTTTTAAAATACTTTTAACCCCGAATTACTCCATGGGTTGACTGGGAGAAAATGCCTAAAGGCATTAAATCCGCCCTTTGTATCCTTTTATTGTAAAGGCAGCAATAAAGATTTAAATAAATAAATAAATAAATTATTTATTATACATAGTATTACAGGAAGTCGCGGGCGATTTTTTTACTACTGATGGTTACTGTAAGCTTCGGGGTTTTACAACTTCACCGGAATGAAACCGCGACAATTTTTGTTTTTTAAAAACTTGTAGGAGCTGAGCATTAACAGAATTTTTATTATTTTTATTGGATGCTTTTTTAATCGTATTGAAGGAGCACCTGATGATAAATGCAACGTCTGCCCATAACAGATGCTGCGTCACCCAGAACATTTCTGTGAGACACCACAACTCACCCGTCAACCTGAGACATCACAGTTCTTAAGTCTCATATGCCCAGTGATTATACTAACTCTGGGAGCCTTTCAAAGCTAAACACAGTAATGTTTGCACACTACTGCTTCACGGCAGAATAACAACATATATTGTTATTTTACTTTCCCAATTTTTTTTATATATCTAGAAGTCCGCGTCGACAAATTTCGACCGGCGGATTTATTAAGTACTAGCAGTGCCCGGCGGTATCACCCGTCGTTTAATTTAAAATAAATCGCTCTAAGGGTCGTATCGTGATGTTATATAACCTATAGCCTTCCTCGAGAAATAGGCTACCGAATACTGAAAGAATTTTTCACTTCAAACAAGTAGTTTCTCAGATTAGCGCGTTTAACCAAACAAACTCTTCAACTTTATAATATTAGTATGGATATATCAAAATATTTCTCGGGCTAAGCCGGCCCGACTCGCTACTAAAAGTATAAACAAACCTGAACTAGGTTTAGTATAATCCTGTATGTAGGTAGCGGTTAGAAATGAATTTGAACTATTTAGCCATGTGGTACAATTACCTGCGCTATAACTATGTTAAGGTGCTTCATCAAGTATGTTACTCAGGGACGGATGAAGGTTATTAGAGAAGGCTTTCATAATTATTTAGTTATTTTTTAATATATCTCAGCGGATTTGTAACGTCGCTGACCACGTAAGTATTTTCGCTACTTCCTTGAAATTAGAAATAAAAAAGGTGAAAAATTAAAATAGGTAACACTTCCGAGTACCACGATACCAGAGACGACTATATGTATTTCTATTAGCCAACATTTTATAACGTATACAATGTTTATAATTTAGTGGTATTTAAATTAACTTATTCAATTGATGAATCAGACTAATTAGATAAAAAAAATGTTATTAAAGTTTTAATAAACCTTTTAATATTTTTTATACACATGATACGACATTAACGTCCTGTGCGGTAACTTTGATTAAGTGTATACAATTAAAGATAATGATATAGAGATTTTTAACAGTAGTCGCATTACGGTAACTGGATTCGACCCAATAATTAAAGTTTTTATTTTTTTTTCAATATGCTTGTGGTAGGTGGGGTTTGGTTTGAAATCCGGAGCCGACGACACTAAAATTGTCATTTGCAATTCTGAAATAGTTACTCGTAGTTGCAATATTAATCTGATTGGCCACACACATATTTGTAAAGTGCAGTATCAAACCCGCGACTAGCCAATCGCTTCAGCTACTGCGGCCATAATACCGTTAATCGAAGCATTGGCGAATGTTCTGTGCTTTATTATAATTTTTTATATAACGTTTAATATCTTATACTAGCACCATAATGAGCATACTTTAAGTACAAAATAGGCGTAATTATAAACGGCAGAGGCGCTGGCATTGGGACGTGCTGCTTTAATAAATTTCATCGTCTCAGATGTCAATTGGCACAAGTATTTAGGCCAATCCAGCAAACTTCGCACCATTTTGAATTCATATAGACTGACTGGAGGTTGGACTGAAGGCAAACTTAAGGAATGTTTTTGTTATATTAGTAGACACGTTTTGCAGTTGAGTTGCAATGAGATTGCTAAAAAGTGTATTTAATATGTCATATTTTCTACTACCGTATTTGCCGATAGGTGTTCGGCAGAGTAGAATAGCACTTACCGCTTTATCTACCGAGGTGTCAGAAGAGGTTGTCACCATACGCAGTGGGGAGTAAGAATTAGGAATCATATCAAAACGGCGGCGACGTGGTTTGCCCGTCACGCCTAGTTTCCCGCGGAGGTGAAATGTGGGCTACGAGTGTATCTCTGCCTACCCTTATTTGGGAAAAATACCTTTCTGTATGTATGTACGAATGTAGTTTTAATGGAAATAAATGACAGTAATGGTAAATGCAACGCCTATCCATTACAGTCGTGGTGAAGCCCAGAAGCACTCTCTCTGCAACGTCGAACTGCGCTCAATGACATTATAAAATAAAAGAGCCAACAAAAGGTGACAATTGTCGCCTTTCCAAACGTCGTCATGACTACGCGAAACCGCAAGGAAAGAGACAACCTTACTCCGTTTACAACGAGAGTGACAAGGATAAACAACGCGTGATCATGCAAATGCATTATGTTGTCGCTGCGTTCGGAACGCTTTCTTTAGTTGTCTTCTCGGAATATGACGTATGACGTATTATAATATCATTATCTGCGCTTATTATCATGGGGCTCGATTTAAGTATAATATGCCCTATAATTACATTAGTTTCAGATCACTTTAAACCGAAACACAGTGCTGTTTGCACACCATTGCTTTACAGCAGAATAACCGGCACTGCGGTGGTACCTGGCTAGGCGGATTACTATTATTACTGCCGATTACTGCATTAAAATTCATTCATCATAATTCATCAACAATATTATAATCCATCTGATTGCAAAGAGTTGTAACGGGGACAACCTTGATCCATCCTCGTTGAGAAAATAAGGAGCCAGTGCGCCGGTAGCGTAGCATTTGGTGGGGACTATATTTTAAACGAATGCCACACTCTAGCATTTCTCCTGTATCGTGGGTGTTTACAGACATAAATTTCACATTCACAACACAACAAGAACCAAAAAAAAAACAGATTTCTACAAAAACCCAAAACCAACGATTTGTGTTTTTGCACAAATGTTGCTTCCGGCCGGTTGTTCACTAAGATTCGAACCCAGGTCTCGCAACTTAGAAGTAAGATAAGACCTACAAGGCTACGCAGTGGTCAGATTATTTTGACTATCCTGTAACGAATTTGATATGAGGAACGAAACTGCGTAACATCAATATAACTACGGGAACTTGCACTGTGCTTTGTTTGACAGAGCCGGTATTTTCTTCATCTTCCTTAGTTTATTAGCAGGGTAAGCCAAAAAATACTAATTGCCTATTGCATATTGTAACCATTACTAAAAAGTTAAATAAAGAATAGGTAATTCATTATTATTTAAAAAAAAATAAGTAGTACTTTTGTCTAACAATGCTATTTCTTATACCAGTAAAATCTTAACCATGAACGGTACACGTAGTTCCAGTGTTCATCTACTTGTAAAATTAACGTATAAACAGAACAGTTGCAATATTTATTTAATTAAAAAATCGACTTTACAGCAGCTTCAGAGTTTCATGATTTTACCACCCTTACGAACCCTTACCCTTTCTAATAAAAAAGGAAACATAAAAATCGGTTTATAAACAAATAACATATATAAAAAATTTAGCGACGAATTCAGAACCTCCTCCTTTTTTGAAGTCGGTTAAAATATTTAAATTTAGTCCACGCGGTATAATTTGAGTATTGACGATCGCTTGACCTAATGGTACATGGCTACCGTGCTAAACACAAATTGTTGGTATTTTAACATGGTTGTGTCGCAAGTATCCCCTTGTCTCTGGCACTGCATCCTGACCTTCCGCTCCCTTATTTGATGGCGGTTTCATCGGGATCTCGGATTAGGACGAGTGAGTGATTTTATGTTTGCGCGTGCACTTGGGGCACTATAACATCTTCTGCGCAGTTGATAGCTTCCGACAGTATTCGGAAGTCGCCATGGTCGAAAATTGTCGAGACGTACAAAACCATTTATGTATAAACATTGCTGAATTAGCAGTCCAAACAGATATTTATTTAATTAAACATTGAAATGAGATAATACAAAAATAAATTATCTTATAAAACGCGAAATCGCCTTTTACCTATGAATACGAATACCCTTTAAGACTGTATCGACGAATGTCCAATACAAATTGATAGGAATGCATCGAGTCGTAAACTCTATGCCACCATTTGACAATGTTTAATTTGCTTCTCAAAAACAGTCGCCAGCTACTTATATTAATGCAATAAAGTTAAAATTCCATAGAAGTTGCCAAACGAAAGTTACAATAAAGTTTGTATTTCTCGTGTACGTACTTGCCTTTATGAGTAAACACATTTAAATTGCAAATGCGTAAAGGCACTTAGGCTTAAAGGACCGTTAATAAACTTTGAGAATGGAATAAAAAACCAGGAGTGTAATACTAAGCGTTCATAGCGAATGTTTCTTGTATCAAATATTCGTTTGAAATTGTCGGACTATTATATTGCAAATTGAAACACATCTTTTGTGTAATTAAGTGTACTTACAGTTAATGAAACAGAGTGGATTTAAATTCATAGATTTTTGAAACTGTTGTGCTAGTTGTGACAATGCAAGTATGTATGCTCATGTTTTTATTCGTTTTTACCCGACACATAGCGCGGTTCATGTCGTCAGTATGTATGTCTATAACACCGATATTTTCGGCGATTGTGGACCAATTAAAAAAAATCTTATTTTGGTTGAAAGAGGAGACCGTAGTAGTACGGTAGATAAAATAATTTGTTATAGTTATAGATCAGCCTTGCGAACACTATACATGAAGAAAATAATTACGCTAGACCGGCAAAATATAAAAAAAATGGTGTAATTCCTAGTTTTTGAAGTCACCACACCGTCCTCCCTCAGTAGGTGCACAAGAATAAAACCCGCCCCGGAACGCACCAGGTTCACAACCCTCAACCACCATATTACTTACGACACGGGGCGCTGCGTGAGTCTATATGATTGCTCGTTTGGGCGACGTTCGTCGACTTCAGTGTGTAATTATCTAGTGGTGGATTGAGTGGTGTGAGGACCTGGTGGCGGTTTGTGCGTGTTAGTTTGTTTGCACGAAAGGAGGCGGGGGAGACTCGTAGTAATAACACATTTTAATGCATGCGGATCTTAGCAAGTAATAAATATAATTTTGGTCAAGTTCTGATGATGTAATCCATGACAATGAAAAGTTTTCGGTCGGTAGTCGGTTTCTTGATGAAATAATTATAAGTGATGGGCTAGGAACAAACTACTTGTATATGACTGATATTTAATATAATTCACGCTATGCTGAGATTTAGAATATGGTTAAGCTACTACTTTATTGTTCCGGACTCGAATCTTTAATGCGATTGAGAATCAAACAATAGTAATTGTTTTCAACAAAATCATATCTGTGGAGTATCCCACTACATTATGTTTTATCGAAGAAGAGATGAGACGCGAAAATCGTTCACCGGTGGTAAGTGCAACGCCTGCTTATACCAAATGTTGTGTCACCTAGAATTTTTTCTGTGTGGCAACACACTGCGTTCGACACTCTGAGACATCAGTTTTTAAGTCTCATATGACCTGTTATTACACTAGCTGTCTCTAGCTAATACCGAAACACAGTGGTAATTGCACACCACTGATCGACGGCAGAATAACTGTCACTGCGGCGGTGCCGACCAAGATGGATGTTAAACCTTTCAAAACTGTACCATTATAAATAAACTTATCCAATCGACGATGTTGATAATAAAAAGTGTTATTTCCATCAATAAAATACTGAATATTAGGTACTTTAAAAAAAAGAATATAATCTGTATCACAAATATTAAAAACTGACAAGTAAAAATATAGTGTTACTACTAAATAATGTTAATTCGGACCTAGATGAACATTAATTTTCAAATAAAGATCAATTTAGTAAATTTAAAACTAACGTGCCGAGTATCTATATATTAATACGTGAAGAGAAAACTTTGTTTGTGTGAGATTTGGCATAGTTACAGTTTATAGAGACGAATGTGCAAAAAGCTAAAATTTATATATAATATGTGTTACAAATACATTAAAGTCAATAAAAAAAGTTTATGAATTACTATCAAATTTCAACCACGAGGCTTAATTAAGAATAAAAGAAGCAAGCGAAAGTAGTTTTTATTTTGTGGTGTTTGATTACAATAATAAAAATACGAATTAAAACATAACTATTTAACTAAATTTCTTTACAACAATACATCACATAGTCAAAGTTTTCGTGTTCTATGCAATTTAATATTTTTTTTGACTGTAAAAAATGTTCTCTGAAATTTCAATTATCACTATGAAATACGCTTTTCCAATGCAAGCAAATGTGGTTAAAATTTACGTTTGATTAAGATACATTTAATTTAACCAGTTATAGTGTTTTATTATGCTAGTTTGAACGCTTCAAAGACTTGACATATATTTACATTGTACTCCTTCGGTTATTCTAAATTAATGTGATATGAACCTTGCATATATTTTCTTTTTATGCACAAACAAACAAAAGTCGCTTAACCGGTAGTTTCGAAATGAACGTAAAATTGCTATACATTACTATTGCTAATATCGTCAAATTATATTTAATTGAGGTCTTCTCATATCATTTACAATTAAACCAGTTGCTTCAGATGTCTAGACTTAATTTTATCTAATCATAGTTATAAAAATGTTTTATGTTCTATCTATAATCTTATGATAAGTACGTGAAAGTTTTTGCAGATATGGGGAATAATTTAGGGCTAAAATTATACCTTGGGCCACACTTCGCGGTACACTCTCTGATGCTGGAAAGAGTACAAAATCGGTTCCTCTAGCACTTGTTCTAGTATGTAGGAATAGCCAAAAATATCCATCATATCCTGGAATGCAATTTTGTAAGGCTCACATTAAATAAACGAAGGTACCTTTTAGACCTGACAAAGTTGTTCAGAAACCAAATTGATTGCTTGCAATTACTTGGTAGGTTTCACATTAGAGTTCCAGCTAGATACCGTCGAAATAGACTAGCATCTTTTTCCACTTCCCTTAGAAGACCCGTTCTTGGCTCAATGTTTCCTGTAACGCGTTAGAGCGGGCTATATAATAGCTGCAGCGCTTCCGCTGGCATATACATATATTTTGATTTACTGGCTAAGTTGAGAAAACATATTGTACATTTTATTTTTGGTACTAAACATTAGTTTATTTACGACGGGCACTTCTAGTTATTATCTAATTTTGTTTCTGGGTTTTACTGTGAATGTGTTGTTTACATACAATTGATTGTGCTCTTACGTATATTTGTTAATACCAATATTTATGTAAATTGTATCAATGTAAATACTGTTGGTGAACCTTAAATTAATAAATTATTTGAATACCGACAATATATTAACAACTACGAGGCTCATTATATTAGAGCATATAAAAGTACGTTTTCGTCGTTTCCTGATGTTTTTTTAGATGGGTTATAATCTAATGAATAGTAGTCAGATGGCAGCGGTTTGCCCAGCGGCTAAGCAATTAGCTTCTATGGTACTGGTCGCAGGTTCGATTACCGCATGGAACAAATTTTGTGTGTCAACAGATATCTATTTCAGGTTTTGCGTGTTTATGTACGACAAATGTATGCTTTAAAAACGTACCGACAATACAAGAGAAAACTAAGTAAGTGCATATGTCTTTCATTACACAAATAACAAGTTGGGTTACACAGTAAATTCAGCTATTTTGAGATATTGTTCATTTTACTTATACAAAATTATTTTAGTCACCCTAGATCATTAATATTTTATTCGTATATTTAAGAAATTACCTATAGTTTAAAAGCAGACGTTACTCAAAGAAGTCTTTTTAATCATATTGTATATCAGAGTATGAGAGAAGAACGGAAACACCGATTCTAAGCAATTACGGTTCCACTCTTTATTTTCGTGTACGCCAAACGTAACAGATTTTATTTGCTCAATTAAGCCTGCCTGAATAGATTCATATTTACTGATGGTAGGATTCACATACTGGAATTCGGTCTTAATTGCATTGATAGCTAATGCTATTACTGGGCATATGTAACTTAGGTAATTGATGGTGACTGACGGTGACGAACGCAGTGTGGTGCCATACATAAAGGTTCCGAGTAACATTGCATTAGTTATATTCAGACGTTGCACTTACTGTCAGGTGAACGATTCGCTTTCTCAAAAAATCTTTAATTTCTCTAGTGTGAAAACTTTGTATGTATTTTTTGCGCTTGAATTTTAATCGCAAATAAATATAGATAATTGTTCGTGGATGGATATCAATATCAGGTTAGCAGCCGATTTCTTTGCGATCTTACATCAACACTGATTTCATTAAATAAAAAAAGGTTATATCACCGCCGGTTCTTATTTTGGGAACGCATGGATACGTAATACCATCGGCTGATTGCTATCGGATGATTTATCGTAGTTTACAGTTATATTTGAATTAGTTGAGTTATATTTGATATTTTTTTTAATACCGACATATTCAATAATATACATGGAGGCAAATTTAATATTTATTCTACGAATTCAAGGTTGTCTACCTAAATAGGAATGCAGTAAGACTAGTTCATTATATTGTTATTTTATTTGTAATTTAAATAAATTTTCTGTTTCGTTGTCTGCAGTTTTTGCACCGAAGTCAATATTGAAAAAAATATATACCGTTTCAATTGTATTCAAATTTACGGTATATATGAAATGACTTCTACGTCGCGGTTTTCTGGGTTCGAATCCCAGCCGGAGCCAACATTCGTACAAAAACACAAATTATTAGTTGGCGGTATCGTGCATTTGAGATTTATGAACGTAAAACGTAGGATTTCTCTTGTAACGTGAGAGCACGTCCTAGTATGTGGCATCGTTTTTAAACCATAAATAACTAATGGAAGCCGGTGGCTCAGAACTTGTGATATCCAGTATTGATTTAAAATAGTACCATATATAACGCTAAGCAAATAACGTAAAGCGTTTCAAAGCGGCCAACATAAACATTATGGTGAAATATCTCAACTCAGTTTCACACAGATCATTCCTTAGATGGATCTCAATAACGCCTAGATGTCTGAGTACAATCGCGCGCATTGATTCGAACACTCGAACGCCTTGAGTCGGCGCGTGGGCCACATCCTGCAATAGACACGTGCACTTAAGTAATGATTAAATTGCATTTAGTTATTATTTATAAAATTGATTGTATTATTTTTATGTATCAGATACATAGCCGTATTGGCGATCAAAACTCTTTTATAATTATCCAATTCAAAATTGATCGCATCATTGCTAAAATGATGTATTTTATAATCCAAAATTACGATTACTTGAACCTTATGACATGACACATTTATTTTACAAAATGTATTTGATGAATAAAAACAACGGCTCTCCCATCATTGAAATATGTAGATATCAAAATAATATAAAATATACTAAATAAATCAATAAATAAAAATAGTTTGAAGATCATCTGAAATCACATTCAGGTAACAGGAATATAAACCGAGAAGTAGTTACGAAATGTTTGTCCCGTCAAGAAGAAAATATTTACTGTCCCGAGTTTCACTTAAAGATTCGATCCGAAACCCGTAATGTAAGGGTACGAGAGTGACCGTTAACAGATTAACAAATAAACAAACTGAAATGGTCTTAATATTATTATGCCATACATAGATGTTCAAGTACCAACAACCGATGCGGTAGACGAATCCTTGTAACAAGACGATGTAGTTCTCAATGAACGGACGTCATTAGCTGATGGTGCATAATGCAATATTCCTCGTACTCTCAAACAAAACAGATATACAACGTTGATTTAGTTATTATCGATTCATGCCTTAAAACATTTCCCCGAATAATATAAAGTAGAGCTTACAAATACCCCACAGCTGAACACACGCCTCCTCTTTTTTTTTGGAACCTATAGGTTTCCTTATAATATATTTACCTTTACCTTTACTAAAAATATAGTAAAATCATTGTGATTAACGACAATTTTTATCCGTTATATGCTTCAATAATATGTTGAAGTTAGAGTATTGAAGTTAGAGTTGAAGCATGAATGACCTGAAGAACACTGCAGTTTTAATTAAAACTGAGTTTATTAAATCTGACCTCGTTGACTCTCCAGAGGATTATTTTCAATACAAGATATTCAATACAAGAGTAAATATAGAATAGAGAGAAATAGAGGATTCAAATAGGAAAATGAAAATAGTTATATAATCTATAAAAAAACAAGAAATAACCAATGGTAGGATTTTAATGTGTATAGTATATATAGTTTTAAGAAAAAACGAACAGTGTACAGTAAGTGTGTAGTTACCATTATCCTATATATAGTTTTAGTTTTTTTTTTTACGTTTATTGTACTGTTCAGTTTATAGCGGTTTTCATTCGATAATGTTAAATTGCACTCAACTTTAGCGCTTTCCATTTAGCGCTTCACCCTTTTCCAAAGTTTTTAAATAACGTCTATTAATATGTCGCTCACAGGAAATTCGATTCATAAATTGTATGAAAATTAAAGTGAAAACTTTTTACGCCATGTTAAAAGGTAGGCCAAGGTTCCCTAACGTTTTCACTATCATAACTGACATAAACTAACTGAAAGTGGAAAGAATAACAACAACTGCCATTTAAATATCTTGTCTTTATTTTTTATGTTTAAAAATTGAAGCTATATCTCAAAACTGTAATAAAGTTTGTAGGTTTGAATGCGCTAAGCTTACTAAATACCAATCCGGTTTAAAAAGAAATATTTTTGCATTGTATCGCCCAATTATTGAGCAAAGTCGTAAGCTTTAAAACTCCATACTACGGTCCTCAAGAATCCTCTGAGAACCGACAGTCACTGAGAAGGACCGAACTGTTAATGCTTAGTTCAGCTTAGTACCATCCGTATGGCGCAATCATGTGATCGGTCTATTTTACACGGGTAAAACCGCGGGGCACAGCTGGTTAAAACATATAGAAACGAACGATACCCATATTTTGATAAAGATATATATACATAGAGTCACGCCTCTTTCCCTATAGGGGTAGGCAGAGACCACATCTTTCCACTTGCTACGATCCTGACACACATCTTTAGCTTCCTCTACTTTCATTAGTGTTTTCATACAAGCTCGTCGGTTGCGGGTACTTTTAAGGTGGCATTTCCTTAACACGATTTCGATCTGATCGTAATACGTTCGCTTACGTCGACCCTTACCAGGCCTGCTCATTCACACTTGCCTCATAAATATGTTTCGTCAATCTTCTTTCAGTCCATCCTCTCTACGTGTCCAAACTATCTAAGCGTCCCTTTCTCTGTCTTTGGCACTCCATCTTCTACCACACCGTAACGTTCTCTTATCACGTTGTTTTACAGTTTGTCCAGTCAAAGTCACTCCAGCTTCTCAAACTATTCTTTCAACAGCATGAATCTTATTTTCATGCTTCTTCTGCCAGACCCAACATTCACTAAAGATATGAAATGTTTTATATTGGTTAAAATAAAACACTGTTAAGCATTCATTATCTTCATCTCTAAAGCTATTAACACAGGTCAGTTAACTGTTGTATGAAGGTCTCTACCAAAAGGATATTGCGACGCATCTCTTCGTTTAGCTTATTAACAATAGATTCACTTTCGTCGCACCACCGGGTGTTATTAAATATGATATGATCGTCATGTACCAGTTAATATCTAGTATTCTGATATGGCACTTTCTAGATTGTTATTGCACCACTTCATCATCAACATAATGATTATAGCCATATATTAGTCTACTGTTGAATATATGCCTCCCCCATAGACTGCCAAAAAGCACGGTCCTGAGCCACCTGCATCCATCGACTTCCAACTAGATGAAGCGATGACCTGCAAAACCTTGCAGGTAGGTGGTAGAATCACGTATCTGTTTCCTATGTCATCACTGGCAACACGCACTGATTTTAAACTTTGGTTTTGAGAAATTAAGGTACACTCGACGAGAAGATGTGACGCAGTTTCCCGAAACCAGCCCAGCTGAGTTGGATCCGTCGATTTTTTATTGGATAAAGTGACGAGACGAGCAAAACGTTCACCTGATGATAAGTGCAACGTCTACTCATAATAAATCCCGTGTCACTGTGCCCGTCACCTTGAAACCTTAGTTCTCAAGTCTCATGTGCCCAGTGATTATACTAGCACTCTGTGCCCTTTAGACCGAAACACAGTAATGTTTGCACACTACTGCTTCACGGCAGAAAAATTGGCCAGGGTTGGAACCGACCTAGATGGTTTCCTGCATAGGAATCCCACCACCAGTATACATATTCGTCATCAACTTCCAGAGTAGTGTTCCCAACAACAACCGGTATAGGTGTGACATGGACGTTACACATGTTCATCTTAAGACCTACCCGTTGAACTATTGAGGTCATTGAGCATAGTAGTAAGTTAGTCCATTTGCGTTATTTACCTCCTACTTTCCCTGCTAAATTAAAATATATTATATTTCAATTATTGGTGGTGATAGGATTCCTATCCAGGAATTGATCTAGATAGGTTCCGTAAGGCTAGTTATTCTGCCGTGAAGCAGTAGTTTATGCAAAAATTACTGTATTTCGGTCTAAAGGGCACTGAGATATTGGGTATATGAGACTGAATTGATTTCTCAGAGGGACAGGCGAAGTTTGGTGCTACATAGAAATGTTCTGGGTGACACAGAATTTGTTACAGACGCGTCACTTTCTACATAAAAAATACCTTTAATTTAAAAGGCTGTTAAGGGATAGGGCGCTCGTCTTAAATTTGTTAGTACACCAGCAACCCGAATTTGGACCCGCCGTCGTTAACATTCAAACTGTTAATTACAATTTAAAGTGTTGATGATTTGCCACATATAAAGGAGACTGCCAGGAGGAAATATGTGAGGCTGATAAAAAAAAATTTGTGAGGTTATGTGAAGTCGACCACCGCACTGAATTAAAGTGACGGACTCTCCTCAGCTTCGTGACCCTCATAGAAATGGAACGTTTATCAGATTTTACGGTATTTTTTATTATAATGTTATGAGATAAATTTAATGATGATGGAGCGATGATCTGAACGGTTTTACGGATAGTTGATTGATGCAGGTGACTCAGGACCGTTTTTTCTGGCAATCTATGGGGGAGCAATCGTCTAGTACTGGTGGTAATCAGTTACTGGTGGTAGGATTCCTATGCAGGAATCTGTCTAGGTAGGTACCATCCCCGGGGCCAGTTATTCTACCATGAAGCAGTAGTGTGCAAGCATTACTATGTTTCGGTTTGAAGGGCACTGTGAGCTAGCGTAATCACTGGGCATTTGAGACTTAAGAACTGAAGTCTCAGGGTGACGGGCGCAGTGTGGTGTCACACAGAAATATTCTGGGTGACACAGCATTTGTTGTGGGCGGACGTTGCACTTACCATCAGGTGAACGATTGCTCGTTTCGTCACTTTATACAATAATTTTTTTTATCAAAAAACATTATGAAGATAAATTTGGATACTTACTCGTACATTAGTACTATTATTTCATTAAAGGATGAGCCGTAACAATATTTTAATAACAGTCTAATAATAAATTTTACGATTGTACTTACATAGAGCATAGAACTCTTTTCAGGCCTTATCTCTGAATTATAAAATCTTGTTATTAAAAATCATCACTACAATGTCAGTATTTGTAATGAGCTCCGACAAGTTTTGAAATAGTATTAACGCAAATTAATGTACAAACCGCGACATCTGTGAGTGCTTTCTGTTGTCTTGGTAAAATGTGTGTTCATTTTTCTGTCACACTGAATTAAAATGATAATAATATACAGTTAAGTTTATTTAACAGCGACGTTTCTTGTTTATAGCTTACTTACATTAATATATGATACTGTAAAAAGGAACATCGATAAATACAATGTTTGTGGACATTTTACTGAATGAATGAGAGCTGTAACTTACTACTACAATAAAGCTGGACAGTTTGTATGTTAGAACGCAATAATCTCAGGAAACAATGGTTCGATTTGAATAACTATTTCTGCATTAGATAGCCCGTTTATGGAGAAAAGTTTTAAGCTATAGTTTTTTTGCTATAATTTAAGAAGCTTTACGCTGAGAACCGAACATTTCCAAGAAAGGCCGAACTGTGAGTGCTAATTGCTAATATCTGCGACGTTCCATGCCGTACAGCGCAATCATGTGGTCGGCTTATATTTTGCGCGATAAACTGCGAGGCAACGCTAGTATTATTATAAAAAAAAATTTTGTCCTATCCTATTGAAGATTTTCTTTACAACATTGTACAGTCGCTCTATTTCTGAAATAAACAGTCATTAATCTACACACATATACTCGCACAGATGCATATTCAAATAAAAATCTACCTAATCAAATATATTTTTTTAAATATAGATGCAGTACAAACAGTATGTTCACTATGGTATTTTGTGATGTATAAAGAAGAATTTCCTTTCTCGAGAAACCACAGCAAAGTTGCCCTGCAGTAAGCATATTATTAGCATTCATACATAATTATGAAAGCGGTGATTCCTAAAACCCATCACGCTATTTCGGGAAACCCGAATGTCCTGTTAAACTCGCTCTCTTACTACATTCGACGACACACACATACACAAACTTTCACACATAGATACTTCGCTCAATGATTCATTCACATCTTGCGCTCGCACGCGGTATAACATCGTAATTACCGATTGAGCAACCATTCGCATATTGAATTTAACATTAGCACGTTAGGAAATTGTTGACAACCACGCGCCGACCGGACGAAAGTTATATCCAACGCGTTGAGAATATCATGAACATATTTTGTGTTCGGTTTTAGAGATTGTCAGTGACGATACATATAAAATGCCATTAAAAATATATTAAAGAATGAATTCTTATCGGATTAAAAGACTTATAAAATGTTACAAAGTTACAAGTTCGTATGCAGCACATGTAAGTAGTTTAATCTAGGATAACAACTTTTAAGACATTAAACTCTAACTACAGACAGATTGAAAGATATAAATAGCTAAGGTAATTTATTACGCTTAAGTAAATCAATATTATTGCATGTCTAAGGTGCCTATGAACAATCGCAAACTTTGAGATACGTGCTGAACTCTTGAGGTCCAATACATATCTCTCATAACATGGACACTTCATACCTAGTAATTATGCCGGCAGTCTCACTCGTTTTGCGATTGGAATGAGAGAGATAGAGATATACGATATGATAGATATACGACGATACTTCTTTTTAAACTTTAAAGATTTTTGTTTATAGAACACAAACCTAAAGCCACATAGTGGATACTGAATCAAATATATAAATGGGTTCGATCCACCGGGGAAAATCCACGCTCACAAAATATCAGCGCAAATTAGCAGCACGCTGCTTTGTTTCGTATAGTGAGTTACGTGAACCGGACACTCACTAATACTGAGGCATTCCATCTTATGAATGCATTATCTTTAGTGGTTGGACAATCTTTCCACGACTTAATTATGATGTAGATGTCAGTGGATCACAGTGACCATTAAACCCCAATGGGACCTGTGTACTCGTTAGTCAAAAAAACACATGATGTACACAATAAGTTTTGAATTCAAAGCCAATCAAAGATTGTGTATTTTTCTTCGTTGTCTGCGATACGCTGTATATTTTAACTCTTGATAGGTAAATACATAACATACCACATTTTCTTATAATATCTAAACAATACTATTAATACATATACAGGGTCATTCGTAATGTCCTATACATCCCGGCAGGCTGAGCTTAGGGACGATGTGTATATGCCCTCAAAAATATAAGGAGCCTCGTAGAGTGATACCTGTAGGAGATATGTCGACTTAAAGGAATCTGCTTAAAACTCATAGGTGAATACCCTGCTATGAAGCTGATCGAGGCATTGAACTCATAAACTTAATTGGGCGTTTTCCGTAAAATTAGTTTCATTTAAATGTGTAGTGTTCGCGTAAATATAAGAAATCATTAATTGTGCGTTTTTCCATTGAGCTGCAATTGAAAGAGATCGCAAGTACTAGAATAGCAATGAAGCTTAAGGAAATCGATTGCGAAGTAAATCTGTTAGTATGACGCCGTAGTAGGGTAACATAAATTAAATGGAGAAGAAAACGTATTTTGACTTTGCCTGGTTAGGGGCAACGACTTTCTGAGTTAGGGTTGCGTAAAGTTTTACAAAACAATTAATTTTAAAGTTTTGTATGGACATTTTTAGTATTCAATTTTGTCATTAAAGCTTTACCGTTGTGTTTATCAGATCAAAGTAGCATGGGTAGGTGCCGGGATGTTATACTAATTATGTATAATATTGTATATATATATTGTATGGGATTATTGAGAATTAAATATATAAATTATATATATATATATATATATATATATATATATATATATATGTAATTCCCAAGCAAAAGCTGAATCGAATTACTCGAAAATTCGAACGGTGAGGAACAAGATGGTTTTTATACATAAGTAACATAAAAAAGTAATCATTATAAAAATGATGCCCGTATAAAAAAAAAATAGTGGTAGGATCCACCACACTATCAATAAGAAATCATACTCTAAGTTATTATTTAGCAATATTACGACAATGCGTCATCAATGTGTCCGTTGCTTCAAATTTATTGCGTCATTTGTCAAACAAGCGAAGGTTAATCTAACCAAATTACCAAATACCGACATTGAGAACATGAATGTATATAAGATAATTATTATACACTGCGGCCATTTTACTGGAAGTAGGATTCAGGAGGAGGAATCCGTTTACTGTGGGTTTCCACCTCACTGCCAGTTATTCCGCCGTGAAGCAGCAGTGTGCAATAATTACTAGGCACTGATAATTAGTGTAATTACTGGGAATATAACACTTAAGAACTGATGTCTCAAAGGGGACGGGCGCAGTGTGGAACACAGAAATATTTTGAGTGAAACAGCATTTGTCATGGGCAGACGTTGCACTTACCATCAGGTGAACAATTTGCTCGTCTTTTCATTTACTTTCCATAACAAAGGGCATCCAGCAGCTATCCTTCGATGAAGAATCGAGATAGAGGTATTCAACACTGAATACTATGATGTGATTTCAGGTTGTTAGTAAATGTTTTTTCGGCAGTAGCGTTATACTGCTTCATTTGCTGTCGTATTATGTAAGAGAGTGGTTCTTCCCCGGTCGAACCGACTCCTTTAAAATAAGAATTGGCGCTTTAGTAATTAGGCTCTTGGCGTCCTAGTAACTGACTACAGTGGTGCTCGAATCCCATAAAAGGATCAGACGTCAATTAAAAATGGTGTGTATTGCCCAAATTCATAATTTGGGGCGACACATGTGGTGTTGGTAACATTTATGTGTGTAGTCCTCTTTCTTTGATTTTTCCTGTTTCGTGAGTTCGTTTTACAGACATTCATTTCACACTGCACAAGGACAACTAGATCCAAAAGTTAACAATTAATAATTATTACACAAATGTTGGCTCCGAATCAAGGACCTGTGGCGTAAAATTGAGTTCCTATTGGGTTGTAGGATGTCCAGTCTGATGCTGGATACCAGTAGTGGCAGTATATTTGCTTGGATTATTGTTGGATGGTATATATGGATGGATTGGTAGAACACGTCTATGGATTTAAGTTGAAATAATCGTACAATTTTAAACTAAAACGAACGCTTTAAATGTTGGTCCTGTTCACACTAAATGACGTCAAACACAACAGTGTTGCAATTATTTCCTTTCAGATACGACAATGACTCCGTCGTTAAGAGCGCCATGTGTCGCGCATGTTGTGTTTATGGAGGATGTTAATGTTTAGAAATAATCTACTTTTCCTAATTATGTACTCAGCTGCTAATTTCAACTTCATTAAACTTTAGGGAAATGTACATGAATGATGTGAATGATGAATAAAAGTGAATATAAAAAAGTTGTTTTCCTAGCGCCAGTTACTTGCAGAAATTTGAATCTACGATGAATTATAATTTTGAAATATTGTTCGCGGAAGAGGTACGATGATGGCTCTACCGGATAGGACCACACTGACACCTAAGTATTGCTGAGTACCTCTTTTTGTAATACCAGAAATGTTATATCCTCCTAATGGTTGAGGGGACAGACAGCGAAACATGACGTCGCAGGATCGAGCCCGCCATTCGACTATTGTCGTGAACCATCTCCTAGCACAAGCTTTTACGCTTAGTTGGAGTGGTTAACAGGAATATTGGGAATGGACTAACTCTAGATATTCTTACTAGCTGATAAAAATTAGATTCTTGAAATGTACCACCAGAAGAAATTTATCAAAACTTGACAATGTGTATAGAGTATGTGTATGTATAATGGAGTATTTACAAGTAGATGATGATTATATAATGTAGCTGGAATACATAAAATCAAGTAACGAAAAAAAATAGGAACACCAATTATTACTTGAACCTAATTAAACAATAATCTACAAATCGTTCGATTCCTTACCCACTATCCGCACAAGAATTTCACCAGTTTTAAGGGTGCGTTTATATGTTTGTTCCATGCGGGAATAGATCCCGCGACCTACAGCGCACTGTTAATCGCTTTGTCACTGGGACGCCGTTGATTTATTCCCTAAATTTAATGTAATTTAATCATTAAGAACTACTATTACTTATTTTTGGTAAAATAACAATCATTATTTTCTGTAAAATTAATAATTCTCTTGTTATTATCAAAATTCATTAGCTTTTGGAAAACCGACATTTTTTTTTATTCATATAGTTACGAAATTGGAGAGGCTAGGAAAATAATAGTCGGATCCAAAAACTATTTCATCCAAAAAATATTTCTTTAGTTAACTTTCTATATTGCTTTGAAGAAAAACAGAATATTGTATAGACTCGTCAGATTGAAAATACTGAAACAATTACCTTAATGAAAATTCTAAGCTACTCGTATAATATTTTTTGATAATTATAATTTTCGATCTGCCCTCATCGATAATGAATGAACTATAAAACTTGTAAACAGGGGATTATGTGTTGATTAGATGTAGGGTTGCCACACGATCGGGATAGCCACAATATTTGACAAATTCTTGCCATCAATTATTAATGTATAATTTAATAATAATATCGTTCTCTTTTTTAAGATTATTATGTTCATCAAGCTCAGCAACAATAATTTTAATTTGTTCATCAGGCTTCTCACCGCTTAAGGGTAAATGCCTCTAGGAGGGTCATTTGCACAACGTTGACCGCTCGCGAGTTTACACAGTTCAAACATAAATGTAAGTCCGTATACATATCGGAATTATTTTTTTATTTAATTCTTCTTACAGTATCATCATCATCATCATCATTTCAGCCTATCACTAGTTCACTGCTGAACATAGGCCTTCCTTATTTAGGGGGGAATTTGACATAGTTGCCGCACTTGGCAGGTGGGTTAGCAACCGCAATTTATTTATTTAGATGTTCCAGGAAGATGTTGCTGCACATCTCCTGGTTTTATTTTCCAATGTCGACTTTTACGACACCCACGGGATGAGATGGTGTGGTAGATTCTCTTAAGCCGCTACCACACGGTTAGCATAATCTATTAAGCAAAAATAAACAGTATTCAATATATATTTGTTGTTATGTAAAAAGTAAAGTTACAGCATATAAACGCTGCAACGTGCGTCCTTAAATTTTCAGACGATTTTAGAGCTGGAAAAATGCAGCTTCTCCAGTGAAGGTTGGCAGACTTTACGTGGCGTTGATTTATTTTTTATTTTTAAGACATTTCATCATTATGTTGTCCGTCGCTGCCGGGCACGTGATAAATGTGGATTTTTTTTTATTTTGATATAAATTTGGAAGTCCGTTATCAAACAAGTTTGCCCCGTAGACCAATTTGGAAAATTTTGTTTTGAATTTATTTTAACTTATTTACTTCAACGAAGATCTCTTTTTGCCTCTCGTGCAATCCTAATTTTTGCACTAACACGGAGCCTCACAGTGAGTCAAAATTGACGCCTGGGTTTTGCTTCAATCAATAGAGTTCACGATTGAGAATGAAGGAATATTTTAGAAACCAAAAACCTGTAATTACAAATAGTCATAAATTCTTCTCACGAATAACTAAATAATTTTTATTTATGATTTTTTCAGCCCTGATTAGTTACGATCGACGTCGTATTATTAGAGATCAGAGAATTTATTGAGTCACGGCCACTAACAGGTTCTCTATTACGAAACCTGTTCGACATTGAAATGAGTGATTGTCCGAAGTGTTGATGTTGCAAATTGTAGTGTTACTTTTCTGTTACGGATGTGATGAAGCTATAGTAGTGTTACTTAGGTAAATATTTTTCCAATAAGCTATATTTGTAAGATTTTATTTAGATTTACAAGTAATGAATCTCATTCTATTATAATAATGTATAAATAAGAAAGCATTCAATATTCTATATATAATGTCAATTAAAAACCATCTTCAATGATCATTTTCAGTCTTTAAATTATTGTATGAATATTTAAATAATCTCTTCAAAATAATAAAAAATAAACAGGGTTCTGATTTAACTAAAAATTAAATAATTAAATTCTTTCCTTAGATAGGGGTCAAGTTATAAACGCTTTTCGAAAGACAAATTCAAATGTTACAAAGTTAAAAATAACAAAACGGGTGTGGCGAAATTCTACCTCCACCGTATTCAAGATCCGCTCGAGTACTCGAGTGGATCTCGTGGAACTCGCTGACCATACCTACTGACGTAATACAAGTTCACCCAAGCTGTGAGCTAAGGCTCCCTTCTCGATTAAAAGATACTTAGCTAGTTACTGGAAATCTTTCACCTAGTATGAAAGAAGTTTTTCATAGAGTTATTGTTAAACGTAACCAATAAGATTCCAGAGTCTTGACTAATGTAAAGTTGCCATGATCAAGGTAACAGTATAAAGTTAATAATAAAAAACTAAAAATTAATGATCTTTCGCAGCGTGGTTAAAAAATACTGTTACTAATATTTCTGGAGTTTCAACAATAGATAATATTGAACACTATTTTCAATAATGATTAAACGTTACCTTACTTGTGTAACTTATAATGTTTGATGTGTTAAGTTATTTTTATTATATATTTATATCGTAAGAAGTCTACCTGTCACACAAGTAGTAGGTTACAAACTTAAAGTTTTACATAAATATGAGTCAGATGAATATAGTTTATTATACTAACGAAGCAAATAATGGATTTCTGAATATATTATTACAATACACGCAGAGTCTAAAAGACTTAAACAATCAGCGTGATTATCATTGTACAAGGATTAGTGTCACTTATTCATAATATTGGAACCGGTTGCAGATTTATGTTGATCAGGAGCGAACTCAAGAATTAATGTCAATGTGAACATTATGACCGCTTCCCTAAACAATACAGACGCTACCCAATACAATACAACTTTAGTAAAACTTATTGTAATCAAATAAGCTTCATCGAAAACTGTATCCAACTGCAAATATAAAATCTTGACGTATTATGATGACGTGGCGAATTGTACGCGGATATCTTGATTCGAAATCCTTTAATTTGAATAAGGAGCATTATTCTTCATATTCTTGTTTTTTGCTTAGTCGAATGATGCAGAAGTTGTTTTGATCATAAAGTCTTAGTCACTTGTGTTTTTTGTATAAGGAAAACGTATACGTAAGGGGTAATGGTTTAATTAGATCGCCATATAAGTACAACATTAAGAAAAAGATTGGATAAAGGGGCTCAAAAATTAAGTTTTTTTCCTTGTCCGCAAACTCTTTTTAGAAATTAACTGGTTATTGTATTTTAGTCACCGTTCATAGATGTTCAATGACTGTTACGGAAAATTATGGTTTTAGTTAGGCGTTTAATTATATTATGCCTTTGTATGCAATATGACTATTGTACAGATATCATGTACATTTGAAACCTTGTACACTTGATATTACCAAAAGCCCGAAAATTTTACAGCGTAATTGTCTGTGCAAACATATAGGCATTTACATTTCGCTAGATCCTACGTGGTAACTTGAATGGGCTTTTAGGTAATACATGGGAGAGGCTTAATTTCGAAAGTTACAAAATATCCAGCAGCCATAACAGGTAATTTGTGAGTTGGTAAAATGTTGACTTCCCTTGAGATTCAGATCTAGGAGTCGCAACTGAGGCAGTCATGTGGCAGTCGAAAGTTGAACAAAAAAATATTGAGTAACACTATTACATGACATGATATAAAAATTGGACGGGCAATAATAAGTTCAATAATTGGTAAAAACAAAATCAATTTAATGAACTCCGTTACAAATTCGACAATTTTCGAAACCTTAATCTTCTGAATCCGATTTTATAGGTGTTTAATTTAATGTCGCTTGCATCGAGTCAGTGAGGTTAATGCAGATTATGTAAGTACAAAAATCAGAAGCAGGTTTGTAGGAGACTTTTGTAGAACAGAGCTGAGGCAAATCAAAAAGGATTTCGTTAAGTAGTTCCTAACTTCAATACACTTTTACTGCGTATATATCAATGAACTTATGCTGTGTCCCTTCGAACTTAAGACAGCTGACATAACATTGGAACGTTCCAGACAAGATTTCTACTAGGTTGGACTGTTCACCATACTGAACATTCTAGTAAATTCCTCGTCTTTTACTGGATGTGTGTGACAATCAACTTATGCTTTGGTGACTTCCTCCTAATATCACTTAATAACTTAATGCGGGAGTGAAGTTATTCCTACTAGATAATGTTGTAAAAATCCAGTTTGTGATTTGATTGGCTTTACATAATATAATATAATCCTGTTACTGAGTGACATAACAAATCTAACAAAAATGCCATTCCGTGGCGATGGGATTTTTTTTATTATCAGTATCTGTTAATTTAGGAGCCTATTCTCTATCTATTCTTCATTACTGCGGAGGTTAACAGCAGACAAAGAATTTGTAACTAGACTCTGCATGGTGATGATGTTCCTTTTTGTAGATTGCGATCATAGCGATATTTCGGAATAATTAAAACGGGATCAGTCAAAATTCATGATGACCGCAATAACAACAACATGTGTATTCCACAAACACAACGCCAAGACATGACAAAATTAGATTTAATATTTACTTACCAATATAACGTATCTATGACGGTGTTTTGTGATCAAAAGTAGGGTTCGGCAGTTTATTTTCATCGACCATATTATATCGCTGCAATCGCGGGTCTATCGTAAAACAGCATTGACTAATAATAAATAATTAAACTATAGATTTTGTGAATTAGAATTATTATTGTTAAATAAAATGATTGACAACAAAATTATCATAGAGGTACTAGCCGAGTTATTATTTTAATACATACATACATTACATAACCATTCGAAATAACACTAGAACTTATAATGAAATCCCGGTAAATAGAAACAGGTGAACAAGGCAATAAAAGACCACGCTAAGGAAAACGTAAAGTGCTCAGCTACTCGATGATGTAAGGTGATTGAAATTACAGTGTTGTTTTGAAGAATTTAATTATAAACAATGAGTATTGAGAGGCGATGGTATGAATGGATGGATAAACATTAAAATAACTAATTCGTAGAACATTTGAGATTTTTTACCAGACTCGATAACAATGCATTCGTAATTGAGAGTCGTCACTTAAACGTTTTATGAATTGAGTAAACTTATACGAAAGTGAAATTTCACACATTTAGTGCTCAGAAAAACGAGGATATAAAAATGTCACTTTCTAACATCCGTGAGTAAACATTATCAAATTAAATTCCGTCAATGACGCCACTGTGTTAGCGTGACCCCACTTTCGTTGGGTAAATATGCCTTTAAGGCGAACAAACGTGTGTTTAAACATAACTCGGCTTAAAAGCGGAATGACTTAAGATACCTCTTGAATATGAGTGACCCGGTCGACGTCATTTGCTGTCTTCTTTTTTTTTTCAGAAAAAATATTTTTACGCTGCATTGCATTCATTGTTTACATTTCTTATTTGTCTACACGTGTGAAATATCCCAGCTACTGCTCTGAAATTTCTGCATCTAAAAAGATTTTCGACACGATTTGTATATAAAAAATATCTAATAAATAAATAAGCGTGCCAGGTAGTACCGGACCTAGTTGCATTGTCCGGCAAATACAGTAAAGTACCGGGTAAGCGACGCACAGCTACTGCTGTCTCCTCCTGCTACTTCCGAGATAATAGTATCCTTACAGTTCCTTGCTTGCTTCTGCATTCCCGCACCGCACCTCAAGTCCATTTCCTACCTAATCCGTTTCCAAGCCAGGGGTTGCCGTGCCAATGGCTGCGTGGCTAGGGGGAAGCCTAGTCGTCAGCGTGCCAATCTACTCTGCGACTGGGCGACCTCAGAATAAGGCCAGGAGAATATCAGCATATCACGATATCGATACCTTTATGATTATCTACTGTCGTTACATAAATACAATTACACTTATATGTATGTCTGTTATTGTATAATGCACATAGGTCTACATTAATGTATAGTAGTAAAAGATATTTACTGTATACATGTAATTATTTTGTACCTAGACTATAATATAACTTAGATAAAAAATACAAAATTAATATTTTGTATTTGGATAAGAATCTAATAAGTTGTTTGCTTTTTTATTATTTTATTTTATAATTTCATACACTTCATAATTTCAGTCTCAATGAAACTTATTGCTTGCTATGAAATAAAAATGCAAGGAATGTTCATAGTAGTCTGAAATGAAAGTACTAGTTGTATATGTACTGATTTGTAATGTAATATAGAAACGGTTATTCTACAATTATTCATTTATTAACATAAACGACAGCAATGCTTAGTCTTCACTGTTAGTTGCGTAAATAAAGGCACTTAAGTCTTTCTTCTTTGAGACGTCGCTCACATGGGAGAGTTGACGAAAATGTTGGATTTCTATTCTCTCGGACGTGTGAAAATTTCGGTTTTCTTTTACCTTTGTTCTAGCATTACGAAATTCTCTAATGATCGTACTTTGTCCGAGAAAGTTATTCCATTGATGCGATGTGAAAGGGCGAGAATCAAATGGAAATTGGCTTAATATTACATAATAATGGAGTTTAAAAGAATTGTACCACAATACTTCAGTGATGACCTAGTCGCTCTGTGGTCAAAGCATCTGTTTTCTAAGGCAAGGATCTTTGATTTTTAAAAAAGATGACCAATGAAGAATTCCAGTAGAAGGATCTACTGGAATTCTTATGCAAGAATTCGCCATATCAGGTATTCTGCCGTCAAACAGTAGTGAGCAAACGTTACTATGTTTCGGTCTAAAGGGCACTGATAGCTAATTTAATTATTGGGTATACGAGACTTAAAAAATGATGTTCTAATCACTAACATATTTTTGAAATATATTCATAAGAGGACGTTGGGTCATAGCTTCATAACATCTCATTCTTCGCTTCGCAGTCGTCGTATTGTGAGGGATCAAATACTTTTATTCAAGATTATTCGCTGCTTTATTGATTCAATACCGCTTCTCAATAAAATTTATTTTACATGCCAAATACCCAGTGCAAGGAATAAACTCCTTTTAGATAATCTTTAGATTAGATTTTTTTTTGTATAACTTGCGTGCACGAAAAATAATTTTATTTTTCGTGCTTTAAGTTGTAATATGAAAATTTTTGTCACATTGACATCTTTTCCGTAACTCTTGCTCAGTACAAAAGAAGAATTCTGGAAAATGCTCCAGCCTTGTCATGAGCTATTCCGAACTTGTTTAGATTTTATGTACCTTTTTAGTTTTTGAATATATATGTTAACGGTGTTTAGTTTGTATGTACTAATTATTTGTAGAAACTTTATTGTGTAAGCCCTAAATTTGTTTTTGTTATTTATAAGATGTATAATTTGTATGTTTCCCATAAATATAAGTAAAAAAAAAAAAAAAAAATATTTCAGGGTAATCAACATCATGGTTCATGGTAACACATCATTTGTTATGGCAGACGTTGTACTTACCATCAGCTAAACTATTTGCTCGCCTAGTATTATCTACAATAAATACAAAGTGGCTGCACACAATTAAGGTCTGGATATAATGTGATCTAAGTATTTCTGTAACACTGCAGACAAACTTTCTATCATATATTTCAGAGAGTATTTATGCAACATTTCTCTAACATAAATAATCGTTATATGTTTACATACTTAGCGTGTTGTGTTGTGTGGGCATAATTCAGCAATCTATAATGAAAAAACGCGTCTCTGAAAAATGTTTAAAAATATTTCTTGTGTAAATGTATATAATATAAATCAAAGTAAGGATTAGGGTCAGTAGTAGAAATAGATTCTAAATAGCAATTTTATATCAAGTATCTGTATTTCTGCGCGGTTCCTCGCAAAACACAGAGAAACACATTTGTTCTAACTTTCCAATATCTGGTAGAAAAACCTAAGAATACGACCGACA
Organism: Luehdorfia chinensis; assembly: GCA_019845155.1. Classification (NCBI taxonomy): domain Eukaryota; kingdom Metazoa; phylum Arthropoda; class Insecta; order Lepidoptera; family Papilionidae; genus Luehdorfia; species Luehdorfia chinensis. The sequence goes on from JAHVAK010000612.1 coordinate 1,199,532, forward strand.
CGAGGTAAAGATAGTATCAGAGACACAATGTCAATTCCAATACATCCATATCCTTATAATTTAAATGTTGGAACAATATTGGCTTCAACTACCGTTCGAATCAATTGCCCATTAGATATGTTCTCTGACCACCTGACACAACTTTAGCTAAACTAGACGAGTGAAACTGACAAACAGAAACTAGTCATACTAATAAAGGATAAATAACCGCCAACTAGTTTCTGAGAATGCTGTAGGTCGACCTTTGACAAAGTCGACTACCTAAATGGAGTTTTAGCACTGCTGTCATTTAAACATTATATTTCAGGTATTCAGGTTAAACTACAGATTATCTATGTTATTAGCTTTTAATATGAAAAGGCATTCCGGATTTATAATTAAGCAGACGGCACGACTATTTATTTATATATTTCACAATTTTTTGTACTCATTGTACAAAAGACTTAATGCCATTTCTACCAGACAACATCTTTAAGCAAAATAAATCTTAGAATGACGACGTACCAAATTTGAATAAAAATTAATGCTTATAAATAATAAAGTTTTTTTATTTATCAAAATTCAATAATTCCTCTCGGAAAGATGATCAAACATTTTGGCACATTCAACATACAGAACTATAATAGTATGACGTAAAAAAACTATGATAAAACATGAATATTGTCGTTATCCTACGAATCACTGTAGAAACTAAGACTGACGTTAGATTCTACGTTCTGTAGTACTAGATTGAGCGGCGATCTGAAGCAGGTGGCTAGCACCAAGAAATTGTGTGAAGTCAAAGACTGAGCTGGGTACTGTTCCTTAAGCGAGGTTGAAGTTTATTATAAAATGCCAAGGAATGTAAATAGCCAAATCAATATAGTTGGTATGTATTAGTTACACTAAGAATTACAATAAAATATCAAGTCGTACTAGATTGTCATAAATAACCAAATCAATATTTTGTTTTGTGTGATTTTAAATATGTATAATGATTATTTTTCTTAAGAATGGGTCTTACAAGTAATACGCTCGATGATATCATCAACGGCATCATCGCTAAACATCAAAAAGATTACTGTTTTAAAATTATCTTATTCACAGTCAAATAAATACTGTAGCCAATGAACACCCTCTTTTACGCACCTCATATCGAATTGAAGTTTATTAGCATTTGAAACGAGGCACAGTGAGCGTGGATATTGAAATTTGCTGAGCTCACAATTTATACATTCAATCGTACTCGTACTTCTGAGGACGGAAAGAAGTTGTTTGACCTTGTAACGCAGTCGGTAAGCTAAGTTTTAAAACGTTCCACTCATATGATGTTATTCACTTTTTGTGTTATACGATAATGTTCCTTATCATATTGACTCTGATTTAGACGGGTATAACTGAATAGACAAAATAATGGTTAATAATTTTTGACGACTGTGACAACACTGATGCACCACTAAACTGCTCAGAAATTTTAAGTGTTGATTTACTACGTGACCAGCAGTGAAGGAAAATATCGTGATGAACCTGCATGAGGAAATGCCTGAAGAATAAAAGTATTTGTGTGTGATAAAAATAACAGTCCGCCAATCCGAGCTGCGTGGCGGACTTTTCTCGGCTCCCAAACCCTCTTATAAATGAGAGAAGACCTATGCTCAGCAGTGGGACATTTATAGGCTGTTACTTTCCTTTTTTTACATTTAATATTTTTATTTATGGAATAAAGTGATGAAACGAGCAAAACGTTCACCTGATGGTAAGTGATACGTTTGCCCATAACAAATGCTGTGTCAACCAGAACATTTTTGTGTGACACCTCACTATGCCCATCACCCTGACACATAGGTTCTTAAGTCTCATATGCCCAGTGATTACGCTAGCTCACAGTGCCCTTCAAACCGAAACACAGTAATGTTTGCACAATACTGCTTCACGGCAGAATAACTGGCCCTGGGGTGTTACCTACCCAGACGGATTCCTGCATAGGAATCCTACCACCAGTATAATTAATTGTATCGTAGGTAGGTAATCGTAGGTAATCGTAGGTGTCTCAAAAACGATGATTTAAAGTGAACTACACTCTACAGACAAGAGACAGAGAGGATACTTTGAGAATCGTGGAATGCTAACAATTCAAGTTATTCAATAATTGCAATGCATCATCGGTAGTATTGATTTACAATTAGATGCCCCCAACAAAACGTAGAAGTACAGCTAAATACAAGAATTAATCAAAGATTTTTTTTTAAAAAAACGATGTCCCACAGTAGGATTTCTTCTGGGTCGTGGGTGCGTTTTACATACATGCATTCCACATGCACAAACACCCAGACCAAACGGAACAACTATCTGTATAGGCCATACAAACATGAAACCCGCGACCCGCGGCGCAGAAGTAAAGGGCTTAACTTTACACTGTATATTTGTATGTTAAGTGTGTTTACATGTGAGTATATGAACATATAAACCTGCCTTTATCCTTCTTTGGTAATAACGTATTTTGATTATGTCCGACGAGTTTCTGATTGTTAAGTCTTTTTGAATTCGGACGTCCTCGATATAAGCTTTGCCTAGTGATGAGAAAGACAGATAAGTACTGTCTAAGATAGTAACAGTCCTGTGAAATATATTTATGTAATTTATTTGGTATTTTTTAGTATTAAGATACATTATTTATTTAAGATTTGTTTTTTATAAGGTGAACAATAAAAATATATCTATTCATTACTTAAACGTAAATTGTACAAACGAAAAAACTTTAAGAGTTTTTCGCAGAAATAAACATTTTCCAATTTTTCATTTCTCATTTTTACCACTGCGCTAACCGAGCCGACTAATCAAAGAAATATGCTAGTTAATCCTAGCCTACCTATTGTAATCTCTAAAAATGCTATTTGCAAGATTCACTGTTTATATATCCTTAACTGAAATAATAAGAAAAGGATCAGTCAACATCAAGAAAGGAATCAATTATGAAAACATGATGTTACAAAATCGTCCATGTGAAAGCTGATACAAATAGACAGTACAAGTTATGTAGCAATATGTTAGTCGAAAACACCTAACAACTATCTACAAAAGGGCCCACGGTTATCGACTCATTCTTAATCTGTACGAAAATAGTGAACGTTATGGTGAAATCGTGATTTCCCATTGCCGCCGCGCTCGTGTCACCACTCTTTATAGAAAATATATTCAAACTGCGGTCAAAGGGTATTTCCATAACTGTCTACAACTTTTATGGTATAACGATTCTGAGTAGTGATGACTGGAACCGGTCTCGCGAACTTGATCTTGTGATTGCAGTCTGTTCCGAAACTGAGATCCCGATTAAATCTATAAGGTCAGGGTTCAGTTGCAATAAATCTAACGCTTACCACGACACAAGCCTATTTTGATACTTACAATAGAAACAGCGACTATTATTTAAAGGTTGACAATAGATCGTGTTATTGATAATATATAATCATTGGTTGATCATTGAAATGTATAAACAAAACAAACAATCATTTATAATAAATGGAAATTAGACAATAATAATCAATTTGCGCATACAAAGGAGAATGAAACTTTAACGTATTTCTATGGAGCCTACAGTCGATCTGAATCTGGTAATTATAATAGAGTTAAAACAATCAAGATCTTTATTTGTTTCTTACAGAATGTCTTTTAGCTAGTAATTGATGCTACGATTGCAGTCCCTCCCTATCGAAGAGTAGCAGAGTTATAAGCATTTTGCTACTTTACTATGATGAACTGTTTGAACGGCGTCCTTCTCCGGTCTTCGCCGACAAAATATATGTCTTTTTTGTATGCAGATCATCACTAATTTACAAATATACTAAACATAGTTGGAGAAACAATCGCCGACAAAATGTTCCACTATTTATTTATTGCTTTTAGAAATATCCTATTTTGTATGCAACAATGTTTCATGTAGTATCCATAGAGTTCGCGAAAATAATTCTCCACTGTTGTCCTATTTCTAATTCAAGTATGTACATTTAGGTCAACATGAAGTTTAAGTATCTGAAAATGGATATGTCATGGGTTGAATTTAAGTAGAATAAATAGGTTTTTAATTTCTTTCATTTGTTTGTTTTTTATCTAAAACACGACATGCTAAAGCGTCAATCAAACACAATATAATTGTAGTAAAATAATTTTTGTATTTTGCCTTCATAATAAAATGCATAGTACTAAAATAGTAATTTATTTAAAACAAGCACAATAAATCAATGCTTTCTTAATAATTAAGTCAATTAAACACAAACGGCACTTTCTTTCATTAATCTACGTTTATATCCTTATAAAGAATGTATAAAATATGTACAGTCGAAAGTTTTAAGTAAGGAATCTGAGATTGCTTTATGATTAGCGATATTTTTTTATGAAATTTTTCTTTCGAATTTATTTTTAGTTAATAACGCGAATTGTGGCAATAAACGAAAAATTTATTTGAGTGAGCTTTCAAATAATCACTTGACAATTATGACCAAATACTGACTAGAATACGAATGCTATAAATATAGCTATAAATCAACGTTCGTCCGTTCGGTATTATTAGTCTTAATGGAGTCATAAAATCTGCGATGGGGTCAGAGAAACTGCAGTGAACTCCTTCTGAAATTTAGAGTTTATGTATACATTTTTGAGATACCATAAAGAGTGTGTTACACTACAGTCCATGTAGTCTTGACATAAATATTATTTAAATTCCTATTTAGATTCAGTTTCTCGATTCTCTGATTTGAAATGTAATTAATATAGACTATAGGTTAAATAAGATTCAAACACTTATAAAAGAGCATCCAAATAATTTTAATTGCATTTTTACTTTATCTTAATTATTCCCACCGCAGATTTTGCCTTACCTTAGTCTTTTCTTTTATTTACTTCACTTCCTCATAACTTTCTTTCATTACCTAAGACACTTGTCTTGTCGTTCCGTACCGTTAAAGGTATAAAAGAATTCATAGCATGCTGCCCAGTTGCGACGATAAAAAGCAGTTTTTAATTTTATATGCACCCCTGCGGACTCTCCATATAAACTGAATTTCAAAATGAACGAACTAGTTATGAAACATATGAATTTATACTGTATAACTGTAAATATACAATAACACGCTACTAATGATAACGAAAAAACAATGAACATCTCAATTTGTTATTAAACCCAAAAGGCAAACAGTATGCTTATTTCTAGTTTACAATTTTAATGAACTGATTTCAAAATTGCTATTTGATATTAAAAGACGGCGACCTTGCTACAGCTTATATGTTATTTATAGAGATGTTTTGTGTGTTTTCGAATATAGTTAAAATATAGATATAACTGCTATGACTGTTTTCAGATGTAAAGATTATCAAAGAACATATTTATATTATTTTTTTTTTATTACGAGATCAGAAAAAAAAAACAGTTAAATTCATAACAGCATGTTCATTTATGTGAAAAGACCTTCAAGCTCGAAAGACGCTCTCAGGAGTTTTAATGCAACAGTGACATAACCATCCAAGTAGTGCAGCACTTCCAATGATTTTTTTTAATATTCAACTTAAATTCGTTTGACAGTAGGTTTGATTTTCATGTGGCAGAAGTAGTATTTTTTTTGCGACAATATTAAAAAAAATGTTCTGTAGTATAGTAGAGACTAAAATAGGCAAGCCCTCACGAATAGCTTTTTTTCATTTTTTTAAATACAGTTTATTCAAAAAAGTTGTTTTTTTTAGCATTAAAATTTCATAGTAAGCCAGTGACCTGAGTTCGATACCCGGATGCCGGCACCACTAAAATTGTTCTGCAATTTTAACGAAAACATCTTGAGGAAACCTGCATGTGCATGTGCAACTCGTGCGTTCTGGTCTCTCGCCAAGGCTGTCCAAGGGAATTTCTGTCAGCCATCACTACCATCTCTGACATGGAGGACGATTCACTGGCCCATGACGCAAAGGAGAAAGCCGATCTTCTGGGCTCTCTTTTTGCGTTCAACTCGACTCTTGACGACAGGGGGAGCTCACCGCCGACCATCCCGCGGTGTGGGTGCTCTATGCCCGACATCAGGTTCTGGCAAAGCTCAGTGCGCAAAGCACTACTCTCCCTAGATATCAAGAAGTCGAGTGGGCCTGATGGCATCCCACCTATTGTGCTGAGGATGTGTGCTCCAGAGTTGGCACCGGTTTTAACGCGTCTTTTCCGGTACTCCTACTCTCTAGGCGTCGTCCCAAAGTCATGGAAGACAGCTTTGGTGCACCCGATCCCTAAAAAAGGCGACCGCTCAGATCCGTCCAACTACAGGCCGATTGCCATCACCTCCTTGCTCTCCAAAATTATGGAGTCCATTATGAACTGCCAGCTCTTGAGGTACTTAGAGGAGCACCAGCTGATTAGCGACCGCCAGTACGGTTTTCGTCGGGGTCGCTCGGCTGGTGATCTTCTGGTGTACCTCACTCATCGATGGGCGGAGGCAGTCGAGAGTAAGGGGGAGGCCCTGGCAGTTAGTTTGGACATAGCGAAGGCCTTTGATCGGGTCTGGCACAAAGCGCTTCTTACGAAGCTGCCTTCTTACGGGCTTCCCGAGAAATTTTGTAATTGGGTCACCAGTTTTCTCACAGACCGGAGCATCAAGGTCTTAGTTGACGGTGCATGCTCGAACTCTAAGTCTGTGAATGCTGGTGTCCCACAAGGCTGTGTGCTATCACCAACCCTGTTTCTTCTGCATATCAATGATATGTTGCAAATTAGTAACATTCATTGCTATGCAGATGACAGCACTGGTGATTCCGTATACACCGGCCGTGCTAATATTTCTCGGGAACACGTTGACGAGTACCGGAACAAACTTGTGTCTGAAGTCGAGTTTTTGTTAGACAAAATCTCGAATTGGGGCCGACTAAATCTAGTCCAGTTCAACCCCAAGAAGACACAGGTTTGCGCGTTTACCGCTAAAAAGAAACCCTTCGTCGTATCACCTAATTTTGAGAGCACTCCCCTCGTTGCCTCAGCCAGTATCGGTATTCTTGGCGTCGACATATCGAGTGACGTTCAGTTTCGCGGTCACCTGGAAGGAAAGGTCGAATTGGCTTCCAAAAAGCTCGGCGTCCTCAGTAGAGCGCGACAGTACTTCATGCCGGCCCAACGCTTGCAACTTTATAAGGCGCAGGTTCGGCCGCACATGGAGTACTGTTCTCATCTCTGGGCGGGGGCGCCCCAGTGTCAACTACTTCCATTTGACCGCATTCAACGGAGAGCGGCTCGAATCGTCGACGACCATGTTCTTTCTGATCGGCTTGATCCACTGGCTTTGCGAAGAGATGTTGCATCCCTTTGCATTTTTTATAAGATCTACCATGGGGAGTATTCCGAAGAATTGTTCGGATTAATTCCAGCCGCTGTTTTTCACCATCGCACATTGCGGCACAGCGCGAAATTCCATCGTCACCACCTTGATGGTTGGCATTCCAGCACAGTGCGTTTTTCGCGCAATGTTCTGCCCCGCACAAGCACCATATGGAATCTACTGCCGCCAGCGGTTTTTCCGGACCGATACGACTTAGGGAAATGAGAAAAGGCCTGTGCTCAGCAGTGAGACATACGCTGTTACTTAACTTTACTTTTGAATCTTTGTTTTTATTAATATATAATAATAATTACATAAGAATTTTACTGTTTCTCTGTGAAAAATAAGAAACTATTATAGGCGTAATAGAATGTATTCACACAAAATGTATTCTTATTTCTCATTTATAAACCAACCGCTAACTTTGTTAAGATGTAGTTGTTTCGTCGTTCGTGTATTATAAAACGGAACTTCAACTAGCCCGCATTTTTTAATTGCTCGCTCCACAAAAACTGCTTATCTTATAACAAAGAGTGTTAATGAACTTTTGATAAATAAAATAAAAACGACGGTACTTCGCAGTTATTTAGATGTTGTTCTTCGGGAGTAATTTACTGAATCAAAAATGTGTCGGTGGATTCCTTCGCTTTGTTATGTAGTAGTGATTTTTTATATAGCCAAATATACTTACATACGATCACGCTTTTTTCCCACATAGGCTACAGGTGGCGAACCACGTCACGGCCATTTTGGAAGAAGTCAACTCCCCATTGCGTTCCCACGCACTTATATACTTAGATGAAGTCACGAATAAAAATATAGGTTTTGTGTGAAAGTATAATATACAGCAAAATATATTAACATAACTATACTTTTATTCAATAGGTGTGCCCCGCGGTTTCACACGCGCAAAAAAGCCGACCCCGATCGATTGTATATATTATCGATTATATACACATATACTTCCCTATTTGAATTAGATTTGAGAGGTTTTAATTTTATTGCACGGAACGCTAATTATATTCCTAAAATTAAAGTGATCTTAGTTACCCGCTATAATATCAGCTATCTGTCAAGTTAAATTGCCGACAAAGTCCAGTCACGGTCCAGTCGTTTCGGAGATTGGCCAGAACAAACAGACAAACATTTAAAATAAAATTTTTGTTTATAATTACTGTATATACTTACATCAGCATTGACTAAAAAGCTGTTATTTTTTTATTACAAACAGACACTTCAATTTTATTTATTTGTATAGATATTCTTATTTTATTTTTATAAACTGGAACTCTGGGGGCACGTTCATAAATTGTGAGACATATAATCCTGAATAAGTAATAGGTATCTTAGATAAATAATACAACAGCGCTTTGATGATTATGCTTTAGACCACGTCATATGAAGTGGCATTTAAATACTGCTTTTAAAACACAAACGCAGATGAAAGCCCGAATACGGTGGCATAAATACAAATATTTTAACACTAAAACTGAACTCGTTTTACTATCTTAATTCGGGATCAGTATTTTTCTCTCGCGTGTTGAGACTAATAAATCAAACATTTTTTTATTACTTTATTTTTTTTATAAATGCATATGCTTAAATCAGTCGATAAACGCTGACTAGAACCTCTAACTAATTAGCCGATTAAAGCTTCAACTAAACTAGCGTGTTCTCGATCCAAGTAGCCAGATGCATCTGTTATCATGCGGTCGCATTCCGGCCTGTTCTCGGGCGTGATTGATAACTGCCCTTATGTAATATCAACAGGCGAGCTTGTGTTAGTCACCCACGCTGCACTTGCCTTGGGCCTGTTTACTTTGCCTTTACGCGGCTGTTAATTTACAGTTCCTTATGAGTAGTAAAGTTTTACATGTGGCTCAACTTTAATCGCTTTTTTATTACTGGAAACCTGTCTTCAGTGACATAAAAATGACTTAATTAAAAATAAAATAATTTTTCTTTTTTTATGGAAGTATATGACGAGGCGTGCAAATCGTTCACCTGATGGTAAGTTCAACTTCTGTCTGTAAGAAATCATGTGATGAAAAGCCTTTGACTTGTACAACATCTATCGTTTTCATTTGCTCAAGATCTTCGAATAAATATACGCGCGACTTCTATCGCAATTTTCGTTCCACTTATTTTTAATTTGCATCGTTAAGAGAATATCTAAACCATGTTAGCATATTATCATTGTGTCGTTAGGTACGTTTCTTTAATTACTAAAGCGATTAGGTCTAGACCTAGGCAAGTTTGTAGATATTTATAATAATTTAAAGACCATTACTCTGCCGCTTAGTTCGCCTTTAGCGCTCTTTAATTGCACTATGGTGTGCTCGCGTTATACAGCATTGCTTTTACTGGCTAAGACATCGATTAAAATGACCCGTTTCATCTAAACTTCAATTTAATCCTTGCAATTTGATTACTGCGTCATCTTTTGGCGATAAACAGAAGTATTCGAGTACGTTACATTAATTTAAAATACTTATTTGAACAACAAAACCGTTTATAATATCTTAAGTCCATAAAAAAGTAATGTAATATAGCTGTCCGTGTTTTTTAAACGGTTTTATTTAGCTTGCTTTGTTTGTGTATTGTGTGGGTCAAATCTAGCAATTGAAATTCTACCCCCTTCCTGTTGACCGATCGATCTGAAATTTAGTACAGACCTTTTGTTCTTATGACAATACAATTATTCAATTCAGTTTTATTGTAAATCCAAGATGGCCGCCGTCACAAAATTGCGGACTTACATTTTTTTTCTACCCTCTCAATATGGATATCAAATCAAAGGGCTTAAAGTAAAAAAAGTAAAGTTTCAGCCTATAAATGTCCCACTGCTGAGCACAGGCCTCCTCTCATTTCTGAGAGGGTTATATAGTACATTATGAAAAACTTCTAATTCCTAGATGGCCGCCACCACAAAATGGCGGATTTCTTTTTTTTATCAATCCTCTCAATATGGGACTCAAATGAAAGGGCTTGGACAAGTAGAATACAGTATACTTTAGAAAAAAAATCCAAATCCAAACTTGCGTCCGAAACAATATAGCGAATCAAAAAGTTTGTACATATCAAAACAAAGGACTTCTGAAAAGAAACCTTGTAATAATGAGGCACTAAATGTACTAAATAGGCTGACAAATGTTAAATAACTAAATAAAAAAACAAAAAATTGATTACAAAATGAATAAAAAAATGTTTGACATAACAATGATATGAGCGGTTGACTATAGATAATAGAAATTCAACTCGCCCCACGATTTTAATTTAGTCTGCTCAATGCTCGAGATTGACCAGGAGAGTGGTGTGATGACAGTCACCTGGTACCTACGTAATCATTTTTAATCTTTTAGTAAATTATCTTGTTTAGTTATGCATTATTATTATATTTCTTTACAATAAAACTGTTTAACTTAAAAACACTTTTTCACTTATTTTATTTGTTACTGGCACCGACAGAATAACATCGCCGCAATTTTGCCACTACAGTAAAGTGCTGAGTAGGATGCCTTCATATATACGGTCACGCCATTTTACAATAAGGGATAAGCGGAGACCAAACCCGTAGCCTATTTTACCCCCGCGGGAAACGAGACATGACGTCATCGTTCATGGTTTCAGCCTAACACTAGTCCACTGCTGAACATAGGCCTCCCCCATAGATTGCCACAAAACTTTGCAGCTCTCGTTGGGGGGATTTTGCCATAGTTGCCACGCTTGGCAGGCGGGTTGGCAACCTTCGAGACATGACGTGGTACGGGTCAAATACAAATACCCCACTGCGATCCCTAGAGCAGTTTAGTGACAGCATTGCATTTTATGTTATTTATACGCAAGAATAAAGGCTGTCCGAGAAATAACTTAGTCGCCTCTTACGACACCTCGGTTGGAAAGAGGTAGGTGCTATTCTATTCTGCCGGACACCGGCTAATCAAAATGACACTAGTTCAGAAATTTAGGGCAAGAGAAATAACGAAATGAGGTGAAACAAATAATAGCTGAATGTGACGTTGTGTCGAGGGCAATAACTTAATGGTTTTGGGTACGGATTGCGAAACTTGACGTCTTAGGATCGGGCCCGCCATTCGACTATAGTCGTGAACCATCCTTTTTTAAGCGACAGCAGACAGAAGCTGACAGCAGAACGAAGACAGAAACCTAGCACAATTTTTTAAGCGTAGTTGGAATGGTTATCAAGAATATTAGTAATGTTAACAGCATTGCTAGTGTTATTTAAAAAAAAGTTCCTTTAAAAAGTAATAAAAATTAATAGGTTATTTAGTAGAATATCGAACAGACGCCGGACACGAAACCCGTAGTCTGAAACAATTGACCGACACATTATAACAATCAAATTAATATTCTATGTCAATTGCTGTGAGCTATAAGCGAAACATTGTAACGTATAAATTACTATAACGTGTGTCACCGTGCAAAATAATCACGCCATTGAAACAATATTAGTATGCCAACCATAAATGCACGCCCGTACACTTGCAGACACGCAAGCACGAAGTCACGCGAACGCATCAGTTTATGACCTAAAGCAAGCAAATTCGTGAAAACAAAATCCATGGTTAGATATGAAAATGTATATAGATATAAGTAACTGAGGAACCATTCTCGTTACAGGTAGCTTGTCGATTAAGCGATGTCGAAACAAATCCTTAGCGTTAGTGCTTACTCCATCTGCACCATCAGCACCAACCCACGACAGTCTGAATACTTTAACTTAATGTGTAAAGAGGCCGACAAGAATTAAATTTAAGTATAGAGCATTAATAATTATTTTATTAGCTTTGACAATGTTGTCATTCCGGCCAATTTTCGACCACAATGGTAACTGTCCATATAATTCCGAACTTGCAATAAGATTGAAGATAGGCTAGGATGCAGTGTCAGAGACACGGAAAACACTATTGGAGGACAATCAGACTCACAAACAAACATTTTGTGTATTTTTTGCATAAATCTTTTCTTCGTCTGGGAATAGAACCCAGGATCCGCGGCGTAGAAGTTAGACCCCCACGCCACACGGTCGTCGGAAACTGACGAAAAATTATGGTATCAAATTCTTGTATAGTAAACTGCAGATTTATTTAAATGTCTAATTTCAAAGACGCTCTAATGAAGCTTCTACAGTGTAAGAGAGGCGTTAATAAGTAAATCATCATATCTGCTTGCTATACGTAGTGATGCCTAAGCCGGCAGTCGTCTGCGATGAGTGACATCATCATAGCGTCACGAAGCTGGCGAGCCACACGAGGATTAGTAATTACGACACGCCTTTAATATACCATTAATAGGAACAATTAATTCCTGTTGCATGCTAAATTGTTCTTTGAGTACTAAATTGATACTACGTTTAACGCATTTGTCTTCTGTTATTATAATGTAATTTTATTGAAAATTAAAACCAGGAGATGGACAGCAGCATCTTCTTGGAACATCTGAATAAATAAACTGCGGTTGCGACAAACAAGCTTGGCAACTATGGCAAAATCTCCCCAAAATGAGAGCTACAAACTTACGTGTTTTGTGGTAATCTATGGGGCCCGTGCTCAGCAGTGGACTAGTGATAGGCTGAAATGTTGATGTTGATGACGAGTTTACAATGATGGGTGTGGGTTGAAAGGTCTATTATAAGTTTATTTTCCTACCTCGTTTTGCCCATTATTCTGCCGTGAAGCAGTAGTATGCAAACATAACAGTGTTTCTGAAAACTTGTATAGTACACGTATCGAAATATTTTTTAAGATTAGATGTCAAATGAGCACGCGTCCACCCGATGATTGAATCCGACCAATTTGCATACGTCTACTTCAGTATTTCTTCAAACTCATATTGTGTTTTGGATTCTGCGTCAAGTTGTGTTCTATTTTATCAAAACTATATTAAATAGTGTTCTAATTGATACAAATTTATTTCGACCTTGTCGCTTCTTTAACATTAACGCGTGTATAAGAATTATTAGATGAGGTTCAAATCCATTTTAATGGATTCTTCATGATACATCTATACTTGGTGTGTCGATTCGGAAACGTCATTATCCACTAAACAGTACTTAGTTGCTGTCGTTTTTGACATTGATTGACAGCGTCAAAAATGACAGGCACGTTGCTTAACTGCTTCATTACAACGGAGGTCCGAGTATGGACAGACATAACCTGAATATTTACATACGCTCAAAATACTAATTCATCATATAAATTAGATCAAATTCTCTTTGTTTTCTTAGACAATAGCTTTCGTTGATGTTCTGTGATAGGTCAGGCGTTGTTCACACGTAATTTAGTGTAAGGTAGTCATGTATTGAAAAGTGTTGATAATCTCTATTAATCTACATCTCTTTCTTGACTTATGAAATCTTCCGTAAAATTGGATTATAAATGAGTTAGTAAATTAAAACCTATAACATCTGTGATGGGTACATTAAGTAAAACATAATTAAAAAAAACGAATACTGGTCTCGTAGTCAAGGGTTCTGCGTAAAGCTAAATGCTAAACATATATGATTTTTTTTTATTTCATAAGTGTCGTAACGAACAAAACGTTCACCTGATGGTAAGTTAAACGACTTCCCGTAAAAAATGCTGAAATGTTCTGTGTGACACCACACAGCGCCCGTCACCATGAGACATCAGTTATTAAGTCTCATATGCCCAGGATTACGCTAGCTCTCAGTGCCCTTCAGACGGAAACACAGTAATGTTTGCACACTACTGCTTCACGGCAGAATAACTGGCACTGCGGTGGTTCCTACCGAGACGAATTCCTGCATAGGTATCCCACCACCATTAATTTCCGTTTCTAAATGATTGTAGCGCTCAAACATTCAAGGAAGCTCAGGACGAAAAAATGTTTCAGTGTCCCGGCAGACACTTAGTGGTTGATACATCCGGAGTACATAAGATACTGGAATACGCTTACTGGAATATGCGTTACCTAATTGGTCTGGGAGCATCATTTGAATTGTATAGTCGTGAATTTTATTATCACAGAAGCAAGAGTTTGTCTATCTACGTCATACACCACATGGAATTTGTACCAATCGACAAAAAATCTTATTAGTGAAACAATAATTGATCATTTGAATTAGTCCTTTACTTGTGGTCTTAATTTTGTATAACAGGTAACGTGGATTAATATTCATCATCTAATTAATATGCTATATTTTCATAGACTTCACACTTTATGAAATCACATCACCGAATATCTATATAAAAATAGAACTATTCGACAAGAAATCGTTCTTATAATAGGTATTGAGCAATTAAATAATTAATTTTCGTGAGGCCATTATTTTGCATAACAGGTTATATCCGTAGGCTAACTTTAATAACGCATAATCAGCATTATTTTCATTTACTCCCGATTGGAGTGTTCACTATTAACATCACCGAACACCGAAGGCGTTAAATGTACGCAAACAATAGCACTGAAAGCATAAAAATGAATAAGGAAAGCATACAACAAAAAACAAAGAATCGTAGTCAAAGCTTGTAATTGTAAACGCCGACTGGATTCGAAATTGCGTGGGTGTAATAACACTGTTACGATTATCAGCGGAATGTGAATGAATCTATAGCTGTATATTGTTACTTAGCGTGCAATGTTACACTGTTTTGGTGTAAACTATATTTTTTTCAATTAAATAATTACATATAATGACTTTTAATTCTCAAAGTTAAACGTTACGCGATTCCGAAAAGTTAAGGTAATATTTTAATTTATTTATACACTGTATATCTGTCACTTCTTATGCAAATAATCTTATTTCTTACAGAGGCGGATGCATATAAATGCACGTGATACATCCACCAATTTGCTGCTAACCTGTTTTTGGCGCATTACAAACAAACCTTTTTATAGCAAGATAAAAATTCAAGTCAGGAAAGAAAAACGATCAAATTAATTACAAACAGCTTAACCTTCAGACTTACCATAAGGTTCAGTAATATATCATGGATTTATTTTCGTATCCAAAACGTCAAAGAAGACATCTAGTACTTCGTCCACAAATACCAGTCATGAACATTATATTGAAATCGCAACCCAATACCTTTATATCTTAAAGTATTATATCGAACCTTAATAATTGTTCGACCTCGTCGCGGATTCGGGGTTTGTAATACGAGTAGGCATCGAATCTAATTTTTGTATTAATAAAATATGTCATTGCTTGTTGTCTGCCATCACTGCTGGTGATATATACCCGAGATGTACATTATATTGATACCGCAACCCGATACCTTATATCTTAAAATGTTATATCAGACTTTTATAAATATCTCACCTCTTCGCGGATTCGGGGTTTGTGATACGAGTAGGCATCGAATCCATTTTTTTTATTTATAAAATATGTCATTGATTGTTGCCTGCCATCACTACTGGTACATATTTTCCACCATTTAAAAAGATTTACTGTAAGCAGCGCTTTAATGTTTATATTTTTTTTATCGGAAGCACAAAAGCTAGTCTAAAAGAAACTCCTGCTTAAGAAACATTAATTTGATGAGATGACGGTTGCTAAAAGTTCAAATTATTTTTATAAATTAATATGCTTACCACACAAACCATTTAAAAATTGAGCAGCTTTTAGAAATACATAAGCAGTAAACTTTTACACTAACATCGGCTATATAAAATAAAGGCTCCGTTTTGCCACTGAGTCGTGGTTGATTTCTGATTGAAGCCAAAATTTATTGAAATATATTTACAGAAATTATTAGTTTTCGGATTCGAATAAGTAGTGTTTGTCCCATGTCTTGAACACTGTATCTGTATCAGATACTAGAAAGTGAAGACATGCTTTAGCCGGAAGATATTGCTGTGGTCAAAACGGATAGAGACCCAGTAGAGAGGTCTGGATAAGAATAAAAAATAAAATAAACGTATTTGGCGAGTGATTGTCAACTTGTAAATTTAAAGAATGACTACAAATGATATTTGAAATTATTCAATTTATTTTGACACTAAAATACTAAGAACTCAGAACGTCGGTTAAGAATGTTGCAAACCTATAGATCCCACTTAAAAGAAAGGAATACCAGTCATGTACAATAATATAGAAATGTTCACATTTACACCTACTTCTTAAATAGAAGTTTTTATTTAAATGCACAAAAACGAATCCGCGGTCAGAAGCGAACATGCCAATTGATTAGCCAGTGCGCCGACGGAATTGACACAGACCTTATTAGGTCTTTATAAATTAACAGTATCTTCAATTTGTTTAGACTAATATGATGATAATTTTCAATACAATATTTGTTCATAATGTACTGGTCCTACCACCAGTACATTCGTGTACATTCGTGTGCAGGAATCCGTCTAGGTAGGTACCACAGCAGCGCCCAGTTATTCTACCGTGAATCAGTAATGTCCAAACAATACTGTGTTACGGTTTGAAGGGCACTACGATCTAGTGTAATTACTGGGCATATGAGACTTAAGACCTGATGTCTCAGGGTGACAAGGACAGTGTGGTGAAGAAATACTCTGAGTGACAGGGCATTTGTTATGGACAGACGTTTAACTTACTATCTTTTGTGAATCGGCGAATAATCTTTGTATTTTGGTAACATGTTGTAAATATCTTCCTACTTTTGTTCATCTGTTCATAATAATCTTTCCTTCTTACGTAATGTCATAAATTCGTAGTTCTCTCGCATGGTACTCAATTTGACAACCTACGGTGTAGGAACGTCAATTCTAGAAGTCCCATCCGCTGGATTATTTATTTCTTTAATCGCCTCTTACGGTGCCCACGGGATATGATCGGTTGATTGATTGTCTTGTATAGCCACCGCATTAATTATTTACTCATCATTAATAGAATATGAAATCATTCGTTATCGCTTTTTACGTCGCCTCGAACAACACGAATTTACATGTTATCAAACACAATTATTAAATGTATTTAAGTGACTTAAAGAGAAGAGTGAATATACTCTTACTAAGCTAGAGCGTTTAGCATCGGGAACTGTATCTCCGGGACCATAGTTAAGTCGATCCATTATTTTAATTTCTGACATTTGCACGCCTATCATATATATAGTTTTATATTTCTTATTAGTAAAGTTAACTAAACTTTCATTCGAATATTCATACTCTATAGTTGCGGGATATATGATATAAAAATTTGTTGTTTTTACGATCGCAGTCTGTTCCTATCCTAAACAATAATGCAGTGTCTTTATTATGGAGTTCTCAAGTTAAATAAACACGCGTTTCGCCAGTAAGAATCTAGCTCACCTTGAGCATTATTTCCTACTTACTTGCGGAACGTTAGCATCGCCACAGTTTACCATTAAACATTTTGAGTTTATTTACAAAATCAAAATGTTTAATGTTGATAGTTATTTATCGGTTTGTAAACTTAATACTATTTCAGTATGATTTTATTTTATTTATTTTCAAAAATTATTGTGCTCAGCAGCAAAAATAAACTAGTTAATGAAAATTATTTGTCATTAAATTTTCAGCTATTATGATTTTTATTTCGGACAAACTGAAACGTTTTGTTAATGGTATTAATTCAAAAAATAATTTAAAAGTGCCGTGTGGTGGCGCGGCTTAAAAGAATGTCTCTCCCCGTCTCGTCCCTTGGTTGTCGTAAAAGTCGACAGACGGAAAAAGAAAACCAGGAAATGGGCAGCAGCATCTTCCAGGTACATATGAATAAATAAACTGCGGTTGGCAACCCGCATGCCAAGTGAGGCAACTATGGCAAAATCCCTACAAAATGAGAGCCACAACCTCACGTGTTTTATGGCAGTCTGTGAGGGAGGCCAGCAGTGGACTAGTGTCAAATGTATCTATTTGTTCTAGTTTGTTATCGATGAATTTAATTACGAAGCACTTATCAGTCTCAATTATTTTAGTTTAAAACAAACCACTACTCAATTGTATTTGCGAGGTCAATTATGTATTTTATTGATACAGCTTCAGTGTAAACTATTAAACTATCATTATGTATTCATTAGCATTGTGAAGTAATTACATTAGTTAACAACAAATTAGCTATTGTAAAAAAGACATTTTTAAAATAAAAGTAAGTAAATATAAATTTTTAATAGTTATTATTTAAAGAAATAAACGTACGCCTTAAGATTTTGTAATTAAATGTAATTAAATAAAGGTCAGGCACACAAATTGTTGTTTTAAATTTGTGATCAAAGCACTGCCTAGAGAATCTATTAGAAGTCTCGATATAAGAATTCGATCACTGACAGCTCACATCAGGTTTTTGTAACAAAAACATTATCTCGGGACATACCGTTTTGCAATGAAAGAGCAAACAGCTCCTCGTCTTGCAACCATCGCAGCTCGCTAATTATAGACATATCAGCTTCGAAAGACATTAATGTGTCATGATAACTGCATAACAACAGTGCCACCAAAACAACTGTGTACAACTCAGCACAACACACAATCGATAATCGGTATCACAGCACTAGCACAGAAACCCGCGAAGCGGAACGTCAAAACATTTTTATGCTACTTGAATTATTCATATGTAAAAATTCTCGCGCCATAACAACGTGGGGCTCTTGTGTCTCATGTCACTTATTTTAACAATGTCGGTACAACTTAGGTGAACGATGATCGTTTTGGTTTGTTACGAAACGTCAGAAATTTGACAGCTGATGTTTCGATCGTATACGCAGGGTGAATGAACGAGATGCGCGCGAACACGACACTGGCGCGCACTGCGCGTCGCCGTAGCACACTGACTGAGTCGAATGACTTGGCCAAGCGGGGGGCCGACTTGCACGACACGTCCTTAAAACTTTATCGATAACTGCTGTTTTAAAATCGATAATTCGGACATCACTAAAGTCATACAGCCTCCGCGAATATTTTACGACTTTTCAGAATGTGTATTTTAATTGCCACTAATTTTATACAAATTGTTAATGGTTTGTTTATGGTTTTATGAGCAATTAGAGTAACATTGTATTAAGTTTTTATGGGAAATTTATTTGTTCATTGGTTCACACCTTTAAGTTTTTAAGTTTAAAACCTATAAGTTTTAAAGTTTAAAAAAACTGAAAGCTGCAAATTTATTTGTAAATTCGAGTAAGTATTTGATGTAGAGGATTAATAAGAATATTATAAAAATCAGAAAAGTCAAATATTGGATATAATTTAATAAGTTACATAAATACCATAGGCTGGGGAGTCTTCTGCCTATTGAAGTTTAGAAAACACTTTTAAGGGCCAGGCCATCTTTAAACTCTTGTTATTTGTTATCTCTAATTTATATTTATGTAAAAAGAGATTCTCGATGAAAAAAATAAGATATTTTTTTACTATTTATTTATTTAATTAGACACACCTACAGTGAACATTTTGAAGATGAAACGCTATGGGCAGCAGCATCTTCCTGAAACATTAGAATAAATAAACTGTGGTTGATAACCCCCCAAAATTAGAAGCTACAAACTTTTGTGGCGCACAATGGGGGAAGTCTACGTTCAGAAGTGGACTAGTGACAGGCTGAAATGATGAAAATGACGTTACCAAAATTACTAAAAAATATGAATTTTTCAAAACGGAGCCTCAATCATGATCTAATTTAAAATTTTATTACAAACAATGGAAAAAATGTTAAAAAAACATACTTCATACAAGGATTTATCCCGTATCACGAGTGCGTTTTAAACAAAAATTGTACATGAAAATACAATCAGATCCGAAAACCAACAATTTGTGTTTTTGCAAATATTGCCCAGGCTTGGATTCCAGCCCAGGACCCGCACCAAAGAAGTCTAGTTACTCTAACCACTAGACCACACGGTCGTCGGTTACAAATGAGTACATGCTCAAGATGATATTATTACTATAAGGGAAATGATGTAATTGTTTAAACAGGTCTAAAAGCTACCAGTTATCGCTGTGTTTAATTTTGTCGCCAGCATCGCCCTTATCTTTTTTAATTCATATGACGAAACCTTCTCGACACCGTCTGCCAGTTGGAGCTGTGACTTATTTCACTATTTATTATCTGTACGCGAGCGTTGAGATAACGTTATTTAAATAAGTAAGGTTTCACAGCCTTTAGTTTGTTTGTAATTACCTTCCGGGAAAGTAAATTTATAATAAACAGAAGCTAATAGGAATTATATTTCTCAGTTTATCTGGTTATCATCACCATCCATTACTAAAATATTAGCGGGCTTAGAACTTCATGCAATATATATCTTTGCGAACATCAGAATAATGAGGTAATACAAAACCATGGATACAAGTGCTACATATTTTCGTAAATTACGTTTTTGCTCCCACAATAAACAGTAGGCAATATTTTTATATCTCGTCTAGATTATGACTTTAATTTTTGTACAAGTAAGTAAAAACTTAAACCCTGATCATAACTTATGGCGGATTTTAATATTCTTAACAATTTTTGAGTGTAGCTCAAACCATTTTGCGTGGAATCACTACAACTTTATTAATTTTAGGTAAACTTGTTTTATCTTTATTTTTTTAAACTACATAGTTTTTTAGTCACGTAGTATTTATAAGAACGCAATTTAACACGCCTTGTGGCTGTGACTTGACTAGTGTATAGGACTGTGTTAATCCTATGGGATGAATTTGGCGTAACGATTCGTTATGTGTGGCGGCCGACCTCTCACCACGTTATAAATCTCTCTCTTAACTACAAATACGTATAATTTTTCGATTGTCTGAACTACAATATGGACTTCAACTGAGCCCATTTAAGAATTCGATTCTATTAACAGAATCCTAATGAAATCACAATATGGTATTTTTCATGAGTTATGTAGATTTAATATTCCGAACTTTCGTTATTTTGTTAGTAGAATAAAAAGTAAGTAAAATATGCAATCGAATTTCACAAATTAGTGCATTGAGCCGATTGCAAGAACGGCGTTGTTTTTAAGAGTTCACCCATGAGTACACGAACAAAGTCTTTTAATGGCTGTTACATACGTCATACTTGTGAACAGGTGCTGTTGGTGAAGGCTGGTCTGCTCGAGTTTGGAATATACTTATACATTTATAGATGACTCTCATCTAAAATTTTGTCATCGAGCGTGCTTTGGTTTCTTAAGAGATAATTCTTTGTAAAGTTATTTATAATATATTTTACTGACATTAAAAGACACACAAAAGAGGGGATACTAACGGAGTTTCGTTCGCCTGTTTCTACTCCGTCGGAGGAACCTCATTAAAAAACGGTGGTAGATTGTAAAAAAATGACAAACGAAATTTATATTTCTTATGATGAAGAATAAATCATTTTTTTGCTATATATATATATATATATACGAATAAGTGCTGTGAATACAAAATCCAGTCTCCATTACTCAAAAAGTAGGTACGCTAACGATGAATTATCAAAGGCATGGTTAACAGAAAACATACGAGTATTAGAAAGGTGCAAATGGATCTGCAATAGAGTTTTGTTTAGAAAGTAAAATATTTAGACGTGACAAAAATTACAAACTTCCATATCACAGTTTCTCGATTGAAATCACATTGCGTCCGCAATATAAATGCGACACGGCGTCGAGACGCAGTGGCCCTTTACAAATCTATTTACGGTTCTTTTTTCGTACTAATGCTGGTTACCTGGTGGAAGTGAAAGGTTTATAGCGATTCTAAATAACAGAAACACGGGATTTATTGCTAAAGACTAAAGATTACCACGTGCTGTCTCATGAAACATGATTGAGGAATAAAAATATTTCGAGGACATGTGAAGTCGACCCCGCATTAGAGCAGCATGACGGATTCTTCCTACCTCCGAAGCCGTCTCAAAAATGATCCTCTCATTTTCCCCTGTGCCTGTGCTCATCAGTTGGACATTTTTAGGCTGTTACTTCAAGGGGAATAAAAACGTATCCGTCTCCAGTCTTTGTTTCAATTCTGACGGCAACGGAGCAGAACTTTTCTTATCTATCAGCATAATCATCAGCCTAATAATAAGTATAAATATAATATAATCTGCATTTCTACAGTTGGCATTATTTCCCGTAGTATCCATGCTTGGACTAACTATCGCAGTATCAGACGCATCACACCTTCGACTGCGATTTGTATATTTTCAGTTTGTTTACTCCTCCATCTATCGGAGGCAATGAAATTTTTCAGGTTATCCCTTAGTCGACTTTTACTACACGAGACATCAGATTTTTTGACACATATATCATACGATTTTCTTATTTCGTTTACCATTATAACTATTGCAATTACCTAGAATAAATTAACGTACATCCAAAAAAACTTTACCTTTCTTATCTATATATATAAATAAAAAATATAAATTCACGTAAATTGGTTTAATACATTCACTTTAAAAAAATAAATCTTCCAAGTTGAATTTCCATCCATAGACCACTTCATCTTACTTTCTGTGTTACGGAAAAGTGATATACTTGGCGCAGAAATAAATTGCATAATAATTATAAAACAATCAACTGAATGGTTAATATGGAATGGTGCACGACACATTAAAGTCCTTTTCAATTTAGAAAAGACATTTTGTGTTTTAAGTTTAATTATTTTTACAAAAGCTTATAACTTACATCTCATTATTTTAAAAGTAAAATGTACTAATCAAAGAATAAAATACATTTTTACATAACTGTCAATGAAGTGAGCTACTCATAGGAGTACTTGGTCCGAGTTGAATAAGTGAAAAAAAAAACTATTTTTCATTTTTGTTATCCGTAATAAATAATAACAATGTATTTGACTATATATATATATATACACTTTACGATAAAAGCTCTTATTAATATTAAGAAAAGTTAATAGTTTTGTCTAGGTCGTTCTATAGCAAATTGCTGCGCTTCATCACAATGAAAAAAGTCATCTAACCTTTTCTAATTGGAAATGAGCTTTCAGTACTGTGGCCAATTTGCCTTTTGTGTAAAGCGTCGCAGTTACGGCATATCTTCCTTATGGTGCTCCAAATGACGATGAAGGTAATCCCTGACCTGAATCCTAACTGACAATAAGCAATGTTGAGTTCCAATTTACTCTTGGAAAATATCTAAGAGACTGTTTAGAATCGAAATTTTGGCATTATCCAATATCGATGTAAAAGTAGATGTATGTGTAGTTTTGAAAAAGATTAAGGTAGGCGCCTATGATTCATGCCAAACGTTATAAAAGAAAAACGTCGCAATCTTGCATCTCGCGGATTTCCTTTTGTGTCACGCCGAGCTGATTGCGAGTGGAACAGGCGTTTTGTACCTGTTTCCAACTACCCGCCACCACGTGGGCGTTGCCACTTAACACCTCTTTACAACCTTGACTTGAATATTTCACGTCGCGTATTAGTGTAAAAGTCGTTTTGTTTGCATGTTTCTCTCGATGTTTGCGGTCCCTGGAGTTTGTTCTGCGTCTGTATATCCGATATCGTTCATAATGTTTTAAATGTATTTTCGGTGGCGCTATAGTTGTCCAGTCAGATTTATAAAGCTGCATTTGTCTCAGGGCTGATTTAGTAAATTGACAAATATGTATACTCTGGAACGCACATGCGTTTTGGGTATCGACCTAATGATTTTATGGATCATCTTCTTTTATTTTCGATTCTTCTTTATAAACGTAAATGTATCTTCATATAAAGGTTTGGATCTAATCGTAGTCAGGCTCGTTTGTAACGATCGATCCGAACAATATTAAAGGCCTTGGTACTGTTGTATGTTAGAGGTTAATCATTATCATCATCAACATCAGTATAGGTGAAGTTTTGCTATTACCCTTCTGGGTTTTACAGACAGTTCGGTTTTTTAGGATTACCTACCCAACATGAATAGAAATATCATTAACTTGAAATTATTCCCCTCGTGACCATTGATGACAATAAATGTCGTTATGAAGTTGTTAGAATTTGTTTTTTAAAGTACAAGTGCCCTATGTATTAACTATAGAAAATAAAAAACCTGAACGTTTTGGCTGCAGTTTTATAATAACAGTGGTAGTAAACGCTTTCAATATTTATAATAAGCAATTTAAAATGAACACCAAATTACACCAATTTGATATAGTGACATCGATGCCATAATTTATAGGAGTCTCGTTCACAATGTTTTTTAAAGTAAAAAACGATGCCCCACAGTAGGATTTCTCCTGAGTCGTGGGTACGGTTACAGACATAAATTTCACATGCACAAACACCCAGACCCGGAACATCTTTATGTTGGCCAAACAAATATTTGTCCAGTGCGGGAATCGAACCCGCGACCCGCAGCGCAGAAGCCAAGGGCTTAGCCACTGCGCGAATCGAGCCGACAAACAATACTAGTGCAACAGATATCTGCATATCATACAATATTTTGTCATAATGCTTATGTCAAGTGTAATGTGTAGTTGAGGCTGCGATTCTGGCACGGAACAAACATGTGTACGTCCTACAGATAGTTTTATTTCGTTGTCTATTCGTAGGGGTCGAGATCTTTGTATCATTTTCGCTTGTCGACTTTTCCGACGCGTACGGAATGATATAAGGTAATGGATTCTCATTACACCGCCAATATACGTAGTTGACTAATTACCTCTTGTTAAGTATATATTTTATAGTAAAAGTCTTACATATTTTTACTATCAACAGCCTTATGGCAGTGTCATTATGAGAATCTGTCGCCCCTATCTTTTTCAGTGTTATGAGAACCTATCACCCCATCTTTTTCCCGTATGGGTCTTTGCTATACATAATATCTATATAGTATTCCGACGGCCTGCACGGTTTTGCGGGAAGTCGATGGATGCAGGAGGTTCAGGACCGTGTTTAATGGGATAACTTTGGGTGAGTCCGCCAACCCGCATTGGAGCAGCGTGGCAGATTCTTCCTAGCTCCAAACCCTCTCAGACATGAGAGGAGGCCTGTGCTCAGCAGTGGGACATTTATAGGCTGAAACTTTACTTTTTTTTATTAGGTAAGGCCTATGTTGTGGGCTAGTGATAGGCTCAAATGATAATGAT
Organism: Luehdorfia chinensis; assembly: GCA_019845155.1. NCBI lineage: Eukaryota > Metazoa > Arthropoda > Insecta > Lepidoptera > Papilionidae > Luehdorfia > Luehdorfia chinensis. The sequence continues at coordinate 1,224,830 of JAHVAK010000612.1, forward strand.
GATGTATACATATATCTATATATCAATAACATTGTATTGTAAGCGCCGATTTTCAATTATCGACCAGGATATGCGAATAAAATGCCCTTCAGTTGTATCTCAGAGGTAAATATGAGCAATAAATATTATTCGGTGCACTTTCGCTTTAAAATTCTTCCTACTCTCTAAAAGTTAACTTCATGTTAACCTTTAGAAATCCTTTTACTGTATCAATTGATTCAGTTACAAGTCATCGCTGTTCGCTTTTTATATTCTTAACTCTGCTTTAAGTGTGATGTTTGTATGGGACTAAAAAAACTGCACAAAGTGCATAACTTAGAACATTTTATTATTACAACGTGTATCATTTTAGTCCGCTTAACAATTCGCTTCTGCCCTGTGCCTCGGCTTCTAAGTCATAAATTTTTTTTTCCTCAGACATAGTATCCGATGAAGCAGTATCCGACTGAAGCTGTAAAAGCCGAGAAGGCTAACAGCTATACATCACCGAAAATGTATATTTCCTCAGACATGCAAATTTCATCACGATGTTTTTCTTCGCCGCTCAGCACGTGTAAATCAGCACCTAAAATTGCAGAACAATTTTAGATGTGTCAGCACTGGGGATCGAACTCAGGTCACTCGAGTACAATGAAATTTAAGGCAAGCGCCCGGTCCCTGCGCTACCACGGCTTGACTTTTAAAAGCTCTTGTTTAAAGCTCAATAGCCCAATATTAAATATGTAGTATTTACATCTCAAACATATTGTAGACTAAGTAGTTATCATTGCATCAAGTTATATTTAAAAAGCAAAATTTGCCAGCAATTAGTACCCGCAACCAATTAGCAGCTTTAATGGTCCCACGTAACGTTTATAAACGGTTGTGCTCTCAGTCATGCTAATTCAATTACCTATATTGTTTCAGCTGTTTGCTGTGTAGTTCGACAAACTTACATTGTTTGGATATTTTAAAGGTAGTAGGTGGAAGTAAGAATCATTTGGTACCAGGGTTTGAGAATTCCCGACTATTTCAAAGTTCCGGGACACGAGACAGCCAAAATCAAAGCCCCGGGAATTCCCGAGACTTCGAGACTTTTAATAAAAAACTATTTTTTTTTGTTTGTTTTTTTTAAGAGGGGTAAGTCTTTTTAAAAAAAAGATTTTTTTTTGTAAAAATCGGCATTAAAATTAAACATTAAACAGAAAATTAAACACAAGTTAATTTTAGTTTCAATATTTTTGTTATTTCTTTTAATCACACACAGATTCACTATTAAGCAGTTAAATCTTAGAGTTATAAAACGAACTTAGTTAAAAATCAAACTTATTCTTAATAACTTTACTATTATCCAGTAATTCTAGTATCTAGTCATAAAAAAAAGTCGCACACACACAGTCATAATCACAACATTATTAATTCTCATAATCACATATATGTTTCATAATTAAATAATCTAAATTAGTTAGTAGTAGTAGACCAAGTAACCTTCAATTATTTTAAATTAAAAATGTTTACATAACAATTTCGACCATCTTGTCTCGTCTCGAGTCCCGACCCAAAAGTCCCGGGACTCGAGACAACTAAAATTACGAAGAGTCCCGGGTCTTCGAGACACGAGACGTGCCGGGACCCAAACCCTATTTGATACTGAAGCTAACGAAGTATTAGGCATAGTTTTAATTTCTATGTGTAGAGAAGTGGTGGTGAAGTGGCCGTATGGTTATTTACTTTATGGTACTGGGTGATTTGGCGTAATATAAAAATAAACATGCAGCTCGTGAAATAGCGTATATTATTTCCGTAGACCTGAATAAAAGTGAAGTAGGAAACAAAAGTTGTATATAAGTAGCAGTATAATATTTAAAAAATATCTAAACTTAATTTTGCTAAATAATTTGCATCACCATATTTTCATTATATTCTTATGATGTTCTAGCTCTCTAGTTCAATTTTTAAATATGGCTACGACTTCCGAATGCTGTCGGAAGCTATCAACTGCGCAGTATATATTATTGTGCCACAAGACCAAGAGTGCGCGCAAACACTCGTCCTAACCCACCGCTTCATGTAACGCTAATACGATAAAATCTAAGTTATAGCAACAACCACAACACACCCTGGAGGTCTATTGCGCAACTCTGGTAGATTTCGGGATCCGTTTCATTTGATCGCGATTAACCAATGAATGAGGTTCAGACGCTAAAATAAAACCAATCTCGAAACCTACCAGAGTTTCACAATAGACCTCTAAATCCTTAAATCATAAACTGGTGGTATAAACACTGGTGGTAGGATTCCTATGCAGGAGTCCGTCTAGGTATGTACTACCCCAGGGCCAGTTATTCTACCGTGAATGTGCAAACATTACTGTGTTTCGGTTTGAAGGGCACTGGGCATATAAGACTTAATAGCTAATGTCTCAGGGAGATGGGCGCATTGAATCTGAATGTTCTGGGTGACACTGCATTTGCTATGGGCAGAAGTTGCACTGACCATCAGGTGAACGTTTCGATTCATCACTTAATCGAATATAAAAAACAGTCTCGGTGGAATAGCTCCGTAATATATTTTTATTTTTAATTATTACAAAGTTTTGTCTTGGAAAGTTTTGTTTCCTCATAAAACTTCAGTTAAAAGATTATGTCTATTACGACTTGAAATCAATTTGGTATCGATTAACTATGTGTTAATATTGTTCGAGTACTACTGTGGCACAATAAAGAAATAATTGATTAAATTCACAGCGTGTAATTTCCATTTCGGAATGTGGTTTACGCCTCATCGAATTGAAATGAAAATAACAACTTCCATTTAAATTTCGAACATATCGGGCGAGTAACATGCTTCGCGTGAATTGCCTAAGCCCAGTTCTGTTAGACCCTATGTGAGATTTTCGAACCTCTTGAGGTGTTCTTTTGATTGTTTTATATTAGAGATCGAACAGTTTTTTGTTTCTGAGCTTGTCTTCAATCGAAGTATAATATGAAAATACGATTACCATCACATACTTGGGTATAAACAAATCTTTATTTTTAATATGAATTATTATTAATTTTATACGCGAAAAATAGGTTGGATATCAATTAAGAAAAACCGAAACTTCTACAGTATTGCGTTTATGTTCTTTCGATATTTGCATATCCAAGCTTTAAGCTATACATTTATTACATTAACATTTAATATCTAAGTTAGTTGTATGTACGTACTATATGGACGTACTATATGCCAATATGTGGCCTCTGTTAAAAATAATATTGTTAACTGAATTTAAAGGTATTTTTATTATTACAATATATTTAATGTAATTTTGAGCAGCCCTAACGTGAAAGGTAAAAAAAAGTAAAGTAACAGGCTATAAATGTCCCACTGCTGAGCACAGGCCTCCTCACATTTCTGAGAGGGTTTTGGAGATTGAGGGTTGGCGGATTACACATGTCCTCGAAATATTTCTATTCCTCGGATATGCAGGTTTCCTCACGATGTTTTCTTTCACCGCTGTGCACGTGGTAAATCAGCACTTAAAATTGTAGATTTTTTTATTCAAGTTACTAATAAGTAATATAATAGTACTAATGCGTAATATGAAATAAAAAGCAAGCACCCGGCCCCTGAGCAACCACGGTCTTGATATAAACACATACTCGTATGTAGCTCACTTCAAGACATAATAAAAATTGTACGGAGATGATACAACTATTATACTCCAGATGCCAGACCTAATATTTACGTCATGTTTTATATCAGTAACATAGTTTCGTTTTATTACTTGGCGGCAATATTATGCAATCTCCTAAATTTAAATAATTTTCACCAGACCGATACAGAGTTGACAGTGAACCAACGATTCTGTAATTCGTTAACTCCCAACGAGATTATGCAGTGTGGTGGCGGCTTAAGAGCATCTACCACCCTATCGTAAAAGTCCGACAGAGGGGAAATAAAAACCAGGAGATTTCTGAAAACTCCTGAATAAATAAACTGCGGTGCCAACCCGCCTGCCAAGCGTTTCAACTTCGGCGAAATCCCCCAAATTGAGAGGTACAAACTTGTGTGGTAATCTATGGAGTAGGCCTATGTTAAGCAGTGGACTAGTGATAGACTGAAATGATGATGATGATGACGATGGAAGTTAAGAAAGCAGCGGCAGCAGTCCCTTGCAACAGCATCATTTTACTTCTGCTATTACAAAGGACCCTACATTCCGGTCCTGTACTATAGCATTTATGCCAATAGGCATAACGTTCGTCCTTCGTTACCCTTTTAATTAAAGGTGTTTACAAAAAGTGCGTTGGTACCTATCTAGGTAGGTACTACCGTAGGTTTCTAGTATATCAATCATACCACCAGTATATGTATATTATTACGAAATTAACATCTAAACTAATCTAAATCTACATTAATATTCATTCATCACCAAGCTTAAGTGGCAATGGGCCGGCCATTACCTCGTAGAACCGATTACAGTTGAGAAAGAAAAGTTCTCGAGTGCCAAACTCGTACCGGCAAAGATATTTTATGGCGACCTCCACTAGATGGAGCGATGACCTGCACGGTTTTGCGGGAAGTCGATGGATGCAAGTGGCTTAAAACCTTGTTTTGAGTCAATATTTGGGGAAGGCCTCTGGTACTTGGGCAATGGACTTTTGATGAGCTAAATAGATGTAACTTACTGCTAAAGTAAATAATAACATTCACCGCCTGCCATATGGTGAAGGTAAAGTTTGTTGTCAATAATACAGAAATATATATTTTAATCTTGTTTTTCAGATGAATATTTAGTACAGATTGATAATTTTAAAATTTATTGTAGAATAGAAATCATTACATTATCAGAGAAAACTGATTTTACTATGTTACTAAATAATACAATGTATTTACATTGTATTATTTACAATATTCTATGAAGCGTTTGGAGCTAGCTCCAAAACCCTCTCACCTCCTCACAAATGAGAGGAGGCCTGTGCTCAGCAGTGGGACATTAATAGGCTTTACTTTTTTTTTACTTATGAAGCGTCGGTGTTTTTAAAGTACCCGAATAATGTTACAAGCAATTCCTTGATTTGTCAACAGGCTGAAGCTAAGAAGATTAAAATAACATTTAAGCTAGGTTCTTTAAAAAAACTTAATTCTAACAATCATAAAGGCGCATAAAATATCATATTATACATTAAAAATTCCGCCGATTCGAAAACGAACTTCAAAAAAATAATATATTATTCACTTGTCTTTCTTGCGGTCAAAATACTCGTATCAATGCATGCAGATATACATATATGTTGTTATCTACCAAAAGTTTGTGGGTGCCTGTCCGCCTGAAAGATATAATTGTCATGACTTTACGATAGCAAAAGTGCATCAATATGATATTTAATTTTATTAAATTACCATTTAATTTTAGTCCCCTCCTCCCTATAGAAAATAATATTCATACTTAAATCCCTAACATGATTTTGCGTCAATATTGAAATTAATGTAAAACAATAGTGCTGTTTTTAGTTTCGGTTGTATATTTACATTACACGCCTTTGTCCCAATCGATCGATCATTACATGAAAACGTTATCCGATTTCGACAGGAAATCGAGTCGCCCCGGCGCGTGCGCGAAAGTAAACCTAACATGACTCACAAGGATCCGTCGGTCCAAGTGAAAGGATGGCGGCGGCATGATTTTTAAATGTAAACTACAATTTTGTGACGACAAAACTACATCCATTCATCCTTCACTACTACATAAAAAGGGTAAGTCCTAACGCAGAACTAATCGTTTTTATGACAGCGGACCCAGGTTGGTAAGGGCGACTACATTTGCTCGTAAGCTTTTCGCACTATACTATCTTCTGTATATTAACATTGATTCGGACAGTATTCGAATATATTTTTTATAGCAGAAAGTGACGAGATGAACAGAACGTTCACCTGTTGGTAAGTGCAACGTCCGCCCACAAAAAGTGCTGTGTACCCATCCCCCTGAGACATCAGTTCTTAAGTCTCATATGCCCAGTTATTACACTAGCTCTCAGCGTCCGTCAGACCGACACTCAATAATGTTTGCACACTACTGCTTCACGGCACAATAACTGACCGAGAGGTACCAACCTAGACGGATTCTTGCACAGGAATCCTTTCACCAGAAATTGTCGTCGTGATCAAGAATGATTCTTGATCACGACGACAATTTGGTCAACAGATATAATATTACAATTCGAGCGAGTTTGTTGAAGTAGTAGTGATAGTACTAATAGTGACTTAAATATTTATGTTTTGATATATGATTTCTACAATATTTACGCTACCCAATAAAAATTACATTGAAATACTGTAAAATCTACTGTCGCTCTCGTTAATTTATTTTATTACGCTTAATGCTAGTCTAATTTCGTGTTTAATTTCTTCCCACCATAATCTCTTAACTTACGACATATCATCGTAGCATACGTTCATTACTTTAACACTGTGGATAGAGTTACTGTAAACGAATAAAAAACAAACACTTCCGTACGACTGCCGTATTCTGATCGAGTGACCAACGCAGCCATGTGTTCTTATCCTTATTTAATATGTAGTGTCGAAGAGAGATAGTGATAGAACATTAATACAAGGAATGAATCGAAAGTGCCAGAATAAGGCGTAAAAGATGGTATTTTTAAACAAGGGTCCATATGTACAGATAGCTAGGGGCGAGAACTAAAGAAATATATAGAGTACAGTGCGAAATATGTTGCTATTCAAATATACCATATTTAAAACGTAATTTTAAAGTAGTAAACTTAATTACAATGTACAAAATAATATAAATAGTTCATAAAAGGCTTTCAATGCCGTACTCATTTCTTTTCTTTTATTTTAATTTACAATGTAATACTCAGAAAATTATTGCGTAACAGATTTCAATACATCATAGCGTCACGAAAGTGTCGTAAAGTCGTCGTCGTCAGAAAATACGTCGATAAACCTCAAATATGGTAGATCTTAAATACCAGCTTCGATGACAAGCATCTAACATGCGAAATATATGGTCGATCGCCATTCCGCCCAACAAAACATCTGATTACGACAACCAGCAAAAAGTATTAATGGAAGGATCAACAACTTTTCTGGTGGTAGGATTCCTATGCAGAAATCCGTCTAGCTAGGTACCACCCATAGGGTCTGTTATTCTGCCGTAAAGCAGTAGTGTGCAAACATTACTGTGTTTCGATTTGAAGGGCACTGAGAGCTAGCGTAATCACTGGGCATATGAGACTTAAGAACTCAGAATGACAGGCGAAGTGTGGTGCTTCACAGAAATATTCTGGGTAACACAGCACCTATTATGGACAGACGTTGCAATTACCATCAGGTGAATGTTTTGCTCGTCTCGTTATATTATCCAAAAGAAAAAAACCTTAAGTGGCAATCCGACGGCCATATAGTCGTAGAACCGATAAGTGGCAACCTCGTATTAGCAAAGGCAGTGTGGGGCGACCCCCCACTAGATGGAGCCACGACCTTTGGTTTTTCGAAAAGTCGATGGATGCAGGTGTCTTGAGGTTGAACTCTTATCATATCTAACATACATAAATCACTAAATATAGAATTCATTATAATATAATTCCTTACATAGGAGCCAGGCTGCTTTTTTTACAGATAAAAAAGTCCTACAGACGTGAAGTACACGTTGAAAAAAACATTTGTTTTATTTTTCTTTCATTTTTGTTTATTCATCAAGATTTTTATTAAAAATAACTTTCCGAATTTTCGCAATTCCTGTGATGTCCTATTATTTTTAAAGAAATGAAAAATGTATTGATTTTTTGTAGCAATCATCATTTCTTATAATTTTCCACTGTTTCATTTTTATATTTCATTATCCTATAAAAACACTTAACTTGTCTACCACAGGTCTATACAGGCCTCGCATAGTCAAGACAGCAGGGACACTATGCTTGGAGAAATCGACCCATCGCACACTGCCTACTGGCAGTTGGCACGATCTCTCAAAGCAGAGCAAGTCTCCCCCATGCCTCCGCTCATTAGATCACTGGACAACTCGCTCGCCTTCGACGATAGCGAAAAAGCCGAATGCCTCGCAGACGGTCTAGAGAGCCAATGCACTCCGTCTCTCGCGCCTGCGGATCCCGACCACCTGCAGCAGGTGGCCGCGGAACTCGAACGCAGGGCTGACATACGACCAGTGGGCGAACCACTGCCTCCAGTGACTCTCGACGAAGTCACTAACATAGTTAAAAACCTTAAAAACCGATCCGCACCCGGCCTCGACGGCATAAACAACAGGGTGGTGAAATGTCTAACTACGCCCCTATTGTGTCTGTTAGTTACTATTTTTAACGCGCTCCTCTCAAGCTGCTCCTTTCCGGACGATTGGAAGGAAGCCGACGTTATAGGCATTCCGAAGCCTAACCAGCCTAGGAACATTCCGTCCAATTATCGCCCAATAAGTCTCCTCAACTCGATGGCTAAGATTTATGAGCGAATTATACTCAGTCGATTAAAAGACTATGTTATTACTAATACCATTGTTCCCGACGAGCAGTTCGGCTTTGGCCCCGAACACTCTTGTACTCATCAAGTGCACCTTTTAGAGAATTTAAACGACCGCCCTAAGCCCTGTAGGCACAGGGGCCTTATTTTTCGATGTCGCAAAGGCATTTGACAAAGTCAGGCACGACGGCTTGTATTACAAGTTGTATCACACTAAAGTGGCGGACAGACTCGTGAACATCATACGAGCCTTCTTGTCCAACCGCCTATTTCGATTCCGGGTAGAGGGAACGCGCTCTTCAAGCCGCACTCTCCGAGCGGGTGTCCCTCAGGGCTCCTGCCTCTCCCCACTCCTTTTCTCGCTATATACTAGCGATATTCCTAGAGACCCGAAAGTCAATCTTGCGCTTTTCGCAGATGACACGGCCCTGTACTATTCCGACAAGCACAATGGCCGCATAACAATTCATCTCAGAGCCGCAGCCGATCGCCAAGGCGAATGGTTCCGGAAATGGAGAATAGAGGTAAACCCCGAGAATAGCGTAGCGATATACTTCTCGAGGGGCACGCCAAAGCCCGCTAGACGAATTCACACAATTGGCAACGATCAACTAGGCACGATCACCCTATTCGGAGGCCCTATTGCCTGGGAAAAGAGCGTCAAATACCTCGGGGTCACTTTAGATGCAGCGATGTCGTTCGCTGCACACATAAAAAACGTTCGAAATAGAGCGGCTTTTATCTCAAGCCGACTATATCCGTTAACTTGCTCTTCAAGCAAAATGTGCTTAAGACACAAACTTCGCCTCTATAAGACTTGCATAAGACCCGTAATGGACTATGCTTGCGTCGCTTTCGCTCCCGCGACGGGCAACCAATTAAAAAAGTTACAGAGAGATTCTTGCGAACTGCCACCGGAGCCGGTTGGTATCAACGCAACGTAGACCTTCACAGCGACTGTGAAATGCCCTTAATCTCTGAACACTTCAGATCATTATCACGGCGGTTTTTCGAAAAAGCCGCGATTCATCCAAACCCGCTGGTGGTTAAAGCAGCAAATTACCGACCAGATAGAAACGCGACCGTACGCAAACGTCGCCCGCGAAACGTGCTAGATGACACGGACGTCTCAGCACTTCCTGACCACGATACGGTCAAGTCACGATCCAGGCTACACTGTACACACAGTTAATAGCTTTAATATAACACGTACCACGACTCGCAACCGCCGTAGAGTGCGGCGCGCAGCAGTCGACAATCACACCGCGTACACACGATACACCCGTGTTCCAGGGCGGTTCTCACCGCCCAGAGTTACCGACACACAAGTCGACAGTTCGAATGGAGGCCCGCAGCCTCCCTCGGACGGTCATTAGACGACTTAAAATCATTTGAGATATTCGAAATCGCGCAAGCACGCAGCGAACGCGACTCAGTCCGAATTTCGAGGTTTTTGTAGGAGTTTATATAAGTAAGTTGTTTGGGTCAAACCAAACCTGGCACGCGGGCCCCTGTCTCGTGCGCACAGTATCCGATGAAGCTGTAAAAGACAAAAAGGCTAAAAGCAATTACATTACCGAACTCACTAACGAACAACACACCGAGATCACTGAGCTCTTGCAAGATCGAAGGTAGGCATCATAAACATACCCGAAAAACGGCAATTAGTGTAGTTAGACAAAAGTTGACTTGGGTTGGGATTCAAACCCAGGATCCGCCGCTATAAAAACAGTTTTTTTTTAATCTTATTTATTTGGATTACCAACAAATGTTACACCTATACATATATTAAATTTTATACACAAAATAAAAAACTAAGTGTACATTTATTAATAGGTAAACCATGCTTAGTGTTCATAGCTCCGATACTAACATTATAGGAAGAAAAAAATCACCTTAAAACTTAAAAATGAATTAATAATAACAATATTACACGGCCATGTTTTGGTGATTTTTTTCCGAAATACTTTGACCACTATCATCATCGAATAATTCCCAAAAAAATATTAAAGTTATAAATTATTTACTTTCAACATCTACTCAACACCATCTGTTACATTTGCAACAACGACTCTTTGATATCTAATTACCAGCAGTGAGAAATAATTTAAAAAGAACTAAAAAGCAGTCGACCTTCTAGCCAGTTCCATCGGCGCTGTGACTCATGTGAGCCATCGGACAAACGTAAATAGTAACTCTTATTACTTTTGTTTTATATCCTTTCGTGTATTGTTAAGGCTCATGATATAAATAGCTCAGTTGCACGTGAATTTTTTCGAGTATGCTTTAGAATGGAGTAAATCCAGAATTTTATACGACCATATTCCGACGATTCAAAGACTAAGTTAATCATATAGTTGTTATCTATAATTAGTGCAAATGTCATACCATTAGCTTAGGCATTTGAATTATATCCGTTCGGACAGAGAGAGAAAACTATTATATTAATTGGTACTTTTAATATATAGTATATTTAAAGTAACAGCCTGTAATTGTGCCACAGCTGAGCCCAGACCTTAAATAATTTTTGAGGCGTTTTTTGGAGCTGAGAAGCGAAGCCAAATTCAGATTTCTACACTGCTGAGGACGTAGTGAATCAGCACTGACTATTGCAACCAGAAGTTTTTTAATTGTATTGCTATGAAATTAGAGACGGCCCCTGAGCTACCATGGATCCAATATTGCAGTGTATGTACAATTTTTTTTATTTGATATTGTGACGAGACGAGCAGAACGTTCATCTAATGGTAAGTGCAACGTCTGCCCATCACAAATGTCATCCAGTACAATTCTGCGCCTGTCATTTTGAGACCTCAGTTAGTGAGTCTCATATGTCCAAACCTGGACGAAAATATTTTAAAACACCATAATTAATTTTGTAAAATATACAAACTTATTTTATGGCCGATGTCAATTCAAGAATTTCACCGCAAAAAAACCACAAGCAAATAAAAAATTACGTCTGTTAACACTAGCGCCTTATAACATATATTGTGTCCGTTAGAACATTGTTAAATTTGACTTTCCAATTATAATCGATGTATGAATTTAAAAGGATGTAGAAAGTTGTATCAAGGTTACGGTTTGGAATTTAAAATAAAACTATTTGTTTCTAAAATTAAATATACTAAGAAGTAGTATTCATTCATTCATCTTAGCCTATCGCTAGTCCACTGCTGAACATAGGCTTTCGCCATAGATTGCCACAAAATGTTAGTAGTTCTCATTATGAGAGATTTTGCCATAGTTGCCACGCTTGGCAGGCGGGTTGGCAACAGCACTTTTTTATTCAGATGTTCCAGAAAGATGCTACTGCCCATCTTCTGGTTTTCGTTTTCCCTCGTCGACTTTTACGACACTCACGGGATGACATGCGGTAGCAATTTCAAATATAAAAATTGAAATGGATGGGATTTTAGATTTTTCTAATTTTTTAAATGAAAAATGAATGAATAAATAAATAAACATACGAAAAAAGCTATATATTCGTTTAGTAATTAATCCAACAGCGATTTACAAAACAATTCTTATTTAATATATGGGTTGACAATAAATTTGTCCAAGTCAGGATTACACAAGTAGTCAAATATTTTTGTAACAAATATTGTGTTTAATAAACAATTCTTTTAGTTTGTGTCCGCGTGTGTGTCCGCGTGTGCGTACGTTGTGTATGTGTGTGAGAATGTGTTTTGTAATTATATATTTGTGTTTGTTATTATTGATATATATAGAATTCGAAATATACATATTCATTGGGAAAGTGCATTTTTCGGCTTTCTTATTTTTGGATACATGAAATAAGTCTAATTAAAGAATATATCTAAAGTGGAAGAGTTGAAGACATTGAAACTAATCTTATCAGTTATTTGACTAAAAAAATTATATTGCTTCTGTTACTTATCCTAAAACTTATGTTGTGATACTGAGCTTCTCCGATTTCTCATCTTTCTACATCTAAAATATTTAGACCGATGACAGGCAGCGTCTATGATGCATGGCGTCCGTTACAGTTATCGCCATTACTATTGTCTTAGCGTGTCACGTTGCGATTACGTTAAATATTTCCAATATATGATAAAGAAAATGCAGTGAACCGATTGTTAATAATGATGATGATGATAATGTTGATAGAGAAATCGCAGAAAGTTTTGTGGTTATCAAAATACACCGTGATACCTGGTTGGAGACTTCGTGGGGAAATCAGCTTTTGTTATTTGTAAACCGGATTCGACAGTTAATTTACCTTTATCGGAGACTATTTATTTAAGCTTCGAAACCAATAAAAACTATATTTCATTCACAGAAACGCCACACCACATGACCAAGTGAACCTTTTTGCGCGTATCTCCAACTTAACATTTCGCAATAAATCAATATCCTTTTAACAGAAAAAAAAAACATATGAAGCTTAAAATAAATTTTACCAACTCACTAGCAATCCATACTTTTTTAATCGTGATGTCCAATTTGGATATTGATTATTGAAACAAAAAGACAAATTGGAAATTAATTCCTTTTGAAAACAGTATTTAAGGAGAATAAGCTTATAATGATTTCCTTATAATTTTATTTTTTTCTTGCGAAAGGTAACGTTTGCGACATATTGTGTCGTCTTCTATAAAGCTTGTCATATATGGTAAAGTATCATTAATAAAAAAGAGGTGAACATGTTAAGTAGAGAGTATTATTTTAATATCAGGGAAAATATCTGCTTGTTTTATAAATGACAACCAGTGTGGTTGGTGGATAATGCTGAGTAACAAAAGAAGACACGAGGGGTGGTGAGAAAAACATTCCAAACTGTCGAACTAGTGTAGTAAGTATGGACCGACCTTGAGGAAATGAAACTAAGCCAACGATTTATACAAGACGGCTTGCAGAAATTGGATGCGACAAGTTGAAGACATGTCACAGTTTGCAATTTTGTATGGTGGTTGAAGTAGGAAGCTATCGACTTCGCAGGAGATATTATTGCCACACGATTACGTGCAACAGAATGGCACTAACTTAATGAACGTAATGCTCATGTGATTGATTTCGAAACTTAGCTGTTGGTTGCAGCTGGGAGATACTTTTTGACACAACATATGAATGTTTCTAGCCATTGGGGATTTGTAGGCTTTAATGACAGCCGTGATAGCTCAGGGGCAGGTTGCTCGCCTTAAATTTCATAATATGCGAGTATCTAAAGTTCGATCCCCGGTGCCGGTACCCCTTAAATTATTCTGCAATTTTAAGTGCTGATTTACCACATGGCCCTGTGCTCATCAGTCGAACATTTCTAGGCTGTGACATTACTTTTTTTACTCTAATGTTTAGTATTCCTATGTCAGAATATAATAGATCTATTCAGAAAAGGATGAACGCCTCAGAGTTAAAGTGTATTTTAGTTGCTAGTACTGGCCCTCAATTTTGTGTTGTACGAACAGAGAACGAAAGACAAAACCATGAAAGAGTTAAATATTCCTCACATAAGAAATTATTTCCATCAAAACTCTTTCAGTGTTACTAAATACTAACGGATACGAAGCTGAATACATAAACTGATTAAATGACTAAAATCACCAACATCGAGGTCTTAAGAACATTATAGCATAAAGAAACATTAGAAACAACACACAACAAGAAGAAACAACAGGTGTGTGAAAAACGTTTGGCAAACATTGCGAAATGTTTGACTAAGGTCCGGTTTGACTACGGTTTGGAAACGGACTAAAATAAAAGGAAAATTCATTATTTTTAAACGTAAGTAATATAAATTTCGTTGGACTTTTGTATTTTTTTACAATCTACTCAAACCACCGTTACCATGTTTAACCAAGCCACCTAACTTGTGAATTTTATTGTCAAGTTAATCTTATACAGATAGTCTTTTACAATTTGGCATATTTTGTATCAAAAGATCCATATTGTTTCCAAAGGCATAATTTTGGACTCATTTTATTTAATTATTTTGTTTTGTCAATTATTATCATTATTGTTTTTTAACGTATAAGATATTCTCAACTTTGTAACAGTTGTTAGGAAATATAGGTGAGGTGTAGCAAATAGTAGTAAGCCTGGAAACAATATGATCGTTTGGAAACCGCAAAACTATTTGCGCCCCTATGTTAGAATGTAATTTGTGCGCTTCTTGGAATTACTAACGTGCGTTATTGGTAAATGTTAAGTAATTAATTTTAATTAATATTTATTGCTTAAGACTGTAAACTTTTTGTATTTACTCTGAAAGATAAGAAAAGTCAAACGTAAATTATTGTATTGGGAATAAAACTAGCTGCATTTTAAACTAACGAATACAACCTTAAATAATAAACTGTAATGAGCAATTTATATATTTTTTAAACAAAATAGTATATTAATATCCCACTGGTGACCACAAGCCACCTAGCATATCTGAGAAGGTTTTGGAGCCGCGAAGAGTCCGCCACGCTGCTCCAATGCAGTTCACGGTTTCACATGTCCTGTCACACGATGTTTTCCTTCACCACTGAGCAGGCGGTAAATCAGCACTTAAAATTTCAAAATTATTTTAGAGGTGCCATCACCGGGAATCGAACTCAGATCACTCGCGTACTAATAAATTTAAAGCGCGCCATAAAATTAAGAGCGCACAGCCCCTGAGCTACCATTTTTCCTATTATTAATTAAAAGTAAGGTTTCTGTCTGCGACTTAAACATTTTTAAATGTTGTACATTCGATTGTTTTACCACATGCTGGGTGGCTCCACATATACATGTGGGTAATATCATTTTTTTCATCCGTGTAGCACCGGAAACTTGAAGCGAAGAAGATAATAGCTCAGCCACTACATCAATCGACCCCTAACTTGAAGAAATATAATTTAAGAGAAATTTTCTTTTAATTGAGCAAAGTCACAAGTGAGTGTCTTTGGGCCAATACGTACTTACAGTAATTAATTATTTCCTGCAGCAGATTACAACTTCTGTTTTACTGGTGGTAGGATTCCTACGCAGGTTCCGTCTAGGTAGGTACCACCCCAGGACCAGTTATTCTGCCGCGAAGCAGAAGTGTGCAAGCATTACTGTGTTTCGGTTTGAAGGGCACTGTGAGCTAGCGTAATCACTGAGCATTTGAGACTTAAGAACTTATGTCTCAGGGTGACGGGCGCACTGGGGTGTCATACAGAAATGTTCTGGGTGACACAGCATTTGTTGTGGGCGGCACGTTGCACTTACCATCAGGTGAACGTTTTGCTCGTTTCGTCACTTTAAACGATAAAAAAAAAAACAAAAAAAAACGGAAGTTTACACCTCAGTCAAAATCGGCTCGGCACCCAGATAGGTCTGGGTGTTATAGCCCTTAGAGATTTAATTAAACTATATTTTTACGGATTTTGTCACGCTTATTGTAACTGTTTATTTTTCGACGTTTCTAGCGTTTTAAAGCACCTCTTGGTCACGGGAGGACCGACAAAATAAATAAGATAGGGTTACAATAAACGCCATAAAATCCGTAAAAATATAGAGAAATAAAAGAGAAATATTAGAGCATGTTGAGAATTAACAGTATATGAATTAATTGTTCGGGTTTGGACCTGTGACCTGCACTTGAATATTTATGAAGTGTTACTTTTTTAATAAATTGCAAAAATTACATAATTCATACGCCATTTTGCGTGACATACGAAGCATTACAGCCTTAATGCAGTTATAAATGCTAGTATAAATTGCTTTCACTTCAGTAGTAACCTACAACATAATAATTTGTGACCCATCCATACGTGTGCGATTAATATAAGCCGGGAATGCAATTAACCTTTTGTCATCAATAACGTATAGAAAGTAAATTCTGCCAAGCTACGAACGGTTTATCGTGATTATTATGTGTTGAGGATGGGCAGAGCCCTTAACGAAATATATCTCACTTAGAAATGCAGTAGCAAAAGTGAGAATGAAGGTGTAAATTATTATCTGAGTGTGCGTATCTGCAAGATTAATCTGTGTTCTTGGGTACGAATTGTTAAGGAAAACAATATTTATGCAACAAATACTTTCAGATCCGAATGCATTGCGATTTTACCCGTGTCTCTGATACTGTATCTGTCTCTACGAGCTTATCCCAGAAGACTAACCAATATAAAAAGGGAAGACGAATACTATGCTTTCGCTAATACTTTTACTATGACAAAGCATTTTTTATGGGCAGACGTTGCACATACCATCAGGTGAACGATCTGCTCGTTTCGTCACTTAACAAAATCACAAAATCAAAAAAAACACATTGTGATTGATGACCATATCATCATAGTCAGACTCTACCACGAGACATACACATTACACTCATACACTACATCGAAAACATGCTTCGTCTATTGAGTATTACAAACTTACCCACTTAGTAAACTATTGCTGATGTATAAGATGGTCGTGATGATGATAACCACTACATAATATCCACATATTTTCCTGTATAATGCCTGTCACTTCATCTACTTACTGGACAGAGTTGGATTAGATAAACCTTATTGCAAGTTGGATAACATAAACATTGGGATTCGCAATAAGGTTTATCGAACGGTGCAAAATCGAGCAGATTTTTCTTCACAAGATGCATCTGTTCACTAATTGTGACTGCTGCTTACATTTATTGGATTGTGCTGGTCGATTTCAGATTACATCAGTTCAGCTACTATCAGCAGTTATTCATCATTTCAACCTATCACTAGTCCACTTCCGAACATAAACTTCCCATTACCACAAAAGTTTGTAGCTCTCATTTTGGGGGGATTTTTGCAAAGTTGTCACGCTTGGCATATGGGTTAGTAGTTTATTTATTCAGATGTTCCAGGAAAACTCTGTTGCCCATCTCCTGGTTTTTCTTATCTCTGTATCGACTTTTACAACAACCACGGGATGAGATGGGGTGGTAGATTCTCTTCAGCCGCAACCACACGGCACAGCAGCAGTTATTACCTGTTCAGAATTAGATATAATGTTCTCCCAAATAACAGTACTAACAAACTCATCTGCTCGCAAGTGACAACAAGCCATTAGCAATTCTATGTCTTATTTTCTAAATATGCGAACAACTAATTGGAAGGCATGTAATCTTTCGAATTCTTTCATTATCAAAGATAATTTAAGCTGTCAAGTTAATCCTCATATTCATTATAACTTTGATGGGATTTTTGTCGTTAGCTTATCCCTACAGTAACTAAATGGTGGCGATAAATATAATAAATCATCAGTTATGCACCAAAGTGACAATTTAATTAAAAGTTTACATCAAAATTTATCACCTCGTTATATCAAACAGCCTCTCCTTAATAAATCGATACATCAATAGCGAAAAAGATTTCTACTAATTCGTTACGTCTATCGACCGGGCATTCTAAGCTTTCCAATACACACGGCGCTGTAGAGCCGCGCATCGATTAGTCAACAAACATTAATAAGGCCGCTAATAAGACAGCTCGAAGGCTATAACAAAATGCCATTCAGT
Organism: Luehdorfia chinensis; assembly: GCA_019845155.1. Taxonomy (NCBI): domain Eukaryota; kingdom Metazoa; phylum Arthropoda; class Insecta; order Lepidoptera; family Papilionidae; genus Luehdorfia; species Luehdorfia chinensis. The sequence continues at coordinate 1,242,759 of JAHVAK010000612.1, forward strand.
GTCTAAGATAAACAAATTATAATTTAAATTATATCAAAACGAACAATGACAGTGAATTATAATTTTAATAATGGACGTCACTAAGTTACACTTGTATCTATTCATTTTTATTGTCTACTATATAATTCTTACAATTGTATATTCAGATAAGGTTTTCATCGGGTTTTGAATATATAGTGCAATCTACAGGCGGAATATTATACGAATTATTTGTTACAAACTAATAATAAATAAATATAATATACGAGTTACGTTCAAACAAATCTGGTAGATGGGTTCTGTTAACATTAAACATATCCTCGAACTCATTAAGCGGGAGCCCCGAGTATTCTGTTATATTTTTGTTAATATAGACGTAACAAGGTTTCACCTATTATTTAGTTTATAACGTAGACGATATCTATCAATTTCTACGAAAAAAGCAGTTAGCTTGCAGCGCAACTTATGGGTCCCATGTTCAGAGATTCAGAAATAGTTTTATTTATTGACTGCAGGATCCTAGATACTCGTATTAATCATGCGAACCCGGTACAAGGCATTGATTTTAAGTTACTCTCAAGGCAATCCGTAATGTTCACTTCGAAATCATATCTCCCGAATTTGACCATTTATTTTCCAAATTAAGAGAGGATATCTATAAAACAAAATTTATGAATCACGTTTTCCCGTAAGTGATATGTAAAGTTTAAGGCTCTTCTAGTTTTTAAACCCAAAGAAGTAGCTGTGCTGTGGCTTAAAATCCAGTCCACGAAGACATGATCATCAGTTTTTTTTTTAAATTTCAGTTTTAAAAGCATACATGTAGTTTACTGCATTTTTTTGGTTAATTCTGTTCATACGAAATTATCGGTAACAGATAAAATAAGTCATCCTGTATCAGAAATCGGTCAATGTCAACATAAATGTTATCGCGACCGAACAAATCACTGAATATAAGAACTTTATGCTTTCGCCGTAAAAATTTATGACAGCGCACCGTATATAAGACGATCACCTGATCTTTAGAGCATTTTAATGTAGCTATGAGCAGTTTATCTTACCAAACTTTATATTTTTTATTAAAACTTCAACTAGTATCTCACTGTTGACGTCACATAAATTTGTAGTAAAAGGTTTTTTTAGAGTTATGTTTACAGGTATATATTTTGATCCTGTTTTGAATTTGTAGTCTTCCTGGTCAACTTAAAACCTCTACAACTACTACCGAATGTTATCGGAAGTTATCAACTGTGTACGAGATATTATAATGCCACAAGTGTATGCGCAAACAAGGAGGCACTCTCTAAACCCAGCCTACCCGTGCCCACTGCAACGTTCATGCGTTAAGACACGGGGACAATCATAACATAACCTTACTCGAATACCAACAATTTTTGTTTTTGCTAAATGTTGGCTCCGGCATGCGTACGAACCCAGGACCCGCGGCGTGGTTGTAGGGTACTTCAACCACTAGACCATGCGTATTATTTGTAGTAGTATTGTGCAGTAACAGCTTTGATTTTCAGCAGTGGATAAAAAAGAATTAAGTAATGAGCGCCTGACCGTTAGCTACCACGGCCTTATTATATCCGTTTGTTTTAAACTGATGTATAGTTAGTAACTTTAATACACGTGACTTTGTAGTCAACTTACCTGCCTACTTAGTTGTGGTTACTACGATCAAATTCAAGCCGAATTGAATATTTGAACGACACAAAAACGAATGTGCTTAAGAATTCGATGTAACTGTCACTGTCTCGATGACACAACATTTAAATCTTCCTTTATCTTTCTAGGGACGAACGGTCGAGTGTGTTTCTTGGCCTTTGTACTGACTTAGCACTATTGGATATCCTGCGTTATTATGGCTGGGCCAAAATAGTACATTTGTTCAACGTATGTAGCAATGAATTTCATCATTTAACATTTCTTCTCCTGGGTAGACATATTCTTAATACTTGGTCAATATGTAACAAACACTATAAATCAGAGATGGCAGAAATTACATAATTAGTGTTTCTGTTTTGTTAGTGTAATAATTGAGACTAAAGAAATAAGTAAGACTAAGGAAATGTTGGTGTGACTGAAGAGAAGATTATTTATAGTGATTTTTAAATTCATCATCATCATCATCATTTCAGTTTATCACTAGTCCACTGTTGAACTTATGCCTCCCCCATAAATTACCACAAAAGATAGTAGCTCTAATTTTGGGGGGATTTTGGCATAGTTGCTACGCTTGGCAGGCGGATTGGCAAGCACAGTTTATTAACTGAAATGTTTCCGGAAGATGCTGCTGCTCAAAGCCTGGTTTTCATTTTCCTAAACTCATAACGAAGTAAAAATCATCTTAAATGAAAAAGAGAAAAATTTCTCTCGTTAATATTTAAGTTCATTCGTTAACGGAATTTTCATAATAAGGCGTTGCTTGCTTTTAAATTTACGCGCTTCATATTTTTAGATGTTAATACATTCATTAAATTAGCAAGAAAATAAGGCATGAAACTAAAAGAGCGTTATGTGACAGCTTATTCGAGTGTCGAATATATTTATAAAATTTCATACCGAGGTTTCGCCACCAGTTGTTGACGTCCATGCACGCTTCAATTTATAAATTGTTGTCGATATTAATTGCTACAAGATACACTTGATTAATTTAATGGAGCTTAAATTAAATTAATTAAGTTCCGTGAGCGGCCTATCGGCTGCCATTATATAGAAAGTATTAAGGCACTTATTCGCTATACAAAGTGAAATGCTTTGATGATTTGCTTTCGACGGACTTTACTTCTTATATTTAAAGTACATCATTCTATTGTAGACGTATATTCATATACTAAATTTGCAAATGTAATATAACGTTTTATTATATTTCCAATTCATATTATGGCATAATTGCATAAATTTAATTATGTTTTATTGAAAGTATGATTTTTATTTAGATTTTCAAGTAAATTTTATAATATATAAATAAAAAAATAAGCCCAAATACATTCATCCACAATGGTATTATCACCGCTAAGGACTTTAATTTACTTGCAGTAAAGTTCTCTATGGTCTCAATTTCATATAACAGTTGTGGCAGTCGCGAGTATTATGCATTCTGCGGTAAAACGACGATTCATTAACTCGGTGTGCACGCCCTTTTATATCGATTTCGCGAAAGGTAACAAATTATGTATGTTCTCTAGCCGTCCGATCGGAACAAGTTGTCCATACATTTGTTTTATCTTTTTCGGCTCTTGAATATTAAAAAATACGTTCAACCGGCGACTTTACGTCGATATGAATTTGATAAACGTTTTTCAATGCTACTGTTAAGTGTTATATTTTAGAACGCCGGAATATAAAAAATAATAATGTAACGATTAAATTTTATAGTTCATGTCAATGATAAGAAAATAAGTATTTATATTTGTTTTTTATGTTACTAGGAAACCAAAACGTGCATTTTATTAAAAATAAATATCATGTTTATTTACAAACGGCTTATTTAGCATACATAGTTAAGTATATAAATATATTCTTGGTAAAACAACACTCGCAACCATCTCGACCTTTTTATCCATACCATGACGACCATATCAGCAGGAATATAGTGACGAGATGTTCAAATACTTCGACTGGTGGTAAGTGCAATGAACAGATATTGTATAATCCAAAACATTTCTGAATGGCATCACACTGCGCTCATCACACAGACGTCAGTTCAAAATACTCATATGCCTAGTCATTACACTGTCTATTAATGCTCATCAAACACGATAATGTTAGCACACTCCTTCTTAACGGTAGAATGACTGGCACTGCGGTGGCACCTACCTAGACGAATTCCTGCAAGGGAGTTCTACCACCAGGTAATGTTTTTGACATACACAAGAAAATAAAATCAAACCTTAACCTAAATTGACTTCCAAATCGGTAGGGCATTGAAGAAACAAGTTCAACAAATGTGTAAGTAATATAAATTTTGTTTCTTATTAACGTTCTTTATTTACAATCTACCGGGGTTTCATAATTCATATTTATATTTTATATGTAAAAAATTAAAATTAATCATACGCAACCAAAGCTCTCCCCATGATATTTTTATATTGCATAAAGTGATGAAACGAACAAAACGTTCACCTGATCTTAAGTGCGAACGTCTGCCCATAACCAATGCTGTGCCACCCAGAAAATTTCTGTGTGACACTACACTGTGCCCATCACCCTGAGACATAGGTTCTTAAGTCTCATATGCCCAGTGATTGCGCTAGCTCACAGTGCCCTTCAAACCGAAACACAGTAATGTTTGCACACTACTAGCTTCACGGTGGAATAACTGGCCCTGGGGTGGTACCTACCTAGACGGACTCCTGCATAGGAATCCTACCACCAGTAAAAGATACCATAATCAGACAAGCCAAATTCATAAATAGTAATGGTTTTCCAAACTAAAGCAGATCAGCCTTCACAAGCAGCACCGTTCACTAGCACTTTTACTGGTGGTAGGATTCCTATTGCCGTTTTCCTAATCCGTCTAGGCAGGTACCAACCCAGGACCAGTTATTCTGCCGTAAAACAGTAGTGTGCAAACATTACTGTGTTTCGGTCTGAAGAGCACGGAGAGCTAGTGTAATCACTGGGCATATGAAACCGAAAAGCTGATGTCTCAGGGTGACGGGCGCAGTGTGGTGTCACCCAGAACATTATGGGCAGATGTTGCACTTACCGTCAGGTGAACGTTTTGCTCGTTTCGTCACTTTATTCAATAAAATAAACTTGTAGTTCTAGAAATCGTTGTATACAAAAATTTTGTTTACCTAATTTTACAATTTGTTTAGTGATTCTACTTCCCATTTTATCGCATGAGCGTTACATTGGCCGCGGACAACTTCGAAATATAACATCTCATGCGTAGTTGATAGCTTCCGATTCTATCACTGGGACATGTTTTTTTTTTCATTTGGTTCTTCTATATTGTTTATAGACGTCAAATATAAAAGCAACATATCCGTGACCCTGTGATATCATTTAAAATTGACCTTAAACTTCATATTCGTTGATAAACGTAACAATTACATGTTCACTGATTATAAGTAACAAGATAAGAATGCGTTTGTCTTTACAGTGTCACTAGGACTTCTGCCTGCCAGAACTTTTGAATATTAATTTGTTATTAATATTGCTAGCTCATAGTTCATATTTGTGCAATAACGGTTTTCGGGTCTGGTTGTGATGTGTATGTGATATTTATGTGTGTAAAACGCACCCACGATATTAGGAGAAATCCTACTGTGGGACATAGTACTCGTATTTAAAAAAAATGGTTTCATTATTTATTCACATCATCTTCATCATCGGCCTTTAAACTGTTCTCTCTTTGACACGGGTCTTCTCCCAGTTGTAAGGACTTATAATTGTTGGCACGTGGCTCGGCGATCGGAGCACAAGATGACTTGAATATTATAGGATAACTTTTCGTCTATTGGTATTTTATGTTACGCATATTAAAGGCAGATAGTAAAAAGAGTTTCCTAAGATATCAAATATTTCCGGATATAAATCCGTATAGTTCTTGCCTTAGTTTTATGCTACGCAGGCTGAGATCATCATCATCATTTTAGTCTATCACTAGTCCACTGCTGAACTTCCCCATAGATTGCCACAAAAGTTAGTAGCTCTCATTTTGGGGGTTTTTACCATAATTGCCACGCTTGGTAGGCGGGTTGGCAACCGCAGTTTATTTATTCAGATCTTCCAGGAATATGCTGCAGCCCAGTCCCTGGTTTTTGTTTTCCGTCTGTCGACTTTTACGACACCCGGAATGAGATGAGGTGGCAGATTCTCTTAAGCCGCCACACGGCTCTGGCTGAGATATCAAATATAAATACTGTATCAAAAACTTATTCATCTTAAAATTGTTAGGTTAGGCAACTTTAGGATGTTAATGATTTCTTATATTTACGCGAACACTACACATTTAAATGAAACTAATTTTACGGATTTTATCGCGTTTTATTTTATTATTTATAACCCGACGTTTCGAGTGCTTTACAGCACCCATGGTCACGGGCGGACTGAGGTGACAGATGTCCCGATGTCATAGTTAACCCGGAGTACCTTCAGCTTTTAATTATTATTCCTTGTCCGATCTACGCAGAAAGAGCTTACTGTGTCTTGAAGTCTTGCAGTGGTATGCTTGGTTTTTGATTTAATTTTATTAATTATAGGATCCCAAGCTGGTGGTAATACCCAACCATCTTCTCTATTAAAATTAGGATGTTTTTTAATTTCAATAGCCTCGCGAATCATCCTTGGTAGGAATCGGTGTTCTTTTGCGAGGATTTGTGGTTTATCAAATCTGATGTAATGGTTGGGATGATCCAGAACATGGTCACAGACTGCAGACAAGGAATAATAATTAAAAGCTGAAGGTACTCCGGGTTAACTATGACATCAGGACATCTGTCACCTCAGTCCGCCCGTGACCATGGGTGCTGTAAAGCACTCGAAACGTCGGGTTATAAATAATAAAATAAAACGCGATAAAATCCGTAAAATTAGTTTCATTTAAATGTTTAGGATGTTAACTTAGAATTATGCATATGCGTCGTTTTGACATGGTAGACAGCATAGCTAATTTCAGGAATTATAATTCAGAATTCAGGAAATCAAAGCAATACCAGACAAAAGATAAAAACCTCAATGAAAAAACCAGACTAGTCGTCCCAAACATAAACAACGCCTCCAGTACTTCTAATTACACATCCATTTGTATTTCATGGCAACGACTTCCTCTACCGCACTCGACTGTTCTAATCTAACCCTTCCTAGTGCTAACGACACGCAGCACGTTAACAATTACCATACAATGAGTGCGTGTGGAGCATCAATGGGGTCGTAGGGTGGCCATAAATGTTGCTTTGTTCAAGACTTGAGCTAAGATATTCCTACTGTTCTCAGATTAATATACAATGTAATGGCTTTGTACGCATTCCGTGGATTCCGAATATTTAAATAAAGTAACATCTATAAGTAAAGTTTATAACTTTATCCAATAAAATGGATAAGCTGGATATTTTCATCCTCTAATTGTAGAGGGTTGTGGAGTAGAGAAAAGAACGCGACGCTTCTACAGTGCTGGTGTCATTAGCACATAGCTTCACAATATATCTTGTAACACCAAGTTTTTTTGCTTTGTTTCAGGGAATCACATATATAAATATTTATACATACAGTCACGTCTTCGCATTGAGGTAGACATAGACCACATCTTTTATTTCTTCTACTCAAATTAACGTTTTCATATAAGCTCATCGGTTGCGGGTACTTTTTCCGTGGCCTTTTTCCCCGTGTGGTGACAACTTAAGAGAATCTACCACCCCATCTCATCCCGTGGGTGTCGTAAACGACGACAGAGAGAAAATAAAAAACAGGAGATGGGCAGCAGCATCTTACTGAAGCAACATCTAAATAAATAAACTGCGGTTGCCAACCCGCCTGCAAAGCCTGGCAACTATGGCAATATCCCCTCAAAATGAGAGCTACAAACTTTTGTAGTAATCTTTTGCGGAGGACTATGTTTAGCAGTGGACTATGATAGGCTGAATTGATAATGATGATGAATCTTCTTTCATTCATCATCATCAATTCAGCTACTTGTCTAAGCAATCTAAGCGACTTTTTCTTTAGCTTAGTCATTACAACTTCTACCAAGGAATCACAAATACTAAAAATTACTGGAGATCTGATAAATTCTTTTATTTTTATTATTTTAGTAAGATTACTAGTTTAACTAGCCATTACTAATATTCCTATTAACCACTCCAACTAAGCTTAAAAGTTTGTGCTAGGAGATGGTTCACGACAATAGCCGAATGGCGGGCTCGATCCAACGATATCATGTTTCGCAGTCCGTACCCATTAAGTAATATTAAACCTAATATGTAGATATAAATTCAAAATTTGGCGATCTGTCAGTTCTGATGGCTGATTTTAGAACAATGATGACATCTTCCAGTTAACAGCCAGAAGTCATCTGCGCAGCTTATATAATAGTGATTAATGCTCTATTAACAAAATAGAGGATCACTTGTGAAATCAGGGAAGAGCCTGCATTATACAAGATACAGGACAATCCCAAAGGCTAAACAATCCGAAACTACTAACAGGACATTCTTCTTCGAATAAGTAAATAATAGATCCACACTCGAAAACCAATAGTTTATGAGCCACACAAACAATGGCTTTGTAGCAAACTACACTGACCATTAAATCAGAACATAACTCACAAATATATGGGTCGTAGAAAATTTACCGTCGTATTTTCCGTAACTGTTTGCTTTGAATGACACTATAACATTACTTAAACTGTAGAGTGCAAGATGTAAAATAAATTGCATGTTCAAATTCATTAATCACTTAGTAGAAACCATGTCCTGCAAAAAAGCAGACTCTTAAGATTGTCAGGATTTTTTGGTTATATTAGTTATAGAAATTAGAGTAATTAAAACAGAAAGGCCCATTATATCAATTACAAATTGCACAATGTAACAAAAGAATTGAGACGAGAAGAAAGTCATAACAATGGTTAAGTATGCAACTGCATTTACAAATCAATATGCATCGTGAGTAATTGCCGGATCGATTGCCCTTGAATCACTGTAGTAAACAACTCCCAGGATAAAATGAAGTCGGGAATAAGCGTCAAATTAGAAATCTGAAAATGTTTTCAACAAACGATCGACTATTTATAGAATTTATTTTCAATACTTGAGTTTTTTTTTAATTATTTTTAGTGGGAACGTAATAAACGATATACTCCATCAAAAATATTTCTAAGTTATTTGAGGAATATTAGGAGATATAATATCTTTTAAAATACCATTTATCTAAAACAATCTCATCAAAGTGCACAGTCCCTTGCCCTTTTGAACGCTTGGTGCGCAGACAGCGATGCTCATCGGTCTTTCACCCCATCCTCTATTTATCCAACTGACTGTTCACCTCACTCATTGCATTTTCTTGTTTTCATTGCAGAAATTCGTATGTTCGATGAAAATTTTTCTTTTAATTGTAAGCTCATATAAATAATTGTGAAGAATATGATATCTGTAGTATTTAGTATGAGTATTGTATCTGTGCTATAGGCAAGTTACGCGGGAAAGTACCAAGGTCACGCATATACACAGATAAACATAGAACAGCAGCATAACGCTGCGTTGTACGTGGTGAGTGATGGTGATGATTACCTTAATACACTTAAAGAAAAACATTAATTCTTAATCGTCTTTTAGAAAGTAAAAGGAGGTTTGCAGCTTACCGACTGTAAAAAGCTTTGAAATAAATATTTATCAAAACTGGATAAAGGTAGATCTTTTCGTTTTACGCCCGTTAACCAAAATTTGACGAAACATTGCTTTATTTACAGAAATATTTAGACATAAATAACCGCGAATTATAAAAATGCAAAGTCTATCTCTGATCTATGGTAGCTCAAGGATGACGCGCTCCCCTTTTAAAAAATTTGTTGCTGTTACACAAAAATTCAAAGTTACAAATTTATGTGACGATTTAAAATGTGATCTGTGTAGACCAAAAGTAAGTGAAGAAATATACCATAAGATATACCAACAGACTCTCCACAATTCCATTATCCTCTCAAAACGAGGAAGTGCCTTTAACTGGCTATATATGATGTCTTAAAAATTATGTATTTTTTTATTAATTCGACTTTCTTTTATCCAAGTGCCGAGTGGTAGCGGCTTAAGATAATCTATCACCCCATCTCATCCCGTGGGTGTCGTAAAAGTCGACAGAGGTTAAATTAAAACCAAGAGATGGCAGCAGCATGTTCTTCGAACATCTGAATAAGTAATCTGCGGTTGCCAACCCGCCTGCCAAGCGTGGCAACTATGGCAAATTCCCCCAAAATGAGAGCTACAAACTTTTGAGGCAATTTATGGGGGAGGCAGTTCACTAGTTGTGGGCTGAAATGTGGATTTATCCGAGTTTCGAAATAAAATAACGTTGAGTTTTTTTCAATAAATTAATTATTTGATACCTTTACTGCTCTCGAATTTTAAATAGAAATAAAACGACCTAATGCCTCTCACACAAAACATTAAGTACATAGCCATACATATCCATTGAGCTATTAACTTAACAACTCAATAACGATTTAGAAACCCACTTCAATAAATAATGTAATATTATTCATAATGATTCCCTTAATACACTTAGTAACGTAATTGAGATCTGTTAGTACTCATACTTAACTAGATTCGATTTCAGGGTCACTGTTTCCATTCTTTTACAATATTGACCACTACAATAAGAATAATTACACATCTTGACGCAGTTTTAATTACGTTTTACTTATGACTGCTAACATATTTTAAGTTATTTACCAATATATCGATGATATCAGAAAGAAATTAACAACTTAATATGAATCGTTGTTTCTTATAGTAAAGTATACAATTATATTACATTATATGTTGTTCAAGGAGGTGAGAAACAGCGCCTACTTGATTTAAAGTAGTTTAGGTTTGATTAAGAAAAATAAGTATTAATTTTTTATCAGGCGCTATCATTTTTTTTTGTAAATGATTAATAGTTCGGTTATTTGAAGGATCACACCTATTCCCTTTAATTAATTAGTACAAGTACAACAAGTAGTTGGAAGCTTTTATAGTTTTACGATTTTTAAATGCTTCTTTAATAACTTTAATCCTTTGTAGGCTTATATTGTTAACTTATATTATATGACCTAATTTTGTTTGGGGCGTGTACGATCCCTGATACCCAGTCTGGAGGACGTTTTTTTTTGATTTTTTTTATTTTTAATTTTTTTTTTATTGGATAGACCGACGAAACGAGTAAAACGTTCTCCTGATGTAAAAGTGCACCTCGACCTATAACAAATGCTAGGTCACCCAGAACATTTCTGTGTGACACTATACTGCGCCCGTCACCCTCAAGTCTCATATGCCCAGTGATTACGCTAGCTCACAGTGCCCTTCAAACCAAAACAAAGTAATGTTTGCACACTACTGCTTCACGGCAGAATAACTGGCCCTGGGGTGGTACCTACCTAGTCGGATTCCTGCACAGGAATCCTACCACCAGTACTTATTGATGATCTCAGTTCGATTACCACTACGGCGAAATTTATCGGTTTGTCACCAGAACATTACGATTTCTTCTTCTCCTCTTTCTCTAGAAAAAGGATAGAGGCAGCCGATTGGTCTCCGGCAGAGTAGAATAGTAACTACCTTTCCTACCGACGTGTCGTAAGAGGCGAATAAGGTTATTGTACGGGCGGCCTTTATCCGTGCAGAATAACACTCCAATACTCAATGCTTTCACTGTACTGCTCGTGGGAACGGAATGGGAAGTAAGAATTTTTTGACTCGTACCAAAATGGCGGAGACGTCGTCCGTCACCCGTCACGTGTCGTTTCCCGCGTGGGCGAAAAGTGGACTACGTGAGTGGCATCTGTCTACTCCTTATATGGGAAAAATGCGTGACTATATGTATGTATGTATGTGAAAAGGAAAAATTCTACTGCCGGAATTGGACCTCTCCCAGGCATTTGTTGTTTAGCAGGCGTCTTTAGATACTGCTGCCTGTACGAGTCTAGAAAACTTAGGTCTGGCATATTTGTAATGGTTATTCCGCCATCAGTTGGAGGCTTTAAGATTTTAATGGTATTTCCCTTAATCATGTTTACAACAACTACGGGATGAAGTGGCTTGGTAGATTCTCTAACGCTGCTACAATAGGGCTTCTGTGTAGTGGCGATAATATATAATAGTGCCGTTAGTTAGTAGAGAAAATAATCGCAGTTAAACGTTTTAACCTTCTAAAACCCGATGTAACAAATTTATGATAAGACTAGCAGTGCCTCTACGTCAAAATACCCACGTAAAAAAGCCGATACATATATAATTCCTATTTGAATTGGATTTTGGGGTTTTAATGTTTTTGCGCAAAACCCTAATTATTTTTCAAATATTAAAGTAGCCTTAGTTACCCGTTATAATAGCAGCTATGTGTCAGTAAAACTCCCGTCAAAATCGATCCAGCCGTTTCGGAGATAAGCCGGAACAAACAGAGAGACAGACAGACTTTAAAAATATTTTTTTTAATTAATGATTTCTTGTAATTACGCGAACATTTTTTTCATTTAAATATTTTTTTTGCTAAAATGGTACTTATATACATACTCTCATAAGCATTAAGTAAAAATCTGTTATTTTCTTATTACGGACACACATAAATTTTATTAATTTATATAAGATTGGAGGACGGAATATGGATAACTTATTCTGAATCTGCGATTGTAGATTCTTGGGATAGGCACTGCACTCAATTGTGGACTATTGTGTGCTACTAACACGCTGATGATGATGACGATGATGAAAGATGTTTATCATCCATCATTGATTATCTTACTACATATTTAGTATTAAGCCAAAGTTATGGTTTCTCGTCTTCGCCTTCGGTATGACTATTTATTTTTGATTTTACTTTTTAATGGTATCAGAGAGAGAGCAGACCCGCCGACCATCGACTCGCGATGCGTGGTCACAACAAGATAACAATAAAAAGCAAGTAACTCGAAACTATAATCATGAAATAAAACCCTTATACTACTAAACTTAATTCTTAGACAGCGATAATAAAACAAAACCTATCATAGATAATAAATAACGCAACAGTATTTATGAAACAATAAATAAAATCGACCATTAAAAGAAACAAATTGTCGCTTCATCGGCCAGAAACACTCGACATATTGGCTCGGCGCCATATCTGTAACGGTACGACCGAATTCGTTTTACGACTCGGCACAAGGACGCTTCCGAAATATTATCACCAATAATATTACATAAGCGTAAAACTGAAAGTTAAGTGCACTTAAATGCTTGGTCAAGAACCGTGTAAATACGAACCTTGAAACTCTGTTTACGATGAAAATAATGTTTTATATTTGTCTAGCTAGCGCATCTGCCTGTACACACGTTCAATATTAAAACATTTCCACTAAATGGAGGATTCTAGGATTCTCTATAAGCCTAAACACGCTGATAAAAAAGAGAAAGAACTATTCTTGCGGTCTCCTGTTCACGTTCAAAATCATACATACATACAGTCACGCCTCTCTCCCATTGGGGTAGACAGAGACCACATCTTTCCACTTGCTACGATCCTGACACACATCTTCAAAATCATGGCTAAAAGATGCAGGATGTGATTTATTTTGTTTTAGTGGATAAAGTGCTGGGACGAGCAAAACGTTCACCTGATTGTAAGTGCCCATAACATAAGCTGTGTCATCCAGAATATTTCTGTGTGACATCACACTGCGCCAGACACCCTGAAACATCAGTTCCTAAGTCTTATATGCCCAGTGATTACACTAGCTCTTAGTGCCCTTCAGACCGAAACACAGTAATGTATGCACACTACTGCTTGATAGGCAGAATAACTGGGCTGGGGTGGTACCTACCTAGACAGATTCCTGCATAGAAATCCTACCAACAGTTAAAGAACCACCACCAAAAATTATTATTCCTGGTGTCTCTATAATGGAAGATTCGTAATGAAGTAATCCGGAAAACAAAAACAGTGCCCGCGGTACAGTCGTCACTGTGAATACATTTGTAGACGAGCACTTTTGTCCCGAAAAGTTTTACGAAAAGGGAAGATATGTAGTGACTTGAAATACTTAAACTATAAGCTACCTCTCTCCTATTTATTCCAGAACATTATATTATTCTGTTTTTTAAATTTTTTTCTGGTCAATTCTACGCATGTAGCCTCTTTGGGATTTTAGCTTACGATTCTGATATCAGATTGGATACCGCAGAGAAACTAGAAAAGTACCCCGAAAGTACGACAGAAAAATACCAAATAATTCGTTCGAAACATTCGCTTTTCAAACGGAAGCTGTAAAATTTACGGCTCGTACAACATCCTTCGATTGTTTATATCTACTTTCAAGTTTGTAGTGAAACTGTTTAAAGTCCTACACGATGAAACATGAAAACCTATTTGCTTAAACATCACCAAATTAATTTGACTGTTACTTTGTTTGGATTTTATTTTTGTCTAATATATGCGTTACTTTTACTAAGGAGAAGAATAATGTACTTTGTTACTGATTAATATTTTGATCTAAGTTTTAAAAACCGCATCTTGCATTTTATAAAACTTTTCGTAAATAAAACGTTTTTTTTATTTACGACGCCCGTCAGTAGGCTTTCTCCTGGAGCGTGGGTGCATTTTTCAGACATATTTTATATGCACAACACAGCCAGACCTGAAAACCAACAATTTCTGTTTTGCACAAATGTTGGCTCCGGCTAGGATTCGAACCCAGGACTCGCGGCGTAGAAGTCAGTTACGCTAACCAGTAGGCCACGCGGTAGGTTTACATAAGCTTCACGCACAAGTTTTTAAAACATTCTCATATACTATAATTTTTTGTTTTTGCATCTCGATATATCAAATATTTTTTAGAGAGGTTATCAGTATCAAATGTTTATATTATTATAGTTATCTATATTGGTGTGGTAGCGGCTTAAGAGAAGAGAGGCAGCAGCATCTCCCTGGAACATCTGAATAGATAAAATGCGGTTGCCAACCCGCCCGGCCATTTCGGCAACTATGGCAAAAATCACTCCAAAATGAGAGCTACAAACTTCTGTTGCAATCTATGGGGGAGGCCTATGTTCTGCAGTGGACTAATTATAGGCTTGAATGATGATGATGATCATGATATTGTTCTCCAACGAAAGATAGACCCTCAGGAAGTCAAGATGTAAAACTGATTTTTAAACTATTACATGTATGAAATAAGGGGTGCAAATTACAGAGCATCTGGTACTTTAGAATCGATAGAAGAAGCGCAGTGCAGTGCTACACAAACAAGAATTTAAAAAAAATATATTTTGTTGAATACAACCGATAGGCAGAGTAGAAGGCGACTAAGGTATTGTACGGACAGTTATCATTCATACAGAATAACATCATAATATGCAATGCTGTCACTATACTGCTCGCACGCAATGCGAGTAAGAATTTTTTGACTTCTACCAAAATGGCGGCGACGAGTCACGTCTTGTTTACCGCAATGCTTATATATCCACTGCTTATATAAATAAAAGTTAAAACATAAATTATTTAAGTTCCGTTATTGCATCGTATTATTGTATGTGCACTAATGCAGCCGCCCGAGTTGCCTCGGAGTTCGGGCAGGACTGAAAACCAGTGTCGGGATCAGAGCAATTTAAGTCTCAGTATCTCGATTTTTACTGAGTCCTGTCAATTTCACGGTATTATGCTGCTACACAGACTCATTTTATATAATTTTTTAACTTTTGTTAATTTTGGGTAATACTATTTTATGTTCTGTGTAATTCCATTTTTTTCTTGATTTGTTTTTGTATGTATTGTAATTAGATCGTGAATAAATTAGTTTCTCTTTGGAACTCGAAACTTTCGAAAAGTAGGCCACGCGTGTGGCCTCTGTCTTCCCCTTATTTATTTATTTATTTATATATTCTTTATTGCAAACCTTAAAATTATTGACAAAAAAGTAAACTGGAAATAAAAAGATACACTAAGAGTGAGAGTCCCCTTATACGGGGAAAAGGCGTGACTGTATGTATGTAATATAGATAATTTCTCAATGAGCATCCTGGACAGAAACCGCTCGAAACTCAAGGAGGTTTGTTAGTTATTTAAAAAATATATACAATTAAAATGAAGAATTTTCCGGTGGAAAGTGGGTGATCGATTCGTGTACCTTACCATCAAGTGAATGACGTTCATGTGCGGTGATGATCACTTACCATCATGAGCCACTTGCTCGTTTGCCCCCTCTTCTATAAAACTTTTTCTATATGTATGTATATGTATGTGAGAGTGTTTCTGAGCCGGAAAGAGTCCGCCACTCCAATGCGGGTTGGCCTACTTCACATGTCCTAGAAATATTTTGATTCTTCAGACATGCAGGTTTCCTTACGATGTTTTGCTTTACCACTTGAGCCACGTAAATCAGCACTAAATTTCAAAAAAAAATTAGAGATGCCGGCGTAAGGGATCGATCTCAGGTCACTTGTATTTAAAGCGAGCGCCCGGCCCCAGTGCTACCATGGCTCTAGGTATATTTTAGCTATAGTTTAGTTGGTTCTTATAAATGAACGATCAATAAATCAGTAAATATTCCTACAGAAGAAAAAGGCGAAATGAAATCTCTGAATGAGTTTTCTCCGCAAGGCTGTTACTTTATCATAATCAATTTAAATTATGTGTAGAAAAAGATCTGAAGTAAAAAGTACGTAAATTCTATTGTAACCGATAAAATGCTAAAAAGTACGTAAATTCTATTGTTACTGGCAAAGCTCGTAACTTAATATAAAATGAGAAAAGACCACAATTCATCACGAGATTGTCTGCTTTTTTACAGGCCATTCAGTAAAGTAAAACAACATTTATAGGGCCCTCTATCCATTTTACTTGAACTTTACAACCGTTTTTATGGCTAGTCCTTATGTCTAATCTAGACTTGGAGAAATTTGTGAGAAAGCGTAACCTAAAATGTTTTCTTATAAATAAAGAAACAAGAAATAGAGTTGGTCCAAGTACTTTCGTAATAAACTAACATGGCTATAAGCAAAAAGTAGTAATATTAGTTTATTACAAAAGTATTCCCCTTTTTTTAGGATTCATGGTCACTGTTAGTCCGAAGGCTTTCACAGCTTCGCCGGATTGAAATATCATCAGCATTATTATTAACTAACTTTACCACAAATTCGGAATGCATTTCCTCTGGAGAAGTAACGGCGCAAGATACTCAAGCGACGCTTCTAATCATGACATTATTGTTAGTAGGAGAAAACCAGCCTGAGATGCGGTGGTATCGCAAATAAGTTTGTCTCATTACGCCTTCGCTGACGGCGGGGGCGGGATGTACGTGATGGGTTGTGTGTGTGTGTGTGTCGTGTTGAGTAGAGCGCTTGGGGCCTAGAGGTCGAGTCGTCAGGTTTCTCGAGGACGTGCCTCGGTCTCTTTTACCCGCGAATCAAGTTTTTGTGTAACGCGAGGGGATTGTACGTGGCGGCACTTACAACCAGTGGGTTGGGGTTCGTGGACGGCAGAGTCGAAAAATCGGCTAAATCGATGTGAAGATTAACATTACTTACGAACCACGGTGCTCCCGTGGCTTTGCGCATGAATCGATTTTGTATTACCTGAAGTCGGTGAAATATACGCGGGGAAGCATGCGCAAATACGGGGCTTGCATATGTCATAATTGGCCGAATAGAGGCTTTATATAATGTTATTTTATTACGTAGGCACATTTTACATTTTATTTTTATTTAATGACGGATGTAGTCGGTCGGGAACGAACGCCGCTCGGTTCCTTACTCGGTTAGTAACCGAACAAACGTACCGTACGATAGTCTTTTGTATGAAATTGGACGTGTAACCATACGATGTGATTGTGACGTCTATCCTGTAGGCATTTTGTGTTTCCAAAGAAAGCGAGATTTTACTTTGGGCTCTCTCTAAATCAATGAAAAACTTTGCTTATGCAAGAGACAATTTAGCTGTGAGTGAGTTAGTATAGTGACCATGAGTGCTAATTAGCTAGACAAATAAAGACTCAATATCAAATCTGATGACTTACATAGCATGCTAAGTCGAATAGTAGTTTTAGTCAAAATAAAACGAAATTCATTACCATAAAACGTCTTTAAAAAATAAAAATAGCAAAACTCATACGTGTGTTACTCAAATTAGATTTAATGTAACATAGCCGACCATAAATTTTTAACTTGACCCCTTTAAATCAGTTTCACCGAGGGTTTTTTTGACGTGTCATTTAATTTCGTTTAACGAGAAGTTATACTGCTGGGGAACATGCATATTGAGCATGGGACGAAATTCTTTCTTTGCTAAAAGTACAAAGAATTCAGGTCACATTAAAATAATGGATTTCAATTTCAGCTCAAAACTGCGGAAGCATTTATACCATCAGTATGGGCATGCCATCGCATGCCCAGTCCGTCAATATTTTGCATTCCTATTTTTCCATTTTATACCATCAGTGTGTATAATAAAATTCATAAGAATTGACGACAGTTTGGCCTAGTGGCCAGAGTACCTGATTTCTACGCCGCAGGTCCAAGATTCGAATCCCCAGCTGCAACCAAATGCAAAACACACATTGCTGATTTTCGGGACTGGTTGTGTTGTGTAAAACGCATTCACGATACAGGAGAAATCCTAGAGTGAGGCATCGTCCTAACAAAAAGTAAAAAACAAACGCTAAGTAAAATGTATTTAACAACAGCCTGGCAATTTCTTAACTTTCAAAGAGTAATGGAGAATTCACGCTATTCTACCGAAGAATGGCTGTCTTCAAAAGCACCTGAAATATTTTTTTATAAATCGGACTTGTTGGTTTCTTCATGATGTTTCCATACTTCCGGCGCTTAAGATTGCTATTCACAGTCACAAGCGTAGGCACATGGAAGTAACACCCATGTAGATTTCAGTTATACGGCTGATAAACGCTCCAGTTATATCGCTAAGATTCCGATTTATGACGGTTCCAGTATCCTTTTGAATACGATTAAAAAAGTAACCTATAAATACCCCACTGTTTTTGCGCACACGCGTTTGGGTTTCGCGTACACTTGTGGCACTATAATATCTCCTGTGCAGTTGATAGCTCTCCACAATATTTGGAAGTTGTTGCCGTGGTCTAAATTGGCCAGCAGAACATCAATCAACATTAATTACACTAGCTACCAGTGCCCTTCAGACCGAGAAACTAATGTTTGCACACTACTGCTTTTTTTTTTATTATTGGATAAAGTGATGAAACGTGCAAAACGTTCACCTGATGGTATGTGCAACGTCTGCCCATAACCAAAGCAGCGTCACCCAGAAAATTTATGTGTGACACCACACTGTGCCCATCACCCTGAGACATCAGTTCTTAAATCTCATATGCCCAGTGATTACGCTAGTTCACAGTGCCTTCAAACCGAAACACAGTAATGTTTGCACACCACTGCTTCACTGCAGAATAACTGGCACTGGGGTGGTACCTACCTAGACGAATGCCTGCGTAGGAATCCAACCACTAAAAAAAAACTAAGTTTCAGCCTATAAATGTCCCACTGCTGAGCACAGGCCTCCTCTCATTTCTGAGAGGGGTTTGGAGCTAGGTAGAATCCGCCACGCTGCTCCAATGAGGGTTGGCGGACTGCACATGTCTTCGAAATATTTATTTATTTCCCAGAAATGCAGGTTTCCTCACGATGTTTTCCCTCACAGGTCAGGAAGACATTGCTATTATGGCTCGTTGAAAGCTTTCTGCTAACCCGTATGGGAATATAGACATGAAAGAATATTTTTATTATACGAGAGCTGATAGCTTCTTTATTTAGCTATTATAATAAAAGCTCTATGAAATAGTTATAAGATAAAAGCATTGATAGAACGAAGGTGTGATATAAAAAAATACGGGATCGTATACGTATGCCCTTTCTGACGTTTTCTTTCTCCTTCACCTATATAATATGTTGTAGGTTTACTTAAATATTTAAAACAAAAACATTATTCTATGGAAAAATCTGTCTTTCTTTGACAATCTGGCAAAAAATTATATATTTTATATTAATTACAGATATGTGTTTCGTTTAAACGCTGCAATATTTCGTAAATCAAAATACGTCTTACTTTTAATATTTGCTGCTATAATTATAACGCTAAGGAATACAAAGTTTACTTTCAATGTTATATTACAAGCCCGGCTAGCTCAGTCGGTAGAGCATGAGACTCTTAATCTCAGGGTCGTGGGTTCGAGCCCCACGTTGGGCGAATATTTTATTTCTACCACAGTTTATTAAATAAATTAAAATAATATTTATTGGTATAGTTAATAATAAATATGTCAAAGCGTAATAATAATATCCCCCAAGTATAATATTAAATATTTCTTTGGAAACACAACAATTATTATTATTAATATCAGACGCGATTGTGGACATATTTTTTAATTAATAAAAACTAAAATGCCCATATGATGTTCTTCTACAACTTCCGAATATCTTCGGGAGCAATCAACTGCGCAGCAGATATAGTGCCAAAAGTGTACGCGCAAACACACAGGCACTCACTGGTCTTAACCCACTCCAGATGTTACGCTGATGTACTCGTAATAAGATCGGAGATAGGCTAGGATGCAGTGTCAGAAACATGTTGACGATCACGATACAACCGGAACCAAAAACCAACAATTTGTATTTTAGCACAAATATTGGCTCCGGCTGGGCTTCGAACTCAGGACCCAGGGCGTATAAGTCAGGTACTCTGACCACTAGGTCACCCGGCCGTTACCTATTTACAACAAAGAAAAATTAACTATTTTCGGTAAGTTAACAGGACGTTAAAGCCAGAAGCATGAAATAAGTTGCCATAAACTATAGGCACCTTCGTAAATCTAAAAATACTGAACATAAAACGAGCAAGCACGTACTTTCGTTTTGTATATTTTCTCAAATAACACAGGTGTCCATATCTCATCCCAGAAGCTTGAGGTCATTTGATTCTTGGCTATGTTACATGACTGATTTGATTTTGAACCGACTTCAAACAAGGTAGAGTTTTTTCAATTTTTACTGGTGGTAGGATTCCTATTCAGGAGTCCGTCTAGGTAGGGTAGGTCCACCCCAGGGCCAGTTATTCTACTGTGAAGCAGTAGTGTGCAAACATTACTGTGTTTCGGTTTGAAGGGCACTGTGAGCTTGCGTAATCACTGGGCATGTGAGACTTAAGAACCTATGTATCAGGGGTATGGGCACAGTGTAGTGTGACACAGAAATTATCTGGTTGGCACAGCATTTGTTATGGGCAGACGTTACACTTACCATCAGGTGAACGTTTTGCTCGTTTCATCACTTTATGCAATAAAAAAAAATCTACTGAATATATTTTTTTTACTTTATATAAGAATAAGTTACCACGTAAAATGTTAGTGCTCGCAAATTTATTGAAATATGCAATTGTTTCGCCTTTTTCTGCCGTCTACTCTTCAATAATCAAACATCAAATATAACGACAGCAATCCTTCGCGATAGCATAGAATTTTCATAGCACTGCTATTACAGATCGTTGCGTCGCACGCGTAAAACACGAATAGAACTATCTATTGTACAGAGTATTATATATTTTTATTCCAAACTAGCTGATGCCAGCGACTTCGTCCGCATGGATATAGGATTTTTAAATATCCTGTGGGAACTTTTTGAAAATTTTCTCTAAGCCAAATTTCATCTGTTCAGCGGTGGAACTGTGAAAAGGTAACAAACAGACAGAGGAACAGAAGGAGTTACTTTCGCATTTATAATATTAGTATGGATTCATTTTTCTAATCTAAATATATTTTTTTAAAGATTGGTTATATGTTTACTTTCCCGTAAAACATCAATGAAATCTTTAAAGCGTTAATTTTTATTTTATAAAACCAATTTTTTCAAATGTTTATTTTTTAAATAGTATTTGCCTAGGTAAACATTTTTTAATAGAAGAGACGGAAAACGAACAAGTGGTTCATCTTGCTGTGATAACCGCCGCCCATGAAAATTAAAAGAACATTCATCCATCCATATGCTACACATTTAGTCAATAAAAACCTGGTAAATTAAATTTCAGTAACTTTAAATTTATTATTACAACATAATCTATTTTGTATACTATATATCGGCGATATCAATCGATCGACACAATTATTTTTCTATATGAATGATTTAATACGAATCAGTGCTTCTCTTTCGTGTCAAGTCAATTATAAGAATAGGAAAATAATTGCACAATTATTTCAGTCGCTGCACAGTATTTTCAAGGTTTCGGTGTTTAAAAGATGTACGACAGTTATATTTGAAACCATCACCTGCACTATATTTGTTCAATTTAGCTCCTATGTCATCTAAACTTATTTATATAAGACTACTAGCTAATGCCAGTTGTTTGGTCCGTGTGGTTATAAAGTAAAACCGTGGGAGATCTTTGATTTTCCGTAATGAAAACAATATCCTATGTCCTTCTCCAGAATCATAGCTACCTCTGTGCTAAATTTCGACAAGATTGGTTGAGTGGTTAAGTCGTGAAAGTGTTAAACAGACAGGCTTACTCACTTTCGCATTTATAATATAACCTGAAGCCGAAGACTACATCCGCGTGGATTTAGGTTTTTTAAATTTCGTGGAGATTTCGATTTTTCGGAATTAAAAGTATCCTGTGTATGTCTCAGTGCCTGAATTTCTTCAAGACCGGTTCAACAGGTGAGCCGTGAAAAAATCTCACTATAATGAAATAACTCACTCGTTTAAATTAATTGTATTTAATTTAACACCTATGAAATATGATCGAAGGATGGACCAGATGCATACAGGTATGGTGACAGTAGCTGTTGGCAATCTTACATGATTAATGCTTATCTTCTATACTTATTAGAATTCAAATAACTCTCATTTAAGAAACACTGAAATCAAGTTGAGATTACGATTGTAGCTAGCCTTACAGACGTGGGAATTTTATCTGAGATATCAGTTCTGACTACACTAGTTTCCAGTACCATTCAGACCGAAACAGTAATATTTGCACATTACTGTTTCAAGGCACCAGTCCGTCTGACTAACGTCCCCCCCATATCCAGCCCGTGATCATAAATAAGTATGAATGGAAGAACCTTATCTGAGACGATTCATGTCTCAATAAATATTGAATAATTATTAATTATGACAACTAAAAACAACAAAAGAGGATACCTGCCGAATTTCTTATACTCGTTTCTTGTCCGTCAGAGAAACATCATTACGAAACGATGGTAGAATGTGATTAAAAAAACGGTGCCCCATAGTTGGATTTCTCCTGTGTTGTGGGTTATATAAATATATTTCACATGCACAGGACAACCAGACCCGAAAACCGACAATTTGTGTTTTGCACAAATGTTGACTTCGGCTGGGATTCGAACCCAAGACACTAACCGCTAAGTCGCGCGGTCGTCAATGACGTTTGACAAACGAAATTTATTTTTCTTTTTTCTAAAAATAAATAATATTCATTTCATATTAAAGGTGAAAAATCATTATTTTTCACTACGTAACTAACCTCACTTAAAAAAAGCCCAAACTAACAAAGCGTTTTGAAAGGACGTTCTAATTATAAATAAACTTATTAACTTAAAAAGCTTTCGTGAGTACATGCAATTCACATTCACACCCAACGAAGCAACCAGTAGGATATTTTGAGCTAACTTGACCTTTCATAAATAGTCTACGGCAGCGGCGGTGGAGCTGTATGCGAAATTAATTATGTGAGTAAATAAACTAGCTTGAGGATGAAAGTTCGGGGCACTTACACGCACAGTTGTATTAAAAAAAAGCTGCCAAATATAGTCATCTGTAGTCTAGAAACTCTCCTACTGAACTCCCCTCGCGTACGTATTCTCGGTATGGTATGTTAGAGACAGATTTTTTTAAAACGATGCCCCACAGTAGGATTTCTCCTGTATCGTGGGTGCGTTTAACAGGCATTTCTCATGCACAACATAGCCAGACCAAAAATCAACAATTTGTGTTTAGAATGTTCGCTCTGGCTTTGATTCGAACCCATGTCCTGTCCATGCGTAGAAGTCAGACCTCTAGGCCACGCCGTCATCATATTATCGTTATTTCCACCATTCGTCAAAAGCATCGAGTTTCTAAGTATATTTCATAGTAGCCTCTTACGAAACCTGTGAGATGAGACGGAGATGAGTAGTGGTCAGAGAATCTAATTATCGCAACTCATTTCCTGAGTTCAAATCCTAACTGGATCGAACATGTGTGATAAAACCCAAATTATGCTTATTAGGGTCTGGTTAGCCGGACGCCGATTAGTGTCAGGCAAAATAGCGCCTACCTCTTCAGAGGCGACTAAGGTATTGTACATATGTACAATGCTGTGACTATACTGTTTGTGGAAACGCAATGGGGAGTAAGAATTAGTTGACTCGTACCAAAATGGCAGCGACGTGATCCGCTACAGTCACGTCTCGCTTGCCGCGGGAGGAAAACGCTTGACTGTGTCCAGGGCTGTGTCTGGTTGACACAATCCGTGCAAACCCCCGATCTTAACACGCAGGTAGCTTAGAACGAATAAGTGCATCTGTGTTCGCGCGTACACTAATGGCACTATAATATCTCCTGCACAGCTGACAGCTTCCGACAACAACCGAAAGTAATTGCCATGGTAGCAAATCGGCCTGGAGGCATATTCATTGTATGCATAAATGTGTAATTACGAGTATAAGCAGCACGTGGGCAATCAAACTTTCATTAAATTAATAACATACTTAAAACTACATGGCTTTCCAATTAATGATTCTTGTTAAAACTATGTAGCACGTACTAATTAATAATAAAGCATGTTATATGTTAATAATGAAGCAATAATGAAACTGCAAAACGTTTTCAATTAAACGTAAAGTTCCTTATGAAACGAATTCGCAAAGGTGGGTAGTAAAACAAACGCAGTTTCACTGAGGGTTGATTTTAGCGAGATATTACTCCTTTGGATAATGTTTGTACATATATTCCGTATCTTTATCTTGATCAGCCAGTTCGTAGTTTACTGCTGGATATAGGCCTCTTACAAGTAGGGAAGTATTACTGTCACCGCCACGATTAGCAGGCGGATGGTGGTCCGCCACCACTTGGATAATTTCAATGTTGCAAATATGAGAAGTTGGTGTACGCAAATTCACATAAATTGGCTACACATTGCGAAAGAACAGGGAAATCCACGTTTGAGTGAACAGTTAAGCAACCCACCAGCAGGAGATGACGCGGGTAGACAAGTACGCACGTGAAGTTAACTGTGAGGAAGTTATGATTATTGCGCACAACAAAAAGGACTGGAATTAATTTGTTACAGGCCCGATGTATCCCCAAAATACTTTAGAAAAATGGCAAGTACACGAGGAGGTTATTTCGCCATCGGTGATTACATATTTTTTTGTATTTCCCGTTAGTCGACTTTTACGACAACAACGAATTATCATCCCGGCAGTTTCTCCTACGCCGTTTAATTTTATACTTTTCTATGTAGGTTTTGATCTGATTAACGAAAATCTTTTCACTATGGACTACTTGAGATTAACGGACACAGAGAAATTTATTTTTTTATCATATTTTAAAAAATATGTATTTATCTATATTTTATTCTCTTTGTCTAAATTGTTAAATATACCCTTAATAAATACCTATTAAAGAAAGCCATATGAGAAGCTCAAGAAATATT
Source organism: Luehdorfia chinensis (assembly GCA_019845155.1). Lineage (NCBI taxonomy): Eukaryota > Metazoa > Arthropoda > Insecta > Lepidoptera > Papilionidae > Luehdorfia > Luehdorfia chinensis. The sequence goes on from JAHVAK010000612.1 coordinate 1,268,097, forward strand.
TCATACTTTCCATAATCGCGCTATGAAAGTTTTCTGACTTGCGAACTATATGTACAACATCTAAATATTGCTAGTCGGAGAAGACGTCCTCCCTAGATCAGACCACCCGATCTGGCAGGTAGGTACCCTTTTCCTTGGCAATATCATCCGCCAAACTTAGTTATTTTTTTAATAATGCCACAAGCTTCAATTTTCTATTACTCAAAATACATTGTAAAACAGTTGTAATAAATCACAGGATTTGTATTCTATAATTTCACAACGCTTTTCAGCCCTGCTAGCTCAGTCGGTAGAGCATGAGACTCTTAATCTCAGGGTCGTGGGTTCGAGCCCCACGTTGGGCGATACGTAGTTTTTTATTCTTTATAATAAAAAAACATTTACTCTTCATTTACTATTTCTGGTTTATATTACTATATGTAAATATATATATATACATATATATATATATATATATATGTATATATATATATATATATTATAATTCATTCCTTAATTTATTCTTTAAAAAAACTCACGTATTAAAACGTACATACATACATACATATATACAGTCACGCCTCTTTATAGGGGTAGGCAGAGACCACATCTTTCCTATTAAAATATATGTATTAAATTTTGTACAACTTTTTTAGCATATTTCACACACAAAGGAACGTTGGATTTGGCACCGTTAAATTTTGCATGGAGAAGAAGCGAGGAAGCTAAAATGTATATATAATATGTTACAAATACATTGAATTGAATAAAATAAAACATTCATTATTTACGTTCATACTGACAATGCCAATCACATAATAGTCTGTCGTTTGTTTACATCATACTGCCAATGTAAAAAAATATAAAAATAATAAGTTTTTTTTTGCGACTGTTACTAACATTCAATTTTAAATTTCGTAGGTATCGCAGGGAATTAAGGCAAACAATACGCTAATGACGTGGTACTCGCTGCTGACGAAATACAAGAAAATTGATAAATATACATGCAATAGGCGTGTTTGACCGAACAAAATTCTAAGTTAATATATATACGTATAAAAAATTAAGTCTTAGTGACTGAGAATAGCGACTTTTCAACTAATACTTGCTGACTAAGTAGTCATATTTGTTTAGGTTTACTTCAGTAAGTTGAAAGTGTTTTTTTAAAATAACCTGTAGATCTAAATTTTAAAAAAAATACGAATAAATCATTGTTATTGTTATTTTGATCATCCATTGTTGAAACATTTAAACTTTTATGTAACGAATTACAAATTAATTTTTACGACAGTATAAAATAATAAAAATGGCGCCACAGTCTTAAGTTTCTAGATTCCACAGAAAACTTAGCATACTCTGAATTACGTTCGCCCAGACACGCCCAATGATTATATTGGTATTATACTCTTTCAAAACAGAACCTCAATAACGTTCAAACTCAAACGAAAAGTTAGATGAATTACGGTCGAATTTCAACTACTGCGTGACCATTATTTGTTAAAAATGCTTGAATTAAACGAAGTAGTAAATGAATAATAATGAAAACTAAAAATAAGGTAAGTACTTAATGGCGTCATCAAACTGCAAAAATCTTTACCTGCAATTTTTCTCTCCCTCATTTTCCTCCATAACTGCTCAGCTTTTCTCATCGGCCAATTTTCAACTTTCGCACTGAAACTTCTAAAGAACTTGTATTCTTTGAAGTGCGACATTCTTCTTTCCATTTTACTCGGTGCATGGCCTGCTGGTGGCGGCGATGGCGCCTTCGGAGTTGTTGACGGTGACGCCATTTTGAATTTTGGCGTTTATCAAACTTCAAGTATTTTATACTCTACTTTTTAAATGTATATTATGGTAATTTCTTATTTTTGACCAGAATCACTCGACGTTCTTGTATTTCCAGGTCAACTTTAAATTTTTGACTTTTTCAATTTCCATTTTACCACTTCTTTTTTATGAGAAGTAAAATCTAGATTTTTCTCGACATTCTATCGAAGTAGTTTTTTTTTTTCATAAAAATTTTAGTCTAACTTTACTTCAGTATAAGTTCCTGTAGTTACATTTAATTTTATGAGCTGATAACGCAATGTTATACAATATTATACATTTTATAATAATACACACACACAGAAACGGCTTACACAGCGTTATAAATAGCCGAAAGTTCCAATAATAAAGATTACCCAACTATCATAAACTAACCGGCTAATGTTTACATTAGTAAAAAATATTTTAGAAATATAATCTTAGCACTTGATCATATAAATATTTATAAGATACTTTTGGTAAAGAACGTCGTAATTTTACACTGTAACGCCTTTTCGCACCATTAATTAACCTGCAACAAAGAGAAAAATTGTTATTAATAATTTTTCGTTGGCACGTATGGAAGTTGTAAAAAATTTTTTGAAGTCGTAAATGTATAAGCATATAATTTCCTAACTAGAAATAATCTGACAACCAGTGTAATTTTATATAGTGGCGACGAAATAGAACGTAATATAAACTATGGGTTAGGTATGAGTATCCTTTATGCAGACCAGAATACTGCGGTTTCTAAGCGTAGAAGTTATGGAAATTGAGTTTGGTATGAGCAAACTGTGGCGAGGCTTCAGTTCAGCAGTGGATTGTAAAGGTAGAAATAACAGTGAAGATGAATTTAAAATCAAACGATTTTTTTGACTAAAGAAATCTTCGAGTTGTACTATCGGACCAAATTAAAAGACAAGCATCTCTTTCCTTCGAAAACAATTCGTTTTAGTATCGGCTATTAGACCTGCTAGTTTTTAATAGAGACTTATCGTGGTTAAGTTGCGCTAGATGACTAAGAATTGTGTATTAGTCTAGCCTAAAACATCAGCATTGTCAGCCTGTAAATACCCCATCGTTAGATATAAGGCTTTCAACTAGTGGGAAGGATTTCCTGTCGCTACGTTCGGTGGGCAGATTGATGGGCTGCTTTCACCAAGGTTGTTTCGATTTGAATGTCACTGAGAGTTAGTGTAATTACAAGGCACATGAAACTTAATAATTGATGTTTCCGGTTACGGGCGGAGTGTGGTGCAACACAGAAATGTTCTGGGTATTTGTTATGGGAGGACGTTGCACTTACTATCAGGTGAACTTATCATTTGCCCGTCTCGTCGCTTTATCTTATAAAAAAACCTAGACAGATTCCAGCATATAAATCCTACCATAATCAGTTTGAGATTGTTACATCGCCATCTATCTGATTTCACCACGATTTCCACGAAACGGTTAAGTCTCAATATAAATTGTTAAACTGAAATAAACCTTTGGAAGATAATAGTGAAAGGAAATAAAAACAAGATTCTATGTACTCGGCGGAAAGGCAAACTCCGTGTGGAAACTGACATGTCTGAGAGTTGAAATAAATCGAAGCCAAATGGCACTCGATTACAGGGGTGTACTTTTCCGAACCCCTCTCAAAAATAAGAGGGTTGTTCTCTAGCATAGACTGTACTTTTTACTATCGAAAATGTGTGTGTACTTTTGACATGAATTTGGTTTTGGTTCCAAGGTATGCTTATCACAACGCATTACTACACGGACGTCCAAGTGGCTAGCGGTTGTAGTACATGTAATATTTATGTCTGTAAAACGAATCTACGATACAGGAGAAAATGCTAGTGTGAGGTATCGTTTTTTCAAGAGAAAGAAAAAAGAGAAAGAGATAAATGCCTACATCACAAAACAACCATATTAAACCTTTATTAGATACATAACTAAATCAGCTTAAAACATTACATTACAACAAATTATTTAATGGCGATTTTAAACTTCATTTACTCATTCAAGACCTCAGGATACCACTATCATTGACTAATTGTTTCGTATTACTTACAATGCGGTGATTTTTGGCTTATGATAACGTCGACATTTGGTATGCGTTCTTTCTTTTTTAACCGATAGGTGTCCGGCAGACTAGAATAGCACCTACCTCTCCCTCCTACCAAGGTGTCGGGAGAGACGACTAAGCTATTGTTTATTTTTCACTCGTACCAAAATGGCGGCGACGTTCGCTGCCCGTCACGTCTCGTTTCCCGCGATGGCGAAAAGTGGGCTGCGTGAGTGGTCTGCCCTTATATGGGAAAAAGGCGTGACTGTATGTATGTAGTATGCGTTCAACAATTTTGTAGTCTGACGTTTACATTGCTAGTAATAATGAAATTTAACAAAAACAGAATCAAATATTAGAATGAACACGCTTCACACGCGATACAATTGTTATTTTTTAATGCCGAAGCAAAGGTAGAGTTCAGTGATGCTTGGAATACAGATATAGACCAACTTATAAAACAAATCAGACAATTACTATATATCTTACTTTTTTATATTATAAAAGACGACCGCGTGGCTTAGTCGTCAGAGTAACTGACTTCTACGCCGCGGGTCCTGGGTTCGAATCCCAGCCGGAGCCAACATTTGTGCTAAAACACAAATTGTTGGTTTTCGTGTCGGGTTGTGTTGTGATTGACCCTGTGTTTCTGACACTGCATTCTGGCCTACCTCCGATCTTATCGCATCAGCGTTACATCGGGCGCGGGTAGGTTGGGACGAGTGGGTGCCTCTGTGTTTGCGCATACACTTGTGGCACTATAATATCTCCCGCGCAGTTGATGGCTCTCGGCAGTATTCGGAAGTTGTCGCCGTGATCGAAATCGGCTGGGAGAACACATCATATTATAGAAATAGAAATATAAATTTATTCAGAAAAGGACTTTGAAAAATCTTCAATTTGCTAAGCCCCACTCTAGGCGTAGCCTGTCCTATGGCGAAAGTAAGCGATTTCAAAATGATTGAGGCCCGTGTACAAACAGTAAAGAAAAGTAAATAACACTATGAACGTAAAAATGGAGTAAAAATACATAATTAAAAATAACATTTAAAAAATAAATTGAGTAATATAAATCATAATTATATTATTTTGTCTTAACTTGATATAAAAAAATCCAAGAATGGTCTCCTGCAAAAAGCTTACAAACGAATGCTCCAAAAAGATTTTAATTATACACGTTTATAAGAAATAGACAATAAAGTCCAAAATAAACATCGCCACGAGCAGAATTAAAAATTGGAAAAGATTTTTAATTTCGGATGTACAAAGGTTGTTTTAATTTTTTGCAGAAGTTGGTCTGAATAGTGTTTTTTGATGATTCTGAAATTATTACCGGCTAGTACTAGCATTGAGCAGGATATATTGTTTCTTGCTTTAACCAGCGGCTTCCCAATTTAAAATAAAAAAGTAACATATAATATAAGAGAATCTTAACATATTTTAAGGAGAATTATTTATTCAGATCAAAATTAGACAGACATTTGTCTGTCTAATTTTGTTATGTCAGACATAACATTGAATTATGAATATCCAAAAAAACTTCTCGTTTCATTATAATTGGCATACACGGATTTCTAAGATCCTGTAAATAATATTAGTCGTAGAATTTCACGTAAAGCACTTTGTATCCAACGTTCAGACCCAACTGCAAAGCCGAAACACCCAGACGTGTAGCCGATGATAGCGCAAAGTGGCGCTTTTTGGAAGACACTTATGTCCATCTGTGGATTGCTTCATTAACAAATTACAATATGGAATGAGGTGTTAAAGAAAATAGGATTGCAGTGATCGCCTTGCACAAAGTGGGTATGGAGCCGTCGGTCATATTCCAGACACTTCAAAAGCTTGGTATCAGCCGTATGTTCGTATATCGTACTATCAACAGATACAAAAACAGTTCCTATGTCGAAGACCAGAAAAGATCGGGGCGGCCGCGTGCTGTTAGAACTACAAAGGCTGTTAATGCTGTTAAAGCCAGAATTCGTCAAAACCCCATAAGGAAGCAAAAAATCTCATCGCGAGAAATGAAGATTCCCGCTAGGACTCTGTCGCATATTATAAAACAAGACCTGAAGCTCGGTGCTTATCGTCGATATACAGGACATGACCTAAATCAATCTAAAACACCTTCTGTCGCGATACGCAGGTGAAAGGCACAGAAATATCCTCTTTACCAATGAAAAAAATTTCACGATTGAAAAACACTGCAATAAGCATAATGATGAAGTGTTCGCTCATAGTTCTAAAGAAGCTGCTCAAGTGGTCGGAAAGGTATAACGTGGTCATCATCCTGCGTCAGTGATGGTTTGGTGGGGCGTGTCTTATCAAGGAGTCACAAAAATACATTTTTGTGAAAAAGGAGTGCAAACTTCAGCCAAAGTATATCAAGATACAGTCATAGATCATGTTGTGAAACCTCTCAGCAATACACTTTTTAAAAATATACTATAGACTTTCCAGCAGGACTCTGCACCTGGTCACAAGGCACGAACTACCCAAGCCTGGCTTGAAACAAACGTTCCGGACTTTATAAGAGCTGAAGACTGGCCCTCTTCTAACCCAGACAACTGCTAACTCTTAACGACACGGCGCCATTAAATCTCTTAAAAATTTTTTGGAGCAAGCAGTGGCGAAATTTCCCTTGGAAACAGTGCGTAAATCCTTAGAGTCGTGGCCAAACAGATAAAAGGCCTGTATAAAAGCCAAAGGTGGCCATTTGAAATATAATATATTTTTTTATTTTTTGCTGAGACTAATAAATATGTAGGTATAAATGTTAATAGTATTACATTACTTCATTAAAAAAATGCATTGTCATTTGTAACAGAACGTATGGCCAGACTAGGTATTTGATTAATTACTAAGAGGTCACAATCCATCTGATGATGAGTTCACTACAAATTTCCGACCCATTAAACACATCTTCTATCTTCTAGTATTACGACCATATCCAACATAAATGAAGAATAAAGATAATATCCACCTACGTCGGGATACTTTGATTTTTCCTCCTTCCCGGGGACTTTGATTTGCGAAGAATCTTCGAAGGAGGAGATCATGCTGCCAACAGAGACGACTGGATCTGGTGACATATAACGCACGCACGCTGAAGACCGACGAGAGGATCCTGGAGTTACTTGTTCACCTCTTCTTCCAACTGGGATGGTTTAGGGTTATGTGAAGTCCGAAGACAGGGGGAGGACACGGTAATCCTCAAATCCGGTAACTTGTTCTACAACCTGGAGGGCGACCATCTGTCCCAAGTAGGCGTCGGGTTTATTCCACAAGTCTCTCATTAACAACGTTGTCAAGATCTGGAGTGTGTACGACTAGGGATGAGAATAACCTGATGATGAGGAAGAGGTAATGTATGAGGATTCCTCCAAAACTCACTACACGGTGTTGATGGGAGATTTTAACGCAAGGCTGGGCATGAAGAAAGATGATGAGCTGGTAGTGGGGCAATTTAGAAAAGGGCAACGGAACCTAAAGGGCCAACAGCTGGTCGACTTTATGGAAAATGGAAAAGCTTTTGATTACGTTGAAATTAGGGCGATGCTACAGTAAAGCTGGTGCTGCAGTGTTTGTACAATATGGCTACGATGGCTATCTGACTACAGAACCAGAGTACGGAACCGATTCAATTGCACAAAGATGAAGGACAGGGAGATTAAATATCCCCGAAACTCTTCACCGCTACATTGGAATATATCATCAAGTTACTGGACTCGGAAAGGATGCGGCATTAAAATCAATGGCGAATACATCACTCAACTTCGATTTGCCGACGACATAGTCATAATGGCAGAATCGCTTTAGGAACTTAGCACTATGCTCAATGAACTCATTAATCTCCCAACAGGTAGGCTCTAAGGTCCATGTCATACCTATACCGGTAGTTGCAGGGAACACTACGCTCGAAGTTGTTGATGAATACGTTTACCTAAGACAGATTGTCCGACCAGGTAGGTCCAACTTCGACTAAGAGGTCAATCGACGGATCCAACTCGGCTGGGCAGCATTCGGGAAACTGCGTCTCATCTTCTCGTCGAGGATATCTCAATGTCACAAAAGCGAAGTTTATAACCAGTGCGTGTTGTCAGTGATTATATACGGAACAGAGATGTGGTCCTTCACTGCGGGCCGCATGAGGAAGCTCTGAGTCGCTCAACGAGTTATGAAAAGGGCTATGCTCGGAGTTTCTCTGCGTGATAAAATCCGTAACGATGATATCCGAAGTAGAAGAACTAAAGTAACCGACATACTCGTAGCTCTAATGATAAGCAAGCTAAAATGGCAGTGGGTCGGCCAAACAACTCGTAGAACCGACGACTCTCGACGACATGCACGATTTTGCGGGAAGTCGATGGATGCAGGTGCCTCAGGACGTTTTGTGGCAATCTATGGGGGTGGTCTATGTTTAACAGAGAACTAAGATAGGCTGAAATGATGATGATGATGATGATGATGATGATGATGATGATTATAAAACTGTTTCAAATTAAGAAAAAAATGTATTTGTTTAAGTTACGAGGACGAACAATCGACAGAAAGCAGTTATGGACATCTCTCAGCTCTTTAAAAATCTTATGAATCTTTTACACATTAATCGATGTAGACTTTAATTAATTTCCTTTATGTTTATATTAAACATCAACTGACTTCGTTCACCCTTGATTATTATTTCCGTTAACGAAATTTTACATTCACTTAAATTCGGAGAAACTGCGTAGAGACTAAGGAAAGTACTAATTACTAAGCCCCGCTTCTTGTTTGATAAACATTCTGAATTCAGGGAATATTGAATCCGTAGTTGCTTCAGTTCGTTTCACGTTAGTGGAAAATTTAACAGATTGGTATTCAGATTCAATTGTTTTCTATCTAGCATGAGAGTATTACTTGTGGTATGTTAATTCTATATGTGTGAAACCTAAATAGTAAATTTCTTTTTTCTTTTGCTTTTTTAACTTGTATAAAGTTCACTGTTGCACATAGTCCTATCCCATGTTTTCCCAAATAGGATTTTCCATAACATATGCTGTATCACCCAGAACTGTTCTGTGCGCACACTATGCCTGTCACTCACTGACATCAGTTTGTTAGCTTCATATGCCCAGTAATTACACTAGCTGTCAGTGCCGTTCAGACCGGAACACAGTAATGTTTGCATACTACTATTTCACGGTAAATTAACTGGCCCTGCGGCAACCTAGACGGATTCCTGCATCCTACAACTATTTCATCCAGTGTTGGTAAAAATAACTAACTAAATAACGACAGATGGCGGGAAAACTATCTAAAATAACTTAAATTATTCGCACTAGTGACGAGCAATAGCGTCTAAGGTCCGAACTATTTGGTACCGCAATCGCCAATTTGCCAATGAAGCGTGGACATTACGCTAAGTCACTATGATATGGTAGATGATTTTTCGGAATTACAAAGATGCTGATAATTTAACCGTAAACTTCAAATATTACAGAACATTTTGATAAACGAGATCAAAATATTTTTATGTTTTATTAAAATATTTCTTCAACATAGATCGAATTCGAACTCGGAATCACGGTGGATAAGCTGATGGTTAAACCACGTTGTTATTATATATGATTGTAACGCAATTAACTAGCAATTTGTTCAACTATATTTAATAACATGCAATGCAGCTTTTATATTCCTTTAGGTCTAATAATTGGCGAGAATAAACCTTGAAACACATGCAGGTGACTAAAGTTAGGTATTCGTTATTGATTTTCTAATGTTCTATGAAATTTCCTAGAACGTATTTTCCGAGTTAGGTTATTTTTTAATTTTCTGAAATACAAGACTCTCCTTGGATGGTTATTTCTTTTCTATTCTTATAAAAACAAAGCCTATGCGAAATTTGTAAAATTTATACTAGCTTTTTGAAAAAACAAATTTATCTCATCATTATCATTTCAGCCTTTCACTAGTCTACTGCTGAACATAGGTCTTCCCCATAGATTGCCACAAAAGTTTGTAGCTATTATTTTGGGAGGATTTTGCCGTAGTTGCAACGCTTGGCAGACGGGTTGCCAACCGCAGTTTATTTATTTAGATAAACCAGAAAGATATGGCTGCCCATCTCAAGTTTTATTTTCCCACTGTCGACTCTTACGTCACCCACGGGATGAGATAGGGTGGTAGATTCTCTTAAGCCACACGGCATAGAAATATATATATTTAAACAAATTTAAGGTACGCGAGTGAACTGAGTTCGATCCCCGGTACCGGCATTACTAAAATTGTCTGCAATTTTCCGTCTAGGTAGGTACTAACCCAGGGCCAGTGCAAACTTAGTGTGTTTCGGTTTGAAGGGCACTGTGAGGTAGCGTAATCAATGGGCATATGAGACTTAAAAACCTATGTATCAGGGAGATGGGTACAGTGTGGTGACACACAGAAGTTTTCTGGGTGACACGGCATTTGTTATGGGCTGACGTTGCACTTCCCACCAGTTGAATGTTTGCTCGTTTCATCATTTTATCATATAAAAAAAATCTTACAAACATAATTGTACTTGTATATGTACTCGTATAACATAAGGATTTCGATCACGGAGACCGATCTTACCAGCAGAAGTCAATTACGCGGGTTATACTAAGTTTATATTACGTTTTGTAAGACTACATACGAACACAAAGATACCCAAACGAACGCACAGTTTCGTATTGAACAGAAAATTAAACAATACAATTCAGGAACGGTACGGATGCAATGTCAGAGATACGGGTTACAATACACCAACATTTCAACACCTCCCATTCGGTTGGCGCATTGTTACGAATACGTTTGGCTTTTGCGGTACTAGTTGCGGACTCTATTGCCGCCAGAAACAATATTTGTATGAATTACCTATAACTGTCTGTCTGTTTCATCATCATCATCATCATTTCAGCCTATCACTAGTCCACTACTGAACATAGGCCTCGCCATAGATCGACACAAGAGTTTGTGGTTCTCAATGTGGAGGGATTGTGCCGTAGTTGCCACGCTTGGCAGGCGAGTTGACAACTGCAGTTTATTTATTATCTCTGTCGACTGTGTCGACTCTTACGACACCCACGGAATGATGAATGATGGGAATGTATATTCTCTTACGCCGACACCACACGGTAACTATTTGTGTTTCAGCATGTGAAATTTTCGCTGCCGTGAACTAGTAGTCAGAGTATCTAACAACTACGCCGTGACGCCAGAGTTTGAATCCCAGCCGGCAATGATTTGTTCAAAAAGAAGAACGTCCTCGTGTCTCTGTCACTGAATTATAGCCTAACGCCAAATTGAACGTAACATCGAGTGCGGATAGGTTTGGACGAGTGAGTGCATCTGTCTTTGCGCGAACTCTTGTGGCACTGTAATATCTCCAGCGCAGTGGATAGCTTCCGACTTCTCCTTCAGTATTGAAAAGTTGTCGACCTGGGGGTCTCCTGTGTTACTCCGGTTGGGTTCGCGATCGGTTTCGTTTGATCCCATTAACCAATGAATGAGCTTCATACGCCAAAATAAAACCGCTCACGAAACCTACCAGAGTTACAAAATAGACCTCCTGGTCTAAAATCGGAATGAAGACATCATCGTTATGATCACTCATAATAATGTTTTTTAAAGTATGAGAAGAAGACAGAAAGTCAGATACATATTTCTGTCTTTTTCAAAATGACGGCTGAGACAAGGGGTTTTGTGGTAACTATGATCGCAACTATTTCATATCTGCCTGCGAGTAAAGTTTTAATGGATTAACAACAAACTATAAACATGTTTCTGTCCATCTAGTAGATGAGGGCCGGTATACGAGTATGTTTGAAGTAATTTGATCAATGACATGCTCTGTTTTACGGTAATGACATTTTGCTTAATTGATATAGTTAATTTGATCTCACTATACATGTATATAGAGCTGTGATAGCGCAGGGGCGAGGCGGTCTTGAGTTTCATATTACTCGAGTACCCTAGATTCAATCCCCAATGCAAGTTTGCCATGTAATATATAGTGAAGTCGACCTCGTGGCCTAATGGCCAGAGTACCCGAATTCTACGCCGCTTGTCCAGGGTTCGAATCCCAACTGAAGCCAACATTTGTGTAAAAACATTCATTGTTTGGTAGTATTTTGCATGGGAAATGTATGTATTTAATATGAAAATTCATTAATTAATTTATTAAAAGAGAAATTATTGTACCACAGTTTATCTTAAAAAAAAAGGAAAAAAGAAGAAGTTAGAAAACCGGCATATCTAAGAAATAAAAACATTTTCGTCGTCAAGTAAAGGTCGACAAAAAATTACTGTCACTGGAGCATCGTGGCGAACACTTCCCAGTTCATAAAAGTCTCTTAAAATTACTGGCACTGGAGCATCGTGGCAAACACTTCCCAGTTGATAAAAGTCTCTTCAAAATTACGGCTACTGGAGCATCGTGGTAAACACTTCCCAGTTGATAAAAGTCTCTGAAAATTACTGCCTGGAGCATTGTAGCGAACACTTGCCAGCTCACAGAAGCCTTTTGACTCTGCTTAAGATCTCAGGAAGTAAATATTTCACGGTCGATAATATATTATAAGTACAAAACTTACTTATAATGAAACAGTGGTAAAGTAATACTATACTGGTATTAAAATTTACTAGTGTTATTCACCAATACCGGTCACCACCGAGAAGTAAACCCAATTCCTAGAGAAAGGTTCAAATAAACCCTTTTGGGTCAGTGATAAAATGAGCAAGTTGTTCACTTAATTTATTTATAACACCCTTAATTTAGAAATACCGTAGCTAGAAAATAACTGGGCATAGAATACTCAATAACTGAATCCTCTCGGTGACGAAAATGCAAGTAAAAGGTTCTGTGGCACTGAAACCATTTTAGGCGATTGTTGCGCTAATCATAAGGTTTTTTAAATGGCTCACACTACGATTTAACCTATATCATGCACTACAAAACCAGAACCGAAAACCAACAATTTGTTTTTTGTACAAATGTTGGTCTCGAGATACAAACCCAGAATCCGCGGCGAAGACGTCAGGTACTCTGACCACTAGGCCCCGCGATCGTCAGTTGTTCAAATTTCTTTTCTAATTTCTCTTATTACTTCAGTTATATTAATACTTTATTCTTATTTAACGCGCTCATCATCATGGATTTCTTCGTCGGCTAATATAAGGTGGGGCTGCGATCAAGTATCCTTATTTAACGCCTGGAGCTAACGGATGCAGCATAAAATCTTTAAAGGTACTAACGCGAAATCTGCACGGTTTGTGAGCACTCTGTAATCCGATCATGGGGATCGGCTTACTGACCAACTTAACCTAAGGTACTTCGTAAAATTTCCCAGAACTGACATGAAATCTATATCACGAACAAACCCGCGGAAAGTGCACGTTCTTAATACAAAAAACTACAGTTTTTAAAGATATGAAAATAAAATTATACCAAGAATTTTACTTTCATATATTTCATTAATGTCATACTAATAGCGTCCATGACCTATAAACCTGTGGCGTTACGTCCTTCTCTGTTGCTGCAAATGTAGGAAAGATACGCAACTTGAAAATACGCTTAGCTTCCGCTTCACTTTGCTGAAAAACTGTTATTCGTGTGTACTTTGTTGAATAACATGTTTTTTTTATTTCTTTTTATTGAATAAAGTGACGACACGAGAAAAACCTTTACCTGATGGTAAGTACAACGTCTGTCTATAACAAATGCTGTGTCACCCAGAACATTTCTGTGTGGCACCACACTGCGCCAGACACTCAGAGACATTAGTTCTAAACTTTCACATGCCAGCCTATGTATAACTAGTCTGGCCATAAATACCGTTACATAAAAACTTTTACTTTTTTCAACTTTTTAATTATTTTGAATTTAGACCACGTATATTATTATAAAAACTTCTTTCGATTTTGCGCCATTTCACCTATTTTTCGTGTTCATTATCAAATTACAATATGGAATGGGATGTTAAAGAAAATAGGATTGCAGTGATCGCCTTGCACAAAGTGGGTATGGAGCCGTCGGTCATATTCCAGACACTTCAAAAGCTTGGTATCAGCCGTATGTTCTATATCGTACTATCAACAGATACAAAAACAGTTCCTCTGTCGAAGACCAGAAAAGATCGGGGCGGCCGCGTGCTGTTAGAACTACAAAGGCTGTTAATGTTGTTAAAGTCAGAATTCGTCAAAACCCCATTAAGAAGCAAAAAATCTTATCGCGAGAAATGAAGATTCCCGCTAGGACTCTGTCGCATATTATTAAACAAGACCTGAAGCTCGGTGCTTAGCGTCGATATACAGGACATGCCCTAAATCAATCTTTACAATTAAAGAGAGTGGATCGATCAAAACGCCTTCTGACGCGATACGCAGGCACAGAAATATCCTCTTTGCCGATGAAAAAAATTTCACGATCGAAGAACACTACAATAAACATAATGATAAAGTGTACGCTCACAATTCTAAAGAAGCAGCTCAAGGTCGGAAAGGTACCACGTGGTCATCATCCTGCGTCAGTGATGATTTGATGTTTTTTTTTTTTACAAAATTACATTTTTGTGAAAAAGAAGTGCAAACTTCAGCCAAAGTGTATCAAGATACAATCTTGGATCATGTTGTGAAACCTCTCAGCAATATACTTTTTAAAAATATACCGTGGACATTCCAGCAGGACTCTGCACCTGGTCACAAGGCACGAACTACCCAAGCCTGGCTTGAAACCAACGTTCCGGACTTTATAAGAGCTGAAGACTGGCCCTCATCTAGGCCAGACCTCAACCCTTTAGACTTAAAATTATGGTCAGTGTTAGAGAACATGGCCTGCTCTAAACGACACGGCGACATTGAGTCTCTTTAAAAATCTTTGGAGCAAGCAGTGGCGAAATTTCCCTTGGAAACAGTGCGTAAATCTAACTAAATAGAGTCGTGGCCAAACAGATTAAAGGCCTGTATAAAAGCCAAAGGTAGCAATTTCAAATAGAATATTTTTTTATTTTTTGCTGAGACAAATAAATATGTAGGTATACATTTTAATAGTATTACATTAATTAATTTAAAAAAAATGCATTTTCATTTGTAACAGAACTTATGGCCGGACTAGGTATATATAACACTAGCTCTCAGTGCCCACCAGACCGTAACATAGTAATGTCTACACACTAATGCTTCACGGCAGAATAACTGGCCTGGGATGGAATCTACCTAGACGAATTTCCGCATAAGAATCCTGAATAAGGAATCCCACGACCAGTCCAGCGACAGAAACGCACACAACAATTATATTTCATCATCATTTCAGCCTGTCTACTGCTAAACATTCGCCTCCCCTATAGGTTGCCACAAAATACCGTCCGAAGCCACCGGCATCAATCGACTTCCAGCAAAACAGTTCAAGTCGTCGCTCCATCTTGTGTCTACCCTCGAGCGTTTGCCGGTACAAGGTTGCTGTTGCTTGGGTTGTTGTTGTTGTCGTAAGATATCTCGGGGTTACACAGGGCCCTAACAAGTTTATTCTAGTCTTCCACAATCTTTATTCCGCCTTCGGTTATCGGTTATACAAGCTATATGGCTGACCCATTGCCATTTCAGCATACTTAGGTCTATGTCGGACGAATTCTTGCTCACAGGGAAACACCGAACTTGGTCCTTTCAAGTTCACGCTGAGCGACAAAGAGTTTACTGACGACCTGCAGTGAAGGACCACGTCTCGGTTCCTAATGTCATCACTGGCATTATGCACTATATAAATACTTCTGTTTAAAGACATTGAGAGAAGTCGAAAAGATGTGACGCAATAACTATAACGCTGCCATCCGAGTTGGGTCCGTCTATTACCAAATTACTTCGGATACAACTTCTGCGGACGGCCTTCTTTCGGATTCATAGACAACCGATAGAATAACGGTCTTATTCGTAAAAACTACTAAGGTTACATTTATAACACTGAATTATAAAGCTAATTAGGTCTACTAAACATATTATAAGGTGAACATCTGTGAATTTGTATATATTTGGCTGCAAACATGTGTCAAAAATGAGTCTCTTTATGACAAGGCTATAAACCTTCTATATATTTTTATGAATAAGACCGTAAATGTTTCGTAAAAGTTAAGGTTTAAGGAAACGTGCGAGTCAGCCGAAAATTCGTATTCCGATTTTCGTAGTAGACCCCCTGAATGAACCAAGCTATGTGGTACCGTTAGGATATGATACTTACTTTATCATTAGTAAGATAAAGAAAAACTACTTCTGTATAAATAAAAATTACTTTATATTCCTCCTCCTTCCTTACATATATTAATTTATATTCATGTATTTGATTTCATTTTGAAATCTGTCTTTATGTTATTTGAAGCCAGCTCTGCCGTGCTTATGTTGATAGACACACAGTGAAAAGTCCTTTTCACGTCGACAAAGGAATAGACAGGCTATCCCAAAATTACGCCTAATTCCACTGCTGGGTGTAATTCTCTCCGAAGTACAATTTTTCGTTACCGATTTAGACTTAGACACTTCGACCCATATAAGGTTTGCAATATTTGGGAAGGCCACGAGATTTCTTTTGGAGTTCCCCTGGTCGACTTTTACGGATTGAATCGTCGCATTCTTGCATAATGCCATAACATAGTTCTGTTTTATGTCATGTCATGCTTTTGAGGTGGTAGAATTCCTATGCAGGAATTCGTCCAGGTACGTACCACAACAAATTTTTGGCGTAGTACTCGTAGTTAGAATATACTATGCCGCGGGTCTTGGATTCGAAGCCTAATTGAATCAGCCGTAGCCAATATTTATTCAAAACACAAATTGTTGGTCTTCAGGTCTGATCGCAATTAATAACCTCTAATTAATGAGAGCTCCAATGTGAGTTGCCGGACTGCACATGTCCTCGAAACATATTTTATTCCACATATTTACTGGTGGTAGGATTCCTATGCAGGAATCCGTCTAGGAAGGTAGGCCTAGCTAGCTAGGTAGGCCTAGGTAGGCTAGCAAGGCCAGTTATTCTGCCGTGAAGCAGTAGTGAGCAAACATTACTGTGTTTCGGTTTTATGGACACTGAGAGCTAGCGTAATCAGTGGACATATGAGACTTAGACTTAATGTCTCAGGGTGACGGGTGCAGTGTGGTGTCACACAGCAATATTTTGATTGATACAGCATTTGTTATGGGCAGACGTTGCACTTACCGTCAAGTTACCGTCAAGTATGTATGTTTATTATTTGTTCTACTTAGTTTCATAAAATATCGTGTGCCTGTACATACAGTTTATTAGAAAAAATATAACGAAACCGTCCATGTTTTATTTTCTCATATTTTATCTACGCCGTGTTGTAGTGTGCATTTCCTACGGACGATAAATGAGAGTACTGCGAGCGGAGCTTTGTACGTAATGATACTTTTGTTCAATATTTTTCCTCTTTTTTTCAGTAAATGTTAACATTTTATTTTATATGAAACAAAAATTATTAACTAGAAAATATGTAATAGTTTCGAACATCATTTTAATTCTCTCTATATTCATTATTAATATAACTATAAAAAAAGATACAGTCTATTTTTATTGCGTAGCACTGGGTCTCCTGTCATTTCTGAGACTTATTATTTAGTATTTTAGGGCTAGGAAAGTTCGCCACGCTGGGCTGCTCTAATACGGGTCGGCAGAATTTACATGTCTTCGAAATATTTATTCCTCAGACATGCAAGTTTCGTTACCATGTTTTAATTCATCACTGAGAGCGTGGTGAATCAGCACGCAAGGCGATCGCACGGCCCTTGAGCCACGGCTAACATTATCATGTTAGACAAAAAAACTACACTGCGTGGAATATAAGACCCTAAAGACCCTTCACGGACTTTGAGACTTAAAAAGGCACATGGAAATTAAATAAATTTTCATAAGATTATAATTATTGATCTGCCATTATTAGTTAAAAAAAATTTTGATGAAAAATTTATCTTCGCGTGTCCGTGGTTTATTTGTTTCTATACCGCTTGTTATGACATCCACCAGATGGTAATTACACCATCACAAAGATCGGCTATTGAATCATATAGACGATCTACGAGTAAGCAACACACTGCGCCAAACCTCCTGAGACATAATTTCTAATCTCATATGCCCATTAATTAAACTAGCTCTCAGCGCCCTTCAGACCAAAACACAGTAATGTTTGTATATTACTGCTTCATCGCAGAATAACTGGCCCTGCGGTATTACCTGCGGTAGATTCAGGTAGGTACCACCGATCAGGTTAGCAATCCTGCCAAGACTAGGTGTATCGTTTTTGCAATTATACTGCAAAACGAAGCGATCTGATTATTATATAATTGTAACATTGTTTAGTGTCATGGTGATTATTAAAGGAAGCTTATGTCATTTTTCTTATGTTATCACCAAAATGGCAACCAACCAACCAATTATTCATTGATATTTTTATTTTTATATAGCGATTCTGTATTGATCGTACTTTCAAGAGAATATATATTATAATAATTTCAAGAGAAAAAAAAAAAAAAATTACTGCAAAACGAAGCGATCTGATTATTATATCATTGGAACATTGTTTAGTGTCATGGTGATTATTAAAGGAAGCTTATGTCATTTTTCTTATGTTATCACCAAAATGGCAACCAACCAACCAATTATTGATTGATATTTTTATTTTTATATAGCGATTCTGAATTGATCGTACTTTCAAGAGAATTCAGCAATAATCATTGCCTGTTTTTACTAAAAATCTACTTTATTCCAGTGAGTTGACCTAGTCCTATCTAGTCGATCTTTTATAATCATTTTTAACATTGGGCGCATTTCCTAGACATTATTTAAAGAGGAATAAAGCGTAGTTAGTTATGGTTAGTACAGACGATTATTAGGCGTGATTTGTTGAAATAATAAATGTCCAAATATATTTCTTTTCTATGTTTTGTTTCTGTTGTAAAATTTTATTTATGTTCAGTTTTCAGTGAATATCGAAAATATAAGGTAAATAAATATTCTAAAATGTTTTTTTATTGTTTTATAATATATATAAAGACTTACCTCACTATTATGTCTTTCAAATGTACACATTTTTTTTCTTAATCACTAAAATTTTTAACTTGTACTAACTACATTAATAATTAAAATACACACTTTAAATATAATACTACACAAGCACAAACACAGAATAGAGAAGAGAAAAGTTATTTTGTGCGGTCTCTACGTCAAATGCGAAATAATGCAAAAAAGAAAAGGCGTCTCGTCTATGCGCGCGAATCTACAGGTCTGACAGACCGCATTGCCCGTTTTCCCGCGTGGATGTAGAAGAGTGAGAAACGATAGGGATATTACAGTGTGAGCGAAAGAGATGGCACGGCTTGCAATTGCGCACATGTGGTTGGAAAAGCGCTGAAATTTGTGCGTGTGTGAGGGCGGCACTTGAATGCAGCAATATTGGACGTAAAATAAAGAATAAATTAATATAAATTGTATATTTCGTTTTGACAGTTTAAAGTTGCCATCTAGCTCATCATATTATTTAATTTTATACGCATGGATTAAACATTTAAAACAACATTATTAACGTATAGAACACTGATTTCATAAAGAAATATCATCTTATTTCATATGATAATATTGAAGAAAACGTTTGACTATAATTATTTTACTTAATATAAGAGTTTTATCCTTATAATGACAATATGTTTTTTAAAGAAATTCAGAAATAACTAATTTCAAGTAAATATGTATGGAGATATGGACTTTTGGCGCCAACTCGAAAAGTGGCAGTAGTGTTTTTATTAAATTTTATAATTTCTGTTTATATTTTGAGTTTTGATGTTTAATATTGATAGTTTATTTTTACAATGATTGGAAAATGCAATTCAAGACCAAGTGCTTTTCGTTTTGTCTCCATCAGTCCAGCACATCGTCAGTAAAAGTCAACTATCATTTTACTGACGATCAAAATTTAGAAGTCTTGCTGCTTGAAGATTGTATACTTGGATTTTATACTTGACACTGGAAAATAGTTTATGACTGTTTCCATTAATTAATAAATAAATAAAAATATGAGGATATGACGTTTGGAATATATTTAAGAACATCTAAAACAACACGGTTTGAAATAGAAAATATATGTATAATTCAATGAATATTAATTTTTTTTTCATACAAGATGAAATAAAAAGGTTTTAAAGTATTTAAACGTCTCATGTATTTCATAACTCGAGGCGAAAGCTTTGTGCATTCCGTTTAACGTTCCACTTAATGCATAAGTGGGTGTATATAGATGTTCCTATACGGTGTAATATAACAGCTGTATAAAAGTTGTAATTTCTTTGTTCTTGTTAATAAATGTGTCTTCTATTTAAGAATATATCATATAAAAATGTATACATTTCTTTTATATCTCATAATATACCACATTTATAATAGAACCAAGATTGTTGAAGAGCATAGATGTCTATGGTGCCTGGTGTCTCGTTCAACGATCGCGAAGTGGCGAAGCTCTTACGGCAAATCTTGATATCCTGAGAAAGGTATGTTATATCCAGTCGACCGCGTGGCCGATTAATCAGTTTATCTGACTTCTACGCCACGGTTCCATTCCAGTTGGGGCCACGCAAAAAAATTAAAATCCCAAATTCCGACCCAAACAGGAAAGTAGGTACATATTACTATGTATATCATCGATCGGAGTCGGCTTATTACACGGGTATTAAACCGCTTATTAAACCGCGAGGCACAACTTTTTCTCCCAATTAAGGGGTAGGCCGATCCACAACCGTAGCCCACATTTCGCCCCGGCGGGAAACGATACGTGATGGGCCACGTCGCCGCCATTTAAGTACGAGTCACCAATTCTTATTCCCCACTGCGTTCCCACGAGCAGTATAGTGATATCATGGCATATTATTGTATTACTCTGCACGAATAGAACCTCTCCGTACAATAAATATTAGTCGTTTCTTGCGATACCTCGGAAAGAGGTAGGTGCTATTTTACTCTGCTGGACACCTATCAGTCTTCAAACCGAAACAGAATACATTCAAATATATTCAAACCGAAATAGATATAAATATAAACCTATATATTATTCACCGGAACGTCTGTTGACATATATATATTTTCGGTGATGTAATTGCTGTTAGCCGTCTCGGCTTTTACAGCTTCATCGGATACTGTGCTCGCGGGCCAGGGGCCCATGTGCCAGGTTTGGTTTGACCCAAACATAAATAAATAAATAAATAAAAACTCCTACAAAACCCTCGAAGTTCGGACTGTGTCGCGTTCGCTGCGTGCTTTCGCGATTTCGAAAATCTTAAACATTTTAAGTCGTCTACTGACCGTCCGAAGGAGGCTGCGCGCGTCCATTCGGACTGTCGACTTGTGTGTCGGTAACTCTGGGCGGTGAGAACCGCCCTGGAACACGGGTGAATCTTGTGTACGCGATGTGATTATTGACTATTGCGCGCCGCTCTCTACGGCGGTCGCGCGTCGTGGTGCGTGTTATATTAAAGCTATTGACTGTGTGTACAGTGTGGCTTGGATCGTGAGTGACAGTATCGTGGTCAGGAAGAGCTGAGACGTCCGTGTCGTCTAGCACGTTTCGCGGGCGACGTTTGCGTTCGGTCGCGTTTCTGTTTGGTCGGTAATTTGCTGCTTTAACCACCAGCGGGTTTGAATGAACCGCGGCTTTTTCGAAAAACCGCCGTGATAATTCTCTGAAGTGTTCAGAGATTAAAGGCATTTCACAGTCGCTGTGAAGATCTACATTGCGTTGATACCAACCGGCTCCGGTGGCAGTTCGCAAGAATCGATTTTGAACGCTCTGTAACTTCTTTAATTGATGGCCCGTCGCGTGAGCGAAAGCGACGCAAGCATAGTCCATTACGGGCCTTATGCAAGTCTTATAGAGGCGAAGTTTGTGTCTTAAGCACATTTTGCTTGAGGAGCAAGTTAATGGGTATAGACGGCTTGATATAAAAGCCGCTCTATTGCGTATGTTTTTAATGTGTGCAGCGAACGACATCGCTGACTGTTGACATGTACTCAGCTAACAGCCATGCCTTCATGGGAAATGTGTCCAATTGCCATGGAAAGAAAATTTTTATGCACCCCATAAATTATTGTTCTATGGTCTATTGGTCAGGTGGCAGTGATTAGACATCAATGGCTCTACATCAGACTCTCTATCAGGATGCACCAGACAGAACGCTAAGTAAACTAAACGTGAAGGTACGGAAACAATCAATATAACCAAAATGGACATCACGCACAAGTAGGGTAAAACAAATGAGAGTCTATGTTCGCTCTAATATTTATGCACTGCAATATATCCCGCGCCAATGGTCAATTTGAATAACGTCGCTCAATTCGGCCAGAAGAACAGCATTAACATTATTATTATACAAATATACACACAATAATATGCACATAATAATAAAAAAAATTACATTATGTATGTATGTTTATGCATATAATTTTTCGTTCGGTAACCATCACACATATTTTTTCAATACGCGATTCTGAAATTTTCAATACATTTTCTTAGTGTCAAATTATATTTGCCAAAACCATGTCCTGTCCTTTTCTGATAAAAATTATTCCAGTTTAAGTTTTAGAACAAAAAATGATTTTTTAAAGATACTCAATGAAACTTACTACTTTATTGTATTTTAAAACTGCCAGTGTGCTATTTCTAATACTTTCACGGTCACAAGAAGAATAAAAAAAAGTAATAATTTCCAATCTCCGATGCCAAGCTTTCTGAGGCACTCCGCAAAAGAATCGGAGAACGGCGTCTTATTAAGGTCACAAGTATGCTAATTTACCTACAGAATCCGAAGAAGTAAAAAAGAGGCTAGAAGTAATTAAGTTTGTGAAAGTGAGAGAGTCAGAGGTGAAACCCACTAGTAACTATAATTTATGATTATTTGATGACTCTGAAAACAATTCTTACTGCAGGATATATGTATATGCAGTTCATCAAGAAGTAGAATGAAAGACAACACCATCCATTTTTGCTTCTGGATGTCCTGTTTCCAGAAAAGTCACCTACTTTAAATCAAGACAAGGCTAATATTCTACTACTCGACTCTAATACTTTACTCTCTTTTAATAAGTAAGAGTTTTTAACTTGAATTATATAAATTTGTTTTATTGGATAAAGTGTTCAAACGAACGAAAAGTTCACATGATGGTAAGTGTAACGTCTGCCGATAGCTAATGCTGTGTCACCCAGAACGTTTGTGTGTTACACCCTACGGCGCCCATCACCCTGAGACAGTACTTAAGTCTCATATGCCCAGTTATCACACTAGCTCACAGTGCCCGTCAAACCGTAACACAGTAATATTTGCGCACTACTGCTTCACGGCAGAATAACTGGCCCTGGGGTGGTGGCTACCTAGACAGATTCCTGCATAGGAATCCTACCACCGGTAAGTGGGCTAAGCTAGACAATTTATTATTAGTTACTGATGCTTGCTGAAACTGTTACTAATTACTTACTGTAATTACTTACATGTAGCCCTAGCCTAGTCATGTAGAACCAAACGGGTTAAAAATTTTGCTACTGATTATCCGACCTTACATTATTATATATAATGTAAGGGTAGTTAATAATATTAAATATTTAATCCGGCAGAATAGAATAGCACCTACTTCTTTCCTACCGAGGTGTTGTTAGAAGTGACTAAGACATTCTACGGACAGCCTTTATTCGTGTAGAATAATACCATAATATGCTGTCACTATACTGCTCGTGGGAACGCAATATGGAGTAAGAATTTCTTGACTCGTGCCAAAATGGCGGCGCCGTGGCTCGCTACTTAGTAAAAAATATAGTCTATTGCCGATAACTAAATTTCGTTACTATATTTAAAGTAGAAGTGAATTCTTAAAAAGACCGAAGACTAAAAATAAACTGTACATGCTACCATCCACTCTAGACACACTACACAACGAAATAGCTATCTTTGTGTATTTTTCAATTTCCAATAATTCCCACTAGGGGCTTGTACGCTTCGTCTCGCCACAGTAATGTCTTAGTGTAACGTATATTTCTGTAACGCTGCCAAGCTAATATTCTCGACTACGTTTTGCTCGTTTCGTCACTTTATCTAATAAAAAATATATATGTATATGCTACACGAGGCGAAAAAGAAAGTCACCTTCAATTTGCCTATTGATTTCAAATCGTAAATTAAAACGAACGTCTCATATTTAATAATATTCTGAACTACATAAAAACATCATAAAATCTTACTACATTGTAATTAACAATAATTGTAGTGTCGGTACAGGAATTAGAACCCAGAACACCCAGCAGTATAGTTGTTTGAACGATGCTCAACTATATCGTATGTCGTATAGGACAACTATCTATAGGTCATACAAATATTTTTTCTGTGCAGGAATTACGACCTGTAGCATAATCCATTAACCACTGCGACCACCCGTCAAATTTCAGGTTATGGGTTACGACCGGTTTGCTCCGAAATAAAACTCCAAGGAATTGCAACCTCGCCGCTGGGCTACGGGAATGCACATATACGCAACCCTACTCCCTCGTCAGGAGAGGACAATACCTCGCCTCTATCCCTCTTAAGGCCTTATCAAGGCGCACCGGGACATTGGACGCGCCTTCTAACATGATCTCCATTTCTGCGTGCTTAACGGACTTCCCGAGTCCGCCACGCAGAGGCCATAGGGCCGGGAAACCAATCACTCCAAAGGACACACCTTCGTGTCCCGTCGACTTTAACCACACTTCGGCCGTGGAGGAAAGGAGCGGCGCAGCGTTATACTGTCACTTCTCTTCCTCCGCGGCCACACCACTGCCACGTCAACGGTGCCCCGCCAAAGTCGCGGAGGGTATGGAGAGAAGCGAACCGCAATACCTAAATCCCTTTTCCCTCGCGGCTCCACCTCGGCTGGAGAGCGCAGGGTAAGCGGTTCCGACACGCCTCCCCCTAGCAATCCTCCGGTTTGCATTCACAGTGGGCTTACCAAACTCACTCGGAGAGACCGTCCTGAGCCAGCCTGATGGCTCAGGTCGACCATGTCGGATTTTCTTCACTGTGGTTGGCGAAGCTACGATAACTGACTAAAACTGAGAACGCATTGCGGGGGGAGAAGAGATGGTTAACGTAACCTATCCCCTGACTGATAACAGACGTTAGCATATTCAGTGATGTCCCTCTGGCTGGGACAAAACGAGGCATTATCAAGTGTTACTGAATTGGGGTAAAACATGTGTCGTGGTTTCGATTTCAGTGGTGCATATTGCTTGGTGGTAGTATTGTAGTGGTGGCGGTGTTAGTTTGAGTGTGCTACTGCGTGAGACCGATGCTCTTCAAAAGTCAAAGCCAAAATTTCTTTATTCAGTTTAGGCTTGTCTGATGATGATGCTTTCCTAGCCGATTTCGACCACGGCGACAACTTCCGAATCCGAATGTCGAGAGTCATCAACTGCGCAGGAGACATTATAGTGCAACAAGAGTACGCGCAAACACAGAGGCACCCACTCGTCCCAACCTACCCGCGCCCGATGTAACGCTGATGCGATAAGATCGGAGGTAGGCTAGGATGCAGTGTCAGAAACACGGGGATAATCACAACACAACCAGACCCGAAAACCAACAATTTGTGTTTTAGCACAAATGTTGGCTCCGGCTGGGATTCGAACCCAGGACCCGCGGCGTAGAAGTCAGTTACGCTGACCATTAGGCCACGCGGTCGTCAGGCTTGTCTAAAGCTCTTATGATTGTCAAAATCTACACCGGTTCAAAAAAAATAGATATTCTCAGAGAAGAACCGGCAAGAAACTCTGGGGTTTTTCTTTTTTTTCAATGCCATATCACATAATGTCATACATAAGTTACATAAAATTACATCAAATTTAATAGCCATGGGGTTTGCAAGTGCAGAGTAAGAGTTATTTCCACACATCTCTGTCCTCTATGTAATGATCTATTTTATAATAGGCTTTGTCTAATAATGTCTTCTTGACAAGTTTGTCTAATTCAATGTCAGTTTTATATAGTTCCGTTTTTATTAAATATACACCATTTGACATTTGATATGAGGATCTTAGCAAATTAACTTTATTTTCTTATTATAATGGATTTCCGCAAAAATAATGCCCGATTCTATTAACTGTTATAGTTAGCAATATGTATTCTTGCACAAATACTGGCTTCGGCTGGGATTTGACCCAGGACCCGCAGTGCAGCAGTCAGGTACTCTGACCACTAGGCCACGCATTTATTACAATAACTACGAGTACCAAAACTTTCATTAAATTACTTTTTATTGTATAAAAGAATAAAAACCTGAGTTGCACGAAGAGTACTCGTATTTCAGTTCCATTTCGAAATTGAACAAATAATCTCGTAGAAAAAAATATCGATGTATCCAATTCTAATGTTGCAAAATAAATTTTCTAAATGTAACACCAAGCAACGTCACGGCCGGTTACAGAATCTGATAGATTTATTCGGGCGAATTTCTTTCTACTTTTAAAATAACATTAATTTACATATAGAAAAATATATGCTTCTCCCAAATGTTCCTGTTCTGATATAAAGCTATATTTTTTTCATTTTACTCTTGTAGTGGAATCAAATGACAAACGTGTGGCCGATCAGAGTACCCGACTACTTCGACGCAGATCCTCTATTCGAATCACAGCAAATGCCAACATTTCTGCAAGAGCACAAACATTAGTTTACGGGTCTTATATTTTGATTGTCCCCATGTATCTGACATCCTAGCCTACCTCCGATATAACCAAAGTGTTACGTAATAGAGCGCGGGTAGATAGATGCAGGAATCCGTCTAGGTAGGTACCACCCCTGGGCCAGTTATTCCTGCCGTGAAGCAGTAGTCTGCAAACATTACTGTGTTTCGGTCTGAAGGGCACTGAGAGCTAGCGTAATCACTGGGCATATGAGACTTAAGAACTTATGTCTCAGGGTGACGGGCGCAGTGTGGTGCTACACAGAAATATTTTGAGTAATACAGCATCTGTTATGGGCAAACGTTGCACTTACCATCAGGTAAACCCGCCTGCCAAGCGTGGGCAACTATGGCAAAATTTCCCCCAAAATGAGAGCTACAAACTTTTGTAGCAATCTATGGGGAGGCCTATGTTCAGCAGTGGACTAGTGATGGGCTGAAATGATAATGATGATGAATTGCATTTGTGTTTAAGGCATTCATATATATATATATATACTCGTATATACATATTTAGTAAAACTATTGCAGGGTAAAGAGCACCCGAGAGAACCCGGGAGTGATGCGCTTGAACTTTACTGGTGGTAGGATTCCTGTGCAGGAATCCGTCTAGGTAGATCCCCTCCAGGGTCAGAACATTGTCCTCTGAGCTTTGTTGTCGTCTACATTGTATTTTATAATGTATCTTAACGAAAATGAAAACGAAAACGTCGCTTTAGGATAAAGAAGATAGTAATGAAATTACTGGTGGTAGGATTTCTATGCAGGAATTCACCTAGGTAGCAGTAATGTGCAAACATTGCTGTGTTTCGATCTGAAGGGTACTGATAGTTAGTGTAATTATTGGGCATATAAGACCTAAGAACTAACGTCTCAGGGTGCCACACATAAATGTTGTGTGACATTTGTTATGGGTAGACGTTGCACTTCAGGTCAACCATTTGCGAGTGTCGTCACTTTGTTTCATAAAAAATATTTTCATCACAAACTCAATTCGCAACTATCACAATCTTTCATGTTGTGTGCGTCCACGCTCTTGTAATCGACACTCTTTAACACAGTAGCCAACTTTACTGTAAAAAATATACTCTAGTTATGATATTTTACCGTACGTCGAAAATATGATTATATTTTTAATGTAAATATATTGTAGTATAGACAATGTTTCTGCTAATGTAAACGCCGGCACTGTTTTGAAGATCGGACGCGTGTACAGAGTAATTAGAATTTCATAATAATGTATAAGAGTTAAGAAGGATGTTTAGGACTGTACCAGATACATTTCTTTGACTCTTGTACAGCCTTGCTGGTAAAGAGCTATAGAAGAGGGGCAAAAACACTAGAAGTATATTCATTTCTAATACTATTGTTCAGACATGAGTCGTCACATAGTTCCTAGCTGGTTAAAAAGGGCTTGGCTTGTTAGTGGCTTAATGAAGTAACATATACCTCTTGTGCAGCTGCCTACTGTGCAAGAGTCTATAAGCTGCTTGATTTAATCTCTTATAACGCCATCCAAGTAGGCCTGATAACGACCGGTACGAAATCTCTTTAACAACTGTGTTCTGTACAAGAGAGTAATATTATTTATTTAGATGTATAATAGTGTAGGTGAGTTCTGATTTTGGCAATGCTTAAAGTGATTTCGTTAGCTTTGTTACAGCTTCAGGTGCTGTAGCAGACTTCACGAAAAGTATAGTAATTATTATAGATTTATATTTTCCTTTTCTTCAATTCGTAATTCCTTGGAAAAAAGGAAACGAACTGTTACTATTAAGTAAAAACTTTTAAGGTTATATACATCTGCACAGGGGCGGACAAATACGCCAATTAAATTTTTAAGAAATATTGGCACTTCATTGTTTTTTTCTTTAAAATCCCACGTAAGCCATCTTAGCTTAAGTGGGATTTTTCGTGGATCGTGGGTGCGTTTTACGGAGACATATTTGCACAAAGTTGGCTCCGGCTGAGATTCGAACCCAGGATCCGCGGTAGAAGTCAGAAATTCTACCCACTAGGCCACGCGGTCGCCAACTTGAAGAAAACTTATAGGGAAAGTTCCAGATACAATACAGCTTAATGACTTTTTAGATTACTAGTTTTCTATATTCTCAATTAAATTTACAGTATTATAATTATTTTATGTAAGTATGTGACGAGATAAGTCACATCGATCACCTGATGATAAGTGCATCGACTGCCCATAACAAATGTCGTGTCACCCACAACATCTCTGTGCACTACACTGCGACCGTCCCCCTTAGACGTCAGTTCTTCAGTCTCTTATGCCCAGTAATTACTCTAATTCTCGGTGCCCTTCTGGCCGAAACACAGTAATGTTTGCACACTACTGCCTCACGGCATAGTACTGGCCCTGCGGTGATGACATAGACGGATTACTGTATAGGAATCGTACCACCAGTATGACTGCTTTAATTGTTTTCCAGAACCTCAATTAAGTTTCCAGTATTACCATTTTTTTTTTTTTAATTACTGGCACTGGCAACTGGCAATATATAGCACCTGCCGTGGAACTTATCTACGACGAACTCCTGCATAGACATCTTACTAGTTGGTGATTCTCTTACTCAGGTAAACAAAAATATATTATGGCACAGTCTATTGCGTAGGTAGTCTATCGAATAAATACGCACCGGCCTTCAGCTCTGCTATCAACGCGCGAAGGAATCAAAAATATCTCCAGTGCTACCCACTTGCTCATATTCGTGGCATTTCAATTTGAGTACAGGCCACACATCATGCAGTAGTGATTGACGGGTTTGATCTTGCTATATTTCAGACGATCGGGCGTGAGATAGCGCATACGATATGAAACATTAGGAATGTAAACACGCTATTAAAGATGTTTTAGCTATATATCAAACTGCTACTGCGTAAAACCGCAACAGTCGGAATAAATTTCACATAAATACGGAATTTCGAAGCCGTAGTAGCGCAGGGGCCGGTCGCTGCTCGCCTTGAGTTTCGTAGTACGCGAGTGGCGGGGGTTCGATCCTCAATACCGTACCACTAAAATTGTTGAACATTTTAAGCGCTTATTTTTTTTATTGGATAAAGTGATGACACGAGCAAAATGTTCACCTGATGGTGGAATGCTGTCACATTGCATATTATGCTGTTATTCTGCACGAATAAAGACTCTCCGTACAATACATTATTAGCCTCTTACGACACCTCGGTAGGACACCTATCGGCTAAAACTAAAACCAGAAACTTTGTAATTAATTTTGAAAGGAATGCTCAAAAAATGCTCTAAATTTAAGTTTTTTTGTTATTTATTAATTGAGGAAGTTTATATGTAAAACTTTAACATTCTTATGTAAAACATATTTAGGAATCATAAAGTTATGAGTTAGATATAAATATGAAAACTAAAGACAAAATTTATTGTAAATAATAAAAAGACTATTTTAAGCAATTTCTTTTTAATATATTCAAACGATTACATAGCAGCAACTTTGCGATCGATACTTTTTATTATAGCATAAAGTGGCGAGACGAACAAAACGTTCACCTGATGGTAAGTGCAATGTCTGCCCATAACAATTGCTTTGGCACCCAGAACATTTCTATGATGATACTATACTGCCCTCGTCACCCCTAGACATTTGTTCTTAAGTCTCATATTCCCAGTGATAACACTGGCCCTCGATGCCCACCAGACCGAAACACAGAAATTTTGTTTGTTTCTTTCTTTTTTTTAAAACACCATGCCCCACAGTAGGATTCCTCCAACATCGTGGGTACGTTTTACAGACATATATTTCACAGGCACAACGCAACCAGACCCAAAACCTAACAATTTGTGTTTTGGCACAAATCCAATGAAATTATGAATAGAAAATTTTGAGAAACTGATTTAAAATCTGTAGTAAGAATTCTTTAAGTTATTTCTGATAACTTTACACTAATTTTCTATAATCCTCCGTTTAAAGATCTCTATTTGAAACACCATTACTATAGAAAGGCGTTAAAATCATCAATCAAAAAAGAAATGTTTTTCTACAGTGGTACAAAGCAAACCATCAGGTATTATGAAATAATATAATCAGTAAGAACCGATATGCAAATCTGAGCAAGTATTCGGTATCCTCTATATGTAATATCCTAAACGAAGAGCCAACACAGGTACGTTTTGTTTTTGCCAAAATCGGTTTCCGTCACTCATCACAGGTAGCAGTATTATGCTCTTCTCTGATATAAGATTCCATTCCCAGTCGTCGAAAAAATTTTCTTGCCACAGACTGACTACAAAAAATACTTTAAATTCAAAAAAAAAGGTGAACAAGTAAAAATATTTATCTAAAAAGATATTTACAACAAACAAAAATACAATAAGAATGTGCGGATGGTTTTGTTAAATTCAAGTGCAAATTTTTACATTCAGATATTTCTTAAACTTTTTTCTTAACTTATAGCTCGAAGAAGTTCTCTAAGTTATCTAGGACTATGTCTACCTCGGGCAGATAGTGCAATCAGGTAGAAACAACTTCGAGAAAAAAGCCGATATGTTGATTCAATTGGGACAGGGCAGCATTTGGAAATCTTTGACAGATTTTTTTCTCGTCACCTATAACGCAACGCCTGAAGACGAAAGTCTTCGAACAGTGTAAATGAAAAAAATAAAAAAATCTGGCAGATATGATTCGTAATGAAAAAATCTGCTGAAGTACGAAAGTTACTGTGGAGTTTGCAATGTGGCAATGGGCTGGTCACATCTGTTGCACAACCGCGTTTGAGTAGACATAGTGTGTGGGGTTCTCTGCCAATATGCAACGATGGTCTGCACAAGGCGTCTGACAGCAACCGGGATGGAATGGGATGTTAGATATTTTTACACCGCCACCGCAGTTTTCGATTACTAAGTAAGAATGTGACGAGACTACCAAATCGTTCACCTGATGGCGGCCAAATTTGCCCATAACAAATGGTATGTCACCCAGAACATTTCATTGTGGCACCTCACTGAGCTCGTCACCCTGAAAATCTTCCGATCGATGAAGTCATTTGCACAACATACATACGTTAACTCATACATAAGCTCGTCTACGCCTTTCTTAATTGCGTAGTATATGAGATACTGTTCGCCAACAAAATATCCGAAAATCCATAAGTCCGATCACGACTAAGCAGATGTCAGAGGCACGTCGTTTCACAACATCAATAATTTATACAGTTATTTTTATCTGGGTTGTAACAAATTACAGTAGTTTCTTAGAATAATTACGAAAAGCAATAGGAAAGAAACGACAAACAAAGCTGAGCAATTATATAAAATAGAAATTAATTGAACAGAAAAGAAAATAGTAGAATCGAATACATTTGTTTTTTATTCCGTGTAAGTTAATCCACATAATACTGAAAGTGATAATTTTTAAACCACTCCGTTGATTTCTCAATTTACTCGTAAGTCACAGTCTCAGTCTTTGTTTCACTATCTTTATATTCCCATAAAAGATAATTAGTCTCAAAATATATTTTGACGATAATTGCCATCTGCACCTGACAAGCTAAGTCATTAACAATGTATTTAATCTCTTTTCATTATGTAGGTATTGAACATTTCTTTATAAAACGCAATTACAAAAGTTATCTATATTTTAATTTGTATTTATAATTATTAACTATATTTAGTATGGGCAGCTATACAAATAAATAAAATTGAAGTATCTGTTTGTAATAACAAAATAACAGCTTTTTACTCAAAGTATATTCGGTACTTATAAGAAAAAACAATTTTGGAAAGTTTTCGTCTGTCTGTTTGTTCCGGCTAATCTCCGAAACGGCTAGACCTATTTTAACAGATAGCTGATACTACAGCGGATGACTTAGGGTACTTTGATTTTAGTAAAATAATTAGGGTTCCGCGCGAAAAATTGAATCCCCAAAATCCGATTCAAATAGGGAAGTTTATATGAAAATCATCGATCGGTGTCGGCCCTACTCGTAAAATAGGATAGTAGAGAGTCGGTTAAATTTTGAAATTAAACTATTTTCGGCGCGATGGCACAATGGGAGTAAAATTTTAAGGTCATAGTTGACGTGTGATGTTTTCGTCCAACGTTTTATGTTAGAATCACGCTTCAGACCTTCTCGTAAGTAGATCATCACCTTCTATGATTTTTGAGAGGGTTCCA
This sequence comes from Luehdorfia chinensis, assembly GCA_019845155.1. NCBI lineage: Eukaryota > Metazoa > Arthropoda > Insecta > Lepidoptera > Papilionidae > Luehdorfia > Luehdorfia chinensis. Next base: position 1,300,837 of record JAHVAK010000612.1, read on the forward strand.
GAGCATGAAAGAATCGGCCACATTTGAAACATGACGTCATTGGAACGCGCCCGCCATTCGACTATTGTCGTGAACTATCTGCTAGCACAGTCGTTTAAGCATAGTTGCAGTTAACGGGAATAACAGTAATGTTGATATCATTGATGGTGTTACTTTAAAAAAAAATCTAATTACAAAGATCTTAACTTGCAACAGTGAGATACACTGATCGTCAAAGCCGCACAGTCTTTGTGTATCCGAGGTAATGACTATAGAATCACAGGAATGCTCGGATACAATTTCAGAGACGTGGCGACATTCACAACCCACAGCAAGGTTCGAAAACTAATAATACATAGTAGAGTTTTCCGAATATTGACGAGTTCGAGTCGTATGTAAATTTGAGGACATGAATATAGTAATCGGGTACTGTGAATTGGTCCCGTACTCTCCGTACGCCGCGTTGATTTGATTTCAGATTGTGGAAAGCATATATAAATTTGGCAATGTATAAAGAGAAATTAATACACGTCACACTTTGATGATATTTACAACACAAGATTTGACAATCATTACAATGTTTTTTTACAGAATTAGCATAATTTATAATTTTTGTTCAGTACAACTAAAAAAACACTTAATTAAAAAGTATTAAATATCACCCAGAACATTTCTGTGTGACACGACACTGCGCCTTTGTTTTATGAAAGCTACTTTTGAACGTTATTAATTACAATTAATTAATGTTTTCTTTATAATGTTAATGTTTTATCAAAACAACTATTTCTAATTACATCGTTATAATTAGAATTTATTTGTTAAATTTATTATTTGTTAAAAATGGAATAAACAAGTCTCGAGAGACAATATAAACTTTAATTAGCAAATTTTACCCTATACTCTCTCTGCGATTTTATTATAAATTACTGTAAAGAAATGTTAATGATTTTATTAAAAATAAATGTTTTTCGAATACAAGAAATACTATTTTATATTATATTTCTTGTTTTATAAAAACATTTATTTGTATTTTAATGTATAATATTTAAGAAAGGGTTTGTTTAAGATTTATGGATAAATTAACTTAAATTAAAAATAACTTTATTGTACAACATAATCAAAAATACAAAAAAGAAAATTAAAATAAAACATGGTGAATATTGTGTATAAAAAATGTAATGATATGAATTAATAAGCTAGTGCGTTTACGTTTTTTTATAGAAAAGGTGACGAAACGAGCAAAACTTTTTTTACTTTTCTATATATTTAATTATATGGACTTATTATTAATTCTGCTTGCATATTATATGATGTTTCCAAATTGAGGAGCGCTGCCTACCCCATATGTAACAAATTCTCCAACAACGGTAATCATGACCACCATTTTTCACACATCCTAAAAAGCAAACAAAGAAGTATCATACAATTTACAAGTAGTTAAGGTAAGTACAGATGTTTTATGCCGTTGTTTGACGACTGAAAAGTTGGCGCCTGCTGAGCTTTGCTTTAAATTCGAAATTCAAAGCAAATACTATAAGTTCTTAAGTTTCATATGTCCAGTGATGACACCAGATCCCAGTGCCCTTCGGGCCAAAATACAGTAACATTTGCACATTACTGCTTCACTGCAGAATCAAAGGCCTGGAGTGGTACCTCCCTCTACGGATTCCTCCATAGGAATCCTACCACAAGTTTACGCAGTTTACGGGTGTGGAATGTTGTTTTCATTGCTTCTTGTCTCTGACACTACATGTAATCGGAGGAGTCCTCTCACCCGATCTAATCACAAAAGCATTAGATGGGGAACTCAAGGGAATATAAATACAATTAACACAATATAAAATAATGAAATTTACGACACTATTATATATTATAACATTGGTTGAAGAATTTAAATCAAATTAGTAATAATGATTGTGATGGTGTATTCCTGACTGATTACTACCTCAGCGACATCTACAGGTTAATAATAAGAACCGCGTTGCCTAGTGGTCAGAGTACCTAGCTGCTACGCCGTGGATTTGAATCCAACATTTGTTTTAAACACACAAAACTTTTCGCCCCCTCGAGAAATGAGACCGGAAATGATGACGATTGGCGAACCATATAGCCGACATTGCGGTAGGAGTTAAAATTTTAAAATTAATAGTCAATTTTAAAATAACGTCCTATGCCTAAGGTATGAGCAGACAACGTACATGCAGTTACTCGCCCTCACATCCCTTATACGATTTAACGCTGGTGCTATACGATGGATGAATGGATCCAGTGCAAGTTTCGAAGACACAAGAATTTCTTAATAAAATAACATTTGTTCTTTTTTAAAGAACTAACTATGCTATCAACATTTAGCTAAGCTTAAAGTTTATGCTGGGATATAGCAGGTTTGATCCTGCGACATCATATTTCGCAGTCCGTACCCTAAACCATTAGGCTATTGGTGCTTAATAGTTGGGCAGATATTGGCTTCAGCACTTCGGGGGTTTGTGGGGCCCCAGTGCTCTTGTGGAGTCACGTGGCTTATAATGAACATTTTTCTTACCCATTAAACTGCTTGGCCATTATTGAGAAGGTACAAGTTGAACTTCAAGTAACATCTTACAGTACTCGTATATAGTACCTACGTTGCAATGGTTGAATCGTTTTAATAACAATAAATTCACAAAATAAAATTTACCAATCTTGAACAAACACCAAGCATGAACCTTCATTGTAAGTGGTAAGAAAAGAAATGAACAATTCAAAGAAAAACACAATCTTTTATATCTCGCTTCCACTGGTCATGTTTACCGGTGCGAGTAATATGTACACAAACTTATTATAAAGAAAGCACATAGGGATACGGGGGAGATCGGGGAAAAATACGCTCCTTAGATCTGAAGCAAAATTAAATCTTAGCAGAAATTTTCGATTACATCAAAAGTAACTACCTACACATACCTTGTGGTGGCAGTGTACGAAAAATTGCGACACCGGTTCATTTCGTGGTTCTTGAAATATTTTACTAAGGGAAATGCCTGGAAAACCTCTTGGCTTCCCCACATTAAAAATACGGACATAGGCAACGAGCTAAAGCCTCTAGGTTGAGAGGCGTTCGTTACTGCCGTTTGCAAACCGAATACAGCTGCAGCACAATGATGGTACATTTTCCGTAATCTTCGCCATTTTCTAAGAATTCTGTATCCAGTAGTAAAGAAATTACAGGAATGACGACAATTTTTTTTTATAGAAGAAAGTTATGAGACTAGCAAAACGACCACCTGATGATAAGTGCAACATCCGCCCATTACAAAAGCTATGTCCCTAGAAGATATATATGTTGCACCATACTGCTCTCGTCACCCTGAGAAATTAGTTATTAAGTTATATGTGCCCAGTAATTACAGTAACTATCCGTGCCGTTCGAAAATGTAGTCCGAAACACAGTAATGTTTACAAACTACCGCTTCCTGCAATACAATCACACCGCGTACACAAGACACATCCGTGTTCCGGGGCGGTTCTCATCGCCCAGAGTTACCGACACACAAGTCGACAGTCCGAATGGAGGCCCGCAGCCTCCCTCGGAAGGATTATTTGACGACTTAAAACTATTTTGGAGATATTCAAAATCGCGCAAGCACGCAGCGAACGCGACAGTCCGACTTTCGAGGTTTTTGTAGGATTATTATTTATGTATTTATGTTTGGGTCATACCAAACCTGGCACGCGGGCCCCTGGCCCGTGAGCACAGTATCCGATGAAGCTGTAAAAGCCAAAAAGGCTAACAGCAATTACATCACCGAAATTACATATATCACAGCAATGTAACTGGCCCTTGGGTGGTACTTACCTAGATGGATTCCTGCATAGGAATCTTACCACCAGTAAAAGTAAACATATATATGCTTTTCTGAAAAATTAGGGAAAGCAGGCGCACACAAAAAAAGTTACTTTCAATTTCCAAAAATTTTTGCAGGTTAGCAATTGGGTAAAATTGTAATTCTTTGGTAGCTTTAGATTAATTAGCTTCTGCCATCGTACGCTAATCTTGGTTTTCAGTGTTGTGTTTAATGATGTATGAGGAAGCCATTGTCCATTTTTCAGATACAAAGGAAAACTACGAAAGCGATTAAAGCAAACACGTCGTACATAAATACACGGTATACATTCATACAAACCGTAGCCCACACAGGCCCATGTAGCCCTCGCAGGATACGAGATGTGACGGGAGGCGAGCCACGTCGCCGCCATTTTGGTACGTCAAAAAATTCTTACTCCCCATTGCGTTCCCACGAGCAGTACAGTGGCAGAATTGTATATTATGGTATTATTCTGCACGAATAAATGCTTTTTTTTTGTACGTGGGGAAATCCTGCATGGATACCCGACTGGCCAGGGGGGCAGCCGGGTTATGTCGGACTCTTACCGACTAAAACCCCACGGTGGTCTCCATCAGCGCTTCAGAGGGGCCAGGGGATCTCCGTTCGGAACGCAACCAAAATTTTAGCCCCACCCGGGGGCAGTGCTACTGCCACCAGCACTCTCTCGGTGCTACCACGATGACTCGAGACCATTTTGAGTTATACTCGTTATCCTTCGTACGATCCGTATGGCCATCCTCCGCTGGATACTGTAGAGTTTTGTTCTACAGCGTCGGATGACTAGCCTTTTTGCCATTACGGGCACCCCGTACAATGCTACGGATCGTACTACTCCCGCATAGAGGCGGCGGACTTCCTCCCTCGGCCCCCCGAGATTGGGCAGCAGTCTGTGCATGGCACCCGCTACCCTCTCGATCCGGGGGACTACGCGTCGAAGTGTTCTTCAAAGTCCCAGCGACTATCCAGATGGAGGCCCAGGTATTTCATATACCGGCCCACTCTGACTTCCGACCCACCTACTCGGACGCACGAGTCGGGAGGTTCCTTGCTACGCGGCAATTTGTGGAAACATAGCGCCTCGGTCTTGTGGGGGGCTATCTCCAGTCCCAACTCGTGGATTTTGGCGACGACGACTTCTGCTCCAAGCTCGGCGAGCTCCTTAGTCTTCTCGAAGGTGTTCCCGATGGCGACCACCAGTGTGTCATTTGCATAGCAGATGACGTTTACACCAGCGACGAATAAAGTCTGTCCGTACATTACCTTAGTCGCCTATTACGACTCGGTTGGAAAGAGGAAGGTGCTATTCTACTCTGCCGGAAACGTGTCGGTATAAAGTACAGCATATACGGTATTTTCTGACGATTGCAAGCTAATAACTTTAAATTGGAGTTAATTTACCCACTGAATTTAGTTTTTCATTTATTCACTTTCAGACTAATTAGATGGTCTTAAACCGGTCTGAAATACATCGCATATTTATAATGTTCTGGTCTATTGATGAACAGAACATCTTTCATATTCCTATTAATTTTATCAGTCGTATATTTTAAGCATCCCTTTCCTGAGAAACTTTGACGAGTCAACGAATATTTTTATATTTCTCTTCAGTAAAATTGTGCAAGTGTTGACTATTTTAGCTCTAGTTCCTCTCTCTGCTACTCTCGGAATATCAAAGCAACTGGACACAAATGTCAAGCGACCGCAGTATGTACTATGTTAAGACTCGGCAATTTTCTTAAAAATTTTATTGTAATATATTGTATACGAGTGTGTTAAAATAACATAAGCAGACAATAACAACCTTTTGGGATTTATTACCTACTAATAATTATTTAATCAAAAAACCGGCTTCTAACAGTTTCATAATTTTTACATGAATCCTTTCATCAGAACCAACATTATAAGAATTTTCCAAATCGTTCCTATCGTAGTTCTGAGGTAACCAACATAAAGAAATACTACCGAATTGAGAATCTTCTCCTTTTATTGAAGTCGTTTGGAAAGCCACACATCGATAATATTACGAAACTGTTATTTGTTTAAATAAATCAAAAATAACTACGAAATAATAACGTGATGATGATAACAATCAACGGTTTTAAGTTAAATTTATTATTCAAAAGCCGTTTCTGTTTTAAATTTCAAACTATTTTGAATCTATAATATATTTTAAAAAATGGATCGACGTGGCCTATTAATCAGTACGCCGCGGATCTTAGGTTCGAATACAAGCGGCCGCCAATATTTGTGCACAAACACAAATTATTGGCTTTCGGGTTTGATTGTATTGTGATTGCAACCGTGTTTCCGGTACTGCTTCCTAGCCTACCTCTTCGACGATTCGACGATCTTATCGCACTAAAAACATAATCACTAAACATTTCTAAACTTAAAAACATATTACTGATAACACTGTTTATATCGCACTAGCTTATTTTGACGGCTACGTGTGTTTACAATTAGATGCGGTATCACTCATAATTTTAAATGATTACGCTTTGTGTGGCACTGTACTGAGCTTGCCACCTTGAAAAGTGAGTGATAGTCATTACTGGGCAATTACTGGGCATATGAGACTTAAGAACTGTTGTTTCAGGGTGACGATAGAGATATAGAAATAATCTGGGTGACACAGCATTTCTTATTGACAGACGTTGCACTTACTATCAAGAAATATATGAACATTTTGCCCGTCTAGTCACTTTCAGTTGTAAAAAAAATCACCACTCTTGGCGCCCTTAGATAGTTGCTGCTCAATACACACCACTGAAGTCGAAAATGCGACACGTGTTTCTCCTTAAAACGAGGCATTATCGAGTGACATTGACTCTACGACCGATAGTCTGTCTATTAATTTCAGTGCTGTGTATTGTCTACGGTAAAGGTAGAGAGCATCTGGTGGCAATTCCAGGTGGCAGCAGTGGTGGTAGTTTGCTTGTACACGCTATGGTGGTCGGGCGGTGCTCTTCAAAAAGTAGGAAATGCCCACCATTTTTAATTTTGCATGCGGAGTTTAGAAAATTAACTTTCTTTCCTTTGTGAATATTCATTAAATCGTAATATGAAGTCCTTATGCGGCCAATGCTACAGCCACGGGATGACACATGTTGCAAGTTTTCGAAAGTCGCCACCACACGGCTAATAGTGGATACTACATACATACATATGGTCACGCCTCTTTCCCATTGGGGTAGGCAGAGACCATATCTCACCACCTGCTACGATCCTGACACACATCTTTCGCATATTCTACTCTCATTATGGTTTCATACAAGCTCGTCGGTTCCGAAAAATTTTGACGTGGCCTTTCCTTAAAACGACTTCGATCTGATATGTCGACCCACCCTTACCGGCTTGCCTATTCACACTCGCCTCATAAATCCTGTTTCGTCAATATCCTTTCATCCATCCTCTCTACGTGTCCATACCTCCCTAAGCATCCCTTTCTCTATCTTTGTCGCTACATCTTCTAACACACCGCAACGTTCCCTTATCACGCTGTTCCTCACTTTGTCCATCAAAGTCACTCCAGCTGCACATACATGTGGGGACCGGTACGCCTCTATGTACAGCCAGCCAATAGTGGATACTGTAGAAAGTATAGCTATTAACCACTAATTAACTAATTACGTTCAGGTGTACTGTGTGCCCGTTTATCACCCTTATGTCAAAAGCGCGCATGTTCCACGCAATACCACAATTTATAAATCTTTACCTCAGCCCTGTTACATTAGGATAATTTTGAACAAGTCTGACACTTGGAAAGCAAAAATTATATTTTACTCAAGTCACAAGTAATAAATGTTTTGTATTAAATTAAAATATTGCACTTACGTATATACGTAAACTTTAATAGCGGATAATAATTTAATAAACTGAAAATATTTGATAGAATCGGGTGTTACTTTGAGGAAATCCATTATAGTGCAGAAGAAAAAAAAAATTGATCTTAGCAAATTAACTTTGTTACTCGTACTCTCCTATACCGTTATAATATATCAAATATTTGAAGTAGTGCCATTTCTACGTGCAAATAATAATTACTGTTGGGGTAATGATAAAAGTATTTTATGTATCTTATAAGAATAGTTAGATAAGTCGTTTATTTGGACACTACAACACAGATACAATTTACATATAAGTTACATTGTATGAATAGCCAAAAAAAAACTATAAACTAAAGGCTTATTATAGGTATGGAAATATAAAGCAAACGACAAAAAAAGGTAACCCGAAAATATAATTTAATCTTATCATATGAAACCAACAAAACAAAACTTTGAAAGCTCTATCTAATTTCGTGCAGTAGTTTTTTCGTGATGCGCGAACAAACATACAGACAGACATACGGACAAACAAAAATTATAACGATAATTGTTTTGACTTCTATTGCTCTTTTAAAGACACTTCATATTAATGTTTCTTAAATATCTCCTACGTACAGACAATGGCCAGGAACAATTTTATTAAATTTATAGATTTTAAGGCATTGAATGGTTTTTCAGCACCGGTTCATTTAATATTAGATTTCTTTCAGTGTCACAAATATTTAAGAAATAATAATGTTGTTAACATGGTATCAAAATAGGGGTTTTTAAATTCTTGTCTATTTGAATGAATTTACATCTTGCAGCAAAACAGAAATAATATATTCATTGGCTTTATCCTTTTGACATTGACCGGACTTCTGATTTACAGTTTTAGGGCTGTATTTCAATTTCCAAACGATTTTTTTTCATTCGTGCATTATATTATGTTTTACTTTTTGCTTTGGTACGATAAACTGACTGATTTACAATCAATATAACCGTTACTATGTCAAAATAACGCTCTACATAATGTGATTAATTACTTAATAGATTGCGATTTTCATAAAACGTTGCTGCACTCTAATCGCATTTATTCTGTATCGTAGCTGCGTTGACTGACATAAATTACACATGCGATGCACAGATGCGGAATAACTGTCCGTGGGAATCTAACCCGTGACCCTACTGGTGTACAGAAGTTACAGGCACTGCATTAACCGGGCCGTTTTATTGTTGATTGATGATTAATTGATTTGGATGAAGATATTATCATCATCAGCTAGTATACAGTCGGTCTCGATGTTTGTCACCTTGTTTTAAAATTGTAAAGAGTCGTAATATCTCCGAAAGTCAATATGACGAAATTGAAAATGATGATAAATCAAATGTCAATTATATGAAAGCAAATCTGTAATCTTTTCAAAAATGATACAATAAAATAAAAATTAAAAAAAAAATGCATGAATTCGAGACGAAGAACTTACCCTTATCTCGTTACTCGCTTCAAGTCGCAAGCAATACGCAACAAGCAATGTTTTAATTTAATAACAGTCACACAGTCCCTGTAGCGCGGCGTAAAAAATGAAATACGTTGTGACAGCCCTTGGGAAAACTGCCTGCCCCTTGTTCCTATATAAACCTGCGAAAAAAGCCACAACTATTCAGAAAGAGACGAAGAGTTCTAGGGTTAACATTATTTTCGAAAATCAAAAAGTCCTCGGTGATTATGATTTTGAAATAATTTTAAATCAAATTTAGAAGACAATGTAAGTAAAATATATTTTGACAAAATGTCATGTTATTGGTTTACTTTTGCTTCCACCACCACCACCATTTCAGCCTACCATTAGTCCACTGCTGAACATTGGCCTCCCCCATAGAGTGCAACAAAAGTTTGTAGATCTCATTTTGGGGGGATTTTGCCATAGTTGCCACGCTTGGCAGGCGGGTTGGCAACCGCAGTTTATTTATTATAATGTTCCAGGAAGATGCTGCTGCCCATCTTCACTTATTTTTAATTATTGTTCGTCTATAACTTATAATCAACAATATCTGTATATTAATAAAGTAAAGTTATAGCCTATTAATGTCCCACTGCTGAGCAAAGGCCTCCTCTCATTTCTGAGAGGGTTTTGGAGCCACGTCCACCATGCTGCTCCAGTGCGAGATGGCGGATTTCACATTTCCGCTGGCACTTGTATAGTAATAAATCAGCACTATACCCTCTAAACATCACCGGGTATCAAACCAGGTCACTTGCGTACTAAGAAAATTAAGACGAGCGCCCGGCCCCTGAAGTAATTTGTACTCTTTTTTAAACCCACTTTGCGGCTACATTGTAAACCTTTTCAAGCCTCCGTCCGCGCAATGTGTAATGTAAAATATTGCGCGCACGTAGGAATGTGAGATTTGGCATAGTTAAAGTTCATATGCAGAAGGAGAGAAAATGCATACAAAATATATGTAACAAATATATTAAATAAAAAAAAATTGTTAATGCATTACGGTCGAATTTCGACTATTGGGCGAACACTAGGTCATATTAATTTATCATCAATTTCATTAACGTGAAAGTTATTAGCAATAGCTTTATCGAAAATGCAATAGAATCTGTCACTTACAGCCATTGTTTTTGTACTTCTAGAAGAAGTGGTTTGATTGTGGTTTTCGTTACATAAAATAGTTTAAAAATTACTTAATAGGTAATGGTCATGAAAAGCAAATGTATGTGCATCAATAAAGCAACTGAAGCATTTTCATTATTAAAAATCTCGTGTACACGTATACAAGAAGAGTTGGTTGCTGGAAAATATATTTAAGGAGCTCTCATTACAAAAACTGGTGCTTGAAAAATAGGAGATATAATTATAACTGATTTTGATTTAAACTTATTTTTTTTATTAAATAAAGTGACGAAACTAACAAAACGTTCACCCGATGGTAACATCTGCCCATAAAAAATGCTGTGTCAGTCAGAACAATTCTATGTGACACAACACTGCGCCAGTTACCCTGAGACATCATCAGTACTAAGTCTCATATGCTCAGTGATTACGATAGCTCTTAGTGCCCTACAAACCGAAACAGTATGTTTTCACACTACTGCTTCACGGCTGAATAACTGGTATTGATACCTACCTAAACGGATTATAGGAAACAAATATTACATTTCTTTAAAGGCATTTTTTAATCAACTCCGAGTTTTATTAAAAAACTGATGATTACGAATTAGTTATGTCTCTTGATAACGTATTATGAAACATAGTTTATGAAATATACAGTCAATTTCAATTCATATAATTTTTTAGTACCTCGTAATCATTAAAAAAATATTTCTTTTGGTTTTCATAATTTTCATGATGGTTTAAAATTATTTTATTTACCATTACAAATGATTTTTAACGTATTATATTGATTTCAGATATCAAAATGAGGAGAAAGTGGATATTGGCATTGTTATCCCTTTTGCTTTTGGCAAATCTAATTGCATGTAAAAAAAATGGAAATTTTACTAACATTGTAAAGGCAAGTCATAAGAATGAAAATATTTTGCACGAAAAGGCTAATGAAAATCGAATAAAAAGATCTTTACAAGATGAAAACGAAAAATCATTTATGCCCTTAAACTCTAAACTTTTCGATTTTGACTTAGAAGAAAAGGACAAAAAAATAAACTCTGATGCAGAGAAACCATTTTGGGGTACACGCGGTAGACGAGACAGCTCTGAAGAAAACTTAGGCGGCATGTATAATAGTAACTACGATTATTCAAGGGAAATCTGCAATAATTGCTATAAAAATGTAAATAGTAATGCTTTAAATAGGAGAGACGATACAATATCTCCTTTTTGGGGTAATCGCGGTAGAAGAAATTCGGATGAAATTGAAGACAATATTATAACTGAGAAGCCTTTTTGGGGAAACAGAGGAAGAAGACAAGAGGATGAGCCGTTTTGGGGCAATAGAGGAAGAAGAGAGGAAACTAAATCAAAAACTGATAAGATTTCAAGTGCACCATTTTGGAAGAATAATGATGTCACTGAACCTTTTTGGGGAAACCGGGGTAGAAGAAGAGAAGCTGAAGCGATACATCACGTTATGCATGAGGAGACTGAACCATTTTGGGGTAGTCGTGGCAGAAAAAAAGACAAAACACAAAATGGGATAAACGAAGAATCTGATCCATTCTGGGAAAACAAAGGAAGGGGTGAATCAGGTTTAAAAGATAATATTATTAACGCTATGAAATATATTGAAGACAATGTAGAAAATCTTTCAAGACTACGACGAGGTAATAACATGGAAACTCCTTTTTGGTCTAACAGAGTACGGGATAGTAAATTATTAAATTTATTTAAAGGGTTTGGAGGAAGTAGGCTGCGGCGTAAGCCAAACCCTATGGAATCAGAGACAGTGCTCAATGACAGAATTTACGCTGAGCAACCTCGATATATTTTAGTCGAGAGAAGTAGCCGCTCCTCAGCGGAGGACGATCCGTTTTTTATATCTAGAGGAAAAAAGTTTACGAAAACAAAATTTTTGGAAGCATCTAGAGGTAGACGCGCTACTATAGAAGAACTAGTAGAGTCTGTCAGGAACGACCCTTTTTATATCGCACGGGGTAAAAAAATCGTAGAAAATATTAAATTTGGAAATTCATCCATCTTAAAGGAAGAATTTGAGAAGGCAGAAGAATTAATTTGTTCCACGATAGATTTATTGACAATGAAAGACAAGGAAAAAGAAGTGAAAAGGGAAATAAATGATAACGAAAGGAACAGGAGAACTATATTAAAAAAACTTGCTGCTCAACTGAAAGTCGATCCATATTTTGTTAGCAGGGGCAAGAAAAGCGGCATTTTTGGAGAAAATGGGGAACATATAGAAGAATTTATAACACAAGTGGCCGCAATGTGCTATTAAAAAATCTACTTATCTAAGTGAAATGAATTTTAAAAGTGTGGCTGCTACAAAATCAATTAAGTATGTTTAACCAGTGCAATTATGAATAAAAAATTTCGTATCGACTATTTTTCACTTTTCGTTGCCACTACCAAATTCAGCAAGTTTTTTGTATTGTATAGATAATATACTTACGGTAATGAATATGCTATCCATATACAAATAAGTATAAAAACAGTTTAAACGTTTTTTTTTAATCAAAAAATTGTAAAATAAAAGGCGTACATATTTAGTGTGACGTCATTTAATAAATTTGCAATATTATAAGTACATGATACCTATTCTGTCCAAGCCTATTACAAACTGATACTTGTGTCATTTTCCGGATATGTAAGCTTTGAAGAGAATATTTTTGAGCAATTCGTTTTTGAGTAATTACACATAGATATACAAATTTGAATAGTATAGACATGAATTATGGTACCGTTATACAGTAAACATTGCTTCACCTAACATGTAACATGGTCACAATTTTGCACAAACTATTGAATGCAAAATTTCCGCTAGTACTTATTATTTTCATACGGAACAAGCAATGAAATAAATTTGACAAGCCTCAAAAATGGTAAACCTATGAATTAAGTGTCATAAAAAGCGCAAAGAAATATGTTTCTAAAATATAACACCTACAATTCGTATGTGTTAAATTTAGTGCATAAGTGTGCTTTAAGAAAATTATGTTTTCGATCCACGTCAACAATGTTTATTTCGGAATAGCTCCATATGTTTCTAAATCCTATTTTAATAGTAAACATCTGTACATTCCACATCTGTTAAAAGTCTAAAATCAACGAACAATTTTAATGACCGAAAGCACGTTTTTTGTGCCCCCATATAACTTTACTCCAATACACATGGCACAACTATTTAAACAGTAATATTATATTGGACATTCAACACTTCCTTGATATGGATAAATACACGTATAGTTTTTCTAAAACACTTCATTTATATAAAACGTCTATATAAGGTACATAGCAGGCCATAATGGTCCATAAGTGTGAAACTTCAAATAATACTGCAAAATGTTAGAAATATGTTTCGTAATTTTTCGACAAAACAACGCATAATTATTTGACATTTAATGTCTTAACTTAATAATCTCAATACAATACGCTATGAAACGTATGACAATACATACATCCGACCATAAATGTTTTAAAAAGCTGAAACAATCAACGAAAAACAAATTACGATGAATAATTAGGCTCTTCATGAACAAACTTTCGATTCAAGCGTCACAAAAACACCTAACATCAATTTAAAACTTTAATAGGAAACGTTTAAGGTAACGTTTCGGAGAGCGAGAAACCCTGTAGGCCGTGAAATTCGTTCAGACTCTCCATAGCAGTAAGTGATTCGTCGAGTCTTCTCTTCCCGCGTCTTCAGACATCGTTGAACTTCTAAAGTCTTCATAACCGTCTCCACCAGAAATAATCAATGTTTCTTTATTATTTTGTGTACTCTCCGTTTGTTTCTGTAATTTTTCCGCGTTAGTTGAGCGTCGACTAAGAGCTTTTGACTTCAGCGTTTGAGCTGGTTTCACTGGTTGCTTCTGCGGCGCAGGGTTCTCGACTATCGTCAAGAACCGTACGTGGCCCGTATGACCATACGTAATACCTAGAAAATATAGGTCAATTAATAATTTTATGTTAAATTAAACCACCTATACATTCGTATAGGGGGTTATATACATTGTAGGGCACAGATCACATCACTTTTAAAGGTGGTTGAGGATGTACGTCATGACTGTTCAACATATTAACGGTACTGCATTTTACTATTCTAAGGTGTTTTATAATAAATAAATAGATATTATTTATTGTAGTACAATCTCATAATCTTTTACATAACTACATTTAAAGAATTTTTGATTTAAAAAGTATTTAATGTAAAGTTAAACAAAGAAATAACGTGCTAGATAAAAACTAAACGTCTAACATCAGGGAATGAGATCATATTTGCTGCAGTGGAAATTTACTAGTTCCAGCCCACTACACTAGCTCGCAGTGCCCTTCAGACCGACGGATAGTAATGTTTACACACTACTACTTCACGGCAGAATAAATGACCAGGCGGTGGTATAGGTATCACCGCCTTACCGCGTTATTCTGCCTAGACGGATTATTGAACAGGAATCCTCCCACCAGTAAAAGTATTGGTTCTAATACTTGGCATTATCTTTTTCTTCTTCTGCCTCTCAATAGTCTACTTATGTCTAGGTCCTTATGGCCGAATATCGAAAGATTTTCCATAATCATCACCCTTGACAGGTGGATTGCTGATCGCAGTACCAGATCCTTCTCATCACAAAGACGCATAAGACGCTGCTGCCGGACGTCATAGCATGGCAATATATATCCTACATATATATATACGACAACTTATGGCTAAGATTAATATAGTATAATAGTGCCCGGGGTACTTGACCTAGTTGCCTTGTCCGGCAAACACGGTAAAGTGCCGGGTAAGTGACGCCGGCGTCCCGAGCTACTGCTGTCTCCTCCTGTTTCTTCCCGATCTTAACCCCAAGTCCATTTCCTAACTAATCCTTTATCGGTCCTCTCCGCGAGTGGTTACAGTGCCAAGAGCTAGTTACTGTTGGGAACGCAATACGGAGCAAACATTTCAACTTGTACCTTGTAACTTGTAATGGGGGCAACGTGGTTCGCCTCCCGTCACGTCTTGTTTATTGCAGAGGCGAAAAGTGGGCAAGGGATGTGGTTTCTGCCTACCTCTTACCCCTTATATCCTTAATGAGAGGTTGCTGTCGTGCTTCAAGTAGATCAAGAGGAAATAATCATAGCAGCTTACTAACCAGTTAGTTGTGGTACAGTAAACGCTCCAGTTCGAGGGTTAGGAGAATTGTGAAGGGGAGCGGTGAGCAGGACTCCAGCACTAGTTCCTACCCACAGAGTGTCGCGATGGGCCAATAAGGCTGTCACTCGAAGACATGCCGCTTTGTGTTGTCGGATTATTTCGTCGCAACCTGTTGCAAAGGGTAAAAATTTGTAAAGATCTTATGTTCATGGCCATATCTTACATCGCTTCAAAGTTGAAAGGATTTGTTTGATTGGCAATTGCAATACCAGACCCCTTGCACTTTTGAAGCTGTTATCCGTACCTGGGGTCGGTATTTGAAGACTGCATAGTTGATGAGTTTATTTTCTAACCTATCTGGGACCAGAAAAATTTCATGACGTTTTCCTTAGACAAGTTTTTTACGGAGCGAGATGGTACTACAGATTCTTTTAGGCTATTTATTTGAACAGCCACATCACAATTTCCAAATTCCAAAATTAAAAATACAGATTACATATAGATATAGTGCTGCTATGTGCAACAATTAAGGCATACATAACATTACATAGTTATTATGTTAGATACTGTTACAAATAAATATAAAATAAAAAAACACTAATAATTTAACAAATAGAACAATTATAAAAACGAATTATTTTATTTTTAAAGGTCGAAAAGTTCGTGGAAGATATCCATATTGAGTAACTCGATGCGCGTGCATATGTCGTTATACAGTATGACATCATCTTTGTGATAAGAGATCTTTGGCCAATATAAGTAAGAAAACAGGATTTAGAAAGCTTTTCTATAGGATATCTGGGATATCTACAGGGCAGCTGTGCCCTGAGGAATCTCTTGAAACAAGTGACTACAAGTGTTTTTAGGAAAACCAAGCTCAAAGTGTCTCGTCGATTGCATAAAGTTTCTTTTTTTTATCTAAAATTGTAACGTTTTTTATACAATGCACGAACAGTGCATTGTTTGGTGCTCAGGAAATAAAACCTGATATTTTTTGTCATCGTGGAAGTTAAATGTGAGTTTAGAGTCAACGGTTACACCCAAACCTCTAATTTCATAGACTCTCTTTAATTAAGTGCCATTAAAGCAGTAGTTAGTGGTAATAGGCGTTTATTTCTGGTATATTTGATGTAAAAACACTTAAAAACATTGAGAGCCATATTGTTCAGCGTACACCAGTCGCAAATTTTTAAATAACCCCGATGTAACTTCACATGGTACGAATGTTTTAATGGTTATATAAATGTTTTTATAACATTGAAAATTTACTATGTTTGATACAGTTACTAAAATCATGAATGAAAGTAAGAAATAAAATAGGACCCAAGTGAGAACCCTGAGGCAAACTTGATCTTGCTATACAACTTTCGGATTCGTAGCCACCGACAGCAACGGTTTGCGGTCGATCGAAAGATATGACTGAAACCATCCCAAATAGGAGACTCTTATACCATACCATTGCAATTTCATCAATAGCATGGCGTGGTCTACCTTGTGAAAGGCGCGGGAGATATCCATATCATCATCACTTCAGCGTATCGATAGTCCACTGCTGAACATAGGTCTCCCCCATAGAGTGCTACAAAAGTTTGCAGCTCTCATTTTGGGTGGATATTGCCATAGGTGTGCCAATGTTCGCCACGCTTGGCAGGCGGGTTGACAATCGCAGTTTATTTATTCAAATGTTCCAGTAAGATTCTGCTGCCCATTTTCTAGTTTTCATTTTCCCTCAGTCGACTTTTACGGCACCCACAGGATGAGATGGGCTGGTAGTTTCTCTTAAGCGTGGTGAAGTGGCGACACGGCGTGAGAAATCCGTGTAGATCGCGTCAACTTTGAGGCCATCGTCCAATAAATAAAGATCCCTCGATAAGTCATCGATAAAGGTCGTTTGAACCGAGTGTCCGTTGCGGAAATCATGCTGATGTTGAATCAGTAGTGTAAACATGATGTGATAATGATGTGTACACTACTGATTTAAACAATTTGGAAAAACAAAAAAGCTATCACTAAATAGCAACGATACCATTTGCTACACTATTTTATAAAGAGAGAAATGTCCCTAGGTCGTTTTTAAGTACTGTTTGCTTTTCAAATAAAAGGCAACTTTAAAAAAAGAACGAGGTAGTTATTATATCTCTAATTGTTAATATTGTTCAGCAACTCAAGACTACAATAACATGAGTAAAATAATATTATAAAACTACTACTGAGGTATTGGTCCGAATTCTAGCTGAAGCTTACGTTTGCATACAAGAAATTATTGACCATCGGATTCTATCTAACGTATAAAGTGACGAAACGAGCAAAACATTCAATTGAAGGTAAGTGCAATGTCTGCCTATAACAGATGCTGTGTCACAGAAAATGTCTGTGTAGCACCACACTGCACCCATCATCCTAAGACATCAGTTCTTACGTCTCATATGCCGAGTAATTACTGCTGGAAACACAGGTAATGTTTGCACATTACTGCTGGACAGCAGAGTAACTGACAAAGCGATAGTGCCTTCCTAAATGGACTCCTGCACAGGAACCCTACCACCAGTAATAAAGGTAACACATGTTCTACATACCATGTAACATCTTGGTGACTTGCGGCGTGATATTGATCTCTGCTAACTGTTCTCGGGAAGTCGCGTTGTAACAACGTAGCTGCGCTGCGTTATGTAGGGACAGCCATATTGAGCCACCGGCTACCGCCATGTGACTTATCGGTTTCGTCTCCGAACTTATTTGGAATGTTTCGTCAACCTGAGCAGAAACAAATACTTTACATCATTCTCATAACTTTTTTTATTGTGGATGTATGTTGGAATGATGCAAAGCAGTTTACTAGACGATAAATAAAATAAAACATATTTACGATTTACGACAACTTCCGAATACTGTCGAAAGCTATCTTTGTAGCTTAGTGGAGAAGATATTATAGTGTTACAAGTGTACGCGCAACCACAGAGGCTTTCTCTCCCAACCTACCGTGCCTGATGCGGAGTTAGGCTTAGATTCAGGGTCAGAGACGGGGACAATGGCAACACAACCAGATCCAAAAACCAACAACTTGTATTTAAGCCGAATGTTGGCCCCGGTCGGGATTCGAACCCAGGATAGCATAGAAGTTATTCTAGCCCTACCTTCTGAGAGTGCATTCTAGCCTACCTCCGATCTTATCGCTTCAGCGTTACATCAGGCGCGGGTAGGTTGGGACGATTGTGTGCCTCTGTGGTTGCACATACACTTGTGGCACTATGATACCTCCCGCGCAGTTGACAGCTCCCGATTCGGAAGTTGTCGCCGTAGTCGAAATCGGCCCGAACGACATTTATCAATCAATTAAGATTGATTGATTACTGTTTCATCATCATCAACATCATGTCAGCTTATCACTAGTCCACTGCTGAACATAGGCCTTCTCCGCAGATTGCCACAAAAATTGATAACTCTCATTTTGGGGGTGTATTTTGCTATAGTTGCCACGCTCGGCAGGTGGGTTGGCAACCGCAGTTTATTTATTCAGATTTTCCAAAAAGATGCTACCCATCTCCTGGTTATCATTTTCCCTCTGTCGACTTTACGAAACCCACGGTTTGAGATGGGGTGATAGATTCTCTTCAGCCGCTACCACAAGGCATTACTCTTTACTGCACACCAAAACATCAACATAAACAAAAAAAACATAATGGAAGTACAACAACAGTGGTATAGCCGGTCAGGATCATCACCTGCAAGGAATGCGGGTTGATAATCTTGATGTTGGAGTGCGTGGCGCACCAGAGCTTGCCGCCCGACAGCAGCATGCTGCTCACGGGCCCGCTGCCCGTGCCCACCGAGATCGTCGACCGCTCCGACCACGAGCCGTCTGCAATTCAGAATAGTCATTTCATTAGTAACAGCCTATAAATGTCTTACTTCCGAGCGTACGTTTACTGGTGGTAGGATAACAAAAAAATAAGGCCGTTACTTTAACTGAAAAATATAGATCAATTGCTATATTCTAAACGACGGGAAAATGTAAGTTAGTTAAATACACATTTCATCTTGTCTTTTGTTTCGTTCCGTGGATATATTTTATGACAGGAGATAATAAAGAGCATTGAGCCGAAATATGTGGGAATAAAATTTCGCAATTAATATATTTAATAATTACTGGCAAATACCATATTCAGAGATAGAGAGACCTACTTTTGTACAAATATAGCATTTTTTTTTGTATTTTGCAATAAAAAGTTAAAACTAAAAAAAATTAAGTAAAAACTTACCAATATCCCGGCAATAAACTACCAGGTCACCATTACCAAGAGCAACGAAGACTTTGCCCTCCATATACCTGTACAAAAATAATGTGTATTCAGAAGTTGATAACAAAGAAGGTGTCACAAGTCACATTTAATTTATAGCAGAATATCCCTGTCTCTTATTCTGGATAGTTGATCATACACCAACAAAAACTCTACAATAAGGTGAAATATGGACTCTTTTGGCGTCAACTCGAAAAGTAACGGTAGTGTTTTAACTTAATTCTGTAATTTTGTGTATATTTTGAGTTTTGATGATTAATATTGATTGTTTATTAAGCAGAAAGTGCTTGTGAAAGTGTACATTGGAGAATTCGATTTAAGATCAGAATTGTACTTTCCGTTTTGTCTCCATCAGTCCAGCAAATGTTCAAAGTCAACTATCATTTTTGTGTTGATCGAAATTTTTAATTAGATATTGTCACGTTCGTGACTGGCTTGACATTGGCAGAATTATTGAGAGAGGCCAGAATTAAAAGAAGAAGAAGGAGTAGGTGAAATATGTATATGAATAAACTAGCTGTGTTCCGCAATTTTGACCACATAAATGCACCGTCTGGCATAGCCCCTCGCTAACCAGAGTTACAAAGTAACATTTAAAGTAAGGCCCTTCTTTGAATAATCTTTTCGGGTATTTAATGCAAAAACATTTTTTAAAATCGGATAAGTATTTACTGGGATTAGCGCGTTCAAACATACAAGCTCTTTAATATTTGTATTATCAGCGGGAAAAATAATATGAAAGTAATATATATAAGCTGATCTAGTTCTGCACTTATCCGCTATACATACATGGTCGTCTCTTATCTTTTCAAAAGTGTAAACCCTGTAAGTGTGTAGTATTCCTATCCAGAAATCGTAGAAAGATGGCACCCGAGGTCAGTTATTCTGCCGTGAAGTAGTAGTGTGTAAACATTACGATGTTTCGGTTTGATAGGCACCGCAAGCTAGCCTAGTCACTGGGCATATGAGACTTGAAGAACAGATGTCTCATGGTGACCGGCGATGTGTGGTGTCACACAGAAATGTTCTGGGTAACTCAGCATTTGGGAAGACGTTGCACTTACCACTAGGTGAACTATTCGCTCGTTTCGTCACTTTATCCAATAAAAAATATAGATTATTTACTTGAATATGTATCAGGCATTATAAAGGAACTAAAAAATTACACTCACACGATGGAATGGACACCAGAGTTGTGTTGAAGCTTAACCTTATTCTTCTTGATCCGGATATTGTCCAGACAATTATAAACGTGTATACAGCCATCTTCAGTGCCGAGCCACATTGTAGGTTGGTTCGCTGTAGTACCGCTGTCCTCTGAAGATTGGCGACTGGTGGGTGATGATAAAGTTCCTGGAGTCAGTCAAAATTTGGTTAGTGTCTGTTAATTTTACTTAATCAGTGAGTACTGCTATTTTCACATTTAAATTAATCGTGTTTTATACCCTATATCCCCCTTAATACTCCGTTAAAATAATTTTAATGTTTTCTTTGAAAAAAAAACCGTATTTGCAAAAAGAACGTTGAAGACGCCATCTGTTGACACTCTGTTTAAATAACGTGCACGACAGTTGTCCATTGGAGTTGTTTACATTATTTAAAGGATGTATAGGCGCCATCTGTCAGCTAATATATTCAAATTGTTTATTAATCATTCTACCACTATCCTTAACTCTGATCATCTTTGAGTATATTTGGACCACTAAAATGTATTTGCCCATGTCTTAATTTAATATCTCATATATATATTGTTAATTTCGGTAAGTATTCTAAATATAACATACTTTACTGTCGGTATTAAATATGTTCTAAAACATAATATCGTTTTCTGCCTCTTAGTTTATATACTACACTATGTAATTAGGGGTCCATAATTTAGAGTTAGGGGATATTTTTCTTATTATATTTTAGCGATTTTAGATACTGAAAAAATTACGTATACGTAATAGTAAAACCCAAAATTATGAATTGTGATTCGCCGTGTGGTCGCGGCATAAGAGAATCTACAACCCCATCTCATCCAGTGGGTGTCGTAAAAGTCGACGGAGGGAAAACAAAAATCATAAGATGGGCAGCAGCATCCTCCTGGACAATCTGAATAAATAAACTGCGGTTGCCAACCCGCCTGCCAAGCGCGGCAACTATGGCGAAATCCTCCCAAAATGAGATCTACAAAATATTGTGGCAATCTATGGGGGAGGTCTATGTTCAACAGTGGACTAGTGTTAGGCTGAAATGATGATGATGAATTGTGAATTATACAATTTTTTTTTAAATATGATTCCTCGGACTATGATTTCTTCTGAATAGATGCGTTTTATAGACTTAAATTTCACATGCACAATACAACCAGACCCGAAAACAAATCAACAATCGCTGTTTTTGCAACCATATTGGCTCCTGCTGGGACTCGAAACCAAGACCCGCGGCGTTCGTTTCTGCGTGTCATCGGACTGGATAATTTAGGTCCAGCATATTTAAGATGAATATCTTGCCATCAGACGGAGGCCAGAGGTTTGCGTGGAATGTAATGGCCTGAACGGTTCTAGATCACCGCTACCACACGGCGTGACGGATGATCAAAGTGTATTCTTCTAAGCTACGAACTACGTGCGATTCGGAGTAATGTTAAAAAAAAATTAGTTGTCTCTAAATACAAGCAAATATTTGGAATATCAAAATTAAATTACCAGCCATAACACGTCCAGGTACTTGGTTGTGAAATAAAAAGCGTAAAATACTTAGGTTAGAAAAATGTTCAACAAGGAAACATGGATTAACATTTTAATAGGTAAAGTGATTGTATATTAAAATATTAATAGGAAAAAAATATGAAAATACAGTTTAAAATGTATATAGGTTTAGTTTTGACACAGAGTGAGAGACTAGGCGGAATTAACTTGGTCGTTAGCCCGTAGTCCCGTAGTCTTCTTAGTGGCCCGTAGACCCGAATGATTTTTTCAGTTCTTTACGCCGGCAGTCATGAACGTTAACTCTAATATTATTATATAGAAAAAGCCGGACACATCATTTAGACTTGGTCATTTGTCAGAATTCTATAGACATCCGAATAAGGGTGAACGACCAACTGTAGTTCCACCATTAAATTATAACTTTATTTTGCTTATGGTAAGCAAAGATATTAATAGATATTTAGCACATAGTAAGTGAAGTACATATAGAATGCTATGGACTCATATACCTTTGTCTACAGATAATGTATTTAGAGAATATAAATGATGTAAAGTAAAACAAGTTACAACAACCCCTGCTAAAATTGTAAAATTGCTTTTCAATAAACGAATATTTTTAATAAATGAACAAACGGTAGGAAAAGATTAAATCGTGCAAGTAAATGGAAATTTATGATCTAATTTAAGACTAGCTGAAGCCTGCGACTTCGTTCGTTTTAAAAAGTATCCTATGCCGCTCTAGGATGCAAGCTACCTTTGTGTCGAATTTCGATTACAAGGTTTGTTCTACGGTTGAGCCGTGAAGAGGTAACACCAAGGTAAGACAGAGAGATAGAGATAGTTACTTTCGCATTTATAATTTTAGTATGGATTGTCCATTTTTAAATCGTGTGCTTAGGGATGGACAAGATAACTTTTTTTATAAAACTTTATTCACTCACTGGAATTTCTTTTGTATTGTGGGTGCATTTTACTAACCTAAATTGCACGTACACAAATACCCAGACCCTCAACAATCATCTGTTGGCCATACAAATAATTGTCCTATGCGGGAATCGAACCCGCGACTCATGGAAACTGCTTAGCGACGACCCCAACCGAGTCGACTGACTGTTTCTTGAAAAAAGCAAAAAACCAATTCTTTGTCATTTTCACTATATCACTATATCATCAGTCATGAAATAATTGTTATGTTTTCATTAAAAACTAACTTACCCGACCCGGCTTCGGCACGGAAGCATCAGCATCGTAATCGTTAAATTAGTCTGGCTTACTCATTTAGGAGTAAATGTTCGTAAAATCTGTTTTTATTGGGTGTCTACGCCGGCAAAAGAAATATTTACACCAAATTTCAAGTCAATAGGTCTTGTAGTTTCAGAGATAACGTGATGAGTCTGTGGTAAATCGTTTTTATATATATTTAAATTATATACATATAGTAGGTATATAAAAATATGTGCGTATTTTAATGCATTTCGTAAAAATTTCAAAGCAATCGGTGAAGATTTTGAACAAATGAACATTTATATATACTAACCCTACCAAAAGTAGTTGTCACTTTGCCAAAATTAAGTCAGCATGCTGACTTGATATTAGCAGAATTATTTTAAAAGCAGCCATTAAACAAAGAAGAATTATAACCTAATGGTAGAATACTTACCAGAAGTAATTCCCATAGCCTGCTTATCAACTGCGGGGTTAGAACTGGACTTCATTACGGGATGAACCTGTATGCTTTGACCACTGTGAGGAGTGCTCAGGCTCTTGCTGTGGTTAGGTGTTAGAGTCGCCCGGTTGCCCATGGTAGAGGTCAAGTTTTGTAGGCGGCCTGACTCCTGGCTACGCTCAGATTGCGCGTCTTGGTTCTCGCTCGATGAGCCGTCGTCTTCTTCATCGCTTGATGATGAACTGTCGTTCAGAATGGTGACAATTACGAAACGACAAATACGAATACGAAATAAAGATTTTTTGAATATATTAAAATATTATTTTTCAAATGTTTATTTTCATTTATTTATACTTATTTGCGTACACCATAATTGAAATAGTACCTTTCAGCGGACTTACAACTTAATTAACCTTTGGTCATTAATACAATATTTTGACGTAGTTAAATAAAACGGTGAACTATTAACTGTGTGATGAACGATGAAGGAAAATACGTGAGGAAATCTTGACATCTTATATTATATCTCGTTTCTCGTTTAAAAAACGACGCCCCACAGTACGATTTCTCCTGTATCGTTGGGTACGTTTTACAGACATATATTTCACATGCACAACACAACCAGAGTAGCCAACCAACAATTTGTGTTTTGTACAAATGTTAGCTCCGGCTGGGATTCGAACCCAGAACCTGCAGCGTAGACGCCAGGTACGCTGACTCTGTTCCGCTCCAAAATCTTCTGTTCTTCCCAGAACCAGTGTAGTTTAAGAAACAACGTACAATAAGTATTATATAAAAAATCTTCAGTGAATAAAAATTATTCTATTCTATTCTCGAACGTTAGAAAAGTTCTTTACTCAATAATACTAATAAACATGAATTAATAGTATAAATGTCTTCTGTTAACCCCCGTAGGAAAATATTTATCCTATTTAAACGTTATTACTAACAAATTAATGAATTAGGTTCCAAATCACGGCAAAAGGAAATAATAACTTAGTCTAACTAAAAGTAAAATAACAGCCTATAAATGTCCCACTGGTGAGCACTCATTTTTGATAGGACTTTGGGGCCGGGAAAAGTCCGCCACGCTGCTCCAATGCGCGTTGACGGACTTCACCTATCCTCGAAATATTTATATTCCTCAGACATGTAGGTTTTCTCACAATATTTTCCATGACCACTGAGTATGTGGTACATCAACAATTATAATTACAGAATAATTTTAGAGGTCATCGGCCAACGGTAAAAGGCCATCGAACTTAGGTCACTCGCGTACTATGAAATAAATATAAGGCGAGCGCCCGGCCCCTAACCTAGATTTAGTAGCAGCTTGAATTACAGCTCATTTAGAAGTGCTTTATGTAAATAATCTATACCAATATAATGATCGACATCCACTCCAGTTAATAATTCACTGCTGGGCATAACCCTATCCCAAGATGATGGAGAACAAGATGGTGGAAATGTTAATTAACAAAAATGTAATTATCAACCAGTTCATAAAGAGGTCTATTGAATAAATAGCGATAATAGAATACTTGTTTCCATACCTGTCTAGTCGAATATTCTTGCAACTGTCGTCGGGATCTGATATACTGATGCCTGGCTTCATAGATCCGGGGCTGTTTGAGGAACTCGTACTCCTGGAAGTTTCAACTGATAAAGTCAAAGAGATAATTTTAACTGTCGATCATTCAATATAATATAATATAAGGCAAAATAATATAAAAAGCGTAGAAAGAGAAAAGAATGTTTGAAACGGATATTCAAAATTTTTTTATCATTTGTTAAGTTTGCGGATTTTATCGCGTTTATTTTGATTTAGACCTTGCGGACTGTAAAGCGCTCGAAACTTCGGGCTATAAATAACAAAAAATTAAACGCACTAAAATCCGTAAAACGAATTTTCCATTCATTTCATTTTGACCCTTTCATAAACTTTTTTAAACTTAAATATTATTTTAATATGTAGACGCTCCGTGTGGAAGCGGCTTAAGAGAATCTACCACCCATCTCATCCCGTGGGTGTCGAAAAAGTCGACAGAGGGAAAATTAAAGGAGATTGGCAGCAGCATCTTTTTGGAACATCTGAATAAATAAACTGCGGTTGCCAAACCGCCTGCCAAGCGTGGCAACTATGGCAAAATCCCCCCGAAATGAGAGCTACTAACTTTTGTAGCATTCTATGGGGGAGGTCTTCGTTCAGCAGTGGACTAGTGATAGGCTGAGATGACACAAGACGTAATATCTTTCTTCTCTGACATGCAGGTAAAAACTGTAGTTGCATCGGCATTGGGGATCGAACCTTGGTCACCGGCGTACTGTGAAATTTAAGACGCTACCAGCTATCATCAAGTAACAATAGAAAATCTATACTGCTATCAGAATTTGATGAAGTAACTTACGGAAAGTGAAAAAGTAGGTTTAGATTAGATTCGATTCTCTTAAGCCGCCGTAAGAGAATCTATCACCCCATATCCATCCCGTGAGTGTTGTAAAAGTCGACAGAGGAAAAATGAAAACCAGGAGATGGGCAGCAGCAACTTCCTGGAACATCTGAATAAACAAACTGCGGTTGTCAACCAGCCTGCCAAGCGAGGCAACTGTGGCGAAATCCTCCCAAAACGAGTGTTACCAACTAGTAATAGGCTGCTATGATGTTGAAGACTTACGGGATATCCAAAGTATGCTGCCGAGTAAGTGCGGGGGCAGGCGGCACACAAGCGACGCAGAGTATACGTGCATTGCAAACTCCATTACATGAAGTTACTTGCGGTTTTGGAGTCAGTGTGAGGACACATACTTGACCAACGTAACCGTCGCTGTTGCATACCTGTAAAACAATAGAAAATGTTTAATTTCTGAAGACATTTCAGCGTCTAGTTTTACTGAAACGAAGAGCATATTTCATTTCATTTCATGAAATTACAACGGAATTTCTCAACAAATTTTTGGCGTAGTAGTTAGAATATACTATGCTGCGGGTCTTGGGTTCGCAGCCGAATTGAATCAGCCGTAGCCAATATTTATTCAAAACACAAATTGTTGGTCTTCAGGTCTGACCGCACATGCCACCTCTAATTAATGAGAGACTCCAATATGGGTTGGCGGTCTGCACATGTCTTCGAAATATATTTTATTTCTAAGACATGCAGGCTTCCTAACGGTGTTTTTTTTTTAACACTGAGGACGTGGTAAATCAGCACCATAAACTGCAGTACAATTTTAGAGATACCGGCATTGGGAATCGAATTCAGGTCACTCGCGTGCTATGAAATTAAAGGCGAGCGCCCGGCCCCCGAACTAACCAATAAAAGCATGAGGTAAGAGTTTTAAGTAATGAGCCTAACATTGCCATAGAAGGTAAAGGAGCTTATCTTATCGCAGTAAAGGTTTATATGAAAAACAAATTAAAGTAACAGGCTATAAATTCCCCACTGCTAAGCGCAGGCCTCCTCTCATTTGGCGGGTTGGCGGACTTCACACGTCTTCGTAATATATTTTATTTATTTCTCAGACATGCAGGTTTTTTCACCATGTTGTCGCCGCCGAGCATTTGGTAAATCAGCACTTAAAATTGCAATTAACAATTTTAGTAGTGCCGGCAACGGGAATCGAACCCAGGCCACTCGCGGACAATGAAATTTAAAGCGAGCGCCTATCTCCTTAGCTACCACGGCTCTAGAATGATATGAATCAAGGGAAATATATCAAGAGTTTGTACAGAAAAATTATAGTAGAACTGAGAAACGGATCCATTGATATTATCACGTATTTGTTACCTTGGGTACGGGAAGGTGAAAAGCGAAAGATTCCGTATTAGCTGGCATATATGTTACCGGTGTTAGAATTCCTATGCAGGAATCCGTCTAGGCATGTACAACCCCAGGGCCAGTTATTCTGCCCTGAAGCAGTAGTATGCAAACATCACTTTGTTTCGGTTAGAAGGGCACTGAGAGCTAGCGTAATCACGGAGCATATGAGACTTAAGAACTCATATCTTAGGGTGACGGGCGCAGTGTGGTGTCACACAGAAATGTACTTGGTGACACGGCATTTTTTACGGGCAGATGTTGCACTCACCATCAGGTGAACGTTTTGCTCGTCTCGTCACTTTATCAAAAAAAATACTGCACAGGTGTTAGTTGATGATATTCTCCTGGCCGATTTCGACCACGGCGACAACTTTCGAACATTGTCGATGCGCAGATATATCAATTGCGCAGGAGATATTATAGTGCCACAAGTGTACGCGCAAACACAGAGGCACTCACTCTTCCCAGCCTACCCGCGCCCGATGTAACGCTAATGCGATAAGATCGGAGGTAGGCTAGGATGTGTCAGAAACACGGGGACAATCACAACACAACCAGACCCGAAAACCAACAATTTGTGTTTGAGCACAAATGTTGGCTCCGGCTGGGATTCGAACCCAGGACCTGCGGCTTAGAAGTCAGGTACTCTGACCACTAGGGCACGCGGTCGTCAAGTGTT
Source organism: Luehdorfia chinensis (assembly GCA_019845155.1). Lineage (NCBI taxonomy): Eukaryota > Metazoa > Arthropoda > Insecta > Lepidoptera > Papilionidae > Luehdorfia > Luehdorfia chinensis. The sequence continues at coordinate 1,329,424 of JAHVAK010000612.1, forward strand.
AGTTAAAAGTAATTGAAAACTGCTTATAATAATTACACCTACACACAGTTGCACCTTTTCCCCATATAAGTAGGCAGATACCAAACCAGTAGTCCACTTTTTGCCCCCGCAGAAAACTAGGAATCGCGGGTGGCGACTCAAAAAATACTTACACCCCATTGTGTTCCCATGAGCAGTGTAGTGACAGCATTGCATATTATGGTATTATTCTGCACGAATATTGACTGTGCGCACAATACCTTGCCTCTTTTGGCACTTCGGTTGGAAAGAGGTAGTGCTATTCTACTCTGCCGGACACCTTGATACTTAAAAGAAATTACTTTTCATTGATAAATATTGATAAACTTACCCATACATCAGGAGACTGGCCCTTAGGTGGTAATGTCGGAGCAGCGCATGTGAACTGCAAACCAGCGCGAGTCTTTCGAATTGGAACCGGTGAGAGGAATTCAGGAGCTGGCCTTTCATGGCCATACACACCTAAAATTAATGTAAAAATAATATTTTTCTAACTTATTCACCTTAGATCTAAAAATATCCACGAGACGGCCACTTATAGATATGTAATATTATATAATAAACAATTTTGACAATTTTATAACTAGACCAAATTGTATTTTTCACTCTTTCCCTTTTAATTATTACTTAATTATTTTTATCGTGCGGAAATCATGCGTGGACGCCCCTATGTTGCCGGACTCCTACCCCACTATACATACACATATGTATACACTACGATGTTCCTCTCGTAGCAAGATGTCGGGCCTACGGGAATGCTTGCGCACTCTTTCGCAGTCCCGACGGCGATGACCCATTCCGGACCGCTGCTCTTTGTGGGCTCAAAGCATAGCCCTTTCATAGGTCGCTGAGCGACTCTGAGCTTCCTCAAGCGGCCTGCAGTGAAGGACCACGTGTCTGTTCGGTATGTCATCACCGGCAACACGCACTTGTTGTAAACTTTGCTTTTGAGACGTTGAGGGTATACTCGACGAGAAGATGTGACGTAGTTTCCCGAACGCTGCCCAGCCGAGACATTGGGCACTTGTAAAGACATTCTGATCCGAAATCCAAGTCAACGGGAAAGTATTCGGACACAAATTCCAAGTGGTCGATAGATATAAACATTTGAACATATCTATACAGATAAAGGAAGTAACATGCTCAAATATTGAATAATGCGAATGATTTATTTTTTGTTCTGAAAGTATTTCTTTCACATTTTAATTTGGACTTACATAACTTTTGTTTGGTCTCATTAATTAGTTCCTCCCAACTGCTCCGTTTGTCCGTTTTGGGAAAGATTATTGTTAAATTCTCCGGTCCATTCCTGAAAATATCCAAATAAATCATAAATGATTAATATAATATCGTTTTGTATCGTTGCTATACAAATTGTACAGTATAATGGTTGGGAGGTTCGAAACAATTCAGTTTATATGTAGATAACTATTTCTCATAAAGAACAGTTACTATTGACTAAAAATTTGAGAATTAAAAGGAACAATCTAGTTCAATTTTATAAATTACGTCAAAATAACCTGTTCTAATTAAATAAACCATTCTCATTTAATAATATGAAATTAATTTATATTTCCTTACGAAGTATTCAGGCTTATCTCCATATAGCAAAGCTGTGTGTCACTATTCTGTCTCTCCATAAGCTGCTTGTTAAGCGTATGCAGCATATCCCTCACTAGCTCTTCGAGCTGTGCATGCTGCGTGTGCAAAGCTGCTACATGTTCGGAAATCTGGGTCAGTGTGTTCACATCCTCCGTTAGCGTCTCCACTTCATGCATTATCCTCCTTAAGTTTTCATCTTTAGCTAAAAGGGAATATATTTTAAATTTACTGGTGCTTAGATTCCTATGCAGGAATCCGTCTAGGTAGGTACCACCCAGGGCCAGTAATTCTGTCACATTACTGTGTTTTGGTTTGAAGGGCACTGAAAGCTAGTGTAATCACTGGGCATATGAGACTTAAGAACTGATGTCAGTGTGGTGTCACACAGAATTGTTGTAGGTGACAAAGCATTTGTTATGGGCAAACGTTGCACTTACCATCAGGTGCTTTTGCTCGCCTCGTTACTTTTTCAGACAAAAAAAATCAAGTCTATGAAAATTTCCACAACACTGGTACTGCGTTATTACTTTATAAACACTAAATTGACCTAAGCCGACGCGATTGAAATTATCGATTGCGATAAATCAAATGAAGATTTGGTTTAGTTAAAAAAAAAACTAGACCAGACTCGGACTCACTCGTAACAGCTAAAAGTAACATCATCATTATCACAGAAGTCCACTGCTGAATCTATGCCTACGTTCAGCCACAGAACGTTTGCCACAAAAGTACGTAGCTCTCGTTTTGGATATCTGGGATTTTGCCATAGTTGCCTCGCTTGGCAGGTTAGTTGGCAACCGCAGTTTGTTTGTTCATATGTCCAGATTAGGTTAACGTGTCATATTGGAGCTTATAAAATACTTAAAATTTTCTTAAACTAAACTAAATTTCGAATTTCAATAACTCCAGTTCGTCGATAATACGCCGTATACAATTATTACAATATTTCTTTCAAGGAGTCTAAAATCGACCCTTTCATACTCAAACAGCTATAACTGTTGCATCAGTATCAGTGATTGTTAACGCTGAACGGAGTTCTTCGTCGTGATTGTTTGATAAAATAAAAATTACTAAAAATAATTATACATCTTCTTAACTAATACACGCCTCTCCAGCAAAAACTTTTTCTATTATTATGCAGGAGCATAATACACCCGGTAATTTAATTTGATTTATTTATTTTTATTGGTTTATACTTGAACTAAGGGACATAATGGGCGGATTTAATACAAGGCCTATGTGACAGACTACTAGGACTGATGGTAACAATAAAAACAATGGTAGGAACTAATGTACTAAAATTAATAAGTACCATCAGATAAATAATAATTATGTTGTGGGATGAATTCTATACATATAAATTTCAATTAGACTGCCATCCTACACAAATCCATACTACGAGTAGTATTATAAATGCGTAAGTAACTCTCACTGTCCCTCTATCCCTTTGTTACCTTTTCATGGCTCAACCGCTGAGCCGATCTTGACCAAATTTGACACAGAGATAGTTTGCATCCAGCAGACGGACATATGATACTTTTTATTCCAGAAAATCAAAAAGAAATTTTTAAAAAACCTAAATCCAGGCGAACGTGGTCGCGGGATTTATCTAGTAACATATAAATACATTTAATATAACAAAAGAACATAATGAAACGAAAGAAATAGAAATCCGAAATTCGTCAGACGGAATTTTTATACTTTAAATAATATAACTCGGATGTAATTTTCTTGCCATTATTCCCTATAATATAGTAAATCTGTTTGACTGAGTGATGAACGTCCAGGCGGCATAACACATGTAAGAGAAAATGAAATGTTTTCTCAGTCGTACGTTGTTTCTCAATAATAAATGACTTACCTTTTACAATTTCGAGATCAGCTAGAGATATCCTCATTAAAAGTTTGTACTTATTTCCTTCCATCTGACTCGCTATACTGCTTTGGTATGTTCTGAAAACAAAAAGGTGCGTAAGGTAGGAACTGATAAAGAAAGTGCTCTTACAAATAGGTCATTATTACTTCATCGTGTAATGCCACATTAGAAAATTCTTCACAACATTTTGCCGTCCGTCTTCTTCAATCGACTGGTAAGGTTTGTGTCCATGTCCAGTGGTTATGATTGTGAAATTAATTATAAATATATATAATATATATTTAACGCGTGGCAACGTAAAAAAATCTCATATTCCCTCTCATCATATTGATGAAGAATGAGTCGACTGACGGGGGTAAGGTAGTAAGGCCTATGTAAAAGCCCCACTGCTGAGCACAGGCCTCTTATTTCTGAGAGGGTATTGGTGCAGGGAAAGATTCGCCACGCACGACACGACATTTCCCTTTACCACTGAGCACGTGGTAAATCAGCACTAAAAGATGCAGAACAATTTTTAGAGGCCGGCACTGGATATCGAACTAAGGTCACTCGCGTATTATGAAATTGAAAGCAACCACCACTGAACTCGAAATGCCTCGAAAATGCCATGAGTTTCGACAGGAGCAAGCCATCTAGAAAAATGTCAGGTCGAAGATACAAAGACTGGCAGCATTACTTAGAATTTACGACACCTACACTAGAAAACAGGTTATAGATTATCTTACGCTACCCTAAAGAACACGACGTGGATGGAATAAATTAATTAATAATATTCAAAATAGAAACAAAAATAACAACAATGAATACAAAAAAAATGTCAGTGCTTACGGAATTGGTTTCTTAATAGTTCCAGTCCTCCTCTTAACACTCGTTATCAAAAGAGTGTCGTTAAAAAGAAATAAAGCTCTGTCTTTAATGGTCCCTTGAGCAGAAGGCATAGTAACCATCTCATGCCTCAAAAACATTCGGTCAACTATCACCAAATTGGATAAACCTTCAATCATTTGTTCCAACTCTCGCAATGTTTGCTGCTGTTGCTCCATTTCTAAGCTCTCCCTTTCAGTGCAGTTGATCAGCTCTAGGAGTTCGTGGATTTCTTTTTGGGCTTCCAATAGAAGTTTGTGGTCAGGGTGTGAATGATCTGTAAAAGAAAAGTATGGATTATTTATGCATTTACTTCTTGCGTTAATGTTGTTAGGCACTCCAGCAAAGAAAATAAGTCATTATAGCCTTCAGACATACATAGTTATGTTATTGTTACCCCACAAGATTATGGAACGTAATGTTTCTTTGCTAGTAATTATTGGTTCTCTTTTTGTCGCTGACAAACAAAAATATATGCGTTACAATGCTACTTTATGCTGGTATCCTGTTAACAGCCTTGTATTTCCCCAGTCGTAGTGAGCCATTTATGTGCTACAGTCAGACTACTCGCAGAGTAGCTTTACCTTGTTTTATAGTTTAGTTTAATTCACGTATCAATATTGTCACGCTTTCTTCCCATATCAGAGGTATTCAGAGGCCACTCACGTAGCCCAGTTTTCGCCTTCGCGATAAAAGAGAAATAATAGGTGCCGAACGTCACCATTTTGGTACAAGTCTTACTCCTATTGCGTTCCCAAGAACAGTAAAGTGATAGCATTGCATATTGTGGTGATATTCTGTACGAATTAATAAAATTTAGTTTAATCTCTATGTGAAAAGATGTTTACGGTTTAGTAATATATCAGAAGTTGACAATACCTAGAAATGACTGCATATTAATTCTGGGGGTGTCTGCTGAAGATAAAGCTATACTTACAGTCGACCCGGAAGACATCATATATCTCCAATACAATGTAAAACAGAAAATGTTTGATGACCACTCAACACTTCAGAAAGTTTTTATAAACGTGTACAAAAATTATGTAATAAATCGTGATAAGTATATTAAATGTTTTTCACTAGCTCAACGAAGCCCTGAGAACGATGAAGCCGTAAAAACTAAAACAACAAACAGCACGAACTTCTTCAAATATGCAGAAAATGGAAATTTTCAAATGACTCCATTAAATAAACCTTTTTGCTTTTTTTTGTAAAGTGGAAGGGTTTTTTGGAAACAACATTGCGATTTTTCGACCCATTTCCGCGATAAATTATCAAGTCACTACGTACTAACGCATAAAACAAAATGTTAAGAAATAAGTGTGATGGCCACCAACCTGTGTGTTTTATTAACCTCTGGATCAAGAGTTTGTAGCTCGGGAATTTCTGCACAGGTTTTATGAGAAGGTTGTCCAAAGATAATTTTCCTTTGTGGTCTCGCGCCATAGCATCGAGGAACTTTGCGAAGGCGGGTCGGGAAGCGGCCGCCGTCTTGATGGTTTCTTTCGCTTTTTTCAAGTTGTTTATAAAAGACATGTAAGTGTCCATAACGGTGGGTTTCGTGAACTGGAAAAACGCAAAATTTTAAAATTTTTGTTATGTTATAGGTATGATAATAATTAAAACTAACTCCTTGCACACAGGGCACAGTACAAATTTTTGATAGAATATATTAATATTGTTTTAATACTAAATGAATAAGCGCTCTAGACTTTTGGCGCCAATACGAAATTGGCGCTGGTGCTTTTATTGAAATTTGTAATTTCTATTTTATTTGAGATTTGATGTTTAATATTGATAGTTTATTATGCGGCAAGTGTTCGTGAAAGTGATTGGTAAATTCAATTCAAGATCGAAATTGTACTTTTCGTTTTGTCTCCATCAGTCCAGCAGTAAAAGTCAACTATCATTTTAGTGTCGATCGAAATGAAGTCTTTGTTTTAATTAACTTTGGCTCGATTTGATAGCTAATTGCCAGAATCTAAAAAGAAGAAGAGAAGAAAAAGCGACAATAGCCTAATAGCTTACGGTACGGATTGCGAAACGTGACGTCACAGACTCACCATTCAACTATTATCGTAAGCCATCTTCTAGCACAAGCTTTTAAACTTAGTTGGAGTAGTTTGCAGGAATATTATTAATGTTTAGCATTGCTAGTGTTCTTTTATCTAAATTAAGTTTTTTTTTACTTAAGCGACGGTTTGTACATAACCCGGCCAGATAAGGAAATATTTGTTGTTATTTTACTTTTTTTATTGGATAAAGTGACGAAAGGAGCAAAACGTTCACCTGATGGTAAGTGCAACGTCTGCCCATAACAAATGCTGTGTCACGCACAACATGTTATTAAGTCATCCATCCATCCCATCAGTTATTAAGTCTCACATGCCCAGTGATTACGCTAGCTTTCAGTGCCCTTCAAACCGAACCACAGCAATGTTTGCACAATACTGCTTCACGGCAGAATAACTGGCCCTGGGGTGATACCTACCTAGTCGGATTCCTGCATAGTATTCCTACCATCAGTTACTTCCCTTGTTCTTATATTAAATCAGACTATCCGCTTACCACGTCTAAAAAGACGTCTCCAACTTTCTGCTGCAGATCCCATTGTTCAAGCCGCCGTCTCAGTTGCTCCAGAAATACTTGGTGCACGTTCAGTATCGCTGGCACCTGGTAGAATATCTCATCAACAACGAAAGCATCTAGAAGACCAGCATTCTCTGGACTCTTGAGAGGCTGGAGATATTTCTGCAGGACAAGAAAAAACGATTACAGAATAATATTTTAAACTACGAGCCTTTCGAGCCTTGAGCATTGTTACTGGATTATTAAAACATACAAGTGGTGACGGAATTAGAAAAAATACCGCGCAATCTGGTTCCATGGTTGTTGTTAGAGTCGACTAAGGGTAATGCCATGATAATTTCATGGCTTCCAACAGCTGGCGGAATAACAATGCTAGACTACAAATACTTAAGACTAGTGATGGGCATCGTCAAAAGTATAAAACGTGGTAGTTACGGCAAATCCTCCTTCTTGGGTCAAAACCTATGTCCAGCAGGGTGCAATTGACAGACAGTTTACCGAAAACTGCGCAGCTTTAATTTATTAAGGATAACTAACTGAAGTTACAATAAAGCATGCCAAAAATATTAGAGATAATACTAGATTAGTTATAAATTTGTGCCAAAACACTTGTTTTCGGGTCTGGTTGTGTTGTAATTGTTCCCATGTTTCTGATATCAATCCTAGCGTACCTCAGATCTTATCGCATCAGTGTTAATTCGGCAACGACTATGTTGGGTCTTGTGAGTGCCCCTGTACTTGAGCGTGTGTTGTGGCACTATAATATCTCCTGCGCAGTTGATAGCTCTCGACAATATTCGAAAGATTTAGCCGTGTTCGAAATCGGCCAGGAACACGACATTATCTAAGTACATCTAGTTATTTTATTATTTACTTATTTTAGTTATGGGAGATAAACAGAAACAAAACGTAAGAAACATTGTAAGGTATGAAAGTTTACGAATAATAAAACATTTGTTTCCTTAGAACTGTCTCACTGAGAACATACATAAGGTTTAAGCACTTTATAAACTTTTAGCACAACAACAAGTACGAAAACATTAAAATTAGCAGGCACAAATTATGTTAGGTAAAAAACAAACCAAATTAAACAATATAAAAATTATCTTACTATTTATAAACCTTTTTTTCTTACCATGGGTTTTAAAGACAGCGGGTGATCTAATTGGAAGTTATCATGTTGAGCACAATCGCTGCAATATTCGCTTATATCAAGTTAAAACCGATGTACGAGTATATATTAATGAAGTAATATTTTAAAGAAAATAAAAATCAGTACTGCGTCAACTTTTGTGTCAAACCACCTTTACTAATTAATATTTTTCCTAGCCTTTCAGTTGATATTAGCATTCATTTTCTCTCTTTGTTTATAAGTGTACTTTTGTTTTCTTTTCATATGTGTACTATGAGACTCGTACAGACAAAACACAGGTAGGAAAACAATACAAAAATTATATAATAACATACATGCCACGCAAACCAATCTATCAATTAATTAATGATCTATTAATTGTCTATCGATATTCCAACGACTATTATTACATCGAGAATGATAGCATAACTACGAAGCTCTGATATTTTATAGACCGTTCGAAAAGTGTTAAACCATTTTTAAAGCCAGTTATAAATTTAACAGCTGATTTGTCACAAACTCGGTTTAACTGCAAGAAAGTTACGAGGTGATCCGTGACGGAATTCGAGACAGTAAAACGTAGTTAAACGAGATCCTAATTAAAAACACTATTGCTATTTTTTTATATATTCTACATTCTGTTAAATTTCATGTTAGTAAAAGAAAATTATGAGAGGAGCTGCCCTCAGTTATGTTTGAAATGAAATATTTTTATTCTCTGACGTAAGAAATTCAGATTTATTTTGTCAAATGTCAAAATACCGCCGTTCCTTAATGAAGTTCCTCTGTGAGGAGAGGAAACAGGCAAAAGAAACACAGAAGTACAGTTTAAAAATGTACTAGTATTTAAAAAAACATGTGACCAGAAAGGCCAGACAAAAGTACCCGACGACCATGTATGAAAGCGCACATAAAAGTAGAAGAAGCGAAAGACAAATGCGTTTTATAAAAAAATTTACACATGCCTAACACAACTTGGTCCGGAAACAGACAATTTGTACTTTTGAACAAATTTCGGCTCCTGTTAGGATTTCAATACGGGACCTGCGGCGTAGAAGTTAGGTACACTGGCCACCATGCAGTCATTAATACGTAAAATATAGTTATATATACAGCAACGTCCTCTCAATTTTGCGAGAGTTAAGGTGTCGAAACGAATTCCCTTCGTTCATCGATCACATATAGTCTACTTGTCCTCATTTTTTTTTTATTTGTAACTCATGTAGGTTTAATACGATGTCTTTATTCATCTTCAAGCACATGGCAAACGGCAGTTTAAATTACAGCTAACCATTTTAGTGAGTCTGATACAAGCGACGAAGCTCGAGCTGCACGCGTACTGAAAAATTAAGGCCTGTCTTTAATTTTACGTATGCTTGGCATTTTTTTAGACTTACTACTAATTATTTTTAATTATCATCACTAATATATACGTAACTAGATAAAATCCGGCATACGTTGCAACGTCTCATCCGTCAAATCTCTACATAATAAGTATAAGCATTTACAAAATAAAAAAGGCAATGACTTTATGTTCATTAATTTTGCCCAAGGGTCAACAACTTTACAAAGTTTTAACCCAATCAGATAAACAATACGCGAACGCATAAAAGACGGACTGTTACTCCGATACTTCCAGCGCGCCACCTATTATAAAATAGTTGTTGTAGTATAAAAAATTTTGCAGGCTTGCTCACAGTAACTATCGGATGAATGGTATAGGAAGGCATTAGACACAATTAGCTAATTAACAATTAGCTTAAATTGATGTAGCTGTCTATCAAAATACACGCGCTCCGAGGGTTGGAGGTTGAGGCACAAACTTGTATGTAGATAAATCGTTCATCACAGGAAGCGAGCCTTTTCCCTTTTCCCTACAATATCCTATGTGGTGGCGGCTTAAGAGAATCTACCAACCCATCTCATCCCGTGGGTCTCGTTAAAGTCGTCAGAGAGAAAATGAAAACTGGATGGGCAGCAGCATATTCCTGGAACATCTGAATTAATAAACTGCGGTTGCCAACCCGCCTGCCAAGCGTAGCAACTATGGCAAAATACCCCCAAAACTAGAGCTACAAACTTTTGTGGCGAGGAGTTTGCGGGAGGCCTTTGTTCAGCAGTGGACTAGTGTTAGACTGAAACGACAACAACGAAAAAATCAGTCCCCGAAACCTATAACTACGACATTGGTATCTTTATGAAGGGAAAACTTTACTTTGTACTTGAGAAAATATTCTCCAATTCATAGATATACGTCACGGTGAATTCTCCAACTTCAAATGTAAGTTTGTAATCGCAAAAATATTTTTTATGCAATGAAAGTAAAAAAACAAACTAACAATTTTCGTTTTTTTTTCTCTATTTGTGATATAAATTAGCGAATTTTTAACTGCGTTGATTTAGAAGTTTAATTTTTTTAAAACTCCATGGGACCGTTGACATTAATTTGAACTTGATACCGCTATGTGTCCCTGAGAAAAAGGGTCTTCTCAGACAGACACGGACAACGAAGTGATCCTATAAGGATTCCTTTGGAGATACGAAACCCAAAAAAAGAACGTGGTTAGTTTTCTGCCAAATTAGTAACTAGTAGTAGTAACTACCTTCACATTTTCTGTATTAGTATATTCAAATGGCTATAATTGGTAAATATCAGCGTATTTGAATAGAAGCTTATCATCTTGAATCTTCAACACGACATAACTTCGGCGGTAGTCAGGTACAAATGTATGAAGCTCTATTAAAACAAATTAAAGTTCGAATATAAAAGCAATCAAAGGCGATCATTTAATCCAAATCCTCCAATATTTTCAATGTCGCTAAAATGCTAGGAGCACTTTTAAGATATGAAATTTATTAATTGTAACATCTTTAACGTTCTTAAATTTTTTAGGACGTATTTATTGTACACACAGAAATTTCTTATAGAGATAAAGTAAAAGATAAAGCAAACGTTAAAACATCTTTGAAGGTCATTCGCAGAGGACGTATAAATGAAACTTTATATATCTGAAAAAGGTTTCGTATTTGATTGAGGAGATTTCCCAATAAATCCAGCTTCGCGAAAAACTGCGGAAGGTCTACAGAGCGGGCTCTTCTTCTGGCTAGTGTGGAGGAGCAGTTGGGTTACTGGTTACCATTTCTGGTGACCCAAGAGCTAGCTCGTACTTTGGCCACCGAATCAGCTTTGCGATACAGCGTGGCAACTCAGCTAGATTACTGGGCACGCTGTGGGCAGCTGTGGGCAGCGTCTCTGGGGAGACGGCAGCGATTTGGCTAGTATTTTTTTATGCAGCTTAATTTTTAAATGTTTTTTTTTAATGTTTTTTTATCAAATTATTTCTTATTTACCTTTATATTGAATATAATTTCTGTTAGTAGAATTAAAAAAAAAAAACTGTAAACTCTAAAAATAAAACCGACTGTAAAAGGCGCTTACTTATAATAAGTCTTCGAATTAATAGAATTCTAAATTTAAATAAAAGTTTAATGGCTTTTACAAATCAAACGTACATTATTAAACACATCTTTAAATATAAAACAAAATCGGGTGAGATCGTTTTTTTGATGTTGGATTTACAAATCGCGGCCCAACAAAGCCCCGTATAGCAGAATAACAAGATATCGAAAAAAATTACGACACTAAAATTATGAAGAAAATTCATTTTCTTATACATTTTCCGTATTCAACGCTATCTGCGATACATGACAGACACGAAACTTATAATAATTTGAATGCATGAGAGTTCTGTAAAAATAAATACTTTTTTCTTTCTTTCTGTCTTCTTTCATTACCATCTGACAGCTGATTCAACTGCGCGGTCTTTCATTGCATACCCCTGAGCTTTCTGTACAGGCGGGCGCCGCAACTTATCAGCGTATTTTTCGAGTTTTCACCAAATTAAATTAAGTTTTCGACCGTTATTACATTTGGAAGTCAAACGCTAAGTTGCCTTCGAAGATTTTCAATTTGTGAGGTTAACAAATTTGTGATTGACAATTCCTTCATTATGTAACTTTAATTGTGTGACCAATTTTGCAGTGTTTTTTACAACGCCAGAAGATGTTAATTAGTAATCAAACGTCTTCCGAGCCAGCTTCTTGTATTTTACTTATTTTTTAAAAATGGTGACACAAATTATGATTTCTCCTTTATAACTTTACATGCACAAAATCCCAAACGCGCGACAACTATATATAGTTGTCCCGCGTTTGAGATTTTCCCCATACAAATATTTGTCCCGTGCGGGAATCAAACCGTCGGCCAATTAGTGTAGTAAGAAAGAAAGAAAGAAATATCTATTGCCAATCAAGTAAGTACGGATAATAATAGTAGTGGTTTTCTTTCCATCACAAGTTAACTTTTTTTTATCGTATTAACTGACGAAACTCACAAAACGTTCAACTGATGGTAAGTGCAACGTTTGCCCATAACAAATGCTGTGTCACCCAGAAAATTTCTGTCTGACAACACACTGCTCCCGTCACCCTGAGACATCAATTCTTAAGTCTCATATCACTATCAGCACTAGCTCACAGTGCTTGTCAAGTCGAAACACAGTAATGTTTGCACACTACTGCTTCACGGCATAATAATTGGCCCTGGAGTGATACCTACCTAGACCTACGTAACTTTCCCATAGATTGCCACAAAACACAATGCTGTGTCAACTACATCCATCGACTTCTCACAAGACGGTGCTAGTCGTCTCTTTTTGGCTAGCGCCTGCCCTGCTTTTGCCGATACGAGATTCCCACTCGAGAATTATTCTTTGGAAATGGTTATCAGTTCAACATGTTATATACATATTTTTTTATTGGATAAAGTGACGAGACGAGCAAAACGTTCACCTGATGGTAAGTGAAACGTCTGCCCATAACAGATGCTGTGTTACGCCGAATATTTATGTGTAGCACCACACTGCGCCCGTCACCCTGAGACATCAGCTCTTAAGTCTCATATGCCCAGTGATTACGCTAGCTCAAAGTGCCCTTCAGACCGAAACACAGTAATGTTTGCACACTACTGCTTCACGGCAGAATAACTGGCCCTGGGGTGGTACCTACCTAGACGGATTCCTGCATAGGAATCCTATGCAGGAATCCGTCTAGGTAGGTACCACCCCAGGGCCAGTAAAATATATGGTCAACCCATTGCCACTTCAGCTAGCTGATCTTTCGGGTACTTATGTACTGCTAAGGATATCATTGTTACGGATTCTGTTTCGCAGAGAAACTCTGAAAATAGCCCTATCCATAGCTATTTGAGCGACTTTAAGCTTCCTCATGCGGCCGGAAGCAAAGGACCACGTAGTAATTAACTGAGCCTTTATTATTATAATTATACCCTACATTAAGCTTGTTATTAAAGAAATAATTTAATAATCGCCTACTACTCATTACATACTTTCTCCGGATAGAAGCTTCCGGAGGAAAATTTGCCACACAACTCCAGTGCGAGTTGACAGTTTTAACACGTTGTCCATATTTATTTTTATTTCATTCAGGTTTTGCTACGATGAAGTAGCGGGTAAATCGACTAAATATTGCAACACTCATTTTTGGAGTGAGAGCACTTGACAGGGAAAAAGCACCCTCGCGTATTATGTAATTTTTAAACAAGCACCCGACATCGTTTCATTTAGGCGTTGTCGTGATTCTAATTGTTATTTATATTTAACAGTACGTTTATTTTGCCTCCTTTTGAAAACTGTATGATTAAAAGAATGCATAATATCCTAAAATATATTCAACTGCAGTGCATAGTATATAATATGTGCCTAACAAAAAACCTTAGTTGTGAAGTGTAGGAAATTTAAAACGCAAGCTTCATGTTTGCAGAGTGCGTCCTTCATAAAGGGACTAGGGTGTGGGAGGGAGGCAACAAGAAGCTGTTTCCGACCCACAGGGTGAGAGGGAGGTAGACAGGGTGAAATTTCAAGGGTACTAACTGTGTTGACGTTGCGAAAATTCAGTAACGTATGATATTTGAAGGTTAGTATTAATATTCATGAAAAATAACGCTCACTTCCTCTACTGCCCCAATATTTAATAGAGAGTAGCTGCTATACTACTCATGTATTAGCTTTACGAAAATATTAAGGGATAAGGAGGGAGGGAAGTTATTTATGCACAGGGAAATGGTTAACTAAATTTTAAATTATTGTTAGCTAAATTCTGTTTCCATCAGTAATAACACATTACGTTACATTTACATTTAAATTACATTTAAACTCATTGTGATAGCGTGGCACTCATCGATCTGCGTTCCTTGTTTCATGAGACATAAATTAAAATTTAATTTTATTCTATTTTACTGGTGGTGGGATTACTGTGCAGCAATCCGACTACCGCATAACCTCAAAAATTTGAGGTGACATCGGACTTGCAGTAAGCTCTTTGCGGGTTGATCACAAAGATGATCAATGATAATCCCAAAGAATTGAAAAGAAGGAAGGAAGAATATGGTACAGTCAAGCAACCCCGTTCTTACAGAATATCAACTATGTAAATGATATGTGATGAGTTCAGAATTACTCACAATATGGAATGCTATGCAGTTCCAAGAGGTAACAACGGATCTGCTTATTGATTGTAGGTGTATAAACCTACATGAAATTTACGGTGAAAGACCTTTCTGAACTCCAATTCAGTTTATTTCTGCCACGAGTGAAAAGTGGGGAGTATTATCTGTATGGTACGATATCAAAATCCACGTACTGTTTGCCTGTCAAGCAGCATAACATTCGCAGCAATGCCGTCTAACTTGGAAAGTTGCCTACGTCCATCAGTTGAATGTTTTAGGCTGATAAATCTAATCACCATTCTGACATAATACGATACAGAAAATGTTCAGAATGACACACACAGTTTCTCCAAGCCACAAACACACACAATGTACGCAACGAAAGATTAAGCGAACAAGGAAAACGCAATAAATCCTCATGCGACAACCCTGGTATTTCAACAGCTCCATAAATATAATGAATTTGTCACTCGCCAGTTAATTCAGAGCGGATGAACGGAAAGACTGACTTATTATAATTTTACTGTGCCCTTGTAATTTACAGAGGCGGTTCGAGTGCAGGGAAAGTATGTCGGATGGATACAAGCAATATACGTTCTTGTAGTTATCGTTATTAAATTCAAAATACTAAAGTTGTAACTGGAATTATAAGTTATTTTGCATAGAATGCTTTCATCTCGAATTGAGGAAAAATTTACGATTCATATTTTAAATTTATAACTGTAAATGAAAAAAATTAATTCGATAAACGTTACAAAGTTATTCTTAATAAAGTAACGAAACAAAATCTAAATAAACAGCACAAATTTAGCTTTATAATAAATACATTTTTATCGACTAAATAATACCTTCAGGCATGTATCCACAATGCATTTATTTTTGTTACCTCTGACACAAATGCAACCGTGTACAATTTAAAATACGAAATCATGTTTCTTAGCACCTTAACAATTTTCTGGTTGAATATTACAAAACCCGAATCAGGTATTCTTGAAAAACACTTTTACTAGAACTAAAAACCACTACATTTTATTTTAAAAAGGGATGCAGAATTAAATGTATACATAGATTCAATTTTATTATGGAAATGTGACAAAGATATTTGCCGAGATTCGTGATCAAAATTAGCAAATTTACTTTATCTCACTCCAATGATCTAACAGATCTCCGCAACGTATTACTTGAATATATTAACTACTACCTAAATAATAAGTAAAAAACCAATTTTTTACTTATTATTATTTCTATATATTACGTCGTTATATTTAAAATAGGTAAAGCAACAAACCCATAAACTCATTACTGGGCACATGTCCCCACTCATTTTTCAAAAGATTATGGAGCCGCGAAGGACTTACCATACTGTGGGGCTAGTGTATTTCATATTTCAAAAATTACTTATCCTTTATTTTTTAAATAAGCACGGTTTTTTACGATGTTTTCCTTCTCTGCCTAATACAGGATAAAGCGGCATTTAAAACTGAAATAGAAAATGCGTTGTCGCTCCTGAGGACTGCCTGACCAAGGAACGCCTCGTTGCAAGTAATCGAGTATTTGGTTCTCTTCCTTCTCCGTATGTCCTGCTACTCCCGTAAACTTGTATGCTGTAGAAGCGTTACCTCTCCCCAGTCGAGTGGATTTATTTATGTATACGAAATAAAATTATTCAAAGGCGAGACCAGTTAGTGGCTCTGGCCAGTATGAGTTTAACAAAATCTTTATCTTTTTATCTCGGGCTAAAATAATTATACTTTACATTTGTTTGAGTATCTTATTTAATTTTATATGTGTTTATATATGTATAATTTATTTATTATAGATTTTATAAAATCATAAATTTATTTTCCTCTTATTTCTTTTTTTTTATTTTATTCTTTAGCACCTGCCTTCTACTTTTCACTATAACAAAGGTTGACTGGTAGAGAATGCCACTAGGCATTAAGTCCGCCCATTGTAGCCCTTAGCTTAAGGTGTCAGCAATACAGGATAAATAAATAAATAAACTAAACAAAAACTGAAAACAAAAACATCAACAAAATAAAATACATTGTACGGATTCTCTGATAATGACTAGCTAGAATATGGACTTTAATAAAAGGTCTTATTGTGGAGAGGCAATGTAAAAAAAAGACGTTTTAAATGTCAAATTTTCCGTCGAGTATTTTTAACAAATCCCAAAGAAGCAGTAAATATCATTATTCGTATATTACATACACAACTCATGCGATCAGTTGCTTCCGTAAACATTCGTTCGTTCATATTTATATATCCTCAGCGACAACTTTCATTAAATACCAAAATATGTTATTATTGAATATCCCCACACCGGAAATAAGAAAAAATTTCTTCCCTGCCTCATGCCTTAACAGATCTCCGATCGAAAGATGTTATTTCATTTTTTCAGAGCAAATAACGGACACAGACATAAATGTATTACGTAGTCCAAACCTCAGAATTTCTCATATCAATGAAAATCAATTATTTTTGATATGAATTACTCTTGACATTTGTCGGCTCAGTCATCATAGTAGTTATGCCATTAGCTTCTACCCTAAAGGTAGTGGGTTCGATTTCCGCGCATATATAATTTTAAGCGGCATAAAATCCGCGCTTAATTTTGAACTATTTATATCCCGACTTTTTGAGCGCTTTAAAATTTATTTAAATGTGTAGTATTCCCGTAAATATACAAAGCATTATACTATCATTATTTAATGCTACACACTAATTAAAGTAGACGAAGCGAAAGATGTGTGTCAGGATCGTATCAAGTGTAAGATGAGGTATATACCCCAATGGGAAAGATTCGTGACTCTATGTATGTAAGTACACTTAAGCGTTTCCTATTGTAATAACCCTATGGCTCAGCATTCAATAGATTTGGATCTGGGTGCATAGGTTCGTAGTAGGTGTCGATGACATTGCATCCAACTATTGCTCTGATGTTTCGCTAAGGCGTTACATCTTCCACATGGAGGGAACTACATGATCTATTGACTTAAAATTTGGCGTACATATTGATTTCCTGACATAGACTAAATTTTACGAACAATTACTCCTAAATGGGTAAACGGGCTGGACACATTACGCCCAGCGAAGAGATCGTGTAACAGCTAGTATAATATACGAGTATACTGTGCCTGGAGATAGCTTCTGATCACAGTCTGAATTTATTATAGTAGCCAAAATTGCACTAAATTGACGAAAAATACTTTTTAAAAATTAATAATTTACCTTAACTAATATCTCCAGTGCTTCCACGTACGACTTCTCAGTTTCGTATAACTCGACCACGACATGCGTCCTTGTGTCCTGAAATGAAAAACGTTCAATGATAACTTTGATACTCTATATTCTATTATTTGCCAATAAAGCTTGCGATAAATCTTACTTTTATCTATGATTTATAACAAAGCGCAACACAGTTACAGTAGTTTACATTTACATTATTTTCTCCATTTGTCCATTCTATTCTACTAATTTTAAAAATGCGAAAGTAACTCTCTCAGTCCCTCTGTCCGCTTGTTACCTTTTCACAATTCAACCGCTGAACCGATCTTGACGAAGTTCAGCACACACATAGCTTGTATCCTGGGAACGGACATAGAGTACGTCTTTTTCCCGGAAAATCATGCTAGTAAGTAATCCTAACAAGTTAGTACATTACAAGTAAACAGCCTCTCCTTAGAACTGTAAAATACACTTGATACACAATCTCGTTGTCATACGATTTATCAATAACTGTAGCATTTATTTTACCTTAATTAAAGCGGTCGAAACCAATCACATTAATTATAAGCAACTTAATCATTCTTCTCGCTCACAGAACTTCATACATTACAACTATAATATCGTACATTCATCCGTAAAAAGGTCACAAGGAGGACACGAGGCATGGGCGTATTGGTAACACTAATTCATAGGGGCATGTTAGTTACAACATGTTAGTTGGCATAACATGTTAGCTTTGAGTTGTTTTTTTTTTTATTGGATAAAGTGATGAAGTCTCATATGCCCAGTGGTTACACTAGCTCACAATGCCCTTCAAACCGAAACACAGTAATGTTTGCACACTTCTGCTTCACGGCAGAATAACTGGCCCTAGGGTGGTACTTACCTAGATAGATTCCTGCATAGGAATCCTACCACCAGTAATCTGGATGAAATCACCGGTGCCGGCACCTCGAATTAAAGTGCTGATTTACCACGTACTCGGCGTTCAAAAACCAACGCGAGGAAACCTGAGCATATTTGACTGAATAATATTTCGACGACACTTGAAGTCCTCCAACCTAGCGTAGCGGACACTGCCCGGCTCCAAAATCTTCGCGAAAATGAAAGGAGGCCTGTGTTTAACTATGGGAAATATATACGCTGGTGTACTTTACTTTTTTTATTTTCATAGTTAAAACCTTTGAGGACTTTATTTATTTTTTGACAGTACTTGAAAACTAAGGGTCAATTTAGAAAAATAGGTTAGTAAAACGCACCCGCGATACGGGAGAAATCCTGACGTGGTTTTCGTTTTCTAAAAAAAAGGAAAAAGTAACTTGAGTCTCTGGTTTTCGTCCCTCGCCACACGAAACCGGCAAGCGTGATGCAACTATTTTATGCTGTTATCGACCTTCGGCTGTTTTATGTTGACGACCGCGTGGCCTAGTGGTCAGAGTACCTGACTTCTAGGCCGCGGGTCCTGGGTTCGAATCCCAGCCGGAGTCAACATTTGTGCGAAAACATAGATTGTTGGTTTTCGGGCCTGGTTGTGTTGTGATTGTCCCCGTGTTTATGACACTGCATCCTAGCCTGCTTCCGATCTTATCGCATCAGCGTTACATCGGGCGCGGGTAGGTTCGGACGAGTGAGTGCCTGTGTGTTTGCGCGTACACTTATGGCACTATAATATCTCCTGCGCAGTTTATGGCTCTTGACAGTAGTCGGCAGTTGTCGCCGTGGTCGAAATCGGCTAGGAGAACATCATGCTGTTATCATACCAGCTACCGTCTTCTATCTTGCTGCAATATGGATACGGTGTATAATAATTTCACATGAATAAAACTGATAGATAGGAAATTATACGTTTTTATGTATTCATAAGAAATTTAATTTTACTATAAAGTTTATTTTATTGTTATTTTAGTCACCTTATAACACCTTATTTGTTTCTAATGAATATAAATATCACCGTAAGACGAGAACCTTCCATTAATGGATTATATGATCTCCCAGCGACACAATATCGATGTTGAAAACACTATAATGGGTTTTGGGTAAGATTAAATTATAATGGAGCTCACTTCGACTATTATTTATTTATCTTTTTATTTTGGCAGGTTGGCTACCGCAGTTTATTTAATTAGATGTTCCAGGAAGATGCTACTGTCCATCTTCTTTTTATTTTCCCTCTGTCGACTTTACGACACCCACGTGAAGAGACGGGGTGGTAGATTCTCTGGCCGCCACCACACATAAAATTTAATAATACAAACAGATAACATTTATGGCGTCAATTTGTTAAGTTTATTATAATACATACTTTTTAATCATTTTATATGTCAACTAACTCACAATGCATTATTTAATTTTGAGAAAGTTGTTTTTTATATACTCGGTTCCTATAGTTACTAACAGTTATTGGTAACAAGATATTCGTGATGCTAACGAGTAACGAGGCGTTACGCAGTACTACACAACTTTTTCGCGTCATCCACCAACTACCGAAGTCCGTTAGTTATTGGATAGACTTTGACTTCCTATTCGTAGCTTATTTAACAGATCGCAAAGAAAACGTCTCGTTTTGTGAACAAGAGAGTGTGGAGAAAGCTAGCCCTAAATCTCACCGGGATTTGGAGTCTCTCAAAGCAGACCTCATTAAAGCATTGACTTATATATACATGAACATTGTGTGTACTGCGGTCGACGACTAGCCTCGGAGGTTGAGGGCTTGAATTCAATTCAATCAAGAAGGGCATTTCGAATGACTTTAATAAAATGTTAAAGTACATTTAGCTACTTTCATTTTTATATTTATGTTTGATACAAACAACAAAAATAGTACCATTTATAAGATATATGTATACAGTACAGAAGTAAAAGAAAAGAATTATGAGTTTTCTAATCTACTTATGAACATATTAAAAGAAATATTTAAGCTGCCTTGAACTAAAATAATTATAACAAAATGCAAATTAACTCCGCTCTTATTACATAAAGTGACGAAACGAGCAAAACGGATGGTAAGTGCAACGTCTGCCCATAACAAAATCTGTGTCTGTCACCCAGAACATTTCTGTGTACCACCACACTGCGCTCGTCACCCTGAGATATCAGTTCTTAAGTCTCCCATGCCCAGTGCTTTCACTAGCTCTCAGTGCCCTTTAGATCGAAACACAGTAATTTTTGCACACTACTGCTTCACGGTAGAATAACTGGTCTGGGGTGGTACCTACGTAGACTGATTCATGCATAGAAATCCTACCACCAGTTCCGTCAATACCCTAATTTGTACAGTTTTACAAATTTTACGCAGGAACCTTTTAATATTTTGAAAGTAAAAAGAAACTTAGATTTATCTATGAAAAGCCGAATCGTTTTTTTTTTTATAAAAAAAGGAAAGTAAATTATTATTTGCTAACTTTCACAGTTAATAACAAGTTATTCATCAACAGACTAAACGAATTATTCGATGCCAATGTTTGTTTAAATATGGGTCAAACGTTCGCACCAATATCGAAACTAATAACCTTGTATGCCTATAGCAATAAAGTCGCGGCAACAGTAGCCAACAGCACTTGGACATAATTGATGAAGTATCGATCGACACTTACACACTAGACGAGCGAGGTCGGCTGGGGAAAGCCGCTGATAAAAACTCAGTGTATTCTTAAACAACATGATACGGATTTTTTTTTATGGAAATATGTGGAGAGACTTGCAAGGTCAGTTCACATGATATAATTGCGGCCAGGGATACTTGACCTAATTGCCTTGTCCGGCAAATACGATTACCACCCTCGCCAGAGCTACCGTTCTCCTCCTTATCCTGCTTCTCCCGAGATATAGGCCCTTTCCCTACTTCCCATTACCTACCCCTAGTCAATTTCCATTAGTTAGGAATCTCGTACAAAAAAGGCGGCGACCTGTCACCTACTCGTTGTATGCCGTGGCGAAAAGATCTCGTCCATACTAACCCGTGCCCAATGCCCGGATAAGTACGGACGAGAGTGTCTCTGTGCACGTAGTGTTATACCCTACGTACGTAAATATATACGTGTATGCAACATCGCTGCAATGGGGAAGCTTGCAGCGTCAGCAGATTCGAACCTAAGATTGTAACAAGACTTCAAGAGACCAATCAGTTCCCACGATTCGATTACTAGTTCTAATTCTTATTCTATTTATTTTTTATAATTGTATAAAGTAAGTATATAAAGTGTAATAAACTTTTACTTTACAGGTAAATGGCGCACTGATGAGCACAGGACACCTCTCATTTCTCAGAGGGATTTGGATCCGAAAATAGTTCACCACTCTGCTCCAATGCGAGGTGGCGGACTTCACATTTCAGGCAGGCAGGTTTTGAGCACGTGGTAAATCAGCTCTTAAAATTGCAATTAACAATTTTAGTGGCGCCGACACCGGGAATCGAACCCAGGCCACTCGCGTATTATGAAAATTAAAGCGAGCGCCTGTCCAACCACGGCTTTGCACTAGTTATAAAGTATAATATTTTTTTTTTATATCGAATTACGCGGAACCGTATAACAGTGCGCTTGTGACACTACGATATTTCCTGCGTAATTGACAGCTTCCAATTTTTTTTGGAAGTTGTCGCCATGGTTGAAAATCGGCCTGGGCATCTTTTTTTTGTATGTGTTTTTTGTAACGCGCTGTTAGCCCTGAGGCTTTCACAACTTCATCTAAACTCCAGGGCATTCGAATCGCACGCATATTTAATTCATAAAAAAAAATGTTACGTCATTATGAATAGTTTGAAAAATTTACGTACACGCTGGTGCACCTGACTGTACTAAAACAAAGTCGAATGATCTATATAAAATAGACTAAAGCTTAAAGAACACACAGGAAAATTTTCCTTAACCGTCGATAAATTAATGTTATTTTTCAATAAAATCAACCAACGGCCAATTCGCAGGCAATCTGAATTTTCAGTTGAGAGCTTAGCGGATGCACGCGATGACTCAACGTTAGATTTTCCTCTTCGAGAAATGTAATTTTAGTCACTTTCTTTAACCAACCTAATGACAGAATAGGTAAATAAAATGTATCTCTGACAAACATATTATCTTTAACAAGAAGCCGATTCGAAAATCGATTGATCTGAATTATTTGTTTCATCTAATGTATGTCTCTTCATAATCATGACGTACTAATAGTCACACACAAACACGCTCACTAAATTTTTATTTTTATTAGAATCTAGCTGAGGCACGGAACTATTTAAATTTCCGGAATAAAAATTATCCAGTGTCCATCTCCAGGGTACAAGCTATCTCTGGGCCAAATTTCGATAAGATCGATTTAGTGGTTGAGCCGTGAAAAGGTAACAAACAGACAGAAGGACAGAGATTTAATTTCGCTGTTATAATACCTAGTATGGATAACAAAAATTAAAAGGAAGGAGAAGGTAGAAACACTATTCCCTTCTAATTCTTTGCAATTCTTCTAACTTGCATGATACTATTTATCTAATGTGACTAGTACTATTTGGTTTTAATGGTGGCGCCTGCCCTAGTGAATCCTTCATTTATTATTTCTTCTTTAACCAGTTTAAGCAATATTTATTTATTTAAAGCAACACAAAGCACGATGATAACATAAGCAGATAAATAAATAATTAAAAAAAAGAAGAACCGGCAGGTCTACTGTGTAACTCTGGTAGTTTTTAGGATCGGTTTTATTTTGGCATTTGAACCTCATTCATAGGTTTTGACATAGTGTGTAATTATTTTGAAGGCGATGCCGTAGAACACCGAAACGAATGATTTTAATACTACTTGGCACTTGAAAATTATTATTTGGTATTGTATAAAAATGAAACAAGACAAAATAGTATTCATATCAATTGAGAAGTGTTAACGAGTGTGGTCACTGCCTATCCCTATGGGAAAGAGGCGTGATTTTATTCATTATTGTGTTTACATTTGATGCCTGATCTAGTTTATTATTATTTAAATCATATTTCGAATATATTTCTGTTCTACTTTTGTCCCGTGTACTGTGTTGCACGCGCTCTTTTTTTCTAGTATTCCTCATTTCCTCACCAGCCTCATTTCAGCTATTACACTATTTTTAAATAATTCCTTAAATTCTCTGGTAATTACTCAAGACTTAATATAGGCTTACGGATCAAGAGAATCTACCACCCCATCTCATCCCGTGGGTGTCGTAAAAGTCGACAGAGGGAAAATGAAAACCAGGAGATGGGCAGCAGCATCTTCCTGGAACATCTGAATAAATAGACTGCGGTTGCCAACCCACCTGCCAAGCGTGGCAACTATGGCAAAATCCCCCCAAAATGAGAGCTACAAACTTTTGTGACAATCTATGGGGGAGGCCTATGTTCAGCAGTGGACTAGTGATAGACTGAAATATTTTTTTTTCGCCCATCACCCTGTGACATCAGTTACGTATCAAATGCCCAGTGATTACGCTAGCTCACTGTGCCCTTCAAACCGAAACACAGTTATGCTTGCACACTACTGCATAACGGCAGAATAACTGGCCCTAGGGTGGTACCTACCTAGACGGATTCCTGCATAGGCGGTTTCATATTTGTTGTTATAAATGTATATGTACGAGTATGTTACATTTTGTCAAAAGTGTTTTTTAAAGAGTCGTAGTAGCTGATCGGCCGGGTTCAAATGCCTAAAATTTCATAGAACGCGAGTGACCAGAGTTCTATCTCGTACCGGCCGCTCTTAAATTGCAATTGAACAATTTGAAGTGCTGATTTAACACGTGCTCAGCGATGAAGGAAAATATCATGAAGAAACCTGTCCACCAACCTGCATTGGAGCATCGTGGCGGCTTCAAACACCTCTCAGGAATCAGTCGGCATATATTAAGCAGGAGGACATTATATTAGTACCTTATATTTTATTAGTACCTTTATATTTTAATTTTATTAAATATTCAGATTATTAGCCGTGTGGTGGCGACTTAAGAGAATCGACCACCTCATTTCATCCCATGGGTGTCGTAAAAGTTGTTAAAAGGATAATTAAACAAGAAGATAGGAAGCAGCACCTTCTTGAACATCTGAATAAATAAACTGCGGTTGCCAAGAGTAGCGACTATGGCATCACATATATAAATCCGCCCAAAATGACAGCTACTCGGTTTTGTTACTATCTATGGGGGAGGAATATGTTGAGCATTACTAGTCATAGGCTGAAATGATGATGACTCAGATTATTCTAAATTTAAAGAAATAACAGCAATAATTCGCCACCGACTTTTAATTAAACAGCGTTACTAAAAATGTTAGCGATTGTGTCACAAAAATACAAACGCATACATGAAGCGTTTATATTTGCGATGGGGAAACGCCAAACATCTCGAGTGTGCACGTGCCGACAGTTTTAGCTTTCAGCGAGCCACGCGGCGCCTTAATAGCCTAGGAGTCAGTCACGCTGAAAATCACCTTGACGTGTGAACAGGTGAGCAGTAATAGGAGATAAAAGTAAAATTGATGTGTTTTCTTGATGAGTATTGAAAGATAATGTGATAATTTAGGTCTGACTTGTATTGGATGTAACATAATTTAAAGTTAATTACTTTAGGTAAATAGCCGGTAAAACTAAATTTCATAACCCTAACTAAGTCATTTTACTGTATAATTTATTCTCATTGAAATGGCTTCAGATGTCCTTGTGAGCTTTACAAACCTTCCCCGCGATGTAAAGATATACAATAAAAAGTAATAAATAGAAAGTATTTATTATTGACCAATACAGCATTCTTTCGTTTGTAATTATTTTTATCGAAAGAAATGATTTGACAAGCAAATCGTTCATCTGATGGTAAATGCAAAATCTGTCCATAATAAACGACGTGTCACCTAGAACATTTCTGTGTGGCACCTCACTGCACTCATCACCCTGAGACATCAGTTCTTAAATCTCATATGTCCAGTAATTATGCCAGCTATCAGTACCCTTCAAACCGAAACACAGTAGCGCTTGCGCACTACTGCTTTACGGCAGAAACTGGCACTGTGGAAATTGTGCCTACGAGTACCATATAACAGCTGCCAACCCGCGCTCGAGCAAAGCGGCGAATCCATGCCGGATCCAAATCATGACAAAAAGAATTAACACAAAAGTTTATAGGTTATTACTTGTTGCCTCAATCATTCCCCGCTGTGCTGACAACCCGACGTGTAATCTAAATGATATAATCTACACTAAATATGAGTTCTTGGAACTCCAAGTACGAATATATAAGATTAATATAAATAGAGTAAATAATTCATGTAAATAGAGATTGGATTGAATTCAGCTTTTAGTTCAATTAAGTTTGGTCGCACCTACTTTGATGACTTATAAATCTGCGAACTGGGTCACGAAAACTAGTGTTGTCCTTCGATAGACGTTCGTCGCTGTCGATCTTTCATCCGCGCAATTCAAGTCTTTTAATAGAGTATATTTAATGTCGTTGTAAATGTGTGTCTAGGTCTTTACGAAAAACAGTTAAAATATTTTACGATATTTTTGTAACAATTCATGTTTATGTACTATTAAATGTTAACTTTGAAATTTATTTCATGTCCGATACTTATACGATTTACTTGTTGTTACTGTATTATATTAGAAGAATGGGGCCAAAAGCTCAAATACTTTGATTCCAAAAAAATATGTATAAAAAATTGTAAGAAAATAATAAATAAATGCCAAGATAGCAACAATAAATTCTTAGAGATTTGCATACTTTTTACACTGTTAAGCTTTTTAATAGTAAACACTGGCATTCTATTAATATGCTTCCAAATATAATAGGCTCGAAATGTAAAGATCCACGCTCTTACAGAATACCAGCGTAAACTAGTAGCATAATGTTACGATGTTATGTACGGTGAGTGAAGAGAACAAGAGACCCAAAATGTATCTTGCTGTTTGAATATATAAATTGTTTGTTTGTTTGTTACCTATTTTGATGTATTCGTGTTTCTGGCTTATTAATCCAATAAGTGTTATTTCTTTCTTCCAATTGCTGACAAGGGAGCACTGCATCCTAGCCTGCCTGCGATCTTATCGCAGGAGCGTTGTATCGATACCTCTGTGTTTCTGCGTACTCTTGTGGGGCTACAATATCTCCTGCACAGTTGATAACTTCCGACAGCATTTGGAAGTTGACGCCGTGGTCGAAATCGGTTAGAGCAACATGATCATATCTAAGTCCTCAGATACCCTCTCATAGCTTATGTAGATATTTTCTAGGACAGGCATTCTTGATGTTGCTGTTCAAAGGCTACTCACAACAGCGATGTGTCTGCTAATGTGGAACCATTTTAAATACAGGACCAAACGGTTCATCTTTATTTAATTTTTTTTAATATGAAACGTGGATTGTGGCAGTCATCTGTTTTTGCAGTGAGTGCCTAATCTCTGACTACCCCATATGGGATAAGGGAATTTTTTGAGATAAACATAATGTTCACCTTTTATTACGTGCAACACCTGCTCATAACTAATGCAGTGTCACTCAGAACGTTTCTGTGTGGTATTACACTGCGCTCGTCACTCTGAGACATCAGTTCTTAAGACATAAATGCCCAGTAAATTAGCTCTTAGTGGCCCTCGGACCGAAACACAGTAATTTTTGTACATTACTGCTTCACGGCAGAATAACCGACCTACCTATCGCTATAATAGTAGCTATCTATCAGTGAAATTCCCGTCAAAATCGGTCCAACCGTTTCGGAGATTAGCCGGAACAAACAGACAGACAGACACAAACTTTTAAAATTGTACCGTATATTATTTTATAAACATTGAGTGAAAAGCTGTAATTTGGTTATTACAAACAGACAATTCCATTTTATTTACTTGTATAGATTAGTATACTTTTCTTTTTCTTTTATGTTCTTTTGCAATAAATAAACAGATTTATTTTCTACGACTTGTTTACATTCAGTATTTCTCATTTATTGTGTTCAGTAGAATCTAAAGCCAGTTTCACAATAAGACAATAGATGGCAGCACTCGACTAACTGACGAGTATCGACAACTATCGCCACACAATATTTGTGACAATGTCTCGATTGGTAGGTATTTTCGATTTTAAGTGTTTTGTCAGTAGGTTGAAAATTCTTTGGACAACTTTGACTGGTCTTTTCAGGTAATAGTGCTTTGTAGTTTCCTTGTTTGGTATTGCCGTGTTGCAAGTGGGCTTCGCAGTAATTGAAGTGTCATTATGGCGGTAGTAACTTTGCTATTGTTGCTAAACGCCTCGTAACAAAGTTATCATAATTCATTCAGAGTTACAATATACAAACAAACAATCATCAATTACCCAACTCGTTATCTTGTAACGCCCGCTACAATTTCTCTTTTAATTTCTATAACCAGATCCTTTTCTTTAAAAACGTAAACATTCCAGTGTGTATATTATAAAACTTTTTCTTTATCTTTAACATAACATTTTTTTTATTTATTTCACAAATGACAGTTTTATAAAACACAGATCAATTCCTTCGTGCCATTTAACAGCAGCTGTTTGTCTTGGCACTGCACGGTTGCTCTTTTACATATAATTGCTTTCATACTGTTACTGTACGTATATTATCTACTTAAATTAAAAAAATGAAAATATAAATTCTATTTGGATAGAATCGTCGGTTGGACACAAATACGCTCATAAACAGTACCCTCACCAGTATCTTAATATTTTATCTAGCTTATAAATGAGCGTATACACGTGTTGAATTTTTTTTATTGTGATTCATTATTTTGTTATTATTTTATCATTATTTAAATTTAATTGTTTAGCGTGTTTTTTATATAGATTAGATTAGATTTCAAGATAGACATAGGCATCTCCATCGAAGAGAGGATTTGCAGCAAGCGCCTCGCATTGCAGACGAAGATCGCTTATAGATTAATTTGAACCACACGTCAATCTGGCTGGTTAGTTACTTCGACATTTGAAGCCTTAGAAATTATACAACTTTTTAACCTAATATTACTTATTTGACCTGAGGTCGGGTCTAAAACTGTGAATAAAAATTATATAATGAAAGACTAATATAATGAAACTTTCAAACTGTCTTTTAATACAAAACGCAACACAATTAAAGCAATGCAAGCAATGTCCTATTGCCTATAATAACAAGGAGCCGTGGTAGCACAGGGGCTAGGCGCTTGCTTTTAATTTCATGGTACGCGAGTGACCTGGGTTCGATTCCCAGTGCCGGCACAACTAAAATTGTTATATGCAATTTTAAGTGCTGATTTACCACGTGGTCGGTGGTGAAGGAAAACATCGTGAGGAAACCCGCATGTCTGAGAAATAAAACATATTTCGAAGACATGTGAAGTCCGCCAACCCGCATTGGAGCAGCGTGGCGGATTCTTCCTCTTCAAGCTCCAAAACCCTCTCGGAAATGAGAGCCTGTGGCCTGTGCTCAGCAGTGGGACATTTATCGGCTGTTACTTTACTTTTTTTTTAAACAAATAACATATTGGATGTGTACCTCGGTGTCGGTATACGAAAGCAAATATCGTGAGGAAACCAGGTTGTCTGAGACAAATCGATAATGTGTGAGGTCCTCCAACCCGCACTGAAGCAGTTTGTCGGATTCTTCCAGGCACGCTCAGTGGCACATTAGTAGGCTGTTTTACTTTAGTACAAGTATAAAGCGGTTAATTACATTATGAAAACATAAAACAGATAAATATTTTTTCTAAGTTCTGGGTGAAATCGTTACTGTTATAGGCAGGAACGGCACTGGTCAACAGGTAAGCTACTTACACGTCACGTAATACTTAAGAACCGATGTGTCATGGCAACGAGCGCAGGGCGGTGTTACATGGAACTTTCCAATGCAAAGTTCTGGGTGACACTATAATTGTTATAGGCAGGAGCGGCACTTACCAACAGGTAAGCAACATACACGTCACGTAACACTTAAGAACCGATGTCTCATGATAACGTGCGCGGTGCGGTGTTACATATTACATTTCAATGCAAAGTTATGAGTGACACTGCAACTGTTACAGGCAGGCGCGGCACTTAACAACAAGTAAGCGACTTACAGGTCACGTAAAATTTAAGAACCGGTGTCTCATGACCACGACAGCGGTGTGGTGTTACATATTACTTTCCAATGCAAAGTTCTGGAAGACACTGCAACCGTTATAGGCAGGCGCCGCACTTACCAACAGGTAAGCGACTTACACGTCACGTAAAATTTAAGAACCAATGTCTCATGACGACGAGCGCGGTGCGGTGTCACGTGAAAGTTCCCAATACAGTAATTTGTCACTCCTTCATAGATTGCTACCATAGTTAATAGCTCTCATTTTATGGGGATTTTGCCATAGTTGCCACGCTTGGCAGGCGGCTTGGCAACCGCAGTTTATTTATTCAGATGTTCCCGGAAGACGCTGCTGCCCATCTCCTAGTTTTTATTTTCTCTGTGTCGACTTTTATGATACCCACGGGATGACATGGGGTGGTAGATTCTCTTAAGCCGCTACCACACGGCGCTCTATATATTCTCTATTATATATGTGTAAGCGATTTCGCACTGACTCATCACTATATCACCGAATCTATTATTATATATGTATATATTTATAATAATTATAAAAGAACATTGAAAAAATTACTAATTTATAGATGTTCTAACCTACGGAGTTTCCTTCGCCTGTTTCTTGTTCGCATAGAGGAACCTCATTAAGAAATGGTGGTAGATTGTGAAAAAAAATTACATTTGACAAATGAAATATTAACTTCTTACGCCTGAGAATAAATAGTAATAGCTAATATATACTAGAAACTTCTTAGTAAGGAACTCTCGAACTTCTCCTGTTATGAATTTTAAGAAGCGCCATTCTAGAGCTTCAAGGGAAATCGGAAAATATATAAGAGATACCTTAAAAATAAAGTTATTTGATTTCACTGTATTTTATAAAAGTTACTATTTTGAACGAAGTTTTAATAAAAGAAATATTTAAAAAAAGGCCTTATGAAACACAACTAAAGCTACATCGCAATATTTATATAGCAAGATTTAGAAGTTTTTGTTAATATTCTTATAATGCTTCTAATTTACACTAATTTTTTTTTTGTTTAATGGAGAATGTGACGAACCGTGCCAAACTGTACTCTGATAGTAGGTTATATGGCTGCCCATAACAAGTGCTGTGTCAATCAGAACATTTCTGTGTGGTACCGCACTGCGCTCGTCACCCGCCACTTCTTGTGTCATCTAGGAAATGCCTAGAAAATCGCGAGGGTTCCGACAGGAGCGGAATAAACATCTCGAAAAATGCCAAACCAATAATATATACTACACACGGGCGTTTGGCATTGCCTTCGCCAAAACGTCGTGTCGATTACGGCAAGGAACCCCCCCCCCCCCCCCCCAAGCAGAGCTACAAACATTTGTAGCAATCTATGGAGGAGGCCTATGTTCAGCAGTGGACTAGTGATACGCTGAAATGATGATGACCACACCCGAAAGTCAACTATTTTTTATAAATTTTTTCTGAGTTTTCATTTTGATTGCTTTCGACTAAGATTTAAAGCCGGGACCCATGACCAGCGGGAAGGTACTATGACCGCTGAGGCAAACTTCGTCCATTTTAAATGTAATGAATGTTATTAAATTTATTATATTATATCGCACACAAATATTACATTATTCTTGCTCAACAATAATTTTTCTTTTTAAAGAAATATTAATAAGAAATTTAGAACAATACCCCAGTTTTCTCATAAAATTTGGAAGATTAAGTAAGCGTAGGCACTTATAGAAAGTTTAAAAAGATCTTTTAAAAGTTTCTTTGCATTTTTGTTAAATTTCTTTCGAGCTTATAAACTTGGCAATTTCGAATTTATTATTTTACTAACAATAAGTCTTAGGTAGACGCGTGATCTAGTGTCGTGATCAAGGTAGTAGATTTCTACACCGCGTATCCTAGGGTTGGAATTACACATGTTTACGTCACACATGTGTAGCGTCAAAATTACTTAACGAAAGCAGTCATTTTGACGCCATAGTAATTATTCTGATGCCGCTGTGATGATGCTTAGTTAAAGCTTAGCTTAGCTTAGCTTTTACCACTACTCTACTAATCTGTATGTTTTACATCATCATCATCATTTCAGCCTATCCCTAGTCCACTGCTGAACATAGGCCTCCCCCGTAGATTGCCACAAAAGTTTGCAGCTATAAATTTGGAGGGATTTCGCCATGATTGCCACGCTTGGCAGTCGGGCTGACAACCGCAGTTTACTTATTCAGATATTCCAAGAAGATGCTGTTGCCCATCTCCTGGTTTTTATTTCCCCTTTGTCGACTTTTACAACACTCAAGGGACGGCAGGTACTCTGAAGCCGCCACCACACGGCGACGGTTTTACTTTAAAAAATTAAATCTGTTATTGGCAGTAAGATTTTATTTATGTCATGTAATTTAAGTGCTGTTGATTCCATGGTAATAAATTAAAAAGCATAATGGTTCGGCATCGGTACGGTAAGCCATTTTGCTTGGCTCGATGCGTACTTAACTGTACTTATATATATGTATCTATAGTGTTCTTGCGTCATGAATGTTACAATATGAAACGTTTCTGACGCAAAAAGGTCGGAAAATACGAGTAGGTACTTGGCCAGATACAGAAAAAGACAGACATAATATATATACGTTGCTGGTCGTTTCTGTTCTTTATTCATATTTATTAATTTATTAATTAAGAACTGCCACAAGGCATTAAGTGAGCCCATTGTAGCCTTTAGCTTAAGGTGTAAACAATGAAGAATAAATAAATAAAACTGTTTATATACTGAGCAGTAGTTTTATTTTTGTTAATTTATTTTTATTTATTCACAATATACCACAACTCGTAATAAGGAACCGGTCAAAGAAACTTCGCGGGTAATCAGGTATCCTTTTTTTAATGTTTTTTTTTATCATACTCAAAGTCCATTTGTAAATCAATTTACAAGCAAAGGTAAAATATTTAATCGTATCAAGCGTTTCTTTGTGAAAATCCATTTTAATAGGGACAGAAAGTTAATTTGCTAAGATCCGCATCTAACACTGCTACTGGGAACCGCCAGCAGATACCCTTTACCACTCCAACACCACCACGAGGTAATATACATCACTGAAATCGAGACCACGACCCGTGTTTCTCCTCAGAACAAGGCATTTTCAAGTGTTTTGACTCTACGACAAACAGCCAACGAGTGCGGCGTGTGGTGGAGGGTATCTGGTGCTGGCGTTCCCGAGGCGGTTCGCAGAGGGCAGGCGGTGCTCTTCAAAAACTAGGTAATATACGCCATAGTATATTTTGCATGCGGATCTTAACAAATTTACTTTCTTTCCCTACTAAAAGGTAAAAGATTTCTTCATTCGTAAGTAATTGAGTTGTAAAGAAATGCAAAGCGTAGTGATATCTAACGCTGCGTCATTAAGTAATTTCTATTTCTAACATTTTCTTTTATAAGAACAGACAATGAAGGTATTACATCTGCCGATAAACCCGTGTTATTTTGTACCCGAGATCAATTTATTGATTTAGGATGTTTCTATAGGTAGTTTGACCTCGATGAAATTATATTTGTGTTAGCGCTGAACTTTGACCTTTTCCCAGTTATCTTGCTGCCCTGACTTGTGTTTATTTCATTTATTATTGAATTTATTTTCGGTTGAATCGGCACAATAGTGTGTTTTCAGCATATCCTTACTTTAAGGAAGAAACTAGGTGAAATGTCTTCCTACAGTTTTATAAATATTTTATTTTGTATGTAATGCGTTGCTATGACTACATTCCGATTTCAAATAATATAATATTTATACTAACCTCTGTATGGCATTGTCTTCTTCTTCATTATGTAAGTAAATCCTCATTCTCGTATAATATATAGTGTAAAGAGGGAAGTGCGACGTCTGCCTATAACAAATGCTGTGTTAATTCCGGGTTGAATCCCTGCCGGAACCAACATGTGTGCAAAAATACATATTGTGGATTTTCGAGTCTGATTGTATTGTGCATGTGAATTTCATGTCTGTTAAACGGATTCGCGACAGGGTAAATCCTAGTGGGGGCATCGTTTAAATAAATGTATTATTAGCGATGTTCAGTAATGGACTGTAATAGGCCAAAATGATGATTAATGGTAAATATTTTAATAATAAATTACATAAAGTTGTTCAAAAATATTATTTATTTCCATTTATGGTACTTAATGTAGCGCGAATATATTTTAATTGCCAGTGCGTCAAACCATAAATACGTTACGTACGTTTTAAAAAGACATATATTATTCTAATAAAGTACAATTTTATAGTTTTCTTCGAAATTCAAAATATTTCGTTCCGTTTATGTTTATGGGCTTCGATTAGCGCGTAAAAGCGTTAAAAAAAGAAGTAATAAATAAATTTGTTTTGACATTCCATGTAAACTTTGCATCAATGAAGTCTTCGTAAATCGTGTTAACGGCACCAGAAATCGATAGGATCGAGATTTAATGAACTTTATGCTTTGTCTGGTTTCCGTCCGAATATTGAATTAAATGAAAATTTAGAATGACATGTTTGTAACTAAGCGTGAGGAACTATTTATTTATTTATTCATTACCTAAGGTTGATAGTGCAGAGTGCCTGTGTCAGAGGCACCTGCCGCAGCAGGTTAGTGCGAGCGAATGGCATAGATATTGTTGATGGTTTTTCTAGTGGAAGGATTCTTATACTTATAGGAATCTGCCTAGGTAGGTACTATCCCAGGGCCAGTTATTCTGCCGTGAAGCAGTAGAATGCAAACATTACTGAGTTTCGGTTTGAAGGGAACTGAGAGCTAGCGTAATCACTGGGTATATGAGATCTCAAGGTGACGAGCGCAGTGTGGAGTGACACAGAAATGTTCTGCTGCCATCGTCGCCACACATATCGGTCCGGAACACACACCTATTCTTTTTAATACAGCAATACAGATCTTCCCCCTTATTCATATGAAAATATATGCAACAAGTGTAAGCTCCCTTCTAACTCTGAACTCATTGTATACGAACATACCTTTATTTTTTTTATTGTAAAATGTGACGAGACGAGCGAAAGGTTCACTTGATGGTAAGTGCAACGTTTGCCTAATACAAATGTTGCGTCCCAAAACAACCAAAACATTTCTGTGTGACACCACACTTTCTAATAAATTAGTTTTGTACCCCAACTAATATTAAATCCCAGATACAATTGCCAGGACAAAAGAAATTTGAAATTAAGATATTTCTTTATTTCTAAAAAGTCTGCAGCAAAGACGCCGCGACTCCCCTTCCCTTCGTGTGGTGTCCCTCCCGTTGGGAGACATATTTAGGGATATTGTAGTCGAATTCGTGGTAGCTGAGAGGCCACGCACTCGCTTTATAATTTCATAGTACGCGAGTTCGAATCCGGTTCGTACACCGGGGTACCAACAAAATTGTTCTGCAATTTTAAGTGCCGATTTTCAACGTTTTAAGCAATAAAAGAAAACATCGTGAGGATACCTGCATGTCTGAGAAATAAAAATCATTCGACGACATGTGAAGTCCGCATTGGAGCATCGTGGCGGACGCTTCCCGGCTCCAAAACGCTCTCAGAAATGAGAGAAGACCTGTGCTCAGCAGCCTTCTCTCAGCGGCCGAACTGTAGGATGGAACTAGGTTGGATCTAGGTCTTATTGAAAATGTATAAAGATCCCAATAGCGCTCGGTTGGCGCAGTGGCTAAGCTATTGGCTTCTACGCTTAGAGTTACGGGTTCGATTTCCGCACGGAAAACATACTTATTTGATCTACAGATAGCAGTTCCCGGTTTGGCTGTTTGTGTAGGTATTCGCAATTTATGTCTGTAAACGCTCTAACGATAGGAGAAATTCTAGTGTGGGAAATCGTTTTGCATAAAAGAAAATAACAGAAAATAATGTTATCGCTTTAAGAAAACGTGAAATATACAAGGGATAGAATAGACTTGTTTAAAAGTTTGGCATTAACAAATCTCCTATCCCTATTTGTTGGTACTCGTGTGATCGCAGCGTAACGTAACGAAACTCGATCCCATCGTAGGTCACATTATTTGTTATGGGCTGTTTTTTGAGTATATCGAAAACAAAAACTCCACGCTGCCGAGAAATACTAGACCAAAATGATGCACTCTGATCACGGGAAGTAAGTTAAAAGGTGTTAGGAGTCTGGAACTATAAACGAAAATAAACAACTTCTCAATTGGCCAAGACATATATAAAAGTAGACTTAAAAGCTGTTGATATTGACTGTAATATCAGCATCCACAGGGGAACTAGAGTAACGAACATCCTAAGGAGATGCTGAAGTGGCATAGGCTGGCCTTCGTAGAACCGATAATCGTTGAGATAGAAAGGTCTGGAGTGACTACCTCGTACCGGCAAACGCAATGTAGGGCGACTCTCTAGAAATCCAGCGAAGATCTGTTTTGCGAGAAGTCGATAGATGTCTCAGAACCGTATTTTATGGCAGTCTATAAAGGAGGCCGATGTTCAGCAGTGTACTTGTGATGAGCTGAATTAATTATGATGATGACCATTGGTTTGATGAAATAAATTTTCTAATAACCAACAACAATTAACTGTTCGCGAAATGTAATAAAAATCAAACGTTTCTTTTAATACTTTCTGTCAAATCGTATGTCACAGTTTTGAAGTTGTCAATTATACTCGTACTTGTGACATGCCTAACCTAGAGCTTAGCGTGCTTCCTGATAAACTTTATACCACATTACACAATAGTTGGCTTTTTATCCTGTATTGGTTCATTGATTAAAGCTTACTTCTAAAGCGTTCGAAACTTTATACGATATTCTATTTGTTCCTTTCAACGACCGTGTACTACGTCGATCAGCGTAACTGCACGGTCAGCCGTGGGTTTTGGGTACGAATCCTAGTACATTTTTTTAGGCAACATACAAACAATTTCGGACTTGGATGTATGGTTCCCTTTAATACTGTTTCCTGTAACACTGCATCGGATCCTTCCTGCGATTTCATTACATAGCCGTAAAATCATGTACAGAATTATGGTAACGACGCAAATCAAAATCTACCATATACCGTCTTTCTAAGTAAATTGATAGAATCGTACCAGGACTAATTATTCTATTATATTTTATGTACGTTACGTATATATTTTTATTCTTTTGTATATGCATCACCCATAGGTTCACTGTTAGAGTCCGCCTATTTACATATAATTGTATGTATATATTTGTTGTATAATTGTAGCTAATTAAATTACAAAATATGTAAATGAAACAATTTAAATGATTTAAATGTTTATTAGTAATTCAAATCGTATTAAAAGTTAAGCAACATTTCGCACGTAAAGGCACCATAGTTATTGATCTAGCTCCTCTTCCGCCCACGCATCTCCCCGGGTATGCATTCTCGTACTCCCAGAGTACCCTTGAGAATTATTTTTTTACGTTTGAGTATATGTACTTTACTCATAATTATACGCGCTTTAAAATTATCACAAAACTCCTGGTGAATTTTCGCACAAAGTACTTTTACGCTCAATTACCCACGAAACCACCCAGTCATGTTGTAAATTAGGTTTTATACATTTTAGTTATGTTAGTCGGAAGAAATTATACGAAGTGCGTACGTAACTAACGATCCGTGATAACTAATGAATAAACCAGCCGAAGCAGTAATTTATAATACTAAAAAAAACTGTTTTAGTTATATAAATATTCAGTGACTTTATTTTTTCTTCAACACAACGTACTCGTATTAAGATTCGACCAATCATTATAGAATAAATAAAAAGTGCTGCACATTTATTTTTTCTTATGAGAAAGTGACGAGACGAGCAAACATTGGTGTGGCAACACAATGCGACCATCCCCTGAGACATCGATTATTAAGTCCCATATGCCCAGTAATTACACTATCTTTCAGTGGTCTTCAGACCGAAACACAGTAATGTTCGACGACAGAATAACTGGCCCAGCGGTAGTTACCTACCTAGACGGATTTCTGCATAAGAATCCTATAAAAAAATTCTCAGGCTGTTTGTCCCTAGGGCTGATTTTTTTATAACTAATAGAAAATTACCATAGTATTGATAGAAGTTGATATCTGCGAATGATATATTATAGTGCGGTAAGAGGCACTCACTTAGCTTCACCTTCTGGTAACCAATATAACGCTCAAAAGATAGGATCAAAGCTAGGGTCATACAGTACAGTATCACTCGTCTGTAATATAATATATAATAATAATATAATAAATCACCACCAAATTTAACATTCCTTATTGATGTCGTAAACATAGAAAATATATCTAAAAATCATAATATAATATAGAAAATCAACAAAATTATAACAAAAGGGAAACTGATTTATCTTTGTAGATGACTTTGCTACTACCAATCCTATTTTGTTACTACCAATTTGGTTTTAATTCTTCGTCTCTTTGTTTCGTTTCGTCGACGTTCATATCTAATGTTGTAAGTGTGTATTTAAAATGAGTCAGAATTTTTTGACTCGTACCAAAATAGCGGCGACGTGGCTTGCCACTCGTCACGTCTCGTTTCCCGCGAGTGCGAAAAGTGGGCTACGTGAATAGTTTCTGCCTACCCCTTATACGAAAAAAGGGCATGACTGTATGTATGTTATTGTATTCTTCTGGATTTACATAGACTGCTCGTCTGCAGAGTACTGCCATAGTTACCATTCTCAACAGACCGGTTATAAAACCGTAGTATAATCATTCTAACAAAAAAATGTTTGCTTTTTACTACTCACAAAGATGATGATGTTCTCCTAGCCGATTTCGACCACGGCGACAACTTCCGAATACTGTCGAGAGCCATCAACTGCGCAGGAGATATTATAGTGCCACCAGTGTACGCGCAAACACAGAGGCACTCACTCGTCCTAACCTACCCGCGCCCGATGTAACGCTGATGCGCTAAGATCGGAGGTAGGCTACGATGCAGTGTTAGAAACACGGGGACAATCACAACACAACCAGACCCGAAAACCAACAATTTGTGTTTAAGCACAAATGTTGGCTCCGGCTGGTATTCGAACCCAGGACCCGCGGCTTAGAAGTCAGGTACTCTGACCACTAGGCCACGCGATCGTCATAAAGTACTTTACTGGTTTATGGTATGAATTTTAGGCTGTCATTTGACTACACCTATACAATTACATTGATATCCAAGGCATATAACGCGGAAACCAGTATAACGCTTAAAAAAATATAAATGTATGAATAATTTAATATAAATATATGAAAACTGCATGGCCTAGTGTTTAAAGCACGTGACTACTACTCCGCAGGTCTTGGGTTTCAATCCTAGCCAGAGCCAACCTTGGTGCATAAACACTATTTGTTTTTCAGGCCTTGCTGTTATGGAAGTTGTCGCCACGCCCACGCCACGAATTCATACAAAAGGTATGAAGCTCATTGTAAAATCCTAAATAAGTAAAAATTTTTCAAAGTCCTAGAATGTGTCGCTTTAAGATTTTTAAGATTTTATTACTCATTCATGAATCTTTTGTATGGCAAAGAAAGAAAGAAAAACATGTATAGGCACAGCAAAAAAGATACAACACACTGTAACAAAATACAAACACATACTAATAAAAAGAAAAAAAAGGGAATTTAAAAATATAATCGCTTAAAAAAAACCATAAAAAAGTGCAAAGTGCGTCTCTCACGGTCTCTCTCCGACGAAATAGATCTCCAGATCATATTAATGTCAGTCTCTTAACACTGACGAAAGGGATAAAAATGTCTATATGTGTCAAAACTTTTCCAATGTCCAACTGACCCATCTTATAAATGCATCTAAAGGTATTGACGAAAATGTACATTCGTTTTGGGATCAATTTATAATTTTGTGACAATTACACTTACCTGAGCAGAGATATTGACCGGCAGCATATTGACATCCTCAACCCCACTCCTGGAGCTTCTACTTCCTCTGTTAGAACTCTCATCATCGGAGTCGGAGCCTTGGTGCGAAAGACTAACCGAAGCTGGATTTGGATCACTCAGCCTCAGTTTCAAACAGTCTCTTCGCATTTTTGTTCTCACTTATCACTTGTATTTGGCATCGTCTTTTTGGTTTCATACTTTTTGGGAATGTTGCTTTGGTATTTCATTATTAACACTAAAAGTCATGATTCTTGACCAATTTATCTTATTTAACTATTCTTTATTTATTTTTTCGATGGAAGTTTGGAAATTTAAATTGACTACATCTTGTTCTACAACTGTTTACAACAACATAACAAAAAAACTTTAAATGTCAACTGTACTTAATTATTAAATCAAAATGTACGGCATT
Organism: Luehdorfia chinensis; assembly: GCA_019845155.1. Classification (NCBI taxonomy): domain Eukaryota; kingdom Metazoa; phylum Arthropoda; class Insecta; order Lepidoptera; family Papilionidae; genus Luehdorfia; species Luehdorfia chinensis. The sequence continues at coordinate 1,369,593 of JAHVAK010000612.1, forward strand.
ATATAGAGCTGCAGATACAAAAAGTAACTAAAATAATGCAATTTATTCCATTCTAGATGATGCCCTCGATTTCGACCGTGTGGGTTTTTTAATATACGGTGGGAACTATTTGATTTTCAGGGATAAACAGTATTCGATATTCATCTCTAAAGTGCAAGCAATCTCTTTGTCAAGTTTCGTCAAGATTGGTTCAGCGATTGAGCCGTGAAAAGGTAAGAAACAGACAGAGATACAGAGAGAGTTATTTTCGCATTTGTAATATTATTATAGATTGAATAGAAATGAAACAAAAAAGAGCGCACGCAACTCAGTACATGTGACAGAAGTGAAACTTATTTATGTTTGAAATTTAATTAAAATTCAAATAAATAAACATGAATTAACAATAATAATTGTCGTTGCAAAATAACTGCTCAGCTTAGAAACAAATATTAATTAATAGATAAATATTCATTAAGATTAACAGTAACGATGCACGTAAACGTTGCACTCAACTACGACCTTGAAATTTTACTAACATCGCGCCCGAAGGAGTTTCAATTCAAATGTAAGAGTATCCACATTACTGATCTTAATATAAGTTGGTTAAAACGAAATCGTATTGGAATAATAAGGCAGAAATTCGCGCGCCTATAACAATTGCGTTACACCCAGAACTTTAAATTGTGAAGTCTATATATATATATATATATATATATATATATATTTATTTATTAAACCTCGGAATTATAAATTTCGTTTGTCATGTGTCTGGCAGCCGATAGGTGTCCAGCCGTGTAGAATAGCACCTTCCTCTTTCCTACCTAGGTGTCGAGTACGTTCAGCCTTTATTTGTGGATAATAACACCATAATATGCAATGCTGTCTCTATACTGCTCGTAATGGAGAGTGAGAATTTTTTACTCGAACTAAAATGGCGGCTACGTGATTCGACACCCGTCACGTCTCGTTTCCAGCGAGGGCGAAAAGTGGTCTGCGTGAGTGGCCTCTGCTTACCCCTTTTATGGCGCCCCTGGAAGCACAGTAATGCATAACTGGCAACGTGGTAGATTCTATCGTGGCGGAATTTTACGTAGAAGTTCTTAGCCGCATAAATAAAAAACAAGCAAACAAACAAGAAAAATATTTTCATGGTAAATGTATTCTCGTTCATAAATAACAAGCATAAATCCCTAAAAAGGAGCGTCCACTAACTAAATTATTCCCTGAAGAGACGTTCTTAGATGTAGGTTCAAACCATACATAATTCAAGTCGCCATATCCAACCGCGATCCATATCCAACCTACGCAAAGGTAACTCGACACTGCAGCACGTAAAGACCCCGTCACACATGCTGTACTGTCCTTCCTTTGTCGGTAATACTCGTAAAACCGGCTTTGTGACGACTGACAACTGCTTTATATAACTTAGAATCAGAATTTACCGAAACAGTCTAGAATGTATTTAATACCTAAGGCTGAGGATTGAAAATGGATTGAAGGGGACACAGTATTCTGTGAGTCGAAAAACAACAATAATCAGTAAAACGTCCTACAATAGTGAGGTTTCTAAAGTCCGATTAACTTTCAGCTGCCTATTCTATAATGTTGTTAGGCAAATCAGCGATTAAGCAGTATTTAATACTAAGCTTTTGTTATTAACATTGGATATTAAATGCAAGTAAACAATTTGTATTCAAACTTCAACAATTTGTAGTAAAACAAAGATGCCAGCGGCTAATTTTTATTGATTTTGAATAGTTTCTACATAAGCATCTCGAAAAACGAAAGTTAAAAGATTATATATTTAGTAACAATTAATAAAAAGATAATGGCAATGTAACGTATGAAATATATTGCACTGGAATCTTTATGTCTTCGAAATTTATTGTGTCGCTCATCAAGATTTTTCCAGAATAACATCTAATTATACTTACAATGAGGTCCACGTTTACACCATCGTAAGGTCGTTCGTAGTCGTAGTGAAGTCGTATCTCAAAGATTCAACGCTCGTTAATAATTACTGTGTTTCGGTTTCAAGGGCATATGAGATTTGAGAACCGATGTCTCAGGGTGACAAGCGTAGTATGGTGCCACTCAGAACTGTTCGGGATGATACAGGACTTGTTATGGGCAGACGTTAAAATTACTATTCATGTGAACGATTTGCTAGTCTCGTCACTCTTTCATAAAAAAAGAAACTTTCGCTGTTGTACTGTTCTTTGTTGTTGTCCAGGCTGTAAATTTATTGGCTTTCAAAAATATTTATGTTTCATCATATTTATGTTAATTAATTATAAAGAGTAAAATACAAGAAAAAATATTAATAAAAACTAGAAAAGATAAGGACGATTTAATTTGAAAATAATATTGTATACATTTATAATGCCCCAGAAGTAGCAAATACTTCTGTATCCTTTTCAATAATATAGTGACTATCTACTACCACTAAATTATTCAGTAAGTTATTTCGAAATATTTTTAATACCTACGGCTATGTGTGTGGTCTCTGCCTATCACTTATATGGGAAAAAGGCGTGACTGTATGTATGTATGTGTGTAGGTATGTAGGTTCCTATTTATAAAAACATTTGGTTTTTTTCTGAAGCACGTCAATGCGTTGAATATTATGTTCGTATGTACATTTAAGACCATTTATTCCATATATTGTTAAAAAACATCAACATATAGATATTATACCCGATTCTATGAAATATGGTTTAATTATGCTCTTATTTAAACCTCGTGAAAAAGTTAACCAAACAGTAACGTATATATTTTTATCTCAACAACATTTAGCAAAATTTATTAAAAAAAAACCTGAAAGAGTAGGAAAAACATTTCGAATTTAATAATTTATTCCATAGTAGTTTATCAACCTAGTTTATGAAGTGTTGTTCTACAACGTATGTAAGGGTTGCGTTGTTAAGGCACTTTTATAAAGAGTGTGAGAATAACAAAAAAGCTGATGGTGTATTCTTTGATCTCTTTGAAGCCTTTGATTAAATTGGTCCCACAACTCCCATTACTGTAACATTAGTAGAATGACTTGCTCGTCTCGTCACTTGCTTGCATAAAAAATATAATGAACTTGGTAATTAAATTAATAACAAAACTTCCCACAATGTTGTTAATTTCGAACAAGGCGGCATCCATGGCTACTTTAACGAAATTTATTACGTAACGGTGACATAAATTAAAAATGAAGTTCTCTCTACGAGCCCCTGAGAAACATCAACGTCTTACAGGCAGTAATTTGGTCTCCGGTGCTCGTTATTTAGCTTAGTAAACGTAGCAGAGTCATATATAATACTTTGCACTAGTATTCTATGAAAACATCATCGTTACCCTTTCAAGTCGACCCGTTTATAAGTATGCACCATAGCGTGATTCTAACGCGTATAAAGTTATCTGCGCAATATGTATTTTAGTTCCGTGTGTATAGAATACGTTAACGCGTAGATCAGTGATCAGCGGCCTCTGGACTTATAAATCGTAGATCCTGAGTACAAATCCCAACCGAATTATTTATACAGCACACAAATTGGTTTTCGGATCTAAGCGTATAGCGATTTTCTCGTGTCTATGAAGCTATCTCACCTCTACTCCTATTTCAAAATTTTATATCAAAAATATCATTTTTTTTCTTTAAAAAACGAAGCCCCACACTAGGATTTTCTCCTGTATCGTGGGTGCGTTTTACAAACATACATTTCACATGCACAACACAACCAGACCCGAAAAGCAACAATTTATGTTTTTGCACAAATGTTACCTCCGGCTGGGAATCGAACCCAGGATCGGTGGCGCAGAAGTCAGGTACGCTAACCACTACGCCACGCGGTCGACTTATTTCGGTCTTATCGATTTATTTCGGTAATCGGTTATTATAGTAGCAATACAATTATTTTAATTAAATTAGAGTTTTCTTGAGAATAACTCTCCTTTAATTTTTATAATACGGTTTCAAAAAACATACAAACGAGGAAACAGCGTGGAAGCGGAAGACGATGTTTCCACAGAGCAAATAAGATTGGACGTGGTAGACGTAGTTATTAAAAAGTAGGAGCTGCATAAAATGAAGCCGTTTCACGAGTTCATTCTTGAGATTAGCTAACGTAAGAATTTATTGAAATTTATTGTATTTAGTTAGCTAATAAAAATATAATAATTTCTTATATTTACGCGAATAATACTTTATTAAATAAAATTAACTTTACGGATTTTATCGCGTTTTATTTTAACTATTTATAATCCGTCGTTTCGAACCCATGGTCACAGGAGGAGCTCCCGATAGTTTTAATATATGAATTATGACAAATTAACAGAAAAATATACGATTCTGATGTAATGAATGCTGATATGAATTCTGTTATTGTTGTACGACAGTTTATAGGTTCTATAATAAGTTTTTGACTCCGCATTGCGAATCATGACGTCGCAAGATCGAAGCCCTATTCGCTAGCATAAGCTTTTAAGCTTAGATTGAGTTGTTACTCGTACCAGGAATATTAGTAATGTTTTTAGTATTATTAACTTTTTAACAAAAGTAAAAATGCTGTTTAAGCTAACCACATTTTGTAAATTCACTATCTTTTTTAGAAGTTCATACATATAATCACGCCCTTTTCCCATATCAGGGGTAGACAGAGCCCGCCCGTGTAGCCTACTTTTAGGCCTCGCTGGAAACGAGACGTGACGGGTGGCGAACCAAGTCGCCGCCATTTGTGGTACGTGTCAAAACATTCTTACTCCCCATTGCGTTCCCACGAGCAGAATAGTTACAGCATTGCATATGGTGTTATACTGCACGAATTAAGGCTGACGGTTAAAACCTTAGTCGCCTCTTACGACACCTTGGTAGGAAATAGATAGGTGCTATTCTACTCTCCTGAACACCTATCGGCTTTTAGAAGTATCGAAAGAAATTTATTATTTTTGGTAAAGATTATGCAAAAAGAGATTAGATTAGTGTAACTATCTTATGGCAAGTCTTTGTAAGCATTTACAATCCATGTCTTATACCTGACGAGTTTGAAAAGAGTTTATACTCCTAATTCCAATTTCGTTTTTTTAAAAAAATGACTAGATAAGCAAGACGTTCACCTGATAAGTACAAGGTAAGTGCAAGTTTTGCCCATAACAAATGCTGGGTCACCCAGTAAATTCTGTGTAGCACCGCTCTGCGTCCGTCAACATGAGACATCAGTTTAAGGTATCATATGCAGTAATTACGCTAGCTCTCAGTGCCCTTCAGACCATAACACGGTAATGTTTGCATACTACGGTTTCACGGCAGCATAACTGGCTCTGCGGTGATACCTCCCTGGGCGGATTCCTGCATAGGAATCCTTCCCACAATAAAGATAGGATCTCACGTATAAAGAAAGGTTTATGCTTAGATTAGTGTTTTAGCTTACTTTAGTGTTTTACTAGTGGAAGAATCAGGCAGTGTCACCTACTAGGCACAAAATGAATTTTTTGTGTTCCTTATATACATACATACATTCACGACTATTTCTTATAGTCCACGTCAGTATTCTACTTTTCGCCCCCGTATGAAATACTCTTGATTAGTGATTAGTCCTCGAATGAGCAATGCATGGTCTTCCAGCTTTTATACTACAACCACTTCTTAAATATCATGCTCTGTCGTCTTAGATCTGTTTTGCTCAAATCTAGCCAGATGTTGGATTATAAATAAAAAAATTCGTTAATATGAATTCCAAAAAACAAACAAATAATACAGACAATATATTTCAAAGCCAACGTTACAGTTAATGATCACTAGCGGATTGTAAGAAAATAGCACAAAAATTCCAACAACTTGATGGAGGAAACTATAAAATGTTACAAAAGACAACGTATTGTGGGATTTGTACTATAAAGTCCGCTACAAGGACATTCTAAATATAATTTCAATCGTAAACTTGTATCAGCTACAGTTGTAGCGTGTTATTGAGATGAAACGCGTTTATCGATGGATAATATTTCATTTACTAACAAGAGGCTATGAGATATTTTACATACATTATCTTCAACTGCCTTTATCCGTGCATATGCATCCCACATATGCACGGATTAACTAACAGCATGGTAATGTATGGAGTGAAATCTTATCATATTTAAGAGCGTTTTTGAGTAGAAAAAGCAAAATATTTTATATAATCTATTTTGTATCTTCACAATTTTTGACAGATTTTTTTTTTACTTTGTTTTGTGGAATAATTATAGGCTGACAATAATTAAAGCAATAGCTGGGGAAAACGAGATACTTTAAAAAACGGCTTAGTCTCCAACTAATAGTAAAAGTCAAAGAGAATAAGTTGACAGTAAAGACTACAATCAGGAACGTTCTCGACTTTTATAAAACAGTTTACCAAAAATAAAGTATTATATGCTCAACTAGAAGACTCGCAGCCGTGGTAGCTCAGGGGCCGGATGCTCGCCTTTAATTTCATGGTACGCGAGTAACCTGGCTTCGAACCCCGGTCGGCACCACTGAAATTGTTGTACAGTTTTAAGTGCTGATTTACCACGTGCTCAGCGGAGACGGAAAACATCGCGAGTAAACGTGCATGTCCGAGGAATAGAAATATTTCGAGGACATGTGAAGTCCGCCAACCCGGTCAAGCCCAGTCCCGGCTCCAAAACCCTCTCAGAAATAGGAGGAGTACTGTGCTCAGCAGTGGGCCATTTATAGGCTGTTACTTTTAGAAGACTGTATTTGAATTCGCATCTCGTATTTCTATTTTAGTTTTATTTCAGTCGCATTTAAAGTTATATAAACAATTTTTTTTTTTAGAAAATGATGTACATTCACTGGTGGTAGGAGTCCTATGCAGGATTTCGTCTAGGTAGGTACCACCCATTTCGTCTAGGTAGGTACCACCCCAGGGCCAGTTATTCTGCCGTGAAGCAGTAGTGTGAAAACATTACTATGTTTCGGTCTGAAGGGCTCTGTGAGCTAGTGTCTGTAATCACTGGGCATATGAGACTTAAGAACTTATGTCTCAGGGTGACAGGCGCAGTGTGGTGCTACACAGAAATATTCTGAGTAACACAGCATCTGTTATGGGCAGACGTTGCACTTACCATTAGGTGAACGTTGTTCACTTCAACTTTATAAAAAAAAAAACATAATATAAATTTTCCAGGTTAAATCTATATTATTATTTTGAATATCTGCCAATTATATAAATCAATTAAATCTGATTTCCATTAGTTAGTATACAGCGACGCTTATTGTGCCAAAATCTTTATTAATTTCTCAAGATTTTCATGACTGTGCAGTTTAATTCATGGCGCTAGCTGCTTTGAAATAAAACAACGGTCTTTGTTCTATTTCAAATCATAACCAGAACTGATACAACGATTTCAAGCAAAACTGCAAGGCGTACTTAGACTACTGAAAATATCTTACAAAGCCTGTGCTAATAATTTTGGCCAGTTATTCTGCCGTGAAGGAGTAGGTGTGCAAACATTGATGATGATGATGATGATGTATTCCTAGCCAATTTCGACCACGGCGACAACTGCCGACTATTGTCGAGAGCCATCAACTGCGCAGGAGATATTATAGTGCCACAAGTGTACGCGCAAACACAGGGGCACTCAGTCGTCCCAACCTACCGGCGCCCGCTGTAACGCTGATGCGATAAGATCGGAGGTAGGCCAGGATGCAGTGTCAGAAACAAGGGGACAATCACAACACAACCAGACCCGAAAACCAACAATTTATGTTTTAGCACAAATGTTGGCTCCGGCTGGTATTCGAACCCAGGACCTGCGGCTTAGAAGTCAGGTACTCTGAACACTAGGCCACGAGGTCGTTAGTGCAAACATTACTGTGCACTGAGAGCTTGTGTAATCACTGGGCATATGATACTTAAGTAAACTGATGTCTAAGGGTGACAGTGACAGTGTCGTGTCACACAAAAATGTTCGGGGTGATACAGAATTTGTTATGGGTAGACGTTTCACCATCAGGTGAACGTTTTGTTCGTTTCATCACATTATTCAAAAAAAATCTTAATATTAAGGGTTACAATGAGCGGATTTAACAGAATTTGTGAGATATTTTTTGTACGGTGCATTCTTGGGATAATTGGGAAGATATTGACATTCCAGAACAGAATCACTAAAGAAAAGTCGAAGATTATTATACATATCCATACTAATAATATAAATGCGAAAGTAACTCTCTCTGTCCCTCAGTCTGTTTTTTACCTTTTCACGGTTCAACCGCAGAACCGATCCTGACGAAATTTGGCACAGAGATAGCTTGCATCCTGGAAACGGGTATGGGATACCTTTTACCCGGAAAAACAAAAAGTAAAAAACCTATATCCAAGCGGACGAAGTCGTGGGTAATAAATTTACTAGCAGGAGCTTAGTTTTATAAGTATTTATGAAACGACACAGGAAATATAACATGGCAACTTCTTTTCGGAGATATTAAATTTATAAGCCAATTTTTTTTGGCAAAAAGGATCAAAGATTTATTATGCAAAAAGGATCAAGGCCTTCGTAGTCAACCAGGCACCCAGCATTCGCAGATTTCCAACAATTGGATTAACTGAAATTCTATATGTATATGGACCGTACCGTTGATTTATCACTTCCAGGTTATCAAAATGTTAAGATTTTTATATAATTTAATAACACATTTATGTCCAATCCAATATTATGGATGCGAAAGTAACTCTATGTGGTGGCCGCCGTGTGGTGGCGGCTCGTTAAAAGAATACTACCACTCCATCTCATCCAATGGATCTCGTAAAAGGCGAGTAAGGAATTAAACTGCACTGTGCACCCAACAGCGCATGGTGGCGATGGGCTCACCACCTATCACACCAAGTGCATTATATTGTTTTGGTGAAACGTGGATTGTGGCAGTCATCTGTTTTTGCAGTGAGTGCCCAGTCTCTGACTACCCCTTATGGGATACAGTCGTGATCTTATGTATGTATGTAAGTAACTCTATTTGTAACTCTATTTGTTCCTCTGTTTGTTCGTTATCTTTTCACCGCTTAACCGATCTTGACGAAATTTGGCCCAGATGTAGCTTGCATCCTGGAGACGGATATTGGATTAGAATAGCATTAGGACTTTTTATTACAGAACATAAAATAGTACCCACAGGAATTTAAATAATCTGTATCCAAGCGGACGAAGTCGCGGGCATCAGCTACTTATTTTATAAAAGATCAGATACGTAGATCACGAATAACACATAAAACTGAAGATCATCTAAATACGCATATGCTTAAAGATATATATTGTATATCCTTATGTATATGTCTATCTAGATAGGACAGAAGGTTTTAAACTTCAATAACTGTAATAACAGTACGTAGATAAACAAAACATAAGAGGTGCCACCTTACGAAACACTAAATTAAATGTCAGTTTAAGCAGAATCATTGTGAGAAATGCCCCTTAGTGGAATGACTGCTGGCGTTTATAAAAACGAAGTGAAAACAACTGTAAGCCTGAATGAAACATTAAATACGTGAGGAAGGTAAGAAGAATGATGGTCAACTGAGTTAAAATCATTAAAATAATTTTAGAACTGAAATACTTGAAGTGATGCTTGAGTTATTTAACCAGAATGAAGCAGCATTAGGATTTTGCCTGAAAATAAAACCTTCCAGGACTTTAGAGAGAAGTATAAGAATTTAAATAAGGTGAAATTAAGAAGAGTCGGTGCAAGATTACGAATTATGTGTGCGCTTTCGTACACTTAACTACTCGTTATATGTACTATCTTGAGTCATCATCATCATTATTTCAGCCTATTACTAGTCCACTGCTGAACATACGCCTCCCCCATAGATTGCCACAATCGTTTGTAGCCATAATTTTGGTGGGATTTTGCCATAGCTGCCACGCTTGGCAGGCGAGTTGGCAACCGTTGGCTGCCCATCTCCTGGTTTTCATTTTCTCTCCGTCGACTTTTGCGATACCCACGGGATGAAATTGTATGGTAGAATTGCTTAAGCCGTAAGCCTATCTTGAGTCTTGAGTACTGGCCAGAATTTAGGGAATCATTTTTTTTAAATTTTATAATGAGAATATTAAATAAGAATAGTTTGTACCGAATACTTTTGATAAAAACAGCATATTTTTTCTGGCATTTAGGCTTTTCAAATTCACCGATTTACGAAATAATATACATATATGCAAGGCAATCTATGGGGGAGGCCTATGTTCAAAAGTGGACTAAGATAGTCTGAAATGATGCTGATGATGTATATATATGTGTATATCATGACATATATGTACATAGTATTTTTTTAAACTTAGTATGCTTGCATTGCATGCAGCTATCTATTTCAGGTAACCTAGGAAAGGATCGAATAGCCAAGTAAAGCATATTATTGTATTTTCAGAACAAAAGAAAAGATATTTTTGTATCAGAAGCCTACATTAAACACAAAAGAATTACCGTCCATCAACATGAAATTATTTTGAATGTATTGTGTATAAAAATAAACTTTTGTATTAAGTTGGCCAACGAATTCGGACGTTTTATAAATGAAATGTCTAATTAAAAAGTGATGAAAAAGGAAGTGACGTTTTTACTTTAAAGAATATAATCTAGTTAGCACTTTTGATGAAAAAGGCATTTTTTTATGCAGGCAGAATAACTGGCCATGGGGTCTGGTTTGGCTTAGACGGATTCCTGCATAGGGATCCGTCTAGGTAGGTACCACCAGTCAATTTGATATTTAAACAATAAGAGTTGTAGAAAATAATACAATACCCTAAAAGTATAACAGCTGCACATTAAATCATCATCGCCATGACAAAAAAACAACATCTAAACAAATTAAAGCAAAGGTAAAGGATATGAGTTATTTTTTATTACAGCGTTCATTGTTTTGGATCTACTGGTTTTCTCACTATCGCTACACAAGTGACAGGTTAATTAGTTTTATAGCAAAATAGATTAATGAAGCTTATAAAACTACAGACATGTTGAAATTAGATAATACCGACGATATCTGTAGTTGTGATACCAAAAAACAAATAGATATTTTACTGGTGGTAGGATTCGTATGCAGGAATCCGTCTAGGTAGGTACCACCCCAGGGCCAGTTATTCTGCCGTGAAGCAGTAGTGTGCAAGCATTACTGTGTTTCGGTTTGAAGTGCACTGTGAGCTAGCGTAATCAATGGGCATTTGAGACTTAAGAACTGATGTCTCAGGGTGACGGGCGCAGTGTTGTGTCACACAGAAATATTCTGGGTGACACAGCATATGTTGTGGGCGTACGTTGCACTCACCATCAGGTAAACGTTTTGCTCGTTAAAAAAAAAGATATCTTTCAAAATCAGATAATCGAGACAAATTTTGTTCATGTTTTCAAGCAACGATTTGTTTGGAAGTGTATTTTTTAACGAATATACATGATGTTGGTTCAATAGGAAAGATCGTAATTTTAACAATAGAATAAGATGCCTTTAAAAAATAAAGATTCCAAAATGTTTGACATGTTACAATGAATAACTCAGGGAAACAGTAGAGCCTACATAATTAAATTACAGGGGCTTGTGGAGATTACAGAACCTTAATAAGAAAAGGAGAGAAAGTTAATTTGCTAAGATCCGCATGCAAATTTTAAAATGGTGTGTATTACCCAGTTTTCGCTCGCCCTCCCTCAACAGCGTGCACAAGAATACCAATACCGCCACCAGGAGCTGCCACCATATACTGATATTGACTCTACGACAGTCTGCTCACCGTCGTAGAGTCAATATCAGTATATATAATGTAATATATGGGTGAAAAGATAATGCCTCGTTTTGAGGTGGAACACGTGTCGTGTCCTCGACTTCAGTGGTGTATATTGCCTAGTGGTAGTGGTGGAGGGTATCTGGTGGCCGCTCCCGGTGGCGGTATTGGTTTTCTTGTGCACGCTGTTGAGAGAGGGCGGCGCTCTTCAAAACTAGGTTATACCATTTTATATTTTGCATGCGGATCTTAGCAAATTAACTTTCTCTCTTTTCCTATAATGGATTTCCGCAAAGTAACGCCTGATTCTATTTACTACCTTAATAAGTGGTAAAGAACAAATTTTATAAGGGGATATTTTGGCAGAAACTCCATTAGTAATAACTGACTGCATAATGATACTGCCACCAGTAAAAAATAAATAAATGAAATTAATTAAAAATATTGGTAAACCGTAATTTTCAAACAAAACATATTCATTGCAAACTTGTTAACGTTACAAATTGCTGCAGTAAAATCGTAAATAAAGCATAGAATATAAGTACTGTATTCAAGAGCATGTTAAATTGCGAAAGCAAAATTGCGCGTAATGGAGTTGTGCCACAGGTGGTACTTCACAAGACATAATGGTAAAGCACTCTACGTATAATAATATCCATAAAACGTTCTCATCTGAATTTTAAGAGAATTTCTATACAGATTCTACACGTATCCCCGTGAACAAATTAATTTAATTATGTAAAATGAATGAATATATCAATGCGGAAGGTTTTCGATGCATGAATCATTATATTTTTTTAATAAACATTATTTGATTAATGTATTTTACATAATTCTTCACGTAGTACGGAATATTTTTCACATATTGCTTATTATTGCAAATCAAATTACATTTCGGAGGCATGTTTACATGAATTAAAGTCAAATAGAATCGTGTTGGAATAACAAATCGAATTTATTTATCCCTTGCGACTTCCGATCACGGAAAATTTTCAGGTAATGATTGGAAATTAAGTGGTAAATAAACATATGGAATTATATAAATGTTACATTTGTATGCAATGGGTGAAAACAGGCTAAATGTTCAGTATGGGAGACCGCCATGCCGATAACACACATATAAAAATCACTATTTTTGTATCGTTATTTGTAAACCAAAGCCGTTTTTCGGGAACAAACGAACACGCAGTGCATCATCTTAATGTGACCACGTTTCTACCACTAACTGTTTAGGATTTTGCGTATACTGGTTTCACTTTCGTTGGATAGTGTTCATTTTTTCGACGTTGTTGAAAAAAATGCGCGGGTCGCGTTTTCGGAGCGTCGCGACGCCCACCGTCGACAGTGGCGCCACACGCGGCACTGACTGAAAACTGCTGGGCTTTGGATACAGGAACGTTCCAAATGGGCTTACAAAATAACATTTTCATGCTACCTCGACCATATTACGTGCGTCCGAAGTTTCATTTTGATAAAGCTAGCGTCCTTTGATGTTACATTTTACACGTCTACCTATAGGTATCAGGATGTCCCTTTTGTTCGCTTGTTCCGTTCTTCGAGTGTATTCCTTTTCATTAGGGCGGCACTACACTCATATAATAAACTGCACTCGTAACCTTAAGTACTTTACACTTTATTATTTTTCTCCCTCGTTTAAGCCTATCTTATTATTAGGATTAATTGAACCCTTCTATATATAAAATATGTGAGATTTAAAAATAACCAAATGTTGATATTTTGTCTAATTAAACATTCATACACACAGTCACGCCTCTTTCCCATTGGGGTAGGCAGGGACCACATCTTTCCACTTGCTACGATCATGACAAAAATCTTTAGATTCTTCTACTTTCATTACCGTTTTCATACACGCTCGTCGGTTGCGATTACTTTTGTACTTTTACTTTTATCTAATTATAATCTTTTATATTTGCGCTTTTAGTAGTTATCCTTAATTATATAATAGTTTGTAAGGAGCATCGAAAGTGTGGTGTGGTTTAGTTACTTAAATAGTAAAATAATTTTAAATCATCGTAATTACAGGCTGCTGAAGCCCATTTTGGAAAGTAGACATCCTGATACATATGAGAAGAAAACGGTTTGAATAGTGGATTGTCAACCGCAATATAATGATTATTTGACGCAAAAGGATATTACTACCAGTACCTTTCATTTTTAATTTTTCCCGTTAGTGGGAATCTATTGGATGATGAGATTGATGGATGGTCTTCCATGCATTATGCATTGTACCCGGCAAGATGAACCTGTCGACGAAGGAAAGCTTTCTATTTTTGGAAGGATGAACGAATAACCACACACTACATCTCATCATAAATGGTCACTATGATATGGAGGCCAGTTATTCTGCCGTGAAGTAATAATGTGCATACATCACTCTGTTTCGGTCTAAAGGGCACTAAGGGCTAGTCTAATTACGGGGCATTTGAGTCTTAAGATCTGATACTTATATGAAGCATTAAAATACAGAGTTTGTTATTATCCGTGGGGCCTACGACGGAATACCTCGTTGCCAATAATTGGGTCTCCGGTTCTAGCCATTTACTACACTAAACGATGAAATATTATATTTTTCACTGGTAGATTTATATTCAGGAATCACCCCAAGGCCAGTAATTCTGCCTGTGTGAAGCAGAAGTGTGCGTACATTACTGTGTTTCGGTCTGAAGGGCACTGAGAGCTTAAATTAATGTGCATATGAGACTTAAGAATTGATATGTGAATTAAGAATATGATGTCACACAGAAATGCTCTGGGTGACACAGCATGTGTTATGAGTAGACGTTGCACTTACCATTAGGTGACCTTTTTGCTCGGTTCGTCACTTATTAAGTGAAGTACCATGCCGTACGGCGCAATCACGTGGTCGGCTTATTAGGGTATAGGGTGAAGCCGCGCGGCACAGCTAGTTATTAAATATAACAATTGGGATACCGTACTTAGTTCGTCGGCACAGTGCCAAAATTCGAATTCTCGTCGATAGAGTGAAACACCCTGAGGAAGGAAACCTGCAGTGAAGGAAAATACGCAAAACCACAAATTGTTGGCATTTGGGGATAGTTGAGTTGTGACTTCCGATCTTTTCGCGTGAGTAACACCCATCGGGCACGGGTAGTTTGGGACGAGTGTGCCTTTATGTTTGCCCGTACATCTTTGCCACTATAACATCTTCTTCGCAGTTGTCATCATCATCATCACCGAGAAAAAAAAGTAAAGTAACAGCCTATAAATGTCCCACTGCTGAGCACAGGCCTCCTCTCATTTCTGAAAGGGTTTTGGAGCTGTGAATAGTCCACTACGCAGCTCCAATGCGGGTTGGCAGACTTCACACGTCCTCGAAATATTTCTATTCCTCGGACACGCAGGTTTCCTCACGATGTTTTCCTTTACCGCTAAGCACGCTGTAAATCAGCCCTTAAAATTGTATAACAATTATAGAGGTGCTGGCACCGGGGATAGAAGCCAGGTTACTCGCGTACTTAGGACATTAAAGGCGAGCACCAGGCTTCTGAGCTACCACGAGCTAGAATGCTCGCCAGCCACTGAGAAAAGCCAGCATTTAAATATAACGCAAAATAAAAAATCGAATTTATTTATCTATTTGTCACTATTCGTGTACACTAAATTTTGACATAAATATTAGCTTAGCCTTTAGATGTGCATTCGGAAAATATCATGTCTCGAACAATAAACAGACTGAGATTTTGGTCCCCATGAATTTATATTCTAGGATTTAAATGCGTCAGTTATTCTGACGTGAAGCATCAGTGTGCAAGCATTATTGTGTTTCGGTCTGAAGGGCACTGAAAGGTAGTGTAATTACTGCGCATAATAGAACATATTTCTCAGGGTGACGGGCGTAGTGGAGTGCCCACATTGAAATATTCTGGTTGAGACATCATTTGTTTTTTTTTTTGTTAAACAAAAAACGATGGTAAAACGAACGTGGAGAAACGTGCACACCACAAACAGACCCGAAAACCAACAATTTGTGTTTTGCATAAACGTTGGCTCGAGTTGGGATTCGAACCCAGAACCCACAGCGTAGAAGTCAGATGCACTAACTACTAGGCCACGCGGTAAAACCACATTGCCCTTACGACCAGTAACTTCAGTTTATGTGGTACTACAGTGCACGGCGAATTTATGTCTGAGAAAATAATCCACGATACAGAAGAAATCCTAGTGTGTGGCGTCGTATATGAAAAACAAATTGTGCCGTAATTATGTTACTGTAATTGAAGTTTTAATATAGTTAGTAGTTTAATATAGTTTGTTTTTTATTGAAGTTTTATTGTAAACTTGAACAAAAAATGCCTTCAAAATGAAATTCCGGCATCAAATACAAACATCAAAGTCATTAAATTGAATTAAGAATAATGTTGAGAAGTAATCAATTCAACATCACATGCACGTGATTGAAGAGTCACATAATTAAAAGCCATAATTAAGCCGAATCTAAGTTTATTACCCAATAGCATCATCATCATCATAATTTCAGCATATCACTAGTCCACTACTGAACATAGTCCTCCCCCGTGGATTGCCAAAACAGTTTGTAGCTCTCATTCGGATGTTTTTTTTATTTGTTCCACAGACTGGGTGTCCTCGAACTTGTTAACAGTAAATAATTTTTCCATTTTGCTTACAACGTTCTCCGCTGTCTACAATACAGCTTTCTTGTTTTTTTTTTCATTACTATTTTTCCCCCCTTTACTACTCTTTGATTTTTTTTAAATTATTTTTTCCCTTTTTATATTATTACACACTAAACCTAATTTATATAACTATACTAAATTTTTATTAGTTGTAACTAATGCAAGTAATTCATTCACTCATTCAGATGTTCGCAAGCGCAGTGGATGACAGCCCAGCACAAGGTTTTAGAAGGGAGTTGATATATCCAGGTGGCTCAGGACCGTGCTTGGTAACGAATTTGGAGAGGCTTATTTCCAGTAGTGGACCTGTAAGGGTCTGTTATGACGATGTCCTCCTCGCCGATTTATAACCCCAGAAACAAGTTCTGGATTTATGAAAATCTTTCCGAAGCTATGAAAAATGCAGGAGATATCATTGTGCCACAAGTGTTCGCAGAAACTAAGATGCAGTCACTCATCCTAGCTAACCCGCGCCCGGTGTAAATGTAGCTCGGTATAGCATTATAACCCAGGACCGGTAGCGTTAAAGTCAGGCACTCTGTCCACGAGGCCACAGGATCATCATTATAAAGATGATTCATAGGTAGATTACATGACGGGCATCCACAATAGGTGTCCGGCTAAGTAGACTAAGGTATTATACGGACAGCCTTTATTCGCGCAGAATAACCCTAGAATAAAATATGCAATGCTGTCACTATATTGCTAGTGGGAACGCAATGGGGAGTAATTTTTTTTTTGAATCGTAGCAAAGTGGCAGTGTCGTGGCCACCCGTCACGTCTCGTTTCCCGCTTGAGAATCCCGGGCGAAATATATTACTATCTAGACTATCTACGTGTTGCTCTACCTACCCCGTATATGCGAAAGGGCGCGATTTTTGTATCCACAATAGTCAACGGAAAGGCCAAAGGTAGAGGCAAAGGCAAAACTGGCCAAAAAAACAAAAATAAGACGTTGTAAAGAAAAATCACAAATTATGATGGAAATTGTTGAAAATGTACACCTAATTGCCTTGAAAACTGCACTTTCATGCAATTTTGTTTCAATAGTCGTTAAAATATTAAGAGTCTTGGCAACCTAATGAGAGCCGACTCTTCTGAAATATGTTAATTTGTTCTTTAAGAGGTATATTCCCTCTTGTACGCTTAGTAAACTACAAAAGCGAGTTATTTAAAAATCTTATATTAACGCGAATATAAAACTAAAAGCGACATTCTCTTATAATATTTTACAAAGTATTTTATGCATAAATTATTCTACAAATATTTTTTTATGGATCATCGTTGGGAGGAGCTACAAAGTAAGTATTCACATTAAAAAAGTTTGCCAAAATAACATATAATCTTGTAGAAATTTCAATTTGACCGTTTGTCCTTTTTCCGTTCTCGTTTAGCGTCTCAGTCCATTGCTGGAAATAGACTCTTTAAAGTTGGGATAATATTTATGCTCAGAGCTCAAGCGGAGCTGTTCCCGACTTCTTGCACCCTAATGCAGCCTAGTTACTAGTCTAGATTTTAAAGATCTGAAATTTTTGAAAAGTTTTGTACAAAATCCGGAGGTTTTACTGGCATTTACCTCCTTCCACTTTTACGAGACTGATGATGTTCTCCTAGCCGATTTCGACCACGGCGACAACTTCCAAATACTGTCGAGAGCTATCAACTGCGCAGGAGATGTTATAGTGCCACTAGTGTACGCGCAAACACAGAGGCACTCACTCGTCCCTACCTACCCGCGCCCGATGTAACGCTTTTTTTTTACGAGACTAACAGAAGATTGTGCGGTTCTATAACGCCGTAGAACATAATACAGTCACGTCTTTTTCCATATGAGGGGTAGGCAGAGGCCACTTACGTAACCCACTTTTCGCTCTCGCTGGAAACGAGACGTGCCGGATGGCGAACCATGTCACAAATTAGCTTGCAAATCTTCTTAGCTAGGAAGAGGATTGTTCAATAGTAGATTGTTTGCATGATAATGCTGAACAAATCCGGCTCAAATAAACAGCTGATGCTGGTTGTAAAATGAGGCAGAATCTTCCAGGATTCCGCTGCACGGAAGAACATCATCTTCAAGCTAGCTAAGGGACATTATCATTATTTATTGTGCCGTATTATGTCAAGCTCTGTCTAATTTACAATTACCTGTAGCGTGTGTAGTTTACATATTTTTTTTATACAATAACCGACGTTGGAATTCCTCCTGTTTTTACAGACAAACTCCGCGTGTACAACCCAAACAGACCCGAAAACGAACAACCTTTGTTTTTGCACTAATAGTTCCGGCCGGGACCCAGGACCCTCGGCGTCGTAGTCAGGCACTCTACCCCGAAGGTCATGCGGTCGACATGTTGAAGAGCTATCTCAAACGAGCGACGTAAATGCATTACGTTGCAGTTCCCATTTTGCGCTTCCGGCCGGCGTACGCGTAGCGTTCAAAGTGCGCCTACGAACGTTGATGAGATAATGATGTTATCCTCATCAACATCGAACATAGAGACATCTTTCGAGAACTCCCAAACTGCATGTACGCAGTTTAATTTTATTAAACGGGACGAACGTAAAGGAATCATTTACTACTAGCTGTATCCTGCAGTTTTGTCCGCTTAAAATAAACCGACCCAATGATTGCGCCAACAGCATAGTACCTGGATTACCTGTGCAATTACAGTTAGGCCCTTCTCAGTTAGGTGCGGTTCTCAGTGTGCGGCTCCAAAGGCCGTAGCGTTAAGCACTACAGTAAATTTAATTTATATCACTTTTTTTCCTACTACTGGTGGTAGGATTCCTATGCACGAATCCGTCTAAGTAGGTACCACTCCAGGGCCAGTTATTCTACCGTGAAGCAGTAGTGTGCAAACATTACTGTGCTTCGGTTTGAAGGGCACTGTGAGCTAGCGTAATCACTGGGCATTGAGACTTAGAATCCTATGTCTCAGGGTGATGGGCACAGTGTGGTGTCACACAGAAATTTTCTGGGTGACACAGCACTTGTTGCACTTAGCATCAGGTGAACGTTTTGCTCGTTTCGTTACCTTATCCAATAAAATAAAGCAAATTTTGAGGAGAAACTGCAGTCTTTTGAAGTCAAATGGGTAATCTCAAGATATCAACGATCGTCTCAGGGTGATGGGCACAGTGTGTTGTCACACAGAAATTTTCTGGGTGACACGGCGTTTGTTATGGGCAGACGTTGCACTTACCATCACGTGAACGTTTTGCTCGTTTCATCACTGTATGCAATAAAAAAAAAATATGTGAGTTTCGGAATCGTGGTCTACGGCGACTTAAATTTGAAGAGTCATTAAGATGTGTGACATGGAATTCTGCGGGTCGCTCATCCTGAAAAGTTCTTCGGAGTGAGGTCGGTGTTACCACCACCACCACCACCATTTCAGCCTACCATTAGTCCACTGCTGAACATAGGCCTCCCCCATAGAGAGCAACAAAAGTTTGTAGCTCTCATTTTGGGGGGATTTTGCCATAGTTGCCACGCTTGGCAGGCGGGTTGGCAACCGCAGTTTATTTATTATAATGTTCCAGGAAGATGCTGCTGCCCATCTTCTGCTTTTAATTTTCCCTCTGTCGACTTTTATTATTTAAATATGTAAAGTTGTGAAACTGAAGCAAAAATAATTAATTGTTATCCAATGGAAACATTGAGAAGTAAATTGTTAAAGTAGTATACAGTGGCATGACATAACTCAGAGATTAACGGATTTAGCTAATATATAAATATTGTTATTTATTCTGCATTATAGTCTTCACAGTGCACTCACTACTCACTACTATTAACTCATTTTATTTCTCCACCATTTAGTAATAAGAAACAAGCTGAACACCGACACAATTGTTATTTTTGTAACTGGGGTTCCGTCGGGCGGGGATGAAGGTGGGGATTTGAACCCAGCACCCCCAAGTAGAACACCAGCGTTACATTGTGGAAAATAAAGTATTTCAGTAAAGGTAAAAAAAAAAAGGTCAAGATTTGGCGGCATAAGAGAATCTACCATCCCATCTCATACCGTGGATGTCGTCAAAGTTGACTAATGGAAAATTAAAACCAGGAGATGGGTAGTACCGTCTTCCTGGAACATCGCATAAATGAACTGCGATTGCTAACCCTCCAGCCAAGCGTGGCAACAATGGCAAAATCCCCTATAAATGAGAGATACAAACTTTTGTGGCAATCTATGAGAGAGGCATATGTTTAGCAGTGGACTATGATACGCTGAAATGATGAAGATGAAAAACTATTTCTTACAATATTACTCATAGTCTAAAAATCCTTAGCAATTGTTTGCTTGGTATATTCAATGTTCATAAACGACCTGGTTCATACATACCCTGATTTGGTATTGATTTTATCTAGTTACGTGAGTAATATCCTTATGTAATAGATTGACAAAAGTTTTAAATCGACAGTCTGTTGGTTTACTTCGTCATCAACATATAAAAGATCTATGCAGCACCACGCTCGTTATTATGAAACAGGTTCTTAAGTCTCATGTATGTAAACCACACTCACACTTAATCAGACGACCAAGTTGTTTAAAAACACAAAGTTCTCTGTGGGACTGTAATGAGCTCGTCACCATGCGATTAGTTATTAAGTCTCATATTTTTATTACATATAGTGTCGTGACGAGCAATACGGTCACCAGCATATGTTATGATACAAATGCTGTGCCATTCACAACATTTCTGTGTGGCACCACACTGCGCCCATCACCCTGAGACAGTTCTCAAATCTCATATGCCCAGTGATTACACTAGCTCTCAATGCCCATCAGACCGAAACACTGTAATGTTTGCACACTACTGCTTCGCGACAGAATAACTGGCCTTGGGTGGTACCTACCTAGACGGATTCCTGCATAGGAATCCTACCACCAGTAAATTAACTATAGTGCCATTCCGTCCGAAACACAACAATGCGAGCACGCTGCTGGTTGGCGGAAAAATAGATAGTACTTGTTCTGCCTACTAGGAGTAAAAAACTTCATGGGTCCAGGTTTACAATCTAAAATCAGAGCAATTTTCATGTTAATAACTCCAGAAATTTTTCAGTAATCGTTCAACAGATCGACAGACGGAAATATTTTTCATTATATTTAAGTTCAGTAGACGAACCTACAAACACAAATAACATTTCAAATCTAGACACTACGGCTGTCATAGAGTCAATATCACTTGATAATGCCCCGTTTTGACGTGAAACCCGTGTCGTGTTCTCAACTTCAGTGGTATTGCCTAGTGGTAGTGTTGTAGTGGTGGAGGGTATCTGGTGGCTCCCGGTGGCGGTATTGGTTTTCTTGTGCACGCTGTTAAGGGAGGGCGGGCGGTGCTCTTCCAAACTAGGTAATACACACCATTTTACGAGTACATTTCGCATGCGAAACTTAGCAAATTAACTTTCTCTCCTTTACTATAATGGATTTCCGCAAAGTAACGCTTGATTCTATTAGCTGTATGTCTGTTATCTTAACGGCGCAGGTATCCGTGCCGACGTGCCGCGGGTACGGATAACTGAAATAGATTTTGATCGATAGCTTAAGGTGCAGGGCGGAGTTAGACGCAAATGCCCCGAGCGGTACTTGGAGTCGAAGATCGGATTTGAATAACTTAATAAATTAATATGTATTGACATTTCAGTCGTGATTGCTCATCATCATCATCATTTCAGCCTAGTCCTAGTCTACTCTCAGTCTTGTCTACTACTACTAGTCCACTCCCCCATAGATTGACACAAGTTTGTAGCTCTTATTTTAAAGGGATTTTGCCATAGTTGCTACGCTTGGCAGGCGGTTTTTCACTTTGTCGATCAAAGTTACTCCTGCTATACTTCTCAAACTTCTGATTTCCGCAGCATTTTTTTTTTTTTTTTTTTTATTTATTTATATTAAAAAGAATATACATGCTTTTTTTTAAGAGAAGTATCCATAAAACCCTTAAACAGGTTTGTCTTGGATACTCAGACACTTGAGCTGTATAAATAAAGAAAAACAAAGTAAATTAAAAAGAAACCAAAAATATTTTAGTGCATTGCTGACAGATCAGTTATGGCTTTCCATCGTACGCCGTTTACTACGATTCGCAAAAACCGGTTTCAAGTTAGCGATGGCCGATGCAATTATGCTCGGATGCGTTAGACATACAGGATGTAGGAATGTTTTAGCATTTTAACTATCAGCTTTTCGACAAGTAATTTGTTGCAGTTTATTTAAGAAAATTTCTTTATATTTCATCTTATAGTTTTTCTCATTTATTTCTTTTATAATTTCGTGGTGTATGTTATTTATAAGATTAGGTATTATGTATTTATTAGTTCGTTTTCCGTAATAGTTTTGCATTTTGGGGACGTCTAACTTATTTTGTACTACTTTTCTAGTTATTATGTTACTGTGTGATATTTTGATTTGTATTTCTTTATTACTAAATTAATATTGCCGTGTGGTGGCGGCTCGTTAAAAGAATACTACCACTCCATCTCATGCACTGCACTGCACTGTGCTCCCAACAGCGCATGGTGGCGATGGGCTAACCACCTATCACACCAAGTGCATTATATTATTTTGGTGAAACGTGGATTGTGGCAGTCATCTGTTTTTGCAGTGAGTGCCCAGTCTCTGACTACCCCTTATGGGATACAGTCGTGATCTTATGTATGTATGTATGTATTAATATTACTTTCATGCTTCTTCGGCCAGACCCAGCACTAACTAACATACATAAGTGTGGGGACCAGGACCCCATATGTACAGCCTGTAACTTTCTAGATACGCTCTGGCTACTCATAAAGGCTACGTATTTCTTGGAACATAAAATTACTGTTATAAATATATAGATAATAAAGTCAGGCGTTACTATTGCCGAGTGGTAGTGTAGTGGTGGACGAGGGTATCTGGTGGCTGTATTAGTTTGCTTATGCACGCTGTTGAGGGAGAGCGGACGGTGCTCTTCAAAGACTTGGTAATACACACCATTTTGAATTTTGCAGAAATATATCTTAACAATTATGTTATATATACATATATAAACGAATTATTACGATATTTCCGAAGCTACAATATCTATTAGCATGAAACTTAGTATATATTCCTTTTCCCACACAGGCACAGACAACGGACTTTAAAAAGACGGGCCGGTACTATTTTTATCTAAACAGATTTTAACATACATACATACAGTCAAGTTTTTTTCCCATATAAGGTGTAGGCAAAGGTCACTCACGAAGCCCTTGTGATTATCACATAGCAATAACGAATAAACCCATTGATTGCAAAATAATTAAAGAATCATTTGGAATTCTCGGAGATATTGATTGAGTCTCTCGCAAGCGTTATCAGTGATACCTTAGGCATTTAAGGCTCACTTTGTAGAAACAGCGAAGTCACGAATTAGTTACCATAACACGTAGCATCACCGTACCTTGGTCCTTGGTCCGCCTCACTATACTTACATATACATATGTCACGAACAACGACAAACGTGTTTTTAGTTTCTAATACTAAGGTTTATCTAAGAAAACGGAAGTGGGTACCTGATCACTTTGTTGTGAACCCAGAGTCCATCGGATATGCCTTCAGATACCGTATATAATAACTTTATCACTAATTTGGATTCATATATATATATCAAAAGAAAAACCCTTGTGACTCAAAAATTTTAAATTTCAAGTCAACCAGAAGTTAGCTGCTAGGTAACGAAACCCCTCGAATCAAAAACTCTGTAATAGATCCATCAGTATCACTGACTAAGCGAAATCCTTCAAACTCCGCTCATACCAAGTCAAATGAATCGATGTTAACGTTATTATCATGGACTTACGTAAGCTCCGAAAAGATGACGACGGGAAAACGCTCAAAAACTGTCGTCAAACTTGAGTAAAAAAGGATAGTAAAGTGACATACATACATACAGTGACGCCTTTTTCCCATATATGAGGTAGGCAGAGACACCGTTAGCTCAATTTTGCTACGAGTCAAATAATTCTCTCCATTGCGTTCTCACTGCCACTACAGCATTGCATATTCTGGTATTTTAGCCTTTTTTCGAGCGGAATAATACCGGAATATGCAATGCTGTCATTGTACCTACTGCTCGTGGCAACAGTACAGTGACAGCACTGCACAGACAGCATCCTAGCCTACCTTCGATCTTTTTGCATGAGCATACTTACACGGCACATGAATTTTGTCTATACTATGCTATTTACATTCCATTCCTGTTTTGGTGAAACGTGGATTGTGGCAGTCATCTGCTTTTGCAGTGAGTGCCCAGTCTCTGACTACCGCTTATGGGATACAGTCGTGATCTTATGTATGTATGTATGGTACCCCTTTAAATGACACAATTATATTTTTAAGTTAGACTGACTGAACACAAGTAATTTTTTAGTTTCAATTATTTCTTATGCCCCTCTGCTATCTTATTCGTTTCCAAAGTTTGTCTTAAATTACACAAACATGTTCAGTAAACATGATAAAAGACGTCTACCAACTATGTTAATCTCGTATTATTCACACTCCACTTGTTCATTTCTACATACAGTTAACATAATGTGATATAATTATATTCAGATACGCACATAAATTATCACAGAGTTTGTTGTTAGCAAAATATAATATTACTAGCGATCCGCCCCGGCTTCGCACGGATAGATAGATATTGAAAAGATAAATTAGTACTTTATTCAGACATAGAACAACAACAATCCCTTCACTAACATTTTTTGTAGCGACTAAGTATGTATTGTAGCGACATCGGCGGCTCTGCAGCTGGTCAGGTAAGTTACTAAAATAATGTTTAATTTATGGGAACATAAGTCATGAAAGTTTAGTGGCTCAGAGAATAGCCGTGCCAGCAAAATAAAACGACCGCTCTCGACCGATGCGCAAAGGAAGAGCCTTGCACCTCGATAATGCCCAAGTCGCATGAAACCGGGCGGCGCGGCGTTCGAGACCGCGGCCGCTGTATTTATTAAAGAGCGTCTCAAAGTTTTAAATAAAAAATAATTAATTAAAATTTCAAACCACTATTCACTTGTTTCTATTCCATTAAAATGAGTAGGTAATTAATAGAACTTAGTCTAATCGAGCGTAGCGTGGGCGAGCGTATGGCTGTTCGCTCACACCTAAGCATTTTTCTTACTTTTAGCATTTTTATACCCGTCGTAACTTCTGATTTAAATAATTTAAAGAGAAATTTACATGAACATAATTAACCTTGACTATAAAACTATTTAGTAGGATAAGGATTAATATTATGATACGAATGCCATCATCTTTCGATTCTACCCGTTTTGATTGACAAATTTGAACAAAACGTGGTTATTGTGAGTTAAGTTTAATAGTTAGACATTTAGCCTGGCGGTATTTTTTGTGAGTAATGATGAGTACTATGAAAATGTGGGACATTATTTTATTTATCATCAATAGCATTTGCAGCGCACGTCAGATAATGACTTTTATTAGTAAATTTTTGATACCCTTAGTTACATCATAGCAATTGTCGAGGGAACTCGGTTTACTTTCGTTTACTTTTATTAAATTAAATATAACTCATGTTAAACGCTGATAATGTAGCTGTATATAGGTAAAATAATTTTGAAAATCGATTCAGTAGTTTTTGAGTTTAGTAATTACAACCAAACATACGAAAAAATTTAATCTTTTCTCTTTATAATATTATATTTTAGATTAAAATATTAATGTTTTACAAAATCAACTGTTAGATAGAGCGATGGTAGGAAAGAGGTAGGTGCTATTCACCCTCCTGAACACCTATCAGGTACTCTTATTTAAGAGTAAGAAGAAGCTAGATGTATCAATCAATATCGATATGGTACCTTATGATTTGGGCATTCACAGTTAGGCTTTTCTCGGTAACGTTCTGTTCTCAGTGTGTAGCACCTTAAATTTGCATCATATAGCAATCTAAAATATATTTTTTTAATCATATAAGTATATTCTGAGATTGGACGAACACGTGGCCTACTGGTCAGAGTACCTGACTTCTACGCCGCGGGTCCTGGGTTCGATTCCCAGCCGGAGCCAACATTTGTACTAAAACACAAATTATTGGTTTTCGGGTCTGGTTGTGTTGTGATTGTCCCCGTGTTTCTGACACTGCATCCTAGCCTACCTCCGATCTTATCGCATCAGCGTTACATCAGGCGCGGGTAGGTTGGAACGAGTGAGTGCCTCTGTGTTTACGCGTACACTTGTGACACTATAATATCTCCTGCGCAGTTGATGGCTCTCGACAGTATTCGGAAGTTGTCGCCGTGGTCGAAATCGGCTAGGAGAACATTATCACATCATTCTGAGATTAGTGCGTTTAAACATACAAACCACTATTATTATTATTATAGATCTAGATATAAACTCGGCTTCGGGGCGGCATATCAAGATGACCATCTTTTAAGTTACACCTCCACCAATGCACCTGTGACCGCATTCTCTTTCTTGCAGTAGTATTTGCGTGACGCGCGTACTAACATTTTTACTGGTGGTAGGATTTCTATGCAGGATTCCGTCTAGGCAGATGCCACCCCAGTGCCAGCTACTCTGCCGTGAAGCAGTAGTGCGCAAACATTACTGTGTTTCGGTTCAAAGGGCACTAGCGTACCTGAGAGCTAGCATAATCACTCGGCAAATGAGAATTAAGAACTGATGTCTCTGCGTGAGAAGCGTAGTGTGGTGTCACACAGAAATGTTATGGATGACACAGCATTTGATATGGGTAGACGTTGCACATACCATCAGGTGAACTTTTTGCTCGTTTCGTCACTTTCAAAATTTAAAAAAAAACCGTACAGACAGACAGACAAAAAGACAAAAAACTGAAGTTTCTTTTGACTACTATTGCTCTTATTAGGACCCCTCAGTAAATTTTTTTCTTAAATATTTCCTATGTACAGACATACGAGTAGAACATCATCATCATCATTTCAGCCTATTACTAGTCCATTGCTTCACATAGGCCTCTTCGATAGATTGTCACAAAAGTGTGTAACTGCGGTAGGCGACCGCAGTTACAGTCAGATGTTTCAGGAAGATGGTGCTGCCCATCTTCTAGTTTTAATTTTCCCTCTGTCGAATTTGACGGCACCCACGAGATGAGATGGGGTGGTAGATTCCAAGCCGTTACTTAACCACATGGCATACACGACATGGGTCAGTTACAGTTTTATTATAATGAATATTTATTCTAAGTTCCAATATAGACAAGTCCAATGCAGATTTCAATGGAATTTAAGAGTCTTATTCGAATTGCAACTCTTCATCTTTATTAACTTGTTTTAACTCTAGACTTCAGATACTTATCTCGTGTTATACTTAAGGACCACAATAGTACTGGCGGTAATCTCCTGCCAAGAGGCCTGATGGTAAGGGACGTTGGACGTGGTCCAATACAATGCCCAGTTACGTTTTATTGGAGAACGGCTAATTTCTCAAGGTCATCAACTGCAGTCCTCTAAGTGGCCGAGGGTCAAAGTAACGGACTTCTAGGCCGCTGGTCCAGGGTTCGAATCTCAGCCAGAATCAACATTTGTGCAAAAACACAAATTGTTGGTTTTTAGGTCTGGTTGTGTTGTTATTTTTACGTAAGGCGGTGGTAGGTTGTGACGTATGAGTGAGTGCCTCTATGTTTGCGCGTGCACTTGGGGCTTGTAGTTGATAGCTTCTGACAGTATTCGGATGTTGTCACCGTGGTAACAGTGGTGTCCAAAACAGTCAGGAGGACATCGAATAGTTCTCTGTTAGACGAAGGCACAATCGCCAATTTGCAAGCCGATTGTGACTTGCAAATTGGCGATTGTGACACAGTATTTGTTATGGGCAGACGTTGCACTTACCATCAGGTGAACGTTTTGCTTTTCTCGTCACTTTCTACTGTAAAAAAAATTAAGAGGAGAATATAAATTTCAATTTTTTTCCTGGTAGTATTCGTATGCAGGAATCCGTCTAGGTAGGTACCACCCCAGGGCCAGTTATTCTGCCGTGAAGCAGTAGTGTGCAAACATTACTGTATTTCGGTCTGAAGGGCACTGTGAGCTAGCGTAATCACTGGGCATATGAGACTTAAGAACTTATGCCTCGTGGTGATGGACAGTGTGGTGTCACACAGAAATTTTCTGGGTGACACAGCATGTGTTATGGGCAGACGTTGCACTTCATCAGGTGAACGTATTGCTCGTTTCATCACTATATCCAATAAAAAAAAAGATTGTTCGAAACAATATTATACTCGTAGTATCTATGCTTGCTAGTTGGTAGTGGCGGAAGAAAATATACTACCCCCAGCCCAGTACAGTATTTTTTTTTCTGAAGTCAATGTAAGGTAGTATTGGAATAAAATAATGTAGTTAATAAAACTAAGGAAAGAAGAAGATAAAGAGAAGAGAAGCCGTGTGGTAGCGGCTTAAGAGAATCTACTACCTCAATTCATCCCGTGGGTGTCGTAAAAGTCGACATTGGGAAATAAAAACCTGGAGATGGGCAGCAACGTCTTCCGGGAACATCTGAATAAATAAACTGCGGTTGCCAAGCCGCCTGCCAAGCGTGGCAACTATGTCAAAATCCCCCCAATTGATTCTGCAAACTTTTTTGGCAATCTATAGGGGGAGGCCTATGTTCAGCAGTGGACTAGGGATAGGCTGAAATGATGATGATGATGTAAAACATACAGATGTCGTTTTCTATGAGCCGTGCCACAGATCAGTAAAAGCTAAGCTGTACTTCTTTTTTAACTATGGTGGCAATCTATGGAGGATGCCTATTTTCAGCAGTGGATTAGTGATAGGCTGAAACGACAAAGGAAAGAAAGTTAATTTGCTTAGATTAACTATCTTGAATTGAATTTAAATAGTTTTTGAAGAGCACTGCCCCACGCCCTCCCTCAATAGCGTGCACGAGCAAACTAATACCGCCACCGGGAGCCGTCGCCAGATACCCTCCATCACACAACCCTTCCACTAGGCAGAAAGTCGAGGACACGAAACGTGATTCACCACAAAACGTGGCGTTATCTAGTGATATTGACTCTACGACAGTCAGCCGCCGAAAACTTGACTCACTCTTTTGCATGCGGATGCAAATTAACTTTCTTTCCTTCAGAAAATAAAATTATATAATTGTAAGTTATAGCTAGCTCGTCTCGTACCTCCAATAGAAAAATAGAAAAAAAGGATTAAATTTGCTATTGTGTCTCTTGTGCCCAACATTTCCTTTCTTACACGACCACTATGGCCGTTGTAGTACACATTTACTGGTGGTAGGATTCCTATGCAGGAATCCGTCTAGGTAGGTACCACCCCGAGGCCAGTTATTCTGCCGTGAAGCAGTAGTGTGCAAACATTACTGTTTCGGTTTGACGGGCACTGTGAGCTAGCGTAATCCCAGGTCATATGAGACTTAAGAACTAATGTCTCAGGGTGATGGGCACGGTAAAGTGTCACACAGGAATGTTCCCAGACACAGCATTTTTTATGGTCAGACGTTGCACTTACCATCAGGTGAACGTTTTGCTCGTTTCATCACTTTATACAATAAAAAAAAAACGTTACACTTTTTTAGTACACTCGACTCCGGATCACTGCCAATAAAACAACCGACCGTATCTCGTTGTCTTCAACCAATGGCGGAATAGCTTAATATACGTTTAACATTATCTAGACCAATGATGATGTAGCAAAAGATGAGAGGTGTCTGGTATTGTGATTACCAAAAAAACACATGTCCAGCAATGGACTATACAAAGGATGACAACCGAATGGCTTTGTGGTCAGAGTACTCGACTTCTACGCCGCAGGTCCTGGGTTCGAATCACAACCGAAACCAAAATTTTGCAAACACGGAAATTGTTGCTTTTGGGGTCTGTTTGTATTATCATTGTGTATTATACTTCTGACACTGCATCCTAGACAACCTCCGATCTTACCGCATGGGCGTTACATCTGGCAAGGGTAGATTGGGACGAGTAAGTGCCTCTGTGTTTGCGTGTACATTTGTGGCACTATAATATCTCCTGCTCAGTTGATAGCTTTCGACAGTATTCGGATATTGTCACCATGGTAGAAAATCGGCCAGGAGAACATCATTTAAAAGATTATGATAATGTATCTGCGCAGAAGCATAAGTACACGCGTCCTATCCATTTTTTCATTTTCGAAGCCGGAGCTGAACCACGATCCCACCTGATGGTAAGTGGCGATGTAGTTTTGGTTGTTAAACTTACTAGCTAAGTTAAGGCCTTTTCACTCTTTTCTTGAAGACACGACACTTTACTGTAAACGAACGGAAGGAATGATGCAGTCAGACTATTCTAGTCCTTGGCTGTACGGATTATTAAGGACGAAGTAAAACATTAGGGTCCCTCTCAGAAATGAGACATTTGTAGGCTGTTACTTTACTTTTTTTAAAAACCGTCAGGTGCAACAATGCAGTGCACACACGTAGTTCTTAAAATTATTTAATATTAACAATCGTATAGGTAGTACGCCCGCCAACTGATATATTCGTCGGAAAGCCACTATAATATTTTTGAATTTACGAACGAAATATAATGTTCCTTCTACCTTTTATTTCCGTGTTATATACATATCATTACTTGTGGTCGGATTGCTATGCAGGAATCCGTCTAGGTGGGTGCCACCGCAGAGCCAGTCATACTGCTATGAAGCAGTAGTGTGCAAATACTACTGTTTCGGTCTGAAGGGCACTGACAGTAGTAGCTAGCTAGTCGTGCCACACAGATATGTTCTGAGTAACACAGCATTCGTTATGGGAGATTTGGCACTTACCACAACGTGAACGTTTTGTACGTCTCGTCATCTTCTCCTATTAAAAATACATACATCAAAAGACATACATTGAGATAGTAATTCTTTGCAGCAAAAATAAATTACAAAAAAAACTAATAAAAAACGCCTGCAGGTCTCGTTTCGCAACAAAGTACTTTAAAAAGCATTTTGCTGTGATCGGGTATACAACATGTATGAGTTCGTGTGTGAACCACATGCGTACCAATCGTGGTGTTTAAAATCAAACATGCAAAGATCCGCCATCAATAAATCATCGCTAATGCTCTAGTCATTTTAGTTTCCGTGGAATGTGTCAGAAATGACTGTAATACTGAATTGCTTGTTCCGATGGTCTTAGATTGTTTACCGTGTGGCGTCATTGCGTCTATTTTCGCAAAGTTTGTATTGAATACAGCCAGCTTTACATACCCAGTTCCCTATTTTTAGATGCTACATTTCACTAGAAAATGCTTACTCCTAGTGACGTTATACACTTTTAAAAGTGGGAAATAACTCGGACAGATTATTCAAAAAAATACTGTGCCTAATTTCATCCCACGCGTTTTAAAATACAAGTCGGGATGAAATATATTTAGAGGTCAACGTAATTTTCACCTAAGTCACCTAGTTTTAAAACCCATTTTACTTTGTGTCGGACATTACAGTGCAGTTCAGTTTGTCTCATTGAGATTACAAAATTACTGGTCTGTAGGTACTGGTCTGTGGTCTGTAAGTCTGTCTAGACGAATAACTAAGTATTATTATGTGTCATGGGAATGTAGGAATAAAAATTGGCATCCATACTTCCATATTAATGTTATTAAAGCGATAGGAACTCACAGGACTCTGTCCTTGTCTGTTTGTTACCTTTTCGTTCCATTTTTTATCGCGGAAAAGTTTATACTGGAAATTATATCGGGATATTAAAAAAAAAACTTATATCCACGCGGACGAATTCGCAGCCTTCAGCCGGTAGGTTATTTAAATTTCTACAGAATAGGTTCAAGGTCTTCTTAGTACAAAAACTCGCAAAACATTTTCAATAAGGTTATAGAGCCACGTCGTTCATCAGCGTTTTGCATATTTTGATTGAATAGCAATATTTAGCTTGATTGTCAAGCGCAGAGTAGAATAACATCTACCTCTTTACTGCGAAGGTGTCGTAGGAGGCGAGAAAGTATTGTACGGACAGCCTTTATTCGTGCAGAATAATACCTTAATATTCAATGCTGTCAATATACTGCTCATCATCATCATCATCATTTCAGCCTATTACAGTCCACTGTTGAACATAGGCCTCCCCCATAGATTGCCACAAAACACGGTCCTGAGCCACCTGCATCCATCGACTTCCCGCAAAACCGTGCAGGTCGTCGCTCCATCTAGTGGGGGGTCGCCCTACGCTGCGTTTGCCCTATACTGCTCGTGGGAACGCAATGGGAAGTAAGAATTGATGATGAAAGATCAAGAATGAATGACAAAATGGAGGTTTTACCCGCGGGGGCGAAGAGTGAACTACGGGTGTGGTTTCTGCCTACCCCTTATGGAAAAAGGCGTGACCTGTATGTATGAATCACCAGTTCGTTAATAGTCCACTGTTTAACATAATCCGCTCCCAAGAAAAGAGGATTCCCGATCATCACCACCCTTAGCGACACAACAGACCGCATGGTATAGTGGTCAGAGTACCTGACTTCTACGCCGCGTGTCCTGGGTTCGAATCCCAGCTAAAGCTAACGTTGATTTTCGGATCTGATTGTCATGTGAATGTGGAATTTATGATTGGAAAACGCACTTAACAGTGTGGCGTACCGTTTAAAAACAAGAAAATAGAATATAATAATTAAATTAAAAGGAAACCCTTTTCACGTGATTGAATCAAAAACTCAAGATAAAAATGATACCCGCTTTAATGGCATTTAAAATAGATCTATCAAACCTATATGAACGTACACGCAATATCGATAACTCACGTCTTCATTAGTAACCTCTTCATAGACTGCTAGCTACAAAGAATGTGGAATCTTGAATTATGTGTAATAAAATCTGAAATTGCTTACACGTGTAACAATTTACACGCTACATACGAGTATAAAACTGTAATACTAGCAAATACATACAAATGATGTACCATAAAAACAAAATTTATGAAAACGTTTTTATACTCAATACAATATTGATTGTTCAGTTCAGCTTTAATATTATGGGAAAATCTAAAATTTGGTCAGATTTTTTTTTAAAACAAAGTGACTAGTCGAGCATAACGTTCAACTAACGGTAAGTACAACGCCTGCCCGTAACTAATGTTGTCTCACACGAAACATTTCTGTGTCGCACGACACTGCGGCCGTCCCCCTGAGACATTATTTAAGTCCTTTGTACCAAAACACAGTAATGTTTACACACTTATACTGGTGGTAGGTTTCCTATGCAGGAATCCGTCTAGGTAGGTACCACCCCAGTGCCAGTTATTCTGCCGTGAAGCAGTAGTGTGCAAACATTACTGTGTTTCGGTTTGAAGGGCACTGTGAGCTAGCGTAATCACTGGGCATATGAGACTTAGGAACTTATGTCTCAGGACACAGTGTGGTGTCACACTGTTCTGGGTGGCATACCATTTGTTATGGGCAGACATTGCACTTACCAGTGAACGCTTTGCCCGTTCCGTCACTTTTATTAAATTAAAAAAAAAACACTACTGCTTAACGGCAGAATGTTTTACCATGCGGTGGCACCTACCTAGCCGAATTCCTGCAAAACAATCCTACCACCATTAAAACTACTAAATACTACTAATAAAATTCTGTCGCGTATTAAATACTTTTCATAGTAGATAAAAGATCAAAAATTTGTTTTTTTACCTTCTATATATGTGTTACTTATATAGCTATACAAAAAAAAATTGGAAATACCGTATAATTATATTATATAATTTTTCTCTTCTAATAATCTCTCATATATTTTTTCTGATGTTTCCCTGAGTTGATTCTTACGTCACCCACAAGATGGGGTGGTAGATTTTATTGCACCCGTCCCCCTGAGACATTAGTTCTAAAATCTTCATATCCCCAATAATTACAGAATTACTGGCCCTTCGATCCTAATCGTTCCTAAACGGATTCCTGCGGTGAAGCTGTAGTGTGCAAACATTACTGTGTTTCGGTTTGAAAGACACTGATATCTATTGTAATTACTGGGGATATGAGGCTTAAGTACTGATGTCTTCGGGGTGACGAGCGCAGTATGGTGCCACACAGAAATGTTATGGGTGACAGCATTTCTTAAGGGCAAATATTGCACTTATCAGTAATTGTACGTTTTGCTCGTCTTTCATAAAATTATAATACCAAGTCCATAACGAGAAGCAGTCTAGAGATGCAAGGTACTACGATCACCAATGCGCCTTTAGCAGGCGGGCCTCTTACATCAAATACTAACAATTTGGAAGCAACCTATATCCAGCATAGTACTGTCAACAGCCGTGGCAGCCAGGCGCTTGCCATAAATTTCATAGCACGCAAGTAACCTGAGTTCCGACACCGGTTCGTCGTCGTCGTCATTTCAGCCTATCAGTATATATATGTAGTTTAAAAAAAATAACGTTCAATAAGAATTATGTAAATGATCTATATTAAATAAAAAAATTTCTATTCTATTCTATTCTATCACAAGTCCACTGCTGAACATAGGCCTCCCCCATAGATAGCCACAAAAGTTTAACGTCAACTTTGATAAACAGTACTGGGTAGGATTTTGACATAGTTGCCACGCTTTGACAGGTTCCAGGAGGCAGCTTCTGCCTATCTCCTGGTTTTAATCTTTAGTCCGCGATTCCGGCCCCTATAAAACTGTTCTATAATTTTAAGGTCTGATATTATACCACGTGCTCAGCGGTGAAGAGAAATTTCGCGAGGAAACCTGCATGTCAGACAGCAGTGGAGGAGAGCGTGGTGGACTTTTCCTGGCTCCGAACCCCTCTCGAACACGAGAAGGCGCCTGTGCTCAGCAGCGGGACATTTATTAGCTGTAACTTTTACTGTTACCATACTGATGACGAAACACGTGTGTTATTCTTTATTACTCCACACCCAGTAGTAAGACATTTTAAATAACGCATGCCAGATGTAATCTTCAAAGCATAAACCAAATCGAACCTTCAAAAGAAATCCTCAGTGCGCAACGACACTCTATTTAACTGCTAGTTATAGTTAACCGTAGATACAGTGATCGTGACCCAAAAACGTTGGCAGTCACTCAAACATTTTCAGTGTATAAACATTGCGACGCCGCGATGCGATACTGGGTTACTTCCATGGGTTTAATCACAACTGACAAATACGGCTCGGTTATTTCGTCACACTACGCAAATATTTATGGGTGTTCAGGTTAATTTAGACTTTATTACTAGAGAATTGTCAGGTGTAAAGCTACGCTTACGGAACGGTAAAAGTTTTTTCCTAACTACAAGTCAACATCAACTTTAGTAAGTAAACGACTGTTGCATATCTAGTACTTAAGTACTGAAGTACCAGATAGGAACAGCTCAAAGGTCGAAGTAAGTTTCAGCTTTGGTGGCAGACTGAAGAAAAACAAAGTGAGAAAAAGCCGCATGTCTGCGAAATAAAAAACCTTTAGAGAAATTAAAAATTCCACTAACTCGCACT
Organism: Luehdorfia chinensis; assembly: GCA_019845155.1. NCBI lineage: Eukaryota > Metazoa > Arthropoda > Insecta > Lepidoptera > Papilionidae > Luehdorfia > Luehdorfia chinensis. The sequence goes on from JAHVAK010000612.1 coordinate 1,405,460, forward strand.
GGAGCAGCGTGCGGTCTCTTCCAAAATACCCTTTCACTAATTAAATTAAGTCGAGAAGTATGAAACTATATTTTAAGTAGATACAAGCAAGTTAGGAACGATATCGATTATATTTTTTTAAACCGACACAAACAAAACTTTTTCTGCAGTACTTAGATATAAAACTACTTTCATTGTCTGAAGGGTCGCCTCTAAGAGAGACAGTACAAATTGTAAACGGCTGCCCTTCGCGACACCAAAAATTCTTAAAATTTATAAGATTGATGTGTCTTTGGCAAGCATTGCGCGGTCGTAAATATTTTTTGACTACGTTAATGACTGCAGATTGCAACTTGTCTAGTACAAGATATATTCGTTAACTTTGTATTTTTAAATGTAAATCTATAATTGTGCTGTGAGTGTTATAAAGGCCTTGTGTCTTTCACAGTTTTACTTATCAAAAATATGTTACTACATATTATAACTTGATTGTCAAATCTATATATTAAATATAAGTTTAAATCATTTAAATTTGTTCTTAATTAAAGAGTTCATTAAAGAACTAGTCCGCGAGAAATTGGATGGTCAAAGACGGCTAATGATTTCGCTAAAATTTATGGATTACGGGTTATTTAAGTCAAGAAATCCATATAGCTAGGACCGATTTTATTTTATTTTTTGTTTTAACCTAATGGAAATTGTTATTAACGTCCATTTTATATAAATAAACACGGAACGCCGTCTAATATCAACCTCAAATACTCATTAATAGATGTGTTTGACAGTTTTTATTGACCGCCAGTGCAATGAATTCAAATACTTCCGAACTAAACTTGGTCGCCCCGGTGTACCGCCAAAGCAATTAAATGAAACGAAGACGAAGAATCCTTTCAATGTTTCGTTAAATATATGTCATAGATATTTCATAAAGCAATTCTGTTATTTAAATTTGAATTGAGGCTGGTGTTAAAACCTGAGAGTCCGTTGCCTGGTGTCGCCTATGAGGCAATGATTTATAATTCCGGTATGATCTCACATCGACATCGCCGACGTAAACACAACTCTGTCATATCACTGTTCTAAATGAATTTATTTTGTGATAGCTCTAGTCTGAAACTTGGCTAACGTTGTATATAAATCAATGCATCGCCTTAAAGAGGAAATGAAACATATGTGAAAGTTGGAAGGAGACTAGAAGTTTCATGGCAACTATTAAATTTACACGAGGTTATGAAATATTAGCAGCGATTAAAAGATTTTATGCAACTTTAAATTTAGACTATAATAGACCATATTTAGAAGTTTAAAATAAGCTGACATAAACGTAAATAAGCTCTTGAACAGAAATCTAAACTAATTAACACTTTTTAAACATATTACGCACAAGGAGGAGTAGAGTCTCAGGGTGTCGTCACACAGAAATGTTCTGAGTGACATAACATTTGTTATGGACAGACGTTGCTCTTACCATCAGATGAACGTTTTGCTCGTTTCGTCATTTTATACAATAAAAAAAGGTGAACGTTTTGCTCGTTACGTCACTATTATCAAATAAAAAAAGCAATAAATTATAGTACAGATACGTGAAGTAACTTTAACTTGGCAGACTAACGCTTCAGACAGATACTGACTGTAGTACGACGATGACGATCCAGATTCTAAAGACTGGACATCATTTTCACGGCGACAACGGTCAGATTACGCTCGGAAACGATCTACTGTGCAGGATATATATATTATAAGGCCACAAGTGTAAAAGCATACACACTCGTCCTAACCTATTCTTGCCCTATTTAACACGCATGTGATAAGATCGGACCTAGGCTAGGGTGCAGTGTCAGAGACACGGGTACAATCACAACACTACAGACCCGAAAACCAATAAACTGTGTTGTTGCACAAATATTGGGTAAGGCTGAGAATCAAACCCAGGACCTGCAATGCAGTAGTTACGTACGCTGATCACTGGGCCACGCAGTCGTCAAATGCTTTTGTATATTAGTCAACTCTATCAGTAAAACAACAGCATCTCGTTGCTATATTTCATATTCAGTTCAACCCAATTACTGACAGCGAGACATTCCAACGTAATCTCCAGGGATGACGCATTTAGGTTTTAATTTTTTTTTCATCTAGAAGGAGATTAAACAAAAAAAAATATGGCATCGTATTTCTGGAAAATAATCAGGATGAAAATTCTTTAAGACTGATATTACGGAAGTTCAAAAAGTTATTGTTAATTATCTTTTAATCCAATCATGATTTAATAATAAGATTATTTTTAGTCAAGTAATTAATAACAAAAGATTACCTTAATTTTTATTATTAAACAAAATAGTAATAAATTAGAATAAAGGTAAGCAATCCACACCAAAATAAACTAACATCAAAACACATGAGCCACTAATGTAGATACCTAAAAATAATTTAGTATCGCATTCATGATATGCATAGAAATTCCATAATTACGGTACAGAATTCCTTGGCAATGACATTCAGTTTACATCTGAAATAGATAATGCATGCTAGAACATTACTTAACCCAAAATACCAAGTGTTTTTCAAATTATTTTCGGACTAGTTTATAACGTGAAGTCGAAAACTTAAAAACCTATTATATATGTCATTATCGAAGGGAAATAAATAATAAAAACCATATTTTTTGAATCCAAAACCTGTTAACATAACCCTTGAAAATTGTACAGAAATTTTTAGATTTTTTAAAAAATTTAGGCATGCCGCCATCTTACGCTTTTCCATTCCCATAGCTTATTATAATGTTCTTGATGTTGAAAATAATGTCCTTCTGGCTGATTTCGACAAATACAAGATGAGTCATATTGAACAAGAGTCGTTCACATCCACCACAAAACTGTCTACTATCGAAACTATGATCCTTCAATCAACATGCTTCAACATTTTTCAACATGTATGTTAAATAAATATAATATTATTAATTTATAACTAAATCGTTAAAACTGATACTAAATGTAATAAAATAAACTTTAATGCATTTTATACGTCAAAGTCCTAAATTATGGTCATGTGTTAGTAAGTTCTATGATATAAAAGCTTCTCTAAGATAAAAGCATTATTATGATAGACTTGGAACTTAAAAATGATTAAGATAGATTTGCGTAAACCACCTGTACCAATGTGAGTTCACGGTAAACGTGGACTCGAACCGATATATCTCATTGTAAGGCAATATCATCATCATATCTTAGTGCCGGTGGTAGGCGGGTTTGTTGTATCAATACTGCTAACTCGTGGACATTGTGCACCCCTGTCGTTTGTGGTCGGCGTCTTAGTGTATTGCACTATGAAACGTTGGTTATCTTACGGATCAGGAAACTATGTGGAGTGTACTCTCAAGGCTACGATATAACAACGGTCGAACAACTATGAACCTTGAGGTGAGTGAGAGGAGAGGATACCCTTGAGGTGAGCAGTGAACTCATGATGTACTCTGCGGCAAACAGCCGTGCTGAACTTGTATTTGGTGTTGATGCCAAAAAACTGATACTTAAATTACGTCTGTAGTTACGGCGGTAGGCAATGTGGTGGCGCGTACGGAGGCTTTACTTATTGGGCCAGAGTGCCAATGCCTAAACCGTGCGAAGTATATTCGATAAGATTGGATTTAGCTGTATACTTGTTTGACATCAACTCGCATTGACATGCGAGACTTCAGTCGAAGATTGTGCTTACGCACTACCAAGGGTCTAGCCTTTTATGTTAGTGCGCCAGTTTTGCAACGGTCCTTTTCCCAACTCCACGTCCCTCTTCGGAGCCAGAGCGTTGCATGGATTGGCGCTCACCGCATAGGCATTGGTTTGTGTTTCGCGGAGCCACGAATATAGGGTGTTTATAAATAAAGATTGTGAACCCTTTACAAGTATGGACGGATTAGTATATAAAATAGTATTCGGGCACTGTCTACGACTTACGACCTCTCTGGTGAATATCCATACTTACAAGAACCACCTACAGAACTAGTTACTAACCAAACACAACGTATTTCACGGTCCTCACTAAAACGATCACGCAATTTAAGCAAATTATAATAAACGGCATAATATGTTGTAACCTTTTTAAGAAAAGACTTTTTCTGGTCACGATATTTTATTTCAGTAATATTAAAAGGCAATAGTTACAATGCCCTGGGGAAATTTATTAGATAATGATATGGTGAAACATCGATAAAAAAATGAAGTAGAATGCCTACGAGTTGACTCTACGTTTAGGTAAACGTTGTGTAGGGTGGCCTTGACTGGTACAGTAAAATCTACAGCAGCAAGATTGTATAGTGTAGCCCACACGACGCTTTATTATTGTACAATTATTACTATCATATACATAGTCTAATTAAAGTTACCGAAGGAACAACACGATAACAACCTCATAAACCCCACACTTTACAGTTGATTCTGCCTGCAGCTAATGATGATGATGATATTTTTGCATTAAGAAATATCTTCGTGCTGGGCCTACACAATTGTTTTTTCATTACCTTGCGCTCTCCTACTTTATTATGCATCTACTAAAATAAGATACTAAGAAGCCAGATCCACTTTACTGTTGCTTGAATGTGATTTGGCGGTTGAAATATTTATTTTACAATTTATTGGCTCCGCCATGTCTTCTCGCGATGTCATAAACCTGTCACCTACTATTCTAATTTAGGATTTGGCAAGTAATTTTTCTTTTTTGTTTTGTTGCTAACGTTATATTATTTAATCTTTTATAAATAGTAGTAAAAAGTTATTTAGCTTTTATATTCGTCATTTAGTGTGACATCTGTTAAATTCCTATTAATAATTTAAATGGAAGGTATTATAAGAAGATGACAGGAAATTATTTATTTGAATTTTGTCGTTTGAATGTCATATTTCTTTCTGATGTTCATATGTATATGTATTTCAATGCATATTACCATCATGTTCCTTATGTGTTTGGAATTATTAGATTTTTTTAATAAACGTAACACCGATTACTAGATAGATGAGAATTCTAGATAATGCCCTCCTGGCTTTTGTTCACTCTGGCAATATCTTGAGATTATTTCTTGACGATGGTGATGGTATTTCAGAGTCGTTTTGTTATCTGGCTGAGGCAATGAGAACTTTATAGTATCGATATTTTCTATATGAGATAAGATGGATTTGACGACGAATTAATAGACATGAATGGAAAATGAATGGACGCCATCACCACTTGGAGGATCTCAAATGAAACAACAGCTAACATACGTTTGATTTATAATATGGCTCTTTTTTTTTTTTACGGGAGAGTAACCCAGTATTTAGGAGGCGAGAACTTATTAAGTAATCAAATTCGTTTGAATATAAATAATCCATATACTAAGACGTAAGATATCAAATCTTATATCATAGCCTAACAAAGTTTAGGAACAAAAATAATCTGATTTGTTACTTATGTTATTAAGCGCCTTTCCTTACAGCGCGGATATAGAATAAATTTATTTACACAAAAGCATAATTTGAATACTAATAGGTACAAATTTTGTAAAACAGTTTTACAAACAGTGATCCTGTGGTAGAATAGCTTGAGTTACAGGAGTCAGTGCATTTTCATATATTTTCATGCTTATATCTGACATTGTAACTTACTATAAAAAAATTACTTATTTACATACATACAAAAGATCACGACTGTACCCCATAAGGGGTAGTCAGAGACTGGGCACTCACTGCAAAAACAGATGACTGCCACAATCCACGTTTCACCAAAACAATATAATGCACTTGGTGTGATAGGTGGTGAGCCCATCGCCACCATGCGCTGTTGGGTGCACAGTGCAGTTTAATTTCTTACTCGCCTTTTACGATATCCATTGGATGAGATGGAGTGTGGTGGCGGCTCGTTAAAATAATACTTATTTACCTGTACAAAATTAGTTGAAGATAAATGATTCATCATCGTCGTCGTTTCAGCCTATCACTAGTCCACTGCTGAACATAGGCCTCCCCCATAGATTGCTACAAAAGTTTGCAGCTTTCATTTTAGGGGGATTTTGCCATTGTTGCCACGCTTGGCACGCGAGTTGGCAACCGCAGTGTATATATTCAGATTGTTCAGGAAGATGCTGCTGCCAATCTTCTTCTTCTTCTTCTTTTCAGCCTATCACTAGTCCACTGCTGAACATAGGCCTCCCCCATAGATTGCCACAAAAGTTTGTAGCTCTCATTTTGGGGGGGATTTGCCATAGTTGCCACGCTTGGCAGGCGGGTTGGCAACCGCAGTTTATTTTTTCAGATGTTCCAGAATGATGCTGCTGCCCATCTTTTGGTTTTCATTTTCCCTCTGTCGACTTTTACGACACCCACGGTATGAGATGGGGTGGTAGCTGCCAATCTCCTGAGTTTTATTTTCCCTGCGGTCTACTTTTCGTCTTGACGAAATCCCCCAAAATTATCCATAGGGAGCTGCTAACTTTTGTGGCAATCTATTATCAATCAACTAGTCCACTGCTGAACATAGGCCTCCCGCCTATGTTGTTCAGCAGTGGACTAGTTGTGGGCTGAAACAACGATGATGATGATGATTATGAACTGTTGATCTAATTTCTGGCAACCTGCCTGCTTGATTGGTTCCATCGCAGTCCTCAATAAAGACATCAAATCTACCCAATTTTTCATCGAAGATGTATCTTCTACCTAGCTGTGGTAATTTTCGCCGTTTGTCATCCTTAGTAACAAATATAGATAAAAAGACGAAGAGAAAATACATTATATTTTCTAAATTATGTTTTCCAAATAGTTCACGTAATGTACAAACAATGCAACATTAACACACATTACAACAATTCTATTTTAACCCATCACTATTACCCGTATGTTAAGTGACGCTAAACAGGTGCGTAACATACATTTCGAGATTTTTGTGAATAGAATGAAAACCGTAAGGAGCGTAAAGCGCAACCCATTGAGGCCTGCATGTCAGACAGCAGTGGAGGAGAGCGTGGTGGACTTTTCCTGGCTCCGAACCCCTCTCGAACACGAGAAGGCGCCTGTGCTCAGCAGCGGGACATTTATTAGCTGTAACTTTTACTGTTACCATACTGATGACGAAACACGTGTGTTATTCTTTATTACTCCACACCCAGTAGTAAGACATTTTAAATAACGCATGCCAGATGTAATCTTCAAAGCATAAACCAAATCGAACCTTCAAAAGAAATCCTCAGTGCGCAACGACACTCTATTTAACTGCTAGTTATAGTTAACCGTAGATACAGTGATCGTGACCCAAAAACGTTGGCAGTCACTCAAACATTTTCAGTGTATAAACATTGCGACGCCGCGATGCGATACTGGGTTACTTCCATGGGTTTAATCACAACTGACAAATACGGCTCGGTTATTTCGTCACACTACGCAAATATTTATGGGTGTTCAGGTTAATTTAGACTTTATTACTAGAGAATTGTCAGGTGTAAAGCTACGCTTACGGAACGGTAAAAGTTTTTTCCTAACTACAAGTCAACATCAACTTTAGTAAGTAAACGACTGTTGCATATCTAGTACTTAAGTACTGAAGTACCAGATAGGAACAGCTCAAAGGTCGAAGTAAGTTTCAGCTTTGGTGGCAGACTGAAGAAAAACAAAGTGAGAAAAAGCCGCATGTCTGCGAAATAAAAAACCTTTAGAGAAATTAAAAATTCCACTAACTCGCACTGGAGCAGCGTGCGGTCTCTTCCAAAATACCCTTTCACTAATTAAATTAAGTCGAGAAGTATGAAACTATATTTTAAGTAGATACAAGCAAGTTAGGAACGATATCGATTATATTTTTTTAAACCGACACAAACAAAACTTTTTCTGCAGTACTTAGATATAAAACTACTTTCATTGTCTGAAGGGTCGCCTCTAAGAGAGACAGTACAAATTGTAAACGGCTGCCCTTCGCGACACCAAAAATTCTTAAAATTTATAAGATTGATGTGTCTTTGGCAAGCATTGCGCGGTCGTAAATATTTTTTGACTACGTTAATGACTGCAGATTGCAACTTGTCTAGTACAAGATATATTCGTTAACTTTGTATTTTTAAATGTAAATCTATAATTGTGCTGTGAGTGTTATAAAGGCCTTGTGTCTTTCACAGTTTTACTTATCAAAAATATGTTACTACATATTATAACTTGATTGTCAAATCTATATATTAAATATAAGTTTAAATCATTTAAATTTGTTCTTAATTAAAGAGTTCATTAAAGAACTAGTCCGCGAGAAATTGGATGGTCAAAGACGGCTAATGATTTCGCTAAAATTTATGGATTACGGGTTATTTAAGTCAAGAAATCCATATAGCTAGGACCGATTTTATTTTATTTTTTGTTTTAACCTAATGGAAATTGTTATTAACGTCCATTTTATATAAATAAACACGGAACGCCGTCTAATATCAACCTCAAATACTCATTAATAGATGTGTTTGACAGTTTTTATTGACCGCCAGTGCAATGAATTCAAATACTTCCGAACTAAACTTGGTCGCCCCGGTGTACCGCCAAAGCAATTAAATGAAACGAAGACGAAGAATCCTTTCAATGTTTCGTTAAATATATGTCATAGATATTTCATAAAGCAATTCTGTTATTTAAATTTGAATTGAGGCTGGTGTTAAAACCTGAGAGTCCGTTGCCTGGTGTCGCCTATGAGGCAATGATTTATAATTCCGGTATGATCTCACATCGACATCGCCGACGTAAACACAACTCTGTCATATCACTGTTCTAAATGAATTTATTTTGTGATAGCTCTAGTCTGAAACTTGGCTAACGTTGTATATAAATCAATGCATCGCCTTAAAGAGGAAATGAAACATATGTGAAAGTTGGAAGGAGACTAGAAGTTTCATGGCAACTATTAAATTTACACGAGGTTATGAAATATTAGCAGCGATTAAAAGATTTTATGCAACTTTAAATTTAGACTATAATAGACCATATTTAGAAGTTTAAAATAAGCTGACATAAACGTAAATAAGCTCTTGAACAGAAATCTAAACTAATTAACACTTTTTAAACATATTACGCACAAGGAGGAGTAGAGTCTCAGGGTGTCGTCACACAGAAATGTTCTGAGTGACATAACATTTGTTATGGACAGACGTTGCTCTTACCATCAGATGAACGTTTTGCTCGTTTCGTCATTTTATACAATAAAAAAAGGTGAACGTTTTGCTCGTTACGTCACTATTATCAAATAAAAAAAGCAATAAATTATAGTACAGATACGTGAAGTAACTTTAACTTGGCAGACTAACGCTTCAGACAGATACTGACTGTAGTACGACGATGACGATCCAGATTCTAAAGACTGGACATCATTTTCACGGCGACAACGGTCAGATTACGCTCGGAAACGATCTACTGTGCAGGATATATATATTATAAGGCCACAAGTGTAAAAGCATACACACTCGTCCTAACCTATTCTTGCCCTATTTAACACGCATGTGATAAGATCGGACCTAGGCTAGGGTGCAGTGTCAGAGACACGGGTACAATCACAACACTACAGACCCGAAAACCAATAAACTGTGTTGTTGCACAAATATTGGGTAAGGCTGAGAATCAAACCCAGGACCTGCAATGCAGTAGTTACGTACGCTGATCACTGGGCCACGCAGTCGTCAAATGCTTTTGTATATTAGTCAACTCTATCAGTAAAACAACAGCATCTCGTTGCTATATTTCATATTCAGTTCAACCCAATTACTGACAGCGAGACATTCCAACGTAATCTCCAGGGATGACGCATTTAGGTTTTAATTTTTTTTTCATCTAGAAGGAGATTAAACAAAAAAAAATATGGCATCGTATTTCTGGAAAATAATCAGGATGAAAATTCTTTAAGACTGATATTACGGAAGTTCAAAAAGTTATTGTTAATTATCTTTTAATCCAATCATGATTTAATAATAAGATTATTTTTAGTCAAGTAATTAATAACAAAAGATTACCTTAATTTTTATTATTAAACAAAATAGTAATAAATTAGAATAAAGGTAAGCAATCCACACCAAAATAAACTAACATCAAAACACATGAGCCACTAATGTAGATACCTAAAAATAATTTAGTATCGCATTCATGATATGCATAGAAATTCCATAATTACGGTACAGAATTCCTTGGCAATGACATTCAGTTTACATCTGAAATAGATAATGCATGCTAGAACATTACTTAACCCAAAATACCAAGTGTTTTTCAAATTATTTTCGGACTAGTTTATAACGTGAAGTCGAAAACTTAAAAACCTATTATATATGTCATTATCGAAGGGAAATAAATAATAAAAACCATATTTTTTGAATCCAAAACCTGTTAACATAACCCTTGAAAATTGTACAGAAATTTTTAGATTTTTTAAAAAATTTAGGCATGCCGCCATCTTACGCTTTTCCATTCCCATAGCTTATTATAATGTTCTTGATGTTGAAAATAATGTCCTTCTGGCTGATTTCGACAAATACAAGATGAGTCATATTGAACAAGAGTCGTTCACATCCACCACAAAACTGTCTACTATCGAAACTATGATCCTTCAATCAACATGCTTCAACATTTTTCAACATGTATGTTAAATAAATATAATATTATTAATTTATAACTAAATCGTTAAAACTGATACTAAATGTAATAAAATAAACTTTAATGCATTTTATACGTCAAAGTCCTAAATTATGGTCATGTGTTAGTAAGTTCTATGATATAAAAGCTTCTCTAAGATAAAAGCATTATTATGATAGACTTGGAACTTAAAAATGATTAAGATAGATTTGCGTAAACCACCTGTACCAATGTGAGTTCACGGTAAACGTGGACTCGAACCGATATATCTCATTGTAAGGCAATATCATCATCATATCTTAGTGCCGGTGGTAGGCGGGTTTGTTGTATCAATACTGCTAACTCGTGGACATTGTGCACCCCTGTCGTTTGTGGTCGGCGTCTTAGTGTATTGCACTATGAAACGTTGGTTATCTTACGGATCAGGAAACTATGTGGAGTGTACTCTCAAGGCTACGATATAACAACGGTCGAACAACTATGAACCTTGAGGTGAGTGAGAGGAGAGGATACCCTTGAGGTGAGCAGTGAACTCATGATGTACTCTGCGGCAAACAGCCGTGCTGAACTTGTATTTGGTGTTGATGCCAAAAAACTGATACTTAAATTACGTCTGTAGTTACGGCGGTAGGCAATGTGGTGGCGCGTACGGAGGCTTTACTTATTGGGCCAGAGTGCCAATGCCTAAACCGTGCGAAGTATATTCGATAAGATTGGATTTAGCTGTATACTTGTTTGACATCAACTCGCATTGACATGCGAGACTTCAGTCGAAGATTGTGCTTACGCACTACCAAGGGTCTAGCCTTTTATGTTAGTGCGCCAGTTTTGCAACGGTCCTTTTCCCAACTCCACGTCCCTCTTCGGAGCCAGAGCGTTGCATGGATTGGCGCTCACCGCATAGGCATTGGTTTGTGTTTCGCGGAGCCACGAATATAGGGTGTTTATAAATAAAGATTGTGAACCCTTTACAAGTATGGACGGATTAGTATATAAAATAGTATTCGGGCACTGTCTACGACTTACGACCTCTCTGGTGAATATCCATACTTACAAGAACCACCTACAGAACTAGTTACTAACCAAACACAACGTATTTCACGGTCCTCACTAAAACGATCACGCAATTTAAGCAAATTATAATAAACGGCATAATATGTTGTAACCTTTTTAAGAAAAGACTTTTTCTGGTCACGATATTTTATTTCAGTAATATTAAAAGGCAATAGTTACAATGCCCTGGGGAAATTTATTAGATAATGATATGGTGAAACATCGATAAAAAAATGAAGTAGAATGCCTACGAGTTGACTCTACGTTTAGGTAAACGTTGTGTAGGGTGGCCTTGACTGGTACAGTAAAATCTACAGCAGCAAGATTGTATAGTGTAGCCCACACGACGCTTTATTATTGTACAATTATTACTATCATATACATAGTCTAATTAAAGTTACCGAAGGAACAACACGATAACAACCTCATAAACCCCACACTTTACAGTTGATTCTGCCTGCAGCTAATGATGATGATGATATTTTTGCATTAAGAAATATCTTCGTGCTGGGCCTACACAATTGTTTTTTCATTACCTTGCGCTCTCCTACTTTATTATGCATCTACTAAAATAAGATACTAAGAAGCCAGATCCACTTTACTGTTGCTTGAATGTGATTTGGCGGTTGAAATATTTATTTTACAATTTATTGGCTCCGCCATGTCTTCTCGCGATGTCATAAACCTGTCACCTACTATTCTAATTTAGGATTTGGCAAGTAATTTTTCTTTTTTGTTTTGTTGCTAACGTTATATTATTTAATCTTTTATAAATAGTAGTAAAAAGTTATTTAGCTTTTATATTCGTCATTTAGTGTGACATCTGTTAAATTCCTATTAATAATTTAAATGGAAGGTATTATAAGAAGATGACAGGAAATTATTTATTTGAATTTTGTCGTTTGAATGTCATATTTCTTTCTGATGTTCATATGTATATGTATTTCAATGCATATTACCATCATGTTCCTTATGTGTTTGGAATTATTAGATTTTTTTAATAAACGTAACACCGATTACTAGATAGATGAGAATTCTAGATAATGCCCTCCTGGCTTTTGTTCACTCTGGCAATATCTTGAGATTATTTCTTGACGATGGTGATGGTATTTCAGAGTCGTTTTGTTATCTGGCTGAGGCAATGAGAACTTTATAGTATCGATATTTTCTATATGAGATAAGATGGATTTGACGACGAATTAATAGACATGAATGGAAAATGAATGGACGCCATCACCACTTGGAGGATCTCAAATGAAACAACAGCTAACATACGTTTGATTTATAATATGGCTCTTTTTTTTTTTTACGGGAGAGTAACCCAGTATTTAGGAGGCGAGAACTTATTAAGTAATCAAATTCGTTTGAATATAAATAATCCATATACTAAGACGTAAGATATCAAATCTTATATCATAGCCTAACAAAGTTTAGGAACAAAAATAATCTGATTTGTTACTTATGTTATTAAGCGCCTTTCCTTACAGCGCGGATATAGAATAAATTTATTTACACAAAAGCATAATTTGAATACTAATAGGTACAAATTTTGTAAAACAGTTTTACAAACAGTGATCCTGTGGTAGAATAGCTTGAGTTACAGGAGTCAGTGCATTTTCATATATTTTCATGCTTATATCTGACATTGTAACTTACTATAAAAAAATTACTTATTTACATACATACAAAAGATCACGACTGTACCCCATAAGGGGTAGTCAGAGACTGGGCACTCACTGCAAAAACAGATGACTGCCACAATCCACGTTTCACCAAAACAATATAATGCACTTGGTGTGATAGGTGGTGAGCCCATCGCCACCATGCGCTGTTGGGTGCACAGTGCAGTTTAATTTCTTACTCGCCTTTTACGATATCCATTGGATGAGATGGAGTGTGGTGGCGGCTCGTTAAAAGAATACTTATTTACCTGTACAAAATTAGTTGAAGATAAATGATTCATCATCGTCGTCGTTTCAGCCTATCACTAGTCCACTGCTGAACATAGGCCTCCCCCATAGATTGCTACAAAAGTTTGCAGCTTTCATTTTAGGGGGATTTTGCCATTGTTGCCACGCTTGGCACGCGAGTTGGCAACCGCAGTGTATATATTCAGATTGTTCAGGAAGATGCTGCTGCCAATCTTCTTCTTCTTCTTCTTTTCAGCCTATCACTAGTCCACTGCTGAACATAGGCCTCCCCCATAGATTGCCACAAAAGTTTGTAGCTCTCATTTTGGGGGGGATTTGCCATAGTTGCCACGCTTGGCAGGCGGGTTGGCAACCGCAGTTTATTTTTTCAGATGTTCCAGAATGATGCTGCTGCCCATCTTTTGGTTTTCATTTTCCCTCTGTCGACTTTTACGACACCCACGGTATGAGATGGGGTGGTAGCTGCCAATCTCCTGAGTTTTATTTTCCCTGCGGTCTACTTTTCGTCTTGACGAAATCCCCCAAAATTATCCATAGGGAGCTGCTAACTTTTGTGGCAATCTATTATCAATCAACTAGTCCACTGCTGAACATAGGCCTCCCGCCTATGTTGTTCAGCAGTGGACTAGTTGTGGGCTGAAACAACGATGATGATGATGATTATGAACTGTTGATCTAATTTCTGGCAACCTGCCTGCTTGATTGGTTCCATCGCAGTCCTCAATAAAGACATCAAATCTACCCAATTTTTCATCGAAGATGTATCTTCTACCTAGCTGTGGTAATTTTCGCCGTTTGTCATCCTTAGTAACAAATATAGATAAAAAGACGAAGAGAAAATACATTATATTTTCTAAATTATGTTTTCCAAATAGTTCACGTAATGTACAAACAATGCAACATTAACACACATTACAACAATTCTATTTTAACCCATCACTATTACCCGTATGTTAAGTGACGCTAAACAGGTGCGTAACATACATTTCGAGATTTTTGTGAATAGAATGAAAACCGTAAGGAGCGTAAAGCGCAACCCATTGATAGAATAATATAACATTCTGTTCTCTTTTTTTTTAATGTAGCAAACATACAAGGGTTTATATTTGCGTACAGTTAGGGAACATTGTATTGATTTGAAGAAAATAAACTGAGTGCCCTTGATTTTATTTCAATTGATATTTCGAATTCTTTCTATTCTTTAACTTTTTATGTTTACGGTGTCTCAACGTCTAGGATAGCTATACATAGATACAGTCACGCCTTTTTACCATACGCAGCGTGCATCAGCGTGCACAAGCATGCTATTCTCCTGTAACGCTTTACACAAATCGTTTATGTTTTATTCTAACATATGTATGCGATTTATTTTTGTTGTAAATAATAATGATCCAACATTAAAACAAATGTAACTTTTTTGTGGGAGTGGTAGTAAATGACTTCTGGGCCAGTGGGTTTGAATTCCAGTCAGAGCTAACATTTGCCCACCTACTCGACAGAGAAATCAAAAAATATTCCAACGACATATTAAGTGTGGTGGCGGCCTAAGAGAATCTACCACCCCATCTCATCCCGTGGGTGTCGTAAAAGTCGACAGAGGGAAAATGAAAACTAGGGGATGGGCATCTTCCTGGAACATTCGAATAAATAAGCTGCGGTTGCCAATCCGCCTGCCAAGTGAGGCAACTGGGGCAAAATCCCTCCAAAATGAGAGCTACAAACTTTTGTGGCTTTCTATGGGGGAGGCCTATGTTCAGCAGTGGACTTGTGATAGGCTGAAACGAACGATATTAAGTCAAACAGCACTGTAACAGCGTGTCGGACTTTTTCCTGTTCTAAAACTCGCTCAAAAACGAGAGGAAGGCTATGTTTAGCAGTGCAGAGGTGCAGACACAGAAGAATCACAACATATTCAGAACGTAAAACCAATAATATTTGTGTTGTACAAATTACATGTATTAAAAAATGAATGTAAGAAGACCAAAAATGTATGAAGATCTCATTTTGGGGGGACTTTGCCATAGTTGCCACGCTTGGCAGGCGGCAACAACAGTGCATTTATTCAGATGTTCCAGGAAGATGCTGCTGCCCATCTCCCTGTTTTCATTTTTCCTCTTTCGACTACGACACCCACGGGATGAGATGGGGTGGTAGATTCTCTTCAGCCGCTACCACACGCAAACTTGTATGTAATAACGTATAAATAGTTTTTGACATGTTTGAATTAATTGACATGAAGACTGCAGTTCCTGAGATTTGGCGGTTAAAATTTATGCATGGCCCCAGAAAGATATTACTGGCTGTACGGGGTCGAGCAACTGGGTAATATACAGATAACAATAAACAATAAAAACATCTGGTTTTGCAGTATTTATTTAGTAGTATTATTTATTTCGACCGTAAGTCATTCACCTTTCCGTAGGTTTAGCAGTTTTGTTTACACAAAATGTGGTGCTGTTTTTATCAAACCGTTGCTGAAAAAAAAAAGTTTTGTTTTTGTTCAATTTGTTATGCATTGCACATAAACAAAACGTTGACGTATTAACAATATTTTTGCATGTGTGTGTCTGTTTAAGTTTATTAGATAGCGAGAACTATACGCACGAACACGTCGATAGGTGTCCGGTAGATTCGAATGACACCTACCTCTTTCCTGCCCAGGGTGTCGAGAGAGGCGACTAAGGTATTGTACGAACAGCCTTTATTCATGCAGAATAATACTATAATGTGCAATATTATCACTATATTGCTCGTGGGAACGCAATGGGGAGTAGAATTTTATTAAAAAATAACATACATACATACAGTCAAGCTTTTTTCCCATATAAAGGGTAGGCAGAGACACACGTAGCCCAATTTTCATTCCTGCGCGAAACGAGACGTGACGTGTGACGAAACACATCGCCGCCATTTTGGTATGAGTCAAAAAATTCTTGATACATTACAACAGCAATTGACAGTGTCATGTCTCTTTTTACGGAAAAAGATTACGTCTTAAGAATTCATAAAATCTTTTGTTACAACCCGCTGTAACAGTATCAAAATGGACCACTACATCTCCAGTTGATTTAAGATTGAGACTATCACATTCCCTGCAGCTATAAATAAATCAACAGCTGTCTAAGCTTCTATTCTAAAACCGTATTAAACGCCAATAAAACCCATCTATAGCTACAAACGACGACGTCTGTCCGTCTGTGCGCTCTTTATTAGATAACGGCTATATAGATCTATAGCATTGGTTGGAAATTGTTGAGAGACGTTTTTCTTTTATTTTTATTTATGGGATGTTCATCGCATTCCATATCATTCCACACGCTGATTTGATTCTATTTCTGTTTGAACATTCTTTAACTAAATGGAACAGATAAGTAATTCTTTTTTAAGCAACAGATATATATATATACACGTGTTAGAGTCACGAATACCAGGGACATGCAGCATAATACTGCAGGTAAGTAAGGAAAGTTCAAAGAATACTAACCTAGGGTACCAGCTAACTCTATAGTGTTTCTTATTGGCATCGCAATCCTAAGGCGTGAAAACACACATCTTTTATTGAGGATATGTGGGTTTCTTATCTGAAGGACGCATGACCTGGTCAGAGTAGGGTAGGGCTAAAAGGTCAGCGGTCAAATCTCCAACATTGCTATTTCCGGAAATAATGCTCCAAAAAAAATTTCGAGTACTGTTGTAAGGGAGGATTAGGGAACTGATATGTACCACATGGCGCCTAGTGACCTCTGGAACGCCATTTTTATTTATTAGGAGTTGAGATTACTAGGACAAAAAGTCATGTAAGTAAAAAATATTAATTATTTTATTTTTAGTCTGAGAGTTACGTTTGTAACATTACAAAGCTATTTATATAGGCTAGTAGAAAGTTTTACGTAGAACAATTGTTTTCAATGTACATATTAAATTTTTGTGCATAACCTTAACTCGAGACTCGTTTGTGTTAAAAGGTCCACGTATAGACATTTTGACTAATTCTCTTGTTTTTTTTTTCAAAGTCTGTTGTATGACTAAAAATATATTACATATACTTCAATTTCATGTGTATAGCGTAAGTCTTAACCAAAAATCAAACTAAATAATTATTATTAAGACTGAAATGCTATGCCATAGTTTTGAGCTTAGTAACAAATATAATATAACATAGTCTATCTATATCTTTTATTTTTTCTTAACAAATATGAATAACAGTTCATTGTTTATAATAAATATAAAGAACTGTTGATTAAACTGAATCTGGCTTTATTTATTTCCTTTAATCAACTAAAATCTTCGATTTATTCATACTGTCCCATTAGACCCCATCACTCTTTTTGCCCCCAGAGCGGGGCTTAAAAGACCAGTCAATCTGACTTTCTAAATCTTCAATATCTGGCGAATAGACATAAATAGGTCATATTAATTAGTAATTATATTTTTTACTTACGACTTTGTTACTGAATACAGTAGATTCCTAAAGTAGCCTATGCGGATCCTTAGGGATCGATTTCGACTTACTATGGGAGTTTGTAGCTCTCATTGTGGGTATGATTTTGCCATAGTTGCCACGCTCGGCAGGTGGGTTGGCAACCGCAGTTTATTTATTCAGATATTCCAGGAATATGCTGAGCTCCTGGTTTCTATTTTCTCTCTGTCGACTTTTACGACACCCACGGGATTAAATTGGGTGGTAGATTCTCTTGAGCCGCCACCACACGGCATTATGGTACAATTCAAAAATATCTTACTCCCAATGCGTTACCACGAGCAGTATAGTAATAGCATTGCATATTAAGGTGTTAATCTGCGCGAATAGAGGCTGTCCGTGCAATACCTTAGTCGCCTTTTACGACACCTCGATGGGAAAGAGGCAGGTGCTATTTTACTCTGCCGGACACTTATAGGCATTTTCTATAATATGAATAATAATTCTAACGTCCTTTTGACTGTACTGTTAAATTTGTAAAGAAAAAAAATAATGAATCTGAATCCAGCTGCTCTACCTACGCATAATTTTATTCTCAAAACTAAAATACCAGTTATGCTTTTAAGAAACCTAAAACCTCGCGAAGTTATGCAATGGCACCAGACTGCGGATAAAAGTTATTCGTCGAAACATTGTCAAGGCTACTGTAATATCTGGATGTGCTCAAGGGGAAACTATATTTATACTTCGAACTTCCATTGATATCTTGAGGTTACCCATTTGACTTCAAAAGACTGGCGTTTCTCCTATTTTTTTTTAATTGGATAAGGTGATGAAACGAGCAAAACATTCTGATGGGAAGTGCAACAAATGCTGTGTCACCCAGAAAATTTCTGTGTGACACCACAATGCGCCCGTCACTAAACTAAAGAATGAATATCTGTTCACTTTCAATACTACACCGCCTTTTTGTTCTTCTACATTAGTGAAGAACCTCTTTATATACGATATTGACGGTGCTACCTACCAGCGCAAGGATTAACAAACTGCTCGCCAACTCACTCTGGAATAGGCTACATATCATACGAGTATATCAGTGTGAGAAACAGTCCTCTCTTAGGTCTATCCCGGCCACTTTCTATGACTGCCTTTGGCACTTATTTATGATCATTGCGAATATACTTCTTTGCTAATATACTGGTGATAGGATTCCTATGCAGGAATCCGTCTGGGTAGGTACCACCCCAGGGCCAGTTATTCTACCGTGAAGCAGTACTGCGCAAACATTACTGTATTTTGAAGGGCACTGAGAGCTAGCGTAATCACTGGGCATATGAGACTTGAGAACTGATGTCTCAGGGTGACGGGCGCAGTGTCGTGTCACACAAAAATGTTCTGCGTGACTTTGCACTTACCATCAGGTGAACGTTTTGCTCGTTCCGTCACTTTTATCAAAAATTAAAAATAAACGCTACAACACTACTAGGTAAAAAGAATGAAAGAAAACGTCAACTGTTATTTTTACTTTTTTTTTTTTGAATTTAGATCACTATTCATTTAAATCTTCATATTCCTTTTAATCATTTATATTTGAGCTTAGTATTCAATCTGAAAATAAATGCGACATTAAAAAATGTCTGTCATCAATGATTGAATGACTTACGCGTCACGTTTTTTGTATGTCAAACCTTCATCATCATTTCAACCGATCACAAGTCCACTGCTGAACATCGGCCTTCCCATAGAGTTCCACAAAACACGGTCCATGGTGCAAGGCCAGAAAACTTTGATTCGACAAACTTTAATGTTAAAGAATAAACCAAATCTGAAAAGCTACAAGAACGTATGACAAATATTGAGACAATATTCCTAATGGACACTCGACAAAAAAGTGGCAATGCTATGACGACGTTGATTAAGAAGTGACATGACGTAAACCGTGTACAGAAATGAGGATGTAGAAAACCAACGACCTTCAGGTCACTACGCAAATAGACATTATACTAATAAAACGAAGAAATGATAATGATGCCAAAGACGTAAATAGATGGGCGACATTAAAGGCATCACAATACCACAAAACATATTACGCATGCATTAAAGATTTTGTTTTATTTTTTAAATCCGCTGCGACGATGAATCATCGTAAACGCATGAAAAATCTTTATCAACACATTTTTTCTTCAAGTTTTCAATGCTTTTCATATGTGGAGCCTCTTCTGAAAATCCATTTCTTTGCCATTTCCTTAGTTATCCAGTGGAATAAATATTGCACGCAGTGTCCCTAAATTGCACCATTAGTTTTGATAATTTAAAAGAAACAGCAAATATATCCTTTCCAATGAAAAATCTAGATCAAGTTCAGAATTGACAGATATGAGATAACATACACAAAAAAATACAATCTAATTAAATTAGGAACCTCCTCCTTTTCGAAATTCTAAAAATAATTGAGATACATTTTTGGAGAAATTAACGGATTCTCTTGAAAAAAAAACGTCAAATTAAAAAAGAAGACAAAAAAAAGGCTTTATTTGCTATGCTTTTTAACGAAGAGTGTACTAAATTTTAAATTGAGCTAAACTCTTTTCTAGATAACACGCTATAGAAAATTCTGTGAAAGTGCAGAAAGAATAACTAGGTCGCCATTTTAAATCTACATTCGTTAACAACAGAAAAGTCTTATAATGTATGGAATTGGCCTTCGACAAGTTCTCGGCAGTCGTAAACGTCATTTTCATAAATTTCGAAGCTTTTGTCGTGGCTTTAACGATTATAGATTGCAGCTTGTCTAGCCCACCAGGTGGCCTAAATCTTACACTTACATACTATTTCAATCACTTTTTACTGATCATTTCTGTCCATCTTAGTCCACTGTTGAACGTAAGCCTCCCATCTATGGGGGAGGCTTATGCCATAAAAACCGGTCCCGAATCACCTGCATCTATCGACTCCGCGTAATTAATTTACTGCCTTTAATTATATTTATATTCATTCACTTTATTTTGCTCAGCCGATAGGTGGCCGGCAGAGTACAATATCTACCGAGGTGATTAAGGCCAAATATGCCATGCTGTCGCTATACTACTCGTGGAAACGCAATGGCGAATAAGATTTTTTTTACTCGTACCAAAAAGGCACGGTTCACGTCTCGTTTCCCGCGGGGGCGAAAATAGGGCTACGACTGCGGTCTCTGCCTTTTCTTATTGAATAAAGTGACGGTTCACCGGATGGTAAGTGCAACGTCTGCCCATAACAAATGCTGTGTCACTCAAAACATTTTTGCGTGATACCTCACCTATCTAATCGGATTCCTACATAGGAACCCTACCACCAGTGCTTACCCTTTATGTGGGAAAAAGGTGTGACTGTATATAACCATAAATAGTTAATAACGCCATATTGTGGCGTCGTTGGAAAAATCGCTCTGTCTCATCACGTTAGCGTCTATGAGTCCATTAAATACCCAGTAAATCTCATGAACTTGACGGAATAACTGTTAAAAAAGTCCAAACTGAGAATACACATAATAGTGACTTGCAACAGCGTCTAAGGTGTTACTGCGTTTGCAAATCCGTCCAGCATGCGTGGTGTAATAACCATATCTTTTAGAAGAAACGGAGTATAAATGTTCCACTGCTGAGCACAGGCCTCCACTAATTTCTGAGAGGGGCTTGGGGCCGGGAAGAATTCGCTGCGAAGCTCCAATGCGAACTGACGGACTTCATATGTCTTTGAAATGTTATTATTCCGTCGACGTGCAGGTTTCCTCGTGATTTTTTTTTCGACGCTGAGGATGGGATATCTCAGCACATGAAACTGCACAACGATTGTAGAGGAACCGGCACCGGGGAACGAAGTGAGGGAAATGACCGCAGCTGAGTGCCTGACTTACCTGCTGCGAGTCCAGGATTTGAATCGCAACTGGAGCCATCATTTGTCAAAAAACACATATTATTGGTTTTTGGGTCTGCTTGAAAATGATGTTTTATTCTTTAACTAAGACATTAAAACCAAAGCCAGACAACTCATCACCTACATGAACAATCCTACATTCGCAATTTAAAGTAACAGCTTATTTATATAATATCCTATTGTTAGGAACATGCCTCCTCTCATTTCTGGGACGGTTTTAAAACCGGGAAAATCCGCCACGCTACGCCGATGCGGTAAGGCGGACTACACATGTCCTCGAACTGCTCAGACATGCCGGTTTACTCACAATTTTTCGCTTCATCGGTGAGCACGTGGTAAACCAGCACTTAAAATTGCAATTACCAACTTCAGTGGTGCTTGCACCGGGGATCAAGTAGCTCGCATTCTAGGAAATTTGAAGCGGGCGCCTAGCCCATTAGCTGCTAAGGCTCTAAATTGCATTTAATATAATAAGAAATAAAGAAAGAAAGTAAGAAAAAAGCATTTATTGGCACAGTACAAAAAGATAGCACACTAAGACACGATATAAACAGATAGTACAAAAAAAATGAATGCAACAGAAACAAATCAAAATAAAAAAATAGCATAAAAAAGAGCATAAATATGTAACCAATACGTCTCCAGATCAGCTTAATGTCAGACTAAAGCCTGTCGCTGATTTTCATCTGAAGCCTATTTAAACTTATTATTGTTTAAATTCTACAAAGACAAATTTCACACCGCTGTAATATTGTATAATATAAACAGAATTCACGTGACTGTTTTTATAATTGCACTTGTCTGTTTTGAAATCAGGTAAAATCAGGTAAATTTTCTGATGTAAATATTGAACAAGTCCACGATCGAAGGCTAGTGCTTTTAAAATAACAGCAAGAACCGGCGAAGAGTCCCATATCGCTGGCGGCTCGCCAGGGCCGGCTTCCGTTCGCTTTGTTTGAGAAACATGGAGGAAAATCGGCCGAGTATTGGGATTTTCATTGCCAGATTTATTTTTTCTAAGTCTAGAAGCAAATGATAGCGGATCGATTGATGCGAAATAAAATTATTTTAAAAGTTTAATACATCGAACAGAGAGGTGCTTTAAGGTCATTTGATATAGGAGCGTTTTTACTTTGCATCTCAGAAATATCACAAATTTGGATAAAGATATTTCGAAAAATCCTGCATTTTGATTTCTTCTTTAGAAATCCGATCTATTTTTTATCTTCATCAAAGAAATATATTCATGTTGGTTGGGTATTTGTATGCATCATGATCATATAGCCCGTTTTATTTAGTACTAGCGATCCGCCCCGATGATAGATGTTAGAAATATAAATTAGTACTTTATTTGGTCAAATAGAACAACAATGATTCCTTACACTTACATTTTTCGTAGCAAAAAAACGACCACTCTCGACCGCTGTGCAAAGGCGATGATGCTCAAATAGCATGAATGCGGCGGCGGCGCGGACAATCGGAGAAGAGAGAAAAGCGGAGACAATCTATGGGGTAGGCCTATGATCAGCAGTGGACTACTGATGGGCTCAAGTGATGATGCCTCCCTACATGAAACACAAAAGACTGCGATAAGCTATACTTAATGCAAACAAATAGAATGACAAAATTGGTAAGCGGGCGGTTTAATGTGCCTGTGAATGTATTTCCGAAATAAAAAGTAGTTTAGATTACTCTCTGGAAAGTCCTCTACCTGCCAATGAAAGTCCCGCCTGAATCGATTTAGCCGTTTCGGAGATTAGCCAGGACAAACAAACAAACAGACTGACCGACAAACATTTCAAAAACGAGTGTTTGGTATCCTGCAAATTACCATATGAGACAAAAAAAGTCTTTATTGCGAAATCACAGACAGACACTTGAATTTTATTTATTTGTATACATTAAAATTTTACTTTTTAACACTTATTTTGGAACCAAAAATGAAAAAAGAACGATTCTGCCCAGATATTAGATGAAATAATTCCGTAGGTGGTTGCGACACAGAAATAGTCTGATATGATAGCACCTCATATATTTTGCGTTATAAATAATCTATGAAGTCTTGCGATAACAAGTAATGTTTTGAATTCGCCTCGTGCAATAGCAATTAAAGCCGCTATGCGAAATGCACTCGCGGCACGCGTTCACCGTCGAGTTGATTCTTGCAATTATTCAAGATGTTCTCTTCTTCACATGATATACTTTTACGCGTACTTTTACTTTTACGTACGGTAAAGGTACGAAATACAAATATACGAGGACCATCAGACTGAAGGATTGAACCCAAGGGAACTCAAAGTCTTCACTGATGGTTCCAAAACAGATTCAGTTACAGGCTCTGAAACCTTTTTAGAACACCTAAACATACAAATATACACACCACTTGGCGTCCACAATACAATTTTTCAGGCAGAGTGTATGGAAATCATCCAAGCAGCATCAGCCATTGCTGCAAGGAAGCTAAAAGATCATTCTCGACAGCATGGCGATACTATTGCCCTCAACAGTAATGTCATAAACTCAGGGCTCATATACGAATGCTACCAGCGACTAAATGAGATTTAACAAACATCTGTTTACTTAAGGTGTTACAGACAGCCCTCTGCACAGAGCCTTTATGGAGACGCACATACTGGGCCAAGCATCTCAGCTCGCCGCGATCGCTCCCAGAGGTTGCAGGAAAGAGTCTGCTGCGATTCCTGGATGAGCTTGGTTCGTCGTCGTCGTCGTCGTCGTTTCAGCCTATCACAAGTCCACTGCTGAACATAGGACTCCCCCATAGATAGCCAAAAAAGTTTGTAGCTCTCATATTGGAGGAGTTTTGCCATAGTTGCCACGCTTGGCAGGCGGATTGGCAACCGCAGTTTATTTATTTAGATGTTCCAGGAAGATGCTGCTGCCCATCTCCTGGTTATAATTTCCCTCTGTCGACTTTTACAACACCCACGGGATGGAATGGGGTGGTAGATTCTCTTAGGCCGCTACCACACGGCACCTGGACTGGTTGGCTGACCAATATAGGAACATTGGCAGGGCCTACACGCAAAATACGCGCTAGACGTGGAGCTGCGGAAACCGGCCCGTTGCAATCTACAATCTACTGCACGTATAATATTCATAATAATTTACTTACTAAATGACACGTGAAATGAAAAAATAAGCCACATTCATTAAATTACCCCGTAGCAGTCCGGGCAGTAGTATCTTCCCGAAACATCTGAATATATAAACTGCGGTTGCCAACCCGCCTGCCAAGCGTGGCAAAGTGGAAAAATCCCCAAAACGAGAGCTACAGATTTTTGTGGCAATCTATGGGGGAGGCCTATGTTCAGCAGTGGACTAGTGATAGGCTGAAACTATGATGATGATGACATACCCACGAAATATTGTTATCCCTCAAACATGAAGGTGGCACCACTGAGCACGTGGTAAATTAGTACATAAATTGCGGAACATTTATGGAGGTGCCGGCACCGGAGATCGAACTCGTGTCACTCGTGTACTATTACGCGCCCGGCCCTTGAGCTGCCGAGGGCTTAGCTTGTAGCATATATATCATATAGTAGTATAATATCATCATGCTTACCATCCACCTGATGGTACCTGTGGCCCTTAACATATTGAATATAATATATAATAAAAAGTGTTTTAATTCCTTTTCTTTGCATGATTGTAAATACCAAATAGTAAATATTTACATAAAAAATCTGTTTTATATATCAGCGAAGTTGAAATAATAACTGTCATTCTACAAAAATTACCAGAAACCAGTTCGGTTATAACAATCTGCCTATATTATTACAAAATAGTATCAGCCTTTAGATACATTTGTTTTACATATTTGCTGATATGGTTAGACTGACAATAAAACTTAGATTGAAAAAAAAAACTATTAGTCACGCTATTTTAAGTTAATTAAGAGAGAAAGTTGCCAACGACAACCACAAATTATCCCATAAATTACGGGTAACACAGTTCAGGTGTCGCCAGTTTATCGTATATGGGCAAAAGATGTCGAATCGTTTTTCTTACCGGGTAGCTCAATTTTAAAGCTTAAGCGGGAATCGATAAAATTGGTCGGCATAATGATCATACATATATATAAAACAGAAGTACCATTTTTGTCTGTCTGTACAAACGGATTTAACTTAAGAACTAATAAAACTATCGATGTAAAGCTTGCACGAGTTATAAGTAATGACTCCGGGTTCAACTTCATAGTGTTTTTTTTTTTGGTTCCGAAATAATGAACATTTTTCTTTTCCGCAAAACGCCATCTATAGTATCACAGAACAGAAATATGGTACAGTAGCACAACTCTTGATATAATTCTTACTATTTATTACACCAGCGTGTGGTAGCGGCCCAAGAGAATCTACCACCCCATCTCGACATTAAAAGTCGACAGAGGGAAAACTAAAACCAGAAGATAGGCAGCAGCATCTTCCTGAAACATCTGAATAAATGAACTGCAGTTGCCAACCCGCCTGCCAAGCATGGCAACTATGACAAAATCACTCCAAAACGAGAGCTACAAACTTTTGTGGCAATCTATGGGGGAGGCCTATGTTCAGCAGTGGACTGGTGATAAGCTGAAATAATGATGATGATGATTTATTACACTTCAGTTATATTTTTTTGTCTGTCTAAACAAAACCAATAGACCATTTGGGTAAACATAAAATGTTAATCGATGCGCAATATAATACCACGATGACATCTATCCATTAATATCGGACGTTTTAAAAATTTGCGTTTAAAACGTTGCAAATCCGAAAATCAATGCTAAATGACTTTTTTATAAAGGTGCCAAACGTGTCTGCCAAGCATTTTAACATTAGCAATTGCAGCTATACACCGGAGAGGTCAAGTCATTGAAATGATCAATGATCATATAAATTGACTTTTTTGTGTGATTGATAAGTATTCCTAGTAACTTGTAGATGACTTCGTCTAGACTCGCTTTAGCGATTATTTATAATCAAGATTTAAATGTTTTTTCTCCCCCGAGAAATACGATAAAATGCCTCGTTTCCAGTAATTATATCTTCGATTTGATTCACCAAACGAAACGGCATTAGCGTTACGGTGCTGTTTTACGCTTATAAACTGTGGCCCCTATCGAGTCAAGCTTCGTGATTCAAGCGAGTTGAAAATTTAACAGGACTCAAGCACATTTCTTTATTATTATTTTCACCCCAATCGCGTAAGCTCCACACTAAGACCAACACGACTAAAGGTATTTTCGCACGTCGCGTCGTTTAAAAACTAATTTAGATTATAACAGTACATACATGCCTTTCGTAATGCGATATTTGTAAAGATTCATTATCGATTCAATACCATAAAAATCACAACATCATTAATGTTTGTGTGTCTGTGTAAAATGGTAGATGTTCCTTAAAAATATTAGACAATTGTATAGAAAACAGATTTTTCCTGTGTCCTCAATATTCTCCATTAGGCAATCATGGAAGTTACGGGCGGTGAACGCAAACGACACTATTATACTCGAAAAAAAATACAGATAATGAGAACAACAAAACAAGACGAGATTTATGATATTACTAGCTATGCTCCGCGGTTTACCCGCGTAAAAGAAGCCGATCAATGCGCCGTACGGCATGGTAGCTCGCTCGCCTGGGCTTCATACGCCAAAATAAAGCTCATTCATTGGTTAATGGGATCAAACCAAAACTATCACGAAATCAACCAGAGTTACACAGTAGCCCCAACTCCGTACCATACGCCTCACATCTTAGACGCTGCTGCCCGTCAACTGTCTTATTTTGGTCTGGTATTTTTCGAGAAGATTATTTTGATAGTTGTCGAAAACCATGACATTCCTAAATGTGAGACGCAACAATCTGTCATAAGTTTTAAAAAACTTGTCCAGAAGACATTATTAGATAAAGCTTATTATAAAATAGAGAATTATATACAATTATGTGTGCAAATAACTATTAATCTGCACTTACAAACCATTATGTAAGATGGCATTGAAAAAAAGGCCCCAGAGTTCCTTGCCGGTTCTTTTGTGAGAAGTCGTGTTTTTCGAACCGGTGTAGATTTTGACATTTCAACAAGCCTAAATTGAATAAAGACATATTGACTTTGACTATGAAACATATTTGTAGGCTATTTCCATAGTCGTCTGTTACGACCGAGGGATGAGATGATATACTCGTACATATGTGCACATACTTCAAAAAGCTTTTTTTTAGTTATTTCTAGCAACCATATCAAATCTATAAGTCCTTAATTTTATGAACTACGAAATATAAACGTCTACGTTATATTTTTTTCAGACAGAATGACACGCGTAAATATTTTAATGGCGCCTAAAACTGAAAATAAATATGGCGCCGCAAGACCGGCGTCCGTTGCGTACCAAGGTAATCGATTACATTCGACTGATCATGTATGGAAATAAACATCGGGTTGTGTGGTACATTAAGTGCCTATTAAACTGTGTTTTGATAGCCGGTTGGATCAACGCGTGATATTTCTTTTGGGTCAAGGGTCCCAGATAATTCCTCGATGGTGTCACTACGAATTTCAGCAAAAATATGGAGGGCACATAAACGGCAATATTTTTTTTTATACAAAATTTATTTTTCGCTATTTTATCCTGACACGAATCAAACCGTAATATAATATTTATCCAACTAACAAACAAAATCCAGATGA
The DNA here is from genome assembly GCA_019845155.1 of Luehdorfia chinensis. Lineage (NCBI taxonomy): Eukaryota > Metazoa > Arthropoda > Insecta > Lepidoptera > Papilionidae > Luehdorfia > Luehdorfia chinensis. The sequence goes on from JAHVAK010000612.1 coordinate 1,434,052, forward strand.
AACAAGAATGCTCAACCATGTGCTAGAAAATTCGCAGTGAAATAATATCTATAGCGGCGATCACAACAGATTAAATTAGACGTAGTGATAGCGGTTAGCGACTTTCAAATAAGATTTTATTAATTTATTTTTTTAGGACTGGTGGTCACTGGTAGCCCGAGGGTGTTCACAGCTTCCTGATTGAAAGGTGGCCGAGTGCTTAGGCCGCTTAGCGGAAAACTTTAGTTGTGTGTAAAAAGCGAAGGGCCCCCGAGAGGACAGAGGGCCTCGGCTTCGACCGTTTTTTTTTATTCGTTGAAGTGATGAAACGAGCAAAACGTTCACTCGATGGTAAGGGCAACGTCTGCCCATTACACAAATGCTGCGTCACCCAAAAAAATTCTGAGACATAAGTTCTTAAGTCTCTTATGCCCAGTGATTACGCTAGCTCACAGTGCCTTTCAAACCGAAACACAGTAATGTTTGGACACTACTGCTTCACGGCAGAATAACTGGCCCTGGCGCGAGAATAACTAACTCTAGGGTGCCGAGGCGGTCTGTTTCTACAACCGGGGGGAATATAGTAATATCAGGTCCTTAATACACCACAACGCTCACAACCAAACGCGCTCTTTTCTCACGTATTCTAGTCATGACTACACGACGTTCAGGCGTCGTTCGTTTCGTTTTTTTTCTTTTCATTTTATTAAATACTACCAGCTGATGCCCCCGACTTAGGTTTTAAATATTCCGGGGGAACGGTTTGATTTTCCGGTGTAAAAAGTGTCCGTCTAAAGGATGGAAGTTATTTATGTGCTAAATTTCGTCAAGATCGGTTCAGCGGTTGAACCGTGAAAAGGTAACAAACAGACACAGGGACAGAGAGCCCATCTCGTTCAGTGGGTGTCGAAAAGTCGACAGTGTGAAAATGAAAGCCAGGAGATGGGCAACAGCAACTTCCTGGAACAACTGAATAAATAAACCGCGGCTAAATTCCCACCAAAATGCAACAAACTATCTGTTGTTATCTGTAGCAATCGATAGGGCAGGTCTATGGACGACTCTTTTATCTTTACTTAAACAAAAATAATCAGTCAGCAAAAAGCCGGAAAAAATCTATTTTGTGGATTAAAACCTTAATTAATTATTGTTTTTTCAATATTTTCATATGTTTTCACTTGTCACACACTGCTTCCAAGATACCATCCATCAACTTTAGGTAAAATTTCACTGTTTCGGCAAACTACAGGATGGGCGGTTAAATGTGCCTGTGAGTGTATGTTGGGCGTTCACTGTGCATGAGATGCATGGCAGTACTGTCAATCGTGACGTGGTTTATTTTGGACCAAAACTTTTTGCTGCTGGACAAGCGTATATTGCCTTAAGCAAAGTAAAGTCTCTGGATGGCCTCCTCATTGAAGAGTTCATTGTAATAATGATGCGTTATTGAGGTAATTTTTAGTTGAATTATTCGTTATCAAAAATCTTGTCGCACTAAATGTAATGAAAATAGGTATCATTAAATGCCATTGAAGAGGGGATAGTGATAAGAAATAACTAGAACCGAAGTATGTATTTTCTTTATAATTAGCGCGATAAACTTTTTGATAACGTATAATTCAACATAAAAGGTTAAATAATTTTCAGTGACAATGATAGTAGGTACTTTTATTTTTATTACGATCAATTAAAGTGAAATCATATAAATAGTAGGATAATAGGTAGTCGTTTTTTAATAAAAGTGACGGAACGAGCAAAACGTTCACCTGATGGTTAGTGCAACGTCCGCCCACAACAAATGCTCTGTCACCCAGAATCTGTGACACCACACTGCGCCCGTCACCCTGAGACATGAGTTATTTAGTCCCATATGCCCAGTGATTACTCTAGCTCAGTGCCCTTCAAACCGAACACTACTGCTTCACGGCAGAATAACTGGCCCTGGGGTAGTAATAACCTACCTAGACGGATTCCTGCATTTAAGTAGATATATACGAGTACTTAGCATTTGGCATCGTATTGCCATAATAAAAAAAAGCTTATGATATCTCGCGGGTATCGTAAAAGTCGATAGAGTGAAAATTAAAACAAGAAATCGGCAGCAGCATCTTCCTTGAATATCTGAATAAATAAATTACGTTTGCCAGCCTCCAACTGACCGCGGCCTCGATCCTGCGACGTCACGTTTCGCAGGCCGTGCCCTAAACCTTTAAATTGAATAAGGGTATCGGCGCTTCGAAGTAACTTCGAATCGATCCGAAACTTCTTACGTCGATTTTCGTAGTAGACCCCAGAGACGGGTTAAAATGTCTAGTGCTGCAGTCGTCAATCCACGTGCCAAGCGTGGCTATTACGGGAAATCTTTCAAACAAGGATCCCTATGTCAGCAGCAGTGAACTTTCCAACGATTGATAATTATGATGGAGAATAATGTTTGAGCATTGCATTAGACACAAGAAGTAAGGGTGGTGAGTTTCTGAATGTTGACGCGTAGATTGATTGTCAGCACTATAATACATTCTGCGCTGATGGCAACTTCGGGCAGTAACCAAAAGATGGGGTCGTTGGTCCTTGGTGTAAATTACACTTTTTTTCCATATACGAAATAAGCAGGGACCACACCCGTAGCTCACTTTCGCCCCCACAGGAAACGAGACGTGACTGGTGGATAAATGGACCACGAAAATAACGATAATATGTAATAGATGATAAATATCGCCGATCCTCCGATCTTATCCCATTTTACGAGTTTATTGTTACGAGTGAGTGCCTCTATGTTTTAGCATACACTTGTGGCAAAATAATATTTCCTTCGCAGTTTAGCTCTCGACAATATTCCGAAGTTGTCGCCATGGTCGACATCGGCCAGGAGAACATCATCATCATCAAATACAATCTAGAAATTTCGCCTACGACATTAAATCCCCTTATCAGAGCCTCAGTAATTGTCAGTGCTTAGCACAGTTAGTCAGTGCTTTTTCTAGCACAACACAGTACAGTTTTAAAACGTTTTTATAGAGCACCGACGAAACCGAAATAAAAAGTCAACTTAATTGTGAACCCATTACTTTTTAATTTATTTGGGATTACTGTATTATCTGAATAATGTAAGCATCGAAAAAAATATGGATTTAAAGTTGTGACATACAACAAGGATCAAAAACGTCTATAAACCATTATTACTTTCATTTATTTAGTCGCCTAAAGACTGCGGACAGACTATACATAGCAGTTTTTTTTTCGTTTTACCACAGCTCGAAAAAGTTTCTTAGTGGTAATTGTGTAAGCTTAAAAATAGTTTAATTTTTCAAACTCTTTTAAAGTCAATACGTACCTGACCAAGCTTAAATAAATCGAAATACAGTGCAATTTGATTGCATTCACGCACAACAGGAGTACGCGTTTATGTGCCATCACTCCTACTGCAAGTTGTAGCGTATGAGCTAGATGTAACCTAGAAACGAACATAGATGCAAACATTCGACGCCGGCGCATCGCCACTGACCTACATCACGTATGAGTCACTTTCTTAAGGATTCTATTTGAAATATACTCGGACAGGGACGTATTTGATTTGTAAAAAGGACAGACGAAAAATAAAAAGAAGGAGATGGGCAGCTGCACCTTCCTGGAACATCTGAATAAATAAACTGCGGTTGCCAACCAGCGTGGTGTGGCAACTATGGCTAAATCGCCCCAAAATGGGAGCATCAAACTTACGTGTTCAGCAGTGGACTAGTGCTGTAAGTGTGGTACTTAGAAATGTATAAGGCTTATATTTTATCGTCCACATTATTAAATATTAACAATATGTAGTTATTGCTATAAAGTATAGACGTACGTTGCGATATGTGAATCTTTGAACACTAAAACGACACACGACAACGACGAAACGACTAAAAGCTTTCATTAAAAACTCGTCGACCGCGTGGCGTAGTGGTTGACTTCTGCGCCACCGGTCCTGGGTTCGATTCCCAGCCGGAGGCAACATTGCAAAAAACTGCAAAAAACACAAATTGTTGCTTTTCGGGTCTGGTTGTGTTGTGCATGTGAAATGTATGTTTGTAAAACGCACCCACGATACAGGAGAAAATCCCACTGTGGGGCTTCGTTTTTTTAAAAACAAAAAAAAAACAAAATATAAATTAAAAACGATCAATCAACCAGACTCCTAAATAAATATTTAAATTGACTGCTATAGAAATTGATGTATAAAAGTAATTATTAAATAAAGTGGCAGCATATGTGCATTGTTTTATAGTTTTAACAATATGAATTTCAGTTAATACTACACTACGACTTCAATAATATTAGGGTCGACTGTCACTTAAATAATAATTAACGATCAATCATAGTTCGTGTTTGCGTTAGTATACTATATATATTCATATATATATACTATGAATGTTGACGATTCGTTATGACAGATAGATAATGAAGTAGCTAGTACGGCTGTTATTGGAGTGGTTAAGTTTGTTTTGCATGAAGTAACTTATCGGGTACTTTTATTTAAAACTTAAAGCATTATCTCGCCTGTATATTTTTTCTTTACTGAAACTATTGAAAGTAGAAAAAGATATTTTGAAATAAATGTCAGATTATTTTAATCTGATTATAGTAACACAACTTGTTTTAAAAGATAGGTGTCCGACACTACTCTTGGGAACGCAATGGGGAGTAAGAATTTTTTGACTCGTACCAAAATGGCGGCGACGTAGTTCGCCGCCCGTCACGTCTTGTTTCCCGCGAAGTCAAAAAGTGGGCTATATAAGTGGCCTGTGCCTACTCATTATATGGGAAAAAGGCATGACTGTATGTATGCATGTATGTTATTTAAAACTTTACGCAATATCAGTTAATATACGGTATAGGCAAAATGCGTATCTTATCCGAGCCAGCACTTTACTCAAAGAACACTATGATAATCGTGAAGTGGATCTATTTCTTAATAGCAGCAGAGATATACGAATTTTTTTTACATCTAAATTTTATAAACAATAGCTAAAATGTATATAACTCTAGCGACACTGACACTGTAAACTGTGTTTTGCAACAGCTCTTCATTAAGCTACAAATATGTGGGAACAATAAGTAGCCTCCGTATATATAAGCGTACCCATGTAGATATTATAAAAAAAATTAATGTGAGTACAGTTACATAACAAGTTTTTTTTTTTATATAAAGCAGTGTTATAAAATATGCTAGTTTTAAAAAATATCAATGTATTGTAATGTATGTGTATTATGCTATGCTATACGGCCCTGAGCCAATATTCAAATTTACACTTTCTTTAATCCCATTTAGAAATATTATAAATTGGAAAGATTAGCGAAATTATAGATCAAGATAACGGTTACGATCGCAAAAAGAGCAAAGTTCGGAGCTAAAGACAGTAAAACACAAATAAACTTGTGAAATAATTATTAATAATTTTTTTTTCGTTTTCACAACCATCCTACCTACATTATTTGAATTCATTGTCAATCAAATTCGGTCTAAAAATACCAACATACACAACATACCACATATTTTGAAGTAAATTTGGTCCTTTGAATTATTTCTATAGGATATTGCATCAAATTCACCTTTGAATGAATTCGAAGAATTGTTGAAATTATATTTTTATCCGTTAGGCCGTGTGGTAGCGGCTTAAGAGTATCTACCACCCCATCTCATCCCGTGGGTGTCGTAAAAGTCGACAGAGGGAAAATGAAAACCAGGAGATGGGCAGCAGCATTTTCCTGAAACATCTAAATAAATAAACTGCGGTTGCCAACCCGCCTGCCAAGCGTGGCAACTACGCCGAAATCCCCCCAAAATGGGAGCTACAAACTTTTGTGGCGATCTATGGGGGTGGCCTATGTTCAGCAGTGGACTTATGATAGGCTGAAACGACGACGACGAACGATATTTTTATCAGATTACGATAACGGTATCTTGCCAGAACTTTTCGGCGATAATGATCGTGGAGATGAAATCGATCGACGTCGCTGCTACCATAACAATATTGTTGCTGTTAACAGGTCGGCGCTCCTAGTCGGAGCCCACAAACATTTGTGCAAAACACAAATGGTTGGTTTTCGAGTCTGGTTGAGTTGTGCATGTGAAATATGTATCTATAAAACGCACTCACGATACAGGAGAAACTCTACTGTGGGGCTTTTTGTTTAAAAAAGAAAGAAAGAATTTTCACTATCAAAGTTAAGTACCAAGATTACTTGATTGTAAAGCGTGTAATCTTCTCATACACAGGAAGGGAAAATTTCACGCACGGAAACTTTTGAATAAAGACGTTCTACGTTTCTACTGAATATTCCACTGTTTTTGTTGGTTTGCTTCCAGCAGAACATTCTCTTAGTGACAATATGTGATTCTTCCCTTGCCTCCTGCGTCAAAGGACAGGTTCAAATTCTTATTTATAATTTTATTAAAAAAATGACACTGTGCTAGGAAAGTAGGTAATGCAAACCTAGAAATTGTGATTGTGAAGTGAACTTAAAATCACCCAAAAATAATTAAATATTTTCCCAAAACCTGTTTTAAGACTAAAGATAATTGCTTTTTTAATATCAAATTTCTAGACTGGACTTGGGCGATGTCATTGATTAAATTTTGACAATGTTTTAAAGTATTAAGTGCAGTGTCAGAATTTAAAAATAATAATTTCTCGACATGGTGTAAAAAATTGATCATTTGATTTTGATAAGAGTGTTAGTTGATTTCCCAAAATGCTGGACTTACTGAAAGCCGTTTTTTTTTAATTATTTAGTTATTACGATTCGGAGTGAAATCTCTTTGACTATTGCACTGTCAAACCTAATAATACATTTCTCGACTATGATTAGCTATCTCTTTTTTAGAGCTAAATGCAGTATTAAGGTCAACCTTTAAGATAGTATCTGCATCAGTGGTCGTTGTCAATTTACTGAATATACTCCCGCTTCAGAGTTAAAAGTTGGAGGACACTACACTTCTTCAGGATTTATTTTTTAGTTATAACGTAATCTGTTTAGTCCCGTTTTGTCTACTTGGTAATAAATATACGCAGATCACGTGGCTTAGTGGTTAGAGTGACTACCGCTCCACGGGTCCTGGGTTCGAATCCCAGCCTCATACTTTGTGCAAAAACACAAATTGTTAGATTTCTGGTCTGGTTGTTTTGTGATTGTTCTTGTGTCTCTGACACTCCGTTCTAGAATCCTTCTGCTCGTTACTTCGGGCACGTGTGGGACGAGTGGCCCAGTATTTGCGAGTACACTTGTTGAACTATAAAATCGCCTGCGCATTTGATATCTTCCGATAGTATTCGATAGTTATCGTTCGGTCGAAAGATTACTGGTGGTAGGATTCCTATGCAGGAATCCGTCTGGGTAGGTACACCCCAGGGCCGGTTATTCTGCCGTGAAGCAGCAGTGTGCAAACATTACTGTGTCTCGGTTTGAAGGGCACTGTGAGCTAGTGTGATCACTGGGCATATGAGACCTTACAACTGATGTCTCAGGGTGACGGGGACAGTGAGGTGTCACACAAAAAAATTTCGGGTGAGCATTAAAATTGAGCATAAAAATTGTCACATAAAATATACTATTGGTAGACTTAATGACTTAAGGTAAAACTGTACATACATACATACATACATACAGTCACGCCTTTTTCCAATATAAAGGGTAGGCCAAAATGGCGGCGACGGGTGGCGAACCACCTAACCGCCATTTTGGTACGAGTCAAAAAAAATTTACTCCATATTGCGTTCCTACAAGCTGGTAAAACTGTGTATTTATGAAATCCTACATAAAACTTATATGTAGTAAAGTAAAAAAGTAAAGTTTCAGCCTATAAATGTCCCACTACTGAGCACAGGCCTCCTCTCATTTCTGAGAGGGTTTTGGAGCTAGGAAGAATCCGCCACGCTGCTCCAATGCGGGTTGGCGGACTTCACATATCTTCGAAATATTTTTATTCCTCAGACATGCAGGTTTCCTCACGATGTTTTCCTTCACCGCCGAGCACGTGGTAAATCAGCACTTAAAATTGCAATTGCACAATTTTAGTGGTGCCGGCACCGGGAATCGAGCCCAGGTCACTCGCGTACTATGAAATTTAAAGCGAGCGCCTAGCCCCTGAGCTACCACGGCTTATATGCAGGTTATACTTAATTCATCAACGCTGTAATAAATTTCTAAAATCAGCATCATCTTAATTAGAGCAAAGTCCAATTGTCAGCATATACCTCCTCCATAGTAAATCACAGTGTTGAACCCACTGCATCCTTTGGATTTCCGGAAATTGGACAGGTTGTCACACTGTCTATTTGTTCAACACTTGTTGCACGGTAGCCACTAAATATTCTTTTCGGAACATTTATCGGTACTGAGCAACATAACTAGCTCGTTGTCATTTCAGCCTACTAATGGTTTCGGCTATGTTGATTACATCACACTACTGTGGAAAACCTAATTTTTGTACAGCAAATCTATGAAGTTTATTTAACAGAAACTTTGTATTTGTACTAAGGATTCATCATTTCAGCTTATCACTCACTTATCAGTCCACTGCTGAAGATAGGCTTCCCCAATAGATTGCCACAAAAATTTGTAGCTCTCATTTTGGGGGCATTTTGCCAAAGTTGCCACGTTGGCAGGCGGGCAACCGCAGTTTATTTATTCAGATGCTTTAGAAAGATGCTTCTGCCCATGTTCTGGTTTCAATTTTCCCGCTGTCGACCTCTACGACACCCACGGAATGAGTTGGGATGGTAGATTCCCTGGCCGTCACCACACGGGAAAGGGTTACTAAGAGTTATTGTAATGTAAAAGGATGATAATTATCCCTGGGAATGAGGTGATCCCTGCCAGGCTTAATACGTAATATTTATTTTTATTAATATTCTATTGAAAGATGACTAAAAAATAGTATACCTGCGCAGTTTCTTTCGCCTGATTCTTCTCCGTACACAGGAACCTCAATAAGAAACGGTGGGGTTTGTAAAACAATGACATTTGACAAACGAAATCTGAATTTCATACGTCGGAGAAGAATATATTTCATTTCATTTCATTCTATCGTACAAAAGAAATTGAGGATAGTACTTCCCATAGCATGCAGAGCGACTTTGAGATTCTTCATAAAGGTCAATTGTAAATCACAATTGGACCACTTTAGATTTATCTATATCTATAGATTTTCTTACACCGACATCATACAGCGAGAACACATTACGTTAAGTAAAATATAAATTGTTTTTTGTGGATTCCTAACCAATAAGGTTTTGGTAAAAGAATTAAGAAAAGGTGAGTAGCGTTCATCTTTCAGTTGACGTCAAAATTCATAATAAAATATCTCCTTACTTAAAGTTAATTTAAGAATATACGGTCGTGTCGAAAAGGAACCAAAGAGCGCGTCCGATTAAATTTGGACAAAAATCATTCGACGATGAAAAGACTGCTTTAAAAGCCACGACAGAATAATTTATCGCCTCTCACAGAGTCGGTTTTTATATATCATTTTTTTTGTGTGATGCATTTGCCTTTAGCATTTCCTCATTTTTTGTTAGAAGTAAAAATTTATTGTTTACCGATTCATCAATATAAATACTAATATGATGATATTGATGAGGTTTTGTTTGAGGTATGATTCCTATGCAGGAATCCGTCTAGGTAGGTACCACCCCAGGGCCAGTTATTCTGCCGTGAAGCAATAGTGTGCAAACATTACTGTGTTTCGGTTTGAAGGGCACTGAGAGCTAGCGTAATCACTGGGCATATGAGACTTAAGTAATTATCTCTCAGGGTGACAGGCAGAGTGTGGTGCTACACAGAAATATTCTGAGTAACACAGCATCTGTTATGGGCAGACGTTGCACTTACCATCAGGTGAACGTTTTGGTCGTCTCGTCACTTTATCAAATAAAAAAACATGCGTTTATACACTAACTCACATAATAACGCACATACACACTAACACATACACATAGATGCAAACACACATAAACACAAAGCCACATATATAATATATAACAGCTACAAGTGCGTACTCATTTCAATAATTTTGTTTCAATTTCCTTTATGTTTGTATTATTTATTTGTGTTATGGTTTGCTCGTATCAAGATATTGCTTATACCACAATCACTGTTACCATAATGTACTATTTTATCACATGTCCAATGACAACCGACGATATTATGAACTCATTTATCTACAGGAGTGAATCTGTTATTGGCACTCAGTATTTTTGGAACGCAATGGAGAGTAAGATTTTTTTGACTGATACCAAAAGGGCGACGCAGTGTTGCGCTACGTCTCGTCTCGTTTCCAGCGCTCCAGCGGGGGCAAAAAGTGGATTAAGTGTGTTGCCTACCCCTTATATTAGAAAAAGGCGAGACTGTATGCATTGTCCGATATCGATTTCGGATACGTGCCTCGGTGCCGGAAAAGTATAAAATATGTAACCTTCATATCGTATTCGATACATTTTTGAAGCACCTTTTACAATATTTCTCCATGCCTTGGCTGGGCATTAAGTCCGCTCTTTGTGATTATTTTAATTTTTGAATGAGGTTAATTACTATCTATTGTCCATTAACCACTATTCTATTATTTCTATTATCGCTTAGGAACGGCTCGACCGATTAGGCCGATTTTCTTTTGTTATGTTCATAATTGTCAGGACATGGTTCGCATGAAAGAAAAATTTTGTAAAATCCACCGGAAAAGTCGGAAATTTGAAGGATATTTTTATATTAAAATGTCAATAAAAACAGTGACGTGTAGTTTCACAGTTTTGCTGCCACGTTTATAATATTTAATATATTTTTGATAAGCGTACTTTACTTAATGAATTGCACCCGTGCGAAGCCGGAGCATCTAGTAAAGAATATTAAATAAATAAACTTTTAATAATTTTCCTGCACAGTAATCGTATACAGCCGATATGTCTCCGGCAGAGTAGAATAGCACCTACCTCTTTCTAACATCTCTTCCCTTTTTTTTATAGTATAAAGTGACGAAACGAGCAACGTCCGCCCACAACAAATGCTGTGTCTCCCAAAATATTTCTGAGTGACACCACACTGCGCCTGTCACCCTGAGACATCAGTTCTTAAGTCTCAAATGCCCAGTGATTACGCTAGCTCACAGTGCCCTTCAAACCGAAACATAGTAATGCTTGCACACTACTGCTTCACGGCAGAATAACTGGCCCTGTGGTGGTACCTACCTAAACGGATTCCTGCATAGGAATCCTCCCACCAGTGACTCTTCTCATCTCTGTCGTCGTCGTTTTTATTCGTGCAGAATAACACCATAATGTGCAATGTAGTCACTGTATTTCTCGTGGGAACGCAATGGGGAGTAAGAATTTGTTGACTCGTACCAAAATGGCGGCCACGTTCGCCTCCCGTCCCGTCTCGTTTCCCGTGGGGGCAAAAAGTGGGCAACGTGAGTGGCCACCCCCGTATCCATATACATAAGAAGGCGTGACTGTATGAGTGTTTGTTCTCGTAATCGTACAGTTACCGAGTAAATGCTCCTTTGGTGCGGTATATAAAACTACGTCGTATATTCGAACTTGCCATTTCATTATTATCGTGAAGCGTGTCCCAGCATAACTTAGTTGGTGTTAGAGCTGTTAGCGAGAATTTAAGTAAAACTAATATCATTCCGTTAAATGATATAAAATATTTCTTAAATTTAAATAGATATGCAATGATTAATTAAGATATTCATTTTCCAGCATCTGCGAGACTTCCCGATTGCTCTGATGGAGCTACCGGACCAAATCTAAATAAAGAACTACTGTATATAGTTTCTTGACCTAATGAATCAGCGATCCATTTCGTATAGACAGATTTATTCTTTGTAGATTATAACAAACCATTGGTGTGGACGGAATTAGTAAGTTACCTAAAGATTCTTTGTTCACTTGCGAATGAGCCAAAATTAAAAAATCCCATATACACTCAAAACGGTTGACACAGTGGCTAAACTGGGATTCTGCACTAACGATCGCAGGTTCGATTCTCGCATGGAACAAATATTTGTATGATCTACAGATAGTTGTTCCGGGTCAGGGTGTTTGTGTATGTAGAAATTGTCTCTAAACGCACCCACGATACAGGAGAAATCCTAGAGCGGAGCGTCGTTTCAAAAAAAAATATCATCGCGAAACTTAGCATTAAGATAGTACCTCGTGGTCACGCCTTTTTCCCTTTGAGGGACCTTCTTTTACTTTCATGGGCGTTTTCATATAAGCTCGTCTTCTGCGAGTAATTGACGTAGCCTTTCCTAAAAACGACTTCGATCTGATTGTGATACGTTCACTTACGTCGCCCTTTTGTTGTTGTCACCCTTACGTTTGTTGTCACCCTTAAGAACTGAGAAACACTTCGTCGCCATTGTGTTATCTTCGTTGAACATTATCGTTAATATTGCTGTCTATCTAGGTAGGTATCACCGTAGTGCCAGTTATTCTGCCGTCAACCAGTAGTGCGCTAACCATATTGTGTTTCGGCATATGAGGCACATTCAAACTGAAGTGACGAGCGCAATGCGGGTAAGTTCTGGGTGACACAGCATTTGATATGGGCAGACATTGCACTTACAACTAACGTTATATTTTTTTACATTATATTATTTGTATTGTTAAAAAAATGTGTCAATCTGTTAAGTTGTTAAATGTGTTCATTTGCGTGGTACATTAGTAGTTACAAAAATATTATTTAAAAACCTACATATATTTATAGTTCCTTGAATTTAACATAATTACAGTAAACCTATTTTCCTTAATTGTGCATATTTCCTTTAATTTTATAAAGCAAAAAACACATGTACAATGCAAAAGAATTTTTTTCATAATTTGTCGTTATCACGAAGAGCGCTAAGTTCAGTGTCAGAGGTATATTAATAAACCCAATTGCCCTTAAGATTTTTAATGTTTCTGGAACAGCTGTGCCGTGATTCACTCGACATTGGCCGGAGAAATGTCGGGGAATACGAATAAAGTATTTAAACATACAACGCGGCCGTGAATATAATCGCGGGTTAAGAGAAAAATAAATTGTATTCTTTGCGAAGCATCGAGCTTAATACTGACGTTCCAAAAAATATTGGAAATAAATCTGAATAAACATTGGCAATAACACAAATTTGTTTAGCATTAACTCTATTTTCTACTAAGATAAACATTATAATATCCTCGCTTTCTTAACTTTGTTGCTGGATACGAGCGGAAACGGGGTCAAATAAGAAATAACAAAGTGAACTAAGATTGCTACTTACATTGTGTTGATGGAGCGTCAAAATAACGTTGTCGAAGGTCGACGTGTTGGACAGGGCTTCAGAACTACCGCGCAGTAGCTCGGCCAACAAATCAGCGCCTGGCTTCACACCTGCCAACTTGGAAGGCGACGAAGTTGCTCTGACGTGTGTAGGACCACGTGATCTGCTTCCAGATGTCGGTGCAGCACCCGCGCTGATTTTACGACACGGTACTGTCGCGTCCGAAAAGCTCCTCCTACCGGTCTCAACTGATCGACTAGACGGCGCTTCCAAATTACGACCGAAGGGTCCTCTTGTAATCGGTTGCCTTTTGGCTTCGACGTCGGAAGTGTCGGATGGACTGAAAGGAGATGGTGATGCAGTCCTGTCGCGCGAACATGTATCGCTCTCTGCTTCCGAAGGAGAGTCTCCGCGGGACGTCACTCCGTACTTTCGTCTTACTCTGTAAGTGTCTTCTTCTCTCTCATCGGAGCTTTGTTGAGAGAACCTAGCCCGTCTCGCTCGCAGCTCTTCCGATCTCGGCCAGATAGGTGTAGAACTTTCAGCAGGGCTAGGTGGTCCATTAGTGCATGAATCATCTGATTTATCACCGAGAAGTGAGGAAGTCCGGGCTTCAGCTGACAGACGCATGTCTTGTAATGATGCGTCGCTACTTTCCCGCTTGCAACCGTTTACTGCAGATGGTGGATCTTCTTCACCACCATCGTCACTCGCAGTAGTTATATAAATTCCTTTCCTTCTTTTGGTTTTGTCCAATGGTCGACGTCGTTCCCTGGCAACGATCGGATTCGGCGTACACGGATTTTGCACAGCGGCTAACAAATTCGCAACCTGTTCACTAGTAATAGTTTCGTCCTCTTTGTCCCGATCTAACGAACCATCGGACGTCGCGTCCGAACGTTGCGCTTCTTCCGGCGGTAACTCTTTTGACCACTGTTTTACTATACACTCATACACGGGCACGGGTATTGAATTAGCGATCGCGCTTGCAGTGTCTTCGCCGGAAACCGGGAAATTACCACACTCACAGTCTATATTGGCACACGCGTTTTGGGGAGGAGCGGGGAGAGGTGGGAAAGCGAAAGGCTGTGCTGATTCCATAGGGGAGGTACCTTCACTATGCGCCTGCGCACTATCGGCTTGTGAGCCGTCACTTTCTTCACGAAGTTCATGTAGAACGCGCGGTGCTAAGGCGGGTAAACTGCCACCGGCTTCGGCCGGGCCCTCCTCCCGCACAGGAGGTACACGACGCGGCAAAGGGTGAGTCAACGACCGTCCACCGAATTGCTTATGCGGTCCATCTGGAGGCGGAGATCGAGGTGCTGGAGAGGCGTGCGCTAACAAACCTTCGTCAGAACCTACTGCCGAGTCAACCGATGCGACCGACCCACCTTCGGTTACGTTCTCTTCAGTAGCCAGACTTCCTGTATCAACATTTCGATGAGCCTGACCTAATTCAGTTTTTGGGGTTTTCTTCCCAAAGTTGAAAATCGATTGTTGGCGATCAGTGCCACGGTAATATTTGTCCTGCGCAAAGTCTCCTTGCGAGAACGACGCACTACGGTAAGGTATAGTCTTCTGCGCGTAAGAGCCGACAATGGAGCGTGGTTCAACGCGTACTAAGGTTATGTTGTCGGCGTCGAATTCGTCATAGCGGTCGACGGAAGCGCCGCGTGGAGGGCTGTGCCGGTGTCGGGAGCGTGGCGGTGGCACTGGGGGTAGGACGGGCGCCGAGTGCGGAGGCGGAGGGGGCGGCGGTGGCGGCGGCGGAGCGTGAGCGCGTGGCAGCAGACGTTTGGTGAGGTCCTGCAGGCGCTGATGGCGCGAGGGCCGCTCTTCGCGCGCGCCGCGGCCCAGGCGGCGCTGGAAGCGCTCCAGCGTGCGGCGCTCGGGCTTGGCGCGACCGAGGCACGCCGCCACCGCCTCCTCGGAGCAGCAGCGGCACGGGCAGGCGCGCGGCGGCGGCACGCGGCGTACGGTGTATCTCACCGCTCCCAGAGTCACGTACGGCGACCTGCACAAACACCCCGATATATTTAGACGCGGGAACGCGCGACTCACCGAGTGGCTGAACGGCGAGTGCGACCGATTTAGAGCCGGCGGGCGACTCGCCGCTGAATTCCGGGAGGATTCCCCGCGACCCACTCCGCGAAGAGTTATATACGAACAGATGATTCGTATCGGACTTTTTTCGCTTTGATGAACCGTGGGCACATTATAGCTACGAATTTGGCCTGTTCAGAATCAGCGACAAATAGGTGACGCTGTAATAGCGTTCAAGTGCATAAATTTGCGTAAGGACGGCAGGTGGCAGACAGACAGACGGAAGACACCTCGTATATAAATAGGCGAACGTTGACGATTTGGCGAAACAGCGACCTCGCGGCAATGTTTACATCACATATCTCGTTGCAGA
The DNA here is from genome assembly GCA_019845155.1 of Luehdorfia chinensis. Taxonomy (NCBI): domain Eukaryota; kingdom Metazoa; phylum Arthropoda; class Insecta; order Lepidoptera; family Papilionidae; genus Luehdorfia; species Luehdorfia chinensis. The sequence continues at coordinate 1,449,723 of JAHVAK010000612.1, forward strand.
GGACAAAGTATCGTTTTATATTTATTCTTTGAACAATTCGAGATAACGAGTCTTACATTTTTTTAACACTGCGCCCATCACCCTGAGACATAAGTTCTTAAGTATCATATGCCCAGTTATTACGATAGTACACACACGACAGTAAATTACATTTTACTGGTACAATTACATTGTTTATTATAAAACATGTGTAGTAAGCACTTGCTAGCTTTTTCTTAAGTAAATGCTACTATTATTATATTATGGTGCGACAATTACTATAAAAGTAAAATGCAAGAATCACACACATTGAAAATAATAAGTATAACTACTCGAAAAAGCAGCCCCCGTAGCTCACAATTTTATGAAATAATGCGGGATTCGAACCCACAACCTTCGACTATAAAAGTGAACATAACTACAATTATTTTGAAAATAATCATTCCATTCTTACGTATATCGTATTTACTAAAGTATTAGTAATATTTCCATAATCTCATTAATTAGCAAATTTCACGAGATAGATATAAGGAAATTTATCAAATATTATAATTAAATTTCATTTAATAAACCCTCTTAAAAAATTTAAATAATTTAAATTTAATTGTAGTTCCAGTGTAATCACTAGGCATATGAAACTTAATAACGGACGTCTGAGGGGGACGGGAGCAGTGTGGTGCCACACAAAAACGTTCCGGGTGATACAGCATTAATATAGGCCGACGTTGCACTTACCATCAGGCGAAGGTTTTGCTCATCTCGTCCCTTTATCCAATAAAACAAAAACTGTATTTTCTTTAACATATTACAAAACAATTGGAAGAGTTTTTAGATATATATTCTATTAATGAAAAAAAATTGGTAAATACAGGGGACCTGGAGAAGTCGCGCCTTCTTCGCGCGCCATCTTGCGGTGAGCGCGAGCGCGCGTCGGTAGCCATCGACGGTCATGTGACGCCACACATGCTGCGTACACCTACACGCGTATCTACAACAAACGATAAAATAAAATACAGTTTAAGTCAAGAAAACATGAATATATTTTTATATTCCTAACTTTTTTGGGATTCAAACTATGTATTGGGAAGGAAAGCGGCCCTTGAAATATAGGTAATATTTCCGAGTTCTGGGGTCACGGACCGCTGAAATTAGTTACTATGTAATTAGATTTATCAATAAAGAAACTATTATTATTATTGTGGCAACAGTCTCATTATTCTTTCTTTCTTCTTCTTTTTTAAATATCGATGCACCACAGTAGGATTTTTCCTTTATAGTGGATGCGTTTTACAGACATATATTTCACATGCACGACAGAACCAGACCCGAGAATCAAGAATTTGTGTTTTGCACAAATGTTGGCTACGACTAGAATCGAACCCAGGAACCGCAGCGTAGAAGTCAGGTACGCTAACGACTAGGCCAACACACTAAAGACTAGGTCGAATTTATTTAATTATTGTCTGTATTGGTTACTTTGTTCTATTTAAACTCATCTACAAATTATTAAAAAATTATCTTGAGTATATTTTTTGTTTAAAATGCATTATATTTACATTAATATATAATAACAGTGGTTAATTTATATGTAATAATATTATTTATAAATTATTTTAATATTAAAATTTATTTTAGTATTAAAATATGTACGACAGCGACATCTAATATTTGAACTATTACCTAATACTTGCTCGCATTCAGCAACAAGGTTTCAGGTTCACATTGGGCGGGCGTTGCTTACAATTTCGTTCCAAGTTTTATCGATAGATGTCATGAATAAAAGTTGTGGAAAATAATTTATTTTCAAAGCAAGTCAATAAAATATTAATACGCGTCACGATGCCATGATTGAATGCATAATTGTAAAAGGTATACTTTATACTTTTTTTATAAGAACATTTTTTTAGAAGCAAAACGTTCACCGGTTTGTAAGTGCATCGTCTGCCCCTAACATATGCTGTCTCCTAGAACATTACTGTGTAGCAACACGTACTACGCAGCGCCCGTCCTCCTCAGATTAGTTCTTTAGTCTCTTATGCCCAGTAATTCCACGAGCCCTCAGTGCCCTTCAGACCGAAACACAGTAATGATTGCATACTCCACGGCAGATGAAATGGCCTTGCGGTGGTACCTACCTAGACGGATTCCTGCACAGGAATTAAGTAAAGTTATCGCCTATAAATGTCCCACTGCTGAGACTCTGCTGATTTTTGATAGGCTTATGGAGCAGTTTCCAATGTAAAAAGATATGTTATAAAAAATATAATAATATTATATTATTAAGTAAAGTAACAGCCTATAACTGCTGAGCACTGGCCTCTCCGTAATTGCAGTTCAGACTGTTTTCAGGGTGTGGGTTGGCAGACTTCACGTCATCGAAATATTTATTTATTACTTAGTTGTAATCCCATAACTCCGAGCTCGTGGTAAATCAGCACTTAAAATTGCATTTACGGGGATCAAACATAGGTCACACGCGATCCACGCCTCGCCTTGCAATCCGTCCACAAATTATTTTTTATTTTTAGTTCATATCCACTGAATGTTTTCATATTCAAGGAGTGGTATAATCTGCTGAATGACGCATTTAACGGCGCCACGCTTTATCACTAAATTCTTAAAAAGGAAATTCCATCTTAAAACGACAATAAGTATTCAACAAGGACAGAGGAAACGTGTCACCGTATTATGTTTGACAATTTAAAAACTTCCTCAATACATTCAATTTTGCGTTGGTAATGCAATTGTTTATAGTTACAAAATGGCGCCTCCTTGAGCAGGCGAACGCCGTATCCTTACTACAAAATGTTCAGTAAAAGACTTTAAAGGCTTATAGGGTATTTAAGGTATGAGTTACAGAAGATGCCAAAGATATCGTAAGAGGAGAGCTTTTTTATAACAAGTTAGAATTTTTTTTAAAAAAAAGCTCTCTCTCATACTTTACTATTCCAACTCGCACATCCTTTTATTTAAGCCTATCACTAGTCCACTGCTGAACATAGGCCTCCCCATAGATTGCCACAAAAGTTTGTAGCTCTCATTTTAAGGGGATTTTGCCATAGTTGCCACACTTGGCTGGCGGGTTGGCAACCGCAGTTTATTTATTCGGATGTTCCAGGAATATACTGCTGCCCATCTCCTGTTTTTCATTTTCCCTCAGTCGAATTTTACGACACCCACGGGATGAGATGGGGTGGTCGATAAAACTCCATATTCTTTTAAGATATCATTATAATCTGATTATTGTAATAAATATGGTGAGTTTGTACGAGTATATTTGAACACGCTTATCTGTTTTGAAAAAATATTTTTGCATAACGGCCTATTGGTTAGAGTAACTGACTGCTACGCCACGAACCCTGTGTTCCAATCCTAGCTGGAGTCAAAATATGTCGTCGTCGTCGTTTCAGCCTATCAGAAGTCCACTATTGAACATAGGCCATAGATAGTTTGTAGCTCTCATATTGGGGAGATTTTGCCATAGTTGCCACGCTTGGCAGGCGGATTGGCAACCGCAGTTTTTTTTTCAGATTCAGGTTTTTTCAGGTTCCTGGTTTTTATTTTCGTCCGTCGACTGTACAACACCCACGGGATGGGATGGGGCTTAGTATGTACAAAAACACAAATTGTTGGTTATCATGTGTAATTGTTTTGTTGATGTCTCCGTGTCTTTGGCACCTTGCCTACCTCTGTTCTTTTCGCTATACATATGGACTGATTGGTTAGGACGAGTGAGTGCCTCTGGTGTGTGCGTGCACATGTAGCACTATAATATCTCCTGCGCAGATGATTCTTCCTAAAATATCTCATTATAATATACCAAAGTTATAGTATCGCCTGTTGATGGTTGAAGGTCGTCCTAATGACCTGATAATATATTTATAGAAATTACGTTGGTAATTATTGCTTACAGTTTGTATCTGTAATATAACACGGTTTCTGCCAACGGCCTTGCAGCTACACCGCTACCGCAAGCCACAGATTAAATAAATCTTTTATAAGCAGCGATATAAATTGATTTTGCGGGAAGTCAATTTATGCAGATATTTCATGACTGGAGAAATCTATGGGGGAGGATGTTCAGCAGCTGACTTGTGATATGCTAAAATGACGATGATGATGGTGGTTTATACTGAAGTAATAATAATTGAAACAGCTTGTCCGGCAGAGTATAATAGCACCTGCCTCTTTCCTGCCGAGATATCGTAAGAATACATCGAGTACGGACAGTCTTTGTTTGTGCAGAATAATATCATAATATGCAATGCTGCCACTATACTGCTCGTGGGGTTGCAATGGAGGGTAAGAATCCACCGCCATCCGCCACCCGTCACGGCTTGTATCCCGTAGGGTGTTGTCTCTGCCTACTCCTTATATGGGAAAAATGCATGACTGTAGGTATTATAATAAACAATCAATTTAAAAATATTTTAATTTATAAAAATATTTTCGAATAGCCTTTATAAATCCACCAGCCCTGTGCCATTCTAATATTTGCATTTTTACATGAAAATAAGTGACGAGACGAGCTAGTTGTTCACCTGATCGTAAGTGCCACGCCTGCCCATAACAGATGCACTGTCATCCAGGACTGTACGTTCGAAAGTCCTATGTTACAACATATATATATATGTTCCCAAGTGTCTTATTCCCGGTAATTACACTAGCTATCAGTGCCCTGCAAACCGAAAGACATAAGAGACTTATGGACCTATGTCTTATGTTGATGGGCGCAGTGTGGTGTCACACATAAATGTTTCCGGTGAGATAGCATTGTTATGAGCGGAGATTGCACTATATCAGGTGAACGTTTTGCTCGTTTCGAAAAAAATAAAAGAATAAATTCACGGAAGCATAACTGGCACTCCGGCAGTATCTGTCTACTCGGATTCCTGCACATTGCTTACAAAACGACTTGAACCTTATACGCTTCAGCCCGTCACTATTCTGTTTGTATTCTGCCTGGTATTTGGTAACACAATGGGGTAGCAAGAATTCACTGGTATCAAGATGGCGGCGACGTGGTTTTCCGTCACATCTCGTTCCCCGTGATGGCGATGAGAAAGAAATATATGAACGAGTGACAAGCTCTGTATTTGAGCGGATATTCACGCTCATATAAAATATCTTCAGCAGACAACTTCTAGAACTTACTGTAAGATATCGCGCGGTACAAGACCTACAACAGAACTAAAGTTTTTATTTATTTTTTTTAGAATATTAAGAGTTTATTATTCCAGATTAAATGTGTATTTACTTTGTTTACAGTGACCATCATTATCATTTCACCCTTACTAGACCACTGCTCGCCCTTGGCTCGGCTCGCCAATAAAAATTTATAATAAGTTTCCACAGGACATAAAAACATTAAACGTATACTATTAATAGAAAAATGTTTTTATGACATAAAATAATTTATAAGTTTATGTAAGATGATTTTTTATACGATTCTACCTAAATTTGACATTTTCACGATTATTGTTGACCTTGTTACCACCATGTCCTTTGACATATTGTAAGTTAAGTGACATTGACATTGTAGTTGAAATGATGTTAGTATTAGACAAAAGAGTAAAATTTTAAATTTAAGTTTAAATTTATAACCACTTACATGCCAATAATGGCGAAATATGTGATACAATTTAAATTGTTTACATACATACATACATACATATATAGAGTCACGCCTCTTTCCCATAGGGGTAGGCAGAGACCACATCTTTCCACTTGCTACGATCCTGACACACATCTTTAGCTTCCTCTACTTTCATTAGTGTTTTCATACAAGCTCATCGGTTGCGGGTACTTTTGACGTGGACGATCTGATCGTAATACGTTCGCCTACGTCGACCCTTACCGGCTTGTCCATTCACACTCGCCTCATAAATCTGTTTCGTCAATCGTCTTTCATCCATCCTCTCTACGTGTCAGAACCATCTAAGCATCCCTTTCTCTATCTTTGTCACTACATCTTCTACCACACCGCAACGTTCTCTTATCACGCTGTTTCTCAGTTTGTCCATCAAAGTCACTCCAGCTATACATCTCAAACTTTTCATTTCAACAGCATTAACCTTATTTTCATGCTTCTTCTGCCAGACCCAACATTCACTACCGTACATAAGTGTGGGGACCAGTAAATAATTTCCAGACACTTAATATACCATATTTCATGTGATTGCAAATAAATAAATAAAGTTTGTAGCCATCATTTTGGGGAAACTCTGCCACGCTAGGCGGGCTTGGCAACCGCAGTTTATTTATATCAGATGTTCCAGAAAAGAAACTGCTGCCCATCATATAGTTTTAATTTTCCTTCTGTCGACTTTTAGGACACCCACGGTATGAGAACGGGTGGTAGATTTTCTTAAGCCACGCAATCAAATCAAAATATAAGTGTATGTATGCTATTCTATGAGGTGATTATTCTGCCAACTATTGAAAATCTCATGATTTTCTAGGTATTTCTATTAGTCGACACTTATGACACCCACTCGATGAGGCGGAGTGACAGATTTTCTTACGCGTGGTGACATGTCTCATATATAGTAATAGTATTTTCAATATGCATGTACATGTTATCTCTTTCTTTTCTTTTTTAAGCGCTTTACAACACTAGGTTGGCTGCTGTGTCGTGAGTGTTTCACAAACAAATATCACATATAAAATTGTGTCAAAAATCAATTTCATTTTTTGCATAAACGTTGGCTGCGGCTGGTATTTGAACCCAGAACCTGCGGCGTAGAATTTTGATTTCAATTTGATGACTGTTTGGTAATAGCGACATCTTTTGATAAATGCCAAGATCATCGTCATAATCATTTCATCTCCTGGTTTTCATTCTCCCTCTGTCGACGTTTACGACACCCGCGGGATGCGATGGGGTGGTAGATTCTCTAAAGCCACCCCAAGGCGGAAATGCCAAAAGTATATGACAGTAGCATAAATATCGAAAACCAGCCGTGCATGCGAGTATTCGCATGAGCTTTGAAATACTTGTATATTTATAATCATGTGATGTATAACGATTAAACAAACACTAAGTTTGACCCTGGGTTGTTGTATTTTTTTTAATTTTAAAAACCTTGCCCCATATTTTGGTATATTTTTCAGACATAAGGCACCCAGACCCGAAACAAATATCTGCAGATCATACAAATATTTCATTAGTACGGGAAACGAACCGGCGACCCTAAGAACGCAAACTGAATTCACTGATGAATTTTAATACACTATCCCTTAGATTCGACTGCTGGGTATATTAAAGAAATGATAACAGAGAACGAAGAAAAGTAACACCACAAATATCGATAGAATAAAAACATCACTAATACATTACATCAGTCGATTTAAGCTGAAAAGTGCGGTGCGCTTAGCAATCATCAGAGCTTGTAAGATTTTTTTTTTTTAAATAATAAACTGAATATGAGCGTAAGCATTCTTAAATTATACCGAGTTATTCATAGAGATTTCCGTCACGAATGCATGTAATTTCACTTAAAGAAAAATACCACCTGTTCTAATATATATTGTCGTAACACTGGAGTCATAGTCACCTCTATATCATAACCTATTTTTTTTGTAATAATGGCAACAGCTGTCAGCTTTCTGCCAGTAGCAAAGCACCATAATATTCAGGTATCTTCTTCTACATCATGCACTCGATTCAGGTATAAATATAGATATTATTTATAAAAAATATGGAAATAGCCGTGACATACAGTCTTCCGTGACATCAGCAATGAGTAAGTTATTATTAATAATAAATTTAACGCGATACTATCCGTTAATTATTTTTATTCAGTCAATAATATTCGCGCAGAGTATGAAATCAATATGAATCAATATGGGATGCAGAATCTATGTTAATTATAGCCTTCAGAAAGAAATGAAATAACAATTTTAAAATAGAAAATAACGAGAAAAAAAAACGAAAAATTTTGATTAATTTCAATAATACGTGGCTTAAGTCAATGAAAAGTATCCTATAACTTCTTTTGTGTTGATTGGTGAATGAGTGAGTGATTAATGTGAATCCTTTTGTCACAGCACTTTTTTTCACCGGAATATAAACCTCAGTTTCGTCGTCTCAGCCTATTGCTGAAAATAGGCCTCCCCCATAGATAGCCACAAAAGTTTGTAGCTCTCATTTTGGAGGGATTTTGCCGTAGTTGCCACGCTTGGCAGGCGGGTTGGCAACCGCAGTTTATTTTTTCAGATGTTCCAGGGAGATGCTGCTGCCCATCTCCTGGTTTTGATTTTCCCTCTGTCGACTTTTACGACACCCACGACATGAGATGGTATGGTAGATTCTCTTAGGACGCCACCAGACGGCAACTCCAGTTTAATCCAGTGGATTGCTAGTTATCCTATAGAAGAAACCTAATACTGGGTACTTGTAAGGTATTACAAAATCCACTCTTCGCTTACCTTTCTGTTTTTTTACACTACCATTTTACTTGGAGACTATTAGCAGTATACTATAATTTTAAAGGAAGGCGTAAAGAAGTACCATATAATATTGGAATTTAAACCTTCGAAAACCAGAACAGGTCAAATATTGTCGACGAAATCATAACTGCATCATAAAAATTAAGACTGAACTCTATTTTAAGATAATCTTTATTATTTAAGCCCCGAGCGCGTAGTATAATTTCTATAACTTTTTTTAATGTACTCTGCACCGATATATTTTTGTCGGTGGTACACTCATCTCTCGCTCTAAAATTAAAGCCGCGATACGTGGGCGACGATGCAACATTTAACTTTTTTTAAGACGCTGAAGTCTATTTTAAAAATATTTCTAACTCCGATAACCGCCATTGAAATTTTGACTCTATTAAAACAACACTTAAAGCATAAAAAGGCTTAATTAAAAGGTTTTAAAAGGTCGTCATAAGACAACCTGCCACCCCTATTTTAAACAGTGACAGGATTCGTATGCAGAAATCCACTTAACACCGCAGAGTCGTTTTTGCCGTCAATGGCAATGGCTGTAATATGCAAATATCACTTTTTCGGTCTGAAGGGTAATGTTAGCTGGTGTAATTAATGGGCATATGATACTTAAGAAATGATATCTCACGGTGACGAAAGCAGTATGGTGCCACACAGAAACGTCCTGGGTAATACAGTATTTGTTATGGGCACGTCGCACTTCCTATCAGGTAACCGATTAGATTAGATTATCGTTAGACAGGTATCTTCCATAAAAAAAACCATTCTGTAGGTATGGTGAAAGTCGACTAATTTTTGCCGGGAATATCATCGGTACGGATTCTATCTCGCAGAGAGACACCGAGCATAACTCTTTCCATAGCTCGCTGAGCAACAACTCATGCGGCATGTAATAAAGAATCGCGTCTCGGTTCCTATGTTATCACTGCTGTAGCCCCATTTACGTCGCCACATGAGAAGCACAAGAAATATTCCCATACGTCCATAATAGCGCTATGAAAGTTTACTGAGATGCGAACTACATATACAACATCTAAATATTACTATTAAGAGGACACGTCCTCCCCAGATCTGACCACTCGATCTGGCGGGTAGCTACCCTTTTCATTGGCAATATCATCCGCCAAAATGGTAACCCCGGTATGAACATCCGAACCACAGCAACAACGTCATCGGCAGCCATCGCAGTCACAGCACTAAATTATTTATTTTATTTATTTAACTCTTTATTGCTTCCTTTACAATAAAGGGATACAAAGGGCAGACTTAATGCCTTTAGGCATTTTCTCCCAGTCAACCCATGGAGTGGTGAGATTTTGAATAGGTGTAGCAATAAAGGAAAAACAGAGAAAGAAAGAAAGAGAAAGAAAAAAAAATGAAAACCTAAATAACTCCTAAATATTATAAATATAGTTACATATATAAATATATATTAAATACATAAACATATACGTATATACGGTATACACATATATTATACATATAAATAAACGTAAAATAAAAAAAATAAATATAAATAAATAAATCACACTTGTAACGATGACCAACTACTAACTATTTATGTTTTCATGATTCTCTGCTAAATGATCACGGACCAACTTCTTAAAGGAGTATTTATTGGGCGCTTTCCTGATGTAATCGGGCAAGGAGTTCCAAAGAAGTGTGAAATTACTGTCGGCACAACGCGTGCTCCCTAGTCTCTAAGTCACTGAGGATCTACGGCGGCCCCTTCTCCTCAGGCTGACTCCTGCGGCATCAACACCTGTCTCCATACGCACAGAAGACAAGGTCACAGGTTCACTGTAACGCCAGACTGCACCTCATCGCCCGACGACACAAGTTCTCCACGCTAACTACGACTTCCAGTCTCAGGTGTCGCTACATGAGCGCTTCTCATGTAGCGACATCCATGTCGCCACATGAGAAGCTCAAGAAATATTCCCATACGTCCATAATCGCGCTATGAAAGTTTTCTGAGATGCGAACTACATAAACAACATCTAAATATCACTAGCAGGAGGAGACGTCCTCCCGAGATCAGATCATCTAATCTGGCGGGTAGCCCTTTTCCTTGGCTATATCATCCGCCAAACTGCCAACACGCACTTAAAAGTGGGTGATTGTTATCACTTCTAACTGTCTTTTGAAATGTATGTATTATATTTTGAGCCTTCAAAAACCAAAACAGATACAATAAATTGTCGACCTTTGACCAAATCGGCTATCCACAGAGCGAATACTCTTTTCTTGCGAGAGGTCTGTGTCCAGCATTTGACTATTTGTCGTCGCCGTTTCAGCCTATCACAAGTCCACTGCTGAACATAGGCCTCCCCCATAGATAGTCACAAAAGTTTGAAGCTCTCATATTGTAGGGGTTTTGCAATAGTTGCCGCGCTTGACAGGCGGTTTATTTATTCAGATGTTCCAGGAAGATGCTGCTGCCCATGTCTGTCCTGGTTTAAATTTCCCTCTGTCGACATTTAAGACACCCACGGGATGAGATTGGGTGGTAAATTCTCTTAGGCCGCTATCTCACGGTGGCTATTACCTGGTAACAATATTTCTTTACTAGCGGTAGGATACCCTTGCAGGAATCCGTTTAGGTTTAATCTGTACCACCCCAGGCCAGTTATTCTGTCGTGAAGCAGTAGTGTGCAAACATTACTTTGTTTCGGTCTGAATGGCACTGAGAGCTAGTATTACACTACTACTACTGGACTGATGAGAACTACTACTAAAGAACTAATGTCTTTACTGGTGGTAGGATTCCTATGCAGGTATCCGTCTAGGTAGGTACCACCCCAGGGCCAGTTATTCTGCCGTGAAGCAGTTGTGTGCGAACATTACTGTGTTTCGGTTCGAAGGGCACTGTGAGCTAGCGTAATCACTGGGCATGTGAGACTTAAGAACTTATGTATCTGGATGACGAGCACAGTGTGGTGACACAGAAATATTCTGGATGACACAGCATTTGTTATGGGTAGACGTTCAACTCACCATCAGGTGAACGTTTTGCTCGTTTCGTCACTATATAAAATAAAAATAAAAAAGGCAGACGGGCCCAGTGTGGCCCATACAGAAAGTTTCAGGGTGATACAGAAATGTTAATGGTGATAGCATTTGTTAGGGGCAGACAGTGAACTTACCATCAGGTGAACGTTTCGCTTGTCTCGTCGCTTTGCACTGACTATAAAAAAATGAATGTAGAGTGTTTTAGCATAAGCCACTCCAGCTGTTACAAATACTATTTAATGTACTCGTATTTCAACTCAATAAAACAACGAGCAGTAAATTTGTGAACACGGAACGTTTTATTGTTTCGCGCATAGTTTGCGATTGCGACAGTTTCAAGATAAATTACTACTAAGTGATTACGGCCACCTCAGGAATATTACGGAATATACGTTGAGTAACGTCAAATGCGGTAATTATAAGTTCATTAATTGGGCAACAGTTTTGACTCGTTGTCGTCTGCCTAACCGATCTGCATCTGGTGGATACTGATTGTGAGTTTTATTCCAAAAATTCAGTTCTCATTTTTCCTTAATATTTTTTTTAGGTTCAGAATTTTTCATTCGAATTCGACGACCGCGTGCCCTAGTCGCCAGAGCACCTGACTTCTAATTGTTGGTATTCGGGTCTGGTTGTGTTGTGCATGTGAAATTTATGTCTGTAAAACGCACCCACGATACAGGAGAAATCCTACTGTGGGGCATCGTTTATTTTATAAATAAATAAATAAACTAAATTAAGGCAATGAGCACGAATCGATAATTACGGCGTAACCATTCGCATTGCATGCCGGTGAAAAATTTCGTCGCTGCAATCGAAAGCGATATTGCAGCTTCATACTGGCAGTAGCACATGGGTCGGCTCTATCACGGGAAGACAACGCTCCCATACTACATTATCCTTTCACATTGAGGTAAGTTTTTTTTTTATTGCATAAAGTGATGAAACGAGCAAAACGTTTACCTGATGGTAATTGCAACGTCTGCCCATAACAAATGCTGTGCCACCCAGAAAATTTCTGTGACACTTCACTGTGCCCATCACCCTGAGACATAGGTTCTTAAGTCTCATATGCCCAGTGATTACGCTAGCTCTCATTGCCCTTCAAACCGAAACACAGAAATGCTTGCACACTACTGCTTCACGGTAGAATAACTGGCCCTGGGGTGTTACCTACCTAGACCGGCTCCTGCATAGGAATCCTACCACCAGTAAGTATTGAATACTGTTTAATTTCTTGAGGAACTGAGGAATTGAATTTCCTCACGATGTTTTTCTTCACGGTTGGGCACTTGGTAAATCAGCACTACAAATTGCAGAACAGTTTCAGAACCGACACCGGTAAACGAAGTCTATTATTGAATTTAACACGGCTCCATAGAGAGAAAAAAAGAGCAAAATACCTTGTCAATTTTGCTTAATAAATCATAGTTGTGCAGTAGTGTGTCCATAAAAACCAATGTCGTAAGAATGACATAATTGTCGTTAGTATGTCGCCATTACGATGGTTATCTGAAGGCAATTTGTTAGGCTACGCACACGATTTATGTACACTGTCCCAAACTAGATAGTCATAACGGTAACTCGCTTTGTTTTGTGTAAGTTTTTTTCGTATTATTAGTTATCAATATGATTTATGATCCGTCCTGACCGATTTTTGACTTCGGCGACAGCTTCCGCATACTGTCTGAGATATTAATACCACAGGAATACGCGCAACCACAGGCACTCACGCGTGCGTACCCCTGCAAGATATGCGAGACGCAGGATAATCTCTGAACACTTCAGAGAATTATCACGGCGGTTTTTCGAAAAAACCGCGGTTGATCCAGCTGGTGGTTCAAGCAAATTACCGATCTAATAGAAACGCGACCGAACGCAAACGCTATACGTGCTAGACGACGCGGACGTCTCAGCACTCCCTGACCACAATACGGTCGGTCACGATCCAAGGTACACTGTACAATCTAACACGCACCACGACGCGCGACCGCCGAAAAGAGCGTCGCGCAGCAGTCGACAATCACACCGCGTACACACGATACACCCGTGTTCTAGGGCGGTTCTCACCGCCCAGAGTTACCGACACGCAAGTCGACAGTCCGAATGGCGGCCCGCAGCCTGCCTCGGACGGTCATTAGACGACTTAAAATCATTCAAGATATCCGAAATCGCGTAAGCACTAATGAATTGCTTATATGAATTTCTATGTTTTAGTAGGAGTTTATCTATGTATTTATGTTTGGGTCAAACCAAACCGGGCCCCTGGCCCGTGATCATTGACAGCATTGAGCATGAACAGTATCCGATGAAGGTGTAAAAGCCAAAAAGGCTAACAGCCATTACATCACTTTAAACAATAAATATTACATACAATAAAACCGGACCCGTAAACCAATTTTCTGTTGTTGCACAAATGTTGGCTCGGACTGGGAAACAAGAAGTACCCGCGGCGCAGTATTCGGGTACTAACTGACCACCAGCGTAGATTTATATTTATACGCATACAGTAAATTATCGTAAAATGTGAATTATTAAGTTAGCTTTATGAAGCGAACGAAATTCTAAAAGGCTTTGAGAAAAGAAGCCGGAATATAATATAGAAATGTATATTATATACGCCCAATCTCGAACACTGGCTCTATAAAATTAACTGGTGGTGGATTGGAGTAGATACAGGGATTCGCCTGGGTAGGTACCACCGCCTACTATGTTATTCCGCCGTGAAGCAGTAGTGTGCAAAATTTTCTGTGTTTTCATCATTTCAGTTTGTCACTGCTGAACATAGGCCTCCCTCTTAAATCTCCACAAAAGTTTGCAGCTCTCAATTTGGGTGATATTGCCATAGTTGCCACACATGACAGGCGGGTTGGCAACCGCACCTTTTTTATCCAGATGTTCCAGGAAGATGCTGGTACCCCTCTCCTGGTTTTATTTTCTCTCTGTCGACTTTTACGACACCCATGGGGTGAGACGGGGTGCTAGATTCTCTTACGCCGCTATCACACGGCTGGGTTTTAATCAGAAAGAAACTGAGAGCTAGTGTACTTACTGGGCATATGAGACTTAAGAACTGGCGTCTAAGGGTGACGGGCGCACAGTTTTCAACAGGTATATGTAATGCTCGCCTCGTGAATTTCTACTGAAAAAATATGAATGTAGAAAGAACAAATCATGATCATATAAGAGACAGTTGCAAACAGGTTTCCCTTTCCTAAATATTACAGACAAATTCACAATATAATTTCTAAATATATCTGACCTTTTTATTCTTCTTTCATTGAATAAATAACTATTTCTTAACAAGCAGGTCAATGATCCATTTGCAAAATTTCATGATACGTTTGAAAAGAAATACAAGAAATTTACTTTGGGCTAGAATACTAACAAGCACATCTCCGCCAAAATGACAAGAACTAGAAGTTAATTGCGAATGGTAGTGTTTATTGAATTTGTCATACAACAAAAATATTTTTGTTCCGGATGAATTTGTTGTTTGACGTACTTGATGACAACTTCAGTAAACCAAATGCTGAAAAAAAAAAGAAATGCTGTGCCACCCAGAAAATTTCTGTGTGACACCACACTTTGCCCATCACCCTGAGACATAAGTTCTTAAGTCTTATATGCCCAGTGATTACGCTAGCTCACAGTGCCCTTCAAACCGAAACACAGTAATGTTTGCACACTACTGCTTCACGGCAGAGTCACTGGCCCTGGGGTGGTACCTACCTAGACGGATTCCTATGCAGGAAACTACCACCAGTAAATTATCTAAAATAATTAGTTGTTACACCATTCAGTTATGTTACAATAAATATGTAAGTAATATATTTATTGTATGTAAATAATATTCACACTTTTGACACGTTAGCGCGTCTCGCGTGTTTCGGGATTGAACGCAAGGCAGGCATTGCTGCAGCAACGACGAAGTCTATGAAGCGCCGCAAATATGCAAAGCCTCACCTGGATGTTAAATATTTGTGCCATTTGGCGTGGAGACACTAGGGCTGTTGGCATCAGACGCGAGACTTTGGAACAGAGGTATCGGCTTGTGCATAGTTACTATGTCTGGTAATCCAGGAGCTGGCTCGTACTTTGGTCAGCGAATCAGACTCGCAATACATAGTGGTATCGCAATACATAGTCATAGTGGCGTCCCCAGCAAGAATGAGGAGTGCACTCTTGCTGGGGACGCTGCCCACAGACAACGCAACCGACGAGCGTGTGTGAAAACGCTAATGTAAGTAGATGAAGCTAAAGATGTGTGTCAGGATCGTAGCAAGTGGAAAGATGTGGTCTCTACTTACCCTAATGGGTATATTTAATTGTTGTGTATATGTAATATATGTGTATGAATGATACTCCTATACATAAAATATATTATTGTATTCATTAATTGTAGCCACCAAAAATCAGGACATGATGGGATCCTTGCGCATCCTGAGTGGCAATCCTTTTTGGAGCATTGCACCACAAACAGGTGGCTTTTTAATTATTCATTAACTAGATTTTAGTTGTTTTTAGCTGGTTTTTTTTTCATTCATCTGTCTTCTTTTATCTTTTATCTGTCATCTGTGTGGGAAAGCATAATTTCTTTCTCTCATTCAAATTTAGTTTGTAAATATGTTTTCATTTTAATTTAAAATTATTCCTTGTTTGTTTAATCATTAAATTTCTGTTCTAATTATAACTAAACTATCTTATTTAAAAATAGGTATTAACACTAACTTTTTGAAACAGATAAACAATGTTAAAACCTTTCGAATATTTCTTCAAACTTTTTGTTTCTTCTAAAATCTTTTTATTCATCATCCTTGTATTCGACCTAAAATAATAACGCAGTGTACGTGTCGTTAAATGTTACAAACATGTACTTTTACCAGTGAATTATGAGGCGCGACTGAGGTCACGACGTGATTAGTTGATTTAAAAATTTGTATAAGGCGTTAAAAATAATGCTGAACGCACCGACATGCGAACAGAACTGTCATAACATAAGTGAGTCATCATTAATCTTATAGTATACTAGCCGTGTCCCGCGGTTTCACCCGCGTATCAAAGCCGACCCCGATCGACGATGTACATATATATACTTCTTTATTAGAATCGGATTTTGGGTTTAATTTTTTCACGCATAACCCTAATTATTTTTCTAAAATCAAAGTAGCCTTATTTACCCGCTGTAATATCAGCTGTCTGTCAGTGAAAGTCCCGTCAAAATCGGTCTAGCCGTTTCGGAGACTAGACGGAACAATCAGACAGACAGACAGAAAGACAACCAAAAATTGTACAAATTGTTTTTTTTACCGTAAATACTTTCATAAGCCTTGAGTAAAAAGCTGTTATTTTGTTATTACAAACAGACACTTCAATTTTATTTATTTGTATAGATGTGTGTTCATGTGAAGCTACCACTGGAATTACTTTTATAACCAATGGTATTAAGTTACTACAAACGTGCCTTTCAGCTTGTGTTCGCGGACTATGTTAATTAGAGACCACAAGCATTAAGTTGGCCGCTTGGTTGTTTAAAGATCACTCTTAACCGGTTCCTTTTTCGGAGTTCCTTCTCCAATTTCCATTTCTTTGTTTTCATTTTGGTTTCTCGCTGCGGCTTCTTTTCTATACATACATGCATCGAGTCACGTATCTATCACACTGGGATAGGCAGAGACCACATCTTTTCACTTGCTACGATCCTGACACTCATATTTCGCTTCATCTACTTTCGTTAGCGTTTTAATACAAGTGTGCGTCTTTTCTATCACAGTCGGATTGTTATTAATTAGGGAATGAGATTTCATATATATACCACTTCTGACCGGACGGTTAACCGGTTATAATATAGTTACACTCATTAGTTATATAGTTCAACTCTTTTTCTTTGTACGTGTATTTTTTATATTTCAACTGTATAAACGTTTAAAAAACGTAAATTTAGACAAAAAGCTCCGGAACAACCATCTATAGGTTATATAAATACTTTTACAGAATGCGGGAATCCCCACCTCGTACCAAACCATCAACTCGTAGAGCAGAATCCAATCGCTTAGCCACTGCCATAGTGATTATTTTGGGATTAAGAATATGTATCTAATACAACATGAAATAAAATTCAAATTTACAATTTATACACTACATAAATATTCGTTCTATAAGCTAATGTATATTAAAATTAAAGCCGTGTGGTGGCGGCTCGTTAAAAGAATACTACCACTCCATCTCATCCAATGGATCTCGTTAAAGGCCAGTAAGGAATTAAATTGCACTGTGCACCCAACAGCGCATGGTGGCGATGGGCTCACCACCTATCACACCAAGTGCATTATATTGTTTTGATGAAACGTGGATTGTGGCAGTCATCTGTTTTTGCAGTGAGTGCCCAGTCTCTGACTACCCCTTATGGGATACAGTCGTGATCTTATGTATGTATGTATTAAAATTAATGTGATTTAATTATAGATAGATAATTTTATTTGAGAATGATGGATAATTTTACTTTTAATTTACACTTAAATGCATATTTTAGTACCTTTAAGTTCTTGCTGTAAAAGTCGACAAATGAATATTGCAGAGAAACCTCCTGTCCTCCGATTGATTGCATAACTTATGCCATCCTAAGTCCAGTATAAGTTATGCCAGATCTAAATTATCTACACTGGTGACAGACCGCAAAGTCTAAGGTGCGAAATGTCCGTTACTGTGGTATCCTGAAAATTACTGAAAATTCTCCTTAGGTATACTTGCGGGAAGCTTATGTCCCGCTGTGGACTTTTTACAGGCTGATTAAAAAGAAGGAGAAGTTGTCTACTAAATACTCGAAAGGTAATGTGGAACCGTTTAGCATCTGGCCAGGGACTTGACCTAGTCGCCGTGTCTTGTATTGTAACCAGTAAGCGATACCGACTCCCGAGCTACTTTTTGTTTACCTTCTACCTTTTATAGGTCCTTTCCCATCTCCCGCATTCCCTACCCCAAGTCCATCGCCTACCTTTTTACTAAAGTGGCGGCGATTTGATGTGATGTGAGCGGCCGTCTCGTCTAGTTTTCGGAGCGGGGGAAAAGTGGGCCATAAATGTGATCTTATCCTAACCCAATGGGAAAGAGAGGTGACTGCATGTACTCGTATGTATGTTATTTTATAATGAGTTATTTTGGAACTAACATTTTTAAATAAGGCATTTATAATTTTTACCGATGGTCTAATAAAATGTAAATTTCACACTTATAATACCGTTTAAGTTAAGTAGAGAATTTGCAGTTTTTAATAGCGGTCGTTAATAAAATGTTTAGATTTCCTGATAAAAGTGAAAGTTACTTTGTTGGTGGAACTCGGGTAGTTACGTTATACATTGTTTTGTTTAAAATGGCAAATCTCATTTTGAATACTAATGTGTTTTAATAAATTACTATAAATAATAGAATTTGTGTGTACCGTGTGGTAGCGCCTTAAGAGAATCTACCACCCCATATCATCGCGTGCGTGTCGTAAAAGTCGACAGAGGGAAAATAGAAACCAGGAGATGGGCAGTAGCATTTCTGGAACATCTGAATAAATAAACTGCGGTTGCTAACCCGCCTGCCGAGCGTGGCAACTATGGCAAAATCCCCCCAAAATGAGAGCTACAAACTTTTGTGACAATCAATGTGGGAGACCTATGTTCAGCAGTGGACTAATGATAGGCTGAAATTGTGATGACGATGATGATGATGACGAAGCTGTTAATAGAATCAGGCGTTAGTTGGCGGGAATCCATTATAGCAAAGGTAAGAAAATAAAGTCAGCGACTCTGCGGCTGTCTGTGTAAAGAATCAATATCACTTGATAATGCCTCGTTATACGGTGGAACACGAGTCATGTTGGCGACTTCGCTGGTGATGTTGTAGGTAGCGGGCATCTGTTATTGGATTCCATTTTTAATTTCGCCTACGGATCTTAGCAAATTAATTTTGGTTCACTATTAACATCCTGTAAACTAACCACTACTTGACATAATTCATAATTGTAACCTCTTCCAGGTGTATGATCACTACGACGCGGCAGGCGGATTAGCGATCACATCGGTCGTCATTACCGGTGTGGATATTTAATAATTTTTTTTAAGAGAGAAAGTGACGAGACGAGCAAAATGTTCCCTTGTTGGTAAGTGCAACGTCCACCCATGACAAAAGCTGTGTCACCCAGAACATTTTTATGTGTGGCACTACACTGCGCTCGTCTCCCTGAGTCGTTCTTAAGTCTCATAAGCCCAGTTATTACACTATGCCATTCAGACCGAAACGCCTAGGTAGGTAGGTACTACCGCAGTGCCAGTTATACTGACGTGAAGCAGTAGTGTGCAAACATTACTTACTGTGTTTCTGTCTGAAGAGCGTTGATAAGTAACTGGCACGGAAAACTAAGGATCCATGGATCTTGGATGATAACATAACCTTTAGTTACATTTGGTGACAGATAACAAAGGATATTAATGATTATAATTTGCGGATGTTCTATTTTAAAATACAAAAGAGAATGGTTTAAAGTTAAAGGCAACTAAGAATTTATGTCTTAGTTGTGGAACACTGCATATAAGACCGCCACGACTGTAAAAACTGATTAAACTATTAAATTGACGAATTTAAATGAAACTAATTTTACGGATTTATTACCCTCATAACCCGACGTTTCGAGTGCTTTGCAGCACCCATGGTCACGGGAGGACTGAGGTGACAGATGTCCTGACGTCATGGTTAACTATGACATCATAATAAAAATTAAACGCGATGAAATCTATAAAATTAGATTTATTTAAACGTGTAGTGTTCGCGTAAATATAAGAAATCAAAATTGACGTACACCGACAAAAAGCAAGAAAATATTTGCTTTATCCGTATGATTTACATCGTTTGTTTAGCTCCGCGGTCCCGTTCAAGTGTTTACTCCGATACTGGAAATTTGTCTAAATATTTGTAAAATCCACACCTGATGATACTTAAGTGTTTTGCTGTGAATCAATATGATAAGTTGAAAAGTACATTTACCGTATAAAATAGTTAAGAAGAGCCGTGGTAGCTCAGGGGCTAGGCGCTCGCTTTTAACTTTCATACTCGTAGTACGCGAGTGACCTGGGTTCGATACCCGGTGCCGGCACCACTAAAATTGTTAACTGCAATTATAAGTGCTGACTTACCACGTGCTCAGCGGTGAAGTAAAGCATCGTGAGGAAACCTGCATGTCTCAGAAATTAAAAATATTTCGAAGACATGTGAAGTCCGCCAACCCGCATTGGAGCAGCGTGGCGGATTCTTCCTAGCTCCAAAACCCTCTCAGAAATGAGAGGAGGCCTGTGCTCAGTAGTGGGACATTTATAGGCTGAAACTTTACTATTTTGATGTTATAAGACAAGAATACGGAATTTTTAAGACCATAACGATTTTACGACGAATGGCCAGAGATGTTATCGACGCATTGGTAATTCTTAGCTGTTAAATCAGATAAGGACTTATTTATAAAATAATACCTCCAAACAAGTTTTCATAATAGGTTCACCAATGGTTGGAATAATTAATTATGTATCAAAAGTTACATATGTGCACGTAAACTTTTTTATTATTTATATACTTATTACTTCTTTATCTTTTTTTAGGCGGCAGGTCTCATAAATATCCCCAACTGAGACGTATTTCGGTAGCTTAATTGTCGGCTAGCACATACTCAACTCCCACCAAAAAAAGATTTATGATATTATCTTCGCTTATTTTAGATCTGTCATGTAATTAATGGTCTTTCTTTTTAACAATATTCATTGAAACTATTTTCTTTTAAAATGATCTTTATACCAAACGGTGTAAGTTCTAAAATTGTACTAGTACATAAAATTTCAATAAATAATTTCATAGTACGAATTCATTTGCAGGCAATTCAACGACGTCACGAAACTTGTTCTTCTTATTTCTTTTAGTTAAGATTCATTTTGCAATTGATGCTATTGTATAAGTAACTCGCTGGGTCGCTATGAGTCAAAACAGCACTACGGCCTCTGAGAGTTAAATGAACTTAAACTTGACCTTTAGATTTGTTGCGACCGCAATTATAATTTTACACACTTATTGACGCTCGCAGATAAGATTCATACGCCGTTGGCGAAAGAAAGAGACGCAATATTCTTCTTTCTCCTGTAACACCTTTCACAGCGGAGTCGGCTGCATAAAGTAAGCATAATAATTTTAAGCCACACCAATCCAGCAGAAATACAATAACTTTCGTATTCCATTGCGAGAGCGATTCTGCCCTTCAGTGGTCGCTGCAGCCTTCCATTTCTGCGTTATGATCTTTAATAGATAAAATAAAGATAAATTAGATACAGATAATATGCAACAATACTTTTATATTTCATAAAAAAATAACTGTTATGGATTAGGGGAATCGATACTTTTGATTATTTTTGGTAAAAGGAGCAGAATTTAGTCTACTGTATTGAATGCAATAACAGAAATTCATTTGTGAACATTGCAACAAACTCTATAAAAGAGCGGAATAAAATTAGTAGGAAACAAAATTCATTACTTCTTTTTCCCGTGTGTATCCTAAGCGACGACTAGGGAATAAATGCGCCAGACAATAGATCGCATCATGTGTGATCATTTAAATAAGCACACTACAGTTGCCAATCGACTGCCAAGCAAGGGTTTTTTTTCTTGGTGCCGAAACGAGCAAAACAATCAACTAACGGTAAATGCAACGTTCGCCCATAACAAATGCTGTTCCACCTAAAACATATCTGCGTGGCACCGTACTGCGCTCATCACCCTGAGTCATCAGCTATCTCATATTATATTACTGGTATATAGATTAGATAGGATAGATGAGATAGGATTTCTATGCAGGAATCCGTCTAGGCAGGTTTGCAAACATAATGTTTTCCACCCAGAACATTTGTGTAACAATGTATCAGTGCGCTGAAGCACTAGTATGGATTTGCCAAACAATACTGGTGGTAGGATTTATATGCAGGAATCAGTCTTTCTATTACTATAGGTACCGGTTATTCTGTCGTGAAACAGAAGTGTGCAAACATTACTGTGTTTCGGTTTGAAGGCCACAGAGAGTTAGCGTAATCACTTGTCATATGATACTTAAGAGCTGATGTCTCAGGGTGAAGAGCGCAGTGTGGTGTCACACAGAAATGTTCTGGGTGACACAACATTTGTAAAGCACAGACGGTTAAATGAGGTTAACAAAAATAAATAACTACCGCACACAGAGATTTTACCAGTGGCTTAAATTACTGCTTCGAATTGTTGACTACAGCACTTCGTATTGTAACGTATAGTATGATTCGCAGAATAGGATTTGATTTCGTTTAGAAAGATTGAGAGATATTTTTGATTTGAAATATAGCTTATGTAACCTTTGAAAGTCTCTGAGTGTAAGTAAAATCTTAGTAGAAAAAATTTTGCTTAGGGAGACTTGATAAAAATAGATCGAAGTGTGAGGAAATTTTCGTTCCTTTTCTTTTATAAATTTGGAATCATGATTGTGATACACAAACAGACCGAAAACCAAGTATTTGTGTTTTTGCACAAATATTGACCCTGACTGGGATTCGAACTCAGAAACCGCGTCTTAGAAGTCAACTACTCCGTTCGCCAGCCCACGCGGTCGACAAAGAAAATGTTATTGAAAAAATTTACAAAAACAGAAGGCAATTTTATAGAAACATAACATCATTAATTAAACATTTGTCTCAATAAATCAGTTCTTGTTATTAGTTTGCATTCAAAATGTTATACACCGCTATAAAATATGCAACGCTAATGGTAAACGACATCCGTTAATGTTAAAGATAGACGCTAGCGTGATAAAGACCAATAAAAAAATTCTGAATATAATGAAATGTTATGTTTTAAAAAATAATTATAAAGAATATATTATTATTATTTATATTGTATTATTATTTATATTATATTTTTTAAGGTTTTTAGTTTTAGTTTAGTTTTTCTAGTATATTTTTTTTTTATTTCTGTGTAAATAAATAGTTTTATACCTTAACCTTAGCATATTATTAGTTGTCATGAAACGTTATACGGTTAGTTTTAGGTTATGTGTAATAATTTCTTATATTTACGCGAACACTACATATTCAAATGAAACTAATTTTACGGAGTTTATCGCGTTTAAAGCACCCATGATCACGGGAGGACCCTCCCGAGATCATGGGTGCTGTAAAGCACTCGAAACGTCGGGTTATAAATAGTCTAATTAAACGCGATAAAATCCGTAAAATTGGTTTCATTTAAATGTATAGGTTATATGGTTTTTCGTTACACTAATTTTATCTTTACCTTAATGGTTGGCATTCCACCACCGTGCGCTTTCCGCGGAATTTCCTGCCGCGCACGACCACTCTGTGGAGCTAGTTGCCGCTGGCGGCTTTTCCAGACCAATACGACTTAGACCTGCATGAAAAGAGCCTATTCATTTCTAAAAGGCCGGCAACGCACCCGCAATTCTTCTAGTATTGCGGATGTTCATACGCGGTAGTGATCACTTGACACCAGGTGAGCCATTTGATCGTTTTCCCTCTCTTCTTTAAAAAAAGGTTCAGAAGCCTCTCCTTCTGATCTTTTTTTTTTAAGTGTGTGCACCTTCGTGTTCGCGTACTTTTGTGCACCCTAATATATCCTGCGCCATTGACTGCTCCAGATTTTGGACTCCTGATAGAAAAGTCCTGTGACGATGAATTAGGGTAAAGAGACCGGGACTGATGTACCTCGGCTGTATCAGATACCAGCACACTATAAAATGACGTTTCGCGCGTGGAACAAGCAAGGAGTTGAAGCAGTCGCTGTAGCCGAAACCCACTAAGAATACACAAATACACAGTTATGTATAAAATTAACAAGCACACTGATAGCTAATGTAATTACTGGCCTTATAATTGACGGGGATGATGAGCAAAGAGGACGGGTGACAGGAAATCGAATGAATGGGACCCTGCATAACTTTATGAGTAGCCAGAATATATCTAAAAAGGCACGACTGGCTATACATATACATATATACTGTACTCCCCGTACTGGACTTCACGCTTACGTATGGCAGTGAATGTTGGGTCTGGCAGAAAAAGCATGAAAGTAAGTTCGATTCTGTGAAAGTTAGAAGTTCGAGAAGAATGAAAGATGGAGCCAAGACTTGCACGGTTTTGCTTGAAGTTGATGGATTTTGTTTTGTGGCAGTCTATATTGAAATCAGCAGTGGACGTGAGATGGGCCGAAATGAGAATGATGATGAAGCTCTAGCATCGTCTGTATACGGGCACGTAAAAGATTCCGAGAAACACCACGATATCACGGGAATTCATCTAGTAGTGTAGTTAGTGGTAAGTAAAGAAACTTGGCTTAAGAGAATCTACCACCCCATCCCATCCCGTTGGTGTCGTAAAAGTCGACAGAGGAAAAATAAAAACCAGGAGATGGGCAGCTGCATCTTCCTGAAATATCTGAACAAATAAACTCCGGTAGCCAACCCGCCTGCCAAGCGTCGCAACTATGGGAAAGTCCCCCCCCCCCCCCCCCCCGAAATGAGAGAAACTTTGGTTCAGCAGTGGACTAGTAATAGGCTGCAGTGGTGGTGGAAGAAACTTGTGAGCTTTTGGGATTACGAGCGCAGAGTGGTGCCATACAGAAATTATCTGGGTGACACACGACTATTATTCGATGATGGATCCAGGCGTGTATGGGCTGCAGTAACCACTCGCCATCAAATGGACACAGTATTTTGTCACCTAAACTTATTTATGATTAACTATCAATTAGTTACTGTCAATATTATCAATCTCAATTTCAATTTGTCGATCACTTTCATACTACACTCATAATACACTTAAACAGATGTCACCTATTTAGTATGAAAGTCTAATATGAAACGTATACCAATTTCTATATTTTAAAATATATTTATACGAGTATAAATAGTGACGACCTACAGGATTCGGCGGGTAGCGGAAGCAAGTGACTCATGGGACTCTATGGGAACGCCTATGTTCAACAGTAGACTAGTGATGGGCTCAAACGGCGAGGAATCAGAATCACAATATAATCAAAAACACAAATTCAAATATTCCCTAAGTCGTCGTTCCGTAGACGTCTAGCACATACTCGAAGCATATACGAGGGGTGATCCAAAAGTAATGATAATCAGTTATTTCTAGTGCACACAAAAATACAAAAAAATTTCAGTCACTTACTCAGTTAACCACTAGTTCAGGGAAAAAAAATCATATAAATAGGCCACGATTCCCGGGAGCTACATTCATTTGAATACGGACTGTCAAGGAGTGAACATCAAAATGGAAAAACACGAAATCAGAGCTGTCATTAAATACCTCTGCTTGAAAAAAATGTCTACCAAAGACATACACAGCGACTTGGTGGAAACATTAGGGGACTCTTCTCCTCCATATTCCACAGTTGCACGCTGGGCTAAGGAGTTTAAGTTGGGAAGAACATCGACGGAAGACGAACACCGCGAAGGACGCCCATCGACGTCCCTCACTGAAGAAAATGTGAAAAAAGTTGAAGAAGTTGTATTGGAAGATCGAAGAGTGACTATCAGGCATGTAGCTGAGGTCACAGGGATCTCATATGGCAGCATTCAAAGAATCCTTGCGAACGAATTGCATATGAGAAAGGTCTCCGCGCGTTGGGTACCGAAAATGTTAAACGACGAGCAAAAGAAGAAACGAGTCGACATGTCAAGAGCAAATCTCGAAAAGTTCCAGGCAGACAAGGATAATTTTTTGTCACGTTTTGTGACCATGGACGAGACCTGGATCCACCATTTTGATCCTGAAACAAAACAACAATCGATGACATGGAAACGATCCGATGAACCGACGCCGAAGAAATTCAAAGTGTCAAGCTCAGCAGGGAAGGTTATGGCGTCTGTTTTTTGGGACGCTGAAGGAATAATCATGGTGGACTACTTGGAAAAGGGGGCCACTATTACAGGCTCCTACTATGCAGAACAAATAAGAAGATTGCGGGAGGCTATTAAGGAGAAAAGGCGAGGCAAACTGCGGGCTGGAGTGCTGTTCCATCAAGACAACGCACCGGTTCACAAAGCTGCAATTGCCATGGCTGCCATTCAGGAAGCGGGCTTTGAGCTGGTGGAACACCCCCCCTATTCACCAGATCTAGCCCCCAGCGACTTCTATCTCTTTCCACGACTCAAGGAACACCTCCGAGGCAAGAAATTTGACGATGATAGCGACGTGATGGCCGCGGTTGAGGACTTTTTTGAGAGTCAAGATAAAGATTTTTTTTCTAAGGGAATTTTAGGATTAGAAAAGAGATGGACTAAATGTATAGACTTGCTAGGAGACTATGTTGAGAAATAAATTTATTTATTTATTTTATTCATTGTGTTTATTATTGATTATCATTACTTTTGGATCACCCCTCGTACGTAGCTGGTAGGAATCCGAAATAACTCCTTCGTTGCCCCCGTTTCCCCCACGATAAAAAACAGACAGAGAATTCTAACGCTTCAGATTTTGTTAAGTATGCGAATATACATATTGGTAACAATAATTATTTAAAGATTTTAAATTGAAAACCTCAAAGAAACACATTAATTTTATTTATATATGATAATGAACTATTAATAATGATTATAGTAATAAATAAGTCATTGAAAACCACCAAAAACTATTTACATTGTGTTAATCCAATTAGCTGGCAATAAATTTTATAAATAATAATAAAAAACGTATTTATTTTATTCTACATACATAAGTTATAAGTAACGTTATATAGATTCTTGAGATCATTTTTATTAGGGTTCTGAAGTCAAGGAACTCTTACTCTTAGTACTAGAAAGCTGATATTAATCACGCTGCCAAAGTAACAAAATAAAATTTTTAAAAAACCGGTATCTCCCGTACACGTTAAGTAAGGACTTTTGTTTTTCTCCCCTATATCATGGTGCGGGATGGCTTAATGATTGATGTATAAAACGAAGTTACGTAAAAGTAAACCTATCACAGCTAAGTAGGCTTTACAAGTAATCGAGTAATAGTCGACCAACTTATAAAATGTACAAATAAACATACGTACACAACATAAACATTTCATTGAAAATTACTAATAGAAAGTTGTCAGTGGTGTAAAACAGCTAGTAAATATAAGTTTATGAACCATGCAAAAGATCCTGCAGTGTCACAATAGGTTTTGTAAGTAATTTGTTATCTTTACTGAGATACAGTAACGACAATACTGCAGTTTATGTAAATGTGCTTCTGAATGGGGAAGAGTTGAGCCTTGTGGATACCACTGTCTTTCTTGGAATAACTCTTGACGCTAAACTTCATTGGAGCCCCCGTATATCTAAACTAGCAAGTAGACTTAGCTCTGCAGCTTATGCTGTAAAATAAATTAGGAACTTGACTAATTTTGTAACTGCTAGATTAGTTTATTTTAGTTATTTTCATAGCATAATGTCTTATGGTATTTTGCTATGGGGAAATGCGACTGATGTAGAAGTGATTTTTGTTTAACAAAAGAGGCCCTCTTTTGTAAGGGCTATTTATTGTCTTGGCTCTAAAGTGTCTCTTAGAGATAAATTTAAAGAAATTAGTATCTTAACCTTGGCCTCTCAACATATATTTGAAAAAGATTTGTATGTACACCAGAACATAAAACATTTTACTAAAAAAGTGATGCTCATAATGTAAATACAAGCATAAATTAATAATGCCAGTTACTCGACTTCACAGGGTCAGTGAATTTTTTATGGGACAATGTATACGTTTTTACAACAAAATCCCAGAAAGTGCACAAAGTCTTTCAATCAAAAAGTTCAAATTTTATATTAAACAAAGACTTCATAAAAAATATTACACTATAAAAAATACATAGATGTTGATAACCCCTGGGAATGAGGTGATCGGCGCCAAGCTATTTCTGCATCTTTATAATATTGGTGTTACTGTACTTTTTCTTAAATGACTAAAAAAAATATTCCGCCGGGTTTCTTACTGGTTCTTCCCAGGACAGAAGCATTTTTGGCGAACCAGTGTAGTTCAATAAAGAAAAAAAAAATGACTTTCAATAAGTATTATGTAAATAATCAATGTTGAATAAAAATTTATTCCATTGTATTCTATTCTATTCAAAATAATACGTGAAGCTGGTTATTATCAATCTTTATTATAACCGCTTGCCTCTACAGGCGGCGGTACTCAAATAGATAATATTTTTTCTAAATTCCCTACTGAAGTTGGATTTTATAAAACTTTCTTCAGTTACTATCGTCCTATTTGAGACCGTTTTTAGACGTTAATAGCCGTTAAACTGTGAACTCAATTGAATTAATATGTTCAGAGTATCAAACAAAAAACCTACCTGCTAAGTCCGTATATTATGATGGGCAACTACGGAACCTTACACTGCGAGTGGCCAACACGCACTTGAACAGTTTCTTAATACATAACTCATTACTGTGGGCGTCAGGAGTAGCGTTGCCAGGATTTGCACGGATACTCCCGATTTACAAGGGTTTGAAGACACGTCCCGATTTACCCTTGATCTCTGATCGCCGATTCGACGCTTAATGTCGGAATATATCACCAGGTAATAAAAAATAAATTCGGAGAGACTTAGTCTCGGTTGGTAACCAAACATTTTTTTATTGGTTAAATAAATTATGTAGAATTTTTATGTTTTTTTACGATCAGAGAAGTTAAGTCTAAGTTAGATAAGATTATAGTTTTACTACCGATTTATAAAGATTGTTTTTCGTTATTTTTAAGTTTCTTTTCCGACGTTTGCGAATCAAATTTAGCATACTTACCTTTAAACACACCAAGAATCCTTACGAGGTTTTTTTTTAATTTAAACTTCATTGTTTACCCTAAAAGATATATATATATATACAATAATAAATATACAATAATAAATAAACATAAAATATAGTTATAAAAAATACTCAAAATACATCAACAAACTCAAATTTCATAGCAATTTATTATTACGATAAACATACAATGATACGCAAATATGCACATAAATATAAACTAACATATATACGCACACATATATACAAAAATACATATAATGGTTTTCAGACTACTCTAGATTCTGTTTATACAAGCACGACGGAAGGTAAAGAGAGTACAGACGACCGGGAGAGCGCTATAACCAAGCCTTTATAGAAGAAAAAGTAGCATACGGCCGATGCTCTGTTCACGTTTGGGCTGGGATTTCTTCCGAAAGCCGCACTGAGCTAGTGGTGGTAGAAAATGGAACTTTAACTGCAGAAAGATATGTGGACACGGGCGAGAATGTCGTTTTTATGCAAGCCAATACCCGCCCGCATACAGCTCTGATAGTATTTGCCTATTTTCAAGAAGTTTTCCAGTTCGCTCCCTGGTAGCTCACACCGCGGAATTTTTCTTACTTTTAGCATTTTTATACCTGTCATAACTTCTAAACGATAAGTCCGATTCGAATAATTTAAAGAGGACTGTACATGTATATAACTAACCTTGACCATTTACAAGAAGTCGGTATCACACGCATGGAGTGACCAGCACGCAGCCCGACTTAAGCCCCATTGAGCATTCATGGGACGAACTGGGACGACGTGTACGTCAGCGGAATCCGCTACCAATCACGCTACGCGAAATTAAAGAAGCTTTAATAGAGATGTGGCAGAACATTCTGCAGATTCGCCACAAAAACCTAGTAGCAAGTATGCCAAATCGCATAACAGCAGTATTGCGAGCTCGCGTAGGCAATACAAAGTACTAAAATATATAAAAACGGCACATCTGTAACCAATCTACATTTACGAAAATACTGGAAAAACCGCGCATTTTTATTAATTTTACATTAATTAAAAATAAAACGTTTGAATTTATTTTTTTATTTTCATTTAAGCACATGAAAATATTCTTTAATTTAGTCTTTATTTCATAAAGCTAGGTCAGGTACTTATGAAGATATTGAAGGTTTTTTTACCGACCCTTTTTCTTTGCGGTCAAGTGTATATCATCTATTTTCAATCAAATTCTTCGAATTAATAAATGAATACTTAAAAAGTTTAAAAAAAAAACTAAATGTGTAAGTGCGAGCTTATTTGTGTGCGCGAGGGCTTAGTGTGTATTTTACTTAGACATCCATATGATCATATCAGTGATTGTATATGCTAATAGCATGATTAATATTCAATCATGTTACAATATTGACTTTCCTAAATTCATATAAATATTATTATTTTAACATTCATTTTCAACAATGATACCAATGGTCAGCAATTTCTCTACAACTATCGGTTTTATTGGCGCAGTGGCTAAGCGATTAGATACAGCGCTGTAGGTCGGGGGTTCAATTTCCGTACGCCACAATATTTTGTTGTTCCGGGTGGGTGTCTGTGCATGTGAAATTTATGTCTGTAAAAACGCACTCTCACAGAGTCTTGATACAGGAGAAATCCAACCGAGCCCAATGATGACAATCGTGAGGTCAGTTTTAATGTCACCTTCACCTTTCCAGTGTGTACGTAACTTTTTGATTTACGATGTTTTTTTTTAAATTGTATAAAGTAACGACACGAGCAAAAAGTTCACCTGATGGTAAGTGCAACGTTTGCCCATAACAGATGCTGTGTCACTCAAAATATTTCTTTGTTGCACCTCACTGCGCCCGTCACCCTGAGATATCAGTTCTTAAAACACATATACCCAGTGCCCTTCAGACCGAAACACAATAATGTTTTCACATTTCTGCTTCACGGCAGAATAACTGGGCATGCGGTGGTACCTATCTAGACGTAAGACGGATTCCTGCATGAGAATCCTACCACCAGCATAAGATAGACGTACGGTGTCAAAGTTATTGCAAAAATTATACTCAGTTGTTAAAAAATAAAATAAAGGAAATAAACAAGTTTAATTTACTAAGATCAGCATGTAAATTAAAAAAACGTTTGGGACGTTCCCAACGCTGGTGATGAAGTGGTGAAAGAAGAACCGAAGCGGCTCTTATTGCCGCAGGCCAGGACTTATTCTACGTTACTGCGCAGTCGTAGTTAGAATTACCCAGTTTAATGATTTCTTATATTTACGCGAACACTACTCATTTAAATGAAACTAATTTAAATGAGTAGTGTTCGCGCCACCATCCATCTCAGTTAGCTACCGTGGGTAAATCCTTGTTTCAGAGAGCACGAGGAATCTGTGACAGGAAACACCGGGCCGCCGAGCTTCAGCATGTCAAGCAAGTTTTGCACGACAACAAGCTTCGGGTTCCGCGCCTACGTCGCAGTGACCGAGTGAAACCGGCCACAGTCGAGCGTGTACCTGCTATTCTACCTTATGTCAGAGGAGTCACGGACAAGATTGGCTATATCTTGAAGCGGGCTTCCATAAAAACATACTTCAAGCCGCCGAAGAAGATAAGTCAGTTTTTACCATCTGTCAAGTGTAACATCCCTCTACAAGACGCAGGAGTATACAAGCTGGATTGTGAATGTGGTCTCTCTTACATACAAGAAGATCGATAAAAACCCGCGTAAAAGAACACATAGCTGACGTGAAGCATCGTCGTTCTAGGAAGTCTGCAGTCTGTGACCATGTTCTAGATCATCCCAACCATTACATCAGATTTGATAGACCACAAATCCTTGCAAAAGAACACCGATTCTTACCAAGGATGATTCGCGAGGCTATTGAAATTAAAAAACATCCTAATTTCAATAGGGAAGATGGATGGGTATTACCACCGGCTTGGGATCCTATTATTAATAAAATTAAACCAAAAACCAAGCATACCACTGCAAGGCTTCAAGACACAGTAAGGTCTTTCTGCGTAGATCGGACTAAAAATAATAATTAAAAGCTGAAGGTACTCCGGGTTAACTATGACATCGGGACAACAGTCACCTCAGTCCCCCCGTGACCATGGGAGCTGTAAAGCGCCCGAAACGTCGGGTTATAAATAATAAAACATTAAACGCGATAAAATCCGTAAAATTAGTTTCAAAAATTACCCAGTTTGTAAAAGAACAGCCCGCCCTCCCAAAATAGCGTGCTTGATGCCCTCCACCACTACATAGCCACTAGGCAATACACACGTCTGAAGTCGAGAACACGACATGCGTTTCCCCTCACAACGAGGCATTATCAAGTGATATTGACTTTACGACAGACAGACGAGTAAGCGGCTAAATATTCTGACAATTTAGTGGCTAACTGCTCTGTTTGTACAGTAGGTCCAGGGTTCAAGTCCCAACTGGAGCCAATATTTTTTATTTTTATTATTTTATTAAAAGACCCAGTGCTACATAAAAAACTAAAAAATAAAATCGATACGCGGCTTTAATTTGCTTCGATGGTGACCCCAATCTATATTCAATAAAAAGTTACAGCCCAATAACAGTAGCAGTCTCTTGGCACGTCTTAACACTTATACCAAAAAAAGACCACTACTTTAGAATTATATTTCAGTAGATAAGATAAAAGGAAGTTCCTTATCGAGTGACAATCGTAAAAATGTCCGTTGAATGATACCGCGTATTAATTAAAAACCCCTAATACTTGTTCAGTTCGGTTTCGTTTTTGTAACAATAAATTACATTTCTTATCATCATGACGACTGCGTGGCCTAGTGGTCAGAGCACCTGATTTGACGACGCGGGTCCTGGGTTCAAATCACAGCCGGAGCCAATATTTGTGCAAAAACACAAATTGTTGGGTTCCGGGTCTTGTTGTGTTCTGCAAGTGAAAGTTATGTTTTTTTATAGTAGAAAGTGACCATGTGAGCAAAACGTTCACCCGATGGTAAGTGCAACGTCAGCCCAGTAATTACACTAGCACTCAGTGCCCTTGAGACCGAAACACAGTAATGTTTGTACACTACTGCTTCACGGTAGAATAACTGACCCATTCCTAGACGGAATCCTACAAACAGTAAATGTTTTTTATATTATAACTTTGTAAATCGTCCACTGTTAGCCATAGACTTTTCCCAAGTCGCTAGGATTGGCTATTGTCATCAGATTAGTGATCGTATCAATACCAAACACATAACACTCTATAAACGACTGCCGCAACAGGATATTTGCGATATGATATATTCGAGAGAGCTATCCCACATGTCTGATGCCTTGGCACTTTTATTCTTACAACATTCAGAGCCAGTTATTCTGCCGTGAAGCAGTAGTGTGCAAACATTACTGTGTTTCGGTTTGAAGGGCACTGTGAGCTAGCGTAATCACTGGGCATATGAGACTTAAGAAATGATGTCTCAGGGTGATTGGCACAGTGTGGTGTCACACAGAAATTTTCTGGGTGATACAGCATTTGTTATGGGAATACGTTGCACTCACCACCAGATGAACGTTTTGCACGTTTCATCACTTTATACAATAAAATAAATTTGATAAAATTCGACAATCGCGTGGGTGGTCAGTGTACTTGACTTCTACGCCGCGTGACCTGGGTACGAATCCCAGCCGGAGCCAAGATTTGTGTACAAACACAATTCGTTGATGTACTCGTGATTTTGTGACTCACAATACAGGAGAAATCCTAGTTTGGGGTCATCTATGTTTCAAAAATGAATAAATACAATACATAATCATATCAAATCTTTTTTAGAAATAATTCCGGTCCAAAAAACGATTATTTTATTGTCACTTTTTATCGTAGCAGTATCAGTAAGATAATGCAGCAAGTGACTTAATTATGTAAACGACATTATTAAGCTGGCTAAATGAATAATTTAACAATCATTTATATTTTACAAAATCCTTCCAGGCGGTATTGGGAAGAAGGTTAAGGGTGCTTACACACTAGCAGAAGTTAAGGTTTTGCTTTGTAACTATTTTGGAGTATTAGCAAACTTAACACCAGAGCAGACTATTCTCTCAAAGGGAGAAGAAACAGCCAAAAGTGATTAGGTGTGAACTAGCTTAAATTAAAATAAAGTATAAACGCATCATGACATAAAATATTAGTATAGAAGTAGAAATTTAGGAGATACCAAATTAACAGATCGTTTTACGATGATGATCTAAACTTTACACCATTTCGTATGTTGGCGAGATCTTCAGTTTAAGGTAAGAAGCTCGATATGACCTAGATAGGTACTTTTATAAAGATAATTTATTTTTTATTGGATATAGTGAGGAGACAAACGAAATGTTCACCTATTGGTATGTGCAACGTCTGCCAATAACAAATGTGTCACCCAGAACATATCTGTCTTGACCGACACTGCGCCCGTCATCCTGAGACATCGGTTCTTAAGTCTCACACGCCCAGTGACTACGCAAGCTCTCAGTGCCCTTCAGACCGAAACACAGTAATGTCTGCACACTACTGCTTCACGGCAGAATAACTCACCCTGAAGTGGTACCTACCTAGACGGACTGTGACGGACGGTAATCATTACTGGTGCAGGATGCACAGGAATCCCACTACCAGTAAAGGTTAGACGATAAAGATTAGTAGATAAATACTATTTCGAAAAAAAATTGGAATATGGACCCGGTGTGTCTCGTCTTTAATACGAATTATTCCTTTTTAATTAATTAGTGGTAGATAATAATTTAATAATCATTATCGTCATTACTTTCGTAAATTCGGAAAGAAATTAATATTAATTTAGTCCCCTGGTAATGGCACTTTGATATGTAGCAGACAGTTAGTTAACAGTTACCTTTGGTACAATAATAATAACTATATTATTTTCCAGAAATAATGCAGTTATAAAAGTCAAGATTATAATCAAATTCAAGCATATTTTGTAAGATTGGTACGAAAACACAGAATTCATTCAAATTCAGTTTTCCGCTATAATACTCGTACTTTTAACTGATGGTAGTATGCCTATTCAGGAATCCGTCTGGGTAGGAACCACCGCAGCGCCAGTTATGCTGCCGAAAAGTAGTAAAAGTAAAGTAAAGTAACAGCCTATATATGTCCCAATGCTGAGCACAGGCCTCCTCCCATTTCTGAGAGGGTAGTAGTAGTGTCCAAGCATTACTGTCTTTCGGTCTGAGGAGCAGTGATAGCTAGTGTAATCACTGGGCATATGAGACTTAAGATCTGATGTCTTAGGGTGATGAGTGCAGTGTAGCGCCATGATGAAGAAGAAATGAGAAATGCTGTGTCACGCAGAATTTTTCTGGGTGACACAGCATTTGTTATGGGCAGACGTCGCGCTTACCTTAAGGTAAACGATTTGCTCGTCTCGTCACTTTTTGGGTATTTTAGGTCTGACATATGTCAAAGCTTATCCTGCAATCCGTCGTATACTACCAAATATTTCTAATATTTTTCGTAGTCGACTTTTATGACATTCTCGGCATTTGTTGAATTTAATATTAATATTCACAACCATTGATAACAAACTCATAAAACTACTTATTGATTCTGAAAATAGTTCAATACTGAGACATAAATTTTTTGTTTATCTTATCGACCGATAACAGTGTCTATTAAAGGCAAAAATATCATAAAATTTGTAAATAATAGGTCTGTTCAGTCATAAATATACAGTCGCATGCTGTTTTATTTCCTTAAATTTATAATTTTTATGCGAACCATGGTAGGCGAGTGGTGGCAGCTAAAGAGAATCTATCACCCCATCTCATACCGTGGGTATCGTAAAAGTCTTCCTAGAACATTCAAATAAATTAACTTCGGCTGCCAACCCGCCTGCCAAGCTTGGCAACTACGGCAAAATCTTCAGAAAATTAGAGCTACAAACTTTTGTCGCAGTCTATGGGGGAGGCCTGTGTTCAACAGTGGACTAGTGAAATGATGATGTGCTAGCTTTAAAGGCGAGCCTTTAAACTTTGTACCTGGCACGCGGGCCTCTGGCACGCGGGCCTCTGGCACGCGGGCCTCTGGCCCGTGAGCACAGTATCCGATGAAGCTGTAAAAGCCAAAAAAGACTAACAGCTATTACATCACCGAAATTATATTTAAACTTTGTAGTACGCGAGTAACCTAGGTTCGACGTGGTCCGCCTTTGAAGGAAAACATCGTGAGTAAACCGGCGTGTCTAATAAATAAAATGTTATTTCGACAACATTTGAAATTCACCAACTCTTATGGGACCAGCGTGGGGTCCCCTCCAATTCCCGGCCCCAAAACCCTCTTAAAACTAAAAGGAGGAGGTCATCATTTCAACATATCTTTATCCACTGTTAACATAGGCCTTCCCCATAGATTACCGTAAAACTCGGTCCAGAGCCATCTATCGACTTCCCGCAAAACCGATCAGACCGTTGCTCTATCTAGTGGGGGGTCGCCCTACACTGCACTTGCCGGTACGAGGTTGCCACTCCGGAACCTTTTTTCCTTAACTTTTATCTGTTCTATGAGCTATATGGACGGCCCAATGGCACTTCTGCTTTCTAATCCTCATCACTAGTTCCGCTGCGGATATCATCGTTACTAATTTTATCTCGCAGAGCTTCCTCATACGGCCTGCAGTGAAGGATCACGTCTTGGTTCCGTGTGTCATCACTGGCACAACACGAACTGGTTAAAGATTTTAGTTTGGCACTTAGGTATCCTCTCCATTTCCACGAGATCATGTGATGCAGTTTCCCGAACGCTGACTAACCGAATTGGATCCATAGATTGCCCTCTTGGTCGAAGTTGGACCTGCCCACTTGGACAATCTCTCCTAGGTATACATATTCGTCGACAACTCCGTGCTTAGTGTTGCCAATAACAACCGGTATAGATGTGACATGGACGTTAGACATAATCTTTGTCTTGTCCATGTTCATCTTAAAACCTATCCCTTGAGAGACAATATTGAGCTCTTTGAGAATAGTGCTAAGGTCCTCCAGCGAATCTGCTATTATGACAATGTCATGAGTTATGTATTCGCCATGGATGTTAATACCGTATCCTTTCCAGTCCAATAGCTTGAAGATATCTTCCAATGCAGCGGTGAAGAGTTTCGGTCTTTCTCAAAGTCCACATACGCCAGACATAGCTGGAGATTGTACTCTTCGGTCTTTTGTACAATATGTATGTATGTGTTCTATGGTAGTAAAACCTTATCGGAATCCGGATTATTCGGGATGTTGGAAGTCGTCAAGTCTACTTGGAAGAAGCTTCGTAATGACTTCCGAAAACAGCGACTAAGTAGCGATATGGGTCTATAGTTCTTCAGGGACATTTATACGCTGTTAATTTAATTAAAATATAAATGTAATAAGGTACTTCCTTTATTTAACTGGATACATTTTCGGAACCGCATACGTGGTACTGTATACAACTGTAGAAAGTATTGCACTTGTTGCCTTGAGAATCTTTTGCTCCTTGTTAATGAACGTTTATTTGTGGTTGCCTTGTAACTTTTTATTTGATAAATACTTTTCCTCTTCTGGTAATGTATATATTATAATTACTCTTTTTTGACGACGAGGTGCCCTCGTGGTCGGAGTACCTGACTCCTACGCCGCGAGTCCAGGGTTCGAACCCGGCCAGTACTAACATTGCTGTAACAAAATAAATTGTTGGTTTTCTATTCTGGTAGTGGTGTGATTGTCTCCGTGTCTCTAACTGCATCCTAGTCTACCTCATTTCAATCATTTGAGAGTTCCTCAAATATATTCAGCCAGTTGGTTCTCTAAAACGATGAACAACGTTAAAGTATACGGACATAGTATTAGGGTACAATCTACATTTGTAATATAACCCTTTCGCTTATTTTCTATGTCATAAAAATGTTTTAGTTTAGGCCCAATCGTAATGATATTAAAATCTTTATGTACATAAATTAACACAAATTTTAAAAGAAAATAAGTCCAGTTTCTTCATTTTTTTGATTTGATTAATTTAGAAGCTTCTAATATCTTTATACGATGATAAGTAAAAATCTTTCCATACGTTTGCATTATTCAACATTCCCATATATGTGAATTACAATAGTGTGGGAGGACCTTAACTGTCACAGAAAAAAAAAACAACAGCTATACAAAAGACGGACCACGGAACGAACTGGTTCCAATCGATTCAATCGAATATATTACTTTCGAATGATTAATCGAACACCGTGGTCGACGATTTTGTACTGTTGTAAACATATTATATTGCAATATAAATTCGGCAAAATATCTATATATATAATAAAATTAAAACTGGCCGAATTCTGTACATAACAGAAATAATAATATATATTATTTCTTAAATGCCTTTATAAGAGCAATAGATCGAAGCAATAGAATTATTTCGAATTTTGGTTTGACTGTCGGTCTGATTGTACGCGCTACACGCAAAAAGTCCTGCACAAAATTGCATGCGGTTTTCACAGTATTGTTTGAGGTCTATCTTAAAATCTGACGCACGTTATATTACTAAAATGTAGCTCTTTGAGCTTACTCAATAGATAACCGGCGCTAGTAATCCGGACATACAGTCCAGCATGCCAATTCGGGCTGAAAAGCCATATAGCAAGTAGAGTTAACAAATTTCCCTCTAGTATTTTAATAACTTAAATAAAGTTGTTATAACTGCTGGTGTAATAGGAGACTACAAAATTCTATTTAAAAAGACTAATTTCGTTTTTTGTGTTGTACAGGTCACCAATCCGGCTGCCAAGCATGATGATACCGCCAAGTGGACGACTGAGATGTCGTCTGAGTAATGTGATGGTGTGAATAGCCGTTTATGAAATGTCAACAATAAATGACAGCTTTTTTAAAGACAGGAATTTTTGAATACCACACTATCATTGAATAACATTACATTTATGTTCTTGGGTGTACGTACATGTAGCGAGTGTTTGTACGTGCTATTGTATATTGTATATGTAAATAGAATTTATAGAAAAAAAACAGTATTTATTATTAATTAAAGTAGAATCTATAAACGTATGTGGAGAGGTACAGCCTGCTTAAGATGTTAATGAAGCCATTAACATCTTAAGCAGGTACGATATTCTTATATTTAGAGACTTGATGGATTCGCCGTTTATCACTTCGATTATTTAGAACTTACTATAATAGCATATATCAATAAACCATTTAAACAAGATCTCTTAAAGTCAACACGAAATAGGGCCTATTTATTTCATGAATGAAAGGGACGAGACGAGCAAATCGTTTACTTAATGGTAAGTGCAACGTCTCTTCATAACAGAGCAGTAATATATATGTGTATATATATATATATATATATATATATATATATATATATATATATATATATATATATATATATATATATATATATATGTATTACTGGTGATAAGATTCCTGCATAGAAATCCTATCACCGTATCATCGTAGGGTCAGTTAATCTGTCGTGAAGCAGCAGTTTGCAAACATAATGTGTTTCAGTCTGAAGTGCACTGAGAGGTAGTGCTATTACTGCGCATACGAGACTTAAGAACTGATGTTTCAGGGTGACGAGTACAGTGCGGTGTGACACATACATGTCTTGGATGACACGGCATTTGTTATG
The DNA here is from genome assembly GCA_019845155.1 of Luehdorfia chinensis. NCBI lineage: Eukaryota > Metazoa > Arthropoda > Insecta > Lepidoptera > Papilionidae > Luehdorfia > Luehdorfia chinensis. Next base: position 1,489,652 of record JAHVAK010000612.1, read on the forward strand.
GGCTGACGTTGCACCTACCCTCAGGTGAAGGTTTTGCTTGTCTCGTCACTTTATCCTATAACAAAAATATAAATATGCCCTTCCGACCAAAACACAGTACTACCTCACGTCAGAATAACTAGCACTTCGGTGGTACCTTCCTTGACGGATTACTGCAAGAATTCTACCGCCAGTCCTGTTGAGACGTCGAAACTAATATTAAGAACGAGTAGCAGCATAACGCAGTTACGATTCATGTAGTTAGTGACGAGACTTGGAGACCGAATCAACAGACAGCGCAACTAGACGTTACATCGTAATCCTTAGGGATGACAACGCATCTAAATCTTGATTACCGATAATAAGTGTATATGTCTTAGGGCAGCTGAGACCATTTACCAATTAATGAACTGTGTTCATTTGTCACTCTCATTTACATAAAAAAGAACACTGTTTTTTACGTTACAGTATAAGTACAATTAATTTTGGATCTCTACGTTTATTGGTTAATTACTTTGATTTGTGTATAGAATAATTTATATTTGACAAACGTTTTAAATGAGTGTAAATTAAAAACGTTACATACGCTGTATTATGTTAAATAGGCATATTTAGTATAGCTTAAAGTGTCGTGTTACATTAGAACTTTATGGATGTTCCATTTTACTACACGAAGAACAAAATAAAATACAAAACCTTATCAGTGTTGGCATGTTCATAGGGTATTATTTGTACTTTCTTGTTATTTAATAAAGAAAACAGCAAATATATTAAACAGATTTAATTTTTTTTGTAATTATATCGGACAAGTATATCAAAAAGGTATGATTTTAACTAAGACCTTCAAAGAGAAAATAATATGTCAAAGAGAAACACTCTGACCATACATGAAAAAATAAGCAAAAATACAAGTCCATATTAATATCGTCGTGTTATATATGTATATTGCTTCGGAATTATAAGGCGTGTCCAAGATAACGAAAAGAAAAAAACATTTAGTGCAATCAACAGGTTAATGAGGTGCTTTAAAAAGATTGATGGCGTTAGATCATTTTCCGCAGATACGATTGGTGTACAATTTGAAAAATGTAGATTTGGACGTAAAGTCAAAGAGCAAAGGTTAACTAATGGCCTATATCAGTGGTACTCAAAGTGGGCGGTACCGTCATCCAGTGGGCGCTAGATTTAAGAATAAAGATTTAGGGGGCCGATAATTTTAATTTATTTAAAATTAGATTTCATTTGAGATTTGACGCGCATTTATTTTATAGACGTGGAATCAGGTTCGCGGCAATAGTAGCCGATCAGAATCAGTGTAGCTCGAAGCCGTTTTTGTTTTGATTTGGGATTTGCATTTTTACCATAATTTAATTTTAATTGTATTTTTATCGGTGGCGACAGAAACTTTGTTTGCTAAGACCGAACTATGCTGTTTAAATACTTTAAATTTTACTCGATTTAAATTTGTAATACCGTTTTCTTTTTATACATTCTCTAATAGAAAAACATAAGTACAAAACATTATTGTAATTTATATATGACATTACTTAGAAATAATATGAAATCGGTCTCTTAATGTCGTGCAGACATAAGAATGCGGTTGGATGCTTTTGCCAAGAACATGTAATGTCTTGTATTTTATCTCCTCGAAATTCTAGATAAAAATTATTATATTTTGTTTTATTTAAAGTAAATTAAATGATGATTTCATATTTATTGAATATGGGTGTATTATGTAACGGGGCTTAAATAGACTAGTTTAACATCGGAAAGGTGTTAGGTAAAGCTTCACCGGGCTGTTTAACTTATTTATAGACACTGGTGTGAAAGATTTGAAAGAAAGTCCGTTTAGGTTATGAATTAATGATTTCATCATCAAATGCCTCCTATTCGCTGATAATCAGGTTATATAATATAAGCATCATCAGAGGAGGAGTTACAAGCGATGGTTAATATTATGCATGCTGCTCAAAAAATAATAAATTAAAAATAAATGTAGGTAAGACGAAAGTAAAGGTTTTACAAAAGAAGAAAGTGTCACTAATTTCAGAGTTCTGATTGAAGGTGAAAGAGTGGAACCAGTGAAAGAAATTGAGTACTTGGGTTCAAAGTTAACGAGAGACGGATAGTACGACGGTGATATTGAGCGAAGAGTGTTGGCAGGTGTATGGGACCCTGCATAACTTTATGTACAGCCAGGACTAAATGCTTAAAGGCACGACTAGCTATACATGGAGGGGTACCGGTCTCCGCACTTATGTATGGTATTTTTTGTATGGTAGTGAAGAAAGAAGCATGAAAGTAAGAATAATGCTGAGAAAAAAAAAGTTTAAACAGTATAGCTGGAGTAACTTTGATGGAAAAAGTGAGAAACAGCGTAATAAGGGAACGTTTTGATGTGGTAGAAGACACGTAGAGAAGATGGGTGAAAAAAGATTCATCATCATCGACATCATTTCAGCCTATCATAGTCCACCGTCGAACATAGGCCCTGTTCGTGAATGTGAAACAGATTTATGAGGCGAGTATTAATGGGCAAGCCGGTAATGGTCGACGTAGGCGAACTTAAAATGATCAGATCAAAACCGTTTCAAATAAAGGCTACGTCAAAAGTGCTCGCAACCGATAAGCTTGTATGAAAACGCTAAGTAGAAGAAGTGAATATGTTATTTTACGGATTTTATCACGTTTAATTTTTACTATTTATAACCCGACGTTTGGAGTGCTTTACAGCACCCATGGTCACGGGAGGACTGAGGTGACAGATGTCCTAACGTCATAGTTATAAATAGTAAAAAACGCGATAAAATCCGTAAAATTAGTTTAATTAAATGTGTGGTGTTCGCGTAAATATAAGAAATCATTAAGTTAATATGTGTCAAGATCGTAGCAAATGGAAAGATGTAGTTTCTGCCTAACTCAATGGGAAAGAGGCGTGACATTATGTATGTATGAGTATATCATAGCCTACAGTTTCACGGTACAGAACGGTTAGTAATGCTAAATTTTTCGTTTTTTCTCGAATTTTTATACAACATATAAATGTATTGAATTGTTATTTAGATTTGAACAGTTTGAGCTATTAATTAATAGAGTTATATAGATATTTAGCTCGGTGGATATTATTATATAAATTGGATTTACAACAGTAACATTTTTTTTTAATTATATCATTTCAATTATAGCTTATCCGTTCGAAGGAAGATTTTTTTCATCTAACCACTTTTTTCAATCACAGTCAAATTTCATATAATCCTCTTTAATGAGTACAAATCACACAAACTCCAATGAATATGAAGACACTAATGTTCAATAATTACAAGTTAGACGTAATGAAACAAAATGTCCCAAAGCTACGAGTCACGACGAATTCGGCAAGTCAGCGTTATAATTGACGTCCCGCCCACGCATCGCTGAATGATACTTAATTAAACATTCACACAAATCAATGTGTTTATCATTTTTACTCACAGACATTGTCCGTTATACAAAAGACTAATCAAGAGATTAACATCTGAAAGTTAGTACGGAATAAAAATATTTATTACGTATTGCGTAAAGTACCAGAACATCGACAGTCAACGTAAAGTGCTGCAAATCTGAAGTATTCTATGAATTTACCTTAGCATACTATTTAAAAGGACACGTCAGGCCCTGAGGCCGATTTATGCGATTAGTTATTTTGATTGAGTACGACCGTATGATGCTCATTTAATCTGGAAATCATGTAGATCTGTAATTTATTTTATAGACAAACCTTTCCAGGTTGCGCGCATAGATCTATTTTTATTCACAGATTTTTTGTATTATAAAGATAATTAACAAATAACTGATAACAAATAATTGGTTTTAGTACTGCATCTTTTGTAAAATCATAAACCTAGTATTGTAACTGAATATGTGATACTGCTTGCGAACCTATAAAATGTAATAATAAAAAAATGGCGCCGAAGTTGAAACCAACCCGAAAGATTTCATTATCTTAATATTTTCTGATTATTTATAATATCTAGGATATGTAGCAGTGTGTTAGTAGCATAACTTTATAGTTTATAGACTATTTCTGTTTGGCACAACACTGCGCGCGTCCCCCCCCCCCCCCCCCGAGAAATTTACTACTATTATAAAACTGGTGAGTTTGTATGTTTGAACGCCATACTCTCAGGAAATACTATTTTGATTTTAAACATTGTATTTACATTAGATAGCCCGTTTATTGAAGAGGGTTTTAAGCTATTAAAATTTTTACTACGACCTGAAGGAGCCACACGTTGAGAAACGAACATTACCGAGAGAGGCCGAACTCTGAATGGCCAGGCCCGGTACCATGTCGTAAGGTACAATCATATGGTCAGCCTATTTTACGCGGGTAAAACCGCAGGGCATAGCTCTGCAGAAAATACTCGTACGTTAGTTCACGCGACCACAGAGAGCGTCGGTTTAATAAAAATAAACATTAACGTCCCTGACTGCTCTAACAGTGACACTGTAATGCGATCTAACAATATTTACACCATTATCAGTGGCATTAGCGACGTGTGCATCTCGGAATTTCTATTGTTAATAAAATCTGCATGAGCCTGATGACGCTGTGATCTTTCTTTGTTTAGCCGCATTCTAGGAAGATAAGATGCCTATTCATTTAAAACAACAAACATGTATTTTATTAGATAGTATTACATATTATCACGGTTCATACTTTTCTTAAGATCTTTAGAGGTAGTTGTTTAAGGAGGGCAAGTATCCCCTTTCGAGCGTTCAGTGCTTTACGTCAGTTATGTGTTCTTCTACTTGTTTTTATGAAAGCCCGCAAATAAATCGTGTTCTAATCTAATACAAACCGACAATTTCTGTGCTTAACAAATTTTGGCGCGGGTTTAAAGTTAAACTACTAGGCCACACGGCCGCGGTCGCTGGAGGATTTAAAAAAAAAACTCAAAAGGACCCGAAGTCAAGCAGTGGATTCAAGATAAAGGCGGTGATGACGTAAGAGGGATAAACGAGCGCTCACTGTCTAGTGACTATGGGGTTATGACAAGATAAGTGTACGTTACCCTGAAGACTACAACAAAATTTTGGATTTCTTTTATTAAAGAAAGTATCGAGACGAGTAAATCGTTCACCTGATGGTTTTTTTTTTTTATTTTATTTAAAAAAAGTGACGGAACGAGCAAAGCGTTCACCTGATGGTAAGTGCAACGTCTGCCCATAACAAATGCTATGTCACCCAGAACAGTGTGACACCACAATGCGCCCGTCACCCTGAGACATCAGTTCATAAGTCTCATATGCCCAGTGATTACGCTAGCTCACAGTGCCCTTCAAACCGAAACACAGTAATGTTTGCACACTACTGCTTCACGGCAGAATAACTGGCACTGGGGTGGTACTTACCTAGACGGATTCCTGCATAGGAATCCTACCACCATGGTAAGTGCAACTTCTGCCTATAATAAATGCTGTGTCACCCAAAACATTTCTGTGTAGCACCACTCTGCGTTCGTCACCCTGAGACATCAATACTTGATTTTTTTTATTGCACAAAGTGATGAAACGAACAAAACCTTCACCTGATGGTAAGTGTAACGTCCGCCCATAACAAATGCTGTGTCACCTAGAAAATTTCTATGTGATACCACACTGTGCCCATCACCCTGAGACATAAGTTCTTAAGTCTCATATGACCAGTGATTACGCTAGTTCACAGTGCCCTTCAAACCGAAACACATTAATGTTTGCACACTACTGCTTCACGGCAGAATACCTGGCCCTGGAGTAGTACCTACCTAGACGGATTCCTGGAATACCCAGTAATTACTAGCTATCAATCAGTGCTCTTCAAATGGAAACACAGTAATGCTTACACAGTGCTGTAACTGATGTCCAGTGGAGACAGGAGCAGTGTGGTACTAACGCGCCACAGATAAATATTTTAGGTGACACAGAATTTGTCATGGGCAGACGTTGCACTTACTATCAGGTGACCGTTTTGCTCGATTCGTCACTTCATCCAATAAAAAAAAAGTTACATGTTGCAAAACTACGAATGCCTTAAGCGGCCCTGCTTATATGGAATTTTATAACCAAATCACGAAAATTTAAAAAGTCGCCTTACAATGTGCAATTTGTGTTTCGCAAATAGCCCACATTTTTTTTATGTCCGTGCGAAATTCTGCAAATTCCATACATGGTAAACCTCGACGCGACAAAAATCGTGAACCAATGTTTGGTTAGGAAAAACATTTTGACATTTTGGGGTTCAGCAATAATTTTTTCAACCACATTTTTGAAGATGTCAAACATAATTTTAACGTTCATCGACAACCTGTTAACAATCCACTGCTGGGATTAGCCCACTCCCCCAAATCTGGTATTTGCTGTGATGCCTTGCACATAAGACGCTCCTGCCCGTTGCCGTTTTGTTTGTTTGGAACAGAAAAAACCAAAGAATACATTAAGCCCCAAAATGCATTATCATGAAATATTCGTCTTATTTAAATTTATTTTTTTGAAAAAAACTAGTCTCTACGGTAGGCATGCTCCTGTATCGTGGGTGGGTTTTACAGACATACTTTTCAAATGCACAACACGTGTTTTGCACAAATGTTGGTTCCGGCTGGAATTCGGACCCAGGACCCGCGGCGTAGAAGTCAGGTACGCTAACCTTAGGTCACGCGGTCCTCTAATATGTGGTTGCATATTTGTTTCAATTACTTCAAATTCATCGCGAGTAAGCAGTCTCAGATTTCTTAAATACGCCCCCTCTGTCATTTAAGACTGTCATATTAGATACTAAATCATAAAAAGATAGACTCAACTACCGACTAACACGTAAAATTTCATACTGCCTTTTTTTATTATTGGATAGAGCAACGATACGAGCAAAACGTTCACCTGATGTAAAGTGCAAAGTCTACCCATAACAAAAGCTATGTCACCCAGAACATTTCTGTGTGACACTACACTGCGCCCGTCACCCTGAGACATCACTTCTTAAGTCTCATATGCCCAGTGATTACGCTAGCTCACAGTGCCCTTGAAGCCGAAACACAGTAATGTATGTAATGTTTGCACACTACTGCTTCATAAGTAATATGTAAGTACATATTTTATACATATAGTCACGATTTGGTTCCATATAAGGGGTAGGCAGAGACCACACACGCCTAGCCCATTCGGGCAGAATATGCAATGCTGTCACTACACGGCTCGTGGAAACGCAACGGAGAGTAAGATTTTTTTTTACTCGTACCAAATTGGCGGCGACCGGGTTCGCCACGCGTCACGTCTCGTTTCCCGCAATGGCGAAAGGTGAGCTCCTTTAGTGGTCTCTGCTTACCCCGTATATAGGGAAAAACTAGTGACTGTATGTATGGATAAAAGCTAGAATAAGTTTTTTTTTTGATAAAAGTGATGGAACGAGCAGAACGTTCACGTGATGGTAAGTGCAACGTCTGCCCATAACAAATGCTGTGTCACCCAGAACATTTCTGTTGACACCACACTGAGCCCGTCACCCTGAGACATCAGTTCTTAAGTCTCATATGCCCAGAGATTACGCTAGCTCTCAGTGCCCTTCGAACCGAAACACAGTAATGTTTTACATTACTGCTTCACGGCAGAATAACTGACCCTGGGGTGCCTAGACGGATTCCTGCATAGGAATCAAAACACGAGAAAAAGTAGAAGTATAATACTCGTACAAACGCCTCCTGATTTTACAAACTTTGATATAAATTTATGTAAATCTAGTATTTTTCGACATCTAAAATATTTAAAACTAAAGTATTCGGTTATTCTAAGTGATGTTGTCTAAAATTTCATAAAGTTTGAGTATTGATCTTCAGTTTTTTTTTTTTTAGATTACTATTCTCTTCTAGTTCACCGGTGGTAGAATTCCTATGCATAATCGGCTTCGTGACAGTTATTTTGGGGAACTGATGTCTAATGTGGTGACGAGATCAATGCGGTGAGTATAGCTTTCCAGTACAAAATTCTAACTTACTGTCAGATAGGTGAATTGCTCGTCCCGTCATAACTTATAAAATAAAAACATAGAGCGCAGGAATCCGTCTAGGTAGGTACCACCCTAGGGCCAGTTATTCTGCCGTGAAGCAGTAGTGTGCAAGCATTGCTGTGTTTCGGTTTGAAGGGTACTGTGAGCTAGCGTAATAACTGGCCATTTTAGACTTAAGAACTGTTTTCTCAGGGTGACGGGCGTAGTGTGGTGTCACACAGAAATATTCTGGGTGACACAGCATTTGCTGTGGGCGGACGTTGTACTTACCATCAGATGAACGTTTTGCTCGTTTCGTCACTTTATACAATAAAAAAAAAAACTCCCAACGTATCCCGTTCTTATGGTCACATCACAGACGTCATGTTAATGATGGTTATGTTACCCGACTGTTAAGGTTAAATACTCTTAAATACATACAACAGTTATACTCTCGGCTCTATGAAAACCGAATCATCTACGTTTTATCAAGCAAAATTGAAATATACTTCATATAATCTATATTTGTACCAATGTATATCGATCAGATCGGCGACCTTATAAGGAAAAGCCACGTCAAAAGGCAACTGATGAGCTTGTATGAAAACGCCAATGAAAGTAAAAGAAGCGAAAGATGTGTGTCAGGATCGAAGCAAGTGGAAAGATGTGGTATCTGCCTACCCCAGTGGGAAAGATGTGTGACTGTGTGTATGTTGTACAAGGATATTATAATCAATACGATTATTAGATGTACTAAAAAATAAAATGTTGTTAGTTGAGCAAACAATTGCAAACAGCAATTTTCTGAATGATAATGGTGAAAATACCTGATCATGGTTATGAAGTTATAGTAATGCCATCGGTAATTAATATAGTCACCGTCTGGCGACGGCGTAAAAGGCTTTCTTTCTTCTTTTTTTCCCGTAGGTGTCGTAAAATTCGCAAGAGGCAAATGAAAACAAGGTAATGGGCAGCAGTATCTCCCTGAAACAGCTAAAGAAATATACTGCAGTTGCAAACCCGCCTGCCAAGCGTGGCAACTATGGCATAATCCCCCCAATCTATGGGAAAGGCCTACGTTCAACAATGGACTTGTGACGGGCTGAAATGATGATAATGATGAGGATCATTAATATGTTCTCTAAATTTAAAATGTCTGGAAGTGGGTGAAAATTTAACTGGAAGGTTCCATTACATTCGTACAGGTCAAGCTAATAATACAAGCATATTAAAAAAAACACCAAAATATCAGATGAACAGTGTACTTGTTTATCTCCTCCTTACAAACAAATTACACCTACGGAACTGCAAAGTTTAAGTGAAGACGATCTTATCCTTTTTTTGTATTTACCTCACGTAGGCGGTGTGAAGATGTCTCTGTGCGTGATCAATTCTTTTAAGGTACCATAAATGACACTTTTGTCAACACAAACATGCAAAACAGTCTTATGTACATTTGGACTAACTTACGGCCTACGATTTAGCCACGCAATGAAAGTAATCTACTTCCTCCTAACTGGATTTTTTACAGCATTTAAGTCTATTTGCCGGTACGTGGTTAACATTACCAAAAACCTTACTCTTTTAATGGAAGAAAGTGACATATTAAAAGCGGTGAAGCAGTAGTGTGCAAACATTACTGTGTTTCGGTTTGAGACACTGAAAGCTAGCGTAATCACTGGGTATATAACACTTAAGAACTGATGTCTCAGGGTGATGGGCGCAGTGTGGTGACAGCATTTGTTATGGGCAGACATTGCACTTACTATCAGGTGAACATTTTCCTCGTTCTGCCACGAGAAAATCGATCACCTGATGGTAAGGAACACGTCTGTCCATAACAAATGCTGTTTCACCAAACATTCAATTGTATCGTTTGGCACCAGACAGCGCTCGTAACCTTGATACATCAGTACTTAAGTCGTATGCCCTAGTAATTGGTGGTAGGATTCCTATGCAGGAATCCGTCTAGGTAGGTACCATCCCAGGGCCAGTTATTCTGCCGTGAAGCAGTAGTGTGCAAACATTACTGTGTTTCGGTTTGAAGGGCACTGTGAGCTGGCGTAATCATATATGCATATGCGACTTAAGAACTGATGTCTCAGGATGACGGGCGCAGTGTAGTGTCACACAGAAATGTTCTGGGTGACATAATATTTGTTATGGGCAGACGTGTTATTATTAAGTGTTGTTATTAAGTGTTAAAAATTATACCAGCTAACAATACTGTTTTGATGGTTATTTTGCATAGCATCGATTAAGTGCATAATTAATGTTGGAGTTTCGCACAATCAAACCCATTTATGTTTTGATTTGGTATTGAGCTCCACCCGTAGAAGGCCTTTATGGACGATAGCGACAAGACGAGCTAATCGTTCACCTGATGGTAAGTGGAATCTACGCCCATAACAAATGTTGTGACACCCAGAACATTTATGTGTGGCTCAACATTACGTTCGACACCCCGAGACATCAGTTCATAGTGTTGTTCACACCGAAAAACCCAGTAATGTTTGCACACTATTTTACTATTTTGCCCCCTAACATCGTAATTATTGGCGATTTTTCTGACGCCTTAAACAAAAGTTTTGTAACTTTTTTACTCTACGTTAACCTCCTGCCATTTTTGGAGCTTGGACCCTCTGTCTGCCTCGTATTAAATTTTCCTTAACTTATAAACTACGATTGAGGTCCGATCCATTTACAGCTCTCGAGCTCAATTTTTTAATCTCTCGAATCGAAATCGATCTGTCGGGTTGACCAATCGATTGTAACAAATAACATTATAATACAGTCCTAGTAATTAGAAAATGATAAGTGCACTTAGCAAATAAATATTAAGTATGTTTATTTTGTAACATTTAAACCTTTTCCTGGCAATTACGAACACAACACAAAATTCAGTCAATTCGATCGAGCCATTCTCAAGTGATGATCTAATATACATGCGGCAATTGATTTTTATTTATATAGATAGATAACTCATTCATAAGCTGTGCATAATAGTGACATAATACCTCAGAGATAGTTGCAACTGAATATAGTATTTATGTTTATCTATATAATGATACAATAATGTTAATCTTGAAAATACTTAGAAATCATATATGAATTCACGACAGAATAACTAGCCCTGGGATGTTACCTATGTAGACGGATTCCTCCATAGGAATCCTACCATCAGATAATCATACATGAATTAAAAGAATGTTGTAATCATCATTATCAGCGTATAAAAGTCCGCCACTGGTCATAGTTTTACAAGAAAATTTGCTTTAATCACTACTCTTGGCAGACAGATTAGCTCATCGCAGACGCTTCATACCTTACTATCCGTCGTCGGTCTGCGCATTTTCAATCTTTTAAGGTTTGGATGCTTTTAAAGACTATTTGGCCACCTGTCGGAAAGCATGATATTTTTCCAAGTGTCGACTCTTATTATATTCAATAAATGAGACGGGGTGGCAGGCAATTTTACACCGCCACAGCACGGAATAATAATTTTATAATACACAAATAAATATTGGTTTATGCTGTGATCAGAACTAAAGCTTTCATACTTATTATGCACACATATCTGTATATACTAGTGGTCCCCAGTGGTCGAAATTCGACCAGAATTTACTAAATTGTTTAAATAAAAAAAAATACGGATTTTACCGCGTTTAATTTTAAATAAAATCTGTAAAAATTAGTTTTGTTTAAATGTGTAGTATTCGCGTTATTATAAGAAATCATTAAATTGTCAAGTTTTAACGTTATTGAAGTTTGACTAATTATTATTTTGCCAACATTTTAAAATACTTTGGAGTGTTTGACCATAGACTTTTATGTTTGACATTTGCAGTATGAACGTAAACAAACGACAGTCAACAAAGCCGCCACAAAGGAAAAAGAAGAAGAACAGCAACAAACGACAAACTATTATGTGATTGACATTGGTAGTATGAACGTAAATAATTAATAGTTTATTTTATTTAATTTAATGTATTTGTAACGCACATATTATATATAAATTTTAACTTCCTCGCGTGTTGACTCCATACAAACTTTAACTATGGTAAATCTCACACTCCTTCGTGCGCGCAATATCCTTAAAACAGGAGACAGAGTTTTCACTTCACATATTAATATATAGAAGACTAGCTGATGTCCGTGACTTCGTGCGCGTGGATATAGGTTTTTAAAAAATATCTTGTGGGAACTATTTGATTTTCCGGGATAAAAAGTATCCTATGTCCATCCACAGGATGCAAGCTATCTCTGTTCCAAATTTCGTCAAGATCGATTCCGCGGTTGAACCGTGAAAAGGTTACAAACAGACAGAGGGACAGAGAGTTACTTTCGCATTTATAATATAAGTATGGATAAATGAAATACAATCGCCGCTTGTATGAAAGATCATCACTTGAGAACGGCTCGTCCGATTTGGCTGATTTTTTTTTGTTATGTTCGTTATTGAGAGGGCAATGTTTGTTTGAAACAATTTTTTTGAAAAAGTCGGAAATTTGGATGGGTTTATTGTATTAAAAAAATTAAAAGTGACGTTCAGTTTGACAGTTCTGCTGTCAGATGTTTTCATAACAACAAAATAAAATGCGATGTTCAGTTTCACATTCGCACTTGTCATTTTCTTCATTAGTAAATTGCACCCGTGCGAAGCCGGGGCGGGTCGCTAGTTATGTAATAAAAAACCAAACGCTAAAAATACACACTCAATTCCTATCCCAGAACTTAATCTCTAAATTTAATTTGGAATTACAAAATAAGTTCTAGTTCAATGTCACCGATGTTTTTTGCGTATTTATTAATATGCAAGATCGTAATCTTAAATGATTGTAATGGCTTATAATGTATTCAGTACCGTAAAGAAAAAAGTGCCCGAGTTGTTCGGTGAAGCGCATGTGCCTATAACTAATGGCAGTGTTTTTTTATCACTACGCATGCTTCGCATAGACTTTCGAGCTAATCGGAATATTTGCGTGAGGAATGCATAGAGTTAAGAATCGAACAGAGTTAACTTATATTTGCAAAGCTGATAACATCCTGGGGAGATCGACAAGTTGCAATCTACAACGTTTGACGGCGTTTGAAAAAAATGTCACAATATATGGATTCTATATGAGCCTTAGTAAGTTATAAGCCTTAACAAGTAATGCGAGCGTAAGCGGTGGTAAATATCGTTCTCAAGTCGCAACTTGTCAAGTAAAAAAACGAAATATTTTTGTGGCTTCAGTTTCACCCTTCCGAATGCACAGACAACGCAGAAAATTACAAAAAGGATCATCTTTTTTGTAATTTTAACAAATGTCACAGTCATTACATTTAAAAAACAGCAACTGAGACTGACAGACTACATATGTAATTAATTAAAATTTGTTTAGATGTGACAATGATATATTTTAGCAAGTCTGCGCCGTATGCAACTAGATAACGGATAAAAGACGCGAAGATGTTAACGTGGAAGTGGATTAAGCCCAATTTCCAATAAAATCCCGATGAATGAGAACAAGCTAAATCTGTACAAAGCAACATCAATCCGGAACGAAACGCTCTGATTCCTTTACTTTTAAGTGGTCGTTTTAAATTAATGTGTTATTTTCGTATAAGTTTAATTAATGAAATGGTTTTTGTTGTTCTTTAGCGACAATGAAAAGGATAATAAAAAATCCGTATTTACTGACTATAACTTATGTATCCGTATATGCAAACCTTTGTAGAGTAAACGCGTTACGAAATTATGAAAAGCTCAATAAAAAGTTCAAAAGACATAAGAAAATTACAAAGTTTGCATCTTTTCACAAACGGTATGAGTCAGTTACCGGTCAGGAACAACAGCAAGGACGCCTAATTTCACTCCGCCACTGTCGTAGAGTAAATATTACTTGCTAATGCCTCGTTTTGAGGTGAAACACGTGTCGTGTTCTCGACTTCTGTGGTGTATATTGCCTAGTGTTAGTGTTTTACTGGTGGAGAGTATCTGGTGGCGGTGTTAGTTTGATCGTGCCCGCCACTGTGGCAATGCGGGCGGTGCTCTTCAAACTAGGTAATATACATCATTTTATATTTTACATGCGGATCTTGGCAAATTAACTTTCTTTTCTTCATTATAATGGATTTCTGCAACGTACCGACTGATTCTGTTAACTATGATAATAAATAGTCAATTACACTTGGTAATGCCTCATTTTGTAGTGAAAGACGTGTCGTGATCTCGACTTCAAATACCCTCTACTTCAAAAACCAAGAGATGGGCAGCAGCATCTTCCTGGAACATCTGAATAAATAAACTGCGGTTACCAACCCGCCTGCCCAGCGTGGCAACTATGGTAAAATCCCCCTAAAATGAGAGCTACAAACTTTTGTGGCAATGTATGCGGGAGGCCTATGTTTAGCAGTGGATTATTGATTGACTGAAATGATAACGATGATGATAGCACTTGAGAGGCAGGAATTTATCCATTTTCACTTCTACAATCGAACTGTTCAGTCAGACTAAATTTGTTGCTGACAATTCTTAACATAGCTATGAATACAGAAACACTTTTCAAACAAGGTATACTAAATAATCTATCTAACACCAAACATCTTGCATAATACATAATTTGTCATCGGTACTAATATTATAAAAGCGAAAGTAACTCTCTGTCCTTCTGTCTGTTTATAACCTTATTACGGTTCAATCGCTAAACCGATCTTTACGTAATTCGGCACAGAGGTAGCTCGCATCCTGGAGACGGACCTTTTAACCGGGAAAATTTTTCAAGCGTCAATAGCCTAATGGTTTAGGGAGCAGTTAACAGGAATATTACGTTAATAGTTATATTAACAGCATTGCTATTCTTTTTAAAAAGAAAAAAATTCAAATAGCTCCCACGGGATATTTACCCGCGCGGGCGTAGTCGCGGGCATCAGCTAGTATGTATTAAACTGTTGGAGTGAACTGATTAGTGGAGCGCAAGCTAATAGCCCAGTAGATATTTACGTAACCGAGTCGTGGCTGACATACTTCGATTCTTTTATTTTTACACTCATTAAACTAGATAAGCTACTTTACAAACCCAAGACAATCTGTTGAAATAACGAGATGTTATTCTAAAAAGTTAACTCAGGCAACTTTACATTATTGTATGTAGTGACGAAACGATAAAAACGTTCACCTCATGATAAGCACAACGTCCGCCCATAACAAATGCTATGCCACCCAGAATATTTCAGTGTGGCACCACACAGCGCCCGTCACCTGAGACTTCATTTCTTGAGTCTCATATGCCCAGTGATTACACTCGCTCTCAGTGCCCTTCAAACCGAAACACAGTAATGTTTGCGCACTACTTTTTCACGGCAGTGAAAGCGACTGTATTCTGCCGCAGTACAAACCTACCTATCCCATAAGGGGTAGTGAGAGACTGGGCACTCACTGCAAAAACAGATGACTGCCACAATCTACTTTTCACCAAAACAATATAATGCCTTGGTGTGATAGGTGGTGAGCCCATCGCCACCATGCGCTGTTGGGTGCACAGTGCAGTTTAATTCCTTACTCGCCTTTTACGAGATCCATTGGATGAGATGGAGTGGTAGTATTCTTTTAACGAGCCGCCACCACACGGCAATTTTAAGTGGCTCCAAAAACGTATTACAAATGCGAGGAGGCCTTAGTTCAGCAGTGAGATCTGTGGTGATTCAGCAGTGACTTTTTTTTTATATTCATGACAACCATGTAACAATAACCACCACTCAGCCAACTTATCGACCTTGTTATCGAAATCAGTCTAACAATAATAATTGTTTATATTTAATACGATCACAAAGTAATGCTCATTCCGCCTGATTGAAGACATCTTACTTCCATAATCATAATAAAGCTAAAGAGTTTGTAGATTTGAATTCGCTAATCTCAGGGAACACTAATCCAATTTGAAAAATTATTTTTGTATTAGATAATCCGTTTATTGATGTAGGTTTTAGGTTACTACGACTTTAAGGTGCCGCACTCTGAAAACCGGACATTACCGTGAAGAGCCGAATTGCGCAGCCAGAAGTACCATGGCGTACAGCGCAGTCATGTGGCGGGCTTAGTATATGCATTTGAAACCGCGATGCACAGCTAGTCTTAGACAAAGGACCTAGATGTGTGTGCGACTCCTAAGGACATACTGAGTAATAGTTATTATTTTAAGGTAATTATTAATAATTTATTATTGTGAACTAGTGTTCCTTTGTATTTATTTATTTATTTAATCATCAATCAATCAATCAATTTAAGTAATCGGATATTAAAATTATTACAGGTTCCGTATTAATTCATAATATTATTTTTTTCTTAAAAGTTAGAGACACTTCTCCGTCCAGCACTTCCTAAATCCGCACTTAAAATGTAACTGCGTGTAACTTTTATAGTGACTCCAGCTCCAAGGATCGAACTCTTTAGTCACTCATGTGCTATGAAATCAGACTCGAATCAGAACTGTATCGGCACGTCAGTACTAATAGCATCAAAAGTCTATGGACGGCTGAGCATGTGTCAGCTTATTCAAATCGCGACGTCAATGTGAGATTATTATTGGTAATTATTTTGACAGACGTAACCGCTTCTTTTCGCGGTGGTTCATGACGTCAAAGAATTAGACTATACATATTAATTACATGCTTAAACTATAGTTTCTATCCGCTCTCCGTTGGCGGCGCAACGCCCTCTTTTTAATTACGTCTGTGAGCCTTCTAAGAAGTCTGTACTGCTTTTTCCATTTCGCAATGTGTGCGAATTACGTCTTGAAGTTTTGTATTGTATGTACCTATTGCGTCTGTTGTGCGTTGATAACACGTTTTAAAAAGCTCGTAGAGTTTCTAGTGTAATTCCCGGGGCAATTCATTAATTAAATTCCTTTCTATGACTATTGTGTAATTTGTGTCAAAACAAAATTGTGTGTTGGTGTAGTTCTTATCTTTCCTATGCAGAAATTCGTGTAGTTAACAGTAGCGTGCAAACATTACTGTGTTTTGGTCTGAAGGGCACTGGGATTAAGTGTAATTACTGGGCATACGAACAAAGAACTGAGGTCTCAGGAGGAAGGGTGCAGTGTGGTGCACTAAGGACTTCTCACTCAGACTCAACTAACAATCACTAACTAACAAATGATCGGTGGGGTTACAAGGCATTTGTTATGGGCAGACGTTGCACTTACCATTGGGCCAACGTTTTACTCGGTTCGTCCCTTTCTCCATTAAAAGACAAAGAAAAAAAAATCCAATTGTAATTTTTTCAAATAATATGATAAAACTTGTCATATTACCGGCAGGCGGACAAGCTGTAATCCGGTTCAGTTCAAAGAATGGGATATCGCCAAAGTAGAATCAGGATGAAACTCTGGGATCCGTTTCCAATTAATTGTCATTTACAATATCACGCAGCTACCGTACTCCCGGATGCTTTCAAGAGCAGAGCAAGGCTTTTTATTTTGAAACATAATTGAGGAAAGGTCACGTTAAAAGTACCCGCAACCGACGAACGTGTTTGAAAACACTAATGAAAGTAGAAGAAGCTAAAGATGTGTGTCGGGATCGTAGCAAGTGGAAAGATGTGGTCTTGCCTACCCCTATGGGAAAGAGGCGTGACTGTTTGTATGTATGTTTGTATGAAACATAAAAAAAATACACTAGGATTTCTCCTCTATTGCGTGTGCGTCTTATAGACAAATTTCACATGCATTACATGATGTTAGCTCCGGCTGGAATTCGCCCCTAGGACCCGCGGCGTAGAAGTCAGGCCACTAGGTAAAGCGGTCGTCATTATTTCCACGAATCTTTTCCCTTTCATGAATATTCTATTTTATAACACAAGCCTCGTAACAAGTATTTTTTAATTCAATTAACAATATCAAATTAACAATATTAATAATATGAAAATCACATGAAAGCATTATGACTTAGGGTTAGTCAGGGTAGTAGATAACTGATTGTATAACACAGATCTGGAAAAGCTGGTTATTCAGTAACTGGTTTTAAAATGATAATGATTATGTGACAGGTCGCATCTTGCCCGCGTAACACTGCTCGTGCTCCAAGTTCCTTTAGGTGCATTTTACATTAAAAGCATAAATATAACTTATGACTCCATCTTCCATAACACTTAATTTATATATAAGTTCACACACAAACACATATGCATTGTAGTTGAAAATGGAACGTTTTATCGTTTTTAAGTTCAGTTTTTAATTTTTAGTTTTATGAATAATCCATACTAATATTATAAATGCAAAGGTCTCTCTTTGTCCCTCTGTCTGTTTGTTACCTTTTGACGGCTCAACCGTTGAACTGATCTTGACGAAATTTAGCACAGAGATAACTTGCATCCTGGAGACGGGCATAGGATACTTTTAATTCCGGAAAATCTAAATCCACGCGAACGAAAACGAAGTTGTTGAACATTTTAAAGGCAACAAAAGAAATATAAATCAGTAAACATTTTTTATTTTGTTTTTATTTTAAAGTAGACGTAAGGTAACAGCCTATAAATGTACCACTACTGAGCTCAGGCCTCTTCACGCAGGTATCGTCACGATGCTTTCCTTCACCGCTGAGCACGTGGTAAGTCAGCACTTAAAATTTCAGGTTCAATCAGTCACAATATTAGAGGTGCCGGCACTGGGGATCGAACTCAAATCATTCGCATAATATGAAATTTAAGGCGAGCACCCGGCCCCTGAGGTGCCACGGCTCATGCCGAGGATGTCATAAAAGTCTACTAAGGAAAATGCTAGAAAAATCTCTTGGCTTCTGACAGATGGTGAAACAACCATTTTGTTAAATGCCAGTGCGAAAGTACACAGACGGGTGATAAGCAACGTCGTCTATAATGAGAGGTGTCTTACCGCGATTGCCTATCCGCCTGCCGGGCGTGGCGTTAATGGTAAAAAAGTGAACTGTTTAGTACCTAATCATGATGGTGACGATGAATGCATGCCTCATTATTTTTGATTTATTAAGGTAATGATGAAATCCCAACCGATTACGGCTCATCAACATTTTTTTGACTCGTACCAAAATGGCGGCGACGTGGTTGACCAACGTGTCGTTTTCCGCGGTGGCGAAAAGTGGTCTACGGGTGTGATCTCTGCCTACCCCTTATATTAAAAAAGGCGCGACTGTATGGTTGTATGTGAGACAGAGTCCTCATAAACATTCAGTTCCGAAAGTCTTCCCGGTAAGACTAAAATGAATGCTCGTAAATTTTGAATGCACTCTCAACCTTATTTAAAAACGCTACACCTATATTTTCGAGCGCAACATTCGCATCGGCCGATAATGGATTTACGAGAACACCGCTTAATATCATACATACAATAAACAAACATAAACAAAACCAAACCGGCAGCGGACACACGAAAGCTCGCCCCGATTTCGACGAGCGATATGTCATTTTTAGAGTTCCTTAATTCGTTATCTATAATAAATAAAATACAAATAAATAAAATAACAAATAAATAAAATGCTGTTATTTTCATATGACAAACAGACGCTTCAGTCTGTTTGTCATGAGAAAATAGCAGCTTTTTACTCAATGCTTATGAAAGTATATACGGTACTTGAAACTTAAAAGTTTGTATGTTTGTTCCGGCTAATCCCCGAAACAGCTGGAACGATTTTGACGGGACTTTCACTGACTAACAGCTTGTATTATAGCGGGTAACTTAGGCTACTTTAGTTTAAGAAAAATAATTAGAGTACCGCGCAAAAACATTAAAATCCCAAAATCAAATTCAAATATATGTATATATATAAATATCATCCATCGGGGTTGGATTTTCTACGCGGGTGAAACCGCAGCGCACAGCTAGTTAAGAGACGAATTCGATTACAATCATGCAATGCATACACTACATTACTGTTATATTTGTTGAAGGAAATAGAATAATAAATTTTCAGAAATAATCTTATTTCATTCGACTGTCTGAGTCACCGGTGCAAAAACATCACAAAAAAATTCATGAAGAAAATTCATTTTCTCATACATTTTCCGTTTACAAACACCACCTGTGATACATGACAGAAAAAAACTTATATTATTTTGTATGCGTGACAGTTCTGTGACAATAAATAATTTTTCTTTCAATAAGACAGCAGTCTTCTTTCATTGTCCTCTGACAGCTGATTCAACTGCGCGGTCCTTTCATTGCATACCACTGAGCCAGCTGCGCAGACGGGCGCCGCGATTTATCAGCATTTTTTTCAAATTTCACGAATTTTCATTCATGTTTCAAGACCGTTTCTGCATTTGTAAGTCAAACGGTAAGTTACCTTCGAAGATGTTTACTTTGTAAGGTTATCAAATTTGTGATCAATAATTGCTTCATTATGTAATTTTGATTTGATTGATATGATATTTTAATTAAAAAAAAAACTATGCTCTTCAGTTGTATTTCTCCTGAGTCGTGGGTGCGTTTTACAGAATGCATTATGCATTACATGCATTTCACACGCACAAGACCACCACACCCGAAAACCAACTATTTGTGTTTTTGCACAAATGTTGGCTCTAGCTGGGATTCGAACCCAGTACCCACGGCATAGAAGTCAATACACTAACCCCCAGGCCATGCGGTCGATTTGAATGGTGTGACATATTTTCCAGTCCAGGAGACGGTCATGGGATACTTTTTATCCCGGAAAATCTAATAATTCCCACGTGATATTTAAAAACCTACAAAACAAACAAACAAAAACAAAGTCTCGGGCATCGGCTATTCTTAAAAATTGACGACTCTTAAATGTTCATATTTAAGACTCCTTATAATACGGTCATAAAATCATCAAGACGCCACCCCATCTTGTCCCGTGGTAAAAAGTAAAGTAAACTAATGCAAAGCTAAAGCTTAAAAATGTCCCACTGTTGAGCACAGATCTCATTTCATTTCTGGGATGGTTTGGAGCCGGAAAGAGCCACGTTGCTCCAATGCGGGTTGGCGGACTTCACATGTCGTCGAAATATTTTTATTCCTGGCATGCAGGTTTCTTTCGGTACACGTGAGAACTCAGCACTTAAAATTGTAGAATAATTTTAGAGGTGCCGGCACCGGGGATCAAACTCAGGTCACTTGCATATTAAGATATTTTAGGACGAGCGCCCGGCCCCTGGGCTACCACGGCGTCCCATGTTGTAAAGGTTATTCAGAGAAATGATAAAAAAATCACATGACCTCCAATAGATGACAGAATAACCATCTCTCCTGTGGCAAACTGCGTCTGGTCTGCGGTTTAATTTTTTTGCCCATCAATGGACTGTTATAGAAGATAATGATTTATCTCAGAAGATTATCTTAAATTTCAAAATACATTGCAATGTAAGTGCATTTGTAGTGTTTTTTCTTATTATAGCAGAGAGGGCAAAGGAGAAAGTGGTTCACCTGATGGTACGTGAACACCGCCAATGAACATCCGAAATATCAAAGAAATTGTGGGTGCGTTGCTGGCCTTTGAGAAAAGGCTTAGAATCTTTTGCTTGAACTTCTCTTAGACGTACATAAATATAGTCACGCTCTTTTCCCACATACGGGGTAGGCAGAGGCCACACACGTATCCCACTTTTCGCCTTCGCGGGAATCGAGACGTGGCGGGTGGCGAACCACGTCGCCGCCATTTTAGTCGTCGTTTGAGCCTATCACTAGTCCACTGTTACATAGGCCTTCCCCATAGATTGCTACAAAAGTTAGTAGCTCTCATTTTGGGGTATTTTGCCATAGTTGCCACGCTTGGCAGGCGGGTTGGCAGCCGCAGTTTATTTATTCAGATGTTCCAGGAAGATGCTGCTGCCCATCTCCTGGTTTTTATTTTCCCTCTGTCGACTTCTACTACACCCACGGGATGAGACGGGATGGTAGTTTCTCTTAAGCCGCTACCACTACCATTTTAGTACGAGTCAAACAATTCTTACTCCCACTTGCGAGTTTGAGACTTTACGAGCAGTATTTATTATAAGTAAATTAAATTATTGGATGCCACTGAAAATAAGGGCAAGATGATACATCCTAGCGTATCCTGAGTGGCGATCCGTTTTAGTGCATTGCACCATGACTGGATGGATTTTAAATATATTTTTTTCCTGTGTTGTCTGTTCTCTTCTACACTGATAATCTGTCTGTGAATTGTGTGCTTGTAACAAATAAATGTTTCTTACTTTCTTCTTCCAGTATAGTGACAGCATTGCATAAAGGCGAAAAAAGGCTGTCGTACAATACCTTAGTCGCCTCTTACGACACCTCGGAAGAAAAACGCTAGATGCTATTCTACTCTGCCGGACACCTATTGGGCTTTTTTTGCCGGACTGGAAATCAGCTGCGGCAGCAGATTCCACAAAGTAGTCGTACGTTATAGACAATTTCTTGAAAAGCTCCCAGTAGTGGATTGCCAACCAACAAGATTAGAATTTTGTGTATTGGAATATAGTGAAAATTTGTAATATTCATATCAGAAGGAGAAAACAATTCATTCACTATGATGTTTTTACGGAACCCTAACAGTTTTCGCGTCATGCTGTCTCTTAACCAAATTTTATTTATTAATGTAGACCGTATCGTGTTACAAGCCGGGAACGCGAAACGAAACTGTATTAAATCTTTTCAAGAATAATACCTTGAATATATGAAGCGTTCTGCTAATTTAACCACGTGGGTCATTGTCCTTTTGACAATTGTTTGTCAACGTCTTCTCGGGAACTGTGAGCGTTTATTTTTACTTTGTATTGAAACTAGCAGATACCCGGCGATGCCTGGGTTATTGTTTTTTTTTAATCGTTCAGAATTTCTTCATAAACTACATTTCGGACAGTGTTGTTTATGTCAGAATTTAATATTGTTTGTTCTCTTGGTAAACTATTTCGTGAAAGTCCCACATGTAATTGACCAAAGTCAGGCCACCGGGGGTCAAACTCAGGTCACTCGCATATTATGATATTTTAGGGCGAGCGCCCGGCCCTTGACCTGCCACGGCGTCCCATGTTGTAAAGGTCTATTCAGAGAAATGACAAAATAATCACTCCAATAGATGAAAGAATAACCATCTTTCATATATCAAACTTATGCGATTGCCAAGGGCGACGATTATAGTAAATTCACATAATTTGGGAGCTTTTGCCCAGCAATGGACTTTCATGGAAGCTAATGATAAAGCGTTAGATTTTTTTATGTAATTTAAGACAAGCACGCAGCTCTTGGTAAACTATTTCGTGAAAGCCCCACATATACGTGTAATTGACCATGAGAAAATAGTTCACTTCGCAGATATGCGCCGCTTATTTTCGAAGTTTGTCCTTGTGCCTTATAAATTATTATAGCAAAACACGTTTCAACAGGGAACTGCAGTCTTTTAAATGCAAATGGAAAATATGTAGGGATACACAGGACAGGGATACATAGGTATTCTTGGAATTAATACTAATTCACCGACAGGTCCTGTCAAAACATTTGCTTCTATGATATACTTCATTAAACGTTTGATTTGCAGTCTTGATAATTCGCAGTCTCCCCCACTACGGGAGAGAGGAATTGAAATAAATGATTCATCGATATACAGCGATGGTTCGAGTAGTTGCGAGCCAAAATTTAATGAATTAATTAATTCAAAATTTATTTAAAAGTTGAATAAAACATAGCCTTTGGAACTTCTGAAATCATAAGCAATATTTTATAAAAGTTTCATTAAAATCGGTCAAATAGATTTTAAGTTAAATCGGAACAAACATACATACAAAGAATTTTATGTAACAGTATAGATATCGCAGCGTATTTGCGTTCGAAAATTTAAAGGGAAACGTTGTAACAAAAACTTTTGATTTATTCATTTTAATTCCATACATACATACAGTCATGCCTTTTTCTCATATAAGGGGAAGGCAGATACCACATCCGTAGCCCACACCCCAGACACAAAATTGTATCATACGGTATTATATACGAATAACAGGACAGGACAGCTTCCGTACAATACCTCAGTCGCCTCTTACGACATCTCGGCAGGAAAGAGGTAGGTGCTATTCTACTCTGCCGGACACTTATCACCCATTCCAATAACAGTTATTACAGAAACAAAAGATAATCGCGAATAAATAATATTTATTAACTAAGGTGTCTTCTTCCAGTTACCTCAGGAAGATAGGCTCGGGATATACAAGCGTAAGCATTTGGTCAAAATCAAATACATTCACTCGTCATGTTTTCCGTATTCCGTATTTCCGTATTTCATATAGAAACATTTTTCGCAGTGGTTGCCTCGCCTGGCCGTCTCGTCCCTTGCTTAAAGAGGCAAGAGTGTTGCTCTTTTAAAATTATTTGAGGTGATTTTCCCCGCTTAGTAAATACTTAACGACGGCACGGAACATGGTTTTCTCCATTTTTCAAAATGTCTTCCCGATTGACTTGTTTAATCAACATTTCAATGAGTTGTGATGTGATAGTTTTAAAATTTGATATTTACAATATTAATTAGTGCCTTAATCTGTGCAGGTGTTAAAAGTTGTGCTAACATAACTGTGTTTCGGTTTAAAGCACTGATAGTGAGTATAATCACTGGGCATATGGACTTAAGAACTTACGAGCACAATGTCTGCTCTTAACTCTATGTGAGAGGAAGCGTGTTGGTATCTTATAGGCCATTACATCACTTTCAATCAAAAGCTACCTACCAAGATAAAAATCGATAAAATAAAATTATCGTAATGTAATACGAATCGAAAACATGTTACCCGAAACTAAGGAAACAGTATTCAGTTTCTTAAGAAAGCTATAAATAATTCGTTTAAGAATAAATAAGGCTATAAAAATGCTGTAAATCAAACAAACCATTTCCTTTCATAATGCTACGTTATACTGATTTAATTTAAAAACATCACAGCGTTCGATAATATATTAGTATTATCATCATCATCATGTTTTCAGCCCATAACAAATCCACAGCTGAATATGAGGTCCCCATAGATTGCCACAAGACACGGTCCTGAGTCACCTGGCTGGCTATCTGGCTGGCCCATAGCCACCTTAGCTTGCTACTCCTTAGGGCTATGTCGGTTACTCTAGTTCTGCTGCGAATATCCACCACCACCACCACCATTTCAGCCTACCATTAGTCCACTGCTGAACATAGGCCTCCCCCACAGAGTGCAACAAAAGTTTGTAGCTCTCATTTTGGGGGGATTTTGCCATAGTTGCCACGCTTGGCAGGCGGGTTGGCAACCGCAGTTTATTTATTATGATGTTCCAGGAAGATGCTGCTGCCCATCTTCTGCTTTTAATTTTTTCTCTGTCGACTTTTACGACACCCACGGGACGAGATGGGGTGGTAGATTCTCTTAAACCGCTACCACACGGCACACACGAATATCACCGTTACGGATTCTTTCACGCAGAGGAACACCGAATTTAGCCCTTTCCATAGCTTACTGAGCGACTTTGAGCTCCTTCATACGGCCTGCAGCAACGGCCACACTGCAACGCGCACTGGTTGAAGTCTTTTGTTTCGAAACATTGAGGTATATTCGGCTAGACGTATATCATACCTTATCGGCGGTGATTCAAGCCGCTCCCCCCTTCCCTTCTCGTCGTGTTATTCAAGTACCATTATTGGCCAACAGTGGTCGAAGTTAAGCGAAGGAACAGGCGGCGCAGAGTCATCGCCAACAGCACCATTCGCCCGGCGAAACTGAGAAAGCCTTCGGGCTAACAGCGTACTACACATATATAAAAGCTGGTATCAGGAGACATCCTCCCCAGGTCAGACCACCCAATCTGGTAAGTAGCTACCCTCTTCTCTAGACATTTGCTTCATTTGTCAAAGCAGTAACAATAAGCTGATGCAATTCCAACACCTTATCAGCTGATATGTCCGAGGAATGAGCAAACAAATTTGAACAAACAAAACCGAAAAATTGTAGTATGATGACAATGTTTTATCACCATATTACAATCTTTCGGTTCATTATATATGTCTTTATAGCAGCTTGAGAGCGCTTTAGTAAAAGTCAAGCAAACGCTATTGCCCCCAATAACGGGATATCTACAACACAATAAATGTAAATTAATGTCGCGCGATTGATTAAAAACCTAATCAAGTTCGTCATTTCGCGATATCAAAATGAACTATTGTAGACATGCGAGTAGAATAAGTAAAATCTACATTTTAATGAACCTCGATAAATAGTTTTAAATCTATCTATATAAATAAAAATAAGCACTGATAAATTAGCATCATTAATAAGCACAAGCTTGCCATGTGACGGCGGCTTAAGGAATTTACCCCCCATTTTCATCTCGTTTGTGATTAAAACAACAGCTAATCGACCTTACCTATAGGTGTCTGGCAGAGTAGAATAATACCTACCTCTTTACTACCCAGGTATCGTAAGAGGCGACTAAGGTATTGTACGGACAGGACAGTCTTTATTCGTATCCGAATAACATTATAATATGCAATGCTGTCACTATACTGCTCGAAGAAACGCAATGGGTAGGAAGATTTTTTGACAAAATGACGGCTTCGTGGTTCGCCGCCCGTCACGTCTCGTTTCCCTCGATGGCGAAAAGTAGACAAGGTGAGTGGCCTCTGCCTACCCCTAATATAGGAAAAGGGCGTGATTGTATGTATGTACTCATGGACTAGGCATTGTGATAGCAATGGTGATCATGACATTCCATTGCTGCTTGCTTGAATGAAAATTCTGTCATCCTTCTACATACGTACGAGCGATATTGCATTTTATTAGAGATTGCTCTGCCAGTTTTCGATAGCAGTGATATCATATTGTGTACGAAGTTTTCCAAGAAGTAAATTACGCTAATTAAAGTATTATATCCGTAGAAATAAGACTAAGCATTCCATTAGAAGCATGCAAGCTTTGCCTGGAAGTTGTATACATTTATCAGAGAGCAATGGGCCTATAGCGCGTATGGCGGACCGCTTCTGCTATCAAATTTATGATAGATGAATAATGTAATTGGGGAATCCCCTACGAAAAAAGAGCAAATATTCTTGACCCGTATCTACGTTGAAATGTTATTGCTTTTTTTCTTTATCCGTTTCTTCTTTGTTAAACGATACACAATATGATTTCTTCCGAATCGTGAATGAGTTTTACGGAGAAATTTCCCATGCATACATACATACATACATACATACATATGATCACGACAGTATCCCATAAGGGGTAGTCAGAGACTAGGCACTCACTGCAAAAACAGATGACTGCTACAATCCACGTTTCACCAAAACAATATAATGCACTTGGTGTGATAGGTGGTGAGCCCATCGACTCCATGCGCTGTTGGGTGCACAGTGCAGTTTAATTCCTTACTCGCCTTTTACGAGATCCATTGGATGATTTCCCATGCACAACACAAAAATCCCAAAAACCAACGATAGGTGTTTTTGTATACTCGTAAAAGTTAGCTCCGGTTCCACGGTCCGCGGTACAGGTACTCTACCACTAAGCCACGTGGAGGTCAAATTACGATTTATGCTACTTCTACCTTTTATATTACCAAGACCGTGTTCGCCATGCATTCGTAGAAAAAAAAATATATCTGTTTAGTCCTTCGTTTAGATATTTATCGTGTTTATAAACTGATAAGAAATCCATTGCTTTCATAACAAAGTACGCAGAAATTACTTTTGCTATAACAATTACTTTGTATGCTTTGTTAATGAAAATACATAACATATTATAAACAAAAATTAATTATTATTATTGTCCACAACAGACATATCCTTCTTAGGCTTCCTTAATTCGTTCCGCGTAGCTAAATACCTGATAAGTTTTTGTACATGTATATATAAAAGAGGGGGCAAACAAGCAAACGGCTCACCTGATGGTAAGTAATGGTAATACAAAAGACTTTTCGGGTGTTTCGCGGCCTAAGTAATTAACGAGATGGGCAAATGGTTCCCCTGATGGTAAGTGCATCGCCTACCCGTCACAGTTTTGGTCTCATCCTGTAAATACACTGGCTACATTGCACTTTCAATCGAAACAAAGTGACGCCTGCTATTCATTGTTTTAAGGCACGACTAGTCGATGCCCGGAACGACATTCGTGTAGATAGAGGTTTTTGAATATCTCGTAGGAACTATTTGTGTATCCTGTGACCGTCTTCTGGATTCAAGCAATCTTTGTGCCAAATTTTGTCAAGATCGATGCAGCGGTTGAGCCGTGAAAAGGTAACAGACACGAGGGACAGAGAGAGTTACTTTCGTATTTATAATATTAGTATAGAAGTATGGATGAACTGGCACTGATTGGAAGGATTAGGACCGAGAAGGATCCTTGCATAGAACTCTTACTAGATACATATTTCTGTGTACGGATCTTAACCTTAGCCGTGTCTGACAGTTCAATGTATCTTACACAACTTTTAACCCTTCTTCCAGATTTTTTTTTATTGGATGAAATGATGAGACGAACAAAACGTTCACCCGATGGTAAGTGCAAGTCTGCCCGTAACAAATTCCGTGACACAGGATTGTTACGGGCAGACGCTGCGTTTCTGAGCGGCACCACACTGCGCTCGTCACTTTGAGACATCAGTTCTTAAGTCTCATATGCCCAGTAATTACACTAGCTCTCGGTGCCCTTCAGATCAACAGTAATTTTGCATACTACTGCTTCATTGCAGAATTACTGGCGCTGGTGTGGTACCTACCTAGACAGTCCTTGCTCTCGGCCCTCTGCTCGCTAGTCTGTTTCGAACGACGAACGAATCTGTCAAAGCCGCCGGGCAAACAGCGTACTACACGTACAAAAAAAACTTACCTAGACGGATTCCTGCCTAGGAACCCTACCACCACCTAAATATTATTTAAGGGGACAATATCATATGAGTAAGTTTGAATTACTCCTAGTATTGTGAGTTTTGACGTCAAATTGATGGCATATTATTATTTTATTCCACTGTATACTGAGGCTGCGCTACGGATTGCGGAAAATATTTGTAAAGCTTAGTTGTTTCGAATTTGCGTATGTGCAATGTATGCATTTAAGTCATACCTACGATGCGGGAGAGATTGTAGTAGCAACGATTTTTAAAAGCAAATAAATCGTAACAGCTGATTGGTGGTACCTTTGTCAGTGGCACCAACAGGATAACAGCGCTGCGACATATTGCTTTAGCAAAGATACGCTGAGTCGACTGCCATTCCGCTTCATAGTCATCTACGAATATTATAACTATATATCGTAAATTGTCATTTTTATTTTGTCAGTTTAAAAGCATGTCTTACGTTGTAGTTGTTATAAATTTCGACCATGGCGACAAGATCAACAAGTTATTTACGCCATACTAGTACTTATGCATAGTGCCGTAAGTTCGTGCGAGCACTTTATTTTTTTAAGGTTCTCCTCTATTCTCTGCGCCGGTGTCCGACAAATTTTCATTAACCTTATCACTCAGTATAAATGATTAAGTATAAAAGTAAATTTAAACATTTTTACTCTCTCTAAATTATGATCTACTTGAAACGTATCTTTAGACCAATTTTAATGCATTTCGGTTCATGTCCTTAGAAACTATGACGCTGTGACAGTCTGGCACGGACGGATCATTATGATGCAGTCTATAGAGAATACACTATTAAAATGGTGTCAGCGTAAGAATCATTATTATCATCATTGTATTTCTGACCACTGAGACTAGAACCAGCGAATTACATCTCAATAAGCAGATATGCAAACCGTCGGGCGACTCTGTCCAGTACATAAATTATGAGCTTAAATCTAAATAAATTGTTCTTGTAAGTACAGAGAGCTCGCACCTCGCCCGTCAAAATGCAGTCGATGCATGGAAACGTGACTTCTATGCATGCGCCTGCGCAGGCCAATGTTTTACATTGTCGTGTGTAGGTATTGTGCTCGCTTGTATGTTACTGCCCCCATGATTGCAGTATTTGTCAGCTTTATTTTAAAGTACTTCGCTGTATTAACCTCTGTAAATATTTACAAATAAAATCTATAAAATCTGTAAATATCATTAAAGAAACAAAATTGTAATAAATTCATCAAAGAAAATAAATGAAATACATTAAGATTTCTTTTATCGTAATTACTCGTAGCTACGCTGGGATTAGTGATGTTAAAAGAGGTTAATGTAATAATATTGGTTAATAATATCATAAAGAATAAAAGTGTATAGTAAAATCTATTTCGCGTTCAAATTAAGTCTTTTCAAATATTTTTTAATAAAAAATATCATTATTCAAAGCAGAATATTTGTTGCATTATTTTTAAAGTAAAACCGTAAGTACACACAGTGGTTTCCATTGCATCCAGCTGCGGGTCAGGAATCTGATTAAGACTGGTTGACAATAAAAAAAGATAATAGTGTATTCTATGTTCATATGATACTTCAACACAACAGGAAACTTCATTTCTTTATAATTTTAGACTCAACTCACTAAAAAGAAAACAATAAAGAAAGGTCTGTCGAGTGGAGTTCAACTTTCAAGTAATTCGAAACGAATGGAGGCAAAAAGCATCTTCATAAACATAATTTTATATCCCACTTTGATACAAGCAGAGCAAACAATCTTGAACGGAAACAATAAAGAAAGTGCCTCTACCATAAATCCACTCACCAGTTTTTAAATCTTGATAAAACCACTGACAATGAACTTGACTCGCTGAACTAATTGGTATCAGATACAGACGGAGCACAGTCCAGTACCGGTACCAATTTCACTCGTACCAAAACCTCAACACAACACAATACTCGAATGCAAAAGTTGCGATGCGAAAAACATCTACAACTATTTACAATAGGTTTGATGTAAACGTCACTGAAACTCAACGAAAATAACTCTTGCACAGTTTTTAAATTTATAAAAACCAAGAAAAGTGTAGTGTTCTGTTTATAAAAAAAAGAAAAAAAAATCGATTCCGCGCCGACTAACACAAAATCAACGGAACGGTCGCGCGGGCGCAGACCGATCTAAAACTGATCAAACCGGTATGAAGTCACCGAGTGTACGAACGTCGCCGACCCGGCCCGATCATGCACGATACCGCTTCTTACTTCACGACAGTTTCAATTATTTTATGCAACATGTTCAATTATATTCAAAAACAAAAACTACATCCATATCAGTCAAATGTACAAACTGAATTAAATTGCTACGGAAACTGACCTAAATTCTAATGTGAAGTTCTACATTCAATAACGCATCTTAATATAATTATTATATATGTGTAGAATATATTGTATATAAATGTTAAGCTGCGGAATCAATTGTGGCTTTGGGATAAAGAAAACAATAGATATAGTAACTTGACATACAGAACCAGTTACCCATAATAGAATACGTTATATTTTCGTATAGTGCCCCGTTGAGACTATTTCTGTTGTCAGTTCAACTTTAATGCTTTTCTAAAATCGCTTTCATCTTATAAAACGTTACTTTGATCCCATTTTTTTAAATAAAATCATAAATGATAATAATTTTTCGATTCCGATTGCATTTACATTATTTTAAATGAGCTTGTTTTAAAAGAAACGACATAAAAGGGATCGAATTTTATTGTTACTTTCTGTTTTATACAGTTATCGGTTTATAATAACAATAACAATAAAAATTCGTTTGTAATTAACAAGTTTTTATACTTTTATAATTATAAACAATATAAAAGTGTTCAAATTTTATGAGGAACTAGCTATTGCCCGCGACTTCATCCGCGTGGATATAGGTTTTTTAAATATCTCGTGGGAACTATTTCATTTTCCGGGATAAAAAATGTATCCTATTTCCGTCTCCTGGATATAAGCTATCTCTGTGCCGAATTTCGTTATAATTCGGTTAAATGGTTGAGAAAGGTTAACAAACAGACAGAGAGAGTTACTTTCGCATTTATAATATTAGTATGGATAATATATGCTCACAGTGGCTAAGCAATTGGCTTCCGCTCTATGGCTCGCAGGTTCCTTTCCCGCACGGGACAAATACGCGAGTGACCTGGGTTCGATTCCCGGTGCCGGCACCACTAAAATTGTTAATTGCAATTTTAAGTGCTGACTTACCACGTACTCGGCGGTGAAGGAAAACATCGTGAGGAAACCTGCATGTCTGAGAAATTAAAAATATTTCGAAGACATGTGAAGTCCGCCAACCCGCATTGGAGCAGCGTGGCGGATTCTTCCTAGCTCCAAAACCCTCTCAGAAATGAGAGGAGGCTGTGCTCAGTAGTGGGACATTTATAGGCTGAAACTTTTACGGGACAAATATTTGTATGGCTTAAAGACCCCGACCCAGTTCTCGGTCTGAGTGTTTGTAATGTGCGATTTATGTCTGTAATATGCTTACCTTTTTTTTCATAAAACTTCTTTCTACGGCCTTAAGTAGCCGCATGCTGAGTGCCGAAAATTCACAAAAAAACGACGTACGACGTAGTCATGAAGTCGGCTTAAATTACACCGGTGAGTCCGCGCGACGCAGCTATTCGTGAATAAATTTGGATATCTTAATAAATAAAAACCTTTTGAGGACTTCTTGTGTGTCCCTGCTGTCTCCAAAAATCTCTCAAGAGGAAACTTTTGTGTATTAGTTGAATGTTTGAAGATCGTTACTTAATTGTTTATCACAAATAATTCCTGCATGCATAGGGTAGACCATTCGTCCGCTTTGAGCGGGACAGTCTCGCTTCAATGCTGTGTCCCGCGGCTCCAAAATAAGTAAAAATGTGCCGCTTTGACTAGACAAAGCGTAACTTAAACGAGTCTGTGGTGTAGAGTTTCTACATTTATACATATATGTTTCATGTTCTTTGTAGGACAGTAATAAACAGAATGTTGGACTAATTACTCGTCTTTTAATTACAATATCTCCCGCCGTATACGTCATGCTAACAGTTACATTCATCTTCTTATTATTATTATTCTGGCCTCTCTCAATATAATTCTGCCAATGTCAAGTCAATCACAATCAGGAAGTGAACATAGATAATTAAAAATTTCGAACAACAGTAAAATGATAGTTGACTTTTACTGAAGATTTGTTATAGACGAAACGAAAAGCACAAATGTGGCCTTAATCAATTTAAGACCATAATTATATTTTCCACTCACTGTACACTTTCACAAGCACTTGCTGCGTAATAATCAATATTTAACATGAAAACTCAAAATATACACAGAAATTACAAAATTCAATTAAAACACTACCGTTACTATTCAAGTTAACGCCAAAAAGTCTGTTCCATTCATAATTAAAAACTAAATCTGATATATTAAACAAAATTTGCTCTCAACAAGATTAGCTCTTTCAGCATTTCCTATCTATATTAAAAACATGTGTTTTATTTCTAAATCAATAATAATTTAAGAGTGAAAAAATAAATGGTCACGTTCGCCATGCAGCCAGAGCTGTCAATTGACGATCACGTAATGACATAGTGGTCGGAGTACCTAACTTTTACGCCACTGGTTGTGGGTCCGAGTACCAATCGAAGCCAACATTTGTGCAGAGATTTAAACTGTTGGCTTTCAGGTCTGGTTGTGTTGTGCATGTGGAATGTATGTATGTACAATGCACCCAGGTTACAGGAGTAATCCTAGTGTGGAGGATCGTTTTTATTTTACATAAAGAAATTGTGATACGTTCATTATCATCAAATGTTCAGTTAATTACTTTCTTCGTTTAGAATTCAAACACGGAACCCGTGACTCAGTTAGTGGGTGAGATGAGTGCTGAGTATGTTATCCTATAAAATTGTGTCATACAGAAACTAGATAGACAAAATAAACGAACATTTTATTAAATAGTACAAATAATTTGTGTACGTAAAAAACGAAATTACTGGTTGTAGAATTCCTATGCTGGAATCCGTCTAGGTAGGTACCCCAGGCCAGTTATTCTGCCGTGAAGCAAATACTACACAGGATACTTTTTATCCCAAAATATCAAATAGTACGAGATTACGGGATATTTAAAAAACCAATATCCACGCGGACGAAGTCGCGGGCAACAGCTAGTAAATAATAAAACCTTATAAAATACAGGCTTTCAAATGAGTGGCAAGGAATGGACAAGAATGACAATATAAAAAAAAGAAAAAATTGGAATGTCGAAAGAAAATTTAATCACATAAATCGTCAATGCAGTGTGAATAAAAATGTAGGTACCTACGAAACAAGAGAAATCCAACTTTGGGGCTTCGTTTAAAAAAAATGTTCACTGTGTACAAATCAACCATAGTATGTAATTACGAACATAAATCTATTTCAATGTCGTAATTTTATTGTAAACATTTACTTTGTTCGTTCGTTCTAAAACTACGGCGTAAAACTTAGACGCTATAATACTCTGCAGAAATAACAATTTCTGGTTAAACCGCAAAATGTCTGGTGGCAGCTAACGCCAGTGTTTACTGATGATGGATTCCTATGCAGGAATCCGTCTCGTTTGAGACCATCGCAGGTTCAGTTATTCTGCCGTGAAGTAGTAGTGTGTATCAATTGAAACGAGACTGTAGCTAGTTAAATTACAGGGGATATAATTTTCTAGTGCGGCGAGTACATGACTTCTATACCGCTTCTATGGTCCTGGGATTGAATCCCAGCCGGAGACATTATTTGTGCAAAAAAGCAAATTGTGGGTTTTCGGGTTTGGTTGTACTGTGCATGCGAAATTTATGTCTGTAAAACGAACTCGCGGATTGCGATACAGGAGAAATTCTAATGTGGGACATCGTTTTTAAAGAAAAAAATGTGCCTCAGGATGACGAGTGCATTGCAGCGCCACACAGCACTAATGTGCAGGCGTAGCACTGGTTATCAGTTCAACGACTTGCTCGTCTCCTCACTTAATGTCATAATTTACATTAAAATGATGTTTAATGCGTACTTAGATCCGAAAAAATTATGTCCGATTTCAGGGATTCGACCCACTTTGAAAACTATAACAGTTATTTTATCATCAATATAAACGCGTCGAAAGATTGCAGCCTTTATCGTCCGCTTATCTTCGCGTTATCGATTATTGGCATTGCAATATATTCGCGAGACGTAACTCGTGGCGCCTGTACATTATCGTTCAACCGATTACAGGAATATTCTTTCGATGTTAATCGGTCATGAACTTCGCGTAACTTGAACGACGATACGTCTTCTATACGGAACTCATGCATCATGTTATAACAGAAAGATTGCATTCTCGACATATTTAAAAAATAATAAAAGCCGTTTTAGTTTTTTTACGAAGTACGACCACAATGCAACTGGATACTGGCTGAAGCGAATTAATGTGTCGTCTTAGACGGGGTAATTCCAGTAAGGTTGTCAACTTTAAAAAAACAATTACGTATATTTAAATAAAGTAGAAATAAAAAAAAATATCATGTATAATTATAATATAGTTTTAAAAGGTATTTTATGTCTGTAAAGCGCACCCACGATACAGGAGAAATCCTACTGTGGAGCTTAAAAAATGTACCTACTCTCACTAACACTTCATTAAATAAATTGTACGACTTGTGTTGTTTGTGTAAAATACATATATGAAAACAATAGTAGCTAAGGGTAGTTTAAATTTTTTATTAAAGTTATGCGAAAGGCCCTCCTTGATTTGGAATACAAACCCTGAACCTCCGAGGCACTCATGTCTATATCAGCCACTGCTTTAAATAGACATGCCTTGAGAGATTCCAAATTTTTATGAGGTTTAGTGCAGGCTTTCTCCTCCAAATATTGCCATATTGTGTAATCCAACCGGTTAAAGTCTGCGCTGAAGGACAGCCACTTGTCGTGCCTGATGAAGTCGATTCCATGGGTTATAAGCCAGTTTTGCGTGCTTGTTGTTTTGTTGGAATACCCAGTGTCTGTTTTCGAACATTGTTTGAGAAAAAGGATCGACAATATTTGTTAGTACGGTATTTTTATACACAGCACTCATTACATTTTCACTCGTTTTTCACAGAACAAAACCACAGTTAGGTCTGAATTCTAGACTCCAAGCCAAACCATCATTTAGATGAAAGATAATGCTTATGCTGGACTCTCGGGTTACGCCTGCTCGCTTCTTCACTGTTGTGGGTATACATTTATCATTTTGTTTGTTGTAACTTTCTTGGACGTTAAAAAAATGTTCGTCTGAAAAAAATATTTCGCGGTATTTTTTTCCCGCGTACCGCGTACTTATTAAAATAACGACCTATTTTTCGTGGACGGGTTTTCGTTGGATTCGCCCCGCACTGCTTTGATGACCGCTGGTGTTTTAACCGTACGAGATTGGCCGATTCTTTTACGGTCTTCAAAAGTCGTATCTTCATGAACTCGTTTGATAGTACGATATATACCTGACTTCTAAGCCGCGGGTCCTGGGTTCGAATCCCACCCGGAGCCAACATTTGTGCTAAAACATAAATTGTAGGTTTTAGGGTCTGGTTGTGTTGTGATTGTCGTCGTGTTTCTGACACTGCATCCTAGCCTACCTACGATGTTATCGCATCACCGTTACATCGGGCGCGGGTAGGTTGGGACGAGTGAGTGCATCTGTGTTTGCGCGTACACTTGTGGCACTATAATATCTCCTGCGCAGTTGATGGCTCTCGACAGTAGTCGGAAGTTGTCGCCGTGGTCGAAATCGGCTAGGAGAACGTCATATACGAACCTCAGCGTTATTTCCAAATATTACAGAAGCTTAAAAATCAGTCAGCGCGTAACCGCAGCGTTG
The DNA here is from genome assembly GCA_019845155.1 of Luehdorfia chinensis. NCBI lineage: Eukaryota > Metazoa > Arthropoda > Insecta > Lepidoptera > Papilionidae > Luehdorfia > Luehdorfia chinensis. The sequence continues at coordinate 1,526,322 of JAHVAK010000612.1, forward strand.
CAGCGCAATAACCGCGACTCTGTCTCCCATAGGCGTTCAAATTTTTTGAAATGGCACAAATAAGGATGTGATATTACCTATTACATGAACACGAAATAAAGTATGGTACTTAATTATTGTGGCTGACAACCCTTACATGGCTTTTGGGTTTTTGGGTTTTGTTTATAATCTTCATTACTCTAAAATCAACTTATAATTTTTTGAGCTCTCAGCGTGTTCGAGCCTTCAGATTATTTCGCCAAAACCAATGATCTCAAAATATAAAGCTATTGAAACTGTCCTCTATGACCATAGAACACATCTAATAGAAATGGCATACAAATACCCCAGGTCAGTGAATTATCTTTATGAAAAAAATTATATTATTGTTGTGAAAAAAATCGTAATTATCTTCTTTAGTAGCATCCATTTCAGCTATGTGTTCAATCATTGAGATGTTTCTCACGCAAAAATCTACTCGTAATTCTAAATTGTCATGTCTATTATTAAGATTTTTGTCAATTGTCACCTGTTGAACGTAGGCCTCCCCCATAGATTGCCACAAACATTTGTAGCTCTCATTTGGGATTTTGCCACAGTTGCCATGCTTGGCAGCCAAGTTGGAATGTGTTTAAAATTGTAAACTCGTTCTGGATCGACAAAAAAATCGAGAACGAGGGTGTCGCAGTGAGTTACGGGTTGGATTCTGACACGGTATTAATATTTGTATAGCCTACAAATAGTTTCGGGTTTGAGTGTATGTCTTTGACCCATTTAGTCTTGTAAAACCCACGATACAGGAGACATCATAGGTTTGAGTATCGCTTTTTAATATTAACTGTCATACAAGCGTATTTTTCAATCTGATGAATAGTGTTAGATTTTTTAATTTAAAACAATTATTTCGCATAAAAAGATAGTTTTAAGTATTCATATTTTTTAAAATCAATCTAAATAGCATCTACATCACGAAACTGCAATTATTGTTGTGTCAGCAATGGCACATTACTAGCTCAGTGACGATTTAAGTTATGATCGAAGCTATCCAAACAGAGCCCTCCCGTTCCACTGATCCACTTGCGAATTTTTTTTTAACAAAATTTGATACATGCGGCTTCTATTGGAGGCTTTCTGTCTCTGAGACACTATCTCAACGTCCAGAGAGCAAAGGCCACACACGTGGCCCACTTTTCTCCCCCGTGGGAAACGAGACGTGACGAGTGGCAAACCACGTCGCCGCCATTTTGGTACGAGTCAACGAAATCTTACTCCCTGTTGTATTACCACGAGATGAAAGAAGGGAGAGAAATTAAAAGTAATGTATTTTTATTCAAAACTCTGACAACATACAACTGTATGACTTTCAATTATTTTTAAAGTCACTATGACGTAGACAGAGAATAGAAACACTGTGACCTAAAACATCTAAAATTCGAGTATTATAATATTGACCCGTTTACTAAATTATTACATACAGTAAAAAAATTGAGTAATCAGTACCTTTCGAATTAAATGGTTTGCAAAAAGATGCACGGGTGAAGCATGAATTTTGTTTATAAATCGAGAACAAAATGAAAAGTGCCTTTAAGACTGAAATACGGAAATGTTTACACACTACTGCTTTATAGCAGAATAACTGACACTGCAATGATATTTAACGAGATGGAATTGTTAATTTTCGACATTAATTTGCACACCATATCAGCAATGCAAAAGTTGCAGCTAGGAATCGTTCGTCAACCTCCATGCAGATTGACGAGCATGAAGTCTGGAATTGGATCTACTTTTTGTAAGGAAAAAAATTGATTCATACAATACACCTTAAAAAACGTTACTGTAGGTTCTTAGAAAAAAAATTGTAAGTACTGGATGATAAACCCAGCCTTTTTTAAATCTGTAAACAAATTTTTAATCTGTACTATTAACGTTATTTCATATCTGTAATTTGTTTTCTTTCCCTAAGTGTCAATAAACTTTTTAAGGTTGAATTTGATTTTATTTTATAAATAGATAACATTAAAGGTAAATTAAGTCAATGATGCAATTTAATTAAAATGCATTTTAAGACTATAATAAGTTTCGAGTAGTTTCGGCATCGAAATACTATTTTTCCTTTTTGTTTAACAACAATTTTCAAAATAACTGTTACTTAGGTGTGGCACACTTCTTAATAGAAACTTTTAAACTTAAATTTAACAGTATATCCTTAACTATAATAATATAAATCAATAATGACAATTTAAGTTAAATCTCGTTTTAGAAACAAGCTGCCGCTACTGAGACGAAAGAAAAATGCCAGTGCTAGAATCTTGTTGGTCACCATGTATTTGGTCTTCGACTGTGAAATCTGGCAGCAGAGCTGTTGCTGTGTATACAGCTGCAATGAGTTTGGTACTTATAACGTTTATAGCCTACCAAATGGATGGCGGAGATTCCACACAACTTTGGAACCCATTGTTTGAAGCTGATGTTAGAGGATGTAAGATTTATACAATCATTTATTTCGTTAATTAGTAGTTTGACCGTTATTTTATACTAGCTGATGCCCGCGACCTCGTCAGCGTGGTTAGAACATAGGTTTTTTAAATATCCCGTGAGAATTATTTGATATTTTGGAATAAAAAGTATTCTTAGTTTATCTCCAGGAGACAAGCTATCTCTGTGCTTAATTTAGTCAAAGTCGTAACAAACACAGAGGGACAGAGAAAGTTACTTTCGCATTTATAATATTAGTATGGATAACAGCCTGACTTCTAGTTGTGGAATTGACTAAATCACAATAACTCTCATAATATTAACAGCAGTGGTAAAAATTAACTAAACGTTTTTCATACAGATACTGTATTTGTTGTTGTTTTATAATAATATCTCTAATACTTAAGAACTTAAGTGAATTCTAAATTCCAAACCCATGATGTCATTGACTTGCTCAACTTTAAACCTTCCTCCTATCTTCCTCTTATCTAGTCCTTCTTTCTATCTTTTCTCATCTTATATTCTTTCCCTCGGTCTTGGAATGGTTTTCTTCCTATCTTCGTGTCATCAACACTCAGTAGGGCATAGGTCATGATTGCTCACAGTAGGTTGATCTGAGATCTGGTATTCCGCAATGCGCTATACTATCTCCAATATTATTTTCTGTTTTCATAAACTCTATCTTGTCCATTTTCGATTGTTCATACCATCTGTATACAGACAATCTACAAATGTATATGCATTTCCATTTTGATGATCTCCATAACACAATTTCCATACTGAATAACTATCTTAAAGCAGTATCTGACTGGTTGTCGCATTTAAGAGTATCTGTTAACTTGAATAAATGCCTTCCTTAAAAGTTATTTGTTTTGCTTCAAATTATTACATTACGATTCCACTCCTCACTTCTCCAAATTTGGTGGTAACTCCTTTATCATTCAGGCTGCAGTTCAAGAGCATTGTTTAAAAGAAATTGTGGATTCTTTTTTCAAATTTATTTCGAACCATTACATTTTCTATCATGTGTATTTCTGTATATGTATGTGTGTATGTGTGTTAGTTTATATGTATGTGCATATTTGTGTACCATTGTACATTTATCATAATTATATAATGCTATGTACTTTGAGTGTTTTTTGTAATTGTATTTTATATTTATTAATAACTTTAAGATTTCACAAATTAGTTTCTTTTGGATTTTACACCTGCCGCAATGTTTCACTATGCTTTGGGTTGACTAGCAGGGAATGCTAACTGGCATTAAGTCTGCTCATTGTATCCTTTTAGAGTAAACAAGTGGTAAAGTTTAAATAAAATAAATAAGAAATAAATATATGTATATGAATTAATTTCTCTTGTTGATTGTTTGATGTTCTTTTTTCAGCTTTGCAGGTGTTTGGCATTATCTTTATCCTGATTCTCGTTATTCTCATCATATCTTCAGTTTTAATGGTAAGCATTAAAAAAAATCCTCATAACATTTATTATAACATTTTTATATTCACTGTGGCCTGATATTGCATGACAGTCTGCAACACTTCATACAACAATATAATAATTTAATGCAAAACTGGTAAAATTTTATGATTATACGAGTACACCAGTTATATGATTAACTGGTTTAAAATTAACTGAAACAATTTAGTTTACCGGTTATGCATTTTTAACCAATTATGACACAACCTGTTAATTTCAGATACTTTTTTAGCAGGTGACTTTTTAATGTGTATTATTGATATACTAGAAACATAAGAAAGATAGACAGATAGATAGAAATGTTCTAGTCAAATTTATGAAAATATCACAATCAAATCAACACATACCTTTAATAACTAGTAACATTGTGTGCATATGCATGGTATAAAATAGGTATTTGAATTCTACGACAGCTAATTTGTCCGAAAAATTTCATTTCTTGTTGTTCAAACAAAATACAGACCTGTGGTAAAAAACATTCTTGGTGTGGCACTAGGTCTAATCAGACGAAAATGCTAATGAATTTAATGATTTCTTATATTTACGCGAACACTACACATTTAAATGAAACTAATTTTACGGATTTTATCGCGTTTTATTTTATTATTTATAACCCGACGTTTCGAGTGCTTTACAGCACCCATGGTCACGGGCGGACTGAGGTGACAGATGTCCCGATGTCATAGTTAACCCGGAGTACTTTCAGCTTTTAATTATTATTCCTTGTCCGATCTAATAGATAATAATTAAAAGCTGAAGGTACTCCGGGTTAACTATGACATCGGGACATCTGTCACCTCAGTCCGCCCGTGACCATGGGTGCTGTAAAGCACTCGAAACGTCGGGTTATAAATAATAAAATAAAACGCGATAAAATCCGTAAAATTAGTTTCAGCTAATGAATTTATTTTCGTTTCCAGGTCATAGGTATTAACATATGGATGAGAGGTTTTATTCTGCCATGGCTCATCACTATGGGAGTCATACTATTGTTTCAGCTAATTTTTGGTCTATGGCTCCTCGGTGGATACTATATTTATGTAAGTTATTGGATTTTTTTATACTTTGATATCCTCCTGGTCGATTTTCGACCACGGCGACAACTACCGAATACTGTCGGAAGTTAACAAATATGATGTTCTCTTTTTAAATTATGCCCCACTGTAGGATACACTTTATGGGTGGTAGGATTCATATGCAGGAATCCTTATAAGTAGGTCTTAGAGGGACGGGCGCAGTGTTGCCACACAGAATACTGCCTATACCGTTTTTGATTATGAATTTTACATGCACAACCAAAAACGGTATAGAAGTCAGGTTCTCTGACCACTCGCTGTTCTTCCCTATCAGAGGAACATCATCACAAAACAATGGTAGATTTAAAAAAAAATGTTTGGCAAACGAAATTTATATGTTGAAAAATAGAGAATTTTCATTTTTATTTCATTACATTGGTGCCATAGAATATAGGCGTTATAAATATAGCGAATATAGTTAGTTATCTTTGCTGCTATATCCAAATAGGCTTGGTAGTGGTGTAGCAAGAGATAAGAAATGTTACAACACTGAAAACCAATTGTTTACCATGGCTTACAAAGCAGGTACTTTTATTGTTGAGTCACTCAGCTATTTGACAATTTACAATTTTATTTACTGCTGCTATATATGATGATCATCTATATATATATATATATATATATATATATATATATGTATATATATATATATATATTATTTTTGTTTTTTTCAGTTGGACGCCACGTTTGCCGCCCTAGCTGACTTCCTATGGATGGCTTATAATGTAAGTAATATTTTATTTTTACTCTTTCACTAGTACGCGTGCATGCAAGTTTTTTTATTTTATTTTATTTGATAAAGTGACGAAAAGAGCAAATCGTTCACCTGATGGTAAGTGCAAAGTCTGCCCGTAACAAATTCTGAGTCACCCAAAACATTTCTCTGTGACACCACACTGCGCCCGTCACCCTGAGACATTAGTTCTTATGTCTCATATGCCCTGTGATTAGGCTAGCTCTCAGTGCCCTTCAAACCGAAACACAGTAATTTTTGCACACTACTGCGTCACGGCAGAATAACTGACCCTGGGGTGGTACCTACCTAGACGAATAAGGTAAGGTCCCGTCATGAAAAGCCATAATTTTTTTTAATTTAAACAAACATTCAAGGGCTCGATTCGGTTGGTGGTGGTAGAATTCCTGTGCAGGAATCCGTCTATGTAGGTAGCGCCGCAGGATCAGTTGTTCTATCGTGAAGCAGTATTGTGCAAACATTACTGTGTGTGTTTTGGTCTGAAGGGCACTGAGAGTAAAGTAAAACAGTGAAAACCAAGCATTCAGTGTTTAATTAATATAACTATAGGCCGTTTTGGGTATAATAATTATTTACGATACTGTTTTTATTTATTTTTGTTTGTACAATTCCAGATTTACTGTTGGCTGTGTGTGTTCTCCCAGTACCAACTAATACTGCAGATGCAGTCGCCGAATATTGAGATCCTAGTTGAGTACTAACTGTAAGTTCCAGTCGACAGTTACATACATTAACAAAGTTAAGTTTGATGTGTTGTTATATGATGCATTTTACAATGACAGAGACAGCATTACATACTCCCAAGTATTGACATCAGTTTAAACTGATTTTTTTACAAATTTAAATTATAAATGATAATCAGTTGGCGTTATATAGATATTTTTTTTATTTAGAATCCATTTATTAACTATATTACTTATTTATATTTCGTTATATATGTAATGTATAAAATTTTAAATTACTTACTCTTGAATTAGGTTTATATTATTCAATAAAATTGCCATATATATAGGACTGTTAATAAAATATTTTGCTAGTAATAGAATAAAACGTCAATCATTTTTCAATTTGAGAACAACATTGTCATGGACATAATTGAACTTGTCATTTTTATTTATTTATTCCGTCCAGTCATATTTTGACAAATTGATAAAATTTTAGATTGTGATAGAAGATTAGTAATTATGTTATATCTGATGTTTCTATGTTGTTAAATTTAGTTTGGCGTTAAGAAAATTCATAAATGATACTAATAAATCATGATTAACTAGAAAGCAAAATAAACATTATTATTTCTTGCAACATTAATGTAGCATTATTGTATATTACTTGCTTATGAAATGTTTTAGACTATGTTTATTTCGATTCAGTTTACATTTTTATTTTTAAAAATACAATGCCCGTCTTTTTTGAGTTCTCGAAATTGTATTATTTTTAGAAAAATTTGACGTCACGGATATTTTTAACAGTCGTCGTCGTCGTCGTTTCAGCCTATCAATAGTCCACTGCTGAACATAGGCCTCCCCGATAGATTGCCACAAAAGTTTGTAGCTCTCGTTTTGGGGGGATTTTGCCACAGTTGCCACGCTTGGCAGACGGGTTGGCAACCGCAGTTTAAACAACTATCTGTAGGTCATACAAATATTTGTCCCGTGCGGGAATCGAAGCCGCGACCCGCGGCGCAGAAGTTAAGCGCTTAGCCACTGCGCCAACCGAGCCGATAACCCTTAAATTGATAATGTTCACTGATATTTACACATAAAACATAATATTATTGCCAATTGTTTAACTAAATACAACTAGTTAATTAGTTAAACTTTTATATCTTGAAATATTTAAAATTATAGATTTGATTTTGTTAACTTTAAAACCGTCGACGCTGCCAATTTAAGGGTTACTGTTTCGAGTTGATGGATTGATTTTTCTTAGTTGGACGTAGTTTAGCAGATAGTGTCCAAGCCACAAAATTGTATAAATATAGTTATTGGTACCAAAATGGTCTACTCAATAGGGTCCGCAAAACAGATCCGAGAAAAATCAAAGGAAAGCCACCCTTTTATTGATATCGGGAACCGAACCACATGTATGTTATGACACATATTATTTATTTTGCCAATGTGTGTAATGACTGGCTGTATATAGGGGGTACTGGTCCCCACACTTATGTATGGTAGCGAATGCTGTGTCTGGCAGAAGAAGCATGAAAGTAACATTAACGCTGTGGAAATGAGAAGTTTGAGAAGTACAGCTGGAGTTACTGATCTAATCTGAATCTAATCTGATTGACAAAGTGAGAAACAGCGTGACAAGGGAACGTTGCGGTGTGGTTGAAGATGTAGTGAAAAAGATAGAGAAAGGGATACTTAGATGGTTTGGGCACGCAGAGAGGATGAATGAAAGGAGATTGACGAAACAGTTTTATAAGGCAAGTGTGAATGGGAAAGCCGGTAAGGGTCCACCTAGGCGTACGTATCACAATCTGATCGGTGAACTTTTGAGGAAAGGTCACGTTAAAAGTACCCGCAACCGACGAGCGTTTGTGAAAACGCTAATGAAAGTAGAAGAAGCTAAAGATGTGTGTCAGGATCGTAGCAAGTGGCAAGATGTGGTCTCTGCCTACCCCAATGGGAAAGAGGCGTGACTGTATGTATGTATGTATGTATCTAACGTCAAAAAATCTGATGACAGCATCACTGAAGAATACCACTTTTAAACTTTAAAATGTCAATATCTCAAAAGTGATTTTGTGTGGGTTGAGTCCTTTGTGCTAAACTATCTTTTATACTGCAAAATTACTGTTTGTAGGTTAAGTAATTGTGTATATATTAATAATGCTTTTATCGAATAGAAACAACCCCACCACCGACGAGTAGAGTAGACGACGGGTACTTCTACGCCGCGGGTCTTGGGGTCGAATCCCAGCCGGAGCCAATTTTTGTGCAAAACCACAAATTGTTGGCTTTAGGGCCTGGTTGTAATGGGCATGTGAAATTTATGTTTGTAAAAGGCACCTACGGTACAGGAGAAATCGTAATGTGGGGAATTTTTTTAAATATATGTCGTGAAATATGAACATGATACTTCTTAGATTGTCTAAAAAACGGAAAACATATGTTTTTCATCGACTTTTATCATTCAGCATTTATTGTCTTTGTTACGTTTAAAAGAAATGTTAGTTGTATGATGTGTAGAAAACTGCCAGACAAAGAATTTTACGTATTTACATTAGACGTATTTTGGAGTTTATAGTGTTTAGTGCGATCATTCTCGAATGAAAATCTATTTTTATTATTGTAAAAGGCATTTTAAGCCAGGGACTGCTGAGATAATCCGTTGGAGAGGGTTAGAAGTAGAGATGCAACGAATATTAGGCAACCATTCGGTATTCGGCCTATTCGGCCATTTTTTTAGTATTCGGTATTCGAATTCTACTTGCTATTCGGCCGAATACCTTAATACTTTTTTCCTTCTCCGCCACTCGAGTTTTTGCCTTTACATAGCATACCCACAGCTAACTTGGAATCTTCACTGAAAATTTCAAAAAAATTCCAAATAGGAGACTTTTTATTTACAACTGAAGCCATTTTAGACAATATACATAATTTTTTAAAGCGATATCACAAAATACAGCAAGTTGTGTCACGACTTGCCGGCTACTGAGCTAAATACTCCCCGTGTCGTGAAACGTGTCGTAACTTGTTCGCGTGAAGTGTACTGGATCTCCCGCCGAATATTCTGTATTCGGCTGAGAACGCCGCCGAATATTCGGTATTCGGCCAAATCACTATTCGTTGCATCTATAGTTATAAGTGATTATTTTGAAGAGGTTAAATTGAATACCCTTGCATTGGATAACCTTTTTATAAGAATGATAATTTGGAACGAATAACACCAACAAGTCAAACTTCCCGCTTACCAATATCACCCGCGACGACAGCGGTTCCCTTTGAACGGGTAAACCTTATGTGCTTCTTAAGAATTACATTTTCAAACGGCTCACCACTTATTGTTCGAAGAGTTGTGAAATTTGTGCGAATTCGATATCTGCTCCCAGTCCCTAGCGTCTATTATCATCATCATTTCAGCCTATCGCTAGTCCACTGTTGAACGTACAGACAGTACAGGCCTCCCCCACAGATTGCTGCAAAAATTTGTAGCTCTCATTTTGGGCGATATTGCTATAGCACGCTTGGCAGGCGGGCATTTTCGCTCTGTCGACTTTTACGACACCCACGGGTTGAGATGGGGTGGTAGATTCTCTTCAGCCAGGTACCACAACACAGCGTCTATTATAGTATATCTAATATAGTATGTGTTTATTAACAGCAAAGTTTAGTTAAGGTTATGTTGTAATTACAGTAAAAAGATTAAATTAATTTTTTGTATGCACTGAAATTTATTAGTATTGTGTCCCAGTGGAAGCTATTTTGAGATAAGCTATTTGACAATTTTCAGATTATAAGACCCACCTATAGAATACTGTATAACACAAGTTTTTTTAACTAAAATATTATATGATACAGTCAAATAACATGCTTTACCTACGTTTTATCGTTAACATTACTTAAACAAATAGATGGTTACCGCTATCAAAACATAAGGCTTACCTTTAATACCTTCCGGGTAGGATTCCTATGCAGGAGTCTGTCTAGGTAGGTACCAACCCAGGGCCAGTTATTTTGCCGTGAAGCAGTAGTGTGCAAACATTACTGTTTTTCGGTTTTGTTTTTGTTTTTGAAGGGCACTAAGAAATAGCGTAATCACTGGGCATATGAGAATTAAGAACTGATGTTTTAGGATGACGGGCGCAGTGTGGTATCACACTCAAATGTTCTGAGTGACACAGCATTTGTTATGGGCAGACGTTACACTTACCATCAGGTGAACCTTTTGCTCGTTCCGTCACTTTATGCAATAAAAAATGATAATTATTTGTTTACCCTCTAACCTAAAAAAATTGACGTACCCAAACGAAGAGGTGATTCTTTTAAAGGCTTAAGGAGATGAAAGGCAGACTACCCAGTTACTGAAATAACCTATTGATTTGGGTAACCTAAATGAATAGGTAAAGTTAGGAATAAATATTGAAAAGCTTAAGCAAATGAAGGGCTTATGAGCGAACGCTTAAAACAGAAAATTGTATTTATCGATATATTTTCTAACCATTGTGATTGTTTAAATGATAATATAAATTGAACTGACCATATCGAATTACCGCCATCTTTTTACAGTTATTATGATCTGTTTTCAGTATTCATATTGTAGCGTAATAAATTGTTGACTCTTTTGTAACAATACGATTTTTTTTTTCAAAAATAGTATGAAGTACTGCCACACAATTACACAATTCGTTTCAGCCTATCACTAGTGAACTGCTGAACATAGGCCTACCCCATAGATAGCCACAACAGTTTGTAGCATTTATTTTGGGGGGATTTTGCCAAAGTTGCCACGCTTAGAAGGCGGGTTGGCAACCGCAGTTTATTTATTCATGTTCCCGGGTGCTGCTGCCCATCTCCTGGTTGTAATTTTCCCCCTGTCGACTTTTACGACACCCACGGCTTGAGATGGGGTGGTAGATTCTCTTGGGCCGCCACCACACAATTCACGGACCTAAATAATTTGCCACCTTGTTTTCCAAAGTCATAAGCAGCATTAACGGCTAAACAGTACCGTTTTCGCCAGCTCCGCTTGGTCACTACTCTCTGATTTGCCTGGGGGTATATTAGAAGGACACTCAAGCTTTAATTGTTAGCTTGGACGAAACCCTTTGGAGCATCTATTCTAATACGTTTCCCGAGAGTTGTGCAAATAGATAGCAGTTTCTTACGGAGCGGAACACACGTTTGTGGGCAATTTGAGACCTTTTTCACTTGTCGTATCTGTTATAAAATCATCATATCAATATCTATTCGCTTTAGAGAAAAATGAACGGAATGTCCTCTCCATTCCATACGTTTTTCTGTTAGCGACTTCTTATAGCAATATACCTTCAAAGTATATGGGGAAATTATATAGGGAATGAAAGTTTCACTGTCGTGCTACCCATCGAAAGTCTTAAACTTTGTTCACCTCCACCATGATCGGCGGTTCACTACAGTGTGTTTATTGTGTTGTTACATTGTAACCGCGAACGATTGTACAATCGTATCAATTTCCACCAGCGGTATTCTCCTTAAAATTTTAATTATACAAAGTAATTTTCTAGAAGACTGTGCAAAATTCTGAAAATTTTAAGACTGGACGCAATGTATTTGCATCGCCAGAGATTGAAAACTGGAACTCCACATACTGGAAAAGCGATAAATTTGTATTAAACTTTTACTTATTAAAATGTTTATAAGTTGATTTCATCTTTAGAAAATAATTAAGCCTAGACTTAATTCTAAACAGTGCCTGATAGCAATGTAGTAATATTCTATTGTAATGAAACTATACTAAAGAATAGAATACTTTAAAATTTAGTCCTAAATCAATGTATGTGTTATTTAAAGTCCTAATTCATAATTAATATATATTATCTACTATTACTATTGACTATTGCAATTATAGTATTGTTGGCACCCGACAAATGGAGTGAGAGTGAACGGAGTTTTTAAAATTTCATCATTTCGTAATCACATTTAATAAAATCCATATTAATATTATAAATGCGAAAATAACTCTATCTGTCCCTCTGACTGTTTGTCACTTTTTCACGGTTCAACCGCTGAACCAATCTTGACAAAATTTGGCGATAGAGAAAGCTTGCATCCTGGAGATGGACTATTCTCATGGGATATTTGAGAAACCTTTATCCACGCTGATGAAGTCGCAGCCATCAGCTACTAGTAAAATATAAAATAATTCTTACTTTCTGATTGCTTCGGTTTGTATGCTCACTAAATTTTATCTGTCATTTAGTAATTGTTTTTTTTATAAAGATTTAAGTATTTTTTCTTATGAATTATAAAATGATTATTTGCTATTGTCGTAGTTCATAGTAATATTACATAATACATAACTTTAGTATAGTTTCTACCCAATTGTGTTTAGGGTTAAGATTAAAAAAGATTTGACTATCCGTCCAGTATACATTACTTATTAAATATATTTATTATAAGTGTACCTTTTGTAATATTTGTATGATCAAAAATGCATTTATATATTTGCAATATGTTACTTTTTGGTCTGTATGCAATAATTTTTATGTAACTGTTATATCTTATAATAATAATCAATGTTTAATTAAATAATAATCTTTGTTATAAAGATAATTCATTTTTACAATTTATTTGAATCTAAAATATATTTAATTTGGTATTCTCTTAAGTATATTCCACATACGATTATTGATAAGTCAACAGCTTCGTGAATTGTGTTCTATAGTTGTAATAAATTTTAATTACGATTTTTGTACGAGTTTTATTTGTTCCTACTTATTGAATTTGTGTATGCCCACCGTGCACAGTACTCCGCTTATTGCTAGTGCAAAAGTAGCATATTCAAGTATAAATAATAATTTTCATCGGTCATTTTATGAATTAAATATCTAAAAAGTATGCAGTGTAGAGGCATAGAGGTAAGATTGTATACATGAGAGGCGACGAAGCCGTCTAGACAGAGCAATTGTACGCTAAGTGCGAGGCGAGGTCATGACCCATAGTGGCCTCTGCAGTAGGACTTATGTTGGATGGCTATCGCATCGGGCTCCCGTATAGACAAAATTTTTAAGCCATTTATTTATCGAAGTGCATTCAGTATTAAGATGAATTACGAAATACAACGTACGTTTATACAGATATTTGTTCGATATTATTAGTACTGTAAGAAAAATGTTACCGATTAAATAGAAATCTTTAGCGTAATTTATTTAAACTTTTTAATGGGTACGTTTATTTTTAAGAAACACTTTTATTATTGGAGAAAGTGACTGGACGAGCAAAACATTCACCCGATAGTAAGTGGAACGTCTGCCCATAACAAATGCTGTATCACCTAGAACATTTCTGTGTGACAACATACTGCGCCCGTCACGCTGAGACATCAGTTCTTAAGTCTCATATGCCCAGTGCTAGCTCTCAGTGCCCTTCTAACCGAAACATAGTAATGTTTACACGTTATTGCTTCACGGCAGAATAACTGTCCCTGGGATAGAACCTACCTAGACGGATTCCTGCATACTTGTACGTGTATGATACGAGTGGATATATTTGTAATTTTAGAATGTGATGTCTTCCTGGTCGAGTTTCGAACACTGTGACAACTATGGGATTGCCGAATACTATCGGAAGTTATCAACTGCGCAAGAGATATTATAGTGCCTCAAGTTAAGCGCAAACACAGGGGCACTCACTAGTCTCAACCTATCTATGCCTGCTGAACCTCTCATGCAAAAAGGTCGCAGGTAGGCTAGGGTGCACCCTAGCCTACCTGCGACCTTTTTACTGGTGGTAGGATTCCTATGCAGGAGTCCGTCTAGGTAGGTACCACCCCAGGGCCAGTTATTCTACCGTGAAGCAGTAGTGTGCAAACATTACTGTGTTTCGGTTTGAAGGGCACTTTGAGCTAGCGTAATCACTGGGCATATGAGACTTATGAACCTATGTTTCAGGGTGATGGGCATAGTGTAGTGTCACAGAAATTTTCTGGGTGGCACAGCATTTCATAGGGGCAGACGTTGCACTTACCATCAGGTCAAAGTTTTGCGATCGGTTTAGGATATATTGCAGGATCATACAAAATTGTGTTAAAAATAACAAGGAAAATAAAACCAGTCACGTGAAAATTCTTAATAATTATTTTATTTGGAGAAATAAAATTTCTTTAATTTTCGCTTTATCAATTAAAATAAAAAAAAACTGAATTTTTCAGGTCTTGAAAAAAAATTAAACATAACAGATATTCGCGATACAAGCCTATTCCCAATTTATTATATTAATTACAGCTTTATTACATTTTTAATGATAATTGCTTAAATTTACGATACATTAACGAAGCCTTTAGAAATCAAAATGAACCAACCTTTACTCGTATTGCACAGTAATATAATGTATAATATTGAATTTAAATATTATTGTATAATACCTAAATTTTTATCTATAAAAATTACACTTCTTTTCTCAGTTACTTTAATGTCACAGGGATAAAACTGGAATGATTTGAGTATTTATATAAATTATAAAATAATTTATTTGTCATGTAAAAACGAAAATAAAACCTAAATGATCAACTTTAAAATGGCGAGTTCAAAGTTTCAAACACAATTTTGTAGAAACTTTTTATAATTAAAGTAAAATATCGTATAACTACAATCGAAATTACCATTAAGCGGCTTCGATGTAATTACTATTATTAATAATTTACATGTCTTATTTTTAATTTGAATATTATATTTAAAACATTTTATTAAAAAAAAAAACAAATATAACAAAAGTCTTTGAGCCTTGACAACTAAAAAGTGGCCATCTTCTAGCAAACAATATTATGTACAATGATATCTTATTATTAATAATAAAAATAATATACAACTTAATTTCTAAAATTTACAGAATTCAAGACACATTTATCCTTAAAAACAGTCGGGAATTGTACAATAATTTACACAAAAGCTTACTTTAACAAATTAATTGATATGCAACAAGCTATATATCATAGCTGTTTTATATTGTGAAAGAACAATATCATTTGCTATGTTACATGAAAAATATAAAACAATCTTCTAATAAAACTTTCTTTTTCTCTATTTGTACTTCATAGACAAAGAGATCAAATCGAAATTTTGACTATACAGCCTATTCTGACCATAAACAAAATGCTCTAATACCATAAACATTTTTTTAAAAATAAAAATTAATTATCATGGCTATTCTACTACGCCATAGCAAAAGATATTGAACAACCGTTTTTCAAACCTTACAAACGTCGAGCATTATACTTTGTGAATTGCCTGCATACATTGTTAAATATTAAGTACATGAGCAATATTATAAAATAGTAATTGCACATTTCGTAATCAAGCAGAATGAGTCTACACACAATGAGCACCATTTTTTGGCACAACTCTATAATATCTTCAAATGACACTGTAATAGTGGAAAAATATTTTAAGTTAAAATTTCCGACCGTAAAAATATTTTTTATTCCGTATACAATGAAATTTTAACTAAAATGACAGGCTCCATTTTTGTAACTTATAATACTGCATGATATTTTCGAATACAAAAAAAATATCATTAAAACGTCTCAAAATTATAAACGATAACATTAGAACCGTAGAATACGTAACAACGAATTTAAAACGACAAAAATAACCAACGCCATACATTTGGCAAACGTTTGGGATTCCATTATCTACTATCGCGAATATGGCTATGACCCAGCGGAGTACCAATTTGTATTTGGTGGCGCTGTTTTATCTACTGATTGGTGGGAATGAGACGGATGCGCAGAATGCGCTTGGGGATGGTAGAGATGGAATGATGATGGTGGATGGAAAAATTGAGATTGGTCTAATGGGGATGCATAATCTAATGCCCCGGGAACCGCTGAATAGGCTTGGGGTTTTAAGGGTAAAGGAGGTTCGCCTAAATACGAGTGCCTTAATGCATCGGAATAAGCGCTATTATCGTATGATATTGCATATTGCTGTTTATCTCTAGGAGAAACTGACCCTGGTGGAGTCATCGCTGAGTGATAATCACCGTAACTGGTGTAAGCTAATGACCCGATTTCGGTGCCTTTATGACCCAGTTGTTCACCATAACCTGACCCTTCGCTTCCAGGTGGAGTAGGCAATGGCCCAGTCTGTCCATCACTTGAGTAATAGCCACCACCTCTTCCATCCCCTAAGAAGTTACTGCGTATAACACTTTCTCTGTTCGCATAAAGTTGTCTTAGTAAAGCTGATGCCGGATTTGGAGTGTGATTACTAGGTATCTGTCGGTTAAGGTGGTTTAAGTGATGATTTTGGGTGCCTATCCATTGTATAGTCGATTTCTGCTGTTGCTGCTTTAACAGAGCGTCCGTGGAAAAGTCGGTCGGTCTGTGCGAAATTTCCTTTCCATCCATTGCGACTGATGGCAAATGTTTGGACATTGCATTTTCCAAGTCTCTCACTGACGTCGCATCGCTCGCGCCTTCTGGTATTGCCAGGTTTGTTTTCGACATATCTCTCTCAGCGGGAGATATTGCTGCACCGGGATTGGAACTGCTCTTCCGTCTTTCTTCGTCTCTTTCTGTTTCATCTTCGCAATCAGTAGTATGCTTTCGTTTTTTCAGTCTTCTTGCCGGCGTGATTGGTGAGGTTCTCTCTGTGTTAGTGTGAAGAGGTAACGGTTGGGTATCGTTAAGTCTAGTTAGGTGTGTGACGTCGGACGTCGGTGGTACAGTTGAAGCTGATTCAGAGTTTGCAGGTGCTTCGGTTCTTTCTGTGGTATGGCGCGTTGGTGGAGGTGGGGCACCTGGAGTGTCGGAGTCTGGGGGTCCGTTGTCAGGATCTCCAGTAGCTTCTTCGCGTTTTACTCCTTGGACACTTTCTTCTAGTTGACAGCAATCCATTACCGTGTTGGGATATTCACGCCCACTAAAAAATAAAACATTATTTAGTTTTTTATTTGAGAAAGTGATGAGACGAGATAACCGTTCACCTGATAGTAAGTTCAACGTCTGCCTATAACAAACGCTCTATCACTCAGAACATTTCAGTGTGGCACATCACTGCACCCGTTCCTCTAAAACAACAATTCTTAAGTTGCCCAGTAACTACACTAGCTCTCACTGCCCCCACAGACCGAAACATAGTAATGTTTGCACACTACTGCTTCACGGCAGAATAACTGGCCTGCGGAGGGACTTACCTAGACAGACTCACGCTTAGGAATCCTACCACCAGTTATCTATTATTCTGTTCATTTTATGCAAGGGATCCTTTTTTAAGTTGTTTACGTGGTGAGACGATTATCGATGATGGGGCAGTTTTGTTAACTAGAATTAGCTGTTCTTACCCCAGGGTTTATATTTTAATTGTATAGTTGAGGAAGTTTAATTTTTCTTATTCATTAGTTTAATATATCTAAGCAGAGTTTAAAATATTCGCTTTATTGTAACTTACCTTATCACATAATTCACACATATGATGTTTTGCTCCTCGGCATTTTTGGACGAGCAGACGACAGTGGCACACGTCTGCATCCAAGTGTACCCACCGAGCTTATTCATCAGCCGGTAGTAATGAGTTAATACTTGTCCCTTGTTCATTACTGCAACAAATTATACAACTTTTAATGTCTATTTAACATCTACTTTTAAAAAAAATTATAATCAGAGTATTGGTAATTCAGGGTGCCTTAAATGTTGTGACTTTTAATAAATAAATTTAAACGTGAGTTCGATCCTCGTTAGCGGTACCTTTAAAATGATTTAACCCGTATTCGGCAGTCAAAGAATACATTGTAAAAAACCTACGTATTTGAGGAATTAAAAATATTTGAAGGACATGTGAATTTCGAGAACCGTCCTGTAGCATTGTGGCGGACTCATCTTGAATTAAAAATATCCTTAAAAATGAGAACTGTTCTTAATAGGGGAATTTTTATATGCATCTACTGTAGTGGCGGCTCGTTAAAAGAACACTACCACTCCATCTTATCCAATGGATCTCGTAAAAGGCGAGTAACGAATTAAACTGCACTGTGCACCCAACAGCGCATGGTGGCGATGGGCTCACCACCTATCACACCAAGTGCATTATATAGTTTTAGTGAAACGTGGATTGTGGCAGTCATCTGTTTTTGCAGTGAGTGTTCAGTCTCTGACTACCCCTTATGGGATACAGTCGTGATCTTATGTATGTATGTATGTATCTACTACAAGGAGATACGAAGGAGGCCTAATCAAAAACATAAAAATGATGTAGCTACTAGCACTAATCACGATAAAAATGCAAACTAAGAAAGGGTTTGTGGTTTTTTTAGGTCTTATGCTTCACCTCAGAAGTCTTGAAAATTTAAATTTTAATGTAACTAAATCTTGTATTTTTAAAATCAAATTAAGTTTTTTTTGTTTTATATTAGTTTATTTTTTATTGTTTATTACATAAAATCAATACGGTGTGTATTGATTTTAAGTAAAAGAGAGTTTGTTCACAGTAACATAAATCGATCATTGTAATATATCCTTAATCTTAGGGCTAAATTGGGCGGACTTAGGGCGGATTTCACCGTTGAAACTGAACACCGAAAAACCGAATACGCGATCAGTTCAAGCTGAACGAAGTTTAAGCGTCTAACTGAGTTCAATTTCACCAACATCAACTGAACGCGATTAAAGCTAAACTCAGTTCAAATTCTGAACGCCCAATTTTCTTGTTCTTATGCTCTTTAAACGCGTTTAGAGAGCTGTCATTGTCAATTGCACAACTACTCGTATGTAAACACAATAAATATTTTTAATACCTTTTGTTTATTGTTTGTATACCTATGTGTCTTACGCATAAAAACAGGCTGTTTGATGTCGCAAAATAATAAATACATCGAGTTTTCGTTTTAGACTGTAACGATATTTCACATAAACTTCGTTTTTCTGAACGCGATCAAAATGGAGCCGGTGAAATCGGTTAGACGAAAACCGAGTTCAAATGATACATTTGAACTAAGTTCAGTAAAACGTGGTTTTATTAAACTTGGTTTCCAAAGCGATCGGTGAAATCGGGTCTTAATGCCTTGTGGCATTCTCTGTCAGTCAACCCTGGTTTAAGGTGAAAATATATAACAATTATAACAAAATAATTACAAGTATAAATAAATAAAATCAAATTATCTGTTTATGTCACTGTTCTCACAGGTGTTTCAAACAATATGCCGTAAAAGAACTGATTGCTCATCAAGGAACCAAAAGTAGGTTTGAAGACTTAAAAGGGTATGTTAGCCGCAGTGACCTAAAGCCTTCTAATCCTAACCTTGAATTAGTACCCTAAATTGATGTTTGATGACGATATTATTCATTCTATTCTAAACAATAAATTCGATAAGCTGAAGCGAAGTAAGTTTCACGCCACACTGTTGCGTAGCATAAAACTGCAGACATTTATATTAACGATTATTATTTAGAATTAAACTGGTTGATATTTAATGAATAGTAAAACTATATTATATAATGTTTTCTTTTATTTACGCGAATATTACATATTTAAATAAAACTATTTTTTACGGATTTTATCGCGTTTAATTTATAACTATTTTTAACCCGTCGTTACTATATTATAGTTAAAGTATTATCAGAGGAAGAGGAATTAATAATTGTGTGAGTATGAAATTTGTTTTCAATAAAATATTAGACTAATTCTCAACAGGCGATAAATTATTATAATGATGTAAAAGTCGACAGAGGGAAAATTAAAACGAGAAGATGGGTAGCAGCATCTTTCTGGAACATATGAACTGCGGTTGTCAACTCGTCTGCCAAGCGTGGCAACTACGGCAAAGTCCCCCCAAAATTATAACTACAAACTTTTGTTGCCTTCTATTGGGGGGGACAATGTTTAGCAGTGGAAAGCAAGATGATGTAGATAATGTTTCGTTTATGATTATGATAGTATGTAATTTTTGTTTGATTTCTGCAACTACATATTTTAAAAATTTATGAAATAAAAATCTTATTATTTACAAATTTCATTTGTTCTAGTGCCTAATCTAGTTCTAGTTCCGAATCTTTTGTTGTTTGCTGTTAGTCCTAAGGTTACAATTAATAATCTGGACAAATTTTGTGTCAGTAGCTTCAGTGTTTTAAAGCTGATATGTTCGTTCAGATAGATAATAATTATCTTTTTACATAGTTATTTATTATTTTAACTTAAGAGTTTCCTTCGCATTTGATGGGACTCCTAATTAATCGAATAATATTTTCTCTTTTTTAAAGTTTCTACAGCATTTAAGCGAAAAATTAAAAGAAATACTGCAGTTACATCGCGCTATAAAACTAATGGCTGAAAATTTCCGCGCGAGTACAGTCAAGTTTATCAGCACATTTATAATTAAACACGGGCAGAAACAATGTGAATGACACGTGTATTGTGCTACGTGAATCATTAGTGTCGAGTCGGTTTTTGGTTTTGTTGCCGTATTGTTTATTGTCGGCTGCCGTTTTTTAAACCAATGCGCTTGGACTCGGTCCAACGGGTGAAACATTAAAGGCGCCATTTGTCGATTGTTGAAACTCATTGTTGTGGTACCCTACGATATCTTTGCCTATTTAAAACAAATCTACGTAATTGTTTTATGTTTATATCAATACAGACAATCCATGCGTGGATATATGACAAAATATTTACTATAGGATTTAAAGGCCTTGTTCTGGATATATAATTTAAGTCCTTCACAATCTTTAAAATGTCAACTTATAATTTAGTCAAATGGCAAAGGTGCCAAGAGTAATAGATAATGAATGTAGCACGTAATGGGTTCGCCTGTAATGGAATATGTGCAGAAAGAAAAAACTAAGCACAATATATACATAAATTTTAAATATATATATATATATATATATATATATATTACTGGTGGTAGGATTCCTATGCAGGAATCCGTCTAGGTAGGTACCACCCCAGGGCCAGTTATTCTGCCGTGAAGCAGTAGTGTGCATGCATTACGGTGTTTCGGTTTGAAGAGCACTGTGAGCTAGCGTAATCACTGGGCATTTGAGACTTAAGAACTGATGTCTCAGGGTGACGGGCGCATTGTGGTGTCACGCAGAAATATTCTGGGTGACACAGCATTTGTTGTGGGTGGACGTTGCAGTTTCGTCACTTTCTACAATAAAAAAAATGTTCCGTAACGTCTTTAGACGGTTTTTATACATCTCACAAGCTACATTCTATTATCTTCTTGTAAGCTACCTTATGGTAAGTAGTCATCAATGATAGTAGTCAAATATTTATCGACTAAATCCTTAAATCCATCTCATATATGAACAGATATTTAAATGTGCCAAATAAGAAAAAAATTAAGAAGAAATTTATTTTATTTATTGTTTTTAATTATTTATTTAATCTTTATTGGTTAACTTACACTGTCGATGACAATGAGCGGAGATAATTCGTTTTCCTATAGGTATTCTTACCAGTCAAGTCATGATTATGGTGAGAACTTCTGATAGTTTGATTATTATGTCATAATATATCCATACTAATATTATAAATGCGAAAGTAACTCTCTCTGACTCTGTTTGTTTGTTACTTTTTCACCGTTCAACAGATCTTGACGAATTTTGGCACAGAGATAGCTTGCATCCCAGAGACGGACATGGGATGCTTTTTATCCCAGAAAACCCAAATAATTCCCACGGGATATTTAAAAAACCTATTTCCACGCGGACGATGTCGCGGGCATTACCTAGTTGGATATAATTTACAAAAATATTCATTATAAATTCCACATTAATTTATTATTATATAGGTAAAATAGTAAAATAAAACAAATTATAAACACATAAGTATTTCCGTACATAGTACACGAAAAGGTGAGTGTGTGGTGTGGATGTGTAGTGTGGTGGGCTTGTGTTATATGAAACTCATCGTATGCACCTGAATGATATGCTATTTGAAATACAGTTTTTCTTACTTGAAATACTACCTTTATATAGAATTATGGAAAATATGGATTAAAACATATTATTATGTAATGACATAAAATCGCTCTTCTACGATACAGTCTATTTCTCAGAATCTATGAATTGTAATTCCATAGTACCTACATTCAGCGGCAAAGTTTTATATTGTCGGAAGTCCCTGACATAAGTATAGAATTTTATTGCCTTATGTACAAAATTTGAATATCAGGCGGTCAGTTATCGTTGCTGGCAACATCAGAAATCCTGTCCGCGTATATAGTTGTAACCAAATTACCCGCTTTCTAACAAACGTCTTTAGTTTTATGGTAATTCCTACAATTGGTATTCTACACCCGGGTTGTCCACATTTGACCGGCATCTGCAGAGACATTGTGCATTTTAAATTCAAATTAATTGTCTCGTAAAGCTATCAACGGTTTTGGTGCTAGAGAAAAACTATGACGTTACGCATTCGTGATTGGTGTATCTAAACGTCGGCCATCTTGTTTGGTTTTGGCGCGAACGGTGACACAACCGTTGCATAATGGTTGTTCTTCAATTCGTACTGTTTCTTGTGGTTTTTTGCAAGTGAATCCTTGCTGACGCATTCTTATTGTCATTGCTGCGCATATTTCGCATTTCAACAAGATGTATGTGTTTTTTAAGCTTAATTAAGACCTTGCATAAAAATAATATTAATTAAGTGGAAAGTTAACTTAATAAATAATAATAATTTATTGCAAAATTATGTTAACGAATCTATTACGTTTTCAGTGATCGAAAAAAAAAACTTTATAGTTCATTATTCTAATTTTTAAACCTTTTTTACTACACGGTTTTATAATGATTAAGGCGAAAATAACATACATACATACAATCACGCCTTTTTCCCAAAAGAGGGAATTTCGTCCCCGCAGGAAACGAGACGTGACGGGTGGCGAACCACTTCGTCGAAAATAAGAATACAGTCATAATTTCGAGTTATATAAATAATGGTTAGGAGGCTAAAGCTATGTTAGAAGACATTAGGGAATGCTATTTCCCACGTCTTCGCCGAGGGAAAGGAAACCGAAATGACAGTAGAGAATTATTATTCAAATCACAGCCTGTATGGAGACGAGGCGGCGCGTATGGCGTCAGCCTAAATTGTATTCCTTTGACGAATACGCAAAAGGTAATGATATCAGGAAGTATGTTAAACTTGTATTATGATGTAGAAAAGATGTCTTTTGGTTTTATTTTAAAACTCATAAAAAGCACAATAAAATCTAAACATTATTTTGATTTTAAATAAAGTTAAGACTAGCAATTCCATAATAATAACTACTATCGTGACATTGTTAACTATTTTAAAGTTAACAGATGACCTGAAAATCCAATAATAATATAAAAAAGAAAATAAGAATATAAAGAACGGATAAGAAGAAAAGAACATAAACGGTTAAGTCATATTTAGAAAAAGCAAAGAATGCGGAAACTACGTAATGTGGCGACGTTAGAAATTGGTTCGTACAACCAAAAGTTACCCTCGAAACTCAGCGCAGTCATAAATTTCCTCGTTACGCACCTCCTTGGACTGCCAGTCGTCTTGACATGGATTTCTATATGGCTCAGACTGAATACAAATCGGCTCTTGCGACATTTACTGCCGATTTCATCACGCGTACTGGGTCATGGGTGGACAATAGATACATTGATGATCGTAATTAAGAACAATTGATGATTAATACGCATATAATAAGTTAGTTGAATGTTACCACTAAATCATTTCATTCATATTTTCATATTGAGCGGATAACAAACTTTGACTTATTCTCAAGAATGACAAATGTGGAATGGCATACAATGTTAGTTGAACTGTTCTTTACGCAATAAGTATACATAAGTATGTATATATAACCTAATGTGTAATTAGTTTCCTAAAACGAAAACGATTAACTTGGCTTTAACGATTTCGGTGAAATTTATGGTTAGAGGTTTTTTGGGTTCAGAAATCAGAAATCCAGAAATCGGTAGCGTCCTATCATCAGCATCATTATCACCAGTATGTGATAGTAATAGTCCATTATCGGACATAAGCCTCTCTCGAAATCGCGACACTTGGCACACGGATGCGATTGCTACGCAGTACGAGACTGTTCTCTGGGTTGGGTTTTTTCGGTCTGCCATTTATAGAGATGGCTGCACTGCCACCTGTCGGAACCCAATATTTAGTCCACTCTTACGTCATCTAGAGGATAAGATAGGTGGGGATTTGCTCTTCAAAAACTAGGTAATATACACCATTTTATATTTTACATGCGGATCTTAGCAAATTGACGCCTGATTCTATTCACTGCAATGAAAAATGCCAATTCGCTCTACTTTGTACTAAGTATCAAAAAGTTTCAAGCGTAAATATAAATTTGTATCTATCTTTATAATCTTACTACTATATTAGAGCTGGTGAGTTTGTATGTTTGAGCGCACTAATCTCAGGAAAAAGTAATCATTTAAAAATAATTGCATAAAATAGCCCGTTTATAGTGGTAGGTTATAGACTATTGTTGCGAATAGAGTGAAACGACTACTTGCTTAGCAAAACTTATGCTTACAAAATTTATGCTACGGCCTTAAGGAGCCGAACGCTTAGAACCAAACATTACTGCGTAGGTTCGGCATTTCCCGGTAATGTTGAGGTCAGCGTTACCGGGAATTTACGCGAGCGAAACCGCGGGGCACAGCTTGTAAATCACAATATTGGTAATAGAAATCAAAACATCAAGTACTTACAATCTACATGGCATTTTCTAAGCTTGTTCGCGTCTTCACCGTGGCAGAGAGCGTAGAGGTTTTTCCCAGTGAGTTCTTCAGCGGTGTACCCCAAAAGCTCCGACACTCTGCTGATATAGATTTAAAATCAAACTAAAATGAAGATAAAACCTTTTTTTTTAATAATATCAGTATAATGCGTAACAGAAATAACTGCTACGATATCTGGTTCCGTTAGCAGAGTATAGTGCTATCGACAACTCTATCTTCTTCACTCAATTTTTGTGTAAAATGCCAGTCAAGTTTTACCTTTTGATATAAACATTTAATTAACGAGGCCCAACAATTGATCTGTTTTTGGTGCCATGTACGTAAAGACAGGGTTTTTGTATACTGTGCAAGCGATTGTCTTGTCTTCTGTCACTACTTCCGTACTGTACTCTCTTTATATTTAAAAATAGAATCATACACAGAATAATAGAATAAAGATTTAATTTGGCTCTATCGTCAATTATTCTGTACTTTTATAATATTTTAGGGTTGACAAAAAGTAAACACAATATTAATTTATAAATAATAGTTGTACACAATTATCAGTTATTATTCTACCAGCACTGTTGAGCGCGTTGTTATTTTTAAATAAATTAAATAATTAATTATTATTGTAATACCTGGGTTCGCAGTGCGCTATTCGGAAGTCAAAGTTAATCCTTGTGACAAACATATCAGACTCTAGTCTGATCTCGTGGACAGATGGCGGTGGTAGTGCGATGGCCAGGGCCACCATTCCTAGGAGGGCTGGAGGTGACTTGCGACTGTGAGAAAACGTGTACTGTGGTCGGAGCCTGCAAAGCATCAGCACCACCTGGAAAGAGTGAGCAAATTGTTGAAAATAGGTACATACATATTCTAGGGTTCCTCACACATTCAGTCTGTCACTGAACAGTCAGGTTCGGTCCAACCTTTTTTAGATATCCGTCCATCTAGGTATAGGGTGGTACCCCCAGATCCAGTTATTCTGCCGTGAAGCAGTAGTGTGCAAGCATTACTGTTTCGGTTTGAAGGACACTGTGTATTTGAGACTTAAGAACTGATGTCTCAGGGTGACGTGGGCAGTGTGGTGTCACACAGAAATATTCTGGGTGACACAGCATTTGTTGTGGCGGACGTTGCACTTACCATCAGGTGAACCACCACCACCCAAAGGGGGTACTTATATTAGTAATTTGTAATTAATTTTTTTAAATTGCTCTAGCCTCTACGTTAAAACGCATAACTATCAAATAATGTGGTCTTAATTTGTGTTACTAATCTCTATTTTTATATACATAATGTACGAAATGTGTATTTAAAAGACACGTATATAATCATTTTAAAGTTAAGTAGAATATGAAAACATAATCAAAACTTTTTGAATATAAATTCCCTTGATAATACAGAACGTGTTTAATACAACGACAATAATTCAGAGAAGCACGTACACTGCAAATTCTCAGGTAACAAACTCGCAATGAGGATGATTCGAATTTGGGCTATAAAATACTTGCCAGCGGCGTTCCTCTGGTTAGGGAAGTAATGGATGTTAGTTACTAATTGCTATGTCGATATCCCGGCGAGGGCGAGCAATTAAGATATAGATAATTGCAAATTATGACTTGATTTCGAAGTCGGTTTTCGTAATACGTAATTTATTTTAGTAAATAGAACCATACAAAAATATATCCATCTATGGGACCTGAAAAATTCTTTTTTAACGTATTTTCGAGGTAATGGTGATGACGATGTCTGATTCTGGTTGAATTGTCACCGCACCAACTTCCAGTTAACAACTACAAGTCAATTGTCAGCGCCGTAAGTGTTAACGCAACTGAAGCGCTTATTCGTCTTTACTATCATGTATCTGATGTAACGTTTAAAACGACATGTAAGATTTATATATAATAGATATAATATATAACGGAGAATTAGCCTCCAAAGATAGACCATAATTAGCTGGTATCACACACAAATTCACATCACAATAAATCCTTGCCGTTTATAACTTGTCTTCAATTTTTTAAGCTAGGCGGACAAGGACGGATTTAAATGATACATTTTTTTATTTGGAGAAAATGACGAAACGAGCAACTCGTACGACTGATGGTAAGTGCAGCGTCTGCCGATAACAAATGCTGTGACACCCGGAACATTTCTGTGGCTCACTGCCCCTCATATGTCCAGTATTACAGCAGGAATCCGTCTAGGTAGATACCACCCCAGGGCCAGCAAACATTAATAAAAAAAAAAAAAATAAAAAAAAAAAAAAAAATTACTGTGTTTCGGTCTGAAGGGCACTGAGAGCTAGCGTAATACTGGGCTTAAAAGACTTCAAAACTAATGTCTCAAGGTGACTGGCGCAGTGTGGTGCTACACAGAAATATTCGGAGTAACACAGCATATATTATGGGCAGACGTTGCACTTGGTGAACGTTTTGCTCGCCTCGTCACTTTATCCAATAAAAAAAAGCTCACAGTGCCCTTGAAACCGAAACACAGTAATGTTTGAATACTACTGCTTCACGGTAGAATAACTGGTCCTGGGGTGGTACCTACTTAGACGGATTCCTCCATAGGAAGCCTACGAAGAAGCACGTACAGTTACAGAATACCTGTGTGTGCTTATTATGTAAATATACACCATAAACAAAAAAAAACTTGAAATCAAAAAAATAAGCCATATTAATAAAAAGCCATATTAGCCATATACGTTTTATGAAACCGTTACGGACACAAAGTGTTTTGGTGTAACATTTTTTCCACAGTTAATATAATTTTGTAAGATAAAAATGTTAACAAAGTGTTTATAAAATAAAAGTGAAATTTTCACCCCCGGAAACAATCTATTACGAACAACTTTACGCACCTACTAAGACATTTTCATGTTGAGATATAATCACATTTTATGTTCTAACACTGAGTTAAGGCAAAAATTATGGGCCATAGCTTTTGCCTTGGGGCACCCCGCGCGGTGCCATAACTCTAACCAATGATATTTGTGATCTTGGGAGGATAAAGAGGCCACAATCATTTATTCGGAAGTTACTTATCCAAATCTCTTTAACATTGCACAGTAATGAAGTAATGTTCATTGTGTTTGCAATACCTACTTTGTGTTAGTCAAGTGTTTGAGTTAGTAAGAAATATTCATTATTATTTAATCATTTAAACGAATATTTTGATTTTCAGAGATAGCGTAAAAGAAAAAAAAATTATGTGCAGTCATAATATCGGTCTTATTAGTTATGTGAGACAGGTATCTGCAGATTAAAAAAAAGTTATTATCGTTCATCTTTTTTTAATTTTACAATTTTTTTCGTCTCTAGATACCCACCCGCCAGTTACCACTCTCTCCATATGGGGACGATTCACCCTCCTTGCTTCTTCCAACCTATATCGAAAATGAAAATTCAGCGTCCATTTGATAAGAACTAGATAAGAAATATAATATGTACATATTTACAGACTCTAATGACGCGGAAGTTATAAATTTTTCTTGCAAAGATAACATTTTATGAAGGACTCTACTTAAGTTTGTTATTTATTTAAAAAATTGTTCTTTTTTTTAATTTATATAAGGGTTTATAACGCGCAGGGAAAATGGTAAAAAAATATAGTATTGACTTGGCTGAAAAGACAAAGCCGTATGTTGCATATCTGTAACATAGCGCACTTATCATTTCATCAAGAAATCAAGAAATTTTAAATTCTTTATTTACTATATCTGTCAAATTATTTGAATTTTCAGTATGTTGCAGAAATGCGACAATACGAATTTAAGGGTCAAGGAAATGTAAATTTATTGATATTTTTATAAGACTTCGGTTTTTAATTACTGGAGAAGTATTTGTATCAACAGCAGTTTTAATGATATTAAAGAGTCATCGTCGAAGCAATCTAACGTAAAATATAAATATTAAAAAGAAATGGTTTTAATTACAATAAGTAAAGACTTACCCTATATCCAGAGGATTTGAAATGACAGCCTCGTTTAGTGAGGGTACTTTTCATCCTGACGCAGAAAGCACGATCCATGCCTTTGAACAAAACACCGCTTGCTGCGAGTGTCATTGATGATGATACTGCGATAAAGAAACAGAAAAAATCGATTACGTAACAAAATTTATTTTCGTAAGGATAATCAAAAAAAAGTAAGAAAACAATACATTAGAATCTAGAATAAGTGTAGAATAAAGAACGAGTATGTAAGACAAAAGGTGTTGCGGACGATATGGGTGTCGTAAGAGTCGACAAGGGGACAAAATGGAAAATGTTATAGATTTTGACAGGCGGTGGTATAACGGTCTCGAAAAATGCCAGAAACTTGCCTAGAAATACAAAGACCGTTGACTAGTCTGTAGCGTCTAAGGTGAAAAAGAAGAGCTTCTGATACTGCGATTGTCAATCCGCAATTATTGGAACTGTCCAGCAGTGGACTATTAACAAGCTGATGATGATTATTATATTATATATTATACATAGCGCAAAGTATAACGTCTTATAAGATTCATAAAATATCCTCTATTGATTGTTAAGTGTGAGGAAATAATCGCTGCAGTATATATATAACAAATACCTATGGTTATACTGAAATCTTGGGTTAGACAACCATATCATCGTTCATGTAATGCTATTATAAGACAGTATAATCGTATATGAGTTTTGACACTACTAGTATATCTATATTTAAAGTAAGAGAAAAAGCTGTTAAAATAAGTCACAGCGAATAACTTTCACTGGTGAAAAAAGCGAGTAATCATTTTAAATTAAACGATGAAGAAGTGATTGATTGGTCGAGTGAGCAACTAATTAAAAGATTCATGGGCACAGCATTGGGTTCCAACAGATCAACATCACGGGCTAATTGATTTTGATTTAACTACGAAATTCTGTAAATTACCAGTGATTTTTAAACTTTCAGTATATGTTTATTAAACATATTACGTATAGGATAGAAAATAAATTATTTGTACTTGCATAGTACAGCATTACGATCTTAAATTATAATTTAGGTTCAACACATTCTACTGTATCAGAATGCAAAAGTTAATAAACACACACAAATACAATTATATCAATGAGGTTACACAAATCGAATCAACTATAATTACAGCTTTATGTAATACGCTACATTATAATTTATATACGTTACAGAAGTCATTGATATTGTAATTTTTTTTTAGCAGCCTTCTTGTAAACTTCTTTTTTTTTGTCACTAGTAGGGGCAGATATATATTATTAGTCATCAGGCAGTATTGAATACGGTTATGATCATATAATAAGCATTCTTTTTAAATACATTTAAATTACTTTTCGGTACATCTATTTGTCCATAGTATATAGTCCATAGGATAGTATTTTCCCAATACAAAAACTTCCTTTATTTACATTGACAGCAGAGGTAAAATGCACAATTTTCTAAAAAGTCTACACAATTTACGAAACGAAATATACTTTTTAGGCTTGGAGTTAGATGATTACATGTCTAGATTAACAAGCCTGCAGGGCAAACCTGGCTTACATATTTGGGCCTCAATACTTTGATATACTTAATTTAATGTGATATTGACATGAGCAAAAAAAGCTAAACAATAGTTTTAATTGAGTATGGAAATACATATCGCAAGAAACTAGTAAAATCATTATCGGAGTGTAACATTATTTTACGTTAAGTGAGTTTCCGAGACAAAGTTACTACGAATATACAACTTTGCACACAGCTATGTAGCAAATGATGTTTACTTTTTTAAACCTGATCAATCTTTTCGTGGGCATTAGTAAACTAAAAAATTTTCTAAATTCAATATTGCTACAGCCAGTTTTAAAACACCTTTAAATGACCTTCTGCTTCATTGTGTTGACAAAGGTGACATTGTATTTTGCAGCACTATTTGACTTCGAAGTTTATAGCCAAAAACAAATGACTATCGTGCTAGTCTTATTTATTGCTTGTGCCATACGAGGTATAACAAATTAGGTTCTTTACTGGTACCACAAATACAAAGTTAAATATTTGTATTTTTTAAGACTGCTTTTAGATAACAATTTTTTCAAGTATAATTGAATATCTTATTACCGACGATACCGATACCGTATTATAATTACAAAACTATTGTTTTTTAAAGTTTTTTTAAACAAATTGCTAAACTAAGAAAGGAATACAAAAATGTAAAAGTACAGTATGTGGTAACAGTCTCATAAATTTTTGATTTATTTATTGAGCTTCGAATTATTTCATTTATTTATTGTTAAATGAGAACCACTGCCTCCCTTAAATCTACTGACACCATCACACGGGTCTCAATCATTTTATGGTTATAAGGCGGTAATATGCGGTTCTCCGCGTTCCTCTGTTCTCTAGCCCCTTTAACTACGCCAGTCAGACCACAATGAACTGCTGTCACATTGACTCCTGATTGATTTTTTGCGTCCATCTTTACTTTTTATCGACACATCCCCGGTTTAAATTGAATTGAAGCCCTTGTTGAGCTCAGATATTTTAAATCGGTAAGACTGAGAAAAAATTGGGTCAAACATACTGCAGTCATGGGTATTAGGTGTTAATTATATGTATATTTATTTATAACTCCGTCCACATGTGTGTAATAATGAAAGAAACTACCCACGCGATTTAGTAATACAAAAAAGTTAGGGTTACTGCTTATAAAAATAATTACTTACTTACTACTTTTACTTGTGGTAGGATTCCTATGCAGGAATCCGTCTAGGTAGGTACCACCGCAGGGCCAGTTATTCTGCCGTGACGCAGTAGTGTGCAAACATTACTGTGTTTCGGTTTGAAGGGCATTGAGAGCTAGCGTAATAACTGGCCATATGAAACTTAAGAACTGATGTCTCAGGGTGACTGGCGCAGTGTGGTGTCACAGAGAAATGTTCTGCGTGACATAGCATTTGTATACACAGACGTTCCAATTACTATAGGGTGAACGTTTTGTTCGTTTTGTCTCTTTATCAAATAAAAAAAATACATATACATTATATGTACTTAATTAGCATCCTAATACCTTTAACTAACTACAAGGTCTGTACTTTGCAGTATGTCTTATTACATAATTATTACGCTTATCCCCATATAGATAATAATTTGAAATGGTAAAGTCGGTTAAGTACGTAAAATTATAGTTTATTAATACTCAAGACTATTGTATCCTTAAGCTGAATTTGTTTTTAGTTTTAAAAAAATCAAAGCCAATAATTAGTGTCACCTATGAATAAAAATAGTGTTTTCAATTTATAGAACGCTATTATTCTACTTAACGTCCGAAATCCAAAATGGAGTATAAAAATATAAAATAAATAAAAAATAATATTCAAAGCATTCGTATTATGTTTAATTTTATGCGTCGACAATATGTAAGAGAAATTGAATTTTTAATGCTACCTAAATCATAAAACTACAAGGTAGACACTTAAAACTAAAGTTTCCCTTAATGTGACATAAACGGTTCCGGTTTAATGTCTACTCTCAATTCCACAAGAAATATAATAAAGAAGTGGGCCAAACAACCACATTTAAATAGCGAATATAACTTAAGTTTCTTTTTATAGACCAACTTTGATTACGAACCGCGACATTAATAATACAAAAACTTCGGTTTCAGTGGAGCGCGACGGAATCTCGACGTTGGACAGTAATAATATGGAATCTGTAGATATATTTGGTTTTAATTAATTTAAGAAAAAACTAATATTAGGGAAAAGGCTAAATTTATCTCGACTTATCCCTATATACCCTGTGTAGTGATTTGTAGGGATAAGACGAGATTTTGGATTTCTTTCTTAATCTAGATTACTTTGAATAGTCTCTAACAGTGAGTCTAAAAAACGAAATTCTTATTATCCTACAATAGCTTGACAAGGGAACGTTGCTTTGTAGTACAAGATGTAGTGACTAAGACTGAGAAAGGGATGCTTAGATCGTTTGGATAAGTAGGTAGGATGGATGACAGAAGATTGACGAAACAGATTTATGAGGCGAGTGTGAATGGGCAAGCCGGTAAGGGTCGACGTAGGTAGGTATCACTACGACGTTTTAAGGAAAGGCCACGTCAGAAATGCAACCGACGAGCTTGTATAAAAACGCTTATGAAAGTAGAAAAAGCGAAAGTTGCATTTCCGGATCGTAGCGAGTGGAAAAAATGTTGTCACTGCCTACATCAATGCGGAAGAGGCGTGAAAGTATGTATGTATGTCTTCAACATACTCCATCACATCCATACAATCCATACATCCATACATCCATACAAATATACTCCCCTATTGACTGTAAGGTTAATTTTCATTTATATCTGTATTTGAACAGGTTTTCGTCAATTACAAGATTAGATTGAAGTAAAATCTACATTTACAAAGTCCATTTACTGACAATTGGGCACAGAACGGCGCCCAAGTTTCAATAACCTTAAAGGCATTCCCATAGCGATGAGAAATATTAATCAATGACATAAAAGTCTGTAGTGACTCCCCATTGACCGTTTCATAAGGTGAAACACGCCGTGAAGAGTCCATAATCTAATTTAAATTTGGTATACGACTTATTATAGGCCGCATTCAGCGATTCGATGTACCGAGTGAATTTTTGGGATCAGTATTGTCGCTGATTAAAGTAGATGCAACAGAGTTTGAAATGAGGAAACTTTAATTGAATTCCGTGTAGTTTTTTTTTCTTTTCTTTCGTTAGAGACGGAACGGGGTCTATCGTTTCTTTTTCATACGAACTATTAGTGGAATAGACAACGAATAACGGTTTATTTGTGACTTATCTAGTCTACTTTAATTTTTGAGTATATGATTAAATCTGTTCAATCATATAAAGTACTTGCATAATTATAAACATCGGTACCATAGGATATTTTTTGTGATCTGTTGTGTATATACAATAGATAAAGTTGTGTATATACAATATTAGCTCAACATAAAAACAGTAGGCGCAAAAAGTTACTTTTTTTTTATTTTTTTTTCTTAAAATGTTTTAATTTCTATTTTACGTCTTATTTGTTCGGCAGTGAAGGCAAACTTCGTGAGCAAACGTGCGTGTTTGGGATGAAACTATTTTGTTGACATGTGAAATCGGCAAATTTGCAGGGGCGCTTAAAACCGTCTCAAAATAAGAAGGCTATGCTCAGGAATAGGATGTATACAGAGCGTTACTTTAAAATAATGTTTTTATACATACGAGTATCTTAAAGTTTCTTTCAAAATAACATCCAAAATTTTCTTAAGCGGCGGGCAAATGAAGAAAGAACTGTTTAATCTATAACTAGGTTACAAGATTCTACGAGTAGTATCAAAAGGTAAATAAGAACAATGATATTACATTACCATTCAGAATTAACTATTTAGTAATCTTCTTCATCATCATCAACCCTCAAACTGTCCACTGCAGGACATATGCCTACCCTAAGTGAGAAAGTTTGAAAATCGGCAACATGTTTCAACCTAAACAACATACCGATAATTCCTTTTACTTCGGACAGATTGATTCGGACAGATAGGGAACAGCATAAGAAAAATATAACAACACACAATGGCTTAATAAACGTTTTATAAGTTTAACCTCGTTGGCACAATATATAGGAAAAATATTTCTTAGAAGAATGCAACAACATTTTTTATTACAATTTCTTTGTTTTTCTACGATAATCAAACTTTTTATCTTATTCACCTAATCGGGAAATAAGCGATAAGATTATTTTGCGTACTGGCCCACTAGACGAAAAATATAAAGATAGTTCTCAACAGGCGATAGGAGTTTGTAATTTTTATACAGTGATATTTTAATGCGTTTTTCGTCGAATGTACAGGGAAACGGTACTTACCATCAGGGTTATTGGTGCCGTGTTGACTGCCCTCTTCGCTTCCCGAAGCAGGGCTGTTCAATCCAGCGCCACCTCCTCTTCCAGCTAGCGATAACCCAAGTTGTTCCGCGACTTCCGCATGATCGCTTTGGTGCACGTAATCGAATATGCTGCTACCCGTCATCTCTACCTGGGGGAAGGTAAATTTTCTTTGAGTGCTGTCATTCGTTTATTGAATTATATGAAGTGTTGAAATAAAACGATTCATAGGTTATGAATCTTTTTTTTTTAATTTATGTCATGTCGGTAACCTTTAGTGTCCATTATTAAGACAAATAAGTATTAGGAAAATTCGGGGCTTATTTTTTGGAAAAAGTTGAAGAAAGCGATTGATTGGGATATATTTAAGAGTGTAGTTGTTATATAAACTTGAAAGTTATTAACTGTCGCTTATCCGATTGCCATTGGATGTTCAACTACCCCGTAAAATTTTCCGGAGATTCAATTACTGGAAATGAGTCGTTCCGCCTTGGTTGGCGGACTGTATCATTATTTTTCACCCTCGATTCCATATACAATTGTTACTCATTGAGACGATATCTCTATTGGATTTATGATTAAAATGTACTATCGCTTCATCTAATTGTTTAAGGTAATTGCTAGGAAAAACGATACTAGAAATGTAAGTTCACTAATAACAATTTCAGCCTATCACTAGTCCACAGCTGAACAAAGACCTCCCTCATAGATTGCCACAAAAGTTTTCAGCTCTCATTTTAGTGGATTTTGCCATAGTTGCCACGCTTGGCAGGCGGGTTGTCAACCGCAGTTTATTTATTGAGATGTTTCAGGAAGATCCTTCTGCCCATCTCCTGGTTTTCGTTTTCCCTCTGTCGACTTTTACGACACCCACAGGATGAGAAGGGGTGATAGATTCTCTTAAGCCGCTACCACACGGCACTTATAATGACATCTCTAAAATACTGTAAATAACCAGATTTTTTTGTTATTTAGCATTTAGCTTAGAAGTCTTGGTAAGTTTTGTTGAGTCAATAGTCATATAATGTGTGCTTGAGAATAATAAAATAAGTCATTACTAAGAATCGTACTGGTAAGTTAATTGTTGAGTATTGTAATAAAGTGAAAACCACCAATTATGTGGTCGTACTTGAAATTCGGTTGACGTAATGACTGTATTTGGCATCTCCGTCACGGGTCGTGGGTTCGATTGCGGCAAATTTTTGTAAGGCCTAAAGATAGTTGTTCAGGGACCAGGTGTTTGTGCGTGTGGAATTTACGTATATATGTATGTAATTACGCACCCACGATACAGGAGGAATCCTAATGTAATATAAAAATTGTCTACTTTTTGAATAATCTAGTCATAGTCAAATGTGTTGATAAGTACATATATAGGTATATGGTTTAAAATGTCGATATCTATTTATTTATCGTTGAACTTTCGACACCGTAAATATTACATACAGTACACAACATAATAGAAGACGCAATTCAAAACACTTGCAGGCAATTCCCATCATTGTTGGAACAGCACAGCGATCAGAATCGCTTAGTATTTCGGACAGTCAATGTTGTTCAGAGGCCCACTGTAATTAAGCGGAGCCGTCACGTACTCAGTCATCGTTATGAATGAACAGGCTGATCAGACATCGCATAGCAGGTGGCTTCATAGAAATACCAATAAAACTCGGTTGTAACAAGGAAACTGCTGACGGGACCATTGTGGAGGATTTAGTGGCTGCTTCTACACATGCAACTTGTTCACCTATTATAGCGGTTGACGAATAGTGCTTTATGACCTCTATTTATTTATAAATAAAGTTGAGCATATACTGATTAGATTTCAATATTGCAAAGATATGATTTATTGGTTCAAGACAGCGAAATTGGTGCAAAATCAAAATTTGAGAAATTTGTGATTGAATTGGCTTAAATTTGTTGAAATGATATTAAAATTGCTCTTAGTTAATAGTTTAAACTTAAAAATGTGAAATATATTAGAACATAGGTAGTTAGAAATGTAACAAATTTCTAAACAAACCAAAAACGACCGAACAAATTTCAGGCTGTTGCCAAGCGACTTTCACGTTGAACCTTTCACGGCGTATGCAAATGTATCTTTAAATAAATTTATCAAATATAATTGTGGGACCCTATTAAGCATTCAGTGCGCGCGTATCCGCAGTGTCGACTCGCATGTGAATACCACAAACAATGGTGACGTTACGGTGGTCGCTTCTGGGAAAGATCCTATGGATTTTATGGTGTTTACCGATTCGCCGATTGATGGGTTATAAATTTAAAGATGTTGGCAGGTGATTTCACATTAGGTATTACGCGGAAAATAACTTAGCGGCTTCCTTTAATGATGTTTGTTTCATGTTTTTTAAAGTAAAACCCGTATTACATTATTATAAATTTTACATAATCCGGTTAAAAGCAATACTTCATTGATTCCTGAAACCATCATTGATTGTAAAGAAACTGTATTGCCGAGCGATACTTAAGTCATCCATAAGCAGGCATAAATTCCAAATTATCAGAAAAGGTGAACTTTGAAAACTAAGTTGTCGTTAAAAATGTCAAAAATGTATGAAGACGATCGCATGTCGGCCTTAAAAGTTACCTAACGAAAAGCGTCACGTAAATAATTTCCTCCAAGGGACAAAAACATGTCAGTACAAAAAATAAATTATCCATTTTCTTCTTTATCTATAAAGGAAAATATGATTTCTTGTTGTCGGCGCTATCATCAGTCTAGCTCCGAAAAAATGCCAGTAACAGAATTTAATATAGGAGCGTTTCGAGGCTCGCTTATAAGAAAGTTGTATCTAAGGTTATTTACCAGGAAGTTTATGTATTTTATACTCACTCACACTAACATAACAAGGAAGAAGACTTATGAAGGTCCATGTGTTAGGTGTTTAGATATTATTTGGCTTTGTGTGGGTGTTTGGGGGTGTGTGAGTGGTTATGTCCGTATTAGGATGAGGATCACGCGCGCGCCTTGCCCGGGACGTGACTGGCATATCGCATCGTCCCTTTTCCCCTATTCCCTGTCTCACTCGCACCACCCTCCAGCCATGTTGGATTTCAGTTTTCCAGTTTTCGGATCTTTTCCCGGCTCCCTTTAATTTCGTAATGTTTAATTTCGTTTACATGTGTTTTAACATTTTCTGTCCTCATTTTTTTCCGCACATAACACTTACTTTGTCATAAAATATAAATAATACCCGAAATATCAATGTATATCACTTTATTATATTGATACATACTAACATTATTAGTAGTACTAGTGATCGCCAAATGTTCGAAATTAAACGGTATTATAATCATCAGATTTCGTGCCGTGATGTATTCCGTGTCACGCCAATGTATTCATACATATCTTCAATCGTAATGATTTCTTATATTTACGCGAACACTACTCATTTAAATGAAACTAATTTTACGGATTTTATCGCGTCTAATGTTTTACTATTTATAACCCGACGTTTCGGGCGCTTTACAGCTCCCATGGTCACGGGGGGACTGAGGTAACAGTTGTCCCGATGTCATAGTTAACCCGGAGTACCTTCAGCTTTTAATTATTATTTTTAGTCCGATCTACGCAGAAAGAGTATACTGTGTCTTGAAGTCTTGCAGTGGTATGCTTGGTTTTTGATTTAATTTTATAAATAATAGGATCCCAAGCCGGTGGTAATACCCAACCATCTTCCCTATTGAAATTAGGATGTTTTTTAATTTCAATAGCCTCGCGAATCATCCTTGGTAGGAATCGGTGTTCTTTTGCAAGGATTTGTGGTCTATCAAATCTGATGTAATGGTTGGGATGATCCAGAACATGGTCACAGACTGTCTTAGAACACATAGCTGACGTGAAGCATCGTCGTTCTAGGAAGTCTGCAGTCTATGACATCGGGACAACTGTCACCTCAGTCCCCCCGTGACCATGGGAGCTGTAAAGCGCCCGAAACGTCGGGTTATAAATAGTAAAACATTAAACGCGATAAAATCCGTAAAATTAGTTTCATTTAAATATCTTCAATCGCTTTCTATTGGACGCAAAGAGTGATTGTTCCCGGGGACATTTACGGTACTCTGCCTTAATGTTACTATTAGATGTTCCCCTGAAACTCCAGTTCTGACAGACAGACGCCACAAATATATCGTAGGTATCTAACGTTATCCCAAACTTAGATTGCTCCTGTGTAGTGGTTGCGTTTAAAAGACATAAGATGCACAAACAAACATGTAATTATTTGTTCTTTGCGAGGATCGGAACCGGGACAGCACAGCGACTCATCGCTTAGATATTCCGTCAACCGAACAGAGTTCATCAAAACATCCACACTAATATTATAATTGCGAAAGTAGCTGACTCTCTCTGTCAGATTGCTTTTAATTGCGGAAAATCAAAGAGTTTCCGCTGTATTTTTAAAAACCCTACATTCAAGCGGACGCTGTCGCAGGCTGCAGTTAGTCAAAACATAAGAAGAAGCACAATAAATGCCAATAAGAAAAGTAATCATAAAATAGATTTGCACAATACACAACTAAACTTCATTTAAATACTTTTATGAGTAAATGAAACAAAAGTCGCGTTTGAATATGTCAAATGAACGAGCTATGAGATTTTTTCGATTATTAGCTAAAGAGAAGGTTTCGATGGTAAGATATTAAGGAATATTCTGGACATTTCAAAGTAGAGATTATTACAATGAAAATTTTAAGCAAAAATGTGGTAAATGTTCAGTGGCTAAGATTTGTAGTGAATCCTCTAGAACATTTTTTTTATTTGAGAAAGGGACCAGACAAGCTAAACGTTCACCTGATGGTAAATGCAACGTTCGCCCATAGTAAATGCTGCGTCATCCAGAATATTTCTGTGTCCAGTCCACCTCATATGCCCAGTGATTACACTAGATCTCCAGCACCCTTGAGACCCAAACACAACTCACGGCAGAATAACTGAGGTCTTACCTACTTAGACGGATTCCTGCATAGGAATCCCACCGTCAGTAAAAATTAACCAAATCAATATGAAGTCCACCACCCATCTATTTAATCAGACGAAATAATAACATTTGGTGTAAAAAATAAATACTTTTAATTGATTCCGTTGACTTTTATAACGGGCACTACAATCAAGACATAGTCAGTCTCGGGATTTATTTTCCTTTTCTTTGATAATTAGCACGATATCGCAATTACCGAGCGTGTGACCTAGTGGTCAGGGTACCTGACTTCTAGGCTACAGGTCTTTAGCTGGAGTTCCAGCCTGAGCCAACATTTGTGCACAATGACAAATGATTGGTTTTAAGGGTCTGGTTGTGTTGTGCATGTAAAATCTATGTCTATAAAATGCACTCACGATACAAAAAATCCTAGATGAAAAATAAGAAAAAAAATTACATGTAGACAGTATCAATAATCTGGCTGAATTGAGACGAAGCAAGAACTTTGCGAATTTCTAAGAAGAGAGGAAAACGCTTATTTTGTATCATCATGGTACCTCAGAATGTAGAAGTCACTGATCCATTTCAGCTGGTCTTATATCAGTCAGTATATATGATTATACCATGTTACCTAAGCTACCATATATCACATTACGAAGATGCGAGATATATACTGCTACAAGGATTTTATGTTAACTGGTATACAAGGCCCTATCCAGCCCAACATTTTTAAAGCATCTCAGCCCACGTA
The DNA here is from genome assembly GCA_019845155.1 of Luehdorfia chinensis. NCBI lineage: Eukaryota > Metazoa > Arthropoda > Insecta > Lepidoptera > Papilionidae > Luehdorfia > Luehdorfia chinensis. The sequence goes on from JAHVAK010000612.1 coordinate 1,567,004, forward strand.
GCAGGCATAACGCGACACGTGTAGTCTTATCTCCAATCAGCCGTCATTACACCGGATGTCTATCCAGCGCCGCCGAAAATTTCTGATTAAATCGTAGTGCCATGTGAAACTTTGAGCGTGTCTGAATGGACTGCATTTAATGGTGTAGGTGTGAGATATGTTTTAGACTCTTACATTGAGCGTTTATGTGATCAAATTTTACGGGAAAGTACCTTTTCAGGTTATCTACTGGTGGTAGGATTCTTATGCTGGAATCCGTCTAGGTAGGTATCACCCCAGGGCCAGTTATTCTTCCGTGAAGCAGTAGTGTGCAAACATTACTTTGTTTCGGTTTGAAAGGCACTAAGAGCTATCGTAATCACTGGGCATATGAGACTGAAGAACTGACGTCTCAGGATGACAGGTACAGTGCGGTGTCACACAGAAATATTCCGGGTGATAAAGAATTTTTTTATGGGCAGACGTTGCACTTACTATTAGGTAAACGTTTTGTCCGTTTCGTTACTTCATTAAATAAAAGCAAAATAAAAAATAAAAAAATAAATAGACCTTAACTTTCCTGGAAAGACTATCTAGAATTAGATAGAATTTTCAATTTTAACAGTTGACGTAAATTTCCGCTTCTTGTAAAGCTATATTATTTATTTTTCTATTCGTAAAAGTAATGAAATGTTCTTTTCAGTAATCTACGCTCTCTTAATTATATTTCCTTCGTGGCTCTTTCTCGTTTACTCTTAACTCATAATTTTACAATTATCTACATATATCTAACATATTCTGATAATAATATACTTACTTGCGATAATCCTAAATATATTGAGACAGTTTCAGATATGTACAGGAACCTCCCGTCGGCCGCTACTGACAGTGCGAATCCATCGAGAGACTGTGAACAAGAAAAAAATATTGTAGTTAAAAGTACTTATTTATTAGTTATTGAATTATAATAATTGTCATAACTAACGGTTAGGTGGACTGGCATTAAGTCTGTCCAATGTTATTTTTATTAGGTGATAATGAAGAATAATAATAATAAAGAATAATGGAGAATAAGTGGTTTGATCATGTTATGGTCGCCTTATTCGGTGACGTTTTCGCTTTAACCCTTGTGACTTTTACAATGTCTTCTGTCACGGTGTTCGTAGATCCGATCTCCGTGAGCTAATACTCAGGAAAATCCTTTTACCAAAGATCTGGTATCCTCATTAGTCTCTATGTTTTGAACCCAAATATTCAGCTCCTCATGATGGATGTATAGTACACATCTTTGTCTTTGTCACTGATACACATGATATGGAATAATCTTTGTTTTAAATACTCTCTTGTATCTGTACGGGAAAGTGTAGCATTATAATGTATTTTCGTCTAAATTTGTTTTTTGAACTAATTTATCAGGAACTAGTTTATGCACGCAACTTCGTCCGCGTGGAAAGAGGTTTTTTAAATACCCCGCGGGAACTATTTGACTTTTCGAGACAAAAATTATCCTATGTTCGTCTCCAGTATGCAAGTTAAAGTAAAAAAGTAAAGTTTCAGCCTATAAATGTCACACTGCTGAGCACAGGCCCTTTCTCATTTCTGAGAGGGTTTTGGAGCTAGGAAGAATCCGCCACGCTGCTCCAATGCGAGTTGGCGGACTTTCGCATGTCTTCGAAATATTTTTTATTTCTCAGACATGCAGGTTTCCTCACGATGTTTTCCTTCACCGCCGAGCACGTGGTAAATCAGCACTTAAAATTGCAATTAACAATTTTAGTGGTGCCGGCACCGGGAATCGAACGCAGGTCACTCGTGTACTATGAAATTTAAAGCGAGCGCTTAGCCCCTGAGCTACCACGGCTCTTGTATGCAAGTTACCTCATATCAAATTTTATCAAGATCGGTTGAACCATGAAAAATTACAAACAGACAAAGGGTCAAAGAGTTACTTTCGCATTTGTAATATTAGTATAGGTTACAAAACTGCAACTAATTATGTAGGTGCTACGAAATATGTGGCTTAAGTAACAAAAATTTGAAAGAGTAGTAAGTAATAACACCATTTCCTGCAAAAACATTTGAAAAAAAACAATATAGTAACAAGACACGCTGTATTTGTAGTTCAAGATCAATAGGACATCAGCCAAGAGGTAATGGACGTGAAATTAATAAAAAAAAATAGCTGACTCAGCAAAAACTCTGCGAAAATTACAATTGGTACACTTATTTTCGAGGTTGACAGGGTTTGCAAACTTACGTTATTGTTTATTTTTATTAATTCTCTTACATTTTTGATACCCATGGTAGCTCAGGGTCGGAGTCTCAAGCGACGTGAGTTCGATTCCTTATCGATTACAGAAATTTTAGGGATGGTTGACCGTTTATTCCTCTGTGAAGAGAAAAATAAATATTAAGTGGACATGTCAATTCTGCTATCCACTGTCCACTGAACTATGAGTAGCTTTACTATCTTATAACACTTGATTTATTTTTACTGGTACTTTTTATAATACTTCTATATTTATAGAACTGATTCCAAATTTTTATGGAGTTGTTCTGAAATGAGTTTTAATGTCTTCGATTTTATCTGAAATTTTATTTATTTTCTTTACAAAACTAGCTGAAACCCGCGATTTCGTCCGTGTGGCAAAAAGGTTTTTTAATGTCCCGTATTTGATTTTCCCGAAAAAAGTATCCTATGTCCGTCTCCAGGATGCAACCTATGTCTGTGCCTAATTTCGAAAAGATCGGTTCAGCGGTTGAACCGTGAAAAGGTAACAAACAGAGTTACTTTCATATTTATAATATTACTAAGGATACCAATACAAACATGAAAATCCGTACACTAAAATGGTTAAATTTGAGAATTAGAAATTAAAGCACCGATTACATTTTCTTTCTTTCTTACAATGTTTCACTATTCTGTTAAAAAAAAATGTAATACCGGCTTGAATTTGAAATTGCAAAAGTCGACAGCAAGACTTTGTAATGAATTAAAATTGGACGTTCATTGCGCTATTCTCCTTTAAAAGAATCTTTGTAAGAAATTTGAAATCTTTCTTGGCATTCCAAAATCGACAACTTTGTTTCTCGGGTAGAAAACATAAAGAACCAAATAAAACTAGATTTTCTTGAGTTTTTTGAATCATTAAATTTTTAATTTTTTTTTGAAGTGTTAAATTTTTTACAATTTCAGTTTGAGATTTATATGCAATATAGCCTAATTTATACTTATAGGAAAAAAAAAAGAATAGAAATAGTATTATGTGAGATTACACCATATATAAAAAACACATACTTAAATATAATACAGTATAGATAAGATTTAAAATGTTCGTTGTCGATGTTAAATCAAGCGGAAATGTAATAGCGTTATATCTAACATCAATTTACTATCAATAATAAAAAAGATAAACAAACAAAATCATTGAACCACGGCTGGAATAAATGAGCACGAGTTATTACAACTGGAAGCGACATTGTATACAATTTTAATTATTTTACAAAACAAGGAAATTATCAGTCTTTATTAGATGGCAAAGATCAATTTAAATACATCGGACTAAAACCAAAAAACGTAATTGATGCAGTCGCATGCCGCAAAAGCAATAGCAATCAAGAGTTGTCGAATAGAAGAGTAGTAGAATATGCAATCGTCAATTGGTCTGATCAATTTGCCAGGAGTGGCAATTACGGTTAATTATACTAACTTGATCAGTTAATTAATTTGTGGGTTGTAGCTTTTTTATAGGAGAAAGAGACGAGGCGAGCAAAACGTTCAATTGATCGTAAGTGCAACGTCTGCCAAATAACAAATGCTGTTTCACCCAGATCATTTCAGTGTGTCACCACACTGCGCCCGACACTCTGGGACATCAGTTATTAGATCTCGTATGGCCAGAAATTACACTAGCTCTCAGTGCCCTTCAGATCTAAACACAGCGATGTTTGCATACTACTGCTTGTCGGCAGAATAACTGGCTCTAGATAGGAATCACCAGTCAAATTTATGTAACAGACTAGATGAAGATGTTCTTCTTCATAGCGTTATATAGTGACGAGAAGATGGTTACAAGTGTTAATGTTTAAGATTTTTGTTAATAAATAAGTATGAATTTGAATATGAAATATCTATGATAAAATTCGTATTTTTTTAATTAGGATTGGTATACAATAACACAAAAAAATTATATATGGAAAAAAATTGTAATATTTTGTGTTAACAAATCGTAGCGTAGGCAAATCTAGTAAGGTTTATATCTGCGCTGACTTTATTTTCACCATCACAAGAAGCTAGACAAAATCGTTCACGAGATAAATAAAGTTTTTTTTTTACAAAAAAATATCTGCATTACGCAGAATAAGGTGATAGTAGTGAATAAAAAGTGAGAGCTTACAGTTTTTTTTTATTTGTGAAATCTTATTATGTGTTACACTGTCTGTCGCCGATAGGTGTCCGGCAGAATAGAATAGCACCTACCTCTTTCCTACCGAGGTGTCGTAAGAGGCTACTAAGATATTGTACGGACAGATGTAATTCGTGCAGAATAAAACCAGAATTTTACCAAAATGTTCCCTTCACGTTTCGTATCCCGCGGGGGCGAAAAGTGGGCTACATGTGTAGCCTGTTCCTACCCCTTATATGGGAAAAAGGCGATATGTACGTTACCCTGTCAGTTTCTCATTAGAAAGCGTCTTTACTATAATGTTCAAGGAACATGTCATGTTTATTAACTCTTTTGACGTCGGGCTTACTTAGAAGCCATAATATGTAAAATTTAAGTATTTATTTGTTTTAAAATAATGTTATAATGATTCAAATTAAACATTAGATTGGCAACAAAATGACTCATGACTTACCAATAAAATTTATTCAAATTCGATTATTTGTTTTCATAAGTTAATTGATTGATATAGAACTATTTATATTAATCTTAGTGATGACGTCATAATGTTTAAAGTAATAAAACAAAAAGATATGACGATCGCGTGGCCTTGTAGTCAGTGTACCTGACTTCGGGGTTTGATCCAGCCGAAGCAAACATTTGTTGGAAAATAATTTGTTGGTGTTTGAATTTGGTTATGTTCTGCAAATAAAATTTATGACTGTAAAACGCGCCTACGATACAGGAGAATTCCTAGGTAAATTGTTTAAAAAAATTCGCTGTATCAACGTAAAGAACAACAGTCCTACATAAAACAATATCATCTTTATTTATTAACTTAACGCAGAAACGTATGCAGATTATAATTTCAAAGACATATAAATAACAATAAAGTTCTAACACTCGAAAAAGCGTACTCATAGCTATCGGCGTTGGCATCAGTCTGGTTGTTTTTATCAACCTAACTGTTACAGAGTATTACTTGTTTGTATCGAACGACCTTTTGCCGCGTTCTCTCATGTACGTCCTTATTTTTTCCGCCAAAACGTACAACTTGTCCCGCAAACGTTGCGTTTGCCTAAACTTAAAAAAAAACAATTGGTTGGCGGGAATCACGTACTGGGCTATTTTCAGGCCGCAGAATAGAAAACCGCAACACCCACAGTAATATAACGACACAGAATCGATTGCACAAAATGATAATTTACGTGATCGAATGACAGTATAATCGATTTTTTAGTATTCAACCGCCGTTTAGGTAAAACGGAAAACTTGCAAAGGCAATTTGTCCTTAGACGTCAGACTTACAAAGAAAATTAAATTTAGCGATATCTTTTGATTTGGCAATGACATATAACTCTTTGTTTGAAAATCGATCGAATAACAATATAAATTGAGAAGTAAACAGAAAACAGTATTCTAAAAAGTTTTGCAAATTTTGCATTCGATGCAAAATGTATTCATAGAATACATTTGTTTGCATATTTTAGGTGTGCATCATACAGAGAAAAGCAATAATTTAAATTTATATGGCAAGTTTCCTTCAACAACCTTTTATTAGCAGACTAACAATAAACAAATTAAACGTTTCTTTAAGCTATCCATTTTTTTTAGAATTGTGTATATAATTTCGGTGAGTAGCAAAGTGGGCTACGGATAGCCACTTTGCTACTTTGAATGTTAGGGGAGGTATGAGTGATAAAATTGACGAAGTATGCGAGATGATGAGCGCAAGACGGATTGACGTTCTTTGTGTGAATGAAACCAAGCGGAAAGGGTGCGACACCACCTCGCATGGACCCTACACAGCCTATTGGTCGGGGGTTCCTGAAACCAGTAGAGGCTGTCAGGGAGTTGGTGTACTGCTTTCTGCTCGAATGAATGAATGTGTGACTGACTTTGATTGTGCGAGCCCTAGACTCCTCTGGGTGAGGTTGAAGGTTGGCCTTACTCGCATCTTCATATTAGGGGTTTATGCTCCACAAGATGCGAGTTGGAACCGTTCCTCAAAAGCCCAAAGTGAGAGACAGGAGTTTTGGGATAGCATGAAAGATATTTTGAATAAATGCAACGAAAATGAAAGAATCATAATGCTAGGCGATTTTAATGGGTGGGTGGGAGTGAAGCGTGATGGATATGAAAATGTGCTGGGAAGGTTCGGCGATAACAGAGTGAATGAAAATGGAGAAAGTCTGCTTGAAGTATGTTTGGAGTGGAATCTTGTGGTAACGAACACTATGTTTGACCATAAAAAGATCCACTTGTATACTAGAGAAGAAGGAAGCCTGAGAAGTATGATTGATTTTGTAATTTTGGATGAAAGATTGAGAAAGAAAGTCCTAGACACTCGGGCATTCCGCGGTGTCGGCATTCACACAGACCACTTTCTGGTGTTGAGCCGATTAAGAGGTGTCTTTAAGAGATGGCGGCACCGTGTGGATGAACCTATTAGTGTTCTAGAACGCATAAAAGTTGAGGGTCTGCAAGAGAAAGGTGTGAGAGAAGAATTTGTAAAGAAACTTATCGAGAAGTTTGACACGTTGGATGAGGCATGTGAGGTTGAAGAATTATGGAAGCTGTTTAAGGAAGGAATCGTGGAAGTTACTATTGAAGTGTGTGGTGAAAGTAAGAGAAGAAGAGGGTGTAAGTTAAGAACTGTGTGTGCAGAGGTGCAAAAGGCAATATCTAATAAAAAAAAGGCTTGACTGGATTGGTTGGCCACAAGAGCCAATCAGAGAATAAAAAAGGCAACGAATGAAGATGTAAGCAAGGCAAGGAATGAGTATAATAGGTTAAAGGTCGTGGCAAAAGAGGTCGTGAGAAGAAAGAAAGAGAATGATAGAGATGAATTTGATACGAGTAGGTTATCTGATGACTTTCAACACAACATAAAGTTTTTCTGGAAGTCCATAAGAACGACCAGAGGTAAAAATACAACCTCGCAATTGGACAAAATCAGAAACCAGGATGGAAGTATTGTGAAAGGAGAGGAATGCATCCTAAAGAGATGGAAGGAATATTTTGAAAACTTATTTGAGAAAGGAATTATGCAAGTACAGGCCCTATTCGGGGACATGAATGAAGATTGCAAAGAAAGTGATATAAGCATGGAAGAGATCGTGGAAGCGTTGAATAGTATGAAATTAGGCAAGGCTGCAGGATATGACAGAATTACAGTAGAGATGCTGAAAGCTGGACAGGGCGTGGTAGCTAGTCAGCTGTACCGCCTTTTTAACCTTTGCTGGAGGAACGGCGTCGTACCAGGAGACTGGTGCAAGGCCGTCATTGTACCACTTTACAAAGGAAAAGGGTCGCAGCAAGACTGCAAAAACTACCGAGGCATTAGCTTGCTCAGCATTGTTGGCAAACTGTATGCAAAGGTGTTGATTAAGAGAGTGATGAATGATACTGAAGAGAAGATATGGGATGTACAAGCGGGATTCAGGAGAGGAATGGGATGCATGAATCAGGTCTTTTCCTTACGAAGCATAGCCGAAAAATTCATGGCTCAAAGTCAAAAGGTCTATTGCGCATTTGTAGACTTGGAAAAGGCTTATGACAGAGTGGTGAGGAATGAACTGTGGTTGACATTGTCTATATATGGGGTGAACGGCAGCTTGATACAAGCACTGAAATCACTGTACAAGGATTCCAGTGCTTGTGTCAGGGTAAACGGGGCGTACACAGACTGGTTTAACATCGAAAAAGGTGTAAGACAGGGATGTGTGGCTTCACCGTGGCTGTTTAACCTATTTATAGACCATTGCTTGAAAGATCTTAAAGAGAGTGCATTTGGATTAAGAATGAATGATCTGTCCGTCAAATGCCTCCTATACGCCGATGATCAGGTTATTTTAGCATCATCGGAAGAGGAGTTGCAGGGGATGGTTAATATTATGAATGATGCTCTACAAAGCAAAGGAATGAAAATTAATGTAGATAAGACGAAAGTAATGGTTTTTGAAAGAGAAGAAAGTATGTCGGATTGCAAAGTTCTGATATTTGGGTTCAAAATTTTCGAGAGACGGAAAGTACGACTGTGATATTGAACGAAGAGCGTTTGGCAGGAAATAAATTATATGGGGCCCTGCATAACTTTATGTGCAGCCAGAATGTTTCTCAAAAGGGACGACTGGCTGTACATAGAGGAGTACTGGTCCCCACACTTATGTACGATAGTGAATGTTGGGTCTGGCAGAAGAAGCATGAAAATAAGATTAATGCTGTTGAAATGAAAAGTTTGAGAAGTATAGCTGGAGTGACTTTGATGGACAAACTAAGAAACAACGTGATAAGAGAACGTTGCGGTGTGGTAGAAGATGTAGTGACAAAGATAGAGAAAGGGATGATTAGATGGTTTGGACACGTAGAGAGGATGGATGAAAGAAGATTGACGAAACAGATGAGGCGAGTGTGAATGGACAAGCCGGTAAGGGTCGACGTAGGCGAACGTATTACGATCAGATCGAAATCGTTTTGAGGAAAGGCCACGCCAAAAGTACCCGCAACCGACGAGCTTGTATGAAAGCACTAATGAAAGTAGAGGAAGCTAAAGATGTGTGTCAGGATCGTAGCAAGTGGAAAGATGTGGTCTCTGCCTACCCCTATGGGAAAGAGGCGTGACTCTATGTATGTAATTTCGGTGATGTACTGACGAGCCCGCGTGCCAGGCTTGGTTTGACCCAAACATAAATACTTAAATAAACTCCTACAAAAACATCGAAATTCGGACTGTGTCGCGTTCGCTGCGTGTAGAATTGTGTATAGTGTGCTGTTAGCCCGGAGGCTTTTACAGCTTCGTCAAAAGAGACTCGCGAGCAGAAGGCCCGAGTGCCCGGATAAGATAAAAAGAAGAAAGAAAAGTATGTAGATTTTTTTTTAGCTTTGTTAACACATGACAGCTTGTATCAGACTATCAGCTGTATCAGCATTACACTCTATTGCTAACCATTGCAACAACATAATATACAAATCTATAGTGTTATGCCATGAATGTAATGTAAAATTGTATACATATTTCATTACAAATCTTACTTCCATAATAAAGCTAGAAAGTCTGTATGTTTGAACGCTCTAATCTCTGGAAATACTAATACGATTTAAAACAAATGTTTTTTTTAGATTAGATAGCCCATTTATTGCGGAAAGTACTAAGCTATAAATCTTTAAACTACTGCATTACAAGAGCCGCACGCTAAGTACATTACCGAGGAACTGTGAACGCTTAGGTCAGCATACCGTACAGTACACCGCACTTATTTCATGCGGCCGAAACCGTGGGGTACAGCTAGTATAGATATACAGGTAGCACACAGTATAGTATAGATGTAACTTGTATGTTTAGATGTAAATTTAATATTGTTAGTAATTCATAGTTTTTGAAGAACACACGCCGGCCACTCATATATTTTAAATTTAGCCTGCGTATCTTAGCAAATTAACATTCTTTCCCTTATAATAGATTTCTACAAAGAAACGCTTGATTCATGAGTGAACTAATCATGAGGAAACCTGCGTGCCCCGGGAATAAAAATATTTCGAGGACATGAGAAGTCTGCCAACCCGCATTGGAGCAGTCTACAGACTCTTCCACGCTCCATAACCCTCTTAGAAATGTGCTTGTGCTCAGCAGTGGGACAGTTATAGGCTACTTACTTTACTTATTTTACTTTTTACACCCGATACCATTAAATATAGATATGTATTTAGCGGTAAGCCACAGCAATCAACTCTCGCCTGACTGTAATTTTTGGTCAACCCTTTACATTACGCCATTGACAATAAACGTATTCGATTAATTCCGTTATGAAATTTGAGTGAAACCGAAGAAATATTAAATTGCTATTTCGCAACGTCGTTTTAGTGTGTCGATTGTGTGACGGTCTATTGTATGCATGCTACTATTGAGTTGAACATAAAAAGCATGAAGTTGAACGATATTGGGCAACGTAAAGTCAAGTTCGATTGTAACTTTTCGATGATGAAAATAAATAAACTCATTTAATTAAGTTCTTTTGAAATACTCAATCCAATATTGTGAGAAATTTCTTTAAGATCTTAAAGAAACGTATTTAAAATTTACGTAAATGTATCAGTGACAGAGTATTAATAAATTGGTAATAAGTGGTAATCGTCGTTTCAGCCTATCACAAGTCCACTGCTGAACATAGGCCTCCCCCATAGATAGCCACAAGTTTGTAGCTCACATATTGGAGGGATTTTGCCATAGTTGCCACGCTTGGTGGATTACAGTGCTATTTAATGTTATAAATCTTGAACCAGTGCGTGTTGCCAGTGGTGATATACGAAACCGAGAAATGGTCTTTCACTGCTGGCCGCATGTGGAAGATTAAAGTCGAGTAGCGAACTTTTTCTCACGGTGTTTCTCTCCGAGCAACCGACATAGTCTTTAGGATCAGCAAGCAGAGGTCGCAATCTGCCGACCGTATAGCTCGTAGAACCGATAATCGCTGAGGTAAAAAGTCTCATATCGTCAAATTAAGTCTTGAAATTACTCTAACTTCAAACCGTAAAGTGAAGTTTGCACACATCTAGTTCACAGAAGAAAAATTGGCAGATTCCTGATTCCTGACCACTAGCAAATCAGCTTTGTGCCCCGTGCACTATAAATTTGGTATAAACTAAGAGAGCTAGTTTGCTAACCTGGAGTATATGTGTGCCTTGGTGCTGTTCGAACAGCTCCATGGCGAGGCCGGCGGACGTCCGCCTGTTTTGAGCTCCTGAAACAAACACAGTCATAAAATAAAATAGTCTTATTTGTAAACATTTGTTTATTTTTCATTTCATTTTACAAATTTATGCAATTCATTACCAACAATATTTCTTACAATATTCATTACTAAAGTCTCCTCGTAAACAAATAATGCATGTAGTAGGAAACTCTGCTCTCCCATAACTAATTGCATATTAATGTATACTCGTACATTCAAATAAAAACATACATGAAGTCTCTTTCATTTAACTGCGACGATTTTGTTGTATAGATAAGTATTTTTGAAAAAAATATTGAATAAAGTGACGAGACGATCAAAACTTTCACCTGATGGTAAGTGCAACGTCTGCCCATCACAAATGCTGTGCATAGAATATTTCCGCGTGGCACTGCGTCCATAACCCAGTAATTACACTAGTTTTCGGTGTCCTTCAGAACGAAATTTAGTAATGTTTGCACACTACTGTTTCAAGCAGTATAACTGGTCATGCGGTAGTAATAGGTTACCTAGGTAGGCTAGACGAAATGCATAGGAATTCTACCACCAGTAAAAAATAATTTCGCCTTCAGTAGAATTTTTTTAATTAATTATGGATATTTTTTGATTACAATTCTGTTTTATGATCTCTTGATGAACTCAAAATAACGAGCCCTTTCTTGTATATTTTTGACATTTATTAATTATAAATATATTCCTTTCCAACTCGGCAACCACTTTAAAACGGTCAAAACATGTACATGTAAGTTAAAAAAACATTACTCCATTCTTTTAAGTAAATACAAAGAGCAACAAAAGGGAAGAGTCTAGTCATAAAGCAGTCAGGACTGCAACCCGACACCCCGCGATACAATCGCCTCACAGCCGCAACACGGTTGACACGGTAGCTGGTTTATTGAGACGTTGTTTTGTGATATATACTGATCTCTTCATTAACAACCACCATTGTTTCCAAACTATTTTTAAATAAATTGTTTTTTAAAAAACGTTGAACTAAGATTTCTCCTATACCTATCGTGGGTTTGTTAAAAGATTTTTTTTTATTGTATAATGTGACGAAACGAGCAAAACGTTCACCTGATGGTAAGTGCAACGTCCACCCACAACAAATGCTTTGTCACCCAGAAAATTTCTGTGTGACACCACACTGCGCCCGTCACCCTGACACATCAGTGCTTAAGTCTCAAATTCCCAGTGATTACGCTAGCTCACAGTGCCCTACAAACCGAAACACAGTAATGCTTGCACACTACTGCTTCACGGCAGAATAACTGGCTCTGGGGTGGTACCTACCTAGACGGATTCCTGCATAGGAATCCTACCACCAGTAAAGTTGAATGCACTAACACCCTGACTCCGTCCAACTATTTATAGATCCGTACCAATATTTGTTCCTTGTGGAAATCGAAGATGCCACTTATTGAGCAGACAGGTTGTAGTTTAGCCACTGTACAAACCAAGCCGTTAAATAAATGTTTAATATATAATATACATTTTAAGACATGAGATTCGGAGATAGGTAGGTTTCGTTGCAGTGTATCAGACATGGTTATAGAGCCACGTTGCAGCTTGTCAGCTTCGTTGAGGACTGCTAGTACTCTCCCAGAGAATATAGCCTTACAGTCATTCACACAGCCAGTGTGTCTACAAAACCTTTTATCATAATCCTCAAAGATGATCTTCACATCTTGATTCTACAGGATTGGTTTAGGCATCTACACGTGCCTTGCGGTCACAGTACCTCACTACTAAGCCTCGAGTTCCGAGTTCGAATCACAGCCGGAGTTTCTGACTGTACATTCTGCAAAATTCACAAATTGTTGGTTTTTGAGTGTGGTTGTGTTGTGATTGACCCCCGCGTCTTTGACACTGCATCCTACTTGCGATGTTATCGCACGAGTATTACATCAATCACGGGTTGGGTACGACGAATGAGTGTTTGCACGTGCACTTAAATATCTCCTGCGCAGTTGATAGCTTCCGGCAGTATGCGGAAGTTGTTGCCGTGGTAGAAAGACGGCCAGGACAAGAACATGATATTACATTTGGTGGTAGTCATTCTATGCAGGAATCCGTCTAGGTAGGTACCATGACAGGGTCAGTAATTCTACCGTGAAGCAATAGTTGGCAAACATTACTGTGTTTCGGTTTGAATGGCACTGAGAGCTAGTGAAATCACTGGGCATATGAGACTTAAGAACTGATGTCTCAGGGCTGGGTGACACAGCATTTGTTATGGGCAGATGTTGCACTTACCATCAGATGAAAGTTTTGCCCGTTCGTCACTTTTTTCCAATAAAAAAAAAATTCAAATAAAACTTATAATTCTTATATGTATACCTATAACAAATGCCCGCTATGTTAAAAGACATCCGAAGGCTTTGGGCAGATCATGCCCATTCCCGCAAGGACACGCCCGGTTTCTCGTGACCGACGCGTCGTGACGTCGGCGCGGACATACAAACAAGCAAACAAGCACGACAAGCGCAATATTACGATTTTACTTGCTGCTGGATATCACCGCGTAGACTCACGAACGTTTCACGTAATACGGACCAATGTATATGAAATGAACGTTGTGTTTTTCGTGTTCCGAATGATATCACGTTTCATTAGATTTGGACACTAAGCGAAACTGGGCCGCTTTTTGTAAGCTTCTGTGACGAACTGTCAGAGGAGTGGACGTCATAAGCATTTGTTATAGCCCATTTATTGCCTTATCTTTTTAATAAGTTCTAACTACATATAAGCGTGGCTTCTCATCGTTTTCCGTATGGTTGATATTAGCGCTATATACGCCGGGAAACTACAGATACTAAAGGCGTGGTAGCTCAGGGGCTAGGCGCTCGCTTTAAATTCCATAGTAAGCTAGTGACCTGAGTTCGATTCCCGGTGCCAGCTCCACTAAAATTGTTAGTTACAATTTTTAGTGCTGACTTATCACGTGCTCGGCGGTGAAGGAAAATATCGTGAGGAAACCTGCATGTCTAAGAAATAAAAATTATTTCGACGACATGTGAAGTCCGCCAACCCGCATTGGAGTAGTGTGGCGGATTCTTCCCAGGTCCAAAACACTCTCGGAAATGAGAGGATGACTGTACTCAGCAGTGGGACATTTATAGGCTGTAACTTTACTTTACTTACAGATAATTAAGGGCCTAAGGATGTTGGGTTACCAGTCACAAATTCTTGGGTAGGCATTAAAAGAACTTCATACAAAAAGTTTTTGAAGTCCTTTTTTTAAGAAACTGTTTTAACTTTTGGTACAAAATATTTTTTTTAATGTAACTTTTCAGGGGCCAGTCAGTCAAGCTTGCACTTGAAAATAATCTTGATACGCCAATGATTGTTGATGGTTTCAACTAGAGGCCAAATTTTGTTCCCGTAAAATATAATATTCATATGTCTTCTCAAATTTCTTCTATTCTATACATACATACATATGCTCACGACTTTTTCCATATAAGGGATAGGCAGAGGCCACACACGTAGCCCACTCTTCGCCCTCGTGGGCAACGAGACGTGACGGGTGGCGAACCACGTCAAAAAAGTCAAAAAAAATTTATCCCAAAATGATCCCACGAGCAGTATAGTGACAGCATTGCAAATTACTTTGTTGTTCTGCATGAATAAAGGCTGTCCCTACAATACCTTAGTCGTGTCTTACAGCACCTCGGTAGGTGCTATTCCACTCACTAGTCCACTGCTGAACATATGCCTTACCCATAGATCGCCACGAAAGTTGGTAGCTCTCATTTTGAGGGGATTTTGCCATAGTTGCCACGCTTGGCAGGCGGTTTGACAACCGCAGTTTATTTAGATGTTTCAGAAATGCTGCTGCCCATCTCCTGTTTTTATTTTTATTTTTCCGTCTGTCGACTTGTACGACATTCACGGGATGAGATGGGTTGGTAGATTCTCTTAAGCCGCTACCACACGGAAAATTATTCAATACATTTCTTCAAATGACGTTGCAGTTCAGTGACCACATTAGCAGCGTTGTAAAAGTTATTCGTAACTTACAGTCCAAATGTAATTTTATCATACAGAAACACTGTGATAATGTTTTATTCAAGCAGAAATAAGTACATGATACACCAAGGAGTACAAATATCGTTGTCATAACGACAAATCGTAACTTTTGTCTTCAAAACAGAACAAAACAACTGTTTTCTGCTAGACTTTATACGAAACTACGACCTGCATACTATACTAATAATGTGGATATTCCCACTTTAATAATTATCATCATCGTCAGCCATTATTGGTCCACTGTTGGACAAAGTTGTGATAGTTCTTCTGCCATCTTTCAGACGATCGCATAGTCTATTGGCCAGAGTATCTGACCGTTATGTCGTGGGTCCTTAGTTCGAATCGTAGCCGGAGCCATTTGTGCAAAAACACAAACTGTTGGTTTACGGGTCTGGTGGTGTTCTGATTGTTTCTGTATCTGACACTACGTCCGAACCTTCCTCGATCTTATCGCATAATCGTTACATCGAACGCGCGTAGGCTAGGGAGAGTGAGTACATCTGAGTTTGAGCGTTCATTTGTGGCATTACAACATCTCTTGGAAGTTGTCGTCGTGGTCAAAATTGACCAGGAGGTGATTTCTAGGACATTATAGGAGCATTGATGTCTTTTTGATATGAATATTTATGAAATGTAAACAAGACGATGAAAATAAATACGTTTACAACAACGGTAGTAGTATGCATGTTAGTGTGTAAGCTGCTTGCGCAATAGCCTACACTCGAGTCATGTCTTCACGCGATGACGATAGCTAAAATGTTGCTTTTGTAAAATGCTAAAATACATTAGAAGAATAATGGAAAAAAACAATATATCATATTTATATATCATATATCATATATATATATATATATATATATATATATATATATATATATATATATATATATAGTAAACATATATATATATTAAAAAAAATAACAATGGTAAATTTAAGGCAACAAAGACGACTTAGACGGTGAGCATTGCAGTGACTATGGACAAAAAGACCATAGTTACGTGCAGCTTTGACCTAGATCCTAGAGGGCACTCAATAATACGTAAACATTTGGATAAATAATAATAAGTTAATCATTTGCACGTTTCATTTTATTTAGATCGTTTTAAATATTAAATAAGGTTCCCGATAGTTGGATTAACATATTTCAAGCTATCATTAAATGAAACTAGAAACAGTGAATCATCACAGTGACTAGTGGCAACTCGCACGTCGTATTTGTCTCGGAAACTTTATGAACGTGGCCACCGCGCGCGAATAGCGTGTCGGCATTTACAAAAGCATCATTCTCTCTGTTTTATTGAATTAAAACGTCGTAAAGAACACGGTGGTGCTATCGCGACATCTCACAGGTTAAATATGGGCTGCAGCCTAAATCTACCATGTGAACGTTTTTATCAGTGTAAAATTTCAGGACAGATGAAGTCGCTGATTTGATAAGAATTGTTCATTCTGTTTTAACCATTGTGATGTACACGTTATTTCTACAATGGTGTAGATTATTTTATTTCTATATGACATAAATAAAATAGATGTAATGGAGCTGTGAAATGTTAATAGGCCGTTACAAGTCGTCATCATCATTTCAGCCTATCACTAAGTCTACTGCTGAACATAGGCCTCCCCCAAAGATTACCACAAAAGTTGGTAGCTCTCATTTTAGGGGGATTTTGCCATAGTTGCTACGCTTGGCAGGCGGGTTGATCGCAGTTTATTTATTTAGATTTTCTGGTTTTTATTTTCACTTTGTTGATTTTTACGACACCCACATGACGAGATGGGGTGGTAGATTCTCTTAAGCCGCTACCACAAGGCTACAAGTAACAAAATGGAATTATGAAAGGTAAAACTATGCCGCCAATGACTAGTCGTGTTCTGACATGATGACTGGTATGTTATATACCATCTACTGACATGCCCACACAATGCATTGACGTTCAATATAAAGTTCTTTTTTTGTGATTTAAGGCTATAGCGAGGCCAAAACCGACGATCTATACGCGATCAAGTTACCCGGTTCATGGATTATATTTAAACCTTGAAAATACACAGTATTACCTAAATTCTTCATAGTATTACCTAAATTCTTCACTGGTACGTTTTATTCGGAATATGAAATCTCAAATTGTATTTTTAAAACTAAAAAGATTTCGGCTTAAAAAGCGATATGACGAAATTAACTCATCGACTTTTCGGTCTCAAGTAACAAACTAGGTGCGATCAAACCATTTATTTTACTCCACCAACCCCAAGTTACGAACAAATTTTTATGAGGGCCGCTAAGACTCGGCATAATTTTCTCATTACTGGCCGCACAGTGTGGCATTACCCTTAAGTCTGATATTGTCGTCATTATGATAATAATTTACGAAGGCATTAGCAGAAGTTAATAAACATAGTAATGTATCGAGGGCATTACTCATAATCATCGTAACTGTTTAATTTTTTGAAAAACATCATTATTGAACTCGTTATCGTCATCCTCTAAATTATGAACTGTGGAAGTTTCAGATAGATTGACAATCGCCATCCCATACACTTCGCACATTACAGGCTACTGGCCGTCACCGGGCATGATAAATTAATATTTAAACTTTCTGTAGAGCGGACAAACGAGCAAGCGATTCACCTGATGGTAAGTGATTACCGTCGCTTATGAACTGTGCAATACCAGAGGAATTGCGGGTGCGTTATTGAGACCTTTGGGAAAGGATTCCTGATGTGGTACTACGATTATGGAAAATCAGGAGATACAACGATTAACTTTTAACAAGCTGACGAAGAAGACGAACAAAAAAATTCAAATTTCCTTAGTTGTTGGTGAATTTATCATCCTTAGAATGTACCCTCTCTATATTGCTAGAATATAGCAACTTTTGCACAGATAAAATTTATGAGATACCAACAGTTCTATGCTACAGTTATAAATGAATACATGGAGTACATTTTGGCAAAGTAAATTAAATCATAGTCCCCAAAGACACTGACCACCCAAACGATCCGTACGCTTCTGAAATCCGTTCGCTTTAACACTAAATAATTTGTCTTTCGTTACACCGAACCGAATAGAAAAGATTAAGAAAAAGAATAAATATTAAAAGTTTCTTACCAAATTAAAAATAGATGCAATAACATCAATCACACACAAATTTGAAAAACGGTAACAGCAAAAATACACAAAAGTGTTATAATAATGAAAACCTAAAAGATAAAATTATTTTAGTTAACGGTTTCAATTTTACTATTCAATTACTTTTACTAAATCGACAATATAACAAATATAATCATTTCAACCTTCGATTTTCATATCCTTATATCAGGGGTACTGTCTGCTTAATCCTACATAATATTTGAGAATCTGCTGGTTTAAAATTAATAAAGTGAGCCACTAAAAATTACTCTGAAGCACACTAATATCTAAGATAAATTTTTAGTTTTTGAAGATTTTGTATAAAAAGTTTTCTAATGAATGCGTCCTACGTTGAAAACAAAAGATGGATGATATTATTATTTCCTAACTTTTTGTCATTTTTGTATAATAGACTACCTGTTATTTAATAGATCCGATAAACTGTCACGTTATTTCTTTAAGTACATTAATAATTTTTAATTAATTAGGTCATTTAGACAACCAAAAATTTGTGGTCAAATTGTTAATTAATTAACATTAAAAAACTTAGGTCATTCATCACAGATAACAAAGCTTTTAAGGAAAATTTGTCCAATGCAATTTACTGTGAACCCACGGTGCAAATGTTCCCTAATCAAACATCTTCGAATAACCTCGTGTTTTGGCAGAAAAAGCAATAATTTGAGCGTATTTGCCCATTTCGCCATGTGCGGACAGTGCTAACATCGGCGGCCGGGGGTCGGTATTTTCACAAGGCGAAATTAAATAAAACTCTCTCTTAATATTGGAGGGTCCGCAGAAACTTGATCAATTTAGTTTTGGTAAAATTTTGGGTTTTAGAAGAATTTGATAAAAATCGAAATACTAGGAAATTGCGGTTTCCGTTCGGCTTTTTTTGAATGGTGGTAGGATTCCTATGCAGGAATCCTTCTTGGCAGGTACCACCCGAGGGCCAGTTATTCTGCCGTGAAGCAGTAGTGTGCAAACATTACTGTGTTTCGGTTTGAAAGGCACTGTGAGCTAGCGTAATCACTGGGCTTATAAGACTTAAGCTCTTATGTCTCAGGGTGATGGTCACAGTGTGAGGTCACACAGAAATTTTCTGGGTGACACCGCATTTGTTATGAGCAGACGTTGCACTTACCACCAGGTGAACGTTTTTCTCGTTTCATCACTTTATCCAATAAAAAAATAATATTATATGAACATTAATTAGACGTATAAAAATGAAGAATGGAATATATTTATTAGTATGATATAACCATACCAAACCAGTAATTTGACAATCTTCATTTTAATTTTTAGTGTTTCTAAATGTCTTAGTATTTTTTTTGCAGATGGCATGCCTTCCCTCAAAAATAACACAACTTGCGAGCGTTGATTACCAACCCCTGGGGGCATCACTTGACCGGAACCCGCCACCTCTAATGAAGAATTACCGCCCTTTGTGGTCGAACCTCTTCAGCCGAGAGCCATCGATTGATCGGGTAATTTTAACTAGGACCAATACCACGAAGAAATGGATTTGTTTGTCTCTGACTATAACAATGTTCTTATCCATTGAGATATTATCCGTAGTTATTATAAATTTCCTGTTATTGCTAAAGATATTCCAGCTACTTCATGTTTCTTATTCTACAATAGCCCGTAAAAAGTGGAACGTCTGAAGTTTCTCCTTAACTGGTAGAATTTGTCATAATCTCGAAACCAGGTAATTTGCATCTTAGACGCCGCTGGGTAATTTAGCTTTGACATAACTTAGGTGGTTATTCCTATTAGACGTTAGTTTACTTTTGAAATTAAAATATAAGTAGTAAAGAGAACCTTACTTGCTTAACATAACGAAGAAATGGCAGTAAGATTTTTTTTCTGAAGTGTGCTGTTAAAACATAACATATAATATTCAGCAGTTAAATCCTTTCTTTTTATTCTGTTTTCTTCTTTTTTTCTAATACGTGTATCACGTGGAGCAATGCAAGTGTCAACAGGGTGAAAAATAGCGAAAAAATCACAGAAATGAGACAGTAATGAATTGTAACTAACCAATTACACGGACCGATAACCCTTCAATCGCCGACGCGGGGTCGAGCCGACCGGCGGCGGGTCGAAATCGATCGATTGCAAATAAAAATAGCTACAAAATCCCGGAAAACGATGCAGCATTCAGGACACGTACTGTCAATATAGAATGGCGCAGGGTGATGATTGTGATGCACCGGCAGAAGGGACGACGCACAAAAATGGCGCTTCGGGAACTACAGATTGAAAATAAGCGCTATGAAAGTTAGTTTTATTATATTGTTTGTGGCATTTATTGTCAATAGCCCACAATTTGACCTAAACTGTATTTGATTTGAAGAACGACTTTCGATTTTGTTTTGAGTTAAGCTAATTTTGTAATGATATTTATTTGTTATAAAAATAATACATAGCTTCAATATAGATTATAAAAATGGTAATTAGTTTTTTGTGAGTATCATCACCATCAGCATTTATACAGTCCACTGTAGATCATAAGCTCATTCCAAGTAATCAGCGCGCGTAAGGACTGCGAAACCTGGCGTTGCAAGTTCAAGCTCGCCATCCGATTTATGTTGTGAACTATCTTTTAGGAAAAAGTTTTTAAACTTGTTTGCTGGGGATATTATTAATGTTTTTCTTTATAAAAATCGCCATAATGGCCATCCTCGACAGTCGGATACTACCTACGCTGCTATTCATCATCGGTCTGAGGCCTTGAATTTATAGATTTTCTTTGGAGATAATGCCAATGAATTCAATTAAATTCAACGAATTCATAGCACAAGAAAAAAAATATTAAGTAATCTGCATTTGATATATAGAGTCTAGGGGTAGTTCATTACGTTTCGGATAAGAAAGGATTAAAGTACTGAGGCGAGACTAAGGAAATCCGCCCGATAAGGGGTTAAGGGGGTTGAAAAGAAAGAATTTGTAGGTATAAGTAAATTCATATATATTTTCTTTCCAGAGTCATTCGTTTATTCATAATAAGAGTTTGTGTTAAAATATATTATTTGAAATACTTTTTTTTTAAATGAAGCCTCTGTCTATTAAGGGTGGAGCTAAGCATAAATTCAACACACTTTTTTTAATTATGCGATAAACTCTCTGCACTCTCTCTGACGTAATGTTCATTAATCGATGGTGGATGGTGGTGGAGGCATGATAAATAAAAATTCCAAGTAACGTTAAGTGGTCACTGTTTTTATCTATGCTTAAGTTCATGCCAGAGATTCAACATTAATTCTACTTTAAAAGGAAAAAATAAGAAATACAAAACAATTTATTAACGGGTTAAGAGTAAATGCCTTTTTAAATTTTGTATTTGTGATGATATTATAAGTTTGTAATGAATGTATATATTAGCAAATAGATTATCTCTAGGACTGAGATGAATAACATGTAAACTTTATTTACAACAAAATAATCAAGACTGCGAGGTACTTTATCCAAGAAGAAAAAAGAATCCCTACATATTTTCTTCGATATTTCGCTTTAACCCGCGTGTCGCTGCCGTTCGGTCGCATTTTCCCTTTATTTATTGTTATTTTTCTATTTTGCCGGCAGATGTGCCGTTGTATGATTTACGGTGGCCTAGTATTAAGGAAGGTACGAGAATTATAACACAAGTTCCATTTGGTCAAGGGATAACTCTGTTTACTTTTATTTTGGTACAATTTTCAATGATCTTCACATTTATCCAAACTTATACGAGTATTATAATGCGAAAGTAACTGTCTCTTTCCCTCTGTCTGTTTGTTTTTTTTTCATGGTTCAACCATAGGAGCGATCTTGACGAAATTAGGCACATAGATAGCTTGCATAGAGAGACGGACGCACATGAGATATTTTTAATTTTTTCAATCTTAAATCCACGCGGACGTAGTCATGTAATGTAAAATTAAAAAAAAAAAATTAAAAAGCGTTGTCAACTTTGAAAACTAATATGGAATTCTCTTCATTTATTATACGAAACTAGGCATTTTTTATTACTAGGGGTTATTTTATCTTTATTTTTACTAATCCATTTAAATGTTACATTACAAAGAGAGATTCTACGACGAGCGATCGTTTTCTTCGATTACAAAAAAATAAAATAAATATAATTACTAATCAAGGGCAAGTAACACTAATGTAATTTAAATATTTTCAAAATGTGAGGCTTGGCACAGTTCAGCTATAAACTAAAATTTAACTTATATAAAAAAATATTTTAAATATTATTAAACTTAAAGAATATTTGATGAGTCCTACAATTACTTTACTGTATTAAAAACAAGTAAATCACGCGATGTAATTAATGTAATATTAGCATTCAATTTTAAAATACGTGCAGGCTAAACACACGTCGGCTATCCGCGAGCACCCGCGCCCTTATGACATAAATCAACCGTGCTGCCACCAAACGGCAATATAGGGAACGAAACATGTGTTTACCCCGGAGTTAATTTGTCGAATTTATCTCCTTGTCTCCTGTTATTGTATTGAGAAATATTGCGTTCCGCTGAGTTATGTGGTTTTGTTTTCGAACGTTTGTATCAACAACGCGCTTCGAAAGGAACAATAAATTACTTGGACTAAAAGAAAATTTACTGGTATGTCTGATGTCGATGCAAATTAATAATCTTTAAGAATTTTAGTGTAAGCTATTTGAAAAAAAAAATTAAACGTTAACAGCTCACTGTTGGATGTTGCCTCTTTTTTATTTCATAAACGTGACGGAACGAGCAAAACGTTCACCTGATGGTAAATGTAACGTCTGCCCATAACAAATGCTGTGTCACCCAGAATATTACTGTGTGACACCACACTGCGCCCGTCACCCTGAGACATCAGTTCTTAAGTCTCATATGCCCAGTGATTACGCTAGCTCTCAGTGCCCTTCAAACCGAAACACAGTAATGTTTGCACACCACTGCTTCACGGCAGAATATCTGGCCCTGGGGTGGTACCTATTTAGACGGAGTCCTTCATAGGAATTCTACCACCAGTCTTCCTATTTGGGAGGATTTACTATAATCACCACGCTTGGTAAGCGTGCTGCGAGTGCCTAATACCTCGCAATTTAAGCGCTGCTGCCCGTTACCGGTTCGCAAAATTTAGGTATAGCATGACTCCGATGCTTATTCCGCCATCTGTTAAAAGCCATGAGTTTTTTTGACATTTACCTTATTTAGCTAACCTAACCTAAGCCACGGATATAGTTGGGGTGGTACATTCTCTTACGTTGCCAGCGATAATATGACAAAAAATATTTTAATATTTAGCTTAATATCTTACGAACAACGAAATAATTTAATATATAAATATGATAATTTGAGTACGCGTGGTTTCATAGTCAAAATTTCTTTATTCAATTTAGGCTTGTTTAAAGCTCTTATGAACGTCATAATCTACACCGGTTCGAAAAATAAAACCTTCTAAGAGAAGAACCGGCAAGAAAACCTGAGGTCTTTTTTTTAGGCCATATTACATAATGTCATTTATAAATTACAAAAAAAAAAAAATACTTACATACATAGTTATTTCTACACATCTTTGTCCTCCATATAACGATCTATTTTATAATACGCTTTTCTTAATGTTTTCTTGACAAGTTTTTTTAAATTTATGTCCGATTTTTGAGTCACTTTTAGGAATTTTATTACAATATTTTATAGATTTACCAAGAAAATACTTTCTTGCTTTAGCTAACCTTAACAAGGAACCTTTAGCGTGTCGCCCCGACCGAATCTACAGGATACAATCAATTTTTGTTTAAAAAAATTAATGGTTTTTCGTACGTACATAATATTTTCAAAAATAGACAACGGAAGTGTCAAAATTTTTGTCTCCTTGAATAGTTTTTGTAGCGACTCGCGAGGTATCAAGTTAAAGATTGCCCGAAATGCTTGTTTTTGCAAAATAATTTGGTTCGCTTGATGACCTAAGATGAACTAACTGCCTGTGGCAGTATATTTTTAATGTCTACGACAACTTAAATGTTGAAATATAGTACCAAGTGATACTGTATTTCAACATTTACTAGGTACTAGGATAAGGTGTTAAAACATAAATAATTTTAAGGATTGATTTTAAACTATAATCTCTAACCCGCAGTACAGCAGCGAGGCGGACTCTAGCAATATTAATAAAATCATATACTACTACTGAGCAAGTAGCTAACCGACTGGGTTTTCCGGTACGAACGATACATATGTTTTCAACGCTTAATTCGCCGGATATTGTTACGTATGACTTAAAGTTGTTGTATTCTTAGATATGTAATTAAGTATTAAAAAAAAGTAACAGTTCTGGAAAGAAGTGAGGTACGGTTATATCATAAAGTATTTATAGCATAAATCTGATATTTCATTAATAATCTGTATGCTGTCCTCTTGCAAAATGTCAAACTGACAATTCAACTCGCATCCGGAAAACTAATCATTCAATTATCTCCGCAATATGCAGCACCTACGAGTAGTCCACTAATTTGACATTACTAGACAGTTAAGTTAACATAATTACAATATATTTACATTGAAGACTAGTTATGTGTTGTTCGTTTCCGCACACATCGTTTATGTTTGTGTATGTGTGAATAGTTTTTATACATATTTACGAAATATTTCAATGCATGTAAAGGTAACATAAAGGTTTTCTCCGTCACGTAGACTTAACAGTTACTGCAGTAAATATTTTAACGAAATATTCTACATTTAACAATCTCTTAGTTATAGGGTTCGTAAATATTTCCTATGGCTGTCTGAAAGCGACTAAGATTTCCGGATTATTTCTACTTAATGGGTAGTTAGTGGTAGGAATAGAGAATTGTGGACCACACAAATCACTTTTGAGTTATTGACATTTTAAGTTTAGAGAGGCATTCTTCAGTGATGCTGTGATCAGATGATTTGACGACATACACATTGACAAAATAAATCATATATATTGTAACTATGTTAAATATTGCATATAGAAAGTTGTGTTCAAAATTTCATTTATCTGAAACGATTCAAGAACACTCAATAAAAAGAAAATACACGCATAATATGGTTTGGTTCCCGATAACAAAAAAAAAATGCGAGTTTCCTTTGATTATTCTCGGATCTTTTTTGCGGAATGAAAGACCCTGTTTTACAGAACATTTTAGTCCCAATAACAAATTTTTCACAATTTTGTAGCTTATGTCCTTTCTGCTTAACTACATCCTATATCGATAAAATCATTGCCATTATGATTTAATGAACGATTGACCACGAATTGAATTATGATTACGATTTAATGGCTTCCTCATGGCAGCTTGCTAACAAAGACATATTGAAGACTAAAGGCACAGTACGATACGATATATGTACTTATAATCACCTGTCTTTCTCTGAATGAAGATCGCTGTAATATGTAGAAGATTTAAACACCGTATGTCAGACTATAATGTAACATCCTATAAAACCTTGAGGATATAGTTGAAAGTCGGACTGGGTTAAGTTATGAATACATTAATTTCGAAGGCCATGTATTCGTATGCATACTGAAAAGTAAAAGAATATGTAAAGTTTATCACAGTACTGATATGTCAGAGCACAAATTCAATCCTAGTACTTATAAATATTAAATCGAAAGTACATACAATCACGCCTTTTTCCCATATAAGGGATAGGCAGCCACGTACCACACCTGTAGCACACTTTTTGCTTAGGCTTTAGACTTAGGCCCGCGCTTGAACTAAAGGTGTTTTTAAATGGCGATGATCAGCGGGACGCGGACGTATTTAACAGTTACAATTCTCTTATTTTTGGTGTTGCGTGTCGTGCATTATGCCTTTGCAAACATACTTTGAGTTTATACGAGTATATTGCTACGAGGCAAATTATACTTAATAATATACCGCGAATTTTGGCAGTTATATGCAGTTTGCTTATCTCGAAAGTATCAGGACGTGATTATGTTAATATGGACGTAAATGGTTAACATAGCTTTTTCGCAGTCTTGAATTATACTCACATTACGTTTAAAGAAGCAGTGTGTGTACATTATTCTTTTATATCCTTTACTCACATTGTTGTTAATAACATTGTGTTTTATGTATTTCATTACAATAACAAATTTAAACTTGTCTACGTAATGAGGATTAATGTATAATCAATAGATTTAATGCTTCAATTACTATTCGAAGTATACAGAAAACATGTACACATTCATTTTTTTTGATATAATGTGAAATAATGTACATCTGTATAAAATTATAATTACATGAAATCGAAGTAATTGTCAATGAGAATAAGACCTCTCTAACTAAGAAATAACTATATACCTAATAATTAAGTAGACTAAAATACGAAACCAAGAAACGCTGTGGCAACACCAATTAAACATCCAGACGAAATCGTCAAACGAACCCCAACGTAATTTGAATAAACCAACCGAGTCACGTTCACCAAATAAGCAGTCCTAACAAGCGGTATATCGCTTGCACTGATTGTTAATTGATTAGATTAAAAATTTTGGCCCAATTCGTCGGGTATTGTTACAGTGGGGAACGCCCTTGTTAGTTAATTAAAGCTTTTTAATGACAGTGTCTTTTACAATTTACGTGTTGACAGATGCGTTACTTTTTAATCCTTTTACACACTTTTTGGGAGCTGGCTGTGTTTTCAGTTTCGTTATACTAAAAGTCGTTCTTCTAATCAAATATTAACTTATACAGGTTATTATTTAAACTAGATGCCCGTCAGTGGTCGTCGAAATTCGACCGTAAGTCATAAAAATTTGAATTTACTTATTAATACGTTGATACTCTTGATACTCTTGAGGTTTGAGTATTATTTGTTGGCATCATTTTAAATACTCTATGCGACTGTTTGACCAGAGACTATTACGTAGGCTTTTGGCTCCAACTCGATAATTGGCGGTGGTTATTGTATTGAATTTTGTATTTTCTGTGTATATTTAGAGTTTTGATGATATTGATCGTAGAAGTAAGTGTTCGTGAAAGTGTACAGTCATTCAACAGTAATCAATTCAAAACCAAAATTGTATTTATCGTTTTGTCTCCATCAGTTCAGTAAAAGTCAACTATATAATTTTACGGTCGATCGAAACGAAGTTTTTATTATAATTAAATTATTACTCGACATTGGCGAAAATGGCTCTATTTGGTTGCTTATTGCAACAATCAAAAGAAGAAGAAGACTATTACGTGTTTGACATTGGCTGTATGAATTTAAACAAACTGACTGTTATGTGATTGACATTGTCAGTGTGAACGTAATATTGAATGTTTTATAACGTAATATTGAATGTTTTATTGTTATCATTTTAATGTATTTGTATCACATATTACAATATAAATTTTATATTTAAATATAACTACAATTTTCCTTCGTCGTAAATACATCTGTAACAAAAACTACCTGCACTAGCTAATTCAACTAACTCTTAAATTCGCATAAGCTTGTTTGGAACTGTTACGTTGACGTTGGTTTTTTAATTAAATAATAGTGTTACTGTGGTTACTACAGTATTAAGAGTTTTGAATGCATCACAATTTTCGAAATTCGTTCCCAATATTTCAATTTGATGTCGGTTTATAAATCCATCGCCAACTTTGATAAATATTTAAAATCAATTCAAAACAGGAGCAGATACATCGTACTCGCATATCAATCTGTAAGGAGACGCTTACGATATATCGATGCGTATTTTGCAATGCTCCAAACAAAGTCTTTATTGCCTACGTGAGTTCATTTGAAACTCCAGAATTTACCTCTCGAAATATTTCGCAAGACAATACTGTCGCCCTCCAAATGGCTGTTTTCTATCGTCATGAATATTTTTATTTGTTTTCAGAAAATACAGCTTAATTTCGAGCAGCAGATACAGCTCTTAAATTAAATTGCTTTCTTTATCAAATATGTATTATTTAAAAATATATTATGTATATGTACATAACAAACGATTTATGTATAGAATCCAGACATTTTGTTTATTTTTATAAGTGGTAGGATCTGTCTACGGATTTCTGATCCTGCCATTTATACTGGAATC
Source organism: Luehdorfia chinensis (assembly GCA_019845155.1). Lineage (NCBI taxonomy): Eukaryota > Metazoa > Arthropoda > Insecta > Lepidoptera > Papilionidae > Luehdorfia > Luehdorfia chinensis. The sequence goes on from JAHVAK010000612.1 coordinate 1,595,306, forward strand.
TAAGACGGTACGGTGGTACCCACCTAGACGCCAGTTACCCCTTTGCTTAGTGCCAGGCTATTTTATCGTGAAACATTACCATGTTTAGGTTTTTTTTGAAACGCACTGTAAGCTATTGGTATAACAGGAAATATGCGACTGAAGAACTAATGTCTCAGGGTGTCAAGCACAGTGCGATGCCACACATAAAATGAAATTTCTGGGTTACACGGCAACTGTTATAAGCTTTTTTATTTAAACAAAACTATACATTTAAAAATCGTACACAAATAAATAAAAATAATAGATGACATAAGGCAGTTATTCGCGTCTATCTTAACCATCTTTAGGGCCTTGGAAAGAAAACTAAAAAGCAGCCAACAAAAAATGTTTATTTTAATATGTGTATGTGTGGGAAGGAGAGTCTGCTTAAATTGAGTTAAAATGACAGTGGCATACGTAGTGATTCGCCCCGTGGTCGCATTAAGCGCATTAGGGGCTAAAATTGGATTTGTCGCGGGACGTTTTGTTGGTACACTTGTTACGAATTTGCTCCCCGAGTGTGTGGTTTAAAAAGCTCTTTGTCAAGGTGCACACATAAGTTATGTTTGCTGAGGGAAGAAATCATACATTTTTGTAATTCTGACAGATAAAAAAATGTAATCTCGAGTCACAGATAATGAAAACATATGATATTTTTTATACTTATTCTAATAGGTGACGCGCGTTAGGACGCCGCGATAATGCAGAATGAAGTTTTATCGGATAAAATTAATCAACTTACTTTTGGTACATGTCTGCGGTTGGTTAAGGTCTATGAGGCCAGAACTATATGTCAGTTTTATGAGATTTTTAACTTTTACAAGTTAAGGTTAAAAATTAGTACATTATATTGCACGTCACTGTACCATTGAAGACCTTAAATAATTTCAATTAATTTTATTTCGATTAAATCGAACCTGGAGCGTAGTTCCAGTTTAATTTTCTTAAAAACAATAAATAGTAAATTTAAATACAACATTAGTTAAAATATTACAACGTTGTTAAAATAACTTAAAATCCATGTCGAAACCCGTAAATATGTAAACATAGTAACAAGCATGCGTCATATTGACTCGGCAAAAGAAACTGTATTTCCCTGTAGCGTATAGGTAATTTATTTATTTGAGGCGTTGCGGTGAATCAGTGTCCCCAAGGCGCATTTATTTGCGCGCACGCCTCGATTGTCAATGTTTGTGATTTGTCCTGCGTTGGGAGTTCTTTTTTGTGTTAAGAAAAACTTTCTTGCAATTGAATTGAATTTTTTTCTCGTCCTTTGCGTAAATTCCTTGCAATGCATATGAATGTATCAACTGCAACTTGCAATTCATATGAATGTATCAACAATATGTTGTAAGTAGAGTTTAATGAATAACCAAAAAATAAGTATTATTGGATATCTTTTCTATAAAATTTAATTATTTGACTAATATTATGTTGCTCTTTGTCTTTGCTAATTTGCTAACAAGGTGTCGAAGAGCCGACTAAGGTATTGTATGGACAGCCTTTTTTGGTACAGAATAACACCATAATATCCAATGCCGTGTGGTGGCGGCTTAAGAAAATCTACCACCACATCTCATTCCGTGGGTGTCGTTAAAGGCGACAGAAGGAAAATGAAAACCAGGAGATGGGCAGCAGCATCTTTCTGGAACATCTAAATAAATAAACTGCAGTTGCCAACCCGCGTGCCAAGCGCGGTAACAATGGGGAGTTATAACTTTTTTTGACTCGTACCAAAATGGCGGCGACATGGTTTGCCAACGTCACGTCTCGTTTCGAGAAATCTAGGCTACGTGAGTGGCCTCTGCTTATCTCTTATATGGGAAAAAGGCGTGACTGTATGTATGTATGCTACTACTTAAACTGATGATGACTGTTCTGTTTATCTTATCATTAACATTATGTCATAAAAATTAAAACGGTGATAATAAAAATAATTTGCCGAGTGGTAGCGGCTTAAGAGAAGCTACTCGTATCACCCAAACTCATCCCGTGGTGGTCGTAAAAGCCGTCAGATGGAAAATTAAAACCAGGAGATAGGGCAGCAGCATCTTCCTGGAACATCTGAATAAAAAAACTGCGGTTGCCAACCCGCCTGCCAAATGTTAAGCAGTGGACTAGTGATAGGCTGAAAAGATGAAGATGAATAGAAATAAAAAAATACATTGAAATAATAGTGATTGAAAAGAAGTTATAGTTTCTTTTTTAAAAAACAGGGATTACGTGACAGTTTTATATTCTTTTACTTACCCATACGAATACGAGTGAGTAACAAAGTGACAAGCAAACCGTTCACTGGTCAGTGTCCATTACAAATGCAGTGTTATCTAGATCAGTAATTTCTGTGTGGCACCCCATTCCGCTCGTCACACTGAGATATCAGTTCTTATGAGAATTACATGTATAAACCAAATTACACAGAAACGCAGCAACGTTTGAACACTACTGCTTGGCGGTAGAATTAACTGATACTGCGGTGATACCGACCTAGACGGATTCCTGCAATGGAATCCTACCATCAGTAAATGGCGATTATTTTTTAAAAAGTTAGAAGGTTCATTTGAGACAGTCAATGAGGATTTCACTGGTGGTGGGATTCCTATGCAGGAAACCGTCTAGGTAGGTACCACCCAAGGGCCAGTTATTCTACCGTAAAGTCAGTAAGCAATCATTACTGTGTTTCGGATTGAAGGGCACTGATAGCTAGTGTAATAACTGGACATGTGAGACCCGATAACTGTGATGTCTCAGGGTGACGAACGCAATGCGGTAACATACACAAATATTCTGGGTGACACAGCATTTGTTACAGATTCGTGTATGTGGCAGTAGTGTCTTTATTGAATTTTGTAATTACTGTGTATATTTTGCCGTGTGGGAGCGGCTTAAGAGAATCTACCAACCCATCTCATCCCGTAGGTGTCGTAAAAGTCGACAGAGGGAAAATTAAAACCAGAAGATGGGCAGCAGCTTCTTCCTGGAACATCAAAATAAATAAACTGCGGTTGCCAACCCGCCTGCCAGGCGTGGCAACTATGGCAAAATTCCCCTCAAAATGAGAGCTACAAACTTTTGTAGCAATCTATGGTATGGGGGAGGGACTTTGTTCAGCAGTAGATTAGTGATAGGCTGAAACGACGAAGGAAAGAAAGTTAATTTGCTAAGATAGTTATTGAATTGAATTTGAATAGTTTGCTCCTGAAAGTGTACTTTGAGTGTCTGATTGGCCAATTCAGCCAGTCCAGCAAATCTTCAATAAAAGAGAACTAACATTTTACTATTGATCGAAATTTTAAAGCCTTGCTTGGTGTAATAATATATTTACACCTGGATGTGTTTCTTGCCACTGGCAAATAGTCTACGACTGTTTTCATAAATAAGCAAATAATAATAATCTCCAGTTTGGACTTTTGACGCCAACTCGAAAAGTGGCGGTAGTGTTTTTATTTAATTTTGTAATTTCTGTGTACCTATATTTGGAGTTTTGATGTTTAATATTGATAGTTTATTATGCAGCAAGTGCTCCTGAAAGTGTACAGTGATTAGAAAATTCAATTCAAGACCAAATTTGTGCTTTTCGGTTTGTTTCCATCGGTCCAGCAAATCTTCAGTAAAAGTCAACTATCAATTTACTGTCGATCAAAATTTTGAAGTCTTGCTACTTGAATATTGTATACTTGGATACGTTACTTGACGCTGGAAAATAGTTAATGACTGTTTCCATTAATAAATAAATAATAATAATCTCCAGTTTTTGGTTTATTACAACTGACATTTAACTTCAGAGTCCAGTTACTGCAATGCAAAGTATACAATGCATATAATGCTGCATAATTATAACTATTTTAGTGTAAGAGACTATACGTATAACTTGTTTTGCCGTCTGTACGGGGGCGCGGTAACACGGTTAGCGTCGACAATGACTTGACGAAGGCAAATCAGATTTGCCGACCCTCCCGGTTATTTTAAACCTACTCAGTAATTTTGCATAGTTTTAGAGGGGTGACAATTGCGGGAATTTGTGAAACTTAAGCTATGAGTTGCATTGGAAATAAGTTTTTCGTATTAGATAACCACAATCGTACACTGATTATTTAAAATAAAGTTCGAATTTGAATATTTATTAGTTTATTTTTCCCTATATTTAAATAGACACACACGTTAAGAAATAAGTCATAGATGGTAATATAATTTGCCTTCGCAGTCACGGCTCTTGGGCTCAATTCTCAGTCAAAGTCTCATGTTTTATACGAGTACATTCGATATCCTGAACAGATATTAATTTCTGACTGTCAATCGTAAGATCTCACAATGATCAAAAAAATTATCATCATCATCCATAGAAAATGTCGCTATAAGAAAAATTCAATATCATACAAAATATTCTTGAGAATGCAAACCTTTGAGCGCCTTACTCGTGGGTGGTGGATCAGCGGCTCCATGGGGGGTCGCCATGACCAGAGAAGTCCCTTAACTTGAGGTAGCTTATAGTCAGCCTGATGATGGACGCCTTATCCAACTGGCTAGGTGATGGCAGCGGGCAGGGGAAGCATCTTCGCCAGTTCATAGAACTCATAGTTCTCCTTGCCGCGTCTAGAGCGCGCTGCATCACGACTCTTCTCCTTTCTCAGTTCGAGGATGCTGTAAAGGAAATCTTAAGTTAGATAAAGGTTGCGGATTTTTTTTTATTATTGGGATTTTTTTTATTGAATCAGAAAATAAGACGAGCAAATCGTTCATCTGATGGTAAGTGCAACGTCTGCCCATAAAAATCCTGTGTCACTCAGAAAATTTCTGTGTGCCACCACATTGCGACCGTCCGTTGAGACATTTAACAGTTTTTAAGTCACATTATGCCCAGTAAATTTACCTGCTCTCAGTTCCCTTCATACCGAAGCAGTGAATGATTGCACACTACTATTTCACGGCTAGAACAACTGGCCTTACGGTAGTGCCTACCTAGACGGATGCCAGCATAGGAATCCTACCACTAGTTTTATGCTACATATGTTAGGCGTTTAAGAAACATTCCAGGGTCTATTGAAATAACCAGAATAACTTAATACTCGTAAAAACATCATATGCAAAAGTTTTCATCATTTTCACGTTTCTGATTAATATTTTTAGCAGTACGATTTGAAAGACACACTTACGACACTTTTACTGGGGCCAGTTATTCTGCCGTGTAGCGGTGGTGTGCAAACATTTCTGTATTTCGGTCCGAAGGGCACTGAGAGCTAGTGTAATCACTGGCCATATGAGACTTAAGAACTGACATCCCAGGGGGATAAGCGCAGTGTGGTGTTACATAGAAATATTCTGAGTGGCACAGCATTTGCTATGGGCGAACTTTGCACTTACCAACAGGTGGACGTTTTGCTCAGTCTCGTTCAAAGATTTCTTCATTAAAAAAAAAACAATTTATTGGTAGATAGTTATTCTGCCGTGAAGCAGTGCTTCGGCTTGACAGGCACTACAACTGTAGTGTAATTAAAGGGTATATGAGACTTCAGGACTGAAATCTCATGACGCAGTCCGGTTTATTGGAAAGTTCTGCGTACAGATATGGTATGCGTGACACTTCAATACCTTCAGGTAAACGACATACACGTTTTGTGACTGACCTTGATTTAAAAAAAACCCTAAAATACGAGTTTCAGGGCAAGTTTAATTTATATCATAAATTAATTTATTAATAAAAACAACAGCAGACATTACAAATGCTAATAACAGGTAATTTGATCTTTTTTTTTTTATTGGATAAAGTGATGAAACGAGCAAAACGTTCACCTGATGGTAAGTGCAACGTCTGCCCATAACAAATGCTGTGTTGTCACCCAGAAAATATCTGTGTGACACCTCACTCTACCCATCACCTTGAGACATAACTTCTTAAGTCTCATATGCCCAGTGGTTACGCTAGCTCACAGTTCCCCTCAAACCGAAACACAGTAATGTTTGCACACTACTGCTTCACGACAGAATAACTGGCCCTGGGGTGGTACCTACCTAGATGGATCCCTGCATAGAAATCCTATCTTGTTCATGATATTTATTAAAATGAATATTTTTCTTTATAAAAATAATGCCGTGCGGTCTCAGGGGATCTACCACCCCATCTCAAACCGTGGGTGTCGTGAAAGTCGACAGAGGCAAAATGAAAACTAGTAGATGGGCAGCAGCATCTTCCTGGAACATCTGAATAAATAAACTGCGGTTGCTACCCCACCTGCAAAGCGTCAACTTTGACATAATCCCACCAAACCTTTGTGGCTATCTATGGGGAAGGCCTATGTTCTACCTTGAACTAGTGATAGGCTGAAATGATGATGGCGATGATGATTATGTCTCGTGTCTCCGACACTACATTCAACCCTTCCTCCTTAATAACATAAGCGGACACCGGGTACGGGTTGGTTAAGAACTAGTGGTAGGTACCGCCGAAGTAAGTACCACAACGGTGCCAGTTACTGTGAAGTAGTGATGTGCCGCTGTGTTTGATTTCGAATGGCACTGTAGCTTGTGTAATGAGGGGCGCAGTGCGGTGTTACGCAGAAGATGATTCTGGGCTATACAGCAACTGTTATGGGCAGGCGTTGCACTTAGCATTAGGGATACGAGTTGTCAATTTCGTCACTTCCTTATCAAAATGTGTTTCGCTTATGGCACTGTATATGTCCTGCTCACATGAATACGTCTGGTCGTTTGTCAGATGTCGCCAAGACCTTTATTTTCTTCATGATTACTCAACCTTACCTCATATATATGTGTATTGGGTATGTTTTTCTTTATGTAATTGTTAATTAATATAAGGCGGTACTCAGATAACAACTGAATTCAGGTTTTGTTTTGGAATTTGATTTAGGCTTTGACAAAGTTTTAACTATAGTTTTGAATAAATCAGTACAATAGATCAAACTCTTTTAAGAAATATCTGCAGACGTATATTCTTAAAGTATCATGTCAAATGGGTGTGTACAGCCATTCGACAACGCCACACCCACGCCACGCCCGCGGGCGGGGTCACTAATGAGCCCACTGTTTTATTGACTGTACTTATGGCGTTTTTATACAAAACTGGCTTTTGGTCATTTACATTTTAAAAGATGTTGCATGCGTTCCGAATTTGTACGGCATGCTATATTAGTTTATATGCTTTACGCTATTAAACTATTGTTTTTTTTTCTTTCATTACCTTTTAATGTTTTAAGTTCATTGTTGATTAATTCGGACGGCTGTCTTCACCCCTTCAGTATTTTTTTTAAATAAAAATGAGCAATTCTAGCGATGTTACTATAAAACCGACTCTTTTTAACAGCCAATTAAGTATAAAACAATGATATGGTATGAAAAACAAATAAAAACCAACACAAAGTATGCAATTTAACATCTGTATACGTCTACAAACTATAACCCACACCCTTGTTTAATGCTTATAGTTTAGTACGCGAGGTCATTTCATGATTAACCTAAACATTGCCAAAAGTAAAATGTCGCTTAATGTATATTTCCCTTTGCATTTGTTTTATGACAAAGATCGCTGACATACTCCAAGGAAATACACAATAAAACTCTTTTCTCCATTAAGAACCTAACGCATCAGCTCAAAGTTTACAGCCAGGGGTGCTAAACCCTGCGCACCGTAAGCGATCCGGCGATGGGTTTGCTTTACGATCGAGCTTGATTACTCGCTCCCGAGAGTGCTTGTTTTATGTCACCTGAGTAAGGCCATTCCAATGTGGAATGGACGACTTTTTCGCCGAGTATTGGAATGACTGGAAAGTTTTCTGTGACAAAGTTCATTGTAACTGTATTTGCGACACAAATAATGTTTCGTTGCATAGCTTTTTTAAAAGTTCTCACAGACATACTCAATCTATTTCATAAATGTATGTCGGTAAAAAAACACTTTAAAATGTTCATAATATTTAATAACAATTAGCATAAATTTTAATTAAAATTATATGTAATTAATTATATTAAATAATTACATCAATCAATCAATATACTCTTTATTGTACACCAAATACAGGAATAATTATAGATACATTATACTATATTTAACATGTTAATAATTAATAATAAATAAAAAACGACACAAAATTAATTTCATTTCATTTTTTCTTTTCATTTCAGTCATCATTTCATTCCTCTGGAAATAGTTTTAATAAAACATTTATTACAGTCCGTATATTTTGACTATGGACTTTATCAGGACGTAAGTACAGTTCGGGGACTAATAACTCTTAAAAATAAAGAAAATCTAAACAAACCCTTTTAACGATAGAAGATCAAGCTTCCCGATAAACCTACAAACCGTTTAAAGTATAAAACAACCAAGCCATTGTGTTTGATTTAATGTTACTCGAGGGTCGCATGGTCAGTTTTGGGGGTAAGGGTATTAAATTGTTTAAAATAACTTTAACATTGGCCGAGGGTTGAGCGCCCCTTGCTAATGTAAAGTAAATCTTGACCGCTTCAAAAATACGAAGAAAATGTCTTGAATCAGATTTTATTACTACGTAATTATAAATAGAATGGAATCAATGGCTCATTACTAGAACAGAGTAATGTAAAGTTATGTCATTTGTAAGATATGCAAGAGATGTATACACTACCTCTCTTATCAATGTAGTTAATTGTGTACATTTTTGCGTATTAATTATATGACAAAAATAAAGTATTAATTATTTTATATCTAAGCATATATATACATTTTAAGAATCATAAATCTCCGTAAATTTGGAATATTCGTACGAAGAAAATCACTTTACTCAGCCTCTAAATAGTCCACTGCTCAACCTAGCCATTCCCCAAAGGTTGGCACAAAAGTTTGTAACCCTAATTTTTGGGGGATTGCCGTGTGGTGGCGGCTTAAGAGAATCTACCACCCCATCTCATTCCAAGGGTGTCTTAAAAGTCTACAGAGGGAAAACAAAAACCAGAAGATGAGCACCGGGCAACCGGAAGCTGGAACATTTGAATAAATAAACTGCGGTTGTCAGCCCGCCTGCCAAGCGTGGCAACTATAGCAAAATCCCCCCAAAATGAGAGATACAAACTTTCGTGGCAATCTATTGGGGAGGCCTATGTTCAGCAGTGGATTAGTGATAGGCTGAATGAATTACGGTGGAATTTCGACCATTGGTCGACCACTAGTTATTATTATAATTTGCGTATGATTGAAACAGACCTTAATGTGCAACTTACAGACCAACAAAGGTAAAACTATTAAAAACTAAATAAAAATTAATTCATTTTAGTTTTTAATTCTTTACAATTTGATTTCTATTATATCGTGGGTGCTATTTATAGACATAAGTTTCAAATCCATAAACATGCAGACCTGAAACAACTGATTGTAGGTCACTCAAATATTTGTCCCGAGCAGCAATCGAACCCGCGACCCATATCGCAGACGCGAAACGCATAGTCGCTGCGTCAACCGAGCCGACTTTTTATTCCACGGATACACATAACAATGTCCGACTACTGCTTGTAATTTTTTGACAGTGACAAAAATTATTTTTGACTCTAATATTTTTTAACTTTCTGTTAATTTCATTGACGTTTTTGCATCTGACGATCGTCTTCCTTCAGGGGCACGGACAGAATTACGGCGCAGAGACTGTCGCTATACTGCTTTGTCATGGTGCTAATAGGATTCCATTTTATTAGTACTGAATATAAAATATGAACTTCAGTTCTAATCTTTCTTGGTATCATCATCATCATCATCATTTCAGCCTACCATAGTCCACTGTTGAACATAGGTCTCCCCCATAGATTGCCACAAAACACGGTCCTGAGCCACCTGCATCCATCGACTTCCAGCAAAACTGTGTAGGTCGTCGCTCCATCTAGTGGGGGGTCGCCCTACACTGCGTATACTGCGTATCCTTCTTGGTACGTTGTAATTGATAAATTATTACTTTCTTTTTATAATAATAATAATCATTATTTTCTCTTGAATAGGGTATTACAGTGATTGTCAATACAGTTAGGATCTCCTAATTCAGTCATTTATATTATAAATATGTTAATTAAATTACAATTTTTTTTTTAATAAAATATAATGAAAGCCACTTAAAATATGTCAAAAAAATTATTAAATGAATTAAATTTTACCACCTGGTACTTAATACCGATACCACAGTGCCAGTTATTCTGCACTGAAGCCATAATGTGCAAACATTACTGTTTCGGTTCTAAGGCTACTATACTGTATATATGTATATATAGCTGTTATTACTGAGCATTTGCAACCTAAGGACTGCTGATCAAGGTGGCGAGCGCAGTGTGATACTACACAGAATGGTTTTGGGCGACACAGCATTTGTTATAAAAATATAACGTTGAAGATTCCCCCAATTTTTTATATATTACATAGACATCATATGTTTATATTTTGTATTTTCTTTAGTACATGTCGACTCTAATGTTTTTGTTCTGTCCAATTTTTATGACAGACCTCCCTTCGTCTTAGATGTGTCTGTCTTTAAGTGTTCACGTACGTGTCCCGACGCCCCGTACACCTGGGAATCAAACCCGCAATACGCTACTAACGCCTTGACCCTCTACGAAAATAACCCTGTTAATCAACTTTCTAAATTCAACCGGAATGTCTTAGCAACAAAGTCCAATTTCCGAAGACAGTCATTTTCTCATGGTCAGCTATGATTGGTTGCCTCTGTTTGTGAAATGCTGTATCTCACAAATTCATACAGAGAAAAGTGAACCTTACCATCTTCGAACTATGTAATAGAGTCTATAGGGAGTTCGAAAACAAAAAAGAATTTTCTTTGCAAATTGAAACTGGAGAAAGTCAAGGAAAAATAGGATCGGAATCGAGCCCGTGGTGAGGTCGTAAAAAGGCGGCCATCGAGCAACCGTGTCGCAATAGTTACGCTTAATGTGCCCGGGACAAATTGAGTTGGAGCTGGTAGGAAAATTAGTCGACCCCGGGGAATGTCTACACTTATATATCAGACGAATATGACAGGCATTCTGTCTTGCCTAATGAGGGTTATTGAAAGAGGGCCATACAAAGTATTTGTATTAGATATTTAATGCGGGATAGATGCATTTATTACTACTTACTTTCATTTCTACTGACTTTCATTTTAATTTCAACACGCCTCTTATATTATCAGGAACAGTTATTTAAAAGCCGGAATAACCTACCGATATAAAAAGGCTTTTGAGTAAAATCAGTCGAGATTCTAGAAGCCCTGACTTCTCATTGAATTAAGACGAAAAGGACATCTAAAAAGTATTATCTAGACTATAATAGTTGAATTTGACGATCGCGCGGCCTAGTGGTCAGAGTTCGAATCCCAGCCGTAGCTAACATTTCTGCAAAAGCAAATCGTCGGGTTTCGGTGGTTGTGTCGTGCATTTACTAACGATACAGGAGAAATCCTAGAGTTGGGCTTTTTTCATGTAAGATCTCGAAAAAATTATTTTTTAAGTTTTTATTTGTAAAAAAAATTACAAAGCAGTGTCAGAGACACGTGGAAAAGACAGACTAGAAAACCGACAATTTGTGTTTTTGCATAAATGTTGGCTCCGGCTGGGACTCGCACCCAGCTTCCGCGGCTTAGTATTCAGGTTATCTCACCACTAGGTCACGCGGTCTTGAAACATGCGGTCCGAGTACGGTAGGCGATAACCTAAAATTTGCATCAATTATTTACATCTTCTAATGATTCCTCCTTTCGAAAATGTCTTCATTTGTTACTGGTTGAAAAGTTTTTGAAACGTGACGAATACACTAAAAGCTGAACTATGAACGGTAAATACCTTTGTTAGCAGATTTAAATCTGGTAGCATAAGAAAAAAAAGAGATCAATGGTACATTAGACCGCGCTCGTTAAATTGTCACCCGTTACCTTTGAAGGGTTAGTGTTAAAAGATTCTCGATTAACCCCTCAACACAAGGTCTTTAATCTCCCTGTTATGGCCCTGTCTGGGAATTTCTAAGTATTTTCTGCTTCAATAGTCACAAGTCCAAACATTGGTTCCTTTTGTTGTGGTTCAATGTATTTATCGAAGATCAAAGCAATAAAAAGCATGAGAAAAATATAAAGACTTGCGATAGACAAAGATTACGTATTCTTTTTGCATGTATTCGTCGCCATCTCCACGCTATTAAAATCTTACCAAGGAAAACTAAACGGCGCCTTACTCTTTATATATTCGTATATTATGAATCACATTACGAATAGATTAAAAAGTCACCTTCTGTATATATTAAATAAGTAGTATGAGAAATAAATAAGCCAAGCAGTAGTGTGCAAATGTTACAACGCGAGCGCGGTGTGGTGGCACACAGAAATGGTCTGGGTGACACTGCATTTGTTATGGTAGATGTATCACTTACTAACATGTGAAGAATTTGCTCGTCTAGTCACTTTTATAAAAAAAAGTAACGTCTTAGGTGCAGGATCTCATCAGCCTTCCAAATATGGCGCTATGGATAATTTTTTTAACATGGGAAAGGAAAATGGCCAGTAGTGGACACTTTGCAGGTTCTCTCTTGATAATGCCAACAGTATGTATATATTGCTTTAAGAAATCGCGAGTGCGTAGGTTACTTTTTTTATTGTATAAAGTGACGAAACGAGCAAAACGTTCACCTGATGGTAAGTGCAACGTCCGCCCACAACAAATGCTGTCAACCCTGAGACATCAGTTCTTAAGTCTCATATTCCCAGTGATTATGCTAGCTCACAGTGCCCTTCAAACCAAAACAGTAATGCTTGCACACTACTGCTTCACGGCAGAATTGGCCCTGAGGTGGTACATACCTAGACGTATTCCTGCATAGGAATCCTACCACCAGTAAAACCCCAGTAAGGTTAGTGCGTGTGTGATATATATATTAAAGTCTTAATCGATATAATCATAAAAAATCACATAGACACAGAGTAAGTACATTATGCTGTAGCATAAGCGTAGACAATTTTGTACAATATTTCAATATAACCCCATCATTCCTTTGAGTGACGAATATGACACGTCGTATTGTCACTGTAAAGTGGCCCTCAACACAAAATACTACCCACTTCACGTCTATGGGGGATATTAAATTTAATGGTTGACAACAATATGCTTCTTAGTTGCAATTTTTCTAGAATTATTATCCGTTTGGGGTTATAAGTAGGTATTGTCAGATAGTGTAAAGAAAGTTTAGAATGTAACGGTTGTGTTATCGAATAAGATAGAGTTCTTAATCGGCAGTCGTAAAAAGTAAGAAATAAATAACTTTTTTTATATGGTCGCATTTTTAGGTTTTCAATAATCCTGAAGTACAATATATTATACAATATTATGCTTTTAGGGATTTATCGAATAACAAACATAAAATATTTTATAAGTCATAAAAAACGATGTTTTAATTCTATTACAGTAAATCTTACAAATGGGCATACACAATCAAACAAACACTTCTCCGTCCATCCTCAATACGGAATCAATATGTAGATTCGTTTCCACCACTGGGACCTACAACAGAATGCCTCATTGCCATTCACAAGGTCTTCAATTCCCTTCCTTCGCCATACGAAACAAAGCCACATTATGCTTATACTGGTGGTACGACTCCTATGCATCAAGATACTTGTGGTGGTATAACACCAGAGTGCTGCCAGTTAGTAAGACAGTTATTCTGCCGCCATGCTGTTATGCAGCTTCAAGCGTAAGTTTTGTTAAACGATGTCTACTTCCGTTTTATACGGCTCTGTAGTTAGTTTTTTGTGAGAGACAATAACTGGGAATACGCCACCTACCGTACAAGACCTTACAATTGAAATGGTAACTACAATATAGACAGGCACTTAGCATCACGTGAACATATTCTGTGAGAGCGTGATCTTATCCAGGTTGAGTCGACCAGCTCATGAACCTGCTCTACTACTGTAATAAATCTTATATAAGCTAATTATTTACTGGCTGTTGCCCGCGACTTCGTACGCGTAAATATCGGTGTTTAAAAATTCCGTGGGAACTATTTGATTTTCCGGGATAAAAAGTATCCTATATCCTTGAAAAGGTAATAAACAGACTGATACCCGCGTGTCCTACTGGTCAGTATGCCGCGTAAGTGACTTACGCGCAGTAACTTCTATGCCGCGAGTCCTAGGTTCGAATCCAAGCCGGAGCCAACTTTTTTGCAATGTATGTAAAACGCAACTCCTGAGGCGAAAAGCGGTCTACAGATTTGGTCTTTGCCTCCCCTTTATATGGGAAAAATCGTGAATGTATGTAAAACGCACCCACGTTACAGGAGAATTCCCACTGTGAGACATTCTTTTTTTTTTAAATAAAGAGAGACAGAGAGAGTTACTTTTGCATTAATAATATTACATAGTATCATTAAGAGAAATATTTAAACTGCCATAAACGAAAATAATGATGACCAAATTGCAAATTAAGCAACGCATAACACGTCCAGCTCCTTAATTCCCTTAATTTTTACACAGGAACCCTAAATATTAACGAAATACATAAAAAGTAGCTTAGTAATAGTAGTAAAAAATCTCTATCTGCCATTGAAAGTCCCGTCAAAATCGATTCAGGCGTTTCGGAGATACGCCCGGACAACCAAACTCATAGACAGACAAAACATTTAAAAAGGCCTGTTTGAGTTTTGGAATCCTGCAAATCACCGTATAAGATGAAGAAAAAATTTTCTTTATTGCGAAAATATAATCAATCAGTCCAATTTTATTTATTCGAATAGTTTCGTAACTTACTTTAAGTTGGTTAAGTCAGGAATTGCAGTCAAACGTTGGCTAAGATAAAAAAAAAATATTGTGATATGTTTAGATTACTTCCAAGTAATGTACATTTATTTACAATTACTTAAACATATATAATCACGTCTTTTTCTCATACAATGAGTTGGCAGAGGCTACAACATATAGCACACTTATCGCCTCCGCGGGAAACGAGACGTGACAGGTGGCGAACCAAGTCGCCGTACTTACGATTAAATCTTCATTTACAAAAAAAAATATATATAAAAATTTACTGTGTATTGTGATACGCACGGCTAAAGCAGAAACTTTTCAAAGAGAAATTCACACCCTCTAAAGTTAAGGGTCGGCTAGTTTTCTTTAAAAGCGCGGGTATTTGGGCCCTTGGAATTTAGTCAACCGTCCATTCCCCTGGGTCTTTTAGACCCCACGGTCACTTGTAAGGAAATTCTAATAAATCGACCTCTAGTAACTCAGGTTACAGAAAGTGATCTTTATTTGTCTGCATTCGACTATGGAAATTTGTACAAATAGAAATTTGTACTTATTTAAATTTGTGAATATTTTCTTCAATCATTTTAAATAGAATATACAACAAATTCAATCAAATAAAGTTTTTTGCTGAAGCAAAGCTATTTGTTTTTTTTAATGACTCGATTTATAGGTGGTAGGATTCCACCCCAGGGCCAGTTATTCTGCCGTGAAACAGTGAGAGTGAGTGAGAGCAAGCGTAATAAATGAAACTGATCCATACATACCATCAGGTGAACATTTTGCTCGTTCCCTCACTTTTATCCAATTAAAAAAAAATTGTTTCTTGCCAGACGGAGAAGCAAATTTATTAAAATGTAACATAAATTTTGTGTTTTAGGACTGTTAACTAAAATTTTTCTTTTAATGAAAATGTTTAGTATTGAAATTAGGACTTTAATACAAAATCATTACTAGTCTTTTCCTTCACTCATCTGGAATTTCGGTCAGATCGATAAGCCAATGCATAGTTTGTATTACACATATGGCACAGATCGAAGAAACACATTTCTGAGATAAGTTTCAAGCGCAAGGATCGACGTAGGCGAACTTATCACGATCAGATCGAAGACCCTTTAAGGAAAGGCTGTCGAACTTGTATACAAATGAACATGAAAGTAGTAGTAGGAAAGATGTGGTCTCTGCCTACCCCAATGGGAAAGATGTATGACTCTATTTCTGTATGTATGTAAATGGCTTCGGCAGGGTCTCGAATCCGGAACCGACAACAACACTGAGCAAACAGCCAATACATACAAATTTCACAATTTTTCTCTAACTCAGGTTAAACATGAAACAATCAAACACAATAAAAATCGTGCGATATTAACTAAGCGATCTAATGATGTGACATCTTATTTATACGAAGGGCATTAAATAAATATAAATGGAGGGGTGCGCGGTCATATTTGACGTAGGAAATGAAAATGTCATCGGCTTATTACGCCTCGAGATTATTGATATTACAGACGATTATTTTTGATATAATCTGCAGTCGTGTAATGCCTAATGAAGGAATATTGCCGTCGCCATCTTTGATTGAGCTGATTGCTCAGATAACACTAGCTGTGAACACAAATTCATAGTGTGCAATTTTATAGGTTTTCTTCTCAGCTGTATATTGCAAATTGGTAGTATTATGTAAGATAAACTATTGCATTGGAAAATTTAAAATTTGAAACAAACATTAAAGAAATGATACTAAATAAAAATATATGTTTGGAATTTCTCTTAGGACTTTCTTATCTTTAAATTAAAAAATAATTTATTTATTATATAATCATCAATGGACTTGGACTTAAGGCGCGAACTCGAAAAGTGGCGGTGGTGTTTTAATAGAATTTTGTAATTTCTGTGTATATTTTCATTTAGTATGTTTCATTTAGTATATTTTTATTATGCAGCAAGTGGTCGTAAAAGTGTACAGTGATTGGAAAATTCAATTCAATACCAAAATTGTACTTTTCGTTTCAATCGTTCATCATTCATCAATCGAGAAAATTCAGTAAAAGTCAACTATCATTTTCAGTTCGAAATTCAGTGTTTATTATAATTAAATTATTATTCGACATTGGCAAACATGCCTCTATTTGGTAGCCATTGTAATTATTATAGTGTAGTGTAGTAGTAATTGCCAGAATAAAAAAAGAAGAAGAAGTATCATTGGAGTTGGCACCAGCTTTAAAAAGTGGCGGTAGTGACTTTATTGAATTTTGTAATTTCTGTGTATATTTTGAGTTTTGATGTTTAATATTAATAGTTTATACTACAACTAGTCATTGGATAATCCAATTCAAGACCAACATTGTACTTTTCGCTTTGTTGCCATCAGTCCAGCAAATCTTTAGTGAAAGTGAACTACCATTTTACTGTGGATCGAAATTTTGTAGTTTTGCTGTTTGAATAGTGCTCGTTATCTAAAATTTATATATTTATACCCAGGATATGCTACTTGACACTCGAATTTTTTTATTCAGCCTTTGAGCTACGGAAGAGTATGCACTTACGTTTAACATACGCTTTCACTTCCGATGATGGTAATGATATTTATCAATTTTAAATGCGACTATCTTATACGTTATTTTTTGCAGTAGCATCACAAAATAGTAGAAAGACGACCGGGAGGTGACTAGCGAGTAACTGGTGACACGACACGACATCTGAATGGTACTGGCGTAGCCAAGCGGAGGTCACGCCGGTCACTCGGAGCCCATTGCCAGGTCGGGTGTTAAGAAACGCTGCAAAATGTAGCGCGACTTAAACATCTCGATGATATTAAGCCTAATAACCTATTATGTAAATAAATATAAGGTAGGTTTATTTTAAGTCAGCTGGCAGTTAACAAAAACATTCCATAATACGCTATTTTTGGTAGAATTCTATGATCATGACTTGAATTCGAACAGGCTGATGATGAATGTCGTCGTCGTCGTCGTTTCAGCCTATCAATAGTCCACTGCTGAACATAGGCCTCCCCCTAAGATTGCCACAAAAGTTTGTAGCTCCCGTTTTAGGGGGATTTTGCCATAGTTGCCACGCTTGGCAGACGGGTTGGCAACTGCAGTTTATTTATTTAGATGTTCGAGCAAGATGCTGCTGCCCTTCTCCTGGTTTTCATTTTCCCTCTGTCGACTTTTACGACACCCACGGGATGAGATGGGGTGGTAGATTCTCTTAGGCCGCTACCACACGATGATGAATGTGAATGAAGTTAATATAATCAGTAGTTACTTTGCGCAAATCCAAAAAAGTGTCGGACATTTTATTAGAAGTCTAATTGAGTTTTTTTGTTGGATCAAGCGATAAAACGAGCAAAACGTTCGCCTGATGGTAAGTGCAACGTCTACCCATAGCAAATGCTGTGTCACCCAGAACATTTCTGTGTGACTCTACACTACGCCCATCACCCTTAGACATCAGTTCTTAAGTCTCATATCCAGTGATTACACTAGCTCACAGTGCCCTTCAAACCGAAAAACAGTAATGTTTGTATACTACTGCTTCACGGCAGAACAACTGGCCCTGTGGTGGTACGTACCTAGACGGATTCCTGCATAGGAATCCTACCACCAGTGAAGTATAATAAATACGTATTATTGGTAATAATTATAAAATACATATTTTATTTAAATATAACACCCCACCCTACGCTTGTTTCTGATTAACTAACATTTCCATTAATTAATATTTCTAATATCAAAGCTCTTCGATCCCGATTCCCTGTTCGGAAATAATCACGAGGGCACAGTCTCGCGGGACGGACATTTTACTTGGCCCCGCACCCCCGAGATGAGCTTAATATGACTCGGCGAGTTTTCGAACGGGACCATGAATAAAGGTGGCAGGGAAGTGTCTACAATTACGGGTACAGTTTGTGATAGTGCGAAGGATTTTTATAAGGCTTCCGGTAACAAGTTTCAGTTATCCAATAATAAATGATCGTTCTGGACTTTTTTTTAAATCAGTCCCACGGAAAGCAAAGTAGGGTTTCAGAGTTGAAAAAAAAAAAAGTTTGGCAAAAAATCTAAACAAAATTTCTGAATATTCTAAACTCATAACTAGTGCTATAAATTTGTAAAACTTGTGTTATACCTTAAACAACTTGTGTTATTGTTATTGTTCCTATGCAGGAATCAGTGTAGGTAAGTTTCACCCTAGGGCCAGTTATTCTGTCGTAAAGCAGTAGTGTGCAAACATTACTGTGTTTCGGTTTGAATGGCACTGTGAGCTAGCGTAATCACTGGGCATATGAGACATAAGAACTGATGTATCAGGTTGTGTCAACCAGTATTGATCTGGGTGACACAGCATTTGTTATGGGCAGACGTTGCAGTTACCATCAGGTGAACGTTTTGCTCGTTTCGTCACAATATCCAATAAAAAAAAATTGAGCCGTACTGTACCACTTGACTTGTCATGCTATGGCTTTTAAGTTAGGTGGCACATGCCTTTTTTTACTTGAATAAAGTATTTTTTTTGCTAGTAACCCTTAACCAATAAAATGTAATAAAAAATCATGAATTAATAATTGAAAATAGAAAGTAGTGTAAATTTATGTTAGTATGTATTGGAGATTATGAACTTACTACACGAAGTAATACGACGCGGAATTTTTTGTAAAGTAAAATCTTACTGCTGCAACATCATCACCACAGCCCATCGCAAGTCTAACAAGCCGCTCCTGTAAGTGGAGGGAGGGGGGAGTGGGTTCATTTGCCAATTCGATATTGCTACTCAACAACCTTTTTTCCCATCAGTTGCTGGATTTACGAACTATTTGGCCGGCCCCCCACATCTCTGATCTTCGTCAGTTGCTCTTGCCTCGCTGTGAATATCCTCGTATTACATTCCAGAAAAACTCCGAGCACATTTTTTTATTTATTCTTTATGTACACAGATTACGGTGTAAACACTAAATACAATATGAAATTTATATACAAAGAAGAGCTTAACTCTAGTTTTCGTCCATCAAAAGTGAAGAAGAGAGTTGATATAAACGGGTAAATGGAACAAACAAAAAAAATCTTTGTCTTTAACATTTAATATATATATAATAATCAATTTATAATTATTAGTTTTTATTTCTTTATATTTATAAAGACGTTGAAACTTTTCTTCTTTTTTACAAAAAAACTTTTTCCTGAGACGTTTTTTAAGTTATTTAATCTGAAAGGTCATTGATTTTATTGAAACTCCAATAAATGCCTCCAATTATTTTAAGGAGAAGAGAATTTTGTAATATATCATTTGTATACACCTGTAAATACACCTGTAATAATAATTTAGAATCAAAGGAAATTTGTACATAAAATTAAATATGATCAGCTGTTTTACCTATTCGTCATACGAAATCACAGTGTGCGATGCATTTATATGAGATTTCAATATACGGTATATTGCGGTAATTTAAGTAATTGTAAAGGCGGAAATAGAAATTACAAGATGAGCGGGTAACGGAATATTAGAAGGTTCTTAAGTAGAAATTACAGGTCGAGCAAGGTATTATACCATGCAATAGTGATCAAGTATGAATCCGAAGTTTTTTTTTATTTTTTTACTGGACTGATGGTCACGGTTAGCCCGAAGGCTTTCGTAGCATCGCCGGATTGAAAGGTGGCAGAGCGCTGAGGGCGCTGTCTTCACACATTCGTATGCAGGAATCGGTCTAGGTACAACTGCTGTGCCAGTTATTCTGCTGTGCAGTAGTGTACAAACGTTATTGTGTTTCGGTCTGAACACTGTAAGCTAGTGTAACATAAGAGACTTAAGAACTCACATCTCAGAAATGCCGGCGTAGTGTTATGCCACACAAAAATGTTTTGTGTGCCAAAGCATTTGTTATGGGCAGACGTCACACTTACCATCAGGTGAGTTTTGCTCGTATAGTCACTTTCTCCAATAAAAGAATCCTATCATCTCTGTCATCTATTATCGTTTTCATTAATAACGTTTAACAAGACCCTAATAAATGTAAGATGTTTAACTTCTGTCTCGTGTATTGAATTGCACCCATTTTTTAAAAGTAATAAACAATCACGCAATCCATCTGACTGTAACTGGTGACCGTGGAACTTAGACATCTCAATTCAACCTTTATGAATTTCTTACATGTTTCCATGCCTTGAATTTGATGATGATTTTTAAACTAAATGGTTGGTTGACGTCTACACTAATGTTTACCATAGAATTCTTACCAAACACAGCTGGACCCGCATGTCTTGCAATGTCTGTTGCCACCTTTAAAAATGCAGTGGGTGTGGGCGGGCAAAAAACATAACTTTGCTGTAAAGCTTTTGATGATATCTTTCACTCATAAAAAGTTTCATTCCACGTTTTGTTTTATATTCTTTTGGATTTGATACCAAATGGTGATACACGAAATTTGTAAATTGTTTGTTATCATAAAGAGAAATATTAGTGAAGTAATACTTTTTTGTAATATGTTCCTGGCCGATTTTCGACCACTTCTAAATATTGTCGGTAGATATTATAGTGCCACAAATGTACGCAAACACGGAAGCACTCACTCGTCCTTACCTATAAAATATTAGCTCTATTCAAATGTTGGCTCTGGCTGGGATTCCAACCCAGGACCCGTGCCGGGGTAGACAGGTACTCTGATGCGATCCATGCGATCATATTTTTATTACAAAGTAACTACCCGCGATTTTGTCTGCATGAATATAGTTTTTTTTTAAATATTTCCTGGGAAATTTTTAATTTTCCGGAATAACAAGTACCCTATATCCGTCTCCAGGTTGCAAGCTATCTCTGTGCCAAATTGATAGAGCGGTTCAGCGCTAGAACCGTGAAAAGAAAACAAACTGACAGGTGGACAGGGAAACTTTTTTTGCATTTGTACTATTAGTATGGATTAATTACGAGTATTAAGGATTACAAACTCAACTTAAGATGATATATTGTTAAGATTTTTTTATATATAACTTCTCTGATGGTTTTTCTTTGCGTAGCACACACTGCGACACCGACAACTCGACACAAAAATAAATAAAGGCCGTCTGAACTGCCCCGTCCGGTGCGAGGGTCCGTAGGGACTGACGATTTGTTCGCTGCCAAATTGCCAGCTCTTTAGAAAAGCTTTGATAATCACGTCATATCCAATTTTCCCTACAGACGCATCTGGAATACCTAATAGTAAGGTGTGAAGATAGCTAAACGTCTACGCACGGACCGAAGTTGTAACAATCGAAGTATACAATTAGCGTGGTCGTGTTTGTAGTGATAAGTGAGTCAGGTAAGAAAATGGCCACTAATCAATTTATTTTGAATAATGACACATAATTGATACGTAACGCACGTTCTGACTGTACGTCAGTGTTTATTTAGAAAACAAAGAGTTGAATGGCGTAACACGTGTTGGTGTTAAGGATTTTTATCTGCGTTAATAAGTATGACATCGCATTTGTTCGAATAAGGAATGATGAAGCTAATGAAAACATATCAACATAACACCCGAAAAAACAACTAATTGCGTTTTTTGCGCTAATATTGACTCCGGTTGTGATTCGAATCCGGAAGAAAAGAATCAAAGAAGTTAAGTCGGGCGACTTTTTAATATTATATTACGTGAGGGACCTGGGTTCGATCCCCGGTGGCTGAACTTCTAATATGTATTTGATAGCAGTTAGTCAGTGAAATTAAAAATACTTCGGGAATAGTGAAGTCTGCCATTCCGCACTAGATCACCGTGGCGGTCTGTTCTTGGCTCCCGAACCATCGCGAACTTGAGAGAAGGCCTGCGTCTGGCTGTGGGTTATTTATGGGCATCCCATCCCATATTTCTAATTAAAGTAACTAGTAAAATGACCTCTAATTTTTTAAACGGTTAAATTGATATGTAGTAAAATACGAACTAATATCTTAAAGTAATGCATAATATTGCCGTCGAAATTTTAAATGTTATCCCTTAAGATGTTGTAGCCGGTACAAAATAGCATCGCGATAAGAAATCATATTCGTATTTAAATAAAACTATTTTCTCTTGTCTCTTGAGTTGGTGTATAAATAGTACAAAATTATTCGCGATAAATTCCGTAAAAAAATAGTTTTATTTAAATATAGTATACGCGTAAACATAAGAAAGCATTCTCATATTCGTAGTTGGTATTTAAACGAGATAATATCATATGCGGAGCGCATCACATCCCAGTGGGCAGTGATCCCATTTAACGGGCAAAAAATGACCAATGTACTAGACGCGACATGTCCATGACTAATGGTGTGCTGTCGCTTAGTAAATCGCCGGCCGAAATGGCCGCGATGCCTGGAAAATTGTTTCATTCATAAATGCAATAGGTGGGATTTGTCGACGGCTTTCTGTGGAATAAAATAGATGCGCGGGGTCCGTTAGGCCCCATCTAAACGGACCCATCTGATGCGTTGGGTCAATGACGGACCGACAAATGCTTGCGTCTGTTTTGATTACTTTCTTTTAAGGGATTTAGATGATGATATTTATGAAATACGTTTTCTAATGTTCACTCTTTATAATTTACAATAGAACAATTATGAACATCTGAAAAAAAAATCATTACGATTATAAAATACATAAAAAATCGAATGTGTTGCGGCGTTTGCAGAAAAAAAAATTTTTTTTGGATTAAAGTGAAGAAACCCGCAAATCGTTCACCTGATGTTAAGTGTATCGCTGCCCGTAGCAAACGCTTTGTCACGCAGATCAATGCTTGTGACACAGTGCAGTCGTCGCCCTCAATTTCATATACTCAGTAATTATAAAGCCCGGTCTGAAGGTATAGTAATATTTGCAGACTACCGCATGTAGGCAGAATCATTAGCACTGCGGTGGTACCCCATTACCATCATCATCATCGTCCCCCAAAGATTTCCACAACAGTTTGTAGCTCTCATTTTAGGGGGACTTTGCTATAGTTGCCACCCTTGGCAGGCGAGTTGGCAACCGCAGTTTATTTATTTTCATGTTCCAGGAAGATGCTGCTGATGGGCAGCTCCTGGTTTAAGTTTTCCCTCTGTCGACTTTTACGCCACCCACGGGACTGGATGGGGTGGTGTAATCCGTCTAAGAAAGTACCACCGTCGTGTGGTGGCGGGCTTACGGATTCCAGATCCAGGACACCTAAAGGTCATTCATATATTTGTTCCGTGTAGTTAGTTGAACCCGCGACCCGTTGGGCAGAAGGCAGCCCACTTAGCAATTGCGTAAACCGGGCCATAAGTACTGCGAGTACTTTTACACATAATAGCGTGTGTTATTTTGTAATCATATAAATAAAAATATAAATACGTTTAAGGTTTTGTATTAAATGAAATTGCATATATTGAATTTTCATTTGGACTTTGTTTCATGCTACTACGAGTATATGCAGTATAAAATATTCCGCGTGTCACAGTGAATTCGATCTAAATGGATAAAACTAGCGTCGCTAGAATTAGCAATACA
Source organism: Luehdorfia chinensis (assembly GCA_019845155.1). NCBI lineage: Eukaryota > Metazoa > Arthropoda > Insecta > Lepidoptera > Papilionidae > Luehdorfia > Luehdorfia chinensis. Next base: position 1,619,555 of record JAHVAK010000612.1, read on the forward strand.
AAGAGAAATATCGGGGCTGCATTCGCTGCCAATTGAAAGGAGAAGGAAATAATAGTTATTTGCAATAATCGACTGGAGGGACGGATGATTGCGCTTCGGGCGGGAGCGAATTTTTCCCGTATTTCTATCTATCGACTTACACTTGAGGATCAATGCTCGTTAGCACAGTTAATGTCACTTTAGTGACCGTTTCTTGGTCGGTTCTTGCACGATTTCACTTTTTATTTTTTAAACCATTGTTTTAAAAAGTCTCAAAATGTTGTCTTGGTCGGCTCGGTTCACGATTGACGGGTTCGATTCCCGCACGAAATATATATTCGTACAGATATACTAGAGGGAAATGGCGGAAAAATTTCGTATGATCATCAGTCTGTTAAAAGTTTCACTTGGCACCTAGAGGCTGCTGCCCGTCACACGTCTGGATAACTTAGGTCTGGCATTATTTCGATCCCGCCGTATGGTGTGGTACCTCACCGACCTGAGTATTTACAGTTCGGTACGTCTCGGTAATGTTCGGTTCTCGGCGTGCGGCTCCTTAAGGCCGTAGCATTTTTTTTATTGCTTAAAGTGACGAAACGAGCAAAACGTTTATAGTTTAGAATAACCCTCACCTCATTAAATGGGAGAATTTCCTGAGATTAGTGCGTTCAAACATACAAAATTTCCAGCTTCATTATAGTGATAGTATTATTTTTTTGGAGGTAGTGACGAAACGAGCGAAACGTTCACCTGATGGTAAGTGCAATGTCTGCCCATAACAAATGCTGTGTCACACAGAACATTTCTATGTGACACCACACTGCGCCCGTTACCCTGAGACATCAGTTCTTTAGTCTTATGTGCTCAAAGATCCCACTAGCTCTCAGTGAACTTTAAACTGAAAAACGGTAATGTTTGCACACTTCTGCTTCACGGCAGAATATCTGGCCCTGGGGTGGTACCTACCTAGACGGATTCCTGCATAGGAATCCTACCACCAGTATTATTTTTAATTTTTGTTTCTAAACAAGTATTAATAACATTTTAAGTCGTAAAAAAAAGTTATGTATGTCTCTGTCATATCTCATTAGCTGAAATAGAACTCTCAAGTTGTAAATTCCGGCTTTATGAAATCGCCAACTATCTCGCCCAATCTATGTCCATTCAACCCTAAAAGAAGAAATTAAAACAACAAGGGTCCGCACAAAGTACGTTGATGAGGTAAAGGGGGAATAATGCATCATTTTCGGGACACTTCACCCGCAGTTAATCTGCACTGACCGGGCTGGTGATCGATTGTTGTCACCCTACCATTCAGTTTCTGCTGGAATGTGCATTAAATAGTCATTCCTGCAGAAATTTCAAATAAATAATATGTATTATGTGCTGTATGTACCAGACATATATAAGGCAAAATATAGCATGCGTTAATTTAAAAAAAAACTACAGTTTTTGGTAAATTGTGTGTGAAATTTATTAAGTAACAATTTTGATCAATCAAATTACTGTTTTAAACGTTGCTCCACATTAGGATTTACCTTTGTAGTGGGTGTATCTTACAGAAATTAATTCGACAGGACAAACACCCACGCCCGGAACAACTACTTGTGGGCCATACAAATATTTGTTTTGGGCGGAAATCGAACCCGCGAACCGTGGCGCGCAAGCCAAGGGCTTACCCACTGCGCCAACGGAGCCGAAAATGAGTAAAATAGTACTAAAATAATCATATTATAGTCAAAAGTAAAAAAAAAACAAGCTTGAACACCAATGAGCATTTAAATGAAACTAATTATACGGATTTCATTGTTGTTATCGTTATGCGATAAAATCCGTAAAATTAGTTTCATTTAAATGTGTAGTGTTCGCGTAAATATAAGAAATCATTATGTGAACCAATGAGCAGTTCATAGTTATGAAATTATCGTTTTGTCATCGGTCCATAACACGTGTGCAAAATTTCAAGTTATTCGGACGTCTGAAAGTAAGTGGAAATTAAATTGATTTTTTTTATATTGGTAGTTACATACTCGTACATACAGGTCCAGCTAATAAAAGCGTGTTAAAACACGCCTAAAATGAAATGAGCTGATGATCCTGGTGAGCATACCAGGTCATCGTCATGTAATTATTGTATAAGACATGTGCAAAATTTCAAATTATTCGGGTCTGAAAGTAAGTGAAAATTAAATTGAAATATTTTTTTACATTTGTTAATTACATACTCGAACATACAGGTCCAGCTAACAAAAGCGTGTTAAAACACGCCCAAACTGAAATGAGCTGATGATCCTCGTGAGCATACCAGGTCATTATCATATAATTTTTGTATAAGACGTGTGCAAAATTTCAAATTATTCGGACGTCTGAAAGTAAGTGAAAATTATATTAAAATACCTTATTATATTAGTTAGTTGCATTCATACAGGTCAAGCTAATTAAAGCGTGTTAAAACACGTGCGCAAAATATCAAATTACGAGTATTTGGACGTCAGGAAGTAGATGAAATTTATATTGAAATATTTTATTACATTGTTATTTACATAGATATACAGGTCAAGGTAATAAAACAGTGGTAAGAACACCTGCCGTGGTATCTCAGGGGCTAGGCGCTCTCTCCAAATTTCATAGTAAGCGTGCGCCTGGGCTCGGTTCCTGGTGCCGGCACCACTGAAATTCTTAATTGCAATTTTAAGTGCTGATTTACTACGTGCTCGGCGGTGAAGGCAAACATCGTGAGGAAACTTGCATGTCTGAGAAATAAAAATATTTCGAAGACGTGTGAAGTCCGCCAACCCCGCATTGGAGCAGCGTGGCGGATTCTTCCCAGTTTCAAAATCCTGGAAGAGGCCTGTGCTCAGCAGTGGAACATTTTATAGGTTGTTACTGTTAAGAACAAAACAAATTGTCAAATTATCCGGACGTCTGGAAGTGGATGAAAATTGTATTTTTCATTAGATTCCTAGGTATGGTTCTTAAAAAAAAACCTGTTAAAATTTGGGCCGCTTTGCTTTTAATTTAACGTTAATATATATTTCGTTTTTATTGCCTAGCTTCAGTTAGTTCGTTATGTTACTGGGCATGGGCTTCTCAGCGAGAGTTTTTGCCGTAACTGCAATGGATAGCAGGTGGATCGCGTTAGCAGACCCAGCAACTTAAACGCATTTCTCATGAAATGGATGACAGATTCTCTAGAACCGCTACCACACTTCTAAAACTATATATAATCTTACTACAGTTACTGTACGCGCTAATCTCAAAATATACTAATCCGATTTCAATTGTTTTTTTTAGCATTAGATAACCCGTTTATAGAGGAAGGGTTGTAATATATAAAACTCAGTGCTAAAAAAAAATTAAAAGTTACTCATATTTGTATCTTTTAAAGTAATGAGAACATGAAGTTTTTAATGTACAATACTAAACGTTTAAGTGCACAGATTAAATATTTCTTTTATACAGCGCCATTTTTTTCGTACCGCATACGACCGTGATGGTTGGGCCCGATAATAACTGCATTCCACGATATTGTCATTGTTAAAGTGATTTCACAGTTGTAAAATTTAAAACAAAAGCATTTAGTTAAATCTCTTAGGACATTGTAGGAAAAAAAACATGTCGTATCGTTTTATTTTCTCACAGATAATCTCTGCACTAAAATTGCAACATCAAAGGAATTAAACGCTATTATATGGTACTAAGTTTAATACAGTTTTTGCCTATGTCCGAAAAACAGGATTGGTGAGAGGATTCCTATGCGGGAATCCCTCTAGGTACCACCTCAGGCCAGTCATTCTGCTGTGAAGCAGTAGTGTGAAAACATCACTGTCTGTCGATTTGAAGGGCACTGAGGGCTAGTGTAATCACTGGGCATATGAGACTAAGAAGTTAAGTTTTTTTTTGCTTGATAAAAGTGACGAAACGAGAAAAACGTTCAACTGATGGTAAATGCAACGTCTGCCGATACCAGAGGCTGTGTCACCACACCGGCCCGTCACCCTAAGACATCAGTTCTTAGGTGTCATATGCCTAGTTATTACGCTAGCTCTCAGTGCCTTTCAAACCGAAACACATTATGCACACCACTGCTGCCACCAGCGAAGGGGTCTCGGGGTGACGGACGCAGTGTGGTGTCACACAGAAATGTTCCGGGGCACATAGTATTTGTTATGGGCAGACGTTCAACTTACCATCAGGGTGAATGTTTCGCTCGTTTCGTCTCTTTATCCAATAAAAAAAACTCAAGGTTGGGCCACGAAGAGTACGACTTGATCGTCTTGTCACTTACTTCCATAAAAAAATATTAAACATCAAGAACACATAAAAGGTTATAAAAAGCTCAAAATTATATTCCCTAATGCAGGTGGCATTAAAACAGGAATTGAAACCGCAGACGTAATGGATCGAAATTTATCTGGATATCGATTTTGGCTTTGATTTGGTACTACATAATCGTTATCGGCGTCGGTAATTCCATGGAATCGATCCCGAAACCTCAATTTTATAATCTTTAACAGTATTAAGAAAAATAATGTGCCGAGTAGCCGTGTTTATTAAAAATGTCTGGAGATTAAATAGTTTTTAGTGCTGCTCTTAGTATGTCATATTTGGAATATTTTTTATTAAAAACTAACGACCCGCCCCGGCTTCGCACTAGTGCCATTTACAAATGGAGAAAATGAGAAGGGCGCTTAGCGAAAACATCAAGAATGTTTATTTTATAACATGTCTGTCTCCAGAACTGTCAAACTGAATGTAACTTTTTTATTGAGATTTTAATACAAAAATACCATCCAATTTTTCCGGTAGATTTTCCAAAAATTTTCTTTCATACAAACTTTGTCCTGACAACACAATAAAATATCAGGTACATCAGTCGAGGCGTTCGTGATGATCGTACATACATGCAGCAATTGATTTTTATTTATATAGAAGAAGATATCAGAAAAGCTCTATATTTGGACCTCGAATCACATTATATCTTTTAAAAAAAATCTCTCCTAATACGTTTTTACTGGCGGTAGGATTCCTATGCGCGAATCCGCTACCTAAACCACCACAGAAGTTTGCAAACATTACTGTGTTTCGGTCTGAAGGGCACTGAGAGCTAGTGTTATCAGTGTGCATAGGAGACTGGTGTCTAAAGAGAACGGGCGCAATGTGGTGCCACTCAGCAATGTTTATGGTGACAAAGCATTTGTTATGGGCAGACGTCATCAAGTGGTTGGTAGGACTTTAGACGTCGCCATTCCTTATAATGTCTTGGATCTGAACGTTAAAACGTTCGCCTACGTCGACCCTTAACACTTTGCCCATTCCCACCCGCGACATAAATCTGTTTCTTCTATCCATCCATCCACTAAAATCATCTACGCATCCCTTTCTATATCTTCTTAAACATATGTGATGAAGAATTAAGTTTATAATGAAATGTAATAAAAATTTCTATTTGGATACTTAGACGTAGTTATTTTCAATCTTTTGACACCCGAGCCATTTGTCTGTCCGTTCGTCAACTTGATAAAAAACAGAATGGATAGAGGGCGCGACGAATCGTCATGATTCAGCGTTTGCTCGCTGATTGAAGTTGACTACTGTGTTATACGGGATGTTTGATTTTTATATTATTTATTATTTGTTACTCCATTAATTACTGAATTGAATACTCAATTAAATGTCCTCGTAAAAATAAAAATTATATATATAAAAATAAATAGAGGTAGTACAGATTCAGGTGGCCCCTTTAAAATTTCATAGTATGCGATCGACCTGAGTTCGATTCTCGATGCCGACATGACTAAAGTAACTTTAGTGTCGTGAGGAAGCTTCTTTATATATTAACCAGGGGCTACTTGAAAAACGGTAGAGTACCGGGTAAGTGACCCCGGCCTCCCGAGCTACTGCTGTCTCCTCCTTCTACTTCCGATTTTGTAGTATCCTACACCTTATAGTTCCTTTCCCAACTTCCGCATTCCCTACCCCAAATCCATTTCCTACGTAATCGTTGTTCTTTTTCTCGTGGGAATGCAAGAAGGAGCAAGAATTTTGACCCATATCAAGATGGCGGCGACGTGGTTCGCCATCTCTCACGTTTTGCTTCCCGTGAGGGCGAAAAGTGGGCTACGGATTTGGTATCTGTCTACTCTTATGGTAAAGAGGCGTCACTGTGTGTATGAATATAGTAATAGTCAAACTTCATTCACTTGCATTCGCAGTGCAGATAGATGTAATTAAATCTTTAGTAATAATTACTATCCGAAATATCTACTTGCGTACATCTGAATAAATAAACTGCGGTTGCCAACCCATCTGCCAAGCGTAACAACTATGGCAAAATCCCCCAAGTTAGAGCTTATTATTTTGTGGCAATCAATTGTGGCTTATGTTCAGCTGTGGACTAGTGATAGGCTGATTGATATAATGATGATGATGACAGATTTTATATATGTATGTATACCTTAACATTAACTAAAATAGAACAACCTGTTAATGGTCACTGGTAAACAACACAAACCGAAACGCAGTTGATCCATATATTCAAGATAGGGCCGCCTATCGTTTCCGAGACCATTAAATATCTTGATTGACAACACATAAATATTGTTATTTCGACGACATAAAGTTTAAAATCGTATAAAAAACAGTTATTCGATTGCAGATAACGTAGTTTTCCATTTGATAGAAGAGCCAAATAGTTTCTATCCTCATATCATTTGTAGATTGGTTAGATCTTGTGACATTCCGGAATATCAACAGATATTAATTTTTTCATGATCTCAGCGAAGAATGTTCAGTTCCGATTTTGCATAAATGTCTGTAATTTGCGAAATTAACGTTTCCTCTATCCAAATATTTTAATTTACAGAGCTATGCCTCACACTCGGATTTCTCCTGTATCGTGGGTGCGTTTTGCAGACCTACATTTGTCATTTACAAACAGACTAGAAACAACTATCTGTAGGCCATGCAAATATGCCATGCAAATAGTGAGTTAGTCACTGCGCCAGCCGATCCAAAATTTACCATAAAATTTTATAGTCTCAATAATTTAGTATTTGAGCTCATAATATTTTCTCAAGAACATCATGTTATTACGTTTAACTCACCACAGAATATTCGCTGTACATTATTATTTCTTACTAGCTGATGCCGCGTGGTCATAGGTTTTTTTAATATCCCGTGGGAACTGTTTAATTTTCCGGGATAAAATGAATCCTATATCCGTCTCCAGGATGCAGTCTATCTCGGTACGAAATGTCATCAAGATCGGTTCATCGCTTGAACCGTGAAACGGTAACAAACAGACAGAGGGACAAAGAGAGTTACTTTCGCATTTATAATATTAGTATGGATTACTTGTAACAGGCTAACAATCCTGTAATTGAGACACAGAACGATACAGGCGAAATACGTTATAGATATACTTTAAAAAAATGTATGCAGGCTTCGCCAGGGATTTGAACTTAGCAGTCAGCAAGCTGATCCCTGCCACGCGGTCGTCAGTCGATAAAATTTTTACTTATTTATTCTTTCTAGGATTTCTTGAAAAAAAAGGAGGCCGAAAGGATGAACTATTAAGTCCTTCCTTTCATCTTCCTTTTTGTTTCACATAGTTATAGGCATAGCTATATGCGTTCTGTATAAATAAGCCCACTATTTTTATATTGCTAATGTTTTATTGTTACTAGATTAAAGTAAGTTTATTAAAAAAAATCGTCCATTATTGGTATCATTTGGATTAGTATGAATTCTTTTTAATGGATCACACTCTTGCCCTAATTCTGCCCATAAACATTTCCTGATACCCTTTATTTTGTAAATCATAATATCAGAAGTAGATTTCACTCTTTTAGGGTTGTGTCCTATAAATTGCTACAGCATGCTGGCATCTGTTGTTCCTCTGGTATTGTGGATGTTTATGTGCGGTGGTTTTCATTTACCATCAGGTGAGCTACTTGCTCTCTTGCCCCCTCTTCTATAAAATAAATAAAAAAGGGCGTACTTCCGAAGGAAGAACAGAATTTCTTATTTCTAATGATACGAATATAAATCAGTTGGGTTATAATTTCAAAAGGCTTGTTACGTGAAATAAAAAAATAATCATTTTTAAAAGATTAACTTAAGAATATTCGAAAGTGGAGTTCTAGAGATCTACCCTAATTACCGAAACTGAACCTAAATTGAACCCAAAAAACAGGGTACATAACGCCAAGTTTACAAAGGTATGAAAATTTCTAGAAGTTATAAACTCTAAGTAGAATGCCATAAACTTATAATTTTATTTACGATCGACTGCATTAACAGAAAAAAAATTGTAGTATACGGAACCCAGAGCTAGTGAGTCCTACTCGCACTTGACCATTTTTTTATTATATAAAGTTAGCGGCAGTCCAGCAACACTGCTGCGTCTCATCTAAAAGTAACATGTTATTCTCGATAAAACCTCTAATTGCGGTACCGTCGTACAAAAGAGTCGCCGAAATCGGAGCTTTTTTTAGCCCCCGCGTGTAGCGACGCCGTTTTTTGTGCCTTCAGGTGCAACGATTGAATTCTACTTTATACGAGTAAATATCGGTTACTTTATTACTGTTTGATGGGCAAAGACTTTTTGCTTGTCATTAATGTGAAGTCTAATAATATAACTGTATCATATGTTGCTGTTTTTTTTAATTTTAAAATTTCTTAATTTTTCATAGAAAGTTATTTTAAATTACATTAGCGTTCGGAAATCGAATAAAGTAACTGCGGTTACTTAGTTTTCTATTGTTTAATAGTAATTTAGTCATTTTAAAAAATATATAAAGGAATATAATGAGTTATTACTCAATAATAGGCACCTCTAAAAAGTTAAAGTAGTTCCAATAGTTTGGTCCACCACATACACAACCTAAACAGTTACACCAATCACTGAAAACACTGAAATTACCCCCAAAAATTTACACCCTTCTTCAAAAAGCAGTTATATTGAACGCGTGCCGCATGGTTAGAAAATTCTTAATAAATGACAATCCACTATCTATACCCTTTCCACCTATGTGTAAGATAAGTGGAGAATGTAACAGTCAACCAAGGATCATAACAATCATCATCATCATCATTTCAGTCTTTAACCACTACTGAAAATAGGCCTCCCCATAGATTGCCACAAAAGTTAATAACTCTCATTGAGGGGTGATTTTGCCATAGTTGCCACGCTTGGCAGGCGGGTTGACAATCGCAGTTTATTTATTCAGATCTTCCAGGAAGATGCTGCTGCCCATCTCCTGGTTTTAATTTCCCTCTGTCGACTTTTACGACACCCACGGGATGGGATGGGGTGGTAGATTCTCTTCGGCCGCTACCACACGGTGATAGTCATTAAATGATTGTGTTGTCGTCGGTTCTTTATAAGTGAGTAAATATAAGCGTGTTAAAAATGGAAATGTCTGTGTGTTTACGTTACTACTTATGGCATTATAACGTCATAATTCAAGAGATCATCACATTATTATCACCATATATATTAATATGTGAAGAGAAAACTTTGTGCCCGTTTTAAAGCATATTGCGCGCCCGCAAGAGTGTGAGATTTGGCATATTTTATATATAATGTGTTTATTATATTAAATTAAATTAAAATATTCATTCAATATTTACGTTCATACTGCCAATGACCAACACATACTCAATAGCCTATGGTCAAACAGTCGCGCAGTAAAAGAGATTGCCGCCGAAGAATATTAAAATATTAATAAAAACCTCAAGAACGTTTAAACATAAAAAAAATTATGAATTACGGCGACCACATCGCGACTAGTTCATAATATTTCTTGCAAAATTACAATAGAAAGTGTGTTTAATTTTGTTTTATTATGATTTCAGTTTCAATTCACTTTCGGTGGTTAATTCTTTGTTTAATTGAAAACTGCTATACCTGCCCCTTAAATAATCATTGTCATCTTTAAACAATCAACATACAAAACAACAATCATTTGCATGTGAATCAGATGCAACGCTACGCCTTATATTTAAAGTAACGGAAACTTTCAAAGAACTTTCCAATCCGTGTAGATCCGATTATTTATTCATTGTTTTCACTAAATAGATTACAATTTTGACTACGGCTAGGTTTTGCTGATAGGACTTCTATGATTTTTATCACATTATTGATAGTGTTTTCAATATTTCTATTCCGTCATGTATCTTTAATCCTCTGCCTACCCGATATCTTTAAACGAAATATGGAATTCATAGTTACTGAATCTTGACATTGAAGATAAATAAATGAGTTTTCTAAAAATGTATCTGCTCAAAGCCAATTCTAAAAATAATAATGTATAATTTTCGAAGTAAAATTAACAATAAGTAAAGTCTTTTGAATGATTAGGACATTTCGAATAAGATATGTAGGTACGTTTATCGGTCACGACTATGTTTAGACGTGACGTTAGAGTGAGTGCCTCTAATGGCACTATAATATCTTCTGCGCAGTCGATAGCTTCCGACAGTATTCGGATGTTGTCACAAATGATCAGTATCGGCAAGGAGAACATCAATTGATAAGAGCTGTTGTGCGTATAACTTTTATACATTCGTATTTACATATTTTTAAATACTTTATTATCATTAATATTAAAATTTAATTTTTTTAAATTAATGGGTAAAAATAATTCACTTAAAATAAAGGATGTGATGGTGGCTTAAGAGAATCTACAACCCCATCTCATCCCGTGGGTTTCGTAAATGTCGACCAAGGGAAAATAAAAAAATGGGCAAGGGCATCTTCCTGGAACATCTGAATAAATAATGCGATTGCCAACCCGCCTGACAAGCGTGGCGACTATAGCAAAATCCCCCCAAAATTACAGCGACAAACTTTTGTGGCAATCTATGTGTGGGTCTATGTTCAGCAGTTGACTAATGATAGGCTGAAATGATGATGGTGATGTAAGGGAAAAGAGAAAGCATAACATATAATGTTAACAGCGTTTTCAAGGATTTGAAGCGTTAGTCCTCAGTAGGAGGAGCCTCAACGCAATCTTCATGAACAATAACATCAACTCGGCCCTCCTTTGTGCGCGCGTTCATACATAGTAGTCGTGTTACAAGAATTGGTCACGGCTTTTATTTTTCAATCAAAATATTTTAGACAACGGATATGGGGCTTCTTAGTTATTTTTTTTTGTATCTAAAGGCTGTGTTCCATGGGGAAATTTTAATGAGGTGTGAAAGGGTTCTTGTCTCATGATTGAGTCAAAAGGTTAGTTTTTGTTTTCGCTCTAGAACGGGATAAAAACGGGCGCTGACTGTTGTAAACGGGATAAAGGGGAAAAAATCTATTTCATATACCGAGCGTTCATATACATTAACATTTGGTCACCTTTGTTGTGTTGCTACGCCATTAAATACCACGAGGTTCACTGTTTTAATCATTTTTATCTGTACCGGCAACATTAGCATTGACATGGTAAAGTTTCCTAATGCCGTCTGGCTATGTAGGTCGCTAAATATTTCCTATTGCATATATCAATTTCATAATTTTTTTTAATCCTCAAGTACAATTTGTTTTGTGGCCATGATTACGGAAATATTTATGCTTTGATTTTTTTATTCCCATTTACTTTTTTAATGCACTTTCCTAAACGCCCTTGTTTTTTTTATCACCATTTTAACTTTGACTTAAAATTTTTAGATTTCCAATTATTCGAATTTATTCCAAAACCTATCAGAAGCATAGTAATTTTTTTGAAAAATATATACAAGCTTTGACATGAAAAGTGTAACAATTTAAGACTACTCCACAGCTTTTTTGTCTAATTTAATTAACTACTTCGAGAAACCAATGAACTGGAGCGGGGAAGAGTCCGCTACTCTGCTCCAAAGCAAATTAGACTTCACTGGTTATCATACGATCGCAATTAGACATTTTCGGTTTAACACCGGGGAGTTAACCTAGAACACAAGAGTATTGAGAAATTTAAGGCTTTAGCTCCTGTGCTATGTCGGCTCTAGTACTGCTCTGGAAGTAACAGTTCAGACTAATCGGAAGGCCATGGTGGAACGAATGAATATCACATTGCAGGCATTTTTTTTATTTGATAAAGTGACGAAACGAGCAAAACGTTCGCCTGATTGTAAGTGCAACGTCTGTTCATAGGAAATGCTGTGTCACCCAGAACATTTCTGTGTGATGCTACACTGCGCCCGTCACCCTAAGACACGAGTTCTCAAGTCTCATATGCCCAGTGCTTACGCTAGCTCTCAGTCTCCTTCAAACCGAAACATGTTTGCACACTACTGCTTCACGGCAGCATAACTGGCCCTGGGCTTGTACCTACCTAGACGGATTCCTGCATAGGAATCCTACCACCAGTAAATTAGGGCATTCTCCAACTTGGACAATAGCAATCTTGTACGATTTAATGCCACCCAACGTGTCTGTTCTCCGCTAAAAGGCGCCCGTTCGCATTGGTGGTTGCTTTTCAGAACATATCTCTGGAATACACCAACCGGCTTCAGTCATTAGGAGTCGAGATCACGTCGGACCTTAACTTTGGGCGGTTCATTTAGTTTAAGGCGAAAACAGTTGCAAATAAACTGGGAGTCCTTGAAAATTGGCTGCAATATTTTACTCCACTCAACTCAAGGGAGAGACGAGTCAAGAGGCTAATCGCCGACCCTAATTTGGTTACAAATCTGTCGAGCCTCGAACACAAGCGTAGGGTAGCTAGTCTCTCGGTGTTCTACAAGTTACATTTCGAGTCAATTCTCCCTTCTTCTTATTTACTTATTTCTTATTTAAAAAAACGAAGCCCCACAGTAGGATTTCTCCTGTATCGTGGGTGCGGTTTACAGACATACATTTCACATGCACAACACAACCAGACCCGAAAACCATCAATTTGTGTTTTTGCACAAATGTTGGCTACGGCTGGGATTCGAACCTAGGACCGGCGGCATAGAAGTCAGGTACTCTGACCACTAGGCCACGCGGTCGTCCTTTCCATCATCGGACAACAAGAAGCATATTTACATCCTGTTACTGTGGATATACCTAGTAATCGGAAGCGTTTTGCTATCGTTCATAATGCGCACACGACAAAGGACTGCAATAATTTGCCAGTATCAGTCTTCGCGTCCTTTCACAATGTGAGTGTCTTCCAGAGAAGAGTGTATAGGCTTTTTCTTAGTTTGTGCGATTACCATCCCAATTACATCGCCAATTACTAGCGGGACTATTGTTACCAAAATTACGACTAGTTTCATATGACGTCTTTATTGTTAATCATAGTATGAAAACAGATATTTGACAGATTCGTTGAACAGTTTTATGAGTGATCTTCACTTTGGATACGCAATAGGGGTGGCTTTACGCAATACTATTGACGCAGGTCGGATGGTTGTTAAGCACTTGCTTATCAATTAAAAAAAAAACGTTTAAAAGAATATAATTGAAAATAATAGTTTGATACTAACACCGTAGGACTTTTGGCGCCAACTTTTGAGTTTTGATGTTTAATATTGATAGTTTATTATGAAGCAAGTGCTCGTGAAAGTGTACAGTAATTGTGAAATGCAATTCAAGACCAAAATTGTACTTTTCGTTTTGTCTCCATCAGTCCAGCAAATCTTCATCTCCATCGCCATTCAATCAGTTCAACAAATCTTCAGTAAAAGTCAAATATCATTTTACTGTCGATCGAAACGAAGTCCGCGTTATAATTAAATTATTACTCGACATTGGCAAAAATGGCTCAATTTGGTGACGAATTGCCAGCATCAAAAAAGAAGAAGAACACCGTAACACGGTAATGTTTACAGACTATTGCTTGTCGGTAGAATAACTAGATGTGCGGTGGTAGTAGAATAACTAGGCCTACCGCCGTATTCCGGTTTGTTGCACAAAAATGTTGACGCGGTACCTAAGTCCGTCAATGAAACTTGTACCAGATGTAGAGCTCAGTTAAGCAATACCAGCATCGAGAAAATAAAAACGTATTACACTGCATACTGGACAATGTTAACGACTTACTTTTTTACGCGATAAGCAATTTGGTCTATTTTAGTTATGAAATTTCTATTTACTTTTATATTATCACTAAATAACGCATACAGGCGGACAACGCAAATTATTGTATGCATTAATATTGTAAAATTACAATTACGAGAAATTTTATGCTTTAAGTAAAAAAATATCAAAAATAAAACTTTAATGTTATTGGTTACCGTATCATCGTCTGACTTTGCCTGCATTTGGAATGACTAAGTACACATTATCTTCCGAAAAGTTCTAAAGACTGTCGAAAGATATCAACTGCGCAGGAGTTATTACAGTGCCACAAGTATACGCGCAAACACAGAGGCACTCACTCGTCTAACCTACCCGTGCCCGAGGAAACGCTCACGCGATAACATCGGAGGTAAACTAGGATGAATTGTCACAGTCACAGGGCTTTCGCATCGCAACCAGGGCCCTCATTTCTGCTATTTAATAAAGTGGTAGGATTCCTATGCAGGAATCCGTCTGGGTAAGTACCACCCCAGGGCCAGTTATTCTGCCGTGAAGCAGTAGTGTGCAAACATTACTGTGTTTCGGTTTGAAGGGCACTGAGGGCTAGCGTAATCACTTGGCATATGAGACTTAAGAACTGATGTCTCAGGGTGACGGGCGCATTGTGGTGTCAAACTGTTCTCGGTGACACAACATTTGTTATGGGCAGACGTTGCACTTGCCTTCAGGTGAACGTTTTGCTCGTTCCGTCACGTTTATCAAATAAAAATAAAATGATTTACCATTACCATGCCATTATCATTCTATTACGATGGTTGATATTTTCCTATGCTGCTAAATTTCAATTATATGACAATTACCTGATATGAACATCGTTTGTACAGTGGTATTCCTACGTAGGTAGGAATCTTAACCAGTGTAGTCATTACAATTTTAAAATATAAACACCATGGCCTTCAAATTATTTTTAAAATATAACGCTAATAATACTAAGAGTATACGAAATGTAACCATGGTTTCACAATCGCTTTACAATGGTCGCTATTGCCATAGCAATCATCGAAAAATAATGTGTTAGTAGAATATCGAAACTGTCATTCTGCGACGATGTCATTGTCATCTTGAAGCGATCGATTTAGTAGATTTGGGGCCCTTTCCTTTTTTTCAATGTGTAGTACGCTGTTAGCCCTGCGGCTTTCAAAGCATCGTGGAAAGAGACTCGCGAGCAGGAGGCCCGTGAGTAGGGACAACCGGATCCGAAAACCAGAGTTAGTGTTTCTCCACAAATGTTGGCCATGGCTGGGACTCGAATTCAAGACCCGCAGCATAGAAATCAGACTCTCTGACCCCTAGGCCAAGCAGTATACCATTTTAAATTTTGCATGCGGATCATAGCAAATTAACTTTCTTTCCTTCATTATTATTATTAATCCATTAAAACAACATCATAACAATTTTGAGAGGGTTTTGGAGCAGGGAAGTGTCCGCTCTGCTCATTGGGTTGGCGGGCTTCATTCATTCATTCATTCATAACATCACGACTGTATCCCATAAGGGGTAGTCAGAGACTGGGTACTCACTGCAAAAGCAGATGAATGCCACAATCCACGTTTCACCAAAACAATATAATGCACTTGGTGTGATAGGTGGTGAGCCCATCGCCACCATGCACTATTGGGTGCACAGTGCAGTTTTATTCCTTACTCGCCTTTTACGAGATCCATTGGATGAGATGGAGTGGTAGTATTCTTTTAACGAGCCGCCACCACACGGCACTGGCGGGCTTCATATGACCTTAAAATATTTATTCTTTAAAGCTGGGCACTAGTAAATCAGCACATACATTTAGAGGTGGATCTGGATACACTGGCATTGTACCCAGGTCTCTAGCGTATTATGAAATTTAATGCGAGTACCTGAACCCTGAGCTACCATGGCTGTTCTAACTTGATTCCTTGTGAAGTCTCAAGTATTATCATGTTTAAAATCAAAAGATACATTAATAAACGACAGGTTTTTTAAATCAGTATTTCACGAAATTGTAGAAAAACAATACAACAAATGATTTTCCTAAGCAAATGCTTGAAACTAATGTCAGCGAAGG
Source organism: Luehdorfia chinensis (assembly GCA_019845155.1). Taxonomy (NCBI): domain Eukaryota; kingdom Metazoa; phylum Arthropoda; class Insecta; order Lepidoptera; family Papilionidae; genus Luehdorfia; species Luehdorfia chinensis. The sequence continues at coordinate 1,635,628 of JAHVAK010000612.1, forward strand.
TATACAAATGTGCAGTTTAAAAGCACGAATTTGTAATGTACGAAATCAGGTAACATAGTAATATGTTCATTATTTCCACAGATTAAAAATGCGCTTCGAAACGTCATGAACGTTTTATTAGTCTCGAAGCGTAATTGCGCTCGCTCCCATGCCAATTATAGTTAAAGAAAATTATATTGTAACAAGTGTTCGTTTCAATTTCTGCACAAATGTAAAGCTCATTATGAAAAAAAAACATTTCTGGGAAAACGACAAATTACGAAGGTGAACTACGTCATATAGTTTATATCATGTTGTTGAAGTTACAGAGTTAAGTGAGATTCAGATCTCGCAGGTGATGAAAAAAATCATTTATGGTTATTTTATTGCAATGGCTTATTATACTGTCATCAAAATGTCAATAAAATAACCTCTACTATTTTTGTTACGTGCTTAATTTTTTTATGATATTTTTAACAACCTTAATTTTTAAGTTTTTATTTTTTTATTAAGTGACGAGACGAGCAAAACGTTCACCTGGTGGTAAGTGCAACGTCTGCCCAAAACAGATGCGTGTTACCCAAAATATTTCTATGTAGCACCACAATGCGCTCGTCACCCTGAGACATGATCTTAAGTCTCTTATGCCCAGTGATTGACATTAGCTCTCAGTGCCCTTCAAACCGAAACACAGCAATGTTTGCACACTACTGCTTCACGGCAGAATAACTCACCCTGGGGTGGTATCTACCTCGACGGATTCCTGCATAGGAATCCTACCAAAATATTCTTTAGTATCCAGTAGCCCAATAGCAGCACGCTCTTATATTAGCTTGAATTGTGTGAATGTAATGGAATCTTTCAGTTCAATTTTCACCCACTTTAAAGACGAAGAATAATTTGAAATTATGCACACGTGTTATGGACCGATGACAATGCAATAATTTTTATGACTAAAGCCGGGTATTATCATCGGGATCATCAGCTCATTGCTGTTCTAGCGTATTTTTTAGTTTTTTATCTAACGTTTAACGGAGTCCCAAATGCAAAAAGGCATCGATAGAGACCAAGATTGGAATTATGGCAGTTTAGAAGCTATTGGAGAATGGAAGCTGAATCAGAAACTAAACAGACCAATGTTAAGAGCATTTCAATAAGTTCGGTTCAATAAGTGGTTGTAATAGTCATTAGAGAAATTTCTTTTTTTATACAGAATCTCTCGGTATTATTATTATATATGATATAAAAATATACTTAATTCTATATTTTCGGGACGCAAGACAGCGTGGCATTCAGTACGAGAGTAACCACGCGATAAAATCTTAATTTGTGTAGACAGCCCGCGCCGTCCACGCTTGTTTAAAATTAAATCGTTTAAGTTTATAAAAAAATTGTTTAAAGTACCGCGTGGGCTCTTTGGAGCAATGCTCCACTGGTTATAGTATTGCGTGGGTATTATATATACCCTACATTCATCATCATCAATGGTCCACTGCTGGATATAGGCTTCTCTCAATGATAGAACAATGGTCGTAGTCGCACTGCTTAGCAGACGTCGTCCACGGACGGTGACGATCCGAACATTTTCGAGAGCTGTCGCCGTATGAACAGATTGCAAAAATATCAACCCGCCCGTTCAAACGACGACAGTTTTCAGGTATTTTATCTAGTAGACTCTTATGGCAACCTCGATACGCCACCACCACTTGACACTATCCTCTATGGTTATACCATAATTGGTGACAGAGTACCAAATTTAAAAAAATTAGGGAATCTATGGCCTAACAAAAAAAATCTGGATAGTTTTTCTTAAATCATTGTACTAACACCGACGTGGTCCTTCACTGCAGGCCGCATGAGGAAATTCAGATTGGCGCAGCGAGATATGGAAAGGGCTATGCTGGGAGTTTCTCTGCAAGATAAAATCCGTAACGATGTTATCCGCAGCAGAACTAGAGTAACCGAAATAGCCCTAAGGATTAGCAAGCTGAAGTGGCAATGAGCCGGCCATATAGCTCGGAGAACCGATAACCATTGGGTCAAAAAGGTTCTCGAGTTGCAACCTCGTACCGGCTAACGCAGTGTAGGGGACCCTCCACTAGATGGAACGAAAACCTACACGGTTTTGCAGGAAGTCGATGGATGCAGGTGGCTCAGGACCGTGTTTTGTGGCAATCAATCAACTATGGTAAGCTGAAATCATGAACACCTTTTAGTATTTTTTATAAAATGAGAGAAATGAAACTCATATCATTATACTGACACCTTTTTTAGTATTTTTTTTTATAAAAGGAGAGAAATGAAACTTATATCATGCCACAGATTTGTACAAAAAAGTATACGATTTGTGTATAATTTGTAATGTTGTGCCATTATCGCGGGCAAAATAAAATACGCTCATTATTTTTTCATAATAAACGCTTAAACCAATTAAAGGAAAGCATTTTGATCACGTTCATGGCTGCATGAGCTAAGAGCACTTAGCCTTCCCTGCACGGGAAAAAAAAGTTGATTTCATTACGCGTTAGCGATACTTTAGAAACTTAATTGTCCCACCACAATCGATACTATTAAATAACTAAGACATATTTGTTACATCTTTGTTGTCGTTAAACTGATGGCAGATTGACCGTGAGCGTCATGCCGGGGTAGCCGGCTTACCTATTTTAAAATAGTAACAAAATATGGATATGGATAAAACAGATATATATTTAATTTCATTCAAACTTTACATACACAATGAGTCATCTTTATAATACTTAGAAGATAAAACCTTTTTACGACTACATACGAACAATAAAATACGTAACTTCCTGTACGTACTTTTGCTCTAAATAAGATACATTGTTAGGACTAGTCATTACGATCGTGATGCTTTAAGAACCAGTTGAACAACGCCGTCGAGATATGAATCAGGAAAACTTTTCGACTTTAATTTCGCTGTTTAGGCCGCACTCGCATGGCTGTTTATGTTTTACGTTTGCTCTATCCATATTGTTAAAATGAAAAAATATATGTATGTTAACTTTCACTACGTTAACTTGATGTTCGACGAATTATACCTACATGTTAAAAATTGTCCTATACATTTGCATAACACTTTGCATACTTTTTTTTTGTCATCACTGCACAATTATTTTCATATAAATAGGCTCTGTATTTTTAATAAATCAATCGAATTCATAATTTAATACATTTTCAAGTTATGGAATTATAAATTCTGACGGATTATATTCAGGTAAGATAGATAACAATGTCTGCATGGTACGAACAGAGGGTTTTTAGGTATATATTAGGAAAGATCAGTGTCAAGTTATTTTATACACCAAATAAATCTATTTTAACTACCTTCGGTAGGAAAGTAATTCAACGTAAAATACCTTGTAACATTGAAACAACATCGATATAATATCTAAAGTACTAAAAGCACGTTAAAATAAGCCAAAGAGATAAAATCAAAAGCAAAATAAATTAAATGCTGCACTCAGGTATTTCATTACATAACTTGCCGACTTGGTCCTTTTATTCCAATAAAGATATTTTTAAATTTTTTTTGTGGACTAAACTTTGAATTGTAGATAATGAAACAAGTCGACAAGTTTCTCGTATACTTGAAGATACTATAACTAAAAAATAAAAAATATAAAGAAAAAATGAAACGTGCCCAGGTTCGAGATGCGATTGGTTGGATGCTTGTTGCTGCCGACAGATATCCGGGCTTGTCTGTACGAACCAGGAATGAGTGAAGGCGGGGTTCAAGCCTGGATTGAGTCCAGGCCCCGGCCCGGATAGGCCCATCACACCGGGAAGCCCGCCAGGCCGTTGGTGGTGATGGAAACTAGCGGAAGCCACCGCATAGTCCATGGCTACCGCTTGGTACGGCAACATTGTCACTTTTATTTCAAATTTAGTCCAAAACTGTTTCACTGAAAAATTCCCGCGTTTCGCACATCATTTTCTCTGACGTGTCAAAAAAGTTCGCGCGCAATTTGAGTCTTTAAAACTGTTCCATTTTTCTGGTTTACACACACACACGTACACTGTTTTTCTTTTATTTTAAAAACGTCTTCTGTCCTTTTGAATATGTTAACAGCCAGTACGGAATCGTTGCGTTCGATTCGAAAATTCACGAGTCCCGGAGCTTTCAGATTTAAGTTACCAAACAAACGCTTGTCCCATTTTCGCGACCGATCATTTACGGGGCGAGATGGTCGCTGGGGAAAAGTCACGCACAGCCACCCACTTAATAAATATTCTGGGCATATATCCGTTTTTACGCGGACGTGACTCGACGTGCACTGTCCGATTTTCACGTACGGAACGCGCGGGCGATTATCAAAAACAGTTGCATGCGTCCCCCTCTTTCAACTTCGGACGTGCAACTGAAAGCGAGCACGCGCCAAACGCAACTCTATCACACTCGGCCTAGACACCCCGGCAGGCTAACGTTCGGCAGACGAGAGTGAGATGCTGCTTTACAATGGAGGAGGACGGATGGATCGATCACGAAAGTTAAAAGCCTGCGTCGTTACACGGTCGGTAATAGGCGGTTACGTGATTGGGCGTGGCCCGGACTATTAAGTTGAATTGTCGCACTCTGATTGGTTGAAATTGGTAGTAGGAGCCTACGTGATATGTTCAGGAATACGTTTATAGCTTTTGCTCATAGAATATAATAAGTGAGTTGGAGATTGGATGCGCGCCAGCTGAGCAGTCGACACGCGAGTTTCGATCCCAATTCGCGCTTTGCTTTTTACTTGTTATGCACCGTTAATTAATAAATTTGAGCGATATTTGGGCATATTATAAATCAATAAGCTTGATGGGCGTGTCGATGCATAATTGGATCGATGAACTAGTTGCCTTATCATCCCAGAATAGTCTTTACTATCTAGTCTACAAGCCGAAATATTTATTTTGTTGTTATTAAATTTAGATTTAATTTACGCAAAAATGTAAACGAACATCTTACTGCTCGTGCCCACACAGACGTCAGCTTTGTCAGATTAATATAAAAAATAAAAATTCTCAAATATCAGCCGATATCATCGACCCTGTTAATATCGACGTTTAATTAACAAATCTGGGAGTCGTATGGAACAAAAACACAAATAATATCGTATTTCAGACTTCCTCATTTTCCGTACAGCCGCGTTCTTTTGACACATCGCGAGGAATTTGTCTAACGTTTGTACTTTGAATTAAGGTCAGAAGACTCAAGCGCGTAGATACGTTTGTAACAAATATTTGAAACATGCACTGTAAACTTCTCTGGAATAATGTATTATCTCAAAAGAGTTAGGCTATTTAACCTTTTTAAATTGTCGTGTTAAAACCATTTTTCTACACGCATATATGGTAAATAAACAGAAAGATATAAACTAAAAAGTCGCCTTCGAAAAGTGTCTTCCACGTGAAAAGCAATAAACCCATAGAGCCGCGGTAGATTGCAGTAGGATTCCTATGCAGAATTCCGTCTAGTTAGGTATCACCCCAGCGCTAGTTATTCTGCCGTGAAGCAGTAGTGTGCAAACAATACTGAGTTTCGGTTTGATGGGCACTGTGAGCTAGTGTAATCATACATACATATATACATAAGATCACGACTGTATCCCATAAGGGGTAGTCAGAGACTGGGCACTCACTGCAAAACAGATGACTGCCACAATCCACGTTTCACCTAAACAATGTAATGCACTTGGTGTGATAGGTGGTGAGTCTATCGCCACCATGCGCTGTTGGGTGCACAGTGTAGTTTAATTCCTTACTCGCCTTTTACGAGAGCCATTGGATGGGATGGAGTGGTAGTATTCTTTTAACCACACAATTCTTTTAGCCACCACACAGCGCGGCACTGGGCTTAAGATGAACGCCCGCTCTATGATTTTTTTTTATTATTTTATAAATTGATGAAACGAGCTAAACGTTCACCTGATGGCAAGTGCAACGTCTGCCCATAGCAAATTCAGTGTCACACAGAACATTTCTGTGGGACACCACTACGCTATCACCCTCAGACATCAGTTCTTAAGTCTCATATGGCCACTGGTTACACTAGCTCTCAGTGCCCTTCAGACCGAAACATAGTAGTGTTTGCACACTGCTGCTTCACGGCAGAATAACTGGCTCTGCGGTGGTACCTACCTAGACGGATTCCTTCATAGAACCTACATAACTACTCAAAAACCAAATCTCAATTAGTACAATTACAACAAAGAAAATGTTTTAAATTTCGACGTCAACATTTATTAACAATGTACCTACTTACCACCGTTTGTAATGGTTTCTCGAGATTCCTCTGACGAAGAAACAGGCGAAGCCCACTATGCAGGTGCCCCTTTTTCGTATTTTTTTATCCTTATCTATTTTTAGTAAATAATTAAAAATATAAACAAACGTAACACGCTCCATGATAAAATTTCAAACAAGACAAATTCAATAATACATAAGTGCATTGGAGAACCGGTCTTCAAGAATAACACTTGTTCACAAATATGACGCGAATTTTGATATTCGTAAATAATATATCACAGACGAATTTTGAAAGTGAGACACCATAGGCTCTTACTTTACTATTAAAATTTAAGAACCACAGAATAGAATAATAATCATTAAACTCCAGTGCATTAAGTAAGTGATACAGGACGTATTCAATGTTGGATTACAATAGAGACTGTTATGCTGATGGCGATCTAATTCAAAACACCCTATCAATATCTAACTGGAAATCCTGACAATAGAAAACCAATGGGAATAGCCGTATGGCGGTATCTAAACAAGCGGGTGGATCGAGTCCAGTTAGGCGACCGCGGACCGGAAGCGGCATGCATTTGCGGCTTCCGTCCGCCATTTGCCGCCGATTTGTGTGCTAATGTAAAGGTTCAATGGAGTTCGAAATCTGGCGGATTGATCAAATGTTTCTACTTTGAGAGATTGATTTTGTAAACGATTTAGGGGCATTGTCTTTTTCCAGCTGATAGGTGTTCGGCAGAGTAGAATAGCACCTGCCTTTTTCCTACTGAGGTGTCGTAAGAGGCAACTAGGGTATTGCACGGACAGCCTTTATTCGTCCAGAATAACACCAAATTATGCAATGATGTCACTATAGGTACTACTCGTGGGGACGCAATGTGGAGTAAGAATTCTTTGAGTCGTACTAAAATGGCGGCGACGTAATTCGCCATCCGTCACTCGTTTCACGCGGAAGCGTCTCTGTCTGCCTCATATCGGAAAAAGGAGTGATTGCATATATGTAAGTATTTCTTTAATTTTCGAGAAGAAATATGCAACAATGTACTGGTGGTAGGATTCCTATGTAGGAATATGTCTAGGCAGGTACCACCCCAGGGCCAGTTATTCTGTCGTGAAGCAGTAGTGTGCAAACATTACTGTGTTTCGGTTTGAAGGGCGCTGAGAGCTAGCGTAATCACTGGGCATATGAGACTTAAGAACTGATGTCTCAGGGTGATGGGCACAGTGTGGTGTCACACAGAAATGTTCTGGGTGACAGACAACAGACAACAGTTCTCAGTGCCAGACGTTGCACTTACCATCAGGTCAACGTTTTGCTCGTTTCATCACTTTATACAATTAAAAAAAAACGAAGCATCCTACCTAGTCTACTAGATTACCAAAAAACACGGTCCTGAGCCACCTGCATCAAACGACGGTTTTGGGGCCGAGAAGTGTCCGCCACACTACGTTGGCGGACTTAACACATCCTCGAAATATTTTTATTTCTCAGACATGTAGGTTTCCTCACGATGATTTCCTTCACCGGCGAGCGCTTGGCCTCTCAGCTACCACGACTTCTAGTTATCAAAAAAATACGACGTTATCCGACAGCAAACAGAACAACATGATTATTATATTTACAACTATTTCGAAGTCACTTTACAAAATCGCCTCGACTGTTACTTTCCGTAAATAAAAGAGCCCAAATAGTTTCATCGTCGTTTTTATTTTGGTAACCACTTATTGGGTAAAGAGTGCTCTCTGGTTATAATCAATAAAGAGATCGCTCCGGTGGACACGGTCACGCGAAGAGCGCTCAGAAGCTCGGACGCGGAGGTACGCGAGGTGACGCCACGGTGGCAAAGAAATGGCGGGCGCTGAAGCGTTAGCGTTTAGCGTTAGATGTGTAATTTTAGTCAAATTTTTGTTATATTTATTATTCTTATCAAATTAACTTCCTTTCCTTCATTATATCCGCAAAGTAACGCCTGATTCTGTTAACTATTAATCTTGATCTTCGCGCGTGTCAGCATCTCCATGTCATCCTATAGATGTCGTAAAAGTCGACTGAGGTAAATTTTTAGAATATCTAATTTCTTTCGGCAGGCCTCGAAGAGTAAAGTGCTGATACTGCGATCGCCAATATTGATTGTAGCGAATATTCTCTTCTTGGCAGATACTGAGGCGAGCTGTGGAGTATAAACAAATTTACTTTGCAGTGTAACCCACTTTTTGTTAATTAAGCTCTGCGTGAAATCCACAAACACGTCTTCGCTATTTTCCTTAATAATGATAATGCTTTAATACAAATATACAACACTATAATAATTAAATTAAATAACTCCTAGAGTTAGTACTTAGTAAGATATTACGATATTACTTAATAAGAAACTTATAACATGAACAGATTCTTGTCTTCTATGTAAGAAACAGTCTCAATGTTCAATCGAAAACATATAAAAACAAAAATATTTGTTAATTATTCGATAATAACAATTAATCCCGCTTCTCCCATCACTAAACGCCCATAATCGCTGAAGTCAGCCAGAAAACTGCCTTCTTATTGGATAATTCGTGATTTTCATTTTTTTTCCAACTACAGCGAGACAGGTGCTTGAACCTGTTACCCACGATCTTGACATTGGTGTTTCGTAAATAACTGAAACACCAATGGCACAGCGGTTCAACGCACTCGATTAAATCTATTGCGACGCAGAACAGTTACGTACTCAATCGATTTTAGTATAGAATTAATGTTTCGACGGTCGCAAGTTGTGGAACTAAAGCACTGTTCGGTTTATAAATTTTGTAAAAAAAAATTGCCATTCAGATTCAACAAAGCCCCGACTATGTTAACTAATGTACAATGTAATTTTAATAGCAATTCGTCGAAGTTACTCTCACAATAGAGCATCAGATAAAAACAGGAACATGATATGTTACTGAACGTTTACGTTGCTGGCTGGGGCATTCTCAGGTAATCTATCCCCTTCTAACTTATCGCTATTTTACTAAAATTTACATATTTTTAATATCGTAATTAACTTATTTCAATTGAATTATACTGCAATATACATATGTGAGCTTTAACAGATAATACTTCGTGTGATATTAAAAATTCAGTAATTTTTCTATAAAATACTGTTTTGTGCACTTATTGATCTTAGGATTCCTATGCAGAATTCCGTCTAGGTAGTAACCACCGCAGGGTCAATTATTATGCTGTGATGCTTCTGTAGTGTGCAAATTTTACTAGTGTAATAACTGGGCATATGAGACTAACGGACCGATGTCTCAGGGGCACGAGCGCTTTATGGTGCAACACTGAAATGTTGTAGGTGACATAGCATTTGTTATGGCCAGACGTTGCAGTTATCATCTGGTGAATGTTGTGTTCGTCTCGTCACTTTCTCCTATACATATAAACATAGCACAAGGAACATCTTATAGACATAGACATCCCAATTGCTGGACAAATCCGTTTTTTTATTACTCATATAGTTAGTCAGTAAATTTTTGGAAATTGAGTCATCTTTTGCATTTTTATCGTCGGGTTTTGCACACCAGCGGAACAACATTGTCGTCACATTTCCCTCACATCGAAACCACACACTGAGTATACACTACATCGGTGTTAAACGAACATTCGTAAAGTATAAATACTGTACCTTCTTCCTGAAACCAGAGGTCCTGTCGAGAGTTAGCGACTTCGTGATATATCATGCCCTGCCTGGCTTCTTTTGCCAATACAGTTAAACGTCCGACCAGAATCCCGCTTAGCTTAACATGACCATATGTTACAAGATGGAGAGAACGCTGGCTTATAGGATATCTGATGCCGCGTTACAGTTATCAGCATGTCGGAAGCTGCGTTGTTTATCGTAGTGGTCCATAAAATATAAGTTCTTGAGTCAGGTTGCAGCACGATTTTTGACACTTATACGGCATCTGACCTTTCTTCCACTCTCTTTGCATAAACATTACGTCAGACACGTAAGGCGAAGACGAGTGAGTGCCTCTGTGTTATTATTTACGGCACTCTAACATATTCTGCTCAGACGACTTTCAGTTGTAAGCCAGAAGATATAGCTAAAGTGAAAATTAATCTTTGAAGATCATTATCATCACCGATTGTTCGGTGATGACGCTGGTATTATGCTCGAAATTCAGTTGAATAGAATCGCGTGCAGTATGACATCTATTTTGTAGGAAACGATTGTTAACATAGTCACGCCTTCTTCCCAAAAAGGGGTAGGCAGAGGCTACACATGTAGCCTACTTTTCGCCCCTGTGAGAAACGAGACGTGACGTGTGACGTACCACGTCGCCGCCATTTTCATATGAGTCAAATAATGTTTGTTAATTATCGTCACAAATTCTGCTTACAATGTCGACGGCTTGTTAATACATCCCCGCACCACGATAGTGTTCGATACTGAATTTTAAGCAGCATCGATCGCATCTTGTGGCCTACATTCAACGAGGGACGGTCGAGCAATGACCTGCCCTTAAGTTTATTGGTAGGGTGTCGCCCATAAATATTCGGACATGTGCTCTAGATACAGACATGGTTTACTATAAATAAATAAACAGAAGAATGCAGGATCCGACTAAGAAGGTATGTAGTGAGAACATGTCACGACGTAAAAAATCAGTACTCAGATAATAAAGAAAACATTTACACACCGCTAATTATCTCTGCTGCAATCATTAAGAATGAATTAATACAGAATAAGAACTCAATACAAAAACAAAGGTCAGATTATATAATAAAAAAAATTCACACGACTCACTGCAGGACGTAGATCCTCTCGTGTGATGAGACGCTTATTAAACGTAGTTAATTAAGCATGAAATTATACATTAAGAACCTAATTTATATATACTAGTCGATGCCCACGACTTCGTCCGCGTGGAGGGTTTTTTTAAAAATCCCGCGGGAACTGTTTAATTTTACGGGATAAAAAGCTTCTTGTGCCCGTTGCCAGGATCCAAGCTATCTCTGTGCCAAATTTCGTTAAGATCGGTTCAACGGTTGAACCGTGAAAATGTAACAAACAGACAGAGGGACAGAGAGAGTGTCAATCAAACGCTAAAAATAGGGCTCAAAACTAATTGGTTACAGATTTTCTATTACATTCATCATTGTAGCATCATCTGTGTCATGTGACCTTTATGATGCCATAATTAAGCAATTAGTGAAAGGAGTCCAAGCGGAATTCCTATATCAATTATTTAAAAAAAGTCAATATTAATACAACTACAGGCAAAATGTAACAGCGGAACCCCTCCCGAATACCGCACATAGTATCTACATAAATTTACCACATTACATTCACTTACAAACAAATAAACATGTCCAAGCGGCGCACACGACGCTTTATCTCCGTATTACCCCGGAATTAGGGAACCAGATACACACATTAAGATGGCAACCCCGATACTTTGATATGAATTAAGATATTCTAATTTTAATTGCCCATACGCTAGATGCTCCCAGTGCTACCAGGATAAAGAGAATTTCCTTGATATGAGGATGTTATTTTATTTTTTGCTTGGTGCGCTAAGATTATTAGTACCGTTTTTGCTACTTTCACTATTTCTTTCAACGCAATTCTTATAAAATATTAAAAATAGTCGTTATTACAAAAATACCAAATATATTGCCATGATTAACAAAAAATATATTTAAACTGTTTTTTTCTGTTACTATTTTTGTTAACATTTTTGGGTGTAAAACGAAATAGTTTTCGAAAATAGGAAATTCACGAATATGATTTTTTTGTATTTATTTAAACCGTTCCGCCTCTTGGGATTTGTCCGGTATTGTATCTGCGTTTAAGAGGCGAATTTCACATTTACAACACAACCAGACTCGAAACCAACGATTTGTGATTTTGCACAAATGTTGGATACGGCTGGGATCGAGCCCAGGCTCCGCGGCGTGACAACAGTGTTGTTGTTCGGTAAGCACAGTTCCTACCCGAACACTCCTGACATACTGATTAATGTAGTCTAGAAATCAAAGGTAAGATCTTAAATGAATTAATATGTTTGTAAGAAGTTTCAAATAAAGCAAATTTAATATCTTATTTAAAAAAGTACTACAACGGGCTAAGAAACTTTATTTTGTAGTTACAACATACAACAGCGCCCGGCCCCTGAGCCACCACTCTTGTGCTGTGTTTGGCTCTTTTGGTTCACTGACTGTAGTCAACAATTAATTATTATTTTAACTAATTGTGATAATTGCTTCGCACTTGTCAAATAATTGTATGACCCCAGGTAATTGTTCCAGGTTTGTGCAATTTATTTTTCCAAAAAGCACCAACGATATGGGGCAATATAAGTGAATTCTAGTGAAAATCTTAATATATATTTTCGGTGATGAAATTGCTGTTAGCCTTCTCGGCTTTTACAGCTTCATCGGATACTGTGCTCGCGGGCCAGGGGCCCGCGTGCCAGGTTAGGTTTGACCCAAACGTAAATAAATAAATAAAAACTCCTACAAAAACCTCGAAGTTCGGACTGTGTCGCGTTCGCTGCGTGCTTTCGCGATTTCGAAAATCTTAAATATTTTAAGTCGTCTATTGACCGTCCGAAGGAGGCTGCGCGCGTCCATTCGGACTGTCGACTTGTGTGTCGGTAACTCTGGGCGGTGAGAACCGCCCTGGAACACGGGTGAATCTTGTGTACGCGGTGTGATTATTGACTATTGCGCGCCGCTCTCTACGGCGGTCGCGCGTCGTGGTGCGTGTTATATTAAAGCTATTGACTGTGTGAACAGTGTGGCCTGGATCGTGACTGACAGTATCGTGGTCAGGAAGAGCTGAGACGTCAGTGTCGTCTAGCACGTTTCGCGGGCGACGTTTGCGTTCGGTCGCGTTTCTGTTTGGTCGGTAATTTGCTGCTTTAACCACCAGCGGGTTTGAATGAACCACGGCTTTTTCGAAAAATCGCCGTCATAATTCTCTGAAGTGTTCAGAGATTAAGGGCATTTCACAGTCGCTGTGAAGATCTACATTGCGTTGATACCAACCGGCTCCGGTGGCAGTTCGCAAGAATCGATTTTGAACGCTCTGTAACTTCTTTAATTGATTGCCCGTCGCGTGAGCGAAAGCGACGCAAGCATAGTCCATTACGGGTCTTATGCAAGTCTTATAGAGGCGAAGTTTGTGTCTTAAGCACATTTTGCTTGAGGAGCAAGTTAATGGGTATAGACGGCTTGAGATAAAAGCCGCTCTATTGCGTATGTTTTTAATGTGTGCAGCGAACGTCATCGCTGCGTCTAAAGTGACCCTGAGGTATTTGACGCTCAGTTCCCAGGGAATAGGGCGTCCGAACAGGGTAATCGTGCCTAGCTGATTGTTGCCGATTGGGTGACATCGTCTAGCGGGCTTTGGTGTGCCCTTTGAGAAGTATATCGCTACACTTCTCTCGGGGTTTACCTCTATTCTCCATCTCCGGAACCATTCGCCTAGGCGATCAGCTGCCGCTTGCAGTTGAATCGTTATGCGGCCCTTGTGCTTGTGAAAATCTTAAACGATTGTTGTGTAGCGAAGAAACCATACATCGCGAGGTAACCTTCACTTATGTCTGAGAAACTAAATATTTTGGGGACTGGTGAACGCAGGGATGCTCCATATTGCTATCACAAAAGGTGAGATCTGTCCCCTGCTGTGGGACAGTGTATAAACTGTTACTTTTTTCTTATGGGATAACACATATTAAATTATATAAATTTAACGGCTCGTTTTGCGCAGTGGGACCTCTAGCGGGCTTGATTTCTGCATGGGACAAGCATTTGTTTGACCTTTAGATAATTGCTTTGGATCCCTTCTCGTCAAGCCTTTTTCCCATATATGGGATAAACAGAAACTCGTAGCCTACTTTTAGCGGGAAACGAATGTAAAAAGCACCTACGTTACAAAAGAAATCCTGCCATGGAACTTTATCAACGTAACATTTTTTAACTTATTCATGCATTGATATAATCGTTGACAGATAAATAAAATTGCAGATATCTTTAAACAATACATGTTACAGACATAAAAGTTGTAACTAAACAACCCTTCGTCAAGAAAATGTATTAAACTCAGATAAAATCAAAGGCGCAACACTAAACTTTGCATATGGGGCCAATTAGGCCGGAATTTGTATAATTCCGCAGATATGCGACTAAATAAATTAATAAAACAACCCTAAGTGAAGGGTTAAGATTTAAACGGCAGCGATATGATCTTCCAACCCTTAGGGTTAAGCTGTGTTGTGTAATTTCTGAGTATTACAAACGAAACAAAATTTTAATACGTTTAAAAGTATCCAAACAATATAATCTTTTATAAGAATCCTATAGAGTAATCTGTCTAGATGACACCACTGTATGGTTATTATTACTTCAAGTAGGTGTATGCAAACATTACTGTGTTTCGATCTGAAGGAATTAGCTAGTGTACTACCATCAGGTGAACGCTTTACTTGTCTCGTCACTTATTTATATAAAAAAGGCTAGGATGCAGTTTGAGGGACGGGGACGCAACACATTCAGACCGAAAACCAATAATTTGTGTTTTTGCACAAATGTTGGCTCCGACTGGAATACAAACCCAATACCTACGGCATAGAAATCAGGTACCTTAACCATAAAATAATGATCATAAACTACAGTTTCCTTAAATTAATTATATGAAATATTTATTTCTGATATTAACTAAATAATCGATTCATCGTCTCATCATCTCAGCCTATCACTAGTCCACTGCTGAACATAGGTCTGCCCCATAGATTGCCACAAAATAATAATCAATCACTGAACGATTTACTCAGAAATTATTTAGTCTTCTTTAGATTTTTTTATAAAAAAATCAGTCACACTAGCAAACAGCTCACCTGATGGTAAGTGGTCACATCTGCAATACATTTGGAAATTTACAATGTTTATAATTATCATCAACCTCTAATCGCCGCAAGAAATAAATAACAATAAAAACACAATAAAAATCTATATAAAACGTCTTTTATCCATAGAGCGTACTAATTTACATGTTTTTTTTTTATCAACTTTGATCATTTATAAGTAAACGATAATTTGATTACCGCTTCATACCATACAATAGGTCTCCATTGTTTTATATCCAAAACGCGCCTTCCGAGCTACATAAATACTGAGTAATAACCATAAACAAGATGTTATTTAATATTTTTAGCAGGAAGCAACACGCTATTAACGCGTTAAGCCAGTCCCGGCAGCAATAACAAGGCGCGTTGAGACGGATATGAGTTTCGGGGCTGAGCGAGCTGATCAGGCATTCCGCGCACGGAGTGACGAACCCTAGCGTCGTATTACAATGTTATGCTGCTGATCCACTAGCGAACGAGCGCCATAGACAAACTTTTATTCTACGTGGTTTTAGTAGCAGAATCATATGCATTAAACTTAGATAAAGGTAATTCGAACAGGCTGACATTTTGCACACGTTTGTAAGTTCTAAGACAATTAATTTTAGAATAGACCTGACCGTCTCTTCATGATGATACTTTCAATTAGTATCTTAGTCATATTATTGTTATTCATTCAATATATACGAGTAAATTCTTAAAACAATTAAAGTATTGAAATAAAAATAATAAAAATATATTTTAATAGTTAATGAGAACTGAAAACCAAGACATAAGGACGTCTAACCACTCAGTCCTTCCGTGACAAACGGTGCTATAAAGCGTTCTTAATCGGGATAACAGTAAAAATAAAACGTAAAATCCACATATTTTAGTTTTATTCAATGCCAGCAGGTATCACTGCAGTGCCAGTTATTCCGCTGTCTAGCAATATTGAACAAACGTAACTGTCTTTCGGTCTGAAGGGCACTAATAGGGAGTGAAATTACTGGGAATATGCGACTTAAGAATTGATGTTTTGGGTAACACAGTACACGCACAGACCATCGGGTGAACGATTTAGTTCATCCATAAAAAATGTATATGAAACTATTATAAAAGCTTTTTATTTACTGGTGGTAGAATTTCTATGCAGGAATCCGTCTAGGTAGGTACCATCCCAGGGCCAGTTATTCTGCCGTGAAGCAGTAGTGTCCGAACATTACTGTGTTTCGGTTTGAAGGGCACTGAGAGCTAGCGTAATCACTGGGCATATGAGACTTAAGAACTGATGTCTCAGGGTGAAAGGCGCAGTGTGGTGTCACACAGAAATGTTCTGCGTGACACAGCATTTGTTATGGGTAGATGTTGCACTTACCATCAAGTGGTTTTGCACGTTTCAATATTTTATACGATAAAAAAAATATATGTAATTTTTTTAGATAAGGTTTATGAAAGCTAGCAATCACATCCATAAATATTAAAGGGCTATTAGTCTATAGAAACCTACTCTTATTTGAATACTTTCTAAAAGTAACAGCGAAGTATTTTACTTTCGTACGGCTTTAAACAAATTACAGTGAAGTTAAATTCATACAAATTGCTGCTAACAATTTAAAAAAGCATTATTACGTTAACACCACCCCTTGACTACAATAGGTACACATCTACACACAGTAGCTGCTCTACAGTTAAAGTCTCTGCTTTAGCAAGAATAACATTTACCGGGAAATGTTTAAGGGGTAGATTGGCATAAATGCTTTTAAGTACAGACTACTTTATGAGGTCTACGGTACATTTTTCTCGCTTCAATGGTTCTGGTGCATTTTTCTTTTCCTTCACCTTCCAATAATAAGGGCGTAAGCGAATTTTTTCGAACCGCTCCGGAACCTAATAACGTGGGTAATTTTTCAATTGGCCGTATTGAACTGGCAACGTTCAGTTCTCGAGGACACCTTGTTTTGGATGATGTTATGCGGAAAGGAATTAGTTTTCCAGATCTTTTTGTGGCAGAGCTACGCTGTAGTTCTGCTAGCTGTGGAAGAGTTTCGTTTCATCTTAGTTCGGTCGACTCGGTTGGCGCAGTGGCAGTGGGTTGCAGCTTTGATTCCTACAGGGGACAAATGTTGTTTGGCCTAGCCCCTGATATTGAAAAAATCGTAGTGTTAGGCAAAATATATTGAAAAAAAAATTATGTAGGCAAGTACGTACATACATACATACACTCACGCCTCTTTCCCATTGGGGTAGGCAGAGACCACATGTTTCCACTTGCTACGATCCTGACACACAACTTTAGCTTCTTCTACTTTCATTAAGGTTTCCTACACGCTCGTCGGCTGCGGGTACTTTTAACGTGACCTTTCCAGGCAGGTACGACTAATATAAATATCTTTTGTCTTATTTATCTAGCTTATGCATTAAACTTTATTATAGATTAGCCATAGATATCCGGCACAGTAGAATAGCATCTACCTCTTTCCTGCCAAGGAGTCGTAACAAGTGGGTAAGGTATTGTACGGACAGCCTTCATTCGTGAAGAATAATACCATAATATGCTATGTTGTCACTATTCTGCTCGTGGGAACGCGACGTGGTTCGCCACCCGTCACGTCTCGTTTCCCGCGAGGAAGAAAAGTGGGCTACGTGAGTGGCCTCTGGGTTATATGAGAAGAAGGCGTTACTATACATATGTATGTATGTTTATTTAACACATATTTGTAAATTTGAAAATATCTTTATTCATTAGTGCATTACACGTCGTGCGTCAACGATTTGCATAAACTTTTTTCTCCCTTTGACAGTTAAGACTTTTCCTAACAAATTTACATGCAGGCTTACTCGTTTAAACAATATATATACATTTTGCATTTTTTATTTAAATTGTACACATACATACAGTCACGCCACTTTTCCATTAGGGTAGGCAGAGATCCTTTTCGCTACTTCTACTTTCACAAGCGTTTCATACAAGCTCGTTGGTCTGACGTGGCCTTTTCTTAAAACTTCTTCGATCTCATCGTGATACGTTCGCCTACATATACACACTCACCTCATAAATCTGTTTCGTCAATCTTCTTTCATTCACCCTCTCTCCGTGTCTTAGTCATATAAGCATCCTTATCTCTATCTTTGTTACTACTTCTTTTAAATTGTATTAACATATAAATTATAAAATAAGCCGTGGTAGCTCAGTGGCCGGTTGCTCGCCTTTAATTTCATATTACGCGAGTAACCTGGGTTCGATCCCCGGTGCCAGCGCCTCGGAAATTATTCTACAATTTTAAGGGAGGAAACCTGCATGTCCGAGGAGTAGAAATATTTCGAGGACATGTGAACTCCGCCAACCCGCTTTGGAGCAGCATGGCGGACTATTCCCGGCTCCAAAACTCTCTCAGAAATGAGAGCCTCCTCTGTCCCTGTTCTCAGCAGTGGGACATTTATGTCCTGTATGCATGTCGTGTATGATTGTATGTGTGGGCTGTTTTTTAATAAAATACCATTATACCGTAAATAATAAAATTATAGTCAACCCTGTACAAATTGCATTGCGTCATAACTTTGTGATGATCGACTCAGAACTAGCAAAATCGCTAGTTTTCTCATCTTTTACAATCAACGGATAAAAAAATATCTTAAATTATATTAGAAAAGCTGTCCCGTCTCGGCTTCGCTCGGAAGTTATAGTTATGTTAAAATCTGTATAGATAAAATAGTACCAGCCCTTTTACCCATTTAAGAGTAAATGAGTGTAAAATACGTACTTAGTAAGTATCTAAGTCGGGAAAGGAATGCCAAATTTCAAGTCGTCATTTTAGTTCTTTAGTTAGTAGGTCATTTTGTTTCGGAAATATCGCGATGAGTCAGTGGTTAATAGTTTTTATACATGTATAGATATATTACATATACACTTGTCACATATGTCTCTGGACACTTGACATAGTTGCATTGTCCGGCAAATATGGTAGAGTACCGGGTAAGCGACCCCGGTCTCCCGAGCTACTGCTGTCTCCTCCTGCTCCCTCCGAGATAGTAGTATTCTACACGTTGTGGTTTCTTTTCCAACTTCCCATTCCCTACCCCAAGTTCTTTCCTATCTAATCGTTTTCCCTACCTCTCCGCCAAGCCAGTGGTTGCTATGTCAATGTGTGAACGTAATGGGGAGCAAGAATTTCAACTCGTACCAAAATGGAGGCAACGTGGGTCGCTAACCTTCACGTCTCGTTTCCTGCGGGGCCAAAGAGACGGCTACAGATGTGGCATTTATAAGGAAAAAGCTGAGCTTTACTTGAGCTTGAAATTCACGTTAATCGTGATCCTCACTTTTTTAGTTGACGATTTGACAATCAGCGTTAATTTTTTTGTTTGTTTCAGTATCCTTCATAATTTAGTACGAGTATTTATTTACCTTCGGACAAAAAGACAAAAAAGAAAGAAAACTTACAATTTTATTTATTCGTATGAACTTTGAACAAATATAAGAAGGTACAAAGAAAATATAAATAGCATTTTATCCATTTAATAGACAAATAAAATGTGATCGTATTGATATATTAAGTTATTATATTAATTCACTATTTACAGTTACATAATAAACGTTTTAAACAACAATAATATGGCGATAACAAACCTTTTTTTTAAAGCAACGAAAGGAATCGGCAAAAAGTAGCGTTTGTCAATGACGTGTTGACAGGCGGTAAAATTTCTGCCAACCCAGAACTGAACGCTCCAGCTAATATTCTCATAGAGCTATGTAATTGTAGACAGACCAAAGAATTTCTTATTCAATAAAGAACGAAAGCAAGACTCATAGGGAAAAATGTGTGAGGTAAAATTCGATGTGTTCCATGCGAATAACGCATAATATAAATACATTTTAAAGTCATTTTACTTGCATAACTAAATTATTAGACTACCGGGACGGTTTTGCGTGAAGTCGAAGTGAAATATATTTTTCTCTGACGTAAGAAATTCAGATTTCGTTTGTCAAATGTCATATTTTTACAATCTACCTACTAATCTATGCTGCTCGTGGGAATGCAATGGGGAGTTAGAATTTTTTTTAACTCGTACCATAACGGCGGTGACGTGGTTCGACACCCGTCACTCGTCACACATGTGTGGTCTCTGCCTACCCCTTAAATGGGAAAAGGGTGTGATTGTATGTATCACCGTTTCTCAATCCTCCTCTGTACGGAGAAGAAACAGGCGAAAGAAACTTTGATTTTCTAGTCATCGATGGATGCAGTTGGCTCAGGACCGCGTTTTGTGGCAAACCCTGGCCTATGTTCAGCAGTGTACTGGTAATGGGCTGAAATTATGATGATATTGAACTTAATTATTACATAATTAAGCTTTTTTGTTGGAAGTAAGTGCTACAAGCAAGTCGTTCATCTGTTGGTAACTGTACCATTCGGGACTTTGCATCGGATAATTCTGTGTAGCGCCGCACTGAGCTTGTCACCATGAGGGAGCGATTCTTAGAGATTGCCAGTGCTGCTCGAGAGCAGTGCCAGTTATTCTGGCGTGATGTAGTGATGTATCAACAGAATAACTAGCACTGGGGTGGCACCCATCTCGGCGGATTCCTGCAAAGTATTTAGTTAAAGGTTCCGACTGAAAACCAGTGCTTCGACCCTTATAGATTACGACGGAGGCTGAGGCACAGGATCCTTTTTGACATGGCACTAAAAAAATTGTTGTTTTTTTATCTTTTATTTTGGGTTTTTTGGGTAGATGGTAAATAAATATATTTAAATGAAACTAATTTTACGGATTTTATCGCGTTTAATATTTTACTGAAATTAAAATTAAAAAACATCCTAATTTCAATAGGGAAGATGGTTGGGTATTACCACCGGCTTGGGATCCTATTATTAATAAAATTAAATCAAAAACCAAGCATACCACTGCAAGGCTTCAAGACACAGTAAGCTCTTTCTGCGTAGATCGGACTAAAAAAAAAAAAAAAATAATTAAAAGCTGAAGGTACTCCGGGGTAACTATGACATTGGGACAACTGTCACCTCAGTCCCCCCGTGACCATGGGAGCTGTAAAGCGCCCGAAACGTCGGGTTATAAATAGTAAAATATTAAACGCGATAAAATCCGTAAAATTAGTTTCATTTAAATGAGTAGTGTTCGCGTAAATATAAGAAATCATTAAATAAATATATTTTTCATCTTTCATTCTTTTTTTCCTATCAGAGTCGGCTTGGTGGACGCAGTGGCGAAGCCCTTGGCTTCTGCGCCGCGGGTCGCGGATTCGATTCCCGCACGGGACAAATATTTGTATGGCCTACAGATAGTTGTTCCGGGTCTGGGTGGTTTATGCATGTGGAATTTATGTAAAACGTACCAACGACACAGGAGAAATCCTACTGTGGGGCATCGTTTTTTTTTATAAAAGTACTATGAAAAAAAGGAAGTAATGTGAAGGTAACTCTTTTAAATTGATTTTGAGGTAAAAAAAATCATGCAGGATTTTTTACTCAAGACTTAGATTTTCAAAATTGTGAAGGTAAAAATGACGAATCAGGGTTTGTGTAGTGCGAATTTTTTTGGCCAGTCTGAATAATTCTATGTCTACATCGCACCCCTCAGTTGGCTGTAACGAGAGCAATCTTGTGGGTGACTCGAAAGTTAAAAAAATGAGTGGAAAAAAGTTCTACTTAAAAACATGACTTGTGCATTATGGTGGACAACAAGACTAAATAGAAACGACAACTGAATAAAAATGACGATACAATAAGAGAATTTAATAAAAAGCAATATGAATGTTGTTTTGACGTTGGTTTCGTAAGATAACACATTAATTTTGAAGCAAAAATATTAATAGTAACCCTGAACCCTGAAATCAACTTATTTTTATATTCAGTGTAATATTTCAAAATGATCTGATTTTGGATGAATTTTAATCGATGTTACCACAAGTGACATAAATTACCCTATTGTAGTTAAAACATGATGCCTCTCACTATTATTTTTACTGGATCGTGTGCGTTTAACAAATATAAATTCGACCAAAAATTTTTTTTAGTTAAAAGAATCAGGCGTTACTTTGCGGAAATCTATTATAAAAAAGGAAAGAAAGTTAATTTGCTTAGACAAAAAATGTTTATATGCGCATCATAGCAAATTAGCTTTCATTCCTTTAATATAAATAACTAGCTGTGCCCGCGTAAAAAGCGGACCCCGATCGATGATTTACATATATACTTCCCTATTTCAGTCGAATTTAGGATTTTGTTTTGCGCGGAACCCTTTTATTTTTTTTATTAAAGTAGCCTAAGTTACCTGCTATAATATCAGCTAATTGTTATGAACAATTATAAATGAATTGAGAACGAAATAAACCGTTCTTTGCTGGACTTTACGTATATGCATACGACACCAAGAGCTACCCTTATATTATATTAATTACGAGCTGATCCCGTGTGAGTTATTAGATTTTTCGAAACAAGACGTTCAGGCGTCGATCGTTTAGTTTTTTTCATTTTATTAATTACTAATAGCTGATGCCATCGACTTAGGTTATAAGGTTTCATAAGTTTTAAATGTCCCGGGGGAACGGTTTGATTTTCCGGGATAAAAGGTGTCCGTCTAAAGAATTGAAGCTATCTCTGTGCCAAATTTCGTCAAGATCGATTCAGCGGTTTAACCGTGAAAAGGTAACAAACAGACAGGGGGACAGAGAGTTACTTTCGCATTTATAATATTAATAGTATGGATATGAATGTTCCCACGTTACCATTTCATTAATTAACTACCGGCCCGCCCCGGCTTTGCACGGGTACTTTAAGGCGTGATATATATACGTAATATATAGCAAATGGACTTTCGAATGGCAATAATTGTTCAAATAGGTGCAGTGGGTTCCGGAGATTACTTCCCACATTTACACAAACTCACAAATTTTACCTTTCTCTTTATAATATTAGTATAGATATAATCATCATCAATTTTCACACAAATGCCTCCTCTAAATTGGAAGAATATTCCGTGATGGTCAGCCTTGGCAGATGAACAAGCGGTTGTAGTGTCAAAAGCCTCGCAGTTCACAGTGCGAACTGTAACAAGAATGTATTTTTATTCTGTCATATTTCCAATGGTTATCCTTTCGCTATCAACGACAGTGATAGTCTCTCGCCACCTCATAGTTTTATAGTGAAAAGAAATCGTTCAGATTGCAGATATTTGTTTTAATGAAGATCTTTTTTTAAGTGTACACCTAGCCCAATTTTTCTAGTTTTCTTAAAATGTATTAGATGAATTCTTGGAACCCAGCCGCAGTTGGCTGGACAGTTAGCCGGCAGTAAAACAATGAATGGAAGTAGAGACAGCCGGCCAAATAGACGGTAGTCGAGGTATGCGCTCATTCTCATGTACAACGCCTACTAATTCAAAAGGGCGAAGAATTAGTTTTGATACTCAGTAAGAAACTATATTTAACCTATCGGTGAATTCTTAACTCCGCCATTATTGCTGTCTTTAGCGGGGTAGCAGTCCACCTATAACTTTTTTGCAACATTAACTGTAGTTAAAAAAATAACTGTATATATTGTCTGTGTTTTGTCAAGTACCAAGATTTTTTTAAAACTGTATCAATAATACAAATATTGTCATAAGTTATGTATAAAGTTTCTCAAAATATAATTATATTCTTAAATCAAAACCATAATTTTAATATTCTATTTGCGAGCCTTTGATTATTGACGTTTAATTTAATACTATTACTATAGACGGATTATCAAGACGAGGGTTTGCAGATTGTCAGGAGAACCGTTGGGCCACCTCTATTATAAAACAAATTTAAGGGAAAAGCAGGCTTATATTTATTAAATACGCTAATGGTTGTAAAATACATGACAATCTAAAAGTTCTTTTTTATGTAATTGTAAAATAAAACATAAATAAATAAAACTCCAGTTAACTAGAAAGGTGTTGTCATAGAAAGCAATCGGAGTTTTTCAATGTATAAGAAGTGTCGTCTAGAGTAAATCAGCGGATTCATTCTTCTCGTTCATAATTAACGAACGTTCTATTTTTTTTCCAAGTATCAAAACCTATCAATCCGCGCACGTCCCGGCGTCAAAGTCGCGCTCGAAAGTCACGTAGAGGCGCGGTCGACCGCACGTACACCAATCATCTGAATCGCGCCTGTGGAGGTATACGTGTCCTTTTCCCACCTATTCAACATGCGTATCTTCTTTTTCAACCACAAAGAGTATCCACCGGGAAATCTGGATGGTATGCAGGGTTACTAGTTTTGGGTGAAGAAAATATCGGAGATTGATGAATGGAATATTGAATATGGACTCATGAGACAAACGCAACGGAACATATTAAATAAAGATATTTTACTGTAAATCAATATCAAATCATATTACATTTAATTATTAAAATCATAAATTGACCAACGTCTTTAGCAACGTCACAAATGACATCTTAACACTTTTACCAATCACACACACATGACACAGCATATTTTTTTAACATCACTTGCTGCAATGCAACAACACCCGCAACTTAGTGGCAGGTACGTCAAAGAACCTTTTAAAAAGTATTTCGCCAACAATACCTGAAAAAATTAAATGATATCTAAAACCAAGTGATGATCAATGAAAACTCAAGAACTCTCAATTACTTACGCCCACTAAAATAACGTAGATTTGACATCAGACATTGCACCATTGTTTACAACTTTGATCCAAGCTAACAGGACCCAGCATTACCTATCTAACAATTTACTGGATGATAGGATTCCTATGCAACCACCCCAGGGCCGGTTATTCTGCCGTGAAGCAGTAGTGTGTAAACATTACTGTGTTTCGGTTTGAAGGGCACTGTGAGCTAGTGTAATCACTAGGCATATGAGACATAAGAACTTATGTCTCTGGGTGATGGGCACAGTGTGGTGTCACACAGAAATTTTCTGGGTGACACAGCATTTGTTATGGGCAGACGTTGTACTTAACATGAGGTGAACGTTTTGCTCGTTTCATCACTTTATCCAATAAAAAAAAAAAATCTGTCGTAAAGCAGTAGTGTGTAAAAATTACTGTTTCGGTCTGAAGGGCACTGAGAGCTAGTGTAATCACTGGGCATATGAAACTTAAAATATAACGTCTCGTCCCTTTCTCCGATAAGAAATGTTGTAACAGCGGTACCTACAAATACCAAGATCTAATATTGTTTTAAAGCCAATTTGTATTAGTATACTGTATCGAAGAAAAAGCTTTTATGGAAAATATTGTGAAATATGACTGATAATTTGATGACAATAAATTTTGGATTATTTATATGAAAATATTCAAAGTGGTAACCCTGATGAAAAACCATCACAGTCGAATTAGGCGCTTTGACATTTTTGTGTAAGGCGTTGATAGATTCCGTTTGATATCCTCCTTCGGAGTGTGACGGTGCGCTGTGGAATAAATAGAGTTTGCTACTTTGTAATGATAAATACTTTGTAGTAATAAAACGCCATGAGGTAGCGGCAAGAAATCCATCGTGACGTCTTATCCCATGGGTGTTGTAAAGGGAAAAAGATGCCAAATACCAAAAACCAAGACATCATACTAACAACCATTTTACTGCAGTTGCCAACGCACATGCCAATCATGGCAACTATTGCAATTGACCCCAAGAGTCTGCACAAAAGGAAAAATGTTTGCATAAAAATTATTTCCAGCGAAGCCCAAATCCTGTACCAATAATTTAATAAGCAGAATCTGCCATTGAGTCAATCAGAAGGTCGTAGGAATCGAATAAGCTCTTTTAATATAGATGTATACAATGCTAAGATCAATACTTAAGGAAATGTACTACATCGAGATATATTGCGTTTGTGACCACGCTGTCTGGTACAAACCCTCGACTTCATTTGAACGGATCGCGCACGGACGCTTTCATAAAGCAGGGCGCCGTCCTCTGAACTTTCCTTCTCTTTCTATTGTGTGTGAAGAAGTCATGTAATGATGGAATTAATAATAATAATCTTTATTTAAACTGTACACTTGGTTACATAAATCTTATTTAAATCTAAGGACTTTAGGTTCTACCAGACTATATGTTACATTACAGATTTAATACAAGGTGTTTGTGTGTGTGAGAGAGGGTGTGCGTGTGTTGATGTATGTGGATGTGTATGTATGAATGTGCGTGTGTTTGTTCGTGTGTGATTATGTTAGTGAAAGATTAAATAAAAAAAATATTGTATATTTGACCGTCTTAAAAAAAGGAGGTTCTCAATTTGTCTGTACATATATATTTATTTATGTATAATCCGACACAACTTCTTAATATACTTTAGTCGCCTCTTACGATACCTCGGTAGGAAAGAGGTAGGTACAAAAGCCAAAAATATGGAGGACAAGCAAATCGTTCACCTGATGATAAGTGCGTTCCCATAACAGTTGCAATGTAACCCATAACTTTGAAGCACTCTACGTACATTACCACAAAACTGTTATTGGGTCTCATGCTTTGTAACTACATTAGCTACAGTTCCTTTTGAACCAAAACAGTGGCACCTTTGTTTGGCGGCAGAAAAACTGGCACTGCGGTGGTATCTTCCTAGACGGATTACTGTATAAGACTCCTACCACTAAAGCATCTGAATATTTGTGTACAAGAAGTTTTTCTGATCGCTATTAATCTTTTTCAGAATTAGTAGAAACTATGAAGAAGTGACAGACAGAGGGGTTGCCCTTTGGTTTTCGTTCTAAGATTACTTTCGTAAAATCACCCTAGTTTTTCAAGCATAAAGGACCACGTCCACCGATTTTTCTGGTCAAACGGACGGCAAACGGAACGCGGCTCCGCGCGGCCATTGCCGATCTATCAAAGTTTCGCGCGCGGAATTACAAATCCGAAATGACCAATCGTCAACACCGGTACAAACGGTCCTATGCTCTTTCACCGAATAATTGAAATTGAAACTACAGCGTTTTGTTTTACAGGCCTGTATTCGTATTCTCCCCTTTCTACATCTTTTAAAATATATTAGTTCAAATTTAGACTTTTGTGTTGTGTCATAAAGTAGTGTTTTAAATGGCAAATTTACGTGGACGTCAGCTGTTTAATGAGGCTGTTTTGAGAATATAAACTATTTCCTGTTAAAAGGTCTCTTTCGTCCATTGTTGTTTGTTTCTCTTTGTGGTAGTGGTGATGATGTCATATAACGCTTTCAAAGGAATCGTAAATATATTTTATTGTCTTATTTTAAAGTTTTTTTCGCAGGTTCAACGCAACGTATGTACTTTAGTTAAGTAGTTACATCATTGCATAACAAGCTGTAGTTGAAGTTTGTGTGGAAGCAAGCAATCAAAAATTTATATTATAATATGTATTACTAAAATGTACATTAGTAAAAAAAAACATTATAATATTTACATTAATACTGACATGTCAATTATTGAATAGTCTGTCGTTGTTTAAATTCATACATGTCAAGCTCGTAATTGTCTCAGTGTAACAGTCGCACAGAGTATTTAAAATATTACCAACAAATAATACTCATCACCTACCACAGGACGATAGTAGATAGACTAGTCTACATAATAATAGTTAAAGAGAAATTTTTATAGCCCTTTTTAACCATATTGTGCGCACGGAGTGTGACATTTAGCATAGTTAAATGTTGTTTAGAGAGGAAGCGAGAAAGCTAAAATTGACACATAATATGTGTTCCAAATTATTTTATTATATTAAATTGAATAAAACAAAACATTCGTTATTTTACGTTCATACTGACAATGTCAATCACATAATAATCTGTCGTTCATACAGCCAATTTTAAAACCATTAATAGTCTATGGTCAAATAGTAGAGATTTTTGCAAAAATATTTTTAATGTTGCCAACATATAATTTCTGAAACCTCAGTAACGTTCAAACTTAATCCTTAATACAATTAAAATTACTAAGGAGGACGAACTATGGTACCACTAGTAATATTAAATGTATAAATAAGTTATCTACACGGGAACACATTTAGATGTAGACTTACTTTTTTAAGCTCAAGTCTAGTCCTGTGTCTGATTCTGCCTCTAATGAGACTGCTACTCAGGAAAGAGTAAAGTTACTTTATTTATAGCTGCTAAGCCCCGAACATGGGCGTTTTGTTACATATCCACTCTCTTCAACAAATCTCTATTCCCTCCGACCTTGCCTGATTAGATTCATGAAGCATACAATTAAAATGGAAAAACATGTTAAAATCCAAATTAAAGTGATTATGAAATAACTAGATACAGAGAAATCGAATACAATCTTCAGTCATAAAGAAGCCATAAATCTAGTTAACAACCCTTCACTGCAGGTGGAAAGAAATAATTTATTCAAATAAATCTTGCGAAATTTTCACTACTGCGGGGTCTAGGAGGCCCCTGGGCGTCGTTTTACAATTCTTTTAAGTGCACCGAAGAGATTCTTTTAGTCACGAACCTAATGGAAATGCTAATAAAAATATAACGACGAGGATTTTAAAAGAAAACGTAATGTGAATATTCTTCTTAATATTGAATACATTATTTCGAGTATAATTTTGAAACCTTGAAAACACTTCTATAGTAACTTGATTATTTCTTTAGGAATGCATATTAGAAAATAATATAATTTATTATCTAATAATAGTACGTTAAAATCTAATAAACCAGAAAGGATCTGATAAGATTGTGGAGAAACCTAGTTATTTACTGTGTGGGCAGTAATTTTACTGTGTCAGATACGACACTATATTATTAAATTACCATTTTCGTTTTCAACTATAAAATCTAGAAAATCGTTCTCGTGGCCAGAATCCTTTTGGCTTATACGTATCTACTCATAATAAAAAAATTTGGGAAACGTTGTCAACACGGCCGCTAGTATTTTGAGCATGACCGTCTGCTGGTGGTGAATGCCAGCTGAAAAAAATAAAACTATTTAAAAAGTAATTGTTCTAGCATCTAGATGAACTTAAGTAAGTGATTGTGAATATATAATCTCTTTTGTTTTTTGAAAAATAGCACAGAAAAAACAAGATCACGAAGAGTCGTGGAAGCTGAGGTACTGGGCGTTGGTCTTAAATTTCGTAGCACGAGAGTGCCCTGAGTTCGATTGCCAGTGCCAGCATCATCTAATTTGTTATATGCTGAATCACTACGTTCTCACTGACGTCGTGAGGAAACCCGCAGGTCTAAAGAATTTAAATTACTCAAAAATGAGAGAGGGACCGTGCTCGGCAGTGAGAAGTTTACGGAAGATACTTTAAATAAGCTAACTATAGGTAGTAACTACAAGTTTTGATGCGGTTGTGCCGAAACCAATTTTTGTATAATTTCTATTTTAGAAATAGGATATCGTATATTAAACATATAACTAGCAATCCCACCATCCTACTGGTAGGTATCCCTCTTGGTAGGTACCACCCAAGAGCCAGTTATTCTTTCGTGAAGCAGTAGTGTGCAAACATTACTGTGTTTCGGTTTTAAGGGCACTAAGAGCTAGCGTAATCGCTGTGCATAGGAGACTTAAGGACTAATGTCTCAAGGTGACGGCGCAATGTGGTGTCATACAGAAATGTTCTGGGTGACACAACATTTGTTATGGGCAGACAGTTTCACTTACCATCAGGTGAACGTTTTTGTTCGTTTCGTCACTTTCTCCAATAAAAAATAAAGAAAAAAAAATACTTAAAGATCTTCAATCATAAGAAGTGTAGTAGAATCTCTCAGGAAGTGCAAAGCTCGTAAATAAGGTGCGAGATAGAGTCAGCATTATCGCTTTCGTTTTAATTTCGCCGGGCATTAATCATAGGCCGCCGCGGCGCTGTGTCGCGAAGCCATTTGTTATCACGCCCGGTCCTTTTTAATTTGTAGCTGCATTATTAGGGTTGACTTTTTTTTACTTTATCCTTATCGTGGAGTCGTAGATACATAACGACTCCTCGCTAGAGTATTCATATGGCGCTCTCATATGAATACATACATACATATAGTCACGACTTTTTCCTATATAAGGGGTAGTCAGAGGCTGTACATGTAGCCCATATGATTACTCTCTTATAAAAGATACTGGGTCGATTTAGTTCAATTTTAGTGGTGTTGTTTAGTTATCGGAAAATGTGGTTGTGATTTTTTTTTAAAAACGATGCCCCCACATTAAAATTTCTCCTACATCGTCAGTGCCTTTTTTGCGCACTACGAAACTAGACCCGAAAACCAACGATTTTTATTGCAGAATTGTTGGCTTCCGCTGGGTTCGAACCAAGGACCTGCCGCCTAAAAGTCATGTACTCTGACCACCGAATATATTTATATAATAATATTTGTCATGTAAAGTTTAAAAAAACTTCGATGTATAGAGAATACTAGCTGATACCCGCGACTTTGTCCGCGTGGACAGTTTTAAATATCCCGTGGGAACTATGTGATTTTCCGGGATAGAAAGTATACTATGTCCGTTCCCGTTACAGGTTGTCTCCGTGCCAAATTTTGTCAAGAGCGGTTAAACGGTTGAACCATGAAAAGGTAACAAACAGACAGAGGGACAGAGAGACCTTTGCATTTATAATTTAGTATGGATACATACAGTGCAACCAATATTTCTCAGATTAAATAGTAAGTATCAACTCTATATAAAGATTTATACTTACCTATTTTGGACACATTAAGGCTCTAATAATTTCTGATACATAATTTCGGTGATGTTATTGCTGTTAGCCTTTTTGGCTTTTACAGCTTCATCGGATACTGTGCTCACGGGCCAGGGGCCCGCGTGCCGGGTATGGTTTGACCCAAACATAAATACATAAATAAACTCCTACAAAAACCATGAAATTCGGACTGTCGCGTTCGCTGCGTGCTTGAGTGATTTAGAATATCTCAAAATGATTTTAAGTCGTCTAATGACCGTCCGAGGGAGGCTGCGGGCCACCATTCGGACTTGTCGACTTGTGTGTCGGTAACTCTGGGCGATGTGAACCGCCCTGGATTATTTTCTGATATATATTTTCGGTGATGTAATTGCTGTTAGCCTTCTCGGCTTTTACAG
Source organism: Luehdorfia chinensis (assembly GCA_019845155.1). Classification (NCBI taxonomy): domain Eukaryota; kingdom Metazoa; phylum Arthropoda; class Insecta; order Lepidoptera; family Papilionidae; genus Luehdorfia; species Luehdorfia chinensis. The sequence goes on from JAHVAK010000612.1 coordinate 1,666,755, forward strand.
CTTCATCGGATACAATTATTTTCTGAACACGGCCGTCTTTGACCATACATATTAACTTGTGTGTTGCACACAGAGTGAGAGCCTTTTAGAAAGCCAAAAAACGAAGAATAAAAACATCAGAATGTAATTTTGTTTAGGTACTGTTACCTATGACTTAGGCATTATCAATCAAAGGTGTGATAATGATAATCATAGATTTGAGGTGAAACACGTGTCGTGTTCTCGATTTCGATGGAGGATGGAAGTGGTAGTGTTGTAGTGGTCAAGGGTATCTGGTGGCCGTCCCAGGTGGCGGGATTTGTTTGCTTGTGCACGCTATTGTGGGAGAGCAAGCGTTGCTATTCAAAAAGTAGGTAATATACACCTTTTTATATTTTACCCCGGTTTCATTACCCGGCTCTATTAATTTCTTATGAGTTGTTAATTATGCATTGAACTAAAAGTTCGTTTAAAAATACTAAGGCTCTGAGTTTCGGCATATCTTGGCCCCCATAACGCCAGGGGTCCTGGGCTCGTGCCTCACGTGCCCTTATGGTAAAGAAGGAACTGTTTCTGAAAGCTGTCAACGTAATGAACTGATGTCTCAGGGTGACGACACACACAGAAATGATCTGGGTGACACAGCATTTGTTACGGGTAGACGCTGCACTAACCCCCAGGTGAACGATTTGTCCATCTCGTCACGTTCTTCCATAAAAAAAATATATTTCTTAAACCAATAATTCGGGGTGTTGCACAAATATTAATTAATCTAGAACTCGTACCCAGGACTCACCACAGCAGTAGACAGGTACGCTGACCATTGAGCTCCGCGGTCGGAATTCCATTAATTATAAAAATAATGGGGAATCAAAGATTTTTCCATAAATATCTTTCAAAAGCTATTATCACAACTCGAGGCTACCGTTCTCATGGCCCGAAGTAATAAAATGTCAAAATTATGAGACGATATGAATGAGCTATTTTTTACGATGTACGTAGTTGGAGGTTTAAACAAAGGAAGACTAACACGGACTCATCTGCAACTTTGTTGGTTTTCCTAAAAATCTGAAACACGAAAGAATATTGGGATGTGACTAAACAGTTTTATACATTATAGTGCATTCTAAATTAGTGTATCGGAGGCAATAAGGATCTCATTTGTCTAGTAATTATCGAAGGTATAAACTATACATAATAAGACTTTTCTGGTCTTTGTTAATAGTGAATTGAATCTCGTCTAGACCTCCCGGAGAAAAAAATATTTACAATTATAATATATCTAATAAAATTGCTGCTGAACAGATTAAATAAAGTTAGTTTATTACTCATACAGTACTAAAAATACAGTAGAAAATTTATTACTTTTTAGCTGCCGAAAATTAATCTAATAAAAACAAAAGACAGAACGAAAAATACGCGCATAGACGTGGAGTTGCGTAAATCAGCCCGAAGCAATCTACTCGTACAATCAATCTACAAGACATAGAACACCTTAAGACTCAACGCAATGTTTATTTAATGTTACTTATAACTTATTTGTAATATTATTGCTTAATGATGAGATGGGTGAAAGAGATCCAACACTACCACTATGCAATATATACCACTTAAGTCGAGACCACGACACGTGTACCACATCAAAACGCGGCATTCACAAATTTCACTTAATTCTCTTCACGGTTACGCTTCCCGGTGGCGGTGTTAGTTGTGGGAGGACGTACGAGGCTCTTCAAAAACTAAGTAATATACACCATTTTATATATTGCTTGCGGATCATAGCAAATTAACTTCATTTCCTTCATTATCATGGATTTCCGCAAAGTAACGCCTGTTTCTATTGGCTATTGAGTTACTTTAATATAAAAAACAAACAAAATTTCTAGTATATATATAAAAGCATATACAAAAACGACGTGTATACTATACTTGATTTTAAACAATCTAAAATATATTGGTTAAAATCAAGTAACTATAATATAATTGGTTAAAATCTACTTGGTGTTAGACATTAATAGAGGCGTCTTTCTTCTTTGCTCATATAATCACCATTCGCGCTTTAAAAATATTTGTTACGAGACCACCTGTGATTAATTTTAAAAGACTAGTCTTGTCCATATTATTCTAGCACAGTCCTCGCTACAATACGCAGGCGCCCGTTTTGTCAACAGTCCATTGTGGTGCGCGGGCGCCGCAGTTTACGACATCGTAAATCTATGCGAGCTGCGATCGCTCGATACCAACCGTCGGTGCTCACAGGTGTTTGTACCTGCACATTAGGGGTTGCGTTTTTATTTCATAACGTTCTGTGGCACTATTATACCCTATCATCACACCTGTAATATCACGCGTACTGTTAGGAGGCCTGCTCTGAAGATCTTTACAAAAAACACTTTTTTACCCGATCTAAAGTTCTTATCTTTATTTAACCCAAAATGACATTACTGTAATTAACCGCGAATAGTGTATGCACGGATATCAAATATTATAATCGAGTCAGCGCTTTTTACTTACTAGGGATGGGCATAACAATACGATGCAAAGTCCCAGAGAAATGTTAACACAAAGTGAAATTGAAAGAACGATTAAATTATTTGTGGAGTTACTCATGTTTCTAATCTGATTCCCATAACATATTAAAAGATTTTATTTGACATAGATACTCGTACATCCTGTATCTCTCTCTTGCAGACTATGTATCCCACACGATGGTGAGGGGTCAGCCTTCCTAATTCTTTCTCTTCACGGCTCTATCCTCGACATCTTTTTCGGATGACTCGCATTTTTTTTACGGTGGTGTTTTATTGAGCCTGGTGCACGCACGTCCACCTAAGCATATTCATTTTGGCAACTTGAATGATATTGACATCTTGATAGACACACCTGCATGAAAAGGCGTAAGTCACATTATTTTATAACGACTTTATAAACAACACACGGTAGGTATTGTTAAGAAACGTAATTCATACGAAGGCGAATCTTCATTCATGTTAGGTAACGTGATATTTTCTAGCTTTAGTTATATACATACATTTTTATATAGTAAGTTATAGCAACCCATATTATAAATGCGTAAGTAGGTAAGTCTCTCTGTCCCACTGTCTGTTTGTTATCTTTTCACGGCTCAACTGTTGGACCGATTTGGACCAAATTCGGCACAGAGATAACTTGCGTCCTGGAGACGGACATTTATAAAGAGTTCCCACGGAATTTAAAAACCCTCGGGAACGAAGTTGCGGGCATCAGCTAGTTTCTCATATAGGGAAATTTTTTTAGTCTTTTAGGTGCTATAATTTTTATTTTCCGTACTATGTTTTCAAATAGCGGCCAAAATTTGAATTTCCACTATTTTCTTAAAATCTTGGCACGGCTTTTGCCTATAAAAGGAAACACAATTTAACGAACCCGGCTCACCTTGCCGTTACTATTAGCTAGTACTTTATGAAAATGAAGTGGTCTTCCTACATCATAAGGTCTACGAAACAAATCGAAATTATAATAATACACTTTAGTATGTTTGAGCTTTCTTGTTAATTTTTATCAAATATGATAAATAACGATATAATATCAAGATTAATAAAACATGAACAGACGTTTCCTCGTTCGTTTCCTATTCAGACCTACGCATCAAGATATCCTCCTACACTACGCCATTCTCCCCCGTATTTAAAACGGAGTGCAACCTAGAATTATATCAGTTTATAATCTGTATTCACTCATAGACCTACGCGATACGACGTAAAAAAAATTAGTTTTATTACCTTACGGTAAGTGTAAACACCTACATGCATCGTGAATCAAGATTTTTATGCAAAAACGTGACGAGACGTGAAAATCGTTTACATGGTGGTAAGTGCAACGTCTGCCCATAACATATGCTGCACAACTTCGCTCGTCATCCTGAGACATGGGTTCTTAAGTCTCATATGCCCAGTAATTACATGAGCTATCGCTGCTTTTCAGACCGAAACACAGTAACGTTCGCGCACTACTGCTTGGCCGCAACATAACTGGCACTGCGGTGGTATACATACATACCTAGACGGATTTTTAGATTAAGTAAAGATTTTTCACACCATGCGTCATGCTGAGGCGTTGTGCTACTAATTTGCGGTGGTATTTGCTATTCAAAGTACTAAACCGATCGAGATCACCCGTTTATGTGCCAGTAATTATCTAGATTACGGGTTAACCACTTTTTTCATTTAAAACAAACACATTTGTTGACACACATGATTTCTCCTTTACTATAGGTGCGTTATCAGAGAAATTTCGCATACACATACAGACCAGGAACAGCTTTGACGACCGCGTGATCTACCAGTTACCGTACCTGACTTCTCCGCCGTAGGTCCTGGGTTCGCATCTACGCCGGAGCCAACGTAATCACTGGGCATATGCGACTTAAGAACTGATGTCTCTGGGCGACGGGGCAGTGTGGTGTCACACAGAAATTTTCTGGATGACACAGCATTTGTTATGGACAGACGTTGCACTTACGATCAGGTGAACGCTTTGCTTGTTTCGTCACTTTATTATATAAATAAATAAATAATAAATACATTTGTGCAAAACACAAATTGTTGGTATTCGGGTCTGGTTGTGTTGCGCATGTGAATATATGTCTGTAAAACGCACCCGCGATGCAGGAGAAATCCTACTATGGCAATGTTTTTTTTTAAAAAAAAAAAACTATTTGAAGGTTATACAAATATTTATTCCGAACGCGAATCCAACCCGCAACTTCTAGCAATGACGCTAATCTCTTAGAGCGAATTTCACCGTTGAAAATAAAACCCGATCAGTTCAAGCTAAACGAAATTTAAGCGTTTAACTGAGTTCAATGCTACAGTTTGCCTTTCATCAACATCGAAAAACGCAGTTAAAGCTAAACGCGATCAATATTCAGAACGCCCAATCGACGTTCAACTCCTTAAATGGGCTTAGAGAGCTGTCATTGTCAATTGCACAACTATGTAAACACAAAATTTATTTTTAATTCGTTTTGCTTAGTGTTTGCATACCTATGTAACATATGCATAAAAACAGGCTGTTTGATGTCACAAAATACGAAATACTTCAAGTTTTTATTATAGATTGTGACCACATTTCATGTAAACTTCGTTTTTCTAAACGCGATCAAAATGGAGTCGGTGAAATCGGTTAGACGAAAACCGAGATCAAATGATACATTTGAACTCAGTTAAGTAAAACGTGATTTTATTAAACTTGGTTTCGAAAGCGATCGGTAAATTCGGATCTTAGACATGCACCAACCGAGTCGTTAAAGATTGCGAATGTAACCTGTACAATTCACGGAATAAACTGTTCATAAATTGTCAATATCTCAAAAGGTAATAAGGTAATTCGTTAAAATATTATTTAAGTTATTATATATTATTAGTTTAAAAAAATTCTCTTAAAAGAGCTAAAACATAATTTACTAATAATAATATAAAAAAGTTAAATACGCAAATTCAAAGAAATTAAACTGGTCTAGAACACACGTGTTAAACCTTTTTTTGCGTTCAGCTCAACACATGCGCAATCCTACGCACACAAACGTAATTTTCCTGCCAACCCTTCACACGCTTACCGGGAAAAGGCGTAAGCAGATACTTCTTTCTAGATCCTCATCTGAGATTTTTCTTTGAAGTGGGAGCAAAGTTTCGGGGCAAAATTGAATATTAATAGCGAAATTATAACCCCGGCCGTCTGCCCTCGGCTCTTTATTACTTTATTAAGACTCTCTTCTTGTTAATGTGATATAAACAAATCGTTGCGGCCTTTATGTGTTCCGGGAAGGAGAATAGTGTCAAAAAACGGTAGCATTTTTATAGCTTAATCGCGTGTTTCGTGTTTTATTTACAATTATTAGTTAAAGTTTTTGTTCTAATAAAAGTCTATTTTGTATTGCGATGAGATTCTGAGATTTCGTAAACAACTAATAAACGTAAAACTTAGATGTAGAAAGGTTCAATCTGTATGCGTGCAAAAAATACTAGAGTGCATTCAAAAAAAAAAAAATTAAGAAATATTTAAGAGTTTTATTCTTCGCCGAATTAACGACGTCGATAATAATGATGAATGGAGTGACATCCTTCCGTCATAATTAAAACATTACAATTGTCTGTGACGCACCATTGAGCCATAAGTTGCAGAACAGAAATATTCACTCGCTTGTTTGTGTTCGTTTTTTATGTTACAAAAATAGACTTTCGTGGCTAAAGATGTATTTATTAACTTATATTAGTATACAAGTAAAGTTATTTTTTCATCGCGTAGTGAGTAGCGTTCTTTCACTGCAAAGGTATAAAAATTACAAAAAGAAATGTAATTCATATTAATCGTCGATCAAACATTAATGTAAAATCGTTTTTAACCAGCCATTGCTTTCCCAAATAATATATATCTATTTTTTTATTTAATTGAATTAATATTCAAGAACCAAAACGTTTGGAAAATTACTTAAATTACTTTCTGTACTTAAAAATACTGTGTTAACAATTCAGACCCACTTTCACATACTCGTATCTATGGGACTGACACTTTATTTTATCGGCTCCACCACGCTGTCCCAGTATGGGTTGACGGATTTTACAGGTCTTGGGATTTTTTTTACGCGATGTCCCTGTGCCCCAGCAAATTAGCGTTTAAAACTGCAATTAACAATTTCTGTGCGAGCACGGTTGATCACTCCTGTACTGTGCAATTTACGGCGAGCGTGAGTCCACTAAAGTTCTACGGCTAAATTTATGTCGTCTTCATTGAATATACTGGCAACTTTAAAATAAATTTTACTGCGTCAATTTTGAGGAGATTGTTCATTTGAAGACCTTGATACGCGAGAAAGCTAAACGTGGCAAGAAATGATGTACCTAGTGCCGGCCGATTTCGATATGTGTTATGGCGAAATATAAATACTCGTAAAAGTTGTTACTGCCCAGGTTACATTATATGCCGTATTAGCGCCAACATTAGGGTTCTATCGTTCAATTTATTCAATATACCGCTTAAGAGATAGGACCGCAAGATGAGTCAGGCGTAGTACAGTCATAAGGTAATCATAATATGTACCACATCCACAAGAGAAACCCACAATTTGTAGCTTGCAAGAAAATCTTTTAGTTTTTATTCCGACCTAGCAACAGGTACACTAACCACTGTATACGGTTGTGGTAGATTCTAAGAATAAATAAATATTTTTTCGAATTTATGAATGTTAAATTACTCCACTCACTCGCTACTCGCCACACACTCAGACACTCAGCATAAAAATTAGGTCTAAGTGACAGCGCTTTTCAACCAAAACAGGCTTGCCGACTAAGTAGTAATTAGACATATTTATTTATATTTACGTCAGTACGTCACCTCATCATTTGAAAGTTATTTTGAAAAAACCGACGACGAAACAATAATATATTCACACGTAAAAATCATTTTATTGTTGTTTTGATCCCCATTGCGATGTAGCGAATTACAAAATTATTTTTCTGTCAGTTTGATTGTTGTCGTTGTTTACGATGGCACGAATAATACTTAGCAAAATGGCGCCACGGTCTAAGTTGCTAGATGTCCCGAACGAAAACTAACTTAGGTATTCTGAGTCCAGACATCCAGACACATCCATCCTCTGGTCACTAGTAGCATCAGATTATAGTGCTGACAGGGTCCATACTAAATCTCCACGTAACATTTTAGTTATCGATAGTTTCATCACCATCATCATCATTTCAGTCTACCATAGTCCACTGTTGAACATAGGCCTCCCCCATAGATTTCCACAAAACACGGTCCTGAGCCACCTGCATCCATCGACTTCCTGCAAAACCGTGTAGGTCGTCGCTCCATCTAGTGGAGGGTCGCCCTACACTGCGTTTGCCGGTACAAGGTTGCCACTCGAGAACCTTTCTTCCCCAACGGTTATCGGTTCTCCGAGCTATATGGCCGGCCCATTGCCACTTCAGCTTGCTAATCCTTAGGGCTATGTCGGTTACTCTAGTTCTGCTGCGGATAACATCGTTACGGATTTTATCTCGCGGAGAAACTCCGAGCATAGCCCTTTCCATAGCTCGCTGAGCGATTCTGAGCTTCCTCATGCGGCCTGCAGTGAAGGATCGATAGTTTATTAAGCAGCAAATGCTCGGGAAAGTGTATAGTGATTAAAAAAAAACAATTGAAGGCGGAGACAGTGCTTTTTCCTTTTGTCTCTATAAATAAAAAAATCTTTTCACTGTCGATTTTCAGAGACAGATTGAAGTCATTCTCCTTTTTGAAAATTGCTGTTATTTATGTAAGTTATATTTAAACTAGAACTAGCTCTATCCGCAGTATTCCGCGTAAAATAATCCAACCATAGGACTGCCCCGTACCACATGGTACCTCGATGCCTTCACAGTTCGTCCCTTCGGTTCTCAGCATGCGGCTCGTTAAGTCTGTGCCATGAAGTTTTACAGCCTTCCTATTCATTTTAGAACCTTCCACAATAAACAGGTTAATAAATGCAAAAATATATTTTTAAATCGGATTAATATTTCCTGAGATTAGCGTAGTAATATACTAACTAGTAAGATAAGCTATTTAGCACTGGCAGAAAGCTTACGACTATTGCCATAAGTATAAGAAAAAATACAATCTTCATGGTTTCATATAAGTGCTTACAATTTCAAGTGCTGATTTACCACGTGTTCAGCGGTGAAGGAAAACATCGTGAGGAAACCTGCATGTCTGAGAAATAAAAAATATTTCGAAGTCATGTGCAGTCCGCCAACCCGCATTGGAGCAGCGTGGCCGATTCTTCCTAGCTCGAAAGCCCTCTCAGAAATGAGAGGAGGCCTATGCTCAGCTGTGGGACATTTATAGGCTGAAACTTTACTTTACTTTTTTTTTAAATAATTCGTTAAAAAGCTATGGGTGTTCCGCGATAATTCAAAACTTGATGTGGATTGCACTCCTTTCTAAGAAAGAGCAATAAAGTTTTTCATTGTTTATGTTGTATAAGTCAGAATAAAGAATTACGATCGTGAATAAGACAAATTAGCGACACAAAAAAAGGAAACGCCTCTATGATTTACATCATTTCTAGAATGGCAATAAAAGTCAAGAGGTGCTCTCCACCATCCCATAGCGGTTTGAATTAAGTCATATATTATCCGCAAATTGTTATAGATACAATCGGGAGTGTAAAGTTTCAAAATATTGAATGCCCTTTTTGTTTTTCTACAATCGTAAAAATATTTTTTGTCAATTTTTATAGTACATTCAGTGATTTATTTACAAAACTCCGTTAGTCTTTCGTGTCCTTCGTGTCCGTCGTTTTGATGATGTATTATAAAATATAAAAAATTAATAACAGTTTTATGGCCGGTCTTTATGCCTTACAAGTATTTATATGCCCTACAAATAGTTGTGTATGTGCAGTTTAAGTCTATAAAACGCACCTAAGATCGTCATCATCATCATTTCAGTCTATCATCACAAATTCACTGTTGAACATAGACCTCCCCCATAGATAGCCGCAACAGTTTGTAGCTAGGAAGGATTTTGCCATAGTTGGCCAAGCATGGCAGGGCGGGTTGGCAACCGCGTTTATTTATTCAGATTTTCCAGAAAGATGCTATTGTCCTATCTTCTGCTTTTCGTTTTGGCTCTGTCGACTTTTACGACACCCACAGGATGAGATCGGCGGCCTAAGAGAACTTACGATACAGTAGGAAATTTTAAACTTAACTGATGTATATATAATAGATAATTACGCAATAACATATAACAGTAGTATCCAAACATTACTGCGTTTCGGTCTGAAGAGCACTGAGAGCTAGTGTAATCACTTGGCATATGAGATTTAGGTACTGATGTCTCAGGGTGTCAGACGCAATGTGGTGCCACACAGAAATGTTCTGGGTGATACAGAATTTACTATGGGCAGACGTTGCACATTACCATCAGGTGAAAGTTTTGCTCGCCTCGTCACTTGTCCAATAAAAAAAAACATAAGACGCTGAACACGAAGTTGTATGAAGAACCTTAATTCCTATCAAAGACATATAACAGTAACATTGAAAGTTGTAGACAAGAATACAAAACTTGGAATCATCCTTCAGGTTCATCACAGTAGAGTGAATAAAGCACAAAATTCTTTAAGCAAACGGTTACAAAGTTAAAGGTCGCCCCGCGTTACTTTACATACTATAATAGCCAAGGGACCGGTGTTTAGCGTGACCCTGTCCACGAAGAAAACCATTTTTCACTTGTGAGACTTAATTTCTCGCCAGTCGTTTTTCATCTAACCCTAACGCCCGCCCGCCGGCGAAGCGATCCAAGATAATAAATGAAAAATTCGAAACACGGAAATTATTTGCGATGTTGTGTGCCTTCGCCTCGTTTATGTCATTAAAGGTTGGCTAGAATTCCTGTTTTGATTAAAACAACATCAAAATTTTGACGACCGCGTGGCCTAGTGGTGTATGACTTCTATGCCCCGGTCGTAGGTCCGAATCCCAGGCGGAGCAAGCATTTGTGAAAACACAAATGGTTGGTTTTCGGGTCTGGTGTACCCACTAAAGAGGATAAATGCTAGTGTGGGGAATCGTCTGTAAAAAAATTGCACATACACTAACACCCAATCCCGGAAATATTTCCCCCGAGCGGGGGTGAACCTGCGACCCATAGTGCATAAACCAATCGCTTAGCCAGTGTGCCAACCAAGCCTCTAAATAAAAATATTTAAAAAAATATATAGTAAGATTAAAGTCATGTATATTGTCAGTAAAGCACAACAAGAACTGAATTTTTATGTTTTATTAGGTGCCATATGAAATGTTCCTACATATAATAAAGTGTATTAACGCCAATAGATGGAGCTTATAAGAAAGATACTCATTTGAGTCTTTTTACCTATGACTACGACTATGTAGGACCACTTATACTTATTATAATAACAGATATTATGTATTATCATAATAACAGTTAACCCGAAAATTTCTAATGACATCAAACAGTGTCGATATTACTCTCATATATATAGAAGAAGTGCATAAAGAAAATAATCATTCCATAACAAACCTAATGTTGAGCCGAACAAAATATTGATTTTGTATTAGATGTATGTATTAAAAGAAAAAATATAAATTATGCTTTAAGCGATGTAAAAAAAGTGTAGTAAAAGCCTATATATGTCCCACTGCTGAGCACAGACCTCCTCTCATTTCCGTGATGGTTTTGGAGCTAGGAAGAATCCGCCACGCTCCTCCAATGCGCGTTGGCGGACTTCACATGTTTTCGAAATAATGTTTATTGCAGGTGACATGCAGGTTGCCTCCGCCGTTTTCCTTCACCGCCTGGTAGATCAGCACTTAAAATTGCAATAAAACATTTTAGTTTATGCCGGCACCGGGAATCGAACCCAGGCCCCGAGCTAGCGAGCGCCTAGCCCCTGAGCTGCCACGGCTCAATGTAATGTAGCTGATTGAAAAAGAACTGAATGTAAATATCATTGCTTGTGGGTTATGCGCTTTTGCATCCTATTGGAATAAAGGTCGCATCGTGTCCGTGCTCAGAATCGCTTCGTACCCTATTTGTTTTGCGACAAATATCCCCTTTTAAATAACTACACGGGCCCGAAGTATCAAGCAAGAAACTTACGAAGTTGAGGAGACTGCGTCGCTTTATGACGTTGACATTATGAGTGCGGTAAGAAATATTGAAAACAATTATGTTGTCATTCTGTTGGTTTATTATAACTGAGTCAGATCTTATCAAAATGTGTGGCCGTCACGGGACGCCCGGCAGATGTAATACAACGAAATTGATGGTTATAGAAAGAATTTATAATTAAAAGAATATAAATTAATAAATATGGACTGATGTAATAATATTTCGCGTATCGCGTCGTTTAATAAATTCACTAATCGTGTTGCCAAATTATAACACTAAATAATTATTTTAACCATAGAGAAAAAAGGTGCGGTTTTTGTTCTCGGTTATTAATGAATTGAAAACAGTGACATCTATTGATCTCTTAATGAAGTAATTAGTCACTACGTTAATTATGTAAAATACACGGTTTTCAACTGTTTTTTTGGTGCTGAAATGTAATTTAAAGATCTAATGTAAATTAAAAAATAAGTAATAAATACAGCCCATTTATTTCCTCCAAATTATAATGGCTTTAATTACTTTAGAATTGAATGTTATAATTTGAGGTGTACATAATTGCGCATAAATGTCCCACTGCTGAGCACAGGCCTCCTCTCATTTCTGAGATAGATTATAATAAAATAGTAATCGTAAAAGTCGGGTAAGGGAAATTACAAAAAGATGACATAGCTTTTGGAAATTTCAAATGCGGAATAAGCACCTCAACTATGTCCAATAATATGATTCTTATATTTACGCGAATATCATACATTTACGGATTTAAACAAATTTTACGGATTTTATCGCGTTTTATTTTTAATTATTTGTAACTTATCGCTTCTAGCTTTACAGCACCCATGGTCACGAGGTGTCAGACGTCCTGCTAACATAGTTAATTTATGAACCTTCAGCTATGTGGTCTTTTACGCGGATTTTAATAGATATTTTTGTTTGTCCTTTGTAAGAGAAACCATATTCACAATCTACGAGTAGCTTGTATAATTACGCTTGACATATGGTTTTTTTTATAAAACGTCCGACCTAAATTGTACAATACAGGACAGCAACGTTTATGATGCGAGTTATATGGTGCTGCATTCTCTAATCCGTTCGCCAAGATAGGTGATTACGGAAAATTCTTTCAACGTCGGAGAGGCAAGCACAGTTGTGGACCAAGAGGCTGATCAAATTGATGATGATTGTTGTAATGTTATAGATTTTAATGTTTTAATTTATACGATATACACGCAAAGATCGAGGTACGAGTAAACGTTCGTCCTAGTGTTTCTGGTTTCGTTTAGAAAACGTCGAAAGTGATTTAGTTTTTATTCTGAGGTGTACTAGGATTTGAGCACATGAAATTTAGGAAAACCAGAATGTTTGTGCGGAATTGAACAAAAACCCATATGAATTACTCGTCACGAACAAACACGATTTTTTTTTAATTTTCCCAAATTAATTTCAATAACTTATTTGTATTTTCAGTTTACGTTACATTTTCCGCTAACTTCATTCTGAACCATGCCATAATTTGGTCCTCTCTATAGCTGTCGACTTCTTGTATGCATCCATAACCAAAATGTTTGATAAAAAAATATTTTTTTCAAATTCAACAATATATTTTTTTTTAAGTTCAAACTTTTTTTATTTATTTTTAAAAGTATAAAGTGATTTTTTTCTTTTGCATTTCTTATAAAAAAAGCATATAGGTAAGGAACTTTATATTAGTTCAATTTTTCTCCGCTCTTTAATGAGTGGCGTTGCAAATGACTTATTTGCGTAACTTAATTGCATATGATTTATGTATTTCTAATTCTAAATTGGTTTAAGTTGGGTAAAATTTTATATAGATTGTATTATCATTTAATGACGTACAACTTCTTATAATAGTCAAGACCCTATCCAAAGATCCCAAGACCTAATCTCACTTTACAGAAACGATATTAAGCTGCTCATAAAAATTTTGAAATTATTGTATATTAAAATTTTATGAGGCCTAAACGGCCGTACAAAAATTGCCATAGCGGTCGGTATTTCACGACCACACGGCGGGGTATTGGTAAAGTTTTCAACTAGCAATAATCGCACCTCGGATTAACCTCATTGGTTACGATATTGCCTCTGCGCAAAGTTGTCTGCTATTGTCAATCTCTAACTTCTCATTGAATCTACAATGAGCAAATAATACCGCGTTGTAACTGTAGAGTAGCGCCATCTATTGTCAATAATTTTAAACACATGAAATGAAACTTTTTTAATTACTATTTACCAACTATACTTAAAATACAAAATATTACTTAAAATATTAATATCAAATATATCTATAAAAAGTAGCGCGAGTCCACATCAACTCACCAGACAAAAACTAGGTAACTGGAGCCAAGATGTTTCGTTTTTTTTTAATGGCACCTTTAATTAGATATTTTTGTCGAGTTAACTTCTTGACAAAAAAGAAACAGACAAAACAATGACCGAGTCACAAGTAAGATCCGAATTAGATCGGATCGGACATTCAGTTTATTTAATAAACATTTGGGTAATTTATAGAAAGTTTTTGTTAAAATTGAGTTTCAGAATTTTTACTAAACCTCATTTTGTTTAACGAAAGCGCAAAATAAAGTGTAATAGTCTATTATGTTTTGCCGTTTGTCAGCATTTATTTAATTTTAGGTAATTTTAAACTAAGTTTTACTTAGTTGACCGCGCGATTCAACGGTCAGAGTATCTAAGTGTGGTCCTCGTGGTGGTTAGAATCTCCGGACTCAAACTTACAAATTAATAGTTTTTGCGTTAAGTTAAATTTGAGTTTTCTGCGATTATCTTAACCTTACTGATGATTCTACTTATTAAGTCGTTGCTTCGGAAAATTGAAGGTATAGACAAGTAAATGTCAGTGCTGCGTGTGAGCATCTCCACCGATATCTCATTATAATCTGTGCAAATAAAGAAATTTTCATACCTATGATATTATTAGATTGTTTGACCTAAAAGTTTATACAAAACGTGGTACGTTTTGCTACCACGTTTTGTTGTAGTAGAAGCTTTAAATATTTCTCATATGCTTGGACAAAACTATTCAACCGTTAGATTAATGAATCGATTTGCATAAGGTTCAGACAGGGCAGTAGCCAAGTGACAGGCTTCTGCGACTTTCAGATAGTTTTTGTTGTTTGGCTTTTGTACGCACAAAAGCCAAACAACAAAAACTCTAGCAATTTAATAAACGCACCCACGACAGGTGAAACCCTACTGTGGGGAGGTCTATCACGAAAAGGTAACAAATATGTTGACCTTATAGTTGGTCAAAACATGTCAAGCTCCCATATATAAAATTTAACTTGACGATTCGGGCATAACCTATTCTAGTTTTATTTACTACAACAGCAAATGAGCCGTGGTAGCTAAGTGGCTAGGCGCTCGCTTTAAATTTCATAGTACGCGAGTGACTTGATTACGAGCCCCGGTGCCGGCACCACTAAAATTGTTAATTGCAATTTTAAGTGCCGATTTTCACGTGCACGTTGGTGAAGGAAAACACCATGAGGAAACCTGCATGTCTGAGAAATAAAAAAATATTTCGAAGACATGTGCATGTGCAGTCCGGCCAACCAGTATTGGAGCAGCGTGGCGGATTCTTCCTAGCTCTAAAACCCTCTCAGAAATGAGAGGAGGCCTGTGCTCAGCAGTGGGACATTTATAGGCTGAAACTTTACTTTACTACAGCAATACATTCAAAATGTAATAAGTTTTGGATTCCGCTATACACACATGTGACTTAATACTTATCAGAAAAAAGACTAACATATTTTTTTTGTTTTCTGCTTTACAGTGTATAATAATGGTAACAATATTTGTAGAATAAACTTTGCTACCTAGGTCGTAGAAAAGAATAAAGAATACATTTGCCGAAATAAACGTACGCAATTTTTAAACGAGTGTGTACCTAATTTTCCTAAATTATTTTTGTATGTATGGTTATGTATTTTAAAAATGTAGCAGGTTTAAATTTAACCTAAATTTGTTGATAAAGCATATCAACAAATTTAGGTGCTTATTAAAAATCGTGTATCTGCAAACCAAATTAAAAAAAACGTTATATTTAGGAAAGTAACACTCATGTCTTTACATGAGTGTTACTTTCCTAAATATAACTGTATAACTGTCTTTATTTTCAGTAATACTCGTATCGTGAATAATGTTTAACACGATATTTTGCTTTAAGTTTTTCTAACAAATCACCTTTAACAATTTCGAATTCGATTTATAAAGATATCCAAATAATATATTCACGATACTAGTTGTTTCACGTAAATGTGAATGCTCGATCTGTCGCTCACGGTATGTCAGAGTTAGGTACCAAAATAACATTCTTGCGTTTCGTATTCCGAGCGCCGTGTTAGCGCCAGTTGTACTCCTTACTCGAAAAGAGACTAGCGAGGAAAGAGTTACCATCAGAAACACTGTATGCTTATTTGCCACCCTTCCTAACATAAAAAAATTCAAAGCGAATAACTAAAAAAAATGTATGCCTCCTAAAGCAATGCCTTTTCATGTCCGGCTCTACAGGAATTGCGCCAAAATCCATTTAATTTGAATATTTAAAAAGAGAAACGATATAAATACCGTCTCGCGCTTTGCGATTGGCCAAACCATCGTCCGAATTTCTCCGTACGTCAAAATTCGAATCGTAACGCGATCACGCGCGCGTTCCGTTACTGCACATTTCAAAAATAGAACACACCGGCCATATTGAGTAGGTGGACAGTAGCGATACATGTTCAGCTTATTAATCAGTTTATTTATTTTATCGCGCAATATAATATGCATAAGGCGCGCAATGAACGCATACGTTCCCGTGAAAATGGCCATTACGCTAAGAATGAGATTGTATCACGGCGCTGTCCGCTAGTACTCAGTATGATTCCGCGCTGAATAATATCAATCGTAGAGGCCCCTGACACGTAACGCGGGTGTAGTAACAAGGATTTTTGTTATCAAACCCAATTTCGTAACTTTCACTCAAAGTCGTACAAAAAAAATATATTTTAGTAATTGTATAGCCGCTAACTTCATCTGCCGAGAAGTAGCGGCACAAGAAAATAGAATTAGTAGAAAAAATAGACTTCTTCGTTCTGTGGGTGTTGTAGGGCGGCACAAAAGGCGGGAGAACAAATCTCTTCTTCAGGAGAGCTCTATGTCCAGAACCCAATTATGTTTTTTCTGTATTACCAGGTTGTTGATGACAACTGCACCGAAGAAAAAAAGTTAAAAAGTTGCACTTTTAAGAAAAAAATATCATCATCATCATCATCATTTCAGCTTATCACTGGTCCACTGCTAAACATAGGCTTCCCTCATAGATTGCTACAAAAGTTTTGTAGCTCTCATTTTTGGAGGAATTTTGCCATAGTTGCCACGCTGGGCAGGCGGATTGGCAACCGCATTTTATTTATTCTGATGTTCCAGGAAGATGCTGCTGCCCGTCTTCTGGTTTCGACTTTTATGCCACCCTCGGGATGAGATGTGGTAGTAGATTCTCCTAAGCCCCTACCACACGTTTATACATTAATAATGCCATTAATGCATAAAAAAAAATATTATGTATAAAATATTTTCGAGCAAAATCATTTAGTCAATAAATAAAGCTTCATTTTCAATTTTCCGAAATTGTTGGTGCATGGATCTCACTCGCGCTGTACTCTAAAATGAGATCAGGAGAATCGGCTTCGCACATCTAAAATGAGAAACATATTTTCAATAGATAGGTACTAAAATTCAATTAAGCGACAATAGCCTAATGGCTTAGAGTACACACTGAGAAAGATGATGTCACTGGACCGAGCCCGCCATTCGACTATTGTCGTGAACCATCTCCTAGCACAAGCTTAGTTGGAATGGTTAACTGGATTATTAGTAATGTTGATAGCATAACAGCCACACACGTAGCCCACTTTTCGCCCCCACGAGAAACGAAACGTAACGAAACCACGTCGCCCCCATTTTGGTACGAGTCAAAAGTATCCTTCTCTCCATTGCGTTCCCACAGCAATACATATTATGGTATTATTCTGCACGATATATAAAGGCTGACCGCACAATACATTAGTCGCCTCTTACGACACTTCGGTACGAAAGAGTGCTATTTACTCTGCCGGACACCTATCGGCAGAACACATTATTAATAATGTATTTCTAACAGTAAAATAAAGCGGACCGTAGACAACAGATCTGAAAACAATCTATAAACCATGCTAGATTATCATTTTGGCTGCCGTCCAAGGTAACAATCTTCGCTATTTCGAATTGGGAACAACTGTATGAGCCGTTACTGTTTAAATCGAAATTGAAAAAGAATAATCAATTCAACGACCCGAACGTTCGAATTGAGTCTTATATTCGGTTCTTCTTATATTATTTAACAGTTACCAGTTCCCATAGAGTCAGTTAACAAAACAGATTCCAATGCATATGCTTTTATTATAAATGAAAAGATATATAAAAGAGATATCAAACAGAAAGTAGACAAAAAGTTCATAAGAATTAAGACTATATAGGATTATATTAACGGCTAGTCTTGAGATGATCATTTCGAAACAAATGTATTTTATTGTATTTACATCCGTCCGTCTCAATGCTTTTGGAATGTTCTAGTAACGATAGCTACGATTAGTACCTGAGCATGAGGTTAGTCACTCGAATAACGAACTCTTGTCTCATCATCATCATCACATTCCATCTCAAGTTCACAGGCCGTCACACTTCGTTTGTCAGTACGAGGTTGCCACTCGAGATCATTTTTTCTCAACGGTTGTTTGTTTAAAGGCAGAGTTACTAAGCTATCAGTAGCACGAGCACGATAATTTTGAATCTGAAGTGAAGTTACAGTGTCGAGTGCCTTATTCGATACCAAAGTATCGAAAAACTCACGCTCTGTCATTTCAAAAACTCCAGTGAGATACCATAAGCAATTCTCGTTAGATATGTTACGAGTATTTGCTATACAGGTTTCGTAAACTTTCGAAACCAAACGTAAAATAAGGTTACTTGCTGCCACCTGGAAGAATTTCTTTAGGAAAACTGGACAACAACATAGCAGCGCTACGTTTTACTTAACGTATATGCTTAGAATTCAGGCTTAGAAATTTCTAATTCCAAATACGCCCAATAGAGCGCTGCCAACTTTTTATACAAAATATCCCGATGTGATGACTTAACCTTTACAATTTGAACGTTGAAATTTTTTCGTGCCGTTAAAGTTCGGCTCAGACTTTAAAAGATTCTCGATAGGACTCTTCTCGACTTCAAAACATGCTCAAAAATTAGTGAGTTTTGTACCCAGCAGTAGGACATTAATAAGCTGTTACTTTACTTTTCATTATCAATAAATTTAGTCAAATAAATAGCAAATTATTTTAAGTAATAAGTATGCTTTTCCTAAATAACTACCGAAATAAAGTTCACGTTAAATGTCATGGTAAAGAGCTTGAAAAATTACAAAGCAAACGTTTATACGAACCCCCTGTTATAAGACGGATATACACTGCCTACTCAACTTGGAGCTCGCCACCGCATCTACAATCCATTACTTTAATGCGAGACTTGCGAGATGAAGGGGTCAGGTTATGCTGGTGTAAGGATGACGGGTATCATTTGTCATGTCAGATCTGGTGATATGCCATCGCTAGTCAGATGGGCAGAGATTTGTTTAATACCGCCTATGAATAATTTTTGTTATATTTTTTCGTAAATCATGACTGATGCTTTCCTTTATTTTGGTCATTTTACTGTTCGATTGGAAAAAGGTGTTTTAGTTTTTCTTTCGTTTCTTCCTTAAATTCTACACTTGATTTTTAATATCTTTATTTTCACTGTCACTTTATTTAAAAATGTGAAATTGTCCCGAATTTACTAGACATATTCGTGAATTTCTACAATTACGATAAAGCAATAAAGGTTGTTTTGTATGATTAGTTTTAGAATTACTATATAAATAATCTGTACAATACATTTTCTATACATGATTATTATCCAAACAGAACATTAGTTTTATTAGTATATATTTTTTGATGAGAATAAAAAAAGAATCATTGATTTGGAGCGAGATCATTTGAAAAATAAACTCAAAGAAACCAACAATCACTGCCGTTAATATTAACACTACGCCCCCCAAAAACACATAAATAAACATTAAAAAACAACCGCAAAAGAAATCCTTTTAAAATATTCAGTGACAGTGATTCTCCTTGCCTTTTGAAACTCGCTTCGCACCTTCTACCACTTAGCGCCGCGGTTCCATTGAGGATTTTCTTCATTCTTTTTACCCCGAACAAAATTTACATATTTCATTCGTATATTTATTTGTCTACGAAGTCAAGATAACAAGTATGGAAATTTTGCAATTCGGCGCTTTGGGATTACCGACTGTTTTGTAATATTTTGAATATATTTCAGTTCAAAAATATTAAATACACACTACGAGCTCTTAGGCTAATAAAAGTAGGTATTGATTATGAATATTAATTTTGAACCGATTTTGAATCAGTGTATGTCACAATCGAATTATATAATGAAAAATTACACTTACATAGTACGGTTTTTCTATAGATTGAGACCAGAGAACACAACCGATGACGTCATCATTCCACATCTGGTATAGAAAATACACAACCTTCTCTCTAAAAGAGATTTTCGTATCTCGTAACTCTTGACTCTTATGAGTCTAATTTACACCTTTTTATGGAAGGAAGAAACGAAAGGAGCAAATCGTTCACCTGATGGTAACTGCCAAATCTGTCCATAACAAATGCTCTGTTAACCCCTACCATTTTGTGAGTCGTCACACTGCGTTCGTCACATCGAGATGTATAAGTTCTCAAGTCTGTATTTTCCTTTTATAATGTTAAATATGCTCAGTATTTTCTTTTTATTTTTTTATAATATTTACACTAGCTGGTACCTGCATAAGAATTAAACCACCTTGTTTCACTAACATTGATTCAGTTTCCTGTTTATCTTATAAAAATGTCCTTGAAAGCATGCTTCAATTCAACTTATGTTATTAGGCTCTTAGCAGTCTGTCGAATTTACAAACTTCAGACATCTTTCCGTTGTTCTAACTAAGGTTTTCAGTCTCTATGCATTTCCTCGACCCGGGAAAAAAAACTACTAGGTGCGGTCTCGAAAACCACGGAAAAAACGAGACTTATTTCAAAAATAGCAACTCTGTCTATCGCCAGTTTGCAGTCAGCATAACAGGAGGATTCAGAATCATTGTTAGCTATCCTAGAGTCAGTCCGGTTCCAATATCCAATACACATAGACGAGGCTGCTTAAGGACTCAATATCCAACTTAAAACTCATTTTATTATTTCTAGTTCTTTATAAAACCTTTTTTTTAAAAGACTAAATCAGAGACGCGTAATTAGGTACCTGATGTGTAATTATCAAAATCCATGTGGTTCACAGATTACTATCGTTACACACTTGCCATGTAACCAGAATGAAAAAATTGCTTTGGGCTTAGTTTCCCGTTTTTAAGAATCTACTAAATCTTACTATCATAGTCCTCAGTAATAAACAGCAGGGTAAAAAGCCCGTGTGGTGGCGGATTAAGAGAATTTACCACCCCATCTCATCCAGTGGGTGTCGTAAAAGTCGACAGAGGGACAATTAAAACCAAAAGATGGGCAGCAGCGTCTTCCTGGAGCATCTGAATAAACAACAGCAGTTGCCAACCTCGCCTGCCAAGCGTGGCAACTATGGAAAAATCTCCCCAAAATGAGAGCTAAAAACTTTTGTAAACTATGAGGGAGGCCTATGTTCAGCAGTGGACTAGTGATAGGCTGAAATGATGATGATGATGAATAAAACAGTACTGCTTCGGACTATAAATCATTATTTTCTTCAAACTATTAAAGCAGTATTAAATTGTTGCCCAACTGTCGGTTTGGCCAGGAAACGGTAGTCGATTCGAATCCTGATCAGAATACATTACATGATCGATGTCTCCATCGTCGTCCATGTCATCGTACATTACTTACCAAACTTGGTCAGGAATAGTAAGTAAATTTCTTGTTTGTGCTTAAAGTACGTTTTGACTGCGTGCATAATCTATATTAGCCTTATATTTATTATTATTATTTATATTGTAAATATTACAACCATGAACAATTTTTTTTGTGTTTTTTGTTCCTAAATTTATACAATCTTGTATCTGTAACAATTTAAAATGTTTTTTTTTTATTTCAGTAATGTGTGTTTTGGTCCTCACAGCGTACCTACTCATGGTAAGTAGGTGGTTCTACTGGTGGTAGCATTACTATCTAGGAATCCGTCTAGGTAGGTACCACCCAGGCCATGTATTCTGCCGTGAAGCAGTAGTGTGCAAACATTATTGTGTTTCGGTTTGAATGGCACTGCGAGCTAGTGTAATTACTGGGTATATGAGACATAAGAACTGATGTCTCAGGGTGTCGGTAGCAGTGTGGTGCCACGCAGAAATGTTCAGTGTGACACTGCATTTGTTATAGGCGGACGTTGCACTTATCTTTAGGTAAACATCTTCGTCTCGTCACTTTATCCTATAAAAAGAACCCACTTCAGGGCCAGTTATTCGACCGTGAAGCAGTCGTGTGGAAACATTACTGTGTTTATTAAAAGTCATATGCAATGTAATAAGCATTAGCACTCTTCAAACCGAAACGCAATTGGGTTTGCTTACTAATGTTAGGCTGCAGAATAACCTACCTACGGATTTCTGCATAGGAATGGCGCACTAGTTAAAAGTAACAGCCTATAAATGTCCCACTGCTTAGCACTGGCCTCCTCCCATTTCTACTACGGTTTTGGAGCCGGGAAGAACGCGCTACATCTGCTCCAATGCGAAAGATCCGTCAACTGCAGATCTTTCATGTCTGCAAAATTTTCTTTATATCTAAAGTTCCCACACGATGGTCACTTCCGAGCACGCGACAAATCAGCACTAATAACTGCAATTAATAGTTTTAGTAGTATCGACTTGTGATCGAACCCACGTCACTCGCATATTATGTAATTTAAACATAATAGCCTAAGCATAAAGCCCCTGAGCTACCACGGCTCTTCCACTATTAGTTACAATATCATCATCATCTTCACCATTTTAGCCGATTAACTGTTGAACATAGGCCTCCCCCATAGATCGACATAAAACACGTCCTGAACCACCTGCATACATCGACTTCCTAAACCGTGCAGGTCGTCGCTCCATCTAGTGGGGGGAGGGGGGGGGGGGAGAGAGGCTCACCACCGCGTTTGCCGCTACAAGTTTGGATCTCAAGAACCTTTCTTCCCCAACGGTTATCGGTTCTACGGGCTATATGACAGGCCCATTGCCACTTCAGCTTGCTAATCCTTAGGGCTATGTCGGTTATAATATTATATAATTTATTAAATAGTCAATTAAAAAAAAAAGTTTAACATTTCACTAGTTAAAAGAGCGAATGAATATTGTATGTGCAACGAAACTGCACCTTAAATTATAACCGAATAACAGCCTTTACGCATTTTGATTGTATAAATGCTATCACCTCTTACTAATATTAAGCAGTGCTGGGCAATTATTACCATTAAAAACGCAGCAAGCATGCATATAATCGTTTAATTGTGAGGACCGCATGGCCTATTGGTCGGAGTACCTGACTTTTAAACCGCAGGTCCTAGGTTCGAATCCGGTGCAATTTTTTTTTTAAATACAAATTGTTTATTTTCTGGTGTGCTTATGTTATGCGTGGGTAATTTATATATATATTTTTTTATTCGATAAGTGATGAAACGAGCAAAACGTTCACCCGATGGTAAGTGCAACGTCTGCCCATAACAAATGCTGTGTCACCCAGAAAATTTCTGTGTGATACCACACTGTGCCCATCACCCTGAGAAATAAGTTCTTAAGTCTCATACGCCCAGTGATTACGCTAGCTCACAGTGCCCTTCAAACCGAAACGCAGTAATGTTTGCACACCACTGCTTCACGGCAGAATAACTGGCACTGGGGTGGTACCTACCTAGACGGATACCACGATATAAGAGAAATCATTTGTGAAACGTTTTTAATTATTAACTGAACTAAGCGTTCAAAATATTTATTCTTTCAAACAACCAGAAGCACTCAACTGCTGTGAGTATGTTTGTTCTTACACAATATTTCCAAAACAAATATATTATAGTGCTTTAAGATTAAAAACAAACACGGACACACTTCAGCTTCCCGTGCATAATGTTTACGAGATTAGGTTAGAAAGATTCATATGTCAGCACTTCGAATTCGAATCACTGCATCCAATATAGTCAAAGGGAATCCAGGATTCTGCTGCCCAGTTAACCACGCGGTTGTCTGACCAAATAATAATCATTACAACAAATATGTATCCTTTTTATTTGACGTAGATATGAGAATGTCCTTTTGAATTCTGTCGTACCCAAAAGCAAACGAGACGTAGTCATGATATAATTTGTATACTTACAATGAAATGAAAGTATTACGTAGGATTAAACCTTATAATTAATTAACCTTTAACCTACATACAGACATGAGAGGTGTGCTATAGGAGAATCTACCACCCCATGTCATCCCGTGGGTGTTGTAATAGTCTTCGTTTCGTCGTCGTTTCAGCCTATCACAAGTCCACTGCTGAACATAGGCCTCCCCGATAGATAGCCACAAAAGTTTGTAGCACTCATATTGGAGGGATTTTGCCATAGTTGCCACGCTTGGCAGGCGGGTTGGCAACCGCAGTTTATTTTTACGACACCCACGGTATGGAATGGGGTGGTAGATTCTCTTAGGCCGCTACCACACGGCGGTATAGTAGTAAGGTTGTTAAGTAAGTAGGTTGTAATAGTCGACAGAGGGAAAATTAAAACCAGAAGATGAGCAGCAGCATCTTCCGAGAACATCTGAATAAATAAACTGCGGTTGCCAACCCGCCTGCCAAGCGTGGCGACTATGGCAAAATATCCCCAAAATGAGAGCTACAAACTTTTGTGGCAATCTATGGGGGAAGCCTATGTTCATCAGTGGACTGGAGATAGGCTGAAATGATGATGATTAAAATTTCCGGACCTGAGTCCGATCCTCAGTGCCGGGACCTCTAAAATTATTCCTGAAATTTTAAGCGCTTTTCTATCAGCGTACGTACTCAGCGCTGATAGAAAACATCGTGACCCGCCTCCAAAAACCCCTCTCAGAAAGACGAGCCTGTGCTCAGGAGCGGGTCATTTAGAGTCTGCTCTGTCGGCTCGGTTGGCGCAGTGGTTAAGCGCTTGACTTCCGCGCCGCGGGTGGCGGGTTCGATTCCCGCACGGGACAAATATTTGTATGACCTACAGATAGATGTTCCGGGTCTGGGTGTTTGTGCATGTGAAATTTATGTAGGTAAAACGCACCCACGACACAGGAGAAATCCTACTGTGGGGCATCGTGTTTTAAAAGAAAAAAAAAGTCTGTTACTTTACTTTTTTTACTACATACAAACATTCACTTAGCGAAATGTGTTCTTCTACGGAGAATAGTTTTTTTTCTTAAGTAACGACAATGGTGAAGAACTGCTGTTCAATTGACATCAGGAGCATAAAATTGTTGGTTTTTAGGACTGGTTGTTTTTCTATGACTGTTTCGCGTCTATGACACTGCAACCTGGTCTGACTCCGATCTCATCGTAAAAGGTTTATATCGGACGCGGGTAAGCTAGGACTAGAGAGTGCCACTGTGTTTGCCCACATACTTAGATAGAAATACATAGATAGAAACTTTATTCATTACATCACAACACGCAACCACAGTTACAATAAAACAATAAAAAATAGTTACCGCTAAAAAAAACAGAAACACTTTCAAATATGATACAAAAAACAAATAACGAAATAACAAAAATGTATCCTAAAACTTTACTATACATTACAATTTCTGTACTACAGTGTGGCGCAAGGAATAGGTCTGCGCTCAGTCTCAGTTACGGATGCCCGCAACACTAATTTTCAGCATATCCTGATTATAATCATAAGCCAGTAGTGCCCCGACTTCGTTCGCGTGGATATAGATTTTTATATATCCCGTGAGAACTATTCGATTTTCCGGTATGAAAATTATCCTATGTCCGTCTTCAGGATACAACAACCAAATTTTGTCAAGATCGGATCAGCGGTTGAGCGGTGAAAATGTCCCAAACATACAGAGGGACAGAGATATCTCTAAGTAAGTGATATTAAAGTTTAGCTTATATTATCTTAAATGAGGAAACAGGCTTTTGTTTAAATTCTCCAAAAAAAATCTCCAGTGTTTAACATATTGTGTTACTCCCACAGAGACGTTTAGTGATTCCTTCAGGAACACCTTAGTGTTCATTTGTTACATTATATCAATAATATGCCACAGATAACTTTATAAGGACTATTGGTTAAATGGTATGTTATTATATATAAAAAATATTTCTTGCTGTACCCTTATAAAGTGAATCAAATTTAGTTCATAGTGATACTATTACAATAGATAAAATAAACCGGAATACAGGAATAAAATCTTTCGGTTCGAAGATTCAAAACAGGTTAAAACGTAAAACATTTGTACAATCATCAAAACAGAACGTCGCCCCCAATACAACCCTTAAGGGCCCGCGAGTTCACTTTAAAACGCCCCCGCAGATAATAAAAACGCTTGTCTATAGTCCTAGTCCCATAGACAATAAGAGGGGTCTATAAAGAATGTGACCAATGGAGTCAGACCCGTGTCTCAGGTTTTTCCTCCGTATTTTTTACAGGGAGGGTGGAATTTAAAGCTTTTTTAAACTGGTCGTGGGTTTCGACAATACTGTAAAAGGCAAATGGCGCGCGACGGGGAACTTTAAATCGTCATTACACGGGTTAGAGCGTTTTTATATCTGGAAATGCAAGGTGCTTAGTTTAACATATTTTCCGCGGTACGGCATCATTTATACGGGGTGATTCGCGATGAAATTTATTTAATTTAAATATGATTAACTTCAAATTATTACCTTAATAAAATTGTACGGATAAAGGACATTTTTACATATTTTTTAATACAATTTATTATAGACCAGCCTATAACTATTTTTTTTTTTTCAAAATGCCAACCTTACCTACCCAAGTCGCACCGTGTCGCATCAAACGTGGCTTCAGGCCGACGGTGAAAATGCTATCCGAATTTGTCGAACACAAATCCCACTGACTAATAATGAAAAGTAACATCACCAGTGTAAGGGTATTGGCAATGCGTTCACCAACTCGCCTGCCCAGCGCGATGAGTATGAGCAAAACCACGCAATTTCTTAACAAGGCTGCTATTCCAGCAGCAGAACGAAAGACTGGTTGAAAAAGAAGAAGAAAACTGCTAGGTATAAGTATGAAAACAAATCAAATTGTCATGACAGTATTCGTAACGCTGCTGCAGAAAAAATATTGTTTTATTGTAAACTACCCGCGACTTTGTCCGCGTAGATAAATATTTTTAAATATGCCTTGGGAACTATTTGATTTTCCGGGATGAAAAGTATCTTATGTCCGTCTCCAGGATGCAAGCTATCTCTGTGACAAATTTCGTCAAGATAAGTTCAGCGGTTGAACCGTGAAAAGGTAACAAACAGACAGAGGGACAGACAGAGTTACTTTCGCATTTATAATATTAGTATGTATCGTATGTCTGTTTTCAACCACGGATACTTCCGAATATTGTCGGAACTACGTAGAAGGTATTTATATTGCCAAAGTAACGCAAAACACAGACGCACTCTCTCGTCCGTATGTTAGGACGAGCGTCCGTGCCCGATGTAACGCTCCTGAAATAAGATAGAAGGTAGGTCATGATGCAGTGACAGAGATACAGGGACAATCACAGGCACAAATGCTGGCTCCGACTGGGATTCGGACTCTGCCTACTAAATTATCAATATTTTAGATGCATATTTTTACATCCTGTACACAAAGACAAGAAGAGATACAGATAATAATAAAGCAAGCAATCCTTTTCCCTCGCAGTGTAAAGGCTCGTACACACTGTTCCCCCGAGCATTCGCGAATTACGCACCTGCCTGCTCGCACTTTTATTTATTGCAATCGTTTAGCGCACGCTTCAATGGCGCTCAGATTGGCAATTTTAAATGTATTTATGTTCTTTTAGCATTAAAAAATCTCCACTACGATTAAAAATCCCTGAAAGTGTAGACAGAGTATCATTTGTATTAACAAGCATTTTTAAATGCTATTGAAGGTTCGAATGTTGAGGAACACATGGATGAGATGTGTTCTACAATGCTGTGTGCTGTTTGAAAATTGTAAGTTGAAAATTATGTGTCAAAAACCAAACGCCTGTCGGACTTTACGTTTCGTACAGGACTTAGACTATTTTTCGAATTAGAATTATTGTATTTATTTAAATGAAACTAATTTTACGGATTTTATCTCGTTTAATTTTTTTACTATTTTTAACCACCAGCTTGGGATCCAATAATAAATAAAATTAAATCAAAAACCATGCATACCACTGCAAGACTACAAGATACAGTTAGCTCTTTCTGCGTAGATCGGATCAAAAATAATAATTAAAAGCTGAAGGTACCCAGGTTAACTATGACATCAGGACATCTGTCACCTCAGTCCTCCCGTGACCATGGGTGCTGAAAAGCACTCGAAATGTTGGGTTATAAATAGTAAAGAAATTAAACGCGATAAAATTCGTGAAATTACTTTCATTTGAATGAGTAGTGTTCGCGTAAATATAATAAATCATAATTGTATTTATTTTAAAGTGTCGAGATGAACAACATGATGATAAGTGCAATATCTGGCCATTAACAAATGCTGTATCACTCAGAACACGTCTGTGTGGCATCACAATGCACCCGTCACCTTGAGGTATCAGAGGTTCTTAAGTCCATGTCCAATCCAGATTACACTAGCTCTCACTGTCCTTTAGACCAAAACACAGTAATGTTTGCACACAACCTACCGCTTGACGGCAGAATAACTGGCCGTGAGGTGGTACCCACCTAGACTAATTCCTGCATAGGAATCCTACCACCAGTCGTCTTGGTTTCAGCCTATCATAAGTCTACTGCTGAACATAGACCTCCGCCAATTGGTAGCCACAAAACTTTGTAGCTCTCATTTTGAAGGGATTTTGCCACAGTTGCCACGCTTGGCAGGCGCAACCACAGTTTATTTATTTAGATTTTCCGGGAAGATGCTGCTGCCCATTTTATTTTCCCTCTGTCGAATTTGCGACACCCACGGGATGATACAGAGTGGTTGATATTCTAAGGCCGGCACCACACGGCACCTATCACCAGTAATATGTAATAATTATTAACCTAAACAATTCTTCAACATCATTGAAATAATATTTTTTTTTATTTTAAAAAAGTGACGGAACGAGCAGAACGTTCACCTGAGTGCAACGTCTGCCCATAAGAAATGCTGTGTCACCCAGAACATTTCTGTATACCACACTGCGTCCGTCACCCTGAGACATTAGTTCTTAAGTCTCATATGCCCAGTGATTACGCTAGGCACTGGGAATCCTACCAGAGACTACTACTGCTATGGCTGCAGGAAACAGGCACGTTATCCCTAGAAGGGAAGTATTTGCCGTAATCATCATGCTTAGCAGGCAGGAATGGTGAGTGCGCGACAAAGTTAATTCAGTTTAATATTAGATTGAAATTTCGAGTGTTTTGTATATTTTTGTTTTAAATTTACTAAATGTCCGACTCGTTAAACCTGAGGCACTGACAGAAATAGTTGTATTTGATTCGCGCGCTGACATTCGTTAATAAGTATCCCGCACTCATAGCCTGTATGCCAGACATAGGGAGTACTTGACCTATTGGCCTTCTTCGGCAAATACGGCAGAGTACGGATAAACGGCCCCGGCCTTCCGAGCTACTGCAGTCTCCTCTTGCTCCTTCGGAGACAGTAGTATCCTACACCTTGCAGTTTCTTTCCCAACTTCCGCATTACCTATCCCAAATCCTTTTCCTACCTAATGCTATTCCCTTCTCCGACACGCCAATCGTTGCCGTTGCGATGGCTACATGGTTAGGGGCGAGCCAAGTTGTTAGCACGCCGATGGGCTCAGGGACCGGATACTCACTACGCATAGGGCTCTTTTTGGGTGGACAGCATGTTCCCTGACTACTCATGAGAGCAAGAATTTGAGGTCGCACGAAAATGACGGCGACGTGGTTCGCCACC
Organism: Luehdorfia chinensis; assembly: GCA_019845155.1. Classification (NCBI taxonomy): domain Eukaryota; kingdom Metazoa; phylum Arthropoda; class Insecta; order Lepidoptera; family Papilionidae; genus Luehdorfia; species Luehdorfia chinensis. Next base: position 1,696,614 of record JAHVAK010000612.1, read on the forward strand.
CGTCACGTCTGTCACGTGGTCTCTGCCTACCCCTTATATGGGAAAAAGGCGTGAGTGTATGTTGAACGCACCTACGATTAAGGGAAAATCTTAGTATGGTGCATAGCTTTTTGCTTGTTTTTTTAATAATATTTACTGAACATAAACTAAAATAATTGCATGAGAATGTTCAATAGTAATAGGGGGACAACGGTACGTATACCAACATTTACTTCAGTAAATAAATTACTTATAAATCAAATTTTTATCCAGCATTTAAACGTTTAACGTATTTTTTACGAAGCTGTCATTTCTAAATTTAAACTAATGCTTTCCGTAGCGTCCCCTCGAAGAAATTGCGCGATAAAGCATAATAGTATAATAAGGCCTGATTTGACACGCTTAGAACGAAAAAAGACCTTTATATCCCCTTTAAAAAAGTACATATGTCGTGTGGTAAGAGAGTTCATCAACCTTTGTTCTCCTCGAGATTAAATTTCTTTCTTCTTTCCTTTCCTATTAGACAAGGAGGTACAAGCAGGAAGGTTAAAAAGACGGAGTGCGATGTGCTTGAACTATTTTTTTATAAAGGCAACGTCTTTTTATAGAAGAAGGAGCAAACGAGCAATAAACTTATATGATGGTAAGTGATAACCCGCAATACCGCCTTTGAGAAATAAGTAGGCTCTTTCATTCTTCCGTAGACAGACAGACCCTTAGTCGTATCAGTCCGGAAAAACTGCTGGCAGACGTTACCAACAAGGATTGCATTCCACCACAAAATTCGACGACGAAACTTAGCAGCTGTAATTAATCCGAACTATACCTCGGAACCAGCCCCCCGTTAAATGAGATAAAAATGCTGAAATGCAACGTCTCTTCGCAAGGACAGTGGATCAAGCTGATTGGAAAGAACCTGCAGGGCTATTGCGTATCCAAAGTGATGATCACTTATAAAAGTGTTGAACGAATATAAGCTACAAAGGTATCTGCATACTTGTTGTAATTAACAAAAAAGACGTCATATGAAAAATAATCGTCATTTTCGTTAACCATAACCAGTATGAAAACAATTATTTGACAGATATGCGTTCAACACTTTTCTAAGTGATCATCACTTTGGATACGCAATAGCCCCGCTGATCGTCGACGATATGAGCGTCTCTTCGTTGAATGCAGAATACCAGCCGAAGTGAACACTTGGGTAAGAACACAAATTGTTGATAACTAAAAACACACAACTAGCAACACAAAACTCACGATACAGGAGAAATCCTACTGAGAGGCATAGTTTTTTAAATAAAATGTGTGGCAGCTTAAGAGAATCTACCACCCCATCTCATCCGGTGGGTGTCGTAAAAGTCGTCAGAGGGAAAATAAAAACCAGGATATTAGCAGCAGCATCTTCCCGGAACATCTGAATAAATAAACTGCGGTTTCCATCCCGCCTGCCAAACGTGGCAACTATGGCAAAATCCTCCCAAAATGAGAGTTGCAAACTTTTGTAAAATATGGGGGAGGCCTATGTTCAGCAGTGGACTAGTGATAGGCTGAAATGATGATGATGATAAAATAGATCATTATATAGAAGACACAGATGTATGGAAATAACTCATACTCCTCGCATTTGCAAACCCCTTTACTACTAGACTTTTTTTTTGTAATTTATAAATGACGTTATGTAATATACTCGTACATTGAAATAAATAATAGTTTGAAAAAACTAAAAAATACGCTTTATATAGAAAACCAAACTAAAAAATAGATTTTATGTTTGGTCGAATCGATTGTTTTATTTAAAAAAAGCGTGGGGTGCATGGTGTCAATAGTTATAGATATTTCATTTACAGATATGAGAAAAGGGATTATCATTTCGATGATATCTTAAAAAGCACCCCACGCTTTTTTTTAAATAAAATATTTTTTTCTTATTTACACTATTATTAATTTATATTTATTAGAATTTTGTACACTATTCTTAATTCACATTTATTAAAATTTATTTTTTTAGTTTGGTTTTCTATATAAAGCGTATTTTTTTAGTTTTTACAAACTATTATTTATTTTCTACTTTTTAATTTGGTTTAAAGTGTGTTTATTTAATCTATTATTTATTTTGTTACAAACTAATTTAAGAAGTTGGCCTCTATAATACATACATTATACATATTAGCGCCATCTATTGAGTAATTTAGTTGGATTTGCTATAAAAGCGTGCTTTTTTAGTTTTTTTAAACTATTTTTTTTTTTGCTACAAACTAATTTAGGACGATGGCCTCTATAACAGAAATATATTAGCGCCATCTATTGAGTAATTTAGTTGGATCTTCTATAAAAGCGTGTTTTTTTAGTTTTTTTAAACTATAATTTTTTATTTTTTAGTCGAATTATTGCATTGTCATCGGTCTTTGACAGGTGTGCAAGATTTGAATTAAATCGGATCGTTCAAACTAGGAGAACTTGGACCCTTAAGGAGTCGGTTAGAAACATACAAGTGAAGCTAATATAAAGCGTATAAAAAAGAAGACTTTCTTGCTGGTTCTTTTCTGAGAAGGTCATTTTTAGAAGCGTTGTAGATTTTGGCGAATATAAGACCTTTAAACAAGCCTATATGGAATAAAGAAATTTCGGCTTTGACTTTGTCTATACTAATAATTTAAAAATGAGGATTTGAACTCGAATTGTAAACATGTAAACATATTACCGTCGCGCCTCATTGTTAAGGCGGGGATGGATGTCATTGTGCCAAGTAGCGAGATAGAGTTTGGCGAGGCGCAATTTATATGTAAATACACGGCGTACTAAGTTTGAATACCTGCCGAGGTGAATGCTACATTACGCAGTTCTACTAACAACAGATAGCTTCCGTGGCTTGAAGAAAGTTATTGACTAATCAGTGATATGAAATCTGACGCAGAAAATAACTATGCTATGCGTAAAGGAATGTAGTAAGCAAGTTCCCTAACCACCTTAACTAAAATAATTAATTGACAGATTTTTTGTAAACAATGGGAAATGCCCACTGAGCCTTGTCACTGAGGCCCAGAAGTGGACAACTAAATATTATAAATGTATGTCTTTTTTAGGTTTCTAAAGGTATAGCCCACGAGTAAAAACAAACTTAAACGCCGCGAATTATAACAATGAACTTAATTTATACAAAAAAAACCTTACGGTGTTCCCAAAAACATTTGTTAGATCTGCATTTAATTTTGTGTGTGTGGGTATTGTATTGTATATACAACAATAACAAGAAAAACGGCTACATATTTAACTTTTATATCTATTTTTATTTTTTAAATAATGACGAAAGGTGTCCGTCAGTAGTAGTTCTCTTTCATACCGAGGTGTCGTAAGAGGCGACTAAGGTACGGACAGCCAACCTATGTATGTAAATAAATTCAACCAATTATTACGGAGAAACAGACTTTATTGGTTTATGCATATTTTATAACGCTGATTATAGGTATCCACGCGGACGTAGTCGCGTGCTCCAGCTAGTGATATAATAAAATCATTAATTTTAAGTACGATTAGTCATATTTTGTTAGTAGACAATTCACACTTCATAACTAATGTTAGTAATGACCATAAACATATATTTTTGTTTGCTGTTATACCTTAGTACCTTGATATAATTAATAGTTAAATTCAATGATATAATCAATTAATAGCTATAGTTAATGTCCATACAGTGTCTCACTACGTCTTCTAGGCCACGAAATCTCTCAACGAAATCCTCTGAAAGTCTGTTCTATTTTCTCGCAAAGTAAAGTCCTCGTACCTTTCCCGTGAACGTGGCCGTGCATAAATAAATATTGTAACAGCATCGTTATAGGTACGAAGTCAACGTACGGATCGCGTTAAAATTCCCGCCGCGCAGGTGGCTGCTTGAAGCTTCGCCGGCACCAGATAATCCATCTAAAGTATAGTAGATTAGGGTTGCTATGGGTACTACTGCTATATAACATTGTGATGTATCAACAAAAAGTTATTCCGTTATAAAATGTTCGGAATACGAAACACTGTGATGCAACTTAAGCGTCTGAGATTCAATTTTTTAAAGGAAAAACAACCTATCATAAGAGACCGGGTCGTGAAGTTCGCGCGGATACATGCGCATTAACAGAAGTAAGGTAACAGGGGCGAGGAAAGAAGTGGGAGTCCACGCAGAACTTTACTGGTGGTAGGATTCCTATGCAGGAGTCCGTCTAGCTAGGTACCACCCCAGGGCCAGTTCTACCGTGAAACAGTAGTGTGCAAACATTACTGTTTCGCTTAAAAGGTCAACTGGCCATGTGGTGGTACCAACCTAGACGGATTCCTATATAGGAAAGGTTATTGACATTTTTAATTATAATTTTAACAATTTTTCTTTTTTTAATTAACAGTCTTGGAGCGCCTCGGTTAGTGCTTCTATTATTAAAGCATTTTATAAGAGTCTGTAACACTAAATAATGGAACTCACTCATCCCAGCCTAATTATTAAGCCGTTAACCGGCCCTACCCTACTCATGCGATAAGATCGGAGGTAGGCTAGGATGCAGCGTCTGAGACACCGAAACAATCACAACACAACGAGATCCGAAAATCAAAAATGTTTTGTACTAATGTTGGTTTCGGCTGGTATTCGAACCCTGGACCCGCGGCGTGGTAGTCAGGTAATCTAACCACTAGACCAAGTGGTAGAATTCGTATACTTAAGTAAACTACTGGAAGTACACGAAGTTTATTTCAGTGAAGTCTATGTAACTTTTTTTGGAAGAAAATGACGAGACGAGCAAATTCACCTGATGGTAAGTGTAACGCTTGCCCATAAAAATTGCGGTGTCATCCAGAAAATGTACATGCATAGCTCCATAAGTATATATTCTAATAGTTACAGCAGTTCCCATACCTCATACGTCCAAGTTATAGTTATATACGTCCGTAAACCAAGTTATAGTATCTTTCAAACCGAAACACAGTAATGTTTGCACACTACTGTTTCACGGCAGAACTACTGGCACTACGATGATACCTACCTAGACGGTTTACAATGTCCTCCAAACAGAAACACTAGATTTACGGGCACTGACGGACGGGACGGGTATATTACGAATAGGTAGAAGACATCTAGATATAATAAAATATAGGTGTTCCAGATAAAACTACTAGATATATATATTCGCTGCATAATATCATTAAAAACCAATACATAATCGCTTATATATTTAATTCGTTATATTTATTTGTTCAAAATTAAAAGCATAAAATTGAAAACCCGTCAAATCGACGGGTTTCGTAAATCTAATGTTAACTGGCCAAGTGCATACCTAAGAGACGGCTAAAAGTGTTCTTCAAACCATAACATAGTAAAATAACTTAATTAGATTGTAAAAATGAACTAAAGTAAAATGCCAACGTCATAGTGCTCCACAGATAATACAATACTATTTAATTCATAGTCTATTAACCCTTGATTCGCGATTCGGATCTCCCGTACCGGCCCACCCCAACGCCAGGATATCGACAGGGTTAATATTGTCAGCAGTGACAGACGTACACGAACGAATTGTTCGAGGGGGATTTATAGGCTATTTGTGAAGGGAAACTAATGTTTCACTTGTACTTACGTACAACACGTTTTTTTACAAACCATCAAAGAGATATTATTTCAAAGTGTGAGAGAAAGCGGACATAGATTTCAAAATCCTTATTAAAAGGCCATTATTAGATAAAGCTAATTATTAAATAGATCATTATATAGAGGACAAAGATGTGCGGAAATAACTCAAACTATGCACTTGCACTAAATTTATGATGTAATTTTTATGTAATTTATAAATGACGTTAAGTAATATGGCATTGAAAAAAAAGACCCCAGAGTTTCTTGCCGGTTCTTCTCTGAGAAGGTATTATATTTCGAACCTGTGTAGATTTTGACGTTCATAAGAGCATTAAAAAAGACTAAATTAAATAAAGAAAATTTAACGTTAACTTTAAATCGAGATATGAACTTGGGCTTGGCAAAAACCAGAATTTAGTGTTCTATCGCACTTTGCGGCGGAACACAAAATTCTATCCTCACCACCTGGATTGTTGGCATTCCACCACAGAGCGTTTTTCGCGGAATTTTCTGCCACGCACGACCACGTTATGGAATCGGCTAACGCGGGCGATTTTTCCGGACCGATGTGACTTAAGGACCTTCAAGAAAAGAGCCTATTCCTTCCTCAAAGGCCGGCAACGCACTCGCGATTCCTCTGGTATTGCGGATGTTCATGGGCCGTGGTGATCACTTACCATCAGGTGAGCCACTTGCTCGTTTGCCCCCTCTCCTAAAAAAAACCTGACTACAACGCCGTTATTCTTAGGTTCGCATGCCATCGGAAGCAAACATTTGTGCTATAAGTAGTGTTAATTTTCGGATCTGGTTGTTGTGATTGTCTCCCGTGTCTCTGACACCGCTTACAAGCAACAAGCATGCCTTTTTATTGGTTAATGTGACGAGACGAGCAAAACGATCACCTGATGGTAAGTGTAACGTCTGCCCATAACAGATGCTGTGTCTCTTAGAATAATTCTCTGTTGCACCACACTATGCCCATCACTCTGAGAAATGTATTTATTTATATAATTTGGAACGTCAAAAGTTTCATAAAGTTTAAACATTAAGTCTATCCTATAAGTTAATTTACATAATAAAGTCTGATGTGCGTACCAACTACAGACGAACACATCACTTACTGCAAAAACTAAGCGGACGCCAGTAATGATTTGTGTGTAGTGATCCTACTTTTAAACATGACATAAGTTCTTCAGTCTCATGCGTCCAATGTGCACTAGCTCTCAGTGCCCTTCAGACCGAAACACAGTAACGTTTGCACACTACTGCTTCACGACACTGGCTCTGTAGTGCTACCTACCAAGACAGATTCCTGGATAGCAGAGGCCCTCACTCGTCCTTGCATTCATAGTAAATATATTAAAGCAGTATAGAAACAAGGCCCTTTTGTTTAGTTAAATACATACTCTCCATTCGAGCACTGATGTTGTCACTGTTTATTTTTTGAGTAAACGAAAAGTTATTTTTAATTATTTATTAAAACATTTATTTGGCTTATATAATGATGAAATAATCGAATGAATAAACTAGTTTACAAATAAAATTTGGTTAAGATTGTGATCGCTTACTCCAGTTATTTTTTTTTTAAAACGAAGCCTCACTGTAGGATGTTCTCCTGTATCGTGGGTGCGTTTACAAACATACATTTCACGTGCACAACACAACCAGACCCGAAACGCAACAATTTGTGTTTTTGCACAAATGTTGCCTCCGGCTGAGAATCGAACCCAGGACCGGTGGCGCAGAGGTCAGGTACGCTAACCACTACGCCACGCGGTCGACAAAGTATTGTTTTTTTAGGTGGCATACGACCACGGTTATCCTCTGAACATTACTATGAATATGTATTAAATACATTAAAATATATTACGTGTAAGTTGTTTATGTACTGGACGATAAATATTGAATAGTTTGTACATAACAATTTACGATGAGAATGTTTTCTTGTTTCATACTTTTTTGAGCATGATTTTTCTGTAGTCGGGTTTTAGTTTTTGATCTTACTATTTTTTATATCAATCAATTTAATTTTATCAAGTTATGATGGTAAATAGCGATGTATCACGATCACGGACTGTCCGTGGCGCAAGCAACACATATAAACGCAAAACGCAACCACTCGGCGGTACCCTCGGCTGACAGCACTGCGGCGTCCGATTAGATTATTGTTGAAGCGTGCGTCTGTGTGGGTGCGTTCGTTTCGAACGTTTGTACGTAGTTTCCCTACTGCTTTATATATATACTGTGGTAACGCCTCTGTGTTTGCGCGTACACATGTAGCACTATAATATCTCCTGCTCGGTTGATAACTTTCGACAGTATTCGGGTATTGTCGCCGTTGTTGTAAATAGACTCTGAAGACATCACAGTCAGTATACTTGAAGTATGGCTCTACCACATAGATATTTGAACAAGCCACATATATTTGCTTCATAGCGTATTTTTTATTATTAAGGTACATTTGTATTACATCATTTAAATTGGCTCTTTACCTAAATCATTTTTTAGCCTAATTGTTGAGCTATCCTGTACATTTTGTTAGAAATTTGCCTACGTTATAATGTTCACTTTAATCATTATTATCATCTTCATCATTAAGACCTGACACAAGTCCAGTGTAGAACATAGGTTACGTGAATAAACGGTCTTGTAGTCTATTGGGTAGATCACATTCCTAAGCATCTATCGATTTCCTACCAATTTTGTGCCCACATTTATATTATTTTACAATGAAGCTTAGTGAACAAAGTTATTATAGCCATTTAAATTAAACCATTTTATAATGTCGAAAAGTTAAATGCTCAAAGCCTATAATTATCTTGATTTGATTGTCTTAAGGAAGAAAAGAATTTATTTCAAGGTCCGTTTGACGGCAACCCTTCCGTGGCTAATGATACGCGCTCTTGAAGAATTAAAACTGTAATTCGTAGGTATTAGAGGGTTAACATTTTATTGTTAGTGGCGAATACAAATTTGCCATCCTACGCTTTTTAATGCTGTTTAAAGCAGTTTTATCACTTTATTTTAAATTAAGTTAAAACATCTCTTTTAGGTCAGAATTATGATGCAGCAATAGGCATGACCAGAATTTTAAAATTTTGACATTTCTTTGCCACAAAAGCGAATATGTAAATTTTTTAGGAACAACAGAACAACTAGGCATTAATTTCATAGAAGATTTACCTAAATTTACCACCCTGATCCCCTGTAAATAATATACATATTAATTTACTATTCAGTATGTATTCAAAATTACACAAAAACTGCGAATACACCGGAACGTTTATCTTCACCACGGCGCAGAAAGTTTGAAAAGCATAAAGGCATTTTTTATGAATGAAAGCTTATTGGTTTTAATGTTGGAAATACAGTCACGCTGTCTTCCCGCGAACATTAATTCTGCGGTGCTATATTTTTATTATTGTATTATGTAAGTAAGGACTGTTATGTGAATAATTTTTAAAGTGCAACACGCATATAAATATAATGTTTGAGAAAAACTGTTTTATTTCATCACCCCCTCAGCATCTTATACAATATAAAACAATTAACTGAGTTATAAAAATAAAATTATTTAACACAAGTTATTTTATATAGCACTAAAGGCAAATCCGATGTTAATTTCATAAAAATAAGGATTAATAATTAAAATTTACTTAACCAGTTCTCTTGGGCATAATATCTGAAACAAGTTATATTGAAAATATTAATACCAATTATTTATATTACACAACTTTAATATTAAAGTACACAAGAATAAATAATAGTAAATATCCATATACCGTAGTAAATAAAAAATTTATTCTATAAAATAATGTTGCTACTGCTAGCGCCATCTTACAGTTCCACGAGGAACTTTATCGCGCTTTGCTTATTTTCAATATCACTTACGTACACTAGATGGCGCACCTATCTATTACAGTACTAACGTAACAGCAGTTTTTTTCTATTTTATTAATAAAATTATGAATTATTAATAATATATTACGACAAAACGTCAAGAAAATGGATATTATATCCAAACGTGTATGCCACTACAGTGTGGAACCACAGAGGAAAATACAGGAATTTCAACAATAGTAAAACGTTTTTAATAATTTACATACGTACATATATAGTACATAAAAAGCCACCACCAAAACGTTTTACTTTTAACCAATGCACACAATTATGTCTTCTTTAAGTTCCGTGTGGAAGCAGTAACTAAGAAAAGTTTTTAAGGCCGATGTGTCATTTTACCATCATAATCAGCCTCTTAACAGTTTACTGCTATACAAAACGTGTAAGAAACTTAAGAGGAAATTCCCGAATTGCGACGCTTAGCAAGCGGATTGGGTAGTACCAGACTCCGATCATCCCAGATGATGGTGTCCATAATAATGCGAACAGTTTAGGTCTAGAATGATTTAAATGGTTATTCCGTCATCTGTACAAAATAAACATTTCAAGAGATTTTTCTGGTATGTATTTCCATTAGTCGACGATGATATGAAATACAAATTCTCTTTCAACCATATATATCACATATAACAAACTATATCACATTTAGCCAAACAAATTTTCTTCAGTTTGAATTTATTTTTTTAATTAATTTTACGGCTTCTTCTTCATCATCATCATCATCATCATTTCAGCCTATCACCAGTCCACTGCGGAACATAGGCCTCACCTATAGATTGCCACAAAAGTTTATAGCGCCCATTTTGGGGGATTTTGCCATAGTTGCCACGCTTGGCAGGCGGGTTGGCAACCACCATTTATTTATTCAGATGTTCCAGGAAGATACTGTCGCCCATCTCCCGATTTTTAATTTTCCCTCTGTCGACTATTACGACACCCAAGGGATGAGATGGGGTGGTAGATTCTCTTAAGCCGCTACCACACGGCTCTCATATTGTTAGTTTAAATACATACTAAAATTTATTAAGTGATTTATTGAAAAGGAAAATAAACTTTTCTATTTTGCTTCGTGATCAAGGCAAAATCTTTCATATTATATACTCGTAAGTAAATTTCATTAAATATATTGTTTTTGTAATGGTTTCATCCTTCCCCTTAAAATATCTAAGTGGGTTATTTAAGTATATATATATTGGAAATATCCTAAATGCAACTATCTTAATAACAAACAATATCCTAAAAAGTTTAAAAACACAAATGTAGCATTTTACATTAAAGCAAATGTCTCGCTAATATATTTTAACACAAATCCTATCGCATCAAACAAACATTATGAAATAATAAAGAGGGCGCATCTTAATCTCATTATGTTATAATAACTTGGAATAACTTACAGATGCTTTGCCAATCAAATTTCCTGTCGAAATCCCCAATTTTTCATAACGGGAAATTACGTTATCGAAAATTTGCATTGCCGCTGGCGCCATCTATGAGCCACATCACAAGCAACAACTTTATTAATACGTTACTAATAAAATATTAATTTTTTAAAATGAATCCTATTTCCGTACGTCTTGGTTCAAAATGACATGTAGCTTGATTTTCTTAAAGACGTACCAAAAATTGTCAAGCACGCACATTGTAAGTTTGCTTACAAACTATAAATTACAGATGAATTGATTCCTGTACCTTGCGGAACAGAGTCGAAAATGTATTTCTTTCGCAGTCATGCAAGATTATCTATGGTACAGAGTGTATGATTAGAGGGCTCCTTTCCGTACCGCTCCCTTTCCAAAAACAGTATGAATAATAATGTGATTTGCATAATATGGAGAGTCGATCTAACAAGGATATTTACTTTGATAAGAGCTTCGGAAATACCTGATTTGACAAAGCCAGAATTACGTTTTGACGAGATTTTAAAGCTTGATTAGAAAACTTTTACTGATAATACAAAAAATACTTACAATTTTCGGGGATTGTATTTGGGTGATTTTTTTTTTGTTATGCGTGTTTAATCGATAAACGAACGTGTGGAGAATTCTTGTAACCCCACAAGTATTTTACGCGTTACAATTACTAATACTAAATAGATCCCAGGGCTATTATCCTTAATATATACAGATGGCACTGATATTGTTGTACTATTATTGATTGGTTTCTATGGTTTCTATAATTGTCCCACCACCGAGCACAACTCTCTTCTCTTTAATGAGAGGATTTTGAAGCCTGGAGTTGGCGGACTTCACATGTCCTCGATATATTTTTATTCCAGACATGAAATGACATGAAAATACACAGACTAGGGACCGGTAACCGCTTCTAGGGTGCGAAGTGTCAGGTACTTTTTTATTAGATAAAGTGACGGTACAAGCAAAACATCCACCTGATGGTAAGTGCAACGTCTGCCCATAAAAAATGCTGCGTCATCCGGAATATTTCTGTGTGGCACCACACTGCGCCCGTCACACTAAGATATCAGTTCTTAAACCTCATATGTCTAGTATTTACACTTACACTTAAAACCGAAACAGTAGTATTTACACATTACTGCTTTACGGCAGAAAAACTGGCCTTGGGGTGGTACCTATTTAAACGGATTCCTGCAATCATCAAGCCATCCGCTAAAACGACTACGTCCAATCATCCCTATGTCAGCTGTCCCTCTCTAGCATTAGCCTAACAGGGTGATGACGGGAGCAACGGCGCATATCCCAAAGCTAGAATATATAGCCCGAAGAATGAGTCTCCTCGCCCGGGTATGGATGACGCTTTTACAAAATTTGCATGCTCGTGCAGTACCAGCAAAACGCTGCTGCGAAAATTGAGGAAAACCGTAGATTCAATTACTGGTGACGAAGTATTCCGTCTTCGATTTTCTTCGTCTTTAAATAAAAACGTTCCCTTCACAAGGATTTCTCCATTATCGTGTGTTATACCAAGCATAATTTGCAAATATCATCGTAAATATTAGTGAGGTGCGTAAGTACATTTTTCTTAATTTTTTCATTAATTTGTTTACAGCCTTAGCCCATTCTCACTGGTCTTAATATTGTCTGCAACGTGGTTGCCTGGTAGGGATCGCTTGTAAGCGATAAGTCTGCCATTTACTGTTTTCTGTATTTTCCTATTTTTGTTTATTTTGTCATAATCAACAAACAAAAAAGTTTATGTAACGCTCATGCGATAAGATTGAAGGTAAGCCAGAATGCAGTGTCAGAGGCACGAAGACTATCACAACACAACCAGACCCTAAAACCAACAATTTGTGTTTCTACACAAACTCTTCCTCCGGCTACCAAACACGGGACCCGCGGTGTAGAAGTCAGGTACTTTGACCACAAGGTCACGGGGTGTAGCTTATAGACATCTACCGTCGATCCTACATTAAGAATTAAAACGTAAGTGCGATGTCATATGATCCTCGGTGAAGAAACTAGAGATTCTAAACCAAATATCAAAATTTTTGGAATATTCATTGGTTTAAAATCAATAATTCGCTTTTAAACGGCAATAGAATTAACGTTTTTAATTCAAAACATCGAACGTTAAGCGATTTAACACTATTGTGCTTTTAAATGGGGAAGAGTTGTGCCTTGTGGATGCCACTGTGTTTCTAGGCATAACTCTTGATGCAACGCTTCAATGGGATCCCCATATATCTAAACTAGCAAACATACTCACTTCTGCAGCTTATGCTGTAAGAAAAACAAGAAGTCTTTGAGACAGCGAGATTAGTTTATTTTAGTTATTTCTACAGCAGAATGTCGTATGGTGTTTTGCTGTAGGATAATGAGACCGATATAGTAACCATTTTTGTAATCCAAAACAGGGCCATAAGATCTATTTATAACCTAGATTCTAGTGTATATTTGAGTATTAATAGGTTAACATTGGCCTTTCAATACATACTCGTAAATGAAAATTATGGACGTTCACAAGAGTAGAAATGGCTTTAGTAAAAAGATGATGTACATAATGTAAATACCAGGGACAAACACAAAGTTGTAATGCCGGTTACTCAATAGAGGCAGTAACTCATTCTTGATGCAAAGTATACGTTTTTACAACAAGATCTCAGTAAGAGCGTAAGGTCTTCCTATCCATAAATTCAAAAAGTTTGTTAAACAGAAACTAAGGTTTTTCAAATATAAACGAATATATGGATGATGAGACTTAACATCTCTTATCGACCGAGTGGTGACGGCTTAAGAGAATCTACCACCCCATCTCATCCTCTGGGTGTCGTAAAAGTCAACAGGGGGAAAATAAAATCCATGAGATGGGTAGCAGCATCTTCCTGGGACATCTGAATAAATAAACTGCGGTTGCCAACCCGCCTGCCCGAGCGTGGTAACTATGGAAAAATTCCCCCAAACCGAGAGCTACTAAGCACTTTTGTGGCAATCTATAGGGGAGGCCTATATTCAGCAGTGGACTAGGCAGTGACTAGGTAGTGATAGGCTGAAATGATGATGATGATGGTCATTTTTTGCAGTGCGGCGGAAATCGACCTATGTAAATCCCGCTTGTCTACACGATTTTTTTTTAGTGCTGATGGTCACTGTTAGCCCGAAGGATTTCACAGCTTCGCCGGATTGAAAGGTGGCAGAGCGTCAGGGGCGCTTAGCCGAACCTTTATTTATGGATGACTGGCGCAAGGCCCCCCAGAGGGGACCTCGGCTTGGACCGTCGTCCTGTTCGCGAGAGTAACTAACTCGAAGGTGCCCAAGGCCGGCTCGGTTAATTACTGCAATCGGTAGAGCAATATTACTACTACTACTCGTATTAATATTATCTAAGTTTATCACTGATTCGGAATGCGTTTCCGCTGGAGAAGAAAAACTCCAGCGACGGTTCTTTTAATGACATTATTGCTAGGGAACCGACCTGAGATGCGGCGGTATCGCGAATAACTTTGTCTGATACGCCCTAGCCGACGGCGGGGTCGGTATGATGGTGATTGTGTTATGTACGTGTGTCGTGCTGAGTAGAGCGCTTGGGCCCTAGTGGTCGCGTCGTCAGGTTCTTCGAGGACGTGCTTCGGTCTCCTTTTTCCGCGAGTCGAGTTTTGGTGTAACGCGAGGGGGTTGCATGTGGCGGCACTTACAACCAGTGGGTTGGGGTGCGAGGCGGCAGAAGAAGAATCGGCGGGAGGCCAACTTTAGATATTGGGTTATGGTAGGAAGCCCTTTATCAATGTGAATATTAGCGTTACTCAAGAACCACGGTGCTCCCGTGGCTTTGCGCGGGAATCGATTTTGTGTCTACACGAACCGCGGCAGCGTGATGCTATGTTTACATATAATTGACAAGAAAATTGAAAGCAAATACAAACTTTCTTATTTTTCGTCGCGATCAAAACTTTTTATTTCTATTATTTAGTATTTAAGTAATATCCTCCTAGCTGATCTTCGATCACGATGACAACTTCCAAATACTAACGGAAGCTATCAACGCTCGAGACTCACTCGAGGCTGAAGGCACTCGCTTGTACCAACCTACCCGCGTCCGATGTAACCCTCATGCTATAAGATCGAAGGTAGGCTAAGGATGTAGAATCAGAGACACGGGGACTAACACAACAAAACCAGAATTTGTGCACAAATGTTGGTTCCGATTATGATTCAAACTCAGGGCCGCGGCGCAGTAGTCAGGTACAATAACCACTAGGCCACGCGGTCGTCAATGATTTCATAGTATTCATGGTGATATACAAATTTAAATTACTATGAGTTAGCAAAACGATATTATTTATACATGTACAAATATTTATTTTGATCATGCCATTTACGATTCTATCGAAACGTATCCCTAAACAAACCATTGTTCGGACGCGGAATTAAATAAATAACCCATCGGTTGACCCCAACTAGAAACAAATAGATAGAGATTAGCATATATATGCGGGTCGATCGGCGGCCGGCCGATGGGCACTGTAAATAAATAATTGTAATTCATAATAAAACTACCCTCGATGTGGCCGCCGTAACTTGCACGTGGTGGACTAGTGTCTGTATTAAAGGATTAAGAAGTTTTGATGTTTTTTCTAATTTCTTAAAAAAATATTTGAATCGCTTCTTGACTTAACACAGGAACAAAAATATCGACATGTTGTCACAATGACAATATTGATTTATTTTTGTCCCGGATTCGAATCCCAGCCGAATATAACCTTTGTGCAAAACACAAATTGGTTGTTTTTGGTGTCTGGTTGTGTTGTGGTTGTTGCCTATTTCTCTGACGCTGCATTCTAGCCTCCGATCATATCGCATGATCATAACATCGGACGCGTGTGGGCTAGGACAAGTGAATTCATCTTTAAATGCACTATAATACCTCCTACGGAGTTGTTAGATTCCGACGGTATTTAGAAGTTGTCGCAGTGGTCTGAAATCGGCCAGGGCGACATCATCTTAAATTCTCATACGCTAGGCTACTCTGCCATTCTGTGACAGCGTGGTATTTACGGCGTAGTCGAGGCAACTCATTTAAGAGCGACACTTTTACAGGACGTTGAAGAAGTCTTCACCTTCATCAGCCTGTAAAATACCAATAAAACGTGGCGATGGATCCCAGCCGAAGTTACAATTTGTGCAAAAATACACATTATCATAGCCTACCTCCGATCATATCGTTACTTCGGGCACGAATATGTTGGGACAAGTGAATGCCTCAGTGTTCAAAAATCGGCCAGGAGGATACCAAAAGTCCAATTCTGGACTTACTCACTTTGAGAGGATTCGCTGTAATCGCTACCTTTGGCAGGCGAATTTACGATATCAGTACCAGACACTTCGCACCTTAGACGCTGCTGCCCATCACCGATCTAGATCATTTCAGTATGGAGCATATAATCGTTATTTCGCCATCAGTTGTACGCCATGAGACTTTAATGACATTTTCATTAGTTGACACTTACGACATCCACAGGATGGAATGTGTTTTTTTTATTGTATAAAGTGACGAAACCAGCAAAACGTTCACCTGAGATGTTAAGTGCAACTTCCGCACACAACAAATGCTGTGTCACCCAATATATTTCTGTGTGACACTACACTGCGCACGTCACCCTGAGACATCAGTTCTTAAGTCTCAAATGCCAGCTCACAGTGCCCTTCAAACCGAAACACATTAATGCCTGCACACTACTGTTTTACGGCAGAATAACTGGCCCTGGGGTGGTACCTACCTAGACGAATTCCTGCATAGGAATCCTACCACCAGGATGGATGGAATGTGGTGACAGATTTTCTAGTACCGTCACCACACAAACATCATTTATGTGCCACAGACAATATCTTGTTGTAGGGTGACTATACTACGTAATGAAAAGTAACAGCCTATGAATATCCCACTACTGAGCACAGGGTTTCTTTCATTTCCGAGAGGGTTTTGAAGCCTGGAAGAGTCCGCCACACAGCTCCAATGCGGGTTGGCAGAATTCACATGTCTTCGAAATATTTTTTATTCCTCAGACGTGCAGTTTTCCTTCACCGCTGAGCATGTGGGATATCAGAATTTAAAATTGCAATTAATAATTTTAGTGGTGCCAGCACCGGGGCTCGAACTCAAGTCACTTGCCTACTATGAAATATAAAGCGAGCGCCCGACTCTAGAGCTGCCACTGTCGTTTAGTTTAGTTCATCAGGTAATAAAGGTTAAGTTAATCATCCGTAGCGACATACATGTAAAGGACATTGATTATTTAAATAATTTTACGTTCAAAGACCAAGATCAGTTATTCGCTCTACATAAGAAGATAGAGCCATCAGTAGCAACGGTCCGTAATGACCGGACACTTTACATAATTTGCCGATCGGCTGACCCCAGATCGACTTAGCTTTATATCCAACGTATGCTCAAATATTGCACTCACCTCGCTTATTCTATCCCTTGGACATACATATGTACGAGCAAATATAACTAATAAATTTTTTTATTAAAAAAATGTGAGGCATGTGTCCACCCTTTATATGGAAAAAAGGCGTGACTTTATGTAAGCATTAAAAACTTTTTAAATAAAACTATTTTTCCGATATCATTAAAAATGTATAAATGTTAATCCAAAAAATAATTATCATTATGTTTTGTTAATTAACTTTAATCATCACGTTGACTGATTTATTACGTAACATTTTGCCGAAGAAATTTTAATGGGAATCCGACTGTTTAAGGTCCCACCGCAGTGTCAGTTATTCTGCCGTCAAGCATTCGTGTGCAAACATGGCTGTGCTTCAGTTTGAAGGGCACTGATAGCTAGTGTAATTACTGGGCATGTGAGACTTAACAGCTGATGTCTCACGGTGACGAGAGCAGTGTGTTCCCACACAGAAATGTTCTGGGTGACTCACCATTTGTCATGGGCAGACGCAGCACTTACCATCGGGTGACCCATTTGCTCGTTTTCATAAAAAAAAAACAAAATCCTGCAATGCCATCTAGCTGAGCATACTTCGGATTAAATTTAATATCAATTACGTGCGCCCGGGCTCCCGAAAGCACAGAAAACATTACGATATCCTATTCATCGAATGCTAAGAAAACCATTAAAAAGTTAAAATCGCTGTTACACTGGGTTACGCACTGCGTGGGGCCTTCAGTCAGCGTCACAAAGACGTGTATTAAAAATGCGGTTTTCCTGCGCACTCGCATAAAAGACATCCGTTCGAATGTAGGAAAAAACATTTATTTGTTGACGTCGACTTAGTCAGTCCTATTACTGTCTCTAAGATATCTGCGATCACCTAATCGCTCGCTGCCGGTCACAACGCGTTTTAACAAGCTGAGACAAGAAAAGAAAGAAGCAGATGGAAACAGAGGACATAAAAAGCACCTCATAGAAGTCACAGTGCTTTATCGCACCTTATACAATCAATAACCTTGTGGAAGTGTGGAAACTTGTAAATGGTTAATGTTATTCCATGTACAATATTAACAAAAGTTTACTTAGTAACTGGACGTTTTCCTACGATAAATGAATAATATAAGTAATTAAGATTACGTTTTCGGTCTGCCGGAAGTCAAATCACTTATTAGGTCACCGCATTTTTCCACCGATAAATACGACGCACGGAAAGATTTCATCATTACGTCGACATGCCCCGAAAAAAGTTCCCCATTTCTGTTCCGCAAAACAAGGAAGTGGAACTCTTAACCGTTAAAAAAAGTACGAAAACTATTCTAATGAAAATTGAGAAAATTATGAAACTGATCTCAGCGTATATAACTTTCAACGACTTAGACTTAGTTATAGTAAAATATCCGGATCAATTACAATGGTTCTTCTATTAAATACCCGAAACAGTCCAATATTTACTTAATGTGTAATAATTATAGTATTATACATATCATATTTCGACACAATTGTTAACGCCGCCAAAAAATCACAAATACATATCTCAAAATATCAAATATGTTTACTTATAGAAAGATAACTCATCAGCATTGTCAATTTTTTAAGTATTTAATTAAACACTTATTTATTTATATATTCTGCGTTATATTCAACTTTTTATCAAATAGTTCTAATTTCTTCACACTTATGTTACAAGAAATACGATTAATTAATGCAGGTTCAAGCACTTCGCAAGTCCATAACGCACTGGGAAGTCTATCGGACGTCGGTCGAAGCACATTTTATCGCTGCATTGCCCCATTTATGGCCCTTGTTCCTCGCCTAACAAACGTTTATCGGAACGGCCTCTTGGAATTTTATGAGACATAACCGTCCACTACCGGACTATCTGATGCATTTTTAGATGATTCGATTTTGGGTTAAGACAATCGCGTTGCGAGCTGACGCAAGCTATAGGATGTAGCGAGTTTTTAAAGTATGATAAGCTACTGCACACCAAAATATATTTTTAATTGTTTTAGTTGGTGGTATTACGTGCTCAGCGATGAAGGTAAACAACGTGAGCAAAGCAGCATTTCTAAAAAAACGGAAAAGATTTCTAAGACATTTACGTAAAGTCCGCACTCGCATAAAGGACTTTTGTTCGGCTTCATATTATACGTGGCGTGACTGTATGAGTCACGCCTTTTTTCCCATATGAGGCAGAGGCCACACGAAAGCATCTTTTTGCCCCCGCGGGAAATGAGTGGTCACGGGAGGCGAAACACACCGCCGCCATTTTGATACGAGTATAAAAATTCATACTTGCAATTACGTTCCCACGATCAGTATAATGACAACTTTGCATTTTATGGTGTTATTCTTCCCTAAAAAAAGGCTGTCCGTACAATAGTTTAGTCGCCCCATACGTCACCTCGGAAGGAAAGAGGTAGGTGCTATCTACTCTGCCGAACACCTACCGGCGTCTTAACTCTTTCAAATGTTAGGGGAGAAATTCGGTTAACGGTGTAACATGTATAAAGCTGATACTATGATGTATAAAGCTGATGATGAAGGTTTTGTGCATCAGATTCCAACTGTAAAACATAATATAAAATCGTATAAAGGGAAGGGGCCAACTTGCTATACAAACTCGGATCAACTATCTGTAGCTGCGATCCCGCGAACCCCAGTCCCAGTGTTCAGAAGCACTTAGCCAGCGCGCCAACCGCACCGACGAAAAGTCTAACTAACACTAAATCCCAAATTTTTTTGAGTGCCTTTATTAAGTTTATGACTTGCACTGCAACAAAAAAAGCAATCTACCGGGGACATGCAGTTTAAAGGATTAGGATAAACGTTATTCTCGTTTCTTCCACAATTTGAGAACATTTCGGGGCTGAATTGAGTACTTTGCACACCGAGATGGTGGTTTGGGATTATTTCAATGGATTCCAAAGGAATCCTCCGATTCAATTGTCGAAGACGACTCCTCAGGGTTTTGTTTTTGTTTTTTTAGCACATGTTATACGGTAAAAGTACATAGCGACCACGTGGTCCAGTGGTCAAGAACCTGACTACTGTGCCGCGGGTCCTAAATTCTGATCCCAGCCGAAGATAACATTTGCGCAAAAATACAAATTATTGGCTTTCGCGTCTTGTGTCAGGGAGTTATATTTTTACCATCTCCCAGCATTAGCATTTAATGATAATTTCAGAGGTTACAATTTTAGTAACGATATTAGCACACCTTGTATTCTATTAAAGAATACCAAGGATTATTGCATAATCTATAAAAGTCGAAGAATGAGTAAATGAAACTATTTATGAACTCCTCTCTATAAATCGAGATATCGAAAGCTGGTCGTAAAGTGACCCCCGATCTCGGAAACATTACAAGGGTCAAGATGAACGCTACGCCGCTCCAGTATATTCCTATTCAATAATTTATACAACTGATAAATAATAAATAACAGAAAGGGATCCTATTTTATTTTTGTTTTGACGCGAACGCAATATTCGTTATTTGCAAATAACATTAGGTTTAGGAAATATATTTATTAAATTTTGGACTGCGGTAGCTCAGAGGCCGCAAAAAGCTGAGATTCGATCCAGTACCGTTACTGATAAAATTATTAATATTTTTTTTTAATGCTGGTTGTCAGCTGCGAAGGAAAACATCGTGAGGTAACCCGCTACTCGTGATTCCAACTACCTTTGAATTCTACGAACCCCCACTCACATCTGCATGGCGCACACATCCCTGATCCAAAACTATTCCAAAAAGGAAAGGAAGCCTCTGCTAAGGAGTGTGAACATTCGTAGGTTTTAAATTACAATTTTAACTTTTGTCGATAGGTGTCCGGCAGAGTAGAGTAGCACTGACTAAGGTATAGTACGGGCAGCCTTTATTTGTGCAGAATAATACCATAATATGCAACGCTGTCACTATAGAGCTGGAGGGAACGCAATGGAGATTAAGATTTTTTTGGCTCCTACCAAAATTGTGGCGACGTGGTTTGCCACCCGTTCCATCTCGTTTCCGGAGTCGAGAGCGGAAAATGGGAAAATAGCGTGACCTGTATGTATGTATAAACTTCGTTTGTCGTTAACGGGTTGCAGGCATCTCATACCATGAGTGTCGTAAACTGTTGACTATGGGAAATACCATAAAAAGCTCGCATCCTCCGATAAATGCTAAAAAAGCATGTTATAATTTTAATCTTTAGTATCCCGCCTCCGTCGGTAGTCATGATACGAGTAAAACACTTTATGGATGACGCTAAAATACTATGATGGAAACATGACACCGAAAACATGGGTTTATGTGTAATGCTAAATGATGTATTTACAAATTAAATGGTATTATAAATTACAAGAGTTAAATAGTCCATCCAATATACCTAATATAACGCATTTTCGACAGAGCAACAGACTATCACTGTGCTTTACAAGCATCGCAAGTTCGGTTCCCGCACGGGCCTAGTTGTCCCGGGTCTAGGTTTTTCAGCATGTATAATTTATTAACTGTAAAGCGTATCCACGAATCGAGAAATCCTACTTTAAGGCATAGTTGTTCACAATACAAAAGAGATGGTTTGTGCATGTTATACTCGTATTAGGAAAATAAAGATATATCCTTTCGAGTTATCCAATACAGAACGATAACGATAACACATAAAGACTAACATCCATAATCGATCAATTAAACTGCATCGAGGAATCAAGAATTCGCAATCGCCATACCCATAACGCTCTCGCATTCGAATTTTTTTCGCACGAAATCCGACTGACAATCGGGCACCGTATAACAATATCCTTTTTCTATATGATTGCACATTTTACTAAACAACGTCGGATCGTCACCGACTGCGAATGACATTCCGACATCTTTAATTTGCTATCGATCATTCGAATATAAGCCTTAAAATAGAGACGTCAAAATTAGATTTACTTCTAAACCATCTTAATATATACGTGTTACTTGAAATTAAACTTTATCTATGAACTAGTAAGAAGATTATTGAAAAGCGGAATTGAGTGTATCATTTAAAAAAAAGCGTCTTTCTCATACAAGAGATTGAGTTCCTTATAATGGGACGATTGCATTGTTAGGAATGCCCGTATTGAACGCGAGCTGTTATCAGAAAATGCCTTTTTGGAGAAAGACACGCACACGGATTTCCATTCCGCTCGACGTCTTTCTATGAGTTCCAATCATTGTCGAAGCGCTTTGTGATGCATTTATTATCCTATAAATGTTTTCCAAGTATCTGAGGGGTTTTTTCTTTATAATATCCGCACCAAGGAGCCTTTGGTGACACTTTATTATTACATCTTCTTTATTTTATTACATTTCAATCGATTTCACCACGAAAACTTCCAAATATTGTCGGAAGCTATCAATTGCGGAGATATTACAATGCTACAAGTGTACGCGCAAACACAGAGGACACTAACTCGTCTCAACCTACCCGCCCCCGATGTAACGCTCATACGATAAGATCGGAAGAGGAAGGATGCAGTGTCAGACTCAGGGGGATAATCACAACACAACCAGTCCCGTAAACCAAGAAATTGTGTTTTTGCACGCAGTCGTACAACTATTACTTTAAATCATAATTATTAAAAAAAATTCAACTAAAAACAGAAGAAAGGTTGTCTTCCTATAAGAAAGCATAAGTTTTCCATACTATATATGTGTATGTATATCTGAAAATAGTCGTGAATTGAAGTGGTCTCACTGCATATATTGTGAGTCTGGCTCAGTTACAGTCTTTTTTAATTGTTAATAATTTAATATATTAAAAAAAATATTAACAATTTACTGGTCATACTGTATAATAAATAATCATAATAATAAATGCGAACGAGTTGGACAAATAGCAGGTTGCAAGATGCAACATGTAAACATATTTCATTGTCATACAATCCACTATAATCTTAACAAGTCATAACCAACATAATTAAGTCTAAAATATCTCAGATGACATTATAATCCTTTCTTCGCAAGTTAAGAAGGCTCTAGAAAAATCCCCAGTGCGTCGTAGCGGTCGCAACTTCGTCTGTGGTAATGTCATTAAGGGGGTGTTTTAATGCTTCTAAATGAGTGCAAACGAGTCTCGCGTCTTTACAACTTACAACTTGCCACTTCTTAAGCTTTAGGAGATTGGCCTTGACAACTTAAATGTGTTAAGTTTTGCGTAAATCCCACTAATGCTTATGGTACTTGTCAGAGATAACGAATGGTTTGATTAACGAATCTTAATATTTATCAATGTCATAATAACCAAATTTAAATTTGATTCTAAAAACAACATTACATAAAATCGAAGACAGAGAAAGTGCTAGACGAAATCAATACTAAAAAAAAAACGTTGCCACATACTTGGATTACCCTCTTAAGGTGGTAGGATTCCTATGCAGGAAGCCGTCTAGATAGGTACCACCCCATGGCCAGTTATTTTGCCGTGAAGCAGTAGTGTGTAAGCATTACTGTGTTTCGATTTGAAGGGCACTGTGATCTAGCGTAATCACTGGGAATTTGAGACTTAAGAACTGATGTCTCAGAGTGACGCAGATGTGGTGTCACACAGTGTCACGCAGTGTGGTGTCACACAGAAATATTCTGGGTGACACAGCATTTGTTGTGTGCGGACGTTGCACTTACCATCAGGTGAACGTTTTGCTAGTTTCGTCACTTTTCTACTATAAAAATAAAAGTTTTTTATAGAAGAAAGAACAAACGAGCGAGCAATTCTGCTTTTGGCGTAATGCAAATTTGCAGTTGCTACCAAACCAAGACTGGGATCTTACTCCAGTGGGCACTACATAGGATGAAACGAGGAGTTCCATACCCTGATATTTATAATAATTGTTGCATAATTGTTCGGTTGGGTTTCGAACCATCGGCTTGACGAGGGACATTGACCGCTGAGCCACTTGATTGTAATCGTGAATTTACTGTCCAAACAATGATAATTTATTTATGTATATATTTCTATTATGACTGCTACTTTTGTTAAATTATAATCGTTCTGGCACTTTGCGATAACTTGTTTCTTTTGTTCTCCTCTCGGCGTGTTATTTCAAGCTAATTGTTGTGTAACTGCACTTGTTCATTATTATTATTCGCTTAGACTAATTTATAATAATTTAAGACATTTTGTAGCTTAAGAATCTGGCTGTGCTGAAAATCAATGTTGCGGGCATCCGTAACTTATACTGAGCGCATGACCTAATCCTTAGCGTCACACTGTAGTACAGAAACTGTACGTACAGTAAAATTTTAGAACACAACCTTAGTATGTTTTGACAATTTATTTTCTTTTTGTTTTATTTTTAATTATTGTTTTTTTGTATCATTGTATATCATATATTTGATCTATTTCTGTTTTTTAGTAGCAACTTTTTATTTTTTAATTGTAACTTTTTGCTTGCGTGTTGTGATGTAATGAATAAAGTTACTATCTATGTCTAGCAATTAAAATGTTAATTGCTTCTCATGATATGTTTGCGTAATAAATAACACATCAATATCGGAGTCTATTACGAGATAGTTACCTTTAAAAATGCTAGTCCAGCTTAACGCGTCCTGCAGAACAATCGTAAAGGCAAATTGGATTTCACCCGTGACCCTCCATCCAAGGGCGGATTTAATTATTGTTTTATTGCGTGCCGAGCTATCGGGGTTTTTGTGCTAATGCTGATTACTTTTGTATTACATGAAATCATTATACACGTGTGTCTGTGATTATCGAAGTTTCGTATATTCGAGCATCCTGTTGAAAGTGTCCGGCAGAGTAGAAAAGCATCTATCCTCTTTCCTACCGAGGTGTCGTAAGAGGCGACTAAGTTATTGTATGGACAGCCTTTATTCCTGCTTGTGGGACCGCAATGGAGAACGAAATGGTTCGCTACCCGTCACGTAACGTTTCCCGCGGGCGCAAAGTGGGCTACGAGTGTGGTCTCCGCCTACCCCTTACATGGGAAAATGGTGACTGTATATAGAAGACATATGATACTTAAGTATCATATGTACGGGAATTACAATAGATGCAATGCCTTTCATACCCAAACACGATAGTGTTTTGACAACACTACCATCAATAAAATCTACCTATACATATATAATCTATGGATATTTCATGTAAATTCAGTGTTAGGTACATAATGATTACGTGACATTGACACATTTAATAAAACTAATTTTACGGATTTCATCGCGTTTAATTTTTAAACTTTTTTTTTATGGAAGAGTGGGCAAACGAGGAGCGCTTGCTGACCTGATGATAAGTGATCACCGCTGCCCAGTGAACATCTACTAATACCAGAGGAATAGCCGACATTTGAGAAAGGAAAAGGCTCTTTTCTGGAAGGTCCAGAAACTATTAAAAAAAAACTATTTTTAACCCGTCATTTCAAGTGCTTTACAGCACCCATGGTGTTAGCTACACTTATTTCGTCTCCACCAAAAAGTTGTAATAAACTAGATAAGTATAAATAGGTTAGAAAATCTGCCACCTCCTTTCATACCTTGGGTGTCGTGAGAGTCAGCTGTGGCGAATGACTGGAAAATATCATGGCTTCTGACAAGCCGGAATAACCATCTCGATAAAAACCAGATGTAAAATATACGGGCTAGTGTCAGCAAATTATAAAGTCCGAAGCGTTTGGTGCTAAATTCACCAATCCGCCTGCCATTCGTGGTGATTATGGTGTATCCTCACTTCTTGGGCAACGCCTTTGTCCAGCAGTGGAGATACGTGTGCGTTTCTTCACAGGGGAACAGTGATAAGAATAAAGCTGTTAATAGTTACCTTTTTTATTGGATAAAGTGACGAAATGCATATGCCTCATATGCCAAGTAATTCCGCTAGCTCTCAGTGCCCTTCAAACCGAAACACTATAATGTTTGCACACTACTGCTTTATGGCAGAATAACTGACCATGGGGTAGCCTAGACGGATTTTTGCATAGGAATCCTACCAACAGTAAGCCGACTGCGCAGTATGTTTGGTGGGAACGTGCTTCCAGCGGCAGCCTTGGGTATCACCCAAGGAGCCCAGTTAGATTCCCTGTCATATGGCAGTCTCTCATGTGAAGATAAATACTATTAACATACTGATTAAGAAGAGGACGAAGAGTGGTAGTATTGAGATATATCCTACTAGCCAATTTCGTCTTCTTGCAATTAGCCGGCAATTTGGACGCGATGACTACAGTAGCCTTTTTGTTGAGGTGAACCGAAATGAAAGATGGACGACGCGTGTCCTAGTGGTTAGCGCTTCTGACTTCTACGCCGGGGATCCGAGCTTCGAATCTCAGCCGGAGCTAACATTTTTGCAAAACCCAAATTGTTAGTTTTCGGGTCTGGTTGTATTGTGCATTTACATCTGTAACACGCACCCACGATACAGGAGAAATTCTACAGTGGCGAGCCGTTTTTTTAAAAAAAAAGATAAAAAAACGTATTCCGATCCTGCCAGCTGCCACCACACGACGATTTTTACTAACTTTTATTTAACTTAACCTGATGATAGTATGTCAACGTGGGTCAAATTTTGATACTTAATTTTTAACCAGTTTCACTTAACCTATTGAGCTGAAATTTGGCACACCTATGTAACTTCGGTGACAATGCAATAATATACTACCAAAGAAGTTGGCCATAGGAACTCCTCAACTAAGGTAAAGGTCCGTCATGTTTGGCCTTGATAGATTTGTTTCGACAAGTACTATAGCACTAGCAACATTTTAAGTCCACTTGACATAGGATTTTAACAAAAATATGATTTTTATCTAAAGACATACTTTAAAGGCAATTTCTTAATTAACTTCAGTAGTAATATATCTTATAACTTGCACAAGAACATTTCATTTGCATCTTAATATGAAGCCAATAAACTAAATGCAACGATATATCATAAATGAATTCAAATGAATTAAACATACATATGTACATTTATTAAGTAACAAAGACGCATGAACTTTGACCCACATCTATGCATAGCGTCTCCAGCGGGCTAACTTCGCTAAGATTACCCTTCCGCTATTTTAAGGGGAAGTACCTACTTATATATCTAATATAAAACTTTAACATATTATATTGTACTGTATATAATTTAGTATATGACAAAGCATGTGAAGATAAAAAATAACCTCACTGGACATATTTTTTTACAGGTGAAAGTGTACTAGACGAGCAAAATGTTCACCTGATGGTACTGCAAGGTCTGCCCATAACAAATGCTGTGCCACCCAGAACATTTCTGTGTGGGGCCTTACTGCGCTTGTCACAAAATTACACTAGCTCTCAGTGTCCGAACTGAACGCAATATTGTTTGCACACTACTGTTTCACTGCAGAATAATTGCACTTTTGCTTTTTATATATTTTTACTTTAATAGCGGTAATGAAATACAAATAAAAGAAAAAAGGAGTAAATTTACATAAAAATAAATACACAAATAAAAATAAAGAAAAGAGAAAGCCACTTTAAATAATTGGCATTTAATTATCATTGTCAGTTTCTTAATAAATCCACTACAGGACAAAAGACTCGCCCGCGTCGGTCTGATTACACTACGGTTTGCAGGCAGTTTTTTTACTTTTTGTAAGAGGCGATTAACTATGTAGCCCGAAAGTGATCATAGTTACTCGATGATAGGGTAATGCCTGAGTCTATTATTTCGACGATTTCAGTGTCAACAGATTGCTGGAAGCATTCCCATCCGTTTTACATGCATTCAGCAAACGCACAGACCAAATATTATTTTCTGGCTTTCAGTGCAAGTGTAAGTAACAAGAGGGAAGAAGGGTTTTAAGTTCACAAAACAGTCTGTGCTCAGTATCCAAATGAATTGGCAGTTAAGAATATGAATGACGCGGTGCGGGATTAAAAGACAATTTGACGACACTACTCGTACTTTATGACGGGAATTTGCATCTTTACAACTGTCAGTAATTTTTTTATTACTGTTGCAGAACATTAACAGAATACATAAAAACATTAATACATAAACATTTGATTTTTCCGGGCTGATTAAGTTATGTGACATTTTCATTGGTTCAAATTTCAGGTGAAGTCAATATCTGTTAAAATATTGGTTTCCGTATATATGTTTTATTGTGATCGTTAAGTGTCTCTCCATTCGTCTGATCCTTCCAGCGATCTTATTACATAAGAGTTAGATCGCATCTGCTCCGTCGGCGCAGTAACGGAGCGTTTAGCTTTTACGGTATGGGTTGCGGGTCCAATTCCTGCACGGAAAAAAGATGAGCAAGCAAAATGGCTACTGACTCTCGAAATCTGAGTTCAAATCGCACCTACTTATTATACCTTTACTTGTTTACACCACACTGATAAAGAAAAAGAAAAGTTTTTTAGTAATATAATAATTCTGTTGTCACTCCTATGAATGACTTGATGTTGGCGGAATAATTTTAAGAGATAATTTTAAGATTAAACAAAGAAGAGGAAGAATATTGTAATTCGAAGATAAAATAAAAGGACTTAAGTAATATTCGCAGACACATCGTCTCCTTAAATTAAGTCCCGTGAATTAAGCTCAGTACTTTGCTTTCTATGAATTAATGCTCTAACCTACGCTACGTGTGTAATAAACATTAGCTCGCACAATTCCCAGCGATGCCGGTATCAATGATATTGCTTCTATTAATTATTAGCATTTGCCTATTAACGTCTCTATAGTAGAGACTGTTGGGTTGGTAGAGCATGTTTGCGACTTTTTTTTAAATACTAGCAATGGCATTAACATTACTAGTATTCAAGTGAACAACTCCAACTAAGCTTAAAAGCTTGTAATGATACTGGGCGCAGATCTATTCGTTGCGTCACACTAGTACAGAAACTGTAATGTATAGTAAAATTTTAGGATACAACTTTAGTAAAAGTAGTTCGTTTTGACATTTTTTTCTTTTAATTATTTGTTTTTTTTGCATCATATTTTGAAATTATTTATGTTTTTTAGTTTTAACTGTTTATTATTTTATTGTAACTCTTTGCTTGCGTGTTGTGATATCATGAATTAAGTTTCTATCTATCTATCGAATGATTTTTTATATTAACGCGAATAGTGTTCATTGAATAAAACTAAGACTTTCGGATTTTATCGCGTCAAGTTTCTTAAAGTCTTGTAGTTGTATGCGTGGTTTAAGGTTTAATTATTAATTATAGGGTTTACCGACCGTGTCGTTCGAATCCCAGCCGCAACCAAAATTTGTCCAAAAACAGAAATTGTTGGTTTTCGGGTCTGGTTGTGTTTTGATTGTCCCCGTGTTTCTGTCACAGCATTCTAGCCTACCTCCTACCTTATCGCATGAGTGTTACATCAAGCGCGAGTATTTTGGGACGAGTGAGTACCTCTACGTTTTCCGCAGATACTTATGGCACTCTAATATCTCCTGCGCATTTGATAGCTTCCGACAATATTCGGAAGTTGTCGCCATAGTCGAAAATCGGATAAGAGGGCATCACCATACGACTGCATGGCTTCAATACACTATAAGCTCGTTTTAATATATAAAGTAGTTTAAAAAAATGACTTTCAAGTAGTATTATGTAAATAATCTATGTTAAATAACAATAATTCTATTCTGTTCTGTCCTTAAATCCAAAACGAATAATTAAGGGTTGGAGGCTGCACGGTATGACATCAGCACCACAAGTCCCCTTATGACCATAGGTCATAATAGTTAATATAGGAAAATTTTAGTCTTATTAAATTCTAAGCTTATGTTTAAATTATAAGACCACCTCTTAACATACTAATTCACGACAATAGTTGAACAGCGGACTCGAACCTGTTACGCAATCCATACCGTAAACTATGAACTGTTTGCCGATTGAACTTGCGTTTGGAACTGTACTTAAATTTAGTGGAATATTTTTTTTTGTATAAAGTGATGAAACGAGCAAAACGTTCACCTGATGGTAAGTGCAACATCTGCCCATAACAAATGCTGTGCCCATCACCCTGAGACATCAGTTCTTAAGTGTCATGCCCTGTGATTACACTAGCTCACAGTGCCCTTCAAACCGAAACACAGTAATGTTTGCACACTACTGCTTCACGGCAGAATAGGTGGCCCTGGGGTGGTACCTACCTAGACGGATTCCTGCATAGGAATCCTACCACCAGTATATGAAGTAAAAAGAAAAATAAAATTTAAAATCTTTAAAAATATTTTAACGTAGGGTTGTCTATGAAATGTATACTAGATCCTTGTGTTCATGATGCCGTATGACTAAACCAGTTGATAAATAAATAATTAGTGGAACTTTTAAACTGTAGCCCGCCAACGTTTGAGAATTTGTTACCCCACTTCATCTCGTTGAATTTTATTTTTAATTCGAGAAAGTGCCGAGACTTGCCCAATTACTCTATTACAGCTTAAGATGCAAAAAATCTGGGACTGCAATCGCCAATCCGCATACCAAGCGAAGCAAATCCAGCAGGAGACTTTTTACAAGCTGTCGAAGAAAAAGATTTTCTTTATAGGAGAAAGTGACGAGACGAGGAAAACGTTCACCTAATGGTAAGTGCAACACGTCTGCCCATAACAAAAGCTGTGTCGCCCAGAACATTTATGTGTGGCATCACACTACGCCCCTCGTCCTGTGTAATTACTGTGTTTCGGTCTGAACGGCACTGAGAAGTGTCTGCCTAGTGTAATCGCTGGGCATATGAGACTTAAGAACTGATGTCTAAGGGTGACATGCACAGTGTGGTGCCACACAGTAATGCTCTGTGTGACACAGCATTTTTTATGTGCGGACGTTGCACTTACCATCAGGAAAGTTTTGCTCGTCTTGTCACTTTATCCAATAAAGAAACACTGCTATTTTACGGCAGAATAACTGGACATAGGGTGGTACCTACCTAGAAGGATTCCTGCATAGATATCCTACCACCAGTATATGTATAATTTAAATAATTAAATTAGATTTTTAATTAATTATATTATTTTATATCACATTTTACAAAAAACAATTTATGATGCAAGTAAGTAATATAAAAAAAGTTAAAAAGAAAAACATTTATACAAAAATAGCACGCTTACCGTAAGTCAAAATTCGCAGTTAAATGTAACGGAATAACTTATCCGTATGCAAATGCGGCAGTTAAGTTGAACCGTTCTGATTAAAACTGTGGATCATAACTGAAATGGGCCGAGATATGACGCTCGGTTAAACATTACTTAAGTTAAGAGTTATGAGTGTAATTGACTTAATGGAGTCGAATTTTTTAGAACATTGTCATAAACAATCGTATGGAATATTTTGTTATAGAATTACGTAAAAAATGTTGTCTTGTCAAACCTTTCGCCTATCCTTGAAAAAAATTAAACTTTGTTTTAGGTTAATATGTTAGTTAAGATATTTTGGAATCTACGATATACGTTACCAATTCTTTGAAAGCTATCTCTATGTTAACATTTAGAACTCTACCTACCTACCCGAATATTGGTGTTAATTGGAGTGGAGATCATGCCATAGAATTCTGATTAATGCACGTATATTTATTTATTTCAAATTTAATACACAGAGTGGCATATCTGGCGGACTGAATGCTTAAGGTATGCCTTAAGCGTCTCCATTAATTTGTGTAAAATGGCTAAAAGTAAAATCGGATAAATTGTTTTATATTTAATGGACTCTTGAAAAAAGAACTAGGATTTCTGATGTATCGTAGGTGCGTTTACAGACATAAACTACACTTACACAAATACCCTAACTCGAACAAAATATCTTATGGTTATATAAATATTCGCTTTATCGAACGTGGATCGAACACGCGACCCGTTGTGCAGAAGCCAATCAATTAGCCACTGCGCCAACCGAAACTACCCAACAATGAGGGAAGATCTGACCAAAGCCCGTATCACGATTATATTGCATTCAACTTAGCTTAAGCTATTAACTAAAAAAAATATTATTTACATTTTGCAAATACACCTTTTTTACCGCCTCGCAGTTGTGAAGAAAGCGCTACTACATAACATCAAAAACCTAGTATCTGTAACAGGGACGCAGTTCAAAAATTTACATACGGGAAATTAACAGGAAAGGGAATTGAGATAGAGCCAAGGGGATTCATAATTGGCAACGTTACAAGAATCAGCTGGATTGGACGGCTTCCGAAAAATGGATATCGCACAATTTGAAATATGTTGATCTCTCTAAATAATTAGTATTTGGATTTTTAGGCACATGTGACTCGGCACCGTATTGAACCGGTAACCTTGTAGACAGGTATGCTGACGTATCTGTCTAATTGGTTTGATTGAAGGAAAACATGCGTAAATGACTCCATGTTTGCGCTGATTATTACAATACTTTAGAAGTAGAAGAACCTAGCCTAGCCCACCCCTTACATGGAAAATAGGCGTGACTCTATGTTTGAATTGGAACATGTCTCTGTGGTCGAAATCATTTTAAAGGACACCAACAGGTAATATTTTCGACCACGGCTATAACTTCCAAATACTGTTGGAAGCAACTTCGATCAATTGCGCAAAAGTTAAAATAGTGCCGCAAGTGTACGCGCAAAAACAGTGGCATTTACTCATCCCACCACGCCAACCTACCCGTGTCCCGTGATGATAGTAAGCTAGAATGCAGTGTTTCAGAGAAACATAGACAATCACAACACAACCTGAACCAAAAACCAGCAAATCGTGATTTTACACAAATTTGTTACGGGCGGGAGAATCTAGAGTGATGATCCATTATCTGATTTTTATAAATAGGAGCTTTTGGAAACCAAATAATAGTTCTATATGCTTCCTATCCTTGATGCCACTGCTTAATTTATGTATTATTTTCAATAAGAGAAAGATGAAGAACAAAAAGACATCAAAGAAGCTCACATTAAAAAATTAAAATAATTTCTATAATTTGTTGAAAATAATGACAAAGTTAATTACCATTATAGCAGTAATAAAAATTAACAATAACGGAATCTAACTAAAGATTCTATCGATCTAATAGAACGTGACAATTATAATATTATATGCAAATAGAAAACTCATACGAGGGAGTGCTTGATAAATAACTTCAATAAAACAACAGAGTATTGGCTTAAGAAAAGTCACTTTATCAGTCGCGGGGGCACGAGAAACATATTACTGTAACGGTTTACGCGAAGAGTGACGCAAGTGTACATTTAATCTAAATTCAACAAGGAGAATAGGCTTATAACAGTAGTGTTTACAATTCGGTTAGAACTACAGTAATATATATAGCTAGATGAGTAGTATAGTAGTAGAGCTTGATATATTTCTTTATTTTTAGTGGTGGTAGGATTCATAAGCAGAAATCCGTCAAGGTGGTTATTCTGCCGTAAAACAGTAATGTGCAAAAATGATTGTTTCGTGTGAAGGGCACTGAGAGCTAGTGTAATTACTGAGCATGTGAGACTTATGAACTGACGTCTTAGGTACGAGCGCAGTGTGGTACTACCTGAAAAAGTTTCTAGGTAACACAGCATTTTTTTGGCATAGCTAAACATTACTTATTATTTGCAAAATGGATTTCCGATTGTTCTTTAATTACCGAAAGTAATGTATCGACGATGCACCATAGGTTTCCCGCCGCGGTCTGTTTGGATCAAGCGTTAATAGCTAACGAACATGTCTGTGTTCGAACATTCTTCTACCTATCATAATATTGTTGCTGTTTTGTTTTCTCGCTTTCTTTATGGAAGAGACCCAAACAGTATCGGTCCGGAAAAACCGCTAGGGGCAGCAGATTCCATAAAGTGCTTGTGCGAAAATTGGGCAGAAAATACCGCGATTTTTTTTAATAAAGCGTGCTCATAACGAAATAACATAGTTATCGCGACTTCTGGTTTTAATGTATTTTTACCAAACCTATTAAATACAGTATCAGAAGCTTGGGATAATCATGAAACATCACAAACAACCTAGGTTGTAGGATTCCGATGCAGGAATTCGCCTAGGTAGCAACCACCTCAGTGCCAGTTATTCTGCCTTCAAGCAGTGGTGTGAAAACACCACTTTTTCCGTCAGAAGGTTACAGTGACTAAAAAGTGACTGCTGTCGTCCATCCGCCTGCCAACTGTGGTGATTGTGGTGAATCTTTCAAGGTCGGAGATACCTATTTCCAACACCTGACTGTTTACTAGCGGTTGATGATGATGATGACGATCTATTACTATTTAAGTTTACACGATGCCGAATCATGAATGTTCGTTTTTATGATATGAATATTAATATTTGTATTATAATTTTACTGAGGTGAAACCGCAGGACACAGCTAGTATAAAATGAGTTACTTTTCTATCGAATTATGCTTAAAATTATTGTCCTAATAAAAAGTCTAAAAATCCTTCAACTCTCTTATTCTTCGCACCGGCTTCGATAAGGTTTACCCCTCGATAAATAATTTGGCATCGTATTAGCATATGTCGATTTATCTCGCGGCCGGGGCTGGAATTATTATTTATGGTCCGATTCCACCCCAGCCCTTGCACTACATATGTTTGCTAAATCCGCCGCGAAATCTGGCCTTAGATTATAAATTAAGAAAATAGATGCGTTAAGTAAAATACACTAAAAAAAATCGAACGAAATTAAAGACGACAAGGTTTATTATTTTTAACTAGCGACCCGCCCGGCTTCGCACGGGTGCAATTAATTATGAAGAAAATAAGAACAGCGCTTAGCAAAAACATATTGAGTGTGACACGTTTGACAACAGACCAGTTATAGTGAACATCAATTTTTTATTAAAATTTTAATACAAAAATACCAATCAAATTTCCGAATTTTCCGGCGAATTTCCCAAAAATTTTTCTTTCATGCAAACCTTGTCATAACAATTACGCACACAACAAAAAAAATTAGCCACATCGAGTGATGACTTCAAACATTCGAAAACTGATTTTTATACAGATTTACATTTTTGTTTATCTCTCTCTTTTCTAATAAGCCTTGTAGGAATCTACAGTTTTAATCTATTTGATCATTCAATGAGTAACTGAGTGTTTGCCTTCATATCTCACACGTGTCTTACATATGAAGTACGGTGACGTGCCGATCAACGGCTTCTATATGGTGATAGGATTTCTATGTAGGAATCCGTCCAGGTAGGAACAAGGTTAGTTATTCGACCGTAAAGCAGTACTGTGCAAACATTACTGTTATAGTCTGAAGGGCACTCAGAGCTAGAATAATTACTGAGCATATTATGATCCGAACTTAAAATTACAATTCACAATTTTTAATGGTGCCAACACTGGGGATCGAGCTTAGGTCACTCGTACTATGAAATTTAAAGTTTTGGTCTCACCACTATAATAATTATTGGCTAAATTATAATAATTATCGACTTAAAATAATTAAAAAATATATGTATTACTAGCTTGCAGTTCCTCAGTGCAAGAACGTAATGACTTCAGGGAATTAGCAGATACATTTTTTTTTGAAATGTCGTATCTATATTTTATCTAATACTCTTTGACCCGCCAAGATTTCCTCTGACACCTTGCCAACGCACACTTGGGACTTACTTTGATTATTGAAGTTTGAAGTCTTGAATCAAATTCAGAGAATTAGCATTATCCAATTTGCTCTCCGGTGTTATGCAAAGATAGTGACTGTGTATTGATACATACAAAGTGGAGTTTATATCTGCGTGTACATATAAAAACTTAAGAGGCGCGGCAGGTCAGAGGCCGGGGGCTCCCCTCAAATTAAAATTGTTGATTGCAATTTTAAGTATACCAAGTGTTAGCACGTGCCCGGCGGAGAAGGGAAATATCGTGAGGAAACCTGTACATCTGAGAAATAATTTTTCGACGATTTCTGTAGTCTGCTGACTCATTCTAGGATGTGGAAGACTTAAAAGAGTTATGACGAATTATTCCGCCATGAAGCAATAGTATGCAAACATTACTGTGTTTCGGTTTGAAGGGCACTGTGAGCTAGCGTAATCACTGGGCATATGAGACTTAAGAACTGATGTCTCAGGGTGACGGGCGCATTGTGGTGTCACTTTTTCCTAGCTCCAAAACCCTGTCAGAAATGAGAGGAGGCCTGTGCTCAGCTGTGGGACATCTATAGGCTGAAACTTTACTTTTTTACTTTACTGTTCTGGGTGACACAGCCTTTGTTATGGACAGACGTTGCACTTACCACCAGGTGAACGTTTTGGTCGTTCCGTCACTTCGAAAAAATCGGATGGTCTGATCTGGGGAGGATGTCTCCTCATACTAGTAATATTTAGATGTTGTATTATACAGTTCGCATCTCAAAAACTTTCATAGCGCGAGTATGGAATGTATGAGTTATTTCTTGAGCTTCTCATGTGGCGACATAGATGTCGCTACAGGGTAGAAGGAGGTATTCCCAAGTCCTAAATTAAACCCTTCTAACATTGAAAGGAGGTCGTGTTGTTGTTTAACCGTGGACACTGATGTGATTGATTATTCTTTATAATATGACAATTTTAAGAATCTTCATTATATTTACGTAAACTTTAATTATAGATTTTTTCAATTTAAGATATTTCACTATGAAACCGCATCAAGTCGATAAAAACTTAAAAAACTAAACTACCTTAACATTAATTTTAATCAGTACATAGAATTTTTGCCTAAAATAATTCGCACTGATTTTAATGTAGCAATATATTTTAGCGACTACGGGAAGCTCATCATCTGCGAAAGATTCGTCGTAGTGGACAAAGACCGAATCTCACTTTCATGTAGCCATATATACTCGTAGGGAAGCGTGTAATCAGATCAGTTATATACATAATACTTACGTACCCACCTTACTTAATATGCCAATCAAATTAAGTAAAGGGGCGCTAATTTTAGATAACGGCTGTGACACAGCAAGACAAATCTACAGCGATTAAAATTGACGCGCGACAAGTCGACGACAACTGAGTTATTAATATCACCACGGCGTATCTAAATGATGAAGTTAATTAAAATCAAACAATTTGAATATTGCCTCCCCCTTTTAAGGGTTACAACGAGTTTTATTTCATTGATGAGAGTTGTTTGTATTTAACGAGCGCGATTAATCAAAGTGATCAAGTATTTTTTCGTTTCAGTCTTCGTTTGAGATAAGTATAATACATACATACATAAAGTCTCACCTTTTTCCCATATAAAAGGTAGGCAGAGTCTATACACGTAGGCCACTTTTCACTCCCGCGGGAAACGAGACGTAACGGGTGGCGAACCAGGTCGCCATTATTTTGGTAGAAGTCAAAAAAAGTCTGATTGCGTTCGATCATTGCGTTCCCACGAGCAGTATATTGACAGCATTGCGTATTCTAGTGTTAATCATCACGAATAAGGTCTGTCCGTACAATATTTTAGTCGCCTCTTACGGGTCTTACGACACCTCGGTAAGAAACAAGTAGGTGCTATTCTATTCTGTCGACAGCTATCGGCGGCTGAATATAATAAGGCGACTGAAAAAAAGATAATTTCAGAAAAAGGCGTTTGTAAGGCGTTGTTGTGTAGTAGCTCGGTTGGCGCAGTGGCTTTTACATTCGTGGGTTCGATTCCCGTACTACAAGTGAACTAACAGACTAATAGTAATGATGAACCGCGTGGCCTAGAGTTCAGAGTATCGGACTTCTACGCCGCATGTTTTGCGTTTTAATTTCAGCCGGAACCAACATATGTGATAAAACACAAGTACATGCAGAGTTGTGTACGTGAAATTTATCTGTGTAAACCGCACTTGAGATTGAGGTTGCAGGTGCCTCAGGACCGTGTTTTGCAGCAATTTTTGGGAGAACCCTAAGTTCAGCAGTGAACTGATGTGGGCTGAAATTACGATGAAACACACTTACATACATACATACATAAGAACACGACTGTATCCCATAAGGGGTAGTCAGAGACTGGGCACTCACTGCAAAAACAGATGACTGCCATAATCCACGTTTCACCAAAACAATACAATGCACTTGGTGTGATAGGTCGTTGGTCATGATGCTCTGTTGGGTGCACAGTGCAGTTTAATTCCTTACCTGCCTTTACGAGATCCATTGGATGAGATGGAGTGGTAGTATTCTTTTATCGAGCCGCCAACACACGGCTACAATAAAAATCCTAGAGTCGGTTAAAGTTTCAAAATATAGAAGTTGAAAAAAGTCAAATGGCAGACTTGACCTGCAACAATAAGGTTTTCAGACCGTATCCTGAATACTATTTGCTCATCGCAGGACATTCAAAATTCGCGGTTTTTTTATTGCCTTTTATTTTAAATATGTTAAAAACCTTATCAACTATTGTAAAGGTTACTTAATTTATCTCAGCTGAATAAAATATTACGTTCAATGAAAGAAACATGACAGTAGCGTCACTTAACATGACGTCGCGTCAAACGCAATAAAAAAACTTGTTAAAAGACGCCGACTAAACAATCAAGTCGACCGCCATTAATCAGGGGCCAGTGGAGGGCTGGAGATACTTAATCAAAGTATCACAATATGACGACAATAATAGGCGCATGAATATTTATAAGAGAATTAGGCGCGCTCGGGCGGGACGCGACAAGACGTTCCATTTGAGACGGTGTGGCGATGCATTTACATATGACTTGTTTTTATTTTTGGGAATAAAATTTATTTATAGTCTTTTGTAGGATACAAAGTTTACAGATACCTTGTTTAGACTTGCTGCTAAAGACTCACGGGCAGCTAGATATCGACACAACCCCTAAGTTAAAACGAGTGGGTTTATGAATGTATACCTAAAATATAATACATTTTTAAAGCTTGATATTTTAGCATTAAAGTGACATCATTAGAATGACAAACGTTTGGATGTAAAACATTGTGTGCTTATAAAAATGCCCGTAACCGATTAATTGGCCTGAGCTTCATATGCCAAAATAAAGTTTATTCATTGGTTAATGGGATCAAATGAAACCGATCACTAAACCAACCAGAGTCACGCAGTAGCCCCCTGAACACATTTACGCAATTTAAAGTAATTACAAAACCATGGACACAAAGCATGAAGTCACCTCACAAGTCGTCACCTAGTTGGAACAAGGCACGGGTCAACGCCACATTGCTCGTCGACTGAACTTGAGTCGGTCAGCTATCTCAAGAGTATTAAAAGAGTTTTAGAGACTGGAACATTCTTTCCGAGACCTAGAAACAGTCGCCGCAGGTGCAATTCTTAGATGGATTATCGCTTTAATGTCTCCATATCATTGCAAAATCACCACCCCACGTGTGTCGATATTCAGAAGGACCTGAGTTAATTACGGGGCGTGGATATTAGTCAGTGAACAGTCGGAAGACGCCTTAAAGAAGCGAACCTTACTCCAAGAAGGTGGCCCTAAATTGACCACACGGCACCGACAAGCCCGCCTTCAATTTGCTTTAGGATACTTTAAATGGAGTTGCATTGGAGAGACACGGGGTCGTTCATGGAGAGTGGCATATATTCACCAGTGAACTTGTGATGCACTGAAATGATCATGATAATGAACATTACCTGAACGTACACTAACACGAACGGACACTTTCAACATCCCCATCCGCCAGCACCGGGGGCCTGTCGAAAGTTGGAAAGAGTAATAAAATAAATATGAGATCAAAATAGAGTACAATAGCAGGCTAACTGCCGTTCTGTAGGCCGGTAAGTGTGATCGTTTTAT
Organism: Luehdorfia chinensis; assembly: GCA_019845155.1. Lineage (NCBI taxonomy): Eukaryota > Metazoa > Arthropoda > Insecta > Lepidoptera > Papilionidae > Luehdorfia > Luehdorfia chinensis. The sequence continues at coordinate 1,736,624 of JAHVAK010000612.1, forward strand.
TGTAATTCTTGCTGATGCCCGAGACTTCGTCCGCGTGTATATAAGTTTTTCAAATAGAACGTGGGAACTATTTTATTTTCCGGGATAAAAGTATTCTATGTACGTCTCCTGGATGCAAAGTGCCGAATTTCGTTAAGTTCGCTTCAATGGTTGAGCTGTGAAAAGGTAACAAACAGACAGAGGGACAGAGAGAGTTACTTTCACATTTATAATATTAGTGTGGATGAAAACATCTTTGTTTAAGGACCAAGTATCTAAGAAGCAAAACTAAAATTGAACGAAATCTATCCAGTAGTTTTTGCGTGCTGCGCGGACGACGTCAGATCTCCTCCTTCTATCATTTTATTTGTAAACATCTTTAATCACCCCATTAAAAATGACCTATAGACGCCGATTTTTATAGTAATTACGTTGGTACGGACATAGGTGGAGAAATCCTGTTACCAGAAATTTAAGTTTTAGAGTATCCTATGAAGTAATAACTTGTTTACTGTAACAACAAGTGTCTAAATCCTTGTATAACAATATGACGTTGGTCATCCGATACCGGGATCAATTCACTAATCCCCGGACTAATAGCCGGGAGGGACAATCCCACTTCATTTACTGGAGACGAACCAGTCTAAGGTAATTTGAACTCTAACGTTTGTAAAGAAAGTATAAATTATTAAGCATAAATATAATATAACGAAATAATTTTTAGAGGGTCAAAACGTGCCTGTAGAATGTAAGAGCATTTCAGTGTTGGATTATTTTATTGCAAAATGATTTAGTTTGATATATAGCTTTGGTATTAGAGAAAAGAATGAGGGATTGTCTTGATGTAGAAAGCTATGGTATATAAAGTTAGCTAGTAACAGGTACTTATTTTAAATTTGATATTGTAATTGTAATTTTGATTTCGGTATACCACGTGTCCAAGAAAAATAAAAAAATATTGCGAAGTTACGTGAAGTTATCTAATCCGCACTGAAGCAATTAACTCTTCTCACCAAAACTGGCACCAAAACCCCCTTAAAAGTGTAAAGCCAGTAAAATAAAAAATTAGTTACAGCCTTTAAATGTCCCACTGCTGAGTACAGGCCTCCTCTCATTTCTGAGAGGGTTTTGGAGCCGGGAAAAGTCCGCTACGCTGCTCCAATGTCCGTTGGCGCACTTCACATGTCTTTGAAATTATTTTATTCGTCAGATATGCAGATTTACTCAAAATTTATTTTTCACCGCTGAGCACGTGCTAAATCAGCACATCAAATAAAAAAAAATAGGGGTACCGGCACCGGGAATCGAACTCAGCTCACTGTGGTACTATTAAATTTAAGGCTAGCGCCCGGGCAACCACGGCGCTAGCCAGTAATGGATCATTTAAAGGATGTTTGTTGTATTACTCTGATGTACACCTGCTGTAAAAAAAATATATTATTGGATAAAATAATAAGATGAACAAAGCGTTCCCCTGATGGTAAGTGCCACGTCGGCCCATAACAAATGTTGTGTCACCTAGAACATTTCTTTGTGGCACCACATTGCGCCCGTCACCCCGAGATATCAGTTCTTAAACCTCGGGGAAGCCCAGAGATTACACTAACTCTTGATGCCCTTCAGACAGAAATACAGTAATGTATGCACATTACTGCTTCATGGCAGAATAACTGGCCTGGGGTGGTACGTACCAAGATGGATTCCTGCAGAGAAATCCCACCACCAGTAAAACGTGGACGTGTACGCCTGCTGTGGGAATTCTATTGGAGGTAATGGAATTACCTAAGTTGCATAAGCATATGTCCGATCAGTGGGCTGTTTACTGGAAGCGGCAGCTGCTGTAGAGGACGATCTTATACGCTAGTTAATTATCGCTTCATAACAATTATCATTATTTTTTTACAGACAACAAACCGATCTAGAGAATTTCATTGTCTTTTTCCAGTCAACATTTGTGCAATTTTCCATCCCAAGTCTTTGATTGGCAGTCCAGGTGACAACCTATGTCTAAAAATTATTCTGTACACATTTTTACCTATTCGACTTTTACGACTCCCACGAGACGACGTGGTGTAATTTATAGCCTGTCTTACGCTTCCACTACGCGGTGAATTTTATATTTAATGATTTAAATCCTTAATTCAGAGATATAATAATATTGTTCACTTTTGTCTTATTTAAGAGTAAGTGGTCGAGCAAGTCGTATAACAAACTATCACGACCGGGTGGCGCAAGGATCATCGTTCTTTTATACTGAGTCGCGGGTCCTTATTACGGATCAAAGCCGCAGCCAATATTTTTGCTAAAATTTATTAATTTTCTTTGTGGAGGTATACATATTTGTCTTATCGTCTTTCTTTGGATTTTATTAAGTTGAGGCCAGAAAGGTAATAAATACTATCAAATCACCGAATAATTTAATGAATGACCATTAAAAGTAAGCATAAACGTTTAGTAAAGTGCGATTTGTATAACAATAAATGTTATTAAAGTCACGATTATTTTCTTTTTTTTTTCACATTTTCACCCCAAATAAATAGAGCCAAGTATTCAAATTATTAAGGAACCTCGCACAGCAAACAGAAGGAATTCTTAAATTCTCTTATTAAGACTAAATAAATTACCCCGCCCCACTAATTGGGCCGTTTTAACATTTCTTCTTTTCGCAAAAAAACAAAGGAATTTATGCAAAACACCCGGCGCCGACAAATTAAAAGCGCCAAAGAAAAAAGTATAAATTAATGCACCCAATACGCATCTGTTTTAATTATCTGACTACGTTAAAAACATAGAGATAAGAATGAATATTTTTAGTGTCAATTCTCGATAGCGTGTAATGTGTATATATTGGCATTGCATTAGTAGTATCAAATTGTTTTAAAGTAACTAATATATATAAATAATAATATATACAGTTATAATTTTATTTACATTATATCATAACCGTCAAAAGAAGTATGAACATAAAGCTAAAAATATTTATTTCCGAAATTGTTTTTAATCTGTAAATAAGAAAGTATCGAAATTATCTCAAAAAAAATTGGATGCTTATTATTTGAATAAGCATTCAATTTACTTTACGTTTCTTTTAACAAATCGTTTAATTTCCTCTGACTTAAATAAAATCTATGTCGAGATTTCACTGTAAAGCGAATCATACTAGCGGCGAATAAAAATAATTAAACGGAATATCCATAATATCCTTTAATTTTACATTACTAGAACTTGAATTAAAAAAGAGCAGTCAAAAGTCAAATGGCGTTATAATCGGAGCGATAAATTTAAACCTTCAGTAATAACTTCAAACTACACAACAAATTGAAACGGCAACTTACTTCAGAATTTTAAATTTAGACCGCTTTTCATTAAAAAATGACAATATTGGTCTCAAATTATTCATAATAAGACATGTTATTGCCTTTAAATCATCATTTTTTTTTACTGCATAGTGACGAAACGAGCAAAACGTTCACCACCTGATGGTAACTGCAACGTTTGCCCACAACAAATGGCGTGTCACCCAGAATATTTCTGTGTGACACCACACTGCGCCCGTCACCCTGAGACATCAGTTCTTAAGTCTCAAATGCCCAGTGATTACGATAGCTCACAATGCCCTTCGAACCGAAACACAGCAATGCTTGCACACTACTGCTTCACGGCAGAATAACTGGCCCTGGGGTGGTACCTACCTAGACGGATTCCTGCATAGGAATCCTACCACCAGTAAATCTATTTATTCTGATGGCAATTTTTATATTTACATCTTAATTTTATAGGAGTAATTGACGAGACGAGCAAAACGTTCATCAGATGGTGTGTGCAACGTCTGCTCATAACAAATGATGTGTCACCCAGAAGATTTCTGTGTGGCGGCACACTGCGCCCGTCCCCTTAGTCATCAGTTTTTTTTTTCATTATGTCAGCCTACCACTAATCCCCTGATGAACATAGGCCTCCCCCATAGATTGCCACAAAAGTTTCTAACTCTCATTACTATTACGAAGCTCACATGATAAGATGTGGTGGCAAAATCTCTAAGGGCGCCAGAACACGGCATAACCATTTATCAGAATTGGTAATTGATTAATTTTGAATGCAGCTATCGCTGTATTGCGGTGCGGTTTGTTCAAAGCGAACAACTAATTGTTTTATAGATAGGTTATCTGCACTTTATCTACGAGATTGTGTAGTTGAGAAAGGACAATGGGGAAGTAGTTAGAGTAATGGCGCCAACAAATAATATTTCTCGCATTAGAAACTGAACAATGAATTGTTTTAGCACTGTTCTAATCGTGTTAGAGTTGTTGTTTTAATGAACAACATCATACGTCTAAATACGTAGAAAGAACTAATAGTTTGAGAGAAGAAAAATTTTTCTTTTGCAGGAATTTGTAGGAGTTTCTCCGGACCTGCGGATCAACTTTAAAAATTAAAATTTAATAGAGTAGGTCCGATAGTTCGCCCCAATTTTTTTTTAAATAAACAAGAAATAAATATGTACCAGCTCAATTGTGCGAATATTTCGCACAGTATCTTGATAATGAACAGATGGTGCCATCTATCATTCTTTAAAGAATGTAAACAACTCCAAGCAACAGCAGTCGTGCATGCTAGTTGAACATTTTTAACAGACTAAAACAACTTCAAATGAATTATAATATGTCACTCTTTTTAATATTTTTTTAACGAAAACTTTAATTTTAAGACATTTACTTATTTTTCATCATTAGTGAGAATAAAAATCTTCTAGATGGCGTATATCAAACATTAATATTGATAATTTATTAAGGAAGATATTTCATACGGACAAAAACATCTTTAGTAAATAATATATATACATTTTACCTTGCCTCCCCAGAGATTGGCACAACTTTGTAGCTCTCATTTTGGGGGGATTTTGCCATAGTTGCCTCGCTTGGCAGGCAGATTGGCAACCGTAGTATAATTATTCATATGTTCCAGGAATATGCTGCTGCCCATCTCCTGGTTTTCATTTTCCCTCTGTCCACTTTACGCCACCCACGAGATGAGATGGGGTGGTAGATTATCTTAAGCCGCCACCACACGGTAAATTTTACAATTAAAACAAACTAATTTTCTCTCATTGTAAAATTGTCCTAGTCGATTTTCGACCACAGCGACAACCAACGAATACTGTCGGAAGTTATCAACTCCGCAGGAGGTACTGGAACAAAAGTACGCGCAAACACAGGAGCACGCAGTCGTTCCAACCTACCCGTGCCCGATGTAACGCTCAAGCGATAAGATTGGAGGTAGGCTAGGATGCAGTTTCAAAGACAGGGAAAATCACAACACAACCAACCCTGAAGACCAACAATATGAGTCCTTGCACAAATCTTAGCTTCGGCTCGGATTCACCTGGAATAGATCAAATCGTTCACCTGATAGTAAGTTCTACGTCTGCCCATAACACTGCACACATCTTGTTTCACGCAGAACATTTCTCTGTGGCACCACACTGCAGCTTTCAAAGGTGTTTAAATATTTTTACTTAAAGATTTTCTAGAAGATATATACATAGATGTGCTATTAAGTAACAGTGACGATATACTACCTACTAAAGGAGGGACTAAAGAAGTTTATAAGAGGTTTTTATTCTAAAATACCACACTTTAAAACTGTCAACGTATGCGTTATAAAAGGAAACTAAAGTGAATAGCATATCGTCCGGCACAAAGGGCATCGCATTCGTATGCAAATACGAATACAACAGGGAGGTCTGGTATTTTTAATATAATAAACAATGTTCTTTACAAATATTTAAAAAGCATAATATTATGACCAACTATCGAGACTATTTAAAGAAAACCATGAAAATAACTTTAATGTTTTTGAGTTTAGTACTTATAAACAACAGAATTCTGCGATGTATTATTTAAAAAAAATCATTGCTATATATTATATACAATAAGCCTAAACGAGACGGTTGAACAGTTATGGTAAAGTCTATGGTAAAACGAAAAAAGTACAGTCGAACCTGGATAAGCGAGAGTTTAAGGGACCACGATCTCTTATTCGCTTGTGGAGGTTTTTCACGAAACCAAGTTTTTCGCATATAGATAGGTACAAGAGTGCTTTTCTCACTTATAGAGGTTTAAAAAATACAGCAAATATGTAGTAATACGAGTAAAGATGTATGATTGTATTGGTATTATTCATTAAAATTTGAGGTAGATGCTTACTAAAAAGAAACAAAAAATCTTACACTAATACTTAAATAAATCCGTTCTTCTGCGTTTCTGCTTATGCATTATGTTTATGTTTTTCCAGTTCATAAATCTTATCAAATATTGTTTAATATATAATACCGCAGAGTATTTCAAAAATTGGGAGCTTAAACACATACAGTTTTGTCCATTCTCCTTTAAGAATAGGTCATAAATAGTAGATCTCCAATACGCTCGACGGTCGCTTAAAGAGGGACAGACAAGAAGCAGTCTCAGTCTAAGCCAAACGACTCTCATAGAGGTTTCTGTTTCTCAGAGAGATTTTAGAAGGTTTAAATGACGGGACCTGGCAATTACTTCCACTTGTTGAGTTTTCTCGCATTTCCAGTTCTCACTCACCCAGGTTTGACTGTATAAACGTAGGCTTTGTTTTTCTTAAAATCAAACATTAAGTAATATTTAATTTTGTATCAGCAGCAACTGAGTGCAGGGATATGAAGTTATTTTAAATAAACCTACCTATATTTGCTGTAAACTGAATGACAATTTCGAAAACGAATTGATTTGATTATACTAAAAAAAATATTTCTCTTCTGTTAGTAAATACTTTCGCAGGTGCAAATACATGCGAGAGTAACCTGGGTTCGATCCCCGGTGCCAGCACCATTCTAAAATTTTAAGTGCTGATTTACCACGTGCTCAGCGGTGAAGGAAAACATCGTGACGAAACCTGCATATCCGAGGAATAGAAATATTTCGAGGACATGTGAAGTTCGTCAACTTGCATCGGAGCAGCGTGGCGGACTATTCCCCGCTCCAAAACCCTTTCAGAAATCAGACGAGGCCTGTGCTCAGCAGTGGGACATTTGGAGGCTGTTACCTTACTTTTTACTTTCGCAGTTAGATAATTACATAAATAAACATATTCCGGCTCATAACATAAATAGTGAAGAGTTAACTGTCAGCTATTAGGGCAATGCAATACTCATTAAACGAGACTGAAAATTGCATGGTCATAAAACTAATCTACAACCGCTTTATTTCTGAAATATTATGTTCCTGTTAGATGGGCAACTCCGAAGTAATATCAGTAATATATCAAGCCTTCTATCTCGCTCGTTCTCGCGCATAATTGAATTAAGCTATAGCCTTCTCTCTCCTACATCAGGAGCACGTGACTCGCGTACTAGTTGCATGAAGTTTTCCCTGCTTTATGGTTTGTTCTATGAAAAATCACCTGAATTGTAAGGCCGGGCTAGTGAAATTTGCTTCCTAAGTAGCTTACCGAAGGAAAACAGATTTCGTAGTTTTAAGAAGGGGAGAAAATTATCGTAATCTAACTAACTTGTATAATACAAGTTTGATACATCGACTGTATTATTTTAACATGTGTATTATATACGGAACTTCGCCCATATCATGTGTCAGTCGATTTAGTGGGCATTGCATCAAGAGGACACTATCGTCAACTTTTCTTACCTGCTCTAGATATATTATAGTGCCATACGGACTAGTAAGCTCTTTCCCATAGCTAATAGAACGATTCATTCGATACGATCAGTAGGAAGTCAGATCGTAGTGTCAGACACAATAACTTATTCGTACGTAAAAAGACTAAAGTACAGAAAATCGTAACTTTTAAGCTGCACTAAACACAGATTCAGAAGGTATTTGATCTAAAACATACTCGTACGATTAATAGACAGGTGTGTGACCACTGGCTTACCTTTCGCAGTCACAATTAACATACTTCACTAGTGCTTACACGCACATTAAAAGTCGTATAAAATGAACGACGATCGCTTGAACTCAGCGTAGTATCTTGCATAGTCGCAGATTCAAATTGCAGCCGTTAGTCGAAACACAAGTTGTTGGTTTTTGGGTTTTGGTTGAATTTAGCGTGACTGACCGAACATCCTCCGACATTAAAGCATACTAGAAGACTGAGATTGGTTGGTTCCTCGTCGATTGCTTTCGCCAATGTTCGTAAAATTGACGTTACTAAAATATATACTGCGCAAATAACGGCTTCTATCTGTCAACTCAAAAGTCAAGGTCAAGGACATCATTCTGAACAAATTTGTAGTCATACGGTGTATTTTAATTACTTGACTAAATAAAACATTTTATAGACTCACTTCTCGACAGATAAACTGTCACAAAAATAATCGCATCTCATAACTACTATGTAAATACTCGATTAAAACAATAACAATAAAGCAGTAGCAGCGAACAGGGCATAGATGTATCGAGATGTTATTAATCGATTGGACTGGTCAGTTTCGATTATTGTCCCTTACTAGGAGATCCGTAATTACACAGCACTATTGTGTTATGAGATTTATCATCGATAAACTGGCTACGTTATCCAAGGAGTTATTAATGAGAGTTGCCATGTAGCACAGCTGTATAAAAATTATAACAGATACTCGTACATCGCAAAACACGTTTTGGTTGTTCATATACTAATATGTCGAATTTTTGTGTATTCACGTAATGAAAGTATGGTAAAGCTATTTTTTTAATCAGTGCGTATTGCCAGTAATGACATACAGCACCAAGACCAGCAGCTGCGAACTTTGGAAAGAGCTATGTTAGGGGTTTCTCTGCATGACAGAATTCGTAACAGTTGAATTTCACAGCTAAACTAGAGTAATCGACGATCCCTAAGGTTCATGACATGCGCGGTTTTGGGCGAAGTCAAAGAATGCAGGTTGCTCAGGACCGTGTTTTAGGGCATGGGAAAGACCTTTGTTCAGCAGTGAACTTGTAATGGACTGAAATGACGAATAGCGGCACTAATTATTCTTAAAAACTTAAAAATTATAGAGAGATATCATTACGTCTTTTAAAATAATTAATGTGATTCCCTAAAACACTTTTAGCAATTAAACAAATTTTCCGAAATCTCAAGCTGCTAAGTAACCTGTAATGAAAAAATCTGATAAAAAAGGCTTTCTAAATTTTCAATCAAAATTTAAACTGCAACACTGTGGGATTTAAACTTCCGTAAATTATTTAATTACTTGAAAATTTTTTGTCCTCAATTATTTTCGTCTGCCCTCGTATCTTGTATACTATATCTGAACGTTCATTCCACCATCGACTAGTTACTGTCATTGGATCTTTTTGTAACTGTAATACATTTCGTATAAAGTACAGGCAAGATTTGTCACTTTTTTAGGACGGATTTAAATTTTTACTGGTGGTGGGATGCGCTAATACACAGCCTATGCGTTAATAACTAGATAGGTTATTCTTATTTGGATATAATTATAATGCGTACTAAACCATTCAAGCAATATTTTGTCTCAACTCGTCCTAAAACAAACGGACCGCGCCAATTGTGTAGCACTTGCCGAGTCTTTTTTTATTGGATAAAGTGACGAGACGAGCAAAACATTCACCTGATGGTAAGTGCAACGTCTGCCCATAACAAATGCCGTGTCACCCAGACCATTTCTGTGTGACACCACATTGCGCCCGTCACCCTGAGACATAAGTTCTTAAGTCTCATATGCCCAGCGATTACGCTAGCTCACAGTGCCGTTAAAACCGAAACACAGTAATGTTTGCACACTTCTGCTTCACGGCACGACATGTGTTAATGCATGTATGTATATTAGTATGTATGTATATAAGAGTTTATGGCGCGTGTATGTATGGTTATATAATGTATATAATATCTCTATTTTTTAGTTATTATAATTACATATTACAGAATAGTTTATTTCTTCACCATTTAGTACTTTTTTGAAGTTTACTGTTGTTATTATTTTTTGTTCAATCATAGCCCCCACTACCTCTTTTCTGCTCGACCCGAAGGTAGACTGGTAGAGAATGCCTTGTAGCAACTGGTAGAGAATTCCTTGTAGCATTACGTCCGCCTTTTTGTACATCTATTTTTGTTCTATTTTTTGTGAATGCAAATAAAGTTTAAATAAATAATAAATAATAATAATTTCTGTGCTGCACTACATTGCACGTAATATATGCACAATACTCCTCAGCAGAGTAACTTGTACTGCGATGGTACCAGTGGTACCACCCCAGGCCAGTTATTCTGTCGTGAAATTACTGGGCATATGCGACTTAAGATCGGATATCTCAGAGTAACGAGCGCAGACGTTGCACTTACCATCAAGTGAACGTTTTGTTCGAATCGTCACTTTCTTCTTTAAAATGGTAATGTATTTATTACAACAATTTTTTTGGTTTAGCTCTCTTCTAATTATTTCTTACTTACTCTTTAATATTAAGAAAATAGTCGCATTCTTCCCATTTCAATTATCCGTGCCAGTCGTTTGAGCTTTTGGTTTTGTATGCAATATAAGATATTCTATTAAAGAACTGTGTGGAGTTATATAATACTAATCTAGCCATAACATAGACAGTGAGCAGCAGTATCTTCTGATATCTACTTACTGACAACGCAAAACAACGAACATATTTCATGTTTGCGACATTGTATCCACAAGTCTATATCCTTCTTTTTGTGATCCAGAATAACACAAGTTCGTCAATTAAGATTTTGAACAAAAAGCTTTTGATGAGTAATAGTTCACAGAAATATGGTTCTGAGAGCACTGCATTGAATTTGTTTTTTGACGGCCTGCAGGCATTGTTGTGCCTGTCACTCCACACGAACGCCCCGCTGAATCTAATTTGTTCAGGCTTATCCGGGAGAGGCGGTTTTTCATTATTTTTAGCCAGTGTCTTAAGCCGGGGCTTAGTGGTCACACGACGGGAATACTAAGCGATGGACTGTTTGGAAAATTAGTCTGGCTCGTGAACTCATGGCATAATGGTCTTTTAAGGTGAGGTGGTTGCGTCAACTTTAATCGTCTAGTAAATATGATATACGGTTTTTGTTTGTTTTAATAAACGATGGTCCGCATTAGATCGTGTGGGCTACTGTGTAACTGGTTGGTTTCGTGATCGGATTTTGATTTCATTTGATCCCATTAACCAATGAATGAGCTTCATTTTGGCGTATGAAGCTCATTCATTGGCATGGTTATCAAATGAAACCGATCACGGAACCAACCAGAGTTACACACTAGACCCCCAGGTCCGAAAACTAACAAGCTGTTTTGAACAAATGATGGCTCCGAATCGGATACGAACCAAGGACCGGTGGCGAAGTCATGTACTCTGACCATTAGGCCACGCGGTCGTCGATTAATAAATAGGTGTGATGTAAATTTTATATATTTATATTATCAAAGAAACAGTTTTATTAGTAAAATACAAACGGATTCAACAATTTTAAGAGCACAAAAATGTTACAATAAACCTATACCAAATAAAATAACAGCAAAGCGCTTACATATAGACATGCTTATACAAAGACATGGAATAACTAACACACTCAGAGACGCTTAACCATTACTTATGCAACTCCTTAGTCATGATTTTCTTATTAAATCAGTACTAAGAAGTTACTTATGTAACTATAAAACACTTTTGAGTGCAGTAAAAGTGTTGCATTTATCATGGAATGCAACCAAAGATTATGGAAGATTCGATATTTTAAAATTTTAAATGCGCGATAATAGAGTTGCTCAGAGTTGAGCGTACTTGTTATGATATAGGTTCTGAGTTCGAATCTCAACCAAAGCAGAAATTATGCAACGCATTTTTTTTTCAGTGAAGATATACTATTATTTATCATGTTGTGGTTATCTTCTTCTTCTCTATATATTATTACGTGAAGAGAAAACTTGGTATCCCTCGTTAAGCATATTGCACGCACGATGGAGTGTGAGATTTGGCATAGCTAAAGTTTGTATGGAGTAGAAGCGAGAACGCTAAAATATAATATATATATATATGATATGTGTTTTATATACATGAAATAGTATTTTAAAAAAAAACATTAATTATTTACGTTCATACTGACAACGTCAATCAAATAATAGCCTGTCGTTTGTTTACGTTTATAATGCCAATGTCAAACAAATAAGTCAACAAATGTTGACAACAAATCGCCGATAACATTCGAAATTTAAAAAAATACGTATTGCAGTCGAATTTCGACCACTAGGCTACCACTAGCCCATATAAACCCGGAATCACTCAAGTCTTTTGCATCCTGTTGCCGAAAAATGACTATGACATACGATTCAAAGAACGTTTAGACGCAGTATCTAAGAATAAATTAATAAGCTATGTGTCGGGATGCGAACATAAACTATTAATTTAGATATAGAAAGCAGGTGCCGAGTCTCGTGTAATAAGCCATTATTCTTATTTATGTGTTTAACTATTGTAATATATGAAAGTAAGGTATGAGCACAGGCTACCTATTTACCTATTTATTTCTGAGGGTTTTAGAGACGGGCGAAGTCCGCCACGCTGCTCCAATGCGGGTTGGCGGACTTCACATGTCCACGAAATATTTTTACTTAGCAGACAAGCCGGTTTCCTCACAATGTTTTCCTTTAACGCTAAGCACGAACTAAATCAGCACCTAAAATAAAACATTAAGCACCGGGGATCGAACTCAGGCCACTCGCTTACTATTCAAGTTAAGGCCCCTGAGCTACCACGGCTCTTTAAGTGCAAGACTATAATCATAAGTAAGTGTTACGCTTGCCTGTAATAGCTGCATAACTTTTACAGGCAATTTAGCGATGGAAAGTTCGCAACGCACATCGGCCGTCTCAATGAGACTTCGAATCTTAAGTCTCTTAAGCACAGTGATTAAACCAGTTTCAGTGCCCTTCAAACCGAAGCACAGTGATGTTTGACTGTAAAAACTAGCACCTAAGCGGCTTTCTGCATAGAAATACTACCACGAGGAAGTGTAACGCGATATTTTGCAACCAATGCAATGCCGTCAACATCTCCAAACCCTATATCCGATAATAACGGCCGTGAAATTACAAAGTCTGCCCGCCATAATTGTGATTGGATGCTGTCTCTTTTTCCCTTTTCGATATTTAGCTTCTTTTTTCACTCTTGATCCTGCATTTCGTCCGTGAGAACGGCGATCGGAAATTACCATTTTTAGAGATTGGATTATTGGATACCTGGGGCTTTTGAGGTTTTCGAACGCGATCGGTCGGATCGTCCCATACCGATATTTGAGATTGGAATCGAATAACATGCTTTGGGCGGTACCAAGAGTTGTTATGTGTACAGTAATGTGTATACTTCTGAAATTTCGCACTTGAACGGTATAAAAGAACCTGAAAATAAAAAAGCATACGCAATCTGACCACAGATAAAAAAATATGCAATCACAATACCAAGACAATTTCATGTGACACGAATATCGGATTTGACTATGATATGAACCTAAAATTAGGAGGCAGGTAATCTGACGCAGTCTTTGAATTAATATTTATAAATCCTTGTTCGTTTTATAACTTATGACTTAAAAAAACTTATAAGGTTATAGTAAATAAAACTTTAACAATCGATATATTCACGAGAATCTTATGATATTTATGTAATTGATGTTATTATTGTGTTTTAGGCAGTAGTTTAAAATTTTAAATGTTTTGGAACTAAATATCGACAAGAACTAGTAATCTTCATTAATTTTGATTGTGTTTTTCGCCGAACAACCTATCGAAGCATGTGTCCGGCATAGTAAAATAGCACCTACCTCTTTCTTACCGTGGTGTCGTAAGAGGCGACTAAGGTATTGTACGGACAACCTTTACTCGTGCAGATTAACACCGTAACATGCAATGCTGTCACTATACTGCTCGTGGAAATGCAATGGGGAGTAAGATCTGTTTTGACTCGTACCAAAATGGCGGCGACGTGGTTCGCCACCCGTTACGTCTCGTTTCCTTTTGGTCGAAAAGTGGGCTACGTGTGCGGCCTCTGCCTATCCCTTATATGGGATAAAGGCGCGACTTTATGTATTTGTTTTTTTCATGTTTTGGATGAAAAGTAACATAATAATAACAATAATAATAATAGCAACGTAAAAATACCTAGTTTGTTGAAATCGGTTAGTTAGATTAAACAGAGTTGTTTAGGTGCTCTGAAATAACAAATACACATAAGACATGCTCAAATTTTAACCCCCTATAACTTAGTCGTAGTCACAAAACTAGAAGTGAATTAGTAAACTAATGAACATATTTTATATTTTACTATTTTTTTTAATAGGATAGCAACACAAAAGACATTCAAAAACTATAAAGCCCGGAAAATCATTTTTTTTAAATAATGTCGTCTAACTCACCGGCCGTTGACTGAAGCAGCATTTCCCACACCATCGACGGATGGTTTCCTGGAACAAAGTTCTCGTTATAAAAAATGTTTTGTATATAATTTGCTACCTAGTAAATAACTGAAAATATAATATAATGTTATTTGTAACACTACAGTCAAAAGTATAATCCGTAAGACGCCCAACGGTAACTTTATAATTTTTTGAAAATTTTCTTCAAAGAGCTCCACATCTCTGCTTGGCAGCCATCACATTACTCTGAGAGGCTTTTAATGTTTAGATACTTTTTAAAATTATAACACCTTTTTCGTTATTTTATGTTGTGTAATTGGATCAGTTGGATCAGTTACCAGTTTTCTACATTATAGATCGCCGGTAAGATTCTCGTACGGGAAACATACTCGTATGTATATGGCCTACTATGTATGTCTGTAACATACACCTAAGACGTAGGAGAAAACCTAGGGTGGGGCAACATTTTTTTTAAATCGTGTTCCTTGAAGAAGATAATAATGTGGTGGCGGCTTAAGAGAATCTACCATCCCATCTCATCCAGTAGGTGTCGTAAAAGTCGACAGAGGGAAAATTAAAACCAGAAGATGGGCAGCAGCATCCTCCTGAAACATCTGTATAAATAAACTATGGCAAAATCCACCCAAAATGAGAGCTACAAACTTTTGTGGCTATCTATGGAGGAGGCCTATGTTCAACAGTGGACTAGTGATAGGCTGAAATGATGATGATGACGATGGACGTATGAATCTGGTATAGTTTTGAAATAAAATCGATTATAGATATTATATATTAAAGAACGATTTACTCGTCTCGTCACTTTCGTCTATAAAATAATTCAACCTGAGTTTATTCCCAGTATCAGCGCTACTAAATTGTTAGTTAATACTTTAAATGTTTTCCTGAATGGTTGGCGGTGAATGAAAACATTCTTATAAAATTGGCATGTTTAAGACAAAAGATATTACGATGATATGTGAAGTCCGCTAACTTGCTTCCATGACTTTCCGAATTTAAAAACCCTTTCAAATTCTAGATAAAGTCCAGCGACGTTAAGAACTCGTATTTACTTTTACATATGAATAAAATATATTAGATAAGTAATAATAATAATAAAAAAAATCCCAACAAGACTAGAAAACGTTTGCAGAGTGTAAGATAACAGAAGGCTTAATATTAACACATATTTACAACAAAAGAAGAAATACAAAACCAGATAGCAAAAAGAGATAGGCTCAGCGTGTACTGTCATCAAACAGTGCTGATTTCCTGCCTACCCTTGTGGTCGCTCGCAGAAGGAATTATTTAAGTATATAAAAAAATGAAACGGAATTAAATGCATATGTAATGTGTGTTTTCATAATCAAAATAATATATTGTGATATCATATTATTATACTTACAACCAATACTGTTCTGTGAGACCGGAACCAGGGGTGTAATGACTCGGACCAAGATGATATGGAGCACAAAAATTCACCATTGGAACTGCGTACATATTCAGTCTTTTTTCGACTGTTTAGGCTTAATCACTTATACTGTTTATTACTAATAATAAAAAATAGCAGAATTAGTATTTTTATTTTTTGTATCAAGCATTATCGAAATATAAATGGGTATATAAAAGGTCTATATAACCTAATCCCTTAAATATTATTAATGTCAAAGTCTTTATGTATGTTTGTTTGTTTGACATTCAAACACACTCAAACGGCTGAAGCGATTGTAATAAAATTTGGCATAGAGTTACATTTTGTTTTGTAAAATTTTATACGACACGTTTTATAATCAATTATTTCTATTTTCTTAGTTACAGCGAAGCGGGCGGAAAACATCTATTATAAAATGAAACTTAAAAAATATAACTAACAATTTCAAATTAATCGTCATAAACA
Organism: Luehdorfia chinensis; assembly: GCA_019845155.1. Taxonomy (NCBI): domain Eukaryota; kingdom Metazoa; phylum Arthropoda; class Insecta; order Lepidoptera; family Papilionidae; genus Luehdorfia; species Luehdorfia chinensis. The sequence continues at coordinate 1,752,894 of JAHVAK010000612.1, forward strand.
GATTTCTACATCACAGATTATGCATTTATCAGGAAAGTCAACACTTACATCGAGTTGTTTTGTCATGTTCGTATATCGAATTTTGTATAGCATCGATCATACAAGCGAACGCAGAGGTCTAATCAAAGTGCGTAACAAAAAACTACGCATTCGTATAGTAAAATGGACCGCAAGCGTCACTAAACACTGCCTAGTTTAGGGTTGTCAATCAAAGTATATTTTGTCACATTTAAAAAAATATAGACACGAAATCCTTCTATAAAATCTAGTCCCAGAGGGTATCGTTTGACACTGCAGTAAAAATATGTAGTTAAAGGTATAATGAAAAAGTAACTTGCTTAGTACATTGTAAAATAAACTGAATATAATATCTAGAATATATATTATCTCAGAATGCGTATCATCATTATCATCATCACTTTAAAGTCCACAGCCGACTCCAGACACCCCACACTATAAATACCTCTACTTGATGATCTGAATTATTTGTGTCTGGCATATTTAAGATATGTACGTTATTTCGACATTCATCGAAAGCCATGAGGTTTTTCGGTCATAATTTCCATATGCATTAAAAAAAATATGTCAAATAGTGTGTAAATATGTAAATGTGTCTAACTGGTTTGGTACTGGAAATATTGAAAAAATAAGTTATAAATACTCATACTGCGTGGTGGCGGCTTAAGAGAATCTACCATCCCATCTCTTCCCGTGGCTGTGGTAAAAGTTGACAGAGGGTAAATAAAAACTAGTAGATGGGCAGCAGCATCTTCCTGGAACATCTGAATAAATAAACTGCGGTTGCCAACTCGCCTGCGAAGCATGGAAGCTACAGCAAAATTTTCTCAAAATGAGGGTTACAAACTTTTGTGGCAATCTATGGGGAGGCCCATGTTCATCAGTGTACCAGTTATAGGCTGGCATGATGATGATGATGACGACTCATACATTTACAGTAAAGTTTTCGAGCCTACACACCCTGCTATTCTACATTTATTTGGGGCTTGTGTTTTGATACACACGCATAAGATCCTATAAGATAAGAACGGAGGATTTTTATGTCAAAATACTTAACTGCTATGGCAACCCTATACATTTGTAAGAAGTCGCCGACAACGCCCGATCGCTACCGAATCGAATCGAACAATAGTTCCACTTAGCGACCAACAGATGTCGTTAGCGCCCGCTGCGCATACGCCGCGCGACATGCAGAGATCCCAAATTGGAACGCCCGGAGACCTTTTTTCAAACTCTTGCCCGTAACGAGGCTCTTAAAAGCGCTTATAATGAGAGTCTTCGTGTTTTTTTACATTTATTTCCTTTCCATTGTTGGTACGATTTTCGGAGGCTTTTGTTTGCTCGTTCGTTACTTTGAGTGTGCCGCTTATTTCGAAAGAGATTTTTGAGTGCACGAATTAACTTGAATATATTAATTTATCAGTAGTAATTATCAATCCAAGTGTGTTTATATTGACCTATGTTATAGGATCAACGGTTTAACTAACGGCGAATTGTTTGTTCGCTGTTACAACAAGGAGTATTTATAATTATTTTTCAACAAGTAAAATTTGCTGAGCTCGTCTTCCTAACCCTCTTAAAAATGGCCGTTTATACGCTGTTACTTTGAATTTTAACTATTAATACTCCTTTTTGTTTTGCCACACATAAAATATATACTTTATTTTATTGAACTGTAAATAAATGGGTCTCAAGATGCCATACATCTAAAACGAACGAGAGAGCAACTTAGCAATAGGCTCCATCTCTGTTTTGTCATTAACTACTAGGCATGGCCAAATCGCAAAAAAATTTACGCTACAATAAATGAGAATATCATCAAACGTTTACCTGTTTTCAGAATGAAAAATGATAAAGTAAATAAAATGTAATGAACATTTTACAAAAAGTGATACTGTAATAAGCCATTGTATAAAACAATTGCATTATTAACCAAATCAAAATAGACTAGCTCGAATGATATCATATTGTCGATATTTAACTTAATTATTTACGGGTTGTACGAGTAAGCCTCTGGCTCCGATATTTAACGTAACGTATTATAGATTTATACTTGGCATGGTGAGTCTTGATACTAAGATTTTCATCAATAACTTTTTTATGAAATCAAGTGAGGAGACGAGCAATTGCTCACCTCATATAGTGAAAAAAGTAGAAAAAAGTATAGTGACAGCATTCCATATTGTGGTGTTATTCCGCACAATACCTTAGTCGCTTCTTACGACATCTCGGTAGGAAAGAGGTAGATGCTATTCTACTCTGCCGGACACCTATCGGCTAATTGATGATTCTAAATGATTTGATAAAATATTGCACTACGATATATTAGAATTCGATATTTACAGCAATATTTCTAGTTGCTATTTAGAATAACCTGATCAAATCGCGGGAGACAGAGAAGGCATTTACAATTAATACGGCAATAAGTTCGAATTGTATATTTCTTATAAGTTTAACCCAAAGTATCAAGACGTTTTGTTTCTGGTATTAAGCAATAACACAGATCACAAATCGATTCAACGCTGCATTCGAAACCACCAATTTGTCGTCGATTCGATTCCGATGACTTATCGATAGCCCTCGATCACCGGTCCCGGTGAGATAAAAGAGACGCGACCGCAGTGTGCATTCGTCATGAATAATGCTACCGTAGACTACACGTTTTCCAATAAGTATTGGGTTAAACATTTTTTTTTCTAAAATTAAAGTTACATTTAAGATGTTGTAGTGACAATAAAATTTTTGGGCAAATATCTTAAATCTGTATTAGTTGTCAGAGTACCTCTCTTCTACTCCGTTGGTCCTGGGTTTGAATCCCAGTTTTTTTGTAATATTAGCTTCGAATCGAATTTTGGTACTAAATTAATTCAGTCCGAAGGTCCGAACTATTATATATCGTATATATATATATTATATATCGTAGGCTTTATCATTTAATTTAATGTCTTAAATAACATAAACAAAAATAACAAAAAATATCCAAATCTTTCGATGAATTTTTGCATATTTTATTTTTAACGTATTGTAAAATGGAAGATCATTATTTATCGTTGTCGTTCTCCTTAATTTAATATTCGATTTCATTTAAAATCATTACTAAAAATTTTCAATTTCACTCCAATTTTAAAATGACTTTTAATTTATTGCAAATTATTAAGACGCAATTTGACTAAATTAACAACTTTAAAGTTGCTTATTGTATTACTTAATATTATACTTAATATTACTTATATTAAATACTTAAGTATATGCTAAATAACAAGTTAGATTTCCGGGACTACCACACAAAACGTAAAGTTAACTATTAAAATAACAAGGCCTATAAATGTCCCATCGCTGGACATATGTCTTGAGACTATCATGCAACCGGGGATTGTCCACATAGCTCCATCGTGTGTTTGAATTACGTGTCCGTATCAGATGTGCAGGTGTCCTCACGATGCCTACAGTAACAAATTTAATGGTGACGGGTTCGAACCCAGCTCGGTCGCGTACTATCTAATTTGAGACGAGCACCCGGCCCCTGAGATACGGGACTAAGACAAATATTTTACTAGTAGATTCCGAAAACAGTGAAAATCCAACGCGAATGAATAATCGATCACTGATTTTACATTTTTTTAATCATAAACTTGCACGGAACAAATCAAAATAAATAACAATATCCATAAAATAAAAAAACGATATTAAAGTTACTCTAATAAATCTTAATCTTTTAAATTTGTGGTTCTCTATGCTACGTTAGCATAAATGTCATTACGAAATAAAAAGCTTAAAAAATGTTTTAATTTTTTCGAGTCGAAATAAAAACTTTTACAGATATTTAACTTTTTAGTTAATATATATTATATAACAAAGTTTCACTTCATATATCACTATCGAAAACTACCATAAAGCTTATAAACTACCAAAGTGTAACCTTCTAACAAACCGATCGCGCGAAAAACTTGATTCCGAATTCAAACTTTCGAAAAAGGACCGCGAAGGCCTGCGTTCATCGCGGCGCACCACATGCTAGTGAGGTGACATTGCAATCGCCCTCCGGAAAATTCGCAACTTCCCCTTGCACCACGTTGTTTACAAACACACCCTCACGTGCCTGTGTGAGTGGAAACCCCTAATCGAATTGTAATCAGTAATTGAAAGCCACCTTAACGATTCATTAATGTTTCTGGGTTTCGAGGACTTTTGGAAAAGTTTTGATTTCTGGTTTTCCATGTTTCCAAATAGTTAGGTTTACATTTTTTTTTCGAGACGTAATAAAATCATTTTTTGATTTATTTAAATTGAACAGAAAATGAATATGTATAATCCACGAAAAAAATATAATAATTTTACATTTTATTAAAAATCCATTTTTGCTTACTTTTTCTTACTAAATGTAAATTTAATAAAATCCTTTATAAAAGAAAGTAAAGTAACAGCCTGTAATGTACCACTGCTGAGCAAAGGCCTCTCATTTTTTGAGATGGTTTTGTAGCTAGGACTCCGCCACACTGCTCCAATGCGGGTTGGCGGACTTCACATGTCTTTAAAATATTTCTATTCCTCAGACACGCAGGTTTCATTACGATGTTTTCCTTCACCGCTGAGCACATAAGCAAAATATTGGCATTTTATTGGTAGATATTAGTCGTATTTCGCATTTATTGTCTTCATATTTCTCACTCTTACTAACTTCCGAACAAAATATTTGTGCATTGAACTAAGGAATAAGGTTCGCCGGGCGAAACATTCCCCTCACAAACACCGAATATTTCTCCAATATTAGGGTAATATGACAGAACACCTGGCAACATCGGTTGAATAATATATAAAATGTTTCGGGGACACACGCTTCGCGTTCTGTCAATTATTTATCGGGAAATTATGTAAGTGACTTAGGTAGCTTTTGTTTGCGAGAAAATATTTCTTGGAATTTGAAATTCGAACAAAATATAACAACACTATTACGCACTTTGTTATTTCTTCTCGTTTCTTTTGTTAATTTTAGTTCTTTTGTTTATAAGTGATTTTAGCTTTAATTTATAATACACAAAGATTTTGTCTATCATATTACAATGAATGTCAGACTAAATCGATCCCAGGGTTACTATCAATAAAACATCTGTGCGAATTTATTGTGAATCTTTAGACTGTTAAAGACGTAAAAGACACTACTTTTAGGGGATACTAAAATAAAGTTTTTTAGTTATACTTTAGCAGTATGTGTAGCCGATAACTGGTTTAAAAAAACAACAAATTAAACTGTATCATCTGTAATACTCTGCCTACGTCGAAAGTTGAATTCACTAAAATATAGTAATTTTGTTAATCAATTAAAATTATACGATTTATTAGAAGTTGGCTTACAGCTAGCGACAGAATTTTTTCCAATTAATATTTAAGCATTAAAAAATACAGCTGCAAGCATCTTTTGCATTACCCATTGTAAATGCGAAGTAATGAATATATCAGGCAGGTGCTAGCTTGTTTTAAAGAGGAACGAACAGTCCGTAGTGTTGGTCTTGTAGTAGTTGCAGATTTCTCATATAGTCATTGCGTCATCTTTACTTAACATCTAATAAAAATGAAAAAGTTAACATCAACGTTTAAATTAAAGTAAAAAAAAACTCTTTGTGTACCTTAAACCTCTTTCAATCTCATCGTATGTAAATTTAAATTGATATTGGCAAAAGGCTATTTTTAATTTTACCAATTCCTTACCAAAATATCCTAGGATGCCCCAGGCCTTTGCGATTTATAACGAAACGTAAAAAAAACAATGAAGGAGCTAAACGTTAAAATAATCTGTTAAAAAATTGTCTTTATTTTTATTTTATTTATATCATAGTTCACAGAAACTTAGTTTAAAGCAGGAGATTTTTTCTTATTGTTGTTATATAAGTAATTAAGAAGACGAAGAAGTCGTTCATCTGATTGTAAGTGCGACACCTGTCCATAACCGTGCGGTGTCATTCAACTTTTTTTTAATGTTTAAAGTGACGAAATGAGCAAAACGTTCACCTAAGTGCAACGTCCGCCCACAACAAATGCTGTGTCACCGACAACATTTCTGTGTGATACCACACTGCGCCCGTCACCCTGAGACATCAGTTCTTAAGTCTCTAATGCCCAGTATTAGGCTAGCTCACAGTACCCTTCAAACCGAAATACAGTAATGCTTGCACACTACTGCTTCACGGCAGAATAACTGTATAAATAATAATTTCCTTAGTAATAAGTGAGATTATTCTTAAATCTCATACAGTCCTGAGACTACAGTTCTTCAGTGCCCTTCAAGCCGAACCGCAGAAATTCTACCACCGGAAAAAATAATAATGGCACGAACCGTAATACAATTAATTTTTTTTGTTAAATGTGTTCTATGGTGTTGTTATTGATGTATTTTCCTGTCAGTTATGTATATTTTTTGTTTCATATTCAATGTAATGTACTTGTATCTGTGGTGTGTTATTGCAATAAATGTTTTCTTTCTTTCTTTCTAAAGCGAATTACTGACCGTATGTCCTCGTTACACAGCACCTACTGAAATCTTCACCGGTGACGGACGTAGGTGTATACTGGCTACGATAACCACTTGAAACCTGTGCCCATCTGACACTCTTATTATCTTTAAATTGGTGGTAGGTAAGGTCTGACGTGAAGCAGTAGTGCCAAAACATAACTGTTTCGGAATAAAGGGAACTGATAGCTTGTATAGTTGACGAACGTGTCGCCTACTGGTTAGAGTGTGTCCACGCCGCAGATGCTGGGTTCGAATCCCAGCCGGAGCCAACATTTGTGCAAAAATACAAATTGTTCGTTTTCGAGTCTGTTCGTGATGTGCATGTGAAATTTATGTCCAGGTGTGTGCCATCGTTTAAGAAAAATACTATATGGTAGCCGTGGTAGCTCAGGGGCTAGGCGCTCGCTTTAAATTTCATAGTACGCGAGTGACCTGGGTTCGATTCCCGTTGCCGGCACCACTAAGATTGTTAATTGCAATTTTAAGTGCTGATTTACCACGTGCTCGGCGGTGAAGGAAAACATCGTGAGGAAACCTGCATGTCTGAGGAATAAAAAATATTTCGAAGACATGTGAAGTCCGCCAACCCGCGTTGGAGCAGCGTGGCGGATTCTTCCTAGCTCCAAAACCCTCTCAGAAATGAGAGGAGGCCTGTGCTCAGTAGTGGGACATTTATAGGCTGAAACTTTACTTTTTTTTTACTATATGGGACTTAAGAGCTGGTATCCCAGAATGACACGCGAAGAGTGGCGCGCATAGAAATGTTAAGAATAACGCCACATATGTTCTGAGCAAACGTAGCACTTCAAATTTAGAATATCTTCGAAATCGAAGTCTAGAGTTGTGCTGCAAAATCAAACCTCCAAAAGTAACAGAGCACTCAAAATAAACTTATAAAAATATTATATAATTATTACTATTCCACACCCATAAACTAATATTAATAAATTATTGAAATCACTCTAAAGAAAAAAAAAACATATAAACTCAATATACGCAATGAAACAATATAGAACTTTACTGACCAAGAACAACGTATGGCAAACGCAGCATGCTGTTCGAAGGAGCCTAACTATTTAATAACCTCCCTAATCATATTAAAGATCTCTCTCTTAGAATATTCCAGAGAAAACTTCATGTTACACTTAAAAAAAAGTATACTTAAATAAATCCAGTATCCTGGAGAACTTTAAAAACCGACGTCACTTTACAGCAATATATTACAGCATAGTATGCTTAGAAACAGTAACAGGCACATTTTGATAGTACTGGAACATTATCTAAAAGACAAGAAAAATACCTAAATAGTTAATACATTTCCTCAGATATAAATACTAAGAAAAAAGTAGGCACAAGATGCGCACCTCCAATCACTTACAGATGAAACAACATCGAACAAAAGTCAGGGGTAATGCAACGGTAATACCGTGGCCCGCTTTACTGCCGCCGTGGGATCGCGCGCCCATAAAGCCGAGGGCGGCTAATGAGGATTTATCGTCGAAGAGAGACGTATGCGACAGGGAAGCGAAACCGCGGTCGGTTAGAAACTTTAGTTTCAGGACTGCATTATCTTTTAAATTTTCAATTAATTGTAATCTTCTGGGTAATTCCGAAGATAAATAAATATTTTGATATTATACTTTATACTATATATGGCTATTGCTCAATACTATTATATTTACTAGTGGTAGGACTTCTATTGAGAAGTAAATCTCGCTAAAACTACCACAGTAAAGGGCAATAGCTTAATGGTTTCGGGTGCGAACTGCGAAACATGACGTCCCATCTCCTTGCAAATCCTTTTAGGCATAGTAAGAGTGATTAGCAGGAGCATTAGTAATGTTTATAGCATTGATAGTAATATTAAAAAAAAAAACTAGTTTATTGCATCAAGAAATGAAACGAGCAAAACGTTCACCTGATGGTAAGTGCAACGTCTGGCCATAGCAAGCAAATACTGTGTCACCTAGAACATTTCTGTGTGACACTACACTGCGCCCATCACCCTGAAACATCAGTTCTTAAGTCTCATATGACCAGTGATTACACTAGCTCAGGGTGCTCTTCAAATCGAACCCAGTAATGTTTGCACACTACTGCCTCATGGCAGAATAACTGGCCTGGGGTGGTACCTACCTAGACGGATTCCTGCATAGGAATCCTACCACCAGTGTGCAAGCATAACTATGTTCTGGTTCTAAGGTTACTGTGTTAGACGTAGCTTCTTTGTTAGGCTATTGTTATTGTTAGAAGGTTACATATAGCATTTGAGTCTAAATAAATGACGTGACAAGCGCATCATTCTGAGACGACAGTGAGGTGTATGTGGTAAACGAGTTGCTCGTCTCTTTGATTAATTCCAACTAAAGACAACGTATATAGGTAATAATAATAGAATACAGATTCTTCTAAATAAATTTCACTTATCATACCATATTTCATTTATTCCCAATACTTGGTTTCATAATTTTATGGTAATTAAGTATAAAAATTATGCATTCTTTAAAAAAAAAACATTAAACAATGTTGTGCGCCCCTGCCATCTGCGTACCACTAAGTACAATTCAGCTTCCGATGACGCCGTGACATTCGACCCTTACTTTGTTTTATTTTTTACCTTCACGCTTTATTGTTCTGGGGTGATGCGCAAAGTCAGAATGACAATATTAAGGAAGTTTTAAGAACACGCAAGTGTTTGCGGTAAATTATAATGTGACATTTTAAGGACACTTACAAGTATACATTGAAACAAAGAATAAGGCGACCGCAAGCAACGCAATGAATAATTGATGTGTGCTTATTGCGTTAACATTAGTCAGAAGATGTATAAAAAAATATTGTCCAGCTGCATTAAAACGTTTTTAATAACCAAAAGCGCGCATTTGATACTGGTGGCTCAGAATCGTGTTTTGTGGACTGGTGGCGGGATTCCTATGCAGGAATCTGTCTAGGTAGGTACCACCAAAGGTCAGTTATTCTGCCGTAAAGCAGTAGTGCGCAAACATTACTGTGTATCGGTTAGAATGGCACTGAGAGCTATCACTGGGCATATGAGACTTAAGAACTGATGTCTCAGGTTGACGGGCGCAGTTTGATGTCACACAGAAATGTTCTGGGCAGACGTTGCACTTTACATCAGTTGAACGTTTTGCTCGTTTCGTCTCTTTATCCAATAAAAATATGCACCTATGGCACCCTATGTTTAGCAGTAGGCTTTACGATAGTTTAAATTATGGTAACGAATAAATAATTTATTAATATCGAAACCTTCTCAAAAATTAACGCAAGTTTGTGCTCAATAGTAGCACATTTATAGGCTTTCACTTAACTTTTTTATTTTCTGACTGTTGGCATTTAGTCAATAATAAACGAAAGAATACAATTTTTGTGTGGTAGACCAACTGACAAAAGAAGAACCACGCTCTTACAGAATACCAACTCAAATTAGCAGCATAAATTTGATGCGTGACGGCCAGCTAGCAAAGAAGACCTAATTGGCAACTGGCAACGTGCCTTTTTTATATAAAAAAAAGTTAATCCTTACTAGGATTTCCCCCGTTTTAAATTTGTGTGTGTGAGAGTGACCTGAGTTCGATCCTCAGTACTGACGCCTCCAAAATTGTTCTGCAATTTATGTGCTGATTTACCACGGTGCTCAGCGGTGAAGGAAAACATCGTGAGGAAACCTGCATGTCTGTCTAATATTTCAAGGATATGTGAAGTCTGCCAACCCATTGGGAGCAGCGTGGCGAACTCATCCCAGCTCCAAAACCCTCTCAGAAATGAGAGAAGGTCTGTGCTCAGCAGTGGGACATTTATATGCTACTTTACTTTTTCTTAAACAAATCCGTAGCAACTGTCTGTAGGCCATATAAGTATTTGTTCCGTACAGGAATCAAATCTAAAATCCGAAGCACAAAAGTCAATTACACCGGCAGTGTGCCTTCCAAACCTTTTATCATATATCTCGAAGGTTATGTACCCCTCACCATCTTGATAGTACAGGATTGGTTTACGCATCTACGAGTGCCTTGGGGTCATAGTATCTGACTACAACGTCGCGGGTTCTGTGTTGGAATCCTTGTCGGATCCAACATTTCTGGTTCGATCGTGTTGTCCTCGTATCGTTCACACTGCATCCTACCTCCAATTTTATCCGATAAACATTATATCGGGCGCGTGTAGGTTTGGACGAGTAAAAAGTGCGTATGAGTTTACATGTATATTTGGCACTACAATATCTCCTGCACAGTTAATAACTTACGACAGAGTTTGAAGTTTTAAGTTTTACAAGTCGCCATGGTAAATCAGTTAAATGAAAACATAGATTTTGCATTCCCGTACCCTTAAAGTAGCCGTTTAGAGTTAAAGTTAACGGGGTATATCATTCACAATTTAAACAAAAACTCTTCAAAGCCATTTTGTACACGCCGCTGTCTTCGTTATATAAAGTACCATTAGCAAAATATAACAGAAAAAGATGTGAGTACTCTAAAGTATTGCTATGATTGAATTAATGATAATATCAAAACGGAATAAAAATTAATAGTGTATAAATGGCCTATTGATGCCGCTCACGTCCATTTTTGAGAGATTTTGAGATTTGTATTGCTCATTGCTGCAATGTAAGCGGACTACTTTGGATGGTGAAGCGTTCGCGTCACTAACATGCTTTGGCGGATGATATTGCCAAGGAAAAGGGTAGCTACCCGCCAGATCGGGTGGTCTGATCTGGGGAGGACGTCTCCTCCTATTAGTAATATTTAGATGTTGTATATATAGTTCGCATCTCAGAAAACTTTCATAGCGCGATTATGGAATGTATGATTATTTTAAGTCGATAGGTGTCCGGCACAGTAAAACAGCACCTGCCTCTTTCCTACCTAGATGTCGTAAGAGGCGACTAAGGTATTGTACGGACAGCCTTTATTGGTGCAGAATAATACAGTAATATGCAATAGTATGAGCCGTGGTAGCTCAGGGGCTAGGCGCTCGCTTTTAAGTTTCATAGTACGCGAGTGACCTGGGTTCGATCCCCGTAAAATTGTTAATTGCAATTTTAAGTGCTGATTTACCACGTGCTCGGCGGTGAAGGAAAACATCGTTAGGAAACCTGCATGTCTGAGGAATAAAAAATATTTCGAATACATGTGAAGTCCGCCAACCCGCTTTGGAGCAGCGTGGCGGATTCTTCCTAGCTCCAAAACCCTCTCAGAAATGAGAGGAAGCCTGTGCTCAGTAGTGGGACATTTATAGGCTGAAACTTTATGCAACAGTATAATGTGTTCTGACTACTAAATACACGAGCCAGTTGCATTAAATTGTCTGCTGACGATACCTAAAGTAATAAGTCCGTATAAATGTGCATACAATGCGTTGCATTTGAAATGCAAAGGCGCGCATTCAGAGGTTGGATGGATCGCGTCACTCACCAGCCCGCTGACGTATGCACCTATCGCGATGTGGATACGCTATTGTCAAGTTGCGTCGTACTTTAACGCTACTATATATAAGACAGCTTATTTAGGCTGGAAAATGGACTTATGGGGGTTTAGAGAAACCTGTTAGTCGTGCCTGTTTTTGCAGATAATGTTTTTTTGTTTTAGGAACAATTTAATTTAATTTTTACTGTTTGATGTTCTCATAGCATATTTTCGACCACGGCGACAACTGCCAAATACTGCCACAAGGTATCAACCTCGTGGGAGATATTATAGTGCCACAAGACTACGCACTAACACAGGCACTCACTCGCTCCAACATACTCATGCTATAAGATAGGAAGTAGGCTAGGATGCAGTGTCTGAGACTCAAGGTTTTAGCATAAATGTTGGCTCCTGCTGGGATTCGAACCCATGATTTACCCGGTAGTCAGGTACTCTAAGTACTAGGCCAAGCGGTCGTCAACCTATTACTAGTTACAACCCCGTTACTACTTACGACGAACATGACGATAATGACCTGATTTTCCTCATCCTCCAGGCCGCTTGGTAAATATTTCCGAAAAGTCCCAGAATTATACACGAAAATACAGGCATTCAATCGTCCTAACCTACCCGCGCCAGTTGTATCCTGCGATAAATACGGAGGGATGGGAAGAAGCATTGTTAAAACACTGGACGATCATACATTCACAGACCCGAATCCAAAAATGTTGTATCTTCATCGCCATCATCATTTCAGCCTATCACTAGTGAACATAGGCGTCTCCCATATGATGTGGGTCCTGAGCCACCTGCATACATCGACTTAAAAAGTTAGAGTTAGTAGAAATGCGTTTTCCGGTACGAGGTTGTCACTCCAGAAAATTTCTTCCCCAACGGTTATCGGTTCTACGAACAATATGGCCGAGCTATTGCCACTTCCAATGTTGTATGTCGTATTAATATAGGTGCTGGTTGGGATTCGAACCTAGAACCTACGACTCAAAAGAGTCAAAAGGCAGGTATGTTGACCACTGCGCCAGGCAGTTATCACGTTTGGCTTCTACAGCTTCATAGATAATAATTTAGTACAGTAAAGCTTAGTGATAACATCGATGAAGGACTAAGATGCAATGTCAAAGTTTCGTAAGAAAATTAAATTTATTTAGCGTATTGTTTTAATCGTCTACCGTTACTATGACAGATACAGGAAAAAATGGCTATATTATTTTTTATCATTTTATTTATTAAAATTTAAAAAAAAAATAGAAGTTAAGATTATAAAATATTTTAAATAAAAAATCTTGTAGGTGGGAAAAATGCATAGTCAAAGACACAAGGACTATCATAATGTTAACCGTAATCTTTTCCAATATACATTAAAGATAGCTTAAAATTTTTTCGATAATTTTCTATAGAAAATGGATGTATATTCATAACTTCAGAACCGGAGAAATAAACACTATGATGATAAGTTGTTCCCAGAGTTATTATATATAACATGTATAAAATTCATGTCAAGCTTTAGTACTTTACAAAAAGCTTCAATAATAGAGTAAAATTTGTTATTAGGCACAGACAAACAAAAAGGGTATTTCTATTATATATATCCTAACTGTGCCCCGCTGTTTCACACTAGTGAAACAAGCCGACAACATGACTGCACCGTAGGTACTGCATGGTACCTCGCTGACCAGCACAGTTCGCCCCATCTCGGTAATGTTCGGCTGTCGGTCTGTAGTTAGTTAAATATATATTTTTCGGTCAAATCAAACCAAGTTATCCGATGAAGCTGTATAGCCAAGACGGGTAAGCACGAACATAACCGAAAACATATTAAGACTGTAGCACAAAGTTTTACAGGCTAGAATTATTAATTATAGCCTTATTAAATAGGCATCCTTATCAATTAATAATATTTCAAATTGGATTAGTATTTCCTGAGATAAGCGTATTCCAACAAACAAACTCTCCAACATTATTATAGTAGTTGATTTAATTTTTTAATGTTTGATTAAGACAGAACATATTTTGGGAAAATCGTAACTGACCAATGTATAATATCAAGAAACACATCTGAGTTCATCGATAATGTTTATAATTAAAGTAAATTATTCTTATGCCGACAGGTGTGAAGGCAGTCTAGAATAGCACCCACCTCTTTCCTGCCGAAATTTCGTTAGAGGCGACTTAGTTGCAGAATAACAAATTTGACTCGTACCAAAATGGCTTCAAAGTGGTTTGCCACCCGTCACGTCGCATCACTCGCGTGGGCTACAGATGAGGCCTCTGCCTACTCCTTATTTGTGAAAAGGGCGTATGTATGTATGTAAAATATTCTTGTCGTCATATTAAAAGCATTGTCACACGTCAAAGTATTTAAACAAACGTGTAAACGAAAGAACACAAGTAACAGATCGTCAACATTAATAACAGTTTTCGAAACAAGTCGCATTGTGCGTTGGACAGTTTGAAAGTTTCAATCGGCGAGACTTCACGTCCCCAATCTGCATGTAAAGTGTTGGGTATAAAGGAAATTTACATTTGTACAAAAACTCCTTTGTCCAGCGCTGAGTCAGATGCGGAGACAGTGTGAAAACCTCGGTCGACGGCCTAAACAAGCACGCGAGTCGTGGTAATGACAACGGTTTCGGCGCTGCGTAAATGAAAAATTAAAAAAATAGCATCAACTTAAAACATTTTCAAAAAAATTAATTTTATAATTAGTTACTAAAATAAAATGTTAACTAGGAATATAACTATGCTAGCGCCCTCTACTTAAATAATTAAAAAAAAACTGCTCGGCATAGGAAATATCAGATATAAAACATATGAAATATGTTAATTTATTTTCTATCCTAAAATTCTTTTAAATTATTAGATTCACGGCCCCATTTAACTAAAACAAATATGATTAATTGAATGTTTGTTCTTTATTTATTTGAATCTTTTTATTTATGTTAAAATATCTAGTAAAAATGTCTTCAATTGTGAAAAATGTCTATATTGCATTAATATTCTGAATTAAGATGTAAATAACATTTCTTAAGTAGTAATGACTAACACAATCATGAGCTCAATAACTTACACGACACCTAACGACTCTGTAAGAGTGGGAATGAACAATTTGTTCCTTTATTGTACACCTTAAAATAACACTATATCGCATTAGGTTAAGTTTTTTTATAGGAGAAAGTGACTAGATAAGCAAAACGTTCACCTGATGGTAAGTGAAATCTATACCCATAACTAATGCTATATCACCCAGAACATTTCTGTGTAGCACCACACTAGACCCATCCTCGTGAGACATCAGTATTTACCAGTAATTACACTAGCCCTTCAGACCGAAAAACAGCAATGCATACACTACTGTTTCATGTCAGACTAACAGGTTCTGCGATGGTGCCTATTTAGAAGGAATTGAACAAAATTGACCTAATATGTTGTACGTACTACTTAAGCATAGTGCAGAAAAAATGTAATCAACCTACATTTTTTTTTAATTTCTATAGTATAGTGGAACACCTACGAGTATTTTATACATATCTTTTTTGTTTTCTGAATAAGCATAACTACAGCGTCTAATTTATTGTCAACAATCCGAGTGCCTCTCGAAGCGCGGAACTAAAACATTTCTTTCACTTCTCCCGTTGTCCAGCTAACGACGGCCGTCGCTTACAACATGTAATGACAAATATTGCGCGACAGTTTCAACTTCACACTCGAGCTCCGTAAGGTTTTCTCGGAATCCATACACAAATCGCAAATGTAGCAATCGTAAGTAATGGCGTGTCATACTTTGACGCGCTTAAACAAATTCCTCGTTTCACACATTAATTTGTTCTAAACGATCTCCACTGTTGCTGTAGGTCGGTTCCAGTTATAGTCTGTCAACACCTATATATTATGAGTCTGTGACCATGTTCTGGATCATCCCAACCATTACATCAGATTTGATAAACCACAGATCCTTGCAAAAGAACACCGATTCCTACCAAGGATGATTCGCGAGGCTATTGAAATCAAAAAACATCCTAATTTCAATAGGGAAGATGGTTGGGTATTACCACCAGCTTGGGATCCAATAATAAATAAAATTAAATCAAAAACCAAGCATACCACTGCAAGACTTCAAGACACAGTTAGCTCTTTCTGCGTAGATCGGACCCAAAAATAATAATTAAAAGCTGAAGGTACCCCAGGTTAACTATGACATAAGGACATCTGTCACCTCATTCCTCCCGTGACCATGGGTGCTGTAAAGCACTCGAAACGTCGGGTTATAAATAGTAAAAAAGTAAAAATTAAACGCGATAAAATCCGTAAACTTAGTTTCATTTAAATATTATGGCTAGTTAAGTCTGCTCTGGAAAATACTTCTTGAGAAATTCTTCTTTATCTACCAAACTCCAGCCACTAATCAGGTTAGTTTACTGGTGGTAGGATTCCTATGCAGGAATCCGTCTGGGTGGGTACCACCCCTGGGCCAATTATTCTGAAGCAGAGGTGTGTACATTACTGTGTTTCGGTCTGAAGGGCACTGAGAGCTAGTGTTATCACTGGTCATATGAGACTTAAGAACTGATGTCTCAAGGTAACGGGCGCAGTGTGGTACCACTCAGAAGAGTTTTGGGTGATACAGCATTTCTTATGGGCATACATTGCACTCACCATCGGGTGAACGTTTTGCTCGTCTCGTCACTTTATCCAATAGAAAAAATAGTTTGTTGTGCATATCATTGTGAACCTCTCCGCAATTTACAAATCCTAACAGTGACAGTGAATTTCATAGAATTCAGTTCACGTTAAGCATAAAACGGCACTTGGAAAGAAGTTTAAATTTTTTGAAAAATGATTTCCACTTATCTCTGTGATCATACTGAGTGTCTGTGAACGTATGTATATTAAGTATAATATGTATATTAAAAATCTTGATTTTTAGTAGTAAGTTCATAAAATACATTTGTTCTTGCCTCCTCCACGGAAGTCGCTAAGATGTGATCGAAATCAATCTAAATGTATATTCAAATTTCCTTCGCTGAAATATGAAGTTAAAAGTAAGAAAGATACATACATTCGTACAATCACGCCTTTATCTCAAATAAGGGGTGCGCAGAGACCACACCCGTAAGCCACTTTTCGCCCCCGAGACTTGACATGTAGCGAACCACGTTGCCGCCGTTTAGGTATGAGTCAATAAAATCTTACTCCACATTGCGTACCCACGAGCACTATAGTGACGGCATACTATTCACGCATAGAGCAAGAGTATTATTCTGCATGAATAAAGGTTGCCCGTAAAATACCTAAGTCGTCGTAGTAGTAGAAGAAAGAGGTAGGTGCTATTCTACTCTGCCGGTTTTTTTTTATTGGATAAAGTGACAAAACGAGCAAAACGTTCACCTGATGATAAGTGCAACGTCTTCCCATAGCAAATGCTGTGTCACCCAGACCATTTCTGTGTGACACCACACTGCGCCCGTCACCTTGAGATATAAGCTCTTAAGTCTCATATGCCCAGCGATTACGCTAGCTCACAGTGCCGTTAAAACCGAAACACAGTAATGTTTGCACACTTCTGCTTCACGGCAGAATAACTGGCCCTGGGGTGGTACCTACCTAGACGGATTCCTACCACTTCCGTAGGCGAATCACATATGTACCTAAAGAGTACGCTTAACTGCAGAAGAATAGTGTGGGGTTTTCACCACGTAGGAATCCTCTTCATTCTGTCACACCAAGGAGAAATTTATGCACTTCCGTTGGACACGTTCTTTCTGCTATGATTCTTTTAGTTGTATAATGAATAGCATTCTGGATAAATACCTCCTTCACGGATCAGTCACGGAGTTGGGTAGCCCTTATTTCGGCTCTATAGGGTATGAGTTCAATGGGTAGCAGCTCTATATGTTTTGTACTGCGATCGAAAATCTGCCTGATAAGTATATAATAACAGAATGTCTTCCTTATTCGGAAGACGCATAAATCTAGCAGTGGCCTGTAAATAAGACTAAATAGACTTTTTATTACCGACCGAAACCGATTATGTATTACGGAACGGAGAAGGTGTATGCGCTTAGAGTGAGAGGTTTTTTGTTTGCTTGTATATTTGTATAAACGCTCTTCTTTTTGCACTGGTGTAACTTGTGAATTGACTTAAAAACCAGCCAGCCCCGCTAACAAGACCCAGCTCTGACCTCATTACCCGTTACCATATAGAGGTGGTTTGAATGAAAAAGTCACCGCCTATTAATGTAATGCACTAAATTTGAATCCCTAATATATTTCTAAAGATCTGTCATAGATAACTGTGACAGTGGAGTGAATGACAGCACGTGAATAGAAACAACAGGTGCCAACAAACAATTAAAAATAAAGAAAACCACGACATTATTCTCCATCTGCTGTTTCGTACGGCGGATTTATACGAAACCGCCTACCTATAAAGGTAGAAAATAATGTAAGGACGGCTGTCGGTCTGTTCGACGACATTGTCTATCAAAGGACGGACATTCGATATTTTAAGTAACAAACTAAGGTTACTTTAAATAAATTATATTCAATTGAAAACGCACGCGCGGGGTTACGTAGAATAATATAGAGTAGAGAATTTTAAACTATATAGATATAGTGCCGTATTATACCAACCAGCTTTTATTCCGTTTAATATTTGTAATGGTGTGATAGATCATTAGAAACATAATCTTACACTTTTTGTGTTTGAGTTTTGTACCCAAAAATTTTACCAAAGTCTTACGCTAAATATAAACTACTAGCTGATGCCAGCGACTTCGTTCGCGTGGATATAGGTTTTGAAATATCCCGCGGGAACTATTTGATTTTCCGGAATAAAAAGTATCCGTGTTCAGGATACAAGCTATCTCTGGCAAATTTTGTCAAGATCGGTTTAGCGGTTGAACTGTGAGAAGGTAACAAACAGACAGAGGGACAGAGAGAGTTCCTTTCGCAATTATAATATAGGTATGGATGTTACTCCGAGAATTGTGATAACCTGCCGAATGATTTTTTCAATGTCTTAAAATATTTAAACGAATTCACGTAAACAATCTTACAATATTTACATATTTTATTTCATCCTGTTTTGTATATATAGAGCTGCGGTAACTCAAGGCCCGAGCGCTCACATTAAGGTTCATAATACGTGAGTGATCTGGGTTCGTTCCCTGGTGAGAGCACTACAATTGTTAATTACAATTTTATTTGATGATTTACCACGTGCTCGGCGGCAAAGGAGAACATCTTGAGATAGGTTATCTCACGCAGGTGCGTGTCTGAGGAATAAAAAAATATTTCAACGACATGAAGCTCGCCAACCCGCTTTTGACCTGTGTGGTGAACTTCCATCCGTCTTTTGGTCTTTCCATCTCTAAAATCCTTCCCAAAAAAGAGAAAACTGCGTTAGTAGTCACTCATTTAATCTGTCGGCCCGTAAGGTTGCCGGACCATGGCTTGATTCGGTATACATCGAGGCATACCTACATTGGTGAAAAATCATTTACAGTCTTATGGAAATGCGTCAGCTCCATATATTTCCATCTGTTGTGTTGGTCAGTCAGTTGCTTGCGCTGCGAGCCCAATGCAAATGCTCCCTCCATTGTTGCGTGCCCACTAACGACGCTGTCTCGAGACTGGTCATTACTGACTTCAGCGTATTCACGTCTATCTACAATATCAACGTCTTCTACTCCGTTCTACTTCAATATTTATTTAGAACTAGCTGTGCCCTGCGGTTTACCTACGTAAAAAAGGCGACCCCGATCGATGATATACATATATACTTCCCTATATGAATCGGATTTTTGGAAACCTAATTAATTTTCTAAAATAATAGTAGCCAAAGTAACCCGCTATAATATTAGCTATCTTTCTGTGAAAGTCCAGTCAAAATCTGTATAGCCATTTCAGAGACTAGCCGGAACAAATTGTTTCTTCTTATAAGTACCGTATATACTTTCATAAGTTTTAAGTAAAAATATGCTATTTTGTTATTACAAACAGACACTTCAATTTTATTTATTTGTATAGATATTTGTGTCACGTAATGGCATAGTTCAGTAAACATTAGTCTACCAAATCGCAGAGGCCTGGGCACCGAGTATGAATCCCAGCAGAAGCCTATATTTGTGCAACTCACGAATAATTAATTTTAGGTGAAACTGAAATTTATCCTTCTTCCGATCTTGGCGGATGTGGAATAAGAGGTCGGTAAGTTCTTCACTTTCCGCAACCCAATGTGACGCACATATGTTTGCGCAATACTTACGAGAATTGCTATATCCTTTGCAAATCACCTCTTACGCTTATTCAATGAAAGACGTCACTGCGGAAAAATGTTTGAGGAGTAACGTCATCGTAATGTATGTTCCTAAAATTGTCTTTGTTTTATGCACTAAACATGAAAAAAATTCAACGACTGCAGAATTTGCCTCAATTCTTATAACGTTGCCACGTAATCGAGTAATATAAAAGTCAATAAATAATTTAAATGGATTACGGGGCTCTTCACGTGAACTCCTCCACGATATTACAGTGCAGTTTCCAAATTTCAAATATCCTCATTTCACCTTTTTAAAAGTTTGGTAATGCTGTTGCTCAGACCTAAACGAATAGCATGAGTTACTACTACCAATTGATTTCTGGGCTTGGTTCTTATCATAAGAAAAAAAAAATCTTACATTAGTAATACTGAGAAATAATGAATTTCTAACTAAAAAGTTGTATCGTTAAGGCGAGGGTAAATTTGTTATGAATTGTCAATCTTGATATCATATTTCAAACAAAGAAATTTTCACAATTTACATACCAACTTGCTTTTTTCATATTTTGAAATGAAAGGAATCCACATCGCGGCCGCGAATAATGTGTGAAAGTGTTAATGTAGTTATTGCGGACCCGGTCGGAAAACACTCCTAGTCCGTGAAAGTAGTCAGCGCTGAGTTAACAAGGCTTCAAATATATTTAGTTATCCAATTTTAAATAGTTTTAGTTCTTTTTAATAGGAATAACTAACAGTTATACATAAGTTTATTCAAATAATTAAGAATGTGTGATTAAGTATGCCGCCGTGTGGTGGCGGCTTAAGAGAATCTACCACCCCATATCATCCCATGAGTGTTGTAAAAGTCGACAGAGGGAAATAAAAAAGCAGAAGATGGGCAGCATCATCTTCCTGGTCCATCTGAATAAATAAACTGCGGTTGCCAACCCGCCTGCCAAGCGTGGCGACTACGGCAAATTCCCCTACAATGAGAGCCACAGTCTTGTGGCAATCTATGGGAGAGGCATATGTTCAGCAGTGGACTAGTTATAGGCTGAAAAGAAGAAGAAGATTAAGAATTAGATGAATGTATAAGCAACTACGTTATTCATAGTTTAACTATGAAAAGGAAAAGAATATACAGTCAAATGGCAGATGTAAATACCTGAAGAAAACAAATAGATCAAGACACATGTAAATGATAAGAGTAAGAATAATTAAAAAAACATCTAAGGCCTCGTACTGATCTCTGTAAGATCATTGATTGTGGACAGTGCTATTTTGAAATTTACTTGGTGGGTGATGAAATATATCAATGCTTTCAAAGTTCTTGTAATAGTTATTAACCATTCGACGCGTTGGAGAACGTTTACCTGCAATTGTTCGACAAGCATCTGTAACAAAGAGGTAACGATTTCGAGCATCTCGTCTTTGAACAGTTCTTGGGACACTAAAACAAATTTTATTAGTTAATTCAGCGCAGTCGAAAGTATTATTACACAAATTATAAAGAGTCATCGTTTGTACAAAGAGTTTTCTAGATTCTAACGTGAGCATATTATAATTTATTAACAGTTGCATATGATATTCGGCCGGTTTTGACATCGGTAATGTAACGAGCGTAAGAATCGCTTCTGTATATTTTCGATTTGATCCTCATATTTCATGGAACATGGGTACATACATAACTACTGCATATTGAACCTGTGGGCGGATCAATGACTTACATATGTGAATATAACTTTCGTAAAATACTTGGACACTCTCATTACGAAGCCAAAGAATTGAAATGATTTGTTAACTATTTTTTCGGTATGCTTATCAAGGTGCTTATCAGTTTCGAATGTCGATGTATTCAAAGATCCCTCACTTGACTTACTTCGGTTAAATTAACATTACCGAGTGAGCTTATTTTTTTATGACGTGATGAGACGAGCAGCAGAAGAGCAACGTCTGCCCATAACAAATGCTGTGACGCCCAGATTATTTCTGTATGACAACACACTGCGCTCATCACCCTGAGACATCAGTTGTTAAGTCTCATATGCACAGTAATTACACTAAATTAACTAGCCCTGTTGTGCTGCTGTGTCACCCAAAATATTTATGTGTGAAACACACTGCGCCCGTCCCCCAGAGACGTTAGTTCTTAACACTAGATCTCAGTACCCTTAAAACCAAAACACAGTAATGTTTGCACAGTACTGCTTCACGGCAGAATAAAATCTCCTTTGGGGGTACCAAGATGGATTCTTGTATAGGAATCCTAACTCCGGCTGGACTTCGAACCGAGGACCCGCAGGGTAGTAATTTGGTTCTGTGACCACGGGACCATACGGTCACATGTAACATGTATATCTTATATTATCTTACTACAATAACAAATCTGGAGAATTTGTGAGCTTAAATGCGCTAATCTCAGGAAAAACTCATATCCGAATGATACAATATTTTTGCATTGGACATGGAGAGAGGTTCTAGTCTAGACTAAACTTTGAGATACGGCCTAATGGAACAGTGAGTCAAGAACCGAAGATTACCGAGAAGGGCCGAACGTACAGCGCTAGTCATGTGGTCGGCTTTTTTGACGCGGGTGAAACCGCAGGGTGCAGCTAGTATTTTATGATGATGTTCTCCTGATCGATTTCAAACACGGCGACAAGTTACAACTGAATATTGTCGAGAGCTATCAACTGCGCAGGAGAAATTATAGTGCCACAAGTGTCCGCGCAAACACAGAGGCACTCAATCGTCCCAACCTACCCGCCCGATGTAACGCTAATGCGATAAGATCGGAGGTAGGCGAACCCGAAAACCAACAATTTCTGTTTTTACACAAATGTTGGCTCCGGCTGGGATTCGAACCCAGGACCTGCGGCGTAGAAGCCAGGTACCCTGACCACTAGGCCACGAAGTCGTCATTTTTTAT
The DNA here is from genome assembly GCA_019845155.1 of Luehdorfia chinensis. NCBI lineage: Eukaryota > Metazoa > Arthropoda > Insecta > Lepidoptera > Papilionidae > Luehdorfia > Luehdorfia chinensis. The sequence goes on from JAHVAK010000612.1 coordinate 1,776,053, forward strand.
ATATAGAGAAAATCCTGTGTTGAATAATTTGTAATTTCATTGTTTTTGGTAAACATGTCCACTAATTCCCCATCTGCTTCAAAAGTCGATCGGCGGTAACAAATAACAAAATCGGTCGATACTATCCGACCATTGTTGCATTCCGTGTTTTTGACTCGCTCAGATTCTCGGCATTGCGCGCGGTCTTGGCTTCAGTTCGTTTAGAGTAATGGTTTTTGTGCGCATTTAGCTCGCGAACTGGTTGGTTTCGATTTCTGTTGACAATCGAGAAGTATCGATGATTTAACGTACGTACTCGCATCTGAAATTGCTGTATTTTGTTCTTACTTTTTCCATAAAAATAGACAAAGTTGAAAATAGTTTGTATTTATATATGAATCGATATTAAAAGAAACTGCTGCTTCTGCACAACACTAAGATTTGTCATAAATTATAATTGAGCTTTAACACACATATATTCCACATGTTTAAGACGAGTACCCGACCGTAAGCAACCGTGACTCCATAACCCCCTTAAAAATTACGTAAATCCTGTGCCCAGTCCAGCATTTTTCTGTTATATTTAATAACTGCCTGTGCCCCGCGGTGACACCCGCGTGAAAAGAGTCGACCCTGATCGATGATATATATGTACTTCCCTATTTGAATCGGATTTTGGTGTTTTAATTATTTTGCGCGAAACCCTAATTATATCTCTAAAATTAAAGTAGAATAGAATCGAATAGAATATTTCTTATTCAACATAGATTATTTAAATAATACTTATTGACAGTCATTTAGTAACCTAAGTTACCCGCTTTAATATAAGCGATATATTAGTGCAAGTTCCTTCAAAATCAGTCCAGCCGTTTCCGAGACAAAATTTTAAGAATTCTTTTTCTCTTTTGAGTACCTTATATACTTTCATAAGCATTGAGTAAATAGCAGTTATTTTGTTATTACAAACAGACAATGCAATTTTATTTATGTATAGATGTTAAACCACGTAATATTTACAGAACGATTAGCTTATAAATTTAAAAAAACTTCAGTCTGGAACATATAGGCCACTCATAACACAGACACAAATATTAGCGGCTGGCTGTGTGGTGTCCCAACATATTTTTTAACATAATTGCACTGTACACTAGTACCCAGAAACCGATCAATTCTCGAATGATACTGGAATAAACCAGTTATATATTTTTAATTAGTTAATCTATGACATCTATGGTGATCCAAAGATAACTGACTATTGGCTTGTTTATTTATGTATAATATTAACACACCTGATTATATAGCGTATCAGAACCATTAATAAAACTAATTATTAATTTTAACTATTCATAACCCGATATTTAGAGCGCTTTACAGCACCTATGGTAGGTAGGCCAGGCCAGTTATTCTGCTGTGAAGCAGTAGTGTGCAAACATTGCTATGTTTCGGTCTGAAGGGCACTGTGATCTAGTGTAATAACTGGCCATATGAGACTTAAGAACCGCTTTTAATTATTATTTTTGGTTCGATCTACGCACCAAAAATAATTAATTTATACATACAAAACATGCCTATTGGTAAGAAAATTTTTAAATAAAAAGATATACATATTGAAATCACTCCAAATAAAAAAACATATAAACACAATTTACGCAATAAAAACAAAATAGAACTTTACTGTCCAAGAACAACGTATGGCAAAAGCAGCAAACTGTACGAAGGAGCACAACTATTTAATAACCTCCCAAATGATATAAAAGATAGTGACACTCTTAGAATATTCAAGAAAAAACTTATTAACGAAAAAAAAAACACTTAAATAAATAGATATACTTAGCCTACCACATTGTCTTCTGAACTCTGGAAAAAACCATTTTAAATTGAAAAATGTATTTTCTCTTTAAGATAATTTTATATTTGTATGAGAAAAAAATAAAGATCTTTAAGCCCAAATAAAAGCTTGTAACATAAATCAAAAACCAAACATACCACTGCAAGATCAAAAAAGACAGCCGCCGAGACTGTCCGTCTTATAGTCCATAACACTTACTGGTGACAGGATTATTATGCAGGAATCCGTCTAGGTAGGTACCACTCCAGGGCCAGTAATTCTGCCGTGAAGCAGTAGTGCGCAAACATTAGTGTTTCGGTTTCAATAGCACTGTGAGCTAGTATTTGCACTGTGCATATGATGACTGACAGGCGCAGTGTGCTGTCAGACAGAAATGTTCTGGTTGACACAGCATTTGTGCAGACATATGGGCAGACATTACACTTATCATCAGGTGAACGTTTTGCTCGTTTCGTCACTTTATCCAATAAAAAAACACTTGACATTACCTGACACCCTGAACAAAATTGCCTGCTCAAAACGTCATGTCCGATGTGTCCTGCATCCTGTTAGGACACACCTGACATGACGTTTTGAGATGAAACTCGTGTTGTGTGTGTATGTGTGTGTGTATTGCCTAGTGGTAGTGGTGTAGTGTGTACACTGTGTACTGTTAAAACTAGGTAATACACACCATTTTAAATGTTTCATGCGGATCTTCAGCAAATTAACTTTCGTTCTTTCATAATAGGAAATATTGAATTCTACTGAAACTGACACCAGGGACCTACGGCTCTAAAAGCCGGTACGCATACGCTCGAAACAAAAATACATATTGAGTAATATTTATATTGTTTTAGGCGGCTTATAGCCAAAATGTCAAACAACGTCTACAACAAACAATGTTTGTATGATAGGTTTTTATGGTATACCAATATAATTATCTAGCCTAGTGTTTCGACTTACCACACTGTCGGAGGGAGGGAGACAGGTAGTGAAAGTAGCATAAACGACAGAAAAAAAGTGTATAAATGCCAGCAAAATTGGTGCATTTATGCTAAATTCACGGGGCTATGCATCTGCGGGCCGAGTAGCGAAGTAATTTGTTAGCATAAAATTTCTTTTTCATAAATAATAAATCGATGTTCTTTTTTTAAACAGCAGAACATCTTTAACTTAATGACTTTTTAATAGTTATAGGTATTGCAAAGTTATTTAAATTGTCCTCCGCCTTTTTATATTCATTACTATTTCTTTTGGTTTCATTCGTTACACATTTATACGAGTATATTTATTAAACTGTAAATTGCTATACTGCACGTGAATTACTAAAAGGTCAAACCTCCACATTCACCACGCTGCTCCAATGCGGGTTGGCGGACTGCACATGTCTTCGGAATATTTTTTATTTCTCAGACATGCAGGTTTCCTCACGATGTTTTCCTTCACTGCCGAGTACGTTGTAAATCAGCACTTTAAATTAACAATTTTAGTGGTGCCGGCACCGGGAATCGAACCCAGGTTACTCGCGTACTATGAAGTTTTAAGTATGGGTAGTAAGCGAGAAATCCGTGAGTGATCCCTAATTCCGGCACCACCGGCATCATAAAAAAAATTGTTACTCGAAATTTTCAGAGCTACTTGACCACTGTTGATGAAGAAACATATCGTTAAGAAACCTGCACGTCTAAGGGGCGTTTAACTGACTGACTGTTCAATGCTACAGTTTGCATTTCATCAACATCAAATGAACGCAGTCGATGCTAAACGCGGTTAAAATACTGAACGCCCAATTTTCGAGATTCAGCTCTTTAAACGCGCTTAGAGAGCTGTCATTGTCAATTGCACAACTATGTAAACACAAAAATTATATTTAATTCGTATTATTTATTGTCAGCATACCTATGTAACCAATGCATAAAAACAGACTGTTTGATGTCTGATTGTGACGATATTTCATGTAAACTTCGTTTTTCTAAACGCGATCAAAATGGAGTCGGTGAAATCGGTTAGACGAAAACTGAGATCAAATGATACATATGAACAAAGTTAAGTAAAACATGGTTTTATTAAACTTGGTTTCCAAAGCAATCGGTGAAATCGGGTCTAAGAAAAAAATATTTCGAATGCATGTGTAGTCCGCCAACGCGCACTGCCGAGAGGATTGTTCCGATTCCAAAAACTTTTCAAAAATGGGAGGAGGCCTGTGCTCAAAAGCGGGAGGTTCATAAGTCTTTTATGCTTACTCTAAAATTTGCCTCACGCATTAATGCAAGTTAGCAAATGTAAAACCATTCGGAACCTGATAGTTTATCTATATATCATAGCAGCAAGAGTATAACAGAAATTTTAATATCAGTAATTTACATTTATAGAATCTATTTTGAATACAACGTATTTGGAATACATTAAATCGTTGCTTGTTTTGCATACGTCGTCTCGATCACTGCCTCGGTGTTTCTATTTATATTTTAACTAGCTGATGCCCGCGAATTCGTCATCGTGGATATAGGTTTAATAAATATCCCGCGGGAAATATTTGATTTCAAGGATAAGAAATATCCTATGTCCGTCTCAAGCTATCTCCGTGCCCAATGTCATCAAGATAGGTTCAGCGGTTGAACCGTGAAAAGGGTAACAAACAGACAGAGGGACAGAGAGAGTTACTTTCGCATTTATTATATTAATATGGATACTTGTAAGCTCATAATGGCTAGTCAGATAAATGTCAAGGGCCAGGGTTGATTCTTTTATTCTTTTGCGCGCTATTTAACACGTATCGATAGTAAAGTAAATTACTCGAAGTAATAATAAATTCTGTTCATTTTACACTATAAATGTTATATACTTCTATAGTCGAAACAAAATGCTAATTTTAGCATTTTGATTACTTTCAAGATTGAAATGTGTACTTTTTGTTGAAGGTCCTAAATTAGTCTTACTTAAGTTAAAAATGTTATTAAAATAAAATGCTATTAAAACTGCTCAGGAGATATTACAGTGCAGCAAATGTTCGCGCAGGCACAGGTGCACAGACTCTGATGTGACGCTCATGCGATAAGATCGGAGCTAGGCTATAACGCAGTGTTAGAAACACGAGGACAATCACAACACAAATGTTGGCTCAGGTTGCGATTCGAACCTAGGACTCGTGGTGTAGAAATCAGGTGCTCTGACCTACTTGATCGTCCAGTTAAATATACACCTACGATAGGATAGCTTAATCTAATAACATAATACCATTAATAAAAAAATAAAGATTATTATTATGTAACCTAGATCCAAGACCGCGTATAGAGCACATATTTAGAAAACCGTTTCTATACATATCATCCTAGCAAATCGGTATTCTCACCATTTAATTAAGTAAAACCCTGCAAATTACTTTTGCAAGCTATATGCCGCTTAATTTATTCATTTTTATTTTAAATACAGAAAGATACGCCTGCGCCGCGTCAAAAAGACATGTAAGAAGACAGATGGCGTCACCTGTGTGATCGCTTCAGTAAATCAAAATGGCGGTTGCTCTTACCCTTTCAGATCTGCATGACTTTTGTTTGCCTCTCTCTCTCTTTTGATTACTCCGCCGATGAGATGTAAGATTATAAGAGCTCCCGCATTAATTTGTTATGATTTATGTGTTCAGAACGCAACTGATGTTAAAAACTGTAGATTTTATTAAACTACAGCGTACATTGTCGTAAAAATAATATATTTTTTTTGTATCAGATATATAAATATAATTCAGTATTGAAAGTTGAAACACAAACTCTTTACGGTAGTAATCTTCTATCCCCTATGCCGAAATCACTAAAATTATAAATTGCAATTTGCTATCGACTAACGTAAATGTCAGAAAAATGCGTAGTGACCATGTAGCCATATACCCAGACTTAAATTATCCAGATCAGTGTACGGGCAGTGTGGAGTGTTGTCTACGGTACAAGGAGTGGCTAATACTAAAATCTTCCTAACTTGTGAGAGGTATATGTCCAGCAAAGAACTGCTAAGAGACTGCTGTTGCTAAAGTAACCACATGATATAAGGTTTTTGGATACGAAAAAAATACACTGCTCCAGTGCGAATTGGCGGCCTATACCTACAGGCATCAGGCAAGACATGTCGGTTTCCACACGATCCTTTTCATCACCACCAAGCACTTGATTAATCAGAACTTAAAGTTGTTATTAATAATAATTTAAGTCGTGCCGGCACCGGGAATAATCGAGAATACTCGGTAATTCCGATTCCCGGTAAATAATTCGGCGGTTGACAGTCGTACGAGACAATATCACTACTGAGCTTTTTGCTCAGTAGTGGTGACGATGTGTGTTTCGATATGGACTATGGAACAAAGTAGTACAGAACAAAGTAGTATCAGAACGCAAATACAAAAACTAGTTTTTATAAATGCATAGATAGAAATTTTATACAAGCAATACAATGTCACTTAATTCAGCTTAGAATAACAAAAGTAAACATTGGCAGAAGCTGTCTTAATTTTGTGTTTCTCCTGGATGATCGGCCTTAATAATGTTTTCTTGGGCGATTAAATAGTTTATAGTTAGATTGTCAAAGAATAAGTCGTACGAGGTATTGTGGTTTATGTCTTTATTTATTACAAGCTGAAGCCCGCGGCTACGTATGCGTGGATTTAATTTGTTTAAAAATACCGTGGGAACTAGATTTTCCAAAAAAAATTGTATTCCAAGTCCGTCCCCAAGATCCCTATCCCGTGCCGAATTTTGTCAAGATCGTCCTTCAAGTACGTCAAGTCAACGTACGTCAAGAGTCCAAGGTTAAGCCGTGGAAAGAGTTACTTTCGTATTTATAATATTAGTATGGATATTTTCTGTATTTATGTTATTCAGGCGAACCGTGGTAGCTCAGAGGCCGGCCGCTCGCCTTAAGTTTCATAGTACACAATTGATCTCAGTTCGATCCCCGGTGCCGGTACTCCTAAAATATTTCTGCAATTTTAAATAATGATTTGCCATGTGCTCTGCGGTGAAGGAAAACTGCAGGTCTGAGGAATAAAAACATTTCAAAGGCACCGTGGCGGACTCTTCCCTCCTCCAAAACCCTTTTAGAAATGAGATAAGGCCTGCTTTACGCAGTGGGACATTTTCAGACAGCAGCTTTACTTATTTTTTAACTAAACATTAATGTTATTTAATATGCAAATTTGTTTAGTTAGACTAACTTCCTCCTTTGATTGTAGGGACTGCGGGCACTTTTTAAAATAAATGAAAACTATAGTAAATCGTATAGTATTTTCTTTTTTTTTTTTACAATTTGGCTAGTAATGCTGCAATTTTATTTCCTTAATCGCATTTCCTTTCTTTTCTTTATTTGACATTCACAGGACAAAATTTATTGAAGAAATTTTGACTTTGTCTTTAATTACTTTACTAATTACACTTGGTATACCGGGAATTTTCTAATGCATAAGATATGACAGTTAATTATAAGAAAATGTCGGGGATCCGGTGTTTGGGTAATAACGTAGAGCCCGGCAATAAGCCTGTTTTAATCGATTAATTTCACTTTTAAGAATTACCGTTCCAGTCCTGTTAAACTGAAGGTTCGTAAAATTTTTTGTTCATTAGAAAATTTACGGATTTTTGTTGTTGGTGGTAACATTTACGTCTTATGCAATCCCAATGTTTTCATTCGCTGACATAGAGGGCTTAAACCGTAGCAAGTCGATGGCGTGCGTTGTACGGCTGGCAGCTACCAGATGTGTGAATGCGAAGGTCGGTAACGGTCACGGTTAACGTTGATAAACCAGTACAATTTTAAGCTTAGATAAAGTTAAAATTTGGTTACTTAAGAATTTTAAGTGCTCATATTCCATAGTGGTTATAATTTTATTTATTTTGTGGAAGACAGTGACAAGACGGTAAGTACAGTCATGACGTACTCTATCGAAAATGCTAGAACCTTATCACAATGGCATAAGGTTCAAAAGTTTTCCAATTTGTATATTTGTCATTGCACGTGACTCTTCACCGCCCGTACCCTTAATAATATTAATTAATATCGCAGTGTCACACAGAATATTTTTGTGTGGCACCACACTTAGACATCAGTTGTTATGTCCTATATGCTCAGAAATTAAGTTAACAATCAGTGTGTACCAAAACACAGTAATGTTTGACAGCAGAATTACTGGCACTGCAGTGGTACTTAGATCCTATCATTTTTTCATATCACATAGATGCTTATACTAAACAACCTGCAAGAAAAACTAACAGACGCAGAAAAATTAACGTGCCATCAATTACCTGTAATGTGGACTTCTTTTCTTTGTTTTGTGATTGTCTTCGTGTCTCTGACACTGCATCCTCGCCTACCTACGATATGATAGCGTGAACGGAACGAGTACGTATATCGGGTGCAGATGGTAGGATTCCTATGCAAGAATCCGTGTAGGTAGGTACCTACCGCAGGCCCAGTTATTCTGCCGTGAAGTAGTAGTGTGCAAACATTACTGATTTCACTGGTAATCACTGGCACTTGGCATGTGAGACTAAGGAACCGTTGTCTCAAGGGGACGAGCGCAGTAAGGTGCCACACAGTAACTTTCTAGGTGACAGCATTCGTTATGGTCAGGACGTACCGTCAGGTGAAGGTTTTACTCGTCTTGTCACCTTCTCCTATAATAGAAAAGGCATCGCAAGATGAGTGAGTGCCTCAGTGTTGGCGTGTACACTTGTGGCACTATAATCTCACCTGTTCAGTTCACAGCTTCCTCATCGTCGTCATCGTCATCGTTTCAGCCTAACACAAGCCCACTGCTGAACATAGGCCTTCCCCATAGACAGGCACAAAAGTTTTTAAGCTCTCATTTTGGAGGGACAGCTTCAGTAAGCAAATACAACCGACAGACAACTATTAAAAGATTTAATAATTTACCAATGATAATATGCAACTGATATTGCTTAGTTAAAGATTTTCTTAGGGAAGGATATTATATAATTTTGTTATATCGGTGTGTTAAGTTTCCGAGTTCGATATCTGAATCTGGAAAGAGTTAATTTTATATTTTCCGCATATTTTTTGTTAAAAATATTTCCTTATTTATATATTTTTTTTAATAAGCCTATTTTTAGAATAAATGTTGTTTTTTTAATTTCAACTTTGTATCTTTCAAAAAAGAAACTTAAAATATACATGTAATTTGCAATTTTAGTTAAAATCAAAAACGGTTTTTAGCAAAGCACTGTCACTACATACTATTCTCCGTGAGGTGGTCTATTATATATGGAAGTAGCTCCGAGCGGGGCAATGGCGACCGACTGGCTAATTTCTGGCCATCTGATAACGTCTCGACATATCGCTATAATAAGACATAGACATAGACCTCAAAAAATATAGAAGTGGTCGAAGCTTTGGCAGTTTTAATTTCTTTAGCAAAATATATAACATTGTGACGAAACTTGCATGCCTGTGGAATGAGGTAGGAATTCATATTTTGAGGATATTTGTAGTCCGCCAACCCGAATTGGAGCAAATAGTCCTGGCTCCAAAACCGTCTCAGAAATTAGAGGAAGCCTGTGTCAGTAGGTGGACATATATAGGCTGCTATTTTACTTTTTATATATAATTTTTGTATGTACAGCCAGCCTTTATCCGTGAAGAATAATATCATAATATGCAATGATGTCACTATACTACTCGTGGGAACGCAATAGGGAGTAAGTATTTTTTGACTCGTACCGAAATGACGGTGACGTGGTTCACAATCCGTTACGTCTTGTTTCCCGCGAGGGCGAAAAATGGGCTACGGGTGTGGTCTCTGCACATCCTTATATGGGAAAATAATTACAAATAAAAATAATTACTTAATGTTTTAGGTACAAATATTTGACTGACATAGCGACATGTCACCACAGTCACCACTAATAGAATATTAACCCTGTGCACGGTGCAGCGAGAGCGTAATGAAAAAATAATTTAGCATGATTTATAGCTTACTCAAGTCCACGCAAATTGCGGTCACTTTTGGACGTTTAACATAAGTACCGGCTGCGTACGCGCACTTTTGTTAAAAACTAAGCAAAAAGAAACAAAATCTGGTAAAATCATTTAAGGCTAAATTCGCATGAAACTTTGGGTCGCCTCGAACGATTTTTGTAAATACCGGTTGATGAAATGCAAATAGGTGATTATGCTTTACGATGTATCGTAAACTGGAATTTGATCGCTGCTCAATGTATGCTATCAATGTCCCAGTATTATGTTATTATTTTCGCAGTACATTATTCATGGGATATTATCTGCCAAGATAAGTTATCTCGGAGCAAATTAAAAAATAAGATTTCCAATGTGTCATTCTGTATGATAAAATAGTACAGCTTATAAAAAAATGTTAAAAAAATTAAAAAATGTTAATAAAATAAAAAAAACATTACATACAAATGTAATGGCGGCGTTAGAGAATAGATTTATTAAAAAAAAAAGATCCTAAAAATCCTAGTGTTTCACATGCACGACACAACCAACCCGAAAACCAACGATATGTTTTTTAACAAATATTTGCTCCGCCTGGGATTCGTACCCAGGACCCGAATCGTAAAAGTCAAGTACTCTAAATATAAGACCACGCCGTTGTCAAGCTCAAATCAGCCATACCAGTTGGTAGCGTACAAATCGACGAAAGGAAATGTTACAAAAATATCATGGTCTCCAATTGATGGTGTAATAATCCTGTCAATTACGCCCTTAATTATGGTTACTGATGGAAAGCGTCTACAGCCAGCCATCACCAATGTTTACCCTTACCCTGCCGACGCCAAAAGGCCAATGGCCTGCACTGAAATTTTTGCTTTTCTCAAGAAGATTTATTTTTTATTTACAATAATGTTTCCTCACAGCAGAATAACTGCCCCTGGGGTGGTTCATCTATCATTCACCTATTCGGATTCATGCATAGGAATCCTACCAACAGTAAAAATACTTTCAGATTATTAAAAGTTAAAGAAAGTTGTAAAATATTTCTCGTTCATTAAACTGTTAAAAAAAACGATTTAGTACGAGACACTCATAAAATTCAAAACTAAAAATAAATCTTAACACACATGTCGTAAAAGCCTAATTGATTCATCATCATCATCATCATCATCATTTCAGCCTATCATAGTCCAATGTTGAACATAGGCCTCCCTCATCGACTTCCCGCAAAACCGTGCAGGTTCTTGCCCCATCTAGTGGTGGGTCGCCCTAGACTGCGTTTGCCTGTACGAGGCTGCCACTCGAGACTTAAGTAATTAATTTGACTTCCTGCTTAGTTTTTATGGTTACCGTAAATCGGTTAAATCCGTAAATACATACTCTATGGCATTCGTTGTTCCCATGGTCTTGACAGTTAATCAAACATGAGTACATTAGGGCAATCAATAATTCCGTTTATTTGATAATGAAAGATATATCAAAATTTGAAAGGTATATTGACATTCTCATGTTTGTTATTGCAAACAACTTAATTATAGCTGTGAAGCTCAACGATCAGCATACCTGCCTAACGGATTGTGGGCTCTGAGTTTGGATCTCGAGTAAAACCACCTACCCAAATTAGTTAATTTGTAATAATAAGTGTTTTTAAAGAGAGACGATCTTGCTTCTTTGATGACTTTAAATATACTGCTTTAGTAATAACAGAAGGTACAATATAAATGTGTCGCGTGGTCTACACTACACCTCCCACGGACAAAAATATTAAAAAAAAGTATAGCAACCTTTTTTTTACATAAATATTAAAAAAATATAAAAACATTAAAAAATATGAATATTATAAAAAAAAATATAAAGAACTTAAAATAAAGATTTCCCATAAATAAAAACTTTCTTAAAACTATCCTATACTTTATACTATATTTATTTTTATAATGCGTCCCCTATGCAATGTCACAGTCGGTAAATATGCTACCAGCGCAATAGGTCAAGTCATATCCTTGTATATTGTGTACACATTTTCAAAAACATTTTTCTTTTACTTAGTCCGGTCGTTCACATTACATAATTCGAATCATGATTATATTCATATAACATATTGTATGATTTGATTGCATCCGGATCTAAGGCAGACAATACAAAAATCACACAGAACGCAAATAAAATCAAGGAAAAATAAATAAGCAATACAAAAGTGGTGACTAGTGACCGTATTATGAAGTCGAAATGGACACTATTCAACATAGGATGCTGTGGATAGACCACAGCGCTGGTTTTCAGAGGAGCCATTACTTCCACATAACATCATATTGCTTAATATTTTATTAGCTTATGAAAACGAGTACTGTAATATATTCAGCGCAGTTGACCACAAACATCGCTGAGTAAATAATATAAAAAACATCTTCATCATATTAATATTCAGCGAATATATTAATATAAATAATATTCGTTTCAATATTTACTTATTTTAATATTTAATTCGATTTGTGAATCATAACATTGCAAGTTTGATGCCCATGGTTTAACAATGGTCACGAGGGATTTTTTTTTTAATTTTAATATGTTTAATAACTGCTCATGAATTTTATCAATGACTACTATAGATTATCAGCGCCGCAACAGCACTGATGTATCCATTAAAAGCCATGTCTGAGAAGTAAACAATATTTCAGCGACTCGTGAAGTCCGCCTACCCCCACTGGAGTAGCATGGCGGTTTCTTCCGTGCCATTTTGGTACGAGTCAAGTTAACTTACTCCCTATTGGGTTCTCACAAGCAGTATAGTGACATCATTACATATTATGGTATTATTACTGCACGATAAAGGCTGTCCGTACAATACCTTAGTCGTAGGGTACCTCGGTAGGAAAGAGGTAGGTGCTATTCTACTCTACCGGACACCGATCGGCTTTCTACGAAACTCTAAACAATAACATATTAAATGTAAAAATTATCAATGTTCTGTTTAACTGAGAAAGTCCGCATATTTACCAAATGCATACAATTTCTCAAGTGCGGTTAACTTAAAATTACGCAAGACTGAGTAGCGCTAACCGGCGCGGCGGCGTGATTACCGCCACACACCGGCCTGTCCTCATTGGCGTTTAATTGTTTTTATTGCTTTATCTTGTTGAACGTAACACGATGAGCAAATACGTATTGTAAAGATTTATTATCTGTAATACTTTATATCTATATTCTAGAGATGAATCTACATATACGTGTTTCATATGAGTACTTCTCGTATGTCCACTACATAATAGTTTACGAGCGATTATACGACGCCGCGTAACTTTGTGGTCAGAGTCCCTGACCGGTCCTGGGTTCGAATTCCAGCCGTAGCCATCATTTGTGCAAAAACAGAAATTTTTGGTTTTCAGGGCGGATTGTGTGGTGCATGTTAAATTTATGTCTGTAAAACGCACCCAATTGTGGGTGCGTATTGACAGTAGTCAGAATCGACCATGAAATCATTATTATCTATACAAATAAATAAGAGTAAGTGTCTATTTGTAATAACAAAATAAGAGCTTTTTACTCAATCCTTATGAAAGTATATTAAGTACATAAGAAAAAACCATTTTTAAAATTTTTGTCTGTCTTTCTGTCTGTCTGTCTGTTTGTTCCGGCTAATCTCCAAAACGGCTGATATTATATAGCGGGTAATAGGCTACTTTATTCTAGAAAAATAATTATAGTTCCGCGCAAAAAAAAATCAAAGCCCAGAATCAGATTAAAAATGGGATGTATATATGTATATCAATCGATCGGGGTCGGCTCTTTACACGTGTGAAACCGCGGGGCACAGCTAGTTATTTCATATAACCTGACCTGTTAGAGCATTTACAAAACCAGTTTTTACAATTTTTTTCTTAAATGAAAACAGCACAACAATGCTCGACTTATCTACAGTATAATCTAGTATACCAAATGTGATGCTGACGAAATGAAGCCATAAAAACAATTAAACAACAATCAAAACGGCAAGGCGACGGTCCTTCGCGGCGCATCGGACCTAAACCTCCCATAATTGAGGGTTGACCGCGCTATCAGATACGCATAATTCGTGGTAGCCCTTACGTCAAGTTAAACATCGGTCGACTTGACCGCTTCGACCCGCTATACGCAGGGTTGAACAACACACAACAGTTATAAATTATTTTACAATTTAAATGAAACTAATTTTACGGATTTTATCGGGTTTAATTTTACTATTTAGAACCAGACGTTTTAAAAATTAAACGCGATAAAATCCGTAAAACTAGTTTAATTTAAATGTGTAGTGGTCGCGTAAATGTACGAAATCATTATTTTTGTCTTTATCTTATATAATTATATTTTATATAACCTACCCATGCTGCGCTGTAACGTTCATGCGATAAGATCGGAGGTGGGCTAGGATGCAGTGTTAGATACACAAGAACAATCACAACACAACCAGACCCGAAAATAAACTATTTGTGTTTTAGCACAAACGTTCCCTAAACGACAGTATCGCAGAAATTACAGTATTCAGTGCCGAAGACACATGACATTCACAATATTTAACTTTAACAAAACCAGATAAACGATAATTTGTGAACACAACACATCGGATAACACTTTTTTTATATGTACATAGTTCAAAGCTTGAATTATTTCATAATTATGATACATAAAATATTCATAATAAGTAAAATAGATATGATTAAAGAGTTAAATAAATAGTAAACGATCTGTTTTTAAAAGAGAGAGTGACCAAAAAATAGAAAGGTTCACCTGCCTCAGACTGCGCCCGCCTCTCTGAGACATCAATTCTTAAGTCTCATATGCCCAGTAATTACACTAGCTCTCATTCCCCTTAGACGCAAACACAGTAATGGTTGCACACTACTGCTTTACGGCAGAATAATTGGCCTTGCCGTGTGGTGGCGGCTTAAGAGTCCCCATCTCATCATGTGGGTGTCATAAAAGTCGACAGAGGGAAATTTAAAAACAGCAGCATCTTCCTGGAACATCTAAATAAATAAACTGCGGTTGCCAACCCGCCTGCCAAGCTTGGCAACTATGCCACAATTCCACCAAAATGAGAGCAACAAACTTTTGTGGACAACAATCTATGAGGGAGGCCTATGTTCAGCAGTAGACTAGTGATAGGCTGAAATGAACTGGCCGTGCGGAATATACCTAGACGGATTTCTGCATAGGAATCCCACCGTCTAATCTTGTTTTACTTTAATATATACTGTATCGCGGTAAATATCTGTCTAGGTGAATACCGACGCAGTGCCATTATTGCGCCATAAAACAGTAAGTTGCAAACATTACTGTGTTAGCATACGTAACTTAATAACTGAGGTCTCAAGGTGTCGAGCGTGTGGTACCAAACATAAATGTTTCGTGTGACACAGAATTTATTATAGGCAGATATTGCAGGTGCCATCGGGTTGCCATGATTTGCTTATCTCAACACTTTCTTCCATAAAAACATAATTATTCAATTATTTCGCAACTAGGTAATTGGGATGCATGTAAAAAACTCATTATTTGTAAAATATATATAAACAAGCAGAGAAATAAACATCTTTAGATATATTGTTTTTTTCCATAGTGTCTGAATTGCATTAAATATTCAAATACAGAACAGCAATTACGTACACAGCTCGCCGAGCGAATGTATTCGACAATTAGTAAGTCGTTAATATTGATTGCTTTATAATAAAAGCACAAATATTGCAAGTCCCAAATCGGTATCAGAAAGACCATAATTTTTTGATACTTAATAGAAAGACTAATGAATGAAATGTAAAAAAGATTAATGAATTTAATTAATCATAATGAATTCTTTATTTTAACTCACGCTTTGTTAAAAATCTGTGTCACCATTATTAACTAAGCTGCAAAACATGCCATCTGCCGCCTGTACGTTCAGGGCTGCCGCACGAACGATTCTAGCCGCACGATTATATAAAACGAACGTTCAATATTTCCATAGATTCACATCAGTCTCGATTCATTGATTCGAGCAGCCTACATCGTTGGAATGGTTAGGTCCTTAAAATCTGAAATGATATTTAACAAATATGATGATGTCTGGCCCATTTCAACAATGGACAACTTTTTAATACTATTGGGAATTGTCGAAGGATCTATTATTTAATATATTTTTAGATAATGTATAGCAAAATTGAACCGTTTGCAAGTATTTCGCGTTAACAATAAATATTATCTACACAATTTCCAGCAAGAAATCGTTGGGATTACGCGGGTCCTTGCGCAAATATTTGGATTATAGCGGTGCGATTAAAATATTATGTAGTGGTCAGTGCTTGTTTGCATTAATTTCGGAATAGTTTACATTCGGCTTCCGCTTTGCATACAATTTGCATGAAATCTAATTGGAGATTTCCCAAACTTCACGATTCGTGCCGTCTTAATAAATATAACATTTTTACTAAATCAATGTTTGAGTTTCGCCACAATTTCTTTAATAAGACTAGTCGTAATATTGTGCGATAATGATGTGAAACAGTTTTATAAAAATCAGGGGCTAGGCGCTCGCTTTAAATTTCACAGTACGCGAGTGACCTGGATTCGATTCCCGGTGCCGGCACCACTAAAATTATTAATTGCAATTTTAACTGTTGATTTACCACGTCCTCGGCGGTGAAGGAAAAACATCGTGAGGAAACCTGCATGTCTGAGACATAAAAAATATTTCGAAGACGTGCAGTTCGCCAACCCGCATTTGAGCAGCGTGGCGGATTCTTCCTACCTCCAAAAACCCTCTCAGAAATGAGAGGAGGCCTATGCTCTGCAATGGGACATTTATAGGCTGAAACTTTACTTTACTTTTACTTTTTTATTAGAATGTTTACTCTCATGAATTGAGACTGGAGAATGGAAATTAAAAATATATTTAAAAAAAAAATATCGGTATTTTTTTTCATAACCTTGAAGTTATTTCCGTGGCGTTTTCTTTTATCGTCGAGTCAAAGGCAATGGAGATAGAACCCTGGAGTGAAATGTATGTCACTCGCGTAGAATGTTTTCACATATATGTGTGTGGTCACTTGCATAAACTGTAATTTAAGGCGACCGTCTGGCCTCTGGCTTCCTAAGCTTATGTTATAATTATACATTTTCTAAATCTTAAAAAATATGGTCCTTAGAGTCATGTACAAAAAGGTGTGTATTTTTCAGTGAAAATATATTATGTGTCATAAGCTAAAAATTAAATCGCTGTAAGGCAAAAACTTTTAAATCAATTGTACCCTACCTGTCAGACCAGCATAATGCGTCGTCGCGATACCTGTAACAGAAAATTTCAGTAAATATTGATATAGTCAATAGCGTCCTGATCAGGGCCGGCCAACCGAAGCGGTCACTCTAAACACCGAATCTGACGGCCGCCAAAATGTTAAAAATTCTGTAAAAGATATCACAGAAAAGATATGTTTGAATGTGGGAGTGTTTTTTATCAGTATCATAGTAGTAGTAGTAGTAGTAGTAGAAGTAATTAATTAATCTTTGATATTATAACACCTCAGTGAGCAGCTATAATGGGAAATCTCAATGAAAATTTCGAATTATGCAGTCAAAATTATGAGTTTTTCTATTTTTAATCAACTTCCATAGTTCATTGCCTAAGTCGATTAATCATGAAGAGTGCTTAAAACACCTGGCGCACTTCTGAAAATAAGCTAGGGCCAATCTTGTTTAAAGTTTATATGAAACTAGCGGACCCGACAGAAGTTGTCCTGTCCGAACGTTGGCTTGCCTGCTGTTAACAGATTCAGCAAACGATTTTTCGATATTCGAATTATCGATAAAGTATATACGGAGTGACTTTTGTCATTTTCCTAGAACTCTATCGCAGCGCCACCTACCGGGTCCAATTCTAAATCTAAACCATCCAGGGAATCACACAAACACACACAAAAAAATTCATCAACATCGGTCCAGACGTTTAGGAGGAGTTCAGTGACATACACACGCACAGAAGAATTATATATATAAAGATATTAAAAACTTTAATGATTTGACTAATTGACTTTTACGGATTTTACCCGTCGTTTCGAGCGCTCTACAGCACCCATAGTCACAGCAGGACTAAGATATTTAAAGTCCTGATGTTCTACATGATTTTGATTTTTATTTTTGGTCCATTCTACGCAGAATA
The DNA here is from genome assembly GCA_019845155.1 of Luehdorfia chinensis. Taxonomy (NCBI): domain Eukaryota; kingdom Metazoa; phylum Arthropoda; class Insecta; order Lepidoptera; family Papilionidae; genus Luehdorfia; species Luehdorfia chinensis. Next base: position 1,793,980 of record JAHVAK010000612.1, read on the forward strand.
GGCTTACTGTGTCTTGAACTCATGCAGTGGTATACTTGGTTTTTAATTGTATTATTTTAATAATGTGATTCCTGGCCGGTGGTAGTACCTTACCATCTTCTCTATTGAAATTGGGGTTGTTACTTTCAGCAGCATCGCGAATCATCCTTGGTTGAAATCGGTGTTCTTTTGCAAGGATTTGTGGTTTATGAAATCCGTAAGAACGGTATGGTTAGGATGATCCAGAACATCCACAACGGAATCTTCAGAAGTTACAAACTCTGTATTTACGTCTAGTATACTTTTAAATTTCAATATGGCGACTGCGTGGCCTATCGGTGAGAAATATGCACTACGCCATGGGTTTGAATTCCAGTTAGAGACAACAATTGTGCAAAAAACAAATGGTTGGTTTTCGGGTCTGGTTGTGTTATCGTTGTTGCGTGTCTTTGACACTGCATCCTGCATCATTTTATTAAATGGATTAGAAAGTACTTATATATTTTTTTAATATTCTACCGTCTGTCTGTTTGTCTGTCTATTTGTTCCGGATAATCTCCGAAACGGCTTGACCGATTTTGACGGGACTTTCACTGTCAGATAGCTGAAGTTATAAGGAGTAACATGGGTTATTTTTATTTTAATAAAAAATAATAAGAGAGATTAGATATTAAATAAATGAACCGCGCGCTACATACCGAACATTACCGAGAAGGGCCGAACTGTTAATGCTCAGATAAGCGTGGTACGATGCTGTATGGCGAATTCATGTGGTCGGTATTTTACGCGGGCGAAACAGCGGGGCAGTGCTAGCAAATAATTAATAAAGTACAGGCGAAATATGTCAAACTGAAAAACACAGACTAGTGATGGAGAGCAGCGTCTAGGGCACGCATCGCATGGTACTGCAGTCGCCGATGCGCCAGCCAGGCATAGTTCAGCAGTGGACAAATAATAATAAGTTTATTCACACACAAAAATATAATATAAAAACACAATTTTAATTACATTACCAGTACAATATTCTTAAAATCTGCAAACTGTAATCACTGAATCCTGTGCTAGGATAGACAGTAATGAAGGAAAGAAAGTTAATTTGCTAAGATCAGCATGCAAAATATGAAATTGTGTATACAGGGTTTTCGTTCACTCCTTCTCAGAAAAAGTAGGTTGTGATAGGTAGTTGAAATAGAAGCCTGCCACGGGCTTCTATTTATTATTATTTATTTTTATTATATTATTTATTTATTTATTATTATTTATTTATTTATTATTGTTTATTTTACTTATTTTTACGTTTTTTTTAATGCTGCGGCAGAGTAATATGTCTTAGGTTTATGTAGTTTGTTGTATGCACGGGACTCTATTAAAGTCAAAGAGTTCGAGAGTCGTGAGTTCGTAACATAATAATTTAAGATGAAGTTTCAAGTTATCTTGAATGAAAAACCAAGTACGACACTCCTCATTAAGCCAAATTTTTTGAGCTTTACAGACGAGTACGGCAAGCTGCCCGACTGTGTGTGCCAGAGCGTATGTTAATCTAATTAGGTATAACATGCTGATAGAATTAAATGTTTTGAGCAGCAAAACGATGTATTTTTGTCAGTTTAATGTAGTATTGCCTGTTCGGCCGTGCTAGCCAATTTTATATAGAATTGTATATATGGTATACAAAAAAACATTTTATATTTTGGATGCGGATCTTAGCAAATTAAATTTCTTTCCTTCATTGTAATGGATTTCCGCAAAGTAACGCCTAATTCTATTAACTAGGATAAACTGTGTTATAGGAGTCAGTGTTCTTCATATTTCTTCTTGCCTTTAGTGTACCTTATAATTTTCTAGGTTAATGCTAATGTATATAAAAGTAAAGTAACAGCCTATAAATGTCCCAATGCCGAGCAGAGGCTTCCTCTCATTTCTGAGAGGGTTTTGGAGTCGGGAAGGGTCGTATGTCTTCGAAATATTTATTATTCCTCAGACATGCAGGTTTCCTCACGATGTTTTCCTTCACCGCCGACCACTTGGTAAATCAGCACTTAAAATTGCAATTAACAATTTTAGTGGTGCCGGCACTGGGAATCGAACCCAGGTCACTCGCGTACTATGAAATTTAAAGCGAGCGTCTAGCCCCTGGGCTAGAACGGCTGTAAATGTAAGTAATTTATACTAAAATCTTTAACGCATTCATAAAATGCAAATTAACATAACAAAACAAATATTTTACCGTAGACCAGCTCAACATAAATACAGAACAGATTATCATCGGGATCGCGTTAATTAATAAATTACATCGAAAACGGTACAACGAGATGAAATAAAAACCTTTATGCACTTGATATTTATTACTTGTGTATTCAAAAAAGTATACCTTCAATCCTTTTATCGTAAGTGAAATGGGCATCGATGCTTTTCATGTTTACAATAACATAAAAACATAAAGCTAGATGAGGCACTACCACCGACAAACATCGATTTCTTTTTAATTATTTTCCCTTTTTTTATTCAATAATAATTTTATAATCTATGTGAATGTATATTTTAAAATTAACCAACAATTAAAACTACGTCAAATTATCAGTTGTTTTTGTTGTTGTTTTTTATTGTAAGATTTACACATGACACAAATCAAAATCCATAGGAATGTTACTGGTGGTAGGATTCCTATGAAGGAATCCGTCTAGGTAGGTACCATTCCAGGGCCAGTAATTCCGCCGTGAAGCAGTAGTGTGCAAACATTAAGAATGAGCCGTAATGAATTCTGATGAAACTTTGTTCCAGATTTCCTTACTATTATTGTCACTGATTTTTACAAACGATAATTTAAATAACTTTCATATCGTTTTTCATATTAGAATATTTAAAACATATTTCTCGCAACTTATCTTTCACAGTTTTGCATTATTTCAACATGTATTCAGAGATTCAAGAGACTTAATGGCTGTCCACAAACTTAATTTAAATAACTTAAATACTAAACACTTAACTCTATTCTTTCTATTATTAGCTCTTCCTGCAATCTATACATCCATGACCTAGACTATTTTCAAAGTCTACGACCTCCCAGGCGTTAAATGAATAATTCAAAATGAACGCCGGGCAAGTACAGGCTACATTATTAATAACTGGCTAACGCATTACCGCTGAGCGAAGTAGGACTTGCAAACTGCACTGATGGAATGCCAACCCGACGGACAAACGTACCGGTGACGAACGATCACTTTCTGCTAGTTTTTGCCGTCGGTTTTACACGGGTTATAAGTTAAGGATAGAAGGCAATAATGTTGCTAACGAACACAAATGCCGATATTACAATAATTTTCTTCAGTCAGATTTTCTTCCTGCTCCTTTAAATTATTTTATAGAGATTCACGTGGTCATCTGTCTGTTTGTATAAAAGTAAAAAAAAAGTAACAGCCTATAAATGTCTCACTGATGAGCACAGGCTTCCTTTCATTTCTGAGAGGGTTTTGAAGCCGAGAAGAATCCGCCACGCTGTTCCAATGCGCGTTGACGGATCTTCGAAATATTCTTTAATTTCTCATACATGCAGGTTTTCTCACGATGTTTTCCTTCACCGCCGACCACTTGGTAAATCAGCACTTAAAATTGCAATTAACAATTTTAGTGGTGCCGTCACCGCGAATCGAACCCAGGTCACTCGCGTACTGTGAAATTTAAAGCGAACGCCTAGCCCCTGAGCTACCACGGTATAGTGGTAAGTATCCCCGCCTGTCTGTTTGTATACTTATATATTTTAGACAATGTAATATTGCATTACTAATGTTGCTTTATACGCTCCAACTAAGCTTAACAATTTGTGGTAAGAGACGGGCTACGACTACATTCGAATCGTGGGCTCGAACCTGCGACGTTGTTCCGCAATACCTTGAACCATCTATTGGCACTAATTATGTTTTTAAATGATATTAATGCTTGTTATAAAATACAATTTCTTAACAGCTTATATATCTATTGCAGATTCATTGGTCAACCTAACAGAATGCATCATCATCGTCATTTCATATTATCAGTAGTCCACTGCTGAACATAAGCCTCCAACATAGATTGCCACAAACGTTTGCAGCTCTCATTTTGGGGGGTTTCGCCATAGTTGCGACGTTTGGTGGGCGGGTCGTTAACCTCAGTTTATTTTATTAAGATGTTCATGGAAGATGCTCCTGCCCATCTACTGCTTAAGAGAATCTGCTACCCCATCACATCACGTGGGGGTCATAAAAGTCGGCAGAGGGAACATCAACACTTACAGTGTTGTAATAATAGTAACAGCTTTTTCTTACCATCGAAATACAAAGTAACGCAATTTTCAGAAAACAGGCTTTTTTTAAAAGCTTTTTGTAGTTAACTTTCTTTGTGACATATTTCTTCGTTGTGAAACTTTTAGTAGAATGAAATATCGTTGTATCATTCATTAACCGCTGGCCGTTATCTTGATCGTTACACGCGATACCTTATTATGAGTTTACAATTTAGTTACGAATCGTTTCTACCAGAGTTGTTAATAAACTAAATAAGACTACATAAATTATTCTCCGAATAAATAATAGTACAAATGATAATACAATTAAATGAATATATACTACGAATTCGGTAAAATATAAAGACATTATTTTTAATTTTTCTGTATTAACATTTCAACGAATTTGTTGACTCAAATTTGCTTGAGAGCAATTGTACGTGAGCCGTGTTTTATAGAGCCATATTTTAAATGTCCACAACTCATAGGGCAAGTATATTAGCCGCTAGGAGAAGCACAAAACTCCTATCTATATCTTATAGCGCCCATAATCAATTACTTGGCCGATAGGTGTCCGGCAGAGTAGAATAGCACCTACCTCTTTCCAACCGAGGTGTCGTAAGAGGCAACTAAGGTAAGGTAATACATAAAGACATTATTCGTGCAGAATAACATTTATCATTATTCGTGAAAAATTGGCTAATTGTATCTAAAAATTGGGTCGCCATCCATCAAAAATGATAATCGGGCTTTGGATGGACCGGAAGAAATTTGTCCTACAATGACACCAAATGGCTCATGTGGTGTTCGCGGTTTCGCGTGACACACTGCGCCCGTCCCCCTGAGGCGTCAGTTCTTATGTCTCACACTCTTCCACTAGCACTCAATGCCATCCAGACCTAAACACAGTAATTCTTGCCCACTACTGCTTCACGGTAGAAACCATCATATTACAGAGCACACAATTTCATATATTAAACAGAAAAAATAATTGGTCGGAATTATCCAAAAGCTAATTTAAATTAAGTTTATTGAAGCTAACTATAAATCGAATCACAAATTGCTCTATCAAGCGCAAGTCGGATAATTGCTAATACGTCCCAGGCTTTACCAAGAAAATTGTAATTTATAATTCACAAGAAATTACAAGATTACTGTAACATTATGTTGGAATAATTTAGTTTGTTCACTAAATTTTATTTTAATAACCTAGAGCGTTAACAAGGTAATATTAAAACAATCTACGGTAAAAAAATGCTTCACAGCCATTTTAAAATTATAATACTTCATTTATTTTCTGTTCGTGAGCAAAAATCACTGTACTTAGAGATCAATAGAGTTGTTAGCTTCATATTTTTAACATGTTGATATCGATGTAATTTATATATATAAGATCAATGTTATAAAATTTCTCCGATAAAACTAAATATAAAAATATTTTATTTTTCGATTTGTTGTCAAAACATTTCTTTGAGCAAACACCGAGTATTTACCTGATCTCAAAACAGTTTTCAAATAAATAAATAAATCTTAAATAGCTTCAGCAAAGTTTGAGTAGTTTTGAAATTATAGACGTTCAGACAGATTGTTGCAAGCTGTCTGAATAGGTAGGGTAGGTGCCCATGTGATTTTTCTGTCTCTTAGATTATAAAATAAGGTAACTGAAATTGAACAGTAGTATGAACCGGGATATATTATTTAATAGTCAAGGAAACTAGGAATTGACTATATAAAGAGTTCAAAGATATTCTTGTAAGGTTACTATATAAATCTTAGTGTAATTTACACACATACATACAGTCGCGTCTTTTTCACATTTAAGGAATAGGCCACACACGTAGCCCATTGTTCGCCCCCGTGGGAAACACGTCGTGACGGGTGATGAACCACTTCGCCGCCATTTTGGTACGAGTCATAAAAAATCCTATTCCCCATTCCATGCCCACGATCAGTGCAGTGACAGTATTGCTTATTATGGTGTTATTCTGCACGAATAAAGGCTGTCCGTACAATACCTTAGTCGCCTCTTACAACACCTCGGTAGGAAAGAGGTAGGTGCTGTTCTATTATACGGTAATATATATAAATACGACGTGTGGTGGCGGCCGAAGAGAATCTACCACTCCATCTTATCCCTTGGGTGTCGTACCAGGCGACAGTGGGAAAATTTAAACCAGGAGATGGGCCGAAGAGAATATAGATTATAGATCTGTGGGGGAGGCCTATGTTCAGCAGTGAACTAGTGATAGGCTGAAATGATGATGATGATGATGGTGACATAAATAAACAATACCATTACATATGCCATTACCATACCATTGCGTATTATTAAACATTGCTGCTACCGCCCGCCGTAGGTGCGTTTTCAGCATAAACACCCAAACCAAGAACCCGCCACCTATACCAAAATCCAAACGTTTGACCACTGCGCCAAGCGAACCGCATATTACATTCGTTTCCGCGTGCATTTTCAGAAAGATTTGCCCATAATAAACCCGCCTTGGTACTTGAGCATGGTGCCGTTACCCTCGCACTGACGATATTCCCATCACCAGTCTGCAGTATTTTGAGATCAGTGTATCCGTAATAATTTTACTCCGTCAGTCGACCGCTAGAGCTTCGTTCGTTAAGCAGTGGTCCACTGCGTACAGGTTCGGTTCATATAGGAGAAAACGTTGGTATATTTCCCCACTAACTATAACTAAAACCTTCAATACCCGACAGTGAACAGATCTAAGAGTTCATTGTTATTCATACAAATATAAGAACTCCATACAATCTGTTCTGAAATTTTATTACAGGCGAGCGACAGAGTTCGTACAAATAACTCGGTAACACCGCATCTGTATGCGAGAGCAACGTTTCACAATGTTAGAACGGAACTGAACCTCACGAATATTTGTTGTTGCGTTTTTTTATGTATACGTATGGATATAGGTACGATTTGGGTGTAAGCGTAGATTGTTTGTGTTTTAGGTAAATCAATTAAAGTAGAGCTGAACTGTAAAACAATACTAATAAACTCAATTTTTTAAATATTAACATATTAGTTTTATTAATTTTATTATTAACTAGCTGATGCCCGCGACTTCACGCGCGTGGATATAAACATTTAAAAGGATATAGGTTTTCTAACATAACGGATTTTCGGGATAAGAAGTATCATATGTCCGTGTCCAGGATGCAAGCTGTCTCTGTGCCGAATTTCGTTAAGTTTGGTTGAATGGTTGACTTGTGAAAAGGTTACAAACAGACAGTGGGACTGAGAGAGTTACTTTCGCATTTATAATATTAGTATGGATTATAAGTAATGCGTTAGATTGTAAATACCGAAATTCGCTTATAATATTTCCATTGAGTATGCTATCAAACAGAGCGGCAACTGGGAGCATCGACTAAGGTGGCAAAACCTGAGGAAAAGAATTAGGAAAACCAAAAAGAAGTTAACAAGCTATCACAGGAAAATTTCTATGTAACACCACAGTGTGCCTATAACCCTGAGACGTAAGCTCTCAAGTCTCATATGCCCAGTGACTACGCTAGCTCACAGTGCCCTTCAAACCACAGTAATGTTTGCAAACTACTGCTTCACGGCAGAATAACTGGCCCTGGTGTGGTACCTATCTAGACGGATTCCTGCATAGGAATCCTACCACCAGTGCTCACGTCCTCACATTCTTCCATATAAATTACATAAAAATGTGATAGTAAGAATAATATACAGATCGTATAAAAAGCGTAACCATGCGGCATATCAAAAACTTTTATTATCATTTTCTTCCTTTAACCAATGCAAAACATACTCCTCTGTCAAATACTAATTGTGTAGAAACATAGATAGCATTCTAACCAATTAGTCACCGTAGTGAGGGCTTTAAGAGAATAAGCGAGGAATTTATTTAATTCAAAACTTTACAGAAAACTTTTAACAATTATTTCAGCTAATAGTTTTGTGGGTTAAATTTAAGACTTCCTTATGAAATCGCATGGCATCGTCATTCACCTCCTGTAAAATCTTTCCCCGGAAATAAATGGACACCTCACTCATGTGTAATAAAGGCATCATGGCGGACTCCTCGGCTCCTTAACTTTCAAAAATTAAATAGTTCCTGTACCCAAGTAAGGCCTTTCTTTTTCACATCAACTGACAAAATACCAATATCGCGCACACATGTTTTACACCCCGTAAAATTTTTAATAAACACCTTCCCACGGAGGGCGTTTGTAAATTTGAGAAATGAAATATGTCGAACAATAATCTTTATGAACGTCGATGCGACCGTAAATATGGCTCCCGTTCTTATTACGAGCCCACAAATGATGCGTCGTTCTTGCTGTTATCATATTTTGTCTACAGATTTTATTAAAAATATTTAAGAGAACGAATTCTGTCTGTACTGGATCGTATTCTTTAATACCGATATTATACTATTGCGAAAGCTTTAAGAAATTAAATGATTTTTATCGAAAGTGCTTCCCCTGATCGATTTCTACCTTCTTCATACATCTTCCACTTAATGACCAGTAGGGCACATTATAATCCCCTAAATACAGATGCACTTAACTGTCTTCACTCTCCGATGTAATAATAATAAGCTATAGTAATATCTCCGATGTAATAATAAATAAGCTTAAGTGATAAAATCGGAAGGTTCTGATAAGTACGACATTTTCAAAGATTTTAAAACGTTGAATAATTTCAGATTTAGCGTTTTTTTTTTAACTGCTACTTAATAATTAATTTTAAGTAGTTCTTAGTTGCCAGTTTCATCAAAAAGTGTTTGGACGTGTTACTAAAGGTAAAAAACCTGTGAAATGCAAAATTTTAAAATAGTTGAAAAAGACTAACTAAAATTTTTCACGTATAAGTACGGCTCATTCAAACCCGAAAACAATAATTTGAGTGTTGCACGAATATTGAGCAGGAATGAAAAAGTCAAGCTATCATCATTGGTTAGAAAACGTGGAGAATTTTTCGAATATGGCTTCATATTATAAACCGAGGAGTAATTTCAGATTTAGCATTTTTTTTCAAACTGCAACTGATTTAAATAGACAATTTCATCAAAAAGTATTTGGGCATGTGATTAAAAGTAAAATACTCGTACTATCAAAGGGAAAATTTTAATAAACTATTTGAATATAATCTAGGATTTTATCGGTTTTGTGCAAAGTAAAGAAAACGGTAAAAAAATTCTTAAATTTAAAACAACATCAATTGAAATCCATCACTTGATTGACAAAAATAGCTTAATTTTGGACTAAAATTGGGACACTCTTATTTTAATTACGAAAAATGCTTATAATAATAAAAAGTGTTAAGCAAGAATATCATCGTCAAGGCGATGATGATGTTAAGAATCTATTGGCTGGACATAAACCTCTTTCAAAAAGAGAGGTTTGCCGTATTCATCACCTTCGCACTTTATTAAACGTTCCTGCTTATCTTATTCTTATCTTATCTGTACCGGACTGTATCTCTTAAGTCTGACACTTTTTTTTACGCCTTAAGTGAATTTTTACGATCAGGGAAATAAATATTGTGGCAAAATTTCTTACATTATTGTCAAACGATAAGCATATAATTGCGTGGTAAGGAAAAAACTGTGCTCGTTTTTTTTGTTTCTCTGCGAGATAAAATCCGTAACGATGCTATCCGGAGCAGAACTAGAGTAACTGACATTGTATTGGTAAGCTCTTAATATTCTCTTGACAATCTCTTAGTATTGGTAAGCTGAAGTGGCAACTGGCCGGCCGTATAGCTCGCAGAAATGATAACCGTTGGGGAAAAAAGGTTCTCGAGTGGCAGCCTCGTACTGAAGGACGTAGTGTTACTCCCACTAGATAGAGCGATGACCTGTACGGTTGCAGTCGATAGATGCGGCTTAAGAGAATCTATCACCCCATCTCATACCTTGGGTAACGTAAAAGTCGACAGTGAGGAAATAAAAACCAGGAGATGGGCAGCAGTATCTTCCTGGAGCATCTGGGCAAATAAACTGCGGTTGCCAACCCGCCAGCGAAACGTGGCAACTATGGCAAAATCCCCCTAAATGAGAGCTACTACCTTTTGTGGTACTCCATAGGGAGGCCTATGTTTAGCAGTGGACTATTGATAGGCTGAAATGATGATGATGACGATGATGAGATGCAGGTGGATCAGAACCGTGTTTTGCGGCAATCTGTGGGGGAGGTCTATGTTCAGCAGTGGACTGGTTTGGACTGAAATGATGATGATGATAAAGCTTTTAATAAAAGTAATTTTAAACAATAAAATCATATTACATAAAGTGAATCTCGTGCACAAATCTTAGCCAACACACATTAGAGTTGTGAACACGATCGAGTGCGTTCCGAAGTTTAACGCCATAAAACGTAATGGAATTTAGTTTAGCAACGTCGGAGGAGAGCAATTGTCAACACCCGTGCTCCCGTTTTGCATTTTATAACATCCATTCGGCGTTTCCGAACGCTTTGTTGACGCGGTAATGTCGCGCAATTTTAAGTTTCAAAAATGTTCTTGAAAATGCAAACACACGTTCATTTGAAAGGTAAAGTTTCAAATGTTCGTCGTGCGCTTCATTTTTCATTTCGTTTGTGAATTTTTTTTAAATTACTTGATAGGCTTCTGAGATCAAGGTTCCTTTTTTCAAAATCTATATCTATATTTGAGGTTGTAGTAAAATAACACTAGCTGCTATTAATGGCATATTCTTTATTAACGTTGATTAATAATCAACATTTAATATTTTTAATTATAACAATTAAAGTGGGAAAAATATATGCTAAGAGCATATACCTGGTCCAATTCTATGAAATCTAATAATTTTGTAAGACGATAATGTTGTTAATAGACATGATGATAACCAACTTAGAGCACGGCGATATCCGGTTAACGAACATAATTATTCATCTGCGTATAATATTACTGGAATAAATATTAGAGCAAACCCATTTTATTGTTTTATACTTAAAAATAAATATTACAAAACTTCCTGAAATCCTACATAAACCGATCTAGGTTTCCGCAATAACGTGCACAATTACCAAAACCACTGCTGCTACCGGGAACCGGTAGTAATTAAACACAGTATAGCCAAAAAGTAGGCGTAGAACAAGATGGGCCATGGTTCTCAAAATCAGGGTAATCCATATTATTTAAATATCAATTTGCAGACGAATCCTCGCAAAAAATATTTGCTTGTCTCCCGTTACTGTATTTCTGCAAAGTAACACCTGGTTTTATAAACAACACTATCTGTCGGAGCTTGCGTTGGCTTTTATCAAACTATGTTTTTTAAATGTTTGTTATGTTTTTTGGCGCAAACCTTGAAATTTAATTAAAAAAAAATGCTTTCCTATAGTGACACAGTTGGTTTTGGAAATCATCAAAATACAGATTATTAAAATTTGAATTATTTCTTTAACTTAAATCGTGTTTACTGTGTCTTTAACTTAACTTAAACCGCAATCGCAACTTTATTATATACTTCATTTTGTTTTAATCGCAGGTAAGTACACACAACTTTGATAACACAGTTGAAGACATTAATATAATAACATTTTACCAAGGAAATGTAAAAGCCGTGTGGTGGTAAAAGGCGAGTAAGGAATTAAACTGCACTGTGCACCCAACAGCGCATGGTGGCGATGGGCTCACCATCTATCACACCAAGTGCATTATATTGTTTTGGTGAAACGTGGATTGTGGCAGTCATCTGTTTTTGCAGTGAGTGCCATGTCTCTGACTACCCCTAATGGGATACAATCGTGATCTCATGTATGTATGTATGAAAATGTAAAAAACTAAAGTTTCATAACAAAGTAACGAATACACATAAATAACAATTAAGTTCTAAAAATCATGATAATAGTATAAGCATGTTTTTAACACAAGTCATTGCAAAAATTCCAGCTCTGGTTGTTTTACAGGTAAAAAGTTATAATGAGAAGAAATTATTTTTAAAACGTGGTTATAATGACAAACATTTCTATCTAGTATTTAGATAATACTGTAAACCTGCGGGAAGCGGGGTAATAGGTAGCATTTCAAAACTATCTATGGCTTACTTCTCAAGTAATTTCTCATCCTTACGAGAAACGTCTAAATAAACATACACATCAAACTAAAATTCTTTTATCTGGCCTCATCTGTCACACATTTTAGAGAGATTTTAAGGCGCCAATAGCCGGACTACGCAGCTGCGAACCATGACGGTCGCAGGATCGAATCCGCCGTTCGACTATTGCCGTAAAACATCTTCTAGCACAAGCTTTTAAGCTTAGTTGGAGTGGTTAACATGAATATTAGTAATGCTAGTATAAGATAATTTCTTACTTACTGCGGTAGCGCAACAACCCAAAGTGAGTCTTGGTCTCCGCTACAACAGAATACATAATGCATCCCGATATAGATATTTCCAGGTAACGAACATTTTATTTTAATGAATATATAACAAAAATAATCATTACATGCTTCGTTATTTACACCCTAAATTAATTAATCAAGTAATGTCTGTATGAGAGAAATAAACAACACGTGGGTCGGACAGAACAACGTCATCGTCATGTTTGAATCTAAATTATCCAATTTGGCGCACGTTTCGCGTAGCGCCACGCGTTCAGCTAACTGATGGCATAAAATTACCATTCGGCACATACTTACCCCGCTTTACTATCATAAAGCTATTTTGATGTAAAATCGACTTTTGGTTGCGGGTTCGATTCCCGCACGGGACCTATATTTTTATTATTATTCCGGATCTAGGTGTTTTTGCCAGTTTTCATCCAAAACGTACCAATAATAGGAGAAATCTGAGTGTGGCCTAGTGTTTTAAAGAAAAATAATATGCATTCATTTTAAAACCTGTAATGTTTTCGTCATCATTATTTAGCAATCTATGGGGAGGCCTATGTTCAACAGTGGACTAAAATAGGCTGAAATGATGATGACGACCTGATGTCTGCAGGTGTATCATCATCATGTCACAAACTTTGAATACCTAATTTTTACATTCCCCTTACCTACCCTTAATCCCATTCACCTCCAAGGTCAGAAAATTAAGGTTATGGAAATATTCTGAAAAACAATAAGAAAGAACGAAAACTTAATTGGCTGAGCACGATGACAATATATACACAATGAAATTTTTACACTTTATTAAAAAATAATAAAAACATAAAATAAAGTCCACCTTAAAACTGAAAGTATTTAAATTCAAAACAAAATCGCATTTTGTATTAGTATGGCCGACTCAAATAGGTGTCCACTGGCTGTACTAGAGCCTAAAGTTCACACGAAATAATTTATAAAAAAAAATTGACAATAACTTTACAGGGATCGGAAACCATTGTTTTTTTTTTATTGGAAAAGGTGACGAGACGAGCTAAACGTTCACTTGATGGTAAGTGCAACGTTTGCGCATAACGAATGCTGCGTCGCTCTGAACATTTCTGTGTGATGGCACACTGCGTTTGTCACCGTGAGACATAAGTTCTTAAGTCTCATATGCCCAGTGATTACGCTACTTTATTACTTACTAGATTACTAGCTCTCAGTGTCGTTCAAACCGAAACACAGTAATGTTTGCAAACCACTGCTTCACGGCAGAAAAACTAGTCCTGGGGTACCCCTAGGTAGGTACCACGTAGACGGATTCCTACATTGGAATCCTAACAATACGAATATTTGTGGTAGATACGGACACACGAATTGGGCATCGTGTTCTTACGTTTTCCTATATTAAATGAAACTGAATTTACGTATTTTGACGCTTTTCTTTCACTATTTAGTACCTATGTCAGTATTACCTACGACTCAGTCCCCCCGTGATCACGAGTGCTGCAAACCGTTCGGAACGTCGGGTAATCAATAATAAAATTAATTAAATTTAGTTTTATTCAATGTATAGTATTATTGTTTTACCTGGAATTGGCAATACTCTATTAAACTTGATCCGTGTCTGTGAACACACTTGAACTCGGTCGAATGTCCACATTACGATTGTGTACACGATCGTACTTAAAAAAAAATTAAAACCTTGTCAAAGAATATATAGGACCGAAGAAATTATTTGTATCAAAATACAAAAAAATTACGACTAATTTTTTTCTTCTTCATCAGCCTGTTAAATCCTTGGCCTTGTGGTTAGAGTACCTGACTTCTACGTCGTAGGTCTTGAGTTTGAATCCCAGTCGAAGCCAATATTCGTGCAAAAACACGAATTGTTGATTTTCGGCTCTGGTTGCTTGTGTTGTGATTGTCTCCGCGTTTCCGACAATGCATCATGTGAACGTTTTGCTCGTCACTTTATCCAATAAAAAATAAAGAAATGGTATTTTTTTCGTTGTTTAGTTATTACGTCTCCTGACGAAAATTATAAGATTTTCCAGGCACTTACCTCAGTCGACTCTTACAACACCCATGGGATGAGATAGTTTATTTTCTTAAGTCGACACAACACAGATATCATTATTTAATAAATTGTTTTAATTTTCTAACCAATTTTTCTGCCGATATGATACGGATACGCGGATAGATAGTCCGGCAGATTAGAATAGCACCTACCTCTTTCCTACCGAGGTGTCGTAAGATGCGATTAAGGTATTGTATGGACGGCCTTTTTTCGTGCAGAATAATACTATATGCAATGATGTCACTGTACTGATTGTAGAAAAGCAACGGAAAGTAAGAATTTTTTGAATAGTATCGAAACTATGGCGACCTGGTTAACTACCCGTCATGTCCCGTTACTCATTATATGGGAAAAAGGCGTGATTATCATTATATGTATGTCATTTCCTAACTAAGCCACGGCGCCAGGTGAGTAACTTTAACGCATTACCTTTTCGTTTAGTATAAATATGCGACGGGCGGTGGCAACCATTTTTAATTGCACACTATGGTATGGTATTATTTATATATTTCATCATCATCATCATTTCAAGCTATCACTAGTCCACTGCTGAACATAGGTCTCTTCCAAAGATTGCCACAAAAATTTATAACTCTCATTTTGGGGGGGACTTCGCCATAGTTGCTACGCCTGGCAGGCGAGTTGGCAACCGTAGTTTATTCATTCAGATTACTCTAGAATGATGCTTCTGCCCATCTTCTAGTATTATTTTTCTCTCTGTCGACTTTTACGACACCCACGGTTCCAGATGGTGTGGTAGATTCTCTTAAGCCGCCAACACTCGTCACGATTTTTTTATTTGATATTTATTATTTGAGTACTCATTGTTATTGACGACCGCGTGGCCTAGTGGTCAGAGTACCTGACTTCTACGCCGCGGGTCCTGGGTTCGAATCCCAGCCGGAGCCAACATTTGTGGCTAAAACACAAATTGTTGGTTTTCAGGGTCTGGTTGTGTTGTGTTTGTCCCCGTGTTTTCGACACTGCATCCTAGCCTACCTCCGATCTTATCGCATCAGCGTTACATCGGGCGCGGGTAGGTTGGGACGAGTGAGTGTCTCTGTGTATGCGCGTACACTTGTGGCACTATAATATCTCTTGCGCAGTTGATGGCTCTCTACAATGGATTCGGAAGTTGTCGCCAGTGGTCGAAATCGGCTAGAAGAACATCATCACATCACTCATTGTTATATAATCAGATTCATTTTCGAACAAACATAAACATTATTTACTTTTTTTAAATGTCTGTCAATATTTCCAGGTATATAAGCAGCCTACCTTCGTGCAGAAAGACTTCAAGGTTTCGATCGACAGCAAAATGATAGTTCACTTTAGTGAAAATTTGCTGGACTGTTGGAGACATAGCGTAAAGTACTATTATGAACGCACGCATACAAAAATAATTGTAGATACAAATTTAAAACTGTTTATTATATTTGACGACCGCGTGGCCTAGTGGTCAGAGTACCTGACTTCAACGCCGCGGGTTCCGTATTCGAATCCCAGCCGAAGCCATAATTTGTGCAAAAACACAAATGGTTGATTTTCGGGTCTGGTTGTGTTGTGAATATGAAATTTATGTCTAATATGAGAAATGCTACTGTGCGGCATCGTTTTAACTAAGAAAATAAACCTAATCTCTACACGTATTATTTTTATTAAGTGAATACCTAAACTTCATTCTGATATAACTTAGTCTACGCCGTCTTTAAAACAGGTCTCGAATATACAGACAAACAGACAGTGCAAATGTTTGTTCGCGGCAATTTGCAGCCGACGGTACAGCCACGGCCCACTCAGCGGGAACTCAGTAATTAAGCAACTAATTTTAACCGAGTACGGTCTTACTTAGAATATAATATGCTTTAAGTACTTCTAACAACACTAACATATGGTTAACAAGTGTAGTAACGGCCTTATTAAAACCCCACTGCGGGGTAAGGGCCCACTCTTTTTTATAGATAAGTAAAGGTTAGTTACGCAGTGCGTGGTAGCGGACTCTTCGTGTTCAGATATTTTTTTTTATTTCCTTAATGTGCCAGTTTCTTCCTGTAACCTTGACGTTTAGGAAATGGTAAAAAGTAATTATTAACCCATACATGTCTCACAGCTTTTTTTATGGTAGAAAGTACCGTGATGAACAAATCCTTTACTTTTTTTTATTGGATTAAGTGATGAAGCGAGCAAAATGTTCACCTGATGGTAAGTGCAACTTCACAGTGCAGTGTCAGCCAGAGAATTTCTGTGTGACACCACACTGTGCCCATCACCCTGAGACATAAGTTCTTAAGTCTCACATGCTCAGTGATTACGTTAGCTTTCAATGCCCTTCAAACCGAAACACAGTAATGTTTGCACACTACTGCTACGTACTGCCACGGCAGAATAACTTGCACTGGAGTGGTACCTACCTAGACGGACTCCTGCATAGGAACTTGATTATAAGTGCAACTTCTATCCATAACAAATGACGACGGCTTAGACGTCACAGTACCTGACTTCTATACAGCGGGACCTTGGTTCGAATACACCCGGAGCCAATATTTATGACACACACAAATTGTTGGTAAAGGTGTCTGGTTGTGTTGTGATTGTTGTTAAAACGCACTCACGATACCCGGAGAAATCTTATTGTGGGGCCAAGTTATAAAGAAAATACTGTATCCACAGATCATTTCTGTATGGCACCACACTGCGCTCGTCTCAATGAGACAACAGTTCTCATATACCCAGTAATTATACTAGCTTTCAGTGTCATTCAGACCGAAACCCAGTAACGTTTGTGTACTACTGCTTGACGGCCGAGCAACTGGCACCGCGGTGGTATCGAGCTAGAAGAGCTCTTGCATAGGAATCCTACCACACAACTTCCTTTTTGAGAGGGTTTTGTAAGAAGGAGTTCCACGCTGTAGCAACTTGGACTTTACATGGCGTCAAGATATTTTAAATTTAGACATGCAGATTTCCTAACGATATTTCCCCACACCGTTGAGCACGTGGTAAGTCGACACTTAAAATTACAATTAAATATTTTAATGAAGCCTGCATCTTTGATTCGAATTAGGTCAATGGCGTAATCTGATGTTTAAAACGATCGCTTGGCTAATTAACTACCTGGGCTGATGGTTAAATGTTAAAAGTTATTTTAGCGGTACTAGCACCGGGAGTCTAGTAGTACTAAAGGAATACACTATATAGTACTAATACGCGAAAGTAATACGCAATGTAGTCGATATACTGCTCTTGGGAAAGCAATGAGGAGAAAGAATTTTATTTAACTGGTACCAAAAGAACGGCGGCTTGGTTTGCCACCCGCCACGTTTCGTTTTCCGCGGGGACAAAAAGTGGGCTACGTGTGTCGCCTCTGCCTACTGCTTATATGGGAAAAAGGCATGTATGTATATATATGTATGTCATGTTACTACGATTACATCTCATTAGAGTAGTTTTAAGTTAAGAGTTAAGTGTCTTTTTTATAGTACTATCCAAAGACTAAGCCCGTTCTCCTGATGGTGGAGAGCCATGCCTTCCCATAATACTCGCACTGACATTCTTAAGTTACACGATCCTAAGTTACACAGCAATGTACTGGTAACCCTAAAACATCAATTGGTAGCTCTATTTTCTCTCTATTTATAGGAGAAAGTGATGGGAACAGCAAAACGTTCCCCTGATGGTAAATGCAACATCTGCTCATAACAAATGCTGTCACCCAGAACATTTCAGTGTGGCACCATACTGCACTCCTCACCCAGAGACTTCAGTTCTTGTCTCATATTTCCAGTAATTACATTAGCTCTCAGTGTCCTTCAGACCACAACACAGTAATGTTTGCAGACTACTGCTTCACGGCAGAATAACTGGCCCTGCAACGGTACCTGTCTAGACGGATTCCTGCATAGGTATACTACCAGTAAAGCTTTATATACCCAATAATTTTCACTAGTTGCAGTGTTTTTTTCGGAACACAGTAATGTTTGGCAGTAGGATAATTTGCACTGTGGTAGAACCTGACTAGGCGGATTTCTGCTACCTAATATTTTTACTTTATAGTCCAACCACCTGCTTTTTTATTGATAATACTCTGGCGATAGGCTTATCCAGAATTTCTAAGACGATAACTGATTTATGGTACTCGTATTAATAAATAAAATCATTGTGCACAAGCAGGAGGACTGGAAAAATTGACTATGTATCTCCGAGATATCTTCGGACAACAAAAACAAACAATTAGGAAAGACAACCAGGATAGATAATACAATATACTACATATACTATTATTATTGTACTCTTAATTGTCGACCACCCAAGATGTCAGGAATCCGTCTCGGTAGGTACCACCCCGAAGTCAGTAATTCTGCCGTGAAGCAGTAGTGTGCAAACATTACTGTGTTTCGGTCTGAAGGGCACTGGGAACTAGTTCAATCAGTCATATGAGACTTAAGAACTGATGTCTCAGGGTGACAGCGCAGTGTGGTGTCACATGTTCTAGGTGACACAGCATTTGTTATGGGGAGACGTCGCATTTATCATCAGGTGAACGTCTTCCTCGTTTCATCATTTACCCAATTTAAAAAAGTGTATTTGTGCAGGTCTCAAATATTTCGTCAAGCTTCCTTGGTTGTAGAAATTGTTTTATCAGCTAAATTATTAGTCCTCCTTCCCGACTACGAATGCAATTACAACTCAAATTCCACATATCTTAAATGATTACTACGGTACCAAGTATATTTACTTTAACATTGTTAACCTCGACACGTTGCATTGTTACAAAATTTCTGAACGCTACCAAAGCCTTATTTCACAACAAGAAAATTCATTAATCTCACACTAAAAATGTCAAAGACTATTACGGTAGCTAACTTAAGAACAGGCCAACTAGCACAGATAAAACAAAACCCTAGTTAGACATCCTACCTGAGTGTTGCCACACTCGAGTGCCGTCTCAGTGTTACCCTGTATATAATTACAGGGAAAAGCAATTAGCAAATTATCTACCTGGACGCGGTGGACGGAGATACGACAAAGATAAATATTCTTAAAGTTACCTGACACCTTGTTAGCGCGGACGATAGCGGTGCTGTACCTAGATCATTGATCAGATAATAGTTTTAAGCTTGGATTGTTCTCGTAATATGTAAATTCTGTATCGTCATTTACATTTTTATAGTAAATTTAAACTTACGGTCCGAAGAAAGATAAGTAGAAATATATTAAAATAGATATGACGATGCCTTATCCTACACGGTTTTTTACCTTCTCCTATCGATCCGACCTGATTCGATCTTCCTATCTTCCAGCCTCTATGAAAATTGGTTATCTGCGATATTAGTACAATCATTCTCACCTATTAGTGTGAAACGTCTGAGCCATGCGTTAAGAAAAATTTTGGGATGCAGAGTCATAGATTTGAAGGCAATCATAATGCTTGTTTCGGAAAATAGTAACATACGTAGAGTCACACTATAATCGTCTTTAGATATAGAGTGGATAACCGAAAAACAATTACTTAAGCAACGATAACTTTCATTATATTCATAAAGTAACAACTTGCCTCTTTAACACGTTTTTACTATTATATTAGCTTGACCGGTGTGTATGTAACTAACAAATTAATTACAATAGGATTATTTTACGAGTGTTCAATACAGAACATAATAAATTTAGATATATTTATAATTTTTACTTTATTTTTGTTTACTTTTCATTATTTATAAGATATTTTTTACCTATGGCAATATAACAATAATAAAATATTATAAAGTGATTACTAGCTTTTTACTTAACATAAAGCTATTAAAGTGGTCCTTCGAGCCGGATATGAACCTGCGACCTATGTATATCTGTTTTCAACCACGAGCAAGTTGTTATAGTACGTTACGTTACCTAATGGTAAGTGTAAAGCCTGCCGATAACAGTTGCAATGTCAACCAGAACTTTGCATTGGAAAGCATCGCACTGCGCTCGTCGGCATGATACATCGGTTCTTAAGTTTTTTTGTACTGAAATTACACTAACTCTTGTGTTCTTGAAACTATAATACAGTGTTATTAGCACAACAGTGCTTGCTATGCGTATATCGGGGCTCACTTTGACACCTTGACTAATATTAAGTGATTAGAGATTAGATTAGACCGTAGGTTAGACCGCGTCGTTGATTGTTACTTTTAGTTACTAAACAAAAACATCTGTCAGTTCATCATCAATCAGTTTCAGCTGGAACTCCTTAGCAACACGGATATACAATGAAAATAATTTAAGAAAGGCCAAAGATTCAATGGGAAAAGAAAGGTCAGAGTCAAAAACTCGATAATTTTACCGTTTAACTAGCGAAATTATATTTTTATATCAGAGTTTTAAAAATGAGGACTAAGGAATTTAGTTTTGCAGATTCTAGTATTTGTTTTAAAAATATAATTAAAGATGATAAAAGAAATTAAATACTATAAGACACATACATAATTACATACAGTCACGCTTTTTTACCATATAATGGGTTAGCGGAGACCACACCTGTAGCCCACTGTTTGTCTCCGCGGGAACGGAGACGTGACGGGCGGCAAACCAAGTCCCCGCCATTTTGTTATTAGGCAAAATTTTCTTACTCTCCGTTGCGCCCAATGAGCAGTATGCATATAATGATATTATTCTGCACGAATAAAGGCTGTCCGTACAATATCTTAGTCCATTATTACGACACCTCGGTAGGAATGAGGTAGGTGCTATTCTACTCTGCCGGACACTTATCGGAATATACATACGAGTACACAAGGTGTTTGGAAAATTGTATAACAAACGGGAATGGTGATATTAAAAACATTGAAATCGCCAAAAAATGTATCTGCTCCATAAATTTTGGTCGAGTAGATATTTTATTACGATTTAGTATTTGACCCTACAGTAAAAGTGACTTGTCTTGATGGGTACTTCACTCCTAATTAATTCTTTTTGTCCTACAGAATTATTGATCATATACCACAAGATGTATCGTAAAAAAGGCAATTTTGATGAAGCTCTGTAACGCATCGTCCACCATTATCGCGTCGGTACCATTCGATCAGCAGTATTATGGAGCACAATCAATAATTTTCTATCAATGACCAGGCACACACCAACCGCTTATTAGTATCAGAAAAAACAATAACTGTACGCAAGATTATTATACCTGCGATGATGGAGATGTTAGTATGGATATGACTTTTTTTTTTTTAAGTTTTAAGTTTATATTTTCTTTAAGTTTTTTTTATCAATAATATATTTAGACTAAAATATGATAATCGATTTGGATTGTGGCGACACCTTCCGGTAGGTAATTATTAAAAATTATCAATTAAAAATAAATTCGGTGTTGTAACTAAATTTATAAAGATGCGGACGAGGGATCCTGTTTCAGAGTTATGATCGTCTTTTGCAAAAGTAGGACCGGACCGTAGACCTTTGCAGGAATGCGCCAACAAGTCTGGCCATGCAATTCCTGAAATATTTACCCTCACTCATGGTATGTAAATTATCGAGCGCAGTACTAATATCTACGGAGAGAGAAAAATAGAAAAATTTAATTACATAAATAACTCAAACATGTGTTTGTCACAATGAACATACGTTTATCAAACAACGATTGAGTGAATGTACATATATTTATTAAGAAAATGTTTAAGAACAGCTTTTGCACATGTAAACAATGGAAAAGGCCCAGATATTTTAAACTTCCGAACAAATACCAAACATGATCAAATGAAAGAATATTAAGAACGTACAAGATAAAAACTTATGCAACGCTTACATTTAATGAAATACTCAAAAATGCGAGTTCAAACTGGAGACAGTTCAGGAAAAAAGTTTCTAACTACGGAATGGCCTCATTTCGGAGAAAATTGGGACGTTGAGCGATCCCTAATAACTAAATACTTAAGTTTTTTATAAACTGTAAATGTTTTGGTTTTTTTTTCTATGACACAGATTCTGCCAGTGTACTTTAAATTTTTAGGCATTGCTGATTCAATATCAAAGTTGTATATGATTATGTAGTAGCAGATTACAAAACATCTTAATCACAGTAACTGTGTTTGCCTAATCATGGTTTGCTGCTTAAATTACTATACTAAAAATCCAAAAAGCTGATTCAAAAAATCTGTCGAGACCAGATTTAACCAAAAGTACATGATGATTTCTTATACTTACGCCATGTGTAGTGTCTAATAAACTAGACTTACGGATTTTATCAAGTTTTATTTTCCTTTTTATAACCCGAGACGTTTCGTACGCCGTACTGCACCCATGGTAACATGAGTTGTAGGTAATTATTGTTTCATCAAAACTACATATTTATCTTACAAATAAATTTGCGGCTGCAGAATAAGAAAATCTACCGTAACGACTTATCCCTTCGGTATCATATGAGGCGACTGAGATAGATGCCTGGAAATGTTAAGGCTTTTTTTTGAGAAAGGAACGAAAAGTGCAAAACGTGCACCTGATGGTAAGTGCAGCGTCCGCACATAGCAAATGCTGTGTCATCCAGAATATGTCTGTGTGGCAACTCATTGCGCAAGAAGCAGCATATTTTAATCATTTAATTATTTTTTTCCTATACAGTATTATGAAAATGCACATGAAAATAGAAGAAGCACAAGATCAAAATTTCGTAGAAGAAAGATGTGGTCCTCTCTGCCTATCCCAATGGGAAAAAGCCGTGTCTCTATGTACGTATGTATGTATACTTAGCCTGGCGTAAGTCAGGATTTATCTTGCAATTTCTTACACATTGTAATTTAAAATCTAAATGAATATTAGTTAAAATGTGTCCTTTTTTTTTTACAAAACATTAAATACTAATTTATTTTTAACGGCTCCATCTTGTGTTGCCGCTGTTGTCTTTACAAAAAAAGGACATCAGAATTATCCACATTATACTCAACGGGGTCAGTTTCCCGTTGTAGCGTAAAATCACAGGCGGCGATATACATAATTCTCACAATCCGGCCGGCGCTCGACATAACCTTTCACACCTAGCCGCCCGAACGTCGACCGCGAAGCGCGAAGTTATTCTTTTACGGCTCTATGATAAATTTAAATATAGTTTCTATGCGAAAAGTCATGAAGTGATCACAAACATATTACAAATTTATCGCATGGTTACTTTCTTCCGGGAATATTTGGCACGAACGTGTTAAATAATATCAAATTATATCAAATTATGTGTAATATCATTTGTCAAAAGGCAATACTTTTCATCAACATCAAACAACATCAACTCCGCTGCCGGCACCTCTAAAATGTGGGACAGAGCAGTTGCACTCGACGCTCGACGCCAGACGGTCGCATTGCGCCCCGCTACGACCCGCTCCGGTAATCCGATCGAAGCGTGCAGCTACCTGCGCCCAACCCTTCCGGGAATTAGTCAAGGCGACTTTCGTTGTATTGTACTAATTTCCCAGAATTGTTTCCACGTCATTTGCGAATCCACCTGTTGTGGTTACACTAGCGGATACCTAACGGTGACAACGAAACTAGTGTAGGCTAGCCCCGTACGCCCGCGGTTCCCCATCTGGGAAACGCGCAATCGGAAGAAACCCACAGAAATTGGCCTTGGGTAGTGCCCTAGTCAATGTGGGTTTACTCGACCGACTCAAAAGTCCACGCGTAGTTGTAATTAGTTGTAAGCACACACCCGAGTGTGCAAAATAAGATCCACACGAGGACGCACTAGGGCTACACACCTAGGCATTCATCCTCCCTGCCTATACCCGGCAGGGAGGGAAGTTAGGCCACACCCCGGCATCCCACCGGCGGCCACTTCCCCGTAGGAAAAAAGAGAAGGAAAAGTATGTCGGAGGCGTTAGCTAACGCACTCTTAGCGGCCCAGGCGGAGCAACCGGAATTACTCCGGTCGCTACTAACCGCTCTGCCGTCAGTAGCCTCAGCTTTTGAGGCGCTATCTAGGCCCCCCTCTAGGGCCTCGTCCTCGGGCTCCGAAATGGAGTTCGATTCTCCCTCGGCACCCGAGGACCCCCGCGACACCGGCGACGACATTGGTTTTCTGCAAGTGCAGAAATCAAAAAAGAAGCGCAAGAAGCGCGCCTCACCGACGCCCGATAGCCACGCCAAGGCTGCCAAAGCCAGTGATAGCACGCCTATCCCGCAACCGCAGGTCGCCCCTGTAGCCTCCGAAGAGACCCCCGCTGCTTCACAGCAGGCCCCCGCTGCTTCAAAGCAGGCCCCCGCTGCTTCACAGCAGGCCCCCGCTGCTTCACAGCAGACTCCCGCCGCTTCACAGCAGGCCCCCGCTGCCCCGCGCAATCCTTCGCAGTTCGCTGCACACTCTCGGCGGCCACCGCCTATCTTCATTCGGGCTCTGGACAGATGGCAAGAGCTCACATCGGCCATGTCCAGGTTAAAATATACTGCCGTTTCTACCTCAAACGGCATTAAATTACAGGTGGAGACCACTGAGGTCTACCGCCAGGTAACACGTTACCTGTCGGAAAAAGGTGTATACTTCCACACATACACTCCAGCCGATGAGCGGCAACTAAGGGTGGTTCTCAAGAACCTACCCAAGGAAATCAGCGCGGAAGAGGTCAAAAAAGACCTCATCGCGCAAAACCTCCCCGTCGTCGCTGTACACCGCATGTACAGCGGGCGCACTAAGGTGCCCTATAACATGGTGCTAGTCGCACTTGACCGCTCCCCGGCAGGGAAGCAGATATTTAATCTGCGGACCTGCTGCAACCTTTCGGGGCTCTCAGTTGAGGCCCCACACAAAAACGGCCCTCCCGGCCAATGCCATAAGTGCCAATTGTACGGCCACTCAGCAAGAAATTGCTACGCCCGCCCCAGGTGCGTCAAGTGCCTAGGCGATCACGCCACAGCAGACTGTCCTCGTCCAAAGGACAAAGCTCTGTTAGCCTCCTTCGGCCCGCCTGCCTGCGTACTATGTAACGCAGAAGGTCACACGGCCAACTACCTCGGCTGCCCGAAGGCCCCAAAACTTAAAAGGCCTGCGGCTAAACAGGCCCAAACACAAAGGTACATAGTACCTCCCCCACCACCCTCTGTATGGAGGCCACTTCCGACCCGCGCAACTTCAAACGCGCCTCCTCCGGTCGCGATCACGCGGAACATACCGGCACCTTCACAGGTCGCACCAGTCGCACCCGTCGCAAGCCGACCGGTCGCAGAGAGCGATCTAGACCTCGTCTGTCGCTTCGCCACCGCTTTCAACGGTGCCGACATTACAGCCCTCGCCACGGCTCTCCGAAACACCAACAATAATCCTAATGAGAGGATCGCCGCGGCGGTGCGGTACCAAAGCGTCATAAACGCTATAGTCAATTTTAGGGCATAAAAATGACTCACAACGGCAGAGAGAAACCGCGCTCCCTAAACGTAGCGTTTTTTAACGCTAACGGCTTAAAAAACCAGCGCGACGAAATCTTCAATTTCGTTCGCGATCACCAAGTCGACGTACTACTCGTGCAAGAGACTTTTTTGAAACCACACACTCGCGATCCCAAAATCGCAAATTACAACATCATTCGGAACGATAGAGTTACCGCTGCGAAAGGCGGCACTCTTATCTACTACAAAAAGTCCTTGCACTGCGTACCAGTCGTCACACCGCCACTCAGCCATCTTGAAGCATCGGTCTGTCAGCTAGCCATGACCGGCCACTCCCCCATTACTATCGCGTCTGTCTACTTACCATGTAGAAATGACGCCAAAATCACACGCAGCGACTTCGAAGCACTTCTCTCCCTCGGGAGCTCAACTATCCTTGCCGGTGACTTTAATAGCAAGCACACCCGGTGGAACTCAATAACAACCAACCCGCGTGGGGTGGCCCTAGACTCGCTAGTCGACCTCCTCGACTTCGACGTCCTGGCGCCTACAATACCGACCCACTTCCCGCATACACTGGGACACACGCCGGATGTGCTTGACATAGCCATCCTTAGCAACATAAATCTCGCCATCCGCGATATAGAGGTGATCCACGAACTAACATCTGATCACCGCCCCGTTCTACTTCGGCTAGGACCTTCCGTCCAAGCCTCACCACCCAAAAAAACAGTAGTCGACTGGCAAAAGCTAGCCGAAAAACTTAAGCAAACTTCTCCGCACCTTGATGCGATTCCATCCACCATCAATTCAGTCAGTGACACGAACCTTGCGGCTCATGCACTCACTAGGCACATCCAAACTGTCGTCGAGGATTCCTCGAGACAGGTCCCAGTGGCGGACGACCACCGCTGGATCCTGCCTAACGACATTAGAGACCTAATGAGGCGCAAGAACGCAGCCACTCGCGCTCACGACTTATATCCTACCGTCAGCAATAGAACAACACTACGCACCCTGCAACGTGAGGTCCGAATACGTATGCAGGAGCTCAGAAACGATCGGTGGGATAACAGTCTCATTAACATCGAACCGTCTCACCTCGCCTTCTGGCGACTTCCAAAATCACTAAAAGGAGGCACATCCCGTTCAATGCCCCCTTTAGTACGACCCAACCAACCGCCTGCCTTCCTAGACGAAGAAAAGGCAGAATGTCTAGCTGACAGCCTAAAATCTCAATGCTCCCCAAGCACCTTACCGGTCGACTCCGCCCACGTCGCGTTAGTCGACAGCGAGGTCGATCGGAGGGCTTCTCAACCGCTCCGCGATTCCATACCGCCGGTTAACAGCACCGAAGTAGAGTCTATTATTAAAAACCTCCGTCCGAGGAAATCTCCCGGTCCCGATGGTATCACTAACAAAGTAGTTAAGCTCCTGCCTACTACCATCATTCAGCTATTGGTATTAATCTACAACGCAGCTCTGGCCAACGCAATCTTTCCGAACACCTGGAAAGAAGCAGAGGTCGTAGGGATTCTAAAGCCCTCTAAACACCCGTCCGATCCCACCGCATATCGGCCTATAAGCCTCCTCAAGGCCTTAGGCAAGATATACGAACGCCTACTTCTCGCCCGCTTAAGAGACTTCATGCAGTCTCGAGGGATCCCCATCCACGAGCAGTTTGGATTCCGTGCCAAACACTCATGTACCCAGCAGGTGCACCGCATAACGGAGCACATTCAATCCCGCTTCATACGCGGGCTTCATACCGGAGCGCTCTTCTTCGACGTGGCGAAAGCGTTCGACAAGGTCTGGCACAACGGGCTCATATACAAGTTATATGGACTCGGTGTGCCAGATCGCCTCGTACTCATCATACGAGATTTCTTACGCAGTCGAACCTTCCGCTACCGCGTCGAGGGGGTGCGATCCGAATCACATCCCATCCTAGCCGGCGTACCACAAGGCTCAGTCCTAGGTCCCGTGCTCTACACCCTTTTCACGAACGACATACCGCACACCAGCGGCGTCGAACTCGCCCTCTTCGCAGATGATACCTGCCTATATGTGTCTGGACGTAATCCAGACACTATCTCTAAACGCCTCCAATCCGCAGCCCGAACCCTCGGGAACTGGTTTCGGAAATGGAGGATCGAGGTCAACCCAATCAAAAGTGCAGCCATGTACTTCTCGCGGCGCATAACGCAGCATCTCCCCACAATAGAGTTATTCGATCGTCCAATCCCCTGGGAAAAGACAGTCAAATACTTAGGCGTCCTATTAGACTCGAGACTCAGCTTCGGTCCACATATTAACCGAGTAAGGAACCGAGCGGCGTTCGTACTCGGTCGATTACATCCGTTACTAAATAAAAATAGCAAAATGTCCCTACGTAATAAAATTACACTTTACAAAGCCTGTATTCGGCCAATTATGACATACGCAAGCCCCGTATTTGCGCATGCCTCCCCGCGTCAAATTCACCGACTTCAGGTAATACAAAATCGATTCATGCGTAAAGCCACGGGAGCACCGTGGTTCGTGCGTAATGCTAACCTTCATATCGATTTAGGGCTTCCTACCATAGCCCAATATCTAAAGTTGGCCTCTCGCCGATACTTCGACTCTGCCGCCACGCACCCCAACCCACTGGTTGTCAGTGCCGCCACTTACAACCCCCTCGCGATACACCAAAACTCGACCCGCGGAAAAAGGAGACCGAGGCACGTCCTCGAGGACCCTGACGACGCGACCACTATTGCCCAAGCGCTCTACTCAACACTACACAAACACCCATTATCACCATCATACCGCCCCCGCCGTCGGCGTGGGCGTATCAGACAAAGTTATTCGCGATACCGCCGCATCTCAGGCCGGTTTTCCCCTAGCAGTAGTGTCATAAACAGAAGCGTCGCTGGAGTTTCTTGCGCCATTTCTTCTCCAGCGGAAACGCATTCCGAATTGGTGGTAAACTTATCTAATAATAATCATGGTATTAATAATTATAGTAGTAGTAGTAGTAATATTGCCCTCCCGATTGCAGTAACTGACCGAGCCGAGACCGGCCCCCTTGGGCACCCTCGAGTCTGTTACTCTCGCGAACAGGATGACGGTCCAAGCCGAGGTCCCCTCTCGGGGGCCCTTGCGCCAGTCATCCATAAATAAAGGTTTCGGCTAAGCGCCCTCAGCGCTATGCCACCTTTCAATCCGGCGAAGCTGTAAAAGCCTTCGGGCTAACAGTGACCATCAGTCCTAAAAAAAAAAAAAAAAAAAAAAAAAAGTGGGACAGAGAAAAGCATCGTAACTGTATAAAAATATTTTGAACACTTAATTGACTAGCGTAGCGCACTCTTCCCGGCTCCTAAACCCTTTTAAAAATGAGAGGAGTTCTGTGTCCGGCAGTGGGACATTAATATGGCGTTTATGTTACTTTATGTTATTTGTTTTTTTTTTTTACAAATAAAGGATGATGAAGGTTTATGTATGTGTATTATGACGAACAAAAAAAAACAAAGGGTGATTAACATCTGTAGACATAAATATGAAACAAACCAAGGATGGATATATCTTTTCCAATTTTTATTTGTTAAGCAATTTTTAATAGTTCCAAGCTATCTTAAGAATAACAAAATGACCACTGAGAGCTTATTGTAGTGGACGAGGTATATTTCGCAGAAAAGATTACTTCTCGTTAAAATGTCTGCAAAAAAAATCCAAACTGTTTCACGACAATTCCGAGGAAATAACTATGGACACAACACGAATGACCACCATTGTCTAGTTACTTAAAACTACAGTCTCCAATGCAAATAAATAAGTACTGAAAGGCTTATGGCTTTTTACAAGCTTTATATTAGCTTCATTTATAACCGTTACGCCTTTTCAGCTACAGGCTTTTAATTCAACTACAAGATTATAGAAATGAAATACACTCATCCATACATCTTCGACCTAGCTCATGGGCCGGGCGCTCGACTTAAAATTCAGTGCTGATTTACCACGTGCTCAGCGGTGAACTAAAACATGGTGAGAAAACCTGCATGTCTGAAAAATAAAAATTATTTCGAGAACATGTCATGTCCGCCAATCCGCATAGGAGCAACGTGGCGGACTCTTTCCGGCTCCAAAACCCGCTTATAAAAATAGACGACAGGAAGCCTATGCTCAGCAATGGGAAACTTATAGGTTGCTCCTATTTGTACGCTGCTGCCCGACACTAATAGAAAAAATTTACATCTGGTATGATTGAGATCGTTTATACCGTCTTAAATCAAAGCCATTGAATTGAAAGATTTTCTTTGCAATTCCGAAATTTTACGACACCGACGGGATAAAGTGGGGCGGGAGCAGTATCGGGCACTGCGATAACCTCGTCTTTTCTTGGGAGAGGGCTATATAGCAGCGGTTTACTAGATCTAAGCCTCTCCCAGGAAAGGAGCTAGAGATTAGTTTTTAGGGCACCAGTATTTACTGGTGGTAGGATTCCTATGCAAGAATCCGTCCGGTAAATACCACCGTAATGCCAGTTATTCTGTCGTGAAGTAGTTGTTCGTTTTGAAGGGCGTGGGTATATGAAACTTAAGTGATGTCTCAGTGTGACAGGCGCAGTGTGATGTCATAAAGATATGTTCTCAGTGACACCACTTTTGTTGTTGGCTGATGGGATACTTACTATCAGGAGAACAATTTCCTCATCCCGTCACTTTCTCCTATAAAAAATCATACAGATAACTTGTAATTTTTTTCGAAACCTGAGCACAACACAATACCAAAGCGATATTAAGCACTTATATCGATTGCACGTATAGAAAATGAGCTGATAAATTCACGCATCCAACAAATAATCAAAGCAGCGATCGCAATAATTGCGCTAATAACAACACGTAGAGCGGGAACGAGTCGTTATCTAGTCGCGGCTGACTCACGAGTCACTCTTCTAACGGTAATGGATATTTTCACACGAGCAGAGAGACTTCTCGGTATTTTTCGTTATAATAACCATTCATTTGAGTTCACTGTTTGTTGTGTGTGACTGTGTCATAAGAAAGTAAAATTTAACAACTTTTTGGAACTATTTTTATAGGATGAAGTGAATTCAGATACAGTTTTAATGAACAGGCTTTCAGAGTATTTAGACGTTATACTAAGAGAAATATTATAATGTATGATTAGATAAGTGTCCGGCAGGGTAGAATAGCACCTACCTCTTTCCTACCGAGGTGTCGTAGGAGGCGACTAAGGTATGACTAAGGTATTGTACGGACAGCCTTTATTCGTGTACAGAATAATACCATAACATGCAAAACGCTAAAGAGAATCTACTATATCACATCCCGTGGGTGTCGTAAAAGTCGATAGAGGGAAAATTAAAACCAGAAGATGGGCAGCAGCATCTTTATAGAACATCTTAATAAATTCACTGTGGTTGCGGTTTGTGGCAATCTATGGGGGAGGCCTATGTTGAGGAGTTGACTAGTGATAGGCTGCAATGATGACACTGTACTGCTCGTCGAAACGCAAGACAGAGTATTTGTTTGACTCGTACCAAAATGGCGGCGACGTAGTTCGCCCCCCGTCAGGTCTCGTTTCTCGTGGGGGCGGAAAGTGAGCTGCGGCTGTAGTCTCTGCCTACGCCTTATGTGGGTTAAAGGGCATAACTGTATGTATGTATATATGATAATACATTTCAGTATTTAAGACGCGAGATATCAAACACTGCGATCGTCAAACCGCCTAACAAGCATAGCGACTAAAGTAAACCCTTCAAATCTGAGAATGTTCTATGTTTTGCAGTGAATACTAATACCCGACATCACCTGCCATCTACTTTACAAGATAACAAGGGTTGACTGGTAGAGAATGCCACTTGTCATTAAGTCCGCTCATTGTAGCCCTTAGCTTAAGGTGTCAGCAATAAAGAATAAATAAATAAACAAATAGGGTCAGGTATATTAATTGATGTTAACTATTAGCTTAAAAACTAAGACTGTAAAAAAAAGTAAAGTTTCAGCCTTTAAATGTCCCACTGCTGAGCAAAGGCCTCCTCTCATTTCTGAGAGGGTTTTTGGAGCTGGAAAGAATCCGCCACGCTGCTCCAATGCGGGTTGGCGGACTTCACATGTCTTAGAAATATTTGTTTCCCGTCACCGCCGAGCACGTGGTAAATCAGCACTTAAAATTGCAATTAACAATTTTAGTAGTGCCGGCACCGGGAATCGAACCCAGGTCACTCGCGTACTACGAAATTTAAAGCGTGCGCCTAGCCCCTGAGCTACCACGGCTTAAGACTCTGTAGTATTTAATCAATCAGATCATCATTCAAACACAATTTGCTAAATGAAAATTGGAAATAGAAAAATAGGGATGTAGGTTGAGCTTCCACTAGACGGAGGGACGACCGGATTCCGGACCGAGTCGTCGCATCGATTGCGAGAAGTCAAAGGATGATGGTGGCTCAGGACCACGTTTTGTGGCAATCTGTGGGGGAGGCCCACGTTCAGTAATGGATTTGTGAACGGTGAAATGATAAACCTAGTTGACAATTTGATTTTTTTAAAATAAATTATGATGATCTCATGTATTGTGGGTAAGTTTTACATACATAAATTGCACATGCACAAGCAGCCCCCAGACTTGGAAAACCTGTTTACCATAACAATGTGTACGGTATTATACCCGGGGCCTTTTGGCAAAATCAGTCGCTTAGCCACTGCGCCAATTAAGATTTTTTATATAATACTAGCTGCGCCACGCGGTTTCACCCGCTTAAAAATGCCGACCCCGATCGATGATATAATAACTTCCCTATTTGAATCGGATTTTAGGGTTTTATTTTTTTGCGCGGAAATCTAATTATTAAGTTATCCGTTATAATACCAGCTATCTGTCAGTGAAAGTCACGTCAAATTCGGTCCAGCCGTTTCGGAGATTAGCCGGAACAAATGGACAGACAAAAACTTTAAAAACTGTTTTTTTTTCTCATAAGTACCGTATATAAGTTTTATAAGGATTGAATAAAAAGCTCTTAGTTTGTTATTACAAACAGACACTTCAATTTTATTAATTTGTATAGATTTAAATATTAAATGAATACAAGTAGGGTCAATAAATATTTATAATATTTTTTTACTAAACGATCTGTATCGAAAACGATATGAAATAATCGATAGTACATTATAATAAATTGACATTTTCACAATGGGTTCCTTTCGCAATAAAATTAATAAACAGAATTCTTGATGCTAACATCAGCCTTATGCTTTAAACTTGTAGCCTAAAATAGCTTAAACAATTTTTGACAGGTGTAAACAATAATCCTTAGCAATACCTAAAGAGATAAATGATAATATGAAACTGCACATATTAAGCTTATAAAGGTGGGCACACACGCGGTATTTTAAGATCCACTCAAAACGTTCTTAATGCGCACCGGGGCTATAGTCATAAAATAATATTCCATAATACATTATAATAGTCGCTATCCCGGGTAATGTTCGTAAGTATTGGAATTACAGGGCGGCGCGTTCGGGGTCTCATACAGCGTTTATGTGGTACAAGTGAGAAGTTTAAGCGATTACAAGTATTATGTTTAAAAAAAATTACATTCATTATTTTAAAATAATCATCAATTTGCTTCATTTTCAGATCATTTCAAACCATTTGTAGAATGATTACAAAATAATTACCTAGTTGTAAACAAAATGAAACGTATGGACTAGAATTAGTTACTGACACCATCATGCAGGATTCCGTTTAGATAGAAACCATCACAGTGCCACTTATTCTGCCTTCAAGCTAGTGCAAATATTGTTGTGTTTCGTTTTGACTGATCGCTAGAATAATTACATGACATATGAGACTTAATAACTGATGACTCGGGTGCCGAGCGCAGTGTGGTTACACATAGAAAAGTTCCGGGTGACACAATATTTGTTATTCAAAAGAAGTCGATTTAGGGAAATGTCTGGAAGATCTCATGGCTTCAGACAGACGACGGAATAACTCTCGAAAAATGACAGACCGAAAAAATTTGCAAAGTCTACCGTACGAACTGCGATCAGCCATCCATTTGGCAAGTGTGACGATAACGGCAGGCAGTCTGTTGTAGTAAAACGTTACGTCCAGTAGACTATTACTAGGCTAATAGAAGAATTACATAAATATCATTATCATTTTAGCGTATTGCTGTTACTGAACAGTACTGAGCAAAAGCATCTATACAAATAATTAAATTAAATATTTAAATGAAATAAATATGTTATAAGATAAATAGAAGACAAAACAATTTTATTTAAAATTTTTGTTTGTCTGTCTGTCTGTATTTTTGTACGCGATCACGCAAAAACTACTGCACAAAAATGAATACGGTTCTCACAGCTTTATTGCTAGAAGCATAACGTAATATCTGGTGAATTTTTCATGTTGATACGCCGTCCAGAGGCCGAGATATTAATCTATAATAAAGCTGGAAGTTTGTAAGTTTGTACACGCTGGTCTCAGGAAAAACTTATCCTATTTAAAAAAATATTTTTCCATTACATAGTCCGTTTTTTAAGGAAGATTTTATTCTGCAACTTTTAGGTGCCGCTCGTGAAGAACAGAACTTCATAGAGAGGGGCCGAACTGTGAATGCTCAGATCATAGAGCACCAAGCCGTATGGCGCAATCATGTGGTCGGATTATTATACGCAGGCGAAACCGCGGGCCGCAGCTAGTCTTCAATGAGTTCAAGAAGATAGTCAAATAGCTTACGCGTTCAAGAAACCTTCTCTTACCGTCACCACATATCAACTAATAAGTTCGTCTAGTCGATATCTATCGTCGAATCTTTTGTCTAGTAAGTGAGAGAGAGCATTTGACTATTTGTGATATTTATTCATGTACATTATTATTCATGTGTTATTTAGCCTACTAGGGGTCCGGCAGTGTAGAATAGTGCCTACCTCTTTTCTACAGAAATGTCGTAAGAGGCGATGAAAGGTACGGGCAGCCTTTCTTCATGTAGAACAACACCATAATGTGCAAT
This sequence comes from Luehdorfia chinensis, assembly GCA_019845155.1. Taxonomy (NCBI): domain Eukaryota; kingdom Metazoa; phylum Arthropoda; class Insecta; order Lepidoptera; family Papilionidae; genus Luehdorfia; species Luehdorfia chinensis. The sequence continues at coordinate 1,828,997 of JAHVAK010000612.1, forward strand.
GCATTCGCTATACTGCTCGTGAGAAGAAGAATGGGGGTAAGAAATTTTTTGATTCGTACCGAAATGACGGCCACTTCATGTGTCCCGCGAGGACGAAAAGTGGCCTCTGCCTACCTCATATATGAGGAAAAGGCGTGACTGTATATATGTATGAAATTTATTATTTTTTTAAATATAAGATAGACTTATATGCAGAAGGATCTATGTATCATAAATACAGATGAGATAAAAAAGTATCTAACAAAACTATCAAGTTAACTGATCACACGTAGGCTCTTCAAGATTGGACCCTACGCGTACATCGAAACTCATCGTGCCTCTTGATTGGATGCGGGTGGCGAAATTGTTCGACGATGATGATTCGATTCATTTCGATGACAGATTATCTTTAAATTTACAATCGAATCCAAAATTACTCTGTATTAGTTTACAATGTAGTTTCAATTGACTTTGTTGTACTCGCCATACGGATTTTTCGAAGATTGCTATTGCTCCGTCTCCGTTCGGTCTGTAAAAAGACCACAGCTGGACATGAGTATATCTTCTTCTCTTCTGTCTTGCGGCGGCGCCTTGTGACGGGTCTTCCACTTCCCTTTAATATGGTTGAGGAGGGCGATGGCTGCTACATGCGTCTTACTTGTGAATAGGTGCTGTTGGTGAAGGCTGATCTGCTCGAGTATTTTTTTTATAAAAGACATCAAATAATTACATAATAATGCTTAAACCATTTATTATATTTGTAGAAGTCTAAACTTAAGTGATTATGTAAGAGTTTCCAATATTCTTATATATTTATTATTGAATCATGTATAAAACTTTAACATGGAGCATGCTTTGGTTTTCTTTGAGACTATTTTTTGTAAATTTCACATAGTCGTTACAGACGTTTCTTTAACCTGTTCCTCATTACGAAACTGTGGTAGATTGTAAAAAAAAATATTTCATTTCATTTACCAAGGTGTGAGGATTTGCCCTGACCACCGTGCTAGGACGTTACTGCACGTCACGGATATGAATAATTTCAACCTTTCAGCCTATCACTAGTCCACTGCTAAACATATGCCTCCCCCATAGATTGCTGCAAAAGTTTGCTGGCGGGTTCGAGACCCCTGTTCATATATTCAGATGTTCCAAGAAAGATGCTGCTGCCCATCTTTTGGTTTTCATTTTCACTCTATCGACTTCTACGACACCCACTGGATCTCCTGGAACATCAGAATAAACAAACTGCGGTTGCCAACCCGCCTGCCAAGCGTGGCAACTATGGCAAAATTCCCCCCAAAATGAGAGCTACAAACTTACGCGTTTTGTGGCAATCTCTGGGGAGGCCGATGTTCAGCAGTGGACTAGTGATAGGATAAAATGATGATGTTGATGAAATCACTCTAGTCGACTTGCAACATAATAATTGTAAAAGAAAACATAAATATTATTTTTATGAATATTAAAAATATATGTTTATACACTACACGTATGAACTAAAACACCTATGATAAAGTTAATAAACATTCATAAAAAATTTCGCATCCTTTTTAATGTGAAGTACTAAAGTAACAGCCTATATACCATTTAATAACATTTCTGAGAGGGTTTTGGAGCCTAAGAAAGTTCACCACGCCGCTCCAATGCGGGTTGGCGGACTTCAAGTTTCAACGAAATATTTTTATTCCTCAGACATACAGGTTTCCTCACGATGTTTTCCTTAAGACAGACACGTTGCACCAGTCTTAACATTATGATTCTAAAACATTGTCAAAAATGAGAGGAGGCATATCACGTAAAAAGCCAAAAAGTTACAGTAGGTATATACTACAAGTAAAGGACGCCATAAATACGAGTATCATGTGCTTTCTAATCAATGTTAAAGTCAAATTTTAGTTCAAATTTATATTATCCTACTCTGATCTTATCTCATCTAAGATAACACATCCATGTCATAAGGAAGCTCTTTTATAATCATCTCAATGTTACCTCACCTTACTTTATTTTAATATTGTTGTTAATTTAACGCCACTATAGCAGGGTAATAAAATCTATTACCCTATCTAGTTTCACTCGTTTCGTATAGGGCAACTATTAAAATACATGGAGCCAGCGATGGAGAGTATTGATTTTATTATAGAACGGTTGCCGAATCACCTGCTAGACACAATTATAGAAATACTTCAGGTATCCTATGGTAAGGTCTATGTTCGACAGAGATGATTGGATATATGACGTTAAAACATGTTTTTGGATATGAGGTTTGATCGATTTAGACTACTAGGTTATTAATGGTTACCATCAACGCAGTGTACATTACAGTGCAGTAAATGCTAACGCAAATGCAAAGGCTCACACTCTTTCTCTTTCCGCGGCCGATTTCAGATGCGGGTCGAGGATCAAATACAGTGTCAGAGACACGGAATATTTACAGCAGCATCAAGATCTGAATAATAATAATTTTTAGGTTACTGGTGGTGGGGTACTTGTGCAGGAATCCGTCTAGGTAGGTACCTGAAGAGCACTCATAGGTAGTGTAATAATAATACTGGGATATATGAGATATATGAGAGTTAAGAACTGATGTCCCTGGGTGAGGTTTTTTTTTTGATAGTATCGAGACGAGCAAAACGTTCACCTGATGGTAAGTACAACGCTTGCCCATAACAGATGCTGTGTTACTCAGAATATTTCTGTGTAGCACCACACTGCGCCCGTCACCCTGAGATATAAGTTCTTAAGTCTCATATGCCCAGTGATTACGCTAGCTCTCAGTGCCCTTCAGACCGAAACACAGTAATGTCTGCACACTACTGCTTCACGGCAGAATAACTGGCCCTGGGGTGCTTAGTGCTAAGGACAGAATTAATTTAGAAAAAACGTACAGTGCATACTTACATGCACACATACACAAATATACACACGTACTTACATAAATATTGACAGGATCTGAATTATAACATACAAAACAGTAATATAAAATAAAAATGGAAGAAAAAATATGAGAAATGACTAATTAATTGTCAAGTAATACTCCCAGAGTATCACAGCATACGTTGCACTTACCACCAGGTGACAGATTTGATCGTCTTATCGCTCAATAATAAAAAAAATAAAAAACTCAAATATTGGTTGAGATCCGCTGAGCACCACTCCTGGCAACTCACTCATTAAAGGACCCTTATGATGACGGAAATAATAAACGATAACAATTTTTAATTATAAACGATAATTTAATAACAATAGGAAACCAGATGCCGAATAAGCGAGGAGAGAGAATTTACATACTTATCAGATTTCGCCTTATTTATCATGTCTGCTATCTGCCTCGGATAAACCAACAGGGTCCATGCAGTTAATTAGTACAATCTTAACTTTATGCGTTTAGATTGTTATGGTAATTAGGGATCGCTTCTTCTCTTCACTTGCCGTAAGTGGCGTCTTTGTCGATTTGTCTGAGATAAGATAGATCAAAATTTATATTAAATATCCATTTAAATAGCTGTCCGGTAAGACTGCATAATAAACACGAGTGTCGGTGAGTTTGCTCTCTACAATTTAATTAGGTTGGATGCTCTTGATTTTGAGGGCTGCTGTACAGAACTATCTGTATATATCTGTAGCGCGAACGTAGATCGGCATGGACAGGTACAGACAATAACCACTTCTAACAGAGTAGTGCCATTGCAAAAATACTTTTCGTATTTTTTGTTTTTTTTTTATTTGATAAATGTGACGGAACGAGACCATTTTAAAGTGCGTTAGTATTATGTAGTAGTGTAGTAGATGGTCTTTGTGAATGTCGTAGGTTCTGGGTAATTGTCAATATAAGAATAACATATAATAGAACTAATAATTTTATTTGAATATTCTAAGAGACTAGCAAAACGTTCATCTGATAGTAAGTGCAACGTCTGCCCATAACAAATGTTGTGACACCCAGAACAGTGTGACACCACAATGCGCCCGTCACCCTGTGACATCAGTTCTTAAGCCTCATAATCCCAGTGATTACGCTAGCTCTCAGTGCCCTTCGAACCGAAACACAGTAATCTTTGCACACTACTGCTTCACGGCAGAATAACTGGCCATGGGGTGGTACCTACCTAGACGGATTGGTGATGAGCTGTTGATGACCCAATTTCTGACAACGAATTATTCTGTTTTATTCCGTCAGGGCAACAAAGCACAGTTTACAATCGGAAATGATTTTTTTTTAGAACGCCACTGTTAACTTTGTATAAAAATTAAACGTTAATAAATAATTATTTATTTTAGTTAAATAAAAAAATATTTCATATTTAATATTACTAGTCTGTTTGTCTTAAATTTCAAATCTACTGTTTTCCTTCTACCAAACTTAATAAAGTATTTTATTACTTTTTTATATTAACCTAAATAAACGATAGGTTCTTAATTCGAGTGAATATTTTTGTGTTTATTTTACTACCTACTATATTACTTTTGAACCTATTTATAAAATTATTTTTTCATTCCAAAATATATTCGAATAATGAATACATTTGGTAAAGGTCTTACTATGCCATTCGGAGATAGTGCTCGAAAGTTGAATTTTAAATAAATAATTATTATTAATACATGTTTTAATGTATTGTCATGAAAAAGTAAATATTGTTAAAATTAAACGCAAATAATACGACAGAAGTCAACAAGTATATATTACGTATCGTAAAAACAATTCATCATCCACGAAAATACAAAAAAACGAACAAAAGAAATGAGGTCAATGAGTAAGAACACACTCATATCTGAACATTGAAAAACGCGAATATTTCCAATATTCTCGAGAAAGATGTCAAATGTAATATTACAAACAAATGCCTCTTATGGAAAGGACAATTGAAACAAATAAACGAAACGACCCGCCGTGACACTCGCAGCGTGAATCCGAACACAACTTATTTTCCATCGTTTCCTACCGACAGGGCGCGCGCGATATCTCACACTTTTTGACGTATGATTAGGGTTTGGATGCGTTCAGGGTTCCGAGTTTTTATTTAAATTTAGAATGTCCTCTGGAACGAGCACAAAGTAGTCATAGTCAACTAGATTTATTATATTAACATATATGTATTAGTTCATTTTCTATATAAAATTAAATATGTATATTAAAAAATAACTCTTGTTCTGCGCTAACAATCCGTCTGGCTTCTAATACATACGTATAAGATATTTAAGGAAGCCTTGTATAAAGTTAATATAAGTTGTAAATTAATTGATGTATTGCTTTGAAAATCTTCAGGATTTATGGCCGGTACTTCTCTGAAAAGGTTATTTTTCAAACCGGTGCAGAATTTTGCGTGGATTAATAGTTTTAAACAAACTATAATAAAATGAAGACATTTTGTCTATCTTCCTTTGATTTGTACTGTGTGGATTTTATTTATGTCTCTGGAATCAAAATCGCTCAGATTCTCTTTAAGATAAGTTCTTCTTTACAAGAGGAATCTATGGCAAAGGAGAACTTATATTAATTCAATTTATTTTAAATCATTGTTTTTATTACACTGCCAGTGTTAATATTTTGAGATATAATTTCTACTGTAATACTTATCCTAAATAACACTAAGAAATGGTTACCCTAAGTTGACTGCAATGGCGTCGATTTATCAAGCGTTGCGTTTTGTTTTTTCGAGTAATTTTGAATAATTTGTGAATGTGCCGGGTATCGATACAAGGCGCTTGTAATTTATAAGTGGTGTATACGGTTAATTAATGGCGGGAATCCTTTTTGCTCGTATTGTGTTACCGATTTTATTGAATTTAATGAAAGTATATCCCGCTTGGTAGATAAAGACAGGGTAGCCGCGGGCCAGCGAGTGTTTTATGTTGTTTTAATGATAATTTAGCTGTTGCCGTCGCTTTGGGGATCTTTATTAAATTGAATATTGTACGTAAATCCGCTCTGCAATGGGCATATAAATGGGTTGAGTCGATAGGGTCGAGGTCATGCTCTCACAATACACCAACTCAGAGTAGCAGCATAACACTTCGTATGGTGAGTCTGAGAACCGGAGACCAAATTACTGGCAACAAGGCATTCATCATAATCCTTCTGGGTGATTAATTACCTAATACTTAACTGAAATGTAAAAATATCCGTACAAATATTATAAATGCGAAAGTGACTATACCTGGGTGATCCATACCATTTTCATAGTAAACGGCACAGACTGTCCGCGTTGCTATAAGTGACACACAAATACATATTTACGTCCCGTGGGTGTCGTAAAAGTCGACAGAGGGAAAATTAAAAGCAGAAGATAGGCAGCAGCATATTCCTGGAAAAACTGAATAAATAAACCGGGGTTGTCACCCGCCTGCCAAGCGTGGCAACTATGGCAAAATTACCCCAAAATAAGAGCTCGAACTTTTGTGGAAATCTATGGGGGATATAGATAGGCTGAAATGAGGATAATGATGATGATGACGATTCGAGCCACGGATAAATATCTCAGACATATTAACCTAGAGTCGTAATCTGTCTGTCCCTTTGTCTGTTTGTTAACTTTTCACGGTTCTACCGCTGAAACGATCTTGACAAAATTTACCACAGAGATAGATTGCATCCTGGAGACGGACATGGGTTACTTTTTATCCCGGGAAATCGAAGAGTTCCTACTGGATATTTCAAAACTTAAATCCATCCACGCTGGGGAAGTGGCTAGCATCAGGTAGTACTACAGAAAAATCACCTATGCCTTGAAAATTGTGAAATAACCTATCCCAAATAAAAAGAGAAAGATTTTTTTATATGAAGTTCTGTGTTTAACCTATTGTCATTCTGCTGTGGTTGGCTAAATTTATAATTTGAAGATCAGTAACATCCTTACTACAGTAACATACGCTACCGACGAATATGGGACCTTTTGTAATACGACTTAATTGCTTTAATCACCTCTGGAAATTTAGCTTTATGGGATCAACAACCTTTTTCTCGTGTCCGTTTTATCTCATAATCATAATTAATACGATAACAAACTCTAAAGATATTTTTAGTATTTTCAGACTAATAATATTTGCGCATGCGTAATGTATGTATGCACGTCAACGCACTGTCGGTACCGCAGAAATCGACCTACGCCAAAAATTTGTGCAAATACAGTGTTTGTGGTAGCGGCCCTAAGAGAATCTACCACCCCATCTCATCCCGTGGGTGTCGTAAAAGTCGACAGAGGGAAAATGAAAACCAGGAGATGGGCAGCAGCATCTTGCTGGAACATCTGAATAAATAAACTGCGGTTGCCAACCCGTCTGCCAAGCGTGGCAACTATGGCAAAATCCCCCCAAAACGAGAGCTACAAACTTTTGTGGCAATCAAGTGGCAAGGCCTATGTTCAGCAGTGGACTATTGATAGGCTGAAACGACGACGACGACGACACAAATTGTTTGTTCTTCTGTCTGGTTGTGTTGTCTCTGACACTGCATTCTAACCTACCTCTGGTTTTATCGTATGAATGTTACATCAGGCGCCTGTCAGTTGGAACGACTAAGTGCACTGTGTTTGCTGTACTGTATTTGCAATTTGAAATATACTTGCGGGACCGCACATAATGTGTTCAGCGCGGTTGATGGCTTTCGGGAGTATTCGAAAGTTCTCGGAGTGGTGGAATATTATCCAGGAGAATATTATCGTAAAAGGAAATCCTAGATGCAATGTTTTTTTTTAATAATAAAACCCGAAAACAAACAAGAAATTATAATTAAAAAGTCATTCTTCCTACAAAGTCACAATTGCTATATAAAATCATTTTAAAAACTATAATCTATTTCGGATTGTGCGTAACAGGAGACTGAAAATTATTTTATTGCGTTTCGGTAAATCTTGTGAAATCACTACTTATGATTTGACGTCTGTCAACGGGACGGCGATAAACAAAAAGAGTTTACTTACTGGTGGTACTGTGAGTGGTGTGTGTGGTGATATGAGAATGAAGAACTTATGTCCCAGGGTAATGGACACAGTGTGGTGTCACACAGAAATTTTCTGAGTGACACAGCAACTTTTATGGGCAGACATTACACTTACCATCAGGTGAACGTTTTCCTCGTTTCATCACTTTATTCATTTATAAAAAAAACGACTGCGTGGCGAAGTGGTTAGCGTATCTGACTTCTACGCCGCGGGACGTGGCCTCGAATCCCAACATCTGTGCAAAACACAAATTGTTGGTTTTCGGATCTAGTAGTGCCAGTGCCAGTGATTTGTGCATGAGAAATATATGTCTATAAAACACACCCACGATACAAGAGAAACTACTGTGGGAAAACGTTTTTTATTTAGTAAACAATTTGGTAAACAATTCAGTTTTTACACGTTATATATGCCGTGTGGTAGCGGTGTAAGTACTTTACCATCCCATCCCATCGTATCATGGATGTTATAAAAGTCGACTAAGAGAAATACCAAAACAAATCATGGCCTCTTATACAACGAAATAAGCATCTCATACATACCGTACCATTTCATTCAAACATTGAAACTGGCGGCAGTGTTTGAGATGCGAGCTGGCTCGTACTTAACCAGTACGAAGCCTGTCGGTAAAATCCGTCCAACTACAGAGACTTATGTCCTGCAGAGGACGATTTAGAAGCTAATGATGATAATGAGTTATTCTAAAGAGATTATTTATACCAGGAGTTCGCTAACTTTTACTAAAATCAAAAAAAGAGACCCCGTTTCATACAAATATATATACCAACGCAACCAAAATATATCCAGTAGCTGAGTTTTGTTTTATAATTTAGTGTTTGTTACTTAGCCAAAACATTTACATTTATAGGTTACACTTGTACGTTCCCACTTGTTATACTATTTACAAATACCTTGTATATTTAAAAAATATATACTTTCCCAGTATGGATATAATTTTATACCCAAGTTATACATCATTGATATGAGAACATCTATAAAAATGAAATCTTAATAAAATATGTCGATTACGATGCGCAAGTTGCAGGTTGTAAGTTAATCGCCTTCATTATTTAACGCTGCTGTTAGGAAGTTGGTATACGTACATTCTTTTAGAGTTCAGAATAATTTAGAAACCAACCAAAAATATTAGCGTTATAATATTCTCTACATTACATTTAAGTAATCTATACAAATTAAAAAAATGTGAGTGTATGTTTGTGATGACAAAATAACAGCTTTTTACTCAATGCTTATAAAAGTATATACTGTACTTATAAGAAAACAATTTTTAAAATTTTGTTTGTCTGTCTGTTTGTTCCGGCTTATCTCCGAAACAGCTGAACCGATTTTGACGGGACTTTTACTGACAGATAGTTGATATCATAGCGGATAACTTGGGCTACTTTAATTTTAGAAAAATAATTAGGGATCCACGCAAAACAAAATTAAAACCACAAAATCCGATTCAAATTGGGAAGTATTTATGTATATCATCGATCGGGGTCGGCTTTATTACGCGGGTGAAATTGCGAGGCACGGCTTATATAATATTACTTAAGTGTACTTTCTGTTTCATGTAACTTATATCCTTTTCAGGTTTTATGAAGAAAACTTAAAAAGCAATGTTTTAAATATTATCCCAAAAAGCAGATATGTCCTTATTTATGTATAATATCCTTTATACCACAACTCTCTCTGTTTGTTCAGTTGCCGATATGCTGATGCTTTAGTTGAAGACTGCAGCTTCATTTCACGCCTATCCTCCATTACTTAGAGAGTGTTGTCGGGGAGCTTTTAGATCTTCTTTGTAACGCAATCATCCAGGCACTGAAAGTTGGGCTGAAAGCTCTTTAGGGTTTCGGATAAGGGCACAAGATGAACGGAGCTTTACTATCTAGCTTTACGTTCAGGTTCAATGTGCCTCTTACCATTTGGTGATATTCCTTGGTATAGATGGTGGATAGCGGATCCCGATGGTAGAACAAACAACTGGGTTCGAGGATTATCGTGTCCTCCCCTGTCTTCGGACTTCTGATAAACCGATATAATAGGGTAACTTGTTTACCTCTTCTTTCAGCTCCAGAGTCCTCTCTTCGGTTCTCAGCCTGCGTGCGTTGGATGTTATCATATTCATCGTATTAAAAAAAATTGTCTGTCTGTTCGAACGGATGTAGCTTTAACATTATTACTTATGATTATAGATAGTAACCCTGGGATAATTTAGTCAGCTTCTTTATTAATAATATATTTCGGTAATTTCCGTATCTATTTCCAAAATGATGGTTTACTAAGCATTTTACACATACTGGCGTTTATAACGCTACGTTTCCAACGCCGATCTGTATCTTTTTAAAATATAGCAAATATGTACAGAACCCCTACAGTTCGGCGATTTGTCACCGCTCAGAGGAACGCAGTATAAGTCCCATAAGTCTCATGCGGTAACAGATAGTTAAATTATTTATTCAATAAAACAAATGGACTATAAAGTGTGACTTTTGTCACTGTTGCCTTGTACGAGTTAACAGCGAATATAAATAATGAGTAAATACTGGTGCGAGTATGTTGGTAATTTTACACGTCAGAAGCGAATATTGTCTTGGAATACGGTTAACTTTATTTTATTGGATAAAATGACGGGATGAGCTAAACATTCACCTGATGGTAAGTGCAACGTCTGCCTATAACAAATGCTGAGTCACCCAGAACATTTCTGTGCGTCGACACATCGCGCCCGTCAACGTGTGACATCAGTTCTTAAAGTTCATATACCCAGCTCTCATTTTGTGCCCTTCCGATCTAAGCACAGAAGTAACTATTAGGAGTCTTAGGCAGCAATCCGCCTAAATAGATATCGTTTGTCCTGCCACCTTGCAGTGGTGCGCACATATCACTATGTTTCGATTTGGAGGTACCTGGTGAAATTACAGTGCAAAGAGATTAAGCAACTGTTGTCTCAGAGTGACGAGCGCAGTTTGGTGCCACACAAAGCTTTCCGATTACAAGTTCTGGGTATTAATAACTCGGCTTCTAGGCAGCGTAACATGACGAAACATGCACCAGATTTAAAGTTAGATCTTCAACAATACTATTGAATGAAAACCGCATAAATTTTTTATTGTATAAGGTGTCGAAACGAGCAAAACGTTCACCTGATGGTAAGTGCAACCTCTGCCCATAACCAATGCTGTGTCACCAAAAAAAAATTCTGTGTGACATCACAATGCGCCCGTCACCTTGAGATATCAGATCTTAAGCCTCATATTCCCAGAGATTACGTTAGCTCTCAGTGCCCTTCAAACCGAAAAAAAGTAATGGTACCTACCTAGACGGATTCCTACATAGGAATCCTACCACCAGTGAATTTGTGTGATACGCATACAAGCATACAGACAAATAATCAAGCAAAAAAATTCGAAAGATAATTGTTTTGGCTTATATTGCTCTTAAAAAGACTCCTCATATTGTTTTTTATTGAATATCTCTTATGTACAGACATCGGCCAGTTACAATTTTATTGCATGAATAGATTACATTCTTTCGTATTTTACAGATACAAACACTCAGTAGTACATATCCCATATAAAGAAAAATGTATTTAATAAAGTGACGAAACTAACAAACTACTAACTAACGTTGACCCGATGGTAAGAGTAACGTTGCCCATAAAAAATGCTGTGTCACCATTTCAGCATTTATACAGTCCCCTGCAGGGACTATAGGCCCCTCTTAAATTTGGAGGGTTATACTAGTGCATTTTTATTGGATAGAGTGACGAAACGTGCAACACCTGTTGGTAAGTGCAACGTCTGTCCGTAACAAATGCTGTGTCACCCAGAAAGGAACACGAAAATGTTGTGTGACACCAAACTGCGCCCGTCCAACTGAGACATCAGTTCTTTAGTCTCGTACACCCAGTGATTACGCTAGCTCTCGGTGCCCTTCAAACCAAAACACAGTAATGTTTGCACACTACGGCAGAATAACTGATCCTGTGATGGTTCCTACCTAGACGGATTCCTGCATAGGAATCCCATCACCAGTAATATAAAATTTTCAAAAATATTTTTTAAACAGTATAAACACAGTATGCAGGGCACAAAACGTAAGCATAAAATACTTAGGAATTGTCAAAAAGGAAGAAAAGTCCCGTTTATGAAGCGTCCCTAATTCCGTTTTAAAATGTAAGCTAATAATGGAAACGGCTAGCAGCTAATAAAAGCGACAACAGACGGGCGGCCGGAACGCTGAGGGAGTGCTCTGAGCGCCTTTTAATTCTCACACCCCATTTGCTGAGGAGCGCTGCAGTCCGGGCAGTAGCAGCTACGGAATGGCATAGAGTCGCTATATATGATATATAATATTTTTTATAATAATAACAATATCTGGGTATATATCTACATGTAATATGATATGAAATATAATTACGTATGATATTTTAGTTCCATTTTTGATAATGTGTTATTAGCACCTATTACATTATTTCTCCATACCTGTGGTTGACTAAGCGAGATGCCAAAAGGCATTAGGTGCGCCATTTGTAATCCTTTTTCATAAAGATGAATACATTAAAGAGCAAATAAATAAATAAAACAATCGATTAAAAAAAAATTAAGACGCACTAATTACGGAAAGAAAAAAAAATTGATGGACGGAGTGCAGTATATAATAATTATAAAAATAATGTTACCAAATGAAATAAAAGAATGGGAATGAATTTTAGAATTTAGAAGATTATATTTTAGAATTTAGAATTTGAAGAGAATTATTTTTAAGAGTAAACTTAAGAAGTATGTTTTGCACTATGTTTATATTTTTGTTTGCAAATACCTTATGTCAGTGGCCAGTGCATGCAAGTTTAATTATTCTCTATCTCATTTTAGGTAAACCTATGTTCTTGTGAGAAATAAAAATTCTTTAAGCCTAAGTCGAGAAGAAACACTTATTCCCCTAAATAGCTTTTATAACATTAGCGTAAACTTATTAACCTCTTAATAGTGGTAGTTATGACAGCTTTGCGAATATATATGAAAAACTATATAATTTTCTTTTTTTTTTCAAACCACTTATTTAGTATACTGAATGTGAATGAAAAACTATTTTAAAAAGACTCTTACTTTCGTAGAGTGTAAAACGGCTCCACGACTTAATTGTGCTAAATGTTTTCGTAATTCTGTCCTCAGTCCGGCGCCCTTTCATTTGTGCTCAATTGCCCAGCATCCCTTTGGTACATTTCTTTTATTCGCACTTTTTATTTCCCCTTTAAAGGAATGTGACGACGGTGATTACGTACTGCCGTGAAGTAATTATGATTGTGAATTGTTTTTACAAATTTAAAATAACGAATACAGAACATACACTTAAATGTTATGTACAAATCGTCATTTGACGACCAGATGTCCTAATGGCCAGAATACCTACTATGTTGCGAGTCCTAGATTCGAATCCCAGCCAGAGCCATCATTTGTGGAAACACATATTGTTGATTTTTGTACTCTGTATACTGTATTCTATCTCATTCCGTAAGGCTAAATCCTATGGATGTATATGTTTGTCTCTTTTAAGTGTCTATTTTTCGTTTTATCGAGTTTCAATTCACTAAAATTCTAAAGAAAGAAAGAAGTAAGAAAGGAGTAAGAAAGTTTTTCACTTCAATAAAGTAACAACCTTTCAATATTCCACTTCAGAACACAGATCTCCTCTCATCTTTGAGGGTCTCATGTTTCATGGTGGCGGAGTTGGAAATTGTCCGCCACGCCACTCCAGTGCGAGTTGACAGACTTCGCATGTCTTCGAAATGTTTATGATTTCTCAGAAATGCAATGGTAGCTCAGGGGCCAGGCGCTTGCTTTATGGTACACGAAAGTCAGTTCACCCCGCTGCCAGCACCTCCAAGGTTTTAATCACATTTTATGTGTATGTATATATATTTCCGTTTTTATGTGCTTTTGGTTTCATTTTATTTGTTAATCATACTAATATAATTATGGATAACTAAAAATTATCACAACATTACTAACCTGTCAGTAGTAGCAAGCACAACCTGCAATAATAGCAAGACCAAGACCCCGGCATTTCGTAGATTATGTACCATAAAACTGACGCCCTAAAACATGGGGGGGAAAGAGTAAGCCCCAGCACCGAAATGCCAATAGCCACACCCTTTCTGATATTATAAATACGAAAGTAACTGTCTATGACCCTCTGTCTGTTAGTTACCTTTTCACGACTCAACCGTTGAACCGATCTTGACTAAATTCGGCACAGAGATAGCTTGCAATCTCGAGACAGACATCGGATACTTTTTATTCAGGGAAATCAAAGAGTTCCCACGGTAAGTTTAAAACTTAAAAACATGTATGTAAGAGATCGCTGTTAAGTGATCTATGATTATACAATTACACCAATTGTGTATTTAATTTGTGTGCAATAAATAAGACAAGCAGCATTTTAAAATGCAGATTTACCACGTGCTCAGCTGTAAAGGAAAATATCGTGAGAAAAACCTACATGTCTGAGAAATAACATGCATGTTACCACAATACTATTAATGAGACCCCATCGACCTTACCGAAGTAGCCTATGAGAAATTACTTTCAATTTACCTTTTAACTAAATGAGATCGATTAGAACCTTATTATCGACACAGCACGATTCACATGGCAATCCGGTAGTAGACAAGACGGCGCATTCGATGAAATTAATTTCTATAGGGCAATTAAGTTGTGAGCTGACACAATAAACAGCACAAATGTAAAATGCATTCGTTTTGAACAGCATACAAAAGATTATCGATATTTATTTCTATTTGAGTAAAATTATCCATCAGATCGTCAGGTGATATTTTTCTTATTAGATTTATAAATCGATGCAGAATTAGGTTATCAGATCTTTTGCGAATAGTATATGGCTTTTAGTAGATCATTTATTTTAGTGACTTTATTTTAGTGAATTCGATAAGTAACGATTTATTAAGCTCTTCTGTTAACGTCAATCCTTATAAATGAGAAACTCAGCAATGTTTCCACACCACTGCTTCACGACAGAATAACTGGCACTGGGGTGGTACCTACCTAGACGGATTCCTGCATAGAAATCCTACCACCAGTAAAAATCTCATCTTTTTAAGAATTAAATATATTAAATCTCATCTTATTTTTGGATTTTAGTCCAAACATAAGTCCAGATTTAATGTTTTCACAAATAGTTAATGTTTTCACCAAAAATTTTTTTTATATTACCCAATTTTTTTTGATCTCAGTTGTATATACTCGTATATAGTATAGTATATTGCAAATCATTGCAATTGCCAAGATAATGCAAAAACAAAAAACAGATGGACTGAAATATTATGATTTTTTTTAAACATATGCTTGCAATGCATTGTATGTTTACAATGCATCGCAAGCATACGTTTAAAAAAATGTGTAAAGTAGCATTTTCAATATTTTTTTATAGTGCGCAATGTTGACAACAACACCATATCGAATGGGGCTGCATAAATGGCATTTCCATATAGAGGCATATCAATAGAGGCTTCGACGTACGACATATCTTCATTTGTCGACTATGTACTGTTTACATTCAAAATCCAAAATGGTACATTGATAAGTTTATGGAATGGTAGTCGCAAATTACACTCCTAGCAAAGTCGGCAAAAAATAGCACAGTTGATCAGTAAATAACTCTAACAATAGAGTGATAAGTCCGTCAAGCTGTTAGATTCCTGAGACGAGACACTGCAATAAATTAAAGTACAGGATGAGTCCGCGACAATAGAGTAAAGTAGTTTATAGACTTCCTTTTTATAGAGCTTTGATATTGCCTGATTACCAATAATTGATTTTACAACGATAAAGAGTTAAGATCTATTTTATATTGATCGTATAACTGATGACGCATTTATTAATTAATTGATTTTTCTTGGTATTTTCACAGACCTCTAATTAGTGTTCAATGATTTTAAATCAATTATTTTTTACGGATTTCATCGAGTTTAATTTTTAAATATTTATATTCCGATCTACGCAGAAAGACCGAACAACTGAACCTAAAATAATAATTAAAGAGCTGAAGGTACACCGGGTTAACTATGATATCAGGACATCTGTTACCTCAATCCTCCCGTGAAAAATTAAACGCAATAAAATCCGTAAAAGTAGTTTTATTTAAATGTGTATTCGCGTAAATATTAGAAAAAAATAATTGATTAAAAATAATTGAACACTAATTAGAGGTCTGTGAAAATACCAAGAACAATTTCGAACCACATATACCTTTAGTTTAAATCAATTGTCGATAGGTTTGTGCTAATTGAACAGCACTGGTACAAGAAACACGAGCCACAGTGATTGTAAATAGAAACGCGGAAAATCTGGAAAATATTTGTGGATAATTTGCGTACAGTTGCTATTCTCCATTCTGTTCACCCGTGCAATAGGAGCAGGACTTCGTTGTTCATCATTCTCATCAAACTTTGACCTGTAGTAATTTAAAAAGATTGAGATAACTCCACGCGAGGCATAGTATCATAAAAGACAATTGGTATTATAAAGTATCAGCATAGAGATAGTGTCTCTTGGCATCGCATCTCTACGCAACAGATACGAGTAGCAAGGATTAAACATAAAAAAATACAAACCGGCAAAGTACGTAACAGACCACACACAGTGAAGGGTTCCGTAGTGAGGAATAGCATGTAACCGAAAATATCCCATATCTCAAAAACTGCACGACGTATCTTATTCAAACTAATTTACGCCTTAACCTTTTTCATAATTTTCCACAACATAATTAAAGTAGGGGTTGGGGGCACTTTTAAAAGCAAATATTTGACTTAAATGAAATAATTAACGTAACCTCTCACGGTTATGTTCAATGATTTATTTTAAATTTTTAGTAATTTCTCTACACTATTGTATAGCGATGACGATAGACGGACAGAACGAAATTGTAAAGATTCCGTTTTTTCTACGATACCCTAATAAACCAGACTGCAGTCTAAAGAATATCGCTTACATCTTCTTGTAGCTTTTATCCTCAACGCTATTTATGTAATAGTGAAAATATGTTCACATATATATGTTTAATTTAATAACCATGAAATGCTCTATTGATGGTGTAAGAAACAATTTTTTGCAATAAATGTCTGATAAGTCAAAGTCAGTAACATTATGCCAGAAAACAATCGAGGCCTCTGAATGATTACGGAATAACTAAAACTAAAGGATATAGAACGTGACAACATTACAAGGTGCAGACAGCTAACACTGCGGCAGCCTATCCGCCTGCTAAAACGGTAATTATGACAAAACTTACCAATTGGAAGATGTCAATATGCATCTTGCATTGAAAATAGACCCTAGTTTCTCGCCGCTTCACTGAGAAGGTCTTATTATCTAACTGGTGCAGATTGTTACGTTCGTAAGGTCTTCAAAGAAGGGTAAAAAGTAAAAAAGTTTCAGCCTATAAATGTCCCACTACTGAGCACAGGCCTCCTCTCATTTCTGAGAGGGTTTTTGGAGCTAGGAAGAATCCGCCACGCTGCTCCAATGCGGGTTGGCGCGGACTTCACATGTCTTCGAAATATTTTCAATTTTTCAGACATGCAGGTTTCCTCACGATGTTTTCCTTCACCGCTGGGCACGTGGTAAGTCAGCACTTAAAATTGTAATTAACAATTTTAGTGGTGCCGGCACCGGGAATCGAACCCAGGTCACTCGCGTACTATGAAAATTAAAAGCGAGCACCTATTCTCCTCGTCTATACATAGGATTATATCCAAGAACCTAAAACCATACCAATTCAATCCAACAGAATAAATCCCATTCGGAGATAAAATCAATCTACATTTAAAAGGGATAACATTTTTTTTATAAAAACCAAGTCTTTAACTGACTAATTGAGGCGTATTTACGATCACCGGACGGTATGAGGAATTAAAGAGCAATTGAAGATAGTGCAGTTTTTTGACTCCGTAACCGATTTATGACGGCAGTGACATCTCTAAGGCCTTTTATAGTCCACGTTCGTATATATGAAGTTTCTTCTGTGACGGAAAATTATCGTGAAACGGAATTAAAAGAAACGATAAAGTGAGAACTCCTTACATTCCGTTCAATAAAAACAAGCTAAAATTTAATTATAAGACAATGTCTCACAGAATAATGTGCGATTACCTGAAGTATTTGTCCAAGTTGCCATATTACGTGGCCGGTGTCTCGAATTGAATACTAATGGCAACCTTTTTAGTAATTTTGCTTTTTCTTACATTTCGATCATGCGGTTTACTGTCTCTATTTGTCACGGCCGTTGCGAACCGTTTACTAACTTCATTAATTGCTCAAAATATGATATTCTCATTACGATTCACGATGCATTCGCGAAACGAATGTTCGTCTTGTAACTTTTTATTATCTGTCTGTGTGTGAGCATGAATAAATGTTATCAAATGCGTACAGAATTAAAAAACACAAATCAAAATACTTTTTCTATGATAACACTTATCAAATTCTATCTTTTCTAATATATACTCAAAATTGTATTACGTATTATCTGTCTTAGAACGAATTGAATTTTTGCAATTCCTTCGTTTTACATTCATCATTGATGGTGACGTCACGCTTATGATCGGAAAAAAAATAATTATTAATAATAATTTGCATAATCCAAAAATGTCGTTAGCAGCTGGAATTCGAAATCCAATATCAACTATGTATGAGACGATTACACAAACTACTAAGAAACGTGATCGTCCAACAATTACAATGAAAAACTACGTCACTTGAATACCTTAACCGACCTAGTAGGTAGGTAACCTACTCGTAGCACATGAATCCTACCACCAGTAAATTACGGATCACGACAATCTCTTCTTGGAAGGACTACTATAAACTGATAATGATAATTAAATTATAACATAATTAAACGTATAACGAACATATAATACACTACATATACTTGTAAATTTAAAATTTACCGTACCGAGACTCTTCTTATCATAAACAGTGTAGTTGTACCAGTCGAGCAAAGAACGAACGCGGCTGCTTTCAGCGTTCAGACACTCGCACAATGTTCGCTGCGGTACGTAGTCGTGTATATTTAGTGTATTCGCTTGTTGTGTTTTAAAAGTTGCCTTGCCAGTACAATAGCATCGTATACCTGAACTGTTTAATACTAAAAGTTCCCAAATAGTCTTTTATATAATTTTTAATATACATGTCAGATGTTTTTATTTTTGCAATGTACAAGATTCGTCATCATCATCATTTCAGCCTTTCACTATTCCACTGTTGCAGATAGGCCTTCCCCATAGATTGCCACAAAAGTAGCTCTCATTTTGGAGATTTTGAAATAGGTGTAGCGACATTTATGTCGCCACATGAGAAGCTCAAAAAATATTTGCATAAGTCCATAATCACGCTACGAAAGTTTTCTGAGATGCGAACTATATATACAACATCTAAATATTACTAGTTGGAGGAGACGTCCTCCCCAGATCAGACCATTCGATCTGGCGGGTAGCTACCCTTTTCCTTGGCAATATCATACGCCAAAATAGTGACCCCGGTATGAACATCCGCAGCCATCGCAGTCACAGCAACCAGACTACTGTCGGCACAACGCGTGCTTCCTAGTCTCTCAGCCACTGAGGATCAACGGCGGACTCTTCTCCTCAGGCTGACTCCTGCGGCATCAAAACTTGTCTCCATACGTCTCGACGCACTGAAGACCTGGACACAGGTTCACCGCAACGCCAGACTGCACCTCATCGCCTGACGTCTCAAGTTCTCCACGCTAAACTACGACTTCCAGTCTCAGCGGGGGAGTGATGTAGCGACATCTAAGTCGCCACATGAGAAGCTCAAGAAATATTCGCATAAGTCCATAATCGCGCTATGAAAGTTTTCTGAGATGCGAACTATATATACAACATCTAAATATTACTAGTTGGAGGAGACGTCCTCCCCAGATGAAACCATTCGATCTGGCGTGAAGCTTCCCTTTTCCTTGGCAATATCATCCGCGAAATAGGTGCCACGCTTGGCAGGTTGGCAACAGCAGTTTATTTATTCAGATGCTTCAGGAAGATGCTGCTACACATCACCTGGTTTTTATTTTCCTTCTGTCGACTTTTGCGACACCAACGGGGTGGTAGATTCTCTAAAGCCGCCACCACACGGCAGTACCAGATTGCAAAAATAAAGATCCACATGTAAAAGATAAAATAGTGTATATTACCTAGTTTTTGAAGAGTACCGCCCGCCCTCCCTCATTAGCGTGCACAAGCAATAACGGACTCTACGACACTTGATAATGCCTCGTTTTGGGGCTAAACAGGTGTCGTGTTCTCGACTTCGGTGGTGTATTTTACCTAGTGGTAGTATCGTAGTGGTGGAGGGTATCTGGTGGCGGTCCCTGGTGGCGGTGTTAGTTTGCTTGTGGACGCTACTGAGGGAGGGCCTGCTCTTCAAAAACTGGGTTATGTACACCATTTTGTATTTTACAAGCCGATCTTAGCAAATTGATTTTCATTTCCATTATAATGGATTTCCGCAAAGTAGCGCCTGTTTCTATTAACAATTATAGGAGAGCAAATTTAAGTTACTACTCGGAACTCTTACTGCTAAGACGATGAGAGAATGGGTCAAGTATACAAACACTTGTCTTCGAAGGTGCATCTAAATTGTTACATACAGTGCATAGACACTTCTGCTACATTATTTTGTAAAAAGGAAACAGAACAACAATGCAAAGAGCTTCCACTTCCGATGTTTATCAGTATGATCTAACGGAAATAATCTAGGTCCGACCCAAACCATTAATATATGCGCACTTTCATGAAATTAAAAAATCACAAAATAATCATTAAAAAAATTCCAACAATGACGACACAAGGCATGCACTTTAATTATACCACGAGGGATATTCCGACGGCGTCCATCATTAATTATTGATGATAAAGAGAAAAGCGGCTGACAAACGCAATTCGAACGTCGTGCAATCGACACCAGACGATAATGAAGTGGTCCCAAATGCAGCCCACCAAATACACTCGCTTGCAACTGTAAGAACGCGTTTTGAAATTCAAATTTGCGCCATTTTGATTTCAATTAATTCGTTCGGTAGATTTTCGCGTGGAATGTCACCTTTTTTTCGACTATATGTGGAATCGTAATTTCCGAATTGATTACTTACTCGTTTAAGCGAACTGTTTTTTGACTAACTATGCCCCGAAATGTCCAATTAAGAGAAATCAGACGTAGGGCGACAACTAATGACTGAGAAAATGTCTTATTACAGTTGAAACTTGTGCTAAAAGCCTTTGCTAAAAATAAATCTATAAATAATCGGCACCAAATTGAATTACTAATAATGCCCAAATTTAGTAACTCCGTAAAGGAATAAGGGCAAATAAAGCTTTTGTCTGTTTTTGGAAAAGTGTAGGTCGGTCAAATGTAACAGGAATAACAAAATAATATTTTTATATAATGTCCTCCATGCTGATTTTCGATCAGCGCGACAACTTCCTATCTATCGGAAGCTTTCAACAACGCACGAGGTATTATAGTGCCTCAAGTGCACGCGCAAACACACACTCGTTCCAACCTCAGGTAGGTTGTCAAATCCCGAGGTACCACGTTATAGGGTATAGTATAGGTATAGGTATCGTGATAATATAGGAGGTAGGCCAGAGATGCAGTGTCAGAAATACGGGGATATTCACAATACAACCAAACCCGAAATCAACAATTTGTTTTTGCACAAATGTTGACTCCGGCTGGGATTCGAACCCAAGGCCCGCAGTGTAGAAGTCAGGACCACGCATTCGTCAAATTTCATACAAACAATATATCATTGATATTTTAGGGTCATCCATTATCACAGTATTAGTTAAAACACAGTTGACTTACCTTCTTGAAGCGTACCAAAACGGCGGCGACGTGATTCGCCACACATCATGTATCGTTTCCCACGGGGACGAAACTTGGGCTTAGGGTGTGGTCTCTGCCTTCTCCTTATGGGGAAAAGGGCGTGACTGTACGTGTGTATGTATGTAATACACAATCGACCCGATGTTAAGACACTGCAGCCCATAGACTAGTTGGTTTATTTTTATTTTAAAGGCTTTGTTTAAAGCTCCTGTGAAGACCAAACTCTACATCCATCCTCGAAAAGAATAATGATGAACGTCACCCAGAATTTCTGAAGATTAAGTCTTCGGCTCGTTTCACTCACTTTACAAATACAGCAAAGTCACGCTGCCGTATTACGTTCGTATTACTTGAAAGAATGGTACTTTCCTCGATGAGTCGACACACTTATATGCTGAGTTACATGCAGAGTTCTTTTTTTATCGATGCTCCACACAAGGATTTCTCCTGTATCGTAGGTACATTTTACCGACCTAAATTTCGTATACACAACCCAACCAGACTCGAAACCAACAATTTGTGTTTCTGCACAAATGCTGCTCTACTTGGATTCGAACCCAGGACCCGTAGTGCAGATTTCGGGTAGTCTGTCCACTAAGGCCAAGCGGTCGTCAATAAATTTAAAAGTCTTTATGAGAGCTATATTTAGGCGTTTTGTTATTGACTGATCCTTAACAACACGAACTTAGAACTTCTTAAAAACCATGCATGACGCCGCCCCTGTCGAAATCACGTTAAAACGACTTTTAACAATGTTAATAGTTATAATGTAGCCAGCGCTATCATTTAGCGATACTGCTTATTCAAATGTTTTTATAAAATTGATGTGTCATTATGTAATAACAAAATAACAGTTTTTACTCAATGCTTATGAAAGTATATCCGGTACTTATAAGAGAAAAACAATATTTTTTTTGTCTGTTTGTCCTAGCTAATCTCCAAAACGGCCGAACCGATTTTGACGGAACTTTCATTGACAGATATCTGATATTAAAGCGGGTAACTTATGCTACTATAATTTTAGAAAAATAATTATATTTCCGCACAATAAAATTAAAACCCCAAAACCCGATTCAAATAGAGACGTATATATGTATATCATCGATCGGGGTCGGCTTTGCCACGCAGGTGAAATCGCGAGGCACAGCTACTAATCTAATAAAGTACAACAGACCACCTGACCTTTGTATACTGGGAGTATTTTGGCAGAAGATTTGGTTTGAATAAGTTAGTAATGAATCATTAAAGTAAAATGCATGCCCTGATGTTAAAAACAGTTTAAGGTTCATAACTCCCGTCCGATCCCACCGCATATCGGCCTATAAGTCTCCTCAAGGCTTTAGGCAAGATATACGAACGCCTACTTCTCGCCCGCTTAAGAGACTTCATGCAGTCTCGAGGGATCCCCATCCACGAGCAGTTTGGATTCCGTGCCAAACACTCATGTACCCAGCAGGTGCACCGCATAACGGAGCACATTCAATCCCGCTTCATACGCGGGCTTCATACCGGAGCGCTCTTCTTCGACGTGGCGAAAGCGTTCGACAAGGTCTGGCACAACGGGCTCATATACAAGTTATATGGACTCGGTGTGCCAGATCGCCTCGTACTCATCATACGAGATTTCTTACGCAGTCGAACCTTCCGCTACCGCGTCGAGGGGGTGCGATCCGAATCACATCCCATCCTAGCCGGCGTACCACAAGGCTCAGTACTAGGTTCCGTGCTCTACACCCTTTTCACGAACGACATACCGCACACCAGCGGCGTCGAACTCGCCCTCTTCGCAGATGATACCTGCCTATATGTGTCTGGACGTAATCCAGACATTATCTCTAAACGCCTCCAATCCGCACCCCGAACCCTCGGGAACTGGTTTCGGAAATGGAGGATCGAGGTCAACCCAATCAAAAGTGCAGCCATGTACTTCTCGCGGCGCATAACGCAGCATCTCCCCACCATAGAGTTATTCGATCGTCCAATTCCCTGGGAAAAGACAGTCAAATACTTAGGCGTCCTATTAGACTCGAGACTCAGCTTCGGTCCACATATTAACCGAGTAAGGGACCGAGCGGCGTTCGTCCTCGGCCGATTACATCCGTTACTAAATAAAAATAGCAAAATGTCCCTACGTAATAAAATTACACTTTACAAAGCCTGTATTCGGCCAATTATGACATACGCAAGCCCCGTATTTGCGCATGCCTCCCCGCGTCAAATTCACCGACTTCAGGTAATACAAAATCGATTCATGCGTAAAGCCACGGGAGCACCGTGGTTCGTGCGTAATGCTAACCTTCATATCGATTTAGGGCTTCCTACCATAGCCCAATATCTAAAGTTGGCCTCTCGCCGATACTTCGACTCTGCCGCCACGCACCCCAACTCACTGGTTGTCAGTGCCGCCACTTACAACCCCCTCGCGATACACCAAAACTCGACCCGCGGAAAAAGGAGACCGAGGCACGTCCTCGAGGACCCTGACGACGCGACCACTATTGCCCAAGCGCTCTACTCAACACTACACAAGCACACATTATCACCATCATACCGCCCCCGCCGTCGGCGTGGGCGTATCAGACAAAGTTATTCGCGATACCGCCGCATCTCAGGCCGGTTCTCCCCTAGCAGTAGTGTCATAAACAGAAGCGTCGCTGGAGTTTCTTGCGCCATTTCTTCACCAGCGGAAACGCATTCCGAATTGGTGGTAAACTTATGTAATAATAATCATGGTATTAATAATTATAGTAGTAGTAATATTGCCCTCCCGATTGCAGTAACTGACCGAGCCGAGACCGGCCCCCTTGGGCACCCTCGAGTCTGTTACTCTCGCGAACAGGATGACGGTCCATACTACCTAACGTACCGTGTGGTAGCGGCTTAAGAGAATCTACCATCCCATCTCATCCCGTGGGTGTCGTAAAAATCGACAGAGGGAAAATGAAAACCAGGGGATGAGTTTTTGAATAAATAAACTGTGGTTGCCAACCCTCTACCAAGCGTGGTAACTATGATAAAATCCCCTCAAAATGAGAACTACTACATTTTGTGGTAATCGATGGGGAGGCCTATGTTCAGCAGTGGACTAGTGAAAGGCTGATATGATGATGATGATGATGAACTACCTAACTATTAATGAAATTTATTTATTGTTTTTTTACTAGCAATGCTCATGCGCCGCTTAAAACAACATCTAAATTGATAAAATTTGGACATATCATAAATAATCAATAAATACAAATTCGTTTCATATTAACCGTGTGGTGGCGGCTCGTTAAAAGAATACTACCACCCAATCTCATCCAATGGATCTCGTAAAAGGCGAGTAAGGAATTCAACTGCACTGTGCACCCAACAGCGCATGGTGGCGATGGGCTCACCACCGATCACACCAAGTGCATTATATTGTTTTGGTGTAACGTGGATTGTGGCAGTCATCTGTTTTTGCAGTGAGTGCCCAGTCTCTGACTACCCCTTATGGGATACAGTCGTGATCTTATGTTCATATTAATTCCTGCAACATTTCACTTCACTATATTAGGACAATTGCTATCATCGTTTCGAGTTTGACATTACAAATTTTTCTTTTCAATTTGCTGCATTATTTACCAGTGTAATACCTAATTTGGACCGAAAGTGTATTCTTATTATCGTTATGTTGTCCATGCTATGAAGAAAATATTGCCACAGTTCCAGACTAAGTACAATTAATTGAGCACATGGATTTTATAAAGGGTTCACTCTGTGATATATCGTGACAAGTGATGCTCATAATTTACAACTCACTACATTTTAATACATATTTTATAGCGTACGAAACCCTATAAAAATTCTACAGAAACTGTATTGGACATACGCAGGTGTCAAAAAATATTCAACGCATGTCCGCCCCCAGAAGGCCTTCTCGTCGCAACTGGTTCTTAGGTCGTACTTTCTTACTACTTAAATATTAAGATACTGTTTTGGAGTACGGCTTGCATGAACATTAAAAAAAAAGGATGCATAGAAGGAAATGTATAGTGATGTTTGTATTTTTTATCTGTGTAATTTTATGTGCATAAACATATTTCGTGAAGTCTTAGTCACGAATCGTGGTTGCTCAGGCGAGGGCGCTCGCCATAAATGTCATACGGGAGTGACCTGTGTTGCCGCCATCTGCTCCCTCCTCCCCTCCCTTGTGGTGCCGGCAGAATTTCATTTCATTTTATAAATCATTTCATTTCATTTCATGTATGTTATTGGTTCCTAGAATTGCATTAAAATCGTTATAAATTTCAATCTCTTGAACATAGATCGCTCAGTTCAGATAGTTATTCCGGGTCTGGACATTTGTACTTACAACTTAGACTACGACCTTTTTAAGTTATTTTGCTACAAGTGCTGAATGTACATTTTTTTCTTTCATGTCCATAAACAAAAACTCGATCCTCTATATACAACTTTATTAATATGGCTGTAATACTCAAGTCTTTCCAGATATTCATTGAAATAGCAAAGATGTCATCGTATATCCCGATTACCTTGTTCCAAATGTGTTTCGCGTTCACCGAAATATATCCATTCAGCTATACCTTATCGGGAAAACTTGAACTTGTAACTTGTAAGCGCAAAGTGAGCGAAACCGTGACGATTGTTTAATCTAAATTTGAAATTACCAAATATAAAGATCTACGGATTATGAAGATAGTAAATAAATATCCGTGGTACCTAAGAGGCCGGGCGCTTGCCTTAAACTACATAGTAAGCGAGTGACCTGAGTTATCGCACTTAATCCTCCTTAACACCATCTTCCTTAACACCCCGGTGCAATTTTAAGTGCGACCTAAGCTTTCTTAAGTACTGAAAATAACTGAAGCCAATATTGTGTTACATACCTACAAGTTCTTCTACTTCATTGGCCTCTAAAAAGTCCACTGCTGAACATAGGCCTTCCAAGGTGTCTCAAATCACTAATTGTTTTTTAAAAAGAAAAAAATCTGCCTAATAATTTTTGTTATTGGATAATATGACGAGACGAGAAAACGTTCACCTAATGGTAAGTGTAACGTCTGCCCATAACAAATGCTGTGTCACCCAGAACATTCCTGTGTGGCACCACATTGCGCCCGTCACTTTGAGACATCAGTTCTTTAGTCTCATATGCGTGTGATTACACTAGCTCTCAGTGCCTTTCAGACCAAAACACAGTAATGTTTGCACACTACTGCTTCACTACGGATTCCTACATAGGAATCCTTCCACCAGTAAATGGAAAATTCTAAATGAAGAAAATCTTAATTTTTCAATTCATAAAATTAAAATGTTATTATTATATATTTGGCCAAACGTAATATTTACAATCTACCACCGTCCCGTAATGAGGATCCTCTTTTTTGCAATAATTTGTAAATAAATTTAAAAAGAATAATCTCATAGGCATCCAAAGCCTGCTATTACTGAAGAATTGTCTTGGTTTTTTTACTACAATGCCTCTGTCCTGGGAAGAATCAGTAAGAAACCCAGCGGGATTTTTTTTTCAGTCATTTCTAAAATATTGTGCAATAACAGCAGTATTGAAAAGATGTAGAATTAGCTTGGCGGCGATCACCTCATTCCCAGGGGTTATCATCATCTATGTATTCTTTAATATTATAATAACCCTTTTCATGAAGTCTTTGTTTAATATAAATTTAGAACTTTTTGATTGAAAGACTGTGCACTTTCTGGGATTTTGTTGTAAAACGTATACATTACGTATAAAAGTAGTATTTACAGTTACACAATCAACTAACGAGGAGAAAGTTTTTAAGAAAGAAAGGAAACCTTTGTTTAAAAAGAATCCCTGGGTTAAAAAAGAATCCCTGTTACAAAAACCATAAATCGAACTGACTTCATGATACGAGTATGAATCATAAGTTGAAATAGATATTATTTATATATATCATTCAACTCCTCAGAATTACTTGCCGGTTCTTTTAAAAGGATATTCTATATTTTTTACGATTTTAACTTTCATAAGCCTAGACGATTTTTTTCATAAGAGAAAGTGACGAGACGAGATAAACGTTTACCTAATGGTAAGTCTGCCCATGACAAATGCTGTGTGCACGTCAGGCATGTTATGGATACGAAATTTCGGATCTGGATATGGATACGGATATATGAATTATATTATAACTGTTAACGATTAGACTTTATTTCTAGGATTTATAATTTGGAGCAATTACTAAAAAAATAATTATCCATGAAAGTGATTATTATAACTACTGTCCAAATTAATCTAGATTAAGGACGCACTTTGCCTAGATATTATTAAACCACATTTTTTTATTTAAGTAATTGTACTCCCACAAGAAAATTTTCAATAGAAATAATAAAACCTTCTCAAAGTCAAAGTCGAAATTTCTTTATTCAGTTTAGGCTTGTATAAAGCTCTTATGAATGACAAAATCTACACTGATTCGAAAAATAAGACCTTCTCGGAGAAGATCCGACAAGAACATCTGAACTCTCGTGTGAAAGCCTCAGCCGGGCGAAAATCTGTCATAAAATATCATTCAGACTCCGCCCCCATTCTAAATTATTCCGAATTTTTTTTTTTATTGGATAAAGTGACGAAACGAGCAAAACGTTCACCTGATGGTAAGTGCAACGTCCGCCCAAAAAAATGCTGTATCACACACAACATTTCTGTGTGGTGCACCTTGTTGATACACCTTGATGCACACCACTGCTTCACGGAAGAATAACTGGCACTGGGGTGGTACCTACTTAGACGGATTCCTGCATAGGAATCCTACCACCAGATTTTTTGCAATTTTGCATGCGGATCTTAGCTTAACTTTCTTTCCTTTATTAGATAAGTTAAGTCTCATATGTCCAGTAATTATGTCCTTCAGACCGAAACATAGTAATGTTTGTGCACTGCTTTGCCGTCAACGGTGCGCAAACTATCCGTCGGCTGCTGTCGAATAACTGACATTGCGTTGGTATACTGGTATATATATAACCAAGACGAATTCCTCCAAAGGAATCCTAATTGAATAAAAAAGTAATTTTATATGTAATCATTAGTTTTCTAAAGAGCGCGTCTATGCGCTGCGCAGTTTAAGTTCTTTTCATCTTGGTCTTCATTATTGTCTAAAATCAGAAGTAACTATAAAAAAATATATATTTATTGATCTATAGACCGCGAATGGATAATTTTCAATTCAACTTCTACACAATTATCCTTCTTTGGAAACTAAACAAAAGAGCGAACCTGAATCATATCACCTCAATTATATCTAGGAGACCATAAAACGGGTATTAGATTACAGACAGCGAAATCGATTTACCGAATGAGGAATAAATCGGAAACCGGACTTCAGTTGAAATGACTGTATAATTAGGTTCCGTCAGAATGGACGGTGACCATACGACCCTGCGCGCAAATGACAAGGTTGCCGCATTTTACGTTTTAATTTTGGGGTCTGCGCACGCGCAGATTATAGTACAGAACGAGACCGGCGACAATAAAATGGTTGAAACGTCTGTTTCAAACATGTTGTTGCAAAAATACATCCCGTATTGTTTAAAAAATTTCGCAATAAAGAAATATTTATTATATAATATATTTATAAATATTTAAATGTTTTCAGTGCAATTGTTATGTAAGCGATCGCGTGGCGTAATGGTACCTTACTTCTGCAACGGAAGCCCACTAAAATAGTTGGTTTTGGGTCCTGTGATTGTCGCCGTGTCCCTGACACTGCATCCTAACCTACCTCAGATGTAATCCCATGAACGTAACATCGGGTGCGTGTAGGCTAGGACGAGTGAATGCCTTTGTGTTTGCGCGTACACTAGTGGCACTACAATATCATGGCACCTCCATTTTCTGAATATCTTACTTTTCCTTTGCGGAAGAAGTCTTTTATAGAAGAAGGTGACGAGACAGCTCGTCCTTCAACTGATATATATATATATATATATATATATATCACTCTGAGACATCAACACTTAAGTTCCATATGCCCAGTAACTCTGCATGCTATTAGAGCCAGAGCTTTCAGACCGAAATACACTAATGATTACAAACTACTGCTTGACAGTAGAATAAGTATGACTTTGTTTCACTTGAAACGTCTTCTGTTTTGGTGTATTTTATTTCTTCTCTATTAACAGCTGTCATTGACACTGGATGAAATATATATTATAATAATAATAATAAAAATTACCTTCATTTGTCTCATCACAACTTACGTGCTAGTTCGTACAAGATAAATTTAAATAGCAATGATACAGTGTTGTGAGAGACTGGTGCCTGAGATAGGTTTTAGAAAAACCTGAGATACAGGTCACCAGCCCCCATCCCCCTCCGCTAATGGCTACAAATTTTGGGAACTTCTTTTATTAATTCAGACATTTAAGATGTTACATGTCTATGATACAAGTTGAGAGAAGAAAAAGTTAATAAAAAAAAGTAATAATAACAAAGCGGATTGAAGGATCATTTTGTGTTTGTTAGGATGAGTGAGAATGTATGTTATGTGTGTATGAGTATGTGCACGCGTGTGTGTGAATATAGGTTTGCCAGTAGAGAATGTGGGTATATATGCTTAGAGTGGTAGTATGAGTTTAGCTAAGTTATTGGGTGTCATGAGGGTCCGCTGAGTATGAATATTAAATGTGGGTTAACAAAAGATTTTTAGTTTCTTGGTAGTTTAGGGTTTTAAGAAATTTTGGCACTGCTGCTTTACAACCAAATTAATTTTTGGGATATATATTTAAGATATGACTTTTTTTATTTGATAAAAGTGACGGAACGAGCAAAACGTTCACCTGATCCACCTGACCAAGCGCAACGTCTGCCCATAACAAATGCTGTGTCACTCAGAACATTTCTGTGTGATACCACTGCGCCCGTCACTAGGAGACATAAGTTCTTAAGTCGCATATGCCCAGTGATTACGCTAGCTCTCAGTGCCCTTCAAACCGAAACACAGTAATGTTTGCACACTAGTGCTTTACGGCAGAATAACTGGCCCAGTGGTGGTACCTACCTATACGTATAGAGACTTATAGATGAATCGATTATTGTATCGTGTACACTGCAAGTGTTTGTGTTCGAACAAGCACTTCTGGATAAAATTAAAAAGAGTTCGTATGCAGTGTTGCCAATACTTACAAATTTACGCTTAATACACGTCCCGAAAATTAGTGACTAATTTATTACTCAAGTATCCTGGGTTTCTAAACACTGTCATTGTAAAACTTGTTTTTACTGGTGGTAGGATTCCTGTACAGAAGTCCGTCTAGGTAGGTACAGTGCCAGTTATTCCGCTGTCAAGAAGTAGTGTGCAAACATTGCTGTGTTTCGGTATAAAGGGCTAGTGTAATTACTGGGCATGTGTGACTTAAGAACTGATGTCTCAGGGTAACGGGCATTGTGGTACCTCAGAGAGTACCTCAGAGTTCTGGTAGATATTTTTGATTGGCAGACGTTGCACGTACCATCACATGAACGATTTGTTCTCTAGACATAATCTTTACGTCTATAAACTTATGAATGTTGCCATATTCGTTTTAATATTACTCGGAAGAAAAGCTTTATTAAAAGCATCTTGTTAATTCCACAATTATCACGTACCAGCAACATATGTCCACAAAGCAAAAACGATTTAACATCAGATTACGAAGCCGCTTGTGTTCCCTCGTATAAATTTCCACAAGCCCTCGTATTTTTCTCAGTTCCACAGCATCGGCAACAACACGAGCGTGCGTTATGCGTGCAGCAAAAACCCTGCACCGACCGCATCAAGGCATCCCACCCTAATAACTGACCATATCCGATGCGCCCGCTTTTTACCACCGCTTTTATTTCGTACTCCGACAATCGCTAAACAACCTCGATCATTAAGTACATAATTAAACTTTACTAGAATTTTCTTTCAGACGAACGCTGTATTGAAACTTTGCTGTTTTATTTAACAATTAAAAAATATTAATTGGATGTACAATGATGAATCGTTCTCGATTAGAACGATTAATTGTACATTCAACGTATTGAATATAAAGTATGCTAATAACTTCGTTCGTGTAAGTTTTAGAGTTCATAAAACTCTAGAAAGTTAGTAAAAAAGTGTGTGCCCCTGTGTATGCCCGTACACTTGTGGCAGGCAAGACAGTTGCCGCCGTGGTTAAAAATCGGGAAAGCATCGTAATATTTTCCATAGCATAATACGCTATAGTATTTTGCTATGAGGTAATGCGAATGACGAAGAAGTAACTTTTGTTTTAAAGTAGGCGTAGTAAAGCGGCCCCCCGCTTCAGCAAAACTTTCTTTCTTTCTTTCTGCCGTGAAGCAGTAGTGTGCAAACATTACTGTGTTTCGATTTTAAGAGCACTGAGAGCTAGTGTAATCACTGGGCGTATGAAACTTAAGAACTGATATATCAGGGTGACGGGCGCATTGTGATATCACACAGAAATGGTTTGAGTGAAACATGGCATTTGTGAACGTTTACGGTGAATGTTTTACTCGTCTCCGCGTGCCTATAAAAAAAAGTCCTTCAAAACTTCTTCGACACGTTATAGTAAGAATTTTCAGAGTAATGAAAAAAAACGCAGCAAGTGCAATGACCATCTTAGAATGACCTTGCATATGATAATGTTCTTTTTTACAATATTGGCTTACCAAAACGGGTTCCAAAGTTCGTTATGGGAACTATTTAAACCTCCACTAATAAATGTACTTCCTCCTCCTAACACTAAAGATGTACAAACATCACTGTTTCGGTTTGAAGGGCACTGTAGCTAGTGTGATCATACTTAAAAACCGATGTCCCATAGTGACGTACGTAATACGGTGCTACACAGAGCTTTTCAATCCATAAAATTATTTTAAAAGTAAAAAGTTTTAGGTAAAAGCGTAACTACGAGTATTATGGGCGCTTACCATAAGGTGAAACACTTTGTTCGACATTACTTGAATTAAAAAATATAAAGGGAGAGAAATAATAAGGACTGCTTATTCTACAATTATAATACATAGTGAAATATAAACACTTTCTTACGTAGTGTATACGCAATATTCGTTATATAAAGATGTTCTACTGGCCGATGTCCAACCTTAGCGAAAAGTACCGACTACAGTCGGAAGATATCAACTGCGCATGAGATATTATAGTGCCACAAGTGCACGAGCAAACACAGGGGCACTCACTCGTCCCAACCTACCCGTAACCGCCGTAACGCTCATGCGATAAGATCGGAGGTAAGCTAAGCTAAGCAGTGTCAAAGACCCAAGGACAATTACAACACAACCAGATCCGAAAACCAACAATTTGTGTTGTTATACGTATGTTGAATCCGGCTCGGATTCGAACCCGGAACTAGCGAAGTGGTAGATAGGTACTCTTTCCACTAGGCCACACGGTCGTAACTAACAAAACCTGAGCCGTGGCAGCTCAAGGGCCGGGCGCTTGCCCTTAATTTCATAGTACGCGAGTTCGAACCCCAGTGCCATCACCTCAAAAACTCTTCTGCAATTTTAATTGCTCATTTACCACGTGCTCAGCAGCGAAGGAAAAAATCATGAGGAAACCTATGTGATAGTTACAGGAATAAAAATATTGAAGACTTGTGAAGTCCGCCAACTTGCACTGGAGAACCGTGGCGGACTCTTCCCGGCTCTAAAATCATTTCAGAAATGAGAGGAGACTTGTGCTCAGCAGTGGGCAATATAAAGGGTTTGATTTTCAAATTTTTATCCCAAAAGCTATTTCTCCGATAAAATAACACAAATAAACATCATAAACTATTAAAGAGTTCAATAAAAAAAAAATTCAGTTAATAAAACCATTTTCATTTAACAAAATAAAACTGGAGAATGTGCAATAATTAATTTGAATAAAGAACTCAAATACTCACCGGTAATAAGGAAATGCCTGCGGTACATGCAGATCCATTGGCATGGACGCATGAGCATGTGCATGCGTGTAGTCATGCTGCATCATGCCATGCATCCCATGGCCTAGCATGGCGGCCCAGGGCGACGATGCGAATCCGCCCGGGTGCTCCATCCCCACTACACTTATTGTACCATTTTTAATTACCAAAATAGGGTAACACTTATAATCACTTATGTTCCATAATATTGCCGAATTTTCAATAATTGCTTCATTTTGATTGGTCTAACCACAAACATATATTACTTCTGTAAAAATTGTCGTTGTCTTTCTTCCAGTATGTCTGTTTTATATTGATTCGAAATTTTTATTACCTCTTTTCTTTACTTTTTAATTAATGTATTGCCATTTGTAATATATTTATTAAGTTGTGCCTAAAAGTGAATGAAGTTATAAATATTTAACAGTCCACAATAATTTAAAAAATAAAAAAAGTCGAGAGTAATTATACTAGTGTCGAAATAAAGAGTTTCTGGTTCTCAAGAATAACCAGATAATCATAAATAGCAGCTATTAAAATATAAACGCTGAAAACGACGCTATTAAACCAGGAATATAAACGATAATCCAAATTCCATAACTAAACAACCGGCTGTTAATTTTGTACTGTCATAGACAAATAACGAACTTATCAAAAGTAAAATTGAACGTAATAAAAATTAGTTTTGTGAAGGACCTAAAACCTTAGCAGTGTAAGGAGAAAGCAAGATAAACAACAATTGCAAAGACAGTCGATAATTTTGCAAGATCTTGTGTTTGCGAATGTAAAAGCACCATAGGATAAGGGATTTGTCTAGCCTTTAATTTAGTGTTTAAACCATACAAACACTTAAGTACCCAATATAACCGTACCCGCTTTAATTTATTTACACAACACGAAGGTCCGAACATTTGATATGTTGACACAGAGCGTCGCACAGACGATTGTTTTTGACGGCTGTACCCGCGCCTATTAGTGAAGCCGATATGTTATTTGCTCTGAGCTAAAGTATTTATTGCGTTAATGTTTTGTTAACCTCAAGGGATTACGGGTTTTTGGTGTTTGTTGAGCAATAACACCTGTTGCCGAGGTGCGCGGGAGTTGGCGTTCCGTTGTTCCTAAGAAAGTTTTTTTTTCTAATTCTCAGACAGTTTAAGCAAGGCAAAGATAACATTTTTGTATTACTCGTAAAAGGGATTAAACAAACTTAAAAAAATAGAGTCAAAAGATTTAATGTAGTAGTCAACCTAGACTTGATTAATTATTATAATAAGCACAATGTGTTTTAAATTTTAGTTACTTAAATTTTACTATTTATTTTATTTTATTGCAAAATGTTGCGAAAATAATTAAACTAAGAAATCAAAGTAACTAACTAATCATTGGTTACACTAACGACAGTCATAAATTAACGATTTTCTTCCCAAGTCACTATTTGTAAAAAAGGAAATATCGATTTTAACAAGGAAAATGAACCTGATAGCAAAATAAATTACTCAAGTTTCACACTAAATAATATACACAAACACTCAATAGTAAATTCACAAAAATCCACATTTCAGTCTCATCACACACCAGGACTTGCTCTATCACTGCTTTAAAAAAATATGAACGTCAACTGTCAAACTTTTCCCGCCCGCGCGCCGGTGCGTTCTGAAACGCGCGTGGTATGTATTTACATGCATTTTAATGGTACACGCGAAGCGGTGAGAACACGTGTGCCGAGTCTGTCGGTCCAGCGGTCATTGAGGATCTGCTATCAAAACTATACGGCGTGCTTGGATGTGTGCGCCGAACCGGCCGGGGCGTATGCCGGGCATACGAAACAAGCTTCGAACTATACGGTGCGAGTCGGTTGATAGGGTGACCATACCACAGCCCGGAGTACTTCCCACTTTTATAACATTGTTTGAAAGACAGAAATTGAAAAAAATAAAGCAGATGAAGCTCTAGGGCCGGGCGGTCTTCTTTAATTTGAAAGTACTGAGGTTCAATCCCTGGTGCCGGCACCAGTAAAATTCTTAATTAATTTGAGGTGCTGGCTTATCACGCGCTTAGCTGTGAAGAGTTACATTTTTTATATTGAATCAAGTGATGAAACGAGCAAAACGTTCACCTGGTGGTAAGTGCAACGTCTGCCCATATCAAATGCTGTGCCCAGATCATTTCTCCTGAGACATCAGTTCTTAAATCTCATATGCCCAGTGATTACACTAGGTCACAGTGCCCTTCAGACCGAAACACAGTAATGTGTGCACAGTACTGCTTCACGGCAGAATAACTGGCCCTGGGGTGGTACCTACCTAGACGGGTTTCTGCATAGAAATCCTACCACCAGTACATCGGCAGTAATCTTGAATATCTTAGAAAATAAAAATAGTGAATATAAAATATTTGTAAATTTAATATCTTAGAAAATAATTACAGTCCGCCAACCCGCAGTGGAACAGCTTAGCGAACTTTTTCCAGCTTTCGAACTCTCTCAAATATGAGAGGTGGCCTATGCCTATCAGTAAGATAATTTTATTTTAGCTATAACTTTTACTAATACTGATTATAATAACATACAGTTAAAGCTAACTTTCCACGCTCTTGTAATTATGTGTAACCAATCGGACGTTAATTAGGCAATCACATGAAATAGAATAGGCAATTATTATTGATATAATTTTTCATTACTTAGTTTATTTTCATTTTAATATGTTTTTAACAGATTCTTCGCTCAAACAGTGATAATGGTATCTCTAGGCAGGGCGTGCTGTCGAATTTCTGAGCGTCACGTCGCCTGTAATTGGGTTACCTTTACGTGACGCGAACTGACGTCACGTTTCACACCAACACGCTGTTGTACGCGTCCTAATTACAACTTTCGCTAAAATATTTTTTGGGGTCTGAAAAATAAATCAAGGCTTTGCTGAAGCCGTAAACAATGGGGTCACTTGTACAATATTCTCATACCAAAAAAATTTACGAGTATCACGTTCATTTACAATTTGGGTTTTATAATGTAATTTAGAAGTATTATCTGTTGTTTTTTTGTTTTTGAATTTCGTCGTATATTATACAAAAACTAAATATGTTATCTCATTCTCATTACTAAACAAACTAACTTAAAATTGTATAATAGGTGTCCGGCAGAGTAGAATAGCACCTACTTCATTCCTACCGAGGTGTCATAAGAGGCGACTAAGGTATTGGACGGACAGCCTTTATTCGTGCAGAACAACACCATAATATGCAATGCTGTCACAATGTGGGAACGTGATAGGGAGTAACAATTTTTCTTGACTTATACCAAAATGGCGGCGACGTGGTTCGACACTCGTCATGTTTCGTTTCCCATGGGGGCGAAACTGGGCTATATGTGTGGTCTCTGCCTAACCCTTTCTATAGGAAAAAAGCGTGTCTATATGTATGTATGCAATACAACAACATACCACTTATCATCGATTATTACAACACATCTTTAATTAACACATTTTCTAATACTTGAGCGCCGGCATGCCCAATATCTTCACAGCGTAAAGTAAAATTATTCGCATTCTTTGCAAAGATGTAAAAACTGCTGGTTTTGTTTTTATCCGGGTAATACCGTTGTTAAAAAAAAATCATGAGCATGTGTCAAAATCAGTTCATTATTTTTTCCCACGGCTGCCATTTCCACAGACATTACCTAACCTTAAACATTTTGTGACCTTTTACAGTCGCAGTAATTGTCGTGCAATTTAACAACTGTTCGCTGTAACTTGATCTCTCCCGTCTTTATAGCTCCGTTCTATATAGACGAAAGATAACTGCCGCTTAGAGTCTTTACAAACTGGTTAAGTAAGTAATAATTGCGCGGAGAAATGACAACGCTGTGACTAAACTTCAACGGTGATTGGTATTGAGGGTCAGACATAACGACGTGCAAAGTAAAACAAAGAGTAGAAATTAAGACATGAAAAAAATTACTCATCAACGTATTTCTTTTAATCGCTTGATTTTCAACATTTTAAAATGAAGATTTCCGATAAACTCGTGACGTACATACATATTATGTGTTGTACAAAGCTATATTATAGTTTCGCACCTTCAATGTTTAAACTAGCGTTCGACTCTCGTTTCACACATACATTTTTAAGATATTTTTTACACAGCCATTATGAATGTAATATAATATAGATTTCTAAGAGTAAAATATTTTTAGATTTTAACCAATTAACACCCTCACGTATAAGCTTATACTTTGTATTAAACATTATTAAATATTTACAACGAGAAACTGTATCTCTACTTTTTTAATACAAAATGCTGCACTCTATACTTCTATCATTCCATTTTATTTTAAAAAACGATTCCCCGCAGTAGGATTTCTCCTGTGTCATGGGTACGTTTTACAGACATAAATACCACATGCGCCAACCACCCAGACCCGGAACAACTATCTGTAGCCCGTACAAATATTTGTCCCGTGCGGGAATCGAACCCGCGACCCGCGGCGCAGAAGCCAAGGGTTTAGCCACTGACAAAAGAAAAAAAATTACCACGTTATTTATAACATTAAATATATTCCTGCTTTTAAAAATTCATTAACATTGTCACTCATTTTACATATCAACTGAAACAGTTAACATGACAAAAAATTTTTTTATCACTCAATAGTTTATCCATGTTAATATTATAAATGCGGAAGTAACTCTCTCTGTCTGTTTGTTACATTTTCAAGGTTCAACCGCTGAACCTATCTTGACGAAATTTGGCATAGAGATAGCTTGCATCCTGGAGACGGACATAGGATACTTTTATCCCGGAAAATCAAATAGTTTCCACGAAATATTTTGAAAAAAAACCTATATCCAAGCGGACAAAGTCGCGTGCATGAGCTAGGAGACTGAGGAGATCTTTTACCATCATTTAATGTAACTTAAATGTGTGTATTTTATTCTGTTTACTAAATTAT
The DNA here is from genome assembly GCA_019845155.1 of Luehdorfia chinensis. Taxonomy (NCBI): domain Eukaryota; kingdom Metazoa; phylum Arthropoda; class Insecta; order Lepidoptera; family Papilionidae; genus Luehdorfia; species Luehdorfia chinensis. The sequence continues at coordinate 1,867,702 of JAHVAK010000612.1, forward strand.
TGATAAACGCAATAAAATTCAAAATGTCAAAAATGCCAGACCGATGAGAGACAGCATCACCGGACGTACAGTTCGCCTTTCCAAGCGTGGTGATTATGTGATTATGGCACATCCTCCCTTCCTAGGAGAGACCTGTCCAGCAGTTAACTATCAACTGGCTGATGAAGGGAAAAAATAGATTTGTAATATCATTATTGTAATTATCTTTTAAATGATCACATTTTGTCTTTTATATGTGAAAATAATGTCTGACTTACGTTTTTACAACGGATATACATACAGATATTGTATTCTATCGGTTCTTATTACGTATGTATTGTTTCCGTTTGATGGGCACTGAGGGCTAGTGTAATCACTGGGCATATGAGACTTAATAACTGATGTCTCAGGGTAACGAGCGCAGTGTTTTTTATGGGCAGACGTTGCACGACCAGATAAACGTTTTGCCACTGTATTCAATAAAAATAATCCATACTAGGTAATCTTGTTTCTTCTGGTGGTAGGATTCCTATGCAGGAATCCGTCTAGATAGGTACCACCCCAGGGCCAGTTATTCTGCCGTGAAGCAGTAGTGTGCAAACATTGCTGTGTTTCGGTCTGAAGGGCACTGTGAGTTAGCGTAATCACTGGGCATATGAGACTTAACAACTGATGTCTCAAGGTGACGGGCGCAGTGTGGTGTCACATAGAAATATTCTGGGTGACACAGCATTTGTTGTTTGGCGGACGTTGCACTTACCATCAGCCGAACGTTTTGCTCGTTTCGTCACTTTATAGAATTTAAAAAATAATTAACTACATTATCTTATTTGCCAGACCTACAGTGTTCTACAGTTCTCTGACAAAAGTTTTTGTAATTTACTGTTTGTTACCATACTAAACGTATATTTCTGTTTAAGTCAGCGTACTAATTTAAAAAGTTGTGGGTCCGTAGTTCGAATCCCCGCTTAAACCAACATTATCGCATAACACATAATACATGTAATTTTTCTGGGTTTGGTTGTTTATATATGTGCAATTTATGTCTGTCTAAAGCACTAATACCAAAATGGTTTAGGGCACGGACTGCGAAACGTGACGTCACAGGATCACATTCGACGTTTGCCACCTGTCACGTCTTGTTACCCGCGAGGGCGAAAATTGGGCTACGTGAGTGTCCACTACCTACCCATTATATGGTAAAAAGGTGTGACTTTATGTAAATATACATTCAAATAATTTAAAAAACTGAGTACTTCACGTTCAGCTAAAATAATTAAAAACAAAACGAGTTCGAGATTAATTTTCACTTTAACCAGTAGGTACCGTCACTCGACTTTAACACTACAATTTCACTAAAACACTACGACACTAAATAATGCATATCAATAAATTGTACTTAACATTTAATCATATGAAGGGGTACTAAAAGGGTTGCTCTAACGTGGAAGAACCTTTAATAAAAATCTCTCAGAAAATCAAAACTATAAATCAACTTAACACCCTTTTGTCCGCGGTCCTGCATACATTTGACAACTTAGAATATTTCGCATAAAAGACTCGAATCATCCCTCGGAGAGATCGAGACTGTTCTAGGGATCAACCAACCAATGTATGTACGAGAATTCCGACATCGCTCATGGAGTTCCTGACTTTTACAGTTTTTTTAAAGTGGTTGCCTTTGATCGTACTCTATATTTCTAACAAATTATTAACAAAATATTTTTTATTAGTTTGATTTAACACAAAATACTAAACCAATTCTATTAAAAAATAAAAGCACATATGATTTCAAAAATTATTATATTTTTATATACACATGCCTTAGTGTTAATAATCAGTTTAACTACTGTATTTACACTATATTGTATATTTACTTTTCTAATAATTTACCAATATCAAAGGCTATCATTATTTCTCTCAACTGATTTACTATAAGTACGTAGTTCATAATTATATCTTATAAACGAAAGCAATAATTGAATTGACATTTCTAAATTTACTAAAGGCTGTGTCGCATTAAAAATTATTAGGCATTATGAAATAGATCAGTTCTCACCAATATTCATACGCATAAGCTAACGGCATCTATCAGTCTGCGTGTAGGACTGAAACGACGATATGCGAACAGCTTCGATTCAAATTTCGAACGCAACGTCTGATTGGTCGGTGCGTCCGTTCTAAAGGCGTTGGGCGAGTGCCGTCGGCGTATGGGCGTGGAACTTAGCAAGTGTGAATTCTGGTCCTGTGATTGTAATAAATTAGTTTAAATGTTACTGAACATGCCTGCAGTGTGGATGTAGCTTCACAGTGCTACGGCGTAGGCGCTACGGTGTTTAGCTCAATACGTTAAAGTTCAACGTGCTCACGTATATTTCATTGTCCTAATGTAAAAACATTAAAAACAATATGAGTCAAAAACAATAAAATATTTAGTGTAGAGCTATATATTTTATCTCATTAAACTTATAAGTTTTATTTCAAATTTTACGGTACTTGTATTAGAAATAAAAAGTATTTAGTTATACAAGCACCGAGAACAATATAAATCTATAACTTTTAACATCAGCAATAACTGATTACTCATTCATATCAATAACATATTTATTGACATGCTTGCTCAATACTAAATCAATAAAGACATTAATAAAAAGCATAAGCTTTAAAAATAAATTAACAACATCCAGAAAAAGGAACCTGCGACAATAATTGAAACATCTCCATATCTCAATATTTCAGACTAGCTGTAAGCTGACCTTCTCAATCATAACACCAAAATGATTTACACGAAACCGCAAAGGAAAAGGCTCCTTATTACATAAGCACAAGACTCCTGATTATAACAGCCGCTAGCCTGTAAAAGCCCACATTAGGTATTCGAGAGGCGTACGCGACAATCGATAAAGCCTGCCGGCGGAATGAGATCAACCTGAACTGATGGAACTTTAGAGGAACATTGCACTATGAAGAAGTTTTAATGAGTTTACGTAAAACTAAATACAAGAATTACTTGAGAAAATGAATACGCAAAACAACTATGACAGATATAACATTGTAATATTAAGTTAAACTTCGGAACTTCCCATTATTACTTTCCTTTTAGTTTTGCCATATTTGTGATATTTTCTCAAGCAGTAGTCAAACACGAACCGGTTGATCTGAACTGATACTATGCAGTATGGAGGTTCAAGATGACAAGCAGGTAAAAATTGCAGGCATTATCGTTGTCTTGCACCGTTTCACACTTGCCATAAAGAGCTACATTTTACGAATATATCTATCTGTATAGATTTACTCTAAGAAGGTTACAAGCGATACGTCCTCCGATCTTAATCTGAAAAGTAAATAGTTTTTTGTTGCGCAGACAAGCAGACAAATGTGTTCCGCTTTGAAAAGCGCTGTAGTTAGTGCAATTAATGTTAATCCTCTGTGAATTAAACTGCACTGTGCACAGCGCAGTTTAATTCCTTACTCGCCTTTTACGAGATCAATGGATGACATGGAGTGGTAGTATTCTTTTATCGAGCCGCCACCACACAGCAAGCGGACTTCACATGTTTTCGAAATTTTTTTTTGTCAGATATGTATGTTTCCTCACGATGGTTTCCTTCGCTGCTAAGTACGTGACGTTCGCACTTAAACCTGGCACGCGGGCCCCTGGCTCGTGAGCACAGTATCCGATGAAGCTGTAAAAGCCAAAAAGGCTAACAGCAATTACATCACCGAAATTATATATCGCACTGAAAATATCACTTTTAGGGGTACCGGGGGTCGATCTCGGGTCACTTGCGTACTATTAAATTTAAAGCGAGCGCCCAGCACCTGAGCTACCACGGCAATTACTGAGTATATGAAAATTCCAAGTGGCACTGCCAGTATTATAGCTTGGCTCTTAATATGAGGCTAACGTCTTGCTGGGCTAATCTCATCTCACCAAAAAATACATATTGCATTGCAAATACAGAACGGTACTAACACAAAAGAAATCCATAAGCCAGTTTTTAACTTTTTTGCGTATTTAACGTGTATTATTTACGCGTCAACAAAACATAGTTTTCAAATAATTTACAGAGACAACCAATATATAGCACCGGGAACATTTTTGACACCTTAAGCACATAAATGGATATAATTATTTAACGGTTCCAGAAATAATAACGTTTTCAGTTACATGGGTTTACTTAAGTAACAGCTGTGCGATATGTTACTTGATAAAAAGTATGATACAACGTTTAATGCGTATCCAAGGATTCGGGGTCATTAAAGTTTTGCTTCAAGAATTACTTCTTCTTTAGTCTAGCTCCGGCCAGCAAAACTTACAATACGTATTCCTAACATGTACAAGTAGGCTTTGTGCCGCCTCTGCAGCGTTCGATGTCTTGATTATATGTCTGGATTACTTTGTTGCAGATAAAGTAATCGTTGTATAATTTTGAATTAGCTTTGAAAGATAATAACTTGTTAGTTCGTTTTTGTTGGGTTAGCAATTTTTTTATATATATATTCACTGAAAGACACTTTTGCGAGCTGTCATACTAATTACTTCTTCATTAATTTGTTAACATTAATATATTTTTATTTGATAACGTGACAAGACGAACAAAAAGTTCACCTGATGGTATGTGCAACGTCTGCCCATAACAGGTGCTGTGTTACTCAGAATATTTCTGTGTAGCACCACACTGCGCCTGTCACCCTGAGACATAAGTTCTTAAGTCGCATATGCCCAGTGATTACACTAGTTCTCAGAACCCTCCAGACCGAAACACAGTAATGTTTCCACACTACTGCTTGGGGTGGTACCTACCTAGATGGATTCCTGTATAGGAATCCGTAAGGTAACACCGCAGGGCCAGTTATTCTGTCGTGAAATAGTAGTGTGCAAACATAAAATATGCGCATATACGACTTTAGAAATGATGTGTCTAGGTGACGGGCGCAGTATAATGCCACTCAGAATCTCAGTATCTTATAAAAGAGTCAAAGTCATGATCATCACATTATCACATATTTATTATTTATAGAAAGCCCCGAATTAATTTCACTGTTAACTATAAGCAGCGCCAGCGACTTTTTTCGCATAAATTTTTGAATTCACGAATCTTTCTGTTTCTATCATTAGAAATAATTCAAATACACATGAATAAAACTTGTTTATTGTTTGCTAGCTAGCTGCGGTAGCCGGTTGCTTCTTGAAGTTTATAAATATAAATAGTACTAAATACTGATTGTAATTTAAGTGATCATTGACCACGTGCTCCACAGAAAAGGAAATAACACTAAGAAAACCTGTTTTTTAGGACTGAAGGTCACTGTCAGCCCGAAGGCTTTTACAGCTTCACCAGATTGAAAGGTTGCGATGCCTGACCTCGCCTCACCGAGCGTTGAGGGCGTTTAGCTAAAACCTTTATTTATGGATGACCAGCACAAGGATCCTCGAGGGCGAAACCCGGCATGGACCGTCATCCTGTGCGCGTTACTAACTGACTCGAGTGTGCCCAGACAGTTACTTCATATATATATGAAGTAACGACTTTTAAAATTCGTCAACTCGCTCTGAAGGTAAGTGGAGCCTTTCCTCTTCTCTTCCCCGCTTTAAAGCGAGCCAAGAAAGCAATTCCTGGATTTTTTTTACAGAAAACTCAGATTTTATTTTGTTATCGTGTTATTTTTACTGTTTCATATTGTTGACAACTTTAAAAAAATAACTCACTCACACATGGGCATAGGAACCTGTTATTTATGTGACACCAACATAAAGGTGTGTGTGATGTAGTAAACGACTAGAAGGTTCAAATTTTAAATCTTTCATATCTAACAAGCCGTGTTTTCAAATTTCCTCGAATACGCAGGGCCTAGAAGCCGCTCCTTGCTCTCTTTGAGGCGTCTGCGTGGATCGATAGTGGGACGTGACGGGAGTACCAACGCCCGCTTTACGCCGTCGGCACTTAAGTCGCTGCTTTTAGTGAAAAAATATCTTTAATACTTCAGCGTTAGTCTGAACTACAGGGCTTAAATCATTATTAATGTGTTTCTTTCAAGAGGTAGATATTTTCGAGGTGATAGAGGTGCAAAATATTATGTTAAACTACTAGGTACTAGTAAGGTTGTTCTTGCTACAGCAACAGCCACATCCACCGGCAACTTAACTTGTTGTCTCCTGTCGAGAAAATCACATACTTTCAGTCTTACCGTACCGTGCTGTAGGGAATCGTTTAAAAAAAATACGTGCTCGTATAGGCAAAGAAGATTTCTTATAGCATATAAGCAAAGAACACTTCTTTCCACTTGCTGTGATCCTGACACACATCTTTCGCTTCTTATACTTTCATCTGTGTTTTCATACAAGCTCATCGGTTGCGGGTACTTTCGACGTGATCTTTCGTTAAAACGACGTTGATCTCATCGTGATACGTTCGTCTTCGTCGACCCTTACCGACTTGCCCATTGACACTCGCCTCATAAAACTGTTTCGTCAATCTTCTTCCATCCATCCTTTCTGCGTATCCAAACCATCTAAATATCTTCTACTACCGCAACTATCACTTATCGCGCAGTTCCTCACTTTGTTCATTAAAGTCATTAAACATTTCATTTCCACAGCATTAATCTTACTTTTCTCTTACTTACTTTGCTCTTCTTCTTCTGCCAGATTCAACATTCACTACCATACATGAGTGTGGGGACCAGTAACCCTCTAGGTACAGCGAGTCGTGCGCTTTTAGATACATTCCAGCTACACATTAAATTATGCAGGGCCCTATAAACCCAATTTCCTGCTAACACTCTTAAGAACATTCTTCTCTAACAATTTTTATTACATACATCATTAAATCATTGTGAGCAAATTATTATGTTGTGATCGATTTTTTAACGTTTTCGAATGTAAGGTCAGGAGTGGGTGAAAATCAAGAGGCAACATTTGTTAACATTATTACATACAAATGTAACTATTAAAAGATATACAGGAGAGAGTGGTGTTAATTCGAGTCGACTAAAATCCTTATTCCGCTCCGATTTCAGTCCGGTTTCCGACTAGTTGCGGAGTAAACATCTCCAAAATTGCCATACCAAGTAATAATACTGACGTAGAATATATTCTGTTCTTACTGGTGGTAGGATTTCTAAAGCAAAACTTAAAGAATCAGGGCAAATTATAGTATAAGCAATCTGCCGATAGGTGTCCGGCAGAGTAGAATAGCATCTACCTCTTTTCTACCGAGGTGTCGTAAAAGGCGACTAGTACCTATATAGTACGGACAGCCTTTATTCGTGCAGAATAATACCATAATATGCAATGCTTACTATCCTGCTCATGCGAACGCAATAGGGAGAACGAATTTTTCGACTCCCACCAAAATCGCCAGCATCATGTCTCGTTTCTCGCGTGAGCGAAAAGTGGGTTACAGGTGTGGTCTCTGCCTACCCCTTATGCGGGAAAAAGGCGTGACCCTATGCATGTATGAATATACAAGCAAGCTTAACTGAAAAACCAAACGCCCACATCTGTGAAAAAATTATATAGAGTATGCTTAAAATATCCCGAATCTCTAAGGAACATTAGCGGACTCTCTTATACTTAATAGTAGAACGCTTAGACGCAATTTTTTTTATGTGAATAAAGACGCAAATTTCAAATTAACTACTCGTTAAAGTCATTCTGATTAATGCGTTTCTTACGTATGTTACATGCGTGGCGTTAGTTGCGTTTACGTTAGATATGCAGGAATCCTTCTTTGTCCTTGTCTGCAGTGCCACCTATTCTGTTGTCGAGCAGCAGTGTGCAAGCACTTTGTTACGGTATGAAGGACACTGTTAGCTAGTGTAATTAATGCGCATATGGTACTTAAGAACTGATGTCGTCGTCTATACATATTGTTATTTTGAAGTATTTTTTCTTAGATTATCGATCATAATAACGTACACGTTTTTGCTATATTATTGAGAAAAACAAAAACAATGTCACTAGTGGTCTTTCTATAAGTAGCGATAAAAAGTGTAAATATGTCTTACAAAATTATTTAACAATCAACAAAATTATTCCATAATTATGGTACACAGTTATAGAATCACGCCGAAATACGAGTACATGCTGATGGCCGCGTGGCCTAGTGGAAAATCCGAGTACGTCTGTGTCCAGTGGTATTACGTCACAGTCTGTTAATTTAGTTTTACCTCACTTTATTTACAAGTAAATTAGAATTTATAAAGTTTAACTTTGTAGTGTACAAAGAATATTATTTTATAGTGTAAAGTGACGAATCGCCCCGACGATTTGTCCCCGCGGTTTCTTGTTATTACAAACAGACACTTTAATTTTATTTATTTGTATTGATACACTTAGGGACCTAGACCTAGGGACTAGAAAAGAGCCTACTCCTACCACAAAGGCCGGCTACGCACTTATCTTATATTGGGGACGTTCATGCTCTGCGGTGATCACTTACCATCAGGTGTGAGGCTCTTGCTCGTTTTCGGCCTCTTCTATAAAAAATTACAATTAATTAAATATTATAATCTAGCTGTATTATACGATACCATTTAAAACTAGTTTTACGGATAGCACTGTAACACAGCTCATATTGCGTAAATCAGACCAAAAATAATAATTAAAAGCTGAAGGTATCCCGGATTAACTATCACATCAGAACGTCTGTCACCACAGTCCCCCTTGACCATGGGTGCTGTTAAGCGTTCTAAACGTAAAATAAGTTTTATTAAATGTGGAATATTCACGCAAATATTAAACATCATTATCTGATATAATTTGGGGGATCCAAAGACTTCAACAATTTCGTTATTTTAATGTAACTATTAAGTATATAACTTATTAAGTGAACAGTGATCTTTTGAGAAATTGTTTCTTTAAGCCTAAGAGTGGCTTCTCGTGCAAACAGACGACTGTGTTGCCTAGAGGTGTTGGCCAGAGCACCTGACTTCAATGCCAGGGTTCCTGGGTTAGAATCTTAGCCGGAGCCAAATTTTGTGCAAAAACACAAATCGTTGGATTAACGGTCTGGTTTCTTGTGCATGTGAAATTTATGTCTGTACGATGCACTCAAGTACAGGAGAAATGTAAAGCATCGTTTTAAAAAATCAATTCAATCACGGCTCATCTTCTGGATACTGTCAATAACTGTCGTCTACGCAAACTTTCAGAATATTTTTTATGGGAGTATGTTTGAGAGCGAGAGAGAAATACTGTGTCACCCAGAATTTTTAGAGTAGCACCACACTGCGCTCGTCACGCTGGGAATAACTTCTTAAGTCTCATATACTCAGATATCAGTGCCTTTCAGACCGAAACACAATAATGTTTCTACACTACAGATTGACGGCTGAATAAATGGCACTGCGGTGGTACCAAGAACGAGTCCTACGCCACTGTTTTGTAATAGCTTTGCTTTCTGATAGACCTTACATTTGTGTATGCCGAGAGAGAGAGAAAGCTGATTGTCTGCTATGGTTAATATCCGGAAGACGACGGGCATCGGATCTTCCCGGGTACACTCGCGGGGCCAGATACTGCTCCCTGCTACCGCTTGTATGATGAAACTATGTCTTGCAATGATATACCCTACCAAATTATACATAACATGATAAAATTTCTGAAATGTTTACGGAACAATTATTTGTATGGATTCTGCTGATTCTTATGTCCGTCCATCAATCCTTAATGATTTCTTGTGTCCGTCCATCAGATCCTTGCACCGCTTCATATATTCAGAATTTGTGTATTCTATTATTTCGAGAGTGCGAAATTTATCGATGGCAGGTTTGTTTTTAACATTGTTTATCTACTAGACTCATGCTTACTCTGCCTTATCTGGCATCATATTTCACAGACTGACAGACAGTCGCCGCTCTGTCGTAGAGAACACTTTAAGCGTCGTTATGAAGTTTTTTTTTTATTTGATAAAAGTCACGGAACGAGCAGAACGTTCACCTGATAGTAAGTGCAACATCTGTCCCATAACAAATGCTGTGTCACCCAGAACATTTCTGTGTGACACCACACTGCGCCCGTCACCCTGAAACATGAGTTCTTAAGTCGCATATGCCAGTGATTACGCTAGCTCTCATGTGCCCTTCAAACTGAAACACAGTAATGTTTTACATTACTGCTTCACGGCAGAATAACTGGGCGGTACCTAGGTACCACCCAGGGCCAGTTATTCTGCGCGCGGATTCCTGCTAGGTGAAACACGTGTCGTGTTTTATACTTCAATAGTGTGTATTGTCTAGTGGTAGTATTGTACTGCTGAAGGGTATTTGGTGGTGGTTCCCGGTGGCAGTGTTAGTTTGCTTGTGAACATCATTGTTGTTGTGGAAGGACGGGCGGTGCTCTTTAAAAAGTAGGTAATATGCAACCTTTTATATAATGCATGCGGATCTTAGCAAATTAACTTGCTTTCCTTATTTTCCTACCGTTGTTTAATTAGTCAACAAAACTTGCAATTTATTGTAGTAATTATTGACGAATATAACAATAATTATTAATTCCGACATACAACAACGCGAGAATTCGATACCAGGAACTCGTGAACAAATATTCAAGTTCACTGAACTTTGAATAACGCAGCCAACGTGCGTGTAGTAAATGCAATCGTGATTTTGTGAAACTAAATTAACTTGCAATCATTTCTTCTGCAGTTTACATTATTAATCTCGGTACAATTATTCGACTTCGCAATAAGGCAGAGGACGCACGAGGCTAGTGGATACACAATGTTAAAAACAAACCTTCCTTTTACAATGTGCATTTACTTAAATAATCGATAAATCTCGCACTCTCGACCGCGTAATAACAGAATTCACAAATTCAATCAAAAAAGGCCTGAATATATGAAGCGGTGCAAGGATCGGATGGACGGATGGACGAACGGACGGACACAAGAAATCATTATTGCGGCGGAATCCATACAAATAATTGGCCCGTAAACATGTCAAAGCGGCGTCTCTGCCATGTATATTTCAGTAGGGTTGAGCACTGCAAGATAAAGTTACGTCATAAAATTGCTCAGCGTACCCGTAAGGTCCATTAAAATACAAAGTTATTAGAAATCTTTAGTGGTGGTAGGATTCCCATACGAAACCATTCTAGGTACCATCGAAGTGTAAGTTATTCTGCCGCTAAGAACTATTGTGCAATGTGTTGTGTTTCGGTCTGAAGGGCACTGAAAGGTAGTGTAATTACTTAAGAACTGATTGTTCAGGGTGAGGAGTGCAGTGTGATGCTACACAGAAATGTTCTGGATGACACAGTATTTGTTATGGGCAGATGTTGCACTCTCCATCAGATGAACCATTTGCGTTGGAAAGTGCAACGTTTCGTCACTTTCTTCAAGACAAATAGTGTAAAGTTCTCTTCTTCAATTGTTGATGAAAAGTTCCAAAGACAGTTCTCTCCAGCAAGTTTAAAGTATCTTCAAATATCACCGAGTGGTGTACACTTTGTCATACAGATCAAAGTTAAATCTTGTTAAATTCGTATGATGTAAACAGCTTAGCTAGTAAAATTACATATTCACTGAACCTTTAAACTTGATAGGCGTTATTATTATGCATTTGTGACATGATGATTGATAATTAGATAAATATGTGAATATCACAGCAGTGAAAATTATAATAAAAAACCCACCGAGTTCGATTTGGTGCCTACGACTTTTGTCGTTAGTCCCTACTTTAAATTTCGTCACAATCTTTTGAGACATTACAATGAAACCAATACAAGGTCCGTTCTTCTACTTCTCTTCTTCAATACTTTTCCTATTCAGGAATCCGTTTAGATAGGCACCATCCCAAGGGCCAGTTATTCTGCCGTGAAGCAGTAGTGATTTTTTTATGACTGTCACTCTCAGCTCGAAGGCTTTCACAGCTTCGCCGGATTAAAAGGTGGCTGAGCGCTGAGGGAGCTTAGCCGAGACCTTTATTTACTTTTTTTGACTGGCGCAAGGGCCCCGGAGAGGGGACCACGACTTGGACCGTCATCCTGTTCGCGAGAGTAACTCACTCGGCCCTGAGCCGGCCTCAGCTTGGTCAGTTACTTCAATCGGGAGGGCAATATTGCAACTACTATTAATATTATCAGTATTCTTATTAACTAAATTTACCACCAATTCGGAATGCGTCTCAACTAGAGAAGAAATGGCGCAAGAAACTCCAGCGACGTTTCTGTTACTGACACTATTGCTAGAGGAAAACCTACTTGAGATGCGACTGTATCTCGAATATGTTTGTCTGATACGCACTTACCGACGGCGGGGGCGGTATGATGGTGATTGTGTTGTGTGTACGTGTCTTGCTAAGTAGAGCGCTTGGGCCCTAGTGGTCGCGTCGTCATGGTCGTCGTCGACGTACCTCGATCTCCTTTTCCCGGTGCTCCCGTGGGTTTGTGCATGTATCGATTTTGTAGTACCTGAAGTCGGCGAATTTGGGGGGAGGCATGCGCAAATACAGGGCTTGCGTATGTCATAATTGGCCGAATACAGGCTTTGTATAATGTATCTATTTTTACTTTTTTCTATTTTTGTTTAATATCGGTTGTAGTTGGCCGAGGACGTACGTCGCTCGGTTCCTTACTCGGTTAATATGTGGACCGAAGCTGAATCTCGAGTCTAATAGGACGCTTAAGTGTTTGACTGTCTTCACCCAGGGGGACATTTGGTGGGATTGACCTCGATCCTCCATTTCCGAAACCAGTTCCCGAGGGTTCGGGCTGCGGATTGGAGGCGTTTAGAGATAGTATTATTATATATTAGAGATAGTATGTGTCTGGATTACGTCTAGACACATAGAGGCAGGTATCGTCTGCGAAGAGGGCGAGTTAGACACCGCTGGTGTACGGTATGTCGTTCGTAAAAAGGGTGTAAAGCACGGGACCTAGGACTGAGCCTTGAGGTACGCCGGCGTGGATGGGATGTGATTCGGATCGTACCCCCTCAACGCGGTCGCGGAAGGTTCGACTGCGTAGGAAATCTTGTATGATGAGTACTCGGCGGCCCGTTGTGCCAGACCTTTGTTGAACGTTTTCGCCACGTTAAAGAAGAAAGCTCTTTTATGAAGCCCGCGTATGAAGCGGGCTTGAATGTGCTCCGTTATGCGGTGCACCTGCTGCGGGTACATGAGTGTTTGGCTCGAAATCCAATCTGCTCGTGGATGGGGATCCCTCGAGACTGCATGAAGTCTCTTAAGCGGGCGAGAAGTAGGTGTTCGTACATATTGCCTAACACCTTGAGGAGGCAGATAGGTCGATATGCGGTGGGATCGGATGGGTGTTTAGAGGGCTTTATAAGTATCCCTATGACCTCTGCTTCTTTCCAGGTGTTCGGAAAAATGGCGTTGGCCAGAGCAGAGTTGTAAATTAGCACCAATAGGTGGATGATGGTAGTAGGCTGGAGCTTAACTACTTTATTAGTAATATCATCGGGACCGGGAGATTTCCTCCGTCCCGATGGTATCACTTTTTAATTATTGAATCTACTTCGGTGCTGTTAAGCAGTAGTGTGCAATAATTGCTGTGTTTGAGCTAGTGTAATGCATATGAGACTTAAGAAGTGATGTTTCAGGGCGACGGGCGCAGTGTGGTGTCACACAGAAATGTTCTCGGTGACACAGCATTTGGTATGTGTCACTTACTATCAGGTGAACGGTTTGCTCTTTTCATTACTTCCAATATAAGAAGGATGAAATATTTTAAATGTTAATATTTATAAAAAAAATTGATGTTTCATTGATTTGTATTGATAATTATAGTTTAACGGAAAGCTTACGGTATATTATATGATTCTAAACGAATCTCAGGAATTACATTCCTATCTCATAAGGGTCACTAAATCCTTAATAATTGTGTTATATGCAATCAGTCACACAATGCATATCATCATCATCATAATCATCATCATTTCAGCCTATCATTAGTCCACTGCTGAACCTCCCCGAGTTCGACACCTATTCCTTTCGACATATATTTTAAAATAATAGACGTGTTTAAACAGCAATCTCGCCAACCCTGCGGTGTGCCGAATCCGTCAATGTCGTATCAATAGAGCGGGCGACGCAGTTTTTTCGTCGCACACTCGTGACAGACGCACGCCGCGAGATGGCGCTGCCACTGTACGGCGCACGCGCAAACCGACCAGTCTGTACAAATAAAACCTCGGTTACATCGATCTTTAGTAGATAATCAAAAATATAATTTATTTAAAAATTAACGAATTACTAATTTTAATAGTCATTGTTATATCTTTTATAGATAATAACCACGCACACTTCACAAACACACACGTACACACATACCCACACACTCTTTCTCGCTTTTACACATACATTTTAATAGTCATTAAATTGTATTTTTGTTTTTGTATCTATCAATTCATTTATTTGTTTTACTTACCTTGTGTCACCACCTGACATACAGGTATCTTTCTTCTTACTAGGTATGTCACCAAAATTATTACGTAGAAGTCGTTTGTTTACAAACAAAATATTGTTGATTCTCCAATGAGGATGGGTGAAATATTAAAAAATGCATATTGTTTTATTAGGGCCAGGTAGTCGAATTCTACCACCGAATTTTACTGGTGGTAGGATTCCTATGCAGGAATCCGTCTAGGTAGGTCAGGTATTCCCAAGACCAGTTATTCTGCCGTGAAGCAGTAGTGTGCAAACATTACTGTGTTTCGGTTTGAAGGGCACTGAGAGCTAGCGTAATCACTGGGCATATAAGACTTAAGAACTCATGTCTCAGGGTGACGGGCGCATTGTGGTATCACACTGTTCTGGGTGACACAGCATTTGTTATGGGCAGACGTTGCACTTACCATCAGGTGAACGTTTTGCTCGTTCTGTCACTTTTATCAAATAAAAAAATAAAAAAAACCCAGTCCCGTACTGTGGTTAAGTATTCGAAGGAATCAAGTAATGGAAACTGAGAAAAACAAGCGAAAAAACTCGAAGAAGAAAAATTCTTAAGGTGCCTTACATAAGACCCTCGAATTAAAATTGCGGTTAACAATTATTAATATTCACTTCGTTTTGTAGACTCGACCTTACGATGATCTTGACATAAATAGCTATCAGAAGATATCGAACCTTATCTTCTACCGAACGATTCTGTCGGCCATCTCTGCTCATAGAATTGATTTTGATCGACAACTCATCTGATTTTTAATTCTTTGCAATACTAAACGTCGACGTTTTATCGATTGGTATATATGTATGCATTTGAAGCAACTTGTCGATCAAATGATTTATGTCATTTGAAAAAGACTTATTATTGTTATAATGTCTCTGGTCACTGTCTATTTTCATAATCTCTAATTAGTTTCAAAAATTACTATTATTAGCTATACTCATAATATGTTTTGTTTATTTTAGAAATATTTTAAGTTACTGTGTAAAACAGATAATTTAGTAATAAATACAGATAAAGACAATAATAAGTGATACAGATGTTACCAGAATTGCACTTTTAGACATTCTTTTACTCATACTGGCGAGTAAATGCTGGTTTTTATACTAATATGATAACATCCTGGGATTTCGTTGCTAGTTCCCGCTTGGTTGTAGAGATCGAATCCCAGTCGAAGCCAATGATTGTTACACACAAATTATTGATTTTCGTATGTATTGTCATTATCACGTCCATGATTCTCCATTTAAATCTTTTTTTTTTTTGAAAAATACTCTGCTTCGGGCACGGGAAAGTGGATACAAGTGAATGTGTTTAACGCTAACACAGCACTATATTTTATGGACTTTCGGAAATCCAAAAGGAATAAATAAGGAAATTTATTTTAACACATAGATTTTATTGACTGATCAAACAAAATGTTACATTCACTAACCTAAACATACTACTAATTAAAAAAAAACTATAACTTAAAACCAAGGAAAGCACGAAGTGCTGGTTTTCATTATCGGAGGCAAGGCAGTCATTTTGGACCACTGCGCCATCCTAATTAGTTCATCATCATCATCATTCCAGCCTTATCTCTAGTCTACTAGGGCGGGTTGGGTGATCAGGCATCAGAATAAAGGCAACCAGGGAGATGCTGCTGCCCATCTCCTCCTTTCCTTTTACCCTCTGTCGCCCTTTACGACACATTCCTAGTTAGTTAAAAGAAATATTTCAGAAATTGTTTATTAAAACTTTCTGCGCCATTTGTCCAATAATTACACAGTTTGGAGGCCAGCCATTGTGATCGATCGCCGTAATGACCGTGTTAGCTGTTACTAAAATACAAGTTTTACTTATATTTTTTGTGCTAATTTTGACCGGATGTGTCCGAGTATCTCGGCACGGCACGTTTCACCGTTCGATCAACGATCGATGCATCGATCGTTAGTTCGGCATCTCGCAGACAGGTGGCGTCATTGTCCACCCGTAATTATAATGTAATTAATGTGGGGTTTAATTAGAGCCATCAGATAAGTTGCCATGTTGGCTTATTGATGCACCAATTAATGCAATTAAATGCCTCCGTCTCGATGTCGTGACGATACGGTGAAGTTATAATGAAGTTTCTGGCTTCTGATAATGTGTGAGCCAAATATGTAACGCAGGATAACGCAGTTCTGCTGTTTATGTTATCTTTAAAAATAAATTAACTTGTCACATGAAAAATGTGAGAGGGTTGACAAGCTGAGATTTTTTTTGTAAATTACAATCGTATTATAACGCCGATAGGTGTCCGGCAGAGTAGAATAGCACTTACCTCTTTCCTACCGAGGTGTCGTAAGAGGCGACTAAGGTATTGTCGGACAGCCTTTATTAGTGCAGAATAACACTGCCATTAACTGCTCGTGAGAATGAAATGGAGAATAAGAATTTTTCGACTAGTACCAAAATGGCGGCGACGTGGTTTGCCACCCATCAGGTCTCGTTTCCCGCGAGGGCGAAAAGTAGGCTATGTAAGGTGGCCTCTGCCTACCCGTTATATGGGAAAGAGGCATGAATGTATGTATGTAATTATAATTACAAATGATCGTATTAAAGTTTAAAAACTAAGAAAACATGGCTAGGGGTGTACCTCAGGGATCGATTCTGGGACCCGTTTTATTCTCCGTGTATTGCGCTGATATTGTAAAATGTTTTCATAAATGTAAATTCCATATATATGCAGATGACACACAAGTATATTTGTCATTTAAACCTAGTGAACACGAAAGAGCAATAGCGGCACTCAATGAGGATCTAATGAGAATTGTTTATTGGTCAGAAAAAAACTCCCTGGTCCTAAATCCTAATAAAACAAAATACATGTTATTCGGTACTAAAAAGCAGCTACAGTCATCACTATCACTAAATATAACGCTGATGGGGCAGTATATTGAGAGAGTAGAGGAAACACGTAACTTAGGTCTAACCATGGATTCCAGTCTTAGGTTCGAAACTCATATCGCTGAATCGGTTCGGAGCTGTTTTTATCGTTTAAAGATTTTATATCAAATGAGACCATTTTTGTCAGAGGATCTGCGTATACAGTTGATTGAGTCACTAGTCTTATCCAAACTAAATTATGCTGATACAGTCTATGGCCCGCGCCTATTATCAAGGACAGATCGACTTATTCAGAGGGTTCAAAACGCATGTGCTCGTTTTTGTTTTAAGGTACCAAGGAGGAGCCATGTTACGCCATTCCTGAATAAATATCACATACTAAAAATGAAATCGAAGCGTAAGCTCCACCTGGCTTGTCTTATGCTTGGTGTTGTTAAGTTTAAGGAACCTATATATTTATATAATAAACTCAGCTGGGTGTCTGGCAAACACGACTGCACAAGTAGGCAGTGCTCACTACAAATATCTATTCTTCCACACAAAACAGCTGCATTTAGAGGAAGCTTCCGTTATGCAGCATCTAAGGTATGGAATAATCTGCCTCCCCCTCTAAGACTACATAAAACAATTAATTCATTTAGGATAAACCTACGGTGTTACCTGATTGATGCGCAACGGAAGCTTGATATCATAAACCTAAATGCGTCTTTTATATGATAAACGTCTAAATTCGTTATCGTATCTATTATAGTGCTGCTACTTTATTATTATTATATTTCATTATTATTATACATCTTTACCTATATTTTAATACTGTGAAGAGAGAACATTGTGCTCCCTTTTTTTAGCACCTTTCGCGCATGAGGAGGTTTGAGATTTGGCATTGTTAAGGTTTGTATGGAGAAGAAGCGTGGATGCTGGGATGTATGTATGTATAATATGTGTTACTAATGCATTAGTTTTAGAAAATTAAAAATGAAAAAATATGAATTATGGTCATTATATTTGTATATCTGTGTATGTATGTATGTATGTATATGTAATTATGTATATTCTAAATTTATTTGAATTTATCTTGTGCCTTAAATTTGTTAACGTATAAATAACTATTTAGTAACCCATAGCTACAGCTTAAATTGACATCCGTGGTGCACTTAGGTTCCAGATGAAAACCAGCGCCAGGCTTTACAGTCTGACATTAAGCTGATCTGGAGACCTATTGGTTCAGCCGTGAGACACGCACACTGCCTTTGTATTATATTCTTTTTTTTTTCATTTCTCATGTTATTTTTTTTTTCATGATTGTATTTTCTTTTTTAATTAGTATGTGTTTCTATTGTGTATGAGTTTTCTTGTTGCGCGTGAGCGTTGTCTTGTTGTGCTGTACTAATAAATGCTTTTTCTTTCTTTTTACTTTCTTTCTTTCTTGAACAGCAATCAGCTGAAAATCATGAGAATACCAAATCATAGACATAAACATAGAACCAAATTATTGTTCTGTCATTGATCCATAACACTTGAGCAAAATTCCAAATTATTCAGAAGTCTAGAAGTAGGAGAAAATTAAATTGAAAGATTTTATTAGATTATTAGTTACATACATACTTACAATTATTTTTTGTTATATATTATTTTTAGGTGACACAGCATTTTATATGGGCAGACGTTGCTCGACTCATCACTTTAACCGATAAAAAAAAAGTTTAAACGCGTGTCAAAATTTTAATTGTCTATAAAAACAATAATTCTCATATGCCGTTCAGTATCTTGAATACACATCATCATCATCATAATTTCAGCCAATCATGGTCCAGTATTGAACATGGGTCTCCCCCATAGATTGCTACAAACCACGGTGTTAAGGCCATCGACTTGTGAAGGTAGTCGCGCCATACATTGCATTTACCGGTAAGAGGTTGCCACTCGAGAATTTTTCATCCCCAACGTTTATCGATTCTACGTGCTACGAGTATATGGGCGGCCCATTGCCACTTCAGCTTGCTAATCCTATCCTCTACCTTTTTCTTTTTAAATTAACGATCGTTGTTATGAGAATTGAAAAATTAAATTAAATTAAATTACACCTTTTTTGATTGCACTTTTACATTTTGTGTTCTGTGTAACGTTATTTAACGTTACTGTTCTTTTATTAAAATTATTTCATAAAAACATCGACAGATATTGTGATCCCGGTCTGCCAACTTCCAAGAAGTAAACAGCCATAAACATGTTCTCTGTTTGTCCTTACTAAGCATCATAGAGTGATACAACACGTAGCCAAGTAAATCATAAATAATAAGCTTGCTTCAGAACAGGGCTGCTTACCCTATACGGCTCGCAATTTCCTAAAAAAGTAACGTCATTATTGTTAGATGAAAATCTAATATTGCCGACCGACTTAAAACATGATAATTTTGGATAATGATTATTATTCAATCTGTGTCAGCAACTGAAGAACCATTTTATGTAATTAAGAGTAACCAACTATCGTCGGTCTAATGATAGATGGTCTCTGTAACACAAAATACCTAAAAATATTATTTATTAAACAAAGAAAAGATAAGCTCTGCATGTAGTCAAAACCCCTTAATGATTCAAATGTAATATTAAGAATGCTACGCCTACCCAGCGTAACCACTAAAAATCAAGTAATGCAAAAACATCACTTACAAACAGGGTGTTTTGACTATTCAGTCAAATTTGTACAATTTAAGCTTACAAATGCATATTGTCTAAGCAGCCCTGGATTACAAATCGGGTGTCCACTACGGTCGCTCATGGATACCGCGCAAGGGCATTTTATTCGCGGCATCAAGATAAGGGGTGTATTAAATCAAAGGACGCCGCTTTTTTAAACTCTATTCTTATTCATTAATACTTTAAATAAATTGGAAAAAGCGCTTGCAAGTGGGGGTCTGACATAAACCGTTGAACGGCAAAAAGTTGAATTCTTCGCTTTAGCATAAGTGAGTAAAAACGGAATTGACTCGAGATTTTCAGTGCGATATAACCTTATAGCGTTGCGCTTTTAGACTGATCGTAAAGCGACATTGCTTCGAGTTTCTGCTTAAAATATTCAGCCTTTATGTTGGACAAATTTGTATAAATTTGAGGTTAATCTTTTACAAAATTGAGAAAAGCAAAAATATTATACTGAACGCGCGTCATTAGATTTAGATCCTTAACGTGTTTTGTACAAGTACGAGTACATAGTTATACAGTTTTCTACGTTACATCTTGGTGAATGGCTCGACCGGATTGGCTGTTTTTTTTTGGCTTGTATGAAAGATTTTTTTTGAATAATCCACCGGAAAAGTCGGATGGTATTTTAAATGAATATCTCAATAAAAAGTGACGTTCGATTTGACAGTCCTGGATAGAGACATGTTATAAAACAAACATAATTTATATCTTTTTTTTTTCAGAGTTTACAACATTTTACAACAGACATGTTGATTTTGACGACCGCTTGGCCTCGTTGACAGAGTACGTGACTACTGCGCCATGTGTTCTTAGTTCAAATCCCAGCTGAAACGAACATTTTCAAAACCCTTATTGCTGTGTTCCGGATATAGTTGTTTTGCGTGTAAATTGTACGTCTAAAAACGCACTCATGATAGTGTGCAAACATTACTGTGTTTCGGTTTGAAGGGCATTGTGAGCTAGCGTAGTCACTACCACCAAACCACCCAAGGGCCAGTTATTCTGTGACCATATTCATCTCATCTCATCTCATATTACTGTGAGCTAGCGTAACCACTGGGCATTTGAGACTTAAGAACTGATGTCTCAGGGTGATGGGCGCACTGGGGAGTCACACAGAACTTCAGGGTGACACAGCATTTGCTATGGGCAGACGTTACACTTACCATCAGGTGAACGTTTTGCTCGTTCCATCACTTTATCCAATAAAAAAAAATATAGAGTAAGGCATCGTTTATGAAAAAAAACTGACACAGACACCCAAAATCAAAACAACCGTCTGGAAGCCATAGACATGTTTGTTCCAGAACTGAAACTGTGATCCGTAGCGCAGAAGTCAAACGCCAGCAAAGCCACCCAATACAGGGCGGGTCTACCACGACGAGTATAAGCCTGTTTCGTCCTGTTAAGACTGAAATATAATGAGACTGGCCCATAGTCAATCTAAAGCATCTCGTAAGAAGTAACTACATATATAATATCATCATCATCATCATCATTTAAGGTACTACTACTCCACTGCTGAACATAGGCCCCAACCATAGAGTGCCACAAAAGTTTGTAGCTCTCTTTTTGCAGGGATTTTGCCATAGTTGCTACGTTTGGCAGGCGGGTTGGCAACCGCAGTTTTTTTATTCAGATGTTCCAGGAAGATGCTGCTGCCCATCTCTTGGTTTTCATTTTCCCTCTGTCAATTTTACGACACCCTCGGGATGAAATGGGGTGGTAGATTCTCTTAAGCCGCCACCACGCAGCACAATATACTTAATAAGTGTAAATGTCTTTTTGTAAATAATGCACCTGCCACTGCATTTTCACCACGCCATAGAGAATGCCAATAGGCATTAAGTGCGCTCATTGTTGCTATTATTTTAATGTGTACAATAAAAAATGTCAATAATTATAAATACAACGTTATCCGTAATTGGTATAACATCCCGGCACTTACCCTACTTTGATCTGATTAACACAATGGTGAAGCTCGGCGGCCGTCTGTCGTAGAGTCTATTACGCTTGATAATGCCTCGTTTTGGGGCGAAACACGTGTCGTGTTCTCGACTTCAGTGGTGTATATTATCTAGTGGTGGTATTGTAGTGGTTGGTGGAGGGTACCTGGTGGCGGTTCCTGGTGGCGGTGTTAGTTTGCTTGTGCACGCTACTGAGGGAGGGCGGGTGGTGCACTTCAAAAAACTAGGTAATATACACCATTTTTATATTTTGCATGCGGATCTTAGCAAATTAACTTACTTTTCTTCATTATAATGGATTTCCGCAAAGTAACGCCTGATTCTATTAACAATGGTGAAGCTTTAATGACAAAATTGAATACTAAAATTGTCCATACAAAAACTTTAAAATTATTTGTTTTGTAAAACTTTACGCGACCCTAACTCAGAAAGTCGTTGCCCTGAACCAGACAAATTGAAAATACGTTTTCTTCTCAATTTAATTTGTTACCCTACTACAGCGTCATACTAACAGATTTACTTCGCAACAGATATCCTTAAGCTTCAAGTTATCCTAGTACTTGGGGGTTTTTTCGATGGCAGCTCAATGGAAAAACGCCCAATTTAATTTCTGAGTTCATTACTTCGATCAGCTCTATAACAGGGTAGTAGCCCTATGAGTTTTTAGCAAATTCTTTAAGTCGACATATCTCCTACAGGTATCACGCTACGAGGCTCATTATATTTGTTGGGGCATATACACATCGTCCCTAATCCCAGCCTGCCGGGATGTATAGGACATTACGAATGACCCTGTATATACGAGTAGACATTGCAAACTTGTAACATAAGATTACGTAACACAGATTTTGTTACATACATACAATCACGCCTTTTTCCCATATAAGAGGTAGGCAGAGGCTACACTCGTATCCCACTTTTCGCCCTCGCGTGAAACGAAACGTGACGGGTGGCGTAACACGTCCCCGCCATTTTGTTACAAGCTTTTATTTAACTTGCTTTCGTTGTATGTCTCTTCGTTTAAAATCCTGTAAGTCAATGTAGGACCTACTTTCAACCTATATTTGCATACCTATATAGCTTAGGCTTTTGTATAAAACTGTTTTTTGACATTGGTGCTTTATTTTTCGTACATAATAATAATGGTGTGCACGCGCTTAGTCACGATCTATGATAAAAAATTAAATTCTGTTTCTCCATTTACATATTTATTATAATTCTATATCTGAATGATATCAGTAAAACACTTATTTTACAAAATTATGAACACTAAAACTATGAGAAAATAAAATATATTATAATATGTAGTTATGATGTCGTTACGTATATACATTTTCATTCGTTTTTAAATTCGTTCCTTTATATTAATATTCTTAACGTTTGTAATAATGACAAAGTTTATGCATATATTTATACTTTAAGACTGTATTACTGGATAATATATAATAAAATCTAATCGTTTTTCAAATGTTAAATGGCGTAATAATGTCTTGTTTATATTATATATTTTGTAAGTAGACTGTTGCTATACCGAGGAAAAATTAAAAATATTATGACCTTTTTTTTGTGGGATTCTGCCAAACTCATACATACATACATAGAGTCACGCCTCTTTCCCATAGGGGTAGGCAGAGACCACATCTTCATTCTTCCACACATCTTTAGCTTCCTCTACTTTTATTAGTGTTTTCATACAAGCTCGTCGGTTGCGGGCACTTTTGATGTGGCCTTTCCTTAAAACGATTTCGATCTGATCGTAATACGTTCGCGTACGTCGACCCTTACCGGCTTGCCCATTCACACTCGCCTCATAAATCTGTATCGTCAATCTGCTTTCATCCATCCTCTCTACGTGTCCAAACCATCTAAGCATCCCTTTCTCTATCTTTGTCACTACGTCTTCTACCACACCGCAACGTTCTCTTATCACGTTGTTTCTCAGTTTGTCCATCAAAGTCACTCCAGCTATACTTCTCAAAGTTTTCATTTCAACACCATTAATCTTATTTTCATGCTTCTTCTGCCAGACCCAACATTCACTACCGTACATAAGTGTGGGGACCAGTACTCCTCTATGTACAGCCAGTCGTCCCTTTTTAGATACATGCCAAACTCGTAAGACCTTTTTTATACTGTGCCATATTTTGATGTCAATTTTCGACCACGGCGACAACTTCCTAATACTATCGGAAGATGTCAACTATATAAAGTTCATATGTAAAGACATGAAGTCATTTATTCTGACACATAACACTAAAAAAAATTTTATGTGATTCTGAACTATAATAAAACATATTTAGTAATTATTTTCACTGTATATTTTAAGTTTAGACACAAACGTCACGAACCAAATAACCAACATAAATCGAATGATAAAAATATTAAATTAAATAGTAAAGATTGTCACTGACTGTAGCCAGTTACGGTTGTAACTAGCAGAAATATAAATGGACTAATAATCGGCCCGTGAGGAATTGTCATTCTTACTAAGAAAACCGTCGACATTACACGAACATTATTTCTTATAAAATAAGTGCGGATTTATTTACTCTGTAGTATTTTATATTTACAAATTTAAAAAAATATACACAGAGCCTTGGAGAGATAACAACACATTTGATTAAAGTATGAAAGTTTCAGCCTATAAATGTCCCACTACTGAGCACAAGCCTCCTCTCATTTCTGAGAGGGTTTTGGAGCTAGGAAGAATCCGCCACGCTGCTCCAATGCGGGTTGGCGGACTTCACATGTCTTCGAAATATTTTTAATTTCTCAGACATGCAGGTTTCCTCACGATGTTTTCCTTCCCCGCCGAGCACGTGGTAAGTCAGCACTTAAAATTGCAATTAACAGTTTTAGTTTAGTTTTTTTACAAAAGTATCAACATTAAGGAGTTATTTGAGAAGTTACTCTGTAACTATAAAAACTGATTTGCTTATTTGTTACCGTCGTGTACAATACGACTGGATATTATTAAAGTAGTTAAAAAATTATTCAATTTAACTTTCAGTATAATATCATAATTGATATTTCTATATCATTAAACTTCAAAACCCGTTTACCAAAAAGCACAATAAAATGTAATTTCTATTTTAAAAAAAAGACTAACGCAGCCCTACAAGATGCACAACATTGAATCTTTACCGTCCATTCAAATTTGATTACAACTAAAAGTAAAACCTTTTCGATCTTGTATAAATTTAGGCATTTCTGCAAACCGATAACATATAACGCAATACAATCGACAATAAAATCGATTCAGCAAAGTACGGCCTTTATCAAAGCGAATAAGGCAAGTGCAAAAAAGTACCGCAATTATTGCATTGGAAGGGTAATTTCGTGTCATTGTTCTTGAGAAATAGCAATTATATACAATTACTTGTATATGACATTGTGTCGTTTCATTCTTCTGTATCGATAGTGAACCGATGTGGTGGATCATTCGCGTGCTCCGCGCGCCAATAGGTCACTTCCTTACTGATCTATCAAATACTTCTAATGATTTTATTGTTATTTACTAAACAGTAAATTCGCATAGATTACTAATTAAGTGACGATAATAAACTATAACTTTTGTTAAATCAAAATGAATTTACACGTAGCATAGTTGCCATAATTACGACCGTTTAGTCGATGGTCCCGTGTTCGAATCTCACCTATAGTCAACATTTGCGTCCTTTGTCTCTGACACGTCATATGACCTTTCCTCCGATCTTATTGGATAAGCGTCGAATCGGAAATGAGAGGATTAAGACCACCGAGAACCTCTGTCTTTCCGCTAAAACTTACGACTTCGGATTTTCGGCTTTTTTTTTTGCCAGAATTTATCAACTGCTCAAGATATATTACAGTGCCACAATTGTACGCGCAAAAACAGACGCACTCACTCGTATTTGCCTACCCGCACTCAAAGTCTCATGCGATAAGATCGAGGTAGGACTGAATGCAGGGTCAGACACGTGGTCAATTCTAATACTATTTACAGAAATCAGAGCTGTCGTCGATCTCTACGATACTGCAATAAATTATTTTCCGGTGACATTTTGTTTATGCTTACATGAAAATGAATGAAATTAGCCTTAATCAATTTCTTAATTTTAACAAACATAGATTCAGTAACGAATCGTACATTTTAACCTAAATATTATAATATTAGGTAATTTGTACCTTAACATTCATTTAATTTTTATAAAATAAGTCAAAACCAAATAATATTAAAAATATGTCTATTTACAATTCAATCGTTGCCTGAAATAATAATATTGACAAATATTAAATTTTGGATAAAAAAAGAACAAATCAACAGTCCGCGACCATCGGTACCTTTGTCCCTGTAAAAAGTAGAACAATGAAGTGAAAATGTTAACGAAATATTATCTAACAATGGTGGGCCATTATGACGGATAGGTGTGAAAAATGCGCCGGAATCTGTAAACAGACGCGGCTCAAGAATTTGACTCCACTGACATGGGCATAGCCAGGTTTCTACTCGAGCAAAACAGACAATTTTTTTCCATTTAGAATTTTCTCCAATTATATGATCTTGACCTAAGTTACGACCAAGGCAACATTTTCAAGCTAACAACCAAGGACTGTCATCAGCGCAGGATGTAATACAGTACAGTATTTATTACATACTTACAGGCAGTGACGCCTTTTTCCCATATAAGGGGTAGGCAGGGGCCACACACGCGTAGCCCACCTTTCGCTCCCATAGAAAACGAGATGCGACGGATGGCAATCCACGTCGCCGCCATTTTAATACGAGTCAAAAAAACAGTAATGTTTGCACACTATTGCATCACGGCATAATAACCGACCGTGGGGTGGTACCTACCTAGACGGATTCCTGCACAGGAATCCTACCACCAGTAAAACCCTAGTTGCCAATTACAACTAAATTGACACGATAATACCCAATTTCCTCAACGTTTTCTTAACGGTAACTTTATTAGGAAGTCTCTAAGATCTCCTTAAACTTGATATCTTGAGGATCTTCATTATTTACTTACAATCGTCAAGATACTTACTTTCAGAACTATTGGTGAAAACGGGCATTTACTACTTAGATAAAATTAACGTAGAAACTCTCCAGCTATATTATAGTAGTAAGAAGTAAGATTACGCATTTTAATTCTTAATTTCCTGTATTTCCGTGTTAAAATCCCGAATGTATTCACGTTTAGGCACAATCTCGTGCACTTATATAACTAGTCTGACCATAAACACTGTTACATAAAAACTTTTATTTTTTTCCACTTTTTAATTATTTTGAATTTGGAACACGTATATTATTTTAAAAACTTCTTTCGATTTTGCGCCATTTCACATATTTTTTCGTGTTCATTATCAAATTACAATATGGAATGGGGTGTTAAAGAAAATAGGATTGCAGTGATCGCCTTGCACAAAGTGGGTATGGAGCCGTCGGTCATTTTCCAGTACACTTCAAAAGCTTGGTATCAGCCGTATGTTCGTATATCGTACTATCAACAGATACAACAATACTTCCTCTATCGAAGACCAAAAAAGATCGGGGCGGCCGCGTGCTGTTAGAACTACAAAGGCTGTTAATGCTGTTAAAGCCAGAATTCGTCGAAACCCTATTAGGAAGCAAAAAATCTTCGCGAGAAATGAAGATTCCCGCTAGGACTCGCGACTCGCCACTAGAGGTCGCGTATTATAAAATAAGACCTGAGGCTCGGTGCTTATCGTCGATATATAGGACATGCCCTAAATCAATCTTTACAATTAAAGAGAGTGGATCGATCAAAACGCCTTCTGGCGCGATACGCAGGTGAAAGGCACAGAAATATCTTTACAATAAGCAAAATGATAAAGTGTACGCTCACAGTTCTAAAGAAGCTGCTCAAGTGGTCGGAAAGGTACAACGTGGTCATCATCCTGCGTCAGTGATGGTTTGGTCGGGGCGTGTCTTATCAAGGAGTCACAAAACTACATTTTTGAGTTTT
Organism: Luehdorfia chinensis; assembly: GCA_019845155.1. NCBI lineage: Eukaryota > Metazoa > Arthropoda > Insecta > Lepidoptera > Papilionidae > Luehdorfia > Luehdorfia chinensis. The sequence continues at coordinate 1,895,607 of JAHVAK010000612.1, forward strand.
CGAAATTTCCCTTGGAAACAGTGCTTAAATCCATAGAGTCGTGGCCAAACAGATTAAAGGCCTGTATGCCAGAGCCAAAGGTGGCCATTTCGAATACAATATTTTTTTTTATTTTTTGCTGAGACTGATTAATATAGAGCCGTGTGGTGGCGGCTCGTTAAAAGAATACTACCACTCCATCTCATCCAATGGATCTCATAAAAGGCGAGTAAGGAGTTAAACTACTGGTGGTAGGATTCCTATGCAGGAATCCGTCTAGGTAGGTACCACCCCAGGGGCCAGTTATTCTGCCTTGAAGCAGTAGTGTGCAAACATTAGTGTGTTTCGGTTTGAAGGGCACTGTGAGCTAGCGTAATTACTGGGCATATGAGACTTAAGAACTTATGTCTCAGGGTGATGGGCACATTGAGGTGTCACACAGAAATTTTCTGGGTGATACAGCATTTGTTATGGGCAGACGTTGCACTTACCATCAGGTGAACGTTTTGCTCGTTTCACCACTTTATCCAATAAAACAAAACTGCACTTGTTTAGTTAAAATACATATTTTACTTATAGATCATTAATATATACCATCCTTACATTTAATATATACAATGCGGCTCGTTAAAAGAATACTGCCACTCCATCTCATCCAATGGATTTCGTAAAAGGCGAGTAAGGAATTAAACTGCGTACTGTGCACCCAACAGCGCATGGTGGCGATGGGCTCACCACCTATCACACCAAGTGCATTATATTGTTTTGGTGAAACGTGGATTGTGGCAGTCATCTGTTTTTGCAGTGAAGTGCCCAGTCTCTGACTACCCTTTATGGGATACAGTCGTGATCTTTTGTATGTTATGTATGATTAATATGTAGGTATAAATTTTAATAGTATTACATTACTTCATTAAAAAAAATGCATTTTAATTTGTAACAGAACTTATGGACCGGACTAGGTATAACTTCTTTACTTACTTAATCGGAAATAATTCAAAATCATACAATGATAATGGGAAGTTAGAAGCAGAATGAATTATAAATCGTTTCCATAGGTATCACTGTATCACTTAATTCATTTAAGAAAATCGTATCTCACGCAAGTAAGAACTGTAAAATGCTCAAAATAAAGATTGTTTACCAATGACAGTATCAATTAAAATTATAATCGCTAGTACTCAGTACTATAGATTACGTCTCTGATTTAGGAAGGCGTTAAATGACAAAACAATAGGATGAAGCAAGACTATGGAAAACCACATACACCAACGAAGTATATACTGCCCATACAGAGTGCAGGGTTGACAATTTTGCTTGGTTATATTATTAATGTATACATCAAAATATCTATTTGGTTTTGTCGAATATAATAGCTTATTATCAGAACGAATTTTAAAAAATCAGACGAGGCTCCTCAAGAAGTGACAGGCTAACGATCGGTTTTAACCATTAATAATGTTAAAACCATTTCTGTGTGTTTACCATTGCAACAAGTCATAAACTTCTTAATCGATTCACTCTCTTCGATATTAAAGATGCATTTTGATATGACCAGCGACAAATTTATAACTTTAAGGGAAATTTCACCGTTGAAAATCAAACGCGATCAGTTTTCAGAAAGTTCAAGCGTTTAACTGAGTTCAATGCTACAGGTTGCATTTCATCAACATCAAGCCTCCCTCGGTCGGTCATTAGACGACTTACAATCATTTGACGAATGTCTCAAATGTAAACCCAAAAATTATTTTTTATTCATAATGTTTTTTTTGCATTCCTATGTAACCAATATATAATTCAGGCTGTTTGATGTCGCAAAATATGAAATACTCGTCATATATTTTAGATTGTGACGATATTTCACGTAAACTTCGTTTTCCTAAACGCGATCAAAATGGAGATGGTGAAATCGGTTAGACGAAAACCGAGATCAAATTATACATTTAAAAACTCATTTAAGTAAAACGTGGTTTTATTAAACTTGATTTCCAAATCAAACGGTGAAATCGGTTCTAAATCTTTTTTAATTATAAACGATATAGCGATAGATTGTATGAAATAAAAATTATGTGAAAATGGATTTTTTTTTAACTTTTTGTAACAGTGGACAGTAACCCGCCGCTCACTTAAAATTTCATAATACTAGAGTGACCTGGTTTCGATGCAAGTGCAGGCACCAAAAACATTTTAATCGCCATTTTAAGTTCTGTATTACCTACCACGTACTCTGCGATAAAAGAAAATTTCATCAAAAGAAATCGACGACTTGTGAATTCCGCCAACAAATATAAGAGGAGCGTGGTGTACTTTTCCTGGCTTCAAAACCCTCTCAAAGCTGAAAGGAGGCCGTCGTCAACATTTGTAGGTTTTTGCTTTACGCAGAATAAATTATAATATAATAATTAACACTCATATTTATGTTAAAAAATAAAATATAAAACACGCAGCCCTATCTGTGTTTCCAAAAGTTTTTACATCAGGTCGCGAATTCATCGCATATATTGTCTTAGTATGGACAAAATAAGTGAGTCGGAACTATAAGGTAAGAAGTGGTCACTCCACTTGACTTTTATACTTTAAAACTGCAAAGCGAAATTAAACCTAGTACTAGGTGTATATAAAGATCTCAATTCCATAAGCCGTTATGCTAGCAAGATTGGTATATAGCCACGGAATTATAGACTATATTGCCAAGGTAATAAAATATGTTTTAGAGTGGAAATATTTAGCCATAAAGCGTGTATGAAGGATGGTGTAAAAAGCGAGTGATGATTTAAAAATAAGCAGAAATTTATTAAGCCTCTTTGACGAAGATGCCATTTCGATAGTTTTCTTACAGCTTGTGTTATTTCGGCCTGAGATTTTTGTCTGGATTTCGGATTTGGACATGTTTGCGGAATTCGCTTAAGGTTAGACTTTTTGTCATAGTAATCAAAATTGCAGTGGTAACTAATGATACTTTAAAGGGGAATCTATAAAAACTTCCTTAGATACTTAGATATGGCTACTTCTATTTATTAAGTCTTTATCTTCATCATCTTGGCACCTTACTATGGATTACTATCAAGCATGGTCCGAATAAATATCGTATGGTAGGTGACGAGAAAAATTTAATTTCACTGTACTCTAAGATCGGGGTGTGTTTGGTAAGCCGTTTGGTCGTTTGCCCTCTCTGAAATAACAAATAAACAAATAACAACAATACAAAATTTCTGTGTTTCGATCTGAAGGGCACTGAGAGCTAGTGTAATTCTGGGCATATGAGACTTAAGAATGACTCGTTATGAATGTTCTGACTAACACAGCATTTAATATAGGCAGACGTTGCAATAACAAGTGAACGATTTGCTCGTCTCATCACTTTATTCCAAAAAAGGTACTCTGACTACTCATCATCATCATCAAAAACATTTCAGCCTATCACTAGTCCACTGCTGAACATAGTTATACACATATTGCCATAAAAGTTTCTAGCTCTCATTTTCGGCGATTTCGCCATAGCTGCGTTTGGCAGGCGGGTTTGAAACCGCAGTGTATATATTCAGATCTTCCAGGAAAATGCTGCTGCCCATCTTCTGGTTTTAATTTTCTATCTGTCGACTTATACAGCTGCGCCACCACGGCGCAGCTGCTACTACTCTGACCACTAGGCCAATTTAATTAAATAGCTCTAAGCATCCAATTGTTATTTTTTGCGTTTAAATGGCTTTTGGAAAAGCTGTACCTTATCCTTCACGAAGATTCTCGACTGGACCCTGTGAACAACATTCCAAACCGTCGCTCATTTTAAGAAGAAGAAACCACAGGTGATGTATCCACCGATGCACAACTTTGTACAATTTCTTAATTAAATTAAATTCTAAATTTATTAAAAGTGGACGTATATCCGTTATCTAAGGGGCCAGGCGCTCGCCTCAATTTAATAGTATGCGCGTGATCCGAGTTCGATACCCGGTGCAGCCACCTCTAACATAGTTTTACAGTTTTAAGCGCGTATTTACCACGCGCTCAGCGGTGAAGGCAAACATCGTGAGGAAACTGCATGTCAATTTAGAAACAACGACGCAGTATATGTACATTATTGACAATTATGCATTCGATCATTAAAAACCTCTGAATTCATTGGGAAGAATAAATTTAAATAGTAGGAAACAACCAAAAACATGACCTGTAAAAAGGTAAAGTAAAGTAACAAACCTCTAATTTCCGAGAGGGTTTTAGTGCCGGGAAGAGTCCGCCACGCTGCTGCAATGCGGTTTGGCGGACTTCTCATGTCTTTGAGATATTTATTACTTTTCGGACATTTGCTTTCACCGCTGCTTTAATATTGCAGTTAACAATTTTAGTGGTACCGGCACCGGGAATCGAAACCAGGTCTAGTCGCCTAGCGCCCAATCAGCAATATAGGCAGCAGCGTGAGTCTACCACGGGTGACCCGAAAACCAACAATTTGTGTTTTATACAAATGTTTACTCCTGGGATTCGAACCTAGGACCCGCTTCGTAGAAGTCCGGTACGCTAACCACTAAGATCGCGATCGTCAACACGATCGTCAACGCGATCGTCAACACTTTGTACAGGACAGTTTTGTGCAGAACCGTTCTCTTGTCACTATTAGATATCGGTTCTTAAATCTCATATGCTTCATATGTTTCAGAGGCCTTTAAAACAAATCAGAGTGGCATTTTTCACTCACACTAACTAGCACAGGAATCCTACTACCAAAAAAAATCTTTCCTTCTTTTGTCACTGCCACTTTTGAAAGGGCCACCTTCGTTTTTTGAAAGAGTTTTAATCTAGAAAGGGTCCGCCACACGGCTCCAGAGCGGTTGGACGGACTTTGCATGTCCTCGAAATACTTTTATTCCATGGGCGATATTTTTAATTTAGGGTATTTTATTTTAGGGCATGCAGCACTTTAAATGGCAGCACAATTTTAGTGGTGCCGGCACCGGGTATCTAACTCAGGTCACTAGCGTACTATGAAATAAAGGCGAGCGCCCAGCCACTTACCTCGACCCTCTATTGTTTAATGCGTGCTCGTTTATTATCGTTAATGAAAAAAAAAACATTATTCAGTGCTTCTAAATACATACAGTAGTAGATTCATGAAAAACAAACATCGAGAGTTTAACAACGTTATACAGTGTCCATACAATTTAAATGGCAAGAGAAAAAGTTATAAATTTCAAACTGTTCGTACTTACTACTCAAGTCTACGTCTCTCTAGTAATATAAATGATTTATTACGGCCGACCGATCGTTTGCTAAGATGCATTCGGCGCAATGCAGACATCAATGCGGGGACAACCGTCAGCCCGGCTGCCCACCGGATTAGTTATGATTTACGACACGGATTGCAGAGGTAAGGAGAAAACTAAGTCCGCAAATGTCCTTATACCATTACTGCCCTACGTTCTAGGTAGCCATTAGTGCGGGCCACGAAACTCTCGTAGCCTTAAATTCATAATGTGTTTGTAACAATTCTATTGTTACAACCTCTTTCACATTATTAATTGTTCTGCCGTGAAGCAGTAGTGTGCAGACATTGCTGTGTTTCGGTCTGAAGGGCACTGAGAGCTAGTGTAATCACTGGGCATATGAGACTTAAGATCTGACGTCTTAGCGGAACGGGCGCAGTGTATTGCCACATAGAAATAATGTGGTTGACAAAACATTGCTATGGGCAGACGTTACAATTACCATCAGGTGAACTTTTTGCTCGTATCGTTCCTTTTTCCGTTAAAAAAATATCTATGTAAAGGTGTTAAGTGTTAAAAGCGAACTCTTAACTTTATAATTTTTCAATGCTTTTTTAATGGAACTATGATCGTTATCAAATAATTACAACATTATTCGCTATTGTTTAATTCTTTTAAAAATTAAAAAAACCCTATCTTGACATATTTAAAAATAATCCTTTTTATTTTCTTAAAAAAAAGACTAAATTATGTAAAACACTAGAATCTCTCCTGTACCCCGGATCCACTGTCACACACTATAGATACGAGTACAACTTTATCGTGCAAAAATACCCTCTGACTCAGAAAAACTATTAATACAAAAATGTGTTTCTTGCTGGAAGTGTACCGGCTTTCCTAGCGCAGTAGCCGATCGCTCAACCACAACGCCAATCATCATCTGCTGTCACAAATCCACTGCTGAACGTAGGCCTGTTGTCAATAGAATCGACATATTCATATGCACCATTGTGGTAATGAAACTATCCAAAAACATAGGCAACGAATTTATTTACTATAACTCTAACATTATGGAATAGTTGACAACCAGTAACGATTTACAAAAATTCTGACCAACGGAAACACGCAAATTTCCTGGCCCACCCTTCTGCCCATACACATGTCACTCTGATGCAATCGTATTGCACTTACATCGCGCCTTTTTTAATAAATCCCTCAAAAAAAAACATGGCCCTCGCGCGGTCAGAAACGATTTGTAGGAATCACTTACTTCGGGCGGAGAGTTTTTTACGCTGTCACATGCTTTTTCTAGACTTATAATTTGATAGGAATTAATGTTGCTTAGTAATCATTTTACTCTAATTTACATACTTTCCTTTTATATTTAATCGTCATGTATGTTTTTATTGCAATTTGAGATAGCGCAGAATATTTATTCCTGAAAAAGGGTTACAGTGAGAGGACTTACGGCATTATCTACCAGTCAACACTAAGTAATGACTATAAAGATATGGCAGGTTGTAACTAAAAGAACTCAAATTAAAATATTAATGGAAAAAAATATTGCTAAATAACAAATTATAATATATTTTTTTATAAAATAATTAATTAAGTTTACTATAAATAAACATAAAATATTACTGCCTATATTTATACATTATCTGTCTTATGCCGACCGTGATTTTAATTAGCTTAGTGGTGATATTAAAATAAATTAAACTTAAGACAGAAAAGTAAGAATAGATACGACGAAACAAACCAATGATGGATTATGAATTGATTATGAAATGAGGCAGTGATAGTACAAAATCGTAATATGTACGCTGTACATTTACTATTAAAAAATTGTAGATTTACACAATATTCACTACAAAAATTAAAATAAGGTTCTTGATTCGATTATCTGTGATACGGTCACCTGTTTTAGAGCCCCTGGGGTGGTTGTAGAATAAAAAATACGTCCCCCTTCCCCGGGCCCACCTGAACACGGACTGCATACTAACGTTGTTCAGGAAGCTTTTAACCCGGTGAGGTTAAACCTTATTATAAAAGTAATTATTTCTACAGCGTGGATACAGAGGTAAGTTAGAATTTTTAATTATAAAATCAGTTACTTGTTTTTGCATGACAATGATTACAATAAGTGTTTCTTGAAATCAGTTGTTAATTGATGGGGCTAAATTAGTCCTACTACACCGCTGAGGCTTTCCATATAAAAGTTAGGGATACTAATGAGCACACTATCCACCTGACGGCAAGTGGTCATCGTCACCAAACAAACAACAATCTCAAGAAGAAAACAAAACCGGCTTGGGTGGCGTTGTTGCTAAGTAATTGACTTCTGTTCTGTGCAAATATATATTATCTTTCTCCTGGATTTATTTATTTATTTAAAACTTTATTCCTTCTTTTACAACAAAAGGATACAAAGGGCGGACTTAATGCCTTTAGGCATTTTCTCCCAGTCAACACATTAAGTGGTGAGATTTTGATGAGATGTGGTGATAAAGACAAGCGGAAGAAATATATTTATACTCGTATATATGTAACGGTGACCAACTACTAACAATTAATGTTCTCATGATTCTTTACTAAATAATTACGAACCAACTTCTTAAAGGAATATTTATTGGGTGCTTTCCTGATGGCATCGTGCAAGGCGTTATAAAGAACATACATTTTTCCCTTGTATTATGAGTGCGTTTTTGAGTGAGTGATGGGCACAGTGTGGTGTCACATACAAAATTTCTGGGTGACACAGCAATTGTTGTGGGCGAACGCTGCACTTGCCATCGGATGAACGTTTTGCTCGTTTCATCACTTTATGCAATAAAAAAAAAACCCGCAGAACCTTGGTGCTCTGCCACGCAATCGTTTGGTTTGATTGTTTGTGTTATGTAAAATTTAAATTTGTACCCACGATACGTATTTCCGCAAGTGCCAACATTTGTGCAGAAACGAAGATTGTTAGTTAGTTTGCAGGTCTGGTTGTGCTGTGAATGTGTAGTTTATGCCCGTAAAGGATTTTAGCAATGAAGGAGAAATCCCAGAACCGTTAATTAATTCTAGCTAGGTTTGAAACCGCAACTGACAGAAAGGGATTTGGCGAATGAGGAGGCTCCCAAGGAAAAGAGTAGCTACTCGCTAGATGAATGAACCGAACCAGATGATGGGGACAAGCGTCTTCCTGGAACAACATGGATGATTCTCAGTGGCTGATAGATTAGGAAGCACACGTGTTGTGAATGCGATGGCTGCGACGACCTGCATAACTGACGACACCTGAAGTCCGCAAACCAGCATGCTACTTCTACAATTTCCGAATTATTTCTTTAATTCCTCTCAAAATAGGCCCATCATACAGCTCCGGCAGGCTGTAACATTGCTTTTTTAAACATCGATTTAATGTAAAAAGAAAAACAAAAATTTTTGGTGTTACAACAATGTACAGAAAGTTTTACATAAAACCATTACAGAACTTTTACGTTTGTACCTTTTAAACCTCCATACAGAACACGAAGGACTCTAGAAACAGGTAAGGTGCATATACGTCAGATCGTAGCTAGTTCGTTACGTTGCCGGATCGATATCGGCACGTGCTCATCTTCAGGGCTGCTAGCAGTTATGTTTTTTGCCATATTTATTTGATTTTTTATTGACCGACTAAAATTGTGCTATCTCAAATCAGTAATAGCATTCCAAGTTTATCCATATCCATAGTAATATTATAAATGCGAAAGTTTTTTGCGGTTCAACCGCTGAACCTGTCTTGACGAAATGTTGCACAAATACAGCTTCCATCCTGGGGCCGGACAGAGGATACTTTTTACCCCGGTAACGATTCCCACGGGATATTTTAAAAACCTATTTAGATGCAGACGTAGTCGCGGGAATCAGCTGGTTATAAATATAACCCTTTACAAATATCAGTGTATATTAGTATAGTAGTGGACTGCTGGACACAGGTCTCCCTCGAAGTTGGAGGATTTGCCGTAATCGCCACGCAGGCGAATGGGCAATTGCAATATCAGTCACTTCGTACCTTAGATGCTGCTGCCCGTCACCAATCAGGATCATTTAAGTCTGGCATAACAGAGATTCCCCTTAGTAGTGCTTATGCAGGAGTCCGTCTAGGTAGATAACACCCCATGGCCAGTTATTCTGCTGTGAAAGAGAAGTGTGCAAACATTACTAAGTTTCGATCGAAACGGGCACTCAGAGCTATAGTCCGTTCGCGTTAAGAAAAAAATCAGTCATCGTTGTCAGCCAGTTAGAATGCTAGAAATTAGAAAGTCGAGTTCACCAGTTGAAGTCAGACCTTCGAACGAAACGGTTGTGTATTTGTGTATTTAAACTGTGTGATTTAAATGTGACTGTGGAGACCACAGTAAAAAAAAACAGCAAGTGCATGCGGTGTGTCCGAAAATACTGTTTATAAAATTATTAAAGAACAAAAGGACTAACACATTAAAATCATGTGGAATTTGGATGTCGTCATGGAAATCGCCGAAGAAAGTTCTTTCATAATAAATGTAACTGGAGAATCTAGCGATACGGATTAGTGATTTACGTAATTTTAAGACAATTTGTTCCCATTAAACGTAATTAAATATTTTGAAAAAAAATTTATTGAATATTTACTCCATTGTGAAGACGCCCTTACCCTGTAGTTGCACTGATGACTCACAATTTTCTTAACGCGAACGGACTATAGTATGATATATACAGCATATGCCCAAGAGACCTAAGAACTGATGTCTCAGGGTGACGAGCGCAGTGTATTTTCACACAGAAATATTCTGTTTTACACAGCATTTCAGGCCAAGAGACATCATCTAATACGCTAGACAATGCGTGGTAAAAAAAAGAAATTACTGGCCTAGGTCTTGATTTCAAAAATTAATGCATAGTGCGTCTTCGACTACGTGTTTTTCTGCGAGACAGAACCCATAACCATGATATCCGCAGCGGCACTAGACTAATCGACTTAGCTCTAAAAATAACAGGCTGAAATGGCAATTATGGGTGAAATAACTATGGGTGACAATGGGCGGACTTAATGTGTTATGGCATTCTCTGCCAGTAAACCCTGGATGATGGTGAGAAAAACATTCGGCAGGTGTTAAAAATTGATAAAAAATTGTTAAAAAACAAACAAAAGCAGTCATCATCATCATCATCATTTAAGCCTATTTACTAGTCCACTACAGAACATAGGTCTCTCCCAAAGATTGCCAGAAAAGTTAATAGCACTCATTTTGGGAGGAGTTTGCCATAATTGCCATGCTTGGCAGGCACGTTGGCAAGCGCAGTTTATTCATTCAGATGTTCCAGGAAGATGCTGCTGCCCATCTCCTGGTTTTCACTTTTCCTCTGTCGACTTTTACGACACCCACGGGATGATATGGGGTGGCAGATTGTCTACAACCAAGACAAAAAACCTAGCTCGAATAAACTGATATGTTTAAATGTATTTTAATTTTTCATACTAAGTGATGTTATAGTTATTTTAAAGAGTCCGTACTGAGACTCTAACCGTGAAAAGGCAACCCTGCATCCCGTGTACGCTTTACGACCACCTAAATATCGCATCAGGTCCATAAACTTGAGTTGCACGCAGACGTAACGCCGCCCGTGATGGTTTATGGCGAAACTTTATAATTCTGAAAACTAATAGTTTGGTTTAAGAACATTTGCAGACAAATTTTACGAGGCGAACGAAGTAACATAACTTGGTAATGGCTGATAACTCATTTAACTTATTGTACTTATTTTTTATAATGACTTTAGTAAAAAAAAATTGTTAATTTTATTAACATATACTTTGCGGAAATCCATTATAATGAAGGAAAGGAAGTTTATTTGCTAAGATCCGCATGTTAATTTGTTCTATTAATTAAGATCCTTTCCTTTAAAGTTAGAGGTTATAGTAAAATTATAGGCTACTGTAAATGTCCCACTGCTGAGCACAGGGAGTCTCATTTCTTAGAAGGTTGTAGTACCGGGAATAGTCCGCCATGCTGCTCTAATGCGAGTTGATGGACTACACATATCGTTGATACATTTTTTATTGTCGTGTCGTGGCGGCGAAGAGAATCTCCCACCCTATGTCATCCCGTGGGTGTCGTAAAAGTAAACAGAGGGAATATTAAAACTAGAGGATGGCCAGCAGCATCTTCCTGGCACATCGGTATAAATAACTAGCCGTTGCCAACCCGCCTTCCAAGCATGGCAACTATGGCAAAATCCCCCAAAATGAGACCTACAAGCTTTTGTGGCAAACTTTGGGGAGGCCTTCAGGAGTGGACTTGCAATAGGCCGAAATATAATACTTATTATTTCTTAGACATCGTTTCAACATTATTTAACTACCACCGCACGTGGTAAATCAGCACTAAGAATTGCAATTTACCATTTCAATAGTGCCGGCGCGTGTATCAAACAGATGTAATGTATTTTTAAAGCTTCAAAAATGTTATAAAAAAAAGTTTGCTACAAAAACAAACCACCACATTGTTTTAATCATTTAATAAACATTATGTAATCTTAATGAACATTAATATTGATTGTATACAATTTAAATAAAATATTTTCCTAGTGTAGAGACAGAATACAGAGAACAGAAGTACCTGAGATTGAGTTGACTAAGAGGTAAAATTGTTTTATAATAACGAAAGAAAACAGTCGCCACTCAACTTTTAAAGCACTAATCACCCCCTTTCCGGCATGGCGTCGTAATATAGCCTCCGCGAGGGTGATCTCTCATTCTCGTCACGTAGACGAGACGTGGGCGCCCAAAGAATTACTATGGGGTGTACGGTATTATACGTAGTTCTGTGAGAACGGTAGATAACTTTTCAAAAGGTTTCAGGGTGCGAAGGTTTCAGAAAGTTACACAAATTTATTTATAAACATGTAGAGAAGTTAATAAAGCATCTTTAACGGGAACTGGGTAAAGCTAATTTATTATGGTTAAGATAATTTTTGTTTTTTTTTTATGAGAAGTTGCTAGGATTTATTCTATGTCGTGGATGTTGTTAGACATAAAACAAGAACACAAACACCCTGACCTGGTCATGTAAATGTTTGTTCCGTGCGGGTAACAAAAAACTCATAGCTTGTAAACAACACACACCAACTGAATTTATTGAAATTTAAGCTTTTTACCAGCAAACGCAGTGAAGGGCGACCCCCTCTAGATGAAGCGAAGAAGTGCGGGTCGCAGGTTGTGCTGTAAGTCAATAGATGCAGGTGGCTCAGGACCGAGTATGGGGGAGACCTATGTTCAGCAGTGGACTTGTAATGGACTGAAATGATGATGATGATGAATACAAATCGATATTGTGTATAGTAAGAACAATAATAAAAATTCATATCAGGTGTAACAACCCATATTGTGTTAGTAATATCTTATAAGACTATGTTAGTAATGTGTGAGTAGTTAATTAACAATACATAGTAATATTATAAAGTAATTCTGTCTGTCCCTCTGGTTGTTACCTTTTGACGGTTCAACCGCTGATCGACCTTTGCGAAATTTGGATACTTTTTATCCCACGGGATATTTAAAAATCATTTATCCAAGCGGACGAAGTCGCGGGTAAAACATATCGCTACCACAAACTTCACCGAGATACACTAACTCTTGCTATATGCAGCATAGTAATTCTCCTAAAGGCAAAACAGTCGACTCTTTTATCTATAATCTTTAGGTTTTATATCGGGACGATTCCTTCGGCATCAATGCGAAGAAATTGTCCACCCTCGCTTCTGCAAACATGCTTTTGCTTGTGCCAGAAGCAGTACAAAAACGTAGAAGTCGTAACAACATCCTGAAGGCGTTGTTATCCATACCAATATTATAAATGCGGAAGTAACTCTCTGACCCTCTGTCTGTTTATTACCTTTTCACGGTTCAGCCACTGAATAACTGATCTTCAAAAATTTGGAACAGAGATAGTTTGTATCCTGGAGACGAACAGAGGATATCAAATAGTTCCCACGGTGTATTTAAAAACCTGTATCCACGTGGACGTTTTCGCGGACATCAGCTTGTATTGTAAACGAAGGTTATGTCTGTTTTCTGTATTTCTGACCCACAACGCAGTGGTATAAAACTTTGTAAGATTTAAAAAAACATTTTACTTCCAAACTGTAAACTAAAAAAAACTGTAGTAAAAGATTATGGGCCAGGATATTGGCACGTATGGACAATGCTACTTCGATTCGGAGTACTGAAAGGTATAGATAACTGACTACAACGACGCGGATCCTGGGTTCGAATCCCAGTCGAAACCAACATTAGTGCAAGACACACACATTGTTAGTTTTCGGGTTATATACGAGTACTATATATAATAATTGTTTTTACGGTTCTAGTTGTATTGTGGCGGAGTATTTCTCCGATCGTTTGTTAAAGCCTTCCTTTATTTCTAATAGATTGTAGTCCTTATGGATAAATGCTTTATAGTTCTTAGTTAATCGACTATAGAAATGTTATCGTGGTTGACAAGGAGAATAAAAAAGTAAAATAATAGTGTATAAACGTGACCCTTCTGAGCACAGGCCTCTTCGCATCATTCTGAAAGGGTTTTCCTTCATCGTCGAGCACGTGGTAAACCAGCACTTAAAATTGCAAAACTGGAGTGCCGGTACCGGGGATCGAAGTACTATGAAAATGAAGGCTAGTGGCCCCTGAGCTACCGTGACTTTTCGACCCGTCTAGTTAGGTACCACCCCAGGGCCAGTTATTCTGTCGTGAAGCAGTAGCGTTCAAACATTACTGTGTTTCGGTTTGAAGGGCACTGTAAGCTAGCGTAATCACTGGGCATATGAGACTTAAGAACTGATGTCTCAGGGTGACGGGCGCAGTGTGGCGTCACACAGATTTTCTGGGTGACACAGCATTTGTTATGGGCTAACGTTGCACTGATAAAAAAAATAACCGGTAACCGCGGGGCGCATCATTAATAAACGTAAATTCATAGACATCGTAGATAATTTCACTACATAAAATCAATCTCGCATCATGGGTGCATTTCAAACTCAATCAATCAATCAAATTTACTTGTCCAAACACTCAGAACCGCATCAAGTAACATCACGTCATACAATCAATTTTCCCTTTTGTGAATCGAACCCTGTACTGCAGCGCTTAGTAACCAATCGTTTTATTTTAGTCAATTAAATGTATTTGTAACATGTAATAGATTCCTCGCTTCTTCTCCATACAAACTTTAACTATGCCAAATCTGACAATTATCCGTCCGCACAGCATGGAACGAATGGTCTAATCGCAATGCCTGGCAGGCTATCTGGCTGCTTTTCGTCGCCGTTCTGGGTGAAATGTCTTACAAATTATTGACATTGAATTTGTAATAAAAATTATTAACGCCGTAGTTGGAACAAACTGCAATCGAGCAATTAAGTTTTATTACATATTTATCACCAGGGGATGTAGCTCAGTGGTAGAGCGTTCGCTTTGCATGTGAAAGGCCCCGGGTTCGATCCCCGGCATCTCCAATTTTTTTTAACATAACTATATTTTGGAAGCTTAAATACCAACGCTTGATATTTATGATTGTAAAATGACTTTATCAACTTAATTTCGCCTAAAACTTGTTGTGTATTATTATTATTATTTTATATTATATAGTGCGTTCACAAAAGAATTGCAACTGAAGACTGAAGCAGTTCAATATACGCTGTCGATCGGTACGCGTCTTTATATAACATTTGCGACGAGGAGTGCTTTAACGATATAGGTTGGAACCTAATTTCATTCGTTTCCAGTTTTACATAGTCCCTGTTACATTTTATATTCCTTTTTGAATATCAATGCGTCTTCCAATCAATTGCCTTGTGATGGGCTGAAATGAGGACAATTGATGATGATACTATTTTTACCAGTTACTATGTATGTTTATTACTTTTTCTTATAAAATATCCACCGTGTGATTGCGGCTTAAGAAAATATACCACACCATCTCTTCCCGTGGGTGTCGCAAAAGTCGACAGGGGGAAAATGAAAACCAGGAGATGGGCAGCAGCATCTTCCTGGAACATCAGAATAAATAAACTGCGGTTGCCAACCTGCCAAGAATGTTAACGTTCTGAGCTTGAATTATAAAAAAACAATTTCTTAACTGGACTTTCACCGGCTGATACATAAGTACACTAAAAATATCAATTTTTAATTGCTAAAGGACTACACCTATTGGTACTTTTGACCATGCGAATTATGATGTTAACTCAAATACTTACGAAAAAATATTTCAAAATCTGTACGTATTGAGGTACGCCGCGTGGTAGCGGCTTTAGAGGATCTACCACCCCGTTTCATGCCCGTGGATGTCGTAGAAGTCAACAGAGGGAAAATAAAAACCAGAAGATGACCAACAGCATCTTCCTGGAACATCTTAACAAATATTTAAATGAAACTAATTTTTACGGATTTTATCGCGTTTAATGTTTTACTATTTATAACCCGACGTTTCGGGCGCTTTACAGCTCCCATGGTCACGGGGGGACTGAGGTGACAGTTGTCCCGATGTCATAGTTAACCCGGAGTACCTTCAGCTTTTAATTATTATTTTTAGTCCGATCTATGCAGAAAGAGCTTACTGTGTCTTGAAGCCTTGCAGTGGTATGCTTGGTTTTTGATTTAATTTTATTAATAATAGGATCCCAAGCCGGTGGTAATACCCAACCATCTTCCCTATTGAAATTAGGATGTTTTTTAATTTCTATAGCCTCGCGAATCATCCTTGGTAGGAATCGGTGTTCTTTTGCAAGGATTTGTGGTCTATCAAATCTGATGTAATGGTTGGGATGATCCAGAACATGGTCACAGACTGCAGACTTCCTAGAACGACGATGCTTCACGTCAGCTATGTGTTCTTTTACGCGGGTTTTTATCGATCTTCTTGTTTGGCCTATGTAAGAGAGACCACATTCACAATCCAGCTTGTATACTCCTGCGTCTTGTAGAGGGATGTTACACTTGACAGATGGTAAAAACTGACTTATCTTCTTCGGCGGCTTGAAGTATGTTTTTATGGAAGCCCGCTTCAAGATATAGCCAATCTTGTCCGTGACTCCTCTGACATAAGGTAGAATAGCAGGTACACGCTCGACTGTGGCCGGTTTCACTCGGTCACTGCGACGTAGGCGCGGAACCCGAAGCTTGTTGTCGTGCAAAACTTGCTTGACATGCTGAAGCTCGGCGGCCAGGTGTTTCCTGTCACAGATTCCTCGTGCTCTCTGAAACAAGGATTTACCCACGGTAGCTAACTGTGATGGATGGTGGTGAGATTCACCGTTTAAATATCTGTTAGTATTTCTTATATTAACACAGTTTTCATAAACAGCCGCCTTCCAAAATTGTATTTCGCGTATAATCTATTTAAATTTCCATCTTGACTTCCGCAGCTATAGTTATATCTGTCGGATCGGGAGATTCGGGTCACGTGCCTAGAACGTGCCTGGCTCCGAATTGCTCCCGAAGCGTATAGATAGGTATAGAGGCACTGTTTTCTGTTTTCCAGTACAGGGAACTCTGTTTAATATAATTTTAACTATTTTTTTAATATGAGATATAATTGGTTGCTTTTGCTTTGTTGTACACTAGTGATTCGTTCTGAAATCTTCTGTATATATTTTTTGTGTATTCGGCCATAACTACTTTGCTTATGAACCAATTTTAATGATTCTGTTTAATATTCAAAAGGGAATATTATAAAAGTGGTCTTTAGGTCTAGTTCTGATGATCGGTTTCGATTAAATAATTATAATATTTCCATCGTTGTTATTAAAATTTACTCTGTTTCTATGATGGTTGTGTATTTTTTTATTGTATAAAATGACAAGACTAAGTAATCGTTCACCTAATGGTAACTGCAACTTCTGTCTATAACAAATGCTGTGTAACACTGCAGAACATTTCTGTGTAGCACCACATTGCGTCCGTCCGGCACCCCGAGATATCAATTCTTAAATCTCGTATGCCCAGTGATTACTCTAGCACACAGTGCTCTTCAGACCGAAACATAGTAATGTTTGCACACAATTGCTTTACGGCAGAATAACTGGTCCTGGGGTGACGTAACTACCTATACCTACCCAGACGGATTCCTGCATAGGAATCCTACCACCAGTATTAACATAATTAATGATTATTGGTTTTTTAAATCGTGTTATCGACTGTTTAATTTACTTTGTCACTTGCATCAGGATCAGTCACTACAAACACTATTTTGTTTTTTTAGCAAATTCTTTTATTAGTTATACGGCTTAATTCCTCTTAAGAATTCAGAAAAATGTTGACTAACTATATTCTAAAATCACTCTGAATTCATCGAGGTATAATGGTCCTTTTTTTATGGAAGATAATGACAAGGCGAGCAAAATGTTCTCCTAATATTAAGTGCGTCGTCTGCCCATTAAAATGAACTGTTTCATTTTTGCGTGGAACCACACTGCGCTCGTCACCCTAAGACATCAGTTCGCATTCTTAAATAATTACACTAGCCACCCGTCAGTCCGTAACACAATAATTTCAGACTACTGCTTTATAATAACTGTTCCTGCGGTGATAACTCCCTAGACGGATTCCTGTATAGTAATCCTACTACCAGTAAAATGTGCATAGTAATAAAACCTAAATATCTTTACTTTTTTCCAAGGTATGACTCCGGCGGATTGACTCGCGCGTACCTACACTTTTCAGATAATCTGTACACCGCCTTAAGCCGAACTAATTAGTGGAATCTATTTTTTTTATTTTATTTGTGAAAGTGACGAAACGAGTAAAACGTTCACCTGATGGTAAGTGCTAAGTCTGTCCATAACAAATGCTGTGTCACCCAGAACATTTTTGTGTGACACCACTCTGCGTCCGACTCTCAGAGACAACAGTTCTCAAGTCTCATATGCCCAGTTATTACGCTAGCTCTCAGTGCCCTTCAAACCGAACACAGTAATGTTTGCACACTACTGCTTCACGGCAGTAAGTTGCAATTTTTATTGCTGATTTAACATGAGCTCGGCGGTGAAGGAAAACCGTGAGGAAACATACGTATAATAATAATTTCGATGGCGAATGGCAAATGGCAATGGCAAGAACATATAGCTACAACCGATATCCGTTGGGGTAAGAAGGTTCTGAAGTAGCAACATGCACGGTTTTGCGGTAAGTCTGATAGAGTCGAAGTGGATGCAGGTGGATCAGCTAGATCGTATTGGCTTTGTGGGTTGAAAGATGAAATATAGTCCAGACTGTATTCAGTTTAATGATTCCCTTTTTTCAGTAAAATAAAACGTATCGGTTACAGTTATTCTGATTTCGTAATATTGCCGATATTACGAAATGGCAGTTTATGAAGAAATACTTCCGGAATTTTAAATATCGGCTATGTTATTATCACTATAAGATGCTTTTAATAGGTTTAACTCCCTCATAGAGCGTGAAAATATTTTTATGGGTATCCAGGAATGTCATCAAACGGGTGCCTGCTAAATGCAGTGTTCCCCTCGACAACTTTATGATTTAATGCTTTCCTAGTGTATAATTATACGAACAAACTTTTTAGTATGCACTAGGCGTCCAGGCGACAGATTGCTTATATGATTGTAGTAGACTGGCCTCAGACAGATGGATTAAGTAAAAATTAAGTGTTTCAGTCACAATAATATATAAGCCTTTGAAATATGAAAGAGTAACGAGTAGGTACGAAAAATCTACCCAAACTACCACACACAGCACAGAGCACAGTCTGTCTCTAGCAGTGAATCTTCAACTATTTAGCTTCCGCCGGATTAAGATGGTGATGTTGATGAATTTCATGATGAACAGATTTTGCCCGCAACTGTGTGTGAACTTTTGAATTGAATTAAATTAGAAAGTATTTAGAACATTTACAATGAATATATTCTGTGTTTTGACTTCCAATTACTATTTATAAATAATGACCGCTAAAGTCGATTTACTAGAGAAGGGAGCCGCTCTGACAAATCATCGTATACGCTGTTGCGTTTTGAGTTTCATTATAGTAATAAGGTTAAGAATAGGTTAAGAATATGGGAACATTTGTTAATGGCAATGTCGTTGAATTTTTACTCATACGATTTTGTTAATTCAAAGACTATTTTTAGACTATTTTTTGACTATTTTGGCCAGTTATTCTGCCGAGAAGCAGTAGTGCGCCAACATTACTGTGTTTCAGTTAGAAGGGCACTGAAAGCTAGCGTGCTATAGCTGAGCATATGAGACTTAAGAAATGAAGTCTCAGGGCGCGGTGTGGTGTCACACAGAAATGTTCTGGATCTGGATGACATAGTATTTGTTATGGGCAGTCTTTACACTTACCATCAGGTGAACATTTTTCATCAAAATTTATGTTTTATACGCCATTTTGACCAGTATTTATCCCTCTAATGACAAAAAATAAGTAAATGTCTTAAAATTTATGTTTTCGCTAATAATAATGATTAAAGAGATTAATTAATTAAATTTTTTAATCATTATTAATTAATTTCGTTGTAGAAAGCGACATCTGTTGACAATTTGTTCAACTAACATACACGACAGCTGTCATTTAGAGTTGTTTACATTCTTAAAAGAAGGTAGATGGCGCCATCTGTTATACGATACTGTGCAAAATATTCTTGCTAGTATTAGTATAATATGAAATTGACATTTAATAGTAAGGTAATACATGAAAAAAGAATAATAATACAATTTTTTTTTAATTTAACTCATTGTAACTCATACACATTTTGAAGTAAATAAGTTATAATTACACACAGGTTAAATTTGTTTAGTTAAAATACATATTTTACTTACAAATCATAAATATATACCATCCTTACATTTAATATGCATATAACAATGCGGCTCGTTAAAAGAATACTGCCACTCCATCTCATCCAATGGATATCGTAAAAGGCGAGTAAGGAATTAAACTGCACTGTGCACCCAACAGCGCATGGTGGCGATGGGCTCACCACCTATTACACCAAGTGCATTATATTGTTTTGGTGAAATGTGGATTTTGGTAGTCATCTGTTTTTGCAGTGAGTGCCCAGTCTCTGACTACCCCTTATGGGATACAGTCGTGATCTTATGTATGTATGTATGTAAGTAATATTGTCGACGGCCGTATGACTCGATGGTGACCATCATGCCTGCTAAGTCATGGGTCCTGTGTTCATATCTCAGCCAAAGCCAATTTTAAGGAGAGTAGGTAGAACTGATGTCCCGACTGAAAATCACCGTCGCTATCCCGCGGCTTATGCTGACCACTATGCGGCCACTTCATCTGCTTCGATTATAAATTCATGAATTGTTGTTATACCCTCTATGTTTTTGTTTATTGATTTTCTTTTGTTTTATTTTTCTTGTTTTATTTTATTCTTATTCGTATTAATTTTGTTTATTCACCTATACTGTAATTTGTGACTGAAATCTGAAGTGTCGGAATAAATGTCTTTATGTCTTTATGTGATATTAATACGCTACTTTTATTGTTATGGTAGAATTTAGTAAACTTTGGCTTGCTTTTTTAGTAAAGATTGGCCTTTGGCTTCTGCGCTACGGATCGTGGGTTTGATTTCCGCACGGGACAAATATTTGTATGCCCTAATGACAATTGTTCCAGGTCTGGGTGGTTGTGCATGTGGAATTTACACATGCATACAGTCGTGTCTTTCTTATAATTAATATATTTAATACTAGCTGACTGCAACTTCGTTTGCGTGAATTTAGGTTTCTTGAAAACCCTGACGAACTGAGGATTTTCCGGGATAAACAGTTCTTTATCTGTCTCCAGGATGCAAGCCATCTGTTTGAAAAATTTTGTCACGATCGGTTCAAATGTTGAGCCGTAAAAAGGTAACTAACAGACACAGGGGGCAGAGAGAGTTACTTTCTCATTTATAATATAAGTATGGACTAGTTTTTTTTATAGAAGATGGGGCAAACGAGCAAGCGGCTCACCTGATGTTAAGCGATCAAGTTATATGAAAAAAGTAATTATTATACCATTTTTGTCGTAAACGCAAAAACGCCTTCGTCTTGTGTTAGAATTATCGACCTCATTAAACTAAACCTGCTGCGTACACAATTACACAATAAACTGTGAGTTTATTGTGTAATTGTGTACGTAAATACACAAGGTTTATTAAAAGCAGGCTGGCAAGAAACGCCAAACGAATTACCTTCAACTTAAATGCTTACTCTACTTTTCAATTTGTACTTTCACTACGCGTACTTCGCGAAACCAGTAGTATCAATAATGCTACAATGATATCGGGGATGTAGCTCAGTGGTAGAGCGTTCGCTTTGCATGTGAAAGGCCCCGGGTTCGATCCCCGGCATCTCCAATTTTTTGTACCTTTTTGTTTTTATTACAAAATGTAACAGACTTGACGAAATTAGAATGTGATTACAATTTAAAACTTAAAAAAAATTATTATACCTTATGGATACAATCTAGCTTCGATACTTAACTGACTATATCACTGTGCCAATTTTGTCAAGATTGTTTTAGCGGTTGACCTGTGAAAAGGTAAACAAACCGAGGGACAGAGTTACTTTTACATTTATAATATTAGTATGGATTACCACCAATTACAATCCTAGATAACAGGCACTATGTAGGTTAGGTTTCCGCATCTTATAAGAATAGGACCAGTAACAATTTTTCAACTTAAAAAAAAACATTTAAATAAAACTGGATTTCACGGATTTTATCGTTTACTTTTAACTTTTTATAACGTTTGTAACCCATTGGTCACTGGAGGACTAAGGGGACGGATGTCATGATGTCATAGTTAACCTGAAGTATCTTCAACTTTTTATTATTATTATTTTTAATATTTATAGTTATAAGTATATATAATATATATTTACAGTTATAAAAAGTTAAATGTTAACGCGATAATATCCGTAAATTATAGTTTTATTTAAATGTGTAGTATTCGCGTAAATATAAGAAATCGTTAGCATTATGTTTCTATTAAGGCACATGGTGGTAGTTGCCGTATGGCAACAAAGAAAATTTACCCCACCTTCTCATCGCAGAAAAGGAAATACAATTAGTTACGACGGGTAGCGAAATAATCAACTCCAAAATGCCAAATTAGATATATTTATATTCTTTATGTTCTTTTTTTAGACTTAAACATTTAAAAATAAACATGAAAACACGCAAGTGATAAAAAAATAAGCGAGTGCAACTTAGTACACGTGACAGAAGTGAAACTTTCATATTGTATAAAATTATTTTACAAAAATATTATTTATTGTAAAATAACTGTTCAGTATATCAACAATTATTAATTAATCGAAAATATTAGATAAGAATAACAGAAACGTAACACTCAAATTCGTCCTTGAAATTTTAGTCTCATCGCGCCCGTAAAAAGGAACGCGTACAGCTCAATACACTTGAAAGAAGCGAAACTTATCTATAAAAATAAATACAATTAAAGTGTCTGCTTGTAATAACAAAATAACAGTTTTTTACTCAATGCTTTTGAAAGTATATACAGTACTTATAAGAATAATACTATTTTTAAAATCTTTGTCTGTCTGTCTGTTTGTCCCGGCTAATCTCCGAAACGGCTGCACCGATTTTGACTTTCATTGACAGATAACTGATATTATAGCGGGTAACTAAGGCTACTTTAATTTTAATAATATTCACGATTCGGCGCAAAAAAATTAAAACCCCAAAATCCTATTCGAATAGGGAAGTTTATTATGCATAAATGTATATTATCGATCGGGGTCGGCTTTTTTACGCGGGTGAAACCACGGGTAGTACATAGCGCCCTAGTATATATACAAAGTTATTCATAATTGGTATAACATCCCGGCACCTACCCATGCTTCTTTGGTCTGATAAATGTGCACAACGGTGAAGTTTTAATGACAAAATTGAAAACTAAAAATGTCCGTAAAAACTTTAAAATTATTTATTTTGTAAAACTTTACGCGACCCTAACTCAGAAAGTTGCCCCCCATCATGCAAATTCAAAATACGTTTTCTTCTCCATTTAATTAATGTTACGCTACTAATGGCGTCATACTAACAGCCTTACTTCGCAACAGATTTCCTTAAGCTTCATGTTATTCTAGTACTTGAGAGTTCTTTCGATGGCAGCTCAATGGAAAACCGCCCAATTAAATTTATGAGTTCATTGCCTCGATCAGCTGTATAACAGGGTAATCACTTATGAGTTTTAAGCAAATTCTTTAAGTAGACATATCTCTATCATTATTATTCCTGGGACATGCAGGTTTCCTCACGATATTTTCCTTCACCGATGAGCACGTGGTAAATCAACACTTAAAATTACAGAACAATTTCAGTGGTGCCGGCACCGGGGATCTAACTCGGTTTGAAGGGCACTCTGAGCTAGTGTAATCACTGGGCATATGAGACTTAAGGACTGATGGCTCTGGGTGACGGCCGCTATGTGGTGTCAAACAGAAATGTTCTGAGTGACTTAGCATTTGTCAAATAAAAATCTGCCAGTGAATCTCTCGTCCAAGTCGGTCAAGACGTTTCAGAGATTAGCGGGAACAAAAAGACAACAACAATTTTAAAAATTGTTTAATACCGAATATACTTTCAAGTAAAAAGCTGTTATTTTGACATTACAAACAGACACATCAATTTTATTTATTTCTATAGATAATAGATACCAGGTGCCACATCTTATCTAATGCTTGTACTATATCTAGAAATACCGACAAACAAACTTCCTTAGGTTGTAAAGTTTTGTTAATTACATGAATATTCAATGAAGTTGATAATTACTTTTTGTAATTACAGTCGACTCCTTCTAGTTTTCCCTGACGAATCTATACTACGACGACCGAGTGGCCTGGTGGTTAAAGAACCTGACTTCTGCGCCGCAGATCCTGGGTTCGAATCCCTGCCAAATCCGACATTTGTGCAAAAAAACACAAATTGATGGTTTTCGAATCTGGTTGTATTGTCCCCGGGTCTCTCACACTGCATCCTAGCCTACTTCCGATATTATTGCATGGCGCGGTTATGGTGGGACGAGTGAGTGCACCTGTGTTTGCCAGTATACTTGTGGCAGTATAATATCTCCTGCGCAGTTGATATACCTTCCGAAAGTATTCGGAAGTTATCGCCGTGGTCGAAAATCGGCCTGTAGGTTATCAATGCTATGCTATATTAGATTTAATGCCCATTAGGGCAAAAGTGAGTGAGTGTCCGGCAAAGTAAAATAGCACTTACCTCTTTCCTACCGAGATGTCGTAAGAGGCGACTAAGGCACTATTAGCCTTTATTCGTGAAGAAGAATACGACAAAATTCAATGCTGTCACTATACTGCTCGTGGGAAAGCAAAAGGGAAGTAAGAATTTCTTGGCTCGTACCAAAACGTCACCGATTTGGTTCGCCACCCGTCACGTCTCGTTTACCGCGGGGGCGAAAAGTGCAGTGATCTCTGCCTACCACTGATGGAGAAAAAGGCAACTGTATGTATGTAATCCAAAAACCATGATCAGCACTGTTTCACATTTCGACACGCATTTTGTAAAAAAAGTGGCCGTCACGGGACGCCCGGCAGATGTGAAATATCGAAATTAAAGGTTATCGAAAGAATTTGTAATAAAAAGAAAACCAAGAAATAAATGTAATATAAAATAAAAATAATTCGTGTCTCACGTCCTTCGGATTCGATCTTATAATACCGGGGAATTGTGTGAGTTGAGTCGATGGTGGATATCTCGCACAGAGAGGCCTGGCCTGGTGCTCGCTTTTAATTTCATAATAAGCGAGTAACCTGGGTTCGATCCCCGGTGCCAGCACCTCTAATATTGTTCTACAATTTTAAGTGCTGATTTACCACGTGCTTAGCGGTGAAGGAAAACATCGTGAGGAAACCTGCATGTCCGAGGAATAGAAATATTTAGAGGACATGTGAAGTCCGCCAACCCGCATTGGAGCAGCGTGGCGGATTCTTCCTAGCTCCAAAACCCTCTCAGAAATGAGAGGAGGCCTGTGCTCAGCAGTGGGACATTTATAGGCTGAAACTTTACTTTTTTTTTACACGTCCTTCAATAAAATTCAGTAATCATGTTGCTAACTACAACAAATAATCATTATTTTAAACTTTGAGGAAAAAGCCGCGATTTTTCTTTTCGGTTATAATTGAATTGAAAATGCTGACATCCATTGATGTCGTAACGAACTATGTAGTTAGTCACTACGTTAATTATTCAAAATCCTCGGTTTTTAACTAGTTACTCTTTCGGTGCTGAAATATTGTTTAAAAATCTAATGATTTATACATTAGATTTTAAAAAGTTATAAGAGTTTTAACTATTTACCGATTTAAGGTTATAATATGAGATGTACATGGTGGTAGGATTCCTGCAGTAGTGTGCAAGCATTGTTTCGGTTTGAAGGGCACTGTGAGCTAGCGTGATCACTGGGCATTTTCAGGGTGACGGGCGCAGTGTGGTGTCACACAGAAATATTGTGGGTGAGGTAGCATTTGTTGTGGGCAGACGTTGCACTTACCATCAGGCGAACGTTTTGCACGTTTCGTCACTTTATACAATAAAAACAAAAAACTTTTCCGTCACGACACACGAGTAGGTCTTACCCATAAGGCGCGCCAATAGATGTTTCACATCAAAAAAATTACGTTTGACTTCCGATTTCTTTTTTTCATGCCGGCAAATACGGTAGAGTACTGAGTAAGCGACCCCGGCCTCTCAAACTACTGCTGTCTCCTCCTGCTTTTTCCGAGGTATTAGTATCCTACACTTTATGGTTCCTTTCCCAACTTTCGCATTCCCTTCCCCAAGTCCATCCTAACTAATCCTTTTCCCTTCCTCTCCGGCTAGCCATTGTGCCGTGCCAATGGCTGCGTGACTAGGGTCGAGTGAAGTCGTTAGCGTGCCGATCTGCTCTGGGACCGGGCGACCCAAGAATAAGACGATCCTAGAATAAGGCTAGCCTTCCCAAGCATGCTGGGCTCTGTCTGTTTTGAACCTCTTCTTCTCTAGCTACTCATGGTAACTCAATGATCACAATACGTCTCGTTTCCCGAGGGGGCGAAAAGTATGCTACGGATTGTATCTGCGTACCACAACGGGAAAGAGGCGTGAATGTATGAATGCACGAACGTCACAGCTGGGTCGAAATTGCATTACATGTAATGCTAAGACAATAAACATGTTAATAAAGATAATAACTCTATAAGCAATGAATACAAAAGCATCGTAATCAAAACACCACCACGATGTTGTAAACAGTCCATTGTCAGTAAAACAAATGCTAAAGTTCATTTGGTAGCAGATTGACGTCGGGGCTGTAAACGCAGGAATAAGAGCACGGACCTAGCCCCGAGAATTAGCTATAAAAACTTTTTTACAATCGACATGCCGAGGGGACCCTAGGTAATAGTGTTGTAGATAGGTACGAAAGTTGCAATTTGTCGATATCTGCTTTCACATGAAGTGTAAGTTTACTTATGTTTAATTATTTGGGCGCTATAATAGTAAAATTTCGAGGTCGAATTTGATTGCAATGTTTTCGTGGACCGGTTTGTTAATTCATGTTTACTTATTTAATTTTTTAATCGAATTTCTAATAAATATAATAATTTTCACTGAGCTGCACACTCTTTTTTTTTAGTTCGTAATATATTGTCATCACATAACCACTACTACAAAAAATATGAATATATTTAAAAGCACTTA
Organism: Luehdorfia chinensis; assembly: GCA_019845155.1. Classification (NCBI taxonomy): domain Eukaryota; kingdom Metazoa; phylum Arthropoda; class Insecta; order Lepidoptera; family Papilionidae; genus Luehdorfia; species Luehdorfia chinensis. The sequence continues at coordinate 1,922,539 of JAHVAK010000612.1, forward strand.
ATAAACAATAAAAAAATTAAAAATAAAACAATTTAAAACCATATTTCGTTACAAATCAGAATAAACCAAATTGGTGAGATAAAACCACATTAATGTATTGATCCTTAGTAATTCTTAAAAAGATACGTTGTTGATATGTTTCCAACCACACAATATTAGTAATCCTCATAATATTAGAAATGTTAAAGATTTTTTTTTCTTTGACTTTCAGTCCCGTTAAAACGTCTAAAGACAGTTTTATGAAATTTGGCATATTGGTGCAATTGGATATATAAATGGTATAGAATAACCAAGGCGCCAAGTTAGCCTAAAAATTGGCGATCATTACACCATGCCCCTAGCACAATATGTGATACTGCCAGACACCGATCTGTGTATATTAATTTAAGGAATTTCTGGTTACTCGGCCACCTGACTGAAACCATTAAACTTTTCATAACAATTTTTTTATCATGTAAAATTAATAATTTCTCAATTTTTTTTTTTCATTAATTAAGCATTACCATTAAGTAGCAGAAGCTAATTCATTTTAAAGCTCGATATCACTCATCGAAAACGTAAACAACCCTAAATTACGGAGCAATAATTCTTGGCCGCACCTCATTTGCATTTCTTTATTGGATCGCGGAGAAATTGAGAAAAATTCACGCACTCTGTTTTAATTACAAGTTGTTTATTATTTGCATTACAATTAGGCACTTGATCTCGGAGAATCTTATTTGGAGATTAAACTTAATACGATTTTCCAAATTACTTTAAAATTATATCAGGGGGTAGACATGCCTGAAAATTTCTCGCGATAAATAGCGATCATTATTTCTTATTAAGTACTCAAGTATAACTAAAACCGATAGACGAATTAAACATTCACTATCAATTTCTAAAACATCCATCCAGATCACATTAACTGTGAAATTTTGAATGCGATAATGATCACGGCGTCAACTATGAACGAAGCGAAGTAGATACTCGTATTGCATTGCTTACCGCATTAAAAAACGGTGTAACACAGAAAGTTATTTTTTCCAAGATTGATGAATAACTGAATCCCCGTTTATCTGTTTAAGGCTTTTAACTCAGTGAAGAATGTCTCTTGACGTTATCTATTGGCAGCTTCTTTTGATTTCTTGAAAACTTTTTAGTGACGCGTAGATAATACACGTTTTTTTTTATTGGAATAAAGTGACGATACGAGAAAAACGTTAACTTGACGGTAAGTGTAACTTCTGCCCATAATAAATGCTGTGTCGTCAAGAATATTTCTGTGTGATACCACACTGCGCCCGTCACGCTGAGACAACAGTTAAGTCTCATATGCCCAGTGATTACACTAGCTCTCCCTGCCCCTCAAACCGGAACACAGTAATGTTTGCACACTAGTGCTTCACGGCAGAATAACTGGCTCCGGGGCCACCCCTGGGCCAGTCATCCAGAATCATGCCAACATTAAAGCAGAAGTTTAATAAGCAAAAAAGTTACTCCAGTTAAATATTTTGAATTACTAGAGTTTTGTATTCAATCGTCATCATTTCAGCCTATCACTAGTCCACTGCTGAACATAGGCCTCCACCATAGATTGCCACAAGTTTTAAGCTCTCATTTTGGGGTCATTTTGCCATATTTGCCACGCTTAGCAGGCGGATTGGCAACCGCCGTTTATTTATTCAGATGTTCCAGAAAGATGCTGCTGCCCACCTGGTTGCAAGTTTTGTAGCGGTGCGTTATGTGCCACTAGTGTACACGCAAGCACAGAGGCATTCACTCGTCCTAGCCAATCCGCGTCCGATGTAATGCGATAAGTTCGGAGGTGGACTAGGATGCAGTGAGAAAAGCACCACAAAACTGGACTCGAAAACCAGCAATTAATGTTTTGGCACAAACGTTGGCTCCGGCCGAGACTCAAACCCGTACTGGGTTACTACCAAGGCCTAGTACTCAAGTACTCAGACCACGCAGCTTGATAAAGCCGGATGATAAAGATGCATCAAATTTAATTAAAGTAAAAAATAAAGTTTCAGCCCATAAATAACCCACTACTGAGCACAGGCCTCCTCTCATTTCTGAGAGGGTTTTGGAGCTAGGAAGAATCCGCCACGCTGCTCCAATGCGGATTGGCGGACTTCACATGTCTTCGAAATATTTTTAATTTCTCAGACATGTAGGTTACCTCACGATGTTTTCCTTCACCGCCGAGCACGTAGTGGTTCCGGCACCGGGAATCGAACTCAGGTCACTCGCATACTATGAAATTTAAAGCGAGCGCCTAGCCCCTGAGCTACCACGGCTCTAATTTTTTTATTTTTTATTTATTGTATAAAGTGACGAAACGAGCAAAACGTTCACCTGATGGTAAGTGCAACGTCCGCCCACAGCTGTCCGCAAATGCTGTGTCACCCAGAATATTTCTGTGTGACACCACACTGCGCCGGTCACCCTGAGACATCAGTTCTTAAGTCTCAAATGCCCAGTGATTACGCTAGCTCACAGTGCCCTTCAAACCGAAACACAGTAATGCTTGCACACTACTGCTTCACGGCAGAATAACTGGCCCTGGGGTGGTACCTACCTAGACGGATTCCTGCATAGGAATCCTACCACCAGTTATGATTTAATAATTTATTTCTCACTATATTCATGCACATATAGTTACAGTACTTAATATTGCACTACAACAAAACCATTATACATCATGAAACCTAGCTCAAAATTAATAAAATGTTCGCAATCAAAATAATGCATAATTGAAGACAAAATACATTGAAGTCAAGAAAATATTACCATAAATTTTATAAATTTGATTGTTTGAATAATTAAATGAATAAGCAAGGATTCATTATAGTGTATTATTGTTTAGGTTATTGTTTTGGTGAAACGTGGATTATGGCAGTCATCTATGTTTGCAGTGAGTGCCTGTCTCTGACTACCCCATATGAGATACAGGCCTGTTCTTATGTAAGTATGTATGTCATTATAGTGATGAATCATTACGTAAGTACTTTATTTTTAAAGATCAACTACAACTCACAACAACTCACTCACACAAATCTTCAAAAATAAAGTACCTATTTATTTAATAAAGTTTTAAAGAACACTAACTCCTCAATAGAATCCCCTGCGCTAGAGAGTGATATATTAGTGATAATGATATCAGAATGAATCAAGCAGACTGGCATTTATAGGTGTGTGTCCGTCTAGGTAGGTACCACCCCAGCGCGATTTATTCTGCCGAGAAGCAGTAGTCTGCAAGTGACTCTAGTCTGAGAGCTGGTGTAATCACTGGGCATATGAGGACTAAATAACTGATGTCTCATGGTGACGAGCGCAGTGTTCAACACAGATGTTCAGCATTTGTTATGGGCAATCGTTGCACTTACCATCAGGTGAACGTTTTGCTCGTCTCGTCACATTTTCGAATAACAAAAAAACATTACTGTGTTTCGGTTTGAAGGGCACTGAGAGCTAGTGTAATCACTGCATTTGTGCAGAGGTCAACAATGTATCTCAAAGTCAAAAAAAGTCAAAAGCCTATGAGAAAGGAGTAAGGTCGTTTATTACCCTTACTTTCGTAAAAAGTTTTATTATTAGCTACGATGGTACATGAACAGTCAAACAAACATCTGAAAAGCAATCATCCGAAGTGCTAGGATTTGGAGATGCAAGGGATCGAACCCGGGGCCTCGAAAAATCGTTTGCTGAATCTGTTAACAGCAGGCAAGCCAACGTTCGAGCAGGACAACGTCTGTCGGGTCCGCTAGTATGTATGTATCAAAAAAATATCAAAGCTCATAATTTTACTGGTAGAATTCCTATGCAGGTCCGCCTAGGTGAGACCCGCGCAGGCGTAACTGGACATAAAACACTTAAGAACTGATGGCGCAGGGTGACGAGTGCTGTGGTGCCAGATATAGACAAATGTTACTCTGATCGATTAGTTCGTCTCATCACTTTCTTCCATGCAAAAGAATATCAATTTCTAAGTCACAAAATTATGCACGCTTAAATAAAATTTCTATCGCATTACTTACCTGATAAACTACATAAAGCAGCAATCGCCAGATTACTCGATACATCAGCACTAACGCGCCATCCATCTCCGTAATGGTGCCATACCTCGCGGGTGCGCATTAAACTGAATGTTTAATGTATACGGTCTATAAAGATCTACGATCTTGCAACTACCACTGCTAGGATTGCAAAGATTGAAAATTCTAGTTGCAATTCTAAAAAAGAACTGTAAAGTGTAGTAAATATTCTACTTGCCTTATGGACCACATCACAATGATCACATCATCCTTTTTACCCAACTACAGCGTAGCAAAAACGAGGGTTTCGATTTTGACCGGAATGTATGAATGTAATACGAGTAGTTTTAGCAGTCCTCTCTTTATGTTAACCTGACACCAACTAAAGAATTCTGAAGAGACCGAAACAGGTGGAAATCTAAAGGTGCAAGGACAGGACTATATGCCGGATGCATTAACACCTCCCGACCAATCACTCTAAATTTGCTGAGTGGCTAAAGATGTGTGTGGTCTACCGTAGTCGTGATAAAAGACCACACCCTTTCTATTGATGAATTCCGGCCGCTTTCTCTAATCTTTTGCTTTATTCTCATCAGTTGTTGGCAGAAGAGGTCAAATTCGGTGGTTCTGCCCGGCGGTAAAAGCTCAGAATGAGAAACACCCTTAAAATCCCACCATACATTTTTTTCCCTTTGCAGGAATCCGTCTAGGTAGGTACCACCCAAGGGCCAGTTATTCTGTGAGCATATTCATCTCATCTCATCTCATATTACTGTGAGCTAGCGTAACCACATTTGAGACTTAAGAACTGATGTCACAGGGTGACGGGCGCAGTGTAGTGTCACACAGAAATACTCTCGGTGACACAGCATTTGTTGTGGGCGGACGTTGAACTTACCATCAGGTGAACTTTTTGCTCGTTTCGTCACTTCATACAATAAAAAAAAATACACAGCATCACCTCATTACGATTTAACCCGGGTTTTCGCACAGTCCGTGAAGCCTGACCGACCTTTGACCACAACCTTTTTCGCACGTTCTTGTCGTACATGATCCTCTTTTCATCACCAGTTATCAATCTCTTCAACAAGGGTTCGGTTTCATTTCTTGTCAATAAAGAATCGCCTATGAGTAGGTAGTAGGTAGGTAGGTAATCGGTTCACTAGGTTTCTTTCAGTGAACTCGTGTGGCACCCAAACATCGAAACGATCGACTTTTTTGTGTACCCAGCTTTTTTCAAATGAGTCAAAACTGTCAAAACATTGAAAACGATTAAACCAACTTTGCGCTACTCTTACTGACACTGCATTAGATCGGAGAAAATCACAAATTTTTTCGCGGCTAGCGTTGTATTTTTTCCTTTTTTTGAAATAAAATTTTAAAATTCTTCACATTTTCACAGAAAGAAAAACAAATGAAAAATAGCTGGACACAACATTTTAGTAATTTGTTTTGACCTAATATGGTCATGGAAAAGGTTCATAAATCCAAAACTACTTTTCATAATTTGATTAATTAGGTATCTTCGGAAGCGTCATGATCATCCGCTGATTATAGTATAATACATAGTACTTATACAGCATACGACAACGGCCATCTGCTAAACATCACTATGTATTTAATTAAAATGTATGTGTACCTTGTCTACTTATTAGATTATAATATTGAATAGTTTGTAGATAAGAATGTCAGACAAGAAGATTTTCTTGTTTCATACTTTTTAAAGCGCGGTTTTTAAGTACTCGGGTTTGATAAGTAAACTTTTTTTTTGGGTAATAAAAAAATAAGTGTAAGTGGGTCCCGGAACCAGTGAATCATGACCCTTGGGTCGAAAAGGGATGATGAAGAAACTGGACCATAAATAACCAACTTCCACTGCTGGTGGTAGAATTCCTAGGTGATAGAATTCCTAGGTAGCAGTCCGTCTAGCTTGACACAGCCGCGGGGCCAGTTATTCCGTCGCAAAGCTACTGTGTGCAAGCATTACTATAGTTCGCTCTGAAGGGAACTGAGAGCTATTGTAATTATTATGGGTATTTCAGACTTTGGAACTGATTTCTCAAGGTGACCAGCGCAGTGTGTTGCCACATAAGAAATGTTCTAGGTGTTTGTTATGAGGAGAACTTTTTCCAATAAAAAAATAGTTGCAGATTGTTAAACTGAGAAAAATCATTTTTTAAATGAAGTGGAAAAAAACATGTTGTATTATTTTAAAATTTCTGAAATTAATGTTTGTATAAAATAATTTAAATCACAGTTCTTAAAAATGAAAAATCAAAAAATCTGGAGATGCCGGGGATCGAACCCGGGGCCTTTCACATGCAAAGCGAACGCTCTACCACTGAGCTACATCCCCGATGTCAAAACATGTTCAAATAAAAATCATATTAGTATTTTGTTATCATTACAAATACAATAATTAAATTACATGTAGTATGTTACATTTAAAGGGTGTCACTTTTTTTATTTTCAATATTCGCGAACTGAAAACTATCTGAGGTAGTTTTCAGATATTAAGATATACTAAATCCAAGATAAAGTAATTTAAACTATTTGCAGGAAATTTGCAGATGGCTGCTCCGAGGACTAATTTTTTTTAAATTATTTTGGCTCACATTTTGGTATGTTCTCTGTCTACCCCAATGGGTTATAGGCATGACTGTATGTACGTTATCTTAATATCGCAAATACTTCAAGATTTACATACACTGTATAACACTAGCGAAGAAAGTCACAATTTGAATAAACTCGTAATATGGCATCCTGGCCCATTTCGATATGTTCCTGTTAATTCAGAATTTGTCATTCGTGCAGAAAACTGTATCTATTACAACAAATACGGGCTCAAGTCAGAAATACGGGATGTAACACAAAATTACCACATCCGAAAGCCATTAATTAGCGATGCAAAAATATTAACTTTGTCTGGCAGGTTTACCATTGTATGTCATGTCATACCACAATTAACCTTTTACAAAAATAAATATACCGTGACTTCCTGCGCATGCGACTGTAGTCACTCGAGACATGTCGACTTCAATAAATAAAATAATATTTAAATAGTCTAATTACCAACCCAGGGCCAGTTATTCTGCCGTGAAGAAGTAGTATGCGAACATTACTGTGTTTCGGTTTGAAGGGCACTGTGAGCAAGCATAATCACTGGGCATATGAGACATAAGAACTTATGTCTCAGAGTGATGGGCACAGTGTGGTGTCACACAGAAATTTTCAAGTGATACAGCATTTGTTATGGGCAGACGTTGCACTTACCATCGTGAACCAGGTGAACGTTTTGCTCGTTTCATCACTTTATCCAATAAAAAAAAACCTGCATTTAAAAGTATATTACTTACTGCAAGCCCTTTGGTAACAATATCCAGAGTTTGATTTGGATGTTTCGGTTAACAATAATGACGTAACATCGGCAAAGAGAACTATGTGAGACATTTTTTGACCAAATAAGGAAGATTATTAAACCATTAACAGAAATAGACCAAGGACCGATCCCTGAGGAACACCCATTTTTACTAGACAACCTGATAACAAAGCACCGTTGATCGCTACATTTTGCTCTAGATTTGTTAGGAAAGATGATAAAAATCTAGTGACGCTTCACGAATGCCGTAGTTTTAAAGTTTACGATTGCAATGCTATAAATATTACTAATATTGCTTCATTTTAATCACTTCAACTAAGCTTATAAGCTTGTGCTAGGATGTTGTTCACGACTATATGCGAATGGTGGTCCTGCGAAGTTATTTTTCGCAGTCCGTACCCTAAGCCATTAGGCTATAGTCGCTTTTATATAGCATAGAGCGTTCAACGTACTTGCCATGTAGTACGCAATAGACATGAACTCAGTGAAAGCCAATAATTGTGTCAATTAAATCAAATATTACCTAGTGGCAGCATTCTTATATAGAAATCCGTCTATGTAGATACCACTGCAGTGCCAGTTATTCTGCCGACAAGCAGTAGTGTGCAAACATTACCGCGTTTCGCTCAGAAGGGCACTGATAACTTGTGAAAATACTGGGCATGGGATACCTAAGAACGGATGTCTCAGGGTGACGACTGCAGTGTGGTGCAAAACCGAAATGTTCTGAGTGTTACTGAATTTGTTATAGGCTAATAGAGAAGCATTTACCATCAGATGATTTTGTTCGTCTCGTCAGTTCCTTCTATAAAAAAATACTACAACCGCAACATCAACGATAACACATGAAGGGGCACTAAAACACAATTCCTTCTAGAAATATTGAAATGACCGATTATTTATCCTTCAGTTTGAAATGGAAAAGGGATGGCGGGCATTTTTCAAGGCGAGAAAATTTATGGCTGCTCAATTGAATTTCACACTTGATTTGAGCGGACGCTTGAAAAATCCTTCCGGTTTTCAAATTCCAAACACATTTGTCAAACGATAGCGGGAAAACATAGAGCTGTGTTGCCCACTTGATGGGAATTTCATAGTAAGAGACGATGAAATTCAAACTGAACAAATGTTTTATATTTACAGCATTTTCATGAATGCTTTATAGAGTTATTTTTATATTAACAATAAATTATTATTTAAAAAAAAAAGTAAAGTTTCAACCTATAAATGTCCCACTACTGAGCACAGGCCTTCTCTCATTTCTGAGAGGGTTTTGGAGCTAGGAAGAATCCGCCACGCTGCGCCAATGTGGGTTGGCGGACTTCACATGTCTTCGAAATATTTTTAATTTCTCAGACATGCAGGTTTCCTCACGATGTTTTCCTTCACCGCCGAGCACGTGGTAAGTCAGCACTTAAAATTGCAATTGCACAATTTTAGTGGTGCCGGCACCGGGAATCGAAACCCAGGTCACTCGCGTACTATGAAATTAAAAGCGAGCGCCTAGCCCCTGAGCTACCACGGCTCTTAATTATTATTTAACAAAATATTTTTCCCACTTAAAAATTCGTTGTGATTCTTTAGTCGAATTAACCAACAAAGACAAAGTCCCAATACTGAGAGTAACATAAACTATAGTTTTCTAAACGTATTCCTTGTTTCATAAATACTGCCAACAAATATTTTGAGAAAACCAGAAACGTTGTTGTGTTCTCAGTGCGAAAGTGCCCTTAGTAGAAGGGTCGCCGTGTGTCAAACTGGAAATAGTTATTTATGGGCTCCATTCACAAATTGCATTCGTGGTCGAATTGATATATTGGCATGTTTTATATGTAAATGTGGATTTAAGACGAATGTTTTGGCCCAGAAACGGATATTGGATGATTTAGATATGATACGAAAGTTTCGAAATAATTTATAGTTATTTCACGACGCACAATATGTTTACCAATGTAAGAAAAAAAATGATTTATTTTTAATTAGCACATCTACAGAGATAATGAATTATACAGTAACATAGAATGGTGGTAGGATTCCTATGCAGAAATCCGTCTAGGTAGGTACCATCACAGGGCCAGTTATTCTGCCGTGAAGCAGTAGTGTGCAAGCATTGCTCTGTTTCGGTTTGAAGGGCACTGTGAGCTAGTGTAATCACTGGGCAATTGAGACCTAAGAATTGATGTCTCAGGGTGACGGGCGCATTGTGGTGTCACACAGAAGTATTCTGGGTGATACAGCATTTGTTGTGGGCGGACGTTGCACTTACCATCAGGTGGACGTTTTGCTCGTTTTGTCTCTGTCTACAAAAAAAAATAAAAAAATATATACTTCATAAACAAGCCATATACATTACTCTTTCGTGCAGTATACTATATATTGTATCCGCCTAAAGGCCTCTTAGCCGATTTTCGACCACGGCGACCACTTCCGATTAGTGTCGGAACTACTACTCATCCTGACCTACCTGCCCGATGTAATGATGAGATCGGATGTTGGCTATAGGACGCAGTGACAGAGACACAGGGATAATCATAACATAACTAGGCCCGAAACACATCCTTTCTGATTTTGCACAATTGCATGGTTCCGGCTGGGATTCAAACCTGCGGTGTTTGCATATAATAATATCTGCCTTTACTTACTAGCATTTGGTTACTGGCCTCCCAAAATGCGAAACTATTAGAATGTAATCAATCAAGCTGCTTTAACGATTGACGGATTTGGAATAAATTCTTCTTATTTTATTATTTTGGCCTCTCTTATTAGAATTCTGCCAATAGTCAATTTTGGTGTAAATTATTCTCAGGCATTATTGCTAGCACATGATAAATTTCTAACAATACTTTTCCCAAAGCCAAGTCAATATTTCTACCACTTCCCTGGTTGTAGGATCGCCTTTGCAGGCGAACTATTCTGGGCTACACCGAAATATTCTGGGTGATACAGCATTGCTATGGGCGAACGTTAAACTTATCATCAGGTGAACGTTTTGATTGTCTCGTCCCTTTCTCCAATAAAAAAAAAAATTATTCATTTTAGGATTGTAAAAAGCTTCTATGCAAAAATCTACACCGGTTCGAAAAATAAGATCTTCTCAGAGATTTTACATTACTTTCTGAGAATTAAGTGGTAGATCCAGCTTTGCTGGACCAATATACTCATCATTTTGCTAACACGGCGTTTGTAATAAAGTAACAGTGTAAATTTTCCAACGCCGGGCTCAAGCTTCTCACATTTTCGAAAAAGATGGATTCTTTTGAAACGGCCCCCGGGCTTCGGGGGAGCACCACCTCTGTGCCCAAAAAACTACAAATCTAAAGAATTATAAGCCAACCACAGTCACCCACTAGATATACACCTATTATTCAAAATAGCGCTTTTCTCAAAGTGAGAGCTGGGTATACTGTAATGGTACTGTACTGTAATAGGTGCATTATTATGTGAGATGAAGAGAAGATTTACGACATTTTTTTATTGGTGATGCAATTCCCCCTATACAGATTTGCTACGGACACGGGGTCCTCTGGCTTTATCCGGCACTGAAACGCACGATACTGCTTCCAAGATTGTTGACAAACTTCAAATGTCCTCAGTATATTTCTATTTCTCAGATCACGGTGTATTTCGTTAGAGCCAAGCATGTCAAAAAATATCACTTCAAATTTTAGTTATGCTAGACGCACGGATTGCTTTTATGCTATCGCATATACTACGACATTAAAGGCGTGCGACCAGTCTCTACCGGAGCTACCACAGCTATATCAATGTTTTCTTATAATATTCAATAATACTATTGTGAAACAGTTTTCTTGTAATGTCGTGAACAACAAAGTCGTGTCGCAGATAGCGGAGTGGACCTCGCGGCAGCCGACGCGAATGTCGATGATTTACTGAAACCATATGATTTATAATATGGCCGTGTCTGTCAGCCACATTTTATTGTATCAATTGTTATATTTTAAATCTATCTATACAAATAAATAAAATTAAAGTGTCTGTTTGTAAACAGACACTTTAATTTTATTTATAACATATAACAAAATAACAGCTTTTTACTCAATGCTTATAAAAGTTTATACAGTACTTATAAGAAAAACAATATCAAAAATTTTTGTCTGTCTCCGAAACGGCTGTGCCGATTTTTGTAATTATGGTTCCGCGCAAAAAACCGATTCAAAACCCTAAAATCCGATTCAAATAGGGTAGCATATAAGTATATCATCGATCGAGGTCGGCTTTGTTACGCGGGTGAAACCGGGGGGCAAAGCTAGTCTGGAAACACATTTGCGTTATTGTTACAAAATACTCTTTGGTCCCCAAAAGGCAAATCTTTACTTTTTATTGGTTTCCATTTAGGTAGGTACTGCTGCAGGGCCAGTTTAATTGACCTCCGGTGGTACCAACCTAGACGCATTACTGCTTAGGAATCCTACTTCTCAGTATATCTAAGTCACTCTATGAATACTACCACCAGTTTAAAGTTGAAGAATGTATGTAATGTACTTATCTTCGTAGTGAATATTATAAATTACTAACCTATGTGCTCTGCATCATTATGTGCCTCTAAGAAGACTGTCATCAGTAATATCCCAAAATTATTGTGGTACTTTTCCCAATTTTAGTTTTACAGCCTTGGGTCGCGATGAGCTAATATATTCATTCTGTTTATGACGAGACACATTCCTGACAGTGTCACCTTGCACTCTTTTCCGCGTCATCATTATCCGCGTTTAAAAAACCGTGTCTGAACAATTACATTTTGTACATATAGAATGTTGTCGTGTACGAATAACTATAATTAATTTCTGCTCACACAATTTTAGTTTTCTTTTAATAACACGACTACCTACTTAGTGGATATGAAAAAGCAGAAGCAATGTGATTATTCTCGTGGACACTATTTTAATATAATTTGTGGAAGGTTTCGTAGTTCGCTCAAAACAGGAATTTTTAATATCAAAAGCTTGGTAAAGTTTTATCTGAAAAAACATATTTATTTAAAACATCATTATAAATTCAATAACAGAAGTAAGAACTTACTAATATTTTATTAATTTAGAAGTCGATTTGATTGATATTATTTAATTCGATTTTCGATTCGATTTTGATTTATGTGTGCCACCGCTATGTCCGTCACCCTGAGAAATTGGTTCATAGGTCTCATATGCCCAGTGATTACACTAGCTCTCAGTGCCCTTCAAATCAAAACACAGCAATGTTTGCACACTACTGCAACATGGCAGAACAACTGACCCTGCGGTGGTACCTACGTAGATGGATTCCTGCTTAGGCATCCTGAAATCTCGGTTTAAATAAAATGTAGTATGTAATTATAAATAAAAAGCAGTTTACCAACTGTATATTTTCAGTTCAATTATATAATATATTGCTTAACCGTATAACCGTGACTATAGACAAAGAAAGAAAACACATTAAATTCTAATCACGTGCCTTGTGCAAACACAGAAAGAGCAAAAAGTTAAATGAAATGTTACCATGTTTTTAGATTTCTTCCCGTTAGTAATTTTATTCTATCCTTAAAATATTATTAATGTGAACATTTGTATTTTGACATTCAATCATGCTTAAACAGCTGTAGAGATTTTAAAGAAATTTGTCATGGAAATGTTATAGGATATCTTTTATTAAAAAATCAATAATTTCCAAATTTTTATTTACGCCTTACGAAGCGTGCGGGGTAACAGCCAGAGTATATCTGAACTCTATTTAACTGTTCAGTCATATAAAATTTGCTTCCATTGAATCATTCAAACAACGCACTTGGAAATTCCAAGTTAAATTATGAAGATAAAAAAGATTATTAACTTCAACATTTATTTTAATTGTAAATCTACTTATCTATATATATCTAATTATTTATATATATTTATATTAATTATTTATATGTCTCGGTTTTATAGTATTCGATAGCAATAAAATAATATAAAACTAGTGTCACGACATTATAACTACCAAAGAATACAATCACTAATATTTATTGGCAACACTTATTAATGATATGTCATAAACATTGCCTAATGCTGCGTAATTGTAAGCCTGTGTTTATTGTAACAAGAAAGAGTGATAATGGAATTCCACGATAAAGTTATACTGGTAACTGGTGCCAGCTCGGGTATAGGTGCTGCTACTGCGATCTATTTCTCAAAGCAATCAGCGAAACTGGCTCTCGTTGGGCGAAGGGAAAATAGTTTAAAGGCAATCAGTCTATACTGTGAAAAAGCAAAAGGTATTAAACCATTGATTATTGTAGCTGATCTCACAGAAGATTCCGATGTAGAAAGAATCGTTAAGGAAACTATCGATAATTACGGCAGACTTGGACATTTTGGTAAACAATGCCGGCATTGTAGCTATGGGAGGTTTAAAAAACTCGACAATGGAATCCTACGATCAAGTGATGTCAACAAACATGAGGTCCGTTTACCATTTAACAATGCTTGCCACTCCGCATTTAATTGAAAGTAAAGGTTGTGTAGTGAACGTGTCCAGTATTGCAAGCAGCATGCCTAGTGCAATGGCGATAGCGTACAACATATCGAAAGCAGCCATCGATCACTTTACGAAGTGTGCCGCATTGGAATTAGCACCCGATGGCGTCAGAGTTAATTCCGTAAACCCAGGTTTTGTTAAAACTAATCTATTGAAAAATGTGGGTCTAAACGAAGATCAAATGCAATTAATAGAACAGAACATGGTTGCAAAAACTCCAATGAAGAAGATTATAGAGGGAGACGAAATAGCCGCCCTGATTGCGTTTTTGGCGAGCGAGAAAGCAAAAAGTATTACTGGTTGCAATTACAGCATTGACGCCGGACGACTTCTAAACTAGCAATTTAATTTTCTAAAATTACGAATTTCATATTTACATAATACTTTTATAATTTGTGACAGTATTATTAGTATATTTTATTATTTGTTAGCATATGTAATGTGTAATGTTGTAAAATTGTATCCTGTTTCTACTTAAATACATTGTTCTACCTCATCGTAATATATACAGCTTATTTAAAGTGTTACTTAATTAAAATAAACGATAATAAATATATTTATATTTTCTGACTGTGCATGTTATTTATAAATAAAATGTTATAGTGAGAAAATGTTTAATAAAAATATGATACGAATTTTATTGAATTATCCGTTGAATGCCCTAACACAACCAAAATTCAAACTTTTATCGTGAATTTAAAAGAATTCGGTTCAATTTATTACCAATAATAAAATTGAACAGTCTGCTCGTCTGATTTCAAAATATATGCCAAAATTTACGTGAAAGCTGCTATTTAGACAATGTATTATAACTACATAATTATAATAAATAACCGTTTTTAGAATTTTTGTCTGTCTGTCTGATAGGTGTCTCGAATAAGCGAATAATACAGTTCATCGGATCTCAGTGAAAATTTTATGAATTAAAACGGGGAATTTTAATTTTCGTACTATTTCGACAGGTAGCAGGGTTCAGAAGATATGAATATAAAATATTTGGAATATAATCACGGGGGCGGCTTAATTACGCGGTTAACACCGCGTAGCACAGCTAGTGTAGATGCTCTTAGTACGAGTTATTAAATGTAAAAAAAACTTGTGCAAACCAGACAAAGATAAGCAGAACAAATGGTATGTTGCAGAATAAATAACTCAACTCGTAACTGGTGTTGGCATGATATAAATTAAAAATTGTAATACGAAGAATAAATTCAAGCTCGAAAAACATTTTGAATTTTTAATGTGAGCAACACTTAAAATGGCAATATCTACGTCGAGGATCTCGAACGCTTTTTACGGAAACGCATGCAATATTCAGCAAGTCGTAGAACCAGTATGATTTTCTCGTCAATACGATCTCAAACCAAGATTAAGTCTGTATACCACAGCGGCACGTGCTATTACCTTGAAAGCATCCACGCTTAAAAAATATTGAAGATAGGCAACCTGTAGTACTATAAGTTATTTGAAGTTATGTTACAAACTTTATTTCAACCTAACTAGTTAGTAGATAAAGATTAAATAAGTGTTAGTATAAATGTTTTATTTGACATCCTTTTTAACATACACACTATACAGGCAGACGGACAGTAATCATATTATATTGAAAAATAACATTATTATAAGCAAATACATAACAAATATGGTGATTGATTTTTAACGCCACCATAACACGGCTAATCCTATTTCTGCATAGTTCACTGCAATAACTAGTGGTAGGATTCCTATGCAAGGAGTCCGTCTAGGTAGGTGCCACCCCAGGGCCAGTTATTCCGCCGTGAAGCGGGCAGTGCGTAAACATTACCGTGTTTCGGTCTGACGGGCACTGTGAGCTAATGTAATCACTGGGCATACGAGATTTATGAACTTATATCTCGGGGTGACGGTACGAACAGACATGTTACCATCAGGTCAACGTTTTGATAGTCTCGTCACAATATCCAAATAAAATTATTACTTCTATTATAATGACAATTACCCAGAACCTACGACATTTACAAAAACCATCTACTACACTACTACGTAATACGAACGTTCTTTAACAATGGCTTAAAAACAAACTTGTTTTTTTTTTTAATTACGTGACTGTCGATGATGAGAGCCTAAATATTATTATGTATATTGTAAACTTAAAATTTAGATTGAATTCTCTGCAACATCTTTCGGTAGCTTCAGTATCCAAAAGATACGAAGCGAAAGAGTAATTCCTTTGTTCAATATGAAAGAAATGGTATAAGTATTTTACGCCTGCATGCAGCAGTCAAATGCTCAGCAACCTTCTGTCAAGCAGTGCGATTAACATGTTTTTTTTTTATTTGACAAAGGGATCATCTGCATCATTTCAGCCCATCATTAGTCCACTGCTGTACATGGGCATCCCCCAGATTCCCACGCATGGCAGGCGGGTTGGTACCGCAGTTTATTTATTCAGATGTTCCAGGAAGATACTGCTGCCCATCTCCTGATTTTCATTATCTCTCTGTCGACTTTTACGACACCCATGGGATGAGATGAAGTGGTAGATTCTCAAGACAAAGGGATGAGACGAGCGAAATATTCATCCGGTGGTAAGTGTAACGTTCGCCCATAGCAAATGCTGTGTCACCCAGATAATTTCTGTGTATATTCTGTGAATATTCCTGAGACATCAGTTCTTAAGTCTCATCTTATATGCCCAGTGATTACACTAGCTCTCAGTACCCTTCAGACCGAAGCACAGCAATGTTTCCATATAAACCTATGGTTAACAAGTCATATAACATGGTTTAAAATGGCGATTTTTTTTTAATAGGATGCCCCACTCCTGTATGGTGAGTGCGTTGTGCAGACATCAATTTCCCATGCAAAACACAACCAGATCAGAAAACTTAATGAATTGTGTATTTGTACAAATGTTAGCTTCGGCAAGGATTCGAATTCAGAACCGCGGCGTAGAAATCATCTACGCCGCGGTTCTGAATTCGAATCCTTGCCGAAGCTAACATTTGTGCTAGCTGCACTAGGCTTTGCGGTAGCCAATTTGAGTGTTTACGAGCAATTGTATCTCAAACCACTTTTTTAACCCCGTTGCTATATAAGTCCGTTGTTTCAGCAACAGTGACTTTTATTATTTCAATAACGATAAGTTTCATCTACTCAAATACTGTTAAGTTAGTTTTATATGGTATTATGACCACATGTGATATGACCAAAGCGAAATACGAAAACGATAAACAAATTATACTTCCTCTTACCATTTACGATTTAACAAACATCTGGGTTTGGTTTCGTGCTAATGTGAGAAATGTTTATATTACACATAAGTTAAAAAGACGAGAAATCTACGCCAACACGAAAAACTCATCGAATAAATTATAATAATACAATAAATATTGCTCCTTAAGACAAACTTTCTGAAATTTTTTCTTCGGTATTATATATATCGTATCTACTTTCATTTTTAATAATTCCTGCCCTTTCAGACTAATCACTAAAATACTTCAGTTAACACCACTAATAATTTATCCACTAATCCTTGCATCGTTTAGAAATTCTTTAATATGTTTATAAATTTAAAAAATTTTATTATTGGGGATGTAGCTCAGTGGTAGAGCGTTCGCTTTGCATGTGAAAGGCCCCGGGTTCGATCCCCGGCATCTCCAAGTTTTTGTTATATTTTTTTTAAACGTGAACCGAACCTGTGTTGTTGTTTGGCGTTATTATAAAGATAATAAAAATCACAACCACGTTTTATATTTTTAATAAAGGTTCTTAGGATCAGTTGAAATAATCGTAAACTCTTCAAGAAGTTTACAATGAGACTAAAATTAAATTACTAACGTACATAGTCAGATACAATTAAATAAGTTGATTTTATCGAACTAAAATCGAATCATTGTTGTAATTTGCTAACATGGCATATATTTATTCCATTTTCTTTTTTCTTTCTACTATTATTCGCGCAATTTTTTATACCTTCGTTTTACGGTAAAAAATAAATATGTTCAAAATGTATAGACAAAAAGCTATCAAACAGATTTTTATTTTAATCCATCAGTCATAAATTGAAGTATGCTGATAATTATCCTAATCATTATAATGTAGTTTCATATTTAAGAAACATATTAACAAGGATTAATTTAAATACATTTTTTTTTAATAAATGGCAAGTGTTCATCAGTTTTAGAAAGAACAACCATGCAAATAACTGTAACACATTCAGATTCATATTTAATTATTTTAAATCATACGACCACAATTTTGTTGGCAACTCATTAAATTAGTAATGAATTTACGGAACTTTATAAATAAAATCATTTTCAAAATAAACCTCTCAATTCTTGCCCTAGACAAAAAACTCAATCAATTTTCCATTCACGTTGCCAAGTAGCATCATGCTTAGAGAAATGAATATCATAAATATTAAACTA
Source organism: Luehdorfia chinensis (assembly GCA_019845155.1). Taxonomy (NCBI): domain Eukaryota; kingdom Metazoa; phylum Arthropoda; class Insecta; order Lepidoptera; family Papilionidae; genus Luehdorfia; species Luehdorfia chinensis. Next base: position 1,940,859 of record JAHVAK010000612.1, read on the forward strand.
GAATTGAATTATATTAATGTCACAGAAACATAATTATATACAAAGCTAAATCGATCTCCTATCCAGTTTGAACACTTCGAAAAAATCACGACCTTACAGAGTTTCTACTCTAGCAACACTAGATGTACAATGCACACATTGTAATTTGGAAATATCAAATTGATTTTAATTGTAAATGGTAAATATCAAAAGAAAAGTTGTGACAAGCGATGTACTGAATGATGCAGTAAAATTATCCTAATATTTAGCGATGACGATTTAAAAATAAATTATATAGAACATATTTCGCTTTTTTCATAGAAAGCATAGGAATGTTAATCTAAAAGAAAGGCTACAAATTTATCGTCTTAAGAGTACTATCGGTACAATATATTATGTTTAAGCTCTGGTTGAGTTCCACTGGAATTTTTATTATAATTTTAATTCTTCCTCTTATTAAAAAAATTCTCATGGTTGTATTGGATTTAATAATCTGAAGATAATCTTAAATCTAGACATAGTTATTTCTTCTGTACCACTGGAAATTTTTTTCAAAGTTCACCAAACCACTCTTCACATTATTCAACAATTTTAATGGATCAATAAACCAATTCCAAATGAGGCTGGGCATCAGCGTCAAGAGTTGGATCCTGGAGTGCACTTGTGGTTTCTGTTGAGGTCGAGGCGGGGGCTACGCCCTCGGCTCGAGCTGGGAGAGTCTCGAGCCCGTGCAGCCGAGGGCGTCTCCGCAGGCCCGCGACCTTGCGGGGAACTCCGACCCGCAAGAGTTCCCGGCATTCGGGAAGTTCCTGGAGAGCGAAGCGCCCCCGCAGGTCGATGCAAGCCCGCAGCTCCCGGTGAGCGGAGTACCCCCGAGGTGCCTGGGGGGCGAAGAGCCCCCGCAGTTCCTTGGGGGCGAAGCGCAGCCGCAGTTCCCGATGCGCGCGAAACTGCCGGAGTGTAGTGAAGCGGTCTCCTCCTGAGGCGGCGTCGGTGCGTCCACATCATTCTGCAACGATCCAACGCGCTCAGCTGAGGCGCCGCCCGCTATAACACCAGGCCGGAGACGGGGCGGGGACGGGGGGACGGGAGGGGGGGAGGGCACCGTTACTCACTCGCCTACAACTGTGTCGCCTTCAAATACAGTTCGACTGTCCCCTAACCTGTATGCGTCCAAGGCAGTCAATGTGTAGTTATGAGTCAACTTTAGGGAGTTGTTTATGCAAGTTGCTCATATGTGAAACGATACTATTATTTGCTTCAGTAGCCTATGATATATTTATACAATTGTGGATTGCGGAGCGCGACTTAATTGTTCGAAAAGAGTAGTTTTTACAGTAATGTTACCTGTAATTATTCTTAAAATAGTACAGGTATGCATCTCAACTGTTGATAATAGTATTTTAAACAACAGAGCTGTAGATCAGTTTCAAAAATTACACTGTGCTTCGATGTCTCAACGTCGATCATAGAAATAAAAAAACATTTCTATTATATTTTTGGCAATGGTCATTAAGTAGGGACAGTCAACTGAAATTGCGTAAAGCGACATGTTGCAACTAGATTTCGCTGCTAATTATAGTGTGCTCTAAATTTTTCTACGAAAACAAAAGAATTTGGACAACAATAAAATATATTTTTGAAATTGAACTGACAGATACTATATTAATGGACTTTTATCTAAACTAGGATACTTAAAATTAAGAGATTAGGTGCAAAAGCATGGGTGAATGGACAGAAAGGAAGTGCAGAGGAAAAAGCATGTCAGTGTTTGGAAATTAAACTCTATGAAGCATATAAGAGTGATGGAAACACTGTGCAATGGACATGATATAAGAAATAATTGTATAAAAAGTTCATCAATATCATCCCCAGCCGGTTAGTTGTCCAATGTTTGACATAAGCCTCTCTTACGTTAGGCGAACGGGTATAGTAATATCTATCATGATATGTCAAATATTACCATGATAATTGTATGTGAAATGGAGCCCAATTTTAGTTAATGTTTAGTTAAAGTAAACAAGGAGCTACCCAAAAGATATACATGTTTGATAAAAGAAATGATGCTGTTTGTTTTTGTAAGTTTAATCGATTCTAAATAAATATAAAATATTAAAATTAAAGCACATGACTAGTGTAGTAGGCTAGTGTAGTTGAATGTTTTATATCATGCTAATTGAATGCAAGTTACGTAATTGAAATTTTCCGACTTCATATTTATATTCGATATTGAAAAACTAGTGATGTGTCAGAGAAAATCAGGATGAAAAGGGATTAATTATGGCAAATAACATGAAGCTAGTCCAATAAATGCCAAGCTTAAAATATGTGTAACTAAAAATTCAGTGTTTAAATACTTATCAATCAATATAACAGAATCAAGTAAATATAATAATCTAATTCGATACTTGAGCAACTTGATTAAATTATAAGAATAAATAATTAGTTTAAATATATGATTTAAATCTAAATAAAACATTTTACTGTCTAATTAATAATCCTATAAACAAAAATTATATTTCTTTCTAAGCCATAAAGAAGACATTTACTATCTACCTAAAAATATTGATTAATATTTTAATTTTAATGCATTTAGGACATCAATTTTCAATCTAAAATAATATAATTTGATTTAAATACAAAAACAGAGGACATATCCAAAAATTTGTAAAAGTAGGTCTTAATTCCATAAATACGAGACACATACACATACACATAATTTGACATTTTACCTGTTATAATGTCGATGCGGATAATAAAATTGTAATCTCATAATCATTTTCTAGCTCCCAATACGACGCGGACTAGAAACAATACATAAACATACACAATAGCTACATATTGACGGAATATATAAAATTACATATATTTAAAATACAAATATATAATTATAAAAATTACTACTATAAGGCACCAGTTTTAATTTTTTTTTTATTAACATAATTAACGATCAATACTAATTTGGCCTTCCTTTACCTTATTCTTTTACTACACCTAGCTTAAACCAATAAAAGAATCTATAAATAGTCAACATTTAACAAGTCAGTTAATATTTATCAGTACCTAATTTGATAATAATTATTAATTGTACAATGAACATGCTAAAAATTAAGAATTTTGAATTTCGTCCGATACCTTAGTCACCTCTTACGACACCGCGGTAGGAAAGAGGTAGGTGCTATTCTACTCTGCTGGACACCTATGAGCTACAATAATGCTACAGATAATAGAATAAGCTTCAGATATTGTGATAGTCCGGTGAAGACTACTGCTAAGATAAAAAAAAAAAACTAAATATATCCCAATAAAATTCAATTGTTTTTTGCATGTTCATAGTGCAACACTTTCTGTTCTAGTAACAGATCCATAAAATACTTTAATCTCAGTTTTAGCTATATGTCCTAATATAACTAGCACTAACATAACATAACATATTAATAAACCTTCTAGCCTCCATATCCATGTTCTAAAAACCACACTAGTACAAATATATACCGAATTTCTAAAGTTCTAGAGGCACCGAGCTGTGTATATATTAAAAGCTATTTTCTTTTTAAACACTGTGTTAGCCCGTTTGTTTGTTCGTTCATTTGTTTCTACACACTTACTGTGAGCTATGTGCTTACAACCAAAGTACGCCCGCCTGAGGGCACTTGTCACTTTGCCCTGATAAATCAGCCACAAGAAGAAATTTCATTTTAATATAAAGGTAAAATAATGGAAATAAAAAATAAAGGAATATTAAACAGACATTTCAAATGTAACTCGCTTGAGGAATAAGAAAATTTCGAATTTTTGATATAAAAACTTATTTAGCTAAAGTATTTGAAATAAATAACCAATAAATATGCAAACATTTTTTATACTGCCGCTGAAACACCAAAAAGGTACTAGATTTAGACTGACCTAAAATAATTTAAAAAGTCATGAACATTTATTGTGGATATTGAAAACTTTTTTTATTTTATTCCTTAAAATTGTTGAAACAACTAGTTTCCATTTTTGGCAAGTGTGCCAGTAAGACGACAAATCTTACTTGAATTAATAACTGCAATAAACTTGTATGTCTAAAATTAAGATATATACATTAACTATTTTTAACTTTTTTACCCTAGGGGTAATGAAGATACTATATTGAAAGAAACTAAATATAATTTATATCTATCTATATAAAGTATGAAAAATTGACATAGGGATCTTTTTAAAAAAGGAGTGTAACGTCTGTCTGGTTATTTCTAATATTTGGTTTTACCAAATATTAGAAATAACCAGACAGACGTTTATTTAGTGTTTCATAATAAAAATGTTTGCATACGCATCATATATCCAAATAGAAAAAATCATGCTAGATAACCATAAGGAAAATCTCACCACACTAACTCCTGACTTGCCCTGTAATTTACAATACTCATTGACTGATTACTTCCTTTCCAATCTACTCAAAATGGCAGTGATTTTACTTAAACAATAAATCGACTTTCATACATACTTATCTAAATTAAATTATATAATATAAATATAAATACATAGAAAATATACCCCTAACCAAACATATACATAGAATTAAAACAGTTGCAATTTTCACAAATATGTGTAATTATGAATAATTCAAATTAAAATGCAATGGCTGGTGTGTTATTTACTAAAGATATAGCGTATGAACACAAAATTCAATATTGAAAGCTAAACTATATATATATAACACAATATATATTTTGGTGACAAGAAGATAATAAAGAAAATAATAAAGTTATATCATGGTATTCTTTTTTTTGTTTACTTTTTGAAAGGAATGAGCTTTAAGACTGAAATAATGTTTAATATAATGTAAGAGGACAACGTCTACGAATAAATGACACAAATAATTTAAAAAAAAATACTAATTAAGAAAAATATTGCTTAATGTGTGTGTAACTAATCTTAGATAACTAAATTCTAGAGCTACAAACTTTTGTAGTAATCTATGGGGGAGGCCTATGTTTAGCAGTGGACTAAAGATAGGTTGAAATGATGAAGGTAAAATACCAATTTTATTGATGATAATAAATTTTAAAGCATTTATTTTTATTAGTCTCTAGTCTATCTAATCTGACAATATTTAATGATGATAAAAATAATCTTTCACAATATCTATATATAACACTGTAATATGTATTACTATTACATTTAAAAAATGTGATTACCAGTGTACAACTTACTTTGTGAAAATTGCAAATCAATCAAGTACATAAATAAATTATAAATTAAATGTAAATTAGAGTATTTTATAAAAGGCTGGTAAGGTTAGGAACATGAGGGTGAGGAACAAATGCAGCCAGCATCTGGACAACATATGACAACAAAATCACAACTCATAATTGGAAGTAGCTTTTATAGGTTCCAGTGGGGATTTTATTGATATGGTAGCTTGGTTCTTTGGCTAGGTTTATAAGTAGGGCTGGGCAGGCAAGGCAAAGTAATACAATAAAGTTGTGAAACTATCTAATTATACGAGGGGTGATCCAAAAGTAATGATAATCAATAATAAACACAATGAATAAAATAAATAAATAAATTTATTTCTCAACATAGTCTCCTAGCAAGTCTATACATTTAGTCCATCTCTTTTCTAATCCTAAAATTCCCTTAGAAAAAAAATCTTTATCTTGACTCTCAAAAAAGTCCTCAACCGCGGCCATCACGTCGCTATCATCGTCAAATTTCTTGCCTCGGAGGTGTTCCTTGAGTCGTGGAAAGAGATAGAAGTCGCTGGGGGCTAGATCTGGTGAATAGGGGGGGTGTTCCACCAGCTCAAAGCCCGCTTCCTGAATGGCAGCCATGGCAATTGCAGCTTTGTGAACCGGTGCGTTGTCTTGATGGAACAGCACTCCAGCCCGCAGTTTGCCTCGCCTTTTCTCCTTAATAGCCTCCCGCAATCTTCTTATTTGTTCTGCATAGTAGGAGCCTGTAATAGTGGCCCCCTTTTCCAAGTAGTCCACCATGATTATTCCTTCAGCGTCCCAAAAAACAGACGCCATAACCTTCCCTGCTGAGCTTGACACTTTGAATTTCTTCGGCGTCGGTTCATCGGATCGTTTCCATGTCATCGATTGTTGTTTTGTTTCAGGATCAAAATGGTGGATCCAGGTCTCGTCCATGGTCACAAAACGTGACAAAAAATTATCCTTGTCTGCCTGGAACTTTTCGAGATTTGCTCTTGACATGTCGACTCGTTTCTTCTTTTGCTCGTCGTTTAACATTTTCGGTACCCAACGCGCGGAGACCTTTCTCATATGCAATTCGTTCGCAAGGATTCTTTGAATGCTGCCATATGAGATCCCTGTGACCTCAGCTACATGCCTGATAGTCACTCTTCGATCTTCCAATACAACTTCTTCAACTTTTTTCACATTTTCTTCAGTGAGGGACGTCGATGGGCGTCCTTCGCGGTGTTCGTCTTCCGTCGATGTTCTTCCCAACTTAAACTCCTTAGCCCAGCGTGCAACTGTGGAATATGGAGGAGAAGAGTCCCCTAATGTTTCCACCAAGTCGCTGTGTATGTCTTTGGTAGACATTTTTTTCAAGCAGAGGTATTTAATGACAGCTCTGATTTCGTGTTTTTCCATTTTGATGTTCACTCCTTGACAGTCCGTATTCAAATGAATGTAGCTCCCGGGAATCGTGGCCTATTTATATGATTTTTTTTCCCTGAACTAGTGGTTAACTGAGTAAGTGACTGAAATTTTTTTGTATTTTTGTGTGCACTAGAAATAACTGATTATCATTACTTTTGGATCACCCCTCGTATGTAGGCAAAGCTGCAAAAAAGCTAATATTAATTTTCAGTAAAAATATTGATTTTCAAGGATTATTGATTTCCAACTGAACACGAAGAGAATGTCAGAGTGAAGAACATATTTTTTTACTGCTCTTACACAACTCTCGTGTATCGTGAGTTTTGTGTTTTTTTAGGAACAATTATCTGTAGACCCAAACAATATTAGTCACGTGCGGGAATCGAACCCGTAGCGCTTAAGTCATTAGCTTAACCGCTGCGCCAACCCGACAGCCTATCAACAGGCCACTACTGAACACATGTGGGTATTTTGACAGTGGGTGTAAATCTCCAGTGAAACTGTATGTGATATTGAGTGTCTGAGTTCTGAGCAAAGTATAAATAAATAGAAGATTGAATAATGGTGGGAAGCAGTGGTGTCACCACAGGCGGGCGAGGCAGAGGGACAGGAGCGCGAGCAGCAGCCAGCGCGCGACTATTACCTGCAGCGGCACTGCCGGCGCCTCCAGGTGGTACCCGATGCCACACAGCTTGCGCAGAAGATCGATACCTGCAATGTAGGTTGTTTTTAATTAAATTGGTGTGACCATGAATACCGCCCACCACGCCTACGTCTTGCTTAATTTTATTAAGGAAGATAGTGTCGTGACGAACTAATCTTTCACCTTATGGTAACTGCAACATCTGCCCATAACTAATACTGTATTAGCCAGAACATTTCTCTGCGATACCACATTGCGCCCGCCCCCTCGCGATATCAGTTCGTAAGTCTCATTGGCCCTATAATTGCACTAGCTGATAGTGCACTTCAGAAAGAGACAGTAGAGTTCACACATAAGTTCTGGATCATTTCTTTTAGAGAAGAGGGAGCAAACGAGCAAGCGGATCACCTTATGGTATGTGACTACTACTTGCCATGAGCATAATACCAGGGGAATTGCGGGAGCGCTGCGCTAAGTCGTATCGGTCTAGAAAAACCACTGAAGGCAGCAGACTCCACATATGGTCGTGTGTGACAGAAATTTCCTTGAAAAGCACACAGTGGTTGAATACCAACCATCAATGTGGAATTCTACCACTGTGGTTTATTATGTTAATGTAAACAATTAGCAGTTAAACAGTTTTAGTACCTGGCTCTCGATTCGTAGAGTAGCGTTCTTCCCAGGCATCAAACAGTCGGTTATAATACCGCGGTCCCGCCAGAAAGCCCAGGTACTTGTGTGTTTCGCTTGTGGGGAAGACCCGCTCCATATCGCCCGTTTGTGTTAATTCGTCCTCGGCTTGTATTAGATGGCGAACGTCGTCCGGTGTTAGAGTTGAAAGGATATCGCGAAGGTACTGAAAAGGTACATTTTACATTCAGATATAATTGCTAGACGTGGGCCTCTCCCAAATTAACGTAAAGAGTATTTTCCAATAATTGCTACGCATGCCGATTGCCTTAGACGCTGCGTGACGGGCACGTCACCATTAAGGATAATTTAGGTATTTCGACTTAATTGAGATGGCGGTATGCCATTTGAGCCGTGGTAGCACAGGGGCCGAGCGATCGCCTTAAATTTCATAGTACACAAGTGATCCGAGTTAGAGTTATCAAGAAGTTGAAACAATGTATAAAACTGATACAATACAGTATGTAATTTCGTAAATATATCAAAACAATAAATAACACAAAGTTGCACCCTGTTCAATCATACATTAACGAAACATTTTCATAAACATATTGTTGCCATGTCGGATTGTAGGGATTACCGGGGGTTGTCTGTAACCGTCTGGTGGCGGCTTAAGACAATCTACTACCCCATCTCATCCCATGGGTTGCCATTTGCAACTATGGCAAAATCCCCCAAATTGAGAACTACAAACTTTAATGGCAGTCTATTGGGGAGGCCTATGTTGAGCAGTGGATTAGTTGTGAGCTGAAATGATGATGTCTGTAGCTACAAATACACTTACCAAATCCCGATCTTCCATATTTGTGTAAATAATGTGTTTGTCTCTCTCTTCTTTTGACAGGTACACTGTGTATAATCTGCTATCGTAAGGCAGGCCAGTCTGAAACACATTGATAATACACAATGAAAAACCAATGGATGTTCTTTCCTCTCTCTCATGTACCACAGTGTTATGACAACAGGATTCAGTTGCATACTCCTTGGTATATTTATTCACAAAGTGGAAACTTACTATACCTAGGAGGTTAATAGAATTTTGCTGACTATTATGCAAAATAACTACTAAATGTAACATACAAAGAATATAAAAATTTATAATATAAGCAATTAGTTGTAAGCATATATCCCAGAGAATACATCATTTCATCAGGTCTGATAATGGTGACTTTTTCTATTTATGTGGTTCCCCTATCCAGAAGAAAAATTAGGTATCCTCTTTTTTGTCATTTTTAGCCTTTTTTTTTTGGTTGATTTGGACTCCTACTGACTGAGATTTTGTCGTAAAACTTTAAAGTTTTACTTACCTCATAACCGAGTTACTCATTCTATTACGTGGAATAAACAGTATTACAAGCTGTTATTTGTTTGTAGTATTTACATTATGAAAATCTTTTTTTTTAATGCCATTTAAGTTTTTGTGTACAAATTGACACCATCCATTGTTCAATCACATTTTCATATAAATATTAGAAAACTAAAGTGAATATATTTACTTATTTATTTCAATTTAGCACTAAAAGACACTAAACTATAAACATGTGATAATAATTACTAGGAATAGTCATTAACATCTATTACAAAGTACCAAGAAATTTAAAGAGAATATATAATAATATCTTACCAATTTACTGGGTTTCTCTTTCGATAACATATCTAGATTCGTCTTAGGAGGCACTTGAAACTGTACAATGTTGAGCACAGTGGACACTAATGGACCCTTCACATGGATATCAAGCGGTGAAGCGCTGTGTAAGCTGGGTGATATGTTCACCTGTAATTAAATTGGCTGTTTTTATTCTGTTTATTTAATTTCATGTATAATGAGGACAAGATTTAATTTATTTACATTATTGTGTACCGGCTTGACGTTTTTTTTTGACAATTATAAATTGTAAAATTCTCTTTTTGCTTGTATAAATTAACTTAAGTTAAATATTTGTGCAGATATTCTATTTCAGACTCAGATCAAGGATTTTTAATGAAATAAACAATAATGTTTTTGGGCTTTACTGTCTGTAGCTTACTGGGGCTTATAAGCGGAAAAAGACCACACCAAGTTAGTGACGAAAGTTGTTCATCTGATGGTAAGTACCACAAATGCCCATAACATAGGAGTTCACCCACTTTCCACTGGATAATTCTGATTCTACACTGCGCTCGTCACCATGACACATTGAATCTTTGTCTCATTGTAATTACACTAATAGCCGATAGTTGTCCGGCAGAGAACAGTATCAAAATGGCGGCGACGTGGTTCGGCACCCGTACCATCCCGTTTCCGCGGGGGCGAAAGTAGGGTACATGTGTGGTCTCTGCCTACGCCTTATATGGAAAAAAAAAGCGTGACTTTATGTATCTAATTACACTAGCTTTGGTATCCTTCAAGTCGAAACACACAGGGTGTTAACACTCCACTGCTTGATGGTAGAATAATTGGAACTGCGGTGGTTCCTTCCTTGACATATTCCTGCATAGGAATTCTACCACCAACAAAGACTCACAATTAAGCAACATTAAGTAGCAATTACTATTGTTGTGCTACTTTTTTGTGACGCTTTACATATATTGAATGATAAGTCATAAGCCAATTATAGTCAACAATAAAAAAGTAAAGTTACTCTCTATAAATGACCAACCGCTGGGCTGCCACTAAACACGGATCTGAGCCACCTGCATCCATCGACTTCCCGCAAAACAGACTTCTTGTTGGGCGACCCCCTACACTGCGTTTGCCGGTACGAGTTTGCCGCTCGCGAACTTTTATTATTTAACCAAGTACTTACTTCCAACAACCAAGGTTTCAGATCTTCGTCTAACAACACATCAATTCCGAACAACTCGTAGCAATTGTAACGTGAAGTAATGTTGGCTTTGGTGAGGGAACTGATGCTGGCTTCGCCTGATATTATCGTCTTTATCACTAAGTCCTTCAAGGAGTCCCATAGGGCGTCCGTGTCTACACTCCGATCAGTCTTTAGGTAGTGAAAAAGAGTTCTGAGAGTCCTGAAATGATATACATAATTATATTATATGAATGAATCATGGTATTCCATTCTAATATCATTATTCAAGAGCCGTGGTAGCTGTAAGGCCTGGCGCTCGCCTTAAATTTCGTACAACGTTACTGTTTAATTTATTTTAAGAAAATAATCATTTCTCTAAGCTAGGCCCAAGCTTAGAGAAATGAAAATTTACATCTTTCATTTTTAAATTTAGGACAGGTTCTCATTTTCAATAATTTTATTATAATATTAATTCAGACTTAAATATTCAGATAATTTTTAAATGACCTTGTGATAATAAAGTAGTTGTCTGTCTGAATGACTTATAAAATTTGTAACTTAAGAACCTCTTAAATTAATGTTTTAACTTGCACAGATTATAGAACATTGGTTTCTATGTCTATTCTCTTAAATAATATCTTTTTAATAATTAGAAAATTCATTTACCAGATTTGAATTGTTGGTAACAATCTTCAACTTAATATACAACATACATACTTAAAATCACGCCTCTTTACCATTGGGGTAGGCATAGACGACATCTCTCCACTTGCTACAATTTTAATACAAATCTTTCGCTTGTTTTACTTTCATCAGCATTTTCATACAAGTTTGTCGGTTGTAGGTACTTTTGACGTGGCATTCCTTAAAACGAATTCGATCTGATCGTGATATTGACTTGCCCATTCACATACATACAATCACGCCTTTTTCCCATATCACATCCATCATAGAGATCACATCCATAGAGATCACATCCAAAGTCAATTATTCGCCCCGGCAGTAAACGAAAGGTAAGTCTCATAAATCTGTTTCGTCTTCTTCTTTCATCCTCTCCATGTATGCAAACTATCTTCAGTTTAACACCTAATAAATCTACTTTTACAAAAACATTCCTTACCATTTATGACCTTCACAAGCAGCAAAGTCCTCATTCGGAGTGTAATTCTTAGACAGTCTATTGATTGAGTAGTTTGTTAAATGCATATATCTGTCGTTCAATGACGCCAGCTCTTCATTGTATTTAACTGAAAAAAAATTATTGATTTTCTTAAACTACTTTGCTCATAAAATGACAGGATTTATGTAGAGCTAATACAAATGGAATATTATCTTTGTGCTTTTTCGTATAAAGGGGTAAGACTGAAACCAAATTGGCATTACTACTTTGTTATTTTCAAAATTAACTTTGTTACAACTCTACCTATTATGAAATGGAATAAAGCAGACTCAAGCATTTTGAGATGTTTATACCTCTTGTAAACCTTTATATAATAACATTACACTCTATGTGTAACTGCGTTAAGTTCTAGTATTTTCCGATGGTAATAAAGAGCAAATTGGTTTGCGAATTGAAATGCAAATTGGTGAATCTCAACACTTCCAACCACAAACCAGTGTCTTAGAATGGAGAATAAAACCTTTTAACATTAAAAAATAATATGCTCACCTGAAGCAAACCTAGCCAAACCATCTTTGTACAAATATATCCTTAGTGGATGTACAGAGGTAACCAGAACGTACAGGCGCATATCGAACTTGTTGCCATTGATGAGGTAAGGTTTGGTCACATATCGCTGCACTACCACTGGACGCTTTTTAGGTATCTGCGTCCAACGGGACACTACCTTGATTCCTGTGCCGCGTGCTGAAGCTGGCTGAAATCAGAAATCATTTATTTAACTTTTTTTTATTGTTGAAAGACACCTGATGGTAAGTGCAATGTCCAAAAATCAGGTGACAGTTGGGTCACACAGAACATTTTATGTGTAGCACCATGCTACGCCCGTCAGTTCTTAAGACATGTACAGTAATGACCTAGCTCTCAGTGACATTCAGACCGAAACACAGGAATGTTTGCACAATACTGCATTACGGCATAATAACTGGTCCTGGAGTGGTGCCTACCTCGAGGTATTCCTTCATAGGAATCCTACCACCGATAAAAACTATATAACTAAAATATAACTTGAAAATATTGTCTATACATTCTTTATGAGTATAATTGATAGGTTTTTATCCACAAGTGACCCAAGTGACATGATCTAATTTGATAATTTTTATAATTGAAGTAGTTCTAAAAGCATTATAGTATGTAATTGAAAGTTCTGGGTGATACCTAAACTGGGGCACTTACCACAAAGACAACAATTAGCTTATTTCGTCACTTCTAAAAAAAAAACTGTTTTTGAACACTTACTGGCTTAATAATCCATCGCTCATTATTGGCCGCATGTTTCTCCCAATCATGTTTCAACATCTTCAAATCATGAGGCAGGACATATGTTTTGGGCATTATACCGAACTCACTCACGCCATATTTCGATGCTAACTTTTGAAGGTTTCTCCACAACCGATCCTTTCTTCCTATTTGAAATGTGCCCGGGAAATGGTTCATCTTCTGTCCATCCTTTATCGCTCTGAACATGAGTGATTTCATATGTTTGCCCCATATACCAATCCAGTCCACTGTCTCTGTTATAATGACATATAATGTATAACAGGTAGAAGATATAAAATGGGAGTTATTTTAGGTAGGTACCACCATCCATATATACAACTAGTGGCATAGGAGAATCTACCACCCCATCACATCCCATGGGTATCGTAAAAATCGACAGAGTGATAACAAAACCCAGAAGATTGGCAGCAGATACTGCTGTATCTGAATAAATAAACTGCAGTTGCAACCTGCCTGCCAAGTGCGGCAAATAGTTGCTACACTTGGCAGGCAGGTTGGCATAGGGCAAAATCCCCTCCGAATTGAGAGCGACAAACTTTTGTGGCAATCTATGGAGAGGCCTCCACCATAGATTGCCTAAAAACGCTGAAATACTGATTAAAATAAGTCAATCAAAAATGAATTAAAAAGTTTTTTTTATCATATAAAGTGATGAAATGAGCAAAACGTTCACCTGATGGTAAGTGTAACGTCTGCCCATAACAGTAGCTGTGTCACCCAGACAATTTCTGTGTGACACCACACTGTGTCCATCACCCTGAGACATAAGTTCCTAAATCTCATATGCCCAGTGATTATGCTAGCTCACAGTGCCCTTCAAACCGAAACACAGTAATGTTTACACACTACTGCTTCACGGCAGAATAACTGACCCTGGGGTGTACCTACCTAGATGCATTCCTGCATATTTACTATTTTATTTTATTACTAACAATGTCCCGCGGTTTCACCTTCGTAAAATATCGCCGTATCATAAAATTTTATGGTCTAGAACAGCCATACTCAACTTTGGTTTTATATAGGGGCCACAAAGACTTTTATTTTATTAATAGTGCCACAGGCCGCAACACAAAAAAACGTGTTTTAAATTAAAGTTTCAAGTATTTTAATATAAAATTAAACAAGTGTTCACAAATAATCTGGCTGAAATGCCAAAAGCCTAATGGTTAGAGCGAGCCCCCCATTCGACTATTGTCGTGAACGCAGCTCCTAGCAAAAGGTTTTAAGCTTAGTAGCGAGTGGTTAACAGAAAAATTAGAAATGTTAAAAGCATCTTATGAGATTGATATATAAGATTATCATGGAGCTACATTAGATGTTGACAAAAGTTTGAAACAGATTTCACAATTCAAAACTTTAGTTTTAATGGAATTTTTGAAATTATGTGCACTTTTTCATAAGTTTGTCAAGATCTGGCTTGTCGCTGCATGCTAACACGACTTACATCATCCAGATACGGCCAGATCATCACATCCAGTATTAATTTTTGACTGGAAATTATGAAGTAATTACAATGTAAAAGTACTAAAATGTTACGCAATCAAGTGAGACCTTAGACAAATAAATCTTACCTTCTTGTGGGCACTCCGCAGTATCACATTCACTCTTCACCAATCTAAATCCAGAATTAGTGAGGGTTTTTTTCACTACTATAGGAGTAATTGTCGTCACTTTCCACTTCAGATGTTTTTGTATGGGTGCTGGTATTTTGAGAGGAGTTGTTTCATCGTGCCCCACGAACTTTAAGTATGGAGGTACTCGGGGGAAAAGAGACGGCCGGAGGCAGTTTGATACTGATTCTGGCAAGGTCAGTGGCAAATCTGTAATATGAAAAATTTTAAGAAATCAATTCATAAATTTAATATTTACTGTATATTACTGAAATGTTGGCGGAGCATTAATACCTAGGATATTTAACACAGCTAGCAAATGTTATATAATGTTCGCATAAGTGGATCACTTTATTTACACATTTTTTAATACAACTGTTCTCAAACAACAAAAATAAGTCTGCCACTTCTCTTGTGTATTAAGTAACTACAGTGCGGCCGCTGAGAGAATGCGTTCCTGACCGGTCGTGAACGAATGGACGTTGTAACATGCGAAAAATTTGGGATAAAAATATTTTTTAATTACTAACGAATATATCATTAAAAATTATATCAACTTACAATAAAATCATAGATGTTATAATTTGCGCTAAATTTAATCTATACTAATATTACTACTGGTTCGAATTGAAAAATTATTTTAATGTTGGATAGCCAATTCATCAAAGAAGGCAATAGGCTAAATAACATCATCATATTTAAAATTATACGGTGGGTGAAACCGCGGATCACAGCTTGGGTTAAATAAATAGGAAAACAATGCAACTGACAGACGTCAAGAACTCATTCTCTGAGCGGCCGGACAGTAAGTAATTTTTTACACAATTGTATTATTGTCTTTGTGAAATATTTTTCCTTTTTGAGTCTGATGGAAGTTTAATTTACAGAGTAAGCTTCCCCCGTAATCGAAATATGTAAACACTACGTATGATATGTACAAAAAGTCACAAATAAGTTTGACAATAAATATATATACAAACTCAAAAATTCATTTGGACGTAAAGATTTTTGAATCATTATTATTATTATGAACATGTATGAAATTTGATAAATTAATCTCATATTTATGTGAATTTATTTTAATGTTATTATCAACTAAGGAGCACACTGCAGGATGTCACCCTGAATTTTACGTTATCACCACGCTGGACAAGTGGATTGGCGATTGTAGAATCAGAATGCTCTTGCTTTCACACGCTGGTGCCCCTCACCGGTCTGGGTTATTTAGCTTTGACATATTTTAGACGATTATTTTATCAACTCACGAAAGCGACGATTTTTTTCTGTAGTCGTATTTTACAACACCAGTGGCATAAAAATATTGTGGCGGGGCGGGCAAAACGCCACATGTCAGCGTTATGAGGGGGGGTGCCCTCATCATTTAATTAAAATTTACTAGAAAATCATCAAAAAATGGTCACCATAATTGTAATAGCGTTTTACATAAGTACTTAACGTGGCGATTCATTAAAAAGAAACTACGACGTTGGTTACGTTTCCTTACATTGAGAGAGGTCCCATCCGATGAGTTTGCTACGAGCCTAAACGGTATAGTTACGCCACTTTACAACACCCACTCAACTCATCAAATCTATAAAAAAAAATCAATTGCCGCATGTATGAAATATCATCATTTGAGAACGGCTCGACCGATTTGGGTGATTTATTGTCGTTGTGTTCGTAATTGTCAGGACAATTGTCAGGACAAGGTTTGGGATGAAAGTAAATTTATGGAAAATCCGACGGAAAAGTCGGAAATTCGGATAGTATTTTCGTATTCATTTCTCTAAAAGGGACGTTCTGTTTGACAGTTCTGGAGACAGAGACATGGTATAAAATAAACATACGTAATATATTTTTGCTAACCGCACTTCTCATTTTGTTTATTGGTAAAAAGCCACCGTGCGAAGCCGGGACAGGGCGCTAGTTATCAATAAAAATAAAGAAGTCTATAGTATAAATATCATGATCAGGATAAAAAAACTACTAGCAATATGTCAGAATAGCAAATATGAATGAAGAATAGTCCAAAATGTTATATAATTAAATTACATTGTTTAATACTCAACGACCTAGCAATGGATTTAATAATGAATAACGATAACAATATTACAATAAAAACCATACTAAACGACAAAATTCGTGGCAGACGGGGCCATAATTACATGCTGGGACACAGGCCACACTAAGTTATGAGATGTTTTTGTAAACGCATTTTTTCATTGGGAATCGGTCCACATTTGTTTGAGTTCTCTAATAAAGACGACTCGAGCAAAGCGTTGACCTGATGGTAAATGATACGTCTGCTCATAACAATTGCTGTGTCACCCAGAACATTTCTGTGTTGCACCACACTGCGGTCGTCGCCCTCATATGCCCAGTAATTACACTAGCTATCGGTGCCCTTCAGACCGAAACAGTAATGTTTGCACACTACTCCTTCACGGCAGAATAAAACCACGGCTTCACTGGCACTACGGTGAAAATCCTTCCGCCCACTAAGTACAAACTAGTATCCCGGAGGTCACCGACAACAGAAAGAAAATTATCACAAAATAAAATTGCTGAGCATCTTCGGGGAGTCCGGTCGGTTTGAATAACCTAGGGCTCTGTCCACATGCAAAATACACGCCTAGGCAATGACCTTAATTATGCAGACTAAGATCGATAGCAACGTTCTTAATATGGTCATTGACGCGGCGCATCAAGTACGCGGCACATGTACATGTGTGCGGGATTTCCGCAAAGCTGCCACATGAGTTGGCGATAAATTGAAAAAGTCAAAATTAACGTAGTGTTTTTTATACGAAAATATTAATCCAATTTGATTATATAACGAAAGTTTTATATACGTTTTAAAGCAATTGACATACATAATTCAAATTTTATTATATTTCTACATAAAAATGACGCAAGCAATAAATATTACTCTAAGCCCTTAAAAATACTCTCCCACTATTAAATGATTTAAAGTAAAAATAAAACATTTTTTTTCTCTATTATTATATGCTCGAAATGAAATGTATTCTAATTTTAAATAAAATGATTTTATTTTCTTTAAATTATAAGGTGTGAGTATAAAATATACTACAATATAATATATACCGGTTGGTAACGGCTTAAGAGAATCTACCACCCTATCCCATCCCCAAGATGGGCTGCAGCATCGTCATGGACAATCTGAATAAATAAACTGCGGTTGCCAACCAGGCTGCCAAGCGTGGCAACTATGGCAAAATCCCCCCAAAATGAGAGCCACAAATTTTTGTGACAATTTATGGGAGAGGTCTATGTTCAGCAGTGGACTAGTGATAGGCTGAAATGATAATGACGATGATGTATATAACAACATAAATGTAACAAAATTATGCAAAAATGTACAGGGCTTGTTATAAAAATATTTAGCAATACATTATTAAAATGTCTATAAAAAAATAGTACAAAACAACTTACTTCAAATAACAGGCTATGTAAAAATGTTTATATGGTTATAATGTTATTGATAATAAATACAACATCGAAAGCTAGGCAACACTACTCAAAAGACAAAGAGGGCAAACTTTTAAACTGTTTTGATAAATTGTAACCTTTGCGCGCCGGCAGAGATTTAAACGGATTGATAGTGTGTAATGCGGTCAAGAACTGCTGGTGTTCCTTGTTATTTCTTTCTGCAAATCAATATGTGAATGTTACGTAATCACATTGTTGATTGACGAGAAATGCTTTCATCTGATTGTAAGCGCAACATCTGCCCATAACAAATGACGTGTCAAACCTTGAACATTTCTGTGAGGCACCACACTGCCCCTAAAGACATCAGCTCTTAAGTCTTCTAAATCCAATAATTACACTAGCTCTCAGTGCCGTAAAGACCAAAACATTATCTCTTAATATGTTTATTGGCGGCACGGCACGTCACGGCAGAATAACTTGCGTTGGTACCTAGACGAATTACTGCATAGGAATCCTACCACAAGTAAAAAATATTGATAAATCAATGCGATGACCAATGCACTCAGAGGTCATAGGATGCTGTTCTTAGGTTCGAATCGCAGCAGACGTGAATATATATACACATTAGTTTTTAAGTATGAAAAGTATAATATTTGTCCCTTTCCTCTGAGACTGCATCTGACTTTCATCCCATCTTATCGCCTAAGCAGCAATCGTGAAGGGGAAGGTGGAGAAGGGTTTTTGAACAAATTGTTAGCTCCGGCTGGGATTCAAACCCAGGACCTTACGGCGTATAATTAAGATACTCCAACCACTTGGCTACGCGGTCGTCATTTCTGTGCACTTCTTCGGCAATACAGCTAAACTTTAATAGTCGCGTTATAAGATTTTTATTTTGTGTAAATTGAAGAGAACAGTGACTAACGGTTAGTTTTTTATAAGATTTTATTTAACTTACATTGTATGTGAGGTTCAAATCTTGCAAGCCAAATTGGACCAACTTTCCGATGTCATATTGAGCTAAATTTTGGCATATGTGGCTTCGATGACAAATCAGTTGTATGGTACCACGGAGCTGGTACGATAATGAAGCCGGAAGTTGGCCATATAAACTTCCCCACTAAGCAAGACAGCTTCGTCATGTTTGAGCTTGTTGGATTTCTTTTGATAAGTAACATGGCTCTAGCAACATTTGAAGCCCACTGCTGGCATTGGCCATACAAATAAAAGCTTGTAACAAAAATATGATTTTTGTTCAATTTTTTTTAAAAACTACCCGCAACCGACGAGCTTGTATGAAAACACTAATGAAAGTAGAGGAAGCTAAAGATGTGTGTCAGGATCGTAGCAAGTGGAAAGATGTGGTCTCTGCCTACCCCTATGGGAAAGAGGCGTGACTGTATGCTGGCGTGTATGTATGTATGTAAGTATTTTTTTTTCTAACAGTATGTAGATTATATAAAAATAATTGTCATACCTTTTTTCTTAGGCGACACTACAGTGCCGTTGAGCTTGTTGGATAGCTTAGCAACAGAGTTATATTCTATGGCCTCTTCTCTTGTGACGGGCGACGGCGACTGCTTGTCAAACTTTTCCACCTCGGATACCACTGTGTCTGTTTCCATTGGCCATTCTGGATCCGTGAAAGTGTCTGGCGACGGAGATCTGCTGTTGGCACTGTAAATAAAAAAAAATTAAAAAAAATTATTACATTAACATCATATGATTTCTCCTGTATCGAGAGTGAGTAACAGGTCCACTATCTATAGGGCGTAAAGGCATACAAAGATTTGGTCTCGATCGGGAATCGAACCCGCGACCTGTAGGTTACTGGTTTTAGTATTTCCATACATGAATCTGATATAGCAGTGGTACCTACCCACTGCAAGGCCAGTTAGTCGGCCGTGAAGCAGTAATGTGCAAACATTACTGTTTTTCGGCCTCTAGGGCACTGAAAGCTAGTGTAATTTCTGGGCATATGATACTTAAAAATGGATGTCTCAGGGGGACGGGTGCAGTGTATTGTTACACAGAAATGGGTGGCACAGCATTTGTTATGTTTTGTTTGCACGTCTCGTCATTTTATTTAATGAAAAAAAAAAAAATAAAAAAAATATCACCTATAAAAAAATTGTAGGGCGGCGCCAATTAATGCTTGTCGTTTGAGATTTGTTCTATTACCATTTATATTTCACAGTCAATTTTTTTTTCGGTCACAAACAATTCGTTTACTTACGTACCGGAAATGTGAATATATTACAGACCACTTAAGTCAAAGTCGAATAAAAAATACATACATACAGTCACGCCTTTTGCTATATAAGAGGTAGGCCAGAGCGATTTGGCTAACTTAACACGTCTTCGAAATTTTTATTCCACAGACATGCAGGTTTGTTTCCTCACGATATTTTTAATTACCGGTGAGTACGCGGTAAGTCGGCACTTAAGATAACAGAACAATTTTAGAGCGCCTAGCCTCTGCAGTTTTAACTGGGGGTAGGATTCCTATGCAGGAATCCGTCTAGGTAGGTACCACCCCAGGGCCAGTTATTCTGCCGTGAAGCAGTAGTGTGCAAACGTTACTGTGTTTCGGTTTGAAGAGCACTGTGAGCTAGCGTAATCACTGGGCATATGAGACTTAAGAACCTATGTCTCAGGGTGATGGGCACAGTGTGGTGTCACAGAAATTTTCTGGGTGACACAGCATTTGTTATTTGTTGTTTGGGCAGACGTTGCACTTACCATCAGGTGAGCGTTTTGCTCGTTTCACCACTTTATGCAATAAAAAAAGTGCTGTGGCATTTACATATATTTAACAAATAGTAACAGTTGATAACTTTTACCAGCAGCACGTTATGTCTCAAGTTATTTGGAATCCGCACAAAGAATTGCTACGCCTGGCACTGATTAAATAAAATTACATTTATTTTTACTCGTAAACCGATGCGAAGATATTTATTATCTTTAGCCACGCAACAACCGTAACTTTGCTAATATCGCGACGCACGGAATATATTTCTTGTCTATTTAATGATCTAAATTAAATCGATAAAATTTACAAAGTGAAAGACTTTGGATCAAAGAAATTTACAGATATACTTTCGAGAAAGTACGCGGCGGGACGACCGAGACGTGTGACCGCACCTTCTGTGTAACACCACCACTGCGATCTTCACCATGAGACATCAGTTCTTACATACATACATACATAGAGTCACGCCTCTTTCCCATAGGGGTAGGCAGAGACCACATCTTTCCACTTGCTACGATTCTGACACACATCTTTAGCTTCCCCTACTTTCATTAGTGTTTTCATACAAGCTCGTCGGTTTGCGGGTACTTTTGACGTGGCCTTTCCTTAAAACGATTTCTATCTGATTGTAATACGTTCGCCTATGTCGACCCTTACCGGCTTGCCCATTCACACTCGCCTCATAAATCTGTTAGATCCATCCTCTCTACGTGTCCAAACCATCTAAGCATTCCTTTCTCTATCTTTGTAAAGGGATGCTTAGATGGTCTGGACATCAGTTCTTAAATCTCATAAATGTCTTAATTATAACTAGGAGGCTAACAGAGAACAACATGCAGAATTACTTAGACATTCAATCAGGCTATCTATTGTCGAAGACTTACAGGAGAAGGCTCTCAGTACTTCTCCAGTAAATTCAGGTACGTAGATGACATAAATCTCATATGTCTCGTAACTACACTACACTAGATTTCAGTACCATGAAACCGCTTGCTTACTTGAAATTACTGTGTTTCGGTTTGAAGGGAAATGAAAACCAACCGACAGACAGACAGACAATGACATTAGTAGATAATTAACATACTAATAACAAATAATTAACGATCTAATCTTACAATCTTTTTCATCTGTATGATTTTGTTTTTTTACTTACTGCTACAATATTTAACACACGGTAGTAGATACGTAATGGAGATCAAAAAGATACGCAAAAAAAGAGAATAACACTTTTTTTTATAATAATTTTAATATTTTCTGAGTATTATTTCAAACTAGCTGTGCCCCGCGGTCTCACCCGCATTAAATATGCCGACCACATGATTATATAACCAATATTTAATTGATTCATATCTTCTGAACCCTGCAAGATTTCCGATTGAAAATTCATAATGATTGATTTCAGAATGAAAATTCATAATGATTGATTTCAGATTGAAAATAACTAAAATGTTCATCAAAATCCGTTAAGCCGATTCGGAGCCTATTCGAGACAAACTTTCAGACAGACCGACAGACAAGTTTTCACTAAAACTTTAGCATTTATTTTGAAATCATAGAGAGGCACTTCAATTGTATTATTGGTATACATTTCAAGCAGATTTTTTTTTTTATTGGATAAAGTGATAAAACGAACAAAACGTTCACCTGATGGTAAGTGCAACGTCCGCCCACAACAAATGCTGTGTCACCCAGAATATTTGTGTGTGACACCACACTGCGCCCGTCACCCTGAGACATCAGTTCTTAAGTCTCAAACACCCAGTGATTACGCTAGCTCACAGTGCCATTCAAACCGAAACACAGTAATGCTTGCACAATACTGCTTCACAGCAGACTAACTGGCCCTGGGGTGGTAACGACGACGGATTCCTGCATAGGAATCCTACCACCAGTCCTATACACTGGTGTCTTTATTAACCTTGATTTGAACACTAGAATCACCAAGTTGATGCTATGACACTCTACCAAGTTACAACGATTATTTTCCAAGATATAACATAAAATAATGATGTCGTGTGGTGGCGGCTTCAGAGTATCTACCACCCCATCTCTTCCCGTGGGTGACGTAACAGTGGACAGAGGGAAAATAAAAACCAGCAGATGGGCAGCAGCATCTTCCTGCAACATCTGAATGAATAAACTGCGGTTGCCAACCCACTTGCCTAGCGTAGCAACTATGTCAAAAACCACCAAAAATGAGTGCTACAAACTTTTGTGGTATTCTATGGAGAAGGCCTATATTCAGCAGTGGAATAGTGATAGGCTGCAATGATGATGAAAGTTTTTCATTCTAAAACTAATACTGATTCTTAATAAGGTGAAATTAAGGTGTCCGGTCTTTCTACCCAATTTTACTCAAAAGTCCGGCTTTACTGGCTGGTCTGTTCAGATTTCTGGTTTGAGGACATAGCAACCCTACATATAGGTCAAGCTAATATAGCTCAATATAGTATTAACTTACACGTCCACCTCGTCCACCACGCCGCTGTCAACTTTTAAACTGGACTTCATCTTCGTGACTTTGGGTTTCGCTTTCTTCTTAACAGTCTTTAGCGACTTTTTGACGGGTATGGCTGTCACCGAACTCACTGGAAGCGATGGGCTCACTGCTGGGCAAGTGGGTGTTGGCGTGTCTTTGCGTGACTGGGAACAAGAAATTATAATAGTACCAAAAAATAGTTACATTAGTAAGTTTAGTAGCAGTGTTACGTTGGAGTAGAATAGCACATCACTTTCCTATCGAGGTGTCGAAAGAGGCGACTAAGGTTTTGTACGGACAGCCTTTATTCGGTGTAGAATAATACCATAACATGCAATGCTGTCACTATACTGCTCGTGGGAACGAAATGAGGAGTAAGAATTTTTTGATTAAAATGGCGGCGACATGGTTCGCCACCCGTCACATCTCATCAATCTTTTTGTTGGTATAAATAAATTTAAAGAAAATGTATGTTAAAGCAAAAGCCAGGAATATTTGACGGCCTCCAACTGATGGCGGAATAAAAAATTTATATTAATACCAGGCCAAAGTGCCCAAACTGGAGATCGCCAGCATTGTCCTAACCACTTTATTAATATCCTCCTATGTAGAAATACGTCTAGATACGTTATCTAGTGTAATTACAGGACAAAGGTTACAGGTTTTACTGGTGGTAGGATTCCTATGCAGGAATCCGTCTAGGTAGGTACCACTCCAGGGCCAGTTATTCTGCCGTGAAGCAGTAGCATTACTGTGTTTCGGTTTTAAGGGCACTGTGAGCTAGCGTAATCACTGGGCATTTGAGACATAAGAACTGATGTCTCAAGGTGACGGGCGCAGTGTGGTTTCACACAAAAATATTCTGGGTGACACAGCATTTGTTGTGGGCGGACGTTGAACTTACCATCAGGTGAACGTGTTGCTCGTTTCGTCACTTTATACAATAAAAAAAACAAATAGACATATAGATTTAAGCACTGAGGTCTCAGGGTGACGAGCGCAGAACGTGGCACAGAACCTTATACTTGAATTTTCTTAGCGCCACAGCATTTATTTGGGCAGACGTTACATTTATCACCAGGTGAACGATTTATTCGCCTCGACCTTCCAATAAAAAGAAACGTTCAAAAAATTGAAAACAATTTTAATAATGGTTTATTTTATATCTAAGGGTAATAATGGAGCGCACACATCTGACGGTAAGTGGTCACTGCCGTCCATAGACAACTAAATCTATCCTCTATTGAAGATCAAGGTCGTTGTTGTTTGATTGAGGACTATTATATAATGCCACGCAGCCAGTAATTGGGTTGCCATTTTAAAATTCATTCCGCAAAGATTTCATAAGAATATCCAAAGTTTTCTCCATAGATATATAAATCATTTTTAAAAAGTATTTAAATTCAAAAGTGAAAAATAAGGTTTTCTAACGAACTCTCTAACAGAATTTTGTTATCTATCTTCTACCTACATACATTTTTTTTTAAATTAGAACAGGGGCAAACGAGCTAGCGGCTCACCTGATGTTAAGCGATCACCGCCGCCCATGAACCTATCCACCTATGTTCTATCTATCTATCTTCTCTCTATCTATATCTATGTGTGTAAGTTTCCTTATTCTTATCTATAAAAGCAGTTTACCACTGACTGATCAAGATATCTCCGAAACTACAAGACCTATGGTCTTGAAATTTGGCATGAATATTTCTTTCGCGACATAGACACCCATTAAGAACGGATTTTACGGACATTTACTCTTAAATGGGTAAACAGGCTGTAACGATTTTGCCTATACATACTTTAAAATAACAATATGTTCCTTGCGAGCCGGGGCTAATCAACAAGTTTTAATAGAAATGTAGAAACTAGGGTCATATACGAGTATACTTTAATTTTATTTTATATGCATAAGTTTTTAAATAGGACTGACAAATTAATGCATTCGGTACAACAATTTAATTAAAAAACCCAGGTATGTTTTTTTTTATAGAAGAGGGGGCAAACGAGCAAGCGGCTCACCTGATGTTAAGCGATCACCGCCGCCCATGCACATGTACACACTAAGTATTTTTACACGGTATATGACCTATATTTAGATTACTTAGACGATCGCAGATTCGTTGGTCGTCGGGTCTGATTGCGTTGTGATTGTATCCATGTCTTCGACACATTAATTGTTCACACACGTGGCAAAAACGTTTGGCGTCAACTCGAAAACTGATGGGTAGTGTTTTAATTGAACTTTGTAATTTCTGTATATATTTTGAGTTTATATCTTTAATATTGATAGTTTATTATGCGGCAAGTCCTTGTGAAAGTGTATAGTGATAGAAAAATTAATTTAAGACCAGGATTATATATTGTCACTCTCGTGACTGACTTGACATTGCCAGAATTCTATTGAAAGAAGCCAGAATTAAACGAAGAAGAAGAACAATTGCACCTGAAACAGTGCTGAGTTCCGAATTAGTCGTATGTTTCATTTGCAACACCATGCCGTGCAGTGGCGGCTCGTTAAAAGAACACCACTCCATCTCATCCAATGGATCTCGTAAAAGGCGAGTAAGGAATAAAACTGCACTGTGCACCCAACAGCGCATGGTGGCGATGGGCTCACTACCTACCATCACCAAGTGCATTATATTGTTTTGGTGAAACGTGGACTGTGGCAGTCATCTGCTTTTGCAGTGAGTGCCAGTCTCTGACTACCCCTTATGGGATACAGGCTTATGTATGTATGCAACACCATTTCAGTGTAACTTATTAGGATTAATGACTCAATCTCAAACGGCTCGCATTTGGTTCATAGAACACGAACATTAGTGCCACTGTGTCACTGACCGCCGAGTTCCAAATGAAACGTTTTTAGTGACACAGGTCATCACATTGATGTTTCGGAACAGTAAGGCGGGTCACTAAACAGCTACTAAAAAGCTTTTTCTGGTGGTAGGATTCTTATGTAGGAATCCGTCTAGGTAAGTACCTACCCCAGGCCAGTTATTCGGCCGTGAAGCAGTAGTTTGCAAACATTACTGTGTTTCGGTTTGAATGGGCACTGAGATCTAGCGTAATCACTGGGCATATGAGCGAGCTGATGTCTCAGGGTGACGGGAGCAGTGTGTTGTCACACAGAAATGTTCGGTATACGAGCTAAACGTTCACCTGCTCGAACGTTTTGCTCGTTTGGTCAGTTTCCAATTAAAAAAGAACGCGTCGATTCGACACTGCATCCTTGTCTACCCACGTGCGTTACATCGGGCGCGGGAAGGTTAGGACGAGTGAATGCCTCTGCGTTTGCGCGTACACTTGTGGCATTGTGTCTTCTGCTTAATTTATGGCTTCCAATGGTATTCGAAGGTTGCAGGTAAGAAAGGTTTCTCGAGTAGGTATCGAAAGAAACCTCATAGTTTATGGATTACTTTAACCAAAACTCACAACTCAGCGTCATTATTAGTGGATATTGGCTCAACTGGAGAACAACGTTACAGCTAGCGTAGAACTCAAGCTCTCGGAATTTTATTTCGATGCGGAAACTGAACTACATTCAATTTAAAACCTTATTACTCTCTACACGATGGCACTTAATAAAATTTATTGCATTTTTTTTAGTTGCGATGCCAGGAAAACAGTATTATACCGAACACCGAAATGTAAAAATAACTTATATGCGTTAACACAAAAGCGTTCCTATTTTAAATAGCTATTACAATAATCCATGACACATCGCACCTCCGCAGTTATCAATTAGTCATCTTAACGCGTAACACCATCGTAGAAACGTTTCACGTGATGTGGAAAACTAAACATATCCCAATTATTAACAAAATAGTTTCTTCGATGTTATTAATTGCAATGTTAGTAATTCTAAAATTCTTAGTTGATTCGCAAAATGATGAATGATTGGTATAATTACACATAATATGAACATCATCACAGCCTTCTTCTGAATTAAATCAGTAGCATAATATCAGTATTTATAGACTGTGACAAAGCGTTTAAATATTTTTCTTCTTCTTATCTTTTATTATTATTAAAATCCATTAAACATGGTATAAATTTGAAAAATCTATGATCATATTAATTTGTGCCCATCTTGAGTATATCAAAGCCCCCCCCCCCCCCCCCCCACACACACACACTAGATGGAGCGACGACCAGGTGCAGGTGGCTCAGGACCGTGTTTTTTTATGACTATCGACTACCGTGAAATCCGTGCTAGGCATGACTGACTTCATATTGGCGAAATTGTTTCAAGACCAGCAGTAAAACAAAGCAAAAGGAAATGAACTTTTGATACCATGTTTTGACAGACGCTACAATTTAAACGCTGCGAGCTGCGCCAGCGACTATTCCTAAGCGAGAGTTGCTTTCTAATCAAATTCCCCGCCCTGCCTCGTCCCGTAGGTGTCTAAAGGGTATCATAGCTTCTTACTGTTTTAATAACCTTTGGATGAATGATAAGATGCCAATGAAAAGGGTAGCTACCCGCCAGAGCGAATGGTCTGATCTGGGGATGACGTCTCCTCCTCTAGTAATATTTGGATGTTGTATATACAGGGTCATTCGTAATGTCCTGTACATCCCGGCAGGCTGGGTTTAGGGACCATGTGTTTATGCCCCGAAAAATATAATGAGCCTCGTAGCGTGATACCTGTATAAGATTGTCGACTTAAAGAATTTGCTTAAAACTCATAGGAGGCAATGAACTCATAATTAGGCGTTTATCCATTCAGCTGGCATCGAAAGAACTCACAAAACACATAAAACAAACTAAACAAATAATTTTAAAGTTTTGTATGGACATTTTTAGTATTCAATTTTGTCATTAAAGCTTCACCGTTGTGTTTATAAGATCAAAGTAGCATAGGTAGGTGCCGGGATGTTATACCAATTATGAATAACGTTGTATAGTTCGCATCTCAGAAAACTTTCATAGTGCGATTATGGAATGTATGAAATATTTCTAGAGCTAAAAAAAGTTTGCAAGAAGGTTAATAGACCACAGCTGGACAAAAATGGACTATAGAGGGTGATAAAGTAGAGAAGTATAATCTCCACCAAAAATTTACTCACATTAAAATAGTTGCCACGTTTTAGTAGTAGGCGGATTGCAGTTGTATGTAAAGTTATACCTCGATTTATTTATTTTTGCACTGCATATTATGAAACCCACGGCCACATGAGGCTAGTAGTCTTTATATTCTTTAAAACTACACTACACTGCGAGTTAAATATAAGCTGATCAGGGGCGAATTTTATAACCTGGCTGCCCTACGGAAGATTGCGGCCCCGTATTCCCTACAAATCACAATAAATTTTAATGTCGTATAAGAATTAAATAAAGTAAAAAAAAATGTAAGTATGTAAATGATAAAATTATCTCAATCAGTGTCTTTAGATACTGATGCTTTCCATTTTTATTTGTGAGTAACAATGAATAACAATATAAAAAAAATCTCACTAAGCTTTGCCCGCGCCTACTCGGCCTATAAGAAAATCCGCCCCCGAATCTGATCATAGATTCTCGTTAGAAAAACGACATTATTCCATCAAACAGGAATACTTTTGCACCTTTACGACACTTAAAAAACATTTTCAAGAACAACGTTCATCTGAAATTAGGCCAACAGACAGATATAGAACATCAAGTATGTGGAATTCGGAAAGATTACCGGTAGAACTCACCTCTAATTGCGAACTCTTGGGCGGAAGAAATACAAAGCGAAAAGCGGAAATTATTTACGAGTAAAAACGTGTTCATTTATATATAATGGAAAGTCAGAATTTACGTACGTTTCGTACCAAATCACTTTTAGTTTAAGTTAAAAAAAACTGTTTTAAACTAGAACTTTTAAAAGTAATTCAGGTTATTTCTCAATCTTTGACCGCATTTTAGTTTAATTGTTTAATCAAAAGAAAAGTTGATTTGGACATTTTGTTAATGAAACGTAATAAATTTAAAAACGTAATTCTAAAATCTTTTCTTCAGTAAAATGTAATTCATGTTAAGTAATTAATCTTGTACTCTTCGTGTTTTTTGTAATTATGGTATTAGCCTTTAATTATGGATACACGTTTGGTCTTTTATGTTTTACTACTTATTTTTATAACTGTTTTTGTTGTAAATCTTGTTGGTTACGTAAATATAAATAATTAATAAATGAATATTTATGTGCATAAAATCTCCACTCCCAAGACAATCCACTAAAATAACATTATCGTTATGAATTTTTTTTTCAGTTGATTTTACAAAATTAAAGCAATTATTAAGCTTCACTGCAGCCTTGAAACTGTCAACAGATTTAAAGTGTTCTCGGAAAAAGTATGTCAAGGACACACTGCAAGTAATTTCTAAAACATTTTTCTGTGCAAATAAATACAATAAAAATAGAAATAATCGATTTTCTTAGGGATAATATAGTTTAACGCTAACAAATTCATTAAATTCGTAACTAATGCTCAAAAATGTTTTCTATTTTTCTGCCTGAATCCTTTCTGTATAACTCACGAACTACGTCAAATTTATAAAGATTACAAATACTAAACCTGAAACCTACTTAGTATTTATTTGACGAATGTAATACCTTAAAATTAAAAATCTTATAACAAAGTCGCAAGCAAGCTTACTAATTAACGAGTAAAATTTTAAAAAATTTAGTGCTGCAGATAAAATTAATCCTTTGAAGAGCAATTGTAAACTTACGCCAAAACACTGCAATGCGTGATAACTTTTAATACAATAATTACGAAACCTCGAGTATATTGATTAAATAAACCATTAAAGTGAGACTACATCATTTTTATTATTATATTGATACCAATGTAACTATGGTATAATATATTAAAACTGAAAAGTATGTTTGAATACACATTAAAAAAAAAATCACAGTTCTTGTTGAAAGTTTTCATTATTTATAGATTAATAGCAGTTTAGTTACCAAATTATTTAAGCAGGTATTTTCCTCGATTAGCATAATTAAAATTGGCACATGTATCACTGTGGAATAATCACAATTTGTTAAAACTAAACTCCACGTTATTCCGACTTTCACATTTTATAAATTAAAAAAAAACACTAGTGGTGGTCGTGCAGTGATCCGAACAAACCCGCGCTGTAGTACCGGTATTAATGCATCGTATTGACATTTCGCGTGTTTGGCCTAATGCCATGCCTGAATAGATGAAGCAATGTTACGTATTAGGGTCCGCATGCAACGAGTGCGCAGCGCCCACACTGATAAAATATTGGATTCAGTAAATGCGCGGCAAATAAGACAATTGCGCAAATTATAATAATAAATTCGGTAAATGATCCATTTTAAATTAAATTATGCTAACGCTTCTTTTGTATCCAATTGTAACCTTTTGTATACGTATTAACACGTGTAATAACATTATCCGTGTGGTGGCGGCTCGTTAAAAGAATACTACCACTCGCATCTCATCCAATGGATCTCGTAAAAGGCCAGTAAGGAATTAAACTGCACTGTGCACCCAACAGCGCATGGTGGCGATGGGCTCACCCCCTATCACACCAAGTGCATTATATTGTTTTGGTGAAACGTGGATTGTGGCAGTCATCTGTTTTTGCAGTGAGTGCCCAGTCTCTGACTATCCCTTATGGGATACAGTCGTGATCTTATGTATGTATATAATACATACATTATACTATACATCAATAGTGTTACTCTTTTATGGAGGTGGGATTCCTATGCAGACATCCGTCTAGGTGAGTACCACCGCCGTGCCATTTTATCGTCAAGCAAATAGTATTATGTTTCAGTCTAAAAGGCGGTACATACGGAGTAAGGTAGTGTAATTACAGTGCATATGAGACTTAAGAACTAATGTCTCAGGGTGTGCCCGCACGGAGCTTTCAAATGAATGTTCTAGGTGACATTGCAACTGTTATGCGCAGACGTTGTACTTACCATCATCATCATTTCAGCCTATCACTAGTCCACTGCTGAACATAGGCCTCCCCTATAAATTGCCACAAAAGTTTGTAGCTCTCAATTGTGCGGGGTTTTGCCATAGTTGCCACGTTGGCTGGCGGGTTGGCAACCGAACTTTTTTTATATATATCTTTTATTATGTTCCAGGAAGATGCTGCTGCCCATCTCCTGGCTTTAATTTTCCCTCTGTCGATTTTTCCGACACCCATGGGATGAGATGGGGTGGTAGAATCTCTTAAGCCGCTACCACACGGCCATCTTACTTACCATCACTAACTTCCAATAAAAAAAAACTTTTTTGATTTGCTTGGGTACTTATTCACCACAATACATATATTTTTTTAATAATTCCTTATACGAAACTGCTCTCTATTGTCTTAAAAAATTTACAATGAGCACATCGAAAACAAAAGTATCAGTGAAATCGTTTAGATAATAATATTATATATAAGCAGAGGCAATGGAAGGCTTTATTAAAAGAAAAAATGTACGAAATTCGCACCTAGTGCATCCATATCCCAACGTAACGAAATTAAACAGACAATAGGGCAAGATTTGACGAGATGTAAGTAGTAAACGAGACATTTATTTGTTGCGTGAAATTAATCTAGATAAATGAGCTTACACTAACGTAAACTCAACGCAATCAATTTAATCTAACGAACATCTATAAACGCTTTATAGAGAATTCATACTAAAAGTACATAAATAACGAATAACAAGTACAACAGATTTATTTTTTAAATAAAGGTAGACTTACACAGTGACAAATATTCCTCAAAGCCTTTTTCAAAGATTTCATTAGCAAAACTATGAACGCACGTGCACAATTAAAATACATTTAACCACAAACACCGGAACGGCACTTATGGCCTCTCACTTATAGCAACACCGTAAAATACGAAACACCTGTCGTCACGGCGCCTCGTACAAAACATCGAAAATAGTTCCGAAAAATCCAACGCGAGATGAGACTTCTCCTACACGATTATGCAAACAATTTGCTTTGCGCGAGAAACGTTTTGTACGATATAATAGATTGCTTCGTGTTATCTTTCATGCCATTGTAGGTTTTCGGCAATTGGAATAGGATCTACAATAGCGTGTGTATTTAATTAAATTATTAAAAAATTGCAGCAGACTATGATTAATCGTAAGTACACTTTAATTTAATGGGCGTAGAAATTAATTTAGATCGATTGGTAACTATTTAGTATGTATATTTGTTTTTCGGAAAATCCTCCCATCGCTTTGATGTAGCAACAGAAGAGCTAAGAATAACAATTGGTACCCCCCAAAGGATACATCCTTTTCTGGTTCTTTTTTTAATATCCGTTTTTTTTAAAGCCGGGGTAGGTCAGCGGACGGGTGCTCGCCTTTAAGTTCATAGTAAGAAAAGTGATCGCAGTTGGTTCGCGATGACGATACATGTCCAATGCCACTAAAATTAACTAAATGTATTACTTAATTACTTACTTAATAAAATTATTCTTTTTATTTTAAGTGCTAATTCACCATGTGGTCGGCGATGAAGGAAAACACCATTAAGAAACCTACATGTCAGAGGAATAAAAATATTTTCGAAGTCCGCCTACACTGAAGCAGACTGGTGAACTTTTGAAAGGTCGAAAACCCGGGTACAGGTCTTGCGCTCAGCAGTAGGACATTTATAGGCTTTGCTACTTTTATTCCTTTTTAACCGACTTCAAGAAAGGAGTACGTTCTATGTTCTTCTGTTTGTATTTATTTTACTTGTACTCATAAGCTTCCGAAACAGTGAAATACTTACGATGATCTCTCCCAATTCGTAATGATGTGCCGTATCATCATCATTTCAGCCTATTACTAGTCCACTGCTGAACACAGGCCTCCCTCATAGATTGCCACAAGTTTGTAGTTCTCATTTTGGGGGGATTTTGCCAAAGATCTCACGCTTGGCAGGCGGGTTAACAACCGCAGTTTCTTTATTCAGATCTTCAAGGAAGATGCTGCTGCCCATCTCTTGGTTTTTGTTTTCCCTCTGTCGACTATTACGACACCCACGGGATGAGATTAGTTGGTAAATTGTCTTATGTGCCGTATAGCCATGCTATGTTGTATGTGTTTCCCGCCATTCTTTAATCAAATGAGGTTTTAGGCCTATTTTAAAACCCCTTTTGGACCTTGGTAATACGTTGTGAGTTTTAGACTACCCTGCCAGCATCACATGTATTTTTTTATTATAGTGTCGCACAATATTTTACAAGCCACACATTAAATTATGTTTTTTCGTCGCACAATAATATAAACGTGACTGTCACATGATCCTATCCTCCCTAATCGTGATTAATCGTAATTTTGCCATCCCCCCTACCTATCTGTTCGAACCTCCCTTGATAAAAAGACGACCCCTTAACGATCGCCGTATCATACGCCCTAAACCTTAGTAGTAACCTAGCTACTAGGTAGTCGTGGTAGATCAGGGGCTAGGCGCTCGCGTTAATTTCATAGTATGCCAGTGACCTGGGTTCGAGCCCCGGTGCCGGCACCACTAAAATTGTTAATTGCAATTTTAACTGCTGATTTACCACGTGCTCGGCGGTGAAGGAAAAAATTGTGAGGAAACCTGCATGTCTGAGAAATAAAAATTATTTCTAAGACATGCGCAGTCCGCCAACCCGCATTGGAGCAGCGTGGCGGATTCTTTCTAGTTCCAAAACCCTTTCAGAAATGAGAGGAGGCCTGTTCTCAGCAGTGGGACATTATGTCCCTGTATATATATATAATATATTTATTATAGTTACTATATTGTATTTATGTATAGGCTGAAACTTCACATTTTTACTTTACTACTAGGTCAAGTATCCCTGGTCTGATAAATGATTTAAAAACAAATGCATGCCCCCGTCACCCTAATACATCGGTTTACTTCACGCCGAAATACAGTAATCTTTGCAGTCTACTGTTTCATGACAGTATATCTGTCACAAATCGTACCACCAGTAAACCAGTATCCAAATTTCATGTTTTTGTCGGACAGGCAGACTGAAAAAGCTCCAAATTCAGATATCACTGATGGAGGTTTCTGTTTTATTTATGCGTATAACCCGAGGCAGACCCTCACAGAAAATCGGCATAAAATATTAGGATAACGCTTCTGTGTTTCTGACCCAATTATAGACAATGTGGAATTCCATCTTAGTCCCAAGAAAACGCACTTAAATCTTGATTTTTCGACGGTATTTCGCGGATGATATTCTCAAGGAAAAGAGTAGCTACCCGCCAGATCGGTTGGTCTGATCTGTCGAGGACAGCTCCTCCAAGCAGCAATCTTTAGATCTTGTATATAGTAGTTTGCTTCTCAGAAAGTTTAACAGCTTGATGTTGGACAGATGTGATATTTTTTGATCTTCTTATATGATATATGGCGACATAGACATAGCTACATGTATTAGTTTGTGATTCTTACATACATACATAGAGTCACGCCTCTTTCCCATTGGATTAGGCAGGGACTAGATCTTGCTACGATTCTGACAACCATCTTGCGCTTTTACTTTAATTAGTGTTTTCATACAAGCTTGTCGGTGCGAGTACTATTGAAATGGCCTTTCCTTAAAACGACTTTGATGTGATCGTGATATGTTCACCTAAGTCTTGCCCATTCACACTTGCCTTATTCTTCCATAATAAAAAATCATTTCGGGCTCTTCAAGAAATGTAGCGAGGTTTGGCGGAAAGGGTAGCTAGCTACCAGTAACATTAAGACACCGAGGAGCCTGGCTGATTAAGGCACCTGGATATTTATGGGATTCAATCTCCATCAAATCTGATATTTATATAAACTAGTTGCCAATGGTCAAAATTCGACTGTAATTCATTAATGTACATACATATTATAACTATCTCTGTCCCTCTGTCTGTTGGTTACCTTTTCACAGTTTGCGGTGATGATGTTATGTTTAGAATTGATGTGACTGACTCGACACAGGCCTAGGCGACTTCAAGGGTTATATCAGATTTGGTTGTACAGTGTTATCTCATTTTAATACCATTTATATTAAATCTTTTTTATGTTGTATAACCCTGAATGGCTTTTCAATCAATCAATCAATATACTCTTTATTGTACACCAATACAAAGTACTATATTTAAGTTAAGGTACAAAAGGTGGTCTTATCACTGAAAGCAATTTCTTCCAGACAACCTTAGCGCAGAGAACTAATACAGCAAAATGAAAATCCAGAAAAAGAGGGTGGTGTATACTAAACCATATAAATCTATAAAAGCACTAGATGATAGCATCTCATATAAAAAGCGACAGACTAAGGTAAAGAATTAAGAACAAACAGATAAGCGAAAATGTGAGTTAAATATCCAAGTAATGAGCTTTAACCAGGTTTTTGAAGGAAAAGAGGGACTTAGCACGTCATATGTGCAAAGGTAAGGAGTTCCATAAGCGCACAGCTGTGACAATAAAGAATAACTAAATAAAGAAGTGTAGTGCACAGGAGTCTGGAGCGAGAGGTTGTCAGAAGAACGAAGAAATTTATCATGGGAGAGGGAAATATACTCAAAACGATTTTTTAAGTACAGAGGAGTAGATGGGTATAGCTTTTCTTTGAACATCAGAAGAAAGTTATGATTTTGGATAAACTTTCCAATATGGACCATCAATTTAAATGCCCATATTTTTCTTATAGATAGTACTCACTAAAAGAAAGCGTTTTGCAAAGTTTTAGATTGCGAAAACTTACGGTTCATGAGATTACGATTCATTTTTTTTTACTTTTCATACAATTTTTCAAATAACACGCAATTACAAAATAAATTTGACAAATAATTGATGTCAAACGTCAATCACTTCTCGTTTCAATTAGTGTAGGGTTCCGAAAATGTTGAAAGATACCTACTCGATACCAAATCCAAAAATTACCCAAAACCGAATCAGAGCACCCCACAACCCACGTGGTCTTATCTGCCCTACCCCTAGAGTGTATATAAGAGCTGGGAGGCAGAGAGGAGAGCAGTGCCCGCCCGCCAAAGCCGAAGCTGCGAAGGCGAGCTGAGGTGCCGCGCTTTCCTACGCTAGGGGGAGGGACTGCTCATCTCGCAGCGCCGGAGCTCCGGATATACCAGATTAAAATCATTCTATTAACTAAATAGCGCTATTCTAACCTTAAAACTAACCATAAATATCTCCATAACCGCATCTCCATGGGGTTCCGCAGGGTGGGGATGGTACAGGGGGGGTGGTCCTCCCCCCTCCCGCCCCTAAAACCACATATATCGATGGTCCATATTGGAAAGTTTAACCTATGATTTTTGATGACAATTTGGACAAAGATTAAGTTTTAATACATAAGTGCACTGTAAACTGATTAGCCTCCAAAAGCAGCATCTCTTCACAAATATGGATGCCATTACCAGGCATCGCACAATCAACCATACAAAAGGAAAGTGAAATAATGATAAAACTAAACTCACCATTTCAACTGTAGGAATGTGGTCAACAGTATCATTATTAATGGCTGTGGTCCTTAGAATGTGCATACTGTACATATCATCTTTTGGTGCAACTATGATTTGATCTTTACAGGAACAACGAAGAGCTTTTTGATAGCTGGGAGGGCTTTTGGCTCGTGATCCAGTACCTAATGCAGCAACCGTTGTTCCGTAAGAGTACCCTGTACCTGAATTATCTTTTGCTCGCTTCATATTACTTGATAGATAGGAGAGGCGACTGAAAAGAGAGCAAAATCATTTAAACACAATGAAGAGACTATTTATTATTATAAAAAAAATTGCAAGTTTTGACTAAAAGGATTAGCTTAAATTACTAATAATAAATAATAAAATTAAAAACCAAATTAAAACCACATAATGAAATGAATATAAAACTTGGGGTATGTACAATTTATATCTGCAAACTCACCCATGATTTGACATTACGATTTCTCCTGTTGATTTTTTTAATAATAACTAACACTATCAACAACTATGAATGGAAAAGACACTAGAAGTTTAGCATCCTATATGCTTTTTTAAAACTTATGGTGAGAAAACTATGTGAAAAATACCCAAATAAAATGAACAACATGAAATGCATTGAATAAAAAACATTTTCATTCAAAAGCTTTTTAAACATTGAAATATAACTATTCAAATTTTATTACTATTAAAATAACATTGAAATCAAAACACATTCACTGCTACATGCATGACAGTAGGTATATCAATGA
The DNA here is from genome assembly GCA_019845155.1 of Luehdorfia chinensis. Classification (NCBI taxonomy): domain Eukaryota; kingdom Metazoa; phylum Arthropoda; class Insecta; order Lepidoptera; family Papilionidae; genus Luehdorfia; species Luehdorfia chinensis. Next base: position 1,978,502 of record JAHVAK010000612.1, read on the forward strand.
GGAATGCTTATAAGAGATTTTAAATTTAGATTCGAAGAAGGTAGCCAACTAAAAATATCTTTAAGCCCATAAGCAAGAGAAGCTTGTTTAAAAGTAGAAGTGGAGATTTCAAGGAAGCATTAAATAACTTATTTTACATTTGCACTTTATTTCATTGCCAAAATAAAATAAAAATTTTTAACTTTTAAATTCTCCTAAAATTATATGATAGTAAAACTAGAAACTAAATGTGATATAGTTGCAAAATTAAGTTCTGTAGGAATAATATTCGACATATTGGTAATACATCCAAAAAATATATCAAAATTTGCTATTCTCTGACAGACAATCCAATAAATTGCTAATATTATTTGTGTGAATCAAAGTTTTTATAATTAATATTTCTAAGCCAAATTTAAATTAATTAACTCACTTTTTTGGTTTGTCAACACTTGACCAACTAGATATGTTATTACTTGTAGTTATAGAGTAATAGAGTATGCAATTAATTTCACTGACAATAACAATTTAGTTGATACTACAAGATATGTCTTTTATGTATAGTTCATACCTATCATATCCAGGTATTGGAGATCCTATGTGAAAGCTGCAGTATAAATTGTCTGATTCACTGGAGGCCCTTTGCCTTCTTCGTCCCTCAGTGTTGCATTTTGGATCTTGATATAGTCTGCTTTTAGGTTTCTTTAGAATCCCTTGAGGTGGTGACTTTGATAAAGGATTATTGAGTATTGGTTTTAATGGTTGCTTTACTACAGAGACTTCCATCATTTCATGGTCTACTCTTTCTAATAGTTCCTCTACTTTTGGTAAACGGATTTCATCCAATTTTGAATTTGATATAGGAGTCACTAGAAGTGGTCTTGTAGGACTTGATCGATGCAGTTTCGATTTAGTTGCCTGATAACTAAAATATATATACATAAAATATTATTTTACATGAAAAAGGAAATATAACCATAATTTTATAAGAAGTATACCAAAATGAACACATCTGAAATTTAATTTGACACTTCATAGAGTGCAACTACATTGACATAAGGGTTAAAATCGTTTGAAATATCAAAATGTTTGGTTATGTTAGTAACACCTTTGAGAACTTACCAATGATGTTTCTGCTGGTCATGCGACATACTGTAATCACCGTTTTCCGCGGCAGCATACGAACACTCGTAATGAAAGCGATCGCAGCGCGCTTCTTGAGCGCCGTTAAGGGTAAAGTAGCTTTTGTTAGGCAGTGTCCGTTGGTAACGATAATGACTGTCCGCTGACCGATTCAATTCGCGTGTTACATCCTCGTATGGCGATCGGTCTACTCCTTCGCTGCGGCAACGTCGCCGTAACACGCGGGCCGGCCCCCGACCCGACCACTCTAAAACAGATCCTAGAGGATCACACGCGTCAAATTCTACCTCGTAGCTTGGCGATGCACGTCTGTTATCCATATCCGACGCGCCTACCCACGACACATGATCCAATGTCCACATTTATCACAGAACACTCCGCAAATTTCACTGTTGCACTAGTAATTTTATTGCTTACAAGCGATAAAGCTATACAAGGCGTCAGGGACAGGGGACGACAGCTGACAGAACACAATTCAACATTTATGAAACAACGTGCCAGCTCTCCCGCCAAAATTGAAAGAAAAATACGTTCTTTTTATGAATAAACACGAAGTATAGCTTTATGAATAGAAACTAAACAATTTAAACATTCTCGGTCACACTGTTGCACCGCATTCATAATAGTAATGGCGATCGGAATTGATATTTTGTAAATATATTTGTGTGCAGTTGACAAACTATAAATAGGGTATTGATTTTATTATAATTGAATTATAATATTAAACTGATAAGTACTACTTTAAAACTCTATTTTTAAAGAATATATAAAATATATTGTCATGTCACTGATTCTATAGAGAGGTTGTGTGGCTGTAAAAATTATAGTATAATACAAAGAGTAGTATAATAATTGTTTGTAACACTGTGTGAGAGAAGGATCATAATTTACAATTGCAATGACATTTGTTCGCCTATTTGTATTACGTTCACATCCGAGGGCAGCACTACTGCCGTCATTACTTAAATACTCTTTGGCCGTCATACGGAAAATAAAATTTTCAAATATTAATGTTAAATGTGTTGTTGTAAAATATTAGTGTAATTTAATAAATGTATAGTAAAGTTCTATTTCATAACCAATAAGAGATATGAATATTTGTTTTTAAAATGAAGTAACGGTTTAGTATACGTCAAATCAGGCTTCCGGTTGTATTGTTAAACCTAAGGATCCTCAAAAATTCAAAAGTGTTGATACCTTCTCGATACCAGTATCGCATCAGAAACTATCATAAGTAGATAAACTTATCGAAGCAAAAATATAATATAGATACAACTTAGCATCGAGTACCGCCTAAAGAGTAGCCTTAAACGGGCTTGTAAGGCGTACTCGGTATAAGGGGTGGCAAATCGGGCAATCAATCACGTAATATTCAAAGTCATAACCATAATACCTACACAGAGATCTAAAGAAAAAAAAATCGACCGGTGCGCGCTACATTCGACATCAAGATGCATACAGTGGTCGTCATTTAATTAATAACGCTAATTTAATAATGATGGCAGTGTTTAGCAGTGTTTTTTTAAGCTCTCCATCTCTATTAGCATTAGTAGACTCTTTTCATAATTAGGCCACGGCGACGGGCAAGGAGATGATTTGCTTGGAACCTTAAAACTCGAGATGATGCACGTGGCCCAAAATGTAAAAAAGGTTGGAGGTCTCCCTCATATGAATACTGCAATGATTGCTTTAAGTGTAAAAAACACCTTACAGAAAGAGATGCAATAAACTGTACGGGATGTAATATTTCCCATGCATAATTAGTCTGCCGACTTATCTCGAGACTAAGTGTAAAAAAATTCTGTCTATGAATAAAATAAAATGGTAATGTCCCTCATGTGAAACCAAGAGGCTCGCTGGTATGCTGACGGCGACCGTATCATCTAAGTTTAAAGACTGCACTGGTACATCAATTTTAAGCGACGACACTGATGCCTTGACTGAATATATGGATGCCAAGCTCGACAGACTGCCTCAACAATGGCAATAGGATTTAAACTCAGCTATCCAAGCGGTTTCTAAAACTTTGCGCAAGATATTAAAAGGCTAGAAAAACGAGTCGATACGTGGGAGGAACGCATAACGGAACTCGAGCAGAGTTTAGCGGGATCTAATTATCCAGATGTCACTCTAATTCAGGAAAACATCGAGCTTCGCGCTGACCTGGAGAAATTAAATGGCAAGCTTGATGATCTTGACCAAGCATCTCGTAGCTGCAATTTGAAATTACAAAATATTCCCGAAAAATAGGTTGAAAAGCTGATCCACCAGTCTTTACAAATTGGCAAGCTGATTAGTGTTGAAATCAAGGAAAGAGACATTAGGTCTGTCCACCGCGTGGCTCCAGGGGTGCCGAGTGAAAGAATATTGTGCTTCAGTTGACAACGCAGCGACTGCATGATAACATGATAGCATAACGCTTACCATTGCGCAACTGTGCGGCTCCATCAACAGCGCAGCAGCTGCAGCACAAAATACGCGTTTCTACTTAAACGAACTCCTGACCTAAAAAAATAAAATTTTATTCAGTAATGCACGGCAACGTGCAATGACCAAGGGCTATAAGTTCGTAAGGGTGAAACAATTAAAAACAGGCAAAAAATTACGATTCACGTGTTATTCAAACTCGTTGTTCAAGCGATTTAGGTAAGATATGATTATTATATTATGATTATTTCTTTATAATAACATATTTGGCCTGCATTAATAGTTATATTGAAAACTATAGTTCATGGAATTAAGAGCACTTACAGCGGTGGGTGAGAGAGATAAAATATGTTGTAAATATATTAGTGTTTTAGTGAGTTCATCTATTCATGCGTAAAGCCACGGTGCAACAGTGAGGCACCGTGGCTTTACGCGTTTTTTTTAGAAAATCTCGTATGATGAGTACGGGGCGATCTGGCACACCGAGCCCATACAACTTGTGTATGAGCCCGTTGTGCCAGACCTTGTCTAACGCTTTCGCCATGTCGAAGAGGAGCGCTGCAGTATGAAGCGGTATTGAATGTGCTCCGTTATCCGGTGCACCTGCAGGTTTATGAGTGTTTGGTTCGGATTCCAAACTGCTCTTTCTTAAACGGGCGATAAGTAGGCGTTCGTATATCTTGCCTAGAACTTTGAGGAGGCTAATAGGTTGATATGCCGTGGCCAGTGCAGTAGTGTGCAAACATTACTGTGTTTCGGTTTGTATCCTCCTATGCAGAAATACGTCTAGATACGTTATCTAGTGTAATAACAGGACAAAGGTTACAGGTTTTACTGGTGGTAGGATTCCTATGCAGGAATCCGTCTAGGTAGGTACCACCCCAGGGCCAGTTATTCTGCCGTGAAGCAGTAGTGTGCAAGCATTACTGTGTTTCGATTTGAAGGGCACTGTGTGCTAGCGTAATCACTGGGCATATGAGACTTAAGAACTTATGTCTCAAGGTGACGGGCACAATGTGGTGTCACACAGAAATTTTCTGGGTGACTCAGCATTTGTTATGGGCATACGTTGCACTTACCATCAGGTGAACGTTTTGCTTGTTCAAATACTTCACACTTAAACTTTCATCACTTTATCAAATAATAATAAAAGTAGTTTTTGCTGAATTTATTTTTTAACACCTGTCTTCTCAGGATATTAAGAAACGAAAATGCTAAGTTTACAAATTGGACCTCACACGAATGGTGTTTCTAGGTTCTATATAGTATTACTCTACTCTTTGTTCTAGGTTTAAGAGCGGGCAATACAGATTACATGAGTATCCGATGAAGCTGTAAAAGCCAAAAAAAGGCTAACAGCAAAAAGCATCACCGAAATTATATACAGATTACATAACTAAGTAGGTAATTTTTTGTCACGGCCCCGTAAAAGTGAATATTAAATAGATAATGTGCATAAGCAGTAAATATTACAGCTGATTTTGCTTAAATTAAAAAAGAAGAAAACAAACTAATTTTTTCATGACCAACCGACCAAATTGCGAATCGCTTAATAAGTTATATTGATAAGTAACTTACTTCGTGTCATCTGTAAATAGTTGGATTATAGTCATTGGGACTACCATCAGTTTAATTTTCGTGTTCGAATTATTAGATATTTCAAACTTAAACCCTTTATTAAGAGCGCATAATGTCAATTAAGAACATATTGGCTGCCATCAACAGCAGGTACTTGAAAAACTTTAAACCCAAAGAACGACTTTCTTGCACAAGCATAAGATATTATTATTAAGATCCTTATTTTTACGAAATATTATCTCACAAATTTCAAAAATTCTTATAGCACCGTTAAGTTGTTTGCCTCCAAATACTTCAACAACTTTGGTGGATGGCAAAACAAACCTGTACAAAAAACCTTAGTTCTTGCTTGCTCACACCTACCTATACATCTGACATTAAGTAAAAGTAAAGTTTCAGCCTATAAATGTCCCACTACTGAGTACAGGCCTCCTCTCATTTCTGAGAGGGTTTTGGAGCTAGGAAGAATCCGCCACGCTGCTCCAATGCGGGTTGGCGGACTTCACATGTCTTCGAAATATTTTTTATTCCTCAGACATGCAGGTTTCCTCACGATGTTTTCCTTCACCGCCGAGCACGTGGTAAATCAGCGCTTAAAATTGCAATTAACAATTTTAGTGGTGCCGGCACCGGGGATCGAACCCAGGTCACTCGCGTACTATGAAATTTAAAGCGAGCGCCTAGCCTCTGAGCTACCACGGCTCATTCTCATCTGACATTACGCCTTCTTATTTTAGATTATTATTTTCATAGCCCATCTATATCTCTATCATCATCATCATCATTTCAACCTATATTAGTTTACTGTTGAACATAGGCCTCCCCCATATATAGAGCCACCAGCATCCATCGACTTCCCGCAAAACCGAGTAGGTTTGTCTCTCAAAAACCTTTCTTCCCCAACGGTTATCGGTTCTACGAGCTATATGGCCGGCCCCATTGCCACTTCAGCTTGCTAATCCTTAGGACTATGTCGGTTAATTTAGTTCTACTGCTGATATTATCATTACAGATTTTATCACGCAAAGGGCGCTATTCCAAGCTTCCTCATGCGGACAGCAGTGAAGGACCACGATCCGTTATCCTATGATCCGTATGTCATCACTGGCAACACGCACTGATTGTAGACTTTCGTTTTGAGACATACTCGACGAGAAGATGTATCCGGCGATTGACCTCTTGGTCGAAGTTGGACCTACCTAGTCGGACAATCTGTCTATACCACAGAACGTTAGTTCTCTCTTCCGAGAGCTCTTTATTCTGTTTACGACTGACAGTGACAAGCACTGTGCTGCCTACTGTATGAAAAAATTCCCTGAAAGTTATTTTTTTTTTACTTTTGTTAAACTTGTGGCCATTTATTTTTTGCCTGCATGAAAATTTGCGAGAGAGCGGGGGCTTGCTGCGAGAGAGCGGGATCTTGCTGCGTGAGAGCGGGATCTTGCTGCGGGAGAGCGGGGGCTTGCTGCGAGAGAGCGGGGGCTTGCTGCGAGAGAGCGGGGGCTTGCTGCGAGAGAGCGGGGGCTTGCTGCGAGAGAGCGGGGGCTTGCTGCGAGAGAGCGGGGGTTTGCTGCGAGAGAGCGGGGGCTTGCTGCGAGAGAGCGGGGGCTTGCTGCGAGAGAGCGGGGGCTTGCTGCGAGAGAGCGGGGGCTTGCTGCGAGAGAGCGGGGGCTTGCTGCGTGAGAGCGGGATCTTGCTGCGTGAGAGCGGGATCTTGCTGCGGGAGAGCGGGGGCTTGCTGCGAGAGAGCGGGGGCTTGCTGCGAGAGAGCGGGGGCTTGCTGCGAGAGAGCGGGGGCTTGCTGCGAGAGAGCGGGGGCTTGCTGCGAGAGAGCGGGGGCTTGCTGCGAGAGAGCGGGATCTTGCTATGAGGGTGAGGCAAAGAGTATAAATGTAAAAACTTCAAACAAGATGGGATTACCACACATTACCACGGCCCAATTTTTTATTTGGTTGACTATGCAAAATAAACCTTATGTCGGGCTAAAGATTGAATTACCTTGAAATATCACGTATAGTGATTTTTGTATAGAAGTGTCCACTGGGGTGAGGCAGCTATGATTTACGGTGAGGGCGCAGCGGCTTTTCGGCAGCCCGCTTGCAAGGATTTGAACAAGTCAGTTTCAGCATAAAGTTTTCGCAGTTTTGGCGAGTGTCGGGGAACGACAGACAAAATACAGTTACGGGGAAGCGTTGTTTTTTCACTTCACCACTAGGGTGAAGCCGATGTCGCGGGAGTCCTCAGGGGAATGAAAAGATTCGCACTCCATTTCGGAGTCCGATGTCTCTGATGATAAGGCCCCAGATCGCTCCTCACATGTCGGGGTAAATGCGGAGATAGTCTTAGATACCCTGTCCCCCATTTTTACGGTAAGTAGCCGCCGAGGACCTTCTTTCCCTGCAGTGTATAAACAGGTAGGATGCATGCCTAGCTGTGAATCTTATTTTGCACCACTTTTGGGTGTATGCTTTAGTTAAATCTACGCGGAGTCCAACGATTTAGTCTACGTTGACTAGGGCTCTGCCCAAGGCCAAATTATGAAGACCACTTCCGTGCTGCGTTTCCCCGAAGGGGTACCGCGTGTAAACGGGGCTAGCCCTACTCTAGCTTCGTTAACACCGTTAGGTGTTATTCACTAGCTTAACCACTCGAGAGTAGATTTACAATGTGACGTCTGATTAATAATTTCCAAAAAGCTAAATCTTTCAAAGTAATGAAAATTTCTTTGTTTATTAATCCCGAAAAGGAAGGAGAGTAGGTGGCTGCACAGGACGATTGGACTACCTTAGGGGGTCGTAGGGGCGCTAGGAAACCATCAGGCTTGGAGCGTCGAGTGTAACTGTGTGGTATACTTTGTCGCATCGCTATAGCTCGGGCTTTTAAAGTGAGTCATTGAAATAGCCGTGCCGTGTGGTAGCGGATTAAGAGAATCTACCGTCCTATCTCATCCCGTGGGTGACGTAAAATTCGACAGACGGAAAATTAAAACCAGAAGATGGGCAGCATCTAGGAGTAAATCTAGTGTTCGTGACAATTTTTTTTTGTGTGACATGGAGAGGGCAGAGACGGACTGAACTGAACAACCAATTGACGCTTGGAGAACGCTCCCCACCGTCCGGAAAACAATCCATATCATAACAAACAAACGACATTTTCTTTTATTAAATTTATCGCCGAAATCTGTATGTCGTTATCTAATTAGAATGGCAGGAAGATAAAATAAAACTCAATTATATGAGAATCAGTATTCTTTTTACACAGCGGTAACCTACCTAAACCTTACAACTGATGCCATTATACTTAAAATATATAATACGAATCTGACTCTTTTACTAAGCTAAATTATTTTAATAAAAATTTCTGTCAGAGAATAATATAGTAATATATATCCGATTTATAAAATGAATGTTACGAAAACATTAGTGCGTGTTTTCTGTCACTAAAACAAAAACCTGGAATTTTTATTACTTAAATTCTAACTAATAAGCAATAAGTATTAAAGTATTACACAAATGTAATAAACACTATTTTCATTCCGACATTTCCTCACTTGTTGGAAACGCTTGCATACAATTTTAAAGCCAAGGTGAATCATTCAATGCAAGTCGCTTGGCGTTAGTATATACAAATTTTAAACATTTCTCTCAAAGAAACATTAGACCTTCAACTTTAATAACGGTCCAATTTATTCCACGCACCATTCAATAAAAAAAAACTATATATAGGAAAATCGACATGTGATATAAAATTGATAGAATTATAACCATTATATTATCTGTACATACAAAAACAGTCCCGCACAGAATACTTACAGCTAATTAATTGTAACATCATAAAAAAGAAATATTTATTTTAATATTAACTATGCAATAAAATAACATTTGAATGTTCATTTCACAGGCTGATGTACAAGTAGAAAAAATATACATTGTTATTAATTATACATTATAAGAGGATGATTCTATCCAGAGATCACAAAGATCTAATAATCATACTTCAGTTGTAGGTGAGTTATGATCTTGGTGAAAACTGATGAATATTCGAAGTCAGCAATCGACTGCAATGTGAAGTCTGAAAATAAAAAGGAAGACAATGATAAACAATTATTAGTATTTGGTATCAATTTCATTTCACTTATTTTACATCCTATTAATGTCTCACAGTTAAGCACAGGCCTAACCTCATTTCTGCTAGTTTTTGGAGCCAGGGATGAATCCATCAACCTGCTCCAGTGCTGGTTGGTGGACTTCAAATGTCTTTGAAATATTTTTTATTTCTCAGACATGTAAAGAATAGAATATTTTTTATTCAATACAGATCGTTTACATAATACACATTGAACAGTAATTTTTTTAAGCTATACTGGTTCGCAAAGAAATGCCCCTGTCCTGGGAAGAACCAGCAAAACTGGTGGTACCTATCTAGACGGATTCCTGCATAGGTATCACCCCGGGGTCAGTTATTCTGCCGTGAAGCAGTAGTGTGCAAACATTACTGTGTTTCGGTTTGTAGGGCACTGTGAGCTAGTGTAATCACTGCACATATGAGACTTAAGAACTTATGTCTCAGGGTGATGGGCACAGTGTGGTGTCACACAGAAATTTTCTGGGTGATATAGCATTTGTTATGGGCAGATGTTGCACTTACCATCGGGTGAACATTTTGCTTGTTTCATCACTTTATCCAATAAAAAAAAACAAAAAAATTAGAAACCCAGCAGGATTTTTTTTCATTCATTTCAAATATACAATTACAGCAGTTTTATAAAGATGTAGAAATAGCTTGGCAGCGATCACCTCATTCCCAGGGGTTATCATCATTCATGTATTCCTTAATATTATAATTACCCTTATACCCTATATCTTAGAAAGTATTTATTTAACAAATAGTTTGAACTTTTTGATTGAAAGACTTGCTGCACTTTCTAGGATTTTGTTGTAAAAACGTATACATTGCCCCATGAAAGAGCTACTGACTCTGTGAAGTCCGGTAACTGGCATAATAATTTTTGCTTGTTCCTGGTATTCACATTATGAACATCACTTTTTTTTTTACTAAAGTGATTAATATTCTTATATAAATAAATAACGTTTTCATATACATATTGAGAGGTCAAGGTTAAGATATAAATTTCATTAAATTTATATCTAAGAGACACTAGAGCCAAGATTATTAATAGGTCTTATGGCCCTCTTTTGCAAAACAAAAATCACCTCTACGCCAGTCGCATTTCCCCATAGCAAAATATCATAAGACGTTATGCTGTGAAAATAACTAAAATAAACTAATCTAGCAATTTCAACATTGGTCAAGTTTCTAATTTTTTTTTATAGTATAAGCTGCGGAGCTAAGTCTACTTGCTAGTTTAGATATATGGGGGCCCCATTAGAAGTTTCGCGTCTAGAGTTAGTCCAAGAAAACAGTGGTATCCACAAGGCTCAAATCTTCCCCATTTACGAGCACATTTCCATGCAATCGTTTAGCATTCGTTCAACTTTATACATTTAGTTTTATTGCAATTTAAAAGCAAATTGTTGATGTTAAACCAATGTACTACTTTTGAAATAGCATTATTCACCTCGTCATATAATAAAAGTTGACGTTTTATTTAGAAAACCAATGATGTGTCATCAGCAAATAATACTATATCATGGTTACACCAAGGAATATCTTTATTGTATAACATTAAATTAAAAACATACATATATTTTAAAAAAAAGGAAATACACCAAGTTCAATACTAGAATAAAAATATTATGGCTAATATTGTATATTGAGGTGCAATTATATCTATAATAGACATACTGACTTCAACAGACATACCCTATAGATCTGCGGTTCTCTTACAATCAATGGACTTAAAATTATATAAAATATCGCTTGAATCTACTAAACGAAATTCAAAATCTTTTGTACAAGTAGTTACATTGTCTTTTAGTAATGTCTCAGCGGCAGTAAGAGAAGAATTTAATGATTTGGTTGTACAAAATAGGAATTTAAGTAAAAAACTTTTGAAAGGCTGTGGCAACATCATGATCAGATCAGTTAATATTTAATTTGTAATCAGAGTTGCCTTCCTTGACTTTCCCTGTTTCACTGTTAATAATAAGTCATTTTTGTTTTATCCAATGCTTTCTGTATTTTATCGCTTAAGTGTAATGGCTTTGCTGCAGAGCATACTTTTTGAAATAATTTTGAATAATTTTAACATATTCTATGAATGTCTTGCTATGGTTGTATGACTTTTCATGGTAAAGTTCATACAACCTTTGCCTACTTCTTTGGATTCTTACTGTCGCCCATTGATTAAAAATCTTGTGACTGTTCAAGGAGTGTCAGAGGAGAGTTTTAAAATTAAAATGGTTTTAAATTCCTTGCTCAGAAGATTTAACAAGACTTCATGTAACAAATCAGTATTATTATTATTAAAACATTATGTTTCCTTATGATGTTTTCCTTCACTGATGAGCACATGGTAAATCAGCACTTAAAATTGCAGAACAATTTTAGAGGTGCCGGCACCGGTGGTCAAATTCAGGTTACGCATATATTACGAAATATAAGGAGAGCGCCTGTCACTTAAAATTTAAAAGCAAACAACAATGGCTCTTTATAAGCCTTTTTTTTTCTTAGGTAAATGATGAAACTATAAAGCTTGATGGTGAGTGCAATGTCTATCCAAATTATGTACCATTTCTGTGTGGCACCACACTGCGATCGTTCTCCTGAGACTTTAAGTAATTGAGGCGTAAATTCGAGCGTAAATTTTAATTAATCTTTTTTTCAAAAAGGGGGTACCATAGTGTGGTCCCATATATTTGGTCAAGTTCTGATGATGGGATCCCAATGACATTATAAAATAAAAGAGGTATCTACGTTACCAGCGTTCTGTAAATGAAGCTAAGAAAAGGTGATAATTGTTGCAAGGCAAGAGAGAACCATACTCCGTTTACAACTGGAGTGACAAGGATAAACAGGGTGTGATCATGAATGTGTACTATGGTTATCGCTGCGTTTGGAAACGCATTCTTTACTTGTCGTCTGGGAATATGACGTATCTATGTATTATGTCATTGAATGGATCAATGAGAAAATCACGAAACTCTTACATTGGCATAAGCATGTATGGAAATCTTTATTTATTGGCTTCATCAGTATGTAAAAATTCACTGCAGACCACAGGCCTATCCAAAGAAGGTAAGATGGATTTGATGATTGGCTTTCTGGAGATGAGAAGAGATATGGCATTTTTGGTTCGCCACTCGTCACGTCACTTTTCCCGCGGGGGAACATTGAAAATAAGAACAGGGAAAATTGATTTAAAAAAGAAGGTAGAAAGCGCTATCTGTTGACAACCCGTTTAACTAACATGCATGACAGTTGTCTGTTGGAGTTGTTCATATTATTTAAAGAAGGTAGATGGTGCCATCTGTTAATGATCACGATACTGGATATATGTAATTGCACGGATCTGCTATAAATTTGGCATGTGGATGTCTTCATCTAAGACGCTGATTCCCGTCACCATCCCTTCTATTTAAATCTAATATTTTTCGGAATAATTATTACTACCCGTTGGTCCATAGTCATGGGATTATACAAGTATTGTCATTACTCAGTTCAGTATGAGATGAGGTGGCAGATTTTTATACGCATAATTCACATAAGTGCTAATTTTAAAAGACACCGGCAGGACGTTTACAGTGTTACCTTAGCTGGTAAGCAGCGCAATGTTTATCTCCTTGACCATCTTGACACGGTGCAGCATCTTTGCAAGTGCGGCGCGACTGAGTGGCTGCGTCGAGTACCACACGGGTGAGTCGGGTACACAAGACCTCTCTGGTTGCAGGTAGAACACGTCGTTACGCGTTCGTACCTGACTCTGGACTGCAAAAGTAATTTTAGATTGTGTATAATCCTTCCTCGCCGTGTGGTGGCGGCTAAAGAGAAACTACCACCCCATCTGGTCCCGTGGGTGTCGTAAAAGTCGACAGAAGGAAAATGAAAATCCAGGAAACTGGGCAGCAGCATCTTCCCAGAACATGTGAATAAATAAACTGAGGTTGCCTATTGATAGGCTGAATTGATGATGATGCCTACGAATTATGCTGTGTCCCAGATATAGCCATCTTATAGAACCAACTACAGAACCTTGCAATAGTTTTCACCAATGTCGTAAACTATAGATCTGGGATTTTTTAAATTATTATATACTATTATTTCTACGATATTTCTGGGTATACCGGGTATTCTGCATGCAGAAATCTACTAATATGCAGTATATTAGTAGATTTATCTCATATAATTTTTATTATACTGAATTCTGTTGACTATATTCAATATAGTTTTAATATGTTAAAACGATACTAGAATGAATAATAAGTTGACATCTAACCACAAATCATATCTTGCTGAATTTTCATTAGCATAGCGTTAACCACGAAAAAAAATGTCTAGGCAACTGGTTAGCTCCACTAGATAGGTGTGTAAAATTAGACTTAATGAAAATATGGCATTAATGAAATATTAATATTACAATTTTTATTACACTAGATTCTTGTATTGCAGGTTGGTTGGTTTTTGCAACTCCATAATTATTTTGCGTGCTAAAATAATTCTATAAAAAGGCCGTAAAATCTTTATGTATACATACCATTTTGAGATATAAAATTCATATAATTTGACAGGACAACGGAGAGGATTCTCTTCGTTTTCTTGTTGTTCATATACCTTTTTCTTTCTTGAATTGGCTTCTGCAAATAAATTAATCATTTAATTCTTTACTATACCTTGGTACATGAAAATATGTACGTAGTATTGTTTTTCTATTGCTTAAAAACTGTTGTCAGTATCCCATTCATATAGTATAGATAGGTACCACTTTCTTTCTATTGTGGCATTATAATGCCTTCTTAATTTACCGGTTTTTTTTTTCAGTACTAAGCTTTCCTATTATGCAAACTCGTAAAAAACTCACCCAACGCAGACTGAGGCGGATAGAAACGCAATAATACATTTCTTGAGCCAGGCATCTTAGCTTGTCCCGGCTGGTTTGGATTCCGTTTCCAGTGTTTCATTATATGCGAGAAAGACAACTGCATATGTTCTTCCACTGTCTACAAAAGATATATTATTATTGTTTAGTCTTATTTCGGTCAATTGCAACTTAAAGGCTTTAGATTGTGATGTTGTGAATAAAAATGTGATGAAGTCCTACTGGCTGATATCAACAGTTTACATTGTCTTTACATTTTTCCATAAACATCCACAATTTGTCAAATGCCCAAGCTACACTAGAGTGTAGGAACTATAGTGTATACATACCACAATATACACTCCAATTTCGCCTTCTCATATAGGACTTAACACTTCGATCACAGACAGAAAAAGTAATAATAATAATATATTTATTTCTCTACACAGCAATAGAAATTGCACTATGAATGTTACATCTATTTAAATACAGGTATTGGTTTTATTCATAGAATATGTAAGGAGCTGGTGTCTGATAATGATTTCTTATGTTTACCTGTATACTACACATTTAAATAAAACTAATTTTATCGCGTTTAATTTGACTATTTAAAACCCAACGTTTCGAGCGCTTTACAGCACCTATTGTCACACGAGGACTGAGGTGACAGATGTCATAGTTAACCCGGAGTACTGATCCACAGGGTTTGGATTTTTGGTCTAGCCAAACAAATGTTTGTGTCTGATTGGTTCTGATTGTTAATGACCCTTAATTAACTTATCAGAATAATGGAACTTACCACTAAGTTAAAATGCTTTGTATTGAAAAACATTAGAGTGGATAACAGGACGTGTGGTGAATGTGCGCCTAGTTGTTTACTCTCCCATAAGTGTTCCTCTTCCACCCTTGTCACTATGTATTCTGTTAAAGAAGATTTAAAAGGAGTAAGTACATATACTGCATGGTAAATAATTAGTTAAGCAATTCCAATTTTTAGGTAATTTTTTTTCCAAATTTACTAATTTAACTTTTGCAAATTATAATGAAAATATTGTAATGAACAATCCAAGACAAATCTTATTTATACTCACGAGAATCGTTATATAAAACCGAAAACTTCCTTGCAACTTCATCTAAGCAATCCGTGAATTTCTCGTAGTAAGGATCCGTAAATATATTGTCTATCCTTCCATTTTCAAACAGATATTGCTGTATTCCTGAAAAAATAAATGTTTGATTATCAGAATACGTTTAATTTTGTTACCATTGGGGTAGGCTGATGATTAACAACACTAAATAGTTGTAAAAGTAAAACAGTGTTTACATTATCTTTGTTGTAAAGTTGTCTTGTTTATTAAATTGATACACACAATCACGCTTTTTTCCGATATAAGGGGTATGAAGAGACCCCATGTGTAGTTTTTGTCATTGTGATGTGCATAGAGGTACTTACATTATTAATAAAAAGATGTTTTAGAGGCATGTACTACATGAAACAGAAAGCGGCAAGAACTGACCTAAAACCAAATAGTAAATGGTGTCTGGCGCGTACTCGCTGCCGTTGGGCTTGCGCACCTCCTTGACGAAGAGGCACAGCGAGTAGTTGAGCTCGTCGGCCGTCAGCTGCAGGATCTCCGACTTGAACGGCTTACGGCGCACCGAGCTCTTCTCGATCTCCGCGTTCTTCGTCATTACCCACTGTTTCCATGCGTTGACGCCGAACGTGTACTAGAAAAACAAAGATACATTTTTAAGCGATGATAAACGGGAACTCAAAAGGTACGAATGTAATTCATAATTCGTACTATTTTAAATATTACAGTTACATTATAATTATATAAATGACTTTTGACGCCAACTCGTTAGAGTTTTTTTTTTTGTATGTGTGAATGTTGTTAGCCCGGCGGCTTTTACAACTTCGTCGGAAGAGACTCGCGGGCAGAAGGCCCGCAAGTAAGGGTACAACGTCGCTCTGCTGCTCCGTTGTACTCCGACCCCTGTAGACGAATGAGGAATCCGACTAACATGGGGGGGGGGGGGCTCGATGCAATCCAAGGGCCCCAACCGAAAAGTGGTGGTAGTGTTATCTTAATATATATAATTGAATTTTGTAATTTCTGTATATACATTGAGTTTTGATGTTTAATGTTTATAGTTTATTATGCAGCGCAGCTTGTAAAAGTGGAGTGATCGGAAACTTCAAATTAAGACGAAAATCTCCATCAGTTCAGCAGATCTTCAGTAAAAGTCAACTATCATTTGACTGTCGATCGAAATTTAGAAGTCTCGCTGCTTGAAGATTGTATACTCGGATAATATGTTACTTGACACTGGAAAATAGTTTACTGTTTTCTAAAATAAATAATTATATAAATGTTCAAATAATTTATACTTCAGTGCTTTAACTGTTATGCACTTGAGGAACTTTCTCCAATTCATTACATCATCATAATTCCATGCTGAACCCTGCCTTAGATCACGATCCTGAGCCACATGCAGCCATCGATCTCCCCCCAAAACCGTGCAGGTTGTCGCTACACTGACGTGGTACCATTGGAGCGCGCGGGGCGGGCGCGGGGGGTGGCGGTACCTTGAGGCACATGTTGGCGTCGGGCTTCTCCTGCGGCTCGCGCGGCGGGTCGGGCGGCGGCGGCGCGGGCTCGGCGCGGCGGCGCTTGGAGCGCGCGGGGCGGGCGCCGGGGGGCGGTGCGGGGGCGGGCGGTACCTTGAGGCACATGTTGGCGTCGGGCTTCTCCTGCGGCTCGCGCGGCGGGTCGGGCGGCGGCGGCGCGGGCTCGGCGCGGCGGCGCTTGGAGCGCGCGGGGCGGGCGCCGGGGGGCGGTGCGGGGGCGGGCGGTACCTTGAGGCACATGTTGGCGTCGGGCTTCTCCTGCGGCTCGCGCGGCGGGTCGGGCGGCGGCGGCGCGGGCTCGGCGCGGCGGCGCTTGGAGCGCGCGGGGCGGGCGCCGGGCGGCGCGTCGGGCGCGGGTCCGGGCGCGCGCTTGCGGGGCGCGGCGGCGCGCAGTGCGGCCACCGCGCGCTGTTGCTCCAACACCATCATCTGGTGCGCGTGCATGCCCTCGCCTTCAAGACCTGCGGCGTGTCGAGTCAATGCAACACATTAACTTGTGTCTAACAATTAATTTGGGTTCCGTTATATAATAGAATAATGAAAATAAATTAACATATGCACCCTTATACGAGGGTGGATTGAAAAGTACTCGGCCTAACACAGATCCATTCAATTCTAAAAATCAAATCTACCCACATTATTTAGTTCAGTTCAGACTAGTTCATTGTGTGAAGTTCGAAACGTGTGCGATAATTAGTTGTGATTTTATAAATTTATTAACAAAGTAATCGGTCATAATTTTCGCGAATGGAGCAATCGAGCAGCGTGCCGTCATTAAGTACCTCCATAAGAAGGGGCTATCATCAAAAGCCATCCATGATAACATGGTCAGTACATTAGGCGATTGTGCTCTGTCATATTCATCCGTCAAAAAATGGATAGCAGAATTTAAGCGTGGTAGAGAGAGTGTGAAAGATGAACCCCGCTCTGGAAGGCCTTCGACGTCAACTACTGACGAAAATATTAAAAAAGTACTTGATTTAATAATGGGAGACCGCAGATTAAAAATTAGAGAGATAGCCGAGATTATAGGCATCTCTTATGAACGAACTCAAAACATCATTGTCAACGAGTTGGGTTTCCACAAGGTGTCTGCGAGGTGGGTTCCGCGACTGCTTTCAGTTGAACAAAAAAGGACGCGATTGACTATTTCACGCGACTGTTTGGAGTTATTTGAAGCCGATGCAGATGATTTTTTAATATCATAATATATATATAATGATAATTTAATCGTTTTGTTACTATGGACGAAACATGGGTTCATTACTGTACACCGGAAACAAAACAACAATCAAAACAGTGGAGAAGACCTGGTTCACCACCCCCTAAAAAGGCTAAGTCGATTTTGTCGGCAAATAAGGTGATGGCTTCAGTATTCTGGGGCTCGAAAGGTGTGATTATGATTGATTATCTTGAAAGGGGTCAGACTATAAACTCTGATTACTACTGCACCTTACTACGTCGTTTACGAGAGGAAATAAAAGAAAAACGTCGAGGAATGCTCAGAAGAAAAGTCCTGTTTCATCAAGATAACCGTGTTCACACGTCAGTACAGTCAATGGCTGGAATTCACAACTGTGGCTTTGAACCGTTACCGCATCCGCCGTATTCACCTGATCTGGCACCATCAGACTTCTTTCTGTTCCCTAACCTAAAAAAGCACTTGGGAGGTCAAAGATTTTCCACAAACGACGAGGTCAAAGCAGCTGTAGACGCATATTTTGACTCTAAGGAAGAATCATTTTTTTTTAACGGTCTAAATGCTTGGAAGGGGAGGTGGCAAAAGTGTATTGAACTTGATGGTGATTATGTAGAAAAATAAAAATATAACTGATTTAGTATGTGTTTATTTTCTTGGTTAGGCCGAGTACTTTTCAATCCACCCTCGTATTTTAGCAGCACAGGCAGGAGATACAGAGCTCCTCAGGTATAAATATCAAAAAATTACCTAAGTTAATAAGCAATGAAACACATTTACAACAATTTTAGAAGTGCCGGCGCCGAGGGTCTTATAGCAGAATCCTATGAAAGTCACCCAACGGATAGGTCTTAAGATGAACTCTATGTTCATCTTAAGACCTATCCGTTGGGTGACAAGACAAAAACCATGGTCAATGTCCATTTCATACATATACTGGTTGTTGTTGGGAACACTACGACAGAACCTAAGACAGGTTGTTCAACTTCAACCAAAAGACAAACAAGAGACTTCAATCAATCGACCTATCCAACTCGGCAAGTCAGAGTTCGGGAAATTGCATTACATCTTCTCATTGAGTATACCTGCTTCTCTTCTCATTGACTATACCTTATGTCTAAAAACGAAAGTATTCAACCAGATTGTGCTGCCAGTAACGACATACGAAACCGAAACATGGTCCTTCACAACCAGCCCCATAACGATATTATGAGACTATGACATTATTACATCTATTCCAGATAAATATTACATACATACATAAATATAGTCACGGCTTTTTTTCATATAAGGGGTAAGCAGAGGAGGAAACAAGACGTGACGGGCAGCGAACCACGTCGTCGCCGTATGGTACAATTTAAAAAAAAACTGTTCACTCGAGCATTATAGTGACAGAATTGCATTTTATAGTGTTAACCTATGGTATTGTATGGACAGTTACCACACAGGCACCACACCTTAGTCGTCTACGACACCTCGGTAGGAATGATAAAGATATACACCATTAAATAAATATTATAATGAATTCGTACCTGGCATACCAGGATGCGAACTCGGCGTGATTGTGTTAGCCGTCATAGCAGACTCGAGGTCAACGGGCTGGTCTTCGTACTCTGTGGCCATCTTTAGTGCCATCTGAAGCATGTCTTCACCAAACGCGTTGTTTCCGTCAATACCGGCGACTGGGCTGAAACTTTCTTCTGTGAACACCGAAATTATTTACATTCTATTAAGTTATTAATATTCATAAAATTTGACAAAGATGCATTTTGCATACTGATCTTAGCAAATTAACTTCCTTTCCTTCATTCTGAGATATTGTGATGAGTCAGTGGTAAATAGCTTATACAATATATAGACATGAACAAAATATTTAGTATACTTTGTAGATAACTTACCATTGTCATCTTCTGTATCGGAATCACTCTGGTCTTTTTTCTTATCGCCGGCTACCATTTCAGCCATCATCAACAATTCGGCTTCAAACGGATCGGTTGGCATTTTATCGTGGATTTTGTTGATTTCCTTCAAAATGCCTTTAGCCGAATTTCTTGTAGTGGGAATAAATATTGGTGTTGGAATGGGGATTGGAATGGGTACAGGTACTGGAAAAGGCAGGGACCACATTGCACATGGTACAGGGACATAGATTGGCACAGGAACGGGTATTAACACTCTCCTCTCCAAGCTGGGATCCGTTTGACACTCTTTCGTACAGGGATGGGGACGGCAAGAGACACCCTTGGAGACCATCATAGGTTTAGACATAGTGGCTTTGTTTGCGACCTCGTGTGGGGGTAGTGTTTTAACGATGACGTGGTTGTATACTTTCGGGGGTGGCGGTGGAGGAGGGGTGGGTGGTTTCGGGGGTGGGGGAGGGGTTTTGGGTGCTTGCGGTGGTTCGGGCTCGACGGGTGCGGCTTGCGCGGCGGCGATGCGTTTGGACTTGCCGCGAGTCACGGAGCTCGTGAGCGGCGGCGGCGCCAGCGACTGCACTTTCGATATGATCGGTAGACCAGAGCCACGCTGTTGACTCTTGGACGTAGCTGTCAATATATTTTTGATGTTTAAGAAAATTATAGTTAAAAATTACATACAGCTACTTTGGCACGGCCGCACCGTCGATGCGGCAGTGGTGGGGCCGCGGAGGGGAGGAGAGTGACGGTATCACGTTGCGCCGCTCTATCTACCCTCCGCGGTCGAAATGTGTACGGCGGCAGAGCCACAGAGGTCTATTGTGTAACTCTGGTAGTTTTCGGGATCGGTTTTATTTTGACCTTTGAACATCGCCTTGTTGATAGGATCAAATAAAACTGATCCCCAAACCTACCTAATGTGTATTAGTCAAACGATCATTCATAAAATTATATGTTAGTCAACTGATTACACGTAGGCACATCATCGCATTTGGTGCGTAAGTACCTATAATTTCATAGCGTCAAGATGCACTCCAGCAATTCTTTTTGGGTAAGTTATCGGTGATTTTTACTCAAAACCATTACAGAACAGCCGGAGCTGTATACCACGCGATGGTTTCGGTATAAACTAAACTGTAAAGCATTGCGTTCTCCAGATCACCCTATTTTGGATCCCACAATGGTTTCTTTATACGCGCGGTAAAGCAGTCACATACTCTGACCTAACCGCAATGTTATATATTAAAATCATACCATTGTTCTTAGTCGCAGAGGAGTAAGTCCGTCTAGGTGCACCGGTAGGTACTGCTTTCGTTTGCTCCTCGGAATCCCCCGCGACTAATGGAGCAGCATGTTTCGAGTACTGACCCTGCAAGAAAACTCCATTAACTGAAAACGTCAAACAATGTATGCTGCAGTTATAGTTTCATATTGCCCCAGCGAGGGCGAATATGCGTGAAGCATTTCCTATGTTAAAAAAGGCATGAGGTCCGATGGTATGCTAAGTCGGGTAACCTACCCGTGTGTAACTGTGGCTGAAAGTCTGGCGGAATCAGCATATTGAGCCTGTGTACTCTGGGTAATGTCAATCTCATTGGCCGTTGGCAAATAACCCCAGGAGAGGGGTTCCTCCATGCTACTCTTCGAGCAACGGAGGGTGTAGTGGAGGAGCAGCGGTTCGGCTTTGCGCTTGCGGTTGGAGGTGTCGAAATGGATACAGACTTTCCTTCCATTGGCTAACAGGAAGTTGGAAGGCCCTCAAAAAGTAGGCCTAGGCGGTGGAGATGTAATTAATCCGCCGCCTGGTACAAGACGCCGCGCACGGCATATCTATGTGCTATTATATCGGAAAAAGAGGCAAGAAGTCCTATCTCCATCTCCCGAAGGGAAACCCGTTAGGGCTGCATAGTGGGAGTGTCCCTCTCTTTCCGTCTGTGGCCAAAGGACGTGGAGAAGGGGGAGTTTATAGGCTCTTCTCTAAAGGACACAGGGGTGATCTGTCGCCTCTTACCTTTTAGGTCTTGAGGTGGCTCGGGCAGTGTTCCCTTAATGTAAATAAGATAGCATCCTTCAGGTTTACCACCTCAACTCGGAGGAGCCTGCTAAAGGCCATCGCCGAAGGAGCTACGGCAGTGTGACTTTTCCTCACGATAGAACAAGAGTTTCGAGCAACACGTTTATTGTCTATAAGGCAGTAGGCAATATCGCATCTAAATCTTTAAATTTAAAGTAAGAATTGGAAACAGCCAATGCATTGTGTTAAAAGTTTTGAGGTGTAATGTTATAAATGGAATTACCTGAAACGACATGACGCACTGATATGTACAGAAATTTCTGACTGTTGCATCAGACATCGTCAAATGGTACTGAGCCAGTGATGTACGCTTGCACATGTCGCATTTCGTCCTGGAACACGTAGTATGGTAATTATTATAACATATAAAATATCATACATTACATGCAAAAATATGGAAGTAAGTACTTCCATATTTTTGATGACTTGTATTTAAAGGCGCCACAATTTTAATATTGTCGTCGAAAATACTAAATGGGCGAGAAACAACAAAAAGTATTACTTGAAAGAAAATGCCAATTATATACTAGTATATAAAAAGAAGGTTCGAAATATAGGTTCTGCTAAGTATGCTTACTCAGCACAATTAAAAACTAGGGCTTTATATTTCCGAGAGCCGCGTGGCCTAGGCCAGAATATATTTTCAGCAGCTAATATAATAAAAATAGCTTTAGGTCTCATTCATTTCCAAAACTATTGGATGTTGAATAAAAAAAGGGATATAACACTTTCAGTTGCATACATAAAAATTATAACAAAAGTTCTACGTTTTCTAGAAATTAATTAAAATAAATAAAGAAAACAAACTATATATTTTGGGTTCAATGATGCTATAAAATAATGGAAAAAATCTGTGTTTGACAAGTTTTTATTGACCTTATATTGTGGCCAATGTTTCAAGTCATATTAATAGTTAATACATGCCATCACTAATATTTGTAAATAAAACTTATTTATTCACCTTCTAGAAGAAACAGCATTCACAGATACTCGATAAAGATTCAAACAGTTCAGTGAGCACATCAAAACCATCTGCCCGTTAGGTTGTACACGTCTGATCATATCAAAATTATATTTCTTCACTTTGCACCAATTGCATGGCACTATATGCCGTGAGTTACTTATATATACATTCATGCAGGACTTGGAGCAGAAACATTGTGGACTGGAGTTATCGTAGATTGTGAAACATTTTGATATTTTTCTTTCGAAGTATTTTTTGCACCAACGACATTGATCTGCAAGACAAGAGTATGGTGTAAAACATTTACTATTTTTTCATCACTTTCGTATCTATTGCTTTGGTTATATCCAAGAGCCAGGCCTGGCCCCTGACATGCGATGGTCGATGAAGCCGAAGTCGAATGTACGCAATAATACGCTTGGATGTCGTTATATTCGAGGACTTAATAATTTTAGATGCTCTAAAATTAACCAGATTGAATTGACGATGATTTGTCCCCCCTCTTTACACGCCAATGTTTTTATAGTAGCATTAAAGTTTGTTTAATAACGCATTTTAATTATTATTTTTGTCATGTCAAAACCAATTATTGTTAAAGACAGTGTTCCAGAATATATAGCAAACTTAGCCATAGAAAGGACTAAATGATAGCATTACAATTTAAAAAAATAATTTTGCAGGGAAGCATTTTCGTATTTTGATAGAAGTTTTCTGAAAACTGAAGGTTAATTTACCGGTTATGAGAAAATCATCAAATTCAAATTTAAAAAATCAAATTGTTTAAATTGTTTGCAAACCCGAGAATAAGAGTAACGAGACAGACATTTCCGGGCTCCAAATCCCTATTTGAAAAAGGAGGCCTATAGTCTCAGCAGTAGAATCTCAGTAATGATTGACCGTCATTTCCCCTAATGCCTTAGGTGGTGTTTTAGTCAGAATGTAGGTAAAAATATTTTGATGCTAATATATAAATACCATGTACTAACCTGGGAAAATATTATTTACAAACTTGAAAGCAGCAAAACAAGGATCTGAGCACAACCTCTGTGAACTGTCATCACTGACTTCCACCTCTATAGTTGTGGCTTTTTGTAACGAGCACACTGCACACTTTGCCCAAACTGGTTGAGGAACAGGGTTCTTACTCATTTGGTCAAATTTTTCCATACAATTTTGGGAACAGAAGTCTTTAAATTGCCCTTTATCACCCACAGGAGCTAGGAAACCTTGGTGTCCTACTGATATGTCCCTTTGACAGTAACAGCATATCTTCAAGCCTTTTTTAAACTCTTCCAAGCAGGCAGAGTTACAAAACTGTCGAATGTCATAACCGAATCTCACACAGTACTTCCCCAAGCTTGTGTGCTGCACGGGGTTCGAACAGTTCGCGCATCGCGACCCGATTTTATTTTGATATTTTCCTAAACAAACTTCATTACAAAAATTCATTGTCTCCCATGTTAGAATCTTTTCATCAGAGTTCAATATCAATGTGCATTGTGAGCATGTACGAATAAATGTACGTTCCCTTTCTTCTCTAGCTGCTTGAATCATTGCTGGTGTTTTTGCTTGTATTTTATATGCTTCATCTAAATATTTATCTGTTGCATTGCTTATCACTTTTAATTTCAGCAATGGAGGATTACTTGTTGCAGGGGTTGTTTGGGGTGGCTTCCGAGAAGTTCGTCTTTTTCTTATCGTGTACCTACCGTTTTCTGTGTCATTTAACGTTTTTATGCAACTATGGTCACATATTGTATGAATTTTTCCATAACGCATCATGGTGTATTGACATTTTTTTATTTCATTACATACAAGACATTCGGAGTCTTTTCGTGCTTTCTCTTCTACTAATATACGTCTTCTTCTGAAAACATATTTTTCTTTTTCATCTGCCATCATGCTATGTAAACATTCTACTGAGCAATAGTTTGTGTCTTCTCCATCATAATTGTAATAAAAATAGCACACCTTCTTTTCCTCACATTCAGAGCATGTAAGCATTCTTGGTACAATTTCCTCTATGAGATATTTCTTGAAGGCTAATGTATATTGAGCAGGGTGTTCTGCCTGAAATAATTTTAAGCAATTTTCGCTGCAAAGAAAGTTTTCATTTACTTCTTTGGAAGCAAAACGGTAACTACAAGATGTTTCTTTTTTACATTGAACACATATTGCAGTGCACAGGCTTATTTCTTGAATTGTGTTGGATACAAAAGTTTCTTCAGCTTCAGCCGATTCTTCATTTTCGGTTTCTTTATCTACAAAAATGCAGAAGTTTTTCATGAATATTGAAAGCAAATTTTAAATTTAATGATAAATACGGAATTGATTAATGCATAAAATTAATAATTTTATACATTAATTATTTCCGAAGCTGGTGGGACATTTCTGGTGGGAAATATGATTTAGCATTTGTATTTATCAAAAAAAATTTCGATAATTTTTTTTCGACACCAAAAATCTTAAAAGATTAAAAAATAAAATTCGATATAAACAAGTTATGCCTACCACCATTTTCTTGCGAGGCGTCGTCTTGCACAACATCTCCCTCTGCATGTTCTCCGCCCTCACCTCCCTCACTGTGTGAAGGCTCCTCAATACTGCCTCTCCTCTCCTCTTCCACTGCCACTTCATTTTCCTTCTTAGGCTCAGTGTCTTCTACTGCTGATGCAGCTGCTGAATAGCATTTATTAATATAATATTAATTTATTATATGCAAAATTACACATCGTAAAATTACTCTGATAAGGAAACCCAAATTATTTACACAGTTCATGCAGTCTCCCAGACTGTGTATTGCTAAACAGTATATTACCACAGACACAAGTTGCTTAAGAACATTGGCGCAAAACTCATAGTGAGTATGATGGTTGAAAAAATAAATAAGAAATAAACAGCTGGTTAGTATAATTACTGTACATATATTTTTATATATTGAAAAATTCCATTTAGAGATTATATAGAATCGGAGTTTTAAATAAAAAAAAATATAATAATTTTGGATTTTGGAATCATTTGAAAGACACAAAATTATTCATCTTTAATTTAATTGCATGTAAGATTACTGCAAACACTACCATGGTTAGAACGAAAAAAAAATATCCTTTATTTTTATTTAAATTTGATATTATAGCACACATTTTAAGATGCTAACACAGCCGCCCGTATGTTTTTTACTTTTTTACATTAGAGTTGGCCAGGAAAATTCATTCATTTATTGTTAATAAATGCGGGAAATTGTTGGATTATACCTATAACTTTATTTTTATGTTGGAACTGTTTTTAAATTGTTGATTGCATTATTGTAATCAGTTATTTACTTATTTTAAATATTATTTCATTCAAGTACCATGGAACTGTAAAATGAGACTAAGATTTACCCTCGGCCTGCTTTCGCTTCTCAGCGAGCGCCTTTTCGGCCTCTGCTTTGTCGGCGTCGGAGATCTCGCGTTCAGTGTCGGGCAGCAGGCACACCTCCTCGTCGGCCCCCGGCTCCTCGCCCAACTCAGTCACTACACTATCATCTAGTGATGTGTCTTCTGAGGTGACAAGATAAAGATCTTTAAGAACCTAGTATTTTGCAAATTTATTAGGTTTGTATAAATCTCTAGAATGCCACGCAACTCCAATGCAGCTTGGCGGAGTAAACACGTCCTGGAAATATTTTTTTAATTTCTCAGACATGAAGGTTTGGGTCACAATGTTTTGACTGTCATTTTTCTATTCTCTTCATCTATCGGCAATTTTTCGGTGATTGCTGATTAGGTTCATTATTAAATTCATATATTAAATGGTTCATTAGCCATAAACCATTTAATGTAGGAATTTAATAATTCCAGAAAATCCTAACAATTGCCTCTCTTTAATAATACCTGTATGATGTTCGTCGTCATCGTCTCGTGCCAAGTCATCAGTGTGATCTTCAGCTTGGTAAGTATCGTGGTCGTCATCCTCGTCGACCACATTCACTGTCGCTTGAGTCGCCGTCTCCGCAGTCTCTGTCGTGGAATCGCTCCGATCTCTCAGTAGAGCATCAAATGGATCTAGAGCCTAAAACCAGTAGCATAAGGATCCTTTTTTAATATACTATAGATTATATCACACAATGTAGATGTTCATAGGCATAGTTACACCTTAAAAATGCGTTAAAAAAGGCAAATTACTCTATGCTGAATACTTAAATGCTAGTTGTTAAGTAAATAGTATAACATGCACATAATAGGGAACATAACATAACATACACATGTAAATATTTTGGCAAATAAAATTACATGTGTATGTTATGTTATGTTCCCTATTAAGAAACACAAAATATATTTTTTTGCAATATTTGAGCCCATAGTATTTTTTTTGTATCTGCAACATTGAACAGAAACAAATAAAATTTTCTTGATTTAGGATCTTAAACTATTCCTTTCAGGATAATCATTGACAATCATATGAAGTTTATACCAGATAAAAATTAAGTGGTAAGTAAAATTTCTGAAATGCTATTAGCGATATGGTTTTTTGGTTCTTGAATCTAAGAAATAAATCTCTAAGATCACAAAAATCTATATAAAATGCAATATAAAAAAATATTTTTAGTCTTTACCACTAAAACCTTATTAAGAATACAGAAATGTTTTTGAGCTTGGAATAGTTATGCATGCATACATTTTACAGTGTTTGTAATCTCAGTGAAAAAGCACTATACACATTACATTTAAATATTGTTCTCTGTCATAAGAAATTCAAATTTTTTATTTCAATTAATTTTCAATCTGACACCGTTTTTTCATGAACTACCAGTCTGTGTTTTAGTAATTATTTTACCATCGTATACTATTTATGTTTTAGTATAGAGGTCAACTTACAGTACCTGAGTATGATCTTCCTGGGGCTCATCAACAGAAACATTAGGCGCCGTTTCGAACTCTGGCTTCCCCACTTCGTCTTTCTTTTCGTACCTGTCTTCATTCTCTTCACCCTCATTAATATTCTCTTGTTTATCTTCTTGTGTTCCACTTTCTGATGTGGATTCTTGTGTATTGTCATCTCTATCTTTGCTAGTACTTTCTTCAGGTATATTTACATCTTCTTTTAACCTTTCTTCTATATTATTTTCAGATTCTTCTTTATCAACTGAAACCAAAAAAAAAAATATAAATTTAACTTAACAGTGTATATTTGTATGTATGTCTGTTACAATGGATAGAACATAAAAATTACTAAAGCTTTATGTTTAAAAATCATGGTTTGAGTTAATATAACTGCATCTTTTTAAAATTATGACTTCATTGTTTTCTGATAAACTTTAAATACTACTAGCACTATCATAAAGTAGCTGTAACAACATCTTTATTACATTAGAAGTTCATGAAATAGTTCATGTCCTCCATAGCACTACTGAAGTTTCATCATTGCTAACTATATATACAAGATTGAAATATTACAGGAGACTCCCCCGATTTTCTTTGGCACCTACATCTGCCAGTCTGTGTAGGTTATTAGAGATGATAGCTTTAAGAAAATCTACATGTGAAATATGTTAATAGATGTGAAGTTGTAGAGACCAGTCCAATGCACATCTACAATCTAGATGTTAGTATTGAAGTGCCAGCTTAAGAGGGAAGATAATTTACCCTATCTATTCCCTTGTGTAGATAATAAACGTAAAGTAGGATATAAATTTTCCATAATTGCATAATGGACACTTTGCACCCCAGATTTTTTTATAGGACAAAGTGAAGAGACAGGCAAAACATTCACCTGATAGTAAGTGCAATGTCTGCCCATAAATGCTTTGTCAACCTGAGATATCAGTTCTTAAGTCTCATTTGCCCAGTAATAAAGCTACCAGTGCCGTTCAGATCTACACACAGTAATATTTGCACACAGCATTGTTTGTGTGGTGGTACCTATGCTGAAATCCATCTGGCAGGTAGGGAAGGTCTGTAGCTGCCTGAGTCGGATATTCTCCATTCCAGCTGTCGGAAACCATGATATTCATTTGTTATTTCCTTTAGTCTTCTTCTACCAACACAAGGAATGTTGCTGACACTTTCACTGTGAGGACTGTATTTTAATAACAAATTTCTATTTAAAAAAATTGTAGTTTTCATATAAAAAACTTAATTTAGAACATCTTATTCACTATTGCACACATTTTGTGTTAATGTAATGTTATGTTTTGTTATTATTTTTTTTTTATTTTGGTTTATCGTAATATTAGGCCTGGCAATATTGAAAAAGGGGTCCCATAGTATATATAATTTTATAAATGTATTACGCTAATTAATATCAAGTATTCAATTATCCTTTGACTACAATTACATTATTTTAATAAAATTCATGTGTAACATGCACTAGGGAAATCAGTTTTACATAGTTTATAGATTTCAAAATTCATGAAACACAAATATAGGTTGGATTTGGTTATGCTGTGTATGTGAACAATGATTAAAGCACTAATGATACAGAAGAAATCCTGTAGTGAGGTAATTTTGGAGAAAAAAAAAGACACTCTTGATCACTTTGACTGGTGGTATTATTACTATGCAGGAATCTGTTAAGGTGGGTACCAGTTATTCTGAATTTGTGAAGAAGTAGGAGTGTGAAAACTTTACTGTTTTCGTCTGGAGGGTACTCATAGACCAGGTAAGTCTCATTTGCCTAGTATTTACTAAGGATTAACAACTGATGTCTCAGGGGCAGGGACTGCATAAGTCCTTCATTTGCTTAAGCTTTTTATAAGATTACCTATCAATAGGTTATCAGATCAACTGGGTGATCCTACCTAATCAATGCTTAAACCTTAAAAAGAATCATCTCTTTGGTCGGGGGGTCAATTTTTTAGTTTACAGGGTCAACAAAAGGCAAATATATTAAAGCCTCATTTTTAATAGTGGTAACCATCTAATTTTTTAAAATAATTTTAATGAAATAACATAAGTAAACATGTTATTTGATTGTATCATTAAATCTCTGTCCCTGCTCAGCGGACAAGCTGAGAGTGGTGCCAAATGTTCTGGGTGATGCAGCATTTGCTATGGGCAGACATTGCATGTACCCTGAGTTGAACTATTTTCTTGTCTCATTATTGTCTTCCATTAAAAAAAGTAGTTTTTAATAGGAGACTTAAATTAAAGTAAAGTAACATTTCCTGTATTTTGGTCATAAGAAGCCTAAGAAAAAACTTTCATATTCATCTTAGCAGGATTAAAAGTTATAAGAATCAGTTTAGAAGGTAGGGTTTTACAAACTAGGCTATCAGGCCACTTTATGAGAGATCTAATGATTATAATAAATTGCACACTGATAACTAAGGCACTAAATAACTGGCACTGACTGGACCGGACTGTTTGTGTAGACATTTGAATTTGTTTATTAGTGGAATATAAAAATTGATTAAGGGTTTTTTTTTTAATAAGAGATAGCATTGAGATGAACTATGTTTGAGCATGCTAATCTCAGGAAATAGTAATACGATTTAAAAAATTATTTTTGTTTTAGATAGCCCATTTATTGAAGGAAATAGGATATAAAACTTCTTGCTATGGCCTAGGTAGTCACACAATGAGAACCAAAAATTACCAAGAAGGGCTGAATGTATGGCGCAATCATATGGTTGGCTTATCTGACACGGATTAAACTGCGAGGCATAGTATGGAATTTATTGTAATGTTAAAGTTTTTATAGAGAAAAACAGCACCAATCTGTTTACACATTTAAGAGTAAATGATTGTAATAACCATTCTTAGTGGGTAATGTCTGTAGGGGAAAGAATATATATGCCAAATTTCAAATAAATAGGTCTTGTAGTTTCAGTGATATTGTGATGAGTCAGTGGTAAATTGCTTTTATCTATATAAATGTAGCTTAATCACATTTGAAAAGTACAATTAATATTGGAAAATTAAATAGTATACACTATTTTATGCTTTAGCATAAAAAGAAGTCTTTCTAGTTTTTCATTGTGTTTTTCTGATTTTTTATATTTACTGAATAATAACAGCATATAAAACAGGAGTGTTATTTTAACAGTGAACATTTTACCTTCAATAGTACATGAAATTATAGCATAAAGTTGGTAAACTCCGAATTACTAAGTAGTATAAAATACTAATTTATTTATGTAAATGATGAATAAAATTTTACACTTCTTCCACTTGGTGTCAGTGATAAAAAAAATTAAGCTCATAGATAACATTTTTCAAGGCATTTGGAGTTCCTGTGTGGTGGAGTGGATTATGAAATTTTCATATTGAATTTCAAATACTAGGAATATCTGAAAATGCAACATTGAAATTACTGAAATTTCATTGAATGTTATTTAAATACCTTTCTCAATAGCAGAGCTTCTGTGATCAACATCCAAAGACACTGTACTATCTCTAGATTCACTTTCCTTCACAGCACTGTTTTCTGGACTTGAGTTGTGATCCACATGATTCTGAAGTTGATTTGAATGTTCTATGTCACATAAACTTTGTAATTCACTTTCTTTGTTTTTCACTTCACTTTCATTAATATCACCAGTTGCGTTTACATCCGTCGAGACTTCTATATTGGTTTCCTTTGGATGGTTTTTATCCTCACTTTTTTCGTCTCCTTTGATGTGACATTCCGGCAGGGAAGGATTTTCCGTAATCCTTTTATCATCCATTTTTCCAATCTAATTGGAATTAGTGGCCTCAAACCTTAACATAGATCTGAAATTTGATAAAAATTGCTATTAACAAACTATCCAAAACAAATAATCTCTGCACCGGCGAAGATTTTTAGGTTATAATCTGTATTAGTTTCAATAGTTCTGATAAAAAAGGTGGAAAATTTGCTACAAGTCTGTTATAAATAATAAAAAAAAATGATTAATTATTTAAATAAAAATAAGGTTGAACTATATTAATCTACAGATGATTTTAGGTGACGCTCAACGAAAACCTCTAGCCACATAATCCCGCGCTTATTCATTTACAATTTTATTATTCTAGTATACATTACTTAAATAAGGTAAATGTTCCCTATGGATACACTGATATTTGAAGTGTAAATGAATTAATAAAATATCATTGTTTGTTGTATTTATAATATACATGAATGCAATAAAGATGCTTTAGCAAGTTTCTTTGTAAGTATAAGAAAAAGTAAAAGGTCCCTAACAAATGAAATAATAAAGTCAGGAAAAAAAAGAAATAACTTTAATATTAATAGCAATAAATACATTTGAATATTAAAACTACTCACGTAAAAGAGAAAATATTGAAGATCACTAGAAAGCACAACAAACGTCCACCATTTTGGAATCAACCTACCTCATACGGTCATACCTTTGCAATTTGTTGCGGATGTTCATGTTTCAAACAAATTAACATCTTATAAATAATTTAGTTTTAGAGTTTCGTATTAAAAACATATTTGTATCTCAAAATAATGTAAACATGTTGAAAATATTTCGCAATAGTATTTATTTGGATTTTTATATTTTAATAGATTATAAAGTGATCAATGCAGAAGCAAAAACTTCATGTCAATGTTGGTACAACTATCTACAATAAGCGCTTTAATCCGTAGACAGTAGATTTTTCTCTGTCAACACTTTATGCTATATGCATTTCAATCGTTAATAATGTGTGTAGGATACTGTATTTCTTCAAAATATATAAGGACAAATATTAACAAGATTTATTTAAACTGTTGCACTCGACGCTCCAAGCCTGACGGTCGCCTAGCGCCCCGCAACGACCCGCTAACGTAGTCCGATCGTACCGTGCAGCTACCGCAATATTGATTGCTTTGTTTTATTGCTCTTTGAAAAGCATTTCTCAGACGTCATTTTGTAAATCCACTCTCGGGTGGTGGCTTGCGCAGGTTAGCCCCATCTGCCCGCGGTTCCCCTTCCGGAAATCGTCTACAGTCGGCCTTGGGTAGAGCTCTAGTCAACGTAGACTAATGCGATTGGACTAAGTCCCCGTGTAGATATAATTATTTTTAAGCACACATCTAAAAGTGTGCATGATAAGATTCACATTTTGGCGCACTAGGGATACGCACCTAGGTCCTTTCCTGTCTATAGCCTTTAGGGGTGGATGTTAGATCACACACCTCGGCATCCCACCGGCGGCCACTTCGCAACAGGATATGAGATTGAAAAAAATTGAAAGAGAGAAAAGATGGACGCGATCCTCGCGAATCAGACGTCGCACTCAGAAATGTCCCACACGCTATCGGGTATCCCGACAGTCTCCAGGCCTCCTCTAGGGACTTATCAACTTCCGACGAAACAGCAACGTCGTCTTCGGGGCTCTGAAATGGAGTGCGAATCTCCTCAGTCCTCTGGAAACTCCCGCAACACCGGCTTCGCCCTTGTAGAGAAGTCGAAAAGAAGCGAAACGCTTCCTCTAAACCAGAGATTATTAGAAAAACTGCATAACCTTTACAGATCCCGACCTTAAAGAGATGATACTACGCGCGGATGCCTATGTCGCCGCTCAAAAAGCAAAGCAAACCGCCGCCATCTCACGTCAAGCCAACGCGGCCTCGCGGCAAACACCCGCTGCCTCACAGCGGAAAGGCCTTGCCGACTCACGTCAAGCTCCCGTTCACTTACGACAAGCCTCTGCCGCCTCTAGGCAATCCCAAGCTGCCTCACAGCAAGTCCCCGCTGCTTTACAGTGAGCCCCAGTCATAACTCAACAAGCCCCAACAGGCGAAAGATAAATGGCCACAAGTATCGCCGGCTTTGTCTAATAACATCCCTTTTAACGCTATCTCTACTACGAACGGCATTAAGTTCCAGCTTGAAAAGTCCGACGCTCATCGCAAGATAACTAGTTGCTTGTAATCTATCGGCGTGCTTTCACACCTATACTCTAGCAGAAGATAATTCCCTAAAGAAATCCCTGTCGAGGATAACAAAGCCGACCTGCTCGCAAGAAACCTGCCGATCTTATCCGTAAACCAAATCTATAGTGGGCGCACAAAGGCGCCTTTTTTTTACATGTGGAAATGCCTAACGCATACCAGCCTTCACGGGGGGAAAGACGGGTTATGTCGCACTTGCACAGACTAAAACCCTATGGTGCTCCGCCATCGCCGCATGTTAGCAGGGCCATGGGAACGCTCACGCACACATCCACGACCCTACCGGCGCTGGCCGCCTATCATTGGTGGTCCTTCCTCGGGAGAGGACAGCTCTCCTCTCTCCTTCCTACTAATGCGCGCCGGAACATGCGACGCACCTTCCAACACGACCTCCCTTTGTTAGACTGACGCCACAGGCCGGCATGTGGGCCCCTCTTAGCTTCACTGTGGGTGACAAAGCCACAGTTACTAAGCCCCCCCGCCACGACAAGGCGAGAACCCATTGGGGGGACACAAAGGCGCCCTATAACATGGTGCTCATCACTCCTGAGCGCTCCACAGCAGGAAATCTCTGTATGACACCACACTGTGCCCATCACCCTGAGACATAAGTTCTTAAGTCTTATATACCCAGTGATTACGTTACCTCACAGTGCCCTTCAAACCAAAACACAGTAATGTTTGCACACTACTGCTTTACGGCAGAATAACGGGCCCTAGGGTGGTACCTACCTAGACGGATTCCTGCATAGGAATCCTACCATCATCACTACCCACTTTACATTTCCACCCAACATATACCAAGACGTCACTTAATCACTTCACCTAGTCAGTGAAAAGTCCGGTTAATACTTGATTCGTCCTCGTATATTCAGGCAGTAGGTATAGTTGTGGATTTTTTTAATGTAAAGGAGAGTGATTTTTTCTGATTCTGATCACCATAAATATGACATCGATTTAGTGCATTACAAAATGTTTACCGTGTCTTAGACGTCGCAGAATATTATGATTAATTCACAGAATGTATCTTTCTTTCTAAAATTCGACTGTATTTCTCTTTAAAATAGCTCCGAAATTAAGTTCTGCCGTTCTAACTACTAGTCGGACACTGCCGAGGAGCTTTGCGGGACGTTTTGGTGATACCTACAAAACCGCCGTATAGGAAAAGAACGAATGAATTTAATTATTGAAAAATGTTTTATTTCGGATACGTCTAAGATAAAATGATTATATACTTTTTATTTAAAAATTGATCTTTTTAGATTTATCATAATCATCTGTTATAATATTTTGTAGTAACTTAAAATTTTAGAACGTACAGTGGACCTGTTTCCTTATGCTGTTTCTTTGCTTCTAATATATTATTGTAGGGATTGGTAAAAGCATTCACTACTCGGTTTTTTATTGGTTGTTAATTATGTGCCTATTTACTTCTCCAATTGCATTGCTGAATAGTAACATTAAGAGTTGTCAAACTTCCTTACTTATTATGGCGGGTTCGTGTTTTTTCAAGCTCAAATACGAAATGAGTAGTTATGTACGCCGCTCGGGCGGCGACATTGACAGCGATTTGTCGAATATTCTCGTTCGCCATTTTGTGAATGTTATGGAATTTCATGTTAAGTAATCACCGTGTGATCATCTTAGAGGAAACAAATTTGGTGTAAGTACAACTTTGTTCTATGGGTCAAACCGGCTCCGAGTGTTATTAAAAATTATTTCTATTTGTGTGTGTTACGGTGATATTAGTGTTTTATCATGACTATTTTGTTTCTCTTTTTTAATCAGGCGATTTTTTACGCTCTTTACACAACCAGTATACACATACCTTTACGATGTTTGATTTCTAGGATTGGAAACTATGTCTGACAAAACCACCGTTGGGAAGACAGCACTGAAGCGACATGAAGTTGCTAGACCGATACATATACAAAGGCTGGAAGCCGCCCTAGATATTAGACCTTTCGTGACCCAGGTGGAAAATGTTCTGAATTCCGATGGCGGGAGTGACAGTGAAGAAGATTCTGATGTTAAGCCCTTTGAAAATGAAATGACTAGGGGTGACAAGATAATGCATGGGATTATAACTACAAAACAAGGTAAACAAGAATTTTGGTCTCCTTTTTTAACTGGAATTAAATGTCAACAAACAACAGCACACAGTCCATCTAATGGTAAGTATATGCTGTGGCTCTAAAACACCAACATCTGTAACAAATGTGTCTGTTGAGAGCATTATGGAACTTGTCATTTGCCCCCTTCAATTAGGGTTATTTGATATATCTCCTTTCTACCGTTATTATTTGAAAGTGTAGTCTCTTCTATGTTGATCTTATCCATTTATATACAGCCAGTGATATTGTTTAACCATGGCTCCACTGAAATAACATTTATCTAGATATTAAAACTATGAAGTCATTTATCACTTAAAAATTTAAAATAAAGCTGCTTTATTTTGATCAGCATCATTAGATGCTTTATTTGGATCAGCCTCATTAGATGCTTTATTTCAATCAGCATCATTAGATGCTTTATTTGAATAATTATGCACTTATGAATAGAGAATTAAGTCAGTCTAAGTGACATTTACAGAATTGACAAAATTGCTACTACAGTCCAATTGGACATGGGCCACCATTTCGTCTGTCTCCATTCAAGTTCTGCACAGAGAGCTATCCATAGTAATTAAAGCAAACATATTTGTTATCAGATCCATGTTCTGTTGTTGCGTTACTAACCATTCTAATTTGGGGATTATTCAGACAAAGCACCTTGGAGATGTAATTGTTAAAGAATGATCTTTAATTGCTTAGTTTTAAAAATACCAATTCTTTTATTACAGAGCGTCAAAGTGATCGCCTAAGACTATACAACTTGGCTTCCGTTGGTGAGGAGCGGGAATGGCTACGTGATATTTTGCTGTCCTCAAGCAATGAAACTAGTAGTGATGACGATACACCAGTTGGCAAAGAGATAAAGATAAAAAGGCTCTTAAAGGAGAGATATTATCACAATAAATATGCTAAGAAATATTATAAAGATCCAGGGGTAAGTTTTAACTAAAAATTAAAGAATATGTTTTAATATACATGGATAATTTTTCTCTATGATTTTAATATTAACCTGAGCATTTTGATTAACAGTTTTTTAGACATAGTAACAACATTTTATATAGAAATTAATTGTAGTGGTATAAATATGTAATGAAATATATTGTAGTGGTGGGTACCAACCCAGGGTTAGTTATTCTGCCGTGAAGCAGTCATTTGTAAACATTACTGTGTTTTGGTTTGAAGAGCCCTGAGAGCTAGCGTAATCACTGGGCATATGAGACTTAAGAACTGATGTGAAGAGACATTGAGGTCGTCGGGCAATGGGTGCAGTGTAGTGCCACACAGAAATGATTTGGGTGACACAGCATTTGTTATTGGCAGAGGTTGCACTTACTATCAGGTGAACATTCTGCTTGTGTCATCACTATATCCAATAAAAAAAATTAAAAATGTTCATCAGACAAGCCACATGTCCACAACTTTAAAGAAAAGTTTAAGTAAGCTTTATTTTATTTAAATAGCTAAAAAAAAGCTAACTGCATAATGTGGAGCAAGTGAGGTTGACTTTAATTTACGTCTAGCTAATCAATTCAATGAATGAATAATAATTCATAAGGATTAACATTTTTACAGAATTCGCGATACATGTATTATGGTGCGGGCCTTCTATCCACTATTGATAGATATCCTGAGAGGCGCGTCAGCCGTCCTTTGCCACCACCGCCTGCTTCTAGAGGTCGCCGAGGTCGTCCAGCAGATAGAGGTGCAATTAGAGGTGCACAAAAAGCAAGGAGAGGACGGATCAGGGATGGCCGGGGAGGTTTAACAGAAGGCAATGATATGGTTAGTGTACTAGTAGTTTAATATTACTAAATAGTAATTCAATTATCTAAATATGAAGAAAATATGTCTTGATGTTCCTTAGCCTGATGGTGTTGACTGGGAGGAACAGCTGCGTAATTTGAAGGAAGAAAATGACACTGATGAGTTTACTATTGTAGAAAAAGCAGGAGTGAGGTATGTTATAATTTTTTATAAGATGTAGATAATTGATTTGGAAAAACATGGGTAATAATAGTACATAAATTTTAATAAATTTGTAATTAAAGATAGATTTACTTGACAATGAAGAATTTGTTTTATTCATTACTGCTGTTCTGTATTCCTGTAATACACTAATGGGCATTTTTAATTCTAGAGGACGAAAAAAATTATCTGCTTTGAAGAGTCCTGAAGCGTTGACGGCGCGTCGTCGTCGACATTGGCAGCTCCTGGTAAAGAAGGAGCTGGGAAAAGTGCAGCGCGCCCGTAGCGCCGCGCACCGGGAAATGGTGCTGCACAGCAAGCGGCTGGCCACTCTCTGCTGCAAGCACTGGCGCCACGTCGCCATGCAGGTGGGTCGGCGCGGCGAGTGACTGCTGGTCCAGTGCAGCTGTGCCTGTTGGTGCACACAGAGAGCTGGGCAAATTGTATATAATATTTTGTCGGCACGGTTGGCGCAATGACCCTTGGCTTCTGCGCCCCGGGTAGTGGGTTTGATTCCCCCAAGGAACAAATATTTGTATGGCCTACAAGTAGTTTTTTTTGTTCCGAGTTGTGTGTTTAAAGAGCAAAAGAACATATTCCCCAATTTTTCCCGAGCTTCAATTCTTATTTGTTTTAGCTTTTTGTCGAAAGCTCTTTTTCAAATCATATTTAGTTTAAGGCACTTAATTATCATTACAAATTTGGTTAATTTTATGTAATTATTGAAATATGTTTTAACATTTGTCCTCAGTCACAAAAGAACATGAAAGAGACGGTGTGGCGCTGCAAGCGGCTCAGTCGAGAGATGCAGGCCTACTGGCGGCGATATGATCGCGCGGAGAGAGAAACACGGCGCCGTATGGAACGGGAGGCAGAAGAACAGAGAAAAGTATTGTGTTTCTGTATTATTATGTTTTCATATAATTATACCTAATACTAATATTAATAATAATTAAACGTTTGTTTCTGTTCAGACGAAACAAACATAAAAGGAACCGTTTAGTTATAATGATTTTTTTGAAAACAGACTAATTGTAATTTACTTTAGTTATAAATAACTTTCTACAGTATTTCAGTTAGTAAAATGTTTACTAATAAAAGTACCTGTAAATGATTTTATTCATTTTTGTAATTGTGGTCATCAAATATGTTTGTTTTGATTTATATTAACATATTTATTAACCTCGTAGATGGATGTAGAACTGATGGAAGCTAAACGCCAGCGACGCAAATTAAATTTCCTCATCACCCAAACAGAGCTGTATGCGCATTTTATGCAAAAGAAATTAAATGCTGGAGATGATGGAGATAGTGGTACGGATCGTATACTGAGACAACTGGACGAAGACAGGGATCCGAGGCTGGCTGCTATCGATAATTATGATAGGTAAGTAGAAATTGTTACTAGTATATTCTGGTTTGTCACTGGTGTGACTGTATGTATGTGTAATTTGGGATCACATCTATTGATGTCCTCCTGGCCGATTTTCGACCATGGCAGCAACTACCGAATACTTTTACTTACTAAGTTATCTATTGTGCAATAGATAATATAGTGCCACAAATGTACGCGCAAATACAAGGGCACTCACTCGTTCTAACCATCCGTGCCTGATGGTTCCGCAAGTATCACCCGATAAGATCGGAGGAAGGTTAGGATGCAGTGTTAGAGACACAAGGATAATCACCACGCACCAGACCTGAAAACTAACAATTTGTGTTTGTGCAAAACAAATGATGGCTTCAGCTGGGATTTGGATTGATTTATTATATTAGTTTCAGTGCATACTAGTTATTAATTCTTATCTATGCAGATGTTCTCATGCTATTAAGTTTCATTAGTGACATATCATGTGATAGATGTGAATAAACATTATTACCATAGTAGAATGGGTACAAGGGATTGAACACAGTAAATATGTGTATAATGGAATTGGAGAGAAATCTTTGATCTGCAATGGCTTTTATGAATTTTAATAATATCGTGAATTATGTATCTGCAAACTGGTTGAAATTACAAGTACATAATTTCTAATCCAACACTACGTTACTTTTATGCACTGTTTACTATGAAGTCTCTAATACATTTTACAAACAATCACAACAGCATGATGAAAATTAATTAATAAAATGAACACCTTCTGTGGGTGTAGGATTCCAATGCAAAACTTCATCTTGCCAGTGCCTGCAACTAGACAACTGCAGGGCTAGTTATTTAGACTGATGGGCGCAGTGCAACAGAAAGAACAGAAATTAACCCTTGACTTTGAAATTGTCGGGAATTCGCAAACCCTAGGTGGTAGTTACCTAGACGGACTCCTGCATAGTAATCCTACCGGCAGTGAAATATGAATAAACATGAGTATAGTTGTCGGCTCGGTTGGCGCAGTGGTTAAGCCCTTGGCCTTTGTATGGTCTACAGATAGTTGTTCCGGATCTGGGTGGTTTGCGCATGTGGAACTTATGTCTTCAAAACGTACCCTCGACTCAGGAGAAATCCTACTGTGGGGCATCGTTTTTTTTTTTTAATAAAAGATAAGTTAAGGATGTGGGCGGGTATGCGTGCAGCGAGGCGATGAAGGCGCGCGCGTCGCGCAACGCCCGCGAGGCGCTGCGGGCGGAGCGCGCGCGCACGCGGCTGCTGGGCGCGGGGGGCGCGGCGGGCGCGGCGCTCGGCGACCACGACCAGCCCGCCATCTTCCGCGGCACGCTCAAGGGCTACCAGCTCAAGGGCATGAACTGGCTCGCCAACCTCTACGATCAGGTACGGAGGATCTTTTTAAACTGAACGCTTTAGAACACGATCATACGATTGATGAACTATAACTTTTTTTTTTTTATAAAATAGGGGGCAAACGAGTAGGTGGCTCTAGTGATGGTAAGTGATCACCGCCGCTCATGAACACCTACAATACCAGAGGAATAGCAGATGCATTGCCGGCCTTAGAATTAATAAGTATGTATGGATAGTGAAACTACTATGGGTTTGCTGGTGCAACATTCCGCATGAGAACAGACTTCATTAAAATTTCAAAATATAAAAGTATTAAGTGCGGAATTCATTGTACAATACAATGGTTACATAATAGTGGGTAATCTTTCTATCGGATGGAAGCAGACTGGCCGAGGTACACTCGTTCGAGAGGTATATATAGGTAAATCTTACGGCCTCCTTTTATAAATTATAAATAAGAAATTAAGGCTTTAGAGAATCTACCACTCCATCTCATCCCGTGAGTGTTGTAAATGTCGACAGAAGGAAAATTAAAACCAGAAGATGGGCAGTATCTGCCTGGAACATCTGAATAAATAAACTGCGGTTGCCATCCTGCCTGCCGAACGTGTCAGTAACTATGGCATCCCCACAAAATGAGAGCTACAATATGGGGAAGGCATACATTTAGCAGTGGACTAGTGATAGGCTGAAATGAGGATGATGATGTAAGAAATACTCGTTGGTTCGTTTGTCCAGTTACATATTAGCTTACATAAATATAAATTTTAATTTATTTCAAACGCGTCACTAACAGGTAGTTAGTGCATATTTATATTTGGGCAATTTGTCCGGCAGGGCATCAGCGGCATCCTGGCGGACGAGATGGGCTTGGGCAAGACGGTGCAGTGCATCGCGTTCCTGTGCCACGTGGCGGAGCGGCTGGGCGTGTGGGGGCCCTTCCTCGTGGTGTCGCCCGCCTCCACGCTGCACAACTGGCAGCAGGAGATGCAGCGCTTCGCGCCCGACTTCAAAGTGGTCAGTGCACACCTTCCAACGAAACTTTGGATTTAGGTCGTTTTTTTTTTTATAGAATAGGAGGCAAACGAGCAGGTGGCTCACGTGATGGTAAGTGATCACCGCCGCCCATGAACACCTACAATACCAGAGGAATAGCAGATGCGTTGGTCGTCTTTTAAAATTAACCTAGGATCTCTTT
The DNA here is from genome assembly GCA_019845155.1 of Luehdorfia chinensis. Classification (NCBI taxonomy): domain Eukaryota; kingdom Metazoa; phylum Arthropoda; class Insecta; order Lepidoptera; family Papilionidae; genus Luehdorfia; species Luehdorfia chinensis. The sequence goes on from JAHVAK010000612.1 coordinate 2,020,246, forward strand.
GCTTTTCCCAATAATGAGTGTCCTCTCTCCATCTACAGTATGCATGGTATCTGTCTGCTGAATTTAACAGACTGAGGGACAGAGAGAGTTACTTTCACATTTATAATGTTAGTACGGATGTCCACCTTGTCATTTCGATGGTCTTATACATTTCTTTATTTTTAAAACGATGACTGTCACTAAGATTTCTCCTGTGTTGTGGGTGTATTATAATTGCACATGCACAACGCAACCATCCCAAAAACTAACTATTTGTGTTTTTGCCCAAAAGTTGGCTCTGAAGGGGATTCGAACCTAGGACAAGCGGCGTAGAAGTTAGGTGCTCGACCACTTGACCACGCGGTCGTCTTAGTTATTGATAAGAACTATAATATATACACATAATTTGTTCATTGGTATAAATTTTCTATTAACTGATATAGACAATTATCATAAGTAAGTTGATCATATTAAGCTGCGCGCAGGGTTATTCAACATTCAAGAATGTGTACTTAGTTCATTCGATTAGTCCTCCCACTTTCTTCCTCTCATACCTATTTTTTTTTATATATTAGAAAGTGACGAGACAAGCAAAACGTTCACCTGATGTTAAGTGCAACGTCCGACCATAACCGGTTTTGTGTCACCCCAAATAAATGTTTCTGCGTGGCACCAAACTGCGCCTGTCCACCTGAAACATCTGTTCTTAAGTCTTATATGCCCAATAATCACGCAAGCTCATAGTGCTCTTCAGACCGAAACACAGTAATGTTTGTGCACTACTGCTTCGCAGTAGAATAACCAGCTCTCGGGTGGTATGCATGTATCTGCACCACAGAAGGTGTTGTTCTGTGATCCGCACGAACTTCACAATTATTACAAATCAACTATACTTAATAATATTTTATTTGTGACTCATTTTTTATAAACTAAAGTATGGGGTCCAAATTAAAATGATGTTTATAACTTACTTTGATTTTTTTCACATAATATATTTTTCACAATTGCTTCAAAACTTACAGGTTCCATACTGGGGAAGTCCGAGCGAACGAAAGATCTTACGTCAGTTCTGGGAGCGTAAGGACCTGCACACACGTCAAGCGGCCTTCCACGTCGTTGTGACGTCGTACCAGATTGTTGTCTCCGACCTCAAATACCTCAACAGAGTATCTTGGCAGTACATGATATTGGATGAGGCACAGGCAATAAAGAGCTCCGCTAGTATGAGGTGGAAGTTATTGCTGGGGTTCAGTTGCAGAAATAGACTTCTGTTATCTGGTTTGTAACAATATATTAGCATTAAATATGTTTTAATATGTGTTTTTCCGCTTGGTGGCGGCGTAAGAAAATCTGCTACCCCTCTTTTAATTGAAACGATTCTCCACAGTAGGATTTCTCCCGTATGGTGTGTGTGTTTTACAGACATAAATTTCACATTCACAACACAACCAAATCTGAAAATTAACAATTTGTGTTTTGACACAAATGTTGGCACGCGCGTAGAAGTCTTGTACTTTGACCATTAGAATCGCGGTCTTCTTATTCTTCTTCTCTTGAATTGATGGCTCCATCATTTTACTGATGATTCTCTGCCAATGTCAAGGTTGAAGAATACAAGGGAAAGTTTGATTAAAATGGATTTTTTTTTTAGTTTAGTTATTACTTTAGTTAATTATTAAAAGTTATAATATAAACATATAACAGGGGGAGAGAAATAAACACACAAATATACATATACTATAAAAATATTAAAAACCTAAAAGTCACATAAGATTGATATTGTTAATCATAATTTCATATAGAACACGCGGTCGTTTACCTTACAATTTATAATTTGTTTGTTTTTTGAACAGGTACTCCTATACAAAATAGTATGGCGGAGTTGTGGGCATTGCTGCACTTCATAATGCCGACGCTTTTCGACTCGCACGACGAGTTCAACGAGTGGTTCTCTAAGGATATTGAGAGTCATGCCGAAAACAAGAGCACTATTGACGAGAGTAAGTTGTACGAAAACTATCCATTAAACATTAAAGGAAGCATCTTATATTCTTTTATTTATTGGGGAAAGTGACGAGACATAAAAAACATTCACCCAATGGTAATAAGTGTGCCTATAATAAGTTCTGTGTTACTCAGAATTTCTGTTTGATATATTTCTGTTATCTGTGTGATATAACACTAACACACCTCACCCTGAGACATCAGTTTTTAATTCTAATATGCTTAGTAATTACATCAGCTTTCAGTGCTCTTCAGACTGAAACACAGTAAAGTTTGCACTACTGCTTCACGACAGAACTTAACTGCTTAACTGGGTAGTCGCCCTGCGGTTGTACCTACCTACACGGATTCCTGCCCAAGAATCCTACAACCACCATGTTATATTCAAGTAACAGTTATTGGTAACAGATACTAATCATCTTTGCACGACATCTACTAGCGGACTACTAGCCTCTAACATCCGCTAGTTATGGGAATGGTTGTGACTTACTTTTGTAGTAAGGTTTTGGTGTAAGGAAAATGTCTTGTTTGGGAAGCCTTGAAAGTTGCCATACTTTTCTTAAAAAAAATGAAAACACCATTTAGTAGTTTGAAACCTAACTACGAGTATTTTCTGTTTTTTTTTTATATATGTTTAAAAGTCTAGGACATCCATATATTTTAGTCAAATTCATAATTTAAATAAACACTAGAAATAAATAGAAAAAAAGGCATTAACAGGCTTGTAGCTCAAGTAATTACTGTATAAAACATTTTCAGAGCATTTATCGCGTCTCCACATGATTCTGAAACCATTCATGCTTCGACGTATCAAAAAAGACGTGGAGAACGAGTTATCAGATAAAATTGAGATTATGGTTCACTGCCCTCTCACTATAAGGCAGAAACTTTTGTATATAGGTAAGTTTAATTAATTTTTAGAAATAATAATCCAAAAATTATTTTATACACTATGACTACTCTACAATGAATGATGTTTAAACTTGTGCAGTATGTAAGCTTTAATATTTTGTTTCAGCTTTAAAAAAGAAAATAAAAATCGAAGAACTGCTCCATTACTCAGTAGGAGCGGAGACTGGTCACAATGTAGATAAGAATTTTACCTCAAATCTTATGAATTTAGTTATGCAATTTAGAAAGGTAATATTTCTTACTTGTAATTAAATCACTGCTATTATCAATCACTTATTGAATAACTTGATGCATTATGTTCAATTTTTTTTTAATAAAAAATTAAATTAAATGAAATGATCAAGTCTTTTGGTAACAGTCACATTCTATAACTTCGCATTAGAATGTTTTGAATAGCAATGTACTTCACTCGTCAGGCATTACTTGGCTAAGTTGTTTCATATGCACACTGCTGAACATAGGTTTCCCCCATAGATCGCCACAAAAGTCTGTAGCGTTCATTTTGGGGGGATTTTGCCATAGTTGCCACGCTTGGCAGGCGGGTTGGCAACCGCAGTTTATTTATTCAGTTGTTCCAGGAAGATGCTGTTGCCCATCTCCTGGTTTTAATTTCCCTCTGTCGACTTTTACGAAACCCGTGGGACGAGATGCGGTGGTACATTCTCTTGCGCCGCCACCACAAGGCGTATCTTTAGCGTTGCAAGTCTATTACTGTAATTTACAGCAACGCTCAAACCATTTCATGAACTCTCAAAATATTTATTTTCAGGTATGCAACCACCCCGAATTGTTCGAAAGGCGTGACGTTAAATCACCATTTGCAATGCAAGTTGACGACTACCATATGCCGAAATTAGTAGCGGAGGAGGGCATATTGCTTCACTGTATACCTTCCAAACGGCATCTTCTGTACAACAAACTGTCTATTCTGACACCAGAGTATGTGCACAGGAGTGTGAATGACGGTAATGATGCGACTCGATGGTTTAGTTTCACAAGATTCATGGATTTGTCCCCAACGGAGTTGCACAGGATTATGTTGTGTGGCTGGTTGCTTGCGTAAGTTACATTAATATTTGTTTTATTACGTGAAGCTATTGAAATCTATTTGTCCACCGTCAGAATTTTTCATGTCCTTATTTTTCCGCAAGGCATTGAACGTTCTTTATAATCGTCTTTTAACTTTTTTGCCACAGCAATATCGTTTTTAGCCGGACAGTCACCTTGCAGGGCATCCCGCAAATAGTCTTGACTAATTTCGCTATTTGGGCGATTTATGTTGTCACTATAACTTAGGTACCTTATTTCCTAGCTAGGAGAAATTGAAAGAAACTAGCAGTGAAAAAAAACCTAATCATCACCATATGTAACACTGGAAACTACAAATATTGTGAATGTCTAAAGACTTGATTAAAATTACTTGGATTAGACTTATAAAAAGGCGAAATATATTTATGTGTATCACAGTAAGAAAATTATTGTACTTATTAATTAAATAATGATCAACAGAGTTGTTTAAAATTCGCAGATTTATTGAGCTGCGAATATCATTTACAAATACTTTTTTATAATAACATATGCCCATTTATTTCAAATTGAAACTGCTTTATACTTGTTTAAACTCTTAATACTGTAATTGTAGATTAAATGTGTTGAATGCGCTAATACCAGGAAATATTAATATAGTTTAAAAAGTATTTTGCATTAGGTAGCCCATTTATTGAGGTAGGTAAGTAAAACTTCATGCCTTATATTAAGCCAATAACCTAACATTGCCGAGAAGCGCCAAACGGTGAATACCCGCGCAGTCATCTAGTTAGCTTATTTTACGCGGGGGAAACCGCGGGGCACGGCTAATAATTAACAGATATGTCAATATTGAAGAAAATAATTACTTTCAGGATACAACATATAGAGCAAAGCCAAGAGAAATTCGAGAAGCTACGCCACAGAAGGCAATGGTGGCGTCACAAAACTGACATTCCTGTGAAACAAGAGGCAGAGGAGGAACAAACAGATATACCATTATGTTACTATGATGAAGTGAACAAAAAACATCTGCTACTGGTTTGTCCTGACGCTGATGTCTTGAAGCAGAGGAAGCATGACAGTTTGTTGTGGAGAGAGTTGCTATTCACGGATCCTCTTTGGGTCGAAGGTAATTACAAAAGTATACGTAAGACTACTATATTCAAACTTATATTTTTAAGCGGCAATAGCCGTCGAGGTTTACGGTACGGAGGAGTTAGTACTACGGACTGCGAAACATGAAGTCGCAGGATCGAGCCTGCCATTCGACTATGGTCGTGACCACATCTCCTAGCACAAGCTTTTAAGTTTAGTTGGAGTGGTTAACAGGAATAGTATTCTTCAAAAATCTTCCAGTTAATTTAAAATTTTCTTTATCATGTAATTCATTTATTCACTTCAAACTTTGGATCAACTGTGGCCTGTTTAGCGTTAAGTACAATGGAATTATCATAAATTCAAATTCAAAATGTTTATTGCATTCATAATTAAAAGATGTATTGCTCATTATTATCACATTATGAAACCCTGTTTTAGGGCATTGCAAATCATATTTATGTTGCTCAAACATCTAACAAATATTTACGTAATAATTAAAATTATAAAATAAAATAAAAAATGTAAGTCCGATAACATCAATAATCACATTTATATAAACAAAACATAATATTCAACACTCCATAATTTTTTTTTATTTTTAATTCAAAAATGGATTTATTTGTTTATATAATAATACATTAAATTATAGATTTTTGACCGGACATGTAATTTCCCCTTCCCCTCCTCCATACCTTGAATGAACCCACTTATTATTTACTTCTGTCTTTCCACAATAGAATTCAGGAAGTCTGACCACTAATGCGGTCGTGGACCACACGCGAACTAACGCGTACTTCTGTTAATTATCACATCAATAATTTTGCCAGGTGGTCCATTCTACGCCCACACAGAACATGCTATACATTATATGGCCGAAACTATAGAGCATCGCGCATTGCGATCGAGAAATTTGAAGTCAACAGAAGGACAGGTAAGCTTAATGTTATTTTTTTTTGTACACATCAAGTGCTATTTTTAAACTCTAGTTGATATCATCCCACGGATTCCGTTTTGTTATTACCCGACTGCCCCAGGAAGAGGGTAATGTCTTCCGTGAGTTGTGTCCATTTCTTTGGCGCGTGTTGAAACTGCTTTTTAGATTTTAACATATGAGGAGTTGTTACATTCGTCTTAGTTGTGAGAGTGACATATTTAAATATGGCGCCAGGAAATACAAAAATGTACTGAATAAAATATTAATATTGTAGCAACACGATTATCTATGAAAATATAGCCGATAGGTGTTCGGGAGAGTTGAAGAGCACCTACCTCTTTCCTATCAAGGTGTTGGCAATATATTTAGTAGTAGTCAATAAGAACATAATAATCTGACGACCGCGTGGCCTAGTGGTTATCATACCTGACTGCTACTCTGCAGGTCCTGAGTTCGAATCCCAGCTGGAGCTAACTTTTGTGCAAAACACAAATTGTTGGCTTTCGGTTTGTTGTGTCCATCTGGTGGTATTGTGCATGTGAAATGTATGTTGTATGTCTGTGGGGCATCGTTTCTAAAAAACAAAACTAATTGGAGAAAGGGACGAGACGAGAAAAACATTCACCTGATGGTAAGTGCAATGTCCGCCCATAGCAATGCTGTGTCACCCAGTATATTTCCGTGTGGCACAGTACGGCAGAATAACTTAGGAATCCTATCACCAGTAAAATGTTTAATTTAATTTATTTTAATGTATTTGTAACACATTATATATAATTAATAGCTTCTTGTCCATACAAACTTAACTATGCCTATTCTCATACTCTTTCATACACTCAATATACTGAAAAAGTCTAACAAAGTTTTTTCTTTACATATTAATAATACTTCATAAATAAAATTTAAATGTTAAGGTATTGCAGTCGGGTTTCGGTGTTTGATTCTTAATAATTAAGTAAATTGTATGAGAAATTTATTCAAAAGCTGTAAAAGTAAAAGTTTCAGCCTTTAAATGTCCCACTGCTGCGCACAGGCCTCCTCTCATTTCTGAGAGGGTTTTTGGAGCTGGGAAGAATCCGCCATGCGGCTCTAATGCGGGTTGGTTCGAAATATTTTTTATTTTCCAGACATGCAGGTTTCCTCACGATGTTTTCCTGCACCGTCGGGCACGTGGTAAATCAGCACTTAAAATTGCAATTAACAATTTCAGTGGTGCCAGCACCGGGAATCGACCCAGGTCACTCGCGTACTACGAAATTCAAAAGTTGTATCATAAAGGAAATCAGAAAAAAGTCTCGCCTAGAATGTTTTGTTTGCTTACTAATTAAATTTCATAGTACACTGCTGACTTGGGTTCATAGCGCTATGCTGGAAGTACCAACATGGTTAACTGCAGTTTCATTTCTGATATACCACTTTTTTTTTTGTTGGAATCTACAACAGTTGGACACATTTTTAGTCCTTTTCTTTACTTTTTTTAAACATTTTAGTAATCATAAGTATTATTCTCAATTCAACTTCATTTTTGTTCCTTACTGATCAGTGCTTATGAGATGGGGTAATGCATTCGCTTGTATTATAGACAGAGATGCTGAGTGAAATCAAAACCGAAGAAGGTGGGGTAATAGCAGTGGAGCCGCAACCTGTGGAAGCTGCAGAAATGCTTCATGTCGAGCGTCCGCCTGTTACATATCATGATATGCCAACGCCACTGCCTGCATTTCTTTACAGTGTTCAACAGAAGGTACATAATTAAATGTATATGTATACATTGATCTGTTTAAATATTAGGTACATTAATTCTTATGTAGTAATAATTAATTCTTATGTAATACCTATTTGTAGAAAATTGTATCTATGTCCAACTTAAGATATCATAATGGAGATTCGAAATTTGGACAAGAGATGTTCTTGTCGCTGGGGTATAATTTATTGATTTATTGAAACTTTTATGCACTCGTGCTACATATGGCGGACTTCATCATGCCTTAATGCATTGTCTCCTAGTCAACCTTAAGGTAAAGCAGAGGTAAACATAAAAAATATGTGGTGTAAATTGTGATCACAATTTACACCACATATTGGGAAAAAAGATTTAAACAGTTTTGGAAAAAAAGATTTAAAGTCATAGATTATGTATAGATATAGATATTTTCCATCATGCACAGTGACGAGGCGAGCAAATTGTTCACTTGTAAGTACAACGCCTGTCAATTACAAATGCTGTGTCTCTCAGAGCAATCCTGTATGGCCCCACCCTGCGTCCGTCACCTTAAGACATCAGTTCTTAAGTCTTATTTACCCAGTGATTACACTAGCTCTCAGTGCCCTTCAGACAGCAATGTTTGCACACTACTGCTTCACGGAAGAATAACTGGCCCTGCGGTAGTACATACCTAGACGGATTCCGGCTTCCCGCTACTTATATGTAACTGGGTCTCCGGTTTTCGCCACCCACCATACACAACTCGGCAGCATTACGCTGCTTCTTTACGCGAGTTACTTAGTGCTCAATAGCTACAGCTAGTGTGTAGTTACTGTGTGACTATACTGTGTCCATTGTGTGTCGTGTGCAGGTGTGCGCCCACACGCGCATGTCGTTCGCGGCGTCGCGCTCGCACGAGCACCGCGAGGCGCGACACCGGCGCGGCGGCCGCGCGATGGCGCAACTCGTTGCCACCGCGCGCCCGCCCACAGGCTGGGCTTCGTTGCAGGTGCCCGGTGAGTGTGCAGCGGTGTGTGTGTGTGCGTATGTGTGTGCAGCGGTGTGTGTGTGTGTGTGCAGCGGTGCGTGTATGTGTGCAGCGGTGTGCGTGTTCAGCGGTGTGTGTGCAGCGGTGTGTGTGTGCAGCGGTGTGTGTGTGTGCCACGGTGCGTGTTCAGCGGTGTGTGTGTGCAGCGGTGTGTGTGTGCAGCGGTGTGTGTGTGCAGCGGTGTGTGTGTGCAGCTGTGTGTGTGCAGCGGTGTGTGTGTGCAGCGGTGTGTGTGCAACGGAGCGTGTGCAGCGGTGTGCGTGTGAAGCGGTGTGTGTGTGTGCAGCGGTGTGTGTGTGTGTGTGCAGCGGTGTGTGCCGCGAAACCGATGTGGCCGCTGAATGCTGTGCACCTCGTCGCTATGTCGTGCGTGTATGTGGACGGGTTGCGTACCTGCGTCCGTACATGCGTGCGAGCTTGTGTGAGTGTGAGCGTGCATGCATGAGTGCGTACGTGATTGTGTAAGCCCGTGCAAGCTGTGTGCATGCAGCGTGCGTACCTGCGTTACTTTACAATGTGTTTTAGATATTACCATTGATATAAATTAGTACTATTGTTATTTTCTTATATATGCTTTTTATGTTAATAGCTTCGTTACTTTTTTAATTTTTATATACGTTCGAAAAATTTGCTTACATAAAATTTTGTTCAGGTGTCCAATAACAATAAACACACACCTCTATCTTCATCTATTTCTATCGATCACCCGTTTTATTACCCGTATTTCTCCTCCAGTAGTACTGAATGGATTCGACCGTGGTTTTCAGTAGTCTCATTAAACTACAAAACTAAACAAGCGAAGCCGCGGGAAAACCTTCTAAAGAATAAATGTCAATCCATAGTGGAGGAAGATTATAACATCTTGAAATTAATTATTAATACTCTCCATACTCAGATAAAAATCAACTAGTCAGCGATGCGGGTAAACTGACCGTGCTGGACTCACTGTTGAAGAGACTCAAGGAACGGGGCCACAGAGTGTTGATTTATAGTCAAATGACGAAAATGATTGATCTCTTAGAGGTATGTTAAAAGATTTCCTTCGCCATATTGGTTTGTTGCATGTAAAATCGTCATAATCATCAGAGTTAGCCAGTTCATGTTTCAGTGTTTTGTAGTAAATTACTTAGTGGTGATAGAAAATATCGTGAGGAAATCTGTATGTGGAATACAAATATTTCAAGGCACATGTGCACATGTTCTGCAACAATGTCCGCCAACTCGCATAGAAGCGCCGAAGCGAACTTCCCAGCTCACATCTCAGATCAGCCGTGGGAGTTGAAATTACTTTTTTATAATGATTTACGGGAATACTATACATTTAATAAAACTTGATATATAATATATTTAGATACTACGTTATATTTTACTGTTTATAACTCAACGTTTCGAGTGTTTTATAGCACCCATGGTCACGGGAGGTCTGAAGTGATAGAGATTTCGCCCATTGTACCTTTTATTTATTTTTTCCTTTTGTATCTTTTCTTATGGTGTACAATAAAGTGATATTTAATTTAATTTAATTTAATTAGATCCTGACGTCATAGTTAACCCGGGGTACCTTCAGATTTTGTTTATAATATTTGGTCCGAATTACGCAGAATGAGCTTACTGTGTCTAGGAGTGGACTGGAGTCCTGCTGTGGTATTCTTTTTTTCTTGATTTTATTTTATAGTATAAATAATAGGATGCCAAGTCGGCGGTAGTACCCAAGGAAAGGTGAATCTTTTGCAAGGATTTGTGGTCTATCAACGGTGATGTAATTGGTTGGGATGATTCAGAACATGATCACCGACTGCAGACTTCCAGAGCGAAAATAATAATTAAAGGCTAAAGTACCCTGGGTTAACTATCACAGGAACTATGTCAGCTTAGTCCTCCCGTGACCATTTGTTTGGTCAAGGGTGACCATTGTTTTTTTTTAAATATTTATTGTATAAAGTGACGAAACGAGCAAAACGTTCACCTGATTGTAAGTGCAACGTCCGCCCACAACAAATGCTGTGTCACCCAGAATATTTCTGTGTGACACCACACTGCGCCTACTGCACACTACTGCTTCACGGCAGAATAACTGGCCCTGGGGTGGCATAGGAATCCTACTAACAGTGGTGCTGAAAAGCGCTCGAAACGTCGCATTATAAACAGTAAAATAAAATGCAATACAATCCGTAAATTTAGTTTTATTAAATTACTTTTTATATTGACAACTGTGTAACTTTACGGCGAGATACTGCTGTCCGCTCAGTTGATTCTGGGATCGAATCTCGGTCGTTTTCTTGGTCTGAACGTATTGTCTCCATATCTGTAATACAGTGGCCATTCTTTCAATCGTTTCGACCAGGGATTCCTAAACAATGTTCCGCGAAACAAGTATTCCGTTGGATCTGAATAGGTATTCCGCGAAATTTTGAAAGTGAATACAACAGTAGACATTTAAAGATCTTCTACTTTACATCAAATGGCGGGTGATAGCTAAGTGTTCCGCTAAAAAATCAGGATGATAGTCAAGTAGTCCGCAAAAATCTACGGGTTCGCAAAATGTTCCATTGCATAAAAAGTTTGGGAACCCCTGACCACACGTTTGTGTGTTTAGTAAATAATCGTTTCGGTAAGGATTACAATCAAAGACTTACAACCTGAAAGTTGGGAGGACGGACCTCGTGGACGGACCATGAGGTGTTGTCAGCGACTACAAATAATAAAATATTTTTTGTCTTTGCGACATTTTTAGGAATACATGTGGCATCGGAAACACAAGTACATGCGGTTAGATGGCTCCAGCAAGATTTCTGCTCGCCGCGACATGGTTGCAGATTTTCAGGTATTGAAACGTTCGTTGTGTTTATATTGTGAGAGTATAGCATCAAGTGCGTTCCCTGGTGGTGACCCCACATATAATACATTGGGGAACTGTAACCTCCAAGAAAAACAAATTTTATAAATTATATAATCTACATCTGCTATTCCTCTAAGCTTAACTTACGACTCTTAAAAGAACTAAATGTTTAAAAGGGCTGTTTATTTAGAGGTTCTGGTAAAAATATAAAGTTTAAAAATTTTGTCCTTTAAGAAGTTGGTTCGTGATTAATTAGTAAAGAATCATGGCAACATAAATTATTAGTAGATATATATATATATATATATGTATATATATATATATATATATATAATTATATTTCATATTTTTTATTAGTATTATCGTTATTTTTCAGTTAGCTAACTTAGCTGTTTTTTTTTTCTTTCTTCCGTCTGTCTTTATTGCTGCACCTCACCAAAATCTCACCACTCCATGGGTTGACTGGGAGACAATGTTTGTAGGCTAATGCCTTTGTATCCTTTTATTGTAGAAGAAGTAATAAAGGTTGAAATAAATTAATAAATATCATAATTTGGTTTATCATATATCATTTCACAGGCTCGCGCTGATATCTTTGTGTTTTTGCTGTCGACGCGTGCGGGTGGGCTCGGCATTAATCTGACTGCAGCTGATACTGTAAGTAAAATAAACAATTTATACTACTTGATCATTTTAAATCTAACAAGGCAATTACTAAGGACTAATTTTTATAGTTGTTACGTAGTGGTAGCGGCTTAAGAGAATCTACCACCCCATCTCATCTCGTCGTCGTAAAAGTCGACAAAGGGAAAATAAAAACCAGGAGATGGGCAGCAGCATCTTCCTGGAACATCTGAATAAATAAACTGCGGTTGCCAACCTGCCTGCCAAGCGTGGCGACTATGGCGAAATCCCTCCAAAATGAGAGCTACAAACTTTGCAATCATTGGGGGAGGCCTATGTTCAGCAGTGGACTACATAGGCTGAAATGATGATGACGCTAATAGCTATGTCACTCGCTCCACCTGCAGCCAGATGGCGGATCAGTTTGAGATTTATCGCCTCTGCCCCATTTTTATAAGCTTTTAATTTTGACCTACTTTGTGATGTATGATTGAGCTGCCGTAACTTCGGTGACAATGCAATGATATGGTCCCATAGAGCTAGTCTGATAATCGAGCCGGAAGTTGGCCATAGGAACTCGGCAAGATAGCACCGTCATGCTTGAGCTCTCTGGATTGGTTTCGACAAGCACTATAGTCCTAGCAACATTTGGTGTCCACTGATGGACATAGGCCTCACAAATAAAATCTTTTAACAAACATATGATTTATGTTTCAAACTTATTAAGGGCCAAAAGACCACCCCATTTCCGGAACTGAAAATTTATCTAGATGTGGAGCGTCAACATACATAAAAAAGTGGTCCCCGGTTGTCCGTTAATAACTTCAGGCTCGAACAGAGGGAAGGGGGTCAAAAAAATTACCATGAGGGGGGGGGGGGATACTGTGAAGATAACGTGTATAATTTTTTGTGCGAAAAATTTAATTTAATGTGTGTGCTGGGCTGAGGGACCTGATGTATACCTAAAAAAGACTAGCTAGAGAAAAAAGTTTACATAGTCGATCTCGAAATACGAGGGTGGATTGAAAAGTACTCGGCCTAACACAGATCCATTCAATTCTAAAAATCAAATCTACCCACATTATTTAGTTCAGTTCAGACTAGTGTGAAGTTCGAAACGTGTGCGATAATTAGTTGTGATTTTATAAATTTATTAACAAAGTAATCGGTCATAATTTCCGCGAATGGAGCAAATCGAGCAGCGTGCCGTCATTAAGTACCTCCATAAGAAGGGGCTATCATCAAAAGCCATCCATGATGACATGGTCAGTACATTAGGCGATTGTGCTCTGTCATATTCATCCGTCAAAAAATGGATAGCAGAATTTAAGCGTGGTAGAGAGAGTGTGAAAGATGAACCCCGCTCTGGAAGGCCTTCGACGTCAACTACTGACGAAAATATTAAAAAAGTACTTGATTTAATAATGGGAGACCGCAGATTAAAAATTAGAGAGATAGCCGAGATTATAGGCATCTCTTATGAACGAACTCAAAACATCATTGTCAACGAGTTGGGTTTCCACAAGGTGTCTGCGAGGTTGGTTCCGCGACTGCTTTCAGTTGAACAAAAAAGGACGCGATTGACTATTTCACGCGACTGTTTGGAGTTATTTGAAGCCGATGCAGATGATTTTTTGAATCGTTTTGTTACTATGGACGAAACTTGGGTTCATTACTGTACACCGGAAACAAAACAACAATCAAAACAGTGGAGAAGACCTGGTTCACCACCCCCTAAAAAGGCTAAGTCGATTTTGTCGGCAAATAAGGTGATGGCTTCAGTGTTCTGGGACTCGAAAGGTGTGATTATGATTGATTATCTTGAAAGGGGTCAGACTATAAACTCTGATTACTACTGCACCTTACTACGTCGTTTACGAGAGGAAATAAAAGAAAAACGTCGAGGAATGCTCAGAAGAAAAGTCCTGTTTCATCAAGATAACGCCCGTGTTCACACGTCAGTACAGTCAATGGCTGGAATTCACAACTGTGGCTTTGAACTGTTACCGCATCCGCCGTATTCACCTGATCTGGCACCATCAGACTTCTTTCTGTTCCCTAACCTAAAAAAGCACTTGGGAGGTCAAAGATTTTCGACAAACGACGAGGTCAAAGCAGCTGTAGACGCATATTTTGACGCTAAGGAAGAATCATTTTTTTTTAACGGTCTAAATGCTTGGAAGGGGAGGTGGCAAAAGTGTATTGAACTTGATGGTGATTATGTAGAAAAATAAAAATATAACTGATTTAGTATGTGTTTATTTTCTTGGTTAGGCCGAGTACTTTTCAATCCACCCTTGTAGCTCCACTAAAATTACTCAAGATTTTTTTTAAATCTTTCTGTCGACTCCTAATTTAATAATAATTACTTAACTCAGATCATTGAGCACATGGACCCAAGCAACTTCTCGCACTGTCTCACCAGATTCCTGATTTATGATACATAAGGTGTACATTGTACGTGTTATCTTCAGGTGATATTCTACGACTCAGACTGGAACCCCACTGTGGACCAGCAGGCCATGGACCGTGCACATCGACTGGGTCAAACCAAGCAGGTGACGGTGTACCGGCTCATCTGTAAGGGCACCATTGAGGAGCGCATCGTGCAACGTGCCAGGGAAAAGAGCGAGGTGAAGCAGCAATAAATACTCGATACGGAAACCTTATAAAAGTATTTACACATCTCTTACGCAAAATTGTGGTAGACTTCCTATGCAGCATTTCGTTTAGGTGGGTAACACCGCAGTGCCAGTTATTCTGCCGTGAAACAGTGTTTCGGTTAAAAATGGGCACTGAGAGCTAGTGTAACTACGGGGCATATGAGACTTAAGAACTGGTGTTTCAGGGTGATCAGTACTGCGCGGAGCAGTGCTACACCAAAACTGTTATTTATTGTGTATTGAAAAAGAAAACGATTCTCCACAGCAGTACAGACATATTTCACATGCCCAACACAGGCATGCTTCAAAACATAAAAAATTGGATATTCTGCTCTAATGTTGGCTCCGGCTGCGTTTCGAACCCAGGAACCGCGGCGTAGAAGTCAGGTACTCTACCTACTAGGCCACAAGGTCGTCGAAATCGACAGTCAAAAATCGTCGCTATGGACAGACGTTGCTGGATTTCCTCTTCTTCTCGCTGCCTTACATGAAATAATCCCTTCGCCCCTTTACCACACGGTGATCTATATTATTGCTAGCTGAAGCCCACGACTATGTCCGTGTGGATTCAGGTTATTAAAAATACAATGGGAACTCTTTGATTTTTCTGGAATAAAAAGTATCGCATGTCCGTCTCCAGGATGCAAGCATTCGCATTTAGTATGGATTAGTATAGGTGTCAGGCAGAGTCGAACAGCGCCTACCTCTTTCCTACCGAGGTGTCGTAAGAGGCGACTAAGGTATTTTACGGACAGCCTTTATTCGTGCAGAAATACACCATATTATGCAATTGTGTCACTATACTGCTCGTGGGAACGCAAAATTTTTGTCTCGTACCAAAATGGCAGCGACGTGGTTCGTCATTCGTCACGTCTCGTTTCCCGCGAGAACGAAAAGTGGGCTGCGTGAGTGGCCCCTGCCTACCCGTTATATTGGAAAAAGGCGTGACTGTATGTGCGTATGGATTCGTATGGAAGTATGGAATGTCTTTTAATATAACATTTGTAACACAGATTCAAAGGATGGTGATAAGCGGCGGTAACTTTAAGCCGGACACGTTGAAACCGAAAGAAGTCGTGTCGTTGCTGCTGGATGACGAGGAGATAGAGCTCAAGTGTAAGTATGATAATCGGCATACATGTTTTAAGTCGTATGTCCATAGTTATTTTGTTTATTTATGGCTACAGTCGTAACTGGTGGTAGGATTCCTATGCCGGAATCCGCCTACCTAAAGTGGCCTACACTACACACTTCAGTTATTCTACCGACGAACAGTGGTGTGCAGCTACAACTGTTTCGGTTTGAATTGATCGTGACATACGACCAGCTTTGAGCGGGACAGTCCCGTTTTTGTCTTGAGTGCTAAATATTCCGCAAGTGAAATAAAATAGTTGCATATTAAAAAATACCTTATTTTACAGATCGTCAGAAATCTGAGGAGAAGAAATTGATAGAGGAAAGAGAGCGAAAGAGAAAATTGGGAATTCTTTCACCCGTGAGTATATTTGTTAGTATATTTTATGACGACCGCGTTGCCTAGTCATGAGAGTGCCTGACTTCTACGCCACGGGTCCCAGGTTCGAATTGTCCGTTTTCGAGCCTGGTTGTGTGGATTTTACTCGGGTCTCTCACTGCACCCTACTAGCGTACGACCGATCGGAAGCATTTTTGACACTGTAATATCTTGTAGTTGATGGTTTTCGATGGTACTCGGAAGTTATCGCAGGGGTCATGTTAAAGCCATGTTAAGCCAAGGTGATGTTATTATCAAATGGACCATGTTAAACATATGTTTCACTAGTTCAACACGATGATGATGTTTCAAAAGATGTTTCAAAGTTTTGACTATATTTAAATCTGGTTCTGTGTTATAAAGACTTATAATTTATTTAATTAAAATGTTGTCTATTTGATATGTTAACAGCAGCCGGCACCGGTAGAGGCTAAACGGTCCCGCGAGTCCTCCGAGCCGGGCAGTCCTTTGCAGGTGGACGACGACTGTGACTCACTGTCAGTCGATTTGACTCCGCACCCTTCACCTTTACGTAAGAAATTTATATTTAAGTGTTTTATTGCTCTGAATACCGCTTAAGTGGTTTTGTATAAGGTAAGCTATATAGTATATAGAAGTCTCGAGTTTGCTAGGGACGTGGGTGTATTTTTTGATACAAATGTAATTTCTTATTTTAAAAAATAAACAATGTCTTTCACTTTAAATTCGTGCGTTTTACCAACAAAATTCAGATACACACAGCCAGATCGAAAAAAAAAAATTGTGAGTGTATCTAATATGTATGTGTTGAACAACTGCTCAGTATATAAAAAATATTAGGTAATCTATAAGTTAATTAAGAATAACGGAAACGGTGCACGAAAACACTGCACTTAAATTTGAAGTTTAAATTAATTACTCTCATCGCTCCCAAAGAAGTTCACTTCTAAAAAGAGTATAAAGTAAAAAAGAGAGGAGAAACAATAACTAAAAAAATTAACTATATGTTTGTATGTATAATCGATTCGTAGACTTTTGGCGCCAACTCGAAAAGTGGCGGTAGTGTTTTTATTGAATTTTGTAGTTTAAGTGTATATATTTTTAGCATTGTTGTTTAATATTGATAGTTTATCATGAGGCAAGTGCTCGTGAAAGTACATGGTTAAATTCAATTCGAGACCGAAATTGTGTTCAGTTAAAGTTAACTATCATTTTACCGTCGATCGACATGAAGTCTTTGTTATAATTAAATTATTACACGATTGGCAAAAATGGCTCGATTTGGTACCTAATTGGCAGGATCCAAAATAAAGAAAAAGAAATCGATTGTATTTTGTATTTGCAGCTTACACGAACGTGCGCTCCGGCTGGAGCGGCGTGCGCAGCGGACGCGGAGCGCGTCGCGGCCGGCCGCGGGGGTCGCGCCACGCGCTGTCGCGGCGCCCCCCGCCCGCCTCCCCCACGCCGGCGCCCCCGGGCGGCGCGCCGTCCCCCGCGCCCGCCGCCTCCCCTGCCGCGCCCGCCTCGCCCGCCGACAACGTGTCGGCCCTCGCCGCCGGTACTTATTTTTTTTAACCCTCTTCAAAAAAAGGAGGAGGTTCTTAATTCAGTTGTATTTTTTTTATGTTTGTTACCTCAGAAATCCCGACATTTAAAAACCGATTTGGAAAATTCTTATATTACATAATATCCCATATAATTTTGGTCAAGTTCTGATGATGGGATCCATGAGAAAATCGTGAAACTGTTTGGACCTTGCTAAGATAAAATCGGTTTTGTGATTAAATAATTATTATTGAACAGTGACAAAACGTTAACCTATGGTATGGTACCGATGGTAAATGGATCGCCTGCCAAAACAAATGTCGTGTCACCCAAAATCTTGTTATGTGGCACCATACTGCGCTTATCGCCCTGAGGCATTAGTTTTTAAGTATCGTATTTTAATTAATTATACTAGCTAACCCTTTTCCCCGAAAAAGTAATGTTTGCACACTAATTCCTTACAGATGAATAAATAACCCTGCGGTGGTAAATACCTAGACGGATTCTTATATAGAAATGTAGGATTTCTATATAAGTATCCGCGAAGGTATCACTATCGTCACTAGTGTTATTACAGCGACATTTAGTGTGCAAGTACAGCTACAAAGTGGAGAGAAAAGAAGACAAGCTCATATACATACTCCACTTTATATACCTACACCGTAGTCCTAGGGTTGTCAGATCTGACCTAAAAGTGTGACGCGGAAAAATTATATTAGAAGAAACGTAATACTTTGTACTTGTTTAATACAAGACTTATAACAAAGTTCGCAGTTTTCTTACCTATGTGAGATAAGTGGTAGTGTAAGAAATGTGAAATCTAAATTTACTGTTTAGAGCGGAGTTAAAATCCACTGACTGAGCAATTATAATAAGTTTTATTAAAACCAGGTGATGGGCAACAGCATCTTCCTGGGACATCTGAATAAATAAACTGAGGTTGCCAACCCGCCTGCCAAGCGTACCAACAATGGCAAAATCTCTCCAAAATTAGAGCTTTGTGGCAATCTATGGGGGAGGCCTATGCTCTGCAGTGGACTAGTGATAGGCTGAAATAATGATGATGATGATGATGATGATTATTATTACCGTTGATAGTCGTATGCCCTAATGTCCGAAAACAAAAACAAGATTTAACA
The DNA here is from genome assembly GCA_019845155.1 of Luehdorfia chinensis. Lineage (NCBI taxonomy): Eukaryota > Metazoa > Arthropoda > Insecta > Lepidoptera > Papilionidae > Luehdorfia > Luehdorfia chinensis. The sequence continues at coordinate 2,039,257 of JAHVAK010000612.1, forward strand.
CGACTTTAGATTCCATGTCCGTGAGAGATGCTTTGTGCGCGTCTCTGGAGCGCATAATATAATTATGAAATTTGCTTTCTGTGATCTATCTATTTTGTGGTAATTTTGGGATGAGTGAAAGTCTGTGTCACTACTTGTGGCACTATAAAATTATCTTGCGCAGTTCATAGCTTCAGATAGCATTGGGAACTTGTCGCATTAGTCGAAAATCGGCCAGGAAGACATGACTTCCAAACAATTCACTATAAATGGGAATAGGTCTCTTCTAAATTGTTGTTCTGTATTAGAAGAGTCAGTATAGGATAATTTGACCTTTGATGTGGTCATAGTGGAAAGTGAATATTTTTTGTCTTTTATAAAACGTTGCCCCATACTAAGAGATAAAATGTATCATGGGTGCGTTTTACAGACTTAAATTCCACATGCACAAACACCCAGACCCGGAACAACTATCTGAAAGGCTGTGCAAATATTTTTGCCGTGCGGGAACCCGCCACCATTGTCACAGAATCCAAAGGGTTCTTTGCTGATTGTCACTGCGCCAACCGAGCCGACCACTGATACTATATTGTTGCAAATCTCGAACAAGAGACGTCGATCCCGAGATTATTTATCCTGAATTTTATTGGGCACTTAACACTCTTTAGTTGTATGGTATAGAAAGTCATGTGATATGTTACATTCAGGTGCAGCCCTACTGCAGTCGGACGCGCCGCTGGAGGTGTTGGAGACGCGCAGCCCCGTGGAAGGGCGCGGGCGGCGGGGGCCGGGGCGACCGCGCCTGCGCACGTCGGGCGCGCGCCCTCCCGCGCGCCGCCCGCGCCGCCCCCGCGAGCCGCTGCTCGTGCCGCTCGCGCCGCCGCCCTAGCGCCCGCAGGTACACACCGGCAGCATCCGTAATGACAGAGCGACCGCGAAAGGCGGCACTCTGATTTACTATAAAAAGTCCTTGCACTGTATCGCGCTCGATACTCCAGACTTAATTAATATAGAAGCTTCCGCGTGTAGGTTAGCAATGACCGGCCACAGGCCGCTTGTACTAGCATCAGTTTACCTCTCGCCATCCAGACAAATATTAGAATCAGATTTAAAATCTCTACTAGATTTAGGTCGTTCTGTTATACTTGCCGGAGACTTGAACAGCAAGCACGGCAGTTGGAATTCCAACGTTAATAACACGAACGCTAATAAACTGTACGACTTAGCCGAGAGCCTTAACGTAAACGTTATAGCTCCCGAAACACCAACTAGAGTACCGACGCAATTACATCAGCAGCCGGATATTCTAGACGTAGCTATAATTAAGGACGTGAACTTAGCAATAGATTCTATTGTTACGCTTCACGAACTTGAGTCGGACCACCGTCCGGTCATTTTTCAGTTGGGCCGGCCAAATGGGGAGGTCACTCAGACCAAAACCATTGTGGACTGGCGTACTCTCGGGGTCAAACTCGAGGCTACGAGCTCCCAGCACTTGGATGAAATTCCAGATATTATCGACTCGCCAGAGGTAGCCTGTCGAGCGGTAAAATCATTTTCAAGTCATCTCAAAACAGTCGTCGGAGAATCCTCCCGGACGGTTACTGTGTCGAGCGATCGACGCTGTAATCTACCGGCGAACCTCCGTCGCCTGATTAGAGAAAAGAACCGTGCGACTAATGCGCACGATAGATATAGAACAGACGAAAATAGACTCAGACTGCGCCTCCTACAAAGGGATGTTAAAGAGCGCTTATCTGATTACAATCCAGACAGCTGGGACACTATGCTTGGAGAAATCGAGCCGTCGCACACTGCCTACTGGCAGCTGGCACGATCTCTCAAAGCAGAGCCGGTCTCACCCATGCCGCCACTCATTAGATCTAACGATAACTCGCTCGCCTTCGACGACAGCGAAGAAGCCGAATGCCTCGCAGACAGTTTAGAGAGCTAATGCTAATGGATTTTGGCGACGACGACTTCCGCCCCAAGCTCGGCGAGCTCCTTGGTCCTCTCGAAGGTGTTCCCGCTGGCGACCACCAGTGTGTCATCTGCATAGCAGATGACGTTTACACCAGCGGGAAGATCGACGCGCAGGACTGCATCGTAGGCGATGTTCCACAGTAACGGGCCCAACACCGACCCCTGCGGAACACCGCACTGGATTTCCCTCCGGATTCTCCTACCGTCTTGATCCATGTACATAATGTACCTGTCGCGCAAGTAGTCCGCGATAACGCCTTGCAGGTAAGGGGGGACTTGATGATGTGCCAGGGAATGGAATTGAAGGCGTTGACGATATCGAGACTTATCGCCAACGCCACGCCTCCCCGGGACACAGCCTGCTCCGACAGGGAGCGGACGCGCAAGACCGCGTCTACGGTCGAACGCTCCCGTCTGAAGCCAAACTGGCAGTCGGCGAGATCGGGGCCGACATGCGACAGATGCCGCTTGAGACGAGCGGCAACGATTCTCGCGAACAGTTTGCCAACCTTGTCCAACAGGCATATGGGACGGTACGCAGAGGGAGAATCTGCAGCCCTACCTTCCTTCTTCAAGAGGACCAATCTTGCCTCCTTCCAGGCCGTGGGGAACGTGGCACTACGGAGACAGCTGGTGAACAGCCGCCTCAGCCTGTCCCCCAGAGCAGCCAGACTCAACACCCACACCCGACCGGATATTCCGTCGGGTCCTGGTGCGGTGTTCCGGGCTCTCAAGCGGCTAACAGCTCGGTCCAGCAGGAGCTGAGCGGATACAGGAGTACGGTCACCCCCAACTCGTTCTGCCACTCCCGCGACGGCGGGGGGGGGGGGGGGGTTAGACAGAGGGACTTGACCGGCCCTCCGGGAAAAGCGACGTGATAACTTGTCCCAGCAGGTCCGGATCTAGAGTCTCCGTCACCGGAGGCGTTCATGGCCGAAGTTTACCCAACACGTTTCGGTATGGACGCCCCCACGGATTCTCGTTGAGTCCCTCCAGGAGCTCATCCCCGGACCGAGATCTGGCGTCTGCAATGGCGATTTGTAACGCCTTGGTAGCCGCTCGGTAAGCCCCGTAGAGACTGGCTGTCTCTTCAGCTGGAGCTCGCCTTCTCCTTCGGGCTCTTGTGTACTGGCGCCGGCACCGCAAACAGATCGCGCGCAGTCGCGCGATTTCTGCCGACCACCAGTACACCGCCCTGAGCTTTGTGCCCCGGAACCAGTTTGCTTCCACTTCGGGATCGGACGGAACCTCTTTGTCTATTTTTGGCCATGACGCGACGATGGCGGCGGCTTCGAGCTTGTCTCGATCTAGCCGCTTGAGACACCAACGACGCGGGGGGCGCCTTCTCGGCGACTGGAGCCTGTGTCGGGTCGACGGAGTGCGACATCAAGGACGATGTGGCGGTGGTCAGAGAGCGTGACCACCTCCTCCGCGACCCGCCAGCCCGAAAGCATACGCATTGCAGAGGGAGTCGCCCAAGTGAGATCCACGACCGACTTCCCCTGCCACCGTACGCATGTGCTTACGGACCCCCGATTCACTAGTCGGAGGTCCAATCCAGCCGCCCACTCTTGTACGGTCTCTCCCTTCGGATCGTCCCGAGAATTCCGCCACCTTGTCCAAGTACTCCTCGTAGTCGGCGAGAGACTTGTTGGGAGAGACGTAGCAGCCCACTATGGCCAGGGAGCCCCATTGCACTGCAACGAAGCCCTGCCCCCTTCCCAATAGGGCACAGGGTGGAGCACCCTCTCCGCCCCCCCAGTAGATGGCTACGGAACCCGCATCGTCGCCGAACCACCGAGAGTGGTCGGGAACAATGTGGGGCTCCGCCAACACTGCAAGGGCAACGCGCCACTCTGCAATGGTCTGCATAAGTAGATGCTGAGCATTGCGGCAGTGGTTGAGGTTACCCTGGAGGACTTTTAGGGGCGGGAACATTAGGCCTCTACGACCTCCATGTCCGAAGCCGAGCTCGGTCCGGCAACTGGTGCCGCCGCGTCCGCCACGCGATTAGAAGCAAGAGGGGGTTGCTTATCCTTTCCCCTTCTTTTTTTTGGGGGCGGAGCGCACCTCCTCCCCAGTCTGTGGCCAGAAGGGCGCCCAAGGTCCGAACAAAGTGGACACTTCAGGGCCGATGCGTTGCACTGCTTCGCTATGTGCCCGATTTCGCCACAGGCGTAGCAGCGGGAACCCCGATTCACTCCGTTGGGGCACCTGCTACCAACGTGTCCCTTCTCGAGGCATCTGAAGCAGTGCATAGGCCTGGGCTCCAGCACGTCTACCCGTGCAGACCCCCAACCTACACGGACTCGCCCGATAGCCGCAATCTTGCGGACCGCTGTGACCGGACATCGAACCCAGCATGTCCCCATCCGGGTGGGCGTTCGGCGGACTTCCCCAACTTTAATGTCCTCCAGAGAACAACCTCCTGCCTCGGCAATTGTGGTTGCTATCTCCGCAGGGTCGACGGCGTCGTCGAGGTCCCTGAGTCGGACGTCGCCCGTTTTAATTGGACGTCTGATGCGGACGTTCAAACCAGCGAGGACCTCGCGCATTTTGTCAGCTAGCTGGTCCGCCTTCGATCCACAATCAGGATCACTTACCTCCAGCAGAAGACCTCCGGTCACTGCCCGTTTTTGCCGGACGGCCTCAATGCCTAAATCCGACAGACGGATGTTGGATTTGGCGTCCTCCATTACTTTGGCGTATGTAATTGAGGAACCTTCCGGCAATGTAACGGTGACTGCCGCAGACGTCGGGGCACGCAAGGCCTTTCTTTTATTTTTTCCTGTTTTGATACAGGGGTTGGCCTTGTTGCGGTTATGGACCGCTGCTGTATGGCCTTAGTTGTTTTAGGCCTCTTAGCTACGGCTGCCCATGAACTCGTTATACTGGGTGCCGCCAAGTGCGAGTCCGACGTGGGGATAGGAGGCAGATCTACCACCGATGGATGGGAAAGCCTCGTTCTTTTCTTCGCTTTCCGCCGTTTGGGCTTCTGCGGCTGCGAAGACGGAGGTACTATCTTATTAACTTACCAGACGTAGGTGTTATTCCCAATGGAGGACGAATCGCTCTGTCGGGGAATAATTTGGCTTCAAAGGCCGCCAACTTCGTCTCCACAAGAGCTCCTATACGCTCCATGAGCCCTTCGTCTCTGTTCCTAATTGGAGCTGACGGCTTTTCCGACCGACTATTCGCCTGTTTACGGAGGAGGTTCAACTCATCCGTAAGTTGTTCTAATTTTGTATTGAGGCTGGAGAGCTGTGAACGTAAATCAGCGTTTTCTTTCTCCAGCCTCACGACGCTATTGCCAGTTAAAGCTCTTCGCGCAACCAGCCTTGCAACGTTGTCACTGGGAGCTTTACCTGTCTGCGCTACTGTCCCGACAGTGTTGTTATTGAAGCTGTTCCTTCGCGAAAGCTCTTCGGTAGCAGCTTTTATGTTTCGCACTGCCAGCCTAATCCCTCGGACGAAGTTGCCTTTTAGATTACGGGAGCGGTCTGCTACATACTCAAGTGCTTGGAGGTTGGTGTCAATGTGAGCACCAAGTTCTTCGGTAGCTTGAGTCTGCATTTCCCGAGCCAGTTCCTCCGGGCCAGGTAGACTTTTCTTCGCCCTGGTGTTGGTCGTCGCTACGGAAGGATCAAGGAAGTCTTCTTCCATATCGACTTCAGTGCCAATGTCCTCCTCTTCAGTGGCTGTGGCAGAGACGGCCGTAAGTTTGGCAGCCACAATCTTCTCACTAGGAGGCTTTGCTTTTCTTTTACGTCGCGCCGTTCCTTCAGATGTGACGGATGTAAGAGACGCGAGCGATCCGTCGGACGCATCTCCGTCGCTCTCGCCGACAATACTAGCTGGCGCGTTTGTACGAGTAAAACGCCTACGCCTATCTCGTGCCGGTACCGCTAGTACCCCCGACACGACTCCTCCCTTTTTGTTTGGGTCCGTAGATGTTGATGGACACGCGGTTTGTGTAGGTTCTTCGGCATCACCGCGAAGCAGACACTTGCCCCCCCAGATACGATGGGGCAGCCCGAGCTTTGCCCGGGGGTGGACTCTCTGGCCTTACCAGTACCACCCTGGGGTAATTTTTCATTTGTACCTGCTTTCATGATTTTTTTTTGGTTTCCCCCCCCCATACGCTAGCGACCAGGCTCCCCCTAGCCATTCATCCCATCGGCACGCCAGGACCTTGGGATTGGGGTAATTTTTTATAGAGGTTTTCTTCCTCGCGGCCCGTAGGCCCCCGGTCCCTACTGGAATTACGGGTTGTCCGGCCGAGTGCACTTGGCACATCACCGCACATGTCGCGTCCCCTGTTCACTCTCAACGAAGAGTGATACGGGGAGCAACAAAAGCCTAGAAAGGCCCGCCATGTCGGGCTATATGCCCTTGGCCGTTTCTCGTTTCCGAGGGTACGCCCACACCCAGCCAGTTTTGGTCCGCGACAGTTACCTGCTACCACCCATATCTAGGTGGCATTCCCCTATCCGCCACCTGGGGACGCGCCCGATGGGAGGACTGGCAACTCCACACGGGTAAACAACCGCCCTAAGCCTACAGGCTTAGGGCGGTTGTTTAAATTCTTGCGAACTGCCACCGGAGCCGGTTGGTATCAACGCAATGTAGATCTTCACAGCGACTGTGAAATGCCCTTAATCTCTGAATACTTCAGAGAATTATCACGGCGGTTTTTCGAAAAAGCCGCGGTTCATTCAAACCCGCTGGTGGTTAAAGCAGCAAACTACCGACCAAACAGAAACGCGACCGAACGCAAACGTCGCCCGCGAAACGTGCTAAACGACACGGACGTCTCAGCTCTTCCTGACCACGATACTGTCAGTCACGATCCAGGCCACACTGTACACACAGTCAATAGCTTTAATATAACACGCACCACGACGCGCGACCGCCGTAGAGAGCGGCGCGCAATAGTCAATAATCACACCGCGTACACAAGATTCACCCGTGTTCAGGTTCAGGGCGGTTCTCACCGCCCTGAGTTACCGACACACAAGTCGACAGTCCGAATGGACGCGCGCAGCCTCCCTCGGACGGTCATTGGACGACATAAAATATTTAAGATTTTCGAAATCGCGAAAGCACGCAGCGAACGCGACACAGTCCGAACTTCGAGGTTTTTGTAGGAGTTTTTATTTATTTATTTATGTTTGGGTCAAACCAAACCTGGCACGCGGGCCCCTGGCCCGCGAGCACAGTATCCCATGAAGCTGTAAAAGCCGAGAAGGCTAACAGCAATTACATCACCGAAAATATATATATATACACACCGACACACATACAGACGTTGGGGGAGGCGAGCTAACACGTCACACTAACGCCCGGCTGACACGTGAAGCGTGCCCAAGACACCTTGAGATTAGTAATACCTATTAGTGACGTATGAACCGGTACATAAATGTAGAAACGGAGGTTGCCACTCTAGAACCTTTCTTCCCCAACTGCTATCGGTTCTACGATCTATATGGCTGGCTCATTGCCACTTCAGCTTGCTGCGGATATCATCGTTACGGATTTTATTACGCAGATAAATTACAATTTGTGGTGAAGATCCATCAAATATCATCATTATAATTGCTGCTGTACATGATGGTGAACCACCCATCCACCTTATAGTCAAGACTTAACCCGAAGTGATTGATAACAATTTGTTGAAAACATTTTTAAAAAAACAATTTGAAAAAGACCTTGGTGGGAAACGATTTTGCGACGATTAATAGCTCAAAACAGTTCAAAATGCTAATTTTTCAGACATGGAGCAAAGTAATTTTTAAACATTATCGTAAAGTTAAGAGATGTTATAAATGCATTGAGGAACTTTTGGCGTCAACTCGAAAAGTGACGGCAGTGTTTTAATTTAATTTTGAAATTTCTATGTATATTTTGAATTTTGATTTTTAATATTGCTAGTTTATTATGTAGCAAGTTGCTTGTGAAAGTGTACAGAATTAATTACGTAATTGGAAAATTCAATTTAAGACCAGAATTGTACTTCGCGTTGGAGACAAAACAATCCAGCAGATCTTCAGTAAAAGTCAGTTATGATTATACTGTAGATCGGAACATTGAATTATCTATTGTAACTACCGTAACTGATATGACATTGGCAGAAATCTATTGAGAGAGGCCAGAATTATAAGAAGAAGAAATGCATTGATGTTATGAGGGATTACATTTAAATATAAAAAAAAAATTAATTGATTTTTTGTTTCATTCTAATACCTAGAATACATTGAACGCCCCTTTTACTTCTGAATAATAGTACTTAAATCGTCGTCGTCGTCGTCGTTTGAGCCTATCAATAGTCCACTGCTGAACATAGGCCTCCCCCATAGATTGCCATAAAAGTTTGGAGCTCTCGTTTTGCGGGGATTTTGCCATAGTTGCCACGCTTGGCAGACGGGTTGGCAACCGCAGTTTATTTATTCAGATGTTCCAGCAAGATGCTGCTGCCCATCTCCTGGTTTTCATTTTCCCTCTGTCGACTTTTACGACACCCACGGGATGAGATGGGGTGGTAGATTCTCTTAGGCCGCTACCACACGGCACTTAAATACTGTTCATATAAACAATATGTTCTATGGATGTCCATAGAAAATTAGAATCGAACCGACTATGGACCGAATCTCAGCCCCTCAGTGATGATACACTGAGTGAGGCCTCCGTGTTTGCGAGCACAATTGTAGCACTATAATATTTCCCGCGCACTTGTTAAGATCTGACCTGACCTACGAATTATTATTTAATTTTTATGTTTTTTTTTTCAGATGCCATCCGCTCGCGATGGACAATATGGACAAAGTGGTCGACTTTGAACCCACCATTAGTGCAATTATTGTTTTAACAAAATTATAATTAAACTTGTATTCATTATACCAGCGATTGTGTGTACAAATAATGCTTTTAAATATATTGTAAAGTATTATTGAACAAAGTTTCAAAAACTTTGGGAGTATTCTAAGTTATTTGCATATTGAAATGGTCAATTGATGGCTTCTGACATTGTAAATATTTGTTGTAATGACATGAAATGACGTAACAGGAATCTAACTTATATGAGATATGATATTAAAGTAAGAAAAACATTGCGATCATTTATTGTAAGAAAAAACAATGGTTTTATTTTCGAAGAGAATAATATCGGGTGGTGCGAATGTGGCCTTTGCCTACCTCTTATGTGGGAAAAACACGTGACTGTATGTATGTATAGTACGAATATGTCATTGACTTTTCAGTGTGATCTTGAGCCCATTAATGGTCTACCGCTGGACATATGACCTAAGGAAAGATTAGCTGTAATTATTACGCTTGGGAGATAGATATTTTTTATTGAAATACTAGCGACGCGCCCCGGCTTAGCACGCGCGCAGAACTCAAATTAATTGAATGCACCAAAGATATGATCACCACCGAAATATCGCTTTCAATTCTAATCTTTTTCGCAAAATATCATCAATATTCAATAACTTAATTTGATAAAGCTTTAAATAATATTTATTTTTATTAAATATTGTCTACACACAGTTTGTCTATATGGACCCTAGGGGACAATTCCAATTGCTATGCCTCGTCTTCTTTTTGGATCCTGACAATAAGCTGCCAAATCAAGCCATTTTTGCCAATGTCGAGTAATAATTTAATTATAACAACGATTTCATTTAGATTGACAGTAAAATGATAGTTGACTTATACTGAAGATTTGCTGGGCTGCAGACGGGTTGGCAACCGCAGTTTAATTTTTCAGATGTTCCAGCGAGATGCTGCTGCCCATCTCTTGGTTTTCATTTTCCCTCTGTCGACTTTTACGACACCCACGGGATGAGATGGGGTGGTAGATTCTCTCAAGCCGCTACCACACGCCTATTTTTATATATAAAAATATATAAATAAATAATATTATTTCTTTACGGGATGGGCCGAATTCAAGAAGCTTAACCCTGTGGTTATGTACGAATATGTTTTTAAATTTAAGACTTTAAAAAAACTGTGTATTTACTACACAAATACCTTGTTTTCTGTTGTTAAATTATTTTTACATTATGGAAGTAATTGTTCGTATTTTTACAACAATATAAACTTATGAACGAAATGTCATTAAAATACAAATGTAAATATATTAAAAGAGTTCTTATAAGATCGAAATGTCGCGTTTTTCTTACTTTGAATATAAGTTGATGTACTTGGTGCGATTAACATGCGCTTTACAAAATTTGTTAATAAATGAATGCGTAAAACTTTTTTGGTTTTTATTTCAATTTAACAATTTCCTTTGAATAAAATGAAAGGAGGAAGATAGTATTAAAGTTTGCACTGGGTTCGAATCCCAGCCAGGGCCAACATTTGTGCAAAAACAAATAGTTGATTTTGGGGTCTGGTTGTATTGTGATTGTTTCTGTGTCTCTGACACTGCATCCTAGCCTACCTCCGATCTTATCGCATGAACGTTACATTGGGCACTCGTTGTTTGGGACGAGTGAGTGCCTGTGTTTTTCCCGTATGCTTGCGGAACTATAATATCTTCTGCGCAGTTGATAACTTTCGACAGTATTTGGTAGTTGTTGCCGTGGTCGAAAATCAGAAAGGATTACAGCATGGCACTATAATATCTTCTGCACTATTGTTAGTTTCCGACAGTATTCGGAAGTTGTGGTTCAAACTCGGCCAATTGTTTGTAAAAGATGAGTATTGAGTAATCACATATACCATTATTGGTCTATCCGACAATATGAAATTTGCATACTGGATGGTGGAAGGATTCTTATGCAGGAATCCGTCTAGGTCGGTACTACCCCAGTTCCAGTTATTCCGCCATGAAGCAGTAGTGTGCAAACATTACTGTTTCCGCTTGGAGGTCACTAGCGTAATCACTTTTCATATGAGACTTAAGAACTAATGACAAAATAAGTCTCATTATACGAATTAGAAAACAAACACTCCAGGTGTTTTATCACGATATCTATAATATTTTATATGTGTGGTATATATAACAGTCTTGTGAGAAGTACTAATATTATTTGTTATATATCTAGTATTGTACATAGTCTTGGGCAGTAATGATTTCCTTCACCGTCGAGAACGTGGTGAATCAGCACTTAAAATTGCAATTAACAATATTAGCGGCGCCGGCACCGGGAATCGAACCCAGGTCACTGGAGATTTATGTGAAACATCTATTAACACGTCTTGGAGATAAGAGCGACTCGTGTGTCGTGACGGAATGCTCAAATTATAAAGTTAAATTAATAAATAATTATAGCCATTATAATTTGGTGGAAATAAAAGGGCTATAAATACAACGTATTTTGAAAATTTACTAGTGGTAGGATGTCTATGCAGGGATCCGTCTGGGAAGGGTCGCCACAGGGTACCAGGGTACTCAAATCTAACTCTAAATTGGATTTTTAAATTACATTACAGCACCAACAAGGAACTTGTTCAAAACTGACGACATGATTAACGAAGTTTCTTCATCACGACATCAATGGATGTCATTGTTTTCAGTTCATTAATAACCGAAAATGCGCCTTTTTTCATTGGTTAAAATAATGATTTGGTGTTATACGAGGGCACACTGAAAGTTTTGCGTATCATATTCTTGAAACAACTTTAAGCTAAATATTATTTTTATTGTTTTACAAACTATTCTCCTTTGCATTTTAAATTTTCTTTCATCAGGTCTCAGTCAGTCAGTTTTTGAAAACACGAGGACTACTGATCTGATTGCATTGCATTGGATGTGCTTATTGAAAGCCATTACTGCCTCTTCCGCGTTCGTAAAAGTGACACCTCCCATTATATCTGTAGGGTGCCAGGTCCGGATTATGTGCAGGATAGGTAACGAACTCTACTTTTTTGAAATCCAAAAACGGTTTTTTTTGGCTGTGGGCGAAGAAGCATTGTCATGGTGCAAGAGGATTCGGCTTCTCGGTCGATTCTCTTGAACTTTCTCAAGCACAGTGGGCAAACAAAGGGTGTTGTACCGCTCAGCATTGACACTCCGGGTCCACCGTACGACAAAAAAATGCAATCATTTTTTTACCACATTCTTCGCTTATCTCAATCTCAATTTTTTTGGTCTGTTCTCGCTTTTGAACACCCATTCGGAAGACTGCTGCTTTTTCTGTGGTTCAAAACAATAAATCCACCTTTGGTCTTCCGTGACGATGTCCGTGGTACGACCACGGACATTGCAATGCAATTAAATGCTGAAGCAACATTTTTGTGCACCAATCCGTCCAATGCGAAACCATTTCTGTTCAGACGACAGTTCGTGTTTGGTCCAGCGACAGCAACTCTTAACTTTTAATTCGTCGTGTAATTTTGTTTTGAACTTGACTCATTCCAATCCCCAAATGTTCCCTAATCATCTCATAGGTGTTGCATCTATAATCTTCAATAAGCCGCTTAACAGTAACCACATTGTCATTGATGGTCGCAGTTGAAGGATTTTGATTATTGCTTTTTGATTTTCTCGGAAGATTATGTTTAACCACGTTTAGTTAGAAAGTCTGAATATGCTTCTACATGTGATATTCCTGAAACTTAAAATATATGTAAACGATATCGTCCAAACAGATTACCGTTTTTAAACCATTTCAAATGGCCATTGACTTTTACGATTGAAAAATTCACACGATAAACGTTTCGCATTCTCAAAACGTTTTAATCTATATCACAACAAATTAGCAGAACGAGTTCCTTTTAGCTGTATACAATATATCTGTTGAATTTTAATACAGAGTCGGCCGTTGCTCTATCCGCGCTCCTGGTTTCTCGAAACCTTGTCACTACCGATGAGAAATACGAATCGGTACCAATTAATTCGTCTGCCGGGAATATGGATGGCCTCCGTGACAAGAATTCCGTCTTGCGTCACATGAGAGTTCTGCCTGTCAGTTTTAAATGAAATCGGAGTAAAATATTGCAGATATATCTAAAAGGAAGTCGTTGATACTAAGTACGTATGACGTGCTTATTTATGATAAGGTGATAATAATATGTTGTTCATATCGTTTAAGAATTATTGCAAAATAAAGGCACTCACATTTTCTCACCTTCCTGTATACGATTACACGCAAAAATAATTATCATAAACTTATTTTTAACCGACTTAAAAAAAAGGAAGAGGTTACGCGATTACTTCGTTATTATTGTAAATCTATTTCAATGTTTTTTTTTAATTTTAATTGGTTTTATTCCAAGGGACATTATATGGGACCAACAATCCGAGAAAAATTCATGAAACTCTTAAATTCGCATAAGCATGTTGGAAGCTGCTGCGTTGAAGTTGGTTTTTTGGGAAAATAATATTTTTTGTTTATAATTTTATTATTGGAATTACATTTCCATCAATTACATTTCGTAATAAAGTTCCTTCATATAGTATACGATCTCAGATACCTTTGAGTGGCTTATATATTTGTTTAATTCCCTTTGTATGATTTTGCTGGTACCAATAAACCTTTTCTTTCTTTCTTTCTAATTCAGTGGTAAACGTTTTCACTTTTTAACCGACTTCCGAAAAGGAGGGGGCGACAGCGGGTTCGAATCCCAGCCGGAGCCAACATTTGTGCAAAAACATTTTCACCGGACATAAGCATGTTGACGTGACGAATGGCGAAGCATGTCGCCGCCATTTTGATACGAGCCATATTCTACTCTGCCAGACACATATTTAATATTCAAAATTAATTTATAGTAAGTATCCAAGTGGCTATAACAAATCAGGGTATTTGTGAAAGGCGAATATGAGATTATTAGTAAGGAATTTAAAGAATTTTCCGGATTTCAGTGAGGGAGGTCTTGTCACGGATCGTGGGTGAATATTCTCATTAGCTTTATGAGGTGTGACTGAGGCCTGAGGGTGGAACGATGACGCGGTCATCATATTGCGCACTTTATTTAACTACATATAGGCACAGTGGCTAAGCAATTGGCGCCTGCGCTGTGGTATGCGGTTCAATTCCTGCAGGGACAATTATTTGTATGGCCTACAGAAATTATTATCTGGGTATTTGTGCATGTGCAAAATTTGTCTGTAAAACGCACCCAGATACAAGGGAAAAATTGGACATTGTTTTTTTGGTCTAAACTAATTGTAAATTAGTTAGTTTGAAAGTTTTAACAAATCGTTTTAGTTATATTTTGCAAAAAGGCACCGTAAAAAGAATCTTTATTTGGTTTTTTTTTGTTATTTTATTAATAATAAAAATTATAACTTAATGTGTATTTACGTTTTAATTTTTTTTAATGTCTTTTGGACTTTTCTTGGCAAAAGTTCTCAAGTTCTAATAAATATGAAAACGATGAGATCGCGTAAGCATTTTTGATAAATATCAAAAATGCTTACGCGATCTCGTATTCACAAATGTGCCTAACGTACCTAGTTAAAAAAATGTGTATTACGTAGGTAGGTAGGTATCAACTGAAATCAAGTAGGTACGCCGTGGTAGCATATTTAATTTAGAAATAACCAATTTTCAACCTTTCTTACATTATCCAGCCGGTGACGACGAGCTCTTAGATGCGTATAGGCACATCCGAATTTGTGTGTTCTCTTATCAGTCCACTTGTGGATTATGATCATACAAGGTTTTTGATTTAAAATATTGTGCTAAAATGTAAAAATATAAATTTAATTAAAATTAATAAAAAAACATGACTCACGTAAAACATACCTAAACCTAAAACCTTCAGAAACCTAAACTTCGAGAAATTGAGACGAATGCAGATTATCAGGAGTAGGATCATTGTATGGTTTATTTATTATAATACAAATTTAAAGATTATTTTACATTTTATTGTAGATATTACATTACATTTTATACAGACTCGAAGTTTTCAATTTCAACAATTGACATGAGTGGTTTGTGGTAACTAAAGTATGAAATAAATACTTGGCTTTGGATCAATATATCTTTGAAATGCAGCGTCAATTATTGGTTTTGATCTTGTTGTCGAGCTATTGAGAGAAAAATCTACATAGAAATGGAAGATTTGGACGAATTTGAAATTACAAATATAATAGGAAACAGTGTATATAGTAGTCTAGTAAGAAGTTTTCACTTCCAAAAAATATGTATAAATTAAAGCCTAACTTAATCTTTAAATAAAGCCTGCACTAGTTTCTAAGTACTTGTTATGCAGGGAACGCACGCAGAGGCGCCTAAGCCATCACTTCTACACCACGAATGCGTGTTTCCGCATCGCATTTTTGTAATTTAATTAGTTGAGGCGTAATTGCAGTATACATATATTAATTCTACTGGCTTTTTTTCTGTGCAGGACAGGCATTGTCTTTAAACTATTCTGTTGAACTAAAATCATTAAATGTAATAACAATAGTGTGGCAACTATGGCAAAATTCCCCCCAAAATGAGAGCTACAAACTTTTGTAGCAATATGTGGAGGAGGCCTATGTTCAGCAGTGGACCAGTGACAGGCTGAAATGATGATGATGATGACGAATATCATTAGAATGTACATTTACAATCAATTGAATTTCTGAAATTTTTGAAACATGTCTCGGTTGGCGTACTGACTGAGCGATTGAGTTTGTTCATGTGGAATTTACGTATGTAAAATGCACCCATGATACTTGAGAAATCGTGAAGTGGGGAAACGTTCTTTCTAATAAAAAATGATAATATCGCGATATCTTTTTCGGAAGATGCATACTCATCTTTCACTAATTATTATAAGAGTTTGTACCAAAAATCTGCAAATTCTTTGATAGGGATAATTCGACGTACGACAAATTTAATTGTGGGTAGTAAAAAAGGGGTGTAAAGTTAAAAAAATTAAGATTTTAGTTATTACTAGCAGGCCCGGTAAACGTTGTCCTGCCCATTCCTCCGAATTACATTTAAGTATGAAACTTTACAGCCACACGATCACAGAGCCACCGGGTTGGATTTTCTAATTTTCTTTTTTTTATTTCAACTTAAAATTTAGAATTATTTTAACGATGTACTCGCGGTTAAGTATGCTCTATAGTTATATCAATGACCATATATTGGATAACCATCGTTGCCAGTGATAGTCTCTGCCGTCGACTTTAGTGGATAACGCTTGAACACTACTTTACTCCAAATCATTGAAAGCGCTTTGCGACGTGGAGTATTGTAATTTTCATATGCAGTGGATTTATATATTGCGAAGGCTAACTGCCTATCGGCTTCGATGTGAAAGATTAGATCTTCTGACTCGCGGCATTGTAAATAACATTGGAAAATTGGTCACACAATTCAAAATTACATAATAAAGGAAGTATCAATCCAAAATGTACCAAATCCTCACAAAGTGATATCTCAAGAAGTTTGACGTACAAATGCAATAACGGTCGAAAACTGAATAAAAATTGGTAAAAAATACAAAAAAATGCTCAATGGTATGCAAAAGGACCGCGCAGTTGAAACAGCTGTCAGAGGATAATGAAAGACAGAAAGAAAGAAAAAGATTTTGGCATGTTCGAACCCGAAAAGTGACGGTAGTGTTTTAATATAATTTTGTTCTGTGTATAGTTTGTATTTTGATGTTAAATATTGACAGTTTATTATGCAGCAAGTACAGTGATTGGAAATTTTAATTTTAGACCAGAATTGTACTTTTTGTTTTGTGTCCAACAGTCTAGCAAATCTTCAGTAAAAATCAACTATCATTTTACTGTCGATCGAAATCTGAATTACCTACTGGCACAGAATTAAAAGAAGAAGAAAAAAAAAACATTTATTGTCACAGAAATGTCTTGCATACAAAAGAATATACTTTTTGTTTCTGTCGTGTATCACAGATGGCGTTGTATACGGAAAATACATGAGAAAATTTATTTTCTTCATAATTTTTTGAATTTCGTGATTTTTTAAATTAGTTATTCTGATATTGGGCCAGAGACAGTCCTGCAAATCCAATATCATAAAAATCGGTCTAGCCGTTATTGACTTTGTATATATTATGGAACAAAAAATTTGTTATATAATCGGTAGCATATTTCATGTTGATAGAACATCTACACGTATATATCGGAATAAACCGCGAAATTACGAATGGTATAATAACGTAAGAAGTAATGTTATAATATCATCATCATCATCATCACTTCAGCCTATCACTAGTCCACTGCTGAACAGGCCTCCCCCATTTATTGTCACAAAAGGTAGTAGTTCTCATTTTGGGAGGATTTTGCCATAGTTGCCACGCTTGGCAGGTGGGTTGGCAACCGTAGTTTATATTTACATATGTTCCAGAAATATGCTGCTGCCCATCTTCTGGTTTTAATTTTCCCTCTGTCGACTTTTACAAAACCCACTGGATGAAATGGGGTGGTAAATTTTCTTAAGCAGCTACCACATATATAAATGATAAAAAAATGTAAAATAGATATCGACAACAAAGTCCGCACACAACATTTGCTTTTACTAAGGCGGAAGTCTATCATTGACTATGGTACATTGTTAAGGCTGGATAAATATTACATGATGTTCTTATTAAGGCATTATAAAACAATGTAGTGTGCGGGATTTCAGTGAACTGAAAGCAGTCGGGGGTCGCATACGAATGAGCGCTCTAATGTGTTGACCCCGTTTACAGCTGAATCAGCACGACTCTGTGGCATCGGACGCTTGAGTGCGGAAATGGCTTTATTTTCAATGCAAAATGCTAATAGTGGAAAATGTTTTTTAAATCAGTTACTAGTTTAGCAATACCCGGAAAAGGCGGAGAATAAATTTTTACAATTAATTTAATAAAACAAGATTTACGGATTTAAATGAAACTAATTTTAATTGATTTTGTTGTGTTTAATTTTTGAATTATTTATAACCCGAGGTTTCGAGCGCTTTACAGCACCAATGGTCACGGGAGGACTCAGGTGACAGATGTCCTGATGTCATAGTTAACCCGGGGTGGGGTACCTTTAGCTTTTAATGATTATTTTAAGTGATGGTGGTTAAAATTATGTCTGTAAAATATACTCACAGGAAAAAAATTAGTGTGGGGACTGTTTGAAAAACATATTTATAAATTCGCTTCCATATTTTGTTAGCCGACAGCCGCACGTTCACGGTACTGTCGCGGCCGGTCATTACCGCTCAATGCATCGGCTACATACAAATCAAAGATGCCTCACGTATGAACTTGTATCCATGAGTAATTTGTTTGCCTTTGATATGTGTAATACACACGCAATTAAATTTTATATCACTTTACTCTGAGCTTCAAAATGAATGATGTAGGGAAATAATATGAAACAACAACCGCAATGACGTTAAAGAAACTCAGCGAGTAAACGATGCCTCACACTAGGATTTATCCTGCATAACACAACCAGATCGTACAAATGCTGGTTCCGTCTGGGACTCGAACACCTAAAAGTCTGACCACTAGGCCATGCGGTTGTTAACTTACTTGGTACAATAATATATATATTTATATATATATATTTTTTTTATTTATTAGGGTTATCAAACAGTAAACATAATATTAATTTATAAATAAAAGTTGTACACAATTATTACTTATTGTGCTACCAGCACATTTAACCGCAAATTAGTAAGCAAAAATATAAAACATATACAACGTTATGTTTTATATTTTTGCTTACTAAAACACAACGGTGAAGCTTTAATCACAAAATTGAATACTAAAAATGTCCATACAGAACTTCCAAATTATTTGTTTTGTAAAACTTTACGCGACCCTAACTCAGAAAGTCGTTGACCAGACAAATTCAAAATACGTTTTCTTCTCAATTTAATTTATGTTACACTACTACGACGTCATACTACCAGATTTACTATGCAACAGATTTCCTTAAGCTTCATATTATCCTAGTACTTACAAGTTCTTTCGATAGCAGCTCAATGGAAAAACGCCAAATTAAATTTATGAGTTCATTGCCTCGATCAGCTGTATAACAGAGTAGTAGTAGCACCTATGAGTTTTAAGCAAATTCTTTAAGTCGACATATCTCCTACAGGTATCACGCTACGAGGCTCATTATATTTTTTGGGGCATATACACATCGTCCCTAAGCCCAGCCTGTCGGAATGTATAGGACATTACGAATGACCCTGTATATATAATCACTTTACTGTTAGTATTTTGTACAGCTTCCGGCATAAAATGATCAAATACGAGAGCTTGAACCAACACGATCAGAAAAAGGTTTAAATTCTGCGTCGGACACAAAGTCAATAAATGTCCCACTGCTGAGCAGAGGCCTCCCATTCATGACAGGGTTGACCTGGAAAGAGTCCGCCACTGCTCCAATGCGGGTTGGCAGACTTCACGTGCCGAAGATTTTTTTTAGCACAAAGAGATAGCCAGCTACGTATTTATATGTAGGCTTGAAAACTACTCATTTGCGAGTCCCACAAAAACTAGGTAAGTAGGTTTTTTTTTACCCCATGAAAGTTGTCCTTTTAGCTACACTGTTGAGTCCGGCACTTTGTTGTTTTTTTTTGTTTATGGTATGAAGTGATGAAACGAGCAAGACGCCTGATGGATTACTTGTACCCCGGGAATCGAACCCCTGTTAACTGCTTGCTATGAAATATAAGCCAATGTTTTAGAAAGAAAATATATACGAGTATATAATTAGTAACAGGTTTCAAACCCATTTCCTACATTGCACATATAAAGTGTAGTCTCGTTGGCGACTTGCGATGTCTACGTGAAGTGATATTACGCGAACTTCTTCACGTCATGATAAAACACTATGAACATAAATTTAAATAACTAAATGATTGAGTATATAGAAATCTTTTTTCCAGATCATGAAAATGTGGAAACAGCAAATATTCTGCAACAGGATATAATCTGTGCCTGTTTAATAATTCCCTGTGGTCTTTATGTTTTTAAATTTACAAAGCTCTTCTCTATATATAGTTTTTAAATGCTTATCAAAGTATTAAGTTGCTATAAAACAAAATACACAATGCTTTTAAAAGTGCCTATACTTACAGATAAAATCGAAATAAATTCTATTTTTTGACTGTTATTTGAAGAATTTCGACACTGATCCCTTAATGATGAATTCTCAAGATGTATTTTCAGCAAGAAAGCACATTGAAATAAATCAAACGATGTGATTTTCCACCTCTGTACCCAGAGATGCATTTATCACTCGATGACAGATACAAAGTGGTAGCGAAGTTTTTGCTCGTGTTCATCATCACAGAACGCCTTTGACATGCCTCCATGCGGCACTTCCGACACATTTGCGATATCTTTAATGTTTTTGAGTGCATTCTTGCTCCATGTTAATAGATTAATGATTTAATTTTTGGGGGAGAACCAGGAATTTTAGTACTACGATCTCGACGTAGAAATGTTTAAATTTTTCTGATTTGTTACTGTATAATAACAGTTACTAAGATTTTTCATAATTTTAAGGAATTGTAAGAACCGATATTTGAATGGGACATCTTTATATTACGTAGGCGGTTACTGTAACTGATAGTAATCTTACTACTATTATAAAGCTGCAGAGGTATGTTTTTGGACGTGCTAATCTCAGGAATAACTCGCTTATTAAAGCTTTCGGGCTTTAATTAGCGAGTATTCTAGGCCCGTTTATTGAGGAAGAAGGAGAAAGTAATTGAATCTACTTTATAAAACTATGTTACGGTTTGCTGTTAGCCTTTTTTGGCTTTTACAGCTTCATCGGATACTGTGCTCACGGGCCAGGGGCCCGCGTGCCAGGTTTGGTTTGACCCAAACATAAATACATAAATAAACTCCTACAATAACCTTGAAATTCGGACTGTCGCCTTCGCTGCATGCTTGCGCGATTTAGAATATCTCATAATGATTTTAAGTCGTCTAATGACCGTCCGAGGGAGGTTGCGGGCCTCCATTCGGACTGTCGACTTGTGTGTTGGTATCTATATTTTCGGTGATGTGATCGCTGTTAGCCTTTTGGCTTTTACAGCTTCATCGGATGCTGTGCTCGCGGGCCCGGGGCCCGCGTGCCAGGTTTGGTTTGACCCAAAACATATATACATAAATATTAACTCCTACTAAACATCTAAGTTCGGACCGTTGCGTTCGCTAGCGTGCTTGCGCTACAGTGAATATCTCCATAAATTTATTATATGAAGTCATCTAATGACCGTCCGAGGGAGACTGCGGGCCTCCGTTCGGACTGTCGACTTGTGTGTCGGAAACTCTGGGCGGTGAGAACCGCCCTGGAACACGGGTGTATCTGGTGTACGCGGTGTTATGAACGATAGCTGCGCGCCGCTCTCTACGGCGGTCGCGTGACGTTGTGCGTGTGATGTTGAAACTATTAACTGTGTGTACAGTGTTGTTCGGATCGTGGCTGACCGTATCGTGGTCAGGGAGTGCTGAGACGTCCGTGTCGTCTAGCACATTTCGCGGTCGACGTTTGCGTTCGGTCGCGTTTTTATTACATCGATAATTAGCTGCTTTAACCACCAGCGGGTTTGGATGAACCGCGGCTTTTTCGAAAAACCGCCGTGATACTTCTCTGAAGTGTTCAGAGAGTACGGGCATTTCACAGTCGCTGTGAAGGTCGACATTGCGTTGGTACCAGCCGGCTCCGGTGGCACTTCGCAAAATCTGTTTTGCACCGTCTGCAATTTCTTTATATGATTGCCCGTCGCGTGTGTGAACGCGACGCATGCATAGGACATTACGGGTCTAATGCATGTCTTGTAGAGGCGAAGTTTGTGTCTTAAGCACATTTTGCTTGAAGAGCAGGTTAACGGATATAGACGGCTTGCGATAAAAGCCGCCCTTGTGTGTTGGTAACGGTCGCCCTGGAACACGGGTGTCTTGTTTACGCGGTGTGATTGTCGACTGCTTCGCGCCGCTCTCTACGGCGGTCGCGCGTCGTTGTGCGTGTTATAATAAAGGTATTAACTGTGTGCACAGTGTAGCCAGTGGATCGTGACTGAGGAACTCTGAGACATCAGTTCTTAACTCTCATATGCCCAGTTTATTACACTAGCTCTCAGTGCCCTCCAGATTGAAACACAATAATGTTTGCACACTACTGCTTCACGACAGAATAACTGATAACTTGTTGAATTGGAGATAAAATCACCTGCTCGTCCTGTGGGTGTCGTAAGTCGTCTAACGGAAATGTTGCCGCTTCTGATAGATGGCTGAATAACAATCTTGAGAAATGTTGGATAAAGACACACATACAGGTGACGGGCAGCCGAGTCTAAGGTACGAGGTGACACCTCGCGATCGCCTATCGGTCCTGCTTGAGAGAGGAAGTGAGGATCCAGCAGTGGACTATTTGCATTTAGACGACCGCGTGGTCTAGTGGATAGAGTACCTGACTACTTTTGATTGTCCCTGTGTCTTTGACACTGCTTTCTAGCCTACCTCCGAACTTGTCGCATAAGCGTTACATCGCGCACCGGTAAATTGAGACGAGTCTGTGTCCCTGTGTTTGCGCGTACACTCGTGACACTATAATATCTCCTGCGAAGTTCATAACTTTCGACAATATTCGGTATTTGTCGCCGTGGTTGAAAATCGGTCCAGGAGGACATCATCAGCACAGGCATAAAATCAAAAACAATGATGAAGATACATAAAATAACTATGACTAACCTAAACCAACCCAAAAGGTTTACAGTGACGAAATACGTGACGCACAGTTTGTTTAAAATAAAATAGGTGAAATGCTTTTACTTTTATGTAATGAGACACAACCGTGATTTTCAATTTATGTAGATAGCTTAATTTGAACGAAGGATAGCAAAGAAATCTTCATCGGAAGTGGCACATTACACCCCTAATGCCAGTCCAGTCACACGTGGTACCCCCTCACATCAAAAAATGTGAGCATTTGTGGAAATAAATGATATTTTAAAGGTCTCGAAGTAGTGGGCGGTAGTAAGTATCATCTTTTTAAAAACAGTGGGGCGCGGAGTGTAGAATGACGGATGTCTTTACAAGCTAGCGAAGATGTCAGAGGGCTCTGGGAATTCGGCGACTCTTAAACTTTACAAGTATGGATTTAAAAAAAGACAAAAATATAAAAAGTGAGAATTCCTTACTTCCTTAAATACTTTATTTTAATCATATTTTATTTTTATTCCTCCTTGTATATTTCATGACATACGAGTACGATAACTTTAATATATTAGTATAGTTACAGTTTTGAATTATATTCAATCTTAAAAATACTCCTTAAATGTGATTTCACATTAAACGCATAATTGTAAAGTAAAAGTAAAGTTTCAGCCATCTAAATGTCCCACTACTGAGCACAGGCCTCCTCTCATTTCTGAGAGGGTTTTGGAGCTAGGAAGAATCCGCCACGCTGCTCCAATGCGGGTTGGCGGACTTCACATGTCTTCAAAATATTTTTAATTTCTCAGACATGCAGGTTTCCTCACGATGTTTTCCTTCACCGCTGAGCACGTGGTAAGTCAGCACTTAAAATTGCAATTAACAATTTTAGTGGTGCCGGCACCGGGAATCGAACCCAGGTCACTCGCGTACTATGAAAATTAAAAGCGAGCGCCTAGCCCCTGAGCTACCACGGCTCATAATTGTATTTGTAGTAAATCTGTTGTCTGCATAATTGAGAAAAGTAAATTGATGTGGAAAAAACTGGCAAAAGAAAATATTTGCCTCGATGATAAACATCGTCGATAATGGCCTTGAACGACAATACCTTCGCGTTACTACTTGGGAGAGCTTTTGGTTACTGGTGGTAGGTTACTGGTGGTAGGATTCCTATGCAGGAATCCGGCTGGGTAGGTACCACACCAGGGCCAGTTATTCTGCCGTGAAGCAATAGTTACTGTGTTTCGGTTTGTAGGGCATTTTGAGCTAGCGTAATCACTGGGCATTTGAGAATTAAGAACTGATGTCTAGAAAACTTTCGAGCTGACTATAGAAGTTTTTTTATTGTACCGTGTGGTGGCGGTTTAAGGAATATACCACCCCATATCATCTCGTTGGTGTCGTAAATGTGTCTTCCTGAAATATCAGAATAAATAACCTACGGTTGCTAACCCGCTTGCCAAGCGTGGCAACTATGGCGAATCCCCCCAAAATGGGAGCTACACACTTTTGTGGCTATGATCTATGGGGGAGTTCTATGTTCAACAGTGGGCTAGTGATAAGCTTAAATGATCATGATGATAGAAGTTTGTTTTATCATTCTTACTAACAAATATTTAAAAAGTTTGAGAACCTAGCAACCGTAAGCGATAACATATCGCTCTCGCGAAAGATAAGTGTCTCCTCGCCCCACCTCAGTTTTTTACACATTATATTAAAAAAGCCACCATCAGCAAAAAACGGCGTATCCAATTGCGGCTCACGTGCCTCGCCGACAAACATACAGAAATACCACACGCGAAACGTGTGTTTCATTTACGTGACGATTTTGTTATGACTGAAATTATTTATGGTATTGTGGCAGACGAGATCCACCGAAATAGATTTTTGTGACAGTAATCGATATGGTTGCGATGGCGGTTTTTTAAAGGTATTACAAAACGCAAATCTTTATTATTAATATGTTTTTACTTAATTTTTTTCTATATAATTTTCCTTCACTTCTTAAGTAACATGTTTGATGATCGCGTCAACGCGTCATCGCGTCAACACTGCTCTGTCATCATATTGATTTGGACGCTGTTTTGTTGCTGCAAAGGAAATACTATTTCATTAATAAATTATAATAATTCATAATTATTACAAAAAAGTTAAATAACAGCTTATCAATGAGATGAGAGGGCGACTACGCCTCTTTCCGACTACTAAGCCCTAATTTCAGATGGCGGATTTCATATAGTCAGAATATTTCTAAGACATAGTCACAGTCAAAGTCAAAACTTCTTTATTCTATTTAGGGTTTGTTAAAAGCTCTTATGAATGTAAAATAAGACCTTCTCATAGAAGAACTGACAAGAAACTCTGGGGTTTTTCTTTTTTTTAATGCCAAATTACATAATGTCATTTATAAACTACATAAAAATTACATCATAAATTTTGTAGCCAGGGGAGTTTGCAAGTGCAGCGTATGAGTTATTTACACACATCTTTGTCTTCTTTAGAAGTTTTTTCACACTTTTAGGAATTCTATTTAAAAAAATTCTGTGTTTTTGTGTGATCTGCTAAGAAAAGACCTAGTTTTAGCCAACCTAAACAGGAACCTCTAGAGGGATCTGTTTAGGTTCTGTAGAGTGGTCGAGGCGACACCTCGACTGGGTCGCCTCGACCACTCTACAGGATCCAGTCATCTTTTAGTTATTTTCAGATATTTTTCGTCACTGCCAAGCACGTGTTTCATCAGCACTTAAAATAAGAAGTAACAATTTTAGTGCTGCCGGCCGGTTTACTTGCGTACCATGAAATTTGAAGCGAGCACCTTGCTCCTATTTTACCACGGCTATGTTGATTATTCCCATAATACAACCTATACAGCGTTTTGTAAGAAGGACTGTCTCTCATTTGACCATCGTTTGACATACGAGTATCATACTACGACCTATTCTACTTATTTTTTGATGCTGGAAACCAGCTACCGAAACACGTCTTTTTACCAATGTCGAGTAATAATTTAATTATAACAAGGTTCCTATCGACAGTAAAATGATAGTTAACTTTACTGAAGAATTACTGGACTGATAGAGACATAACTTCAATTTTCAAAACACTGAACTCTTTCATGAGCACTTAAGACAATAAGAGCAATATTAGACATCGGAACTCAAAATATACACAATTACAAAATTCAATTAAAACCCTCCACCACTTTTGTAATGTGATTGACCCTGACTTGGTTCTGACTACCTCCTCCTACCTAGCCTACCGCCGATCTTATTGCATCAGCGTAACATCGGGTGCGGGTGGGTTGGGACGAGTGAGTGCCTCTGTGTTTGCGCGTACACTTGTGGCACAATAATATCTCCAGCGCTGTTGATAGCTACCGATAATATTCGTGAAAGTTGTCGCCGTGTACGAAATCGGCCACGAGGATATCAATTAATCAATCAATTAGTTTATTGCCACAAAGATCACAAAAGTGGTGCAGGGTTTGTTACATATATTGAAATATAAAACAGAAACCAGGAGTTTTACAACGCTCCAATAGATTATCCTGAAAATTACCAGGTCTTTAGTAATGCTTTTCCATTAGAAAACTATGCCCTTCACTAGACGTAGGCATTTTACAGACAAAATTTTACAAGCACGATGCAAATAGACCGGAAAACCAATAATTTATTTCCTAAATGTTGGCCTCGGCTGGACTTCGAACCCAGAACCTGCGGCGCAGAAGGTTCTCTATCTACGAGGCCAGGGAAAATCATTATCTTATTAAAATAAAATAAAACCAGTATTATTTGTTTAATGTAGTTAAGTATCATTTATTGCATAAATATCTCGTTTTTTTATTCTCTTAATTCTGTTAAGTTGATATTATAAGTAGCAAACTACATATTTAACCGAAAATGTATAAATTTGATTGCATTCGTATCGGAACTTCAAATAAATGAAATACGGCTTCAGTGATCAATAGCAGTCAAGTTTATTTCGTTTTGTTAGGGTTACCATGATACTTTAGATGGTTGCATGATTGTAGCATAACAATACTGTATGCCAAAAGTTGGACTTTTGTATTTTACCTGATTACTTGGCATTACGATATTTTATCTAATAAACCATTGTAAACCAGACGACCCGTCTCAGCGAATTAGTAAATAACAAGTATATAAATTACTGTATTTAACTTTTTTCTTTACTTACACGTACGTCAGAAATTTTTGCGAAACTAATTTTTTTTTTATAATTTAATCTATTCAAAAAGCTATTACAAGTGAAAGTTGCAAGAGTTGGAACCAGTTTCAGAAACACTCTTTCCAGTCCGCCTCAGACACTTCTTCACTTCTGAAAACTGTATGCCATGTCGTCGGGCTATAAATTGTTAAAATTAAACGCGATAAAATTCGTTGTTAGTTTTATTAAAATGTGTAGTATTCGCGTAAATATAAGAAGTCATTATGTATCCCTTTCTTCCGATTTTTGATTTTAGGGACTAAAAAGAAGTCACACAGTGCAAAGTGCTGTAAAGAGGGCCACCCAAAAGTTTAATCGGTGTGATTAAAGTTTTGGGCCGTCATTTTGAGCGCTGTGTGCGCAAGCGCGTTGTCATTGTGAAGCAGTTGCCTGAGGAACCCCATGTTTGGTCGCTTGTTGCTCACAGCAGTGAACATTTCTGGACCATTACAATTCGGCGTTGTGCTACCTTCGATTACGTGCAGGAATGGTGACACCTGATTCCCCGTCGAAGTGAAAAAAACATGGATCGCAATCTTCCCAGCGCTTCTCGATCGCTTCATTTTGACAGGCGTTGGTATATTTTTGAACAGCGAAACCGTCGACTGGCCCTTCGTTTCTGGATCGTATCGATAAGTCCAAGATTCATTACTACAGGTAACAAGGTGGATAACATTCCAACGCCTGTCTGCTTCAAGGCTGCTAGCACGTTTTCTTCCGTGACGGCCGTTAAAGGGGATCACTTCTTTCTTCATCTCTCAAAGTTAGTCGTGAAACCTTTATTCATAAAGGTCATTTGATGTCTATCAAACGATTCGTTTGGTTTAAGGCGACATTTGAAATCGTAAAAAATCATGGCATGAATATTATTCCTGACGCAGATATATTTTTCAATGAAACACGATATTTGTTTGTGGATACAGAGAATATTAATTATTGAGACGTTCATATTTTTACTTGTACATAATCGTAATTTCAAAATAAATTATAAATGGCCTGTCTCAAAAATGCGTGAATTGGAAATTATTAAAAAAGTAAAAAAAAAGTAAAGTTTCAGCCTATAAATGTCCCACTGCTAAGCACAGGCCTTCTATCATTTCTGAGAGGGATTTAGAGCTAGGAAGAATCCGCCACGCTGCTCCAATGCCGAGCTGCCGAGCACGTGGTAAATCAGCACTTAAAATTGCAATTAACAATTTTAGTGGTGCCGGCACCGGGAATCGAACCCAAGTCACTCGCGTACTATGAAATTTTAAGCGAACGCCTAGCCCCTGAGCTGCCACGACTCTATTAATAAAGTATTTTATAAAATATTTCAAGGCAGGTCATGTCCGAGAAATGGCGAATGATTGGTTAACTTACGCTTAATATTTGTGGCTTCAGTTAATGTAACCTATATTACTTTGTTTGATACTTGCAATAGTTAATATAGCTGTGAATTTTCTATTTAAGCACAGGCCAGTTGTAAAGTTTTACACGGGTTATGGATAGTTCTGGGACCAAAAATTTCATTTCATCGTGTTTGTTTCAATGGTTTTGAAGTTATCAGTTCGAAGGTGGTAAGATCGAAAGACCCATACACTAAAAAGTTACAGAGCGTCAAACGCATCTATCCAACGTCTACATTGACTCAAATAGGTAGAATAAGGAATAGCCCATCAGTGATAATGTTTTATATTTCACTTATTTCGTGTTGTGTTGTGACGCGCGAGGCTTGATGATCAGCGCATCTGTCTGCAAGGTCCTGCCAACATCGCCGTAGCTGATTATCCAGTGACAAACACGCGTTGTTCAATGGTCTTGGTGTATTGTTACATGACGAGAGGTCATGGAACCACATTCAGGGTAAGTTACATTGGATGTCTAAAGGGCAGCAGTGGCTTCGTTATGGCGCAGCTTTCCTACATGACCAGTGTACCAGTTACGTCAGGAAAGAGTAAAATACACTAAGGAAATTAGCAGTGTAATGGTGCTACATTTCGTAGAGCGAGTATTGATCGCTTTAGGTCTCTACACTTTATTTTAAAGAATTCTAGCAATAGTATTAACATCACTAATATTTCCGTTAACCATTCCAATTTTGCTTGAAATCTTGTGCTAAGAGATAATTCACGAT
The DNA here is from genome assembly GCA_019845155.1 of Luehdorfia chinensis. Taxonomy (NCBI): domain Eukaryota; kingdom Metazoa; phylum Arthropoda; class Insecta; order Lepidoptera; family Papilionidae; genus Luehdorfia; species Luehdorfia chinensis. Next base: position 2,068,133 of record JAHVAK010000612.1, read on the forward strand.
AACAGTTTCATTTATTTTACGGAATTTACATTTGTATGAGCTACAGATAGCTGTTCCGGGTCTCGGTGTTTGTGCATGGTGCAATTCATGTCTGAAAATCATCATCGTTTGTATAAATAATGTTGGCGTATTACAGTTAAAACATCATTGGAAGATTGAAGCGTATGGCTTTGAAACGGAATAAGTCGCCAGAGTTGACATTTCACTTAGAACATCAAAATATCAACTAAAGTTATTAATAACATTTTTCAATAATGATTTTTATATTTACGCGAACATTTCATAAAAATAAATCTTACGGATTTTATCGCGTTAATTTTTTAAACTATTTACTCGTATTTCTCGACCTTTCGAGCAATACACAGCACTCATGGTCACAGGATAACTGAGGTGTCAGTCGATCTGATGTCATTCTTCCGGACTGCCTTAGGCTTCAGTATAATAATAAACGCGATAAAATCCGTAAAAAAACTTTTTTAACTTTATTCCTGTCTTTCTTGATATGGATTTCACAGTCTTATTTTTGAATATGAGCAATTGACCTTAATTACATTAACCTTTTTATGATTCTTTATTTGTAACATTTATTGATTTGTCGTACATTTCGAGTTTTCGTGTCACGATACCATTTTGCAGCGGATTGTATTATCGATTTGTTCATTTTATAGCTTTGATCATCCATGTTTGTAAAAAAACACATAAAAACATATTGCCAGTACTTGCGTCCGAAATTTTATAGACTAAAGGAGGCTATATGATGTAAGTTATATTTATGTTAACCATTTTCATGGATTTTATTTAATGTATTCCTTAAGACATCTGGCAATAAAGTACATAAAATACGAAAGGTGTAAAAGGATTTTAGTGTAGTGTTAAGACTTAAAAAGTTTTTAAGGTTATAATTTTTACTGGACAAGGGTGTAGAATCAAACAGTGACGTTGCGGGACGAAGATGAAGTTTAATGAATAGTATAGACAATTAATTGTAAGAGTAACAGCAAAAAGTGTTTTAGACATACTCTCAACATTTTTAGGTTTACATAATAAATAAATGATAAAGGATGAGAGTGAGTATGTAATTTGGTACGCAAGGGGCGAGCACAGGAGCAATGCTCAATGCACTAAGCTACTTAGGGGCAGAGAGTGCTTTAAGTTGCTTTTTCGGCACAGGCCGGTACCAAATATAGTTTAATGAAGTTATAAATGTTAGGTTTCCACTTTACGTGAGGATGGTAATGAATGTAATAATGAATAGAATAATAATGAATAGAAAAGATATAAATAGAAGAGAGCAGAGCACAGGACAGCAGGGCGTGACATGGCGTGACAGAACAGAACAGATCAAAACAGAACCAATAAGATCAAACCAGACGTAGACTCGGCAATGTGAGACAAACGTGGGCATAGAATTATAGAACTGTAATATATCTTGCGCAGTTAACAGTCAGAGCAGTAATCGGAAGTTGTGGCCATGATCGAAGTTGGACTTGAGAACATCATCAGGTAAATACGCTAATAGCAATTTATCTGTCCTACCTGTGCTTTTTAATAATATCTATGACAATACTTAGGTGAAAGACGAATGTTGCAAGCTTTGCAAAATGTGTTATCTATACCAGCGACTATGTTCGCGTGGACTTTTGGATGTTTTCAGGTTAGCTTTCGCTCTACAGTCTACTGCGAATTAGTTTAACAAAAACAAAAGAAATGAATAAATAGATATAATGTTTACATAAATAATTCTAAAAAAGCGATAGAAATACCCCGTTAAGTTAGTCAGAAAAAAAAATCTAGTTATCTAGAAACTTTTCTTTGTGCTTTGTATTTTTATTTATCATGAAAAACTTATACCACTAGTTAGAAGCCCACCCCTTAATTAACTAATACATCGTCAGTTGATTTTCGCACCTCGTCCTCAGGACGGGAGAGTCGATCGACAAAAACTAACCGGAAATACCCATCAGCAAACAGAACAATTAAGCCTGATTGATGCTTTCACAAAATTCAACAACATGACAGAGGTTTTTTTTTATAAGCAATGCATTTTAATTTGGTGATGCCCCGATTTTAGACCACGGCGACAACATTCGACTACAGTCGGAAGCAATCACAAGCAACACAGAGGAGACAAACACAGAGGCACTCACTCGTCCTAACCTACCCGTGCCCGATGCGCATGCGATAAGATCGTAGGTGGGCTAGGTTGCAACGTCCGAGACACGGTGACAATTACGACACAATGAAACCGGAAAATCAACATTGTGTTTGTCTTATTACACAACCACGGCGAAGAAGGTGCTTCTCCACTATGCCAGGTAAAATTATCTTATAATGTTTTCTTTTATTTACGCGAATATTACACATTTAAATAAAACTACTTTTTTACGGATTTTATCGCGTTTAATTTTTGAACTATTTTTACCCGACGTTTCGGACGCTTTGCAGCACCCATGGTCACGGGGGGACTGAGGTGACAGTTGTCCCGATGTCATAGTCAACCTGGAGTACCTTCAGCCTTTAATTATTATTTGTAGTCCGATCTACGCAGAAAGAGCTTACCGTGTCTTGAAGCCTTGCAGTGGTATGCTTGGTTTTTGATTTAATTTTATTACTAATAGGATCCCAAGCCGGTGGTAATACCCAACCATCTTCCCTATTGAAATTAGGATGTTTTTTAATTTCAATAGCCTCGCGAATCATCCTTGGTAGGAATCGGTGTTCTTTTGCAAGGATTTGTGGTCTATCAAATCTGATGTAATGGTTGGGATGATCCAGAACATGGTCACAGACTGCAGACTTCCTAGAGCGTCGATGCTTCACATCAGCTATGTGTTCTTTAACGCGGGTTTTAATGGATCTTTTAGTTTGCCCTATGTAAGAGAGACCACATTCACAATCCAGCTTGTATACTCCTGCATCTTGTAGAGGGATGTTACACTTGACAGATGGTAAAAACTGACTTATCTTCTTCGGCGGCTTGAAAAATGTTCTTATAGAAGCTCGCTTCAAGATATAGCCAATCTTGTCCGTGACTCCTCTGACATATGGAAGAACAGCAGGTACACGCTCGACTGTGGCCGGCTTCACTCGGTCACTGCGACGAAGGCGCGGAACCCGAAGCTTGTTGTCTTGCAAAACTTGCTTGACATGCTGAAGCTCGGCGGCCAGGTGTTTACTGTCACAGATCCCTTTTGCTCTCTGAAACAAAGATTTACCCACGGTAGCTAACTGTGAAGGATGGTGGTGAGATTCACCATTTAAATACTTATTTGTATGGGTCTTTTTTCTATACACAGTGTGACACAAGGTGTTATTAGGATTCCGAATTACTAACACATCCAGAAAAGCTAAAGAGTTATTTGCCTCTAACTCCATTGTAAATTGAATTTTAGAGTTTAGGGAGTTAAGGTGGTCTAGAAATGCAGTTACTTTATGCGATGGTAAAAACTTAACTTAACAGTAAACACCTGGCCGCCGAGCTTCAGCATGTCAAGCAAGTTTTGCAAGACAACAAGCTTCGGGTTCCGCGCCTTCGTCGCAGTGACCGAGTGAAGCCGGCCACAGTCGAGCGTGTACCTGCTGTTCTTCCATATGTCAGAGGAGTCACGGACAAGATTGGCTATATCTTGAAGCGAGCTTCTATAAGAACATTTTTCAAGCCGCCGAAGAAGATAAGTCAGTTTTTACCATCTGTCAAGTGTAACATCCCTCTACAAGATGCAGGAGTATACAAGCTGGATTGTGAATGTGGTCTCTCTTACATAGGGCAAACTAAAAGATCCATTAAAACCCGCGTTAAAGAACACATAGCTGATGTGAAGCATCGACGCTCTAGGAAGTCTGCAGTCTGTGACCATGTTCTGGATCATCCCAACCATTACATCAGATTTGATAGACCACAAATCCTTGCAAAAGAACACCGATTCCTACCAAGGATGATTCGCGAGGCTATTGAAATTAAAAAACATCCTAATTTCAATAGGGAAGATGGTTGGGTATTACCACCGGCTTGGGATCCTATTAGTAATAAAATTAAATCAAAAACCAAGCATACCACTGCAAGGCTTCAAGACACGGTAAGCTCTTTCTGCGTAGATCGGACTACAAATAATAATTAAAGGCTGAAGGTACTCCAGGTTGACTATGACATCGGGACAACTGTCACCTCAGTCCCCCCGTGACCATGGGTGCTGTAAAGCGTCCGAAACGTCGGGTAAAAATAGTTCAAAAATTAAACGCGATAAAATCCGTAAAAAAGTAGTTTTATTTAAATGTAAAATTATCTTTTTAAAATAAGATTAAGCCAGCAAGTATTTTCTGTGTAGGCAGGGGTCTACCAAATTACTGTTATTAACTATCATTATATTATTTAGATTTCTTCTTCTTTTCTACTTCTTCTTTTTGTTTCGATTATGTATTCTCTTTATATACATTATTCTTTCAATGACAAGTCGGTCTTCAAAACCATTCAAAATAACAACAATTTTTATGATGTGTTTGTTTACGAAACACGTACACTGTTAAGTTCAGTCATGAATTATTGTTTACTTTGGATCAGCAATGAACAATGCATTCATCATTAGTGCGATGTGATGTGATGAATCTGGACGGCCTGATGAGTTTTATATTGGACTGTTAAATATATATATGAGATATATGACTTTGTTTTAAAAATTACGGCAATTTATCTTTGGACTCGCTTACTAGTGGTAGGATTCCCCCGTTAAGAGGGTACCTAAGAACCAGTTATAATGCCGTCAAGCAGTACTATGCAAATCTTATTGTGTTACGGTAATATGGGCACTGTAAATTAGTGCAATCAAACTTATGAAACTTAGAACTGATGCCTCAGGGTTGTGAGCGCAGTGTAGTGCAACATTGGATATTATTATTGAAGGTCTTGGATGACACTACATTTGTTACGGGCAGACGTTGCAGTAATGCACAGTAGCGCAAGCACGCTAGCGAACGCAACGGTCCGAATTTAGATGTTTAGTAGGAGTTTATATTTATGTATTTACGTTTGGGTAATTAAATTAATTATGTATTATGTATTAATTATGTATTAATTATGTATTATATATAATTAATTATGTTTGGGTAATTAATAATAATTCCAAACCTGGCACGCGGGCCCCGGGCCCGCGAGCACAGCATCCGATGAAGCTGTAAAAGCCAAAAGGCTAACAGCGATTACTTCACCGAATGAAGGAAGGTAAGTTACACCATTTTTATATTTTGCATGCGGATCTTAGCAAAGTAACTTACCTTCCTTCATTATAATGGATTTCCGCAAAGTAACGCCTGATTCTATTAACTATAGTTCACCGAAAACAAGCAGCAGTAATGCTGTCGCCGAACCTTCACCAATAAATGGCTTAAAGACAGCAGACAGCAGCAGACAGTAGACTGATTGGCATACATTTCAGAAATTGATTCTAAGAAGCCTGCACTCTATAGTCATGTTCAGGATTGTCCCACCCACTGTTTCAGATTTCCTATAGACCACAAATCTTTGCAAAATTACACCCAGGCTTGCAAAAAACATCGTAATTTCAATATAGTAAATGGGTGTTATCATGCACCTGGCATTCTAAGATTATTAGAATGAAATGCAAGCACACCACTACAGGGCTTCAAGTCGCGGTACGGTCGTGTTGGCCGTAGATTGGAACAAAATCAGTAATTAAGAGCTATAAGGGTACCAGGATTAACAGTCATCTTGTTATAACTATATATTCAATGCAGTTTTCATTTTTGAAGAAGCGTTCTCAATGAACTACGTTTATTGTATCTAGTCGTTCCTTTTTACTGGTATTGTACCAGATCACGCGAAATGTGGAAACTGTCGAAAAACTTAGTTCATTTATTTTATGGTCTTTACAGAAAATAAAATTCAGCAACGTTCTGTGATTTAAAATTTTCGGTCCAAGTTTTTTATCGTATATTAACCGGCTTCGAAATCCGTTTTGCTTCTGTCAAATATCTTAAGAAATCACGCGATGCCTATACATTGCTTGAAAACTTAGATTGTGTATTTATTTTATTGCCTGAACTAAAGTTACGTCCTGAAACAAACAAATAAAGCAGACGACGAACTTTCTCATGTGGAAAGGTCAATAAAATTAAATGAAAAATATTCTACGACATTTATTTTAAATGTCTTTCCCGAACTTTTTTCAATCCGATAACATCATTTAACATGTAACTATTACTTTTTCAATTCCATTATTTACTGTCTTTGAAATGTCAACTGAATAGATTGTTTAATGTTTAGTAATAACCAAATTGCGTAAAGCCGAGACAAATGACTTTGGAAGAGGCCTTCGCCTGTAGAAAGGTTCTTGCTAATCAATGAACATATAAGATTAAAAAAATACTAATATTAAGTAACTAACGAAATTAATGGTGTGTATACGAGTATATACGTAGTGAAAAGAAGAGACGTGTTTATATATTCGAAATACTTCTCAAGTTTTATTACTGGGTTCATGGGCACAAGAGCTGCGTGCTGGATATAAAAAAGCAAATGTATTTCTATTACACGCAGTAATTAATAAGTAATTGTCATAAGTATGTATGTACCAAAAACCTTCTTCGTCGTTCACTTGATGGTAAGTATAACGCCTACCCATAATTGCTGAAGTATAACTAAGAAATTTGCATTGGAAATTTTACAGTACCACACTGCAATGGTCACCATGATATCGTTCTTTAGTCTTATATGCGCTTTCTTCATCGTCATTTTAGCTCATCACAAGTCTACTGCCTCCCCCTTAGATTGCCCCAAATCACGGTCTTAAGCCACCTGCCATCAGTCGATACCCTACCCTGCGTTTCTGGTACGAGGCAGTCGCTCGAGAAACTGTCTTTCTCAACGGTTATCGGTTCTGCGAGCAATATGGTCAGTCCACGTTAGCTTGCTGATCCTTAGGGCTATATCGGTTAGTTTAGTTCTGCTGCGGATTTCATAATTATGGATACTATCTCGCAGAGAAAGAGCCTTATTCTTTCTCTAAGGCCGTCAACGCACCTGCAATTCTTCGGGCGGCGGTGCTCACATATCATCAGGGAGCCGCTTGTTCGTTTTCCCTCTCTTCTAAAAAAAAATGAGAGATATTTTTTTTGAATTTACCTTTATTGATTCCACTATAGAGCTAAGGCTTCTTTGTTATAGTGAATAGTAATTTCAATGTAGAGAACTACATCATTGCTTCACTGTGGAATATATATTTTTTCTCTACACGGTACAAATGTTTCATTTTCGTTTTAACAATTTTATTAGAAATTTTAGCGATATACAGTGGATTGATAGTTACGCCGTGACCCAATGTCAACCCAAATCAAAATGAATTATGAAAATTTGAATCTGACATGACCGTTCTGGGTGACAAGGCATTCGTTATGGACAGACGTTGCATTTTCTACCAGGTGAATGTTTTGCTCGTCGCGTCACTATTTCCTACAAAAAAAATAACCAACCGTAGATATTATATAAGCTTAGTAAAACAGAACACTAAAATATTATTTCATTTGAAAATATCACTAATATTTTTAATATAGTCAACTTTACATACAGTTTTGAATTAGTTGTATGTGGTGTAAACTCATTAGGTAGGTTATGGGGAATGAATTTATGATCTTATAACCTACCTATAGGTTCTTTTTATTCCTGGTTCCAAAAAACCCGGAAGTGAGAAGAGATCAGCAGTGGGACATTTAAAGTCTGTTACTTTAATTTACTTTTTATTTACATTGAAGTCATATTTTAAGACACTTGTAATTTCTTAACTAAGTACATGTGAAATCTAAATTTGAATGCATAACATAACTTTCATTAGAACAATGCTGCAATGGATGTGCAGTGAAAGTACGCCGTGGGCGAACCTGTCATCGAAGAGCAGGAAATATTTAGACTTTACCTTGCTAGCGGATTGTTATTTGTTGATGAAAACAAGCTCTAACTAAACTGTTCTGTTATGTAAGAATTAATGAAGAAATATTTGGAAATGTTCTAAGAGATGTATTATCTAATCCACAATGTCATATAGGCAGTTCTTTTCGACAGTGTGATTTACATCCATAAAAGACAGTAAAAAAGTAATTTTACGGATTTTATGGCGTTTAATTTTTAACTATATATATCCCGAACATTTTCTAGTTCCCGGGTAAAAGGAAACATAGGTGACGTGAAACATCGACGCTCTAGGAAGCCTGAAGTTTGTGATGATAATCTGGATCATTCCAACCATTGTTTCAGATTTGATCTATCACAAATCCTTGCAAAGAAAACCGATTTCTACCAAGGATGATTCATGAAAAAAAACTTATTTAAATAGAGAAGATGGTTCGGTACTACACCCACTTGATATCTTGTAATGAATAAAATTAAATCAAAAACCAAGCATACCACTGCACGTAGATCAGACCAAAAATAAAAATTAAAAAGCTGAAGGTACCCGGGGTACCTATTAACTACAACATCACGCCATCTGTTACTTCAATCCACCGTGAGGATGGGTGCTGTAAAGCGCTTGAGATGTTGAGTTATAAATATTTAAAAATTAAACGCGATAAAATCCGTAAAATTGGTTTAATTAAATGTGTACTATTGGCGTACATATTATAAATAATTATGAAACAAATAAAAGTTTAAGTGGTTTTTAATAATTTGGTATCTCTAATAGGCTGCATTTTGTTCCGATTTAAGATGATACTCGTACTCGTATATATTATACTTTTTATTGGAATAGAGAACAAACATAATTCTAGATTGACGCCTCTGTTGAATAGTTCAGTAATATCGTTTCAGTAATATCCCGACTTCCGCTACTGTCTACTACTACTACTACGACTATCCGGAGTTACGTGATTTATGAATTTTCCCTTCAATTTCTTTTTTTAGGCCGTGCAACTCTCAATTTCCCACTTCACCCACAGCCTACACTAGTGTACGGACACGTGTCGGGCGAAATGGGCATATGGTTACAAATTATTATCTTCGTAACATCTACGAATACTTGATAGACTATTATGTGACCTAAAGTGTAAACTGTAACAAAAACTAAAACAAATGTAAATCTGATTCTTTATATTGAATGAATATTTTTCGCTGAGCACGATGATCAACATGAAAAGTTAGATAAGATTTATGAATAAACTTTAATAATGTATAAAAATTAAAAGAAGCATAATGTGCCGTTAGCAAATGTAAGAAGAAAGTGTGCCAATGCTGCCACATAAAAAATATTATACAATATTGCCACTAAAATATGATTGATAATAATATACTAACATAATAGTACTTTTATACGTTCATGTATTGAACACTGGCTACTGAGTTACCACGGCTTTGATTCTGATATCAAACTAATACTTATAACTGAAAACTGATTCTTAACATAATAATACAATTTCTTATATTACTCAAGATGTTATTCTATATTTTGCTTTTTCTTTAGTCCCTGGTCACAATCTATCTTCTTTATCAATAAAAATCATTTGCCGCATGTATGAAAGATTCTTACTTGTGAACGGCTTGTCCGATTTGGTAAAACGTAGTGTTTACATTCTAAAATAAGCATTGTTAGCATGGGAAACTTATGACTACTAAGAAAACAGAAAATACACTGACCAAAGATGATGTCTAAGAAGCCAATCAGTTTGCCAAGCGTGGTGATTAGGGCAACTCTTACCTTTTTGGGAGAGGCCTATGTTTAGCTGTGGACTATCAATTGGCTGATCTCGAAAAATAAGTAATCAAGAGCTTCGTATTTCGCAGGGTTGAAAGAAATTCTTAAACTCGGTTAAGCAGATTTAAATTTCATAAGTAGTTTTGTAATCGCATTTTGCAGATCATAAATATCAGATTGTACGTAATTTTAAAGGACGGTTGCATACAGATGGTGAAACAATCGATAGTGGCGCAGACAAAGATGAAAAGCGTAAATATGTAGTATGCGAGAAAGTATTACGCCTGGTGGAACGCCAGAGTTAAGATTTAAGCAGTTTTTATCTATACTAATATATCTATATTAAATATACTGTCACAAGTATAGCAAAAAATGGCAAATAATATGTTTTAAAAATGAAATACAGAAAGTTACACTCATAAACATGTATTATTGTTTTATTATATTCACGCGAAGTACTATACAATTAATAAAACTATCTTACCAAGTTTATCATACTTAATTGTAGTAGGATTCCTATGCAGGAATCCATCCACGTAGGTACCATCCCAGACCAGTTATTCTGCTGTGAAGCTGTAATGTGCAAATATTACTGTGTTTCGATCTGAACAACACAGAGCTAGTGTAATCACTGGGCATATGAGACATAAGTACTGCTGACCTAGGATGATGAGCACAGTGTGGTGCCACACAGAAATGAATAGGCTAATGGTATTGAGACTGTTAAATTAGGCTTATTTATATGTTTAAGTGGAATTGGGATATGAATACCGATTTTAAAATGAAAGTCCAAAATAAAAATTAAATATTTATAAGAACAAAAATGTTCATTTACAACCTTCACACCTTAAAAATTAACACTAAAACATATTCTTTAAATAGCTACTTAGCTACCTAGCTACTAGAACAACAACTATACCAGTGATTTATGATATCAAAATTATTGAAATTTTAATTACATTGGAAGGCGGACACTTATTTCACACTAAAGCTAACGGGTGCTCTGATAGTAGTACTAAAATTTGTCCTGATTTACAATATAATAACTTCACTTAAAAAAAATGTTTTGATCAGACGAATAATTCTTTTTGAAGATATAACTTTTTTATTACTGTTTCTCTATGTGATCAGATCCAACTTTCGTATCTCTTTGTTTTTAATTAGAAATTTATTTGTTTCATTGTTATTATTTTTTACAGATAATTAATATAACATAGACATGTAATACGAGTACATGGTCAATGCTCAATGATCATTAATGTTGATAATGTACAGTTCAAGTACAGTTGTTGAACATTATGAAGATCTTTTACATAGTTTAAACTATGGTGTCAACTTTTTCTTTTGTTATTCTGTTGTATACATTTTTTTATGACTGCCAGTTGCATCATTATCAAAAGCCGGCGTCTCCTCTACGTTACGCTCGAAGCAGTGCGCGGCAAGTCGCATGTAATCAATTATTATCTGTGTCAACGAGTAATATAAGTACTGACCAGTGTATTTTGAAACTGTAATTTGCGTTTTGTAATTATAAGTAATGGTATAGGAACACTCTGTTACCTTCAAATACTTTTAAGTTCAAATAATTTACCTGTTAATAAATATATGATTTGCGGTTCTGTAAAAAATAGGAAAGATCCCTTGATCCTTCAAGGCATTCTCAATGTTTATATTGTATAAGTTAGTAGTAAAGAACACAACAGAATGATTTCTTATATTTTTGTATACTACGTATATATATTTAATAAAAACTAAAATGACGGATGTCATCGCGTTTAATTTTACAAATTTTTTAATCATAGGTAAATTTTATGCAATAAAATAAGTAAATTTATTTAAGTGTAAAATATTGTTTTTATTTTAAGTGATTTCTTTTAAATATTTATGTATTATTAAAGTGACACGTCAACTTGTGAGTCACAGGTAAGATATCTTTTCAAGTGAACATCTACAGGATCACAGGTGCAAATGTTTTTAAACGATTAAGTGCATAATATATAATATAAACACCTCGTACCACAGTGGCTCGTATAAATTAAAGTATAGAAAGAGATTTGTAATCTAAATTTTAGAAGTAATTAGCTAAATAGGCATTTAAATTAGATTTCGTCATTCGTTCGACATTAATATCTTATGTTATGTTCTATTTACAGTCTCCTTAGTCTCCGCCTCGCCGTCAACCATAGTTGAGGCGGACGTGAAGATAATCAGTCCTCTTCAAAGAACTCCTCGGTAAGCGGTACATGGCTAATCTGATCGTAGGTGTATGTGCTGAAGAAGTGTTGGGTGACGTTCATCGCGTAGTCAATAGCGTAGTCGAGGATTGGGCCCCCGAACTCTTGAGCGACGAGTTGTGCGTTGGAGTTGAGCACTTCCAATATGTTTGCACCTAAAGTGTATAGCAGAGTAGAATAGAATAGAATAGAATAGAATTGTATTTATTTTGTGAGAACATGGTACTGAATTACGATCTTAAATTAAAATTTAGGCACAACGCATTCTACTGTATCAACATGCAAAAGTCGATAGTTGCACACGAATTTAATTATAAAATGCGGTTACACTGAACCAATAAACTACATTATAATTTATTTTCATTGCAGAAGTCATAAATATTGTTAATTTTTGCTAATAGCCAACGTCAAATGTTTTTTAAATAGTGGCAGGGGTATTTTTTTAAGTCATCAGGCTCTGTTGAATACGGTTATGGCCGTACAATAACCATTTTTTTTAAATATATATAAATTACTTTTCGGCGTATGAAGCTTATCGGCGAATCTTTAAGTTTAAAATATTTAGGATATTTCTTTACAAATATACAATTTTTTTTACGTATTTTGACAGCGGAGGTAAAACGTGTAATTTTTTAAATAGTGGTTTTCATCTGTTAAGTGGACAGACTACCTCGATGTATTTTTTTAATTTTAAATGCTTTAATCACATAAACTAAGTTACCTCATATAAATATATTAAGTGTGTATAGTGTATAGTTGTATAGCGATTAGCGATATATACCAAATTTGATTTATATGTCTATTTCACCGGTGGTAGAATTAAGGGATTCGTCTAGGTAGGTAACACCGCAACGCCAGTTATTCTGCCGTGAATCAGTAGTGTGCAACATTGCTGTGTTATCACTATGCGTATGACTTAAGAGCTGATATCTCAGAGTGACGAGCGCAGTGTGATGCTACACAGAAATGTTCGGGGTGATACAGCGTTTGTAATATCGTTGCACTTACCATCAAGTAAACGATTTGCTCGTCTCGTCACTTGCTGCCGTAAAATGAAATATCTATGTAGATAAGATATATATAGATAGATATTTTCAGGTCAATTTTCAACCACTGTGATAACTTCCGAATACTGTCGGAACCTATCTGTTGATAGGCAGGAGATATTTCAGTTCGCGCTAACACAGATTCACTCACTCGTTTGCTCATAACAATTGCGATTTCACCCAGAACTGCATAAGAAAGCTCTTAGACCATGAGAGATCGGTTCTTCAGTCTCATATGCTGCGTAATTACACTAGCTTGCATAACACAGCTTCAAGGCAGAGTAATTGTTTACCTAGATTAATTCCTGTCTAGGAATCATACTTACCACTGGAACATACAAATTGATACCGCAGTTTTACTGGTGGCAGGAATCCTACTCAGTTACTCTGCTGTGAGGCAGTAGAGTGCAAACATTACTGTTTCTGTTACTGGTACTGAGAGAAGACTTTAGAACTGATGTCTCACGTACTTATAGCATTTGTTATGGGCATACGTTGCATTTACCATCGGGTGAACTATTTGCTCGTGTCATCGCTCTCTTACATACATATAGCCTTTTTCCCATATAGGGAGTAGGCAGAGGCCCTTGTTTTCTTACATAAAAAATTATAAACTTACTTATTTCAGGGCTCCCCCTAAAGAGATTTGTTAAATTAAGCTTCAAGTCTGTGCCGTAGTCAGCTTTGTACTTATAGGAGTTGATCTTGTAGTGACCTTCGCCCTGTTTGTTCCTGACAACTTTCTCCAGGACTTCTAAGTGGATGTGCTGGTTCCCTGTGTAAATAAAATCGAATAAATCAGGGTTAAACAAGTCGATATTTAATGACATTAATTTTTTCTCAATCTGTAACAAATTAGTTCGCTTTAGCGCTATTTAATCGGGAAGTCGATGGATACAGGTGGCTTAGTACCGTTTTGTGGCATGGGGAATGTTATATTCAGCATTCCTATGCAGGAATCCGTCTAGGTAGGTACCACCCCAGGGCCAGTTATTCTGCCGTGAAGCAGTAGCGTGCAAACATTACTGAAATCGGTTTGAAGGGCACTGAGAGCTAGCCTAATCACTGGGCATATGAGATATAAGAACTGATGTCTTAGGGTGAAGGGCGCATTGTGGTGTCACACAGAAATTTTCTTGGTGTCACAGTAATTGTCATGAAGGTGAATGTCTTGCTCGTTTGGTAACCTTATCCATTAAAAAAGTGGGCATTTGCATAAGTCTATTGTTATGGGTTTAAGTGATAATGTATTCGATACTGCTACTTATATAAGATGGTAAATGTTGGTTTAAGTAAATGGAATGTAAAATACACTGTTTGTGGATAACGATATAAGACTAAAAGATACATCGATAAGCAAATAAAGGCGTATAATCTGGGATGGATTCCTAGCTAGCATATCTAGTCGTAATACAAGCAGCATTGTGGATTGTAGATTACAACAGGCCGGTTTCCGCAACTCCTCGTTTAAGTGCTGAATTTACCACGTGCTCGGCGGTGAAGGAAAACATCGTGAGGAATGCCTGCATGTTTGAGAAAACATAATATTTCGAAGGCATGTGCAGTCCGCCAACACGGATTGGAGCAGCGTGGCGAATTCTTTCTAGCTCTAAAACCCTCTCAGAAATGTGAGGAGGCCTGTCATCAGCAGTGGGACATTTATAGGCTGAAACTTTCCTTTTTTTTACGTTATTAACATCCCTGTGTTAAAAAAGGTGTTGGTTTTCTGTAATAAAAAATGAGTATTTTAGAAGTAACAGCGACACAAAAAAGTTCGAGTGCAACTTAATCCACGTGGAAGAAGCGAAACCTATACATGGTAGAAATCTGATTAAAACAAAAATAAAAAAACATGAATTATCAAAAATATTACATACTGTAAACTTTTTTTATTGTTAATATACTGCTCAGTATATTAACAATAAAAAAAAATGTTCATCGATAAATATTAATTAAGAATAACAGAAACGTTGCATGAAAACGCTGCACTGAAATTCGACCCCTGTCACCGCGCTCAAAGAAGTTACACTTCAAAAGCGTCTGCTTCAAAAAGTAGTGTCTTGAGTAAAAGTAGTCGGACTTGATTTTTGCATGATCGGAGGTGGTATCATTAAACAAATTATGAATGGATTGAGGTGTAGAGGATCGTAATTGCATCTGTATTAAATTACAGCATTTAATTTTAAAAGTTGAAAGATATTAGAGTCGGAAAATATAACTGAAGTGCGCTTCAAACCGAAACCCAGTAATGTTAGTACACTACAGCTTCACGGCAGGATAACTGGCCCTGGGGTGGTAATCACCTAGACGGATTCCTGCATAGAAATCCTACCAGCAGTGCCCTAAAAGAACCGGTGGAGGCGTGATACGGAAGTAAGGCTTGCTTACCTGATGTTAATTGAGGTTTACTTGTTATGTTAGGGGCGTTAAATATTGTAAATACGAAATACGTTTGATTTGTTTTGTGTATATTGTCGCTATCCTTGACGCATCTAATTGTTTAAACATAATTTTGATTTGATAACTATCAGAAGTTGTCTTCTGTTTGTCTGTGAATTTTGACCAACGTATACGGCACAGTAAACGCTTAAATATGTGCGAGCAAACATGAAGCAATTACGTGCCTATTTTAATTCCAACGCTATTGAACGTTATGAATTTATACGATATACGAGTGTATACGATACAAAAGGAAAATATTCAAATGTTTATTGGTCGCGTAGTTTAAATACAAAGAGGCTGGTATTGAAGACGAAGACTAAGACACGAGCCCTCACTGTTGATTTACCACATTATTTATTATTTGCGGTATTCCATTATATTGTGAGGAACAATGAGACTGTGATGATGACTGCTTCTTAGTCGATTGCGGTCTCGGTGGCGAAGAGCAGCATGGTGGATACTACCCGGCTTCAAATACCTTTCAAAAAACTATTTTACAGTAGTCTAATAGTGTTATTTTGGAATCCAGAATCCTAGTCTTTGTAGGCAGGTGCGTTTACCGTTGAGACACGCGGTCTTAAGCTGAGAATAACAATATTATGAAGTATGTCAAATTTGCCAAACCGCAATAGATCGGAGAATATATTTGAATGAAATTAGGTGGTTTCTCCTCAGTGGTTCTAACGCTAGAAATGCGGACACCACTTAACTATGCGTGTAGCTAAAGTATCATATTAATACACCCAAAAATTTCGAAACACTGGTGGTAGGATTCCTTCCTATGCAGGAATTCCGTCTAGAGGTAGTTATCGGTCCAGAGCCAGTTATTCTGCCGTGAAGCAGTGATGTGGAAACATTACTGTGTTTCGGTTTGAAGGGCACTGTGAGCTAGTGTCATCATTGGGCATATGACACTGAAGAACTGATGTCTCTGGGTGATGGGCACGATGTCATGTCGTAGGGGAATGTTCCGGGTGACACAGCATTTGCTATAAGCAGACGTTTAACTTACCACCAGGTGAACGTTTTGCTCGTTTTATCACTTTATCCAACAAAAAAAAACTTACAAATTTTTATCTTGGCATTGCCATCGGTGTTGAGGTTGAAGAGAAGGATCCTCCCAACAATATTGTAGTGGCCTTTGATAGTGAAGTTGCAATGGATGTCGAATACAAATGTCCGTTTCTCACGATTAGAGCTGTGTAATAAACGTTAAAATATAATTTATTTCGGTTATGAATATTTAAAACTGTGTGGTGAGGGACGTAAGAGATCTCCCACCCCGTCTCATCCCGTAGGTGTCGTAAAAGTCGACAGAGGGAAAATAAAAACCAGGAGATGAACAGCAGCATATTCCTGGATACATCCAAACAAATTAACTGCGGTTGCCAACCTACCTGCCATGCGTGGCTACTATGGCGAGATCCCCCTAAATGAGAGAATCTTTGGAAGAGGCCTATGTTCAGCAGTGGACTAGTGACTAGGCTGAGATGATAAACATTTAAATTAGGTGAATATTTATATCTGAAAATGCTCCGGGTCTTACAGTGTATACATAGATTGTTAAGTTTATCATGACCTGTCTGTCATTAGTCCACTGCTTAACGTACGGGCAATGTATAGTATGACCAAAAAATGTGCGATCAAATGATACTGCCATTTGGCCGTATCTTTTGATCGCATTGATAGATTAGAAGCTTAAATTTACAACACCATGGGACCATAGTATTGATTTGATGAGCTCGATAACTCTACCAGTTTCTGAGAAAAACGGATCTTAACAGACTAACAACAAAGTGATCCTATAATGGTTTGTACAGAATGTTATTACGGAGTCTTAAAAACACCACATTAATAAAAGACCAGAAGAGCATCATCATCTATTTACATGTTTTATTTTGTTCTTTCTATAATTGATTATTTATCAAAGACGATTAATCATTAGTTTTTAAAAGCAAATATAGTTTCTTTATCTGAGATTCGAACTTAAGACCTAGAACCAGTAACTGCTAGCAATTACTCTATTACTATTATAAACTCTAATTCGTAGAGAGTCTTGGACATAATTATTGAAAAAAAGAACACAGGGGTATATTTCTAATTCAAGATTAAAGTGTTTTAATAAATATATGGGCATACGTAAAAGGTCAGTTCATTCTAGGAACGTTCATTAGAATGGCCTCTGAAGAGGTTTTACTTGTTTAACTCCATTTGTGTCGTCATCAGCTCTATATTTGGTAATGTTTTTAATATGAGCGGGTGTGTGTAACCACCCGGCATACATTTTAATACTTAACCTCAATATACGTTATGTCGGACGAGAGTAAAGTGCAATAAACTAGTTTGTATATACAATTCAAAAAAGTTATTAAAAGAGTAGTTATAGTCACGCCTTTTTCCCATAAGGGGTAGGCAGGGGCCACTCACGTAGCCCACTTTTCGCCCTCGAGGCAAACAAGACGTGACGGGAAGCTAATTACATTTTGAGAGGCCATTTTGGTAAGAGACAAAAAATTCTTACTTCCCATTGCGTTCCCATTAGCAGTATAATGACAGCATGTTATGGTGTTATTCTGCACGAATAAAAGCTGTCCATACAATACCTTAGTCGCCTCTTACAGTAAGAAACAGATAGGTGCTATTCTACTCTGCCGGACACCCATTTCCGTAAACGCATAATTGGAAAAGTAATAAGATATTCCTCTAACTGTAAAGAAAAGGAAGTAATATCGGGAATTCGCGTGTACCGCGAGTGCATTTTACATAGCACTTTTCACATGCACAACACAACTAGACCCGAATACATCAACAAAATTTGTTTTGTGTGTGGGATTTCAATCCAAGAACTGCGGCGTAGAAGTCAGGTACTGGCTGTACTGTCTGTCTGGTCCCTAATTAATGCGGTCATCTTTTTATGACCTAGAGATTTTTTTTTGAACTATTGTTATTTCGGGTCTGGGTGTTTGAGCATGTACATTATATAATACATAAATTTTATATTTATAATATAATTTTTATATTGAAAAACGATGGTGGTAGGTTTCCTATGCAGGAATCCGTCTACGTAGGTTCCCAGCCCAGGACCAGTTATTGTGCCGTAAAGCACTAGTGTGCAAATATTACTGTGTTTCGGTTTGAAGGGCACTGAGAGCTAGTGTAATCACTGGCAATATGATACTTAAGAACTGATGTCTTAGGGTGATGGGCGCGGTGTGGTGTCGCGCACAGAATTATTCTGGGTGACGCAGCATTTGTTATGGGCAGACTGTTACACTTACCATCAGGTGAACGTTTTGCTCGTTTCGTCACAATCTCCAATAAAATAAAATACATAAATAAATGCCCTTCATAAGGATTTCTTCTGTATCGTGGTTGCGTTTTACAGATATATACTTCACATGCACAATAAGACCAGACCCGAAAACCAACAATTTGTATTTTTTTACAAATATTATCTCCGGCTTGTATTCGAACCCAGGACCAGCAGCGTAGAAAGTCAGGTAGTCTGGCCACTAAGCCACGCGGTCGTAACAATTTTAAAAACCTGTGTTAGCGGCTTAGAACCATCCAATCGTTTTGAGAGTTGCAACAAGTGTGTTAAGGCGACCATTTAGAAAGCAGCCATCAAAGAGACTGCTGCTCTGCTGACAAGGCGCTTTATCCAATAAAAAAAAAACTCAAAAACTTTGTGTGTTCTTTTATTGGATAAAGCGACGATACGAGCAAATCGTTCACCTGATGGTAAGTGCAACGTCTGCCCATAAGAAATGCTGCGCCATTCAGAATATTTCTGTGTGTTAAGTTTCATATGATTACTAGCTCTCAGTGTCCTTCAAACCGAAACATAGTAATGTTTGCACACTACTGTTTTACGGCGAATAACTGGACCTGGAGTGGTGTCTACCTAGACGGATTCCTGCATAGGAATCCTACCACCAGGAAATAGGAAAGTTCTAAATTCTGATTTCATAATTCAAATGTTTATACTCACGAAACTTTACTTGGTATGCATGTGCTTAATCCAAGAAGTTTTCCATTATGGAAGGTCATTTTTACGTTCCCGGGAAGGCCCATTGTGATGTTCCTTTCCAAGTTCAAGGGGTCCAAAGGTGGGATTCCGGCTTCAGGGATTCCTTTCACTACCCCTGGTATGGCATCCAGGGTGGCTTTGGTGAAGCACTCGTCACTGAGATTGTCGCATGGGTGTATGAAATCAGCTGCAGGGGAAATAATTAAATAAAAATTAATAGCTGGAATAAATAACATTTTAGACGTTTTGAAATTTCGGTAAACGACATGTATCTTACTCTTTGTCTGGACGACCGCGTAGCCTAGCGGTACGAGTACCTTACTTCTAATCCGCGGGTCCTGGGTTCGAATCCCAGCCGGAGCCAACATTTGTGCTAAAACATAAATTGTTGGTTTTCGGGTCTGATTGTGTTGTGATTGTCCCCGTGTTTCTGACACTGCATCCTAGCCTACCTCCGATCTTATCGCATCAGCGTTACATCGGGCGCAGGTAGGTTGGGACGAGTGAGTGCCTCTGTATTTGCGCGTACACTTGTGGCACTATAATATCTCCTGCGCAGTTGATGGCTCTCGACAGTAGTCGGCAGTTGTCGCCGTGGTCGAAATCGGCTAGGAGAACATCACTCTTCGTCTTAACATTAAATTTTAGTTTTGTTTTTATTATTATACTAAGGTACTAAACCTTTCTGTAACGAAATGTACTAAATATATAATACGTACGTAGAAATTAGCAATTTAGAAAGATATATTGATGTAGTGGTGACGTAATAAAGTATTTTTTATAAACTTAACATAACTTGCAGACACTTTCTGTCAGATCTCTGTCTTTCGTATGGAAAATCCAGCGATAGATTGTGTTTAAACCCGCCGTTAGCGCCAATATTGCTAATTTGGAAACATGACGAAATCTAATCGATAAAAATTGATAAAATAATGATTTGTTGCTGTATTGAAAATTTACATTGAACATTAAGCCTATTGAAATGGAAAGAACTCAAGAACTGAACTTTTCCGCTACATCACGACACAAGCAAGCAAAAAGTTATTAATAAAAAAAAAAATCTAAAAATCTTAGAGTTACAGATTATAAAAAAAATTCAAAAGTTGAATTATGAATTTATAATAAAATATTAATATTCTTAATAATCATCACATACAGAACGAGCGACACATTGTTGTGCCTGCGCTTCAGTGTGAGCACCTAGAATTATTACTAATGTAATTAAGAAGCAGCAAAATAAATTCAGTTATTTCAAATCCGTTTTTTAGTTTTATTACAAATTACAAGTTTCTTATTACGGGCGTAAAGTGAAGAAATGTTTGCGCAATTTAAACAGACGAAAGTTGTTTACAAATAACAGTATAATTTCGCGAACGCTCTGTATTAATTTGATGATTAAATTAAAAGGTAAGTAAAGTTTCAGCCTATAAATGTCCAACTAATGAGCACAGGCCTCCTCTCATTTCTAAGAGGGTTTTGGAGCTAGGAAGAATCCGCCACGCTGCTCCAATGCGGGTTGGCGGACTTCACATGTCTTCGAAATATTTTTAATTTCTCAGACATGCAGGTTTCCTCACGTTGTTTTCCTTCACCGCCGAGCACGTGGTAAGTCAGCACTTAAAATTGCAATTAACAATTTTAGAGGTGCCGGGACCGGGAATCGAACCCAGGTCACTCGCGTACTATGAAATTTAAAGCGAGCGCCTAGCCCCTGAGCTACCACGGCTCTATTAAAAGGTAACCTTTACAAAATGGAGGAAGGGATGGTAAGTAAATGATAATATTTATTTGCAAATATGCACACCATAACCTGTTTTAATGTGACTGGTTACGTTGCAACTTACAAGTGGAGCCGTTTAAAAAAAATCAGAGTTCGTGTTACTTAGTTTAAGTGACAGAAGTGAAACTATTATAATGTATATTAGAATTTATATTAAAATAAAAATAAATAAACATGAATTCACAAAAATATTACACATTCTAAAATGATGTCTCAGTATATGTAGAATTATTAATAATTCGATGAATATTAATTAAGAATATAACAGAATAAATTAACGGAAACGTTGCACGGTGACGCTGCACTCGAATTCGACTTTGACATTTAACTCTCATCGCGCCCAAAGAAGTTAAAAAATATTTTTTTTTCTCTTGAACTATATAAACGCATTAAAACCATAATTCTTCGCACGTCGAGAAGTCATAATATGATTACGAGTAAATAAAAATATTTGTAAAATGAAATTGAAGAATTCGGAATTTACTAACTTATTTAAAAGTTTTTTTATTATTCATTAAGTAAAGAGGATGTCAAAAGTCAAATGTTACATGGTAAATGCAAAATTAAAAGATTAAGTTTATGTAAAAAATAAATTAGTGTGAAATTGTAATATTAAATCCTATTTTTAGTTTCGATACATACATATTGTAACAATTGGCGATTTTAGTTTGAAGGTCGTTAAACTTTATTATCATTTCCAAGAGATAGATGCACTTAACGAAATATTTCGACAATGTTCGCGGGGACGAGAAACTAGGTTGTGTTAAGTAACAATCAGTAAGAGATTGGTTGTCGCAACAGACAGAGAAACATAAATATATAATAAGAAACATAAATATATAATAAAATTAATATTCTTGTTATCTTCAATTTCGACTTCAATTTTATTAATATTTTGAATAATAGGTTATACAATATTGATAATGAAGAATTTGGATTCAATATAGCTGTATTATGTCCCACTGTTGAGCGCAGGCCTCCACTAATTTTTGAGAGGACTTTGGAGCTTGGAGGAGTCCGCGAGGTGAGCTTCACATATCATAGAAATATTTTTATTCCAACACCGCTCAGCACGTGGTAAAACAGAACTTAAAGTTGCAGAACAATTTTATAGGTGCCGGCACCGGGGATCAAACACAGTTAGTCGCGTATTGTAAAATTTAAGGCCAGCGCTCGGCTCCTGAGGTACTACGGCCCTGTAAAATGTTGTAAGCTGACTATCCTATTGATAGGATACACAAACACCTAGATCTGGAATAATCAACTTTAGATGATACTAATATTTGTTCTGTGCGGGAATCGAGCCCACGAACCACATCTTGCGAAGAATTGCCTATTCATAACAGAGCCGCGATACAATTACTTTTACAGTATTAGAGAGAATAATAATTTAACATGTCATTTTTTGGTTTATCATTCATTTTCGTTCAGAAATATATAAAATAAATATTTATATTCAGAAGTAGTAGTTTAAATATTTCGAGTTTTTAAAACAAAATGTGAACACCATTTATTTGTAAGAAGAATCAGATATTACGTCATAGTGTATGAAAACACTCAAAATCAGTTCAATTTTTCAACAGCTAAATTCGTCATCATCATCATCATTTCATCCTATCACTAGTCCGCCGCTGAACATAGGCCTCCCCCAAGGATTGCCACAAGTTTGTAGCTCTCATTTTGGGGATCTATCACCATCAACTAAATTGGGGTCAGTTTCATACTGCTCATGCCACATATTTTTTTATTGGATAAAGTGGCGAAACGAGCAAAACGTTCACCTGATCGTAAGTGCAAAGTCTGCCCATAACAAATGTTGGGTCACCCAGAACATTTCTGTGTGACACCAAACTGCGCCAGTCTCCCTAAGACATCAGTTCTTAAGTCTTATATGTCTTAGTCCAGTGATTACGCTCTCAGTGCCCTTCAAACCGAAACAAAGTAATGTTTGCACAACTGCTACAGAATGACTGGCCCTGGGGTGGTACTTACCTACACGGATTTCCGGACATAGGAACCCTACCACAAGTAACGAGACTTGAATGGTTACCGCTATGAGATAACAGTACAATTAAGCTAAACCATCTCTGCTTCCTACTTGCGTATCGCGGCAGGTTTGTGTTCTTTCAACTCCCGCGCATTTCCATCAACAGTTCATTCAACTCCTATAGTCAAGTAAGTTCGACGTTCCTGTTAACGACAGAATTTGGGGGAGGCAAGGTAACACGTCATACTATATATAATTTCGGTGATGTTATTGCTGTTAGCCTTTTTGGCTTTGACCCAAATATAGTCAATCTTATAAAAATTAAGTCATCTAATGACCGTCCAAGAGAGGGTCGACTTGCGTGTCGGTAACTTTGGGCGGTGAGAACCGCCCTGGAACGTGAGGTTATTATCGATTATTGCGCGCAGATTGTGCTTGTGATATGCACAAGCTGCGCACTTCTTCCCCGTCACCGTCTCTCGCACCGCGGGACGATCGAGATAGAACTTGCCTGCCTATAGCATGAAGTTTTTTATGGGAACTAAGCCACCCAAGTTAGCTTTAAAGAAATCGCTCTAAGGGTCGTAGTGTGATCCAACACTAAAAGAATTTTTCAATTCGATGCATTAGTTCCCGATATATAATTTCGGTGATGTAATTGCTGTTAGCCTTTTTGGCTTTTACAGCTTCGTAGGATACTTTATAGTTCCCGAAATTAGCACGTTTAACCAAACAAACTCTTCAGCTTTATAAGATTAGCATAGATAGGTGATAGGGACGGGACCAGTAAGACGTTCACTTGATGGTAAGTGAGACGTCTGCCCATAACAAATGCTGTGTCACCCAGAGCATTTCTGTGTAGCTGCCACACTGCGCCCGTCTCCCTGAAACATCAGTTCTTAAGTCTCATATGCCCAATAATTACACTGGCTCATATTTTTTGCCCACTACTGCTTCACGGCGACTACATCGACGGATACATATGCAGGAATCCTACCACCGGTAAGTATTACACTACACACTGAACTATACACTGTTACTAACTAACTACTACTAACTACTACTAACTGTAGCTAACTAGCTTACTTAGCTAAACTCTTTATTTATTGTAGTCAACGTAGCTCATATCTTCCCTGTAAGTGGATGCTTAAAACAATACGCTACTGCATTTCATAATATGTACCGGAGACCTAATTACTGGTAAAGTAGCATTATACCACTGTCTTTAGGGGAAAATATGCTACATGATGTATTTTGGTATGGTTTATAGGCCACGGAGATCACGTATCATGTATAGGTATCTGATCGGTTGTGAAGTTAATTAAAAAAACATTGACCTTCACCCATGCACCTTAACAGCGTGTTGCGCGATCATATGTGAAGATAAACCAAAAACTTCAACGCCTGTGTTATAGGAGCTTTGTAGCAATATTCTCCATAATTTAAATTAGGAAAGTTATTTCATAATTATTGTTGTACGCTAATGTCGTTGAACTAGTTATTTATAGTATGTAATGATTTATTTTAGAAAATCACGTTATAAGAAGTTATCGCATATAAAAAAATTATGGAGGAAAAATATATCCATATCAATTATATAATATTAATCACACTTTCACAGTATTCATTTTATATTCCACAAAATAGCTATAGGTTCATCGGATTAATAAACTTTCAACCAGACGAGAAAACTATAGAAATACCCCATATATTTATATAGGGTATTTCTATAGTTTTCTCGTCTGGTTGAAATATTAGAATATATTGATAAATATTATATAAAATAAGATATTATAAGCCATACACTATACATAATACCATACAATAAAATATGTAAATATTATTAGTAAATTTTCTGGTTGTAGAAAAAAAAATTCTGGATAAGTTATATCCGAAATTTAATTTATTCATATTTATTTGTAATCGTTTGAACTATATATCAGCAAGAGGAAAATATATGTACTAAAAATAATTTAAGCGGGGTTTAAATCATTTGTTATTTTGCTTGAATAAAAGGCTCTTGTGTAAAGGGCTGAGTGTTTGTTTAAAAGGCTCTACTTTTTATTCAACTATGGCAAAGCCAAAAGGAAGGGTTATGTTTTGATCAGTCTACGTATGTTGGTAGTTACGGATGGTCCACCGTAGCGTCTAAACTACTCATCCGACTTTTATAAATGTGATGTAAATCGATTCGTTATTATAGTCTGGGTAATATAGGCTACATATAAACGAACAAAATATATATGACGGATTTGGCGGTCTCTGAATTTTTTTTGCTATTGTATCGACTGGTATGTCTAATGAAAGGAGATAATTCTGAATTCATGCATACAAAATTAGTACCAATACTAAATTTTAAATATACTTATATTAAATTTTTATTATAAATAATAAAAACGAATACATTCTGGGTATTCTTTTTAGAATCATCACTTGTTTCGTACTTGAAACGTTACTTTCTCATTAGGTTATTTTTTATTTAATTTTTATAATCCAAATAAGGATTGTTAAAATTAATTGCTTATGTAGAATAGGTATGTATTGAAATTTGAAAGCGTGCATGCTTTCTAAATTTCATAATCATAATTAATAAATTATGAACTAAACATTGAGCTTTCGTCTGTGTATTTGTCATTTGTACACTTTAATTGTTTCTCAGTAGGTATTAATAATTATGTTTTTATTTGTCTATAAAATTATAATGTTTGCTTTTTGAAGTTGACAACGCACGACACCGCACATCAAAAGACTCGTCTTAAATAGACGTCAATAAGACGATGATAGCAATCAGCACCTAACTTGTCTCTTACTTTTAAGTTTACTTTATTTATGCCTAGTCGGGTTAAAGGTTTTGGAACTTTTTCGTTTGTATTATTTTTTTCAATTTCTTCAGTATTTATGGCACCAGTCTTAAACTTTTTGGCAGTGTTAAAGTTACACAGGTAAATAGGTTTATTATTGTCAGACTTTAAAAATCTACAATGAAATGAATCTAATTTTACTGAAAATTTGTTGTATTAATACAAAAATAAAAGCTTCGGTCTTGATGTGAATTCTCCAATCACTGTACACATTAAAAGGCACTTAGTGAATAATAAACTATCATCACTCGAAATCTACACATAAATAACAAAAAACTCACAACTTTCACTTTTACGAGTTGCCGCTAAAAGTCCTCTTTCCAATTAGTTAAAAAAATTAAGAAAAAACCCAAATAAAACTACTGGCACCTAATATTTAAAGTAGTAGTTGAAAAAAAATTGATTTTGAAGTATTAAAATTAAATGTACTTACGCAGGGGAATTAATTGCAGTGTATGATGACAGCTCGCAAATAAAATTAAAACAACGATAACGTTTGCTGTCATTGTTGTTATTTTTTGTATTATGATACACAGTAGCGTCACATGCGAGGCGAGTAGAACGAATGGTATAATTTCCTTTGCCTCAGACTGTACATAATTTTTAACGTAATCAAAGAGAACTTCAAGGACATAAGCTGCAATTCTGCTAAAGATATTGATTTAAATGTACTTACTAGATTTCATAAAACATTGACAAAATATTTTAAATGTTTAAATATAAAACACTAAGTATTTTATGTTGGATTAGTTAACTAAAGTTATCTATATAAATAATATTCTTTACAAATTTTATGTAAGAAAATACTTTAATATAATTATAGTAGGCAAAGTAAATAATCAGTCTTATGCGAATAAAATAAATAAATTATAGGGAGTGTTTTTAAAGCTTCTTTATAACTTGTAGTTACTGGTTTATTTTAGTGGTATAATTTATTTATTATGTCTATTTCTAACAGGCACACCTATAGTAAGTATATACTAAACTAATTATAGGCGTACATAACATTCACTAAACATATAAAGAGCTGACGACCACGTGGTGTATGTTTTGAATGAAACTACATTTATTATGAATAAAACTACATTTACGGATTTTATCGCGTTTTATTTTTACTATTTATCACCTGAGTCCTGATTTCATAGTGAAACCGGGATACATTTAGCTTTCAATTATTATTTTTTGATCGCAGCACATTGTTTAATGTCAAGATGAATCCAGAAAGAGTTATATCTGCTCTGGAAGAAAAACAGAAATCTGTCCATGTAAGTACCCCAGGGCCAGTTATTCTGCCGTGAAGCAGTAGTGTGCAAATATTACTGTATTTCGGTCTGAAGGAAACTGAGAGCTATCACTGGATATATGATACTTAAGAACTGATATCTCAGGGCTACGGTCGCAGTGTGGTGACCCTTATAATTGTTCTTGGTGACAAAACATTGCTTAAGGGCAGACACGCTTGCCATCAGCTGAACGTTTTGATCATCTCGTCGCTTTATCCAATAAAAAAGACACTGCAACAAGAGCTACACTATTGACATAGGTCCGTTCGTTTTAGGACGAGTTAGACATGGTTTTAGTACACATTAACATTATATCTACATAAGAATCGGCAACAGTACGAGACAAATGATCACACTGTTCTAGGTAATGACTTAAAAAAAAATTCATACTGCGTTATTTTACCTTAATTCATCAAATGTTTGTCGCCAGTAATGATCTTGATGATCTTAACCTGATGTGATAAACATAATATATAGTCTGCTGCAGAATTCATATTAACAGACATATTTTGTTTAAGGCAAATTATACATTATTACTTATGAATAAGGTTTGGTATAGTGAGTACATTAAACGATGGATGTAATTACCTTTGCTGACAAGTGTATGTCACATTTTCTTGTAGCATTCTGACGCTATAGGTACAGGTAAGATGAAAGGTCATACGCTTTAAGGGGGAACTTTATTAAGTATATTTTTAGTATATTTTTTGCATAGTATGACGCCGCGTGGCCTAGTGGTTAGAGTACCTGACTTCGACGCCGCGAGTTCTGGGTTGATTTTCGGGTCTGGTTGTGTTATGCATGGGAAAATGCCTGTAAAATGAACCCTTGATGCAGGAGAAATTCTAATTGTTAGGCTTAGTATAAAAAACAGTATTTATTAAATTATTTAGTAAAATGTTTATTGTTAATTTCTTTAATTAATATATTAAGTTCCAGTATTCTTCATAGAATACTTACGTGTATAATATAAATTACTAGGTAAGTATGTTAATATATATTAAGATATTTATGATGGGTGAGCTGTTATTGTATTGCACGGCTTTGTTAGGACTCGCATAATTACAAAAAAAATATTACTTAAACAAATAAAAACTAGTGTGCGGTTGATGGTTCACGCGGTAGAAGTGAAATCTTCAGAAAACTAAACTTCGAGACAATGAGACGAATACAGAGTATCAGGAGTAGAATGATTGGGTTTCAGTAGGGTTTTTTTATTGTAAATATACATTACATATTATACAGACTTCCAAGTTTTCAATTACAACAAATGACATGAGTAAGTATGAAATAAATGCTTTGGTTTGGATTTCATCAATATTTCTTTGAAATACAGCGTAATTTTTTAATAAAGTGTAATTTAAAAATTCGTGGATTTTATTATTATAACCCCGATTTTCCAATCGCTTCATAGCGTCTATTGTAACATGGCGACTGAGATGTTAGACGTCCAGATGATAGAGACAGAGAAGGTAATCCTGATTAACAATGTTTAATTTGTTACGCCATTGAAACATATTGTTCGCCATGTGTACTTGTTTGCCAGGTGAGGTGCCGATGAAAAGAGTATCTACCTGCCAGATCGGGTGCTCTGATCTGGAGAGGAGGTTCTACCTGTAATACAAAGATCTGATTTATATAGTTCGCATCAATCAAACTTCAATAGTTATTTCTCGAAATTTTCACGTGGTAACATAGTCCTATACACTACGTACACACGATCAGGAGTTACTCCTTCCTCCGTCCTTATTTTTACACCGAACGACACGACGCATGTATGGTTTTTAGTGCGCCTCCGAGAGATCTCTGCCGGCTTCGGTCTTCCTAGGACCAGTTTAACGTAGGACTTTTTAAGGCAAGAGTTAATAGACGTCTTCTAGGTTAACGTTTCTACTATCTTTGATCTTATCACCACTTACCGGATGGTGGGATCCTGATTAAATGTTGACTTCACAATCTTCACAACTGTTTTTGGCTCAATTTATCCAGTAACGCGTTTGAGAAGTATATAGGCTATATAATAGCTGCAGTGCTTTCATAGACATACATTTTGACTCACTGGCTGAGTATAGAAAACATACATACATAACATTTTCGTCGGACAACTAAACCACTACTACACATTACTGTTTAGTATGATTGGGTAGATCAGCAACATATACAAAAATGATGTTGATTTGATTTTGATGTTGTGCTAATACGTGTGTTTCAAGCCTTATTTATTTTGAGTTTTATTTGTCTATTATTTAAATAAAGGCTATTCGAGAGTCTTATTATAAGAAACGTGGCAATCTGGTCCAAGATACTAAAAAATCAAAAAAAATATTGTTTAAAAAAATATTTATTTTCTCTTTAGTAGATTTTGTACTGCCTACTGCTCAACGTAGGTCTTTTCCAATGCCAAAAATTAACGTCACGCTTGGCGGACGAATTGGCGATAATACTTTCTCGTCCTCGCACTTTAGTGACTGGCCTTGAAAATTCAGACCTGCTAGATTGGAGACCGTGACATTTTACTTTCATTTCTCTTTGGCGACTTTTACGACACCCAGGGGACGAGATGGAGCAGTAATTTATTTTGTACGATACCATTGCTTGGTGACTCTTGTCTGAATTACTCAGTATCCATAAAATCTCTTCAACAACAAGGCATCAAATTTGAATAATACAAAGGTACCGACTCGGCTAGACGACAAGAAAATCTATCAGCCCGTCTCATCCCGTGGGTGTCGTTAGAGTCGACTAAGAGAAATGCAAGGAAAATCTCATGGCTTCTAAAATGACTCTAACAGGAGAATAACCAACTCGAAAACGCCAGATCTATGCCCTGACCGATGATGGCCAGCATCGTCAGTGGGCGGTGCACGGTACCGTGATCACTAAACCGTCTGCCAAACGTGGCGATTACGGCAAATCCTAGAGAACTATGTCGAGCAGTGAATTATTAACAGGCTGATGATGAAGAAGATGAAGAATTTGTTCTCTTAGTACAAAAATAAAGTCAAATCCCAATCGGACCGTATCAGGACTCACGACTCGATCTCTAATCCAGATAAAAAATCTTGCTGTGCAGTAGCGTAATTCGAGACCTCACCATAAGCGGTACTTTACCTAGAGTAATTAATGTTGAAATGCAAACAAGTTTACTTTGTAAAGACGGTAAACAATATAACTGTAAATTTTAGCTGTCGCAAGAACGTGTTGGGAAATAGGGACGCTAAAAGCGAAACCATTGATCGTGTCCACTGATACGAGTGCAAAGATCAGTACGTTCCATTAGTGGTTTTACTGCATAGTACTCGTAAGTACCACTAGATAAAGTTATATTAAATTTTTTTGTTGATTGTTAGTCGTATTGCCTCTGATCGCAGCAGAGACAAGAGAACATTGATTTAAAACATGTGATATTAAATCTTGTTAATCTCTCTTTGACAACGTCTCTAACTATCATCTAAAAGAAACAGGGTCAGAAGTTTCATCATCATCATCATTATTTCAACCTATCACTAGTCCACAGCTGAACATAGGCCTCGATCCTCGGTCGATTTTTACGACACCCACGGGATGAGATTCTCAGAAGCGGCCACCACACGGTGAAGTTTACTGTTGTTTATTTATAAATAATATCCAGGTTTGATTTCCTAAATCGTTAGCAGTTTTTCTAATCAAAAGGTTTCGTAAGATAAGTAACAGTTTATAAAATTTTCCACTACTGAGCACAGGCGTCCCCATTTCAAAGCGTGTTTTTGGATCGGAAACTGCTGTCGGGCTTCACATATCATCGAACAATTTTTTATTTCTCGGACATGCAGGTTTATCATCGAGCTCATAGTAAATCAGCATTTAAAATTTTAGTAGTTCTAGTCCTGGGGACCGAATTTACTCGTAGATCACTCGCGTACCATTAAATTTCGACGGCCT
Source organism: Luehdorfia chinensis (assembly GCA_019845155.1). Lineage (NCBI taxonomy): Eukaryota > Metazoa > Arthropoda > Insecta > Lepidoptera > Papilionidae > Luehdorfia > Luehdorfia chinensis. The sequence goes on from JAHVAK010000612.1 coordinate 2,099,409, forward strand.
TCGGCCTCTAACGAATGGTTTATTATGCTTAAACTTTTCATCATCTTATAACTACATTACTAAATTATTCAAATACTCCAGCGTTACAGCGCGGAATTATTTTATGAATTGTGTAACTAATTGACGCAACAAACCTTGTTACATATTAATATGAATCCAAAAGTACTGTTACAAAAATGAATTTGTTAAAACAGTGAGGCTTAGTAAGTGGTTATGGTGGCCTGGAAACATTTGACGCGAGCGGTGACGAAGACATCAGTAAACGCATTCAACATAAATTCTCTGTATATAAACGTCCCACTGCTGAGAACAGGCCTCTACCGTTGTTTGAAAGAAGTTTATGTACCGGGAGTCCTTCATGCTGAACTAGTGCAAGTTGTCGATCCTGTCATTGAAATATTTTTAATACATACAGACAAGGCGCTGGGGTCGAACACAGCTCTTTTTTCTTTACAAATTCTCTGAAAGCAAATGATGGACGTATGCCCTAATACGAGTAATAACGTAAATGTAAACTTTTTCATTAGAATTTTGGCCGCCGATGTTTAGAAAAAAAGTGATTTTATCGTGATTTAAATACTATATTCAAGGGAGTTCGATAACGCATAATATGGACATAGTTATGTTGTTTTTATTGACTACTAGCTGTGGCCCGCGGTTTCACCAGCGTAAAATATGCCGACCACATGATTCACAGTTCGGCCCTTTTCGGTAAGGTTCGGTTCTATGCGTGCGTCTCCTTAAGGACCATAGCATAAAGTATGCTATGTATGGAAGCCTAGAACCTTTCTCAATAAACGAGCTATATAAAGCAAAAAAAATAATCGAATGAGTATTACTTGAGTTATTTCATTAGTGTGTTCAAACATACGAGTACAAACTCTCAAGCCTTATTATAGTAATACGAGTAATTTCATCTACGCTGATTTCGGCGACGGCGACAGGCTTCTGCTTTGGTGACATGCCCTGATGTGGCTAATATAGCGTATTTTTGCAGAAAATGTGCGCGCACGGCGATGCCGTTTGTATAGTTATAAACTATGTTAGCTGGAAGTTTGCTCTTGGTTTTCTCGAGCCCGGCATCCAATTCGCATCTACGTTCATTTTCGAACGCGTGTATGGACCGATAGACTGACCCTCGCCATTTCGGACGGTTCTCAGTAAATGATTCCAATCGAGAGGGCTCAATCTTGAAATTATTCATGTCTTTTACGAGTATGAACGTCATTGTATCTGTAGCGACATCTATGTCGTCACATGAGAAGGTTTGGTTTCCAAAGCAATCGGTGCAATCGGGTCTAAGTTTAATTCTAGAAAGTACACAGGAGAGTTCCCCGTAAAATGTATCTTTTAAATCATCACTTTTGTCCAGCGTTGGAGCATAGACGCTTATAATATTCATATTATTCCCATTCCTTGGAGAGAGACGTAGGTTCATAATGCGGTCAGAAACACAAACAGGTTATTCAGTTAGCTTAGAAGCCAACTATATATAGAAACAAAAAGAAAAATGTGTTCAAAAAAAACTTGTTCTCGCACAGTCACAGTTTCACTGAGAGCAGCTACATCTACATCATAGCGATCGAGCTCTTGAGCTACGATGGCAGTTTTTCTCTCCGCCAAACAAACAGATATAGAGACAAATATTTAAAAAACGGATATTTGTGTTTTGGTATCCAAATAACCTTATGAGTTAGAAAAAGTATTTACTGCGAAATCACCGAAGACACGTGAAATTTATTTATTTGGTTAGATACGCTTTCTGCACCAGCATAAGTGTTGCAAAGTTGCAATGTTTTGTTGGTATCAGGACAATCAAAAAATATTTTGTGTTTCAGGTGTAATTAACTTAGTTAACCTTTTTCTCAATTATTATTAAAACCAAAAACGATTTACCTGAAAAAAAAAATTACGTAATTTATTCGTTAAAAAGTGCGAAAACCATTCCGCTTTAGATAGAACGACTTAACCAGGAATTAACGTTTGCACAAATACACTACCCCCTGCTTACTTAATCACTCAGTCGGGCGTAGTGTGATGCCACACAAAAATGTTCTGGGTGTGATTTGGTTTATGTTTATTTATTAGAAATTATGCTTATTTGGGACAAGGGATTAAATAAAACAATTATTTAAAAGCAAAATGTGGAATAGAATCTTCGATTATACAACAAATTATATTATTGTGATATATAAGAATCAGTTATCAATTATACGAGGGTGGATTGAAAAGTACTCGGCCTAACCAAGAAAATAAACACATACTAAATCAGTTATATTTTTATTTTTCTACATAATCACCATCAAGTTCAATACACTTTTGCCACCTCCCCTTCCAAGCATTTAGACCGTTAAAAAAAATGATTCTTCCTTAGAGTCAAAATATGCGTCTACAGCTGCTTTGACCTCGTCGTTTGTCGAAAATCTTTGACCTCCCAAGTGCTTTTTTAGGTTAGGGAACAGAAAGAGGTCTGATGGTGCCAGATCAGGTGAATACGGCGGATGCGGTAACAGTTCAAAGCCACAGTTGTGAATTCCAGCCATTGACTGTACTGACGTGTGAACACGGGCGTTATCTTGATGAAACAGGACTTTTCTTCTGAGCATTCCTCGACGTTTTTCTTTTATTTCCTCTCGTAAACGACGTAGTAAGGTGCAGTAGTAATCAGAGTTTATAGTCTGACCCCTTTCAAGATAATCAATCATAATCACACCTTTCGAGTCCCAGAATACTGAAGCCATCACCTTATTTGCCGACAAAATCGACTTAGCCTTTTTAGGGGGTGGTGAACCAGGTCTTCTCCACTGTTTTGATTGTTGTTTTGTTTCCGGTGTACAGTAATGAACCCATGTTTCGTCCATAGTAACAAAACGATTCAAAAAATCATCTGCATCGGCTTCAAATAACTCCAAACAGTCGCGTGAAATAGTCAATCGCGTCCTTTTTTGTTCAACTGAAAGCAGTCGCGGAACCCACCTCGCAGACACCTTGTGGAAACCCAACTCGTTGACAATGATGTTTTGAGTTCGTTCATAAGAGATGCCTATAATCTCGACTATCTCTCTAATTTTTAATCTGCGGTCTCCCATTATTAAATAAAGTACTTTTTTAATATTTTCGTCAGTAGTTGACGTCGAAGGCCTTCCAGAGCGGGGTTCATCTTTCACACTCTCTCTACCACGCTTAAATTCTGCTATCCATTTTTTGACGGATGAATATGTCAGAGCACAATCGCCTAATGTACTGACCATGTCATCATGGATGGCTTTTGATGATAGCCCCTTCTTATGGAGGTACTTAATGACGGCACGCTGCTCGATTTGCTCCATTCGCGGAAATTATGACCGATTACTTTGTTAATAAATTTATAAAATCACAACTAATTATCGCACACGTTTCGAACTTCACACAATGAACTAGTCTGAACTGAACTAAATAATGTGGGTAGATTTGATTTTTAGAATTGAATGGATCTGTGTTAGGCCGAGTACTTTTCAATCCACCTAGTAAGTACCAGGTTGATATTGAAATCCGGCTTTGATTGCTTTGCAGAAGCTAGCCTTTTTTACACGCTTTATTTTCATAGCATAAGCCGAAGATTTCGACTAAGCGCCCTCAGCGCTCGGCCACCTTACAATCCGGTGAAGCTGTAAAAGTCTTCAAGCTAACAGTGACCATCAGTCATAAACTGGTGGTAAATAAATGGTGACGAGGACCGTGCTTGGCACTTCGTCTCACTCACTCGTCTTGTCACTCACTTGTAACTTTTATATGGAAAGTATATAAAAGTATAAAGCACTTTCCATATAAAAGTTATCATCGCCGAATACATTACAGTCCCGAAAGTATTTAACATAAGCATAGGGGCACTTGTTCTTTCTTGCCTTAAAAAGTGTACGTTTTACGTGAAAGAGTTTTTGTCGAAAACGCATATAATTTTAAATTACACATAATACGTATAATTATTGAAAGCCTACGGACACAGAGAGAGAGCTTGCTTCATTTATATTACAATTTTAATAGCTTCTTAAACGCATTTAAAGTATATATTTCTATTAATAAATTGTGACTCATGTTCGTGTCCATGAGTACAAAGCGAAGTTACTTTGTTTAGTGAAGTTTGCTGTAATTGTTTTTACAGGCGCTAATTATTTTACTTCGTTTTAAATTTCACTGATTATAAAGAATAGTTATTATTGTAAGCATGACTTTTTTACCGCGGTACCTGCAACTTAACGCGGCATTCCAAAACTATTTGAGAAATACGACGAAAAACAAATTGTTTTCACAGTTACTATCTATGATCTATGCAAATTTTAAGTAAATGGTTTATGCAGTTGCAAAATTAAATGTTGCCGGATCGAAACACAGATATTCCATTTGACTGGTATGCAGCAAAATAGTAATCCGTCTAGGTACCACCGCAGTGCCAGTTATTTTGCCGTGAAGCATTAGTCTGCGAGCATTACTGTATTTCAGTCTTAGGGGCACAGATAGCTAGTGCAATTTCTGGGCATATGGGAGTTAATATTTCTCGTATTCAAGGATACATATATTTTGACACTTCCGTCTTTGTATATTTATGAAAATAGAATGTACGTACGGAAACACATGTATTTATTTAATAAAAAAGTAACTGTATCCTGTAGAATGGGCCGAGGTGACGCGCTAGAGGTTTCCTGTGTTTAGGTTGGCCAAAACTAGAAAAGTAATTTTTATGTAACATATAAATGACATGTAATATGGCATTGAAAAAAAGAAAGACTTCAGAGTTTCTTGCCGGTTCTTCTCTGAGAAGGTCTTATTTTTTGAACCGGTGTAGATTTTGACATTCATAAGAGCTTTATACAAGCCTAAACTGAATAAAGAAATTTTGACTTTGACTTTGAAAAACTGATGTCTCAGGTGTAGAGCGCAGTGTGGTGCCACACAGAAATGTTCAGCGTGACACAACATTTGTTCTGGGCAGACGTTGCAGTTGCCATAAGGTAAACGATTTGCCCATCATATAATAATGATGAAAACTTTGTCGCGGCTCCTGAGTTCGAATTCCGGCCGGAGCCAACATTTGTAAAACAAAACACAAATCGTTGTTTTTCGTGTTCATTGTGGATGTGAAAATATCTGTAAAAATATTGCAATCGGCAATCGGCGCGGGCACCGTGTCGATTAAAATAAAAAATGAAATTCCCTGATTTATGTACCTATTACATTATTATACTACTGTATTCTCTTCCTGTTTTTTTCCACGTTTTTATTAACATGCTTTTGTGTATGTTTATATTAAGTGCAGTTTTACCATATAAGCCGATGGGTGTCTGACAGAGTAGCATAGCACCTCTTTCCTACCGAGGTGTCGTAAGAGGCGACTAAGGTTTTTTTTTTATTGTATAATGTGACGAAACGAGCAAAACAAATGCTGTGTCACCCAGAATATTTCTGTGTGACACCACACTGCGCCCGTCACCCTGAGACATCAGTTCTTAAGTCTCAAATGCCCAGTGATTACGCTAGCTCACAGTGCCCTTCAAACCGAAACACAGTAATGCTTGCATACTACTGCTTCACGGCAGAATAACTGGCCCTGGGGTGGTACCTACCTAGACGGATTCCTGCACCAGTGAAAGGTATTGTGCAGACAGCCTTTATTCGTGCAGAATAACACAATAATACGCAATGCTGTGACAATACGGGTTGTGGGAACGCAATGGAGAGTAGTAATTTTTTGATTTGTACTAAATTGGCGGCGACTTGGTTCGTCACCCGTCACGTCTCGTTTCCGCGAGAGCCAAGAAAGGGCTACGTGAGTGCCTTCTGCCTACCCCTTATACGGGAAAAGGGTATGACTATATATACGTATTTGTCTGTTTGGGTCAAATTTAGTAATTGATTTCGAACTTCCCGATAAGTTAGAGACTTTAAACATAGCTTAGAACCGGATGACAATTCATGACTGTTCGTTTGTCTGTTAGGTACAAATTATTACTGATTATAAATTAACTTTATACTTTTAGCACGTTTGAAAAACTTGGTCCACGATGCATTTTACAGGCATAAATTGAACGTATACAACCACCCGGCTAGTTACTATCTGCAGGTCATACATATGTAATTTGGTTCGGTGCGGAAATCCTATCTTGGACCCATAGCCTATAAGCCAACTGCTTAGCCACTCCGCCAACCTAGCCGATAACAGTTAAGGGAATGCATTGTATAATCCATACTAATATTATAAATGCGAAAGTAACTCTCTCTCTCCCTCTGTCTGTTTGTTTCCTTTTCACGGCTCGACCGTTGAACCTATCTTGACAAAATTTGGTACAGAGGTAGTTTGCATCCTGGAGTTGGACTATGGATACTTTTTGTCTCGGAAAATCAAATAGTTCTCCCGGGATATTTAAAAAACATATATCCACGCGGATGAAGTCGCGGACATCAGTTAGTATTTAATAAATTAGAATATATATTACCTAAAGTGGTAATTGTAAGTCTCAGTTAAATTTAATTGAAGAATCAAAATATACATATATGTTTTCACCAATCCACCTACCAGGCGTAGCGACTACCGCATATCATCAGTTTTTGGAAGAAACCTATGTCCTCCATCTTTGACAAAGAGAAATATTGGTAGTCGGGGTCTAGTTGTGTTATGTATGTCGAATGTATCTCTGTAAACAGAAGCTCACGATGCAGGAGAAATCCTAGTTCTGGGTATACTTTTTTAATAAAAAATGGGGTGGTAGATGAAGAAGAGATAGATATGTATTGAATAGGTTATATCGATAATTAAGTTTCTAGTCATTATACTCGACAAGGAAAATGATTTGATGGAAAGGTTTTCACACGGTGGTCAACGAGCGAATCGGCACAATGGTAAATAAACGCCATTGAGCCTATGTTGGCGAATTAAGTGGCGTTTTGTGTTCGACAATGCGTCGGATTGCATTGTATGTGGCTAATCGTGTGAATAATGAACCGATTGGGCATTATTGGGCATTTGTTGACGCGGAACTTTTGAGAGTAAGTTATATGTGAATGCTGAATCAGGTTTTTCATGCTGAATTAAACTCCCACGACATTTTTTTTAGTATGCGCATGGTAATAATTGGTTTGGTTAAAGATAAACGTCAATATAAAATTAAATGAATTAATCACTAGTGACGACCGCTTGACTTAGTATTCAGTACCACGTGCCGCGGGTACGGGGTTCGAATCCCAGATGGAGCAAGTATTTGTGCAATTTGTTGGTTTTCGGGTCTATATGTGTTGTGCATGTGAAATTTAAACCTATAAAATGCACTTACAAGAAATCCTAGTGTACATCGTTTTAAAAAATTGATTATGAAATAGAATTATTATATACTTAGCAAAATCTTTAGATAAAGTACAAGGCGTCTGGTATCGCCAGCTTGTTTTATCTCAAACCCTTCCGATGTGGTGAGAGGCGATTATGCCCAGCAGTGGACTGTATAAAGTGGTGATGACGATGATAGTGAAATGATATGGCAGGCATGTTAACTATTCGGAGGCAGAGCTCAGGCTGACTTTGACCAGCTTGGGACTGGGACTGAGTAGTACTCGCAATCGCAATAGGCGAGTGTAGATCTTTAGTGAACCGGTTCACTGTTCCGAAACATCAATGTGATCCGAAAGTTCTGGAACACTTACAAATAAATAAAATACAAGTGTCTGTTTGAAATAACAAATAACAACTTTTTACTAAATGCTTATGAAAGTATATACGGTACTTATAGGAAGAAAACTATTTTTAAAATTTTTGGTCTCTCTGTCTGTCTGTTTGTTCCGGTTAATCTCCGAAACGGCTGGACCTATTTTGACGGGACTTTCTCTGACAGATAGCTAATGTAGTTATAACAGGTAACTAAAGCTTTCTGTTTTAATTTTAGAAATCAGATTGAAATAGGGAAGTATATATGTATATTATCGATCGGGGTCAGCTTTTTTACGCGGTTGAAACCGCGGGGCACAAGCTAGTGTCAGAAGAAATATTTCATCTGGAACTCGATCATCTCACCTGTCAGGCGGTCAGTGACACTAATGTTCGTGTCTAGGAACCAAATACGAGCCGTTTGTCATTAATCCTAATTAGTTAGAGTTACACGGTGTTCCGAATGTTCCAAATGAAACGTTACTGATCCGGAACATAGCGATCTCGCTAAAGACACACCACTTGTACCACGTCTAACTCGGAATAATGTGGAGGACGGGATGGGTATAAGAGTAACAGTCACCAGTTATAGAAGTACATACATATACAGGGTCATTCGTAATTTCCTATACATACCGGCAGGCTGGGCTTAGGGACGATGGGTATATGCCCCAAAAAATATAATGAGCCTCGTAGCGTGATACCTGAAGGCGATATGTCAACTTAAAGAATTTGCATAAAACGCATAGGTTACTACCCTGTTATACAGCTGATCGAGGCAATGAACTCATAAAATTTGGCGTTTTTCCATTGAGCCACGCAAATGTTCTGGGTGACACATATTTGTTATTGGCAGACGTTTACCATCAGGTGAATTTGCTCATCTCGTCTTTTATCTCAATATAAAACAATTATCGTCATGATCAGCCTGTTAATCGTCCACCGTTGGACATAGACCTCTTTAAAAATGCAAGGATTTATCATGTTTGACAGGCGGATTACAGATTTAAATTTCAAAGTGGTATCTAGACCTCGCACCTTAGTGCTACTACCCTGGTTGGTGGTATGGTATATTTGAAATGGTTATAAGGGATTCGTCGTGTGGTGGCTGCTTAAGAGAATCTACCACCCCATCACTTCCCGTGGGTGTCGTAAAAGTCGGTAGAGAGAATATCAACCAGAGAAAGGACAACAGCATCCTGGAACATCTGAATAAATAAACTGCGGTTGCCAACCGGCTTGCCAAGCGTGGCAACTATGGCAAAATCCCTCCATAACGAGAGTTACAAAATTTTGTGGCAATCTGTGCGGTAGGTTTATGCTCAGCATTGGACTAGTGATAGGCTGAAATGATGATAAGATAAATAATAGATTTTATAATTGTTTAGTAAAAGTGGATATGTGTCGGCAGAGTAGAATAGCACCTACCTCTTTCCTACCGAGGTGTCGAAAGAGGCGACTAAGGTAATGTACGGACAGTCTTTATTTGTGCAGAACAATACCATAATATGCAATGCTGTCACTATACTGCTCAAGGGCACGCATGGGGAGTAACAATTTTTTTTGATTCGTACCAAAATGACGGCGACGTGGGTTGCTACCCTCACGTCTCGTTTCCCACGGGGGCGAAAAGTGGGCTACGTGTGTAGCCTTTGCCTACCCCTTATATGGGAAAAAGGCGTGACTTTTTGTATGTATGTTAGTAACGGAATATATAAAAGGAATATTACCATAATCAGTAAGTTTTAATACCTTTAAAACTTACTGACAGAAATTTCATTTTTAATTGAAAACGATGACGCATGATTTTTACTTTTGATATATATATGTTACTTTATCATTTAATTTTTACTTCAGACAACTGGGTAGCCTAGTTGTTATAGTACCATGACTTCTACGCCGCTGGAATTGACTCTGGGTTCGAATCCCAGCCGAAGTATTTGTGGAAAAACACAAATTGTTGATTTTCAGGTCTGGTTGCGTTGCGATTGTCCACATGTTTCTGACACTGCATCATACTCTAGTTCCGATCTTTTCGCATGAGGGTTACATCGGGCGCAGGTTGGTACGAGTGTGTGCCTCTACGTTTGCTCGTACACTTGTGGCACTATTATATCTCATGCGCAGTTGATAGCTCCTGATAGTATTCTGAAGTAGTCGTTATGGTTCAATATCGGCCAGACAGACATCATTATTACTTTACATGAACTAAATCTTACAAGTGACTCAGGGTTGGACGTTTCTGTTACAGATGACTTATTCGAGTCGCGGTCGTTCGCGTTCAACTGAACTCCGCCATTGTTTGTTTGTCGCAAAATTTTGGCTCGCACATTTGGACTCCGACATTCTTAGTAGCAAATTTATGGCTCTTGTGTTTTGTTCTAGTTTTCTATATCCATGAGCGTTCCATCAGGTGCGAGCCAACTTAGGACGGTTAAGTGCCTATGTGATTGCGCGTACACATGTGGCACTATTATATATAATTTCGGTGATGTAATTGCTGTTAGCCTTTTTTGGCTTTTACAGCTTCATCGGATCCTGTGCTCACGGGCCAGGGGCCCGCGTGCCAGGGGCCCGCGTGCCAGGTTTGGTTTGACCCAAGCATAAATAAATAAATAAACTCCTACAAAAACCTCGAAATTCGGACTGTATCACGTTCGCTGCGTGCTTGCGCGATTTAGAATATCTCAATACGATTTTAAGTCGTCTAATGGCCGTCCGAGGGAGGCTGCGGGCCTCCATTCGGACTGTCGACTTGTGTGTCGGTAACTCTGGGCGGTGAGAACCGCCCTGGAACACGGGTGAATCGTGTTTACGCGGTGTGATTGTCGACTGCTGCGCGCCGCTCTCTACGGCGGTCGCGCGTCGTGGTGCGTGTTATATTAAAGCTATTAACTGTGTGTACAGTGTAGCCTGGATCGAGACTGACCGTATCGTGGTCAGGGAGTGCTGAGACATCCGTGTCGTCTAGCACGTTCCGCGAGCGACGTTTGCGTTCGGTCGCGTTTTTATCTGGTCGGTAATTTGCTGCTTTAACCACCAGTGGGTTTGGATGAACCGCGGCTTTTTCGAAAAACCGCCGTGATAATGCTCCGAAGTGTTCAGAGATTAAGGGCATTTCACAGATTTTGAAGATCACGTGGCACTATTATGTCTACTACGCAAACGAAAGCTTGCGACATCATTTGGATGTGGATGCTGCGGTCGAACATTGGCTAGGAGCATTAATGAAGTGAACGACTTGATCATCTCGTTACTTAAAGCAATCAGAATAGGCATTCCTAAGCAATGAGCTAGTGGTTCGTTAATTGAACACATAATATATAAAATAAATAATGTTGTGTGACAACGGCGTGACAACTCCCATTTCGTCTTCTAGGTGTTATACGAATCGACTTAGGGAAATACCAGGATAATGTCATGATTTGGACACGGAGACATGATGGATGAAAGAAGATTGACCGAACAGATTTATGCGAAGAGTGTGAATGGGCAAGCCGGTAAGGGTCAACATAGGCGTAACGTATCACGATCAGATCGACAACGTTTTAAGGAAAGGCCACATCTAAAGTGCCCACAATCGATGAGATTGTATAAAAACGCATGAAAGTAGTAGAAGCGAAAGATGTGTGTTAGGATCGTAGCAAGTGGAAAGATTTGGTCTCTGTCTACCTTAATGGGAAAGAGACGTGACTGTGTTGTATGTATGCCATTACTTCCGACAGATGGTGGAACAACGACTTCGAAAAATGGCAATGATCTGTGGACTGCGATCAAAAAGACCCGCAAGCCGAGCTGTAGTAATTACGTTCCCTTCCTTACGTTACCCTCCGTTCTTGGGAGAAGCTTATGTCCTCATGAGCAGTATTAGCAGGTTGATTAAGAATAAGAAGATTTCAAGGAATAAGAATGAAATGTTTATATGAACTATTCCAGTTTTGTTTAAAAATTGTCTCTATTCCAGAAGTCTGCGTATACCGCATTGAGCCCCTAAATCGTCGTTAGTGTTTGTCAGCGCCGAGAGATGGCGCATCTGCAGCGGAGATGCACGCTGGCTATAACAGTAAATTTAAGTCGTGCCGCCCGCCACAGAATACTAATGCAGATTGTTGTCGAGTTTCCAATGTACTACGAAGGTATTGAGAAAATCATGATTTTATTTAATTTTTACTTGTGTACATATTTTCGTATTGCATCGGATACAGGAAGGGGACGAGTTTGTGGGAGCGTCCACGTGTTTACGTATAATAACACGCAAAAGATATAGCTTTCCGAATATGTATTCTGAAGTGACAATGGGCTAAAAAGTCTAAAAACACTTGGTAGAAGTGGCTACCGTGGGAACTGGATTGTTCTAGACTTTTTTGGGAAGGAAATGAAGAGACAAGCATAAAGTTCATTTTATGGTAAGTGCCATGTCTGCCCATAACAAATGCTGTGTTACCCAAAATATTTCTGTGGAACCACACCGTCAGTCGTTACCCTGAGACGTCAGTTTTTAAGTCATACGCCCAGTGTAATTACTATGACACTAGCTAACAGGGCTCTTCAGGCACTGCAGTGGTATTTACCTAGACGGACTCCAGCATAGGCATCCTTGACGAATGCTGTTAGACTATAAAAATAAAATTACATGTTACTTTTAACTTAAAACTAATTATGTGAAATCAATATCAGCTACTTAATAGTCCAATGGGACTAGACGTAGGTCACAATTCAGGATATGTCATATTAACCTGTTTTGGATTGATCGTTGTACCATACGCTGCGCACCTTAGAAGCTATTGCCTGCCATGCTAATTGTCTGCTAATGCCGCCACCTGTCGAAAGCCATGGATAATCTGGTTATTGTCATGAATCGACTCTTACGAAAGTCATGGTAATACACAGAAAAACAGTTTTTATAGTATAATAAAACAAAGAAATAGAAATAGCTAGGCAGAGATCACTTCATTCCCAGGGATTTCATCATGCATACAAATTAATTATTGTAATAACCGCTTTTTAAAACTTCTTCTCTGATTAATATTTTGAACTTTTTGATGGGCAGGTGGATAAAAATCGTGCTCTGTGGCAATATATAACGTAGGCCTATGTTCAGCAATAGATTAGCTATGGGCTGTAGTCATAATATCGACATACATACAGACACGCCTTTTTCCCATATAAAGAGGTAGGCAGAGGCCACCAGGCAATCCACGTTGCCGACATTTTGGTAAGAGACAAAAAAAATTCTTACTCCCTATTGCGTTCACACGAATGCAATGAATAATGATGAAACAACATTTACACACAAAAATAACATTGAGTAAAATTTGTCTTCTAATTCGATTGAGCAATGGAAACGCGCGATTGTGTAGACAAAGTTAGGTTATAGCAGTATGCGTCTACATAGTACATGTACCATAAAAATTATCGTGGAAAGCGGCCATACAGAATACAGTAATGTTGCGAAAGTACAACTGAGCGGCATTCTTGCGTGATTTGGCATAATTTTAGCAATTTTTAACGTACGGTCCGCCATGACGTGCCAGTTGAATACATTGAGTATACGTCTGACAGCTGAGCAGTGTTTTGGGTGGTTCGTGAAAGTAGACATATCAAATAAGATAAATAGATAAGATAAAGAGAGAAATTCAAATAATTCCCACACACGTAGATGTAGTAATGTCCAATGAGTGTTCCACAACTGGGTATTTTCAGAAAGTTTGGCATCCGACCGGTAAGAGTTCGCTACGATGCTGAAGTGTGGATAGGTGGACTTCAACACGACGTTGTTCTTCAATTCCAAGAACTTGGCAAATCAGTACTCAAAATTCTAAATTTTAGACTCAAGCCCCAAACTCAGGTCACTTACGTACTAGCAAGCGCTCGGCCAGTGACGTACGTATGATGTTGCTTAATTTTTAAATTAAAATTTATCTTCTGTAAATTTTTTATAAATTTTGGTCTATTTTAAATAAAGATTCCTTTCGCATATTCGTTTATTTAAGAAGTGTGAGGTAAGAAAAATGCTCAGTTTCTATCTTTCCTGATGGATATAAGTTAAAAACTACTAGAGGTGTCGACATGAAATTTACATCTATATAAAAAAAAATGACAGAGGTCTGCCGTTTTGCGCCCATCACGAAAAAACTACCGAATAAATTGCGATAAATTTTTTGTAGTATTCTTTCGTGGTTCTTATGTGGCTGTTATCTTTATTAATTATAAAGTTATTAAAGTTTTAAAAAACTACGATTTTATAAGAGAGGTCGGCCGTTCTGCCCGCAACACGCATAAACAACACGATAGATATCGTTAACAAAATATCACGATATTTTCACCAATACTTATATTATAAACGGAAAAGTAACTCTCTCTTCTGTCTCTCTGTCTGTTTGTTACCTTTTCAGAGCTCAACCGTTAAACCGAACTTAACGAAATTCGGCGCAGAAATAGCTTGCATCCTGGAGACGGATAAAGGATACTTTTTATCCCGGAAAATCAAATAGTTTCCACGGGAATTTTAAAAACCTATATCTACGCGGATGACGTCGCGGGCATCAGTTAGTTTATAATCATTGGAAGCCTGGAAGTGGCAACGGAAGAAAGGTCTTCGAGTGGCAACCTGGTACCGGTAAGTGCAGGGCGACCCTCATTAGATAGAGTGACGGCCTGCACAGGTTTTGCGGGAAATCGATAGATGCAGGTTACTCAGTATCGTGTTTTGTGGCAGTCTATGGGACTCGTGATGGGCTGTAATGACGTTAAGGAATCCTAAGAGTAACTTAGTATATGTTGATTTATATAATATATTTTCACGATTAGAATTTAAATGAACGAGCACAGACCCGAAAGCAGAATTAGTAGTTTTTGTAATTATCGTGTATGTAATGAGCTACATTTTTGCTTGTTATTTTATATACTGTTAAAATATAAAAGTATAATTTTGTTAGCAATTTCGAAAGCATCTCGGGCGCCATTACTCTGCGCGGAATTTAAACTTGGAACAAGAGCGGCCATTACAATAGAGATACAAGCTCCTTTCCAAGTAGAAGCTATTTCGGTGCAACCGTATCGATCCTTTGGATATTTATAGGATAAGTGAACTTCTGAACGTGTTTGGATTGATTGCACTTGAGTAACGTCTATTTAGAAAAACACGAAGTCTGTTCTTAGTAGTTTTTTCAGTTACTTTCTGTAGTAACAGTGTTGTATTTATTACATAAGAAAATAAAGCAATTACATCTTATATCTTCCTAGAAATTAAATTCCTATGTCATCAATATCATCAAACATCATCAATTAAGCCTATCAGAAGTCCACTGCTGAACATAGGCCTCCCCCGTAGATTGCCACAAAAGTATGTAGTTCTAATTGGGGGGTTTCGCCATAGTTGCCACGCTTGGCAGGCGGGTTGGCAACCGCAGTTTATTTATGCAGATGTTCCAGGAAGATGTTGCTGCCCATCTATTATTTCTTCAAAATTAGAATCATATAGATACCAGACGTCAGATATTGGCATGTCCTGGCCTAGCCTTTTCAGAAAACTGCTCCCTTGCTCTATATTTATTTAATAATTCTAGTTCTAATAAGAAGTTTTACTTATTCGTTTTTATAAGTAAATATAGTATGTTATTAGGTATCTAAGTTTAAACAATTTTTATTTCTCATATTTAAATTTCCAAGTTAAGTTTTCATCAATCCTTAGACCAAGATATTTTCCCGATGTGAACGCTGAATTATACTTATATTTATGGTAAGAGGTGTGAAATCTGGTATCTGTTTATTTTTAGCTGAAAAAATCATATACGACGTTTTTCTCGTTTTAATAATAAGTAGGTTAAATTTAAGCCATTCATTAAGAGTGTCTAGATCTTATTGTTCATTATTTATTATGTTATGTATTGATTTTTTAAAGTAGAAAACACATGTGTCATCTGCATATGATTTTAAGTTTCCAGTGAGTCTTAGTACAATAATTAATATTATGAAAATCAAAATAACAAAATAAAGGGCCGACTATGGAGCCTTGAGGAATTCCATACGTGATATTTTGTGAAGTGCTAAAAAGTCATTTATCTGTACCAGTTGACGCCTGTTTTGTAAAAATGATGTAAATATGTCTGACGCTGTGCCAGTGACTCCAATGTTGTGTAACTTCTGGAGTAGCTTTTGGTGGCTTACAGTATCGAAAGCTTATTCAAAATCTATAAAAAATCCTGGGGCAATATTGCTTTTATCAATATTAGTTTTGATTTTCGTAACCGAGTCTACTACAGCTGTCATTGTGCTCGATTTATGACGAAGACCATACTGTAGGTCCAGTAAAATTGTGTTAAGTAAGCGGTTATACAAGATACGCTATTAGATTAATAAAAAAGTATTTATTACTACCTACTTACAGTTAGTATTTAGTTTTTTCACTTATCCATCCATAACTGCTGTATTTTGATTAAGGTGCTATTAACTTTTAACAATTTCATTTAAAGAATATTTTAAGTTTAAAATATTAGATGTTAAGTAAAGTTACAGTATAAATGAATATTATCTATAATTCTTTAATTTTAATTTAACTATTCAACGCTAGATGGCGCTAGTAGTAGAAACTTCATGCAGAGACATAATTTTCGTCTGTAGATACAGTTTGATTTGTTGATTTTAAATACTACAAGTGATGATATATATGACGTTCGTCTGCCTCCACAGACAGCTTACAGTTGAGTCGTGGATTACCAGCATAGAATATGCTAATACATTCATACATACAGTTACGACTATTTCCGTATAAGGGGTAGGCAGAGACCCCACCTGTCATTTGGCAAATATCTAGCTCATATCAAAACCTATTTTTTATTGTATAGGTGACGAGACGAGCATAACGTTCACCTGATGGTAAGTGCATAACAGCCCAGCCCATGACAAATTCTGTGTCACCCAGAATTTTTCTGTTTGGCACCACACTGCGCCCGGCACCTTGAGACACTGCTCTTAAGTCTCATATGCCCAGTGATCTAACCATCTCACAGTGCTCTCTCTGTCTCTTAATAATCCACAGGAGCATGTAAGCCTTTCACAGGTTGAAATGAGTTGATTTAATAGCAGATTGGCGATCGTAGAAACAAACACCTCGCAGCATAGCAGCTACTGTCACCAGTCTGAATGTTTTAGGTCTGACGTATTTGCGTTTACAGCCAGGGAGTACTAGACCTAGTTGCCTTGTCTGGCAGATACGGTAGAGTACCGGGTAAGTGACCCCGGCCTCCAGAGCTGCTGCTGTAAGAATACAGCAGTAGCTGCTCCTTCCGAGATAGTAGTATCCTACACCTTTTAGTTTCCCAACTTCCCATTCCTTATCCCCATGTCCATTTCCTACGTACGTTTATGTATTGGGATTGTCTCCTTGTCTCTGACACTGCATTCCAGTCTAACCAATCTTATCACATGATGAGCGTTACATCGGATGCAAGTAAGTTAAAAAGAGTGAATGTCTTTGTGATTGGGCGTACACTTGTGGCACTATATCTTTTGCGCAGTTGAAAGCTTCCGACAGTATTCGGAAGTTGTCGCTATGATCCAAAATTGGCCAGGCATAAGGATGATATTATGATAAAATAATTTTGAGGATTTTTGTAGATGTTTAGTATCATTTCAACAGACATCCGCATGACGCAGTGATTAATGTACATGTCGACTGAGTCGTGGTTCCAGGGTACAATACCAGTATTTGAAATCTTATCGCATAGAAGCGGTTATAACATCATCAAGCAACATATTACTATAATAAGAAGCGTTTTTAGTTATTAAAGCAATACGTTCAGTTAATCTGTACTGAATTTAAGATGATGAACGACTTACAACAACTTGTCTATGTGTATACTTGTTTAAGGTATCAGACAGGCGCCTTGTTAAGTCATCCATATTCCTCCATAATCTTGCCTTCAATATCTATATTGAGGGCAAGATTACTCAGGATTATGCAGGAATATTATACATGTCACTTCTAAATTTATTGCATCGCTGTACTGCTTATTCAATTCCTAATGGATTTACATATACGCATGACTGTATGCATCATCTGTTTTCGTATAGTGGATGCAATTAGATAATTAAATTAGACTGCATACATATATGAATAGTTAAAAAATGAAATATTAACGTAACTAAACTAGTTTATTAGGAACTAACTGTGCCCTGCGGTTTCCGCCACTCGCGTAAAATAAATCGACCACATGATTGGCCACCTCGCTGACGTGTAGCATTCTCAGCTCAGCCCTTCTCGGTAAAGTTATGTTCTCAACGTGAAATATTTCCGAAACTAAAAGTAGCTTAGATTACTCTCTGAAATTTCTTTTACTTAACCACGAAAGTCCCGTCAAAATCGATTAAGCCGTTTCGGAGATTAGCTCGGACAAACGAAGAGACAGATAAAACATTTTAAAAACGCGTGTATGAGTTTAGGTGTCCTGTCAATTATCATATGTTTTAGAAATTAGATTAAGAATTTTATTTATTTGTATACATTTGTTTTTTATATATTTTATTCAATGAAGTTCACGCTTCTATCTGTTTTGGTTTTTACAAGTTCATCGAACTGAGAGCGCGCGGGCACGGCGCAAGTTAGATCTTTAAAAACCGAACATATGTACTACTATTACTTCATAGTACGTTAGTTCGATCTCGGTAACAGCATCTCTAAAACTGTTCAGCAATTTTAAGTGCTGTTTTACCACCCGCTCATTTTTTAAACTCAGACTTATAAGTACGGACCTTACTACGTTTCCGCTCTAATTTATTACCCCACCAGGGTAGTTTACTAGGCTTCGTCGCAGAATTAGTTGATTGGACAAGTATCGTTCCAGCTTTCTAACAGATTAGTGGTTAGACTTGTTACCTGTTCCTCTATGCGTATTATAAGAAAATAATCGTGGGGAAACCTGCATGTCCGAGTAATAAAAATATTTCGAAGACATGTGAAGCCCGCCAACCCACATTCGAGCAGCGTGGCGGAATCTTCAGGGCTCAAAATCTCTCAGATATGAGAGTGGGCCTGTGCTCAGCAATGGGATATTTATAGGATGTTGCTTTACACACATATATACAATTACTGGAGGTAGGGTTCCTATGCGGGTATCCGCCTAGGTAGGTACCACTGCCAGTTAATCTTCTATCAAGGAAAGGCGTTGCAAACCTTACAGTGTTTTGGTTTGAAGGCCATTGGAGCTCATATAATTACAAGGCATTTATTATATGTTTGGTTGTAAAGCCAGAAATACCACACGGCTTCCGACAGATATCGGAAAAGCCATCGTAAATATGCCGTTTCACGTTTAAATATGCCATCGTAAATATGTTGTGTTTACGTGGCTATTCCGCCATTTTATTTATATTGTCCATACCGATGGCAGCGAGCTTACCAAGCGTAGCTATTACAGCAAATTCCCTTAATCAGGAAAAGGTCATGTCCTGTAGTGGATTGCATGTCATATTTGTGATTCATTGAATTTATTTCTATTTATGCAAGCAATGAACTGTTATCAAATGTATCGAATCGCGACGAGTAAGTCCTTCACCTAATGGGAAATAACGTCCGTCCATAACAGTTGCGTTCTTCGTTCATTTTTTATTGGAAGTAAGTGACGAGACGAGTGTGGTACCACACTGCGCTCTGGGTGCGCCGCCCTGAGACATCAGTTCTCAAGTCCAACATGCCCAGTAATTACACTCGCAGGGCTCTTCACAGTTATTTACAGCTTATCATTATAACTGATCGTCGTAGTACCTACCTAGACGGATTCCTGTATGGGGATCCTACATTATCCTTAACGCCTATTCTGGTTTATTTTCATCATTTAATTGTTTAACTTATTTATTTTAAAACCGAAGGCTATATATTTCAAACAGTAACAAAAGTTTAAACAGTAAGTAATAGTTGAAAAAAATGTATCATGTATCATTTATTTATTTAAGTTACATAACGCTTTTTATCGTATTGGCAACACACTTAATACCATGTAAAACTGTTTCTCTATTTTTTTATTAATATGATTTATTCATAAATTAAATATAAAATAAATCAAAAATAAAAATAGTCGTAAAGACGGAACCTGACAGATTGTCGATAGAAAACTAACTCCTGTGGCTGGTTAAGGCGAATAAAAAAACAAAACGTTTTTAGTGGAGGTCGCGTTCCAAATACAAAAGTGCGCGGGATTCGGTGTGCCGACAGTCCGCGGCGCGCTGACGACCCCCGCGGTCCGTGGGAAAGTGGGCACGTGTGCCGACCTCCGCAGTCCGCATTTGCGTTCGCGAAACACTCCAGATTTCGCCTTGAATAACAAATTGTTTTATAGAGATGCCGTTAAGCGTCCATTTTTGTGTCAGGTTTTTGCCACTATTGTTTTATTGATTTGATTATATTAATTTATTGATGTAACAATGTATGTGTACAAAAACTATAATAAATAAATAAACTAGAGTTTACCAAAGTATGGTTTATTTAATTTAACTTGGTTTCTGAAACCATATTACAGCGTTAGCCTCACGATTTTTACTATAAGTTATGATTTACCTCGTGCTCAGCGATGAAGGAAAACATTGTGAGGAAACTTGTATGTGTGAAGTTTCCAGCTCCGAAACCCTTTCAAAAAAATTAAGGAAACTTGTGCTCAACAGTGGAACAATTATAGGCTGTTAATTTACTTTTTCATCCAACAGTGTAATCAAAAATCGGCACTATTAGGGAGGACGAAAGAAATCTTAATCGATATTTTAATAGAATGCATGATTACATTTTCTGTTCATTTCACTATTATGTGCGGTACATGTTAACTTGGTGTAAATGACAATGTCTTAATTCGTTTCAGTAATGTAATAGTGATGTCGTTGATTCGCAAAGTTGGCAGAGAAGAATAAAAAGAAGAAAAAGAAGTCGAATAAAACTTAAAAATCGGCTGTTATTTAAAAAATTGCTTCTTTTTTTCATTTGATAAAGTGACGAAACGAGCAAAACGTTCACCTGATGGTAAGTGCGACGTCTGCCCATAACAAATGCTGTGTCACCCAGAACATTTCTGTGTGACACCACACTGCGCCCGTCACCCTGAGACATCAGTCTCATATGCCCAGTGATTACGCTAGCTCTCAGTGCTCTTCAAACCGAAACAGAGTAATGTTTTCATCCTACTGCTTCACGGCAGAATACTGGCCCTAGGGTGGTACCTACCTAGAATTAATTCCTGCATAGGAATCCTACCACCCGTAAACATGTCCCCCTAGAATAAAATGACGGTAAAGGTGCAAATCGTCTGCATGTGATACAATATTCTCTTAATAATAATTTAAAGTAATATATCTAATGATGTAATGAGGTTTAATTTATGAATGTCCCGGGGCATTCTCGATAAATCTTGACGGATGTTACGTCATCAGAACTATAAATATAAAAAAGAACAAGAAACCCAAATGGAAAAATAACAGAATGTTTGTTTAGTAAAGTAACATTCATACATATAATAATATCTCATTTAATATAATATAAATATACATACAATCATGCCTTTTTCCCATAATAGGAGTAGGCGGAGGCCAAATACGTAGTCCACGGAAAACGAGACGTGACGTGTGGCGAATCACGTCGTTGCATTTTGGCACGACTTAAAAAAAATCTTACTCCTTATTATGCAGTACATTGCATATTGTGATATTATTCAGCACGAATAAAATCTTTCCGTATAATACTACCTTAGTCGCCTAGTACAATACTATCGGTAGTAAAGAGGTACGTGGTATTGTACTCTGCCGGACTCATATTGGCGCAAAGCAACAGCCTGTAAAAGTCCTACTGCTAAGAACAGGCTCCGTCTCATTTCTGAGAGGGTTTTGGAGCCGGGAGAACTCCGCCACGCTGCTCCAATGCAAGTTGGTAGTATTAAATTTTGACGAAATATATTTTAATTTCTTAGACATGCAAGTTTCCCAATGATGTTTTCCTTCACCTTTTAAATCAGCACACAAAATTGCAATTTTCAATTTAGTAGTCGCGTAGTAGTCGGTAAGTGCAATGTCTGCCCATAACAAACGCCGTGTCACCCAGAACGATTCTGTGTGGATTTCTGTTTCGTTATGAATCAGCTCTTATTCTCATATGCCCAGTAACTACACTAGCTTTCAGTGCCGTTCTGATAAAAAACAGTAATGTTTGTACACTAGTGCTGCTTCAGCAAGAATTAAAAAGGAAGTTTGTTCAGACTTTTTTAGTGTCTATTTAATACAAAGTTGTGTCAAAATTTATTATTCTTTTTCATTTTAAAGAGTTGGCAGCCCTGCGATACTGTAAGCAAGTCGAAAAGCACATGATCGAACACATGAAATGACAAGGCATGGGATGGGCGGGCGTCGACCCACACTGAAATAGGCAGCCTTGACCGCCAAGCGCCCTGTTTGACCCACTCCATGCCGCCGAGACGAGTTCAGACGTGTTGTGCTTTTGAATCGCCATGAGTTTTGCAGATGAGTCCGTTACTTATTTTATATATAGGTATTATTACTTATTTCGCTGTTTTGTTAAAGCCCACATCACAAAATAATTTGTGCCAATGCTTTAACTTATTTCGCCATACCTACTGAAAGCATTAAATTACATATTTTTTTATTATAAAACATTGCTCCACACAAGGTTGGGCAGTATTTGAATTACTTGTAATTGAAATACGTATTTGGTATTTTTACTATTATTTCTTCCTAGAAATATAATTTGTAATTAGTATTTCTAATACTTGGCGCTGAGGTATTTTGTAATTAGCTTCAAAATTTACATTTTACATTTACATTTTTGACATATTTTCACAGGGATATGTACCTAATACTTATTCCAAATTTAGATTTACACAAGCCAATATGATACTTTCAAGCGTGCAAGTTAAAAGTCGTTCTTAGACTAAGGCACTTGATAATTTATTTTCTCTCAATTGCGAGTTGGAACCGCTCCTCAAAAGCCCAAAGTGAGAGACAGGAGTTCTGGACATTAAAGATGTTTTGCATTAAATGCAACTAAAATGGAAGAAACTGAAAGCTAGGCGATTTTAATGGATGGGTGGGAGTGAAGTGTGATGATTATGAAAGTGTGCTGGGAAGCATCGGCGATGACAGAGTGA
Source organism: Luehdorfia chinensis (assembly GCA_019845155.1). Taxonomy (NCBI): domain Eukaryota; kingdom Metazoa; phylum Arthropoda; class Insecta; order Lepidoptera; family Papilionidae; genus Luehdorfia; species Luehdorfia chinensis. The sequence goes on from JAHVAK010000612.1 coordinate 2,122,215, forward strand.
ATGAAATGTGGAAAGGCTGCTTGAAGTATGATTGGAGTGGAATCTTGTGGTAACAAACGCAGTGTTTGACCATAAAAAGATCCATTTGTATACTAGAGAAAAATGAAGCCTGAGAAATATTATTCATTTTGTGATTATGGATATAGGTATTCACACGGTGCTAAACCGAATAAGAGGTGTGTTATTAAGCGATGGCGGAATCGTCGACCTGTATAAAATTTGAGAATCCGCAAGAGAAAGGTGTGAAAGAGGAATTTATAAAGAAAGTGATCGAGAAGTTAGACACATTAGATGAGGAATGTGAGATTGAAGAATAATGGAAGTCGTGTCGTAAATACTGTGAGTAGTGGTGTAAAACATAAAAAAAAGAATTAGAAAGACAGAGATGAAATTGATAGGAGGTTATCTATCGACTTTCTAACAACGTCAAGTTCTTCTGGAAATCCATAAGATCCATAAGATATACATACAACACAAACCAAAGGTACTAATACAACCTCGCAACTGGACAAAATAAAAACTGGACAGAAACTAGAACGGAAGTATAGTGAAGATCAGACGCATAGGGTTCTAAAGTGATGGAAGGAATATTTCGTAAACTTATTTGAGAAATTGGATATGCCTGAACAAGCCTCGTCCGGGGACACGAATGAAGGTTGTGATGAAAGTAATTTAAGTATAGAAGAGGTTGTGGAAGCGTAGAATAGTATGAAATTGGTCAAGGCTGCAGGGTATGACAGAATTATGGTAGAGATGCTGGAAACTAGACGGGGCGTAGGTAGCAAGTCCGCTGTACCTCCTTTTTAACCTTTGTTGGAGGAGCGGTAACGTACCAGGAGACATTTCTTGTTTTTAGCAAATGTTGACTCCGGTTGGGATTCGAACCCAGGACCTACGGCGTAGAAGCCAGGTACTCTAACCTACTAGACGACGCAGTCGTTTGTTATATACTGTTTAGTTTTCTATCTCGTTTTACTACACTTACAAACTTCATTACAAAAACAATGTAATACAAAATATAATTTTCCAAACAATTATTCTCTTTATTCACAGGTTTAATTCATATGGCAATCCCAATCCATAAACAGATCTTAATAATAACATCTAAGTTGGAAAGTTTGTCTGTCAGGCGCGAAGTTTATAGCTTTGTTAGTATAATGTAACTAGCGCGGGCAGTTAAGTTCTTGGAAAGCAAGCACGCACGCACGATATAAACAAAACGTGTACAGCGGAGACACGAATGTAAGGTGAATTTCTGCTAAAGTATCCTGCAAGTATAATTATACATTATTCATAACTATATACATTACAAATAACAGATTAAATACACTATATTTTTTGTATGTGTAATAACAACGAGGCGTGATAGCTCAGGGTTCGCCTTAAATGTCACGTCAACGTTTTGCTCGTTTCGTCGTATTCTCCGATAAAAAAAAACATTTTCTCACTGACGTTAGGTATACCTAAAACAATGAATGATTATTATATTAATACCAGTATCATTACAAGATTTAACTGCAGTTTTATTTTTGAATTTAGTCTCATGAAGTAGTTTTTAAAACACCACATAAATCACAATCATATTTATGACAAGACTCATTGAAATATGTTAAAACTGCCATTTCATTGTCATCATTACTGATATATGCCAGTAGCGTATACTGCTTTTCGTTACCGGCGTACCGTATTTATCATGGTTATTTCGACGTTTATCTGAGACCACGAGACTTTTCCGCCGTTGTCTTTAGTCAACATATTAAGAGGATACGAATCCCATGTTCTTATCTTTTTGTGTCTCAAGTTGACAAAAAAACAGACAAAAGTATTATTCTTTATTACACTTTATTTTAGTTAATTAATGAGCCACAGGATGTTTAAACATAGACTTTATCGAAAATACTTCTGACTTATGAAATATAACAGGCTTGAATTGATAACCGATAGGTGCCCGGCAGAGTAGAATTGCATCTCCCTCTTTCCTACCGAGGTGTCGTTACAGGCGACTAAGGTATTGTACGGACAGCCATTTTTTGTGCAGAATAACAACATAAAATGCAATGCTGTCACTATACTGCTCGTAGGAACGCAATGGGGAGTAAGAATTTTTTGACTCATACTGTATGTATGTTGACATTATAGTTTTTATTGACAACCGTTTCTATTCAAGAAATAACTTTCACTTATAGAAATTAATGAATATTCTGTATAGATGTAAAATATTTTTAAGTTAACGCGATATTTTTTCCGTGTCGGAATCAAACCAGCGTCCTATAGGGCAGAAGTCTAAGCTACTTAACTGCGCCATGCATCCGAAATTATCATTTTGGGTAAACTGTCGCGTGTGGAGTTCTTAATCTGTTCCTTGTGTTTCAAACTGCAGTGTCATTGTTTCAGATTGTTATAATTCCACTACTGAGCATAGGACTCTAGGGTCACGCCCACTGACAGAATATCGATAGATAGAAATATACTGTCATGGTCCACGGGTATGAGAAGTATTATGAAAAGTCATTTAACTAAATTTTATATATTATGACAAAATAATTCCGCATCACATTAAAAGCCTAAAAAAAACTTGACTTTGTGTCTTCTACGCTAGTTTGTTAAAAACTTACTGGTGGTAGGATTCCTATGCAGGAATCCAACTAGGAAGGTTACCCCAGGGCTAGTTATTCTGCCGTGAAGCAGTAGTGTACAAACTTCACTGTTTCGGTTTGAAGGGCACTTAAAGCTAGCGTAATCGCTGGACATATGAAACTTAAGAAGTGTTCTTAGTGAGACATCATTTGTTATGAGCAGACGTTGACCTTACCATCAGGTAAACGTTTTGCACGTTTCGTCACTTTATCCAATACAAAAAACTTAAAAATAATAAACAGCAGAATTTCGTGTGTGAGTGATAATGATTTATTATATATCTTAATAATGGCAAAAAGTGTGAATCTTGAGACCATCACCATAACATAATTTCATTTGATTACTTACTCGTATCTTTACTTATATTTTTATTACGCTGCTATTGACTGGTTTGTATCAAATTCAAGTGTGCCTTTCCTAGTTATAAATTTCGTACACATCTGCGTTTTATGATGCATCAATAAATCTACAATGTGTTAATATGGTACAGAGTTTAGCGAAGCTGGTTCTATTCAATAGAGGATTTGCACAAATGCTTCGTAAAGCCATAGTCTGCTATTGTTTGTCACGTGTAAACATCTTCATTATGGAAATAATACAATGATTAATATCAAATATTACACGAATATGATAATTTTAGGGTGACCATTCAGTGTGTCTTTTGTGGTTTTTTAACAGACTTTTAATTTTTTCTCGGTGATCTTTGAGAAAGACGAACATTCCGTAGACGCATTGTTTGCCTTATATAAAAGTCATCTATAAAAAGATTCAAGGCAGGATTAGAGATTATTATTACCTATATATATATGATAAAGGTAAGTTAATAGAAAATTTTAAGGGTTGAGAGAGTTTATCATAAAAATTCCAAGTTTTCCTGAGATCTTTCCGTATATAACGTTATAGGATTTTTTTCCCTGGTACGGTCTTACTCAGTAAATTCTAAATTTGGCAATAATTAGAAATTATTCGCTATTTACCTGCTAATTGTTATTTACTTACTGTTGTCAGAGTAAGTTTAAAAAAATGGAATAAGTGACGAAATCAGCAAAACGTCTGTCCATAACAAATGCTGTGTCACCCAGAACATTTCTGTGTGACACCACACTGCGCCCGACATCCTGAAACATCCGTTCTTAAGTCTCATATGCCCAGTGATTACATGCCGATGTTTGCACACTACTGCTGCTGCACTACGGCTGAATAACTAGCCCTGGGGTGGTACTTACCTAGACGGATTCCTACATAGGAATCCTACCACCAGCTTCAAGAGATACATCGTTAAGAATTCCCTTTATAGTGTAACAGCTTTTAAACAAAAAGGTAATAGAGCTGCAGAGAATCCGCCACGATGCTTCAATACAAATTGTTATTGTAATTACAATACAAATACAAATTGTTTATTATAGTTAATAGAATCAGGCGTTACTTTGCGGAAATCCATTATAATGAAGAAAAGTAAGTTACTTTGCTAAGATCCGCATGCAAAATATAAAAATGGTGTATATTACCTAGTTTTTTGAAGTGCACCACCCGCCCTCCCTCAGTAGCGTGCACAAGCAAACTAACACCGCCACCAGGAACCGCCACCAGGCGGCCGCCTGTCGTAGAGTCTATTACGCTTGATAATGCCTCGTTTTGGGGCGAAACACGTGTCGTGTTCTCGGCTTCGGTGGTGTATATTATCTAGTGGTGGTATTGTAGTGGTTGGTGGAGGGTACCTGGTGGCGGTTCCTGGTGGCGGTGTTAGTTTGCTTGTGCACGCTACTGAGGGAGGGCGGGTGGTGCACTTCAAAAAACTAGGTAATATACACCATTTTTATATTTTGCATGCGGATCTTAGCAAAGTAACTTACTTTTCTTCATTAAATTGTTTATTGTTGTAATTACAATACAAATACAAATTGTTATTCTTCAGCACTGAGCACGTGGTAAATCAGGACTTAATAAGGCAGTCAACAATCAACTCAAAAATGTTTGAAGTGTAGGTACTGAGGTGAGAGCTCTGGTCGCCCGAGTGCGCAAAAATTTATGGGGAGCATCCAGCCTTTGCGCTAACTCCTTTTATTTAAAAAGTTTAATTTATTTTTCTTAATATGAAGATTTTAGTGTGTTATTTGGTTTTATAAAGAACCTCGCCTCACACTAGAATTTCTTTTGCATCGTAGGTGCTTCACAGATATAAATTTCACATGCATAACACAATCGAAAGCTAACAATCTGTATTTCCACGAACCTTGGCCCCAGAGGATTCGAACCCAGGAACTGCGGCGTAACAGTTTTTCATTTTCAAATCAATGTTTCTTTGACAATAAAAATTATAATATATTGACATAACGACAGATGTGCGACATTCAGCACTGTTGCGTATATGCATTAATAAAGCTAAAACTAACATCCACGTCGTTAACTAATCGTCACGTTCCCGCGTCCCGCTCCCTCCGATCGTATCTTCCGTTGTATAACGACTCATCGATATTACGATCATTTCATGTCAGCTTTGTAAAGTTTATTATTTTGAGTGTTTATGTATAAGTTTATGTGTTTGGTCTTACTGTTAGCGATTTATTTCTAGCTGGTTTTTCATTTGTTTACAAATTGTATTGTTGATATAAAAAAATACTCTCCTAAATAAACTGGTAAATTCTCGTTTACGTAGTAATTTTCTTTATTTATGGTAATTTATAAGTCGGCTGGAAGAAAAATTGTTTAAAATAAAAATAAAAATAATCAATCAAAATAATCAATAAACGTACTAACTGGTTGTGATCTAAAAATTAAAGACTTCGGCAGGTACGTTCCCGGCGAGTCACGTGGTGGAACGCACTATTTGTAATTTTGAAACTAAAATCGGAAAATATGTATAAGCTGGCTAATTAAATCAATGCAAGTTTTCTTGAAATATCACAAAATAATCGAATTAAACTGCTTTCTAAAATAATAAATATATGGTTAATTCCGCTCTCACTGGATCATCTGCTACTGCCATTGTAACATTCTAAACTTGACACTTTTAAAGAATCTATTATTACATAATATGTAAATATTTAATGATTCGTAGAAAAAAACCGTTTAACAACAGCTCGTGATGTTGATAAAGTCCGAAATAATAGTTTGAAAAATAACAAATCAGTAGGCATCGTAACGTCGGCAGCCATTTTCTAATATCAGAATTATACTGCCTAAATAGCCACAAGGGCGGTAAAATTATCTCACTCATGTTTTTTAATATTTTTTTTAAAGATTTTGAATTTCGAATACCGTATTTATTGTTCGTAATTAAAGATTGATTAAAAATAGCGTAACCACAAAGGAATATAATTACAAAATTTATTATTTAAATATTTGAAATGTTTAAATATTCGAGCTAGCTTATACAGCATAATATGTATAACAACGACTACTTATACTACTCATTAAGAGGTATCTTGTATTACCAAACATATAAGAAATAAAATCCAGACTTCTGTTCAAATTTATAATTATCCCGTTTTACTGTGTCTATTTGTCAGTTTCATATGATATTATAACGAGAAAGGTATATTACGATACGATACGATAAGGTATTTAGTCAAAACTAATAAAGGAAAATGTAGAAAGGTAATTTTTAAAATGATTACGTAAATAATGTAATGAAAAAGAAGGGCACAACATAAAAGAGGTTCATAGCAATTACTCTGGGGCATGGCCGGTGTAGTGGATAATGTAAGGAAGGCTCGTGTCCTGTGGAGACGCCGCTGTCGATGCTATCGGCTGCGCTTGGGATTCCATTCCAGTGGGATCTGTGAGCATTGGACATTGCTGAAGTTTACTTAACTGGGTATCTTATCAAATATTTTTTTTTGAATTAAATAGTTATTTAATTATGTCAACAGTACCGGGGTTTATGATGTACATAATTAAATAGTTATTTAATTATGTCAACAGTACCGGGGTTTATGATGATTTTATTAATACGTGCTTATAGAAAAATTATATCCGACCTTAATTATATTCAACTTTAAAAAAAAACTATTAATAAAACTTTGCTGAATTAGTCAGTCAGTAGTAGAAGCAGTATTGTGCAAACAAGCACTGAGAGCTAGTGTAATAATTGGGCATATGAGACTTAAGAACTGATATCTCAGAAATGTTCTGAGTGACACAGCATTTGTTATGGGCATACGTTGCACGTACCATCAGTTGAACGTGTTGCTCGTCTCATCACTTTATCCAATATAAAAATACTGTCACTATACTGCTCTTGGGAACGCAGCGGAGTCAGAATTTCTTTTTGACTCGTACCAAAATGGTGGCGAAGTGCTTCGCCACCCGTCACAACTGATTTCACGCGGGGGCGAAAAGTGGGCTACGTGTGTAGCCTCTGCCTACCCCTTATCCCATATAAGAGTTAGGCAGAGGCTAAGATGGCGTGACTATATGTATGTATGTAATAATCATATAATTTTTCCTCTGGTATTGTAGATGTTCATGGGCGGCGGTGATCACTTACCATTAGGTGAGCCGCTTGCTCGTTTGCCTCCTCTAACATAAAAACAAAAAAAATTATGAAATATTATCAAGGGCCATTTCAATACCACAAGAACGAGATTCACGCAAATGTCGCAGATTTATTTCGCAAAATATTTAACAATCGCGTCGCGGGCGCAACTATAGCAAAACAGTTTACATTATCCCGGGCCACAATAGTCCCGATACCTCACCGCTCCCAGGCGAACAGTCACGCTTTTCGGCTCTTCCTCGTTCGGAAATCTGCATAATGTTCGAGATACATAATGGAGTGATTTAATTTACTCGCTACTATGTGTCTATTGCTGTTTTATTGCCCAGGGGTTAGAATTGGTGTTTTCTTATAATGTCTACCTGGAGGTGGAGTGAAGTGAAGTGCAACGTCCGCCCATTACAAATGCTGTGGTCACAAACATTTCTTTGCGGCACCACACTGCGCCCGTCCCCTGAGGCATCAGTTCTAAAGTCTGATATGCACAGTGATTATATTAGCTCTCAGTGCCCTTCAGACCGAAACACGGTTATGTTTGCAAAATACTGCTTCACGGCAGAGTAACTGGCGCCGCGGTAGTACCTAGACCTGCATAGAAATCCCATCACGAGTATAATTTCTATTTACGAAGTATGAAATATTTGTAAGTTCTTCAAAGCCACAAGGAAATGTTCGTATGCACGTTCGTTGAAATGAGGTGAACGTTTTGTTCGTCTCATCACGTATTTCTATAAAAAAATAGATTGTACATATTTTAACATTCTTTTGTTTTTCTTGCTTATTATTCTTGTTTATTAAAGAGTCCAATTAATGATTAATAGATTCATTTTAAAGTGCTAAAAAGAGCACAAATGAACTAAATCGGACCTACATCTACGGCCAACGATAACATCTAATTACACATTAAATAAGCATTAATATTATGTATCTAATCCTCCTGCATTAAAAACACTTATGCTATAACAGCTGTTGCAGGTCATCCTTGTATTAAAAACAAAAAAAGTTTATTTTTAAACGCAGATTATATATAAGTGGTGTGTAATTAGTAGTTAATTGTGCTAGATTTCAAAGCGACACGCGCAGCTATCCCCTTATGCTTCTTCAACATTCTCATCGTACAGATTAAAAATAGATAACTAATATGAATTTATAGTGTTACCGCCGAGATTTAAATTAAAAGAAGTGTATTTTTTGTGTATTTACAGTTTTAGGTGGTAGGATTCCTATGCAGTAATCCGTTTAGATAGGTACCACCCCAGGCCAGTTATTCTGGAGTGAAGCAGTACTGTGCAAACATTACAATGTTTAGGTTTGGAGGGGAACTGAGAGTTAGCGTAATCACTGGGCATATGAGACTTAAGAACTGATGTCTACGGGTGACGGGCACAGTGTGGTGTTACGCAGAAATGTTCTGCGTGACACAGCATTTATTATGGGCAGACGTTGCACTTACCATCAGGTGAACGATTTGCTCGTTTTGCCACTTTCATCAAATAAAAAAAGTTATTTTATGTAAAATAACTTATAATTTTCTCAGTAATGCATTTTATTAATAAAATAAGACCATTATAGATATATGATAATGACATCCTTCTGGCTAATTTTGATAACACTATCACATTGTTGATTCGAAATGCAAGTCAAAACACACGCCATATTCTAAGCGATTGACAGATGACTCATTAATATCTAATTATAGCTGTAGGAGTTTGATTATTTTATTTTACATAATTTTTATTTAATATTTTTTTATTTCGTTAAGATTAAAATTACGCCGTTCTTGTCTTGCTATCTCACCTGCAAATCGTTACAGAAATGGTATTTTCAAGACAAATCTGTAATAAGAAATGTACTGTATTATTTTTCCGCTTATTTTTTGTTTCAGTGCAAATGAAAAAAATATTTTAATTTAAAACATACATGCGTGTTTAAAAGGCGTGACTCTATTCATGTCTCTTGAAGCAAATAAAAAATTTTTCATATTTAATGGTCTTAATGATGCTCTGGGCCGATTTTCGACCACGGCGACAATTTCCGAATATTATCTAAAGCTTGTATTCTACTGCAGATTTCGATATATTTAATAAATATAATATAATTAAGGAAGAATAAATATAGGTTGTTAGTTTTCTTTTTTTTATATATCTGAAAAAGAAGATACGTAACTGTCGCTTCGCTTAGTTATTTTTGGGCTTTGAAAAATTAGGTTTTCTCCGGTTTGCGGTCGCTTTTTAAGTAATATGAATTTGTAGTCATTATGTTTGACTAATTTGACGGTTTTTGCTCTTACGCAGCTGCGTCAACATGTGACTTTATTTTTAAAGAGATCATGTTTAACAAATCGAAGTTTACAAAGTTCTTTATTTTACGTCAAGCCAAGTTGGATTACCACTGTTTCCTTTTCTTTAGTTTAAGGTAGATTTTAATTTCTGTATTCGTAATAAGGACGTAAGGAATAAATACGAGAATAATATTTTGAAATGTATGGGTCGCATAAATGAATTCACAGCGAGGGAAAAAAGGTAATTTACTAATGGAACTGCAACATTTAAAATGGTGTTCCCTTAAGCCGCCAACACACGCTCAATATTAATTCTTATGCTATAAATCTTGTCAAATCCCATTCTTTGAACTGACCTGATCTAACCAATGAATCGAAAATTTTATATTCCCACTTAAAGTCTACTGTCGCCCGAGTCGCGAGTAATGTGTGGTAGGTACATTTATACTACTAAGCAAGGAGCACCGCAGTTTAAGTTATTGTGCCGTCCAGTAATGTTATGCAGACACTACTGTGTTTCGGTTTGAAGGGCACTAAAGCTAGTTTAATTACAGAGCATATGAGACTTAAGAACCGTTGTCTCGTGGTGATGAGCGCAGTGCGCTGCTACACAGAATTATCTAATCCAAAGTTCTGTTTGATACCGTAGTTATTATAAGGTGGCACTCAACCATTAACTTGGTCGTCTTGTCACTTACTAAAAAATACTTTTGAGATGTTTTTGGAGCCGGGAAGAAATATTTAATTTTTTCATAAATGCACATTTTAAAAAAAACGAATGTCACTCAGAACATTTATTTATAACACTAGCTGTCATTGCCCTTCAGACCGAAACACAGTAATGTTTGCGCATTACTGCTTTACAATAGAATAACTGGTGGTACCTAGACGGATTCCTGCATAGGAATCCTACCACCGCCGGTACCGAGGATCGATCTTAGCTACCAAACCTACCTAACTTGTGTACTATGAAATTAAAGGTAACCAGTCTCTACGCTATTACGGTGTTCGTTAGTATTGCGCTCGAATTACGAATTTAAATCCAAGTCGAAGCCCTGATGATTTTGGCGTGACATCGAATACAGAAATGCGATCGAGTAGTTTAGTTTGCAGACCACTACGCCGCCGGTCCCAGGCTCAAATTTCAGCCAATATTTGTGTCATCATCGTCAGTTCAGGCTGTCACTAGTCCACTGCTGAACATAGGCCTCTCCCATAGAGTGCCACAACAGTTTGTAGCTCTTATTTTGGGGGGATTTTGCCAAAGTTGCCTCGCCTGGCAACGGCAGTTTATTTATTCAGATGTTCCAGGAAGTTGCAGCTGCCCATCACATGGTTTTAATTTTCCCTCGGTCGACTTTTACGACACCCAAGGGATGAGATGGGGTGGCAGATCTCTTAAACCGTCACCACACGGCCAATATTTGTGTAAGAAACACAAATTGTCCGGTGCACCCTAGCTTACGTCCGATATTATCGCATGATCGTTACACAGGGCGCGAGTGGGTAAGGTTTAATTACAAGGGACAAGTGAGTGTCTGTGTGTTTACGCATTTACTTGTTGCACTATAATATCTCCGGCGTAGTTGATAGCTTCCGACAGTATTCAGAAGTTGTCGCCGTGGTGGAAAATCGGCACGGAGAACAAAGAACAATGTTGCTACTTTACGCTGGAGCGATGCTCTATCATGTATACAATTTCTAATGAATATGATAAAGTGTTCACTAGAAAGGTAGTAAAAATTCAAAAAAAATTATGCTTTAGTGAGTGGGCAACTAAAGGAATTAGAAAGAGTAGAAACAATTTATATGATCTCTATGCTAAAAGATCACTTACAGCTAATATAAAATTTCATCAGTATGTTAAAAAGTACTCAAAAATCTTTAAAAGTGTCTGTATGAAAGCTAAAGCTGATTTCTTAAGCAATAAAATTAAACTTTCTTATAATAAAATAAAAGCCACGTGGAATATTATTAATTTAGAAACTGGCAGGCTTAATACAAAAAAGGAAGACTTTGCTTTGAATATTAATGGCAATGTAGTTAAAGATAAACATAAAGTTGCAAATGAAATTGAATTTTTTTTCAAATATACCTACTGAAACTACTAAACATTTGCAGTCAAATCCTGTAGTTGTAGAGTCATTCCTAAGAGAATATGTAAACATGAACATTCCTAACTTTCAATTTAATCACATTATCTCTGCAGATATTGTAAAAGCACTTGGGAAACTAAATAAAAAGAAAACAGAAGATCTTTGGGGGCTTTCGGTCTGGGTAATAGATATAACTATTATCGATATAGCTCCAATATTGGCGATGATTTTTAATCTCTGTGTTGACTTTGCTATATTCCCTGATCTGATGAAACATAGTAAAGTGGTACCAGTTTTTAAAGCGGGTAGTAGAGAAATTCCTACAAATTACCGCCCCATTTCTGTGTAGCCTGCTTTAAGTAAAATATTTGAAAAAAATATGCTAGAGCAATTGCTCGTACATTTTAGTATACATAGAATTTTAAACGACAAGCAATTTGGCTTTACAAAAGTAAGGTCAACGACTGATGCCGGTGTTCAACTAGTCACACATGTTCTCCAGGCCTGGGAAGATCTTCATGACACTATCGGTGTGTTTTGTGATCTCTCAAAGGCATTTGACAGCGTAATAATTTAATTCGTAAACTTAAATACTACGGCATTCGTGAAGCTTCACTAGATTTTTTATCATCGTACTTAACAAATCGAGAGCAAAAAGTTGCGATTAACGGTGTTATATCGTCAGGTTGTCCAGTGAAAATGGGTGTTCCTCAGGGTTTGATCCTTGGTCCATTTCTGTTCTTAGTTTACATTAATGATCTTCCTTATTTGTTAGTTCGTTCTATTTATTTAAAAAAAAAGTGACTGTATCCTGTAGAATGGGCCGAGGTGACGCGCTAGAGGTTCCTGTGTTTAGGTTGGCCAAAACTAGAATATCTTTCCTTAGTAGGTCCATAAAATTTTATAATAAAATTCCTAAAAGTGTGACTCAAAAAACTGACATAGAATTCAATAAACTTATCAAGAAGACATTATTGGAAAAAGCGTATTATAATGTAGATCATTACATAGAGGACAGAGATGTGTGGAAATAACTCTTACTCTGCACTTGCAAACCCCCTGGCTACTAAATTTATGATGTAATTTTTATGTAACATATAAATGACATGTAATATGGCATTGAAAAAAAGAAAGACTTCAGAGTTTCTTGCCGGTTCTTCTCTGAGAAAGTCTTATATTTTGAACCGGTGTAGATTTTTACATTCAGAAGAGCTTTATACAAGCCTAAACTGAATAAAGAAATTTTGACTTTACTTTGACTTTGACACGGAAATGTTCTGGGTGACACAGCATTTCTTATGGGCAGACGTTGCACTTACCATCAGGTGAACGTTCTGCACGTTCCGTCACTTATATCAAATAAAAAAAATACATAGTATGCGAGTGACCTGATATCGAACACGGCGGCGGAAATACTTAACTTGTTATTTGCAATTAAAATTGTGTTGATTTACTTGCTCGGTGGCAAAAGGAAAAGACTGTAAAGATACCAACGTCTCCAAGAAATATTTTGACGACGTGTGAAATCCTTGCGGCATAACTTAAAATTCCATCCTCATCACCTTGATGGCGCATTCCACCACTATACGTTTCTCAAGAAACATAGTACCACTTTGTGGAATTTGCTGCCGCCAGCGGTTTCCCGGACCGATACGAATTAGGGAACTTCAAGAAAAGACCCAACCAGTAAAAAAGTGTCTTATGAATATATCAAAACCACCTTATTACGTCTTAAAGAACTCTTTTAGACATTTTTAAGGGTGGGAAAGGGCGCACTTTATAAGCCTGTTCGCTTTTACAATTATTAGGGTATGATCTTGTTAAGTGTTATCTTATACTTATATTGATCTTGCTAATGCTTTTGTATGAACGTATAACTTACAAACGTCTTATATTATTTCTGCGTTCATGTTAAAAACGCAAATAACATTTTCGTAGACTTAAAAATACCGTTCTAAGTGTTATTCCCTCGGTAATTCCTCATCGTGATGTTATAATAAGAGTGCTTCAATTTCCCAGTCTGTCAAAAACGTCAAAGTAAAAAGTGTATGCGTAATTGAAAGATATAACTAAAAATATTGCATAAGTGTTTATGCTAATCTTTATATATATAATTCTTCTGTGCGTGTGTATGTCACTGAACTCCTCCTAAAAGTCTGGACCGATGTTGATGAATTTCTTTGTGTGTGTTTGTGTGGTTCCCTGTATGGTTTAGATTCAGAATTGAATCCGGTAGGTGGCGCTGCGATAGAGTTCTAGGAAAATGACAAAAGTTACTATATATATAGTTTATCGATAATTCATTTATCGAAAAATCGTTTGCTGACAGCAACAAATCAGTCTTCAGTCTTCAGGAACAAATAATATTGTTCATAATAATTTTACGATACCAACAAAATGTCGATATCAAGTAACCAATGGCCATTAATGACTTATAGTGCACTCGTTAGAACTGAAAGCATATATGTTCTTTTTTAAGATTATCACAAGGATTATATCTTTTAATGTACTCGTGAAAACAGTTTAAAACCTGACATTTTTGTTAAACTTTTAGCTAAGACTATTGACTATTGCCATATTCCCGATATTTAGGGCTCCATTACAAAATCGGTACAATTTCTCTTATTTATGTTCTGTATAGAAATGACTTGAAATAAAAATTCACTTATTTGTAACAAAAACAATTTTGGTGGAATGTAGGAGCGGCCGAAAAAGTACAAGTTATAATATAAGAGGTAAAAAAGAGGATATTTTTACATAAAATATTTTATGTAAAAATATCAAGAATCAGAAAATATTAGGTAATCACTAATTTAATATTAAAAACAATTTTTTTTATTGGACAAAGTGACGCAACAAGCAATATGTTCAACCGAACTGTGACGACTGGCCATAACTAATTCTGCGTCGCCCAGAACATTTCTGTGTGGCATCACACTGCGCCCGTCAGCCTGAGACAGTTCTTAAATCGCATATGCCCAGTGTTAACACTCGCTCTTAGTGCCCTTCAGATCTAAACACAGTAATGCTAGCACACTACTGCTTCGTCGTCGTCGTCGTTTCAGCCTATCAATAGTCCACTGCTGAACATAGGACCTCCCTCATAGATTGCCACAAAAGTTTGTAGCTCTCGATTTTGGGGGGATTTTGCCATAGTTGCCACGCTTGGCAGAACACTACTGCTTCACGATAGGATAACTGGCCATGGGGTGGTACCTACCTAGAACTGGACTGGACCACCTTACTGCTACTACCAATAAAAATGTGTGTATCGTTACAGAGTATTATATTATATTGCTAAGCATACATATGTATTTTCCAACATTTCCTTTCCACCCAATTAAATAACGGTCGATAAAAACATTGACCGGAGAACCACCAAAAGGAAAGTTGATTCTGTTCTGTTAGTTATAATTATATGAAAATAAAAACAGTGTTAAATGATATGATATAATGTGAAAAATAAAACAGTTTTAATAAATAACATATTTTAAATGTTGTAACGATTAATTTTACTGTTTACTTTTTCGCTATGGAGTCATATACATTTTTTTCATAGGTCATAATTATTTCGTTATTCGAATCGTGATATCTTCCTTTCGTTAATTTCTTTACTATGGACTGAAAGTTCTCTCACTCGTTCAAACTTTTATGCTTTAAACTATTTTCTACGGAACTTTCAACAACATTATTTCCACAAATTTTAGAAGCTCGTAGTTTTTGTATTTTTCATTAATTCGAAGATTTTCTTGGATATAATCCGCGTCGCTGGGATAACTTTCATCGATGCAAATCTATTTTATTTAATTTGCACTAGTTTCGATGGTTTCAATCTTTAAAATGATTTAATCAACACTAACTACTCTCATAAAATGTAGGCTTTATGAAAGTTTTTTCCAAAGTCTCAGCAAGAACAGAAACCTAATAAAAATCTTACTTCAGTGAGTCTCAAGACTTAAAAAAGACTTAAGGATGCATCAGTAAGTAAAAGCTGACAATAAGCCTTGTATAATGCACTTGCAAGTCTTTGTGTTTATAAATCTTACAAACGTTTATCAGAGTAAGTTATTATGTTTGATTGTTCTTTCAGCTTAAACTGTCTCTTAACATGCATTTTTAAAATTCGATGTGTTAGTCAGACACCCATATAAGACTTATTTCAGTACTTTACACATTATAGTTCATCGTTTATAAGGATTCCATACTAGTTGGGGAGCCTATTCCTTTTTCAAAAGTTGGCAACGCACCCGAAATTCTTCTGGTTTTGCGGTTATTAATGGACGGCGTTTACCACTTACCATTAGGTGAGCTCGTTTGACCCCACTTCTATAATAAAAAACTAACTTGCATTGTAGCTCTTTTGTCTCGTCCAGGCTCCAAAATCCTCTTAGAAAAGAGCAGCAGTGGGACATTTATAGGCTTTTACTTTATTTATATTACATTTTATTTTAGAAAGAAATACAGATGGATCCAGTTAAATCAGTGTCAACAGTCAGCTCGCTTTCACGTTATGTCAACAGAAACCAACATGCCACAAGTTTAACTCATTATTGCCTAATTATCGCCACTTTGGCAACCATTCTGAATATTTACGAGCAATAACTGTTTCTGAACTGTTCACACATTGAATTTATAGATTCGGGAAGTAATTAGTAAGGAGGCGTGCGGAATATGGGACACAGGGCGCGCCAAATAACTTTCACCTTATACACGCTGTATGGAACGCTCAGGGAAAGCACAGATAATGTACGCTGTTTCTTTTATAACATTACTGCCTAGAAATAGCTAATAAATAGGTGTTGCTATTTCTGGCCAGGAACATTACGAGATTAATATTTTTTGGTCCTGCTTCGGACGCGGCTTTGTAGATATGATAACAGGTTAATACATTGTGGTTATAGGGTTCGAATTGGCGAATTAATATTTGTTAACTCCCAACATTTCGTCCCAGAAACATTTTTACCAGAAACCTTAAAAAGCGGGCCTATTAAAGCGATCAGGTCATTATTATGCGATATGGATTTTTGACATTACATCCTCATTAACACTGCACGATGTTAAGATAAAAAGCAATATATATTTCCTAAAAATACATAAGCCGTGTGGTGGCGGCTTAATAGAGTCTACCACCCCATCTCATCCCGTGGGTGTCGTAAAAGTCGACAGAGGGAAAATGAAAACCAAAAGATGGGCAGCAGCATCATTCTGGAACATCTGAAAAAATAAACTGCGGTTGCCAACCCGCCTGCCAAGCGTGGCAACTATGGCAAATCCCCCCCAAAATGAGAGCTACAAACTTTTGTGGCAATCTATGGGGGAGGCCTATGTTCAGCAGTGGACTAGTGATAGGCTGAAAAGAAGAAGAAGAAGACATAATATATATAGATTTACGTCTATAAACAAAGTAACATCGGCGCCGATGGGTTAAATCCAAATAAAAAAAGTCCAATAACTTAAACCACACTAAAATCGCGCTGCGCATTTTAAGTGTCATTTCTATCAACTTAATAATAATACAGCGAGAAGAGGTTCTAAAAAATGGCGTGTGAATATCGAATTTTGAAAGTAGGACAAACGGTCAGACCTAACGAGTCTAGATGTTACGTGTTTCGTTTTATTCTTCACAATTCGACAGTTCGATTTCGTAACGGTTTCATTTTACCTGTGATTGCAGGTTATTTCTTAAAAATCATTTCGTATTGTGAACATTATTAACGTGTTATATCATCTTCTATAATTGCTTTTAAGAACAGAGATGATCTAGCGTTAATTGAATTTAGCATTAGTATCGAAAGTAAAGTAAATATGTCTAATACGAAAATACAAATTATTAGCCGATAGGTGTCCAGCAGAGTAGAATAGCGCCTACCTCTTTGCTACTGAGGTGTCGTAAGAGGCGATTGAAGTATTGTACGGACAGCCTTTATTTTTGCAGAACTACACTATTATAATATATTAGAGAATTTTTTTTTTGACTCGTACCTCACGTCTTGTTTCCAGAGAAAAGTGGGCTACGAATGTGGGCTCTGCCTACTCCTTGTATAGGAAAAAGGCGTGACTATGTATGTAAATTATTATGAACCCAAAAATAACTGTTTGTTTAATAATTACACTACCAATCAAACTGTGTGTTTTAGTTTTGGTTCAACATTTTATTCAATTCATACAGCTAACATTGTTAAAACATACAAATACCGATTTTCTTGATATACCTACTATTACTACTATAAATTAGAGAATTAGAAGTTAATAAGAGAACTATAAATTATTATTCTAACAACATAGTATAACAGCATGCGTATAACGATTTACGAATTTTCGGTGGACGAATAACCATCTCAATAATATGCCAGACATAAAATAAAGAGATCGGCGACGAGCAGCAGTCAGTTGTGCAAAGGTACTGCGATCACCAATAAGCCTTGTCTAGCGCGATGATAACGACAATCTCCACTTTTTGGAAGAGGTCTAAGACCAGCACTGGAATTTTTTATTGTGGAGCAAAACATTCACCTGATGGTAAGTGCAGCGTCAGTCCATAACAAATGCGGTGTCATACAGAGCATCTCTGTGTGGCACAACACTACACCCCTTACCCTGAGACATTAGTTCTTAAGTCTCATATGCTCAGTAATTACACAAGCTCCAGTGTCCTTCGGACCGAAACTCTGGATCACACTACTACTTCACGGCAGATTAGCTCGGCGGTGGTACCTACCTAGACGGATTTCTGCATAGGAATCCTACCACCAGTGAACTACTACTGACTAATAAAAGGCTGATAAAGAAAGATAATAAATGTTCAAAGAATTTATGAAACAATTTAATCGTAAAGATCATAAACGAAGTCTATTTTTCTTATATAAACAGTACATACAGTACGTACAGTAGGTACAGTAAGAGTGGTAGCTCAGGCTCCGGGTGCTCGCCTTAAATTTCCTAATACGTGAGTGACCTAAGTTCGATTCTCGGTGCCGCCACCTCTGAAATTGTTCAGAAATTTTGTGTGGTGATTTACCATGTGTTTGGTTAAGGAAAATATCGCGAAGGAACCTGCATATATCTCAGGAATAAAATGATTTCGTACTGGAGAAGGCTCCAAAACCGTCTCTCAAATGAGAGGGGTTCTGTTCTCAGCAGTGGTACATTTAGGTGCTACTTCTACATACAGCACATAGTACAGAACATCTACTAATCCGACTGTGGAACTACCACAGTTTACCTTTAGTTATTAAGAGCGTTTTCGACGTACTCTGTACTCAACCAGAAGCTCTTGCCACCCTGATAGAAGTAGCAAGGTTTGGCGCCAACTCGAAAAGAGGCGGAAGTGTTTTTATTGATTTAAAAATGACTTGATTTGGTAGCTAACCGCCAGGATCAAAAAAGAAGACGAGAAGAAGGCAATGATTATGGCGTAGATCTTATTACTTATAACCCAGGGGTGACCCAACGTCAGGGGTGCCAATATTACATTTATGTTATTCGACATTTTCCACGATTGGCAAAGAATGCCACTAGGCGTAAAATTCGCGTCTTGCAATCTTTAGCTTAAGGTGTTTATAATTAAAGAATAAATAAACAAATATCTAGTAGTAGTATCAATTCTTTTTATTGTATATTAGTGGCGAGACGAGCAAAACGTTCACCTGATGGTTAATGCAACGTCTGTTCATAAAAGATGCTGTGTCACCCAAAATATTTCTGTGGGGCACCACACTGCGCGCGTCACCGTGATACATCACTTCTTAAGTCTCATATGCCCACAGTGATTACACTAGCTCACAGTGCCCTTCAGACCGAAACGCATTCATCTAGAATACAAGTGTCTCTGAGGATAATTAAAGATTATCTTCAGTTTTTATCAAAATTTATTTCTCTTATGCTGTACGTCCTGTTACCCAAAATATAAAATCGTCACCGGCATGAATAAATAGGTGCTGACAGTCAACATATGTTCCGACTTTTTCTGATAGATGTCACGCGCCTAATTATCTTTGAACGTAACTCTGTGAAAAGTGTATGCAAATTTGCGCTTTATGACTTATTGCTATTATAGTAAGGATTATTATTGGTTTTCTTCGCAAAATAATTACGTTATACATTTGTAATGGATTTATTAGTACAGTATGAAATGAAATTTAAATGAAAATTCTTTTTTTTTCGACATAAGTAATATCAATTTCGTTTGTAAAACGTCATTTTTTACAATATACCACCGTTATGTAAACTTGAAACTGTGTAGGAATTCTATTGGATCCTTTTTTATCTTAGTTAAAATACATTATAAATACATTTACAAAGAAGAGTCTCAAAAAAAACCAAATCACGCTCCATCCATGTTATAAAATTTAGACAAGATATTAAATATTTAAGTACATTACAAACCAGCCTCCACCAACAGCACTTGTTCACAAGTTTGACGCATGTGGCAGCCGTCGCCCTCATCAACTATATTAATATGTAGGAAGTGTGGTGGCGGTTTAAGGAAATCTACCGCCCTTACTCATTCATTGGGTGTCGCAGAAAGGGATATGCCACAAAAATCTCATGAGCTCCGATAGATATGTGAATAGTCATGAAAGGTTAGCAACCTGTCCATCTCCAACATAATAAAATTCAGCCCCTAAAATTTAGCAGACCACTGCAGGACATAGGATTCTCCTAAATTGGGAGAGTTTCCACTGACCTTCCTGGTAGTAGTAATCCTATACAGGAATTCGTCTGGGGTTCGTCCTGGGGTAGGTACCACCCCAGGGCCAGTTATTCTGTCGTGAAGCAGTAGTGTGTAAGCATTACTGTGATTCAGTTTGAAAGTCACTGAAAGCTAGTGTAATCACTGGGCATATGAGACTTAAGAAGTGATGTCTCAAGGTGATAGGCGCAATGTGGTGTCTCAGAAGTGTTCTGAGTGATACAGCATTTGTTGTCGTTGCACTTCCATTTACCACCAGGTGAACGTTTTGCACAAAAACACAATTTTTTAATTCGTCATACGTATTAATTCGCCCCTCCATTGTTTTTTTTATATTTTGTACAGCTTATAAAGGAACATTTCTTGCTCTCTCTTTTCATAGAAGTTACTATTTACAAAAATACCCCACTACTGAGACCTGGCTCATTTTGCGAAGGTGTAGGCGCCGTGAAGAGTCCTTCACGCTGCTTCAATGCGAATTGGAGTTCACATTTCAACGAACTAATTATTATTTCTGTAACGTACAAGTTTCCAATTTTGAAGTGTTTCTTAATGGTTAGTTAGCACTTAAAATGACAATGTATACTCGCGGACTATAAAATTTAAGTCTTAGGGTCCCGAAACATCCATGTCACATTACAGTGAACTTAAGTTTTAACATGTCTAAAAATGGATTTACTAGAACATTTTTCTGACGTACTTACGATCAAATGATATGGATACAAAATTATTTGAAGTAATGAAAAGCAATTTATAATAACCAAAGCAACCTTGGTGCATCTTATAATAAAATATATTTATTACGAGAAAGTTTTTCCAATAAGCAGTGGCACGAGCCTCACGATGTTAGGGCATGACCACACAGTCGTGTCGCACGTGCGTGTGTCGCGTGCCTTATTGTTTGTTTGCGTTCTTGTCGTGACTGATTGAGCGCTCGCCGCCTGTTAATCGATATCAGATGCAAATTAGTCTTAATAAAAGACATTTGTTTTTTTTGGTGGCTTGTAATTGGGCTGCGGGCGGTTTATAAGTGACATTCAAAGGGAATTGTTATTTTTAAAATGAAAGGATCTAAAAACTTCGTCACGAAAAACATTTCTTCAAAAAAATCTTTACTTAACTCTTTTAACAAAACTTTATTGGATCTTTTAAATACTCCCAAGTATTAATAATATTTATTATTAAATGCATACAATGTGCGCGATAAATTGATTAACCAAGTAAATGTTATTATTTTGAGCACAAGCATATTAGTGCAAGAAGACAAAACAATAATAAATCATTTTTTTTTCTTTATATTCATTTGTTTTTATTTGCCAGACAGTGCTTTCAACATTAAATGGGCGGTTAAATGTGCCTGTGAGTGTATATACTCCCACATAAGTCAAAGAAAAAGTTTCATAAACTACTTTGTCAAAAATATTATAGTGTCGTTTTTTATACCATTCCCACCTTCGAAAATACGATGAAGCGTTTAAGAGATGCATTGACAAGTAGCTTTGGAGACCATTTAAACTTTAATACTAATATGTTTGTGGATATGTAAGTGTCCTCAGTTTGAATTCGATCCAAGAACACACGGCAATAAGCAATTACACAAAGAGCTGAATTAAAGCTAATAGACTAATATGAGGTTTGCATAGATCATGGGCGTAGCTATAGCTTTCACATGAGGTTCAAAAAATTTACAAAGATAAACTAGTCTTTCCCCGGACTTCTCACAGGAAAAGGCAAAAATGAAAATGACCAGGTCGGTCATTTAGAAATTTCATAAACATTAAAATACACGCAAGTTAAGCTGCGGTCAATCGAGAGTTATTTTACGATACATCGTAATATTCCGCGATTTTTTACGTCGTAAACTGCCCATATGTACGCCATAAGTACCCCTTATAGATGCCCATGCCATAGGTGCCATTTATATTCGCCAGAATCTCTCACTACTTTTGTTCCCCATTATTCAGCTGTATATGTTAAAAAAAAGTTATTAGAAATCCTAGAAATTTAAGTTCTGCACTCTTTGAAGAACCTCCTGTGATCACAGCCGAGCCGTTAAATGTCTATATCTCTATTTCAATGATAAATGCAAAAATTCACACGAGCATAACCACCCTTGTCTTAATAATGTAAGAGTGATGTAGAGTGGATTATCGATAGTTTTATTGTTTTATACATTTCCATATTGCAAGGCGTTGGTATTTTACTATTTGAAAGAGCCTAAAATTACGCTTGTGCTCGTCATCATCATCAGCATCATTTCTTCATACCACTAGTCCATTGCTGAACATGGGCCTCCCCTACAGATGACCACAAAACTTGTAGTTCTCATTATGGAGTGATTTGCAATGCTTGGCAGGCGGGTTGGCAACTTTGTAAATCTTGTTGGTTCTTGTTACAAATTATTTATGAAACCGGGCTGGCTTTTACTTGACTCATGATCAGCATATATAAATGTATACCAGTCCTGCACAATAAATGATTAACATGAGTTATTAACATGAAAAGTCTTATTTGTGGAGTAAAATTTATTATATCATTATCTGAAAATTAAAACAAATTTAATTAAAATATCGAATGCCAGTAATAAGAAAATAAGAGATATTTCCTCATTACTTTAATCTGACAATTGTGTTATTCATATATTCGTTGAAATTAATTTCTGTTTAACTAACCGAATATTTGACATATGACATTATGTTATCATCTATTGATTAAAAAAAGAAATCTTTCTGAAGATTGTAGCGTGATGTTATGTCGTGATGCCTATAATATTCGTCAAGAATTGAGCTATCAAATGGAAAAATCTTTTTAATTCCGACTGGTAGTTTCAGAGATAAGCGCGTTCAAACAAATAAACAAACAAACTTCAGCGTTTATAAGTATTTTTTTTTTTTATGGAAGAGGGGGCTAACGAATATGGATTTAACGTAGAGTCGCTGTAATGAGAAGCGAAACGTTGTTTATGTAGGTACGTGTATATTCGGAGAAAAAGCAGTGCATGTTATCTAAAATTCCTTTAATATAAAGTTGAAAACAAATCATAATTTAAAAAAAAAAACTTTATTAACCTTTAGTAATAATTTAGACGAACTGCATTTCTACTACATTACAAGAACCATGAAAACTCGTTAGCATGTTTTTTGATAAAATAATCTTTTTGAGATTGACCTTTCACACGAGAGAAACATCGGGTTTAAAATACCGCTCTCACACAACGAATTTCTATGCAAATGACATCGATATACGTAATCAGTACGGCCCCAGCTCTGACTGGCTTTGTAATTAGAGGCTATAGTAACGAGGAAGGTCATTAGCCGATGTGTTGTTGCCCTAATGCTCGCTTGGTCGACATGTGTAATGGCCTTTATGTGTCTCGTAGAGAAATTACAACGTCTGGCGTTTTGAAACGGCGGCGACATGATATGATCAGATGATTGTCTATAGTACGGATCCGAATTCTTTAATTTCCTCTCTTGATGAAATCAGTAGTTCTTAAGCTACGTTGGTGATGTAATGTCTTTTTCCTTGTTTTTTATTCTGCTGGATCAGTTCTTTGCGCTAAGGTGGTCTGGAAATCGCCTTTAGTGATAAGCTTGCCTTTTGTACCTTAACATAAATATAGTACTTCGTTTTTATTTCTTTATTTCTGTATTGGTGTTAAATAAAGAGTGTATTGATTGATTTGTTGATTAACTTTTATAGTTTCTAGCTTTAACAATAAATTTAACCTAGCACTTACACATAGGTGTCATGTTATTGTATGATGGGTTATGCTTAACTGTGTCGACCGTGTGGCGCAATAGCCAAAGCCCAGCCTAAGACAATATTTGTGCAATATCAACAGATGACGCTTTCTACAATTAAATTTTATTTTATATTTTTGAAACCACTTTTGACATTTACTAAATTTTCTTCCTTAGAGTGAAAAATATTCTTCAAAATGGCGTATAAAATATTAATTTTGATACAGTATTAAGAGCGACATTTCATACCCACTAATACGCCTTTGAGAAATCATATATAGTATAGATACATAGTGGCAGGCAATCTAGGTTACTCGTGTACTATATACTCGTAATTAAAGCTACCACAGTAGCCAAATAAATAATACCAAAGGACGGTTCAGCTGCGATTCAGATAATTAGTTGACATAAACATGGACCGCTGTGTCACATGGCCGTCAATAACTTTTAATAATTGCTTATAAAACATAATCGGGCAGACTGTTCCATTACGCTTGTCTACCAGGAAATCATAAACCGGCAATAAATAATCTAAAAATAAAAACCCTACACAACTGACGTACAATGTGCAACATAGCTCATACAATCGGACTACGAAATGTGCAACCGCACAATGCCGATTGCTTTGCAATGAACGCAATCGCCACTACGGAAATACACCTTTTAGCGGAACGTTCGATCATGTTGACAATGCAATACACCGTTGTGTAAAGGGACAGTGTGTCAACTTTATGTGACGTTAGCCCATTGATGATAATTCAAAATGTCTTATGTAATTACAAATGGGGATTCATGAAGATTAAATAAGTTTTACTGGTTAGGATTCCTATGCAGAAATTTGCCTAGGTGTGCCAGTGCCAGTTATTCTGCAATCAAGCAGTATTGCAATCATTACTAAATTTCGGTTTGAAGGGTACTGATAGCTTGTGTTATTACTAGGCATATGAGACTAAAGAAGTAGGTGTAGATATATGTGATTAAAGAAGTGATGACTCAGGGTGACGGGCCCAGTGTGGTGCCACACAGAAATGTTTTGGGTGAACTATTTGCTCGTCCCGTCACTACAAATAAAAAATTTCAAAATGTATTCTTGCCGTTATTATCACGTAGTGAAATTACACTAGTATTAATTAAGGGCATTAATTAATAATTCAAAGATTCCTTCAATGAGACTTAACAGGTCTGTTTATAAAATAAATAATTGTTTCAATGTGTATTGTAACTTGGATTGATCTCACAAGTGTTATTTCTGTTATTAATAAATACATTTTTGGTTTTTTAATATCCCGGTGCCGGCACCGCGGATGCTTTTTAGTGATTAGTGACCATGCGTGCGGTGTTTACACAACCAATTTAGCATACAAATGAATCATTCGCGATACCTCCCTTCAGGCTGGTTTTCCCTATCTATATTTTTTTTATTTGATATAAGTGACGGAACGAGCAAAACGTTCACCTGATGGTAATTCAACGTCTGCCCATAACAAATGCTGTGTAACCCAGAACAGTGTGACACCACAATGCGCCCGTCCCCCTGAGACATCAGTTCTTAAGTCTCATATGCCCAGTGATTACGCTAGCTGTCAGAGCCCTTCAAACCGAAACACAGTAATGTTTGCACACTACTGCTTTACGGCAGAATAACTGGCCCTGTGGTGGTACCTACCTAGACGGATTCCTCCATAGGAATCCTACCACCAAATAGAAGCGTCGCCGGAGTTTCTTGCGACATTTTTTCTCCAGCTTCTGCGCATTTAGATAGATAGATAGATAAACCGTTTATTTGTAAAATTACAATATACACATACAATATTTTAAAAACAATAACTGGTAAAATATAAATTTTTGCCACACACACTACAGATGTGTGCACTGCCAATAAATATATAAAAAGTAAAAAAAGGTCTACATAATAAAAAAAAGGTATTTAAAAAATTTTACTTCTACTAACTATCAAGCGGTAAAAAGTTTTAACTGTAGCCACGACAAACGACAAAGTGTTACAGCATCGTTCGTTTTTCTAACAGGAAAGATTTAAAAATAATTTGAAACTTCCCGATAGAACTAACTGATCGAGCCGAGGTTCGGTCCTGTGGGGCGGCTTCGAGTTAGTTCTTTTTGGCTTTTACAGCTTCATCGGATACTGTGCTCACGGGCCAGGGGCCCGCGTGCCAGGTTTGGTTTGACCCAAACATAAATACTTAAATAAACTTCTACAAAAATCTCGAAATTCGGACTGTGTCGCGTTCGCTGCGTGCTTGCGCGATTTCGAATATCTCAAATGATTTTAAGTCGATTTTAAGTCGTCTCTAATGACCGCCCGAGGGAGGCTGCGGGCCTCCATTCGGACTGTCGACTTGAGTGTCGGTAACTCTGGGCGGTGAGAACCGCCCTGGAACACGGGTGTATCTTGTGTACGCGGTGTGATTAAGGACTGCTGCGCGCCGCTCCCTGCGGCGGTCGCGCGTCATGGTGCGTGTTATGTTAAAGCTGTTCACTGTGTGTACAGTGTAGCCTGGATCATGACTGACCGTATCGTGGTCAGGGACGGGACTGTTACAGTCTAAGCCGAGGTCCCCTTTCGGGGGCCTTGCGCTAGTTACCCATTATAAAGGTCTCGGCTCCTTCAGCGCTCGGCCACCTTTCAATCCGGCTAAGCCGTAAAAGCCTTCGGGCTAACAGTGATCATCAGTCATAAAAAAAGGTGAAGAAAAATGATGAAAGAAAGTGTAAGTTTCAAAAATAAATAATACTTTATATTTAAACTCGCAGCGAGGCAGACTCTTCCAGGTTCCTTAGCTCTCTGAAAAATAAACAGGCACGTGGGGTAGTAGTCGTTGTTAATATTTTAATGTCAATTTTATGTATATTTATGTCTATAATTTTCATGTGATTGTTATTATTGCTTACCTGTGTAGGATTTGGTACGACTGAACAACATTAGCGTCGAGCTTCATCTGTACGTAAGGTCATCTTCTTTCTGCTTTAGTTAGTTGTGTTTTGTTAATATCAATTGATTTTATATTAGTGAAATGTAATAACATTTCGAATATAGTTACGGTATACGCGGATAAGAAACACGTTCGTGATATTAGCGGCGCAACCGGAAATGCAACTATTACGCCATATGGCGGCCAGGTAAAGGGTTGAATCGTCTTTGACACCTTCGGGTTCCGACCATTGTGTAGTTGTCCAATTTGTGGAAAAAACGCAAGCACCCGCCGCTAAGTCCGTTGTGTCGTGGATTAGACCAGCGCCGTACTTGGAAGGTTTATTTAAAAAAATTATGTTAAATATTTTTTGAAAATGTAATGCTTTTAATTATTAGTTCAGGCTATTTATAATTTAAAATTAATAAAGCGACATAAAATAAATACAATTAAAAGTAATTTCTTGTGATGGTTAGTTTTATGAAAAAAAATTACTATTTTGAGCAAGAAATACCTAGTATATAAAATTCTGATTTCTAATATTTATGCAAATACTATACATTTAAGTAAAATTAATTTTACGGATTTCATCGCGTTTAATTTTAACTACTTTAACCCCACACTGTGTATATAAAACAGCCTCCCCAGTAATTGGTATTTAAACGGTGAATCTCACCACCACCCATCACAGTTAGCTATTATAGTCTGTGGCAGTAAACACCTGGCCGTCGAGCTTTAGCATGTCAAGCAAGCTTTGCAAGACAACAAGCTTTAGGTTCCGCGTCTTCGTCACAGTGACCGAGTGAAACCGGCCACAGTCAAGCGTGCCAGCTGTATGTCATATGTCAGAGGAGTCACAGACAAGATTGGCTAAATCTTGAAAAGGGTTTCCTTAAGAACATTTTTCAACCCGTCGAAGATGATAATTCAGTTTTTACCATCTGTCAAGTGTAACATCACTATGGCACTTTGCGGCAGAACACAAATATCCATCGTCACCACCTGCATGGTTGGCATTCCACCACAGTGCGATTTTGGCGGAATTTTCTGCGATGCACGACCATTTATGGAAGCGGCTGCCGTCGGCGGTTTTTCCGGACCGATACGACCTTCAAGAAAAGAGCCTATTCCTTCCTCTAAGGCCGGCAACGCACCCAAAATTCCTCTGGTATTGCGGATGTTCATGGGCGGTGGTGATCACTTACCATCAGGTGAGCAACTTGCTCGTTTGCCCCCTCTCCAAAAAAAAACAAGATCTGCAACTTGGAGAGGGATAAAAGCTGGATAGTGAATGTGGTTTCTCTTACAAAGGGCAAACAAAAAGATCAGTAAAAACCCGCGTAAAAGAACATACAGCTGTCTGCAGTTTGTGTCTTGGATTATCTCAACCATTACATCATATTTGATAAACCACAAATCCTCGCAAAAGAACACCGATTCCTACCAAGGATGATTCGCGAGGCTATTGGAATTAAAAGACATCATAATTTTGATAGAGAAGATGTTTAGCTGCTTCCACCAGATTGGGATCATATAATTAATAAAATTTAATCAAAAACCAAGCATACCACTGCAAGACTACAAGACACAGTTAGCTCTTTCTATGTTGATCGGACCAAAAATAATAATGAAAAGCTGATAACTATGACATCAGGACATCTGTCACCTTAATCCTCCCGTTACCATGGATGCTGTAAAGCGCTCGAAACGTCGGTTTATAAATAGTTAAAATTAAACGCGATAAAATCCTTCAAATTATACATGATCAAAAGTATTTTTTTATAACTACCGATTAACAAAATTTTTGAAAAAGTTTAATTTAGAATATGTCATTTTTATATTTATGCATGATGTTTTAATAGAGGTCTGTCTGTGTGTGTGGTCTGTGAATCTGAATATGTTAATACATTTTATCCAATTTTATTAGAAGTTGTTTGTATTGCTGTGTCATATTAATTTAATACTTAGTATAATAAATATATGTACACACAAATGCATTAATACATAAATACAAGTGTTTACGGTATTATAAATTTTGTAGCTAAAGCCCGCCCTGCCACGGCCGGCCCAGCAGGACACGCGCACGCATTGTGTTACGAGTATTATAATGTTAGACGCCACGTCCGTCACGGCCTATGTTAATACACACCCGCCGCGTCTGCTCGTGCCCTTAATAGACACGAATGTCGTCAAGCTTCTGCGGATTGCATGAAAAAATGAATAATCCGAGAGGAAGGTGCAATGATCATATTAAAAGAAGTTTGACATAAGTTTTTTGTAAAAAAATCTCAAAAACGTCCCTGCGGATGTGCGCTTTAACTGGTTTTTGCATAACACCTAACGATGTATTTTACTCGAATGTGTATTTATTTAAAGTTTGTGTGCTTTGACTTTTTGGATGGATAGTGTCAGTATATATTTAAAAACGTATTAGAATATCGCCATTTTTTTAACATCGAATGCAACATGAAGGTGATGGCAATATAACATAATCCTGAAGTGTTATTCAAAAAGAGTGAAGAAATTGTTAAAAATAACCTTTTCACAAGATTTGTATGTCTAAAGCAGGATTATCCAGATATTATTGTATAAAACTAAATTTATGGATTTCCAATTCAAAAATAACCTATAATGTTCGCGTAAATAAAAGTTAATCAGAAATCTCATAGTTTTTTTTAAATAAATACTTTGCCTGTTATATTATTGAGATAAATTGTATAGGCGTAAACACGCACATACGAAGCAACTATCTATAGGCCATACAAATTTTGCTCTGTGCGCAAATCGAATTCGCGGTTCTGGGTTCGAATCCTAGCCGGAGCGAACATTTTTGCAAAAACATAATTCTTGCGTTTCAGGTCCGGTTGTGTTGTGATTGTCCTTGTGTCTCTTTCACTGCATCCTAGCCTACCTGTGATCTGATGCCATGAGCGTTACATCGAGCACGAGTAGGTTGGGACTAGTGTGTGCTTGTGTTTGCTCGTACGACGAGTCTGGTCTTCTCTTGTACCCCTCGTGGGGAACCGGGAAACTGGTCGGGGCTGCTTGCCCCCCTCAGTGAAGTTCTACGCCGTGCGCAAAAACGCACGGGTCCGTGGGTTTGCCTCAGGGGCCTTAGGTGTCTTGGTCCATTACTGGCCAAGACGGTCAGTACCCTGGTGGGTGCTGATCTTCACGCCACCCTCCGCGGACTGACTAGCCGGATGTAAAACGTCCGGCCTGCCTACCGGCGGTCAAGCGGTGGATTTGCGCTTCCTTTGCTTCACCGGAGACTGTGCTTCGGTGCTGGTCTTCTTGCCTATTCCTCCTCGGGACAGCTGCGCAGCTCGCGAGAGAGGAGTTTCCCCTCGTGAGGTCGAGCGTGCAGTGGTGCAATGTTGATCACGTGTGCATAAGATGACGCATCTGCTGCGCGCTGGAACATGTTCGTCCCGAGCTGACGCACAAATGTGTCCAGGTCTTCCATCTTGAGGTCTCTCTGAATGGTTTTATACCGCAATCCGCGAGGGGCGCCGACAATAGCACGCAGACAGAGGTACTCTTGTGATTGGAGCTCTCTTTTTGAGGATGCGCTCGTCTTGGCGTACCAAGCCGGCGCAGCATAGGTGATCTTGCTTCTGATGTAAGTTTTGTAAATGTTAATCTTGACCCTCGACGGAAGGCGAGAGATCAACACTGGTCGCAGTAGTGCACGCGCCGTCCTGGTTTTACTGTCATTTGGACGTGGATCGC
Source organism: Luehdorfia chinensis (assembly GCA_019845155.1). Classification (NCBI taxonomy): domain Eukaryota; kingdom Metazoa; phylum Arthropoda; class Insecta; order Lepidoptera; family Papilionidae; genus Luehdorfia; species Luehdorfia chinensis. The sequence continues at coordinate 2,152,824 of JAHVAK010000612.1, forward strand.
ATAGACAGTCTCCGATCGATGATAACACATAGGTATTTGACCGTTCGGGACCAGTCGATGGTTTCTTCACCGAACTTCAATTTCGGTGGCAGTCTCTTTGCGTGTCGCAGCACGATTGCCTGCGTCTTGCTGACGTTCACCGACAACCTCCAGTCGGTGGTCCAGGTCTTCATGCCGTCGAAGGTCCGCTGCAACATCTTGATTGCATATGCGGTGTTCATAGATGTTGTATAGAACGCCGCATCGTCTGCGAAAAGCCCGAGCTTAGTGAGTGAGAGTGCCGTCGCTGTCCCTAAGTGGCCTCCTCAGATTCTTGGTTCCGAAGAGCTGGCGACAAAGTTTATGGATCGAGGTCCAATCCATCCTCGATCGCATCCAAGTGCAGGTCCCAGCTCTCGGTTCTATAGTCCAGGATCTTTTGCTTCAGCTGTTTGCTCGTACACTTGTGGCAATATTATATATCCTGCGCAGTTGACAACTTCCGGCGGTAATCGGTAAAAAATCGGTCAGGAGAACATTATAGATCAGTCACAGCACCAACCAACAGAATTATGTTAAGTCGAAAGAATAATCGGTATAATCAGATATATAAAGATATAGTGACTATTTTAACTTAAAGACTAAATCGATGCATTTTTAATTGCCTAAACATTGTAAACATCATACATATCGTCGCAAGCATGTTCGCAAACTTTAAAAATAAGAAAATAAACAGTTTAAAACTGAATTACTAGTTATTGTAATAAATACAACACAGACATTTCATAATTATTAGGGATATATAAGCAGCAAATACTTAAAAATAACATTTAACTGTTTTTTGTTTGTTAAGTGAACTTGCATTACCGCCTGCACAGATTCACGGTGTGTATTCTGGAGCATTCGGTGGATCGGAGCGGACGTGCTGTTATTAAGTGCTATTCCAAGTTTTTATTGTTTATTAAAGACTTGTGGTGGTAGGATTCCTATGCAGGAATCCGTCTCGGTAGGTAGGCCACCAAAGAAAATTATTCGGGCGTGAAGCAGTAGTGTGCAAACATTACTGTGTTTCGGTCCGAAGGGCATTGAGAGCTAGGCATAATATATATGAGAGCTATAGCTAATCACTGGGCATGTGAAACTTAAGAACTGATGTCTCAGGGTGACGAGCGAAGTGTAGTGCTCGACTCGACCGTGAATCGAACCGTGACCGAAATATCGATTTTTACTTTATCACTTTGATTTTAAAAATCTTTCATTTGGTTAAAATGGTGAATAAATTTCTTGTTAGTTTTTAGTTATTTAAATTCATATTTTTATCATTTGCTAACAAATGTGAGTGATAGGGGAGAGTATGAAGTTAGCCATAGTGACGCTTTTTTAAAAATAATTTAGGAACCTCTATTTCGTTATATATATTAAATTTAATGTATGGTTCATCAGAAACGGCTATAAAATTATTATTTTCTAAATAATAAGTAACAGTAATTGTGTAATTTTCAGATAGTATTTGCGTGCTGATGAATATAGCTAATTAGGTTTCAACTTAATTATTATTTGTAAGTACTAGCGTTTATTGTACCTAGTTATGTAATCTGTATTTCCCGCTCCTATCCCAAGAAACGCCGTGTGTGAGGTCCAATTTGTAAGTTCATCATTTTTGTTTGTTAATATCCTGGGAACACTGGTGTTAAAAAGTAGATTCAGCAAAATCACCCTCATCCAATTGTCGCCGATGGTGGGGAAGTAACTATATAATAATGTATAATCATATAACTTTCTTAGCAAGCTCCGTCAATTAAAGACGTATAAAATTTTAAATGTAGTTTTGTTATAACTATTCTCCGGTTCGTCCGAATTTGACTACCTACCCAATGTATAAGACAGTAAAGTAAACTGAATTGTAAAAAGGCGGGACCATACACGCGGTACTTGCCAGTGGCTCTTTCTCGCTCCTCACTTTAGTGCCTTTAGGCACTGCGGGATTACATTAATGATAATATATAAGAATATCGAAGCCGACTTAGTGGAGATTTGAAGATCTAATCAATCAACGGATTTGTCTATTAAAGTAAAATCATCATCATCAGCCACTAAACCGTCCCATACGGACACAAGCTTTTATCAAATTGAGAATATTCGCCGAAATAACCTCGTTTCGCAGGTAGGTTGACGATCACAGTACCACCTGGCATCTTAAACGCTGCTGCCCATCACTGCCCATGTGTCGGAAGCCATTAGTTTTTTTTGCATTTTCGCCAGACGACATTACCAACTGCTACAAAAAGGTAATAGTTGGCAGATTCTTAAAATAAGATTAACTGAAACCAGCCACAAGACGACGTCTTACCAATCTTCCGATAATAATCAACTGCTCGAAATATAGTGTCATAGATAAAATCTTTACAAAGTCCGTTAACTGTCCCTCTTTAAAGTAATAATAATATATAATATAACGTTCCAAATATCCAAGAGTTATCTGACCATTTCCAACGGTCATTCACTTTTTTTTGGGACCAAATTGTTCATTTCATCGTTATGTCATAAAAGAAAGCTTGCAACGGAAGGGGTAACAGTAGCTGCTCAAATTATCGCCACCCTTATAATTCCAGGCATAAATTACTTTTGGCTAGCTTTATGCACACGGTGAGCATCGTCCTTAAACTATTTTTGTGGCTCTTAAACACCTGCATCCGTTATTGATAAAGCTTAATTACCCCTGCGGAATGAAATTTAATGCTTAGTTCCTATTAATTGGGTCTTCGAGTGTCGTCACTCACTATACGATACGCAGCAACGATTTGTTCCTAATTTACTTGTATTCTTTGTGTATGTTGTCTATTTGTACAAGTGTACGTTTGTGTACGTTGTCTGGGAGTGCATCCCAGAATACCAATTGAAACACGTAAATGTATCAGAAATTTACAACTTCAGTTAATATCTACAACAAGGCCCTTATATGTCATTTTTAACATCCTTATGTTGGCCTCTGTAAAGCTTCTGTAACCAAGTGTAAGTCATTTTGTCGGGAATTCTCGGTTCTTATTGACTTCGGTCTTGTACTTCATTACCGCATTAAATCAGGTAGGGTCGTTGTAAAACATAATTTAATTAAGCCTCTAAAGGACCGAATATGCTATCTTTAGCGTTTAGCATCTTCAGTGACACAAGGTGATTAAGCTGGTGGTAGGATTCCTATGCAGGAATCCGTCTAGGTAGGTGCCACTCCAGGGCCAGTTATTCTGTCGCGAAACAGTAGTGAGCAAACATTACTGTGTTTCGGTCTGAACGTCACTGAGAGCTAGTGTAATCACTGGACATATGAGACTCAGAGAGTCGGGCGCACTGACCATCAGGTGAATGTTTTGCTCGTTTCGTCAATATTACAACAAAAAAAGCAACTATAAATCAATCGTAGCCATAAAAAGTAAAGTGCGTGCCAGCATAATTATACGTCAATTATTTTTTTTATTTATTAACAAATTGTTGTTAACTGGTTTGCTTTCGAATAAACCTGTCCTGGGTCACGAGGGAAGCGATCGGATTGATATGTTTTTGTCAAATCGGTCATTAACGCAACGGACGCGTGCATCAGTTCATTAACATTCGTCTTACCTCTTACTTTATATAATGAGATATTTACGAAGATAAATTTGTCACAGTCGCTAATGTCCGGCATGAATTAAATTGCAATTGTTTTTTATTCAAGTTCGTTTCTCGACAGGTAATCATAATGCAATGTGAATTAAAGAAAAAATCCAAGTAAATAAAGTCTTATTACTCTGTGTAGTCGCATCGAAAGAGAATCATACAACCCGCTTCGTCTCTTGAAAGTCAACTAAGGGAACGGCCAAAAAAATATTTCTGTCTTCGACTAATGGACTGTGCTTTTTTTACCGAATATTAATGGTATTTTTCTGGCAATTTTTCAGATCTATAATATTATTTGTGTGTATCAGCTGGGTTTGATGAAAGTTCTCCTGCAAAATATGTTTATGTAGATTACATAACATTTACTGAGACAACATAGTAGTTTATCCTTTTAATTAGTTCGGACTTTTTCTGCAACATAATTCTGAGGATTAGAAAGCTGAAGAGGCAATGTAGTGGTCATAGTTCGTCGTTTCAGCCAGTACTGAATATACGCCCCCCCCCCCCCCCCCCATAAATTTCCCCATATTTTTTTGGGGGATTTTGTCATAGTTGCCACGCTTGGCAGGCGGGCTGGAAACCGCAGTTTATTTAGAGGCGGGATGATAGATTCTCTTAAGCCGCCACCACACATAAAAAATATTCTTTAGCAGCGAGTCGTATCAGCAAATAAGGCCTCGTCATAGCAATCGACTGCGTCAACATTTCGTTCAGCGGTTATGTTGAGGGATTTTTTTTATGTAATTGACGTTTTCTTATAACTACTTAAATTGGTGTGCTCAAAACTTTACTGGTGGTAGGATTCCAATGCAGGAATTCGTTTAGGTAGATACCACCCCAGGTCAGTTATTCTGTCGTGAAGCAGTAGTGTACAAATATTACTGTGTTTCAGTCTGAATGGCTCTGAGAGGTAGTGTAATCACTGGGCATATTAGATTTAAGAACTAATGTCTCAGGGTGACGGGCGCAGTGTGGTGTCACACAGAAATGTTCTGGGTGACATAGCATTTGTTATGGGCAGGCAGGTATGTCAATACATACACTACAATAAAAATGTATATTGTCCATTGCAATTTGCAACACTATCAAACTATCACATGAAACTAATTTGCAAAATATACACTACGTGTTCCTCACATTAGCATGCAACAACAAATATTGGACAATTTTAACTCAACACTGCTAGGCTACTCCAACTCGACAACGTGCGATAATTTGTTCATGTCAGATGTTATCTGTATGAAATTGCGTGCGTCGGTGACGTCACGCGTAACTCTGCCGTGCTCACCTGGCGCGGTGGTTACAGATTGCGTGAGCAGGTGCCCATGGACGCCTGAACTGCGTGTGTATCACTTACGAACAAATAATATTTAGTATGGATTGTTTTATGGTTTCAAGGTGCCATTGCAAGTATATTGCCTTTGGTTTGCGATAATATTGATTGGAGGCTCTTTACTGAAATATTTTAAAAATTTAAATACCTTGGACTTAATTATATTGATGATTTTCGAAGTCTTATTCCGTTAGAGTCGACTTAGGAAAATAATGTTTCTATTTCATAATAATCTAGCTTCCGACAGATTGTGGAATAACTATCTCGAAATTATGCCAGGCCTCAAATAACAGCGACAGCGACGTTTGTGGTGCGAGGGGTACGGTACTGTGAACTTTAATCCGTCTACGGCGACAACACCCGAATATTATCGGAGGCTATCAACTGCGCAGAACGTATTATAGTACCACAAGTGTCCGCGATACGTGTAAAGTGGGCTACGTATGTGGCATCTGCCTATCCCTTATATGGCAAAAAGGCGTGATTGTATGTATGTATGTAAGTGTCTGTCTCTCTTTCCAACCTACCGCCCGATGTACCGCTGATGCGATAACATCTCAGGTAGGCTAGAATGTGTCTGAAGCACGGGGACAATCACAACACAAACAGACGTGAAAACCTACAATAAGTATTTAAGCACAAATGTTGACTCCGGCTGTGACTCGAACCGTCCTGGCTCCTGGCAGTCAGGTATTCTGTCCACTATGCTACGCAGTCGTCGGTATACTATTAACAGGCTGATGAAGAAGTAGGAAATGAGTTTTAGTTGGAACAGTTTACATACCACTCCAGGACCAGTTATTCGGCCGTGAAACAGCAGTACTTAGTGTGTTTCGGTCTGAAGGGCACAGAGAGCTAGTGTAATCACGGGCCATATGAGACTTAAGAACTTATGTCTTGCATATGAGACAAAAGTTCTTAAGTCTCATGCGCATGGGCGCAGTGTCGTGCTACACGGAAATATTCTGAGTTACACAGCATCTGTTATGGGCAGACATTGCACTTACCATTAGGTGCACGTTTTGATCGTCTCGATACTTTATAAAAAAAAAAATATAAAGCGTAAGCTGTCCCTGAGTTACTACGGCTTGAGTTCGATTTCTGATGCCGGCAACATTTAATATTATTCCGCAATTTTTAGAGGTAATTTACCAAGTGCTCATCGGTAAAGGAAAAATACTGAGAAAACGTACATGTGGAAGAAATAAAAATATTTCGAAGTCGTTTGAAATCCGACAACCCGAATTGGAGGAGCGTGGCGGACTCTCCAAAGCACCGTCAAAAATTAATGGAGGTCTGTGCTCAGCAGTGGGTTATTTAAAGGCTGTTACGTACTTTGCATATAGAGCATAGAATTAGTATTATTTCATGTCTTTTTATTTTGGAATTTAATTGCAAGGAAGGAACCGAAGAAACTTAACCAAATAAGCTTGAAGTAATATAAAGCAAAGAAATCAACGTAATGTCCTGCGGCTGGGCACAGGCCTCCTCTAATTTTTGATAGGATTAGGATGTCGGGAAGTCCTGCCGACATCCGCTATATGCTGCTTAAGGACGGGTAGGTGGACTTCGCATCACCTCGAAATATTCTTTATTTCTCAGACATGCAGGTGTCTTTACGGTGTTTTCTTTCCACGCCGAGCGCACGATACAACAGCACTAAAAATTGCTATTAACAATTTTGGTGGACAGCACTGGAAATCGTGCCCAGGTCACTCGCCTATGAAATTTAAAGCAAGTGCTCGTCGGACCCTAATCTGCCACGACTGATTGATGAAAATTAGCTTAATAATTTTCAATCTTCAATAATACTGTTATTTGAAAAATAATTGCGCTTATCAAATTATTTCTCTAACAATAAACAGACTTACGAAATTATTAGATGTCTAGACGATAACAATTTCTCTAATGGACCCATTACCCTACGGGTGGTCACTTGTTATATTCCCATCATTTCATTTTCTCGATATCAATAGAATAGAACATCAACAACAATCTTATTTTCTTTGAAATCGCGAAATAATTCATAACTTATTTTTTGTAATGTACTTGAAAGTAACTGAGAAAATATAATAAAGAAAAATAACACGAAATTAATTAATAATTACTGACATTAGACTAAACATTAAGCTACTTACCGCTTGATGGCACCGTCTATAAAACGTATCGGGAAAAGACATGTCAGATATTATTAATATCCTAATTAATGATATTGATATCTTAAATAAAACAAAAATAAAATTAAAAATTAAAAAAAGTGATATAATAATTCTAACCGAAACAGGAAACGTTTCAGTGTTACTGTGAAACAAATGTATAAAATGACTTGACTCTTTCAAATAATTGAATCTGTGGCTCATGTTCCGTAGAATTTTTTTGCCGTTTGCCTGGTGGTAAGTGATCACCGCCGCCTATGACATGAACATCCGCCTCATCGGATGAATTGCGGGTTCGGAAAAACCACTGGCGGTAGAAATTTCCACAAAGTGGTCGTGCGTGACAGAAAATTCCTAAAAAGTACACAGTGGTGGAATGTTATGAAAAACACATCAAGGTGACGGGAATGAAATTTTGTAATGTGCGATGGTGAATTTCAGCGGCTGAAATTAGTCCGAACAATTCCTCAATACACTCCGTAGTAAATGCGATAAAAAATGCAAAGTGAAGCAACGTTTTCTCGCAATGCCAGTGGAACAAGCGGATCGAAAAAAACTTGGACTGCGACTCGTTTCCAGCCACTCTTCATTGTTTTCGGTCAATTGGAAAGGGCTGGTTTGTGGTGCTCCGGTCCAGAAATGAGAGCAGTTGCTAGCGATGGGCCGGTGCAAAATACAGTCTCGCGATTCTGAGCACGCCAAGCTTTTTACGGGCCAATTTGCCATTTTCTTCCAAGTGACCGGCAGCTGAACGTCACATGATATCTATATATCTAAACTCTTCAGTATAAAAAAAGTAGTAATAAAAAAAATAAGAACCTAACTAATTTTAAAACTGTTACTAATTTGCAGCAATGAATGTTACTAATTTGTAAAATACACACTTGGTGTGTGTAAATAACAGGAATGCATTAAAAAAATAAACATTAAAACAATTTTATTAATTTGTTGGGTGTTGGCTCGGCTGAGGCGTTTACCACTGCTCTGCATCGTCTCTCTGAGTTCAATATAAGACTGGCAATGGTGGACCGTGAACTGATTTAATTTGCAGGAAATCGGTGGATGCTGTTGGCTCAAAACCAAAACATCGCCCCCAATGTGTAAGACAGGCGCACACTCATTCAACCTAATTAATTTCTGTCAGAACATATCTGCCATCGTGATGCTGTTACAAACAAAGAGATCGTTTTCAGGTTTTGGATGATTTATTGTTTTCCTATTCTCCAATAATTATTTAGACATTCGCTCCACACACTTATCTAACTATTGTTTTATTCCGATAATGGGGGGCAGTAAAGTATGTGAGCCTGCATTATCTTCTAAAGTTGGTGACCGTGGGAAACTGACGTATCGTTTCTCTCCACTATTGAAGTAAAGCTTCAATAGTAAACTAAAGGTTCAAGAATTGACTAAAGAACGTACAGGTAATCACCTTTTCAGAGATATTCTGACTGTCACCATGTCTCTGTTGCTGCATATAGATATACCTCCCTCTGGTGGTATTGCTTTGGGTTTCACTATAGAAAGGTACGAATGTGTTTCTGTGTACACGTGCTATTGTAAGTATGCGTATTTTGCACAGTTAACATTTCCGGAAGTAACCAGAAAATTATGTAAATTTGTTAAAAAATAGTTATATAATCTACTAACATGTTACTGAGATTCTTTACGATAGTCGAATGTCTTTTTTACTTTCCTTCTTTATCTTGACATGACATTAATAGCGGTGGTAGGGAAAAAGCTTTTGCTATTGTTAAATCCTGTATTTTTTTACAGAAGAATGTGACGAGATGAGCAAAATGTTCATCTGATGGTAAGTGCAACGTCTGCCTATAACAAATGCTATGTTACCCGGAACATTTCTGTGTAGGTTTTGTTAACATGACGTCACAGGTGCGTGCCCGCCGCTCGATTTTTGTAGTGAACCATCTCATAACACAAGCTTTCAAAAATATAAAAACCGTCTAATAAAGATTCAGAAAGAAATCAATGAAGTCGGCAACATACGTTTTGTTATAGGAGAAAAGTGACGAGACGAACAAAACGTTCACCTGATGGTAAGTGCTATGTGTGTCCATAACAAATGGAACCCAGAATATTTCTGTGTAACACCACACTGCGCTCGTCACCGTAAGAGATCAGTTAGTAAGTGTAACGTCTGCCCATAACAAATGCTGTGTCACCCAGAAACTGTGTACTGTATGACACCACACTCCGCCCGTCACCCTGAGACATCAGTTCTTAAGTCTCATATGCCCAGTGATTACGCTAGCTCTCTGTGCCCTTCAAACCAAAACACAGTAATGTTTGCACACTACCGCTTCACGGCAGAATAGCTGGCCCTGGCGTGGTACCTACCTAGACGGATTCCTGCATAGGAATCCTACCACCACTAGTAATGCTAATAGTGGTATCGTTACTACACTACTAAAATACTCTTATCTCTGTTATAAGATGTTTGTAATTAAACAGTGGGACTCACAACGGAAGTGATAAGGGCACCGGAAACTCAGCCCCCTCTCATTGCCAATCAAGTCATTCTAAGGCCGCTACACATTAAAACTTTATCATCGCCGACCTAAGTAAATTTTGCTAATAAAGTAAGCAAGTATTGTAAGGCAGAGAAACCCTATGAATGTCTTACTCCTAGGGCGCAGATCTCCTTCTATGATAGAAGGGTTCTATAGCCGAGAAGCGTCCGCTACACCGCTCCATTGCAGATTAACAAATGGAGTCCATTTTTCCACGTAGTATTTCTTAATTTACAGTTGTTCAGGTTTTTTATTTGATAGTGAACGTGACGAGCAAAACGTTCACCTAATGATAACTGCAACATCTGCCCATAACAAATGCTGTGTTACTCAGAATATTTCTGTGTAGCACCACACTGTGCCCGTCACCTTGAGACATCAGTTCTTAAGTCTCATATGCCCAGTGATAACGATAGCTCTCAGTGCCCTCCAGACCGAAACACGGTAATGTTTGCACACTACTGCTTCACGGCAGAATAACTGGTCCTGGGGTAATACCTACCTGGACGGATTTCTGCATAGATTCTCGCGGTGTTTTCATTAACCACCGGGAAAGTTCCAAAGCAGCGCAGCGCTTAAAATTAATATTAACAGTTGCAATAACAGGATAAAGCGCCTGAACTCCTGGCTCTATGTTTTAATTAATAAATATACGTAATACATAATGTTTTGTAACATACGATATATATACTTTCTGCAACCGCACGGTGTGCCCCCAACCGAATGAAATCCTTTTCAATGTAAGAAGTGATCACAATCGCCTGCTTATAGCTTAATTAATAGGGTTTCGCATTTATGACATGTAATGAACTTTTATGGAGAAAATTATCGTATTACAATGAAACTAAGTAACAGTTGCTGGTAACAAATTGTTTTGCTGAAATGTACAAAAATTATGTATTCGTATATTTTATTTTTACAAAAACGCTGTCACGCAGTAGGGGTTAGACAGAGACTACACCCGTTGCCCACTTTTCGCCCATGCGAGAAATGAGACGTGACGCGTGGTGAACCACGTCGCCGCCATTATGGTACGAGTCAAGAAATTCTTACTCCCATTGCGTTCCCATGAGCAGTATAGTGACAGCATTGTATATTATGATATTATTCTGCACAAATAAAGGCTGTCCGTTCAATACTTTAGTCGCCTCTTACGGCACCTCGGTAGGAAAGAGGTGTGTGCTATATTGTACTTTGCCGGACATTTTCGGGCTATTTTTAACAGACGAAAAAAACGGAGGAGGTTCTTAAGTCGAGCCGGTATTATAATTATAAATTATATTTCTAAGAAGAGTTATTAACACGAGGTAATACCGTGAGTCGCGATAGCGTAAAGGCTTTGAAACACGAAAATTTCTAATTACAGTACATTGTAATTACAATTAAATGCTGATTTACCACGTACTCGTCGGTGGAATGTGCTCGAAAGAAAACATCCTTACCTATCAATTATGCAGAAATCCGTTTAGGTAAAGCCAGTTATTTTGCCGTGAAGTAGTAGTGCAAACATTTCTTTGTTTCGGTCTGAAGGGCACTGAGATTAGTGTACTTACTGGTTATATGCGACTTAAGAAATTATGTCTCACGGGGACGAGAGCAGTCTGTCCTACATACTCGTATCCTATATAATCTCTCATGATGACGAGCTTAATGTGGTGTTACACAGAAATTTTCTGGAATACACAGCGTTTGTCAGACGTTGCACTTCCCATCAGGTGAACAATTTTCTCGTCTCGTCACTTTGCACTGATCAAGCGTCGCCAAAATGTCACTTAAAAGTTAATTAAAAGACGAAAGACGACGACCGAAATAAGAACTTACCGCCAAACTATATAACTATAAAGTGGGCTCTTAGAGAGTGTGTCCACTACTGGACATAGCTCTCATTTAGGGGGATTTGCCATAGTTGCCACGCTTTGCTTGCCGATTAGCAACTGTAATTTATTTATTCAGAGAAGATGCCTGTTTTTTATTTTCGTTCTGTCGACTTTTACGACACCAACGGGATGAGATGGGGTGGTAAATTCCCTTAAGCCGCCACTAATTAAATAGACTAAAATTCGTCTTACAAATTCAGATTTACCTAGAAGGAAATGTAAATCTTCCGAGTTGTTTAGTATTAACAACAAAACATTGAATTATGTTATTTAAAAAAATCATTTTGTTATAGGCTCTAGGTGAATTTGAATAAATGAAGTAAACAAATGTTTAATTATGAACAGTTTAATATTACCGATGATGCCTAAGCTAAGTTTAATTTCGTCGAATTCTAAAAGTGAATTGAAAAAGGAACCACTAGGTTGCGATATTTCACATGACAGCAGATATCTTTAATCCGCTGTAAAGTAAAGCGTGTCATTACAAAGCGACACTGTTATAAATAATGGCGAAACGCAGGAGGCTAATTTGCAGTAATGGTGACCCATTTACCGACCCAGCCCTCAACAATATGACAGCATATTATTTCCGGCGCAAAAATGATTATAAGCATTGGTCACAAAATTATTCATAATTCCATTTCTGAATATAATGAATTTGAGAATTACGCTAAATGTTCTTAAAATTAATAGCAACATCAACGGCATGACGTGAGAATATGTGGTATGGCTGTGAAATTAGTTTAAAGAATGTTGACAGAAATTGTATAGTTATGAGTGAATTACATAGTAGTACATTAGTACATTTCATCTGCCATTTTATGTTAATGATGATGATAATAGGACGATTGGAAACACGGTCTTCGTCTATCTTTTATTTGCGCGAAATATTAAAGTACCTAGGTAAATATTAGCGCAAACAGACAGTAGTAGTGTATTTACATCAAGTATTTATTTATATGTTTTGGTTATATATGTGTACGTAAAATAAATAGTTTATTATGTAAATCCTAAAGACATTAAGTCCGCCCCTTTGTATCTTTTCCATGTAAGGGCAGCAATGAAGATTTTAAATAAATAATTAAATTATGTGATAAAATAGGCACACAAAACCATTTTTTGCCGTGTGAGGCCTATGTTCAGCAGTGGACTAGTGATAGGCTGATATGATGAATTTTAGTGGTGTCGGCATCGCGCATCGGCAACCGCGGCCCTTGAGCTACCAAGGCCACCTGGATTCGACGATTTCCCGATAATTCAGACCCGCCTGTACGAAGTTGCGACCAATGTTGACCAATCACTATTAGTTCTGTGCGGTTTGTTCAGTCACTACAAATACTGTGACACCCGGAATATTTCTGTGTCATCAGTTTTCTGAGACATCAGTTCTTGTGTCTCATATGCCCAGCGACTACACTAGCTCTCAATGCCCTTCAGACCGAAACACAGTAATATTTGCACACTACTGCTTCACGGTAGACTACCTGACCCTGCACTAGTGCGTACCTCGACGGATTCCTGCACAGGAATCCTACTGACTGTGACTCTAATTTTTCAAAAGTTATCAACATTGCGAAATTTGAACACTGTCTTTTCGGCAACTTGCCTATAGCCAAATTTACCGATTTTCGGCTAAGCGACCGACAATTCAATCCGAAGAAGTTGTGAAAGCCTTCGGGCTAACAGTGACCATCGGTCCTAAAAAAAAATGAGAAGCAGTGTGCTAGCTGCAAGGTAACTCGTACTGATATCGCTAATCCGCATGCTAAGCTTTGCCATTACGGCAAATCTTCTTACCTTTGAAGAAATCTTTGCACAGTTGTGGATTGTTATGAGGCTGATGAAAACTGATGAGCAAAGATGATGTCCTCGGGGTCGATTTTCGACCACGGTGGCGTCTACCTAATACTGACGGAAGTTATCATCTGCGCAGGAGATATTATAATGCCACAAGTGTACTCGCAAACGCAGTGGCAATCCCTCGTCTCAACCTATGCCCGATGTAATTCTCATGAGGTAAGTTCGGTAGTAGGCTAGCATGCAGTGTCAGAGACACAAAGACAATCATAACACAACCAGACCCGATTGGGATTCGAACCCAGGACCGGCGGCGTGGTAACCAGGTACTCTAGCCACTAGGCCACGCGGTCTTTAGAAGATAAGAATAAGCTGCACTAGCAGAAGCAATGAATGGATCACACCGCAATAAGACGAATTCATTTCGCGACATGCTTTGCTACCTTGTGATGACCATCATCCCTTTGCTAAGAATGTGCTCCTATAAAAGTTTTTCCGCTTTACATGATTACAAAAGATGAAATAAAATGAAACTGTTTGTCTGATTTTTTGTCTTAAGTAACAACCGAGAAAGTAACGATCGTTCGGAAGTCAATGGTGCTGAGGAGTCCGCCGCGCAGATCCAGTGCGGGATAATTTTTTTTTTATAGGAAGTTGACGACACGAGCAAAACTTTTAGCAAATAAAAGGTGCAATGTCTGCCCATAACAAACGCAGTGTCATCTAGAACATTTCTGTGGGGCACCACCAGTTCTTAAGTCTCATATAGTAAGTACACTAGCTAGCCCAGTGCACTTCAAACCGGAACTGAGTAATGTTTGCACCCTATTAGTTCACGGCAGAATAACTGGCCCTGCGGTGGTACCTACCTAGACGGATTTCTGCATAAAAGACCTACCTGTCAAAGATGTCGAACCTCACATGTACACGAAATATTTTTTTCTAGATAGGTTTTTTAAGTATGTTTTCTTTCGAGCACATTCCACCGACGAGTACTTGGTAAATCAGCATCATCAAAGTTGCAATTAGAAATTTAGTGGCTCAAGGCTTTTACGCTATCGCGGCTCCTTAACTCACGGTATTACCTCGTGTTAATTACTCTTGTTGAAAATAAAATATACGAGTACATAATATTTATTACATTTTAGCGAAACAATTCGTGACCAGCAACAGTTGCCTACTTAGTTTCGTTATAGTATGGTAATTTTCTCTTGAAAAATCCAATGCGAAATACTTTAACTAATAAATTTTAATTTACTTGTAGGTGGTTTGTGTAAAACTAAGTCTACTAACTGTGTACGTTTATTCGATAGATCACGTAGATTTTGATTTATCTCCTTAGGATCCATCTTATGCTGTGCGAGTTATATTTTGACGTCGACAACTGCGTGGCCTAATAGTTAGTGTACCCGACTTTTACGCCACGTGTTCTGTGTTCAAATCTCAGCCGGCACCATCACCTGTAAAAAGTAAAGTAACAACCTAAAAATGTCCCACTGATGAGCTCATACCTCCTCTCATTTCTGAGAGGGTTTTGGAGCCGGGAAGAGTTTGTCACGCTGCTCTAGCACGTCTTGGCGGACTTCACATGTTTTCGAAATATTTTTTATTTCTTTCCATCATCAAACACAAATTGTTTGTTAAGAAATTGGTTAGTTGTATTGTCTGTGATTGTTCCTGTGTCTAAGTGTTACATCGGTGACAAGTAGGTTAGGGCAAGCGAGTGCCACTGTGTTTGCGCGTACACTTGTGGCACTATTACATCCCCTGCGCAGCGGACAGCTTCCGACTTTATTTGTAGGTTGTCGCCGTGGTCGAAGGTCTGCCACGAAGATATCTTATTTGGAAGTAACCCTAGTCTTCGTTTACGCCACACCATCACATCCCGTGGGTGTCGTTTTTACGACGACGGTTATAATTTTTTTACGTCATGTTTTTCTACGTCTACTTAATTTTTTAATGTCATTTTTTTAATGTTGTAACGATAAAAGTCAACAGAGGAAAAATTAAAACCAGGAGATAGGCAGCAGCATCTTCCTGGAACATCTGAATAAAAAAACTGCAGTTGCCAACCCGCCTGCCAAGCGTGGCAACTATGGCAAAATATCCCCAAAACGAGAGCTACAAACTTTTGTGGCAATCTACGAAGTCTATGTTCAGCAGTAGACTTGTGATAGTCTGAAATGATTATATAACACTCGGTTTTGAACATGTATTCGTAGGTTGGTTTGTTGGTCGGTGTGTATTGCAGATTTTGATTAAGAATTAACTCTATGGTATTTAAACGAGTGTTCTAGTTTGTGTATAACAAGTGTAAAATTTCGGCACAACTTGGCGGCACTTGCGTGCTGAACAAATAGGCAAATGTTGGCATAGCGATAGAATTATCGGGTATATCATACCGCCGCTATTAGATAGCAGTCGTGTTGGCAGACGACCTGTTGACATTCGCAAAGCTACCGTAACATTGTAAGGCTGTTCATGTACTAAAGCGGAGTCGTAAGAAAAATGTTATATATTATCACCATTTTGGAGAAAGGCGGATACCAATAAAATATTATTTGCATCCAATACATGCATCATAGCCTACACTTTCTCATGGATCCCATTATCTTTTGAACTTGATCTAAATACGAAACAAACTATCCTTTTGATATTCCCTTTTTAATCAAGAGAAATGAAAGAGAATCATTAAAATCGTTTTATAAACAATGAAGTTGTGCCCGAACACATTATGGACGAATTGGGAACCTCCTCCTTTTTTGAAGTTGGTTAAAGAGATAGATTTTGTTATTTAACCTGTGACATTATGTAAATAGCAATTTTTATCAATATTTGTAAATGATACACAGATTGCCTAAAGTAATCAAAATTATATGATTTGTCGTGTGGTATCGTACAAGTCGACAGATATCTTATTTGGAAGTAACTCTAGTTATCTGTATGGGTTTCTTCGTTGACGTCACACCATCAATTTTTACGACGCCGTTTTTAATTTTTTTACGTCAACTTAATTTTTAACGTAATTTTTTAATGTCATAGCGACAATAGTCGACAGAAGAAAAATGAAAACCAGAATATGGGCAGCGGCATCTTCCTGGAAAATCTGAACTACGGTTGCCAACCCGCCTGCCAAGCGTGGCAACTATGGCAAAATCTGTGGGGGAGGCCTATGTTTAGCAGTGGACTAGAGATATGCTGAAATGATGATGATGATGATATGATTTGTATGCGCATGGTTTGAATTAAGGTTCCCTTAAGTTTAGTTATGTATTGTTATGAACAAAATGTGTTTTTTATTGGTTATTGTATTATATTTATTAATTTTATATAACCAGTCTAGTCCCTTAATATGAAGACGTCTGGGTGGAAGTCAGTTTTTTGTGTGTTAATGTTTTACTTTATCTACACGTTATAACAATTCTCAAACTCGTGTCCGCTATGCCTCAGTGTACAAACACCTTTAGATAGCCGAGACTACTGTTTCATTTCAGCTACAAAGTATTTTATACTGGTTTAATATTTCTGTACATTATATTTTCGATTATTGTTAAAAGTTCAAAAGTTTAAAATAATTTCTTTCGTTATGTTACACATTTAATAGAAAATGAAGTACCCCACTACTTCGCCGTGGGCCTAGATTCGAATCGCAGTCGAAGCGAAACGTTCACCTGATGGTAAGTGCAACAACGTCCGCCCACAACAAATGCTGTGTCACCCAGAATATTTCTGTGTGACACCACACTGCGCACGTCACCCTGAGACATCAGTTCTTAAGTCTCAAATGCCCAGTGATTACGCTAGCTCACAGTGCCCTTCAAACCGAAACACAGTAATGCTTGCACACCACTGCTTCACGGCAGAATAACTGGCCCTGGGTGGTACTTACCTAGACGGGGACCACCAGAATTTGTGCAAAAATACAAATTCTTCAATTTCGGGTCTGGTTTTGTTGTAATGTCCTCGAGTCTCAGATACTGCTCTATCTCCGATCTTACCGCAGTAAATGCCCTTGAGTTTGCTCGTAGATTTGTAGCTTGGGCCATCGATATTTTTCTACATTATTCTGAAGGTGGCGATGGTGGAAAATTGGCCCGGAGGACATCATAAGTAATAAAAAATATTTTATCTGGTTTATTTACATAATAACAATGAGACTAGTAATTAATTCCGGGCGGGGTAAAAATCTCGTGGCTTTCGTAGAAGTGACTAAGGGTCTGGAAAATTTTATGGCTTCCGACAGGTGGCGGAAATACCATCTCAAACAATGTCAGTGACAGGCAGTAGAGTCTAGTATGCGAGACCTTTTGTACTGCGATCGCCAATCCGCTTGCCAAGCGTGGTGATTGATGGCATAGCGACATCTATGTCGCCACATGGGAAGCTCAAGGAAAGTCTCATATGTCCAACATCGCGCTATTAAAGTTTTGAGATGCGTACTATATACACAACATCTAAAGATTACTTGTTGGATCAGATTATATCCCTTCAGAATCCCCTCCAGATCAGACGCCCGATCTGGCGGATACCAATTTCCTTGTCACCATATTCTGCCAAATTGTAACCATCTGGTAGAACGCTAAATGGCTAAGGTGTTGGTCCCGAGAATATTTGTTACATTTTGGATTATAACAGATATAAAAGTCGGACATACTCTAGAAATTCTTAAATCCTTTTGCCACCATATTTGTGTACGTGATATTTATACATCGTTTTGAAAAGGGGGAAGCGATAATTGTCGACGTAACTTCCGATCACGATATCATGGCAATTTGACATGTATAATATTGGCGCCATCAATATTTGCACACACCGAAAACATACGTGACCGTTTACATCGTTCTCGCCGTTTTACGATAAATTAGAGACGGGTTAACAACGATAGTAAAGAAGTTTGCCTTTAATTAAAATTTGTTGATATTTGAGATTAGGTGCGTCTGTCAGTGTCGTTAAAGATGTCCTAAGTAATTGGCACTCGTTATACGAATGTTGCAAATATTTTGAACAACGCTTAGTAATTGTTGATTGTTTAAGATGTTTACCAAAAATTGATTAAGGTCTGTGACTGATGTTTCGAATGTTTAAGAAACAATACAAAAAAACTTTTTTAATTCAGAAACTAATTACTTTACTGACAAATATTTTTTCGAGTCATAATAAAACGAACTTCAATCTTAAAATTAGATCTTAATAGAATTGTACTAAGCAATTAATGACCATTAATCAAAACGCAGAAGTTTGATACGTCTTAGATGATGAGACTCAGTAAATCAGACTAGAATAATAATAATGAAAAAAATTCTTTCTTTTTTAGCAAAGACGATTAGCTGCTATAACAGATCTTGCAAGTCTTATAAAAGTAAGTAAATTTACAAGTCCCTCATAAAAAAAATATTACAAAACATAGATTTTATCCTTATCTAGTTTCGAACTGACAAGATTGTGTCCATTAAATTTAATCGAGGTTTTAGTGATCGTACGATGGTTTAAAATAGGCGTTTCAATTTTGAAAATTATAAAGATTACCTGTCTTGGCATTTGTTTTATAATAACATGATGCTAACACAGCAGACACACACATATTTAGACATGCTGGAGAGAAATAGTAAACATTTTCATAATAACCGCTTGCGAGCTTTAGTAATTACAATTATAATATCTTTCCTTGACGTCAATCTGAATACTTAATACGAAATTGTGTATTTTAACCTTATTTTTAGATATGATATATTTAAGAATGGACTGTAGTATAATTTTTATTGTTAAATCGAAATTAACTTCCATGGAAATTATTTGAAGATAAAAATTTTATCTGTTATATAACAAATAACAAACAAGAAATAAAAAGTTTCACGACGATGTTTGCAGCATATTATAGCCGAGTAACTTAACGATGGAAATTTACTACTATACAATAGAGAAATATTGAGATGTCATGACATATTTGAGCAGCTGTATGCCGTTTTAATATTTGCAGTAACCGCCCGGAAGAATCGCGTTGAATCAATATTAATATTGAAACCAGTTTGTCTCATTAATATTTGTCATAGATTTCACAGCTATATTCTTAATTTGTACTCGACATTATTTATCTTTTATCGTTGTAACGTTTTGCTCGTCTCGCCAATTTCTTCCATAAAAAAGAGTATGTATAGCTGATCGAATTACGCTGCACGCGGTAGATACAGTTTCTCATCACCGTTCGGGGTATTTTAGTTCCGACGCATTAGGTAATTCTGCTGCGTGGTGGCGTAAAAGAATCTGCCACCCCTTTTCGCCAGGAAACAGGAAACGCCAGGAAAACTTAATAGCTTCTTTTCGGAAGTAATATAAAAAAAATATATAAATTGATAATGTGATCTAAATTATCCTAACCACTAACAGGCAGAAGCGCCTAAGGTGCGAGGTGTCTGGTACTATTATCGTCAATTCGCCATCCAAACGTGGCGATTAGGATTTTTTATAGAAAAGGGGCAAACGGGCAGCAGGTGGCTCACGTGATGGCAAGTGATTACCGCCGCCAATGAACATCTATAATACCAGAGGAATAACAGATGCGTTGCCGGCCTTTGAGAAAGTGAGAAAATGGCTATATAAAAATACATATATATCTAGCAGTGGATTATGGACTATGTAGGTTGATGAAGATAAGTCTACCATTTAAAGTAACCATCTTGACGCTGATTTAACTTGGCGGTAAGGGTCAGAGAGAACAGAGTCGAGAAATATAATTCTAATATCAAGGTACGTACTGTACATCTGTAGAATGATCCTATAATTTATCTGTTATATTAATATTTATCTGACATATTATTATAATTAAAAAGAAAACTTAAAAAAATACTGGAAACTTTTCAATTATTTAAATAATCTCCGTTTAAGGGTTTCGCGTGTAAATAACCCGTCATTATTCTATGCAGCAATAGTAACCATGACTTTATGGGACAACGAAGATTTTTTTTATTGGATAAAGTGATGAGACAAGAATAAATATGAGAAACGTTCACCTAGTTATAAGAGCAACGTCTGCACATAACACATACTGTGTCACCCAGAACATTTCTGTATGGCACCACACTGCACCCGTCACCCTGATGCATCAGTTCTTAAGTCTCATATGCCCAGTGATTACACTAGCTCTCAGCGCTCTTCAGATCCATCAGTAATATTTGCACACGACTGCTTCACGACAAAATAACTGGCCAGGGTTGGTACCTATCTAGAGGGATTCTTTAATAGGAATCTTACCACTAGTTAATATTTACTTTTTTATTGTGTTTTAGATTGAATCTCGTTCATCTGACGTTAAGAGCCACGCCTGCCCATAACAGTTGCGGTGTCAGCTGCCGCAGCGCATTGCGTTCATCACCATGAGACATCGGTTCTTAAGTCTGATATTATGCTCTTTAATTAAGCTATCAACAGTTCCCTTTAAACCGAATGACAATGATATTTGCACACCGCTATTTGACAGGCCGAATATTTGGCTCTGTGGTGTACCAACCTTGGCTGATTCCTGCATAGGAATTTTACCACCAGCGTAAATTTTTATGTTACTTTCATATTGATTATTTCCTAATCGTAATAAATTGAATACCGCGTGGTAGCGGCTTAAGCGAATCTACTACCCCATCTCATCCCGTGGGTGTCGTGAAAGTCGACAGAGGGAAAATGAAAACGAGGAGATGGGCAACAGCATGTTCCTGGAACATCTGAATAAATAAACTGCGGTTGCCAATCCCTCCTGCCAAGCGTGGCAACTATGGCAAAAACGAGAGCTACGATAACTTTTGTAGCAATTTATGGGGTAGGCCTATGTTCAGCAGTGGACTAGTGATAGGCTTAAATGATGATGGTTTGATGATTCAATTGAAGTCCAGTGATGATTGTTATTTTGATACTTTTTGTTCAATGTCGAATTAATTCAATATCAATATATAGGAATTATTGAAACCTTACTGCCTATAAGTAAAAAGATAAAAAAGACTTCGTAAACCGAAAATGTAAATTGGAAATGTATGTATACCGGTCCGATATGAACTGCACAATGAATGTCTGATCTTAAAAAACAATTATTGCATTCTTATTGCAATTAATCAGTCGCGAGGGCTTATAAAAGTCAGCGCTTTTAGCGCTTAATGTAACTTTAATCGTCCAGTGGTAGATTTCGACACGCTATTGTAAAGCGGTGAGCAAATACATCAGTAGTGATGTACAGAGCCAGCTGGATAAGGATGTATAGTTGAAATCGATAGTTTTAATTTTTGTAACTTTATAAAGTAATGTGTGTACTGCTACCATTAACATATTATATGAAAATTTAATGGTCAGTCAATCTTTTAAGAACTTATGATTTTTGAGATTTGAATAGATTGTACATGTGGTGTATTTATTCGTGTTCGTCTAAGATATTATGACAAGACTTATCTATATTGATCTAATCAATATAGATAAGTTCAATAATCATTAACGAGTTAAAAACGTCTAAGTTATGAAATTTTTGGTTAAAGAATTGTAAATTTATGGACACCTAATACCTCGAAAAGCATTACAGGCGTGATGATGCACAATTGCAAATAGTTCAACAATCGATACATCGGACGCCTGTCTCTAGTTTGCATCTGAAACAGATGTGCGGCAGGTGGCATGCAGGTGATCGCCATACTAGGCGAGCGCAGCCTTGCACTGCCGCCTAAATCTTACGTTCTCGAAACTTCTTTTAATTGCTTTTAACATTTGATAAAGAACACCTTACCTTGAAAAAGAAAGTAGGCCGCAAGAACACTTTCCACGTGTTTCATAGAAAATAATTGTAAGTTCTTTACAAAAAAGCTCTTCGCATTAAATTTCATGGTACGCGACCATCTGAGCTCGATTTCCGGTGCCGGCACCACTAAAATCATTAAATGCTTATTTACCACGGGCAAGGCGGCGAAAGAAAATATCGTGAGGAAACCTCCATGTCTCAGAAATAAAAAAAAAATTTTGGGGACATGTGAAGTCCGGCGGGTCCGGGCTCCAAAATCCTCTCAGAAATGAGAGGAGGCCTGGGCTTAGCAGTTGGACATTTATACATTTTTTTTATTTTTCTTAACGAAAAGTGCTAGCTGTAACACCGTGTTTACATGGCAAAGTCACATAATAGCGCATAAATGCCATACTCAGCTTGACTATAAGAATGTATCGTCCAGGCTATCGTGAAAATTACATACATAAAGCATCTCGTCGGTCCTTTGCATCAGATGGGATTCTGATTAAACATTAGCCTGTTGTTCCTTAAGAAATGGTGATTGCCAACAAAAGTATTAGAAAATATACTATGTAATGTCTTAGTACCGAAAATGAATATGATCGTCGAATCGTCGATTCATAAATCCGACGGAATCGATTTTCGGACACAAAAATCTTTATTACCTTGAAGAAACAGAGGAAATTCAATAGCGTTGATAAACAATTTAATTGGCCATTAACCGGATTGATCCGGATCATACTAAATGTCGCGCAAGTGCAGAAAAGTAGGTGTGGTATGTATTGTGTTTTCTTCGGATAATATTATATTTTCCACATTGCTTTTGTGCTAACTGAAGATTACGATTTAAATCATGAAATGCGAAATTCGTCGTTGCAGGTTTTTTATTTGTACAGCAAATCAATTAATTGGAAATTGACACCCACCTGAAAAAAATTTCAAGTAAGAAGTGGTGTGAGCATATTCTCATACAGGTAGACCTTAATACTGTAAAATAAAAATATATGTAATTAAATTAAGTCTATAAACAAGCTTCTCAGTTTAAAAAAACTTCATGGCAACCCTTCATCGTAAAAGTTGACATAAGAAAATTCCGTCACGGATGGCGGAATAACCTGTACATGACAGGCTTAAAACTACTATGCAGAACAGTGTCCTGGAATAGTTTGAGAGGTTAGGTGTGTTGCCAATCTAGTTGCCATGAGTGGCGAAAGAGGAAGGCGAAATCCATCCAATACTGCAAAGGCCTATTTTGAGCAAGTAAACCTATGAGTTATAATTATGATAAGTAAACTACACGACAGAAATACCTCAGCGTCAACAAAAATTATACATATTTTAATTTTATTACAAATATACAGGATATAGTATAGAATAATCCTCAGTTTTGGTTTAATATTATATTATTAAAAGGTTAACATCCATGGCTATACTTACAAAAAGTAATTAGTAGGACAGATTTAGGTTCAGAAAATTACTATAATTGTTAATTAATATTTTCCAATTTTTTTTCTGAAGCGTGTTTGCACTACAGATTGGCGCGTGCGCAGCGTCCCTGAGAAAGTAACGGGATGCCAGCAGATGGCGTCGCAAAATGTCCATTACTTATAAGTCAAGAACCTAAAAAGTCGGCCATTTTAAATGCTCCATTCTGCCTAGCATTCGTGTGTCCCCTCAATTAGTAAATTATGATTGGACGTGCATCAATATACTATACAAGTTATTATAATTTTACTACAGCTATATTTACAGCCAGAGCAATTATATCTTGACAATGTTAAAAAGTCAATCTTCCTGTAGTTTTAGCTACAGGAAGATTAACTTTTCTTTGTCAGTAAGATATTCGTCATCTTCATTATCATTGCAGACTATCATTATTCCACTGCTGAACATAGGCCTCCCCCATAGTTGCCACAAAAGATTTAAGCTCTCATTTGTGGAGATTTTGCCATAGTTGTCAGGTTTTTCAGGCGGGTTGGCCACCGCAGTTTATTTATTCAGATGTTCCAGAAAGATGCTGCTGACCCTCTCCTGGTTTTCATTTTCCCTCTATCGACTTTTATGAGATGGAGTGGTAGATTCTGTTAAGCCGCCACTACACAGTTAAGTAATTACTTTTTTTAACGGTTTAACGGTAAGTTATTACTTATTTTTATTTACCTTTTTACACATATTAAGAACTGCTTACGAACTCTAGCATTTCTGGAAAAATAATGCTTGGACACGTGAAGTTCGCTAACTCACACTGCTATAAAAGATGAAATACTATGAAAATGAAAAAAAATGAAATGCCTAAAAAAATAACTGCACTTTAGTAAATAAAATATAAAGTAACAACCTATAAATGTCCCACAGCTGGCCACAGGCGTCCTCTCATTTCTGAGAGGGTTTGGAACCGGGAAGAGTTCGTAACGCTGCTCCAACGCGGATTGGCGGACTTTACATCTCGTCGAATTATTTTTATTCCTCAGATATGCATGTTTTCTCACGATGTTTTCCTTTACCGCTGAACACGTGGTAAATCAGCAGTAAAAACTGCAGAACAATTTTAGTGGTGCCGGTACCGGGATCGAACTCAGGTCACTCGCGTACTATGAAATTTAAGGCGAGCGTTGGGCCCCTTTGGTATATGTAGATGAGTTACTAGGATTTCTTTTATATAGTGAGTGCGTTTTAGAGACATTTCACACACACAGACATCAAACCAGGGACAGAGATATAACCATGTGTCCTGTCGCCAATCGAAAACCAACGATTTGTGTTTTTGTACAAATGTTGACCCCGGTTGGGACTATAACCCCGGAGCCGCGGCGTAGACACCAGGTACTGATCTCTAGGCCACGCGGTCTTTATTCTTATTATTTTTAAAAGGTTATTTAACTAATTTATAATAATGAAAACATTAAAAAAGCTCGCATCTAGGGCTATAGTTTGTATCAATAATTCAAACACAAATGGTTGTGGTTATTGGTATACCGGAGACGTTCTTACTATTTAGATTTTTACTCATCGTCGGCCAAATGTCAGGGTCCACAGGTCTCTCTCATCATTTGCTAAGACGTCGTGGTACACGACCTCACAAAAATGGGTTGTCACACCGTAATGTAAATTTTTCCAAAATTAAAAAGAAAATTTACCCAATCTGTATAAATAGGGGAATAAAGATGATTATTTGATTTAAGATAGTTTGTAAATATTTTTTTATAGTCAACAAATGGCTGCGCAAAATGAAATGTTGCAAAAATATATTGAGCATATTTCTTTAGTTCTTTATTTTAAAGTCTTTCCTGAATTATTATTTTTTGAGTAGCATGAAATTTAAAGCGAGCGCCCGTCCCTTGACCAACTACGGCCCATGATCGAAATAGTTTAGCTTATGGTAATATAATAATTCATCGACACTATTATTCATTAGTTATATATGGAATACCGCAAATACGAGTACTATATCAGTTACGCTACGGTGTGAGGCACGGTCTCAATTAACGACCGCTGTACAAATTCACATCGCAATGCAAACAGGCAGTGTTAAAGTTTGTACAGAGCGACCTTATGTGACATTTTTATAACGCAGAAATATATATAATGGTTCTTATTAACTTAAGAGTTTCGGTTACGAGTATTAAAATAAAATAATGAACAAAATTATTTATTTTTTCTTTGTAGAAGGGACCGAAAGCGTTTAGTAATATACAGAAGGTTAAGTATACTTGCATAAACGTTGGGAATCACACTTGTTGGCAATGTTACTCAAACATATAAAGTAGAAAAAGTAATGAGAGTAACACTTTAACTGTAGATTAGTCCTACTAAGTTCAATTCTTCGCGCAGATACCATGGAAATTTTAATTCTTTATTTATCACGTCGTCAGCGGTAAAGGAATACATCGTGCTATACGACTGCATGCTTGATAAATATTTGGAGGTTATGTAAAATTTATACCAAAAGCCTAAAGACGAAATTGTTCGAACAGTGTACAAATAAAGGCAAAACGGCTGTTCGAAGGTGAAGCTGCTTCCCAAGCTCAGAGAACAACAGAATGAGTAATTTTCGGAGTTTCTCTGATGACGAAATGCGCCGGAGAACAAAACCGACAGTCTTTAGAGTTTGCGGACTAAAGTGGCAACAGGCTGGTCACATCTGTATCAAAAACCGTTGGAGTAGAACTGCTGAATCCTAACGCGGTTTCCAGCGTTTAGGCAAACGTTGTGTGGGGCGTCCCCTGGCTAGTTAAGTGTGATGTGAATCCTATGTAGAATTTACTGGTGGGAGGATTCCTATGCAGGAATCCGTCGAAGTGGGTACCATTCCAGGGCCAGTTATTTTGCCGTGAAGCAATAGTGTGCAAAAGAACAGAAAAGAACGCAAAATACGCACTTAGACGTAAAGTTGCGGAAAACAGCCCGTAGCAATCTACAATCTACAATAGCGTGCAAATATGAATGTGTTTTAGTCTGAAGGGCACTGAGAGCTAGCGTAATTATTGGGGATATGCGACTTGATAACTGATATCTGGGGGACACAGCATTTGTTATGGGCAGACTGTTGCACTTACCAGCGGGTGAACGTTTGAATAGTCTCGTCACGTTCTTATTAAAATGTTATAAAAAGAGAAAAGGGAGTCAGTCACGTTGCTTATCAGAGCGACGTGGCTTTCCTTTGCTGTATAACCCTCTAAGTATGAAAAGACATGTGTAGAAACATGGGTGTTGTTGCACAATTATACGCTGTTACTACACCATTATTTATAATTTAAATGATAGAAGCAAATTACGGATTATTAAATTAAACATTAAAAACTTTATAGTGTAATTTAATGCGTGTAACTGGGAATTTTATCATATCGTTGATCATTTCTATATAAATTTTTTCGTTTGTTCGTCCGTCAGTGCATTATAAATTTATTTAAAATAGTTTTAAATAAAATCAAGTACCATAAGTAAATGCTGCTAATAAAAATGAAGGCAGAACTGCGACATGATTTTTGTGCAGGTGCGAAAAGCATTTAAAGAAGTATAATTTTTTTATTGTTTGCCGTAAAACAGTGACGGTTGTTGTTTTTTAATTATATATAGAGAGAGAGCTCTGCATATAAACTGTTTGCAGTTTTACTGGTTTTTCGTTTTGTTAAATACGAGTATATTTGAAATTGAATAACATTTTTATCGATATCGGCATGGATGACATGAATTGGAATCCAGGTTATGTGTGTGTTATAATCGTAATGCATGCTACATTAAGACATGATTCTATTGTTTTACGTTGATATTCTCTGATAACGTGGTCCTTCCTAATTCGAAGCAGCCTTTTGTGCAGCGTGGCTTTACTGAGATTAAATTAAAATTATATATTGTTGAGAAACCACACTGAGGGCACAATCTTCACAAGTGAAACCTAAGGATATCACTGTTGTTTTAGGTGTTACGTATGCGTCTAAGCGCATTGGGTATTGCAAATGTATGCTTAAATATGTTTTTCTAAATATCTACTCTTTTTAAACATACATATATTGTATTGGACCTTGGACTTTAAAGGTACACCAGGAAATGAAAATCAAATAAGAAATGTATAGAGATTAAGGTGTACGACAAGTAAAGTATAGTGAGTAAGTGTTATGTTTATGACAATCTCAAAACATGGTAGGTACCTAACTATGGATCAAGGTCGTGCTGGACTGGACTTGGACTACGAAGAGATACAACGGAACTTCTTAACAACACCACAAATGTGTATAGTGATTTATTGTGGGTATTATGTCAATCCCATAGGTACATTTCAAGCGAAAACCCATATAAACAGTTGCAATTGCAATACAATGCCTGCGACGAGTTTCTGAACAGAATCTTGCACTAAACAGAGTCAATAACGTCATGATACCTATGATGATGATATGAACCGTGTAAAATAATAATAATATTGTAATTAAAATGATTAAAATGGTTATTAGGTCTAGTCGTTTAGGCAGATTCTTTGTGGTGATTAGATAGATCGGTTACTTGTAGGTCGTCGTCGTCGTCGTCGTTTCAGCCTATCAATAGTCCACTGCTGAACATAGGCCTCCCCCATAGATTGCAAAAGTTTGTAGCTCTCGTTTTGGGGGGATTTTGCCATAGTTGCCACGCTTGGCAGACGGGTTGGCAACCGCAGTTTATTTATTCAGATGTTCCATCAAGATACTGCTGCCCATCTCCTGGTTTTAATTTTCCCTCTGTCGACTTTTACGACACCCGCGGCATGAGATGGGGTGGTAGATTCTCTTAGGCCGCTACCACACGGCAGGTACTAATTCGGAAATGTCTATTGCATGTTTAAAATGAGGCCTAACATCATATATAGAAAATTATTGGACATTACCCAGCTGAGAGCAATTTTTAATTTATCTGTATCAAGCACGAAATCCCTGGAATATTACTTATTTTCACAGGTCACCGTTCCAGGGACTCACTTAGCTTTGTAAAATATTTAACTTAAAAAAAACGAAACCGTCTACAAAAAATACAAAAAAAAGTAACATAATGTAACGAAAAATCAAAAAAAAAATTATGACTTATGACTACTAAAAATAATTTAGTATGTGCTTACTTATTAACTATAAAGAAAACATGCTGAATCAAAATATGGAGAAAATAACCTGTATTAATAATAACATAATAAACAATAATGTATTAATTACATTAAACGGAACAACTAATAAGTAGTAAATTGTTGTATAACATTCATTTTTTTGCTTTTTAACTTATGCTGCTTTTGTGTTTTGTTTTTTTAAACGTAATATTTGTTATTATTACAGAGAACGCCATCTATGGTACAATAGCAGAACCCACCACTATTAAAAATTGTTTAATACTGACATGACTTAAAAATTCTAAAAGGTCACGCGAACAAAGTCGCGGTCGACAGCTAGTCTTCAATAAAACGACATTTGGTTGAGAGCAATTCTGAAGGTGTATTTTGTAGTATTTCATTGTTCTCGAGTTACCTGAGTTAGATCCCCGGTGTCGGCACCACTGAAAGTGGTGAAGGAAAAAATCGTGAGGATTCTTGCATGTCTAAGGCAAAAATATTTCGAGGATGTGAAGTTCGCCAACCCTCATTGGAGCTGTGTGGCGGACTCTTTCCAGCTCCAAAACCCTCTCAGAAAATATCACTGGCGGTAGAATACCTATGCAGGAATTCGGTTACCTACCTAGGTACCACCGCAGTGTCAGTTATTCTGCCGTGAAGCAGTAGAGTGCAAACATTACTGTGTTTCAATCTGAAGGCCACTGAGAGTTAGTGAATCACTGAAAAACGACTTACGACGACGTCTTGTCACTTTACCCAATAAAAAAGAGGGGAGGCCTGAGCCCAGCATTGCGTAATTTATAGGCTGTGACATTACTTTACCGTTTTTTTGAAAAAAGAAATGTGTTGAATGGATCCAACGCGTAAGACTTTATTATGAGTCCGCACTGTCCTTGGATTACTGACCGCTTCTGCGACATTTACGTAGAAGGATTGTATTTTGAAAGGTATTTTAGAGCAGTCTTCAACAATTGTCAGATGACGCAGGCACACGATGTGTAAACATTAGTAATATCAGACTTACTAGGTTATATTATGTGTAGTACTAGTGGCACCCGCGTGGCCTAGTATGTAGAGTACCTGACTACAACGCCGCGGGTTCTGGGTTCGAATCCCAGTTGGAGCCACCTCTGATCTTATCGCATGAGCGTTACACCAGGCACGAGTAGGTTGGAACGAGTCAGTTGTGTCTTTGCGCTATTCTTATGGCACTATAATATCTCCTGCGCAGTTGATAACTTCCGACAGTATTCGGTAGATGTCGCCGTGGTCGAAAATCTGCCAGGAGGACATCAACATCCACAACGATGACAATTTCTGGTTTGCAACCGTAAGGAAATTCCGTACATCATATCGGTCAAGAAAAATATACAAAAGCTACCAATATAGTTAATAGTATCAAGCGTTACCTTACAATCTATTATAGTAAAGTAGAGAAAAACAGTTTATTTGATAAGATCCGCATGCACAATTAAGAATGGTGCTTCACCGATAGTAGGATTTTTATTTATTTTTTGAGATGAATCGAGCAAAACGTTCACCTGATGGTAAGTGCAACGTCTCCCCATAATAAATGCTGTGTCTCCCATAAAATTACTGTGTGACATCACACTGTGCCCATCACCCTGAGACATAAGTTCTTAATTCTCATATGCCCAGTGATTACGCTAGCTCTCAGTGCCCATCGGACCGAAACACTACTGATTCACGGCGGAATAACTGGTCCTGGTGTGGTACCTACCTAGACGGATTCCTGCAAAAAAAACCTACCACCAGTGCAATGCAGGATTCTTATGCAGGAATCTGTCTAGGTAGGTACCACCGCAGGGCCAGTTATTCTACCGTGAAGCAGTAGTGTGCAAACATTACTTTGTTTCGGTCTGATGGGCACTGAGAGCTGGAGTAATTACTGGGCATATGGGACTTAAAAACTGACGTCTTACAGAAATGTTCTGGGTGATACAGCAGTTAATGGCAGACATTGCACTTACCGTCGGGTGAACGTTTTGTTCGTCGCGTTCCTTTCTCCTTTATAAAAAATAACTGAGCCGTGTGGTGGCGACTCGTTAAAAGAATACTACCACTCCATCTCATTCAATGGATCTCGTAAAAGGCGAGTAAGGAATTAAACTGCACTGTGCACCCAACAGCGCATGGTGGCGATGGGTTCACCACCTATCACATCAAGTGCATTATATTGTTTTGGTGAAACGTGGATTGTGGCAGTCATCTGTTTTTGCAGTGAGTGCCCAGTCTCTGACTACCCCTTATGGGATACAGGTCGTGATCACACAGGTATGTAAAAAATAACCAAAGGGCTACAAGTGTGGTATCTGCCTACCCCATATTTGGGAAAAAGGTGTGGTCGTGGGATGTATGTGCATGTATGCGCATGTGTTACCTTAATTAGCTTATAAATTTAAGGCTTGGCTAAGCATTAACCTTGATGAGAGTCGCAGATGGCCCTTTTTTAATGATCAGTAAATAATGTCGTCCCTTTTTAATTTCCACAGATCTTGTAAAATGGAATTTAAAAATTTTTAAGAACCAATGGTAACTTCAAATATGTCAAAAATTTCAAGATCCCAGGCAACAGACTTACTTGATAACAAGGGGTTTCTACGCTATGCGTCCCGGGATCAATTCTCGCACAGGATCAATATTTGTACGGTCTGTGTTTGTTGATTACGGTACGGGCAATTCATGACTACAAAGTGCACTCGGTACATGGTACTGTACGCGTCATCATCTTGAGAATTTTGGAATGTATATCGAAGAGGCCTATTCACTTTTAAAGGTTACAATTTAGTGCTTAATTCTAAATGTAATTTAAAACTTGCACTGTCTTTTGTAATGTTTGAAATATGTTGCAAAGTGGTTGAAACCACGATTTTATTTACATTTCAACTATTACACATTTACATTAATAAAAACGTAGACATTTGAATGTATCCGAACGTCTCTTCTTTTTAAAAACACCTATCGACGGCGTGGGAAAAAGGCCTCCTGTTCGGACTCCTTTTTTCAAATCCTCTTTGTAGATTACACCTGCTGGCCGTTCGCAGCTTTCGATAAAAAAAAATCAGTTCCTTTTTTGAATGGACGTATCGTTCGGCCCTGATATTATTAAGCGTATTTTTATTTTCTTAAAGTAGTCGTGAGATACTGGGCTGTACTATGATTATTAAGTGGCGGGAATCAAGACGTCGGTCATTTATTTTTAGCGTTCCGTTCTAACTTTATACGAAAAAAGAAACCATCCGTTAGTTTTCAGTTTGATAATTTAACTGCATAATATAAATATTGTGAATATAGTTATCGTCAAAGGATTTTAAGGGTTTTTTAGAGTTTTTTTTAACAAAGAAATTAAATGATCTATTTTTTGGATTAAATGATGAAACGAGAAATACATTCTCCTGATGGTAAGTGCAACATCTACCAATACGCCCAACGGCCCGAGGCATGAATTCTTTAGTCTCATATGCTCATTGATTACACTAGCTCTCAGTGCCCTTCAAACTGAAACACAGTAATTGCTATCACTAATCCGCCTGGCAAGCGTGGTGTTTACGGTAAATCTCCTTTCTTGGGAGAGGCCTATGTCCAACACTGGACGAGTAACAGACTGATAAAGATATGTTAAGGCCGGAATTAATAAGGCAGTGTAAATAAATATAAATATTTGTTCATTTAAATTGCAGCCAATATTGAAAATTATAAAAAAATATACTGAACCAATACAACATTGGTAGTTAACCGCTTTTTTATTGACGATGAAGGGTTATTGATCATTATAGACACCATAACCGCAGGACTTGTTTATTTCCTAACAATGATGTCGTTAAAATGATTATTTCAAAAATTATTTGAATTAAGTACCTCTTCAAATTTTATACTACGGGAGTTATTTGGATTAATTCCCATCACAAAAATTGTTTGTTGGAATTTTAAGAACTCATTTACCACGTGCGCGGCGGGCAAGTATTTTGAAATATACGATATTACCACATGTGAAGTTATGACCACATAAGTTGGCGTAGACCGGCGACGACTTTGTGGTCCCAAAACTCTCTCAAAAATCAGAGAAGCAGCAGCGGCCGAGCATTAAGGATATTTATAGGACGTAACTTTACTTATTATTCTGAGCTTTCTAGCTCCGTTGGCGGAGTTGACACAGGTCAGAAAGTCAAGGTCTATGCCCACGCAGTGTTAACCACTATCATCTTTGGCTTCTGCATCACTGGTCGCGGGTTCGATTCCCCCAGGAGACAAAAATTTGTGCGACATACAGATAGGTTTCGGATGTTAGATGCATGTGGAGTTCATGTCTGAAATCCTTGCCTGTGATGGAATGCGGAATAACCTCTTAATGCTTGACTTAAAGTATCCAGACGGGTGAAGAAATATAGCGTCTAAGGTACGACGCGTCTGGTTCTGTCAATACTTGTACACCTGTCAAGGATTGTGAACAGGCGCCCGATTAAAAAGGTTGATCTTAAGAAATAGACTGATGAACATCAAAGAAGCTTACAACGTGTAAATGCAAAAGTCTTGAACTGTATCCAACTGAAAGATTACATTGACTTTTGTTTTTTTTTTATAGAAGAAATGGGCGAGACGAGCAATTCGTTAATCTTATGGCAAGTGCAACGTGTGCCCATAACAAATGGTCTGTCATCCAGACCATTTCTGTGTGTCACCACTCCGTTGACTCCGTTGTCGCAGTACCTAAGCAATTGGCTTCTGCGCTGTGGGTCGCGGGTTACAATTACCGCACGAGACTAATATTTGTACACTGTTATAATTCCAGCCAGATCTGGGTGTTCGTGCATCTGAAATTTTGTCCGTAAATCGCACCCACGCCCCAGTGCACCAAAGGGCTTCAATAAAATAAAAATATAATATTTATCAAAAAGGGAAATATGTGTCTTAAAGTCACATGACTTTGTTTTTAATGTTTTGTTTTTCTGTATTCGGTATTTAATGAACATAATAATGATTTCTTATAATTATAAATGAATTAATGTGGTTTTGAATGCAAGGATAGAAATATTTCCTATATTCCTCCTATATTCAGACATCAAAAACAGGTATTTGGGTGTTGAATAAATAATGTTTTCAGTCGGGTACCGAATCTAGAACGTTTGCTTTCTCTGTCACTTCATCGTCATCATCAACTTGTGAAAAGTTGAAGGGAGATTTGTCATAATCGGCACACTTGGCTGACGGAATTCCTATCCAAGTGTCAGACACGTGACACCTTTTAGACATTACCGGTCCGTGTTATTTTTGCCTAGATTTTTTTTACCAGATGAGTCGTTTGCTCGTTTGCCCCTCTCCTGTATAAAAAATACCCGTTAGATTTTCTACGTATTTTTCTTAGTAGACTCCAACAAATCCTATAAGGTGGCGTCGCAAATATTGCAGACTGTCTTACGCGGCCGCCACTCTCCTACGTTACATCTTCATCATCCTCATCATTTCAGCCTTTCACTAGTCGGGTAGGCAACCTCAGTTGATTTATTCAGATGTTTCAGGAAGATGTTGCTGCCCATCTCCTGGTTTTACTTTTTCCTTCTGTCGACTTTTACGACACCCATGGGATGAGATTGGGTATTATTACATTATCTTTTAAAACGCATTAAATCTGATTTTACTACTTCACGACATTTTGTGGTTATGGTTTTCTATAGCTGCTATTAAATTTATCAATACAAATTTGATAAATGCAAAAGTAACTTCTTTTGTCCCTGTCTGTTTGTTATCTTTTCACAAAATTCGGCACATACATAGCTTATATATTATACTTTTTATTCCAGAAAATCAACGAGCTGCCACGGTATTTTCAAATAACCTGAATCCACGCGGACGTCAGTCGTGGGCTTCAGCTAGTAAGGAATAATACTCGTAATGACCTACCGCAAGCATGAATACCGAAGTTTTTTCTGAATGAAAAAATTACCAATTTTGAAAACATTAAGTTAAAAAGTTACTTTTCATAATACCAGTTAATTAACCTGAACTTTGTCACGTACAATACTAAACTGCCTATACGATAAAAAATATAATAGCGCTACAATTTAAAATACACGATAATAGAACGTAGAGGGTAAAGTTGTGGATCATTTCATTTGAGCCGTATTATCTAAGTTGACCAGTACGAATGGAACAAAAAACCTTCACCTGTACTTCCGTACCTTTATTTACAAGTAATTGGTTCGCGATAAAAAAAGGGTTTGAATTAATTGATCATTCAATTAGATTCGTTGCAGTTGTATGTTAACTGACAGTTTTTGCTTTAGAAGAGACCGCACACGATTTATTTCCGATGTGTTGAAAAAATAATTTCGTTTAATGAAATAGACCGCAGTAGGGAATAAAATCAACGGATGTAAAGTTGCAAAATGTGCATATCAACAATTTAATAAGAACATAATAGTTACATTGTGATGTGGTCTTACGGGAAGTCGATGGATGCAGGTGGGTCAGGGTCGTGCTGTGTGGCAATCTATGGGAGAGGCCTATGTGCAGCAGTGAACTTGTGATGATAGATACATGACGAAATTTCTAACTTTACGCAATTGTGATTTTTGATTGCTCATAACACATAAAACATTTATTTTTTTAATTTGTACCAGTGACTAGGATAAACGTTTTTGTAATAGTCCATTTTTTTGTTGTGAATGCTTGAATGAACATATTTTTCTTTATTTTAATACGACAGTCCAGTTACTATCTCATTTGTAAGCGTTCCTATTGGACCGTTGTCTATCCAATTGGATTGTTATTTTAATTGTTAGAGGTACTACTAATATTTACTATTAATTTTTATTAGTGGTCGCCCAGTGATCGACTGTAATTCATTATTTTTTTAAGTTTGAACGTAATTGAGGTTTGAGTAATTATTTGTTGGCAACATTTTAGGATTCATTGGCGACAATAACAGGACATTATAGTTACATAATAAAATAAATAAGAAATATATTGAGTAACATAATCTGCCTCCCCGTTTCATCTCGTGGGTGCGATAAAAGTCGACTTCAAGAAATGATCGAAAAACCTGACGACCTTCGATTCATGGCGGAATAACCATCTCAGTTATGCCAGACCTAAATTGTTCAGGTTGGTGACGAGCAGCAGAGTCTAAGGTGCTTTTTTAAGTGTCTTTTTTTGTTGTTTATTGGATAAAGTGACGAAACGAGCAAAACGTTCACCTGATGGTAAGTGCAACGTCTGCCCTTAACAAATGCTGTGTCAGTCAGATCAATTCTTTGTGACATCACACTGCGCCCGTCACCCTGACACAAAAGACACGAGTGCTTAAGTCTCATATGCCTAGTGATTACGCTAGCTGTCAGTGCCCTTCAAAGCGAAACACAGTAAGGTTTGCGCACTATTGCTTCACGGCAGAATAACTGAAACTATAAACTACGTCTGGTACTACGATCGCCAATTCGTCTACAGCGATTACGCAGTCCCTTACAATTTGGGAGAGGCTTATGTCCAGCAATGGACTTTGTACAGCTGATGAAGAAGTAGACACTAACTACAGCCGAGTAAATTAATCAGATTACAAGTACAGTTAGTACATTATTGTATATCTATAATCATGCTTAGATGCTTTGGACACGTAGAGAGCAGGATGAAAGAAGATTCACTTAAAAGATTTTTGTGGAAAATGTATATGAGCATACCGATTAGGGCCGACGTATCACGATCAGATCAGCTCTAATTTTGGAAAAGTTTTGCCACAGTTGCCACGCCTGGCAGGCGGGTTGGCAACCGCAGTTTACTTGTTTAGATGTTCCAGGAAGATGCTGCTGCCTTTTCCCTCTGTCGACTTGTACGACACCGTTAGGATGAGTGTGGTAGATTCTAGTAACATATAAAGTGGTAAATGCTATTGCATTTATTGATTTACTATTTTTTGCGAGTTTGTTACAGTAGATGGTAGAATTCCTATGTAGGAATCTGGAAGTAACACCGCAGCGTCGTTACTTTTTCCTATAAAAAAGTCCCAAATACCCTCTATCTGTACTAGCTTCGGTGCCCTTCAGACCGAAATGAAGTAATGTCTATACAATACTGCTTCACTTACCTAGACGGATTTCTAGATAGGAATCCTACAACTAGACTTACGAACCGATGTCTCGTGGTGACGAGTGCAGCGCGATAGTACGGAGAACTTTACAACGGGAAGTTCTGGGTGACATCGCAAACTTTATGGGCACTTACAATCATGTGAACTCTTATTCGTCTCGTCCCAAATTATTAAAAAAAAAACTTCTTCTGTAGGAGCTCAACAACATTCTACATTTTTTATTATTTTCACAATTTTATACCACGAAATAACTCAGCTGAAAGTAAGCAAGTATGAGCAATTAAGTAATCAATGTATGCGTTAGCCCAGGTCTCCATATAAGGCAGTTGCCGGCGCATGTGCATCAGTCACCATTCAACGGATAGCATACCGCTCCAGACGGGAATGCGATGTAAACGACCGAACTTTTCTGCTCCGTCGAAATCCTAGTGGCAATGTTGCTGTTCCAATTAGCGAGACGCCATTTTTTTTATAGGATATTTTTAGTTTATTATGTAGTCTGGGTAGGAGTTTTACAATGCGACGTCTTTTGCTACTTTGTTAAATGGAGCTAACAAGTATTCGCCTGTGTTTTATGGGTCCGAATCCTAATAGCTACTAGTATTTGTGTAACTCGTTATTGATTTGCTTGCATTGCTACACCTACATCAAAATCACTTCATGAGTTGACTGAGAGAGAATTCCTTTAGGCATTAAATCCGCCTTCTGTATCTTTTTCAAAGGAAGCAATTATTGTTTAAAAAATTAAATAGTAAATAAAAATCATCTCATCTTCCCGTAGGTATTGTAAAAGTCGACAGAGGGAAAATAAAAACCATAAGATGGGCAGCAGCATCTTCCTGGAACATCTGCATAAATAAACTGCAGTTGCCAAACCGCCTGCCAAGCGTGGCAACTATGGCAAAATCCCCCCAAAATGAAAGCTACAAACTTTTGTGGCAATCTACGGGGGAGGCTTTTGTTCAGCAGTTGACTAGTGATAGGCTGAAATTATGATGATGATGATAATATATATATAAATAAATAAATACATATAATAGAAATTAAAAGTGAACAGATGATATGAAAAGAAAGAAAAGAAAAGAAGGAACCAGAAGAACTGCCGGCGGCAGAAGATTTCATAATAATCTAGTAGAGAAGACAATTGTTATTGTTCGTCGATCGTTAAGCCTTAATGATCGAACCAAAAAGATGCAATCGGTTTATATTCCGCTTGCACCATTAAAAATCGTAAATAATATTAACTATAAGCATGAGTTGTCAGTTCGTCTACCAGCATTTCATTGCAATTTCTTTGAAGGAAAATATGTATTTTTAATCTCAATTCGTTAACCTTTTATTAAAATTATTACACAATCGTTTTATATATTATATTTTATTTATAATATTTGCATCAGATAGTTACAGTACCTAAAATTATTTAATTATGAACTCTGCACAACGTAGTCCACATTAGTATTACCTTCTTTCAAAAGCTAACCACGTGTTCAGATCTTACATAATCAAAACACTAAACCTAACCTCAAAGACGTACGCTACAACCTGCGCGGACGCAATAGCGATGTTTTTGCTCGTTTCCGGGAGGAGAGCAGGACGGTTCCGCATCCGCCGGAAGCGTGCAGATGAGATTCGGCCGGGTTTTTGTGCGAGCCCCGCTTCGTCGTGCTTCCGGTAGGTACTTGACGCGTCTGATTGAAGGTGCATTTTGACCTTGGGATCGTATTTCGTTTTTGTAGGGCATCCTTTGAAATGTTCTCGTCTTGTCCTTAATGGAATACCTTGATGCTATCAAGGACTAAACGTATAGATGAAGAAATCTTAGTCTGATTTATTTAATTTGGTGGTGGGAAACGTTTGTTTAATATAATGCATAAAGGAATGTGTGCTGGTAGCGGGAACCAATTCAGATTTATTCAAAGCTATAATAAAGTCAACAAAAATATTTTTGGACTAATAATTTATATGGAAAGTAATTTGGGCGATAGATTCGCGGAATTATATATGTTTTATTTTAGTTTGATTGAAAGTTTCTTTATTCAATCAAGGATTGTTATAAGCTTCTAAAAAATCTGTGAAATCGAAATCAAATCAGTCTTTTTAATTATTGTCTGATTTTAATTATTCATCATCTTTAATTACGAAACTTGAAGGATAGTTTGTATACATTCGGCTTCTAAGGAATCAGCATATCGCTGATCGACGCAATGTGGACATAACATATGGTAAATATTCACTAAACAACTTGCGTCAGCCGATTTATTTTTTCCAGCGCCATGTGCACTACGTTCTAGATATTAAATCCAACCTTTTTTTTCTAAAAATGTCAGATTTGCATCCAAATGACATATGCCGCCTATAGAAACGCGGAAAAAATCGAAGAATATCAAAAAAATTCGGGAAAAAAAGGCTCAAGGATCGGCAGATGTACGAAAAGAAACATAGCACGTGCCATCTGCCAAATCTAAGAAGCGCGCACACATATGCGTGCGTTTTAACAAGTGGCGTACAAGAAAACGCACACTTAGACAGTCGATCTATCAAAAAAGATCGGCGCACGCGTTACGGCAGATGGTCGTCTATGATTGGTGGTTGGTGTTTGGATTTAACTTCCGCACGAAAGTATGATAAGGAATATGACTTACTACCGGTCCACTGACACTCAAGACAGACGGCCGTATAGTTTGATTTATTTATTGAAGTAGCCGTTTAGTATATTCTGCAAAATGCAGCGCGACACAATCGATGCATTGTTACTGTTATACCGTATTATACGTACTTTTGTCATTGCCTTGATAGTTATGATATACTTGATATTTCAACGGTTCTTTCTTTCTACTTCTATGCTTACATTTCATTCTCTTATTATTTTATGTAGTTATAGCATGTGGGTGTCGTAAAAGTCGATAGAGGGAAAATGAAAACCAGGAGATGGGCGGCAGCATCTTCCTGGAATATCTGAATTAATAAACTGCGGTTGCCCACAGTCCTGCCAAGCTTGGCAACTATGGCAAAATCCCTCCAAAATGACTACGTGTTTTGTGGAAATTTTTTGGGGAACGCCTATGTTCAGCAGTGGAATAGTAGAAAGGCTGAAATGATGAATGCAATATATAAAATAATCGATATGGTAAAAGAAATGATGAAACGTAAATGTACTATACTCGTATAACATAAATAAAAAAAACTATGAACTCATTCTGGGAAACCAAGAACTAAGTAAAAGTTTGCAAAATTATAAAAACATTACTACATTAGATAACGTTTGAAATAATATATTAATATTAGTTAGTAGTTTAGACAGCTTTGTAGATCACAGGTATTGAATAAGTTTCTATATAAGCGGAAATCGAACCTGTGTCACGCACCGCAGAACTCTATTGCTTAGCTACTTTGCCATCCGGGTTAAACAGTTTTTGAGAGGTCTGGATTAGCACCATTCATAAAGTTGGCAACTGTGAAAATCTGGAGTTATTCTAGAAGAATTTCAGGAGTCAGATGTTCGGCTCATCACGTTTCGTTTATTCATATCGAATCAACGAAACGTGGTGAGAGTACCTGCTCATAGACTCTTGAGTTCTTAGGACGAATTCAAGCCAAAGACAATATTTGGACAACATACGAAATTGGATCTTTAGTACTGCGTCTGTTCTCGTGTATCTGACACTGCATCCAAGACTCTTTTCAATCGTATTGCTTAATCGGATTCAAGGAGGTAGGAACGAATGAGTGCTTCTGCGGTATTTAATATTAAAAGTATCGTTAAATGCCGTTTTCATTGTTTGATGTTGCCATGTATTTCTTCTTCTTAATAGTCTTCTTCATCATCAGCTTTTTAGTAATCCACTGCTGGACATGCATGTCTCGAGAAGGGAGGAGTTGTCGTTAGCCTGACACGCCAACCACAATTCCTCTCCTCCCCATCGCCACTTCAACTAAGCTTTAAAGCTTGTGCCAGATGGTTCACGACAGTAGTCGAGTGCGGGTTCGAACCTGCGAAGTCGTGTTTCGCACTCCGTTAACCATTAGGCTATTGGCGCTTCAAGATTGTAGATTGATGGCAGTTCTTCTTACGCCACTACCACGTCACAAGACCACCTCCATTGTCAATGATGGTTTTGTGTATTGGGATAACTAGAGCGTTCGATTTCATCCATACAAATAATAGTGTTGTGATTGTCTTCGTGTTTCGGATACTGTATCCTAGGCTACCTCTGATCTTATTGCATGAGCGTTACTTCAAGCGAGGGTAGGCTGGGACAAGTGAGTGCCTCAAATACAGAGGCACTTGTGGCACAATAATATCTGCTGCATAGTTGAACTTCCGTCAGTTTTCGGAAGTTGTCGCCGTGGTCGAAGATCTGCCAGGGGAACATCACATAATTAAAAACTTAAAGTTAATATTTTTACATACAATAAACAAGGCATTGTTTCAGTAGACATCAATTAATTCGCTTGGTTTGCGCTGTGGCTGAGTGATTGAGTTCTACGGTATGGGTCGCGGGTTCGCTTAGGAAAATATTTGTATAGCAGATAGTGGTTGGTTCTGGGTGTTTGTGTAATTTATGTCTTTAAAACGCACCTACAATACGACAAGAAATCTGAAATCTGTGAGATGGAAAACATAATTAAATACATCTTAAACTATAGCCATTATAGACTAGGCATATATACTTTTCTGCAAAATTCTTTGAGACAGAATTCAAATAAATTGACACACAAATCACTGTATGGGTGTAAGGGTGCTTCTAGAAGTACTTAGAGGGTATTTTCTTAGGATATTAGAATTACAGCCTATAATTGTCCCACTGCTAAGCATGGGCTTTCTCTCATTTCTGGTTTTTGAGTCGGGAAAAGTCCGCCACGCTGCTTCAATGCGAGTTCGCGGGCTTCACATGTCTTCGAAATACTTTTACTCAAACATGCAGGTTTCCTGATGGTGTTTTCCTTCACTGCTGAGCACGTGGTAAATCAGCAGTTAAATTGACAATATTAGAGGTGCCAGCCGGGGATTGAACTCAGGTCACTGGCGTACTATAAAATTAAAGGCGTGCGCCCGGACCCTAAGTTACCACGGCTTTAAGATATTGCGGATTAGGAATTGCCATTTGTAGAAATCGACCAAATTTGAATTCGTCATTTTTAATTTAATTGTAATATATCAATAACGTATGGTAAGAATTATTATCGGAACGTTTATCGGAAATTTTTTGGATGCCCATCAAAGGTGAGCAAAGTTTCGATAGAAAAGGATGACTGATGTTTCTTGAAAATTATTATTCCTCGCTCGCATCCTTGAGAAGCCTTAGAAAAACTGTACTAAGAAAAAAATCAATAGACTTAGATTCTCATAGAAGAAAGCCTCGCTACCTGAATATGGCAGCTGCTATACTTAAATCGATCCCAGTTTGCATCTCTGTCACACACTGCCGTTAGTGAATATATTTTTCCCTTTCTCGATAAGACTTATGATCTATCGTGTAAAACGAGAACAGCCGTCTTATAGAAACGTCTTGAAGGTAGCTTTAAGAATTAAACGTTTTGAACCATTAAGTTAAAGATAATATATATATTTTTTTATTAAAAACTGAATTTTTGTTGATGTACGTTTAAAAGATGTAATCGATTCATCATTTCAGCCTACCACTGCTGAACGCAGGCCTCTTCCAAAAATTGCGACTAAAGTTTTTAGCTCTCTTTTTGGGGTATTCAGACGTGCCAGGCAGATGTTGCTGTCCATCTGGTTTTAATTTTTCCTCTGTCTGTTACTTTTACGACACCCACGGGCTGAGATGGGGTGGTGGATTCTCTTAAGCCACCACCACACGACGACTGTAATCGATCATCGAATTATAATCGCCTTTCATAAAACAGTGACAGCATGGAGGCCACGATTTCGCCTCAAAAATCATGTTACTAGAGTAATCTGGGTTCCATCCTTGGTGCCGGCACTACTAAAAATCTTTATTGCAGTGGTAAATGTTGATTTACCAT
Organism: Luehdorfia chinensis; assembly: GCA_019845155.1. Taxonomy (NCBI): domain Eukaryota; kingdom Metazoa; phylum Arthropoda; class Insecta; order Lepidoptera; family Papilionidae; genus Luehdorfia; species Luehdorfia chinensis. The sequence goes on from JAHVAK010000612.1 coordinate 2,195,554, forward strand.
GTGCTCATAAAGTAATCCCTTTAAATGTCCCACTGCTGAGCACAGGCCTCCTCTCATTTCTGAGAGGGTTTTTGGAGCCGGGAAGAGTCCGCCACGCTGCTCCAATGCGGGTTGGAGGACTACACACTCACGATGTTTTCCTTCACCGCTGAGCACTTAGTAAATTAGCACCGTAAATCGCAGAACAATTTTTGAGGTGCCGGCGAACTCAGGTCACTCGCATACTATGAAATTTAAGGGGAGCGCCCGGCTTCTGAGCTACCATGGCTCAAAAGAAAAAAGAGATTAAGTCACATTAATATTTAATGCAAATGTAAATCAATATATTTGACGGTACCTATCTAGAAGGATTCATGCAAGGATCCTTCTAGATAGAAAACACGCCTGTGTTTTGGTTTGAAGGCCCCTGATAGCTAGTGTAATTACTGGGCGTAGGAGACTTCAGAACTGATGTTTCAGAGTGACAAGCGCAGTGTAGTGCCACACAGCGTGTGTTGGTCATCATGTTATGAGTGACAGAATTTGTTATCGACAAACGTTGCATTTACCTCCAGGTAACCGATTTGGACGTCTCATAGATTATTATTAATCGTTTTATATACAAACTCTTTTATCGCAAAGTTAGTTAAGTAGTTATGCAAAATAATAAAATAAGGCCTATAAATATCTCACTGCTAAGCGTCCTCTCTTTTTTGTAGCAGGCCAGTCAATGAAGTTTACATGTCCTTAATATTTTTTATATTTCTTGGACATGATGTTTTTCTACACAATATTTATCTTTATCGCCAATTATAAGTGTTGATTAACGTACATGGTAAATTAACACTTATAAATAAAATTTATGACGTCGTTAATTTAATTTGCGGTAGGCCATTAAAGGTTACTTCACTTAATAAATAGATAGGCCTTTGAAAACTGCCAAAGAAATATTGGCCGTAAGATTCTGTTGTATGCAATAGCCAATATTTTTCATTTTTGTGCAATTCTAAGCGCAAAAAATAATGTTATACCTAATTTTCATATTGTTTGACCTTTCAGATATGCAATATTCGCGAAATAATACGCACGTGCATTTATCCTTCACTATATCAAGCGAAAAACTTTTCAATGCTACTTTTTCTTCACAAAAACATGTGTAACTTCAATCTTATGCGACGATAAATAAAGTTTAAAATACTGAACGATTTCTTAAATCAGCTGATTCCCAAGGTTTCGGCACACGTGTTCAGGTCAAATTTGCAATTTTTGAAGATTATCCTGCAAAAAATCTTTTCCTTTAAGACTGTTTGCGAAAAGAGCGTGGGAACGCGAATTGATGTTGAACCACGTGCTCGCTCGCCTTTTACGCTGCCTTACCTGAGTTTGACAAAAACTTTTTAAGAATGATTTGAAACGAGGCAAAAGGTTACGAATAGAAAATTAAAAATATTGTCGGTGACAGATTTCATGTATTCGCTCACAATATGTCCAGTTATTATTACATTTTGGTCACAATAGAAGAAATATACTCAAAAGGATTTATAATTACAGCTTAATAAGCTAATAATAATACATTGAATGAACTACTAACTTCTTTAATAATATCTTTAAGAAAACACAAATAAATATATAATAATATTTATATCAGTAAGTAACAACGTATCTAAAAAAATATCTTTACCCTTTTGAATTATAGTTCAGTGTTTAATGAACGTACATTCATAAATACATAGTCACGCCTTTTACACATATAATTTTTCATTTAGCCCACTTTTCACCCTCGCGGGAAACGAGATGTGTCGGGTAGCAAACCACGTCGTTGCCTTTTTGGTACAAGTCAAAAAATTCTTACAGCCATTGCTTTAGCACGAGCAGTATAGCGCTGTCAGCATTGCATATCATAGTGTTATTCTGCACAAATAAAGGCTGTCTGTAGAATACATTAGTCGGCTCTTACGACACCTGGGTAGGAAAGAGGTAGGTGCTATTCTACTCTGCCGTACGCCTATCGGCTTTGATGAAATTGCACCGTGCAGAATAAACGTGCAGTCACACAAATATCTCGGCTTAATATGTTCAATAAATAAGCCGTGTTTTGCCGTGCCTTAAAGTTATTTCTGAAGCCACATAAATCCTGTTAGGGCACAGCAAAATGTGGTAACTATAACTACAATATCATAAAATTAGAGATAAACAGAATCTAGACGGAAATGAGCTTAAGAATTATAATTAACATCAAGAGCATAATGTTTAAAAGTCAACACTGACAAAAAATGACATATTAAATTAAATATTTTTTATTTATATAAAATTACGCGACTTTATTCTCTTCGAAATTAGGAGTTCCTACCGATACATTTTACGATACAATAAAGTTTAAGTTAGTTTCACGATACATTTAAAAGTTATTATTACAAATTTTACAAAAATTATAGAGTAGAGCAAATTTCAGTTGTCCTGAATTACATTCGCAGGGACAGAACGACGGAGAAAACAATTTTTTTATTGGATTTTATTTAATGTAGCCAAACAAAACAAAAACAAAAATTATTTACTTTTCTTTGATAAAAAATTTCGTTTACAATATTTATTTTCTTGAAAGACATTTATGGAATACAAGTATTTTTATGGAATACAGACATATCCGCGTGAATTATTCTGAGGTTTAGGCAATAAATAAATTATTGGCTTTCGGATCTGGATGCATTGTCATCGCACCATTTCAGTTACGATGCGTTTGGCTCTTTCCCAAGTATTCTCGAAGAAACGTGACATAGGGTTCAGAAATGTGAAGACCAGTCAGTGTGACCGTGACCACGTCATCACCCCCGGCACCATGATATATCATGCACAGATGGCAACAAATTTAACGCTGTGTTCGAAATCGGCCAGGAGGATATTATCATTCCATTTATGGATCCGAAATATCGCGTTGCCACAGATCTGAAACGCACTGCTATAAAAAAACTAGCGCATCTAATCGGTCATTTCTTAAAGCAACGCTATTGTCGCGTGCCTGTAATTATTAACATGCTCTAATGTGTTACATTGTTAAATGGCGACATGTTCGAAAAAGTTAACGTTCTAGAGCAATTAGCGTAAAGAAGTACGCTGTGACACGCGATGTTACGGTTTACGTTCGTTGTGAAATAGATCTATTTGGGACAGATAGGTTGATTGAACTAAGATATTGTCGAATAAGCAATATCGATTGATCTAAGTATGTAAGTGGCTGCTGCGCATCCGGTCGCGGGTTGATTCCCGTTTGAAACTATTTATATGACCTACACATGTTAATAATTAAGAATGCATACATCATTAAGTCCATTCCTAATCCTTAATCTTACTATTATAAAAAAGCTCGACAGTTTGTATGCTTGAACGCGCTTATCGCGGAAAATACTTATCTGACTTGAAAAATTATTTTTGAACTAGACAGTCTGTTAATTGAGAAACATAATGATAATGAGATCTTTATTGAGCCATGTTATGTTGTCAGTTATTTTATCCGGGACACAACTAGTGGTCAATAAACAGTAAATTAAGAATTATAAATAAATAGTTTTTCCTGGTTGGGCTTTTAACTGCACAATTTACGTCAGTAAAGCACTTACGATGTTTCTGCTTTTATAAACATTTTTTTTTAATTATTATAATTTTTATTACAATTTTTTATTTATTTATTTTAATTTTATTTTTGTCTCTATGTATATGTCGTCAGACGCGATGACGGTAGCCTTTATTCGTGCAGAATATCACCATAATATAAATGCTGTCACTATAATGCTCGGGGGATCGCAATCAGGAGTAAGAGTTTTTTGACTCGTAGCAAAATGGCGGCGATGTGGCTCGCCACCCGCGGGGCGAAAAGTTGGCTATGGGTGTGGTCTCTCCCTTATATGGGAAAAAGATATGACTGTATGTATGTATGGAATACCAATCACTCATACTATATAATGCATAGAATTAAATAATTGATTAATCATTCTTTCCAGCAGATTTGATAAGATGCAAGATACTTTGCGCGAGGAGCAAATATAGTTCAAATCTACCTTTATCTTTTCATCACCATGGTTATACAAACACTTTTTTATGGCAGCCCTACTTATACATTATTAATAGACATTTATTGAAATGCTCCAAGTAGTCTATGGTTCATACCGTATCTACATTGTCATAATGCCACTTTATATGGTAAAAAGCACGATTCCCATAGATCACTAGAGTACCGCTTAAGATAACAATGGGTCATGCAGACGATGGCTCACGTATAGTCTTCCATTCTTTCCTCCAGTGACTCGATATCTATTGGAATACATTAAGAAGTGAACAAGGTTGAATCAATTTCTACGTTTTGGTTCCGTAGACGAGACACTTTAGTGGGTTAAATTCTATTGAGGTAATTTCATAAGCAACTAATTATCAAGGCCCTACATAAAAAGTATTCATAACCTTTTGACGACCTCCTGGTCTAGTTGACAGAGTGTCTGACTTCTATGCCGCGAGTCCTGGGTTAGAAACCAAGCCAGAGCCAACATTTGTGCCAAACACAAATTTTTGGTTTTGGTGTCTGATTGTGTTGTGATTCTCACTGTGTTTCTGACTGCATGCTAGCCTACCTCCGATCTTACAGCGTTACATCGGATTCGAGTAGTTTGGGACAAGTGGAACACTCTGTGGCTCTGTGGCTATCGTACTCCACTAAAACAGGTTATGATGATGATGATAAAGATACTACACTAACTCGAGAATTTTAGTATTTTAGGGGGCATATAGTATTGTAGGGGTGTAGCGCCTCCTTCACCCTGAGACATCAGTTCTTAAGTCTTATATGGCCTCTTATTACCCGAGCTTGCAGTGCTTTACGAACCGAAACACAGTATTGTTACTGTTACTGTGGTGGTATCAACCTAGACGGATTCCTGCACAGAAGTGCTTAAATTTCCTTTCTTAATAATTTTCTATTGCAATTTTTAATATGGTGATAGCAAAGTTGATACTTCTGTACTTATGATATACGAGTAGGATTTTTCGAAATGTAAGTACTTTTTATGTTTTGAACTAAATCCGAAACGCTCACGTATTTGTAATTTTGAACATTAAGGATCTCCATTAACAAATCCTTGTAGGGATGTCAGACAGTTAGCAGTAAATATGCTTCTCTTTTGTGTAACGGTCTTAGCATACAATAGGACAATGCAAGGACGAATTTCGTTCGGCCCATTAAAGTGCTATTAGTGCTAATGCAATACCATTTATTTTTATTCTAGCACAATTTGAAGTTAAAATTAGGTTTAAATTCGAGTGACAATGATTCAATAAAGGTCTCATGATCGTAAAGAGAGGGAACTGCATACGGTGGCGCGGTTGTCAGATACAGAGTGTCTATCTATACTGGTATCAATATCTATACTTTTGCCATATATGGCTTACATATGTAAGTCATTAAATGTAATAGCGTCATTTCTTAAATTTCTGTAATTTTCTTCTAAAAAAACTCGAAAAGGCAAAAGTACTGAAGTATCAAACTGCCACAGATTACATCATAGATGGACTCTAGGACTATCTTCGTTTGCTTTTATGGTAGTTCTTCAGATCAATCATTCTTCATATGGGATATATTGGGCTTGGTAAAGTGAAGTCGAATTGTCTTTCTATTGTGCTAATACTTCCTGTCCTGTATAATGCTCAGAAACCAACTTATTATCCAGAAGACGTCGCCGTGAACACAATTCGCCAGGAGCACGTTACCATATCGAGTGATATAAAATAAGAGTTTGAATTTAATTTAGTTGTGAAGTCTCATGTCTAAATGTAGTTCGTTATTACCTCGATCTGCTAACTATTAGCTCTTTAACGTCTGCACATTCTTCTGCTGAATTAATAGTAAATAATATTTCGTTAACATCGGGTTTCAATCTAAGCAAATAAGTTATTGATATTTTGATGACAATTTCTGTAGAAATTAAATTAAGAAATATATTCTATCTAAAGAAGTAAAATACTACATATACAAATTTTGTAATATGCGCATTCAATTACTCTAGCCTTCAGACAGTCATTATCGTAATGTTTATTTAAGTATATTTACTCATATTTCATCAACTTTTATTATACGTAATATATCGTTCATAATATGTCGTTCGTCGTTTCAGTTTATCACAAGTCCACTGTTGAACATAGGCCTCCTCCTATAATAGCCACAAAAGTTTGTAGCTCTCATTTAGGAGGAATTTCGCGATAGTTGTCACGTTTGGCAGGCGGGTTGGCAACCGCAGTTTATTTATTGAGATGTTCCAGGATGATGCTGCTGCCCATCTCCTTGTTTTTGTTTTCCCTCTGTCGACATTTACGACACCCCGGGATGGGATGGGGTGGTAGATTCTCTTAAGCCGCTACCACATATTTTTCATGTCTCGTCACTTCATCTAATAAAAAAAAACGAAATCTGAGTGCCACCACACTGCGTCCGCCACCTTGAGACATTATATGTAATTATATTGTATGTATTTTTACGATTACGTTTTAGATACGAGAAACTTGTTTTCATTTCAAATATGTAAATATTGATGAACCATCTTTTACGATCAGAATAGATACGAGCAGAAAGCTGCTACAGCGATTCACCTGATTCTAACTGAGGACTCATCAGATTTATCGTAAAGAAATAACTTGCTAAATTAATAGAAATGAAGCTTCCATGTGCGAAATATCTTTCATCACGTTTTACTTTTTAATTTATTTAATGAGGACAAAAGTAACTACATTATTGGTCGCCTCATCATTTCTAAATCGATCTTTTTTCCATTTCATCTGTTAATACTTTGGCGTATTGTACTTCGTGGTATACAAGCCACAACAAACGATTGTTGACCCAAGATCATATCGATTCTCATCGTGATCTTTATGGACCATTGTTATCCGGTGGCAGGATGCGTTTTGAGATGCAATGAAAAAAAAACATAATACATAGATACGTAACCGCGATGTAACGCAGGTTTAATAGCGCTTAATACAGGGTCTTTGTCCCCCTCAATTGTGTATTTTGGGTAAAATGATGGAACTTATTTTTCGGTACCCAAAATATCAGTAGGTACCGGCAAAGCCTAATAATACACGTATTCGTATAAATCGCGACCGCGATTTCGTTTGCTTGGAAGTTATAGTTCATTTTAACAACCTTAAGAAAAAATAAAACGAAATCAGACTTATTTATTTACACGGTTATTTGTACTTTATGCAACATCATTTCGATGATGTATTTGCAATTAGCCTTTTTGGCTTTTACAGCTTCATCGGATACTGTGCTCACGGGCCAGGGGCCCGCGTGCCAGGTTTTATTTGACTCAAACATAAATACTTAAATAAACTCATACAAAAACCTCGTAATTCGGGCTGTGTCGCATTCGCTGCGTGCTTGCGCGATTTCGAATATCTTATGATTTTAAGTCGTCTAATGACCGTCCGAGGGAGGCTGCGGGCCTCCATTCGGACTGTCGACTTGTGTGTCGGTAACTCTGGGCGGACAGAACCGCCCTGGAACTGCGAACCGCCCTGGAACACTTTACGCAAATGTCACGTTCATAGCCTATGTTATTTTTTAAAGATATGTATCCGTTCAAGTAGACAAGATACCATATCAATTATAAAAGATCATTGATACATTCATTTTAAAGGTACTTTACACAACGTTGTTTTGCAAATGTAATAATTATTACAGCGTTTGCATAAATTTTACGATATACGGAATAACTATGTGTATTTTTAATTTAGTATTATTCGAAATGGTGACTCGCCATTGGTCGGAAGCTACGATATCTTCTAGGCTTTTTCCTTAATAGACTTCCTTCGATACCCACGCCATTAGACGATGGTAGTGGATTTTCTTACGCCGCACCACCCCACCATTTTATGATTTATGTTTTTAAGTTTTTTTTTTTTATTAGAAAAAGTAACGAGATGAGCATAAGTTCATCTGCTGGAAAGTACAACGTCTGCCCATAACAAATGGTGTGTCATCTAGAACATTTCCGAGTGGCACCACACCCTGAGACATAAGTTCTTAAGTCTCATATACCCATTCCCAGCCCACTAGCTCTCACAAGTTAGTCTGCTGAGAAACAGTAGTGGGCAAACATTACCGAGTTCCGGTTTTAAGGGCACTGAGAGCTAGTGTTATCACTGAAAATAGGAGTTCACTTTTTCTTTACTTTTTATTTATGAGTTGGAGACTTAAGAACTGATGTCTCAAGGTGACGGGCGCAGTGTGGTGCCACGAAGATTTCCGTTTTTTTATTAGATAAAGTGACGAGACGAGCAAAACGTTCACCTGATGGCAAGTGCATCTGTCTGCCTATTACAAATGCTGTTTTACCCAGAACATTACTGTATGACACCACACTGCAGTCGTCACTTTAAGACATCAGTTCTTAAGTCACACATGCCCAATGATTAAGATAGCTCTGAGTGCCCTTCAGAATAACTGGATCTGCATGGTGGTAGGATTCCTGCACAGGAATCCTACCACCCGTTTTTACTTTGTTATTGTGTTGATTAATATACATTCAAAAAGTCTTATATTTCACTTGCTGTGCACTCTTATTAGTATGAAGTATCGCAGAGGCTGCATTATTTTTTCAGATAATACTCTTTGAACACTTATATCTGGCATCTTAGTTTCGAAGACAGCTGCCGAACATCGCGTTTCGCGCACAACAGGCGCGTCCTATTTTTAAAATGTTCGAAACACAAGAGAAGCACCAGATGCAGGTGGCAGGTACCAAAACAGCCAGCATCATGTTGCAAATTGTACTACCCAGTCAAATATAAAGAACCACGGTTTAAATGTATCTACATAATAAACATAGTACATTCTAACCTGGTCGGGTAGCACCGAAAACCACAGCTTTGTGACGACAGATGCGAGGCACCGGCACGAGGAAGCCTAACAAAAAGCGAGCACGTGCTACAAAAAAAATGGCATGCGGGTACAAGTAGTCTTTGCATATTGCACCTTTCGGAGAAAAAAAAAGATTTCGGCATAGAGATGTCATAGAGTGGCGTGTGCTCCCGATATTTGTTTAGATTTTTTTCCCTTTAAAGCTATTTCAAAACTCTCCGTAAGCAAAGCAATGTGTAAGATTCGCATAATAGCAATTTAGTAACATTAACTAAAATGTAAAGAGTCTCAAAATTCTAATAAATTAATTTTCATTGCGTATAAGTGGCATTTACTTAGTACGGTTTACTATCTATATAATTAACTATAAGTTGATACGTCGCTTGTTTCGAAATCCTATCTGCATCGATAATACGTAGTCAAAGACAAACGCGTGGCCTAAAGGTAATGAAACTGACTTCTACGCCGCAGGTCCTGGGATAGAAGCCCAGCCAGAGCTAAAGTTTGTGCAAAAACTGTACAAATTGTTTCTCTTCGAGTCTGGTTGTGTTGTGCATGTCAAATGTATGGCTGTAAAATGCACCCAAGAAACTGGAGACATCCTAGTAAGGGGTGTTGTTTTTACCACGTTTTTATTAACTCGCTTTCGAGTGTCTCTTTGGGTCAAATTAATTATTTTAAACTTCCCGTGGAGCTAGACTTGAAAATTTAAACATAGCTTAGAACTGGATGGCAATTCATTATTAACTCGCTTTCTTGTTAATCTGTCTAGTTGTCTTTTGAGTACACATTTTGCAATTGATTATAAACTAACTTTATACTTTTAGACCGTTTTAAAAACGTGATAAATAAAAGAAGGAAAGAAAAAGAATAAGAATACCGACATTATAGAATATAGCAGACATTATAGAAACAGTCTTAAATGTTCATCGCCTTCAACAATACGGATCAGACAACACAGCTGCTGCATACTTTTTAAATCTCGTAACAGTATTTTACAAACGTTTACGAATTGAAAGCCGTGAAATGAAGGTTCGGAGCAGCGACACGCTAGGCAGCTGTAAGAGCATGCATTTAGGTCGACTTAGCGTGTTATGTAACAGCGCGTTTTGTAATGACGTTCCTCGAATACTTTACGAATTCACGTTCTCTTCGATACCTTCGATTAGCATTAGTTCGCTATTCCATATAAGGACTGTTAAAAATAGCTCTGTTGCGTTATCTTCTTCTGTGGAATGGTAAAGCAAACTTAAATACATGGTGACGTATTGTTTTTTTTTAGAAGAAAGTGAAGAGACGAACAAAACGTTCACCTGCTAGGAAGTGCCAACGTCTGCCCATAACAAATGTATCACCCAGAACATTCCTGTGTAGCACCACACTGCGCCCGTCACGCTTAGACGTCAGTACTTAAGTTTCATATGCCTCGTAATTACGCTTCCTGCATAGAAATCCTGCCACCACCTATAATCGCAGTAAACCTTTAGCTAAGTCATGTAAGAATGCAAAGCGAAAGACGACTACGTGGTCTGAAGGTTACAGTATCTTCTCCTGCACGTCCAGGGTTCCAATTCAAATAATTAGTTTTCGGGTCTGATTGTGCTGTGCATGTGAAATGTATGTCTGTAAAACGCACCCACGACACAGTGGAAATGCTAGTATGGGGACCCGTTTTATGAAATAAAATGCGGTGGTAAGATTCCAATGCACGAGTCCCCTTATGTAGGGACCACTGCAGTGCCAGTTATTCAACCGTCAAGCAGTGGTTCGTTTGGAAGGGCACTGAAGGTAGTTTAATAACAGGGCATATTTAGGAACCGATCTATAATGGTGACGAGAGCAGTAAAACGAAAAGTGGATGACTTTGGCTTGCTTGATTGTCTCGTCACTTACTTCTATATAAAAGCCGGAGTATTTGTTCAAAACACAAGTAAAGGTTTTTTGGGGTACATATGATGTGTTCGCTTATCTCGTGTTTCTTCTGCATCTGAGTCATTATTCAATCTTATTACATAAGTGTAACATCGATTACAGAAAGGTCAAAATGAGTGAGTGCTTCCCTGTTTGCCTAAATATTTACGGCACTATACATTTCCCGCTGGTAGGATTCCTATGTAGGAATCCGTCTAGGTAGGTATCACCGCAGGGTCAGTTACTCTGCCGTGAAGCAGTAGTGTACAAACACTGCTGTATTTCTGCCACTGAGAACTAGCACTGAGGACATATCACACTTAAGAATTAATGTGTCAGGGTGACGAGCGCAATGTGGTGCCACACTCAAATGTTCAGGGTGACACAGCATTTGCTGTGAACGTTTTGTTCGTTTCGTCATTAATTCCAATAAAAAAAGATATCTTGAGAAGATGATAACATCTGTTTATAAAGAAGTCACCGTGGTCCAAATAGGCCATAAAGTTATCAGTGTGACTTACGTATATAAATCTTAAAGACTACATTTTAAGCGATTAAAAATTTTCATTATTGTAAAATATGCTTTCCGTTTCCAACTACATGAGAAAAAAAAAGCGCACCCATAACTATACCAAATGTCCCAAATTAATTTTAATTTTTTATTCAAGAAACCACTTTAAATTTAACTACGGAGAACGAGTATAAAGAAACCGCATTCTGTCCAATAATCTTAATGTTAAGTCTCAATATTAGAAACGGAACAAATTAATTAGATCTCATTAGGAAGAATTATAATTAAGATGAGCGTTAGCACTTTTCTACTGATTAGGGGTATGTACACGAAACAATTATATTTAATCTCAAATCGTTAAATATATCACATATAAGTATTAATTATGTAGTCTAATTATTTATAGTTATGTAATATTATCCAAAGATGTTTAGATCATTACGGAAGTGAGTCTCCTGTATCACTTGTTATGTACGCACGTGTCAACTTGTGTGGCGACCACCCACCGTCACCACCACAGCATCACTATCTGCTATCACTATCACGTGTTTGTAAACAAAGGGTTGCGTTCAACCCCTATTAGATACAATGATGATAGTTTTGTAGTTGAGAGGCGAATCCCTTTATTTAACAATAATTTAAGAAGCTCCAAATCATACGGGAAATCCTCCCAACTTGGTAGGATTCAGCGGTGGTCTATTTGAAGGACGATTAGATAATAATAACGACTAACTGTAGAAAACTTTCTCTAATATAAGTTTATATCTCTTAACGTTATTTCTCCTTATTTTATTAGAACTTCGACCACGTAAAGATTTCCGACCATGGCGACAACTTCCGAATACTGTCGGAATCTATCAACTTCGCAGGAGATATTGTAGTGCCACAAGGGTGATGCAGATGACGCAGATGAACTTTCTCGTCTAAAGTCGGTTAGGTTAGGTTAACCTACTTGCGAATAATATAACGCTCATGAGATAAGATTGGGGGAAGGCTCGGATGTAGTTTCAGAGTTTGTGTCTTTGCACAAATGTTGATTCCGGCTGGGATTCGAACTAAGGGCGCGCGGTTCCAGATACTCTAGCACTACGCCACGCGCTCGTCATTATTTTTATAGTTTCTTGAGAACTGTACGTATATGAGGTACTTCGCCTCTGTATTCCTTACTTAATTTCATTCTACGTATCAGTTTGCATGTTTCCTTATAAATTATAAATTATGTTAATTTATATTTAAAATTACTATCAGTTACAGTAGACCCTAATACATTACAGTATATTCATTTGCTCTGCGCTAACAGGTAGTGGCTTAGCGCAATTTAAAAGTTATGAGGTACTCAACCAAGTCATGTTATGCTGACGACGCGATGTTTGCTAATTTACGTACTTTAATAATTTAAAGTTAAAGCTTTTATCATAAAGGATCTGTTAAATCCCAGGGTAAAATAGTAGACAGATAATTAAACAACCACACCAGGTTATCTTGTTGAACCTAGTTGAAGACTTTTGAATATTAATTGATGTATCTCTTCTAGCTGTTTAGATTTTGTATAGAAATGTGTGAACGTGGCACTACCATGACTGACGTGACATTGTCCGAATTCTATTAAGAGATCCCAAAATTAAAAGAAGAGGAAGAATGTGTGAACGCCATCAATCAGACGCGTCGGACGTTGTGATACCTTTAGTGACGAGGCGAGCAAACCGTTCATCTGGTGATAAGTGCAACGTCTGCCCTAAACAAATGCCGTGTCACTCAGAACATTGTGAACTATTTGGCACCACATTGCGTGATACCATATATGCACACTCCTGCTTCACGGCAGAATAACTGACTTAGGTGACTAGTGAAAACTTATTATGATTTTAATTACCTACGTAGGTGGGATCGCTATGGGGAGAAAGTATTTTTGACTCGTACGAAAAAGACGGCGACGTGGTTCGCCCTGGTTCGCACGTCTTTCCTGCCAGGGTGAAAAGTGGGTTACGTGAGTGGCCTCTGCCTACACCTAATATGGGACAAAGGCGTGACTGTATTTATGTATGTACAAATGTGAAAAGCCGTGGTAGCTCTGACGCCAGAACGGCTGTAGCTCAAGGGAAGGCCGTTCGCCTAAAATATAGTAGTACGTAGTGACCTGAGTTTTATCCCCGTTGCCGGCAAATCTTAAATACAACTTTATGTGATGATTTACTGCGTGCTCAGCGGTGAAGGAAAACGTCGTGAGGAAACCTGCATGCCTGACATAAAAATCATTTGAGGGCTTGTGGAGTTTTTTTTATCTATACAGATGTTCGAGGAAGATGCTCCTGCCTATTTTCGGGTTTTAATTTTCTCTCTATCGACTTTTACGATACCCACTATATATATATATATATATATATATATATATATATACACACAATAGATGTCTTGGTAGAAGATTCTCTTAAGCCACCACACGGCACAGCTATTAAATTTAACCATGTGAAGTTTGCCATCCCGTATTGGAGCAGTGTGGCGGACTCTTCCCGGCTCCAAAATCCTCTCAAAAATTAGAGGCCTGTGCTTTACGGTGGGACATTTACAGGCTGTTAATTTACTTTTTTACCTATACCCATTAATAAGTGAGTCCGGTTGGTGCAGCGGCTATGAGATGGCAGCTGCACTACAGTCCGAGGGTTGGATACCAGCTCGGAACATATATGTTAAAAGTCTATAGATAGTTGTTCTAAGTCTCGATGATTGTGCAATTTATGTCGTAGAGAAATCCTAGTGTTAGCTTGTTAAAAATTCATCGTTTTCTTAAAAATGTAATGGTTTTGATGACCGTGTGGCCTAGTGGTCAAAGAATCTCACTTCTATGGCACCCTTGGTTCGAATCCCAGCTGGAGATATTTGTGCAAAACACACATTGTTGGTGTTCGGCTCTGATTGTATTGTGCATGTGAAATTTATGTCTGTAAAACGCACCTATGACATCGTGGCACACATGCTCTAAAGTAATTTTTAAGCGTTCTATATCTAATCTTCTACAGATTTATATGGAGTAATTCTGAACTAAAAATGATAATTATTATTATTTTCGGCTGGTTATTATTTTATTATTATTATAATATGATCCTAGTGTGGGGCTTCGAATATTAAAAAAGCGAACTTACGAACACCAACGGAAAAAGTTTTTTTTAATCAACAATTATGCGCTATTAAATAAATGTGAAATTAAGTTTATAAATATACTACTAAAATTGTAAACAGCCCACGTTAAAGTAGGTTAAAATAATTCGAAAATTACGGGCAACATTGTCGTAAATATCGTGGCATTAACAGGTTATGACGTCACTGGCAGCTGTGCATGAGCACTAGTTGTAGGAGAGGGGGTGGCGTACCCCCCGTGAAGGTCCTCATTCCACTGTCAAGGACCGTCCATACAGTGGACAACTTTTAATTATCGATTTAACCGACCGCATTCGTTCCTACCGATTTCGCACAATTTAAACTGTCAATGCGACAATAAGCAATTTCACATACACGTTATTTTTTTTAAAAATAAATTTAGTCAAAGTGAACGAGACAAGGAAATCGTTCACGTGTTGGTAAGTGCAACGACTGCCCATAACAAATGCTGTGACCAGAACATTTTTGCACAACACTGCGCTTATCAAAAGATACATCAGATCCTACAAACAGAAACATAGTAATGTCTGCACACACACTCACACATGGAAAATGTTACTGTGTTAACACGAAATATTTACTAATTACTTATCTAAGCCGTGGTAGCTCAGGGGCTAGGCGCTCGTTTTAAATTTCATAGTACGCGAGTGACCTGGGTTCGATTCCCGGTGCCGGCACCACTAAAATTGTTAATTGCAATTTTAAGTGGTGATTTACCACGTGCTCGGCGGTGAAGGAAAACATCGTGAGGAAACCTGCATGTCTGAGAAATAAAAGAATGTTTCGAAGGCATGTGCAGTCCGCCAACCCGCATTGGAGCAGTGTGGCGGATTCTTCCTAGCTCCAAAACCCTCTCAGAAATGAGAGGAGGCCTGTGCTCAGCAGTGAGACATTTATAGGATGAAACTACTTATCTAATAGATAACGGAGTGAGAAAGCACTACTAAGTCTGTTTATTTTTACACGACCGAAATTATTTTGTAAAAGGTAGTTTAAACATTGACGATTTTCGTTGTTTTATTCTTGGTCTTAATGATTAATTACAGCGCACGACGACCGCAAAAAGACGAGTCCCGTTACATTCCGTACAGGTGTGAGCAGACCACGCGTTGCACGCTTTGAGCCTCGCTTATAGCGGTATCAACCGTGAAATAAGCTCTATGGCCATGCATCGGACGTACAACATAACGTACCTGTTTATATAAACTACGACTATGTAAATTAAGCAGCTGGTGTTTTGCTATGATAAATAAACTTATAGAAATTGTATGATGACATTTTGGAATACTAAGTAATAAGGTGTTTTGAATGAATATATTTAGTTCTCTACTAGTGTTGCCAGGTCCAGTGTATCAAATTTCGGGAAGGAAGGTGAAAATAATCGGGAATTTGGTTTTCAAATCGGGACAGATACAATAGCTACACAAAAAAACAGCATTTTGTGAATAACGTTATAAATAAACGGTCAGTTTTTTTAATTGCTATGTTTCCATTGGTTAGGACAAGATACAAAACAAATAAAACTAACTAGATAATTTAGAGGTTAGTGAAAAATCGGGACATTTGGCGGTGTCCCGATTAAGGGTGAATCGGGACGTGTAGCCAGACCCCTGAAAATCGGGACGTCCCGCGCAAATCGGGACTCCTGGCAACACTATTCCCTACTCAGGTTGTGGATGAACCAGGAACTTGTGGCAGCATCTCTTACGCTAAATTGTTTCTTCTGCTTCATCCGCACGTGAATGGATGAGTGACTTAATTTTTTCTAGTTATATAAGTTATTTCGTCAATAAACTAATGGACGGAACGACAAGTTAATACAGACAAACTAAAAATGTTTGAGTTATTAAATCTAATTCAAGCAACTAGTGATCTATATCTATAGGTGGTACTAGTAACTTAAAAAAAATGTTGATGATTTTCTCCTGTAACGTGGGAGGCACTTGCATATATTTTACACAGGCATATATTTCACATGCACAACACAACCAGACCCGAAAACCAACAACTTGTGTTTTGCACAAATGTTGGCTGCGAATGGGATTCAATTCCAGGCAACGTAGAAGTCTGGTACGCTAACCACTAGGAGACCACCACCATTTAGCTCGTAGAACCGATAACCGTTGGGGTAGGTTCTCGAGTCGTAACTAGATGGAGCAACGACCTGCACGGTTTTGCAGGATGGCGATGGATGCAGGTGGCTCAGTTCCGTGTTTGGTGGCAATCTATGGGGGAGGCCTATGTTCAACAGTAGACTATGATAGGTTGAAATGATGATGATGGTGAAATAAAAGTCTGTAGATTTGTTAGTACGTGTTGTTTTTAACACAACTTTTATAAATACTACACTAATTCACTGGACATAGCCGGGGCTTCATGAGACGAGAGTCCCACCTGTCCTCTAGTGCTTACATAACATACTATTACATATATACTGTTAGTATTAGAACCTAGACTCGATAGTAACCAGATGCTCCGCTTTCTTTATATTGCTCTGAAATCATCTGTACCAATCATCAATTATAAATGGTTACGTATAATTTTGTAGTCTGCAGTCTGACTCATGATGGATAATGTTATGTAAATATTTATCCGCAAGCGTAAGCGAACGTCAACTCCTCATTTAATGTCTTTTAAATAATTTCGTCGTTTCACCCTATTCATATATCACAAGTCCACGGCTGATAATTACTTAAATAATCACTACTGTAATTACTCGGCATATGAGACTTAAGAAATGCTGCCTCAGAGTGACGGCACAGAAATGTTCTGGGCGACAGCGTTTGTTATGGGCAGACGTTGCACTTACCATTAGATGAACGTTTTCTGCTCACGTTCTCGTTTCGTTTCATCTCCTATAAAAAAATGTATATGATTCGGTTGGCTATCTAACCTTTTTAAAAAGAATACAGCCGATACAAGCCGTTGTTAAAACATTTGTTTATTTAGCTTAAGTAGGGATTCGGTTTGTGCTCGAATCCCACTAATTTCGTGTCTCTGAGATTAAATCTGTACTTTCTTTCGATCATAACGATGAGACTTTTTATCATCTACGTAGGAGTCGCATCGATATAAATAAAAAGTGATGTCCGCTTTTGCGACATCGATTACAGTTACTTCTTCCGGTCTGTGCTCTAATCATCTGATACAAAATCGAAAGCGGCAAAAATAACAATATCATCAAATTATAAACAGAGAGCTCAGTTAGCGCCTATCGACCAAACAATAAATGCTCTTCTCTCCCTTTCTTTTTTTTTAGATATAAACTATATAATTTATTAATGTTTGTAACTTTGTTTACAAGAAAATTGTATTAGTAGATTGCTGCTAGAAAAAAGGTATTGAGATTTAACGATCGCCAGTGTTCATTTATATTTTTGATTCCCCCCTCAATCATTTGTCTTTTTTTACGCAGACGTTTCTTACGGCATTAGAGCTCTATTCTTATGACTTTGAGCATGAGCTGGCGAAAGTAAACTTTAAAATGCATTATACGTCACTGTTCCGTGAGGATTTCGTTTTACACATAATAGTTGTTCACAAAGAAAACCGGTAAGCAGGCAAACAATCCTCTAAAAATAAGTCTAAGGATTTAGTAGCGATGTCATTAATTGTTGGCCAGATTCACCCATCGCACAGACATCTGCTCCTAGTTTTTAAATCCCACCTTCGAAAAAAGTCTTTATAGCAAAAAAGAGACGTTAACCCTTTTAGTGTTCTATATTTCATATTGTATAGAAGATGGTTGTTAAATTGAAGGCAATAGGGAGCATTTTCAGAATTACAAATATTATTATAAAAAAATATATAGTATTTTTTTTTTAGTTTAGGTAGGTACAACATGTCTGCAGTAGTACACCGCAGTGCCAGTTATTGTACTATTACCAGTTCACATTACCGTTTCGCTCTGAAGGGCACTGTTATCTAGTGTAATTATTGATCATACGGGACTTAAGAACTGATGAGACGACCGCAGTTTAGTGCCACACAGAAATGTTCTGAGGGACACGACATTTTCGTTATGGGTAGACGTTGCACTTACCATCACATTTGCTTGTCTTAAAACTATATTTCAATGCAACTAAATATGGTAAATTTATATGGTTTCGATTTTTGTTAGCAAAACTGGAAGCATCTGATTGTCTGTCTGAATGTGTATAACTAGAAACTGTAGGTGCCGTAACAGTTAACTAAATGAAATGCCTGCAAAATCCCTGCTTCAGAAAGCTAAGAGGCAAAAGAAGCATCTAGAAAAGAATCAGAAAAAGTGTAGACCGGTGACGGGCAGTAGCGTCTAACCGCTTAATATTTTGGGAGAAGCCAATGTAGTAGCAGCAGTCTAGCAGCGGCTTCTTATTAGACTGATGATGAAGATGATGATGATGATGATGAACCCCGGGTCACTACGTATGTTTCATCGTAATATCTGAAGTATCAGAATGTTCTCAGTGATTGATTGTGGACTTTTTCACTGATATTAAAAATAAATTTATTTGCTGTATGACTAACACAACAGCGTGACACTCCTAAGAAATATTGTTCCGAATCATCAAATGACTCTAAAGCTATTTCCTGTGTGATAACTATTCTTACCACTCACACGTTCCTAGATGAAATAATAATGTATAAATAGAATTTATTTTGGTTGTAAAACTAATACGGTCATTTACCTTTGGACCTCGTAAGTATGTTCTGATTCTATAAAAGCTCAGCGGCTCTTTCATCGTTTTATTTTAACAAGGAAACGATTTTCTTGTCTAAATTATAACCAAGACTCGATTTTATGGAGCAATTAAGGAAGGACGCGTAGTATGTATATTTGAAAATCTGTTTGATTACTAGCGTATTCAGTCACGATTCTACGATCTTACAGTCTTTTCTGAATTTCAAAAGATTATAGTAGACGTTATAGTTGACGAACACGTCGCCTAGTATTCTATCTGATTCTAGCTGATGTCTCCGGGCGACGAGCAGTGTTGTGCCACAGAAATGTTGTGTAAGATTCCGATGCATGAATGCGTCTAGGTAGATACACTACCGCAATGCGAATTATTCTACCAGGACCGGCCGCTTCTTAGGGGGACAGATGTAGTATGGTGCCAATTAGAAATGTTCTGGATGACACACAATTTGTTATGGGGAGGCGTTGCACTTACTATTAGGTTGCGTTTTGCTCGTCTCGTTACTTGATCCAATAAAAAAATACCAACAAACAAAAACAACGCTCTCGTACAATGTACAACATTTCGTTTTTCCAACACAATGCATCACCTTACGCCTTGGGAATATATAACAATATAATATACAAGTCAGAAAATCGTTCCGCGACCCGAAAGTCATTAATACTGGATTCACCTGCCTTTCGCATCAGCCATATTTTTTCCACATGCAAGGTGTATCGACCGATTTGAATTTTGGCCATTAGAATTCGACTATCGAATCCGTTGATTTATTTTTTTAAGATATAACGGTAATTGACAACGTGTTAACGCTCATAACGATAACAAATCTTATGCTTAACTATTTAAAAGCCTATTAAACTTTTAAATGACCCGCCGCATTCTACCTCAGTATGTTTGAAGCTTGCATTACGTGGCACCTGCACTCTAATCGGGGTGAACAAGATATAAAAGAAAGTGTGTCATATATAAAATATGCAGATACTCATAAAAGTTTTGTATATCTTCAAATATGTAATTCCTCCGTAGACCTCCCGTGACCAAGGGTGCTGTAAAGCACTCAAAACGTCGGGCTATAAATAGTTTAAAATTGAACGCGATAAAATCCGCAAAAAATCGTTTTATTAAATTAGTAATTATTTTAAAGATGCAAAACAAAAGGAAAAATATATACAGTTATGCTTTGTTTTGTAATAACGTTTTTTTATTGAAGATGGTCCCGAAACGAGTAAGTTAAAAGAGTAAGTTAAAGTGGTTCACTTTATGTTAAGTGCAGGGTCCGGCGAAAGAAACATGAAGTATTTTTTTTATTTGATGAAGTTCACCTGATGGTGAGTGCAACGTCTACACGTTGTATATGCTGTGCCACCCAGAATATTTTTGTATGACACCACACTGCGCCCGTCACCCTGAGACGTCAGATCATAAGTCTCATATGCCCAAGGATTACGCTAGCTCTCAGTAAAAAAAGTAAAGTTTCAGCCTATAAATGTCCCACTACTGAGGGTTTTGGAACTAGGAAGAATCCGCCACGCTGCTCCAATGCGGGTTGGCGGACTTCACATGTCTTCGAAATATTTTTTTATTCTTCAGACATGCAGGTTTCCTCACGATGTTTTCCTTCACCGCCGAGCACGTGGTAAATCAGTACTTAAAATTGCAATTAACAATTTTAGTGGTGCCGGCACCGGGAATCGAACCCAGGTCACTCGCGTACTATGAAATATAAAGCGAGCGCCTAGCCCCTGAGCTACCACGGCTCTCAGTGCCCTGCAAATAATATTGATTTGTTGTAAGGCTATTGTGATAAGAAAGAAGGAAGAGTTAGCTGTCAACGGAAGTGACCCAGATCAATCACAGCTAACTAAACCCGAAAAACAGTAATTTTTATGTTGTCAAATGTTGGTTTCAGATGAGATCCAAACTAGAACCGAAAACTTTACAGACAGGTCACTTTTCGTTGGGTCGATAACTAAATTCACAGAAGATTAATCCTGCGACCAGTATCTCCCAAAATTAACCGGGCCATTAAATAGAGTCTCAAGTAAAACAATGTCGGACTGTATTTTATACCCTCTTAATATAAGAGATGACCTGTAGACTCGCAAAAGGACGTCATTAGGCGACTGTTGGCATATCATTAAAAATAAATAAAAATGCTGATTTTATCTGTAAAGGAAATCATAAATTGATGAATATATTACCTGTCAAAAGCAAGTGCACGTAATAGGTTGATGTCGCGTATGTAAATGATTTTAATTGATTGTTATGAATTTGATAAACTATGTTATACTAGTTATATAATATTCTGCATTGCAGAAATGAACGTCGAAAACTAATAACAGAAAGACACTAAGGATTACTTCCGCATTTATAATATTAGTATGGATTCGGTGGAAAAGTAAATTTGACGTTTAAAATAACATGATGTCTTTAGTCTTTGAACGTCTGGTAAAAAAAATTTCAGGAAAAAAGTAAATAAAAAGTAAAGTAACGGCCTATAAATGTCTCATTGCTGAGCACAGGCATCCTCCCATTTCTGAGAGGGTTTTGGAGCCGGGAATAGTCCGCCACGCTGCTCCAATACGGGTCGGCGGACTTCACATGTCCCAGAAATATTTCTATTCATCGGATATGCAGGTTTCCTCACGGTGTTTTCCTTCACCGCGGAGCGTAATCGCTGAGGTAAATCAGCATTTAAAATTGTAAAATACATTTAGGGGATCGAACTCTGGTTACTCGCGTAATATGAAATTAAAAGCGAGCATCCGGCCCCTGAGATACCACGGCTCCGACTTTCAGAAAATCTAATTTTATTTGACCCAATTTGATATCCTTCTTGACAATTTAGACCACGGCAATGTCTCCTTCTTAACAACAATTTCTGCGGTTGATAAATGTTTGCTGACATAAATATTATCGCAAACGCAAGGAAGTACTCACTCGTCTGCACCTCCCCGTACTAAAGCTTAAGGTCGTAGGAAAGTGGAGATATAGTGTTAGAGATACATGATTATCAAAATGTGAAAATGGACTGGAAAACTTCTTCTAATTCGGCTAAGATTCTAACCGAGAACCACTCTGGTGTGACACGTAATTTATGATACAAATGCAAATATGGTATATTTTTGTAACGTAATACATATTTTATTTTGTTATTCTTAAAGTTTCAAAACAAAGTTAAAATATATACAACTTATTAACATGCACAGTATTGGTTTCGTCGTGTGGTGGCAGCGTAAGAAAATCTGCTACCCCATCTCGTCCCGTCAGTGTCGTAGGGGTCTTCATGACTTCCGACAGCTCAAAATAGGTTCCTCTACTGAGCACGCCAAGCTTTTTAGTCAATTTGGCCTTTCCTTCCAAGTGACCGCGAAACTGAACGTCACTCGATATGTCAAGGCTAAAGATTCCGATACTGGCTAGGGGATCGAGGGGAGAGCTCCCAAAATGAAGAGAGATGGCAAAAGGTTTCTTGAAAAAGATTTAATTATCTTAGTGTGATTATTATTCTAAGTTTCTAGAAGGAATTAATATATAATAAAATATTACAGAAACAATTGTTTTCATCGTCATATAAAACTCATTCTAAAAAGAAAGTAGCTATTATTCATTATCACCAAATATATAATAATACAGATCGAAGAATCAAAGAGTAATGAGACACTTTATTACTCTATTCATCGCATTGTTCCATTAACAATTATTGTAATGGAAAGTGGCATTAATGAATTGATTTCAAAGCGCTTACGCTGTCAAATTCAATGGACGGACCTATTCAATGCTTTCCATTGTCACCTGCTTTGAAAAATAACTCAAATCTTAACGAGTATTATTAATCTAGCGCATAATACTCGTAATTGACACAATTTATAATAAAAGATAAGTCTCCGGATCCGTATAAGAAAATATGGGAGTATATTTTTAATGATTGCTTATATTAACGCAAATACTATTCATGGAATAAAGAACGAAATTGACGTTTTTTATCGTGTAAAGTTATATCGGTAATAAAACGTATAAGTGTAGTAATAATATTTAAAGTAAAAATAATTTAAATAGTGGAAACTATCTCTATAAAATAATTTCTGTTTATCGTATTGTTTTTCTAGATCATAAAAAATGTATCACTCTAATGGTTAAAACTAAACTTCAAAAAACTTTCGTCGAATTGTCTTATCATTTCCCGCTAAAAAGTGGAAATAACAAAACTATATTGCATGCAATATTTTATCGTAGATAATGTAATATTCAATTAATACTGCGTGCTTTATAAATAGTATTTAGTATCATATAAAAAGCCATGTTACTATAACAATTACACGTCTCGCGCTCACTTTACATTACCTGTGATCGCATAGCCTAAATGTTTGTTTGTGAAGAGTTAGTGTTTTGCGGTGCGTACTTGTCGAGGCAATATGGCGGCAGGGGCAGGTGATCAGTGGGGCAGCTGCGTTCAGCCAAGGTTAGGTACCCCTCCCCTCGCTCGGACCCCAGAACATCAAGCGATAGTGTTGTGCTACGCGTGTTTGTTTTTTTAATTGTTAAATGAGTTAAAGTTTTATGTTTAAGGTTTATTGAAATTGGAACGAAATGGACTTAACTTTCAAAAGCGACTTGAAGCGACAATTTTCTTTTTATTTTTATCAAGTATTTCCATATTGCAGTGCTCCATAATTTTGTTTTGTTTATTTTAACAATATACGTTCTTTTGTTGTTATAAGCCAACATCACAGTAACCAATTGTAACAAAAACGACAACAGTGACAACAAAGGTATGAAAATAATTCCAAAATAAAGTTTATTAATTTTTGAATTAATATTAAATGAAGTATGCTAATCATTTTTTTGATCATATTTTGATTTAATAAATATTTAATTACTTGCAGGCTTCTTTGAATGCCATATTTATTTTCAATTAAATTAGGTTATTTCCGTATTAAGGTAACGCGGCTAGGTAACTATGCTCCATTCTTACACTGTCATAGGAGGCCCGCAGGTGCTTAAAGCCTTAAAAATAAAAATGTAAATGTGTTAATAAATTATACTATAGATATTTATATTGAATAAATAATCATCAGCATTCGCATTCTGAACCTAAAAATAAAAAAAAAACAGTTATCGCCATCCCTATTATTAGAGTGCACGTAGTCAATGCGCACGCGCCGCTAGCGCCCCTGCAAGAGATAATGTCTCAAAGACACCATTACTTACTCTTTCCCCAATGCTATCGGGAACGGGGTCTGGTGTTAGAAAAAAACTAGTTCCAACACGGGTTCGCTTAAAACTTGTTTTATGATAGCGAATTTTTGTTTGAATTTTAGTTTACTTGTGTGCTTTTGTGAAGTGAAAGTTTATTACATAAATATTATTATTCTGAAGAAATATTACAGCGATTGATGCCACTGACATAGATATTTTAGCCACTCCAATTGGATAATTGCTTAAGCTTATATTATTAATTTTACCAGACTTTTACATCTATTCCCATTGGAAATAATCTAAAGAAAAGTATAAATTCACAGTTACCTAGATAAAAAATTATTAAAACCGTAATAGAAAAATAACAACTATTAACATGTGTCAAGCACGGTTCAGCTCTCTAATTGAGTTGTTCATAAATCTTTAGATTTTATTCATCATCATTTAAGCCTGTCACTAGTCCACTGCTGAACATGGCCTCCCCCATTGATTGACACAAAAGCTTATGCTCTCATTTTGGGGGCATTTTGCCATAGTTGCCACGTTTGTCGGGCAGGTTGGCAATCGCAGTTTATTTATGGAAGAAGTTGCTGCCCATATTCTGGTTTTATATTACCTACGGGATGAGATGGTATATTATACGGTGGTAGATTTTCTTAAGAGTGGCGGCTTAACGGAATCTACCAGACAGCTTATTTTATTCATGTTTAATAAATAATGATGATGATGTTCTCCTAGCTGATTTCGACCACGGCGACAACTTTCGAATACTGTCGAGAGTGTCATCAACTGCGCAAGAGATATTATAGTGCCACAAGTGTACCCGCAAACACAGAGGCACTCACTCGTCCCAACCTACCCGCGCCCGTTGTAAAGCTGATGCAATAAGATCGGAGGTAGGCTAGGATGCAGTATAAGAAACACGGGGACAGTGATAACACAACCAGACCCGAAAACCAACAATTTGTGTTTCAGCACAAATGTTGGCTCCGGCTGGGATTCGAACCCAGGACCCGCGCCGTAGAAGTCAGGTACTCTGACTACTAGGCCACGTGGTCGTCAGTAACATAAGAAACAAGAAAATTTTAAAAATAAGATACGATATTTTCACAAGCTTTAACCACACGGAAGCAAGCACCGCTTATAATCATAACTGTAGCACATTCACGACGCTGCACTTTTGAAAATTGTAAATTGCTGAATTTACAAGTTCTAAAAGTTCTGCTTTCTCACGACTGTAACGGTAGTGTGAAACATCGTGAATGTTCTACATATATCCATACTAATAATATAAATGCGAAAGTAACTCTGTTTGTAACCTTTTCGCGGCACAACCGTTGAACCGAAATTCGGCACAGAGATAGCTTGCATCCTGGAGACGGACATAGGATGATACTTTTTATTCCAGACAATCAAATAGTTCCCACGATGTTTAAAAAAAACATAAATCCAGGCGGACGTAGTCCCGGGTTTCAGCTAGTACTGTATTTACAAACAGACAGAGATAGCTAAGTCGTTCGTGAACATCTACGAGTATTTTGTAATATTCTATTTTGCGTACATTCTCTAATGACTCTATGACTATCTCTCACTCAATGATATCATCGAAAGTGATAGTGCCTCATTTTTCCCATCATCAGTGTGTCTACGGCACAGCTTACTTTAGCTGCCACTCTTCAGTCTCACAAGAGGAGTGAAGGTCTCAGAAGAGCATGTAGTCATGTGTGTATTTTTTCCCCTAAGAATCTCCTTTTGCCTTTGATGGTGTGCTGCTCCTGGCCGATTTTAGACAACTTCCGAAAACTGTCGAACACTATTTACTGCGCAGGAGATATTATAGTGCCACAAATAACAGTGGAAACACAGTGACACTCACGCGTCTTTTAGTGCCACAAATAACCGTGGAAACACAGTGGCACTCACGTGTCTTTACCTTCCTGCGCTCGATATAACGCTTATACGGTGGCGCGGTTAGGCGCTTCGACTATTAGGACCAGCTGTAATTTTTTGGCCTATATTTATTGATAAAGTCGTAAATATGTTCATAGACTCACCAAATCTACAGAATAATTTGCTAATTATTTTTTGACTCTTTCTGTTGTTTTTGGTCTTCATGACAACGGATGGCAAAAATGTCTTCTATTTCTATTTACAAAGCTAAGTTATATAGGTTTACATTAAAAATGGCGTAATGTCCATTAGTCCCTTGCCCCGGGTAAGCGGCGTGCACGGACCGGGGACTGTCTCGGACGGCAACGTCGGGCTCCTTGGAGCGTGCATCAAACGAGGCGCCGCGCGTGACCGCTCTCACTTGCGAGTAAAGAGGACATTTATATACGCAGATTATTTTTACATATATACATACAGTCTCGTCTTTTTCCCATATAAGGGGTAGGCAGAGGCCACTCACGTAGCCCAGTCAAAAAATTCTTACTCCCCATTGCGTACCCACGACCAGCGAGCATTGCATATTATGGTGTTATCTGCACAAATTAAGGCTATCCGTACAATACCATAGTCGCCTCTTACGGCTCCTCGGTGCTATTCTGCTTTGCCGGACACCTATCGGCTAATTATTCTTAACGAGTATTAAGTTTCAAGCATCATGCTTTCAGTTCCCTTCACTTTTGTCTGCTTGTCTGTACGAACGAATTTAGCTCGACAACTACTAAATTTAATGGCATGATTTTTACAGGTTAGCCATAATAATTGTGGGACCAACGTTTTATAATTCATTGTGTTTGTTTCACTGGCCGAAGTTATTATTATACTTATAGAATAGAACGAAGATTATAGGTATTATTAAAATCAAATTATGCTAAGGAATAAATATTGAACAACTTAGTTACAGCGTTGGCATGAAAATAACTAAAAGTTTGTCTTAATGTCCGCAATGCTCAGAAGTAATCAGCCCAAGCTAAACGGCGACTTCCTACATCGCGTTCTGGCGGCTGCCCCCGTTAACAACGTGCCTTATGGGAACACCTCCCCGCGGCCTGCCCTCCGTTTTACAACGTCGAAACGAAGAAATGAATGAACTTAACATAATATCACAAAATCAGTGTTAGAAATTTTGTTTTTATTTGGTGTAAAATATACATACAAAATTCAAACATAGGTACATTGAGTTACACCTCTTTCCTAGGGGTAGGCAGAGACCTCTTGCTACGAGTATGATCCTGACTCACATTTTTCGTTTCTTCTACTTTCATTAGCGTTTTCTTACAAGCTTGTCGGGAACCATGCCAACCCGCCAGCTGAGCGTGGCAACTATGGCAAAATCTCCCTAAATCTATGGGATTCTACGTTAAACTATGGACTTGTGATGGGCTGAAATGATGTAGTAAGAGATTTATATTCGCAAGTATTCAATAGAATTAATGTCCTTCTGGATGATGTAGACTGCAGTTGACATTTTATACAGATTCAGACAAAAAATAATCTACACAGAACTACACTGAGGCACTAAATATAAATCCAAACCTTCCATGATTTAATGGCATGTCTTAGTGATATCTGAGGGAGGTTCGAAAGCAGATGCACCACGATAGTCACAGGAGATTAAGACCCATAAAGTAATGATAAAAGAACAGGTGCTAACACCTCAGTCCCCGTCCGACGTCTTGATGTCGAACATAAAAAGTTAAGTAAAGTAACAGCCTATAAATGTCCCACTGCTGAGTACAGGCCTCCTCCCATTTATTAGAGGGTTTTGAGGTCGGGAATAAACCGCCACGCTGCTCCGCGGGTTGGCGGACTTCACATGTCTTCAAAATATTTCTATTCCTCGGATATGCATTTTTCCTCACGATGTGTACCTTCACCGCTAATAACGTGCTAAATAAGCATTTAAAATTGTAGAACAATTTTAGAGGTGCTGGGACAACGGATCTAACCTAGGTTACCTGCGTACTATGAAATTAAAGGCGAGCACTCGGTCCCTGAGCTACCACTGCTCTCATGTCGAACATAGTTCACTTCAATTCTTGTGGTGTTGCGAATGCGAAAATCATGGGCAGCGATGATCCACCCACTATCAGGTGAGCCTCTTACTCGTTTACAATTCCTTCTATAAAAAAACTAAACCGTTGTCTTTGCTACAGCTACGACTAAGGTGAGGGCTATGGCTTTAAATTTCATGTTTGTCAGTCTGATTTATCTCAAACCCTCTGTCAGCGTAAAGTTCGGCTTTATGCTCATAACAAATGCTGTGTCACCAAGAATATTTTTGAGGGCACCACACTGCGCTCGTCACCCTGAGACATCAATTCTTAAATATGTCCAGTGATTACACCACCTCTCAGTGCTAAGTGCAGTGTTAAGGTTTGCACACAGCTGCTTCACGGCAAAATAACTGGCTCTAAAATGGTACCTACCTAGGCGGAGCCCTGCATAAAAAACCTATCACATGTTAATATGCAATATATAAATAACTAAAAAAAACAACACCGTTTTAGAAATCATCCCACATCAGTAAAGCTGATACCTAAACCGAATTGATGCCAAAAAGAGCAAATCATACTCTGTTTTTAAAATAAGAGATCAAATTATGTGTTCACAACGTACAATCGAGAAGAAAGTTTTTAGAATCCATTTCACTTTTCTATTTATAATCAAAGATGCTGTCAATAAGGATCTAACAGCGAATCAAATTCACTTTAAGAAATGGGACTTTTAGAATAAAATTAAATTGGTTATTGTCTTATATTATTAATATACTTTCATTTCCACTTTAGTATCACAGTTCTAATGGGAAATGGTATCAAATCCACCTATAGGGCATTTTTAAGATTTTCGCGATATGTTCAGACAACCCAAGCGTATGTGCCTTGTATAACCAGAATTTAGAATTGCAATATCCTTTGTGGCACCTCACTGCACTAATTACCCTAAAATATTAGTTATTAAATCTCATATGCGCAGTCATTTTACTAGCTATTGCTATTTATACATTCATACGGAACGCAGTAATGCTTGTACACTACTGCTTGGTGGTAGAATAACTGGCACTAGTATCTAGACGTACTCTTCCATAGAAGTCACGCCACCAGTGATTGTGATTTTTTTAACTGGTGCTAGGATTCCTATGCAGGAATCCGTTTAGGTAGGTACCACCTCAGCAACATCACTGATAATTCGTTAATTGCACTGGGCATATGAGAACCAAGAACTGATGTCTCAGGGTGACGAGCGCAGTGTGGTGCCACACAGAAATGTTCTGGGTGATACAGCATTTGTGGGCAGACGTTACACTTACCATCAGGTGAACGTTTTGCTCGTATCGAATAATTGTGTTTATCTAATAATGGTGGTGGGAACTGTATGATTTTCTGGAATTAAAAGTATTCTATGTCCGTTTCCAGGATGCAAGCTATCTCTGTCTCTGGCTATGTAAGTACTAAATTTCGTAAAGATCGGTTCAGCGGTTGAGCCGTGAAAACGTAACAAACAGACAGAGGGTCAGAGCGAGTTTTCTTTTTAACTTTCGCATTTATAATATTAGTATGGATGCATACACAAAAATGGCCCTAAAGTTTTTTTTTACGTGACAGTACATGCATTCTACATTTAATTCGGAAATAGGATTACAAAACGAATAAAAAGATAGTACAATTAGATAGTGTCGGAGCATCGCTGGCTATGGAAACGGACTTTTGTCTGTAAACACCTTTATTCCCAACAAAAGCTGTTTTGACAGGCAGCTGTTGATTATTGATGTCTGCATTTGCCCTTAGTGATAAGATAATCTCTATCTGAGCTCCATGTGCTGATTACTGTCGTTGTTCGACAGAGGTGATGCACTTTTTTATTTCTAAATTATAACATTATTGTTAGCTTCATATGTTGAAATTTGAACTCCATTGTTAGACATTTTCGATTAATATTGGATTTAAATTTCAAATTAGATTTGTTTATTTACAAATAATGCGAATGGTAGCTAGTTTTAGGTGTAAAAAAGTCTAAACTAAAACAAATCTTCACGTTTTCCTTTAAAAGAGTGTTCTAAGCTAACTTATGTAGCGATTTGTTTTGTATACTGCTGGTTGTGTTTCTGGTGTCTAAAATTATAGTAAACAACAATTTCAATTTCAATTTCGGCAGAGTAGAATAGCGCCTACCTCTTACCTACTCAGGTGTCGCAAGTGGCCACTTAGGTACTATACAGGACAGCCTTTATTCGTGCAGAATAACATTGAAATAGCAACGCTGTCGCTATACCGATCGCGGGAACGAAATGGGGATAGGATTTTATTGACTCGTACCAAATCGACGGCACCGTGGTTCGCCACCCGTCACGTCCCGTTTCCCAGGGGTCGAAAATTAAGATGTGTGAGGTCTCTGCCTACGCCTCATATGGGAAAAAGGCGTGACTGTGTGTATGAATTGATTTCGTGTTCGGTAGAAGGAAAATTAGCTGATTAATAAAGAACATTTCAAAAAAAATGTGAAATCAACCAACTCGGTCTGGGAGAGCAGACTCTTTCCGAGTCCAAAATCCTCTCAAAATTCTCGAGGACTCCACCATACAAATGAGATTTATCTTAAATTCTCCCAACTAGGATTTCTTTGTGACGTGAGTGCACTTCACATACATAAATTCCACACGCACAAAGAAATCCAGAAACGAAACGGAACGTCCGGAAATCGTTTCCACGACCGGTAAGCACGAGGGCGTAAGCGAATCACTTAGCCACTGCACCAACCTAGTTGAGAATACTTTATCTTATACTTCCTTATTTTATATTTACGAAGAAACTTATATTGATCCTTTGAAACCATATTAAACGAAATTATTCATATAGCCTAACACTTAAGATAAGGCTTTGTTTATTTCTTCTTTGAAAGTAAATGCGGAACTTAGATAGAACTATAGAAAACACGGATAATATTTTGTTGGGAAAATTTTAATTATTGAGAAAAGTAAAGCAAAGTTCAAACTACAAATACAATCCATAAATCTAATTTGAAATTGTATACCTACGAACTGCTGGACTTAGGTCTCTACCAAGTTTGGAAGATTTTATTTATTGGATATAGTGACGTACGAGCAAAACGTTCCCCTCATGGTTAGTGCAACATTAGCCCATAAGAAATGCTGTGTCACACAAAACATTTTTGTGTGACACCACACTGCGCCCGTCACTCTGAGACATCAATTCTTAAGTCTCATATGCCCAGAGATTATACTAGCTCTCAGTGCCCTTCAGACCGAAACAACTGGCCCTGGGGTGGAACCTACCTAGACGGATTCTTGCACAGGAATCTTACCACCAGTAATTAATCGCCACGCTTGGAAGGCGGATTGGCGATCGTAGTACCAAAGTCCTCGCTCCTCCGACGCTGCAGTCGGTCATCGCTCTGGATAATTTAGGTTTATCATAATCAATTATGATAAACCTATTTCAAAATAGTAATTCCGTAATGTCTAGGATGCCTTTCTAGGATTTTTACAACATCCACGCGATGTGATACCCAAATAATAATAAATAGTTTTACGGTAGGTAGATTGAAAAGTGAATCGTCCATTTTGAAATCTTTAGAATGTCATATCAACGTTACATATAACTATCGAGATAATAACATCCAACTAAAAGGAACCCGTGTCAAAACAAACATTAATAACCGTCTCAAAAAATGATTTACAACATGATGGCTGACAGCAGCACAAAAAACGAAACGCATCTGAAAATATCAACTTAAAAATTTTCAGCTGCGCACGTGCCGCAACTGTACGACGAATATGACGTCACAGCGCGACCACGCCGGGAATGTTGTTTGGTAAACAATAAAGTAAAGAACAATTGACGCTCGGATGCGACAAACAAATGGAAAGTATGCGATGACGTGCGTTGCATCTTTATAGAAATTACCACCTCTGTTATGCGTACTGTAAACAGATCACCTGACAACTGGAGTAATTTTGTTTATTTTTATTTTATACCCATTTACAGTGCTTTAACAGCATAACACAAATCTATTACCAGTACTCTCTTCATAGTTGTCGTAAGAGCCGACTAAGAGGAAAAATAAAACAGGAGACGGGCAGAAGTTACTGGTCGTTGGATTTCTATGTAGGGTGTCACAGTGCCAGTTATTCTGCCGTGAAACAGTAGTGTGCAAGCGTTACTGTGTTTTGGTTTAAAGGGCACTGATAGCTAGGGTAATCACTGGACACATGATATTTAAGAACTTATGTCTCGGGGTGGTAGGCGCAGTTTGATCTCCTACACATTGATCACTACTCAGAAATGTTCTGAGTGACACACCCTTTTTTTAAGGCAGGCGTTGCACTTACCATCAGGTAAACGACTACCTCGGCTTGTCACCTTATAGTATATAATCACTCTCTTAAAAGTCTACCTGCCAATGAAAATCCCGTCAAAATCGATTCAGCCGTTTCGGAGATTAGCCCGAAAAAACAGACGATAATAATTTAAAACGCGTGTTTGATTTTTGGTTTCTTGCTAATTACCATAAGAGATTAAAAAGTCTTCATTGCAAAATCACAGACAGATACTGCAATTATATTTATTTGAATAGATATGTAACATAAATAATGTTTTCCGAGTTTCGTGTTAATTAAGACATTTTCGTAAACATACTTCTTTATTATGGACAACTGGGGATTGATGAGTGATATTGTGTTTATCCGAACATTCATGAATATATTAGGCAGGACAAGAGTGAATAGGCCGACGATAAGATAATCAACTGATCAGCACGACCACTTTATATATCCCTTAAGAACAGAGCCTATTTCTTTCTCAAAGGCCGGCAACACATCTGCTATTCTGGTATTGTAGATGCTCACCGGGCGGTGGTGATCACTGACCATCAGGTTAGCCGCTTGCTTGTTCGCCCTTTTTTCTATAAAAAGCAAGCTAGCACACAAGTGAATCGGTTGACAAAGACTTACATAGACATCTTCAAGGCTAGTGTTGCCACTTTAGATCTTACTACATTTTATCACCAGGTTGGTAAAT
This sequence comes from Luehdorfia chinensis, assembly GCA_019845155.1. Taxonomy (NCBI): domain Eukaryota; kingdom Metazoa; phylum Arthropoda; class Insecta; order Lepidoptera; family Papilionidae; genus Luehdorfia; species Luehdorfia chinensis. The sequence continues at coordinate 2,228,875 of JAHVAK010000612.1, forward strand.
AAATGAAGGTCAATATTTTTGGACGTGTGAATACCACCCTATCTCCTTTCGTAGGTATTGCAAAAGTTGACTAAGGTATTACCTTAATGCTATCCAAATAGAATAAAAATACTGATGTCGGTGACGAACAGCAGTGTCAAAGGATCAAGATATCTGGTGCTGCGTGGCGATTACTGCAAATCCATCCATATGGAGCAGAGATCAATTACCTATAACTATTTACCGGCTGTTGATGATGATTTTAATCCTGTTTTTATGGAAGAAAAGTGACGAGGCGAGCAAATCGTTCACCTGATGGTAAGCAAAAAATTTGCCCATAACAAATGCTGTATCACCCAGAATATTTCTGTGTGGCATCACACTGCGCTCGTCACCCTGAGACATCAGTTCTTGGGTCTCATATGCCCAGTGCAATTAACGAGTTATCAGTACCCCTCGAGCCGAAACACACTAATGTTTGTTTAGTGTGCAAACATTAGTGTGTTTCTTAGTGCTTGTCGGCTGAACAACTGGAATCGGAATTCTACAACTAGTAAAAACAAAATATTATATTATTCAAAAAAGAACATTCAGATTTGAAATGCATACAATACAATCATTAACCACCCTTAAATGTCGATGTTAAACAAATGACACACTAAATTGTATTAAAATGTAGTCGTGTGAATCCTGAGGAGCGGCAAATAAATTAGTGATCGCAAATGAGCTTAGCCTTTTTAACGCATAATTACTAAGGATAAGGTAAAGATAAACTGCTGTCCACTTTAGGGTTATATCTTTAATTGGGTCTTTTTCTAAACACTGCCACAGTATATATCAGAGTTCCAATTTAATAAATTAGCAAGACATTGATACCTATACGAATTAATGAAATTAAAGTGTCTGTTTGTAGTGTCACAATAAAAGCTTTTTACTTAATACATATGTAAGTATATAAGTAACTTATAAGAAAAAAAAATTAAAAGTTTTTGTCTGTCTGTTTCTTTCGGCTAATCTCCGAAACGGCTGGACCGATTTCGGCGGGACTTTCACTAGCAGATAGCTGATGTTATAGGAGTAACGTAGGCTACTTTTATTTAAGAAACATAATTAGAGTTCCGCGTAAAAATAAATGAGCCGCACGCTGCGAATCCTACATTGCCGAGAAGGGCCGAACTGCCGTACGACGCAATCATGTGGTCGGCTTATATTACGCGGGGCACAGCTAGTATTTTCATATACGCTTTATTGTTATAAGCACAGCAGTGAAGGTAAACATCACGAGGAGGCTTACATGTCTGAGAATTAAAAAAAAATGGCGAATTGAAGTTCGCCAACCCGCATTAGAGCAGGTCGGCGAACTTATTCCGACTCAACTCAGTAAACTCACACAGAAATTAGAGGCCTGTGCTCAGCAGTGGGACATTTATAAGCTGTAACTTTACTTTTACAAGCTGTATATTTTAATGTCATTTAAAATCCAAGCAGCAAATAACACTTGTTACTTTCTTTCTTCTTAAGTTCTATAAATTATTCATTTTGTAATTAAATTGCTGTATATATATTTTCGGTGATGTAATTGCTGTTAGCCTTCTCGGCTTTTACAGCTTCATCGGATACTGTGCTCGCGGGCCAGGGGCCCGCGTGTCAGGTTTGGTTTGACCCAAACATAAATAAATAAATAAAAACTTCTACAAAAACCTCGAAGTTCGGACTGTGTCGCGTTCGCTGCGTGCTTTCGCGATTTCGAAAATCTTAAATATTTTAAGTCGTCTAATGACCGTCCGAAGGAGGCTGCGCGCGTCCATTCGGACTGTCGACTTGTGTGTCGGTAACTCTGGGCGGTGAGAACCGCCCTGGAACGCGGGTGAATCTTGTGTACGCGGTGTGATTATTGACTATTGCGCGCAGCTCTCTAAGGCGGTCGCGCGTCGTGGTGCGTGTTATATTAAAGCTATTGACTGTGTGTACAGTGTGGCCTGGGTCGTGACTGACAGTATCGTGGTCAGGAAGAGCTGAGACGTCCGTGTCGTCTAGCACGTTTCGCGGGTGACGTTTGCGTTCGGTCGCGTTTCTGTTTGGTTGGTAATTTGCTGCTTTAACCACCATGATTTGAATGAACCGCGGCTTTTTCGAAAAACCGCCGTGATAATTCTCTGAAGTGTTCAGAGATTAAGGGCATTTCACAGTCGCTGTGAAGATCTACATTGCGTTGATACCAACCGGCTCCGGTGGCAGTTCGCAAGAATCGATTTTGGACGCTCTGTAACTTGTGATCGTGCCTAGCTGATTGTTGCCGACTGGGTGACATGGTCTAGCGGGCTTTGGTGTGCCCCTCGAGAAGTATATCGCTACACTTTTCTCGAGGTTTACCTCTATTCTCCATTTCCGGAACCATTCGCCTAGGCGATCGAGTGCGGCTTAGAGTTGAATCTTTATGCAGCCCTTGTGCTTGTCGGAATAGTACAGGGCCGTGTCATCTGCGAAAAGCGCAAGATTGACTTTCTGGTATTTAGGAATAACGCTAGTGTATAGCGAGAAAAGGTGTTGGGAGAGGCAGGAGCCCTGAGGGACACCCGCTCGGAGAGGGTGGCTTGAGGAGCACGTTCCCTCTACCCGGAAGCGAAATAGGCGGTTAGACAAGAAGGCTCGTATGATGTTCAAGAGTCTGTCTGGCACTTTAGTGTGATACAACTTGTAATACAAGCCGTCGTGCCAGACTTTGTCAAATGCCTTTGCGACATCGAAAAACAAGGCCCCTGTGCCTACAGGCTTAGGGCGGTCGTTTAAATTCTCTAAAATGTGCTCCGTTAAGCGGTGCACTTGATGAATACACGAGTGTTCGGGGCGAAAGCCGAACTGCTCGTCTGGAAGAATATTATTTGTAAGGACATAGTCTTTTAATCGACTGAGTATAATTCGCTCATAAATCTTAGCCATCGAGTTGAGGAGACTTATTGGGCGATAATTAGACGGAATGTTCCTAGGCTTATTAGGCTTCGGAATGCCTATAACGTCGGCTTCCTTCCAGTCGTCCGGGAAGGAGCAGCTGGAGAGGAGCGTATTAAAAATACTGACTAACAGACACAATAACGGCGTAGTTAGACATTTCATCACCCTGTTGTTTATGCCGTCGAGGCCAGGCGCGGATCGGTTTTTAAGATTTTGAATTGCTGTACACTCTGTGTAGAGCCGAGGTAACTCAGGGGCTAAGCGCTCGTTGTAAATTTCATAGTACGTGTGTGACCTGGGTTCGATTCCCGGTGCCGGCACTAAAATTGTTAATTGCAATTTTAAGTGCGGAGTCACCATGTGCTCGGCGGTGAAGGAAAACATCGTGAGGAAACCTGCGTGTCTGAGAAATTAAAAAAAATATATTAAGAAGACATGTGACGTCAACCCGCATTGGAGCAGCGTGGCGAATTCTTCCCAGCTCTAAAACCCTCTCGGAAATGAGAGGAGGCCTGTACTCAGCAGAGGAACATTTATAGACTGTCATTTTACTTTACTTTTATAATCTGCGGTCTTGTGTCTCACTCATACCCAGGTCAACGAGAAAGTGACTTTGGCACGGCTGAATAATACGCTTATTTAGATCCATTAGATAAGACGGGACCGGAAATCTCAAAACGAAGCTCAATCCAAAATACCCAAAAGATAAAACCCCGAAAGATATTTATTGATTCGACTTAAGGTCAAGAACTCAATACAGACTTATTTTCACGCATTTGTTTCATCCTGACTATAATTTAAAATACATTATAATTACAGAATCATCTTTATTTATATATTTTTTAATCCGTTTTATTAATTTCATTAACCTAATGATATGAATAAAGCCACTAAAGCGGCCTCGAGCGAGCTTCTTGTTTCATCGCTAGAGTTTCCATAATGTTGGTAGGATATTTATTTACAAAATATTTTTTTCGATTTCACTTAAAACTGTGGGTACATTAAAATCCCAAATACATATGTACGGTACAGTACAGTAGTGGACAGTATTGCATATTATGGTGTTATTCTGCACGAATAAAGGCGGTCCGTACAATACTTTAGTCGCCTCTTAAGACACTTGGTCATCCAACAGGTCACAGGATAACCATTTCGGAAAATGGCAAACCAAAAATACATAGACTGGTGACGGGCAGCAGCGTCTAAGGTGCGAGGGGTCTACTACCGCGAATGCCATTCCGCCTGCCAAGCGTGGTGATATTAAGGCATATCGTCCCTTCAGCAGTGGCTGTTAATAGGTTGACGAAAAAGAAGGAGATAAAGAAGCTGCGTCACCCACTTCCATAACGTCAATTTACACGATTTTAACTTAACCTCTCTAATTACCATTAAAGTCTATATCGTTACCTTCACATTTTGGAATAGGTGGTATCGCAGAGCAATAACGTCAGTCAACTGAAAAGAACATATTGTTTGATTTTTTACTTAAAAAAATACATACATACATACATACAGTCACGCTTTATCCCATATAAGCGGTAGGCAGAGACCTCATCCGTTGACCTCTTTAGTCCCCGCGGGAAACAAGTCGTGACGGGTGGCGAACCACGACACCGCCATTTCGGTACGAGTCAAAAAATTCTTTCTCGCCATTGCGTTCCATTAAAAAAAAATAAGTGAAGTAACAGCCAGTAAATGTGCCACTGCTGAGTACAGGACTTTTTTATTTCTGTGTGGTAAGTCATTACCGCCGTTCAGGAACATCCGTAATACCAGAGGAATTGAGGGTGTGTTGCCGGTTTTTGAGAAAGGACTGACCTTTTCTTGAAGTTCCTTAAGACTGGCGATAGCAGATTCATTTATTCTATATTATTGTATATTTCAAAGAAAATTTTAATGAAGGAATGAAAGTTAATTTGCTGAGATCCGCATGCAAAACATAAAATGATCTACTTTTGAAGAGTACCGCCCGCCCATCCACAGTAACGTGCACGAGCAAACTAACTCCGCTACTAGATACCCTCCACCATTACAACAATACCACTAGGAATTATACACAACTGAAGACGAGACCACGAACTAGACCTCAAAACGAGGCATTATCAAGTGATATTGACTGCCACTGAAGCCCACTCGGCGACTGACTGTCGTAGTAGCAATATCTGTGCTCTTCAAAACTAGGTAATATACACCATTTTCTATTTTGCATGCGGTACTTAGCAAATTAATTATCATTCCTTCATTATAATGGATTTCCGCAAAGTAACGCCTGATTCTATTAACAAATGCATGTTTCTGAGATGCGAGCTATAAATACCAAATCCAAAATTTTCAGCCCAACATTTGTGTTAAAACACACATTTTTTGGATTCCCCTTTCTAGTGACCGTGAAACTGAACGCCACGTAATGCAGTCTCAGTAAGAGTAGCATCGTATTCGATGTTTTTTTTTTTTATTGGATAAAGTGATGAAACGAGCAAAACGTTCACCTGATGGTAAGTGCAACGCCTGCCCATAACAAATGCAATATTACCCAGGAAATTTCTGTGTAACACCACACTGTGCCCATCACCCTGAGACATAAGGTCTTAAGTCTCATATGCCCAGTGATTACGCTAGCTCACAGTGCCCTTCAAACCGAAACACAGTAATGTTTGCACACTACTGCTTCACGGCAGAATAACTGGCCCTGGGGTGGTACCTACATGTCCGTCAATCCTGGAATTTTGATATCAAAGATGCACCTGACTCTGGTCGCCCTGTTACGGATGTCAAAATGGACGTCACTTTCGAAAAATTAAACCAAGATTAGAATATCAGTAGCTACGACTTGCTAAAGAACTAGGAATTGACCACAGAACAGTTTTGACCCATTCGAAAAAGCTGGGTACAACAAAAAAACTCGATATTTGGGCGCCCCACGAGCTCACTGAAAGAAACCTTATGAACCGTGTACTAACTTGCGATTCTTTATTGAGACGTAATGAAACCTAACCGTTTTGAAGAGATAAACAACTGGTGATGAAAAATGGATCACGTACGACAAGAACGTGCGAAAAAGGTCGTGGTCAAAGGTTGAGCGACCTTCACAGACTGGGCCAAAACCCGGGTTAACTTGCAATAAGATGATGCTGTGTGTATGGTGGGATTGGAAGGGCATTGTACATTATGAGCTTTTACCGCTCCTTTTACTGTCAACAACTGAAGAGAATAAAGCAAGAAGTTAAAGAATTCTTTACGTCGTGTCAGTTAACATCAAGAGAGGACTGCCAAAACTACTAGTCGCTTTTTTTTGCTCAGAACTCCCAAAATTTCTACAGCAACGTGATCCATGTCAACCTTCAAGATGGCATAAAGTCATCGAAAAAATGGCTCATATATACTGTAGTTAAATGTAAATAAGTTTGAAAAAAAAATGTCTTGAATTTTCATATAAAATATGAAGAAGCTTTTACCCAACCCGTCCTACTGCCAGCGGCTTTTCCGGACCGATACGATTCAGGGACCTCCAAAAAAGGGCTTACTCCTTTTTCAAAGTCCGGCAGCGCACCTCCGTTTCTTTTGGTATTGCGGATGTTCATGGGCGACAGTGATTACTTACCACCAAGTGGGCCGTTTGCTCGTTTAAACCCACTTTTATAAAAAAACTCAAGTGGATTTTGGAACAGGGAGAGTCCTCCGAGACGTTTAATTGCGGATTACTTCTGCGGTGAACTTCACATGTTATCGAAATATTTTTAATGCCTCAGACTTGCAGAGTTCCCAACGATTTAATCTGAATCAGAAATAAAAACTGCAGTTACCAATTTAGTAGTGTCGGTACCAACGACCGAACTCGGATCACTCGCAAACTTTGAATATTTTGCATAGTATCAATAAGGACACATCCTTCGAAAATTTTTAACGAACATTGGAATTTTCATCGATGTTGCCTTTTATTACACCATAAATTAATAAGCATTACTTTTTAAGTGTTAAACATATACAAAAACATCCTGTTCATTTGTTAGTCATAACAATGACCTGCAGGGGTCATTGGCGCACTGTGCCATTAGTTCCAAATGTCGAAACGTATAATTACAGACCACAGTGACAGATTAACGTGTCAGACGCAAAAATTTGTTATTAATTATATGTTGATCTAATCTTAAAGCTTTTTGTGAATTTAAATGGATCTCTACTTATTTGTTAGTCTATTTGGCTTTGCTAAGATAAGGTATAGTTATAAATAAGTTTTAAACAAAAATCATACTGTTGTTACAAGCTTCTATTTGTGAGCTATATCCAGCAGTAGACTTCAAATGTTGCTAGTATTTGTCGATACAAATCCACCATATTCATGAGCCCAAACATGACGGAGCTATCTTGCTTACCTGAGCAGTTACTATGATCAACTTCTGGCTCCATCATCAGACCAGCTCCATGGTTTCACATCATTCGATCGTCCTCGAAGCTATGCCAAATAATAGGTCAATCAGACATCGAAAAGTAGGCCAAAATAGACTTTACTAGATCAAAACTTGAACGGATAAGACTGGAGGTAGGATTCCTATGCAGGAATCCGTCTAGGTAGGTACCACCGCAGTGCCGAAGTGGTAGTGTGGCATTACTGTATTTTGGTCTGAAGGGCTCTGAGAACTAGTGTAATCACTGGGCATATGAGACTTAAACACTGTTGTAACAGGCGGCCGGGCGCAGAAATGTTCAGGTTGACATAGTATTTAATACGGGCGGACGTTACACTTACTATGATATTACGAGACGTTTTCTTCATCTTCTCCTATAAATAAGAAAGGCATACAAAGAACACAAGTTAAATAATAGCTCTTTGTCGTAGTTCAACTACATGGTAAATAAAATATTAGACCTGGAAAACATTATACTACAACCGAAAGAATACAATATAAAAGAATAGTTTTTATTTAATATTAGTTAATTATACTTATTAAATATTATTAACCAATATTAAATATATTACATAATACTTATTAAACGTATTTTTTTATTATACTCGTTTGCCTAAAAAATTTAAAACAATAAAAATACTGAGAATTTAGAAAATAATAAATCTCGTCGAATAAAGTCTATGTCTAAAATGCCTTTATCATGAAGGAAAGGAAATTAATTTGCTAATATCCGCATGCAAAATATAAAATGGTGTATATTACCGAGATTTTGAAGATGTATTATATGATTTTGTAGCATGTATAAACCTGTGAGGCGGTCATCTTCACGCTCACAGGCTTATACACGCTACGCCTGTGTTTAACGCCTGATTCTAAGAAGAACTTAAGAACTGAAGTTAAGAGGCTGTTTTCATATGGTTTTCTTGTCTATCGAGCAAATCGTTAACCTAATCGTAAGTGCAACGTCTGTTCATAACAAATGCTGTGTCACACAGAATATTTCTGTGTGGCACCACACTGCTCTCATCACCCTGAGACATCTGTACTTAATGATAAACACAGTTATGACTGTGCACTACTGCTTCACTACAGAAGAACTGGCGTTGCGGTGGTAGCTACTAGGTAGGTTTTGCGCAGAAATCGTACCACTAGTATGTACAATAGTAAACATATAATGGTGAAGCAACAACTTGACAGCAATCACGCCATCCCCTGAGGTTATCCATGTGTTCTTTAATATTATAATAATCCTTTTGTAATGACTTTATTTAAATAAAAAATTGATATTGAAACATTTATAGGAAAAAAATTCTACCAATGCCAAATTTAAATAAAGGTTTTTTCTGGTTAATTTGAATTTACTAACACCCTGGTACCTACTTATACGAACCCTGCCATGGAAGACTGACCACCATTAAGACGGGTGGTCAATTATTCAACTCGAGTACACGTGGCAGAAGTGAAACTTATATGTATTACAAATTTAATGAAAATGAATAAACTTGTCCTTGGCGACCGCGTGGCCCATTGGACAGAGTACCCTACTTCTACGCCGTGGGCCCTGGGTTCGAACCCCAGTCGGAGCCCCATTTGTGTTAAAACACATATTGTTGGTTTTCGGGTCTGGTTGTATTGTCATTGTCCCCGTATTTCTGACACTTCATCCTAGCCTACCTCCGATGTTATTGCATCAGCGCTACATTGGGTGCGGGTAGGTTGGGACGAGTGAGTGCCTCTATGTTGCGCGTACACTTGTGGCACTATAATATCTCCTGCGCAGTTGATAGCTCCCGACAATATTCGGAAGTTGTCGTAGTGATCGGAATCGACCAGGAGGACATCAAATACACTTGATTATATTTTCGCGAATTATATATATGACATTTTACGGATTTTATATTGGCTATTAACTTGAATTACCAAAAATATTACAGTATATAAAAAATATTAGTTATTTGATGAATATCATTTAAGAATTACAGAAACGTTTTACGAAAATGCTGCATTTAAATTCGACCTTGAAATTTCACTCACGTCGCGCCCAAAGTATTTCAACTTTAAAAAACGTTTATAATTTATACAATTCTAGCTAAAACAATAACGAACCAATTCATTAGCCGGTCTGACCGCAGGAATAAACACCAGTTAAATATTACTGCGAAATTATGACCGCTCGCAACAAATAAACAAGAAACAGAAACTCGTAACGAACAGCGCCCGCATCTGTCCGTCCGGCATCGAACCCGCAACCCTATTGCATCCCCCTTCGCACCGGCCACCTGTCTGTGAGGTTTTGATTTTATTTGACTTGCAAAGAGATACAGATGGGGTACGCGCGTACAATCGTAAGCAAATCACTTAATTCTTAATAAAGTAAATTTAATATATATATAACCAATGAAATATATTTTTATTAAAGAACTAGCTTAGCCCTGTAAAATAAGCCACATGAATGCGAATTACGGCAAAGTACCTCATAGGGTACCCGTAACCGTAACCATAGTTACGGTTGAGCCGAAAAGGTAACAAACAGACCGAGGGACAGAGAGAGTTACTTTCGCATTTATAACATTAGTATAGATTAACAACTCGGCGGCGTAAATAAACCATCCACCAGATTTTTAGTTAGACTTCCAGCAATACAACTGTGGAAACTGCTTCCAATTTTGTGCAGTACAAACATACGGACAGACGGACAAACAAAAATTCTGAAGATAATCTCATATAGAGTTACTTTCGCATTTATATTATTAGTATGGATATACAGTACTTTTTTTACTTTTACAGTAGATATTGAAAACATTAACTCTCATGACTCAAAGCAATTATACTACGTTACATTTACTTTTAGAATTACAGTTTTTTCTTTAATATAGTTTTGCCTCCATTTTCTTTGTTACCGGGCTTTAGCAAATATATAGTTTCAGCCTATAATTGTCCCACTGCTGAGCCAAAGCCTCCTCTCATTTCTGAGAGGGTTTTGGAGCTAGGAAGAATCCGCCACGCTGCTCCAATGCGGGTTGGCTGACTTCACATGTCCTCGAAATATTTCTATTCCTCGGACATGCAGGTTTGCTCATGATGTTTTCCTTCACCGCTAAGCACGTGGTAAATCAGCACTTAAAATTGTAGAACAATATTAGAGGTGCTGGCACCGGGGACCGAACCCAGGTTACTCGCTTACTATGAAATTAAAGGCGAGCACCAGGCCCCTGAGCTACCACGGCTCGCAACCACGGCAGCAAATACTCGTATATAGTCGAAGTCGAAGTCCGTGAAGATTGATCGGCAATTATCATCCTGTAATACTTCGGATAAGTATTTATTACTAATCATCGCTCTATTGCTATTATGGCCTGTAAATGATTGTGTTATTATGTTACTCATCGACACACAATTTTGTTATATGTATAGATGAATATTGAACCCAATCGGAAGCTGCTGCGCAGGACTTATTTTAGTGGTTATTATGTTAGTAGTACAGGTGTATGCGAAGACACAGGGGCACTCACTAATCTTTACCTACTTGCACCAGGGGGACTACTGCGTCGTAACTTTGGTTGGTTTCGTGATCGATTTCATTTGATCCCATTAACCAACGAATGAAGCTTTTTTGACGTATGACGCTCATTTATTGGTTAATGGGATGAGATGTTACGCTTATCTTAGTCTTAGAGTACCAGAATAACAAACCGAGGGTCCTGAACATATGTGCAAAAACACAAATTGTTGGTTTTCGGGTCTGAATGTGTTATGACTGTCCTTGTGTCTTTGGCACTGCATTCTAGTCTACCTCCGATCTTACCGCATGAGCATCGAGTCCTGGTAGGTTGGAACGAGTGAGTACCTTTGTGTTTGCGCATACACTTGTGGCACTATTATATCTCCTGCGCAGTTGAAAACTTCCAACGGTATTCAGTAGTTGTAGATGTGATCTAAAACCGGAGGCGAGCCAGGGTGCAGTGTCAGAGACACGGGGACACAAACAATACAACCTGATTTAAAAATGACTAATTTGCTGGTCGGGATTGTAACCCAGGACCAGGCGTTGAAGTCAGGTTCTCTGACGAATGGCCAGGCGGACATAAAATATAAAATCTAATGAATAAATGAAGACTACCTCAGATATTTTTATAAGCTTTTGACTATGCTGTGTTACATGTCAAATGCTGTGTCACCAAGAATATTTCAGTGTGGCACCACACTGCATTAGTCTCTTTGAGACGTCAGTTCTTCAATATCGTATGCCCAGTAATTACACTTGCTTACAGTTCAAACCTAAACAAAGTAATGTTTGCACGTGCTTGACGGCTGAGTACATGGCACTGGCTACACAGAAACTTTTGTCCAAAATAATTAGTTTTCTAAACGAATATATTAAAGAAAATATATGCAATATATCATTATAAACAAACTTACAATACCGTTATTTTTAATCATTACAGATTAACTATGGATTGAGCCAGGATTTCAGCAGTATTATCTTGCAAATTCAAATGATGTAGTATTGAAATGACATACACAGCATTAAATTAGAATGCTAATGTTTACAATGTGGTAAGTACTTTCGTTTGACTCGCAAACATGTGAGTAAACGAAGCCAAGTCATTTCGTAAGAGCTTCGTTCAGAGACGAACGACACGAGCTTGCAATGGTTGCACGACCAAACATTGGTTCTAAACCGGTGACTGGGATCAACCCACCTCTCTAGGTCAATTAAAGCAACTCGTCCCAATTTGGGAGAAACCTTAGTCCTTTATTGGACTACTTAGAGGCTCTTAATTATAATGGCTTGTAAAACTAAATAAATCAGTAACTCTATTGCAAATATTTTGAAATGAAGATAATTTCATGAATCAATTTAATTTTACACATAATAAATCACATAAATATTTAATTATAAAAGGAATTTGCAGCAATAAATATGGAAGAAATAAATGAAGAAAGAAATGGTTAGATAAATTTAAAATGATTTATACGAAATCCAATTTTTACATTTTAAAATTAGTTTAATCTCTATCATCAAAGGCGCCGCCATGTTTGTTAGCGTCGATCAGTGTCAGAGGCATAGACAATAAATCTCCTTGAGTATGTTCTATTCTAAAATTTATAGTCTGATTAGCACTTCCGTAACATTTTAAGGATGAGATAGCTGCGCAACTGGTTCTCATGATGAAGTCGGATTGCATTAAATGAAAATAAAAAAAAGATCAGATTTGGTGAAAGAATTAAGTTAAACTGAAAAAAAAGCCATAGGCAAGAGTCCGTGTGGTGGTGGCATAAGAGAACCTACAACCCCAACTCATCCCGTGGGAATCGTAAAACTCGACAGAGGGAAAATAAAAACCAGGACATGGGTAGCAGCATCTTCCTGGAACATCTAAATAAATAAACTGCGGTTGCCAACCCGCCTGCTAAACGTGGCAACTGTGCAAAATCACCCTAAAATGAGAGCTACAAACTTTTATCGCAATCTATGGGGGAGGGACTATGGGGGAGGGGACCTATATTCAGCAGTGGACTAGTGATAGGATGAAATTATGACGATGATGATAGTCAAAATATTTTATTTCAGTTAAGGCTCGTTGCCGTGTATTGTGGCGGTCTATGGGGAAGCCCACGTTTTGGACTTGTGATGAGCAGAAATGATGATGATGATGACGAAAGTCAGTTCAATTAGTAATAATGAGATTATAAACATGGGTTCACTTCACTTAATTTTGTAATTTCAATTTGAAGTGTTGATTAACAACGAGCAAGCATATAAAGTAAGTAGAATCAGGCGTTACTGTATAGCGTCTTCGTAGAGTCACACTAGATAATAAATAGTTGTTAGGTGAAACACGTGTTGCGTTTTCAATTTCAGTGGTGTGTATTGCCCAGTGGTACTATTGTAGTGGAGTTGTAACGGTGGTCTTTTTGTTTTTGTTATTGGATCAAGTGACGAAACGAGCAAAACGTTCACCTGGTGGTAAGTGCAACGTCTGCCCATAACAAATGCTGTGTCACTCAGAAAACTTATAAGCGGCACCACACTGCGCCCATCATCCTGAGACATAGTTCTTAAGTCTCATATGCCCAGTTATTAAGCTAGCTCACAGTGCCCTCCGAACCGAAACACAGTAATGTTTGCACACTACTGCTTCACGGCAGAATAACTGGCCCTTGGGTGGTACCTATCTAGACGGATTACTGCATAGAAATCCTTCCACCAGTGAAATTAATTTGCTTTTGCTGTTCTAAATTAGGAAATACACGATGTTTCTAATTTAAATTTTCGGTCCTTACTATGGATGACATATGATATCAATCGCTAAAAATATGCACTAAGGCAGCACGAGGGTTTGTGACTGCCTGTACTAAACCGTAGGTCATTCATAGGCTGTTAATATTTACTAGTTTAATAAACTTAAGATTACGCGAACAAAGTCGTAAGCACAGCTTTCTTTAAACAACAGAGGCCATTACGGCAACATAGGAAGAAAATCAAAATTTGCTTCGGGCCGTAAAGTCGCCTACATATCGAGTTTAACAAGAACGCACCAACGACCTTTTCATTCAGTTTATTGTATTGTTTTACGTCTTTTTGCGGTTAACTTTATCTGCACTTTCTTTGCGATTCACAACGATACTGTAGTAAACTTTAATAGGCAATTATTACGAAGTATTAATTTTTATGTTAACAGGTTCACAAATATTATTGCAAATAGCAATACTAAGTTCATACTAAACATTTTGGAGTACATGTTTAAAAGAGTGAAAGTAAAAAACTTTAAGTTTTTTGTAAATACTGGCCAATAATAGGTTAACACTTTGTTATTAATAACGAGCGGTCCGGGTATAATTATGTTTTTACAGTGATATCCATACTAATGTTATAAGTGCGAAAGTAACTTTCTCTGTCCTTCTGTCTGTTTGTTACCTTTTCACGGCTCATCCGCTGAACTGAAACGAAATTTGGCACACATTTTTATCCCGGAAAATCAAATAGTTCCTACGGGATATTAAAAATAACTAAATCCATGCGGACGAAGTCGCGGGCATCAGCTATTACTAAATTAATAAATTGGGAAAGGAAAATAATAGTATTTTAAAGAATCAGCAAACTTTTCCTTAACTTGATTCACTCATAAAACCGTTAATGTTAGTTATAAGAGCTAGAGCAATTTTTGATACACATTAATCTTCGTGGAAATATGCAGATAATGGTAGTGGAACCCGCATACAAATTCGTTCAGTAGTTACTAATTTCAACCTGTAGGTAGCAAGAAGTATGCTAGGATTCAGTGACAGAAACAAGAGGACATTCACTACACAACAAAACCCTAAAACCAATTTATCTTTTAGCGCAAAGGTTGACCTCGACTGCGATTCAAACTCAGGACCTGCGGCATTCTTGGAAAAGACACATATCCAGCGGCATAATCATTATTATTTCAGCCCGTCACAAGTCCACTTTCTTTTTTTTTTAAAAAAAGCCACACAGTAGGATTTTCTCCTGTAGTCGTGGGTGCGTTTTACAAACATATATTTCACATGCACAACACAACCAGACCCGAAAAGCAACAATTTATAATTTTGCACAAATGTTGCCTCCGGCTGGGAATCGAACCCAGGACCGGTGGCGCAGAAGTCAGGTACGCTAACCACTACGCCACGCGGTCGACAAACTGCTGAACACAAGCATAGAATGCCTCAGATTTACAACAATATACCTACTTCTCTCGCTCCATTTATCTCTATTTTATTTTTTATTTCTTATTTACATTTTCTAAGTCACGACCTTTTAATGTTTTACTTCTTCGTTACTTATATTTTTGTATATAAGTAATGGGGGAAGAAAACTATATCATATAAAATATCTTGTTGTGCTGAAAAATATTATGAACGAATATTATATAGATTTAATTTAATAAGCCAATTTAATTTCTTTTTTGATAAATTTCCAAACATTTCTAATGCAAGCACGTTAAAATAACTAACACAGTATATTCTGTAAGTTTATTTGTGTGATAAGACCTGTTTGCTGCGTCCATAACTCACATAACATCATAGTGGACACATGTCCCGGGTTCGAATCACAATCGGAGACAACACTTGTAAAAAAAAGCCTTTTGCCCCAGAGTATTTAAAATCTAAACTTCAACCCTTGAGTTCCTCCCATGAACGCAATCTTCGGTCTCATGACAATCTCGTACTTCAAATTCTCCCTCACCGCACTGGTTTTCTCTCGAACTCCTTTGCTGTAACAGCCGCCCGACTCTGGAATGCGCTTCCTTTAAACATAAGGAAATTCCCGAACAAGTGGTCTTTTAAAACTAACGTGAAACTGCACTATTTGAGTTCATCGGACACTTAATTTAACTTGATTTTTATTATATATACTAGCGGACCCGAGAGACGTTGTCCTGCCTGAACGTTGGCTTGCCTGCTGTTAACGGATTCAGCAAACGATTTTTCGATATTCGAATTATCGATAAACTATATACTGTGTGACTTTTGTCATTTTCCTAGAACTCTATCGCAGCGCCACCTACCAGGTCCAATTCTGAATCTAAACCATTCAGGGAACCACACAAACACACACAAAAAAATTCATCAACATCGCTCCAGGCGTTTAGGAGGAGTTCAGTGACATACACACGCACAGAAGAATTGCATATATAAAGATTATATGCTTATATTACTTTGTATATTTTTGTTATTATTGTTTATATATATAAATTGGTATATATGTATCTTTTTTTTTATTTGTTTATGTTTTTCGCCCCTGCCCACCGCCGTACACGCTTTTCTAACTTCTGGTTGACTGGTAAAAACTGCCATAGGGCATTATGTCCGCCTTGGTACACTTAGTACAATAAAGTGTAAATAAATAAATAAATAAATAAAATGGCGCTTAATATAAATTCATTTCTGAACCGAAAGCCTGTAAGTGTAGTAGTATTCCTGACTTCTACACGGCGGGTCCTGGGTTCGAATACCTGGGATTTGTGCACAATTGTTCGTTTTCGGGTCTGGTTGAGTTGCGCATGTAAAATTTATGTCTGTAAAACGCACCCACGATAAAGGTGAAATCCTACTGTAGGGCTTCGTTTTTTTTAAAGAAGGAAAGAAAAGAATAGTAAGACATTCATTCAATCTAACTACACAACAACAACAACACAAGAAATCACAAAAATAAAGTAATAGAACTAAAAAACAATAATATATAAAGATGTGTGTATCGAGCCAGCAAAAGGTAATGTAATTATCTCGGCCGTTTGTTAGACTTCTGACAAGGTATCAAACGCCCGGGGATGGCAAGCCTAGCTGGAATCTTCCCTACTAAAACAAAGATAAGCAAAGCTCACTCACTTGTTCTATAGCGCCGGTGTGTCCTTGCAAGGACGGGCAGCTCCGGCTGGGATATCTTCACAGCATTCAGAAACATTTACCGGAGTACGAAACGTATCAATAAAGCATGCTGTTAAAGCATAAAAGCACACCGACCGATTGCAGTCTACACA
Organism: Luehdorfia chinensis; assembly: GCA_019845155.1. Lineage (NCBI taxonomy): Eukaryota > Metazoa > Arthropoda > Insecta > Lepidoptera > Papilionidae > Luehdorfia > Luehdorfia chinensis. Next base: position 2,245,721 of record JAHVAK010000612.1, read on the forward strand.
ATTACAACGACACAAGGATTGCAGGAACAAACAGTATATGAAGCACAAAAATTAGTTACTTTGTAATAATAAAATCAAATTATACGACATTCACTCCGTAAAGCGCGGGCACTGTTCGTTTTCAATTATAGCATTGATTCCCGCCAATTGCTACTTTTTAAATTTCTAATATTTTTTAATTTATTTCTTTTTATTTCGTTATATAGCGGCCAGTCTCCTATTATATTGCTACCCTTGCTAATGACGCGTGATCTTAAGCATACTCATGCTTGGAATTAGTATGGAATTATCTAGCAACAGGTGTAACTGGCCATGACAGCAATAGTGAGACATTTATTGCCAAATTTTAAGTTTATTTGACCGATCGGTGTGTCTGGGCGAAACAGACGAAAACGAACTTAGATATTCTGAGTGTCTAACTTTCTGAATTTTTTTTCGCCTAGACACACCGACCGTTTTATTACCTTTTGCTGGCTCGATTCACACATCTTTATTAATTATTGTTTTTTTGTTCTTTTACGTTAATTTTGTGATTTCTTTTTGTGTATAATTAGATTGAATAAATTCTTTTCTTTCTTTCTTTAAAAAAAACAAAGCCCTACGGTAGGATTTCTCCTTTATCGTGGGTGCGTTTTACTGACATAAATTTTACATGCGCAACCCAACCAGACCCGAAAACGAACAATTGTGCACTAATCCCAGGGATTCGAACCCATACCCGCCGCGTAGAAGTCAGGAATACTACTACACTCACATGTTCAGAAATGAATTTATAATAATGAAATCGTTCTTTATTTCATGAATACTTTAAAAAATAATTGTACAATTGAAAGTATTATTCTTAAGCAATATCAATTCTCTCAGTCATTAAAGCAATTTTCTACGACTGTAATTGAGTCAAGTAATGACTAAGCATCTCATGGCTATTATCTGACAATGTACAAAATACTTATAATAAATGTCCATATTATTTGCAAGGATTTTGCAAACTCAATACTTTGATTATTAAAATAATCGTCTACTGCCTTTAATATACAGATAGCTAAAGTGACTTTGATGAACAAAGTGGGCAACAGCGTGATTAGGGAACGTAGCAGTGTGGTTGAAATGTAGCGACTATGATAGAAAACGGCATGCGGGATGAAAGAAGATTAACGAAACAGATTAATGCGGCGAGTGTGAATTGGCCAGCCGGTAAGAATCGACGTAGGTGTACGTATCGAAGATCGAATACGTTTCAAGAAAAGGTCACGTCAAAAATACCCGCAACCGTCGAGCTTGTATAAAAAAGCACATGACATTCAGGATCGTAGCAAGTGGAAAGATGTGGTCTCTGCCTACCCTAATGGGATAAAGGCGTGACTGTATGTATATATACAGACAATAGAAAAAAATATAGCTATTATGTGAATTACTATATGTTATATTAGGCGAATATTAATATCTATAATAAAACTGTATATTTTTACATATAATGTGACGACCTTCTAACCGATTTTCGACCACGTCGACGACTACCGAGTTCTGTCGGAAGTTGTATTATAGTATCACAAGTGTACGCGCATTCACTTGTCCCAACCTATCCGTGACCTAAGTAAGGCTGCAGTGAAAGAGATACAGAGACAATCACAACACAACCGGGATTCGAAAAACAATAATTTGTGTTCACTAATATATATATATATTATTTAGACTTTTGTTATATTATATTACGAGTATAAATAAAACGAACTTATATGATTACACCGTATAACTGCGGCGGAGATTAATCCATTGCTAAATATTGTACTATGGGTTTCGATAAAAACTAAGACAAAGGGAACATACAGTAACGCCTTTTTCCTATATAAGGGGTAGGTAGAGGCCACATCCGTAGCCCACTTTTCGCCCCCGCGGGAAATGAGACGTGACGGGTGGCGAACCACGAAAACTCCTTACTCCCGTTGCGTTCCCACTGGCACTGTTGTGACAGCATTGCATATTTTGGTATAATTCTACACGAATAAAGATTGTCCGTACAATACCTTAGTACTCTATATCGCTTCTTACGACACCTCGGTAGGAAAGAGGTAGGTGCTTTTCTACTCTGCCGGACACCTAAGGGAAAATCCAGCAAAATCTCGTGAAGCATGATAGATAGCGAACAAACTAATCTCTAATATAAAGTAAAAAAGGAAAATAACAGCCTTTCAATGTCCCACTCCTGAGAACAGACCTCCTCACATTTCTGAAGGATGCGGGCTGGCGGACTTTAAATATTCTCGAAATACTGTTAGTCTTGAGACAAGCAGAACTCCTTCACCGTTGAGCACATGGTAAATCAGCACTTAAATTGCAGGAGCTACAAACTTTTGTGGCTATCTATGGGGGAGGCCTATGTTCAGCAGTGGAATTGTGATCGGCTGAAACGAACATGAAACGAAACGACCTCGTACCCTAGTGGTTAGAGTACCCGACTTCTTCACCGCAGGGCCTGGTTTCGAATCTCGGGCGTAGCAATCAGCCATCATCACATAAAATAATAACTCACTAACGATAGATTTATATCGATCTCTTAATGTCGCTTATAAAATAACAAGGGTATTTGTTGTCTGAGCAACAACAAAGAAAACATTGTAATTTATCAAATAAATGTGATGAAGAAACGTTCTCGTGGCCAAGGGGGCCACGAGAATGTTTCTTTTGAATTGTCTGAGAGACTTGATACAACTTATGAGACCTATTTTATTCCAGTAGGAAACTTTCTACCATCAAGTACCAGGCTGTGCTAATGAAGCGTTATCGCAAAACCACTTTTTTTGTATTCCGGTATGATATCTATTAAAAGTACAGAATAATCATCTTCTTCATCAGCCTGTAAAAAGTTATCTGCTGAACCAGTACCAGACACTTTTTTCAACAATTTCATGTGTGAGTAAAATTGTCAAAAAGAAGTGTCTTCCAAGTATGTATTGTGTTCCAAGTCCGAAATATGTACTGAGACAGTAGCGTTACCTGTCAACATAAATTTAAGACATTGAAAAATAATGATGAATTTAATCATTTTGTCGAATCAATCCACACTTATGTACTTACAAGAGGAATGGAATCGTGAGAAATAATTCTTCATAATAAAAATGTCAATGCTAGACGCGACGTGTGGAATGTGCACTATAAAATTGTAAATAGTGTTTATTCTCTAAGAAATATAGGCCAGAGTCGATTGCCAACAAACCTCTAGTGAGGGGCACAATTTAATGTAGACCATCATTACCGATAAGACACGCGCTAATTTAGTTGTCGGGATGCGATTTTATCGACGGTTGTCGAGATTCTGTGCGGTCAGCTTAATCAAATCAAAACAGTTACAAAATCAACTTTATCACATTTATGTAAAGACTATAATAAAGCAATAAAGCAGTAAACAGATTCAGAAATTGCGATAATATTGGCAATACGAGATTACATCGTTGACAACCTTTATTCTTAAACAAAGTGAACAAGTTAAAAAACGGGATGGTGCTAATGTGTTTTAAGTAATTGATTATAGAAAGCCTGCCTGGTATGGATTTTTAAAAATTAAGTCATTTATTTATGAATTCAAAAACTGTTTAACCTTTCCAAAAAAACGTCTTCTGTGTTTTACAACCAAATACGAGTACATTAAGTTTTTCCGAATCTCGTATGGGAATGCAACCAAAAAAAAAATAGATAATTCTCTTAATTATTTATGGAAACCTAACATCGAATATGACAGATTGAAATGATTATAGAATAGAAAAATATAGATATTTTAATAGTATTCAGTAGAGATAAGAGTAAACGGGAAACTCTGTTTTTTCTTTAAAAACCTACTATGACATACTCATATGAATCGCCGCTGATAAATAATGCTTTTTTTTATTTGATAAATTGACGCGACGAGCAAAACGTACACCTGATAGTAAGTGCAACGTCTGCCCATAACAAATACTGTGTTACTCAGAATATTTCCGTGTGACATCAGCCAAACTGCGACTTCACCCTGAGACATCACTTCTTAAGTCTCACATGCCCAGTGATTACGCTAGCTCTCAGTGTCCTTCAGACTGAAACACAGTAATGTTTGCACACTACTGTTTCACGGCAGTATAACTGGCACTTGTGTGGTACCTATCTAGACGGATTCCTGCATAGGAATCCTACCACTAGTAAACTGCTGTAACTATTGTCGTGGTCAAAATTGGCCCGGAGATAATCGTTACTTGCAATTTCGTGAAGAATATAATGCAGTTGGTTCGTCAGCTCTAAGCACTAAGATTGAATATCGCGTCCATAATTGGGTCTCCCGTTCCAGTCGTTGACCTTTCGAATCACAACAGTATTATTTGCTACATCCTTTTTGTTCCTGGTCTCCTGGTACTGAATTACTGTAAAAAAGATATTACAGATACACCATAGTCATCACGGATGACAACAGACATTTATGTTCATTTCTTTAACTTCTTCATTATTCGTTAGATATTGACTCATGCGCTCTGGGTTCGATTCTCGCAAAGGGATAATTATATTTTTGTGGCCTACTTGTCGTTCCCGGTCTGGGTATTTGTGAATGTGAGATTTATGTCTGTAAAACGCAACCACAATACGGAAGAGATCCAGACACGACTACTACGTGTTGCCAACCATGCCTGTAACAAGGCAACTAATAGTCCGTGGGTTGTGACTGAAGACAGTGCTGTTCGGTAAGCCACACGGTCGTTATTAAAGTCAAAGCATAAATATACATACGTAAGAGAAGGTAACCGATAGGTGTCCAGCAGAGTAGAATAGCACCTACCTCTTTTCCACCGAGGTGTCGTAAGAGGCGACTAAGGTATTGTACGGACAGCCTTTATTCGTGCAGAATAAGACCGTAATATGCAATGCTGTTACTATACTGCTCGTGGGAACGCAATGTGGAGAAAGAATTTTTTGACTCACGACTCGTGACGTCTTGTTTCACGCGAGGGCGAAAAGTAGGCTACGTGAGTGGTTTCTGCCTACCCCTTATATGGAAAAAAAGGTGTGACTGTATGTACGTATGTAAGAGAAGAATGAAAAAATATACTTTCTCTACTTTAAAACATTGCTATCTTACTCATGGATGTTAAGCAAACAAACCCTTTAGTTCTTAATACTTTTCGGTTTCTTAATGCCCATTTGAACAAAATTAAATACTTATTGTATCATTATTATTATTATTAATTGATACAAATTAATAAAATTGGAGTGTCTGAAAGTGTATACGGTACTCATAAGAAAAAAAACAATTCTAAAATTTTTGTCTGTCTGTCTGTTTTTTCCGACTAATCTCCGACTCGGCAGGACCGATTTTGACGGAGCGTTCCAAACCAGATAGTCAATAATATACCGGGTAACTAAGGGTACTTTAATTTTAGAAAAAAAATATGGGTTCCGCGCAAAAAAAATTAAAAAAGTGTATATGAATATCATCAATCGGGCTTCTTTACGCGGGTGAAATCGCGGGGCACAGCTAGTAATACTTATAAGCAATCCCCTAGAAGTCACGGTACTCTCCTAAGTTGTTAGGATTGATAATAACAGATGTCTTGCACATCAAACGTTACCATTCACTAGTTTTGTTATTTTATTATTGGTCACAGGCCAAGAGATTCCCGTTTAATGCACTTGCTGCTATAGTTATTTGCATATTTTCTAAAATATAATTATAACTAACAATACACAGAAAACTAACTGTCACCGTAAAGAAACGAAAAGATAATGTTCATGAGTGTATTTATTTTTGTAGCGTAAGGAGTCATACAATTAATATTAAAAAGTATAACAGCAAATTCCCGTAACTGAGGCACTGCCAGGAGAGAATGTCATACATATGTCTCGATTTTTTTACTTAAAACGTTGGAGAGATATTTTTTGAAAATCCATTAAATCCAGTGTTGTAAATCATGTCACATCTGTTTCAGCCGACGGCGACTTGATATTTATTATTTAAAAAAAAATACCATCGGTCGTAGATTTGATTCCGAAAAACGATTATTTTGTTTTTTTTTTTTTTTCTAACGCTTTGATTGATTTATCTATCGCGTGTTCATTATTGGTGTTCATTTTGGCTATTTTATTGTAAAAGCGCAATTCGTCATTGACCGTGAATATACTCGTAACGTAATTGATGACCCCATTTAAAATGAACTATAAAAAAATCATAATTGTGTCGATGTGTGAATTATGAGCAGTACTGAGATATTGAAACATATATTATACAAACCTATACATATAATATATTACTGTATTAAGGTACTGTTTTTAGAACAAAAATCATTCCCGTTTGTCTTTTATCCACTCAGAAACCTAGTTTACCGTTCTGTACAACTACATTTTGATTTAGGGCGATGTATTGGCGGAATTAATTTTTATCTCTGTTAGTTGTAAAACATCAAATAGCGTCAAAATACTTTTATTGGCTTGTTTTATCTTTATGTGTAGAAAATGGCAGAATATCAGGAAACTTAATGATACTGTCATTTTTACCGAGTTCTGCCGCAAGACGCCACGTACATTACTCTCTTAAACTCTATCAGAAATTGTTACCATTTATTACATTTAAGAAGTCTCTATCTGACTTAGATACATAATATGCTTGACATATAAATAATAAAACGAATATAACCCTTTAATATGGTAGAGGAGGACGATGGCTGCCACATGCGTTATAATTGTGAACAGGTGCTGTTGGTTGAGGCTGATCTTCTCGAGTTTGCAATATATTTATATATTTATTATTGAATCTTGTCTAACATTTTAACATGGAATGTGCTTTGGTTTTCTTTCAGACTATTCTTTATGAATTTATTTATAATGTTTTTTTGTCTAAAATAAAAAAGAATTAACAATAAAAACGATACGTACGGAGTTTCATTCGCCTGTTTCTTCTTCGTCAATGGAACCTCATTACGAAACGGTGGTATATTATAAAAAATACGTTTGACAAACGAAGTTTATATAACTTACGTCTAAAAATAAAGAATTTTCATTTCATTTCTATACTAGTATATGTGTGGTAGCGGCTTGGCCGTGTGGTAGCGGCTTAAGAGAATCTACCAACCCATCTCATCCCATGGGTGTCGTAAAAGTCGACAGAGGACAAATTAAAACCAGGAGATGGGCAGCAGCATCTTCCTGAAACATCTAAACAAAAAAAAACTGCGGTTGCCAACCCGCCTGCCCAGCGTGGCAACTATGGCAAAATCGGGAGGCCTATGTTCAGCAGAGGACAAGTGATAGGCTGAAACGACGTGGTAATACCCAACCATCTTCTCTATTAAAATTAGGATGTTTTTTAATTTCAATAGCCTCGCGAATCATCCTTGGTAGGAATCGGTGTTCTTTTGCGAGGATTTGTGGTTTATCAAATCTGATGTAATGGTTGGGATGATCCAGAACATGGTCACAGACTGCAGACTTCCTAGAGCGACGATGCTTCACGTCAGCTATATGTTCTTTTACGCGGGTTTTAACTGATCTTTTTATTTGCCCTATGTAAGAGAGACCACATTCACAGTGTAACATCCCTCTACAAGATGCAGGAGTATACAAGCTGGATTGTGAGAGAGAGAAAGAGAACACCGATTCCTACCAAGGATGATTCGCGAGGCTATTGAAATTAAAAAACATCCTAATTTTAATAGAGAAGATGGTTGGGTATTACCACCAGCTTGGGATCCTATAATTAATAAAATTAAATCAAAAACCAAGCATACCACTGCAAGACTTCAAGACACAGTAAGCTCTTTCTGCGTAGATCGGACAAGGAATAATAATTAAAAGCTGAAGGTACTCCGGGTTAACTATGACATCGGGACATCTGTCACCTCAGTCCGCCCGTGACCATGGGTGCTGTAAAGCACTCGAAACGTCGGGTTATAAATAATAAAATAAAACGCGATAAAATCCGTAAAATTAGTTTCATTTAAATTATGTTTCATTATAAATGTTTCAACGATACAATCAAAAATTGATTCGGATGCAGTTACCGGGTTTGCACTCTGTTGGTTTCAAATCTAAAATCCATGATTCCATAAATAGGTTCGCTGACAGTTGATTACATGGTATTGAAGTACATAATCATGATCCATAACTTGCAGATATGTATTTCTATAATGTCGTTTCAGAAAGTTATTCGTTATTTAATTTTGATTTAAATCAATAACGTTGTTCCGAGCATAATAACGTTTTTAGCCGACTTTGAAAGGAGGACGATCGCAATGATACTCTCTTGATCTTCATTACATTTTATCATTTTCAATGATTAATTTAAAAGAGTTTACCGCCAAGGAGGTTCCACATAAATATAAGACACTTTTATTTATTAGTATACTATTAAATTTATAGCCTCTTTGCAGTTAAAGATTTTACTCTAATTTTCTCACTGAAGAGCAGTGAGAATCATTTACATTTTGTAAGATTATTGGTGTTATAATTAAAAAAGCAACTACCTCTGAAAATATGTCAGCGTTTAATAAACAATATTCTTCCAGCCAACTTTCCATACCACAAAGCTTCAATCATGTCGATGCTCCTCAAATTTTATCTAACCAGTCAGTATTTTTTTTCCGTAACACATTTACAAAATGATTGGGCCCACCGGTTTGCCCGATTAATTAATATTGTATATGGGCAGTTGTCTGCGAGTTCAGAGAACATACAGAGATCAATGGCAACGAAGTGTTTCATTTCAATACAGAGGTGACATCTGCGATATTATAACAGATACTCGTATCTATGAGCCACAATGATCACTTTCCATCAGGTGGACTGTAATTTGACATTCTTACTAAAAATATATGAAAACGTCTATCTATACTTGGGAACGGCTAGACCGATTTCGCTGTTTTTTTTTTGTTATATTCGTAAATTGCAGGATGTTTGGTACGAAAGAAATTTTTTGGAAAATCCACCAGAAAAATCAAAATTTTGGATGGTATTTTTCAGACACGTTATAAAATAAACATACTTAATATTTTTTGAAAGCGAACTTCCCATTTTTATTATATTTAATAAAAATGGGAATAAAAATTTATTTATAATTAAATTCGAATATTTTATTACATTCAATACACACAGCTCAAGTTAAAAGTTTGAAGATCTGAATGGTATAAAAATCCAAACTGAATAGAGCCTAACAAAACTTTGTTTTTACTCGCTAAATCAACTAGTAGAAGGAATTCTATAAAACAACAACCGACCTCCGAAGCAAAGCGATTTTTCTTTTAAATTTGCCAACAGTTAAAAATAACACGCTGGTTTGTTTTAGGTAATGACAATAAGTGGCCAATTTTCTTACTAAATTGATCAATTATAGCGTTAGTCAGAGGACAAGTTGTGCAATCATAAATAAAACTGTCATTATACTTCTAAAAAGGACTTTAGACGGGAAACCGATAATGTTTGTCCACAAAAACACGGAAATTGATGCCATCAATGAGCACCAAAATAATTATTCAATACAAAGCAAGAATAATGCAAATTTAAGCGAGTAAAAAACTCGTTATAATTTTTCATTACCCTAAAAATAGAACTCGAAATGATTTTGGTACAGCCGCAAAATTTCTGCCAATGACAACACGCATGTAAATAGATAAATATAATTTAAATTATTATATTACAATTCCGATTGCGTGAATGTTTATTAGAATGTCGACAGTTCACTTTTGCTGAATATATTTGGAAAGCAATTCAATAATTTGTATGATAAACTGTCTGTATTCAACATTACAAATCGAAACACATTGCTGCAGCACTAAAGTAAAAGAGAAAAAGTTACTGAAATAGCGACCTTATTGTTATGTCTTCTTTCTTTCTTTTCTGTCTCTGCAAATGACGCATTATACACATAAATAAAAAAGAAGTGTCTTTTTGTCTGCCTGACCGTCTAACTCAAAAGATTCGCCACGACCAATTCAAGTCAGTTTTTATAGTAATTTTGCTAACTTCCCGGGGAGCTGAAATATGATATTAATTAAATAAAAATATTGCAATGCAAAATGCAGATATAAACTGTATGAAGAGACTTTATTTTAGTTTATAAGGCGAACTATATTTTTATCGCAGTATTTCTTATACTTAAAACAGCCGAGTAAATTACTCATACACATTTATGCCTACAGTCACGCCTTTTTCCCATATAAAGGGTAGACAGAGACCACACCAGTAGCCCACTTTACGGCCTCACGGGATACGAGACGCCACGTCGCTGCGATATTGGTACAAGTCAAAAAATGTTTACTCCCCATTAGTTCCTACGAGCAGTATAGTGACAGCATTGCATATTATGGTGTTATTCTGCACGAAAATGTCTGTGTACCTTAGTCGGTGCTATTCTACTCTGCCAGACACCTGTCGGTGTAAACCTAAAAATACTACCAGGTACGCCTATAAATTACTCACAATGCATGTAAATAATACATTGTAAGCTTATTAACTATTCAACATTGTATATAAATAAAACCTATCAAAAACTTCTCGCAATGAAAAATCATTGTTTCGTCGTAACCAAAGATGTGCAAAAATAAGTATCGCAAGCAGAGTCATGAACCACTATTGCCTAATTGTTTGTGCTTGAAAATGGGTTTTGGGGTCAGACGAGCTTAATGTTAGTGCTCGTTGCTGAGTTATTACACTAATGCGACCGCACGGCCTAGTGGTTAGAGTATATGACTACTACGCCGTGGGTCCTGCGTTCAAATCCCACTTTAAGTTATCTGAAAAACCCATATTGTTTGTATCCGACTCTGGTTGTGTTGTGTTTGTCCACGTGTTTATGAAACTACATCTCACCTCAGACCCTATCCCATGACCGATACATTGGGCGCGTTTAGATCAGGACGAGTGAGTGCGTTTCGTATCTGGGCGTACAGTTGTGGCAGTGTAATATCTCATGCCCAGTGGAAAACTGCCGATAGTATTCATAAGTTGCCGCGGTGCTCATTTTTCTATGAATGAGATGTAATGTCAGTGTGGTTCCATTGAACACAGGAAGGTTAAATTGAGTAAGTGCCTCCATGCTTCTTTTTTTATTTCATAAAAGTGACGGATCAGGGCAAAACGTTCACGTGATGGTAAGTGCAACGACTGCCCATAACAAATGCTCTGTCATCCAGAACATTTATGTTTGGCACCACACTGCGTCCGTCACCCTGAGACATCAGTTCTTAAGTTTCATATGCCCAACTGGTCCGTCTGACCGAAACAAATTAAAGTTTGCACACGGCAGAATAATTAGCCCTATGGTGGTACCTAGGTAGGTACGGGTAGACGGATTCCTTCATAGGAACCTCCCACCAGATATCGTTCCTTACTTAATTGAGGAAAAACATTCCATATGCTATGCTTAGACATAATTTCTACTACTTGATTATCAACTGGACCTAGGCTTCCCTCAATATTATTGGATTTTGCTTTAGGCACTGCTGACCGTCACGAGTTTTGATTTTCTAAGAAAGTGTCGAGATGAGCAAATCGTTCACCTGATGGTAAGTGCAACGTCTGCTCACAACCAATGCTATCTCACCCTAAACATTTCTGTGTGGCACCACATTGAGCTCCTCCCTGAGTCATCAGTCTAACCTTGGCTATCCATATTTATGAACTGGTATTTACCAGGTTGTTTTTCTGCCACTGGACGAAAGTCACCAGATGTTTTACGCACTACCCTCAGTCGATGCTTACCAATGGATGAGATGTTTTTGGTAGACTTTCTTAAACCGCCACCGCACAGTTCTAATATGACAGGAAATCATTAAACACATCTTCCTTTAAACCAAAAGATTCCTTATATTTTTAACTTTTTTATGGTTTATTATTTCTAGACGACGGCGTAGGGGTAGCGTAGGCGTGTCGCGTTTAGATTCCGGAATACCCGTATAAGAAATCGGTACGAATGTAAGAACTTCCGATTCTTCCTATTCAAACTCGAAAGAGCCTTCCACAATGCACATGTGTCGCTGAACACGTGCTAAACTTTGAATAACGTTTTTTTCTAAAGTATAATCTTTTTATCTTGATGTTTGCCTTAGTGTGGATATTTCGCTGTTGACTAAATAAATAAATACGTGTTAAAAGTTTAGTCAATGTAGAGGTGCGCCTTTCCCATCGCCATCGTTCACGCTTCATATCATTTTTGATTACATATATAATATGTTATGCTTTTATAGTATATATCAAGCGTTTCTTACTATATACTATGCAAAATATAGAATATTTATAATATGCAGCCTAATAATGTATATCCGAATATTGAAAATATTCTCGGGGAATGTCCATATTATACATAACTGAGCTTCTACTTGGTCTAATCAAACTCTACTTCTAGTTGAACACTTGGTTGGCATTTAAAAAAACTTTTTTCCAATTGTTCTGCACTTACAAACTTTTGTACGGCCAGGTGTTCACGGCACGTGCTCTGTAGTCGAAATATAAAAATCGTATGCATCACATTATAACTTATAAAACTGGTTCTCTAACGCATAATCCATTCAAAATTAACGGTAAGCACGTATTTGACTTTTAAACACATATATTTTTGAGAAAAAGATTCCAAACATTTGTAGCGCCCAGTTTTCTAATTTTTTTCTGAGAAAATTGCTTTAATTTAAATTTTTACTACGCTTAAACACTTAAACATGCACATGTATGTGCTTGTTATCAATTCCCATGAGCTGTGAATGGAAAATCATTCTGTGATTTTTTATAAGATATTAGGTTATACCGAAAATATTATACGCTATTTAAAGACATTTTTGAGACATGTTAGAAATACAATATCCTTAATATCTTACCCCTTCTGATCTTGTTAGAATCTAAAAGGCAAAAACGATTATACTCGTATGTCATCAAAATTGTATATTTTTAGACTTTTTTATGGAACTAAATCGCGACACATTCTGTGATAGTGTGGTAATTTCCAGGTCGAGCTGACTTATTAAGCGTTGCAATTGTGGTTCTAAAGTGCAAATACGTATATATACGTAATGGATCTAAAAACAAATCACATAATATTTTCAGAAGTCATTAATCAATATTATAAATGCGAAAGTAACTCCCTCAGTCCCTCTGTCTGTTTATTACCTTTTCATGGTTTAACCGCTGAACCGATCTTGACGAAATTTGGCACAGACAGAGCTTGCATCCTGAAGACGGCCATAGGATATTCTTTTTGTCCCGGAAAATCAAATAGTTACCACGGAATATTTAAAAACTTATAAATACAAATTAAAGTTAACGAGTGTAAGCGAGTGTGGTTTATCGATCGTTCTATTTTTGTGTGTGCATAGCTGTGGAACCATAAGCTTTATTTTGTAATAATATAATTTGATACTACTGCTGCCGTGTGATGGTGGCTTAAGAGAATCTACCACTCCATCACATCCCGTGGGTGTCGTAAAAGTCGACAGAGGGAAATTAAAAAGAGAACATAGGCGTGGCTGCTATCGCAAAATCCCTCCAAAATGAGAGCTTCAAACCTTTGCGCCAATCTAGGCTGAAGGCAGTTCAGCAGTTGACTAATGATAGGCTGAAATGATGATGATGATGATGAATACAGTTTGAAGACTAAAAATAATATTATTTAGATATTTCTAGGATATTTATAAAATTTAATTGTATTCATACCACAATTACATGATTATAAGTTTTTTGATTGAAATTAACTGCTATAGTTTTACCGTTACCACCGCGGGTCCGGGGTTCGAATCCCAGTCGGACCGCCACTTGCACAAAGACATAAATTCTTGGTTTCCGGGTCGTATTGATTTTATCCCGTATCTCTGACACTGCATCCCAGCCTACCTCCGAACTCATAGTATGAGCTTTACATAGGGCACGGGGAGGTTAGGACGATTGTTAGCGCGTTTTTTTTGTGACACAAGAATATCCTCTGTGCAGTTAACGGTTTACGATATTATTCGGAAGTTGTTACTTTGGTCAAAAATCGATCAGGAGGTCATTATAATTTTTAACGTAAAACCTGAGCGTTTAAGATAGAAGAGACCTTAATGCTACTAATAATTGGTTTAAATATAACTGCCATCAGATATACTTAACATGCATGAAATATAAACTGCAAGAAAATAAGAATTTATTATTATTTGTTTAATTTAAGCATTTGCTATAGTTTCTCTTCGAAGAAAGCATCGTAGTGAAACTCTCACTATCATTAGATTCCGATTTGTGTTATGGATACATAAAAATATTGTATAGCCATCAAAGACATAAAAAATATCTCTTTGAATGTGCGTCGTATTTGGTTTTTTAAGTAACTACTACCAATGACGACCGCGTGGCCTAGTGGTCAGAGTACCGGACTTCTAAGCCGCGGGTCCTGGGTTCGAATCCCAGCCCTAGCAAACATTTGTGCTAAAACATAAATTGTTGGTTTTCGGGTCTGGTTGTGTTGTGATTGTCCCCGTGTTTCTGACACTGCATCCTAGCCTACCTCCGATCTTATCGCATCAGCGTTACATCGGGCACGGGTAGGTTGGGACGAATGAGTGCCTCTGTGTTTGCGCGTACACTTGTGGCACTATAATATCTCCTGCGCAGTTGATGGCTCTCGACAGTAGTCGGCAGTTGTCGCTGTGGTCGAAATCGGCTAGGAGGACATCATAATCAATAATAAGAATAATAGCGGAAGCCCGCGACTACGTTCGAGTGGATTACATTTTTTTTGAAAATACCTTAGGGAATCGTAGATTTTCCGGAATAAAAAGTATTCTATGTCCGTCTCCAGGATGCAGAGATATCTGTGCCGAATTCCGTCAAGATCAATACAACGATTGAGTCGTGAAAACACAAACAGACAGACGGACAAAAAGAGAGTTACTTTTGCATTTTGGTACTAGCTGATCTGCACGCCACTTCGTACGCGAAGATTAATTTTTTTTTAATATCTAATGTCCATCTTCAGGATAAAAGCTATCTCTGTGCAGAATTTCGTCGAAATCGATTGAATGGTTGAGCCGTGAAAAGGTAACAACAAACAGAGGGACAGAGAGTTACTTTCGCATTTATAATATTACTATCTGATGCCCGCGACTTCGTCCGCGTAGATATAGGTTTTTTAAATATACCGTGGATACTATATGACTTTCCGGGATAAAAAGTATCCTATGTCCATCTCCAGAATGCAAGCTATCTCTGTGTTAGCCGATCTTAAATTTCGTTAAGATCGGTTGAGCAGTTGAACCGTGAAAAGGTAACAAACAGACAGAGGGAAAGAGAGAGTTACTTTCGCATTCATATATTAGTATGGTTATATGTGTGTATTTCATTGACGTAGATTATTTTACGCCGTAGCGTATTAGCAGCGTTACAGATGCCGTATTCTTCCAAAGGTGAAACAAAGGTTGACTAAGAAAAATAATAGAAAGTCACATGGCCTCCGACAGATTGCGGGATTACCCTTTCTAGTATGTTTGGTTTCTGGTACTGCGATCGCCAGCAAATGCTCCGAGCTTAAAATAGGTCTACGTCCAGCATTGTTCTGCACAGAGAATGATAATAATTATGAAGGAGGGTGACTTACCACCGAGCATACAGTTCGTCAGACGGTAAGAGGTATATATCGGTCGGTTCTTTGACAACCTTGAAAACAACGATGCAGAAGCTAAAGATAACGTGACTTTTACTCAGGGGCCAGGCGCTCGCTTTAAATTTCAAAGTACGCGGGTGACCTGGGTTCGATTCCCCGGTGCCGGCACCACTGAAATTGTTAATTGCAATTTTAAGTGCTGATTTACCACGTGCTCGGCGGTGAAGGAAAACATCGTGAGGAAACCTGCATGTCTAAGAAATAAAAAATATTTCGAAGACATGTGAAGTCCGCCCACCCGCATTGGAGCAGCGTGGCGGATTCTTCCTAGCTGCAAAACCCTCTCAGAAATGGGAGGAGGCCTGTGCTCAGTAGTGGGACATTTATAGGCTGAAACTTTACTTTTTTTTTACTGACTCACGAGCATATCTGACTTACCGTCAGATATGCTCGTTAGTCAGTAAGACAATCCTGATGCAGACCCTGATGATGATGAGAGAGATTGACTAACCAACGAATATGATATGGATACAACTTTCGAATATAGTTAGAAGCTGTCAACTGCGCAGGAGATATTATAGTGTCATAAATTATCGCGCAAACCAATATGCGATCACTCGTCCTGTACACCCGCGCCCGATGTTCGATCATGCGACAAGATCTGAAATAGGCTAGATATAGGTAGGCTAACCAAAGCCGAAAACGAACCTTATTTTTTCACAAAGGTTGGTTACCAGTGCGATTCGAACCCAGGACTTGCGGCCTACAAGTTAGGTACTCTGTCCACTAGGCCACGCGGTTTTGTACAGTGTATAGTTCATCTGAAGATAGGTGATCAGTGTGGCCATTAATACTCGATGAAGATCGGCGGTTTGTTTACCCCTCCATAGAACATTGATGCAACGATACACTGCATCAATGGTAATGAGGTCTCGTCACCAATAATACGAAGCGCAGCAGTTTTATGCTGTTATTTTCGGCTGATATTTTGTGAAAGCATAGTACGGTCCCGGTCGCGCCGTCTTATTACTGTACTAGTCCGTAAAAATGTTAACCAACCCAAAAATACTTTACAAACGATGCTGAAACACGAAAGCGTTGTTAATCGTAGATCTTTATCGGCAATATACTAAATATGGCTATATGTCTAGGGTTGACAAAGTTTTAGCAAAAAAAGGGAAAAAGGAATTGAAATCGATTAGACCAGACAGCCAATTACCCTGTCTGCCCTTTCTGATTTCTGAAAGGCTTTAGAAGCCGAAAAACTCCGAAAAACTCCTCAATGCCGCTTCAATGCCAACTAATGTAAGCAAACTTTTTTTAGAGAAGGTGACGGGCCGAGCAAAACTTTCACCTGATAGCAAGTGCAACGTCTGCCAATAACAAATGTTGTGCCATACAGAAAATTTCTGTGTGCCACCACACTACGACACTACACCCTGAGTCATCGGTTCTAAAGACTCATATGCCCAGTGATTACACTAGCTCTCAGTGTTGTTCAAACCGAAACCCTGTAAAGCTTACACGCTACGGCTTGACGGCAGTATAACTGGACTGGCCTTACCTGCATAAGAGTCCTACCACCAGTAAAGCGTTAGCTAAAACAGTTTATTTAATATTCATTATTGAAATATTTATTAAGAGCGTTCGTAACACTTGACAGTTTAGTCTATATATTATTTTATCATATATCGTTTAGTACTGAAACTCACAATTATCAACTACTTACAATGAATATTTGAAGAAGTTATTATTTGAAATTCTATGTTTAAATGAGCACGGAACTGTATTGCGTGGTCATTTTATAAGTCCATTTAAATCAATATTCAACTGTCCAGGTTGAGAAATAAACAACGCTAAAATAACTGAAGTTTAATTTCATTATAAACTATTAAAATCCAAGTTACGATTTCTCCACATCTCGACCACAATTGTTTGAATCTAAATCGAGAACGTGGCAACCCTACGCATAGTTTGTCAGGTCAAAGTTCCAACTATTGCCATCACTTTCTCCTATCTATAAATCCATTCTATTAGCTGGCCGAATGCTAATAGCAAATTAAGTGTAAACCTACTCTCGAGGCGGTACACGTTTTGCAATAAATATATAAGTACTTTGTAACTGAAATAATAAGTACCTATATAAGAAAATAAAAGTGACCATGGGTGCTGTGCTGAAACGAAACGTCGAAACGTCGGGTTATAAATAGTTAAAAATAAACGCGATGAAATCCGTAAAATTTGTTTTATTTTAATTGTGTTATACTTATTTAATAATAATATACAGTCACGCCTTTTCCCATATAAGGAGTAGGCAGAGGCGACTCCCGTAGCCAACTTTTCGGCCTCGCGGGAATAGAAACGTGACGGGTGGCGAACCACTCACCGTTATTTTGGAAAGAGTCAAAAACCATTGCGATCCCACGAGCAGTATCGTGAGAGTATTGCATACGGGTATTATGGTTTTATTCTGCACATTTTATGTAACGTTCCTGGAGCAGACAATAGTCTGCCACGTTGCCCCGCTGTGGTTTGGCGTATTTCGGTTATCATCAAAATATTTGTTATTCCTCAGACATGCTACACTGTTACAATGTTTTCTCGAGCAAATGATATATCAGCAGCAAAAATTAGCAATTTCGAATTCAGGTCACACGCATACTTTGAATTTTGAGGGCCCGGTCCCGGAGCTCTAGCAAGCTCCTTAGATGAACATGAAAAATATCAACAGATTATCAGTGAAACTTTGGCACAACTGGTGGTAGGATTCCTATACAGTATCAGTTATTTTGCCGTGAAGCAACGTGCAAACATTACAGGGTTTCGGTCTTAAGCGTACTAATAGCTAGTGTAATTATTTAATAACTGATGTCTGGGTGATACAGCATTTGTTGTTAGCAGACGTTCCAATCATCATCAGGTGAACGATTTCCTCGTTTCGTCACTTTCATCCATACAAAACATATGAACATTTCTCCAATGGAAAAGTAATATGCTCCACTAGCGTCTTCATCAAATAAAACAATGAAATAGTCAAAACAATGTAAACTCGTCCTTTTCTGTAATGCTTAACATTGAATTAAAATGACACGTTCTGTGTTTACAGTATGTCTGGTTCCTAACCTATAGACAAAACATTAACCCCTTTAACAATCGAAAAATAAGAAGTGACATCACCGTCTGCCGCGAATGGCGTGGCACATGCTAAACTAAAAATAACTAAAATTATGTGCCATATGCACGCCAAAAAAACGAAGAGACTGCAAAGCAAAAAAAAATTCGTGCAGCTCCGATAACCATCTTAAAAAATTCAAAACAGACAAAAACCGCGATGTAGATTAAAAATAGAAAATAAGAATTGCCAAAAGCCGATATTTTTTTCTTAAAACCAACTGAAACAGATAAGAAGAACCGGAAAAAACTAATGAAAAGGGGTAAGGAGTTCTTCCCTCGAATTTAAGTTTCGAAGGGTTAATATGGAACAAAAAGTGGAATCTTTTTAAGTTGTTAGTGGCCAGGTGTCCTCGAATTTGGTACGTCTTACCGGAAATCTGTGGCGCATGTGCCTGGCTTGCCAGTTCGACGGAAACAGCGTCGCTCATCCCTTCTTCCCTGCCCTATATTCTTGTTTTAAAAAACCAACCCTTCAGTAATTGTTTTATCCGCAGTCGTTATTTTTTACCACAAGAATGTGGTGTTTAGTATCTTGTGGCTGTATTTTTAACTTAAAATAAAAAATGATGAAAGTAATGGAAGAATTCGCTACAGCACTGAGTCTCTCTAAAGCTCTCTAAAACATTTTAGATTTGGTAGCATTCCTATGCAGGAATCTGTCAAGATAGGTGCCATCACAATGCCAGCTATGCCGTCGAACAGTAGTGTGCAAACATTACTGTGTTTTGGTCTGACACTGATGGTTAGTCTAATTACTGGGCATATGAGACTTAAGAACTGATGTCTCATGGGGAGGACCGCAAGGTAGTGCCACAGACAAAAATTCTGAGTGACACAGCATATATTATTGGCAGGTGTTGCACTTACCGTCACATGAACGTTTTTCTCGTCTTGTCACTATCTTCCATAAAAAAAAAACACATAGAAATCTAAAATAAATATGGTGCCTTATCATACAAATTGTTCCGCTATCTGTACTCAGCAGAGAGAATTGAATCGGGTATACCTTTACCTACTAAACTATAACCAAAAAACTATGTCGAACGCTAGGATTTCTCCTGTACCGTGTGGTTTTACAGACGTAGATTCCACATTTAGGGTACATACATACACTCAAACGCGGGACGACTACATGTAAGCCATACAAATATTTGTCCGACGCGGTAATGGAATCCGCGATTGATAGCACAGAAGCTAATCGCTTAGACACTGCACCGACCGAGCCGAGATTATATTTTTAAACTAACTGTGCCCCGCATTTTCACTCGCGTAAAAAAGCCGACCCCGATCGATGATACATACACATTTGCCTATTATAACCGGATTATAGGGTTTTAATTTTACTGTGCGGCACCCAAGTTATTTTTCAAAAATTAAAGTAGCATTAGTTACTCGCTATAATATCAGCTATCTGTCAGTGAAAGTCCCGCCAAAATCGGTCTAGCCGTTTCGGAGATTAGCTGGAACAACCAGCCAGACAGACAAACAAAAAATTTAAAAATAGTTTTTTTCTTAAAAGTACCACATATACTTTCATAAGCATTGAGTAAAAAGCTGTCATGTTGTTATTACAAATA
Organism: Luehdorfia chinensis; assembly: GCA_019845155.1. Lineage (NCBI taxonomy): Eukaryota > Metazoa > Arthropoda > Insecta > Lepidoptera > Papilionidae > Luehdorfia > Luehdorfia chinensis. The sequence goes on from JAHVAK010000612.1 coordinate 2,266,037, forward strand.
GACACTTAAATTTTATTTATTTGTATAGATAAACAAAGCCTAGCAACTAAGTGGTAAGATTACCTGAGTACTGAGTGTGGGGTTTTGGAGTCCCAGTCTTTGCTAATATTTCTGTAACTCGCACTATATTGGTTTTCTGGTTTGATCAGTCGGTTAAAAATTAAAAAAGTCTTTAATATTTTTTGTTGAGGCAGTAAAATAATATGGTACGTTTCTTGTTAGGATTTCTGCGTACACACTTTTTTGCAATAACAATAGCAAGTACTGCAACACAAACGTTGAAGTATAAATGAAATTTGTGCTAAAAAACAAAAAGTTGATTTACGGACGGACAGGCAAAATTCGAACGCGGGCACAGTTCAAAAAAAATCAGAAAGTTTAGCAAATTTTTTGGATTATTTTTAGTCGTAATAAAAAAATTAAAGGCGTATGTACTTTTTATACGTCTTTTGACAAGGGATTGATTATCATCGTAAATAAGGTAAAGCATGTCACAAATCGCTCTCTAATAACTGAAAATAATTTATCCTGTTTGATACAATAAAAATGTAACCAAATTTATATTCACGCCGCAGCATAGCAAGGGCCAATGTAACCCCCTAAAATCTGAGCACCCGTTCAACAGGTGGCAACTTGCCATATTATTAGCGGAGGGTTGCAAATTCAATAACATCCTCACAAGGTTACTTATTACTTATACATATTCAATGCGCGAAACGTGAATTGTGGAGATTTTTTGAACTACAAGAGAATTTGTTTTGTTTAAAGAATTTTATAATCCATACTAATATTATTTAAGCGAAAGTAACTCCCTCTGTCCCTCTGTCTGTTTGTTACCTTTTCACGGTTTAACTGCAGAATTGATGTTGACGAAATTTGACACAGAGATAGCTTGCATCCTGGAGACGACGGACATACGATACTTTTTATTTCGGAAAACAAAATTGTTCCAAAAAAACCCACAGGACTCTAGGTGTATGCTGGTCGTACCAACGCACGCACAAAACGCTTTACACAACAAGCAACATGCCACTAAATATTTTCCCATGTTGGAGAGCGGGCTTAGCCCAGGTACCTCAGGAGCTAGGCGCTCGCTTTAAATTTCAAAGTACGCGAGTGACCTGGTTTCGATTCCCGGTGCCGGCACCACTAAAATTGTTAATTGCATACTTTTGTGCTGATTTACCACGTGCTAAGCGGTAAAGGAAAACACCGTGAGGAAATCTGCATGTCTAAACAATAAAAAATATTTCGAAGACATGTGAAGTCTGCCAACCCGCTCTGGAGCAGCGTGGCAGATTCTTCCCACCTCCAAAAAACCGTCTCGAAAATGATAGGATGCCTGTGCTCTGCAATGGGACATCTAAAGGGTGTTACTTTAGTTTTTAACTTTTTATGTTGGAGAAAAGTTTTTATCTCCAATATAAAAAATATAAATAAGAAATAATAATTTAATTAAAAAACCGACTTTAAAGCAGCAGCTCCAAACATGCTTATGAAAATGTAAGACGATTTTCTCATGGACCCCATCATTAGAACTTGACCAAAGTTTTAAGACCGTTACGGTCCTTTTTTCTAATTAAAAAGGAATCATAAAAATCATGTTATAAACAAATAAATAATGTTTTCTTATAGTTATAAATAAACGGATTATTAATAAAACAAAATTTACGGATTCCATCGCGTTTAATTTTAATCATTTCTAGTCCGTCGTTTCGAGCGCTTTGCAGCACTCAAGTTCTCTCGTGACCATGGGTGCTGTAAAGCGCTCGAAACGTCGGGTTATAAATAGCTTAAATTAAACGCGATATAATCCGTAAATTTTGTTTTATTTAAATGTAAACAAAGAAGTTAATTGTGGATCATATATAAAGAAAATATGCGGGTTGACTTGAGAACCTCCTCCGTTTTTCCGTCGGGTAAAAATACTTACGAATGCAAAAATAAAACGCTCAAGATAACAACTGTTCTCTATGGACACTGCTTTTAATTTCAGTGTTAGGACTGAATTACATTATTTACACTAGTATTATTCACTTATTTGATTAGTATTAGGTAGTCCATCTGGTCCCTCTCTGTCTCTCTGTTATTAAATGAATTCATAAAATTAAAAAAACGTAACTACCAATGTTGTCGGCTCGATAGTCGCAGCAGGCCAAGCGATTGGTTTCTGCGCTACGGGTCGTTTGATCGATTCCCGTTTGGGACTAATATTTGTATGGCCTTCAGATAGTTGTCCCGGATCAATAGTGTGTAACTCTGGTTGGTTTCGTGATCGGTTTCATTTGAATAAAGCTCATTTATTGGTTAATGCGATCAAATGAAACTCATTTCGAAGCGTTATTAAATCCCGATGTTCGTTAACTAACCCCAGTCAATGATCAGCCCTGTCTTTGTCAATTTATCACAGATTACTCTCAGGAGACACATAAATCTTGTCTGGTTACAAATAACTGCGTCAACCCCTTTCGAATTGGTTATGATTAATGTTACGAAGGGTTAGTAAAGTACGGTGCGCCTTTTGCCCACAAAAGCCATATACGATAAGTAGAAGTTTTGAAAGATCATTCTAGTTGATTCTAAAACAAGGTTAAAAATTTTCATAATTATTTGTCAATTCATTGTTACGTGAAAATATACTCGTAATTCATGAAATTTTGTTCCGTTGTTCTAGTAATAAATATGAGAAAAATAAGTAATAATTATAGCTAATAATTTAGATTTTAGCTTTTGAATGATTTAAATTTCCTGTTGTCTGTTTAGTTCTAGGTAATAATTTTTATATAATGTAATGTTGTAGTTACCTATTATAGTTTTTTATTGATTAGTGAGCACCTGCCATCTACTTTTCACTATTACAAGGGTTGACTTTTAGAGAATGCCACTAGGCTTCAAGTCCGCCCATTGTTGCCCTTAGCTTAAAGTGTCAACAATTAAAAACTAATTAAATAAATGTTAAATAAATGGTTTTTTGCTTAATAAATGCTAATACCATCAGGTTTTTAACAGTCCACTGCTGGATATTTGCCTCTTTCAAGTTGGATGGATTTACCGTAATCACCACGCTTGGCAGGCGAAAATTGCATACAACCTTAGAGTTATCGGTTAAGATTTATTTAAGATAGTAACGAGACGAGCTAATAGTTCACCTGATGGTAATTCCAACATCTGCCCATAAAAAATGCGTGGCATCATAATGCGCTCGTCACATTGAGACATCGGTTTTTAAATCTCTCATGCCTAGTAATTACATCTATTACTACAATATCGGTGCCCTTCAGACAAAAACAAAGTAATGTTTTCACACTACTGCTTCACAGTATAGTAAATGACACTGCGGTGCCGCCTACCTAGACGGATTCCGTCTAGGTAGGTAGGCACTACTACTACTAGTACTTTTTTTCTATCAAATCTCTGTTAATAAAATCTCTGCCTTTAATATTAAAACCTAGAAAAGCGCCTTTTTTCCACTGAATAGCTCGTGACTTATTGGTTAGCGTCTTTATTGGTCGTACTTAATATTAATTTTCATGTATAAAACTAAAGCAGAATCCATCCTTATCTCTCAGATATTCCTTTAAAAATAGAAATGAGAGTTCAAGGAAATTTTATTGCAATTGAACATTTCCTGTGCAGATGCGAACTTCTGTAAGTAACAGAAACAACGTAGCGATTATAATCGTCTCTAGAGAATTCATTAAAAAGCAGCTTACCCATTAAATTTGCCATTGTAACTTCGGTATCATATTCATATATACACATTTATGTAATCGATCTATTAATTACATAAAGAGTCCAACAATTTAAAGCCCATATAAGTGGAGTACATTCAGCAGTAAGTTCGTTTATAATCGGTCGGTAATTCATCGTGCGGCGGCGGGGTCGTTGTCCCGCGGGTGATCCATCACCACGATATGTTGGGACAACAACTATGGGTGTGTTTACCTTGCGCTCTCCCACGAGACGCCGGTGAACGATGTCAATGGCGGAATGACGTAAAATTCCTAATAGTCGTATATTAAACAGTAATATGGCGTGGCCTGGTTTCAAATCAGAGTTGGAGCTAAAATTTGTCCAAAAACACAATTGTTGGTGTCTCTGATACTGCATCCGATGTTATCGCATAAGCTTTATTCTACCTTAATACATACATACAATTACACCTTTTTACCTTTGCTCTACATTGCGTTCCAACGAGTAGGTAGTAATTGGCACGGCAACCACTGGCTTAGCGGAGAGGAAGGGAAAATTTGAGGATTGGATTAGTGCTTGAGGTAGGGAATGGAAAGTTGGGAAAGGAATCATAAGATGTAGGATACTACTATTTTGGAATAAGCAGGAGGAGACAGCAGTAGCTCGGGAGGACGGGGTCGCTTACCCGGTAATCTACCGTATTTGTCGGACAAGGCAACTAGGTCATGAGTATCCCTGGCCTGCTTTGCTTTATTTTAGAGACATTGACACATTTGCAAACAATTCACCAGATGTTAGCTAGTCAATACGGCCTATATTGAACTGCATCCTTATCCTGATGAATAAAAATGAAAATGAAAATCTTTGCCGATTTTCTACCACGGCGACAACTTTTGAATACGTCGGAGGCTATCAACTGCGCAGGAGATATTGTAGTGTCACAAATGTACGCACAAACACAACGCGGAGACATCTGCCATTGAAAAATCAGAAAATGTCTTCGTAGAGAATACATGCCGTATTACCACTTATAGAAGTAATAGTTTTATACCTAGAGTCACGAGACTATTTAAAAACTTTTCCCCAAACAATAATATAGGTAGATCTATTTTGTAATTCCACTACCAGTGTTAAACGTGCTCTCATTACAGGTTTTGTAGTCTAGGTTTTGTAGACTAGGTATGTGTCAAGTAATAATGAATCAAATATTGTACAAAATATTGTCCACCTACATGTGGATGCTTTTTATTGGCATGTAAGTTAATTAATTAGTAAAAGTCACAGGAGGCTTCCCAAATAAAATAAAATAAATATATTATAAGATAAAATAAAAAACAAAATCTAAAAACTACTTTATATTTCCTCTGCGAACAGAGCATCGAACAGAATACAGAACAATCAGAAACCTGTAGCGATCGATGCACCATATGATCGTCAGTTGTTCACATTTTTTTCACCCAAGCAGGTGGCGGACGCATACAATCTGTGCGTACAAACCTGCGAATATCATGTTGTTCCCAGAAAAAGAACGGTCAGGTACGATTCAAAAAATAAAATAAGGTCCAGTACATTTAGTTAAATAACTATGTTGAATACATTTCGTAAAAATATTCTAAAATAGAACAATTCGCCTTCTACGATTTTCCACTTATTACCAGCCCAGCCTGGCAGTTGACCGCACGAGTTTATCGGTCTAAATAATCAAGATCATCAATAGTCTACTGTGAATTTAATAAACCTCTTCTAAGGTGAAAGGATTTGTTCTTAATACGCTGTGCAGTCTGTCAGTCGCCGATCTGGGTAATTTATATGACAAATTAGAGAAGGTTGCCGCGCAGTCTTTTAGAGACAATGAGCCTTTTCTGGAATTCTCCTTAGTCGACTCTTACGCCAACATCATGATGCAGCATTAAATTAGAATTACGATGATGAATCGTTTCTAGATAATGAAGTGATGATATCCTCCTGGTCGATTTTTACCACGGCGACAACTTTCGAATTTTTTTCGGGAGCTTCAACCGCGCAACTTACCCGCGGCCTATGTATGCTGATGCGATAGGATCGAAGGTAGGCTAGGATGCAGTGTCAGACACGGGGACAATTACAACACCACCAGACCCGAAAACCAACAATTTGTGTTTAAGCCCAAATGGTGTCTCCGACTGAGATTTGAGCCCAGGACCCGCGGCGTAGAAGTCAGGTACGAACTAGGCCAAAGTAACGAAACTAATTTTCTCGCACAACTTAATGCGATCAGTATTCAGCTTGGTTGTAACGAGGCCATCTTATTTCTCAAGGAATACCTTTTAATACTTTATTGAGCTGGCTTATCAACAGTGCTTGCTTACCGTCAGGTGATCTGTGAACTTGAAGGCCGATTGTAACTTACATAATGTAGAAAAAATTATGAAAAAGGAAGCATAAAGGGATTTTACGACTTTTCACGACTTCATTGCAATAATTGTCAAAATCAAGATATGTATATATAGCACGACCAGATAGTTCTGTTTGTTGCTTGGTTTAATTAAAAATAATGCTATTTATATGGATAGTTAATAAATAATAACACGTGTTATTTAACTTTGGTCTATCGCTCATTTTTAATATGGCATATTCTCTAACACCGCCCCCGGTTTGGTAATGACCTACTCGTACCAAAACATGATAATTGCAAACTTTCGAATTACGTTAAAAAAGTACAAAAAAATTACACAGCTACATATTCACGAATCTTTTTTTTGTCTGCCCACAGATAGATAAAGATTTTTTTATTATCTATTTCCACATAAATCTTTCTAATGAACGCAAAGATGTTCCCATATCTTTAACGCGGAACCTAAAAAATTAGGAAGGTGTGAGAGAGATGGCCTGTGTTTTTAAAACGAGACAGGTAAGATTTCTTGTCTTTCCGTTTCCGTTTTATTGTAAAAAATAATGAGAGCATCTGGGACTTGACGGATTTGTACTAACGTTTGATGGGAAAGTTTATTTCGAAAAGGTGGCCATGTTTTCATATTAGAAGGACTCATTTTAAATTGTACATTAACAGTTTAGCATTGTACTTTCATTTCAGCCTATCACTAGTCCATAGCTAATTTTAGGAGATTTTGCCATAGTTGCAACGCTTGTTCCAGGAATGCTACTGCAGATCTCCTGATTTTCAATTTCCCTCTGTCGACTTTTACAACACTCACGGTATGAGATGGGGTGGTAGTTTCGCCGACGCACAATTAACTAGTGTGGCGGATTCTTTCCGGCTCACATAGGCAAAAATAAGAAAAGTCCTATTTATATATTCTCTCCTTTAAATACTGTTGCCAGAATATAGATAAATTTAACTCTAAACTGCTACCTCTTCTCATGTCTGGTACTGGGTGGAATGTCCTGGAGTGGCGATCACAACAAATCTTTTCGACTTGGGATAGATTTTGTCCAGCAGTGATCAATTATAGGTTGATGATAATGATCATGAACTACGTAGAGACTGAGTATAAGAAACTAAATTGCATTATTATTAAATTAATATTACATTTTAAACATACAAACACAACAAAACACAATCACTGGAGGTAGGATTCTTTGCAGGAATCCGTCTAGTTAGGGACCATTGCGGTGCCAGTTATTCTGCCACTAAGCAGTAGTGTACAAACTACTGCTTGGTAGCAGAATAACGAATGTAATTTGTAGCATATTATGACTTAATAATTGATGTTCAAGGGTGACGGGTGCAGTGTGGTGCCACTTAGAAATGTTCTGGATGACACAGCATTTGTTATGGACAGACGTATGACTTACCACCACGATTTTTTCGTCTCGTCACTTCCTTCCATAAAAAAAAATGGCAAGACTTAATCAATTTCCATCAACACTTTTCGAATATATTTTTTTTTAATAGTTTATTTAAAAATATATAAAAAAGTGAAAATAATAGTGTTGCAACAAGTTTTTTAGCGCTGTTATTAGCGGAAACACAGATTTGATGTAAGGTCAGATTAAGTATATCTGACGTTACATCAATAGCGTGTTGCGTTAGAATCCACAACCCACGATTCAGTAGGCACGTACGCTGACTACTGAACCATGTGGTTATCACTCAGCATAGTGAAAAAAGAATCCCTAACGAAGCAAGACAGAGGAAATAATCCTGATTGAAGATGAAGGGAAAAAGCTGAAAGTTGAGACAAATAGACATAATTTGTGTTACTTATATTATAACGCCGTCACAGAAAACTTCATCCAATGATTAAAACGATTTGGAAAAATTCAGAAAAGATTGAAATTCCGAATCACGAAATAAAATACCCACGCTAGAATTTCTCCTGTATTGTTAGTACGTTTTATCGACATGTGTTGCGCGTGCACTAACACCCAAAACTGGAACATCTATCAGTAAGCCATACAAATATTTGTACGGGAATTGAAGTTGCGGGAATGGAACCCGCGACTGCGCTAACTGAGCCGTCAAATGACGAGACATATGTACTATAAGTATTAAAATTTTTGAATATTATTTTCTAACGGTAAATACACTGTATCAACAAACTCATCCTGATCTTTTTGGTCATCAAACACATATGCTTTTAATAACTTATTTTTGGTTCATTGAAAGGTGAACATGTCAATGTCTATAGAATAGTATAAAAATAACCCAAACATCGGAGCACTGCTGTCATAAATCATATCCGACTACATACAAAGAACACAAGCCTTACTGCTATGCAATAAAGTCTAAAATTTCATATTTTTATTACACTTGATCAACAGCCGATCGTACTGAACAGTACCTTCTAGTTACGGATGTCCCGGTTTCTTTAGTCTTATTCTGTTAAACGAATCGTAAAACGATATATAGCATAGTTTTGCAATAACTTATGTAATTTCAAATAAGTTTACATCTAGTTTGTTAAGCGTAAATTAGCGTATAAATGGTTGAATTAAATGTTGATGGGCGTTAGTTTTTTTTTTCGATAAATTACAATGGACAATTAATAAGTATATCTCCTAGCTATACTTCTAATTTCCACAGCATTAGCATCTTACTTTTATGCGTCTTCCATCAGACCCGTTGATAAACAGAAGAAATATGTAATAATAACTTTTTTATTGTTATTAGTTGATAGAGTAAGAAGACAAGCAAAACGCTCACCTGATGGTAAGTGCAACGTCTACCCATAATAAATGCTGTATCACCATGATCATTTCTGTGTTGCACCACACTGCTTCCCGTCACCCAGAGACATCAGTTCTTAAATGTCACCTGCCCAGTGCCCTTCAGACCAAAACACAGTAAGGTGTGTACACTATCGCTTCACGACAGTATGGCCAGGGGTGGTACCTACCTAGAAAGATTTCTGCATATCCCTATGCAGGAATCCTACCACTATAATTACACCAGCTTATGATCAGTAAAGGCCCTTCATAATTACCATCGTACCAAAAATGAACCTTATTTATTTTAATACGAAATTTCTTAAGTTAATACGTAACGATGAAGCAATAGTATCGATAGGTAACCCCCTCAGAATATAGCCGCGGGCGTGTTTATTTTTAAGTAACCCTTTTATAAAGAATTATGTTCATTAAGAACGTTTTTATACGTTTCTATTTCCATTGAGAGGCCGGCATATGGCGCTATACTTCATTGTTGAAGAAGATTTGTAGGAGAGTCGCTCGGAAGTTAAAAAAATCCCGTTAAACACTTTTAAGTACTTCCATTTGTGTTCCGTAGATAATGCAATGTGACTCTGATGACGGAAGACTATTGAATGAGAACGAAAATAATTATTTTACTATTCTATTAACAGACAGTAAAGATCTTCAAAATATTTTCACTGTCTCTAGTATATGCTTTAAATGGCTAATTACGTAAAGCGCAATTAAGCAGATTTTTATTAAGATGAAATATTTTTGGAGCCAAGCTCCTATTTCTTAAGTCCAAAAGACTAATTAAAACTAAGCCTTATTATAGACTTCGAATATTATTTATTTATGGAGCTAAAATATTATATTTTAATTCCTAATGTAGTTTTAAAATTACTAATTAAAACTAAGCCTTATAGCTTTTGGGTTTGCTTTTAAGTAATTTTTTTTTAGTCACAAATGAATAAATATTAAATAATAGTAAGCCACACTGAATATTGTTGCACGACTGTTATCAGGTGTTAGACTCGACGCTATGATGATGAGTTATTATATAAACTATTTTAATCTAACATCTGTTGGCTGCGCCTATAATAAATATATAAATGTTTGTGTTTGGTTGCTTTATCAGGACAACAAATATAATTTTCAATTTCAATAGTTACATCCACCCAGGGTAATTATTGAAATTACCTATCGATGTTTTATGCCGAGACACAAGTTTTCCCTTTTTTTTAAGAGTTATTAAGGCCATGACTACAGTTTTCATAACAGTTTTAATTTCTCAGAATTGCACGATCCCCAGTCCCCACGATTTCTTTTATAGTCTACTTAAAAAGTGCACTTAGTAAAGTGTATTAATACATAATTTTTACGTTTGCACCACTGCTTCGCGCCTATGTATTTTTTATCTTATATTAATTTAAACTAAAATGCATTCCTACATCGTTGCTTCATACGCATCAAGGGATGACACCTGACATCTTTCGACAAGTAACCAATATCCTATTACTCAGTCCCAATTTCATCAAAGTCCCATCAAATGATGTAATATAAGCCTTCATAAAAAACTTCTTGAGTAAACTAAGCCTATTTCCCATCGACTGCTAGACAGCTTCCGTCCCGCCCTCTATATCCGTATCCGTTGTATCCGGTGCAATTGTACAAATATTCGCGACGGATATCCTTTTGCGATCAGGTTTCTATCGACCAGGTTTGTTATCAAATATGATAGAACCGCCTAGTTCAATATACATTGACGTTTCGCTATGTTAAGAATTAAAAAATAGCTTGGAGACGTAAAGTATGTATATAGTTTTTGTATAGGCGTCATTAAAATGGACTTAATGTTTTCTAGCGATATCATTTGAGTGTATTAATAATATATACTAGTGGGAAGGAAAGTACAACGTTTTTTTTATCTTCATTTCGAGTCAACAAATGTGAGAATGAAACTACTCGTAGCATCTTACAAGATACTTCTATTTATCAATTTTATATTTCATTTCACAACAATAAAAATATAAGCTGTTAACTATATTTAAACAGATTTAAATGTTATGAAATAAGATTCCCATACTCGATCTTGGCTCTCTCATTACTTATTAGACTCTTCATAAACTTAAAGGCATGTGCTTAACAGTAGGACTACAATTACATTTGTACCTTACGCAATATTTCTACAGGTGCTGGAACTCCTATGGAATTCCTAAACATTACATGTGTTTCGGTTTGATGGACACTGGACATACGAGTATGAACCCACAGAACTGATGGCTCAGGGTGACGAGCGCTGTGTGGTGCTACACAGAAATGTGATGGGTAACACAGCATTTGTAATGGACAGAGGTTGAAATTACCATTTGCTAGAATAGTCATATACATCGACGAAAAAAAACATAAAGTAATGATGATGCATGAGGAGACAGTGCCCCTGGCTATGTCTTTTTTATAATGCTTAACGGACCGGCCAGTGTGCAGCCAAATTATGTCGGACTCTTCCCGCCTAAAACGCCACGGTTTGATCGTCTCCGTGGAGAATTATCGCTTGGCTAAAGATTATCACATAGATGTCTCCATAGATTGCCACAATACACGGTCACGAGCCACCTGCATCCATCGACTTCCAGCAAAACAGCCCAGGTCGTCGCTCTATCTAGTGGGAGGTCACCCTACATTACGTTTGCTGGCACGAGGTTGACACTCCAGAACCTTATCATTATCACACAACAACGGTTATCGGTTCTACGAGCTATATGGTGGGCCCATTGCCACTTCAACTTACTAATCCTTAGGGCTATGTCGGTTACTCTTGTTGTCGGATATCATCTTTATGGGATATATGGACGAGCATAGCCCTTTCCATAGGTCGCTGATCGACTGCTTGTTTGCTCAAGCGGCCTGTAATGAAGAGCCACATCTCAATTCCGTATGTCATTATACGGAACAGAACTGATGTCTCAGGGTGACGGGCACAGTGTGGTGTCACACAGAAATATACTGGGTGACACAGCATTTGTTGTGGGCGGACGTTGCACTTACCATCAGGTGAACGTTTTGCTGGTTTCATCATTTTATACAATAAAAAAAGAAAAAATGACATACGGAATTCAGATATGCCTCCAAAGCAGCAGTCACTGTCACCCCGCACCTTTGCACTGCTAAATACTGCACTACTATAATAAATACGATAAGTATACTTGTACTCGTATAAGTCTGTCCATGAGAGATGATAGAACTTTTGTGTTTCAAATAAATGTTCCTCCATTTCCATCATTCTCACTACTGCATGTGTTAACGGGTAGAGAACGTTTATAGGCATTTGATCAGTCAGTTGACCCTTTTTTTACAACAACGATATTATAAATAAATAAATTTTCTTTCTTCTTCCAATGGTATGATCGACAAAAAAAAGTTGAATTTAATAACAATTCAAGCAAAATTGACACAAATTAAACTTAGGTACATTATGAAGGACAGTATAACTATGATCCCATAAAAACCAGCAACACATCCAAAACGTGGAAAACTGACATCAAATTTTGGTTAAAAAAATATATTTAACGGTCTTCCTGTCCCGTTTAAGCAATTCGGCAGAATAGGTTAGATTCAATAATGAAGGTGACACACAATGCGCAAAAGTTTTTACAATTTGAAGTCCACCGAAACAATGCTACAAGCACCAGCAAAATACCCAGAACGTTAAAAATTTACATCATATTTTGGTTAAAGAAATTCTTTCTAAAGGTCTTCCTGTCCCATTAAACAATTCGATAGATTATGTAAGAATGAATCATAATATTGAGCATACACAATACGTAAATTAATCTGAGAGTTGCCGAAGCGGATGTTCCCATCGAATCAAGCCTACAATACATTTTTATGCAATGATTCTATACGACTAGTTTTCGATGAGTAATCTTTGATAAGACTGCTACGAATTGTCATAGTGGTCAACGTGTCTGCTGAGACTAAGTCAGGGTTAAATATAGGTTGGTTCTTTATATGCGCGACTGGCCGCGCACCATGTGGTGGAACGTAAGAGAAACTACTACCCCACCTCAACCCGTGGGTGTCGTACAAAGTTGACAAAGGGAAAATAAAAACCAGAAGATTGGCAGCAGCATCTCCCTGAAAAATCTGAATAAATAAATTGCGGTTGCCAATACTCCTGCAAAGCGTGGCAACTATGGCAAAATCCCCTAAAATAGGAGCTACAAACGTTTTGTGGCAATCGACAGGGAAGGCCTATTTTTAGCAATGGACTTGTGATAAGCTGTAATGATGAAGACTCTTCTTCTGAACCATCATCTCACTTTTCTACAGCGACATCGCGAAGATGAGAACAAATATTCTGACGGCACTGAAATAGATCCCTGTTGACGGCTTTCGGTAAAAATCAGTCAACAGATCTTCATTATTTATATTGGCAGGACGCCAATATAGGTAATTTTTGCCGATAGTTCAGAGCATGGCTGCCTTCAGAGACGGTCAACACATTAGACAAAGCAACCTCCGCACTGCCAGTTAATCTGCAGCCTAACAGTTGCGTGCAACCACTTTTGTGTTTCGGTTTGAGGGGCACTGAAGCTAGAGCAACTACCGGATACTACTGGAGACTTGAGAACTGATGTCTCTTGGTGTTAAGCGCAGTCCGATGCTACACATAACTTTCCAATGTAAAGTTCTGACTGCCACGAACTGTTATGGGCAGACATGGCATTTACTTACTCGTCTCGTCATTTCCTTAAATTACTTTTGGTAGGATTCCTATGCAGGAATCCGCCTGCCATATTTTAAATGTCAATATTATTATCAAACTTTCAATGTACTGTTGGGAGAATTTCTATGCAGGAAACCGTCTAGGTAGGTACCGCCGCAGTGCTAGTTATTCTGTCGTGAAGCAATAGAGTGAAAAAATGACTTTCCCAAAAAAAGAAAGAAAGTATTCTAGAACATACAAAAAACGAACGAACGAAAGAACATAGAACCGCATCCTTTTTTTAAGTCGTTTTAAAAGAATGGAATTCACCTAGTCGACCGACCGATGATACGGCAATCTTCGAAACGAATCTTAATAAAATATAGAAATTATTCTCATTAATTTCATAATTTCTCCTAGAGTGAACTTCAAGAGGTCAACGTACAAATAATTTCTGTAATTAGAACACTATTATGAAAGTCTATGAAATGTAACGAAATCACACTCAAACTATAATTGGTTGAACCAATAATCGGATGCGTTTCGCTTGCATTAATTATTTTACGGGACTCGTTACATCGCAAAGATTATTAACAGAATCGACAAATCGAATTAATTTTTATTGTTTCTACATTATGCAGAAAAAATAACGACTCAGTTGGCGCAATGACTACTCGATGGGCTTCGACGCTTAAGTCGCGGGTTCGATTCCATCAAGGGACAAATCTTTGTATAGATAATAGAAAAGATATAAATTAATGTTACAGGTGCGAAACAAGCGAACTCCAATTATGAGCAAAATTTTAAAAAAAGTATATATTTCAGTCATTTATACTCGTATCATATTATTACAAGGTACACGAAATATTTTTTTAGCTCAAACAGATTTTGTTTTATTCTTATTCAGTTGATGGCAACATTTTTGTCACCACATGGCATAGTCAACGACAGTAGTTCACACAACCTGCATTGCACTATCAAAGTTATTATTCTTATGTGCTTAATAAAAATTGTTTAAAATTTTAGTTCACAAGTGTACGCCGAAAATATAGCGTTACTCGTCCTTACATACTACTTGCATCCGATATTAACGCTCATGCTATAACATTCGAGCTAAGCTTGGATGCAGTGTCAGAGATACGGGAACAATCACAACACACCCTGCCCAATACATAACAATTTGTGTGTAGCACAAATGTTGGCTCCGGCTGGGATTCCAACGCATGACCCGCGACATAGATAGATAGAGATAGAATACACTGATTCTTAAGATTACTGGTACGAGGGAACATCCTTCCTAGATCAGATTACCAGATCGGGCGGGTATACGTTCTTCCGAAAAATCTACAGTTCTTTATCCAAATATTTCTGCCTTGATGAAAATACTAAATGTTGTACAAATCAGCGGGGAATTCGGCGGTGGATGCCTGCGGTGGCGGTATTTAAGTTTTGGACGCTATTGCGAGATTGGATCAAAAAATTTATTTGCATTAAGAATTAAGACCCGCAACTCATATGAACATTTCACTAACTTTACTACTACTAACTAAAAATCAAACTTACTGAAATTCATAATTTAAATAATTTTTTTCCATTTTATTACATAATCTTTGTCTTGGCCCTGACCATTAGTGCTAAGTGATTGATTACTGATGCAGGCAAGCGATACCTACATAAGTTATGCGGAAGCTTGTAATTTACTCTGTATTGTTTGTTATTAGCTGTGAATTAGATGGTTTGAACTTGCATTAAAGCGTATAGCGTTCCATCATGTACTTAATAATATATTTATTTATTTCCTATTCGGGATTTAGTAACAACTGAAACGGCGTCTGGAAGTAAGGCTCAATCTAATAAATATAAAATAATAATCAAAATAATAAATAATGTTTTTTCTTTTTTTTTTTCACCACAATCAATAACGCAAGATTCTGTAAAATTTGGGTAGCCTATCCTAGTCGTAAATAAGTAATTTATAAAATACATTTAAAGGTTTGTAAAGTTAATACGAAATATGAGGAATCTTTCTCATATTTCGAAATGAACTTTATTACTTTCGAAATGAATTGCCTATATAGTTGGCAATATTGAAACAGCGTTCAACGGGAATTCAATGATGCATTTGAGGTAACATTTGTTGAACGAAATGTCTATTAATTTCTACACACAGTTTAAAGGGGCTTTCAATAATAATGCTTATTCCGGTCTCGTCACGATTTGTTTTTAAAGATTTTGTGGAATATGAAAAAAAATGCTTTTGAAATACGCTTTCTTTGTTTTAATGCCCTCTTTAAAGTTGCGTATATTTACAACTACATAGAGTTATTTCTATATATTGTAGATTATTTACATTACCCTTATTGAAGGTCGTTTTTTAAACAATACTGGTTCGCAAAAGATGACTGTCCTGGGAATAACTAGCAATATATAACTAATAAAACTGCTCCTTGAGCAGTTTTATTATTATTGAAAGAAAGAAAGAAAGAAGAAAGAAAAGGTGTTTATTGCTACCATCAAAATAAATACAAAAAACAATTAAAAATTAAGAATATAAATACTTATTCTAATGAGACCAACAATGTTTGTACAAATATAACATTGACACTTTGATCTAATTTGAATAATAGGATTCTATGTTGACAATCGTTCAGAGTATCTGACTTGTATGCTGCGGGTCGTGGGTTCAAACCCAGTCCGAGCCTACATTTATACAAAACGCAAATTATTGGTTATCACGTCTGGTTGTGTTATGATTGTTTGCGTATCTCTGACACTATATCCAAGCTTATTGGATGAGAGATAACATGGGTAGTAGGTAAGGACGAGTGAGTGCCGCTGTGTTTTTGGCGTACACTTGTTGCACTGGAATATTCAACATTATATAATATACCCAAAGTTGCATCCAAAGCCCTCGGATTTATTATAAAAACTTCTGCCTACTTTAAATCTTTAAAAAGCATTAATATTTTATACTGTTCATATGTGCGTAGCCATCTCGAATATGCATCCCAAGTATCAGTACCAAGTTTATAATTCTGGTATTGAGAATCACCTGATTATTTTCATCGTTGCAAGCGATATCATTTCTTGCCTTTAAAGTACAGGCGTGATTTTAATGATAGTAGTTTTTTAATTAACATCGCTGATGGATCTGTGGACTGTTAGCTATACCATTTGTTACTACTAATTGTAAACGAAATGCTTACTCCTTGCGTAGTGCAATATCTTATAATAAACTTTCACTGCAACTGGAAATCAACTTATTCTGTACTAGCTCTAAGGCAGTAAGGAGACTTATTATTAGTTTCATTGGTCCCTGTCATCTTTAAAGAACTCTTTATCTGTAAGTTCCTAATGTTATGTTTACTATTTATTTTTATTTTTTTCTTTCTGTGATGTGGTTGGAATAACTTTTTCATTTTATTTAAAATTTGTTCAAAACTTTTATTTATATATTATATTATATGCGAAGTTATGAAATTGGCAACTTCTATAACTACTTTGAGTAATATTTGTCTGTAAGTCTTCCTAAAATAAAAAATATTAAAGCGCTTTAAGAATAATAACTTTGATAGTGCGATGCAGTGTGTGTGATCTATTGTCGTTAACCATCTGATGTGTTGACACATATCACTTGTATAAGGATTAAACAAAATCTATTTGAATAAGAAAACTCATCTCATATATACCTAACGTGTATGTAATTATGACCGAATTTTATTCTGTGTGGCACCACACTGCGCCTGTCGCCCTGAGACATCAGTTATTTAGTCTCATATGTCCAGTAATTACACAAGCTCTCAGTGCCCTACAGACCGAAACAGTAATGTTCGCATAGTACTAATACAGAATAACTGGCCCTGCACTGGTTACTACCAAGACAGATAGCTGCATAGGAATCCTACCACCAGTAAAACTTTTCATCATTTCGTCACTTCATAAAAAAAGATGCTCCACACCAGATTTCCCCGGTATCGTGTGTGTTTTACAGACTTAAATTGCACGTGCACAACAGACCCGACAATTTGTGTTATTGCACAAATGTTTAATTTGGCTGTAATCCGAACCGGGACCCGCAGCGTAGAAGTCAGGTACACTGAACATGGCTTAGTTTTCCGAGTACTGGTTGCCACAAGCGTAGGTCGCAGGCGTAGTCAAGAGGAAATAATAATAAATAAAAACGACTAATAAAGGATTTCTTATTGGTTCTTCCCAATAAAGAGGTATTTTTTACGAATAATTAAAAAAAAGACGTTAAATTAAAAATTCAAATCATAAAATCATTATCATCATCATTCATTTCGGCCCACCACTAGTCCACTACTGACATAAGTCTCTCCCATAAATTGTCACAAATGTTTGTACGTCTCATTTTTGGGAGATTTTGCTGTAGTTGCTATACTATAGTTGTTATACTTGCCGCAGTTTATTTATTCAGATGTTCCGTGAAGATGCTGCAGTCCAGCATCTTCACGGTCTTCCAGTCTGGTTTTTATTTTACCTCCGTCAATTTTTACTACACCCACGGGTGTATTACCAAGTGGTGTTAGATTCTCTTAAGCTGCCACCACACGGCATTAAATAATTATATGTAATTGTAAATAAATGCTACTTTCAGTTTTTTTTATATTTCACGAACACTTGAAAAATAAATCTTGGCCGGAATTGTCATTATTATTCAAGACATCTTTAAAGTATTTGTAATCAGCAATAGACTTTTCGTTCGACAAATGGTACAAGCTTAGGTATATTATTGAGCTCTCGCTTTTCTAGGAGAAACGTTGTTTCAATAGTGCCAACTATATAGGAAAAATGTTCCATAACTCCCAAGTTTTATTCCGAAATATATTTGTATTACACATGTAGATAAGCATACGAGTAAGGTCGTCAATCAGTCATCACTATATTTTTCTTCACGTGGTAAATAAGCATTTTTTATTTGCATAGTAGAAACGACAGTTTTTAAGTGCCTTAATTACATGCACACAAATCGTGAGGACGTAATTGCCTCGTGCAGAGGTAATCACCTGCCACCGACGTGGCCAGCGATGGCATAACCCGCAGAGAAAGTGGATATGATAATTGGATGAGCACCGATGTGCGACCGGACCGGCTTGCTCCGATGGGCAATAGACCGCACGGTTGCATTAATGTGGATCAACTTTATAAAGTTTCTGTTGTCTTTAAAATTTCGTGGCGCAAGATTCACGTCGTCTTTATTTATTGTCATGTCCACATTTTTCAAAAAATTCTAAAAATATACATCCTGTATAGTTTTTTTTTTATCTAAAATTAATGATTTTTTATAAAATTTCTGGAAATGCTGAAATATGCTGATTTGTACAGTGCACAGGGCCACTAACTTTAAACATGGAATCTGCCTGCCTGTTTATTAATATTGTTAAATTAAATAAATGTATTGCATAAATTATGAAAAATTACATGATGATAATGATGATATTCTCCTGGCCGATTTCGACCACGGCGACAACTTTCTAATTTTGTCGAGAGCTATCAACTGCGCAGGAGATATTATAGTGCCACAAGTGTACGCGCAAACACAGAGGCACTCACTCGTCCCAACCTACCCGCGCCCGATGTAACGCGGCACGGTACAGTTTATGCTCAGTACATTTCAACGCTGGTAGAATCACGCTACAGTTACGTGCTGCCTAAAGCATATTAATGGCGTCGGCTTAGCTGGAGAAAGACCACGCTTTCACAGAATACCTGCGTAAATTATTAGAGGATAGACGAAACAGATTTATGAGGCGAGCGTGAATGGGCAAGTCGGCAGGGGTCGACGTAGGCGAACGTATCACGATCATATCGAAGTCGTTTTAAGGAAAGGTGACGTCAAAAGTACTTGCAACCGACGAGCTTGTATAAAAAACGAATGAAAGTGTAACAAGCGAAGGATGTGTGGCAGAATCGTAGCGAGTGGAAAGAAGTGGTCTCTGCCTACCTCAATGAGAAAGAGGTGTGACTCTATTAATCAGCACAACACTGCTGTAATTCGTATGGTGAGTTAGAAGAACCGTAGAACTTATGAGGCATTTCATTCCTTGGTCCTGAAAACAGCTCAAGTATTAACATCTTGACTGTTTGAGATATGGATGTCTTTGGCCCACAGTGACCACTCACCATCAGGCTGGTGGTGTCACAATTTTCATAATGCGGTAGATACAGTTTCAAAAATCTAAAACCTTATTTGAGGATGGTGTCACCCTGACCGATATTGCGTACCGAATACTGTCAGAAGCTATCAACTGCGCAGGAGAATATAGACCTATAAGTGTCTTCACTTTTTTAGACATTTTTTCTACAATAACATCTGTTCTTAGCGCCAATAGCCGAATGGTTTAGGGCACGAACTGCGAAACATGACAACGCAAGATCGATGCCGCCATTCAACTATTGTAGTGAACCATCTCCTAGCACAAGCCTTTGAGCTTAGTTGGAGTGGTTGTTAACAGGAATCTTGGTAATGTTAATAACATTGCTAGTATTCTTTAAAAAAATAAAACTTAAAAAACTTAACGACTTTAAATCAGATACAAACATTTTGATATATGCTAAACATATGAGCAATAAATGGTACGACTAGAGGATAAACTCGATTACCACACCATTTACTACCTTGCGAACGGCAAATTACGAAAATAAATTTAAATAAAATTAGTCTTATCTATATTAACCTGTCCATTTTGTCTTCCCCTCACTTGATTGTTTCTCTAGCGCGTTATCAATCGTCTATTTTTACTTATCCAGTGCTTAAGGGGTTTTATGCAATTCTTCTCTGCTCACAGTCTTCTTCTTCATATAATTACGCCATTTTTTTAATAACTTCGTACGGGGTATGATGTAAAAGCGTAATAATTGCTAAAATATTAAGAGCCAAAGACATATTTGGTTTACTTAATTAGACTGGTACAAAATCTATACATATAACAAAATTGTAACTTACCGACTTTACATCGCAGATATGTAAGAAAAATACTTTGTAAAGCCCTTACAAGAGCAATAGAAGCAAAAACCAAAATATCTTTAGAATTTTTGTTTCTCTATCTGTCAGTCTGTATGTTTGTAAGCGCATCACGCAAAAACTACTGCAAAAAATTGAGTGCGATTTGCACAGTTGTATTACTGGTAGTCTAACTTAAAAGCTGATGCATGTTTCATCTTGATACGCTGCCTAGAAGCAAAGTTATTAATCTATAATAAAGCTGAAGAGTTTGTATGTTTGAACGTGCTAATCTGAGGAAATACTTATCCGATTTCCATAATATTTTTCATTACATAGCCCGTTTATTAAGGCCGCGTGGCGTAGTGGTTAGCGTACCTGACTTCTGCGTCACCGGTCCTGGGTTCGATTCCCAGCCGGAGGAAACATTTGTGCAAAAACACAAATTGTTGCTTTTCGGGTCTGGTTAGTGTTGTGCATGTGAAATGTATGTTTGTAAAACGCACCCACGATACAGGAGAAAATCCTAGTGTGGGGACTTCGTTTTTTTAATTAAAAAAAAAAAAAAAAAGATTATTATATGCTAAAATTTACGCTTTAACTTTAAAGTGCCGTACGCTGAGACCTTGAACGTTACCGTGTAGGGCCGAATCGTGAATTTTCAGGTCATGAGGTACCATGCCGTACGGCGCAATCATGTGGTCGGCTTAAACTGCAAACTGCGGGGCTCAGCTAGTTACTTTATAAGACTGACTTAATCCTACGACGATCAAGTGCCATTCATTTTGTCTACAGCACGATAATGAATTGGATTGACCGGGGAAATACAAGCTCTCAAAAATTACCGTAACAGTAGGTACAGTAACTGCATGCCGATGCTATGTTTTTACGATGTTCTTTTGGGCTATTTTCGACCACAGCGACAACTTCCGAATACTATCAACAGCTACCAATTACACAGGAGATTTTACAGTGCCACAATTCTAAACGCAAACATAGAGACACTCATCCGTACCAAACCTATTAACTTACCCCAGCACGATGTAACGCTCATGCGATAAGATCGGAGGTAGGCAAGGATGCAGTGTCAGTCTTGGAGACAATCTCAACACAACTAACCCGAAAAACCAACAGTTTGTGTTTTGGCATAAATTTTGGCTTCGACTGGGTTTTAAACTCAGGACCTGTGGCGTAGAAGTCAGACTCACAAACTAGGCCACGCGGTCGTTATGTCATGTAGCATATTTCGTATAGTGAATAAATTTAATTGCTAGCAAATGAGCTCATTTTTATCTTGATTCTTTATAAGAGCAGGTCACAGTTACCAGCAGGGGAATTATTTTCTCGTTTAATATCCTTTCTGAAACAAAATAATAATTTAATTAAAAAACTGCAGCAGCTGCAAACAGAGTTTCATGATTATCTCATGGATTCCATCATCAGAACTTTGCCAAAATTATATGGGACCACCCTTACGATGTCGTTTTTCTAATAAAAAAAAACTAAAATCGGTTCATAAAAAAAGAAGTTATGCCCTCACATACATTCATACATAAAAATACACAGAAATAGGAACCTCCTTCTTTATTAAAGTCGGTTAATAATATATGTTAGGAAAGATAGTTTACACTTTACTTTCAACGATGCTAGCATAGCGGGGAAGGGTCGCCCTTCCCGTCTCCAAAAACCTCTTAGAAAAGACTGGTGTGCTGAATACGACAATATATCAATTAACTTCAGTTAGGATTCTTAATAATTATTTGCAACTTTAATTATTAAAAGATATCATTTTCGATTACATAAAAACTAAACATATAAAATGTTAAAACGAATATCACGGTTACATATATTATATAAATTATTCGATCTCAACTTATAATGATAATCCGCTTTTAACCTATAATTAGACAGTTATAAATCTAGACTTTGGACGCCTTTTTAATTAACCTTGTAACTTGAGAACCTCTTCGGAATAACGTCTGTGACAGACGATCCTTCTCGACTTTATTGCATCACATGAGAACTACTAAATACACAACCGGTCCAATATCTCATAACGCAACTATATTTATATATTACATGAAGCTAAGTTAATCTCGTACGTATTGTATACTACTCTATCACCAGTCGGCGGTATCGTTTTTTCGTCGCATTTTTAAATTCAACACATACATATTATATATCAATTCTTGTTATCTGAGATTTACACAACTATTTTGATTATCAAAAATTAGAATAGCCGGTGTCTGGCACATTATTGGGCTGTGACATTACTTTTTTATTGATAGTCACTATAAACAAAGTTTTTTTCCTATAGGCCATAGATAATATCTACAGATAAGTACAGGCAACATAATGCACATTGAAAAGATTATGTCAACTGTCAATCAAAGTGGCGGGAAATGAGCACTTATTTTCTTAATATATGCAACCATCTTTTATTTTTGGCCAGTGTCAGAGTTTTTAAGCCATCGGAACAGTCACTTATTTTTATATTAGCTGCAATAGACATTGAACAACCTGATAGACAAGATTATTAGACGTAAGCATTAGCACTGATGTAGGTGAACTATCTAGTGTAGTGGGTTGCAAAGTTTAATGGGCAGTTGACAGTTTGTAGAAAACATGTGCAGAGTCTATATATAAATACGTAAGCGATACAAAAAATCCTTCGCAATATTTTTTTGCTTTCGACTGGTATTGACAGGCCGTATTGATTAGCCTGATCGGAATATGAATTGCGAATATCATAAATCAATCAATTAATAATCGATAGATCAACATTTATGTTATGACAGAATGTGACTCATAATTTACGAAAGTGTTTTTTTGCGTTGATTATATTATGTTATAATTTTGAACGGTCAAGTCCCAGTACTCTTTTAAAAATAACGAAATCTACTTAAAAGTGAAAGTAAGCTTATATCCTGTTATTGTCCCACTAATGAGTAAAGCCCGCTTTTCTTTTCGAAAAGAGTTTTGGGGACGGGAAAAGAATCACCGCGTGGCATGTCGTCGAAAATGTTAGTTGATTTCTCAGACTATGCAGGTTTCCTCAGCACTACATTTTTCTTCAACACCGAGGACGGAGTAATCATTACTTAAAGTTGCTAGTTTTGTACATTTCAGTTAATTATTGTGTTGTGCTGACACCGGGAATTGAACCTTGGTCTAACATAGTGGATTTTTTCTCTACCACACGGAAGTACTCAAACTTTTTTAATTTACAGTTACCAGATAAAACAATAACATAGTTTTAGCATTACTTTTATTATTACATTATTATAAACTATCTGATGCCGGCGACTTCGTCCGCGTGTATATAAGTTTTATAATATCATGTGGGAACTTTTTGATTTTCCGGGATAAGAAGTTTCCTATGTCCATCTCGAGGATGCAAGCTATCTCTGTGCCATATTTCGTCAAGATCAGTTCAGCAGTTGGACAGTAAAAAGGTAACAAACAGATAGAGGGACAGAGAGAGTTACAGTGGATGGCCAAATTATTATACTCATTTGAAAAATTGTATCTTTCACGTGTTCTGAACCGTTTAGCTTACTATTATGCAATTACAGCATTTCATTTGTTATATTTATAGGTTTATCAGCTTAGGATGAAAAAAAAAATACAGTTTTGTATTAAAATTATGAAAGAACTGAATTTCCATTGCTAAGTTTTGATAATTCTCTATTTTTACACATCTTATGTCCCTCTCGATTCGAGAAATTGTGAGATGTTTACTCCCATATTTACCTGTACGTCATGGCGATTACGATTTGTTCTCCTCTAACACTTTTTTTATATTACGAAACGTTGACTGCGTAACGCCTGCTAATTCCGCTATTTTTCTTATAAATTGACTGGTATGATTCCAAAGTGTTTTTATCTCAGATCTTTTCTTGGATCAAGAGAGGAAAAATATCTGCAGACATCCCCATGTCTATGTTTACGATATTTGAGGGTAGGATGATAAAAGCACAAAGACAGCCATGAACATAAAATAAAACTCACCTCAAATCAAAACTATTTTCAGAAAAAATCTAATGAAAACACTGTTCTCTAACCTCGTGTAAAATGACCTAAAAAAGGGCTTCCTTATACAGCGTGACCATTCCCAAATTACTAGTTTAGACAAGTATTACTAACATGCAAAATGTAAAAAAAACGTTCATGATATCAAAAAGGATTCATAAAAGGTTAATGGATTTTTTGAAAATTATGAATAAAACAAACTGACTTTATAAAAACCAATATGAGTATAATAATTTGGCCGCGCACTGTACTTTCGCATTTATCGCGCCGAATCCCTTAGCCGCCACGGCGGCCCTGAACATTAAATACCATATTTTATGGTCTACCATACGAGATGTAACGAAACATAACTTACCATGGGCAGTAAATAAATTCTCGTTTATCAATTAGTATCGTCTGTTACCTCATAAGAAACAGCAAAACGGTTTTTATAGACTTTCTTTAATTACTTTATACGGTATACAGACGATCGATAGTTAACGAATGTACCGGAAATGACCTTACCTGCCGACACATTTACCAAAGTTATCCATGAAGAAATATTACTGTATAAAATGATATCATTATTTACGCAACATCGCTTCAAGAAGAAAAAAATAACTGTTCGGAATTTGATGCTTATAAATACTTTTATACTAATGTGATTGGCTTAAGCTAAACGCTGTTGGCGAATAGAAAGACAAATCGCGAATTATACGTTTGCAATATGACATCCAGCAATTTTAAATTTGTTTTTAACATTATAAATTTACCTATATGTGTCCGGCAGAGTAGAATAGCACCTACCTCTTTCCTACCGAGGTGCCGTAAAAGGCAACTAAAGTATTGTACGGAGAGCTTTTATTCCTGCAGAATAACACCATAATATGCAAAGCTGTCACCATCCTACTCGTGGCAACACATTGGAGAGTAAGAATTTCACAGAGGAGCGGCGACGAACCGTCCCCTGTCACCTTCCCGCTGAGGCGAAAAGTAGGCTAAGGGTGTGGTCTACCCCTTATGGGAAAAGGCGAGACTGTATGCATGTATTAATTTACTGGTGATAGGATTACTATGCTGGTGTTTGTAGGCAGCACCGCAGTGCCCCTTTTTTACCGTCAAGCAGTAGAGTGCAAACATTACGTTTCACTTACCAACAGATGAACGGTTTATTGGTCCCATCACTTTCTTTCATTTAAAAAGATTAAGGTATTTTTGGAATTTTCTATATGTTAATTGATTTTAAATTTAAATACTAAAGATATCGTACGAAGCAGAATCATTTTTTTTTTAAAAAAAATCGTAAATTAACATTGCCCCACACTAGCATTTCTCCTTCTTCGAATCGCCCTTCATCGGATGTACCAGGAAGATGCTGCTGCCCATCTTCTGGTTTTAATTTTCCCTCTATCGACTTTTACGACACCCACGGAATGAGATGGGGTGGTAGATTCTCTTTAGCCACCACACGGTGTGAAGTGCGCTTATCAGACATAAATCCCACATGCACAAATAGTATAATAGCTATCTGTAGGCCACACAAATGTTTGTTCCGCCCGCGACCTATGAGTGCAGATCTCCAAGACACAAGAGACAAACGAAAGTAAGTTGACTTATACCATCGCTTGACAAAAGGGGGCGGTCCGAATTTGAATATTTCACGCATTAACCGGCCACGCGTGTCGATGCATAAAGCCGGAAGTCGTCCGGGCCTTATTAAGAACAAGAATACTTAATATAAATCGTCAGGGTCGGTCAAGGTCTGTGGTTTTAAGGACTTATGACGTAATTTCTGAAGAAATTATGGAAATATTTCTCGAACTCGCTTGTTTACGTATCTAAACATAGCCCTGCTCTAATTTAGATGAGATCGAACGAGGAGAGTTATGTGAGAATGTCAATTCTTAGTTCTTAATGATAAATATTGGCACCGGCCCAGCGTGGTGAGTATGGACAAGACTTCGACGAAATGCATATTCAGCTTAGACACGGTTTTTTTTTATTGGATAAAGTGACGTAAGACACTTACCTGATGGTAAGTGCAACATTCTGCCCATACCAAATGCTGTGTCACCCAGCGATATCGGTTCTTAAGTCTCATATGCCCAGTGATTACGCTAGCTCTCAGTTGCCTTCAACCCGATACACAGTAATGTTTGCACACTTGCACATTGCTTCACGGTAGAATAACACGGTATGAATTAAAAATTATCTTCTTTAAGGAATAAAATAACATTAGTAATAAAACAATGAATAAATTAAAAAGGTATTAATTTAACTACTTTTAAAAGTTCTAGGACAATCTTACTACAGCACTATAGTGTTTTACTACTTTACATGAAGATTAACCAACAAATAATTACTGGAATTCGATGTTATTCGTTCAGATATTATAACATACATAAGGCATAGGCATAGAGTATAAGATTCCACCACCTATAGACTGAAACAAAACACGACCCTGAGCCACCTGCATCCATCTACTTTCCAACTGTGCAGGTCGTCGCAACTGGTCGACACTACGTTTGCATAATAATATATTATAATAATGACGACCACATGTCCTAATGGTCACAGTACCTAACTCACCGCGGGTCCTGTGTTCGATCTCGGCCGGAGCCAACATTTCTGAAAAACCAAAATGTTTTCGGGTCTGGTAGTGTTGTGATTGTCCCCTTGTCTCTAACATTGCATCCTAGCCTTTCTCCGATCTTATCGCATAAGCGTTACATCGGGCGGTGGTAATTTAGGATGAGGTAGTGCCTACGTTTCCATGTATACTTGATACTTACATACATATAGTCACGCCTTTTTTCCATATAAAGGAGTAGGCAGAGGCCACATAAGTAGCTCAATTTTTGCCCCCGTGGAAAACGAGAAGTGACGTCTGCTTTCCCACGAACAGTGACAGCCATTGCATATTATGGTGTTGTTCTGCACGAATAAAGGCTGTCCGTCCAATACCTTAGTCGTCTCTTACGACACCTAGGTCGATAGGAAAGAGGCAGATGCTATTCTGCTCTACCAGACATCTATCGGCGATCCCGGATACCTATCTTCTATACTAGATGCTCTACAATATTTCTAGCGCAGTTGATAACTTCCGACTTTGAAAGACTCAAAGTTGTCGCCATGGTCGAAAGAGAACGTAACATAGTAGGCGAGGATTAATATAGGTACCTATCTAGACGGATTCCTATGCAGGAATCCGTCTAGATAGGTACCACCACGGTGCCAGTTGTTCTGCTGTGAAGCAGTAGTATGCAAACATTACTGTGTTTCGGTCTGAACGGCACTGAGTGCTAGTTTAATCACTGAGCATATGAGACTTCCAAACAGTGGGCCAGGAGCCGTGCCAAACAGTAAATTTTCTGGATGACACACCATTTGTTATCGGCAGACGTTGTGGAATAGTGTCCCATAAGGGGAACTTTTTGGTCATCTTGTCACTTACACAGGCCAACCCGCACTGTAGCAGCGTGGTCTCCGATTCCAAAACCGGGCAACATGACAAGAGGACCGTGCTCAGCAATGGAACAACTATACGTTTTTATTTGAACATACTTTTATAACTTTTTAACTTACAAAAGCAAAGTCAATGTTCTGTCAGGTAAAATTGAAATGGAATTTAACATAATCATATAA
This sequence comes from Luehdorfia chinensis, assembly GCA_019845155.1. Classification (NCBI taxonomy): domain Eukaryota; kingdom Metazoa; phylum Arthropoda; class Insecta; order Lepidoptera; family Papilionidae; genus Luehdorfia; species Luehdorfia chinensis. The sequence continues at coordinate 2,294,191 of JAHVAK010000612.1, forward strand.
ATATAAAAATAACGGTTGTAAATATTGCAACGTTACTCCACGAGGGGCCCTAAATCGTGGGCTTCGCTTTTCTAATGAACATATAAATTCCCTCGGGTCCGGAATGGGCCCCACCTGCCACCGAATAATATAGTAATTAGGAATAACTGCATCGGCGCTTTATAGTGCCTCTTTAAACGTTAATTTAATTTTTTGTTTCTTAATTTAAATTCGATGACATGAAGCGTGAACTAGAGATGTCTAGAGATTATATCATACAAGTATCGTAAAAAAACTTTTATATACCACGTATTTAAAACGAACTAAAAGTATATTGGTCTATAAGCAATTAGTAAAACAAACAGACAGACAGACAATAAAACGAGTTAATAATGAATTGTAAGTTTCAAGTCTCTAAGCTCCTCGGGAAGTTGGATTAAAATGACCCGTACAGACATCCACGAAAGCGAGTTACTAAAAACGTGGTAATAAAAAACTAAGTTATTTAAAATGATGCACCTTTAACTGAATTATTTGTATCATATTATGTTCTCTTCTCTTCTCCTAATTTGGGAGAAACGCTATTCTCCTAAATTGGCAAGATTATCTACGAGAACTAGCAATCGCAAGTACTAGACAGGTCGCATCTTAGACATTGAGCCCATCAGCGGAGTATTTTGTTGCAGCATATGATGCCCTCCTGGTCGTCAATCATACCCGATAACCAACAATTTCGGTTTTTGCATAAATTGTTGCTCCCACTGTGATTCGAATCCAGGGCCCGCGACATAGTAGTCAGGTTCTCTAACTCTTAGGATCCATCTGTCGGAGATCATGAATTTTGCAATTACCTTAATCGACTTGTGCGAAACGTAAGCGACAAGATGGGAGCCTTCTTAACTTTAAATGAGGTAACACCGTAATTTTTAAATTATGTGTTTAATTAATTTGGACCTAGATTCTGATTTTATTTGATTTTTCACAAAATACTATTTTATTTACTTTATTAACGCACCGTGACAGACTCTTTCTGTCTCCAAAACCCTTTCAGAAATAATAGAACGCAGAATTTTCTTTTATTGGATAAAGTGACGAGACGACAATCACCTGATGGTAAGTCCAAAGTCTGCCCGTAACAGATGCTGTGTCACCCAGAACAGAACATTTCTGTGTTTTTTTTATTTCATAAAAGTGACGGAACGAGCAAAACGTTCACCTAATGGTAAGTGGAACATCTGCCCATAACAAATGCTGTGTCACCCAGAAAATTACTGTGTGACACCACACTGCGCCCGCTCACCCTGAGACATCAGTTCTTAAGTCTCATATGCCCAGTGATTACGCTAGCTCACAGTGCCCTGCAAACCGAAACACAGTAATGTTTGCACACTACTGCTTCACGGCAGAATAACTGGCCCTGGGGTGGTACCTACCTAGATGGATTCCTGCATAGCAATTCTACCACCAGTATTCTGTGTGGCACCACATTGCGCCCGTCACCCTGATACATCAGTTCTTAAGTCTCATATGTCTAGTGACTAAACTAACTCTCAGTGCCCCTCAGACTGACACACTGAATAACTGGCCCTGCCTATACGGATTCCTGTATAGGCAATCTGCAATCCCATCAGTACTTTACTTTTACTAAGGTTATCAACGTAGAAGGAAGACTGTAGTTCTCAAGCTGTTTAAGCAATACAAATATTTGTAAAGGTATTTTAGTCTTTATTTGGATGTATCAAATTTATTTGGAAAATGACCTAGAAAGCAAGACTAATAAGGTAATTGATTATATCTATAGTTAATGTAGTCATCGTGCACGTGGTAAATCAGCACTTAAAATTGCAATTAACAATTTTAGTGGTGCCGGCACCGGGAATCGAACCCAGGTCACTCGCGTACTATGACATTTAAAGCGAGCGCTTAGCCCCTGAGCTACCACGGCTCATGAATGATTGTTTAAGATTTTGTCTTGATTTTGAAACTGATATTATCACTTGCAGTTTTACGTTGTGCCATGTGCGACAAAAACGAATGTTGATTACTCTACTAATGCTACCATATATTATATATACCATATATTATACTATTAAAGGAAATAAGAATGAGACGCTTTGAAACTTAAGTTGTTCTTAGATGGAATTAAAAGATATTACATTAGATTCAAATCCTTAGCAAGTCTTTTTACTGCGTCCACGCAGCGTGACGGAAGGGTTGCGTCTATCCCTAGACTTCGCATCTGCAATGATTTAAATACTGCATGCAAATTTAAATTTTGTATCTAACGTTCAAAGTACACTTTCGTAAATGTAAGTTACGATCTTTTATGATTGTTCTGTTATGCGTACACTTTGCAATTTTTATTGGAAAGGAATTTTTAATTTAATGAGTATAAAGTCTATTTTCGTTAAACGTTCTATGAGACTATTCCTAATAGTTCTGCTTCGAAGACCACTGGATTGTCTAAGGGATAGTCAACCGCAGGTTTATTGTTCAAAATTTTTATTGTTCTTCCGAAGGGTATATAATATCAAAAGGATGTTACGTGTCGTTGATTTAGAGAAACGTATTTTATTACTTCATAGTTCCAACGGTCAACAAAACATAGCTTAAAAGACTGGGAACGACTATTCAAGTTCAAAGATCATAATGGTAAAGAGAACAAAGATAATACAAATATATATATTAAATGCTAAAAGTATGATAATATCCAATGTCGATGCCTTAAGACATACGCGAATCTACCATCGCACATAATTGAGTATCGTAGAAGTCGACTGTACTGAACAACCGTATAGTTTACCAATAATAAAATGGAAGTGTTTGTCTGTGATTTCAAAATAAATGCGAAAATTTAAATGAAAACTGCTGTTCATACGATACATATTCCAAAACCAAACAGCAAGATTTAGAATTTTTGTCTGTCTGTCTGTCTGTCTGACAGTTTATCTCAAATAGGCTTCCAAAACGGCTCAACGGAATTGAATGATTTAGGGATCAAAACAGCAATTTTAATATACATTTTCGTGTATGTTCTATTCCAATATGTTGCAGGGCTCAGAAGATATGAATATAAATATTTTTAATATAATTATTTTACGCTAGGGTTTATTTTACGCGGGTGGAACCGCGAGGCACAGCTAGTCCTAAATATACCAGACGTGAATATCCAGACCGATGACGGCAGTAGCATCTAAGGTGCAAGTAGTCTGCTGATCCAGAAAATCACGTTCCCACGGTATTTCTAAAAAATATTAATCCACTGCGGACGTAGTCGCGGGCTTCAGATAGTTATTTATAATTTTACAAACTGATGCCCTGCTGATGTTTTTAATATCCCGTGGGATCTATTTGATTTTCTGTGATAAAAAGTATCGCTAATGAAAATAGAAGAACCGAAAGATGTGTGTCAGGATCGAAGCAAGTAGAAAGATATGGTCTCTGCCTAGCCCAATGGGAAAGATGCAGTAACTGTATGTATGAAAAAAAATCCAGAATCCAGGATGCGAGCAACCTTTATGACGAAATTTGTCAAGACGGTTAAGCGGATTGGACCGTGACAAGGTAACAAACAGAGGGACAGAGAGAGTTACTTGCGAATATATAATATTAGTATGGATGTAAATGTCATTCCTAGTTACAATTGTTGTAATCCTTACGTCCGTGAATTACTCATAATATAACTGAAAACGAGCGTTGTCGATAATATCACGAAATTTTGCTAAGTGCTGCCCATTTATGTCAAACTTATTTAAAAAAAACTATACAGTACAAACATAAGCTTGTGTGCAGCTTATGTTTGTTCTGTATCGTTTTGTTCTGTAATTGTTTGTATATTTTGCTTACATAATGCTGTTTGTGTGTATTTAGAATTTATTTTTCTACGTTATCGTTAATCTAGCTTTATTGATTTATTATGGATATAGTTTTTTTTAATATTCCGTGGAAACTATTGATTTTCCGGGACAACTGATATCTACGAACGACTTAATTTTAATAGCATACTTTCATAATAATTAAATACAATAATGATATAGAAATACTAATTAAAAAAGGGACGAGAGTGTGGCTTAAAAGCTTCGCTGAACATCGACCATCCAATAAATTACAAATAATACTATAGTTATTATACTTATGAATATGAATGACTTCCTACCGTACATTCATTATAATGCCACATTAATAATTCACAAATTTAATTATTCAAAAAAAGAACTGGTATGAAAAATATAATTAAGTTTTTCTAAAACGTATCAGGTTGCATGTTATTAGGCAACATTGTATCAGCCTATCACAAGTCCACTACTGATAGATTGCTACAAAAGTTTGAAGCTCTCACTTTGGGGGGATTTCGCCATAGTTGCCACGCTTGGCAGGCGGGTTGGCAACCGCAGTTTATTTATTCAGATGTTCCAGGAAGATGCTGCTGCCAGCCTCCTGGTTTTCATTTTCTCTCTGTCGACTTTTACGACACCCGCGGGATGAGATGGGGTGGTAGATTCTCTTAAGCCGCCAGCATAATGTGACATTGTACATACTTTATTTTTAATAAAAAATAAATGTTAAAGCCAATTATAAGGGCTATTGTCAGTGATTGTAAGACAGTTAAAATATTTTTCTATATTTTTCAGATGCACTATCACAGATCGAAGTCGTTTTAGGGAAAGGCCACGTCAAAAGCAACCGACAAGCATGTACACTAATGAAAGTAGAAGATGCGAAAGATGTGTGTTAGGAATTGTAGCAAGTGGTCTCTGCTTACCCTAATGGGAAAGAAGCGCGACTCTAAGGCTCATCATATCTTAGATCCTATATGCCCAGTGATTACACTAGGTTACAGTGCCCTTCAGACCGAAACACAGTCATGTTTGCACACTACTGCTTGACGACAGAATAAATGGAATGTAAAGTAAATATATCTATATACAGAGTTCTGCGTATTAATCCTGCCACCGTTAATATATGTTATAAGACCTGAAACATATGAAGGTGTTTATTTATTTTTTATTCATATGTATACATACAGTCACGCCTTTTTCCCATAGAAGCGGTAGGTCTCTATTGCGTTCCTACGATCAGTAACGTGACGCATACATATTATAGCTGTCCGTACAATACCTTAGGCGCCTGCTACGACAACTCGGTAGGAAAAAGGTAGGTGCTATTCTACTCTACCGGACACCTATCGGCTGAACATAAAAATTATGCTAAAGAAATGTTTTTTTTTTGAAAAATAGAATGTGACGAGACGAGGAAATCCTTCACCTAATTGTATGTGCAACGTCTGCTCAAAACAAACGAAGTATCTAAAACATTAAATTGCAATGTCTTGTGTGGCACTACAATATTCTCGCCACCCTGGAATTCAGTTTTAAGTCTCACATGCTCTGCAATTATACTAACTTGCACTGCCCTTAAGACCGAAACACAGTAAGTTTTGCTCGCTGAATACAGAAGAGTACAGAATTTTCAGCTGAACTGAGATTGAACGTTAGGGTTTTCCCGCGAAAAGGGGTGAATAAAGGTGGATGAACAACAGAATATTACAAAAGAACAGTGGCCTGATCGATTTTGAATTCAGACACATCTTTCCGATACCACCACACTATATTTAAAAAAAAAATGCATATATGACTGCATTACATACTTGATATAAACAGCGTTTTTAAATTCCTCTATACGTTTATTCGATATTCTGTAATAAATTTGCACTATTATGTAAAATAAAGAGCAATATGTTACAGCAGTAGAGTTGCAACTATCGCGATATCTTCATGTTGCCCAACAATAGTAGCGGGGCAGGTGGAATGTTCGTTTATAGGTCGCTGCGGGTGCGCGGTCAGTTGTTACGAAATATTACAATAGATAAGTGAATTGTAATAGATTAATTGTGTCGACAGGTTGCTCAAGACTTAAGATACACGTCTATTTATAGAAGACTAGCTGCTGCCCCCCGGTTTCACCCCGTGGTTGTACTGGTGGCAGGAATCCTATGCAGGAATCCGTCTAGGGTAGGTACCACTCCTGGGCCAGTTATTCTGCCGTGAATCAATAGTGTGCAAACATTACTGTGTTTCGGTTTGAAGGGCACTGCGAGCTTAATCACTGGGCATATGAGACTTAAGAACTAATGTCTCAGAGTGACGAGCGCAGTATGGTATCACACAGAAATGTTCTGTGTGACACCATACTGCGCTCACTGATCACGTGATTGCGCCGTACGGCATTCACAATTCGACCCTTCTCGATAATGATCAATTCTCTGAAGGTCGTAGCATCGGCGCCCCCGTGTGGTGGCAGCTTAAGAGAATTTACCACCCCATCTCATCTCTTGGGTGTTGTAAAAGTCGACAGAGGGAAATGAAAACCAGGAGATGGGCAACAGCATCTTCCTCGAACATCTGAATAAACCGCGGTTGCCAACCCGCCTGCCACAACTGGCAACTATGGCAAAATCCTCCCAAAACGAGAGCTTACTAACTTTTGTAGCAATCTGTAGCGCAGGCTTGTGTTCACCAGTGGACTAGTGATAGGCTGAAACGTAGCGTAAAGATTTTAACCTAGAATCTTTCTCAATCCACGTGGTATTTTAAATCAGATTAGTATTTCGTGAAATTAGTGGGATCAAACACACAAACTCTCCAACCAATATATTTATACGAGTAGTGGTAAGATAGTCAACTTGTTATTACGTTGTACGTTGACACAAGCATTGTGAATATGATGTACTCGTATGTCGATTATGAAAATATCGTCTTACTCAATTTAAGAAACGGCGTCTTTTGAGAAACTGTACTCTACTGAGAATTCATTTAATATATGTGAGTAGATGCATACTACGTAACACGAAACAATTGGTCTTATAATACATACATACAGTCACGCCTTTTTCGCATATAAGGGGTAGGCAGAGACCACACCCGTAGGCTACTTTCCGCCCCCGTGCGTAACTAGACGTGGTGACGAACCACGTGGCCGACATTTTGGTAAGCGTCAAAAAAACTACTCTCCACTGCGTTCCCAGACACCTACACAGCTCAGCATATTATGGTATTATTCTGCACGAATAAAGGCTGTCCGTACAATACCTCTGTTAACTCTTACGACTCCGCGGTAGGAAAGAGGTAGGTGCTATTCTACTCTTCCATCTATAGGCTTATGTGTTATATGTTAAAGAATTTATTGTCATAGATAAAATAGTATGATCACGGGTCCACTGCTGAACATAGATCACCCCCAAAGATTGCCCTTAAACACAGTCGTCGCTCAGTCTAGTTGGTCATTGTACATTTCATTTGCCGGAACGAGGTGGCCACGCGAGGACCTTTATTTCCTAGTTAGGCGTGCCATTTCAACTTAGGATATGACAGTTCGTTGCGATAAAAACAAGCGCTGGCTTACTGGTGGTTCTACTACCGGTAATCCAGCACTTGTTTAGATTGTATGAGGAAATCCTACCACCTAATAAGTGTGCAAATATTATTTTGTTTCGGTCTGAAGAGCACAGACAGCTAGAGTAATTACTTGGCCATATGAGACTTAAGAACTGATGTCTCAAAGTGAAAAGCGGAGTGTGGCGCCACACAGACATTTTTTCAGTGACATAGCATTTGTCATGGGCAGACGTTGCACTTTCCATCACATGCACGACTTAGTCTTGTCACTCTATATAAAAGAGCTAGAATAAACATTAATACTGATGTAATTATAAAAAAAATATTATAAAATCTTGACCCAAGCAGTGGAAAAACTTGTCTCAACTAGTTAGTACATGTACACGTTGATTAACAACAATACAGACAACGATTACAGTCCAAGCAGAACACATTAACATACATTTATTGTCTTTTTTTCTAAAATACAAAGTGCGTTATATCACGTTGAACTGCTTTTACTTTACAAGTTATTCATATACAAAGGTCACCTTCAGAAGTGGTTAGTGGTAGTGTCCTGTTAAATCGTGAGTCCAGTTTTTGAATTAAAACCGAAATTAATATTTGAGCAATACTAGAAATAATAGTTTTCAGATCGAAATTTTTTACGATCTATAATTTTTTACCCGTCTGCCCCAGAAGAATGGTAATATTTATCAGTTTTTCGTATGTATGTTTGTATGTTCCTATATACCTACTGTGTTCTGTAGTCAAAACTAGTTGATGTGTTTTGTAGTCCGAAGTGTCCGCTAGGAGGACATAAAAACCATAATGTAAATTTATTTAATAATTGATCAATTGACAATATTTCTAAAGCAATTTTTGTGCTACATAATTTAAAGTAATTAGATGTCCGCTATTAGGCAAAAAGCTAAGTTCGACTTCAATAAACTAGCTCCTGTTTAATGTTCTAACTCCAAACTAAGAAGTGTATAGAAGTTTCGAGAAGACATTAAAGTTAATTGTGTACCCGAAAAAGGAAATAGTTCACCATTAAATTACTGAAACTAGCCGATTTTTTTTATTACTTAAACTGATATTTATATATTATTTATATATCATAGAGAATATATTTTCTTCAAATGCTAACCTTACCGTGCGCGCGTAAAGCGACTAATGACGAAGAAATAATTCCAAATACACCAAACTTAGAAATGACGTGAAAATTTGGAAACGTAAGAGGAGATGCATTTAATGATAGTTCAGTAGTTAGTATCACCGGTCGGTGAGGAAAGTATGAACTAAAGTTACAGTTACATACTCGTATAAAAGTCCCACTGCTGAGCACAGGCCTTCCCTGATTTCTGAAATATTTTTGAGCATGAGTATAGGTGCATATCATGATGTGAGTGTATGTGTGCATGTGAGCATGATATGATGAGAGTAGTAGAGTATGAAGTAATTCTTCAAAAATGCATTTAGAAAGGCCGCTGATGATACGATGACATAATTTCAACTGAAGAATAAAGCTATTAAAATCAAACTACGTCTATTCTCTAATAAGAATTACAACATAAATGTATGATACAAGAAAGATTAAAGCTTTAAGACGTATATATTCATATTAAAATGATGTCTGCTCAACACAAGCTGTCAGTTAAAATCGAATAATAAACTACGCTCAGACATTTAAATTGACCATATTTCCTCAAAATTTCTTTTTAAATTGTTGAATAACCAAAAAGGCGGTCGGTTGAGAGCGCGGCGCATGCGCTCATGCTCCGGAACGGCGCACACGTCACGGTGGCGGTACAACACGAGCGTCGCGTGCGCAACACACACACATGGGCATGTTAACGTGTATACGATGACAAGTACTTGTCCACATAGAGAGATCAACACAAAGATTTCATACATGTACGTACACTATGTACGCGTGTGAATAGTAACTGTCTTTAATCGCTAAGGGCGACGCTCTTATAGGGAAAATACGTAAAGGTGTTTTTTATTGTTATATGGCTTTGGTTTAAAATTCAAAAAATAGATGTTAAGCAATGGATATTCAGTGCAAACGTTACAATAAACATGTGATAATTATTAAATTCAAGCAGTATTCAATTAGCGCGGGAAAAATAATAATTAAGGCATCCGAAACTTGCACTCTAATTACTTTTATTGGTTGAACCGTGTGGTCATTGCGTGCGAACAAAACATAATTAAATGACGAGTATAATCAAACTGGATATGTTTTATTACTTTTTCGCGTCTCCTTTGGTCCAATTACAAATCTAGAACTATAACTACGCACACACACACACAAACCAAAAAAACGCGATGTCAACAAACGCATTTGTTAAAGATCTTGTTGATTGTTATGTTCTTCCGGTCGATGTCTACATGGCATCCTCTAATTGTTACCAGATGATATAAACTGCGCGGAAAATATTATAGTGGAAGTAGTTTTCACACAAGCTTTGAGAAATACATAAACACCTAGTATCGAACCCGAAACAACTACTCATAGGTCCTTTACCATTACTCGCGCAGAAATCAAACCCACAACTCATAGCGCAGAAGATAATCGATTAACCACAGTGCGAAAACCATCATACTGCGGTTGTAGGTATATCCTCCGCCTGCTAAGCGTAGCAGCTGTGACCTAGCAGGTTGTCTATGAAATGGCATGGAAATATATTGACGATGTTTTATGGTAGAAAAAGCAGTATAGTGACAGCATTGCATATTATGGTGTTATTCTGCACGAATACAGGCTGTCCGTACAGTACCTTAGTCGCCTCTTACGACACCTCGGTAGGAAAAAGGTCGGTGTTATTCTACTCTGCTGGACACCTATCAGCTTATACACTAAAAATCTATCATTAAAGAATCGAAGAAGAATTAAAGATTCTGGCTTTATAAAAAAAGCGAGGCAATTACTTACACGTCACTTACAAAGTTACGTTGCATCGAAAAGACATACCGTGCAGGTCTTACGAAATAGATATTCGATAATCACTGCCTCAACGAACACAACCGCATCGCATCAAACCGCAAAAAAGACGGATGTCGGACAAGTACAGTTGCTTCCTCAATATTTTCCAGAACGAAGGGTTGTTATTTCGACTAAATTTAATTGAAAAAAAAATTAGTTGCTTCTTAGTAGTTCTTTGTTTGAATGACGTTTTGATTTCGGCATTTTCCGTTTAATAACCAGAAATTGTCATCAGCGCACTAATACTAATACCCTTTTCATTAACTAATCTTACACTGTCCATTTTACTAGGAAACCCCAAAGATTTTTTAAATTTATATAAACGATCTCGTAAAACATTAAGTGCTAAGGGACTTTTAACCATCAATCATCCATTTAGGTACATCACCTAAAATTTAGGGTTTGTTGGTAAATTAATTGCTTAAATAAATTGCCTACGCTATTCCAACAGAGGAATTATAACATACAGTGCTAAAAATACGGCAATACATACGTAACAAGGTAACTATGAAATCAACTTCGTCAAATCACCACCGTATAGAATAACACTACATTATGAAAACTATTTCTGAAATGTGAATAATCCTTATAAAATCAAGGAGACGCGTAGACGTAATACAGGTCAGTTGTTGGTGACGCACTGTTTTAACGCGATCGATAATATTTACTTATTAGTCATAATTCACTGATTAATTTCGCAGTCGGGTCGCCCTTATTTCGGCTCTATAGTATGTGCTCGATGTTGTCACTATGCACTGAAATCCGAAAATCAACGAACTGGGATTTGAACCCAGGAACCTTCACCCATGCTATACGATAAGCGACGCAGACGTCTAATGCTATTCAAGCAATTAGTTACAATAGCTTAAGAAATAATCCTACAAAAAGATATTAATTACTTTAATATAGACTGTATGCGCACAGCTCCTTTCGTTCGTGCCAAGCATTATTATTCAAACTACAAAATACTAACTAGTATTAAACAAGAACAAAAACCAACTATCACGTGGCAAAAACACGTTGTTAACATGTTCAAAGACCATATGTAGTCCATCGACCCCATTGTATATTTACCGAGTGCGTAGGTCAAGCTCACAATAAAGTGGCGTCATATATCATGGTATCCCACCGGAACGGTTACCTGCCTTATACCCAGTTTGAGTTACCCTAACAACCACCGTCGATTGACCTCCCTCCTAGCTTTTAAGCAGTTAAAACTCAGAGTCGGAAAAGGCTTTTATATGAGAACAAATGTGTCCGTTTAGAGTGGTAACTGACACGCGACTCGAGGCAAGAAATGGGTTAGAAAGGAAGTTATGGTTGTGGATGTTCGTTGGTGTACGGTGACATCTAGTGTCATTATAATGGAATATATACATGTTTGTTCTCATTATTATTCTATTGATCAATTTTAAGTATATAATGATCCGGTAAGTAACTAAGTTACAATTACATATGTGATAAAATATAAACATAATAACCCAAGGAAAATCCACTGTTACCTACTTTACGATTATTGTTGTGACTGGTGTGTTTTGTTGTTAGTGATTGGTGTATTTTGATTTTTTTCAATTTCATGTCCTCCTGGCTGATTTTCGACCATGGCGAACACTTCCCGATACTTTCGAAGCTACCAACTAACCAACTCATGCCCGATATAACGCACATTCGATGAGATCGAATTTAGGCTTGGTGTCAACATTTTGTGTTTTAGCACAGTTTTAAGATCCGGCTGGGATTCGAACCCAGGAACTGCAGCGTAGAAGTTAGTTGGCACTAGGCCCCGCGGTCGTCTAAAAGTGTTGGTATTGCGATGCGCTATTTGTCTATACTTCGCGACTTTACCTCATGAATAATTTCAGGGGGGGTTTATGAATAATTTGGTCAAGGCTATTGATTTTTCTATACTGCCATATCTACATTGCTGTTGCTACTAAATTTGCTATCGTCATCACATTTTAAAACAAAACATTTTTATGTCTAAAATTATTTGGCTACTACTTAATATATAAAATCCAACGTTCAATTTATTTGGTAATAATTAAATTCATATCTTAATGATACAATTTCAACAAATTTACTTACAAATTTACAAATTACATGAGATTAAAACTTGTTCTTCTATGAAGCCGTCCATCTATTTTTATATAAAAATGGGACAATTGCGAACACGCCGACGCCTTCTAATAATAAACCAGCCAAACGCCGTAATTAAAGTGCAAAAGATAATCTAATTTTATCCGAAAAATTAGCGAAATTCGTACCGAACAGTAAATCAAAGTAATGATTATATTATATTTAAAATAAAAACTAAATCATTTAAAAAAAACAATATGATACATATCTTTCGCTTCTTCTGCTTTCATTAGCGTATTATACTAGGTGGATTGAAAAGTACTCGGCCTAACACAGATCCATTCAATTCTAAAAATCAAATCTACCCACATTATTTAGTTCAGTTCAGACTAGTTCATTGTGTGAAGTTCGAAACGTGTGCGATAATTAGTTGTGATTTTATAAATTTATTAACAAAGTAATCGGTCATAATTTCCGCGAATGGAGCAAATCGAACAGCGTGCCGTCATTAAGTACCTCCATAAGAAGGGGCTATCATCAAAAGCCATCCATGATGACATGGTCAGTACATTAGGCGATTGTGCTCTGTCATATTCATCCGTCAAAAAATGAATAGAAGAATTTAAGCGTGGTAGAGAGAGTGTGAAAGATGAACCCCGCTCTGGAAGGCCTTCGACGTTAACTACTGACGAAAATATTAAAAAAGTACTTGATTTAATAATGGGAGACCGCAGATTAAAAATTAGAGAGATAGCCGAGATTATAGGCATCTCTTATGAACGAACTCAAAACATCATTGTCAACGAGTTGGGTTTCCACAAGGTGTCTGCGAGGTGGGTTCCGCGACTGCTTTCAGTTGAACAAAAAAGGACGCGATTGACTATTTCACGCGACTGTTTGGAGTTATTTGAAGCCGATGCAGATGATTTTTTGAATCGTTTTGTTACTATGGACGAAACATGGGTTCATTACTGTACACCGGAAACAAAACAACAATCAAAACAGTGGAGAAGACCTGGTTCACCACCCCCTAAAAAGACTAAGTCGATTTTGTCGGCAAATAAGGTGATGGCTTCAGTATTCTGGGACTCGAAAGGTGTGATTATGATTGATTATATTGAAAGGGGTCAGACTATAAACTCTGATTACTACTGCACCTTACTACGTCGTTTACGAGAGGAAATAAAAGAAAAACGTCGAGGAATGCTCAGAAGAAAAGTCCTGTTTCATCAAGATAACGCCCGTGTTCACACGTCAGTACAGTCAATGGCTGGAATTCACAACTGTGGCTTTGAACTGTTACCGCATCCGCCGTATTCACCTGATCTGGCACCATCAGACTTCTTTCTGTTCCCTAACCTAAAAAAGCACTTGGGAGGTGAAAGATTTTCGACAAACGACGAGGTCAAAGCAGCTGTAGACGCATATTTTGACTCTAAGGAAGAATCATTTTTTTTAACGGTCTAAATGCTTGGAAGGGGAGGTGGCAAAAGTGTATTGAACTTGATGGTGATTATGTAGAAAAATAAAAATATAACTGATTTAGTATGTGTTTATTTTCTTGGTTAGGCCGAGTACTTTTCAATCCACCCTCGTACACTCCATCTAAGCATCCTTTCTTTCTTCTAATTTTTCATTTCTTCTAATTTTAAATTTTTCTCTAATCTTTGTCATTACATTTTCAACCACACCGAATGTTTTCTATACAACAATTTAATACTTCTTTGTTGATCAGTTTAATGTAATTAAGCAATTATTGTTTATTATGTAATTATTAATTTTTTTTATAATTTTGATGTCGGTGCCAAGTAAAACATGAAAATAATATGCCTGGCAACAAATAAGATACAACTAAAAACATATCAAAACAATCACATTGTTTCCCTCTCATACTAGTTAGAAAAATATTTGCTTAGACGTAATATTATAAAGAAAGAAATTATAGGTTTAAAACGCATAATTTTAAGGCTGCTGATATTTTCTTAAAAGAAACTATTTTACATGTTGAAGTGATGGGACCTGTGAAAATGCACAACGTTTAAGCGATGGGCCCTGTGAAAATGTTCAAGGAAATTTGTGGTTGATATACATAAATATAAAAAATTGCTTTAAGTTGGATAATGTCCATCAGATTTCTTTTATATAGTTCAGTCTCATTTTAACAACAATAGACATTATATATATAATCTCGTGATAGATAAGGTACTGCAATTGCAACTATTTCTTGTGTGGCTTTTTGCTTGAGGTTTGACATGATAGCCACAATAACTGAATCTACGCATTCGTGCTGTTTGTCGTTAAGGAGTTCCGTTGTGTGCTTTCGTAGTCCATGTCCAATCATGTCCAGCACGTCCTTGACCATACATTGCTATCTACCTTGTTCTGTGATGGTCATAAACCTAACAATACATTCACTATACATTTCTTATTTGGTTTTGAAGAGTTCCCTGGTGTATTTTCAAAGTACAACCTCCAATACCAATGAACCTTGGAGCTATACTTAACTCATTGCAAAAAATAATCAATAATAAAATCGGTTCATAAAGAAAGTAAAACACACAAAAAATGTTAACGATATTTAACTATATTGTTGATATATAATATATTGAATTGATTTTTTTTCTTTTCTTCACTATTTTGAAGTCCCCACGTCTGCCCAATGCACTAAGCATTGCAGTGCATTGGGCAGACGTGGTGTTGTTAAGTATCGGGTCATTCAGTTGACAAATGGTACTATTATTCCTTAACACGTAATCGTTAAGGAGTAGTGCTGTAGCGTTTATCATCAGCTCAGCAGCATAAAATTATGACTTCCAGACGCAAACACCTGAATAAGTTATGAAAACTTAACAAACACTCTATATGTGCCTATAATTTTTGAGGATTTCTCTTGATTTCGCTGAAATTCCATCATCAGATCCTGACTTGGTGAAAATGGGACCACCTCTGGAGTATACCCTTTGAAACGAAAAAGTTATTTAAATCGGTCCACAATTGACGGAAATATCGTTTCATCGATGTATAAAAAAATATATTCAGTCGAAACCTCCTCCTTTTTGGAAGTCGGTTAAAAATATTACTATGGCCTGACGCTGGATTCGTGAGGATTCCTGTGCAGGAATTCTACCGATGCCTGGGTAGGTACCACCGTAGAACCGCAATAGTGTGCAAGCACAGCTGTGTTTCAGTTTTAAGGGCGCTGAAACTATATTAATAACCGGGCATATCAGACTCAAGAAGTGATTGCGAACATTCAGTTCTGTGTGACCCTAAAACTGTTATGGAGAGGCGCTGCACTTATCACCATGAACGAAAAGCTCATCTAGTCACTCACGCATTCTCAAAGATCTTTTGCGTAGATCTGACTACGGATATTAAAGATGAAGGACATATATATTTTCGGTGATGTAATTGCTGTTAGCCTTCTCGGCTTTTACAGCTTCATCGGATACTGTGCTCGCGGGCCAGGGGCCCGCGTGCCAGGTTTGGTTTGACCCAAACATAAATAAATAAATAAAGACTCCTACAAAAACCTCGAAGTTCTGACTGTGTCGCGTTCGCTGCGTGCTTTCGCGATTTCGAAAATATTAAATATTTTAAGTCGTCTAATGACCGTCCTAGGGAGGCTGTGCGCGTCCATTCGGACTGTCGACTTGTGTGTCGGTAACTCTGGGCGGTGAGAACCGCCCTGGAACACGGGTGAATCTTGTGTACGCGGTGTGATTATTGACTATTGCGCGCCGCTCTCTACGGCGGTCGTGCGTCGTGGTGCGTGTTATATTAAAGCTATTGACTGTGTGTACAGTGTGGCCTGGATCGTGACTGACAGTATCGTGGTCAGGAAGAGCTGAGACGTCCGTGTCATCTAGCACGTTTCGCGGGCGACGTTTGTGTTCGGTCGCGTTTCTGTTTGGTCGGTAATTTGCTGCTTCAACCACCAGCGGGTTTGAATAAACCGCGGCTTTTTCGAAAAACCGCCGTGATAATTCTCTGAAGTGTTCAGAGATTAAGGGCATTTCACAGCCGCTGTGAAGATCTACATTGCGTTGATACCAACCGGCTCCGGTGGCAGTTCGCAAGAATCGATTTTGAACGCTCTATAACTTCTTTAATTGATTGCCCGTCGCAGTGAGCGAAAGCGACGCAAGCATAGTCCATTACGGGTCTTATGCAAGTCTTATAGAGGCGAAGTTTGTGTCTTAAGCACATTTTGCTTGAAGAGTGGAGTATACCATGGGTGTAAAGTACTCGAAACGTCGGGTTATAAATAGTTAAAATTAAACGTGACAAAATCCTTAAATTAAGTTTTATTAAATATAATATACTCGTAAATATAAAAAAATTAGAACGGATGTATCTGATTTATATAAAACAGTCTACCGCTGGACATAAGCCTCTATCGAGGTGATAGTATCTATATATAATTATAGCCACACTTGGCTTACGTATAAGGGTACTACGAAACACCTCACGCTTTAGATGCTAATATTTTAGGTCGCTTTTCGGCGGTCTTTCGAAGGACCATCGCGATCGGCATTTAAATTAGCCCAATTTAGATGCTGACTAGGTTGACTTCATCAAGAACTTTAGTTGAGTTATTTCAGTTCTTAAAATAACTTGTGCTAAATTGTTGTAGTGTTGAGTAATTTGCAATTTGTTGGAGCTCTGAAGTAAACAGAATCCTTGATATTTCGCGTTGCATAATTTCCGTACTGAAACTCTTACATCTATTTGCCGAATGAATCACCTATTGTGAAATTTAATTGATAAACGTTAAGGGCAAGACGACTTCGAAATATGTACTTATCATGAAGACACAACCGTTTCAGTACAAGTTATCACAATTAAAAAAAACATAATAGGAAGGTGAGATAGAAAGAAAGCCTTGCTTGCTGAGCAAAAGGCTCCTCTCATTTCTGAGAGGGTTTTGGAGCTAAGGTGAGCCCCCATCGCTGCTGGGGTTTGCGGACTTTACTGTGGTATTCGAAATGTCTTTATTACTTTTGAGGGAAGGTTTCGTCACGATGTTTTCCTTTACCGTTGAGCACGTGGTAAATCAGTATGAGTGCTATGAAATTTAAGGCGGGCACTCATAACCTCAGTCACCCATATGGTCACGAGAGTGCTGAGGCGACCGATGTCCTGATGTCATAGTTAACCCGGAGTACCTGGTGCTTTTAATTAATATTTTTGGTCCGATCTACACAGAAAGAGCTAACTGTGTCTTGAGTCTTGCAGTAGTATGCTTGGTTTTTGATTTAATTTTATTAATAATCCCGTGACCATGGGTGCTGTAAAGCACTCGAAACGTCGAGTAATAATTAGTTAAAATTAATCACGATAAAATCCGTAATATTAGTTTTATCTCAATGTGTAGTTTTCGCGTAAATATAAGAAATCATAATGCAATAGTTGTTAAAAACCATCTGTGCCCCCAATTTCCTCTCCTAAAAAGAGAAGAATTTACCGTAATCACGACATGGCTGGCGAATTGGTGGTTGCGGTAACTTCTAGACGATTCGCATACAACTATGCCATCCATAACCAGTATTTCTATTTTAATAATAATAATAAATAATAATAATAAATATCAGTTTATTGCCACAAAAAAAACACAAAAATAAACCTTTACATGAAATAATCCCTTAATTAATTTTAGGCAGGAGGAGGTGACTCAGCATTTGCTGACACGAGATTAATCCCATGCAGCGCTGATTTTCAGGCACTCCAGTCTCCCTGAGATGTAATGCGAGGATTGTGGTATTTGTGGGCTCCCTATTTTCGATCTAGTATTTTGCATGATAGGTATTTTGTCACCATAAGAGTTTCTTAGTCGACTATTGAAATACCCACGAAATGAAGGTGGTAATAATTGAAGTCATTCTGTTATTACCACTTCATACACTACACTACAGATCTATATTGACATTAGTAAAAAAGTAAAGTAACAGACTGTAAATGTAGGGCTGAGCACAAGCCTTCTCTCATTTCTATAAAGGTTTTTGGAGCCGGGTGGACTCTACCACGCCGCTCCAGTGCGATTCTTTTTTTTTTTCTTTAAAAAAACTTTACCGTCGGTAGGATTTCTCCTGTATCGTGGGTGCGTTTTACAGACATATATTTCACATGCACAACACAACCACACCCGAAAACCAACAATTTGTGTTCTGTACAAATGTTGGCTCCGGCTGGAATTCGTAACCCAGGACCCGCGGTGTAGAAGTACGCTACCGCTAGGCCACGCGATCGTCAAATTTTTTCCTCGCGATATTTTCCTTCACCCCTGACTACGTAGTAAATCAGCAATTAAAATTACAGAAAATTTTTCAAAGCGAGCGCATTTGGCATTAATAGGAATCGTGTATTAAGGTGCCCTATAACTGCATTACTATCTGTTTTCAGTATTGTGAAATTCAAATGTAAGCAAATCCTAAACCTGTACCTGTACCTGTACTATGTGTTAGAAACATTTCAGATTTTACCACGATGAACGTTTCCACTCCGATGTTGTCCTCCCCGTAACTAGCTACTACTTTTTCAGGCAATTAGCACTGTAGGACCACGTCTCGCTTCTTCCTTATTTATTTTAAAGTCTTCAGATTGAGATAAGTATACATTGGAAACGAGAAGCTGTAAAGTTACCCTTATCGACGGCAATTCAAGCCAAGGTGTCGACATTACAATGTTTTAAATTTGAATAAAATGAGGAAAAACTTTGAAAATTATGTTTTAAGATACTACAATGTAAGCAAAAATTCAAATAAGGCAATACAATAATCATTAATTTTAAACTTTAAATGTAACTTATGTCTTTTAAAGTTTAAGACATTTTTTTTTAATATTTTCCATATCTTATGAATATAAGAACTGTGAGATTTTGAAACTGCCACTATACGATTTTTAACTCGGCAACATCTTAGGACCCAACCGTTTATTTTCAAATTTAGTGGTTTTAATGTAACTTCTCTCCGAGTGTTTTTTAGCCTTCGGTCGCGGCTACAAATTAGTTCGGCGTAAAGCAAATAAATATGCATATGTAATATATATATAATATATAATCCCGCCCACATTCCAATATAAAGGGTAGGTAGCGTAAGCGCTCTACTCAACACTACACAAACACACAACATCACCATCATACCAGTATCAGACAAAGTTATTCGTTCGCGATACCGCCGCATCTCAGGCCGGTTCTCCCCTAGCAGTAGTGTCATAAACAGAAGCGTCGCTGGAGTTTCTTGCGCCATTTCTTCTCCAGCGGAAACGCATTCCGAATTGGTGGTAAACTTATCTAATAATAATCATGGTACTAGTAATGATAGTAGTAGTAATATTGCCCTCCTCGATTGCAGTAACTGACCGAGCCGAGGCCGGCCCCCTTGGGCACCCTCGAGTCTGTTACTCTCGCGAACAGGATGACGGTCCAAGCCGAGGTCCCGTCTCGGGTGCCCTTGCGCCAGTCATCCATAAATAAAGGTTTCGGCTAAGTGCCCTCAGCGCTATGCCACCTTTCAATCCGGCGAAGCTGTAAAAGCCTTCGGTCTAACAGTGACCATCAGTCCTAAAAAAAAAATGTGTCTATCCATTAGTGCCATTAAATGCAGTGTAAAGTATTTGTTTTCATTTTCAAGTTCCTCTTCATGACAGCATTTTAATAAATCACTTATACTCGTATAATTAAAACCTTTAGAAGGCTGATTTACATAAGCTTTGAAAAAAGATTATGAAAAAGTACTATATAAACTTTCGCCCCTAATTTTATACCCTAAGGGGAAGAATTTCCAAAAAGGCTGATACAAGTGACTTTTATAAATAAACTGAAGCCTAAACACCCATTTCCGTATTTATAACTTCAAAAATGACAATATGGTAAAATAATGACCAAACCTTTTTTACTATGGGAGCTTTTCACATATACAGTTTTGATGCTTATTTTACCGTTACGTAAAATTTCTAAAAAGGACTTTTATTTATAAACGGAAACACCAATTTCTAGATATATAACTTTAAAAAAATACGAATATCCTATGGATAGTTTACGTCCCTCATTTTGTCCACTGAGGGTATGAATTTCCAAAAACGCTGATACAACTGAATTTTATTTATAAACAGAAGCCTGAACTCCAATTTCCACATGTATTACTTCAAAATCCCTGTGAAACTTTCATTCCTTATTACCCCCTTAGGGAATTAAATTTCAATAATCCTTTCTTAGTGCTCACTTTTGTTATATAAGAAACGTGCAAAATTCCGTGCGTAACTGTACGCAGTCGTCCGTCTGTCAGTCAGTCAGTGTCAAAATGTAATTAAGTAGATTCCTAAAAAAAAGGCACAGTTGATTATGGATGTAACTGTAATAGTTGTCGAGTCGAGTCGTTACGTAAGGCATTGCCTTCACATGTAAAGTTTTTATCACATGTCTTCTTATTATTGTTATAGTAGCAATCGTCAGCGTACTTGCCTATTGGCGTAAAGGATAGGAGATCACTGATGAAGTCTTAATTTGTATAATACACAAATTATAATTGCATTGATTGACTAACTGATCTTATTAAAAGCGGAACGATGTGAAATGAGTGAATGAGATGAGTGAAAACTTTCATTGTTGAAATGTAGTCGCATATCAAAATTTAACAAAGCGCACCATTTATTTCGATATTTATTTCATATACCATCATCATCATAATTAGCCTCTATATAGTCCACTGCAGAATATAGGCCCTGCCAAAGTTGGACGATTTTGCTGTCTTAGACAAGCTAGGAAGTTGAAATATCAATTGCGATACCGCCCACGGATCTAAATAATTTAGATCTGATACTTGAGATAGATCATTGCGATATCTGTCAGAGGTCATGACATTTCTCGGGAATCCATTATTCGACTTTTACTGGTAGTAGGATTCCCTTAGATTCCATCCGTCTAAGTTGGTACAACCGCAGGGTCAGTAATTCCGCGGTGAAGCAGTAACGTGCAAACATTACTGTGTTTCAGTCTGAAAGGCAACGAGACCTGGCGTAATTACTGGGCATATGAAACTTAAGAATTGATGTCTCAGGGAGACATTCGTAGTGTGGTATATACATAGAAATGTTCTGGGGTACAGTGCAATTGTTATGGGCGGACGTAGCAATTACCTTCAGGTGAACGTTGTGCTCGTCTCGACAGTTCCTACTATAAAAAAACCACGGCGTGAATTGAGGCACTAAATTCTTTAAGCCACTTCCACGTGCTTTAGTATATTGTAGAAAAACAAAAAGTAAACAATATAAAATGATATTCCGAAAGCTGAGCCTTAATAGACTAATTGCCATATCGCCTACACAAGAGGTTACTCCAATCAACTGTTATTTTAGTTTAATATCCTAAAGTATTAGGAACCTTTGTGAATGTCTGAATGATGATCTGAAATGTAAATGTAATACTATATAAGGAACCATACAGAATTAACTACTAGATACTATAAGACCTTCTCAGAAAAGAACAGGCAAAAAACTGAGATTGCATCTTGCACTTATTGCGATCGTATTGCTTATGAAATTTTCATTACATACAGGAATGAGTGGTGACTAGGCCGAATACAAGATATGATGTCCTCCTGGCCGATTTTCGACCACGGCGACAACTTCCGAATACTGTTGAAAGCTATCAACTGCGCATGAGTTATTATAGTTCCACCAGTGTACGCGCAAACACAGAGGCACTCTCTCGTCCCAACCTACACGCGTCCGATGTAACGCTTATGCGACAAGATCGAAGGTAGGATAGGACGCAGTGTCAGAAACATGAGGACAAACACAACACAACCAGACCCGAAAACCGAAAACTTATGTTTTGCACAAATGAAGGCTTCGGCTGAGCGAAGAAGTCAGGTATAGGTACTCGGTATACTTTAGCAGTGACCAGAAGATGTCGTCATTTTTGAAACAGAGAAAGTATCATCATCCACTGCTTACTGTGCATCTTTGTTGTTTGTAAATAAATCTAGACGAGCACCTTTGCTTTCCAAACGGTTACAATCATTCAACAATTGCTAATTACAATAGCGACTGTTTTCATCGATTGTCACAACTCAGCGATCGCTAATACCAGTTGCAGATAGCGAGTACGATCGCGAACATAGATTGGTACGTGGTGCGTTACAATTTTCTCCTCAATTTGCGACAGTTGTAACGTTGGTTGACGTTTGAAAGTGCACAAAGTAACTGTACAGGCATTCGATGTTACGAGAAAATGAACAATTCGACGTTATGTTTCTGCGTATTGACATTTTAGCGTTATGCTACGACACATTATGTTATTTCATGCTTTTTATTGTTGTTACTGGTGGATTCCTTTAAGGAATCTGTCTAGGTAGGTACCACCGCAGATCTAGTTATTCTGCCTGAAGTCTGAAGGGCACTTAGAGCTAGTGTAATCATGTCAATCAATCTAGAGTAAACTTAAGAACCGACGTCTCAGGCGCAGTATGGTGTCACACAGAAATGTTCTGGGTGACAAAGCATTTGTTATAGGCAGACGATGCACTTACCACCAGGTTTTCGTTTTGCTCGTTTCGTCACTATATCCAATAAAAAACAAATTAAAACTTTTGTTATAATAATTCAATTTAACTGTATACAATCAATTTTGTTAGTATCACTCAGACGGTATGTTAGTGCTTAATGCACTAACATACCGTCTTAAACCAGTTAACAAATTATTATTAGTATATGTGTCAATATTTTTTTTTATTATATATTTATTTTGTTTAAATAGCATCCACCTCTTTCCTACCGAGGTGTCGTAGACTAATGTATTCTATGCACAGCCTTTGTTCGTGCAGAATAATACCATAATATGCAAAGCTGTCACTGTACTGCTCGTGGAAACGCAATGGGGAGTAAGATCTATTTGAGTTGCTCCAAAATGGCGGCGACATGGCTCGCCACCCGTCACGTCTCGTTTACGGCGAGGGCGAGAAGTGGGATACGTTTCTGCCTACCCCTTATATGGGGAAAAAGCGTGACTTTATGTAATTACAAATGTGTGTTAATAAAACGCACTCACGATAATGGAAAAATCCTAGTGTGGAGCATTATTAAAAAAAATGTTTTAACTTTTTGAATAGTCGTAGTGTGTCGGCGTCGTCGTTTCAGCATATCACAAGTCCACTGCTGAACATAAGCCTCCCCCATAGATAACCACAAAAATTTAGCTCTCATTTTGGAGGGATTTTGCCATAGTTATTTATAGTTGCCACGCTTGGTAGGCGGGTTGGTTTAGTTACATTTATCATGATTTTTGTGCGGTCTTTATATCCCATAACTGATACGAACTAACCTATTTTTTCATATTCTCATTATATTGCAGTGGACTGCAGGATACAGGCCTCTTCGAAATTTAGAGGCCTGCTTGCAATTTGGAGAACCTTACCCGTCATTGGACTGAATATTCTAAAACTGACATGTTGTAGATGGTTATTTCGCCATCTGTCGGAGTCCACGAGATTTTTTCTGTCATTTCCCGTAGTCGAATTTTACGAATGCGACAGGATAGCGTGGTTAGAAAGATAGATTCTACTACACTTAATACCAATAATATATATTTATTACACTATTTTATTTTCACTGAAAACTATAGAATATACTGGTGGTAGGACTCCTATGAATGAATTTATCTAGGTAGGTACTACCGCAAGGGCAGTTACTTTCCCGTAAAGCAGTAGTGTGCAAACATTACAGTTTCAGTCTGAAGGGCACTGATAGCTAATATGATTAATAGGCATATTAGACTTCTAATTACTCAGGGTGCCGGACGCAGTGTGGTGGTCTGGGTGACAGCATTTGTTATGGGCAGACGTTGCATTTACCATCAGGTAAACGTTTTACTCGTCTCGTCACTTTGTTTTTCTATAAAAAAAAAACTATACGATTATAAATTTGTGATGTGCAGTATACATTATGCAAAAGATTTCAAAATTGAAAGATTAATGCCTATAAAAACCGATCTTCTACTCTTGCAAAACGGTAGGTCTGACGAAAGGTCGCGTACGCGAACGTTACATTAATGGCTGACGGCGTCGCTGGCGTGGTGATGCTAACGGCGTCTCGCTCTGCTTGCCGCGCCGCGCTTTCGTAAACCGATCCTGAAGATAAGGCTGTGCGGTCCCGCTTCGAGAGACACTAAGTCTTTCTATATTTTTTAATGATCAGAAATTAGTGTTCGATTGATATTAAGGAAACTCTTTTGTCTTCAGTTTTGGTCTACATACTTTAATTTCAGATTCACTTTAATGAATTAAACTGCACTGTGCACCCAACAGCGCATGGAGGCGATGGGGTCACCACCTATCACACCAAGGGCATTATATTGTTTTGGTGAAACGTGGATTGTGGCAGTCATCTGTTTTCGCAGTTAGTACCCAGTCTCTGACTACCCCTTATGGGATAGAGTCGTGATCTTATGTATGTATGCAGATTCACTGCCAAGACAACTTAAAGTTAGTTCTACAGGTCGTGCAGACCTTTATGACTAGCTTCTGTTATGTTTGGGTATTGCCAGTCGATACTAAAATTAAAAAGATCCATAGGATATAAATATTTACATCATATCATTATAATAAAAAATATCAAGATCTAAAGGCAATTTCCGGGAGCAACGGGACCAACCACATACGTACTATTTACAGCACGGAAATGATAGAGAATAAATACTTAAACAGTTATCCGTCGATTATTAAAGTAAAGTAATAACTTACTATAACGCTCCGACTTATGGTTTAATTTCAGGTTAAACTGCTTATTCGTAAAAATATTGTAAGTTTGACAATGTAGATAAATCACGTTTTAATTTAAGTTCGGATCAGTCAAAACCCCTTGATACTTATTCTCCAAAATAGGACTGAATTGAGCATCATACTCAGACATGCCAAAAGTCATATGAAGGCACGACTTAATCATCGGCTGGTTGCCATCTTCAGCGCAAGTCTCATAATTTTAGAAACTTGAAGAGAAGAATTAGTCTTTTGGAGTAATAAACAGTGACTCACTGCGCGGAGAGCTGTGAACGATAACACTCATTCTGAAATTTCACAGATTGCAGGCAAACTGAGTTCTATCTCCGGTGCCAATACGAATAAAAAGACTTAAGTTGATTCTGTGTGCTGCTCTACCTGTGTTCGGTGGTGAAAGCCAGCATGTCTGAGAACTCAAAATATTTTGATATCATGTGAATTCCGCCAACTCTTTGCTACCGATGTTCGTAAGAGGCGACTAAAGTATTGTATGGTCAGCCTTTGTGCAGAATAAAACCATAATATTAGACGGTGTGACTATAGTGCTCGTGGGGATTTTAAACGTACCAAAATGGCGGGTACGTATTTGGCCTCTGCTCACCCCTTATATGGGAAAAGGGCGGTGCATGACACGACCATTTTCTTTGCTTTCTATGATTTTAAAATTCATAGACCTAAAATACTCATTTATTGAACCCCGCCAGACTTCCTTGGGTCATGGGAATCTATAGAAATAAATAAAATTGAAGTGTCTATTTGTTATAACAAAATAACAGCTTTTTACTCAATGCTTATGAAGGTATAGTATCTTACTTATAAGGAAAACAAAAAAAACTGATATTATAGCTGATAATTTAATTTTAGAAAAATAACAAGGAAAATTAATAGGAATAATAAAAATTAAATTCAAAAAAATTAAAATTCCAAAATCCGATTCAAATAGGGAAGTATATATGCATATCATAGATCCGGGTCGGTTTTTTTACGCGGGTGTAACCACGGGGCACAGCTGGTAGTAAATATGTGTATAAAAGAACCTTACTTTTGCTTTTTGATAAAGCTATCACCAGGTTGTGAAGCGTCCAGTCGCATAATTTAGCTGGTAGTCAATTAGCGATGACACCCTCGCTGTTTCAGGCTAGCGTGAGCTTCATGATTTTCTTCACTCATCACAATATCTTTTAAAACACTTTTACTGTCTGCTAGCTCTATTTTATACTTGCTAATCTTATATTATATTTAATTTATTTAGTTCATAAATAATAAGTAATGAAACATAATACATTGTGCTTTGTCAACTCTCTTAATAAGGCTCGGACCATAAACGGCGTTTGATAGTTATGAAAAAAAAATTATTTTCATTCGGACAGCGCCAAAGAAAAATACGACAGAAATGGAATAAATACATTCTAGACATGACAAGTTTAGTACCATTGTCTTGTTCTATTATTTATAATGGAGTTTTGACAACTGCATGGCCTAGAAGTCATATAACCTAACTACTAGGTCCTGGGTCCGAATCCCAGCCGGGCCCTACAATGTGCCAAAACACAAATTGTCGTTCTGTGATGTTATTTTCTTCGTATCTCTGACCATTCCTGGCGCTTTAGCCCTCTCAAAAATTGGAGGAGGGAAATTGGAGTTTTTTATGGAAGCAATTGACGAGATGATCATCCAGAAGCACCTACTGTGTAACAACATACAACGTTCATTATGAGACATGCCCTGTAATTACACCAGCTTCAGCACTAGTTTTTGCACACCATTGCTTAGCGGCAAAATAACTAAAACTGCAGTTTCCAATGGAATCCGCCTGGGTAGGTACCACTAGGTACCACTAGGGTAGTTTGGGTGACGTACCCTGATCGCATTTCATTGTGAATTCCTATCGTATGCATACATAAATATAATCTGTCTAGGTAGGTACCACCCCAGGGCCAGTAGTGCTGCCGTGAAGCAGTGGTGTGAAAACATTAGTGTGTATCGGTTTTAAGGGCACTGAGAGTTAGCGTAACCACGGGGCATATGGGATGTTTACCCATGTTTTACTCGATTCGTCACTTTATGAAGCTATAAAAAAAATCATCAGTACATTTAATTAAAACAAAAGCAGAATCATTTCGAAAAAATTAAGAAGGACTTTCACGTTCATGCTCTGTTTAATTTTGATTTAAGATAAAACTTTCGAAACACTGAATTGTGTAAAGTAATTCGACTTTGATTTTATTTCAACTTTCCCGCCGCTGAGAACAGACCAAGTATAAATAATCATAAAAACACAATTATTTCTTTACGTGTGCTTAACACACACACACACACAACGACCGTGTGTCGGTGTTTGCATGTTTCAATTAACGTGCTAATTAGTTAGGAATGTGATTAAGAACTTCATCACCCTAATGCAAGACATTACACTAGACAATACAAATTCGATTTACGGCATGTTTCATATCGAAAACATTTGAATTTACAGAATGATTAATCCACTAAGATATCTAGTATAGATTACAAACATACAACAACAGTCACGCTTTTTTGCCATATGAGGGATAGGCAGAGGCCACTCATGTAGCCCACTTTTCGCCCACGCGGAAAACGAGACTTGACGGGTGGTGGACCACGTCGCCGCTATTTTGATACGAGTAATTAATTCTTACTTCCCATTGTATTCCCACGAACAGCATAGTGACAGCATTGCATATTATGGTGTTATTCTGATGACGATAAAGGCTGTCCGCACAATACCTTAGTCGCCTCTAGCTACACCTCGGTAGGAAAGAGTAAGTGCTATTCTACTCTGCCGGACACCTATCGGCTAACGATTATGTGATAGTGAGTGTTCGAGTATGATTATGATTATGTGGTAGTGCGACCAAAATCATGTTGAACCGTCTATAGTTGAAAGACATAAAATTAATGCAGGGCCGTCTTAGGTCATGCAAGAGCCCTTGGGAACTCAAAATATGGAGCTCTTTAGGAAAGCAAAAAAACTTGAATAAAAACATCAGAATAAACCGTCAAGGGACTGTTAGTTATGCGTTAACCGGACAAACAATTGTGTATTACTTTTAATTGTTTATTTGGATAAAAAATACATAGGTACTGGGTTTCGCGTTTGCGGGACATCCATCAGACTGGGTGCGCTAGGTTCGTAACTCTCGTGTCCTCGTGGTATAGAGGAAGAAAAAGTTTTTATTGGTGTTAAGATTTATATTCAGAAATTCACGGCACAGTAGCACGGAGTCACACAGAAATGTTCTGGGTGTCACAGTATTTGTTATAGGCAGACATTGCACTTAGCATCATGTGCACGATTTCTTTCGCTCGTCACTTTATAGAGTATATACTATGGTAGCTCAAGAACAGGGTGCACGATCTAAGTTTGATTGTGCGCAAGCTACGTAGAAATCAATGGATTGTTTAAAGGTTTAAAAATAGTACTAGCTGACCCGCCCGGCTCCGCCGATGGAGTAAAATTTCGTAAAATCCGTCCTTAGTGGGTGTCTATGTCAGGAAAGGACTATATATGCCAAATTTGAAGTCAATAGGTCTTGTAGTTTCGGAGATATTGTGATGAATCAGTGGTTAATAAGCGTTTTTAATAGCTTAAGCCTTGTAGCATGATACCTGTATGAGATATGTCGACTTAACGAATTTGCTTAAAACTCATAGGTGACTACCCTGTTCTAAAGCTGATCGAGGCAATGAACTCATAAATTTAATCGGGCTTGCGAGCTGCCATGGAAAGAACTCGCAAGTACTAGGATAAGACGGAGCTTAAGGAAATCTGTTGCGAAGTAAATCTGTTAGTATGACGCAGTAGTAGGGTAACATACATTAAATAGAGATAAAAACTTATTTTCGGGGCAACGACTTTCTGAGTTAGGATCGCGTAAAGTTTCATAAAACAAAAAAAAAATAAGGTTTTGTATGGACATTTTTAGTATTCAATTTTGTCATTAAAGCTTCACCGTTGTGTTTATCAGATCAAAGTAGCATGGATAGGTGCTGGGTAGGTGCTGCACATTATGAAAATGTTTCTATTTTAAAAACGATGCACCACAGTAGGATTTCTCCTGTGTCGTGGGTGCGTTTTATTTAAATTCCGCATGCACAACACAACTAGACTCGGAACAACTATCTGTAGGCCGTACAAATATTTGTCCCGTGCGGGAATCGAACCCGCGACCCGCAGTGCAGAAGCCAAGGGCTTAGCCACTACGCCAACCAAGCCGACAAAAAAATCGATAGTAAATTTTATTATTATTATCAATATTTCCACGGAATTTGTAACTTAAGGCTTACATTGAATAAAACTATGTCAACGAAATTTTTCGCGTTTAATACAATTATAAATTCCCACCGCTGCCGCTAAGCAACACTCATGGTCACGGATGGATTGAAGTATTTAGCGTCTTGATGCTGTAGTTAATTCGGCTACCTTTAGCTTGTAGTTATTAATGTTGGTCCGATCTACGCAAACCGAGCTTACGGTGCAATTTGTGCATTCAAGCTTTGCAGAAATATGCTTGTCTTTATATTTATTTTATTGACTACGGTAATCAATGCAATAGTCACCGTCTTTATTGAAATTAGGATGTTTTTCAGATCATTTTTCGAACCAAATGTATCTATTTCATATTATATTATAGTCATAGAAGTTTTTTTCTCTTACCCGTTGATTATGTTCTGGCGGATTTTCGCTCGAGGCGACAACTACCGAATACTGTCGGAAGTTATCAACTTCGCAGGATATATTATAGTGCCACAGGTGTACGCGCAAACACAGGGGCACTCACTCGACCGAACCTACCCTTGCTTGATGTAACCCTAATGCGATAAGATCGAAGGTAGGCTAGGATAAAGTGTCAGAGACACAAGGACAATCACAACACAACGAGACCCGAAAACTAACAAATTATGCATTAACAGGAATGTTGGCTCCGGCTGTGTCTCGAACCTGGCACCCGCGGCGGTAGTCAGTATTCTAACCTCCAGACCACGTGGGTCGTCGACTAGCCCTTTAGTAATATTACAAACGTCAGAGAGCGTTATGCAGCTGTCACATAAAAATAAAACGGAGAATAGCCAATTAAGCAAACGGTACAAATTACAAATTGAAGCGTGGTCGAAAATCGTGCATCTGCTATTTAAAACCCTTCCGTTGGTGATATAAAAACGTCTCGATAATAATCGTATTATGGCATCATATTGTCTTATCAAATACAAATATTATCGAATAATGTAATTTCACGCCCATATTTCCGTAAAGGATGTCCAACAACGGCTGCCCAAGTCGGTGGCTTACATATCTCTTAAAGAGACAGAATTTACTCGTGATAGGATTCCTATGAAGCACTACGGTGGTATCCAGGAGTCTGAGCACCTGGTCAGATACCTTGATGCCACCAATCTGACCACCTGGTTATTCTGCCTTCAAGCAGTAGTATGCAAACGTTACTGTGATCGGTCTGAAGAGCCAGTGTAATTACTAAACACATATGAGACTTAAGCCGTGCGGTGGCGGCTTAAAAGAATCTGCCACCCCATATCATCCCTAGAGTAACGTAAAAGTCGACAGAGAGAAAATGAAAACCAGGAGTTGGGCAGTAGCATCTTCCTGGAACATTTGAATAAATAAACTGCGGTTGCCAATCCGCCTGCCAACTATGTGGCAACTATGGCAAAATCATCTCCAAAATGAGAACACAAAATTTTGTGGCAATCAATGTAAATAAACTGTAATGTACAAAAAATCCTTAAGAACTGATGTCTCAGGGTGACCAGCGTAGTGGGGTGCATACAGAAATATGTAACATGATTTGTTCGTTTCGTTACTTTATTCCATAATACGAGTATATGTCCACAGAGTAGAATAGCACCTACGTCTTTCCAACCGAGGTGTCGTAAGACTAAGGTTTTGACCCGTACCAACATGGTGGCAACGTGGTTCGCCACATGTCATGACTCGTTTATCACTAGGGCGAAAAGTGGGCTACGTAAGTGACCTCCGTCTAAAAGTTATATGAGAAAAAAACAAATCGTTCACCTAGCGCAACGTCTGCATTTAACAAATGCTGTGTCACCCAACACATTTCTGTTTGACACCACACTGCGGCCGTCCCCTTGAGCCTACAGTTCTTAAGTCTCATTTGTTTGTACACATTGTTTGCTCAGACTAATGTTTGTACACTACTGCTTCATAATATCTGACCTGGAGTGGACCTACCTAGGTAGATCCAGATCAGATATTCTCCGGATTCCTGCATAGAAATCGTACCACCAGGAATATAATACTAAAGGACGAGGTCCTTTAGGGACGAGATTTAATGATTGAATGAAAGTAAAGTATCTATGCTTCAACATGTGGACATTAAATTATTTTTAATGGAAGTATGTCACTAAGAAATTAATTTATAATATAGTGACCGACGACCACGTGGCCTAGTAGTTTAAGTACCTACCACACCGCGGGTCCTTTATGAAAACATAAATTGTTCATTTTCGGGTCTGGTTGTGTTGTCCACGTAAAAATGTCTGTAAAACATACCCACGATACAGGAGAAAAACTAGTGTGCATCGTTTTTAAAAAAAATGAAAGAACGAATAATGAAATGAAATAAATGAAATGAAGAATTTTATTTTATTGGGTAAATAGTTCGAGGAAATAAAGTAAGTACCCTATTTATCCATTTTATTAGTAAATAATATAATTAAATTTTTATAGTTCATGGATGAAAGCGTTTTGTAATTTCCATTCGCTGAATTTGCATTTGCTGAATGAGAACATTTTCGCGATAATGCTGCAGCACAGATAAACCAACACGTCTGTGTACTTAAGAATTACAAAACGCTTTCATCCATTGAACTATTAAAATTAAATATATAATATAGTTTATGAAATGGATACATAGGGTTTTTTTTTTAAATCTGTGTTATCTGTGCTGCACCATTACGGTACGGTTGGAAGGGCACTGAGAGCTAGTGTAATCACTGGGCGTATGAGACTTAGGAACTGATATCTCAAGATGACGGGCGCAGTGTGGTGTCACACTAAATGGTTCTGGGTTACACAGCATTTGTTGTGTGCGGGCGTTGCACTTACCATCAAGTGAACGTTTTGCACGTTTAGTCACTTTATCCATTTAAAAAAACTTAACAACTGAAGTCACGTGACGTGATCTTACTATTTAGTCGCTTCCATAAAAAAAGAATTGAATGTCAATACATCGTAGCATACATTACTTTCATTTAATCAAAAATTCTCATTCATCGACTGCTATCGACAGGGGTGTCCAGAGGAAGTGCGTGTCGGAACAAGGGGTGGAAGTGTGGCAAAGGGAGAGGGGTAC
Organism: Luehdorfia chinensis; assembly: GCA_019845155.1. Taxonomy (NCBI): domain Eukaryota; kingdom Metazoa; phylum Arthropoda; class Insecta; order Lepidoptera; family Papilionidae; genus Luehdorfia; species Luehdorfia chinensis. Next base: position 2,326,736 of record JAHVAK010000612.1, read on the forward strand.
ATGGATCTCGGGACACGTGCGCACTAACTTACCCTTTCATTATAAATCTGGTATTAAATTAAGCGACGTACACAATATCGACCATATGTGGCGATGGAACTTGTGGCCGAACAAAAAACTACTTCCTGTAATCCACAAGAGAAATTTCATTTCTTTTTAAATTATCGCCCCGCGCTAGGATTTTTCCTGTGTCGTGGGTGTTTTTACGGGCATAATTTACATATAGACAAACAAACACCGGTAAGCAATAGACCCGGAACAGCAATCTATAGTACATACAATTATTTGTTAAGTGCGGGAACTGAACCTGTTCCCCGTAGCGTAAAGTCCAATCTCTTAGCCACTGCCCCAGTTGGGGTATCAAGAATTCATTTTTTTTTAAACCTTATTATTTTATATTGGGAGGACAATTTACCATGGACGGACTTAATGCCTGTTAGCATTCTATGCCAGCCAACCCAGGGCGTTGTTATACATTGTGGCCGACGTTTTAACTTAAAAATAAACTCATACATGTATACTTTCATAGAAGAAAGAGACGAGACGAGCAAATCGTTCACCTGATGGTAAGTGCTACATATTCCCATAACAAATTCTGTGTCACCCAGTTTATTTCTTTGTGGCATCACACTGCACCCGTCCCCCTAAGAGGTCTGAAGTCTCACATGCTCTGTAATTGAACTAGCTATCAGTGCCGGAGACCGAAACAGTTATGTTTGGACACTACTTATAAAGCATTACTAAACTAAAACCTAAAAATTGACTAATACAAAATACTTAAATAAAATGGTAACATAAATTTATTCGAACCTACTTTGTAATATGTTAGGCAATATTTGAGAATTTAATCCGATGGAGTCCGAAAATAAAAAAGACGGTGGCGGGCAGAAGCGTCTAAAGTTGTACGATTGCCAATCCAAAAAATATAATAAACATAAAGATAAGAGAAACTGTTGGTAGGATTCCTATGCAATGTAAATATATAATAGTATAAACGTTACTGTTTCAATATACGTAAGCGTAGCGTACTGATAGATGTGTGTCGATTAACCATAAGTGGCAAAACTTTTTTACAGTATCGCTTTCTTGCTAATCATTTGAAAATCGAATGATACACGTAGAACCATACAGCCTGATACTGACGGCGGCATCCACGCGATCAGGAGAAGAACTTTCCAAAAGAATATCAGTTTAACACTACTTAACTTTTCTTAAGCTGGTATTCTTTGAGATGGCAGTTATCAGACATAAGTTCCCGCAATAGCGTAAACCGCCACCACATGGGAACGGCTACTAAAAATGGGAGTTATTGTAGGAGGCGGGCGTTGCTGTCAAAAAACTACTTAATACACACCGCGAAGTTCGCGTGACCTAGTAATGAGACCTGTCTACTACGATGCATCCTAGCAGATCCGATCTTATTGCAAAAGCTTTAGATAGGGCGCAGGAAGGAACGAGAGACGGTGCAGTACATTCATACAGTCACGCCTTTTTCCCATATAAGGGCAGACAGAGACCACTCACGTACCACTTTTCGCCTCCGCGGAAAACGAGACGTGACGGGTGGCAAACCACGTCGCCGCATTTTTTGTAAGAGTCAAAAATTACACACAATTGCGGCACTATAATAACCCCTGAGCCGTTGATAGCTTCCGACCTTATTCGGAAGTCATTGTCGTGGTCGAAACTCTTCTTCTCTCCTGATGAATCTAATAGATTTCCAGAAAGCAACGCCTGATTCTATTAACTGTAAACACAATGTAGTAGCTAACCTAAAAAAACTTTGTTTACGTTTTAGTAATTTCGTTCGAGACAAGTATGGAGGGTGAACTTCTATCTAAAACGATGAAAGAAATATTTTTCCTGTACGCCGCTGAGAACACAAATATAACAGGATATTATATTTGTGAAAACAAAACAGTTCATTCCTACTGTCCACGTTTGCCATCGTGATTCAACATATTTACATACGAATCCCGTCTTGAAATTGAAGCAACTTGTAAACTATAAATATTGAACGATAGATTTTGGCGGATGAAGGTGCCATGGAAAAGGATCCCGCCAGATCAGATGTTCTGATCTGGGGATGACGTCTCCTCCTACTAGTGTTATAACTATAGTTCGCATCTTAGAAACTTTCATAGCGCGATTATGGAATTGTGCGAGATATTTCTTTAGCTTCTCATGTGGCGACATAGATGTCGCTTCATCACTCCCTCGCTGAGACTGGAAGTCGTTGTGAACGTGGAGATTTTATGACGTCAGGCGATGAGGTGCAGTCTGGCGATGCGGTGAAGCTGTGTCCAGGTCTTCAGTACGTCGAGACGTATGGAGTACAGTGTTGACCCCAAAAGAGTCAGCCTGAGGAGAGGGGCCGCCGCTCGTCCTCGGTGGCTGAGAGACTACAAAGCACGCGTTGTGCCGACAGTAGGCCGGTGCGATGACGTTGTTGCTGTGGTTCGGAGAAGCTGGTAGCGATGATCACGTCGGGGTCACCATTTTGGCGGATGAAGGTACCATGGAAAAGGGTAGCTACCCACCTGATCAGATGTTTTGATCTGGGAAGGACATCTCCTCCTGCTAGTAGTATATAGTTCGCATCTCAGAAACTTTCATAGCGCGATTATGGAATTTGTATGAGATATTTCTTGAGCTTCTCATGTGGCAACATAGATGTTGCCATAGATAATTAAAAAATAAGTAATATATTTTAGCCTATAATTATCCCATTTCTGAGCACAGGCCTAATCTCATATCTGAGAGGGATCTCTCGGATCTCGGTTATCGGGAAACCGGAAAGAATCCGTTACGCGGCTCTAATGCGAGTTGGCGGGTTTCACATGTTATCAGAATATTTTAATATCTCAGACATTATCAGAGGTTTCCTAATAATGTTTTCTTTCGCTGCCGTGCACGTGGTGAAGGGACCGGGGATTCTATCCAGGTCACTTGCGATTCTTAAATCGAGCATCCATCCACTGAGCTGCCACAGCTTTTGAAAGATTTATAAGTCTGATAAAATAAATTTCTAATGAGAATCCTACAAAAGTTAAATATTAAATGCTGGCAAGCTGATTGCTTAAAAACCGAGATGATTAAAAAAATAACGTTAGAAAATCTCGCCAATACCAATAAAGCAGGGGGAATGCAAAAAGTTTCAAGTGTCAACTTATCCTCTTCAGACTCAGATACACATCGGGACCGTCAAAATGTTTTGTACCAACAATTCTTATCTAGCATCTGCTGCACGCTTCGTTATTAATAGAGGAAATCGCTAATTGTAAAAAACAATGCGTTAGTGCTCCCGTGTTGGAGCAAATGTTTGTGGTGCGTTGCCATTGTTACGTCAAAATTTGTTATTTGGTTAATAACATCCTCATTTAATGTATTAAATACCTGATATTTTGTAATTCTTTAACCGTGTACTCCTGTTACTTTATCTCAAACTCTCGTTGACTTAAACTGTAATGTAAAATTGATGCCAAATTCTAAGTACTTACTACTTACTAGCTATTTGTAATAGTTTACCATTTGGATCCAGGTTCAGATAACCAAATGCAATTGTAGCTCAAAAAATTTAAATTTATTTTAAAGGAAACACTAAGTAGTTGATATCGTTTAGTTACATCGTGTACGTGTGTGCTTACGCTACAGTTAAGCCCCTATAGGGTTTGAGTGGTATTAATTTTAGTAACCATGTGTAACTCGTAATATTACGTAATTAACAAATAAAAAAATAAATATTTATCAAAGTTTAATTGCATGAATTTAATTGCTTCAACAACATAAAAAGGTTAATTACAATATTAAAGAATACATGGATGATGATAACCCCTGGGAATGATGTTATCGCTGCCCAACTATTTCTTCATCTTTATATACTACATAATACTACGTTATTATATGTTGTTTTTAAAATGACTAAAATGAAAAAAAAATTGCCCGCAGGGTTTCTTGCTGATTCTTCCCAAGGGAAGAGGCATTTATTGCGAAGTTTAAAAAGTTACGTTCAATGACTAGTAAATAATCTATATCTATAAACTGGTGAACATAGGTCTCCCCCAAAGATTGCCAAAAAAGTTAGTAGCTCTCGTTTTAGGGGGATTTTGCCATAGCTGCCACGCTTGGCAGGCGGATAGGCAACCGCAGTTTATTTATTCAGATGTTCCAGAAAGATGCTACTGCCATTCTCCTGGTTTTCATTTTCCCTCTGTCGCCTTTTACGACACCCAACGGGAGGTAGATTCTCTGAGGCCGCCACCACACGGCACTGTAGAATTTAACTCACTGTATAATTTAAGGCTAATCCGGAATATACTCAAGATACTGTTTATAAGTAACACATCTACATCACACTTATTGATACATGTTTCCTCTGACAAAGTTTTTACTGGTGGTAGGATTCCCATGCAGGAATCCGTCTAGGTAGCTACCACCCCAGGTTCAGTTATTATTTCATTTCAGTTAAGTTATAGTGATAGGCTGAAACGACGGTACAGTGAGAACACACAGAATACAGAGAAACACAGTATATTTAGTAAAGTGTAAATGAGATTCCCAAATAAGCAACCCTCAACTCTTAAAACTTGAATGAAGCAAAATCCTTACCGCCCTCCCAACATCCCTCTTAAACGAACCGGTATGCCATTCTGCTAAAAATTTTAAAATATTTTAAAGACCTGCTCATCCACTAAACGTGATAGAGTGCCGATAATCAAAGTGGCACTTGACTGTGAACAACGTGCCTTGCATTGCAACCCCAAACGTCTCCAATGGCACGTGCGCATGTTGAAACTGTACATTACTATGCCTATATATTATTTTGAAATAGAGCATAAAAAGTTTGAAAATAATATTGACATTTTTAAACTTTCTTATTTGTATAAATCTCATTCCTAAGAGGGGCTTATGGAGTCGAAAGTCCGCCGTGCTGCTACTATGCTGCAAATAAGCGCTAGTGATAGTCTGAAGTGAATAATTACTAGTAGACTGTACACAGTAGTAGTATTTTAAATAAATTATAAATAAATTATACAAAACCGATACCCAGTGTCATGTCATCCCACGGTATCGTAAGAGTCGACATGTAGCGACATAACCATCTCCGATAAATTTTAAACCGAAAACACACACAGACTGGCTACGGCCGGCCAGTTATTCTGCCGACAAGCAGTAGCGTACAAACATTACTGTGTTTTGTGTGTACATACTTTGCAGACGTTGCACTTACCATCAGGTGAACCATTTGCTGGTCTAGTCTGGTCTAGCTGGTTACTTTATTCCAAAAAAATGTCTTGTCTTCCTCGTAAGTGCGGTGCGAGACGACCGGTACTGCTGTCGCCAACCCGTTTTTGCGTGCACGATAGACGACTAGCCTAAGTTCGATTTCAGGCACTGCTCGGACGTTGAACTAATAAACAGAGGAAAGTGTCTTAAAAATGAAAAATCCATGAATTCTGAAGGCCACCAACCCAATCCGGAGCAGGGCGGCGTTCACTATTTGTAGTAATTGCCGACAGGTGGCATAACCGTCGCAGTTCCCGTCGTTTCGCACCCTGGTGTCTTCGGTCTGTGTAAATTCGTTCGGGTATTTTACGAAATGTTTGACTCGTGGTCCGTGCTCTTTTTATTTTGATTTATAATCTAAAATTAATAATTAGTAATCTAATTTTTCAGGCTCAGCTTTGCACTCTTCTTGTTAATGTATATTTAGTTTTTTTATTATTTGGTAAAGTTACGAGATGAGCAAAACGTTCACCTGATGGTAAGTGCAACGTCTGCCCATAACGGATGCTGTGTTACTCAAAATATTTCTGTGTAGCACCACACTGCGCCAGTCACCTTGAGACATTAGCTCTTAAGTCTCATATGCCCAGTGATTGCGCTAGCTCACAGTGCCCTTCAGACCGAAACACAGTTGTTCACACAGAATGTTTGCACACTACTGCTTCACGGCAGAATAACTGGCCCTGGGGTGGTACCTACCTAGACGGATTCCTGCATAGGAATCCTACCACCAGTGACTTCAATTTTTACATAATTTTTCTCTTCCTTATCAACATAATATGTACGTCGTCTTTTCCGTTCCATCCCGCCACACCTAGCGCAGAGTTCACTACCGATATCCAGCCATACGAGGAGTTTCTGGAATTTACCTTAGTCGACTTTTACGATGCTCCGTTGGACGAGACTGCGTTGCAGATTCTCTTACGCAGCCACCTCACGGCAAATAGCTTTATACGATCATATCGATCTATGAAGATCTAGAAAGCTGTTTATATTATTACGTTTACTCTTCATCAGTCTATTTATATAAGGAAATATATTTATGTAAGGAAGAATGCAGTTTCCCCAATATATTGAAACCTAGTCGCTCAGCTTAGATATAATGCTGGTCACACTTTGTCTTCTTTATTTTAACAAGTGTGACCGCTGTGACAAATAAACAGTAACATAATCTTCGATACAGTGTCGAGTAGTAAGTCTTTTGTGACCATTGCTGGGACACATAATTATATAACCTCTTGATGCTGTTTTTCTGTGAGACCGTAGTGATATAGTGCAGATGACTTTGTATATTGCAGCGATGTTCTTCTATAACGCATATTTAAAATAGAACCATGCTATTTTACGCTTGTCATACATACATAGTCACGCCTTTTTCCCATATATTGGTTAGGCAGAGACTACACCCGCCCGCATATTTCGCCCTTGCGGGAAACGAAACGTCACGGGTGGCGGACCACGTCGCCGCCATTTTGGTGCGAGTCAAAAAATTCTTACTGCCATTGCGTTCTCACTAGCAGTATAGTGACAACATTGCATATATGGTATTATGGGTGTTGGTGGTATATGGTATTACTGCACGAATAAAGGCTCTCCGTTCAATACCTTAGTCGCCTCTTAAGACACCTCAATGAAAAATGAAAGAGGTATGAAAAGCAAATTTCTATCTAACATAATACTAGTTAAATAGTAACATTAATACATACATTGTAAAGTTTATATGAATAAAATCCCTCCTTTGCTTGTTTGAAATAAAATAAACAGTATTAGTAACAGATGTCACCTATTACAAAATTATATCTTTAACAATGCTAAGCTTAGAGATCGGTCTGTAGAATCTAAAGTCGTGGTTACCTCCTACTCCGAAGCCACTGTAAAACTCTACATCTCTACGATAATTTTATGCTCCTTACCCTAATAATTGGAGGTATTTAGTCACAGAATATTACTGTTTATTTATGCAGTCTATCTAGTTTTTTATAAAATTAACCGGGATATTTAAACGGCATCCTCTTCCACTAAAACGTTCCCGAACAAAACTGGAACAGTCAAGCGAGATGTTTGTGGTATATTGGCAATATTAATTAACCATATCCCTAGTCTCTATTTATCAGGACACTAGTAATGGGCTACAAAGCAAAGGATACCTTGAAAGTTATTACCAATAAATCAAAGGATGATTTCTAAAAATGGCCAAGAAAATTTTATGTTGTATTTTTCAGCTTTTTGCAGATCGTCGCTGCATCTAATCAGGAAACGCTGCGTTTGCCTCTACTCGGCCTACTAGTGCTTTGCTTCAACTGTAGTTACTTCTGCGACTGATGCGATGAAGCCATTGTTACTTCTGTTGTCACAACAGTTTGCAAATTAGTGCCAGTGAAAATAATTGTCCGGCGTTTTTTTTTATTGTTAATCTTATTGACCAGACAACCCCCAGACATATTTAGTAGATCAGAAATAAGTCTTCACAGTCGATGCCTAATCTAACTATCTACATGATCTTTGCCGTAGGATGCGTCACGTAGCTCGATCGTGGGATCGGCGGTAGGCGGCCATACCTTGTCGCTGACGCGGTTACTTATGGCGCTTCAATACCGCGCACATCATCTAAGACACAGGATTGACATTGCAAAGAACAAATCAGTATATTAAAATAATTGAAAATTATGCCACTTATTTGATTGTTAAACAAACATTATCGATGAGAACGGTTAAAAACCAGAACAGGTTACATAGAAGATATAACGCTATGAAAAAGTTACCCATTAGAATTTAGTTCCGTCTGTTAATAACAATGTGAGCATGTTTAACCGATACAATAGAAACCTCTGTATGGAAAGTGAATTTTGTTTCCATTTTCTATATTGAGTTGTTTCCATTTACTATCATTATATATAATATATAGGTCTTTTAAAATAATATAGTCCTTATAAAAGAAGGAAGAATAAGAATTTTTTTTATAAGGGAAAATAACGAAACGAGAAAGTCGTGCACCAGATGATAAGTGCAACGTCAATAACAAACACTGTGTTACCCACAGCATTTCCGTGTGGCACCATACTGCGATCGTCCCTGCGACATCAGTTCTTATGCCCCAAATTCCCAGTAGTTACACTAGCTATCAGACCGAAACACAGTAATATTTGCACACTGCTGCTTCACGGCAAAGTAACTGGCATTGCAGCGAGTGGTGACAGTGTAAAAAATCTAGACGGATTGCTGCATAGGTAGGATTCCACCGGTACCCGCGTAGGTCATTCAGCCGTCAAGCAGTGGCGTGCAAACATTATGGTATTTTGGATTGAAGTACACTAAAGCTAATGTAATTAAAGAGGAGCAAATGATACTTAGGAGCCCCTTAAGTCATGGTGACGAGTACAATGCGGTGTTACACAAAACTTTCCAATAAAAATTTCTGACTGGTGCTGAAACTGTTATGGAATCAACTGTTTTCTCGTCGCTAATCCTTCCATCATACATATAGAAGGCGAAAGTAGGTCTCTCTGTCCCGCTGTTCGTTTGTTACCTTTTCACGGCTCAGCCGTTGAACCGATCTTGACAAAATTTGGCTCCAAGATAGCTTACGTTCTGGAGATGGACAAAGCGTACTTTTTATTCTGGAAAAATATAGAGCTCCCACGGTATTAAAAAAAAATCTAAACCCACGCGGATGTAGCACCGGGTTTCAGCTAATTTCCAATAAAAAAGTGATTTCAGACAAGTTACAACAAGAAAATAAAACCTCTTAAAATATTTTCTTATTATTTTCGATAGTATCATGAATCAAACACAAACGTTTTCTACCAAATCGATAGTCCTTGATATTTAAAGTACAGTGTCGAATCCAAAATCCGCATTAAGTTTACGTCACGATTACATCATAACCATCGATACATTATAATAGTTGTACTCGTATTTAGAACTAGCTGTGCAACGCCGCTTCACCCGCCGTTAAATTTAAAATAAATCGCTCCTATGTGTTGTAGCGTAATGTTAAATAACCTATAACCTTTATCAAAAACTGAGCTATCAAAGGCAGAACTTATTTTTCAAATCCCACTGGTAGTTCCTGAGATTTGTGCGTTCAAACAAAAAAAAAAACACTCTTTAGCTTTAATTTAAGTATGTAGATTCATCATTATCATCATCATTACAGCCTATAATTAATCCACTGCTGAACATAGGCCTCCCCCATAAATTGCCACAAAAGTTTGTGGCTGTAATTTTGGGGGATTTTGCCATAGTTGCCACGCTTGGCAGGCGAATTGGCAACCGCAGATTATTTATTCAGATGTTCCGGGAAGATGCTGCTGGTCATCTCCTGGTATTTATTTTCCCTCTGTTGACTGTTACGACACCTACGGAATGAGATGAGGTGGTAGATTCTGTCAAGCCGCATACTAACGTTAAGTAGAGTTAAATGACGACGGCACTGAGACTGAGATACACATACATTTTCTGGGTGGCAATCAGCGGAAAATAAATTGTTTGAAGAACTTGCACAATGCAGGGGTTTACAATACTGTTGTAAGCCCCTGCATTGTGCAATTAGACCACAGAGTACAATTAGAGAATAAAAATAATTAAAGAATTGTCCAGTTTTTATTTTTATGTTTTTTTTATGTAATTTCTCTGCACATATTTACGTTGTTATATTTATTATTGTTAAATAAATTATTGTGATTGTTCGTTATGGTTAACTATTTATTCAACATCTACGACTCGTCAATATAAATATAAATATTTATGTATACTAACATGTAATTCAATTTACACACGATAACTGATATAATACGTTATGGAACCGCATTTGCGAAACAAGCTTTGAGTAATGCGGTATTATTAAGTCTAAAGATTCCAAGATCTGATGAAATCATTTTATTTATGACCATAAATGAACATTATGTGGTACAGCGCCGGTAATTATTGATACTTATGTCATGCCAACCTAGGTTTGCTAATAACAGTGAATGAGCCCGTGTTCCATAGGTGCATATCAAAATTAAATGCATGGAGCTAAATTGTATTAGAACTGTCTTTTGTTTCATAATATTGTATGAAATATGTGGGAAAATGCGTGCACAATAATTAAATACGTAATTATGTAAATCTGTTTTACTACTATATGCTACATTTACATAATGTCTGCTTAATATGAGAAATATTCAGATTTTTTAAATTTGAAATATATCTCAAATCAAGCTCGTTTCACTGATAATGATACCTTTTATTTGAGCGAAATGAATCAAACCTATTTTTTTTTTCTATTTGCTGGTGGTAGGATTCCTATGCAGGAATCCGTCTCGGTAGGTAGGACCAGCCATGCCAGTTATTCAGCCACTTCTATTACTGTGTTCGGTCTGAAAGGCACTGATAGTCTAATTATTGGGCATATGGTACTTATGAATTGATGTCTCAGGATGACGACCGTAGTGTGGTGCCATACAGAAATGTTCTGGGTGACACAGCATGTGTTTAGTTTGGACAGAGGTTGCACTTGCCGTCAGGTGAAGGTCAGTTTCTCTTATAAAATAATATTCTTACAGATTTTATCACGATTAAATTAATTTTAAAACAATTTAAATTTGGTCTTAAAATATTTCGTGTGCTTTGCAGCCACCATGGTCACAGGGGCACTATGTTGTTAAGTGTACTGATGTCATAGTTGACTCGGGCTACATTTAGCTCATAATTGTTAATTTTGATCCGATTTACGCAAAACAGACTTAAGCTCCACATCATCACATGCCTCTATTCGTTTTCGAAGATGGTCTTTAATCGCCCAGGTCGTACATCCGTAGCCAGATGTAATACTGAAGACACTTTACTAACTTAATTAATATCGAAGTTCCACAAAGCGACAACACAAAACAACGTTATCGGATATCAAGCTGAATCGATCTCGACATCAGTCAAAATAACAAGTAGACGATAAATAACTTGGTATTTAAGCCAAGGACGGCTGCTATGTGAAGTGAGGTGTCCATTGTAATGGACGATTTGCATGTCTCATCTACACTAGATAATAGACAAGGATTTTAAAATGGTTTGTATTTAGCTTGACATTGTGCCTAATAGATTAATGACTATGTTTTTGAATACGTTTAGTTCGTCATTTTTTTTAATTTATTTTGTAATCAGCGTCACGCAGGCATACTGAATATATCCATCTCATATACTAAGCTCTTACATTTTTACCATGTTTAGTATTATTTACGCCTGAAATACTTAAATGAAGGCGATACATCAAAAAATAACCTTAGTTCTAAAATCTTTAAGAATATATGGATGATAACCGCCCCTGAGAATGAGCTATTTCTATATCTTTTGTCTATTATACTATAGTAATTTTTAAAAGTACTATAAGAGCTCAGAGGCCGAGCACTCGAATTAAATTTAATAGTACACGAGTGGCCTGCGTTTCGATCCTGGTCCAGCACCACTAAAATATTTCTGCCACTTTGAGTACTAATTTACCACGTGATCAGCGGTAAAGGAAAACATCGTGAGGAAACCTGCATGTCTGAGGAATAAAAATATTTCGAGGACATACGAGGCCTGTGATTAGCAGTGGGTCACTTATAGGCAGTTACTTTTTAAGAACCTAGTTGCCGGGCGTCCGGCGAATACGGTAAATACCGCTTAAGCGACCCCGACCTCCCGAGCTGAACTGATGTCTCCTGCTGCTTCCGAGATACTTATCCTGCCTTATACTTCCTTTCCTAACATCCTCATCCCCTAACCCAAGTCCATTACGTACCTAAACATTTTCTCTTCCTCTCCCACAAGACAGTAGTTGCAGTGCCTATGACTGCTGACTACTAGGGCGAGCCCAGTCATTAGCTTGCCGCTATTCTATTCTATAGACCGCCCTGTGGTAGTGGTTTAAGAGAATCTTCCACCACATCTCATCCCGAGGATATCGTAAAAGTTGACAGAGGGAAAATTCAAACCAGGAGATAAGCAGCAGCATCTTGCTGGAACATCTGAATAAATAAACTGTGGTTTCCAACCTGTGGCAACTATTGAACAACTATCGATGACTAATGAGGTGAATAAAGGTGGCATTAAAATTCCCAATCAACTCTACATTGTTACTAAACATAGAGGAGGATAATTTCTGACGCTACTAACAAATTAAAATCTATAAAGAGCTGGGACAAAATGGAGAGGAAAAAAAATGGAAATTTTACTTGAGATACCCTCCATATAATAAACTACTAAAGTTATGGATAATTATGCAAATTTTCTAGAATAATCTTACGCTTCATTTATACATAAATCTTTAATAAATTCGTTCTTTGTACTTAATTAGTTAATATGTGAAATAACCGTGTAACATTATAATTGTTATTTACAATGTCGTGTCCTTTTAAAGTACGTCAGATGTAAGGTATATTCGCTTGTGATCCATTAAAAAGCGAACGTAAAAACCTTCCATGATGACCTCGTCTGTACTTATTGGACGGAAGACAATTCTTTTTTCTAAACCTAAAAAAATACTATGTATATGACTTACACTAGGATTTCCCTGTATCAACAAACCTGTAACAGCTATCTGTAGACCATACAAACAAATATTTGTACCATGCATAGCGTAATCACTAGTGCGTGACACAGCATTTGTTATGGGCAGACGTTGCACTTAGCACCAGGTGAACGTTTTGCTCATTTCATCATTTTTTTTAAAATACTAGTATGTATAGATTATTTTGACTCCCTTTACTTTTCATCATTAATAATAATAATTTTTGTTTCAGATATAGTCCATATTAATTAGTAGAAGATTAGTTATAAAACAGTAAGTTTAATAGCCTGCAAGCAGTCTACTGCAGAACATAAGCTACTTCCAAGTTCTATTTACCGTAATAACCTTGCACCACACTGCCGCCCGTCATCAGTCTGACTATTTTACTTTTGCCATATTTGGAATTTCTTTTTCCGCTATCTCAACGGAGTCCCCGACATTTTTTTAACATTTACCTTGGTTATGACTTCTTTTGCTTACTACTTCAATACCGAATATCTTTTAGACTTATATGTTCGTCTCGGATTTGGTCAACGCCAAAGGTCAAATATATTATTCATTACAGCGTTCAAATACTATACCCCTCATAGCGGTAAATGTCCCACCGCAGGATACAGTTCACTCATATTCTGGAGCCGCAGCGAGTCCGCCACGCCACTGGTTGCATAGACGGCATTCGTGAGTCATCGAACTATATTTTTACATCTCAGACATAGAGGTTTCGTCACGATATTTCCTTCACTGACGCAAATCAGCACTAAAGATTTCATTAAATTGACATTTTCGGTCAAACCGGCACCGGGAATAGACTCTTTGTCTCATGAGCTACCGCGTAACAAAAACTGTTTTACCTCTTTACGTGATTATGTTCAAACGAAAGCTCCATATTAAAAATACTAAAATAAAAATATGAATTGCATTACAAACCATCATTAAAGGCAGTTAGTAAAATTAATCCACTACTGACGTCATTATACCCTTTAACACAGCACAACGTGTAGTCATAAATATGGAATATTTTTCAACCCATTAATGAAACTGCTACAATGTTGGTAATTAGGCTCCCGGTGTTACAACCGATCATGTCACATCACGCTTCGTGACGCGCGTCTTATGTACGACTACATAAAGTAATGAATTGGCGAATTTTTTTATTGTTGTATAAAATAACGAGACAAGCATAACGTTCACCTGATGATAAGCGCAACATCTGCCCATAACAGAAGCTGTGTCGCCTCCAGAATATTTTTGTGTGGCACCAAACTGCGCCTTCGCCTTGAGACAGCAGTGCCCATGTATACCCAGTGATTACCTGTCGGCTCGGTTGGCGCAGTGGCTAAGCCCTTGGCCTCTGCGCCGCGGGTCGCGGGTTCGATTCCCGCACGGGACAAATATTTGTATGGCCTACAGATATTTGTTCCGGGTCTGGGTGTATTTGTGCATGTGGAATTTATGTCTGTGAAACGTACCTACGACACAGGAGAAATCCTACTGTGGGACATCGTTTTTAAAAAACACAAAACTCAAAAAAAGTGATTACGCTAACTCTCAGTGCCCTTCAGACCGAAACACGGAAGTGTCTGCTTCACAGCAGGATAACTGGCCCTGGGGTGGACAAATTCCTGCATAGGAATCCTGCCACCAGTATATTTTTCTTATCAGTATAGTTACTGCGGTTTTATAAATATAACTTCAAAATGTCATAATTAACAAGAACGTAAACGATGCGTCAGAAGTAACAGCTAATAATATCCCGCTGCCGAGGACTAGCCTCTTCTCAAGTTTGAGTTTCTCAAGGGTTTGAGTTTCTATGAAGGGGTTTTCTCACGATGCTTTCTTCCTACGCTGAGCATATAAAATCAGCACTTAAAATAGCCGAATTATTTTAAAGGTTGCCAGCACCGGAGATAAAACTCAGCCCACTCGCGTATCTGAGGAATGAAAATAGTTCGAGAGAATGAGAAGTCCGCCAACCTTGTGTCCGTGGCGGGCTCCTCCCAGCTCCAAAGCCCTCTCAAAAATCAGAGGACTGCCGGGCATTTGTAAGCTATTACTTTACATTTTTTACGTAGTGATTTTTGAAAAGTGAAAAAACATCCAACTCAAGGCCAAGGTCATCTAAGTCGCACAAAACTAGTACAATACTCTGTCAGACAGACCTCCACACTTCGTATGCTGTCGGTCTACCTCAATTACCATTTTAAATAATCCTCGTGGACAGCGGAACGATATTTTTGCCCAAATACGAGAGCTTAGCTATTTTTCGGTTCATGTCACGTACTGTCTATGGCCTGGGTACGCTCAATTGCCAAGGAAACGAAAATTCCAAGAAGTTAGCGGAATGATTTACTGAGGTGGAATGCAAGCTATATCTGCTTCGTACTACCTACATAAAAGAAGTCGTAATGGAATTCAAAACTATATAAATAGAAAATTTTGTACACAGATATTAAGGGCTATGCCGTATTATTGCCGTATATAGAAGGTAGGGACGAGACCAGCTGAACGTTCACCTAATGGTAAGTGCAATGTCTGCCCATGACAAATGCTGTGTCACGCAAAACATTTCTGGGTGGCACCACACTGCGTTCGCCCTCCCCGAGACGTCACTTCTTAAGTTTCACTAATCACCCAATCATCAATCGTTCCGTAGTTATGATATAATTCGACACGGTGCTTCCGACAGATGGCGGAATATTCATTGCGGAAATGATAGAACCAAAATACACAGACAGACGGAAAGCATTGGTTAAGGTGGGAGGTATCTAGGTTGCTGCGACAACCAATCTACCTGTGCAATAACGTAGATTTGGTAAGAGCCCTCTAAGAAGAGGACCCACCTCAAGCAAACTCAAACAAGCAAGTAACAGTAATCAGATAAAAACCAGAAGATAGGTGGCAGCATCTTCCTGGAACATCTGAATAAATTAACTACGGATGCCAATCCTCCTGCCATGCGTGGCAACTATGGTAAAAACCTCCCAAAATGAGGGCTAGAAACTTTTGTAGCAATCTATGGATGAGGCCTATGTTCAACAGTGGGCCAGTGATAGGCTGAAATGATGATGATGGTATACCTGAAAGATTTGATTGTCTTTAAAGTCCTTTTAGTAATAAAGTGACATCATAGATTAAATCACGCCATCAGGTTACCCACGACAAATTATAAGCAACAGTGCTTTGAACCATTGAACGATCCCTTCTAATTATGTTAAATTAATTAATAATGCGATTAATTGATTTATGTGAACGTGATAAATGATCTGAGCCTGTTTCATTACAAGCTTTTATTTACTTGCAATGAAAATTAATTTGTAAGGGAAGTTCAAACCGTGTAAGCCAAATTTGACCTACTTTCCTATGTCCGATGGACCTAAATTTTGGAATACTTATGTAGCTTCAGGTGACAATGCAATAATATCGTACCATATCGTACCGTACGCTGGTAAGATGATGGAGCCGGAAGTTGGCCATAAGAATTCCTCAACTAAATAGATAAGCAGATAGGTTCGTCATGTTTAGGCTTGTAGGATTCGTTTTGATAAGTACCATAGCCCTAGCAACATTTAAAGCCCACTGCTGGACATAGCTTTGAGAATCAAAAGCTTGTAAAAATATGATTTCTGCTTAATACTTATTTTAGTATTATCAAAGTGTGAGAGCCGTGGTAGCTCAGGGGCTAGGCGCTCGCTTTAAATTTCATAGTACGCGAGTGACCTGGGTTCGATCCCCGGTGCCGGCACCACTAAAATTAATAATTGCAATTTTAAGTGCTGATTTACCACGTGCTCGGCGGTGAAGGAAAACATCGTGAGGAAACCTGCATGTCTGAGGAATAAAAAATATTTCGAAGACATGTGAAGTCCGCCAACCCGCATTGGAGCAGCGTGGCGGATTCTTCCTAGTTCCAAAAACCCTCTCAGAAATGAGAGGAGGCCTGTGCTCAGTTGTGGGACATTTATAGGCTGAAACTTTTATCAAAGTGTAAATTTACGGAAAAACACTTGTACTATCAGGTGCACGACTTGCTCTCTCTCTCGACTCTCTGAAATTAATATGAGGGGTCTTTATAAAAGTAATAGAAGCCAATGAATTTTTGTCCATATGTATGTACGCGCATCACGCAAAAACTACTGCATGAAATTGAATGAATTCACAGTAATATAACTGGAGGCCTAACTTGATATCTGGCGTATGTTTCATTTTGATACGCCACAGATGATCAAACTCAGGTAAGGTGGTATCATGAGGGCCGGGCTTTAATTAATTACAAAATTAATTATTAAAATAACTTTCTAGTCATAAAAGTCTGAATATCTTTTCTTTTTTCTTTATTTAAAATAATTATTTAATTTTTAAACGAAGTTCCACGCAGCAATGGAGCGCCTTATGCGAGATTATAAGTTTCATGATTTTGAGATCACCAGAAGTTAACCAAATTTATATGGGACCACTCCTACGGTAACCTTTCTAATAAAAAAATAGTTAGAATTGGTACATATACAAAGCCCGAACATACATAAAATGATATACAGACGATATGAAGACCACCTCGTTTTTTCAAGTCCTCCTTTTTTTAAATCGGTTAAAAATCCACACTAGAATTCCTTCTGCATCGTGGATGCGATACACCCATACCCGGAACAACTATCTGTAGGCCATATTAATCCCGTTCGGGTATTAAACCCGCGACCCGTAGCGCGGAAGCCAATCGCTTGGCCACTGCGCCTAAGTCGACATGAAAGTCTTTGGTAAGTGGCCTGTCTTTATTATTAATTATGAAAGTTTTTTTATTTGTACCGAGGGAGGAATTTTAAGGCACGGAGGAGTAGCTTTGTTTTAGCAAGAACATTCACGGCGGTAGAATCGTGTACAGTTGAAGCCTTTTGTTATTAACCAAACGACATTGCCATGGTAGAAATAGACCAGTAAGATTATTATCATTTATTCTAAATATATCTACATATAATATGTGTACAGCCGATAGGCGCCCTGCAGGGTAGAATAGCACCTATCTCTTTCCTACCGAGGTGTCGTAACAGGCGACTAAGGTATTGTAGCCTTTATTCATACTGATTATCACCATAATATGCAATACTGTCACTGCGAAAAGTGGGCTACATGTGTAGCCTCTGCCTACCCCTTATATGGGAAAAAGGCGTGACTATATGTCTGTATTAATACATGAAGAGGATTAGTGTGAGACTTGGCATAGTTAAAGTTTGTATGGAGAAGAAGCGAGGAATCTAAAATTTATATTAGATCCTTACATATGAAATTGGCGTTTTGTATGGAAGGAACATAAAGTCGTTTTTTTTGTAAAATATATTTAATTAATCTAAGTATGTACCAATTGTTATCTATGCACTTTTGCCATCTCATAGTTATTGATTGATCCCTTTACTAAAAAAACCATGGGGGCGGGAATCAGTAAAATCTCTGAAGGCTGTTTGGACTACCACATCGGAGATGAATTGTTTTTCCTTGTAAGAAGTTATCCAAATTGTAATCTGGAGCAAGGTCCGGGGAGTATGTTTAGGGTTGGATGTCGCAGGCATTCCAATTGCAGCTACTCCAGTTTAACGACCGTCTGTTGTGCAGTGTGTGGTCTAGCGTTGTCCTGAAGCAGCAGTAGCCCAAAGCGATTGACCCGCCTCAGTTATTTAGCAGCTAGTTATACGATCATGGTTTGCAGTTGCTGACAATAGATATCTGTCGACAAAGGGAAAATGAAAATCAGGAAATGAGCAGCAGCATCTTCCCGGAACATCTGAATAAATACACTGCGGTTAGCAACCCGTTTGCCAAGCGTGGCAGCTATGGCAAAATCCTCTCTAAATGAGAGCTACAAACTTTTGGTGCAGTCGATGAGTAAGGCCTAGGTTCAGCAGTGAAATAGTGATAGGCTGAAATGACAATGATAGGATTATACTGGTGGTAGGATTCCTAGACGCAAGGATTCATCCAAGAAGGGCCAGATATTCTGCCGTGAAGCAGTAGTGTGCAAACATTACTGTGTTTCGACCTGAAGGGCACTTAATATGACACTTGAGAACTGATGTCTCAGGGGACCAATGTGGTGCCACACAGAAATATTTTGAGTGACACAGCTTTTGTTGCACTTACTACGTTGAATCTGTTGAAAAATAAAAAAATGAACTCTAAATACAAATATTCTTAAAAGTAGTTGGTAAAAGTTCAACTTAATAAACTAATACCAAAAGACAGGAAAAAATAGTGTTTTTTTTTTAAAGATTCAACAAAAGTCATGTAGAAAAAAATCTAAACGAAGATGCCTTCAACAACGAAGTTCAAACACAAACAATCAACAAAATATCGTTTAACATGGCAGCTAGAATTGTCACAAACTCTGTATATCGTAAGAACAGTTAAAGCTATCGTCCTCTAGTCGAAACCGACGCGGACGTACACGCAGACACACGTACGGGCACACATAGTGGCACAATTAATATGTTCACTACTTATATCTACGCTATAAAACAAAATTTTACTGCTACTTAAGTTAAACAACTCTTAAACAAAGGAGTGAGGACTTAAAATCCTTCACCGACGGCTCCAAATTCGAATTTCAAGTTGCGCTCTTCTGGTACGCTTCGCTCTTTCGAAATTTGAATTCAATGTTTGCTGCGTTTGAGTCGGTTTTGTCTGATGGCGCTGCGATGTGTTAATTCAAGTTTACGATGCAAAATATGCTCTTCACGGAATAAATAAAGTAGATATTGCGTTGTAAAATGTCGTAGGTTTTTAATAATAACCCGTTTGTGGGCGCCGTGGGAACGACGTCGGATACACGAGGTATAATCGGCTGTCGGAACAGAGAGACTGCAATAGTCCAATTTTGCAGCCTTTTACTTAGATTATGTTTGCGTCGGTTGGAAATGAGAACTCGTTTCGGGCGCATCGGCTGATTAGTGTGACGAGATGTCTTTTATTTTTATATGGTAATGTTTGTCAATGTTTTCTAACCTGTAGTAATATAACGCAATGAACTGTTGTTGTTCAATAATGAGTCACTTGTATAGTTTATTGGATTCATTATACTGTTATTTCAAAGACTTAAACTGTCTGCTTATTAATATACCTACTCTTTCAATACCTATATAATTGATGATTTTTACATTTTAAAAGATTATAAAATTAAAAGGTTTAATACATTAACAATATTTTTAATAATAGGTATATCAAAGGCTGTAAAATAAAATTTATAAACCCGACTCAGAATTGATAAACAAAAGATACACCGTTTCGACTAAAAATTGTTAATAATGAGGTTAAAAGTATTTTTATAGCATTATCCTCATAATCCGTTTAATCCATTATTTAAACTATAAAACTGCGATATGCCTGCGATTTTTTCTGAAGAAGATGTCTTAGAATCTAAATCGTTTTAAAATCCCATTACATTTACGATGCTTAAATTAAAACCACTTGTTAAAATCCCAAAAAGACAAGGCACATTGTATAAATTATTTTTAAATTGAGTTTTTAATGCTGCGCAACATTAAGGCGCCCAATCTTAGTGTTACTGGAAGAATGTTCTTTTGATTAAGAACAATATACATATAAAGCCATGTGGTGGCGGTTTAAGGGAATCTACCACCCCATCTCATCCCGTGGTTGTCGTAAAAGTCGACAGAGCATCTTCAGCATCTTCTTGGGAACATCTGAATAAATAAACTGCGATTGCCAAGCGTGGCAACTATGGCAAAAACCCTCCTCAAAATGAGATCTTCAAACCTTTGTGGCAAACTATGACGGAGGCTTATGTCAGCAGTAAACTATTTATAGGCCGAAATGATGTAAATAAAGAATGAAAGCCTTCAACTGTATAAAAAAAATCGCTAATGAACCTCCCACTGCTGGACTCGGAAAATTCCGACTTCAGCTAACTACAAATGTTATCTTAACATTTTTAATGTTTTTCGCACACAATGTTTTTCGTCCACCTTAATTTTTATGGAGCCGGCTCCTGAGATCAAACTATTATTGCCCGTGCTCTTGTGCCTTGATATTTAAATAAAGCTCTCGTCTTCCTCGCTAACACGGCCCTTAATCTATATTAATATTATAAATGCGAAACTAGCTCTCTCTGTACCCCTGTCTGTCTTATTGTTTAACTATTACTCGCATAACATTTCAAGGTTTAACCGCTGAACCGATCTAGACGAAATTTGACAGACACAGAGAAATCTTGCATCCGGGAGACAGATACATTTTATCCCGGAAAATCAAATAGCTCCCCCGGGGTATTTAAAAAAACCTATATCCGCGCGGACGAAGCCGCAGGTATCTGCTAGTATTAAATAATGCATAGTAAATTATTAACTTATTTTTGCGGACATATATGGCATTGCTTATAATGAAGCTATACGTGTATTACGAAGGACAGTTATTATGTATGTGGGAATTATGAAACAATGTTCTCCGCGATGTCCAATTAGCTGGCGTCTAGATACTAATCGGTTGTGCTTGCCTATTAACGGGGCACATACGTAATAAAAATGACATGACATTAAAAACGGTAGATTTCCATTGAGGATTTAAATGCCATACAACACTCGTGTGAACGATGTATTTGCTTTGTTTGTGAAATGCGCTTTGTCTACGCAGTGAGAGCCGCCACCCGGGAACGACAAAGTGGACAATTTTTTTATCAATTCTTTCTACGATTAATTATAAATGTTCCATTGCATTTGCTTTTGCACAAATATTGGCCCCGGCTCGAACCCAGGATCAGCGGCGTGGTAATCTGTCTACTAGACCAAGCGTAGTCATTTAAAATGTATTGAAATTATAGTGTATCTATATTTAATTGCTCTTGAGTTTTAATCGTGCTCCTACACATAACTTATTTACTAATGTTAGTTAATAATGGAAATTCGTAACATGAGTCATGCCTTTATACCAATATAATAATGTAATATCAAAATAAATTGGTGAATTTCGTTCACGGTAACTGATCCTTACTATCATAGCGCCGTAAATTATGTTATAATCATCATCACCATCATTTCAGTCCATCAAAAATCCACTGCTGAACATTGATCCAATCATAGTTTGTTATATTTCTTCACTTCGGTTCTTGACCTCACTGCAACTGTTTTGGATAGGCATAGTACTTACTATTACTGGCACGACTTGCGTCTCTAGTCACTAAAAAAAAAACTAACATTAAAAGAAATTCAGCTCACGGCTAAAGTAGTTTCGACTGGGATGTGAACCTGTGATATTAATTATATTTTTTTATGAATTACAATAATCTTGTGTAATATTTTTTACCAACCGTGTGTGTCGTAACAGTCGACAAAAGGGAAAATGAAAACCAGAAGATGGACAGCAGCATCTGTCAGGAACATCTGAATAAATAAACTGCGGTTGACAACCCGCCTAAGAAGCGTGGCAACTATGGCAAAATCTCCCAAAATTAAGAGCTACTAACGTTTGTGGCAATCAATGGGGGAGGCCTATGTTCAGCAGCTGACTAGTGATAGGCTGAAATGTTTATGATAATGATGTATATTTTTAATGAGAGGAAATGACGAGACGAGATAAATATTCACCTGATTGTAAGTGCAACGTCTGCCCATAACAGTTGCTGTGTCATCCAGGACATTTCTGTGTGACACCACACTGTGCCTGTCACCGTGAAACATCAGTTCTTAAGTCTCATATGCCCAGTAATTACACAGCTATCCTAGCCTTCGTCCGATCTTATCGCATCAGCGTTACATCGGGCGCGGGTAGGTTGGGACGAGTGAGTGCCTCTGTGTTTGCGCGTACACTTGTGGCACTATAATATCTCCTGCGCAGTTGATGGCTCTCGACAGTATTCGAAAGTTGTCGCCGTGGTCGAAATCGGCTAGGAGAACATCATCATCATTATCAGTGACCTTGGACGATCGCGTGGAGTTGCGTTAGAGTACCTGACTTCTACGCCGCAAGTCGTGGGTTCGAATTCCAAACGAAGCCATCATTTGTGCAAAAACACAAGTTATTAGTTTTCGAGTCTGGTCGTGTAGTGATTGTCCACGTGTTTCTGACACTACACTCTAGCCTACGAGCTCCGATCTTATCGCATGAGCGGTATATCGGGCGCGGGTATGTTGGGAGGGATTAGTGTCTCTGTACTTGCTCGTATACTTGTGGCACTATAATATCTCCTGTGCAGTTGATAGCTTTCGATAGTATTCAGAAGCTGTCATATTGCTAACATCATCAAACCGAAAGAATAATGTTTGCACACTACTGCACAAAGGCAGAATAACTGTCCCTGAGTAAATAAACATTCCATTGATACATACATTTTTCCATTATCCGTTTTCTCATTTTTTTGCGAATGGAATACGCAAATTCTGTTTGCGTATTCTATTAAGTAACTTTGCTGATGTTAAAGTTTCGTGGCGCCAGTATTCGCAAGATTAAAATTCATTGATCGTTGTAAATACGAATCTACGTATAAAATTTGTGTTCAAATGACAAAGACCGAAGCATTTAAATGTTCAAAAACATGATGTCTTCCTGATTGAAAACGACCGTGACGATATATTCCGATTCTGGGAGCTGATAATTTTTTTTAATTTATTCGTAGCGTTCTCGTAATCATGATTATCTGTAGTCTCCTATACAATGTTTAAAGTTCAAAAGAAGTAAGAATAACACGAAAAGGTTTTTACCTAAACCATTTACCTAAAGATCATATTATAGTTTACATACATACATACAGTCGCACCTTAGTTTCCCATATTAGGGGAAGGCAGAGACCGCGCACGTAGCCCTCTTTTCGCCCCCGCAGTAAACGAGAAGTTACAGGTGGCAAACCACGTTGTCGCCATTTTGGTACAAGTCAAAGAAATCTTCCTTCCTACGAAATACGAAATCAGCATTCCCACGAGCAGTATAAACTGCTCGTGGGAATGCACTGAACATAGGCCTCCCCCATAGATAGTCACAAAAGTTTGTAGCTCTCATTTTGGCAACCCATGTTCCAGGAAGATGCTGCTGCCCGTCTCCTGGTTTTCATTTTCCCTCTGTCGACTTTTACTATACCCACGGGGTGAGATATACTTTTACAAGCTTCCTTTCAAAAGGGATTTATTTCCTGTTGAGCCGTGGGCTAAAACCCTAAATTACCCCTTAGCTAACGATAAATTTTGGACACCTTACTGATTGCTGTTACTTGCTTGTTTAAGCTTGCTTGATGTGGGTCCTCTCCCAAAAGCGCTCTTATCACATTTGACAGGCGGACGTACTGACGCTGCATAACACGTGTGCATGATCTAAAATTATTCGGACGTCTGAAATCTGGAAAATTTATTATTCAATTGGTAGTTACATACACACATACAGGTCAAGCTAATAAAAGTGTGTTAAAAAGAAGAAATCTCATTTCATTCCAAATTTTCACAAACCGGTTATTTAATTTGATTTGCTGTTATATTTGCTTTTATCTTTATCAAACTATATATAGACTACTGCTGGAGATGGCGACACCCAAAACTGGAAAGACATGCCATTATCACAACACTTGCCTATCACCATATCAGACGTCTCACACTACTTCCGTTGCTGTCTGTGACTGGTTTAGCATTTTTCGAGAGGATTTTTCTGCCACCTTTGTTATTATTGGATAATGTTACGAAACGAGCAAATCATTGATCTGATGGTAAGTGCAACGTCTGTCCATAACATTTCTGTGTGACACAGCCACACTGCGCCTTCACCCTGAGACATCTACGCTGACATCAGTGATTACGCTTGCTCTCAGTGACTTTTAAACCGAAACACAGTAATGTTTGCACACTGCTGCTTCACGGCAGAATAACTGGTCCTGCTATGGCGAAAGTCAAAGTCAAAGATTTCAGTTATTATCCTGGAATTTTCCTTAGACAAAACTTAGTCTTATGACACCTACAGGACGAGACGGGTGGCATATTTTCTTTACTCCGCCACCATACGATACTAATATGTGAGCAGTTAAATTTTTAAAACAAAAAACTATAGGGTTTAGTTTCAATTACGCGTCATTTTTATCTTAAAAAAATATCTTCACGCTTTGTTAGTTTATTTGATATCATATATCAACAAAGAAATTAGAGCGATGTTACACGCGCACACACTCACTAAAAGTCTGTTCCGTTAACTACAGTACGTTTTCATGGTGATTGTTATAATGTACCTATATGAAATGTTTTGATAAAGGAATAGCAGTAGAATTAGTTCTTAAGGAAGTTCTAAAGCAACAGCTAAAAAATCATTTAAAATTTGTCCTGCGATAAAGAAGCCACAACCGGATATCCTCCGCATTTTCCTCCATATACCAGTTTAATAAAATAAAATTCGACAATATTATAATGAATACGCTTTCGTATAAATAAGTATTCGAAGCGGCTAACTTACGCAATGGCGTTAGGAAGCGACGATTCCGGCCCTTCAATAACGCTGCTTAAAAAATTACACGGCGTCCAAATCAGACTTAAAGCTTTTTCTCATGTGACTAAGTAACTTCTCACACAGACCGGAAACGAAGCGATCGAAACTTTTTAACTTTATCTGTGGAACGTTTGATTTAACTTTTTACATGCAACGTGTTTAAAAAGATAGTACCGATTAGAATTAAATTAAACTACATTACTTAAACAAAAATTGTTAAGATGTGAGTTAAGAGTGTGAAAACATTAGTGACCCAAAATTTACATTATATTCATGTTCATCTTCAAACCTAGTTCTTGGGTGAGCTGTTGAGGTCATTCAGTAATAATCTTTGATCTTGACCTCAATAGCGTGTTCTGCGATTATGCCATAATGACTATCTAGCCCGCAAACCGAAGGTGACTCATGAATTCGCCGTTGAAGTTGTAATGCAACTTATTTGCGGAAAATACGTGTATTGTGATTGTCCGTGTTGCTGATATAATATCAAACCCTTCTTCGAGTACGGGAAGGGTAAGAGAAGTAAATGCTTTCTAGGTTACTTACGGCCCTGTTATAATACGAGTATGTCCTGCCGAGGTGTGTTCCTTTAGTTGACTAGTTAGCCGTACTAGTTAGACTAGTTAGCCAGAGTGATCGGACGACCATGACAATATTAATCTTACTCGAGCAAGCTAAAGAACTAAACAATCTGTAATGCTGTAAAATAAATATGGTGCTACTATCGTAACTAAGACTGTATACATTACCAAACAAGTCGGCAAATTCGTTGACCTTCAAAACCTCAAACAGAGACCAATAAAATCCAACACTTTAAATTAATAACAAAACACATTCTTCCGCACAAAGTGTTTGAAGACTAACAAAAAACAGAACGGCGAATGTCTCTATTAAATCTCGCACATAATACCTCTGATAAACATCGTTCAAATCGACGAAGTTTACTGACATCCGCGAGTACTCATAAAAGCATGAATGTGATATTGTGATTGTTTTATGTCGATTACCCCTCTCGATAAACTTTAAATCCGACATCAATACGAATGCTGTAATGAATAAGTTGTATCATATAAATCTCTTTACATTGTCTATATTAACACCAAAAATGTATATTACTTTGAAAAAAAATATTCTTCGTTAAATAAACATATACAATGTTATTTTTTTATAACGAGATCGTAGAAATTAAATAGTAGTTTAGTAGTATTTATCCTCGAAAGTCTCTACGTTTCGGGGCAAAAATCAAATAGTCGTTAGTTTTGTAACCTATTGAGTTTCTAAGGATGATTTAGACATTTATTATTTCTGTGCTTCTGAAAAGGACATTTAAACGTTGTCTACGACGAACATTGAATAGGGAAAGAAGCGGTTTTAAAAGCATAACAAAACAATCAATTTGTTTTAACATACATGCATACTGTAGTTTAAAACACATTGATGACACGCCTTTTTCCCATATAAGCGGTAGGCAAAGGCCACTATCATTCTTCACTCCCGCGGGACCGAGACGTGACCGGTGGCGAACCACGTCGCCGCCGTTTTGGTACGAGTCAAGAAATTCTTACTCCCAATTGCGGCAATTCCCGCGAGTAGTATAGAGACAGTATTGCATATTATGGTGTAATTCTGCACGAATAAAGGTTGTCCGTACACCTTACATAGAATTTTGGAAAGTGTGTAAAATAATTACATTTTCTTATTGCTTTATTCCCCATTTTATAATTGAACGGCAAGAATAGATTAAGCTCTTCTGTGTCATGCCCTGGGGCCGAACAAAGCGTTTTGCCTAGTACGTCTTGGCCTAATAATACAACTAGATACCATTTAGCATACATAATCTGTCCCAGTTTGTCATGTCTCATACTTGCTTTTATTCTTGCATAATAACACCATAATTTGCAATGCTGTCACTATACTGATTGTGGGAACGTTTTTTTTATCGTACCAAAATGGCGGCGACGTGGTTCACCACCAGTGACGCCTCGTTTCCCGCGAGTGTGGAAATTGCGTTACGTGTGTGGTCTCTGCCTACTCCTTATATGGGGTTATTTATTATACGAGAAAGTGATAAGTCGGACAAAAAGTTCACCTGATGGTAAGTGCAACGTCTGCTGATCATGATTGTCATCAATAATGCTGTAATCTTAAATAACTGAATTCTTCTCTGTTGCACCACACCACGCATGTCCCTCTGAGACATAAGTTCTTAAGTCTCATATTTCTAGTGATAGCACTAGCTAGTGTAGTGCCACACAAAAATATTCCAGGTGACACAGCATTGATATGGGCTGACGTTGCACTTACCATCAGGTGAACGTTTTGCACGTCTCGTCCCAATCTTAAATAAAAAATATATATATTTAGTATTATTACTATTTTAGTTATATTACTTTTAAGAGTACACTAATACTGCACTTTACTGTACCTATTTCATAATATTTATTCATCTCAGCCATTACAGTCCACTGTTGAACATCGGCCTTCCACTTAGATTACCACAAAACACGGTCTTGAGCCCCACACTGTACTTATCAAGGATTATTTGTCATTTATTTGTATCAGTTTATTATTATTGGTCTGTAACTTATTTTCATGCCATGGTTGGCAAAATTAACGATGAAATATTGTAAAGCCTTTCATCATGTGTAATTCATATGCAAATTTAATTTATTAAATTGGTAACCCTACTGCCTATTAGGGCTGCATCGCACTACCTCCCATGATTGTTAGATCTATTACCCGCTATATGAGACACCGTCGTAACTTTAAATTGCTGACAGGTTTCAGCCACACGTCCTGCTCTATATTCTTCTTTTTGCTACACTCGCACTGAGCTGTACTTTTATCGGACAATCTCCGTTATAAAAGACAAGTTAAATAATTTATATATAAAGAACGTTAAACAATGCATATAAAGCTATCTATAGGGAATATTCCGTTTTAGAATTATATTTTTATGGAATACGTATTTACCACCCCTTGTGGTCGTCCCGTACACAGGCTGAATATTAAGCAACAAGTCAGCCTTTTAACAGTGTTAGGTTTTACTAAAGATGTATTAGAGTTTAAAGGGATGTTTTAGACTGCACTAGGAACATTTCTTTGAATCTTGTACAGCCTTCTTGGTTAAAAGCTGAAGAAGGGAAAAACTACTGGAAGCATTATAAGAGTTATTTCGAATAATATTCAGACATTAGTCGTAACATAAGTTTCTAGCCGGTTAAGAAGGCCTCGGCTTGTTGGTGGCTGGTTGATGAAGTAACTTTTACTTCTTGTGCAGCTGTCTTCTGTACAATAGTCTTTGCTACCGCTATAGGCTGCCTTCATAAAAAGATCAACTCTCTTATAATGTCATCCAATTAGGCTTGATAACGGCCGGTACGGAATCTCTTTAACCGCTTTGTTCAGTACAAGAGAGTAATATTATTTATTTAAATGTATAATTGAATAGGTGAGTTTGTTAACTTTATTACAGCTTCAGGTGCTACAGCAGACTCCACGGGGAGTATAATAATTCTAATGGGAATATATGGTAATATACTTGCCTTTTATGATGCTCATTGCTTTAGTCACAGAAGAGAAAATAGCATAGATAAAGAAAAAAACGATTCTCTAATTAAATAATTTGAACAAACCAAAAAAACAAGCGGCAGTCAATTGCTAGGACTTAAGTGCGGCGATGATGGTTGAAAATGTTATCTTTTTCTTAAAGGTCGAAAGGAAGGGGAAGGGAATCGAACCCAAGACCCGTTGCATTGAAGTCAGGTACTCTAACGACCGGTTTCGACGATTTTCATAACACTCACGGTTACAACGAACTTAATTTATAAGTTACGAAATCGTAAGTTCAAATAGAATGAAACTAAGAATTTAAATGTGTGAAAAATTAATGTTATCTTGTCACTTCCAATAATTAAAGCGTAATGATACGGAATTACACGGTTAGAAACAATTAAATAAACAAAGGCGTTATGAATGAAGTAATTCTCAATCTAGTGTGGGCGGAAACGACATGTCTCGCACAACGGAGTTTCAGCTGTTAACGTTAATTAATCGGTTTATTCGCTATCTTCTCTATTAAATAATTGAGATAGGTTATATTCATGACAAATAGTTTTATGAATACATTTACTTTATACACGACACGATCAATTTCGTCAACTTCAACGTCTGTCCATAAAAAATACCGTGTCACCTAGAACATTTCTGAGTGGCATACTGCTACATACTGAGCCCTGAGACATCAGTTCTTAAGTAAGGCATATGAGATGCCCAGTGATTACACTAGCTCAGTGCCCTTCAGACCTAAACACAGTAATGTTTGTACAGTACTACTTCACGGCAGAATAACTGGCCCTGACCTGTCTTTTACTGTTGGTCGGATCCGCTAGGTTGCTACCACCCCAGGCCAGTTATTCACAGGGGTGTTCTGGGCACACGGAATTCAATACGGTGAATGTTTTGCTGGACTCGTCACTTTATTCCGTAAAAAAATACCTAGACGTATTACTGGATTGGAAGACTGCAGCAGATTTCATAGAGCATCGAAGCTTCATATGTTCTTTTACGCGGGTTTATGTGACCTGTAATTACGCTAGCTTCATAAGCAATGGTAGAAAGTGACGAGACGAGCAAATCGTTCGCCGGATGGTAACTGCAACGTCTGCTCATAACAGTTTCAGAATCTTCCATAAAATTTAGTTGTCACCCTGAGGAATCAGACTCAAATGATTGAAGTGTTTTTCAAACTGAAACTCAGTGATAATTTTCATACCACGGAATGTAAAACCACACATGTTCTTGCTCAGCATTTCTTATGGGCAGACATTGTACTTGCCGTCGGATGAACGATTTGATCGTCTCGTCACTTTCTCCTTCAAAAAAAAAACAAAAGTAGTGTAACGACAAAAAAGCTAACGATAAAAAAGTAAACTTAATTAGTTCTTACCGATTTTATACGTACACACTTCGTCTCGTCCCGTGGATGTCGTAAAAGTCGACTATAATGAAATCCCGGTAAATTCATGGTCTGTCTTTTAAATAGTTTTTCCGATTCTTTATTTGCTAACTTGACAACATTTGATTTTTTTAATACATGAGATTATTAATATTGAAGGGGCGACCAAATTAAATAGGGGATCAAACAGTTTATCTTCAGCTATATAACAAAAATAACTATTATGATTCTTGTCTCTGAATTGTTAATGTGCATATTTATGATGTATACTTTATACAATTTTACTCTGTGGCACCTATTTACTCTGCCTACACGAAAATAACCAATGTTCCCTTTGGTACGTCGTTGTAGTTGATAAAAATAATAATTAGTGATTACGCTAGCTCACAGTGCCCTTCAAACCAAAACACACTAAACCCCCTCTCAGAAATGAGATGAAACCAGAATTCAGCACTAGCATTTATAGGCATGCATGATAAAAGTGTATGTCAATATATCATATATCAGGCGTTGACATCAAATTAAAAGCCACATACAAATAAATTTTATATTACAAAGTTAAATAAAACTTCCTCATCATTACAAACATCGCACTAGTTCTATTTCGCAATAGCAAAAAAATCAATCTCCCATTGCGTCTAGCCGAGCGTTCATTTGACCATATCTATTACACACAAACAATGAAACCCGAACTATTTGCCCAATCTGTTAGCGCTCGCGTCATAACTTCAAAGACAATTGGTCGATGTAAAATCACCTAAACTCTATACAAACAAGCATCGAGTTTCTCTCATTCATATCACCGAATTGGTAAAATTTAATGTACTTTTTTTTTGTACGTAAACTAACGAGACGACCAAGTCATTCACCTGATAGTAAGTGTCACGCCCGCAAATAGCAGTTGAGGTGTCACAGTCAACGGTCAAGCTCTGGAACTTTCCATTTGCTTAGTGTATCACCGAACTGCGCTCGTCACCGTGAGATATCGGTTCTTAAGTCTCATAAGCACTGGATTTAGTGACCTTCAAATCGAAATACAGTTGCGTTTGCACACCACTGATTGACAAAAAAACATTCAAAGCGTATTAGAGACCTTAACGGTTCCGAAGAACTCAAGGCCAATTTTAGAAAACGTTATTTCGTGGTTATTCATTTATAAATAACATACATACGTATTCTTCGTATGTTTGAAACTGCACCTTTCCAGAGAGGTACAGAATAAAGAGATAGGAGCTGCTGCCTACATGATGATGGAAAAATTCCTACGCAGGAATTCGTTTAGGTAGGTGCCGTGAAGCAGTAGTGTGCAAGCATTACTGTGTTTCGGTTTGAAGGGCACTGAGAGCTAGCGTAATCACTGGGCATTTGAGACTTAAGAACTGATGTGGGTGACTGGCGCAGTGTGGTGTCACACAGAAATTTTCTAGGCGACACAGCTATTATTATGGGCGGACGTTGCACTTACCATCAAGTGAACGTTTTCATAGTTTCTACACTTAATCCAATAAAAAACTAGAACTAGGGAGGAACACTTGCTGGAGAGGACGAAAGTCTTTTTACCGGTTGCTTTTACACTTTGCAAAGAGAACGTGACAAAATGGGAAATTCTAAATTAGTTTCAGATTCAATACGGCCGTGATACGACGCCCTAATCGATGAACGGGTCTGTCCTGCCCAGCACTGACCGCCTAAGCAAGAAATGTTCGTAATGCCATTAAAGGGCCATCAAGAATGTGGCATTCTGGTCTACGATGCACACGTGACAAGACAAAAAGAATTCATAATTAAACATATATATCCAAAATATCCGTAGTTCGAGAAACAAAAAGTTGGTTTCGGCTCTGGTTGTGTTGTGTATGTGGAATTTATGTGGGTATAAAACATTTTTAAAAATAAAATCAATAAATGCAACAAATACCTACGCTTTTCTATTTACTTTAATAAGTAAAAGTAACTAAGGGGCCATTGTTTTAATGTGGGCAACGGGCCGATAATCTGTAATATAAAGAAGGCTAATGTTATCCACGTACTTTTGTGACAGTAGTTTCGGTTAATATTCTGCGTAGGTCGTAGAGGAACATTTCTATATCCGTTCGTTTCTATTGTCGTTAAGTATAGTGATTTGTTTAAATTTTTTTAGAATGATTAGTAGTTAACTGTGCACTAAGACACATAACAATTCCAACAGAGAGCGAATATTCAGCAAAAATATCATAGATGTTTGTATAAATATATCGGTGCCTTAAATATACCTGCGGCAAGTCCTTTCAACTTTCAAGTCAATAACTACTCAAGTTTTGAAAGTACTTCATTAAAATGTTATTTATATTTAAAAAGTTCATAAATGTACCGTCTGGTGGCGGCTTAAGAGAATCTACCACCCTATCTCATCCCGTGGGTGACGTAAAAGTCTGACTGAGGGAAAATTAAAACCAGGGGAAGGGCAGCAGCATCTTCCTGGAACATCTGAATAAATAAACTGCGGTTGCCAACCCGCCTGCCAAGCGTGGCAACTATGGCAAAATACCCTCTGAATGAGATCTACAAATTTTTGTGGCAATCTATGGGGGAGGCCTGTGATCAGCAGTGGACTAGTGATAGGCTGAAATGAATACTGAAAATGTATATCGTACTGACGCCAGCTCTTACTGGCCGGTCAGCATGAGCCAGATGAATATTCTATCATCGTAAAATATCATTAACTATAAATATATACCAAAGACTTTTATATAACGAACAGGATGATATTGTATATTTTACGTACGATGAAGGCACAGATAACGAGCGATATTGATCCTTAACAACGCGAGTGAATGTAGGAAGAACTGAAATAGCTTTAAGCTAATATCGTCTGTGTATTCTTTGATTACAGCCTCTTTTGCTGTGATCATACTTGTACATTAAATATTTACGCATATTCTGCAAATAAGATATGCATTATGCTAACCTCCGTTCTATTTATATTATGCCTAATTAGTTATATTTTTTTCTGTGTATGGACTTCTTAAATACGATGGAGTCTTCTCTCGGCCTTAGCTATGTATATGACTAATAAACCTTTTCTATCTAAGCCATATTATGTATTTATAGATAATGATTAACATACATACATACAGTCACCGATCTATCTCGTTGTGGTAGGCAGAGACCACATCTTTCCACTTGCTACGATCCTGACATACATCTTTCTAAACTTCTCTTTTCATAAACGTTTTTATACAAGCTTGTCGGTGGTGGGCACTTTTGACGTGGCCTTTCCATTAAACCTCTTCGATCTGATCGTGATATATTCGCCTACGTCCGGCTTTCCATTCAAACAAGCCTGAATCAGTTTATATATCATAAATCTTTTTCGTCAATCTTCTTTCATCCATCCTCTATACGTGTCCAACCCATTTAAGCATCTCTTCCTCTGTTTTTGTCACTACATCTTTTACCACAACACAACTTTCTCTTGTCACACTGTTCCTAACTTTGTCCATCAAAGTCACTCTAGCTGACTTCTCCAACTTCTCACAGCATTAATCTTACTTTCATGCTTCTTTTATATTATTTTGGTGAAACGTGGATTGTGGCAGTCATCTGTTTTTGCAGTGAGTGCCCAGTCTCTGACTACCCCTTATGGGATACAGTCGTGATATTATGTATGTATGTATGCATGCTTCTTTTGCCAGACCCAACATAAGTGTAGAGACCCAGTCGTGCCTTTTTACAATTCATATGTTCCGGTAACTCATACAGTTCTGCAGGACCCCATAAAATAAAAAAAATATGGGGCAGCAGTGCCCCATATTTTTTTTATTTTGCCTGGCCCTTTTTTAAATAAACAATAATTATAATATATTTTTAATTCAGAGTAATATCCACATCGGTTACAAAACATAACTAAGAAACAGTTTACGTGTAGCCGCTAATACACGATAAGGCACTCACTCGTGCTTCTGCAATAGTATAAAAACAGAGGTAGGCTAGGATGAAGTGTCAGACACACGGGGACAATCACAACCAATCGGACCCGAAAGCCCAGGATCCGCGGAATGTAACGTAGGCAATGGACTCGCAACTTGTCACTATTACACATTCAAGTTAAAGACCTCTTAATAACTTGAAATAACATGACTTTCAAATTCTGATAATTACGTGAAACCCGAGAATATTATGAGAATAAGATCTATACAACTAAATAGATCGTGATAGATAATAAGCCGGATGCTGTAAAATCTCATGGAGATTTGAATTTATGTTAATAGTAAATGGGCGGTACACATTTTTTTAAACAAATATAATCACGTTGCCCAACAAAACATCGCACTGTATTTGGGTTGATAAAGTGGGGACGTCAAATAAACAATAACCGTCACGAATGCCAGAGTTAATATTAGTTATAAATACATATAATCATCATCATCATTTCAGCCACACTACTTCACTTTCACTAGTCGTCTGCTGAACATAGGCCTCCACCACAAAATTCCACAAAAGTTTGCAGCTCTCATTTTGGGGGGATTTTGCCATAGTTGCCAGGCAAGCTATGGCAAAACAATACATATAATACTTCTCATCTATTAGCCAAACAAGCGGTATAGAAAATACCGCTTGTTTGGCGGCTTAGTAGAAGAAAAATCGTTTAGGTTTTTCTCATCAAAATTTAACCAAGAAACAAGCAACAAGTGGTAATACGTGAGGAGAAAATTATGTGAACCTTTTTAAGCATACTGCGCACACGATAGAGTGTGCGAGGAATCTAAAATGTATATATAATATGTGTTAGAAATACATTGAATAAAATAAAACATTAAGTAATTGTTTTCATACTGACAAAGTCAATCACATAATAGTCTAT
Organism: Luehdorfia chinensis; assembly: GCA_019845155.1. NCBI lineage: Eukaryota > Metazoa > Arthropoda > Insecta > Lepidoptera > Papilionidae > Luehdorfia > Luehdorfia chinensis. The sequence continues at coordinate 2,361,800 of JAHVAK010000612.1, forward strand.
CTCGTCTGTTTATGTTAATATTGTCAATATCAAACACATAATAGTCTTTGGTCAAACAGTCGCACAGTGTATTTATAATGTTGCCAACAAATAATTACTCAAACCTCAATAATGATCAAACTAGATTTTGTTATCAATTACGGTCGACCGCAAATGGACATCTAGTTATATTAAACACTTCCTGAAATTTATCAAACATATTTTTTATCGATATTTGAAACTATATCATAATCTGAAATATCAATATTTGACGTATCATACTGTTTACAGAGACCTAAGGTCCTAAGGTTTTCCCTACCGAGTCAGATCACCCGCCGAAAAGGATTTCAGGCACAGTGTTAAACAGATCTATAATTATAATGATTATAGATCTGTTAAACACTGTGCGAAGGATTTCTTAATAAAGCAGGATTGAAATCATATGATTCCTTTTTAAACGGTATGTAAATTCTATATTCTAAAGCTTCAGAATCATCGGAAATATAAGTTACATACCACATGATTCCAAAATCGCTGACAATGTAAACCTGTAATCCAAAATCATAGAAAATGGTGGTTGTGTATCACGGAATTCTCTGTCATTCTTCGAAATCATTGAAAGCCAAAATCATAGATTATAAAGTACGACAATAATAAAGTTCTCGTTATGAAACTACATGTAGCTTAAATAATTCATAAGAATTACATATAGCTTAAATATCAAATTTACTTAAATGTCTCGAGATTATTTTTACTTACATATCGTACAATCTCCATTTTATCTATATTTAATGAAATAGATGTCACCTATTAGCCGATATAGATATAGATATAGGTATCGTAAGAGACGACTAAGGTAATCATAATAATAATAATGAATTTTATTCAAGTTCACCCATATACAAAACACAGAAAATGAACAAAATCTCACTAATATTATACAACTAAAAATAAATTAAGATTGAATTTAAATATTAATCGGACAGACTGTATTCTTGCAGAATTGTCGTCGTCGTCGTCGTTTCAGCCTATCACAAATCCACTGCTGAACATAGGCCTCCCCTATAGATAGCCACAATCGTTTCTAGCTCTCATTTTGGAGGGATGTTGCCATTGCTGCCACGCTTGGCGGGCGGGTTGGCAACCGCAGTTAATTTATTCAGATGTTCCAGGAAGATGCTGCTGCCCACCTCCTAGTTTTCATTATCCCTCTGTCGACTTTTACGACACCCACGAGATGAAATGGGGTGGTAGATTCTCTTAAGCCGTCCACCACACGGCTTAAATGACACCATAATATGCAATGCTGTTTCACTGCTCGTGGGAAAGCAAAAAGAAAGGGAGTAAGAATTCTTTGACTCGTAACAAAAAGCCCTTATATGGGAAAAAAGCGTGACTGTATGTATGTATGTAATAAAATACAAATACGTATATATATTAAATATTATAAAACATTGCACATAGTGAGTCTTCACGCACACCTAATCACGCATCATCACTATTATATTCAAGAAAGCAATGAGCTGTGGGAAAAAAGGCTGCGGCATAGCAGGCCGATAAAAATCGTCTACGGGCCGTGATTTACGCATCCTCGCGACTGGAGGACGACCCCACATTCAAATACTATAAACATAATTAAAATTTCTCTTTGATATAAAGGAATACATAGAATAAAAACCTATTACCTTAAAAAAAGTAAAAAAAAAGTAAAGTTTCAGCCAATAAATGTCCCACTGCTGAGCACAGGCCTCCTCTCATTTCTGAGAGGGTTTTGGAGCTAGGAAGAATCCGCCACGCTGCTCCAATGCGGGTTGGCGGACTTCACATGTCTTCGAAATATTTTTTTTCCCAGACATGCAAGTTTCCTCACGTTGTTTTCCTTCACCGCCGAGCATGTGGTAAATCAGCACTTAAAATAACAATTTTAGAGGTGCTGGCACCGGGGATCGAACCCAGGTCACTGGCGTACTATGAAATTTAAGGACTACCACGACGCTACCACGGCTCCCCAATTACCTTACCTGCCTATTACCTTATTTATTGCTTTTACGTAAAATATATTATAATTATAATATTATAATTTTAAATATATGTTTCATCATCATTATCATTTTTTCATCCACTGCTGAACATAGGCATCCTCCGTATTGTTTATATTGGAGATAGTGGCGAAAGGAGCAAAACGTTCACCTGGTGGTAAGTGCAATGTCTGCTTATAACAATGCTGTGTCACCCAGAATAATTCTGTGTGACACCACACTGCGCCCGTGACCCTGAGACGTCAGTTCTCAAGTCTCATATGCCCAGTGATTACACTAGCTCTCAGTGCCCTCTAAACCGAAACACAGTAATGTTTGCTGACTACTGCTTCACAGCACAGCAAAATAATTGGCCCTGGTCTGATACCTACCTAGACGGATTCCTGCATAGAAATCCTACCACCAGTATTATATCCTAACACCAGTATATTATTGGTGGGGTGTTTTTGTCATGCCGTTTGGCAACCGCTGTTTTTGTTTGGCTGTTCTAGGAAGACGCTGCTGCCCATCTCCTGGCTTTAACTTTCCCTTCTGTCGACTTTTACAACACCCACGGGACAAGATGGGGTGGTAGAATCTCATACGCCGCCGATACATGACGTATTTAACAATATGTTTCTATAAGTTTAATTGTAAAATTACAAAAAAGTAACAGTCTTTAAATATAGTTCATAGTATATATATTAGCCCACAGCTGAACACAGGCTTCCTCTTATTTCTGAGAGAGTTTTGGTGCCGTTGAGCACGTTTTAAATCAGCACTTAAAATTTTAATCAACAATTTTAGTGGTGCCGCCACCAGGGATCGGGCCCAGGTCACTCGTGTACTATTACTATGAAAGCGAGCGCTACCACGGCTCTTATATGTTTTGTATTATATATATTAAGTTCGGAATATTTCATTCGATTTCATTCAAAAAATTTTTTATCATGATATGGAGGCAATTAAAGAAAAGTATGTGAAACTTGTCAATAGTTTGTACTTCCGTCTGTCTGGCTATCGTTTTATTTATCGCTGATTTTAGGTATATTTTAATTTCTCACCCAAAGTCGCAGGCAAGTTAATTAACCGGTCAGCGTCAACTTAAAACTGGTTTTATTCTGACTATCTATTATCAATTTATTTAAACAAAATAAGATGTTATCAAATAATTATATAATCATAATAAAGACGAACAAATAAATGTTTCTACTATAATTTATTTCATAAGCTGTAGCAGCTCAGAGGCTGGGCGCTAGCATTAGATTTCATACTACGCGAGTGAACTGGATTCGATCCCCGGTGCAGGAACTACTAATTGATATATATATAATTTACCTCCCTTAATTGATATATATATTCCTCGTGCTTTTTGCAGTTGTTGTTAGCTTTTGTGCGAAATGAATGAACATAAAATCATTGTCTGTTATTTGTTTTTGCTTTATCTATGCATATGTACCTATCAAATAAAATACAAAAAAATTAAGAGGCATTGCGGCGCATGACGGGCATTGACTAATCTGCATATAAAAGTTGACAAAGGGAAATGCTAAAGAAATCTCACGGCGTCCGACAAATGGCGAAACAGCCGCCTCAGATAAGCCTTAAACCTAAAATACCACTTGTTGACATGGCTTGAGGTTATGGTCTAAGATGCGAGGGGCATTCCCGCAATTTTCTCTTCCTAAGCTTCTTAACTTACTCGGGATGGGACCTACTCGGACTTAATGATAATGGCGATGCAGTTCATACACTTGTTACATTTTATGGGATATACTCAGAATGAAAAAACGTTTATATATATATATATATTTGGACACAAGTACCTACAATAGTACCTTGTCAGGTACTATAGATGAACGACATCCAGCCAAAACGTTGTTCCCTTTGTACGATTTTCGGACAACATCAGGTGCCGACCATTCACGCTTTTGAATCAAATAGCCGTAAAGCAACGATTTATTTGTGTGTAATAATTATTGAAATTTAGTCCTTATTCCTAACATATTTCTGCACAGTCTATATCTTTAATCTTGTAAAAAGCGGCTGATACAACATTATGGAATTAAAATACGTAAGATTTGGCTAAAGATAGCATCTGTCTCACCAAGAATTCGCGAAATGATCTCTGCAACATGTGAACAGCTGCTGGCAACATTTGGTACGTGCCGTGTTGTTGAAAAAATAAAGAAAAAACTATACTTGTAGGAACAGATACAAAAAAGCTAAGAAATGATGGAGCGTTTCAATGTTTGAATCTAAATTTTAAGTCAAATTAGATTTTGATATTATAACTGCAATTATTAAGTAACATTATCAAGATATTATGGCAAATTAGTAGTGTCAATTAATGAGCATTTTTAAGAGGTAATATCATAAAAGTTACGATATTTTATACAATTTGTGTATGAAGTAATCATAAGCGCAGGGTATATTTTAAAGTGCAGTATTGGAGCAATCACAGAGGCACCGAGGAGAAGACAATGCTTCACCTGCCTCTATTTGTTTAGTTCTCGTAAGGCTATTATTATATATGTAATTATATTTATGAACGTCCTTTCACAGTAAATGCTTAACAGTCGACATTTGAGAACAGCTTTAACAGTTGACATTTCAGACACAAAAAAATTAATTAAAAAAATTATCTACCACCTCATCTCCTCCCGTGGGTGTCGTAAAAGTCGACAGTGGGAAAATAAAAACCAGACGATGGGCAGCAGCATCTTCAGCTTGTCAACCCGCTTGCCAAGCGTGGCAACTATGGCAAAATCCCCCCTAAATGAGAGCTACAAACTTTTATGGCTGTCTATAGGAGATACCTATGTTCTGCAGTGGACTAGTGAAAGACTGAAATGATGATGATGATGATGATCCTTAACAATGTTATTCCTAAAATACACAGATCGGTGACGGGTATCTGCGTTTACGGTGTGAGGAGTCCCTTTCAGTCTCTATCAGTGTTGCCAAGTTAGATGATTATGGCAAATCCTCCCATCTTGAGAGACGCATACATCGATATAGTAGACGGTACAAGTTTGCTCTACACACATCAACTTCAATATACAAGCAAAATCTGCATAGCAGATACTATATATTGAGCCTTCAGGTGTACGTATGCATAAATTTATAGAAATGTCTTCTGCCTTACACGAACACGTCTCGTTTGCTTCACGGATTCGTTTGACATTTTACTTACGTAGTCCCGGATGCCGGGTCGGGTGCTCTATGTTACTGTGCATTACTGAATAAAGATAAATGTCAGAACGAACGAGTACGCTTTACGTGTATCACTAATAATGTTAATGGTAGGATCATATTATTATAACCTGCTTGACACGAGCTATAAGATACATTTAAGATACATTTGCGAGGAACTTTATATTTCGTTGACTTGATGTAAACTTGAGTGAACTGTGATCTTTTGTTCTTGTGTTTATGGCAACAGTCGTAAGCTTTCTGCCTGTGTTAAAGTACGGCAAAAAGTTATAAAAATATTAATTTTTTAGTATATGCAGTAATCTTCAGTCGAAATTGCGATGGTTGAGTGTTTTCACGAGCGACATTAGGTAGGATCTTATAGAAGAGGTTGTCGAGGACAGAGCGAAGTGGAAGAGTAAGAGCAGGAAAGCGGATCCCTTCCTAAAATGGGGCGGAAGCCAGGAAAAGTAGAAGCAATATTCATTCAAGATTTCAAAGCTCCGCTATGAAAATCTGTAGTTATCTTTTACTCATGATGTATTGGACTAATAAGGACGAAAAGAAAATCAATAACGATCTTAAATTAAATTTTCTAACCACTGTTCGAATAAAAACATATACACCTAAATATAAAATAAAAAAACAGAACGGTCACTCTTCGAGTTGGCGCTAAAAGTGAACTCGGAATTGGAATGGCTTTGAATGAAAACTGGAGATATATCGCCACCTACTCGGCCACTATCGCACCGACGCTGCGACATATTGGCTGCAGAACGTAAATGTGGCAGCTCGATTGATGAAGGGATGATATAATGAAAAAAAAACTGGTTTTTTTTTTCGCAATATTGGACATATTGGTTATATGGCTAATGTAACCAAAAAAACTCAAGCATAACTTTAGTTTAAATAAAAACAACTCACTGTTAAAATACGGTGCAAAAATTGATACAAACTATAACAAAATTACTATTAGCCTTGCCTTACTTAATAAGGAAACTCAATCAAATATGTAAATAAAATTTACATAATAACACTCAACAGATTACATGTATCCCAAACGCATCTGCTTAGCTTCGTTTCTCTACCTGGTCGTCTTTCTTCAAATTGCATATGTCTTCCTCAAGAAAAAAAATCTCATAATGATACAAAACTTATTCGAAAAGTGTGTGAAAAACATCTGCTATCCAATCTCACCGTGACAAACCTCGTTACCATGCGAAAATAACTACTTTTTCCTTGCCAATACAGTTTTATTTTGTTTAAATATAACCATTTCCAGGTTAAAGAAATGAAGACGCTACTTAAACGGCGAAGCCAATCAAAATAGATTTTTAATGTATTTGGGGAAAGTCCAAATCGAAATGATTGTAGTTTTGGCAGTTATCATCGGCCGCGATCGCCCACGTTCGTGAATCTTCGAGCGCGTGTCGCTACAGTAATATCGCCTTGAGGAAATGTCCAAGGCACAAAATGGTCGACCCTCAAATTCATTCTCGCATTAAACTCTAATTTATTTTATGCATCTGCTTAGTACAAATATTGTCACTGACATATCGCGTGCGAACCCAGCTTGCCATGTCAACGAAAACTGCTCGACAAACGGCTGAGCTTCACTTCATAAACTTTTCAAGATAAAAATCAAAGCACTTTTAAGTAGATTTTTTATTTCATTGATTTTGTGATTTACATCTTAAGAAATTTTGAAAAAACCATTTGGGTAATTGGCCGAAATTGGAACATAAAGGTTTTCACGAATAATGTTTTTAATCGAAATATTTAATATCGTTCACATTACCAGACATTACGGTTCATAGGGCAAATTTGACAAATGCCCGATAAGCAGATCTCCTATGAGCTCCATTATCAACGGCTGAATAAATATGCAGCCCGTAAAAATGTCATAAAAAGAAATAGAAAGAAAATTTTTCCTGCTGCAGTTGTCGAGTCAATGTATTAGTAGGGCTGTTCGCTCACACCGCGGAATTATTCTAAAAGCGGTTATTGTGACTTAACTATAATACTTAGACATATAGCCTCGCGGACTTTTTCTGTGAGTAATGATGAGTACTATGAAAATGCAGTATATTATTTTCTTTATCATTAATAGTTTCGGAAGCGCACGCCAAATAATAACTATGATCAGTAAATTTTTGATACCTTGAGAGTGGAATTTTAGGAATTTTAGGAAGATAATGTAGTTGTACATACATGAAAGAATTTTTAAAATCGGTTCAGTAGTTTTTGAGTTAAATCATTACAACCAAACATACAAAAAATCAAATCTTTCCTATATATATATTATAATTCCTATATATAATATATATATATACATATATATATAAATTATAATAATAATATTATAAAATTCTATTATATTATAGTTTAGATAAACGTTTAGTGAATATTTATCCTTTGATTAGGGATTAGTCCCCGCTGCGCTCGCGGAGACCAATTCCTTATTTAAACTGCACGGTGGTTCAGGACCTTGTTTTATATCAATCTATGAGGATTTGTGATGAGCGGAAATGATGATAATATATATAATTAGCGTGGGTGTATTTGAAATTTTGAATACATATCTTCGATAGGTGAATATGTATCAATATTTACTAATTTCGTTTACCATAACTTTCTAAGTAATATTTAAAAATTTATGACTACATATTAACATGTATTGTAGGTTTATTCTATTCGACGCTACTTCTATTTTTTATATACTATAATATTGTAACTCGGCGTGCACATGTTTTAAAATTTAAGTAATATTATAATTCGTTAATAAATGTATATTTCACATATCTTTGTTGCAGCTTTGCTTTCTTTGTTGCATTCATAAATTATATACTTGTAGTCATGTATGTTGTCATTCTTAAAGATTAAAATATAAACAAAAAGAGCAAAGATTATTGAATTATTTATTACATGTGAAGATACTTAATGGAAAAAATGCTAGAGGGTCTAGCCAAAGCAAAAGGTGTTTAATTTTTTTAGCAAACATTTTCAAGGTCTTTCCCGCGCATCTGCCATATCTCGGAAGTGTTGTATTTTTAACAAAACATCTGCATAATAAATTGGTAGCAAAAACTTGACCTAGAAAACTTAAAACATCTATGTTTTTTATTCCGTTTCGAACTTTTTGTGATGACTATACAAATCATTAAGCTATCGTAATGAATTCCATCGGAAACTGAACCTTAAGTGTATAAATATAAAATTCCACAAAATTGTGACATTTTGTGAAATAAAAAGATGCCAATTTCCGTTCAGATGTCGCATATCCGTTCTTAAAAATCGGCTCTGAATGATTAGTGTCGCATGTGCCTAGTTTTTGCCATTTTTAAAACATTTCTGATATTTATTAAGATTTTGACAGGCAGCTGCAATAAAAACAATATGGCTTGTTATGTTTTACTGTAGGAGAATTTTCTCGAAAACTTTATAGTATTTAAAAACTATACATGGCCACCATGACTTATTGTGGTGGCGTTAGAGAATCTTTTTCCCATCTCATCCCGTGTGTCGTTAAAGTCAACTAAAAACAATGTCAGAAAATCTCATGGCCTCCGACATAAAATGAAATAACCGACTCTAATAAATCCCCCTGATCCGATTTTCCACGGCGTTAACCTCCGAATACTGTCGCTCCAAGTGGGCTGGGCAAGACTACTCTGAATTCTAACAGGGGACTGCTGGAGGGAAGAGTGACGATGTGTTGGAGCCGCTAAGCGTGTGCTCCTCAGCCGAGGTGAAGTCGCGGGGAAAGCGGAGTTTGGTATTGCGATGCTAAAGTCTCGGTGGATAGGGAGAGTCGCTGTCCTCCGAGACTTTAGCGGGGCAACACCGTTGGTGCGGTAGTGGTCTTCGCGGAGAAAGAGGAGTGGCGATATTACGTTGCGCCGCTCTACCTACACTCTGCGGTCAATATGAAGTCGGTAGGGGAGACACAGACCGGATCGATAGCTGGGGAAGAAAGGACTGGTATTTCCGAATGCTGGTTTTCCATGATATCTTAGAGTTTTAGTCGGTGCAAGCCCGGCATAACCCGCCCTCGACAAGCGTCTACTCACTAACACACTTCTTCGCCCACCTCCTCATATAAATTGGAATAATTTAACCAATAAGTACTATCGTTATAAAATATATGTTAAAGAAGACTAGCAATGTTTTAAATATTATTAATATTCCTGTTAACCACTCCAACTTACTATACTACTCTATTCCTGGTAGGATTTCTATGCAGGAAGACTTTTCCAGTAGGTCCACCCCAGGTCCAGTTATTCTACCGTAAAGCAGTAGTGTGCAAACATTACTGTGTTTCAGTTTGAAAGGCACTGAGAGCTAGCGTAATCACTGGGCATATGAAACTTAAGAACTGATTGTCTCTGGGTGACGGGCGTAGTGTGGCGTCAAAAAGATATGTTCTGGGTAACACAGCATTTGCTATGGGCAGACGTTGCACAGGCCATCAGGTGAACGTTTTGCTCGTTTCGTTACTTTATCCAATAAAAAAATTTGCTTCAAATCTTAAACTAGGTGATGGTTTACGACAAAAGTCAAATGGCGAGCTCGATCTGCGACGTCATGTTTCTTAATCCGAAGCTGTTAACGCTTATATGTATAATAAGTTATAAAAACAACACAAATAATTTGACTATGATTAATAAGCTGAAACGGCGAAGCAAGTCTGGCGTTACTCTTGCAGGCGAGCCAAGAAATTATAACTATACTGTATCAAAAAATTACTGCAAAAAAATTTCGCAGAAGCCGGAGACAAATAAATTTTATTTTATTTCAAACCAATCTTAATTGCCTAAAATGACATCAATTTAATGACACAATTTATCAGCTTCTTTTTCTTTTTGACATAATATATTAATAATAAAAAATACAGATAAATAAGAATATTATAAATAACAAAATTTAATTAAACGCGATAAAATCTGTAAAATTAGTTTCATTTAAATGTGTAGTGTTCGCGTAAATATAAGAAATCATTAGATAAATAAGAAGTTTTGAAAATGTATTATTTTAAACATGTGGTGTGGTGTAAACCTACTCGTGCTATTAATACGAGTATAATATGAAATTTTACACAAAGATAACCTTAGTACCAAGTAGGTGGTCACAAACTTTATTATTTAACTTAATGACTAAATTTACTACAATTGTTCCACGTGACAAAACCACACAAATTTTATTGTCATATTTAAGAGGATAAACAATATCTTTAACATGCTGTTACTCTAAAACCTTAATATGAATAACATAATGCTTGTAAAAAGATGAGATTTCGTTCTGAATTATTGTAATCCATCTAAAAATAAGTTACTAAAAATATATACTTCCGCGAGTCCGAAACATAAAACCGGCAATAAAGGTAACTGTTCTCACACCTTGTCGATTTCCGATTGCTGGACACAAATGTCTTCACCTACGTACACAGTTCACTTTCCCACAGTCACTGATTTCCGTATGCACCACTCCGCGGCCGCCTACAACTTGTCGCCAAAAAACCGCGGGAACGCACCTTGCAAACCCTGGGAAAAACAATCTTTTAGGACTTTTTGGATGGTCCAAGTTTATTAACAATTTTGTGTAAAAAGCATATATTCATGTTATTCCAAAACATAATTTTAACATGAACACAATTTAATTTTATATTGATTTATAGTATTACTATTTTTGTAATTACTATTACGTCTCAGAGGGACAAGCGCAGTGTGATGCCACGTACAAATGTTCTGGGTGAAACAGTATTTGTTATGGGCAGACGTTTCACTAATTTTAAGATGTACGATTTGCTCGTCTTACTTTCTTCTATTAAAAACAAAAAAAAATACCTCACCGAAAATACACAGACCGGTGATACGCAGCTCGTCTACTCCTATCATCGCTTCGCCTGTCAAGCGTAATGATTACGACAAATCCTGGGAGAGGCCGATGTTCAGCAGCAGAGTATTAACAGGCAGGATATGTTGGTGAATATAGTTAACAAAGAAATTTAAAATTCTGTATATCACAGATTACTCGCTTGCATCTTAGACCACACAATTGTAATGTATAAAGCTTACCAGCTGTCTACAAATCAAACCCGTTATATGTTTTGTTATAGAAATATCTCAAGCATTCACGGTCCCATCCTGTATAGTCCCGCAATCCTTTATCTTGCACATGCCGTAGCCTTCCATTCATTACAATGCCCAGAAAAAAGGTTTGTCGAAATTATATTTGTCTCATAAGTACAAAGATAATGATATTTTAATTTAATCCCATTTAATTTTGGCGCAAAAGCAGTTAACAAATTAGACATATAAACAAAAAACAATTACAACAGTTATAAATCCGCTAACCAGTGCGATATACACAGCGTTTACCAATTTTTTTTCATATAATAAACAACTTCAAAATCAGAATAAAATATTTCAATCAAGGTTTATTTTGAAAATATTGTTATTGTACAAATAAACTTTTGATGAAAGATGTCAAGTTCGGTACTGACGCTGTTATAAAATCGGCACATGTAATGAAACAAACAATCAATGTCTCATGACCTTAAAACATAATGAAGTATTTGTTTTTATATTTGTATTTGTGTTAATCTACGCTTTACATGTCACAAAAATAAATTTAGTGAAAATCATACATAAGTTTCGATTCTGTCAATAGCTTACTGTGTTCACAAGTGAGATCCGGTGATTAGTGACATTATCGAGCTTAAAGACCGCGGACGTACATTAAAGGTTACAAATGCTACTCCATTGCAGGTTAGCAGACTCTGCAAACCTTCAAAAAGATCCACCTACATACACCTCACTTCCAACCTTGCCCCACAACCTTACCTTTAGTATCAACCTAGATACGTTTCACTACCAAGCTTGGTCTCTGATTTTAAAAGGGTAAAGTAAAAGCTCATAAAAGTCCCTACGGTGCAGAGATTCTTCCTAGAGCTGAGAATTAGCTGAAATGATGCGGTGCTAGCTCCTTCCACTTGACCGCATTCAGCGAAGAACGGCTCGAATCGTCGACGACCAGGTTATTTCCGAACAACTTGCATTTTTTATCCTATTTACCATTTAATTTATGTATTATAGCTAATAGAACAAAATCGTAACGTGTGTGGAACTATTTCAGAAAAGTGAAACAAAATAAGCAAAATAATAACAATATTTCGAAGAAGAGGAATGTTATAAATCTGATTCAGGGCACTCACGTTAATTTACAAGGAAAGTAAGCATTCTAACTGAGCCACCGCAAAATGATGGCCTGTCTATCTAAATGTTACATCAGAATCAAAACTCACGCGCATCTTTAATTTAAAACATTCACTTTAGTTGTGACGCAAGGTTTTATTATAAAATCTGTAAGAACTAGTCAAGTTTACTTTTTATATCACATTTTTTACACAGTTTCGTTCATTACTTTTGTTTTTTAACTACTTTTGCAACGTCTGCCCACAACATATGCTATGTCACCGGGAATATTTGTGTGTGGCACCACACGGCGCTTGTCACCCTGTGACGTCAATTCTTAAGCCTCATATGCCCAATAATTTAACTAACTATCAGTGTACTTCAGACTGGAACACAGTAATGTTTGCACACTACTGCTTGACGGCAGAATACGGTGCCTGCCTGCGGTGGTGCTTAGACGGATTCCTGAATAGAAATCCTACTATCAATTAAAAAATCATCGCACTCACTTTCAGTGTACATACATACATATAGTCACGCCTTTTTCCCATATAAAAGGGTAAGCAGATGCCAAACACATAGCCCACTTTTCGCCTTCATGGGAAACGAGACGTAACGGGTGGCGAAATGTTGCCGCCATTTTGGTAAGAGTAAAAAAAAATACTCCCCATTCCCACTAGCAGTATAGTGACAGCATTGCATAATATGGTGTTGTTCTGCACGAATAAAGTCTGTCAGTACAATACCTTCAGTGTAGCACAGTACAAAATAATGATTTTTATTGAATAATGTGACTCGACGTGCAAATTGTTTACTAACTGCCCAAAACAAATGCAGTATCACCCAGAATATTTCTGTGTGGCACCACACTTCCTCCGTCACCCTGATATCAGTTCTATGTCCCATACGCCCAGTAGTTTCACTGGCACTCAGTGCCCTTCAGACCGAAACTCAGTAATATTTGCACTGCACACTACTGCTTGCCAGCAGAATAACTGGCGCTGCCGTGGTAACCGGCTAGTGGCACCATAGATTATAAGGTTTTGGATAAAAAGTAAAAAAAATGCGAGACAAACTGTCTTCTTAAAAAAAAATGTTGACTGCCTTTTTTTAAACTACACTGCTTCGTAAAAAAATACTATGTCATGTGAGGAGAACGCGCAAGAAATGCAGCGAGCAATTTCTTTTTTTTCGTCATTTTAATAATAATTTACTATTATCATAGTAGTAGTATCATATTGATGTAGAAATGGCTCCGCAGCGATCACCTCATTCTTTAACATTATAATAACCCCTTTTTAATCGATACCAACGCAAATAGGGAGTAATTTTTTGACTTGTACCAAAATGGCCACCCGTCTCGTCTCGTTTCCCGCGAGGGCGAAAAGTGGGCTACGTGAGTGGCCTCTGCCTACTTCAAATTGTATGGAAAAAGGCGTGACTGTATGTATGTATGTACCAACACAAAAGCTCACACTAGTCAAAAATGTAAGATTGGAGAAAGAGTCTAACACCGTTTTCATCGGTTTGATTTGCGCAATGGGCATGGGATTGGCTTCTGCTCTGAGTCGTAGGTTCGAAACCGGCACCAGACAAATATTTGTATGGCCTACAGGTATAAGTTTCGGGTCTAATATACATATATACATGAGAAATGTATGTCTATAAAAAGCATCCACGATACAAGAACAATCTAAGTGTGTGGAATCGTTTTTAAAATAAAAAGCACGCTGAATACATCCAGGAGGTCCACTTTGTAAACTTGATAAGTTTCGTGTTTCGATTCTATTTTGGCGAATGAAGCTCATTCATTGGTTAATGGGATCAAATGAAACCGATCACTAATCTAACCAGAGTTACACAGTAGACCCCCAGGTCCAACCGACAATTTGAAATCAGATCCCTACCAGGAGTTCAAAAGTGATTAACAGACGCGCCGATCGCTGAACCACACTTTCGTTGCCAACTCATGTCATTACTCACCAATAACGCTTACGTCTTGTAGTTAAGATTTGTTTCTACCATCCACACGACTTTCACATAAACATCGATCCCCCAATAAAATTACCATAGCGATAAACGTAGAGCTATCTAGGCAAATAGGTAACGACAGTTAAGTAAACATTGTTTGTATACGAGCGATCTAATTAAACTTTTAACTGTCGATTCGAGATTGGACACTGCCTGTCCCACAGCTGTTTTATTGCGATTATGTTAATGTTATTGTGGATAAGACGTAGAGAATGACTATTTTATACTCAATATACATTATTTAAAAGAGGATTTAAATTACAAACACAATTTGTAATTGAGAACAGTGTTCAAAGTAATTGATTAAATATATATTTCTATATTGAAAACTTCTTCAGAATCGTTGTGATTTAAAACTCGGTGAAACGAAATAGCGACACTAAAATGAGACAAACATATACATGTATGGGATTTAGCCTATGAGAAACTGAGATAGAACACAGTATATAGTGTTTCCTAAAATATTTAATATTTCGCACAATATAAAAAACAGTAATAGCCGGTGTATTTCAAAGATATATTTATCAAATCCAAACCAGCCACCAAAAGTCCCATTTCAGTTGTGAAATTAAAAACATGGAGTCTGTATAATAAGTAATGTAATATGTAGAATAAAATTAAAAACAAATTTTCAACTTGGTAACTATATTATAATAAATAAACCCTACAATTATCCTACTCCTGATCTCTCTGTAGTTTACTTTTCTGAAAGTTTCACTTCTACCGCGTGTGAACAAATACAGATACATGTGTGCACATGTATTTCTTTTAATTTAATACTTGTGTTGGTACTTGTGCTGAATAACAGCTTTTTCTACTCTTTCTTATTCTATTATGACTTATGGGTCTGAATCGCATTATATTTTACTACTCTTATATAAAAGTAGATAAGCATGGTAGGCATCTGTTACTGTAACAATTCAATTTTTTCAAAAGATATTGTAACGAGAGACTATCCGCGACTAATAGCTATACACTCTTCAAAATTGTAATACGTCTTGGACCTGAACTGAAGTAATTTAACAGTCTCTCCTTATCTCATAAAAACGAATAGGCAGTTTTGGCTGAGATAACACATTTAGTTTCCATAATCAAAAACTTCGTGTAGCTTGAAATTAGATGCGAAGTCTAAATAAATGTGGGCTCCAATGTTCAAAAGAAATTTCGTCTTTTGCGTCATACCCTTACTTTTACCTACGTTCTAAAACTTAATATATGACTACAATTCAGGTCATCAGTGTCGCAACAAAACTCTTTTGTCTTTACGTATTTTTGACTTCGAACTCCTGCAATATATCTGTAATTTCTCTGACTACTAATGATTGGTTGGTTTAAAAATCTAAATATTTTCTCAACAGTAAAGCACACATCAAGTTGGTACCACCGAAGGGATTGTTATTCTGCCGTGAAGCAGTAGTGTGCAAAAATTACTGTGTTTCGGTTTGAAGGGCACTGAGAGCTAGCGTAATCACTGAGCATTTGGGCGCAGTGTGATGTCACACAGAAAGGTTCTGGGTGACACAGCATTTGTTATGGGCAAACGATTTATTCTGTTGTAATCTTCATTTTATTTTATTTCTTACCTTATCTAATGGTCTTTCTTTTTTTTACTGGTGGTAGGACTCCTATGCAGGAATCCGTCTAGGTAGGTACCACCGCAGTGCCAATTATTCTACCATGAAGTAGTAGTGTGCAAACATTACAGTGTTTCGGTCTGAAGTGGCAGTGATGGGTTATCGACTTTTGGCTAGTAATTACCGCAAACGTTGACTCTCATGGTTGTAGAATGGCTTACAATATTATGTTTAATATTTTTTTAATACTCGGCGATAAAATAGGCTTAAAGTAAAGAAAAGAGATTAACTTAAAACTAGTGGCAGTATAAACTGCTTAAATTCTATTAACCACGGTGATCTAACAACGGCTATGGTTATAAACGTCGTGAAACTGGTACAAGACCACTTAAGCAAATGCTACAATGTGTTGTACATACGTCTATTTAGTCACAGGCCTCAATTAATTTGCCGCGATAAGGTTATCTCTGTGGCTTTAAAGATGGACTGTTAGTGATGACATTAAGTCTAGGTGGAGCGCTGACTCGCCCTTTATTTGTACCTTGTGGCCTGTCAATAAAAAATAATTACTAATGAGTGTGACTAACTACATAGGAATCCTACCACCAGACATCACATACATCGGTTTTAAAAGTGTCAAACTGATTCTTCGTAATTATTTCTTATACGAAACCCACGGGACGAGTTGGGGGTAGATACTCTTATGCCGCTACCACAAAGCAATAGCATTTTTAATATGGGTAGTTTTTTTTTGCCAGACTATTTATATACCAATGCATTTTTTTGTAGAAAATTACCGGCCGTGAACATTCGGAATACCAAACTGGTGTCTCGGCAGCCTTTGAGTTTGGAGTACGATCTTTTCTCGAAGGTCCCTAAGTCTTGTCGGTAATCACTGCTGGCAGTAGGAGATTCCAAAAAGTGTTCTTGCGGGATAATTCGTTGAAAAGCGCACATTGGTTGAATTCCAACCATCATTTACCTTTCCTTATTTAACTTATCATATATGAAATATGAAACCTAAAGGTTAAATATATGCAACAAACTAACTATAATAACCATTTTACATATTTGATTAAAGATGACAAATAAATAATGGAAGATGAAACTCCACACTGCGATACTTTGTGTAATAATAAGAAAATAGTATATTTAAAAAGATAACAGTAACCAGAAGTAATACAAGGCAATCTTAACATCCCATCAGGATAGACGCACATTAGACCGAGTCTCTAGCCTCTGAGGACTTTTTATCTACAAGAGCAATTAAAAGAATCAGAAGTTAAGAGTAAAGAGGGGAAAAATTTAGGGT
This sequence comes from Luehdorfia chinensis, assembly GCA_019845155.1. NCBI lineage: Eukaryota > Metazoa > Arthropoda > Insecta > Lepidoptera > Papilionidae > Luehdorfia > Luehdorfia chinensis. The sequence goes on from JAHVAK010000612.1 coordinate 2,379,102, forward strand.
CCGGTCAATCTACACCTTTCCATCGGCAGGTGATATCTGTACGTTTATCTTTTTTCGTTTTTTAATTAAAAACATCAAGGCGTCATGTGTCGCGATGCAATCGACTGACAGTGACCCCTACTCGCTAAACCGATGTGCATACTTTTACGCGTTCCTACTGAAAATATATTGTTGCCATATCTTAACAAAATATATTTCCTATGACAATGGATTTATTGCTACTTATCATACTGGAATTAATATAACGTATTTTAATACATTTCCTTCCTCTCAATCTTATTATGAGTATTTTAATAAACGATTTAACTTATGCTTTTCATTTTCCCAATGCGACTATAATTGCCATGGTGATACTGGCTATGTAATTAAATTTTCTAGAAATTTTATATGCTTCTAACTTAGGATGTACCTTATAAACTTATTAAGCATTAATTTGTAAAGGTAGATTATTAAAATCCATGCCACCAAAAATTCTATTCACGAATATAATGTAATTTGCTTACAATCTTAATAATCTTAATAATTAGTCTCCCGTAATCATGTTTGCATCAGTGTAGTCTATAAGTATTTCACACGATTATCACACAAATAATATCACACGTTCTGTGGAAAGATTTAATAAGTAAAAAATATTATTTTAAAACTTTTAATTAATTAATAAACTCGCACCGTAATAGAGCGAGCGTGCAATAATTTCGTTTGCAGCAAGATTATCGCGGTCGGATGACATAAAAGTGTCTCAGTGACTGCGTTCCATTATAACCCGTACGGTTTACGAGCGGTTGCGGGTTCGGTTCCAATATGCAGCGGCACGTGGCACTGCAAAGTCATTTTATTCTTCTTTGTAACACACGTGTATGAAGCGTATGTTTTACGCGTACGTGCTACTAGTGTCAGTTGGTAACGCAGCAAGATGTTAAGTAACTCGTTTTTTTAGTACCACACACATAACTGCGTCCTGCATCCCAGTATTTTTTTTTTACTTACAGTAAATTGACCTCCGTCCTCTGCACTGTAGGATGAAGTTTCAGATATATTTGAAGCAACAACGGACGTAAAACATAAATCTTACTACCAAATTACTTCGGATGCAACTTCTACGGGCGGCCTTATTTCGGATCCATAGGCAACCAACAGTAATGAATGTTTAGTGAAGGGTCACATCGTAGGGTGTGGTGGTGGCTTTAGAGAATCTACCACCCCACCTCACCCCGTGAGTGTCGTGCATGTCGACACGGGGAAAATGAAAACCGGGAGATGGGCAGCAGCATCTTGCTAGGACATCAGAGAAAATAAATTGCGGTTGCCAAATCGCCTGCCAAGTGTGGTAACTGTGGCCCCCCAAAATACAAACTTTTTTGGCAATCTATGGGGGAAGCCTGTGTTCCGCAGTGGACTAGTAATAGGCTGAAATGATGATGATGAATATCGTAGTATCTTGGAAACCTGTGATCCGTCAGCCGAAACTTCGTATTTTCGTAGTAGACTCCCTGAACTAAGATTTGGGTATTTTACGGAGCCTTTACATAGATAGTTGTTATTAGCTTATAGTAGAGTATAAGTAATGAGACCAGGATTTCGAGCGCCGCTGAACTATTTGACCTCGCTAAGAAGGAAAGACAGTAATATATAGGTTGTGCTATACTTTTTAAAACCAACTTATTATGAATTCTGTTTCCATTTAGCAAGAATGTAATATTCGTTATACATTTTTCCGTGGCAATTACGAAATGATGTTATCTTTTGAATTAGGTGTACAGAACTCATGGACTTTGGATTGATGTCTGTTTTATACATATTAATTGTCGTTTTACGCTCTATAGCTTTAAAAAACTATAAAACATGTTTTTCCTTATTTTATCAGCTTTAAATCTATGTTTTTATCTGATAACATGCATATTTTTTTAAGATTTTGTTTTTTTATTCTGCTACACGTAATACCATAATATAATTATTTTCGCGCAATACCTGTATAGATGTATAAAAGTCCTGTGCGAAAATGTTGAAATTTACAGTTATAGTTTAATAAACTTATAGTAACAATGTTCGGTCTATAATATTGATACTATTATAGATTAGAAAAAACAATGTTTATTGATGTCCTCCTGGGCGATTTTAGACCACTACGACTACTAACCAATACTGTCGGAAGTAATCAACTGCGCAGAGGATATTATAGTGCCGTACTCTGCAACGCCCTTCCTACTGATATCCGGAATGCACCCAAAAAAAAACGCCTTGTAAAAACTTCTTAAACAATGTCCTTTATATTCGTTTATTTTAATATTTATATTGGTCATTTATATAATAATATATAATTAGAATGAAATATTGCACATGCTATCATCGTTCAAGTCTCCCATGTTTGACTGGCAGAATATGCCTCTAAGCATAAGGTCCGCCAATTGTATTCTTAAGATTAAGGTGTTAAAACTAAGAATAAATACCTGAAAAATAAATAAATCTACGTCCAAACACAGGGACACTCACTCGTCCCAACCTACCCCGTATCCGGTGTAACGCTCATGCTATAACATCGGAGGTAGGCTAGGTTGCAATGTTTATTAGTAAAAGGTTAATTTACCGCGTCCTGTCCCGTCGTAATTCCCACAAATTATTGTTATACTAAAATAAGTTAATAACGCAATAATTTTCTATACTATATGTTTAAATATGACTTTATGGACAGGTCCAAGTATTTGGATCCTAATATGTTTACATGTATTTCAGCAATACGAGTAAGATAAATTTGACATCATATATTTAATAATCAAGCAATTCGGTATTTGATCATGATCTACTTTCACAAACTGGCATATAAAGTATTGATCTTTACAAAGATACAATATTACTCATTAACATTTTAAACGAACAATTATTTTATTGAAATCACCTGCTTCTGCTTTCATTAAATACATTATTTAAAAATCGGCCAAACGATGAGAAAAGCGCGAATAATAATCACCCATTTGAATTATTATACGGTATATAAGGGGCCGGCCTTAAATGTATGTACGCGAGTGACCTGAGTTCGAACCCCGGTGCCGGAACCTCTAAAATTGTTATTTACCACGTGCACAACGGTGAAGGAAGCCAACGTAAGTTTGTACAGATAATTACACAATTTTTAAACTATTCATTATACGTGAAATCTATAAAAGAGAACCTACCACCCCATCTTAACCCGTGTCGTAGAAATCGACAGTGGTAAAAATAAAACCAGAAGATGGGCAGGGGCACAGAGGCTTAACTCGCTTTGAATTTCATAGTGCGAGAGTTCCCTAAGTTTGATCACCAGTACCGGTACCACGGTTTTATGTGCTGATTTAAAACGTGCTCGGAGATGGAAGAAAACATCGTGAGGAAACCTGCTTGTCTGAAAATTTCGACGACACGTGAAGTCCTCCAATCCGCATTGATGCAACGTGGCGGATTCTTCGCGACTCCAAAACTTTCTTAGAATCAAAGGAGTTCTATGCTCAGCGATAGGACCTTTAAAGGCTGTTACTTTACTTTATTTTTATAATCAAGGCCTTCGATTGACGCAAGGTATAAACATTTGTGTAGCCTACAGATAATAAAAGGGCCGTGTTGTGGCGGCTCGTTAAAAGAATACTACCACTCCATTTCATCCAATGAATCTCGTAAAAGGCGAGTAAGGAATTAAATTGCACTATGGACCCAACAGCGCATGGTGGCGATGGGCTCACCACCTATCAGACCAAGTGCATTATATAGTTTTGGTGAAACGTGGATTGTGGTAGTCATCTGTTTTTGCAGTGATTGCTCTGACTACCCCTTATGGGATACAGTCGTGATCTTATGTATGTATGTACAGATAAATTGTTCCGAGTCAGTCGTTTGGGCATTTGCAGTTTAAGTCTGTAAAACTTAACCTACTATATACGGTATATGAGAAATCCTAGTACGGAGAAACATTTTATATTGCCAGAGAGACGGAGACAGTACAAAAAATGTCCATACAACTAATGAAAACCAGTAAAACTTGAATAAAAACCGACTGCGAAGTTTACTCAATGACGCACAGTAATGCGTCTTCCCCATTTGCTCATACCTACGCAAGAATCGCAATAGTTGACCTTGGGAATATAATACAGACTTTAGCTTACATAAAAATAGGTTTTTGTAGAGCTAAAGTCAGTTTTACTTTTGTTCAATATTCCGCAGGTTCGCTTTTGTTACCAAAATGCTTGTCAGTCTTGATGACGTAAATCGTAAAACATTCATTGTCGTGATTATTTCTTATCTGTACTAGAAATCTAGACAATTATAAAAACAAAATTTTAGCGCGGTTAACTTTCTATTCCCGACGTTTCTTGCACTTTTCAGCACTTATGGTCACGGGGAGACTGAAGTGTGGCATAGTGATGTCCTGATGTTACACTTGCGCTGGGCTACCTTTTTTTCTTTTTTTAGGGCTGATAGTCACTGTTAGCCCGAAGAATTTAACAACTTCGCCGGATTGAAAGGTGGCCGAGCGTTGAGGGCGCTTAACCGAGACCTTTATAGTAGGTAACTAGCGCAAGGGCCCCCGAGCGGGGACCTCGGGTTGGACTGTTACCCTGTGTAAGTAAGCTGACTCGAAGGCGCCTGAGAGGGCCGTGGTTCGGCCCTCTCAGGCAAGCAGTTATCAGTTACTTCGATCGGGACTGGGGTGCCTTCAGCTTTTAATTGCATTGAACAACATTTGTAACATTGGCAACATTGGCTACAACGCGTTTATTTATTAAGCGCGTTATTAGATTAATTATCATTATCAGTAGCATATTTAACATTTTTAACAACCCATATTTTTATATACCCGTAGTTCTTTTTTTCAACTTTTGTTACTTTGTATAGGATAGGGGAAGATAAGCGAAAAAGTGTTTAATTAATACTACGTTACACATATTACGATTATTTTATAAAACTATGTGTTTTACTAGAATTTTATGTAGTTGTTATTATAAGTTTAATATTTCAACGCTCACTGGATAACCAACACGTTTCTTTTTCGAGTTAGGCGAAAATATTTCTAATAATTAACATTAATAAATCACCCACCAATAACCAACCCGCACCCTCGTTCTCACCTCCGAAGCCAGGTAACGGCCAGATGTTGAAACTTTATAAATCTTTCGGCCCATTGTCTGAGGCTATTTGGACCTTTTTTAACAATTAACTGGACACATGGTCCCAGCGGCGAAGGGTTTGTGTGGCAGATGCTCGGGAATTACCACAATTCGATGGTTAAAACAAAATAAAGTAAGAACATGTTACAACGAAAACAAAAAAAAATTATATTTTAATATTTATCTGTATTTATAGTTTTATTTCAATTTGTATTTGTTTTGTATTTACCGTTTTCTTGCAGCTATCACACAAAATCTAATTTTTTAATCATCGGCAGAAGTTAATACATATTTGCATAATCAAATACGTTTTAAATCATATTTTTGTTACAATCTTTTATTTGTGAGACTGCTGAACACGGGTTCAGCAGTGGACTTCTAATGTTGCCAGTGCAGTGGTACTTATAAAATCAAATCCGACTAGCCCAAATATGACGAAGCTATCTTAGTTATTAGTTACTTAGTTTAGGGAGTTCACTACACCAACTTCCGGCATCATCGTCATATCAGCCCCATGGTACCATATTATTACATTCTCACCGAAACTAAGTAAGTATGTCAAAATTTAGCTCAAACAGACATCGGAAAGCAGGTCAAATTTGGCTTGCCCGATCTGAACTTCACATACATACTTACAAGTTAAATAAAAAAAGGCTCCTATTTGATTCGTTTTACTGAACCGCATTGAGAACATGAGAAAATAAACAGAAAGTGTATGTTTTTTTGATATAGTGACAAAACGAGCATAACGTTCACCTGATGGTAAGTGCAACGTCTGTCCATAAGAAATGCTGAGTTACCCAGAACATTTCTCTGTGAAATCACACTGCGTCACCCTGAGACATGAGTTCTTAAGTCTCATATGCCCAGTGATAACGCTAGTAGGTCTCAGTGCCTTTCAAAACGAAACACAGTCACACGTGCAAGCAGTCACTCGTCCTAAACTACCTACGCCTGATGTAAAGCTCATGCGATAAGATCAGAACGAGGATAGAATGAAATGACTGGGACACTGGAACAATCGCACAACAAGACCCAAAATCATCAATTTGTATTTGTGCACAAACGTTGACTTCGGCTGGGATTCGAACCCTGGACCCGCGACGTAGTAGTTAGGTACTCTGACCACTACACCACGCGGTCATCAAAGCTCATTTATACATAACCATCAACGATAAAATTTTCTACAAAACTTTAGTACCCACATGCTTATGATTAATTTAAATAACTACTAAAATAAATATTTAATCTTACATAATCTGTTGATGTAATAATCGTAATTCTGTTGTCGGATATTATCAAGTCCACATTTCTTTATACGGAATAAGAGTAACATGTAAAGTTGTAAGGGCGACATCGTAATATATTTGGTTTTTAAGATCTTATCTCTCAGGTTCCTTTTTTAACGGAGATTTAAGCTAGTCAACGCCGTCTTTAACCAGTTCGATGTTTTTTTTTTAATAAAATGTCGATTCCCTTAATTTTAACCTGATAAAATTTCAAAGGTTCAATTCAGTAGGGTGATACACGGATTCTCTTCAAAAGAACACTGCGTTTTTCTTTTTATTTCTGTTCTAGTAGAGTTATAAACAGAATCATTAAATCTTGACTATCGTTTAGTTATTCTGTTCTTAACGGAACATATTTTAAAGTCCGGCGCCGGGCATCGAATTTAGGTCACTCGAGTATTATGACATTTAAAACGAGCGATCAGCTTATGAAGTACCACGGCCCAATTAAGTAATTTAGAATTAATTACATTCTTTCAGATTATATTCGTTGACTCAAGCGGTAGTAAAATAATCCCAGGTAATACAATACCAAGTAGGTCAACAGGTGAAGGCAGTCCTTCTGGAATTCCTAAGGCCCTACTCCGGAGGATGGCATTCCGCCGGTTGACACAGACAAATCGTCTGATTCTCTGTATACAAATAGATATATTCTATGGAATGCACGACATTTATAACCTGTGCTTTAACTAAAGAGAACCTTTTGAAATGGATCTTTTTGGAATGATGGGAATTTTGGAAAAGGAAAGAATCAGATATCACGTTTTCCTTATTCGTACGTATGTTAATGTTTTAAGAGTTAAGGAGCCGTGGTAGCTCAGGGGCCAGCGCTCGTCTCAAATCGCGAGTGACCTGAGTTCAATCCGCGGTGCTGTCACCAATAAAAATTTCTGCAGTTTTAAGAACCGATTTGCCACGTGATAAGCGGTGAATGAAAACAACGTGGAGAAACCTGCATGTCTGAGGTACGAGGGTGGATTGAAAAGTACTCGGCCTAACCAAGAAAATAAACACATACTAAATCAGTTATATTTTTATTTTTATACATAATCACCATCAAGTTCAATACACTTTTGCCACCTCCCCTTCCAAGCATTTAGACCGTTAAAAAAAAATTATTCTTCCTTAGAGTCAAAATATGCGTCTACAGCTGCTTTGACCTCGTCGTTTCTCGTCGAAAATCTTTGACCTCCCAAGTGCTTTTTTAGGTTAGGGAACAGAAAGAAGTCTAATGGTGCCAGATCAGGTGAATACGGCGGATGCGGTAACAGTTCAAAGCCACAGTTGTGAATTCCAGCCATTGACTGTACTGACGTGTGAATACGGCGGATGCGGTAACAGTTCAAAGCCACAGTTGTGAATTCCAGCCATTGACTGTACTGACGTGTGAACACGGGCGTTATCTTGATGAAACAGGACTTTTCTTCTGAGCATTCCTCGACGTTTTTCTTTTATTTCCTCTCGTAAACGACATAGTAAGGTGCAGTAGTAATCAGAGTTTATAGTCTGACCCCTTTCAAGATAATCAATCATAATCACACCTTTCGAGTCCCAGAATACTGAAGCCATCACCTTATTTGCCGACAAAATCGACTTAGCCTTTTTAGGGGGTGGTGAACCAGGTCTTCTCCACTGTTTTGATTGTTGTTTTGTTTCCGGTGTACAGTAATAAACCCATGTTTCGTCCATAGTAACAAAACGATTCAAAAAATCATCTGCATCGGCTTTAAATAACTCCAAACAGTCGCGTGAAATAGTCAATCGCGTTCTTTTTTGTTCAACTGAAAGCAGTCGCGGAACCCACCTCGCAGACACCTTGTGGAAACCCAACTCGTTGACAATGATGTTTTGAGTTCGTTCATAAGAGATGCCTATAATCTCGGCTATCTCACTAATTTTTAATCTGCGGTCTCCCATTATTAAATCAAGTACTTTTTTAATATTTTCGTCAGTAGTTGACGTCGAAGGCCTTCCAGAGCGGGGTTCATCTTTCACACTCTCTCTACCACGCTTAAATTCTGCTATCCATTTTTTGACGGATGAATATGACAGAGCACAATCGCCTAATGTACTGACCATGTCATCATGGATGGCTTTTGATGATAGCCCCTTCTTATGGAGGTACTTAATAACGGCACGCTGCTCGATTTGCTCCATTCGCGGAAATTATGACCGATTACTTTGTTAATAAATTTATAAAATCACAACTAATTATCGCACACGTTTCGAACTTCACACAATGAACTAGTCTGAACTGAACTAAATAATGTGGGTAGATTTGATTTTTAGAATTGAATGGATCTGTGTTAGGCCGAGTACTTTTCAATCCACCATTTCGAGGATATGTGAAGTCCGCCCACCCGCATTGGAGTAGCATGGCGGAAAGTCCTCTCAAAAATGAGAGGAGGTCTGTGCTCAGCAGTGGGATATATATAAGCTGGTTACTTTACTTTTTAATGTTTTAACTTTTAAGGAATTATAAATTCTAGAAATAGATCATTTTAAAACATATTTTTTTAGTTATCTTAACTATAACTTTATTTATATTTACCTGATTAAAAAAAATGCTAAGCACAAATTAAATTAAATGATTATAAGAAATATATGAATATTTTAAAACTACAGCCTTAAATAGACTACTACTTTCTTTTTAAATACTTATAAAATGTTAATATATATATAATATATATAATATTAAGCAACTGCACTACGGGTCCCGTTGTGTAGCGGGTTCGATTTCGCACGAGCCTAATATTTTTTTGGCCTAAAGACACTTGATCCAAGAGTGTATGTGTCAAAAATAAAAAATAAAGTAACGAATAGATCGTGCTTAAAGTCTATTTAAAACTATTACAAACACTAACAGAAGTCTTGTCTTTCAGTTGCAAATATTTTGCCCGTAAACAAACAGCTTTGAACCAATGCTATTCAGGTTGCGAAACGCCGAGGCGACGACGGTGGCGATGGCGCAGTCCGGGAGTGCCGAGCGACCCGATCTCAGGGCTTCATCGGCCTTAAAGGTCGCCTCTCGCTGTCGCTACTAGGGTTGCCATTAACAGGATATATGCTGATCATCGACCTACTAAAAAGACCCGAATGACGTAACTCTGATGCAATAATTTCAAAGATATTTAATCATAGGGCTGCCTTGTATTAACTTCCATTTGATATAGTTCTGATAAGCATGATTGCTGTGGCAATTAAATGAAATGAAAGTCCTTTTTTTAGCGTAATAAATATAAATTTCGTTTGACTAGTGTCATTTTATTCTTACAATCTACCACCGTTTCGTAATGAGATTCCTCTGACGGAGAAGAAACTGGCGAAAGAAACTACGGAGGCCTCCTCTTTTTTGTATTTCTTTTATTTTTATCTTAGTCAAAAAATGAGAGGAGATTGATGGATGGAGAGGAAGGAGAGTTCCATGACAACAACAGATATTTGCGGATTTTATATATATATTTTCGGTGATTTAATTGCTGTTAGCCCTTTCGGCTTTTACAGCTTCATCGGATACTGTGCTCGCTCGTGATATATATGAACTACAGATTGATGTACCATATGCAAGGACTGCACTGTTTAATAAGAATTTTATATGTATGGCCAAAAAAATATTTAATAAATTACCTGACTCATTAAAGAATAGCAATTTAAGTGATTTTAAAAGAAAACTACACGCCATCTTAGTAAGGAAGTGCTATTATACAATTGCAGATTATTTAACGGACAAAATAATTATTTAATAAATTGACATGACATTATAATTTTTTGACATTTTTTGTATACGATTAATGTTTAAATTTTACTTTATTTTGTTAATGTACTTTAAAAAGTACTTTAAATTTTAATTCTGACTTTCTACTTTTTTATATTTTTACGTTTTAATTTTTATCTTTTCTATTCTTATACTAAAAAATAATACGTATCTGTACGCCTTTTAGCCTGGCAAAACATAGAGGATGTAACATTCAAAGTAAAATATCATAATATGTACCTATGTTTACAAATAAATGAACTTGAACTTGAACTTGAACCTTTACAATCAGATTTTTTTGTATGTATATTATGTATGATACATAATATGCATACATATAAGTGTATTGCAAACTTAAACAGACCAGCCTCCACAAACAGCACCTGTTGACTATATATGACGCATGTGACCTATGCAGGAATCCGTCAAGGTAGGTACCACCACACTAATATATTTCGGTTTAAAAGTACTGATAGCTAGCGTATTTACTGGGAATAAAAGAGAATAAAAGAACCGATGCACAAGCGTGATGAGCTCATTATGGTGGCACACAGAAATGTTCTGGATTACACAGCATTTGTTTTTTATGGGTAGACGTTGCTCGTACCATCAGCTCACTTCTTCAATAAAAAGAAACGAAATTTGTTACTTATGCTATAAATATGTTTATTACTTCCATATGGAAAATTTAGGAAGGTAATAAACTATTGAGCATTGAGTATGAAATAGTATACTACAGGAGAGCGCTAATAAACTTACCTACACCAAGTTTGCTGTTGTGTTATAGACGTCTCGCACCTAAAAAGCTGCCTCATTTTATTAATTTGGGAATATTTCACAAGGTTATTCCACCATTTCTTTTATCACAAAAAACACATCATCATCATCACCATTTCAGCTGCTGAAAAAAAACAGCCCTTATACATTGTCACAAAATGCGGTCCAGAGTCACCGGCATCCATCGACTTACCAAAACCGTGCAGGTCATCGCACCATCTTGCAACCTCTATATATAAAGAAATAATAAATTTATTTCGAATCATCTGCCAACCCTGCATTTATAACGGAATGCCGCTTAGCTTTACGATGAAGCATTTGAAGATGTGCTTAGATTTGGGTGACTTCAAACGTCCCAATTTCCTAAATGTAGTAGCGGTAACATCAATAATAAACATTAAAATCGGTAGCAAATTTACAGTTAACTAATATGTCTGTCCTGTAGTCACACCTTTTTCTCATTAAGAGGTAGGCAGGGACCACACCATCTTTTCTCCCCCGCGAGAAACGAGACGTGACGGGTGGCGAACCACGCCGCAATTTTGGTGAATCATAACCTTCTTACTCCCCACGAGCGGTATAGTGACAACATTGGATATTATGATATTATTATGCACGAATAAAGGCTGTCCGTACAATACCTTAGTCGCCTTTTACAACGACTCGGTAGGAAAGAGGTGGTGTAAGCACCTACTATTAGTACTGCTGTAGTGTAATGACCTCCCTAGACGAATTCATACATGGGAATTCTATCACCAGTAAGGATGGTATGGGACGATATTGCGTATAATTCATTCAATTTACAACGTTGTAAATTGGTTGTAAAGTAAATTAATAAAATACATAATATTACATTATGTACATGTTAGTATCTCAAATAAACTATATTAATATTTATATAAGAAGTTCGTTAAAGAAAAGTCTGACAACTGTGATAAATATTATGAAACATTTCATTAAGTCAATCTACTTTCTATTAACTATTTCGAATTCCGCGAATAAAACGGTCAACGGGAAAATAGTCTGCATTTAACTTAAACACGTGTGCGCCCAATAAAAGTTACAAATAATTTGTATTCCTAATACTTCTTTTGTCTTCATAAAGTCAGGTAACGCACGTGCAAAATCTAACAATAGAATAAATAGTTTAGTACATCTGGAATGGCAGATAACGAGCCAAATGACCAACATCTGTTTTTAATACGCACTGCCAATTGTTTTAGTCCTTTAGCCAGTATTCGAATCAAACATTTGGAACGAACAGATGTTATGGATAGACTTTAACCTGAAAAAGATCTTTTACAATTTAGTTGCTTTTTGTAAAGATTTTAGTGGCATCACCTTTGTAACAGTCACCGTCGCCTTTAAAGCGCGGTTTGGAACCAACATGTCGAATCGTAGAAGCAACAAAAAGAGCAGTTTATTTGTAATTTTAATAATTTGGCTCGGTTGCCGAAGCGGGTTTAAGTTAGAGTGTACCCTAAACCTATTGCGAAAAGCTTTAGTTTTGGTTGATGTTTTAGTAATTAAATACATTTTCAAAATAATTCTACTCTTGAAATTATAACATCTTTTATACATAACATTACTGGTGGTGGGATAGGAATTCAGAAATCTGTCTAGGCAGGTACCAACAGCAGTGCTAGTTATTCTGCCAAACTATACTGTGCAAACATAACTGTGTTTGGTCTGAATGGCACTGATAGCTAGTGTAATTATTAGGCATATGGGACCTAAGATCTGATGTCTCAGGGAGACGAGCGCAGTGCGATGCCACACAAATGTGTTCTGGGCGTCACAGCATTCGTTACGGGCAGGCATTGCGCTTCCTAGCAGGTGAACGATTGATTCGACTCGTTATTATCTTCACAAAAAAAACAGTGACCGAAAAAGACATAAATTTTTATACGTCCTTTAAAAATTGTCAACCATGACCCAGGCCTCGCGGACCTATGCCTAAATCCATCACTATATTAGCAAAGTGACTCAGCGATTAGCTTCTACGCTACGGGAAACGAGTTCTATAGCGTCGGATTTGGATGTTTGTAGATGACATGTATTAAATTATATTAGATTAGATTTATATTCGACATGTATTAAAGACATTTATTTATCACATAAGAACAATGTACTGTTTGCTTAACAGTGGTGCATTCATACTAAATATTTTAAATGCGAAGTAATGCAAATGCAAGTAACTCTATGTCCCTCTGTCTGTTTGTTACTTTTTCAGTTTTCGGTTTAACCGCTGAACTGATCTTGACGAAATTAGGTACAGAGATAGCTTGTGTCCTGGAGACGGATATAGGATACTTTGTATCCCGGAAAATCAAATAGTTCCCACGAGATAAAAACCTAAATCCACGCGGACTTAGTCACGGGCATTAGCTAAGTCTTTATAAAAATAAGTTGCTTAACCATTAAAAAACAAGTAGTGCTATTAAGTAAATAAATTATTTAACAGACATCTTTTGAATAATTCAATAGTGCTAGGTTCTTTTTTTATCTGTAAATGCACTGACTGTACTGTAAAACTTTGCGATAAATTGTTAGTTATCATATTATGAAACATTTTTATATATTACACCATTTCTATTATTATTGCAAGTAATTTTATGATGATTAAATAAGGAGTAACTTAATTTACGTGAATTTAAAGCAATTTAATTAAATGGGATGTTGAATGTATCCACGCAAATGTTGGTTAGGTATCATTCCAACGGACAGTTACCTGGCACATATGCTCGGATATCACGGAATCACGATCGTAAGAATTACAACCTCCGTGCTGAGTCACCCCCATCTCACGGTTCCGGTAATATCTGCCAGTATGTGCTAAAGAAAACTTATATTATTATAGTATTACCTATACACTGCTGGCAGAATATAAAAGCACGAAAAAGTCTTACCAAAAATATCTCTTTAGTGTTACTTAACATAACAGGCATTGCAATCTTACACATATTCATTCTTAGCGCATGCGTATATTTAATTACCTACACAATAATTTCTCAAAATACTCTTCCGTTTTACTTACACGGCTCGTTAAAAATGTATATTGAAACCATTGAAAAATTTTCATATGTAACGAAATACTGTTAATAATTTGCTTTTATTTTATTTTTATATTAAGTTTCGTAGACTAACGTGAAAAACTATTCTTTACCATTATATACAAAAAGTTTTCGTTACACAATGTCAGCCGTAAAAGAAACATAACTCTTTATTATGGTCTAAACCCTTTGCAGTCTTAAAGGCCTAATGTTATCAATAAAAATATAGACGTGTTCAGTAGACAAGCAATGTATAAGAACAAATTATTTCTATCGTTAATAAAAGCTCAAAACCGTGATCGCTGCAGGTGAGCAGAAGTGATTCACTAAGTCCAAACGTGTCAGTACTTTTTGTACACACAGCCTATCTTCTGGTACATTACTCATTACTCATGAGCCGTCTGCGGCATTCGACCCTCAATGACGCGTTGTTCACACGGAAACCTGTTTCACAGCTTTTATTTTAACTAATCAAATATAGTATGTACGCGGAACCATATGCCTGACGTTGTACCGCTGTGATCAGTGACCCTACTTTTTAAGTAAAAAATTGTTTTATTATTGTTAAATTGTGTGTATAAGCGGCGTAATGGAATCTACCACACTATTTTATCCCGTAGGTGCAGTACAATTCTATTTATTATAATAAATCACAGTGGTAAAAGTACCTCACTACCACGCCGCGGGTCCAGGGTTCGAATCCAAACCGTAGTGAACATAAATGCTAAAACACAAATTGTTGGTTTTCGGGTCTGGTTGTGTTGTGATTGTCCTTGTGTCTCTGACACTGCATCCTAGCCTACTTCCGGTCTTATCGCATGAGCGTTTAATCGAGCGAGGGTAGGTTGGAACGAGTGAGTGCCCCTGGTTGCGTGTTCTCTTGTGGCACTATAATATCTCCTGCGCAGTTGACAACTTCCGTCAGTATTCGGTAGTTGTCGCCGAGGTCGAAAATCGGCCAGGCCAAATATTTTAAATTTATTAAAGTGAGTAAAGTATTTGCGATGTTATTAATTGACAGTGCGTAAACGTTATATTGGATACAAGAAGGTGACAGTGGCTGTGCGGTTTTACTTTCTGCACTATAAAATATCCCACACAGTTGACAATTTATGAGATTTCTCGTCGTGATTAAAAAAAATAGGAATTTTTTTTTTATAATAACCAGTTACAAATTCAGTACAAGTTCATTTTGACAACAATTGTTAAAATTCTCGATAACTAGTGTATTTGTAGTATTTATATGCGTTCCAGGATTTATCTGGTTTGTTTACTGGTGGTAGGTCTGGTTATTCTGCCGTCAAACAGTAGCGTGCGAACTTTATCTGTGTATCGTTTTTCGATAGTTAGTGTAATTACTGGGCACATGGGACCTAAGAACGATGTCATAGGGTGACGTGCGCAGTGTGGTGCCACACTGAGTCATTTTACGCGGCACAACAATTGTTCCACTTACTGGTGAACGTCTCATCTCGTACTTTCTACAATAAAAAAAATATCCTGATAGATGATGCATAGGCTGAAATGATGATGATGAGATGGTGCATCTGAAAATACATGGAAGCACCTGAAACACTTTGAAACATAAATCACTACTACCAGCATTTTCTCTTCAGAAAACCAAATTAAGTGTTATCAAGTAACATTGATCTTACCAGCTTTCATCTACGCCATAAGCAATGAATCACCGATGATTTTCTAACAACATTGTACTAACATACGTTAATATAAGATACCACGGCCAATTGTCAAGCGCTCCGTCCGTTCGTAATTCGCTTTCCATAGAAGACGATTCTCAACTTTCTGTTAGCAGTTAATGCGGTATTCCGCGGCCTCTGTACTGTACGGCACGGACTAGCCCGTACATATTTGGTAATATGGATGCGACATTATATACAAAGTTTTGCTACGAAGATAGCTGGCGCACTCAAATGTCTAATGATTACTTAAGAAACTCCTCAGTTACGATAATTTTGTAGGCTATATCGATATGGTTAGCAAATGAATATTGAAGTAGTTCTTGAGTCAGTTAAAAGTTCAGTCACAAATTTAATGTAAGTTCTTTGTATTTAAAATTATAATATCTGCTTCAAATCTTTCAGCGTTCTTCGCATATACAGATCGAATTTTTTTTTCTGCTTATTACTTTACTTAATATCTTTCACTATTCAGTAATATAAATGACTTATTAAATTAATAAAATGTATTTTATTTATTTTTTGGCGGATCATATTGCCAAGGAAAAGGGTAGCTACCCGCCAGATCGTATGGTCTGATCTGGGGAGGACGACTCCTCCTGCCAGTAATATTTAGATGTTGTATATATAGTTCGCATCTCAGAAAACTTTCATAGCGCGATTATGGAATGTATGAAACATATCTTGAGCTGCTCATGTGGCGGCATAGATGTCGCTACAATTTAAAAAAAAATAGCGATAATCATTATCATCATCATCATCTCAGCCTATCACTAGTCCACTGACGAACATATACCACTCCCATAGATTGCCACAAAAGTTAGTAGCTCTAATTTTGGGCAAATTTTGCCATAGTTGCTACGCTTGGTGGACGAGTTGGCAACCGCAGTTCCATGCTGCTGCTCATCTTTTGGTTTTTCTCTTGTCCAATTTTACGACACCCACGGGATGAGTTGGGGTGGTTGATTCTCTTAAGCGGCCACCACATGGCGATAATATGACCGAGGATATTACATTTGATTTAGTAGCTTGCTTTTTACCCCCACACATCGAGCCCGTTTAATCAGATACACTTTTAAAAACATTCAATTTGCCAATATCAAATAGAAACGACAATTTTGACCGAGAGGACTTCACTTAAGGGAACGGCAACATCGTTAAATACCGAAATTAAGATACACGATCATGTTAAAAGCAGTTGTATTATTTAACATGACTTGTCACCTGTGTGGGATGAAAGGATGCACCCTAATGTCGTATTAACGAAAAAATATTCCATCGTAAAGTTAAGCCTGAACATTATTGCAATTAAGGATTTGTTCAATACGTACGAATGTTACTTAAAAAACGGGAAAATGATTTTATGTATTCATTTGTAAAGCGATAAAATTTAACGTCCGATCTAATGTTTATTTGTTAACAATTAAAAATGTCTGTTTTTGGAAGGTACATTATTTATATATATCACATAAGTAAATTAAGTTCGTCTTATAATAAAGTTATCTTCTACTAATATACTACTTCTAACAAACAAAAATATGCTCTACATTCAAATAAATAAACTCGATTGTCGACATCTCCTACAATTTGTCTCTCTCTTTTTCTTCAGCTAGCGCTTCCCCGCTTTCTTTCCGTCTTTTTCGTTTTGCTTATTTTGAAAATCTATTCAGTCCATCTTAGGTTTTGCATTCTGCTAACATGTGCTGCCCATTTATACCTCAGCTTTCGAATCCTCTCTATTATATCGGCAACTTCAATGTTATCTCGGACATTCTTCTATTTTAAAAAAAAGAAGTTGTTTGAATTATCCATACATCATCCCGATAACTACAAAACCGAATCCCTTGAAAGGTTTCCCTGAAAGTAGGCAGACAGAACCACAGTAATGCTCGCACACTACCGATTGACTGCAAAACAACTGGCACTGGTACCTTCCAAAGTTAAAGTCAACTTAAATTTTGACTTTGCCTAATATTTGAATGTGTCATTCGACTAATACCGTGAACTATCCTAGCACATACAAGAAATTCTAGTAGTTTTCAAAAGGTAATTGGTAAGATCTAATCTAAAAAGCGAATGGCATTGTCATCATTGCACAGCCACAAGCCGCATTCATTTTTGAGAGAGTCCGCTAAAGAGGATCGGAGGACTTCCCATGTCCTCGAAATTCTTCACTCACCGTACAAAACGGAGTAGCGTTATTCTGTAACAATAGTGTTTTACTGGTGGTACCTATCCAAGAATCTGTCTAGGTACGTATCACCGCAGTGCCAGCTATTCCGCCGTTAAGCAGTAGAGTGCAAACATTACTGTGTTTCGTCAAACAAAACTGAAGGGCACTGTAAGCTAGTGTAGGACATATGGGACTTGAGAAGGGACGTGATGGTAAAGTGACAAAAGCAGTGTGATGCCACATAGGACTTTGCAATTGAGTTTGCATGGCACAACATTTATTACGGTCAGACGTTGCACTTACCATCGGCAAATCAGCAAATCGTTCAAATTTGCTCGTCTCGTCACTTTCTTACATAAAAAGAAAAAGTATTGTTCATATTGTTTAAGGAAATATGAAATAGGAACATTCGTATTTTTATTTATAACTGGCCAGTGTCTCTTACAAAAAAACTTTTTTCGCAAAACTTTTGGCATGGCCTCGTAGATAGCCAGATACTGGCTGTAGCATGGCTTTACAAGGTGTCATTTTGATTTGAACTAAATTTAACAAAATTAAGTATCGATTGCCTTCTCCACGACCGAGGCAATTGTAGCTGAATGACTATAAGTGAATAGCTATAATGATACGTCCCAACCGAGAGCTAGGTCGCAGGGCATGTGCTCAAAGGTCGCGCGCGATCACACAGACAGACGTACATAGAGTACGTGCATAAAACTATAAGCACCGTTGTTAATGCCATGACGTCGTTCGATTCGGTTGCATTTGATGAGTTATTTCTCGGAAGACTTGAATTTAATTGATTTCTGCCACAATTAACAATTTACACAACAATTTACATAGTTAATGAGCTTCGTAGTTTTGGAATGTCTTAAATTTATTACGCATGTCGGTTAGCGGTGATGTTTTACAGCCAGCCTTGAGATGTGACAAATTTTTGGGTATGAAAAACTTGAGCGTGTGTCTACAACAATACTTGTAATAAAATTGTTGGTTGTATTACGAAAAGAGATGATGACTGAAAAACAATCAGTAATTTGAGTGATGCACAAACATTACCTTAATGCTTCAACCCAGGACCCACATCTCAGTAGATAGGTACACTTACCACTAAGCATCTCATCAACATAATTATTACGTTTATGACTATTTATTATCATGTGGAAATGGTATCTGTGATGAGGCAATGCATTGTCTCACTAAATGTAATTTTTAATCAATCATGACATATCAAAGCATACTTTATTTCTTCAACGAAACGAAAATTCAAAAGACAAAACTCAAAGTAGATACTTCGAAAATTAACTGTTGTTAAAATATTTAAGAATAACTCAGAAATGCTTAACTAATCATTAAATGCGTTTAAAGGCAAACTCGAAATAACTTCGCCTAAGAAAACAGCATTTTAAATCAGAAAATCATAAATATTTATTAAAACGTAATGATCGCAAACTCATATAATCCATTAACCTAAACTGTTAATGGCCTCATAGAAACACTCCTCTGTGACACCTGGCAGATAACTCTAACTTAACAAATAACTTAAATTTCGAACGAATCAAGTTTAAGTTAGCTGAATATTGGTCAGCTGCCGCATGCCACTCAATCGGGTCACACGAAACCTCAGCACAAAGTTGCTGGTCAACTATTAATAATCATATAATACGTGAGATAACAATTTGGTGAAAGTGTTTAATAAAACTTTATAAAAATATGGGATCTTTTATTAGAATGGACTAAATATGATGATAATGTTCTCCTAGCCGATTTCGACCACGGCGACAACTTCCGACTACTGTCGAGAGCCATCAACTGCGCAGGAGATATTATAGTGCCGCAAGCGTACGCGCAAACACAGAGGCACTCACTCGTCCCAACCTACCCGCGCCCGATGTAACGCTGATGCGATAAGATTGGAGGTAGGCTAGGATGCAGTGTCAAAAACACGAGGACAATCACAACACAACCAGACCCGAAAACCAACAATTTGTGTTTTAGCACAAATGTTACCCGCGGACCACTAAGCGTAAAGCGTAAGCGTAAAGCGTAAGCGTAAAGCGTAAGCGTAAAGCGTAAGCGTAAAGCGTAAGCGTAAAGCGTAAGCGTAAAGCGTAAGCGTAAAGCGTAAGCGTAAAGCGTAAGCGTAAAGCGTAAGCGTAAAGCGTAAGCGTAAAGCGTAAGCGTTCATTCAGTATCGAATGCGCCATAGCTAAATGGAGCGTTGAACTATACAAGGTAGTAACAACTGGATGTGTAAGACTTAACATCCAGTTAAGTGGCGCCCATTTGAACAGCTTGTAAAACGTCCACTGCTGGGCATCGGCCTCTCCCAATTTGCCGTAATCGACTGCAATGGCATGCATGGCAATCGCAGATACTCCGCACCTGTGGCGCTAGTCTCCCGTACTCACCGGTCTGGATAATTTAAGTTTGAGATAATCACCGGCCACGAAATTTTCCTGGCAGTTCCCTAAGTCGACTTTTACGACATCCGCGGGATGAAATGGGATGGCAGATCCTTTGACGCCACCACCACACATTGAGGCCAGTCTAACACACAGAAGTGGATCGCCGTAGTTTGATGATAATAATAAAGTTGTAGTATATATACTTATGGTATAGATACATAGGAATTTTCGTGAACAGTGCCCACTCGTTTCTCAAAGGCCGGCAACGCACCAGCAATTCCCCTGGTATCGCGGATATTCATGGGTAGCGGCGATCACTTGCCATCAGGTGAGCCACTTGCTCGTTTTCCCCCTTTTCTATAATCCGGAAACCGGAAAAAAGTTTTTTCCCCGGCAGATGACGGAAAGACGGAAACGGAATACGGACCGGTGACAAGCAGCGCCATCTTTGATGCAAGGTGTCTATTTTTTTTTTATAAAAGAGAAGGCAATCGAAAAAACGGTTCACCTGTTATCACCAAGCCGCCTGCAGAGAGTAGCAATTACAAAAATTTATCTGTATCATAGGTGTGTTTAGATATAAACGGTATATACAAGATACTTATAGGCCAGGGACACTTGACCTGGTTGTCTTGTCCGGTAAATACGACAGAGTACCAGGTAAGCGAGAGCAGGAGAAGACAGTAGTAGCTCGAGAGGCCGGGTGATGATAGTATTCTACACCTTAAAACTCCTTTCTCAGCTTCCCAGTCCCTACCCCAAGTCCGTTTCCCACCTCATCTTTTTCCCCTCCTGTCCGCCAAGACAGTGGTTGCCGTGCTGATGGCCAGCTACTCGTGGGAACGCACTGGGAAGCAAGAGCACTTATACCTAGTTTTTTGTAGGGACGAACAGTAGGCTACGGATGTGGACCTTAAATGTATGTTTGTATGTTTACACGAACACCGAGACCATTAATAATCATTTGAGATCATGAAAATATAAATTCTCTACGGGAATCGAACTCGCTGTTATCAACTCTAGTAACATAGGAAAATAACGACAAACCCAACCTATTTAACTTTAATAAACAGCGGCAAAGAAGAAATAAAACCGTTTTACTAGAATGAAAACTGCCTCGCAAAACAAACTATCGGAGAGTATAAATTGTATGGTAATGTTGGTAATTCTTTCCTTATTTATTACCTGTATTACTTGAACTAATGAATTGTCTAATTCGCGTACAGGTTTGTTCCTCTAGCGTTAATAAATTGTATTTAGTGGGTACAGGTTCCCAACCTTAAACATTTGATCATAAATTGAATAATTGTTAGGGTTCTCTAACGCGAAGACAGAAACCTCTCACCAAGTCGTTGATGTCTGTTTTAATTTGTATTATATAATACTAGCTGACGCCCGCGACTTCGCCCGCGTGGATATAGGTTTTTAAAGAGTCCTGCGCGAACTATTTGAATTTCTAGGATAAAAATATCGTATGCCCGTCCCCAAGACACAAGCTGTCTCTGTTCCAAATTTCATTAAGATCGGTTCAGCGGTCGAACCGTGAAAAGGTAACAAACAGACAGAGGGACAAAGAGAATTACTTTCGCATTTATAATAGAAGTATGGATGTAATCGTATATCTTCTATATATTAATACGTGAGACAAAAACTGTGTACATAGACATACATACTTACATATAGTAATGCCTTTATTCCATATAAGGGGAAGGCAAAATCCACACACGTAGCCCACTTTTCGCCCCCGTTAGACGTGACAAGTGGCTAACCCCGTCGCCGCTATACTGAACGAGTCTAAAAAATATTCACACATTGCGTTCCCACAAGCAGTATAGTAGTAGTAGCATTGCATATTAAGGTGTTATTTTGCACGAAAAAAGGCTATCTATACCAATTCCTTAGTCGCTTCTTAGGACACCTCGGTAGGAAAGAGGTAGGTAGGTCCTTTCTACTCTGCCGGACACCTAATGGCTAACTTTGTACCTCTTTTTAAGTATAATGCGCGCACAAGAAGTGTGAGATTTGGCATAGTTAAAGTTTGTAAAGAGAAGAAGCGAGGAAGGTAAAATGTATGTACAATATGTGTGAAAAATTAATTAAATTGAATAAAATGAAACATTCATTATTTACGTTCATACTGCCAATGTCAATCATATAATAGTCTGTCGTTTGATTACGTTCATAAATATGTATTCGCTGAAGAACTTTAAATGTTGCCAAGAAATAATTAAAACGTCTATAAATTAAAAATTTAAAAAAATATGAATTACGGTCCACCACTGATGGACATTTAGTTCAAAATAAAATCTCTAAAACGTAATAAATGGAAGCAAAAGATTGGGAAAAATAGAAGGGCCGCAGGGATGCCTTTCGGTGGAGCGTCCTTCTCCAGATCCTAAGCGCTATTAAACAAAAATTATTCGTATGTGCTACTAACTGAATAAACTGGAAATTATTGATTTGATGATTAATTTATTATTTATTTAAAGTTTTGTAAAGACACAATGTTAATAAAACTTTACTTTTCTTAGACCCCTTGGAAAATTTAAATGAACATACATTGCCTATTTAAATGAAACTAGATTTTACGGGTTGTATCGCGCTTAATTTTACTTTTTAAAGTAAAACTAGTTACTACTACCTACATAGGTAGTATTTGCATAAATAAAAGAAATCATTATGCATTGCCTAGTTATAAAGGGCATGAATTTACGCAAATTAACGCCTGATTCATCATCGTCATTATAGCCTATCACTTAGTCCACTGCTGAACTTAAGCCTTCCCCATACATTACCACAAAAATTTGTAGCTCTAATTTGGAGAGGATTTTTCCATAGTTGCTACTCTTGGCAGGGGGTTGGCAACCGCAGTGTATTTTTGTTTTTCCATAGCAAGCATGGCAAAATTGGCAAAATCCCTCCAGAATGACAACGCCTGATTAACTTTCGTAAGTTTTTTTCAACTAGCTGATATAATATAATTAACTTATATCCGCGTGTATATAGGTTTTTTAAATATCCCGTGGGAACTATTTGATTTTCCGGGATAAAAGTATCCTATGTTCGTTCGTCTCGGGGACGCAAGCTATCTCTTTGTTTAAATTTTAGTTGTAAAATGTTTAAAATCGGTTTATCGATTGAATCGTGAAAAGGTAACAAACAGGTAGAGGGACAGAAAGAGTTGCTTTCACATTTATAATAAAAGTTTAATTAGTTGACTTTATGTATGGAAAAGAGCGACAAGAAGAGTAAATCGTTCATCTGGTGATATGTGCAGGATGTGTCCACAACATATGCTTGTCACCCAGAACCTTTCTCTGTGGCACCACACTGCGCAAAAACATCAGTCAAGTCTCATAAGTCCAGCCCACCAGCTAACAGAACCCTGCAGACGCTACCAGTAACGTTTGGACAGGACTCCTTGACTGCAGAATAACTGACTGCATAAGAATCTGACCACCAGTAAAACTTGACTACACTACACGCACGTTAATCTTTATAGTGATTTTTTAATTCATTGAAATTACAGTAGGCAGAGTAGAATGGCACTTATCTCTTTCCTTCCGAGTTGACACCTCGGAGGTAGGTGCTATTATTAAGAGGCGACTAAGGAATTGTACGTACACCCTTTATTTGTGCAGATTAACACTGTAATATACATAGCTGCCATTATACTGCTAGTGGGAACGCAACGGTGAGACAGATTTTTTTCTTTGATTCGTACCAAAATGGCGGCAAAGTGGTTTCGCTACCCGTCACGTCTAGTTTCCCGCGGGGGCGAAGAGTAGGCTACATGAGTAGCCTACGCTATGCCTATGCGTAATGTAAAAATGCGTTCTGAAATAATTAATGTAAAAGACATATGTATACATATTTAGAGAAACGTTTTTAGAAAAGTTAAAGAAGTCAAACAATAGTTTAAATACGCTTAACTCTATTCCGTAGAAATTTTTAGTGCATCATTTACATACGGAACCAAACTATGTTTTCCTATAATCAGAACTAACAAGCTTCATCATTAAACGTAAAGACGAAAAAATCCGATACATTGGTACGTATTTTATTAACCGCTTACAGATAATATATTTAACGAAATGAATGGTAATTTTTTTTTCTACTGTTACGCGGACTAACGAAACATGAACTCGAGAAGAGTAAAAATTAACGGGTTCAATGGCTTCCTAAAAATGATATATTTGCAGCATAACGACAGTGAGTTCAAAGGAATTTATGACAAAATATAACGAACCAGTTCCATGATGTGAAAGCTTTTTACATCGTGTAATTAACAAAAATTCCAGACAGCACAAAAAGTCAAATAAACATATCGATTTAAAAAAAATCTTGCGACATTATCTTACAACATTATCCTTGGCTTCTTTTCAATTTCAATTTCAATTTGATTGAAAGGGCACATCAAAATGTTGCATTTTTTTTCTCAACCAGTAAACCGACTTAGTTAGACACAGATAATTTTATGTATCATCTGTCGAAAATTTCTCTTTTTTTTAACTGTTACGACACTCACAAGACGAGATGGTTTAAAATAATAAGAAAATAGAAATAGATAAACACTGCTACACCGCACCACATGACTTGCACAGCTAAATGAAGTACTAAATAGCCAATTAATTTATGGTTTATGGTACCCTAACAATAATTACCTCATCACTGGTTCAAAACCGGTATTCGAGTATTCATTATCATCATCATTTCACTACTGGATTTTTTTACAAGAGAAAGTGACAAGACTAGGAAAACGTTCACGTGATGGTAAGTGCAACGTCTTCCCAAAACAAATGCTGTGTCACCCAGAACATTTCTGTGTGACACCACACTACGCCCGTCACTCTGAGACATCAGTTCTTAAGTCGCATATGCTCAGTAATTTCACTAGGTATCAGGACCCTTCAAACCGAAACACAGTAATACCTGTACACCACTGCTTCACGGCAGAATAACTGGTTCTGTGGTGGTACCTACTAGACGGTTTCCAGCGTAGGAATCATACCGCCAGTAAATTGCTGTACATTGGCCTCTTCCAAAAAGAGAGGAATTGCCGTAATCGCCACGCCAGGCAGGCAAATTGGCGATCGAAGTACCAGACACTTATACCCTAGACACTGCTGCCCGTCACCGATGTGTATTTTTGACCTGACATTTTTGGAGATGGTTATTCCGTCATTAGTCGGAAGCCAGACATTTTCCAGACATTTCCCATAGTCGACTCTTACGACACCCCACAGTACTAGAGGCGGTAGCAGATTTTCTTACGTCGCTAAAACCAACCGGCAAGCGGCGTAAATAGAGAAACAGAGTTCTTTTCAAAATAAAATTCTATAAGATTACAAGTGGTGCTTACGAGTACCTCCGCAGCAATAGTCGCTAAAAAGCAAGCAGGTTTTCCTGTATTCTATTCTTGAAAGTGACCTAATCTTTCTATTTTTGTGGTCGGGATATCACACTAGTAGTCCAACTGGTGGTGGACAGTAGCAGAAAGATACTGTTAGCAAATCCCAAGTGTAATTAATACTTTTGGAGGTTAAAATACCTGACATTTTTCTCGCCTTGTTTGTCAATTTTGTCACCTTTGCTTTTTTATCGCAGCTGATAGTCACTCACTGATCGCAGATTTTATGACTTAATTCGCAAAAGTTAAATCTTTGTTGCTTTTATGAACAGTAAGAACAGTTCGCAGCTAAACCAAATTACCCGTTCAATGTCGGTCTCGCTGAAAATCAGCGCTGAAGTTCCAATACACAGCCGCGGCAGTGGCAGAGCGAGAATCTTATCGCGGCAATTCTTCAGCACAGATATAACAACATCTCAGTATGGTGCTTTTACTCCTTCGTTATTTTTTTTCTTTCTTACTGATATTCTGTTGATGTTACAACAAAATTGTATAATATTTATACAATTTTGTTAAGTTTTTTTTAATCACTTTGCTGCATGTTGTTCCGTGAATAAATAATCTTTTTTTCTTCTTCTTTCTTTCTTTCTTATATAATACCTGTTTATGTATTAAATGCACGTCAATTAACTAAAGACGAGAAAACTATTTTATTGTTTCCGTTTTTTATTACATTTAATACTTCTTACATTTCATTTACGACGCCAAAACACATTAAGCTATTACTTACTTTAATAATTATTTTATTCTTATATCCACCCAAATAAGTACACCTTAAACGTAAATAGAATTTGTGATAATATTTACCAGATCCTTCTACGCTGTATATTGGAATCCGATACCGAAAATTTATAGAACGTTTCACAAGTATTAGTCTTGGCTAGAATCAGACAACTCCGACTATTTCGTATGTGATACAGCTATTGTACAATCTGGCTGACTAAATACCATTCTGAATATCACTGAATACCAACTTAAAGATGCAAAACGCTGTTATGTTTCGTATGATGAATGCAGAGAACCTGAGAAATTGGATTAATAACTTTCAAGGACCACTCTATTCCACTTGGTCTACAGGGGTGACGATGCACCTGCATTTGATTGAAGTCATCTATCGGCCATCGCTACCACTTATCATCAGGTGGACGCAGTGCTACTTTGTCAACCCGATTAAAATAAAAACACGCAGCCGTCACATACCTATATAATAAAGGCCAATTAACAAAACAACCTGCTCAATCACAACTCTTAACGTACACTACTTCTTAAACATCGTATTACATGCACAATCCCCCAATGAATGTACATCTGTAAATTTTATTACGCTATAACCGGCTGTATGAGTGTTGCTTAATGCATATAATCGTATGCAAAGTTATTTGTCTTTACATAGCAGAGCATATTGAGCACTTTCCGTCTCTTGGCTAATATATTGGCGCTTACAAACTCACCTGTTGCTACTATGCACCTGTTCCCTACAATCACATCTGACGGAGGCTTGCACTCCAAAATAGTATTTCGGTTTATTATATAAAGCTCAAAATTCCATGCAAATTGCCGGTAATTTTTTTCCGCGATTGGAGTTAAGGTAACTGGCCGAGCAACTTAAAAATGTTTTCGACAGCTTTTTAGTCGAAAAAAACTTTTATACCTTAAACGTTATTTTAAGCAGAACCTAAAAAGGGCATGTAATGTTGAAGGATAATACAGCAAGATAAAATTATCGGTGTAAATAATTTTATATGTGTATGAAAGAAAATTCTGCTCTGGAAATATGAATAAAAAATATATCATCATAATTTCAACCTATCACAATTCCCCTGCTCAGCGTAGGCCTCTCCCATAAATTGCCTCGAAACAATGGTGATATAGGTATCCTGAGCCGCCATCATTAATCGGCTTCCAGCGAAACCGTGCAGGTCGTCGTTACATCTGGTAAGGGCCCTACAATATACCCTCGAGAACCTTTCTTCTCGAACTGTTATCGGTTCTTTGAGCTATATATCGGTTCTATGACGGCTGGTGACCCTTAGAACTATGTCGGTTTCTCCAGTTCTGCTGAGCATATCGTTACGGATTCTATCTCGCAGAGAAACACCGAGCGTAGTCAGAGACGGATTTCCCTTTACGCCGAGTAGGCCCGGGCGTAGGGCGGCAAAATTTAAGTGGCGGCAAAACTTTTCTTTTTATTAACTTTAGTATCTAAAGACACTGATTGGGATAATGTTGTTATTTACATACTTTCATTTTGATAACGTATAAGAATTAAATTAAAGTTTTTCGTGCTTTGGGCGCAGGTGGGCGGCAATCTTCCGTAAGCCTAGAGCGTCCAGAGTATCCCCGCCCCTGAGCGTAGTCTACTGAATAGCTCGATAAGCGACTTGGAGGTTCCTTCCGGCCTGCAGTGAAGAACCACGTGTTAGCTTCGTATGTCACTAATGGTAACACGCCCTGCTTGAAGAGCTTCTTTAAGATTTTGAAGCCTACTATACAAGTGAAGTGTCTAAAAATTGGCCAAGTACTTGTCGGACCACGCACAGTAAATATATCACAAAAACTACACGACATAATTATCTTACTCAAACCAATTTTCGTTGAAAGTGTTTCCTAGATTATACCACCTTAATTTGTTTTCAGAATTATCCACCGCTTATTTGAAAAGATAGAAGAGGGAGGGGCACTCTTTTTATGCCTTTATAATCACATTTAGATATGTGTAGTCTAGTGGCTTAAATAAAATAGTTATTCTGAAACTGAAAATTATTATTTGAAGCGTGTGTATCGTTACATAGGCCCGACCACTTACCATCAGGTGCACGTTTTGCTCCTTTCTTTACGTAGTAATTATAAAAAAAAATTATTTCTGTTTTTAAATTGGTAATATAAGTCCTCAAGAGGGCTATTGCATACAGGAAAACGAAACGACGGATAGACAAAAATTTTAATTCCTTTCTTATTTGATAATATAACTAATTATAGTACGTTTTCTTATTATTAAAACCTGAAAAATAGGCACTTGCAACTTAGCACACGTAACAGAAGGAAATGCAGCAAGCAGTAACTTATGTATATAAGAAATTCGATTAAAATAAAAATAAATGAACATGAATTAGCAAAAATCTTATTTACTGTAAAATAAAACCAGGCGATGGGCAGCAGCATCATACTGGAACATCTGAATAAATCATCTGCGGTTGCCAATCCGCCTGCCAGGCGTGGCAACTATGGCAAAATTCTCCCTAAATGAGAGCTAGAAACTTTTGTGGCAATCTATGGAGGAGGCCTTTGTTCAGCAGTGGACTAGTAATAGGCTGAAATGATGATGATGATGATGAACTACTAAACATTCATTAATTAATCGGTAAATATTAATTACGAATAACAGAAACTTCGACTTAGACAGTCACTTGCACTCAAATTTGAACTCAAAGTTTACTCTCATCGCGCTCAAAGAAGTTTCACTTTATAAATCATTCGTCGTCATCGTCATTTCAGCCTATCACTAGTCTACCGCTGAACATAGACCTCTCCCACAGATTGCCACAAAGTTTGTAGCTCTCCTTTTCGAGGGGATTTGCAAACTGCAGTAAGCATAAAGTACCTCGATTTTAACTGGATGCTTTGCTGGGTTTAAGTGATTCGAGTCACCGAATTTGTTTTGAAATGATGCTTCACACTAAGATTTCTCCTATTCCCCTCGTACATGTTTACGAGCCACCCTTCATATCTGAAAGGGCTTCTGAAGCCAGGAAGAAACCACGCTGTTACGGGTTGGCGTACTTCACATGTTACCGCATTATTCTTTTTTACAGACATGTAGGAATAGGTAGTTTTTCTTCACCGCCGAGCACGTGATAAAGCACTAATTAAAAATGCAATTAACAATTTTAGTGTTGCCGGTAGCGGAGATAAAATTGTGATCACGCGCGTACGATATTTATGATAAAATAAACTATAAACCTCTTAAAACCTCAGAGCTTAATAAGTTTTAAACTAAAACATATTTTTGTTAGAAGCTTTAATTTGTGAGAACTATGTTCAGCTGTGGACTTCAAATGCCATATCAGGCTATAGCACTTGTCAAAACAAATCCAACGAGCCCAAACGAGTAGAAACGAGAGTAGTTCCTATGAACAACTTTCAGGTCCATCATCAGACCAGCTCTGTTGTACCATATTATTGCATTGTCACCGAAGCTACATAGGTATGGCAAATTTTAGCTCAATCAGACATCGGAAAGTAGGTCAAAGTAGTACAATATTTGTACCCGAAAGACACAAAGAAAGCAAGCTAAAAAAAATCTTGTAAAAATGAGTTTAGGTTTTATACTTCTACAACGGTGTCTTATTCACAATTAAAATCTCCGACTCGCTTAGTACACAGAGCTAGAGCCGGTTTGCTCATCCTGAGGCCGACGGTGGCTAGCACCCATATCGGTGGGCTTTCACTTAGCGAGTTGCAACTATAAAATTATTTATATCTCTCTTCAGTTTCTAAAGTAGTATTACAAATTCTCAAATCGTGGTGTGACAATCAGCGCACCTACGAGTACGTTAAGTCGCGAAACGAATTCCGGACAAAATCCATACTTATATTATAAATGCGAAGGTAACTCTCTATGTCCCTCTGACTGTTTGTTACCTTTTCACGGCTCAACCGTTGAACAGATCTTGATAAATTCGGCACTGAGATAGCTTGCTTCCTGGAGACGGACATATGATACTTTTTATTACAAAAAAGCAGAGTTCCCACCGTATTTTTAAGAAAACCTAAATCTAAGGCTTCAGCTACTTAAATATAAATATACAAATTACGGTCCACTGACCTGAATTTTCTTCACAATGCGAATATACTTCTAAAGCAATATTAAACCTACCGGTCTAAAAACTTATCTTAATAAGATATCCATGTAAGAGCGGTCAACGTAAGATCTACATATCTCGTCCTAGGTCTGAATCTCAACCGAAGCTAATATTTTTGTAAGAGACATGGTTTATTATCGGGTTATTTTAGTTATTATTACTTTAGTTCCGATTGTAGTTTCTTTTTTAATAAAGTGACGAAAGGAGCAAAACGTTCACCTGATAGTAAGTGAAACGTCTGCCCATAACAAATACTGTGTCACCTAGAGACATTAGTCTTAAATCTCATATGCCCAGTGAATACACCAGCTCTCAGTGCACTTCAGACCACAATACAGTAATGTTTGCACACAAATATTTCATGGCTGAATAACAGGCCCAGAAGTGGTACCTACCTAGACGGATTCCTGTACAGGAATCTTACCATCAGAGATTTTCCTGTGTCCCTGCCCCTTAATCTGAACCTTCCCTTCGGTATACTGATATATTCCAGCTATCCGCGCTATGATACTTTATGTGAAATATATGTAACGATATCTACTAAAATGTATATTCTTAACCGACAGGCTTAGCTTTTATGTAAAACTTTTTTGTTATTTTTACTTTTACCGAATGAAAGAAGCAGTTCATTCGGTCAAAGTAGAATTTGTGATGGTAAACAAAAGATGTGTTAGTGATTGAAATCGAAACTCATCCTCATAGTGAACTATCCTTATAACTAGAAATAAAAAAAACTAGAACAACTTACTTACTTACTAACTTAGGGAACACCGTAGGGATTATTTACTCCATTCATTGCTTTAAACGGCTCAAACCCACACACCACATCCATCTTTATGAACCTGCCAAATATCTCAATATCAGCTGTTAATGCCACGACGTAGAGACAATCGAAAACGATCCAAAGTATGACAAAATAAGAAAAAATAAGCGATGTATAATGAAATTTATGTAAGCATAAAAAAATTAAAAAGATACTGAAAAAATAATGAAGCTACGAGTATTTATGATACGAACTTTATCTATAGACCATCTCTTGGATATTGCTATCATCTTATTTATGACACCATTTTTTTTAAACAAAAACTATATTGTATATATTGGGTCATTACAGAATGAATGAATTACCGAAAAATCCCCTCAAAACGAGAGTTACAAACTTTTGTGGCAGTCTATGGGGGAGCCCTATGTTCAGCAGTGGACTAGTGATAGGCTGAATTACCGATAATTATCCCTTAAATCGTGATATATTCCAGGTTATTTCACAAATTTTCTTCTTAAATAATCTTTTTTTATTTATTCAAAAATTACGATAACAATATATTTCAGAAACCATAGAAAATGTCTGCCTTTTGTTATGCAACATTACCATAATACGCCGTGAAGAAAGTCACGGAAATTAGAAAAAAAGAAGTTAGACAAAGTACAAACAGAAATTGAGAATGCCTGTATCCAGCAGTAACACATTTAAGGGACTTTAAACTACTGATTAAAAGAAAGAATATCCTTGCTGCTGACAACCTCTTGATTTATTTTACTTCTATAATGTCTCGTACATGGTATGACGAAATGGCGCGAAAATTAACACGTCACTTCATGGTTAGCCCATTATAATAAAAATATATCGTACAATATTGAATGCTCAAATACAAATTTTACTTCCGACCTACCGAAAATGTCATTAAAATAAATTAAAGATTATTTATTAAATATAGACATAAAAATCGCAAGTTAACAAAAAATATGTTCTAGTAACATGTTAATTAAGAATCATTCACCTCCGAACGCTCTCAGAATTTAATTTGCGGAAAAACAAATTTTGCATCCATCATAAGAACGACCTCGTAGTTTTTTTAAATAGATTAACTTATAGATTAAGCGACATTTTAGAGTTCGTGTGGATATATTGCTATCTATAAAAATAGTATTATTAAACGTGGTACGATCCATAAAATTAGTTTTATTCACGTAAATAAATTAAATCATTATATAATGAAACTTTAGATAACGATTGATGTGTAGATTTATTCACAATAAAATTAAAAATCTTTCCATATTAAAAGCCCGTATTTTATAATTGGTTACTGAACTTAAGTACACATTAGAAATTTAACTATATTTAAGTACCTGTGAGTCAATTTTTTTCAATTTATTTTACATTCTCAAACTTAATTTACCATAAAAAATATAATTCTTATCAATTCAATACAATTAATTACGTCATCTCTACCGGATCATAGAACAATATCAAAATTACAAATTTAATAAATACAATCATCTATTTAATGGCGCATAGCCCACACAACGACACGATTTAGCAATTTAATCAGACGTGTCATAATAATTTAATGTTTATGTCAGTAATACGTGTGGTGGCAGAACGAGAATCTACTATCTTATCTCATACCGTAGGTGTTGTTAAAGTTGACGAAAATAAATGTCGGAAATATGACATGGCTTTCGACAAACGGCGGAATAACATCTCAATACCAGACGGTGACGGGAAACAGAGTGTAAGGTGTGAGGAGTCTGATACTGCGATCGCCAACCCAATTGTGGCGATTAAAGAAAATCCTTTCAACTTGGAAGAGCCCTTCGTCTTTCAGTGGATTGAAGCTGATGACATTTTGATGAAATCATAAATAGCTAATTCAAATATATCAAATCTACTTATTATTCTTGCTTTCCATAAATGATAAATGCATTATCATTTATAAGAAGTTAAAAAATATACGTTGATAATATTATATAAACTTGATAACGAACTTCTTCGTTCTATCATTAAAAAAAACGAAGGACAACGTGAAGTAACTATTGAGAGTGAAATCGAAAACATTTTAGATTTTATATATTATGGTTTCAGTTTCAGAATTAAAATGATTTGACCGTATAATTTCTGAATCACAGCTTCACAGCATTAACTTGTGGATTTAAATCTGTTACCCATTATTTTTGCACCGACTGTTTTGCACGACGGTCGCGCATTTGCATTAACGATTTCGTAAACTATCGTGCAGTTTGAGGGGCAGTTGGAAGCCTTACCTAATTTGATCCGATTAGGCCAAATAAAGCGTATCACGTCGCAACAAATGTATAGACGAATAATCTATAGAAAACTATTTGGTTTGCTAATTTTGCTACTTTAGATCGTGTGATGCATTAGCACTTTTTTACTGGTGACAGAATTCCAGTTACTCTACCGTCAAGCGGTAGAGTGCAAACATTACTGTGTTTAGGCCTTAAAGGCACTGTAAGCTTGTTTAATTATAACGTATATGAACAGTACACTGGTACCAGTCGGAACTTTGCAATTTAATACTATGATGGTGTCACAGCAATTTTCAAGAGCAGACGTTGTACTTACCGACAGATGATTTGCTCGTCTCGTCTAAAATACGAGTATAATGAGTATAACTTCAAACATATTTGTGTATCTTCGTATGTCAGTGTAATTGAAATATATATGATTGAAAGATCCTATAGATAGATAAAAACCAATCTCCACTACTGGATATTGGATAAATTCCATTTTTTCTTTTGCTGACATTTTTAATTTTTACTTTTTACCTTTTTACTAATTTGGTTATCATCACAAGTGGATTAACATTTTTAAGCTTTGCAACTTCATCATCGTCATTTTATGCCTATCACTAGTCCACTGCACAGAATAGGCCTCTGCCATAGATTGCCACAAAAGTTTGTATCTCTACTTTTGGGGGAATTTCGACATAGTTGCCACGCTTAGCAGTAGGGTCGGCAACCGACAATTTGTTTATGCAGATGTTCCAGAAAGATGCTGCTGTCCATCTTCTGGTTTTAATTTACCTCTCTCGAGTTTTACGACATCCACGGGTCGTGACGGGGTGGACGATTCTCTTAAGCCGCTACCGCACGGCTTTACTTCGGATACAAATAGAAAATACCGAAAAGATAGTAGAAATCTGCCGTATATTTTTAGAGCGTATGAATGTTTTAATTGATAGACATAATATTAGTAGGTCAGGTCAGTCTCAGTTCACTGCTTATTTTCAAAGATACAAAAAACTTAAAAAATTGACATATACGTTCCTATTTTTTTTCTTTAACTAATTAAAAAAAAGCAAACACTTCTCCGGTATCGTCAGTATGTTTTACAGACATACATTTCACTTGCGCAACACAACCAGTAAGAAAGAGGGAGGCTCTTACATTACCTCAAATACATATTTATTATTTTGTGTATAATAAAAAACACACAGTTATTATTTTAATCCATAATAATTTAAATAAATCAACATCCATAAAGCATGCTTATAACCGCAAACAAAAAAAAACCTATTCAGCCAGTATTGACACACAGACAATCATGTCATTTATCGTCTTGAACAAAAGCATAACGTAATTAGTGCCACTGAGTATCAATCAATAGCTGAGCCCGCCGATCTAAACTGCGACTAGGGTTGCAAGATCGTAAAACCAAAAATCGAAACAGACTGCCGACCAGAAACCGGACTTTTGGGTAAAATTGAATAAAAAGACGGGACACGTCAACTTATTAAGGATTTGTGTCTAAGTTTCAAAAAGATAAGCATTATTGTATGTAAATCCAGGCTCTTTTTTGAATTTCTAATGAAATAACAACAAAACATAATGAATCTGTCTTCTTTACTACACAATTGAAAAAAATCCGAATGACTGATAAAATGTAAAAAGCCTAAAAACCGGACAGGCTGGACACAGTCTAATTTGGTCGGACCCGCATACCAGCCCAAGCCTAAGTATAACCCTAACTGCGACTGATATGGTGGACTAGCAAAATTTTGGGATTGTCCGACACCATTACATTTATTCTCTGTTATCATTACATTAAATATTAATGAATTGCTGAGCTAGTTATTCTACCGTCAAACAGTAGTATTCAACCATTACTGTGTTGCGATCTAAAGGGCACTGATAGCTAATGTAATGTGCGATTTAAGAATCGATGTCTCTGGGTGATGAGCGCAGTATAGTATCACACACAAGTTCTGCGTGACAGTATTTGTTAACTGCAGACATTGACTTGCCATCAGGTGAACGGTTTGCTCGTCCCGTCACTTTCTTTCATAAAAAAATTATTCAATGCGACAGACAGGGAAATGGGTGGCCATCGAACCTACATATTAACATATTTTAAAATCGCAACATTTATCACGTTTTCTCAGCGATAACAATTTGTGTGATCAAGCCGTGTGTTGGCGGCTTAAAAGAATCTACCATCCCATCTCATCCCATGGGTGTCGTAAAAGTCGCCAGAGGTAAAATAGAAATTAGGAGATGGGCAGCAGCATCTTCCTGGAACATCTGAATAAATAAACTGCAGCAACTATGGCAAAATCAATCCAAATGGAGAGCTACAAACTTTTGTGGCAATCTATGGGGGAGGTCTATGTTCAGCAGTGGACTAGTGATAGGCTAAAATGATGATTATGACGAATTTATAAAGTACCATTAAACTTTTTAAAATCTGTTTTTAATCTATAAAACCATAACTTTCATAGACACGAGTAAAATTGTGTGTTGCATGCTTTTTTTACAATACACCGGCGGTTCCGACCGGTTCTCAATGATATCAATTAAATGGCCAGTCACACTTTACAAGATCTATCGTTTCATATGTGGCGCACGTTCCAATTAGGCGTTATATTGCTATGTAATACTTAATACGCGTGTCTTTATGTCTGTCTGTGAGATAGCACGCGAACCGATCGGGTCGTATATGGAATTATGCCGTGACCGGAGAGCTGAGGTGCGGACACACAGCCGGAGTTACTTTTAGCCTAAAGAATGTCTGCTATTATATTATAGGTATTTAGGAGTTGAAACTCAAAAAGTATACAATACAGCTTCTCGTCATGATCATCACCATCATCATCATCATCAGTAGTCGTTGGTTGCTTTTTTTATTTAAGGTGATAGCCTCACACTAGTATTTCACTTGTATATAGAGTGCGTTTTACAAACATAAATATCACATACAACACAACCAGACTTGCGACGTAGAAGTAAGGTACTATGACCACTAGGCCACTCGGTCGGCCGATCGAATTAGCGATCGTAGTAATAGAACCTCATACCTTAGACGCTACTGCTCTTCACCGATTCGTATATTTTACGTCTGTCAGATCTTCATCTGTCGCAGGCTAATTGATAAGGTGGGGTGATGAATTACGCCTAACCACCACCCTTAAACAGCCTGTTCTTAAAAAATGTATATACTATTGACGACCGCGTGGTCTAGTGATCAGATGATCTGATTTCGACGCCGCGGGTCTTGGGTAATATCCCAGCCTTAGCCAACATTTTTGCAAAAATACAAATACTTGGTTTTAAGATCTGATCGTGTTGTTGATTATCCTCTTGTCTCTGACTGCACCCTAGCCTAACTCCGATCTCATCGCATGAGCGTTACATCGGGTAGGTTACGAGTGAGTGCCTCAGGTTTTGCACGTACAGTAGATAAACTATAATATCTCCGGCGCAGTTGATATCTTGCGACATTATTCGGAAGTTGTCACCGTGGTCGTAAATGGGCAGTAATCATAATCTTTTAAAAAACATTTTAAGAACAAAACTCACGAGATTTTAGTGTGGCAAGCCGCCATTACAGAAAAAAAATCGGTAATGTTGACGTAAAATATGGGACATTCGCATTGTACTATTTTGTTACCAAATGTCTAAGAAGTAAAACTATTTTTTTATGGAAATCTATCCAGTAGTTTTTGCGTAATACGCGCACAACCGCAGTCCTCTATAACTTAAAAAAAGTAAAGTAAAGTTTCAGCCTATAAATGTCCCACTGCTGAGCACAGGCGTCCTCTCATTTCTGAGAGGGTTTCGGAGTTAGGAAGAATCCGCCACGCTGTTCCAATGCGGGTCGGCTGACTGCACATGTCTTCGAAATATTTTTTATTTCTCAGACATGCAGGTTTCCTCACGATGCTTTCCTTCACCGCCGAGCACGTGGTAAATCAGCACTTAAATTTGCAATTAACAATTATAGTGGTGCCGGCACCGGGAATAGAACCCAGGTCGCTCGCTTACTATGAAATTTAAAGCGAGCGCCTAGCCCCTGAGCTACCTCTATAACTTAATCTATATAAATTAAATTTTATCTTTGAATTATTTTATTTTTCGATTTGGAGTTCAGCGCTTCGGTGCAACATAAGTTATCCTAAATTAATATTTATCGATTAATTAATATTGTATATATACTGAGCAATTACTTAACAGTGAGTAATATTTTTGTTAATTCATGTGTGTTTTTTATTTTAATCAAATTTCTTATATGTATAATTTTCACTTACGTCAAGCGTCTTTTCTTTTAATAAGGAGACTCTGTTTTGGCTTTAAAATTAATAAGAATACTGTTTCATTTCTAACATCGTGAATCAAGATGCTGGAGCCTATCCAGTTATTGAACAGTATCAAGTACACATTTTTCACGACTTTCCAAAACAGTAAATTTTTATATTTTTACAACTTCAACTTCACTAAGGTTTCTCCTATACCGCGGGTGTATCGCAAAATTTCACAAACCCAGCCATACACATATATTTTCTTGCCGGAATCGGACCCGCGACCCACGTGCAGCCAATCAGCTAGCCCGACCGATTATGTCAACATTTTGTTTCAGGAAGTATTATGTCAGGCTTGGCAACCGCAGTTTATTTATTCAGATGTTCAAGAAAAACGCTGCTGGCCATCTCCTGGTTTTCATTCCCCCTCTGTCTGAATGAGATGGGGTTGTAGATTCTCTTAAGTCACTACACATAGCGATTTTCTATATTTCATTAGGATACACTAACCCATAATAGTTGCAGTGTCACTCAGAACCCTGTGTTAGAAAGTTTTGTGTAAACACTGCACTCGACATTACGAGTCATCGCTTCACACGATACACTCGCGTTTCAGCGGTGAGAACCGCGAGTTTCCGATACACCAAGTCGACAGCCCGAAAGGAGGTCCGAACCTTTCTCGGACGGTCAATAAAGGTCTTATATTCGAAAGAATAAAAAGAATATCGCACGACACCCGTGAAGCGCGAGAGTGACATGACCGTATGATGATAATATTAACTTTATTTATGTATTTATGTAGGGTACGTTCGTCTTACCCAACCAAAAACAAGCTCAGTTGTCCGATGAAGCTGTAAACGCCAAGAATACAATATGCGACATCAATTCTGAAATTTCATATGCCCAGTAATTTCACTAGCTACTGTGCCCTAAAAACCGGAACACAGTAATGCTTACACATTATGGCATGACGACTGAACGACTGACACTGCGGTGGCACCTACCTAGTAGGATTCCTGCACAGGAATTCTATTACAAGCAAAAATTTTAAAGCATATTTCATCATTCCATCCGTCGAAAAACTGAAATCGAACAGTGTGTCAGCGGCCGAAAGACACCGTTCTTACGACATCAAACCGTGTTGATTGCTATCGATCTATAGATTCGTCACAAAGGCTAAAATGTATTCCATATAACAACAAAATTATACGTATTCGTTATACATATCAAAATAACAGCGCGCAGTATTCACCGGCCGCTTTTACATCGCCTCGAAAATCCGGGTTTAATGTTTTATTGGATCCTTTAATGATTACTTTAACGACGCTTCAACAAATTCCTGGCTGGGAGTAAGCGTGTTTTCGACGAGTTTTTATTAGTATCGTGTGTTATCGGCCATCTTTAAGTTCTGATATATTTCCTTATTAGACAAGCCTATTGCAAGAGTCAACCTATTTTCATAATGGAATAATTGAATTTGCATAGCTCTTTTTTTTGGAAGAAAGCGACGAGACAAGCAAATCGTTTAACTGATGGTAAGTGCAACATATGCCCATATCTGTGTGGCCACTACACCACACTGCTCTCGTCATCCAGAGACATCATTCTTTAAGTTTTTTTTTATTGCATAAAGTGATAAAACGAGCAAAACGTTCACCTGATGGTAAGTGCAACGTCTGCCCATAACAAATGCTGTGCCACCCATAAAATTTCTGTGTGACACTAAACTGTGCCCATCACCCCGAGACATAGGTTCTTAAGTACCTATGCGGACTCCTGCATAGGAATCCTACCACCAGTAAAAAGTCAAAGTTAAAAAGTTAGAGTCTCATATGCCCAGTAATTACACTACCTTTGTTTACACAATACTGCTTCACGTTAGAATTACACTACCTAGACGGAATCCTCCATAGGAACCCTACCACAAGTAATCGGAACCAAATTAATAATAATTAATAACAAATTTTACACCTGAGTTTTCCCGTGACCAAAGGCGTTGCAAAGCGTGTCAGGAGTTTTAATCAAACGCGATAAAATACGTAAATATAGTTTTATTCAATGTGCATACGCGTAAATATAAGAAATCATTATCTGTTTATAAATGTTACGAAACGAGTAGGCATCAGATTCAATATCTAGATTCAATATAGGTTCGTTGACATCCCTGAACAGAACATGAAATGTTTCATGTCTAATAATTGAATCTCTAGTTCTTCTCACTGCTATACGAAACTCAGAAGAAACATTTACGTAGTACTTTTGAGTACCATTATTTCAAAATACATTCGTCCTTCCGTCCCTCTGAGATTAAGCCCAGTGATAACACTAGCTTTCAGTGCCCTTTAGACCGAGACCCTGTGGTAATATCTATCAAGGCGGATTCCTGCATAGGAATCCTACCACCTGTAGAAATAATATAGTATAAAATTAAACAATTTGTCACACTATACCGGCAACTGCCGCTTAACTGCCGACTAAGGGAATAAATAATCCTGAAAATTATTTACATTATTTCATTCAGAATCTGATACGGTATCAGAAACGATCAAATCACAGTATAATCAAACTAGAAAATCAATCATTTGTGTTTCAAAAAATTGGCCTCGGCTGGAACTTGAACCCATTCAATCACGCAACGCTGACCAGTGAGAAACGCGGTCACATTAGAAGATTAACTCAACGCGAACTATCAAATACCGCTTGTATCAAAATGAGCGCATATTTTTCCTTTAAAAACTCATCTCATCATCATCATCATTTCAGCCTACCTTAGTCCTCTGTTGAACTTAGACCTCCCCCATAGATTGCCACAAAACAAGGTCCTGAGCCAACTGCATCGACTTTACGCAAAATCGTCCAGGCCGACGATCATCATCTAGTGAGGGGGCGCCCTACACTGCGTTTGCCGGTACGAGGTTGCCAATCTAGAACCTTTCTTCCCCATCGGTTATCGGTTCTACAAGCTATATGGCCGGCCCATTGCAACTTCAACTTTACTTTAGTTCTGCTCCGGATATCATCGTTACGGATTTTATCACACAGAGAAACTCCAAGCATAGCCGTTTAACCTTCCCCCGAGATCTAAAACTAAAACTCACGTATTTCTATCTATACTATCTATTTATCACTAAATGATTTAGTCTACGCACGTGATATTTATATTCCAATAAAATTAATAATTGATTTAGAGACGATGTAAATAGAATTGAACGTGCCCTTGTTGCTTACAATTTCAAATGTCCATTTCGTACTACAATACGCATTTTTTAGTTAGACGATGAAAGACGCTCACATACTTGGAATCATCCATGCGTCAGAAGGTGCAACTTGTACAACATCCAAATATAGATCTTATTTCGGTCAATTTAGGAGCAAAGTTAACTGCATAAGTATTTTTGCAATTACCCATGACGTACAATGTAATGAAATAATTCATGTTACAAACAACCGACTTTCGAACGCAATGTTATGAAGTGTTCCGTGAAACTATTAGCTATTGGAATTGACATGTGCATTTACTAAATAAATAGCTTTTTGAACGCACTATCTTACTACTAACTATTTGATGTATAATCTATAACGCATAAATAAAGGGTCATAAATAAAAGCTTATATCGTTGGAACGAATTTTAATACTATCGCAATGCACATAATTCTGCCGTCAAGCGTGTATTAGCACCACAGTGTTCCGGTTTTAAGGTCACAGTAACTAGTGTGAGACTTACGGACTGATGTCTTAGGGTGACGGGCGCAGTGTGATGTCACACAGAAATATTCTGGGTGTCATAGCATTTGTTATGGGCAGACGTTGTACTTACCATCAAGTACGTTTTACTCGTTTCGTCACTTTATCCAATAAAAAAAATCTGAGAGGCTCAATACTATTTTGTTTATTCCGACAGCATACGAGTAAATAGCATCAATATAGTTATAGCCAATCGTTATCTCTTTCTGTTAAACCAAAAACTTGTATGTAACATAGTTTTTAAAGACTACGTGGTCAGAATATCTGACTTTTACAATGTTGGCCCTGGATTTGAATCCCAGAGGGCGCTTATATTTGTGCAGAAACACAAGTTGCCGATATTCGGGTCTGGTGTGGTCGTTTCGTAGCTCATGTGGAAATTAAGTCTGTGAAACGCAACGGGCGGTTTACAAGTGCAGAGTAAGACTTATTTCCACATACATATCTTTGTCCTCTATATAATGATCTGTTTTATAATACACTTTAAATGTCAATGTCTCTCGTCACTTTATTTCTTCAGTAATCGTTATTCCTAGGAATTTCACTAGCTCCAGAGCCCTTCGAACTGGAGCACAGTAATTATTTCACTGTTGCAACAGAATAATAGCCACTACGGTAGTACTTAATAGGTACGAAAGAAGTAGGTATTAAGTAAAGTAACAGCCTATATTGTCTCACTACTGAGCACAGTCCTCCTCTCATTTTTGAGAGGGCTTTGAAGCCGTAAAGAATCCATCACACTCCTCCAACATGTCTTTGAAATATTTTTAATACTCGGACATGCAGGTTTCCTCACGTTGTTTTTCTTCACCGCTGGCCGGTACAGGGGATTGAACTCAGGTCACTAGCGTACTATAAAATATAAGACGAGCGCCCAGACCGTGAGCTACCACGGCTCACACTAGATGAGTACTACAGCAGAACAGTCCTACCACCTGAAAATTTTGTAATAAATGATCGGCAATAATTCGAGATCTTTGACAAAGTTTATCTATCTAGACCACAAAGTCTAGAGACTGAACCGTCTAGTTAGATATTTACAGTTTTAACACGCTTCGCTTCTTTAATTTCACGCACCATCCAATTTGGCCCAGATTACCAAATAAGGTATCGTCCCTTCAAGACCCTAAAACTGGCTGTTTTCTGCAGGAATGGCAAAGTGTTACACAACAAAATTAATGTGGAACGAGTTATCGCCTGCCGTTACGCTCGCTCGCTCTTTGGACACAAAAATTCCACTGAGACATTCCATTGCCTTTAATTAAATCCCACGAAATATATTTTGTAAGCAAACACAAGCTACAAAGAAAATTATTGCAAGAATGGTACTCGTAGCGAAGCTACATAGCGAGCTATTGATTCTTATTACAAATCTCAACTTGAGACAAAGTTTAGTCAAGGCAAAAACTAAGAGGTATCGTGTGTTATGTCTATTTTGGTGCCGCTCAAGCTGAATATATACGAACATTCTTATTGTGATAGAGCCAGCATTGGACACAGAAAATTGCGGACAAGTGAGGTAATAACCTTTCGCTGAATACAGTACAATACAATTCGTTGTTCAAATGCTAACGCGGCCAAAGGTGGTAAACACCAAGTTCATCTAAATTGTATATGTTAATTATCTAATATAAAGAAATATATTTAAAATATTAGCCTGTGCAGACTTTAACAAATTAAAAAACTGTTTTGCATACCATATGAATTAACATAAGGTCATAATTATTCATTCCATTCTAATTGTGGTACAAAAAAATAGTTTAACGTATGGTACTGCGACCTATTTGCGAATATATTTTCATACTAACGACCAGCCCCGGCTTCTACCGGGTGCAATATACCAATGAAGAAAATGTGAAGTGCGTGTTTGACAGCAGAACTGTCAAACGGAATGTCACTTTTTCATTTAAATTTCAATACCAAAATACCATCTAAATTTCTGACTTTCACGCTGGATTTTTCATTTTTTTTATTATTTGATAAAGTAACGTGACGAGCAAAACGTTCACCTGAACTGGTAAGTGCAACGTAACAGATGCTGTGTTACTCAAAATATTTCTGTGAAGCACCACACTGCGCCCGTCACCTTGAGACATTCGTTTTAAGTCTCATATACCCAGTGATTTACGCTAGCTCTCAGTGCTCTTCAGACCGAAACACAGTAATGTTTGCACACTGCTGCTTCAGGGCTGCAACTAGCGCTGGGGTGGTACCTTCCTAGTCGGATTCCTGCATAGGAATCATACCACCTGTTCCCTTATTCGACTTTTGCAACAAGCACTGGATGAGAAAGGGAGGTATAAATCTACCTGATCGGATATCTATTTGTGTACTTATGCCGCATCAAAACACTTTTCTAAAGAGAGAGCCTGCGCCCAGGGATGGGACGAAAACATAACCATAATATTATACATAATTATTACATGAATTTAGTGAAATAATAAGACTTTGAGCCGTGGTAGCTCAACGGCCGGCTCGCTTTAAATTTCATAGTACGCGAGTCACCTGAGTTTGATTCCCGGTGCCGGCACCTCTGAAATTGTTCTACAATTTTAGGTGCTTATTAGCCACGTGCTCAGCGGTGAGTGCTTAATTGAAACCTGCATGTCGGTCAAATAAAAATATTTCGACGACATATGAAGTCCGCTAATCCGCATTGGAGCAGCGTGGCG
This sequence comes from Luehdorfia chinensis, assembly GCA_019845155.1. Taxonomy (NCBI): domain Eukaryota; kingdom Metazoa; phylum Arthropoda; class Insecta; order Lepidoptera; family Papilionidae; genus Luehdorfia; species Luehdorfia chinensis. The sequence continues at coordinate 2,423,390 of JAHVAK010000612.1, forward strand.
GACACTGGCGGACACTTCCCGGCTCCAAAACCCTCTCAGAAATGAGAGGAGGCCTGTGCTCAGCTGTGGGATATTTATAGGCTATTACTTTTCGCTTTGGTCACAGTCGGGAATGCAAAATTACGTAACGAAAGCTCACCGCTGTATCGGCGACATTAAAATTCGCTGTCTAACCGTTAATGTTAACATAGTGTTTTATCGTGGTAACTTCACTACGAACTACGCTTACAACAAGTCATTGCATTTTATATTTAAAAGAACTTTCTGGTTGCAGTGTAAAGGATCCGAAGATACCAACGTGCTCTGTAGGTGATGGAAGATATAACGGAATAATTAAATCAGAATGTTTTGAAACAGGAAATAGAGAGAGAAGGAAAGAAAGAAAGCGGGTGATTTTTCTAACAATATTGCTGAGGAAAAGTCGCAGCACTTACACATTAGTTATTTAAATTTTTAAAAAAAATATAATCATCCGATGCAATCTATAGCTAAGTATGCTACAACAAATGAGTGTTTCCCTCGGTATATTAATAAAATAGAGTAACAAACATGTCTCATTCTCGCCGGCCCCACGAAATTTCTTTCTTGTTGCGACGTGCGGTACAACCGCATCTGCATGATAATCAGCAATGAATATTGCGGATACAGATGTCCACATCCATGCGGAAGTTCCGCAATTGCGGATGCGGAAGCGAATATTCGCAACACCCCTGGTATAGTTACGTATATCTATAAAAGTTAAGCTACCTTTAAAACCTATAAGTGTCTTACTGAGGAGCATCGGCCTTCTCTCACTTATGTATATTTTCTATTAAATTTCTTCCATGTACAAATAAATATGAAATGCATATGTAATTTTTCTGTTAGAAAATAACGAATATAACTTAGAAACAACTACTAAAGCTTACGCCATTTTTTTGAAGATCGTTGTAAAATCTTCGTCATGTTTCTTAAATACTATAGAGTATAATAGTAATCATTTCTGGACACTCAGGTTAGCATACTACTGGTTGTAAGATTCCTATGCAGGAGTCCGTCTAGGTATGTACCACCCCAGGGCCAGTTATTCTACCGTGAAGCAGTAGTGTGCAAACATTACTGTGTTTGAAGGGCACTGTGAGCTAGCGTAATCACACACACTTAAGAACCTATGTCTCAGAATGATGGGCACAGTGTAGTGTCACACAGAAATTTTCTGGGTGGCACAGCATTTGTTATGGGCAGACGTTGCACTTACCATCAGGTGAACGTTTTGCTCGTTTCATCACTTTATGCAATAAAAAAAAATCATTCATTCATTGCCATTAATTCATTGCCACGCCCGATAGGGTGAATGAAATTTATAATTTAATTTCATGTAAAGCAATCTAAATAAATAAAAAAATAAACTGCATATGGAACGTATTTTAATGTCCATGCTACTAACCTTTGCCATTTATTAATAAAATATCATGACTCCAACTGTGCAATCATTTTAAATTAATTTTCAACGACGCCGCTTTTATGGAACTATAAGCCGTATCTAAAATTCAACACTTCCTTGATGACTAGTGAAATTAAAGCAATAATATTTGTTATTGCTTTACACATAATACTATAGTTTCAACGTAAAAATCTTTTTTTCCTATTTATGGCTACAGTCGTAAACTTTCTGCCAGTGTCAAAGCTACATAGGTAAAAAGATATAATTAATTTTTTTTATAAAACAAAATGGTGCCTCATACGGTTTTGTCATGCGTTTAACAGACATAAATTACACATGCAAAACACAACCAGAACCGAAAACCAACAATTTGAATTTTGCACAAATGTTGGCTTCGGTTGAGATTCGAAACCAGGAGCCGCGCCATAGAAGTTATGTACTCTGACCACTAGGCCATCTACACGGTCATATATAAAAATATACAAAAAAGAAATAAATTAAAATAAAATATTTAACAAACACGGCAATCGAAAATCATTTACTTATATTTTTTTTGAGCCTATAGCAATATAAATTTCAGTTGTCGTGTGTTTTATTTAAAATTTACCACCGGTATGCAATGATATTTATCTGACGGAGAAGCAACAGGCGCTAGAAATTTCGCCGGTTTACTAATGAATGTAATTACAAATTAAAACTAGAATTAATTGCAGTACCTTCTTAGAAGCACTAGTAATATTTGCTTAGTAATTAGTGACATAAAATGTATTTCGAATCACTTACAGAAGGAGGTATTGACTTGTTGCAGATGCGAGCGCGGTTCGTACGCTGCGACCATCGTGGCCGCAAAACCCAGACATTTTATTAGCAACTTTAATGAATAGACGTGTTTCCCGCGGTATTTTAATTAAACATCAGGGCAAAGAGCTTCGTTCTCCAGTAATCGAGTATGCTTTTTGAAAGTGAAAAGTTGCGTATGGAGCACCTTTTCAGATTGCTGCGTCTAATAACTTTCACGTTAAATTATAACTGACAACTGTAATTAGCGGCGGATAAATTAAATTTTGGTGAATAAAATATTTTAAATTTTGCCCGGTGTTGCCAACAATTTTTTGAATTGCAATTTTAATTGCTAATTTACCGCTGACTGGTAGGTGAACGTAAAACACCGTGAAGAAATTTGTCTGAAAAATTTAAAATATTTCGAGGACATGTGTATAGTCAAAGGACGCGTGAAAGCTTTTTATACTGTTACTTGGTTTGTTGTAAGTTTGGGAAATAAAATGGTCTCATAATTAACAGTTAATTAACACAAACAAATAAGTATGATACAACATCATTAGTAGATTATTGTTTAAACATATTTTACCGTTTCTTTTTCGGATTTCTCTATCGTGGGTGCGTTTTACATAAATCCCACATGTACCTGACCCTGGATTTTCGACCGCGGCCACAATTTCAAATACTATCATAAGGTATCAACTGCGCAAGAGATATTATATATACAATCACCTTTTTCCATTAGTAGTAGGCAGAGACCACATCCGTAGCCCACTTTTGCCCCTGCGGGAAACGAAACATGGCGGTTGCCCAACAACGTCGTCGCTATTTTGGTATTAGTCAAGGAATTCTTACTTTTCATTGTGTTCCAACGAGCAGTACAGTGACAGCGTTGGTATGATGTTATTCTGCACGAATAAAGGCTGTCCGTACAATACCTCGGTAGGTAAGAGGTATGTGCTATTCTACTCTGCCGGCCACATATCGAAGATATAATAGCGCCACAAGTATTCTCGCAAACACAGATGCACTCACTCCTCCTTACGTAGCCGCACTCTATGTAACGCATATATGCGATAGGATCGGCAAAGGGCCACGATATAGTGTCAGAGACATCGCCATTTGACGACCGCGTGGCAAAGTGTTCAGAATACTTGACTTCAATTCCCACCGGGACCAACATTTGTGGAAAAGCACAAAGTGTTGATTACCAGCGTAACTATACCGCGGAGGCCGGGGCCAATTCCTCGGATTGGGCCCTGTCTCAATCTAAGGAAACTCAACCAGGTGGTAGTTTATTTTTAAAAAATCAATACGCAAAATACTTTGTACCAACACTATTAAAATTATTGTGCGAGTATTTCGTAGATGTTTTAGTGACTTAATTTAAAGAGAATTTTAGTCCAAATTTAAATTATTAAAAAATATTCAAACATACTTCAATTCAAATTTCAAGCCATGGAATGTCCAACAGCTAAGTTAAGTAACAACTAACCGGGGGGCCTCGTCCGTCGGTGGCCAATTGTTACGCCTATGGTGTTAGTTTTTGGGTCTGGTTGTGTTGTGCATGGGAAATATATTTCTGCAAAATGCGCATTCAAGAGAAACCCTACTGTGAGGCATCATTCCTTAAAGAGGAAATAAAAAGACATGGCGACAATCACAACACAACCGGACCCTAAACCCAACTAATTGTGTTTTTCTACTGGCTGTGAAACAGAGACAACTGCAGGTCATACAAAGTTTTGATGCGTGTGAGAATCAAACCCTACGACAGCCAACAGAAGCCAATCGCTCAGCCACTGCGCCCACCGAACCGACATTCTATTTTTGCATTATCAACAAATGTGCGTTAATATCGCTGCATCATGTCAGAGGTCGTGTAATAGCATAAAATTATTACATAGGTGCGTCTACGTAATGGGACACTCTACTTGTCATTACTAACTAAATGTCAAATAAGACAAATGTAAGACTAATAGAACTACTTGTTACTTAACTCGTGGACACCGCAAAATGATACGGCTGGTACCAGTATAGAAGATCTTCTATACATTAATACGTGAAGAGAAAACTTTGTACACCTTTTTAAGCATATTGCGCGAAAAGAAGAGTGTGAGTTTATATACATAGTTAAAGTTTGTATGGAGAAGAAGCGAAAAATGTAAATAAAATTTAGCTTTTTCATTGTACAATATGTGTTACAAATACATTAAATTTAATAAAATGAAACATTTATTATTTACTTTAATACTGACAATGTCAAACACGTAAAAGTCTGCCGTTTGTTTACGTTCATAATGCCAATATCAAACACATAACAGAGTGTGGTCAAACTATCGCACAGAGTAGAGATTATCGCCATAGAATTTTTAAATTTTGCTAACAAATAATTATATTAATTCGTATATTCGCGTAAATCCTTTAATTGATTTTTATGAGCCAGAGCCAGAGCCGTGATAACCAAGTCGTTCACTTGATTTTTTTTTATTTGATAAACTGACGAAACGGGCAAAACGTTCACCTGATGGTAAGTGCAACGGCAGCCCATAATAAATGCTGTGTCACTCAGAACATTTCTTTGTGACACCACACTGCGCCCTGACAGGGTGACCCCTGAGACATGACTTCTTATGTCTCATATGCCCAGTGTAGTACCCTTCAAACCGAAACACAGAAATGTTTACACACTACTGCTTCACGGCAGAATAACTGGCCCTGAGGTGGTACCTACCTTAAACTTGAACACTTAATTTTCAAGAGATAACTTGGCAGACCATCTTATAACCATACAACCTGTGCCCCGCGGTTTAACTCGCGTAAAATAAGCCGACCACATGATTGCGCCGTACGGCATAGTACCCCGCTGCCCTGCAGTTCGGCGTTCTCGGTAAAATTCGGGTCTCAGCGTGCGGCTCTTTAAGAATATAACATGATGTTTTATAATTTATAACATTTTTTAATAAGCGGGCTATGTAATGAAACCAATATTTTTTAAATGGGATAAGTATTTCCGTAGATTAGCGCGTTCAAACATACAAACTATCCGGCTTTATTATACAAAGGTTTTATCTTCCGTTTTATAAACGGGTACACCCGCTATTTCTTAGGAATTCAAAAAACATCCTCGACCAATTACGGTGCGCAATAAAATAATTGATACTAGACGGACGTTCAGTTTGGCGTGCCTATAGACGGAAGATACAACGAGGACCGCTTTCTTGGGGTCCCGTCGCCCATTAATTACCGGTTGACGCGTCGCATGACGCGGCCCGTAGAAAGCTCGACCCCGGGTCAGATAGGACGGAACCCGCTCTAGTGTATCAGCACGTTATATTTGCTCGCGCTCGTAGGAGCGGATTGGTTTCGTATTATAGACAAATATGTTGAGATCCTCGTACGAACATTTGCAGATGATAATTTTATTAAGAACTATCTGAAGTCCGCGTGGATATTAGATTTTTAAATATGTCGTGAAAACTATTTGATTTTCCGGGATAAAAAGTATCCTATGTCTGTTTCCAGGATGCAATATATCTCTGTACCAAATTTCGTCAAGGTCGCTTCAGCGGTTCAATTGTGAAAAGGTAACAAACAGACAGAGTTACTTTTGCATTTTCGATTATGACTGACAAAAATACTGACGATGGTCCTGGGTTCGAATCCCAGTCGGAACAACCATTTGTGCAAAAACACAAATTGTTGGTTGTCGGGTCTGGTTGGGTTATGTTTGTCCCCGTACCTCTGACACTGCAACCTAGCCTACCTCCGATCTTATTGCGAAAGTATCTCTATTTTTGCGCGCAGTTGTGGCACTAGAATATCTCCTGCACAGTTCATTCCGTTAGTTTTCGCAAGTAGTGGTTGGACTATCGGCCAGGAGGACATAACAACAACAGCGCATGTGCGAAGGTAAAAGAATCAGAGTGAGGCTCATTTAGCGGCACAGGCGTAGGCTTCAATATAGTTCACATATTCTTTTTTTCATTGGAGTAAACATACGCCATAAGAATCCTCTACCCAGTTATATAGAGATCAGTGCCGCAAACACTCATATGTAAGCACTTGCTGTGCTGGCGGTTTCGCCCTCGTGAAATAAGCCTACACTTCCATATGATTATCTGACGCCGTACTACATGGTATCTAGCTGACCTGTGCATTCATAGTTACATACCCTTCTCGGTAATAGTCTGTTCTCAGCATGCGGCTCTATACAGGCCTGTATTGTAAAATTTATAACTTATAACTTTCCTCAATGAACGTGCTATCTAATGCAAAAATATTTTTTATATCGGATCAGTATTTGCTATCTCAGCAATTAAACATACAAACTCTTACACTCAGCTTTATTAAAGTAGTAAGACGAGCTGATGCCCGCGATTTCGTCCGCGTGGATTAAGGTTTATTGAATATCCCATGGAAACAAATTATTTTCCGGGATAGAAAGTATCCTATGTCCGTCTCCAGGATGCAAATTATCTCTGCGCCAATTTTCGTCAAGATCGGTTCAGCGGTGGACCCGTGCACAGGTAACCAACAGACAGTGGGACAGAGAGAGTTACTTTCACAGTAATAATATTATTATGGATAAGATACACGACGATATAAACGAAAGACCCTTTTATTCAGTGTGTAGTGTGAAACACAATTCAGAGCACAAAACCTATATTTACTGTGCACAAATGATTGCTTGAAGAATTCCTGGGAACTCATTAAGTCAGCAAGCAGATATGAAGCACAAGATGTCTGTAAAACCACCTTTTGAATTAGTAATATTAATTTCTCGTCCACAGTTGCAGATTCGCTCCACTTTTTCGTTTCAGAAAATTCAAATATCAAAGACTTCTGCTTTTGAGGGAAGTTTATCCGACAACTATATCGCTAGCATAATATCTTTAAATAAACACTTGAAAAGATATTTCAAATTTAATTTGTATTCCACCATCAAAAACGGAAACAAAAAACAACTAAGTTGAAATAACGTAAGTGTGCAAGTAATTTAGTCAAAATAATAATATTATACGCAATATGTAACGAAAAGATCGATACGATAAACGATCTACAAGGAAATGAAATTATGCAATTTAAACAAGGAACGGAATTAACAACATTTGCGTGATGCGCCTGCGGTTAGAGGTATAACACCACTTGATCAACCGAATGGATTAAATTTAGTAAAAATAATCGATTTTAAAATGAGAACCGTGTGTATAATAACCCTAAACGAACGATTGTCCCAACTCTTACACACAAAGAATGTTGGTAGTTATTCACGTATATTAACTTACCAATACACGACAAAATCGGTCATATTTTAGAGGGTAAATTAAAAAAACTTAACCAAACGAACACCGAACATTCAAAGTTCAAAGTAATTTCAAATCGATAAAGTAAGATCGATTTAAAAAACATTCCCTGCCATATAGCACTCATTACGGACGCGCAACAACGTCGAAGACATCAAACACTTTCCCGTACAAACATAAACACTGATTTGTTAATCTGTATTTGGATGATGTTATTACGATTCTTCGCCTTCAAACACATAAACATTTCTGGGACCAATTTGTAGCCTTGTCAAATTTTCAGTTAGTTTTTGATTTGGGGGTTAGTGTGGCCAGGTTTTTAATGATTAAAGAAATTGCAGTGTGGTGGCGGCACAGAAAAATCTGGAAGCCCATCACATCCCGTGGATGTGGAGGTGAAACTGCATTCTAGACTACCTCCGAGCTTATCGCATGAACGTTGGGACGAGTGAGTGCCCTTGTGCTAGCGCATATACTTGTGACACTATAATATCTCCTGCACAGTGGATAACTTCCGACAATATTCGGCAGTTGTCGCCGTGGTAGAAAATAAGCCGGGAGGATATCAATGTCCAGCAGAGGAGAAGAAGAATTAAATAAGCCAAAATATATTCAGAATAAGATAGGAATTCTACCAACAGTAAAATAATAAAAAACCTTGTCGGTTTTGCTTGTAGACGGTCCTCGTAAAGCAACACGTGTGTTGACTACACTCAAGTTTCATTCCTCTTGACCGCGCTACATAAATGTTTACTTTTAATTAATGAAAACGAAATTTAGGCGATGCTACGTTCCGCCGTGGAGCCTACATTTACATAATGCGATAATAGACTTCGTCTGAGTTTTGATCAGAGTGTCTTCGGATACGATATTACCTACAGCAATCAGTTTCTATGCGAGCGTGGAATTCTCTCGATCTATTAATCACTTGAAAGGGTTTTAGGTTTACTATTATGTTGAATTAGGCTTTTTCGGGAAATATATTTATAAACGTTGAATATTTGTAGTTTGTTATAAAATATTTAAATAACTTTCTAATCTTTGTGATAGTATTTCGTTGATTAGTATTAGATATCATCTAGTTAAAATCAGATGTAATTCCGAAATAAGATTTATACGACAATCATATTTTTGTTTGTCTATGTCCAGCAGTAGACTTCAAATGTTGATACTCGTAGTACTTGTCAAAACAAATCCAACGAGCCTATCTTGCACAGTCGAGGAGTTCCTATGGCCAACTTCCAGCTCCAATATCCCATCTCCACGGTACCATATTGTTGCATTGTCACCGAAGCTACATAGGAATGCCAAGTTTCAGCTCAATCGGTGAAGCCAAAATTTTAAGCCGAACCGGCTTAAAATTTTGTTGCAAAATTACTGACAGGTGTAAAAATAAGATCCGAGGAAGTATGTTAATAATAGATATAATTCGAATAAAGATTCAAAACCAAGAATCACAACTTTATAGCAGTTACAACAGTTAGTATTAAACATCTTACATCTATTAACTGTTGGGAGGACTCTGTAGGAATTGTACTGCAATTTTAAGTGCTGATTTACTATGGGCTCAGCGGTAAAGAAAAAGATCATGAGGAAACCTACATTTCTGAGGAATAAAAATATTTCGAAGACATGTGAAATCCGTCGACCCGCATTGGAGCAGTGTGGAGGACTCTTTCCAGTTTCAAAGCCCTCCCAAAAATGAGAGGGGGTTTGTGCTTAGCAGTGGGACATTAATAGGTCGTTATATACCATTATACTTACGATAACAGCGAGTTATTAATATTTTGGACAATAACAAATAATGAGTTACTGGTCGAATGCAAATCGCAGGTGTAACAAAAAAAGTTAGCATGACAAAAGTGTTACCAACTTTCTACCATTAATGCTTATTTTTTTAATATCAGTGCAGCTGAAGCGTCGCGAAATTGTAAATACTAATAACCGTCTGCGGGCAAAGCGTGAATGCAAATTAAGTGTTATTCATTGTTATCAGCTCCGATGACCTTAATCTAAACTATGGACGTCCGCTTTATGAGCGTTATCATAAGGAATTAATGATTTTTAATGTTATTAATATGTTTGTTCATTGCTGCTTGCTATTCAGTAAGATTGTGGGTAAGATTGATATATATATTCGGTGATGTAATTGCTGTTAGCCTTGTCGGCTTTTACAGCTTCATCGGATACTGTGCTCGCGGGACAGGGGCCCGCGTGCCAGGTTTGGTTTGACCCAAACATAAATAAATAAAAAAATAAAAACTCCTACAAAAACCTCGAAATTCGGACTGTGTCGCGTTCGCTGCGTGTAAGATTGATATATAATTTCGGTGATGTAATTGCTGTTAGCCTTTTTTGGCTTTTACAGCTTCATCGGATACTGTACTCACGGGCCAGGGGCCCGCTGCGTCTTTGCGCGATTTAGAATATCTCAATATGATTTAAAGTCATCTAATGACCGTCCGAGCGAGGCTGTGGGCCTCCATTCGGACTGTCGACTTGTGTGTCGGTAACTCTGGGCGGTGAGAACCGCCCTGGAACACGGGTGTATCGTGTGTACGCGGTGTGATTGCCGACTGCTGCGCGCCACTCTCTACGGCGGTCGCGCGTCGTGGTGCGTGTTATATCAAAGCTATTAACTGTGTGTACAGTGTAGCCTGGATCCTGACTGACCGTATCGTGGTCAGGGAGTGCTGAGACATCCGTGTCGTCTAGCACGGTTCGCGGGCGACGTTTGCGTTCGGTCGCGTTTCTATCTGGTCGGTAATTTGCTGCTTTAACCACCAGTGGGTTTGGATGAACCGCGGCTTTTTCGAAAAACCGCCGTGATAATGCTCTGAAGTGTTCAGAGATTAAGGGCATTTCACAGTCGCTGTGAAGATCTACGTTACGTTTGTACCAACCGGCTCCGGTGGCAGTTCGCAAGAATCGATTTTGCACGCTCTGTAACTTCTTTAAATGATTGCCCGTCGCATGAGCGACGTAAGATTCATAAGCCTCAGTATCTAGCGTCCCTGGAGAGGACGATGACTCGAAGTGGTCTCGATTCATTGTGATGTGAGCACCGAGAGAGTGCTGGGGGCAGCGAGAACTGCCCCTGTTAAGGGCTATCGATACCCAAGCGATAAAGGGACCACGGTTGCGATCCGAACTAAGATCCCGTGCAGAGGTGCAACGCTGATGGAGACCACCATGGGATTTTGGTCGGCAAGAGTCCGACATAACCCGGCTGCTCCCGGGCTGGTCGGGTATCCATGCAGGATTTCTTCATGTACAAAAAAGGGCCACAACCACCATTTAAAGGCGGACTGTATTCTCTTTATTGTCTGCCTTAATTATACTGTGTAATTATATATATATATATATATATATATATATATATATATATATATATATATATATATAAACACCGTATAATTACTGCAAAAATATTCTGCGTAAATCAAAATTTTATGTCTTTTAATGACATTTTCAGTTATTGAAATTGTATTAATATATCATCATTATTATTATTTTTTAAATACGAAGTAAAATTCTTAAGCCACTCTTATAAAAATCAGAAATGCTAAGCGCTGGTAGGATCTTTACTACGCCTCCGTTAAGCAGTAATGTACAAGCATTACTGTGTTTCGGCGTATGAGACTTAAGAACTTATGGGTGAGGGGCGCAGTGTTGTGCCACACAGATATATTCTGGGTGATTTAGGCCGATAGGAGTCCGACAGAGAAGAATAGCACCTACCTCTTTCCTACCGAGGTGTCGTAAGAGGCGACTAAAGTATTGTACAGACAGCCTCTTTTTGACTCTCTCCTCTTCTTGAATAAAAATAGCGGAGACGTAATTCGCCACCCGTCACGTCTCGTTTTCCACGGAGACGAAAAGAGGGCTACGTGTGTGATCTCTGCCTGCCATTTATATGGAAAATGGCATGTATATATGTGACGCAGCATCTGTTATGGGCAGATATTGTAATTACCATAAGATGGACGTTTTGGTCGCCTCGTTACTTTCCAATAAAAAAATATTGTCTTCTTTACGACGACTTGACTAAGTCAGAGTACTAGCGTAATTCTTCGATTCTAGGTTCAGATTAGCGTTTATAATATTATTATTGTCTATACTGTGACCGTTTCGTATCTCTGATACTACATCTAATCCTTGCGTCTTGTGTGTGTTTTCGATCTATCTAATTATTAGGCCAGTTTTTGGAAGCCATGAGACAATTCTAGCAATTCCCTTAATCTTCTAAGATGTGGTTGTCATTTTTCATGACATGATAAAAATGTTTCGATTCACGGTCGTTAAATAGGTTATTCTTAAACACGTTTTGGAAATTTGTTGTGATTTTGACGTAAGATTAACGAGGACTTCAGTTCGAGTAAACTGTAAGTTGTCACTGTGACTAATTGAAACCTCGATGAAAAATCAAGTCAGGTGCGACGTTCCAGAGGGGAATAAAAAAGTCAAATGCCTCGATTTTTTTTTGTTGTCACACATGTTGACTCTGGCTAGGATTCTAACCTAGGACCCACGGCGTTGATGTCAGATACGCAGATCAGTAAGCCACGCGATCGTCATTGATATTATTATTTATTGTGTTCTTTTGTATTCCTATATTTGTTTTATTCTTCCTGCCAACGGCAAAATATAAAACAAATGTATGAAAAATTACTAAATTAATATAGGTATATACAATATAAAAAAGTCCAAACGAATAAAGAGTGTAAATATTTTATTTTAAATAACCCTTTCAGTAACTCCTTTCATCATCAAGCTTGTCCAATTTGGACATAGGCGTCTTACTCATTTCGTCAGGTAGACTAATATGGGTTTTGCCTATTTAGCTATTTTTGATTGCTGCACCTTCTGACATAACGCGTTCCGCGCTGCATTTAAATAGAAGATATTTTTAACTCCTGAAATAGTGTACCTAGCCCACAAGCCCCAGTCACCAATTACCAGCCGGACTATGTTTTCTATTTCTCTATGTTATCTGCCTTACATACACAACAAAATGTATACACCATTAACCGCCAAAGTATACTCTACTTTCTGACATGTCAGTTATTTGGAATCATAAAATAAACTTAAATACTCTTAAGCCAGTTTCGCATATACCAAAAAATGGTTTCATATATAAAAGCGCTGGTTTGACCTTAATGCGCCCCTGGTTAAATTAAATTTAAATACAATAGTAATTTAACACATTGATGATATTTCTTACAATAACAGGTGGCAGGATTACTATGCAAAATACTATGTGTAAACATTATTGTGTTTCGGTCTGAAGGGCAATGAGAGCTAGTGTAATCACTGGACATATGAGACTTAAGAACTCATGTCTCAGGATTAAGGAGGCAGTGTAGTGTCACATAGAAATGTTCTGGGTAACACAGCATTTGTTATGGGCAAACGTTGCACTTACCTTCAGGCGAACGTTTTGATCGTTTCGTCAATTTTTCCAATAAAAAAAAAACTACAGTCGACACCCGATTTTCGTAGTCCAAAGCAATCTTTAACGGCTAGTGCTTGAGCCTAACCGTCTGAATAATGAAATCTCGCAGCGCTTTAAACACGATGACAATGACGTCAGAAACAATGGAGTCTCATTAAAAAATGTTTGCTCATAAAACAACGTTATAACGAGCAAAGCGCAGAACCCTGAAGTGGTACTGTGTCAGGGGCATAAGTGAGGAAGCGACGGACTAGGTGTGGTAGAGGGTGTGGTGAGGCTTTGTTCTGTGTAATTGATTTCATTGTTGCTCGCCACGCGATGCAAGCGAAATATGTTTTTTAAGATAAATATATTTGATTGTTTAATTCACTACAAAATTATCGCTAAATATTTACACGCGACGACCGCGTGGCCTAGTGATTAGAGTACCTGACTTCTACGCCGCGGGTCCTGGGTTCGAATCCCAGCCAGAGCCAACATTTTGTGCTAAAACACAAATTGTTGGTTTTCGGGTCTGGTTGTGTTGTGTTTGTCCCCGTGTTCATGACACTGCATCCTAGCCTACCCCCGATCTTATCGCATCAGCGTTACATCGGGCGAGGGTAGGTTGGGACGAGTGAGTGCCTCCATGATCATCTCATCATCTGAATAAATAAACTGCGGTTGCCAACCCGCCTGCCAAGCGTAGCAACTATGGCGAAATCCCCCCCAAATTGAGAGCTACCAACTTTTGTGGCAATCTTTGAGGGTGGCCTATGTTCAGCAGTGGACTAGTGATAGGCTGAAATGATGATGATGATGATGATGAACGGTCAAAATTTTCTCATCTCATCACTATCTTCCATAAAAAATAGTCTTACTTTATCCTAAGAATTTTTGTTGATTGCGTACAATATTATAATAATTCGTGGTAAAACACACATTTTGTAAATGTTTGATGATGTTCTCCTAGCCGATTTCGACCACGGCGACAACTTCCGAATCCGAATGTCGAGAGCCATCAACTGCGCAGGAGATATTATAGTGCCACAAGTGTACGCGCAAACACAGAGGCACTCACTCGTCCCAACCTACCCGCGCCCGATGTAACGCTGATGCGATAAGATCGGAGGTAGGCTAGGATGCAGTGTCAGAAACACGGCGACAATCACAACACAACCAGAACCGAAAACCAACAATTTATGTTTTAGCACAAATGTTGGCTCCGGCTGGGATTCGAACCCAGGACCCGCGGCTTAGAAGTCAGGTACTCTGACCACTAGGCCACACGGTCGTAAAAACATATTTCCACTATGAATACTACAATAATTTTATTTATATGGTATTGATAATTTGTCTATGATTTTCTTTTGTGGAATGGTCGAAAATTGACTGTAATGAATTACAGTCAAATTTCGATTTGACTTTTTTTTATTGAATTTGATGCATTTGTAATACATATTATATACACATGTTAACTTTCTGCACTCCTCCTTATAAATTTTATCTAAACCACCTCTCACACTCTTCCGTGCGCGCAATAAGCCTAAATTTTTTTAAATTTTTTGTTTTATTTGATATAGTAACGAGACGAGCAAAACGTTCACCTCATGGTAAGTGCCACGTCTACCCATAACAGATGCTGTGTTACTCAGAATATTTCTGTGTAGCACCACACTGCGCCCGTCACCCTGAGACATAAGTTCTTAAATCTCATATGCTCAGTGATTACGCTAGCTCTCAGTGCACGGCAGAATAGCAGGCCCCGGGGTGGTATCTACCTAGACGGATTCCTGCATTTCCCGTCACATATATGGATTTTTTAATCAATGTTAAAAATGTTCTAATTCGACGTTAAATATTTTTTCTTTATTTGAATCCTTGAAGTTTTTGTAACAAATCTTTTGTAAGAAAAATACACAAAAGGATGGAATTCTAATCTGTATTTAAAAAAGAAATTACAATGTCTTACAAGATAAATCCACAAATAAGTACAATTTTAGGTTAGACAAACAAGGGTTGACCGATAGAGAATGCCCCTGGGCAATAAGTCCGCCCATTGTAGCCCTTAACATAAGGTGTCACCAATAATAAATCAAGTATCCGTGTATTATAATTAACGATATCTAATTAAAATATCATATTGTTATTTTTTTCATTAATTATCTAATATATTCAAAAAGTTTCCAATGAAAAACATATTTAAGTGGTCTTAAATAAACAACTGCGAAACCGGTAGGGAATTATTAACCACATTATATCGTAGTTATTTAGTTTTAAAGTAAACTTTATCGATATAATTAAGCCGAACAATGTGATTGCCGAAAATTATATTATCCTTAACCGAGATACGCGAGGTCGAGTGAAATTCATTTACATTATCGACATACTCGTAGTTAACCGACATTCCTTTACGGACAAGTGTTGCTAGGCGAACGAATTCTAAAACTAATAAGAATGACGAAGAGGTGACCAGACTAATATTCTTAATAGAAAATAAAAAAAATGTATTCGAATTAGTACTGTACTAGTGCACTTTTGGTTTTTATGGAATTGATGTGCGATTTGACAATTGTTTATGAATCATTTTAGGTGAATGCTGCTATGTGAATGTACTCGTATTCCATAATTCCATTTATCTGTTTCATATAGTGTTTGTTAGCCTTTTTCATATGCATATAAGAATATGGTAATTATGTATTACACAAATAATTAATATTGTATGCAGTGTATGGTGTCCTCCTCGCTGCTGTCCACTACAGCGACATCTTCTGGTTAATCAGAAATCGTCAACTACGCAGGACATATTATAGTATGTAAACACAAGCACTCGCTCATGTTTTCCTTTCCTACCCGATGTTACACCATTAGATCGGAGAAAGAGTAAAATACAGCGTCATAGACACAGGATGATCAAAATAATATCTAAGCCTTGCGACTCAGCAAGTAGTTACGTTTACCGCTTAGCCACGCAATAAGCAGTAATTGTATAAAATTATGAAAAAAATTTATTAAAGTAATTAAAATATCATCTTAACTGCCGTCAACTCGAAACTTGTATCTTATTGAATGTTGTCATTTCAGTCTACATTTCGAACTTTTAAGTTTAATAATGATAGTTTATTATGCTTCAAGTGCTCGTCACGAATCTACAGTGATTGGAAAATTCAATTCAAGACTGAGATTGCACTTTTCGTTTTGTCTCCATCAGCTCAAAAATCTAGTTTTTATTTAGTTTTTTATTTAAATTTAGTTTTTATTTTGGGAAAAATAATTTTACAAGACATTTTTTTTATTTAAAGATTGAAGATTGCTAGTTATTTCTAAACTCTGAATACTTTATTACTGGTAAAAGGTTACAGGCGGTTACCTTAAATACAAAGAAGAAAAAATTGATTATGGTGATTTAACAAAAATTAATTCCCTAAATACGAACGATCTGAGGCTAAAGAACTCAATGCCTTAATATCATCTTAACTAATCTGAAACCTGTTCACGAAATACACGTTTACTTAGAAATTATTAATTATCGAAAATATATTTCACTTGCGTGCGATCGCTAATTGGTTTAAGGCGTTTGAACTCAAGTTATTTGAGTAAATTTATATAAGCAAGTACTGCCAGAAAATAACACATGCTTGGGAAAGAAACACCTAACAAGTTAGCTAACGACTAGACTAAAACTAAAATAAGACAAATTTATCGTGGATTTCGATATCCTGGGGGAATGCATAGACTGTATCATGTACATATCGTATCAGATTCCATGTCTACTTATAAAACTGAAAATCGAATGTCTTGAAAATAACTTGCGAACCTGCCCTAACTCAAGTGTATTGTTTATTTGAATCGAAAATAGTCTTTGTTAATTTATAAAATCTATATGAAATCTATATCAAGCTCACCACACTACAGGCTGGCTGGCAGAGAATGCCAATAGGCCTAAAGTTCGCCCATTTTTACCTTAGAATCTAAGGGTTTAAAGATTAAGACTAAATAAATAGATTAATACACTTCCTAAAAAATAATATTTAGGACCGACCTTGTTTTCTCGTCATAATTTATATTATTTTTAAAAACAATTATAGTATTATACAATATTAAAACAACACTGAACATTAGCATTGTTTTATTGTTTCGACAACCTTCACCAATCCGTTTCGTTAAACAATACATAAATAAACAATATTCGTTACTAAAAATCCCGAGAAATACGAAAAACTCAACATCTGTTTCGGCTTTATGCAGTAAATTTTGATCGTTAAGTTATTGGCAAGGTTGCAACTAGTTAGCAATCCGCCACTTTTAAATCGATTTATAATAACTTTAGATTAATTTTAGTTTATTTTACTTGTGGTAGGATTTCTATGCAGGAGTCCAGGTACCACCACGGTCAGTTATTCTGCCGTGAAACAGTAGTATGCACATCACTGTGTTTCGGTTTGAAGGGCACTGTGAGCTAGCGTAATCACTGGGCATATGAGACTTAAGAACTGATGTCTCAGGGTGACGGGCGCAGTCTGGTGTCACACAGAAATATTCTGGGTGACACGCCATTTGTTGTGGGCAAACGTTGCAGTTACCATCAGGTGAACGTTTTGCTCGTTTCGTCACTCTATACAGTAAAAAAAAAAGAACTGGTGTCTCAGGGTGATGGACGCAGTGTGGTGCCATACAGAAATTTTGTGGGGGACACAGCATTTGTTATGAGCAGACGTTTCACTTACGATGAGGTAAACGTTTTTCTCGTCACTTTATACAATAATATCCAAAAAGAATACTTTTGTTACGTACAAACATGAGATAGATAAGAAGCTGTGAGGTCGATCTCGTCTCCAGGTGGTCAATCTCCGCGTGGCCTAGTGGTCCACCTGATTACCAAACCGCAGGTCCTGGATTCGAATCCCAGCCGGAGCCAACATTTGTGCAAAAACGCTTTGTTGGTTTTCGACTCTGATTGTCAGTGTGATTGTCCTTGTGTCTCTGACACTGCATCCTGGCCTACCTCCGATATCCGCATGAGCGTTACATCGGGCACAGGTAGATTGGGACGAGTGAGTTGTGCGTACACTTGTGGCTCTATAATATCTCCTGCGCAGCTGAAAAATTCCAACATTTTTCGGTACTTGTCGCTGTAGTCGAAGAAGAATCGGCCAAGATCTATGTTATGTTTAATTTAATGTCTAAATGTATAATGTCTGAAAAATCTGGTATTTTACTACTAAATAAAGTAAGTTATGTGCTTCAACAATATCGTAATATAAATATAGTTATTTAAATTTGATGATCATTTTAGGTAACTATTCCACCAAGTAGGATTATACTAAACAATGGGAATGGCTGGGAAAAACATAACATTGTTATAAAATGGTGTTCTTTAACATAGAAGTTAATGGCTCTTTAACATAGAAGTTTTTTTTACCAAATTTATAAAAAATGCGCCACTAGGATTTCACCTGTATCGTAGGCTGCGTTTAACAGACAATTTTCGTATCCATAACACAACCAGACCCGCTTGGCTCCAGTTGAGATTCGATCCCAGGGCCTGCGGCGCAGTGGTAGAAAGCAAGTAATCTGACCAATAGGCCACGCGGTCGTCTAATACCACCTAAGGTGAAGAGAAGTATTCCAAACCTCTGAATGGAGATCTCAACCTTTCTTGAGGATATACAAATACAAGAAAAAAAAACCATTAAAACAACATCATTTATCATACTACACTTTAATTTGCTTTTATTTTTAAAAAAATAACAAGGTTCATATTAAGTAAAAAATAATTATTACTGCTAAAAAAGTTAATAGTTGAAGATTATTTACATACAGATTAAATAATGTTTGCTATGATATTTTCTCTCCCTATATTATTAGGTATGCCAGGTCACAGTATAGAATTCTATGTTAAAGTACGGTTGGCAATAAATTAATTGACTAAAGCAATCCTCACACGCAAGCAAACATCAAGGCATCAAGAAATTACATGTCATTATGGAATAAAGTACTAAACATAATACTAAAAAATAATAAATATTATTACCTCATTAATAATAATATAGAGCCATGGTAGCTCAGGGGCTAGGCGCTCGCTTTAAATTTCATAGTACGCGAGTGACCTTGGTTCGATTCGCGGTGCCGGCACCACTAAAATTGTTAATTGCAATTTTAAGTGCTGATTTACCACGTGCTCGGCGGTGAAGGAAAACATCGTGAGGAAAACTGCATGTCTGGAAAAAAAAATATTTTTCGCAGACATGTGCAGTCCGCCAAACCGCATTGGAGCAGGGAGGCGGATTCTTCCTAGCTCCAAAACCCTCTTAGAAATGAGAGGAGGCTTGTGCTCAGCAGTGGGCCATTTATAGGCTGAAACTTTACTTTACTTTTTTACACTAATAATATTACACAATAAAATACTTTCATTATTATTGTACAACTTATAATGATTTAGCTCATTACGTACAAGGATTAAATCACCTGAAGCAAAACTTACTTCAGGTGACTTACTTATCAGATTATCTATTTACTCAGTAACACATTAGGTAACTATCGTTAACTCGTTAACTTAGAACAATGTAATATTGTGGCGACGTCAACCTTTTCCTCTGTTTCCCTTGTTACATTTTGAAAACATCAAATATTATTTTATTGTTTTTTAACTAACATTCTGCGACAACTCACACCCGTACAGATCGCTACGCCATCTATTAAGGGGATGAGTCATAGCTTAACCGAGACTTTTAAGACCCGATTTCACCGATCGCTTTGGAAACCAAGTTTAATAAAACCACATTTTACTGGTTACTAAAACCAGTAAAACGTGGTAGTAACTTAGTTCAAATGTATCATTTGAACTCGGTTTTGGTCCAATCGATTTCACCGGCTCCATTTTGATCGCGTTAAGAAAAAAGAAGTTTACGTGAAATATCGTCACAATCTAAAATAAAAACTCGATGTATTTATTATTTTGCGACATCAAACAGCCTACTTTTATGCATAAGACACATAGGTATGCAAACAATAAACAAAACGTATTAAAAATATTTATTGTGTTTACATAGTTGTACAATTGACAATGACAGCTCTCTAAACGCGTTTATAGAGCTGAACGTCGAAAATTGGGCGTTCAGAATTTGAACCGCGTTTAGCTTTAATCGCGTTCAGTTAATGTTGGTGAAATGCAAACAGTATCATTGAACTCAGTTAAACGCTTAAACTTCGTTCAGCTTGAACTGATCGTTTAGTTTCAACGGTGAAATCCGCCTTAAGACTCCTGCATTCAATCTCTAATCGGTCTTATAACCGAATTGGTTTAGAAACTTATATAAACTTTTATTAGCAATGGAAAACTAATACTCGTCATTACATTATCATCATAAACAGACTTTTAGCGCGAAGTCAACAACACACAAAAAGCTTACGACTGCTGCCATAAATAAATTAATAAATAATAAAATATCATAAACCACCTATCAATAATCCACTGCTAGACATAAGCCTCTCCCAAGAAAATCTTTTTTTTTTTAAATATGTATATGAAATACGTGCAACGTCTGCTCATCACCATGAGACATCCGTTCTTAAGTCTCATATTCCCAGTGATTACTCTAGCCCTCAGTGCCCTACAGACCGAAACACAGTAATGTTTGCACATGCTTCACGGCAGAATATACCTGCCTGGGTAGATTCCTGCATATGAATCCTAACAACAGCTATCTTAAACGTGATTCGCTATCGCTCTATGTGTTTTCTGTGGATTTTTTCGTGTTGGTTACTAAGCCACTAAACGGAAATCATGAGATTTTTCCAGCCATAGTCAAGTCGACGTAACAAATGGGGAGAAACGACAAATTATGACTTCATTTGTTTAATGAATAAAAGTAAGTTACTTTGCTAAGATCCGCATGCAAAATATAAAAATGGTGTATATTACCTAGTTTTTTGAAGTGCACCACCCGCCCTCCCTCAGTAGCGTGCACAAGCAAACTAACACCGCCACCAGGAACCGCCACCAGGTACCCTCCACCAACCACTACAATACCACCACTAGATAATATACACCACTGAAGTCGAGAACACGACACGTGTTTCGCCCCAAAAACGAGGCATTATCAAGCGTAATAGACTCTACGACAGACGGCCGCCGAGTGAACCGCCGGCACTCGGCGGCCGTCTGTCGTAGAGTCTATTACGCTTGATAATGCCTCGTTTTTGGGGCGAAACACGTGTCGTGTTCTCGACTTCAGTGGTGTATATTATCTAGTGGTGGTATTGTAGTGGTTGGTGGAGGGTACCTGGTGGCGGTTCCTGGTGGCGGTGTTAGTTTGCTTGTGCACGCTACTGAGGGAGGGCGGGTGGTGCACTTCAAAAAACTAGGTAATATACACCATTTTTATATTTTGCACGCGGATCTTAGCAAAGTAACTTACTTTTATTCATTATAATGGATTTCCGCAAAGTAACGCCTGATTCTATTAACTATATCATTTGTTTAGCTTCTCGAAAGAAATTGTATAATAACATAACAAAGAACTTATATATCTATACATTGTTAATAGAACAAAGCGTACATTCAACTTGTTTCTAGAAAACTATTTTTGTAACGTTGCCAACCTTAAAATAATGACCAAAAGGTATTAATCTAATGGAGGATTAATTCTTAATAAACCACTAATTAGCTAATGAAGGGTCTACCGTCACGAAATGTTTATAGAACACCAAAGAATTTAAGAAAAGTTAATTAGTTAATATATATATTCGTCTATTGATAAAAAGCCTAAAACAATACAAATATAGAAAAATGTCTTATTAATTAATTTAATTTTTCCTTCGGGAAATTAAGATTTTTTTTATCTACATTTCACGTGATGGAAAGGCCAATCAGAAAAAGAGACGTCATCGTTCAATAAATATCAATCAGAGTTATTTAAAAAGATATAAAGTTTTAGGTATTGCTATGGTTTGTTACTTACAACGAAATGATCTTCACAACAAAATAAATTTGATTTTGCTGATACATATCTCACATTAAATCGAGGAAGTTTCCACTTATTTCGATTATCTGTTTTTTAACCGGGACATGACTTCTTTACGTATACCATACTGTAACATAACTACTTTGTGGGGGTCTTGATAGTAGTATTCCCGCAAGGAGGCCCAGCATAGCATAGATAGTAGTTTTTCACACGTATAATTAAAAATCAAGCAAAATTAACGTTGCAAATAAAAACTTAAGTTATATTTTTTGAAAAATGACGTCACTCGCGGTTACGTGATCATAATGGCGCGTTTTTTGGCATTTTTTAAATTTAAATTAAAAAATATCATTATTTTGCTTTTAAAGGTGTAACGATAAATAAATACTAATTCATGGGTATTATAAATGGTCGTCTTTATAAGATAGCCTAAAAGGTTCAATACTCAAATAATGAACTAATTTCATCAACATCATCAATATTAGCCTAAAAGGTTCAATACTCAAATAATGAACTAATTTCATCAACATCATCAATATTAGCCTGAAAGTAGTCCAACGATGAACATTGGTATCTACAAAATTGGGAGGATGTACCGTAACCGCCATGCTTGGCAAGAGGGATTAGCGATTGCAGTCCTAGACACCTCTTTAGGTCGGGTATATTGGATATGGTAGTTCCGTCATCTATCGAAGACATTGTTATGCATTTCAATTAATCTACTTTTACGTGACGAAACATGGTGGTAGATTCTGTTACGCCACTAAATAGCTACTGATGAATGAACGCTCACGTATGAATTAACATTCCTAAGCAAAATGCAAGGTGTAAGGTAAATGGGGTAAAAAGCCGAAAGGTGGTACAAATACCCTAACCTATCAGTAACTTTCATACTTCCCGTCAACTCCATAAAAAAAACAATAGTCAGCATCTCTTTAAGCATAATACAAACAACGCAACCGGATCATACCTACGGCAATGGGCGTGGTCTCTAATGACCAATACAACTAAGCTAGTTAGGTACTGCACACACTGAAAGCCGTGACCCGGTGACACGGAACCAAAATGTTTATTACCTTTTTAGGAGCAAAATGGCAACGGTCATTTTGTCACGTAGACAAGTCTAGATTTTTTGCTAGATAACGACTTTTGAAAGAAAGACGTCAATGTTAGGACAGACTGTAAAATTAATGTTCGTACCTACTCTAGGTAAGCGCTGTTAGCCTCCTCTAAACGTCTAACGACGTAACAAAGTACAACATTCTACAACAACTACAACTACAAAAAAAGTGGTCAGTCTGCAGTGCTTAAAGTTTAACACAATTCGTTGTTTGACCTTATTTTACCTACCTACTATCATATTCAAAATTATATCCAATTAAAGTAGCTCAGGGGCTAGGCGCTCGCTTTCAATTTCATAGTACGCGAGTGGCCTAAGTTCGATTCGCAGTGCCGGCACCAATCAAATTGTTAATTGCAATTTTTGTTGTGCAGGAGTTGCTCGAAATAATTCTTGCTGCTAAGTTTCACAATTCCACGTTGTGGCACAGCAGAAAATTTCATCAGCACCATCTCGATGACTGGCATTACACCACTGTGCTTTCTGGAATCTGTTGCCGCCAGCGGTTTCCGAACCGATACGACCTAGGTCCGCTAGGACCACGATAGACCTTCAAGATAAGATTCTACTCCTTTCTCAATGGCCGCCAACGCACTACGAATTCCTCTGGTGTTGTGGATATTCATGGGCTGCCGTTATCATTTAGCATCAGGTGAGCTGCCTGCTCATTCACCCTATCTTCTATAAAACAGTTGTGATTTACTACGTGCTCGGCGGTGAAGGAAAACATCGAGAGGAAACCTGCAAACCTGTCGCGGTCTCTTTCTGGCTCCAAAAACCCTATCAGAAATGATACGAGGCCTGTGGGACTCAGCAATGGGACATTGATAGGCTGCTACTTTACTAAACATTTTTATTAATTTTGAAAAAAAAATATTTATCTCAAATTATTTTACTAGACCGTTACATTACAAGAATGCCATACATTGAATATACTATTTCCGTCCATGCAGAACCAGCCTATTATCTTAGTCTTGCAGTTAGTGTGAAGCCGCGAAAGCATACCACGAAATGTCAGGAATAAATAGTAAAATTAAACACGTTAAAATCCATACATTTATTTTTATTCAATGACTGCTCCTCTACGCCTTACGTTATTTTATTTGAAATACAAATTAAAAAAAATATGACGTGACTATAAAAGCTGACTAAGAATATAAAAAGATTGTAATTTGAAATATGCACAGGTTCAGGAAATTATATTTAGAGAGTTAAGTTTAATTTGCATGCCGCATGCCCGGATATTTTCAAAACAGAGAAGGAGAGAAGGATTACTCGGATTTGTCAACTCTCAAGAAACCGACGGGGCGAGATAGCGTGGCAGTCCTTGTAAGCTTCAAACGATTTAATATCTCGTGGCACTTACAGCACTATATTACATACTACGCAGACAACATTAGTACTCGTAGTAACGAAGTTACCCAATAACACTATGTGAATTTTAGTTTGCTTTCAATTACCCAATAATAATAATTTACTGCTATTTCTGACATGCACAGCCGAGACATCAAGTATAGTTAAAGTTTTTTTAAGCTTGCGGAATAAACCCATTATAGACATGTTTACCTATGTAAGTTGCAGAAACTACCTAATGTTCTTGAAAAACCAAAAACATAATCTTGTAGGTACATTCTGCACGAATTTCGGTAAGGATCTAAATTATTAGCGCTAGCTGTTATATTAGCGCGCAAATAAAGATTAAGGGATATAAAATGAGTTCAATTAATATTATTAGCTACCTCAGTTTATGTTACCTAAGGGAATGTTATTAAAATAATTTGAGAACATCCAGGGCTCAAGGCGCTCCGGAAGCCACCTCATGAATATGTTTATCACTTGCCAACGCTTATCGAAAGGCGAGCAGCTGCCGCTAATAATTGTGAAGATTTAAATTTGCATATGTGAATGGACCCTTATCACGCGAAGCTCAAAACACACACACGCTC
Source organism: Luehdorfia chinensis (assembly GCA_019845155.1). Taxonomy (NCBI): domain Eukaryota; kingdom Metazoa; phylum Arthropoda; class Insecta; order Lepidoptera; family Papilionidae; genus Luehdorfia; species Luehdorfia chinensis. The sequence goes on from JAHVAK010000612.1 coordinate 2,448,365, forward strand.
CTATTTTACTGAAATCCTTACTGTTTATATATAATATTTTTATAAGCTAAATTGATGTTACATACAGCATTATAAGAAAATTCGTAATATAAAAAAAGGTAGTTAATAACTGAAAGATAATCACACCACACCGTAAAGTAACGAAATAAATTTCTTACAAAATATTAAAAATAGTAATAGGTGATTGCAAAGCTTGTTGTCACCTAAACAATGTGTGTTAGGACACAACAAACTTGATAAGAAACCGCATAGCGCTCGAATCTTCTTCGGAGTTTTTACATGGGCATTATGCTACGGGCACGTGTTCGCGACATTCAGCCCGAAGACGGGACGGCTGTTTTCCGTGTATTTTCTGCTTGGTTGGAGCGGCAGGCGGCGGGCGGGGCGCGACGGGGGCCGACAGATGCGCCACACAGCGCCATCTCTCGGCCACAGAGCGGCCGCCAGGTGCGCCGTCCGCGCCGGGGCCGCCACCCGCCCTCAGTTCGCCGTCACGCACCGTCGCGATCACACATCATTACGGCTGCTACACGCCAGCCGCACGCGACGCGCGCGTTTCGAACGTAGTGCACGATACCTCGCGACCGGTTCCCGTAGCCTATGAGCGCGACCAGTGACATCTCAATATTTGTGCTGTGTGACTTGCAGTGAAACGCTCAGTGCATCGACATGTGCATGTGATGGATTACTGCGGATCTTTCTCCGTCGAGTGCTGACGGGCTTTGGTCCCGACGTATATGCTCCGGCGCCGCTAGCCCGGACGCGCCACTATGCGCGCCCCCGCGGTGCTCATCGCCCTGCTAGGGTTTCTGCCCCAGGTACTGATACCGACACCGAAAACCGCGAATCCCCGTTTGTTTACGTTTCACACGTATATGCGCTTCATTCGACTCGCGGATTGAACGCGTCGAGTCGGTGGCCGCGGGCTCGAGGCCATTCCGTCGTCACGACCGTCACTTTCCCACGAGTGTACCCGGTCCGGCGAACGAGCTCCTAGATCGTCCTGGATAGTCGGGTGCGAGGGTTTAGGTTTTAGACCCGCGAGTCGTGACCGGGCCCGGCCCCGAGCGCCGGTGTGTGCCCGATACATTTGCCGAGCAAACATAGTGAACTGCATAGTTATAAAGAAAGTTCAGGTTTTAATACGGCCGGAGCGCGGGGTCAGCTAGGTCGCGAGGCTCTTCGTTTAAAATTAGATGCATTCCGAGGCTTCGCAATGAAGTCGGTGCCCAAAAGGAGTAATCCGCATGCAACGACGGGAATAACTTTCAGACGAGTCGAGTCCATCTCGACGCGTGATATTTCGGGCAGGGTTAGTAGTTCGATCTAGTTTGTGTGAGTACTTACATAGCGTTTATTTAGTAGTACTAATCGGTAATAATCAAATCTTAATTTTAGTGCTAAGTTTGTCAAAACATTCTTAAAAGCTATTATGTATCAAGTCAGTAATAAACAATTAATATGTTTGTGTTGGCAGATTACAAAATACCTATTTTATTAAAGGGGTCATCGCCCCAGACACGGTCAAGGTTACAATATGGGGGATGCTTTTCTTATTTTCAATATTCTCTCGATAACTGTTAACAATTTACTACAAGACAATTGCAAATAATGCATGAGCCTACTTTACATATAAATTACGCATGAAAAACAAATTAATAAAAAAACCCAATTTCATAGAAAACGCTAAAAATTAATAATTAATCACAAAAAATTTCAGGGGCATATTCTTCATGATTATTTATTTTATGACTGGCCCAACTTAACCGATTAGCTAATTTCACGAGTTTAACGTGAGTGAATAACACTGCATTACATCGATACACGGAAACGATTTGTTTATTTATATTAGTAATTTCAAACTAGGAACGCTTAACATGAATCATCTTAGCATTTCGGTTTATTAGTTGATACTTACCCAATCAATGACTACGCTCGAAAACTACATCTCGCATTCCATAGTATTGTAACCAACTTTCTATTACTAGCCCTACCGAAATGTTAGCGAGACCCCTATAAAAATCGATTCCCTCGCCAGTTGACTTTTTGTTCTCCCGCATCGTTTACCGGTCTCCAATGGTAATTTGCGATGAGGGACCTAAAGTACTATTCAATACTCGCAGTGTAAGCGACTACATTTATCACGAACGCCAGCGTACCGTTATTATTAAACACAATTATACTTTGTTACTTACATGTTATTAACCAAAGCCTGTGTGTGAGTGGCAACCGGTTGGAAGCGATCTTGGACCTATCCGTGTGATTTTAGTGCGCTTTTCATTGTAGTGCTGCATTAATCAGTTTTTATTTATTTTTCCGTCGTGGGACAGGTCGAGTTGGAATTTAATGAGGATGCCGATTTTATGAATAACGGGTTTATAATATCCGCAGGATATCGTTTACGCCGTTTACAATCTATTAATACACATTCTATTTTTAAAACTCATTCATCGGAACTTACAAAAGCTGTTAGTAGATATTACAATTATTTTTAATATAAGTTATTGTATATTATGATATTAGTATGTAATAGATAATAAATGTTACCCAATTATTTCGGTTTGCTTGAACGAAGCGCCTTCACTTGTACGTAAGCGAGTGAGTAGATGTAATAAGCAGTGTGAAAAGTATAAATTTATTTGTAGACTCATTGCTATTATGTGCGTGTGGTTTCAAGATGCCTTATTACATTATGAATGAAGGCGCGATGTTTTATTGAGAAAAAAAACTAGATGCTCCACCACCATGCGACGGATTTGTGTTGCCCCGGGTGCTGACGGGTGCGCATAGACGTAATGACGTGAGGAAACATCCGCAGGAATTAGTTCGCATTTTTGTTATTCCTCTATTACCTTGCCGTGTGGTGGCGGCTCTTTAAAAGAATACTACCACTCCATCTCATCCAATGGATCTCGTAAAAGGCGAGTAAGGAATTAAACTGCACTGTGCACCCAACAGCGCATGGTGGCGATGGGCTCACCACCTATCACACCAAGTGCATTATATTGTTTTGGTGAAACGTGGATTGTGGCAGTCATCTGTTTTTGCAGTGCGTGCCCAGTCTCTGACTACCCCTTATGGGATACAGTCGTGATCTTATGTATGTATGTATTACCTTTTTACTTACTCTCAGCTTATCGCGTGATCGCCTTCGATCGGAAGCGGCTTCGGAAACACGTCAGTTGAAAACCGCAGACGAATAATATCCAATTTATTTATAATATAACTTGAAGGTTCACGCCCCTCGCTAAGAAACTCAATAATTCCGAACGATAACGTTCTCAAGAACTGCAGCTAGCCTCAAATGGATGTCGAGTATTTTTATAGGTTTGCGACATTACTGTATTTAATATCGAGATTGTACGGCGCCTAGCGCTGTCGCATATCTGGGACAGTCTTGTCATAACGTAGAACTCCGAATCCAGGGTACGATTGCTTTACGTTATATATTTCAACAAACTTGCAAGACCGTTTTCATATGTACTATAATTCCGTTCAGGATTTTTGACCAAAAAATGTCCACCCATTTGTGCCTCGAATCACATTAAAAATGTATATTAATGACAAACTCGAAATATTTTTATTATGCAAGATTCCTCACGATGTTTTCCTTCACCGCTGAGCACGTGGTAAATCAGCACTTTAAATTCATCAAAATCACACACCGGGTATCCCAGGTCATCCGCGTCACATTACTTAGCTGTAGTTCCAGTAACAGATTTAATATCCACCATGTTGCCATTAAAAGATTTAATGACAACATGTCCAAGAAAACTTTTTGGATATAATTTTTTTATTTCGTTAGCTCGTTGGCTCACGAACGTTCGTTTCACATCGGTAAAGCGGCAGGTGTAGCTTAAGTGCCAATTCTCAAAACCCTCAACATCTGCTTTTTTCATAATTTACTCGCCCACACGAATTCTAATTACATTCACGACGATTTTGTATTAAATTCGAGTAGATACTCGAATACCGTTAAAATTAGACGCTTTAACTATTGGTTGATTTAAAAAAACGAAATTCCACACTAGGATTTCTCCTGTATCGTGAGTGCGACTTACAGACAGATTTCATACGCACAGCACAACCCCAACTATCTGTTTTAGACAGAGCCTATGACACAGGTCAGGTACTATAACCACTAGACCACATTAGCACTCTTGTTGCTCTAATCGTCATAATCTTTACCGATGGTGTCAAGTAACCACATGTCTTGGTTCCGTATAAATTTAGGTAGTTGATAAAAGTTCAGATTTTCTCTCGATGTATATATGTAATTTTAGGTAACTACCTGTGCCGCGCAGTTTCACCCACATAAAATAAGCCGAACATATGATTGCGTCGTACAGAGTACTGTACTCGCTAACCTGAGCCTGAGGGTGATTCAAAGTCGGCCCTCTTCTGTAATGTGCGTTACTCAGCTCCTTAAGAATTTTATAGCCTTAAACCATTTTCAATAAACGGGCTATCTAATGCAAAAAAATCTATTCGGATTAGAATTTTTTGAGATTTGCGCGTTCAAACTGCAGCTTTATTTTAGTAGATAAGATTATTATACTAGTAAGATAAGAGTGTCATGTGAGTACCGTACTTAGCGAGTTCTGTAAAGTTTTATTTAGAATTGTCTTCTTTATAATGCATAATTTCGTTGCATTTTCTCAACGATTACCGATTGCCGCAACGTCGTTGGAGCCATTTTTGGTTATTTTCACAACGGCACTATAACAATTAATTGTCATATGTCATGTCGGTCGCAATCATTTAAGTATGTGAAACGATTTAACCCTGTTATAATTTCGTCCATTGTCCGTTGGTTTCGTTCTATGAGAACGGACTCAATTATGTGAGCGCTGTACGAAATATAATCGTCGGTTTTTAACTGCTTAACTATGTGAAACTTAAAGTTTCGACTTATTGTGTGAGGAGTATGTGTAATGGCTCGCTTGTGAATCAAGACTCACAAAATACCTGTATTTCCAAAAATGATCGCATGATTGGAAGTGATTTTCAGACACAAATACAGTTATACCATATTCAAACACAAATAGTAAAGTCTGACACAAATAGAACAATACCTCAGTTATAATTATATTAACTTAATATACAAATAACGAAAATTTGCTTTAATGCTGTATATTTTGAAAATGTATGTTTTTGAAGAATAAGATTCAATAATAATCTTCTCGTTCCCATACACCTCGCATATCTCTACGTCTAATTTGACAAGTGATGAATTCATTATGCGACTCCCTCACGCCTTTGTACTGCTTGACGATCTCACTTTAATCACAGACTCTATCAAATATATTTTCTTCCCTTTCCAATCCCATTCGAACAATTAATTGATTCCCGATGCAGGCTTGAGCGGGAATAAAAAACATGGCCGCTTGGATCATTGATCAGATTACGCAATGTCGCCCAACTGGATCCCCGCAGTCAATATTATGCATTATTTATAAACATTGGCATTGCTTTAACTTGAGTGAAATTGTGGTTGATAATTGGATCAAAAATACACTAATTAACGGATATGATTACAGATGTTTGTAAAAAATATTAAAACAGTTTTAACGGTTGTTTGTTATTTTGATCTCAAAATTTAATTTATTTTCGTATTCCAATAAGTAACCGTGTAAATTAATATACCATTGTTAAGTGTTGTCAGCGAACAAATTATTAAATTCCGAATTGGGTAAATGTGTGTCAGTAACGCCAGCAATAGTGTAGGTTGCACAATACTTCAGGTGTTGTGGAAAGATGAGTTAGGATTCTACATGTGGGTTGAAAGTTAAGGCCGTTTTACGACAGATATGAATGCGAAAATCCTTCACTATGATGAATATTGATTACGTAGGAGTTAGGACAAGTAAAAAATAATTGAAGAGCTATTTGGAGAATGTAATCGCAATTTTATTGAGAATGCGAATTATACGAACAAATTTAACGAAGCGCACACGCAACTTCAACCAAATTTTAAATTAGTTAACCTTACCAAGCCGTAACGAAAGACATTACAGCAAATGAAAAAGCCGGAGGAGATTATTTAAAATTACGTATATAACAATATATTTATTTAACCATCAATTCGTATATATACGTCCAATATTATGTCCTGTACTATTCGATCCTTTGGACAACAACAGGTACTAAATTGCATTGGTGCATTTTATCGCTATTATATTAATTTTTATCTTATTATAAAAACAATATTTTTCTCTACACTAAACACTACTGTCTAAACTACACGCTATAGCGTTTAAGTCGCACACAAACTAGTTACGGTGCAGCGGTTTTAGTTTATGGTACAACTAAACAAAGTACATGATAACGCGATTCCCATCCCATCGTAAAGCACCGAACACCAACGCACGAAATCCCAATCCGCTTGTGCAACGCTTAAATAACCGCAAAATACCTTATTATGCGCTTTCCATATACGTTCCTGGCCTACGTGGCCTATTACGACGCTCGTTTCTCCGTTAATTTCGAATTCCAGAGATAGATCGTATGTTGCTATTATGCGATAGCAGCTGCCAACGGAATTAACCACCGAACAAAGAGATTGCGACAAAAGTCGCGCGAACGTCGTATTTCAAAACGTTTTGTTTGCTTCAAGACGAATGTCCTTTTATTTGGCACCGTGCAAAAGTTCTCTGAAACGGGACCCTATTGTTGTAAATGTTACCCTACAAAATGTAATACTAAGTTTTCTCTGGAAAGTCAACCCAAAGGTTACGGCATATTCATCAAGGGCTAAATAACAGATTTTTTTATTACTGAACCAATAACCTCGATCTCCAGACTAAATTATTTTTATAAACCGAATGTTTTTATAACATGTGCATGAATACCAAGAAAAAAAAATGTTCAAAAAGAGACCATATCGAGTCGTAATTCCAAAATTAAATTCCCAATTGCGAATTATGTGCAGTGGCCACAACGTCGCGCTATTAAAAGACTGAGTTTGAATGTTTATTTTAACACATTTCGCGTGTGTATAACAGCCGAGATGAAAAACATTCCCCTGTGTTTCATTATTTCAGCTATTTTTAGACTCTGCTTAACCTGACTCGAACGAGTGTTTACTGTGTTGCCACACTTGTACAATGATCTTTATATAGTCATTAACTGAGTATTAACTACTTTATAGTCTGCCGACACTGAAAAAACCATAAATAGTTCACCTGTATCTACTTTCAAAATAATTTAAAATGTTTATAACTATGTACATACTAAAACGTTATCATTATGTCCTTATATTAAATGGCCTTTTGCCATTTGGCCATTGATGAAAAAAATATGGACATGCACTTTATACCTAAATTGTAATCTTTGTAATAAATAATAAGGGCAATACATAGCGTGTTTTAAGATTAATCATTTTGACACGGCAATTTTGTTTAAAATATCGTATGCAAGATCGTGGGCATATTGCGCGGCAATTATAACGATAGAAATTGATGTAAAACGATATTTTAAGAGAGATGGTATTACGAAACCAGTCGATTAGTTACTCAAAATCAATTAAGACCGCTCTGCTGTATTGTACGGCTAATTCTGTATTAATAACCTAATCTTAACATTTATAGCGTCAAGTAGTAATAATGTACATTATTATTATAACGCTAACCTATCCCAGAAAATAAAAATACTTCAAATGTAAATAAAATCTTATCAAGTTTTAGTATTTATCTTACATCATCGAAAAGTATACTTACCTAATTATACATTAGTAGTTTGGGGGGTACTTCCCAATAAAAGTTAGCAACACTAACCTTTGCAGATACTTTCCATTATAAAAAATATATATTGATCTTCACGACTCATCGTTGCTCGTAGTGTGTGTTAAATAAATTAGGTACAAGCGTATACTTTAATTCATTATTCAATGGCCGACACACAGCGTTTGGTAAATAGTCACAATAATCAATAATGAAAAACATGTTCCCTAGAGATTCGAACATTGATTTTCTTTTAAATTACTACTAATGTCTTTATGTAAGGGGCTATATTAACTCTGTTTCATTTTTATTTAATTATTGTAAGAATTTTTGTACGCGCAATATGGACAAAGTGTTTTTTTTTAAGTTAACGTTACTTTGTGTTTCATACAAAATAATAGACAACCGATAAGTGGCTATAAACAAAGCTCAGCACTTTTTTAAAAAGATAAACGTCAATCAGACAGCGCGTTAAATCGCCTGAAGATACTATAATATTATATCTTATTCGGTAGTCCGTAAGTATTATTTAATTGTTAATTTGTGGCCAGCCTGGGGCGAGGTGTCTACTTCACATTCGGACCGTGCTTTATTTAGTTTCGAAGCAACTTCTTGATTTACGGTTATTTATTTCACAGTATTACAATTACTTTAATTTTACTTAAATGTTGTTTGGATTGATGTTAACATTTTTATTGTAATACGATTAGCCACAATTCATCAAATTCCAAGCTACTACCGCTTTTATAAACAATCCATCAACTTGTGCCAGAAAAAAGGGGATGTTTAGAGTGTCCGTATGTTTTTAGGAGGCATTTTTTTGGTTCCGCTTCTACCTGGCGTCGCACCACGTGGATGTGTGAAAATAGCGTTGCGTCCTGTTCTGTACATCGTCATTAGAACGAGAGAGCAAATGTTTTGCGTTTTCAGATGTGAAATCCACAGATTTGAACCCCCTGTCACCCGCGGCAGGAAGTTGCCCCGAAATCTGGTGTCTTTCTCAGGCCGGTCTTTGTTTAAACGGTGGTTATATGTCGGTATCCACAGACCTACCGTCTGTTTTACTAGATAAGACATTTTGAAAGGATCATTGTTCATTATATTTCTTTTGTTAGTGAGCGTTTGGGAAACTTTGCGTTATTATTGTCGTGCATGGGAATATTTGACTTTCTTTTGTTTAATGCAAAATTCGCATTCAAATAATGCGAGACTTAACGATAAGTTTACAAAAGTAATTATCTTTAAATTCAAAGAATAGGGAGGGATCATTAGTATATTGATAGTAACAAATTAAAAATTCTGTGCACGATATATTTTACGATCTAATAATCTTTGACGAATGACAATAACAGTACATAACCGCTACATAAACAATCATTTGGATAGAAAGTGCACAGGAAACAGTATATTTTTTTCTCTTTTATTGACCGACACACGTAAGCGAAGCAACCGGTAATGATTCGCTAAGACACGACGGTATAACTTAACACCTACCACTTCCTTCCGATGCCTTATAATACCTCTCGCCCGAGTCCTTCGCTTTCGACTATAGAATAAAATTATATACGAAATACTTATCTAATTTACATTATTAAAATTGATATTTAAAATATTTGATCCCACATGCAACGCGACCAACTGCACATTCCATATTAATAAAAGGGTTCCGCTACCCTAAAGGGCGACAGCTAACTATTATTATTCATATAATACAAAAACCAACGGCATTAGACGGTGTTGTCATCTACTAATCATTTAACGTTATATACCTTTTTTAACTGTGGTAGAAACGTAGAAATCGTTTAATACTACGCTGGGGGTTTTATGCCAGCATCAGTTGTATAGTTTTTGGTTTTTGGATAGTTATCTGTGAACGATTATGGGATAATTAATACCCTACTGGTTTAAATAAATGTTTGTGCTATATTATAATTATATGCTTTATATCACTTAACTTCAGCCTATCACTACTCCACTGCTGAACTTAGGCCCCTATAGATTGCCACAAAAGTTTCTTTCATTTTGGGGGGTTTAGGCATAGTTGGCAGGCGCAACCGCAGTTTATTTATTCAGATGTTTCAGGACGATGCTGCTGCCCATCTTCTGGTTTTATTTTTCTCCTCTGTCGACTTTTACGCAACCCACGGGAAGAGATTGGGTGGTAGTTTCTTTGGCCGTCACCACATGTAAAGTTATTTTTCATAAGTTGCATCAAGAGTAAAAAGTCGCACAGATTTAATTTTTTTTTGTCTATTAACGGCTAATGCATCACTCGAATACGTTGGAAAATGAGCCGCGCGTTTGAAATTGAGCTCGGACTGAGGGTGTCGCGTAAAGTTACCCCACGTGAACTGCTACCCCACTTTCGAAGTCCGTATTTTCATATGTCGAGTAAAACCGTTAACGTCTCGGTGTCATCGATCACGTGAACAGTTGTGCAAATAATTTTACTTGACGATTACATCTCGGGAACTTTGAAAGCTGTATTGCCAGTTTGCTGGTAATTCTGCCACATAATTGATTAATCGCCTTAGTTGACAGATATAAATGCTTTGTCCTCACGCCCATATAATTAAAACGATGACGACCGCGTGGCCTAGTAGTCAAATTACCCGAATTGTATGCCGCGGGTCCTGGGTTCGAATCCCAGCCGGAGCCAAAATTTATGCAAAAACACAACAATCCTACTGTTTGTTAACATAAAAAAAATATAATATCTATAAAGGTCGTTCTTCTTTTTCAGGTGCTGTCATCTGGTTCATTCGAACTAAGGATAAAAAGTTTTACGAACTCGTTGGGTAGGTTAAGTAGTGGGCAGTGCTGTGATGGTTCCTCAACTAGTGACGCGCCGTGTTTGGCGCCGTGCAGGACTAAATTCCGAGTGTGCCTCAAGATATATCAAGCTAATATCGACACGACGTCACCGTGTACCTTCGGTGACATCACTACGCCGGTGTTGGGTGGCAATTCCTTGGATGTGCCCAACCTCAACGTGGAAGGCTTCAGTAATCCCATCGTGTTTCCCTTCGATTTCACATGGCCGGTAAGTTTCAGCTTATAATAAACTTTATTTTTTAATTACTTTATGTAAATATTTTGTGCGTGTATAAAGATGAATATAAGTAAACAAGACCGCCTAATCAATTTCGTTGCTACGGAGAAATCAATATATCGTAAAATAAGCATTTAAAGGCTACCCCACATCCATAAATCAAAGCCACGTGATGTTACCAACATTCAAATTCCGATAATCTACGAAGACTGGGGTCATCTCTACGCCGTAAGTAATAACAGTAAAGAACCTTAACAAATTCCGGGTTGTAGCGTTTTGATTAATTCCAAGTGTATTTATATTTTCTTAAATGTTAAACGGTATTGTTAATAATTCAATTATGTACTGTACGATGTTAGTTGATTGAACGGACGTCCGGGAGTGTTCGTTCAGTGAGATTTTTTTATAAGTTTCCCGGACGCCTCTGCAAATTAAAAAAGTTTCCGCTTATTTGTTATAACGATGTAATTAAAGAATTTGGTTCCAAGTACTTATATTATGATACAAAAAATGTAAATATATTTTGACATAAGCTATCAAAGTAAGAATGAATGATATTTGTGGTGTAAAGTAAAACCGGCAATGGTGTTACAGTGTATTTTTTTACGTTTAACCTTCATTGCAACAGCATTCTCATCTCCGCCGACAATTACTCCGAGGTCACGCGGGATCGTGATTCGATGTTGTAATTACACGTTATTTATTTATATCTCGATTCCAAGGATAACGGACATCTTAATTGGATCTCGGTAAATTCTCTTACACACGCCGTGTGGACGCACCGTCTCTAGAACTGTTTGTATTTTGTTTAGCGGCTCACTTCAAATGTCGTACCGTCTTGTAATATTTGAGCAAACAACCTAAGCCCAGGCTTGCACAACCGGCCATCTGGAGAAGCGTGACATTTGGTAACTCACCAGGTAGAAACAGACCGAAATATAAACTTTTCTTTTAATGGATGCCCGTGTCCGGCTTCCACAGTATCATTACAGATGAATTGACGCTAAATTGAAACTTCCTGTTTAAATTCATATACAGTTGTCTATTGTCGGGGCGACATGCGATCAGCTCAGCGAAAGCGACGCGAAATAATACCGTCTATCGAATTTCAGATGTGACAGGTTAATCTCCAAACGTCTGCTGCCGAATTAACGCCATATGCGCTCTTTCTTTTTCAATTGGAAATTCAAAATATCTTCCATGTGCTAATTCCCTTTGGCAGTTAATTTTCGTAGATATGCAACATACGTGTCGACCTTTATTTTAGTCGGGTGTGCCATCATTTAATCTACCCTAGCAATATTTTTTCGTAATGAGGTCATCGCTAGCGTGTTTCACGAAGCACATCGTTTAGACAAATAAGTGCCGCGTAATGTATTGGTACATGAGAATACGTCCCGAGCGTTACCTTCGTGACTCGGCCGGCAGGTGAACGTAGATTTACTTAAAAAGACGGGCGTTCCATTTTAAGTTTAAAACATTGAATGTTCGAACATAAGTGTTCCATTTTCAAAAATACGCTTTTCGATATTATATTTAATTTTCTCATGGAGTCGCGTCTTCTTTGCTACTAGTATCACAATATTTTGTAACACGATTCCACGTTCAGGTGTCGTATTGCTAACGGCCCTGTTTGGATAACGAACCTGGAACAATTTCAACGTATCCAGATTTTTTTTTCATCTAACAAAACTTGTGAAATACATCGCCTCTTGAATCGAGATGAACCCAACTGATAATAGGACATACGAATATTAATATTACTAACAACATCGGCCAGTGAAATTACAAGTAAAGCGGCGCGGGGCTAACGACGCATAGAAACGATTTATTATACAGTCTTTAAAGAAAGAGATGGCTCACTCCGAAAAGAAATCTCATTTGTATTCAAGCGCTCGGGTCGGCGGCGAGTATTCATTTATTTTACTTTTAAACAATTTGTGTTTGTAAATCACGAGTTTATATTGTAATGTGTTAGGAATCTTTTATACCCGTTAGGTCGTCCGGATGTCACAGAGGTGAGGACCGGCTTAAGCGACTCTCGCACGCAGCTACGAAACACGCTTCAAATGTATGTGTACGCATATGCAACGCAATGGTAGGGTTATGTAGCTAACAAAGAGGGAAGTCACCCTAATAACATGAACGAGTTCATTCAGAATTCCTTAGCGGGGGGACCGTTACGTTGTTTTAATGCGAAAAAATGTGACCGCGCATAATTGAACATTTTAAAAGATGGCAACACCTGCCCCACACACACCTAAGCGAGAAAGAGACGGAGATAAAATGTCAAAGTATATTTCCGCGCATGTCCTACACCAGGCAACTCGCATTCCAACATTGAAGTACATTTTTATAGGCTAAACATTTACGTAAAGCATTGGACGCTTCTCGTCAATAGTATTACGGTGTTTCGAAAATAGATTGTTTATAACGCAACATTTTACTTGTAAACAATTATATATTATACAAAATCTCGCTATGAAGCACCTACTACATCTGTATTATTCAGATTTTTGTACAAGTACTAAAAATAGGGTTGTATTTACAAAATTTAACACTACAGACCATTATTTATTGTTATAATTTTGCTTCTTTAATTGCGATGTACCCGACCGTTGTTGGGAGCATTATGTCTTATGGCAAGTCACTTTCCCACAAAGCTCACGAAGGTTGGGACACCGGGCGTACAAAAACATGATAACGCTTCCACACAAAGCGGTATTGAAGGCGCATTAATTAACTATAATTTTTATCTTTATCTGAAAATCATTTGTAAGGCGATTACAAGCGATTTTCAGTTAAAAAAAAATATTTATACTTTGTATTAATTTTTCTATAGAATTTGAACATTTTTTTTCGAATAATAACATATGACAATTGAAAGGAATTGCGTAGAACAATTCTACATTGTGTTTTGTTTTAAAATGATAATTAATATAATTACGGTTGTAATACTATTGTTATTGGGTAGATCGTAAACTAAAAGTTACAAGAGATAATTTATACGTTTTTAAATTATCTAAAATTTTCCTTTTCTTTGTATATTAAATCCTAGAAATATAACAGTTGCTTATTTCCAGCAATGTATTTACACAAAAACACAAAAAGGTGTGCTTTTATTCGCCCGATAAAGTCGAACAGGTCCTAGAAGTATAAATTAGCATCGACTTTCAGGACGTTGCTATTTGACTTTAAACGTAATGTTATCTTGGTTGTCAATAAGTTTTTTTTAGCTAGAAACACGCCGGAAGGAATCAATATTAGAATAGTGACATCCTTTATTTTTTTTTACCGTGAGACGCCAACCAGCTTGCTAGAACTTAATTAGCATTAATTACTGATATTAAAAGATCACACCCGTTAAAGATCAATTTAGTTACCAGTTCACTTTTCAGGGGAAAAATAAAAAAAACATGTTATATTTTCATAATACGATAATCTATGTTACATTGTAGACATATTATTTGTAGTAGTAAAATTCTGGGACATGAAATCTGAGGGTAATTTTTTGTAATTTATTCTAATAAAATTACTTAATACTGAGTCATATAATTTCAATATTTAACTCAAGAAAAAATAATAACGAATCATCAGTTATTTCATTGAAATTATGAAACGTTTACAAACGCAATTAATGTATGTATATCTTGCAGTGAAGAAACGCGCGTCTTCGTAAGTAGACTAAGCAACGGCGTAACTAATTCTAGAGATTGTTAGTTATTTTGCATGTTTCGTCAGTATTTCACGGTCCAAATATCGCTACATATTCGGTATGAAAGTCGGACATCCTTGGAACAACTAGCAACGTAATAAAAAGGGCCGTTAAAAATAATTAAGAAAAATAACATTATTATGACCAACGAAACGTACGAGTACCTTTATCTTTTATCGATGAAGTGTAAATTTAGTCAGTGGGAATGGGAAAACTATCATCCTATAGTGACACGGATATAATCTCACACGGGATTGCCTGGTACGGTAAAGGCAAGACATCGTGTTAGTTTCGAGGAAGTTAACGTTCCAGTGACGTCAGGTTCGAATTAGTTTTGAAACAATTGTACAGCACGCGGCGGCTGCCGTTTTCGATCCATTGTCACGTGTGAACGCTGTTCTTGCGCCCTCAAGCGGATTCTCCAATAGAAAGTAACTGGCTGTACGAATACCATTATTTCCTTCTATACAATCAATTCCAATTCCTTATATGTAATAAAACATATCAATAGAATACTTTCGGGTATTTATTTATAACTTGCTTTGAATTCAACTTAGGTGCGAAACACATATGCAACCAAATTACATCATTGTCACGCAATGTACATCATCATCAATCAAAAATAGAGCACCTTCGCACGGATCATCGACTTATTAATTCACACCGTAACGCGATATCCGACGCTTACAAACTATGGTCTCGGAAACTTCCGTCTACGGTGTCTTTTTTATCGTATAGAGCTCTTTAATAATTTCCTTTATCTCAATCCACTCGCTTCGGGATCCTCTTAAAATACTTACCCCTACATCCGCTTCTTTTAATATCCAACGAAGCTACGGAATGCTCTTTCGATCCTGTTCCCTCGACACAGTCTTTTATCTCACTCCTTTCCGACGAACAGCAATTAAAGGCGGACAAAAAGGGCGAAATTAAATTCCACGTAAAAGTAGTTTGAAGTGCCTGCTTAAGATAGTCGCCATTGCGAATACGAATTCAAAGTTTCAAATTTGAACAATAATGCTACCGTAATAATTGCTCGCATTTAACAAAGTTTATTTAACGAATCGGTTTCCATCGTCGTCTAGATAATCGCACGAAAATTTTTGAATTATTTCGAGTGTACTCCAGGCGCTAAAATAACAAACCGTTCAAATGGGAGCGGAGATCGTAAATAACGATTAGTCATAGTGAGGAGATAAAGAAAATAAGCTCATCATGAGAATGACAGTAGAGATGAATAGACGGTAAAGCTTACCGGTACTACAACAGCCAGCGTTAAGAAAACACTCCTTTTTCAAATGGCCACTCATTTACGGTCACATTCTGACGTTTTAACTGCGTCTCTAACTTTAACGGGCAGTAATAAATTGATCAAAGGCGCCGAATAATTATAGCTGAACGGACATACCGCTTTTCACGCGTAATTTTTTTCTGTAGCGCAAAAGCATAGATTAAATATAAATAATTGGTCGATGTCAATCACAATTCAAATTAAGAACGCTGTTAAGTCGACGACATCGTAGCGTTCCAAAATTAAATCGGGATTCATTTTAAGCCATGGCTTGGGTTTTTAGCTTTAACATTATCTCATCACACAGATTCCAAACATTTTATTAAGTAATTAACATATACTCGTATTGGTGTGTATATAAAGCTTTTATTTTCCTACCTAACATGCTTGGTATTTTATGCGTAATAGCAATAGTTTAGCTCAAATAAAGTATGTCTACGTTCCATTTCTATTAGTTCACAACGGTGTTCGGATGCGTTCTCACGTATGGCAGGGGAGCGTCGAGCCCTCAAATCTGCAATGAGAACATTCCTCGCGTTCCCGTCTTTATTCATCACACGCGCTCAGATTCTAGGAATTGTGACTGGTAGCCCGATAGCGCCCACAACGTTCGTATCCGCAATACGCGAATAAATCGCCGCCATTATTTAGTATGGGAGGTTGCGAGGTACTTACGTGCGTCGAGCGTACTTCGTTGAATTTATGGATGTGTCAAAGGCCGAACGTAGGCTGGGAACCACCGAAAGGCGCTAATATGTTATTGTTTTATGTTAAAGATTAGATTGTTTCGTATTTAGAAATTTTTACTACTCTCATAATAATTGGATATACATGTCTTTTGAGGTCACACGCCAATTCGTAAATTATATTGTCACGGACATATTAAAAATGATAGTTTGGAAATAAATATAACATTTGAACGTTTGAAATTAGGTTTCTTTGTCAAGTTATTTCGTACAGAGGGTATCAATAGAACAAATCTTTCTTGCTGAATATCATGCAAGATTATAGTTCCAATTGTATTATTAATCTAATATTAAGCTTGTTATAAATTTAAAACATTACCATTATTTACATTTAAGATTTTTAAAGGTTTGCTACTCGTCTTCGGAGGCATACGCAAAGCAGATTGGTGTAAAAACCGTCTTAGATTAATATCGCTGTCAAATCATATCTAAATTTGTATTAATATTCTCAGTTCCTTATGAATAGTTCGCAAGGTCTCTTTTGAGGCTTAGCAAGGTTACCCGAAAAATAAAAAAGTTTTAAGCGCCTTTCAATTCTCAACGATACCATCTTTAATAGGATATCCATACTA
Organism: Luehdorfia chinensis; assembly: GCA_019845155.1. Lineage (NCBI taxonomy): Eukaryota > Metazoa > Arthropoda > Insecta > Lepidoptera > Papilionidae > Luehdorfia > Luehdorfia chinensis. The sequence goes on from JAHVAK010000612.1 coordinate 2,465,462, forward strand.
ATATTATAAACACGAAAGTAACTCTCTCTGTCCCTCTGTCTATTTGTTACTTTTTCACGGTACAACAGCTGAAACGATCTTGAAGAAATTTGGCACAGAGATAGCTTGCGCCCTGGAGACCGACTTAGGATACTTTTTGTTCCGGAACATCAAATAGTTCGCACTGGATATTTCAGAAACATTTATCCACGCGGACGAAGTTCCGGGCATTAGCTAGTAGTTCATATATTTGAAATTGCGACGTATTGTTTATTACTTATGTTTAATAATGTCAGCTAAGTTTCAGGCAACCTGACAACTGACAACCCTGTTGCTAACCCTTCTTAGAGCCTTATCAACCGATCTTACCGTAGCGAGGTCGACCCGTCTTAAGAAATTTGTTAGCTCCGCTTTTATTTTTTAATTCTTATGCCTCATTCAAATCATTCCGTTGTTTATTGCCGACATTTTCATTTTTCGAATTCCTTTAACCCGGTGAGATCGGGTGCGTCCAGACTCCCGCGAATGCCGCCTATGCCATGTGAAATTAAGGTTATACCTTACGTTTTTCATTACGGCAAAAATTTAGTCCCGAATTCCTTCTGTAGCTGCGGTTTTTCGATGATTGTAATTGAGGACAATAAATTGTTAATGTCGTGACTTTATGTTGCCACAGTGTTGGTCCGTGTGAACGGGGAAAAAATTGTAGCATCCATCTTAATGTAGTCTAGCTTACGTATCATAAAATCGTCACATTTACTGTGCAGCATTTCGTCGTGAGTTACGACCGGCTTTTTAACTTTTTAATGTTTCTCGGTATTGCCGGCTGAAGTAATTAATCCTTTTATAATGAGTCTGAGTTACTTCACTGTGGCGACCTCTGTTTATTCTTTCGGCTATAGCAACACTGTGGTCACTGGTGGTTACGTTTTATGATTGCCGTGAGAAATTTTTAACAGTTTAATTTAATTGGAGGAATATTAATTGCTATAACTCGTGAATAAAACTAATTTTCTTAGGTTTTTTTTATATATTTATTGAGAATTATTTTCATAATATCTTTTTTTACGTACATATCAATTTTAAAATATTTTACTATTTTTCTGATATGGTTTAGTTAATTAATAAATAAATAATTACAAACAAGAGTTTTTGAAGAAATCAATTGAACATGAATTTATCAATTAATATGTTTTCACTGTCGTTCATTTCTTAAACTTTAATGCAGTCTTGAAATTTTTTATTAAAATTATAATGCAATTTATTATATACTCTTTTGAACCTTTTTGAAGTAGGTACAACATATGTAAAAACAGTATATGTCATCATCATCATCATCACATCAGCCTGTATGTAAGTTGTATTAAATTTACACTTGCCCTTCTATACTTAGTTTAATTTATATATTCAAAATAATAATAGAACAGTCCACGTCGTAACAAATTCAGAACGTCATAGGTTGAATAGTTTTGAGAACTGACTTGTCTGCACGGCGCAGTGTCAGTATACCAACAAATATAACCCGGCTAAGTTACAATAGGCATGTAAGAAAGTCTTACGCTTACTTTAACTGGCATCCTAAAATCTGACGCGTTGTACACTTGAACTCGCCATACTTACTCGTGTTTACCACGAAACTGTTTAGCATTCTAACCGTAACCGTGTACTGTCGCCAATAAAGCGTCGACCTGGATATTTTTTTTATAGAATATTCGTACATAAAAATCTCACATTCACACGGTACTGGCAACTTTGTGGGTAATTTATTCCAGTTGCGTTAACATTTATGTAGTACTAGGGCTTGTTAAGTGGACGCATCTGCTTATTTTCTAAGCGCGTGACGTAATAAGCGATTTCGAACCATTAAAAGAGTGCGAGCGTTCAGGTTGTAGTTTTAAAACCCTTCGTTTCTAATGGTAATTTTGGTCTTTCTTTTTTTTAATTGGAAAGAGTGACGAAACGAGCAAAACGTTCACCTGATGGTAAGTGCAACGTCTGCCCATAACAAATGCTATGCCATTGTTGTGTGACAGAGCACTGCGCCCGTCACCTTGAGTCATCAGTACCTAAGTCTTATATGCCCAGTAATTACATAAGCTCTAGATGCCCATCAAACCGAAATACAGTAATGTGCGCACACTACTGCTTCACGGCAGAATAACTGACCTAGGGTGCATAGGAATCCAACCACCAGTAACACTGTGTACTCTTTCTAAGACTCTCAGTCGTGTGAGCTGAAATAAAGTGTCGAATATACTAAATAATATCGATGAATCACAGGTTCATCGTACGTCTCGTCCGATGCAGGAATAGAATGAGATAAAGTTAATTAAAACCATTAATAATTCGGATTAAACTTGTCCGAAACACTTTAACATCGAATCGTTACGGATCCTTCATTATCGTGCATTTCGCATATCTTTTAATTTGATGGACGGTACACGATGCTTCCCTCGGCCTGTCTACGTGAACCGGTCCCATGAACAAATTTGAATACAGCTGCACAGTGAACCTTATTTCAATGCATTTAGACTTAATTGCCAATGCACAGTACATTGGGATATAGTTAAAATAAAAAAAAAACCTGTTCAAACGACGTTACCACACTAGCAAAGTGTGAAATATGAAATCACGATCTTCTCCATTTGCTTCGCTGTTTGTGTTCCGAATAACTAGGTATTTTCTTGTGTCGAAAGAAGAACGCCGATGGCTTTGCTTTTATGTTTTATTTAAATACGTTCTGCGTACGTTATTACCAATGGCAACACAGTAATGACCTTGTTCCATTTTCAAAGTTCCTAATCTATCGTGGGATTTTGAAATTGGCAGTCGTAAAAGGGAATTACTTAACATCTGTTGCTATTGTTGTTTAACAGAACAAACAAACAAGCAAACAATATAGACAATGGTTGTAAGAAACACGTGGCCAAAAGATGCGGAAAAGCTAAGTCAACCGATAATATCTTTTGTTCCATAAAATATCCCAAACGGTTGACGTTTAAATACGAAGGCTCAAACTGTCCAGTTCCCACGTGTCCTAGGGTTTCATTAATTAATAACAAAATATCTATACAGTCACTGAAATGGCAGTGGTCCTAAAGGCACCCTCATAAAACGATAATCAAATAATGCCCCTGCATTGAACTCCCGATATACGTCTATTGCATTTTGGACTCCTGAACGCAATTTAACGCGTCACATTCTTAGGATAGAATTAATCGTGTTTAGGGTTGCCGTTGATAAAATGAATTATCTGAACAGTATTTAACACAAGTCATGATTATGCCAGTCTTCAACCCAGTTTTATATTAATTTCAAATCGAGTAATAGTTTTCACTTTCTTCACTTGTTATTAATTTTCTTAGTAATTATTTTGAATTTTAGAATGATAATTCTAACGGTCAGCCATCAATAATAACTGTAGGAAAAAAAACATATGAATAAAGAACTGCCGCTTAGGATGGGACATTAAAAACTTTAAAAATGGAACACCGAAAAGCTCCATCGAGACGTCGTCGATTAGTATTTTTATAAATAAAGTAAGTTTTACACCGCCAAGTATGTTTCCTTAATTGCCACCTAGCTAGTCTGTGCAAGCATTGTAAGTATACGGTATCGCGAGCTCGGCACGTTTATAAAGGCTACCTGTACACGTACGCTTACGTCGTCGGTCGCTTTTTATGGGCTGCGTCGAGAGTCACTGTCGTGGGAACCGGCATATACTTACGGCCGGCTACAGCTGACCAAAATGCGCTCTCCATACCCGATTAACAAATCAATACATTGTGTACTACGGCATAACATGTTTGTGCGGGCGCGAAACAACCGCGAGTTATCAAACAATTTGTTCCTTCGCGTACAACGAATAAAGTCCAACATGAATTGACTGATAAAAGAAAGGATAAGGCTGAAGCTTGTTTATTCAGATCGGTAGCCTATTTGGTATTCAGAGTCAGGCGATAACACGTCCGCTCGCTCACGATGAGTCGAACTTTATTAAAAATTCGTCAAAACTACGACATTGCGTAGTTTGATTGAGAAGACAACTTTCTTGTTAAAACGCAACGCGTGAGACGCTGAGAAAATGTGATTTCTAGCATAGATTTCCATCCACAATGATGATTGTTACCATGTTCCTATGCTAAATAGTTCATTGTTACATCTCGCGATGCAAATGTTTTTATTCAAGCTCTAATTGACGGGAGGGGACATCTGTCGGTGAAAAATTGAATCATACAGTAAGGCAAGCGTGTCATATGAAGGAATTAAGTTGACCTTTCATATCCGTCGGTCACAGCTGCCGCACCGTTGATTGCCTTTACAACGTTACGTCGCTTCGCGTCTTAAGATTTTAAACGTCGTTAATTCTAAAGAAAATGACAGTCCGATAGCCTTATTGATGCGATCTGTTTGTAATGGTAGTTACTAATCCCATTATTTTTACATTTTCGTCTATCGGCGCGTCCAATCTAATACAATCAAGCAGTTTTAGGGGAGAGTTCGTTTTCATTCGAATTAACTTTTTTTTATTTGTTATAAACGAATGGAGGGAATATTCGACTTTTGAAATGTTAAAAGGATATATGACTGGATTGTAAGATTCATATTAAAAAAAAATAGTTGATAGTTACATTAGAAACTTTTTATGATCACCAAGACGGTAAAACAATCGTTGCTTCTCACTTGAATAACTAATTAATACATAAGTTTTTCCATTTTCTAGAACTATGCAATCCACGTAGTTGTAAATGTATGAATCTATTGTCCTCCGCTAATTGGAGGTTGATGAACTAACTTTGAAGCAACAGGCGCCATTTTTATATACATACATAGATTTTCGCATAACCGGGAGTGTCCGAGCAATAAAACCCATTGATAAATCGGACGCAGGCGCCTACAAGCTGCCGACCCAAGCTTATCGCACTTAATCGTATTTTCGACAACCGTTTTGCCTCCTTAAGCAAACATTCACAAATGTCAACATCTCACTATCAGATAGCAGGCGGTTTCAGTACATTTTTTTCTACGCTCGCTACGGAAGCGATGATTCCATATTGGGCGAGTTATGTACGAATGGACACTCGTGTATTTTTAGCCCGTATTAATACAATTCTCGCTGTGCATCTGCTCCCGGCTTCACCTGTCTATCATGCTGTTAATTTACACTCATCCGCCATACCGAAACGGGTCGTAAAGTAAAGGAAATATTTGAAATGCCCGACCGCCGCGCCCATTCTAAAGGTCTCCGGTTAAGAGAGATGGTATATCATGGTTTATCTTATTAGAGAGGGACGAGAAAAACATACTTGATACTCGTTATAGATGCTTAAACTAAAGGGTTATTCGAGTTTGGTTTTTAATGTTTATGTTAAGTTTTATACTCCATTTATATTAATGTTATTTTTTTTGTTTTCAGGGCACTTTCTCGCTTATAGTCGAAGCGTGGCACGATACGAACGAAACGTCAAGATCTGATGGTGAGTAATACTCCATTTTCCTATTTTAGTGACTGGAAAAATTACATTTTTTGTAAAATTCTTATCACGTATTGCATGACTCGCTCACATTCAGTTTTCACTGTAATTCTGGGTGTTTATCGTGCATTTAACGGACAGTATGTATATTTGAATGCTTATATTATCACATCGTGGAAGACAAAAATGTTCCCATGGTGTGGACACTTGACGTTCCGGGCACGCCGCGACGCGCGTGCTTCGCTTGCCAATGGACGTCGTATTCTAATAAACTCAGCCTTCTGTAGGACGAAAATTTTGTAGAAATGTTCTAATGTATTCCGATGGCCGTTGACCGATACCTAGACGTCAATGAAACAAGAAAAAAAACTAATCTTCTCGCAATCATACGCTTGATCGATTTTAAGACATATGCATTTACAATTTTAATAGTCGTTTTCGATATGAATTCGGGAGTGATACGATTACGGGGATTCTGAAACCCCAATAAACTATCGACAGTTTAACGGCGCACATGCGACATGGCGTGACTGAATAACAGAAACGAAATGTATTCGAAATGAACCGCAGTAAATACATCATCATGATAATTTGCTCGTGCACTGGTACTCGAGCTTTTCTGAGCACGGACTAATAAAACTTCAGAAACAATCAATCGTGCAAACAGAACGACTTATATAGCGAAAAAACAACCTAAATCCATAAACATAATGAAAGAATTTCAGTATCAAAATTTCAAGTCAAAAGAAAACAAGTCATATATTTTTTTTAATTCACATCTCTATAGTCTCAATAGAACTAAGACACGCCCGTATCGGTTTTTGATATTCGCGAACTCTCATACCATAGAATGAACACCGCCCATTTCATAATTAGATTCCGATCCCTCTGCACTCTGACCGTCATAATTACAACTCGGGTTTACAAAAAAAAACAGACGTGATTTACTTAAAAAGAGATTCGGAGATATGGTGCGCTACGGAGCCGGTTACCGAAAATCATTAGCGTCCCGAGTGGATAGCTTAGGATTGGGGCAGCCATTCGTCGAATAATAAACCCAGGATAAAAATTAATAATACTTTAGCCCCTTAAGTATTATCCGCAGGTAGTTTAAAGTTGACAAACTGATAAGACAAAAATTATGCATAATAACGAGTAACTCATAAATACAACAATCAACATCCGGACACGAGGAATCGTACCAAAGTGCAATAAATCCGTTAACATACTGACACATGGCAACACTAACATGAAGACGGGTGTATTTTTAATACGGCGCGGGAGCGATGGGCGGCGCCGCATCACTACCGAGAAACGTAACCAACAGAAATCTAATCAACCATAATAACAGGTTACAAGCACAGCAGTTTGTGTGCACTCACTATCTTGCTGCCCGATGCTTAATTAAATCACATACGAGTTTTTTTACTATTTCTAATACTAGCAATCTATCGCGCCTTCGTTCGAAAATCGGAACCAAGGACAACTTGCCTGAAATCATAGTCTAAATTTCTTTGACACGAACAAACGACGACAAAAATGAAGTAAATTGTGAAAAAAAAATCTTAGAAATCTACTACAAAAACTATACAATATATTATGTATCCATTGCTCAAAAGTATGTTAAATCTACCGAAACCTCACAAAGAATAACGCCATGACACAAGAATCAAATTCATCATAGATTTATTCCATTGTTCTGTGTGTAAAGAGATTCTCCGACTAAACAAATCCGCGACAATAGCGAGAGATCCTGCCAGGCTCCTTCAACGAAATCTTTTATACTTTGCCCGGGGCGAAGCGCGCCACACCTGGCACAGTAACGGGGCCCCGACGTATTGTTTAAAAAATATACCTTCAAGGAAGTGAAATTTTAAGTTTACTGCATCTTTCGTCGTAGGGCTTGAGCTGGAAAAAATGGAGGAAGACGCCCCCGGAAGGCTCAATTTATGATGTAACCAGCGCTTAAGAGGTGTCGACAGATGTTAAGCACATGCTGTGGCACTATGACTTGCTTTGTTTACCGGCGCCTCTCCGCTTACGATATCGCACTGTCTCGATTTACACCTCTATATAAGAGCGCTGAGAGCGTGTGAAATAAAGCATTATTAAGTGATTCGTGGATAATGTTGCCAGATATCCGGTATTCAAACCGGACTATCCATATCTTCTGTACCAGTTGAAAATAATATTTCCGGTTTTATCTTGTTATAGGATCGTAAATACTATAATCTCTGTTTTATGGATCGTACATAAAACAGAACTCTGCAACATTTAAGTAAATAAATATTCATTTAGCACTCGTTTTATTTTATGTCCGTTATTGAAAAAAGAGGCGTGTTGCGACGGCAGCACGAGTCGCCGCAGGCGTCGCTACCACCCGACGTATTAAGACCAAGATGGAATTATCGCAGCTACGTTGTGACGTCCGCTTCTCCGTCATCTGTCCGTGCGTTATTAGTCAATTCATTACGCATTCCCGGCACTTAGTTCCCAGTGCTTTCTCGTCATGATAGTGCAGCATTAATTGCCTCTCGCTAAGTTTTACATTGCGTAATCCGCGATTCGTAAGTTTCCCCGCGCGGAACATATTTACCGTTTCCTTAAATACAATAGATAATTAAAGTGTCGAGAACAACGTGCGAAAATATTCGCGTAATGACTCGTTTTCATTAATTTTTAAATTTTTTATTGGTCGCGTTCAAAAATCCAAGCGACGGAGCCGTAAGATTGTTTACCCGGCACGTCGTGGAGCGCCGCTCAAATTGAAAACTCGTCGAGCATTAGAAGTGGACAGTTTTATAAACAAAAGGAGTGAGTCGTTTGTGTGCACAGTCCATTGATGAAATTCCGTTTCCCACAACGTTGACAGGCCGGTCGGACGAGTGCCAGCATCGAGACAGCCAATTGTAGTTAAGAGCTCAATATGAAGATGTATGCAGAATGATTTGTTTCACTGAATAAATATAAATCAATACGTATTTAACACAAATCGGATCGTTGACATTAATCGCCCACCTCTCACTAATTACACCATGATCTAGATCCAGTCCGCGTCGCTAAGACGTTGTCAATCCGAGCATAATGAACGCTCGCATCCGGTCGCTATATTGATACGTCCATCGGAAGCTGCATCGCGTGATCGCATCCCGGCGTTTTCTTCAAAATCGCATTTAATGCATCCCAAATCGCCCGCATCCGATTCTTCGATCAATTCAAATGATCGGTTACGTAGCTTTCTTTTATTTTGTATAACGCTACCTTCCCGGTTGAGTTTGGTTTGACCTCTGCCCGTAATAACATGTTCTCTAAACACGTACAAAATCGACCTGCTTCAAATTGGTTCTTTTATCTATAAATCAGCACAAATATATGTTAGTTTGCCTTCATTTAATTTGGCAGTGGCGCCGATTGATGATGTATGTAATTTGTGATGCTCGGGGTTGCGAGTGAACTTAATAGAAAACGAGTTCCTACAAAACTATCTACTGCGTAGGACAGCATAGGGTTAACAAACATCAAAATAATTGAACATTTTTTTTGTTTTACTTAATGTTTTGTTTAATTAACCACTATATTGTGTACTATGCCTTTTTCTATAAATACTAAAAAGAACACATATTCGGAACGCGTCAACCCTACAACACCTGAACGGGCATGCACACGGTTGCCATAATTCTCCTGCACACATTCGAGCTAAATTGTACGGCCGCTTGAGCTCGGTTCCCACACATCATTTTTCTAATTCCCCCGAACTCTGCAACTTCGCTATAATAACGTTCTCTGAACCGAACTATCGTGTTACCGCGTTTTATATAAATATATACTTTACTACTTTATTATTCAATATACAACCCGTCCGTTAACATAAACAATGATGCAACTGATTATCACTAACATATCTTTAACACAGTCCAATCAATTTTGTAATTTTACTCCCAAGTCATTATGAAAGCATTCTCGTCTTATTCTAGACCGCATACACTAACCTTTTTACGTAATGATATATCATACTGTGTTCTCTCAGTTCCAATACGATTGATTTACGCTTTCCATTCCTAATCGGAATAAATCTATATTTATTATGTTTTCGTTTGGTAGGCAGTGAGTGTATCTATGCGCTTTATCTCTCAGATTTATTGCTCCGATAGTATCGGTGTAGGCTTAAACAGTTGAATCCGACTATGTTTTAACCCGAATCATCTGTCAGTCGCACAGATTATATATGCGTAACTCGCGCCAAAATCGCTCATAACTTACCAAACCTTAGAAAGATTGATTAGCATCTTGAATATTTAAGTATTATGATGGCAAAATCCATTAACCCGCTCGTTTACTAATAAACAAAGGAGGCCGTAAGGAATGTCAGATCGAAGATAAACCGCCATCTCATTACTTGATATCCTTTATCACTGACACCCACAAAGAACAATCCATTCGTATCGGGTACCATGCGCCACGAAATTAGTCGGGATCGATCGTTTTTATGTACCTTTTAATTTTGTTTCGCGTCTGGTTTAATTTTATCTGCCGTCGGGATTACCGGCTTAGGAATGTAGCGTCGAGCGTGGCAAAAAGAGCAAGAAGCAGCACGAGTGGAAATAAATAAATGTAGGAACTTGATGATACTGAGGTTTCTCAGCGTGCCTCCGACTCGACGATCATTGTTGATGAATGAATTGGCTGTTTATTTTTAATCTGCGCGGGTAGTTTCCATAGACAATTTTTTAGTTTTGTTTTTTTAATCAAAATAAGTAACAGATTATGTCGTACTAAAATTATTTTTAGTCGTGATTATTTGAACATTGCTTAAAAATGTGTTTAGTGACTCTTAATCAATCAAAACGGGCGCCAACGAAGAAAAGCCGTGAATCACGCTTGGGAACAATGAATTCCCGCGTTCGAATGCGGGCGTCAAATAGACACTAACAGGTCAATTTACTCGTGTAACCCTTTCCCACGGCGATAAACAAACGCAGATAATACTTTTTCCGACTTAATCAAATTAAGCGTATCGTTATCCTACCAAGATTCTCATCTTTAACGACCGCACGAACTTCGTTTTTATAAACACTACTAATTCCTTATCTATAAGATCAACATAATATTTTATTATAAAGTTAGGTCGCAATTCAGTTAACTAGTATTTGTTTATATTTATTTGAAAAAGTTAACTGTGTTCTGTTAAAAAATATTTACGTACAAAGTAATAAATGGTATAGCCATAAAAAGGTTTCTCAATTTTAAATGTTTTAGCTGTATTACATGTCAAATTAAATATATTTATAACAAGCAGAGGCAAGATTTTTTTATTTTTGAAGTCACATTAGAACAAAACATTAAAGGATAAGATAAAGATCTTAACAAACATTTTACAATACTTTTATTCAATATATTTCATTTCGTTAATATTTATTAATATTATAAATACCTTACATAAAGTAGATAGCTAGAACGGAATAATATTGTTATGAAAATATGTTTTTTATTTTTCAGATTCACTTATTGCGCGCATGACGAAGCAAAGTATAGCTGATGTTGGGGGCCCATGGGTAGAAGATGAACAACGATGGGGAGGAACAGGCGGTGCCCATTTAAGGCTATCATACAGAGTGACTTGCGCTGCTCATTACTACGGCCCTGGCTGCGAAGTCCTCTGCAGGCCGAGGAATGACTCCTTTGGGCATTACACCTGCTCGTCTGCTGGAGAAATTGTCTGCCGACCAGGATGGACGGGCGACTACTGCTCAAAACGTAAGTAACCGATATTTATTTTATGGCTAACACTTTGAATTTTTCGAACTCAATAGATGTAAACACTACTAAAAGCGCCTAAATCCGTATTCTTTTTTCGAAATAGTGTTTTGAAATAAGGTTTTTTAGAATTACGTAAAAGCCGTTAGCCTAAATATACTCATTCAACATGTCAGATCAATTAACGTCATTAAAACATTTCATGAAAATCTGTTTATACAACCAGCACTATAAATCGGGGATATTGTCACACGGTGCTTGTATTTCATTACACCGAGCGTTTCTAATTACAACGGATCTATTGAAATTTCGAGGCGAAAATTGTTATGTGGCACACATGCTGCCATTTAAATATAGAACGTCCTCCAATTCACTCTTCCTCATTAAAACGGGTTACGACAAAATTTCAGTCGAACATCCTCTCGTAAATGTATCTAATTGTAAAACACGCGACCTTTTCACTGGCAACGCTGGTGAAACGTTTTCTCTCGGCGTCCTGGTTTTTGCGATGCGAGCAAACGCCGCACCTAAGTGACTCATCGAGGGTCAGGAGTTCACTGTCTCTTATTTATAAGATAATATAGCGTTGACCGAGGATGCGGCCAATTTCTTTTTTTTACTTATATTTCTTCTTACTAGTTTCGTATCGCATGCTTACAACGTCTTACCACTTTTATTACGCAGTTATTCCTAATGAACGTATAAATATTAGTATTTATTACGTAAAACACTTACGTAATAAATACTAATATTTATACGTTCATTAGGAATAACTGCGTAATAAAAGTAAAACATTCATTGAACAGTTTTCAGGATGTATTATCGGTAGTATTAGGCCCGCGTAATACTCGGATCAGATACATTTTACGTTATGCCGCTCGTTAAAATACTTTTACGACTTACCTCTTTTATAAGTCTGTCATGCAGTACACTTTTAAATGGCATAAGTGGAATATTTAGTTTGGAATTACACCTTTTCGTAACTGACAGTAAGAACTTGATTTCTCTCATTTTAAATTAAAACGAAAAACGTCTTCAGTTGATTGTTTACTGTGTAGATTAGAACAAAGCAATTGTTTTCACAATATCATTAACAATCATAAAAAATATCTCAAAAATAGTAACACAGTACAATTATGCTCATTCCTAGCTATAAAAAAGTTAATAACCTCGAATTAATTATTATATCTCACTCCTAATACCGCATCAGTAGATTAATGATAAGAAATTTTATTACTAATTGTTTCGAGAGCAAGTTTTACACATAAAGTAATTAATACATAAAAACTATTTTTATGGGATACCGCAACGGGTCCAGTCGCTATAAGCCCGTGCAACATTTTTAATTTTTTGACGCTTATCTTGACTGCAATTAAACTTTATTACACAGAATATGACGTAAATAAATATTATAAAAAAAGTAATTAGAGGTCAACAAAATTATTTTATGGTGTTTGGGATATATAACTGATTCTTATAACCTTCAAGTTAACAGTTGTCGAAATGAAAGTTATTGTCTTTTTCTAAAAAAAAAATACTTTTCGGCGGCGACTGTCGCGACCTTTAGCCAGTGTCAATGTTTAAAAAATTGTTAAATTCGCGGTCAACAATGGCATTGTTTTTTTATGAAATAGGCACTAAGCCGGAGTACATTCAACCATAGACAAATTTCAAAAATAACTTAAACACTGATCTAAGAAAGTGATTTCAGATAATTTAATTACATCATTGCATGACGTTTAACATTTGCGACACAAAGTTGTCCGTTTGTATGTCTCTGTTGGACATGCGTGTGGTCTTTAGTCAACTTGTTTGTCTCCGACTCAATAGATGTATGCGTAAACAAAAGCATCCGAGATAGGCTTGTATCATCACAACATTAATCAATGTCTGCCGTAAGACTTTTTATTAGAATATTTGGATTACTTATTTCTTTTTTTAATATAAAATGATTTCAATAATTAAAGAAGTATTTATTTTGAAGTTTTTTTTCTGTGTTTAGTCGATAGGAATGATTCTTTTTTTTTCATTCAAGGAGAAAATTTGGTAAAGATCTGATGATTCGCTGCGGAGTGTTGACATTGGTTTTTGATTAAATAATTAGAACCACTTTTTCTTTTTCTTATCATCTTTTTTTAATCTTAGTTTTATTTGTATTGAGATTAAGACCTCTTTTTTCTATAGTATATAGTAATTTCTCTAATTTAGCTTAAGAAATTACGATTTAACAGCCGCATCATTCAGCCCATTCAACCATACGATTAAAACAATTGATACGAATACAATTTGCAATTCCGCCGAGCGGACACGCACAAAAAGGGCCCGTCTAAACCTTTCAAACGCTGGCGTATGTTGAACGCATCGTAAAACAACTCTGCGTTCAAGATGCATTGTGGCGGGGCGGATGTCATCGCAATCTCGGCAGCCCCACCTGCCGCCGTGTTCCCACACTCCGGCGCCGCAAAAAACGCGCCAGACGGAGATAGAGCACAGCCTATTCGCTGTCCCTCTCCCACATCAGGGCTGAGACCTCTTGCAGCTTAAAAACTATTAACGTCTAGTTACATATTTATTAATCGTGGGTTTGTCAACGATTTCTTATTGCGGTTTTACAGTCGGTACAATATCTAAAACGTAAAGCTGGATTTGCATAATAAAAAATAGACATTTCTCAAATACAAGCTATGCCAAATTCTATCTCGTATCATGGATAGATCGAATATAGAAATCCGTCTGTATAATTACTACTAAATGCGATTACAAAGTTTCAGTAGAGTATAAATGTCGTAGGTACTGTTAGGTCTCCATTAGCTTTTCTTTATTTTGCTATTTCGTGTTAATGGTAATTAAGATTAGTTTGCATGACCTTTGTAATTGTTAGGTATAACTTTAGAACCCTACTCATTATGTCTATATTAATTGAAAGATTTATTTTTGCTTTACATTACATTTAAAAAAAAAACATTTACTACAGCGCCTACACATTTCGTTATATTTCGACTTGGAAATAACTGATTTTGAAAACCCTGTAAGCTCATTGTTCATACAGATATAATAACACACATAAAAACTCACGACAACCCTATCACGGAGTTTGTATCGGCGATTACGAAAATGTAAAAGCGAGAGAAGCGGCCATAATGAAATGAAAACAACGCTCCGCGCTCGCACACGCACACAGAGGCGGGCACCGCCGCGAACCGGGTCAAAAACACCTATAAACGAGAAACGAAACGCCAATCGAAATAAACTCCACACTTGACCGTGTCACGAAACATCGCATCTGCCGAACGGTATCCAGCCTTCTGGGAAAGCTTAACGATCCCGAAAAAAAAATCATTTGCATGTCCCGAAAGCATTATCCAGCAACTTTTGCCGATAATGACGGGGTAAACAACGCAATTTCGCCTAATTGTTGACCCGAGCTCCGTTCTCACGAACGTATCCCCGAATCGCAAATCCCACGCGCTCCGTATTTCCCGTCTCCACCGGTAACAGATGTGGGACGACTAAATATTTGCGGAGGATCGAAACACGTGTGAGAAGTCTAGGGAACACTTTTTGTCATCGACTTACCTGGCCTCGCCCAGACCTTGGTCGCATTGCGCCATACCAATCGATACTCTTCGTTTTCATTGATAATTAATATCGCAGCAGGGGGGCTCCCACCCGCGGCACTTGTCCATGAGCCCTACTTACGCTTTCGAGTAACTTTTACGACTCCCGTTTTACCAACCGTTCAAGGGTCCAGATAACATTAAAGTCGAGTGGCGCTGCTCTAGAGTGGAAAGTGCAATGAGCAATAAACTATTCTACTTCAAACTCTTTGATCTAGTCTTTGATGCACCGATACGTGGCGCCTTTATTTTTCTAAAATACTTCCTGATATTTATTTTTATTTATAACAACAGATCCATATACTATGGAAATTAATTCGTTATGCTCTAAATTATTAATTATAAGCACGTAACAAATTTAGCTCGTAGTACAGTAATCCTATCCAAACTATGTTTCCAAGTTCAATTTGCTGGAGCGAGTCATAAGCCGATTAGCTCAATGCACTTTCGGCGGCTTTGTGCAGCTCCGGCGAAGTTTAAACCTATATAATGGCCTAGGGAGCGCTAGGCTAGGGTAATCCCTTATATCCCAGCACGGAGAAATACGTTTCTATAATGTAAACAGAACGCTTCCTCGTTCAATTTAAACTACTATAATAAACTTGGATTATACGTGATAAAAATGCAAGTTGTGAGCAAAATGGCGCCTTAGTATTTTTCTAGTTAGGGGACTAGTAACGGTCGAGCGTCGGTTAGGCTCCCCGCGCTATCTGCCCCTTTGTATTCGCTCCGATAAGTTGCCCGTGCGCACCCGACCGATTCGACTGCTCGCCACACTTCTTATTTCTAAACACCATTTTTTCCGATGTCTTACATTACCGCCATTACTTTTGTTATTGGCGCCTTCTCGGGTTCACAAACCGCAATGCACTCGGCGCCACTCGTGCGCTCCATAATCATACATTCGTAGTAAAGCTAGAACAGGGTAAGGTTCGCCGTGTACGAAGCGTAAATTACACGGTTAACGATGCGGGCATATTACTCTCGTAATACATTACTCCCGAGGAAAATATCCATCTTTATAAATCATACATGAATATCGTTTCCATAGCATCGGATTCGATTTACAACAAGGAAGAGGCGCACCTGTTCCACGTTTGAAGAAAAAAATTATTTAATGCGGGCCCTAAAGTTTATAGAGGATGTTGTTATAGTTGCCGAGATAAATCGACGTAGCGCGCGACCTCGCCCCCGGTCGGGAACGTAACGAACCTCTCTCTTTGTTGCGCTCGTGTCCTTTGCGAGCTAAGATTCCAAAGTTAATGCGAAAGACGGCGTTCGACAGTACATTCGAAGGATGGTTCGGTCGCAAACGTTGTTTCAGATGGTGTAAGTGCTTTATCTCTTGTGTCGCTCTAATGAACGTTTCTTTTGTTGCAGCGCGCTGCCTGCCCGGCTGCGACGCGGAGCACGGCCACTGCCTCAAGCCCGACGAATGCATGTGAGTATCCACTTCGCACCATTGTGCTAAACGCTCACGTTACCTCCCTCCGTGCCTTAATCATTCATGCACCTCATTGTTCCGTGAGCGGTGAAAGACATGCTTTTTAGATGCTTGTTATCACTTCGTATTCTTTAGTTACCAATGTTTTTGTTCATTTCAGTTGTCATTCGGGCTGGGTGGGCGAGCTCTGCGATCAATGCGAGCGGCATCCGGGCTGCGTTCACGGCACCTGCTCCAAACCGTGGGACTGCAGCTGTGAGGAGGGCTGGGGCGGGTTGTTCTGCAACCAAGACTTGAACTATTGCACGAACCATCGACCGTGCAGGAACGGGGGCACGTGTCATAACACGGGTCCAGGAAGCTACACATGCGTTTGCCCTCCTGAGTACACAGGTCCTGACTGTGAGAAATCACTTCACTCGTGTGCAGTCCGACCATGCCGTAACGGTGGAGCGTGCGTACCGGATGAAGGAGGGGAATTATCGTGCGCCTGCCCTTCGGGCTACGAAGGAGCGCGCTGTGAGACCAGAAGACTGACTTGCGCCGATCAACCTTGCCGAAACGGTGGAACATGCGAATCACGATCGTTGGGATATGTATGCTTGTGCCCGGCGGGATATGCTGGAGTGGACTGCGCGCTAGAAGCCGACCCATGCGCCGCCAATCCTTGCCGCAACGGTGCGACCTGCTCCCGTGCCGGCGACGGATTCAGATGCAACTGCAAGCCCGGCTTCGGAGGCAACCGATGCGAGATTGACATAGACGACTGCGCCGGGATCCTCTGCGAGCACGGCGGCACCTGCGTCGACCTCGTCAACGGCCAGCGCTGCCAGTGTGCGCCCGGATTCCTCGGCCCGAGATGCAAAACGAGAGTGGACCTGTGTCTCGCGAAACCGTGCGCGAACGGCGGCGAATGTTTCGTCCTCGACAACGACTACGAGTGCCGTTGCCGCCCGGGCTTCGCCGGAAAGGACTGCAGCATAGACGTGGACGAGTGCTCGTCGTCGCCGTGCCGGAACGGGGGCACGTGTAAGGACCGCGTGGACGGCTACACGTGCATTTGCCCGAGCGGCTGGAGCGGGAAGCTGTGCACGGTGTCGCTGGCGGATTTAGCGGCAGTGAAACCGGCCGGCGGGCACCTGCGGAGGGTGGGCGAGGAAACGGGGGATGGTGAGGAGGGGGAGCGGCTGTCGCGCGGGCACGTGGCGCTGATTGCGGCGGCGTCGGCAGTCGTGCCGCTGCTGGCGCTGGCGGCGGGCGCGGCGCTCTGCGTGCGGCGGCGGCGGGCGGCGCGCGCTGCGGACGCTGAGGCGCGAGCGCAGAACGCGGCGAACGCCGGCGGCCGCGTCATCCGCAACACGTGGGGCAAGTGCGACGCGCCGGCGGAGTGCCAGAACGCCCACAACGCCGCCGCCGAGGAGTGCAAGCGGAAGACGCTCAACACGGAGAGCGCAGCGCGACTGCTCGCCGCGCTCGACCCCCGCCTGTCGCGGCTGTCGGCAGACTCAGCTTATTGCGCTAATAGGTCAGTATTGATGACAGTTCAACATGTGGGATTTCATTACTATCATACATTTTTTTCATTTATCCGCCCCTATTCCATATAACCGCCCCACCTCATTTCGTGGGAGTCGTAAAAGTCGAGAGGGTAA
Organism: Luehdorfia chinensis; assembly: GCA_019845155.1. NCBI lineage: Eukaryota > Metazoa > Arthropoda > Insecta > Lepidoptera > Papilionidae > Luehdorfia > Luehdorfia chinensis. The sequence continues at coordinate 2,483,382 of JAHVAK010000612.1, forward strand.
ATGTAAATCACGAGGTGAGCAGCAGCGTATTTCTGGAATGAGAACATCTGAATAAATAAACTTCGGTCGCCAAGCGTGGCAACTATGGCAATATGAGATATGCCTTAGTTGCCGAAATGAAAGCTTTTCTGGCAATCTATGGGGAGGCCTATGTTCAGCAGTGAACTAGTGATAGGCTGATATGATGATGATGTACGGATGCGGATAACGGATGACGAAACGGCTATCTGCCGGCCATTCAAATATTTGTCTCGACCGGGAATCGAACCCTCGACCCACAACTCAGGATGCTATCACTTAGCCACCGATATGCCAGCCGAACCGACAAACATATTTGGTATCCAACACTAATTACCTACATAATTTATCAAGTTTCTAAGATCTTATTTGTTTAATATAGGAATAAATATATTGTTTAAATATATTTTACTTAAAATATTGTTTAAGTAAAATCATATTTGAACTTCAATTTGAAAGTTCTGCAATACTTGTGTAGGGATAATAGTTGGGACCTTTAAGTGACAATAAAATCAAAAGAATGGGTGGTAGGTAGTTGTTTATTATCGTAACCAATCAATAAAGCTTAAACAATATGTGACTAGTACTCCGATCAAGTTAAATGAACTACACAAGAAGGGGTTGACCTTTTTTGGCCTAGAAACAATTTGAAGTAGTTTTAACTTAATGTATGTGTGATGTTTGGAGAAAACGGAACACAATATTCAAATACAGCAACAGTACCGTGCTTATGGCAGCCCTATTCATAATAAAAATAAGTCATATAACAGTCATAACTAACCTTTTCGTCTTTTCTTTGCAGTGATACATCGCTGGTGAAGCGAGCACTAGAAGGCGGAGGGGTCTACGTACTAGACGATCATTGCCTGCCGCCAACGTTCGCCACACAAGTGTAGTGCATACGAACGCGACAATGGACATAATAACTTATTTATTGTAACGGACGCTCGTGCGAACCAGGCTGTGCGCCGCGTGTATATATAGCGTTAATTGTAAAGTGACCCCCTGTATAGACGGCTAGTTGTAAGCATTCGGATGTATTTATTTGTGAGTGCGATTCGTACGCCCCCTGTATATAGTACCGGCGGAACGGATCGTGTTTTTACGCCCCTGATCGGCTGAGCGTCGCCCGAAGCGCGCGAAATCGGACCCGGTCGCGTTCCAAGATGGCGCCGCGGGCCCAAAGAGCACGAAAATCGGAACGAATACACAAGACTTTGATCAGTGAAGTGAGGACATTGTGTTCCGATGGGTTCAGTTCCCGGGCGAGGACCTCGCTCGCCGAGGGGCCGGGTGGACCCCGTCCACGTCTGCGATCTCTAATAGGTAACGGTGCGAAGTGACGCCTGCCACGCGCGGAATCGACATCGCAACACCGATTATCCAATTCGGATCCAATCGATACAGTCATATCGATTCCGCGCTTATTTCACACCACACGCTGTCCCTCTCCTAGACTCGCACCAGTATAGAAGCCAAACCGTGCGTAAAATAAGATTTTTAGACTAATTTAAAAAAAACGCGATCGTTGCGTTCATCAGTTTTTACATTGATTATATATTATATTTTTTTGTGATTGACTAATTATTGTCATTTGTTCCTATGATTATGATTAATAGTGATTGCAATCGAAAATCTTGTTCAGGTTTTGTTGAAAATCGACATAGATTTTATTTTCTTTCACTTCTCGCTTCCCGTACTTGCTGAAATAGAATGATAGCACAAGTTTCCGGTGCGCGAACGCCACATGCACCTCCTCTATGTCGTTGTAGCACTTAGAGGCGGTGGAAGTCCCGCTCGCTGCACAACACCGCGCACCTTATTAGTCCATAGGTTAAAATAATTTTGTGTACTTATAAGAAAACAAAATGTCGAAACCTAAGTCATTGTGTATAAAAAAACTATTAAGTTGTAGTGATTTAAGTATATTCTCCATTACTTCCGTAAGAGTACTATGACAATAATGTGTCGTTAGGCAACATAGGACCCCTGTGCAGTTTTGTTTTTAACTTATTTATTTTAAATAGGTACAGCACTAATGCTCCGATCGCGGTCACGATTCGTCGCGGGTTCCGATCGGACCCGCTTCGTGTCGTCACCGGATCGTCTGTGAAATAATTTATGTAAAATTTTCCATTTTATAAAAGTCTGTAGATATTTTTCTAGTAGAGTTACGTCCTGTGTTGTCTATTGTACTCGAACGTAGATTAAAGAAGGTTAAATCGACAATTTTGAGAATTGTAAAATTTATATCAAACTATGAATAGACTGATGATCAATAATAATGTTCTTGAATTTAATTTTGTAAGATGACAAAATGTATGTTTAAATTATGTGAAAATAATAAAGAAGCATTATCGGAATCTAATAGTAAAATTAAATATTGTACTTAAAGTTGATCACAGTGAAACGTCAGCCTTTCATTTTTCTTTTTGATGTTTTTTTTTTAAATTTTATATTTACCGTGCGTAATGATTTCGTTGTACACCAATAAAATGACAGTATTTTTAATTTATTTATTGCAACTATATTATCTTTGAATTCCTTTAAAATAATAAAAAATCGATGTTAACATATTTTTTGAAAATTGTTTACAATTGACTGAAGCGAATATGACTTCTCGATGTGTACTATGAGCACGTTAGTTTTGAAAATTACAATGCATTTATAGTTACGTGTGAGTATACTGAAAGATAAAATTTCAAATCATTCCATTTTTCATAGGTGTCTTGTATCTTTTTTAATGTCTTTATTTTTATTTCGCTATTTTTCTAAGTTTATTTTGCATGCGTACCAATTGATTATTATCTTAAATATACTATGTTTTCGTCTAAGTTAGATAAAGTACAATTGCTATTGTTCTTTTCTTTCTGTTATATACCTTTTAGTATATTCACATTGATTGTTTGAATTTCAAAAGAAAAATGAAAGCGAACCTGTATAAAAAGGAGATGTAACAAGTAATTCCATAAATAGATCCTATTGAATAAAAGTCATACTGTAATGTTGCCACAGTGGTGATTATGCCAGTGAGTGTTTGCGACGAATGTGTATAATTATGTGCAGAGATGCAACGAGATAAAATGTTAATAAACAATTGTTTACAAAAGATTAGCCAGATATTTTATTTCTACCCACACACATTTTTATGGAACTTAACATGCAACTTAAGCCAGTCTATTAGATTAATCAGACCTGTCAATAAAATGCAGCTAATGTTAAATATCTGCAGTCAGTCATTCGGTAGACGTGGTGCAGTTGAGAACTTTATTCTGTTAAATTATGCGTTTACCGATTGTTCATTAATAAACTATGTTTGTTGCACACATTGAAGTTTAGAAATGCATGGAAACGTCTTATATAGAAATAATATTATGTCAAGTACATTTTTGTATTTATTTAAGTGCTGTTAATAGTTTTAAAATTTAAAAGAAAATTAACAGCGAAATACATCAATTCAGAATATATTGGGACATAGAAAAGACTATCTATTATCGCGACACTTTAAATACACCTACAAGTCTTTACTGGCTCCTAAGGGTTTCTCCTAGTTTGGAAGCCAGAGTTAATTCTGTACTCAAATGAATAAACCACAAAAAATATTTTTGAAATAATCAAATTATTACTTAAACGATATAATCATCACTTAAAGAAAACGAAGGATATCAGTCCTTAGCAGGGACTGCTCCAGTACGCCGTTGGAGAGGTTATAAGAGTTTATTTTCAAGAGGTAAAATTTTATAACCCTTGCATTATTGCACATTATTAACATCTTAATAATAATGACAGTTTGGAACGAGTAACACCTACAAATCAAACTTACCGCTTACCAAAATCAATTGAGGGGACAACCACGAAGATTACCTTTTGAACGGATAACCTTTGTGCACTTCATAAGAATTAATTACATTTAATGATTTCTTATATTTACGCGAACACTACACATTTAAATGAAACTAATTTTACGGAAATAAAACGCGATAAAATCCGTAAAATTAGTTTCATTCAATTAATTACATTTTCAAAAGGCTAATACCACTCACCGTTACGAAGTTTTTCTTATGAAATTTGTGCGAATTTGTTATCTGTTCCCAGTACAAAGCGTATACTGTGTTTATTCACAGAAATTGTACAGTTTTATTCTATTTGGAAAATTTTTAGCGTTTTGCCAAATTTGATAGAATGGATAATATGGTAGTACTATTAGTAATAGATAATAACTAGAACCCGTAGGGTCTGTGTAGGTAACACGAGTGTTTTTAACTAAGATATTTTTATAAGGGTTCGGTTAAAAGCCAATGCAACGCACAAATTAGTCTTATTCGTGCTTTGTTCTTTTTTTTGGACTGATGGTCACTGTTAGCCCAAAGGCTTTTTATTATTGGATGACTGGCGCAAGAGCCCCCGAGGGGGGACCTCGCCTTGGACCGTCATTCTGTTCGCGAGAGTAACAGACTCGAGGGGGCCCAAGGGGGCCGGCCTCGGCTCGGTCAGTTACTGCAATCGGGAGGGCAATATTACTACTACTATCATTACTAATACCATGATTATTATTAGATAGGTTTACCACCAATTCGGAGTGCGTTTCCGCTGGAGAAGAAATGGCGCAAGAAACTCCAGCGAAGCTTTTGCTTATGACACTACTGCTAGGGGAGAACCGGCCTGAGATGCGGCGGTATCGCGAATAACTTTGTCTGATACGCCCACGCCGACGACGGGGGCGGTATGATGGTGATAATGTGTGTTTGTGAAGTGTCGAGGACGTGCCTCGGTCTCCTTTTTCGGGCGAGAAGTAGGCGTTCGTATATCTTGTCTAACGCCTTGAGGAGGCTTATAGGCCGATATGCGGTGGGATCGGACGGACTTATTCGTGCTTTCATTTTGATAAGCAGTGTCAAAATTACGGTATTTCTGGGTGACATTAGACGCGGAAAGCTGTGTGTGCTCTATAAAGTAAAAAAAAGTAAAGTTTCAGCCTATAAATGTCCCACTGCTGAGGACAGATCTCCTCTCATTTCTGAGAGGTTTTTGGAGCTAGGAAGAACCCGCCACGCTGCTCCAATGCGGGTTGGCGGACTTCACATGTTCTCGAAATATTTCTATTCCTCGAACATGCAGGTTTCCTAACGATGTTTTCCTTCACCGCTAAGCACGTGGTAAATCAGCACTTAAAATTGTAGAACAATTTAAGAGGTGCTGGCACCGGGGATTGAACCCAGGTTAATCGCTTGCTATAAAATTAAAGGCGAGCACCAAGCCCCTGAGCTACCACGGCTCTATCTTTGCGCTAAATACGAGTATATTCTGCCGGACTTATATTTATTATACTTTATGTGGTCGGAAACGTGCAGGACATCATCAATATTTTTCTCCATTATTTCGGCATATACTTCAGGCGTTTACCAACAATTCATCATCATTTCAGCGTATTACTAGTCCACTGCTGAACATAGGCCTCCCCCATAGATTGCAACAAAAGTTTGTAGCTCTCAATTTGGAGGGGATTTTGCCATAGTTGCCACGCTTGGCAACCGTAGTTTATTTATTCATATGTTCTAGAAAGATGCTGCTGCCCATCTTTTGGTATTAATTTTCCCTCTGTCGACTTTTACGACACCCACGGGTGTTATTTGCGTGTATATTGCTATAAAGATAATAGGATTCTAATTTCCCCTTATTTTGCTGGGGATTGTAATCAATGAACACCCCACCCCCCTTTTAGGATGAAGGTCACTGTTAGCCCGAAGGCTTTCACAGCTTCATCGAACTGAAAGGTGGAAGAGTGCTGAGGGTGCTTAGCCGAAACCTTTATTTATGGATGACCAGCGCTAGGGCCCTCGGCTGGGACCATTTTCCTGTGCGCAAAAGTAACTGGTTCGAGGGTGTGGGGTTCCCCATGGGCTGAAACGAACGCCCGTCTTTCCTATTACAAGTGGGAATAAATTATTTGTAATTTAAATGCAAGGTGCAAACAATGTGATTAAATAAATAATTACATCACATACCTACAAAGCGTCTTATTTTACGGTCTAACATACTTCTGTGGTGGGTAAATTAATTTCTAAATCCATGCGTCCAGAAGGCAGTCCACTGTGTTCTACTCCTCCTCGGAGGATTCCTCCGAATTTATGCGGATAATTTATGTGCGACCATCAATTTTGATACTAACGTATTGAATTTGAAAATGTTATATGTACGATAGATTTTTGAGCGGTTGACCATATTTTTTGGGACATTAAATTTATTATGTACACATCAATGACAATGGTGTCATCTGCATATTGCAGGTAGCTAATCCTCTTTTCAGTTATTCAAAGGCTCGCAACAGATGTTAAGCAGCCTTCCGGCCGTAATGGGATACATCCTCGAGCCTGCCTATCTAAAGAGATAAAGTAAATTAAGTTGTACGGAACTACCACCTGTACTAGGATGCTTAGTATTATGCAGACAAACGCAATTGGCTTTAATGTTTATCAGGTGGTGTTCCGATGTGTTGTTCGGATTAATTCAAACCGCTGAGTTTGTAAACCATCGTACATTGCGGAATAGCTTAAGAATGTGCTGAGACCTTTAAGAAAAGAGCCTAATCGTTGTTTTTAAAGCCCGCAACGCACCCATAATTCTTCTCACCCGGTATTGTAGATGTTCATGGGCGGTGGTGATAATAACTTACCATCACGTAAACTGTTTGCTTGTAATATTATTTTTATAGAAGGGGCAGTAAACGGCCACTTCTATAAAAATAATTTTGGATGAACATTTGCCGTGGCATGATTAACTAATAACAGCAAATACTGTTCAAAAATAACGTTATTGCATTTCATTACCATTTAGTAGATGTTTAAATTTCAGGATATGATTGCTATACAAAAACATTTAAGCGGAATCAAATCAACCAAAAATGTAATCTCAGACATAAGTAACTTTTACACCGTATTGTTCAGTTTGTTTTCCCATGACCTTTTGTAAGTACTTCATGTACAACCATCTTGTGAGTAGGGAACAACAATCATGGAATGCATGCTTGGTTTCACTATCGCTCTCCGGGAGAGACCTGTATCCCGCAGTGGACTTTCAAAAGGTTGACGAACATTGTTACGATATCCACATTCTTTGTTTACAATGTTGAGATAGTTACATACACTTCGTTTTTCACCTAAAATATAACAAGACGGCATTAAAGCTTGGCAAGTACCCAATGATTCACCCATAGAGATAGAACACGGAAATCCAAAATAGGCTCTTTAGGACTTGTCTAGGAGGGAATCGTCTCGCGTGAATTCATACGCATTGGCGAGGTGGGTACTGGGCGACAATACATCGCGTTCACAAGTATAGTTTAAAATTCGCGCGGAAATCGCGTGCTACTCACGACTCGCGCGTATTACTTGCGAATCGAGATAGTAGAAATTCTTTGAATCGTCCAGTTTACGCACGAAATTCAGTAAGTGTATAGATATAGGCACAATTTTGATTGTTTGTAGATGAAGTAGAAAAAAGACGGGTAAGCTATCCACAACTCAACCGCATTGTTATGGAATTCGTTCTCAATTGCTCGCACGTTGAAAAATCCTTCTGGACGAACATAAGCGCGAATTTGAAGACTACGTAACATTGCTGAAACTGTCAGGATTAGGATTGATAATTTGGCCAACTCAACTCACAAAAAAATGTGTCAAAGAATCAGATGAAACTAAATACCACTGTGAAACCTTGTTCAATGACTTAAATGTGGTGTAGAGATAACGAGCTAATACTATCATAGAACGATTCACGAAAGTGTACAACAAATGCACAGAATAAGGGTTCCAAAAATTAGCAAAATGGCATTAATGTAGCAAAAAGTTATAACCGGAAGTTAACGGTATTAGATTAAGTGAAGTATTGTAATGAACATTTTCACATAATGTAGGCGTTTTGCTAGTGGAGCCATCTTAATTTGACTCCATCTACATTAGCCATAATTATATATTTTAGGTTGCCATATTTATAAAAAAAACGTTCCCACATATTTCTCCAAATGACAAGGTTTTGAATACATGCAACACCAGATATTCGAAGAAATTATGAATCTTGTCAAACTAAAATTATGTTACATGGTGTGAGATCCAGATGACAAACTAATTCCAATCAAGAAATAATAAAAAAAGGTTCACTGGTTGCTTGACGTTTTTATTATGGCAGAATTTTTAATTATAAATTTTGACGATGAATTATCAATTATTAGTGTTTAATATTTTGTAATCATTTTATAATCGATATCGGCAGAATATGCAAGGCCAACCTTATTATGTGTATAGGTTGCACATATTCTTGGAAATAAATAAATCATTATTATTATGTAGAAATGAAAATAACTCCAGGATCTTATCAATTACTTTTATTTGGTTACACTATAACAAATTTAGTATTTACAAAAAAATACCATTACACCTAAACAAAGTAGTATGTCTAAGAAAATATTACACAGATTCACCAAAACAAATGAGGTGAAATTTTCTTCTGTATGTCAATTTCCAGAGGATTTTTGTCATAAAACACATCGGAACTATCTCAATTCAAAATTTCATGAGAATTAAATGCATTATCCGTACATAAATATCTTAACGGCTAAATTTCAAACATTCCGAGAAAATGGCAAAGGATATTACAAAAAATATCAAGTTATTAAACATCAACAATGTCTATCATTATCCTGGGCAATTGTCGTTATAAGTACATAACGAAAAATTATTATTTGAAAACTATCACATACAAACGCGTATCTTCTAAAAATTGTAAAGTGACGTTAAAAAAGACAATTATCGTGAAAATGACAAAAATAACCGCAAACACGGTGCGCGTTAATAATCTTATGTTACAATCGCGACCCCGAACACCTTACTACTGAACCAAAATCTGAGCATAAGGATACCCTAAAATCTGAATAAAAAAGATTTCAGTTTGAAGTTAGTCAATTTTTTTTTAATAAACTCAATGCAATTGTTGTCCCCTCAGACTATACCGATGTATGACGTCGAATGGAGTGAATGAAAAAGAGAAGTAAATGTTAACAAATTGTATAAGTATGACGAAAATAGTATTTGTGTCCAATAAATAAGTTTTAGAGTTCATCATTACACGATAGTAAATTGACCCTAAAAATTTGTAATGCAACTATTTTTAAAAAGGCCATCCCACATACAAGAGAAGCAACTAAGCAATTTTACAAACGGTTTATCAATTTCATATAAAATAGTTTTACTGATAAAAAAGTATCCTTACGCACAGGGCCTTTGACAATAGAGATGATCGAAGGCACGAGATCATAAAACTAACACCTAAACCTAAAAAGTATCTTAATCTAAGCTCTCTAGTCTCCGCTGCGGGGCGAGCGATCTGTACTAGCGCGGTCTTGTGCGTCGCCATTTTGGCGTGGCGAGCCCGACTGAGAGCGAGAACGGGAGCGAGAGTGGGAAGCGGAGCGTTCACGGGAAGCAGAGCGAGAGCGGGAACGGGAACGGGATTTGGTGATACGGCGTTCTTCCTCACGCTTGGGTGACGGGGCTTCTTTGCTGCGAGACCGAGATCTCTCCCTGTAACATAAATAAGATGCTTGTGAATTGGCGACCGTTAGTTACCCGCGCTAGCTTTCCCGAGCGTGATTATGACATAACCCTTCACACATCTACGGTAATTTAAATGATTGAGGCGAATATCTCTGGCATTAACTTTCATTTGGTAACACAATGCAAATGTGTCTTCTAAGCAGTGTATCAAAACGGGTATGAGATGCCACGTAATATTGTTATTTAATTCAATATATTTCCGGTTCCGTAGCGTGTCTCCTATAAATCTAACAAACTACGATTCGTGTAGTTTTGTTGAATAAGGCAAGGCCAAATAGAGAACCCCTCTTCCTGAAAGGGGTTTAAGGAATAAATTATTATTTCAGGTCACAAAACACCTCTAATAGAAAGCTGCATATCGTCATTTAACAGAATATTCTGGGGCCCCCAAACTTATTTAAAAACGAATGTATTACTTGCATATTGGAAAAATGAAAATCTATCATTTTAATAGGTTAAGAGCAGTCTATACTTTAGGTTTTTGTAGTTCCGTGGTAGAATTGCGCAAAAATAGATACTATTAGTATTAGTCACGAAAGTACAGAGGTGTAAGTGTTGTGCAAGTTCATTAGAAATATCTGATATGAATCATGTGAAGAAATAATGCACCTTACCTTTTTGTTAATTTACTATTATCACTTACTATTAGCTTCTAATCTTACCAGGAGGATTATTTTTTAAGTCGAAAGTGTTAAGAAAGTTTGTGAATGAAAAATTCGATACAAGCAGCTTCTATTGAGGTTGTTCTGTGCTGACAGAATTTTACAGGAGTATAGTTACTTCTCATGAAATAACCTTGTTCATGATCGAATGTAATTACATTTATACAATTCGTCGCTGTCAGACGTCGTTATCTGCTCATAATCAAGGCGAGTACTGCTAAAATTCGAGTGTGACTGTGTGACAAACTAAGAACATAATCAGTAGAATTTTCAGAAGATAAATGTAACAAGGATACTGTAAATTATGGGAGGACGACTTATTGTATATTAAAAAAGACGCAAAATAGTTAGATTCTATAATTATTAAAAAAATGGCAAATTATGGAAGTTGTGAATGGACTTGACAAAAAACGTCAAAAATGACGCGCGAGACGACACCATTTACCATACTATTATTTAGTGTTTCCGAAAAGAAAATAACATTTGATTTGAACATTCAAAAATGGTAAATATTTTTATTTTAGCCATTTTAAGAATCGTACAAACACTCCTCCAATGGTACATACATTTTAGAACATCTCCTTTCGCCTACAACCGATTATTATCAACATTAGCCTTTGATTATTCAGTTATTAAACGAAATAGGGTAATACTTTACAAAATAAGCTAAGATTAAAGATATAAGCGAAAAAATAACTTAAGACACTACTTACAGGGTAAAATAAAAAGCTAACTTTCATATAAAAAGCAATAAGATGCTACATTTCAATAACGGGCTATCTCACCTTTTGCCCTCGGCTTTTCCTCTTGTGATGCAGGAAAAGATGGACAGAGTTAGAAAAAAATGTTTGTGCTATCAATTATTAGTCATTTTAATTTGGATTTTTTTTAAATAAAATGTAATGCCAATGAATGTTATTGTTTTTCGACACCTGACGGAAATACGTGTGATGAAATGTGAGATTATTTTTCATTACCACTTCAAACAGTTTTGTGAATAATTGTATAACTACTAAATTAACATTGTTTTTCTCAGTATTATTTTGCAATCTGCCTGCTTAATGAAATAATCCAGAAGTAACTTTTAAGATCACCTACAGCATTTAACATTCGATAATTAATACCGAAAGAGAAATAATCTCACACAGTAGCAAATCCGTCAGGGATATTGAAAGCACACAAAACTTACTTGGAGTCAGCTTTGGGTGAGCGGGATTTAGACCTGGAGGCAGAATGGCGGCCGTTCCTGTCAGTTGACTTGTTGGAGGCAGATCTCTCGCGGCGGTCGGACTTACGCGTCGGCGAGCGGGAGGCGGACTTGGAACGGCTTTGCTCCCTAATGTATTGCCGGTTGAGAACAATCGAGTCATTTTCATACATTTAGTTCACTACTACTACTTAACAACCATTGTGGAATATCATCTGTCAAAACTATTATGTACATATACATTTTAAAGATATTATAAATACATATAAGTAACACTTATTTTAATTCTTGCAGATAGTAAACATAAAATGATAATTACAAATACTTTTAAAGCCAAGTAAGGAATGAGAATTTAGAAAGAAATGTTATACACCTTCGAATATAGATAAGTTAGGGATGGTGCACACAATCACAGTGGTTAGTGGAATTATCTACCAATAATTTCATTAATATTTATCTATATAAACCAGCTACTTTATATTAATTAGTCACGTGAATAAACAACTGTTTATTATTAATTAATGTAATCATTAAACAATTCTTAAAATACAACATGCATATTTATTAAATAAATAATAGAGAAACTCGTTAGAACTCTAAACTCAAGATAACGCAAACATTACTTGAGCTCACTAAATCCGTAAATTTCATACATTAATGGACCATAACAAAACGCCTGTCTATAATAAGGGAATACGACGTAAATTACAAATTGAAACATTTATATTTGGAGGGATTATACCATCAGTGGATTCACACAATCTTCCACAATATTTTTATAACATAACTTTAGAACAACAATAAAGACGAATAGAATTATCAGAATCGGATTATACGATACAAATGTGGCGAAGCGATTAGTAACGCAACAAATTTCTTAAGACCGTACTAAACTATCTCAAGGTATGGACTAAATATATATGAAAATAATACAAATAAAATGTTTCTAATGCCAGAAAAGATTCAATAATTTCCAATTTACTTTTTCGTACATTCATTTTAAACATGAATTGTAGTTATTTACGAAAAATGTCTATAGCAAAATATGTTCATCGGTGTCTATGAATTTCGTGAGTAGTCACTTGTTGCATTGGTATTGAAAATCTAAACGCATCACGCTACACAACAAGTTTTGACCAATCATAATCCTCGTTAGGATAAACAAATTATGTGATACAAGTTTGTATCGAATTTCGTGACACAAACGCAAATGCCACTTGTATCAAATTTGTATGAAGATAATAAATCCAGCAATGATATACAATTAGATCTACTCCATACAAACATTTAAATATACTGTGTACTTACATCTTTAAGTTTTGCTCAGCACATGAAATAACACACCTAGCCAAATGAATACTAAGTTAATATTTGAATCATGCAATAATTGACAACATTGTTTTCAGCTGTGCAATGCATTTAAGAAAGAAAAAAGTTGCATGCAAGCAAGGTTTTAAAAGTTAATATCTTAGCTGCAGACTTTGCAGTGGTTTAATAAATATATAATCCTGCTTGTAGATAAATTATTTAGCATAACCTACTTTCAAAGACTCACACTAAAACGTCTGCTTAACACTGACTGCCACTCCGAAATCTCATTTTTTGCTCAGGACGCCACGGGAGTATTTTTATTATTGAAAGTATATAATAAAATAATAATAAATTGATGATATAAGAACACAATTTTACCCAATGGAGCGTTGTTCTTACTTTTGGTCGTGGGTAACCACCATAGAGCCTAGATAACGATTGATAACGCCAAATTAAATCAGGACTTCGTTTATTTCAACAAGCTATTCCTTCGCATTCGTCGTAAACGAAACGTCCGGAATAGCCTGTTGAAACATGTAGAAAAAAAAATATTGCAGAAACGTGTATAAGATAAACAGAAAATTATGAAATGCAGAAGAAAGAAGGGGGGCTAGTGTTAGGTACACTAGCCCCTTCTTTCTTCCTGGCACAATTTTTATTTCAGTGTTATAAAAAAAATTGTCAAAACTGTTTGACCAAAATTGCTAAAATTCGGACCAAAAAGGGCATTAATGAGCCATATTTATGTTTCAAGTGTTTTAATATTTTTATTGATGTTCTGATAAAAATATTTCATTGTTTAAAAGGGCACTTTTTATTTATCGGTTATATTAAAAAAAAATTACAGTGCTGATCACTTGGAATTTTCTCCAATTACAACCGTAGCGTCACAGAAAACCGTGACCGGTCTTATTTGACCAACGTGGCAGTCAGTGTAAATTATTATTTAAAACAAATACTCACTTCGATCGTGACCTGGAACGAGACTTGGGGACTGGGCTCTTGGTCTTTGGTCGTGACTTAGAGCGGGACCGACTGCGAGAGGAGCGACGTGAACGGGATCTGAAAATATTATTTAGTGTCAGAAAGAACATATAAATGGTACTGAATGTCGTGAATTTGTAGATATTCTCAGTTAGAATTTTATCAGTCACAAGACTTCAGCCCCGAAAGATGGTAAAGATAAAGTATCATCATGAACAATTTTTATGACGAATGGCACATTCAACTATGTCTCAATATGCCAGTGTTTGAATTATTCGGAATGTTAAGTTCGACAGGCCGCTCTTAAAACTGAGAGGAGGCCATTGCTCTGCAGTAAGACATTTAAAAGCTGTTACTTTAATTTTATACTAGCTACACCCGTGACTTGGTTCGTGTAGACTTTTTTATTTTTTTATTTAAACTTGTCTAGGTTATAAAATAATTGTAAGCAAAGTATAAACCGAATCAACGCAAATTTGGACTTATAAAATCTTATTCATAAGTAACTTTATATAGACGATTTGATTCCAATAGTCAATTATCTTTTTCAATATAAACAATCGAGAGCGGCCAATAAGATAGTTTTCAGTCAAGGGTTCTGCTAATATAACATACATGAAGTTCTGTGGAAAATCATCAAGGGAATGTTTATTACCATTCGGAACTGGCGAAAAAAAACATTAAGAAACTTAGTTTCAGTAGGTCCCAGAGTTATTATATACAACCTGTGTAAAATTCATGTCCTATTACTGTACCGAGTTCGACAACTGGTCGCCGGTATTTCCTACTATTTTAAGTGCTGATTTACCATGTGCTCAGTGGGACAAACATTGAGAGAAAACCTGTCTGAGGAATAAAACTATTTCGACGACATGTAAAGGCGATAGATATCTGGTAGAGTAGAATAGCACCTAGCTTTTTCCTACCGAGGTGTCGTAAGGCGATTAAGTTATTTTACGGACAACCTTTATTCATACAGAATAATACTGCTGTCACTATATTATTGCTCGGGAGAACGCAATGGGGAGTAAGAATTTTTTGACTTTTACGAAAATGGCGGCGACGTGGTTCGCCTCCCGTTTCTCACGAAGTCGAAAAGCGTGTGGCCTCTGCCTACCCCATATATGCGAAAAAGGCGTGACTATATGTATGTAAAGTCCGTCAACCAACATTAGAACAATCTGACGGACTCTTCCCAATGATATTATAATACATAGGTACGTCATATTCCGAGAAGGACAACTAAAGAAAGCGTTCCGAACGCAGCGGCATAATATTAATTATCACGCGCTGCTTATCCTAGTCACTGTCGTTGTAAACAGAGTAGGGTTGTGTTAGTGTTAGCTCGACTGTTTTATGTCACCTGGAGCGCGTGCGGCGGCGCTCGCGGGAGCGCGAGCGCGAGCGGCTGGACGAGGAGCGCGTGCGGCGCCGCGACGAGCGCCGGTCCTCCACCAGCCGGATGCGGCGCCCGTTCAGCTCCGTGCCGTCCAGCTTCTCGATCGCCGCGCGCATGTCCGAGTGAGTCGCGAACTCCACCACGCTAATCGAATGCAAACCAAACCATGTTTTCTTTATTTTATTCGAAATAGTGACGAAACGAGCAAAACGTTCACCTGATGTAAGGCGCAACGTCTACCCATAACAAAAGGTAGTTACCCAGATCATTTCTGTGTGACACTACACTGCGCCCGTCACCCTGAGACATCATATGCGAGTGATTACGCTAGCTCACAGTGCCCTTCAAACCGAAACACAGTAATGTTTGCACAATACTGCTTCACGGCAGAATAAAATGCTTGCTGCATCGACAGTAAAATGATGGTTGACTTTTATTGAAGATCTGCTGGACGGATGGAGACAAAACGAAAAGTACGATTTTGGTCTTAAATTGAATTTTGAATCCCTGCACACTTTTGTGAGCAATTGCTGAGAGATCTGCTACGTTACAATTCATCTAGAAAACTGAAACAGCTGTTAGTCTGACATGAGTTTTATGTTTATATAAACATGAGTCACACAAAGAATATCATAGAATTCATTTATGCATATTCAATGGAATAAATGTGAAAGTTTAAAGAATATTTTTAAATCCATTATAATATTCTTTATTTTAGTATAATAAATAGGACAATCTCAATAATATTTGAATTGGTGTCAAATAGTAACAATTGCTCTTACCCAAAACACCTGTAACTGGCAGATTTTATTAATAAATCAGTGGTTCTTTTGTTCAAACAGTTCAGACTGAAATTAGGTAAACAAAAACCTTTACATATTGCAATGGCAAAACTGAATAAATACTAGGGCGAAAGACCGGATATAACACTACTAATATTTTTTTTAGTTACATTATCATTATGTTAAACTCACCCTTCATTTCTATGTTGTTTATGAGCATCAGCATAAGTAACTTCACCAGCTTGACGCATATAGTCCTTCAAATCCTGTAGACCAAACACACATGTTAATTATTCAGTTCTCTTTATATAAACTAAATCTTTCCGAAAATCTCCATCAGATTTATAATTTATCATCAAGGTTTTCAGCCCCGAAAGATGGTTAAAAATGCGATATCATCATTGAAGATACTTTGAGAAAGTAACTTAACTAATATAGAATAATATGTATGTATGGCTTTATGTATAACCTGAATCAAGGAAAGGACCTGATGAACTAAAGAGGTAAAACAAATAAACGTGTCGGTACAAATGTTTCGTGAATGATTGAGATGAATGACCCATTGGTTATCATTGCTCATTCATTTCCCGGATCGAGTTTCCACATCTACAAGCAGAAGTCAGTGTCATCTATCTCCAAATAATGGTGCGTCTTTCCTTTTAGTAATTCTTTTTCATCTCTCCTTTCCTGGATTTCCATTTCGACGTCTGTAGTTGTAAGTCTGGTACTCCATCAATTCATCTCTTGGTTCTGGATTCATGGTTTGGAGATCCTTTTCCGACTTATTTGCCTATGGTCATCTTGTTTTGCATTGCTTTGTCAGTGGTTTCAGTTCTAAATATCGTCAGTGTCCAACTCTCCATGCTCATGTTTGGTTAGGTTCATAATTTGGTCCAGCGTCATTGCGTTCAAACCCCTCTCCATCAATCATCCTTGGTTACGTCAGCTTTGCTGTGGCAGTTTTCACATGTCCATAAGGCGGCGACCATTGTTCTCCAATCGTAAGCAATGATATACCAATAAAGGTACGACCAAACACGAAACGTTGTCCGAGCACATAAATAAAAATAATAAAAAATAAAAAAAACGCTCGAATGTGATTACACCGCAGTGGCGAATCTCATACGCTAAAGCGCCCGGTAATCATGGTGAACTTAAAGAGGAGCAATGAGTAAATGAAATAGAAAATGGGAGGATTGCACATAACGAGATCAGGTCCTGTTGTGCCCCCCGACTTTACCTTGTTCAGTGTCGGCGCGGCGGCGGCGGCGGCGACGGAACCCTCCTAATATCGCCTCAGACCACATCACACTGCGCTACATCGGGGGCTCAGGGCACGAAACGCCACCTTCTGTCGTTTTTAAAAATCATCTATAAGCTCGTAAGTTTGCATTACAATAATATTTTGTATATGAACTCTATGCAATGGCTATTTAAACTAACTTACA
Organism: Luehdorfia chinensis; assembly: GCA_019845155.1. Classification (NCBI taxonomy): domain Eukaryota; kingdom Metazoa; phylum Arthropoda; class Insecta; order Lepidoptera; family Papilionidae; genus Luehdorfia; species Luehdorfia chinensis. Next base: position 2,500,801 of record JAHVAK010000612.1, read on the forward strand.
ATGTTAAGAAGCCTACTATTTGTTAATTGTTTTAGATTATATTCTCTCATATCGTGCGAAAGAGTCGTAGATCACGTTCCTTCACGGCAGCTAGTTGTCAGAGTCATCCTTCAATCGACGACTGTCTTATCCATCCAAACTGTATCGGTCTTCTTTCAAAACATGCACCTCCAAATTGTTGTACAATGTCTATTAATGATGGGGGTTCCTCATGTTCTCTTTTACTTGTTCTGTGCATACAAGATTTGCCTCTGGTCTTGCTTATCTGCCTTTAATTGCCACTTTCAAAAAAAATTGTCAGTCCGCTCCCTTTGGATGCCACAGTCCAGAAAAGTCCGTCCGTTACCCGATAGCGCGTGTGAATGCCAGTGTGATGGTACCAGGTCCGCCATGCCCTCTATTGAACGCGAAGCTCAGCCGGGACCCTGAGTGATTGGTGATGGAATGATGATGGATCCAGTAGCGTCTCCGCTCGGTTTCTTACCTGCCAGCTAATGCGGCTAGACAGATTTTCGACGGTAAGTCGATACTCGGTGCGCGTTGGCGGTCCGTATCTGTAATTGTAGTCACTGTAAATACAAAAACACTAGTAGTGTCTTAAAAAAGACAACAACACGATTGAGTAAATTGTACTTTGATCATTATTTTGAGTCCACAAATCCATGTAATATAAGGGTTTGTTCATAGAGCCAGCGTAAATTAACCACACATCTATATAACTCTAATATAATTTTATATTGCTAAAATACTACATAAGATTTAGCTAAAACAGTGTACACCAATCCCTTCAAATGGAGCAAGCTCCCAAATGAAATGTGCGTGGTGGTTAATGAACTTTGTAGCAGTCTATGGGAGAGGCAGTAGCCTTGCGCTGCGACTTAATAATGTGGATTGAAATTTTCACATCTTTAGCTAGACTCATACAAATTCACATCTAATTTATGTTTCTCTTTTGCAATATTGACAACATTTTAATTGTTACTGGCCTGATTACTGCCTAATGATAATGGCCTTATATTAAATTATTCATAACATTAATATTATCAAAATGTTAAATTAGTATAAGAGCAACACTTAAGTAAGTTTATCTTTTGTGACAGATTAAAAACGAATATTTGCATTCTTTATATTATTTAACATTGTTTTAAGAAATGACGACTACTACGAAATAAGTTTAAAGAAAAAACTAATATCAAATTATTGTTTTTTTTTTTTACTTACATTTGTTATTATACTTACAGATAATAACTGAAATTTAAAATGCAACAAAAAATCACCATACTGAATCTAATGTCCCTTTAATGCAACTAATTACTGCAGACTACATAAAAAAGGGACCTAACATCCTCCTGGCTTCCCTCGTCGTCTCACTTATTTTTAAGACTGAACTGAACATGAGGAATTTCTACAAAACTGATAGTCTGCAAATAGCCCACTAAACTGCCATGTCAAGCAGTGTTTTGTGATGAAAATAAAATAAGTCATTAAAACATGATAATGTACATTACAAAGGGTTTATCACATTGCTTGTAAATTTATATAAATATATGCTTAAGAAAATGAAATTAATATTAAGATCGAAAAAACGGCATACTGGTGTATAAATATTGTTTTTGTGTATTCAGTAGCTGCAATTGACTTTAAAAATTGGTAAACTATATGCAAAAAAGAGTTTCATTTTTTTAAACAAAAAAAAATTGACGACTTTCACTTACATAACTATAGTAACTAACTTTCACACTCAGGCATGTTTAATTTTAACTTAAGAAGTCGATAGTACAGATTTTCCATATTAATTAAATACTAAGAAGTTGAGTAACTTTTAAATGTCCCCAAGTGATAAGTGATAATTTCTTTAATTAAATCAACATTTTTTCTGATTAATCCGATGCCAATTTACATGATAATGTAAACTGGGTAATGTGTATTATAATCGGGATTTAATCAGTGTGCTGATTGGTGTTGAATCTCCTAGTTAACCCTAAGATCAACCCTCCCAACTCCATTGGATTTGGTTTGTGGCAGGTTGTCGTGCGACAGAACATTAGAAACGCGTCGCGTCGCGGTGTCGCTCGTAGACACCTGCAGAGGCACTCACTCGTATCGCGAGCGGCCGCGGTCGCGCTCGTAGTAGCGGTCGCGACGGTAGCGGTCCGCGCTGCGGTCGATGCCCCGCGCCGGCTCCACTACCACCCTGCGACAACACACACGTTATAGCACTACGCTGCGGCTACCCACTCATTACAGCACCAACCACCAATCATTTCATTACATTTTATCATGCAACTGCTATTACATAAATATCTTTATAACATCCAATTGCAATTACAAATTAAAATAGTTTCATTGTAATTGCTCTGCATCTCATGTCCTTGGGACAAGTTCCCTGAAGAATAAATAAGAATTTGCTGTCATCGTAACAATGGACTGCAGAATGCATTAAGTTTATTTCTTTTTATAGGAGAAAAGGACGAGATGAGCCAAACGTTCACCTGATGGTAAATGCAACCTTCGCCCACAGTAATGCTGTGATCACCCAGAATATTTCTGAGTAAGGTGGCCATCCCCCTGAGACGTCAGTTCTTAAGTCTCATATGCCCAGTGATTTCACTAGCTCTCAGTGCCCATCAAACCAAAACACGAGTAATGTTTGCACACTCCTACTTCACAGCAAAGTAATAAGCCGTAAATGTTAAGTACAAAAGCATTCTACAGAACCTCCTACTATAGTGCAAAAGTTAATTACGAAATTTTTAGCAAAATACTCAGTAAAGGGTGGTATTTAGTCCATATCAAATGGCCATCTTGCAACCCAGACTACAACCAATTTGCTTTGTTCACCAAAATGGATAAAACTCTAATGATGTTTTACATTAAAGTTTCTGTTTGGCATTATTTGAAAATATATTTTTTTTTTAAAAGAGAAATTTATGGGACGAGTAAAACATTGCACCTGATGCAGCAAATGCTGTCACCCAGAACATTTGCTTGCACTGCACTGCACTGACACTTGACAATGCCTCCTTTTGAATTGAAACATGTGTAGTGGTATTGCCCCTAGTGGTAGTGTTTAAGTGGCGGAGGGTATCTAGAGGCGGTTCCCCCCAGTGATGCGACTCGAGCCACTGGAGTAATTTTATTATGTTGAGTCACTCCAGTTGAACTATTTAGAGAGTAAGATTTTATCACTTGAGTAGAAAGTTTTGACTGCTTTAGTTGTAAAGTAAAGATTAAATTAGTAATAAGTGGTAACATGAAATAAAATTCAAAATATTAGTTATACATTATTTAGTTACTCCATGTAACGATAATAGTAGTTTTAGAAAGTAAAAAATGTCAGAGCTAATTAGACTGGCAAAGTGAAATATAGCACTCATCGAATCTACTTGGTGCGCCGAGTTGATTCGGTAAATGCAGTGCAAATGGACTCGAGATAATTTATTTTTCACCTTATTCCCGGTGGCGGTGTTAGTTTGATTGTGCACGCTACTGTGGTGTACAACTTTTTCCAATTTGCATGCAAATCTGCATTATTTGTAAGCGTTCACATAAACTGAATTAAAGTACTCTTTGTTTCATTAAAGATATAATTTATTCTCACCTTTCTCCTAGTAACTCTTTCCCATTTAGTTCATATACAGCATCATCTGCATCTCTATAATCTTCAAATTCCTAAAAGAAAAACAAAGAAATAAAATTTTTCTTTCACTAAAACAATGCACAAATATTGAAAATCACACAGTGGATACAATCCCCACACTAGGAGGGGCTGCAAGTGTTCACCTTACTGCTATTGTTTAAATTGCAAGGTAACCTTTTTAAGAATTCTACTTTCTGTGTTCTTACCAGTTTTTTAATACACATGTAAAGACTGGACCATTTCCCAGTGGAAAAGCATATTATTGTGGTCTCATAAAATCAAAATTAAGTCAGGATTGACAGATATCAAGTGTGTTGAAAAACATAAATTTATTCTAGATAAACAAAAGTTAACAAACAGACCTACATCATGGGGTTAATGTTAAACTGAAAAGATTTGTGGGAATGGAGTAGGTCTACTTGTGTTGAATCAATAGGAATATTTATTTTTATTACATAAAGTGTCAAGACAAGCATAACATTCACCTGATGGTAAGTGCAATGTCTGCCCATAACAAATGTGGTCACTCTGATAACTTCTGTGCCTACTGCAACTCCACTGCGCCCGTCACCCAGAAACATCAGTGCTTAGGTCTCATAGGCTCATTATTACACTAGCTCTCAGCGCCCTTCAGACCAAGACAGTAATGTTTGCACACTACTGCTTCATGGCAGAATAACTGTTAAGTATTCAAGTAGGTCAATAAGCCGTAAATATTAAGTACAAAAGCAGTTCTTCAGAGCCTGCTACCATATTGCAGAAGATAATTAGGAATTTTTTAGTAAAATATCGATCTTAATATAGATCAGTCAGTAAAGGAAATTTAGACAACTAACTTTATTGTAAATTTCATTTTGTTAGTTACAACTGTTATAATTAGTGGGTTTCTTTATTATTAGTGATTAAAGACTTCTTTTAACATTGTAACCACAAACATTTATAAAATGAATTTTGTTACAATGCATATAAAAAAAAATCAAATAAATTATCCTAAAAAATAAAATTTAAATGGATATTTTTATTCAACATATTTACTTTTAGCTTGTATCTCCAAATTATTACTTTTATTATTAACAATTATTCTATATAATTTAGCAAAAAATTTAAATAGCAAAATAACTAATAGAACACCATGCTTAATAAGGAGGCCATGCAGTACACAAGTTAATCCTAACTTTATAGGATTATAGTAAAAAAGGTATAATGGATGGAGATATTCAATGGTGCATGTTGATATTTACATTATGTATTTTGTACCTGTGACTAAGTGTTTGTTTGCACAATCGAGAGGTTGGTTAGCTTCCATAATCATTTTCTGTTTGTGTATAGAGACCCAGATTTACCAATCAAGACCACCATTTTTTTAGTTTAAAAAGATGACATTACCTTTATGAATATTGCAAAAATTGTGTTATATAAATAGTAGGAAGTAAATTATAATAAATAACTGAGGGCCATGGGCGCTCGCCTTTAATTTCAAAGTATACAAGTGTACAAAGTTCAAATACCAGTGCCGCAGCCTCTAGATATATTCTGTGTTTAAAGGTGCTGTTTTAACACATTATTAGTGGTGAAGGAACTTGGTAGGCTGAGGAAACTTGCATGTCTAAAGAAACATGATGCATGATCGAGAGCATGTAAAGTTCGTCAACCAACATTGGAGCAAAATCTTCCCCGCTACCAAAGCCCTCCAAAAACGAAAAGATGCCTGTGCCCAACGTGGGACATTTATAGGTATGTATTTATTTATATGTTCCTTTTTACTTTTTAACAGTCTGATTGAGCAGTTTTTTTTTTACATTAAGTTTCAGATGACGCTATGAATTAAAAAACTTTCCGAGAGCCACTTACCACAAAACCATATCCATTTTTTATAAGGATATCTCTGATGCGGCCGAAACCTTTGAAGAACTTTTCTAGATCTCTGTCCCTCACTCCGAATGGTAAACCGCCAACGTAAACGCGTGATCCCACCATATTATCTAAAATAAAAGAATATGTTATTCAATGAAATTATTAATAAACGAAAAGTATAGTACTTGAATTAATTTAGTGTTTACCAAACGCCATGTGGTGGCGGTTTAAGAGAATCTACGACCCTATCTCATCCCGTGGGTGTTGTAAAAGTCAACAGAAGTAAATAAAAATCAGTAGATGATCAGCAGCGCCTTCCTGGAACATCTGAATAACTAAACTGCGCCAGACAAGTATGGCGAAATCCCCCCAAATGAGAGCTACAAACTTTTGTGGAAATCTATGGAAGATGCTTTTATTCAGCAGTGGACTCGTGATAAGACTGAAATGATGATGATGAATCAAGAATAAGTATTAATTACTTCATTGAAATAGGGTTCCGTAAACTTGTTTTATCGCAATTGGCAAAAAATAACGATTATTGGATAGATTGCCCTCGTGTTTCAGCAATAAACAAAATGGCGCCGAGTTCGTAGTCTACCATAATTTTGATGAAAACGAAAGATTACGATAAAACGGATGATAAAACTTGCTATATTACATAATACTTTGCACGTTAATACAAGTTATTTTATTATGTGGGGAGTATTTATAATCGATATTAATTCAACTAGGTGGCACTTTAAATAGAGGAAAAATAGTATAAAAATTTATAATATTAGAGAAAAATTACTAAATTTGATAAAATTATCCATAAAATAGAAAAAAGTTATGTTGTTTACATGATCAATAGCTTATTATGCAGATAAATGTATGCAAATGCGCATTTCGAAAAATGTGCTTTCGCAATGGCGGTAGCACACCGAATTCACTGATAATTATAAATAAACTTCAAATATTAGTCAAAATAGGATAATACGAGTAAGTGTTAACTGCGTATATAATTAAGTTGCAATATAATAAGTCTTTAGAAAGTATTTTTCACAATATAAATGAAAACATAATATAGCGGCAATATGGCGGATAAAAAGCAACTAAATCTAGTAGTGTTAATAATGAAATTCACTGTACTCACCTCGTCAAGTACAAAAAAATAATTATTTAAAAACAATATAATTCCCAGGGGAAAAATACAGTGATAATTATGATCCTAATTAAAATTAAAAACAGTCGATGAACCTATATCCAACAGCCCAATAGAGCAATAGGTAGCGTATCCGGAAATGGAAATGAATTGACAAGACAAAGACAAGTAGAGTAGAGATTAGGGCAGTGACACTTAAGTGTCGATATCAATAGGCGTGTAGTAAGTAATACATCGACATTACATAACAAACTGGCCAGCAGGCCGGCACATTCAGAATATAATTATACATTGTATGTGTGAGTGTAGTATTAAGCCTGATATGTCTGCCTTAATTACGAAATTTACATTTACAGCTACCAGTTAATACATACTATTTATTGTTCTTATACAAATTATATTATCTACGTGATACATCTAGAAGTACCAAAAAAGTAGTAATAAAGATATTCAACAACTATAAATCAATAATAAACCATTTTTAACTCAATAATAAAAGTAATGATAAACATATTATTTTTATTATTGAGTTAATTATATGATACCAAATTTATTAGGATTTACTGTGCGGTTTTTTTCTTAAAATGGATAAATACTAAGCGACGGAAGTGATTGGAATTTTTTAAATATTACATCTCTACCAGTGGAATTACCCCAAAAAATAATACCAAACATAAGAATAAATTGTACTAGCCCATAATAAGCCGTAATAATTGCATCAATGTTGACGCGGAAAGTTTATAAAGGGCATATGCTGAACTGCTAATCTTTTTACTGAATTCCACTTTATGGCTTTTCCAATTTAATTTTTTATCGATTAAAAGACCGTGAAACCGCGTAGTATCGACTTCCTCAATAATATTATCGCGTATATTAAAATCGGAGGGAAATTGGGATCTCTGATTAAAATTCATAATATTTGTTTTATTTAAATTAATTTAAGATTATTATTGTTAAGCCATGTAATTATTGATGTCAACGTATTACCTATGACAGAATTATAGGAATTGTTATCGTTAATAGAATTTGGCAAATCATTTATGTAAATAATAAATAGAACGGAATGTAATTTAGTCTAATTCTTGTAATTTGGTGGTGGTCATTTAGACACGTTTGTATCAAATTTAATAGATTGCCACTTAATCCTGTATCCAATACTTTTACTAAATTAAGTTTACATAGTCGAATGCTTGCGACATATCACAATAAACGGCATAGACGGGTAATCATTTGTCAACGTTACTTTTAATTTTTTTTCGGAAATCAATCACAGCCATATTTTAGTGTTCTATTGGTCGGAAGCCATTTTGTTCATTGCACGATATTCCACACTTTTCTAAATAGGCGTATATTTCATTACAAATGTATTTTCAATAATAAAAAAGGAACATATAGAGACTAATTCTTATCTTTTTAACAGAGGTTTAACAATAGTCTTCTTAGAGATCTGTTGGAAAAACACCCGTTTGTATATATCTTCATTAACAGCTTTGATATTTTTTGTTGAAAAACCATCCAATCCAAAACTATTAGTATTTTTTAGACTTTTATTACTAAAATAATTACGTGGACGCTGCCTTTTTACGACACTCGACAGGGATTTTTAAAATATTTATATATCCTTCGATAACAACAAATTACAGAGCAGAATACATGGCAATTTTAGAGCGTGTTAATTATATTTTTCTAAATAATATTAACATTTCATTTATATTCACTGATCTTCTCAGTTGCTTACAGTCTCTGCTTGCGCATTTGATAAACAAATAATCCCGATAATATTTGAAATAAATATTTGAAATCTCTGCGATGCTGTGCAGTAAGTTTTGGACCTTTAGCAGGTCTATGGGCTGTTAAACTCTTTTCGTGTTCTTCTTATCGTAGAAACACTCACAGATGTTCTCCGAGTTGATCGAAGCTGTTGTTGCAACTCAACAGCATTTGTAAAACGGTTTCGTAAAGATGTCGTAACGATGAAACGGTCATCTCTTTCTGATGTGCACCGTTTTCTTCCAGATCCCGATTTTCTAACATAACGACCAGTCTGCTGAAAACGTTGGAACACCCGTCGAACTGAAAAACGGGACAGGTTCAACTGTCGAGCAACGTCACACTGCCGCATCCCCGACTGCAATACGGCAATCACTTGAGCGGCTTCTTCAGAGCTGGTGTCCATCTTTACTTGTTCTTACTAGGGTTACTTGTTCACGTGTGTTCACTGCAAAGTTTAAATTACGACTGGCCCATATTTCATCCAGATCGACCCTTTTATACCCTTTTTAGGTGGTGTAACTAGCGTCCTTACTAACGAGCATTTGACAGTATTTATTTTTGACGCTCTATAATGATTAATGTTTTAATGATTTCATGATTTTTTTATTAATAATGTAAAGCTATTCAAATACCCATTTCAAACATACCAATATTTATATAAATATAATTCGTTTCTAGCCATTACAGCCATTTTTCGCGCAAACTCAGAGAGGTGCGATTTTTGTGACGCTGAGTGTAGTATATGGAGTTACCATTCCTTATCACACCATAGCTGCCAGTAACGGCCGGTACTCCGGCATCTGCCACGCATTTTTGCTTGATAAATTAACGAATTACGACTTCTGCGCAGCCATAGTAGAGTTATATTGTTGTGCATACGACATTCTTTTAATCTTAAGAGAATCTGGTACTTATATCTTTAACTGGTGGTAGGATTCCTATGCAGAAGTCCGTCTAGGTAGGTACTACCCCAGGGCCAGTTATTCTGCCGTGAAACAGTAGTGTGCAAATATTACTGTGTTTCGGTTTGAAGGGCACTGTGAGATAGCGTAATCACTGGGCATATGAGACTTAAGAACCTATGTCTCAGGGTGATGGGCACAGTGTGGTGTCACACAGAAATTTTCTGGGTGACACAGCATTTGTTATGGGCACGTCGCACTTACCATCAGGTGAACGTTTTGCTCGTTTCATCACTTTATGCAATAAAAAAAAATTACCACTCCATCTCATCTCGTGGATGTCATTAAAGTCGACAGAGACATCTTACTGGTACATCTGAATAAATAAACTGCAGTTGGCAACACGACTGAAAAGCGTGGCAACTACAGCAAAACTACTGCAAATTGACAGCTACAAACTTTTTTGGCAATCTATGGGGGAGGCCTATGTTCCGTAGTGGACTAGTAATAGGCTGAAATGATGATGATGATGATGATACTAATATTTTCTTATTTGAAATCAAAATAAAAATACATTTATATAAAACCAAATGTTTATTTTCATTTATTCAAACAAGCCACCATGATCTGTAATCCACTATTATGCTCCATATTTTGTTAAAAAATACTTTTAAATGCACTGTTATAGCATGTCTATGCTCTTTTGCATTAGCTTAGTTAATTCTAAAATACAAAATGTTTAAAGAAATATGACACACTATAGAGGCGTCAAGCGCCTTTAAATATAATAACAGAATGATCCTATAATATTTTCCCTGTGGTAAAATCAATGTTTGCGCGATTATATAATAAACGAAATAGCTTTGTGTTACCAATGCGTAAAGAAGTAAAAACAAAATTAAGATATTGATTTTATATACAAAAATTAGACCTGGGGTATAGAGGTTTACCTTTTATTTAAAGAAAGTCTATTACGTTTACCAATACAGAAGCACAGGGAAATATCTTACCCCTAAATCAAACATGCACATGTCAAATGCGCCATACACAGCAAACAATCAGTACAGATCAATCATTCATTGTTACTTTTATTAGGGCCTTCGGGACAGTTTTGCATGTTACAAAATCTAAGGTGAGATATAAATGTGTCTTTGAATTACAAAAGCAAAGTATAAATATATTAAATTTGAATATGAAACATTTAATAAAAATTCTATCAAATGGGAATATCTTTTGCATTTGCAAAAAAAGTAAATTTTGTCAAGTGCAATATAAAAATCTTAGACCATTAAAAATACAACATAGAATAAGTTAACAGTTGCTTAATGCTTTTTAAGATGTTTACTTATTGCACACAGTGCATGAAAACTATTTTATGTAACAATACTATTATATAATCTGCAGAGTTGAAAATGTAATTTCTTACTGCGCAATTTATTGCAACAGCTATCTGCCAGTGTAATAAGCTTTCTAACAGTGTCAAAGAAACATATTCAGGTATAAATAAATATCTATACATATAATTTTTACATAATTCAAATAAGTACAAAGTTTGTAAGAACAATAATAAATAAAATATACTGTCGATGCTCTATGAAAACAAACTGAACTGTCAAGATCACTTTAAAAAAAGATTTGATGGACTGATGAAAACAACATGAAAGTAACAATATCAGTCTTGAATTTAATTTTCCAATCACTTTATACTTTCATGAGCATTTGCTGTATAATAAACTATCAATATTAAACATTAAAACTCGAAATATACACATAAATAACAAAATTCAATAAAACACAATCACCACTTTTCGGGTTAATTCTGAAAGTCCTTTTCTGAAAAACCAGTTCCAACAAAATAACATCTGGCAATAATAATTCTGTTTGTATAATAAGCAAATGGCATTGAGTAATTAATTGTTGTAGTACCATCACAAAGTGCTGTTATAATTATTCTAGTTAAGAAAAAGCTAAATACATAATTAGTCACTTTAAAATTCATCCCAAACTGGATTCATAGAAAAAGTTGTTTTTGGACTTCAGTAATGCGACTTATACATAGTGGTCATTTGTGAGATTTAAATAATAGGTGCATGAATCAGTGTTTTATTTAAATATAAATGTCAAAGTATTTAATAGTTTAAATAGTTTTGAAAAACAATGTATACATAATTATAATTATTAAATTTGTATTATACATACATATTGATATATATTTATATAATAATGTAAATTTATGATTATTATAAATTGCATAATATTATGACAATAAAATTAAAAAAAATAAAATTATAATAAATGGTACAGAAATAAATCACTACTATTGTTTACTATTGAATTATCATATTTTTAATATGTATCAATTTTTTTTGGCTATGACAGATTAAAAAAATATAATTAATAATAATTGCAGTTAAAATCCTACAAAATTTGAAATAATGTACAGTGAGAGTTTTCAAAATCAAAATTAACTGCTAAAAATGAATGTAAAATTTCATTGCAAAAATCATCATAAAAATGAATAATAATAGAATTTTATTGAATAACAAAAGTATTGTATTGTTTATTTTTGTTTTGCAAAGAAATACAAAATCAGTCTTCTATTGTAACTACACAATTCCTTTTTGCTGTGCAAATTATTTTTAAACAACTGCAGCTTTTAGCAAAGTGAACATTTTAAATAATTTTTATTTAAAATACTTGAAGTCTATTGTTAGGTTTATCCTCTTTGAGAAGCTGATTCCTAAGGCATGAGAATGGCAGTGAAGTACAGAAAAGTACTTTAAATATATCTCTCACACAAAGCACACTCGTATCTACTTTAATTAATCTAAAAATTAATTGTACTAAAATAGGCATGCTTATGAACAAACTAAGAAATGTTTGTCAATTTGTTAGTATTTTAATTCTAAAAAGCAACTATTTTAAGCTTCATCTGATACAGATGATATTTTTAGAACACATCTTTTGAACTTTATTTTTCACCATGAGCATTTTTTTATTTATTTAATTCTTTTCGGCTACATGTGTCGTTGTACACATGCTTTATTATTGTGGATGTTATTTCATAGATTACTTAACAGTATGAATTTTAAATATTTTAGTTCAACAGTCTGGCTATTTCTTGATTCCTACATAACGGAAATAGTTATAAAATTTAATAACTTATTTCAATTAATTCAAGATATGTTAGTCGCCTTCTAACTAAAAAAAATGTCTTAACTACTCTATCGAGTAACCTCCAAAAACAGATAAACTTACTGCTCTGGGTAATTCCATAGCGATCCCCTTAGCTATACGATATAGCTTATTTAGTAGTGTCTATATTTAAATATAAACAAAACTACACTTCCAGTATTCTCATGAGTTTTCCGAAACCCGAATTCAGTCACAATTGAAATCTTAATTACTACAATTTCCGCACATAGTCGCGGGAAACCAATCGACCGATTATCGGTAATTTGTCAATTCAATAATCAATGTCACAACCTTTATTTAGTTGAAAAATGTTAGGAAGTAGTACTAACAAAACATCTAGGTACAATTGTCCCAACTTGACAGATGTCAATATTCCATCACCACAGACAATATACAGCAAATTATAACCACAGAGAGTTATGGTGTGTTCACACTGGCGGCGGTCCGCGGACGTAGCGCAGTTGTGGGGTCAACGTTTGAGCTAGTGAGTTTAGAGCGTCGCAGCAACGTGGTCTTTCCACCAACCACGCAGCTAAGAGCAAAGCAACGAGACACAGCTGTATAGGGAGAGATGACCGTATTACGCGCCACACCCAACCACTGCGTGGACTATAATCCGGATCGCCGGCCCCTGTTTTGCTGCCAGCCACTGAGTTCACATTGTCACTGTGAAAATTATAAAATACCATTATGTGTTCATTTATTTAAGATAAAATATTTTGTGAACGGAGTAATTTACTTTTAAGGTTTCAATTAATAAACTCTTGACATATTGTCGGTTTTACAAAAAGCAGAATTGAAAAACTCACGTCTCGTCATCAATTTTGATATCGGGAATACTCTGTTCCACAAGAACACGACAGGATTCTTGCAATGTTTTCACTTCATTTTCAGTTTGTTCCATGCGCTGTAAAATAAAAGTGTTTTGTGAAATCATAAAAACAAACTTTTTAATTTCATAGTTTACGCAGTGTCATTGGTAACAGTGGAGCTGGGTTACTTCAGTTTGCGCGCAGAGTCAGCTTGCAGTACGTGTCTTGAGCGTTCTTCAGCGATGTCTCAGTGCGTACTGCAGCGAGGTCGCAGTGTGTACCTCAGCGATGTGTCCGTACGTACCTTGGCGATGGCGCGGTGTGCGGGCGAGTTGGGCGAGAGCGCCGCCTGGAGGCGCCGCGCCAGCTCGCGCAGCGCGCACAGCCGGCGAGCGCGCCCGCCCGCCGCCTCGCTGTCGCCGTCCGAAATGCCCGAGTCTGACAGCGAGTCGCACGTCGACCCGCCCTACAACAATTAAACACGTTGGTAATCTAACAAAAGTTATCTTATTTGCTTACTACAGTTCAGATGGCTCATCATTATCAACATTTCAGCCTATCTTAGTACTGTTGAACAAAGACTGCCCCATAGATTGCCACAAATCTGTGCCACCTACATCCATCAACTTTCCTTTTATTTATGAAGGAACGCGACGAGTCGAGCAAATCGTTCGCCTGCTGGTAAGTGCAACGTCTGCTCATAACAAATGCTGTGTCAGAAATTTCTGTGTGGCACTGCATTCAGCGCCTTAAGACATCAGTACTTAAGTCTCATATACCCTGTTATTACACTAGCTATGAGCTACCACACCGTAATATATGTTCCGATTTTGCTCGATGGCAGTACAACTGACACTGCGGTGGTGACCCACCTAGACGGATAGAAATCCGACCACCAGTAAAGTAGTAGAAGTCTTAAGAAAGAATTCACATCGAATTAAATGTAAACATCATCATGTCGAAATTACGTATTCATCAAATCAGGACAAGGGAATTTTACCCAATTAAGCAAATGTATGCTAAAATGAGATAGCAGCACCCGCGTTCTGACTGGTCTAAATATGTAGCAATATGTTTTGCCAACTTTTACTACTTGCGAAAGAAATAAAATCACTGACTAACTTTTTTTACTTGTTTTTATTTCTTTGTATGGATTTTTCGCGTATAATGGAAAATGTGCATCGGTGGGTATTAAATAAGCTATTCAACAGTCATATTCATATTGACATTTCGTCGCTAATGTATTTATTTTCAGTGTTTTAAAACATCACAACCTACACCAGGTTATTTGTAAAAATCCTCTCGTACTGTATTTGTAAAGTTAAGCGGTACAACGATGAACTTCGCAAAATAAAAGTGTACCAGTCTGTGTACAGGCGTGTATGTGTTGATGTATATATGTGTGTATGTTATGGTGAATTCTCACCTTTTTCTTATCCACAAGCGAGGCGGCGAGCTGTCGTATTTGCTTTGCAACATCGGGCTGGTCCCCGCCACGGTCCTTCAGCGTTTGTAGCGTGGCCATGTCTCCGCGCAATGCACCTTGCAGCTCGCGTAGTGCACTCTCCCACTCCGCCCACGCGGATATCGCTTTCTCCAACGAGAGTAGTTCATTCGAAGTGCTGGAATATGTTTCTCATATAAATCTATAGTTTTTGTAGAGATCAAGGCATCTCTAATTTTAGTACAAATATGTAAGTACTTTATTTCTTCTCTAGAAGATGGTTTTGAATTAATGTAATAATTGCCACGCTCTGAAGATAAATTGGAAACTCCACAATGCTTAATCACATTGTCTGATTTACGTTTCTTTTTTGTCTTAAGCAAAAGGCTGTAAAAAACGTATATAAACAGCTTATAAATGTTCCACTGAGGAGGACAGGCCGCTCATTTCTGAGAGGATTTTGGAGCCGGTTGGAATCCACCACTGCTCCAATGCGGGTTGGCGGATTTGTCATGTCTTCGAAATATTTTTTTCCTGAGACATGCGTGAGGAAACCTCACGATGTTTTCCTTCACCGCCGAGCTCGTGGTAAATCAGCACTTAAAATTGCAATTAACAATTTTAGAGGAGCCTGGCACCGGAAATAGTACCCAGGTCAGACTCGTACTATGAAATTAAAGCAATTTATCTCGAAATCTAAAGATAAGTATAACCAATGCTTGGTACTACTAGACTAAAGGGGATACCAGGTGAAGGACCTGTAGAATATTGCAGAAGTCGATGGATCCAGTCAGTACTATGCTTTGTGGAAAGAGATCTATATTAAGCAGTTTAATTGCAAAAGGCCGTTATGGTAACGATATCATCGAAGTAATCTAGTGGTGAGAGTACTTGACTACTACTGACACGACGCTACGGGTCCTGAGTTCGTAACCCAGCATGATTAAAGACATATTGTTTATTTTTGTCTTTGACTGTGCTGTGATTGTTCGTGTCTCTGAACCAGCGTTCTAGCCTACCTCCGATATTATCGCACGAGCTCTATATCGGATTGTGGGTAGGTTACTAGCCCCTCTCTGTGTTAAGAGTACACATGTGGCACTACAGTATCTCCAGTTCAGTTGATAGCATCCGACATTATTATGAAGTTCAAGACAGCAGTGGTAGAAAATACGTCAGGGGAACATCATTAATGCAAGAATTGCTACAAGATACTCTTAAATAAGAACAGAGACGCACTCAGAAATCTGCCGTGTCTATTCCATTTGTAACAAATTAAGAAATTAGGCCGAGGATTTCACGCTACAGCGAAGGTTAATCGTATTATTTCATGAAAGCGGACACTTTAATTGTTTGATGAACTAACTAACCATAATTATTTGAAGTCACAATGATAAGAATTACGATTTTACGGACACTAATTTTTCTATTCAATCTAAGTACTTTCGGAAACTTACTTGAGTTTTAATACGATAAAAGTTCAAAATACATGTAAGGGTCTTATAGAATAAAATCGTAAATACTAATTCAAACCATGAATCTATCAATATACTAAATTTACTGGTGGTAGGATTCCTATGCAGGAATCCGTCTAGGTACCACCCCAGGCCCAGTTATTCTGCCGTGCAACTAGTAGTGTGCAAACGTTACTGTGTTTCGGTTTGAAAGGGCACTGTGAGCTAGCGTAATCACTGGGCATATAAGACTTAAGAACTGATGTCGCAGGGTGACGGGACGCAGTGTAGTGTCACACAGAAATGTTCTAGGGTGACATAACATTTGTTATGAGTAGACGTTGCACTTTACATCCGGTGAACTGTTTTGCTCGTTTCGTCACTCTATCCAATAAAAAAAAAGTTACTCTGCCAGTGAAGCACCAGCTTGGTAACATTACTGTTTCGGCGTGAAGGATACTGCGAGTTAGTGTAATAACTGTACATATGAGACTTAAGAACTGTTGTGAAATGACGTGCGCAGTGCCACCCAGAAATTTCTGAGTGACACAATAACTGTTATGGATAGACGTTGCACTTAATATCAGATGAATGGTTTGTAAGTATCTTCATTTTCTGGAATAAAAAAAGTTCCGCAACTGACCGCTGATGCGCGTCATCCCAGGCTGCCAACAGAGCTGTTAGATCCTCCGTCAGTCCATTTTCGTCGGAGCCCATCTCGCTCAGAGTGCGGCGCACCGACACCGTCAACTTCAGCATTGACACCTTACATTCTAGAAGACGCGATAGACGCTCCTGTAACAAGAAAATAACTTATTCTGAATTATAAAAATTATTTATGCAATGGATCCCTAGAGAGAAAGATCAACATATAAGAAAGATAACATATCTGTGTTAAAAGAGTACGCTGACGCAGATAGATACGCAAAATGATGAAAAGCCGGAAAGTTAGGGAGAGAGGGTCTACGTAATGATCGTTATTGCAACAAATTTAAAATTATGCACGGTTCTATAATGAGACATCGTTAGAGTGCGAAGTGCCTTTCCATTATATAACTATAACGGCATCCGAGTGCGATTTTCTTTATCTATGTATTAAATATAAACATAAACAATATACATTTTATGTATATATATAATAACACCTACACGGATATCTACATAACAGCTATTCGCTATTAGCTTTTTAAAATTCAACAAACTTTTCCGAAGACGTCTAGAATATATATATTCTCCACTGTGAAAAGGAAAATTAGATTTAAATAAAACTACTTTTTTACGGATTTTATCGCGTTTAATTTTTGAACTATTTTTACCCGACGTTTCGGACGCTTTACAGCACCCATGGTCACGGGGGGACTGAGGTGACAGTTGTCCCGATGTCATAGTTAACCCGGAGTACCTTCAGCTTTTAATTATTATTTGTAGTCCGATCTACACAGAAAGAGCTTACTGTGTCTTGAAGCCTTGCAGTGGTATGCTTGGTTTTTGATTTAATTTTATTAATAATAGGATCCCAAGCCGGTGGTAATACCCAACCATCTTCCCTATTGAAATTAGGATGTTTTTTAATTTCAATAGCCTCGCGAATCATCCTTGGTAGGAATCGGTGTTCTTTTGCAAGGATTTGTGGTCTATCAAATCTGATGTAATGGTTGGGATGATCCAGAACATGGTCACAGACTGCAGACTTCCTAGAGCTGTGACCATGTTCTGGATCATCCCAACCATTACATCAGATTTGATAGACCACAAATCCTTGCAAAAGAACACCGATTCCTACCAAGGATGATTCGCGAGGCTATTGAAATTAAAAAACATCCTAATTTCAATAGGGAAGATGGTTGGGTATTACCACCGGCTTGGGATCCTATTATTAATAAAATTAAATCAAAAACCAAGCATACCACTGCAAGGCTTCAAGACACAGTAAGCTCTTTCTGTGTAGATCGGACTACAAATAATAATTAAAAGCTGAAGGTACTCCGGGTTAACTATGACATCGGGACAACTGTCACCTCAGTCCCCCCGTGACCATGGGTGCTGTAAAGCGTCCGAAACGTCGGGTAAAAATAGTTCAAAAATTAAACGCGATAAAATCCGTAAAAAAGTAGTTTTATTTAAATGTGTAATATTCGCGTAAATAAAAGAAAACATTAAGGAAAATTAGAATCGATCAAGTAGTTTTCCTAGTTACGTACACTTACTAAAAATCTCACGATAGTGTTAGAATAGATAAGACTATTTGTGCTGTTCGATTGTTCTTATATTTAATACATTAGTGTGGACCGCTAAATATTTCCAACAAGTTAAGAAAACACACAAATAATAGAATAAATAAAATTCTTATGAGATATGATATTTTATAGCTTGATAACTGAACAAATCTAAGTATAAACAAATAATTATTAGAGAATCAAAGAAAATGTTGCTCTATAAAATTTTATTTAAAAGCAACTTTACGTGGACGATGTAAATCCGAGAGTCAATAAACAATAACCTTTTTAAATGTACGTCGTAGATGACCTATAACAAAGTTTTCAATAGTCAAGGGCAACCATACCATAGATAGCGGATCTGTGGATTATTTTCGAAAAAAATTCATAACTTCGGAACCGGTGGTACAAAAACAATGCAAATGAGTCTAAGCTGGTCCTAGAGTCCTTACCTATAACCTGTGTATAATTCATGTCAATAGCTTTAGTAGTTCTCGGTTTAAATCCGTTGGTACAGGCAGACAGACAATAGACTTTTATTTCACATATAGGTATGGGTGCCGTGTGGTGGCGGCTTAATAGAATCTACCACCCCAACTCATTCCGTGGGTGTCGTAAAACGACAAAGGGTAACTGAAAACCAGAAGACGGGCAGCAGAATTTTCCTGGAACATCTAAATAAATTATCTGCGGTTGCCACCTCAAAATGAGAGCTACAAACTTTTGTGGCCATCTATGGGGGAGGCCTTTGTTCAGCAGTGGACTAGTGATAGGCTGAAATGATGATGATGATGATGATGATGATGGTATATTGTTCATAACGTACGAGCTACAACAATTAAATAATATTCAGAAGCTGCAAAGAATTAAGCTGGCAATTGTTCGTTTTACCTTCAATTCGTCGATTCTCCTGTTCAGCTGAGCTCTGGTATGAGGCTGAGGCGCGCAGTCACCAGGCTCGCAGACGTCGTCAAGAGTTTCCCGCAGCGCCGCGATCTCCCTGCGCAAACGTCGTGCACCACCTCGGCGCAGTGCTGCCGCGCGTAGTGCCGACCATCGCGCTGACACAGCTGAAGGAGAGAAACCTTTATTACATACAACATATATAAATCTAATCTTACTGCTATAATAAAGCGGGAGAGTTTGTATGTTTGAACGCGCTAATCTCAGGAAATACTAATCCGATTTGAAAAATTATTTTTGCATTAGATAGCCTAGTTTATTGAGGAAGGTTGTAGGCTAGTCGCTGAGAACCGAACATTACCGAGAAGGGCCGAACTGAGAATGCTCAGGTCAGCAAGGTACCATGGCCGTGTGGCGCAATCAAGTGGTCGGCTGATTTTACGCGGGTGAAACCGCGGCGCACAACCAGTACTCAAAAAAATTAGAATTGTAGCACCACTTTGAAGAGAAAAAATTTTCTGTAAAGTAAAAAAAAATGGGCGCTGGCAACATGGGATCGTAGATTCTATTTATAAATGCTGTACATAACGACTTGATTAATAAATGATTAATAGTATTGTTTAATAAAACTTGTACATGTACAAATACTATTTTCATTTAATAGAATTTTGTCTAATGAATATTGCATTGCCGAACTTTGGTGGCGTGTGGTGGCGGAGTAACAAACTGCCACCCCATCTCATCCTGTGGAGATCGAAAGAGTTGACTAACTGAACACCAACAAAATGTCATGGCAGGCGGATTTAGGCTTAGGCGAGCGAGGGCCGAGCCACAATTTTATGTAGCGAAAAATTACGGAGGTGACCAAAAAATTAAGTGCGAGGCGTCTGGTAGTCGCATTACCCAATCCCCTGCCAAGCGAGGTGGATACGCAAAATCCTCCCTTCTTGGGATAGACTTATGTTCAGCAGTAGACTATTAAAAAGCTAATGGAAGAAGAAGTTAGAACGAATCGCTGTGGCAAGAGAGCTTCTCGTAGATCCAATTAAAACACAACCGATATCAATATTTGCCCAACACTTTAAATTTTTAGTATAGCTTATATAACTAGCCGTGTGGTGGCGGCAGAGAATCTACCAACCCCATCTCACCCCGTTGGTGTCGTAAATGTCGACAGAGACAAAATGAAAGCCAGGAGATGGGCAGCTGCATCTTCCTGGAACATCTCAATAAATAAACTGCGATTGCCAACCCGCCTGCCAAGCGTGGCTATTATGGCAATATCTATACTCGTTACGTGATTCTTAATTGAATCCTTATTTCTCGCACGTACTGCAACGTGGCAAATGCTAATTCAACTGAACATCTGCACCCCCATTTAAACTCACGTCAGCGACTTTCACAGCGAGTCAAAATCGACCCTTGAGGCCTATCCGAAACTACTTTCGAAATCTACGTATACGTTATATTTTATACGTTTCGCTATATAACGCTTTGGTAAATGGCACTATTACAGGAAAATACATTAACATAACATATAATTTTTTTTACGCCATTTCAAATCTGAATATTTATACATTTACGTACGTTGGACATTTTCAATAAACGCGGTTGTAAATGAGAGGAAATTGCATATTCAGTTCCTCCATATATTATCTCAAAGAACGATGTAAATTCAACTACTCAGGTTATATACAAAAGCTGTTTATTCACCTTAATGTAAACGGCTCGCAGATAACGTACTCTATGAATACTAAGTACTATGTTATCTTTCTTCAACTTCGCAGTTAATGTGTTTTTATAAGACATGTATATGTGTCTGTGTGGGATATATAAGAAACTGACATATTATTTATGCCTTAGGCTACGCTAACTGTAAACGCTGTAAATTTCTACATAAAATATTAGTGTTCAGTTTCTCTTATTATCCATACTAATAATATAAATGCGTAAGTGACTCTCTCTGTCCATCTGTCTATTTGTTACCTTTTCACGATAAAACCGCTGAAGTAATCGTTACGAAATTTAGGCACAGAGATAGCTTGCATCCTGGAGACTCACATAGGATACTTTTTATCCCGGATAATCAAATAGTTCCCACTGAATATTTCAGAAACCTTTATCCACGCGGACGAAGTTCCGGGCATTAGCTAGTCCATACTAATATTATAAATGCGAAAGTAACTCTCTCTGTCCCTCTGTCTGTTTGTTAGCTTTTTACGGTTCAACCGCTGAACCGATCTTGGCGAATTTTCGCACAGAAATAGCTTGCGTCCTGGGAACGGACAAAGGATACTTTTTATCCCGGAAAATCAAATAGTGCTCAAGCGATATTTAAAAGTCCTGTATTCACGCGGACTGTCATAATGTCAGCTAAGTTTCAGGCAACCTGACAACCCTGTTGCTAACCCTTATTTGAGCCTTATCAACCGATCTTACCGCATCCACGTGGACGAAGTCGCGGGCATCAGCTAGTCTACTATAAATAAGGAATCGATTCATCCACATAATGTTTTCTTGTGTAAATACAGGGCCCTACCCTGGTTTAAAACCTCTGAATTTAATACTCTTGATTAAGAATACAAATAAAAATAAAAAGCACCTTTTGCAAAAAAAGGAGTAGGTTACACAAGAATGTTGGTAAGTAAATCAAAATAAATCTAAAATCTAAGTCCAAAGATCATTAAAAAAACAGTGAGACTTTAATCTCAGTACCTGGGTACTAAATAATCAAAAGTTGCAATATGCGGTCACGGCGACAAATTCCGAATAATATAATATCAAGTATGAATGGTCAAGGTGATGCAGACAGTACGGATTAACTAAAGAATGCTTTTATTTTAACAGTCCTTGTATGTATTTATGTATGTATGCATGTAGGTATATACTTATACATGCATGTATCTGCTGATATGGTGTTTGCCTGCTTCTACACAGATACCTTAACTAAGTAATTATCGTATTTTGACAAATAAAGTGTGTCTCAATCCCTTTTAATGCTCTGCGGGCCATTGTCATATGCTTACGTAACATAACATTTAAATGGCAAAATAACAATGGCCATTAAAAGAATTGTTTACTTTCTCTTAGTGGAAAAAAACTCCTTGAAAAAATAGGATAAATATATTGTGTAAATATTAAATGAAAGGTGTTGAAGGGTATATCTATCTATATATTAATACGTGGAGTGAAAACTTTGTACCGCTTTTTAAGCACATTTATAACACGTGTTACAAATAAATTAAATTCAATAAAAAAAGTTAATGATTTACGGTTGAGTTGCGGCAATTAGGCGACCTCTAGTTTTTAGTTTTAAATTAATTTTTTACTTATCGAAGTAAGTTATACAATTATCATCATACAAATTTCAGCCCATCACTAGTCTACTGCTGAACATAGGTTCCCCCCATAGATTTTCTCAACTGGGAGGATTTTACCATAGTTGCCATGCTTGGCAGGCGGGTTGGCAACCGCACTTTATTTGTTAGGATGTTTCAGGAAGATGCTGCTGCTCATCTCCTAGTTTTTATTTTTCCCTCTGTCGACTCTTACGACACCCACGGGATGATGGGGTGGTAGAATCGCTTACGCCGCTACCCCACGGCAGAATACAACTAATTAGCTTTGTAAATACAATATTTGCAAACTTCAGTAAAAAACTAGGTACAGTTAGTTCATAAAGTCTCCCAACAACTACCAGCTGTTAGTACAGGTGAGGTTGAGTACTTACTTCCAGACACTTAACACCTTTACATTTGCGAAATTTAAACAACCGCATTACGAAAAGCTGACTTCCTGTTGCTAATATCATAAATACAGTCACGCCTTTTACCCATGTAAGGGGTAAGCAGGGGCCACACACACATAACCCACTTTTCGACCCCGTGGGGAACGAGACGTGACGGGTGGCGAACCACGTCGCTGCTATTTTGGTACGAGTAAAAAAAATCGTACTTTCCATTCCATAATATGCAATGCTGTCATTACACTGCTCCCACAAGTTATACTGCACGAATAAAGGCTGTCCGTAAGGTATTGTAGCTTAGTCTCCTCTCACAACACCTCGGTAGGAAAAAAGGTAAGCGCTATTCCACTCTGCCGGGCACATATCGGACTTATTGAACCTTACTTTTAGAAATGGTATAAAAGGCAGACTTAATGCTAAAAGAATTTTCTGCCCGTCAGCCTCAGGGCAGTGAGTAAACAGCGAAGGTGACCAAAACTTGGTGAACAAAGTCAAAGAAAATTTTACTACTTACTATAACAAGGCTGGATAGTTTGTATGTTTGAACACGCTAATCTCAGGAAATACTAATCCGATTTAATTTTTTGTTCATTAAATAACCCGTTTATTGAAAAAGGTTTTAGGATATGAAACTTTATGACAAGGCCTTAAGGTGCCGCACCCTGAGAGCCGAACATAAACGAGAAAGGCCGAACTGTGAATGCTCAGATCAGCGAGGTACCATGCCGTACGGCGCAATCGTGTTGTGGTAGACTTCTTTTACGCCGGGAAGCAAAGCGTGTATTTAATAGAATATAGAACGACGCTATCTATCGTTGCTGTGAGATCTGATCACGAGCTCGTTAATAATAAAACGTGGCTACGTGTTAATGAGACCCAGCTATCACAACACTAAAGAACCCTGCTCTGGCAAGCGACCAACATTGTTGTACTGACACGAACATTAACCCAGTAACTCGAATAGGCTCACGGCCCAGATCCGACCCACATGCAGCGATGCCAGGCGTCAATTGCAAGCGAACTGGCTTATTTTTAACGGTACATCTGATTAACTGCTATGGTACACGACAAGGATCTTTATAACGCAAAACTGCCTTCTCTGACTGATCGATAATCAGAATATTATTTAATGTGGTGATATTCCAATCAGCATAGTTACTGGTGGCAGACTTCGAGGCTTGTCACTAATATTTAAGAGGCGAATTTAAAAACAAACGCGTAACATCTTAATCGTTTGATCTGGGAAGGAAAACTAGTATCCTTCATCGTTCGTGTTCCAGGCGTCTTCTAGGTGTAAAGGACGGTAGGCATTTTAAGAGGCAATAATTCAAGCTGAAACTACATTCCAGTATGGAAGAAGAAATTATTAGAAGAAATAAAAAAGGTTTACGATTCGGTGAGGTTCAGTTGCCGAAATTGTTAAAAATTTAAAAATAAATAAAACGTATAATTATGATGACTTATATGACTATACTGACCGATTAACCAGGTTTTAACAGTGTAATTTTTCGTAGTTAATAATATTTAGTACTTAAATTTTAGTAGGTATTTTTATTTAAGATTAAATTTTCAATTCCTCTTGAAAAAAAACTACGATTATGTTTTTGTACAGACTATACGAACTTGAAGTAAACATATCCAGGATTCATGTAAGTTAATACATAATGAATATATTTAATAAGTGTCTAGGCGTGAAAAAAATAAAAATCGAATTTAAAAAAAGGTTTTATTCGACTTATACTCGATCGTGACTGTAACGTGTAACAAAACACTACGATAAGATATTGCATGTTAATTGGATAAAATATGAACGTAATTAACCATTATCTACTCATGGCGAATGTGTCTGAATTAAAAAAAAAACGAGTTGTCGAAATACTTTATAAAGTTTTCATTACTTTTTGTATAATCATATAAAAATACTTCTTCTTCTTCACCAGCCTGTAAAAGTCCACTGCTGGAAATGGGCCACTCTCAAGTTGGGAGGATTTGCCATAATTGCTGGGCAGGCGGATTGGCGATCGTAGTACCAGACACTTCGCACCTTAGACTGCTGCTGTTGGTCACCGATCAGGAAAATATAGGTCTAGTGTAGTAGAGATGGTTCGCCATTCATCGGAGGTCATGCTATTTTCCTGGCATTTTCCTTTGCTGCCGTTAGCGACACCCACGGGACGAAATAGGGTCGCTTATTCTAATATATATGATAAAAGTACTCTTACTAATACAATTAAAACCTCTCGTATCGTGGATGCGTTTTACACACATAAATATTTGACCCGTGCGGGAATCGAATTCGCGACCCCACGGCACTGAAGCCAAACTCTCAGCCATTGCGGCAACCGAGCCGACAGATTTTTTTTATTATTTTTATTGCTAAAGGTGGTATTAACATGATATTTTATATTTAACACTGCAGTGGTTAACATATCGGCTGTCAATGGAGTGCCCATGTCATCCGATCCTTGCTATTCAATGAACTACCATTTGTATGTTCGTATTAAAACAAATATTAGCTTACCACAAATCTTGTGGATGCGAATTCAGCTTAAAACCAGTTAATAAATACATACATATACATACGTATACATACATAAGTATATTTCAGTTGAGTATGAAAGCGTTTGACCTTTTGGCAAACCTCATTAAAATTACTTGCGCATTGCCAGAGATGTTTTTAAATTTAGATTACGTATTTAATTACAACGACACAAGTATTTTATTAGGAAATGTATAAAAATACAATTGTTTAATAAATTTGTATATACATTCCTAAAATCATACATCATAGATATACATAAAATAGAATGTATATTTTTTGTCTATCGAACGAAAATAACTCGAAAACTACTTAATGACATGGATTTTGCACAAACAATAAATAAAAGGGTCCAACTTAGAATGTTACATCGTGTATGTTTCACCGATTCCGAAGTTACGTATTTAATAATTTTCCATAATATTCCACAGAATGCCATTTATGGTAAAAAACCCATACATGTTTAAATTTCACTTAGATTTTCCTGATGGTAAGTGTCACGCATGCCCATAACAGAGCGGGGTTAGAGCCCCCACTGTTCACCGCAATGCACAAATCGTCATGTGACATCTATTCTTAAAAATATAAAAACTAATAAAAAGAGTAGTAGACACTGCGGTGGTACCTACTTAGACTGATTCATGCATAGGAATCTTACCCTCAGTAAAAACAACTTATCTAACCACGGTCAAGACTTAAGGCTTAAGACAGTTATAGAGTGGCTCTACAATTTTTAAAATTTTATGGTTTTAATATAGCCTTTATTATAAAAACGCTGATCTTCACAATTACTGCCTAGTATTAATACACTCTCTATTTTGGATAATTGTTTAACCATAAAATCTACTACCACGAATCGGCTCCAAACTTGGAGCAAATATAAGAGTTTTATGATTTTCTTATGGTCCCATCATCAGAATTTGACCAAATTTAAATGGGACTACCCCTACGGTACCTACTTTCTAATATAACATCAATTCTTAAACATAGAAGTTATGCTCATATAGTCGTATCTATACAAATACGAGTAAAATAAAAATGGCTGTTATGTTGTTATTACAAACGGACCCTTTGTAATAACAAAATAACAGCTTTTTTTACTCAATGCTTATGAAAGTATATACGGTACTTATAAGAAAAAAAGAATATTTAAAATTTTCGCCTGTTTGTTTGTTCCGGCTACTCTCCGAAACGGCTGGACCGATTTTGAAGAGACTGACCGACATAGGCTACTTTAATTTCATAAAAATAGTTAGGCTTCCGCGCAAAAAAATTTAAACCACAAAATCCGATATATATGTGTATATCATCCGATCGTGGTCGTCTCGTGACGAGTACATAATATATACAGACGAATTGAGAACCTTTTACGAACGCCCATTTTAGAAGTCTGTTAAAACTATGCTAAATATCGAGAAGTGCTAAGCAGTGAATACTAGAAGACGAAGTCGTGTACGCAAAAATTTTGGTTGTGAAATCGATGGTACTACTCGAGTCCTCGCATCTTGTATGTTGCAGCGAGCTTCATTTAATGACCATACCGCATTAGACC
Organism: Luehdorfia chinensis; assembly: GCA_019845155.1. Taxonomy (NCBI): domain Eukaryota; kingdom Metazoa; phylum Arthropoda; class Insecta; order Lepidoptera; family Papilionidae; genus Luehdorfia; species Luehdorfia chinensis. The sequence continues at coordinate 2,527,974 of JAHVAK010000612.1, forward strand.
GGTAGAATTTTAAAACGATTGGATAATGCGTCAAGTAGTAATGACGTTAGTCGTTAGTTGCGTAAGTGATCACGCACTTTATTTACATGCGACGATAGTATTGTCTCGTATAAGACACATATTCATGAAAACATACTCATGTACATTCGTAATTACATGTCCTTATGTTATATATATATACATAAGTAATGTGTTTCAAGATGACTGCCTGCACAAGTTTTAAAAAAAAAATATTTTTAACGTTTCGTGCATAGTAATGGTAATGTTTTTAAAGTTATAAAGAGAAGAGCTCTAGGCAATAATCTTGGAATTCGTCAATAGAATCCACTAACATTATTTAATTTTTCGGTTTAGACATTGGAACCTCCACAACGCTCTTCAATTACTATTGGCAAACGATTAAATTTGTTACTAATTTTCTTCACGACGAGACTACGATATATTTTCACAATTCATTTTAAATCAATTTCAAGTTTCTAAGAACCTACGACATCAAACGAATTCTTCATGTATAAAATGTAAAACATCGTGAAAGAAATTTCTACGTATACACGAGCGATACGATCATTGGCAGACAGTGTACGAGATCGATTATAATATATACTGAACCGAAACGCAATGTTTACGTAAGACCTGTTTTAGCTGGTGAAATCCAGACCCATAACTTATTGACAGGTACGCGGATCACTTAGCCATTCGGACGTCAATCATACAAAGGTCACATCATCAGGTGCCATATATAGCTCGGACTTTCGAGATGTTTGGCTTTAATTACGGACCTATGACCTTTTAAAAATATTTTATGCAATATCACTGTGACTATATATTTAGTATATTCTAAGTTTATGCTATATATATAAGCTTAAATATAAACAAAAATATCTTCCCGCACTCTTCATCTTCAAATTATTTACAATGTAGCATATTATGTTTCCCGATTTTGAGCGTGTTATGCTACACTGTTCAGATGCAGCAATTTAAAAGAATGCTTCATTCTGAAATTGACAGTGCATTTAATTTTATTCAAAACAATAAATAGATGGCGCTACATTTGAATTGCATCGCGATATAGTTTGACTGTTTTTGTGTCAAAGATACTGGCAATAGTGCTCTGCTGTTATGAATGTTATTTCATCGCAACACAAATTTTCGTTTTCTACATCATATATAAAATAAACGGCAATACGATCAAAAATACTTTCAAAAGAGAAATATTGTTTATTTTTATTTTAGTATCACAATAGTTATGTGTTAATAAAAAAGGAATTCTGCATCTCGTAGTAGTCTGGGTGTGCGTATCAAAGGATATTATTAACATAATTGCATAGTACGATTGCTTGTGGTCTTGCCCTAAGGTCATCAGGTTCTCAAGTTACACCTTCACTGTACAGTATACTAGTAAACAGAATAAATATATCGAATGCTATTTTGACAAATTCAGATATGAATATTTAATTTCGGAAAGAGTAGTCGTTTTTTTCTAAATACACTGATCCGTACCAGATATCCAGATTATATAGATATCCAGATTTAACTGTCTTTCTACAAACATACCCTGTAATGTTTTTTGGACAGAAGTTGTCATTGATAAAATTGTGCGCAGGAATTACATGAATTATTTCCCCCTTCCCCGTTCCACACCATCAGACAACAAGACGCACGGCGGTTTTCCATCCTTTTGCTGTCGACATACCTTGCATTCAGACAAAGCGTTGTGCTTCATCGTTCATAATACGTACAGCAAAGGACTTGAATAATGCCTGCATCAGTATTCCCGTCCGATTACAATGTGGGGTCTTCAAGAGAAGAGTGAATAGGCATTTTAAGCTTGTGCGTTTACCATCCTAAACTACATCGCCACTTACCATCTGGTGGAATCGTAGTTAAGCGTATAAGTAGTTAGCTTAACTTATTTTTTAAATTTATTCTCATTTTTAAATAAACAGTATCAAGTCAATCAGTAATCATTGAGTAAAGTAGATTCTTTGTAATCAATTTTGAATTCAACCACTTTGCAACAGTGCTATTAAAAGTAACAGTAGCGCATATAAATGCTCGACTGTTGAGCACAGGCCTCTTCTCATTTTTGAGAGGGTTTTGGAACCGTGAAGTGTCCGCCAAATTGCTCCAGTGCGAATTGGCGGAATTCACGGGTCGAATTAAATTTTAATATCATAGAAAGGTTTATTTATGATGGTTTTCACCAGTTGAACACGTAAATAACCACATAAAATTGCTATTAACAATTTTAATAGTACCAGGAATCGAACCCAAGTCAATCGTGCACTTTGAAATATAAGGTGAGCGCCTCACCAACCAAGGCAATAATTCATGGTTATTTTAACACAGATGTATGGAATACATATGGAACCGTTACACACTACCATTTCGCAGCATTCCACCTTTCTATTTGTTTTACTTACACTTGAAGCTAACTAACGCAGTAAACGAAAGCAGTAAGCAGTTAATCCTCCAAAAATATCTTGCCTTAGTACCAAAGCAATACTCACGATAAATATACTCGTACATACCGGTACGTTCAGAGTTAAGTAAACCCATTGCCCAACAACGATCGAGGACTCTTTTTGAAGTGATTTTTGTATGGAACTGTGTATCTTTGGTCTTTTACGAGTATATATCACCGAGTGAACTATGTCAATAATTGCTCGCTATATTGTAGAGCTGTGGTAAGCTCAGGAGCCGGCCGCTCCTGAAGTGCTCAGGTGTAAAGAAAAACATCGTGAGGTAACCTGCATGTCTGGGGAATAAAAATGTTTCGAGGACAAGTGAAATCCGCCAACCCGACCAAAACCCTCTCAGAAATAAGAGCAGGCTTGTGCTCAGCAGTGGGCCATTTATATGCTGTGAATTTTTTTTCTCAGCCTTTAAAAAGCCTACAGCTGGCCTCTCCCAATTTGGTAGGATTTGTTGTAATCGCCACGCTTGGCACACAGGTTGGCGATTGTAGTAGCAGATATGTCGCACCTTAGGCGCTGTTGCCTGCCACCAGTCTGGATAAGACTTCAGCGACAGCCACGGGATGAAATGGCGTAATTGGTTGTTATCGTCCACCTAACATTAGGTGAACGTTTTGCTCGTCTCGTCACTTTATACAATAAAAAAAAGTTAATGCAAACAGTCGCGGGAACAGCTAGTTACAGAAGCACCTATTTGGATACTTTTGCATTTTTGAATAGCGTATCAGATTTTCAAAGGTGCACAGCACAGTTATGACATTACTAATATAAACAAACAATCGCAAAGTTTCGATCATTAATTTCTTTTAGAAATCTTTGATTTTATTTTAGAAATCTTTGATTTTCTTTTAGAAATCTTTGATGTTCTTTCTTAATAGAAAAGATTATACGTCAGTATATGTTTATGATAATTCACTTTCGTACCAGATCGAGATATGAAGAACGTGTTTTCTAACGTAATAATTACGTCACATTCCGACGAAGCAAAAGTGAAAAACATTGCATAACGGAACAAGAAAAAGGCCTCATCAAGGAAATGCTATTGTCCGGCACTAATGGAACTTCATTAGACGATTATATTATTCCATAGAGTATTGAGTGCGATGGGTACCATTCGCACCCGTTCGAGAATTAGCTAATGATCGATGCATTAGCATCTGTAGCTGTAATAGATAATCTATGAACTAAGTTACTTATATAAGTAAATTGCTACAATTAAAAATACAACTGTTTTGTATTTATTAATTTGTTGCAATAGCTTAGCTTTAAATTTAATATTACCGACCGATATATATGTTTGTAATAAAAAAATCAATATATAAAAAATATTACTAAGTTATATTACAAAATATTACTAATTCAATATTTACGGTCAAAGCCTTGAGGAAATTGTTGTACTGGCTCAAAGAAAAACGTATTAGCGGCATTTATTCGGTTCTAATATCGTATGCGGATAAATCATCAAGAATAGTAACGAAACTGAACGTTTAGCGTTTGCGGAATCGCAGTCAAAATAGCATTGTAAATGTCACTGGGTCCATGAACTTGTCTTTGATGTATAAGTTTAGTTAATTTACGGCCAAAGTCAACGCGCGAACGGCGAGTTTTGCAGATGTCTAGACATTTAGTCTGGCAACACTCAACATCAAGAATAAACGTTAGTGATGTACATGATTCTGTTGACCGTATTTCGAACGTCGCACCAATTTGCTCACCGGAGATGGTGAACCAATTGGAGTTGGGAACGTTAAATTTGACGACCGATTACAGTTTCCTACAGGGACACAAGATCGGTCCGGAGTTATATAAACAATATAACGTTGAAAGTATCGATTTTTTTTCAACATTGCGTGAGCTTATAATTGAGGATAATTACAAGAATTATAAAGCGGTCTTTGTAAGGACCATTTTCGTGTTTCAGCCACCCCATTGTACGTGTCATTATTTCTCGATTAGTTATAAGGTTTTCGGCTTCAAGACAGGTTATTTTTTGTTACTACCATTTAAAAAAAAATGTTTTCCATAGATCGGAACACTACATGACACTGATACATTTTTTGATTACATTTTTTTATTTTATTATATTGTAGACGCCCTTCGGGCACGGCGATATCCTGTTAATAACCAGGTATAATATGCGTAGGTTTAAATTTTGTGTTTTTGCACGATAATCAAGTAATTTGGCCACGCGGGCGTCGACCGAAACTGATGTAATGCATATAATCGTGTTGGAATCGAATGAAGAGAGAAAAGACATAGAGAAACTATGACTAATGTTTAACCAAGTTTGTAAATTAAAACAACATTATTTTTAAATCAAAACTAAAATCATCATTACTGAATAGAACGATTTTAAATTACGTTGATTAAAATTCAATTTGTTCATTTAATCACAAACAAACTTTATAAGCATATTACACTTCAGGTCGTCGTTTCAGCCTATCAATAGTCCACTGCTGAACATAGGCCTCCCCCATAGATTGCCACAAAAGTTTGTAGCTCTCGTTTTGGGGGGGATTTTGCCATAGTTGCCACGCTTGGCAGTTTATTTATTTAGATGTTCGAGCAAGATGCTGCTGCCCATCTCCTGGTTTTCATTTTCCCTCTGTCGACTTTTACGACACCCACGGGATGAGATGGAGTGGTAGATTCTCTTAGGCCGCTACCACGAAAAAACGAACGCTAAAACGAAATCACTAATCACAGTAAACCCTTAACAGTAATTTTAATTTGAAAACAATTTATATATAGATATATAGACTTTAGTAGAGAAAAATGTATTCCTGGACTATAACATGTGATGGAGTTTTTTTTAGTGTAAGTTTCAAGTCTGCAGAGCTTGCCTACAAAAAACTATTTGAATTAAATTCAGTTTCGCATCGCTAAATAAAACTCGAACAGTAATCCGTAAAGGAAAATTCTATTGGTTTCAAAGTAAGGAGAACCACTGAATGTAAATTCCCGGCGTGGCTTTCCAAAGCAAATGCTTCAGCCATATGAGGATACCAGTTCGTTACAACACACGCTCACATCCTCACGCATGGGTGAAAGCAAACAAATTGGTAGCACTCGATAGTTAGGGTTGCCATGAGTGATAAATGCGAAATTTTAGTATCAATTAAACATTGTCACAAAACGCGAGAGCTGTGCCAAACGTTCTACGACCCCTTATAAGAAATGCCAGTAAAATATAGTGACCATCTATTTAAAAATATGTCATACCTAACTTAAATAAGCAGCAACGAAGGTGCGATATGTCTAGTAATGCAATCGCCAATCCACCTGGTAAGAGTGGCGATTACAGCAAATGCTCTTTACTTTGGAGATTCCTACGTCCAGTAGTGAATTGTTTACGGGGCGCTGATGATGTTGATGAATCTCTAGCAATGATTAAATTTACTTGCGTTTATTTAAACGAGTAAAAGAAAACCGATTCGTAGGTTTTCGTTCTCCCCTCATAATGTGCAACTTATTACTGGTAATAGGATTCCCAAGCAAGAATTCGCCTAGGTAGGTGCCAGTGCTTCACGTCAAAATCTGTTGCACTACTGTGTGCAAACATCAATGTTTGTTTTTTTGTAGTGTTTTGGTTTCAAGGGCACTGAATTTAGTGTAATTACAAATTTAAGAAAACAGAGATTTAAGAAGCAACGTCCCGTGATGACAGCTGATGCGCAGTGGGGTGCTACATAGAATTTTCCAAGTAAGGGCAGGCTTACTTGGAAAACTTATCTTCAGGTGAATGAATTGCTCGTCTTGTTATGTACTTTGTAAAAAAAAATACGTTTCGTTTCAGTGTTTAGAAACTTTTTGCATTTTATAGCAAATAAGTCAACATACTTTTTAACATAATTTACAACCAATCCAATTAAAATTTCAATTAAAATCCAATGTAAATTGATAGTGCACTTATCTACATAGATTTCTTATAATGCCATTCAACCGGAAGAGTACGTTAAATATAATTAATTAAAAATTTCAATGAATGTGGTCGAAGCGTGAACCAACGCTAGTCTAATATCTGTATTAGACTAGCGTTGGTTCAACTGAAAAAAAAAATATCTTCTTTATTAAAATTCAGTTTAATTTAGGAGGTTCCTGCTTTCTTCATAATTGAAACATTTCGATATAATAATTAGATATTTTCATAGCACAACCCTAGCAGTATCCAGTAGAGTTGACGCCTGCGAATGTTTACGAGGTGAAAATGGAAGTTGACTAGCGCTGGCACAGAACTTTTGTACAGCAAAGTAATTTCTTTGAATATAATTGTTTTTTTCCGTGCAATCGATATGTAACTTAAATTGTAAAGACGTTGGTTTTAACACTGTATGTTCAGAAATTAAGATATATTGCAAAATGAATGTTAAGTGACGATGTCGTTCGTTAAATTATCGCAGTTATCGATAAATTATTATGAGCTTCATTTGTGTTCAGAGCACGTCTGATTGTAATATAGTATATTGATTGTTTTAATTAAGTTTTGTTTATTCATAACTATTTTGTATAAAGAATGGATGAGTATGGATGAGAGGCACTTATGACTTCGGTACTAATTTATATTATCTATACGATAATACGCGACATAAATAACCCTACGGAAACGTCAGTATGTCGTTTGCGCAGTATGAGGAAGCGTTTGTGTTCCATTATGGAAACTACAGCGAAGTGAGTGCGCGATCCGTTGAGGCAAGTTCGGGACAAGATTTCGATATAAAAAAATATCGACAGATTTCATAAGTGTATCTATAAATCTCGATACTTTGAAAATATCAGCTTCTAACCCTGATAATCGTTTATAATTCATTATACGTGGGAGCCTATACAGGCCGCAAAGAATTTACTGGGTGTATCCATATTAAACCTTCAACACGTACGAGCTAGTTGTTTTACAATTAGGGGACACATTTATACGAAGTCTTTATTCGTGCAGTATAATACCAATGGGGTGTAAGAAGGAGTCTCGTACTAAAATAGCGGCGATGTGGTTCGCCACCCGTCACGTCTCGTTTCCCGCGGGGTCGAAAAGTGAGCTACGGGTGTGGTCTACGCATACAGGAAAAAGGCGCGACTGTACATACTTATGTATGTATCAATTCAGCCTATACCTAGTCCACTGCTGAACATAAGCCTCCACCTCCGCCATAGAGTGCCACAGAAGTATGTAGCTCTAATTTGGAGGGGAGGGGGGATTTTGCCATAGCTGCCACGCTTGGCGGGCGGGTTGAATGTATGTATGTATTTATGCAAAAAGAACCCAGTCACTTAGTTATTTTTTAAATATTTGTTTAGAGATTTTAATATCCCCTCTCCGGAAGTGGCCTCTCATAGTACTTTGTAGCCTTTGACTTATACAGCGTCATTTTCCGAACGACTTACATATCTCCTCTGCAGGTAAATCTAGTCGCAATGGCAAGGACGTTAAGATTCGGTTACATTGTAAAAAATAGAAACGTAAATTTTTTCTAACACAATGCTCTATTGCGTTGGATGGCATTACAGACGGTTGTAGTGAGAGAATGAAAAAACTGTAAGCTGATGGACATTTTACTAGAATGCAATGAATACAAGAGAATCATCCTTCAGACTTTAGCTCTATCTAATACCAAAAAAGAAAGTCTGTATATTGCGAAATTTATCGAGTCCCAGTTAAACAAATTTAGTATTGATGCAGATATGAACTAAATAGATGAAAATGTTCCTAAATTTCTTTATCTTATTCTTATTTATTATTCTTATATATTATTACTTTTCTATATTACTTAAATATACATATTCTTGAAACCTATATAAGGACAACTTTTGAATACAACGATTATTTGTAAAATAGGTATTATTGTCTAGTGATAAATGATATAATTGCGAACTTTTACGACATGTTTAGATACTCGTAGATATTGGAGTAAACCGTCTAAAACTAGCGTAAACGTGTCTAACTACCGCACTCAGGGACGATTAAAGGTTACTTAAGCAACCCCTTAATATTGACTTTCTTTATTGAATTAGTATTAAGGAAAAGGTTAACTACACAAGTTTAAAAAAAACACACAAAGATCATCTCAACCTGTTACGTTTAGCGTACAAGTTGGCAACTGCAGTACCAGTAATGTAGGACTATGCAAACTGCAATCTCCTGGTTAATTTATTACCTTAGTCGCTCTCTTGCGTCTCATCCCACGGGATGAGACTAGGGTTGATAGATTTTCTTATGTCAACAAGACGCCTATTATTTAAATTATATAATTCCCTTATAATAATTTCCTTAACTTAGATCTATTCAACAGAAATTCAATTAAAAGTGTTATTTTCAATTTCAATATTATTAAAAAAAAATCCCTGTTTGTGGAGGGTGGTTTTTTAATTTTAAATCTGTCGGTGCATTGCAAGCCCTCATTACATTCAAGAGATTATCCACAAGGCATTGTCCTTTCCTAATACAGCCGCAGTCATTCCAAACGCATAAACATACGTGTGAAGTCAGCTATGAACTGTTGCCCTAATAATTGTCAATGATACATTACATTCCAATTTGTGTCGCCTATTGAATATTAATAAGTTTTTAACCCAGAAAAATAACAGAAGGAACCGGCTACGTGAATGGAATTAAAAAAATTACATAATGATTACAATGACGTAACAGTAGCGAATCAATGATGGAATTGTATAAAGAAAAGAAAGTCAATTAACAACTTACAGTATCTATAATTTTTACGTCATACCTCATGATAAATTAGTCGAATTTAAAACAAGTATTATCTTTCAAACAGTATTTCAATCAGCAGAAACATAGCTATATGTAATTAAAGAAATAGAATCAATAGTTTACAGGTAAAATTATTATATAATCTTTAATAAATGGATTCTAATGTCATTAAAATAATAATACTTAGTAATATATAACATTTATATAATTATAAAATTTAATCATAAATACAGCAAAAATGTCCTAAATTTGATTAACTTTACAATAATATTGTCTCAGGATATATGGATGGTTATTGACTGATTGATTTTAACACTTTCTAAAACTCAGTTGATTAGTCCTGAAGGCTTTTGCATAGTACGACAATATATGACCAAACATAAATTAGCTGTAACTATAATATAGTTTTAGTATGTTTAGCCACTTACGTCCATAGCCAGAGCCGTCACGAATGTTTTTGCCAAGGCTTACGTAATGCGACGCTGCAACGGTGCAGTTGCAACATCTGTGTCGGAGATAATGATCGGAACAGGGGCTTAAATATAAAAGTCGGTAGCCTGCAACGCTGCGACCTACTAACGTCTCGAGAACGCTAATTTCGGAACTAAAAATATTAACGGTAGACAAATATTAGTCTTGAACAACTTCGTGTGTTTCTAAATCGTAAGCAGATGTAACAAATTATAAATTCGTTAATAAAATTTAGACAAAGATAATGAACTTCGATGATTTCTCTATATCTTAATAAAAGTTATAATTTTCATCAAGCAATTGTTGAAAATTAAATTTACAGTAATCTTTCTTGACGATGCTGTGATAATGTAATGAATAACACGTTAATTACGCAATCCTTTATATGTAAATAGTCAGACATGAGCGCATCATTAGTAAGAATATGCGAGATGCGCAATTAACGAGGAGGAGCAAAGGAGAAATCGTTAAGGCGGTGTACCGTCAGAAGCGTGGGCTAAGATAATCCGAGAGCGCGGTCGTAGGCGAACCAGACTTCGAACGATGAGGTCAAGTACGGTGTTTACTTGGCTGTTGATATGAATAGTAGAAGTGTTATTAATATATAGACTGTATTTGTCTGTCAATATTTTTAAAAGGATGTTAACCCATTACATGGACTATGACGTTAAAAATTAAAGATCATTTGCTTTAAGAAAACTCTTGAAAAGTTGAAGACTAACAAAACATTACTAAAATGCGACAGTTATTAAAAATTATATTAGAACTAATGTTTGATACTGCAGTTTGATAAAATAGTAAAATATAGCACCGGATATTCCATCTAAGTTATCGTATCATCATTTAAAATAACTTAAATATAATATGACGTTTTATTACGACGCATCGGTTAAAATATATAATAACAACTTTGTTTTTATACTTACCAACTTCTTCATTATTCGCAACATTACTTGTACTAGATGTAACGTAAGAACTCATTTTTGATATCACTTTAGTCTCTGCTCGTCAAAAATATTTATATAGTCATAATAGTCTTTAATGTCTAAAATTCGCACTGCAACGGATGTTTGAAATTTAATGCCAGTTTCGAAAACTATGGAAAACATTGGGGAAAACATTACGAAAATTACGTATAAACGCGTAGCCAGTTTCTCGCCGTTCGACATTAATAGGAAACATGATTAAATGTTTGGACAAAGGGTCATAATTATAAAAAGAAAACAGTTTACGTTGAACATGTTATGCGAGGAACATCTATTAAAAGATGCTTACAAAAAATAATCGACACGTAAGTTTGTTAGGGAATTTCGTTTAGAATATGAACAATAAGCTAATAAGAAGAATTCTAACATAGAGCCAAAGAGTTCGTGCAATTCGAATTGCCTAAACATGATTATCTCTAATCATATATTCACGAATGATATGCCAGCCATTGGTAGGATCAGATTGTAATCGACACTACTGTAGACTAATTATATCTTGTAATTGTTATAATGACTGTTATCTAACAGAGAACAGTGGATGCACAGGGAGTGATTTAACATTGTATTGTGTTATGTCGCAATTTCTGACTTTCACTTAAAACTACGCTAATTAAGAACTTAACTAGAGTGTCTTCACGATTGTTAAAAAATTCGTTATTGCCCGAGTTTAGAAAGGATTGTTATTGTTATTAAGCGGCTAATCCGTGTTGGGACGATGCTGATATTTAAATGAGAAAGACTAACATTCATTGAATGCGGTAGTGAACTTATACTGTCATTAACATAACATACTTCATAAAATGAAAAGTTTTAAAATAACATAGTATATTCGTGTACTTAAATTATTAAGGATAAATATAATGTTTGGTGCGACTCAACCTATTACGAAAACTTTAAAAGGTTAAAATAAACGACCCATAACAACTTTGTTTTCCTTCACCGAGAAGGATATCCGACGTCACAGAGTTACACGAGTCTAACGCGTCGATTACTGAGATAGCGGTCGGCTAGATGAACTAGAATGGCCAGTCCGATAAACCGTTATGCCTGCCAATCTCAATTAATTTACGAATTAATCTTTAACCATCAAACAATAGGGGACATAATCGCAACAAACAGTCGCAGTTAGAACCCAAGGGGATTTTTTTTATGGATGATGGGGCAAACGAGCAAGCGGCTCACCTGATGGTAAGTGATCACCGCCGCCCATGGAATATCGTTACGAATTCGATATTTATGACAAACAGTACCTGTAGTTATGATTAGCAGAAAGAAACAAAAAAGGGACTGGCCATTGTATATTACAAAGTAATATTACAATACTAATTTGAAAGTATTATCAGTTTCTAGAAAACAAGCCAGCATCTCCTTGTCAACTTAGGTCTTAAAAAGTTTAAACTAACCATTGAGCTATAATGTACTACGTAATATAACTCAATGAAAATATTAAACTGCTTTCGAAATGAAGATTATTAACAATGTTTGTATGTAACGAATAACAATTCCAATAACAGGAAAAACTTTATTTTTCTTGTCACGATAGAGGTATATTTCAAATATCATAGCAATGCATGAAGTAATAAAAATATATATATAACATTCATTAATCTTTATTCTAGTGACAGGTATTGACAAAGGTAAAGAAACTTGAAAGTAACTGTAAAGAAGGTTTTAATATAAAAATAATAAAGTGGTAATACAGTGCACAGACTAAAATTTAGGTTAGACTGTACACTGAAAAATTATGATGACAGTGCAGAGCTGGTGGTAGAATACCTATGCAGAAATCCGTCTAGGTAGGGCCCAGGGCCAGTTATTTAGCCGTGATGCAGTAGTGTGCAAGCATTACTGTGTTTCGGTTTGAAGGGCATTGTGAGCTAGCGTAATCACTGGGCATTTGAGACTTACGAACTGATGTCTCAGGGTGACGGGCGCAGTGTGGTGAAACAGCATTTGTTATGGGCGGACGTTGCACTTACCATCAGGTGCAGGGTTTGCTCGTTACATCACTTTATACAATAAAAATAACAAAAACCTAAATTTTAGAAATTAAAAATTTGTCTACGATGCTGATATCATAGTAAATATAATATGAAATTAGATTCATCAGACATAATCGTATACGGTTGCAATTTTAGAGATTGGTGCGGGGCAGTAAACTCAATTACTAACAACAGATTTTTGATCTCGAAACTGTACTAGTGGTAATGAACTGAGTGTTTCGACAAAGATCATGTACAACGTATCGCAAAATGGTCTGAAAGCCTTAAGTGAGAGAGTAAAAATTGCATTTGCAGTCTACACGGAGGTTTTATAACGTTTTACCGTGAATGTATTTGGCCGTGCACGATTCGTGTTTAAATAAAATGAATACTTTAAAAGACCGTTAAAGTAAAAAGAAAAAAAAACGTGAAATGACTGAACACCGTTTTTCATGAATTATATTTTGATGAAAAAGTTTTTTGACGACTGGCTTCCAGAAAGTTGTAAAAATTATTTGTGTTCTCAAGAGATCTTTAGAGTAAATACGTTTAAATATAGTTAAAACTAATTAATTTCAACGGCGTGGACACAACGTTTACTATCAACGATAACGGTTATTTATCGACAACAAAACGTGATTGTACAAGAATTACAGACGTACCGTATAATCTTGATTTGTAAAATTGCATTAAATATAAAAAGAATAGTCTACAGTATCTATTTTTAATAACTACTCGTATATAAGTTAAATAATGCTTTTAGTAGAGTATCAGACATTAGTAATTTGCCTCAGTTAATTTTCAAATAAAAAAGGAATAAAATGTTTAATATTCAATAATTATAAGTCGCTAAAAAGAAAATTTCTATACAAAGAAGTAATTCTAAGCAAGATGTAAATATAACAATGAATACGAACGTTACGCAGTAACCTCGCCATCAAATATCGACCGTGACCAGAAGAATACGATTCTAGATCATCCTTGAATTCCTTTAAAAGATCAATAGCGAATAATACCAAGTTACCTTTAAGGGGCCTGCGGGTATTTGCCTTTAGTCGTATAAGGAGTGGCTATGAGGTCATTCGTCGATGCGAGACTTATGTGGCCATTGGAAATTTAACGTGACGGTAATATATGAGAACATAAAACGTCAATATAGACTACTGAATGGTCCGAATATAACCTGATATATATATATTATTGGGTCATTAAGTCGCTCCTGGTACCCTCTCACAACTGATTGTAGGTACACTGATTAAGGTAATACGTTGACCTTTTTCAATGTCAAAATATTCAAAATAAAACATTTATATTTATATTGAGACTTTTTAATGAACTTTTAATGGGAAATATCAATACTTAACAAGTGTTGCTGCTGTTGGTTCTTTTGAATGTGAAATCCTAGAGTAGGGCATCGGTTTTTAAAAAGAAAAAAAATATCAACTTACGTCACGTACCTACACTACGTATGATGTGTATAATTATGTAATCACTAGTTGAAAGTTGTATTTTCTTAAATTTGAATTTCTTTTCTTGGTTATTTATTAACACATTTTTTTTAACTGAAGTAAGTACTTAATTAGGTACTAATTCATTTTCAATTTATGGTTTCACATTGATAATTTACAAAACTTGTTTAATACTCGTATAAACAGTAATAATAATACTTCAAAGAGCTAAAAAAACTATATTAAGCGCTACAATTATACAGATTTGCCTTTTGAATTGAACTTATGATTCTTCGTTAGTAGATTTCATACTACGTTTTTGTCATTGATTAGTGTATAGGTGAAAAGTATAATTTGTAATTAAAGTTTTACATAGTTTATTATACTTTTGAATGAAACAAAAATAGTACGATTTTAAAGAAGCCACATAAAATAAACTTTCACGCATACCAGAGAAATCTCCATGACGCTTAATATGGTAATCGACTGAATTGACACTTTTTTGCCACGTACACTAAGTAAGATCGGCAAAACATCTTCGTTAGTATTGTGTGCATATTTCGAAAAGTGGAAAGTATTTTGACGGCACCTAACATTTCCACATTTTCAAATAAGTCCAGTTTCATTTTAAATTTTCAGAATTAACGAAAATATTGTGAATGGTACATCCATTCTTTACAATTCGGATTTTTCCCCCGGAGATTATCAATAATTCCTTTTTTTTTGGCCTTTTTTAGATTCTTAAAGTTTAATTTTAATAGCTTTAATGATTTTAGAAAATTGTTTGATGAACGTCCCTAATTCCTTTATAAAGTAAAATGCAGTTGTTTCTTTTAAAAAATGCCCCATATTGTTAACGGACAATGGTGACGGGGCCCGCGTTTTATGGATAAACGGATTTTGACAATATAACGTCGTCGTCGTTTTCTTAATATCGTGAAGTATTGTTTGTTCTGTATATATGTTGTTAATATATTAAGCTTTTTTTAAGAGTTTGAGACAACTTTTTTTTAACAAAATAGGTACGTAATTGAATGAAAAATCTATAATATTTTTTTACTCACAAAAGTGCAATGACTCAGAGACAGCCAGATGTGGCATTTTTTTGTTCTCATTCGGCATCTAAGTCATAAAGTAGGTAGTTGATTTGAGGGTAATTATATGTTATTTTGATTATTTATAACCTTATATTAGGCGATTTTAAAAATATAAATAAAATTAAATATAATATACGTAAAAAGTTTCCCATTCTGGTATATATTATAACCAATTGATATTATGCAGCCAATTAATCCACAAAGGAGATATAGGGATCACGAACACATTAATGACACATGCATAGATTGCAACGAGTTGACTAACAAAGAGAACCTAGTTCCTTAGCTGCAATGTAATGTGATTCTCTAACATTTTTCACATACAAAACAAAAGTTATACAAATTTACATGTCATCATTCGAACGCTAAAAATATTTGACCCGATAACAATTGTTTAATCTGTGGCTTGAGATAAGATAAAAACTTAAAAATTATTGTAATTACGTTATTGTAAAAGTGAATGGGAAGTTATCGTGTACAGTTTTAAAGGATAGTCTACACTGTTATTTAAAAGTAAAACAAAATGATGATGATGTTCCATTGGAATGTGATAATAATTTTAAATTATACTCGCTATTTTGAGCATTTAAATTCGAGCATATATAAATAAGAAATTATCGAACTCTTAATAACTTCCGAACAAATACTTTTCAAAATCGCAATTCTTCTAGTGATTGCGTCCAATGCTAAAATTATGTTCTCAGCTGGCAAACAATTGCGCGTCTAGACTTTATTTACCCGCGAAGGCCATGTCCATACTACATATGCAAACTATTTTACGTAACATCCATTAGCGTCAATTTATTTGTTTTCACGTTGCAATGTATTTAATGTAACAATTTTTAAATAAGCGAAAGTATTAAATCACTCGTGCGCATCCAGTTTCCCTCGTCATGATGAAAAACTATTCTTTAAGTGCCATATAAACCTACAAATTGTTCAAAAATACGGAACAATCATAAATAGCTAACAGTTTTTGGGATAGGTACGAAATCACAGGTCAATAATAAACATAACGCACAAGTCACTCGCGAATGAAAATAGGTGTTGCGACACGCACGTCCGTCGATGGTGGCGCGTACAGCTGATCTACTGTGTACTTCACCTTTTAGCCCAAACCAGAATACTCACAAAGCGCTTGTGGCGACGCCGCCCATTAAACCACTAAACGTATAATAGATTTCGATAGAGCTGTTGAAGCGTTGTATTGTGTATGAATTTTACCTTGGATGTACCGAGAGCAATAAAAATAAATACTGGTATGCCAACAATCGATATTCGTCATTGAACTGATATAAATTATTTTAATGACAAAACAAATTCACTCAAAAAACGTAACGATGTCAGCTAACGTCCTAGTTTTTTTTTGTACAAATTATAATACATAAAAATGCAGCAAGGCGAATATTAGATATTTTGATCGACACATGTCACAAATTATAAAAACGGGGTCACCATTATAAAAGACCGGAAAGTTTGCTAAACAACATAAATATTTATTGAAATTTCAACAAAGAAACTGAGACAACAACAGATCGTTAATACGTAGTAGGTACGGGGCTGTTAGACTCGTGGTTATAATCCAGGTAAAGCTTGATAAATGTAATAACTGCACAGGGTACCATTGCCGACATTTGCAAAGCCCTTGTGTTTTCCTTACGTTTCACAGAAATAAGTACGATTTTTGAGTGATTCTTACCATTCTAGAATATTGGACACTTTTCTACGTTAAAATTAAATTTGAAGTACCTCTAATAAATGGCGAAGGTTGCAACTTTACCTGCACTTAATTACAATTAAGATGTACTAAGTATTATAGTCTCTGGTGCTGGCCATTCCGTCTACAAGGCGTGGCGATTACGTTACACCCTTCGAACATGGAAAATCGCCTATGTCCAGCAATGAACTGGCTGATGATGAAGTACTATTGAAAGCATGTGTTTGTGCGTACACTAGTGGAAATATATCTCGTGCGTAGTTGATTACTTCTGACAGTATTCGGAAGTTGTCATCGTAGTCGAAAATCGGCCATGAAAACATCATTGATCTCATTGTAGTTTTTACTTTGAACGAAAACATTTACAAATATTTTTATTTAATGTTATTAGCATTGCAGTTTATTAAAAAATTTGGTTCCGTTTTCGGTGACAAAAGATTTTTAGGATTATTCTTTACCAACAATAGGATTCGCTTTTCGCTTCCTACGCAATAACAGGTTTATGCAAAATTTTGCCGCAATGCAAGACAATTTCGCTTTGCAAAGAAATACTTATAGGAATGAGTAATTGTAGTAGTGGAGTCTACACTATAGGTACCCCATATAAATTATATAATAAAATACTGTTACCGTACTGGTGCTACCGTATAAAGAGGATTCAAGCGCTGCGTTAGATTAGTCGATTACCTGCTTATATAGAACGTATGCAGCATTCCTACCACTGATTCTCATTTCGAAAATAATTGCAGGTGTGCGATGAGTTGATCAAAGTTTGTATAATTGGTTTTTTAGAAAAAAGGCAATAACGTAACCGCCTTGTTAGTCGTTTCAGAGACGAGTGATTATCGTCGGAATGTGGACAGCGGAGATTAGAGAAAAAAGTGGTAACGATAATAGTCTAGCTCATGGGTTCCCAAACTTTTTTTTTATTGGATTATGTGATGGAATCCAACAAAAACAAACAAAAATCCGATAGGTATTCGGCAGAGTAAAATAGCACGTACCTCTTTCCATCCGAGGTGTCGTAAGAGGCAGATGTGACGAAACGAGCAAAACTTTTACCTGATGGTAAGCTCAACGTTTGCCCAAAAAAAATGCTGTCACCCAGAATACTTCTGAGTGACTACACACTGCGCCCGTCACCCGGAGACATCAGTTCTTAAGTCTCATACGCCCAGTGATTACACTAGCTCTCAGTGCCCTTCAGACCGAAACACAGTACGTCTTCTGCAATGGATCACTTGGCTATTACCGGCCAATCGATATAAAGTAGAAGATTTTTAAATGTGTACTAGTGTATTTACTTTCCAAATTATGGCGAAACACCTTCAGATTCAACGGAACAGTTTGGGAACCCCCGGTCTAGCTAAAGACACATTCAGCTAGTCTATGATAAAAAATCATAACTACCCTGAGAAGTACTTTTAAACCCAATGCAACTACGTCATTATAGGTTTACTGAGTATATGCAAGTTTTTGAATGTTTACGTTATACTTATCAATATATCTTTGATGTTGAAATTGACATTGAAACAAAACGGAAAGTTTCTATTTAACAAGAAAACATAGAACGTTACGTTAAATTTATATTTGCTACTATTTGAATTTTTTTACAAAGTCAATAAAGTATTTATTAATAAGAATAATCAATATCTGGTCTTGTAATATCCACGGGAAAGACTGCAGAAATTATTTTCAAAAGCAGTGTGACATTACATTTGGCTTCAATGCCAAATTCAATGCGAATGTATTAGCACGATCGCCATTTTCAATTACGTAATATGCACACATAATGAGCACATACTGTAATTATGAAATAATTAGGATTAATTAATAAAAATAGCGCAATGATTTATGACGAATTATTATTTTAATATTAAAAATGACATGTTAATCAGATCTCCGTACATTTTATTTATACTTGATTTAATTATTTGCTGTATGCTCTTCGAAAACAGAATCCAGATTTTTTAAAATTATAATTGTTCCAAATTTTTACCTTTTCTTTGTAACTCTTCTCATGAACTTTCAGAAAGGAATTACCTTAGTGGCACATGATAATTAAAATTTCTACTAATGCTCCTAAAAAAATATTAAAAAACCAAACCAAAATTATTGAAAAATAAAAGTTAAAATAACTTTTGATGACGTGAACTAATAACCTCTAAAAATCTTAGTGCACTACAACAAAAAAAAAACACAAAAAATTTAAGTTCAGACTAAGAAGGTGGTACACATCTAACAAAAATTTAAATTAAAAATAGAAGAACCAACATACCAAATCGCCTTGGTGTCTTGACTTCCCTAACAAAAACTAGAAATTGCCTCTTCACCACCATTTTCAAAATATTAAAACCGTCTCTAAGCGTTCGCAAAACTTATCGAGAATGACATACAGTGGAAACATTATTGGTGCATAACAAATTACAGGGTAAAGTTTGTTTACTTTTTAACATAGTTTATGATCTCATGCTGTCATGTCGTGATCTAATGTTTACGTAAATGAAAAAATTAAGCATTGACCAAATTGAATAATATTAATTCGACGCCATATAACTTTGAACAATGTTATTGGAACAACGTAACTGCATGTTTGTAGAAGAATTTCACTCCCATAGGTCACATTCATCACTAGGATTGGACGTCAACAATTAATAAAATGTCAAGCAGGATAATAGAAAACCTAACCATGTTACAAAAAATCATAGCAAGTAATATATTCGAGTTTTTATTAAAACGTAGTGTTTATATTCTATTTGCTTTTAAATAAATTATTACTTAAATTAAAATTAGGCCCAATTATTTTGAGAACATTGCCAGAATCGGTGTTTTATCCTTTATCTAATCGGGTATTTTGATTACATTTTATAAATTCCGCCACATGAAAGTGAAAAAAAAAAACATACTTAAATGTCAATATTTTATTTTACATATATATTGTTCGGAAGACTACACAACACTCACAACCAATTAACACATGTCATAAAATATAACATGATGCCAATTCACATCGGCTTGATTATAGTTAAATAGAGTTAGCGTAGAGTTGTAAAAAAACGAATGTAGCAGAAATACAGTTTTTTTTAATTTTACTGGTACATTTAAATAAAACTTTACTGTGCTCTGTATAATTAAATAGAGGGAGAGAAAGCCCCTTAGCTTAGATGTCCAATCATTAAATTCGAAAGGAAAAGTCCATTCAAACATACAAGTCAATTCAACAGAGTGTTCCTGACCGATTAGGCACCTATGGTACCTACCCCAGGGCCAGTTATTCTGCTGTGAAACAGTAGTGTGCAAACATTACGTTGTTTCGGTTTGAAGGGCACTGTGAGCTAGCGTAATGACAAGGCATATAAGACTTAAGAACTGATGTCTCAGGGTGATGGGCACAGTGAGGTGTCACACAGAAATGTTTTGGATGACACAGCATTTGTTATAGGCAGACGTTGCACTTAACATCAGGTGAACGATTTGCTCGATCTCCTCACTTTCTTTTATAAAAAAGGATCGATTCTTGTAATATGAGACGTCTGTCAACCCACCCTCGGCAGTTCTTTGTTTCGCACTTTCAAAGCGTAAATTACTACCCATCGTACACATATGTTATTATCCAAAACCGACTTTCAAGGATACAAGAAAAAATGTAATGAAAATTCTGATAATATTAACTACTGAATATTCTATGCGTTTTTGGAGTAGTTTGTTTGTTAAATAGTTTGTAAGTTATCATAACTTAATTTTTTTATAGATCGTATTTTATCCATATTATATATACTTAACTAACTTAAATAATAAAAACATTAAACCAAAATTCAGTAAAACGTTTACCGTCGATATGCAATAAGAAGATGTCCATAAGAAATAAGAAGATGCCCAGAAGATTCAAAGTAATTCTTCTGCTATTTTCCAATACATGTTTTACTGGTGGTAGGATTCCTATGCAGGAATCTGTCTAGGTAGGTATCACCCCAGGGCCAGTTATTCTGCCGTGAAGCAGTAGTGTGGAAACATTACTGTATTTCGGTTTGGAGGGCACTGTGAGCTAGCGTAATCACTGGGCAAATGAGACATATGAACTTATATCTGAGGGTGATGGACACAGTGCGGTGTCACACATAAATTTTCTGGGTGACACAGCATTTGTTATGGGCAGACGTTGCACTTACCCTCAGGTGAACGTTTTGCTCAATTCATCACTTTATCCAATTAAAAAAAAAGTGAAGTTTAACAAAATTATTGCAAGTAAATAGATCAGAAAATCATTAATACAACCGAGCAAATGATACAGTGCGTATTCCTTGCCGCTGAATGGATATATATTTAGAAGAGTTATTTTAAAACTCGCGTATGGTTGTAAAGGTTGTTAAACTAACTAACTCACCCGACAGGGGAGATAAAAGTATTCAAAAGTATGTTAAAATAAATTCTTAAAGTAGTTTAGATAGTCGAGAGGGTATTTGTTTACGCTTAATTATCCTTTGGATACTTTATTTTAAGAGATTGAAAGAAAAATGCGCTCGTGTCCGTGGGATCCCATAAAAAAGTCAACGTGGGTGTAATAATAAACAATGTGTTACTTGTCATATGGAGTAATTTACTAGTGCCTTTTAGTAGTGACTTTTAGTAGATTTTTAAGTGCTTCCAGTAAGTACAGAAAGGAGAGACTTATTTATATCGGCTCAACACGAATACTGTCCTGTGACTTAATTATTTACATATATCATCAAGTGAGATTAGTCTGAGAAGAAAAAATATATTTATATTGAATAAAAAAATACTGCATTATGATTTTTTTAACCAAAATGTTGTTATATAGATATATTTAATACATATATTTAACATTAACGATATATGATAAATATTAGTTTCATTTTACACTAGTATAGTAGGTTCACTTACTAATAGGCAATGCGGTCGTCAACATATTAATATATAATGATTTACATTTGATGTAGTGTGTAACGGAACATACATATGAGTTACAGAATATTATTCAAATTAAACTAAATTTAACGGATTTAATCACGTTTAATTTTACTACTTATAACCCGATCCTACCAAGGATGATTCGCGAGGCGATTGAAATTAAAAAAAAACACCGTAATTTCAATAGAGAAGATGGTTAGGTACTTCCACCGGCTTAGGATCCTATAATTAATAAAATTAAATCAAAAACCAAGCATACCACTGCAAGGCTAAGACACAATTAGCTCTTTCTGCGTGGATCGGACCAAAAACTCCGCGTTAACTATGACATCAGGACATCCCCGTTACTAAGTGTGCTGTAAAGCGTGTCGAGTTATAAGTAGTAAAATAAACGCGATAAAATCCGTAAAATTGTATTGTATTCGCGTAAATATAAGAAATCATTCGAGAATATAATGTTTATCTAGAAAGCATTCATTGGCGCCATTCACTTTTTAATTGTCATCATCATCAGTCTAAGTGTAATAAATAAAAATGTGTCTAAATTTGTTTGTTCATTGTACTTCCGGGAGTAGTCAAAACGTCATCCATTATAGTAACAGTCTTTAAATGGCTCACTGCCGAGCACAGGCCTCCTCTAATTTCAGTCTCTCTTTTTCGGAATTTCGGACTCGGGAAGAGTCAGCACCGGAGATCGAACGCAGGTCACTTGCATACTATGAATTAGGGCGAGCTACTACGTCATTCGTTAAGATGTTTAGAATTTTAGACGAAAAAGTAAAAACTAAAGTTTTGTAATATGATTTGTTTTATAAAAGGAAATTAAGATGTTTTATAATAATGTTTAGATACAGGAAATAGAAGCTAGATCTCAGAAAAGTTATTTTTAAATTTTCTTTTCCACCAAAAGCGACAAGCGGTGACAAACGCAGTCTTCTATTTTTAAATTAAAAAAACAAAAATCGCAAAATTGCTACGGGTGGCCTAACTTTTGGAGTTAGCGATATGTTTCCGCTTTTCTTAGTAGAAATAGATTGGCGTCCAACTGATAGCCGTAGGAACTTTTGAAGAACGAAAAGTGGCGGTAGTGTTTTTATTGAATTTTGTAACTTGTGTATATTTTGAGTTTTGATGTTTAATATTGATAGTTTATTATGCAGTAAGTGCTCGTAAAATTGCTCGTGAATGGAAGATAAAATAAATTACAAAATTTGTACTTTTTGTTTTGTCTCTATCAGTCCTGCAAATCTTCAGTGAAAGTCAACTATACTGTCGATCGAAATGAAATCTTAGTCATAATTATTACTCGACATTGGCAAAATGACTCGATTTGATAGCTAATTGCCAGGATCAAAAAAGAAGAAGAAAATAGTCATAAGAGCGAGTGTATTGTATTTCTATTCGGAATTCAAACTCTTAGAAATGCCACAAGGACGATTAATTTTGTTACTATATAAAATGATTTGTGGTTCGACGTACGTGGCTTAGTGGTTAGGATACCTCATGTTGACTCGTCGGTCTGTGTTGTCCAGTGTATAGGACCCCTCTTTCTCGCGATCTTTTCGCTTCAAGCGTTATATCGGATGCAGCTAGCTGTCATGTAGCTGACAAGTCAATACATTGAGTGTATCTGTTCAGGCTATACTTACAGCACTGTAATATTTACGCCTCTGATGACTAGATATTCTGGTAATTTATTGGAATATCTCGCTGTAGATAAAATAAGCTAGAAGCAGATAGGCCTGTGCAATAATATTCTGTGTAATACAATATCAGAAAAAACAATTATGTTTGTATTTCATTTGGTGGTATAATACACACATACTTTTATATCTACAGTTCATAGTTACACTACGCGATGTAATTTTTTTCACAAATTGGTCCTTATTAGAATAGTTTTAATAAATATTACAGAATATGTCTATGGCCTGTTTTAAACATATATAACAATCTAAGTCCATAAACTTGATAGCAGTATTAGCTTCAGTTTTGAAAGAATTATTTTGAGTGTAAATTACTGTTCTTAGGTTATGTACGAAAAAGCACTAAGCGCTCTTTAAAGCTTTGTTATTTATTGCAATTGTAAACTTCCGCTAATCCGCTATTATATTACTAATCATAGATTAAAGGTTTTAATTTTTAATTATATTAGCGGTTTAATATTTATCAACAGGTTTATTATAAAACAACTCGATGTTATGTTCTCATATACATACACTAGTTTTTCTTCTTCTTTTTTGGTCGTGGCATTCGGCTACCAAATCCAGCCAGTTTTGCCAATGTCGAGTAATAATTTAATTGTAATAAAGACTTCGTTTCGAGCAACGGTAAAATGATAGTTGACTTTTACTGAAGTTTTGTTAGACTGATGAAGGGTGATGAAGATGAAAATTTGCTGGACTGATGACAAAACGAAACGTACAATTTTGGTCTTTAATTTAATTTTCCAATTTCTGTACACTTTCACGAGCACTTGCTGCATAATAAACTATCAATATTAAACATCAAAACATACACAAAAATTACAAAATTCAATAAAAACACTACTGCCACTTTTCGAATTGGCGCCAAAAGTCATATACGCTGGTTCTTTCAATCGTTACAGAGAAACGATAATAATATAGCTTTTAAACGATTATAGCTTTTTTTTTAACTTAAAGTTATATTCAGATTTTAATTTTTATTAAAACATTGTTTGAAAAACGTACTCGATGTTATGTTGTCATAAAAATACTTCTATTTTTTCAATCGTTACAGAGAAACGTTAACTCTGTGTAAAAACATTAAACCTATCTGCAAAATTCACCTACTTACTTTTTAGAAAACATCCTCGACCGTTTTACAGTTAAGTACGCCGTATGATAAATCATTAAACTATAAATTTAAAAAGTCGATGTGGTGGTCCCGAAATAATAATAATGAAGTTACCTTGATCGCGGCCGAGATTGTAAGAGGCTAAGGTCTGAAAACCGGTTGCAACTCGACCACCGGTACACGCTCGCATTTTTCTAGAAAATCCAACAACGTATTAACCGAAGCCTTCGTGTTCGAAATGCAATTGCAATAAAGCATTCTGCCAAATACAGTTGTTTTATGTATAATCTGTCTGTTTTGGAAATTACTATGGATAGGTCGTTAATTATTTATTAAAGGTAGTTTGTAAGATTAATATACTTCGTAAACGATAATTTTGTCACAACAACAATGTACCTACATGGTATCATGACGCATAATTTGGTTCATTGAACTGTTGGTTACCACGAATATTTTTTTTTAGAAACTTCTTGTGAATAACAGAAGGTATGCTTTTTTGTTGATTTATTCAGCATATAATCTTAAGTGAATTGCATGTCCGTCTATGGTATCATAGGGTTTCAATATTATATTACAATTAAGTATTTTATATGAACTGAATTCAAAACGTGTTCGCAAAAGTATTATAATATATAACATATTTTTGCCATTACAGTGTTACAGTTATTTATTTTACTTCAATAAATAAATGTATAAGCCTTATCCAAGGTGTTTTTTACAAAATTTACTTACTGTTCAGATGAGGTATTTTTCTATCCATTATCATCATTATTATTAGCTTATAACTACTAGTCCTAGGAGTGAAGCGTATTAATCGTAACAGCTAAATAAAACAGGTATCATAAAATCACTGACTGTAACTGAGACAAACTAACTGAAAAAATAGGTCCTGTTAAACGAGATAACAAAATATTTAATACGACGTTAAGAAGATTTTCTCTATTCATGCTTATGAGAGTTACCTTTAGAATAATATAAAAAATGTTAAATGTTACACTGTAACACTCTGTTACAGTCGCCACAGGCTGTTTTCTTTTCTCGCATAGGTTTAACACTTTAGTTACAAAGAGAAGTGTATGACGCAGGGTTTTATAGACTGTTACTGTGATCGGATAAAAACACATCTTTACGAAATACTATTCGACTGCATTTTAAATCTTGTAATCTAGAATATTTCTACCTACCTCATTTTACTGCGAATAAATCTAATTATAATTTGAATTATCAGGACTGGCATGGCGTTAGCGTCATGTCTCATGCAATAAACGTATCCGAACGATTTAAATATCGATAAACTTTTAAATGCGCCAGTTTGAAAAATATAATTGTTAATACATTAATTTATTTCTAGTCTTATCATTCTGATATTTCATCAAACTGACAGTCCTAAGCCTGTAAAAAAACATGAAGGATAGTTTTCAGTACCTACATGCAATACTTATTTTTTTTAAATTTATGTTATACTTACTGTTCTCTGCTACTTTACATGTACCACCTAAGAACAGCTGTTACAGTAAACATGTTAAACGTTTCGATCTGTGGTAGCAGAGAAAACAATAATTTGTCACCACATGGTTTGAAATAACAGACTAGTTATTTTTAACAGGTTTTTGGAACTGTTATTTACGTGGAACGGGAACAGGCGTATCAGATACGAGATTTTACCTGTTACACATATACAACCCATTCCTAGTAAGTACAGACCACAGCTGAATAAAGGCCTCACCCAAAGGAAACAATGCCATAATCACAGCGATATGCAGGCGGATTAGCGATTGCAGCACCAGACAACCGTCATGGTATAGAGTTTTTCGGTCCGAAATATTTAAGACGGTTATTTCGCCATCAGTTGGAGGGCATAAGAATATTCTCTTAATCTGATATTTTATGTTGTTTTCAATGGAACCACTTCGGGAATCCCAAATTCTTTTCGGAACATTTAGCTACCACCCGCCATTCGATATAAAGTATCTTTAAATGTGTGCCACCAGTGAACATTTACTTTTATTCAGATTCAACAGAACACTTGGGTTCCGCGGAACATATTATGAGAACACCTGTCTTACGACATAGCGCTTTCCAAATATAATAATATGAGAAATGATCTTTAAACATTTTAATCACTTAGGTTTTCTATGTAATTTAAAATGATGTAAGTACAACAATTCTTTGACAGAAGACAAATTGACTGACTGTTGTATAAACAGATACTGAGAGTTGTTCCACTGTGCGTGACGGTAAAAATTTGCCGTTAATATCCCTCGTGAGTGGTAATTTTGATTTATTTAGCGCGCCCAATGAAATCAGCCGCACCACGAACAGAAGAGGGTTGACGCGAAAATCAAGTAAATATAATGTGTGTTGGTTAAGCTTTCATGAAGGTCATTCGTATCATTGTTTTAATGATAACAAAGTTTCAATCTCATTCTTTAATCAAAACATTTGGGTTGGATGTGACATGACGAAGTTTCCGTTGATATTCGACAGACTAATGATGAATCATTACAAAATTAGCAAAATGTCCGCTTGTGCGTTCAATCGAACGATGTATAAGTTGATAATCATCATGCTAATTCGCTGAATGTCACGCAGTGTATTATGAATAGCACTAAATTAATTTCTTTATCTGGTAAAAACTGTCCAATTTCAGGTTTTTTTTTTGTGACATTTGAGACAATAAATCCGATCTCCACAAAATGGCTTACGAAGAAATTTCTACATTCGAACTAGCTGTAAAAGGAAAGTTACAAACCTCGTATGTCTCTTTGTAAGCCGGACGACAAAACGGAACCGTCGGCGAGTGCCGCGTCCAATAAGTTGATGTTCTCGCGGCAACGCGTTACTACCTCCGTCTGTGTACCGAAAAAAACTCAATTCGCAAAAGAAAAGAAAAATACTTCCGTCCAGAAATCGATTTATCGCAGTATAAGATTTAAAAAACGTGATTTATCAATTCACACAGATATTTTTTCACTGGATAAATGACAACATTTATATTAAAAAGAAACAGTAATGAACGATTCACATGCCAACACTTTTCAAGAAAACCATGCGATATTTTGCGTGATTGTAGTATATTGTTTTAATACATTTTTTGAATATATTTATAAAAGTGCGCGGAAGCGAATAAAAGAATGACATGCCAAACACAGATTAGAGAAGCAAGTTAAAGATACCAAAAAGGTTTATAGGAACTACAAATATTCTAATCCAGAACACCTTTTTTCCCTTAGTGTCATTGTTTATAAAATTTCCAGTACGTTCTGTTGATAGAGAAGGGTGTTAATTGACTGAAACTCCAATTTTACTTTTCAAACTGACATATTTATTGTTGTAAACAATTATACAAAGTTCACTTTAATTTTTTTAACATTTTGTAAAAAAAGATCAATTAACAACCTAACCCTAATCAACATAATGATTAGTACATTTACAAAGCTACATTGTGAGATATTGCGGAGTTCAGTCGAGTCACATAAGTATTATAATATTATGCGAGACTTTAGTTATCATTTATAATTATATAACAAAAATACTTTTGATTTTCCTAACAGTTACACTATAAATTATATCACGCAATGACAAGAACTTTCGTTTCGAAATTATCTAGATCATAAATAAAATAAGTTAAGTACCATCGCCAGCTAGATTTCAGAACCGCGGTAGAGGCATTGACAACTGTTAATGCAATCAAAATACTGTAGTTTTTTGTCACTGGTAACGTTATTTATGCGTAAAGCTGCCTTGTAACGCCGCATTTAACTTAAATAGATATATATTTTGTTGCGCGCATATATCTAAAAGTTAGATTTTATCTAGCACCAAGTTATCACCACCAACACAGGATAGGATACACTTTAAAAGAAAATAATAGTAAAATAAAACAAGCAGTTAGTAAAAAAACCATAGCTACACAAATTACAAACACGAGGCCATTAAAACACTGTTAGTATAAAAGAATATTAAACAAAAAAAGGGAAATAAAACACAGGGCAAAATAAATATGTGATCTTACATTCACGGTAGTTTCACTTTTGATATATTAAATTGTCTTATGACTATTTTACTTTTAAATTTAAAAGTGAGGCTACCAGTAAGCGTACATGTTAAATATACAAATATTTGTAGATAGGCATTGATTTTAAAATGTCTATGACAGGTGTCAAATCAACAATTTGACAGTTGTCAAAGGGGGTTATATACAATCCTCTAGGTAGGTTACTTTGACTGCGTCTGTCAGAATTTATTTGAGTTTGTATAAATGCTACAATTTGTACAATGTAGGTAACTGTATATTCAAATCGTTTACGAAACAATCCACGTTTGTGAGTATGTCGCTAACGCGTGCACACGTGGACGTTTTTAAATCGCAATCTGACAATCGCAGCGTACCTAATACGTATACTTATATAAATAAGAATAAATATCACACAAGCCCAAGCCAAATGTCATTGTAGATGTATGTAAACTATGACTAAAATTGAAAAGGCGGCTACAGCGAGACAGATTCTAGCTCTCAAACATGCGGGGCGACGAGCAGTCACACACGAGGGCATATCGTCCTCCGCCTCGGTATAACAACTATAGTCTGTATCGAATTGTGTCCTTACGTAGTCAAAGGCGCGGAAGGAGGTCCGGCGACGAATCTTGCCTCGCCATTGCCGCTTCGGCCGCTTCCAGCTGCAAACTGGACCTCCGCAAAAGGGATCTCACTTCCTCCGACTCCGAATCGGAATCCCCCTCCCAATTCCTTCTGCTGTGCTTCTTGGGACTTGATGACTCGCCTTCCGAATCGGCGCCTTCGGTTGACCGCCGTCGCAACTTCTGACAACGCTACCTTCTGCAGTTCACTCTCTCCATCCTTGTCCGTGTTCTTTCTTCTCCTGTTCAAAGAGTCTAAGATGTCAGGACGATTGTTCACTTCCGTATACTCTAGGGAACTGTTAATTTCGTCACTGGTGAGGTTGGAGCTGTGACGTCTCCGACTCAAAGCTTGGATGTTGAGCAGATCGAATTCTGGAGAGCGTTTGTTTTTACGTTCGCTTTCCGCCTGTTTGCGTCTGCGCAGGCTTTCGTTGCTCTCGACGCTGTTTCTGGATTTTTCTAAGCTGTCAAGGAGCATCTTTTTGCGTTCAGCGCTCGATATGGACTTTTTGGGTTTTCTTAGTGGCGTTTCAACGGGCGAGGTTCTAGTGGGTCGTTTGTAACGGGGAAGGCTTCGCTCCCGGGACATTTCGGAGGGGGGTCTGCGGCGACGAGTGCCGGTGGGGCTTCGGTCCTGTTCCGGCTGCGCTGACAGACTCGAACAGCAGTCAGATTGTGAATCAAGATAGGCACGATAGTCGTCGCCGAATTCGAGGAGTCGTCGTGCGGCATCTGAGTCAGGGGCCTCCGAGTAAGGTTCAGAGTTGTATTTTTCCTGGTGGTAAAAAAATTTACTTTAATTAATATATGTTACATGGTAAATAAATATCTAAAAAAGAAATGGTTAATTATTATTTAAAAAACACCATGACTTCCGACATATGGAGGATTACCATCCTAAAGATGCAGTGTCTAAGATTTCTAGTGGCCCAGACGTCTAGTACCACAAAATAGAGAGAGTAAAGTTTCATATAATGTGAGCTCCTGCAACGCACACATAGACATCACTCACGGACACCGAATCTCAAATAGTATCGAAACAGTCCGAGCGGTTTAGCCACGCGTTGCAGACGCACGCTTCTCGAATCGTTTGCTTTCATACACTGCCCGTAAGGCTTACGATTATCGACAAGAATGGAGCAAAGAAAAAAAAAACTTATATAACTGATCAGTCAGTGGATGTATAAGGTCCACTTTAAACTGTGAATGCACATTTTTGAGCTTTACTTCTATACTCTTTAAATTTTTTGCTAATACTGTGTTCGCCAAAGCGCCTGATAAGCGTGACGATTGCTGCGAATCCTCCTTAATTAAGAGCGTTCGATCTCAAGCAACACACCACTATTTCAAAGATGACAATGATAGGCAAAAAAATAGTTTATAGTTACATTATTAAAAAAACAAGTTTAATTACAACATAAGAATATCATTGTATCAATTAGAATTGATCACTCCTCTTCGTTCTTAGGAAACAATACAAAACAATAGTATTGTTACCTTATGTTTGGTGATGTTATAGGTGTTTTCAATTTTTTTTTTATAGTAGAAAGTTACAAGAGGAACAAAACGTTCACTTAATGGTAAGTGCAACGTCTGCCCATAACAAATGCTTTGTCATTGCACAACATTTGTGTGTGACACCACGCTGCGCTTGTCACACTGGATTATCAGTTCTTAAGTCCTATTTGCACAGTGATTACACTAGCTCTCAGTGCCCTTCTGACCGAAACGCAGCAATGTTTGCAAACTACAACTTCTCAACGTTATAACTGGCCCTGCGGTGGTACCTACATAGATGGATTTCTGATGGATTCGATTTCCTATTATAAAACACCAGACGTATCGCTTTCCCAATGGATGTCATAGCCAAAATAGTAGCTTTTTACTTAAAATATATTTAAATGCAGAACCTCACCTGGTAGAAATCCCAAGCCTGTTCCGAGAATGAGCTGTGCTCCTCAGTTCCTGCCGTTACACTCTTATCCACGTCGGAGTCCTTGTCTATGCACAGATCCCACATTTGACTTGGGTCACCTAAACTCAGGGCTATGAACGACTTTTCCCTCTCCGTACTCTTAGTCAGCCTGGGCCTCACAGATCCTCCTTCTGGGCCCAGTTTGAAACTAGGCGTGACTGCTTCCGGCTCGTTCTGTTCTGGGATGGCACTGTCTGGTTCCTTGACGGAAATATGTGTCTTCTCGATACTTCTGCGCAAGTGAGCGATTGTTGCCAGTTGCTGTTTGATAAGTTCTTCGTCGCTGTCGTTGCCGGAGGTCGATGTTGTGTCAAATCTGTAAGAGATAATGTTTTCATGAAGTGCATATTTACAGCTGTGAGAATTATTGATGAATAATTAATGGATAACTACAGTGTGGAGATCTTGGAAACCTAGAACAATACACTTTTATAACGTAAAGTAGGAAAGTCTGGTTTATACAATACTAACTACAACTAGCAAATAATGAAAGGGTAAGTGGAGATAGATTAGATAGAAAAAAAATGCAGTTTATTGTAATCAATCGCGCAAAGCGCTCAATTATTTGTAAATACCTCCAATGTCATCCAAATACACCCATACATATTTCGAGCTGTGTCAATCGACAATTTAAATGGATACCTACAATTGTTCCGTTTTTTTATTGAATAAGTTACAAGACGAGCAAATAGTTCATCTGCAGGTAAGTGCAACATCTGCTGATAAGGAATACTGTGGTACTGAATACCCACAACATTCTCTGTGAACATTCTTTTATGGAAGGGGGGGCAAACGAGCAAGCGGCTCACCTGATGGTAAGTGATCACCGCCGCCCATGAACATCTACAATACCAGAGGAATAGCAGATGCGTTACCGGCCTTTGAGAAAGGAATAGGCTATTTTCTTGAAGGTATATCATATATTCTCTCATTCCTGAGACGTCGCGTCTCGTAGATCCAGTAATTACACCAGTTATCAGTGCCATCCAGATCGAAACAAAGTAATGCTTTACGACAGAGTAATTAGCCCTGTGGTGTTACTAAACTCGTGCAGGGTTCCTGCATAGAAATCCTACCACCAGCAAAAAGTTGATAGGGAGGCGAGGCAAAGATAATAATTATTGATACTAAGCTACGAGTAATGATCGTGTCAGCGATTTCGATCGCGTGGACTTTTGAATTTGTATAGAGAAATCAAAGAGAATTACAAAAAAATATTTGAATAGCTCTGCTACTATTCCATAGCCAGTGTTCTTTGGAATGTTATCCAAAAAAATTATAAATTCGGAACCGCTGAAACAAACACGGTGAAACATACTTAAGGTCTAAGTATAATGTAAAATTGATTTCAATAGCTTTAGTAGTTCTCGAGTACAATCCGTTCGTACACACAGACGAAAAAGACACTTCCTTTACATACACTGTTACTACGAGTATATAATTTTAGAAGAGAAAGTGACGAGACGAGCAAAACGTTCACGTAATGGTAAGTGCAACTTCTGCCCAGAACAAATGCCGTGTCAACCAGAACATATATGTGTGGCACCACGCTGCGCTCGATACCCTGAGACATCAGTTCCAAAGTGTCATGTATCCAATAATAACACTAGCTATCAGTGCCATTAATACCGAAACAGTATTTTTGACACACTACTTCTTCACAGCGTTCAGAATTCTTTTTTTTTATTGCATAAAATGATGAAACGAGCAAAACGTTCAGCTGATGGTAAGTGCAACGTCTGCCCATTACAAATGCTGTGTCACCCAGAAAATTTCTGTGTGACACCACACTGTGCCCATCACCCTGAGACATAGGTTTTTAAGTCTCATATGCCCAGATATTACGCTAGCTCACAGTGCCCTTCAAACCGAAACACAGTAATGTTTGCACACAACTGCTTCACCTCAGAATAACAGGCCCAGGGGTGGTACCTACCTAGTCGGATTCCTGCATAGGAATCCTACCACTAGTAAAAATTATTTAACTGTTGGAAAATAAATCGCATACCTATTCTTCCTACTAGTAGCCGGATCGCTAGCAGGCACTCCTTTCGTGCTTATCCTCAATCTCGGGACTCAGCCGCCCGCAGAAAGAAAGCGACTTGACGAGCCGGTCGCGACGATCGGAAGTGTGGTGCTTCCGGAATTTGAGCCGCTTGCGCCGCAGCCAGCATTGCTTCTCGTTCGCTTCAACGCAAGAAGTACACGCTTCCGTCATAGTGTTGGTGCTTGATACGTGACCCTGTGAAAACATTAAACATTAAGAACCCATTTGTGTGTAGTTCCCGGATAGTCGATAGGATGTCCGGCAGAGTGGACTCTTTCCTACCGAAGTATCGTAAGAGGCGACAAAGCTATTGTACGGACACCCTTCATTCGTGCAGAATAACACCTTAATAAACAATGCTGTTACTATACTGCTCGTGGAAACGCAATAAAGAGTAACAGTATTGACTCGTACCAATGAATGAGGTTCAAACGCCAAAATAAAACCTATACCGAAATGTATCAGACTTAAACAATAGACCTCCTGGTTATTCTGCACGAATAAAGGCTGTCCGTGCAATACCTTAGTCGCCACTTACGACCCTCGGTAAGAAAGAGGTACGTGCTATTCTACTCTACCGGACACCTATCGGACATCTATCTCATATGCCCAGTGTCTCCACTAGCTGTCAGTGCCGTTTAGATTGAAACGCAGTAATGTTTGTACACCACTATATCGCGCCTGAATAAGTGGCCCTGGGATGGAGGGATTCCTACCACCTCGTGGTGGCGATAGATTTCTTCTTCTTCGATTCTTAATTCTAGCCTCTTCCAATAGAATTCTGCCAATGTCAAGTCAGTCACGGGATTGACAATAGATTATTCAAAATTTCGATCAACAGTAAAAGGATAGTTGAGGTCTACTGATGATTTGCTGGACTGATGGAGATTAACGAAAAGTACAATTTTTGTTATGAATTGAATTTTAAAATCACTGTACTCTTTCACAAGCACTTGCTGCATAATAAACTTTACAATTAAACATCAAAATTCAAAATATACACAGAAATTACAATATTCAATTAAACCCTATCGTCACTTTTCCAGTTGACGCTAAAAGTAAAAATAAAACCAGGAGATGGGCAGCAGCATCTTCTTGGAATATCTGAATATATAAACTGCGGTTGCCAACTCGCGTGCCAAACGTGGCAACTATGGCAAAATCCCCCCTAAAATGGGAGCTGCCAACTTTTGTGGCAATCTATGGGGGAGGGGGGGCTATGTTCAGCAGTGGACTAGTAAAGTAAAAAAGAAAAGTTTCAGCCTATAAATATCCCGCTGCTGAACACAGGCCTCCTCCCATTTCTGAGAGGGTTTGAGCTAGGAAGAATCCGCCAACCTGCTCCAATGCGGGTTGGCGACTGCACATGTCTTCGAAATATTTTTTATTTCTCAGACATGCAGGTTTCCTCACGATGTTTTCCTTCACCGCCGACCACATGGTAATTCAGCACTTAAAATTGCAATTAACAATTTTAGTGGTGCCGGCACCCAGAATC
This sequence comes from Luehdorfia chinensis, assembly GCA_019845155.1. Lineage (NCBI taxonomy): Eukaryota > Metazoa > Arthropoda > Insecta > Lepidoptera > Papilionidae > Luehdorfia > Luehdorfia chinensis. The sequence continues at coordinate 2,562,762 of JAHVAK010000612.1, forward strand.
AAACCTAGGCCACTCGCGTACTATGAAATTTAAAGCGAGCGCCTAGCCCCTGATAGGTTGAAATGATGATGACGATGCTAAAAGTCGGGGGATAGATGTACCTGCACGGTGTTAGAGCTTCCGCGCAGCTTGCAGCCGGCGGGGGAGGCGGGGGAGGGGGGCGCGGCGGGCTGCGGCGCGGCCAGCGTGTGCAGCGCGGACTCGGAGATGGAAAGGCAGTGCGCCATGGGCTGCGGCAGCTGCGACAGGCACGACACCGACCAGGGCCGCGCACCGCCGCGCTTTTTGCGCAGCTGCACCTGTCAATTACATTTCTCACTCGCAACGCCCATTTCGAACTGAAACCTACTTTACCACCCATGTGAATTGTGGAAAAGAGACAAAAATATACATGACGGAGTCAGCGATGGCTGAGCCCTACTACCCAGCTGATCCTAACCTCTAGATTAGGCGGTACAGGGTTCATTGTGTACATAGAGCAGAATAACAACTTCAAAACGTATCTTCTGCTATAATTTCACTTTATTACGCTTAACCACCAACTGACTAGGTAAACCGACAGTTTCGTTGTAAAGTAGTGACAAGGTCGATGTCTTGAATTCAACTGCGCCTGCACAATCCGAACTCCCCAATAAGACTGTGCACACTACTGTGCTATTACAATAACATGTGACGTCACGGTGTTTACCACTTCCTCGGTAATACAATAATCAAATGAGCAACTTATTATTTAACAATATCGTTTTCCGCGACATACATCTATAGGATTGAGCCTGCGGGAGCAGTACAGCCTTATGGTCGCGGCTTAAGAGAATTTGACACCAAATCTTATCCCATGGGTGTCGCAAACGTTTTTTTTTGGAGAGGGGGCAAACGAGCAAATGGCTCACTTGATGGTAAGTGATCACCGCCGCCCAAGTACAGGTCGACAAAGGGAAAATAAAAACCAAGAGATAGGCAGCAGCATCTTCCTGGAACATCTGAATAAATACACTGCCGTTGCCAACCCGTCTGCCCAGCGTGGCAACTATGCTAAAACCACTCCAAAATGAGAGCTACAAACTATTGAGGCAACAGTTGCCAACCCACCTTCGCAGCGTGGCAACTATAGCAAAACCACCTCAAAATGAGAGCTACAAACTATTGAGGCAATCAGAGGGGGAAGCCTATGTTGAGCAGTGGACAGGCAAAAATGATGATGATGATACAGTGTTCCCTATTATAGTTATATTTTAGAATTCATGCAAATCTTCAATAAGTAAATTTTGTTGTGATTATCTCGACAACAAGATCAAAAACAATAATTGACGTCGTATTTCAAATATTATTCAAATCCAAACCGAGGCATTTATTTCTTACTTTAGTTACCATAAACCACTCCTGTCATTTGTTGAAATTAATAACTTTAAGTCGGAAAATAAATAAAATGTAATGTAATGTGTAGAATAAAATGTAAAATATTTTTTACATTTTATTTTGTGAAGTATTGTAATAAATAATCCGTACAATTATACTACTCCTGAAACTGATACTCTGCAAATGGTCTCTGTTGAACTCAACGGTTTCTAAAAATACTCTAAGATGATTAAACATAGATTGACTATGTATTAGTAGCTATCATTCAGAGCTTGTGAAGTCATATTTGTAATTACGTCGTTATGCTTAAATACAACACGGGCAAAAGCTTTAAATTAAAGCTTTTGCCCGTGTTGTATAAGTATGTAATAAGGCAGTGTTTACCTTGGCCTGGTGAGTAGGAGTGACGGTACAAGTGGATGTGCTCATGTCCATCGATGAATGCAAGTTGCGCTCTTCAGAAGTCAACGAGGTGTCCACTTCGCTCTCCGTGGTGTATTCACCCGACGCGTCGTAGCTCTCCGTCCCCTGGAAAATACACCATAACTTAAATACATTAGATTTGTGTTTGCTTTAACGCGAAATACGCTTTTACTTATGAGGTAATATGGAGATGTTGGTGACAATTCGATTTCAATTATAGTAAGCACGTAGGGCAATACTTAGGGGAAAGGCGTTGACTTCGAACCCCGCTGCTGGCAACAATGAATAACGAGCTCGGCGGAGAAGGAACATATAGTGAGGAAACCTGATTTTTAAAAAACCAACATAATTATTTATTTAAAAAAATCAACTTCAACGCAGCAGCTCCAAACAGAGTTTCATGATTTTCTCATGGATTTTATTATCAGAATTTGACACCTCAAACGATAATATCACCTTTCTAATAAAAAAGAATCATTAAAATCGGTTTATAAACGAAGAAGTTATGCCTGAACTGCTTGAAAATTATGTACAGACGAACTGAGAACTTCCTTATTGTTTTTAAGTCGGTAAAAAAACCGGTCGAGTTGAGAAACTTTTTTTTCAAGTCTTAGATTTTGTAACTATTCTATGTTAAGAATTAGTGAGTACACGGTGGTTTTCTTCGAATCATTTCATTATTGTCAATAACTCTTATTGTTTTAACCCATAAAATACCGCTTGACTTTTATTTATTTCAGTTTGTGAATAAATAATTTGCCAATTTATGCATAGTTTAACCTGTTTAATTACGCATCAGCATCAACGGCCGTTGATTTACAAAAACCACACAGACAGCGATTTTGAATTGGTTTATTTTTTATTTAATTTAAGAATTGTTGTAGAACTTAAGTTTAGTGATTATTGTCTTTATTTTAATGTTTTTATCGATCAGGGGCGCTTTTTAAAGTGATTTTTGTATTAAACTGTGTATCTTGGGTTTTTGTATATCACTGATAACAGCATATGTATCTCTCGCTGTTTTGTCCAACTCTTTTTTATATAATAAAGTGACGAAAAGAGCAAAACGTTCACCTGATGGTAAGTGCAACGTGTGCCCATAACAAAAGCTGAGTCATCCAGGACATTTCTGTGTGAAACTGTGCTCGTCACCCAGAGACATCAGTTCTTAAGTCTCATATGCCCAGTGATTAGGCTAGCTCTCAGTGCCCTTCGAACCGAAATACAGTAATGTTTGCAGACTACTGCTTCACGGCACATTATCGGCACTGGGGTGGTACCTTCCTAGACGGATTCCTGCATAGAAATCCTACCATCAGTCGCCTCCTGTCAAGTTTGGAAAAGTTTTGTAGCAACTTGCCGCCCGCACCAGCCAGCGTTGCGACCTGTATCTAGGTCGCAAAGCAGCGGCTAGTGCGGGTTGCGGACTCGTGCCGTCGAAATGGTTAATAATACTCGGACATGCAGGTTTCTTCACGATATTTCCGTTCACCGCCAGGCACATAATAAATCAGCACATAATATTGCAATTAACAATTTTACTGGTGCTGGCATCGAGGATCGAATCTGGGGCACTCGCGTAATATGAAATTTAAGGAGAGACTAGTTCAGGGAGACGTGCTCCTTGAACTAGTCGGGCCACGGATTTCCTGGGCTAACCACAGCTGGTATTATACAAATATTAGTGCCTGTATGGTGGTTATATTTGTAGTTGAACATTTAGTGACTAATATAGAGAAAGGGATGCTCAGATGGTTTGGATATGTAGAGAGGATACATGAAAAAAGATTGAAGATACAGATTTATGAGGCGAGTGTTAACGAACAAACCGGCAAAGGTCGACGCAGGCGAACGTATCACGTTAAAAACCTACAGTCCGGCCGCTGGGAGAACGCGTTCCTGACAGGTCGTCATCGAATGGAGGTTGTACCTTATTAATTGGTGAATTTTGAATAAAAATATTATTATTATTTGTCCTACTATGGAATAATATTATTAAATATTATGTCAATTTACAATAAAATCATTAAATGGTATAATTTTGCTGTAAATATAATGTTAAATAAATAAGAAAACAACACAACTGAGACATCAGGAACGCATTCTTCCAGCGGCTGTACAGGAAGGTCTAGTGTGGCCAATATACACAAGAGAAACAAAACAAAATATGAAAGTAATTTAGTTTCATTCTTACCTGATTGCTATCATTTTTGGAACGCTCTCCCTCCTTGCTCTGACTGAGCCACTCTTTTATCCGGGACATCTTAACCCGACTGGCGGATTTACCCTCCTCCTCGAGCATCAGCGGCTTGAAGTTCCGGGATCCTTTCTTTTTCGCCATTTGGTGGTGCGCTTGCTTTTGAACTAATTCTTCAGCCTGAATCACCAGTCTTTCGATATCCTTGCATCTGGCGTCCACTTTAATGAGGTCCGGTGTGGTTGATTCCAATTTTGGTTTAGGAGACGGTGGTTTCTCTATCTTCTCATCGACGGGTAACTCGCATTGAATTTCGACGGACGACGTCATCAGATCCGTGGAGTCTTCGTTGGCAATCTTCGGACTTCCGACATACGTCCACTCCTCTTCCGAAGACTCCTCCTGTGATTTTTCATCAGTCTCCATCATTTGTCTTCCATCCGAATCCGTGTCGTGGTGTCTGAAGTAGAATGTGGCGCAGTTCTTCGACTTCCTGTCAGATTGGTTGAATTTTGACGTATTCACTGGTTTCTTTCTCTTGATGACTGTTGGTGGTGTTTTGACTTGCTCGTGGAAATTCATCGTTTCTGTTTCTTGTGTACTGAGGCCTGTAATGAAGGGAAATGAACGTTAAGATAGATACACAAGTGTCAACAGTTGTTTATTTGTTTTGATAATGGTGGTATTCGATCAATGTTGCCACAAGTAATCGATTCAACATTACTTTGTTTATTTATGTAAATCGCACCAATGAGTGTAGTGAGGTGCAATCACTGTGTGAGAAAATGGAAAGTCTATTGCATATTCACGAGATGAATTGTTATTGATTGAGTCTTTGTTCGCCATTTATAGTCATTATAAGAAATCACTGTGAAATAATGACTTTCTACGTAGCTCTTAGAGTAAGACACTTGTAAAAGAAAACATTAAGTCAGTGAATGTTGTCCAAAAAGTAAATATAATATTAATAAAATATAGTAAATAACTTTTCTATGTAGATATAAATTTTAGTAAGTTCAATCAGCATATGACCAGGATTAAATAAACTAAATAGAGTACTAAAAATAAATAATTGTCAGTAGTTGAATTTGTATTAAATCTATATTTACAAAGAACTTAATATCTCCTTTTCGCTGAAGCTCTCACTCATGATGCCCTGGTGTCATAGCGTATTCACAAACAATATACCGAAAAGTGTAGTGTACCCAACACTGTTTTTAATATCTTGCTCATGCAGTTTTGGTTACTACTTCTGTTAAAATGAGTGAGTCCATTCTGTCGTCAAGCAGTACTGTGTTTTAGTCTGACGGGCAGTAATCTAATGGAATTACAGGGCACACGAGACTTAAGAACTGATGTCTCATGGTACCGTAGTGTGGAGCCACACAGATCTTTACAACTAATGTTCTGCTTAATGCACAGCAGTTGTTACAGACGTTGCCATTAGGTGAACGATTTGCTCTTCTCGTCACTCTGTTCTCTAAAAAGAAAACTTACCATGCAGCCGACGGAGCGCGGCGGGCACCGTGTGATCGTCGACAACGTTGGGCACGAGGTGTTCGTCGGCGGGCTCCATTCTGTACGTGTGCTGCTGCTGCTGCCACTCGTCCTCCGATCCGAAGCCGCGCCACGTGCACGTCAGCACATCGTCTTGCTCCTCCTGTTCGAGCACACAAAATGTTATTGAGGTTAAGGAATGTTTGTATCAAATCCAAAATAATCGAAAAAGCCGTAACTGTATGTATTTTGTTTTATTAGTTTGACCTAAATGTATGTATGTAACTAAAAAAAAATATTATAAAAACTTTCAATTCAGTTTTCACCTACCTCCAGACGTCCGAATAATTTTGCTCAAGTATTAGTGATCGATTACAGTAATTGACTATGACCTGGTATTCAATCACTAGTATCATCACCCCATTGCTGTTCAAGCGCGTGTTTTTAGTTTTTAAGCTATAACATCATTATTTTAGGAAATTCACTTAAAAAATGTAAGTAGTTTATAATTTAAAACTATTTACATTTTAATTCTCAGCTAGGGGTCACCCAGTGGTCGAAATTTAACCATAATTCATTACCTTTTTTTTTATTGACATTAATGTATATTATTTATAAATTTGGTCTTTTTGCACTCCTCTATATAAACTTTAACGATGCTAAATCTCTCCGTGCGCGCAATATGGTTAAAAAGAGATACAAATTTTTCTCTGCACGGATTAATTTACACATCGTGGGTATTATCTAAATAGTAACAAAAACAGTGTGGTGGGCCCCACTATCTTATTTGTATATTATTACTGGTGCTAGGATTCCTATGCAGGCATCCGTCTAGGTAGGTACCACCCAGGGCCAGTTATTTTGCCGTGAAACAGTAGTGTGCAAACATTACTGTGTTTCGGTTGGAAGGGCACTGAGAGCTAGCGTAATCACTGGGCATATAGGACTTAAGAACTTATGTCTCAGGGTGATGGACACAGTGTGGTGTCACACAGAAATTTTCTAGGTGACACAGCAACTGTTATGGGCAAACGTTAGTTACACTTACCATCAGATGAACGTTTTGCTCATTTCATCACTTAATCCAAAAGAAAAGAAAAAAAACTCTTATATAGAAGAAGAGAGAATTGTTGACACGATCAAGCAGTGGAAGCTTTTCTTCTTACCTCAGAGGCAGACTGTCGGCTGTCAATTGAACGGTTGCGGGTTCTCGCTTGCGGTGTGCGCAGTCGTCGGGGGGATCCACGTCTGCTCAGTCGCGGCTGCTTCAGAGCAGGTTCCTCGTCGCTGTCGCTTGCCGCTTCTATTGAAACGCAACCCTGGAAATATGACACTTAATAAATTTACTTTACCAAGCCTTTACCCCTAACTTTAAAAGTTATCTGTGAACCAAGAATATATAATGACACATTTTTCACTCAAGTATTTACCGGATTTAATATCATTGATGATGATGATGATGATGATGATGGTCTCCCAGCCGATTTCGACCACGGCGACAACTGCCGACTACTGTGAGAGCCATCAACTGCGCAGGAGATATTATAGTGCTACAAGTGTACGCGCAAACACAGAAGCACTCACTCGTCCCAACCGGGTAGGTTAGGCGCCCGATGAAAAGTTGATGCGATAAAATCGGAGGTAGGCTAGGATGCAGTGTCAGAAACACGGGGACAATCACAACACAACCAGACCCGAAAACCAACAATTTATGTTTTAGCACAAATGTTGGCTCCGGCTGGGATTCGAACCCAGGACCCGCGGCTTAGAAGTCAGGTACTCTGACCACTAGGCCACGCGGTCGTGAAATATCATTATAATGTATGATAAGCTAATGCTTATTGCCGTTCCATGTCAACCCGGTCGCTTAACGGTTCATCATCATCATTTGAACCTATCGCTACTGAATCACCACTCTATTGCTGAAAAAAGGCCTTCCCCATAGATTTCCACAAACGTTAGCTCTTATTTTGAGGGGATTTTGCCATAGTTGCCACGCTTGGCAAGTTGATTGGCGACCGCAGTTTATTTATTCAGATGTTAATGATGTGACCAGGAAGATGCTCGTGCCTACTCATCTCCCGGTTTTCATTATCCTTCTGCCGACTTCTAAGACACCCACGGTATGATATGTGGTGGTAGATTCTCTTAAGCCGCCACCACACGGTGGCTTAAGCCGCCACAACACAGTGATTAAAGGTTAAAAATAACTTTATAATTTTATAGTAATTATTATAATAATATGATATGAGAGGCATACAAAAATGTGTATCGTTTTGAGGAACAAACGTCCTTTTTGATCCATTATATATATAGATAGAGCCAGGGGTGCTCAAACGGTTTATCATAATGTATTTTATACTTGCAGCCTCTCAGAGTCGATCGATCGTAGTCTAACAATATTGAGGTAGATCGCCAGCTGTTCAAGTTTGAGCACCCCACATAGACTAACATTATTAAAAAAAAATTAGGCTGTAACATATTTACCAAATCATTATTAATTTCAAAACTCTAAAAAAGGTACCTACCTTTGCATTACTAATATCATGAAGAGGAAAAGTTTGCGACTTTAAAAGCTAATGAATCGATATTTTTTTCATTGTTATTGGTGATATTTTCTTTTTGGGTAAAATTATAACAACGAAGTGTAAAGTATAAAATTAGGCTGAATCAAAAATAGTCTTGCCGTCTTCTGCCTTAACCTCAAAATGGGAAAATTAACTAATAAATAAATGTACCATGTGTACCATACGTGCAAAATTTTTAATTAAAGAAAATAAATAACAGGAAGCGTAGAAGCTATTTTGCTACCATAAGAAAAATTATGAGTACTGTTATTTCTGAGCATACACAGAAAAAAAACATTACTTATTTGTTAAGCTTTTAGTTGTTTAAAAAGTAGTTCGGGACTGCATGTTTGATTATAAAAATACAAATAGTGTCCGATCGAACTTTCGGCTTCGGCTTCGACCGAAGGATGTGGCGTTAGTTAATTAATCTGCTTGGCCTTCGGACAGAAATCGACCTTCGGTCGGACACTACTGAATAAAACACTAGAGTTTCTCAGTTGTATTTGAAAATTTAATATCAATATTTTAAATATTTAATTAAAAGACATTGTATATTAAATTATAATATTATCGTAGCTTGGACATTCAACAAAACAAAGTATTGTTTGTATATCATTATATTACTCAGCAAATGTTTATAGTTATATCAAACGGCCTCTTTTCATAATCGTGTTTATCTAATAAATTACATTTCACGTCTAGTTAGGGCTTTCGAGCTATTCATACCGATTATAAATTACGCAAATAAATTAAATTATGTTTGGCAAACGTCATTGTATTAACCCTAGAGAAACATTTCGTCCCCATTACATGCATTGAAAGGTGCGTCCCGAATGTGGTAATGGAATTAGGTCAGTTCTAGTCGCAAATCACAGTAAATCTCTCGTGAATTTAATGAAGCGATTTATACGGGGGCACGTGTCCAACCCTTTACTACTTAAGCTGCAAGGGTTGTTTATTAGCTGGGACTTGACTGGATTGTTCAAATAATTCAAACAGTAACCAAACACGCGGCTTTAACTAAAATAAGTTTGACCTTATAATCGAAGACTTTTACAGAAATTTAATTATGCTCTTTAGGTTCATCAAAGTTCACAAATTTATCGTGAGTCTTGATGATCTCAAAGAGCATACTTTTTCAATGTTTCTTCATTGTTTACAACGTATTTATGTAACAAATATTATAAGAAGGGATATAAAAAGCCGGAGTAGCTCAGTGGCAGGGTGCTCGTATTAAGATTTCACAGAACGCGAGTGACCCGAGTTCGAAGCTCGGTGCCGGCCACCTCCTCCCCACCTTCTCCAAAATTGTTCTGCAATTTTAAGTGCTGATTTAGCACGTGCTCAGCGGTGAACGAAACCATCGTGAGGAAACCTGAATGTCTGGGAACATGTAAGGTCCGCCAACCCACATTGAAGCATCTTGACCGACTCCACCAGGCTCTAAAACTATATTGAGAAAGGCATTTTTTTATTAAAAAAAATCATAGAAAATTCCCAACTTTTATCCTTTCTAATATAAAACACACACTGTTCCGAAATATTAGATTATCAATTTGGTAGTGTAACCCTCTGTTTGTGGTCGGCATGCTCATTTGAAACGCCACTTGGGGATCGTATTTGTGAACAGTGTTCGGCGGGTGGTCGATTACGCTATTGTCACCGGGACGGTCCGTGCGAAAACGACTAACAAGGCGTTGCAAATGAAAGCGAACTGCACAAACATTTTACAGATCCGTCTGGCGGTTTTTGTTATGCATAGTATTTTACTTTACGTAATGGCTAGAAAGCAGAGTGACGAATGTAACTTTCATTTGATTAATTTTAACTGAAATGATTTAGACATGTATAAACGGAATCAATATGAAACTGAAAGAAACCTTTAACTAGTATTATTTCCTTTTTTTATAGACACACGTTTCAAAACTTGGATCCATATCTACACAGATAAATAAACAACAACGACTCAGGCACAAACATCTTTCTTCTTATTAATTATAGTAATGTTTTCCCCCAGAGGTATTCGAACCATCAACTTTGCAGGCAGAGTCACAAACTAGGGCCGTTCGTATAGATGTAACATAACGTGTAACGAACGCGTGATAGCTTGGCATACCTACCTATTTATTTGTCTTTGGGTTCAATCACAGCCGATGTCAATGTTAACTGATGCCCGTGACTTCGTCTGCATGGATATAGGTTTTTAAAATATCCCTTGGGGACTATTTGATTTTCCGGAATAGAAAGTATCCTATGTCCGTCTCCAGGATGTAAGCTAAAAGCTAAATTTCGTCAAGATCGGTTCAGCGGTCGTACCGTGAAAAGGCAATAAACAGACAGAGGGACAGAGAGAGTTACTTTCGCATTTACAATATTAAGTATGGATGTTAGTAATAAATTTTATTTATTGGATAATGTGGCGATACCGGCAAAACGTTCACCTAATGGTAAGTATAACACGTCTGCCCATAACAAAGGCTGTGTCATGCAGAACATTTCTGTGTGGTACCACACTGCGCCCGTCGCCCTGAGACATCAATTCTTCAGCCACAAATGCCCAATGATTACACTAACTTTCAGTGCCCTTCAGAAGGAAGTAATGTTTGCACACTACTGCTTACGGTAGAATAACTAGGCTAACCTACCTAGACGAATTCCTGCACAGCAATCTTACCACCAAATTATGGCCATATTTATTTATTTATTTACTGTCTATTGTTACACCCTTAGATTCTTAGGTAACAATATCCAGCCTATCGGCATTCTCTTCTGCCAGTCAACCCGCAGTGTGATAAGCTATTCTGGCGGGTATAATTATAGAATAGTAAAACAATAATTTTAAACTACACACACACACACACACACACATATATATATATATATATATATATATATATATATATATATATATATATATATATATATATATACATACCTATGACACTCATTAGGAAATGTTCATTTAGATGGTGGGCGTAAGTAATACCCGTCCGTATTTCTGGCAATTATTAAGGAGCGAAAATCTTTTAAAACTGATACTTCGGTATAGAAATTTTATTCATTATATTTTTGTATGGACTGAATTAAATGAGAGTTGTTAGAAATAACTTTTTATATTCCCACGGTATGAACAGAGACATCTCGTCAAATAAAACAACAGTGAATCATAACGTAGCAATGCAATTGAGATTTTTTAATCGACGATAATGTTTTAAAACCATGAAAAAAGCTTGTACGTTGCTAGCATGTAATGCACGCACATACAGTACACAGTTTTTTATCATGAAAGTAATGCAACAAAATATAAAGAAATAAAATGAGACTTAAGAAGACATTGCTGGCATTATCATCTGTGCGAATTATATTTAAACAACTCAAATTTCTATTTTTTTAAACCACGCCCAACACTAGTTTCGCAGACATACATTTCATGCACAAACACCAGACCCCTGAACAAGTATTTGTAGGTCATACCGGCAATCGAACCCGTGACCAATAGTGTAGAAACCGATCGTTTAACCATTGAATCAACCGACACAATACTTTTCAGTTTTGCTTTGTTCGGAAAGACAAATATAGAAAATTTGAAAAATAACCGAGGACTATGGGGAAGTAGTGAGTAGTTTTTTAAAGGACGCAAGTTCTTTTGTCAGTTAAAAAAACTTTCTTTATTCTAGTGGTTAGTTGAAAGCGGAATTACTCAGCAATTGTTGCCTAATGATGACCCACAATAAGTTGCAGTGTTAAAAGCATACAGTGAGCAGGGAAAAAACCGCAAATGAGTAATTACAAATATAAATTTTAGAAGCTATTAAATTAGTAAAAATAAAATCCGAATTATCCAGATATCCAGATATATCTGCAACAGTGCAGATATATAGATCAGGGCAGATCAACCACAGGGTTGCGGCTTAATAGAATCTACCACCTGATCTCATCCCGTGTCACAGCACCTTCCTGGAACTTCTGAATAAATAAACTACGGTTTCTAGCCCGTCTGCCAAGCGTGGCAACTTTTGCAAAATCCCACCAAAATGAGAGCTTCAAACTTTTGTGGCAATCTGTGCGGGTGGGCTTTGTTCTGCAGTAGGCTAGTAATAGGCTGAAATGATTATGACGATGATGATTAATCCAGATATTAACGTATTTTAAGTGATCTTTTTTCGTGACTTTGAACGATTGAAGAACTTTAAAATTTATCTATCTACAAATTGCGATTAAACAGAAACAAAATTGATCCTGAAGTTACTATCCATTAGCTACGCAAGTTTAATGTAGTCAGCTTCTGCAGTTTTTAAGTTAATTCTTTAAATTTAAAGTAACACTATATCAAATACACGAATATTATATCTTGAACATGAAATAGTATTTATGACGCCGAAATTCGAAATTTAAAGACTGATGATTATACGATCGGAAGCGTAAACAGAGGCACTGACTTGTCCTAACCTACTCGCACCCGATGTAACGCTCATGCGATATGCTTGGAGATAGGCTAGTATGCAGTGTCAGATACATCAAATCTAGACAATTTTTTCTACAAAATAACGTGGTAACACATTAGGATTTCTCAATGGCAGGTGCAAGGTATGCATGTGCGTAAACTCCTCCATAAACGATAACAGTGGGGTAACGTTTCTTCAATAGCAAAGAAAGAAATATTTAATAATACATAGATTTATACACACTGACATTCTGAATAATCGTGGTAGATGAATGCAGGTTTCTATGCCACATTGTTTGCTGATGGTAGGATTGCTATGCACGAATCCTTCTAGGATACCACCGCAGTACCATTTTGCAGTGAAACAGTAGTGTGCAAGCATTACTGTGTTTCGTTTCGAAAATCACTGATAGCTAGTGTAATTACTGGTCATATAAGACTTAAAAACTGGTGTCTCAGAGTGACGAGCTCCGTGCGGTGCTACACAGAAATGTTCTGGGTGACACAGCATTTGTTCGGGGCACACATTGCACCTACCATCAGGTGAACGATTTGCTCGTCAAGTAAATTTCTTCAATAAAAAAATCTAGCGTTAAATGTCTATGGGAGGTAAGGAATGGAGATACAGTTATCTTGTTAGACACTTCCTAACAAAAGTACCTGTGTGTCAGTCTTAGCGAGACAGGCCTCAAGATGGCACTGCCACTCGATGGCACGCAGGTAGAGCAGGTGCCAGCGGCGCTCAAGCGCGCGGGCCGCGTCTCCGCCACCGCACAGCCGCACCACCGAGCTCACGATGCGCCCGTGGCATTCCACGTCGCGTTGCAATACCTGTAGCATAAAATGTATAGGTAACATTTGTACGTTTTTACAAACATATAGGTATAAAAATAAAGAAAAAGATTTAGTTTGATTTATTTACGTATCGTATCGTAAAATAAACATAATTCAAAATTAATTTAAAAACAACATTTGTTAAATTCAATGTACTAGTACAAGCTATAATCAACAAGTTTTATTAAGTATTTTAATTATATAATACTGTTTACCGCGCAAGCGTTAATCGAATAGACAGCCGAATATTTGTATTAGGTTGAACCTATATTCGGCGCTATTAATTATCACGGCGAGTCACCGTTTTAGACTTATTATTATTACATTGGATGCCAATAAATTCTCGCGTATTACGCAACTGAGACCACGTCAAGAAAACACACTTTAGACTATTTCAATTCAGGTTTATGAAAACTTTCTTTCGTTTATTGAGGTTTAAAAAAACATTTAGAAAACCACAAAATTATATCTTCATACTTATTGCATCGATCTAGTGAAGTTGTCGGTATTGAGGTTTTACGCCGCAAAACTTAAAGGTTATAATAGACAAAAATAATCTTTTCTAAAATTCAAAGTCGTCCCGTAGTAGGCGGGAGGAATAAACACAAGTACGCACCAAATCATAAAATACTGTTAGAAAATTTAAATGTATTCAATGTATTACAAAACTAAGAAAGAACAAAAAAATCGATAACCATTTACCGGGTAAACAACAATTGATGGCTATAAAAAACCAGCCCTATAAAATTCCTCGTAATAAAAAAAAATTGTGACTTCGTAAAATATAAGACGGTCGCACGGCACGGGCCTCCGGTATCCGGTATATCCAATGCGGCGTGGCTGGTGAGTTGTGTGTCAAAGCTATTCAATAAAATAAAAAAGTACACGAAAAGACGGGGCGCGCGTTTAATGGCACAAGTTTACTTATAAAGCTTTTTTACTGCCGTTGGCAGATTAAGTAAATAAATAAAATAATATTTACGTTATAAATAAGAAGAATATGTATAACGGAATAAGACAACTAAGTACAACAACAATAACGAATTTCGATTATCTATTATATTGTGCACTGTATTCTTTGTAAAAAAGATCTTAAAAAGTGCGATTAAAATAAAAATATATTTGTGTAGACTTTCAGCGCCAACTCGAATTGTTTTTCGTTGAACTTTGTTATTTCTGGGTATATAAATTTTGTTATTTAATATCGATAGCTTATTATGCAGCAAGTGCTCGTGAAAGTGTACAGTTATTTTAAAATAAAATTCAAGACCGGAATAGCGCTTTTCGATTTGTCTCGTCCGTTTGATCAGTCCAAAACATCTTCAGTATAATCGAACTATCTTTCACTTGCTGCTTCTTTTTAAGATCGTATACTTTGAAAAAAATTAATAATAATATTTGCGTTTTCTAAAGTTAATATGTCAAGATTTTGTCAGTGCAATCAGTAATCAGTACAAGAATATATTAAACAATTCTAGTATTACACTAAGTAAACTAAAAGATTATTGACTAATGTTCGGTAAACTGACTGTCTCTAACTTTTCGACCGCGTGGCCTATTTGTCAGAGTTTCTTACTTCTACGCCGAGGTTTGACCCCAGCCGGAGTAAACATTAAACACTTTTACAACTTTTACAAACAACACAAATTGTGTTGTTTGTAAAGGTAAAGTAAAGTTTTAGCCTATAAACGTCCCACTGCTGAGCACAGGCCTCCTCTCATTTCTGAAGGTTTTTGGAGCTCGGAAGCATCCGCCACGCTGCTCCAATGCGGGTTGGCGGACTGCACATGTCTTCGAAATATTTTTAATTTCTCAGACATGCAGGTTTCCTCACTATGTTTTCCTTCACCGCCGAGCACGTGGTAAATCAGCACTTAAAATTGCAATTAACAATTTTAGTGGTGCCGGCACCGGGAATCGAACCCAGGTCACTCGCGTACTATGAAATTTAAAGCGAGCGCTTAGCCCCTGAGCTAAGACGGCGGTGTTGATTGTGCATAAACAAATTGTATTGTGCATGTAAAAATGTCTGTAAAATGCACTCGCCACACAGGAGAAATTATAGTGTGGGGCGAAGAATCAATCTGTTTTTTTTAAAGAAAAATAAACTTATCCATGAAGAAACTTATCCATATAACAGACTGCATTATATGGTATTAAATCAATATATTAAATAACAAATGTTTCAATTGGAAATTCAAATAATAATTTTGCTCTGTCGTAATAGTCGCTATCAAGACAACCGAAAAAACTCTTATCAACTGATCGAAAAGAAGCACTGACGTTTTGAGTTCTTTAGCTCAGATGAATTTTGTAACAACGATACAGATTAATTGCGTAACAACGGCAATCCTATACAAATTACCATTCGTACTGATAAGTCTTGATTGGACAAATTACAATTTATCGAGATCGTTCGCGACCGTATCGATTTCTATTCGATTATGCCTGGGAAAAAAGCTCGGTCCGTTTAATCGAAAGTGTTAGCTTGTATACCAATTTAAGGCGCTAATATCTAAGGCTGATGACTGTGTAATGTAATTTCATCGGTTTTATAGATAGCTGTCCGAAAATTAAGCGCGGTAACTCGCAAGGCGACGCCGCTTGGGCAAATGAATAAGCTACCTTTTGTTATGTAAAATTCTGTTTCGTTATTAAGTAAGAACATTCAAAGTTTAGTGATTAACCTGTCGGCCATAAACAGCCTGGAAACCGATTCTTACACTTCTTATCACTGTATAGGATGATAAAACTACTCGTTAAATTTACATAATGCGTTTGCGGAGGCGTGACTTCGGTAAAGGTTTTTGTACATTTGAAGGTGTAGCAATAGACATTTGTAGCTTAAGCAATTCTCCATTAAAGCGCCAATAGTTGAGGATACACACGCGAAATTTAATGTAGCAGTTTCGAATCCCTCATTTATCGACTGCCGTTAACCAGCTTAGAGTAGTTAACAGAAATTATAAGTTAATTTATGTAATTTTTTTACTCTATGGTAATAATGCAATTTAAGAAAAAGAAATCCTTAATATTCTTCAGTCGTTAATATTCTGGGTCATATCTTTAATTTTTACTTTCGGCCAACCCCCATAGATTATGGGAGGAATTTCCCATAGTCGTCACCCTTGGCCAGCGGGTTGGAAACCGCAGTTTTGTTAGGATTTATTTGGTTGTTCTAGGAAGATGCTGCTGCCCATCTCGGTTTTAATTTTCCCTCTGTCGACTTTTACGACACTCACGGGACGAGATGGGGTGGTAGATTCTCTTTCGCCGCCACCATACGGCAGTTTTTTAGTCGCTAATTACCAATAATATTTACCGAATAAAATTTTCAATGAGACATTCGTTAACAAGAGACAGAAAATGAATTGCTTGTGTTTGTGTATGAATTTTTATTTATGTGATGACTATTAAAATTGAAATTTTCTATACATATAAAGAATAGAATAGATCAATTATTTCTGTCTAAAGGGATATACTATAGAAACGATTGATACACGATCTATTCAAATATTACTCTATTCAACCCAAGGACTATCGCAGTTTTATCGTAATATATCAAAAGATACTGGATTGATTTAGCAAATATAGTGATTAAATACAGCACTTTCTTTTTAAAACACACCAATCTATAAATCCATGTAACGTTATTAACGTATCAAGATAAGGTCAAACATTCATTCCATGAGTTCATTGTTCAAGTAAGTACGTTTCTATCGATTCCATTGTTATCTCACAGCGTTGCGCCATAAGTTACGATGCGTATAAAATACAATCGTCATAGGGTTTTCACGTGCTCGGAACTTAAGTATTATTACACTCTTCAATACACATGTACACAGTTGTATGAATGTATATAAGAACGAAATAATGAAAAGATATGACTTCGTTGTCGGGCTGTACATCAGAACGGATATAAGTTAAAAGCTGTTAACATGAATTTTGCAAATATCATACAACACTTGGCGCCGATTCGAAAATTGATGGTTCTGTCATTTATTGAATTTTCATTCTGTGTATATTTTGATGTTTAATACCGACAGTGTATAAAAAAGTGCCTAAAAACTTTCTACAGCTTTTTCGTTCGTGTCTTAACCGAAGCTAATATTACGCAAAATACTTTTTAAACGAAGAACTGTGGGAGAGTTCGTGTAAACACTTCTCGACCAATAATACGACCTTCCCTGGACTAAGGAAAACATCGGAAAAATCACAGTATTAGACGGATGACGGAACAACCATCTAAATTATGCGAGACTTATATTATTCACAGCGAGGTGTTCGGTACTGCAATCACATATCCGTTTGTCAAGTCGGGCGACTACGGAGAATCTCCTAGCTCGGGAAAAGCCCGTGTGCAGACAACCGCGTGGCCTAGCGGTTAGAGTATACCTGACTTCTACGCCGCCAGTCATAGTTTTTTTCTGCAACATTTGTGCAAAAATACAAATTTGTTTGTTGTCGCGTTTGGTTGTGTTGTGATTGTCCCCGTGTCTATATCTCTGCATCCAAGTTGAATTCTCTTTTCGCATGAGCGGGACATCGGACGCGGATATGTTAGGGGCGAGTGCCCCCGTGTTTGCGGATACACACGACACTATAACCCCGCGCATGACAGCTTCCGATTATTTGGAAATTCTCACCGTAGTTTAAAATCAGCCTGGTGTATAATGTTCTGCAGTGGATTGAATAGAGGCTGACGATGAATACATCCATGCAATACTCCATGCAATTTTTGACAGTAAATGGAAATCGTTGACGTGATCGTCATTGACCATGCCTGCACGGTAGAGAATATTTTATATACAACATTATTTTCTAGATTGAAACGATGTGAATGCGAAATTAAGTTTTTTTTATAAGGGTCGTAAATCATGTCGCTTCAGATACATAATGACTTTAACTGACATAAATTTCAAAAAACTTCTCAAAAAGACACATAAAGCGTATTATAAAGTAGATCATTATGCAGACAACAAATATGTAGGTTAACAACTCTTGCAAGCCCAAAATGAATGGTACTGTAATAAATGACACTGAAAAAATTATAAATTTCATGATAAAATAAGAAATTGTAAAATCCGGTACTACTCTGAGGTTTTATTTCTCGAACAGAAGAAGATTTTGACGGCAATAAGAGCTTTAAATAACCCTGAATTGAAATTTCGACTTAATATTTTTAAACAATCGTCTGAACACTTCCTGCCTTCATCAGAAACGTTTATGGGTTACTTAAGGAACTCCTAAGTATTGATTTTATATAGCAAATATATTGCGATGTGGTTTATGTAACTGCGTTTTTTATGCATTATCTACTTAGAAAATTGTAATGTATTTTTACTGTTTTTAAATAATGAAGCGTTTCCAATCTGACAACCCTAATTCATTGCCTTGATGTTGATCGAAATTTTAAGTCTTCGTTTTGAAGATCTTTACACACGAACGAAACGAACGATCAAGTGTTTTCACGTCTCAGTTATAAGGTTTCTCTTAGTTTGGATCACGCGTCGTGCATTGATAATTAAAATCTCCGTACTAATTAGACAGAAGGAATGTCAATAAGAAAATTCATATCGAATCTTCTAAGAAACGTGACGATTGTAATGAGGAGTTATTGATTGCCAACCTACCGCTGTCCGCCGATAGGAAATTATATGAACACTTAAATGATACCGATTAAAGAAAGTAAGTATGGGTATAAACGTGGCGCGGAATTATAAGTGTTTAGCTGTATGATACAGACATCCTATTAATCGTACTAAAATATCCCAACAAAAGTTTGTTCATGTCATCTGTAGACGTACAAAAAATATATTTTGTGTAAAAAAACACAAATTGTTGGTTTTCGGGACTTGTTGTATTTCTTGTCCCTGTGTATCTAAAGGCCCTGACCAACGAGCGAGCTTTACCGCAGTCTTGGTGGCTCGTCCAACGGCGAGCCGTGCAGCCACTTTTGGCTGAAAGTTGTCAAAAAGGATTAACGTGCTCTTAGAGTTTATGTTTTAATGTCAGATCGCAAACTACGCAGACGTGTTACTTCGACAAACTCTAAAGAACGTCTGTTTGGCTCGCCCGTGTTTCAGGAACGATTAGCCGCGAATAATACCGCAGTAATCTTTACCGCATGCTTATGGCTCGTTTGTCGATCATAGCCTTAACACTGCAACCTAGTCCGCTTTTGATCTTACGCCGCCGTTAGGTTAGGACGATTGAGTGGCTCTGTGTTTCCGAGTACTATTTTGGCACTATAATATTTCATATAGCTTAGCGCTAGAAAGCTTCCGACAGTATTCGGCAGTTGGCGCCGTGATCGAAAATCCGAGGAGACGATAGCTTTATCAATTTTTTTAAGTTAATGACTTCTAAAGTTAAAAATATACGTAGTTAGTAGTGGAACGTCTATATGATTTGTTTATGACTCAAAGTCACGGGTACGAGTTTTCGAATAAAAAACAGGGCAAGGTTATGAAAATAAAAAACAGTATTACGTGGCAGTTACGACGCCGATGACAATCACCTAATTTTTTGTTTTCAGAATGATTATAGCACGGTAATTGAGCGAGTCTAATGTTAAGGAAGGAACAATAGGAGCTTACGATAAGTCACAATAATTTTACGATTCCATTGTTAGCAATACATACTACCCGGGTTAGATATTATCTAATGTTATCTTACCGACCTAATACAATCTTTAAACGCATTTCTGTTATAAAATGTCCAACGGCTGTGGTGAAAGTTGAAATAGTTCCATTGTTAAGACAATGGGTCTTTTGTTTATCGATCTTACTTTGTGCCGTCCTTGAACAGAATTACAGCTTAGCTTAGGCTATCGCCAAAGCTATCATTGCTAAATGATTATGAGATCTGTTAGATCTGACGGAAAATATGTTATACGCGATGTACCACAATATAAATTAAATCTTAAAGTATCTTATACATGTGTATATTAAGTAAGTCTCATATGCCGTGTATTGACACTAACTTCAGTGCCCTTACAACCGATTCACTGTGGTATTTGCACATAATTATTTGACGGTAGAATAACTGACACTGAGGTGATAACTATTTAGGTACCTATCTATTTCTACCACCAGTAAATATCTGTTTCATATCTATTTGTCAGTCTTTGGTAGCTATTCAAGTTCCCATGCATTTTTTATTTACAATGCTTATATTTAACAAACTAAATAAATAAAGGCGAAGTTTAAAAAAGTACAGTAACGTCTGAATGACGTTTCTCTACTAGGCAGCACCTGCCACTCATGTGAGAGGGTAGTATATATACACAGAATATTTCCAATATTGTTTTAGCTGCGACACCCGGTTATTTAAATATGTTACTAGTCATAATACACCTGTCGCACACATAAATGGATAACATCCGTATCGATTAGACCCAGTGAAATGGCATAAGGCCCCGAGTCTAGTCTGCACGGGGAGTGATGTCACCAGCGCGGCATTTGCAGCAGATTGATTTCGTGATATGCCGCCTCGCAGGCGTGATGCACCCTCCATAAGTGACAACAGTATGATCTTAGGTCGTGATACCAGATTATACCCGGTATATTAAAAAGATTTACAAAGATAAGTTGTTTATTGCATGCAAGTTCGTATAACAGTGCTATGCTGAAATAATTTTCCGGCGCAACGTTATGGTCTCTTTTGTTGGGAATACGGCGCAAAATTTTCTTACTTTTAATTTAAGTATTTATTAGTGTTTTTGCTCTTTGTATATATAAATATAATTCTATTCATATATACATTTTATTTCAATTATAGTGTACGTCTACTGTTTCTGGTAAACACATGTATTTTCTTTCATTCTCTATAACGAGACGTAGTACACGATTAAGACAAATTAACAAAAAGAAGTACTGTTACACTTTTATCTCGTTTGTTGAAATCATGAGAGGTGCTGTTCAAAGCTAAGTTTATAATATACAGATTTTAAATTGCAATACGCCTGCATTACGTAAAGTAATATTAACCCCATACGAATCCGAATTCATAAATGATTGTTTGAACGCAGCCGAATTGGTGATCTTATCTAAATCGATCACCATGAATTCGATTGATCCGATATCGTTTAGCCTACTTAAAGCCGACACGAAATTCAGCGCTTTCATAGAGGAGCGGGTTCACTACGAGCGAGCATTATATCGACCTGGACAACGTGCATTCTTAATTCTTGGTTGAACAGAGCCTAAGCATTCATTTATTACCAATGTATGGTATGAGACGATAATTAAATGTTTTTTTTTGTTAAAAAAACGTTGGCATTCGTTAGAATTTCTCCTGTATCGTGTGTTTTACGGACATACATTCCATGTGAACAAACACAGTCCCGGAGCAGGTATTAGATAGTTTTTGCCGTTCTTACTAATATTTCATCCGTGCGGGAATCGAACTCGCGAAACTTAGCCACTGTGCCCACCGAGCCGACAAAATCTAAACAGACGAACAAAACATAAAATATGTTGCCGTGTGGTAGCGGCATAAGAGAACCTATCGCCCCATCTCATCCCATGGGTGTCGTAAAAGTCGACAGAGGGATAATAAAAACCAGGACATGGGCAGCAGCGTCTTCCTGGAACACCTGAATAAAAAAACCGCGGTTGCCAACCCGCTCGCCAAGCGTGGCAACTATGGCAAAATCTCTCCAAAATGAGAGCTACAAACTATTGTGGCTATGTATGGGGGAGGCCTATGTTCAACAGTGGACTACTTATAGGCTGATATGATGATACGTAAATGGTATACGTAAGTATATCATTAGTAAAATTAAACAAAAAGTTCATTTTTGGGGTTACATTATATTCTAAAGAAGTTTTTTTAATAACACATTGTTAACAGATCTGTGTCTTAACGGTCTTTAAGCGTCTGCAACTTTTTCAGACATATTAGTTCCCTAAATTTATTTAATTACACAGCTGTTAATAAAACCATGCAGAATGTTTAATTCAACACTTTAACGGTATATGGCATATTAACTATTCGTATTCCACATTCTAGAATCACATTTATTTTATTTTAAGTTTTAATTTTTTTTATTACCGTTTCCGTTTTACACACGGCTTGAACTAGAGTTTTTAAGTGGTGATATTAAAGGACGGTAGCCTTTATTCGTGCAGAATAACATCAATAATAAGAACGACACATCTCGTTTCCCGCGAGGGCGAAAAATGGGCTACGTGAGTGGCCTCTGTTATGTTATAGCACTCAGTATTGTTATTATGTTATCACTACCATTATTGACAAACTATTACTGTACCTATTTAGATAATGTATATAAGATTATAATATTAAGTTAATTAGTTACTATTGTCCACTGTACAAACTCTTACTAATTATACGTAAACAATACCATTTAAGATAAACAACATTGTTCCCCCACTCATTCCCACTTTCTATTCTATATATACCAGATCCTTCAAACCTCTAGTTAGTTCCATTTCCAAGTTCACTGTATCAACTTCTAAATCTTAAGTCTGTAAATAAATAAATTTATTTTTAAAACAGTTTATGTTCTTGCCACATAACAATTTGGCGCAGTCGGTAGGATCTCGCGTGATCCAATTCGCTCAAACGCGTAAGACGAAGACAACGTACCTTGTCCAACGGGACAGCATCGCCTAAAGGAACAACGTACGGTAGCCACAGGCTTTTGAATACTTCGCCGGACCATGCAGCTCCACATTATTCTACTGTTACTGTGGTAAGTGGCTAAAACTTGTTTGTTCAATTTCCTATTTCCCTATTTCTATTACATTTATTTAAACCTATTTTAGTTTATTTACATACATACTCACATCCATATTTCAAAATCATATTTAACTCAATGCCATTAGAAATTAAGCACGAATTCCCCTTGTCAACTCCCCACAAAAATTCAAATAATTCTACAAAAATGACGTTAGACATCACAACCCTTCTTAAACTAATTCCCACATTCGACACAAACCACAACGATCAAGTGTATAGATTCGTTAGATCATGCGATTCGGCTTTCGAATTAGCCTCAGCGGACCAGAAATCAGTACTTCTCGTTTATGTATTAAATAATGTAACCGGTTCGGGTGCCTCTGACGTTCATAGCAAAGAACATTTAACATGGACGGATTTAAGAACATTTCTAATCGAAAAATTTTCCAATGTTAAAACCATCGCACATTTAAACTTAGAATTACAGTCGATGTTCCAAAAACCTACAGAGACTATGACAGAATATTTCCACAGAGTGGACTTATGCCGTAGCAAAATTATTGAAAAATTGAACGCGGAAATAGCAGACATAACGCTAACAGGTCGCTTAGCGACTACAGAAGAAACTGCTCTGAGCGTTTTTGTCAACGGTATAAGCTCCGATATAGGCGCAATGTTACGTACAAAAGAATTTCCCACTCTTTGCGAAGCAGGCCGATTTGCTCTACAAGAAGACAAAATACGTGCCATGAACAATGCTAGACAATCGTTATTTAGATTAACCACCCCACGTCCTCTTATTCCAACTCCGCGACCGTTATATCGTAACAATAATAACATAAATCGACCGATAACTCAGAATCGACCGTCATTTACACATACACACGATAACTCTAACACACCTCAACAAAATACAAAACATTGCAGTTATTGCAAAAATTTAGGGCATAATATTTCGGAGTGTCGAAAGAGAGCTTACAACAATAATATGCGAAATAACCATACAACACGCGCTCTTCCAGCACCTCCAGCTCCACTTAATAATTTAAACTGCTGGGCGACCAACGACATGAGCAACTCGTTGGAAATCGCTTCAATATCTTGCTCTCCGATCCCGAATCAGAATATCGACAACCTACAATTGTAAAAGTTAGGGAGTCGAATCCTATACTACAGAGGCGACCTCATCCAACAAACCATCAAACCAAATCATCACTGCCTAAAGGTTCGTCCTCTAAACCCTTGATTAAATGTCAACGACAATTTAAAGACGTATCTACACAAACGGATACTCTTTATAAATGTAGTTCAAACATGAAACCAACTACGATAACAACTGACTCTTTCTCTCAAACGGAAACCTACGAACAGGGTAACCAGCCCAAAACCCTTGGTTTATCGAAACACACTGAATCTTCTATACCCACTAACTCTACTAATACCACTGAATCTTCTATATCCACTAACTCTACTAATACCACTGAATCTTCTATATCCACTAACTCAACTAACATCACTGTATCTCCTAAATCATGTTCAATCTCTAAACAAAATAAAAAATCAAAACCTAAATCGAAGTCTTTAAAATTAAAAAATACTAATTCTTTTGCTATATCCGCATTAAATGATGTTCCGCCCGAAAACCTATTACATTGCACCTTCCACATAGAAGGCAATCCAGTTACGCTTTTAATAGACACCGGAGCGGGAATCTCAGTCATAAAAAGGGATAAAATAGGAACGTCCACTCTGAACAAATACAATATCGTCTCAATCGTAGGCATCTCTAGTAGCCAAAATTCCATTACTACCTCAGGTACCGCCGATATATCCCTAGATTATTTACCAAAATTCCAATTCCACGTTGCTAACCTCAACATAAAGGCAGATGGTATCTTAGGTAACGACTTTATGACTAAATATAATTGCAATATTTATGTCCAGTCCAAAACAATGAGAATACGCGACAGAACTTACAAACTCCACTACTTGAACGAATATTCTAAAGATAAAATCAATCCACATAGTCAAATACTTTCTAGCCGCTCTGAAACTGTAATTACTTGCAAGACAAATCATTTCAACTCCGGAACAGCAATTGTCGAAAAACAAATTATAGATAATGGTATTGTCATTCCTCACGCATTAGTCGAAGTGAAAAACAACACATTTCTTATCACTTGTGTAAACACCGATAAATTCGACAAAGTAATTAGCATCCCAAATATCGAAGTTCATTCTTTTCACCCTAATGAACAAGTAAACGTAATTAACAATCACCTAATTAACAATCTAAATAACGCATCTCAGACCGATAGGCAACGCAAAGTACTTTCCCTCATTAGACGAGACCATTTAAATAAAGAAGAATCAATATCGTTAGATAAGAATATTTCTAATTACTCTGACATATTTTTCATTGAAGGCGTCTCATTAACATTTAGTAATCATACAAAGCATTCAATACCTACTACGACCGACATTCCAGTTCACTCAAAAACCTACCGTTTTCCCCAAATACACGAACAAGAGGTAAAATCCCAAGTCCAAAAGATGTTAGAACAAGACATCATACGTCCTAGCTCTTCTCCCTGGAGTAGCCCCATCTGGGTAGTTCCTAAGAAACAAGACGCTTCTGGCAAACAGAAATGGCGCCTAGTTATCGATTACCGAAAATTAAATGACGTAACTGTAGGAGATAGCTATCCTCTTCCTAACATTACAGACATCCTAGACAAATTAGGTCACTCTCAATATTTCACAACTTTAGATCTAGCGTCAGGCTTTCATCAGCTTGAAGTAAACCCTAACGACATTCCTAAAACAGCATTCAATACACCCTATGGCCACTACGAATATAAAAGAATGCCATTTGGCCTTAAGAACGCTCCCGCAACATTCCAACGCGTAATGGACTCTGTCCTATGCGGTTTACAAGGTGAAAGATGTTTCGTTTACCTTGACGACATTGTCGTTTTCGCTTCTAGCCTCCAGGAACACGAACACAAACTCGAAGAAGTTTTCTCTAGACTCCGAAAATACGAACTGAAAATACAGCCTGATAAGTGCGAATTTCTTAGACGCGAAGTTGCGTATCTGGGCCATGTAATTTCAAACGAAGGTGTTAAGCCAAACCCTGATAAAATACGAGCTGTTCATGAATTCCCTATTCCAAAATCGTGTAAAGATATCAAAGCATTTCTAGGTCTCACAGGATACTATCGTAGATTCATTCCTAATTTTAGCAAACTCACGAAACCTCTCACTAGCCTTCTGAAAAAAGACGTCGCATTCATATGGGGAGAAACTCAGCAATTAGCATTTGATGAATGCAAACACCTTCTTACTAGTCCTCCAATACTGCAATATCCCGACTTCACGAAAGAATTTATCTTAACCACTGATGCATCTATACACGCTATTGGCGCTGTGCTATCGCAAGGCGAAATAGGTAAAGATTTGCCTATTGCATATGCGTCAAGAACTCTCAACAAAGCTGAATCTAATTACTCTACTATCGAAAGAGAATTACTCGCAATTGTTTGGGCAGTCAAACATTTTAGACCATATCTTTTTGGTAGAAGATTCAAAATCGTAACCGATCACAAACCGCTAACTTGGCTTTTCTCAATTAAAGATCCCGGTAGTCGTTTAGTTCGATGGCGACTTAAACTGGAAGAATACGAATACGAAATAATGTACAAAGCAGGTAAAAATAACACCAACGCAGACGCTCTCTCACGCCCTCCAATTCTTAACACTAACATTATTTATCCTACTAATTCAAATGTGAACCTAAACACTTCAGACGACTATTTACAACTCAATTACCAACACTTCTTAGAAATCGATTCTCACACATTTAACACTCCAAATCTCCATATTTCACCAGATTCCCTCTTAAACGAACGTCACAAAAACATTCTTGTTCCAATTTCTTGTGAACTCTCAGACAAAAACCATCTTTTCAACGAAGCTATTTCTATTTGCTCTCAAGTGGAGCCATACATAAACCAACGTAAATCACTTTACGACGCTAATTTACTAGTCTCCGACAAAAAACAAAACATCGTATTTGGTTGCTCAAGACCCACTCATTTCGACCCTTGGGATACTGAAAGTTATTTTAAAACCCTTTTAGCTTGTTTACATAATCATAAATTCAAATCACTTTACATTCCAAACCTTAAAAACGATCCCACTTGCAAACTGAAAGGTAATGAACAGTTATACATCACAGCCCACTTAGCCGATCTTTACGAATGTGAAATTACTATCTGTGAAGATAAAGTTAAGATTCCAACACCAGAAGAAATACCACACATTCTGAAAACTTTCCATGACGATCCCTTAGCAGGCCATCGTGGCATTTTAGAAACCACTCATAAGATTCGATCCGAATATTTTTGGAAAGGAATGACGAACACTATCAAAAACTATATAGACAATTGCCA
Organism: Luehdorfia chinensis; assembly: GCA_019845155.1. Classification (NCBI taxonomy): domain Eukaryota; kingdom Metazoa; phylum Arthropoda; class Insecta; order Lepidoptera; family Papilionidae; genus Luehdorfia; species Luehdorfia chinensis. Next base: position 2,590,242 of record JAHVAK010000612.1, read on the forward strand.
AATTTGCCAACGTAATAAAATCCAGAGGAAAACTTATAAAGCTCCCATGGTAATTACTTCTTCCTCTACTGAACCATTCGAACGTGTAACAATCGATCTTGTATCATATTCAGATACTACCAACGAATCTAACAAATACATCCTCACATTACAAGACGACCTAACCCGATTTGTCCAAGCATATCCCATCCCGGATAAACAAGCAGTTACTGTAGCGAAATCTCTTCTCATTTTCTGCCAACACTATGGCATTCCTAAACGATTTCATTCAGACCAAGGTACTGAATTCGTTAATAGTGTTACCAAACAATTAATGAAATTACTAGGTTCCAATCACACAGTAAGTACTGCTTATCATCCCCAAACCAACGGGTCCTTAGAACGATTCCATGCAACACTTCGTGACCACATTCGAATGTATCACAAACGAAACCATTCCAATTGGGATCAAATCATTCCATTTGCTGTTATGTGCCATAACACATCAATTAACCAATCTACAAAATTTACTCCGCATGAACTACTCTTCGGTTACAAACCCCGTTCCCTATATTCTTTTAAAACATGCGACGATTACACAACCCATGACTACCTGCGAGACTTAAATGACAGACTCAAGGTATCACGGGATATAGCCCGTAAGAACGTAGAATCAATGAAAGAAAAAGCCAAAGAACGGTATGATAATAATATTACAAACATAGCTAAATTTAATGTAGATGACAAAGTAATGCTAAAAGTCCCAAATCCGAACAACTTAGATAGTAAATGGGACGGCCCTTACGTTGTCGTTAGAATAGGTTTTAATGAAAATTACATAATACAAAAGTCCGGGCGAAATCATAAAGTGCATGCCAATCGCTTAAGACCATTGCATGACTTCACCAGAAAAGTATAATTATATAGATATAAATATATTTCTTAGGTTAAATAGTTTTTAGTATTTTATAAATAGTTATTACTCTATTTCAGGGTGGCTGAAATCATGGCACGCCCTAACACCTTTAATAATAAGAACCTTAGCTTTAGTGAAAATCTTGTTCAGTATATGAACAACCCTTACATTAGTTTTATATTTTGTTCTTTTATTAAATTAATATTCTACATAATTTTTTATAAAATTTACATACTTTTAAAATCTATATACAAATAAGTTTACAAAAATATAAAATATTTAATTAGGAATATCTTACTTTTCAGGTACTCCACAACTTTTGTTGATGGGGATACCCATATACATCCTATTCCTTCTAATTCGGGACTTTATTTTGAAAATAACGGAGAAATTCTGATATCCGAAAACTCCTGGAAACTTATTATTTATAGAAACCTAGATTCTTTATTTATAGCACGCGACTCTGTCAAACGACTCGTAAATAATTATCAGTATCTCATTACTCGTTATTCGAATTTACCAAGCGTTATCACTACTAGTTCATTTATAAAGTTAAGCTTAGATAAAATTGATTTAAGACTCGATGAACTCAATTTCTACACAGATAACAAGCGATCCAAGCGCGAATTGTTAGACGGTTTAGGCTCTATCTTAAAATGGCTCATTGGTGTTCCAGACGCTAAAGATGCCAAACACTACGATGAATGCATTGAACAATTAGAGAAACAACAAATCTCCTCTAATGACATCTTAAAACAACAGTTACAAATTATCTCTTCAACAGTTACAAACTTTAATGATACAATTCACAAAATATCTTATGACGAACATATTATTAATGAAAATCTTTATAGAATTAACTCTTATTTTAATAAAACAAGTAGGCTTATATTCAACCTTACAGTCTCTGAGGAAATATCTACTGTCTCGATTCAAATCCTAGAAGCTGTAACTTCTCTAGAAAAAGAAATTGATGATATTACCACAAGCATACTATTTATAAAATCTAACGCGATCCACCCTTCTATAATATCCATGGTTCGTTTATACAAAGAATTACTGTCTTCTAGTCCTGCTAGACTCAGTAAAACACTAGTGGCTCCCATAACCTTACCTAATATACATAAAATTCTCGAATCTGCTTCTATTACATCTTATATCTATATGAATAAAATAATTTATATATTAGAATTCCCATTAGTTAAAAACGATAGGTTTATTTTATACCATTTGTATTCAATTCCAATTCGACATTCGGACTCCTCCTTATATTCCACTATCCTTCCTGAACAAACATATCTTGCCATGAGTACCACCAGACAGCAGTACATCATAACAAGCTCTCTGGAAAAATGCAAGGACTTCGCATCAGCATCCAAAGTCTGCAAAGATCTTCTCGTCTACAACATCAACACCAGACCAATCTGCGAAGTTGTCATCCTTACAACAACTAATCAGGATATTCCTACAATCTGCGAAGTCACCAACTTCTCTGCGCACATCGATACATTCCAAGCGCTCAGAAATAACAACTGGATCTACATTCTTCAACGGAATACTCCATACGCATTAGAATGTGAAAGCAAGACCACTCACGGCGAAATCTCTGGAGCAGGCATCATCACTCTAGAACCGGGCTGTAAAATGTACACAGCGTTCACCACACTTTTCGCTGAAGACACGAAAACCGTCAATATCAGTCATCCTATTATCACCGTGGACATCGAAAACATCTGTATTCCCGAAAAAATTAACGTTCAACTACCGGAACTATTACCAATCCAGTTAAACAATATTCAGCTCGATTCTCTTAACTCTCTCAAGGACCAAATAAAGACGCATTCAAAGTTGTTACAAGAAAACAAATCTACTTTCTACGAAAAACACATTTCAACATTTTCCTTTTTGGGTTAACTATTGGCACGATTATGTTTACATGTCTTTGTTATAAATGTTACAAATGCATACCGTCGTGTACAATACCTAGAACGCCACATAGAAATGGCTGCGTACAAATTTTCAATAACTGTTTCGACCGTTCTCATCGACAACAACACATCGAGATACCCATGGCATCGCTGAACACCACTGCTACAACATCGTGTATATCAGAGAACGATACATCAGAAGATGATTCTTCATCTCCACATTTCACTCCTCAAAAATCGAGCAAAACCGCTCAATCTTTGTTCTAAGGGGGGAGATGTTATGTTATAGCACTCAGTATTGTTATTATGTTATCACTACCATTATTGACAAACTATTACTGTACCTATTTAGATAATGTATATAAGATTATAATATTAAGTTAATTAGTTACTATTGTCCACTGTACAAACTCTTACTAATTATACGTAAACAATACCATTTAAGATAAACAACATTGTTCCCCCACTCATTCCCACTTTCTATCCTATATATACCAGATCCTTCAAACCTCTAGTTAGTTCCATTTCCAAGTTCACTGTATCAACTTCTAAATCTTAAGTCTGTAAATAAATAAATTTATTTTTAAAACAGTTTATGTTCTTGCCACATAACACCTCTGTCTCCCCTTATATGGGAAAAGGCGTGTGACTGTATATTTGTAAGCATGTATCACATCTAACACAAGGTATATTTTTTACTGTAATATCTTACATCTACTTAGGGAAAATAATTGCTATTAGATTAACCTTAGCTAACACGGTAAGAAGACTCGATCAACGGTGCACATGTCAATGAGAAAAAACCTGTTAACGTTAATGAGTTCAATTTGTCCCCGTTTGCTTTATCCTGCACTTTTCATACACATTTATTACATTCATTATATTAATTTCACATACAAGGCAGCGAACCTTTAAAAAGCATACTGAATGAGTATATTACACCGATATAACGGTAAAATTCTAGATTATAAACATTTGTTTATATATTCCAGTATCATTTAGTCATCGTCTTGGAAGTATAACGTGAAAAAAGTTCCAAATATCGGCGTAAACATCTTTAGGAATAGCGGTAGTCCATTCAAGATGTATACCAAAAAACTATAATGTTGAATACGGAATAGCAAAAAGTAATATCGTATGACCTCCTCGTGTCGAATCGCGCCACTATACAGCGACCGTGATCATTTTTTTTTACTCCAATCTTATCGACCAATTTATCTCTACCAATGGTGGAAGAAATCTCTATAAATACATGCTCTAGCCGTCTTCAATAAAGTTCATAATCGAAGCTATAAAAACGAAAGATGTTTTTCATCGGCAAATACGTCATCGTTATACCACAAATTGATAGTTCGTGGCTCGTGAAGTGCTCCCAAAATGTGTTGAAGAGCTTTTTCTTCGAGATCATGCAAGCAGCTATCAAGGTTGCGCAAGCTGGGAGTTAATAGGTCCCTCTGCGGGCGAGTCACGATCGTAACGCGTACGATTTAGTTGGGCGTTAAAGGTATGTTTAGTTGCTAACACCTGAGCAGTTTACCGAGGAACAAAAACGAGTATTGTTGCAGCTTTTGAGTAGTGAATAATTATGTCGGCTACTATCGACTAAGTTTATAAAAGAAAATTACTAAATGTTTATTGTAAGCACATCTTTTTATAAAGGAGACTAGCGAGCACACACGTCATAGTAAATGATTCATCTATGAGGTATAAAGATATAGGAGCGATGTAACTCGCTGTAGCTCTAAATTATGATGAATTATTCGTTGACAGTAATTGGTTTTCACATTTTGTTCACTATACGAAACGCAGGGGTGGTATGGTGATACCTTAAACTGGTATTCTGTGATAGCGTTCTTCCCCGAACTTATTCAAGTGCGACAGCAAGCCTCATAGTCTCGATAAAATAACTCTTATAAGCATGTTACCTAACATGCTTATAATCAGTAATAATCATAAAGTATACATTTTTGAATATGAGTAACATATTATTTTGTTTATGAGGTTGTTGCAAAAGGTTGATGGCTTACAAACATAAACACGACAGAGAGGGATAGGTTTTTTTTAGTAATGTAGCAGGTTCTCATAAGAAAAAAATAAATTGTATGCTGTACAAACAGCACAAACATGTGTATATGACAGTGGCTACCACATTTTACCCTGTTCGTTGGTTACACTAGTAACAGTTCCTGTGTTAATTCAACATGTACGCTTTGAAACATTCTTTGTATGGTTCACATTTATATATGTTCCATAAATAATATTAAATAAAAAAAGTTTAGTTCTTTGCAAATGTTTTTTTTTGTATGTAGTGACGATCGCACAGATCAAGTGCAACTTACCAAGTGCAAGCACTTATCAAGTGCAACGTCTGTCCATAACAAATGCTGTGTCACCCAGAAAATTTCTGTGCGACACTGTGCCCGTCACCCTGAGACATCACTTCTTAAGTCTCATATGCCCAGTGATTACGCTAGCTCTCAGTGCCCTTTAAACCGAAATACAGTAATGTTTGCACACTAGTGCTTCACGGCAGTATAAATGGTCTTGGGGACAGATTCCTAGATAGGAATCCTACCAAAATTTTAATCATTATTAGCTGCAGTGGAAAATTGTTTACGTTGCCGCCTGTTACTTTAGGATCAATTTACTGTTAAAGCAGGCCTTGTCCATTCAGCCGGATCCGTACACTCCGCCAAAGAGGTGGTGGCGAGCCAGATGAGGCGCTCGAGTCCATCAAACGCCAGGAACGTCAAAACGCATTGACCACGTGGCCTGCTCAGCTCCAAGAGGAGCGATACGCACGAAAACGCGTCGTCGGTGCAGTCCTGCCGGTCTTCGAGGCCTGGATGCAGCGACGAGGAAGAAGCCTCACCTACCGACTCACACAGATAATTACCGGGATTATCTGTGTAAGAGCGAGGCGACGGCGAACTGCTTCCACTGCGGTAAAAGGGGCCAGGACTCCGCATCCCACACCCTTTCGGTGTGCCCAGCCGAGCCAGGCGATCCAGGTGAGCCGAATAGTACGGAATCTCTCCCTGTCAGCAGTAGTGTCGGCTATGCTGAGCGGGGACTCGGCGTTGAGGGCCGTAGCCAAATTTTGTGAGACCGTGATGGTCCAGAAAGAGGCTGCCGAGAGGGATGGAGATAGGATAGAGCCCTCTCGGAGACGACGCCGCCGAGGCAACGGCGGGCCTCGTCACGGCCTTCCTGTCAGAAACGGTGATCCCCTACCGGAAATGGGGACTTCGAGTCGCGGGCATTCGGGATGGGGATCCTGATTGCCCAGTAAAGCGTCGGCGTGCTAGCACCGAGAGAGAGCTGGGGGCAGTGAGTACTGCCCCCGGGTCAGGCTAAAATTGTAGCGAAGCGATGGAGGGGACTGATGGAGACCACCGTGGGATTTTAGTCGGTAAGAGTCCCGACATAACCCGGCTGCCCCCCTGGTCGGTCGGGAATCCATGCAGGATATCGCCACGTACAAAAAAAAAAGTCTTATCCTTTGGCCATACAAGGAATTATTGCTTGCTATGCGGGCAGACAGTGCAAACGGATAATACGCATTTTCTGTTTCACCGCCTCTTGCGGCAATCACGGGATGTGATAGGATAATGAAATATGCTGCTATGAAATGGCAACACTCTAATTAAACTAGTCTCAGCCATTCAAAATCACGACAGCCACGGAACTTGTATTTCAGTGCGAATATTATACAGCAAAAAATCGACTTGGACATGGACGTAAAAGTGAAAAACTGGCACCAATAACCGATACCAACGATTCAAAATGATTACATAGAAGCCGCATACTATTAAAAAATTAAATACGAGAGTAACCTGGTTCACGGTGGTCTGCGCAACAAAGTAACTCATGCCCTCATCAGTCGTGTGTTTTAAGGCGGTCATGTTACGAGCAATAAAGATCTCTGAGGACACAGGCGATTGTGATAAAAGGTTTTTGGGTTGTAATTAAGAGGTACGACAGTAAATACCCTTCACTGAGCACAGACCGCTTATTACCGACAAGACTGTAATTGAACTGTTTGATATCGAAACTACTATTACTACACAGTAAGCAACGGCCATTGCAATGGTTGTGCAACAACTTTTTTAAATTTAAATTAATCTTCGGTTTGGATCCTGGGTTCGATTCCCAAGGGGGGGATCAAATTTGTGCAGTATCCAAATCTTGGGGTCTGGTTGTATTTGTAGGTATCCCGTATCGTTGACACTGCACTTGATCCCGTTCCCTTAGATCGAAAAGGCGTTACATCGTTTGCGCAATTACTTACAGCACAATATAATTGTTGCGCAGCTGACATCATCTGGAAACAACCAGAAGATGTCGCTGCGGTTGAAATCAACCAGGAGAACAACATGATCTCCAAGTATTATATTTCCTACAAGGCCTTCACGAAGTACGAGTATTAGACAACAAATAATTGGCACTATTACTGTTCATTCATCACGAACGCAACAAATCAACGTGGCGGAGCAACGCGTGCCGCTTTGTTCCGACAAAGATCGCGGCTTTAACATTGTGTAATTGTAATTTACCTTTATCTTACCTGGCGGTACATAAGACGTGCTTTATCGCTTTAATTGACAGCGGGGGAGATATCTTGAGGTTATGTTTTTAATTAAACACAGGTAGTATAAATAGTGTAAATATAAGTACGACAGACCGCCGGCATCATTTCATAATTTTCGTCTCAATTGCCGAAAAATGACAAATGTTTCACCTCTTATATGCCGAATACAAAATAACGAGTGATTACGTTTATAAACCTACCTTATGTTCGAATAAAGCCAAAAACATCATCATCACGTGACACGGTTAACTAAAAAATAACTCTCGGCGCTCTCGCAGAGTCACTTGATAATGCCTCGTTTTGAGGTGAAACACGTCGTCTTCTCGACTTCAGTGGAGTGTATTGCCTATTGGTAGTGTTGTAGTGGCTGAGGGTATCTGGGGCGGTTCCCGGAGGCGGTATTAGTTTGCATGTGCACGCTATTGAGGGAGAGCAGGCGGTGGTCTTCAAATACTACCTTAGAAAATTAATTTTTTTTCTTTCTTAAAAAAGGTATTTCGTGCAAAAGTGTCAATTTTTCCTTCGATCGAATACAACTCCGGGCGTCTCAAGTTAGAGCCGCGTCCCTTTGGTTATGAAAGGATGATCTTTAAAGATGTGCAATTTTTGAGAAAGGGATGTTTTTGGCACTAAATCCACCGTTCCCACTTTGTAAACAGTCAGTCCTAGACTTTCAGTTTACTAACATCGCCCGCGCATAGTGTTTTATGCAATTAATTGTAAGAAATATCCCGCTGACACTAGCGCACAGAATGCCTCATTTTTGATAGTTACACTTTAAGAAATAGAATTTCCCATCGGAATCGGTTTGTGATAAATACAATGAATATTAATACGAATTGAACCGTTGAATTTCTTAATTCGTTTATCACGTTACTTTACGATTTTAAGTTAGTTGCTTCTTCGTTAACAATTCATGTCAGCTACGAACAATTAATGTAATAATGGGCTGGTCATTTATTTTTTCATTTTTATAGCTACATTGCCTCAGTCTAGGCATTGTACTGAAAAAAATTTCGAAGAAGCGGTAGTTTCCTTCAAATTCATATTCTGTTTCCCATAAAACATATTATGGAAAGTTTTTTCGCTATGATTAGGATTGTATGATACAGTAAAAAAATCTTTTTGCGCCGAAATACTTGATACACCGAAATAAAATATTTAAAAATATTTTATTTCGCGGATTCATCAATGTTTCATTTGGAACGGACTTTATATGAAAAGCGAAACGGGATTGAACGGACACATTCTCATATGTAATCGAAAATAAAACATCATGTCAAATTGCCATGATTAACATACTACATTATAGTCTAGTCAACAAGTTCAAAAACGTGTTAAATAGACATAAAGCTCCTAAAAATATGTACGATAGCTCATTGGATGCGGAATGATGTCTACAAAAATGTTTTTTAAGGGCTTATTAGCACATAAAAAATTGCGATTGTTATACAAAAAATAAGATTGAAAAAAAATAATTAATATATATTATAATAATAAATATAATAAATATAAATATAAAATAAATATATAATAAATATAATAAATATATTATATAATATAATATAATAATAAATATAATATAATATATAATATAATAAATATATATAAATATAAATATAATAAATAATTAGTTATGAAATTATTTTTTTCTTAAAAATCATCATTGACTCATTTCAACGGTTTAACAACGAAATACATTTTTTTTATAAATAATTTCATTGTTTATTAACTTAACAATTTGTTATAAACAATTAATATTAATCGTTATATTTTTTTTCGAGAACTACAAAAAATTACAAAAACAACCATATACAACAAAATATAGAAAAAAATAATTTCATAACTAATTATTTAAACAATTGAAATATGAAAAAAACGATTTTAAACAATTAAAAAATTTATTTAAGAAAAAAATTATTTTTTAAATATAATATATTTCACCTAGACAATAAGATGGTAAAAAAATTTGTTTAAAAAATCCCAAAATAGTCTATTTGTTTATAAACAATTTCTTAACAAATAGCGTAAAAATTTTTTTTCCAATGTTAATTAATACCTATGGTAGATGCAAAAACAGCAATAATAAGATATTACTTAAAAAAAAAATTTTTCATAACATTTTTTAGATATTTAATTTTTTGTTAATTAAAAAAAATTATAATTAACAAAATAATAAACTTTAAAAAAATTTTTTTACATTACTTTATTAAGTACCTAAATGATAAGAGCTCCACGAAGGGAAAAATTTATAGATGAATTATTTAAACTTTTATTCCGTAATTTATAAAAACAGAGATTGGAAATAAATTAGTTAATTAACAATGGTGTAAATTTTTGAAAAATCGATATAAATTTTTTTTTCACCGAGGTTTTTTTAGTTCAAGTGTTTAGATTACACCATAATTTTTTCAAATTTTTAAATTGTTATTTAATACTATAAAAAAATTATTTTAGGTGACCGGCTTTTTAGACGGCGCGCCTATGCCGTAACGACCTCGCGGAGCCCTATTTTCAGCGTTAAAAAAAAATTATAAATAATAGAGATAGAATTCCGGGAGTTGGGACTTTTTATAGGTATTTATGCCACAAAATGCTATTCATGAATGTTCTTTATTTTTCAGAAAAATGTTTCTATAATTTTTTTATCGCTGCGTAATATCCCATACGTAATTTGTCGTATAAAAAGTTTGCAACCGTAGCCATGATATCTTCAGCGAAGCGTAGAGAAAATAACTGAGCGTTCCGTGGTTTCCCATAGTAGGCGCAGACGAGGAATTGACTTTTTGTCGGTATCTACGTTTTTTGTCCAATCTGTTGTATACAATATCCTTATTGTGGTAGCTCAGGGGCTAGGCGCTCGCTTTAAATTTCATAGTACGCGAGTGACCTGGGTTCGATTCTCGATGCCGGCACCACTAAAATTGTTAAATGCAATTTTAAGTGCTAATTTAGCACGTGCCTGCGGTGAAGGAAAACATCGTGAGGAAACCTGCATGTCTGAAAAATAAAAAAATATTTCGAAGACATGTGTAGTCCGCCAACCCGCATTGGAGCAGCGTGGCGGATTCTTCCCAGCTCCAAAACCCTCTCAGAAATGAGACGAGGCCAAGAGCTCAGCAGTGGGACATTTATAGGCTGAAACTTTACTTTTTTACTTTTTAGTAAAATTCTGGATAATCCTTGTTTTATAAGGTTAAGAACCTTTTGTTGCCGTCAATGTGCTTATTGTTAGATCAACAATAAGCACATTGACGGCAGTCCTTGCGTATAACTTCTTCATTAAGATCGTACGATTGCTAAATGCGTGAGTATTCACTACTATAACATTTGCAGTTATATAAACTGCGATAAGCAAGCTTTCAGTATTAATGAAAAAGGTGCGAAATAACACACTTCTTTGGTCTTTATGATCATAGCATTAAAGTTTACATTAGTACCTTCAGGTTTACGTTAAGAGCCCGGCGCATGCCACTGGAGTCATCGTCCGCTGCCAACGGAATTAGCCGAAGGCGGACGGAAATAGCCGAATGTCCAGAAAACTCGGTCTACCTTTTCAGCGAATTCTTAGACGGGGGATCACACGGTCAGTGGCGACAGAATTACAAATAAGGTTTATTTATACAAGTAAAGTTGTTAGTAGAAGATTTGTTCGACTATAATTTTCCATACCTTATGAGGTGTTAAAATTATGAAATCTAGAGACATTACTTTACTTACTTACTTTAAATAAATCATACATAGAATATAGATGCAAATCTACATCCTTAAAAAATATGTTTATTTGCAGGTGGTAGGCATTAGTCTATCTAGCACCTATCTATCACCAACGCAGTATTCTGCCGTCAAGCATTAGTGTGTAAACATTAGTGTATTATAATTATTAGGCATACGAGACTTAAGAACTGATGTCACAGGGTACGAGCGCAGTGTGTTGCCATAAAGAAATCTTCTGGGTGACACGGCATTTTTATGGGTAGATGTTCTATAAGGTGAGGATTTGCTAGTCTCGTTACTTTCTTTCACCAAAAACCTAATTTTATAACGTTTTCGGAGACGAGGAGTCGTCGTTGGAGAACTTCACATGTCGTCGAAATAATTTTATATTTTTTTGGAGCCGTGGAGTCGTCATCGGAGAACATGTCGTCGAAATATTATTTATTTCTACAGGTGGTAACTAACGACGGATTCCTGCATAGGAACCCTAGCACCAGTGCATGTGTGTACCAGCTCATAATTCGTCATTACTTGTACGTTTCATTACCATGTTCATCTTTACAACTTGCCACGCATCTCCATTTTCGACTAGTCTCGTGTCCGGGCTGAACAAAACTGATTGAACGATACAAAAAATATCCGTAACCTAGTCATTGTGACGAGTCGTGTGAAATCGATTACAAGGTCTTCAGATTGAAACGTTTGTTGACTAGGATGGAAGGCGATTTGTGTGTCGCTATTTATAAAAACGAATGATATTGAAGAGAGCTATCAAACCATTAAGAGTTATCAAAAATAAATGTATTAAACTTTAAAAAATGCCCGACTGTCGTTCGAAATAAGTAAGGAGTGGATATGAACAATCCGATTATCAAGAACTACTATGATAAAAAATGTTACACAATCATCAACAGAATCAATACTGTGATGATATCCACCTGGCCGAATTACGATTAGGCCACAACTTCCGGATACTGTCGGATGGAAAATGACCAGACCTAAAATACCCAGACGTGTGACGGGCAGCAGCGTCTGAGGTGCGAGGCATCTGCTACTGCGATCATCAATCCGGCTGCCCAGCGTGGTGGTTATGGCAAATCCTGCCTTCTTGGAAAAGGTTGTATCAGCAGTGTGTCGGCTATGTAGCAGTGGAATATCAACAGGATGGTGATGAAGAAGAAGAAGAAACGTCATAATTGTATTTTGCCTTATTTAAAGTCCATTTTCATTTTACATGCAAGATCTAACCAATTAGTATCCATTTACACTCCGATTACATCGAAATCCCTCCCACGAACTTTCAACACAGCAAATACATTAAGCATATTGATTTTTTTCAAATGCGAGAACAGCACACCACATCATAACTAGTTCGTCGATAGGTCTACACGATCGAGTACAAATAGAAAATCCAAATAAATCATCGCGGGACATGAGAACTTATGCAAACAAAGTGGGGCGGCCCTAAACGATGCAATGCCACACGGGCGTACATGATAGAGCCCTGAATAATGCATTAGGCAAGAGCATAAGTCACGGCACAGCTCCAACGGCATACGAATCGTCGGAAATATTAATATATTGAAATGTTTTATATGGGGGAAAGATCCAATTTGAGCACGCAAGTATTGGCCGGCGTCATGAGGTTTGTTTGAAAGTATAAGGCAGAAATACATACAGTCACGCTTTTTTCCTATATAATGGGGTAGGCAGGGACCTCCCGTAGCACACTTTTAGCACCAGCGGGAAACGTGACGTGACGGGTAGCGAACTACGTGGACGAAATTTTGGTACTGAGTCAAAAAAATATTTATTTATTTATTCTTCATTGTATTCACCTAATTTAAAAAAAAAGGATTACAAAGGGCGGATATATGCTATTTGGCATTCTCTCCCAGTCAACCCAAGACATAGAGAGATATTGTTATAGGTGCTTTACAATGTGCAAATTCAGAATTTTAAATACTTACTAATAAAAACATTACACTAAAGGGACTCAAATATATCTAATCAATAATAATTATATTTAACTCATATTACACTTACATATTCTTAGTTCCAATTGCGTTTGAATAAAGGCTGTTCGTACAATACATTAGCCGCCTCTTACGACACCTCGGTAGGACACCGTTTAGCTCTGATTACAGATCTTAAAGTTGAGGTAGAATTTCTTAATGCCGCTTGATTTAATCATTAATCTTTAACAATCGTACTTGTATCATAGTTTCAGATATTTTTGACTTTATGGTAGGCGTAAGTCTTTATATTCGAGTGTTGTCTCGATTTAAGTATTGGATACACTAAAGTTCAGACTAAAAAATTTCCTCGGGATTTTACTTCATTTTTTACTTTAGCTGTCAAAATGCCTGACTCGTATTTCTTAGGATTTCATTTCGTGCTTTTTTACCACCTTGGCAAAATAAGGAAGAATTATTGGGACATCCAATTTATACATATAATGGTGAGCCATGCTGTGCCAAGCCAATTGAACAGATGGCTGCATGTTATTATACAAGCCCCGTTAATGTCATGACATGACCGACTTAAAATTAGCTATATTTGGATACAGGAGTTAGATAGTGCAACTCCAGTTAAATCTGTTTGAGTTGTTAAAATGTCTGCGATATTAACACCTGGTGGTAGGATTCCTATGCAGGAATCCGTCTAGGTAGGTACCCCCTCAGGGTCAGTTATTCTGCCGTGAAGCAGTAGTGTGCAAACATTACTGTGTTTCGGTTTGAAGGGCACTGTGAGCTAGCATAATCACAGGGCATATGAGACTTAAGAAGTGATGTCTCAGGGTGATCGCCACAGTGAGGTATTACACAGAAATGTTTTGGGTGACAGAGCATTTGTTATGGGCAGACGTTGCACTTACCATCAGGTGAACGTTTTGCTCGTTTCATGACTTTATACAATAAAAAAAAAAAAACATATAAAAATGTAAACAAAACATAAACTTTAATATTTACGCTTTCATACTGACAATTACATTCACAAAATAGTCTGTTGTTTGTTTACATTCATACTGCCAATGTCTAACATGTAATTGTCGTACATATCGTTAAGAATTTAAAATGGTTCCAACAAATAATTACTCAAACCGCAATAACGTACAAAACATAAAAATTAAGGTAGACCGAGTGGATATGATGAGTCCTACTGTCTGATTATTGACCATGGCGGCTTGCGAACGGATACTGGGAGCTATCAGCTGCGCAGGAGTTATTATAATGTCACTAGGGTATGTGCAACCGACATCTCTTAGCCTACCCGCGACCGATGACGCGCCTATGCGATAAGATCGGAGACAGGCCATGATGCAGTGTCCGATACATGACAACAATCACAAGACAACCAGACCCGAAAATCATGGTCTTTTTGCACTAATGTACGCAAAATGCAGCCGGCCGGGATTCGAACCCAGTACCCGCAGCGCAGTGGTCAGGTAGTCGGACCACTAGGCCACGCGGTCGTGACACATCGAGATACTTACACAAGTAAACGTAGTTTATTATGTTAATGTGTTACTGTGTTTGCATTTATCATCATCATCATTTCAGTCCATCTTAGTCCACTGTTGAACATAAGCCCACTCCCCTATAATTTGCTACAAAAGACGGCCCCTGCATCCATCAACTTCCCGCAAAGCCATGCAAGTTTAGGCGTTTGCCAGTACAAGGTTGCCACTCTAGGAACCTTTCTTCCGCAACGGTTGTCGGTTCTACGAGCTATATTTTTATTTATTTTATTTATTATATTTTATTTATTTATTTATTTATTTATTTATTTATATGGCCGTCCCATTGCCACTTGCCGCCGTGTGGTTGGCGGTTTAAGAGAATCTACCACCCCATCTCATCCCGTGGGTGTCATGAAACCAGAAGTTGAGCAGCAGCACTTTCTTGGAAGATCTGAATAAATAAACTGCGGTTGCCAACACGTCTGCCAAGCGTGGCAACTATGGCAAAATCCTCCCAAAATGCTAAAAACTTTTGTGGCAATCTATGGGGGAGGCCTTTGTTCAGCAGTAGCAGGTTCCAGAGTGGCAACCTTGTACTGGCAACCGCCTAAACCTACATGGCTTTGCGGGAAGTTGATGGATGCAGGGGCCGTCTTTTGTGGTAAATTATAGAGGGGAGTGGTCCAATATTCAACGGTGGACTAAGATGGACAGAAATGATGATGATGATGATGATGATTGCCACTTTGTTTGCATAACCTTGGCCTAAATTATACAAATTGCATTTGCAGACCATAGTTTTATTTGCATTATTCTCATTTTACGTCAAAATCATTACACCGTTGAGATGAAATGTACGGACCGATCGCTTATAAAACTTTCAGTTTCTATAATTGTGACGCAATGGCAACTTATAATGGCGCTTCTTACAGTTGCCCACAAAAAAAGAACTTATTTCCGTTTTATGATCAAAGAAAAATGCACGAGACCAATTTCCGTTTCAACGGATGCGATAACGTAAGTCGCTTTCACGGGTGATGGCCGTATTGTTTTTTTTTTCAGTGAAACTTTTACACACCCATAGATAATTACTAGTCACAGCTGATTGACTAACTAGATTGCGTCGAGGTCCCAAACGACAGACGTATTGAACAGAAACATGAAAGTTTATGTTGATTGTTACTGTTTTTTAGTCATTTTAATAAGTACTGGTGAGAATAAGGATTCATCATCATCATTATCATTTCAGCCTATCACTAGTCTACTGCTGAACATAGGCCTTCCCCATAGATTGCGACAAGTTCGTTGCTCTTCTTTTTGGGGGGATTTTGTCATAGTAGCCACGCTTGGCAACCGCTGTTTATTTATTTCCGATCTTCCAGGAAGATGCTGCTGCCCATCTTCTGGTTTTTATTTTCCCTCTGTCGACTTTTACGACACTCACGGGATGAGATGGGGTGGTAGATTCTCGTAATCCACCACCTATGCAGGAATTCGTCTAGTGACGTGTGAAACAGTGGTGTGCAAACATTACTGCCCTTCGAGAGGGCACTGAGAGTTAGTGTATTTGTTAGGCATAAGATACTTAAGACGTCTGATGTCTCAAGGTGACGGGCGCAGTGTGGCGCAATGTCCTAATTGACACAGTATATGCTAGTTGCAGACTGCACTTACTATCAGGTGAACGGTTTGAACGTTTCATCGTCTCGTCACTTTCTCCTATACAAAAGTAATTAACTGGAAAACAATATATCAGGAATTTTAAAGCTTACACCATACAGTCATACAAGCCATACAGTCACGCCTCTTTCTCATTGGGGTAGGCAGAGACCAAATCTTTCCACTTGTTACGATCCTGACACACATCTTATAGCAATGTACTTTTAAAAGAATAGCGTATATACTCGTATATAATACATCTTACGGTGATGACCTTCCAAGGAAGGAGCATAATATTGTCTGTCATATATTTCTTATTAATTTTGGTTTATTGACCTACAATAGTCTTCTCAGCTTTTGTCTCGGCTGTAATGTATATCAACTCCATTTTACACGATTACGCTCATCCTCCTCAGTAATATTGTTAGTGGATTGTCGATCTTGAACGTAGTAATAAACAGCAATAGATATACCAATACAATAATGGATACTTAAATGATTTTTTTTAGGTGAGGTGTAGGATGTAGGTCAATCTATAACTCGCACAGAAGGCTCGTAGATCCGCGTACATGATGACAGACGTCGATTCAGCGGCACAAATACGCCGACGAGTCTCCATTTCTCACAGCCTCGGCGGTCGTGTGCGCGATTGACGCGAATTAGCACACATATTGCCGCCAATGGCAACGGTATAGCGTATTTATAATTAAGTAAACGATTTGGTGTCCTATTAGATTCATGACTCACAGCAGTCTTGTCAACGTTTAACAGATAGTTAAGATTATTTTAACTTGTGACTGAGCGAGTTACTTATTGAGGCAAACAGAACTTTTAATTTGTCGTAGAAATAAATTACATTTTGAATTATTTTTTGTAACAGTTACACTAAGCAAGCAGGTTGTCGGTTCATTTACTAGATACCTCGTAGCTTTGACGCTGTTATCCTTATAGTCTGGCACATTTAATTTGTGATTCAGCCATTTGTCGGGGAGGATCGACATCCTCGCCCGAATTGATGGTGTGGCAGATGCTCTAAACGGCCGCCGCTTAATACAGTCCAATGCAGTGTGGCATTGGACTGTATTAAAAAAAAAAGCAAAGTAACAGCCTATTATAATGTTCCACTGCTGACACAGGTCCACTTTTATTTCTGAGAGGGTTTTTGAGCCTAAACGAGTCCACTACGTCACCAGTCTAAAAAATTAGCGGATTTCACGTATCCTCAAAATTACTTAATTCTTCTGACATGCAGGTTTCCTCACGTAATTTTATATCGCCGCTGAGCACGTGGTAAATAAGCAATTAAAATTGCAGAACATTTTCAGAGATGCCCGCAACGGGCATAGAAACCATGTCATCGTGCATACTATGAAATTTAAGGCAAACGCCCGACCCTGGAGTTACCACGGCCGAATAAATTGAATGGTAATTGGCGAAAACCGGATACTTAATTAATTACGGGTAACGAGGTATTCTTTTCTCTTCAGGAGTGACGCTCGTAGTAGGTGAGTCACTCTTGACTGAGTCTTCATTATTATTTCAAGAATCATGAAGATAAAAAATAGTAATAAGAATAAGGACTTATAATAATTATTGTTATATTCCCTTTGCAACTTATTACGACACCAAGAGCAAAGAGGTCGAGTGTTGGAGTATCACCACCGCCAGTAGAATTAAATATGATCAAAAATTTCTATGAATCTCCAGTACCAAGTCTTCAGTAAGTTGTTATTCGATTGATAGAATGTATGTCATTATTAAGGCCTAAACGGCCGTACAAAAATTGCCATAGCGGTCGGTATTTCACGACCACACGGCGGGGTATTGGTAAAGTTTTCAACTAGCAATAATCGCACCTCGGATTAACCTCATTGGTTACGATATTGCCTCTGCGCAAAGTTGCCGTTGATATCATTCAGTGAGCTACTAATGATTTTTCCGAGAGGTAAACGATACCGCGATGTAACTAGACTGTGGTGCCATCTAGCGTAAAATGTTCAAATTACTTTTGCTGAAAAGAAGGTCGGCGACTTCTTGAAAGGTTGAAACAGGATGTCTTTTTGTACATTGGGGTGAATACAATAGCTATAGACTCAACAATACAAAAACTGCTACTGATACAAATAGAACAATGGCATTTGAAATGATTTAACTGCAAGACTGAAGACAAAAAAGTATCCATGTTACCGAAAGATTCAAAAGTAAAGGTAAGCAAATGAATATCGTTCTTGTATTAGACATTAGTGACTTGATGCGTAGATCTATTTATTTCATAGTTAACAACATAAGACGAACTAGCCTACATTATTTATTATAACATTTTTAAATATTTAATTATACCATATGTATGTATATTTAAGTAAAATGAATACAATTTGTGAGTTTAAAAAGTCTATCTGCCTTTAAGAAAGGTTAACTAGAAAATTAAAGAACATACTGATATTGAATGCGGATGCATAAATCTA
Organism: Luehdorfia chinensis; assembly: GCA_019845155.1. Lineage (NCBI taxonomy): Eukaryota > Metazoa > Arthropoda > Insecta > Lepidoptera > Papilionidae > Luehdorfia > Luehdorfia chinensis. The sequence continues at coordinate 2,608,960 of JAHVAK010000612.1, forward strand.
GAAAACATTGCTAACGATACAAGATATCGTGATTCAGAATCGAGTAGCGTAACTAATTTACAAAATGGTTCTTTACCTGGCATAATATCCAAGAGAGCGCTTATAATGAAATGGGGCCTGCCGGAAATGATCAGGGAAACATACGGTGATGGTAATGCCTATTTACAACATGAAGTTGGATATCGTTGCATAATCCTAATGAGATCGTGCACTTAGATAGTCTTGTTTGCTAAGTTAACAACAATTTGTCGTGTGGTAGCGACGTAAGAAATTTTACCACCCCATCTCATATCCAGCCTCTTGTAAAAGTCGATTAATGAAAAAATGTGGTTGGCCAACACATGTATAACAATGCTAGAAAGCGAGCCGTGTGATATTACGATCGGCAAGCTTTTTGCTATATGTATTGGATAAGACTTTAGGAAATTCTTAAAAATACCGTTAAAGTTTAAAATTTAGGGATACTGATATGAAAGCAATTATTATGCGATGCCCACTAATCAATAGTCCGATCACTATGTCGCTTAAAGAATATCTGTTATCATTAAATTATGTTCCGATGTTGATACTTTGATAAGTACGATGGTCAGAGAAAGACAAAATGACCTCCTCCCGATGTTAGCCGTAAGATTGACAAAAAAACCCTATGAATGAAATATCCAATTCCAATAAAATACTATAATAAAATTCTTCCTTTAATATCTATCTAACCAGCAAAATGATGCATTTTCATTGAAATTTTTTTTATAACATATAACTGTTGACATTTATCCTTTTTAACCATTGATATACAAACACACTCGGTAGAAGTGTAATCTTCAAAAAAACTAGGACAGCATAAGACGAATGCTGAATATCAGGAGTAAATCATTTGTTTTATTTATTATAATTTTGTTACCAAGTGTAAAACTTATTTTACCTTTTATTCTACGTATATTAAATTACATATTATACAGATTAGAATTCGAAAATATAAACACACACACCGACACAATTAGCAGAACAAAAAAAAATAGTTTTTTTTCATAATATTTCATAAAAGACTTTAATTAAAAAATGGAACATAAGGTTTTCGTTTTTTTTATCTACAGAGATTATTAGGCCGATGAAATGCGAAGAAATAGTCATACCCTCAAATCTATTGTCGCCAGACTGCAGCAATAAATTTTTACGATTCATCACAGTATTCGACGGTACCGGTTGACTGATTCTCTAGTGAGGAGGAGGGGGCCAAGGCCGACAAAATGCACTTCGAGAAGAGATGACCGTTTTCTACAACTTCGAGCTCGCAGGAATACGCGGGGAATTGAGCTTGAAGTCGTGCGAGGTATGCGAGTGAGCGAGCGTACAGTTCGCAGAAGATTTGAAGAAGTGGGCATAGATTCGTATGTACCGGCCAAAGCTCCAATACTTGAGAGACACCATCGTACATCGGTTAAGTTTTGCACGCGAACATTGGATTTGGGGCATAAACCAATGGGGGCGGGTACTGCGGAAAATATGGTGGTATATGGGCGCGGCTCAGTTATGGTGTGGGGCGGGATAACTTTCGAAGCTCGTATGGAGTTAGTGAGAGAATATGACTGCAGCAGTCATATTCTCAATAAATATCCCTGATGTATGTTCTTTATAAAATGTTCCTGATGTACCTACATCAGGTATATTTAAGAAGAACAAGTTGTGCCATTTGCCCTTATAATGATTAAGGCTTTAATCTGATGCATGATAATGCTCGAGCTCACAATACTCGCTCAGTCAAAGCATATCTCTTTAGTTTCCATCATTCTGGGCGTGCTGTTAGCTGTAGTAATCTTCAATTTACAATATTGTTTGTGTTCCCACAAAATAGAGAAAAGTCTTTTTCAATAAAATTTCATCAGACTTGTAACGTTCCTCTTATTGTGCCGGTGTGTATGTAATAGGAAACACTGTATACTGTATTCACCTGCAAACTAAATCCTATACATGTACATGTTTGTCTCTTTTAAGTGTCGCTTTTTCGTTTCATCGAGTTTCAAATCACAACGATTCTAAGAAGTTTTTTCACTTCTAAAACCCAAGATATATAGTTCCCATACAAACATCATTGTGTGTGGTTGCGGCCTAAGAGAATCTACCGCCCCATACCATACTGTAAGTGTCGTAAGTCGACAGAGGGAAATTAAACTAGGCGATGGGCAGCAGCATCTTCCTGGAACATCTGAATAAATAAACTGCGGTTGCCCAACCCGTCCTGCCAAGCGTGGCAACTATGGCAAAATCCCTCGAATATGAGAGCTACAAAATTTTGTAGCTATCTATCGGGGGGGCCTTTGTTCAGCAGTAGGACCTTGTGATAGGCTGAAACGACGACGACGACAAAAATCACTTCAAAAAGCGATTCACTTCACAAATTCCGATTAAATAAACACAAATTAAATCTTCAAGCTCACGAATTTGACGAAAAAATATTTTTATCACTTATTTGCGAATGACTACTAAATAACAGTAAATTTTTCCATAATTTGACTATTTACTATTTTTGTATACTTATGCAATGTTTGCCTTGTATTTACTATATTTGTGGGAAACTGTTGATGCCTCAGTGGACTGGACACAGTGTGGTGGTCACACAGAAATGTTCTGGGAGACACAGCATTTGCTGTGGGCAGTTTGCAAAACTAGTCCCCTGTAGCACAGATATCTATCCTAGAGTTGCACTTACCAACAGGTGAACGTTTTGCTCGTTTCATCACTTTATCCAATAAAAGAAAATCAATCCCCTTTAGCACAGGTATCTATCCTACTGTGGAATTGGTGTTCTAAAAAACTTTGTCTAATGTTTACCGCTTGAGCGAAATAAATAAAATGAATAAAATTTACTGACACTGCTAGTTTATAAGACATTGTTACTTAAATAGGTTTATAAAATAACTTTGAATAGCAATTTACAATTCGTCATAGGAAATATGGTTACACAGAACGAGGTCGATACAGATTTATCGCAACTGAGAGTTATTAAGAATCACGGACCGCATAATCAATAGCCCATAATGCACCGGGTTCGAACCTTTCTCCAGTCGTGACACAGTGTGACCGTAGAGTGAAATGTGTATCGTAGACTGTACAATCATAGTTTATCTGTAATCTAGCATATTCTTATAATAACAGAAAATAGTACTTGAACTGTGTGGCTATATTCCTTATACAGATTTCTCATTTACCTGTTGCTAAAATTTCTCCAATACTATTATATCTTAATAAGCGTTTGAAATTGTTACTGTTAAATTAACATATCTATCATTAATTAGAAAGAGGTTTAAATTTTTAAAGCACATTTTGTTAAAATCGGGTTAACACTGAGTATCATGAATTCTTTAAAATAAGGAAATATATTTTTTGAAAACTGACCTCATTTTAATATTTGTCATATATTATAATTGTCATATATTGTAGTGCAAAAACCAACTATTTATGTTTTCGCACAAGTGTTCGCTTCGGTTGGGATTCGTACTACCAACCCGCGGCACTGTAGTCAGGTTACTTTGACCACTAGGCCACGCAGTCGTTATATTAATAATTTGTGTACCTACTTAGATGGATTCCTGCACAGGAATCCTACCATCAGTAAAATGTATTCAATTTGGCTGATAATATTTGCAATGATTAAATATTAAGTAAGTACTATTGTAAGAACAAGGAGAACTTAACAAAAGGTATTTTCATTAAAAGTTTACGCATTATGTTTATTACACTATCGGTTGGAATTGAGCACAGTGGGTTGGTCACACCCCGAGAATGAAATCACCATGCAACTATTATCACGACACTGTAACTTAATTAATCGTAATCACGAACCTGTATATAACATAACGAAAAATTATACAATTGATACAAACAATCACGTCTTATACCCATACAAGGGATAGGCAGAGACCACACCCGTAGCCCACTTTTGGCCCCCACGAGAAAACGAGATGTGACGGGTGGCGAACCGCCGTTTTGGTGCCAGTTAAAAAATTCTTACTTCCCATTGCTTTCCCACGAGCAGTATAGTGACAGCATTGGTATGGAATGGATATGGTATTATCTGCACGAATAAAGGCTGTCCGTACAATACCTTAGTCGTCTCTTACGACACCTCGGCAGGAAATAGGTAGGTGCTATTCTCCCACCACTTATCGGTGATTGATGTGGAAAAATAAATATACCCAATTTCCGGGAAAAGAGGATTTCCAAAAATTATGGCCAGCACTAAGATTTCTCCTGTAACCTGAGTGCGTTTTACGGACATAAATTTGGCATTTGAGTCCTGGATGTGCAGCGAAGAAGTCAGGTCACGCGGTCGTCAAATAGTAATGTATAATGATTAACAGCTAGTAAGTAAATTAAAATGGAATGACAGAGGACAATTGCGCAAAAATATTGAGTTAACACATTAACATTAAGTCATTGTGCACTGTTTGTTTATGCGATATTTTCAATTAATCTTTTTTTGAATAATAATTGAAATTGAAATTTGAATAAACTGCTTAAATAAAAAAGTTAAACAACTACTTCACGTTCGGTAATGGCTCGACTTTACGAACAGAGAACTCTGGCATTCATTTCAAAGATCTTATAATTAATGCCTTATATTATTATATATTAAAAATATTTAGTTAGTAATAGTTTTTATTGTTCCTTGAAAATTTACATTTTCAAACGAAACTAAACTTTCCGGATTTTTTCGCGTTTTATTTTACTACTATAACCCGACGTTTCGGGCGCTTTACAGCATCGGTGGTCACGCGAGGACTGTTGCAATAAAAATCCGTAATATATAGTTTTATTTAAATGTGTAATCGAATAGAATAGAATAATTTTATTCAACATAGATTATTTTACATAATACTTATTGAACGTCTTTTTTTTAAACTACACTGGTCCTCAAAAAATACCTCTGTCCTGGAAAGAACCCGAAAGAAACCCAGCGGGCAAGTTTCAAAAGTAATTTCTAAAATATTCGCATAAATATAATAAATCATTGTTTTGCACACTTGTTTAATTCAGGCCGTGTGGTGGCGGCTCGTTAAAAGAATACTACCACTCCATCTCATCCAATGGATCTCGTAAAAGGCGAATAAGGAATTAAACTGCACTGTGCACCCAACAGCCCATGGTGGCGATGGGCTCACCACCTATCACATCAAGTGCATTATATTGTTTTGGTGAAACGTGGATTGTGGCAGTCATCTGTTTTTGCAGTGAGTGCCCAGTCTCTGACTACCCCTTATGGGATACAGTCGTGATATTATGTATGTATGTTTAATTCAGGTCATTATACTCGTATGGAGTATACTCGCGTTAGTTAAATATAACAATCGTTTGCTTAAATTATTTTTATTTCGATCAGTGACGTAGCATCAAAAGCTCGACTAAAATCCTGAAAGCTCTAACGATATAGTGGCAGGAACAAAACGATTGATCCATTGTGTCACAAACACGTGCGGGCGTAGCAGCTGCGGTTGGGCAACGCGTCGGCTGGGCGTTTGGTGGAAGCGATAGGTTCAGGGCCCTCGAATGACCGATTGTTTAATGCATCTGTTTTGCATTTTTTTATACTTAATTAATAATTCATGTTTAATACTTAACAATGTGAAATACTGTAGGATAATATAATGAAAAAAAACCGAATAATATATACTCCCTTTTTGTTACTAGCTGAAAATAACTATCAAATTTCAAAAGTTGATCTTTGTCCAGGTCTGCTCAGCTTGGAGATTAAATAGTTAAATTACTGTATTGTTACTGTTTTATCATTAAGTTACGGTTTAGTCACCATAAGAACTACAAGGTATTGTCTGTACAATACAGCTGTCTGTACAGCCTTTATTAGTGCAGAATAAACCATAATATGCAATGCTGTCACTACACTGCTCGTGGGAATGCAATGGGGAGTAAGAATTTTTTGACTGGTACCAAAATGGCTCTTGCACTTTACGAAACTGATTATACAACAAGTTGTAGCTCAGTCGCGGTTTTAATCGCAGTCATAGATTATAAACAGTCACAATTAAACGACAATTTCTCTTAGTAGTAGACATTTAGACATTTTTTCTAAGCTGTAGTAGGTAGTTCATCAAAACTTTACAGAGACTGAAGTAAGAATTTTTAGGGGTTTACAATTGTATTAACATACCACATCCTTAATAACTAAGAGAAGGTTTTTACTAAGCAATTGGACGTTTATATGATGTTACACTTTTAGTCATATTAACTGAGACATTACTGTAGTGTCTCTAGAGTTTAAGCTCTACATGATCTATTATTGATTTATTCATGTGCTCAACGTGATTCATTAGCGTTTGGCACATTTCGACGTCATTAACAATGAATGTAATTTTAGTTTAAATTATAGAATTTGGAGAAAGCCGTTACGCGTTTTAAATTGAATGAGTAGTATCGATAACAAAAAATAATAGTAATGTACAATTACAGAGCAATGCGTAACCCTCTCAGAAATGAGAGGTGGCCTGTGCTCAGCAGTGGGACATTTCTAGGCTGTTATTTTACTATACTTTACAATACGTTAATAGTCTAAACAAAAATGATATAAAATGATGGTGGCACAATAAAACCCAAGGACTCGAGACCTAAGTAATAATTTTTATGTATAATCTGATCACTGTATCGTCTGCATTCCACTAAATATATGAATAAAATAAAGTATTTTAAGTCATGTATTAAAGACGCTGTAGCTTATAATATAATCCGTCAAAATCGAATGATCGAATCACACAAGGCCGCGCAAGATGCGTTCCTTCAACATTCAGTGAATCACGACTTGCAACATAACTTAATGTGAAGTAAGCTGAGGAAATCCACACAATAAATCCGCGAGGTTGAATAACAAAAATTGTATTAAACTTTATACGAGGTTAAAGATAGAATGCTTTTTTACTAACTATTACTGTTTCGATTACAATTGATGTCGCGTCGTGTATTCTATAACAATAAATACCGTTAAATATTTTTATATTTTAGATTTAATTATATTAAGTTTTTACCAAAGCATTTAAACAAATTACTTAGCTGAATGAAAATAGCATGACCATACAAATGTATATAATAGCAATGCGTTTCCAATATTATTCACACGGGGTTCAAGACCTGCATCCCAATGTATTCCAATACATTTTAATTGAATTGCACCATACCTCATTTGTCAAGCTAGTACAGCATTTGAATACGCTCTTACCTGTAACAAGAGAAATAAATTATTGTTATGAGCTCAGCTGTCAAAAATAAACGCACTGGAAAGTACAAAGCAAAAGTTTTGTGTCGGCACAAGAGTTCAAGAAACTCCACTATAACATAATTGTAAAATACACACTACATACCACATCAGCAATATTTTAAATTCCATTGCCGATTAGCTTCTGTTCATAAATATAATTTTCACGGTAGAAAGGTAATGTATGACTTGCACTGAGTTAATGAACGGTAATATGTTGAGGAACAGAGCTCGCGCTAATCCAGGTGCAGTGGTATTCGTTCCCCAAACAATAGTGCAATATGCTCGAGTAAAAACAGAACTTCAACTTAAACAGTACTGCTTTGTTTAGTTGGGAGCGATGTGTTTGCGTTTCGTTATTGAAACATTTATGTAAAAGTGATACTTCAGAATATTAGGTCTGGTACCACTTGCACAATATGATTATTAAAATAACAATTGAAACTAAACAATGCAGTGTTTGCTATATTGTTTAGGCTTCTGCTTGCAATAAGTCATATAGTTTTGTCTAAAAATTACAATCAAGAATCAAACGTAAGCATTTAACAAACATTAATTTTCATTCACATGAAAAAGAAACAATTCACAGCAGGATTTCTAACTTTTGTTGACGTGTAAAAGATTTTGCCATCTCATGCCGTGGGTCGACTAAGGCGACTAAGGCGACTAAGGCGAATACCAGAAATCTCCAGTTTTCGACAAATGGCAACCATCACACATCTGGTAGGATTAAATTATCTAGACTGGTGACTGCATTCGTCAATCCGTCTGCTAAATCGGATTGACATACTTGGGAGAAACCTACTAGAATGATAAAGATCATGGATAGTGGTGATGATGACGATTACGCCTTTTACTCATAGATAAATACTATTAATATGCGATTGACCCACTTCGGATTATAAATTTTAGTTATAATTGAGTCTAAAAGTAGGAAGTCGGTATCTGACTTTCTCATTGTGGTAATCAGACATTTCATATTAAGTGTTTTTGTTTTTTTTTTAACAGCCACACAATCTCTCAATATTCATATAACGTATAAGGCGATTGTAATTACAAAAGTAATTTGAAACATTCGACATTCCTATTGGCACGAATAAAAAAATGCAGTCAAATGTGAGAAGGACTCGGTTCCTGAGGGTTCCGTATCGTTATATGATATTATTGTCAGTATAGATAAGATTTTCTAAAAATATGTAGATACTAGCTGTCGCCCGCGACTACGTCCGCGTTGATATAGGTTTTTTAAATATCCCGTGGGAACTATTAGATTTTCCGAAATTAAAAGTATCCTATGTCCGTCTCCAGAATGCAAGCTATGTCTGTGCTAAATTGCGTCAAGATCGGTTGAGCAGTTGAACCGTAAAGAGGTAACAAAAAGACAGAGGGACAGAGAGAGAAAAAAAAGAATCAGACATAACATTTTTTTTTAAATTAAAAAAAATATTTTTTTTTTACAAAACTGGAATTATTATTTGATACTAATCTCACATTTTACTACTACTAAGCTCAGGGGCTAGGCGCTCGCTTTAAATTTCATAGTACGCGAGTGACCTGGGTTCGATTCCCGGTGCCGGCACCACTAAAATTGTTAATTGCAATTTTAAGTGCTGATTTACCACGTGCTCGGCGGTGAAGGAAAACATCGTGAGGAAACCTGCATGTCTGAGGAATAAAAAATATTTCGAAGATATGTGAAGTCCGCCAACCCGCATTGGAGCAGCGTGGCGGATTCTTCCTAGCTCCAAAACCCTCTCAGAAATGAGAGGAGGCCTGTGCTCAGTAGTGGGACATTTATAGGCTGAAACTTTACTTTTTTTTTTTTTACTAATTTTAACTTGATAACTCTGGCAATTCTTGACGAGAAGGGTCTTCACAGAGAGGCAGTCGTTTGTCTGTCCCATATTGAACGGAACCCTAAAAATATCAGACAAAATAATATTTGCGTCAAAACATCCATCTATCATCCGACAAATAGCAAATGATCATATCGAACGTATGATAAATAGTAAGAATGATGACAGAATAATAGTAATCGAGTAAAGACAGTGCGGCGCAGTAATACAAAATAACGTGATTGTACGTAAGAGGTTATGCAACAACCGATAATTGTACGGGATCATGTTAGCAGTTTGGCAGACTGCAGGGTGGATGGAAAAAATGTTAGTGTTTTAAAACCTTTGACACTGTGGCTATGAAACGATTGGTAGCTACAATTCTTTTTAGGTGGTTTTATGGTGACATTTTAAATGCGATAGGCTTTGTTGGCGCAGTGGACTTTTGCTCTATATTTTTACGGCCTTCAGAAAGTTCTTTGCGTATGTAAAATTTAAATCTGAAGATAATAACAGAATATCTTGTGACTTAATGAGTTTAATGTACTTTTAATGTATTTGTATTTCATACGGTCAGTCCGATCCGCCTGCGAAGCGCAGTGATTTAGACAAACTCTACCTACCTCAAGATAGGCCTTATCCTGCTGTGGGCAGTTTACGAGTTGATAATAACTTTAATAACACACTAAGTATTAACTGCCTGTAACAAACCTTTACCGTTACGAAATACATTATCTTTCTTAAGTCAAGTATATTATAATTTTTAAATAGAAGCGCAGTGCCTAAGCGAGATAGAGCTACATCAGTGTAACCTTGAATCTGCGCGCTCGAAGAGAAACAGCAACTTGCTTACAAAATTGTACGCTGTGATTTCAACTTTTTGAACAAAGAAACTGATGATAATTATAGTATACGTAACACTAGTATTAAAATGTATTTAAGTTAGCGATCGCAGGGATGCTAAGAGTTAAAATAAATAATACGTGAATTCGAAGATGGAATGTCCTCATGATGATAGTGGTACTTGAACAAACGTATGCTGATCTAAAACACAATCATACATTACGTGTTAAGGGTACATTACTGTTAGAGTACAGTTTTAGTTATAATATACATACCCATATTAATCTACGTTTGTAATCAAAATTAGTCGGAAAACTGGTGCTATGAATTTTTTCTCTTTTTATTGATTTCCGTATGGCACCACAATGCGCCCGTCACCTTGAGACATCAGTTTTTAAGTCTCAGTGAAGTACGCTAGCTCTCAGTGCCGAAAAAGTGCCCTTCAAACCGAAACACAGTAATGTTTGCACACTACTGCTTCACGGCAGAATAACTGGCGCTTGGGTGGTACCTAACTAGACGAACAACACACTATAATTTGTAAATTTGTTAATTCAACAACGCAGAATGTTGTTATATATTTTTTTTTAATATTATTTGAAAATACACCAAGGCACCTTTGACGAAAATGTTAATTATGAACGGATTTTTTAATTTATCTTTTGAAGCAAATCGAATATTTCTATCGTCAAGTCAGGTATAACTCTAGTTAGGAACAAATAATGTTGCACCACTGACAACCCTATCATTACGGAATATTTGTACATACCTTGAACGTCCGTTTTGAAGAACAATGCCGCGATACATATTTATGACAGCAATTTAGTTCTGTTGAGACGGCGATAATTGACACACTGAGGATTTCTCATCCTCACGAAATGAACTTAATGTTCAAAAGATAAGTCAGTCTATAGTTAGTGATACCTGCACATCGTTGAAGATAGTGATAATTGGCAGAACAATAGAAAATTTCAAATGCTTGATTATTCTACGCCAATGTGTCTTAGCTGTATTTAAATATTTAAATTCTTTTTTAAGTCACGACTTTGTTTAATGAGGTACTAACATATATTTGCATCATAGTGGAATATTCTGTGTTTAAGTATCAATGGCATCCAAGTGCCTGGCAGTTCCAGTTAAAAACTTGTTTCAGTTACTTTTAGAACTTATTCCTAGTTGAAGCCCAGGCAAAACTTGCTACCTACCGTTTCACACATTGAAAATTAGATTGTACAATTACTATTTTTTTTACACTTTTTTTAATTACTTTATATTTTTCAATTGAACTTTCCATTGGAAGGTTCTAGGTACCGGAATAGGCACATTGTAATTACACAAGTTTTAGTTCATTCCAACCGAAACATAGTGGTGTTTGCACATCACTACTTGATAGCAGAATAAATGGCACTGCGGTGGTATTTTTTATTATATGCCTAGTTGCGATAAAAAGAACAATTCATCAAACGTTTAACAAACACTATCAATAAAAAAGAAGTTATTACTATAAAGTAGAACATAAAGGCAGTTAAAGTAGGAGCAATCAAAGAGGTCACAGCAATAGAATTAGCAACGGAACACCGCAATGAAACATCCCAGATTCGGGCCATTAACATTTCGTATACAAGACGGGTTGTTCACCTCTTCTGAAAGTAAAATTACATCCAATCAGCTTCCACCCACGCCATTTACTAATGCGTTTACGATCTTTCCGAACGGACGGAATAGTAGCGTCCCACGTGTGGGTTGAATACGTATACTAGTTCATCAGCCTCGGCGATCAAAGGGTTTTCAGTTCTTGAATTGACGTGCACTATTGATACATGATCAATGATTGTGTGACGAAACAATGTAACAATATAGTTAATATATAATTTGGCTGCGCCGCTTTTCAGTTAATGTGTCAGGTATAGAGTGTAGTGGAGACGATTCAAAATATTTTTATGCGGCTGTTATTTACTATGATAGAGAAATTTGATTCACTGCTTCGTATATTTTTCCAACGGAAATTCTGTTTGAAAAATGATTAAAGTCGTTGACGAAAATATAATTAAACGAATTAGTTTCATAAACAAGAGTAACGTATTTGTTTGAGAGTAGTTTTCGATGTTCCGCCGTCTATTTTTAAGAAGTTAAGCAAAAAAATATTTTATTGCTTAACCTCTTTTTTTTTTGATACAAGTTGTTGTTGGATGTTTCGTAATATTATAAAAACAAATGTCAACTATTGGCCTATGACAAGCGATTTAATAATAATCAATTAAGCAAATTTAAATAGGATCTCGATAAAATAATATTAAATTGAAATTCAACCAACTTAGTGATTTATTCTGTGGTATTTTGACTAAACCCTCTAAAGATATATTTGTGTACGTTTGAAATAGAATGTTCATTTATGTATGTTTGATTAGACGGCTACAGATGAATTTCTTCAACCAGATATTATATGAAGGAAATGATGTTCTAGACTTAACAGTAGCGTCAATTTCAGAGATTTAGCATTTCCTTAGTCGAGTGGGCGAAGTCATGGATCTTAATCACGCAGTTACCTACGAAGGAGAAGACAAATTGAGCCATTTTGCTGGCTACGGAAGTCTGGCACAAGTTAGCGAGCCTCATGACAGTGTAATTGCGATACGTAATCTGCATATTGATAAGCGAAATGAAATGCTTAATAGGTTTATTTATGAGGTAAGCACAGTTCCGGAAAATTATGCAGTCATTTTCAGTTCTAAACGAGTGCACAAATTTACTACTGTTAAATGTCAAAAACTTACACTTAGAAAGTTTTTGACGAGAGGATTTATATTTTTCAGGCACTTGTCGCTAGTCGCTGTTGTGTGTAATTTACATAGATACACAATGTTGATCGTTGGGTAAGAATATATATAAAAAAATCTGCAAATAGCTGACATTTACAGTGCGTTTAACACGGGTGTGTTAATCGCACTGTAAATGTAGAAAATGTAAAGTAAATGTACTATAATATACTGTAAATAGCGGTGTATACTTTAGGTATAATAATTAAAAAAGAGCAAGTAGCAAAAATATAAATTGTTGTAGGCTAAAAATTACAACACTATTTCAGCATTTTGTTACTTAAGTTCTTAAAACTTGTTATACGTCTTTGGAGGAAACCATTTAAGGCCAAAAACACGTTTTACTTTTCTTTTTGTTGCCAATAGTGAGTTCTAATATAATTTTTTGATGCTGATGGGTAAAATACAAAATATATTATCTATTTTTCATTGCAGTAGAAAGGCATTTAGACATTGGAAAGAATATACTTTACATGCTTCAAAGATATTTAGATTGCATATATTATGTTAGATAGTTTATATTAATTTTTTAGAAAGATTGTGATCCTGATAGTTTGTACACACTCACGGCGTTTAAAGATTTTGAAAAGGCGGATCAAAACAAAATTAATATTATGATATTAAGCTACGATGCCAGCAGATCGTTCACCTGATGGTAAATGCCACACCTACATATACACTTACAGAACTTTGAATTGTAAGATCTACTACCACTACCACTAGTAAACACTATCGCTTAACCTTTACCAGAGAAGGCGTGTAAGGAATCAATTATTTATTGTAAGGACTGAAACGTCGCTTTTTTTAAAACGAAACAGTTAAAAAAAACCGACGTATCAATCTACCATATTAGAAAATATTAAATTAAGAGCCATAAAATTAAAATGATTACATTTTAACCAGATAACTATTAATAATTATTATGTAAATTTAATTATTACTCCAGTAGATGTTTCACCTCTGATTTTGTGATTCCTTCGGCCGGATACTGTGACGTCACCTGTTGTAATTCACAATTTTTGAAAAACTAACAAAACGTCTTAGAGTGTGACTTCACTTCAATACACAATTTCGAAAGAGTCCGTTGATATTGCAATAACTTAGTTGGTTTCTTTGTACTGAATATAAAAAAGCTACTAAAGCAATATATACGGCACAGACTGTATAACAACTCCGTTAGTCCTCTGTTCATAAATTAAGAATTAACACTAGCTCGCGTTTGATTCATACAGGAAACAAGTAATAACCTTGAAGGATGTTTATAGCAATTAAAGCATTTAATAGCCGCTCGCTCTTGGAATGTGTTCAAATATACATTTTGAAAGTCAAAAGGAGATTATTAAATGGCTTATTTTTAAAATTGAAACGGTTTGTAAATCGTTTGGCTGAAGTAAGTGCCACGTCATAACACTTGCAGTGTCACAAAAAACTTTGGAATCGCAACTTCCCGTGTGACACTATAGTGCGCTCGTCACCCCAAAACATAAGTCCTTAAGTCTCATATGCCGAGTAATTGGAACCGCTGAAGTGGCCTTCAAACCGGAACAAACTAATGCTTCTGTAATACCTCATGGCAAGTGACTGGTAAGTTTAACAGAAACAACACAAGATTTTGCAGTCTGTGATCAGTAATGTTTCAAAACGAGTTTTTTAAAGTACCGATTGCGTGAATTAGACAATCTATGATTCAGTTACACAAGCATTATTTAGCATATTAAGACGAAATCACCGAAACAAAGTGAGATCACTGACGAGGCATGACTCATCGCAGTCTGTTAATTTCGCGACCATATTTCTGGTGCTCGTTTCAAACGTCATTGGCCTATATAAAGTGAATATTAATTTACAAAACAAGACGCGGGTAATAACAGCGCGCAAGTCGATTTGAATAACTGGTCGTCGGGCGCGCATTGATTGCAACTGTTTGATTTCAGTTAATTAGAAACTCAACGGTTGTAAAGAATTGAATAAGTGCATAGAAAGTCTTTTACTGTTTTGGACCGGGCAACTTTCTGCTTTGAGTAATGGTGCAATTACAATGTTGATATAATGCCCATTCACGTAGCTATAACCTTTATTGCATTAGCATTTCCCTTTAGGCACAACGACAGCGCGGTCCGATTATCGCAAATAGTCCGAGATACAAAATGTTCGATGTATTAAGTATACTGTGTCATTTATCGCCGTCAACTTCTTCACCATCATTCCGGACGTATGACAAATGCAGTAACATGATGAAAATTACACGGGCCTATATCTTTAGATAAAAGATAAGTTTCTCAACACGTTAAGCCCGTAAGTAAGCAGTTAGGCTACATAATGCAAAAAACTTTTTTCAAATAAAATTAGTATTTCCTGAGGTTATAGCGTTCAAACTTACAGTCTCAGCTTTATTAGAGTACTAGCTGTGTCCCGCGTTTTCGCCCGCGTACAATAAGCCGACCACATGACTGCGCTGTACGGCATGGTACCTTATGACCTGAACATTCACAGATCGTCCCTTCTCAGTAAAGTAAGGTTCTAAGCGTGCAGCATCTTAAGGTCATAGCTATCAATTTTATATCCTAGAGCGTTCCTCAATAAACGGGCTATCTGATGGAATAATAGTTTTTCAAATCAGATTAGGTATTTCTTGAGATTAGCGCGTTGAAACATACAAAACCTCCGGCTTTTTAGTAGTAAGATAGTAATATATGAGATATGTAAAATATATATAGGAATATTTAATTATTTTACAATCCCACGATTTGGTTGGTGGATTAAATCTGTAGTTTTCCAGATAATAGTGTTCTAGGCCAGAATATGAAGGCGGTTTTACGTGAAGTTTCTTATTGGATTCCGTTTAAAATTTTCAATAGTGAAACAACCAAATACAGTGAAAAAACAAATTTTCAATAGTGGGCTAAATCACATATATTGTCATAGCTTTTTGGCTCGTACCAAACTGGCCGGGACATAGTTCTCCAACCGTCATGTCTCGTTTCCTGTGGGGGCGAAAAGTGGGCTACGCGTGTGGCCTCTGCCTACCGCTTATATGGGAAAAAGGCGTGACTGTATGTCTTAGCTTAACTTTCTCAATTGATATGGATAATATGCAGATTTGGAGTTCGGATGTAAACGAACTGTACAGTAAACACATTAAGCTTTTAAAACACCTTTACAATTTAGCTGATACTATGAAAAATGTTATTTATTTATAGTAAACGCAATACTCTGGCGCCAAATTAGGAGCACATCGTATTCAAAGAATGTAACCTACACCAACAAATGTTTACACATACTTTGTAACATGAGAGTAGTGAGACATACGGACGGCCGTGCGAGACTATAACGGTCCGGCCACGTGCTCCCGATAGTGAGAATATTGCATCCGTTAACAAAACTGCCGACATACTACCGTCTATTAGTATTCTAGTCTAGGTACGTTATCTACGTAAGAAACTTATTTGCAATTACGTCTCGTTAAGTCATTGCTGTATTGTATCTTAATATCGCAATAAATAATTAATTCATTCAAATGTATTTCGCTTTGGGAATTGTATGTCACTTTGGGAGTATAGGTTGACGTGAAATTATGGGTTTGTCTTATTGAACACATACTAAATATATTATTAAAGAACTGTTTATATGCGTTATAAATTGGAAATACATTATTAAAAGTAAGTTACGAGGATTTTATAAAAGCACCTCAATGAAAACTATTTTTTTTTTTTGGATATAGTGGGCAAGTGCAACGTCTGCCCATAACAAATGCTGTATCACCCAGAACACTCCTGAGCCACGCGCCTGTCACCTTGAGGTGCACCGTCCTCTAGGATTTCTCCTTTAAAGTGGGTTTACACTCAGACCAGCAATAACTATCTGTGGTCCATAGAAATATTTGTTCCGTGTGGAATTCTAACCCGCTACTCGTAACACAGAACCCCATCGTTAAGTTATAATCAAAAAAAATATCTGGAAAATCGTTTATTATCAAATAATAGATGATAACAAAGCAGTACGAAAATGTATGCCTCATTTAACAATTCCTTATTTATTTGTCTTTCTTCCGAAATAAAGTCTATATTGGTTGGTTAAATGCAATCAAACAAAAACAGTTTGATTACGTAAGTTGTAACATAACACTAGATGATGTCACGATAAAAACTAATGATATCTATGACGGGTATCATGATGATAATGCCGAAGCGAAAGACAAACATATTTTTTAGTATCGTACGTAATTTGATTAGAGTTTGATTTGAGGAATAGCGGCGACGGGATATTGTCGTGCCAGATAAATATTGACGAACGGTCAACAAACCCTTACCGCGCGTGGACAGAGCTTCTTTATCTACCGAGAGAAATGAAGGCCAAATGAATATCTTTGAGAAATTGTCGTATAGAATGCCAGTATAGAATGTCTATATATAAACGGAAAGGTCTTAGTCGTTTTGCTGATGGATCTTTCCATTACTTTGAGGACAGCCCGTTGCATTACGTAAAGGTTAACGACACATTGTGAAGACCAGCTAGAGTTCGATGAGAATACAAAACTACAAAACGTGATAACTTTTAAACATGGTGGAAGGCCAACGATAAATATTTTAGAGAGTTTAATTTATTTGTTTGTATAATATTTTGTGTTATACACATACAATATGTTGTGTGTTGTATAATAATGTTTTCAGTATCCAGTAATGTCAGCTTAATAGACGGGAGGCAGTATTTTATTTTACTTGAAAAAACGAAGCCCCATACTGCGATTTCTCCTGTACCGTGATTGCCTTTGACAGGCAAACATTTCACATGCACAACACAACCATAACTGAAAATCAACAATTTATGTTTTTGTACAAAAGTAAGTCGGCTGGGATTCGAACCCAGGACCCACACCGTTGAAGTCACGATTTTCTGTCCACTAGTCTACGCGGTCGTTATATACGTCGCTTATGTATATAATATTTAAAAATAATGCAATATGATATAAATATTTTCTATTAAAATAACCCAATAAAATAATGTTTCATAATAGAAAAATTAAAGTGATATTGCCTCATTTTGACTAAATCGTTGACCCCAAATTGCCAATAAATATTAATCCATGATTTAAATGTTCAGATCCGATTAAGTATCTCACGAGTGATAAACTTAAAGTAACATAAATCGATTCTTTCCATTAAAATAATCACGAGTAGAAATTACGACATTCTTACTGATATATCAGATGCAAGTTTGTTACTCTGTCTGCCTGTCTTTTTGTTACCTTTCACGGCTAAACCGCTAAACCGATCTCGACGATTTGGCACAGAGAGTATGCATCCTGGAGACGAACATAAGATTTTTGACTTAAGAAGACATTTGATTTTTTATTGCCAATAAATATTAATCCATGATTTAAATGTTCAGATCCGATTAAGTATCTCACGAGTGATAAACTGAAAGTAACATAAATCGATTCTTTCCATTAAAATAATCACGAGTAGAAATTACGATATTCTTACTGATATATCAGATGCAAGTTTGTTACTCTGTCTGCCTGTCTTTTTGTTACCTTTCACGGCTAAACCGCTAAACCGATCTCGACGATTTGGCACAGAGAGTATGCATCCTGGAGACGAACATAAGATTTTTGACTTAAGAAGACATTTGATTTTTTAACCCGAAAAGTCAATGAGATCCCACGGGATTTTTAAGCCTAAATCCACGCAGATAAACTTCGCGGACATCAGCTACTACTACTTTTGCACATCACTGACATTGAAACTTTATTGTATTCTATATTATCTCATATAGAACTTACGAGTATTATGACATGCTTCTCGAAAACGTTAAGCTATTGTATAATACTTTGAACAAAAGCATAACCAGTCAATTATTTCTTCGATACCATAACAGATAAAAATAATTTCTGGTATACAGAAAAATCTTTCTACATTTTTATTGCCTTCTCTTGCATATTGTCTTTGCCTCATATAACCTCTTAAATTTACGTGTGACAAGTGATGAACGAAAAATTAATAGACAGTGTTTATGGTAATGAGGCGTTTAAGACGCCTCATTACCGTAAACATCGACTACACTCTGTCTAATTTAATAAACATCGACTGTGTGCTCGTGGTGACCATTAGTTGAAATTAACTATCACTAGAGTAGGTGGAAAAAGGAAAGCGTCGTTATTTGATCGAAGCTAGAGAAAAGAAAATCCGAGCCGAAGAAATCACTGTCAGAAGGTCAAAAAGGCAGTTTAAAGAAATAGATGATCAAATCACAGGTCGAACACAATTTAAAGAGTGAAATTTAATTTTATGAATGATATGCTTCGTGAGAAAACACGTTCCGGTATTTATGGATAAAGAAACTTCTTCCAGTTAAATATCTACACCTACAAAACAAATATAAGTAAACGATCGGACTGAATAATCATTTTGGTTTCATGATGAATATGAAAGTATCTTTTAATTCTTTCAAAAACACTACGAACTCTAAGGAACTACTCCTTTAAAGTAAAGTTTTGATATAAATGTCATAATGGATTGGAAAGGGATTCAGGAATTGCTAAATCATTTTAGTTAGTATTTAAATTCTAAAATATGTAGAATTTCTAAACCATAAGAACGCTTTAAAAGATAGACATGTTTTACACGTGAAAATATTTCATATTCTAAATGATTTATGTTCAATTATGTTTAAGTCGTAAATTGGTCAGACATTTTGAATAGTTATATTAAAATGAACTTTAATGGTTGTGGAATGAACGGGCGTCAAATGTCTAACATTGAAAACATTTAATGATTCGTAATAGAATATACAAACACGACACTATACGGTCAATTTATTATTCTAAGGGTTATAAAATTGATTATAGTTGCCATATCATTAAATTTTCGAATGAGCTCGGAATGAAGTATCGATGTCACGCGCAAATCGATTTATGTTTCACGTTGCCCGGAAACATTAAGATGTGGACTTCGTATCTTGCCAGAAGATTTCTAATATACTTCTGGATTAAGTAATCCAAATACGCCCTTAGTGTGTTTCACTTCCTTAAAACAGCAAAATAAATTATGAACAGAAAACAGCGTAGTCTGGATTAGGTAATCTATAATATATTTAAAAATGAGCCCTGTAATTACAATCGTTTATTACCGAGGTGGATTCCTGCTTAGGAATTCTACTACTATTGATTTACTTTCTAAATTTTTTATCGAGTAGTTTTTTCCCACGATTACTTTGAATTCAAATTAGAAATAGAAATTTATTCAGAAAAGGAATTTGAAGAATCTACAATATGCCAACCCCCACACTAGGCGTAGCCTATCCTATGGGGGAAGATCTGAGTTTTTAAATTGAGTTATTAGATACGATTCAAACAAAAAAGAGATATTTATTTATTGCTTCCACACCAAATATAGGTAGATTTATAATGAAACAGAAATATCTTATGCCTTTCCCTTCACTATTTATGTATAAATGATCAACAGTGGACTTGTGACGAGATGTAACGATGATGATGATAGGAATATTAAATCACGAGAAATAAACAACCTAAGATGACAGCGTTACACAATAAAAACAAAAATTACTATGATCTGAAACCGCATTTTAATCGACTTCAAAATACGAAGGGGTTCTCAATTCGTCTGTATACATATTTTTTATGTATGTTCGGGTGTAACTACTTTCTTTATGAACTGATTTTAATGATGGTGATTCCATATACTTTTAGACAAGTTCCGATGATCCCCAGATCGATTGATGAGAAAATCATGAAACTCTGTTAGAAGCTACTGCGTTGAAATGGGTTATTTGATTAAATAATTATAAAGTTATCAGTTTATAAATGAGACAGGTAATTCAAACCTAGGTGCATTATGATATCAACTAGATTAGTTCGAGTTGGTTTTTTAGAACGCAGGGGACTGAGACAAGATAAACTACATGTTAAGTCAAATATGATGCTGATGTAATCCTGGTCTATTTTCGACCACGGCGATCGAATACTGTAGGAAATTAACAACTGCGCAGGAGATACTATAGTGCTACATGTGTACGCGCAGACACAGGGGCACTCGCTGCTCCCAGCCTACCCGTGTCCGATGTAACGCTCATGCGAAAAGTAGGAGGTAGGCTTGGATGTAGTGTCAACAAAGTGTAGTGTACTGTATAATGTTTACTTGTCTTTTTCTTTTCTTAAAAAGAAAACGATACCCACACTAGAATTTCTCCAGTATCGAGATTGCATTTTACAGACTTTAAGTCTGTTAAGTCTGACTTATTAAGATTCGACCCCAGGACCAGTCTTTGACCACTAGGCCCGGCGGTCGACAGTAATAACTAAGTAAGAAAATATTTAACATTGATTAAAGATGAAACAGATAACCGAATGCTGCAGGACTCGCGGCGTAAAAGTCTCTAACAACTAGTCCACGCGGTCGAGTATTTACGTCATGTACAAAGTACAAATTTAATAAAGTGCTTCTGATTCGAAATCTACTTTGATGCGGTTTTGATTGGCGTGTAGGGAGTTTAATTGATATGGTTTTAGTATATAAAATATTTCAATTTCCGCTAAGGTATGTTTAAGTTTAACTGTCGATAGTAGTACACTAACGAGCGTGTTTCTCTGGAATAACGACAAGCAAGCGGAGCCGCAGGCAATAATTAGTTGAGGTCATAAAATGGCTAAGGAAACCATAAAAAGAAACTGACTGTTAAAGCGGCGTAAGCAAGCATGTTGTTTGACTTCACAGGTCCAATACATCTTTTTTACATCGCAGATACGTAGGTTTGCACACGATGATTTCTTTTCCCGCCAAGCACGTGGTAAGCCAGCACTTAAAATTGGCGTTAACAAAGAAAGTGGTAAAGTTTGAATTGATTTGATGGTAGAAAGCGCCATCTGCTGGCAATATATTCAACTAACATGCACGACAGCTGTCAGTTGGAGTGGTTTATATTATACAAAGACGGTAGATGGCGGCATCTGTTGATGATCGCGATACTGTGCGAAATATTCGCACGGGTTAGCTAGTTTTGTTTATTATTATAATTCAACATTGAAAATGCATTTATTTAGAAAAACAATAATTTCAGTTTTTTTATTTAAGCTACAAAATACCGTCCCGTGCCACTACATTTGCAACTTAACCATAGAAATGAAATAAAAAAAAATAAGAAAGAAGTTCTTTGATTGAACGTATGGACCCTGAAATTTCCTTTAAGATTTTAGAAGTAAAACTTTACTGAACTAAAGATTCAAATACCTTATTGTTTTATTAATTGTAAAGCAACATCCTATTAATGATGAGATTTCAACCCCCCATTTCTGAGAGTTCAACGTCCACATTTTTGAGTGGGCTTTGAGGCCTGAAGCAGAAGGCCAAAGATAGGTTGAATTTTTAATATATAATTCACATTATATACAATAATGCATGAACTAAATATTTCGACCGCGAGAGAAATTAACAAGACTGGAATTGCCCTGGCCTGGCACTGTAAAAAAAATAAGCAGCAGCTTAAGCTCGTTGACAGTCAGTGGCTGGAAATAAGATCACGACGCGCCCATAAAGATATGCTTAAATCGCAGCACGATTGAGCACGGAACGACTTTTTTTCAAACTTACCACCTAAATATATTTAGTTCAAAGAGTACTGGCATTTATATGTATTAACATTACTAATATTACTATTAACCAATATAACTAAGCTTAAAAACTTGTGCTACGAGACGGTTTACGACAATAGTCGAATGGTGGGCTCGATCTTGCGATATCATATTTAGCAAATTATATCATCTGTACATTTTTCTGTACATTATACATTATTCTATTAACTTTCTTGTGCGTCTCTTACACACGAATATTTGAAAATGTTTGGGTGATACTCTTCTCAATAACCCAGTTATATTTATGGTGATTATTTAAATAATTCATCGTGGTAGGTAAGAGGCCTTAAATTTCATAGTACGCGAGTGAACTGGGTTCCGAGCTAGCACCACTAAAATGGTTAATTGCAATTTTACGTGCTGATGATTTAGCAAACGCAAAAGCGTTATTTGAAAATGGATTAGAAACTAGCTGTGCTCCGTCATACGGGATGGTCCGCCACACAATTCGGTCCTTCTCGGTAATGTTCGGTTCTCAGCGTGCGGCTCCTAAGACTATAGCGTAGAGTATTATATAGTCAGATCAAATATCTATTTTTGTATAATTTTTGCATTAGCCCTTTTATTGAAGAAGGTTCTACAGCAACCTTCTTCAATAAAATGGCTAATGCAAAAACGATTTTTCTTGAGATTAGCGCGTTCAACTATAGAAACTCTCCAGCTTTATTATAATAGTAAGATAAAGCATGAAAGTATAATATATATTGCATGAACCGCGTGGGGTAATAGTGCGTAGCTTCTCTCTGCATTAGGTTTTGGGTCAAAGACAACAGTTAACACGAACACGCCATAAGAATATTATACTTTAGCGACTCCAGTATTTTGAAGGAACCGATGTCGTTAGATCAATATCAGCTAAGAAGTACAAAGGAATTAAATAATTTTG
Organism: Luehdorfia chinensis; assembly: GCA_019845155.1. Classification (NCBI taxonomy): domain Eukaryota; kingdom Metazoa; phylum Arthropoda; class Insecta; order Lepidoptera; family Papilionidae; genus Luehdorfia; species Luehdorfia chinensis. The sequence goes on from JAHVAK010000612.1 coordinate 2,632,241, forward strand.
GAGTGCATACAATACAGACTGAACGTAGTTTTTCAGCGCTGTAAAATACATAATTCATATTTATCAGCTCTTATGTTATCGAACAGGATCTAGACCGAGTGCACAAGTAATAAACATAGCCAATTTGTACCCTGTTTAGCACCGTTACAAATTGGTCCGAACGCTGTAAGCCGCGTTCGTACATACATATGACTGTGCCTGTTCTTGCTAATCATGCCTTCCTGGTATTCAGTTAGTCGATGCGTATGTTTCCGATGTTCCCTTGTTTCGCTTAACAACGCGTTGTAAAACACGAGTATTTGTATATTTGCTGCTATTACTGTTAGTTAACGTTTGCAACGCTAAGATAATATGATATAAAAGCAAAAATTCATTTCTTGTTTATTAATTAATTTACTCAATTTACCAAATGAGTTATCTCAGATAAAAAAAGAAACACAAAAAGAATGAGTAATGTTAGGATCAGGTTTTTGTTAACACTATTACGTATTATCATCTTCATCATTTCAGCCCATGTTAGTCCACTGTTGAGCGTAAGCCCCTATTACGTAGACACAATTTAATTAAACATAACTTAAACGTTATGATAAATTTATGTAAGAAGAACAATAAAAAAATGGACTCTTATTTAGGAAATACCCGCAAGTCGTGAGCTTGTATGAAAACACTAATGAAAATAGACGAAACAAAAGATGGGTGTGCAGGATTGTAGCAAGCAGAAGGATGTGGTCTCTGCCTACCCCAATGGGAAAGAGGAGTGACTCTATGTATGTATGTATATGTTGGGGACGTACCGTTGAATATATAGACCCTAATTTATAAGATGTTACCCCACTCAAAAAAATGCTTGTTTATCCGGCCCGGCTGCTGTGCGCAGCTAACCCCTAGTGACTAGGCGAAGGACGGAAATGCGATACTAAATTATATGACACAGAGTAGATAGCATCAGAGTATAGTCAGGTATAACTTAACGTAATTATTTTTAAATTGATTTTATTAAATGAATTTGAAGTAAACGTAATTTAAATTTAATATTATATTTATATTATAAATAAATAATGAAATCAAAAGAACAACATAATAGTTGGCAACCAAAAACAGCAAACACTTTTCAATGTCATAAAATAAACAAAAAATTAAAAAAAAAATCCTGAAGATACTCGTATATGATAACACTTAAATCATATCAGCGCTTGTATGTCCCACTCCCAGTCCAGTCCCGAAGTTGCCCTGCGGGACTGGATTGGTACAATTTTCTTATCATACATCGCTATAGCTATTTTATATATCATAGAATTTGCAATACATAGCTTGGTTAAATTTTTACGACTTTATTGCGTTACTAATAGTTTAAAATCTTGCAGACCGAAACCGAGCTATCCAACTGAAAACCCCTTTTAGCTAGAAGAATAACAAAAACGATCATTCATAAGTAGCAGTGAAAGTTCGTTAATACTAATTTACAGATTGAGTAAGAATTTAATCAATAATCATAAATGATGTTAAATTTGTATACAAGTAAATTACTCTGTACTTGCCAACCACATTGATATAATTCTTCGATGAGACTAAACATCCGCCCTCACCACCCGTATCTAACACGAAGGTCGAGTTTGGTTTGATTGAATTTTAAGTGTAAAAACCTTTTATCTTGCCACGCTAATAAATCGTTTAGGATATCTCTGTATATGTACATATAGGGGCTTAACGATGAGCGTGAAAGAAAATGAGAAATAGTACATGATATGAAGTGAATTAAAGTCACTACACCGTTTTATTGAATTCTTAGTTTTTATTGTTTAGAAAGGAAAGGTATATTTACATTGTGAAGGTAAATTAATATTCAAAAATCGGATAATGTAACAGAAAGAAATACTCTTTTACTATTAATGTACAGAGGAAAAAAAATCCATCGGGTTACGTTATAAAAAATAATTAACAAGTCTATAAATGACTGTCAGTTGAAGCGATAAAAAGATTTGAAAGTTTACTAAAGGTGAAATTACAAGATAAGCAAAGTAGTGAATTATTCAATTGGATTAAAATAAAATCAGATTGAAGTTCCTATTGTTTAAAAATAACCACGCGATATCTTAAAAGCATCTCTAGATTCTAAGCGTGAAGTGATATAACGCATCTCGTAAGAAAGTTGAACGGTTCCATAATGTACGCAATTGAAATAAAATAATTAAGTATAAAAACATAATTAATGTTGCGAAACATGGGCAGCCTAATTGCATTATTATGAGCGACGTATTCTATTCAACTTCGCGGTTACGAACATATGATACACAAAACAAATTATAGATTGATGGATGTAGTCTTAGCTCATTGTCTATATTTTTGAAATAGTAAAATAAACTATGGGCAGAGAGCATTAAGACAGAGAAAGGAAGAAATAATTTTAATGAGATGTGTAATAGTTTCTAAAGGCACGTCTTAACATGAATGGCTTTTCAAGTTTCTTTCTATAGTGTAAAACAATATACTGAATATTAATGTCAAAGCTTGAGTAATGAAGAATGACATAGTACATTCTCTTAAGTGGCATCAAAAACAAATTCTACAATGACCGACATTTTGATCTTAAAGCCAAATGGCGTGTAATTGGATAGAGATCAATCGACAATTTGGTGGGTAAATTACACGGTGGGCAAATAACCCCATTGAAGCAGCATCTGTCCACCGTTAAAAACTCGATCGTAATGCTGGTGAACAGATGGACAAACAATATGGAGTTACGAATCGATTTCTACGATACGAAAGTATACGGAAGTAGAATAAAACAAACATATTCGAAGTTTGCTCCCGATGATATAAATAAAAAAGTTTTCTTAGTATATTGGGAATTTTAATGTACAGTGGATAAAAATTTTTCAAAGTATAAAATAGAATTTCGTAGCAAAATAAGTGCAAGTTAGCCATATAGCGTAGTTAGCCATACGCGAAAATTGCATAATTTGATATTTACAAAATCGGTCTCAGATTACGGAAATAGGTCCGCCTTGAGATCAGAAAGGTCTAAAAGAGATACAAAATACGGAACGTGATTAAAAAGGACACAAACATAATAGTGAGTGTAAAGTCAAGGTGACCCTAAAAATGTTGTTGTAGTTTTCACACGCCTGTAGCCACAAGAACAGGTTACAAATAATGTCTCTCGATTTATGAGATGACCTACAACTTGTTATAAGACAAACATTGTATGAAAGTGAAAGCATCACAAAATTATGAATAGATTGAAGCAATTAGAGGTAGCTAGTTTGATGTAAAACGTATATAGCGTAACTATGACACGAAGCCAACGTTAAAAAGCCAGAGGCATAAACTTGATTAATGTTAGTTTTGAACTAAATTATTCTATTTCTAAATTATTCGTATACTGAAATAAAAACAATAGTTCGAAAAATATGTGACAATTTGGGTAACTGATAGTCGATTATTTAGAAGAGCCATTAAAGTACAGTGCTCGAATATCTTCGGTCAAGTCGATAAAGAAAAATATAGAAAACGGAACAGTATCTCTGAATTTAGATATGAGGGCCACCGTAATTAGAAGCCACTACTTACTAAACATTTAATTAATTCACAAAAACAGTTGTCATTAAATCTCATTTAGGTCCCGACTTAATTTAATGTATCCATTTTTCATAACAATTTTATGCAGGTTAAGTAGAAACGTCTGATCTTTACTTCCCAAACATTCTTCTATTTAAGAAATTGAACTTTCCTTTAAATATTTAAATTGTGAAATCCTAATATTATTCCGTTTCCTGTGTTACAGCGAGCTTTAATGAACAGAGGTGATGCTGTTTTCCCAATGAATCGATATTTTTAATTGAACGCAGGAGCAGGGGATCGATATTTGAACTGTAATTAATCATCGTACTCCCTAACCGTTTCCTTTATTACCCATAATGATTAATAGTTCAGAAGCCTCACTATGACCCGGAATATTGATAATGTGTTAACTAAAAATAAGATTTATAATTCACTTTATTAAACAATACTTATTATATTGGTCCTTAAGACTATAATCTCAATAAAATTAAACGTTTTAACGACTATCGAAGCTGAGTCATTTTATATTCTTCTGGCTCTTATTTTTACGTTTTCTGTTGTGTCGACTTAGCATTGTATCAATATTTAATTAACTGCAATTTGATTAAACCTGATTAACTGAACACTGAACTAAATTAAAATTTAAATATGACACTGACGGTTATTGCTGCCAAATTAAACTGAGGCAGGTGGCAGACTACTCCTGAACAACAATAAAATATATTAATCCATAATCAATGATAAGAGAGCAATTCAGAAGCTAAGTGTAAGTCTACTCAGCTGCCGGTGTTCTTAAGCCTAAAGGAGTAAGACTACGTAATGTAATAATTTTACCAATACAACTTTAATGATTTAAAATATTGTATGCTTGTTACCAATAAAATTTTGCATACCCTTTAAAAATAATAATTAGTAGTACTAATTAAACGGTATCAGAATTAATATTCATAAAAAAATAACACTCCAAACTTTCATTTTCGCTAATTACGGATTCTTAAACGAAATATTTTTTTAATGAGGCTAAAATATTCTTACGCTGCAGATATTCTTCAGAAGCACGTAAAAAGGCCGATGCTTACCTGTAATGAAAAAAAAAAGTTAAAGAAACGTTAATCATATATAGAGTTATAAAAAGTCTCATATATGGGATTTGATTCTGTATTTTCTTTACGCCTTTTATTGTTTTGACGATGGCGATAGCAACAACGACTGATTTTGAATAGACAGCTATTTCCATCAAAAATATGCATTAAGGTGAATGAATAAGCCACTTTAGTATGTACCGCGTGGCCTAATGCTCAGAGTACCTGACTTCCAAGCCGCGGGTCCTGGGTTCGAATCCCAGCCGGAGCCAACATTTGTGCTAAAACATAAATTGTTGGTTTCGGGTTTAGTTGTGTTGTGTTTGTCCCCGTGTTTTTGACACTGTATCCTAGCCTACCTCCGATCTTATCGCATCAGCGTTACATCGGGCGCGTGTAGGTTGGGACGAGTGAGTGCCTCTGTGTTTGCGCTCACACTTGTGGCACTATAATATCTCCTATGCAGTTGATCGCTCTCGACAGTAGTCGGAAGTTGTCGCCGTGGTCGAAATCGGCTAGGAGAACATCATCATCATCAATTAATCTGTTAGTGATACTTTTTGCGCAAGTGTCGATAGTGCACATAATGAGTTATGTAAACAAAAACAATAAATATTTACTGCACGCCGTCGACAATAATTGCAACCTTAATTCATAAGTCTATTATGTATTTTCAACAACGATCAGATTAAATAAATTCACGTGATTTAATAAAATTGTAATCACACGCGTTAGAACGAAAGTAGTGTTTTTCTAAAATAAGCGTCACAGCTGCTAAGACTTTAAACGATCGAAATGTGTGTGTGTGTATGTTATGGGGCGGTATAAAAACGATATAATGATACGATTCTATTTTCTTAAAAGTAATTCCGGCGTCCCTGGCTTAGTTAATTCGTGGTTGTAAATATGATTATCGAACTAGTGCGGTTATGATTTTTAGGAAGTATTGAACTAGTTCGGTGATCGTTAAGTGACTTAATAAGTTAGACTATGTAAGTAATATGTAATATGTAATATGTAAGTAAATAGTATAGGCTGTGACTTTTTTTAGGCTGATGCTTTCTCATCGACATTTAGCGCAATATTTTGGATACGTATTTTAACATTAATAAAATTTTAATTATTACCGAGTTATTGGAATTGGTAAATTAACAGCATTTTTTATATTACCGGTTCGAAAAAGAAAGGTAAGATCTTACAGATGTATGAAATGCCTTAATCACTGAAAACAGTACTTATCGTAATCTTGTAAAACCAGTCAATAAAATACATTTGCATGATCATTCTTACTGAGTGCATATAAGTTGTAAGTAGTTTAGGTACGTTCAGATAAAGTAAAGTAACAACCTTTATGTACCACAACTGAGCACAGGCCTCCTCTTATTTTTGAGAGGGCATTGGAGCTGGTAGCGTCCGCTACGCTGCTTCAATGCGCGTTGACGGTATTTACATGTCCACGAAATATTTTTAATTCTCAGACATGCCGATTTCATCGCCATGTTTTCGTCATCGCTGAACGCGTGATAAATCAGCAAATTGCAGAACAATTTTGCAGGTAACGGCACTGGGGATCGAACTCAGATCACGCGCGTAAGATGAAATTTAAGTTCCGATTATTTGTCATTATCAATACAGTTACTAACAGTTAATAAACATTTTCTTATATAAAGCTATGCAATCATCAAAGGGCCGGCCAAGCTCGTAGAATCGTCAACGAACACGATTACGACGAGAACACGAACGAAGAACAATTCCAACTATGTTCAGAGCAGTGGTCTAGTGATATGCTGAAATGATGATAGTGATGATGATTGATCCCGGCTGGGATTTGAGCACAGCACACCCAAAGGCAGGTACTATTTCTACAGGGTCTCGCTGTTCAGTTTATTTAGTGTGCCCTCTGCCCACTACCACTGTACCACTGTATATAGTAATATCACTATTTGCAGTTTCATTAAACAGAATCTTCCTAGCTCCAAAAACCCTTTCAGAAATGAGAGGAGGCCTGTGCTCAGTAGTGGGACATTTATAGGCTGAAACTTTACTTTTTTTTTATTAAGCAAAAAATATTTATGATTAATGCCTATAATCAATGTCTAAAATTCTCAATTTATTATACTATAACAAAGTTATTAATCGATATAAAAACTCGGAACACCTGTGTGTATGTTAATAAAATAAAGGTTAAAAATTGTTTTTGTTTAGTCTAGGCTGGCCACATCGGCGGTCATTGACGTTGCCTTGGCAGTGTTAAAAGGAAAAAAACAATGCGGTCGCAATAAAGCTTACATTTAACTTTTTATTGTAATATACCTAAAGATAGAGATAATATGATGTTTGAGTGAAATATTTTGAACATTTCACGTATACAAAGTTTAGTGTACGCAGAACACTTGTGCCTTTTTACTGTCTGTGAAGTAATATTTGTAATTGACATATCTCTAAAAAGTTACCAAACTCAACTCATCAATTTGAATAGGCAATGCGTCCACCGCCAATATTTATTTACGTAATTGAAAAGTATTGTGATGATTTAACAGTTAAAGGTGATTGTACATATTCTAACGCACCATTGAAAACGAAACCGGTAAATAACGCAAACGTCAAAAGAATGTGCTCATAGGTGTCCGGTATAGTAGAATAGCAACTACCTGTTTCATACCGAGATATCGTAAGAGGCGACTAAGGTATTGTACGGACAGCCTTTATTCATGCAGAATAACACTATAATACGCGATACTGTCACTATACTGCTCATGGGAACGCAATGGGGGGAGTAAGAATTTTTTGACTGGCACCAAAATGGCGACGACGTGTTTTCACCACCCGTCACGTCTAGTTTCCCGTGAGGGCGGAAAGTGGGCTATGTGAGTAGCCTCTGCCTACCCATTACTGCGAACTTGTCGCTGTTAGGACTTTTTAAGTGTTCAGCATTGGAACTGGTTATTAATATTCCCTTTGAAAAAGCCTCTAATATATTTTTGTAGATGTGGGGGCAAACGAGGTAGCGGCTCACCTGATGGTGAGTGATCATCGCCGTCCATGGACATTAACAATATAATTAGGCGAGTTGCCGGTCCTTCACAAAGGAGTAGGCTCTTTTCTTGAAGGTCCCTAAATCGTAACGGTCCGGAAAAACCGCGGCGGCAGCAGATTCCGCAAAGTGGTCGTTATAAAGTTAGTCTTTATTATCTTAGGGTGACAAACAAATACTCAGTCCACCTCACCATCGTGATCCGTTGTGCCATCAATAGCGATTGACAATGAATAATCATGATGGAGGTACTTTGTTTAGGACTATTATGAAACGGCACTTTGCTACTAATTGGATCGCCAGTACTAAGTAGGTAAAAATTTACGTAAATATTGTTTGTGATTTTTAATTGCACACCGTAAAATTATATATAAAAGTCTATTCACAACCGCATCGCAAAGTCAAGCGGACCAAGCTCAACAAGCTAACCTATTCCCAAGTGTCACGCATGATATTCTGCGGAGGTCGATGTCAACATCGACCTCCGCAGAAATACAAGAGCAGGATTATTTTTTTTACTTCAAATAATATTCTTTCGTTTTGTTTGTCATTATTGAAGTTTAGAAACCTCTTTATAATCTTTTAGTAATATAAATACGTACCGTACGACTTTAAAAATGTAACAAGATAGGCGAATCAAGCGCCGTAAAAAAATTTCCCATGGTCTTCGGGTTTCTCAACGTTTTCAAGTTCAAATTGCAGCTCAGGCTACAAAGCTTCGCAGCCGACTAAAAATAGTCACGGTTCTGCAGGATTAGTTATGACAAATCTCTTTGCCCTTGCCCTCGCGAAGCGAGGACCAACAAAAAATAAGTCAGATCGAACAACGAATGATGAAACATAGAACTGTAGTAATGTTTTCTCAACTGTGAAATATTTTGACTTTATAATGTCTAGAAGTAAAATGTCAATTTGCATTTACAACTGTTGTTGTTAAATGCGCAATTTGAAACAGGCAGTCACACTGCCTGTTTCAAATTGCGCATTTATTTAATTTTTTATTTTATGTATGGAATATCTTGTGCGATAACAACTTTAGTTGGTACTTGAAGACTGTTGCCAGGTCTCGAACGGCCTGAGGTGAAATGAGCCTTTATCTGGTTACAACGTTACCTTAACACGTCGATATTCGTCAATTGCCCTGACCACATACTTTCTACAAAGGCGACGATGGTTGGAGTGATATTTTGTTACACGCGTTAAGTGAACTTTAAACACATCGGTGGCCGGTGTCGGATTTCAAATCGGCAAAAAATTTGTTTGCAAAATTAAACCTGTTCACTGGTGCTTACTTTCACGTGGTTGTCATTTAATGTATAGTATGTCGTACGATTAATAAATAGCGATCATTATAAACTAGATAGTTGCCCGGTGGTCCAAATTCGGCCGTAATTCTTTGACACTTTTTTATTGAGTTAATGTATTTGTAATACATATTATATATAAATGTTAGCTTTCTGCACTCCTTTCCCATATACACTTTAACTATGTCAAATCTCACACTACTCTGTACGCGCAATGTGCTTAAAAAGGGGTATCAAGTTTTCTCTTCACGTATTATTATATAGATATTCCTTCTTAACAGAAAAAAGTTCAGCTCTCATTTTGCATTTGATGTATAAAATGCAAATGGTTTATTTCGTCAAATAAACCATACGAAACCATCTGACAAAACCTCAGGAATTAGATTCATAGAACGAATTGTATTTCTTTACTTAAGTGCCACTACATATTCGTGAGTGTCGGCAGAGAAAAGTTAGACTTTCTATTAAGATCTCGTAGTCATATTGATGTACTACACTCACTTAAAATAAACGCACGCGACATATTTTTTTCTTATCTACAACTTACTAACAACATACAAGCAGTGCCTTTCATGTGCATTCGCGGATCTCAGGGGCAAAAACTCGCAGTAGCCACTCTGCAGGCATCACTACGAATACATATCTTATAACTTTCTCTGTAAACGCATTTCCAATCAATCAGATATTCGTTATTTGCCATAAATATTGAAGATATGCTCTGTGTTTAGAATAAGTCTGATAAAGATTAAGCATATTGAAATATTTACGGAGCGAATTTATTTGTACACAAAATATATGTTGACTTTAAAAGACTTAGTTAAAAAATTACAATAACGTACTGCTGTCCTTTATAAGTCAGTAAGAACTCTTTGCCCAAGACTTATCGTTAAAAATGAAATATATCATAATATAATATAATCATAGTAACAGCTAGAGCAGATGAAAAACATCGGTAGACTTGAATGCAAATACGTTAATCAATTATTCATGAGCTTGTTTTACTTTAACGAAAGTGTTTACACTTGTGTCAATGGCTTTGACAATGACATTAATACTTTTGATTTTGTGCACATCAAACTTTTAGTACAGGGTAGTTCCGTGTTTCGAGACGAAACCGACAGACCGATATGACAGACCGAAAATTACCAGACCGGTGAATGTCAAAAGCATCTATGGCGCGCAGCATCGCGTTCATTAATTCGCTGGCAGCGCATCTCGAGTACAGCAAATCCTTACGACTTCGGAGATCTATGTTCACTGTTTGATGATGAAGGTGTTGTTGATTGTGTATCCGTTGTAAAGAACAAGACAAACTAAACAGTGCGTATATTTTTTAGACTGCAAGTTCCGATTCGTTATAGATTTTTGAAAATCATAGGTCGATATCGAATTTATTCAGAATTCTTTTTGATTCTAATTATGAACTAAAGTTGAAGCACAATATTCATATTTAGATATGAATAAGAATAGTATGCATAGTCGCTAATTTGTTAAAGCTCCTTTAATCTTTGAACACAATTACCAAATGCTATTACTTTAGTGTACCATTACTCATTGGTGCCACACAGAAATGTTCTAGGTAACACAACATTTGTTATGGGCAGACATTGTTCTTACCATCAGGTGAATCGATTTATTATGTTAGCAACAGTTAATGAAGAATAACTGTTTAATGTTTGTAGGGTAATACAAATGTTTACAGGGTTTGATCGATAAAAACTCCCAAAATTACCGAAAGCGCTTATCGTTTTGTTGTTGTAACGCACTTTAGATGTTGTTCATAGTTTGTAGAAATGTCAAACCTTGCAAAAGTAGGTAGCATATCATTAAGTATATAATAAAAGATAAAGATTGTTAAAGTTAGAGTGTATTATTTGAACACTTTCTAAGACAGTGAGTGTAAGATATTCTGATTGCACCTGAAATCCAAATTCAAATAAAATCATTAAATCTACAATGTAATTGAAATGGAAATGATTTTTTTTTATATGAAAATAAGGCCAATTTTTTGTTCATGCATTAGATACATTAGCGTAATGAGGAATACTTCAAAACGTCGTTGTCTCTAGCACTATTGTTATTTTTCTTCCAATTACTGAGATAGACAGCTGTCAGTTGTTGAGTTGAGTTCTTGGCAAACCACGCCTGCAAATTATTTGTCTAACAACTATATAAAAAAACTAAGAATAGGCAAATGGTTTAAGGTTACAATTCAGGCATTGTGTGCCTAAGAGATTAAACAATAAGCCCATAAACAGTTTTAGATTTATTTCTGGTCTACTATATGCTGTTAGGATACTTTCAATTTAAGGTATAATAATGTTAGTCTTATGTTTATATATATTAAAATTGCGTTTGTTTAGTTTAAAATGTTCAGGATAACTTTGTGATAGTTGTGTCAATTTTAAAAGGTGTGGATACCAAAATACTTTTTGGGGTAATCCTAAATTAAATGAATTCGTTCCTTCGACATTTCTTGATCAGCTTTTTGTTATTAGCTCAATTTTACCTTTTCACCTTAAACACCTTACGTAAGAATCTGACTGTCTCTACTACACGTGATAAACGACAGCTATTTCTTATCACTACGAAGCGATAAACCCCTGTCAAGTCTAACTTCAACAAACAAGAAAGCTATCGTACCAACATTCACTAGCAGTCTTTGATTACACTGAAGACTTGTTTCCCGTCAGATCGTTTAAAATCAGAGACGTATGTACGATTAGGCGCGAGGAATGACGCAATCTTGATATGAATTTCACACCAATCTTTTAGTTTAGAGGGATTAAGCAATAAATCCTTAGAATAATAGCTGATTTAGAAAGTTGGCATCTAAAAGTACTAAATAAATTAGCTCGAGAGATGTGTTCTTAGATCACAACACCAGTCATATATATTTTTATTGATATTATGTATAAACAAATAATTCAACATAGCCTTATTAATTAATATTTTTTATGGTTCATTAATATGTATATGTATAATTAATATATTATTAAAATCATAAACGTATAGAAATCTACTCAAACTCAATCGAAACTCAATGCTATAACTGTAAATATCTTTGAAGTCTGTATTGTACATATAAATATAAATATTGACGAAGCTTAGCAGCCTTCATAGCTTTGTAGCCTATATATGACGCATCAAGCACTATGTACTATGCACTATGTATGGCGTCAACTCCGTAATTATGTACTTCAATCTGTAATAGATTACAGTGTTGGCTGTAATTCTAGTGTGTTAGACATCGTTACGTGTACAGAATGCACCGCTTCTATACATTTTACGAATCCAATCTTTGAAACACCCACTTTCTCCTGTTTTTTTTCAATTGTGAAGTTGTCAAAATTAGTATAGCTGCAGTCATTACCAGGTTGATATTAAAGGTGATAGAAATCTAAAGACTATAATTTGTAAATAAATGGACATTGTCTGCAAATTGTTACAATATTAGAGTAGATATTTCAGATGTCAGGTCACTTCCTTTATGTTCCAACATACATTTTTTTCATATATTATTTTTTTAATTAGCACATTTGTGTGTTTTTTTAGTTTTCTTGTCTTTCCCTAATAGCAAACTTAATTTTCAACTATAGTTTTATCAAGGAAATCGTTTTAAACTATTAACTTACTCCATACATTACAAAAACCACCACCTTTCAATATAACTTTTAACTTTAGCCTTTTATCCCTTCTACATCTTCATCTGACTGCAAAACACTTTTTATATTTTTTCGTAATGTGAATATGAATTTACTTAACTATCCATTTTAATGACAGTGTAATAAATCTATTCATAACAAAGGTAAATGTCGTAAAATAAAAAAAACACAACATGTTTTTTTATGTACCAAACAAAAAGTGATTATTATAACAATCGATAAATGGTTTTATACATTACTTAATAGAGTAAAATGTTAAAACTGATTTAACCTTAATCATTTGCAACTAATAATAGCTGTTAAGCAGCATATTTTTTTCATTACGATTAGCCTTCGTAGAAACATGGGGATACCAAACTGTGAAGAGAATATTACACAAAATTCACTATCATCTTATAATATTAATACTGGGCGTTAAAGCAGTGGACATATATAAATATATATAAATATATATACTCGTATATATGTATATATATATATATATATATAAAGTAAAGTAAAGCAGTCGGACTCCTCTCATTTTGAGAGGGTTTTGGAGCTAGGAAGAATCCGCCACGCTGCTTCAATGCGGGTTGGCGGACTACACATGTCTTCGAAATATTTTTTATTTCTCAGACATGCAGGTTTCCTCACGATGTTTTCCTTCACCGCCGAGCACGTGGTAAATCAGCACTTAAAATTGCAATTAACAATTTTAGTGGTGCCGGCACCGGGAATCGAACCCAGGTCACACGGGTATGAAATTTAAAGCGAGCGCCTAGCACTTGAGCTACCACGGCTGTGTGTACATATATGTGTGTACATATATATATATAGTTGATATTGTATTAAAAAAATAAAAAAGTGTGTCAGTTTTGGAGAAAATAATGTAAAGCAAGATAAAGTTTAGGTAAAGTGTTTTTGATTGCAAATCCATATAAAAAGTTCTATACCATCGAGTGTATCGTTTATATTCCTGTGTACGCTTTGTAACGCAGACTGTACTTAAGGTGATATGGGTTTTATAATTATTTAGTTGCAAATTAAGTTACAAAAAAAAACGTAAATGAAAGAATACATTAGAAATATTTCTACGAATGAAAACGAAGAAGTAAACAAAACTTGGAATGAAGCACGTGGAAATTATTTACAAAAAAAAAAAAATGTAAAACAAGCAAAATTTAACCCAATTACACAAATCTTATAGAATCCAAGAGCATGTTTGCAGAATGAATGTACATCCGGCTTTGCAGGTGTCAGCACACCTTGAGCAACCCAATACAGGAGTGTCGAAAAAGGACAAAAACGTACCTCTGCGGTCCGTTCGAGCGAGCAGCTGTTCCTCTTTAAACGGGCTTAATTCGTAATGACCATCATTCGCATTGAAACATAAGGAGTTGAAGACAAGACCGTTTACATGTAATTTAATAAATGAAGCTTTTTTAAGACTATTTATAATAAATATGTATTTTTTATAGAAGGAAGTGCTGAAGCGAGCAAAATCTGCTCATAACAAATGCTGCGTTACCCTTAACCTTTCGGTGATAAATAGAAAATGTGATAAAAGTATCTGGTTTTTTTTTTTGCCTTTTGCTTATACCGCGTGGCCTAGGAGTTAGCCTAGGAATAGCTGACTTCAACGCCGCGGGTCCTGGCTTTCGGGTCTCGTTGTGTTGTGCATGTGAAATTTATGTCTAACGCACCCACGATACAGGAGAAATCCTACTGTGGGGATTTGTTTACTATCTCTTATTTAGATAGGGTGCTTCCAACCTATCTAAATAAAGGGAATGCTAAGAAAATCTCATGGCTTTCTGTAGAAAGCGTAATAACCATTTCCAAAAATGCCATATGAAAAATAAACAAACCAGTGACAAAATCGCTAATCAGCTTGCTGAGAGTGGCGAACACGGAAACTCCTCCATTCTTTGGATCGACTTATGCCCAGCTGTGAATTATTAACATAATAATGACGAGTACTAAGCATTATAATCACTTCAGCCTATCACTAGTCCTTACTGCTGAACATGGACCTCCCCCGGAGATTGCTACAAAAGTTTGTTGGTCTCATTTTGGATGGTTGTTTTTTGTGATGGTTTGGTTTTGCTATAGTTGCCATGCTTGGCAGGCGGGTTGGCAACCGCAATTTATTTATTCTGATATTCTAGGAAGATGTTGCTGCCCATCTCCAGGTTTTCTTTTGCCATATGTCGACTTTACGACTCCCACGCTATGATATGGAGTGGTAAATTCTTATAAGCCGCCGCCAACACTCGGCTATGTGGTTATAGAAATGTAGGAGATTTGAACACTACGTTAATGTACATGTATTGATCTTTGAGAAAACCTGCTATACGGAGCTCTGTATAATTTATCAGTTGAGTATTTCGAGGGCTGTGTCGTCCTTGAGAAGCTTTTCGGCATGAAGCCAGTTTTAGTTAGCGTTCAAATGGAACAAGAAGTCTGGTTTGCATGGAATTCGAGTTAAGTGTATCTAATTTGGCTTAAGTATTTTACGAGTACGTCTCTTGAGGTAGAATATAACGAGTGATTTCAATTAAGCAACAAAGGGATTAAGTTTTTACTGTAAATTAACATTGTTTGTAATTGCTTGCTTTTGCTTACGCTTGATAATAATTGTATAAAAAAGTTTTGTACAGTTATCGTAAATGTTTTTCTTACTTTTTATGACTTACTAGCTAATGCCCGGCGTTGCTATGCCCCTTTTAATGTATTTGTAACTTGTTTGAAGTAGTTACATATGTATAAACAAAACTGACACATTTACATATACAAACAACAACTGTATAGTATTTCAACTCAATCGGATGAAAGATGCGCGAATGCAGAGAAGACGACCAAATTATTCGAAAAGACTTGCGCGCCACCTATTGTAAAATGATTTTACTAATTCCGAAATCTTCGCGGGAGTGGGTACGATCGAATTCACCAGTTTCAGAGCTGTTACTACTTTTTTACATTTGTATGAATTATTCTTTCTGAGTATATAATGAAATACGACATTGGAATGACGATGGACATGGAAAATCTGAATTACTCATAGGTGGTATAAACAGACCTGATGGGTTGAATCTAAAGAAGAAAACGACTGGTAACGCGAACACAAGGCCGTCTACCAAGCGTGGTGACTACAGTAAATACCTTTTAAGAGAAGCATGTAGCCTCCAGTGGTCTGATGATACATTATTCAGCTGCCGTTCTACCGTTAAAATTACCTGGAAACAAATATTTAAACCGTTGTTGGAGTCCAAAGCAATTTCATTTTAGCCCCCGAAGCAAGAGTAAACGTTTCACATTTTATCAAACAAAAAATTAATAACCACGAGCCATTATAAAATGTCTGTTAAATAAAATCATAACTATAAAAAATCACGGTCATTTTTTACCAGCGACCTCTAGTAGTGATACACAAAGCGATCTTTTATTCTCTGAATCACGCGAACGTTAGATAAAAGATTGAGTAATTACACAGTTTCAAACACAAACAGTATTGCTTAAGCATAGAGTTGAAAATTCAATAAAAAATGTAAGGCTTGAGGCAATGACATTTTTGTAGGTTTCAGAAGCAGAGTGGCTGTTTCTCAAAAGGATACAAGGCAAAATGGACTTAAGACTAATATGATAAAAACTTCATTTCGGAGTATTTTTTTTAGCAATGCGGCCTTAACATAAAGATATTGAGGTTACGTTACTGCCAGTAGCTTTCTGAACCGTCGCGTCGTGCGAAAAAAGTGCCACTAATCACGAAGTCTAATTAAAACGAGATGTTCAACTTGAAATTAAACAATACCATGTAATACCATAACATAACGAGAGCTCTTTTATATATTGATATTATGATGACATTATAATCTAACTGTTGTTAATAATATCTAAGGCAAATGTAATACGTTCCTTTACGATCGCCGAGTAAAGTTTTCAAAACAAGAGGTGGCTTTTGGTACGTGCCCGACAATGTCTCAGCACACTCCGCACATGTGAGGACGCGAATGACAGCAAAACCGTATATGTCAGTTTTCCCATTATTTCCACAGTTACCCGACGTGAATCTCACCGAGAACGACTGAGATATGTTGTAAAAAAGTTTCTGAAAAGGCAAGGCAAGAAGTCTTATATACACTGGACATGTATAAAACAATGCGATTGTCGCATAATATATTTCCCACTTTTTCTAAATGTATAAAGGTTTTTTCTGTTCGAAGTCCAATTATTTAATTTTTCGTGGCGGTGGCGGAATATAAACGTGGCGCAATCGGATTTAGAGGTGTGAAGGTCTTTCAACGAAGATATGTAGACATAGTAACATAGATGAGTGTAACGTATACTTAACGATTTTTTTATATATTTTTTTGATATAATTTTGTTTATTTATGTATTCGTTAGAAAATTTGCGAGATTTCTTGTTGTGATGCCCTGACTTCTCGCCGCTTAATTCGGCAATGAGCAGTCGCATTCATATACTCAAAATCCCGCTTTAAGAACCTATAAAACAAACATTAATACTACCTAACTAAGCACAAACGTAAATAAAGCATTAGAAAGCGGATTCAAAAAGATTATCAAAGATATCAATCTGAGTATAAAGAACAATGCAATATCAAAATGCATTTTCACTTGGGCTTTCACAACACTTCATTGTCACCACAAAGTGATTTAATACTCTTTAATACTCGCCTTCTAGTCCCACGCTTTGACCGCTGGACCTTTTCTTTTATACTATGAAAGATACACGACCGCGTGGCCTAGTGGTCAGTGTACCTGACTTCTACGCCGCGGGTTCTGGGTTCGATTCCCAGCCGGAGCCAACGTTTGTAGAAAAACGCAATTGTTGATTTTCAGGTCTGGTTGTGTTGTGCGTGTGAAATTTATTATTTATTTTTATTTTATTAATTAGAATTTATAATAAATGTGTAAAACGCACCCACAATACAGGAGAAATCCTACTGTGGGGATTCGTTTAAAAAAAAATCTAGTGTTTACCAATTTTACAAAATATCAAATACATCCTAGTTACTTTATATCAACTTTTTTTAAAAAGAGAACACGTTGTGCCATGAATTACGAGTACTTCGAGAAAACTACATTTGCAGAGTAGAAACACTTTTTAGGAGCTTCGTGATATTAAGTAATAATCAAAGGCTAAAATAGTTTCAGTATGTTTTTTCTATTCCGTGTAAATTTCTTGCAAAGAGTTTCAGTAGCTTTAAAGGTATAGCTAGTCAGGCAGATAATGATTTCTTATATTTACGCGAACACTACACATGTAAATAAAACGAATGTTATGGATTTTATCGCGTTTAATTATACTATTTATAACCCGACGTTTCGAGCGTTTTACAGCACCCATGGTTACGTAGATCACCATTTTGGTAGATCGGATCGGACCAAAAATAACAATTAAAAGCTGAAGGTACTCCGGGTTAACTATGACATCAGGACATCTGTGCTACCTCAGTCCTCCCGTGACCATGAGTGCTGTAAAGCGCTCGAAACGTCGGGTTATAAATAGTATAATTAAACGCGATAAAATCCGTAAAATTACTTTTATTTAAATAGTCAAGCAGAGTAATTTTTAACAGCTGGTTTGATTCAGTATGCGAATAATATTATCACTGCATTCCATCAATCCATAGCTGAATAGGCCTCCTCCATAGTTTGCCACAAAACACAGTTTAGAGTCTCTAGAGCAATGACAAGAGTTCTAGACCACCTGCATCGCAAAACCGTTACGGTTATGGTTTCATCTAGTGGAGAGTCACCCTAAACTGCGTTTACCATTTGATAATCTTTCTTCCCCTGTGGTTATAGGATATTCGAACTATATGACCGGCACATTGCGTCTCCAACTAGTTGATCTTTAGGGCTATGTATTTCCTCTTGTTCTGCTGCGGAAATCGTATTTACGGCATGGCTTCCGATAGCTCGCTATGCGATTTCCAGCTTCATTTTACGGCCTATAGTGAAGAAAGATCATGTCAGTTCCATACGTCATCAATAGCATCACATCCTGCACTGGTTAAAGAGTTTTGTTTTTAGGAATTTGCGGTGTAATCGACAAGATATATCAAGTAAGCAGTTTTCCTAACGAGTTCAATTCAGTCGAAATTTGGTCAGTGCTACTATTGACATAGTGTAGTTAAATCCAATATAAATAAATGGGCGAATAATGTCGAAAAAAAAATCCTGTTGACCAATCTTTCAGAAAATCGCTTAACTAGACCGACCGAATTAGTTTAGCTTGTTGTGACTTGTGTAATTACTTGTTATTATTCTTATTGTGAATAATTACTTAAAAATAAACTTTTTTCTGGAACTATAGCAGCAGCTTTAAGGGCTCTGCGTTGAGAAAAAACTAAGTGGAAACCTGCGTTTAAAAGAAACAAAAACTATTTCGAAGACATGTGAACCGAACTGAAAAATCCATTCAAAAATTAAAGTAGATCTGCGCATAGCAGCAGAATATATATGTATTCATGGGCTATGCTTAATATTTAAGTGTAGTGTCAAAAGTAAATAAAATACTAAATTAAGGAAAAATTTAAACTTGTAGTTTTCATCAAAGTGCTTTAACCACAGTACGCTAATAACAGTTAATATCAAACAGGTCGACGTCGGGTTAATATTAAACATAGATTGCTTAGTATTAAACTTTATGTCGGTAGATGTTCCGTAATATCATCGTGTCTGAAATAATATCAGCTTTTAAACGTCGTACTCAAGAGACATGTCCCACTTTCCTTATTAGAGGAAATGGAAATGGAGGGTATTTCGTCTCTTTAATTTACTTTCAAACTTTTGACCTCCCTTTCCCGTAGAAAACTCATGGGCATTAATAACCACCAAATTGATTGCATAAACTGGTCAAATAAACAACACTGAAACCTTCAAGGCTGACTTTTTTATAGAAGAAAGACCTCATGGTCACCCTGAGACATCAGTTCTTCAACCTCATAAATCCAGTAATCACACTAGCCTCAGTGCCCTCCCGACCGACACAGTAATGTTTGCACACTACTGCTTCACGGCAGAATAACTGGCCCTGCAGTGGTACCTACCTACACGGATTCCTCCATTGAAATCCTACCACCAAAATGTTATTGTAATATAACATTTTGGTGCTTGTAACAAATATCACAACAAAAATAATAAAATTTCATATTTGGCGCGCAGTGGGTTATGCACCGTATACACTGATCTTACATACACTATCGTTATAATATTCCTGTAAACTAAGGTTAAACGTTATATTTTATGATGAACATTTTCTATGATTATGATTTGATCCAGTAGAAAAAAAAGCCATTCAAAATTATGCAAAAAAATTACTTTAGTGGAGTCAACTCTGCGACAGGTGTGACATGCCCATTCCTTCTTCAGTTTGTAAGGACGTTACCATCTTTCGAAACTTATCCCACTCGTAAATATTTCTATCCTTTCTCACCTTAAAGTCTTCAAGTTTGCAGATGCCGATACATTTAGATTTGTTATTTGATTGAAAATAAATTTATAATAATTGTAACAAGAGGCATTTTCCGTGATGTAATACGACCATAGACTCTGTGGTCATAGCTTACGAAAGCTGTTAAATTATGCGTACTGCCAATCAAGAGTTGATGGACGAATTGCCTTTTTGAAGCTTGGTACCAATTTGTCAATCGATAATAGAAGCATCTACTAAGAGGACGGCGTCTTAATGTCGTAAATCATGAACGACGTTGCAATTTGAATAGGTCGAATTAGGTTTTCAATACCCGCTTGTTAGAGGATCGGCTGTGCTTTGGATATGATGGAGATGTATATTACCTGAATATTTAAAAATGCAACTTCTATTTACTATGGGATAGACCAATCCCATACGATTAAGATGCCTCATTTTATGATATAACACATATGAAAGTAAAATATTAATTATATAAAAATGCAAATAACATTATTATTAGTTGTGTAAGATACATGATTAAACTCATCGATCAGTGCGATGTCACTCACGGAAATTATCATTCTGGACATATGCGTAAGTTCATGTCAAGACGCATCTTTATCGTACGTACACATGACCGGTACGGGAACCTTTCACACCGGCAAGTAACGCTTATCAATCATTCATTAGAACTATTTAATAGTAATCAATCAGTTTATAAGTCAACTTAACATACGACTTCGATGGAACGGAATTTCCAGTGAAAGTGACCAGTGACTGTGTAATAAGCGATGCAGATGGTAGGTGGATAGATAACCAATTAATTTTATTACCTAAGGATTTATGACATCAATATACTTAATTCAAATCAATTTATATTTATTAATGTAAAAGTAAATATACTCAAGTTATCATGCTTTATGACTTTTTAAATAAAGAAAGAAAAATAGTTTATTTGCTACTGTAATTCAGACATCCGACAAAAACGACGTGAACGGAGGACATAAAAGGATTACAACAACAAAAACGCATCCGACTCAGCATAATGCTGCAGTGGCATAACTGGAGCGCTGTTATTCTGTCGGTGCCCTCAAACATTTTCAAAAACATTAAAACAGAAATTTTAACTTAAATTTTCGTGTATCTATAATCTATTTAATATAATTTTACGCAGATGAAGTCGCGGGGCACAGCTAGTGGCCAATATAAACAAAACTCCGTTGCTTAAGGAGTTCTCTTGTACCATAAATTTACCGACGTGGCGCCTTTATGTGGATGTTAACTACGAGTATGTTGTTAATGGCAAGAGTTATCTTAAGCTAACATTGGTTTTCGGATGGAATTTAGTTGTTAACAAAGCGCTTTCCAGTGTACGACTATCGTAGAACTATGACAGATCACGGTGTCGTTCGGATTATGTTGTCGTTACTGTCTCGTGTTGTGTATGTGTCAGTGTTACAAGAAAACTGGTCGTGTCGCAATGACCATTGTCTTTATCCAATTTTATTTTATCATTATTTTGTTAATGGTAATGGGTGCAAGAAGCGATTAGTTCTTAGTGATCATACTATAGTCTGTGTGATATATAACACCATACGAAATAGTGATGAATGTTACGTACTATTGAATAAACAATTGTTATTGTTACAGAAATCAAATTACCTACATTTGTTATTCAGTTCTAGTGTTACGTCAGTGAATTTAATTTGTTTTTTCTATTTGAAAAACAATTAGGCAACTAAGTATCATTTGTACTTTATAATAACGTTACGCTGAAACTCTTAGTGAGTACTAAAATGAAAAAAAGACGTACATAATTACTTGGTCGATTTAGGACACGGCTATCCGGGTATTGTGCAGTGAGACTTTGGAGCGAAAACAGTTGTTCCAGAAGTGAAGAGAGAACTGAGAGTAACATTACCAATTAACGGACTATAATTACTTCGTTCGTAACCGCTCAAAATAGCAGTTGATTAATGGGTAGTAAAGCTGTATCTTAATTTTTCACTTTTAACATATGTGACACGAGATGAAAGGTCACTTAGCCTTTGTGGTTTATGATAATACCACGATGGCAATTTGCGTCCAACTTTCGCTCGTGCGTAAGAAAACACGGGTAATGTGTTTTCTGCTTTCGAATACGTTTTATGACTGTATAATAAACGGATTCGAGTTTCATATGAATCATAATAGAACTTTATTTGATAAGAGTCGAATTCCCGTGTTACAGATGGTAAAGACAATTATCGATTATATACATATATATGTGTTCAACAAGTCAGTATTACTGAACATAATTTATGTACTATACATGTCTTTCCAACATTATTATATTATTATTATAATACGTGCAATGCGTACGTCACCACGTCGAAAGCTGGTTCGTAAGCGCACTGCCAATGCTCTCGCGCCGTAGATGCTGCTTCCCATCACTCCAAACTGATATAGCCATCCTTTCCTTTAGCCATCAAAATATATAATACTAACAATCCGACCCGGCTTCGCACGGGTAGATAGATATTAGACAGATAAATTAGTACTTTATTTGGATAAACAGAACAACAACAATCGCTTCACTAATATTTTATGTAGCGACTATGCTCATCGGCGAATCTGCAGCTGGTCAGGTAAGATTAAGTTACTAAAATAATGTTTTATTTATGGGAACATAAGCCATGAAAGTTTAGTGGCTCATTGCTTCATTGTAAACAATATTTGATGTCGTGTTAGCAAAATAAAACGGCCGCTCTCGAGCGCTGCGCAGAGGAAGCCGCGCACGTCGATGATGCACAAGTCGCATGAAACCGGGCGGCGCGGCGTTCGAGACCGTGGCCGCAGTATTTGTTATAGAACGTTTCAAAGTTTTAAATAAAAAAAAATGTAATTAAAATTACAAACCACTATTAAATTTTTTTATAGTTTACAAAAAATAAAATGAGTAGGTATATAATCAATGGAACTTAGTCTAATCGCGAGTAACGCGGGCGAGCCTATGGCTGTTCGGTCACTGCAGCATTTTTGTTACTTTTAGCATTTTTATTCCCGTCGTAACTTCTAAACGATAGGTCCGATTCGAATAATTTAAAGAGGAATTTACATGTACATAATGAAACTTAGGCACTGGGCATGACATATTTGTAGGATGAATAATAATAGATGGACAAAACTTTTAACAGTGGGTTCTAAGAGACACGAAAAGGAGAAAAGGGAGACCTAGAAAAAGATGGAGAGACGTTTTAAGTCACAGATGTGGATCTCATTGGTTGCGAAAGGCACGGGAAAGAGATGTATGGAAAGGTTTAGGAGAGGCCTACGCCGCAGAGGCGACTACTACTAGCATGCATTAATATATATTTTTTATATTTTACTACTTATTAAACATGCATTTTTTATAGTAGTTATTTACATACATACAATAATAATACAAATTGATTATTCGTAATATTATATTCACATAGGTTTAAGTTTTCATACAAAGTTTCATTGTAGTATTAGTAGTACCTAGTAGCAAATAAAGGCTATTTTATTTTATTTAATCAACCTATGTATAAAACTTTTTAGTAGGATAAGGATTAATATTATGATACGAATGTCATCATCTTTCGATTCTACCCGTGTTTTGATTGACTAATTTGATTGGTTATTGTGACTTAACTATAATAGTTAGACATATGGACTTTTTTGTGAGTAATGATGAGTACTATGACAATGTAGTACATTATTTTCTTTATCATTAATAGTTTTTGCAGCACACGCCAAATAATGACTTTTATCAGTAAATTTTTGATACCTGAAGTTACATCATAGCAATTTTCGTAGGAATCTCGTTTTTTTTTTATTAAATACAACTCATGTTAGGCGGTAATAATGTAGTTTTATATAGGTGAAAGAATTTTCAAAATCGGTTCAGTAGTTATTGTTATGGTATTACAACCAAACATACAAAGGATCGAATCTTTCCTCTTTATAATATTAGTTTACATAGGTAAGTAAGTAGATCACAGCGACACAAGAGTGTGAAAACTAGTAAAATCAATGTTTGTGGATACGCTGCAATAAATATTAAAAGTTTGACGAAAAATCTGAGTAAAACATTAAAAAAAAGTTTGGACTTACTCATCGTCTGAATTCATAGCGTCATAATATACTAAAATAGTACTTAGCCCCACAGACTCTACTGCCAATAAAATTAAACCACTTCTTAGACGAAGCCCGTCATAACGTAAAAAAATCTGGAACATATCCACCGACCTTGAGCCCCTTACAGACTAGTCAACTCTCGAGCGACTGTAATTTATAGATCGCCCTACTTTTCAAAGAAAACATCATCGACCACTGTCCGTGTGAATCGTTATTAGTTTTTAACATTTGTTAAATGCAATGGATTTTTTTAATCAAAAAATTACTTAGCTATAAAATCTATAAATTTTCTAAGACCCATTTCATGGTCATGAGTACTAAATCAACTTAAAAGAAAAACAAACAAAGTTTAGATTGCTACTATTTAAAAATCTTCCGTTAAAAGCAAAACCAGCAGATTGAAAAATTATTCGCAAATGTATCATAGTATAAATATTACGTAGAGTAATGTTGAGACAGTTTGGTAGCGATCACCTACTTTCCAAACTCATTATTTTTGTGGTTCAAGCATGGGTATTACAATTTCATTTGATTAGAATTTGGTCTCGGAAGAATTACGAAACATTGTGGATTATGGACGAATGAAATGACACAAAGTATTAAAAAAAGTCTGACCAAAGTGTAGAGAACTACTATGAAAAATGAAATACAACTTACATCACTTCTTCGTAGTCACTGCCTTCGTAAATCTTTAACCAAATTACTATAAACATTCTTAAAATGTTAAGAGCGTTTAAAATGTTCTCCAAAATGCCTTCCTTAATAAACCTTACATAACATCACGCATTTTGTTTATCTGAACTTTTTATTTGCGATGTAAATCTTAGATTTTAACCGACCGGCTGCTATGCTGCGGTGAAACTCCTCGGTCGCAAAATGTTGGACATTACGCATCTAGTGGTTAGGAGGTTATAATAACAAATGCCAACGCTATTCTTAAGAAGAGAAAATCTTCAGGGTTAGCATGTCTAGTAAGAAATAGTTTTTTTTATAATTTCCATTAAAGATATTCTTCGGTTTAAGAATTGGAGAGATATAGTGATATAATAATTATTATGTTTAGTTTTAAAGCTATAAACAAAGGTAAAATTAGCTAACAGTTCAATTCTACAATAATAATTTTTAAGGTCGTGCTAATGATATTATGAAGCTGCTACGAAACGTAATATAAAAAGAATGGAGGCAATTATAGATAACATAAACCACTATAAAAATATGGCATTAGTTAAGACACGTGTTTCGAAATAAAATTAGGTCAACTAGACTCTGTATGAGAATTCCTTGCAAGTGATCAGATAAACAATCGCGTCATGTAGACACAAAAAGCTGAAGTTGTGTAAGATAAAATTATTGAATGCTTGGATGTACTCGTAGTTAAACCCCCAAGTCCATTTCCTACCTAATGCCGATGGCTACGTGGTGAGCCTAGTCGTTAGCGAGCCCATCTGCCTTGGGACCGGGCGACCCGAAACTAAGGCTAGCCTTACTCAAGCATGCGGGGCTCTGTTTGGGTGGACAGCATCTTCCCTAGCTACTCGTGGAAACGCGTGAATGGGGAGTAAGATATTTTTTGACTCATGCCAAAATAGCGGCGATGTGGTTCGCCACCCGTCACGTTTCGTTTCCCGCTGGGGCAAAAAGTGGGTTACGTGTGTGGTCTCTGCCTACCCTTAATACGGGAAGAAGGACGTGACTGTATATATGTAACTACCGAGATCAGATGTAGCTTTAATCAAACGTTGCTGTCACGGATAAGCCATGCAAAGGCAAAAGAAACAAATGTTGGCACAGTGGCAAAGTCCATAGCTTCTGTGCTAAGAGTTAAATATTTGTATGGCATACAGATAGTTGATCCGGGTCTGCAGTGTTTGTGCATGTGGAATTTATGTATCTATAGCACACTTGCAACGTATTTATATACAAAAAAAAGAAGATTTCACATACCACATGAAAAGTTATCCAGTAGTGGAGCGTTCAGGGGCTAATAATGAAGAAAAGGCTAACAAAGGATCACTAGCCCACCTAACGTAAAGGTGAGAGGGAGATTATATCTAAGCTCCATATTTTAATGCTATTAATGAACATTCAGAGAATACTAACGAAACAAGACAAATATTTTATTATAAATATTTTTTTTCCAGCTTTATGAAAACAATACCTTATACTGAGATTTCTCCGGTAACTTGGTTGCGTATAATATACATTAATTTCACAGCAAAACTTGACCCGAAAACCAACGATTCGTATTTTTGAGCAAATGTTAGCTCCGACTACGAATCCAATCCAGGCAGGACCCGCAGCGTACATGTCACGCGGTCGTCAATGTAGTCGTATAATGATGGTATTCTAAATAGACATTTAGATATGTCTATTATATATAACCATATATAATAGACATAGCTTTATACAGTAGTATTGGCGGTTATCTATTAATTTGAATAATCAAGCAATTATGAATAGTAAATTAAGTTTTCTGTTTTGGAACTGTATAAATGTCGCGATGTAAATGTAAAGCAAAAAACAAATCAATTCACTGGTGGTAGGATTCCTATGCATCCGTAATCCATCTAGGTAGGTATGCAGGCAACCACCCCAGGGCCAGTTATTCTGCCGTGAAGCAGTAGTGTGCAAACATTACTGCGTCGGTCTGAATGGCAATGAGGGTTTATTGTAAATTTGTAATAACTAGCCGTGTGAGACTTAGGAACTGTTGTCTCAGAGTGACGAGAGCAGTGTGGTGCCACACAGAAATGGCCTGGGTGACACATTCGTTATGGGCAGACGTTTCACTTACTATCAGGTGAACGTTTTGCTCGCTCCGCACCTCAT
The DNA here is from genome assembly GCA_019845155.1 of Luehdorfia chinensis. NCBI lineage: Eukaryota > Metazoa > Arthropoda > Insecta > Lepidoptera > Papilionidae > Luehdorfia > Luehdorfia chinensis. The sequence goes on from JAHVAK010000612.1 coordinate 2,659,276, forward strand.
CCAATAAAAATAAAAATTCTTCCGTTCCTTGGTTACGTTCCTATTTGTAAGTCGATGACGCACTCTTTCGTAATACAGAGAAATTGTATGCTAATATAGCAATTAGAATAATTCTCTGAATAAAACGGCAAATTACATCCTTAAACAGCAGTGCCACAATTAAATGAAACTAATTTTACGGATTTTATCGCGTTTTATTTTATTATTTATAACCCGACGTTTCGAGTGCTTTACAGCACCCATGGTCCGCGGACCAGTAAAATTAGTTTCATTTAAATGTGTAGTGTTCGCGTAAATATAAGAAATCATTAAGTGCCACAATTCTCAAGGATCAAAAATTTTCTTTGGTTCTCGTTTTTGGTCGTTGTGTTTTTTAATTGACTCATACGTAGAATAATTATATCTATATTAATGTACTATAGATTTAGTTTCTTTAAGTTTATGTTTAATACATGTTGATTAGTCATTATTTCGAAAAGTTGCATGTCAAGCAAGAATTTGTTGACTAGTGAAAGTTTAAAAGTGTATCATAATATAATGTTAAGCATAAATATAATCATGCATTCAAAAAGACCATTCCGGTTATCGATTCTGAAAATTGTTAAGATTTTACATGCGCCGTTAAATAATTAAATTAAACGCAAAGTGTACTTTAAGGACAAAGCAAACCATTAAAACGATGTGAAAGTATATATTGGTTATGAATTTATGGTTAGTTATTCTTAAAAACGAGCAAGGTAAATTTGTGACCTCGAAAGATCTACTGTGAATTTTATTTTAGAATTAATGGAATTGCGATACGACCAGAGTAAGAGGCAATAAGTTTAGTTTGAGTTTTCTGTAATTTGAAATCCTGAAAACAGTAGTCCTAAATTTCCATTTTTCTTAAATTAGGAAGACCTAACAAATTGGACCAAATGTTATCTTAATTCCTATACAATTACATTAAAAAAAAATTTATTAACAACTAAACGTGACAAACAAAGCGATTTATTTCAAAATGTTATGTTTTGCTAAACATGACATTGCAAGGGCACTGAGAGCTGGTTTAATCATTGGGCATATGAGAATCGAGAACTGATGTCTCAGGGTGACGGGCACAGTGTGGTGTCATACAGAAATGTTCTGGGTGGGTGAATTTGTGAACGTTTTGCATGTTTCGTCACTGTATCAAAAAAAAAACACCAAAACCAACGATAATGCTACTTTATTTTGTGCTATATCATAAAAATACCATAACGTCCGAAAGCGAATGCACAGAGTGATAACGAACGCACCTTATTTTCGATGAGGTCAATTTCAACACACCCAATACATATATTTTGTTACGCAAAAAGCTTTCACCGAAAGCTTACTTCACTGTATAAGGCAGTTATTCAAATGTGATTATGAATAGTACGAATGAAATCAATCCGCAATTAACGGTATGACAGCAAAATTGAAAATAATGTGTTCAATGCGTGTTTCCACTGTGCCGTCACCGCCAGAGGCGAATCTACGAATAAGAACACACTTAATAAATTGTGGACTACGTCTGCCCGGGGTCTAATTAAGAAAATAACATGTAACACAATTGTTTTACAAGAATTAGAACGCACACAACGTGATCGAAATTAAGCTAAAGCTTGCTGTAAAAATTCATAATGACAAAACGAATTATATGGCACAGAAAAAAATGTACAGTGTCCCTTCCCATATTTTTAATCTTTTTCATTCTGTTCATTTATTTCAGGCTCGAGTCATAACTCGAGTTATTACAGTTCTAGTGATTCTGCAGTCTAGCAGTGTTAAGTTAAGCAAACAGACACTAACACTACACCATACCATACAGGGCATAGGAAACTTAAGAACCAGATATCTCATGGTGACGAGCGCAGCGCTATGCAAAATTTTCCAAATTTTTTTATTGGATAAATTGACTTGACGAGCAAAACCTGCTGGGATGTGCAATGTCTGCCCATAACTGATGCTGTGTTACTCCGAATATTTCCGTGTAGCACCACGCCCGTCACCTTGAGACATTAGTTCTGAAGTCTCATATGCCGTGATTACGCTAGCTCTCAGTGCCCTTCAGACCGAAGCACAGTAATGTTCCCACACTACTGCTTAACGGCAGAATAACTGGCCCTGGGGCGGTACCTACCTAGACGGATTCCTGCATAGGGTGACATCGCCACTATTACGAGGGGTGATCCAAAAGTAATGATAATCAATAATAAACACAATGAATAAAATAAATAAATAAATTTATTTCTCAACATAGTCTCCTAGCAAGTCTATACATTTAGTCCATCTCTTTTCTAATCCTAAAATTCCCTTAGAAAAAAAATCTTTATCTTGACTCTCAAAAAAGTCCTCAACCGCGGCCATCACGTCGCTATCATCGTCAAATTTCTTGCCTCGGAGGTGTTCCTTGAGTCGTGGAAAGAGATAGAAGTCGCTGGGGGCTAGATCTGGTGAATAGGGGGGGTGTTCCACCAGCTCAAAGCCCGCTTCCTGAATGGCAGCCATGGCAATTGCAGCTTTGTGAACCGGTGCGTTGTCTTGATGGAACAGCACTCCAGCCCGCAGTTTGCCTCGCCTTTTCTCCTTAATAGCCTCCCGCAATCTTCTTATTTGTTCTGCATAGTAGGAGCCTGTAATAGTGGCCCCCTTTTCCAAGTAGTCCACCATGATTATTCCTTCAGCGTCCCAAAAAACAGACGCCATAACCTTCCCTGCTGAGCTTGACACTTTGAATTTCTTCGGCGTCGGTTCATCGGATCGTTTCCATGTCATCGATTGTTGTTTTGTTTCAGGATCAAAATGGTGGATCCAGGTCTCGTCCATGGTCACAAAACGTGACAAAAAATTATCCTTGTCTGCCTGGAACTTTTCGAGATTTGCTCTTGACATGTCGACTCGTTTCTTCTTTTGCTCGTCGTTTAACATTTTCGGTACCCAACGCGCGGAGACCTTTCTCATATGCAATTCGTTCGCAAGGATTCTTTGAATGCTGCCATATGAGATCCCTGTGACCTCAGCTACATGCCTGATAGTCACTCTTCGATCTTCCAATACAACTTCTTCAACTTTTTTCACATTTTCTTCAGTGAGGGACGTCGATGGGCGTCCTTCGCGGTGTTCGTCTTCCGTCGATGTTCTTCCCAACTTAAACTCCTTAGCCCAGCGTGCAACTGTGGAATATGGAGGAGAAGAGTCCCCTAATGTTTCCACCAAGTCGCTGTGTATGTCTTTGGTAGACATTTTTTTCAAGCAGAGGTATTTAATGACAGCTCTGATTTCGTGTTTTTCCATTTTGATGTTCACTCCTTGACAGTCCGTATTCAAATGAATGTAGCTCCCGGGAATCGTGGCCTATTTATATGATTTTTTTTCCCTGAACTAGTGGTTAACTGAGTAAGTGACTGAAATTTTTTTGTATTTTTGTGTGCACTAGAAATAACTGATTATCATTACTTTTGGATCACCCCTCGTATCTACAGCGTCGCGCTTGCTTGATAAAGAATCAGAGGAGAGTAACCAACAGTTTCTATATTTTCAATCAATATAAGACTATCAATCCATTGGGTCTCGCCTAAATAGAAATACTTTTGCCTTAATCGCCACGCCTGATACGCTGATTTGCGATCGCATTATCAGACGCCTCACGCCTTAAACGCTGTTAGCCATCAGCTGTCTGTGTGTTTTTCAAATGATTACTCCGCCATCTTTGGGAAGCGACACAATTTTACAATCTTTTGCCTTAGACCACTATTACGAACCCACCGGTAAGAATGGGTGATGAATTTTCTTACGTTACCATCACTCAACGATGACACCTTTTATAATTTTTTAAAGGATTCAAAACCATTGCATTAGGGTTATGCTTAAGTAACTAGTTTCTGTAAATGATTAGTAAATTTATGTAACTGATAAGGGATGGCGATCGTGAAAATATTATTCCATCTAAAATTTGTTCACAGAAAAAGATGTTAGAGAATTTGATGAATATTATTTTACAGGTAATTTATTTGTGTTAAATTAGTAATATGATACTACATTACTTGAGAAGACCTATTATTTATAGTAATTGGACCCCTGACGCTATCAGTCTGTTGTATTTAATTCGATAAGGTAATTTAAATATCAATTCTATATGTTTTTATAGTGTTTTATTTAGGAAATACTAATCAGCCAAATGACAGGCCCAAGTATAAATATTTTCTATTAAAAAACTGTATTACTTTCGATACCAGTTGAATGAAAATGTCGGTTACCTGTCACAAGAACTCGAAATAGAGTACTGGTATCTTACCTGAAAATAAAAGAAAAACAACACATTAAATAAAATATCAATATTAAACATCAAACGCAAGCATATTATATTAACTTTTGGTAGTAAGTTATTGTTGTAAATTAATTTTGTTCTGCGACGTATTCCAATGCTTTAAAAAGTGTCTCAGACCATCGAAATAGATGCGTCACTCCAGTCACTCCCTAAAATTAGCGCGTCCGTTACGAAGCGCTAAGTAATAATATCATAGTGTTAATATCGCCAGATGTCATCCCACCCACTAATCGAAAGTAATGGTACAATATAACCGTTGCTTTGCGTCAAACTATATTCAAACATTGCTTCTTATTACAGAAAATGATGTTTTTAAATAATCTTAGACAAAAACATTCTCTAGGCTTATATCTAGGCTTATTCCTAGATCTTACAACGTCAAAAATCTACATTCAGTTCTAAAAATACCACTGGTGTCCTTCACAGAAATCGTTAAGAAATTCCTGGGTAGTTTTCATTACAAAAAAAAAATAGTACATTGCCATAAATAATACATAACAATGTCAACAAATATATTTCTGCCGATCACAGAGGCAAAAACAATTTCTTTCAGTCATACATCGTGCAGGTAAAGTCTTTCTAAGAAGTATTCGGAACGTGATTTTAAAGCAAACTGTACATTTCGGCCATTGTGATATAGTTCAGTTGGATGAATATTGACTGCAAAAATATATATATCCTACAGTGACGTTGGTCGAAATACATCAAAACTACTGGGATTAGAATCTACAGACTGAGTCACACGCCATAATTTACTTTGTATAACACATCCAGTAACTGTTTAGACCGGCGTAGAACTAGAAACGCAAGGGTGATTTCTTTGTGAGTTTTAATACGAGAACAATTGTAAGCCATCTGAGGCTAGTCTGCTCACTCACTAACAAACAAGTTATTTTTAGCAGAGCGCATGGAATCGGGTCGATACATTCTCGCCAGACGTTATCGCGACGTGCCTCGAGTACCGATATTAATCCTTGATAACGTAGTGCTGATAAGTGATAACATATTGTATATTAAACTAGGGCTTTATTGCGTTCGTGCCCTTTTAGGTTGCATATATTGCTTTACGTTCTTAATAAATATTACAAGAGAAATTGCAATAATACTGGAGGACCCTGATCGATTTTAAACCACGGAGAACACTTCGAATTACAATCAGATAGACATTATTATAAGAGTAACTATTATATAATAGTCTAATATAGTTGAAGTCACTAAAGAGAAATTGAATAAAGCAATAAAGACTGTAAAAATATCTATAATGAAAAATAATATTTATTTGGCATGAAGATGAAATACTCGTTATACAAAGATGTTGAACCGTTAAAAATATGTAGGGCAGGTTTAATAAATTACAATCCTACAACGTAGGATTACATCTTTTGTTAGAAGATGGTGTCAAATGATGTATGCCAGAAAGGGTTTTAGCAACTCTTCTAATTGAGTCATACAATGTTTAAATACGGGATGAAAATCAAGATGTGCGCTTGTTGTACGGAAAATAAACGCTTGACGATACTTGTAACTAGGTATACAAGTATCGTCAAGCAAGTTACCCTTTTTTGTTTATAGGTTATCGATTGTAGGTTAATGTAGTAAGGCTGTTTTGGCGCCGGGAAGTCTTCCACTCAGCTCTAGTGCGGGTCAGAATTTTATTTTGTATTTTCAAGACATGCACGTTCTCTGTATGCCCGAACATGTAGCAAATTAGGTCACGAAATATCAATTAATAATTTCCATGGTGCCTGCACAGGAGATCGAACTTCAATTCTCCCGCGTGTTATGAAATTTAGAGCGAGCGTGAGCTACCACGGCTCTACAAATATTTAGAACAGATTAAATAAAAGCGTAGTTTTTGTGTTTTAGCTATACTAACTGTAAATATACACTGGTTTTTTACAATACTTATGATAAAACATAACTAGGAATTTTGTTAATAAAACAAAGTCTAAATTAAAAGTAGCCTACGGTGGTGAGCTTAAAACCTTAGTATAGACTATTTTAAGGTGCGTTACAATTAAACTACAATTAACTACAATTAAACTTACAATTAAAGAAAACGATCACATATTCAATAAAAACGAAAAAAAAATAAAGACCCTAAAACGAAAGTTTAGGTAGAAAAAACAAGTGCGATCACCTTGTTCCGAAAAACGTTATGGCAATTTAGTGTAATAATAGCGCAATCACAAGAAAAATCAATACAAATGCAAATAAAAAAGAATGGTTTTGCTATCCGCTCGTCCAAACCGATATAATTATAAACTAAGCTTTTGCCGATTTGGGTGGTCGCAGAGTAAGAGAAACCGTGACTGCAACCCGTCTCGTTGGTGAAATCGAAGACAATGTCCCGAAAATCGCCGTCGACTGTCTGTCGTAGCCTTAGACGGACGGTCGAATATATCAAATAATCCATCTCAAATAAGTCAGACATAAACTACCCAGACCGGTGATAAGACAGCAGATAGCAGCATCTAAGGGAGAAGAATCCAAGACTGTGATCACCAATCCTCCCAACTTCTTCTACTTGGGAGGAGTCGTAGTCGTCGGATACTTACATTTTGCTGGTGGTAGAATTCCCATAAGGAAGTCTGTCTAAGTAGGTATCACCCCGCAGGGCCAGTTATTCTGCCGTGAAGCAGTAGTGTTCAAACATTACTGTGTTTCGGTCTGAAGGGCACTAAGAGCCAGTGTAATTAATGGGCATAAGAGACTTAAGAATTATCTTAGGGGTGCAGGCGCAGTGTGGTGCCACACAGAAATGGTCTAGGTGAAAAAGCATTTGTTATGGGCAAACGTAGCACTTACCATGAGGTAAACGTTTCGCACATGAAGAGAGGACTCTCTACAATAAAAAAAAAACTCCAATGGAGAGCACAGCCTGTAAGATATAATTCGTCGGTAGTCGTGAGCTTCCATTGCCATCGAGATATTCGGATACAATTACTGAGATCGGACGGAGCATTAATCTAACGTAACAAGGCCGTTATTACGGTTTTCGTAAATTGAACCACGAAAGGCGGTGCAAAGTAATTACAAACAACGTGGCATATTACAATGATCGATAGTATTGGCTATCAACAATATTAGGTTAACGACAACTCAATCATCGAGCGATTCGTCCATTTCGGATACAGGTTAACTAGTAAAACTATATAATTGACCTAGAGGCAATTTTACAGCGTCATTCACCATCGTAACTACAAAACGATTTCACTGGACGTAGACCATCCCCTATGTATTAGAGTAGTCATTAAAAATTATGTAAATTGAAACATTAGAAATTGTATTTTTCTATTAATAATTTTAGTATTCTAACGTTTAAAATTGTTTTGCGCCAAAAGATAATACAACTGCAAACATAAAATTAACATAACATATTGTTTTGTTACATATCCCATTTCTTTAACAGCCTACATTTTACTGTGGTAGGAATCCTTCCAGCAGCATCTCAGGGGAGAAGAATCCAGAACTGCGATCACCAAACATCCTAATTTCCGTTAACTTAGGAATAGTCTACGTATAGAAGTCTTATATTAGAGGCTGATGACGAAGACGAACCCCGGAACTTAGTTTCATAGTAATAGTTACACTTTACTGGTGGTAATATTCCTATGCAGGAGTTCATCTGTGTGGGTACCACCGCAGTGCCAGTTATTCTGCCGTCGAACAGCAGTATGAAAACATTACTATGTTTCAGTTTGCACTTACAGTCATACATACATACAATCACGCCTTTTTCCCATAAAGAGGTAGACAGAGGCCACACATGTAGGCCACTTTTCGCCCCCGTGGAAAACGAACCGTGAAGGGTGACGAACCACGTCGCAGCCATTTTGGTAAGAGTCTAAAAAATCTTACTCCCCATTGCGTTTCCACGAACAGTATAGTTACAGCATTGCATATTATGGTGTTATTCTGCACGAATATAGGATGTCCCTGTTCCTGTGCATATGAGACTTAACTGATGTCTCAGGATGACGAGCACAATGCGGTACCGCAAAGAAACGTTCTGGGTATTTGTTATGGGCAGACGTTGCACCTATTATCAAGTAAACGATTGCTTCAGTTCGTAAGAGTCCACTAAGCGAATGATAAGCTAGACCAAGCAATCTTTTCTTGCAAACCACAACAGTCAGGTTGTTAATCTATTGCCGTATTATGGAAAATTGCTCGTCATGAATATAATGCCGGTTCGGTTGACGCAGTGGATGAACTACGGGTAATCGGTTAAAAACAGAAGCAATTGCCTTATTCAACTTTTTATGAAATTACTGATTACTTGTGCAAAAGGGACGTTTTTTTTTTTTTTTTTTTTTTTGGATCTTTCCGACCGTTTTCGGCCATGGCGACCACTTCGACTCCTAATCGGTCGGGCGCTGGTGTACCCGAAGATGGCTTATGTAGCCAATCTTCGCAGCGAACTCTCGCGCACAATGAGGGCACGTGAGTACGCCGCTTACATAATTGAATTTTATAGCCGCGGGTGGACGGGCCTTTAGCTCATCGCGCTTAGCGTCGAGGTCAGCTATACGCTGCTCCTCGAACTCGCGAACTTGCCTCTTCACAATACCACGCCATACTGGGCGCTGTGCTGCCAAACCTTCCCATTGAGAGGGCTCAATGTTGCATCTTCTCATGTGTCTTTTCTGAACATCTTTGTACCGGAGGAGTTGTCCGCCATGTTTTCGCTTACCCTCCTCTAGTTCAGAATAGAAGATGCGCTTTGCCACTCTTTCCTCCGCCATACGTGATACGTGACCGCACCACCGAAGTTGCCGACGCATTAAGTAGGCTTCAATGCCACCGACATTGGCTCGTCGCAAAACTTCGGTATTTCGCACTCGGTCGGACCATCTGATCTTCATGATGCTACGAAGGCATTTAAGGTGGAAGCGATCCAAAGTGCGAATGTGGTGGCGATACACACACCACGTCTCGGAGGAGTACAAGAGGTTTGGCAGCACAGTCGCCATGTAAACAGAGATTTTAGTGGCCAGCTTTAGGTCGTGTGAGCAGAAAACCTTGGAACGCAGCTTTCCAAATGCTGCAGCTGCAGCACTGATCCTGCTGTTTACTTCAGCATCAAGGTCACACTTGGATGTTATAGTGCTCCCCAGATAACGGAAGTAATCGACCTGTTTCAGCAAATCCTCACCAAGCTTAATGACCAGTGTCTCACGACCATGTATGTCTAAAGACATCACCTCAGTCTTTTTGACACTAATCTTCAGGCCGAACTTGCAGCATGCTTGGTGTAAGCCAGACATCAGCTGTTGCAGGCCATCTGGGGAATCCGCTAAAAAGCACAAGTCATCAGCGTACATGATCTCTGTGATCAATGAGTACGAGACTTTAGTGCGCGCCTTAAGTCTGGCCAAGTTAAAAAGACTGCCCTCAGTGCGGAAGCGGATGCGGACTCCTTCTGAAACAGTTTGCAGGACTTCTTTGACTACTACCGCAAAATACAAGGCGAACAGTGTGGGCGCTAGGACACACCCTTTTTTTTTTTTTTTTTTTACATGGGGAAATGCCTAACGCATACCCGCCTTCACGGGGGGAAGGACGGGTTATGTCGGACTTGCACCGACTAAAACCCCATGATGTTCCGCCTTCGCCGCATCTTGGCAGGGCCACGGGAACGCTCACGCACACATCCGCGACCCCACCGGCGCTGGCCGCCTAACATCGGCGGCCCCTTCTCGGGAGAGGACAGCTCCTCCCCACTCCCCTTCCCAGCAAGGCGCGCCGGAACACAGGACGCGCCTTCCAGCACGGCCCCCTTTGTGCGCGCAACGAACTCCCCCGAGTCCGCCACGCGGAGGCCACGGGGCCAGGAGACTTGCACTCGAAAGCACCAGTCTTCCTGGCCCCGGCAGCGGATCTGGTCTGTGGCTCCGCCGCCAACCACGTTACGGCCGCGGAGGATAGGGAGAGAGGCAACGACACACCAACACTCCTCTCCCTCCGCGGCCCCACCACCGCCGCATCTACGGTGCGGCCCCGCCAAAGTCGCGGGGGACAGGGAGAGAGGCAACGCAACACCTACACTCCTCTTCCCCCGCGACTCCACCTCGGCTGCAAAGGGCAGGGTGAGCAGTGTCGACTCACTCCTCCCCCCAGCAGTCCACCATTACCGCATCGACGGTACGGCCCCGCCAGAGTCGCGGAGGATAGGGAGAGAGGCAACGATACACCTACACTCCTCTTCCTCCGCGACTCCACCTCGGCTGCGGAGGGCAGCGTACTGCTCCCCCCAGCAGTCCTCCTATTCGCGTCCGGAGTGGGCTTGCGTAGCCCACTCGGAGCGACCTCCTCGGGTCAGCCCGTCGCCACAGGCCGACCTGGGCTCCTCTTAGCTTCACAGTGGGTGACCAAGCCACGGTTACTAAGCCCCCCCGCCACGACAAGGCGAGAACCCATTGGGGGGGGGCTAGGACACACCCTTGTTTAACCCCACAGGTAACGGGGAAAAAATGTGACTGTTCACCATCTACAGAGACGCAGCACTGCATGTCGTCATGCAGGAGTCTCAGAAGTCCTACAAACTTTTCAGTGCACCCTAGCTTTCCTAGCACCATCCAGAGAGCTTCACGAGGCACACTGTCGAATGCTTTCTCCAAGTCAACAAAGCAGAGTTACAGCTGACGACCCTGTTCTCTACTCTTTTCTTGTAGTTGACGCACAGAGAAAATAGCTTCGCAGGTACCTCGGTCAGGTCGGAAGCCAAACTGGGTTTCGGGCAAGATCTTTTCGGATATATCCTTCAGGCGGTTTAAAAGAACTCTTGCGAAGGCCTTTCCAGGGGCTGTCAGAAGTGAAATACCACGGTAGGAGTTACAGTCGGAACGGTCACCCTTGTTCTTGTAGAGGGCACTTATGCGAGATACTTTAAAATCATGTGGGACTCGCTCCTCCTCCCACATGCGAACAAAGAGTTTCCACACCAACGTGTGCAGCTCCTCACCGCCGTACTTAAGCAGCTCTCCCGGTATAAGGTCAATGCCAACCGCCCGCTTATTTTGTTGCTGTCTGATGGCAGAGACAACCTCGTCACGCGACAGAGGCTCATCCAGCTCGGTGACTAGAGGGAGTTGAGGCATTAAACTGATATTATGTAGATCAGCTGATCGATCTACGTTGAGCAAGGTATTAAAATGTTCAGCCCAGCGTCTTAGTACATCGCCCTTGCTTGTCAACAAGTGCCTACCGTCTAAAGACCTCAGAGGCACTTTTGCTCGGTAGGACGTACTAATCAGCTTACGTACCTCGCAGTAAAACTCCCCAAGCTGGTTTGTGTCAGCAAGCCACTGAATGTGACAGGCCTTGTCTTGCCACCACCTGTCTTTAATTTGTCGAGACAGCTTGCGCAATTCAAGGTCACTCTTTTTGACCACTGCAACGCTTCCGCCGCGTCTAGTATGCTGTCGTAAGAGGACTCGATGTTTGTCGAAGGCTGCTTTGAGAGCTTCGTCATTCTCATCGAACCAGTCTTCATTACGCCGGTTTTTAGTACCTAAAGCAATTGAAGCAGCTTCTACGATATCAGAAGACAACGCTCCCTATGCAGCACCGACATCATCTATCTCTTTAACTAGCGACAGCTTCCCAGACAAGGCGTCAGCATATTTCTCCGTAACCTCGCGATTGTTCAGCCTATCCACGTTAAAAGACGCAGGCCTTTTAAAACGAGATCTACGTGGTCGACGGAGGCGGAGTTGCAGTTTGGTGACAATAAGTCGGTGGTCAGTCCAACAATGCGCACCTCGCATGACGCGGGTGATTTGGACTTGACTGATATCTCCTTGCCGTACGACAGCATAGTCGATCAGATGCCAGTGTTTGGATCTTGGGTGCATCCACGTTGTCTTGTGCTTGGCGGCAAGTCTGAACATAGTATTAGTTATCGCAAGATCGTATTGAGCACAAAGACTGAGTAGCAACTGACCATTACTGTTCATGTTGCCAACTCCGTGTTTACCCAGAACTCCAGGCCACGCCTCGTAGTCCCGACCAACTCTGGCATTGAAGTCGCCTAGCAATAAAACCTGCTCTCTGGCATTCATGCTGTCAAGGCATTGAGATAGTTCCTCATAAAATTTATCCTTGATGTCATCAGACTTGTCCAGCGTTGGAGCGTAGACACTGATGATATTAAGGAAATTATCAGTATCCAGGTGAAGGCGCAGTGTGGTCACGCGGTCCGAGATGTGTATAGGGTACTCCTCAAGTCGCTTTACTAAGTTGTTCTTGATGGCAAATCCTACACCTGAACGTCTATGTTCGGAGGAAGCGGTACCTTTCCAAAAGAAAGTGTAGCCGCCTCCATCTTCCACCAGCTCTCCTTCATCAGCAAGATGGGTTTCGCTGAGCGCAGCCACATCTACGTCATAGCGACGAAGTTCACGAGCTACTATGGCGGTTTTACGTTCAGGGCAGTCGTTGCCATCACGATCAATAAGCGTTCTCACGTTCCACACGCCAAATGTCATGACAGGTGTTTTCATGATATTATTTTTAATGTTGCGTCGACCACGAATTAGGGTGATGCGATGGCAGCCGCGGTTACTACCACCTTTCAAGTAGGGACGAGCATTTTTTTGGGGCACCTTTTCTAGCCCCCTCCCTGGCTGAGCAGGGAAAGCAGTGCCTCCCTAAATAGGGCTGCTTTGTCATCCCAGGTGCTGCCGAATCCACACTGTCGCCCCAAATTTGCAGTGCGAAAGCGACCACGGTGTGTAGTCACACCCCCAGGACCGCCCATGTGCAGGAATCAGACAAAGCCTAGCTTGCACCAAGCCAGACCTCTCTACTTCATCCCATCGCCACAGGACTTTGCGTAATCGGAGTCCATCAAACGGAAGCAGTCAGATGCGCAGGATTTATTAAGGTGCGCAAGCGTTCGCGCACACGCAGGCGCACACACTCGTCCTCCCTCTCCTCGATTCAGTGGAACGGAGAACCGTTACGACTGGAGGAGAGGTCAGATGATGTGTCTGGCCGACGTTAACTCTTGCCCTCTAACGCCGCCCTTGGCCATCCACATTGCCTTGCTGAATCGCCGAGTCCGCCAAGCCCTTTGCATATCTGCGGTGGGTTGCCATCCTCGCCGAATCAGACTTCATGCACTTTGCAGGAGGGATCCGCATAAAAAACTTGTCCACCAAAAGTGGCAAGCCCCTCGTCCAGGTTTAGTCCGTGAGCCGACACGGTTTACCGGGGTGTGGCCGCTGCGCGCATCACAGCTACTTGGAGCCACTGGAGAGAGTTTATGGGCTAATAACGAATTTAACACATCTCTGCCACTTCTGTAGAAGTCGGCTGGCAGAAATAGGCGCTATTACCCCACTACACCCTTTAAAAGGGACGTAGTAGCTCAGGAGAAGGGATCAAATTGTTAACTGCAATTTGAAGTGCTGATTTACAACGTTCTGTGGTACGCGTTCTTGAGTAAACCTGCTTGTCCTAGAAGTAAACAATATTCGGAAAATGTGCGCAGCGGACAGTTCCCGGTGCCAAAAACCCACTCAACAGAATGAATGGCTAGTTGACTTTTACTTCTGTAGATGTCACTGAGGTAAAAGGAAAATACGTACTTACATAATATGTACATGTTTGCGACGGATGTAATATGTACACGTCATTCGACTTAAATGTATCTTATCAATTGGAAGAGTCCGTCGCGCGATAGACAGTTATTATCGTAATTAATTACAGGAATAGTAAGAAGGTATCAATTAATATAGCCATAATTGCGTTCATAAACATCTAGCTTTACTGATTATCCAATATGTTACATAAACTTGAACTTTAGTTATAAATAATTAAACTTCGATCTTAATGACGCAGTAAAACTTTCGTGGCGCGCCATAAACAATTGTCATTGTCTCAACGAGGGACCGCGCAACGGCGGTAAAGACTTCAGTACTTCGAAGGTGTTAGCTGAACATTCGTTTACCCTAAGAATGGTGTTAAGTCTTTTATATATATTTATTTATTTATTTATTTATTTATTTTAGGAAGACATACAGACAAATTATTACAAATAAATATCAAAGTAGGTACACAATACTATCCTCTTATTATCACCAATGCCAACAGGTGTCCGACAGAGTAGAATAGCACCTACCTCTTTCCTACCGAGGAGTGTAAGAGGCGACTAAGCTATTGTACGGACAGCCTTTATCCGTGCAGAATCGTCACGTCTCGTGTGTCTCTGTCTCTGTTCCCGCGAGTGGCCTATACTTACCCCTTATATGGGAAAAATGCGTGACTGTATATGTGTATTGTCACCAATGGAGAGTTATTATGATTACCGTTAGACAAAAGTACTCCTATAATTAATAACTCGTGCGTTACTTTGCGGAAATCCATAATAATAAAGAATTAATCAAAAAGAAAGTTATTTTGCTAAGATCTGCATACATATACCCCAAACTACCCCTTTCATGGAGGTAATCTCTGGTTGTTAAGAGTAAGTAACAACCAAATATGTTATCTGCGCACCGTATATAACGTCTGAGTTCGCGCTAGAAGTTCCAAGGTTCTAGCGCCAACACGGGGGCACTCACTCATCCATCTTCCCGAACGTGGTGTAATGCTTATGCGATTACCTTTTCTCCGATGTCACATACTACATAGTCACAGTATAATGCACCCGAAAAGTAACAATTTGTGAGTTTCACAAATATTAGTTTCGAATGATATCTGAACCCAGCACTCACCTCTCTGAAGTCTAAAACTAACCCCTAATATATTTTCAGTGACAATCTTAATGCAGAAGGCTGATGAATACATGCTCAGAACCGTTCGTTGTGTGATTCAACCGCGTACACACGATTCACCCGTGTTCCGGGGTGGTTCTCACCGCCCAGAGTTACAGACACAAGTTGACAGTCCGAATGGAGGCCCGCAGCTTCCCTCGGACGGTAATTAGACGACTTAAAATTATTTTGAGACATTCGAAATCGCGCAAACACGCAGCGAATCCGAATTTCGAGGTTTTTGTAGGAGTATTATTTATGTATTTATGTTTGGGTGAAACCAAACCTGGCACGCGGGCCCCTGGCACGCGGGCCCCTGGCCCGTGAGCACAGTATCCGATGAAGCTGTTAAAGCCAAAAAGGCTAACAGCAATTACATCACCGAAATGATATGTGTTAATCTTTGGGAGTGATTTCTGTTTTGCAATGATGATTGAAATTTCTGAAAATTATGGATACGGACTTCTAGTTGAGGCAGAGGCCAAATTTCATAAAAATTTGCTAGAATGTATGCCTATCTACTTTAGTATGAATGAGTGTATTTTCACTTCCGTATTTTATTAAAGACTACAGAAAAGATATTAAAGACCACTAGTCATTAAATCTGCTTATAGTATACCCCTTAGTTTAAGGTGTATATAATTAAAGAATAAATAAACAAATATATTTTGGCGTTACTGTTAACGCTCGTATGAAGACAGTCTAACAACAGCACTATCATATTAAAGTGACGACACTAACGAGACAAGAAGTCTCAAAACATACAGCAATGAAATTTACAACCGCTTGTGTCAGTACCTGTCGAAGGCATAAAATGTCAATCCCATACATTGTGGGACTTTTATGTTACCTTTAATGACCCTATAATTGCAACTTGTCAAGCCTCCGCCATTAAATCTAAAGATGAATGATAAGCATATAATCACAACAGGCGAGTACGATACATTGAGCATAGCATGTAAACGTTGTGACCAATACGTATTAATTACTGCTTACATTTAAAACACTGTTCGATGATATTTACAATACGAAATATCACTGACGCAATAACGAACGATTGAGTCGATTCATGTAGGTATTGATTGCATGTGCTAAGTCACGTAAGCACTGAAAGTGTCTAGAAACTAACTGGACTCAATATAAAGATTTCATTAGAAAAAAGTTACTGTAAATTTGACATAACGATTATGCGACACAAGTCGATTTACAGTAATAATAAATTTTCGATCGCTGACAGGCAGTTTCTAAATATTATTTACTCATGCAATATTGTTTTAATATAATGATTCAATAATATTATAAAAGTATTGGCTTAAAAAGATACCTGTAGCGTTTTATTCGCCTGTTCCTTCTTCAAACTCAGGGACATCATTAAGAAATGGTGGTAAGTTGGAAAAAAAAAATACCGTTTCACAAACGGAATTTTAATTTATTACGTCATAGAATAAATTAAATATATTTCATTTCATTGCCTTAATAAACTCGCAGGCTGTACAAGTGCGAATTGTACGACTTATCTAGTCATGTGAACGTTGATCTATAATTGTATTCGTTTCACAAAAAAACTTTGTTTTACTCTTTTTTGATGTTCATTGTAAAAAAATTCTGGATGTTTGAATGTTATCTATAGATAGTAAAGTAGAATAGATAAGATATATAGGATATAATAATAAATTATAATTCAATTTTATGTGATGAAAAATAACGATGATCTTTATTTCTCTAAGTATGTCAGCTCAGAAAAACAAGTATAGGTTTTCAAGTAGCAAAGATATCGATCAAGAATTTAAGATATCGGTGACAGTATCTATGATGAGGAACGTTCTGCACGGTCGACGACAAGAGGACAGCTTGCGCAACTGGCATTCCTGTAGATTATAAATAAAACCGGTAATAGGTCGTCGCATCGTCATGCACGGTTAGTTGATGACGGTATATCACGGTCAGCGGAATCCTTTCAATGTACCATAAAGTGTGACGACCGCATAGCCTACCGATCAGAGAACCTAACTACTACGCCGCAAGTACTGGGTTCGAATCCCAGCCGAAGAAAACATTATTGTAAAAACACAAATTGTGGGTTTTAGGATCTGATTGTGTTGATGTTTGACTGGCCCAGCGTCTGCCACTGCGCACTAAAATACCACCGATCTTATCGCATGAGTTACATCAGGCGTGAGTAAGTAAGGACGAGTGAACGCCTCTGTTTGCGCGTCCACTTATGGCTTCCGATAATATGGATGTTGAGAATCGCCTGCTACTGAAACATTTACGTTCTTTAACAATTGCGTTTTTGCGTAGAGTTCATGATTTTACGAGATTTTATAACTCGAAAACAGGACCTTGGCGTCAACTCACTTACGGTAGTGTTTTAATTGTATATTGTAATTTCTGTGTATATTTTGAGTTTTGATGTTTGATACTTTATTATGCAGCAAGTGCTTGTGAAAGTGTACAGTGATTAGAAAATTCAATTTAAGGCCAGAAATGTACTTTTCGTTTGTCTCCATCAGTCTGGTAAATCTTCAGAAAAGGTCGGCAATAATTTTACTGTTGATTGAAATTTTGAATAACCTATTGTCACTCCTGTGCCTTACACATTGGCCGAATTCTATTGAGAGAAGCCAGAATTAAAAAAAGAAGAAGAAGAACTTGAAAACAACAGTTTTTAGTTTGTGAGTTATTTACTATATCTTTCTACTAACACGAATAGCTTGTGATACGGTATGTGAAGTAACCCGGTATGTGAACGATCCACATTCTATAACGCTGTAGCTCCGCACGCTTAACTGGGTTATTGATTTGAAACATGTATTACTTTTCAGTTATTTTATGACTACAACTGCGATATTAGAAAATATATCGAGTTCTTTTATTCTCTGATAAGTCCCACTTTGACACAGGCCTCTTCCAATAATACACAACAAACCCAAGAGGGTTTACTGCTCCACTGCTGGTTACCGACAAAGATTGCCCCTGTCACAATGATCGTCCAGTTGCTTTTAAATATTTTCTTTGAGTAACTTTAAAGATTATTAAGCTTAAGTTATCTTAGTACTATAATAAAGCAAGAATTCTTGTAAGTTGAACGCGCTAATCTCGAAAAATACTGATCCGATTTGAAAAAAAAAATATTTTTGTATTAGATTGCCCGTTTATTGAGGAATGTTCTAGGCTGAATTTTCTGGATGACACAGCATTCGTTGTGGGTAGACGTTGCAGTTACCATCAGGTGAACGTTTTGCTCGTCTCGTCACTTCATCCATTAAATAAAGTAACATTTGTTAAGTTAAATAGTGAATGGTTATGCAACATAACAAACGGTATATTAATATACAATGAGCTTCGCGTATCAAAAATAGAAATAGTAGCATCCTGCTGATGCGGAAACCGGGTCAGTTATTATTGACGCAAGTGCATTTTCACATTCAAACGCAACCGACAGAAGTGAATCGGTAAGTGCTGTTGAGCAGCATGTGTCCGCAACATGCAACGCGTTCGCCTTGTCGCATGTCCATATGGTGTTCATACTGTTTACGACGCGGCTTTACAAGTGACTAGGCGGTATTTCTACTTCCATTACATATTTTCTATCAATTTCATTCTTTCAGAATCCTTAATAACAACGTAGTTAGATATTCTTTTATCAACCACAATCAATCAAAGTTTAAGTTTATCATCGTCTTTTCAGTCCATCTTAAGTCCACTGCTGAATATGGGCATCCTCCGTAGATTACCACAAAACACGTGTCCCAACACGGGTCCCAAGCCACCTGCATCCAGCAGGTGGTGGACTTCTCATAAAACCGTGCAGTTCGTCGCTCCATCCAATGCAGGTGACCCTACACTGCGTTTGCCGGTTTGCTGCTGGAGAACCTCTCTTCCTCAACGGTTTCCGGTGCTACGAGCTATGTAGTCCTAGAATTTCAATTTTAATTGTAGCATATTTTATACCATTCCAGTTTCCATAGAGTTCCTTTTGATAATGTCATGATTATCAAGTTTTAGTGAATAAAATAACAATGTCATATGTTACTAGAATAATAATGCGAGAAATAGCATACATACATACATAAGATCACGACTGTATCCCATTAGGGGTAGTCAGAGACTGGGCACACACTGCAAAAACAGATGACTGCCACAATCCACGTTTCACCAAAACAATATAATGCACTTGGTGTGATAGGTGGTGAGCCCATCGCCACCATGCGCTGTTGGGTGCACAGTGCAGTTTAATTCCTTACTCTCCTTTTACGAGATCCATTGGATGAGATGGAGTGGTAGTATTCTTGTAACGAGCCGCCATCACACGGCTCGAATAATATACAATAAGAAATAAATAATATTAAATAAGAAATAGCATCATCACCGAAATAATAGACGGAAACTGAACACATGTGACACGTCAATTAAATCAAATAATACTTAACTTTATCATGACAGTACAATCGCTATATTGTAATGGTTGAGGATGTGGGTGACAACATTTTTGTTATTCACTGTGTTCATTAGAGTGCCTGCTACGAGATCGGGAGAACTAGTCCATAATAAATGTCTCCACTAGTTTCCTCGAAAGGAAACGTTTGCCATTAGCGTTTCCGAGACTGTCACGTCTGGACGCTGTTCAAAAGTTACGTCACTCGGAAATATTAAAAATCGTCCTTTGATGTCGCGAAAGAAGTGAATGATAAACGTTCAGGATAGTTTTTATTGCATAGTTCTGGTTAATTGTATACTTTGGACGGCGGTAGTTATTGCAACAGAAGATTTGATTTACAGTTACGGGAAAGCGCCCACTGCAAGCAGATAGAATAAAAATTCTATATTGTTCTCTATAAATAAATATACAATTAAACAGATTTCTTTTGATTCCACTGTTGCAAAATTACTATACGTAATAATAGCAACTAATTTGCTCTATACATATTTACTATAACAACAAAAAAAGCAATCTTTGACAAAACGCATTGTCGTCATACTGGCAGAGCTTTGTAGATGAGTTGGAGGCTCAATCGGGGAAGTACGAAGGTTTCTTTTGTTTATGTAAGATAGGACGAGACGAAAAAATCGTTCACCTGACAGTAAGTGTACCGTCTGCTTATAACAAATGCTGTGCCACCCGCAAACGTTTCTGTGTGGTACCACATTGCGTTAGTTACCCTGAGTCTCGCGGTCAGTTCTTGATCTGTCTCGTAGTAATTACACTAGCTCACAGAGCCCAGCCCGAAACACAGTAATGTTTGCACACTGCTGCTTGGCGGGAGAATAACTGCGGTGTCCCACGACGACGGATTCCTGTACAGAAATTTAGTTAACAAAATATAAACTTTTCGTAAAAATAACAGCATTACGTTTTCGCGTTTTGTATAATGAGTGACGAACGCCACAGATAAATTTTTAAGAGGGCATTCCATCTTAGAAGACCGAGCATTATATTTTTATTCAGGGATTCATGTTCATTTGTCTTTTGGTAACAGTGTATACATAGCACCAGGTTGACTGTTTTCTCATTTGTAAATTTAACTTGCCTAAGTAATACGCTGTTAAAGGAACAGTATAATTATATTATATCAGTAAAACCACATTTAAGCCGATTTTAGTGCCTCTAATTTTGAACATTAGCATTAACACGGTCCAATAAGGACGACCGTTTCAGTGTGATTAACGACAATTACTTGGCTTATTTATTCTCGAACAAGAACAAAGAACTCTCTAGAGCTTTCTAATTACTTCAAACGTCTACACAGTAAATGCGCCTGTGGCGGGTATTTTTTATTCAATTTCAGTTTCACAACTTTATGCCGTTCGTTTTAAAGAAGTTATTCGAACTCTAGTCAAGCACATCTTACTTTCCGTCACGTCGTTAGTAAATGAAACTGTTCTTTACGATACAGTTCAAGTGACAAGGTTGAAAAGGTCAGGGTGAATGAACCGTTGCCTTTTGTTGGCCTTTATAGGGGCGCAACACGTAACCTAGACTAGTTAGGTGATTACTTGGAGGCGTCATTTACTGTTCGTGGAATTAAATAACGCGTACTATTCTTGGGAAAATTAATAAAATAGCGGTGTCTTTTTAATTAATTTGGCGCAGTTGTTAAATTTTATAGAAGCACAGTAAAAGGACGTCTCTGTGGCATTTTACGGCTACGATGACAAGCTATACGAGTCGTTGAATTTGATTTACAATTTTGTAATGTAACAGCCTTTAAATTCATGTAATACACAATGAACTAATCAAAAACTTAATGGTACATGTAGTCTACTAAAATTACTTCCTGTATAGTTTTCCTAATAACTGTCCGATTTACTTTATTGATATCAGTAACTTAACACTATTATTACAAAAAAAAAATCCTTGCTTATTTTATATTGTACATAAGTAGATTCTAAGGACGTAGACGTATTATAAGGAAGTAACCCAATTCTCTTAACAGAGCCAATCCTGAATTAAATGGAAGAACGTTCACCGGCATGTTAAGGTATGTCCTTAATATAATAACTACAATTTAAGAACAGTAAAACAGATTTAACAAAAACTAAAACCTAGATTTTGAGATAAGTTAGTGTTAGACAAATGTGACAATAGTCTTTCCTGAAGGATTTAGGTAATAGGGATCTCTTCCGGGTAACAATCAATATAAGTTAATGTGCAAGTTATATTATTTTGCAAAAATTATTAACGCAAACACAAAGACACTCACTTCTCGTCACCATATTTTATCAGATATAACGCTTATGCGATAAGATCGAAGGTAGGTTGATTCAGTATCAGAGACACAGGATGGAGCACAATACAACCTGGCCCGAAAATAAAAAAAAATTAGCCCTCATCCCCATTAATTAGCTTTTCAACATTATGTTTGATAGATCTATATTATGGTTTTACAGAACAATATATATTCATTTACAAGAGGTCTTCCATTGGACTTCTTTCACGAATATAATTTCTTTAAAAAATTTAAAGTTATTTTCTTAAATGCCAGTCTACCAGAAAATACAATTATATATATTATATTCTTTATTATTAAGAGTTACGAATTGCTCTCGAAAGGATGGAGATGTTCATGATTCCGAAAGCACTTCGGAAATGACCGCGCAATGTACTGTATAATTTAAATAATCGTTATTTGCAATTTTTCAATTGCAATTTAATATCGTACGTAACTAGGCACTACAGCGTCTCTATTAAAAATACCGATATGCATATTACAAAATAGTAATATTAATAATAGCCATCACTTTACGTTAGCTTACATTTGCAATGATTTATAGTGCCTGTTCATCATCATCGTCATTTCAGCCTACAACTAGTCCACTGCTGAATACAGGTCTCTCCTAAAGATTGCCATAAAAGTTTGTAGCTCTCATTTTTGAGGGATTTTGCCATAGTTGCCACGCTTGGCAGGCGGGTTAGCAACCGCAGTTTATTTTTTTAGATACTCCAGGAAGATTCTGCTGCCGATCTCCTGGTTTTCGTTTTCTCTCTGTCGACTTTTACTACACCCACGGGATGAGATAGGGTGGTAGATTCTCTTAAGCCGCCACTACACGTCAAACAAGTGTGCCTCTTCGCATGTTTTGTTTTCGTCAATAATATTTTTGTAAATCACTTCATTTTATATTCGAGTGTCAGGCGTGTCCATTATTCATGAACATTTTTCTTTTCATAATTGTAATGATTTCTTTTATTTACGCGAATACTAGACATTAAAATTAAACATGATTTTACGGGTATGATCGACTTTAATTTTATTATTAATAACGTGATAAAATCCGTAAAACCTTGTTTTATTTAAATTTTGGAAAGTGTGTAATTAACAGTGTTATGCTATATTTAAAGTAGTTGGCAGTAATTAAGAGAATGACTTCTGCGCTGTGTGAAGTCAAGTCAAGTATGGGGTAACGTTTTAAAAAATGTGTTAATTAATTTGTCCATATAGATTTAATAAAAATACTTTTTAGGTGTTTCCAACCGTTTTTTTTTTCATTTGATTGCAATTGTTTGTTTGTTTTTCGTGTCCATGATGGCGTAAAGCGCTCAAAACTACGGGCCATAAATAGTTAAAAATAAAGGCCTTAGAATCCGTAAAATAAGTTTTATTAAATGTAATATATTCGCGTATGTGTATCACTTTATGAATATAATAATATTAATTAGTCTTGACAAACCGATAGCAATTATTCCCTGTAATACTCAAAAGCCCGTCAACGTCACCTGACATGGCACGTGGTTGCGTGACATGTTAACGGCGGGTGACTCGAGGGTTGGGTCGCGCCTCACTTCTGCTTTTTTCATGACATTAGAATGTTACGTGTTGAAGCCGGAATTCATATTTGAAACAAGCTGTGTCCCGCGGTTTCACACGCGTTAAATAAGCCAACCAAATGACTGTACCGCACAACATGGTACCCGCGCTGACCTGAGCATTCACAGTTCGGCGGTTCTCAGTGTGCGGCTTCTTAAGGCCAATACTTTACGTGACTTCCAGGATCATAACAAACAGAAGAAAAAAAAAGGATTACGAATATCCATCGTTGGTATCGCGACTTATGGTCTCGAGTTCATACAAAAATCCCATAGAAAAATGCAATTTTCCAAGAAACTTTCCCTAGTTTTTTCCTAAAAACAATATTCAATTTATTATGAACCTTGTTGAAACTAACACCATTTAATTTTTATTTATACAGATGTAACACACTCGTAATCTGATTTCTTTCTGCAATATACTCGTAGCTGAAGCGTTTGTATGTTTGAACACGCTTATTTTAGTGAATACAAATCCGATTTAAAATATTATTTATACATTAGATGGCCCGTTTATTGAGGAAAGTTTAAAATGAGTTAATACTATAAAACTTCATGCTAGGGCCTTAAGGAACCGCACACTGGGAACCGTAAAGTACCATGCCGTACGGCTCTATCATGTGGTCGGCAAATATGAAACCGCAAAGCACAGTCAGTTTTATTACATTGGATTTCAATGTTTTTTGACACAGCTTAACAAAAGAAGACAGAGAGGTAAATGTTTCTGAAAGTTAATTATTGGAATGCAATTTTAGGGTAGTAAGGGGCCTGAATGTGGGACAGGGCGCGGTTATCGACACAAATAGGACCTGTTTATGGACCGATTACTCCTGGCACGATGTTTCAAAGAACAGACAGTATTATCGTAAAGATTTTATTTTCGAAAACAAGAGCATCCAAACAGATCTTTAACTTGGACACTTTTTATTTATAATTGGTAGTTTAGCAACTTAAACTGGACAATGGCCTCCAATACCAGAGCTCGTTATTTCTGATCTAACCTTCGAAACTGCTTACAAAAGCGGGAAAGCGTAGCCGACCTTAAATTGCACGGATTACGTTTCTCTGACATGCAGCAGAGCAATATATGTAGGCTTTGCCCTACTGTCTACGCCCTCTAGCAATGAGAGGATACTAGCGCTTAACACTAAGATACGAAGACTGGTACAGAATTTTAGGTCCTTAGGTCCAAATCGGAGACAATGTTTGTGAAATGAACTAAACCATTGATTTCAGAGTCTGTAAGTTTTGAGTAGAATATTAATCGCGCGGATTCGCACGGAAGTTATTGTTACGTTCAACATAACATCTCTGTGATACACGCCTGTATAAAAAAGCAGCATTAGACCGTTTACACATTGGGGAGTAAATGTTCGTAAAATCAAGTGTTAGTGGGCGCGTCTACGTCGGGAAAGGAATATGCTAACTTTCAAGTCAATAGTTTCAGAGATATCGCGATGAATCAGTGGTAAATCGCTTTTATATATAGATATATATCCTTCGCAAATGACGTATGTTTGTTAAACACGAAATGCAGCCGTGGTTGAAATCGACTGCTATCATCATCATCATAGTCACATTACGGATAGGTTTACTTGAACAGTACAGCGTCACAATTCAATCCCTAGTGCTATATTCGCAAATTGAAGCATCGTTTTCGAGCTCAAACAAATAACAGTTTCTATAACAATTCCATAAAAGATTTCGCTTACAATTATAACGAACGTAGGTTAACAAATAATGCTGTGCCATTTATTTAAACGACTATCCAAAATTATAAAAAATCTACGATAAACAAGTGTAACACATACGCGTATACTAGCACACAGAAGCTTGTTTTCCTTGGAATAAAAACACAATTCGGGCAGTCACTTTTGGCATTAGGCAACTAATCTAATTAGTTAAGTGAAGACCTATCGCGCAAGCTACAAAGCAAGTTGAAAGAACTTAATGGAACAGAAGTGATTTAGCTCAATGCCAAAATCGCTTCTAGAACGAATGCGAAAGGCTGGGATATTAGTCACATCCGTCTTCCACCGGCCAAGCGTCATTTATTAAAAACTTTATCGCAACAAAAAAAATAACAATAGTTATGAACGCGGTTGAAATTTTAACGACCTTCTCTAGACAGCCTTGAACCAGAAGTATAAGCACGAAATTACGTTTTGATCGTTTTTGGTTACAAAAAATATACACACGTGATAACAATGAAGACGAAAGATTAACAAAAACGTGTAATTAAGGAATTATTAGTTAGAACTTTTATTAACTATTTCAAAGGAAGACAACGCTTTAATAAAGAAGTTTTGTGCAACGTTCAGACTTTTTGAAATTTATCACTCAGATCAATTTCAAAAAGTGACGCATGGCCTAGTGGTCAAAGTCCTTATTGCTTCCATTCTTAATTATCAAAAAACGATGCGCGGCTCTTGAGTTCGAATCCCAGCCGAATTCAACATTTGTGTGCTTGGGTTTCGCATGTGAAAATGTATGTCTGTCAAACGCACGATACAAAAGAAATCCTAGAGTGGGGCTTAATTATATTTTTTAAAGAGTTATACGATATAACATTTCGGACGATTATACTTTTCACTTCAATTCCAAACCTAAAATTAGATTTTTGTTGGTATATGATGATTACGTCCTGACCAATTTTTGACTACGTTGACAACAGACGAATGCTGTGAACTGTGTAGGTGATTTTATAGTGCCACCAGTTTTTATAAGAGCAACACAGACACACACTCTTCCTAAGCAATGCTTGCCCTTAGATACATAACCAGACACGAAAATCAATAGTTTTTGCACAAATGTTGACTTCGACTGGGATTCGAACCCTCGACTCTGACCACTAGATCACGTGGTCGTCAAAAATAATATATTAACGTTAGTTTACTCAACGAAATGTAAAACACTGCAAACAAATAATCCTTTGCAAGAACTAGCGATCAGTCTCCCGCAGCTCCGTGATTAACTCCAACGTGGGTCGACGACCGTAGTCCAAAATGGCCGACACGTCGTACAACCGTAATTGTAATTTTTTTTATAAGCCGATTCGCGAAATACTTGCATTGTAATCCCTGTACAATTTGTAAGCACGATAGTCTAAGACAACAAAAAAAATCTGATTAAAAATGTTTATATAGAATCTTCATGCCTTTTCATATTTTATTAGTAAGATTTACTAAAGGAAGTTTAATCTAGTCTTCTAAAGACTCGTTTTTGTAAAGAAATAGGTAAAGACTGGACTATAATTCTACTTAATGCAGTTAGCACGGCTACTGTTACAGCTTTGTCACTTCAATATAGACGCAAATTACATCTGGCGACGGTTTTCGATATCTAGCCGAGAGACTTAGCAAAAAATTTAAATGGAAATACTTTGCTTGGCTTGTAAAACGAAATTCCTGGTAGTTGCTTCCTATTTTTTAGGACGATTTGGACACGTAGCCCCTCTACGTGATTAAAGAAGATTGACGAAACAGATGTATGAGGCGAGTGTGAACGTGCAAGTCGGTAAAGCGACGTAGGCGAACGATCCGTAGACGTAGGAGCACGATCAGGTCGAAGACGTTTTAAGGAAACACCATGTCAAGAGTACTCGCAACCGAGGAGTTTGTACAAAAACTCTCAAGAAAGTAGAAGAAGCGGAAAATGAGTGTCAGGATCGTAGCAAATTGAAGGATGTAGTCTCTGGCTACCCCAATGGGAAAGAGGCGTGACTGTATGTATGTATCTTTTTAACGATTTGGTACTGTATAAAAAACTAAATCATCTGTGTGTGTACGTAAGTCGTGATACTACCAGTGAACACAAAAGTGACATATATTTACATTCTCAGGTATAATTACATTGTGATCGTCTAATATCGCCTTAATATATGCAAACTTTGCTGTGTTGTTGAAGTTTATTTAGTTTTATTCAATTTAGGTTTGTATTAAGCTCTTATAAATGTCCAAATCTTACACACAAAAATAACACCACAGAAAAGAATCGGCAAGAAACTAGGGTTTTTCTTTTTTCAATATAATATTACGTAATGTCATGTACGAGTACAAAATACATTATTTAATTACAATATCACGTATTAAATAAACAGAGGGTTTTCACGTTTTAACTAATAATATCTCTTGGTAAGTTTGTTGAAATCTGTCAATTTTTTTGCATCACACTTTTAGGAATTTTGTTATAAAATTGTATCTTTAATGAAAGGACTTTTTAACACAAAATAAGTGTTGGCGCAGAGATTGAATAAGTGTATGTTACCCTTACAATTTATTCTTATTATAGTGGTATCTAGGCGTGTGGTGGCGGTTTAAGAGAATCTACCACCCCAATTCATCGTGGATTTTACAGACAGAGGGAACATTAAAACCAGAAGATAGGCAGCAGCATCTTTCTGGGACATTTGAATAAATAAACTGCGGTTGTCAATCCGCCTGCGACAATCAAAGACAATTTTTTTTATTCAATTTAGGCTTGTATGAAGCTCATAAGAACGAAGTTAAAATCTACACCAAACGTGGCAACTATGGCATAATCCACCCAAAATGAAAGCTCTAAACTTTTGTGGCAATCTATGTGGGAGGCCTATATTCAGCAGTGGACTGAGGCCTATATTCAGCAGTGGACTGATAGGTGGTATCTAAGCTAAATGTAAAAATTTTTTTAACATCTAGCAATAATTCAAGTAGATTTAGTAACTACTCAACAGACAACAAGCAGCTATAACAAATTCGTATTGAATCGCGAAAGTAAAGATTTAGCGATTGAATAAAATTGCGTGTCCGATCACAGTGGCCTTCGATTAACCACCGATTAAATCTAGTTTTCACAGAGGACGAAGACTTTGCGGTCATTGTGAAGGTCATCTGTACCGTAGTAGATTATAGTCGGTTTTATATGTATTTTATTTGTTTTAGTTCGTCTGCGGCTGCCGCATAATTTACACAATTGATAGTGACATTTTTGTCTCTTGCTCATGCCTCAATTGTAGAAATTATTATACTTTAGTAACCAATGTATGTATACTGATCCTTATTATTAAACACAAAATTGGCGACTGGTAGCGGTGTAACAGTATACGCATCTCGTCGCGCGGGTGTTGAATTTGAGATGAAAATTAGGGAAAAGACCAGCGGACTGGCAGCAGAATTCTCTCAATTTTTAACATTAACAGACAAGTTAGTATAACGCGTTGGAATAATAATCATTACAGAATGAAAACTTGTGAAAATATATGTTCTATTATTGTAAAAATAAAAATGTTCTATTTCCTCCACAATTTTATAATGTCTCCAAAATTAAAAATGAGGAAGTAATACGTATGTCTCCTGCGCTGTCACAAACATCTCGTCACTCAAGCTCTCCAAATGGAAAATATTTCGTTTAATTGGTTGTTTTGACGACGTATTAGTGAGTCGCGTGTCGCTCCGCAATTCCTCTGACTCATCGATTCGTGGTGTGTGCTTTCTACGTCTAGATTTAATACAAATCAACGGTTCGACTGACGAAGTGTCTAAACGACTGGATTCTGCGCTACGGGTCACGGGTTCGATTCCCGCCGAAACAAATATTTGTATGGTATATTGTTTGGGTTTGGGTGCTTGTACGTGGGCAGTGAGAGCCGTGGTAGCTCAGGGGCTAGGCACTCGCTTTTAATTTCATATTACGCGAATGTCCTGGGTTCGATTCCCGGTGCCGGGACCACTAAAATTGTTAATTGCAATTTTAAGTGCTAACTTACCAGGTGCTCGGCGGTGAAGGAAAACATCGTGAGGAAACCTGCATGTCTGAGAAATTAAAAATATTTTTTCGAAGACATGTGAAGTCCGCCAACCCGCATTGGAACAGCGTGGCGGATGGCGGAACCCTCTCAGAAATGAGAGGAGGCCTGTGCTCAGTAGTGGGACATTTATAGGCTGAAACTTTACTTTTTCTTTTTACTTTACGTGGGCAGTTTGTCTCTCATGAAATATATATATATGTGAAGTGAAATGAAAATTATTTACTTTTTAACGTAAGAAATATAAATTTCGATTGTCAAACATTTTTTACAATCTACAACTATAGTTATGTCTTATAGAATATTCTTTTGATATTTTTGTAACTTGTTATGCTTTATCACATACAGAGAATGATGTGTGTAACAATATTGTATTTATTCAAAAAATCCGGGCGAGAGGATGTAGGTACTTACGTAAGGCACTTCCTAGAAAATACTAAATGGAAATATTTTTTGAGCATTTCTAGTATTTCTGACAAAGGTTGTTTTGTTACTGTTCATGATTTTTTTTGATTAATATAATTTTATCTCACATTTATATTTATCATTGTTGTAATATTTTTTTAAATTATTGTTGTTTGTTAACAGTATAATAAAGTTATGAACTTACTTTAATTTTCCATTGTATTTTTTAAACTAATTTATGACTAGTCTACCTGTGAGCATGCCTCATAGATATCTTTTTATTTCTAATTTGGTCAGTATTCATATACACTACACACAATAATTTAAAAAAAATGTGTAGTTTGATGTGCATAGTAATCAATAAGATCATTTCAATAAGACTTAACAGTTGTAATAAGTCTTTTTAATTACTATACCAGAATAATTGTAAAAATAACTACCCGAAGATTGTATAACATACATCAAATTTTATAGTTAAAAACGACTTCTAAACTTCAAGAGAAAATGTTTCCGTAACTACATTAAAAGTTAGGAAGTGAAAAAAGGGTTACGTAAATAAAAGATTTAAATGTTAAAGTAAATTATTTTTTTTCCGATAAAAGGGTCCAAGTATGTTCGCAATCAAGGCTTTTAATAAAGTTGATGGTACGTAATTAGAAAACGGCGAAGGGACCGACCGACCGAGAGACCAGTTGCGACACGTGTTAAATACCTTTGTAACGCTAATTTCTCCACGGATAATGGATAATTGAACAGGCAGATCTTTCCGGTTTGATAGTTAGAGGCAGAGGCAATTATTACTTATTTCATTTAGTTATGTTTAGAACGACTACAACTGTGAGTATTTGGAATTCATGTACGTGTAGCGGGGCCGGCTAGTGGTCAGAGTAAATGACTTTTACGTCGCGGGTCCTGGGTTCGCATCCCAGATAGAACCAACATTTTTGCAAAAACACAAATTGTTGGGTTTCGGTCGGTCGGTGGACAATGTTATGTCAGTAAAACGCACCCACGATACTGGAGAAAACCTAGTGTGGCACGACGATTGCGGCAAAACGACGATAAAAAGATTTGCTTAAAAAGGGCTACAAAGTTTTCTCTTCACAAATTGATATATAGATTAACTAAATTAAGAGTCTCGATATTTTATAGATGTAAGTTACGGCACAAGCAAATCGTTCACCTGGTGGTAAGTGCAACGTCTGCCCATAGCAAATGCTGTGCCATCCAGAACTTTGCACAGGGAAATTCTGTAGACACTGCGCCCGACAACATGAGCATCGGTTCTTAAGTCTCATGCCCTGTAAATATAATGGTTTCAGTGGCCTTCAAACTGATACGTTATAATGCTTACAAACTACTGCTTGAATGCAGAATAATTGTACTGCAGTGGTGCTTATCCAGACGGCTTCCTGCATATTCTACCAACACTATTAAAATTTATACCGGCACATTTGTCAACTGTTCACACAGTGAAAATCTATTTTATAATACACAGTAAAGTATTCAAAATTAGGCTTGCAGTACTGACATTTACGGCTAACACAGAAAACTCCATTTTAGACGCTTTCATCGCGCTGTCTATCCAGACTTTATAAAGAACCGGTCGACGTGTTACTCTGCACGCAACTAGCAATTGAGCCATTAGCTGAGAGCCTTCCTTTCTACTGCAAGTCCGCAGCAGAAGGATTTATGCTAATAAATGAAAGCGAAATGTTGATTTTGCGATTAGTGGTCCCTGATAAGAGGTGACGTGAGCACAATGTGTGGCTTATAATGTGAAATACATCGAAAGCTAACCCTGCAGATAACAGTGAAATGTAAGTGCACATATAATCTCCCATTCCAACTTTTGAAAATCATTTCCAGGAAACTTAATGTTTGCGACAGATAGCGAATTAACAACCATCTAAAAAAATCTCGCTATCTCAAATAGACAGTCCGGTGTGGAAAAACTGCAAGTAGGTGCGCTGCAATGGGTCTAGTGCTGCAATCGCATACAAAACTTATCGATTTTACCACGACCGTCCCTTTTATCATAGCAGTGGACTGCTGTATGTTAGTGATAAACTGAACATAAAAATAACATTACAATTCTGCAATTTTATTGTTTATCAATTCCATTTACTTAAAGCTTTATCCTTATTACAACTATCCTCAAAATAATCGCGTAAGTAACAAACGTATCTTTGATTGCTTAAAACATAGTCGTTACGTTCTATATTTAGTATGCAGCGTTTAACGAGCGAGGGAAGCCGGGGAGGGTCGCGCCGGGAATCGAACACGTGTCCCGGTCGCTTCCGCCGCCGTGTTTATGATGAAGAACATTTTAGTTAATGTTTGCCTAACTTTGTTGTATTGGGCATCGCCTGTTTCTCGATGGCATGTCATTTTTTGATTCAAAAGTTTTCTATGATTTGTGTAGGTTTAGTTAAATCAAATAAATAAAAATACAGACATGCAGTTTGACTTATTTGTAGAATAGAATAGAATAGAATAAATTTTTATTCAATATAGACTATTTACATAGTACTTATTGAAAGTCATTTTTTTTTAAGCTACACTGGTTCGCAAAAATGCCTCTGTCCTGGGAAGAACCAGTAAGAAACCCAGCGGGCTTTTTTTTTTTAGTCATTTTTAAAATAATGTACAATAACTGTATTACAATAGCTGTATTATAAAGATGTAGAAATGGCTTGGCGGCGATCACCTCATTCCCAGGGGTTATCATCATCTATGTATTCTTTAATATTATAATAACCCTTTTTATGAAGTCTTTGTTTAATATAAAATTTAAACTTTTTGATTGAAAGACTTTTAGCACTTTCTGGGATTTTGTTGTAAAAACGTATACATTGCCCCATAAAAGAGTTACTGACTCTGTGAAGTCGGGTAACTGGCATAATTAATTTGTGCTTGTTCCTGGTATTCACATTATGAACATCACTTTTTTTAGTGAACTGGTTTATGTTCTTGTGTACATACAAAACGTTTTCAAATATATATTGAGAGGCCAAGGTTAAGATATTAATTTCTTTAAATTTATCCCTAAGAGACACTTTAGAGCCAAGATTATAAATAGCTCTTACGGCCCTCTTTTGCAAAACAAAAATCACTTCAACATCAGTTGCATTTCCCCATAGCAAAATACCATAAGACATTATGCTATGAAAATAACTAAAATAAACCAATCTAGCAGTTTCAACGTTAGTCAAATTCCTAATTTTTTTTACAGCATAAGCTGCAGAGCTAAGTCTACTTGCTAGTTTAGATATATGGGGGCTCCATTGAAGTTTTGCGTCAAGAGTTATTCCAAGAAAGACAGCAGTATCCACAAGGCTCAACTCTTCCCCACTCACAAGCACATTTACATCTAATTGTTTAACATTTGGTGTTGTGAATTTAATACATTTTGTTTTATTGCCGTTTAAAAGCAAATTATTAACATTAAACCAATGTACTAATTTTGAAATAGCATTATTCACCTCGTCATATAATAAAAGTTGACGTTTTATCTTAAAAATCAAAGATGTATCATCAGCAAATAACACTATATCATGGTTGTCCCCTACTAGGTAAGGTAAGTCATTAATGTAAATAAGAAATAGAAATGGGCCGAGAATCGAACCCTGCGGGACACCCATAGACACTGCTGATCCGGAAGAACTCCTGCTATTGATAACTACTGTCTGCGTTCTATTACTCAAATATGAAATTAGAAGTTGAAGTGCAGAATTTCTTACACCGTAGTGATGTAGTTTCCTGATAAGTGTTTCATGATCAACGCAATCGAAGGCCTTATGTATGTATTTTACTATGTTTCATCAAATCAGGAAACACACCAAATGCAATACCGGAATTAAAAATTATGGCTAATTGAGGTGCAATTATATCTATAATAGACGCACTAACTTCCACGGACATACCCCATAGATCCGCGGTTCTCTTACAATCAATACTTTTAAAAGTATTAAGAATGTCATTTCCATCTACCATATCGAATTTAAAATCTTTTGTACAAGAAGTTACATTTTGTTTGAGTAATGTCTCAGCGGCAGTAGGAGAAGAATTTAATGGCTTGGTTATGGAAATTGGAATATCACTAAAAAACTTTTCAAAGGCTGTAGCAACATCTTGATCAGATGTCACTAGCTTATTGTTAAAATTAATTTTGTAATCATGGTTTCGGTCCTTGACTTTCCCGGTTTCACTATTAATAATACTCCAAGTCATTTTGATTTTATCTGATGCTTTCTTTATTTTATTGCTCAAGTGTAATGACTTGGCTTCAGAGCATACTTTTTTAAATAATTTTGAATAATTTTTAACATATTCCTTAAATGTGTTACTATGATTGTATGATCTTTCATTGTAAAGTTCATACAATCTTTGCCTACTTCTGTGGATTCCTACTGTCGCCCATTCATTAAACGTCTTGCGACTATTCAAGGAGATAGTTTTAGAAGTAAAAATAGAATTAAATTCCTTGCTCAGCAGGTTAAACAATACTTCATATAAATAGTCAGTATTATTATTATAAGGAAGTAATAGTAGTTTTTTATTAACGTTACTTCTAAACTTCTCCAAACGATACTTATTTACAGGAACAAACACAATTTTTTTATTATTTGTTTTTTTACATAATATGTAAGGTATGGATATTAACTGTCCGGAATGATCAGAACTTATTTTGTGAATTATGGATCGGTGCAAAGGCTTAACATCTGTAAAAATATTGTCTATACAAGTTGCACTAGATCCAGTAATACGCGTTGGTTCTAAAAACATGTTAACTAAATTGAATGATTGCAACAAAGAAATAAATTTAACAGTGATGGAAGAAGCTTCTAGGAGGTTGATGTTAAAGTCTCCGCATATGACAACAGGTTTGTTCTGTTTATTAAGTTTAATTAAAACTTCTTCCATATTTTTTTCAAAATCATCATATAAAGCACATGGGGGTCTGTAAACGCTGACAACTATGAGGTGCTCAAGCTCAACACAGGCCATTTCTATAGTTCTCTCAACAGAGAGGCTCACGATATCTTTACGTTCTTTGAATCGCAATGATTTATTTACTAGTATTAAAGAGCCACCACGTAAAACTTTTTCTCTATTGAAAGAACTAACCACCTGGTGGTTACTAAAATTAAACATTACATTATAATCTTTTAGCCAATGTTCAGTTATACACATAATATGAATATGATTGCTATTTAAAAATAATTCAATTTCTAATTCTTTGCCTAAAATTCCCTGTATATTTTGATGCACCAGGTGGATACAATCTTTATTATTAAGACTTTCTAAAGTGGTACAATTATTTACATATGACTGTCTTAATTTATTAATGTCAAAATTATTGCTAGAGATTTCCTCTATTGTCTTCTTACTTAATTTAAATTATTTGGAACTGATTCCAAATTTAATGTCAAACAATGAGACTGCTCAATAAAAGCAGATGTATTTATAGCCAAATTCTTGGCTGTATTCAAAAATAAACAATAATATAGCGCATTTGCTACCAGTCTTAATATATATTTGGATAGGTAATACCTATCATTAGTTAAAATATTTCTGAATAAATTATTTATGTCAATTAAATGGAATTTGTCATTATTAGAATTACATGTCAAATTTAAATTATTGTTACATATTATATTATTCCATAATAAATTTAATTCATATCTTATATTATTTTCATGTGGCATACCCCGAATGTAAGGCAATGTAAACAAGATAATTTTGCTTACATTTAAATTGTTTAAATATTCATAGTACTGCAATAATTGTTTCCTGTTAACATTGCCCCTTCTCCCTATTAATAACACTAATATAGTATTAGGACAATAAGTACCTACTAAAATTTTATTTAATATGTCATTAAATGATGCTCCTGGCATGCAATAATTGGTAACTTGTTGTCCTTTTAAAAAATTATTTAATAATGTTCCTATATTTTTTCCCAATTCATCACTAAAAACAATAACATTGTTCTTACTATTATTACATTTAATTTTTTTTTCAATCGTGTTTGTTATGGGACTGTCACAGAGTTCAGCTGTCAATAAAGAGTATTTATCATTTGTTACATTGTTAACACACACTGTCCCTGAAAGAACTGGCATTGATTGCGGACACTCATATTGAGTTTTTGTCAATGACTCAAAACGGTCTTCGTTATATTTACATAAGCTAACCAGCTCATCCATGGCCAGCATGTACTCCTTAATCTCTTTTTGTGTAGATTTATATTTACTAGTCATAACATCAAGCGAACTATGTAGTGATTGTATTTCAATATTCAGACATTCTATGTCAGCCTCATAACATGTTTTAATGTTATCCACCTCAATTGAATATTGTTTTACTTTTCCAATTAAATCCTGCTTTTCTTTACATAAATTAACATAGTTTTTAGTATTCATTCTGTTTTTAATTAATTTTTGAGTTTTTTTAATGAATTTGTTAATTTTTACATACTTCTTTAGTTTATTCTTACTGCATGTGATTTTTTCTGCTGATCTTAAAGTTAAAGAGTCCTCTTCTGTTAAATCTATTGTTGCAAATGTTTGTGAAATTCTAGGAGACTTCTCTATAGACTGCTGTATAGATGTGCAATCGACCAGCTCATTGAACAGACTCTGAGCCTGTGAGGCTTTTAAGTTATGTAAATTGTTGCTTAACTTTGCTATTTGGTTCTGTGCCTCATGCAGCTGTAGTTGCAATGCAGCAATAAGACTGAGGGCTTCCTCATACTCCTTGCTGTACCGTTCAAGCTCAGTGACAGTTCTCTGTAGCTGATCCCTTTCTGTTAATATACTTAAATACTCATTATGCAGGCTTGCCATATCATGTTTAAGTTGAGTATTTTTATTAATTATTACTACAACTTCATTTTCATTGTCATCCCTTTCTTTAAGTAATTGCTCACATTGCTCCTTGGATGCCTTAAGTTCCTGGAGCGCAAGTTGAAGTTGGTTCTCCAACTGGCGCGCCTTGGCGTTGCGGGTATTCATTTTATTATTTATTGTAAATAATATAAGAAACCAAAGAGATAATAACAAGTAGCAGAGTGAGCAAGGTCTAAATATGCTGTGTTAGTCAACCTCAAATTGAATTATCAATAAACAACTCAAAAAGAAGCCCAAAGCAGAATAACAATATTAATTATTTATTTGTATAGAAATGGGAGACAAATGAATTACAAAATTTAAATTATGTTCGTTACCTGTCAGTTAGGTTTGTAAACTTTCACAATTTTGTTTATAACTATAAGCTACTTTAGTTTATTTACTCACAGTCCACAATATTAACAAAATATTAGTGATGAGAACACAAAATTGAGGTGGATAGTTATGATTTACAATATTAAAATTTAAAATATTTACGGGAGCAAAATTTTTTGAAGTTGCTCAACGGGTTGCCACATGAAAAAATCATGTGTATTGTATTGTGTATGTATTATATAGTGTATTGTCAAGAACTTATTAACAAGATATACCAAAGTATATTATTAATTTCAATCAATATTTTAGTGGTAACAATGGCTTGTTTTATATAACTAATGTAGTCTCTTAACACATATGTCTCGTAATGGAAGCTTAGTTTCTTAATGAAGTGGGTCAGTTGACGACACACAAGCATTTTACTAGCATAGCCAATTTGAATTTGCAGAATTTAATCTTGTCTATTAGTTAGTGAATGCCCATTTGTTTTGGTTTGACACACAAATTATATTATGCATTCACATTTATCGTTTGTACAAATAATTAATTAAAATATTAATTCTATTGGAATTTTATTGGAACATAACATAGTATATCGAATTTAACAGACTTACTAGGTCATTATTAAAAAATCTGTAAGGAATTACAAATTGTTTTATTTCCAGCCATTTCATATCCGCCGGTTTGCAGTGTAGTGAGAAGTAAAATCAGAAATTATATTTATATAATATAATGTTCATATTTATTTATTTATTTATATTATTTGGAACGTCAACAGTACACACATTGTCTATCCTATAAATTAAGTTACATAATAAAGTCTGTTGTGCATACCAATTACAGACGAACACATCACTTACTACAACTAGTTTTAAGTGCTTGTAGTAGAACACTGTAATTGTTAATTGCAATTTCTAGAACACAAATTGCGATTAAAAATTTTAGTGGCGACAGCACCGGGAATCGAAACCAGGGCACTCGCGTACCATGAAATTTAAAGCGAGCACCTAGCCCGTGAGCTAGCGCTCGCTTTATATTTCACAGTACACCGAGTGCTATTATATAACAATTTCTTATATTTACGCAAATACTTAACATTTTATTTTCCAGAAGTTGCTGCTCCCATGGTCACAGGGAACCATTTTCAAGATCGTCTTCACCATTATATCATATTTGATAGACCCACCGCAAAACAACACCGATTTTTACCATTGATGATTCCTGAGGTTATTTAAATTAAAAACAAATTAACTTTAATAGAGAGGATCCTATAACAAATCTAGCTTACAAATCGAGCAGTTTCAGCAGTCGTCATCTGGCATCATATGCAGCAAACTATCAACTGTAAGTCGATCGCGTCCTATCACTGTTATAACTTGTTCTCACGCGCCGTGGGAGAACGCATGAATTCGCACATATATCAAGTACTAGCTGTGCCCAGTGGTTTCACCCGCAATTTAATTTAAAAGAAATCGCTCCAAGGGTCGTAACGTGATTTTATATAGCCTATAGCCTTTCTCGATAAATGGGCTATCCAACACTAAAATAATTTTTCAATTCGAACCGGTAGTTTCTGAGATTTGCGCGTTTAACCAAACAAACTCTTCAGCTTTATAATATTAGTATAGATATGCAGATATCTATGCTGTTTCGTGTACGTTTATTAAAATATGTTTTCTAATATTTTCGTTTCACAACCTGTGCGCTATCTCCTAATCCTTAATCATAAATAACAAAGACAAAGGTAAAATAAAAAAAAAAAAACTTGGAAGTATCACGTCCTAACTGTCCCTCAACTTATATCAACTTATATGTGAAAACATTCTTTTTTTTTTAAGAAAAAAATACTAATTGTAAACTTTAGGTTAAGTTTTAATGTTGTTTTTCAGTTTATTGCGAAAAACAGCCGATACAAAATTATCGTGTAGATAGAAATAAAAACATTTCATATCGCACACGTAGGTACGTTTAGATAACAAAAGTTCTGAGTGATACATCATAGATTATTGTGTCCCGACGGGATTGATAAAGGCAGCATAATTAATAACATAATTAATAAATCAAACACACGTTTTACTGGTGGTAAAACTCTTATGCAGGAATCCGTCTGGGTAGGTGCCACCGCAGGGCCAGTCATTCTGCCGTGAAACAGTAGTGTCCAAGCATTGTTGTGTTTCGGTCTAAAGGGCACTGCTCTGAGAGCTTGCGTAATTACTGGGCTCAGTGCCACACATATGTGTTCTCAATGAAAAAGCATTTGTTATAGCAGACGTTGCACTTACCATCACGTGAACGTTTTGCTCGTCTCTTCAATTTCAGTACCGTTGTTTATACATGTAGAAAGTTCCTGGCTAGACGGAGCAAACAAACAAAAACACAAATCGTTGGTTTTCCAGTCTTGTTGTGTGCATGTAAAATGTATTACTGCAAAAAGTACTCACTATACAGGAGAACTCCTAGTGTGGGCATTGCATTAAGTGTCATGCTATTTTTATAAAATTACCTCTTTTAGTTGACGTCATAATTCAGCACGTATTGTTAATTTGTCTTACCTGTAACAAAGATCAAATAATTTATTAGTATTCGAAAATAACATGCAAAGC
The DNA here is from genome assembly GCA_019845155.1 of Luehdorfia chinensis. Lineage (NCBI taxonomy): Eukaryota > Metazoa > Arthropoda > Insecta > Lepidoptera > Papilionidae > Luehdorfia > Luehdorfia chinensis. The sequence goes on from JAHVAK010000612.1 coordinate 2,698,699, forward strand.
ATCGCAGTTTGATAAGATATTTGATAAGGTATCCGTAGCTGTACGAGATAACTGCACTCGGGTGATAAACAAAACATTTGCAAACAAAATTAATAGACGGCTCAGTGAGTAAGCGAGCGCCTTCTATGCAACTAGTCATAGGTTCGATATACGCACAAAACTAATAGAAGATACGAGTCATAAAGAAGGCTCACAGATTTTGTAGCGCGAAATTTGTTATTTATTGAAACAAACAGCTCTTATTAATATAGTGGGAAGTATAATTTTATATATTACTTGTATATAATATATGGGTAGCTCGGACGACGCGACGGCCGAAGCATGTCGTAAATAAGTAAAAATATACATATGGTATAACTGGTATAGAATTTTATTCCGGTAGATCTTTAAGTACATTTTTGTCAAAGTAAAGACTTGTCAATTTAAAATAAATAAGAATACACATGCACAATTTCATTTTAAAAATGTATTAATCGTGTATTACAAACATTTAGTTTATTGCCCTGTTTAATGCTGTATTTAATGTTGTATTGATAAGATATTAAGTTTTATTGTAAAATAAGTGTAAATGTTCATTAGTCAAGTGTACAAGGTTACAAAGGGGCAGGATATGTTAGGCGACCGATACGCTGAAGCTAAGCAAGAGGTTATTCCAAGCGTTAATTAATCAGAGTAAATTAACGAACGTTTCGCCATACTTAATGAGGAATAGGAGACAATGAGTATTTATAAAACACCGGGAAGTACAAAAATAGTGTTTGGAAATGATGCACGCTTCATATAACTAAAGAAGATAATTTTTTTTAAATATTTTGCTATGGTGATAGAAAACCTACGAACTATTCTAATACCGCGGATGCTGAAAGAGTCGACTATGGGATAAGCCCTGAAGATCTCATGGCTTCTGAATAACCATCTCGAAAAATGAAAGCATTCAGCGTCTATGGTGCGTGGCGCTGATATTGCAATCACTACTACGGCTTCCATACGTGGTGAGTATAGCAAATTCTCCTTTTTTGGCAGAGGCCTATGTCAGTGGACGTTCAACAAGCTGACAACGATGACTTTAATATTAGAAATACGTAACCAAAATCAAATGAATTTCAGTATTGAGCAGATAATATGTAAGTAATTCCTTTGTCATTATTATTCTTAATACTATTTTCTACGTGAAGAAATATTTAATAATCAGTGATTCATACTTCATAAAATTAGGCATTAAGCTGCGTATATTTATTACAAAATTAAAAGAGAATTAAAGAAAGTTAAAGTTCCACGGGATATTTAAAATATGTAAAACCACGCGGACGATGTCGTGGGCACCAGCTAGTCTTCTATATAATGAGACGCATTTTTGTAAACCCTGGTCGCAATAAACACAGTTGACAACAATATGACAAAGCATACATTGAGTAATGAGTCAAGTTCACCGAGCATTAGTATCACTTGACTGCTACCAAAGGCCTGTGATTCTGAGACACGTGTTGAATCGTTCCACTTGACATTGTGTCATTATGTGACGGCCCACTGGTCCGTGGTTATTTGGGCCGATTTGTTTAGGCCGTGTTATCGATATTAAATAATGGGTGTACAATAACGTTACACCTCAACGAATCTGGTGAATATTGACTTTTTTTACAAAGTTAATTAGGGTTCATTTAAATTTTGTTATATAACGGGAATGGTTAGAAGAAATACGGTAACATTAAATATGTAATAAAAAGCGAAAGACATAAAACGTAGGGTTTATAATGTGTGTGTTCTTCGGTGTAATACGAGCGATGGTTGCGAGACATGGAATCTAACTGCCTCAAGCAGATCTATATTAGCTGCATGTTCAATGGAGCGGAGCATGATTGGACTAAGAAAAACGGACGAAATAAGGAATTATGTCTTTTGAGGCAAAACTAAAGTTTCTGACATGTTATATAGAATTGATGTACTAAGTCGGAGATGGACAGGACATTAAAAATGAAATAACTGAAATAAATGAAGCCACGAAGGAACCACGTACTGGTATCCGAGAGACTTTTAAAGAAATAGAAGCGATGGTGATGAGATGAGAAGATGGCTCTAAGCAAACAGCTGTCCCGAACTAGAGGAGAATTACACTAATAAAGGCTATTTTATTTTCTTTTTGTAATTAGGGTTATACAAATTAATACGATACGGGTTTGTTTAAAATATGTCTACGACACTACTATTTGACACTCCAACCTACATCAGCGTTTACACATATAACAGAAACTTGATTCTGCATCGATTTATGGAATTGGAATGTGCATGGTATTGGCATGGTATTGTAAATGTTTAACTTAAGTAAACATTCATCTACACTTATGATAGCACTTTAACAAGTTTTTAACAACACTAATCAGTAAAAATATTTAGTTTTTTCGACCAAAATGCGATGTGAATGCTCACAACGAAACAAAAATAGATCGTCGCGACCAAATTTATTGATACCACGAATAGTTACAATTGGAATTGACAAATCAGTTCTCGCTCCCTCCCACGTCGAATAGAAACAATAATTTCACAACCGCCTTGCTATTCCACACGACCCCGAGCCAGCAATAATGATGCATTCAAACTCAAGATTTCTAAGCCTCTAATTAGATATTGCATGCAACATAAAAGCCGATTCAGAGACAGGTCCATTCAAATGCTATCTAACAGAGGCCCGAGTTAGAGATCGCCGTTGGAATCGAGACGTATGGGAAACGGCGATCGGTGGATTAATTATAGCGGGAATATTTACTAAGAAAACACTGCTTTGCAGATGAAATATGAACGCCGTCCGCGACTCGTAATACATTGTAACTTAATTAGGGTCGAGCGGTGGTTGTCAGGCAAATGGAGAGGTAATGAATATATTTGTAATTGTCAAGCATGGTATACCGGTTGAACATTAGAAAGACACTGCACAGGAGGTAAGTAATGATGTTGAAGGTAATGTACTATTATTGGACATTAATAACTGACTGATAAATTCGATTCCTGTACGGAACAAATGTTTGTATGGCCTACAGAAGATATTTTCTGATCTGGGTATTTTTGCATCAGTGATGTATGTCTGTAAAACGCACCAACGATACAGTATACATGCCGTTTAACCGTATCCGTAGATACGGAATATATATACGAATATAATTTGGAACATTATTATCTATATATTGATACGTGAAGAGAAGATTGTGTACCTCATTTTAAGTATATTTCGCGCACGAAGGTGCGTGTGAAATTTGTCTTGGATAAACTTTGTATGGAGAAGAAGCGATCAGCACATTACATGTAATAAAACATGACAGTTTTCACACACTTTTGGCAACGTCAAATTCATAATATTAAGTGTTGAGATATAATACGGCGATAGTTAGAGAATATTAATAATTTTATATACATACATAAAGGAAGGAAACATATATAATATGACTTAGTGGTTTAAAATTTATGTTGAATATGTCATTCAGTTGTATTACTTTTACATTTGAGTGTTATATATTATGTAAGCCCATAAGGCATTTTAAGGCTTTGTGACGAATTTAGTCCTTACTAAATTTTGAAATATTTCAATGAACTTCTATTTTATATATATGAATGACAGTGACCCCTGGCGAAATAATTGTCGACTATTAAAATTATAAAAAAATATTAAATTACAACATTTCAGTAATGAAAAAAACAATTAAACAAATAATTCTAAAAAAGAGGATACCTGAGAAGTTTAGCCTGCTCCTCCTCCAGACAAAGCAACATCATTAAGGAAGTAGATACTTAAAAAAATTACAAAACCGCACAGTTTTAATGTTGTTTGTGTGACTGAAAATATAATACCTGAATACCGCTCGCGCCTATTTATAACAAGAGTATAATAACATATATTTCCACAAACATAATTAGCCCCAATAGCGGCATCACTATCGTTAAATCTCACTTTCAAATGTGAACGCGCCGGGGATGTTAATTGCTCCAATATAAAATATGAAAAAAATTATAGGCAAGCTACGCATGGTAATATCATAAAAATATTTCAACGCACTTTCATCGCACACTAACGAGCGACAGACAGCGAAACCGAAAATAAAAAGAAACTTTACAAGTGTGCAATTTTGTTTTGTAAAAATACAATAAAAACTTTTTTACTGGCACTTATCATTACTAACTGTCCCGCGACTACTTTGCTGCGACTTTTTGATTTGTGTAGATAGGTTAGATAAAACAAAATCTATTATATAAGAGACTTAACGAAAAAATGTACCCTTAAAAATCTCATTCAAAAGCAACTTTACGTAGACGCTAATTAATAAAAAAAAAACTTTCTCTGATCTATTTGTCGTTTTATCTGATACGAGGAAGTGACCGCAAGCGAATGCCTTATTATAAATTAGTTACATCACACCAGAAAATATTGGCAACTTGAACGGAATACATTTCTAGAAGCATCTTCCAATGTGAGGATTTTCCGAAGTAGCCAGACCCAGAAGGCGGATTGGAAATCGTTGTACCAGACGCTACTGAATTTAGTCCGAAAGGTTAAGCCGCAACGCCGAAAAGTTATTTATACTTTTCTAAATTACAATGTAAGTAATGCAATATTTTTTTAAATGTAATTTAAATTATCATTTCATACGACTGTGGCTTTTTATGGTATGTAGGTATACAAACATAATTAATTACAGATAGAAAAGACGCGATATAAATATAATAATGAAATTTGCATTTAATATATGGCAGCTAAGGCTGTTTCACCTCATTTTACTGCAATCTGAACGGAGATAGAACAAAGTAACTGTGGCGTAAGTCCGCTAGCAAATGCAGCCATATTATGTTGCTTCTCAACGCACTATCTGCCCGAGCAATCTCGAGGAATTGCGTGTCCAAGTATCGAGGGTACGGCGCTAGGTGATTTGTCTTACGAGGGCTTATTGTTCTGGCCAACGGAAGGAACGATGCGAATATTCAGATTTTCTTTTATTATTATGTGTAACATTTTTTTATATAGGAAGTGACGAGACGAGCAAAACGATCATCTAACGGTAAGTGAACTTTAAATTAATGTAACAAGTGCTGTGTCGCCTAGAACATTTCTCTGTGGAACACTGCGCCCGTCCCCCTGAGTCTCATATGCCCCGTAATTTATCTAGCTCTCAGTGCCCTTCAGACCGAAACACAGTAATGTTTGCACACCACTGCTTGACGGCAGAATAATTAGCGCTGCGGTGGTACCTACCTAGACGGTGGTTACATGAGTTAAGGCAAAAATATTTATCAGTGTTTCGGGATAAAATTCTACTTGTATAAAATTTCTGTCTAATATTTAACTTTAGTAGACAAATCCAGCGCCAAATTAAATTCTGAAACCGATCGTTGGTCGCATTTTAGGAAGCCTCTAAGGTGCGTGCTATTGCGTTACTTTTTTTTTTCAAAGAACAAATGTGGTTTTTGGAAGGAACTAAAAGTGGTGATAGATTAATGTTCTTGAACCTCTTCTCTTCACAACACCAGTCATTCTATAACTCTTACAAAAGCCGTCACGAAGGGAACGGGTAATTCCTAAAAGACAAACATACATACAGTCACGCCTTTTTTCCATTAAAGGGTAGGCTGAGGCCACTAATGTAGCCCACTTTTTGCCCTCGCGGGGAACGAGACGTGACGTGTGGTGGGCCACGTCGCCGCCATTTTGGTACGAGTAAAACAATAAACTCTACTCCCCATTGTGTTCCCACGAGCAGTATAGTGACAGCATACTATATTATGGTGTTATTCTGCACGAATAAAAGCTGTCCGTACAATACCTTAGTCGCCTCTTTCGACACCTCGATAAGAAAGAGGTAGGTGCTATTCTACTCTGCCGGACACCTATCAGCTATTCCTAAAAGACAAGTTCAAAAATTTAAAAGTTTTAAGCACCTTTCATGATATTTCTTAGTACCTTGGGTTGACTGGAAGAGAATGCCAAAAGGCATTAGGTTCGTCCTTTCAATAAGGCATGGGCTTTTAATACTATATTAAAAGGAAAGGAAATAAATGAATAATTCCTAAAATGGATATAATGAAAACATATTCACTTCAATATTTCCATAAATCGGTGTGGTGTCATCAAATTAACACACTTTTCCTTGTATTGTACAGTATTATTAGATTTGGGTGTTAAAATATTGACTTCACATACTTGTAGGAAAACCACAAAACTAATGACTGCAATATTCAGTAAATATCCTGCGGGATATTAAAAAAAAGACTGAAAAACTTCTTAAGTTATATATCTGCGAGTTCGAAAGTTTATTACATTATATGCATTTAAACTTACTAAAACGTAAATGTAGCATTCTAATTAATTATCGATCATTATGATGAGTCTGGTAATGCACTATTAAACAAAGGCTTCCCCCAGGACGGCTGTCTACGTAACGCTCTCAAAAGACTTAAATGCTGTATTACTTCAAATCAGGCAAATATCTTTTTTATTTCCTCTACGATGTTTATTTGCCGTAGTGTGATCATCATTTCAGCCTATTACTAGTCCACTTCTTAACATAGGTCTCCCCCATAGATTGTCACAAAAGTTTGTAGCTCTCATAGTGGAGGGATTTTGCCATAGTAGTCACGCTTTTCAGGCGGGTTGGCGGTGTGATAACAATCTCAATATGGAAAGTTCACAAATGGGTATAAAACATCTTTGAAAACAATATATTGAGTATAACAAAATTTCATTATCAGTCAATGAAATTATGCCTGCCAGTCAAAACGTATTTCATAAGTATGAAACTGAAAATTTATGGAAATTTTCAAATATTTCAATTCGAATTGTCGAAGAAAACAAAGATCGTGCACCGCAACTCCAACACTTTATCGTCGCTTTCTCGCCGAGGCTTTATTAAATCATCAATTGAATCATAGTGTTTCGCTCCCGGCTACTCGGAATGGCTCATAATCGGCAGATACTCTGATCACTGAATAACAAGAGTATTCGTAGACAATCATAGGAACTTTAGTGGTTGTTGGATTCCTATGCAGAAATCCGTCTATGTAGGTACTACTACAGGCCAATTATTCTGCCGTGAAGCGGTAGTGTGCAGACATTACAGTGGTTAGGTTTAAAGGGCACTGAGTAATCACGTGTAATCACGGGGCATATATACTTAAGAACTGATGTCTCAGGGCGACGGGCGCATTATGGTGTCACACAGAAATGTTCCGGGTGACACAGCATTTGTAATGGGCAGACGTTGCACTTACCATCACCTGAACGTTTTGCTAGTTCCGTCACTTAATCGTATAAAAAAACATTTACACAACATGTAAACATTGATACAAATTGTATATTGAGCTACCCTGTACCATGTTCTGTCACCGGGCAAATAGCCCGGAATTTAGAAATTGAATTCGCTCGTTATTATCATAAGCAAGTTTAGTTTTGCAACGAGATAGTTTAAAGGTTAATATCATCAAAGTAGTATCGAATAAATGGCGATTTGACAATTCTATACACTATATTTCTATACATTTACATATACTATTTTCACACCCTTTAAGTTCAATGGTATGGTTAAGGTACTCACTGTGAAAAGTAGTTTTACTTTATACAGCCTGGAATACGGGTAGGTAGTCGTATTATCGTGCACGATCACCAAACATAAGTAATTTGCAAGTTTTGTTCACAAAACTGGAAGGGTTAATTAGCAGTAAAGTAAGAGACAGAACCGATATTTATGGTAACAAATCATTATGTTGGTTGATTGGTTATTGTTAATATTTTAAAGACGCTATACAACTTTTTTGACAACATTTATAAAATCCTGGCTGTATGTAAAAAAAGAAATTTGCATGCATCTAGGATCTATCTATAAAAGAAAATAATCTAAAGAACCTTGCTTCATTATTGACAGAAAAACAAAATCGAATGGTAACCATTTGTAACAGACAGGAAACGTGAATAATGAAGATATGTAAAAAGGGGATACTATTAAGTTGTCACCGGACAAACTATTAGCTGTAAAATATGCAAGACGGATTTACGACTAGATGCACACGTACTGAAAGTTTGGACCAAAATAGAATAAGACACTTAAGACTTGTTAATCTCCGATTTTCTATGAATTAGGAAACAGGTGGGACTAATAGGGGTGGGTTTTAGGAAAAACCGTTACATTTTAAGATGATAGACTTTTTCAAGTGACTATGTTGATAAATTTAAGAATACTGGTTAAGGAGTGGGAGGTAAACCCAAAAACAGTTTAAAGGAATAAAAAAATATTCCAGTACTAGAAAGCTATATGAAAATGAACGTAGATAATTAAAATGAAATTTAATGTAGTAAAAATGTCGGCTAGGTTGGCGCAGTGGTTAAACGACTGGCTTCTGCATTATGGGACGTTGGTTTTATGGATGGGACAGATATTAATATATGGCCTATAGACAGTTCCTGGTCTGGGTGTGTAATTAATGTTTATATAACGCACCCATGACACACAAACACTAGCGAATCTCTTTTTTTAGTAGTACCACATAAAGAATAAGAAATAAATTGTGTATTTAATAAAAGCAGTGGCGAAGTAGCTAACAGTCGTGAAACCATTGTATGTAATAAACCCTTTTATCTCCTAAACGGTATTTAATGACCAACTCACGTGCAGCAGAAAAATTTTAAGTAACGACCAATTTATAACATTAATTTTTTGGCCGGTCAAACAGCAAAACACCAACGCAGCTTACAGATCTCAATCACGCGAATTACAAAACTGAACATCAAAACGTATGGTACGTTTTTGATATATTGTGAAAAGTATCTTTGACTGTAGTAAGAAATACATACATAGGTGATTTGAAAGTTGTGTGCAATGATTGACTTCAATAAAATTTTGAGTATAGAATACTAGCTGTAACCCGCAACTACGCCCGCGTGGATTTAGGTTCTTTAAAAGTACCGTGGCAGCTCTTTGATTTTCTGGAATAAAGAGTATCCTATGTCCGTCTTCATAACGCAAGCTCTAAAAATCTGTGCCGAATTTCGGCAAGATAGATTCAACGTTTCAGCCGTGAAAAGGTAACAAACAGACAGAGGGACAGAGAGTTACTTTCGCATTTATAATATTAAGTATGGCAGTATTGATAACCGAATAACTTTTATGAATTTTTCTTGGTCATATATTTTATAGAAAAAATACCTACTTTTCAACAAATATTTATATAATTATGCTGTAAACATCACTTCGTATCTCTCATCTCTATTACTTTTGTTAGCTCTTTGACTTAGTACCAACTTGACCAAACTAAAGTGCATAGGTGTTCCAAGGACTATAGTACGAGTAGCATCCAAGAATAATATTTATAATTTCAATATACAACTCGCACAATACGCCATAAATTGTTGTCAATACGCCTCAATCGTGCAAGTTTTTACACAATGCGTTGCGTGTCCATCACAATTATTAGTATCTGAAACAGACCATCGGCAGACGGTTTGTTAATTTGAAGGTTGCCTCATCCGAACATCGAGCGATTTATGTGGTTGCCTGTTACGAATGTTAACACAACATAACATTTCAATGTCTATTTCACCTGAGAATTAAATTTTCTTTGATTTTGGAAAGGATAATAGTTATACTAATGTCTGTTAACTATAGTTTATAAGGAAAGAGGATAACGACTAATTTTAGAATTATTTAGAACCGACCGTGGTTGTGAATAAAACAACTTATTCCACTATACGTTTTTTTTTATTGGATAAAGTGATGAAACGAGCAAAACGTTCACCGTAGGTAAGTGCAACGTCTGCCCATAACAAATGCTGTATCACCAAGAAAATTTCTGTGTGACACCACACTGTGCCCATCACCTTGAGACATAAGTTCTTAAGTCTCATATGCCCAGTGATTACGCTAGCTCACAGTGCCTTTCAAACCGAAACACAGTAATGTTTGCATACTACTGCTTTACGGCAGAATAACTGGCACTATCATTTGATAATAATCAGAAAATGACGATTTTTCCGTTATCGAAACGAAAATAAAAATAAAAACCTTCAAAGCTTAGGGTATTAGTCTTCCTCCGCTACCACTTTTTGCACACGATGTTGTTAATTCGAATAGTTACTTATTACTTATCAATTTCCAATATTAACAAAGATCTCACGCAATCTTAACACCTACGAGTACAATAAGTGAGCGATAAGTTTTCTTACACTGTCCAGGATACGGCGGTAATGGAAAATACATATAACGGTTTACAGCAACTCAATTGGACCAGATACAACGAAGTAAAACTGAATTATCTAGCCTGTGAACTTGATTTATGGCAGTAATTTGTTATTTGTTTACTAATTTATCGGTAACCGCGTTATATTTGGGCATGATAAAGAGGTTATCGTGAACATTAACAGAGAATATATACTAGAGAACAAAAAATATCTAATGCCAGGCGTAAGCAACGGGTTCGGATGCGTCACAGACATTGGGACAGTCATAATGCAGGCTCTAGGATACTTAAAATTAAAAAATCACACAAATATTGATTTTCGTCTAGGATTAGAACCAAGAACCTATTACTGCTAGCCGCTGCGCTACGCAGTTATAAAACGCAACAATGTAGCCTAATTTTAAATATAATGTTGGGATGCGTTGGAAGTTGAGGTAGGTTAAGATATATCATTTTACTTGTATTTATAGTTTGGCGTCGTATAGTAACATCGGGAAAGGTGTGGATTCTAACATGTTTACTGATTGCAGCTAATATTCCGCATCATTGTGGTTTTCTTCTACAAACCACAGGCAGGTTTACCGTTTCATTAAGACTGGGAGCAAATACACAGCAAGTGTTTAAGAATACATTTTGTATGAACATTATTACAGTATACGAAAATTCATAAATATATGTATATTTATGAATTTACGTATAATCAATAACGATTAATTTATCAATAGCACAGATAAACTAAAAAAGAACATACTGTTACTGACCAAAAAATACTGCAAAAGATGAACCATCTTTTACGTTACATTTAATTATAGAGTGGAGCATAGCGCGCTAAGGTCTCATCAGACATTAAAGTTAAAAAGACCCACGGTGTAAGTAAGTTGGTTGCTCAAAAATCGTTACAGAAATAGTTCGATAGGGCCAACCCAAAGAAGTAGATTCGCGTCTATCTACACGTTGACACGATAGGTGAGTTTGTCCCGTAAGCATCGTGAACACCACACAAATAAGGTTGGCCAACAAAGAAATCGGCGCCGCCCGAGACCAGAGCCGACAAAAACTGACCTGGCCCGGATATCAAGTGACTGCAACGTAACGGTAATGTTAGATTACATTTGTACAGATTCCACTTTCGTCGAGCGTTGTTACGCGCTTTTCGGTTCTAGGAAACCGATTGCGGAAGACCGATTTGCGGTTAGGAACAACCCTAGCGGAACAAACACTCATTCACTGCTCTGACTGTAATATCACAGATGTATATTAGGAATGTTGTCAGTCGTCTACACAGTAATATTTAGTAGACGCACTTAAGAATAATTTTAACTATATTAAGTAGATGAAAAAGTAACATAGGATAATGCTCTGAAGTTGCTTCAGTTCATGTAGTCCGTGTTGATCCGAGTCCGGGTTTTGCAGTAGTTGAGCCATTGGTTTTTGCGTTATGGGCTTCGGGTTTCGATTCTCTTACGAACTTTTATTTGTATGGCCTACAGATATTTGCTTCAAGTCTAAAAATTTGTGTCTGTAAAATCCGAGATTAATAATAAAACAGAAAATATCTACGCCACATTACTCTTCGCTTTTATAAATTAAAAAAAAATCAGTCTGACTATGTTAACTGTAGGGTTTCCTTACAGTTTCTGGCGTTTCAGGGTGTTTTCATCCAAAACACTGACAAATGTCTATCCTACTGAAGCAGTCAAAAATTCAAATAGACAAGTTTCACACAGATTCCGCGTAATTATTTAGTATGATACGAGTAGAGCAACTAGAGCGTGGAAAGAGCGCGGAAAACCGGAAGCGCCGAAATCCGCACACGTTTGAAATACCAAAACCACGAAACCGCTTAGTAATGAAAACTAACAACTTTTGAATTACTGAAATGAACTTATGAATAGGAGGGAAAGAAAGAAAAGGCAAAACGCAAAAAGAAAGTAAAACGCCTTCGTCGCCTTGGAAGATCAAATAGTGAAAAATCGTAAGTGAAAAATGTAAAAATACAAAATTTGCAGCGTAATAATTTCGTCAGGACATAATTATGCTGACAGATTCTAAGCATTCTGTTGCTTACCGCTGTCATGAAACAAACTTCGGACAATACTTTCAGTAAGTGACCTTTACTAGCATAGGGGTTTTAACAATGATTTTTTAATCCTAATGCAATGATATCTTCCTGGTAGATTTCGACCACGTCAGCAACTTCCGAATATTGTCGGGAATCATCGACTGCGCAGGAGATATTGTAGTGCCACAAGTGTACGGCAAACTTACTCGTCCCAACCTTCTTGCGCCCGTTATAACGTTGCGATTAGGTCGGAGGTAGGCTAGGATACTGTGTACAGAATCTCTTTTTAAAAAATATTTGAAGCCCCACTCTAGACCAGTAAACCAGACCCGTAAAGTATAACCAGACCCGAAAACCAACAATTTGTGTTTCAGCACAAATGTTGGCTCCGGTTGAGATTCGAACCCAGGACCCGCGGCGTAGAAATCAGTTATTCTGAACCACTAGCAACTAAACAAAAATAACAAAGCAATATGACAGTTACAAAAGTGTTAACATATGCTTGTAAATATTTAGATAATTATTTTTAAAATAAATGAATTTCAAAAAAAACTTCGTACGAGAGCGGTACGTTTATTTGTAATTACTAGATTTCATAACTTTCATTCATTATAATCTGAATGAATAGGACTATTGAATCTTGTGGCATAAGACGCAAGTGCAAGTTTAAGATATTCGAAAGGTATCTTATTGTAAGAAGCGGTTCATCTATTGCTCAATAATGCAAAATAAAAAAATGCTGATGAATGCAAAGGGAAACAAATGCAAGGTTTTATTTACCCAAAAATCATAGTGACTTTATTCTGACATAACCCAAAGAGTACAAATGCTTGCATAAACATCTGAAAAGCATTGTTACTTAAAGACTCTAGATGGCTTCGGCTATCGAAGCCTTTCATGCACCTCAACTGAGATGGACCACTTGAGTTTAATTATATATATATATATATATATATATATATATATATATATATATATTATTATATCAAATAAAAAATGAATGAATGTGACATGTTAGGAACACAGTTAAAGATATACGGTATCAAAGAACACGCAACCAGACACGCTCGGCGACAAAACGCAAGTGACGCGTGAAACGAACGCAGTGTTTGAGACTCGGCATCCGATAGCGGAGTAAGTGAAAACTGATTTTTTATTGTTTTCAACGCAATTTCTGCGTAACTAACGTTAAGGTGTCTCTATAGACTATTATTTCTGAGTAATTAAACTATTGCTGCTTTTCGAGTGCCATTTATTTAGAATAATATGTCACTAATCATTCGTCGCCGTAAATGTTATGAAAATGAATTACATTAAAAAAAAACGATTTTAACAATGAGGATTATTTTAGATTCTCACTAGAAAGTAAAATAAAAATACAGTAAATATAAAGCTATATCTATATTACAGTATGTTTATATACGTAGAAACATTTATTTAAATATTAAAACGTGAAAATTGCTATTATTAGTCGTTACCAAAATCATTAAAAAAGGTATCGCGTCAGGTGTGGCATTGTTTAGGATTGCCTTGTTCTTGAACGGGGGAACAGTATAACGTGAATCAAAAGCGCTCTTTTCTATATACACTTCGCGGTTATTTTATTGTAAACCGAAGCATATTTATTACTAAATAGTTTATTGTACAGTGTACATTGCGGCTAAATACAGCACTTCTATTTGCATGCAATAACGCTGGCGAGATTATCGATTTCTTGTTTAGAGAACGAGTCGATTTCTTATTTACTGTGCTACCAAACAGGGGTAGTATGTTAATATACTTTAGACAAGTCGACTTAGTCAGCAATAACGCATGGAACACAAATTGGAAGTGAAACAATAAAATTACTACATATAGCCGTATGAGCCGTGGTAGCTCAGGGGCTAGGCGCTCGCTTTATATTTCATAGTACGCGAGTCTCTCTCTCTGCTCAGCAGTGCGACATTTATAGGCTGAAACTTTACTTTATTTTTACTAAATTAATAATAAAACGCTTGCACGTCTCCAATAATCAAACTAGGCTTTACTGAACCTAAAAGGTAATTTATAGTATTTTAACCTTTGTTAGTTATTTTCCGATGTAGAACACACAAAACGGACAAACTAAAATCAAATCAAAATCGAATAGAAACCGAGGTAAAATATTCATACGACTAATGAATTCATAGCTTTAATCGAATCGATGAGGCATATAACAGGGAATGTGAAACAACTCAGAAATAAGTAATTTTGATATCGGTGGTGTCAATCAGTATGATTCGAAAGAGTTAACTATTTTGAATTTAGAATATGTGAAACTTCTAATGGTTTTATCAAAATTTCTTATAGAAAGAATAATACAGACTTATGAAAAACCTTGCGGTAAATGGCAAAAAGGGACGACCTACCAACGAATATATTATAGATAAAGTAAGAAGAAAGTAAACAATTTAGCTTTATTTTCAGAACCCAGCGGAAACTAAACTAGAGAATGAAACAATTGTTTTGCGTACACACTACAACAGTATTCCTGTTTGCAGTATCAAAAGTATAAAAATATTAAGTCCAGGATGATAAAATATCAGTATAGTTACTCCACATATTAAAGGAAAAATCCGCATGCAAAATTCACTCTTTTCGCCGATACTCACCTGCTCTCTGTCTTAGAGTCAATATCACTTGAGAATCCCTCTTTTTTTAGGTGAATCACGTGTCGTGTTCTTACCTTCAGTAGTGTATATTGCCTAGTGGTAGTGTTGTTATGGTGAAGGGTATCTGGTGGCGGTATGAATTTGCTGGTGCACGCTATTGTGGGAGGGTCGACGGTGCTGGATTTCCGCAAAGTAATGAGTGATTCTATTAACTATAATAATTCTATATATATAAAAATAGAAAACGTACCGTACATACATTAAATTCTCAAATATATCAAATGTATCAACCGAAATAACTTACTGTATACTGATATTAAAAAGATGCATGCAATTATTATTCATTAACTGAAGATTTAATACGCGGTAATATAAATACTCTAGTGTACAAGATAATAATATTTTAGTGCTGCGTTTTAAGAGCACCTCGCATGTTTTTTTACAATATAATTGGCGTTGTAAAACTAACGTTTCACTTAATAGCTCTCGAAAGAATCGTTTGAGGCCACTGGTTACTTGGCGGCGGCAGGCGTTCCACTTCTTTACCAATTAATTAAAAAGCAAGGTATCGTGCGTTAATATTTTCATGACTTCGAAATATATTTTAAACAGAGTCAGGGAAAGGAGCGATTTAAAATAGTTAGTTCTACTATGTGTTTTAATCATATACGCGGGAAAATTATTCATAAGGTTTTTTTCAATTTTTAGACATATATATCTTTAGGCAAAGTATGTTATAAATCGACACTTCAATTACAATCAACAATTATGGCGGTGATGCTAACGGGTATTGAACACCTCTGGCACAGTCACATCTCTGGCCATTATTCAGGAACATCATCAACACGTATGAAATTCCATTTCGAATAGTATATATGAAACGTTACGGTAATGAATTGCAATTTAAGGGCGACACATTTTCTACGAATGAGATCCGTTTAACCAGAGCACGCGAATAGTGGTTGAAGTTGATATATTTCATTGTAAATGCGAACGATAATTAGATTTCATTGTATATCGAGATTTAAGAATGACTTAATAAATTGAAATGATTATTCACAAGCTATATTACTGATGGGAGGATTCCTATGCAGGAATCTATCTAGGTAGGTACCACCCCAGGGCCAGTTATTCTGCCGTGAAACAGTATTGTGCAAACATTACTGTGTTTCGGTTTGAAGGGCACTGTGAGCTAGCGTAATCACTGGGCATATGAGACTTAAGAACTGAAGTCTCAGTGTGACGGGCGCAGTGTGGTGTCACACAGTAATTTTCTGGGTGACATAGCATTTGTTATGGGCAGACGTTGCACTTACCATCAGGTGAACGTTTTGCTCGTTCCATCACTTTTATGAAATAAAAAAAAATCCAAACAAGAGACCATACAGTTTATTGCTTTAGTTGAGTTTACACTACAATAAATTTGTCAATAATACCAAAACAGCGGGGAAAAGAAACCAAGAAATCTGTACCCTAGTTATAAAAATTTAGGCCCGCCTGATTACGATTAATTTTATTATATAAGAATCATGATGAATGTATGTTATGTCCACGGGGCTATGACGGTTGCCTGTTTGTTTATTTATTTAAACTTTTATGCACAGAAATGGTACATATGGCAGACTTAATGATTAAAGGCATTCGCTCCCAGTCAACCATAAGGATTAGTAGAGGCAAACATATGCATGGTGGTGCAGCAAATATTTAAAATACTTATCGCAATATAAAACATAGCAAACTTGATGGTCGTATTATGTGGGAATATGGTACCATCCCCGATCGAGCCAACTCAATAATGCATATTCCCTTCAGCCGCCTGCGGCCACACACAATAAAAAGAATAAAAAAAAACACTTTCACTTACCTAATAGTTTGTATCATCTTGAATTAACGTAGAATGTATACATCAAGATGACGGCGATATGATGACAGTGTTGCAAGCCCAAATAATGAGAAACAAGAAACAAGAGAATCTTATATAGAAATAACTCTGTATCTCGGTCGAATTACTTTGTACTTGTATTGAACTTAAGAGCACTTGTTATATCACTTAGATTTATTCGATAGTTCGTCTGCAAAATGAAGGATGTGTCCTTTCGGTATATGACCTTAGTTTTTATTTAACATGCAAAAAACATAACAAAAACGTGCGAAATAAACGCCGCGTGAATTCAGTAACAGAAACGCAGAACATGGTTTAACAATTAAAGAATAATTACTTGGAATGTGAAATAAGTATGCGGGTAACATTAATGCATCACACAGATGAAACAGAATATAATAATGAAGTTATAATAATAGCTGAGAAGAAAAACTTTATAATTTGTTATTTCATCTTAGTGATATCATCGTTAAAGTTAGAGGAGTTGCTACTAATACATTCAAATAACATTTCCTATCGTAATTGTGAGTGAGTGTGAGAGTAAGTGCGATGATATATCCTGATAATTAAACCAAAATGCCAACAAATATATCTCAACAAAGCTCAAAAAAACCGCGTTACAATATGCTGATTAGCACTCACAAATTTTAGCACGCATGATTCATGAAAGTTGAACTATATTGCAGGCTGTTATTTAACAGCTGCGCAGCTGCTATTCCACTGCTAATTAGCATTGTTATTGGTGCGTTCTAAACGTTAATCACATATAAACTAGATCGACAAATCATCGACTGGTAATCTTGTGAGAGTTCGCTTTACCTAACCTCGATATTCGCTTTCATACATAAATTTGCATGTGGCTATATTGGAAATTTATTATTCATTACAGAAAAACGTAAGTCTTTCGGGATAGCTACATATAAGAAAAACAAAGTTTTGGAAACGAATTGGGCAATTTGAAAGTCGATAGTGTAATTCAGTTAGATAAGAGAATTCATGCTGGCAGTAGTAAAAAATATAGCGATGAAGTCACAGAAACTAAACGGAGCGTGCAACAAGTGGCAAGAAAACTAATAAATTCATGAAAGAATAGACTAACGAGGTAAATGATCAAAAATTTATGGGTTCAGAGTGCGGTGTAGTAGCAAAGATAGCGCGGTTTAAATGCAATTATAAGGAACTACGTGCGCTAAGTGGCGTAAATAAGATCCGCTCAACCACTTGACGGGTTTTTATAGGGAATAAAGGAGCAAGTTAATGTTAAACGCCTGATATGCGATGATTTTACAGACATAAAATATTCAACCACAACGACTTTTCCTCGCTGTAATTTAATGTAAAATGGTTACTTGAAAAGATTCGGTAGACGCTATACAAGGCGTGCACAGGATTCGATCAACCTCGAAATCGAAAGTCTCAGGCTGCACTGATACTACGTTGGAGGGTCAAGGTAAATCAGTCTAGCGATTGGTAAGTGCATGGATTAAGTATTTCTACAGATTATAGTTAGTAATTAAGAGATACAAATACAACAAATGTCAGACTATTTATTTGAATAACGTCAGCAAATTAAGACCACACAGCTTTACATGCAGATGTTACTATATTTCGTTCATAAGGAAGGCGGCCCGCATGTGAGACAGGACAACCAAGAACGAACAAACCGCACGCGCAAACAGGTTTTGGTGCATTATTATTATTAAGGGCTCGTGCCAATATACGGGGCGAAACGTGCACCAACAGTTAACAAAGCCCCGCAGCGTCAAGTCAAAGAAACCTTAATTGCAATATATACCGAAAGGACACAAAATACAGCGCTAAAACAAATAAAAATCACACACAGTCACTTTGCTTCAACGTTTAATTGTTTGTTGCAATTAATCCATGCATACACTAACACATCCATTAATAAGGCACTGTTTAATAATAAGATTATGTAAAAAAATCAGTTTCAAAAAGTTATGATAAATTCACGAATTGAGCTTAACGAACTGTCTGCGTGAGTCGCCCATGCGCGTTGCCGGCGACTTGCAAACTGTTCTGTTCCGTTTCATTTCGAACCGAGCATCAACGGCCATGCGGGCGCCCTACCTCTTCCATCTCCATTGCTTTCCACGACGGTATAGAGTGTAAAAGAGACAAACGAAACTCACGCGTTGTTGATGTTTTATCGAAGGATAAAAATTTACAGAAACGTGAATAGTTTCCTACTCAGTCAGAGAGGAACGGAATTATATTTTTTGGTGCATTTGACAATACTTTATCAATTCACGTCGAATGTCTTAGGCTTCTATTTTCGTTAATATAGTCATTCGGGAGGAACCCGGCACGAGACAGTGAGTGTAAGAAATATGGCTTAGGTATAGCCAAGATTCACAGAAGTTCGTTACAAATTATACGTCTCGGGGCTTACAATTTAAAATTATCTAAACAATTCTAAACCTAAAAAATATCAATAGTTAAAATTATTAAGTATATTAAATTATATTAATTATTATATGGATTTAGTCCCTCTTACGAGTATGTCATAATTATGACGCTTTGCAAGCAGTTTCGTAATTATGAGATCGCAGTACATCTGGTACTGGTGATCACGCACAATTATGGTGGTCCCAGTCACCACTTTGTGTATTTTAAGTCTGACTTCTTACAGAAATATTTTCGTAAACTGAGCATTTACAACGAACTGCAAAATGAATTTTAAACGTTCAAGTAAAGAAACCTCAATCGATTAGGAAGTGAAATATTAGTATAGGCATAATTTGCCGATTACTTCATCTTATAAACGTGCTAAAGGTTTTACAACACGCTCTCATACAATTAACGCTTGGCCATCCAAAGTTGACCTGAATTGTAGTTGCTATCTAAAAAGATCTCATATCGATCATATCGCATATCACGCACGACATCTAAAACCTACTTAAGAACTAGTATCATGATCAACTTTTACAGTGTATTCTTTCTATTTTATAATATTTTTGTTTTATATAAATTGCATCATAAATAACATATATTTTTAAAATCGCCCTCTCCATCAAATGCCCGTAAAAAATTATTGCTGTTCAGAAAAAAAAAAGTTTTAAAAAATACATTGCCTAATGAAAGAAAACTGATCAACTGAAACAAGTGAAAGAAAGTATAATATAAATGCTGAATTAAATATGTAATACATCTCTTATTTTATTTAACGGAACTTCTTGGTTATAATATCACATAACCCTGAATAAATCACAGTTAATTGAAATCAACAATTTTTTTAAGGACCGCTTTTATATATGAAGTACAGAATTTTTAAAGTAGATTTACTACAAAATGACCTAAGAATATATAAGAAATAGGATATATAAGAATATAGATAACAACATAAGAATATAGCAATAGGAAAAACAAACTGTAATAAAGGTAACATCATAGTTATCCTCGAAAAGAGATTTTGATAATGTTATTTATTCTAGAATTTTTATAAAAAACTAATCGATATCAACGATAAAAATTATTACGATAATAATTAACACTAAGATGAAATAACAAATTATAAAGTTGACACTATAATCGTGGTCGTTTTTTAACCATTTTACACTATTCATTGAATAGCTTACTTTTTAATAAAAGTTTAATATCGGGCTGCCGCAACAGAAAAAAATTTACAACCATATTTGCCTGACGTGCCAACGATTTGATTACAGCTTTACTTAGTCATTTCAGGTACGTACGGTCTGGAAGCACTGCAAGAATTGTTATTCATCTTCTATAATACGAATCTCTCTAAGATCGATTTTTGTAGGTGTGGAGATCGAAGCTAAATAAATGCTTGTAGACTATATAAATTCAAACATAAATGACACTGAACTAAATTTAAACGTAAATTACCTTTACTTGTGAATGTTCGCTACGCGTGAGAGTTATGTTGGGTCAGCGTATTATTATTAGTATTATTATTTTATAAAAATTAAAAGAGGCAGATGTACTCATCGCACCGCTATTTATAGATCAGCTGACAAACATCTGTTCTGTAATTACATAACAGCAAATTGTCCATATTCATATTATAAATACATTAAGAATTATAACAATCATAATTTTTTAGAAAAAAATCGATGGGCACCCACCCACACAAAGATTTCTCCTGAGTTTGTTTTGTGAGTACAAACAATCCTAGTATGGGTTGTCCTATGTACAATGTATTTCAATAAAACGGGAGTGTGTTTTTAAGAAGTGCACATGCACTTTACAACCCGATATAGATAAATTTAAAACCAATGAGCTAAGTTTGCTGTGAATCTAAACCTAGAAACAGCAAATCACTTTACACTTATTCTAGAACTTTGACTAATTCTTATCATTCATACATATATAAAATCGATGTACTTTTCGTCTGTTTGCGTGTTTGTATGAATTTGACACTTAAATCTGGGACAAACTTTTAGACTATATTTCATCGTGTTTGTTACACTGATTCCGAAGTAAAGAACCCTTTTCGATACTATTTCACGGAACGCCTTGTATGATACAGTAGCAGAAACCATGATAAATCCCTTAAAATGAGTTTATAATTTGATTTTTTTTTAATAACTTGTCTGACAGATCCAAAAGTCCATGCGAACGAAATTAATATAGCTAGTTAAAAATATATTCTTCTGTTTGTTAAGATTTCGAAATCAACTTACAAGGTTAGTAAAATGTTACCATTAAAATTATCTGAACTTTGCTTTAGAAATCCAACTAGTTATGTACAACGAAAACAAAGGTCAAATGTCGAGATAATAAAGACTGAATCTGTCATTGTTGTCGCAAACGCAAATGTGTTCCGAGAAGTACTACCGGTGGAAACAAGAATGACTGAAGAAGAATCGTAATTGGTAATACTCCGACGTGTATTTACTTTCTCCAATAACGCGACAGATGTAGGAAATGAAGATGCGAGGGACACATTGTCTGTGTATGAAAATACAGTACCTATTACATAAGTAAACAACGATTGTTAAGCAATCTATTAGTAGTATCTAGTTTTGCGTAACTATAAAGATTTAGTGAAAACGCAAATGTTAAGCAGTCAAACTAATTAAACATTGCAATAACCAAGTAACACCAATTTATTTTTTGTGTCAAACGCTTAACGTAATTGAAAGATGAAGTTAAATAAAAACCATTTTCAACAAGTTGTGAGGTCATAAATTTTGAATATTTTAAATAATTTGATTACTTCTTAATGTTTCCGTGTAAATTTAACTGTAATATTCATAAACCTACATAATTCTGACATAATAATACGATAAAGATTGTGTTCGATGGAAAGGAAAAAGCAACGTTAATACTAAAATATTTATTCGGTGCCGCGTTACCTTAGAAACATTATTTTAGGACTGAACATTTTTAAGGCAGAAGCTATTGATTTAGATCATTATTAGATCAAGTATGATTCTTCAGACATTTGAACTAACGCGCTTATCATCACAATAAATAATGAAATATTCCTAATGATAGATTTTCTTTAAGGTCGATTATATTATGTACTCGTATATATAATTTCGGTGATGTAATTGCCGTTAACCTCTTTGGCTTTTACAGCTTCATCGGATAACAGCTTCATCGGATTATATTATGTACAGAAGTTAACTAGAGCGCTCATAACAATGTATGGTAGTAAGTGAAGAGAAGAGCAAGTCGTTCATCTGATGATCATCTGTAAGTGCAGCGTCTGCCATAACATATGCTGTCGAAAAGAACATTTCTGCGATCACACTCTATGAGACTTAAGAACTGACGTCTCAGGGTGTGCTCGTCATCCTGAGACGTCAGTTCTTAAGTCTCATATGCGCAGTAATTACATCAGCTCTTAGTGCTATTCAGACCGAAATAGTTATGGTTGCATACTACTGCTTCGCGGCAAAATAACAGGCCCCACAGTGTTACATACCTAGACGGATGACTGCATAGGAATCCTATCACCATTTTTGGAACCGCACCTCGCTCGAGCATATACATCTTTTATTAAGTCTCATGTACTCAGTAATTTCCCTTCAAATCGATACCCGGGCGCTATGCTACGTGTGTACACACTATGGTATGTATGGGGAAACATCTGCAGGATATAAACATCTGCATGATAGGACTTAAATCCTACCACAAATAAACGCAATGAAAATTATAGTAAGACAAAGCCATATTCACAATAGTTTGTTCTTACGTATGCATGCATATTACAAATGTATATTAAAATTATAGCAATAGAGCTGCGGCGACATTTTAAAGAGATGTGCTTTCTAGTGACGATGGCAAAACATCAACAACACAAAGATTGATGCCTTGAGACAAATCTGGATCGCGACATACAATGCCGTGGACTGATTCACGAAAGATGTTACCAACTTTCACTTGGCCCTACGGACCATAACCATTAGGGGCATTTCTCTTTTTAACTTACGGCCAATTGTAGGTCGCTGGTAACGCTTGAGGGAAGGCGTTTAGATAAAAGTTTTGTGTAATTATGCTCATTGCTTCAATTACAAGTAAAATTGGATTAAAATTAAATTATAAACCCAAGGTGTACGTGTAAATAATTTCCTGTCATGTTACATGGGAAGTAGCAACAGTAATATTCAAGGGGCCCAATTATACTATTTGTCTGGTGAAGAACAATCTTCAACGTTCTAATTTCAGTATTTGTATGCATATTAGATGCTGTTAATTGAAATTGGCAAAGAAAACATGACCATAATATCAGTTTCCATAATATACGGTTTTAACGAAAGATATAGCACATAAAAGATAATCCAACATCATATTATAAATTTCTATACATGTGTCAAAGCCGTTAAAACTTATTTATTTCGAACACAGCCATTTTACAACTCACGGTTACATATAATATCAAATGTTAAAATACTTTCAAAAAGGTCGTGCAATTCCCTTTTTTTCATTAAATAGGTCTCATTCTAATAAAAGCTATAAAGTAACATTATCAACTATATTGTAAGTTATTACTGGTATCGTTTATGAGTTATTGTTAACACTTGATTTCCAAAACTTCATCATACTTGGACTTGTTACGTATGTACTGATAAAATGTTCGTATGCTTGCTTAATAAGATGTTTGAACAAATGATACACATAAATCATGATTTCAATAATTACGAGTATTTAAGTATTTATTGAAGGCAGATAAATATGACAGCAAAAGAGAAAATCTAATCGCAATACCGATTGTAAATAAATGATTGATACCAGGTAATTCACGTAATAAATTTCATTAACATGGGGCAAGTTCGATTTCATCAGTCAGCGAGAACCCTGGCAGAGATAAATTGTTTTGAGCAAACGTCTCGCGAAAGGCACGAGGATCAACAGGTAGTTAACATTGAAGACCTTTAACCTCAACGGACTTCTTCTACAGACAAACAGAAAATAACGATATGAAAAGTATACTAATAAATGAAAATTAAAATAATGTTGTATTATCTTAGGAACAATATATCATGTATAAGATACGATTCCGCGAAAACACTTTGACGATTAACGATGACTGCAAACAATGAAATGAAACAATTTGAAATTGCATTATCATTTACAATACATTTCACATTTAATATGTAAATGGAGAATGTCTATGACGTAAGTGTGCAGCAATAGAATTAAAAGTACTTACGATAAAACACTTCGCACTAAAACTTATCAAAATTGATAGTGATCCGAGACAGGCAAAGCTCTTTGTGCTTAAAACAAAACTATAACTTATATAAGTAAATGGGGCGTATAGAATTAACGTTAAATAAAATAATTTAAAAATATATTCTCGTGCGTAATGAACGATGTTGTACGTAACAAAACTTAATCGATGTGCTTTTAGATATGAGAAGAACAACAGATACAATGCATAAAATATTTATTAAAGAACTTATCTAACCTTATAATTTATAATAGCAATGATTACAGAATTTTGTTTATCTTTTTTTTAAGTAACCGATATTTCCTTACTCTCCCCCTTTGCAAATAATTTTATAATTAATAATGATGTAGATCGTACAAGTGACAACACCCCCATCACCTATAAATCGCCTTAGGAGTTTTTGATACAGTCTGCACAATCTTACGGCGTAGTTTTCAATTCACCATAAGACCACTGTCAATAACCTTTTCTAACAAAAGCGTTAAACACGGGAGTAGTTAAATTAATTTTAATAATATTAACAGCGTCGCTACCAGTACATTTTTACATCATTAATTACTTACAATTTAAAACACCAATGCGATATTGATAACTCATAAGAATTTTCTGTCTTTTGGGGTAGTTCTTTTTTATAACGATCGTAAGATCCCCGGCGAATAGATGCCCCTAATATTACACTCACCGTCACAAAAATCCCACCTCTCTGAGTTTGCGCGAAAAATGGCTGTAATGGCTAGAAACGAATTATATTTATATAAATATTGGTATGTTTGAAATGGGTATTTGAATAGCTTTACATTATTAATAAAAAAATCATGAAATCATTAAAACATTTATCATTATAGAGCGTCAAAAATAAACACTGTCAAATGCTCGTTATAGTAAGGACGCTAGTTACACCACCTAAAAAGGGTATAAAAGGGTCGATCTGGATGAACTATGGGCCAGTCGTAATTTAGACTTTGCAGTGAACACACGTGAACAAGTAACCCAAGTAAGAACAAGTAAAGATGGACACCAGCTCTGAAGAAGCCGCTCAAGTGATTGCCCTATTGCAGTCGGGGATGCGGCAGTGTGACGTTGCTCGACAGTTGAACCTGTCCCGTTTTTCAGTTCGACGGGTGTTCCAACGTTTTCAGCAGACTGGTGGTTATGTTAGAAAACCGGAATCTGGAAGAAAACAGTGCACATCAGAAAGAGATGACCGTTTCATCGTTACGACATCTTTACGAAAACGTTTTACAAATGCTGTTGAGTTGCAACAACAGCTTCGATCAACTCGGAGAACATCTGTGAGTGTTTCTACGATAAGAAGAAGGTTACACGAAAAGAGTTTAACAGCCCATAGACCTGCTAAAGGTCCAAAGCTTACTGCACAGCATCGCAGAGATCGCCTAGAGTTTGCTCGCAATCATTACGAGTGGACTCTAGAACAGTGGCGGACCGTACTCTTCTCTGATGAGACGAGGGTCTGTCTCTTCTGCAATGACAGACGTAGAAGGGTCTACAGAAGACAGGGGGAGAGGTTCACACAACCCTGCTTCGAAGAATCCGTCGAATACGGGGGTGGCTCGTGTATGTTTTGGGGCGGCATTTCCGTCGACGGGAAAACGGAACTTGTGTGCGTTTTCCCGGACTCGGGGTGGCCGTGGGCAAGGGTCAATAAATGCTGGTCGGTACATTACTGAAATCCTGGAAGAACATGTGGTCCCGTATGCTGGTTATGTCGGTGATGGATTCATGTTAATGCATGATAATGCTCGTTGCCACACCGCGGCTATTGTACGGGATTATTTATAGGAGGTCGATATCTCTGTTATGCACTGGCCAGCACGAAGTCCAGACCTTAACCCAATAGAACATCTCTGGGATGACCTAAAACGGCGCGTGCGAGCTCGAGATCCAGCTCCAGCCACTCTTCAAGAGCTCCAAGATGCGGTACTTGAAGAGTGGGAACAAATACCCCAAGAGGCTGTTGCGATCCTTGTAAGGTCCATGAAAGATCGCATGGAAGCCGTTATCAAGGCAAGGGGGGGTAACACTAGGTTTTAAGAACTTTTTTTGTATTTCTTAAGTTTTTTTTAAATTATTAATTTGCAAATTTTTACATAGCCTGCCTTTATATATGCCTGCTATACCTTTCTAACGATACCCTCAAACCACAACGTTGCCATTGGCCTGTTGTGTTAAAATAGTATTTAAATTATTTTTTTCGGATGTGCGATTTTTTTGACGCCTAGTGTATAACCGCTTTAGGATCGTTTATGAAACTTACAAAAACAGTTACTACATTTGATGATAATTCATAACATATATTTTAGGTATAGCGTCTTTTGATTGATGATTGACAGCGAAGGCCACATTCAAACCCATGGTAGAAAATAAGAATAAAAATATTGAACAAAAATACTGATATGAAAGTGTTTAAGTGTGAGTATAAATAGAAAATCAGAAAGCTGGTAGCGTGCGGCCGCGTGTCGTAATGATCACAATACCAGACTTCTACGCTGCGTGTTTTGTGTTCGAATCTCAGCCGGAGCCAACATTTGTACTAAAACATAAATTGTTAGTCTTCGGGTCTTGTGATTGTCGCCGTGTCTCTTATACTGCATCCCGGCCTACCTCTGATCTAATCGCATGAGCTTTACATCGGGCACGTGAAGGTTAGGACGAGCCAGCCTCTGTTTTTGCGCGTACACTTGTGGCATCATAAAATTTCCTGTAAGAACACTTTTAACCATTATTTGGTCGACTTCATTAATCATCACCACCCCGGTGCCAGTTATTCTGCCGTGAAGCATTACTGTTTTGGTTTGAAGGGCACCGAGAGCTAGCTTAATCACTGGCCATATGAGATTTAAGAACTGATGTCTCAGGATCAGGATGACGGGCGCAGTGTGTGTCACATAGTTTAGGTTAGGTTAGGTTAGGGCAAACGTTGCAATTATTCAGGTGAACGTTTCCCTCGTTTCGCCACTTTATCTAATAATAAAAACATTACGCGTGGCGATACATCGTTCTTACATTTACCTACTTTTGAAAACTTTTATTTTTAATTTTAATAATTTCAATAAATATTGACGAAAAAGATAACACTTAAGTTTTGGAACGAACCCTAAATTAGTTCGCCCGTCATATCAGCGATTATAGAGCGTTCAACACTAAGGCAACTATCCTTTCTCAGCGAACAGACGTTATCTGTTCATTTGTATCGAGTTACAATTACTCCACGCTTCCCGGTGTAACGCGTTGCGCAGGCACTTCCGTGTCGCAGCGCTGTTGGACGCGTCTACAAAAACATAGCATATTTCATGCTAAGAACAAGATACATTAGTAAAAGCCTGTTTACAACATGTAAACAGATGTATATATGTACTGAGTATGTATGTATATGTGAGGATATAACCTGGTTTTAATATTTTCCAAAAATTACATAGAATACAGGGTTGTGTACTTTTGTCGATGTGAAAACGTATTTTTTGTGTACATTCGAACTCTGAAAAGAAATTTGGTATCTATACGAAATTATTAAGAAGTTGCTCGCTTGACGATATTTTTTTGCGTATTAGACCGGATCCTTCTGTCATTATTTTATTCGTGCAACAAGAAACAAAAAGCAAAAGTCAACAAGACTTAATGTTCACACCAACACGACCGGTACTGTAAAACGCATTATGAATCCATAAGAAATTCTAGTGAAGGGCATTCATTTAATAAAATAAATCAACTTCAAAAGTTCACGAAACAACACGCTACAACGTCACTAATCAGTACGCTGAGTTAAAGTCAGTAAATAAAATTCTGAATAACTAATGTGAGTGATTTTCGAAATTAAAAAGATAACATTTAATGAAAAACAGACAAAGGGAACTTACAAATTAATTTCCGTGATCTACGAGCACATCAGCTGCTGATGCAATCCCGCCCACACTCCTCTCCCGCGATAGTTATGTACTGTTTACTTGCAAGCCCAAAACAAAGAATCCCAAAAGTAGATATTTCGAGCCCCCTTTACCTGATGCCTCATATCCTGTTACTGAATTAGACGACAGGTCGATGTCTTCGCACGAAGGGATCAGAAATGAACATTTGAAGAATTTAAGGAAATTAGTTTTGTTTATGAGATTTCTGAAGCTAAACGTCGCGTCGGGAAGACAAAGTGAATTCAAAGCGATGAAATCCGTAAATCTAGTTTTATTGATTGTGTAGTTTTCGCGTAATTATAATAAAGGTTATATTTATGCGGGTAGGATTACTATGCAGAAATCCGTCAAGGTAGGTACTACCCCAGGCCAGTTATTCCGTTGCAGTATGCAAACATTACTGTGTTTCGGTCTGAATGGCACTGAGAGCTAGTATAATCACTGAGTATATGGGGCTAAAGAACTAATTTCTATGGGTGGCAGGCGCAGTGTGGTACCACACAGAAAGGTACACATTTGTTATGGGCACATATTGCAGTTAGCATCAGGTGAATGTTTCGCTCGGCTCGTCACTTTATCCAACAAAAAAAAACAATAAGGAACATTGTTAATAGATAAGCTACGCATTGCTTAAAAAATATTATGTGGATACTTTGTGTCTGGCGCCTCTTGCCTACTGAATAAAGATAGCCATGATACCGTGGGAATTATCACAAGTGTCTTGAGAGCTTCCGCGTACAGTTGCCTAAAATATTTGTATTACGTTCAACCATTACACGGTATATCAAAGTAAAGCAATTAATCGTAAGAAAAAACAATTATGCAATTACTTCCTTATGTAATAAGCAGGAACTTTTATCGTTAAACATTTCTGTTAATTTTATTATCCACAACTTTGTCTGAGAACTTTTTAAAGTAATAATACAATTTGCAGTTTAAAAAAAAATATGATTTTATTTCGGATCACTGTGGTAGGGGCATCTGAATGCGTAACAGTAAACACAAATATTAAAACAATATGAAAGGCATGAGAAATAACAATATCGCCGAGCTGCATAAGCAACAGATCTTACAAGTAGATCTTCGCACAGATAAATCCATAGACATTTGACTGCCGTGGGCGAACCGCCCCCCTGTACGGGCCATCCTTTCACATATACCCGTAACGGTTATTCTACGGGCGCGGAACGTATTTTCATTCAGTCGTGGTCTATCGATTCGGTGTCATGGGGTGCCGGGAGTCGACACAGGGGTCTGTAGTAAACTCTGTTTTAAATTATAATTTACGTTTTGCTTACTAGATAATCCAATAAAGAACTTTATTGCTATTATTTTATTATTGATTATACATGCTTCAGAAACCCGTAATTTATAATTGTTCGTAACGCATCGCTGATCCCTAATATTAAATCCGGAAGCAAAATTGGTGGAGATATGCATTGTGGTGTAGTGTGGTGACGCTGCCACCAAATCTCATTCCGTGAATGTTGGAAAAGTCAAAAAGTAGCAAGACTTTTAAGACGCCGATGGGTGTGATAGTCATGATTATTATTATTATTTTTCTATAAATAAAAACCACATGTCCAGGCATTACATTATTACTGTACAAATTATGAAGCATTTTTTTGGATTAGTAGGCACGGTTTACAAAACGTAGCTGTATACATTACTAAGTAAATTAGCAACGTTTTACGAGTGTTCTAATTAATGACCGTCAATGGTACTGCCTTGGCTATTATACCTTAGGCTATGGTTCGTTAACGTCGAGTTACTGTAATAGAACTTCCACTATGTTGGAATGCAATATGTTAACAGTTAGAGTACGACAAATTATGGCAGTGGTAGTTAGGTAGTTAATTTTATGGTCAGAATTTATCATAGCGGTAACATTTAACAATGCTACAACTAAAGAGAATGATGCAGATATCTCCTGTCCCATTCATATGTTTATTTAAAGATGTCACGTAGACTCGACACTGTAAAAGTGACAACATTAAAAAACAAAAAACCGCTTATAAGGACATACAATACTCACTGTCCAACATTATTATTACGGAATGATAGAGACAGTGCCGGAGAGATGTAAATGAAATGAAAAAAATCCCAACATTGTTACTGTAAGTTCACACTTTGTAGCTTACAATTTAAAGTTTTTACATTGTAAAACTCTAAAACTAAGAACTGAACGTAGGCCGCCACAGATTGTTGCCCCCTCTCTATACGCTAATGATCCTGAACCACCAGCGTCAATCGATTTTCTGCATTATCGTGCAGATCGTCACTCCATCTAGTGATGGGTCGCCCTACACTTTGTTTGCCCAACCCAAAAGTTATCGGTTCTACGAGTTATATGGGCGACCCATGGCAAATTCAACTTGCTGATCCTTAGGTATACAGACGTCTTTACTTCTGATGCGGATACCATCGTTAGTGATTCTAACACAATTTCTAACACCGAACGAGGACCTTTCCAGCTAGCTAAAAACATAATTATCCCACACCTACACACATTTATATATATTTTTGGAGGACGGCACTAGACGAGCAAAACGTACATCTTATGTAAGTGAAACGTCCGCCCTTAGAAATGTGTCACCCAGGATATTTCTTTGTGGAACCAGACTGCGCCCGTCCCCCGAGATGTCAGTTTTTAAGTCTCATATGCCCTGTGATAACACTAGCTATCAGTGCCTTTCAGACCGAAACAGAGAAACGTTTGCAGAATAACTGGCCCTGTGGTTGTTCCTACCTAGACGGACTCTTGCATAGGAATCCTACCACCAGCGTAAACGTCGTCAAAAACTTTTGAAAAACCGGAGAAAAATATGTTCTGATACAAAATTCATTCAACAAACGTCATGGAAGTTGTTTGACCTGGATACAACAACCTTACGGTCACGCATGGGTACGCACACGTCCGCCGCTGCACGATATCGATCGTACTAGCAGATGTCATGCGATATGCGAGTTGTTATCGGCATTATGAATGTCTATTTGCTTCCATAGACAACATATTATTCGGGAACATATTAAATAACAAACAGGGAAAGTCGATACAAATAAAGTAGAAATGCCTTTCAATCGTATTCAAATTTGATTTATATTTGTCAACAAGCAAAAGATGAAATGTGAGTAGGTTATATTACAGTGCCATAAGTATTCTCGCCAACAAAGGCACTAACTCGTTTTCACCTTCCATGTTCCGATGCAACGTTTAAGTTATTAGATCGGATCAAGGGGTTAAATGTAGGGAACGCCTCGGGAAGGCGAGGACGAGTGAGTGCCTCTGTGTTTGAACGAACACGTACGGCACTATAATATTTCATTTGGTAACAACTAGAAGAATGTCGCCGTGCCGAAAGATCACTAAATACACCGCGATGGGCAATCCGTCTACCAAACATGGTGTTTACGGCAAATACCTCCGTCTTGGAAGGGGGCTTATAACCAGGAGGTCTATTGAGTAACTCTGGTAGGTTTCATAGTCAGTTTTATTTTGGCGTTTGAACCTTATTCATTGGTTAATGGGATCAAATAAAACCGATCCCGAAAGCTACCAGAGTTACACAATAGACCTCCAACACTATTAATACGCTTATTTTAATGATAAAGATAATCGCTGAACATGAACGAAGATTAAGAATTAGAAATTTAGAACATTTAGAAATTATTTATTCTGTGGGCGAGCGCATTCTTTATTTGTCATAAAATAATATTAAAAGCTGACTTGATATTTGAGGAAGGATATAATTTTGTGTTTATCTTTGCCTTAAAATTAGTTAAATAATTTAGTTGAGAACGATACAGCTATTAATATAAGTTTTGTTATACGATCGACGAGAAAGCATCAAGTGAAAAGCAGAGAACTGCTATTGTACAGTTTTTTATAAAATAAAAACAGTGTACATTAATCCCTCGTATATCAAAGTGTATGTAAAATTATGCAAACAGTATCTTAGTAAAATATTTCACCAATTTTATAATTTTACTTAATATAAATACAATAAAGCCTTTAATCAGACGAAAATGCTTTTACATACATAATCTTTTAAAATAACTCTATATATTCTTGTAATTTGCATTAAGTTTTAATAAATAAATTGCCTCGACAATCCTATGTTATACGTATGATGGTCTTTCATGGGCAAAGGTTAGAGAAAGGTCTGCTCCGATTAGGTATAAAAGTATCTTTTATTGATCTATTTACTGATACCGAGCTGCGTATGGTTAAATAAATGAGACTCATCTGGTAAGAACCAAAAATAAACTATCGCGTCGTAGAGGCGACGAATGAATTTTAAGGTTTTTGTTGCACCCGTTGTAGTCATGCGACATGTCATGTCACGAAGCTTTACTTCGCGAACTATAGGTTGCAGGTCGAAAGGTGTCCGGCAGAGTAGAAAAGCATCTACCTATCTTCTACCGAGGTAAGGTATTGTACGGACAGCCTTTATTCGATACCAAGATGCAATGCTGTCACTAAACTGCTCTTGGGAAGGCAATTGGGAGTAAGAACTTTTTGAGTCTGTATGTGACTCTATGTATGTTTTTGTTGTACTTGGCAAAATCATGAAAATATCGTAACTTAATGTATTCCACACAAACCTGATGTCGATAATTTGACGCCAGATCCCCAATTCGTTCGCAGGCGATGTAGATCTAGTACATACCTGCAACAATGAACAATCATTTCAACAATTCTTTCGATACTATCTTAGTTACGCGCTTGCGTAAGTAACGGTCCCTGTAGAATTGTATACTAAACAAAAGACTTAGATATCTCGTAATTCACGGTACAAATCAACAAACGTACATTTCAATCAAACCTTAATATATCTTCCGTTTTGTAAACGTAAAACGGAAATAAATTATTGTTTCTAGGGCAACTAACATCCATTTATAATAAAATTAAAATTACTAAAAGCGAAAGTTAAATTTAGATAAACAATCAAGATAACAATATTACTAATATTTGTACGATTTTATGTATAAATTCAAATATTATATGAATTATTAATTCCAAATATGATATCGTTAAACACTTATATAAATTACTGTTGTAAACATGACCAAATACAATCTGAATACAAATCCTTTTCACTTTTCGTGGCGCAGAAAAGAAGTTTCACTTCAAAAACGTCTCAGGCATAATAAAATCAAAGGAAAAACTTTTACTTTAATTTAAAAATGATGTGTAAGTGTGAACACAGAGCGTAACATCGATAGTCACGAATGCTATAGAGTTCTATGAGAATGCAAATAAGAGAGTATTACCATACTTATGTGTATCATCATAAAGTTAAGAGGGTTTGGCCCATAATTTTGCATGCTCACTTTCCTTAATGCCGTAATAACACGTTCGGGGTGTCAAGGCGGCGGATAACCAGATCGGCCTATCGATATGAGGCCCGTTTCCGACATTGTACTTGATTGTCGGTTCAGTGCAGCGCACTTAGCGAGAATGTCTCGCAAGCGTCAATCTCAAAGTCGGGGCGTGGCTGTTTAGTGACATGTCCACTAGGGCTGTAACATTATAATTGGATATCAAACGACTTTGCAAAGAATTCGACCGAAAGCCAAGTTCAGGGCTTCATTATTAAAAACGGACATTGAAATTTAAATTGAGACCGTGTTAAGGAATTTTACATCTTCACTTCACCATTAGTCTGTAAAAGGTCCTCATCTGGACATATGCCCCATAAATTAAAGATTTAGTTATAGCCACCACGTACGGCAGACGGCACCCTTAGCCACCCTTAAGAGCTGATGTCATTCGCCGGTATGTGAATTTCACGTTCTGCATTTTTTGAGAAGGTGATCGTCGCCTTGTGATTTTCTAGGAATTTCCTTTAGTTGATTCTGACAAGTCCTGGACAGGATGATAGAGGGATTGCCGAGTTTCTTTAGTAGCAATCCCATCATTTTTACAAATTACATTTTAAAACAGATATCAGGGCTTAAAACAGTTCTTCAGTACTTCGGCCGATAGGTGTCCGGCACAAGTAGAATAACACCTACCTCTTTCCGAACAACCGAACTTGTACGTAAGAGGCGACTGTCGTACAGCCTTTATTCGTTCAAAACAATACCATAATATACAATGCTGTTACTAATGCTGTTGCTTGTGGAAACGCAATGGGGTAAGAATTTTTTGATTCGTACCAAAATAAGCCGTGTGGTGGCGGCTCGTTAAAAGAATACTACCACTCCATCTCATCCAATGGATCTCGTAAAAGGCGAGTAAGGAATTTAACTGCACTGTGCACCCAACAGCGCATGGTGGCGATGGGCTCACCACCTATCACACCAAGTGCATTATATTGTTTTGGTGAAACGAGGATTGTTGCAGTCATCTGTTCTTGCAGTGAGTGCCCAGTCTCTGTCTACCCCTTATAGGATAGTCGTGATCTTATGTATGTATGTATGTACCAAAATGGCGGCGACGTGGTTTGCCACCTGTCACGTCTCGTTTCCCGCGAGGGCGTAAAGTGGGCTACCTAAGTGGCCTCTGCCTACCCCTTATATAGGAAAGGCGTGACTGTATGTGAATGTAAAACAGTTCTCACCAAATCGCACTTTCACATCTGCAAATTCCTTCGGAAGTTATGTAATAAACTACATTCTTAGTAGTGTTTACACGATAATCAATAAATATTACTAAAACATATAATTTATATCGTTATCGGATGCTGCGATTCGTTTCGAGCCACAGAACTAGCGCTTCAGTGTTTACACGGATATTAAGTCACTATTATACTTTACAAGTAAATTGTTTTATCGAATTGTAAGATTAAAGCTATTGAAGGAAACCGACGGATTTTTTTAACTCGCAAACCTCACTATGATTTCTCCTGAATCGTGTGTGCATTTTACAGACATAAATTTCCCACAGGACGATTTCAACTCAGGACTCGCGGCGCAAAAGTCAGGTAGGTACTCGTCATTACCACTTGGCCACTCATTCGGCATTTACGGTCGGCAAATTTTAATGAAATGCGAGAACTCCCTAAAACAGGTACGAATTGTAACCCTAGGGAAGATAAGTCGTCTATTCCGGCCTCTCGGTCATTATGAATTATTGTTACCACACGCGTTGTTTATGAAAGCAGCAACATCATGTTTGGGTTTCTCCTGTCGCCTTGCCCGATAGATGGAGACGCCGCACCGCCTAGGTGAAGTGCACTATTGTACCGGACCTAATACTAATTACAGGCTTCGATTAGCCAATCACTTTAATTAGCAACGACCTTACATGATAGAAACAATGATGAAGAAAAATCTTTACATTTCTTCATAATATTTTGTTTTATCTTTACTACTATATATTTTAAATGAATCATTGTAATTTACGAGTATGAAACATCGATTTTAAACTATACCTCATATATCGTTGATGCCGTTTAGAAACATTAATTGCACATGACATGTACATAGAGATTTTTTACAAAATACTTATTGTTTTTTTTAACTACATTATTTTGCAATAAATCCTGTTTTGAGAAAAACCAACGAGAAACCCAAGGGGTGGGTGTTTTTGTTAAGAAGGAATTATTATTAACCGCAACTATTTTTTTATTTTATTATCTAATGAAATTTGTATCCTTCAATAAAGGCGTAATATTCCACTGTTTTGGAAGATATGGAAATTAATTTTATTTCGAAAATTTATTAAATGTCTTTTAGAAATGCATATTAGAAAAAAATAGAAAATATTTATTTTCATTCTACACAACAAGTCTATGAAATATATGTATTTATAATGTTTTTTCGATTGTTTTATTTGCTCCATATATAAAAAATTGAAGTTCAGAACATATGTATTTCTATACGAAATTCGAATGTGGAATGATTTCTAAAGAATTTTTATATCCTCTGTATCACTGTTCTCTCCATCATCATCAATCTGTCACGTCGGTTGTGACAGATAGAGAGGACAGATCTTAAATGGCGTTAGCTTTCCCTTTATGAGTGAAGAACTTCGTAACAGCTTTTCTGCTACCTTTCCATGGCATAATTAGTATCAGCAATATTCATAAGCCAATTTAAGACATAATTATAATTCTCAAAAAATCTACCGTTGCAGTCAAAAAACAATGTGCCGTTGAAATTCTTTTTATGATATTAAATATTATGCTGGCAGTAGTTATCAGATTAATAGATCTATTACTTAAGAACACGTTAACCTTAACATATTACCGTAAAACTCTACACGATTTACGTAAAACCAGCGTAAACGCTATCTCACGTACAAGACGTGCAGCGCCAATCGTCACATCGTCCGTTACCCAACGAATCTGATGACTGTGCTTTACTAGTAATTTAAAAGACAAATACTTTCACACTTATCGGCTTATACCGTTTAAATATATATTTTTTATAATAATAATAAAATTATTTTAATGTACGAAAAATGAAGTTTAAAATTGGCCACCGTAAAAATAGTTTCGTCAAAGAATAGATGAAATAAATAAAACATACTTAAAATTACTTTAAATTATTGTAAGCATATTATTATATTGTTACCTTTCTCTTTTTCAATCTTTTTGTTATCTTTGTCTTTTTGAATAGATAGCATTGTCGGAAAGCCTTGATGACACCATGAACGAAAAAATCTGAATCAGACGATACCTTATTCATTAAAATTCAATAGAGAAGTAAAATTGGCATGCGCTATGTTATTGCTAAGGTAAAAAAGTGAGAATATACGTCACCGGTGACTATATTGATCATGTGGAATATTTACGTAGTAAAACGCTTCTTACCATTGACGACGACACTCTTGTAGGTGTGAATTTTGCGGAAGGCGTCTAAGTCAGGATTTTTTTACCCTATTCATATTTCATTGATGTTAAAAGTACGTAGACGTTTCACGTTATCCACGTGACCGGCGAGAGCATCAACACCGCGTATTATCACGCGTGCTGCTCACACTGTGCAATTCAACACAAAATCAACGAGTAATTTTTTAACAAACATTGTCCAATTTATGTTGTGTACAACTTCCAGGGCAACAGAACCGACCATGACACGCTATCTACATCACCAGCGTTAGTTTATCAAGGTTAAATCGTCGTTAGTTCTAACTTACGATTTGTTGAATTTATAACATGACCAAATACACCTCCACTAATGGTCATAGGTCATATCACGGTGTTGCCAAGAAATATGGATTTTTCCGATAGCCTAACAATGAATATGAAAATAATCCACATAGTAGTTGGCCTATAAATATTTTACAGAGAAAGTTTGATGGTAATTTCGTATAACATTCTACACATTGGCGTAGAATTATTAAAAATCTGGACTTAAAGCAAAACTTTAACGCCTTGTCAGCCTACTGACGCGGTGCTTTGCAGAAATTTGTCGACTCGTGAGGTTCGCGGAGGTCGCGCACGCCAGCCCGCAAATTTCATCTCACCCCGCGCCGCGTGTCATCACGATGAGGTGATAATGATGTGGCAATTTGAATTTCCAACCCTTTTCATTCAGCGAAATTTATACACGTTGTAAATATTCCAAGCCTTTTAATGCTATATTCAGATATAATACAGGTCTCGAGAATTTTGTACAAGAATCGAACACATATTATATATTGTAAATTTGTGGTCTTTGCCACTTGTTTTTGTCCATGGTAAAAAAACGCCTTCAAGAATATTGTAATTAGTAGTTATTACTTATTATTTCATAGTGAAATATTAAAAAAAATCAATAAAGAATACGCTATTTAGTTTAACCGACGACTGCGACATTTATGAGTAACTCACAGTTACTGACTTTTTAGCCCCAGATTCAGGATCCGAATCCCAGTCAACGTAATTTTTGTGCAAAAATAAAAATTTTTGGCTTTAGGGGCTGGTTATGATCATCATCATCATCATTTCAGCCTATCACTAGTCCACTGCTGAACATAGGCCTCTCCCATAGATTGCTTCAAAAGTTTGTAGCCCTCATTTTAGGGAAGAAGTGTGCCATAGTGGCAACGCTTGGCAGGCGGGTTGGCAACCGCAGTTTATTTATTCAGATGTTCCAGGAAAATGCTGCTGCCCATCTTTTGGTTTTAATTTTTCCTTCTGTCAACTTTTACGACACCCACGGGATGAGATTGGTGGTAGATTCTCTTAAGCTACCACACAGTATATGATGTGCATGGTTATGATGTGCATTTGAATTTTATGTCTGTAAAACGCACCCATGATACATGTTATCGCACAACGCTTTAAGATTATTTGTACGTTAATTTAAAACACTATTGCCCAAGAATAGTGGCAAGCATAATTTAAAATTAAGAAATAATAACACACTAGAAAATCCAAAATTTGGATTTACTAAGTAAAACATTCTTATTTGGTTCGATGTACACGTATTTATAGAAAAATTCCGGAAGATGTAGTGAATTTACCAGAAACTAAATTTAAAAATTACATTTAATAATGTTTGTGCTCTAAAGCTTATTATAATTTAAATGATTATTACTCGTACAATGGTAAGAAAACATGAAAAGTATCCATCCAGGGAGACATCAAGTAACGTACCACACTTTGTGAGTGTTATTTTGTAAGCAGCTACGTCACATGTGTTTTATCTAGGTATAACATTTTTACAAACAAAAAATTGTAAATGGAAGTTTATTATATTGAGATGTTCTTATTTTCTATTACTTCTTCGTCGATTTGTATTCGATTCTTTTTCGAACACAATTTAACTAATAGAAATATACAAAACAAATTGACCTTAAAACACTTCGTTTATCCCATATACATAAACGTTTAAACAATATCTGGTGCAATATTCCTGCACAAATGTATAGTTAAAATCAACAAATATTATGAGTCTGTCTAAATTTGATACTTCACCAGGAAATGTGTCCCTCCGTAGCAAAAGCTAGGAAGCGACCTCGATTCAAACCCGCCCATTGTCCCCCGTCAAAGCAATGAGACAATGTCACAAATTTGAAACAACGC
The DNA here is from genome assembly GCA_019845155.1 of Luehdorfia chinensis. Taxonomy (NCBI): domain Eukaryota; kingdom Metazoa; phylum Arthropoda; class Insecta; order Lepidoptera; family Papilionidae; genus Luehdorfia; species Luehdorfia chinensis. Next base: position 2,738,026 of record JAHVAK010000612.1, read on the forward strand.
AAGCCGTCGAAGGCGACAAGGGGGAAAACACGCTTAATAGTTGCACCATAAAGTTCCACTGGAGTGACCCCACACGTTAAGTCATGCGGTTGAAGAAATGCCGTAAATTTGCTTACATTTTAATTTAAAATTATCTAAATAGCTTAAGAATTATAAAGTTTAAAATTTTACTACATTCAATTTACATATTTACTATGACTACAATATAAATGTACCACGTGAACATACTCAGTTTAAATGTTGGCCATATGATGCCAGCATCACGTAACGCCTATTTCATCCTGTGGAAAAGTAGACTTAAATACAAAATACCTTCATAACACGGCGGAATATCCATCATAATTATAAAAGATGCGATATACTCACACCGGCGACAGTCAGCAGCATCTAAGGTGCAAGCAGTTAGTTATGTGATCGTCAATCCACCTCCTAAGTGTTTTGGACTGCTCACAAGTTGGTGATGATAATTAATAGACAGTAGATGTACTGAGGTTGAACAGACATCTGCGGGGCAACAATTGCGAAGAAGTCACGCAACTTGGAAAATCTATTGTAGTAAAACCCGATTTTGAAAGAAGAAAGTAACTAAACAGAGTTTCAAATAAAATAATAAATCTTTAAAAAAATAGGAGATATACAAGAATATAAAAAGATTAGCTCGACTAGTATTGAAAGTTGACTCCCACAAAAAAATTAAGAATGTACGATCATATTTTATCTGTACAATTACATTAATAAAAACGACATCAAAAAAGGTATAGTATGTAAATTCATGAAAGTCCTCATTAAAGTAGATATAATCTCAACGCTAGCTGAATGCAGCAACGCAACGTGGAGAAAATAAAAAAGACGAAATATCCGAATAATAATAAAGCAAATGGAATTACACAACAATGTAACACAGAATAGCAGGTAACCTCAAACTGACGACGTTTAACATTTTACGATTCTGTCAAATGCGGAATTCCTTGGTGAATCGTTTAACTAATATGAAACATAATAGCACTGTGGCGTTATACACATCAATTTTGATTTGAGTGCAACGGTCCATCTGTGAAACAAAACTCTGAAGACATCAAACGTCTGCAGTAAACGGTTACAATAAGTAATCGTGAAAAAAGTTAAACACAAAGACATAGTGTGCTTCAAACATAAAAATTGTGGGATTTGTAAACATGCCTCGGTATTTTTATGAACACTGATTCGAGTCCCTAAGTTAAAATCACAGTCAAATATCTTTTTATGTAGAACATATCTTTGATTTCCCGGTGTTAGATTTATTGTTTCTGTCGTTGTGTCTTTAACACTGCAATCGTGCCTTCTACCGATCACATCGGTAAGAAGTCTAGTTTAGAAGAGGCATATGTCTAGTAGGAGATTCTTACAGACTATTGATAATGAAGAAGGAGGTATTAAACAAAACAGCTATAATCAATAATAAAATTGAAGTGTCTGTTTGATTTTAAAAAAAAATGCCAATTTTGTGTCAAAAAGATGAAAAATTGTCAATAAAAAGGCAATACTAAAAAATGATTACGTAGAGTAATATACACATTGATAGTACAGCACGATGGAAAATTAAACGGGAAGTCAAAGCTGTATTAGATAACAAAGCCCTTCATTTACATTGCCGTCTCATTAAAGAAACGTGAGAGAAAATCTGGCGAACACATTAACTAAATGAGTAAGTTGAGACAAATCGACGCCGAGTGCTGGAATTAAAACATTTCTCCTGCCACTATAAAACCAACTGGTGAATATCGGGCCAGTGATCTATAATTGAAACCGGTCGCAACTCAGACCAAATGACGGCTTACGATCAGGAGCGTGAAATTAGATAATGAATTTTAAATCGTTTCTATACGTAACGCAATAAGTGTAAACTAAATTTTACTTACGTAAAGGAAACTTACGGGTACAATATGCATTTCTTCCGTAATACGGTCTTCTAGAAAAGATCAATTTAATTGTTCGCACTGTTCTCTACTAATGACTGTTAAGAACATTTCTTCTAAATACGCTGTGTATGTCTATATAAACTAAACACTATTGTCGGACTATTATCGATTACAGTAACAATATGACTGTATATTTATCGGTTGGGACGCTTACCTAATATTTGCAAAAGATTAAACATATAGTTCAGGCACGAATAATTATTGAAATTTTGCAAGAGTAACTGGAGCTTCAACTTTGCTACTAACTATAGTATATCAAAAAGAATAGCAGGGCACGAAACTATTAAACAAAAGAATCACATATGTAGTATATAAATAGTAAAATTTATACTGCGAATTCGTTATTAAAGTAAACAGTAGAATTTCTAGTAACATTAATCAACATACAGACAGCAAAATAGCACTATTAAAGTAGCTAGATTCATGTAATAGTGCAGGTGTAAGTTGCAAGCAACACAACAACAAATTTCTTACGATTAACGCTTGTAGCGAGATTATGAAATTCTCTGTCAAAAGTTCAAACAGCCTAGGGGTAACTAGCAATGCCAGATGTCTAAGAACATTGATTAAATCCTGTGATAAGCGGAAATACGCTGCAACCAACCAACGGTAAGTTTTATGAAAACTTGTATAAAATATTTCTAACAATAGTTATTGCACTTGTAAACAAAGTTTACTAAACACTTGATAAATTTAAATGTGTAAAGAACTTGATAATTAAAAATTACCATAAGTCATGACAGGTTAGAGGTTCGATTTATAAGTGAATGCAACAGATAAATGAAATAATAACGCATTTAAAGTCAAAAGCGAGGTGGAAAACGATTACACCTGAGCCAAGTGTGAAAGCGATGAGTAGAGGTCAACGAATAATGCGCGAGAAGCAAATAAACGTTCATATGAAAAGCAAACTGTTACATGCATCGCGATACGAATCTCGTCACAATCTCATTACGAAACTCAATACATATTTAATACAAAAGCCACCCGTCTATATGTTATGGGTCAAATAATTAGCATTGGAATGTATTTGTAATTGTGAAATAGACCAAACATTCTAATGAAATTAAATAATGCAATTTAATTATCATACACTGAGTATTAAATAGATGGCTTAGTTGGCATAGAAGCTAAACTATTGACTGAGCGGGTTCACCCCATTTCCTCTCATTGGTGTTTTAAAAGACGACTAAAGGAAATGCAAGAAATGGCCTCCGATTGATGACAGTACCTCCATATCAACGATGCTAGAGCGGTAACGGTTTGTTCCTGGTATCGCTGATCCGACTGTCAAACGTGGTGTTTACGACAAATCCTCTTAACTTTGGAGAGGACTAATTTTAGAAATGGGCCGATTATAGGCTGTTGAAGAAGATAACTTAAATCTCTAAAAACGCAACCGCGGTACAGGAGAAATTTTAGTATGGGGCAGCACAAACATAGACTTCTTGTTTTTTCCCTGTATAATACGCTCAAGAGTTACAATCGGAGAAAGACTCACGTTGCATCTAGAATCAAAAATCTACATTTGTATTGTCAAATACTAATTATAGCAACGATGTTCCATGATTCCTAAAGTTAGGAGGATAAGTCAGTAAACATAAGTTGACCAGAGAGTAGTCTGATTATCAACATAGTCGTGTTTTACGAACTGACATATAAGTAAGTAGGGTGATGTTCATAAACAAAGGAAATAAATCAAACTGTCAATTCGTTTTTATAAAAATCTGAAAATTGTATTTTTCAAACTACAATGACATATTGACATTAACAATGGCGAAATTATAACGGTGGCTATGGAAAACAACGAAGCAGAACGAGTGACATACGCGTGAGCTCATCACTAGGTAATGGCTGTGTACTAACGGAAAATTGCCAACGAAATGACGGTCAACGATAGAAACGAATGTATAAGTTACATCAGTGCTTACAGATTCAACATGCTAATAAAGGAACTGAAATTTCTCGGAAGCGTTGTTCAAAATAAAAGATTTACTACTTCTAACCAGCTAATTTAAGTAAATGATGAAATAAGAAATTCATTTTTGTACATGCGATTTCTTATAGTAAGCTTAGTCTGCTAACAGTAGTATGGTTGCTTCAAAATTTCAACCATTAAATGGACGGAAAAATCTATAATTATAAGATATCTTTTTATACCAATACGTCACAACGTAGCAGTCATGAGCAAAAAACGCTAACGATTTTTCTTTCAACAGAACGTCTTCTCGTGAAATTAGTCGTTAAAGAGAATGAACGACGTCATGACAGGAAGCGTACACAGTGGCTTGTACGCCGGATATTTAGATTGAGAAAGGGTCTAACCTTGAACTGCACACAAAAATAGGTAAATTCTCTGTAGCGAGAATAAAACCTCAGTACAAATATCGAACTTAGCCATGGACATAAAGACGAGAGACGAGGTATACATCCGAATAAGTCCGAATGTCCGAAATATTCCACAGAACGCCATCTGTGGTACAGTAGCAGACTCCATGGCTATTGAAAACTTAATTCTCTAATAATTATAGTAGATGTTTTACTTCACTTTTTTAACCTGTTTTAATAAAATCGAATGTATACGCGATCTAAAAACATCTATTATGATTATTATAGAACTTATTATACAAAAAAATTCTCTATCTGTCTCTTCGAATGTCTTTTACTCGAAAACCACTATAAACATGAAGATGCCGTTGTAAATCAGGGGCTAGGCGCTCGCTTTAAATTTCATAGTTCGCGAGTAGCCTGGGTTTGATTCCCGGTGCCGGCACAACTAAAATTGTTAATTGCAATTTTAAGTGCTGATTTACCACGTGCTCTGCGGTGAAGGAAAACATCGTGAGGAAACCTGCATGTCTGTGAAATAAAAAAAAAATCGATAACACATGTCTTCGAAATATTTTTTCGAAGTCCGCCAACCCGCATTGGAGCAACGTGGCGGATTCTTCATACTCGTAGCTCCAAAACCCTCTCAGAAATGAGAGGAGGCCTGTGCTCAGCAGTGGGACATTTATAGGCTGAAACTTTACTTTTACTTATTTTTTTGCACGCATTCTACTTTGTTACTTGGACACATTTGGTGACATTTTATCTAAAGATCTCAAAAGTTCCTGGATTTCTTAAGATCCACGTAAACAAAGTCGCCTGTACAACTTGTGATTAAAAAATCCATCAAGCTGTACACGTGTAAAAGAGTACCGTGTTCCGCCATCCCACCCCTTTATTATTTCAAAGATTCAATCTCATTCCCGTACTTAATACTTTACAATTATACATCAATTGGTGCGTATGGGTTATTATCGGAGCTTTCCGGACCCCACGTGCCGGCGGTTGCATAAAGCCACCAGTTGAGTTATAGAGCAGTTAATACGTACCACGCTGGCAGCGAGAACGCCGTGCGCGGTATTCAGACTATCGTCACGATTTATTAACGCCAGTGTTAAATGCGTAATTTAACGCTGGCGTTCTATGTCGCAGTTGTTTAAGACATCTGATTTTAGCAATAGTGACTTACCAATTTTGTTGAGGTACCATCGATTTATTGCTTTATGATTAGAGAGAAAAACCATTTCTAAAATAAGAGGAGGCTTGCGAACACCAGTAGGACATTTAAACCCTGTGATACTTTAAGCGAAAAGAGCAGTTGTATAATATATAGTATAATCGTTCTTCCTTGTCGATAACTATAATGCCGAAGGAAGACTTCCGATTACCATTGGAATCTGTTAATTGCTAAGGTCATGTAGTGTGGGCAAAAACACAAAGCCTGATACTCGTGTGAGGGCCGGATACGATTTCAGAGACACGGAGACAATCGCAATGGATGTTGTTCTGCACGAAAAAAAGACTGGAAGGAGGTAGGTGCTATTCTACTCTGCCAGACATCTATTCATCATAATTTGGCACGTTTGGAGGGGGGGGGGGGGAGATATTTTATTCTTTGGACTATACTTATTTTTATTCTTCTTTCGAACCTTCATATTGTTGTTGTTAATACTTAGGACAATGGAAGCTACATTAAAAGTCGAGCAAAGGCCCGGTATCATTACAAGCCAACACCACTCGTGACCAAATGGTCGCAACGGCTGATTAAATAATTAAAGACTCGGGCAATCGATATTGCCTTTATCTGCTAACCCTTTCAACAAAATTTGTATATTATGTAGTCAGTATTATTGTGAATAAATCAAGTAACTGATTCAACGGATGATTAAACTTTCGTAACACTATATGGGACTATAAGAAGGACGTGTTCAATAGCGAAAGATGGACTGTTATTGCTACTAGTCATGTTTTAGCCGAATCGTACTATTATACACATATATAAAAAAGAAGTACCCTAATTATCTGTTTGTCTGTACAAACGCATTTAAATCTAGGTCTACTAAAACGATTGTCACACATTTTACACAGTTTATAGATAATAACTCTGGGACCAACTCAGACTTAAAAACGAAACACGAAGAATTATCGGATTAAGACAGTAATGTAAAGTTGCTTTTAAAAAGGCTTCATAAAGCTCCAGTTTCGTTGATACTATAGTAATTAAAATATTGTATGCTTTTTTTCTGAATCCAATCATGTTCGAGCCTAACATAATTAAAGGACGACCCCTAAAGTCTATTTTTGGAAAACATAGTTCCTAAATTTAAGATGAATCCAAGTGGACACCGCGTGAAAAATTATACGCTTGAAATTTGAATAGATTACATGTAGAATTTTATTGCAGCATAGTGTATTGAAGTTGGGAGTAAGATAAATACAAATTAGTATAAAAAAAAACACCGGTGGTGCCGCGTGTTAAGATTCGTTCTAAATAAATTAATTAATATAAAAACTCTCAAGTCACGCGATGTAATACAATCTTTATGCCGGGAAATACCAAAACGTAATAGGTCCTTGGTGTTAAGTACGTGAAAGTTTAATTAATTTACTCCAAACTATGGCTTAACGCGAGCAAACGCCCATTAGTGTGATAATGCTAAATATGGCCGTGTTGATGTTATCCGAAGCAACACCACAAAGACTAAGCACAAATGACAAATTCAAACTAACGACGTTCACGATTAAGAATTAAATTGCAAGAGCAAAATAATGGATGACATAAAGACTAGAAACGTTGAATTAACCAACGCAGTAATTATAATGGTACCGAAGGCAGCGTGAAGACAGTTACAAATCTACCGTAGAGATAAGGGGCACCTTAAGTAACAACAGTGAGAACAGAAGACATCTCTTTCAATGGTCGAGTTGTGAAGTAAATGCTGAAGTGATAGACTTTTACAGTACAACGCTTGTAAAGTACAAGAAATTAAGATGTTGTGAACAACTTATAATAACTTAAAACAATAACCAACTAACATGGTATTGCCACGCCGTGGTCGTCTCAATCATTAATGTGTTTCGGTTTGAAGGGCACTGTGAGCTAGCGTAATCACAGGGCATATGAGATTTGTGAACTGATGTCTCAGGGTGACAGGCGCAGTGTAGAGTCACGCAGAAATGTTCTGGGTGACATAGCATTTCTTATGGGTAGACGTCGCACTTTACATCAGGTGAACGTTTTGCCTGTTTCGTCGCCCTATCCAATAAAAAAAAAATCAGGCTACAGAATAACAACTATGATTCTTATGGTGAGGGAAGGTAAACGGAGACTCAATTAATAGCAACCAGACATTGTACGCCGAACACGTGTTATGGTAAATTAATGCTTAAAATTAATAGTGTCGGCCGGGGATCGACCCAAGTCAATCGCGTATTTATTATCTGCAGTAGCTCTTGCTGATTGCTTTTGTCACCCTTACCAAAATTAAAATAAAGTTTAAATTTACGGTTTATTTTTATATACATTTTTGGTGTAGGAATGATTGACGAGTGCCTACTAGCCAGTGCCTGACTTTTACGCCGTGGGTCCTGTGTTCGAATACCAGCTAATTCAATCATTTGTGCAAAAAATAAATCGTTGCTTTTCAGATCTAGTTGTGTCGTGCATCTGAAATTTATGTGTGTTAAACGCGATCAGGATACAGTAAAAACCTTGTTCCCACACAAGAATTTTCCTGTATTGTCGAGTTTTTAAAATAAATCTCAAAATAAATGAAATAACACAAGTGTAAATATTCAAATTAAACGAAAAGGAAACAAAGTGATAAAGCGATATGTGAAATGTTGATATATATTAATGAATATAATCGTATAGATTTTCAAGTCAAACGAAGTTAGTGAAAGTTTGGAATTATTGGCGAAAACAACCAAGTGTTCGGAAACGAGTTAATGTCTGAACCATGAACGTGTGATGGGTAGCGAGGTAACGCCTGACCCTTCACCCCGCTGCCGAAGCGGGATGAAGATACGGCCGTATTCGCCGGTAATTGGGAATTAAAAGCTTACGAGCGGTTTATATAAAATTTATTACGAGTATTCATCCCGTTTTCACCGGTTAATGTGTTGCAGCTAGACTACAGAAACGAAATACTAGTGATGCGATGCAATTCATTTTAACTTCTTTTTGTTACGAATAATTTGGTGTATTCTTTGCTACATGTGTAAATCGGCCAGGAGGGCATCACTCTTAAAGAAATTGGTAAAGGATTTTTGACAACGGCGATAACTTCCGAATACTGTCGAAAGCTATCAACTGCGCGCAGGAGATATTATACCTACCTCAAATATGCGCGTAGACAAACAGGCACACATTCACTCTAACCTAGCCGCGCTCGATAAAACGCTACTGCAATACGATCGGAGGTAGGCGGAGTATGCACAGTCAGAGAAACAATCGTAACACAAACAACAATTTTTACTTTATTAAAAATATTGTTTTTTATTGATCTATTGATTCGGGGATCCTGGGTTCACATCCCGGTCGGACCTAGAGTAGGTAGGGAAAACCATCAATTTGTGTTTTTGCACAAATGTCGGCTCCAGCTGAGATTCGAAGCCTAGACCCACGGCGTAGAAGTCAGGTACTCGATCACGCGGTCGTAATAAAAAAAAACAAATCATACAAAGTACGGGTAATAGTAACCTGTTACCATATTCACGGACAACATCCGTGGGTAGAGCAGATTTATGTGCAAAGAGCACGATAAGTTCCGCGGCCGTTTCCCGCGCTATACTTCGATACCGTAGCCAGAGGCTACGCAGGCGCAGGCGGGTATTGTGGGGAAATTTTTGCCACATTACATTATCTCATGTTACGCGCTCGGCTTTCGAGCAGCTTTCTAAATTTACAGGGAGATTACGGTGAAAGACAGCATTAGACATAAATTATGAGAGCAGGAGAGAATCAATAATAAGCGATCGTGAATTATTACAATGCCATATTGAGCCCACAATTTTGTTAAATTCGACAATTGTCAGTGGTCACCCAACGCACCTGCGTCCCCAAGCCCTAGACTGCCTAGTGTTTCTGACGTTACATCGGATCCTTTTTAGTATCTACACCAATATAAATGTGTCTGTCTGTGATTTTAAAATAAATGCCAAAATTTAAGTTGTAACTGTTATTTATAAAATGCCAGATCTTAAAGGTACGTTTTCAGAATTTTAGTCTGTCTGTCTGAAAGTTTGTCTTGAATAGGCTCCGAAACAGCTCAATAGATTTCAATGAAATTTTTAGGAATGTTAACTAAAATTTTCGTGTATGTTCCATTTCGATATCTTACAGGGTTCAGAAGATATGAATATTAATGTGCTATAATACTTAATCGTATGGCCTTTAGAAGCCGCAAGCTGTGAACCAAACTTTGCCTAGAAGGGCCGAACGGTTAATGGATTACGGCGCAATCTTGTGGTCGGCCTATTTTACGCGAGTGAAACCGCGAGGCATAGCTAGTTGTTAATATAATTTTAAAACAATATTAACGTAACATTAAAAAATAAATGAAACTATATTAAGCTACATCTCCTGCAAATTTGCAACATTGAAAGAGGCACATATTTATTTAATACTAATAACCAGTCTATTTACAATAACAGGTGAATTCTCGACACACACATTAGCGTGACAAAATAAAATAAGAAATAATTTCAATACCAGATGAAATAATGCGATAATTTAAAAAAAATGTATTATTACCAAAGACGCGGTATAAAGTTGTTCAGTATATTGAGGACAAAGATTTGAGAAAATAATTCAAGCTTTGCACGTTCGCGCGTGCTTATCAAGTTCTCAAGGTATAACGTAATAATTTAACACTCTTTTGTGTCATAATTTGAAAAAGCTCTGTAAAAATACGATTAAGAAAAAATTAAAGAATCCAGATTTTCTTCTCGGATACAATTTTGACATTGATAAGAGTTTAAACAAGCCTAGATTAAACACATTTTCACTATGACTTAAACTTCGTGGCGTCATATGCGGTAGTTAGATTTTACAAAAGCCTCTAGAATATCGTAGAGCGCACGACAAATAAGCTTCCGCCCCACTTACTCGAATAATGAAGGCGCAATTATAGATTATAAATACGGTCGATTTATTTTCGAGTAATAAATTTCTCACAAGCAAATTTATCAAGAGCCCTGCACCGCTACCAGAGGGCGCGATAGTATCGCACGTCGTCGGCGCGGGAGAATTATTGACCGCCGTTCACCGACGTCTCGCTAAGCGTGCGCTGGCGCAGAAGGTAATTAAATTGCATAAGGACAAGCTTTAATGAAAATACTTCAATGTTTCTCGTTTTATAATAAACAATTAATGGCCAATAGACCAATGACGATGTAGTCTCACTACAGTCTGCTAAGCTCAGCGTAATAACGCTCAGCGTAATAGATCCGCCTTGTTTGAATTCGGATTAACAGATACGGGCTTGGTAAGCGTAGTTTCGGGTTTGATTTTATATAGCTAGTATATAACGTCTTTTTTTTAAAAAAGCTCTCTGTGTATTGATAATACCTTTTAAAAATTTATACATTGTTAAATACTATAAATGGGTAATGGTAAGTAGTCATTAAAAGCTAGTATTATGATATGCCAGCTCGCCCCATTCCGTTCGTTAGTGTTGACTATGGGAAATTTTATGGCTTCCAACTGACGGCGAAAGGGCCAGAACAAAAAATGTCAGGTAGAAAATACACTGACTATTTACGGGCAGCAATGCAGGTGCCCGGCGCCTGGCTTTTTTACAGGAGAAAGTGAGGAGACGAGCAAAATGTTCACCTGATGGTAAATGCAACGTCTGCTCATAACAAATGCTGTGTCACCTAAAACATTTCTGTGTGGCACCGCACTGCGCCCACCGTCCTGAGACATAAGTTTTAAGTCTCTTATGCCCAGTAATTACACAGCTCTCAGTGCCATTCAGATCGTAATACAGTAATGTCTGCACGCTACTGCTTCAAGGCAGAAGGAACGAACGAACTAGACGGATTCTTGCATAGGAAACTTCCTGCAGTAAAAACTAGTACTGAAATCGCCTCCAAACGAAGTGATTACAGTAAATTTTCAAAGAATATTAACAGTAGGCTCTTTTATGGAACAAAGTAACGAGAGGATAAAAACGATTTAGAAAATTCATTTTCACGTACTGTGCGCAGCGCTCGTCACCCGGAGAAATCATTCTCAATTTTCATATGCCTTTTAACTAGATTAGAGTGCTGTTTACACACTACTGCTTGACGAAAGAATAGCGGGCACTGCGGTGGTACTCACCGATTCGGCATCCAGTATTTAAACTACTAATGGCAGTAGACTATTAACATATGATGGTAATATTAACGGAAATTATTCGTGTGATTAAATGGAGCCATGATTTAAATCCATCCGTCAACCGCGTAAAGTGGGCAAAGTACCTACCTGCTGAGTGCTGAGTCGTGGGTTCTGAGTTCGAATCTGTCAATATTTGTATGAAACACAAGTTATTGTTTTGCGAGTCGCTCTTATCGAAAATGCGTTACATCGGATGCGGGAAGGTGAAGACAAAGGTGCTGATATTTACAACTGTATTCTATATCCGATACCTAATGCCATCGTAGTCGAAATCGTCGTGAAGGATATTTTGTACCCTTAATGCCGCTTTCTAAATAACCGATTACAATCTACTTGTCATATACATTTCCAGCGATTTCAGAATACAACATTCACAACGACTTGGTCGCGTTCACGGTGGATTTCTACGACAATAATAGCGTTATCTCACGCGCAAAATCACACATTGCGGTGAGATCATAGACGGATACGAATAAAAAACACCGTTACACTGCCTCTTACATTTGAATAAATGGATATACACTTGTTCTTGGCAAGAACAGCTTAATATCTTGACAAAAAGATAAACAGTTAATCTATTAGAAGACCGGATAATAAACCTTAATGATTTAAGAACAAATCATCATGGGCCAGGAGTTCTTCGTATTATTTTATAGTACGCGAGTGACCTGGGTTCGATTCCCGGTGTCGGCACCACTAAAATTGTTAATTGCAATTTTAAGTGCTGATTTACCACGTGCTCGGCGGTGAAGGAAAACACCGTGAGGAAATCTGCATGTCTGAGAAATAAAAAAATATTTCGAAGAGATGTGCAGTCCGCCAACCTGCATTGGAGCAGCGTGGCGGATTCTTCCTAGCTCAAAAATCCTCATAGAAAAGAGAGGAGGCCTGTGCTCAGCAGTGGGACATTTATAGGCTGAAACTTTACTTTTACCTGAGTGACCTGAGTTATATTCCCGTGGCCAACAAAATTAAAATTATTTACGGTACGGTAAATTAAAATTACTGACGGTGTCGGAAACATTACGAGAAGGCTTACATGACAAATGCAGGAATGAGAATGAGACAAACATCAGGAGTAGGATAATTGTAGTTTATTTATTATAATATGGTTACTTAGTTTAAAAATTAATATACATTTTATACGTATACTACATTACATATTATACAGACTCCAAGGTTTCTATTTCAACAAATTACACGAGTGGCTTATGGTAACTAAAGTATGAAAAAAATGCTTTGGCTTGGACTTGATCAATATATTTCTAATATACTTCGTAGATTTGGACGAATTCGAAAATATAAATATAATAGGAAACACTGTATACAGTTATCTATCTTATTCTCTCCCATGCTAAATCCTATAGATGTGGTCCCTTTTTAGTTTCATCGAGTTTCAAATCACAACGACTCCAAAGAAGTTTTCAATTCGAATATAATATTTCAAAGCTAGCCAGCCCGCGCTGGAGCAGTGTGACGAATTTTCCCTGCTCTAAAAAACTGCACAAGGCTGTGGCTGCAGTATGTGCCCAGAAGAAGTGACATTCTGATTTTAATCAACTGCAGTAACAAAATTTGTAGTCCTTTTAAAAAAAAACTCAGCGTGCGAGACCGCAAGCTACCGCCAGTAATCGCATAAATCGCAAACCGTGTCGCGGTCCGCCCGCGGGAGCGAAAGCTGCTACCGGGCGAGGCCGCTCCATTACCTACTCGTTAATCACTTAGCCGCGCTATCTCGCCTGTTTGTTTACCGACGCCCGACATCGCACCTAATTTTGACGCCATAATTACCGTCCCACTGTAGAGCATCGATTAGAAATCGATACGCTGTACGAGACATTTTCATTCGCCCGATACTATTTCATCGTGTTTATTTTTGATGGAAGAATAATGCGTTTGCCTTAAATAAAACGTAAACATTTGTTTAGACGTGTAAATCGTTGATATAGAATATCACAAGGCGTATCTAGACACCACACAGTATTCGATGTTAAAATTTTCTTTTAAAAACTGGGCTGTTACATAGTTTCATATATTATTTATATCATTCATTATTTATATCAATAATTATTTAATCAAAAAAACCGACTTCCACGCATCAGCTCCGTACATGATTATGCGAATATAAGAGTTTCATGATTTTCTCAAGAACTGATCATGGTATCTTGAAAATTTATAAAGGGCCGCCTCTAAGGTACCCTTTGTAATAAAAACAAAGAAGTTGTGCCGAACATACATAAATAATATATACACACGGACGAATAGCCCACGCCAACGACTTTCAAATACTCGGGAGAACTACGTCGGAAGATCGCAAATTTAAAATAAAATACTATAAAATCTGTATAATTTCTATAACGCCATTATTGTGCGTTCAATAACCACTTCCGAAATGATAACACATTGAAATTACAAAAGTAACGATCTTCCCGCCCGAGCGCAAGCGCGAAATTGCATACTCTTGCGTATGTAATTCATTTAACTTAATTAATTACAACGAATATTGATAAAGGTTTATATTATAAGTTGAAACGCTTTTTATTAATTTGAGAAGCATTTATCAACTTTTATAGTTTAAAGTCCTCTAACCCGTATTGGAGGGGGACTCTTCCCGCCTCAAAAAGCCAAAACCCTTTCAGAAATCACATCACATTGGCCTGCACTCAGCAGCGGGACATTCATAGTCTGTTACTTTTTCTAGACGCATCTTTAATAAAATCGATTAGGGATAGGTGACGGGCGTAGTGTGGTGCCACACGGAAAATGTGATGGGTGACACAGCTTTTGTAATGGCAGTAGTGAACGTTACACTTACCCATAGGTGAACGTTTTGCTCGAAACGTCACTTTATCCAATAAACAAAACCTAGATAGGTACTACCGCAGTGCCGTTTATTTTGTCATGAAACAGTGGTGTGCAAAAACCATAGTAGGTGCAATTACAGGGCATATAAGACTTAAGCCCTGTGTCTTGGTAACATACTAATGAACTTGAGAACCGATGTCTCATGGTGATGAGGGCAATGTAGTGTTACAAAGGTGCTACGCAGGTGCTTCTGGTGACACAGGAAATTTTCTTGCCAATAATTACTGTCATCAGTTCTTGCCAATAATTACACTAGCTCTCAGTGCCCTTCAAACCGAAACACAGTAAAGTTCGCACACTATTACTTCACGGCAGAATAACTGACCCTGGGTGGTACCTACTTGGACGGATTCCTATAATTTTAAGAAGAGAACTTAAAGTATAAACCATACCGGCGTTTTTAAACAAGCGCTCGAAAATACACTTACAAGAAAGACATAAAAAAATGAACTGAAACATGATTTTTTTAATGTTTGCTTTTATATACGTGACGTGAGCAAACTTCACGTACTACGATAACAGTAACATAAGCCAGATGGAGTGTGCCGTGAATTCATCATCATCATCATTATCATCCATCATCTGCCTCCTAGGAAGTAGGACACTGCTGCACGGACATCTCTGGCGAGATGTGAGGACTCGTAATCGCCACACTTGGTGATTGAATGATGACAAATGCAAGTTTTTAACTTTATATAAGTATTCAACATTTAGCGCGCACTGTAAATGTATATATATTTTTTTTTTTACTTTTAACGATATTTTTATCGTTGGTATATATTCTCCAATATAGGTGCGCATTAATGCAAATGCAATGCATGCAATTCACACCGAATTAGAATCAACAACTTTTGACGATATTCTGACATCTAGGGATGCAAACTGGGCTGCTGAGCGTTTAGTCAGTATACTCTCGAATTACCTTATTAAGCACTCTATGACTATTGTAGTGCCCCGTAGATTCCGCTGTCTCAAACCCTGGATCACGCCAGGATTAATACGTTGCATGCGAAATCGTGATAGAATGCACCTCAAGTGCAAAGATGAGCCTAACAATGAAATTATTAAACTCACGTATAGAAGGTACAAAAACCATTGTAATGACTTACTAAAGCGACTTAAAAGGATTTATGAGCGGAATGAGCTAAAAAAATACCCAAATAATCTTAAAAAAACCTGGGACACTATAAAATCTATCGTATACACTAAAAAACAAAAAACAATACCTACTGACCTTTTGAGAATTGGTGATACTCCCCAAGAATCTGTAGAATGGATCAATAACTGCTTTGCCAATGTAGGAAAAATATTTGCAGAGAAAATACTGAAGGATGGTTCCCCTTGTCATTCCAACGTCAGTAATATTAAATCCCCTTCAAATTCCATGGTCATGCTTGAAACTGACAACGAGGAAATCGAATCAATTTTTATGGGTCTTAAAAATGACAGCGCTGTAGGTTGGGATGGCATATCTAATAAACTCTTAAAAATTTGCAAAAACTATTTAGTTCCGGTTGTTACTCACATTGTTAATTTATCCATCAGCACAGGCGTCTTTCCACAAATATTTAAAATCTCAGTTATCCACCCTATCTACAAGGCTGGAGTAAGGGATTGTGTTGACAATTATCGTCCTATTTCAGTCTTGCCAGCACTTTCCAAAGTATTAGAAAAAATTATGAATAAACGACTGCTCTCCTTTTTAGGAAAGGAAAACATCATATCAAGAAACCAATATGGTTTTAGGGCTGGCGTCTCTACTTCTGACGCCGTTGTTGGTATTGCTGACTACATAGCCCAGCAGCTTGATAATAAAAACAAATGCTTAGGTATTTTCTTGGATTTGGCGAGGGCGTTTGACACGGTCTGTACTTCTCAGCTTCTAGAGGGGATGGAGAGAATTGGTGTTCGTGGAGAGACTCTGGGTTTATTTAAAAGCTACGTTTCTCACAGAACTCAAAGAGTTAAAATTGGCGATCTAATAAGCTCAGACTCTCCTGTCACCTTTGGCGTACCACAGGGTAGTGTTCTCGGTCCCAGCCTTTTCCTCATTTATATAAACAACTTGTGCAATATACAATTAAATAACTGTAAAATCTTTACATTTGCAGACGACACAGCTCTTGTGTTTCATGGTAGAACTTGGGAAGAGACTAAAATCGAAGCCGAAAAAGGTTTACAAATTACAATGCATTGGCTTCGTGAAAACATACTGACACTGAATATGTCGAAAACTAAGTACGTTACATTTGGCATAACAAAGAAAAACATCCCTGATAACGCTTTCAAAATTACAGCTCACACTTGTAATAAGTATCTGTCATGTAATACAACATGTCAATGCATTGACCTTGAGCGTGCTACTTCCATAAAGTATCTCGGTGTACTATTAGACCAAACCTTCACTTGGATACCGCATATTCAAATGACTGCGGAGAGGATTCGTAAACTGATTTTTGTTTTTAAAAGATTGCGTCACGTTGCAGACATGAAATTGTTAAAAACGGTCTACTACGCCTTGGCACAGTCCATACTATCCTACGGCATTAGAGCATGGGGAGGTGCTAAGAAATCCCACCTCATAAAAGTTGAAAGATCGCAGCGCGCTCTTCTCAAGGTTATGAACTTCAAGCCCCACAGATTTCCTACAGCTCAACTATACGCATTGTCTGATGTAATGTCAGTAAGACAATTATTTATTGCTGACTCTGTCTTAACCCTACACTCAAAACTTTATTACGATCCTTGCGAGACCCTAACACGTAGAAAGGATAAGGTTTGCCAAAGAGCTCCCTGTAGGTCTTTCTTTGCTCATAAATTTCAATTTTTTCTTGGTCCGTCTTTATACAACAAAATAAATAAAATCCTTGATCTATACCCACTAAATAAGCGCGACTGTAAAAGAAGACTTACGGTTTGGTTAAAAACTCAAGGTTATGAGGATATTGAAAATTTATTTTGAAATAATGTAAGCTAAGAGTGGATAAATGCGTAATTAATTAAAATTATCAATTAGTTTATAAATGTTAACAATAAACATGCTGGGTAAATGAATGAATAATTAAAAGAGTTTTTCTTTTCATTATTTATTTATTGTTCATTATTTATCTAGAAATCTTAATCAAGTTCTTTTCGTCATAATATATTTAAGTGTGTACCCTAAAGGTTAATGTATATGGAAGAGACTGGTATCTGAGATACAGGCCTGGCCTAGTTTAGATACCAGAAGTAATAATGTAAGAGTGTATACACTTCTGATATAGCTTTTTCTCCTTAAGATATATAGATATAAGATATAAAATTTGTAATAAAAAATGTTCATAGTTACAGTGGTCGATGTGTTACGTTAACATAGATCCATAACGTGTTATCTGTATTAACGATACAAATTTTGTTCTACCTACAACTGTCCTATTATTTGTCATATTTTTAAAATGTTTGTGTATACTATGTACTTTGAGAAATAAACAAATAAATAAATAAATATAAATTACCACAAACACCCAGACTGAACAACTATCTGTAGTGCACAAAAATATTTGCCACCTACTGGATTTAAACAGACGATCCATAGCGTAGAAACAAATTGCTTAGCTACTAAACCAAGCGGTAACAGTCTAGGAACGTCTAGAAAATCTCATGGCTTTTGACATATGGCTGACGTATCTCGCTAATTCGCTTTTCAAACGTGCTGATAACGGCATATCATTCTTGGTCTTATGTTATGTCAGTCATTATGCCTATATATATAAGGATCAACATGCAGACGTTGATTACCAGAACGTATTTGAATCTTCGTCTGATTGTTCCGCTTAATCTTTCCATAAGATAGCGAAATGAGTAGACCCTTGAAGAAACATTAAGAAGATTCTATTCCTTTGAATCTTATAAAGTCCATGATATATTTAACCCAACTTACATACATACATACATACAGTCACGCCTCTTTCCCATAGGGGTAGACAGAGACCACATCTTTCCACTTGCTACGATCCTGAACCAACTTATCTAAATATATAAAACTGATTTACCATGGATTCATGTCAGCGGTAAATCGCTTTTTAGGCGCTTAAGACATGTCGTGATGACACGATATCTCCGAAGCTACAAGATAAATTGACTTGAATTTTGGCATACATGGTGATTTCCCGACATAAATGTGTAAACGGACTGAGTCTTACTCTATACAGACTTAAATATAACTTCTGAGCGAATTCGGGGCGGTCAGCTAGTATTCTATAAACCAAGTATTCTATTTAATACAATTTCATTCATTGAATACAATAATTAATCTACTAATATCCAATGAAACGTCCGACCAAAATACCCAAAAAAAAAACCGTAGGAACAAAGTGACTGATAATCAAGAAATGAAAATAGGTCAATCTAAATCACAATATCAAAAGTACGTAAAGATATCTGAATATATGACGTAACGAGAGCGCCCACTGGCGTTCAACGCTTTCTCACGAGGTGTCACTGCTAATTAAGGGAATGCACAATAGTCAGCTGAGTTATAAAGGCAATCTGAGCGTACAAGCCGCAGTGTACGCGATGCCACAATAATGTGGTATTGATATAGTGTTATTGCACTCCACAAATTCTATCCGAACTTGGCGCGCCTAATCTGTCCGGATTTATGGGATGGTTCCGCGAGGCGTTTAGCGTCAGTCTCAATGTTGCTCTTACACAAATTGCTACTGCGAGTAGGGCTGCCAAGCGTTTCGGTTTTAGAATATTGTAGTAGTACGTTTTAGTCAAGAATTGTTCTTGAAGTTCCAAATGATAAAAGATATTATTTTGGAAAACAAACAAAAGAATGACATTTTCTTCACATGCGTGTATTAAATAATTTTCGTCATATTAAATAAAAACAAGTGACCATTTTTACCGTACAATTAGCAATATACTATATATGTAATTAGCAATATGCTAATTGTATGGTAAAAATGGTCACTTTATTTAAAAATATTTTGAACATTAAGTAAAGTTAAATATGTAGTACAAAAAGAAACTGCGGACTAGAAAGAAACAAGAAACAGTTATTGAACGCAGAGGTAAAACATAATGCGGATCTAAATCTAATGCTGAGTGTGCAACAGGTCCTCCGCTCCGCACACAGGAGCGTAATCTTACAACTAAATACAAGACTTGTAGAACGGTGATAAGGTTTAATTTAGAATGATGAGAAAGTCTCTAGGGCGTGTAAAATGTGGGCCTATGGGAATTATTTCGTGTCGACAGCTTATCATCATATCTAACTATAAAGTCGGCTTACTGTAACACTAGTTGAATGCCATTATGCATGTGTTCATGCCTTCTAGTACGTGTCTATATTTAAGTATACGTACTTATGAATTTTATGGTGTACATGTAATTATGTTAAACATCTGGAATTTTGGCATATGACATTTTTATTTGTAGTGAATAGACTTAGGCGTTACGTTGCGGAAATCGTTTTTACTAAAGGAATGAAAGTTAATTTGCTAAGGACCCGCATACAAATTTTATATGTCAAAATAAACGATAACAATCAGTAACATTTATCTGAACTTTGTTTTTAAAAAAGATATAAATACGAGACTAAATATAATAACTAAGCCCCGTTTACCGGTATTTATAAATTATAATACCACATAGATTTAAATAATTCCCTACTTCCCATAGAAATCTTTCTTTACATTTTTTTTTATCAACTTTTCTGGCAATTTGGCAGATTGAATACATATATTATTCCAAAAATTATATTTTTGATTATATTTTCTTCACATTTTCATAATGGAAAATATCGGAATAGAACCAACCCTTTGTCTGCGTGACAGTTATAAGCAAAAATTGTAGTTCAAGTTACGCTTAGGATGACGACTGTACGGTGCGGAGGTACCTTCCTACTCAGTATTGGGTGTATTGCACAGTGTACCTTATCTGTCGTGTATATATAAACGAGGCTTACTTTTTTATTTAATTTAGAGTGGCATACGAGCACAAAATCTACCTAATGTTTTCTATTCACTGTGGTTTATCACCTACATGCATTAACTACTCAAACATAACACAGGCATCGGTTCTTTTCCCAGTCGAAACCCTTGCAGCACACAAAATATAATTTTCTAGTGTTAACTGTGACTGTTGCATGTCTGGCTTAGCCTTCCATCAATATAGCATTTTTGTAGCGGAGCAAAGTTTAAATTAGCAAACGAGCAAACAGGTCACCTGATGGTAAGCGGCAACCGCCCCCATCAATATCATTGAAGGCCCTTAGTCGTATCGATCCGGAAAAACCGCTGGCGGGAGCGGATCCACAAAGTGATCGTGCGGGGCAGAAATGTATTTGCGGTACTTCATTGTGGACACGAAAAGTTTATGAGTTCGTTTGTTAGTCTACGATAATTTATTTATTTATTTACACTTTATTGTACTGACGGTACAAACGGTGGACTTAATGCCACATGGCATTTTCTATCAGTCAACCAGAGTAAGTGGGAAAAGCGTGTACGGCGGTGGGCAGGACGAAAAGCGTAAAAAAGTGAAAAAAAGATAATTATGTAGACAAATACTTAGATATATAAATAAACACACACACAAATATATACATATATAAGTATTTAAATATATGAATTATATATAAATAATTTGCTGGTGGGTAGGATTCCTATGCATGAATCCGTCTAGGTAGGTACCACCCCAGGGCCAGTTATACTGCCGTGAAGCAGTGTTACTGTGTTTCGGTTTGAAGGGCACTGTGAGCTAGCGTAATCACTGGGCATATGAGACTTAAGAACTTATGTTTTAAGGTGACGAGCACAGTGTGGTGTCACACAGAAATGTTCTGGGTGACACAGCATTTGTTATGGGTAGATTAATTGCGTGTTACTCGTTCAAGATTAAATTTTGAAAATCAATACCTCACCTATTCGAAAGAATAAAAGCGGATCAATAATCCATAGCGGAGAGAGACGCATAATTTACTATGTTTATAAGTACTTTTAATTGTGTGATTTAAAACTGTGGAGAGCACAGTAATAAAAACAGCAAGTGCATGCGGTGTGTCCGAAATTACCGTTTATAAAATTATTAAAGAACAGAAGGATGTAACTGGTGAATCTAGCGATACGGATCAGTGATTTAAGTAATTTTAAGACAATTTGTTTCCATTAAACTTAATTAATTTTTTTTTTAATTGTTTGAATTTTTCTTCCACTGTAGTTCAGGGGTCGGCAACCTGCGGCTCGCGAGGCCACATGCGGCTCTTTGGATGAAAAGCTGCGATTCTTTAGTTCAATACGCGACTATTATTTATATTATTAAAAAAACATTTAAAATCGTAGGTTTTAATTTGCTTTCGACGCAAGACAATTGGCGTCTCAACCAGTGCTTTGGCTGTGACGTATAGTTTGTAGTTTCATGCAACTTAAAACAACAAGTTATGAGCCAATTTACAAAAGAAATTTATCCAAAATTTCAAAAACCATGCAAAGCCAACACCTTCCATTGATATTGTTTTTTTTTTTATTTTAGTACAAGTTACATTGTTTAGTAAAGTTTAAATTTTCTAATTGAATAACCATGCAAAGTCCAAGGCCATCCCATTGAATTTTTTTGCTCAATTGTTTGTTATTGAAGTACAAGTTAGTGTTGTAAGTAAATGTTCAATTATTTTGATTTTTTTACTTAAATAATAAGTGATTATCTAATAATACGATATATATATATTATCTAATTTTTAGTCAAACCATATAAAAACACTTATATATGAATAAATAGATATTTTTCTTAGAATAAATAGATTAGTTTTATTTGATCAAAAAACTTTATTTATACAAGTAGTATTTATTGTTGGCAGGAAAAACAATTGTTGCTCTTTTTAAAAAAACGATTGTAAATTGTAATTTTTTTGATTTGTAATTTTTTTTACCAAATTCAAAATGAGTAAAACACATTGCATAAAATAAATTTTATCGTAGTTCTAAATGTTAGTACCGGGGACATTGCAAATTATTTGTGAACGAAGTTGACAACACCGCAAAATTAACCGGCATTGTCATCGTGTATCTGTAAAATTAACCGACATTGTCATCTTGTACCTGTCGTAACAAACAATCCGCGAAATTTTGATTTCCAGAAAAAAACGTCTTTCTCATACTTGTCAGAGCCTAACAGGGCATGAAGTAATTTAGTGTACTATTAAACACGAATAAAATGGCAACGTTTGGATGGCAAATAAACGTATTGAGTTGGTACTGAATTGTTTTTTACCGCATTCATATTAGAACCCATAGCAGATCAAGGGCCCTCGATAGAATTTGCTACGGGCCCCGCGCTTGCTTAATATTTTGGACAGCAAAACACAGTATTTTAAACACTTTATAGCTTATAACTTAATAACAAGAACAACCTTTTAAATTGTAGTATATTTTTTTAATTGTTTCTTACGTATTACCAAGTTTACGTCGGTCTTCCAAGATCTAGGAGCGGAGAAAATTAATGCATTTGTACGGTTTATCATTAACATTATTTTTACGTAGATTTTGCGGTAACGAGTATTTTGAGTACATTATATAATAAAACAGAATAAGTAAAGAGAAACTGTAGTAGTGAATACAGATGAAAACCTTTGAATGGTCCAGGACTCAAAGAACTCAAACTAAGGTCTGTTATATTACGAACACAAAGCACACTAATCTTCACCCTTACCTTAATGCAGATGCAGACTCACTGGCACATTTTAGAGGAGTAAAACTAGTAATTAGTCTTTCACAAAAAAAACTTAAGCTGGGACTTACAACCCACGATTGCAGAAAGCAGAAAGATGCACAGATACTTCGTGGTGTTCACACCAACTCATTCACTACTAACGCTATTGACAGGAAATTAAATATAATAAAATTTTTGTCTGTCTATCTGTTTGTCTGTTTGTTCTGGCTATTTCCGAAACGGCTGGACCGTTTTGGACAGGATTTTCTCTAACAGATAGCTGAAATTATTGCGGGTAACTTCGGCTATTTTTATTTTAGAAAAATACTAATTAGAGTTCAGCGAAAAAAAAATCAAAACCTATAGAAATACCCCAGAATAATAATAAAATCACTTTGACTCAACAAAACTTACTAGCAAGTTCATAATAAATTTAATATCCTTCCGATACGGCGTACTGAGAGAGTGGTGCTTGAGGGTCTCGTTGTTTTGTAGATATCGTGATGAGTCATTGATAACTCGCATTTATGTATAAATAGATTAATGTATACTATATGCTTTTGTAATGACAATCTGAATGCAAGAAGCTAATATATCTTGAAATAATTATATTAATAGGATAAATTGACGTAGAAACCAAATCAACTAACATTTGTACAGAGCAGAGTTTTTTTTTTATGAAAGTAAGTGATACGACCAGCAAATCGTTCTCCTGATGGTAAGTGATTTTACGATTTCCATTATAAAATAAAAAGAATGAGAAATGTCGATGGGCGTTTGCCCATCTGTGTATAGATCTTCCGTACAAATACAAATCTATACATCTTATATAATACTAAATCAAAATTTAAAGAAAATGCACCAATTTTGAGGCAGGGCTATAAAATCTTTCACTTCATCGGTTTCCGTGAATGATTTAACGATAATTATTTAACTATGAATTTATGTAAGATTTAGTTCTTCATTTTGTAAAATGTGGTTCTGAAGACTGAACTTTCACAATGGTCTTCATTTAGATCGTAAAATTAAAATTCAAAATGTAAAAAGTAAAAGGGTGAAGATATTGATTTATCCAAGATCATGGGGATGAAACAGCACCACCGACATTAAAACCAATAAATGTATATCAGAAGCTCTATCTACTGGTTGTAGGATACCAGGAATCCCTCTAGGTACCACCGCAGGGCTATGCCATTACTCTGCCGTAAAGTAGGAGTGTGCAAACGTAGCTGTGTGCTAGTGTAATCACTGGGAATATGAGACATAACACTTTCTCAGTCTGTCGGACGCAGTGTGGTGCCACACACAAATGTTCTAGGTGACACTGACACAGCGTTTGTCAGGGGTTGACGTTGCACTTACCACCAGGTGAACGGTTTGCTCGTATCGTCACTTTCTACCTATATATTTATTTATCTATTCAAATGGCTACAGTAACAGATTATAGATAACAACATTTATGAGATATGCTTAAATCTAATAATCTATAATTCATCGAAATCTTCTTTATAAGTGTACCAGACATTATTATAAGTTTAAAATGCAAACATTCAAAACGTATTTGTATTGCTCTTGTCATTCAATAGGTTATCGTGAATTTTAACATAAATAAGGTAAATCAGTGGTCCTTCACTGCGGGCCGCTTGAGGAAGCTCAGAGAGCTCTGGAAAGGGCTATGCTCGAAGTTTCTCTGCGTGATAAAATCCGTAACGATGATATCCGCAGTAGAACTAAAGTAATCATCATAGCCCTAAGGATTAGTAAGCTGAAGTGGCAATGGGCCAGCCATATAGCCCGTAGAACCGATAACGAGTGGCAACCTTGTACCGGCAAACGCAGTGTAGGGCGCCCTCATTAAATGAAGCGACGACCTGCGCGATTTTGCGGGAAGTCGATGGATGCCGGTCTTTGTGGCAATCTATGGGGAGGCCTATGTTCAACAGTGGACTAAGATAGGCTGAAATGATGATAATGATAAATAAATAGAAGTAAAAAAGGAATGTAAAGAAAGCTTACCTGATGTTCCCTCAGTTTCCTGATCAGCTCGTGGTAGGGCGCAGAGCGCGCGGCGCCGATGGACGGCGGCGGCAGCCGACCCTCCATCACGTGCAACCAGCGCCGCAGACACCGGAGCTCGTGGGCTGGGTCTACAGAGGAAGTACCTATTATTTATTTATGGAAACACTTGTTAACTACTTACTACTACTACTACTACTACTAAAGTGGCAAAAGCCTAATGGTTTAGGTTACGGACTGCGAAACATGACGTCGCAGAATCGAGCCCGCCATTCGACTAATGTCGTGAACCATCTCCTAGCACGAGCTTTTAAGTTTAGTTGGAGTGGTTAACAGGAGTAATAGTAATGTTAATAGCATTCAACATTGTTTGAAAAAAAAACTTTACAGTGTCAAAAACAATCCTCAAGCATCAAGACTTCAAAATTGCGGTCGACAGTTCAGTCTCAGATTACTTTTACTGAAGATTTGCTGGACTGATCAAGACGAAACGAAAAGTAAAACTTTCACTTTGAATTGAATTTTCCAAATACTGTAAACTTTCACTCGCACTCACTGCATGATAAACTATCATTAAACATAAAAACTCAAAATATACACAGAAATTACAAAGATCAATAAAACACAGCTGCCACTTTTCGAGTTGGCGCTAAAAGTCTAGAGGAAGTTTTCATTTATTTATGGAAAAAGTCGTAAACTATTTTCCAGTGTCAAGTAACATAATATCCAGGCACACAATCTTCCAGCAGCAAGACTTCAAAATTTTGATCGGGCAGTAAAATTATAGTTGACTTTTATTGGCGATTTGCTGGACTGATGGAGACAAAACGAAAAGTACAATTATGGTAATGAATTGAATTTTTCAAAACCTGTACTCTTTCACGAGGACTTCATCAATCAATATTTAACATCAATACTGAAAATATACACAGAAATTACAAAATTGAATAAAAACACTACAGCGAATTACAGCATTGGAGTTGGCGCCAAAAGTCTAGAGGAAGTTTTGAACTGGTACCGCGATAGATGAGTGATTTTTTTTAACAAAACGTCATAGGTCCAATATAATATATAGAAGATAGGAAGGTTAAATATCACGATAAAAAATGCAACAGGGTAACATTCAATACCAATAGCAAGTACAAATGACTGCGGAACACTCACCGACGGTATCGGAACAGTCTCCTTCCTTTTGCTGCTGTTCAGGGCTCAGTAGCAAACGGAGACTCTCCCATTTCACGTTCAGATGCTCCATCCGCCATGTCACCTGGAACAATGTCAAGAATACCTTCCATAATACATCGATAGACAGAAATTAAATTAGATATATGTCTGCCAGTCCGAACGGAAACTTTCGAACTTAACTCGGGAAACGCAGAGGCAGCCCGTTTTTTATTGTTCAGTAGTAAAAAGGAACCTTTATATTTCGACCTATCCGTCTATCCGTATTTTTTTATTTTATTTTATTAAATAAACATAACAGATGCTGTGTTACTCAGAATATTTTTGTGTAGCACCACACTGCGCCCGTCACCCTCAGACATGAGTTCTTAAGTCTCATATGCCCAGTGATTACGCTAGCTCTCAGTGCCCATCAACCGAAACACATATATTATACATTGGACTATTTTCGTGTCGTCAAGAAGTGAAGTGACGTCACTCATATCAAATAAAAAAAAATCGGTCTCAATTACATATATTCAAGTTACATAGTAGTACACGATGAATTTATCATTAGTAAATAAAGTTTAAATGTTAAAAAACAGCAACAACGTCTGTACATCTATTCCATTTATTATGTGTAACAATATTCAAATTTCGGTAACCAGACGCGTGGCTATTTAAGTAAAAAGAATATACCCCAATCACAGAAAATATGTATATAATTTGCTTACCTCACCACCAGCTTCTGGGATACGCTCCAATATTGCAGAAGCCTGTTCAATGAATTTGGTGCGTCGCGGCTCCACAGACACTAACTCCGTCATGCGGCTCTGTAAATAAACAATTACTGTTATCTATTTACCATCCGATTTGTAGTAATAATCCGCGCCAGGCTCTATCGGTACCGGACCATCATCACCGACAAGACTATTCTAGCGAATAAACATTATATCGTGCTGAATGAACCGGGCACAGTCGAAAGTATTTTTGGTCGGCATTACCCTACCATATGACCTCGTGAAAGTAGTAATAGATAAGAAGACCAAGTATCTGGATCTGGCTCACGAGGTGACCGACATGAGGGGTGGTGTGTCGAACGAAAATTATTCTGGTGGCCTTTTCTGCGAACGGGTTAATCCCGGTCAATACTTTCGGTACGTCTGAGACGACTGGGACTCTGTGACGGGCCGCTCCATGCTCAAATGCAGAAGGCGTGCTCCACGATACCGCCCGCATCGTCCGCCGTTTTCTTTCACTTACTCCCTAACCCTCAGTCGATTGGTCTCCCCTGCCGAGGGTTTCCGTCTGGTTACGATTTTTTTATTGTATTAAGTGATGAAATGAGCAAAACCTTCACCTGATGGTAAGTGCAACGTCTGTCCATAACAAATGCTGTGACACCCAGAACATCACTGTGTGACACCTCACTGTGCCCATCACCCTGAGACATCAGTTCTCAAGTCTCATATGCCCGGTGATTACGCTAGCTCACAGTGCCCTTCAAACCGAAACACAGTAATGTTTGCACACTACTGCTTCACGGCAGATTAACTGGCCCTGGGGTGGTACCTACCTAGACGGATACCTGCAAAGGAATCCTACCAACAGTTAAAATTTATATATATTATAGTATGGTACCTATTATGTTTACTATATATATTATTTATTTCATCGTATGCATTTTTATATTTATATCCCAACTAGACGAGAAAACTATTGGAATATCCTATAATAAAGATAATAACCTATAATAATAATAATTTATTTCAGAACATACATAGAAAAGCAAGTGTAAGTAACAATAATTATTAAACTAATGTTTGTATAAAAATTATGTAGAACTATCAAGTGTGTCTCATCCAACGGTACAGCATTGGACGGTCCCATCTGGCGGCAGAGCTTAGAATGCTGTTGGGGCTGGCTCAAATTCACGTTAGAATTAAAGCGCACCGTTTGCGCATTGTGGCAGTAGTTCACTGTTGGACATAGACCTGTCCCAGTAATGGCGACATTGCTGTAATTGTTGCACTTGTCTAGCGGATTAGTAGACAGTAGCTAAGACGCAGCTGCCCGTCACCAAACTGTGTATTTTCGGTCTTGCAATTATCCAGATGGTTATTCCGCCACCTCTCAGTGTTTAAGCGATTATCCAGGGATTTGCCCGAAGTCGATTCTTATGACTCGGGTGGCTTATTTTTCTCAACTTTCTACATAAGCTAGTGGTCGCCATGTGGTCAATATGACCATAATGCATATTTTTTTCAAGTTTGAAAGTTTTAAGCTTTGAGTTAATAATTGAATATAAACAGACACTATTAATTGTAGATTCCTCGCTTATTCTCCATACAAACATTAACTATGCCAAATATCACAATCTTTTGTGTGGGCAATATGTTTAAAAAGGGGTGTAAAGTTTTCTCTTCACGTATTGATATATAAAAGATAATACATTATACATATTTGTATACTGGTGGTAGGGCCAGTTATTCTGCCGTGAAGCAGTGCAAACATTACTGTGTTTCGGTTTGAAGGTCACTGTGAGTGTGTGTAGTTTTTGTCTATCCAAAGGTTTCCTGGAAGAGATCGCTTTTAGCGATAAGGTCGCACATTGTACCTTTTATTTATTTTTATTTTTTCTTTCCTTTTTGTGTCTGGTGTACAATAAAGTTATATTTAATATAATTTCATATTCAATGTATGAAGAAAACATATGAGGGAGGCCTATATTCAACAGTGGACTGAAACAGGTTGAAATAATGAGGATGATAATGAAAGAAAAACTTAATAACTGGAATCTACCCATTCCTTGAAAATTATTGTGCTAAAAGTTTAAAAATTATGTTAAACAAATATAACAGTTCTCTTTTCACAAGTTTTCATTTAACTTCAAATTTGAACTACTTTCCGATGTCTTATTGAACTCAATTTGGGATACCAATGTAACTTCGGTGATAATGCACTAAATATCATATTAGTGTATTATCACCGAAGTTACATGGAGCTGGTTTGGTGATGAAGCCGGTAGTTGATCATAGGTACTTCTTACTTTGTACTTCGCAACTAAGCAAAATCGCTCCATTGTGATTAGGCACTGGATTTGTTTTGGCATTAGCAGAAGTAGTATAGCCTCGGCGATATTAAAAGTCCACTGTTGGCCTCACAAATAAAAGCTTGTAACAAAAACTTGATTTTTGTTTAAAACGTATTTATAACCAAATTAATATATGATCCCACCAATCGTGGCAGCCTCAAAATCTATGCGGAAGTTCTGGGTTCAGCGGAGTACATTCGACAGGTTAATGATTATATCAAAAATAAGAATGTGTATAATAAACCTTAGTTATGTTTCCGAACTATCAGACATTGACTTTCAATACATTATTATCTAAATATTCTGTCTATATCCAGTAACATTCATATGTATACAAATAAATAAAATAGAAGTAGTGTATATAGTGTCTGTTTGTAATAACAAAATAACAGATTTTTACTCAATGCTTATAATACTAAATAAATAAAACGTATATACGGTACTTATAAGAATAAAATAATTTAAAAAAAAATTGCTTGTCTGTCGGTTTGTTACGGCTAATCTCCGAAACACTGACAGATATCTGATATTCTAGCGGGCTGATATATGTTACTTTAATTTTAGATAAGTAATTGGGTTTCCGCGCCAAAAGCCCTAAATCCGGTTCAAATAGGGAATTATATATGTACATCATCGGTCGGGGTCGGATTTTTTACGCGGGTGAAACGATGGATGGAGATATTTCATTGTCGTTTAGGTTTACTCCCATTATATCTGATTATCCGTATTAGTGAATAAAACGATAAAAGTGATCGTATTTATAGTAACTGCGTAACAAAAAGCATACATAAGACTATATAAAATAAACACAACACTAAAATACATATCCCAACAATTAAAGAGCCTACAAGAAGGACTGAATTGACCAGTCTCAATTTTATACTGCACCAAAATCTAATATTAGTCAATATATTTTCTCAATATCTTACCTTCCGCAACTTCCTACTCGATAGGTTTTCCGGACTAGAGTATATTTCTTCCTGGACATGAGTGAGCCACTGGCACAGCTCGGAGAATTCGGCAATGAGCTGGTTCAGCGACCACTGACGGTTGGCGCCAGATGTGGGATTGAGTAACCTAGGTCCGCCTAGTGACGAAGCCCAGTTGTGAGATAGCAATTCGCCGTTTGCCTCCTGAAAGTAGTAAGACATTTATTAAGAAGTAGACTAAAAATATACACAGTCCATGAGGACCGCGTGGTTTAGTTATCAACGTACTCGTATGTAGGCATGTACGTTGATTCATCGTGAGTCTTCGGTTTAAATTCCAGGTGAATTCATTATTTGGACATAAAATTATTGAATGTATCTCTTACCCTTCGGATACAGGACTATGAACATAAAATTTACTGGTGGTAGGATTCCTGTGCAGGAATCCGTCTAGGTGGGTACCAACCCAAGCCAGTTACTATGCCGTGAAGCAATGGTGTTTAAACATTGCTGTTCGGTCTGAAGGGCACTGAGATCTAGTGTAATCACTGGGCATATGAGACTTGAGAACTGTTGTCTCAGGGTGATCGGCGCAGTGGGGTGCCACACAAACGTTCTGGAAGACACAGCATTTATTATGCCCTAGCTTCTTTTCCATACAAACTTTAACTATGCCAAATCTAGCACTACTTCTTGCGTGCGATATGTTTAAAAAGGGTTACAGAGTTTTCTACATTTAATATATAGATACTTGAAAGTGACAGCCAGTGGTCTCTACTCACCCTACAGGAATCGATGATCTGATTGTCCATGATATAGTCATAATGGTGTTGAAGCAAGGGCCAAAGATCATCGCCCGCGCTGCCGCCGCTCGCTGCGGAACCCCAGCTTCTACGCCAAGCTTCTCTACACGGCTCTTTCCTGGAAATACAATTTTCAAAGATAAAGATTATGAATAAAACTGAAATATATTCAATGAATATATTTCGCATTAATAAAATAATTACATTAATGGGTTTATAAAGAACAAGCTTTGTCCATTAATTTGTTCGGGTAGGGACTGGAGATGATTGTTCTGGAGTTTAATGTGTTGTGTTTAATGTATATTTGGATATTTTGTGAGCACTACAATTAAGTAGCCCTAGAAAAACTCTTGCGTGTGGTGGCCGCGTAAGAAACTATGCCACACCGTTTCATCGCGTGGGTGTCCTAAGATTCGACTAATGGAACATAAAGTCAAGCCTTTTTCCCACATAAGGGGTAGGCGGAGATCATACACAGGGATACGAGACGTGACGGGTTGCGTGCCACATCGCCGCCATTTTGATATGAGTCAAAAAAAAACTTACTCCTCATTGCGTTCCCATGAGTAGCATTGCAGATTATGGTGTTATTCTGTCACGAATCTGTTCACGAATAAAGACTGTCCGTACAATACCTTAGTCGCGTCTTACGACACCTCGGTAGGAAAGAGGTAGGTGCTATTTTACTCTGCTGGACACCTATTTGCGACTATTGGAAATGTCTGAAAATATCATGTTTTCGTGACGGCGAAAAGGTCGTAAAATTTTCAGAATGTGATTATAGTGATGTTAGACTATACGGTTTATTGGATATTTAACACTTCAATGGATTCTTGAAAAGTAATCTGAGGCTATACTTGAGGTAAGTTTCCTGTGCAGAATTCCGTCTAGGTGGGTACCACCCCAGAGCCAGTTATTCTGCCGTGAAGCAATAGTTTGCAAACATTACTGTGTTTCGGTTTGAAGGGCACTGAGATCTAGCATAATCACTGGGCATATGAGACTTAAGAACTGACGTCTCAGGGTGTCGGGCGCAGATTGGTGTCACTCAGAAATGTTCTGGGTGTCACAGCATTTGTTATGGGCAGGCAATGTGAACATTTTGCTCGTTTCGTCTCTTAATCCAATAACACAAAATTAAAAATAGGCGAATCTTTGTATAACTTCAGAAACAAGCAAAAGGCCTACCATTAAACCGTTGCACAAAATAATGCGCTTGTATCGCGACAGAGATTGTTATATTCGAAAACGAAATCAATGTAAGATATAATTATCACTTACAATTTATTATTAGATAACAGAACAGGTACAACAGTTTAACTTGAACGGTACCATAACACTACTCTAATTATACTAAGTACGTATTCCGTCATAGCTAATTATAACTATCTAAATGTTAGTAACAAACCTCTTCTTAGTAAGACTATGGTAGGGCCGCTCGAGTTGCTCACAGCGACCGCCAGGCGGCGCAGGCGCACTACGTAGCGATGACAACGAGAAACTGCTCTTCATTGCAGAGTGCTCGAAACCTGCATTAATAAATAAAACAATAAAGTAACATTAATTTGAAACGAAGGTAAAATAACATTCTCGTTCCACTATTAAATATTAAGTAGTAATCTGGTCTCAAAAAGTTTTCGAGACAATATTATCCGATACTAAATTACGCCACTCAATAAGTGCACAGTAAAGCGTAATAACAAAAGCTCGGTCAGCATTCACGATATGTATTCAAATAGTGTAACGTAATATAATAAAAATAAACATAATGCGCCACTAATGACCATTTTAAGAAAAAAACAACAAAAATCCTTAAATAAAAAAAGTAAATATTCTAATATTGTCTGGACTTGAATGACCAGCGCTATCGTCACTCTACCGTTTGGTATTTGATAAGTTTATTTCTAAGAATGAAACACTAAAACGTGTGGCGTAATAAAAATTACTTTCGACATGTAACAAAAGGGACGACGAATGTTGACTGTTTACTTTAACCCGTATTCCTGGAACGACAAAGTAATCAATTGGAATTTATCGCGTGTTTCGAGATAGGTTGACGTAGATAGTGACATTTGTCTATTTTATGGAATAGCTTTTAATTGCGGTTAGAACTAACCGTCATAGGTAATGATCAATAAAATGACTTGATACAGAACGGTACTAAAATATATTAAATGGCATATTTTAAATTAGATAACCTTCTTATACAGATCTATTCAGCTTTGACCAACTCAACGTTGGGTAGCAGTAATCCTGATGAGTGCAGTGAGTAACAGCTAGGATATGTCCAAGTACTGAGCACTGGCCTCCTCTCATCTTTGAGAGGGCTTTGAACGGGGGAGGCCGGATGGGCTGGCGGACTAAGTATGTGCTCGAAATATTTTTGTCTGACAGACATGCTTGTTTCCTTACGATGTTCTCCTTCACCGCTGGGCAACCCCTGGTGAATCAGCACTTTAAATTGCTGACTAATTATTTAAGAAGCTCCGGGGATCGATTTCAGCTCACTCGCGTACTATGAACGGCCCGGACCTTGTGTTACCACAACTCTCTGACATAATCAAATATGTACAAAAATATACCTCCAAACTGTAATAACATAAAAGCTTAAACATGTTGCTATCAAATAAAAATAAGGGTAAGGCCAAACCAGCGCAATTTTGTAAGTTGCCAGTCGCGTTTTTTGGGTCGATTAATTTACAATTAGATAAAATTAGTTCTGTCGTTCAAGAGTGTTAGATGAATAATCTAATCCTACGACTCAAGAAACACGATTGACGTCTCAAAATATTATGCTCGTTTCGCCTCGCTAGTTACAATTTTGTTTACAGTTTTAAAACAAATTTTGGCTTCGTTTGCAAAATCTTATTAACTTAAAAATAAAGAACTTATTAACTTAAAAATAAAGAACATAATTGCAAAATTTCTACTACTAGGACTAAACATGTAACTACTCGTATTGAAATGGTTAAAAACCTTATGTTAAAAGATTTTTAATTTATGTTTTTTTTTCTTAATGCCAGTAGAACCTTACGTTTCTACTTTTGTATGTTTACCAAAGTCATACAATTACTGATTAACATTGATTGACTGACCCCAATGAGTACAGGGAGCTCTTAATACAATGGAACACTTTTGGTTTATTATTTCCAGTTCGATAGAAGGCATTCAAGGCTAGGATGTTGTAGGAGTAGCAGGCCACATTTTCATAATTTTAAAAATAAAACATAACATGCAAAACAAAAAAATCATACTCACTCGTAGACATCTTGACTCGTTTTACTTCGGGAACTTCTAAAATAATCAATTTACTGCTAAATCAACCTTAGGATTCCCGAGTTCGTTTGTACTCTGTCATCAATTAATCAATACTCTTTGTACTTCAGAGGTTGTTATTGCGAAATCAACTCCATGTTTTGTTATGTTTAAGTCTAAATTGCTTCGTGTTTAAAAGAACTACAGCGACTAGAATCGTTTATGTGTTTTAAATAATATTTATAATAAATAGTGAATCGGTCTTGATCATGTAATCTTGAGGCAAGACTCATGAATTTCAAGCGTGCGTTGGGTATTTTGGTTCAATGGTCGGTGGTCACATTTTGGGTTCTGGGCGTCCTCTTTGCCGTGTCTGTGTGAATGCTGGTCATCTCTTAACCGGTCCTTGAAAGAAAAAGAAAACATATTTTAAACTAATATTTTATATTTATATAGAAATCCAAGCAAGATAGAGCTGAAACTGAGAAAGGAAGTTGTAGTGTTGTAGTTTAATATTAAAATATCATTAAGTTTACGCATTAATTACAAGGTCTTATACAAAACTAAAAAAAAAAAATTATTATTGCACCTCTAATATCTGCTAAATTACTTCATTACGAATACCTGTTTTAGATTTTTAAGGGCTATAATACTTTAGTTCTGTTACAACTTAGACGAACGAAACTTATGTCTCAGGGTGACAGGCGCAGTGTGGTGCTACACAGAAATATTCTGAGTAACACACATCTCTTATGGGCAGACGTTGCGCTTACCATCAGGTGAACGTTTTGCTCGTCTCGTTACTTTATCAAATGAAGAAATAAATACATATTTCTTTTCATCGATTTCATAGTAGTGTAGTTTATAAAAACGTATTAACCACAATACTTTGAAAAACAATGTACTGCAAATAACAACGCATTACATCCAGGGCATCGGCATGCACCGATCTGCCACTTTAATTCTAAATTGACGTTCATGTAATTGCATTTATACATAAAAAAGCAAAACCTGTCAGAGAATGAGGTGGAAATCACCCAAAACCAAGACGTTTACCATAAGTAGTCAACATATAAAAAAAGGAAACGAATTTTTGTTAACTAAAATGAACGTAATTTCAATGCTATTATGAAATGTAGAAGAAAAATATATATATATACTAAACTAAACGTATATAACAAGAAATGGTCAAAAATTACATCGAATACACAATTTTTTACAGGTTGTAGGATTCCTATGCAGAAATCAGTCTAGGTAGCTATTCTGCGGTGAAGCAGTAGTTTGCAAATATTGCTGTGTTTCGGTTTGAATGGCACTGTGAGGTAGTGTTAATCACTGGGCATATGAAATTTAAGAACTGATGTCTTAGAATGACGGGCGCAGTGTACAGTGCACACAGATATATTCCGGGTGGCACATTGATATGGACGGCATTGATATGGGCGGACGTTACACTTACCATCAGTTGAACGTTTTGCACGTCTCGTCCCTTTCTCTAATAAAAAAACTTACTTCTAACTTAACATAACTTAACTTACTAGTTACCTAACTTAACAGTTTAAGTAAGAATGTTATTTAAATTATTAAATTCTGTTTCAAAGCTTTGTTGTCTATTTTATGTCAGTTTGTTTTTATTTAGAATTTAGAAACAATTCAAAAATGTCAAAAACTAATTAAACTTGTAAAGTCAAACGGAGCCCACATTTGTTTCGTTTCTAAAATCAGCGGAGTTTTGCAATTTTTATGATATAAATACAATGTAACATGGTACTGTAATACTATACTAAAATTAATTTGCAACGTGAAAAACTTTCTTATTAATAGAATCTACAACTTTAGTTTTACCATTATGATTTATGGGCCTAGTCTTACACATCCCAAGATCATGTTAGCGAAGACGTTCACCGAAATAAAAACCAACCCAGCGTTTTCATCAAAAGTCAAGGGCAAACAGAGTTACAATGAAAAGCAGCAGTTGAGAACGCAATTTTCCAAGTTTCACACCAATTTGCTGATTTACAAGACAAATCGATGAGACACGAAACGCACTTGCTGCAGGGGTAACAGTTTACGGTAATGGTTAGTAAGAACAAAGCGTTATATCGTTGCTTTGTCGCAAAACTGTATGAATTCGTTATTTATGGCTTTGTTAATGACCTTTCTCTTGTTGTGTTTTGTAATAAAATAATATATTTTCATGTTTATACCGCAGTTTCATTTTCATAACCGCTCTCATAAAAGCAAGTAGTTGAATAAAGGTGAATATGAATG
Source organism: Luehdorfia chinensis (assembly GCA_019845155.1). Taxonomy (NCBI): domain Eukaryota; kingdom Metazoa; phylum Arthropoda; class Insecta; order Lepidoptera; family Papilionidae; genus Luehdorfia; species Luehdorfia chinensis. The sequence goes on from JAHVAK010000612.1 coordinate 2,774,784, forward strand.
AAGACTGTCAAAAACATTCAAGAGTTTAATATCAAAATCTATTAAAATGAAACCTTATTGAAATAAAATAAAATTGACCATAAATTGACTAAGAAATAAATTGACTAAGAAATAAATTGACTAGGAAACAGTCTAGGTAGGTACCACCCCAGGGCCAGTTATTCTGCCGTGAAGCAGAAGTGTGCAAACAATACTGTGCTTCGGTTTGAAGGGCACTGAGGGCTAGCGTAATCCCTGGGCATATGAGACTTATGAACTGATGTCTCAGGGTGACGGGTGCAGTGTATCGTCACAAAGAAATGTTCTGGGTGCCACAACATTTGTTATAGGCAGACGTTGAACTTACCATCAGGTGAACGTTTTGCTCTTTTCGTCACGTTATCCAATAAAAAAATGGATTTCATTCATTTACATCTTTACCAATAATAAAATTGAAGTGTCAGTTTGTGAATACGAAATAAATTCCAATATTTAAGTGAAAACTGCTATTTGTGTTGTCGCCACTGACCTCAAAAGTAAAAACAGCTGATAAAAGCTCAGCAATGGTAAAGAACCGCCGTAACTTTTAAGAGGATTTTGAATTTTTGCGAGTGTCCGCTACGTTGCCTTTTTCGAACTTTCCATATGATCCTTAACAAAAATGCAGGTTTTCTCGTGGTGTTTTCCTTCACTATCGAAAACGTGCAAAATTTATAACTTTGAAAATAACTAAGGTTACTCATACCATTATATTTCACGTGAATTATTATGCCGAAACAAACGATGCGACGACTGCTAGAATTACCTATAATAGCCCTAACGGATTTAACAAAGTAAAAGGTCCGACCAGTCGAGTTTACGGAGAAAAAGTGTCAGTTCACACGTTTCTATCGCTGCTTCTAATTGATGATGACGGGGTCTGTGATAACTGTTAGATTGCGTGCATCAAGTTTGTTATTGATTACGTTAGTGTTCGACATTAAAGACAACGAGTTGATCTTTATCATCATTTCAGCCTATCACTAGTACACTGATGAACATAGGCCTCCATCCATCGTAAATTGCCACAAAGGTTTGTATCTCTCATTTTGGGCGGATTTTGCCATAGTTGCCACGCTTGGCAGGCGGGTTCGCAACCGCAGTTTAATTGTTCAGATGTTCCAGGAATATGCTGCTGCCCATCCTCTAGTTTTAATTTTCCCTCTGTCGACTTTTACGACACTCGCGGGATGCGATGAGTTGGTAGATTGGGGTAGTAGACAAAAAGTTGTAATTCATAAATTTCATAATTTTCATTAAGATTATTCGACTTAATTATTGTAGGTTTAATTTCATATAGTTATTTAAAACATTCAGATAATAAAGAATAAAGCAGATTTAATTAAAAAATATTTACTACTATATTAAAGTCAAGATAATAAACAAATTTTGTTTCTAACACGAATTAGTAATTAAAATAATGAAGAGGCTAGGCTAGACTTAACACAGGTATGTGGAAAATTGGAACTAACTTTCTAATAACTTGTATACCGTAGGGAAAGGGTCCAATTGACCCCCAAGAGATCTTATACGACAATTTAATCTGTCTACTTCACAGTAACGGTAACCGCGCCGAAGCTAAAATTTATGGCTAAGATAATGATGCTACGTGACCAGTGTGGTGTGGCGAGGCCATGGTGACCGATATACGTACACCAAGAATATAACTATACGACCATAATAAAACACTAGAACGCTAATATTAAATGCAAAAAGCAGCTCAATAACAGCAAATTAGTTTTACTGTTTGCCCTTTAGACATACCCGAATGGATTGGGAATGTTTATCAAAACAACTAATGAAAAATCAACTTATATTTATATAAAGTCTTACATAGATTAAAATAAGGAAAAGGAAATTGAGCTGAGTGAAAGTAAGGCATATTGACTTAAATGTGCGAAGATGCGTCTGTTAGATGATCGCCTGTTGTACTACAAACATGCCATAATGATAAATTACTTGTTTAATTTTAAGCGTAAAGAAACGAATTACGTCTTGTTGCATTCATCAAGATTACACCGTGCGAAATCGTAATATACACAATACCAAAAAAAACGAGAAGAATCATCCGAAACTTTCGCCTAATAAAAAGTTAATAACTAAATGATTGCTATAATAATTGATTCTTTAATTTTATTAGAAGTACTTGCTACATTTATTTCTAACAGGTAATAATTATTTATGTGTATAAATTGACACAGTGATCATCTGTTCGCAGAACCGAAAATCAGTTTGAATAATTCAATAATTTATAACGCAACGGTAAAAAAATATTAACTAAACATTTCCAGTAAAATTTATTTGATATTCAAAAAAGGGGGTTAAGAAACGTGGGAAAAATTTGAATACTTCAAATTCATGTAGGTGTGATTAATGGAAAACGATGACCATCGACATACTTATCCGTAAAAGTAAACAATGTTTATGTGCATTTAGTGAAATGTTTGATTTCATTACGTTTTTACTTTAATAGTAAAATATAATATGGCAATTTTAACTATTGTTGGTTATTTCGACGTAATTTGTTCTTGATTATTTTTGATAACGTCTTTCGGCCCGACTACGAACTCAACGACCACTTCTAATTACCATCAGAAGTTACCAACTGCGCAGAATATCTCATAGTGCCCCAATTGTACTTGGCAGCACTAAAACACTCAGTGCTTCTTGTCTTCTCGTGTATGATGGAACACTTATGCAAAAAGATCTGAGTAGATTGGATACAGTATAACAGACAATGGGACCAATAATTAGTGCGTTGCACAAATATAGACTCTGACAAGATTTCAAACCCAGACCTCAGAACTCACTAATCTGATACTCCACCATTAATAACGTAGTATGATTGAAGCCACTGAAGAATGGACATTGTGGCAGCTCGCACTGTCTACGTTGGGTAAATCTTTGGACACATTAAATTGCATTTTTTTTCTTCGTCGTTAACCGACTGGGATTTTGCTTCATATGACATGTCCGGATAGTTTTATTTTCTAAGACTTAATTAACTGCTGCATAATATATCCGCCTTTATAGTTTACTATATAACTCATTTAAATCATGATTCGGAATCTAGATAAATATAACCTTTAGTTTAATTTTAATTATAAACTTAAAGCCAGTATATCGTTTATTGAGTCTTCTTCTTTCTGCAACTTATATCATTGTGAACGAGTTACATTAATTGAATAATTGTGTAGTCAGACACTGTAGCATCTCCCGATACTTTAATAAATGGACAAGCTTGGTCATTTCTTAATATTGGTACGTTTCGTAAAGTTTTTATCATTGGCTACTTGTGATGTAGGCCCAGATTATATGTATAGTTTACGAGAAGTATTGCAAGTTCCAGTAGACATACGAGATTACTTGACAAAGATATAATTTAGTGAACATTAAATAATGTTGCATGTAGCGCAACGGAGCTTGCGTGGTAGATTATTTTCAACTCCGAAACCCCTTCAAGGGGCCTCTGCATGGTAGTACGAATTCTTTGAGCTGTTTTTAACTTTAACACGTCAGATACAAGTTCTGCTTCTACGATTACATACAGACCGAAAGTATTTAAATATGATGAAACGAAATAGTCGTACATTTTCTTTGTGTTTTCGTATTTTGTTGGTTTGCAGTGACACGTGTGTTTTAGACAAGAAAACTTTATTTTCTCCTAGAAATAAAAATAATAGGAAATTATTATATGTGTCATTATAGTTGAATATTATTTAAAGCTGGTCATATACCAGCTATACCAAGTAAAATAATAAAACTAAAGGACTTAATGAAGTGATTTCAGAAAATCTTATATACTCGTATGACGATTATTTTTAAAACTAATTCATAAATACAGTATAAGTTACTAAGTCGTCAACCGTGTGGCTTAGTGGTCACAGTATCAGACTTTTACGCCACGGGTCCCGTATTCGAATTGCAAATTTTTTGCTTTTCGGAACTAACTGTGTTGTGCATGTGAGATGTATGCCTGTAAACGCATTCACGAGACAAGATACAATCGACATCCTAGTGTGGTGCATTATGAGAGATTTATTTCCAGCAGTGGATCGAACAGATGATGACAATAAAACTTATCTTATTATATCCCTTATTCAAAAGGAGTTTTTGAAATATTATATTTCGAAATTGAGTTAATGCCTGTGTAATGATTAATTTTATATAGTACTAGCTGTGCTTCGCGGTTTCACCCGCGTAAAATAAGCCGACCACATGATAGCCGTACGGTATGGTACCTCGCTAACATGAGCATTCACGTTTCCCTTCTTGGTAATGTTAGTTTAGCGTGCGGCTCCTGAGGCCGTAGTATGAAGTTTTACTGCATGTAACCAAACTCATAAATGGGCTATCTAATAAAAAAATAAGTTTTCAAATCGGAATACTATTTATTGAGATTAGCGCGTTCAAACATACAAACTCTCCTGCTTTATTATAGTAATAAGCTAATGTATAGAAAGTTCGTTGGTACATCCGTACCATTTCTCATTAGCTGTCATGTGTACGAATCAGAAATGTAACATTTACGTATCAGTGATACATCGATCATGCGAAAGTATTATGTTTTGCTGTCTTTACAAAACTGACATTAGACGCATGTCTGTTTGTCTGTCAGGTTATCAGATCTCGTTCTATAGTGTTACGTTACTTTCTTACGACAACACAATGTCACTGATAAATGGTAATGAGATGCTCGCAAGCTCGGTAAAGTTCTCAACAATAGGTGTGATGAACAAAACGGCTCCAGGAAAATAATGTTTTTGACGGAGGTTAACAACACATATGAATATTTAAAAATTCTGGCGGAATTCGTTAAAGTTTTTGTGAGTAAAGTGAAGGCTAGATCATTATTCACTCATGTGTTCAAATATTTTAAATCTAAAGTAAGTAAATTTTAAAATATTGTCTAATATCCTAAGAGGCAATTAAGATAACTGCCATTTGATCAGAACTTATAATTAAAGTATGAAATAACAGTGTTGCTCAGCGGTCATATATCCGCCTCCGGATACGCTGGTTATAAGTTCGATTTCCAGCTGAAATAAATAATATCTGTGCAACTCATAATTTATTGGTTTTCTGGTTAGTAAGTAGAATGCCAGTTTCCGAGTTTTTAACATTTGCATTCAATGCGATCTTATAACATAAGCGTTATATTCGGAATGGATAAAAGAAGACCGTGTCGATGTGACGTGGTAATATTCATAGCACTGTTATATCCGATGCACAAGGAAACATCCGTAAGATGTTGCTGATGTCGAAATCGACCAGAAGTTAATCGTATTATGTTGTAAATGTTCATGCAAACTCAGCTGTTCTTGCTTGTCTGATTGCATTTCCGCAACGGTTTCGCGGTGACATGAAATAATCTGTCACCCTGTAGGTGTCGTAAAATTAGAATAAGGGAAATTCTTGGAAAAAATGTTATGAATTTCTTCAGGAAGCAGAAGAACTCGATGTCACATTCAAAATACACTCATCGACAACGTTCAGCAGAGTCCAAAGTGCGAGGCGTCTGGCACAGCCATCGATAGTCCACCAGCCAGACGTAATAAAGTTAAAGCCTAATGTCCCGCAGCTTAGCACAGGCCTCCTCTCATTTCTGAGAGGGCTTTGGTGCCGGGAAGAGTCCGTCACGCTGCCGTAATTCGGGTTGGTGAACGTGTAGTCCGTCACGTCTTCGATTTATTTTTATTTCTCAGACATGCATTACTGTGTTTCGTGTTGTAAGGCACTGTGAGCTAGTGTTATGACTGGGCATATGAGACTTAAAAACTGATGTCTCAGGGTGATGTGCGCAGTGTGGTGTCCCACAGAAATGTTCTGGGTGGCACAGCATTTGTTATGGGCAGACATTGCACTTACCATCAGGTGAACATTTTTCTCGTTTCCTCACTTCATGTAATAAAAAACATGTAGGTTTCCCCACGATGTTCTCCTTCAAGGCTGAGCACGTGGTTGCCTAGTGGTCAGAGGATTTGATTTCTACGCCCCGGGTCCTGGTTTCGAATCCCAGTCGGAGCCAACATTTGTGCAAAACACAAATTGTTGGTTTTCTGGTCTAGTTTTGTTATGATTGTGCGTGTTTCTGAGACTGCATCCTAGCCTACCTCCGATCTTATCCCGTAAGCGTTCCATCGGGCGCCGGTAGGTTGGGATGAGTGAGCGCCTCTGTTTGCCCGATCACATGCAGCACTATAATATCTCCTGCGCAGTGGGCAGTTGCCGACAATGTTCGGAAGTTGTCGCCGTGGATGAAATCGGCCAGGAGGACATCAACAAATCAACACTTAAAATTGCAGAACAATTTCAGAGGTGCCGGCACGGGTGATCGATTTAATCAATTTATATATGTTCGATATGATCAATTTAAGGCGAGCGCCCACACCTGAGCTATTATGGCTCATCCGGGGTAGTGATTAGGACTAATCTTTCCTTCGTGGGGCAGGCAGCAGTTAAAAGACTGATGATATACACTCAGCGTCACAAAAATCGCACCTCTCTGAGTTTGCGCGAAAAATGGCTGTAATGGCTAGAAACGAATTATATTTATACAAATATTGGTATGTTTGAAATGGGTATTTGAATAGCTTTACATTATGATTAAAAAAATCATGAAATCATTTAAACATTTATCATTATAGAGCGTCAAAAATAAACACTGTCAAATGCTCGTTAGTAAGGACGCTAGTTACACCACCTAAAAAGGGTATAAAAGGGTCGATCTGGATGAAATATGGGCCAGTCCTAATTTAGACTTTGCAGTGAACACATGTGAACAAGTAACCCAAGTAAGAACAAGTAAAGATGGACACCAGCTCTGAAGAAGCCGCTCAAGTGATTGCCCTATTGCAGTCGGGGATGCGGCAGTGTGACGTTGCTCGACATTTGAACCTGTCCCGTTTTTCAGTTCGACGGGTGTTGGGATCTGGAACAAAACGGTGCACATCAGAAAGAGATGACCGTTTCATCGTTACGACATCTTTACGAAACCGTTTTACAAATGCTGTTGAGTTGCAACAACAGCTTCGACCAACTCGGAGAACATCTGTGAGTGTTTCTACGATAAGAAGAAGGTTACACGAAAAGAGTTTAACAGCCCATAGACCTGCTAAAGGTCCAAAACTTACTGCACAGCATCGCAGAGATCGCCTAGAGTTTGCTCGCAATCATTGCGAGTGGACTCTAGAACAGTGGCGGACCGTACTCTTCTCTGATGAGACGAGGGTCTGTCTCTTCTGCAATGACAGACGTCTACAGAAGACAGGGGGAGAGGTTCACACAACCCCGCTTCGAAGAATCCGTCGAATACGGGGGTGGCTCCTGTATGTTTTGGGGCAGCATTTCCGTCGACGGGAAAACGGAACTTGTGTGCGTTTCTCGGACTCGGGGTGGCCGTGGGCAAGGGTCATTAAATGCTTGTCGGTACATTACTGAACTCCTGGAGGAACATGTGGTCCCGTATGCTGGTTATGTCGGTGATGGATTCATGTTAATGCATGATAATGCTCGTTGCCACGCCGCGGCTATTGTACGGGATTATTTACAGGAGGTCGATATCCCTGTTATGCATTGGCCAGCACGAAGTCCAGACCTTAACCCAATAGAACATCTCTGGGATGACCTAAAACTGCGCGTGCGAGCTCGAGATACAGCTCCAGCCACTCTTCAAGAGCTATAAGATGCGGTACTTGAAGAGTGGGAACAAATACCCCAAGAGGCTGTTGCGATCCTTGTAAGGTCCATGAAAGATCGCATGGAAGCCGTTATCAAGGCAAGGGCCCCCCCCTTTACTACTAACACTAGGTTTTAAGAACTTTTTTTGTATTTATTAAGTTTTTTTTTTAATTATTAATTTGCAAAATTGTACATACCTTGTCTTTTTCTTTAATTTCTCTTTCGTCTCGTTATAAAAGTAAAATTCAATTAAAATTCCTGAAAGCTAATGAAATTACCTTTCGAATGATACCCTCAAACCACAACATTGCCATTGGTCTGTTGTGTTAAAATAGTATTTAAATTATTTTTTCCGGATGTGCGATTTTTTTGACGCCGAGTGTATTATCCATTCTAAGTTTCAGATAGCGGCCAGTTTAGTCAATGCTTGAGAAGAAAAATCATTCCAAGTATTTGTTTTTAGGTATATAAATACCTCAAAATGGCAGCGTCGTGGTTCGCCACCCGTCACGTCTCGTTTCCCGCAGTGGCGAAAGTGGGCTACGTGTGTGTTTGGACTGTATGTATTTATATACATACATACAGTCGCGCTTTTTCCCATACATAGGGTAGGCAGAGGCCACTCACGTAGCCCATTTTTCGCTCCACTGCGGGAAACGAGACGACGAGTGGCGAACTACGTCGCCACATCGCCGCCATTTTAGTCAATTCGAATAAAAAAAACGTATTCTCAATTTTTTTTTATGGAAGAGGGGGCAAACGCGCAAGCGGCTCACCTGATGGTAAATGATCACCGCCGCCCATGAACATCTACAATAGCAGATGCGTTGCCGGCCTTTGAGGAAGGAATAGGCTCTTTTCTTGAAGGCCCCTTAGTCGTATCGGTCCGGAAAAACCGCTGGCGGCAGCAGATTCCATAAAGTGCTTGTGCGTGGCAGAAAATTGCGCGAAAAACGCACTGTGCCGGAATGCCAACCATCAAGGTGGTGACGATGGAATTTTGCGCTGTGCATCAATGTGCGATGGTAAAAGCTCTTCGTTGAATGCGGTCAAAAGGGAAGTAGCTGACACTGGGGCGCCCCCGCCCAGAGATGAGAACAGTACTCCATGTGCGGCCGAACCTGCGCCTTATAAAGTTGCAAGCGTTGGGCCTGCATGAAGTACTGTCGCGCTCTACTGAGCACGCCCAGCTTTTTGGAAGTGGCCTTCCCTTCCAGGTGACCGCGAAACTGAACGTCACTCGATATGTCGACGTCAAGAATACCAATACTGGCTGAGGCAACGAGGGGAGTGCTCTCAAAATGAGGTGATACGACGAATGGTTTCTTTTCAATTGCGTCCCCTCGAGCTCTATAGTAACAGCATTACATATTATATTGTTATACTGCACGAATAAAGGCTGCCGGTACAATACCTACCTGTGTTTAGGTAGACACTAATTTTAAATACGCCACAGAATATAGTACACACGAACTAGGCAAAGCAGGTCAAGCAGGTGCAGTGCATGTTAACGTTCCGGTTATCGGCCAAAACACTTTGTACATGGGAGCGAGATATCGAGGCCGACCCGACCAAACCCAAATGCACTATAAAAGACAAAAACTGCTGTATGCTCAAGGTACAACAACTTGAACTAAAATTATAAGACATAACTAAAATTCTATTTACATACAAGATCACAACATTTCGTTTTTTATTTCAGGAGGCCACGTTACCTCACATTAGTAGTGAGTGTGCTTTACATACTTAAATTCCACATGCACAAACACCCCAACCCGGAACAATTATCTGTAGGCCATAAAAATTATTTGTCGAATCGAACAACCGAGCGGACAAACTCCTAGGCATTTATTTTTATCTTACTTACGTACTAAGATCCTCATGGCGACAGATTGATTTATCGCGTGCTTGGCCGTAAAAACACTTCTTGAAGGAATCCGTCTAGGTAGCTGTGCCACCGCAGTGCCAGGTATTCTTCCTTAAAGCAGTGGTGTGTGAACTCCGCTGTTTTTTGGTTTGAAGTACACGTACTGAACCTAGTGTAATAACATCAGATGAACGACATTCGTCTCGTCACTTATTTCAATAAAGTTTTCAACAAAAATTATATATTTGTTACAAGCTTTTATTTGTAAGGCTAATAAATCTTGCTAAAGCTAAAGAACTTGACAAAACGAATCCAACGAGCCCAAACACGACGGAGCTATTTTGCTTAATTGAGGATTCCTATGGCTTCCAGCTCTTCCATCAGACCACCTCCATGGTATTGCATTGTCATTCGATTTATACATGTATGCGAAATGTCAGCTCAATCGAACAAACGGGAAGTGGGTCAAATATAACTTGTGAGATTTGATTACCCACAGTCGGACACCGGGACAGGTGAAAGTAAATAAAAGCTAGTAAATAGACATACCATGGGAAATATAAAAATATTCGACAGCTAATGTACTAGGGCAACGTTGCGGACTTTTCCCGTTTACAAAACCACCTCAAAATGGGAAAAAGGTAACTTTTCTGTATAAATTAATATTAAGCTTGGCAAAGACTTTTTAGGCCACGAAGATGACGGAAAAGAGTCAGTCACTTCATTTTCTGTTCGTGAGAGTTGATTAAGAGAAATAATATGACTAGTAAGGTCTAACATAGAAGCGTTCTGTGAAGTCTGAGCTGAAAACAGTCGGACTTGGCCGGGATGAAGAAAACATTGTTGCGCACAAGCAGGAGAACAATCATTACCCGAGATATCTTTAGACAACAGACTAACGCGCAAAATTGACGACCGCGTTGCGTACAAGTCAAAGGAACTGATGCCGCGGGTCCTGTTTTTTATTGGATAAAGTGACGAGACGAGAAAATCGTTCACCAGTTGATAAGTGCATTGTCTACCTATGACAAATGTCCCCCAGAACATTCCTTTGTGGTACCGCACTGCGCCCGTCAGCTTGAGACATTAGTTCTTAAGTCTCATACGTCGTCGTCGTCGTTTCTGCCTATCAATAGTCTACTGCTGAACATAGGCCTCCCCCATAGATTGCAACAAAAGTTTCACTAGCGCTCCCAGTGCCCTTCAGACCGAAACACAGCCATTTTTGCACACTACTCTTTCACGGCAGAATAACCGGCCTGGGGTGGTACCTACCTAGACAGATTCCTGCATAGGAATCCTACCACCTGGTTTCGAATCTCAGCCGAAACCAAATTTTATGCAAATACAGAAATCGTTGGTTTTCGGTGCATGTGAAATTTTTATGTCTGTAAAACGCACTCACGATACAGAAGAAATCCTAGTGTGAGAGACATCATTTTAAAAAAACTTCACCTTCACAATCGTTGCACTGCCGATGGAGTTACGGTAAAATTATTTTAATACTTTGTGATTAGTGTCGTGATTGATTTTATTTTAATACTTTGCTACCACGTTTATTTTACTACCACGAATTTAAAAAAAAAAACTTTTTAAACATAATATGTTCAATGTCACATACGTATATATTTCAGAACAAATAGAGACACACTATTCCAATAGTACCTTCTAAGTACGGAGTAGATTGTACACTCTATAACCAAGCTGTTCCATTGCAAGTTACTTGACTTCACATGTCTTTATGCTACACATAATATTATGCTCAAGCATAGTTGCCATAGCAATAGTTTCATAACCGCAGAGCACAACATAAACCTGTACTCAGTGTTCATTTTAAAATTGTTTACGGTGTACGAGTTACCGGGTGATATGAAGTGTTTTTTAATTGAAGAAGTTTAACGCCTGCTCACAAAAAATTATGTGTGACCCAGAACATTTCTGTGTGACACCACACTGCGTCCGTCACCCTGAGACATCAGTTCTTAACTATCATATGACCAATAATTACACTAGCTAACAATACCATTCACAACGAAACACAGTAATATTTGCTGCACTACTGCTTCACGGCGGAATAACTGGCCCTGCGGTACCTACCTAGATGAATTCCTGCGTAGGAATTCATCTAGGTAAACTCGCATTTCATACTTTAGTAACTAAAAGATGTGATTTTTAAGTTTTATTATGAACTGTATAACGTATAATTTATCTAACAGAAAAGCCCTTATATGCATTCCCAGACTCAATTTACTCTCATTGAAACAGCGCACCAGTATGCTAGTTATCAACGGTGCATCACGTAATAACACTTGTGAGGCGAAACGAATCCTGTCGGACGAATGGACAAAAAACTAGAGCTTTTTATACTGAAGAATGCCAAGAACAACTCCCTGACCCTATTCCAGGCACTTATTCCAGTTACTAGACGATTTGATTTTTTTAAATTATACTTCCAAGGTCAAACGTCAGCAAGTCTAGTAAAGAAAGATATTTACTGTTACGATTATGACAATTAAATGAAACTAATTTTACGGATTTGATCGCGTTCATTCATTATCATTTATTCATTTGAGTGAAGATAATTTGAAACGTACGATTCAGCGTATAGGCATAAATGATGCCATATACTGACAAAACAAGGCAATAATTCACATTTTTTTTATTATTCCCAATATTCCAAAACGATTAAAAAAATTAAACCCTGTAACTTTCTTGAAGTTATCGGGTAACTTAATTCATCAAACAAATACTAAACTAATAACATTATGTATAACTTGTTTACCATCTCTTGATATGGTAACTGTGAATGGCAACGCATGACAATTGACTGAACTGACTTCTTGGGAAAGGCCTACTTGCAGGAGTCAACTATAAAAATGCTAATAAAAAAGAAGAAGATTCGCAAATATTTAAATATAAACCTTTTATCTTTTCGGTGTCTATTGATAAAAACACTAACCCTTTTCTTTCTGACTTTCCATCGCTTATGACATAATGGACTAAAGCAAAAAAGATAAGACAAAGCTTGTCGCAATTTGTCATACCCGATTTCTTCGAGGCGGATAAATCTCCAATTCCAAAGCAATGAACCTCTATTAGAAGCATTAAAGATACAATCGAAGATTGTAAAAGCATTTTAACATTCTTAAAGATTTTGTAAGTGATAGCTCCGAGCAATGTACGTAATGTATCATGTTTCTTAAACGCTTTTAAATACCATTAGTTAATTCGTTTTGGTCTGTAGAAATCACATGTCAATACAATTGACGGCAATTCGATAAAATTATTAATGCCTAAGGTAATATTTCAACGTGATCAAATATTTGACTAATTGCAAAAAGCGTAAAAAAACTGATAAGTATGTCCGTCTTATAATTAACATTGACTTTATTTAAACAGTGTGTCCACAACAAGTTCTGAATTAGAATTAACCTCAGCAGGTAATGAGGGCATTATATCTTGCTGCCTCAGCTCTAATACAGCACTCGGCAGAATGAGTATCAAAAGTTGATCTTTTCGGAAACGGCAAATCAAAACTTTTATGGCAATATTTTTATATTATATACTGCTTTATGGAATTCTGAAAACAATAACTTACGTGCACTACTAATTGTATAGGCGCCGGTGACCGCTTACCATCAGTTGGAATGCGTGCCAATTAGACTTACAATAAAAAAAATCTTTAGCCATTAATAATATGTACGAAATGTGTCAGTTGAATAATAGTGATTTATAATTCACAAAGAAGTTTTGCAATCTGAATAGTTTAAAACTTCTGATGTAATTACAAGATAGTATAAGAAAGTTTCACTATCGTGTACTGATAAAACAGAATAATATTTTCCGTGTCGGCTACTTAATCTGTACGCACTGTCAAAACAGATCACAGTTTATTTTAAACGTATACATTAATCTCTGCTTTCGTCAAAGAGTCACGATTCAAAAATAATTAAGGAGAACAATAGATCAATGTTCAGCAACGTGAGCCACTGCTCGGATCAATTGGGGAAACGTCTACACGTGCAAACCTATAAGAAACCCTTGTTAATACAGTCACGCCTTTTTCCCATATAAAGAGTAGGCAGAGACCACTCCCGTAGCCTACTTTTCGCCCAAGTGGGAAACAAGACGTAACGGGTGGCGAATCACGCTGCCGCCATTTTGATACGAGTCAAAAGTTTCTTACTGCCCGCTGTGTTCCCACGAGCAGTATAGTGACGGCATTGCATATTATGGTGTTATTTTGCACAATTAAAGGCTGTCCGTACAATACCTTAGCCGCCTCTTACGAAACCTCGGTACGAAAGAGGTAGGTGCTATTCTACTCAGCCGGACACCAATCGGCTACCCTAGTTAATATCGGATCAATTAGAAAAGTAGTCAATAAAATATCATGAAACAATACGAGTATATTTTAGGACCAAGACATTTACACTTTTGACTAATATTACGCGCACTTAGCTACAATAGTCTAATAGTTCAGGGTATATAGACTGCGAAACATGGCGTCGCATTCTACTGTAGTTGTGAACCATCTCCTACCAGAAGCTTTTAAGCTTAGTTGGTGTTATTTATTTGAATATTAGTAATACACACAAGCCAACTATCGGTAATTGACCATAGTGACACATTGATACTTATAGCCATGTCCGTTAAAGCATCATCTTGATGGTGCGCGTCATTCTTGTAGATTCAGATGAAATGCTTTGCCGCCGCTTACCCTACAAATCGCAGCATTATGCACCAATAGACTACATGAACATTAATCTTCGAATAAGAATGAAGACAGATGCGGTGTAACCGCTGAGCCCTAAGATGGAATGCCTTATTGTTAATAATCGGGTCCCTGTCTCTCGTCACACAGCATAAGGAACACAGCAGCGTTATGCTGCTTCCCTACGCAGGTATACTGTTAGAGCTTGGTTTTGCCCAATTTTTTAAGTAAATAGTGAATTAAATAAATATTCTGAATGGTTAGCTTTTGTTATGCGCGTTGTAGTTACCACTAGGCGAACGCTTTGCTTCGTCACTTTCTTCTATAGAAAAAACAAAAAACAAAACATGGCAATGTTTACAAGTTCAAGTCTGGCATAAGAGATTAAGGTTCCGTTTTAATTAAAAAATTAAGAAGCATTAGGTTCATTAGAAAAGGTTAGTCATCGTTAAGCTGCATCACTTGTAACTGTATCGTCTTCGCTAGTGATGTAAGAGAGTAGAGAAAACGCAAATTAATCTCACGTGCACCGAGTGATGCTCACCTAAAATCACTTTCGCTTTAATGTAGCAATCGATTTGTCGGAGCCCAATCAATGTGGTAAACTAATCATGTTTGATGTGTTTTTAATTACATTGAATGTAGCAAATTGTTAGGCAGTTTTTAATAGTCGAAAGCTTCTTCACGAAGAGAGCAGTTTGGTGAGAGCACGGCGGGTTACGGCAAAGAACGTCTACTGTATAATATTAAATTGTAGAAATTTCGGTACTTAATATTTGCTACATAAATCAATGTCCTCCGAGATGATTTTTGATCACGGCGACAGCTTCTGAATACTGTCGGAAGTCTGTCTATCAACTGGAAACAGTGCCACAAGTTTACGCACAAACACAGAGGCACTCGCTCGCTCTTACATAACCGTTCCCGATGTAACACTCATGCTGACTCATGATGACTGAAGGAGTCGATTCTTACGACACCCACCGCATCTCCTATGCGGGTTGTAGATTTTCTGACAGCGCCACCACACGGCTAATTGTGTGTACGTAAGACTAAAATATTAAATGCTTTCGAACAATTGAAAAGAAGTTGAATTGAAGCTTCGACAGAGAACAAAATAGTTCAAATATCGCTATATACAAAACTGTAGTCACTTAAAAATATATCAAAAAATAAAATCTGTTTTGCTTATCAAACGTGTATTATCTACGCCTACACCAAACAGTTTTCAAGAAATTTAAAGCCCACAAGAGTTTTTTTTTGCGCACTACAAAATGTCTCTTAAGATTTTTTACTGTCTTAGAAACCTTAAATAGATAGATGGGATACAGTTAATAGAATCAGGGGTTACTTTGCGGAAATTCATTATAATGAAGGCAAGAAAGTTAATTTGCTCAGATCAGCAAGCAAATTTAAAATGGTGTGTATTACCTAGTTTTTGAAGCCCTTCACGATATATAATCATTATCATCATTATCATCATTTCAGCCTTTCACTAGTCCACTGCTGAACATAGGCCTCCCCCATAGATTACTACAAAAGTCTGTAGCCCTCATTTTGAGGGGAATTTTGCCAAAGTTGCCACGCTTGGCAGACGGCTTGGCAACCGCAGTTTATTTATTCAGATGTTCCATGAAGATGCTGTTGACCATCTCCTGCTTTTCATTTTCACTCTGTCGACTTTTACGGAACCCACGGGATGAAATGGGGTGGCAGATCCTCTTAAGCCGCCACCACCTTAGCAATGCGATATATATTTACAACTACAAAAGCAACGTTAGTAAATTACAATAAACACAATTTCACAACATACAAAATGCATTGTTACTATCATACAACTTAAACGATATCACTCCTTGTCAGAATACAGTTAAGTCTAATATTCAACGAAGAGACAACCGTAATGTATATGTATACTCGAAGCCGGTAAATGTTTACCTCCATCAAACAAAAGGCTACATAATTAGTGACCACGTGTGTATAAAGTGATTAAGCAATTAGGTTAACATTCATTTCTTTAACAAGAGGTTCTTCGTTGAAGGTCTTCAAACAACATTTTCACACGCGAAAAGCAATAATTTGAGCATATCCAATAATGTTGGCTCCGGCGGGGTTTAGAAACCAGGACCTGCGACGTAGAAGTCAGGTGCTTTGAAAACTAGACCACGCCCTCGTCATTATATCAACGTAAACAAGCACGGAGATTATAGTCAACTTTAAACAAAAGAAAATAACAAACGGTGTCATCATCATCATCATCATCATCATTTCAGCTTAGTCCACTGTTGAACATAGGCCTCCCCCATAGATTGCCACAAAGCACGCTCCTGAGTCACCTGCATCCATCGACTTCCCGCAAAATTGCACAGGTCGTCGCTCCATCTAGTGGGGGGTCGCCCTACACTGCGTTTGCCGGTACAAGGTTGCCACTCTAGAACCAACGGTTCTTTCCAAACGGTTATCGGTTCTACGGGCTTTATGGCCGGCCCATTGACACTTGAGCTTGCTAATCCTTAGGGCAATGTCGGTTACTTTAGTTCTATTGTTGCATTCTTAGTTAGTTAACGATGCACACGATACTCCCTTTTCACTGGTGGTAGGATTTCTATGCAGGAATCCGTCTATGTAGGTACCACCCCAGTGCCAGTTATTCTGCTGTGAAGCAATAGTGTGCAAACATTACTGTGTTTCGCTTTGAAGGGCACTGAGAGCTAGCGTTATAACTGGGCAGTTAAGAAGTGATGTCTCAGGGTGACGAGAGCAGTATCACACAGAAATGTTCTGGGTGACACAGCATTTGTTATGGGCAGACGTTGCACTAACAATCAGGTGAACGTTTAGCTAGTTTCGTCACTTTATCCAAATAAAAAAAAAGTTCGAACCTCACTCGGACGGTCAATAGATGACATATATTCGAAAGAATAATAAGACGGACTATCTTACTAGACACACGTGAAGCGCGAGAGTGACATACTTGACTTTATGATAATAATATTAACACTTTATGAATTTAAGTTGAGTAGGTACTTCTACCAAACCAAGCTGAGTTGTCTGATGAAGCTGTAAACGCCACGATAGCTAACCGCGAAAACTTCACCTACACATATTGTATTATCTACGTTTACAATAATTGTTAATATTAGAATGATCAAAATTCTTCTATGTATGTATGAGGCCAAAACAAACAAAAAAAAACATTTGAAAAGGGTGAAAGTTCAACATAAAGACGGTAAGAAATATGGCAACGGTTAACTGCTCGTTACATTTACTCCCGGAAATGGTTTCTTGCACGCAAAGGTTTAATAAATTTTAACAACCATAATGCTCGTTAACAAGGCATTAAGTTTAACAGCGTTAATCTAAGATAATTGCTCTAATCTAACCTGTCAAACCTTTTAATAGAATGTTTAGAATGAATAAACATAATTTACAATAAACATGAGATATTTCATTCCCGCTTTATAGGATATAAAGTAACAGTCTATAAATGTCCTATTGATGACGCGTTCTCTTATTTTTGAGAGGAATTATGAACTATAAGCGGGGCCCACTAGCACTTCAGCTTGCTAATCCTTAGCGCTAAATCAGTTAATCCGTTTCATACGGATTCCATGTCGGAGAGAAATCTTCCGAGCAGAGAACAAATTTGAGTTTTCTCATTCGGCCTGCAGTGTAGGACCACGATTCCAGGCCATTACCAGCCAACATTAGCAACACGCACTGGTTATAGTTAATTTTTATTCATCCTGAAACCTAAAAGAATGCAAGACGACGATCACAAGAGTCGACTTAATTGAAATTGAAAAATTTCTTTCAGACACAGTCCGTCTACTGTTAGTTATTATATTATTATTCAAATGGTTTTTTGTGGCAACGCTATATCGCCAGCTGTCTGTTGGAGTTGTTTATATTCTTTAAATAATGAAGAAGTGTTTGTATAGGAGAAAGGACAAAACAAGCAAGACGTTCACCTGATGGTAAGCGCAACGTCCGCCCATAGCAATGCTCTGTCACCCAGAATATTTCTGTGTGGAACCCCAATGCGCCCGTCCCCCTGAGACGATATTTCTTAAGTCTCATACGCCCTGTAATTACACTAGCTCTTAGTGCCCTTCAGACCGAAACACAGTAACGTTTGCATCTATCCTGTGGTCCTGCGTTGGTATCTACCTAGATGGATTCCTGCGTAGGAATCCTACCATCAGTTGCGTGACCGAAGCCACGCAACTCTAAATGACGACTCCTATTTCTGTTCATTATCACGATACTGCGCGAAATATTTGCACGGATTAGCTAGTTATATCTTATTTCCAATGTTAATACATTTTTTTTAGTTTAATTTGCACGAAAAATAAAAATTAAAAACTGGTGTTAATCCGCCTAGTGCTTATTTCTCAGTTTTGGTTTGAAGGACCATGTAGCGCGTATCATTACAGGCCATATGAGATTACGGAGCTGATGTCCCAGGGTGATATGCAATGCGCACCGGTCATTCAAATTGTGAGCAGACGGAGTACCCTGTCACGAAGATTTAGTGATCTCGTCACTAAATTCGCCATTAAAAATATATTGCGTCGAAGAAATGAAAATCATTACACTTTCCGATTACAAAATTAAGTTACTTTATCGCGCATATGCACAAAAGCAAAGGCTTCTTTGCCTCAACAATAAAACCTTCTTTCAAATTTAACGTAACCAAGCCGTAACGATCTTGCCGAACGGATTCGTTGGCAGCGCAAGTCACCGGCCGGGAATTCGATTCGGCAATGATTATTCGCGTGACGATTGTTCATCGACACGCAACTACAGCCGTCGAATACCGATGAGCAGGAGGTTTAGAATTACTTTTTTATGATAATGTATTGAAATACCCGGAACGCGTGGACCAGAGACGGGGTGAAGTCTTTCAACGAATTGATGAAAACAAAGACATTGTTGAATGTATATTTATGCAAATTTTACTAGAGAATGTTCGGATAGGTGGTGCCTTTTAATAATATTGTGTGGAACTAATTACTTATTTTTCTTATATACTATTTTGAGTCTTAGTGACTTTTACATTCTGCGGAAGAAATTATTAAACTGGTGAACCTGGTGATGGATCCTATGCAGGAATCCGTCTAGGTAGGTACCGCACCAAGCCAGTTATTCTGCCGTGAAGCAGTAGTGTGCGAACATTACTGTGTTTCGGTCTGAAGGGCACTGAGAGGTAGTGTAACTGGGCATATGAGCCTTAAGAACTGACGTCTTAGGGCAACGAGTGCAGTGCCACACATATACTAAAAATAAACTCCACTACTAAGCTGCAACGACTCTGATTATTTGTTAACCTGTTAATTTCCATTACTATGTACACATTACTTATCAATTAAGCGAAGCTCTGTTTCAACCTGACACACAGACTTACAAAAAGGCATACAATTACGAACAACGGACCCATCATGGTAACAATAAAGTTGATTATGTGCCCAGCTCTTACACAACTTAAATTAACTTGAAGATATACACGTGTCTAATAAATAGCATGGGTTATGACGACACTCAATGTTTTTAAATGACCAATATTTTATATTATTGTTATTAATTGTGCAAGCATTTGAACAGCAATTCAATGCCATTGGTTAGGAGCTGTTAACCTCCTTAATATATTTACAGAGAAAGTATGAGAGGATTTTTTTTTAAATGGCATTATTTTTCACTTGTTATTAGAAACTAGGTGAATTAGTATAGATTTAGTTTTTTTTAAAATACCGTGTCGGAACTTTTCGATTTTCCGGAATACAAAGTATCCTATGTCCGTCTACAGTATGCAATCTATCTCTGTGCCGAATTTCGTAAAGATCGGTTCAACGGTTAAGCCGGGAAAAGGTAACACACATACTGAGGGACAGATTGAGTTACTTTCGCATTAATAATATTAGTATGGACAACTGTATAAGTATAAAAGTATGGAAGTATGGACTAGCTTCTCACGCGGTTTCGTTTTCGTAGAACTTAATACCTTGTTGAAGAAGCTATGCAAATGAAAATACCATTTGACCCATTCAGTGATTTAGGAGGAAAGCAACAAAGCGAACTCTTATTTATAAGTAATTGTGATAGTTTAAACGAGGAACTGTTCAAAATTTATTAACATTATATTCTAATGACCATGTGACACAAGTTTAAATAATGTTCAAAATATAAAAAAATACCAGTTCCATTTAGCACTTTCGAAATAAATTGCTATTATATACTTACAACACTTCAAAATATACAAATAAAAATCCTAAAAGCAGTATCAATTTAATATTTGGCCGCATAAAGATGCAAATTACCACAAAAAAGAACACTTATTTGGATTGAACTGTTACTGCTTGAAATACAAGTGCCGACGTTTTTTGTGCGGCGATCAGCGACAAAAACTTATAACGCCGACGGGTTCCTATAGCAACAGTCATTCATTCATATCCATTCGACGCGCGTAGATTCCTTTCGCTTTGGTATTCCGACCACACACCGCCGACTATGCTCGGTAGTTTTAACGCATACCGTGGACAACGGCAATGTATCTTATGCTTAAGCAATTAGAGCTATTATTGTTCGTGTCTATTACACTTATTCTGCAATTGTGTTTGGAAGCGTCATTTGGTTCTTGCGATGGATTTATCACTGACTCAGAAAATGTAATGCAATTGTATCTCGAACGCTGATTTTATGACCGACGGAAATGCATATATGACAAAGTTAGTGTGGTAGTGGAGGATTCTTCCCAGCTCCAAAACCCTCTCGTAAATGAGAGGAGGCCTGTGGAGGCATAAACCTATGTACAAATACAGCTCTATAAATCTTTCGTTTTTTTTGAAATAGGAATTTTAGCGTAAGGTCATGTTTAGATCATGCAAAAGCTAAATCATAAAAAGTCCATTTTAAAAATCTTTAGAGCATAAGATGAACACATTTAGCGCAACAACAAACTTCAGCGCCCAAGGTCTTTTTGATCAGGAGATTTCGTGATCAACATTAACAATGTGTGGCTTTGTTTATTTAGAAGAAGATTACAATAGGTTACGTTGTTTTCAAGAGGTTACACTTTAAGCTAATTATGAATTAAGTTATGCCAAAACCTAAAACATAACTTAATATAATCAGGGTAAGGGACCCCGGAGTCGACCCTTAGTCGACGTAGGCAAACGTATCACAATCAGATCGAAGTCCTTTTAAGGTAAGGCCACGTCGAAAGTAACCCAATCGACGAGCTTGTATGAAAACAGTAATTACATTAGAAGAAGCAAAAGATGTGTCTCTGGATCGTAGCAAGTGTAAAGATGTGATCTCTGCCTCCTCCAATGGCAAATATGACAGTTAAACAGTCAACTACGTAGACCCGTTTTATATAAAATAGCCTCACTAGGCATCACAGAAGAACACAAATCATTTCGCCATATTGGCAGAAGTGAATAACATTGAAAACAAGTCAGGGCTGACCCTTCCAGCAGTAGCAATGCGGCTTTCTGCTCAACCCAGAAGCCGTGCGGGCAGAGAGTTAAAACTAGAGCAACTCCAACACACGTAACATCATTTGCAAAAATAGAGACAGTCTCATGTCTTTTTTAGATACACACGAAGGGAAAGACAGCTCTATTATTTCTCCTTTCGAAAGTGGACTATTTTTGATAGCATTCGTTTCTAGTCTCTCAGCGAGCTATCGATGTTTATATGTGAGATAGAATCCGAAACGATGATATCAGCAGCTGAACTTGAGTAGAACATATACCTAATCAGATCCTAAACAGATCAGCAAGCTGAAGTGGCAACGGTCCGACCATATAACTCGAAGAAACGATAACGCAACATCTAATCGCGATATGGCAATGTGGGACGCCTCTGTTCTGGATGGAGTGATGAACTGCACGGTTATGCGAGATGTCGATGGATGCAAGTGGTTTGGGACATGTTTTGTGACAATATTTAGACTGGTTTAGTTCAGCAGTGGACTGGTGATGAGCTGAAACGATAATGATGATGTATTATATTTACCCAAATACTACAAATTAAAATAAAATTAGACCTACTTTTAACTAGACGTGACCATGGACGCTGTAAAGCACTCGAAACGCCGGGGTATAAAAAGTTAAATTAAACGCAATAAAATCCGTTAAATCTAGTTTTATTTAAACGATAATGATGATTTATTTTAAACATTTTTCGTAACTAAACAGACTAAAACATATCAGAGATAGTGAAAGGATTTTGGTGAGATAAATGAGTAGATATGTTGTATATAGTTTGTTATAAGTATAAAATAACTTTATGGAAGGCAGCGGTGGAATGTGGTTACATAGTATAGAATCGATGAATCACCGCGGGCCGAGGTTGTTTCGCAAGCGGTTGTCTTGACAGTTGCGAGATTTATTTACACTGTTACAATTATCACTGACAACCGAACAGGGAAATGTTGACAAACTCTGTCCGACAATTTATTTTATGGCTTCGATTAACTGAAAGATTTAGTCTCCATGTTATTTGGTAATTCTTCAACTTACTAACATGTCATGTTATCATGTCGCGTCGACAGAAAGAATACGTGACCCCGGAAAATGTGTAGACGTATTCAGAGGTTTCTTAGCCACCTGGCATTGAAAACTACTACACCAAGTAATCTTATTATGATTTAGCTAATGCCCGCGACTTCGTTTGCGTGTATTTAGATTTTTTATTAAATCCCGAGGGAACTACTTGATTTTCCGTGATAAAATGTCCTATGTCCGTCTCCAGGATGCAAGCTATCTTTGTGCCAAATTTCAGCAAGAAGGGCCAACATACATACAGGGTAACAAACATACAGAGAGACAGAGAGTGTTACTTTTGCATTTATAATATTTATAATAAATTTGGATTAAGAGAAATGTTTAAACTGCTATAAACGAAAATAATGATGACCAAAATGCAAATAAAAGCCGCGCGTAACTCGTCCATCCGCATAGCCTCTAATTTCTACAGTTTTTCAGATTTTACTCAGGAACCCTAAATAAAAAAAGGTTAGATTGCTCTTTGAAAAGTTCAAGCGAAATCGATACAGCCGTTTCGGAGATTAGCCCGGAAAAACATTACTGCAAATTACCATATTAGATTAAGAAAAAAATCTTTATTGCGAAATGACAGACAGACACTCTAATTGTATTTATTGGCTGCAATAAATCAACGTTAAGGTCGAAACATTTTAAAATCAATGATTATAACGTAAATCAACAAAAAAATTTAATTCATGCTTTACGTATACCTACTTACAAACCTAATTAAAAAGATCATTTTCAATATTGAAAGTTAGATACTTTCACACATTCAAAGGTGCATAAGAAATTTTGGCCGACTTGGAACTCCGGACAGGTTTGAGGCAGACGCGTGCTCATCTCCAAATGCAGCGCCACGAAGGACATCGGATACCGTTGGCAGCCGACGCACAACGCTCAGACGAGTCATACGTATTTAACGACGTATCTAGAGCGAGTAGCAATAACTGCACTAGCGTACTCGTGTAATTCAAAAACTGAGACAAACTCTATAGGATCTAATGTGAATAGGTAAAATATGATACGAAAAAGGTCATGCATAATGGGGCTTGACAATAATAATGAATTGTCGATCTAACGGAACTCACGGAAACTTAAATGTCTTCAAGTCTATGTCACGCTAAGTACTAAAAAAATAATTACACTGGGCCTTATTTATAACAGCTTTTTTCATATGAACTAAAGTTTAATTTGGCAAGTGATATTGAAAATTATATAATCGTTACAGATGTAAAACAACAGAAAATTAAGAGTTGATACTTTTTTTATCAATTCTATTTTTCTAAAAATATTTGTATGAAATATATAATAAATATACGAAAATGTTTAAAGTGCCACAGTAAGAAGATAACATATATTCATTAATATCATCAACTCTTATAACTTAAAACGAAAATATCCTCATCTATACTAATATTATAAACGCGAAAGTAACTTTGTCTGTTCCACTGTCTGTTTCTCACTTTTTCACGGTTCATCCGCTGAACCGATCTTGACCAAATTTAGCACATAGATGGCATGCATCCTGAAAACTTATGATACTTTTTGTACCGAAAAATCAAATAGTTTCCACGGCATCAGCTAGTAACCTATAAATCAGCTTATTAGTAGAAACAGTGATCAAGTGTATACTACAATTTAAATTATACTGCCTTCATTCATAATAGCCCGATTAAATTTAAAGTGTTTTGATTAATTGAAATCAAAGTAATCATACCGATTTAATAATATCATTCCTTTTTTTTAATAGTGACGGAGATTAATGTTAGAGTAACGAACAATCATTAACCATAGAAACGTTGTGAAACTTAATGAGGTCTAAAAGAAATAAAATGGCGAATGATTTCTAACTTACCGCCTACACAACGATTAGCGCAAAAATCTATTAACCGACTTCTGCTTCTGCGAAAAGTACAAACCAGATAGTGTGATAAAATTAATAAAAATTGTGCGTATGGCAGAACAGGATCAAAACAATGCGTTGGAATCACACGAGCACAAAATATGCTCGACTTGGAGAAGCGTTGGCGAAAAATCAATTTCTAACACAGAAGCCAAATACCGTTTATGAATTAACAATGCTATTCTCGACCATCGACATAACAGTTTTCACATCGGTTACAATATAAACATGTGACTCGTTTAACTGTTACCGAATAGTGACGTGGAATACCAATGACCAAAATTTTACAAGCTTTAAAAGTTACAGAGCCGTACCTAATTTATGCACTTGCTTCTTTTTCCCATGGAACCGTCGCATTTAGAAGAAGCTTTGTCTATTTTTATACTGTTTTAGTGATGGGCCTTAAGCTTCCTTTTTAGCCTTTCGCTATAAAACGGGATGTTTCCATCTTCTACACAGCGAATATTTAGAATGTGAGTTATTTTTTATATACATAATCTATAACAAAAATATAAAAGCGATAAATAAATTAATTTAAATACAATTTAGATTTTTTAATATTAGGGACGTTGATTAACTTTACAACTGAAATATTAAAAAAAATCTACTTCTGATAATAATAGTTTGAATTAATAATAGCTACGAATAAGTACTTTTGTAAATAATGTAAACTACAACAATTAAAACAGAATTTTTTTAGAAAACATATTTCTGTAACATCTAACTTTAATGGATTATTGGATACTTTACTACGATGATAATGTGAACTCTAACTTCTTAAGAGACGAGCTCCTAAAAGAAAGAATTGCTGTCGTCAAACCTGACCTGTTATTTCTTTTTTAAAGATCTATGCTAATCTCACACTCGATCAGATTCATTGTGATTTGATTAGAAAGTACCTAGCGCGTAGGTGTCAAATTGTGGAATCACCTGCTAACTTCATTAATGCTTAGAAGACACTTTCTTTCCTACTTATAAGAACACTCTAACCCAATTTTTTATTATCATTGTTCACTTGTTCATTCTTTAATAGATTAAATAGAATATAAAGCAGCATGTAAGAGTTCGATCGTAAGAAAGGCATCATTCCTGTGCAGGAATCCATTTAGGTTGGTAGCAGTAGTGTTCAAACAATACTGCATTTCTTTCTGAAGGTCACTAATAGCTAGTGTAGTTACTGGGCATATGAGATTTAAGAACTGATGTATCAAAGTGCCAACCGCAGTGTGGTGCCATACAGAAATGTTCGGGGTGACACAGTATTTGCCATTGGCAGACATTGCACCAGGTGCACGATTTTCTCATCTGGTCAATTTTCACATAAGAAAATTGATTTAGACCCAGACTGTAATAAGAATTTCTGTAGCTCATCACTAGCCAAGATTAATGAGAATCTGATTACAAATCATGTAGGAGTTAACCGTCGTTGTGTTGACTTGAATACATATTGTTGTGAAGGCGGTCCAACACAGAAAAGACGCCATTAACACAGTTATTGCTCTTGATCCAATTCGTTATTGTACAGCTTGACGATTTCACACGCGTTTCACGGAAGTATCGAGCAATACGAGACATGACGCACGGCGAACTGTGTTATTGTAATGTCAACCTAGCTTTCATGTAAATTGCTCGTTTCCCCGATGTTTCCGTTATCGGTTATACATATAATCGATAACTGGTTGTTGGTTGATTTTTTTTAAATACAAGTACCGCAATGTGTTTTCCGGAAAAGTAAATATATGTTTCTTTTCTCTAATTTAAAAGAGTGAAATTTGGTGTAAAACTTAAAAACATATCTCACTTCTGTAATAAAGCTGGAGAGTTTGTATGTTTGAAAATGCTAATCTTCAAGTAACAGCCTATAAATGTTCCCCTGCTGAGCACAAGCCGCCTCACATTTCTGAGAGGGTTAAGGAGCCGGGTAGAGTCCGCCACGCTGCTCCGATGCGGGTTGGCAGACTTCACATGCCGCCGAAATATTTTTAATCGAAATCGATAATCCTTGCAAATACTAATACGATTTGAAAATTTATTTTTTAATTAGATATATTTAATGAGTAGGCTTGTAAGCTATAAAACTTTATGTCTTTACTTGTCTGGACTTTAGTAACCACACGCTGAGAACCGAACATTACCGAAAAAGGCTTAACTGTGAATGCTCTGGTCAGCGAGATACGATGCCGTACGACGCAATCAAGTGGTCGGCTTAATTTGTGCTGGTGAAACCGCGGGAAACACACAAATGGTAGATAATAAATATAGTCATTACTTTAGAGAAATAAATTATACGAGTAAACAGGGAATCATTTATCCCCGTTACAATGCGTGATAAATTACTATGATAAATAGTACCGTTATTTTTTTTTATTATTTTATTTGATAAAAGTGACGGAACGCGCAAAACGTTTACCTGATGGTAAGTGCAACGTCTGCCCATAACAAATGCTGTGTCACCCAGAACAGTGTGACATCACAATGCGGCCGTCACCCTGAGACATCAGTACTTAAGTGTCATATGCCCAGTGATTACGCTAGCTCTCAGTGCCCCTCAAATCGAAACAGTAACGTTTACACACTACTGCTTCACGGCAGAATAACTGGCCCTCGGATGGTACCTACGTAGACGGATTCCTGAGCAAATACCGATACACAGCTATATAGCTATATTTTACAATTTTTTATAAAATACTCATTAACTTTCGAGTTTCAACAACACCTACACCAGTAAGTAAAAACAGTATCAAGATATGATGTCAAGTAATTTATGTTCCTTTGTCTCCAAGTAAACTTACACAATCTTTGGTTTGGACCACTGAGTCGTGCAAATCTTATTGATATTTCAAATACAAATTCATTTTGTAAAACAAAATATATTTATAGTACATTTTATTACAATAAATGCATGAGTAGGACTAGACGTTTTAAGGACAAGACATTACTGTGTATCGGTTTGAAGGGCACTGAGAGCTAGAGTAATCACTGGGCATATAAGACTGTAGCCATAAAAAATATTACTCTGTCCTATAAAAGAAAGTACCACTCAGATTTGAAAATAACATTTATAATTCAAGGCTTTTGAAATCTTGCGCTCCAAAATCCTAATAAGTTATATAATAAGTGAAGAGTACCTTCCATCCGAATAACAGAAAAAATGTCATTCTATCTGTACGCTAGGGGAAACAACTCGCCTAGATTCTTTATCGATTATCACGTACCGTAATATCAAAATCAAAAAAATAATAATTTATAAATACTAAAAATCACATTTAAAAAGTAATGAGCACATTTAAAATGCTGTTGAGCATACCAGGCCATAGTCCTTAAATTATTGTATAGTCATCGTGCCATGCGTGTGCAAAACTTCAAACATTTCGAACGTGGAAGTGAGTTTTTTTTATAGGAGAAGTGGCGAGACGAGCAAAATGTTCGCCTGATTGGTAAGAACAACGTCTGCCTATAACAAATGCTGTGCCATCCAGAACAATTCTGTTTAGCACCACACTGCGCACGTCACCCT
Organism: Luehdorfia chinensis; assembly: GCA_019845155.1. Taxonomy (NCBI): domain Eukaryota; kingdom Metazoa; phylum Arthropoda; class Insecta; order Lepidoptera; family Papilionidae; genus Luehdorfia; species Luehdorfia chinensis. The sequence continues at coordinate 2,803,035 of JAHVAK010000612.1, forward strand.
GAGACATCAGTTCTTAAGTCTCATTATGCCCAATAATTACAATAGATCTCAGTGCCTTTCAGAACGAAACACAGTAATGTTTGCACACTTCTGCTTCACGGCAGAATGCTGTTCTGCGGTTGTAGCTACCTTGACGGATTTCTGCATAGAAATTATACCAAAATCTGTGAATATTCATACATATAGATCAAGCTAGTGAAAAAGTCCTAATGAAGACGCGTAACTTACCATAAGGTGGATTCTAAGATCGTTTGTCACTGTGGATTGCATTAAAAATATCTATAAACGATAATTTGCATAAGGTACTCAATGACACGACAGTCCCAGGCGCTAGTGTCAATGCCGAACAAATTACGACGTCCGCAAATAAACCAATCGATTACACTCAATTAACTCGCTACACTACGAGCAATAACAGACCCGATCATTAAAACTTACAACAAACGCTTTAACACCGACTGTAATAAAGTGCTGTTTAAGTATTATTTTTTCTTTTAGCATTTGGTCACATAAACAACATTTAAATGACAGCCTATAAAAACCCACAGCTGGGCACAGGTCTACTGTCCTTAACAAACATCATAAGAAATAATAGTCAGGCGTTATTATGCGAAAATATTTTGCAAACAATTATAAATTACTAATTATAGGAATCGCACTTGTATTCGATTATTAATTTATTGATTAAACAGATCAGTTTTGCCTTACAGTGGCAAGTGTAATTTTTATACGCACATATAAATTATAATAATATATAATTTGACCAGATACTCAAACACATGGATCTAGGAAAAACTACCTTTATTTCTCTTATAAGTAAGAGATGAGTGTACCGCAAATAATAAATGAGTGGTATAGTAGGTTCAAAGTTTTTCTATTTTCAAAGATGTCGATCTCTTAATTGAAACAACGTATTGTAAACGTAAAACGTATTGTAGTACATAAGTCATTAGACTTATGTACTACAATACGTTTTATTTCATAAATACTAATACTGCATTGTCGGCTTGATTGACGCAGTGACTAACGGATTAGCTTCTGCTCTTTGGAACCTGCTATGGTTCGAATGGCCGTGTGGTAGCGGCCTAAGAGAATCTACCACCCCATCTCATCCCGTGGGTGTCGTAAAAGTCGACAGAGGGAAAATGAAAACCAGGAGATGGGCAGCAGCATCTTGCTGGAACATCTGAATAAATAAACTGCGGTTGCCAACCCGTCTGCCGAGCGTGGCAACTATGGCAAAATCCCCCCAAAACGAGAGCTACAAACTTTTGTGGCAATCTATGAGAGAGGCCTATGTTCAGCAGTGGACTATTGATAGGCTGAAACGACGACGACGACGATCTCTTAATTAAATTACCTAAAAGAGTTTTTTATCGAAGTCGGCAATATTAAATTTTCATGATTCCGCAAAGGCCCACGGGCACCTGAACTCTTATAATATATATCCTTATCCTTATGACTGATTCAGTCAAGGTCGTTAAATAATTTGCAAGCATACTTGATTGATACAAAATAAATTATGTATACGTCTTTTACAAAAAGAAAGTAATAAAATAACAAGTGTTCACTAAAAGACCAATAAACATATAAAGACAGATCAAAGAAAAAAATTTTAAAACATACCTACCTTAATTTCATAACAAGTACACATAAGTACACAATGTCATGACGCAATCAGCAGTTTATAACAATCAGAATGTTCCTGTGCTTATAAGATACGATTTGAGGCGATCAAAAACTCTTATGTAATTTAGATACCCATTTGTAAGCTCTACAGCATTACAGCTTTCATGATCTACTCTTTAATTATGGCTTACAGTAAAGGAAAACAATTGCATGTTATTTTTTCAAGTGTGGGTGATAATGCTTGGCTTTTATGTGATATCTAGGAATTTATCATCATCGTCATCATCATAAATTCAGCCTATCAGTAGTCCACTGCTGAAAATAGGCCTCATCCATATACAGCCACAAAAGTTTTTAGCTCTCATTTTGGATGGATTTTGCCGTAGTTGCCACGCTTGGCAGGCGGGTTAGCAACAGCAGTCTATTTATTCAGATGGTCCGAGAAGATGCTTCTGCCTATCTCCGGGTTTTTATTTTCCCTCTGACGACATTTACCCACCCACGGGATGGGATGGATTCGTAGGTTCTCTTGAGCCGCTATCACAAGGCTGTATGAATTTATATCCATATGTCAATTATATGACCTAGAATAAGAACAGAGAACAAACCCTTTACACAAACTTAACAAATTGGACCTAAGCCGCCTCCCTTGGCCTGCAATGCAAAGGTCAGCTCATAGTCTTGAAAAAATTTTGGTCAGGCCGAGGCCTGCGAAGCGATTGCAACTGCAATGATGTCAGACGCAGATGCCGAAATTATTTTTCAAATCTTTGAGGACAATTCTTTTATTAAAGTATTTTCTCGCATAATTATTTGTGAAATATTTCGAACTGAATTTCGATTTAAACAAAGCATTTTATTAATTTCTAGTTACTGACTTCACTTAATGATAATCAAAAACAAAAGCTTTATAGAAATAAATTCGCCCTGCTATTATAGATTTAATAGTCATTACTAGAGGGGAGGGGCCCCAAACATAAATATTAAACGTGCGCGCACAGCGAACAATTTCAATGTTTAACTACCAACTACTCCATTGGCCTTAGGGTGAATGCGAGTGAAAGTGATATTATCTGCTGATTAAATGCAGCAGGGCACTGCTTAATGTCCTTGCTCTGTATTAACTTATGCCTTATCTTATCTGTACACTCTTATTATTTGATTATTCGCGTAATAGAATTAATATAATAGTGATATACGCTTGATATTACGAAAGTAGTCTCCCTTCTAAATAAATAATAGTAAGTCCAAACATAATATACAGTAATTAACTTATTCTAAAATTATATGAACATTTCGTCATGAACATATGATACATCGCCCCATCTTATTCTATGGGAATCTTTAAGGACGAGAAAAGGAACTGCAATCGTGTGGCCACTAAAGTAACCTTAAAAACATCCCGTAGCAACGGCCTTCTCATGTTTTTGAAAGTGGTCTTTTGGACCCAGGAAGAGTTCGCTATGCTGCTCCAATAAGGTAATACCACTTAATAGGAATCAAAGGTTAGTCTAAATTTTGATTGGTCTATAACCAAAAATACCGCGAATTTCATCGTTCTTAACAATCTGTTTCTATTAACAATTATTATATATCCATACATAATAATATACCCAACAGTAATATGTCAGTACTATCAAAGAAACAGAATCGGATTTCTTTTTTGCATTAAACGTAACTTAATTACATTTACGAACTCAGAAATTGTATGCTAATGCACTCCTGCAGTTGAATCAATAACGAAATCAACAGAGACTACAAATTTTATTTTAATGTAATGATTAGAACAAAACTTGTATGCAGCGCAGACAATGAAAGTTACGAGTATTTCCGATAGATAGGAATTTGTATATTGCATTACGTTGATGGGTTCAAAATTTCCCCTATATGAAATGCGCTTGCTGAAAGTAATCGCGAACAGTTTTTATTTTAAAAAAATTATCATTTTTGTACAAACTTGTGGATCAATATAAAATTTAAAGAAAAGCTTTTTTTTATTATATTATATTAAGGTTTTTTAAAAAACGTTAATCCACGCGGACGCAGTTGCGGGCTTCAGACAGGAATAGATAAAAATGTAACTTATGATATAAATGAACGGAATTATCAATATAATAATATTAAAGGTTAGATAGTAATAGAAACTAACCACGGCATCGTTTTATTGTTATATGCTCATGAATTTATAGGCACTAATAAGTGATAAGCACTTCGTTTACTTTACACACTAACATTTACTGTTAGAATCATAATCTAATTGTACATTATCTATACTTCAGTTTTTAAGGGCTGTCCCATACTTAACTTTATTAACATATAATTTTACTTTTCTATTATATATTAATTATAGTTAAAAAAATATAGTTTTAGTTATTGTTCTGTAATAGACGGTACCCTAGAATATATTAGAATTTCAGAACAACGTCGGTTAATCTTCGACGTTGTTCTGAAATTCTCTTCCTTTCTCTCTTTCACCATCGGCCGCCTAATCGAACGGAAAGTTGCAATACTTCGGATCCGCACAAAGCAGTTTGCAACGTCTTTTCAGTGCGAACTAACAAGAGTTAGAACTATGTCGGCTTTAGTATCGCAGACAGATGACAATTTGGGGCCGGCCAATGCAAACATGAACCCGCTTCGTCTAAGCTAATGTGCTCAATATCTTGGACACCAACGCTGCTTACCCATCGATACGTTATATATATAAATATTAGCCATATCGCTAAATATAAAATAGAAATTATGAAAGAAAAAGGTTTTTAGAACTTATGTTGACAATTCATGATATTCTTATAAGTGATTGTAATGATGTAAAAAATTAATAATAACATTATTATACAGTCAGGTTGTGCTGCGCTAGACACACCTATACATCATAAATAATTTATCGGCTATACAACACAACCAGTTCCACTAATGTCTGGCTGCTTACAAGCTGAACGCCTCGCAGGTTGCGTTACACAAACGATTGCAGCAGCTCCTAGGTCCAGCCCATCCGACCTGTCGCCCTATGCTTTGTTACGTTACCCGCAGACTACCGGCCAAAGTTCAAGCCGTTCTCTCGCTATCGACTACACGTTGCCTGCGGTGTGTTTGCGTAAATGTCAAGCCAGGTATACCACAAATCAGACAACTATACACGTAATGTACGATTGGATAGTTTGATTTAGTTATTAATATATTTAGATTAATGTGAATTGTTAATGGAACTACTTACAGTACATTTTTAACGTACAGTTATGAAGGTATACTGAAGTATAGTCAATCATGCACACGTGGCAACTTTTCTTTAACTGGAATTTAATGTTAATCAAAAATTTGTCGAATTGCTATTATATCCTTTACATATTAGTAGAACATATATATACCATACATTTACACTGTTTATTCACAATATCATAAAATTATGCGCCTAGTAAAGACTTCCGCAGTGCAGTGAGCTCGTTAATAATAATATTTACCAATTTTAAAAAAAATACCGTTTCATAAGACGCATAACAATGATTACAGCTGCAGAGGATCCTTTTGGAATCCATTTCTATAGAAATAATCAACAAAATCTCGAATAAATTTGATTCTCAGTTAAATCTATATAAACTTCACACATAAATTAGAAATGCAGACGCGAGTAAGGACTTCCTTTTTACTACATTCGTAGCGGAGATTAACATGAATTCATAAAAAACATTCCAACGTTAATTGACTTACTTTACAGTTTTATGTAATTCAAAACAATGTTATGCAATTGTGGCTGCTTTATCCACAATGTATATCAAATTATTTAATGACTACAGTTAGAAAGAGCAATATGATTTTGGATCAGTCGTTGTAAAGCGATACTAATTCCATATCAAATTTATAATCACTGTTATTAAACAGTGAAAGTTTTTAATAACAAAATTTTCAATCCACTTGAAACGTGACGATTTCTCACCTTGCATTACTTATCATTTATTAAACATTTTAGCATTGTTGCAAAATTACTGCAGTACGTATAAGTTACAATATTTAGTTTACTCTAGCTTAAAACAATGAGGACAAACAATGCAGTTGACGGCCTGATTCTCTCCTAAAGGCAACGCACTGAAGAATATTGAGTACACGGACGTACCAACCACACCTTTGCGGGATATTTCCTTTGTTGATATAGCTGACCTTTAAAAAGACTGCAAGAAATTTTCACCGCATCGGAGACAATTTATCTTCCTAGTCATTTCTGTTAGCCTGGTTCTTTTGCAATGAGGACGCACTTCTTGAATGTTTTAGGGGGAAAAATTCTACTGTCATACTAACACTGTCAATATTTCAACGGTATACATACATACATACATACATATTCACACAACAAATACCATGTTACCTATTGTTGATACCGCCGCAATATATTGTTTCTCCTGTATCGTGAGTGCATTTTAGAGACATAAATTAAACATATTTCGTTTTTAATTACTTGAGCGAAAATTAATGCAACATTAAAACCAAAAATATTAACGGTTTCGGTAATGACTGACAAAAAAAAACCGTAATGGCAAACGAATCGAGCCAAAATAGGACCTCCCTTGGCTCGGACTACGGGCATTCTTGTTACCCACTCTTAAATGTTTTTGTATTCGTAGATAGTTCACAGCAATACTCAGATAATATAAACACAGTAGACTAACGGGCACAATGTTTTAATGTGATGTTTGGCGGAACGGAGTTTAAGCTTATATAAGTTTGACGACGTTATAATATTTTGTTATAAAGGCATAAAAACCTGACTTCTAAATTATACATTTAATAAAAATATTCAATTAATCGTCCATAGCATAAAATACATTATTTACGTTTTCCTACACCGCTGTGTGGTTACGTCGTAAAATAATTCATTCCGTCCCGTGGATGTCAAAAAGACACCTAGAGAAAACTCCGAAGTAAACTCCGATGTAACTTAAACACGGTTGACAGAAAGTTGCGTCCCATGTGCGAAACGGCGGGTACGCGACGATTTGTCTTCTTAATGAATTGGCTAGTTAAAAACTTTTCGACGAATTATTTCAACATGAGAAAGTCATATCTTAAGCAGTGGACTGTTTACGGTTTGATGTGTTATCAAGTGTTGTTTAATCTGCGATATATGCCGTGTCGTGGCGGCTTAAGAAAATCTACCACCCCATCTCATTCCGTGGATGTCGTAAAAGTCGACAGAGGTAATGAAAACCTGGAGATGGGCAGCAACATCATGAAACATTTGAATAAATAAACTGCGGTTGCCAACCCGCCTGCCAAGCATGGCAACTATAGCAAAATCCCTCCAAAATGAGACCTACAAACTTTTGTGGCTATCTGTGTGATAGGCCTATGTTCAGCAGTGGACTTGTGATAGGCTGAAACAACGACGGACGATACAGCCGCCAAGTAATCGTCGTGGAGTCAATATCACCTGTTGTGAGGTGCACATGCCTCGTTGTAAGGTAAAACACGTGTCGAGTTCGCAACGCCAGTGGTGTGTACTGCTTAGTAGTAGTGCAGGTGCTAATTCACACTACTGTGGGGGGTTGATCTTCACAACTATTGTTAATTAGCTTGGTTTTTGTCCTCAAGTCGATTTCCACAAAGTAATGCCTAACTCTATTAACTACATGTAATAAAATTTAATTTAAAATTCTATTCTAAAATGTAATAACCATTTGTAAAAATAAAATATTATATGAAACTTGAAACATGTGCAAATGGATGGAGCAGATCACGAATAAATATACTTATTTGAAGATGCAAATACATGAGTTTCAGGAATGTAGTTTCTTGTTGTATTATTATTTTCACTATTTATACCGACCAAGTTGAAGATGTTAATGTGTCGTCTATATTTGCACTGACATTTACGATTCACTTCGCAGCTGTTAACTGCTGGAAGCAACTGGAAAATCGTAGTTGTCGAAATCGACACGTAGACCGTATATTATCGTCGTTATGCATTCTTATAATTAACATTTGAAAGTAAGCAGTTGTATTAAAAAGTAAAAACTATTTCCAACTCGACGGCACACGCCATAAACAACTCGATACAGCTAGTAATAATCAGTAATAAAAAATATGTGCACTGAAACGATATTTCCACTTATAGTCGTAAAAATAAAAACAGGCTGTTATCTGCTCGATATTGGAAGAAAGCTCTAAGTCGAGACGAAACAATTTTATGAATAAACTGATCCATGACACACACAAATAACATACCGGAATATTCAAATTATGTGCACAATTTTTTTTAAAAGTATAAACGTAATTTTAAAATAAAGAAACTGCATGTCACGCTGAAATCGAACCTATAACATTCTCTTTCGTGAGAGTGTCGGCTAAAGGATTACTAAACGAGCCTCTCGCAGTGCCGAGGTCTGGCTCACATGTCTGCGAAGTAAAATTTTGTTGTCCCCAGTCTCGTTGCCTTTTACTTTTATGCGTAAGGTAAAAACTCACAAAAGTAATTTAGTGTACGAAAGAATGCCGTAGTTACAGCATAGTGTTCTTGTCATCCTTCGTGTGTTGAACAAAAAGGTGATAAACGAATGATGGATGAAGAAAGCGATAAAATAATGTTTGCTTTATGTAAAACTTTAACCATTTTTGGGACACAATTCACAACAAACACGTAGCGTGTGTGTTAAGGATTTTATTTGTTCCGATGTTCCAAGTGTTATTAATTAATATTGTATGTATTTAATGTACAATCACAAATTCATAATAGTAAACGATATCAAGAGTAATTTTGAAATTATGTACAACATAACTTACTAATGCAACATAACTAATGGATATTATAGATTGCAAAATAAGTAATGTATTTAATTTAAAAAAAAACAGTTTTTTTTTCTAGATTTTGAATTGATCAGTCATTCGAAGATAATTGTTAAAATAAGCGGACGAAAGAAATTTATCAAAAAAAAACATGAAGCAGAAAGCATCAGTTTTGCTTTCACTTCACATATATGACAACAGATTTCCCAGTACAGAACCACAGTACGATACCGATCCAATTGCAGAAATGTGTAAAAAAGGGGGTCTACTGTATATCTCTGGTTGGTTTCGTGATCGTTTTCATTTGATCCCATTAACCAATGAATGAGCTTCATATGCCAAAATGAAACTGATCACGAGACCTAGTAGGGATACAAAATAGACCTTCAGGTTGATGTGATATCCCCTAAACCTTAAAATCTTTACACCGCAGTATTGTAAGATGTTTTCAAGCTAATGGGAAGTAAACGGTATGGACGTCAATGACGAGTACATCACTAACCTTCGATTTGCCGACAACAGAGTGATTATCATATGTTTAGTATACTAGCTGATGCCCGCGATTTAGTCCGCGTGGAAATTAATATCTCAAGGAAACTGTTTGATTTTCTGGGATAAATTGTATTCTATGTCCGTCTCCAGGACGCATGCTATCTCTGTGCCAATTGTCATCAAGATCGGTTCAGCGGTTGAGCCGTGAAAAGGTAAAAAACAGACAGAGAGTTACTTTCGCATTTGTAATATTAGTATGGATATGGATTAGTCATGACAGAGTCAAACCTGGAGCTGGAGGACTTTAGCACTGTGCTCAATGACCTCAATAGAGTCTCTCAACGGATAAGTCCTTATATGAACATAAATAAATAAGTATAAAATTTATAATTAATAAATAATAAAAAACTGTGGATAGACTATTGTTGAAATAATTCTGCCAATTTATTTAGAAACAGTTCTCTGACTTTTACATTGATAGGCTGTTTACTTTTATCGCGTGCTTCTATTAATTACTCAACGATTTTAGCACAGCTATGCACGTTTGTTAGGTAACACAGGCCATGTGTAGTCCGCGTGCGACTTTACCGTATTACTCAGCGCTGTGATGTCACATCAATAAACGTACTATAAACGACCGAAGCGACGGAACGTATACATAGACAATATCCTGATCGAAATCGCCTACACGTACGTGACTTGCAATCAGAACTAATAGTTCAAAACCTCGAACTATTCTACGAAGTTAAAATGCGATTGGTAACAAGATTAAATAACGTAGTTAGGTGTTAATTTTTTCTTAGCTATGTTATCATTATTGCAATCGTAATTAATTTACATTAAGGAGATAACATTTGCAAATTAAATTAATGAAGATATAGTTTTAAAACAGATATTAAGATCTATTTCAGCTCAACCTAGAGTCCAACGCTAACCAAGCAACTCCTTAATATCGCTTTTCTTTATTAAAGCAAAACTAAGACTTGTTTAAGTAACTGACTATTATACGTCTCTAAGTGCGGTAGAAAATTGGTAATTTCATATGTAATAGATACTAAATCTAATATAGATATTTTTTTGGAAGTATATGACGAGACGAGAAAATTTTTCACCTGATGAATCAGGTGAAAAATTTTCACACTACTGATTGGCAGCAGAATAAGTAGCACTATGGTAGTGCCTACCTAGGTGGATTCCTGCATAGGACTCCCTACTATTAATAAAGTATAGAAATTGTTATATTATAAAACTACATTATTTCGGTTACTTTTTTTTTGGTTTTCCAAAAATGAATACAATAAGTTAGTTAATAAGCGCCTAATCACTTATAGGAACACAGCAGTCACTGAAACATTTGTTTCTAACTTCTACTTACATTAATAGCCTATCGTCTACTTACTATAAGAAATAAATTAAAACTAATATTACAATTCCAAAAGAATAACGAAAACAAAAACTAAATCATTACTGCTGACTTTCAGAAAAAAATATTTTTTTATTTTATTACACTTATACTGCTAAGTCGATTTCGTATTGCAATTGTGGTACATGGTTTACATCCGCGATAATGCACAATTAGCAATTAATCTTACAATCATAAAATCCCATAATATGCACCACGGCAAAATAACTGGCCCTGCGGTGGTACCTACTACTACTGCATAGGTATCCTACCACCTGTTATTGTTATTAGCAGACGTGGCACTTGCCGTCAGGTGATCTTGCTCGAATCTTCACGTACTAAAGTTATACCATTTATAAAAACTGATATTCACAACCATAAGTCTTCTCGGCGACTTTTACCATTAATTATAATACGAGGCGGCATAAAAATAAAATACGCGTCCGTATGTATGTCTATTACGACTAAACTAGAGCTAGATTTTTGATTAGTGGAACGTTCACATTTACAATCCACTTCATAAATCAAATCGCTTGGACTTGTCGTAGTACAAAATAAATAACTACACACCTCCAACAGGCAACTATAAAACAAGACCTTTCGAAAATGATTGCTTAAATACTGAACAATACTCAACTGCCGTTGCGAATGCGGCGTTGAAATAAAACAGCATTAAAGTGATCTGTCAATTAATGGACCATTGTCGTCCTTTAACTGGTTAATACTCGTAGTTAACTATATGTATTGTTTAACTGTGTAACTGTTATACCTTGTCAGCAGTCGAGTTTTGAAATAAAATATAAACTCGAATTCAGTAAAAAATTTGACCTCAGTTTTGTTTTTAACGAAATAAAAATTCTGTCGTAATTTTTATTCCGCGTTAAGCTACGAGTATTAAGTAAGTTTTTAATACTGCTGGACACTGCGAAAAATTAACCTTAAGTTAACCTACGCGAATCCGGAATTTTTGCGGAACACTTGACTATCATCCGGAATTCTTTGCTATCACCCGCTATTCGTTATTAACTTCCAAATTGCCGCGGCACCCCGATTCAGATTCAACGGAATACTTATGTTCCGTGGAACATAGTTTGGGAATCCATGATTTAATAGCCAAAATTAAATAATTTCGAACCCACTCCAGGAATCGCTGCCCTAGAGTAAAACAACAAAGAGTCATCCACCAATTGACGTAACCGCTACCAATAAAAACTATTCTATGGCACTCTGAATCTCAAAAGGTCAATTTTAATATTCGTGTTTTTATCTACTGTACCTACTATTATTGAATATTTTTTTAAATGAATATTATTGATATATAAATAAATATAAATATATGAATAATCTTCATTTAAAAATATAATATATTATAGATATTAAATGAATTTTACTCACGTGTTACACGACAAATAGATCGATATCTTTTTGTCTATGCACTACGCCAATCGCTGCTACCGTTGTTCACAAAGTAGTTTGGGGGGTGCCAAACCATAACGTGCCACATGAACTCAAATACGTTTTATTACTGTAAAGCGTTGTATGTGCCGGTGTTTACTTGCACTCTTAAAGTTTAGGCTCAGTGACGTCACCACCCTTTATATTGCGAAACAGAAAGTCATAACGTTGAAGTGCCATGTGAGCTACAAATATAATTTTGTTGAAAATGGCCTATGAAGTAGGTTTCAGTGTCGGGATCGTCAAAAAAACTAGTTTTAAATAAAGTGAAATGGTAACTGCTTAAGAAAAGTTAATAAAATTACCGGATTTATTAAGTTACGATAAATTTACTAACGAATTAACTTGACTACGAAAAATCAAGACTTACAACAATAACAAGCCAAATTAGGTATGTTTGAAGAAAATATTAAGCAATCAGTGAAATAGTGAAGATCACTTATAAAAGTGTTAAACGAATATCTGTCAAATATATGTTTTCATATTGGTTATGATTAACGAAAATGACGATTATTTTTCATATGACGTGACTTTTATGTTAATCATAATGTTAATCATATGCAAACATTTGACAGATATTCGTTCAACAGTTTTATAAGTGATCTCCACTTTGCATACGCAGTACTGGTTGCGATATTATTAGGTATTAAAATTATATTGTTGTTTTGTTATTACCTGCTACACTACCTAAGTTTATATTTGATCACTATTATTGCTAAATGTTGAAGACAGTCGTGAAGAATATTTCGTGCGAATTACAGATATTTGACTTCGTTCTAGGTATCCTGTAAATGCTGGTTCTCTTGTACTTACTTGACCATGGATTGTCGTAAAAAGCTATTTAGTGTAACCGTAAAGGTCTTCTGGAATCTACGAAATTATAACGAACAGCCGCAGATTTACCTAAAAAATGATATCCTAATTTGGCTTTTATAATGATGCAACAAAGAGCCGGCGACAACGCACATTCAAATACGTTCTTATAATCAAAGCCATGTCCAAAGTTCAGGTAAACATCAATATTTTCATTTGTATTCTTAGTTTCCGTGATAATTGTTTTGTAGTCTAAAATTTAACCTAACAGAAAATATCTCTCGACAGAGCTTAGTGAGGTCAAGTTATACAGGATTTTTGGGAAAACATCGTGATGAATCAACTGGGCCCTAATTAAACCACTGCCAAGATACAGCAGTGGTTTAATTAATAATATTTTTGATAAAAGTTTAATCTTTCAGCTTCCACGAGTTGATACATGTATGTAAAAACCATTGCTAAACGAAGATTGGATCTTCACCAGCAAGCTGACATAGCAAGAGAACTAATGAGTTTTTGTTATAACTCAACGAAACGAGAAAACGTTCACCTGAAGGTAAGTGCAACGTCTGTTCATAACAAATGCTGTGTCACGCAGAACATTTCTGTGTGACACCACACTGCGCCCGTCACCCTGAGACATCAGTTCTTAAGTCTCATATGCCCAGTGATTACGCTAGCTCTCAGTGCCCTTCAAACCGAAACACAGTAATATTTGCACACTACTGCTTCACGGCAGAATAACTGGCCCTGGGGTCGCACCTACCTAGACCGATACCTGCATAGGAGCAAGCGAATGAAACTTTGGTATCTTAAATAAATAACTCTTATCCTTTTCTGCTAATAACAAAATTTACGAATAAAGATTGTCTTAAATTTATTTAAAAACCATTACATTATAACTAGGCGAACATAAAAATGTAAATTCTGTTAGTGACGATAATCAATAAGACTGTCATTTCCAACTGTACATAAAATCTGACAAATAAACGTTTCGAAACACGCTTGAAGACATATCTCCCGAACTATGCGCGTAGTGGAACCGACTTATGGCAAGCGACTGTTTTTCCAACAATTCCTTATTCAATTTCTAATTATCGGTACCTACTATTCCAAAACTTAAAAAAACAAGCAATTTTTTATTTCCTAGTCAAAAAAAGTTAAAAGTAAGAACTACTGTTTTGTCACAAATTAGGTAATTAAACTTTAAAGCACTTACCACGACCGTGTGGCCTAATGGTCAGTTTAACTGCCTACTGCGCCTCGGGACGAGTAATTGTCTGAGTGTTTGGGCATAAACTTGTGGCAATAATATCACCAGCGCAGTTGACAGCTTCCGACAGTATTGAGAAGTAATCGAGTGGTCCAAAAACGGACATCATTATCATATCACTTTTGTACATAATTATTTATTGTATACAATAAATAGACGTGACTTCATTGCGTTATACATCTTTTTGAATAAAATGCCATGGGGCAATACAGGCTCTAAGATACGATAACACGCCATGAACGTAGTAAGGCTTTCACTTTTTCTAATGTTCTTTACTAAAATGAACAAACAGTCATGATGGATATCACCGCAAATTATTTTATAGCAAGCATAGCAACACGTGGTAGCGGCCTAAGAGAATCTACCACCCCATCACATCCCGTGGGTGTCGTAAAAGTCGACAGAGGGAAATAAAAACTAGGAGATGGGCAGCAGCATCTTCCTAGAACATCTAAATAAATAAACTGCGGTTGCCAACCCGTCCGCCAAGCGTGGCAACTATGGCAAAATCCCTCCAATATGAGAGCTACAAACTTGTAGCTATCTATGGGGGAGGCCTATGTTCAGCAGTGGACTTGTGATAGGCTGTAACGACGACGACGATGACGACGACGATAGCAACACTAAAGATGAAAAATACTTAGGAGAAATATGATCTATGAACCAACTAATTTCATGATGATAAGTATCTACACTTATATAATTTTTGCCATATTTTCATTACGGACAATTAAGGCTCAACGAAAACCTAAGTAAATCTGAACCTAAAAATCGAGACTACGCCAACAAGCCGTGACGAATCGCATTTGATCATCGGTCAATAAATTCTATTCTGCGGGCGTCGTGAGAACATTCACGTCAGCAAACGTTACGCCATCGGTGTTGGTAGCGTGCCTGATAACAGAATGTGGGTTAGTAACACTTTATTAGTAGTTAACAACTCGACGTTTAAGTACCGAATGGCAATAGGCTTACACTTTGTCGATTGGTGCATTCGAAAGCAATGACAAGCGAGAAAGATTTGAATCAGATCGATCGATGCCAACAACGTACTTGACATTCCTTTGAAGAAGGCAAAGTTTATGAAGGCTGAAAGCTTCTTAGATAGATATGGTGTTGGAAGAGAATGAAACAAAATCAATGGATAAATAATGTAAACTAAAAGGAATGCAAATGATTTGTATTCAGCGAAAACGAAGGTGATCAAAGAGAATTCACGAAAGAGAAAAGATTGAAGACGGTAACACAGACTAGAGCGTAGCCGTTAAATGAAATTTAAATAAATGCCGCATTTATTTTATTACATATATTCCGGGCTTACAAATGACATAACAACTAAATGAAAAAGTGTGGATGGCTAAAGTGTACAAACAATCTTCTCTAAATCAATTTTACAACCTAATTTCAATGATCAAATTCAATGTTTATGACATTCTCCCAAATATTAGCCGCCATTTTGAAATTCGTACGCAGTTACCTCAATGATCGAATGTCTTAAAGAAAGAACAATCTTCAATCGTATCAAGCACGAAGTAAAATGAATGTAATGTAGCACTGCTGACACCTTTTCATTCGATTTAGTTCGTTTAAAGTGCTGATGGGAAACCCGATACGATATGGAAATAGCAAAATTCGATACGCGGTATAACGCAACGGTTTTTTTCAAACGACTAGATTAATTATCTTCAACGACAACTCGTTACTTTCGTAAAGAAACGATTTCAAATACTGAGCTACTTGATAAAATAAAATTATAACTTTGAATTCTTGCCAGTAGTAGTTACCACTGTTGGCATGTAGTTAAAACTGGGGTCAATAAATACAGATTGCAAATGCAAAGCTCAACAGAAATTGATCAGTAATCAACAATTTGTTAAATGTATTAAAAACATTGTCAAACACAAGATTTTCTCCTGTAGTTTAAACATAAAATGTACACTAACACCCAAAACCGGCACAACTATCTATAAGTCAGATTAGTATTTGTTCTGTTCAAAAATCCAGCGACCATTCAAAAATACACTGACCAGCTGATTAATTTAAGTTTTAGCTAATCGTAGGATAGGCTTCCAAATATACGAAAAATAATTTAATGCGATATAGAAATTACGAATGTAATGCAACAATGGCCTGTCGTATCGAAGCCCAACCTCGATTTGGACTCCGTGTTCCACTTACGCCAATCTTAATAATTCCGTGCAATTGTAGTTTTAGATAGCCTTAAATCTAAAAGCAACAAAAGAAGGAGACCAGTAGAGGTCAGAAAACTTTATAGAAAATTAAAAAAAGTGGTAACGATAAATTAGTGAAAACTAATAAACAGTTTCATGCTATTAAAAAACACAATTAATAAAAAGTAGTTGAGACCTGCGTATGCTTCATTATATGTTCATCGTCATCATCATTTCAGCCTGTGTTAGTCCACGATTGAACATAGACGACCCCTATGGATTTCCACAAAACACGGTTCTGAGCCACTTGCATCCACCGAGTTTTCGCAAAACCGTGCAGGTCATCGCTCCATCTGGTAGAGTGGCGTCCTACACTGCGTTTGTCGGTACGAGGTTGCCACACGAGAACCTTTCTTTCCCAACGGTTATCGATTCTACGAGCTATATGGCTGGCCTATTATTATATATTGTTAGTTTCTTAAATACTGTGATACCACTTTTTTCTTCCGTTTTAAGCCTTTATAATATACAAATTCATGATTCACATAATAGAAAAGTTTGTAAATTTTTAAGTCATCATCATCAACATTTTGTAGCTTACAATTTGAAAGGATTTAGCTATAGTCGCCACGCTTAGCAGGTGGGTTGGCAACCGCAGTTTATTTATTCAGATGTGCCAGGAAAATGCCGCTGCCCATCACCTGGGTTTTACGAGTATTATCCCTCTGTCGAATTTTACGACACCCACGGGATGAGATTGGGTGGTAGATTCTTTTAAGCCGCTAACACACGGTATCGAATAAATAATGAAATAAATTTTCCTGTTCTATATTCGACGAGATACTAACAAACGTGTAATATGTGGTTAGGTTAGTGAGGTTTAAAAAGGTAATATGGTGATGTAATGTTAAGGAAATAGAAGAAAGTTTGCATTTATGTGGTTCCATCTATACACGTGCGTTGCATTCTTGTCGATATTATAAATTATGATGACAGGCCAGATAACTGGCAAATAGATAAGCACTGGAGGCAGATAAGGCACTACAATTAAAAATGATTAGTGTAGCAACGACAACTTTACAATATATCATATAATCGTATGATATAAATATACATAATTTAACCGGCTTTATAATAAATATTATAAAGGGCTATTAATAGTGTTTAGGAATACATAACACGAGGATTCGTACACACTTTTATTTGGTATAAGAACCAGGCGTAACTACCCGAAAATCCATTGTAGTGTAGATCAAAAATAAGTTTAATCTGCTAAAATATTCATTTACATTTGTGCACTGAATTAGTTCTGTCGATGTGTTGGTATTTAGAGACAGTTCCAGGTGGCAGAGTCATTCGCTTGTACACACTGCAGCGGGGAGGGCGGAAGGCGCTAACGAATACTAAAAAGCTCATATTACACACAGTTTTCAATTATACATGCCGATCTCAGAAAATAACTGATGTTTAATAGAAGAGAACTAGAAGATACAATTAATAAATATAAAATAAATTTTATCAAGTTAAATATAACTATCTATTGTACACACTATTGCGGAGAGGGCGGGAGGTGTCTCTTCAATATTTACAAATGATGTTTAATATGTCTCTAATTAGAAAATACAGTAAAAAAAATTAAATTGATCGATTTTATCATGTTAAATGTATATTTATAATTATCTATTACCAGACCTTTCGTGCGCTTTTCAGCACCCATAGTCACGGGGCGACTGAGGTGTTAGACAACCTGATGTCATAATTCATCCGTCCTTTGTATTAAATGTATAATATTCGCGTAAAGATAAGAAATCATTACAGAATATACAAATTTAAAATAAGTAAGTCGAATATCAATTCGCGACTCAGCTTAGTAAAAATAGTTAGCAGTCCGTGACTAATCGACTGCCTTACGTAAAGGCCAACAACTGGTTTAATTAAAAACTTAATGTTAATAATAAACGCTACGTTATGAATTAACGAGTGACTGTTCCACAAGGATAACTTCCGTGCTGCCATATCGTCGTCAGTCTCATATCAATAACGCTTGAACTCACTGAACGAGTTGAGTGCACTAGACTGTGACTATCTTCTTTAGTACATCCCTATACTTATTGCGTTATTATTAAAACGAGCTTTAAAAAAAAATATTAACATTTTCTTGCTTGCCGTCTGGTACCGGCGTAAGAAAATTGGTACCCCATCTAGTCCCTTAAAGTCGTACGAGTCAACTTAAGGCAGAATAACTACCTTTAAAATTGCACGTTTGTGAGTGGTTCCTGTATCCATAGACACTTTTATCCTCGATAGAACACAATGTTAGTGCGTTACTCAGAACGTTACTTCTTAAAAAGTAAAGTAAAGTTTCAGCCTATAAATGTCCCACTGCTGAGCACAGGCCTCCTCTCATTTCTGAGAGGGTTTTGGAGCTAGGAAGAATCCGCCACGCTGCTCCAATGCGGGTTGGCGGACTGCACATGTCGTCGAAATATTTTTTATTTCTCAGACATAACCTGCATGTCCTCACTATGTTTTCCTTCACCACCGAGCACGTGGTAAATCAGCACTTAAAATTGCAATTAACAATTTTAGTGGTGCCGGCACCGGGAATCGAACCCAGGTCACTCGCGTACTATGAAATTTAAAGCGAGCGTCTAGCCCCTGAGCTACCACCGCTCTCGTTACTTCTTATTTTACTAAAAATTATGACCTTTCTTTAAATACATTGAAAAACATATTGTTCCACCCTGATAATGGCGCAAAAAACCACGGCATGAAAAATAATGGAGTTTGATATGATGCTTATCTTCATAATCATCATTTCAGCCTATCACTAGTACACTGCTCAACATAGGGCTCCCCCATAGATAGCAACTTAAGTTTGTAGCTCTCATTTTGGGAGGATTTTGCCATAGTTGCCATGCTTGGCAGGCAGGTTGGCAACCGTTGTTTATTTATTAAGATGTTCCAGGATGATGCTGCTGCCCATCTACTGGTTTGCATTTTTCCTCTGTCGACTTTTACGACTCCCACGGGATGAGACGGGGTGGTAGATTATCTTTAGCTGCCACCACACGGTAATATGTGTGATGTATGTTACCTCTTCAAAAATCCTCATATATAAGTTGATCTATCGCCTATTAATAAGTTGCATCAGAAAGCAGAGCTTACTCCTCCAATTAGCATCACCAGTACCATACCAACACACAAGCCATTACATTGTGAACACTGTCTTATTACGACGGTTTCTAAACGCAGTTAAAACTGTCGGTGATTCAACGTAACAGCCTGGGGCACCGTACGGTACATCATTGTAATAACGCTATACACACGTACACGTATGACGACGTAAACGTTCAAGCGTGAATACTCGGCGTCAAAAAAATCGCACATCCGAAAAAAATAATTTAAATACTATTTTAACACAACAGGCCAATGGCAATGTTGTGGTTTGAGGGTATCATTCGAAAGGTAAGGTCATTAGCTTTCAGGAATTTTTTTTGAAAAATTGAATTTTACTTTTATAACGAGACGAAAGAGAAATTAAAGAAAAAGACAGGGTATGTACAAATTTGCAAATTAATAATTTAAAAAAAAACTTAATAAATACAAAAAAAGTTCTTAAAACCTAGTGTTACCCCCCCTTGCCTTGATAACGGCTTCCATGCGATCTTTCATGGACCTTACAAGGATCGCAACGGCCTCTTGGGGTATTTGTTCCCACTCTTCAAGTACCGCATCTTGGAGCTCTTGAAGAGTGGCTGGAGCTGGATCTCGAGCTCGCACGCGCCGTTTTAGGTCATCCCAGAGATGTTCTATTGGGTTAAGGTCTGGACTTCGTGCTGGCCAATGCATAACAGGGATATCGACCTCCTGTAAATAATCCCGTACAATAGCCGCGGTGTGGCAACGAGCATTATCACGCATTAACATTAATCCATCACCGACATAACCAGCATACGGGACCACATGTTCCTCCAGGATTTCAGTAATGTACCGACCAGCATTTAATGACCCTTGCCCACGGCCACCCCGTGTCCGGGAAACGCACACAAGTTCCGTTTTCCCGTCGACGGAAATGCCGCCCCAAAACATACACGAGCCACCCCCGTATTCGACGGACTCTTCGAAGCAGTGTTGTGTGAACCTTTCCCCCTGTCTTCTGTAGACCCTTCTACGTCTGTCATTGCAGAAGAGACAGACCCTCGTCTCATCAGAGAAGAGTACGGTCCGCCACTGTTCTAGAGTCCACACGCAATGATTGGGAGCAAACTCTAGGCGATTTCTGCGATGCTGTGCAGTAAGTTTTGGACCTTTAGCAGGTCTATGGGCGGTTAAACTCTTTTCGTGTAACCTTCTTCTTATCGAAGAAGCACTCACAGATGTTCTCCGAGTTGATCGAAGCTGTTGTTGCAACTCAACAGCATTTGTAAAACGGTTTCGTAAAGATGTCGTAACGATAAAACGGTCATCTCTTTCTGATGTGCACCGTTTTCTTCCAGATCCCGGTTTTCTAACATAACCACCAGTCTGCTGAAAACGTTGAAACACCCGTCGAACTGAAAAACGGGACAGGTTCAACTGTCGACCAACGTCACACTGCCGCATCCCCGACTACAATAGAGCAATCACTTGAGCGGCTTCCTCAGAGCTGGTGTCCATCTTTACTTGTTCTTACTTGGGTTACTTGTTCACGTGTGTTCACTGCAAAGTCTAAATTACGACTGGACCAAATTTCATCCAGATCGACCCTTTTATACTCTTTTTAGGTGGTGTAACTAGCGTCCTTACTAACGAGCATTTGACAGTGTTTATTTTTGACGCTCTATAATGATAAATGTTTCAATGATTTCATGATTTTTTTATTAATAATGTAAAACTATTCAAATACCTATTTCAAACATACCAATATTTATATAAATATAATTCGTTTCTAGCCATTACAGCCATTTTTCGCGCAAACTCAGAGAGGTGCGATTTTTGTGACGCTGAGTGTATAACGACAGCGGAAAACTTTATGCGAAATTACTTTAAACTCAGAATTAAAAAAGGATAATCTCGTGGCCGAACGGTTAACGTACGTACAAAGTCGTAGAAAGGTCGCATTTGTAAAACTCACAAAATTACACACCTACACTTATGCGAATTTATGAGTTTCATGGACCCCACCCTCAGAACTTGACTAAAAATGTATTGGACCAACCTCGAGTAGAACCAATATAACAAAAAAAATCATTGAAATCGTACCACAATTGGCTAAGATATCACATAACATATACACGAAAAAACTATTCAGTTCAATTGGAAACTTTTTCCTTTTTTGAAGAAGGTTAATAATAAATAATGCGTAGGTGAACAAATGCAATACTCGCAGGAACAAATACATTTCACCATAGTACCTGCCGGACAAAAAATCCTAATCGATCCACAAAGCAAAGGCAGCGGGGTAGCTTAGGGGTCAGGCAATTGCCTTAAATTTCATAGTCCGCGAATGTGTTGCAAATTTAAGTGATAATTTACCAATAGCTTGGCAGTGCAGCAAAACATAGTGAGAAAGCTTGCATGCCTGAGTAATGAAAATATTCGATGAATTTGCTCAGACATTTAGGCTTTGAGCTGTTACGTTATTTACGCTATAAAGCAGTAGTAATAGATTTTTAATCTGTAACATTAGTAAATGGAAACATTAACGATTGACATAACCGTTATGAATTGCTTTAATGGATGAATTGTCTTATAAGCATAGACCTGTAGTCATCAACGCTAATTTTATAAAATATTGTTTCTTGAAATTTCTTATCAACACAAAATAAATAATGTTAATGACGTGTAACGCAAGCTCAGTTATACGAGTACCAGTAACGTGTAAGCCACTTAACGGCGCTCACAAGAAAATAATTACGAGTAAGTAAGGTGCGATGACCGAAATAATTCGTGTTGCTAATTTCACTCTCTAGAACGCGAAAAATAGAACGCATCACCATCGAATAGATAGAACCGGTTGAACGATTTATCGCCTCAAATAATCAATAAAGCATTTTTAATTTTTATTCTGATATTTATCATGCGCCAACACCTTTAGTTATGCTTTTAAGTATAGAAAGTACGTCGAAATTGCTATTAATCTTGTAAACTCAATTTATTTTTAAAACGTTTCTTTTTTTTCCAACGATTTGCAAAACATTTCTACCATTGAAACAATAATACAAATCAGATAAATACATTAATATTAGTAATGTGTTACAATGAAAATGAAAGTTCTATTCAAAAAACCCTTCCAATCGCCGCCGAGACGATGCCGTTGCGTCGTTGAATAGGCATCGAAAGTAAGGTTCGGGCATTCGTACTGATTGCATCGTCGCAGCCCGCCGAGTTCCTTTTTATATAATAGAGCTTACTTGTAACACACACTAATAGCCTCTAACGCCTACACACTAAAACTGTGAATGGCTTGGAAATATTTTAGCAGGTGAAGTTCGTTGTCTTCGGAACACAATGGAGCATCACAACGTACAATATAGGCGACCGCGACGGTCACACGCTGTGAACAATGTCCTTGCTAATATTATTTAAGCCAGGCTCACTTTCGCTGTTGAAAAATTAATCCGGTGTTGGCAGGTCAGAGATTACAGTTGTTAATGTATTCGTGCAGAAATTGCGAATGATAACAATGATTATATAAGATTAACATTTATAGACTTAAATATTTGTGTAATCTATATATAGTTATTCCGGTTCTGGGTGCCAGAGTGGGGGTAGAAAAAAATTAATCATAGTATAACGTATCGTTTATATTGTATTCAAAATAAAATTATTTAAGAAAAGCGTTTCATCAGAAAAGAGACCCAGCAACAAATAACTTACTAATATTACATCATTAATAGTTCTGTCTTCTAAATAGGTCTGTTCAGTTAGTTTAATAGTTCTGATAGGTAAGTCAGGAATTAAAATACAATACAAAGAAAAACACTTGTGCACAATAGATGTAACTAATTTGATACGTAATGGAACGACAGATCACACAGTTAATGTACCCATAATGTACATATGCAAATTACACGTGAAAAGATGCGGTTCTACTGGTGGTAGGATTCCTATGCCTACCACCGAAGTGATAGTTTTTCTGCCCTAAAGCAGTAGTGTGCGAACATTAAAATGTTTCAGTTTCAAGATAAATTGGCAGCTAATGTAATTACTGGGCATATGAGACTTACACTGATGTCGGAGGCTGACGACCGCAGTGTGATGCCACAGAGAAAAGTTCTTGGTGACACAGCATTTGTTATGAGTTAACGGTTTGCTCGTCCTTGCCACTTTCTCCCATAAAAAAGTCGTTATTTAGAGAGAACTTTCCCACAGAAAGACTCGCAAAGTTTTTTAAGGAAAATACATCAGAAAAAGTATAAATAAAACAATTGAAAATCACTTTCAGACACTTCTATTTTATTTGTGTACAGTAAGTAGATGTGTAATGTTTTATAATACTATCCAAAATATTAATAATACTTAGAACTTGGAATGTGGTACAGTCACCTAAAGTTGGTTAGCTCGATTGACGCAGTGGCTGAGCGATTAGTTTTTTCGTTACGAGTGCCTAAAGATAGTTCTTCCTGGTCTGGGTGTCTTTGCATGTCACAGATAATTGATACATATAAAATGTAAATTCTAGTGTGAAGTTCCGTTTAAAAAAATAAAAACTCCAAAAGTTAACACTTACGTGCGGTGTGACTTAACCAGTTACAAATCTACAACAGAATGTCTGGCATTATTTTCCATGGATATATTTTATTTACTCTAAAATAAATACTTTACAGAAAGCGACACTGAGAAAGCAAGCAATTATGCCGCAGCAAGAAAATTTTCTTCCCTAGTGAAAGCAGCAGAATTTAATACTTTCCCGGACATCTTCGCAAGGTGCGAGGTGTAAATACAAATACTATACATAGTAATGAGATAAAATATTATAATACATTTTCTATGTCCATTAAGAGGAAGACGTAATGTTTCTGACATTTTTTTTTTATTATCTGCTTTAAAGCGAGATTATACTATCATTTTTGATATTTTTGATGCATTTGACGACCGCGTGGCCTAGTGGTCAGAGTACCTGACTTCTAGGCCGCGGGTCCTGGGTTCGAATCCCAGCCGGAGCCAACATTTGTGCTAAAACATAAATTGTTGGTTTTCGAGTCTGGTTGTGTTGTGATTGTCCCCGTGTTTCTGACACTGCATCCTAGCCTACCTCCGATCTTATCGCATCAGCGTTACATTGGGCGCGGGTAGGTTAGGACGAGTGAGTGCCTCTGTGTTTGCGCATACACTTGTGGCACTATAATATCTCCTGCGCAGTTAATGGCTCTCGACAGTAGACGGAAGTTGTCGCCGTGGTCGAAATCGGCTAGGAGAACATTATACTATCATTTACCTTTAGTACAAGTAAAGTAGATTTTTTATTATTATACATTATGTGTGTTTTATTTAGATTACATTTAATATGGCGAACATTAGTCGTGATTATCGTTTTTATTAAAATAAAAAAAACTTATTATCTCACGATATTAAAAAATAAGGTAGGAAGCGACTTGTCATTCACCAATGCAATGGCATTCAGAACGTTGAATTGCTGAGTTCTATTTTGCACTGCACTGCGTGCGTCACTCTGAGATGTATGTTAGAAATTAAATCTCATATGCTTCGTAATTTCCGGAAACTAACCGGAACACAGTAATGCTAGCAGACTACTTGCTTAGTAGTAGAATGTTTTTGGTGGTATCAAACTAGGTAACATCCTGCACAAAATGCCAATCATCAGTAAAAATTCTTTTGTTATTGTACAACTTAAATATTCACGACCATTTATATTCACAGCATACTTTCCAAACATAATCTTTTGAAGTGTGATTAGTTTTATCAAACGTTAACATTGATAATGTTTTAACAAGCATCTTTCCATGCTGTAAATATAATTTGATTGAATTGAATCATTTTCGGCTCGATTGGAGCAGTGGCTAAGCCCTTGGCTTCTGCGCCGCGGGCCGCGGGTTCGATTCCCGCACGGGACAAATATTTGTATGGCCTACAGATAGTGGTTCCGGGTCTGGGTGGTTTGTGCATGTGGAATTTATGTCTGTAAAACGTACCCAACGACACAGAAGAAATCCTACTGTGGAGCATCGTTTTTATAAAAAAAAAAGTTTTTAATATTTTTCAATTAAACGCAATGCAATTAGCGTTTAATTGAAAAATATTAAAAAAATAAGTAATAACAATACACAGTTATCGATTTACCTTGAATCGAAGGTCACGTACACAGAAGAGAAACAAACGAGACAAAGTAAACTATGATGATGTTTGATGGCCAATGCTTACCTGCAAGGAAACATACACATTAGTTTTATTTCTGGCACACTCAAATAACAATTATGATTATTCCTAAATAAAATAATAACAGTTATGAAGGTAGGTATCTTTGTACATAACATAGAATTCGTGGCGATACAAAGGAATATGAAAATCTAAAACAATATCAGGATTAAATGAAAAGTAAATTCTTCAAGTTAAAGACTTTCTTTTCCCTTGAAATAGATTTTTTGTAACTACAACGTTGCAGTAACTACATTACGCGCAGTATTTATTATTAAATAATTTATTTAACTTTAACGACGCGGTCTAGTCATGGTCATTAACGAGCATAATTTAAATGTGGTACTATCGTTTTTCAGATAATATTTCTCAAGTAATGTTAAGAAAGAAAAGAAAAGTTATGTCGCAATAGCGGCGCTTGAAACAGACAAGTTTGTGCGAACTCAAGGAACTTAAAAATCCGCATTCAACAATAAAATTTATATTGCCTTTCTAAAGATATAGAAATGAATTTGCAACTCCACTAGCAGTTACCATCAACCCGTAAACAGTCTACAGCGAGACCTAAGCCATTTGCGAGATTCGCTATGCTTAACATGCGAATTGGCGATCGCATTACCATGCGCTTTGAACCATAAACACTGCGCCTGCCACAGTCCGAGTATTTTAAGTCTAACATAATTTTTAATGATGATGACCGCGTAGTTTGGAGGTCCGAGTATCGGACTTCGGCACCGTTGGTCCTGGATTCGAATCCCAGCTGCAGCCAACATTTGTATAAATAAACGAATTGTTGGTTGCGGCTGACTGCGTTTTCATTATTGCAATTTCTCTGACGCTGCATTCTAGCCTACCTCCAATCTTCTCACATAAGCGTTACATAAGGTTGAGTCAAGTATGTGCCTTTGTTTACGCGTATATTTGTGGAACTATAATATCTCCTGCACAGTTAATAATTTCCGACAGTATTCGGAAGTTGTTTTCGTGGTCATATCATACGATTTGACGACCGTGTGGCCTAGTGGTCAGAGTACCTGACTTCTACGCCGTGGGTCTGGGTTCGAATCCCAGCCGGAGTCAACATTTGTGCAATAACACAAACTGTTGGTTTTTCGGATCTGGTTGTAATGTGCATGTGAACAGTCTGTAAAACGCGCCCGCGATACAGGATACATCTTAGTATGGGGGATTTTTGAAAGGTAGGTTCTTAAAAGAAGAAGAAAAATAAATATGATATTAGCATTGTTAAATATTAGTACAAATAGACAGTTCTACAGTTATTAACACTATATGACAGTTTTGACAAGGTAAACATTCCCGAAGGTTAAAGCCATAAAAGAACGAATCCCGCTAAGAGTTGACCCTCAATCTCTGTGCCAGGTGACCGACACCATATGGCTCTATGACACACGTCTCAAAGCAGCAACTGACACTTTGTGCGCAAAAATTTCAGAGCCCGTATTTTTTTTAATTCAGCTCAACAACCAAAGCTACTTTCATTTATATGTCACAAGGGATTATTGCTTGTCTTATTGTTACACGAGCTATAATCCTTACTTTATCTATCGCGATTTCAAATCTATCATCGCACATAACTCTTGTAATTTTAACTATATCTTATAACCGTGTAGCTGACGACCGCGTGGCCTAGTGATCAGAGTACCTTACTTCTACACCACGGGTCCTTAGTTCGATTCCTAGCTAGAGCCAGCATTTGAGCAAAAACAAATTGTTGTTTTAATTGTATTGTGCATATGAAATGTATGTCTGTAAAACGCACCTACGATACAGGAGAAGATCTAGCTTGGGGCAAGGCAAAATTTACAGACAAACTAAAACAATAAAATTTACGAAACTCTTTTGTTCAATAACTTTTTCGTTTTATTACGTTATAAGAAACTATTGATAATAACGTCTAGTAGGGGTCAGTCACCCCGTGACCATGGATGCTGCAAAACGCTCGAAACGTCGGGAATACATAACAAATTTAACGCGATAAAATCTGTAAATCTTGTTTTAGCAATTTGATAACGAAACACATTTTAGTAATGTGGTTCTTGATTACTTTAGAAAACGCTAAAACCTCCCCTATTTAAACAGAAATAAAAATATAACACCTACTTTACAAGTCTATTTTATGTGCTCAATAGAACATTACTAAGGAAGAATCCCTAGTAGTCTCTAAGATTTACCTGGTAGTGAAATTATTGGATTGATCCTTAGTTTCCTAAAATTCACTGGTGGTAGGATTCCTATGCAGGAATCCGTCTAAGTAGGTACCACCCCAGGGCCAGTAGTGTGCCAATATTGCTGTGTTTCGGTTTGAAGGGCATTGTGAGCTAGCGTAATCACTGGGCATATGAGACTTAAGAACTCATGTCTCAGGTGGTGTCACATATGTCACACAGTGTGGTGTCACACAAATTTCTGTGTGACACGTCATTTGTTATGGGCACACATTGCACTTACCATTAGGTGCACGTTTTGCTCGTTTCATCACTTTATCCTATAAAAAAAACCTATTACAGATTAGGCTATACACCTTTATTCTTTATCGAAGATACGGTCATTGTGATCACTTACCATCAGGTGGCAGTTTGTTTCAGCCTAACTACGTACGTACTAAAAAGTAGTTTACCTCACCAATCGTTTTAACACAATCGCTTCTGACACAATAAGCAGAGTGACGACACTGGGTGTCGTAAAAGTTGACAGAAGGGAAATTAAAACCAGGAGATGGGCAGCACAATCTTCCTGGAACATCTGAATAAATAAAATGCGGTTGCCAACCCGCCTGCCAAGCGTGGCAACTATGGTAAAATCCCTCCAATATGAGAGCCCAAACTTTTGTGGCTATCTATGGGGGAGGCCTATGTTCAGCAGTGGACTTGTGATAGACAGAAACGACGAACGCCGACGATGTTAAGATGATGAAAAATGTACACCGTTCAGCCATGTGTTCAAATTATAAAAACATTGAGCAAGATTTGGGTCACGGCTAACGACGTGTAGGAGTGACATCAAGACAAACGGAGGATTAGATTTCTTATTCGAGCCTACAAATGTATTAGTAACAAGTAGCTCGGCTTTATATACAATTTGCATTCGCTCTAAAATTATTAGAACATCTGTAAGTATTTCTTTTAAAGAAGTGGTTTATAAGAATTCATAAGTGTCATAACAATGAGTACCTGAATTCCAACACACGTATGACAATATGAAGAAGGATAGCGATTCAGCAGTTATAAATATATTATTATGACTCTGACTATATACTTTACTTTATGAATACATCCTCCAATAGTGTGCTGGCCTCTTTATTCTTCAAGAAGCAGATCTTTTAGAAGAGTTACAATTTCTATGTAGTAGACGACGCCTGACAAAATCCATAAATGTTTCCTCAAATGCTTAAAATCTGCCCAGACAATGATAATTTAGGATATCTAGGTCAAACTTTTGAGATATATTATTATTTACATAATAATAACATTTATTCCCGGCCTTTCGGATTTGATTCCTAGTTTTAGTATTAAGAATAGTTTTAGTATGTTAAATAATATCTATTCAGACAATGTGAAAACACTTATTTGTTTTATTCTAAAACCACATATAATTTTATTGTTTATAATTAAAACGATGGGAGTATGCAGTCAGTGCAAGTATTGAATGGAGACCGAACGCATTGCGGTTTCTACCGCCGCGGTAAAAAAAAAATGCTGGTCATTCAGGCGCGAACGCGACGCCAAGTTGACTCCGTGTATGGGCAAACCGGGGTCAAGAAGTAGTCGTAGTTGGGTGTTTTTGTTCGGTCTTCTGTAAGTACCTGCTCCTTCTTTTGATAAGGTAAGTACATACTGAGACGAATTAAAAAGTGAGTTTTAAGTTATATAAGTAAAATTCACTAATTAAAGTTCTTATTCAAAAAAACATTTTCAGTCTTTAATGACCTACGAGACATTATCGGGTAAAATGATTTACCACCGCCATGACACAGCAAATATAAATATATTTATAATTTGTTACATATCTTTAATTACTAGAAATAAAACCGATTTGTCTTATGTATCTCGAACGGATATTCCTTAATAATTTAAGGTACTTCTAAAATAATTTTCCGCAGATTATACACAGTAATTTGAGAGAGTTTAAAGTGAAAGAGTCTAATTATATAAATATGCAGCTAGTTGACCGCGCCGCTCGCTCATGGGTAGCTGTCTGTCGCAGAGTCTTCATCGTTTGGTATTACCTCTTTGTGAGGAGAGGACAGGTGTCGTTGTCTCGATTTTGGTGGTCGAAGACTTCGGAGGTCGTAGGCGGTAGTTTGTCCTAGTGGTCGTTTAGTAATGGTGGAGGGCATCGGTGGCGGTTCCCGGTTACGATATTAGTTTTTATACGGATCTTAGCAAATAAACATCTTTTCTCTCTTTAAAAATACAGTAATATGGAAACACTAGTTCTAAATTGTATGAAATGAGAGGAGATACAACTTATAATTTATACTACGAGTATTTTAGGAATACGAAGTCCAGTCGAAATATTTTTTTTTATTGTAAGACTAACAAAAGTAACAAAAAGGTAATCTTTTTTCAATTGATTGATTACAAACGTATCTAATTTTATGTTATGTATTTTCTTTAATAAAATAACAGTCACCAGGAGCCATTCTCTCGTTTCCCGTACCATTTCCCAAGCTTTCCTTTATGAACTAGTTCGATGATTTATTATACGGATCGGAACGTGGAGGCAAGTTATTAATCGACTTTACGAAAACAATATTCGCTTACTTATGACTATGCACATCTATTCGATGTCGTCCAAGCCATTATATTCTTATTATTTCTTTGTTAAATAAACAAAACGAAACCATTGAACTCTGCACTAAAAAGCGTGCAATCACGCAATGCAACTATTATTCAGATGGTAGGATTCCTATTTAGGAATCCGTCTAGGTAGATACCACCCCACGGCCAGATATTATACCGAGAAGCAGTACTGTGCAAACAATACTGTGTTTCTGTCGGAAGGCCACTGAGAACTAGAGTAATTACTAGGCATATGAGTGTCCACTCAGAAACGTTTGGGTGTCACAGCATTTGTTATGCAGACGTTGCACTTACCATCAGGTGAATGTTTTGCTTATCTTTCCAGTTTCTCCTATAAAAAAAAACAATCTATTTATCTATTGCAACAAAACCTCAAACAGAAAAAACATCGTATCCGAGATCTGTCCAGAAATATGTTAGACTAGCTGTGACCTCGCGGTTTCACATAAAAGAAGCGCCGTACGGCATTGTACCTCGCTGACCTGGAGATCTATTTTGTATTTCTGGTAGGTTTCGTGGTCGGTTTGAACCCAATAAACAATGAATGAGCTTCATACGCCAAAATAAAACCGATCACGAAATCAACCAGAGTTACACAGTAGGCCCTCTGGAAATTCATAGTTCGACCCTCCTCCGTCAGTTCTAAGTGTGCGGTTCGTGCTATCAAATGCAATATTATTTTAATTCGGATTAGTATTTCCTGAGATTAGTGCGTTCAAACATACAAACTCTCCAGCAGTTTATTAAAACTAATGAATTTAAAAAGCCGTTAACCTAATCAAAATGCGTTAGTCCCAACTTGAGCACTCAATCGGACAAATAAAACACCAAACACGACAATGAATTCCAGTTAGCGTACAGAAACTATTAGAATTTCCCACCAGCCAAAACTGAATTAGCGCCATTAATGGTTACCTTACCATATTCAACTTTAAGCACAATGTCTATTAATTGAACGTTTAACACGTTTTATAGTTTAACCGGTATTGATACCAGTTTCTAACGGGACGTTAAACGTGTGACAACATAGCTTTTATAATTTACTAGCTATGCCCCGCGGTTTCAACCGCGTATAATAAGCCAACCACATGATTGCGCCATACGGCATACTACGTTACGTAAGCAATAACAATTCGTCCCTACTCGGTAATATTCGGTTCTCAGCGTTCGTAAGGCCATAGCATTAAGTTTTATAGCCTAGAATCTTCCTCAAGGAACGGGCTATCTAATGAAAAAAATATTTTTTTGAAAATTGATATAGTATTTTCTGAGATTATCGGGTCCAAGCATACAATCTCTTCAGCCTTATTACAGTAGTAAGAAGTAATGTAGATATATGCAGTAGGAATAACAACTTTAAATGCTGTTTGTTCATGTCGTCTGTCCTATTGCTTATACCAAATTTATTAAACATCCCCACAGATACCTTAAAATACCATATTGCAAATACGAGTAGATAATGAAATAGAAAAATAAATTGTTATAATGGATGTAAAATATCAAATGTAACAGTTTTCAATATTATCAACTTGAGAGGTTTTGAGCCACCATCAATTATGTGTTCAAAAGTAACTAAATAAAGTTTATATCGGTAGAGTAAACTTTGCATATTCCTCAATATGCGTAACGTAAAATGTATGTGCACGCTAACATTCTCTATATTAAGTAATGCTTGTTTTCTTTTTATTTTTTAATGGTCCAATCAATTAACATTGTATGCCAAGTCGCGGATCAGTGGCCATGGGTAGGTTTAAATTATAAAATACGCGAGTAATCTACTCTCCACTCTCTCTCTCTCTCTCTCTCTCCACTTAAGTCATATATTAGTGCAGAATCTCCACATGCTTAATGGTTAAAAAGTAATTATTTGAAGGAATGCGACGTTTGCGTAGGCCGCAGTATTCTAGCTTCAAAACTCCCGTCAAAAATGAGAGAAAACTTGTGGAACGCTTCTACTCGTAGATAGTTGTCTAACTTTAATTTCATGCCGAAATCTTTTTATCCCCTAGTCTAGTTTTATACATTTTGTAATGATATTCAAGCGGATTTCCGCTTCGCCGACATTCGCCGGATACACAGAACTTTTAGCTATACCTGATATTTTATACTACCGTAAATATTTGCGGAACTATAGATACACTAACTTATTTTCATGTTCCCTTATACGATGTAATGATAACATCTGACGAACGGCGACGACTACAATGAATCCGGAGACGAAAATTAATGTTTGTGCGTAAGTTGAACAAGTATTTCTCTCGATTGAGATTCGAATCCAGTACACACGGCTTAGTAGTCAGGTGTCATTACCGTGTACTTACTAATGTGTTCCAATATACGTCATAAAGAGTTACTAATACGAATAACACCTATTACCGATTGTAAAGAAAAATAAGCAGCTAACATGTTATCAAGGCCACTTTGGTCTGAAATCAAGTTATTTAGAGAAATAAAAATGGACATCAAAAAAAATTATTACAGCCAAAGACACAGATCTAGGAAAACTATACATATAATATGGTAGACAGTTACATAACCTAACGCTAGTTTAGTATTATGATATATCAGTGGCTGCCAAACGAGGTAAGCCCGTATTGTGAGGGCCTTAACAAGATTCACAATTTTCATATACCTATAAATATCTACAACTATTTAGTCAATTACATAAAACAAATGTATCTATCCCAGCTTATGTGAAAAGTTTCGACCATAGAATACCTACGTGTAGAGTTAGTCATTTAATTACAAGAATTGTCTAGAAAACCATGAGGCGCAATAAAGCCGTGGCGGAGATTCTCCAACCCAAGACAAATGATAAACGTAGTGGGGAGCACCCGCGAAGTTCAAAATAACGTACAATAGTTCCCAGGAACACAGCAACCTGAATGCGAGACGGCATAATCATAGTGTTGAATAATTACTAAGTTCGTTGGAAACAACGCGCTATACCCGGTAGTGGTGCACGCGGAAGAAACTGACCCTTGATTTGTGTCAATCTATACGCTTCAATTAAATCACAGGGTTCAAAAGCTATACGACAGTTCATTTCTTACAATCTGTTCGCACTACTTTGTTTGCGGTGATTAAATGTTGTGTAAATCAAGGACCTTCCGACATACTTCACGATGAAAGAAATAAGTTTAATTATTAATTAGAAACTAATTAAACAGATATTAGTTTAATGAGTTTAAAATTGTTATTGGTTTAGTCAGACAGTCAGAAAATAAAAACAATTAACATATTTTTTATTTCTTGGTTATTTTTAAGTTTAAGTTAATATTTTTTTTTTGTTAAACAGATGGAAAATAAAACCAGAAAATGGGCAGCAGCATCTACCTGGATCATCTGAATAAATAAACTGCGTTTGCCAACCCGCCTGCCAAGCATGGCAACTATGGCATAATCCCCCCAAAATGAGAGCTACAAACTTTTGTGGCAATCTGTGGGGGAGGCCTATATCCATAGTGGTATGTCCTATGTCCGCAGTGGACTAGTGATAGGCTGATATGATGATGATGATGATGATGATGATGATTATGACAGATAATACGCGACTAGATGTTTGTGTATGTCTAATTTATGTCTGTAAACGCACCTATAAAAGTAACAGTCTATCAATGTCTCACTGCTGAGTACAGGCGTCCTCTCACTTCTGAGGGATTTGGAGCCGAAAGGGTTCGCCACGTTACTCCAATGCGGGGTGGTGGACTTCACATGTCCTCTAAATATTTTTATTACACATACAGGCGGTTTCCCTCGCGATGTTACTCGGGTACTATAAAATTTAAGGCGAGTGCCCGTCCGCTGAGCTCTAAACGCAACTATGAAAGAGGATTAATCCCAGTTTCGGGCAACATTTATAAAAAAAAAACACGTATGAAATGCACTAAATAACGTAGTTGTAGCTTGTAGTAAAAAAGTCACAGAAGGACATCCGTCGTCGATATTGAAAACTTTATAATTTATTTAATTATTGATTGATATAATACAGTTTTGTTTGATATTTTATTTAAAATTATCAAAATGACAAAGTTTTGAAGAAAATTAAAAAATATACTCACATGTTATATTATCATACCCGAACTCGAACCCTTCGACTTTCACTAAAAAATCTTTGTCTAATATAAGATGGTCGGAGACTATAAATATCCTCATTTAAGATAACGGTTTAAAATTAAGGTTTAGAAACTACGACGCACCGGAAAAGGGTCCGGACTGTTGACCTTCGAGCTTCGAGGCTTTAGCGGCGCGCGGTGCCTTGCCGTGCATTCGCATTGCCGATTGTAACGTGGACTTGTTTTCCGTGACTCATCAGATGACAATCGGGCCCAGTACAAACTTCACAACGAAAACCGGCTATCGTAAGTCAATCACTTTTATATGCATTAAAATTCTAACAACATTTTTACATGGAAATTACACTTTAGAATTATATAAGTTAAATTAAGTATTTTGCAAGAAAACATTTGTAAAAGAGAAGTTCGACAGTTATACGTTCCCCGTTAATGTAAAAGTGGCAAATATATATATATATATATATATATATATATATATATATATATATATATATGGGTAGAATTAAGCACTGATAAATTGGTGGCGCACAATTAAGTGTCTATAGTTATTCCATTTTTATTATATATGGACATATGGATATTTTTTTTTATTTCATAAAAGTGACGGAACGAGCAAAACGTTCACCTGATGGTAAGTGCAACGTCTGCCCATAACAAATGCTGTGTCACCCAGAAAAATACTGTGTGCCCGACACCCTGAGACATCAGTTCTTAAATCTCATATGTCCAGTGATTACGCTAGCTCTCAGTGCCCTTCAAACCGAAACACATTAATGTTTGCACACTACTGCTTCACGGCAGAATATCTGGCCCTGGAGTGGTACCTACCTAGACGGATTCCTGCATAGGAATCCTACCACCAGTGATGGATGACGATGACTATATCACAATGTTCCAGGTCACAGTGAATTTCAATTTCTGAGTTACTATACGTTACAGCCGTGGTGGCTCAGGGAAAACACGCACTGCGGGCGTGGCGGACTCTTCCCAGTTCCAAAGCGTTCTCAAAAAATTAGGGGAGGCCTGTGCTCGACAGTGGGACATTTTTTTACTTTACTTTACGTCACATGTTTTAAACGAGCATATATAGAATTAGATGGGACGACATTTATACTCGTAATAAAACGTACGTACATAGTCGAATTGAAATGTTACTTCATAGACTATAAACCATGTTACTAATTACATTTCAAACATAGTATGAAAACCCGAATTAATGTAACAGGAAGCATTACACATAAAATATGATATTATCATAACATTTAAATTAGCGCGATGTCGTAAAGCAAGCGCAATGTTTCAAAGATATTGAATATCAAGGTTGCCGAGGCGGCAGAATCGTAAAAACTCCACAAGTCACAACCGTAGGAAGTAAATTGCTATTGTTACAAGCGCGGCATCCTCTACTAATATAGGGTCACCATAAGTTACACCAATTGTTTTATTTTTAACTTGCGAATTTCAATATCGTAATAAGCTTATTGTTATTATTAATACTAAGTTTGGCAAATATCGTTTTATTATTCAAGAGGTATTATTATTCGATATCTATAATTATTATTTAAAAACTCAATTTATAACAAGGTTTTAATTCATTAATTTTACAGCAGGCACAAGCTTATTACCTACGTAATTTTTTTCATTTTTCATCGGGCGAAATCACTTTCTACCTTAAAAAAAATATTCACATGGTACCTCGCTTTATTTATGGAGTTTCTCTTGCCATTACACACCATAACTAAAACTCCAGTAAAGATTAATAAACTTTAACTATGATTGAATATTAACTTTCACATTCACCTTCCGTATTTTGATTGAAATAAACGCAGAACGAATCGCACTTCACATATTACAAAATGTAGGCAAAAAATAACAAAGTACTTTTAACGTTAAGAGCTGCTTGCGAAAGTTTTTCTTTTTACTCGTACATACAAGCTATCCTAAAAACACAAAACAATATTGTCACCACACATATTACGCCACAAGTCAGACTTAACAACGTAATTAGTAAGAAAATCTTTCGTCTCGCACCGAGAACTATTACGTTTGTATTAAGTAACTGGGAAACTCTCTACGGCGTCTTCAATGTTTGTACATTTGATATATCCATCGATAATTTGGTCATTAATAATGAATCCCATTGCGTGATGTAAATTTCTGCTAATCCGCTACGCGATTAACAGTTGCGGAAAACTAATGATTTATAAATAACAGTCGGGAATTCAAAGGAAATATAACTCGCTTAAAGAGATAAAAAGAATCATCAAGCCGTCATCAGTTTTATGACAAGAAATATAAAAACAAACACCAGGGCAGTCGCATAATTATAGGCTTCGAATTACTGGGATACAAACCCAGGTCCCACAACGCAATCATTAACCACTAAGCAATCCGATAGTGCAAACGCCCTGCCGTGCGAACTTTTTTACCTTTAGCCGATGTTAGTTAAGGACCCACAAGCACAGATGGGCTTAATATCAATTAGTTGCAAAGTTTTTTCTTTATTCATCATCTAAGCATCTGAGCACGTTAAAAGTCGACGCCGTTTTCACTCAATGAAAAGGGTCTCAAAAAGAGCAAACGTTCGCCGAGTCCAACCAAATATCAACTGAAAATACATATTCGCTCGCCCAAGTAGTTTCATTATCCGCGTGAACAAACGTTCGCTGGCTCAGAACTGTTTAGAACACTAAGTGAAAACGCGGATTAAGAAACACATCAATAACACACGTTTCAACATCTATCATACACATATCTTCACTCTTCTTCACTGGTGGTAGGATTCCTACGCAGGAGTCCGTCTAGGTAGGTTCCCCAGGGCCAGTTATCCTACCGTGAAGCGGTAGTGAGCAAGCATTGTTGTGTTCCGGTTTGAAGGGCACTGTAAGCTAGCATAATCACAGGGCTTATGAGACTTAAGAAGTGATGTCTCAGGGTGATGGCCACAGTGAGGTGTTACACAGAAATGTTTTGGGTGACAGAGCATTTGTTATGGGCAGACGTTGCACTTACCATCAGGTGAACGTTTTGTTTAAAGAGTACATTAGCAGAGATATGTAGACTAGCTTTGTTAAATACAGGCGTTCCCTAAGTTGCGAAAATAGAAAATAGGTATTCTGTTAAACACAAGTCCCAAAAAATTTCCTTCTCTTCAAAATTGTCACAATCAAAAATTCTATAAATTGAGTATGAGAGTTATTGGCGATTAAATATGTATTCGTGAGGGGTTTTTTCCATTTTACCACCTACCAAATTGCACTCCAATGAGTAAGCTATGACTCAACTATCAGCGCATAAAAGGCGACTTATACGGACTTTGTGGGTGACATGACGAACAAACGTGAACACTTGCGAGGTAAGTAATAATCAACCTATCCATTGCCGAGCTGATAACACTGCTCCATAATTACGATGAGAGACCATGCAGAATGGGCGTATTAGTATATATCGCAGGGCGTTTACCAAACGCTTGGAGATAAAATTGCTTCATAAAGGAATGTTGTAGGAATATTTCGCTTCTATATTTTGAAATTTATTATCATCCACACATACTCTTATTTTACATAGTTCTTGAGTTTTTCATTGCTTAAAATACAGGAAACAAAAACAAAAGCATACTAAAAGTAGTACTAGTAAAAAAGAGCGCGGTCAACTCGGTACACGTGACAGAAGTGAATATTCTTTGGCGGTCTAAACCTCGATTTTTAATTATATAGTAAGGGGTAAAACTGCAGACAGACAGACAGAGAGAGGAAGTGAGAGAGAAAAAAGAGAAAACATTCTAAAAGGCTCATAATATTCATAGGATATTTAAGGGACCAAATACGAGCCCTGCATCGTCATTCTCTCTTTTTCTCTTTCAGTTAAGGTTTGCATAAAGCTTATGAATGTCAAAATCTACACCGGTTCAAAATTCCGGTCATTCTTTTTTTTCCAATATCACATTACATAATGTCATGTATACATTCCATTCTTTAATTACAATGTCACATATTTGGTAGCTAGGGTTTCACAAGTGCAGAATAAGAGTTATTTTCACACATCTTTTTCCTCTATGTTAATGATCTGTTTGATAATGCGGTTTTTCTAATAATGTCTTCGTGACAAGTTCTAGCTGAAATCTATTTATATCTATTCTAATTTTGTTATAAAATTTTATTGACCTACTAAGAAAAGGCTTTCTAGTTTCGGCCAACCTACAGGATACAGTCACTTTTTTTATTAAATAAAAAAGTTTTTGATTCTTTCGATATTTTTCTTTGCTGCCAAGTATGTTCTGAGAGAGCACTTACAATTGCAATTATACGATCGTAATGCTGACGGCACTCGGCGCTCGACTTTTGATCTATCACAGCTCTCGATATATAAAGACGATTCATTAAAGAAAAAAGTCCCTATACATACGAAAACGAGTCGCCTACACAGATGAGGTATCCGTGAATCCGTGATGCAACCACGATAACGTCTTTGGCAGAATTTATTTTTTAATAACGAGATTATTAGGTTAATTAAATTTATACAACTACCAACCTAACCGGTTGGGAGTTGTTGTATAGGTTAATAGAAACGCAGATTAAAAAAAAACTATGCCCAACACTTCGATTGCTCCTGTATCGTGAATGCGTTTTCAGAGATAACAGACCCGTAAAACAAAGATTTGTATTTTGCATAAATGTTGGCTCCGACTGGTATCCGAACCTAGGAACCGCGGCGTATAAGTCAGATTCCCTGACCACTGGGCATTTAAGTATCGGAAACGTATTGAACGTAACAGCTGGACGATCGTAAACGCTTCTACGCTATGCGGTCAGGTTCGATTCTCGCACGATTCAAATATTGAAATGGATTCAAATGTTTGTGCATGTGTAATTTATGTCTGTAAAACGCACCCACCACGATACAGAAGAAGTCCTTGTGAGGAGCTACTTTTTTATTAAATGTATATGCTTTATAATGTGACTATAACATTACTAAAAATAATTCAAGGATTTCTTTGCACTACACCTCAGCCCTTTTGATTATCATTAATTGCAACCAAGTTAATTAAAGCATTATAATACATGTATATAAAATTACAGAATTATAAAAATAACAACTTTTACGCCAGTCACAGTAGCGTACCTTTTTGATCAATCGTGCGTCCGAGGTTGGAAATTCGGCTAGAGCTATTTATCGACACATATGTATACATATGAGTACCGCTGTATTAGTGATTATAACGATCGTGTGGCTTGGCTTTATTCCGCTAGACATAGGTTCAATTTCCAGCTGGAGCAAAACATTTGTGCAAAAACACAAATTATTTGTTTTCGGGGTGTTGTGATGGTCCTCGTGGCTCTGAGGCTGCATTCTAGCGGGCAGAAGTAGAAGAGAAGTAGGAAGAGTGAGTGCTTCTGTTTGCACGTACGCTTCTGGCACTATAATATCTCCGGTTTAGTTGATAGCTTCCGACAGTATTCGGAAGTGATCGCCGTGGCCGAAAATAGGCTAAGAGGACATCGCACAACGGTACTATACATCCTGCGCAAATGACAACTTCTGGGTGGTGACCATAACGAGTGGCCGTAATCTAAATCGGTCAGAACATGATCGTAAAGAGAGAAGAGCAACATGATCAATCAGTATAACTTCATTAACCTACATCTCCGTATTGGAGGCATTACCAATGTTGACTACGCTACAGATTGAAATCATTTGAATAAAACTATCGATAGTATGGTCATAACTTAAAGCCGCCAACGTCTCGGTATATGTAACACAGAAAATATTGATATATATTCAAAATATTTTGCGTATTTATAATATGCAAGTGAATTAAAATTAAAATATGTTTATGATGAGCCTTTTTTATTCAAAATCATTGGGATTTCCCCTGTGTCGTGGGTGCGTTTTAGACAAATTCCACATGCACAAACACCCAGACCCGGAACAACTATCTATAGGCCATTCAAATATTTGTCACGTGCGGGAATCGAACCGGCGAACCGTAGCGCAGAAACCAAGACTCACAGCGCCAAGCGAGCCGATAATAGTATTTCTTAGTTTAGACGCTCACTGAACTGCCGCATAATCACATTATAATGCCTCGTACTGGAAAACACATTTCATATTCTCAGCTTTGGTGGTGTGTATTACCTAGTGTTAGGGTTGCTGGGATCAGATGTGTGATAATTTGATCAGTTATTATGCTCGTAGATTGTATACACAACGTCCTGAGTTGACTGGCGGAGAATGCCCACAGGCATAAAGTGCGCTCATTGTATCCATTTAGGGTAAACAATTTAAATAAATAAATCTTAATTTTACGTGCAGATCATAGTAAACTATTATTCCCCGTTCATAACTATAATGTTAATGTTAATCATATATCGGTCATTAGCGTAACTGCTTGTTTTTTGTTTGTAAGAAACAATTTTAATTTTAAAATTTTGTGCTTCCTACTGTTAAGGTGATAAATAAAATTTTAATGGATTTTGGTTGTCGTTCCAAGTACGAAATGTTTTTTTTTCATAATAAAAAAAACTTGGCTGATTTTTTTTTACTGCGTACGTACGTTTAGGCACGTGCAATTGTTATTAAGAAACTACACTACACTGTAGCTACAAGAACGTATTCATATCCATTTAAATCCATACTAATATTATAAATACGAAAGTAACTATCTATGTTCCTCTGTATGTTTGTTGCCTTTTCACGGTTTAACCACGGAACCCATCTTTACAAAATTTGACACAGAGATAGCTTGCACCCTGGAGACGGCCATAGGATACTTTTATCCTGGAAACTCAAATAGTTCCCACGGAATATTTAAGAAACTTATATCCACGCAACGGAATGCGTCGCGGGCATCAGCTAGTAATACACTCAGCGTCACAAAAATCGCACCTCTCTGAGTTTGCGCGAAAAATGGCTGTAATGGCTAGAAACGGATTATATTTATATAAATATTGGTATGTTTGAAATGGGCATTTGAATAGCTTTACATTATTAATAAAAAAATCATGAAATCATTAAAACATTTATCATTATAGAGCGTCAAAAATAAACACTGTCAAATGCTCGTTAGTAAGGACGCTAGTTACACCACCTAAAAAGGGTATAAAAGGGTCGATCTGGATGAAATATGGGCCAGTCGTAATTTACACTTTGCAGTGAACACACGTGAACAAGTAACCCAAG
This sequence comes from Luehdorfia chinensis, assembly GCA_019845155.1. Lineage (NCBI taxonomy): Eukaryota > Metazoa > Arthropoda > Insecta > Lepidoptera > Papilionidae > Luehdorfia > Luehdorfia chinensis. The sequence goes on from JAHVAK010000612.1 coordinate 2,844,482, forward strand.
TAAGAACAAAGTAAAGATGGACACCAGCTCTGAAGAAGTCGCTCAAGTGATTGCCCTATTGCAGTCGGGGATGCGGCAGTGTGACGTTGCTCGACAGTTGAACCTGTCCCGTTTTTCAGTTCGACGGGTGTTCCAACGTTTTCAGCAGACTGGTGGTTATGTTAGAAAACCGGGATCTGGAAGAAAACGGTGCACATCAGAAAGAGATGACCGTTTCATCGTTACGACATCTTTACGAAACCGTTTTACAAATGCTGTTGAGTTGCAACAACAGCTTCGATCAACTCGGAGAACATCTGTGAGTGTTTCTACGATAAGAAGAAGGTTACACGAAAAGAGTTTAACAGCCCATAGGCCTGCTAAAGGTCCAAAACTTACTGCACAGCATCGCAGAGATCGCCTAGAGTTTGCTCGCGAAATAAATAAAATTAATCATTGCGAGTGGACTCTAGAACAGTGGCGGACCGTACTCTTCTCTGATGAGACGAGGGTCTGTCTCTTCTGCAATGACAGACGTAGAAGGGTCTACAGAAGACAGGGGGAGAGGTTCACACAACCCTGCTTCGAAGAATCCGTCGAATACGGGGGTGGCTCGTGTATGTTTTGGGGCGATTTCCGTCGACGGGAAAACGGAACTTGTGTGCGTTTTCCGGACTCGGGGCGGCCGTGGGCAAGGGTCATTAAATGCTGGTCGGTACATTACTGAAATCCTGGAGGAACATGTGGTCCCGTATGCTGGTTATGTCGGTGATGGATTCATGTTAATGCATGATAATGCTCGTTGCCACACCGCGGCTATTGTACGGGATTATTTACAGGAGGTCGATATCCCTGTTATGCATTGGCCAGCACGAAGTCCAGACCTTAACCCAATAGAAAATCTCTGGGATGAACTAAAACGGCGCGTGCGAGCTCGAGATCCAACTCCAGCCACTCTTCAAGAGCTCCAAGATGCGGTACCTGAGTGGGAACAAATACCCCAAGAGGCTGTTGCGATCCTTGTAAGGTCCATGAAAGATCGCATGGAAGCCGTTATCAAGGCAAGGGAACTTTTTTGTATTTATTAAGTTTTTTTTTAAATTATTAATTTGCAAATTTGTACATACCCTGTCTTTTTCTTTAATTTCTCTTTCGTCTCGTTACAAAAGTAAAATTCAATTAAAATTCCTGAAAGCTAAGGAAATTACCATTCGAATGATACCCTCAAACCACAACATTGCCATTGGCCCGTTGTGTTAAAATAGTATTTAAATTATTTTTTTCGGATGTGCGATTTTTTTGACGCCGAGTGTATTATAAATGCGAAAGTATCTCTGTCCCTATGACTATTTGTTACCGATCGTGACGAAATTCGGTACAGATATATATATATATATATATATATATATATAAGTAGAATATATAAATTAGATATACGAGTATATATATACCTACCTAGTCGCTGGTGACGGACATAAGATACTTTTTATTAAATCCAAGAGTTCCCGCGATAATTTTAAGAAACCTTAATCCACGCTAACGTAGTTGCGAGCTTCAGCTAGTATTTAATGAAATTACGTTTACGAATTTTATAGCGTCTCATATTGAATATTTATGACCAGACGTTTCGCTTTGCAGCACACATAGTCATAGGGGACTGAGGTTAGTTAATCTGAACTACCATCAGCTTTTAATTACTACTTTTGTATCCGCGTAAATATAAGAAAGCATTTAAATAACATATGGTATGGAAAGTGGGATTATTGACTATTTTTAGTAATGTTAACTAATGAGCTCACAGTGCACCTGGTCACCGCGGAATAAGACACCGACATCCCGTCTGGACGAAGTTAAGATAACACTCAGTGTTGGTATTATCATACCCTATGCTGGAATCCATCTAGGTAGGTACCGCCGCAGTTATTCTGCCGTCAGGCAGTAGTACGAAAACATTATTTCGATCCAAAATTCATTGTTAATTAGTGTAATTACTTGGCGTACAGGTCTCGGGGTGACGCGCGCAATGAGGTGCCACACATCAAACAAATGTTCTGGATGACACAGAATTTATTATGGGTAGACATTGCACTTACAATCAGTGAACGATTTCGTCGTCTCGTCACTCTCCTGCATTAAAAAACATAATTAGTAATGTATATGTAATACAAAAGTTATGTAAGATATTATAAGATGCAGACGCCCTAAGAATTACAAGAATTAAAAATTAAGAGATGTATGAAATTATGTCTGTAAAACACTGGTTTCACTGGTGGTAGGATTCCTATGCAGGAATCCGTCTAGGTAGGTACCACTTCGAGCCAGTTATTGTGCCGTGACGCTGAAGTGTGCAAACATTTCTGTGTTTCGGTCTGAAGGGCACTGAGAGCAAGTGTAATCACTGGGTATATGAGCTATAAGAACAGGGTGACGGGCGCAATGTAGTACCACGCAGAAATGTTCTAGGTGACACATTACTCTCTAATAAAAAACCTACCATAGAGGAGGAAGCCCGTACCGAGGCATCGTTTTAAAAAAGAAAAAGAAAAGGGTTACCATCTAAAGTCTCCAAGGCCCCCTGCTGAACATAAGCCTCCTGCATATATGGTCTGTTGCGGATATCATCGTTACGGATTTTATCTCCCAAGGAAACACTGACCATAACCCTTTTCATAGCTCGCTGACTGAGTTTCATCAGACGGCCTGCAATTAAATACGTCTCGGTTCCATACGTCATAACTGGCAACACGCACTGGTTAAAAAGTTTTGTTTTCACATTTTGAGGTATACTGGATAAAAAAGACATGTTCCGGAACGCTGCCTAGCTGACTTTCGGATTCGTGGATTGGCTTCTTATGTAAGGCTATTATTTGTATGTATTATGAGTATTATTGTAACTTAAACTATTACTTAAACTTTTTTAAAGATTAAATTTATTGAAACACAAATAAATATAATAGTAAAAGCAGACCAAAGATATACACTGATAGCGTAATCTAGAAGGCAATCGACAATTTAGTCCAATTAGTCACTTCCCAAGCGGCGCCCGTGATTAAATCTCCAGGTGAACGAACGTCGACGGTAGACGCAAATGTATTACAACATGAAACTTTACCTACATATGTATATCAACAAAAGTACAAATCGCTATTAAAAAGAAAATGAAAAACGCCTTTAGTCTTTTTTTTAAATAACTCCTGGAGGCTGGTCTAGCGAGACAGAAGGCAAGGCAAACTGCGTCTGCCAAATAATATTATCAAGTGTATTCTTTCATTTAAGGCAAAAACATACATATACATATTTTTGTTTGCATGTACAATATCTTCCAGGATATACTCATTAATTGGAAAATCTTTAAAAATTTATCGACAATAAATGATAAGTACGTATATTTTAAGATTTACGGCTGTATGGCCTAGTGGGCACCTTCTATTCCGAAAGTCCTGTGGATTCGAGCAACAGGAGCATACGCTAGCGTATGCATGAACACATTTTTTTGTATTTAGGGTCTGGTTGTGTTGTGATTGTCTCCATGTCTATGGCACTGCATCCTAGTCTACCTCCCATCGTGTTGCATGAGCGTTACATTGGAGTCGGGTTAGGACGAGTGAGTGCCTCTGTGTTTGCGCGCGCACTAGTATAGCTCTAAATATCTTATGAGCAGTAGCTTCCGACGTTATAAGAAAGTTGTCGCCGTGGACGAAAATCGGCGAGAAGAAAATTAGCAGTATCTACTAAATTATTATCCTTACTCCTTATATTATCATACAGTTCGGTTATCATATTATTGTAAAGTGATAAATTTGTTTCAACTAAAAATTTGTACAAGAAATTTATGTAATATTGACAAGTATTGCCTAGTTTTATTTACTGGTCAAAGTTTCGTATCGAATAAATAATTAAAATCTATTAAAATAATTAAACAAATATGAGACGAGCAACGCATTTCCAAAGAAATCAAGTAAAATATATCTTCTCCTAAGCGCAGAATTCCGAAGTGAAAATGGCCCGACATTTAATGGCTCACGATCCGCAATATTTTGTAGCTCGTGATGTGGAGGTCAAGAAGTCGACATGGAGAGATTCCGATTCGGCTTTTCAGTCATAGGATATCAATCTGCCAGCGGGTCAAACTCTCTAGGGCAAACTTTAACTTGTTTCTACATACAGGAATTTACGCATATTAACGATTACTTAGACATATATTTCAAAAGCAAAAACTTAATTTGTAACCTTGATTTTGTAGAGTAAGGGTTATATATATATACCAACTTACTCTCATACTCTTTCTCTCTCTTCTCCCCTGAGCACTTACTTTTTCTGCCTCGCTCTCTCCCTTTTATATTTTTAAATATAGCGGTTCCAATATTTAGAGAAAAATAATTAATAATAAACGAAATGGAAGTTGAAATACAAATAAACAGATAGCCGTTATAACCTTATTACTGGGTAAAACGATTGTGACTGGGTGAGCCCGCCGATTTAGTATGGAAACTTTATAATTCCTTATTTCAACAATTAATAGAGAGAATGTAAAGGAATTATTAATCTGTGCTAATAGTTTCGGTTTTCCAAACGTATATGATGTTGACATCTGCAAGGTTAGAGAAAATAGGCTTAAAATAACTTCTAGTCAAGCGTGCTCTCTATCTAGGACCTCATCACCACTTAACAAATGGTGGGACAGAGGTCAAACTTTTCACATAACTGTAAATACTAAATGTAATAAGATATGCTAAACTATTAACGAAATTTTATAATATGACGTAATTGTAGATACAAATGTATTTGTAGTCGTTAGTGATAAATAATTTTAATATGAACATCAATGATGTATTGATGTTTTATAATGTTAGAATATTACATGTTAAAATATGCGCGTCATTATTCAGAAAGTTCTGTGACAAAAAGGTGTGCTTAATTCAAATTTAGACACGTTTCAAATAATTCCTAAGCAAATTTTGTATGCTAATAACTATCCAATCCGACCCAATAAGCTTTCAGCGGCACACGAAATTACAATAAATTTAGTTCACAACGTAATCTATAATCCGATTGAAGTAATTTCGCATACAATGGAAGCACAGAGTCGAACCCGAGTAAATTCGCAATTAACCGACGATGCTTTGACCCACTATCGACCGTTTGAAAATGTTGATTCATTCCGTTCGCGTTAATTAATTTGAGCTTTTTCATCGGCTCTGTGAGGGACACGAAAAAAAAATGTTGATGAGTCTGCGTAGATCGAAAATGAGTATTGTATCATATATTTCATTACGTTTTCACTTTTTACACGTTACATTTATAAAACGTTTCTACGTATGCAAACTCATTAAACAAGTAGTACGGATATAAAGTTTACAGTTTGACGTTTTGGAAGACATTTCATTTTATTACCTTAAAAATACATTAATAAACGAGCAACTGTATGATTATCTTTACTCATTTCTCTGTCCTCGTTCGCAGATTTACTTAGTATATTTTCACTCAGTTTCCTGATTAGGAAAACTCGTCACGCGATTTAATATACTCCTCCGGTTGACATTGGCTTACATCTGCGACCGACACGGACCAGTTTCTTTTTTTTATTTACATCGATAACGCAAGCGGTTTCGATTTGAATGCTCACTGATAATATGGGAACGATAAAAAGAGAATGTGAGCAAACAACGTAACTATATAAACTTTTATAACATGTCTGAATAATGTTTATACTCTTTGTTATGTCAACTTACCATGCATCAAATCCTGGACATAACGAAAACTATACACAGTTGCTATAATCGCGCAAACTCAATCACCAAAACAACTTCTTGTCTCGCTTTTAGTGAAACGAAACATACGTCTTGATAGCGACTAAGGCACTTTCCACTAAATACAAACTTCCACAATGCACTGATGTAGCACTAATTCCGCTATAACAACACATGGAAGCTTACACACGTTTCTTCACAGTTATCTGTTAAGACACAAGCGTAACAGCGTGAAGCAATATCACCTTCAAATCGCAATGCGAAATTTAAACAACCGAGGAGTGTTCGCTATTTAAAAGCGACTGTTGAACCGACTCTACCGGTCGGAAACGTTCCAAATACGAATCAGAGAGACGGTTTTTTCGTTTAGAATGGCGCAAAGTAAAAACACGAGTGAGCTGCGCGGGTGGCGCGAGCAAACTGAGGGGCAACCGTTCGACGACACAACGCGTCCGAACGCTTGGACTTCAAACCTATTAAGCTGCCGAGTAAAGTGATCGTCCTCACCACTAAACTTGAATTGTATTACCTGACTCTTTAAATTAGTAGAGAAGTTGCAAATAAGCTTTGTGGTCGCAAACATGGGCATATCACCTGGGCAAGGCTCTCGCGGAATGACTGCAGGCGTGCATGCAACAATTACAAAATATAGTGAGTTTCGGACAGGTCGATATTGGTTAGACACCAGCTAACCGCATTCTTATTCGTAAAGCCGTCCTGCGATATTATCTGCTACAGTTTAATTGCATTGCTGAAATAAAGTGGAGACATCTTTTCATATCAAAAATATCCAAAGTTGTATGATACATATAATTTAAAAGCTCAAGCCTTAATAAAATTGATACACCTAAAAACATTAGCTTTAAAATCTAATTATATATGTATGGGTTGGATTTTCTTCCTTTTAGCACTTCGTTTCCAAAAAATCAGTTAAAGTAAAACAGCCTATAATTTTCGCCGTTTTAAAAATTCAACATTTTTTTTTTTATAGACGAATCTTAGCTGCTCTATATAAATATCAACAGATCTTTATCAGGTTTCATTCATAAGTAGGTGAGAAAAACGGTATATTTTATAGTCAGTAATCACCCACGCAAGAAACTTGATCGTCTATCAATATATTTGATTTACTTTGACCGGATGTAAGTGAGCAATTCGATATCTTCTCAGACTTACTCATGTAAATGCAATATTTTCTGTTTCGTCGTAATCGAGATGGTGAATTTACACACGCTGTACGCAAATTGGTCCTTTGAAAATTGGTCGCTTTTGTTTTTGATTACGTCTGAGTAGTAGCAATTACATTGTAAAAACATAACTTAATCGAAAATCAAATATGGCACATATAATGATAGAGCTGAACTGTATGCCTATAAATGTAGATTATTATTATATCCTAACATACACTTGGGCTTAGCATTTCAATTAAAATTTTCTATTTTTTTTTCTCCCAAAGTTATGAAGCTACTATTATATGATACTAATAATTTAATTTTATATTTCCCCATTTATCTTTAAATAGCTTAAGGGGCACGCAACCACTTGAATTAATTAATCAATATGTATGTAACTCCTTTTTGAATAATGTTCTATTTTTTCCAAATGCTATTCTTAACAAAACAAAAAAAAAAACATTTTTCACAGTTATATTTGTATCTTTCAAAGTACGCAAGTGGGCTGGACCCCCATTAGCGATGCACCACTAAAATTGTTAATTGAAATTTTAGTGCTGATTTACCACATGCATGGCGGAGAAGTAAAACATCTCGACAACAACGTCAGAAATGAGAAGAGGCCTATGTTCAGTAGTGGGACATTAACAGGTTGATACGAGTACTTTACTTTTTACATTTATTTTGCTATTAAAGCCTAGAGAAAAAAATTTAAATTTTAACTATTCAATAAATCAAATTTTACAGATTATATCGCGTTTACAGCACCCATGTCACGGGAGGACGGTTTTATACAAACCACCGAAGTAGTGTATGGGTTACCTAAAATACACAAACCAAATGCTTTACTATGTCCAATACCGAGCCTGGTCGATTCACCAACTTACAGACTGGGTCAACATGTAGTGAAAAACTTTCAACGCAGAGAGGACAAAAGACGGCACGCTAAAGTTCCTTACCATTTTGCCAGTAAAAAAAGACCTACACATTGCTAACGATTTGACTAGCCGTCTGTACTTCTTCTATAAATCCAAGATTCTCAAAGTGGTACGTGGATGATACTTTCACAATTTCACCATCAGCTAAAGTGACTGCATTTTTAGACCACCTAAAAATCAATTTAAAATGGAGTTAATAATTATTTGAGTTAAAAATAATTCTGTAGCTTTTCTAGATGTTTTATTACTTCAGAATCATAATAAAACCTTGAGCATACTGTGTACAGAAATAGATAGAAGATACTGAAACGGTGAATCTCACCACCATTCATCACAGTTAGCTACCGTGGGATTTTTTTGTTTCAAAGAGCAATAGGGATCCGTGGCAAGGAACATCTGGCCACCGAGCTTCAGCATGTCAAGCAAGTTTTGCACGACGGGAAACGAAGCCTTCGTTTCCCGCGCCTTCGTCACAGGAACCGAGTGAAACTGGTCGATCGATTGATCGTGGACCTGTTCGTCAGAGGAATCACAGACAAGATTAGCTATATCTTGAATCGGGGTTCCATAAGAACATTTTTCAAGCCGCCGAAGAAGATAAGTCAGTTTTTACAATCTGTCAAGTGTAATGTCGCTCTACACTATGCAGGCATACAAGCTAGATTGTGAATTTGGTCTCTCTTACATAGGCCAAACAAAAATACCTTTAAACGTTCGCGTAAAAGTAGCATCGTGAAGCATCGACGCTCTAGGAAGTCAGCAGTATGTGTCCATGTTCTGGATTATCCCAACCATTACATCTGATTGGATAGACCACAAATCCTTGCCTTGTCTAACACCTCAATGCTCCAGAGACTATAATATTCGCGTAAATATAAGATTATATTAAACATTTAATGAAACTAATTTTAGGGATTTTATCGCGTTTTATTTTAACTATTTTTAGCCCGACGTTTCGAGCGCTTTACAGCACCTATGGTCTCTGGAGCATTGATGTGTTAGACAAGGCCAGGATTTGTATGTGTTGATAATGTTTGTGTGTGTTGATATATTGGATAAATCAAATAATGAATAAGTTAAAATTTTTCTCTCTTATAAAATGTTTAACTTATTGATTATTTGATTTTTTTTCTGTATTTATAAACATGTACATCTTTAAACCCGTGTTAACAAAAATGTTTCAGTGGTTGGTTGATTTTTTTAATTCGTTACCATATAGATCTATAGTGCAATCATAACACAAATATTACAGTACTTAATGAAAGTGAGCATTTAAAGCGATGCCCTCATACACATATCGAAAGCGCAGTTAACAAGTAAGCAAGCTAAATGTAACCCAACAATTATCATTAAACATTATAGAAAATAACGATGCGTATCTGAGACTCGTTCCTCGGTCTCTATAACATTAACATAAGCCGATAATAACAGAATTATGGTGTAGTTCACCTCAGTGCTTAAACCTTCCGTTCAGCTTTTTGGTATGCATGAGAGAAATTTGTACAACTGTAAGAAAATACCACTTATTTCTGTAGATTGTAGATAATAGTTCTAACAGTTTGACGACGCAGTGGTAAGATTTATTATCTGTAACTTATGAAACTATGCTCCAAAAACCCAATCGCAGCCAAAATTAGATGTACAGAGAAATATATTGGTTATATTACGGCAGTCCCGTGTCTCTGACACTGCAACTAATGCATCCTTCTGTTCTATATCATTAGCCATAAAGTTAAGACGAGTAAATGCCTCTGTATTTGCGTTGATTTTACGCAAGTGACTGCAGAATGCACTTCTGGCTATTAACTGAAAAATGGCGCTGTCGAATATCGAAAAGAACTTCATTGTAAAGTATGGTATCCTTGTATTTAAGTTCCTGGTAATACACTTTTTTGTAGCTATGCGTGTTGTCAAAATTAATTTATATCTTACTCTGGGCCCTTACGGCTACCTAACCTTAATCTAGAGCCAATAACACTTGATAATGCCTCGTTGCCAGGTGAAACACGTGTAGTAGTGTTACAGTAGTGGAGGCGTCTGACGGCAGTTCTCGGTGGCGGCATCAGTTTGCTTGTTTTTTTTTATTTCATGAAGTAACGAGACGAGCAAAACGTTCACCTGATGGTAAGTGCAACGTCTGCCCATAACAGATGCTGTGTTACTCAGAATATTTCTGTGTTGCAGCATACTGTGCCCGCCACCTTGAGACATTAGTTCTTAGCTCTCATATGCCCAGTGATTACGCTAGCTCTCAGTGCCCTTCAGACCGAAACACATTAATGTTAGCACACTACTGATTCACGGCAGAATAACTGGCAATGGGGTGGTACCTACCTAGACGGATTCCTGCACAGAAATCCTACTACCAGGTCGAGTGGTGGATCCAAAAATATTTAAATTCATTCATTTGCATTTAATATACTTGTTTTACGCAACCAAGCCGCGCCTATATAGCTAGTGTAACTAAGAAGTATGCAAAACGAAGACTATTTCAACGCGCCAACTTGATCCCCGAGTTCATAAGCATGCGGCTATTTCAGTGCAACCAGTTCTTTATAAAAATAACCGCAATAATTTACATTCATGCACCATTTGCTACGCGCATGAGAATATCGAATTAATGTTGTGAATAGACATTAATTAACTTAATAAATTTATGATCAACCGCGGTTGGTCACGTGCCGAACTGTTCGTCTTAAATTCCATAGTACGTGATTAACATCCTGTTTCGCCGTGTGGAGGTGTTATAAAAAAAAATCTCCTACTCCCCTTTCATCCCGTGGGTGTTGTAAGTCTACTGAGTGAAATGCTGGAACAGTTTAATGACTTGCGAAAGGGGGCTGAATAACTTCCGAAAAATGGCTTTAATACACAGCGGTGACGGACCGCAACTTGAAAGGTGCAAGGCGAATGTTACCGCGATCACCAGTCCGCCTGCAAAGCGTAGTAAAAACCGCAAATCTATATTTGTTTGGAGATATAAGCATCTCCAATTATTTATTCCAATTTTAACGGCTGATTTACGCAAGGTGGTGTAGGCGTTTACTACCGGCCGATAGGAATAGCACCTACCTCTTTCAAACCGAGGTGTCGTAAAAGGCGACTTAGGTATTGTATGGACAGCCTTTATTCGTTCAGAATACCACCATAACATGCAATGCCGTCACTATACTACTCGTGGGAGCGCAATGGGGAGTAAGACTTTTTTGACTCGTACAAAAATGGCGACGACGTGGTTCGCCACCCGTCACGTCTTCTTTCCCGTGTGGGCGAAAAAAGGCGTGACTGTATGTATGTATGTATGTATGCATATATATATATATATATATATATATATATAAACTCAGCGTCACAAAAATCGCACCTCTCTGAGTTTGCGCGGAAAATGGCTGTAATGGCTAGAAACGAATTATATTTATATAAATATTGGTATGTTTGAAATGGGTATTTGAATAGCTTTACATTATCAATAAAAAAAATCATGAAATCATTAAAACATTTATCATTATTATAGAGCGTCAAAAATAAACACTGTCAAATGCTCGTTAGTAAGGACGCTAGTTACACCACCTAAAAAGGGTCGATCTGGATGAAATATGGGTCAGTCGTAATTTAGACTTTGCAGTGAACCCACGTGAACAAGTAACCCAAGTAAGAACAAGTAAAGATGGACACCAGCTCTGAAGAAGCCGCTCAAGTGATTGCCCTATTGCAGTCGGGGATGCGGCAGTGTGACGTTGCTCGACAGTTGAACCTGTCCCGTTTTTCAGTTCGACGGGTGTTCCAACGTTTTCAGCAGACTGGTGGTTATGTTAGAAAACCGGGATCTGGAAGAAAACGGTGCACATCAGAAAGAGATGACCGTTTCATCGTTACGACATCTTTACGAAACCGTTTTACAAATGCTGTTGAGTTGCAACAACAGCTTCGATCAACTCGGAGAACATCTGTGAGTGTTTCTACGATAAGAAGAAGGTTACACGAAAAGAGTTTAACAGCCCATAGGCCTGCTAAAGGTCCAAAACTTACTGCACAGCATCGCAGAGATCGCCTAGAGTTTGCTCGCGAAATAAATAAAATTAATCATTGCGAGTGGACTCTAGAACAGTGGCGGACCGTACTCTTCTCTGATGAGACGAGGGTCTGTCTCTTCTGCAATGACAGACGTAGAAGGGTCTACAGAAGACAGGGGGAGAGGTTCACACAACCCTGCTTCGAAGAATCCGTCGAATACGGGGGTGGCTCGTGTATGTTTTGGGGCGATTTCCGTCGACGGGAAAACGGAACTTGTGTGCGTTTTCCGGACTCGGGGTGGCCGTGGGCAAGGGTCATTAAATGCTGGTCGGTACATTACTGAAATCCTGGAGGAACATGTGGTCCCGTATGCTGGTTATGTCGGTGATGGATTCATGTTAATGCATGATAATGCTCGTTGCCACACCGCGGCTATTGTACGGGATTATTTACAGGAGGTCGATATCCCTGTTATGCATTGGCCAGCACGAAGTCCAGACCTTAACCCAATAGAAAATCTCTGGGATGAACTAAAACGGCGCGTGCGAGCTCGAGATCCAACTCCAGCCACTCTTCAAGAGCTCCAAGATGCGGTACCTGAGTGGGAACAAATACCCCAAGAGGCTGTTGCGATCCTTGTAAGGTCCATGAAAGATCGCATGGAAGCCGTTATCAAGGCAAGGGGGGGTAACACTAGGTTTTAAGAACTTTTTTGTATTTATTAAGTTTTTTTTTAAATTATTAATTTGCAAATTTGTACATACCCTGTCTTTTTCTTAAATTTCTCTTTCGTCTCGTTACAAAAGTAAAATTCAATTAAAATTCCTGAAAGCTAATGAAATTACTTTTCGAATGATACCCTCAAACCACAACATTGCCATTGCCCTGTTGTGTTAAAATAGTATTTAAATTATTTTTTTCGGATGTGCGATTTTTTTGACGCCGAGTGTATATATATATATATATATATATATATATATATATATATATATATATATATATATATATATATATATATATATAAGTCGAGGCTAATGAAGAACTCTCGCGAAGTGAAATGAAGTGAAAATTTGAATAACCATAAACTAGATAGTCTTTACTATAAAGCGCTTTTTGGACTCTTACAAATTACTCGATCATAATAAAACCAATATCTGTGATATTGGAGGATGGAACAAACCTATCGACATTTTGCTGTAATCAATAACTTTCGTTATCGAAAGCTAAAGATCTTAAGATGATATGCATAAATTAAACACGAATAAATCCGATATCTGTCAGTAGTTCATTTTAATTATGCAAAATGTTCATCCATACAAATTTATCAACATAAATAAAAAATAATTATCTTCTTAAAACACTAATTAGTCATGATAACAACTAAAATTGACCCCTGTTTCATAAATGTTATACCTAAGGCGGCTACACTACGCCTTCACGGTGTTTACCAGTATCCGATGAAGCTGTAAAAGCCGAGAAGGCTAACAGCAATTACATCACCGAAAAAAACGGTGTCTACCGCAGGGCAGTTCTCACCGCCCAGAATTACCGACACACAAGACGACAGTCCGAATAGAGGCCCGCAGCCTCCCTCGGACGGTTATTAGACGACTTAAAATGATATTGAGATATTCTAAATCGCGCAAGCACGCAGCGAACGCGACAGTCTGAATTTCGAGGTTTTTGTAGGAGTTTATTTATGTATTTATGTTTGGGTCAAACCAAACCTGGCACGCGGGCCCCTGGCCCGTGAGCACAGTATCCGATGAAGCTGTAAAAGCCAAAAAGGCTAACAGCAATTACATCACCGAAATTATATACGGTGTTTACCCGACAACGGCACATCCAGAAGCAGGGTATAATAGTAATGAGAAATATATATTTTAAACCGACAAAATATGTGTCTATAATATTCAAAGGAATTACGCAGACGTCGAATTTACCACAAGTTCGTAGTTCTACGTCAATATTCTCCATGAGTATTATTACGAAGATAAGACATTAGAATAGAAAAATGTGGCTCTGTAGCTTTTTGCAGATCCAATGCGACGAATAGTTGTGTCTCATGAACACAAGTACAAAGCACTGATTGTGAAAAAGATGTGTCCTGTCACAAAGTGTAATTTTATTTTGTTATTATTGAAAAAAGTGACGTCATGAGTAAATCGTTAACCTGATAGTAAGTGCAACCGTCTACCCATAACAAATACTTTGTCACCCATAACATTTTTGTAACCAAACAGCGCTCGACAACCTGAGAAGAATTGATGACACAGCCCTTCAAATCAAAACATACTCGTAGTAATGTTTGCACACTGCTGCCTCACGGCAGAATAACTGGCACTACGGTGGTTCCTGCATAGGAATCCTACCACCAATAGGTAATGAAATATGAATTAGAAAAAGTTAAACTAAATAAAAGCTAAACGAAACTTGAATTTGTACAAACATTTTGCTAATCATGGAAAATCTATAAGAATTGATTAACAGTCTGCGAATGAGTAACATTATCAATATTCGTGTACACGAGTGTATTCCAAACATGATTACTAGCACATGGAATATACATAAAGCGAAAGTACTGTTGACTTAACAAATGACAAGAGACGACATCAAATAAATGTTGAAACGGAAGTCTTAACTGAATACGCAAATATAAGAAAACTGTTTAGGATTAGAGAAAGTCATCCGATTTGCCGCCGCCTATTGTAAAACAGTATAGATACCGGGTGGTCGAAGCCTTAAATAATATATTTAGAGTGGCGCGAGTTATGTAACCAAGCAAGATCGCAAGGTTCTACAAATTTCTACAAATTTCATGGCAATAGTTTTAGAATTTTCCTAGTTAAGAGAAGTCTAAAGAAATAGACTTTTAATATCAGTTTAAGTTTAGTCAGCGAATACGCTGATATTAAAAACAATAAACATGAGCAATCGTTAACACGTTTACTTCTTTTGTTCAGATTGATAACTAGGCAAGAAATCTGACTTTTGAAGCCTGCGTCTAAGTAAATATAATTTGACGAAAAATTATTTTTAGAAAAAGGTAAAAATATAAAATAATATATAATATATAAATGTCATATTATAACATAGAAGTTGCACATTGCTTTTAATAAGTCAATTTTATTATATTAAACTCATTGTTAACAACTTAATCAAATTTGTGTTAGTTGATAAAATATAGAGCCGTGTGGTGGCGGCTCGTTAAAAGAATACTACCACTCCATCTCATCCAATGGATCTCGTAAAGGCGAGTAAGGAATTAAACTGCACTGTGCACCCAACAGCGCATGGTGGCGATGGGCTCACCACCTATCACACCAAGTGCATTATATTGTTTTGGTGAAACGTGGATTGTGGCAGTCATCTGTTTTTACAGTGAGTGCCCAGTCTCTGACTTCCCCTTATGGGATAAAGTCGTGATCTTATGTATATATGTTTGATAAAATATGACTTTCTCCTTAGTAAAATATATTATTATCTACAATTGTGGAGTCCCAGTACTTCGATAAAATCACTAATGTATTGAAAGTTATTTTACAATAGTTTATTCATGAACTTACGCTTCTTACAATTTTTAAATTAAAATTAGTCCTTGCTTACCTGTAGCTTCCATAATTATAAGCCACGGCCAGGAGAACTCTTACAAAGATTATAAATTATTTAGGTCACTTCTCAAATAACGCACACGTTTTCGTGAAAAGCTTGGCAGTTAAACGGCGTCGAACATGAGTATCAGCAATTACAACAGTGACTTGCTCGAGCAAACACATCGATAATAATTTAGAACCGGGGATAATGTCAATGGCTCTACCGGTGTAGCAAATACTCCCGGGAGCTCTCCTATTACATGGGATAGTCCCGAATTATGAAGATAACAACCTGCTAATTAAAGAAATACTTTCAAGTTATCCACATCTTAAACCTATATTAAATACCGGTCTAAGGTCGTTTTTTGATTTTAAGAAAAATACTTCACCAATTCATTGATAACAACAGAAAATTATAGCATGTCATTAATCATAACACCCACTACAATGATATGAAGCTATTTACATTTGGCATATACGACTGTTCATCTAATCTCGAATATTTCAATAACACACATCATGGCAGCATTTCTAAAACCTTTCGTTACTACGTACTAAACATAGTACATTCTGTAGATAACAGTGTCTCCGATACTTCATCCTTATCTTTCCTTACAGAGTTGATTGAGTAATCACATAGGATACGAACAGGCACGAGTGAAGGCTGCTTTCATTCCTCGAATGCTTACGGCACTATAATGTTAACTTATAATGTTATATTCATGTTCAATACAAGGTTTACACCGTGCTTCATGCGATACTTACAACTGGGAACTACATCAATAATTTGCAGCAGCGGTGTTTTTAACTTCGACATCGAGATCTTTAAATCGAGAGACTAACTTAATTAACACCATCGTCATCAAATGACCTATATGCTCAAAGGTCACCTTTACCTAAAAAAAACACTTGAACAGCAATACGCTGGTGAGAATACTAGGTCATGGTCACGAAATTGTTGTATTTTCATCGATCTATAGTACGTGTGTGTGAAAGTAGGTGAAAATTGAATTGGAAGATTACATTAGCATACAAAAGCCGATTTAAAACCAAATTTTAACAAAGATTGTTTCCAATAAAGCAAATTAATGTTATTAAAAGCAATTTTAATATACGATAATGGCCGGAATATAAACATCAAGGAAGTGCAGCCACAGTTAATAGAAAATATTATTCAAACGTACACTATATAAATCGCGGCGACGGTACGTGGTCATTATGTAATACAGGTTGATGATTGCGCTCCCAGAGAAAAATAAATTTATGGGATCATAGCGCTGCCCACGATCCCAACTACACCCCTCAGGCAATTCCGTAAGGAGCGTGTAACACGTTACAAACGACAGCGTGCCCGCAATTACTGGCTAGACAACATGAATATGCGCATGTTCTGAGGAAAGTAATTACACTGGTAATCATCGCAAACGTAAGTTTAAGGTACATTGGGGATAATTGCAGAATTGGAAGATGTAAAATTAGCTCGCAAATCAAACACTGTTTTGAGAAAAATAAACAATGACCATATTGTGTCTAACGTCATCCATGTCTCGTTACTATCATCAACTATATATAAACAGCCCACTTGCTGGGAGACGTTGTGGTTGATGGTTACATTTCAGTAATGTACCGACCAGCATTTAATGACCCTTGCCCACGGCCACCCCGAGTCCGGGAAACGCACACAAGTTCCGTTTTCCCGTCGACGGAAACGCCGCCCCAAAACATACACGAGCCACCCCCGTATTCGACGGATTCTTCGAAGCAGGGTTGTGTGAACCTCTCCCCCTGTCTTATGTAGACCCTTCTACGTCTGTCATTGCAGAAGAGACAGACCCTCGTCTCATCAGAGAAGAGTACGGTCCGCCACTGTTCTAGAGTCCACTCGCAATGATTGCGAGCAAACTCTAGGCGATCTCTGCGATGCTGTGCAGTAAGTTTTGGACATTTAGCAGGTCTATGGGCTGTTAAACTCTTTTCGTGTAACCTTCTTCTTATCGTAGAAACACTCACAGATGTTCTCCGAGTTGATGGAAGCTGTTGTTGCAACTCAACAGCATTTGTAAAACGGTTTCGTAAAGATGTCGTAACGATGAAACGGTCATCTCTTTCTGATGTGCACCGTTTTCTTCCAGATCCCGGTTTTCTAACATAACCACCAGTCTGCTGAAAACGTTGGAACACCCGTCGAACTGAAAAACGGGACAGGTTCAACTGTCGAGCAACGTCACACTGCCGCATCCCTGACTACAATAGGGCAATCACTTGAGCGGCTTCTTCAGAGCTGGTGTCCATCTTTACTTGTTCTTACTTGGGTTACTTATTCACGTGGGTTCACTGCAAAGTCTAAATTACGACTGGCCCATATTTCATCCAGATCGACCCTTTTATACCCTTTTTAGGTGGTGTAACTAGCGTCCTTACTAACGAGCATTTGACAGTGTTTATTTTTGACGCTCTATAATGATAAATGTTTTAATGATTTCATGATTTTTTTATTAATAATGTAAAGCTATTCAAATACCCATTTCAAACATACCAATATTTATATAAATATAATTCGTTTCTAGCCATTACAGCCATTTTTCGCGCAAACTCAGAGAGGTGCGATTTTTGTGACGCTGAATGTATTACCATTATAATAAATATAAAAACAGTAATTGATTATTATCTTAATCTTAAAAATAGTAATTGATTAATTAATAATAAAAAAAATCATGCCTAACGTATTAGACATGCCTAATTAATAGATAAAAAGTACCTGTTCCTTCTATGACGCTGACGTGGTGACGATCTTATCTTTCTCAGTTAATACAACCATCTATCGAACCTCTTCCATTTACATGAAACGACAACAATTAATTGTCTTCTGTTCATCGAGACTCCCAAAAGTACATTAGTTACGTCTGCGGATGAAGTTGAAGGCAGTCGCATGCGATAATCGTGCATTATGTCAAAACAATAGCTCCCCGAACAGAACAAATAGCTGTATCGTGACGGTCTACACCGTTAACAGCTGGCGTGAGAGATCCGTACTGTAAGAGCAGCATTTACCTGATAGGAATCACTTGTTACAATTATAGTAAAGATTGATAAATTGAATACTCACCAGGTGAACACTGTATCTTGTAAATTGATTTAAGAACGAGTTCAAAATAACAGTTCAAGAAATTACTTGAATATACGAACAATACGCAAGCTTTTTTCTCTTCGGCGACCTGTATAAAATAATAACAAAAGATATGACGATGGTATAGAATCTATTCATATCTAGATTATAATCATTTCACACGACTGCCTTAATTGTAAGTAGAGTGGAATCGAAAAATTTCACTAAAATGGTCACATCTTGATTAAGGCATTCCATTCCATGTTAATAAAAACCATAATATTTTTTTGCGTTGAACTTATGAAAATAATCAAAAACATTAATTCATCTTTTTTACTCACACTAAATCAAATCTGCCTTAAAGTTACGCTGTATACAAGTTGTTTTTTAATTTATTTTTAAGTTATTGACAAAAGATTATAATAATGGGCTCAATTCGGTACCACAATAATTATTTCGAGATATTTATGTCAGTCATTATGCCATTTTTTTCATAGAGCAAAGGTATCTTCGGTTTGTTAAGGTAAATACAATAATATCTCATCATTTCTATTTTATCATTTTTATTTTATCTATTATTTATTATTTAAATATTTTATCAATTTTTATAATAATATACATATGTATACATTAATGCTTCTGCGTTTTTAAGACAATGCTCCATTAGCGTCTGTAAAGAGCCTACGATTAACCGCACGTGTGAAGGAATTCCATAATAATTCCCAGACAGCTGTTTACTAAATACAAAACGAGCCTCATTGTTTCACATCGGGAGCAGGTGCTTCTGACAGGCATTGATGAGACAGCTGATATTCTTGATCTTAATAACAATTACACTCATTACTGCACAGCTGGTTATTTGAAGTGTTAGTTTTTCTTTTTAAATTATTCAGCATTGATGGAATATGGGACACACTGACCTTTAATAACGAATACCTTAAAACGTGATGCGTTTGAGGTCAATGCCCAACACTGGCATTAGGCTAAACAAATGTATTAAACACACCATAATTATTGGTTTTCTTTTTCTTCAATCACGTTTCTCAGTCGAATAATGGGTAATGATTGCTGTTGACTTAATGGCTTAATTCCATAACTATACTTTATGTTTTTTTTTTCACCATTACTCCGATCTTAAAAACGTAATTTTTTAGTTTAGTTATTAAAGTTTATTTAATTTGTACATTTGTACACCATTAGTTATATGTGAAATACAGAAATTTAAAACCTATAAACCATTTTACATAATTCCATGGGCTGAAGATTATGATCTACTGTTCGTAAAGTCCCTGTGCTAAGAAATCAGAACTGTTCAAATCTGGTATCTGGTCTGGTGGTGCCCAGAATTTAATTTTTAAATCAACTGTTAATAACAATATTTTCAACTCATTTACCATTCGGCATATTGATAATCTTGTAGTCTTAAAGTAGGTTATACAAGTACATCAAGAATTCCGCCGTCTAAAACACGCATGACAAGAAAACGAGTTTCTAAGAATTCACATATTTTATTTTTTATTCAAAGCATAAATTGACAGAACTCTAAGTAAAAATAAAACCTCCGTGTATTATACCACGAAGACGCTCGCATAAAAATGTGCCTTTGTGTGTTCACATACTAGATACAAGCCGAGTCTGTCTGTTCAGCGGTACGTCTGGGTAAATCGAGTGCCTCAGCTTTAGTTTATTACGATTTATTTTATAGTATTTATTGGCAAATCTGGGCATAACTTATGTCATTCCCATTAGTCTGTTCTGCTGGAGTAGGACTCCCAATTTCACAGGTTCTACTGTAATCGCCTCGACTGGAAGGTTGATTTCCGTCAGTACGAGATGCATCACACTTAAGAGGCCTACACAAAAAAATAGGTTTTCGGTTACAGTTACAGTGACAGTTGTGTGAATTTTTAACCGACGAAAAAACGGAGGAGGTTGTCTAGTCGACCCGTATTTTTTTTTATATATGTCAACGCATAACTTCTTTATTCATGAACCGATTATATTGATTCTTTTTTGTGTTGGGTGGTCGTGAAGTTCTGATAATGGGATCCATGAGAAAATCATCAAACTCTTAAATTCGCATGAGCATGTTTAGAGCTGCTGCGTTGAAGTCAGTTTTTTGTTAAATAGTTCTCTTCTTCCGAATTTCCTAATCTTTCACCATAGTACTTTCATCGGTAGCGAAAGATACGGATATATCAACGTTTAGTTAGTTTCGAATGGCCTACAGTAATATAATAAATTCTGAACGAAAAATTTCTTCTGGTTATAATCGATTCCGGTCGAATCGAAATGGAAATGGAACGTGAAACCAAAGTATGCTAGAACAACTACATACATTTAAAGAATTATGATGGCAATTCACAACAAACTTAGGAAACAAACAGAATGAATTTTCTAAACTGAATAGATGCCTATTCAGTTTAGAAGTGTTAGTAGTGTTAACGATAAATTATATTTTCTTTCTCATTACTAACGGAAGCTCAGTGGCTAGGCGCTCGCTTTAAATTTCATAGTACGCGAGTGACCTGGGTTCGATTCCCGGTGCCGGCACCACTAAAATTGTTAATTGCAATTTTAAGTGCTGATTTACCACGTGCTCGGCGGTGAAGGAAAACATCGTGGGAAACCTGCATGTCTAAGAAATAAAAAATATTTCGAAGACGTGCAGTCCGCCAACCCGCATTGGAGTAGCGTGGCGGGTTCTTCTTAGCTCCAAAACCCTCTCAGAAATGAGAGGAGGCCTGTGCTCAGCAGTGGGACATTTATAGGCTGAAAGTTTACTTTTTTATCTTTATTATTAATGGATTTCGGAAGGCATAGAAAATTTAAGAAAAACATTAACGCACGCAAAACCGCCACTCATCAACTAATCGATCCGATCAGGTTTCAGAGATACCACACTACAAGGTTGCCTACTCGTTTCGTGCCGCCGATGTTCAAAGTTTTTGTAATAGCCATCTGTCTCACACTAAAACAAGTAAAAAGTAAAGAAAACGAATAGAATAATGAAAAATAAAGCCGGTCGTTGCAGGGTACTTCATCTTCCAAGGCTGTATATTTAAACATCATTCATTAAATTAATTCCAACAAAAAAAATATTTTTAGAAACTGACTTTGTTGCTGTATTTAATGTAATTTAAAAATAGACCAACAATACTACATTTATTGCGTGTCATACATATGAATAAATATTCCTGTCTGTGTGACATGAGTTATAAAACGTACTATTGATATTGACGTGAGATTACCGATAATAACTCTGGAGCTAAGACATCGTTGAAAAGTTTTCGAAATAAAAGTCGAAATTTTTTAATAATTTATAGATTTTCATGAATAAAGTTACAGGATGAACAAATTGTTAATCTGATAGTAAGTGCCACGGTTACCAAAAACAGTTGCGGTCTCTCCTAGAGCTTTCCATTAAATTGCAACGTCTGCCAATAACGATGACCCCCCCCCCCCCCCCCCCCCGTTCGAAACTCATGTGATTGATACTTTTAATCAAAGTAAATAAAGTTTTAAATAAAGTAAGTAAGTTTTTTTTTCTACAATTTTTAGTTTCTAAACTTTTTAATTAGATATTTAAATATCAACCGTACAAGTCTCGAAACTCGTAATGCTGGTCTGCGCCCAAAATATCTCCTTTCGCAAGCGAGGGATTATAACTTAGTCCGTCATGGTGTCCCAATACCGGTTGGCGGACTGCGCGGTTCTTTATGATGATTCGCTAGTCTACACAGTAAAAAGGTCCAACTCTACAACCTAGTGCACAGGCGTATGTTTCCTAGATATGCTTTCTACTCTGATACATCACGATTTTATCTTTGTAAACAAACAGTTCTTCCGTGTGAATCGGGAACAATCTACGTCTATAAAGCGAAACCCACGAACTCATATAGAACACCTGTACACTTACGAAATCAAAAAAGTAACCAGCGTAACTTCACTATCTTGTTTAAGCGGTTTCACAATCGTAGATAGTGTGTTGCAAACCGCAACGAATCCCTCGCATTGTTTGACAAATGACAAAACCATGGGCGTCTCGTGTTCCCCATTCACTTGTGTCGAATATTGGCTTATCATCAATCTATATTGGATTGTGGGTTGGTCAATTCAATGGTGGGTTAATTCATCGCATCGCAAATATATAACCAGTGTTACGAAAAAAAAATGAAACTATTGACTCTTATTAATAATTAATAGTTTGTTCAATTTAATATAAATGGGTTTGTTATAATACAATAAATATGTATGGAAGTACAATCATGGCAAAAATTATGCCTACACCTTAAAACTGTTTGAACCATGTGTCGCTGACCTCAGACCCTTTATACTTATAAACACCGCGTATAAAAGCCGACCCCGATCGATGATATACACGTATACTTCCCTATTTGAAACGTATTATGCGGGTTTTAATATTTTGGGTTTAAAATTAAAGTAGCCGAAGTTACCCGCTTTAATATCAGCTATCTGACAGTGAATGTATATATAGTATATGCGAGTAGGTTAACGTATGACAATAATCCCATCTTATCTCTGTATGTGTAATACAATAGTAGCAGTTAGTAATAAAGAGCTTCTGTTGGTCTGGAAAGACTAAAGTCTGCGAACAATACCAATATTTGGGGTTGTGCGCATATATAACAAAACACGGTTTCTGTAGAACGAATCAAAGTCAAAACGATGTGATATGAATGCACAATGATGTTTGTAATAAGTTTCACAATATTAACTAACCATTTAATTTAACCAATTGATACAGCAAATAACACAAATATTTTTTAAACCCTCAAATATTCAAAGTTATTATTGGTTGGGCTGCTTTCTATTAAGAGTCATTGATATACGTGATGATATATCGTCATTTAGAGCATGTTCTATAACAGTGACCACAATTTGTAATCTATCCGGTTCAAATCTGGTCTAGGTCAAGGATGAATCATCGATGAATCAGAAACATTAACCTGGAACGGCTAGAGTGTGTAGTACTTTGCGGCTAGAATCTGTGCCTTCTAAGGTACTTATGCCATCGAAAACTAAAAAAAATGCATAACATTGTTAATAGACTAACAATACAATTTTATCGCAAATTTCAAATCAAAAAGCGCCAAAACAATGGAATACTATTTTGGCGGATGATATATTGTCAAGGAAGCTACCCGGCGAGATCGAGTGGTCTGATCTCTGTAGGATGTCTCCTCCTACTAGTAATATTTTAATGTTGTATATATAGTTCACATCTCAGAAACTTTCATAGCGCGATTATGGAATATATGAGATACTTCTTGAGCTTCTCATGTAGCGACATAGATGTCGCTACACTGTGATATAGTAGTGTTCATAATTTAAATGAGAAAAAAAAATGTATTTTTTAAATACGAAGCAGTTTTTTTGGTCACACTAGTTACTTAATTGGTCTCTTATAAAATAGAACTTACTTATCGTATAAAAAACATATTACATACTTGATTGACGCCTTACATGCTTAAAAGGTAACTCAATACAGTAAGTACTTTAACATACGCTCACTACTTAACATTGACATACGTGACCTGGTATGATACGGTATCTTGTTTAATGATATAGGTGTCAGTACAACGCTACAAGGGGATTTTCGTTACAGCTAAACATGATCAAGCAAACTTGTGTGAAACGTGAATGAATTCCAGAAGATTATTTTTTTAACTTTATATAATGTGTAAATATTTTGCCACTTTTGGACTTGCGGCGTAACAGAATTCACCACCTCATATCGTGCCATGGATGTCGTAACTGTCGACAAAGAGCCATTCTAGAAACATCCCCTAACTTCTGACAGATAGTGTGCCGAGTGTATGGTGTGAGGCATCTGGCGTATTGCAATCGCTAATCCGCTAATAGTAATTATGGCATAAAATTGGAAAATAATCGACATCGTCCGCTAAACAGGCCACTGCAGGACATAGGCCTCTCCAATATTTCATTATTTAGTAGGAAGAGTTATTGCCTATAATTGTCTTACTGCGACACAGTCCGCTAACTATGTTATGGTCTATTGGACTAGCATCTTCAGTTTTCGTTTTCCAAGCTAATTTCCTTGAAATGTAGTCCAAACAATAATTTGGTGGTGCTGGCGCTCGCCACATAATCCGTGGCATGAATAGTATTTATTCAAAAAATATCGCACGGGTATTTTCTTAACCACGTTCCTTAGTTCAAAAGAGATATGCACTAAAGAATAACAAGAATCATAAAAATGATTTCACTATAAGACTCGTAACGTTGTTTCTGTTTAACGAGTCCAAGCCATCATCATAAACTAAGATAAACTCCAACAAAGAAAGATTGTTTTACCAAGCAAACAGGAGCTGGCGTTCATTAGAAAACAGGTGGTCTGTCTGGGGTTGGGAAATGGCCTGCCACTACAAACAACATGTAATGTAGTCACAAATTATCGCATTTTTAAGAGTTTTGTAATCGAAATACAATAAGTCGCATGCGGGTATGGATTAAAAAAAGTCTTAATTCCGTCTCCATTGTTTAAAAGAAATAATAGATGTTTTCAAACAGAATAAATAAAAAAAAATGTATATATATATATATATATATATATATATATATATATATATATATATACGTGATTTTATGTGATAAATATATATACATATTTATCACATAAAATCACGAACTAAATAGAACCCATACAACTTAAACATTTTATAAATAAGCACAAACAAATAAATACGATAAATATAGACATCATCCTCACTTTATTATTGATGCGAAGATTATCTCAAAAGACCTTCTTTTTTATTTTTAATCGAGGATGGATCGATCTTCGTCCAGGCGTCTATAGTTCTATATTACAATCAGGTAGATGTGTACTTGTTTAATAAAACGAAATTTTTCAGATTTTATCGTTTTTAATTTTTAATTATTTATAAATAACCCAACGTTTCGATCGCTTTACAGCACCCATGGTCAAGGGAGGACTGAGTTATTTTATATTCTGATGCCATGGTTAATACTGGCCATATTCACGTTTTTTTTATTATTTTTGTTCCGATCTATGCAAAACAGTGTTTTGAAGTCTATCTTGGGTTTGTTTTAATTTTATTGATAATAGGATCCCAAGTCAGTGGTTGTACCCCGCCATCTTCTCTATTGAAATGAAGTTTTTTTTTTAATTTCAATAGCCCCGCGAATAATCCTTGACTTACTGCCAAGTGACAATATGAGCGGACGGATTATTGTCTTTTATATTATGTTTTTAAATGTTGTGTGTTAGTCAAATAAATATGTTTCATTCTTTCTTTAATTTGAAGTCCGCTGCTGGACATGACCTCACAAATAAAAGTTTGTAACAAAAATATAAATTTTGCTGAAAACTTTTAACTTTAATCAAAAAGCGACACCGATTAGTGTTCAGAAAACCATTTTTGTTGAAGGGGATTTTCTGGTGTTCATAATTAACTAAGTTTGGTAGAAATATTGTAATTGATAAAAAAATTCGGATTATTAGTAGATTGTATATATTTTAATAAAAAAAAAGAGTTCAGAGTTATTAGTCAAACGAAGTCGGCTTTTGAAAAGCTTTGTAATATTCTTTTATTTTTTGATATTTTTATTCTATGCGAATGCTAAATAAAATTACACGAGTATAAAATACAAAATTACAAAATTGTACTGTTCAGATTTATTATTTCGAATTATTAACACAACCGTGTGGTAGCGGCTTAACGAGAAACTCAAATCCCATCTTATCCCATGGGTGTCCTAAAAGTCGAAAGAGGAAACTAAAAACCAGGAGATGGACAACAGCATCTTTCTCGAAAATCTGAATAAATAAACTGCATTTGCTAACCCGCCTGCCAAGCGTGGCATCTATGGTAAAATAACCTAACATGAAAGCTACAAACTTGTGGGGCAAACTATGAGGGAGGTCTATGTTCAGTAGTGGACTAGTAATAGGCTGCAATGATGATGATGATGAACACACAATATAATGCATGTTAACTTTAACATTTTGCTTCATGAGAATCTTGTCTCGTCCAATAACTGTATGCAAATGTATAAACTCAAAACTGAACAACTTTAAACGAAAGATTATTTAAAAAGATTAAACAATATAGTAAATGAATACATTTGTACGTTGTAAAATCAGAAGGATGATAAATAAGAGGATGGTGATAAATCGGTCAAAGCCTTTCACTCATTCATCTTTATGTTAGCTCGGAGAGCTATTCGAATATGAGCGCAGCTTTTTTTATTATGACCCCTCTTAAAATAATGCCGGTAAATCAAGACATTTGTCCCACATTGACGACTGTCTCTAAAGATCTTCAAAAAAAAACTTTTTTTTATGTTAGAGGAGGCAAACGAGCAAGCGGCTCACCTAATGGTAAGTGATCACCGCCGCCCATGAACATCTACAATACCAGAGGAATAGCAGATGCGTTGCCGGCCTTTGAGGAAGGAATAGGCTCTTTCATTGAAGGCCCCTTAGTCGTATCGGTCCGGAAAAACCGCTGGCGGCAGCAGATTCCATAAGGTGCTTGTGCGGCTGCCCCGCAAAATTGCGCGAAAAATGCACTGTGCTGGAATGCAAACCATCAAGGTGGTGACGATGGAATTTCGCGCTGTGCTGCAATGTGCGATGGTGAAAATCAGCGGCTGGATTTAATCCGAACAATTCTTCGGAACACTCCCCATGGTAGATCTTATAAAAATGCAAAGGGATGCAACATCTCTTCGCAAAGCCAGTGGATCAAGCCGATCAGAAAGAATATGGTCGTCGACGATTCGAGCCGCTCTCCGTTGAATGCGGTCAAATGGAAGTAGCTGACACTTGGGCGCCCCCGCCCAGAGATGAGAACAGTACTCCATGTGCGGCCGAACCTGCGCCTTATAAAGTTGCAAGCGTTGGGCCGGCATGAAGTACTGTCGCGCTCTACTGAGGACGCCGAGCTTTTTGGAAGCCAATTTGGCCTTCCCTTTCAGGTGACCGCGAAACTTGAATATGGCCCGGATTAACCATGACATCAGAATATAAAACAACTCAGTCGTCCCTTGACCATGGGTGCTGTAAAGCGATAGAAACGTTGGGTTAAAAATAGTTAAAAATTAAAAACGATAAAATCTGTAAAATTTCGTTTTATTAAACAAGTACACATCTACCTGATTGTAATATAGAACTATAGACGCCTGGACGAAGATCGATCCATCCTCGATTAAAAATAAAAAAGAAGGTGTGTTCATACACGGGGCTTGAGTTCTCATATATGAAACGCACTGGAGTTGCGATCGAATATTCTTAAATGAGTCAAATGTTTAAAGTTTAAATTTTTTGATACAATACTTACTATTGTGAGACGCCGTCACATCTCGTGCGTGAATGTCTAAATTAATCTAAACTTGAATTAATAAATTTTCTAGATTGTTCAAGGATATAATAGAAAGCTATTCTGTGTTTATTGCAAAATGCAATTGAATGTAGTAGAACATTACGGTTACTGATGATGGGGTAGCAAACTGTCTCTTAAAGTGCAGTGTTGCTGAACGAATAGGTTTCTTAAATTGCTATCGTTCTGCTAAAAGTAAAATTATTTCTGAAAAATTCTGATTATTATCATGTCATGTCAGCCTATCACTAGTCCACTGCTGAACATAGGCTTTCCCCACAGAGTGCCGCAAAAGTTTGTAGCTCTAATTTTGGAGGATTTTGCCATGGTTGCCACGCATGGCTGGCGGGTTGGCAACCGCAGTTTATTTATCCAGATGTTCCAGGAAGATGCTGCTGTCTATCTTCTGGTTTAATTTAACCTACTTGGGTTTTTCGTCACCCACGGGATGAGATGGTGTGGGAGATTCTTTTATGCTAACAAATGGAATCTAAATTAATCGTATTTTTAAATAAAAATATTTCAAACTAATCAACCTTCCATCTATGGTCGTGTATAGTGGTCAAAACCCTATATCAATAATCAATCTCAAAGTACTGGATCAAGGAGTGCCATAGAAATAACTTTCTCGTACGTTCTTATTGGGCTCCGTAATAGGCAAGCAAGACTTAGACAAAGTGGAGCCTTATTAGGAAATCCAATTTACTCTGTACTGAGTCATTCGGCTGATCACGAACTTATCACATACCCGGCTGCGGTTCTTTGACGCGTTGATACTTTTACTTAACGAGCCCTCCGGTAACGAGATACTGACGAGCGCTGATAAAGTGAAAAAAAGCTATGCGATTATACGCTTTATCGCAGTAAGGTATTTAGTGTAACACATGAGTGCACGCTTTCGAAAATACGTCGTACTTTACCATGACGTTTTGCAATTTTGACCACTGCTACCAATTCCAGTTATAATAAATTCGACATAATATATTTGATATATTGACGACTGGTTGGCATGGTGGTCAGAATATCTGACTTGTAAGCAGCGGGTATGAATAACAGCCAAACTCAAAGTTTGTTCAAAAACAAACTCTTGGTTTTCAGGTCTGGTTGTGTTTCGATTATTTTTATCTTTTACACTGCGTACTGGTAGGCTAGGCTACCTGCGATCTTATCGTATGATAGTTACATCGGGCGCATTTTGGTTGCGAGTACACTTGTAGCACTATAAAATCTCCTGCGCTGTTAATAACTTCCGACAGTAATCGAAACTTTTCTTCGGGCTTTATTCCTTCAAACGCATCCTTGCAAACGCAAATATACTTTATCGTCTTGTATCCAATGGATTGAAGAAACATGCAGTTTCAGCGTCACAGTCACAAAACATTGCGAACCGAAAGCAGATGACATGTGTCTTGCATAAAATGCGCTACGTATAAGATTCAAACAAAACGCCCAGTAAGCTCATATCATTTTGAAGTGTCATATTAACCAACCAAACCGTTTTGCGGAACACAGACTTGTTGAGTTGAGTTTTTATTATAATTTTGGATAATACGCAGCAGCAAAAAAATACTGAAGTTGTATCACGAATTAATCATTATTTCTTTATAAGTCGTTTTTAAGATACTATCTCGTCCCAGACCTCTGTGAATAGTAGACGTATTCATGATCGTTATTTAAATACGAGTAGTTTAAAAAAATCATAATAATAAGAATTTTTTCAAAGTTGATATACCAGATGTATATTGGAAGAAGTCAACATTACTGGAGCGTGTGAATAAAACAAATTTTCCTAACGAGACAACTTCTCACAATTTTAATCGCTTGTATAAACCAATCCAATACTGGTTTGTTGAATGTTTAGTGATCTTAAATAGAAATTAAGCATACATCATAATCATTAATAAAAGAAAAGGTACTTAAAAGACTCACAATTCTAATGTAGTTTCAAATACTACATGCGTTTTGGTAACATTTTGAATTTTCTTTCGTAATAAAAATGCGAATTACAGATATCAATTTCACACGACACGACCAGATCTGAAAACCAACCATTTGAGTTTTTGCACCAATGTTGGATCCCAACCTATCTCCCGAAAGTCACTAAGCCGTTATATATCATAAGTCGTCATATTTCAGTTTTAGATCTACAAAACTGATTATTTACTATTACATTACTTTGTATCTATGAGCTTTTGTACTGATGACTACAGATGCTCGTTTCTATAAGACAGTCATTGACCTTTGTAAGCAATTCTTCATCATAGATTTTCTTTATTTGATATATGTAAATAAAATACGCAGTCGCAGTTTCTACAGGTGGTAGGATTTCTAAGCAGGAATCCGTCGTGTCTAGATAGTAACCACTGCAGTGCCAGTTGTTCTGACGTCAAGCAGTAGTGTGCAAACATTACTGTCTTTCGGTCCGAAAGGGCACTCTAAGTTATGCATATGGGATTTAAAAACGAATGTCTCTGGGTGACGAGCGCATACAGAAATGTTTTGGTTGACTCAGCATTTGTTATGGGCAGACGTTGCAGTTACAATCAAGTAAACGATGTGTGCATCTCGTCACTTCTCTCTCAAGATAGACTAGATAAAATTGAAGTGACTGAATGTCAAAATAACAGCTTTTTAATGTTTTCTTTTATTTACGCGAATATAACACATTTAAATAAAACTACTTTTTACGGATTTTATCGCGTTTAATTTAGAACTATTTTTTTAACAACTGTCACCTCAGTCCCCTCGTGACCATGGGTGCTGTAAAGCGCCCGAAACGTCGGGTTAAAAATAATTTTAAATTAAACGCGATAAAATCAGTGGTTTTAACAGCTTTTTACTAAAACTGTATATGAAAGTATATACGGTACTTACAAGAAAAAGAACTATTTACAAAAAAATGTCTGTTTGTTCCGGCTAATCTCTGAAACGGCTGGACCGATTTTGACGAGACTTTCACTGGCAGATAGCTGATGTTATAAGCAGTAACTTAGGCTACTTTTATTTTAAAAAAGGATTTCGGGTTCCGCGAAAAAAAATGAACCGCACGCTAAGAACCGAAATTACCGAGAAGGACCAATTTTTATTTTTATATTAGGTAAGCGCGGTGCCATGGCGTACGGCGCAATCATGTGTCGGCTGATTTTACGCGGGTGAAACCGCGGGGCACAGCAAGTTGTTAATGAAAAAGACGATTTCTATAAATTTGATTATTCAGTAATTAGGGTATAATAAGACGGTATGCATCATCATAACTAAACAGTCGACTGCTTTATAACCGTGTGACATAAATCTGTTAAATAACTTGAACGTAATCTAAATCTTAAATATATATTCTACTGAAAGTTGTATAAATATTATTAATCATGTTATGGAATTATCTTGTACTCTATAGGTAAAACAAGTTCGGTGTGCCTATTTATCATTTCCAGTTGTGAATTGTAATTCACTGTAAGTTTTCACCGTGTGGTGGCGGCTTAAGAGAATCTACCACCCCATTTCGTGGGTGTCGTAAAAGTCGACAGGGGGTAAATAAATACCAGAACATGCCCATGTTCTGGTATGTATCAGCAGCATCTTCCTGGAACATCTGAATAAATAAACTGCGGTTGCCAACCCGCCTGCCAAGCGTGGCAACTATGGCGAAATCGCCCAAAAATGAGAGCTTCAAACTTTTGTGGCAATCTATGGGAGAGGGTTGTATGATGATGATGATGAACCTATGTATAAACGTACTTTTCGGGGCTCGCGAAGTGATAACGTTAGTTTTCGAAGAGTCTACGTGGATAAGTGCGTTCAAACTGTTTTTGTTTTAATGCGGAATCTGGGTGAGAGACAGGAAGCGTGACAAGTACACTTATAGTCGTAACGTATAACAAAGAATCGCATCGTGTCGAATTCAATCATATTAGACAGCCAGCGCGCCACAGCCCAATCACTGGTGGTAGGGTTCCTTTGCAGGAATCCTGCTAGGTAGATACCACCGTAGTGCCAATTATTCTGCTGTCAAGCAGTAGTATTTTTCAGTTTAAAGGGCACTGATAGCTAGTGTTATCATTAGAAAAATTAAACTTAAGATGTCTCAGGGTGACAAGAACAGTGTGGTACAACACAGGAATTTTCTGGGCGACACAGAATTTGTTATGGACAGACAATGCACTTATCATCTGGTGAACGATTTTCTCGTCTAGTCTCTTTCTTAAATAATAAAAAAAACATAAACCATATCCAATTCACAGTGCGTTCATATCAACTTTATAAATACTATCTCTTAGCTATAAGCTATGAACATACCGCGGTCTCAGAGACATAGACGATGACAGGTAGAATAACATTCACAAATTTACCAGATCTCAAATACGACTCAAACAAGAACAGACCTATAATAAGGCACAAATACTCCAGACCTAAAAAAGACAAATACAATAGACCTAAAATGAGGTACAAAAACACAGACTGATATCAATGGCAGCATCTATCGTCATACAAGAAGGAACATTTATATACAGTACCAGACACCTTAGACGCTGCAATCCAAGGCGCTGGTTACTGTGACAGCTAATCCGTCTTGCAATCGAGATTACAATAAATTTTTGATGAGATGCTTGCCATGAAAGATGCCTATATCCAGATATGGATTGCTTTGAAGCTGTTGGTAATCACGATATAAACCCTAATAAAAGAAAGTCATCTAATATTTCCAGCCTCTGGGTTATAAAAACATTAATATGACGTTACAGATAAATGATTTTAAGTTAATGATGTTAAATAACTTCAAAGATAATATTAATCAAGATTCCCGAGAAGAAAGAAGACTAAGCTGCCGTTACGTTGATATATACTCATTAATCTTTTATAGTATTTGTAATCACAAGAGAAATACCAAATTCTTAAACAACTTTGACGATCGCATTTCCTTTTTTCTTTAAGGATTTTTCTGCCGCCAGCGGTTTTGTAGGCCTAAGTAATGGTCCTGAATACAGAACCGATAAATAGTGCCACGATTTTAATCGATTATAGGGGTGTCCTCGTCAAGGCTATTATTTGCAGCACTTTTCACAAAGTATTTCAAGCATCAAAGCGCGTGAAGCGCAACAGAACATAAATGATAAGATAGGTTAAATATAATAATCACTACATTCAATAATGAAGAGTACTATAAAAATAAAAAAGATAAACACACGTCAGCCTATGTAATCAAAAAAGTAACCAACAACAAACTATTAAACCACGCTCACTAAAACAACCGAGCGGGAGTTTGAAACGAAAGTAAATCAGAAATAGAATCAATTAAATTAATGTGAGATATAAAACAGACGAACGGTTTGGCATGGCCGGTCGTAACACGTCAGCATCACAGGGCTAATGATTCGGTCGGCGCCTACGTAAATTTTTCAATCTTTACTAGAACTCATAAGTCTGTCCATAAAATACTTCACAGATCTCTTGCTTCTATAAAAGCAATACACTGTATGATTTTACTAACAATTACCATTTGATAGTTATTTGTTAATGCAGCGTGGTGACGGAGCAGGAATTTATACATTAAGGGGACTCCCAAAAAACCTACGCTTACTAAATGATACAAGTTTCTTAAAAGTAAGCCAATCCCAACTAATTTAAAGCAGGCATGCGATTCGGGCTGGTAATCATGTGAACTTAAAAGAGACTTAATATTTAAACAAGTGTCAATTGCGCAAGATACGAGGGTGGACTGAAAAGTACTCGGCCTAACCAAGAAAATAAACACATACTAAATCAGTTATATTTTTATTTTTCTACATAATCACCATCAAGTTCAATACACTTTTACCACCTCCCCTTCCAAGCATTTAGACCGTTAAAAAAAATGATTCTTCCTTAGAGTCAAAATATGCGTCTACAGCTGCTTTGACCTCGTCGTTTGTCGAAAATCTTTGAGCTCCCAAGTGCTTTCTTAGGTTAGGGAACAGAAAGAAGTCTGATGGTGCCAGATCAGGTGAATACGGCGGATGCGGTAACAGTTCAAAGCCACAGTTGTGAATTCCAGCCATTGACTGTACTGACGTGTGAACACGGGCGTTATCTTGATGAAACAGGACTTTTCTTCTGAGCATTCCTCGACGTTTTTCTTTTATTTCCTCTCGTAAATGACGTAGTAAGGTGCAGTAGTAATCAGAGTTTATAGTCTGACCCCTTTCAAGATAATCAATCATAATCACACCTTTCGAGTCCCAGAATACTGAAGCCATCACCTTATTTGCCGACAAAATCGACTTAGCCTTTTTGGGGGGTGGTGAACCAGGTCTTCTCCACTGTTTTGATTGTTGTTTTGTTTCCGGTGTACAGTAATGAACCTATGTTTCGTCCATAGTAACAAAACGATTCAAAAAATCATCTGCATCGGCTTCAAATAACTCCAAACAGTCGCGTGAAATAGTCAATCGCGTCCTTTTTTGTTCAACTGAAAGCAGTCGCGGAACCCACCTCGCAGACACCTTGTGGAAACCCAACTCGTTGACAATGATGTTTTGAGTTCGTTCATAAGAGATGCCTATAATCTCGGCTATCTCTCTAATTTTTAATCTGCGGTCTCCCATTATTAAATCAAGTACTTTTTTAATATTTTCGTCAGTAGTTGACGTCTCAGGCCTTCCAGAGCGGGGTTCATCTTTCACACTCTTTCTACCACGCTTAAATTCTGCTATCCATTTTTTGACGGATGAATATGACAGAGCACAATCGCCTAATGTACTGACCATGTCATCATGGATGGCTTTTGATGATAGCCCCTTCTTATGGAGGTACTTAATGACGGCACGCTGCTCGATTTGCTCCATTCGCGGAAATTATGACCGATTACTTTGTTAATAAATTTATAAAATCACAACTAATTATCGCACACGTTTCGAACTTCACACAATGAACTAGTCTGAACTGAACTAAATAATGTGGGTAGATTTGATTTTTAGAATTGAATGGATCTGTGTTAGGCTGAGTACTTTTCAATCCACCCTCGTATGTGCTGCATTTGCTTAAACCGGTATTCAAACCAAGGTCCTGCGACTCTACAATCGGTTACGCGACTGTCATCATCCACATAATCGCTTCTAAGCCCACTGCTACGAGAAGACCTTATAGAAACCGCTAGAATTTTGAAGAATGCGCCACAAGCAGTAGTATTGCAAACTGGTATAGATATTAGCCGTTACATAACTAATTAATGCGGTTATCAATTAAATTGTAATTTAATAGAGAAATTAATTGATGATGATTATTCAGACCATTAATTATTTGGCGGATGATACTGCCAAGGAAAAGGGTAGCTACCCACCCGCCAGATCGAATGGTCTGATCTGGGGTGGACGTCTCCTCCTACTAGTAATATTTCAGTGTTGTATATGTCGCCGCAGAGGCTCGTCGGGCCTTAAAATAACAACCTCATTTAACTATCCTTATTTATAAATGTATTAGGTTAAAGCTTAACACTATTATTTTTGATAAAATCGTGTTATTTTTATGAATTCGAAGTTTATCTGATTTGTGAGAGAACCGCTCCTTATAAGTAAGTACTTGTTCATTACCTATTTATTTTTATATAAAGGTTTTGCAATTTGAATTGCTGTAAAATTTAGGTTAAGAATTTATAATGATTTCAGAAGTTATTGTAGCATATTTTAACCGTAGCTTAAGTATTAATTAATAAGTAAGTATTTAAATTGTTTGCTACCATCCAAACGAGTACAATGCCGGTTGACCAATAGAAGCATGGCTGACGACACGTGGTGCGCAATGGTGGGAGGCGGACGGCATGGACTCGTTTGCGATGGCAGATTGGGACATTCATTTCTTGGGCACGCGCCCGCAATAGGTTACAAGGGGATACTCTGTCCAGTTTAGGGCAATAAAATAGATATAGGTTTTAGCTAGTGATTATAAATAGTTTAAAAACATAAATTCATACAGTGCGTTTCAGTTGATTAATATTTGTGAATCATTATTGTCATTAAGAGTTAAAATGTTTCCTTTTCTTTGTGAAAATTAATTAAGAGTTAAGAGTTATGATTTAAACTATGTGCTTAGTTTTCTTTAATAATTAAATATTGTCATAATAAAAGTGCTTCGGTAAAATAAGCTTATAAAGTTATTGTAACACTACAGCCTACTTTTAATAATTACTTCCGTGTTTATTTAATCATAATTATTTGCGGGTAGTATTTTGTTGAGTCGATTTATAGTGAGAAATAACAGATTATAATAATTGCAGTTTTAAATATTTAGATAAATAGTTTCAGTTTATTTTGATTAAGCTTTTGCCATTCAACCCTATTATTGATATTGATATCAGAACCGTTGATACTAATGAGGTCAACGGCTCTGTCGTTTTTTAAAAATAGTAGACATCGTTTTTCCGACATATATATATTTCGCATCTCAGAAAACTTTCATACCGCGTTTATGGAATGTATGAAAAAATGTTTGAGCTTCTCATGTGGCGACATAGACGTCGCTACAATTACTTCGAAAATGGCTTACAGGCACGATAAAAGGCAGTAATTAGACTGCCTGGTAAGTAATTTTATGGGTCGTAGCACTTCGATTTAGGAGACCGCCTAGTTAGGTATCACCAGTGGTGCTTGGTCAGGAAATCTCTCCATGTGCCTCCATATGTTAAAATGAGCAACAGTCAATGTTGCTCATTTTAATAACTTAAAAAGTTACCGGACAAAAATTATTTTATTGAATGCTGTAGTCAGTAGTATTGTAGTGTTATTTGGAACCCTGATTACAATACATATGTAAAAAAACAGCAAGGTTTTTCTGTCATCTCTCATACGAGTACAATTGTCTTTTTTGGAAAAAGCTCAATAAATATTCCGATAAATTGCTGCACTTCCATATTTTAAAATTGTCTGACAGGAGACGTCTGCTGGAAAGTCTGTTTTTGTTTAAAATAGCAAATAGTTATGTTGATTGTTCTTATTTTTTATAATAATTTAACGTTTCCGTACCTAAAAAGCTTCCTCGATCAGTAGGTACAACTTGTAAACAAAAAGATCTTCTAATTGATATTTATTCCAATAAAATTAGACATTTAAGAAGACTATTGTGAATAATTTTAAAGATGGCTCAGTTTTTTTTTGTTATTATTGTTAAAAAATCCGATCTAGATTTATGTTATTATGTTGTTAACTCTCGTACCAAAAATTGTCCTCTTGTTCGATATTATGTTAGGGCATTGTATTAACTGTCTAACTTTTATTTTAAATAATTATTAACATAAATTTTTGTATCAGTTGTATTTCGTATAATTTCAGATAAATTTATAAACGCAGTTTTTAAAACGTAATAAGGTTTCACAATTTCTGCACATGCAGTCGTCGCCTATAATTATTGCGACACTCAGCCTGAGCTTTATTTTAATATTTTGTAAGTTGATAACAGTTTCTGCTATGTTGGCGATTCAATAAATAAATTAAAAAGTTAACATGTGTTTTATTTTTTTATCAATAATAATTTAAGGGCGACGCGCTCTAAGGGGGCAAAAATAAATGGTCACGAGCCGAGGGGATACATGAACTAACTTAAAACCTATCGAAGTGAGCGGTAACTTAAATAACTAAAATTATTTGCAAAATATTACGTATGTGTTTTTGAGCATAGCTCTCTCAACCTCCTTTTCCTATATAAGGTGGTATGGACAAAAAATATCAACGACAAAAAAGGTTAGCACGCCCAAGCATTGTATAACTTGTTGAAAGGCATATCCGTATAAACTAGATCATATCTTCTGTGGGACATTCGTTTCGGTAATCAAATAAACACTAGAGTTTCTAGCCGTTCCGTAACGTGTCCAAAGTGGAAACAAAATGAACGCTTTCATAATCAAGATTTATATGTATGAATTCGTAGTACAATACATTATGCCGCTGTGTATGACATACATCGTATCTTTGCTATCACATTAAATAATAACCGTTGTCAGGGTACTTTTTCACTACATGAGACTGAACTTACCTTACCTATTTTCATAAAATTTCTGTCAAAATCGTTAATCACGTGATTTAACTATGATAACCAA
The DNA here is from genome assembly GCA_019845155.1 of Luehdorfia chinensis. Classification (NCBI taxonomy): domain Eukaryota; kingdom Metazoa; phylum Arthropoda; class Insecta; order Lepidoptera; family Papilionidae; genus Luehdorfia; species Luehdorfia chinensis. The sequence continues at coordinate 2,882,480 of JAHVAK010000612.1, forward strand.
ATAAATGCATATCTTCTATGACCAAAAAAATGAAAAAAACCTCTAAAATCTTCGGTAATCTGACATAAAAAAAATAAAAACAATAAATTTTTCAAACAGAATTCTCTTTCAAGCTAAATAAATCATACTGGAATGTCGAAACTTCCTACAAATTTATTACAGCAAATTAGAAGGCGACTTCCGCGTCCCGAACTGGCCCCTCTGAGCTTGTCAGGTGGAAAAAAGAAAACACGATGAAAAATAGCAGCGGCTTCCCGCCTTCCCGTCGCCCATAAAACCGTATTTGTTTTGGAGGGAAAATAGCACTTTAAAATTCCTTCCAATCTAATTCGAACTCAATAACGGCTCTCGCTACATTTATTTTTATTACATACTAGCTAATGCCTGCGACTACGTCCGCGTAGATATAGGTTTTTTAAATCTCCCGTCGGAATTATTTGATTTTCCGGTATAAAAAGTATCCTGTATCCGTCTGCAGGATGGAAGTTAACTCTGCACCAAACTTCGTCAAGATCGATTCAGCGACTGAACCGTGGAAAGATTACAGACAGAGGGACAGAAAGTTACTTTTACATTTATAATATTAGTAAGGATGGATACTCATCTTCCGTACTGCTTCCCTTACTTACTACAAAAAAAACTTAAGATAAATTCTCCAAATGCAACGGCAGAAAGAGACAGAAACAATAAAACAAACAATAAAAATGCGGAAACCACGTAGACGAACAACGATGACAAGATGTCCTGCCATAATGACGTTTTACTCTGTTGAAAAGGAAACGTAACGTTTCCTTAAGTATAGTAACATTTACTTAAATACCTTTACGTTATGGAAATCTGAAGCTGTTTTAAATTCAATTAAGTTTGTCAATAACCAAAAAATGACACAGACAAGACTTCAAGACACAGTTAGCTCTTTCTGCGTAGATCGGACCCAAAAATAATAATTAAAAGCTGAAGGTACCCCAGGTTAACTATGACATCAGGACATCTGTCACCTCAGTCCTCCCGTGACCATGGGTGCTGTAAAGCACTCGAAACGTCGGGTTATAAATAGTAAAAAAGTAAAAATTAAACGCGATAAAATCCGTAAACTTAGTTTCATTTAAACCAAAAAATCGTCAAAAACATGAACAATTTTTGTTTTCGTAAATTATTGAAATTTCAATATGGTTACAAAGCGTTATTGACTCTACATAATTTTCGAACAACGGTAACGTAATTTTCGGGTAACGAAATCAAACAACCTCAAGTGGGAGATAACGAAAACTTTCGGGTATTTTTTATTTTAGATTTCATTCAACGCTGCAACGAATATAATGATGGGAGCAAACAAAAGGATACATGAGAACTCATCCCTCTGTGGTAACACTAGCCGCGGCTTCGATCTTGACATTTCCCAATGTAATTATAGGTCACAAAATCGAAATTTATCGAGTTAAGCGATTATTTGTTTCGAACAATGTATATATTAATATGACTCAAAATATGAAACTTACGTCATGTAAACTAAAATTATTTTCGAAAGAAAGTAGTGTCATAATATCATTCAAATCACATTCTTTATCGTTAATTGATCTCGAAGCGTTTCTTTTTAACTACACAATGTATCAATGTGTAATTATTTAGTGCGCGGCGAAAGTAGTTTAAGGGATAGTTTTGTTTTCTTTAGTGTGTACTCTTGAGTGTATGGCATTGTCGATGACATTTTGGGGTCTATTAGATATTCAATTACAGTCCTAATTATTTTTTAATTAAGCTCCTTTCGAATATCACATTTATTTTGGCATCTACTACTTACTACTTTTATTGGCTATGATAGCGAAGTAAACAGACTTCCAGAAATAACAAGCAGCTGCCTTTGCGATATCGTAGTATTAGCTGGAATAGCAGCTGTTGAATATATCAAGTTCTATAAATAGATAGCATTTATTTACTGACTTAATAACATGGAAATATGTGATATATAGCCGTTTTTTTTTAAGTTTCTGAATATGGCATACTGCAAGAACTTTCTAGAGGTCACGTGCCGCAGGTGCATTGCAGCAAAAATACACATACTCGGTAGCTTGTTCCATATTTACTGATGTTAATTATTCAGCAATTTCAATTACAGCAGCAGCAATGTGAGTTACAGTTACGAATTGGAACCCAGCGCACTATTTTGTATAGTAATTACTTTTAGTAAAAGGCACTGAAACCGGTACTATGTCTACTACTAATAATTTATAGTACGAGAAGTTTTTTATGAAGTCAGGTTTTACATCGATTACTGGCTTCTCACGACTTCTACTTAAAACTGTTAATATAGTCTAGTTACGAGTCTGACTAACAAAATTAATAAAGCTTTCATTCAAAATTTATTGATGAATTAACCTTTTATTAGGCTTTAGACAAATACAAATTAATAATGAACTTGTATTTACAATTCTGATTAACAACTACAGAATATTTATTGGAAAACGTTAGTTAATATCTTCTTTAATTAGTCTTTTCAACTTTTTGCACATAATGCGAGATCTTGTGAACCAGTATGTGTCATGTGTACACTAAGGACTAAAGATTTAGTAAATGTAATTATATAATTCTATTCATTTTTTCTTTCTCGTTACGTTTCCTTTGAAATAGTTCGAATTGAAATTCAAGATGTATTTAGTTATCACTAATGCCGTGTTTTTGATAGAACATCTTGGTATTGGAATCCAGTAATAGAATAAGGAAGTTTTAGTAATTAGTTATTGTTCGGCAATTTTTATGTTCATAACGCTGTATAATACTGTAATGTAGGCTGAACGTAAGATTGTCTTCGTCACCTTAATTTAGAAAAGCTTATTATTCGTTGCTTTTTTTTTATAAACGTTTTTTAACCGCTTTTCAACTTATATTATGATTTCATGGAACAATCCAAACAATGGAACAGCAACAACATAAAATACTACAAAACTTTCAAATTGACTTTCCAAATTATACAGAAAGCTGATGTTGGCCAGTGGCAAAATTAAAATTAAACTAGATTTTACGAATTTTGTCACGTTTAATTTACTATTTACAAACCGATATTTTGTGCGCTATACAGCTCTCATGGTCACGGGAGGACTGTGGTGTCAGATGTCCTGATGTCGTAGCTTTTAAATTAAAATCTGAAGGTCCTTCGGGAAAACTATGACATTAGGAAATAATCAGTGGCAATATTGTTTGTATGGTTAACTCCGTGTTACCTGCAAAGACCAATCGGACAAGTCTTTAATATTGGCAATGGACATGTCATGTTCATTGGAGTCTGCTTCCACTAGAAATCAGTCCAAATGTCAATTCATTCAATAAATGTTTAATTATTTTGTTAAACCTTGTCCACAGTACAATTTCTCCTGTATCTTTTTGGTTCTACAGACATAAATTTCACATACACAACACAACCAGACCCGAAAACCAAAGATTCATGTTTTCGCAGAAATGTTGGCTCCGGCTAGGATTCGAACCCAGAACTCGCGGCGTAAAAGTCAGTTACTCTGACCACGCTGTCCTCAATTCAAAAGACCTAGAAAAATGTGGGATTTATTCATTGTTTATGTTTTTTCTTATCTTCATTTCCGACTCTATAATCACAGAATTAATCTGGTGTCTGGGTTAAATTTTCGAACAATAATACACAACGTTCTTCTTTTTTGGCACATATTTCACATAGGTTTCTTAATCTAATTTTAACTATTTTTATAATACCCTTACACATATTCTTTGCATTAAAATGTACACAATATATTCAAAATCACGATACGTTCAAAGTAAATAACATTTACTTTCGGAATGTGTTTTGCAATTACAAACGAAACGGTTAACTGTTATCGACTTGATTCATCTGCGACCAATAAAACTGGCCCCAGCTAGAAAATGTTAATCCCTTAAACGTTCGCGATATCAATCATATCATGGTGTACATCGCAGTTTACGGCAAAGGTACACATTTCTCATGGTCTAAGACAATCGCTTTCTCAAACGTCTAGACGCAATGGAAACACAGATGTAAAAAGTCCCATCCGCTTCTACATTCGTGCAGTATTAACCCAATTTGACCACATTAATAAACGATCGCAATGACGTCCACGATAACTTAAAGGTAAATTGTATCGTAAAGATTGAAGTGTGCCGATTTGTAATGTATTGGAAAGCGTACCTAGGCCGAGGCCAGTACACATTTGAATAGCGATGCGGTATCGGCTATGTCATTTATTGTTATATTGTGGTTTAAAAAAATTATTTTAAAGTCACTCATATGCTATAATATGGTCAGGAATTCGTAGTGCTAGAGTAAAATATAGTACTTTTAATATAGACGCATACTCTGAGCATAAATTTAGCGTTTCTATATCTATATTATCTTCGTTTTATAAGATAAAGTGGCGTTGATAATACGCCGTGTGGAGTGAGCGTGAATCTGCCAGCCCATTACATCCCGTGGGATACAAGAAGATATGCTAGGAAATGCCTGAAAGTCTTCGTGGCCTCATACAGATGGCAGAATAACTATCTCGAAATATGCTACACCAAAAATACAGATAAAGGTAACAGACAGCAGCGTCTAACGATTCGGCAAATCCTTTCATTTTGGACTATTAAATCCCAGCAGTGGACTATTAACGACGACGATAACGACAAAGATGAACAAAATTCATAGTATTTTCAAAATAATCCGTCAACTTTCCTACCTTCAGAGTAGTGGATAGTAGGTTTAATTCCTATTTGAAGCCGATGTCTGGATGCACACACAAATTATTTGGTTGTTTCTTTTATAAAGAGCTCCAAGTTTGTTACCCTATAACCAAACTTTCGTCGGTCGGTGTCGTTAACACGTAATATCTCTTCCTGAATTTTCTGATCGGTGGAAGAATTAACGTCTCTGAATTTGATCGGGCATGCATACATGTGTTCATTCATAATTGTGAGAGCTTATCGTAGTAACCGTAACTTGTATCAATTCTAACGGGAAATCGTGTAGTACATCAATATCTATAATAACAGTGTAAGGATAATAGAAATTTTATAATATCATACAATAACACCGACGTAACGATTAATTGAAATACTAGTACTAAACGAAAGTACAGTTGCTAAAAATCAGTCAACAATATAGGAAGTACTTAAAAATTTATCCTTATCTATCACTTACCTCTAATACTTCATTCGACACAAGGCATACAATTGATTAAAATAATAAAATGTATAACGTAATATTTACCTTTAATAACGAAAGCGTTAATATTTCTAAAATTAAAAAGTTAGACCAGATTAGACAGCTAATACTTCTTTTAGTCAAAATATTATGAAAACAAATAAGTAATGTTAATCGTATTTTTTGCGATGTGTAACGCAGGCTTTACAAATTACTATGTTAAACAACATGTGTAGCAAAAGAAAACATTATGTGTAGCATATAATAAGAAGCAAAGAAGAAAAAGAGCTTTTTAAATAAATCATATGAGCTGCTACAGCGTTAAATAAAACATCTGTAGATATATATAACATCTCACTATTTCGTCGCACACACTTTCTCATTCAAATAACATGCAAGGATAGTGCTTAAAAGACAAATTGCCTATCGCTGAGCTAATGTTAACCAGTCTCAGAAGACAATACACGTAGGTGGTGTGAAAGTGTAAACGCAACAAGGACCAGTTCCATTCCCTAGTACACACACAATACTATCAAGGCAATCGCAACGGTCCATGTGAGATATTGCTCGGAACCGTTATGATCAAGGATCGATTGATAAAGAAATATAAATAGTTTTAGTTATTATCAACAAAACAGATAAATAAAATTAATGTGAACGTCTGCAAATATCGGAAATATTGGTTTCAATAAAAGAATACGGAAAAGCAATATAATTAATACAAAATACAGTGTGTGATAATAACAATATTAGGCATTTATGTCGCACTTCACGAATTTTTCTGCTTTCGTTATAATAGAGTATTAGGGGCTTAAAATACAGATGTAATACCAATTGCTCTCTAAAGTTACAATAACATCAAAACACTGACATATTGAATTTCTTTTATTTGTTATAACCTAATTTTCAAATCTACGCGTCATTCAGGGGCTGGAGATTACGCTTACAAAAAAGCTTACAAAAATGTTTACATTTTACTAAACATTACCGCATCTATTTCTTCACAAACAAATCACAATTATCGGCCTAGTTGGTACAATGGCTGAGCGATTCCTTTTTCGCTAGTATTCGCGGTTTCGATTCCCGCACGGATCAAAAATATGTATTTGTATGGTCTGTAGACAGTTGTTCTTGTTCTCAAATTTCTAGTATGGGGCAATGTTTTTATCTAAAAAAATGATAATAAATCTTGTATGTATTAACTATTTAGAGCATTCAAAAATGATTATCCAAAAAATATCTTTTAAATTAATTTACGGCAATTAACCGCAAATTATTACTTGTATAACGTTAAATTAAACATAAATTAATTACATTCTACATTCGCATTGCAACTGTCTGAAAGCAAGCAATTTAAATATATCAGATGCTAAGTGTTATGTGCAGACGCTTCTGTTAAAGTAGAAAATGTATATTGAGTAATAATGTCGTCGGTACAGCGTATGGACGTTATAAAAAGCATTTACAACAAGTCACTTTCAATGTAGCCAAATATAATAATAAAATGAGAATATTGTTCAGTAATGGTTATAAGATTTTTTTTAATCGCAGTGTTTTTATTATTTACATGTAAATAATATGTAAATAATAAAGATTAAACTTTAACGAGTCGTAAATATAAAACGATTTCATATTTATAATATTTTAAGCGTTTATTACCGTAATAAAATTTTAGATAATAATTTACTGAAATGAAATCCAAGAAAATGTTTATATTGGCAGTCTGAATTCGCTTACGTAATATAAAAGAGAGGAAGCTTAAAAAGAAGTTAAAAAAGTAAAAAAGTGTAGTGAGGTCACAAAACAATCATACAACGAACGATCCTGGTGGTAGGATTACTGTGCAGGAATCCGTCCAGGTAGGTACCACTGCAGTGCCAATTATTCCGCCATGAAGCAGTAGTGTGCAAACATTACTGTTTCGGTTTGAAGGGCACTGATAGCTAGTGTAATTGTTGGGTAGAACTAATGTCTCAGGGAAATGGGCGCAGCGTGATTCCAAATAAAAATGTTATGTGTGACACAGCATTATTTATGGGCATACGTTGCACATCACCATTAGCTGAAGTCATCCCGTCACTTTCTACCTTGAAAAAACACGGCAGTTATATAAAGCAGGGTTTGAGGCAAAAAGGTGACTTTAGGTCAAGTACTGTAAATTTAATTATAATTTCGTTCATTCTCACAAATTTTTAATTTCTTAAATGTTTGTTAAACATGAAAAGAAGTTAAATAAAAAAGCTATTATAAAAAGGAAGCCAAATACCCTTACAAAATAGGAGGGATACCTACGAAATTTATTTAACATGTTAATATTGCATCTTATACCGTTGTATCGTAAGGATCCCACAATGAAACAACGCCAAACTGTAAAAACTCAACTTGTATTTCTTTAGTAGAAAAATTAAGAGTCATTAAATATAATTTTCATCCTATTTTTGATTTTGAAAACTGATAAAAGCAGTATATATCTTATAAGTAATGTAAAATTAAATATCTCTAGATTTTTATAAGTACCTACACAGTGTTTATAAAAGTAATCTATATATCAATACATGAAGACAAAACTTTATCTGTACCCCTTTTTAAGCATATGGGGAGCACGGAAATTGCGAGGTTTGGCATAAATATATCAAAGTGTCCGGCATACTTTGTTAAATTAAATTGAACCTAATTAATGGATAGTATATACATTCTTGAGTAATTGTTGAGTATATACCGGAAAAATATTGTCTTTCTCAATTTCGAGCTACAAACATTGAATAAGTCCGATAAATTACTATTAAATTCCATAATTTATAAGTTAAATCTTACGAAAATAGTTTCAGTCAAAGGCGTTGATACAGGTGCTATACGTACTTATGTATAATAATTTTTAATTTCCAAAGTTATCGCAAATTTTGTCATTTTTAGGGTAACGGTGACATATCATCGTGTAAAGAGATTGTATACATCTTTTTGAAAATTAGAAAATAATTGTAATATTTTTTTACACTGAATTTAAAACACGAAATTACATCAAAATTTTTGTATTACTTATTAAAATGATGAACAGCAATTAACAAAAACAAATATTGAACTTTTAGTGTTAAATAATATTTTTAAGAAGTACCTCAAGTCACTGGCATACTGAAAAGGTCAATATCTGGTGTTGAGGCTAGACCTGCTTATGACGAACTTACCTCATGCATGGTAGGCGGTCTTTCCAACGATTGCTTTATAGCTAAAGCAATTTGCCGCGACAAATAATTACAAAATTAAAGTTATATAAACGATTTCAGCAATAGAAATATGATTATAAATATTCTACATTTTTCCACTTTTCTTTTTATATTCCCATGAGTAGTCACACTCAAAGTTCGAGTTTAAAACGAGAGAAAAAATGGTAGACCATTTTGTCTTCTGTCTTGTAGGCACGCAAATTTGCTTTGGGCATGCAAAATCGTTTCCTTACTACAGCATTCATTGGTATAACCATACCGACTTTCTCCAATGAAATTTTGCTTGATACGTATCAATATTGTCGCTTAATTTAAATCGGTACAGTTACCCACACAATTCACTCAATCACTGTGTTCGAGAATTTGAAATGGCTAAAATAGCCTGATTTATTTTTATTTATACATGTTTTTAATATTAGTATTTACATATTTATATACATGAAATTTTATGATTTAAGCAGGATTGCATTTCTGCAACTGTTCCACTTAATTTTTTTAATAAAACGGGTGCATTTTATAGAGGTAAATTGCACATGCACAAACACCCAGACCCGGAACGACTAGGCTTTATAAATATCGGTTCCGTGCGGGAATCAACCCAGCGATCCGTAGCGCAAAGCCAAGAGACAACCAAGCCGCAGTATCCATTCACTATAGTGTCTACAAGTGAAAATTAACATAAAAATATAGTAAAAAGATTTCTTAATTGTAAATAAAATTTGATAATTGTAGAATCATAGTTTTGCATCTTTTCATGTATATTGACAGGTTATTTTTTAGAATAGGATTATTTTTACAAAAACATTATTGTTTTTGGTATAAAATATTGGTAAGTTATAATCCCACATGAAAAAAATTAATTTCGGATTTCTCCTTAAGCTGCTTTCCAAATTTCAAGAATGAATCAACGGGAAGTAACCTGAATATGAGTAGTATGATGAGTGCAGAGACTACAACAATAGACGGACAGGCAGACGGACAGGACAGACAACCAAGTGTTCCATTCTATTATAATTATACATATTATACGCCTTATTCTTTCTTGTTACATTACGGAACGGTATTATAGTGTTTCCAACAAGACGAGCGTAAACTTTTCAAATAAAAACTGTACGGGGATGCCATTTAGGTACATATTATATTTTACCAAATCGTCTAACGTACAAAGGATCAATACTAAATAGTAAAGGAAAAAATTAAATGGGACCACTTTGTAAGTACATCCTTTCTAATGAAAAAATAATAATAACGTATATTCGACTGAGTTATAGTCGAACATACACAATAATTATTTTTATAGCAGAAGCTGAAGTAAGAATCACTGAGAATTTTTAAAGTCGATTCACTTCATGATGGTGAAAAGATGTAATGCTGTTGATAATGTCTTTCTGGTGAATTCCGGCCTCAGCAAGATTGTTTCGTAACTTGTCATTTGGACACAACATATTAGAATACCGACTGTGTCAAATGCACTCTTACGCTTACGCTCACGATAGAAATGCATAGCAAAGTCGAATACATCGAGATAAATTTATTACATCTGGATCTGTAAACCAATTATTTCTTTTTTTTATAAATGTTATAGGAGAGGAAAAAGCATACGAACTCATCGTCGCTATGCGGAAGACGAAAAAGTATGAAAGTAATAAATATTTCGTAATATTAGGTCGAGGAAAAAGTCTTTTTGCATATAGTATGTATTAACTTGCAATAAAATCTCTTTGCCTGTACTATTTGTATGTGGCTGGTTTTGATAAAATTAAAAATGTTACATTTAAAAAAGAAACAAATTAGTAAAATGTGTTTCCAGCCATTTTTCATTTATTTTTCTTTGTTTCAAAATGAGTGAATCTTATAAATAAATTCGATAAATTTTAAAATTTTATAACAAAAAAGGAAAAAATGCAACGCAAGCCGCGAAAAAAAATTGTGACATTGTTGGACCTAATGTAGTGTCAGTAAAAGTAGCACAAAGTTGGTTTAAACGTTTTCAATCCGGGAATTTTGATGTCATAGATGCACCTCGCTCTGGTCGCCCTGTTACGGATAAAATTGACGCCATTTTTGAAAAAGTGGAGCGAGATCGGCATATCAGTAGTTACGACATAGCTGAAAAACTCTGGATTGACCACAAAACAGTTTTGACCCATTTGAAAAAAGCCGGGTACACAAAAAGCTCGACATTTGAGTGCCACACGAGCTCTCTGAAAGAAACCTAAAGAACCGTGTACTCATTTGCGATTCATTATTGAGACGTAATGAAACCGAACCGTTTTTGAAGAGATTGATAACTGGTGATAAAAAGTGGATTACGTACGACAAGAACTTGAGAAAAAGGTCGTGGTCAAAAGTCAGTCAGGCATCACAGACTGTGCCAAAACCAGGGGCCAATAAGGTGATGCTGTGTATGGTGGGATTGAAAGGGCGTTGTTCATTCTGAGCTTTTACCGCCGGGCAGAGCCATCGATTCGGATCTCTGCTGCTAAAAGCTGGTGAGAATAAAGCAAGAAGTTGAGAGAAAGCGGCCGGAATTGATCAATCAAAAGGATGTGGTATTCATCACGACAAAGCTAGACCACACCCACCTTTAGCCACTCAGCAAAAATTAAGAGAATTTGGTTGGGAGGTTGTAATGCATCCGCCATATAGCACTGACCTTGCACCTTCAGATTTCTTCTGATTCGGTCTCTTCAGAATTCTTTAGGTAGTGTCAGGTTAACATCAAGAGAGGACTGCCAAAACTACATGTCGTCATGTTTATAAATGTTTATGACATGGTCATTATACTCACAACAACTACCTATGTTCAGAAAATATAAAGATCGTACAATGGATTTATAATGAAACACACAAGGAAACTTCATCCCACATAATTTCAAAAGACCATCTACATACACCCACAATTGGAGAGATAGTCGTTATTTTTTACTCCTAAATAAATAACATAATTTTGCATATTTAATATATGCTCACCTTTTCGTATTTAAAGTATTACGTTTATCCGCGATTTATTGGCAGCTTCGCTAATTGCGCTTTATTGGGAACGAGATTTTTAAATATCATACCCATATCATCATATCATCATCATTCGACTGCATTTTGTGATGGCCAATTACAATCTATGGAGTCAACAGAACGGACCGTTGATCGACGAAGACTTTTTGTCATACTTTTCCCTTAATCCTAATTCCATGCACTACAAAGCAACGACCACAAAGTGCTCATGCATAACAAATGTCACCTCAATATTCTTTGAACGAACAGCAAACATTACTAATTCTCAATGCCATACATTCATAATAGAAAATCACATTCTTTTAAATTTCGGCACTTCGATAAATTCTAACATTTTCGCCACATAAAGCAATGTTTAAATACTTTCATGATATCAACGCTAATGCTTTACAATTATAGCAAAGCGATAGTATACGTTTACGACGCAACGGTTACAAGATAAAGAGAATCATCGCCTACCTGCAAGGGCATGACAGTTATTAGTTGTTGATTGCTACCTCCACCTACACGCATGTCATAATTTGTTCTCAGCTTGGCAGATAGCCGATCAAATATAATTCAAACAACAGCTACGATATGTCTCTGATTCGACACGTAATATCTACGACACAGATACGGTATATCTAAATTATAATACTAATCATATATACTATAATACTATAACATCTTTATATCGTAATCAAGTAACTAAAAAATAACGATTTAAAAAAGGAACCGATTTAATTATAACGAAACTGCTATTTTACTTTCCAAATTAAAATAACATTGTAGTTGTAAATTTAAATCTGTCCTTCAGCAATTTTTTATTATATTATTAAAAAAAATAACATACCCAGTCGCAATTTGTAGGCACGTTGGATACGTTAGTTCAGAATTTAAAATCAAGAATGAAACTAGTTTACTTGGAAAAAAAAAAGAAATGTCTTATGTCCCAAAAATATTTCACCACGTGACCTTGAACTACTGAAGTTCTCGTAATTTAGTCTTATAGTTTTAAGTCTCTGATCGACTAGTGAGCTTTGCCGCGATCTTGGTGGCTCGTTGGTAAAGTTTGGTGGTGGGTCATGCTAAGACCGCACTATTGCGAGCAGAGAGCCAAGCGGCTCGTCAGCAATGTTTGAAATTTGTCAATTATCAAACGGGGAGCCGAGCCGCCACTTTTAACATGAAGTTGCAACTTACGGATGTCAAATTGGATTAACGTACTCTTAGAGTTCATGTTTGAATTTCAGATTGCAAACTACGCAGACGTGTTACTTCAACAAAACTCTAAAGAATGACAGTTTATACAGGTTAGATACAGGTTATACAGACAGTTTATAAGGGGTAGTCAGAGACTGGGCACTCACTGCAAAAACAGATGACTGCCACAATCCACGTTTCACCAAAACAATATAATGCACTTGGTGTGATAGGTGGTGAGCCCATCGCCATGTTGGGTGCATAGTGCAGTTTAATTCCTTACTCGCCTTTTACGAGATCCAATGGATGAGATGGAGTGGTAGTTTTTAACGAGCCGCCACCACACACACATATTTACAAATACCTCATCCCGCGCACTGCCACATTGCAATCGGGCACCTACGACTGAGCAATGAGTGTACACTATGACATTTGTACAACCGGCAAGTGGTCTTTAAGAACACAATAGAAATTTAGGAAGGGATACCCTTTAATTTGGTACTAACCTTTGACGAGTAAGAAACTGATTGCTTGATTTTCGACTATAAGAGTATTATTATAATATGAGCTTATTATAATTTGTAAACAATGAAAAACGCAAGTTTTAATAGCGCACAGGACGACAGTACGAAATTATAGTACTTAAATTGAAATGGAATAAACGTTGACCATAATCCTTATTAATGTAAAGAATTGAATAGGTCAAACAAAATTGGCATGACAGCAAGACCTACTACTACTAGCCCTATTTACTCTAATAAAGAGCTTTTTGAAGAGCACCATTCGCCGCCGGCTAACTGGCGTAGAGTCGGTATTAGTTTGCTTGTGAACGCTGTTGAGGGAGGGCAGGCGGTGCAACAACTAGGTAATACCCATCATTTTAAATTTTGCATGCAAATCTTAGCAACTTAACTTTCTTTCCTTTATTATAATGGATTTCTGCAAAGTAACACCTATTTCTATTAACGTGTTCACTCTTTATACTGAGCAAAAAGAGTATACGAGTACAATGATGTAAGAAAACTATCTGGAAAAAATATAGAGCCTCTTTATAAAACTACTGCACTAGCAATCTTTGCTATGATAGAACACAATTTGACGCTAATATTTTGTTTAGTCAGTGGTGGATAAACTGTAATAATAACACAACCCACGAGACTCGTGTAGAGATTTCAAAATACGCGTCGGGCACACAGTACACCTATGACTTTGTGGTCACTGGCACATAAACCACAGGCAAAGAATATACAAGTTCAATTAAAAAAGACAGGATATTTAAAACATAAAAAATTACTATCATAGATCAAAGTGTGTTTTAATCAAACAAAGAGCCCGTCTCTATTCCACGAGACATCAACTTACACATCGTTAAATGAGCGAACGTATTAGAATTAAAATATATTTGTCTACTCTATATCCGTCTTTACTCAAAGCGCTTGGAATTTCGTCTTAATTTGGAACGGTTGGGTCCATTGAACTGCCGCGGTACATTGCAAAGCCATCAGTATTGTCCTTGTGATGGAATGATAGCTTCGACCGACTCGTTAAATTACTTCCAAATTGCGTGGAAGCATTAAAATCAATATTTAGCCACTCGCTACAGAAGGCGACTGTAAAAAAACATTCTTGTATCGAATCGTAATCGTTCCACTCCATCACAGCCTGTCGTAAAAGTAAAGTGAAATGTCATAAAAGCTTTTATATGAAACTAGCTGTGCCTATCGGTTTCAGGCGTATAAAATAAACCGACCTCACGATTGCGTCGTACGTCATGATACGTCGCTGCCTTTCTCGGTAATGTTCGGTTATCAGAGTGCAGCTCTTTAAGCAGCATACAGTTTATTTTTTTAGCATACATTTTACCCCACAACCTTCCTCAATAATTGGGCTACCTAATACATAAATAATTTTTCAAATCAGATAAGTATTTATTGATTTTACTTTAGTAGCCGTAGTAAGATATGCCGCACCCTAAACTATGAAGACCGGTAATAAGCAGCAGTATCCAAGGTGCCTGGTACTGTGATCGCTAACCCGCCTGCCAAGCATGGCGATTACGATACATACTCCTCGCTTGTAGTGAAATGAAAAATTCCGCATCTCATTCATAAGGTAGCTGTTGTAGGAATCCGTATAGTAGGTACTACCGTAAAGTCAGTTATTCTGTTGTGAAGCAGTAGTGTGCCACTACTTACTGCCTAGCACTGAGAGCTTGCGTGTATATACACTGGGCATATGGGACTAAAAACTGATCAGAGTTTCAAGCCCAGTGTGTTTCCGCACATAAATGTTCTGTGTGACAAAGCATTTGTTGTGGGCAGACGTAGCACTTTCAATCAAGTGGAGGGTTTGATCGTCTCGTCACTTTCTCCTATAAAAAAAACTCATCGGAATTCGAAATATAATAATTTGATTGGATCACAAATACTGGCTTCAGTTGGGATTCGAACACAACAGCTATGGGTCTGAGTCAGAATATAGAAGCGACGTTGATGAAGCGAATATTGAATACAGAGCGACGTTTAGTTAAAAGAATCACGAGCTAAAAATATAAATACTAATTATTGGTGTCTTGTATTTACAAACAGCATTCCTAAATGTCTACTTAGACAATTATATTGCACTTACGCACATAACATTTACATTATACAAATATTTAGTTAACCAAAAACGTTACAGAAACATCCTAGTATTGTTCCCAAACTTACAAGTATAAACATCGATTACACGACGATCTACATGACTTATTTTACCCAACAATCGTCACAATAATATGAAAGCGGATTGTCTAAAGTAATATCTCTGTGCGGGTCAAGCTGCGAAGCGTAAAATGACTTTGATCGCTTCTTAAACTTTTGAAAGCACTCGACCATGTCGCGATAATAATATGAACTAATTATCCTCGACGTACCATTACTTTTACATTAAAAAAATGATTCTAATATAAATGTATAATTACAAATAACATACCTAAGTCAAGCAGAATCATCCAAATGATTCGGTACGCATCTTAGGTACCTGAAAATAGAAAAACAATAATTTTAGCCAAGCGGAAGTTAAATTATTATATTAAGCTTTTGAAATTTTGTACACCATTACTAACATTGACATAATCATCAGCATCATTATAACAGCCTATCACTAGTCCACTGCTGAACATAGGCCTCCCCCATTTATTGCCACAACAGTTTGTGGCTCTCATTTTGGGGAAGTATGCCATAGTTGCCATGCTTGGCATCTGCTAGTTGCTGCCCATCTCTTGGTTGCTGCCATTGAGAAATAAATATACTGATTGATCGAACGTTACCCTACGGTCCGTTCGTACGTACGGTAATGTTACGGTCTTAAAAAACATGAAGCATAAACTCATTCTAATAGTAATATGGAAACATAAAAATATTATTTCAGGGCGCAGCGAAACGCTACCGTATAAGAGTAATAACTTTTTCTTCTTCCTAGTTCGGCTTCTAACGAGATTGCCGAAGCGACCGTTGGCGTGTTGCCAAGTGCTCGTATATTTCTGGAGGCCCTTTTAGGTGTTTTATTAATTTGTCTTTTCTCCGTACTGGCTACCACGGCACCGACTTAATACATCAAAATACTAAAACGCCGTTTAGAATAGTCGGCTCTATCTATATGTCATGGTTTACGCAATAAGGAACTAAAAATGTAGTCTAAGATTTATTGACCAATTCACTTACATTCCTGAACACAGCATACACATGAGTAGTATCTACGCACACAGTACACACCCGGTTTTCTTTTTCTTAATACGTGTATTAGTGAAAAAAATACTTACCAATTTCGATCAATACACGATAACACTCATCAAATCATTTTAAGTAACAGTTCATAAATGATCCAATACAGGGCATTTGTCTCCACAGAGACATTTTTAAAAGGATTTTTAAGACTGAAATTTCGTCACTGATCCACTGCGAGTTGACGGACTTCATATGCCCTCGAAACATGTTTTTCATTTCTCAAACATTAAGTTTTCAACGGGATGTTTTCCTTTACCGCCAAGATTGTGGTAAACCAGCAATAAAAACTACTCGTATAATTCACATTTATACTGTTTCCGGCACCGGCAAAAATACAAAAAAGTACATATTGTAAAAAAGAACATTACAGTATTATAAATTATGTCGTCATTTATAAGAATATACAAACATTAATCATTCAGTATATAAGAACTTCGATACACAATAGTATTTATATCAAACTCGATTACCTTTCGTGTGAAGTCCGCCTTGTTTTATTGCCCTCGCATATGAAATAATCTTGAATATTTTCATAATTTAGACCTTTATCAATAATAATTTCAGCAATCTTAAATCCTGTCCCGTAAAATTTAAAACAAAGGTAACAAAAAGTTATTTACGTGACGCTTTTCAGGACGGATACGCAAAATAATTACAAAAATTACCTAACCTAAAATACGCAGACCATCGACAGCGTCTAAAGCTCGAAACACTTGGTACTGCTATCACCAGTCTCGTTAAGCGTCGTGATTAAGGTTTTTAACATCTGCCGCTTCTATTTTATCAATTTATTCCACACAAGTCAACAATATTACGTACAGTGTTCTTTGTTAGTTCCTTTTGTGTGCACATCTTATAGCAATGAAAGTTTTTCATCCAATTCAATTCAACCAAAGTTTTTTCTTTCTTTCTTTCTTTCTTTCTTTCTTTCAATGAGACGCTGCAGGTTATTGGTGGATGATACTACGAATATATTCAGAAGGAGGCTACTTTCAGCCATAGACATGACTCAAACGCTAAAGATGAAACTAAATGTAAAACTAAACATTAGTATTGATGTGCATATGTGTAACCTCTCAATAATACAGAAAAAAATTAATAAATCCAGATCACAGATTTATCGACTTTATACACCTGCACCAAATTAGAAGTCGAAGCTCGATATAATATTGATGCAGCATTGAGCGATATCCCTGGGAACTACTCTAATTACCTACCGTACACAACGGTACGGATTGCGCAACCGGTGACATTTTAACTGCGCCGTTCGGATCTGACATTCGATTCAAGTATTGTAAAGTTTCGACCTTGTAGATCTTTTCAGTTGTATTACTGCATAATGTCATCTACTTTATCTACTTTACTACTACTTAATTTTTTTTGCAGTTATCTACTTTAGGGCCAATAGTTCCGATATTAATGAAATTATTAGACTTTTTTACATATATGAGTAAACATGCCAGTTATTCTGCCGTGAAGCAGCAGTGTGCAAACAGTACTGTGTTTCGGTTTGAAGGGCACTGAGAGCTAGCGTAATCACTGGGCATATGAGACTTAAGAACTCATGTCTCAGGGTGACGGGCGCAGTGTGGTGTCACACACAAATGTTCTGGGTGACACAGCATTTGTTATGGACAGACGTTGGACTTACCATCAGGTGAACGTTTTGCTCGCTTCGTTACTTTATCAAATAAAAATAAAAAAATGTTGTTTTGGCAACCTTTATAGCTTCATAGCGTCGGAAAAGGTTCTTGTGCAGAAGGTCGTGTGGAGTAGAGTCGCGACGCCGCCAGCTGTTATATGGTCTACTCAGACAATGACGAAGAGACATCAACAAAGTTGAGTCTCTCCCTGATCTCTGTAATGACAGACTTGCAGCTATCAAAAGGAGATCCCTGTTAAGGAGGTTCGTACCTCAGCTAGAAGCGCTGATAATCTATAAAAAAGATATTAACGTTTTTACATGATCTTTTATAAGCGCCGTCTCAATCTGATTAACTAAAAAAGATTTATTAATCTCAAAATCGACTATCTATTTTATCTTTCACGTCCGCCTTCCATTAAGTTATCGGAAATTTTCCTTAAATTTTACTGATAATTCACTGTAAAAGACCACCCAAAGCGTGACTCTAATTTCACAGCTATGACAAAACTGTTTTCGTTATACGCAATGAGCGGTAAAAAAGGTAGGCGTTTTCGTATACACATATACTAATTAATCTGTTTAGATTGTAACCCTACCTGCGGATGTCAAAAATACTAAAAAGATAAACTTTTATTTTTTATTAAAAAAAGCTAAAACAAAAAGAACAGTTTGGCTTCTCCGGGGATCGAGCCCAGGTCTCTCGCGTACTGCGGAATTTAAGGCGAGCGCTACTACCACGGCTAGCGCGAATTTAACTAATTTAAAATGCACGTAATGCAATACTAGTTGAGAGCTATTTGTATTCGCAGGCTCCAATTACGCCAACTCAATAGATAAATACCCGTTGACACGGACTTTTGTTAACATAAAGTTTGCTATTTGTATAATGAAGCGTATAATTTTAGAATAAAACGATGCGATCGATCGGTAAACATCGAAGTTTTACTTAAACGAATATTTATAACTCTAGCGAACATAAGGAAAATTTTTAAAACTAGAAGCTAAACGTTTTAAATTAAAGATTTAACTACATTTCATTATTCTTACAACTAAATTTCAGTTTATGAATGATTAAACTATTATTCGGGATTTGCAACAAAAGCAGCGCTCGGGTTATATCTAAGTATTCAAGGAACATGCAAATCATTTAAGCTATAATTACAAGAAACATAAAAAACTTAAAACGACTACATTCTCCGCCTCCTTGTCCCGATTGTCAGTTTTGTTTTAATTTTTATTAATTTAATAAAGTGACGAAACGAGCAAAACGTTCACCTAAAGGTAAGTGTAACGTCTACCCATAACAAATGCTGTGTCATCCAAAACACTTCCGTGTGACACCACACTGCGCCCGTCACACTGAGACATCAGTTCTTAAGTCTCATGTGCCCAGTGACTACGCTAGGTCTCAGTGACCATCGAGCCGAAGCACAGCAATCCTTGCACACTACTACTTCCCGGCAGAACAACTGGCACTGGAGTGGTACCCACCTAGACAGATTCCTGCATAGAAATCCTACCACCAGTCATTACTTAAGTTATTTTAAGGTTACTCACGCAAATCAAAATCTATCTTATCTACTATATCTTATCTTACTTCAACGCCGCGGTACCTGTGTTCGAATCTCTGCCGGAGCCACACATTGTAATCGGGTCTAATTTTTTCGGGCATGATAATGTCTGCAAAACACATCTACACGATACAGGAGAAATCCTATCCTTACGGATATCTTTAAAAAAAATTAAATAAAAGAATATATAAATGAGCCGCACCAGTTTCTCTGCAATCCGCAGCGCGTTTCGCACTGGCCGATAGCCGGCGGTCAGAGAATACCGCGTCAAAGAAATTGCATAGATATCTATGTTCCAAGGGAGCGTGATACCTTAACTGCACATTAACCCAGCGTTCTGATAAGGTTAGGTTTCATTCGCCGTATTGACTAAATGTAACTCTGGTAACACTTATCTTGTGGTATAGAAAAGAAAATGAAAGCGGATTCTGTTCAATAATTTGAAGTGATAAAATTTGACATAGTAAGGTATTTCTGTTAACCACTCCAGCTAACAGTTCAAATTCATGATCTGTTCATAAAGAATGGCGGGCTCGATCTTGCGACATCATGTTTCACAGTTCGTGCCCTAAACTATTAGGCTATTGGCGCTTCATCTATTATTTTTCTCTATGCTCGGTGCCGTCTGGTGGCGGCGTAAGAGAATCTACCACGCTATTCCGTCCCGTGGGTGTTGTATAAGTCGACAGAAGAAAAATGAAAACCAGGAGATTAGCAGCAGCATGTTATATTCCCGGAACATCTGAATAAATAAACTGCGGTTGCCAAGCGTGGCAACTATGGCAAAATCCTCCTAAAATGAAAGCTATCAACTTATGTATTTCGTGGCAATCTATAGTGGAAGCCTATTTTCAGCAGTCGAGTAGGGATAGGCTGAAATGGTGATGGTGATGATGCAATTAAGTTCCACTTACTATTGAATTAATTCTTATTTATTAAGCTACAATATTTAAAAATACTGTATTGTACTGTGTTATGAAAACAACGCTGGGTCAGTTCAAATTATTATTCACCACAACTCCTCGTTGGTGCGTTACATAAAAGATAACTAAATAAAGATCTAATAAAAATCTATTGACATTCAAAAGATGGCGGAATACAAAACTCAAACATGCCAAAACCACAAAATCCCCGACCCAATGGTCGGAGATGTTATGGTTTGGCATGTTTACCCCGTAACTACGGTGAGTAGAGTCGATGGTACGAGATGTATTACTACGACCAATCTGCGAATTTCAATATGGGACAAGCCTTTGTCCAGCAGTTAACTGCCTTCATAGGCAAAAAAAAATACACCTTTGCTTCATCATCTCGTGCTGATGAAGAAAACGTGTATTGTTTGTGTAGTCTAATTATTTATTTTGTAAATATGTACATACGAAACCATATCGATCTCTTATGATTTGGACCAGTACCAATAGGCTCGAGGCAGGTCGTACATCGTCGAGCACGCCCCTAGATCTACTTCCTCCTTCGTCTATGATATTGACCTACGTTGAACACTATTTATAATCTATGTATGTCATACTAGCCTTAAAACCGACTGCATATTGTTGCTAGTTGCAAAGTATTTATGCATATTTAATGTATCTCGTGTTATTTATGTTATCATGTTCATGTGCAACAAATTACTTTTTGATCGTTAAATTGTAACTGAAACCATCGTATATTCAAATAAATAATTGAATGCCAGATTAAAACATGAATAATGTTTTTTGTTTTATTTTACTAAGCATGTGGAGCAGCGTATGAGGAACAAAGAAAGAGGAAAACTAGAGCAGTTGGTGGAGTAAACAACTCACATTTTTTTATTCGAAACCTTCGTTCACCTGATGGTAAGTGCAACGTCTGCCTGTAACAAATGGTAAGTGCAACGTCTGCCTGTAACGTGTCACCCGAAACATTTCTGTGTGACACCACACTGCGCCCGTCACCCTGCAACATAATTTCTTAAGTCAGACCTAAAATAATCCAGATCGGCGGCGGGCCGTAGCCACTAATGTGCGAGGTGTCTGGTACTCCGATCTCCAATCTGCCTTTCAAATCAGCAGTGGAACGTGTACAACGCATATACCATACACATTAATTTGATATAAACGGCCCTCATTTTCTAATACACGGCAACCAAAGCCTTTCTTTCCTCGCGTTAAATAAAGGTTAATTTTAAAAAGTTGTCTACAATAACTTAATGTTTAACATTTTTGGGCAATTTAATTTAAAAGATAAACAGTTACTGAGCGTGAGAAGCAGCTAACGGTAACTTGAAATTATTCTACTGATTTACAAATAAATTTCATTACTCCCATACCACGTGCTCATTATTTCCCCTTAATTCTGTCTCCCATATGAATAAAAATAAAGACGAGAACAGTTACAAGTACGGTAACGAAGAAATTTAACTTCTTAATTAACGTCATGCCATTATTTAATATATGTGTTATATAGAAGTCACATCATAATTATGTACTATACACTATCATAGTATTTCTTAAATAAACTGTGAAAAACAAAGTCATCGCAAAACCTAGACTAGTTTTACTGGGTTCTACTACTTTCATTTTTTTTAGAACTGTCCATGGTATAATTGAAAGGTTAGACACTTTTTAAGCTACTTCACAAAAGGCGGAGGTTCTCAATTGGTCTGTATATATTTTATTAAGTGTGTTCGGGCATAACTTTTTTGTTTATGGACCTATTTTATTATTTGGTCAATTTCTGATGATGGGATCCCTGAGAAAATCATGAAACTCTTAAATTCGCATAAGCATGTTTGGAGCTGCTGCGTTGAAGTCGGTTTTTTAATTAAATAATTATTATGACTTTAGAAGCGCATATCTGAACAACTATTACCTTAAATATTAGTTATTTTAACACTTCTTTTGCAGCCTATATTACCATAAATAACTATTAACATAAATAATAGTTATTTTGTCACTTCTATAACAGAGTATATCTAAACAACTATTACCATAAATTATAGAGTTATTTTGACACTTCTTCAGAAGCGCATATCTCAACAACTATTAACTTAAATTACATAGTTATTTTGTCACTTCTTTATAATTTTTAAAAACCTATCTATCGATACTTCTCGTGCTTCATCGCGATAATAATGATGATTGTATAGCGGCTCATAAAAACAACTTCCCTCGAAATTTCACCCTTATAGTGCCCAGTAATAAATACCAATGGTTGTGACATACGCACAGACGGACAGGACAAAACTATCACAAGAAAAAATAATTAAGGGTTCCGTTATTATACAGAACCCTAAAAATAGCGAAGAAATGAATTGGTAAACAGGAAATTAACTACAACCAAGAGATGTTAGTTATTTAAAGGAGACGTACATAAAGGAAATTATAAAATAAGAAATAAGTAGACTAAAACGTAAAATAGGTAATTGTGTAATCGCGTTTTGTTATGATAGGTTATAAAAATAAACAATCTGTGGGAAAAAAGTAGGTTAGTGTAAAATACCTAACGTTCATTTTTATAATCATAAAAGCGCAACTACTTTCAGACTGAATTAGTATAATTGTACTTTTTATAAGAATACAAACATTAATTTTCTTAATCGTTACATTATTGTTTTAATTTGACGTTTATTAATTACTTCGTTTTATTATGTTATTTTGTGACGCAGACTTCCACATTACTACCATGATTAACAAAAAATATTAGCGACTCAGCCCGGCTTCGCCCCGGTAAATTTTTTTTTTTTTACAATCATATACTTAATAAATAAATTGTGGAATAAAAATAACAATACTTGAAAGTATTAGCAATTTTTTTCTTGACTTAATTTACTTATAATACCGCTAATGCTCAGCTCCTATAAGAGCTAAAGCAATTTTGATTTTACATAAATCTTCCTGGAGAGATGCAGATCATAGCAGTAAAAATCGCATGCAACTGGTGGTAGGATTCCTATGCAGGAATCCGTCTAGGTAGGTTTCACCACAGAGCCAGTTATTCTGTCGTAGATTAGTAGTGTGCATACATTACTGAGTTTCGGTTTGAAGGGCAGTTTGAGCTAGTGTAATCACTAGGCATATGAGACTTAAGAAATTATGTCTCAGGGTGATGGGCGCAGTGTGGTTGCACTTACCATCAGGTGAACGTTTCGCTCGTTCCATTACTTTATCCAATAAAAAAATCGTGGTTCTCGAGGTTCGCGCGGTTATACAGAAAGGCAGACGATACCTTTTATACTGTATATTGATACATAGATGACCGCATCATAACCAAATGTCAGACGTCCCATAAATGATCACAAGTCCAACATGCAACGCTTCATCTAGCGGTGTCTACGACAGTTTATAATAATGAGACTCATAGAGGAAAACCGCTGTATCCTAGAAACCTAAATGGTATTATTGCATTGGAAAGCGTGTAACCCCTTAAGTACTGCGGAAACAATGAAGTAAATCGCTTTCCAATCAATAAAATTGAACGGTTCTTGTTTCATACTTAAGATAAATTCCTGGCTTACTTAAAACATTTAAAAGACCATGTGAAAACTCCCATTTCAAAATGAAGTGTTTTTTTTTATTACCTCTTGTACAATTAGCCGCGTGTCAGCGACACAAGAAAATCTCTCCCTGGTGATAGGATTCCTATGCAGGAATCCGTCTAAGTAGGTACCACCGCAGTGCCAGTTATTCTTTCGTCACTTTCGGTTTGAAGGGCACTGACAGCTAATGTATATGAGACTAATAAACTGATGTCGCAGTGTGACGAGCGCAGTACCGTGCGACACAGATATGTTCTGGGTGACACAGCATTTGTTATGAGCAGACGTTGAACTTACCATCAGGTGAAAGACCATCTCGTCTCGTCACTTTATTCAATTAAAAACGATTAACAGCTTTCAAATAAAATTTCATATAAAAATGCGCAGTTTGCTTATGGTAGTTATGTAACATTTCATGGTTTTGTTTAATACCCCTTATTCGATCCAAATGGTCACTCTCCTCATAAAAATCATAACGGTAATACCCTATATCAAGAAAGCTTTCTTACAGGAACTTATTGAATTGTGATATATTTTACATTATAATAATAACAATTATAATAACGCTCTAATAATATATAATAATAAATTACAAAATATATTTAAAGAAAACTGTGCCCCACGCTAGGATTGCCCCTATATCCTGAATGAGCTTGACTGACATTTTCATATACACCACCAATCCATACCAGAACACTAACTATCAAACAAACCACAGTTATGCGTGAAAAGAAAACTTTGTATTCATTTTTAAACATGTGGCACGCACGAAGGAAAGTAAAATTTGGCTATGAAGTTTGTATAGAGAAGAAGCGAGGAAGCTAAAGTTTATATATTATATGCATTACATATACATATTATATTTAAATTTTATATTAAATTGAATAAAATAAAACTTTCATTTTTTACGGCATACTGACAATGAATCACATACTAGTCCGTGGTCAAACAGTGGCACAGAGCAGAGATTCTTAAAATATTGCCAACAAATAATTACTCAAACTTCAGTAACGTACAAACTTAAATTTTTTATTACGGTCGAATTTCGACCACTGATGGGCATGTGTATAAATAAAATGACCAAAATTAGATTCATCATTATCGTCAGTCTCTATGTAGTCCTCTAGTAGATGATGCTATCACAGCATAGAATAGGCTGCTATGCTATCCCTTATCCAGAAGCCCCGCCCCTTAAACGCTGCTGCCCTTCACTGATCTAGATATTAAGGTCTAAAATGGCACGGTCAATTCGGTATCTATCGGACACAACGATATTATTTTCTTATTCCGCCACCACATATCGAAGTAAACTAAAATACAATACAATTTTCCCTTTTAGTTATTTTCACAGAATTGCGAAATATTAATTCAAAAACGTTCAAGTATGTTTATACAACTGTCCGAGTCTAACGTTGGTCTAGCGATCACTTCACGAACTAAGAGTGGGTCAACATCAAACAATGTTTTCAGCTCTGAAACACTTAACAACTGCACAAACATTGGTAAGAAATATTTTCAGAGAAGCGCAAGACTTGGTAAAAATAATATACATAAAACTATGCCATAAATCCCTTGGCCAATATTTCGAAACAGAAACTAACTTTTATACTCGTATCTATATGACGACCGCTAGTGGTCAGAGTACTGACTTCTATGCCGCGGGTCCTGGATTCGACTCCCAACCGAAGTCAATGTTTCCTAGAAGATGTGCCACACGGCGGTAACATAGTGCTTACTATACACACACTATATATATATATATATATATATATATATATATATATGTATATAAGTATATACAAAAGAAATGATCTAAAGGTTACTAGTAGGTGCAGAGTGCCGCCCTAGATCAGATAACTCGATCTAGTGACTCTCTTTAATGAATAAGTTGCAAAAGGTATAAGTGATACTTTATAATAATAAATTTCTCCAATTTTTATATGACCGAACGAACTTTTCGATTAACGTAATGACCAAACAACCAACAAGAAATATAAAATTTGGGGCGGCTATATAATTACGACCCTTCTAGATCTGTTCCCTGATAAAATCGACGTCGTACAGCGTAATGCAAGCCCTTTAGGACAATTTCAAAATGAGGAAGGCGGGGTAAGTGAACAAGGCAATATGAAAATAGTCTTTGGTGGTATATATTTGTGGAGGGATACCCACATGATTTTAGTATATTTAGATAAAAACCATCGACTGGGGTCGATCTTCTAAAATTGTAATACAACATTTTTTTTTATATTTGTAGAAGTGTTACAATACCCAGGGCTTAATAAAATTCCAATGGAAGTAAAATTTCCACAAAACACGAATCTCATAGGGTATTGACACATCCAATTGTTCCCCCGATCTTACCGCATAAGCTTAAGCTTTACACTATACACGGAAAGTAAAGAAGTGCATTTGTGTTAGCGTTAATGCTTACGGTACTATAAAACACCCTTATGTAAACAATAACTTCTGGTTGTTAACAAAGGTTGTCGCCGCGATCTAAGTCTGTCCAAAGGATATTACTTTGTGCAATACGCTTTCTTACTCGGTTCGGTTACTTTACCGTCATCATCGTCACCGGTCTTTAAAAAATAAAAATAAAGATATTGAATAAAACTGTCAACCGTCATTACATCAGAAATATTATTGCCATACAATTAAGACATAAAAAAGACATTTCACCATATATTTACCCACACCTATAAAGTTTATAAAATTTCGCGCTTTTTAGCAACTTCGGGCGCCGAAACTAGCAGGCTGCTCTTAAACAGTTGAATGCAATTTTAATGCTGATTTATGATTTTATGCTGAATGAGGCATCAGTAATCCGATGATAACTTCAGTACACTGTCAGATGGCAGCTCGGTTTAACTATGTCATCAGGGCATCTAACGAATCAGACCTCACGTAACCAAGTAATCAAACGCAATAAAATCTGTAAGTATTGTTTTCATTAATATTCCACATTATCAATTCATATTTCAGAAATTATACTTCATACCACGTCTAAATAATGTTAATATTAAAAAAAGTCTACTGGCTGAGGTACTCTTGATATTAATGTACATTATCCCTTAAGTTTATGCTCGGCGAATGCCGTAGCACCAAGTTTTTTCATTTTGGTCGTCGGATTCATCAGCGTTAGTAAAAAAGGAACTAATGCGTCAAATTCTTCTAGGTGCATTACGCTCGTAATTATTTTTTTATCCCCCTCGCCGCACGATCCCGATTACTGTGGAACCGAAGCCAGATTTACTTTTCTTATTTTATATCCACCATAATGACATTTAATGATTGCCATCGCATCCACCAAACAAACTCTTTCATAGTTTCCTCCTCAGGAATAACAATAAAAAATATCAAATGCGTGTCAGTGGTGCATTAACTTAGGAACCCAATAATATTGTAGTATGAAAAATTCTACATAAAAGTGGCCCTTTTTCTTGCAGTAGGTTAATTTACGTATTTTACGCCCCTAAAATGCAGTTAACATTTCAATAATAATGAAAAACGGAACAAGTAACAGTCTAAAGTCCCACTTCGGAGCAAGAACCTCTTCTCAATTATGAAACTACCTCGCTGGTGTAGTAAGAATTGACAATTATCTTATATCCCCGGAAAATGCTTTATTTCTTAGAAATGCAGATTTCTTACGTCGCCAAGCATGCGGTAAATACATACATACACACATACAGTCACGCCTCTTTTCCGCTGGGGTAGGCAGAGACCACATTTTTCTACTTGCTACGATCCTAACACACTTATTTCGCTTCTTCTATTTCATGACCGTTTGATACAAACTCGTCGGTCGACGTTAAGGGCCGGTAAGGGTTGGTTGATCAGTTCGACTAGACTAGCGCATTCACACTCGCTTCATAAATCAAGACTAAAATGGCAATCAACAATTTTAGTGGCGCTGGCACTTGCGTATTATTAAAGACGAACGCCTGGCTTCTAAAAGATCCTTTACAATAATATGTAATGAAAATTGTAACTGTATATAAAAAAAAATTGTAATTCACGGAACAGTGGTGTTAAGCTTAATGGCCCTTTGTAATAACAGGTTCTCGTGTAACAGAAAATGATTGGTTTACTTTTAATATTAAGTCATTATGCATCGTTAGGTGTACCGTCGTGTTGTATTCACTATTCAACACTTAACATCTGATCTATTGTACAACGTGGTAATAGAGTATTTGTAATTTATTATACACTATGCAGTTAGCTCAGGACCCGTGTTTTGTGGCAATCTATGGAGGAGGCCTATGTTCAACAATGGACTATGATGGGCTGAAATGATACACTGTGCATCAAAACTCACATATGAATACGATAACAGAAATTTCAATAAGTCACTTAATTTGCTAGTAGTTGACAATCAAGAAATAATGTAGCTTAACATAATGCCGTTTGAACAATTGACAAAGACCTCTAGCAATGTAAACGTCTGCAAAATAAGAAACACTAAAGTCTGACGTAGGTTACATTACAGTAAACAAAAGGTACGTTTATAAAGCGATATCGAACCAATTTAGAAAGCCAGTTACAGATATCAATTCAATTTCTAGTTACCACCATTACAAGAGGCAACAGGTCTAACAGCTGGTGATATATTGACTGTTGTTTTAAGTGCTCATACAAAGGCTGAACGCAATCCACTTTCGCTGAGCCGCCCTGTAAACTACTCCATGTTAACCATGTTCAACTTAATTGGTTCTTTATAATAAGTCTAATAATTTTCATATGAAACCGGTAATCTAATTTAGACTTCAACGATAACGTAATCTAAGAAGTGATAAATTACAACTGTGGTCCGTAGACTAGTGTTTATTTTAATAAGAAGAAGTGACGAGACGAGCAAAATATTCACCCGATGGTAAATGCAACGTGTGTCCATAACAAATTCAGTGCCACCCAGAATATTACTGTGGGGCACCACACTGCGCCCATAACCTTGAGACAGCGGTTCTTTCTCATATGGCCAGTGATTACACTAGCTAGCTGGCCTGGGGTACCTACCTAGACGAATTTCTACCCTCATACTCCATAATATAATTTGCTTATACTGGATATTATTTGGCTACTACTGTTTGCCACGGAACGAAACAACGTTACTTTTTTTTGGTTATTTACTTTACGATCGTATTTTGTTTTCTGTATCTGACATGGTCCCACACGTGGAGTTGAGAGGTCACCTAGGATCGAAACGAAACGGTATTCTGCTACTTTACGAAGGTGTTTTTTTCTGTGAGGACTATGCTCTCACCCCAATAATGACAATACTTGCAGCTTGACTACTCTACAAAGCTCCGTTCGCGATGTTGTTTGTCCAAGAAATTTGCGTGAGACTTTTTTTAAACATATAAAAAAAAGTTCGTTGCATTTCTTCAAGCATTATGTTCAATAATTTTAATAAAGATGAAATCTTTACTAAACTTAAAATCCTCCCAAAAAATGTTTTTTTTAACAAAATAAGGTGTCGTTAGAATATTCAGATATCTGTTATTTGTAAATCTAATAAACTATTGTATTATTATACATTGTTTGAATCAATGACAATGGATTGACAGTCTTATTTTTTTTTACATCTAAGTTATAAACAAAATTACATATATTATACACATAGTTTTGACACTATCAAATTAATATTTCAGAGTACAAATAAAAACAGTCTGTATCATCAGCTAACATACACATCAGCTTTATAAAGTAAGCACCGCAGACAAGTTTACCAACACGTGTCAGAACGTAAACGCACCGCTAATGATACTTTCGTTTAGAAGTTAATCCGACAATCTGTTTACTATAGTCAATGCGTGTTAATGAACGTCGTAAACAAATAAGGTGGTAGGATTCCTATGCAGGAATCCGTCTATATTGGTACCACCCCAGGACCAGTTATTCTTCCGTGAAGCAGCAGTGTGCAAACTGTTTTCGTTCCATAAGGTCATTACTGTGTTTCGGTCCTAGCTAGTATAATCATTGTGCATAAGATTTGCATAAGAAGACAGCATTTGTTATGGGCAGACGTCGCACTTACCATCAGGTGAACGTTTTGCGCGTTTCGTTACTTAATCTAATAAATAAAATGTCACACTAATTGTTGTTTATAATAAATATACGCCTATCGATTGTGAAGATTTCGTAGTCAGTGGGTGGTATTTGGCTTTTGTATATATTTATGTACATAGACAATATGACAGCATGTTATAGACTCCCACATGTTATTAACTAAAATAATTTGTAATAACAACTAATCTTAAAAACTCCACTGTCTTTTAAATAAACGAAGGTAATTTTTGTGATGTAAACAGAACTGAGTCGGTGTCTGACACCGACTCCCGCTGAGTCATGTCAAGCATATTACAGCTGCTTTAAAAGACCCGTCGACTCGTATTACGCTACTGTGAACAGGGTTTATTCTATAATGGATTAACGAAAATCCTATTAAACCGGCATTCATACCGTGAGAGAGTTGATCTGTTAGTTAATAAACGTGTTGAAGAAAAAATATTATGTCAAATTCATTCGATAATTCCTCCATCACAGTTTTACCATCGAATGAACAACCAAACGGATGAATTCCGCCCATATAATATGTGCGATATTTAATTGTTTTCCGGCCATCGGTCATTTCAGACGACTATTATGTTGAAATATTCAAAACAGAGTGAAGCTTTTAGGCTAGCTCTCTCACTATATAAAATCTCATCCCTGAGGTCAAACGACGGCTTATATGTTATAAAAAAGTCACCATAGTTCCAAAAATTAGAAAAAAATCTAACGACATTGTTTACAACCACGCATACATGACGCAGCATCTGTCGAATTATAATTCATACATGAATAGAGACAAGCCTCTTTCCCATTCGGGTGGGCATCGACCACATCTCCTTTCTACGTGAACAAAGCATCTAAGCATCTCTTCTCTATCTTTGCCACTATATCTTCTTAAACCCCGTAACGTTCCCTTATGACACTGTTCACATTTTAGAGGTAATGTTATTTATAAGAACGACACAAACTTAAAAAAGAGGGAGAGCAACTTAGTACACGTGTCGGAAATCAAACGCTTTATATTTATTAGAAACTTGCTGAGCTTCACGGTTTTATTCGCGTAAAATAAGCCGCCCACACAATTACACCGTACGGCATGGTACCTTATGACCTGACCATTCAGTTTGTTACGTTGTAACGTTCTGTTCTCAGCGTGCGGCACATTACAGTTTCAGCATAAAATATTATAGCTGCCTATTTCCTAAAATAAACGCGTTCAGACATACAAACTCTCCAGCTTCATTATAAATTAATAACTATACCGATACAACTGTGAAAACGGCATCAAATTTTGTGTAGTATTTTTTGCGTGATGAGTGAATATACAGATAGACAATCAAAAATTCTAAAGATAATGGTTTTGGCTTCTATTGCTCTTATAAAGACCCCTCATATTCATTATCATCATCATCGTCATATCAGCCTATGACTAGTCCACTGCTGAACATAGATTGCGA
Source organism: Luehdorfia chinensis (assembly GCA_019845155.1). Lineage (NCBI taxonomy): Eukaryota > Metazoa > Arthropoda > Insecta > Lepidoptera > Papilionidae > Luehdorfia > Luehdorfia chinensis. Next base: position 2,914,075 of record JAHVAK010000612.1, read on the forward strand.
CAAAAGTTTGGAGCTCTCATTATGGAAGGGATCCATAATGGGGCCTATGTTCACAGATATCGGCCAGTTAAAATTGTAATATTACATATAGATTAGATTATACTAAAAATAAATTATCATAGATTAACAATAATATTATTCATAGTAATAAAATGCTCTATCCATAAAAAACCCAATTATTATCAAACACCTTTTTGTGACAGAGACGTTTTACTTTGAAACGTTACATATAGATATGTTCCACTCAAACACTCATCGCTTCCGAAAAAGTTTAACTTCAAATAGCAAACTTCAACTCTGCACATATAATATACATTATACAGATGCGAATGGTTGGGTTCCCACGACCTTAAACTTTTTACATTGATCGATACGATTCACATAAACTGCTCTAGTTTTTAAGCCAAAACCACAGACATTTTTTTTAACATATTTTTTTGATCCTAATTATAATTTTAATTGTTGTTAAACTCCGTCTGGGATATCCTCACAGCATCCATAAACATTCACCGGAGCCCGAAGCGTATCACCGGTCAATAAAGCATGCGGTTAAAGCATAACTACTCACCGATTGCAGTCTATACAATTACAACGACACAAGGAATGCAGAAACAAAGAGTACATGAAGCACTATAATTAGTTATTTATAATAAGAAAACTAAATTATAACTTAATTATAATTTTTGTGTCCCACAGATAGATTGATTGAACGGATTTTGGTGCTCGTGTTTGTGCAATTTATGTCAGTAAACCAATCACGGTTTATGAGGTATTCTAGCGTGGGTCAAATCTTTTAAGAAAAGTAAAATAATTTAAATGAACTTGGACGATATCTTTCACAGTAAAAAAAACTATAAACGCGCGGCGAGATCTGGTTTTGATCAATCTCTTCATTCATTACAACACAACAATGAAAGACTCGAAAGCTGTTTACATTTTAGTAATGCAAACAACGTTAAGGCATGCATCTCTATCAGGCCACATGATAAGAACCGCCCGCGTCGGAACCAGCCGGCCCTTTAAAGGCACAGTTTAGAAAGCCGGAAAATCGTGAACGATGTCAGATTGCCGCGACGTATGCAGAAAAGGCTAGATTCTGCACTGATCGTAAACGGAACGTGGAAAGGGTTGTTAAATAATTTGCTGTTTGTACACATGTACATTTTACAGACAGACGAAACGTAGTCACATTGATGTGAATAAATTTCTTAGGGCTCCGTAGCCCCGAATGAAAAAACAGAACCCCCACGTAACCCTCGTAATTCATAATTTAGCGGATAACGGTGCTAGTTATGTAATTATTTATTATTTCAATGTTACTATTTCTACCAATCTTAATTACATGATTGTTTGTTTTCCCAAATAAAATAAAATACAATTACTCGTGTGTCTGTCTGCCCGTCCGTCACAGCCACTTTTCTCTGTCTTTTCGACCGATTGAGTTGAAGTTTGGTACACATAATATATATGTCTATGACCCTAACACGGACGTGCAACGTCAATAAATGAATTTTAAATAAAAGGCTCTCAGGAAAACGTATAAGAAGTCTATGGTTTTAAAATAACATAATAATTTTCTCAATATTTGTGCGTACAAAATTCTATTTGCAGTAACGCACGGAACCCGCTCTAGGTGAGTTAAACTTGCACTGGTTTTTAAATAACATCGATTTAAATCATCATTCGTCGTTACACAAGCCTTCTCATTTGTGATTCTAATGGATTAAACAGAAAAAATTAAAACAAGCATAAATAATAAAAATTGAGTAGTAAAAATATATCGAAAGGTTACTTATGTTATACTGGAAGTTTACTTGCCTCACATTTACTTGACGTCAAAAGAACTTAGAAACAATGTGAACTAGCCGGTATGGTTATATAAAAGATATCACCATGATGCAAACTTCGAAATTTGAACTGTACAAAAACAAACGTCAACCACAAAGATATTTTTTTCTCAGTATAACCAAAAAGTCATAATGACATGAATAATGCAATGTTTGACTGCGATAAATTTTGGAAACATATTCACTTAAAAGGATTCGTTTACTTTATCGGTAAAGCAGCGATTAGGTTAGTACGAGTGCCTTTGTGTTTGTGCGCAAACTTATGGTACTATAATATCTCGTGCGCAGTTAATAGCTTCCGACAAAATATGGAAAAGGTCTCCATGTCTAAAAATTGGTAACATATCGGACATCATCCAACTTATAAAGGTTTTCTATATATAAGAAGCCCCGTCGGAAGTCGGATTTCTCCTATATCGTGAATGCGTTTTACAGACATACATTTCACATGCACAACACAAGCAAACCCGAAAACCAACAATTTGTATTTTTGCTCAAATGTTGGCTCCGAGTGAGATTCGAACCCAGGGCCGGCAGCGTACAAGTCAGGTACTCTGACCACTAGGCCACGGGGTCGTCAAAAGATAATAGGCATAAGTCATAATATATAGATAAGGGGTGAATATCCCCTTCTGAAACTCCTTTCCGTATAAATCGTCTTAGTTGTACCGTTATAAATAAATTTATATTTTTGCTGACTACTTAAAAAAAAATGAAAAGTTAGATGTCAAGCTTTTCCTTTTCAAGTGGCATAAATCTGTCTGGGATAATGCTTTTAATTGTGTATAGAGAACTCTAGAAGAGAAGATATTTTAGTGTAATACTGGCCTAAACCAAATCCTAAATAATAAAATATTTTGGCATCTTACGGCCGAAAGTAAGGCAAAAAATAAAACCTAAAAGCACGAACCCTCGCTTGGAGATTAAAGTTACCCTACCGAACCCAAATATTTATGAGACATAAACATGCAAAGCAGATACGTGCATCCACGAATGCACTGGTGATAACAAATTTCAAATAAAAAACTTTATATCCAAAAAGAAAACGAACTAAATAAAATGCTGGTTCGATTCCCGCACGGGACAAATATTTATATGACTTAAAGATAGTTGTTCCGGGTCTGGGTGTTATTATATGTGGAATTTATATCTGTAAAACGCACCTACGACGAAGGAGACATCATAGTGTTGGACACCTTTTTATTTAAAAAAAAAACTAAATAAAATATTGAACAAAAAATGTATCCTATATACATTTTTCTTTTAATATACAATCTTAACATTTTAAATATGTATGAAAAATTGTAGTACATTATCTAACATTTTACTCGTATACTCAACTACAACGCCTTCAAACTAAAAGACATTCAGCAAGAAGATTGCTGAAAGGCTTTAAATGCTATGTCCAAGAACATTTCTCTTTTGCAACACTCTGCGCCCGTCCCCCTGAGACGTCAGTTGTTCAGTGTCATATGCCCAGTAATTACACTAGCTTTCAGTGTCCTCTAGAACGAAACACATTAACAGTTACGTACTATTTATTTACCTAAACAGTTTCTGAAATAGAAAAGTCCCTAGAAATCTTACCATCAGCAGAAAAGTACCTACATGTTAATTTTTCATCGGTATACGAAGATCTATGTAGTCTATGGAAGACAATAGGTGGGCTGCGTACTGGTTTTATATCTTTAATAGTTTATTAATTAAATTAAAGTAGTTAAAATTTATAAGTCTTCATGTTCTTACAGACGTTCTCGGTGAATTTAAAAGGGCTGCAGAATAAAAACGATGTTTTAAATATTAAGAATTATGCTGTAAGATTTTGCAATCAAATAATTAAAATTATTCATAATTATTATTATTATTAACTTTATTTCTGTAGCAAAATATTACAAAAACTATTCTTTATTAACCAGAAACCAGTTCTTATAATAGGAAAAATCCTTTTCCTGTGATGTAAGCACCAGCAACGAAAATATGGACAATATACATTTAGTTTTATACGAGAATAGAAACTATCGCACGCCCGGACCAAATTTAACATTAAATTCACCAAGCAATATCATGTCAGTGGTGCTAAAATGGTAACTAATAAGTGCAATTGTGCATCTGGAACAGGTTCAAGTTCAACGAGTGGGTTCCGTCCTTAATATTACACGACCAAGCAACTATTGCAAAGATGCAGCGATAACAATACCTTTCCAGTGCAAACCAATTATACACTTGTCATCGACGGCCTATATAATGCAGTACGGCAGATTAAATAGAATTGTATATACTTAGCCTTTATGATTATCTAGTTACACTTTGTAAGCTAGCTACGTCGCAATTTTAAAAGCTTTAATTTACTTACATCTACAATTTGATATTTTTACTTCATTAACACTTTAAAAAAAAAATTTAATTGAAATATGTAACTAGACAGCGATGCGAGAACACGGTCTCATCGTCGATACTGTAAGATTAATAACTCTAGTAAGGAGCCGTCGGTCATATTCCAGACACTTCAAAAGCTTGGTATCAGCCGTATGTTCGTATCTCGTACTATCAACAGATACAACAATACTTCCTCTGTCGAAGACCAGAAAAGATCGGGGCGGCCGCGTGCTGTTAGAACTACAAACTGCTGTTAAAGCCAGAATTCGTCGAAAGCCCATAAGGAAGCAAAAAATCTTATGGCGAGAAATAAAGATTCCCGCTAGGACTATGTCACGTATTAGAAAACAAGACCTGAAGCTCGGTGCTTATCGTCGATATACAGGACATGACCTAAATCAATCTTTACAATTAAAGAGAGTGGATCGATCAAAACGCCTTCTGTCGCGATACGCAGGTGAAAGGCACAGAAATATCCTCTTTACCGATGAAAAAATTTTCACGATTGAAGAACACTACAATAAGCAAAATGATTTAAGTGTACGCTCACAGTTCTAAAGAAGCTGTTCAAGTGGTCGGAAAGGTACAACGTGGTCATCATCCTGCGTCAGTGAGGGTTTGGTGGGGCGTGTCTTTTCAAGGAGTCATAATACTACATTTTTGTGTAAAAGAAGTGAAAACTTCAGCCAAAGTGTATCAAGATACAGTCTTGGATCATGTTGTGAAACCTCTCAGCAATACACTTTTTAAAAATATACCGTGGACTTTCCAGCAGGACTCTGCACCTGGTCACAAGGCACGAAATACCCAAGCCTGGCTTGAAACCAACGTTCCGGACTTTATAAGAGCTAAAGACTGGCTTCATCTAGCCCAGACCTCAGCCCTTTAGGTTTAAATTATGGTCAGTTTCAGAGGACATCGCCTGCTCTAGACGACACGGCGACATTCAGTCTCTTAAAAAATCTTTGGAGCAAGCAGTGGCGAAACTTCCCTTTGAAACAGTGCGAAAATCCATAGATTCGTGGCCAAACAGATTAAAGGCCTGCATAAAAGCCAAAGGTGGCCATTTCGAATAGAATATTTTTTTAATTTTTTTTTTTGCTGAAACTAATAAACCTGTAGGTATAAATTTTAATAGTATTACATTACTTCATTAAAAAAAAAACTAGCCGGGCCAGGTATGTAGGTCGCATCTCAGAAAACTTAAATAGGGCGATTATGGACGTATGGGAATATTTCTTGATATTCTCATGTGGCGACATAGATGTACATATGCCAGACCAAAATTTTCAGACCGGTGACTGACAGCAGCTAAATGCCAATTGTCCTGTCAAGCATCGCGATTATGTGCGATTTGGAACACGGCGAACACTTCACTTCTTTACACATTCACACACTCACATTTTTTTAGTAACACCTTGATCATAGTAGTAAACGGGCTTTAATGTGTAAAATTACGCATATATTCTGTATGTATTACGTATATAAACTACTGAAATATACTGCGTTTACCTGATGGGGATCGCAACTTGCACACCAGTACTAGTACATTTTTTCCATTCGGGAATCAAACCAGCGTCCCGTGGGCGCTACTCCTATCGACCCAGCAAAATTTAAATAAGGAAGAGAAATAAAAAGCCGCATTCTGTGTAAATTATAAAATCTGTAATAAAATTACATTTCTAACTATAAAGAAACTTCTAAAGCATTACCTTCAACACGACCATAAATATGGTCTGCACAAACTTCAAAACATTGTAAAATCACTAAAAGAAAAAATTAACACATGTGCAGTAAAACCTACATCGTTTGCTGTGCCTGTAAAAATATAAAAGGCAATTTTTCTTATAAATCCCATAACCGGAAAGTTGGATTGAGCTATATTCGTTAATAACGGACGTGTAATTAATACGACGTAAGACTGCATAATATAAACGATGCCTGAATTATAATAACATTTCGCTTCCTGAAGCTAAACAACAAAATCATTTGATAACTTTTAAATTAATTACTCTATTTATGAAAATGATATTTAGAGAGAGAGAGACAAATTCATTTCATAAGTTATGCAAGTCGTGCTTAAAATATGGATGTAAGGCACGCGACGAGCCAGTCGTTTACCCACAGAGTACTTTTTAATACACCGAAATATACTGCGTTTACCTGATGGGGATCGCAACGGCTGCTCATAAGTTGCGATGTCACAAGAAACCCATTCTGTTAGGCCCCGCACTGCCCATGTAATTACAGAAGCTTCAGTCCGGTAAAAACCAAAACACAGTGGTGTTTGCACACCACTGCTTGACAGAGAAATACTGCTACGGTACCAAGGCGGATTCCCGCATCGGCAACAGCAACACTTGAAGTGTTCGGGCGGTTTCAATATCCAATCCATTGACGAATTTATTCATTATACAATATTGCAAAAGCTCCATAGAAGTTACATTAAATTATTTCTCGCAAAATGGATTTTTTGGATGCGAAAGAGACGAGACGAGCAATACGTTCACCTGATGGTAAGTGCAACGTCTTCCTACACAAATGCTGTGACACAGAAATGTTCCGTGTGGCACTACACTGCGCACCATATGCACAGTAATTACACTAGCTATCAGTGCCCATAAGAACGAAACACAGTAATATTTATACACTACTGCTTCGCGATAGAATAACTGGCCCTTCGGTGGTACCTACATAGACGGATTCCTGCATAGGAATCCTACAACCAGGATAGGAGATCAATTATGAAAAACAAAACTCGCTATAAATAGTCACAAGACTCGTCTACTTGTTTTAATTTTCAATTATTTAATGTTTATGTCGTAATATATAAGCTTGCCGGGCGCTCTTAGTTCGATCGCCGATCTCTAAAATTGTTCTGCAATTTTATGTGATTATTTACCACGTGCTTAGCGGTGAAGGAAAACATCTTGAGGGTACCTGCATGTCTAAGGAATTAAGATATTTCGAGGACATGTGACGGACTCTTCCCCGCTCCAAACCTTTCTCAGAAATGAAGGAGACCTGTGCTCACAGCAGCAGTATCACAGGCTATACATTACTTTCATCATAACCGACACAGTTTGGATGGTGTGGCGGTTATAACGTTGTGTGCTTCACACGCACAAGGTCCCCGGATCGATGCTGGGATTCGGATACCATCACATTTTATTACTGAACATAAGAAATGGTTGCTTATGACACCTGTGAAAATAATATAAGAAATGTTTTTTTTTTATTTATTTGTCTGTCGGTCTTTCTTTCTTTGGGAGATTAGCTTATAATAATTGCACGATCCACACTGAATAAGAAATTTAATTATCATCATCATGTCAGCCTATACCTAGTCCACAGCTGAACATAAGCCACCCCCATAGATTGCCACTGCATCCATCAACTTCCCGCAAAACTGTGCAGGTCGTCTTTCTTCCCCACGGTTATCAGTTCTGCGAACTATATGGCCGGCCCATTCCACTTCTGCTTACCTTATAAATCTTTACCTTATAATCTCCCTTATCTTATAAATCTTACATATTTTCTAACGACTAACAAGTTTTTAATTATTATCAATTTCCTTATAAATTAATGTAAAAAGTAGTATTACAATACAATACAATAATCTCTAAATGTTTCGATAAACTATGAGATATCTTTAACTTACAAACCGCGTAAAAGCTTCCGTTCTTCTTTTGTGTCTTATTTTCACAACATCTTTACTATGGCACGTGTTAAGATGTTACGCAAGCGGAAGGCAACAGTTAAGACGAGATGACGTCGTAAATCTACGTCGATGTGATGAAACATGGCGTTGAAATTACTAAAAATCTACAGTTTTGTATGCTTTTAGCTACCTTAGGTTGCGTATTCACTGTAAGCGATATTGCCGTATATAAACATAGATAGAGACTGCGTTTGCACGAACAACATTATCGACAATTTATGAAATTTTGTAAATAAATTGTGGGTTTTCGGGTTTGCGTTGTGATGTCATCTATGTCTATGACACTGCATCCTAGACAACCACCGATCTTATCGCATCAACGTTACATGAGGCGCGGGCAGGACGAGTAAGCGTGTCTGCATCGGCGCGAATTTTTAAGGCACTGCAATATCGTCTGCACAATTTACAGTTTCCGACAGTATTCGAAAGTGGTCACCGTGGTCAAAATTCGGCCAGGAATATAATACAATAATATGGACCAAAATGTTTGTGTTTTGATACTTTTTTTAATTCCTATTGTATATTAGAGTTCTTGGTATTATTAAGCTATAAAATCTTGAATATCGACATTCGAGCGGTCGAACATACAAATACTGAAGCTATTTACATAAAATATGCATGTGGTAGCGATGTATAAAAACACCTCGAAAAATGCCAGACCTAAAATATACAGTGCTGTGATCGGCAAGCTGATAAAGAAGAAGATGCATATATTATAAACAGTTACCCTGGGTTCAATTTAGTCTTAATTTCATAATGGTTTTTTAAATACTTCTTGAATAAACTTCGGTTGCCAACCCGCCTGCCAAGCGTGACAACTATGCCAAATCCCTCCAATCTATGGAGGAGGCCTATGTTCAGCAGTGGACTTGTGACGGACTGAAATGAGTGAGTACGAAATTCTATTCTCTCTTGATCTCATCGTCGTTGTTTTACCCTATAACAAGTCCACTGCTGAACATAGGCCTCCCTCATAGATTTCCACAAAAGGTTGTAGCTCTCATTTTGGAAGGATCGATCTATTCGTAATTTTTTTCTTTTATGAAGTAAATTGCGATATTTATACAATAGAATTAACAGATTATAAAATCGTATTAGTGAGAAATATCGGTTATCATATATATCAGTAATTTCTATGACATTAGTCTTATTTTACAACGACGCTCGCTTGTAGTCGGGCCATACGTTTATGGGTAGGGGCGATACATCTATAGCCTTAATTGCAATAATACTATAAATTTGAGTGCCGGTGCATTCGCTATTTTATACGGTTGCGGAAGTAATGATAATAATATAATATTTTATCAGCTTTTAACGACCTACATGAAAAATGGATGTTTGTGCCTAATGCAGCGGAAATACATTTAGTATAATGACGCTCGTCTATCGAATACACGTTATTTTTAGTATTCAGTTGAAGAAAAGAGAGAACAGCGTTGGCATTTCATTGACGACTCACGAGTGCATGGCTATTCACGGAAAATCTTCCTCTCTTTGATACTGTAGATACTGTAGTATTTTAATGTACATTGTCCGGAACATGCAAATGGATTAGCGATCACGCTCTCACAGAATAAGCATGTCGTCGTAGCAGTAGCAGTATGTCGTAGCCGACAAGAGCAGGAGACCGATTTTTTGACAAGTCATTACATCATAGTCCTCGAAGTTGATAATGAACCTACATCTTGATTATGTGGTGATAGTGATGGATCATTATCGTACGAATCTACTCTTTATTTTTACTACTCTTTATATTAATGGGGCACCTTTTATTTTTAAGCTGCGTAAAAAACAATAATTATCTCAATATATTTTTACAGGTGGTACGACTCTTACGCAGGACTCCGCCTATGTAGTCACTACCGCAATGCCGGTTATTCTGCCAATCATTACTGAGTTTCGATTTGACGGACACTGACAGCTAATGTAATTACTAGGCATATGAGACTTAAGAACTGATGTCTCAGGGTGATGAGCGCAGTACGGTGCCACATATAACTTTACTGTTTAGTTTTCAGGGTGACACTGCAACGGCCATGGGCAGACGTTTCACTTACCATCAGATGAACGATTGCTGGTCTCATCACTTTCTAACATTAAAAAAATATATATTATCTGGAGCATGTATTACAACGTCATTACATTCTTTCGTTTCTCAATTTCCTAATTTGTGTACAGATCTCACGCTCGCATCTTAAGTGTTTTATCGCAACAAAGATAAAGGTCTGCTACATCAATTTGGAGCAAGGTGATGGATTAAATTAATTTTGTAGAAATAACTACTTTTCTACGAATATTTATACGTATACGTTAACTTATATAAGTCCTTAGCCTTAAACGTAGCATTTACAATTAGTTATCTTCAAATAACGCTTTTGAGTTTTTCACCTATTATTACGTAACCTGACTAACCAGGTTACAGTTTACAGTACCAGAGGAACTCGTCTCGATGTGTATGTCTAATAAAACGTTAAATAATTCTTAAGACACATTTATCTTAAGGCGACACACACTGAGCGATCGATAACAAAAGTGGCCAGAAGCAGTCTTCAAGTTAATAGCATCCGATGGTCACAGGCCACTCTGACGTATGCTTTTCCTAAGAAGAAAGAATTTGCTGAATTAGCAAAAAACTATAGAAACTTACGACAAAATATTTTAAAGCTAAAATACTAAAAATAAGTATTTATACGATACAGTAATAAATGTATAAAGAATGAATATTACTAAACTTATTTCCCTCGAACCCTAATTCCATTAGCTAGGAGCTTTAGTGTCATTGAAAGGTAGTAATGACGAGATTATCGGCTGTTGACCTGTACATGTAAGATCTACTTTGTAACTAGGGAAATAAGAATATAAGGTTAATAAACTATATAACTAACTAACTACTCGTATATATACATACGTACATTTCCTGTCATTGTAATTGATAAATTATAAATATTACGTAAACAAGAAAATGTAAAGTCAATTTTTTTAATTGAATTTTGCCCATTTTTACGCAAATCAGCAGAATGCATTGAAAATCATATGCATTGATACTTTTATTTACACAGAAGGATCTTTAACAGAACCATCTTTACCCACATAAATGTTGTCTTTCAGACACAAACCGTGCCCCGCGTAATATTATAAGATCGCAAATTTGTTCTACAAATGAATTATGGAGCTTTTTTTAATAATTGGGGTAAGTGGCGTGTCGAGTTAGTCATTCTCATAATAAGTTCTACGCTTCATCTGTAACTTCACACACTGGCACAATTAGCAGAACACAAAAAAAACATTATTTTTCATAGTATTTTATAAAAAACTGGCCAGTTATGTTACCTTTTCATATAGAACTTTAATTTCAAAATGGAACATAAGGCGACAGTCATTTTTTTTCATTGATTTGTTTCTGTTTCCCGGTAATACAGATTTGTTAGCGGTTCGAGCTCGGTCTGAAGAGAAGTTTAAGTTTTATAAATTCAATAAATTCTCAATTTTATTAGTAAAAGTATTTTTTTCCGTGTCAATAGTGGGCACCTTAGTTGAAATAAATTAAAAATGCCCGATTTAACACCACCAGAGATTATTAGGGCAGATGAAATGCGAGCAAATGGTCATAAAAATCTATTGCCTCCAGACAGCAGCAATCAATTTTAACGATTCATCGCAGTATTCGACGGTACCGGTTGACTGATTTTCTTGTGAGGAGGATGAGCCAAGGCAGAAAAAAGTGCACTTCGAGGAGGGGTGACCGTTTTTGACAAATCCGAGCTCGCAGAAACACGCGGGTAACGAGTGTGCAGGCCCGATTGAGCTTCAAGTCGTGCGAGGAGCGTACAGTTCGCAAAAGATTTGAAGAAGTGGGCATAGGTTCGTAAGTACCGGCCAAAGCTCCAAAACTTGAGAGACACCATCGTTTACATCGGTTCAACTTTGCCCGCGAACATCGTTTTTGGGACGTGAACCAATGGAGGCGGGTACTTTTTACTGATGAGTGTAAAGTAGAGTTAAACCAGATCGATGGAAGGCAGAGAATATGGAAATGCAAAGGAGAACAATACATTCAGATTCATTTTGAAATTACGGTGGCATATGGGGGCATATGGGGTGGCATATGGGGGTCTACTACCTGCAGAAAGCAACCTAGAGACTTCAGAATTCTATATAATACACATTAATATACTCTACATATATTTTAAATAACTTCTCTTTTGATTACCATGTATGACTATATCCTGTATTCAACCAGATTATAAAGCAAAGAAAGTTTATAAAACTATAGGAAGAACTGAAGAAATCCAACCTCAGAATTTTCATTAATTCATAGAATATACAAGTACAACTAGTTGCAACTAATCAATTATAACAATAAAAATATGACATTGCAAGTTGATACATCCTTAAACAATCTTTCACCTGGTGGTAAGAGCAACATCTTTCTGTAAGGCACTACACTGCACTCATCACCTGAGACATAAATTCTTAAGTCTCATATGTCTAATAATCACACCTAGTCTAGTAGTAGCTATTGTTGCCATTCAAACAAAGAAATTTCAGGAAATGGACCTCATAGGCATCATTTTAATCATTATAGCATAATAGTTTAAGGTACAGACAAAAAAACCTATCTTTGCAGGTAAAAGAGCATAGTCCGTTGAGCCCGCCAATAGACTCATATCCACAAGCTTTTAAGCTTAATTGTTGTAGTTAAATGAAATTTAGGTAATATTAACAGTATAGCTAGAAATTTAGGTGATATTCAAAAAATCATGTCTAAACAAAAGTCATTCGGTATGTGTCTTGCCAATATATTTTCCACATTTTTACCTGTAACACATAACATAGCGATTAACTAATAAAAAAAATTACATTGTCGAACTACTCTTTTGTTTTATTCTATGTCCAATGTAATTACATGAATAATAACATAAAATGTTAAATTATTTCATTAGTGCTGATGAAATTTACTTAACTAACTTTTAATATTTTAATAATTAGGTATTAATTACATTTCTCATGTTTTATGAATCAGTATTAAAAAAATAATAATAAAAAACCTGCTAACTAGGTAATAATGCTATTTCATGTTGCAATCAAAAAGAACACAGTGTAGGAAACCACAAGGTTTTTTAGCATGGTTTGCCTATTTAAACACAAGTATGAAATAGTAGTTATTACAAAGCAAATGATGATGACACTAGGAACTATATTAGAATAACTTTAATATAATTTTTACGTTCACGGACGAATGATAAATGTCAAGTTTTAAATAAAACTTAAAAGATACACGAAATGAAACGTTGGATATGTGCAATCGCCACATTCTTTTAAAAACTGCCACGAAAACTGAATCAAATAAAAATTAACAGTGGTACAATACAGTGGCATAAATCAATAAATCAAGGTTAGCAAAATGCAATTGCAATTATGTGACACATAAAATTATCGAATATTGCTCACAGTTAAAAGACCAAAATTCAAAGGGATTAATATTGTGATAATATAGCAAAAAGCACTTAATGTGTGTGAAATATTAAACTGTATCAAAAACTTATTCGATAAAACAATCCCTTACCCGGCGACAGGTGGTATTTATTCAATGTTTACGCACAATTATAGTTCACTTTTTAATTCACTGCACAAACTTAACTGGAATTTCGCAGACTGTATTTAGCAAGGTCGATATATAGTATCAAAAATTCAATATACCAAAAATCAAAAGTACACTGATTTAGTTTCCCAATAAGTAATATCTGTTCTATACATAAACATTATGGAACCACAGATGAATAACGTATTAACTTATGTATATAGAGAAAAGAACAGTTCATAAACTCGTAAACACAGAGTAGAATAAGTATCTTTTTCTCGTAACGCACGTGCGATCACGAAACGCTTTTGGTCTCTTTCACAGACTACTAAGAAGTGGTCTCTTTAAACTTCACGAACTTACTAATAATCTATTAATCAAAGATGGGTCAAAATTCACAACGCAGTCTTACCCTTCACAATTACCTACATGAGAATATTCGAAAAACAACAAAATTTAATGCATAAATACTTTTATAATAAAATATTTTTCATTGCATTATCAATTAGTGTAAATGAAAAAAGTAGAGCCTTGGGTCATGGCAGATATTTTGCATCTGCGACTCGGCGAGTGGACATTTATTGTTTAATTTTATTTGAAAAAACGAAAAATTTTTGATACTGACACTTACTACGTTCCGTTACAAAAAGCTTGTTAGTTTTTTGATGCAAATGATGTTTGAAGTCATTAAAATTTTATGAAATTGATGTATATTAAATCCTGCTCTAATGAATACCACGTAGCGCCCGTCCCATCTGAGATATCAGTTCTTAAGTCTCATTTGCCCAGTAATAAGCTCCCAGTGCCCTTCAGACCAAAACACTTGAATGTTTGCGCACTACTGCTAGTTGTATCCCAATTCCGAAATAGTGAATTTAAAAAAGTATATTTCGCTAATCTTCCTAATTTGTAAGAGGCTTATATCCAACAGTGTACTGCTAATAAGTCTTACACAGAACTGGTGGTAGGATTCCCGTGTAAGAAACCGTCTAGGTAGGTACCACCCAAGGGCCAGTTATTCTGCCGCGAAACAATAGCAGTAGTAATCACTGGGCATATGAGACTTAAGAACTGAATTTTCAGGGTGACGGGCGCAGGATCATATCACACAGAAATGTGTGACACAGCATTTGTTATGGGCAGACGTTGCACTTACCACTTGGTGAACGATTTGTTCGTTTCGTCACTATACAATAATTAAAAAAATCATATCAAGGACTGCTCTGGTAAGCCGTTGGAAAGGCTTTTCATAATAATGACAGTTTGGAACAAATAAACACTACAATTCATACTTTCTGCTTACCAAAATCAAGTGAGGGGGAACCACGATGATATCCGTTACCTTTTGTTCGGGTAACCGTTGTAATTGTAATAAAAGGATAATATATTTTTATCTTTGTACGCATCGTATTTTCTAGGTTTTTCCCAATAGCCTATATTAAAATTAAAATGCCAGGTGTTTATGATTCTTAGACCCACCCATAAAATAGATAAGATGATAGACCCCGTAAGATCTTTAAAACACAAGTTTTTTAACTGATATTTTTTATGATACAAACAAACAGCATGTTTACGTAGGATTTTTCTTTAAAATTATCGTCTATTGCCGCTATCAAAAAATAAGTGTTACCTTTTATATGTTACCCATTTGTTTACCCTGTAAGCTGTAACCTAAAAATTTGACGTACTCAAACGAAGGGGTGGCTTAAGCAGGTCAATGGATTTTAGGTAGATTCATCATCATCATTTCAGCCTATCATAGTCCACTGTTGAACATAGGCCTCCCCATAGATTGCCACAAAACACCATTTACCAGTTTATTAATTACCATATACCAGTTTATATAACTTTTATATTCAAGTTATATAAACTCGGTGTGCCAGATCGCCTCGTACTCATCATACGAGATTTCCTACGCAGTGGAACCTTCCGCTACCGCGTCAAGGTAGTACGATCCGAATCACATCCCATCCACGCCTGCGTACCTCAAGGTTCAGTCGTAGGTTGCGTGCTTTACACCCTTTTCACGAACGACGTACCGCACACCAGCGGTGTCGAACTTGTCCTCTTCGCAGACTACCTGCCTCTGTGTCTGGACGTTATCCAGATACTATCTCTAAACGCCTCCAATCCGCAGCCCGAACCCTCGGGAACTGGTTTCGGAAATGGAGGATCGAGGACAACCCCATCAAAAGTGCAGCCATCTCCCTACCAAAGAGTTATTTGATCATCAAATCCTTTTGGAAAAGACAGTCAAATACTTAGGCGTCCTATTAGACTCGAGACTCAACTTCGGTCCACATATTAACCGAGTAAGGAACCCAACGGCGTTCGTCCTCTGCCGACTACACCCGATATTAAATAAAAATAGTAAAATGTCCCTACGTAATAAAATTACATTATACAAAGCCTGTATTTAAAAGTAAAGTAAAGTTTCAGCCTATAAATGTCCCACTACTGAGCACAGGCCTCCTCTCATTTCTGAGAGGGTTTTGGAGCTAGGAAGAATCCGCCACGCTGCTCCAATGCGGGTTGGCGGACTTCACATGTCTTCGAAATATTTTTTATTCCTCAGACATGCAGGTTTCCTCACGATGTTTTCCTTCACCGCCGAGCACGTGGTAAATCAGCACTTAAAATTGCAATTAACAATTTTAGTGGTGCCGGCACCGGGAATCGAACCCAGGTGACTCGCGTACTATGAAATTTAAAGCGAGCGCCTAGCCCCTGAGCTACCACGGCTGTATTTACTAAGCCTGTATTTACTATATAATTATGAAATACGCAAGCCCCGTATTTGCGCATGCCTCCCCACCTAAAATTCACCGACTTCAATTACTACAAAATCAACTCATGCGTAAAGCCACGGGAGTACCGTGATTCGTGCGTTATGTTAATGTTCACATCGATTTAGGGCTTCCTAGCATAGCTCAATACCTAAGGTAGGCCTCCCGCCGATTCTTCGACTCTGCCGCCCCGCACCCTAACCCACTGGTTGTAAGTGCCGCAACATACAACCCCCTCGCGTTACACCAAAACTCGAAAAAAAAGAAGACCGGGACACGTCCTCGAGGACCCTGACGACGCGTCCACTAGGGCGAGGGCGTATCAGACAAACTTATTCGAGATGCCGCCGCATCACAGGCCGGTTCTCCCCTAGCAATAGTGTCAGTAACAGAAACGTCGCTGGAGTTTCTTGCGTCATTTATTCTCCAACGGAAACGCATTCCGAATTTGTGGTAAACTTAGTTAACAATAATCCAGATAAAATGAATAGTAGTAGTAATATTGCACTCCCGATTGAAGTAACTGACCGAGCCGAGCTTGAGCACCCTCGAGTCAGTTACTCTCGCGAACAGGATGACGGTCCAAGCCGAGGTCTCCTCTCGGGGGCCCTTGCGCCAGTCATCCTTAAATAAAGGTTTCGGCTAAGCACTCTCAGCGCTCTGCCGCCTTTCAATCCGGCGAAGCTGTGAAAGCCTTCGGGCTAACAGTAACCATCAGTCATAAAAGAAATAAGAACGGCATTCGGTTATACGGCACGTAGTGATCAGGAGACATTGTTATTAGCTGTAATAAAAGTCTAAAGTGTAAAAAATGATTAAAAGCTGTGATTGTGACAGAACAGTATGTAATAATTATAAGTGAAATAAAATGATATATGTACCAAATTTCGTCAAGATCGGTTCAGCGGTTGAACCGTGAAAAGGTAACGAATAGACAGAGGGGCAGAAAAAAAAACCATATATGTACATGATATCACGGGCTAAAGTATCTTATGTCCGTCTCCAGGCTGCAAGCTATCTGTGTGACGAGCACGTTGTGTCGTGAAAATGTTTTTTTTTTTATAGTAGCAAACGAGCAAGCGGCTCTCCTGATGATAAGTGATCACCGCCGCCCATGAACATCCGCAACACCAGGAGAGTCGCAGATGCTTTGCCGGCCTTTGAGAAAGGAATAGGCTCTTTTCTTGATGGTCTTCGTCTTTTCTCTTTTTGTAACAAACAGACGGAGAGAATTACTTTAGCATTTATAATATTAGCATGAATAGTATGGATCAATCTCTGTCAATCCGCAATGAAAAAGTGTTACGGAGTTGACTCGGCTCCACTGCCCTATATGTTAGTTATATATATAGTTAGTATTCTTCGGTCTTGTAGGCCTCATTAAGAAAATTACACTTTATAACTACGTAAAAGCAACATATCTGTCTCATAAAACTAGCAGTGAAGGACCATACTACTCGGTTTCGTATGTCACTGGCTACGGGGAACCAGCGCGGTTCCTCTAGATTTTGAGGTATATTGGATGAGGTGTGACACAGTTTCCCAGTTTCACTTACACAATGGAACATTTTGTGCTAGAGATATATTTTCGTAGACAACTTCGAGCGTCGTAAGGCCAATAATCGGTACAGGTGGGATAAGAACGTTAGACATGATCTTAAGTTTTGTACAGAAGTCGTTGAATTTGCACAGGGTACAATGAGTAAAAACTCGCTAACAGCACATAACGCAGTTTAGAAATCAAAACGTTACCTGAATGGACATATTCCAATTAAATAAATTTTATACCACTTCGAAAAAAGCACAGCAGCCACCCAATAATGTTATTTTACAAAATATCAGTGTGTAGCACTGACGTAAAAAATACACTAAGTAATCAAGATAGTTGCTATAAATTTGTGAGTTTATAGAAATAAAAATATTGACTTATTACATGCTATTTATTTAGTATATTCATAGTATTTTTATCCGAGTTGAGTCTTCGGGGTGCCAATCGGACGTTTTTTGAACGTTTTCTTTCGTGAAAGCCTAAGTTGATTCAACTGATTGTGGACTTCTCCCCAAATTTCAGTTTGTTCTTCAACAGGAATTGTTTTTCTGAAAAAATATCTTTTGTTTAGAAAATAAAACACAAATTGTAATGGCATTATTACCAGCCAAATTCGACCATCTGATCCCAATACACTACAGCAGGTATGTAAACTTCTTGAATTTCGTCTTGTTTAGCCCGCGACCTTTGAAAATCCTGAGCTTTAAAACGTTAAGGAAGTCGAGTTGTTGCCCATATATGCATGACAGTGCAAAGTAGTGGCGCACCGGCACTACTTTGTCTTCACTCATACTTCACAATTCAGTAATATGCAATTTAATAAATAGAATAAAAAAGGTTGGAAGAAAATGCGTATCTATTGATTGATACTTGGATGACCCGATTATAAAAAAAATCTTTACACATAAATTAGTAAGCTGAAGCAATGACCTCTAATAAGCCCAACATTAGCCAACTAACATCTAGTTAAGCCACATAATTCTTCTTTATCAGCCTAAAAAGCCTATAGCAGTGTATGTATCATAATCAAGCTTTCTAAAACGTCTTCTAGTGATAGTGATACGTTTGCCTATGTTGTATCACATATGAGATTTTTCTGGCATTTCCCTTAGTCGAGTATGACGAAACTCATGGGATGAAATGGGATAGCAGAGTCCCTGCCACTTGGTGAAGCCACCTGGTTAGTTTGTCGGTTTTACTTATATACATCCTAACTGAAAAATTAAATATACATGACCAATTTGCCAACACTCTGCATTATATAGTTAGATGTGAAAAAATACCTGTATTGTTTCATCAAGTCATATTTCTCCCATGGTGTCTTCCTCAACTCTCTGCGGACTCTATCTTTCTCCTTCAGGTGTTCCTCAATGTTAGAGACTCCTTTGAGTTCTTGTCTCTCCCATCTTTCAAGCCAAGGCCTAGGTTTCAGCTTCACCTTAAAATAATAATTTATACTTTACACTTTATCCCAGAGAACAAGATTATCTGTCAAACAAGTAATTTTTTAAATGAGAGGGGACAAACAAGCAAGTGAACACCTGATGGGAAGTGATTTCAAAATTAACCTATTATTTGGCAATAGAATAAGAACATGTGATGTGATTGGTTAAAAAACATTTTATATAACAGGAAGTCATAATAGCAAGCAGTATTTTAAAGCTATAAAGTTGATCAATTACAAAATAAGTTATATTTTTAGATAAATATATATCATAGTAAAAACATTTGTTTGCCAAAAATTTAAATCCAGTTTCATACTTGAACAGGGTTAACAGGAACTGGGGTGCCTTCAGGAAGGATTTCAGGGTCCATATCAAATGAGAATGTGCTGTATTCCGGCAGGGCATCCCTCAAGTAAAATAGTTTGTCATCCAAGCGTTTTTCAAGTCTAAGAACTTGTATGGATTGAATGGTGGGGTCATAGAGGTCATATCGTACCTGTCAAAAGGTTAGTAGTGGATTACAATCGCGACATAAATTTGTGTATTAACACATATCCTTTCTTACTATGTATAGCCTGAGAATTCCTAAAGAATCTGTGATATTACAATGATACAAAGGTTTAATTCAATCAGTGTAACCTTTGTAACATACATATTTTAAATTTCATGTAAATAACTACAATCATTTTCTAAGATAAATCAATCCAGACATATGGACAAAGTTTTTTTTAATTAAATAAGCAAATATAGACAAAACAATTAATTATTTTCATTTTGGTCATGTTTTGCTACATTCTATTTTTGCGTAAAATTTAGTAGACATAAAAGATATATTTTATACCTCAACACCTTGGTGATCTACAACATTCCTGAGTGTAAAATCTGCTCTAAGACCACAACCTTTTCGTTCAATGCATATTCCAACAAATCTGTTACTTTTCCCTTGAGCATGTGGATCTGAAATACTAACTGCTAAAACTGATCCTGAAAATAAAATGAACAATGTTGACCTTTTCTGTAATGCTCCATTCCTAAACACAAGTTAGGATGTTATATAAGCTGCTCATATAGGACTTTTGTTCAATATCAGGTAGTCCTGATATGGCGGCATAAAAATATATAACTTGAGCCTAAAAATAATAAAGTCAGGAGGTCCTTGGACTAAAGTATGAATTATAACATGAAATTTCAATTATAACAAAAATTTAACAAGAATGATATGCTCTTGAAAAGCACCAAAAACAGTTAACACAGTATTTAAATTATTTAAAAAAAAAATACTGAAACATCATGAAATCTTATTTTATTCATATAATTTATTTTCATTAAATTTATTAAGTAACTAACTAACATAGTAATTGAGTATCAACTTGAAGTTTATTTACATAATTTCATTATTTTACATAAAATCTGTTAATCCTTTACATAATCCCTTCAGGGTAGGTGAGGTGAACTAATGATATAACTCATTACACCAATAATATTATCCACACTAGATTTTACACTAGATTACTAATAAACCTGAAAACATGTACCCACTTAACATTTGCCCACAGCCACATACTTGACTTATGTCATTTTAGTTGCTTTTTTTTTTATTTGATACTGTAATGAGACGAGCAAAAGGTTCACCTGATTGTAAGTGCAACGTCTGCCCATAACAGATGCTGAGTTACTCAGAATATATCTGTGTAGCATCCCACTGCGCCCGTCACCTTGCAACATTAGACCTTAAGTCTCATATGCCCAGTGATTATGCTAGCTCTCAGTGCACTTCAGACCGAAACACAGTAATGTTTGCACACTACTACTTCACGGAAGAATAACTGGCTATGGGGTGGTATTTACCTAGATGGATTCCTGCATAGCGACCAACCCAGCGACATGTAATTTTGATGCTGTTGTTGAAATACTTATAATGGGTAAATGTGCAGTGAAGAGTTATATAAACTGTTAGTCACATATGCTAATAAAAATTATTGTATGTATTTATGTTGTAATTTCAAAAAGTAACAAAGAAAGAGACACTCCTTGTTATTTGTCTAATAAGCAGTTTTCTATTCTCCTAGGTTTATTGATTATTTTTAAACTAATTCAAAAAGTAGAACATCAGTGGTAATTTGATCTATTGGTATTATTAATTTATTGTGTTATTCTTTAAACAATGAAATATTGCACATGTCTACAATCACACGGCCCTGAGTTTTGTATGCTATTTATTTGTTTATTATTATTATTTATTTGTATGTTTTGTATGTAAAAAAGCTGTGACAAACATTTACATAAAATAATATTAATTTAAAAATTTTAATTTCAATAATTAAAATTAATTGATTTATTTTTTTTAAATACATACACAGATACAGTCACACCTTTTCTCAAATAAGGGATCGGCAAAGACCACACAGCCCACATTTTGTGCAGGAAATGTGATGTGACAAGTGGTGAACCTCATCTTTTTTTTACCAGATGGTAAGGTCAATATTCACACACGTGCAGGCACCACACTGCACCTGTAGACTCTGTCATTTTGGTATGACCAAAATGCTCTTCCTCCATATTACAGTCCCAGGACCGGGTCCATGCCGTGGGTCCTGGGTTTGAATACCAGCCAGGGCCAACATTTATGCTAAAACAAAAATTGTTGGTTTTCGGGTCTGGTTGTATTGTGATTGGCCCCATGTTTCTGAGACTGCATCCTAGCCTACCTCCGATCTTATCGCATCAGCATTACATCAGGTATTGGGACAAGTGAGTGCGTATGTGTTTGCACATACACTTGTGGCACTATAATATCTCCTGCACAGTTGATGGCTCTCGACAGTATTTGGAAGTTGTTGCCATGGTGAAATCGGCTAGGAGAACATCATCATAGTGACAAGATTACATATTATGGTGTTACTCTGCATGAACAAAGACTGTCTGTATGTGCAATTCTTTAGTTGCCTCTTATGATACCTTGGTAGGAACTAGGTAGGTGCTATTCTACTCTGCCAGACACTAAATAATGAATATAAATAAATAGAAGGTTTGTCACTGCAAGTAATATCACCACCTGAATCGATTTCAAGCCTCCATGCTAGCAAACTAGAGTGAGATATAAATATATGTTTACTTCAAAATGATAATGTAATTTGCACCCAGCTTAAGCGAATATACCCGAAAATGTATACGAAATAATATCTATGTTTTTTTCACACACCGACAAAAAATTCTGGAATATCAATTTGACTCCTTCTTTTTAACATATCAGCTCTCTCCATCTTCTCACGTAAGCTATTTCTCCATTTAGGGTTTGGGTCGGGCAAAAATTCAGGATAAATGTGTCGGTATTCCAGAGCTGGATTTTGAAGGCGAGGCCGTCGCCCTGTAGGTCGATTAGCTACTACATCGTTAACATCTTCAACTTTTTCTGGTAAAGTTGACAACGCTCGGTAATCTATAATATAAAAATTGTCTGTCAATCATGAAATATAAAAGACGACATAATGTTAATTATTAAAATAACCTCTTCTAATCATCCATTTGGCAGCTGATAAAATATCAAAAGATTTCCTTAGAACTAATGCCATATCCCTGACTACCCTTTAGGGGTTTTAACCTTAAATTTATTTTAAAAAACTTAAACAACGCATTCACTTATAATTGTATATGGAATAAACGAAAGATTATTATTATATTTTCAGATTGCAAGTGACAGTGACAGAAAAGATTTTTGAAAAAAATAATGGCAACAATTGTAAACTTTCTGCCTTAAACGTAGTCATCTCTGGTGTTTACCATTATCAAAGTAAAAAATATTGTATTTGTTTGTTAGCTTATTTGTTAACAAAAACTTAAAATATGACAAAAAATTCAAATCCAATAATCATCAATATGCCATCATTGACTTTTTCAGAAACTCGGAATGCAAACATTTTAGGGTGATGTATACAAACATACAACTAAATCATTTTATTTTCCTTGAACAATCACATATTATAATACATTCTAAAAGTAAAATCCTAAGATATGTGATATTCTATTTTCGCAATGGCCAATGTCTTAAAATTATTTCTATAGCGAAATTTGTAAATGTTTGACTATCTGTCATTTCACCAGGGTTGTCAGGGTGTCAAGTTGAAAATATCAAACAATTTATCGATTATATTAAGTCGACCTGAATTTCTGTCTAAAATTTTCTAATCTTTTAATTCCATAAAAAATGTCTTCTATAATCCAAAAATGTAATGATGACAATATTCCGTTAGCCGACGACGATCCACAAGTAATTATAACAGACGACGTAGAAAATAATCATTTGGACCACGGTCGTTCTATGGACTCTTTACCAAGTTCATACACAGGTGGTTCTTCGAGTCCTGGTCTTAACGGACCCCCCAGCTTCGAGCCAGATTCGGGAATCGACGAACAGGAAGAAAAAGCTCGATTAATATCACAAGTACTGGAGTTGCAAAACACATTGGACGGCAAGTATCATAAGGTTTACCATTTTAACGATAAGAAAAGAAAACTTTATATTCATTGGACAAACATAATGAAGAATAATTGACATCCTCAAAATGAAACACTGCTGAAGTGAGACTTGTTAATGATTTCAGATCTTTCACAAAGGGTTGATTCAGTAAAAGAAGAAAATTTGAAGCTACGCTCAGAGAACCAAGTTCTGGGCCAGTACATAGAGAATCTAATGTCAGCATCCTCAGTATTTCAGTCCACTACACCTAATGTTCACAAAAAGTAAAGAATACATTATTTTAATACAATAAAGCACTAAGTGTCTGTTCTAATGTTGGTAAAAGTGAGTTCCATGAATGAATAAAAAAGCTACAGGGAATAATATTAGGACTGTAAAATAAGTGATTGAGTTTACTGAGAGTTTGAACATTAACTGATGGGTATAACCATAATATTATTACTATTGCAACATCCAGGTTCCTTGCATCATCCAGGACCTTTTTCGCGTTTATTATACAAATACTCAGGCTTATTGTATGCTTTTTAGCCTTAAATGTTATTGGAAAATAATTATAAATGTGTTATACCTAAAAACTTGTGTAATATCATATAATTTATACAAACAAGGTTCTTTCAATACAGGGTGCTTATAGCTTAGGACCATCACCGATATGAAGAATACCTGTAGGTAAAAGTCGCTAGTTTTGCCAACATAAGAACATTCAAAAATATTCTATTAAGTGAAATTTCTGAAAAGCTTTGCCTTTTGAAAGCAGCATGATTGTAATGAATAACAAATCACAGTATCTATTTGTAGTTTTGGTAATTAATAAATTTAACTGTAAACACAATTTATATTTACCTAGTTACATGTATCTGTGACAACTGTGTTCTATGACTTGATGCTATATAATAAATGCCTTAATAATGCATCTATAACAGATAATTTACTATAACATCAAATGTGAAATTACTTACATTCCAGTCATGATATACATAGATACTTTTATATGTCTAAAGCTCTATTTTAATTTAGTAAAAAATCTCATGTTTGAATAGATCTAAAATAGATTATATTGGTTTTATTTTATAGCTTTTAAATATATTTATAACTGCCTGTTGTGTATCTTTATTTTAGCAAATTACATCACATTACAATTATTTCTTTCTGTTCTAGGAAATATAGGTTTAAACTTATTTTGCCTCTTTTAATCTGTTAAGAGATAACTGATGTTCTGGTGGTAGGATTACTGTGCAGGAATTCATCCAGGTAGGTACCACCACAGGGCCAGTTATTCTGCAGTCTTTTAGTCTGAAGGGCACTGATAGCTTATGTAATTATAGATAAATGTTTTGGTTACGCAGCAATTATTATGGGCAGACAATTATTATAGCACTTACCATCAGGTGAATATTTGGTTTGTGACATCACTTTCTCCTATAAAAAAAGTCCCCAAAGTAGACTCTTGGTAAGAGAAGATGAGCTCTAAAAGAGTAATTAGGTGGAATTAAACTATACCAGGTACTTTTATTTTTGAAAAGATGAAATTTTTAATTGATCCGGGAATAGCCTTCTGCTCAATAGAAATAATTTTTTTATCGCTAATTCCTAAAAAAATTAAATGCAGTTTGGTGGCAGTGTACGAAAATCTGTAGCTCCGTCTCATTCCGTAAGTGGCGTCGACGATGCCAGGAAAACCTCATAGCTTCCGAAAGAAAAAAAAAGCGTATGAAAAGATCTCTAGGTCATTATTAGTCTTCACGTATATTACGATATAATTACAATTATGCTAGTTACTATCTATATTTTCGAACATTTTAAACAGTTGCTACATTATTATTATCATAAATGTAATACAGTTTTCAGTTTATATTGAGCTACTGTGAGGAATACGGCATTAAATATGCAACATCAATATGCGGAACGAAACAGGCTCGTAACCTTCATTTAAGTTTTTCAACAACGACTCGTCATTTGATTGCAGGAAAATAAGAGTTATAAATTATGACTTCACTTTTAGAAATGGCGCGTAAATTTTCAAGAAACTCCAAATTAAAATGAGAAGCTAGTGATAAATCACCTTGCTAGTTCCTTTAATTTTTAATTAAAAATGTGTTTCGGTATCTGAACTAAAAATTCTTCCTATTATTTTTATTCACAAAGATCTTAGAATCGTAGGTTCTATACCCTTTACCCTGACCCAACTAATATCCGTAATTCCTATAACATATCATTAAAGTAGGGGCCTTGTGCAAAAGCATTGTCCGACTAGCTGTACCCCGCGGTTTCACCCGCGTTGATTCTGAGAGTGCGATTTCTTAAAACTTTAGCATAAAGTAGTCCAGAACCATCCTCAACAAATAGGCTAATTAATATTTATTTTGAATTTATTATTAATTATTTCTTGAGATTAGCGCATACAAACATACTTTCCAGCTCTATCATAGTACGAGGGTGGATTGAAAAGTACTCGGCCTAACCAAGAAAATAAACACATACTAAATCAGTTACATTTTTATTTTTCTACATAATCACCATCAAGTTCAATACACTTTTGCCACCTCCCCTTCCAAGCATTTAGACCGTTAAAAAAAAATGATTCTTCCTTAGAGTCAAAATATGCGTCTACAGCTGCTTTGACCTCGTCGTTTGTCGAAAATCTTTGACCTCCCAAGTGCTTTTTTAGGTTAGGGAACAGAAAGAAGTCTGATGGTGCCAGATCAGGTGAATACGGCGGATGCGGTAACAGTTCAAAGCCACAGTTGTGAATTCCAGCCATTGAATGTACTGACGTGTGAACACGGGCGTTATCTCGATGAAACAGGACTTTTCTTCTGAGCATTCCTCGACGTTTTTCTTTTATTTCCTCTCGTAAATGACGTAGTAAGGTGCAGTAGTAATCAGAGTTTATAGTCTGACCCCTTTCAAGATAATCAATCATAATCACACCTTTCGAGTCCCAGAATACTGAAGCCATCACCTTATTTGCCGACAAAATCGACTTAGCCTTTTTAGGGGGTGGTGAACCAGGTCTTCTCCACTGTTTTGATTGTTGTTTTGTTTCCGGTGTACAGTAATGAACCCATGTTTCGTCCATAGTAACAAAACGATTCAAAAAATCATCTGCATCGGCTTCAAATAACTCCAAACAGTCGCGTGAAATAGTCAATCGCGTCCTTTTTTGTTCAACTGAAAGCAGTCGCGGAACCCACCTCGCAGACACCTTGTGGAAACCCAACTCGTTGACAATGATGTTTTGAGTTCGTTCATAAGAGATGCCTATAATCTCGGCTATCTCTCTAATTTTTAATCTGCGGTCTCCCATTATTAAATCAAGTACTTTTTTAATATTTCAGTCGGTCAGTTGTTGACGTCGAAGGCCTTCCAGAGCGGGGTTCATCTTTCACACTCTCTCTACCACGCTTAAATTCAGCTATCCATTTTTTGACGGATGAATATGACAGAGCACAATCGCCTAATGTACTGACCATGTCATCATGGATGGCTTTTGATGATAGCCCCTTCTTATGGAGGTACTTAATGACGGCACGCTGCTCGATTTGCTCCATTCGCGGAAATTATGACCGATTACTTTGTTAATAAATTTATAAAATCACAACTAATTATCGCACACGTTTCGAACTTCACACAATGAACTAGTCTGAACTGAACTAAATAATGTGGGTAGATTTGATTTTTAGAATTGAATGGATCTGTGTTAGGCCGAGTACTTTTCAATCCACCCTCGTATTAAGATACAATAAAGACTTAAAAAAAGAACTATGTTTATTCAAAACCAGTCATTAAGATATGAAAAGAAATATTTAAATTGCCATGAACTAAAGAACTAAAGCAAAATTCAAAATAAACCCGTGCGTGACATGTCCATCCGCATAGACCCTAATTTCTTCAGTTTTTCAGATCTTACACAGAAACCTTAAATATTTCCGAAATAAAATGTAGCTTAGATTACTCTCAGAAAAGTCGTGTAACTGCCAAGGAAAGTCCAGTCATATCGATTGAGCCGTTTCGGAAACAGTCTTCTAGACGTACATATAAATAGGGACTACTTTTTTTTCAGAAATTAACAAAATTGGCTAGTTGGATCACATTTGAGATATTTTAAAACTTTAAAAAGGAATAAAAAACGCATTTAATATGAAACACAGGTATCTATTACTTAAATGATATGGAACAAAGAATTTAGGGTGGTATTTAATCTAAACTAATGTTATAAAGAAAAAATATTTGATTTTATGTATGTTTGTTTGGTTGTAATGAATAAACTCAAAAACTACAAAACCGATTTTAAAAATTCTTTCACCTATCTAAATTATAAGCGACTAACATGAGTTGTATTTAATTAAAAAAAAAACTGAGATCCCTACGAAAATTGCTATGATGTAACTCAAGGTATCAAAAATTTACTAATAAAAGTCATTAAGTATATGGCGCGCGCTGCAGAAACTATTGATGTTAGATAAAATAATGTACTATATTTTCATAGTACTCATCATTACTCACAAAAAAGTCGCGAGGCTGTATGTCTAACTATTATATTTAAGTCACAATAACCACTTTTTGTTCAAATTAGTCAATCAAAACACGGGTAGAATCGAAATATGATGACATTCGTATCATAACATTAATCACAACAAATGTGTTCTGTGATATTAATCCTTATATTTTTTTATTTAATCTTTATTGTAACACCTTCATCTAAGAAACACAATGGGCGTACTTAATGCCTTTAGGCATTCTCTGCCAGTCAACCCTGGGAGACTAAAAAAATGATGGCAGGTGCAAATATGTAAAAAAATGTGGAGTATAGTGTGAAAATATAAATACTATTAGATAATAATTATATAATAATATAAATAACCAATATATATAGATAATTAACATAGATAAATACATACATAAGTATATATAAACATTACATTACAAGTAATATATACATAGTGTCCCAAAATTCAACGATAAGCCAACACCGGAGGATAGACCTGCCCCGGACTAATCGGGGAAAAAAAGAAAAAAAAAATATGTCTCAATTATATTTTAAGTTATATAAAAAAAATTAAATTCTTCAGAAAATGAGACCGTTTATGATATTTTTCACTACCATGACCACAATTTTTTAATTTTTTTTTTTCTTTTTTTTTTATAGGCAACCTGAATAGTACTGCTATCTACCACAATTCTTAAAAACTCCAGAATAACTCTTGTTTTATCACGAAAATTAATGAAACTTATTTTATTCCCTAAATTTTTTGAAGACTTTTACTTTTAACCAAATTTAACTTATCGTGGTGTTAAAAAAAGTATGAACACTAGTATGGCAAGTTTTTTTAAAAATTGACGCAACTAACCAACATTCCAAAATGGTATTACTCTAGGAAAACAAGTTATAAAAAAATATGGGCGTATTATTTCTAAACAGGGGCCAAATTCCTTAAATTGTAATTGTCAGTAATCACTTTTACTATATGCCCAAAATGGGTTCCTGTTACAATTTCAAGTGCATCAAGCGTTTTCGGAGGGTCGTATGCCATCCAATAGGAGAAGCGCTGGAAGACCTAGATTGGATCGTGATGAAGAAGTTCTCAATGAGATAGAAAATGACTCGACTACTTCGGTACGTGCCATAGAAGAAGTCACAGGAATCCCGAAAAGTTCTGCACATCGAATATTAAAACGTCACAAGCTTCACCCATATCACTACAGGCGTGTGCAGACGTTATTACCGCGGGACTATCCGCTACGGGTCACATTTGCCGTGTAATGCTGCAAAGGCACAGTGAAGATCCCCACTTCCTAGACAAAATTCTATGGTCGGATGAAACAACGTGCAAGAAAGATGGGTATTTAAATCTTCACAACCTACATAGTTGGAGTAATGAAAATCCACACTTGATGAGACAAAACAAATCCCAATATCAATTCAAGGTTAACCTATGGACCGGCATATTAAATGGAAAAGTAATTGGGCCCTTTGAGTTACAAGGAAACTTAGATGGCAATAGTTATTTAAACTTTTTACAAAATGACTTGCAAGAATTGTTAAACGACGTGCCCTTAAGTGATCTTCAAAACATGTGGTTCCAAAATGATGGTTGCCCAGCACATTATGCCCGTCCTGTGCGAGAATATTTAAATCAAGAGTATCCAGGGCGTTGGATCGGGCGACTTGGTCCTATCTTATGGCCACCCTGTTCACCCGATTTGAACCCCCTGGACTTCTTCTATTGGGGTTGTCTTAAAAACAGGGTCTACTCAAAACCCATTGTGACATTGGACGAGCTTCGTCGAAATATCACTCAGGCTGCTGATTACATTAATAGCAGAAGATATGCAAGACAAATAAAACGATCATTTTTAAGGCGATGTCGTGCATGTATTAATGCTGGTGGCAAACAGTTCGAACATTTGCTATAATGTTAATAACTTAATAAATTACACGTGAAACTGTTTGAACCATTTGTTTTGAAATATTAAACATTTTTCAAGAACTAATACTTTTATTACACCCGACCGTCATTTGGCCCCTGTTAAGAAATAATAGGCCCTTAATTTTTTATAACTTGTTTTCCTAGAGTATTATACCATTTTGGAATGTTGGTTAGTTGTGTCAATTTTTAAAAAAACTTGCCATACTAGTGTTCATACTTTTTTTTTACACCACGATAAGTTAAATTTGGTTAAAAGTAAAAGTCTTCAAAAAATTTAGGGAATAAAATAAGTTTCATTAATTTTCGTGATAAAACAAGAGTTATTCTGGAGCTTTTAAGAATTGTGGTAGATAGCAGTACTATTCAGGTTGCCTATAAAAAAAAAAGAAAAAAATATTTAAAAAATTGTGGTCATGGTAGTGAAAAATATCATAAACGGTCTCAATTTCTGAAGAATTCCATTTTTTTATATAACTTAAAATATAATTGAGATATATTTTTTTTCTTTTTTTCCCCGATTAGTCCGGGGCAGGTCTATCCTCCGGTGTTGGCTTATCGTTGAATTTTGGGACACGTTGTATATATAAACAAAATAAGAGGTGAAATTAAAACATCAGTTTGCCTCCAAATAATGTTCTCTAAGAAGCCTTTTGAAGGCGTTTTTGTTGGGTGCATTCCTGATAGTCCAGAGGAGTGTAGCCTGAACTGTGAAAGAAGAGTTGAAAAATCCAGTATGATGCTGTGGAATAATAATCATTAGACTATTTGAAGAGCGAGGAATTCGATCATGAGTCGAATAAAGAAATTGGAAGTTATCTTTAAGATAAGACGGAGAATTAGGATATACTTACGTTAGTAGTATATCGTTTAGAAGTTACGACGGGTATAAAAATGCTAAAAGTAAGAAAAATGCCGTGGTGTGAACGAACAGCCTTACGCGCGAATGTGCTAACATCTACCTACCTACTCATATTATTTTTTGTAAACCAGAAACAATTGAATAGTGGTATGTAATTTTTTTATATACTTCTTTAATTTAAAAATTTGAAAAGCTCTATAAACAGCGGCCGCGGTGTCTCGAACGACGCACCGCCAGCTTCATGCGACTTGGGCATCATCGAGGTGCGCTGCTCCCTTTGCACAGCGGTTGAAGCGGTCGTTTTATGTTGCTACCACATCCATCAAATACTGTTTACAAGGAAGCTCTGAGCCACTAAACTGTCATGGCTTATGTTCCCATAAATAAAACATTATTTTGGTAAAATAACGTTATCTTATCTGATCAGCTGCAGAGTCAACGATGAGAATAGTCGCTACAAAAAAATATTATTGTAAGGAGTTTGTTGTTCAATTTGTCCAAATTAATAAATTTTTATAATATCTATCTACCCGAGCGAAGCCGGGGCGGATTGCTAGTAAAAAATGTTTTGCGGATGAAAATTTATTATTAATTATAAATTTTTCATGTGATTTGAATAAATGAAAACTAATTTTAAATATCCTAATCAAATATTAAATTTCGATAAATAAAGTTGTTTCTGTATATTATTAGTTATTTTACCTATAATTCATATATACTCTATTTATCGTCTACAAAAAAAGGCGACCGCGTGGCCTGTGTCCGTGGTTAGACTACCTGAGTACACGCCACGGATCCTGGGTTCGAATCACTCGGAGTATGACGGAGCAGCATGCAGTGTTGAGACGCCGAGCGCCAAGCATCGCTACCAGCGTCGTTGTATTCCCCAGTAGTGGGCGCCTGTTCGCGAAGCTCCTCTGACGTAGCTGTAAAACCCACCGCTAGAAAAGAAACCCCTATGCTCTAAAATTATAATTAGCCCATATAGACTAATATACATAGAATATATATTATACGCCTATCTAACTCCTGTATACTGTCACGCATATTATATAACTCCTGTACACGGTCTAGGACTAGCCGTTCTTTCAGCTCCCTTAGCTGAGACGTAGATAATCTCAACATTCCCAGTGGGAACCCCCGTTAAGGACAAAAAACCGTTTTATAGTTTCCCGCAGTACTTTTTATCTCTGATTTTCTGTTTATCAATAAAGATTTATGGGATTTAATTTGAGATAAGATACGAAAAAGATAAATGGAAATCCCTAAAAGTCACTCGAAAGACTATTATTTATAGAACTTGGTGACTCGTCGAATCGTAGAGGAACTAAAATAAACGTAATAATATTTTTCTCTCCTAACATAAAAAAATAATAATTTCTTTTGTCAAAATAACATTTGTTTTGAAAACTTAAATTGTCTTGTATGTATGTGGTCTATTGTACTAAAGCCAAAAACCAGCTCGTTCGGGAGATTTTTATTTTTACTATTAGACGGATTTTATTCCGAATGAAGTCAACGCTATCAACCTTTACTTTCATCTTACGAGTATAGAGGTTCAATGTTTTTAGTAATTTGTTTGGTTACTTCTTTTAGTATAGCGAATAGGACAGGAGAATTTAAAATATCGTTATCTATTCTCTCATCACGATACTACACAATCTGTTGACTTGACATAGACATCCACTAAGAATAGATTTTACGGACTTTTTTTTTATTAGAGAATGGGAAGAGACGAACAAAACGTTCACCTGATAGTAAGTGCAACGTCGGCCCATAGCAATGCTTTTTCACTCGGAACATTTCTTCGTGGCACCACAATGCGTCATTCCCCCTGAGTTGTTAAGTCTTATGTATTTACAAGACTTAAGGACTGACCCATTAATTACACTAGCTCTCAGTGCCCTTCAGACCGAAACACAGTAATGTATGCACACTACTGCTTCCTGGCAGAAGAACTGGCTCTGCGGTGGTACTTTCCTCCTTCCTAGACGGATTCCTGCACAGAAATGCTACTATCGGTATCTAGTCTCTTAAATGCATAAATGGGCTGTTAGTGTTCCCTGGGCGGGTCAGCTAGTATTCTGTATCCCATAT
This sequence comes from Luehdorfia chinensis, assembly GCA_019845155.1. Taxonomy (NCBI): domain Eukaryota; kingdom Metazoa; phylum Arthropoda; class Insecta; order Lepidoptera; family Papilionidae; genus Luehdorfia; species Luehdorfia chinensis. The sequence continues at coordinate 2,947,244 of JAHVAK010000612.1, forward strand.
ATATGACTTGAGAAGGAATTACTACAGAATTTATTGGTTCTAGATCACACGTTCCCGGTCCCTGGAGGTGAGGGATTTTGGATAAAAAGTATTTATCTATCTTAATTTTTCTTTAAAAAATATGACTTTGAATTGATCTTTTTTGTTGAAGTCATGTTTGTCTTGGAACGAGTTAACGTAATTATACTTGCTTTTATTATTTTTTCTTGGTGAATATAATTGTTGGTTTTCTTGTACACATTTTCTCTCTACTAACCAAAGAGGTACAAACGTTTTATTCAAAGGTCCGTTTCGAAAAAGCCGCGGTTCATCCAAACCCGCTGGTGGTTAAAGCAGCAAATTACCGACCAAATAGAAACGCGACCGAACGCAAACGTCGCCTGCGAAACGTGCTAGACGACACGGACGTCTCAACACTCCCTGACCACGATACGGTCAGTCACGATCCAGGCTACACTGTACACACAGTTAATAGCTCCTTCACAGCGACTGTGAAATGCCCTTACTCTCTGAACACTTCAGAGAAGTATCACGGCGGTTTTTCAAAAAAGCCGCGGTTCATCCAAACCCGCTGGTGGCTAAAGCAGCGAATTATCGATCCGACAGAAACGCGACCGAACGCAAACGTCGCCCGCGAAATGTGCTAGACGACACGGACGTCTCAGCACTCCCTGACCGTGGTCATACGGTCACACGTCACCGTATCGTGATACGGTCACAATCCGAGCAACACTGTACACACAGTCAATAGCTTTAACATCACACGCACAACGTCGCGCGGCCGCCGTAGAGAGCGGCGCGCAGCTATCGTAAATAACACCGCGTACACAAGATACACCCGTGTTCCAGGGCGGTTCTCACCGCCCAGAGTTACCGACACACAAGTCGACAGTCCGAACGGAGGCCCGCAGCCTCCCTTTGGACGGTCATTAGATGACTTCAGATAATAATTTTATGGAGATATTCACAGTAGCGCAAGCTCGCTAGCGAACGCAACGGTCCGAATTTAGATGTTTAGTAGGAGTTTATATTTATGTATTTATGTTTGGGTCAAACCAAACCTGGCACGCGGGCCCCGGGCCCGTGAGCAAAGCATCCGATGAAGCTGTAATAGCCAAAAGGCTAACAGCGATTACTTCATAGAAATTATATATAGTTAATAGCTTTAATATAACACGCACCACGACGCGCGACCGCCGTAGAGAGCGGCGCGCAGCAGTCGACAACGCGAACGCGACAGTCCGAATTTCGAGGTTTTTCTTAGGAGTTTATTTATGTATTTATGTTTGGGTTAAACCAAACCTGGCACGCGGGCCCATGACCCGTGAGCACAGTATCCGATGAAGCTGTAAAAGCCAAAAAGTCAAATAGCCAAAACAGTAATTACATCACCGAAATTATATATCAAAGGTCATTCTTCTTTTTTCTATTTTTTTTGACTTTTTGTCATTTTATACATATTTTCTTAACATTAAAAGTTTACAAATCATGATGCTATAACAGTTGTCAAACCATTCTTTAACAATATTCTGTGCAAACATAATTTATCTGCAGTCATCGCACAAGATGATATCAGACTAAGAATCTGTATTTAGAACAAATTCGAGCACAAAATTTTCTTTGAGGCTATTTAATTTTTAAAAATAAAATGTAATAATTTACTATTTGCTTTTATACCATAAGGTTCATTATGTTGCTGTTGTTTTGTTGTTCGTTACTGTAATGCTTCGGGACGTTTTTGCAACATAATTATTATACATAAGTAATAGATTTTAGATTTTCCGAAACTTTAAGTTTACGTGCCAGATTTATTAGAATTGAAGGCTTTGAAAGGCATTTACATAATGTTTCACAGATTTTATGGGAGTAATATATGAAGGCCACAATGAAGAATATTGATTTCTTGCTTATATCAAAAATACATAGGCTTCGACAAAAAAATAAGTATGTTCTCGTTTAAAAAACACTAGAATCGGCGCTAACTGAGAAACACCCAGCGCTTAACTGCATAGTATGCGCTGTAACCAACTTCCGGTTATACTCGTATAAGTGAAAGATGTCGTCGTGATATAATATGGCTTTCAGGACATAATTATTTACATAGTATCGTATATTTTACTGTGAAACACCTCATTACTCAATATTTTTTGTTGCTTTAAATACCACGTTAGTCGGTTAGAAAACTTACATAAAAGTATGAATCATTTCAAACACGTTATAAGCAGACATTGATCATGACCTGCAGTCGTGACAAAATAGTCGTTCGTTGACCAAAGCGTCGTGATTACTTCAATATTATGGTTCCTCTAGGAAGCACCAAACGATGACGAATTCTGCGAAGTATATATCGAAAAACCTTCTATATTATAGGTCGTGATTCATAGACATGCGTTCACCAAACGACAGACTTGTGAAAAACGCGTGACTGGTACGTGACGTACTTAAACGATTTTTGTTGCCATGCCACAAATTCTCCAATATTTTAGGATAACATTCAGCGTGGTCAGAAGTAGTAACAACAACGCCAATATTAATGTGTTCCCGTTTCAAGGGAACTGTAGCAAGTGAATTTACTGGGTATACGAGACTAAATAAGTTTCATCAAGGTGATGTGTACAATACAGTGCCAATCTAGACTTTACAAGTTACAAAGTTCTTGGGGACACTGAAACTTTTATCGGCAGACAATGCCCTTACTATACACTTACAGTCACATATAAATGACTGGGAGGTCTCGTTATTTAATACAATAATAAAAAAGTGGTTAAAATTTGAGTAATTAAATAATACGATCGAAATTGATCTAAAATATTTATCAACCGCCAGGTGATGATTATGATATTTGTGAATAAATATATTCGAAATAGTTCAAAAAGCTGAATAGCTCTGTAATAATAAACTTTAGCTAGCTCAGTTAAGTATAAATAAATTTTCCGGTCATTAAATATTTTTTATGCTTTATGTTAATTTCGTATTTTGTTTATATTTGATAAATAATCACTATTCTAAAATTATTTTTAATAAGACGATCAAAATACGTATTTTGGGCAATTTTTTGTGTTCTACTGGCAATCATCTTGTATCCCTTTTTCGCTCATTCTGAATCGATTCGTTTATGTTATCTCTTTCGCGTATACAGCACTAGAAATTCAGACCAGTCGACTTTTGACAGTAGGCAGTTCAACTTTACTCACCTACGTCGTCACGTTTAACTCAACTATTGCAACTATTTGTTTTCTGATCTGTCTTTTGTAACACATCAAATAATAAGTGAACACTAAGTGTTATATCAAAATGCCGAAAAAATTGAAAGTAGTCGTAAAATCCTTGTATTCTCATGAGATACGTAAAGATGTTAGTTTGGAAAATTTAAAATCTTTGAAACTCGAAGACGCATGGCCTTTTATCAGAGACGAAATAGAGATCGAAATCGGCAGTAGCCAGTTGGTTTGCATCCCGCATATTACCGAAGCAGAATTATATAAAGTCACATCGCTTTTTGTGCATAATGAAAAAGAAACAAACGGTAAAATGTTTACGCCGCTAGGTGAGCTGATCCAGAATATCAATAAAGCAAAATCAAACCCCGAATATGTCCAGTGGCTAGAAAAGGGCAATTTTCAGGATACTGAATTTAAATTCCCACATGAAAGTGTAAAGGTGAGTCTGCTGTAGATCTTTTCAGTATTATTGACCTTGACCTGACCGGAAAGTTAGCATCACTTAGTACTGTTTCAATATACTGTAATTCTAAGGTAATATTATGGATACTCAAACGAATTACATTGAAACATTCATCAAAATTTCTTTGGCGTAACTTTTAATTCAGCTGTTTTTAAGGATCGTAATGTTTTGCATTTTTTCAGATTACATTACAAGATGAATCTATTAAGAACAAAGTTAGAGTTATCATGGTAAATTTCACAAGAAATGTGGTTCCATTGGACAAAAACCTTGTCAACAATATTTATTTGGATATTGATAATAATAAAGGTATGTATATTTTTTATATTCATTGTTTATTCATTTTCATTTTGGCTTTATTTATTTCTTTTTCTTTATTCTATTTTCAGACACTATGTGTAAAATTAGGTTATCATAATATGAATAATATGGACTAGCAAGTGATGTGGCATACTAAATATTTCTTGTCTTGTAAACTATCATTGCTTTGATTAGCAATTATGAGAAAAATTGAGTTGAAATACTTAAGTATTGATGCAAAGTTACGCAATTTCATATTAAAAAATTGTGCTTTAACTGTTTAACAGTTATTACTAATAACATACATAACTCAGACAATGCAATGGTTAAGCTATTGGCTTTTTCTATGAAATGTGAATTTCCTCCGAAATGTCTGTCCAGTTAGCACATTTCCAGGTGTGTCTACACATGCCACAGCATAAAACATACCTACATTACAAAAAATATACTTAAAATTAAATAATAAAAATTCATGGTCTCAGAAAATACTTATTACCTTGTTAAAAGAATTTGCCTTTTATTGACAAAGTCTATGTTCTCATTAATATATATAATTAGCAGTGGTGTGCATATTTTAAAAACTTAAGTTCAAAATAATGGGACACTTAGGTACAAAAGTTTGTAACCTAATAGATTTGAATTACAAAGTCAATATTACCTGTAAATGCAGACTTTTTTTTAATGCAGTTCCTTGCTACACTTTCATGTTTCTATGAACATGCTTCAAACTTTCAAAAAATCATTTTGCTAGTTGAAATTCTGGGCCAATGATTCTCGATTGAATAGTCCTATCTATGTATAATTTAATACAAGTACAGCTACTAGGTCTAGTCCAACTGAACTAATTTCCGATTTTCTCTACAACCAATTTGATTTCTCACTGCTGGAGTGATTACACTAAAAATAAAGTAATACAGTCCCATTCAAGATTCTGTAGGATACTAAACCTAACCCTTGTATACCTTGCTAATTTACTACCACAGAAACAATTTCTGAGTACAGTAGGTACTGTGCAGGAGATATTAAAGTGCCAGAAGTTCACTAACACTTTCCTGTGTGGTGGTCGATTAAGAGAATCTATCACCATTCTCATCCCATGGGTGTTGTTTAGGTGGACACAGGGAAAATGAAAACCAAGAGATAGGCAGCAGCTTCTGAAACATCTGAATAAATAAACTATTAACTGCAGTTGCCAACCCGCCCGCCAAGCATGGCAACTATTGCAGAATCCCCCAAAGTGAGAGCTACAAACTTAATCTGTACACTAGGCCATGCAGAACTCAATTCATTGTAATAATAAAATAAAATTTCTCTATTTTTCTTTTTTAATGACATTGAATTTTTATATAGTGTGCTAATGACACATTAACTTATAAAATAATAACATAATTTGAATTAATATACAAAACTAATGCTTTCTTTATTTTTTAGGTTTTAAAAATATTGATTCATATTGTAGTTTTAATTTTTTTTTAGCTCTCAAAGGAAAGAAGTCAGTTTACATGATTACAAAAGTTCTGTTAGCTAAAACCATAGAGTTCAGGGTAACCATGTGCACATCTTCACGGATTTTCCACCTAGGAAACTCATCACCTTTAGTATTTGGCTTAGAAGAGTTTCTCATTGGTGATGATGGAAAACTTATTGCCAAGGTAAGATTAAGCAGTATAATATTTTAGTTTCAGACACATTTTTATTACAAAAATAGATAAAATAAGTTTACTTTGCTACTCATAATCTTTTATTAAGATATTTGGATCTGGTCAACTAAATCTTACTCAATACCTAGATATACTATGATACCTTGATGACTAGAATTTCTGCTATAGAAATTAATAATTCAAGTTGACTTTAAATTCAAATAACAAATTACGCACAATTAGTCAACCATAAGAGAGTTTTTATGCATCAAAATGTAATTATTAATTTATTTTAAATTCTTTTTTGCTATTAAGTCAATGCAGTGGTTACAATATTTTACTGGTGGCAGGATTCCTATGCAGGAGTCCGTCTAGGTAGGTACCACCCCAGGGCCAGTTATTCTACCGTGAAGCGGTAGTGTGCAAACATTACTGTGTTTCGGTTTGAAGGGCACTGTGAGCTAGCGTAATCACTGGGCATATGAGACTCAAGATCTGATGTCTCAGGGTGATGGGCACAGTGTAGTGTCACACAGTAATTTTCTGAGTGACACAGCATTTGTTATGGATGTTGCATGTTGGAGATGTTGCACTTACCATCAGGTGAACATTTTGCTCATTTCATCACTATGCAATAAAAAAAAAGCATGGCCTAGTGGTTAGCGTACTTGACTTCTACGCCGCGGGTCCTGGGTTTAAATCCCAGCCAGAGCCAACATTTGTGCAAAAGATAAATTGTTGGTTTTCAGGTGTGGTTCTGTTCTGCACCCACAATACAGGAGTAATCCTACTGTGAGACATCTTTTTTTTAATAATAGTTATCTTTAAATTAAATATTTAAGAAAAAACTATTATTTTGAGGCCAGTCTGTTTTGTATTGTACAAATTCATTATACAGTTCAAAATAATCCAACATCAATTCTCCTCCTCCCTTTGACTGTTGACACAATGGGTTGTTATATAATATGGTCTTTACTATCTTTTGTGGATTATAAAGAAGATGTTTCAGTGCACCTCTCTGTAGTATAGTGCATAGATTTTGATTGATTACAAGATTTTGGAGAGCTTTGAAACTTATTGATGGCGTCATTTTGTCATCGGCGTCATTTCCAATGTTAATGTAACTACAATTTTGTTTGCTTTAATATTGCACTCTATTAAAAAATTAAATCAGTGGAGAAAAATAACAATTTGTTAGTGCTTATTGATACAATTAGTGACCAAAGAAAGTTTTGATAGAGAATACATTTCTTATTCAGTAGTCATGGCTCCCCTATAAGGAGTCATTATTTAAAATACTATTACGTAACTGCTTTACATTTATCATCAATTTGCAGAACAATTGTTGATAATGGATGTTGCTTTAGCCACTTTGTGCTAATTTAATCAATTCACAATGGAAAAAATATATTGTGCAATGATAACTACTGTGACTGTGTTGTCCATATTATGTTATTTTAAATTTAATAACACATTTATGTTTATTTGTGTACTAATAGTTTTTCATTAATCTAAAATATTCTTTTAATATATATAATAATATGTATAATAATATGCATCAGTATATAAATCTGTCATTCTTATGAAAATGATTAAAAATGTAGAGGATATAAAAGTTCGTCTGCTGAGCACTGATCTCTCCTCTGATTTATGAGAGGATTTTGGACTCGAAAAAGTCCACCGCGCTGCTCTAATACGGATAGTACGGAGAGTTTTTTGTTATTTGGTTTTCTCATGATGTTTATATATATTTACATTCAGATTAGGTTATATTGATTTATTGTTAGGTACAAAGATTTTTTTTTGTTTGTTGGTTGGACGCATTACACTTTTACCCCCTACATATCAGCCATCCTCTTCACTGCAAGGTTTTCTGGAAGAAAACTCTTTTAGAGTTAATTGTTTTGGTTTTAATATTAATAAAATATTGTACATAACGAATAAATAAATGTTTATTTAACCGCCGGGCATATGGTAATTCGTCACTAAGAATTACAATGGTGGTTTCGCTATCTGTCGGAGATCAAACGATACCTTATTTTATGGAAGAAAGTGAAAGTCTGTAAAAACCGGCACTACTCACTGTAAAATAACTGCGCACTTTATAATAAAATTTAATGAATTGATAAATATTGATTAAGAATATCGGAAACGTTGCACAATAATGTTGCGCGAAAACTCTGCACTCAAATTAAAACTTGAAATTTTACTTTGATCGTGTACAAATTACAAAGAATGAATGAAAAATGATTGAAATGTATCGATTTTAATATGGAGGTACTATTTAAAATATGTTGTTTCCAAAACAGACACGGCTTTTTTTACATTTGTGAAAATGTAGTCGAAAGTCGCATACAGAAACTACTCATAATTTTTTTTGTTTCGATCTATTGATCAATACAATTAATAAATTTGCTATAAGCACTTATTTATGCTTTGGCGCTCATCCCGTTCGGTACCTTGATGGTGTTATTTAGAGAATTCCGCTAAGTTATATATTGGTAGTTTTCAAAGATAAATGTTATTAATTGAAGATAAATTCTTTGATGTCGAAAATTTGGCAACATTCCCTTCTTAAAACTACGTAATATTTATATTAAGAAGTGTCCTAACGTTCTACATTATAACGTCCTATTCTGAGACACTGCACTCCATTCCCCCACTGAGTGATACCTTTAAATTAAGATATCGACACGGATCTTGAACGCTTAGTCTACATTTGTGCAGTATTTACAAGCCGAACCCAACAAACCGAATCATATTAATGTTTGCACACTGCTGCTTCACGGCATTATAACATACACTACAGTTGTACCTACTAAGATGCATTTCGGCAAAGGAACTCTACCACCAGTTAAACACTCGGTTTGAACTCGATGCTAGATCGAGTACATTGTTTTATTTAATTTGTAGATAATCACGAAACACAAAATTATGCTCGTTTAGCTCCATCCTTGAGTCGCATATAGTGATTACGCTAGCTAAAAGAGCCCTTCAAACCGAAAAGCACCAGTGTTTGCAAATCACTGCTTGACGGCAGAACAACTATCTAGGCCTTACCTTAGCCTAGAGAACTACCTTCAAGAAAAGAGCCTATTCCTTTCTCAAAGGCCGGCAACGCATCAGCTATTCCTCTGCTATTGTAGATGTTCATGGGCGGCGGTGATCACTTACCATCAGGTGAGCCGCTTGCTCGTTTGCCCCCTCTTCCACTCTCTCCCGAAACTATGGCGTATTCAGTCTAAATAACTAACCGGCCGGATACCGAATAGTTAGCCTATATCTGTACAAATATCATAATAGTTACTTCATTTAATGATTAGCTTTACACAATAATAATTTTTTTAAATAACAACAACAAGTGAAAGCGATCGTGTTCGCAATCAAGTCGACATGTGAATAAACACTTCACTCATGAATGACGAGGCCAGAATACACACGAGTCTAGAAGCCATCATCATTTCAGCCTATCATTAATCCACTGCTGGACATAGGCATCCCCCATAGAATCCAACAAAAGTTTGAAGTCACATTTTGGGGGGATTTTGTCAATGTTGTCACGCCAGGCAGGCGGGTTGGCAGTTTATTTCTCAGATGTCCCAGGAAGATGCTGCTGCTCATCTTCTGGTTTTAATTTTCTCCTTCATCGACATTTACGACACCCACGGAGATGAGATAGGGTGGTAGATTCTCTTAAACCGCCACACGGCCATACTCGTAAGTGTTAAGTATGTTATTGAAACGAATTCGTAATAATGCAGAGGGCGCAACTAGACAGTGATTCGTCGAGACGTACGCGCGTGTTTTTGTTTAACGCAAAGACGTCACACAAATTACATACTATAGACAAGCAAGTTCGTGATCGACCGTCCTGTGGTCGATAGACTTTGGGGGACGCAAGGTAACACGTAACATAAGCCCCCGGCTACACATGAAGTGAAGCGTAGTTACACGCGCTTTACTTCCCTGCTATACTACCCATCCGAAGGGGTTTTCAGTAAGAAGTTTTCAGTATCTTACATCAACCTCGTTCACGCCACTCTGTTACCGTCGCGGGACGGTCGCGTACGAACTTGCCGGACTATAGTTACGACGTCATTGGTTCGCTTCGGTTTGCATAGGTGCAAAAATACTGACTAGATGCAGAATATTATCCTCTATGGATTATGTGGTCGATGTTGGTGCCTCACCTTCGCTGGATCGCTCGTAATGATCGCCGATCCTCAATGTTCGGCCGAATATCCGGCTTGAAGGTTGGCCGGATATCCGGTGTCCTGCCAAATATTCTTTATCTCTAATAGGAATCCAACCACCAGTACATTCTAGGCAAAAACTGTATCTACTGTTTCTTAATTTATTAAAGTTATTTTTATATTTTTTTATTAAAAGAAATAACTATATGTGGCAATATCTTTTATCTTCAATAATATGTCGTCGAAGCCGAAGCAAAGAATATCAATTTATTCAGGGTTATATACTATATTGCATTGCTTTACATGCAATAAATGTATCATAGTCTTAATTCCTTAATCTGTTTACACAGTAGCAATGTATTATCGTAATAATAATCTGGCTGCATTTATACAAATATGACTCATGGACAGTAACGATAATGTTTGTTATTTCTCATATTTAAATTACTTTTTTGACCTTAATTGTACCTATGGCAATGTGTACTTTGATATTCTATACTATGCAAACACATATTTGGTTAATTAGAAGCGGTCGTTACGTATGCGGAATAATCTGGTGTCGCAATCTTTCATCATCATTACAGCCTATCACAAGTCCACTGCGTAACATAGGCCTCCTCCATAGACAGCCACAAAAGTTTGTAGCTTTCATTTTGGAGGGAATTTTCCGTAGTTGCCTCGCTGGGCAAGCTTTTTTTTTGTTTTCAAATAAACGATGCCCCACAGTAGGATTGCTCCTGGATCGTGGTGCGTTATACAGACGTACATTTCACATGCACAACACGACCAGAACCGAAAACCAACACTTTGTGTTTTGAACAAATGTTGACTCCGGCTAGGATTCGAACCCAGGACCCGCGGCGTAGAAGTCTAGTTCAATAACCACTAGGCCACGCGGTATTCTGGTTGGTAACCGCAGTTTATTTATTCGGATGCTCCAGGAAGATGCTGCTGCCCATCTACTGGTTTTCATTTTCCCTCTGTCGACTTTTACGACACCCACAGGATGAGATGGGGTGGTACATTCCCTTCAGCGAACGGAAACCTTTAACAAAACAAAATAACTCTGTCCTCAAGTTGTTGCGCACGTGATGAATATTAATAATGAAATTTGCAATTTCAGCGGTACTGGCACGTAGGATTGAATTCGGTTTGTTCGTTCGCGGCTCTGTATCAGCTGCTACGAATTAAAAAAAAAAAAAAAGATTCATTATTTTTATTTATTATTATTATCGGTTATTTCTTTCATAACTTCGGAAGCAAACACGATGGAACGTTGGCTAAGTTAGTCCCGGGGTTATTAACTATAATCTATGTAAAATTCATGTCGAAGGACTGCTCGTACAAACAGACAGACAAAAATCGTTCTTCTATTACATATATATGTATGATATTCTCTTATGGAACTTCGCTACTGACATTTAGCTCGGACGACTTCGCATGTGACATTTATTTATTTATTTAAACTTTATTGCACAGTAAATGTACAATTGGCGGACTTAATGCCATATGGCATTCTCTACCAGTCAACCAAAAGTTAAGCAGAGAATTTAAGCGGGTGCTATCAAGTAAACATCAAAAATTAAAGCAATAAAATAAATTGAATATGTACATACGTTTAAACTTGAGTGGATTTCAATAAATAATATATTTTAAAGGTAAATAATTTCCGGCAGAATAGAATAATACCAGAATATGAAATGCTGTCACTATACTGCTCGTGGGAATTTTGACAAACCAAAGACGCGGCGACGTTGTTCGCCACCCGTCACGTCTCGTTTTTAGCGAAGGTGAAAAGTGGGCCACGTGGGTAGTATCTACCTACCCCTTATATGGGCAAAAGGCAATATAATAAACAAATAAAAAATATATTTGCTACAAGCATGTCCGCTTAGTAGCGTCACGTATATTCGCATTAGTCAATTTTAATATGTTAATACAACTGTTCTATATAAATATCATTTGATATTATATAAACACGTTTAATAAAAATATTCACCTCTGCGAATAATTACCATCTTACGCACTGTGTTACTTCACATGTAACGTTATGTGTGCTAACAACGATCGTGCGCTTTGTCACGTACTCCTAATAGGTGATAGGAGAAACAAAACAATGGCACCTGTAGCTGTATTCAGACATTTGTGGTTGAAGTTAAATATTTTAGTTCATTGATAATTATTGTAGGTATACATAAAAGTAATCTATACGTACTGTATATTAACGTAGTAACATTACATTGAATGTTATAAAGACAGTCACAACTATATTTTTAGCGCGTATTGTATGACGTATGCGTGTTTCTATTATATACATACTAGCTGAAGCCCGCGGACATAGGAAAATTCCAGGATGCAAGTGCAATCTATCTTTTTACCGAATTTCGTCAAAACGGATCAACGGTTGAACCGTTAGTGTGTATTAAATGCAAACATAACAAATGAAAATATATAAAATTTCAAATATTCATTCAAACAAGGTGCATTATTTTCACAAATAAGTATGTATTATTATGTATGTATTATTAAAAGGCTAACGTTATCGTAGTTACCATCAACATAAATTAATGAGCAGTCCACTGCTGGCCGGTCTTAAAGAGGTTTTAAAATAATCGCTGCACATTCACGATCGAAGTAACAGACGCCTCGCACCAGACATCCTTTGACCGGTCTGGGAATTTTCAGTCCGCACGTTTGAAATGATTATTCCGACATGTCTTATTACACTCACGGGATATGGGGTGGTGGGTTCTCATGGTATTAGAGTTAAATTTTTACCTGTCTCAAATGATACTTATGTATATTATAATTAGTAATGCGTAATATCTAGACAAACATTGAGAAAGGAATGCTTAGATGTTTTTGGTACTTAGAGAGAATGGATGAACAGAGATTAACTAAACTGATTTATGATGCGAGTCTAATTGGGTAAGCCGGTAAGGGTCGACGTAGGCGAACGCTCGATCAGATCGAGGTCGTTTTAAGGAAAGGCCACGTCAAAAGTACCCGCAACCGAAGAGCTGGTAAGAAAACGCTAATGAAAGTAGAAGAAGCGAAAGATGTGCGTCAGGATCGTAAGAAATGGAAAGATGTGGATACTGCCCACCCCAATGGCAGATATGTATACCTATGTACGGCCTGCTGACCGCGTGGCCTAGTGGTTAGTCTACCTAAATTCTACGCCGCGGGTCCCGGGTTCGAACCCAGCCGAAGCCAACACTTGTGGACAAAAACACAAATTGTTGGTTTTCGAGTCTGGTTGTTGTTGTGCATGTGAAATGTATGTCTGTTAAACGCACGGACGTTACTGGAGAAATCTTACTGTGGGGCTTCGTTTTTTTAAAAAAAAAAAGAAAAGATGTATTTGAGATCTATTCAAATGTATACAATGTGCTTTTTAAATATACATGTAAAATTAATATCTTATAACATCGTAATGGGTCAATAACCGTGTCCGTTTCTTTAATCTTGCACAGTCGATGTAGTAGTTGTATGCTATTTTCATAACTAGAAGTCTAGTGTTCTCCTTAGTAACGCTATAAATAACTAGATCTATTCAGACCATAAAGACGGTTTATTGGATTAAATAAAGGAAGATTAACTGTAGAAAAAAAAATAGAAACTTAAATTTATATTTGTAATCTATATAAATAAATAAAACCCCGGTGCCAGAACCATTAAAATTGTGAATTGCAATTTAAAGTGCTGATTTACCACGTGCTCGGCGGTGAAGGAAAACATCGTGAGGAAACCTGCTTGTCTGAGAAATAAAAAATATGCAGCAGAGCAACGTGGCGGATTCTTCCTAGCTCCAAAACCCTCTCAGAAATGAGAGGAGGCCTGTGCTGAGTAGTGGGACATTTATAGGCTGAAACTTTACTTTTTACATGTGTCAAGGCAGCAGCTATGCTATAGTCTACTATTGAGTAGTCATTACTTAATAGCCTTAGATTATAGGATAAAAATGAACTATGTCACAACATTTATACGACATCCTTTATTATGAGAGCGTTCCGCTCTTATACTCTTTGTTAGTTTCTTAAGCAGATACGAAGCTACATAGCTACACATTAATTCCTCACTGCTGAGTACAGGCCGCCTTGCATTCCTGAGAGGATTTTGGAGCCGGAAAAAGTCGGCAACGCTGCTCCAATGCTTGTTGGCAGACTTTACATATCCTCGAAATGTTTTTATAAAATGCTATTTTAAATGCTGGTAAATCAGCTGGCAAAAAAATTGCAGAACAATTTTAGAGGTGCCGGCACCGGGGATCGAACTGAGTTCACTCGCATACTATTCAATTTAAAGCTAGCGCCCTGCCCGTGAGCTACCACGGCTCGTACCTAGTAGCCTACCGTACCACATGCACGTGAAAAAATAAGCTTATTATGTATTCCTTTCGCAATCTTTTAAGGCTTTCTGTAATACGCATCGTCTTACCCATAAAACGCCATTTTAGACTCTACCACCGGAGGGCCCGTTATTCTGCCGTGAATCGTGCTAGCGTAATCAGTGAGCATATAAGAGACTTAAGAACTGTTGTCACGGGCGCAGTGTGGTGCCACACAGAAATGTTCTGGGTCACCCAGAAGCGTTGTCAAACAGCGTTTGTTATGGGCAAACGTTTCACTTACTTTCAGGTTAACAGCGTCACAAAAATCGCACCTCTCTGAGTTTGCGCGAAAAATGGCTGTAATGGCTAGAAACGAATTATATTTATATAAATATTGGTATGTTTGAAATGGGTATTTGAATAGCTTTACATTATTAATAAAAAAATCATGAAATCATTAAAACATTTATCATTATAGAGCGTCAAAAATAAACACTGTCAAATGCTCGTTAGTAAGGACGCTAGTTACACCACCTAAAAAGGGTATAAAAGGGTCGATCTGAATGAAATATGTCCCAGTCGTAATTTAGACTTTGCAGTGAACACACGTGAACAAGTAACCCAAGTAAGAACAAGTAAAGATGGACACCAGCTCTGAAGAAGCCGCTCAAGTGATTGCCCTATTGCAGTCGGGGATGCGGCAGTGTGACGTTGCTCGACAGTTGAACCTGTCCCGTTTTTCAGTTCGACGGGTGTTCCAACGTTTTCAGCAGACTGGTGGTTATGTTAGAAAACCGGGATCTGGAAGAAAACGGTGCACATCAGAAAGAGATGACCGTTTCATCGTTACGACATCTTTACGAAACCGTTTTACAAATGCTGTTGAGTTGCAACAACTTCGATCAACTCTGAGAACATCTGTGAGTGTTTCTACGATAAGAAGAAGGTTACACGAAAAGAGTTTAACAGCCCATAGACCTGCTAAAGGTCCAAAACTTACTGCACAGCATCGCAGAGATCGCCTAGAGTTTGCTCGCAATCATTGCGGACTCTAGAACAATGGCGGACCGTACTCTTCTCTGATGAGACGAGAGTCTGTCTCTTCTGCAATGACAAACGTAGAAGGGTCTACAGAAGACAGGGGGAGAGGTTCACACAACCCTGCTTCGAAGAATCCGTCGAATACGGGGGTGGCTCGTGTATGTTTTGGGGCGGCATTTCCGTCGACGGGAAAACGGAACTTGTGTGCGTTTCCCGGACTCGGGGTGGCCGTGGGCAAGGGTCATTAAATGCTGGTCGGTACATTACTGAAATCCTCGAGGAACATGTGGTCCCGTATGCTGGTTATGTCGGTGATGGATTCATGTTAATGCATGATAATGCTCGTTGCCACACCGCGGCTATTGTACGGGATTATTTACAGGAGGTCGATATCCCTGTTATGCATTGGCCAGCACGATGTCCAGACCTTAACCCAATAGAACATCTCTGGGATGACCTAAAACGGCGCGTGCGAGCTCGAGATCCAGCTCCAGCCACTCTTCAAGAACTCCAAGATGCGGTACTTGAAGAGTGGGAACAAATACCCCAAGAGGCTGTTGCGATCCTTGTAAGGTCCATGAAAGATCGCATGGAAGCCGTTATCAAGGCAAGGGGGGTAACACTAGGTTTTAAGAACTTTTTTTGTATTTATTAAGTTTTTTTTAAAATTATTAATTTGCAAATTTGTACATACCCTGTCTTTTTCTTTAATTTCTCTTTCGTCTCGTTATAAAAGTAAAATTCAATTAAAATTCCTGAAAGCTAATGAAATTACCTTTCGAATGATACCCTCAAACCACAACATTGCCATTGGCCTGTTGTGTTAAAATAGTATTTAAATTATTTTTTTCGGATGTGCGATTTTTTTGACGCCGAGTGTATTTCTGCGTTATAGGAATGAATCACATTCATAACTAGGCACCAATTGTTATTTGAGTATCATATAATTAGATCAAAAATTGTAATAGTCCGTAATAAATTTCAGTAAAACGTTGTTACTATGCTATGATCAGTAGGCATGTTAACGTAGTGTTTTGACTATTTTTAATCCTTAGTTACCAAGCGTAATCGATTAATACTTTTTGTTCTTTAAAAAATTGTCCGGTGTCTGCTGTTACTTTTAGACACCACAACAACGTTTGGCTTTACAGCTTCAATATTGTGTGTCATACGAGTATTATATTAAGAATTCGTTTTAGATAGTGATGGCTTAGCATAAACACTGATTACTTAACTTTTTTTAAAGGGAGCGTTTTACATACAAATTTCACAGGCATGAACACCCGGACCCAGTGAAACTAGAAAGGCTATATAAACATTTGTCTCTTACGATAATCGACACAGAGACATTTAATAGCCTTAATGTTATTACAGAGTATGTTAATATTATCATCTTCGTATTAAAATTCAAACTATACACTATGGAATGTAGAGGAAAGTAGTGACGACTCCATATCTATATATAAATACCTGAAGACAAAGCCTTTGTACCCGTTTTTAAGGATATTGCACGTACGGATGAGTGTGAGATTTGGCATAGTTAAAGTTTGTATGGAGAAGAAGCGGGAATCTAAAATGTATATATGTGTTGTTAAATTACATAAAATGAAACGTTTACGTTCGTACTGACAATGTCAAACAGTCACGCAGAGTAGATTTTTTTAAATGTAACCAACAATTAATTACTAAACCAAAATAACGTTCAAAGTTAAAGATTTTATGAATTAGAGTCGTATTTGGAACACCGGGCGACCACTAGTAATAATAAAAATGTCCGAGAAATCTAATCAAATAAAATTAATTTAAAAAATAAGATGGCGTTACTGGTAGCTAAAGTCCTCAATTTGAAAATAAGCGCCATCCGGTATGTAAAGGCGCTATGAAAATATTATTACAATTTGTTTTAAACTAGATGTCACATTTTTCATTAATATTTCTGTTTTGATAAAGCAAAAACTACATTTTTCGTTATTAATTTACTTTTTAATTGCCATTGCTACCTGTTTCCAACCGAGGCGTCGTAAGAGATCGGTCCACATATTAGGCTCGGTCCACATATTAACCGAGTAAGGAACCGAGCGGCGTTCGTCCTCGGTCGATTACATCCGTTACTAAATAAAAATAGCAAAATGTCCCTACGTAATAAAATTACACTTTACAAAGCCTGTATTCGGCCAATTATGACATACGCAAGCCCCGTATTTGCGCATGCCTCCCCGCGTCAAATTCACCGACTTCAGGTAATACAAAATCGATTCATGCGTAAAGCCACGGGAGCACCGTGGTTCGTGCGTAATGCTAACCTTCATATCGATTTAGGGCTTCCTACCATAGCCCAATATCTAAAGTTGGCCTGTCGCCGATACTTCGACTCTGCCGCCACGCACCCCAACCCACTGGTTGTCAGTGCCGCCACTTACAACCCCCTCGCGATACACCAAAACTCGACCCGCGGAAAAAGGAGACCGAGGCACGTCCTCGAGGACCCTGACGACGCGACCACTATTGCCCAAGCGCTCTACTCAATACTACACAAACATCCATTATCACCATCATACCGCCCCCGCCGTCGGCGTGGGCGTATCAGACAAAGTTATTCGCGATACCGCCGCATCTCAGGCCGGTTCTCCCCTAGCAGTAGTGTCATAAACAGAAGCGTCGCTGGAGTTTCTTGCGCAATTTCTTCTCCAGCGGAAACGCATTCCGAATTGGTGGTAAACTTATCTAATAATAATCATGGTATTAATAATTATAGTAGTAGTAATATTGCCCTCCCGATTGCAGTAACTGACCGAGCCGAGACCGGCCCCCTTGGGCACCCTCGAGTCTGTTACTCTCGCGAACAGGATGACGGTCCAAGCCGAGGTCCCCTCTCGGGGGCCCTTGCGCCAGTCATCCATAAATAAAGGTTTCGGCTAAGCGCCCTCAGCGCTATGCCACCTTTCAATCCGGCGAAGCTGTAAAAGCCTTCGGGCTAACAGTGACCATCAGTCCTAAAAAAAAAAAAAAAAAAAAAAAAAGTCGTAAGAGACGACTAAGGTATTGTACGGACAGCCTTGCAGCCGTGCAGAAAAACACCATAATATTTAATGCTGTCACTATGCTGCTTGTTTGAATGCAATGGGGCGTATGAATTTTTTAATGCAAAATTGACGGCAACGTGGTGCGCCACCTGTCACGTTTCCCACGGGGGTGAAATTGGGCTACGTGTGTGGCTTTGCCTACCCCTTTTTATACTGGAAATGGCTTGACTATATGCATGTATCTTTAATTACAGTACTTTTATCAACTACTCTATTTAATATAACTATTTTAGTAAATTATTTTTCATACTTCGCTTCTTCTAATATCGCTAATTTCAGGTCATACTTTTTGCGACATTAGCGCTATTTCGGTTGTTATTGGAACTCTAACCCCCCCCCCCCCCCCTACCTTACACTCCATACTATACTCGAACAAAAATGATTAACCATACGAAAAAAAATTGTCAATCCTGAAGAACTAAAGAATTACTATTTATAAATTACAGGATTTCTATCTCATTATTTTGCTATCCATATAAATTTTGTGTATAACATGAGGTTGAATGATTTCTATATATTTTGTTATATTAACGCTGCGTTGTATAACTACGAGGAGACTATCTAATGAAAATGAGTTAAAGCTGAGTTATTTAACTGCTTTCATTTTTAATTTCAGGAGCCAGTGACTATTAAGTCTAAAGCTCTCCACTGGAAGAAGTTGGACCCATCAGACCACCTCTACATTCCCGAGAAGAAGGAAGTGGAATGCGAGGATTAAGTTTTTTCTGGAAAGTGACTTTCTAAAAGGCACTAATATTATAACCAATCAAAGAGGGCATTATAAAATGAATATCAATGCTTGTTTTGAATAATTAATCACAACACTTTTAATGTGTCGGTAGGTTTTAAAGCTAAAGATACAAAACAATTTTTTGTAGAGAATTCTATGTAGAACAAAATTCTTCATTTGTATTAAGTAATTTGTGTGTATGATGAATTTTTAAATTTTGCTAGGAAGCTGTTGAGCTCTGTTCTGTTAGAAATGCACCCTGTGTTCTAGATGTTAAAATTTTTCGTTGCAGTGCAACTGAAAATATTATCCATTACCATTGAGAGGAGAAATGTTTGAAGATGTTCCAAATATTATAAGTTACATGCCAACTTAATTTTGTTTCAAAACTGTTTTTTGTACTACAAATAACTGAAAGAAAAAACATCAGGTTCCACCGAGATTTGAACTCGGATCGCTGGATTCAGAGTCCAGAGTGCTAACCGTTACACCATGGAACCTTGTTAGAACATGTTCCAATTGTAAGGCCGTTATTTTGTATATGAAACAAAATGCAAGCTAATTTCCGTTTTTAATCCAACGGTTCCATGGTGTAATGGTTAGCACTCTGGACTTTGAATCCAGCGATCCGAGTTCAAATCTCGGTGGAACCTGTAACTTTATATTATTGTTTTATTCATTTTTTTAAATCCTAGAAAATTATTTTGGATGACCTAGCTCCTTGAAATTTAAACACTACATTCTAATAAATTAGTGAAAGGTACTTTAATAAAATAGTGAAAGCTGACATCTGCCTAAAGAATATAGATTTGCAAATGTTTAATGATTGATGACTTTTAAACTACGATTTTTATGCATTTCAATTATTTAGTCATCTTTACGATTATCTGAAATCGGTGTTTAGCATATCAATTAACACAGTAGATGTAGAATTAGTGGCATAGCCATAATCTGATTTTGTCAGACCTTCAAAAATTATATTTATCTTTAAAAATAAGAAAGGCAAAACGATTTGGCATTTCGAATAACAATTATTATGAATAATTTACGCAATATCTATATTTACATTCCAAGAAAATTAAAAAGTTTATTAATTTCACAAAATGATTTGCAATGTTGTGATTGTTGTGTAGGTAATGTTTTACCAGTATTTTTGAGTTAGATTTTTTTCTTAATTAACATAGTTTGTGCTTGGGCACTTATTTTTTAAAGCATGTTTACACAGCAGTGTAAAATTTTTTGTTTTCATTTATTTCATAAGTTACTTTATTGTGATTAATTTAGTATTAAAATGTACTTAATTTTTATATTTATTGTGTGCTCTCAAGCAAATCTTTGACAATCATCAGACTTTATGTAAACATTTAATAATAATAAACTGTGTGGAAATAATAATTTTTTTGCTTAATTTATCTCATCACTATCCCTATTAGGAGGATTTGACGACCGTGTGGCATAATGGTCAGAGTACCTGACTTCTAGGCTGCGGGTCCTGGGTTCGAATCCTAGCCGGAGCCAACATTTGTGCAAAAAGACATTGTTGGGTTTTGGTTTCTGTCCTGATTGTCCTTGCGTCTCTGACAGTGCATCCTAGCCTACCTCCGATCTTATCGCGTGACCGTTACATCGTACGTGAGTAGGTTGGACGTGTGAGTGCCTACGTATTTGCGCGTACACTTGTGGCACTATAATATCTCCTGCACAATTGATAGCTCCCGACAATATAAGAAAGTTGTCGTCGTGGTAAAAATCGGCCAAGAGGATTTTGGAAGTCCGTCGTAGGTTTCTCTATTAAAATGAGGCAACAAACGAATCTTCGTCCTAATACCATCCTACAAAGTGCTCCAACTAACTGGAAATGTAAAGTGAATAGCTACGCTCACCTCCATTGTTAATCCCAAAAAACTACTGGAAGGCGAAATGACGCGACTGATAATGCTATCGCGGATGATCGTGGGAACTTAATTTCGCGGGTTTCTGTTTTCTCTATTGGTACCTCTACCAGTGCAATACAACTCCTGACTCCTCTTGGACATTGGCTGCTACTGTACCAACAGAATGACAGTAACTGCGGACAAGGGGCTGTTTCTCCTACTGCAGTCTAACTATTGAATCGGAGTTAAGGATAAAATTAATTTGGCGCCAGATAATGTCACTATAAGTTTCAGGTGTATTTTATCTCTCAGTAAACACCACTGTTTGTTCCTACAAAAGTTATTTGTTGTCGAGTTGTTTGTTATTACAGCCAGTATAAAGCCCTTAACCTCGAATTTCTAAATTAACTGATGCCCGCGACTTCATTTTTCGGAATAAAAAGTATCCTGTAATAATGTGTGTTGTTAATGAGAGACGATGTTGCTTCTTTGACGTCTTCAATTATACTCTTTTAGTTATGATACAATGTACAATATAAATGTGTCGCGTATGCACCACTACACTTATACTACGGCTAAAAATATTTAAAAAAGTAATACTATCTTTTTTTACATAAAAATATGAATATTATTAAGTACTTAAGATAAAGATTTCCTATAAATGTAAACTTTCTTAAAACTATCCTATAAGTACTCTATTTATTTTGTATCAGGCGTTCCTTAATCAATGTCACAGTCGGTAAATATGCTACTAGCACATATCGTCAAGACATATCCTTTTAAAACTCGTCATATTATTTTCATTTTGTTTTATTAACATATTGGTTAACCTTTCATCATTTTATTTTTAAATTTCATAGCATTTTAGCTATTTTTTATTATTTGACTGTACCATTTCTTTCGTGTACATGGCATGCGTAGTTAAATGATCAAGATAACTGACATAATAAGTATATTATATTTTATAATTTTTCATTACATTTGGTTAACGATTTATCATTTAACTTTTCACATATATAGCATTTCAGCTAGTTATTATTATTTATATTAACATAACATTTACATACATGTTCAAGACAACGGACATCTAAACTAATATTATAAAGAGGAAAGATTTGATTATTTGTATGTTTGGTTGTAATGAATAGACTCAAAAACTTTTTTAAAAATTCTTTCACCTATATACAGCTACATTATCAGCGTTTAACATGAGTTATATCACATGAGTGATTTAACATGAGTATACTATATTACATTTATTTTATATTTCCGTATTTGTTAATTCACTATCACTTTACGTCATATCAAATTCTCATTTAAATCATGTTTTTTGTTTTTCATTTACGGACGTTAAGTCACACAATTTTAACTTGGCATAACAAAATTACTTAGATATACTCGTAGTTATAAAACAAAGTTAATAATTTATAAGAGTAATAAAGAATTTTCTAAAAAATGCTCTTTATCTACGCGCCTTTAAAAAAATCTGTAAAATTGAAACATACTATATGTAGTTGTAAAACCAGAATAAACTATAAATTCATTAAATTTTAAGAATGTACATAAACAATAACGCAGGATGGATCATAGTACAAATTCCGTTCCTAGTTGGTCAGCACTTTGTGAAACCTTTCTTTTAAATTCCAGCTACTTCCATAGATGGAAACGTTTCCTATTACATCGTGCATATTTACAGCATAGGTATAACAGATTGACATTTTTTTCCATAACCAAAGTGTGAGACATATGCAGGTGTAAGCATAATTTATATTTATACATTTTATTTTTAAAAGTTTCCTGAAATTGTTTATGTTTAAGTCATTGTTCAGTATGTAGCATTATTATTCTTTAATATTAAAAAGTACTCTGTGATAAGTAGGTTGATAGGTTGCCATTTTCCTTTTGTCAGTGAAGTGCGTTAGGGTTTATGTATTCTGTGGTGATGTATATGTCTGTAATGGGTTGGTAACTATACTGGAAAAATATTTTATATCAATGACATGTTAAAAATTAGTAATATTCATTCTTATGCAGATGATAGTACTGGAGATGATTTATACACCGGCCGTGCCAATATTTCTCGGGAACGCGTCGACTACTAAATATAACTAACTAAATTTAGTGAAATACAACCCTAAGAAGACACGGGTTTGCGCGTTTGCCGCTAAAAAGAAACCCTATGTCGTATTCCCTCACTTTGATAGTCTCGCTGCCTCAGCTAGTATCGGAATCTTTGGCGTTGACATATCGAGTGACGTTCAGTTCGGCAGTCACCTGGAAGCGAAGGCCAAATGTGCCTCCCAAAACCTTGGTGTGCTCAGTAGAGCGGGACAGTATTTCTCGTCAGCCCATCGCCCGCAACTTTACAAGGCGCAAGTTCGGCCTCACATGGAATACTGCTCCCACTTTTGGGCGGGGGCACCCCAGTACAAGCTCCGGTTGCTTTACCGAGGAACTTAAGAGGACATTTTGTCCTAATTCACTCCATTTAAGGTAATCAAAATGAAAATGACAAAACTGATAATGACAATGACATTACACTTGGGCAAATTCGTTCACCATAGTGAACACGTTTACCAAATCTTGATCAATAAAGTGAACTAGTTCCTCAAAGTAGTTCAGTAGTTCATTTCGCTCCTTGATTCACTAGGTAGTGTGCAAATATTACTGTTTTTTTACTGTATAAAGTGACGAAACGAGCAAAAGGTTCACCTGATGATAACGTTTGCCCACAACAAATGGTGTGTCACCCAGAATATTTCTGTGTGACAACACACTGCGCCCGTCACCCTGAGACATCAGTTCTTAAGTCTCAAATGCCCAGTTGTTACGCTAGCTCACAGTGCCCTTCAAACCGAAACGCAGCAATGCTTGCACACTACTGCTTCACGGCAGAATAACTGACTAACTAGACGGATTCCTGCATATGAATCCTACCACCAGTGAAGGGCACTGTGAGCTAGCGTAATCACTGGGCATATGAGTCTTAAGAACTTATGTCTCGGGGTGGTGGGCACAGTGTGGTGTGACACAGAATTTTTCTGGGTGGCACAGCATTTTTTATGGGCAGACGTTGCACTTACCATCAGGTGAACGTTTTGCTCGTTTCATCACTGTTTCCAAAAAAAAGGAAAAAAATGTAACTCTTGAACTTTTTCTTGAACTTGCTCCGCAAGGATGATTCCGATATTTTATGAATCACTTTTCAGACACTGATTCGAACTTTATCGAACATTGAAGTATGTAAGTAAGTGTGCGGGCATTATTCTTAATTCTTTGAGAATAAATTATTTAAAATCGACTTGATTTCATATTTTTTACAGACTGAAAACTTCTGATGTATAACTAGTTCACATTACCAAAACTAATGAATTCATAGAAAAACAAAGTACGACAGAAACAAAAAAACTGCATGTTATATTAGTTTTGACTTTAAAATTCTACAATGTAATTTGTGTATATCACCTATAGTAGGTATACTGCAATAAACAATAAAGACCAAATTTGATTGTTGTCTAGGATGGCGACATGTGATTCGGAATCGGGAGCAGAAGTCAGATGAGTTACTGAACTGAAACATTCCACATATGTGAACAGGTTCATTCGGCTCACCAGTGAGCAGTTCAACAGAACGGCTCGCTCATGAGTTACACAAGTCTAAATGACATTCGCGTCTATTGTTCTGGGTTTTGACATAAAACTTTATTTTTGTAAATAATTAATATAAATGTAAAAATAAGTATAAGTCGCTTTTTCATAACCTTAATTTTGTCTTAATCATTTTTAAAGGCGGCAGTCATACAACAAACTTCTTATGATGTCTAACAATTCGTTAGGTCATGGGCCTAATATGCCTTCTATTGGAAATTTAAACCCACAAAGCGCTATCCAGTATGTTAACAATCCCCTACAGAGTCCGCAGCTACAGGCGACCTCAATACAGGGTTCACCTTCTCAACATAGCCCCATGGGCACACAGCCACAGGTTGGCGCTAAAGTAAATCAAGTTGGCGGTGGAGATCAAACCACACAGGTGTGTTATTTACTGTTTTGATAAGAACAAGCTACAAGCTATGCCTCCATTTTCATCCGCGTGGACTTCAAAATCGTTATGTATGCCTTTAAATATTGAATAAGTTGAGAGTATCTCTAGAAACCTTTTTTGTTACCCTCAATGATTACAGTGATGTCCTGTCTAAAAACATATAATAAAAAAAGAGCGCATGCAAATCTGCATAAGTGAAACTCTTAAATTTATTAGAAATTTGATTAAAATAATCATGACAATATTAATCTCATGTAAAATAAATGCTCATGGCAGAACAAAAGGTTCTGCGTTGATACTTGCCAAGATGAACTTCCTAATCTTAGTGTGGGACATCAATTTATAAAAAAAAGTTACTTGAACTAAAAAAAGTTTACTTGGTTACATAGCAAATAATATTTCTTTCAGTTACTCAGTAGACCGCGTCTCCAAGAGTTAGTAAGAGAAGTAGACCCAACAGTTCAGTTAGATGAGGAGGTAGAGGAAATGTTGCTACAGCTTGCAGATGACTTTATAGACACAACACTAAATGCCGCATGTGCTCTTGCTAAGCACAGACATGCACCAAGTGTGGAGCTGAAAGATGTACAATTACATTTAGGTATGTCAATCATTTCACTGAGTTCAATAACCTCTTTTTTTTAGGTTTTGTTACCCTTTGACACATACACTTTTTTAAAAGAATACTAGTTATGCTCAGGGATTGCTCCAGTAAGCCGAAGGAGAGGTTTTTGTATAAGGATTTATTTGGAAGAGGTTTGCATTGGATAACCTTTTCATAAGAATGACAGTTTAGAACAAATAAAACTTCAAGTCAAACTTTCCACTCATCAAAATGAAATGGGGGGCAACCACAATGGTATTAGTTACCTTTTAAACAGGTAACCCTTATGTATTTTGTAAGAATTACATCTCCAAAAGGCTTACCATTGACCATTATAAAGAGTTATTCATATGAAATAAGTGTGAATTTAATATCTGTTCCCAGTCTTTAGCGTCTATTATAGTATTTATTTACAGCAATGAATAAGTTATGTTGTAATTTTGTGTGTGCATTGAAGTTTACTTGTATTTTATACTATATAGATAAATTAGCACTATTTGGAAAAATAGAACAACCACAATTCCTTACATTAACATTTTTTGTAGCGACTATTCTCATTGGCGGATCTGCAGTTGGTCAGATAAGATTACTTTATTTTACCAAAATAATGTTTTATTTATGGAACATTAGTCATGAAATATAGCCAATATTTGATGTCGTGGTAGCAAAATAAAACAACTGCTCTCGACCGCTGCGCCAAGGGAGCCGCGCACCTAAATGATGCCCAAGTTGCAGGAAGCCGGGTGGCGGCGCGGCGTTCGAGAGACACCGCGGCCGCTGTATTTGTTAAAGAGAGTTTTAAAAAAAAGAAAATTTATAATTAAAATTACAAACCACCATTCAATTGTTTCGAGTTCACAAAAAATAATTTGAGTAGGTAAGTAATTAATAGATCTTGGTCTATTCGCGAGTAGCGCGGGCGAGCGTAGGGCTGTTCGCTCACACCGCGGCATTTTTCTTACTTTTAGCATTTTTATATTTATCGTAACTTCTAAACGATAGGTCCGATTCGAATAATTTGAAGAGGAATTTACATGTACATAATCAACCTTGACTATAAAACTATTTAGTAGGATAAGGATTAATATTATCATACGAAAATCATCATCTTTCGATTCTACCCGTATTTTGATTGACAAATTTGAACAAAAAGTGGTTATTGTGACTTAACTATAATAGTTAGACATATAGCCTCGCGGACGTTTTTGTGAGTAATGATGAGTATTATGAAAATGTAGTACATTATTTTCTTTATCATTAATAGTTTTTGCAGCGCACGCCAAATAATTACTTTTATCAGTAAATTTTTGATACCTTGAGTTACATCATAGCAATTTTCGTTGGAATCTCGGTTTTTTTTTAATTAAATAGAACTCGTGTTAGTCGGTGATAATGTATATAGGTGAAAGAATGTTTAAAATAGGTTCAGTAGTTTTTGAGTTAAATAAATCATTACGACTAAACATACAAAAAATTAAATCTTTCCTCTTTATAATATTAGTTTAGAAAAATAATAGACTAATTAGGTATAAAATAAGGGTTACATTTAACATGCTGATCGTTTCATGTAACATAAAAAAAATTGCTTACCAAATGAAGAGGCTTATGAAGATGAAGGGCTTCTAGGTATCAACTGGGTAATCAGTTGATCTGATAACCTATAGATTTGGGAAACCTAAATGAATAGGTAACCTTAAGAAAGCAAATAAAGGGCTTATGCAGTCCCTGGTTATGATGTTAACATCTCAAATATTCCTTAACCACTTTCACTATTGATAAAATATTTTTTTGTTTCAATTTAGAGATCATAGTGTTCTTTAATTTTAACATTAAGAGCATTTTGTTCTGTTCCTATTCTTTTGACTTATTCCTAATGAATTAAAAAGGGCATGTGACAGAAATAATACATATAATATTTTGAATAATTTTGAATAATATAAAAATAAGTATTTAAACTTGAATTAACAAAAACGAAATCGAATTCCACCTTGAAACTTTCCTATCATAAAAATATAAGAATAGGTTTAATTTTACAAATAAGGAATAAAAATATTTTACAGAACGACAATGGAACATGTGGATACCAGGTTTTGGCAACGACGAACTGCGACCATACAAACGCGCTGCTGTTACTGAGGCACACAAACAACGGTTGGCTCTTATAAGGAAAACAAGTAAAAAGTACTAGCTTGTGTTTAGTGAAATTGTATGGATGGGGACCGAAGTATATAAGTGAATAAATCTGTTTTCTATAATTTGTAGTCTGCTATTTTTATTACCTGCGGTTGCAGTCTTTCCGATTTTCCTTGTCGTTAAAAGTTTCTTCTCTGTCTCTTCATGTAACTTTAAATTTCAAATAAATTTTTGGTTTTGTATTGACTATATTTTTAAATAGATATGTTTTTATAGTTACTACAATATAACACTTTCATTCAAAAACCACCAATCATCAGCTAGCAAGTTAGCAACCTGGGCTCTCCATTCTCAGGATAACTAGCTCGAAAAATGCCAGACCAGTGATGCAGCAGCATCTAAGGTATGTGCAGTCGTGTACTGTGATCGCCAATAAATACATACATACAGTGACATATGTTTTTCATATATGTGGTAGACTGAGACCACACCCATAGCCCACATTTCGTCCCCGCGGGAAACGAGGCGTGACGGGTGGCGAACCACGTCGCCGCCATTTTGATAGAGTCAAAAGTAAGTTCTTCCACCCCATTGCGTTCCCACAAGCAGTATAGTAACAATAAAGGCTGTCCGTACAATACCTTAGTCGCTTGTTACGATACCTCGGTGAGAAAGAGGTAGGTGCTATTCTACTATACCGGACACCTATCGACACCGATATGCTTTTTCAGGACTGATGGTCACTGTTAGCCCGAATCTACCACCCCATCTCATCTTTTAGGTGTCGTAAAAGTCGACAGAGAGATAACGAAAACCAGGAAATGGGCAGCAGCATCTTCCTGGAACATCTGAATAAATAAACTGCGGTTGTGAACCCGCCTGCCAAGCGTAGCAACTGTGGCAAAATCCCCTCAAAATAAGAGAACTTTTGTGGCAATTTATGAGGGAGGCTATCTATCTATGTTCAGCAGTGGACTAATTATAGGCAGAAATTATGATGATGATGACTTCGCACACTGTGAGACTGGGACAGGGGTGGGGTTAATCCTACTCTGTCTTCTATGAGAAATGTATACAGTATTCTTTTGAATTAACTTTGTTATACTGAGATTACCATTATTTCATGAGATTGAGGATAACAAATACCTCTTTCACTTCGAGCATTGTTGTTGTAGAACTTACATTCCGGATTTTATTTTTGTGAATAAGTTATTAGGAACAATTAAAGTATATATATTTTTTAGAGTTTATTGTTTCAGTCTAATTCCGACGACAAATCGGAAAAATTATTTTCCTCCATTAAAAATTCAACAGGTATATTGTCTGCTTTCATTTCGTTAATGAACTCCTTCAATGCAAATTGTATATCCCAATTTCGGGACTTGAGTCGTCTGAAAAAAAAGGTGTTCTATATTATTAATTTTTACGCTTTGCTACTCAATTGTCATGTTTGCAAACAAGCGTAATTAGAAGTCCGTTTAAATATCGCTCAGCTGTTACAAAACTACACTCAGCGTCACAAAAATCGCACCTCTCTGAGTTTGCGCGAAAAATGGCTGTAATGGCTAGAAACGAATTATATAATTATATAAATATTGGTATGTTTGAAATGGGTATTTGAATCGCTTTACATTATTAATAAAAAAATCATGAAATCATTAAAACATTTATCATTATAGAGCGTCAAAAATAAACACTGTCAAATGCTCGTTAGTAAGGACGCTAGTTATACCACCTAAAAAGGGTATAAAAGGGTCGATCTGGATGAAATATGGGCCAGTCGTAATTTAGACTTTGCAGTGAACACACGTGAACAAGTAACCCAAGTAAGAACAAGTAAAGATGGACACCAGCTCTGAAGAAGCCGCTCAAGTGATTGCCCTATTGCAGTCGGGGATGCGGCAGTGTGACGTTGCTCGACAGTTGAACCTGTCCCGTTTTTCAGTTCGACGGGTGTTTCAACGTTTTCAGCAGACTGGTGGTTATGTTAGAAAACCGGGATCTGGAAGAAAACGGTGCACATCAGAAAGAGATGACCGTTTCATCGTTACGACATCTTTACGAAACCGTTTTACAAATGCTGTTGAGTTGCAACAACAGCTTCGATCAACTCTGAGAACATCTGTGAGTGTTTCTACGATAAGAAGAAGGTTACACGAAAAGAGTTTAACAGCCCATAGACCTGCTAAAGGTCCAAAACTTACTGCACAGCATCGCAGAGATCGCCTAGAGTTTGCTCGCAATCATTGCGAGTGGACTCTAGAACAGTGGCGGACCGTACTCTTCTCTGATGAGACGAGGGTCTGTCACTTCTGCGATGACAGACGTAGAAGGGTCTACAGAAGACAGGGGGAGAGGTTCACACAACCCTGCTTCGAAGAATCCGTCGAATACAGAGGTGGCTCGTGTATGTTTTGGGGCGGCATTTCCGTCGACGGGAAAACGGAACTTGTGTGCGTTTCCCGGACTCGGGGTGGCCGTGGGCAAGAGTCATTAAATGCTGGTCGGTACATTACTGAAATCCTGGAGGAACATGTGGTCCCGTATGCTGGTTATGTCGGTGATGGATTCATGTTAATGCATGATAATGCTCGTTGCCACACCGCGGCTATTGTACGGGATTATTTACAGGAGGTCGATATCCCTGTTATGCATTGGCCAGCACGAAGTCCAGACCTTAACCCAATAGAACATCACTGGGATGACCTAAAACGGCGCGTGCGAGCTCGAGATCCAGCTCCAGCCACTCTTCAAGAGCTCCAAGATGCGGTACTTGAAGAGTGGGAACAAATACCCCAAGAGGCTGTTGCGATCCTTGAAAGGTCCATGAAAGATCGCATGGAAGCCGTTATCAAGGCAAGGGGGGGTAACACTAGGTTTTAAGAACTTTTTTGTATTTATTAAGTTTGTTTTAAAATTATTAATTTGCAAATTTGTACATACCCTGTCTTTTTCTTTAATTTCTCTTTCGTCTCGTTATAAAAGTAAAATTCAAATAAAATTCCTGAAAGCTAATGAAATTACCTTTCGAATGATACCCTCAAACCACAACATTGCCATTGGCCTGTTGTGTTAAAATAGTATTTAAATTATTTTTTTCGGATGTGCGATTTTTTTGTCGTCGAGTGTAGTAGCTCAAAAAATCAGAAACCTTTTTGCGGTTTAATCGTATCGACGCCTCCCCAAAACCAGTTTTTAAGAAATTTAACGAAAGCGGCGTCAAGACGGGGCTATATCTATACTAATATTATAAATGCGAAAGTAACTGTCTCTGTCACTCTGTCTGTTTGTTACCTTACCTTTTCACGGCTCAACCGTTGAACCGATCTTAACAAAATTCAGCACAGATATAGCTTGCATAGTAGAGACAGGCATAAGTGAGAAACTTTAAAGAAGTCGATTTTCGAAAAAGTAACTTTTTATTTTGTAACGGTTTTGTAATTGCCTGCGTATGTATAAAGTAATAACAGCCATTGGCGTATGGATGGGGGTGGAGGGGGGTGTACTTGGGTACACTTAAATCCTTCACCTAAAAATTACCTTGATACACAAATGAACACTTACCGTTCTGCTTCTGCTTTTTTCAACATAGTGAGATGCATGAACACTTTACAAATCATCTGAGATTCCGATTCGTCAGGATTCAAAAGACATAATTCATTCATATTCTTTGTTGGAAACTAAAATGCACAAATATTATTTAAGAAAAAAGTGCTAAAGATGTTATATGCATGATACTATTACAAATGAATGATACTAAATATACAGATTTAAATAAAACGCATTTTTACAGACACACTTTTTTTTTAGGAAAAAATGACAGGACAATCAATTCATTCGCCTGAGGGTAAGTGCCCTGCCTATAACAAATGCTGTGTCACCCAGAACAGCTCTGAATGGCACCACACTGCGTCCGTCACTTTCAACTTAAGCCTTATATGGCCAGTAATTACACTAGCTCTCAGTGTCTATCAGACCGAAGCACAGTAATATTAGCACACTACTGCTTCACAGCAAAACAACTGGCCAGTATAAACATCAAACATGCACAAACACTACAAGGCAGAGCAACTACCAGCAGGCCATAAAAATATTAGCGCAGGAGCAAATCGCTAGGCCACTACACCAACAAAACTGTATATATTGTACTGGTGGTACAATTCCTATGCAGGAATCTCTCTAGGGTAGGTACCACCGCAATGTCAGTTACGCTGCTGACAAGCAATGGTGGCTATATAGGACTTAAGAACTGATGTCTCAGGGTGACGAGCGCAATGTGGTGCCACCAAGAAATGTTTTGATTGACAAAATAGTTTTGGGCAGACATTACACTTACCATCAGTGAATAATTTGTTTGTCTCATTACATTCTTTCATAAAAAAAACTTACATAAATATGTGTGTGTGTCATAAATTCTGTTTTATTACCTTAAAACTATTATCTATTTGTTCTCTATTTGCTAATGAAATGCTGAACATTTCGTTCGTGATGTGATAAACGGAAGTTGCGTTAACTGTGTATATATTGAAAATAAAGGTCCTTCTAAACTGAAAGTAACTTTCGGGCGCGTTCATTTTACTTTTCTCCTTGTAGATCCCATCCAACACTAGTATCATATGCTTATTCTGTAAAGGGAAACCAACATAAAAAGCATTGTTTATATTAATATGTTAATTTTGTTCTTACTGTTAGATCTTGTGGGATATTAAAACTATCTTGAAAAGCGATTGGAGCGGTCTTGTATGCCTATGTCAGTAGAAAATTAGTCAAGTTTAAATATATTCCGGAACATCTTTAAGATTTTCTGTATGCATTTATTTGCGATTTTGTCTATTGTGATATAAAAAAAGGAAAGTAATAAATGCTTTTAAATGTCCCACTGCTGAACACAGAGCTCATTTCTAAGAGGGTTTTGGAGACAGAAATAGTCCACCACCAATGCGGATCAGCGGACTTCACATACCCTTGAAATATTTTTCTTCCTCCAACATGCAGGATGTTTTCCTTCACCACTGACCACGTGGTAAATTTAGCAGTTAAAATTATAGAACAATTTTAGAGGTGCCGGCACCGGGGATCGAATTCAGATCACTCCAATACTATGATATTTAAGGCAAGCGGCTGGCTCCTGAACAGAAAGTATTTGTGATATGTTTAAAAAATCCACTTACATCATGTTTCAGAATGTCTACAGTGAAAGTGTTGATATCATGTACAGTCTCAGGAAATACGGATAGCATGCTGACTATCCTATCTCTACTTGTGAATATTCTATGCTTATTCACTGTTATCGCTCTTTTTGCGGGATTCATAACGTTGCGTGAGTTATGCGCATAATGCGGCATCGCTTGGTCTTCTTTATCTAAAATCATATAATGATTTCTTATATTGAAGCAAATATTAAACATTTAATAAAACTATATTTACGGATTCGCGTTTGATTTGTTCGAAATTTAAAAATATCCTAATTTCAATAGAGAAGATGGCTGGGTACTACCACCGCCTTCGGATCTTATTATCAATTAAATCAAAAACCACTACTGACAGATTTCAAGAAACAGTAAGCTAATTCTGCGTAGATCCGACCAAAAACAATAAATAAAAGCTGAAGGTACCCGTGATTAACTATGACAACAGGACGTCTGTCACCACAGTTCGCGAGACCTTGGGTGCTGTAAAGCGGTCTAAAATCATAGTTTATTCTATGTAGTATTACCCCCAGATATTTTTTATCATTAAGAATTTTCTGGTCTCCTTATGATTGTCTCGAAAGATTAAACAACAATTCTGCTTTTAAATAGAAAATTAGATAAAAGGCGATGAGAAAGCGAAGTGTTTAGATAATTATAAGCAAGAAAACATGTTTGCAACAGTCGATTAAGTGAAGGACGAGATTATATGTATATTGTATGTAAGACATATAGAGTTAACTAGCTGTGCACCGCGGTTTCACTCGGTAAAAAGCCGACCCTTGATTGATGATAAATACTTCTGTATTTGAATCGGATTATTAATATTTTTGCGCGGAACCCTAATATTTTTCTAAAATTAAAGTAGCCTAATGTTACCCGCTATAATATCAGCTATCTGTCAGTGAAAGTCAATTCAAAATCGGTCCAGTCGTTTCGAAGATTAGCCTGGAACAAACAGACAGACTGACAACAATTTTTTTTGTTGTAGATATAAAAAAGTGAAGGCCTAGTGCAGGGTCTTGAGGACAAACGTTTCTTAACTGACCTATTAACATATGAGAAAGGATAAGAATGTTTTCTTTAAACATAGATTTGGATATGAAATTTACTACTATAGAAGTAGTGGAGATTTTATAAAAAAAAATCTACATGTAAAACGTGCAACTGATGAATCAGAACATTTTGCGACGCCAAACTGCGCTCGTTAGCCTTAGTCATCAGTTGTTAAGTCTCATATGCCCATGCATTGCGCTAGCTCTCAGTGCCCTTCAAACCGAAACAGCAATGTTGGCACACTACTGCTTCACGGCAGAATAACTGGCCCTGGGGTGGAACGTAAACGACTGGAAAAAAAAATCCCTCTGCGTTTCTTACTGGTTCTTCCCAGGACAGAGCATTTTTGCGAACCAGTGTAGTTAAATAAAAGCAAAAAATGACTTTCAATAAGTATTATGTAAATTAATCTATATTGTATAAAAAAAAACTATTCTATTTCTAGAATCCTACCACCAGTATAGATACTAGAATATAGGCCGAGAGCAGTAATTGCGGGGTGAGGAATCTGGAATGACAGAAATTATGACTATACAGACGTCATTTCAACCAAACGATTTATTTTGAGAACCTGTCGAACTTCCAATTAGTGTAACTGAAATACTCTGAAGGCAAAATCTAACAAAATTTAGCGTAAGCTTACACCTTTTTTTTTATAGGTGAGGGGGCAAACGAGCAAGTGGCTCACCTGATGGTAAGTGATCACCACCGGCCATGAACAACCGCAATACCAGAGGAATCGCGGGTGCGTTGCCGACCTTTGAGGAAGGAATAGGCTCTTTTCTTGAAGGTCCCTAAGTCGTATCGGTCCGGAAAAACCGCCGGCGGCAGCCGATTCCATAGAGTGGTAGTGCGTGGCAGAAAATTCCACGAAAAACGCACTGTGGTGGAATGCCAACCATCCAGGTGGTGACGAAGGAATTTTGTGTTCTGTCGCAAAGTGCGATGGTGAAAACCAGCGACTGGAATTATTCCGAACAATTCCTCGGAACACTCCCCGTTGTAAATCCTGTAAAAAATGCAAAGAGATGCAACATCTCTTCGCAAGGCCAGTGTATCAAGCCGATCGGAAAGAACCTGGTCGTCGACGATTCGAGCCGCTCTTCGTTGAATACGGTCAAAAGGAAGGAGCTGGCACTGGGGTGCCCCCGCCCAAAGATGAGAACAGTACTCCATGTTAGGCCGAACCTGCGCCTTGTAAAGTTGCAAGCGGTGGACCGGCATGAAGTACTGTCCCGCTCTACTGAGCACGCCAAGCTTTTTAGAAGCAAATTTGGCCTTCCCTTCCAAGTCATTCGATATGTCTATGCCAAGGATTCCGATACTGGCTGAGGCAACGAGGGGAGTGCTTCCAAAACGAGGTGCTTCGACGAAGGGTTTCTTTTTAGCGGTAAACGCGCAAACCTGAGTCCATCCTCGAATTCAAAGTTCTAAACAAATATTTAAACACGCGCCATGTGCTTCAAACTTACCAGTTAAATCAGTAGAAATAGTTAAAACAGCTGCAATATCATAAAACATATCGATCTTCGTACGCAGCGGTGAATCATAGTGAGCAAAGTACAGGGTCAAAAATTTTTCAACCACCATTTTCGTCTTTTTGTCGGGAGTTACTATGAAGTGCTTTTGAAAGGGATACATGATACCATATTGGTTTACTTCTGACACCATCCTGAAAGTTAATAGTCCTAAATATCAAGGAGGGGACGACAAAATTAGATAGAAAAGGGTTTTTTTTTCATTGGCTGAAGTATCTCAGTAGAAAGATCTATCTCTTTGCTGTCGAGTTTCCAACAGTTTTCTATTTAAATTTACTAAGAACTTAAGAACTAATGTCACAGGGTGACGGGCGCAGCACAGCATTTGTGTTATGGGTAGACATTGCACTTTATATCAAGTGAACGTTTTGCTCGTTTCGTCACTCAATCCAATAAAAAGAAAAGATACTACATTAGTATTTAAGTTTCCTTTTCATTGGTTTTATATTTCTCCAACCTTGATTAATCTTGGACAAATGTAGTATCGAAGGACAAGAACCCTCCACCTATCAGTAGTATTTAGAACTTGTATGTACTATGTATAGCATCTACAAAACTTTTATGTTTTATGAAGCTATTTGTTCACAGTGACAGGCTTAGATGTCGCTTAAAATTTAGCAATGGAATATAAATATCCAGTAGCTTCATAAGTCTATTTTTCATAATCTGCAGTTTAGAATCCCAGCCACAGCCAATAATAAAAAGAAGCCAGCACTCAAATTACTGGTTTCTGCTATGTGGATGTTGTTTTTAATTTTAATGGTCACCCATTAATTATAGCCAAAGGCTTACATACATACAACCACCATTTCATTCATCATTCCCATGCGTTTGAAGTGACTTTTCTTCTCATCTGATACTGAAAGGTAAAGCCAAGGTGGTAGGATTTCTATGCAGGAATCCGTCTAGGTGTGTAACACCCTATGGCCGGTTATTTTGTCGTGAAGTAGTTGTGTGCAAACATTTCTGTGTTTGAAGCTGAAAGCTGGCGTAATCACTGGGCATACCAGCTTAAGAACTGATGTCTTGATGATTTATTATGGGCACATGTTGCACTTACCATCAGGTGAACGATTTGCTTTTTTCGTAACTTTCTCCACAAAAATAATTATAGAAATGTGGCACCTGAAGCCTATAAGTTGTATTGTGACTTCCACATGTCTCATGCAGTCCGAAAATTACAAGTGACTTAGGCCTTCCATAAAGAATGGAGGAGAACAATCATTGTTCATAAGTATAATTTTTCTTCACTTACTAATTCAGTCAATCTTGGAAATTTAACTAGAATTTGTTTAATATACGAGCCAGGGTCCATTTTCTCACATAATGGATTTCCTTCCAACCATAATTTTTCTATTTTGCTGCTCACTCTGAATTGTTCCTGAACTGATGGAATCTGAAGTAATAACAATTTTTTTTAGAAACAATGTCCCACATTAAGATTTCACATGTGCAATACAATCAGACCCGAAAACCAATGATTCATGTTTTTGTAACAATGTTGGCTATGGGATTTCAACCCAGGACCTGAGACATAGTCACTTACTCTAACCACTAGATCACGCTGTCATATAATAAAAATGTCATAGTTACAGCCTATTTAATTTTTCTCAAAGCACCCCTAGATTTCATTTGCCAAGTGGTAGCGGTCTATGAGAATATACCACTCCGTCACCTCTCAGGTGTCGTAAAAGTCGACTAAGGGAAACCAGGATACCAATAGCATAATCCTGGAAAATCTGAATAATTAAAATACTGTTGCTAACCTGCCTGCCAAGTGTGGCAACTATAGCTATATAACTATATAAATGAGAGCAACAAACTTTTATGGCAAATCTATGTGGGATTTGCCTATGTTCAGCAACAGACTAGTGATAGGCTGAAATGATGATGATGATGATGACCCTCATGAGGGAGGAATGAATTAAAAACGATTACTTGGGCAAATTCATTGTTTGGCAGAGTGCAAATCAAACTTCATAAGGCTTATGGGCTTTGAAAGATTGCAATAGCTAAATGAAAAAGGGTTTTTTTTTTAATTATAAAATTAATTAAACATTAATATATGACAAAAACTTACATTATTATTACTTAAATTGAGGGCAATTATTTCTCCTTTAATGAAGAAATTCATTATGTCTAATGGTACTTTACTGAAAATGTGAATAGTAAATATTAATAAAACCATAATTTAAATAAAAATATATGTTATAATGACAGTGTTGCTTACCCACAGTGTTGTAATTGCACCAGTTATCAAATGGTTTTTTTCTATTATTGCTATTAAAAATAATAATAGCAATGCTATTAACATTACTAATTAAATATAAATTCCTATTAACCACTCCAACTATGCTTTATAAGATTGTGCTAGAATGTGTTACATGACAATAGGCAAATGGTGAGGTATACCTCTTCCTATGGTGTAGGATTTCTCCTGTATCGTGTGTGCATTTTACAGACATATATTACATATATTTATTATACATTATACATATATTTCACATGCACAACACAACCAGACCTGAAAACCAACAACTTGTGTTCTGCACAAATGTTGGCTGTGGCTGGGAATTCGAACCCAGGACCCGCGCGGTAGAAGTCAGGTACGCTAGTCACTTAGGACATGCGGTTGTCTGTGTTATTATGCTTATACTTAAGGCACTTTAGCATACCATGCAGATGGCCGGCAATACCTGATTTTATAAGGGTTGAAAGTGGTCAGAGGGTTAACAGGATATTAAATCTTCCTTACACTAATTGGTTGTTGCTCAAGTTCAAAATCTTTGTATCTCTTCCCATCCTCAGCATTAGTATTTTGAAATTTGCAAGAAGGCCCAATTTATAGAAGTGAATTCTAGTTCTGACAAACTCTGAAAAAAAAAATACTGATGTCTTAATAGAATAGGATATTTTCCATTACAATTATCTGTATGGAATAGAAAATACTACTACTATATACTATTTCATATATTAAACTTAATATATACAAAGAACTACTATAATCATTTACTATAATATATTTTAACAACAGTTTATTTTACATTACTACTGGTTGTAAGGAAAAATGCACCAGACAGAAAGAAGAACCAGCAAAGAACCTAATGGGGTTACTAAATTCTTATTATTTACACAAATAGAAATGGCTTAGCAGTAATCATGTAGCGAACATGAAACTATAGAATGCAGGCCAGGGGTGCTCAAGCTTGAACTGCTGGCGAACAACCTCAATATTGTTAGAATACAATCAATCAACTCTGAGAGGCTGCAACAATGTGTGATGTGTGTTTTGGGTTCTATCATCTAATTTACAAATGTTTGCTATTTTAGTGTAAGAGACAAGTTGTTTTATTATTAACAACACTAAAGTTTCAGATACATGAACCAACTGGGTTGTAGTAGACAATTGATTGTAATAAATTGAAATAAATCTGTAAAGTTTATTTATCTCTCTAAAATGTTGAAAAAAAATATATGAAAGATATTCGGCAGACATGTTTAAAATTATCTATGTTTCATTAGCTATTTGGATAGCAAGGTATAACAAGCTTTTATCAAAACTCTTGGAAGAAAACATTGATGATTTTGACTTTGAAATTTTAAAAACACTTCAATGTCAAATAGTGCGAAAACGGTATGTTTTGGGTTATGGTGTTTCATAGAGAAATTAGTCAGAAATGATGGAAACTACAACCTCTTAAAGGATCTAGGTCGACTTAACCCGTAACCCTGTATAATACATTATGATAAACAGTTGATCATGATAGACTGTTTGTGCACCCCTGATGAAGGCCTCTCCATGTTGGACCTTAGAAAGTTGGACTGACTGTAATGATCAAAATATGCACAGAGTTTGATGTTCATTGTACCAGATCATCATCATCATCATCATTTCAGCCTATCTTAGTCCTACTGTTGAACATAGGCCTCCCCGATAGATTGCCACAAAGCACGGTCCTGTGCCACCTGCATCCATCAACTTCCTGCAAAATTGCACAGGTTGTCGCTCCATCTAGTGTGGGGGCGCCCTACACTGAGTTTGTACCAGATGCTCCATGTTAATTAATATACAACATCACAGGTCTAGAAACTTTAGGTGTGGCATATTTCCAATGCTTACTTAGTAATTGTTAAGAAACCACTACATTTTGCTGATATTTCCCTTTCACAATTTATACAACTATGTGTTGTAAAGAGGTGATGGATTCTTCTTAGAAAATCCAACCATTCACTAGAAGAAATAGTGATATATTAGAAAATATAATGATAAATAATGACAAGTTATAAAATAAGTATATTTCATACCTGGATCATTACAAAAGTTAGACAAATTCAACTCCATCTTTTCATTAAATCTGTTACTAACAACTGAGGATATAATATCATCAATTGTGGTTCTGTTCTCAAAGCAATCAGCCGATGTTTTATCATTCAATAGAATGTCCACATTAAACATGCTTCTTCGGTAAGGGAACATGAAATCCAATTTTACAATCTTCATGACAAAGCTAAGACTGCTTGTGTAGAACGAGCAAATCTCATTTTTCAAAACATAATCTACAGGTACAAATGAAGTATTAAAGTATTCACTGATTATATCAAAAAGTTGTGCATCATCTTTCATCCAGTTGTGAATCTTGAAAACAAATGAAATAATCAACATAAATAATTAGAAGTGTCTGTCTGTGTTTCACGTTTTTTTTTTGCTGTAAGTTACGTATTTTTATTTTTATATAATAAACTACTGAACGCTTTTGACATTAAGTTTAGCCACAACATAGGTACAATTTAGTCTGTGTGAACAAATATTCAATTAGCTCAAAGATACAATACTTCCTAAAGCCTAAATAAATAATGTTGCAGATGCAGCTTTTTAATAATAAATTTAGTAATCTGGTAGTTTTAATTTTGGATTACAGAATATTTTTTACATAATGATTCTTCTGTTTACTTATATAGATTACAACTTGTTGTAATTATTTGTAAGGCTGTGTAGTTATTTTGTGTGTAAGTTTATAATTTCATGAATAAGACTTACCATAATTTTATGAAAACAATGTTTGGCGGATTCATCATCCCTCGTTACAGAATTTTCTAAATATTCTGTGACATCTTTTGTGGCAGTCACTCTGTTTAAAAGAAATTTCCGATAGGATGAATTATTGGACATTCTTATTGAGAAATTACTGACTGTTAAGACTGTTCTGTTTAATGTTTATTAATTTAAATTATATTTAGTCAAAATATAAACATTTCATTGACAAATATTAAACTAAGTGTTGCCATGCCAACTGAGTTGTTAATAAGACCGATATCAACTCAGTTGTTATAGGAAGTTGTCATCTGTTAAAGTCTTAAAAACTTTCTTTTTACCAAAGACCGAGTTTTCGAAGTTTAGCTGCTTTATGATTGTATACTTGATACTGGAAAATATTTTACGACTGTTTCCAAAAATAAACAAATAATAATAAATAATTTATTTTTGGAAACAGTCCCCTAATTTTGTTTTGATAGTATCGAGATGTATGACGCTGATGCTATTAAACACCGTAAACTTATTTGCCACCAAAAACATCAACAACTGTGGTGGCAGTCAAAAAAACCCTACACGCAAAGAGAAAAAAAACCGTAGTTCTGGTCATGCTGACACCTATACATCTGACATAACGCCTTCTCACTTTATATAATTAACAGCCTGTCTATATCTCTTTGCTTTGTCTACGGTACTTTAAAAGTTTTTCATAAATATTGTGTAAGAACTTTCAAAGGCTGTTTTTTATTTTGAATAACGTACTTTAATATCATACAGTTATGGTAAATTGATGATTAATGGGGATATGCAGTAACAATGATTCTGATTTTGCTTAAATTATAGCACAAATAAAAGAAAATCCTAGCTTATTTTACATGACTAACCGACCAAATAACGAATCGCGTTATACGTAATATGGTTAGATAATTTACTTCGTGTCATCTGTTAATAGTAGGATTATAGTAATTGGGATTTTATGTAAACGAATATCTCATGGCAAATTGGGGAAATAAAATTTTGTGTTGTGCAATACTAAGAAAATTGGAATTAAACGATCTAGATACTGTTTAATTTTGAATTTATGTTTAGTTTTATGAACGTGAAGTATATAT
Organism: Luehdorfia chinensis; assembly: GCA_019845155.1. Classification (NCBI taxonomy): domain Eukaryota; kingdom Metazoa; phylum Arthropoda; class Insecta; order Lepidoptera; family Papilionidae; genus Luehdorfia; species Luehdorfia chinensis. Next base: position 2,988,831 of record JAHVAK010000612.1, read on the forward strand.
ATATATTATGTGTATGAAGAATTTTGTTATATATCGGGTTCTTACATAGGAAAATGTGTCATGATAAATAAATCAATCGTAAATTAATATATCTTCTAATTTATTATATATTATTAATTATACAAATAAGTTATCACCTCTTTCAGAACTAGAAAAAGATTCCAAGAATTACACTTGCATTTCTTGTTCTTCATCAGATGATGAAGTTAGAGAGATATTTTATTATAAATAATAATTTAATTTGTTCTATCTTGCTTGATGAAATTGTTTTCAATCTCCTTAACATGTTCACAACACACATCACAACAAAGACGCATATGAAACATCTTCATTTTTTAAGTCTGTTAAAAACAAAATAATATCCATTATGTGCCTTTTTAATTGAACAAGCTTTTTTTTACAACACTTTGTTCATCTTTGACAATTTGCCAATGGCAGCACTGATCCTAACCTACTAAGAAAACAATACGAACATTTTATCATTTGGTTCTACAAGAACTCTAGTTCTAGTTAATTTTACCACAAAGGCTACATAATTGGCCTTTAACAATAGGATTAATTGAGTTTATGTCATAACGCAGTAAAATGAAGACTGCCATCGCTAATGCTTGCAAAATATTATTTTTTGTGTTAATTTTTATGAGCGTTATCTCGCACGTTGTCGTAGGTAGTTCACCGCCGAAGAAATTGCAAATTGGAGTTAAGAAGAGACCAACAGAATGTCCAATTAAAAGCAGAAAGGGAGATCTATTGCATATGCACTTACACAGTACGTACAACTTTCTATAACATGACATTACTAAGTCAGTTTACGGTTAATACGGTATAGTTAGTATAGTTAACAGTTAGTTGCTGGACGAAACTTGCCGAAATCGTGCCATGTTTGGTAGGGCAAATTTTCCTCAGTTCCTAGTAGTTGCCATAGTTTTAAGCTTATATCGCCATTTGTGTCGACTGTCGAGTGGCACAAGATTTACTTTGGCATTGCAATAACTCAGTTTTACTCTACACTTATGGGAGGATATTTTATGACGAATGCTCTTAATCCGCCTCGTGGCCAGTACTTACCACATCTATATTATCTTGGGTTTGAAAATATTTTAATCTTTTTTTTACAAATTCCAGGGCACCCTAGATGATGGAACAGAATTTGATAGTTCTATACCAAGGGGCAATCCATTGACTTTCACTCTTGGATCTGGCCAAGTAATTAAAGGATGGGATCAAGGTCTCATTGGTATGTGTGAAGGGGAACAAAGGAAATTAGTTATTCCACCTGAATTAGCATATGGGGAAGCCGGTGCCCCACCAAAGATTCCCAAATCTGCAACTCTTACATTCCATGTAGATCTTGTTAAGATTGATAGGAAAGATGAGCTCTAAATTAAAAAATTATAATTTATCAGTAACATTTCCTAGCATAAATAACATCAAAAGTTATAGAATAGATTCATTGTTTTTATTCTTAATAAATTGACATTCAATTTTAAATCACTGAATAATAATATATATATATAATAATAAATAATTATAATACCAGTAATAATACTTTTATTTTAATAAATCATTGTAGAACAGAAACAATATTTTGAAAAATAATAATATCTAAGAGTAAAGCAGTGCCATCTTTTTCTCAAAGCAACTCGCTGCACTTTTTTCTTCCCCTGTATCTTCATTGTGGGTAAAGTTCGAAGTTTGAAATTTCAGTAAGCTAGAAGTACTACATACCTATACTCCCAAATAAGTTTATACTTAATATAGTTAATGAAATATTAGAATATACAATTATTTAGTCAATAACTGAAGAAGAAATTAAAATATTGCAAAAGTAAGTTTGTAAAGCGTATCAGTTGGTATCTTTGAAAAGTATGTATTGGTAAACTAGACGACCACATGGCCTAAAGGTTTGTATACCTGAGTTCTATGCCACAAGTATGGTTTGAACAAAAACAAATAGTTTTCGGGGCTGGTTGTGTTGTGGTTGTTTCCGTGTTTCTGACACTGCACCCCTGTCTACCTCCGATCTTACTGCATGAGTGTTACATTGGACGCAATTAGGTAGGGATAAGTGAAGGCCTCTGCGTTTGCCTGAACACTTGTGGCAATTTATATATATCCCTTGCGCAGTTGATAGGTTTCAACAGCATTTGGAAGTTGTCGGTAAAGTCGAAAATCGGCCAGGAGAACATCATTAGGTCATATATAGGGGTAGCCATAGTCATGTTATGCCGTATAGGGAGGTGGGGCTGGTTTAAAGGAAAAGAGGGAGATGAACATGTTACCTAGTATCATTCTGCCAAACAGAGTATCATATGAGATTGAGAAAATATATGTAGGTAACACATTTCTAAACTTATTTTTATACCTTAGAATTCTTAAGATACACGTAAAAAACATAAACGGCCAACAGATTAAAAAATGTCACTTAGTTTTTAATTCCTAGTTTGTTGCTGAACAAAATAAAATAATATAAGTAGATAATCGACCGGCTACTTTAATCACAGGCTGTCATCGTCATTATTTTAGTCTATCACTAGTCCACTGTTGAACATAGGCCTACCATATAGATTGACACAAAAGTTTATATCTCATCTTGGGAGGATGAGATATAAACTCAAAGTAAGGAGCGAAATGCGTCAGGCGAATTACTTTCTTCTCTTTTTTTTACATTAAAGAAAAGAAGTTTAAAAATACGTTTAAATTGGGTTTCTGTCAATGTGTTAGATGTGATTGTTTCTTTCTGTGCTCAAAATTAAATTACAGTAAGATGAGATTGCAAATTGTCGTGTATATATTTACAAATATTAGAATTGGTTCAGTACCTCTAAGAAAATGTAATAACATTGAAACATCGGGAAAATATCGTATTGACATCAAAAAGAACATCAGTGCCAGTGTTTAGATTCTCTTTGGTTTGGTCTTGGTGTCATTAGGACTGTTGATAAAACATCGATATTTGGTTTAGAAAATTGTTTAATCGAGTAATGATTCAGTATCCGTGTATTTTATAATATTATAAAAAAATATGATTAACTGTAATAATTGTAAGCGGCTACAAAGGTCGAATACTTGCTACGTTTTATAAAAAACGTGACTAATTTCAGATTTAACTATATTTTCTTTTTTCTCATTCTTCACATTATTATTTAGAACTGTGGGTTGATTATTATTACGACGAGAGGATATGTTTATGATATTGTTAGAAAAAGTACATGTCTATTACGTTCAATTCAATTAATTTAAATGGTGAAGTGCTGTAATACGTCGTCTGCAGAAAATACTTCAACTGATTAATAAACTCTTAGTGTATATTTCAGATTAATAACAAAGAGGATATTTTTTTTTAATTAATATACTTTATAGACTGACTTATTTAAAAAAAAAATCGAAATATCGATATTTGGTTTTCGATATATCGAACTCCGATATTAATACATTTAAAAATATCGATATACCGATATTTTTAAAAATATCTACAGGCTAATGGTGTCAACTAAACCCAGTGTTATCAGATGAAAAGATATAACAACTGTGTTGAAGGGACTGAAAATACCGTGGACATATTTGAAAAATACCTTGTAAATTATCGTGTAGAATATTAAAAAAATCTACGAATATTCAACCTTTTTATTCATAGTTTAATTAACCACTTTCTTAATCTAAAACAAGAACTTCTTGATTATATACACAAGATAGTAGCTTCAGTCACTTTTGATATTTTATTCGTAGATGGTACAAAATCAATACAGCTATTTTTATAGCGGTGAATAGATGGTTGTGCAAGAATGTTTTGTTTAAATATCATTGATCGGAATTTTAATTTTAATATGCGTAAAACTAGCTCCAAAAACCCTCTCAGAAATGAGAGGAGGCCTGTGCTCAGCAGTGGGACATTTATAGGCTGAAACTTTACTTTTTTTATGCGTAAAACGTATATTTCCGAACTAAATTTTGTATTGGCTTTTATTATTAATTACAGTTAATCACGTCAGTTTATTTATAATATTATCGTAGAAAATTACAAGGAAGTGAATCATTACCGTAAACCATGTTTTGATCAAAAATGCCGTGTTACTACGGTTATTACCGTGTACCTGGTAACACTGACCAAACCAAAGAGTATATAAAGTAATGACACTTGACAGATGGCGGCCGAAGGCTCATTTATTAATTTGTAAAATTAAGCAAAAAAATTAATTTATTAGTTTCAGCTGATAGCAAAGTAATAATTTGTTCTACATTTTTACATTAGGCTCTCAGCGTAGGTTGTACGACCATGGTTAAAATAATATTTCTTCATCCCGACTTGGGTATCGGTGGTGCCGAACGTCTTGTGTTGGATGCCGCATTAGCCTTCAAGAGAAAAGGACATGAAGTAGCTTTTTATACCAACCATCACGATGCTACTCACTGTTTTGCAGAAACTAGAAATGGTACTTTCCCTGTGACGGTTGTCGGCGATTGGATTCCACGTTCGATTTTTGGTAGATTTAAAGCAGCTTGCGCCTATTTTCGTATGGTATATGCTGCAGTTTATTTAGCTTGGTATGTTATACCAGTAGAAGAACCTACTCTTATATTTTGTGATCTCATATCGTTGTGTATACCATTCCTAAAAATGGCTAGAGGGCCTTTCAGAGTGGTTTTCTATTGTCATCATCCAGATAAGCTTTTGACTACAGAAGGGGGATTTCTTAAGAAATTATATAGAGCTCCATTAAATTGGCTAGAAGAACTTACAACTGCCCGTGCTGATAAAGTTTTAGTGAACAGTAAGTATACAGCGAGGGTTTATCAGGATGCTTTTCAGAAAATTAAAGATATCCCTGATATATGTTACCCTTCAATAAATACAGAATTTTTTAATACTACTGTTCCTAAACCTTTAAAAGAAGTAGTTCCTGTTGGTTTAGATAAGTTTATTTTTTTATCAATAAACAGATATGAAAGAAAGAAGAATCTGCAATTGGCGTTAAGGGCATTGGAGCATTTAAAACATATTTTGAGTGAAAGTGACTGGAACAAAATTCATTTAATAATGGCTGGTGGGTTTGACCCAATTAATTTGGAGAACATGGAGCATTATATTGAATTAACTGACTTGGCAGCGGAACTGGACATAGAAGACAAAGTTACATTCATGAAATCCCCAAAAGATGCAGAAAAAGTTTCACTACTTTATCATTGTAAGGCTCTAGTTTATACTCCATCCAATGAACATTTTGGTATAGTGCCATTAGAAGCAATGTACTACAAAAAGCCAGTAATCGCATGTTAACAGTGGTGGTCCTACTGGAGACCATAGTAAATAATGTTACTGGAATTTTATGTGATGCAAATAGTGAATCTTTCGCCACAGCAATGAGTAAGCTTATTTGGGCTCCAGAGTTAGTTGAGAAACTTGGGGAAGCTGGAAGGAAGAGGTTTGAAACCAAATTCTCTTTTGATGCTTTCACGGAGCAATTAGACGGAATTCTGACAAGAGAGAGGCAGATCATATCTGAAGCACGAGCTGTTGAGTATGAGCAGAGGAAGAAGCAATAACATAGTGCTGACACTCGAACAATATTTGATATTGTTTGAGTGTTCAAAATTTGCTCCATAGAGTAATATTAATATTTTTTTACTTCATAAGAGTGATTGATAATCCTAACTACATTCAAAAACATAGTATTGGATATTAAAAATATGGATTTTCTACATGATTAAAAATCTCAAACATTAATATTATTAGGTTGAAGTAGTGTTTGATATAATAACTCTTAATGTTGAATCATAATTAATAAGTAACTAGATTCTGAAATTGATATGAATGTGATATTAATCTATGATTATGGTACTTATAATTTTGGATTCTTCATAAGAGCTGGCCTTAACAAATTCTAGTACATTTGGGTAATGAAAATGGTTTTAAATTTAACAGCATGATCTAATTTTTTTAATATCTTAATAAGGTTTAGCTTTCTTACATCAAATAAAAGTTTATTTCTCAATCAGATCAATTTTTTTTATATAATTGCATGTAAACAGTGAATACTGTGCGCATAACTCATCACATATCAATCAAGCCATTCAAGTCCAACCAGCCAGCTCTTATAGCTTTTTTAGTGTAAGTGTACTTTACAAACTTGTTCAAGATTGTTCCATTATAAATCTTTCCAATAATCTATATTTAAGTGACCTACTTAATTAATGTACTGCACACTGCATTATTTACCTGTTCCTTAGGGATTTATCTTTATTAATATGTAATACATACAATTTAGTTTATATTAAGATTCTCTGTTCATGATTAAAATTATAGCATATTTTTGCATTCTATGTTATTGCTTGTGACAGCTAAATATTAAAGTGCATACTTATCAGTTACAAAGTTATATATTTGAGGGTTAGATATGTTTGGTACTGTTTTATAAATTGTCTAAACCATGTAATTATATTATATTTTGTCATTATACTGTTATAGGGCTACAGCTAGAGCTATTGTATTTTATATTGAACTATATGAAAATGTTTAAAGGTGTTAATGTCATATATTTGTTTTATTTGAGCATAAGCCTCTTACTAGTCCAGTAAAATTAGAATTTTGTGAGAATAGGGTGCATAATAAAACAAAATTAAACTTCAGTAAATATTTATAAATATGTTCATTCGATAATGATTTTCTCTACAGGATCATAAACAATATCGACTTTCTCTGGTGGCAGTGGGTCCATGAGCTCAAAATGTAGGTCATACTGTTGATCCAGTCCCAAATAACTGTCACTTAAAATGTACACTGTATATATAATGCGACCTGGTAACAAAAAACATTGTTAATATGTGTCAATGACATTTATTTTAAATTACAAGACATTCAACAAATAGTAAAGTCCTGAAATAATCTAACATGTGCAACTTCACATTAAATTAATAGTTGAACTTTAATTGACAGACAAATTCTTAGCCATGAATGTCTTTTGCTTAGATCTCTTATATAGAAAAAGATCAATTTTGTATAGTTGTTAGTAAATAATATGAAAGGTATATGTTTAGTTAGAAGACTTGTCATGCTTTTTGTGATTTCATAATAAATGTTGTTTTTTTTAATGAAAGTTACTTAAACGAAAAAACCCTTATTTACAAAAATACAGTAATGCTGTTTGAGTAGTATAGTTAAACAATCATTATCATTATCAATTTGCTATAAATATAAAACCTTAGCCACCAGTGTCCAACAACTGCAAAAACTGTTCATGTTGGGCATGCTCCATCTAGTAGGTGGCTAGGTGGCCTTACACTGAGTTTGAAGGTTGCCAATCGAACCTTTTTCCCTAACGATAGGTTCTATGAGCTATATAGTTACACAATATTTTCTAACACAATTGCGACAATATTATTTTAGTCAAGAAATTAATATAAAAAGTATATATCGCGTAAATTAAGAGTCATCATCATTTCAGCCTATCTTATTCAGATATTCTAGGAAGTTGCTGCTGCCCATCTTCTGGTTTTAATTTTTCCTCTGTCAACTGCCGATGGGGTGGTAGATTTTCTTAAGCTGCCACCAGACAGCCAAATTTAGAGTAATTAATAAAATCCGCCTAGTTGTTAAAATAATTGTTAAACATCACTGGGCATAACAGACTCAATAACTGATATCTCAGGGTGACGAGCGCATTGTGGCATTTGTTAGGGGCAGACGTTCCATTTACCATCAGGTGGACATTTTGACCGTTTCATCACTTTACCCAATAATTTGGTTTTTATAGTGAACAATTCTTAAACATTGCAGTTATTAGATAAAGCGACTATTTTAGATAATAAGAGAAGTTTTCTTTAGATATATAGATATATATATATATATTATAGTGGCGTATTTAACGCAAACTGGTGTTCGTCTTCCAGTATTAAACATAACACTTTAAAGCTTTGGCGAAAGATTGAATGCAGTGACGGACACATAAGGAGCGCCACAATACATCTACATCGCAAAGTAAGTCATTTGTTTAATACTTAAATTAGGTATGGGTTTCGAACTCAAAATGATGCCACTGTTGCAATTTATGGATTTTTCTTATATTACATACATTCATACAGTAAAGACATTTCACCATATAGTGGGGTAGGCAGAGTCCACTCACGTTGACCACTTTTTTGCCTTGGCGGAAAACGAGACTTGACGGGTGGCGAATCATATCGCCGCCATTTTAGTAAGAGTCAAAAAATTCTTACCCACCATTTGCATATGGTGTTTTTTTACATGAGTAAAGGATGTCCGTACAATACCTTAGTCGTACGCCTCTTACTCCACCTCGATAGGAAAGAGGTAGGTGCTATTCTACTTTGCCGGAGACCTATCGGCTAATATCCTCTTATATTATAGCAGAACTTGTTATATTCACTCTGACCTTTGTTGTTATCCCTTCCATTTTTTTTAAAAAAACGATGCCCCACAGTAGTATTTCTCCTGTGTCGTGGGTGCGTTTTACAGACTTAAATATTTGTAGGCCATACAAATATTTGTCCCATGCGGGAATCGAACCCGCGACCCGCGGCGCAGAAGCCATGGGCTTGGCCACTGCGGTAATCTTCCCTAATCGGTTTTATTTATTTAGCTGAATTTAAGGTATAGACTTACCACTTAGTGCCGGCGTGTGGAAAGTAACCTGAGCTGTCCCCTTTGGTGGGACACGTTTTAAGTGCGTGTAATTCTCCATATTCCGTGGTACCGAGAGTTATAAACCAGCCTTCGTTTTTGCCGCGCGGGAAACGAGGACAGAGAACGTTGTTAGGGTTACCGCCACGACGTTGCATGTCTATTAATAGCGTGTATTCCTGGAACATAAGTTTTTTCAATAATTTTAAGAAGACTATCGCGTGGCATATTGTTTAGAGAATCCGACTACTGCACCGCAGGTCCTGGGTTAGAATCCCAGCAAAAATTTGTGCAAGTACAAAAACTATGTGCGTTTTGTGCTGTTTAGATATGTTTGAATCCATTACTATCTCGTTCAGTGGTAGCTGAGTAAGTCAATTACGGCAAATATTCGTCAGAGGGCAGAATAAACAACTCTAAAGTGGGTGGTAGCTTTTGGTACTTAAATAATACGAATATGTAACGCTCTTGAGAAAGGCTTCCAACCCATAAATGTTGATATATTGTAATAAATAGAGCCCATTGAGCAGACAGCTGTAACATAGCAAATCATTCAACTGATTGCAAGTGCAAAATCTGCCCATAAGAATTGCTGTGCCACTCCGAACATTTCTGTGTTTTTATGTTCTATATGTCCAGTAATTACACTAGCTATCAGTGCCTTTTAGAACGAAACAAATAATGTTTTCACACTACTTGCCGGTAGAATAATTGGCACCGCGGTGGTACCTTATCTCTGGTATCTCATTAACAATAAGTTAACTATTAATCTTTCATCTCGAAGTTATACCTGTTCAGCGTGTAATGGCATCCAAGAGTTTTTAACAGGTGGCTGTTGTATTCGTTTGTCTTGTTCACAATCGCTGTCAAACCACAATCCGCGGATTCGGAACTTTAAGTCAAGCGTTGGAAGGTCACAAATAGCCTGTGAATCAGAAGAAATCAATTTAATAAAAAAATGCATTTACACTAGAATACCTCTTAATTCGTGGGTGCGTACAAATAAATAGCAAATACATAACAACTCAAATCCAGAACAACTATTTAGGTCTTGCAAATTTTTTTTTCAATGGAATCCACTGCCCGGAGCGTAGAAGTCTACCGTTTAGCCACTACACTTACTGAGCCATTAAATAAAATTTGAGATTTGTCTTGGTGATTATGTGACTCACAGTATCTATATATATTAGCACTGGAATAAGTCCAATATTTAAATCCAATCTATTAAATCCTATCTCTAAGATATTAATTAAACAACCCGAATGGGAAACCAGTTAGTTATCAGTTAACTAGATATAGATTGACGATCGCGTGGCCTAGTGGTCAGAGTACCTGACTTCTAAGCCGCGGGTCCTGGGTTCGAATCCCAGCCGGAGCCAATATTTGTGCTAAAACATAAATTGTTTGTTTTCGGGTCTGGTCGTGTTGTAATTGTCCCCGTGTTTGTGATACTGCATCCTAGCCTACCTCCGATCTTATCGCATCAGCGTTACATTGGGCGCGGGTAGGTTGGCACGAGTGAGTGCATCTGTGTTTGCGCGTACACTTGTGGCACTATAATGTCTCCTGCGCAGTTGATGGCTCTCGACAGTAGTCGGAAGTTGTCGCCGTGGTCGAAATCGGCTAGGAGAACATCAACTAGGTACAGAAAAAAATCAGACTTAATTCATGAATTAGGTTTTATTTATACTAGTATCGTTTGTGGTGAAATTCGATCATTTATATTTCTAAAGTAACGCTGACGCGAAATACACTGTGTGGCTATTTCTTTATATAACTTTTTTTTTGTAATATATTCCCGTGAAGGCCTACCTCTAAGGGATCTTAGTTTATACTAAGTCGTTACGATAACTATTCAGGGATAATATTAGGATAATATTTTGACACTTCCGTCGTTGTTTATTTTTGAAAATATTATTTATGTACGGAAGAACATTAATTTACTTAACAAAGAAATGACTGTATCCTGTAGAATGGGTCGAGGCGACACGCTAGAGATTCCTATGTTTAGGTTGGCTCAAACTAGAAAGTCTTTTTTAGTAGATGTATAAAATTTTATAATATAATTATTAAAAATGTAACACAAAAATCGGACACAGATTTTAAAAAACTTATCAAGAAGACATTATTACAGAAAGCGTATTGTAAAATAGATCAATATATATAGGACAAAGATGTGGAAATAGCTCATACTCTGCACTTGCACCTGGCTACTAAATTTATGATGTATTTTTTTTTTGAAATTTATAAATGACATTGAAAAAAGAAAGACCTCCAGAGTTTTTTAATGGTTCTTCTCTGAAGGTCATTTTTTGAACCAGTGTAGATTTTGACTTTCACAAGAGCTTTAAACAAACCTGAATTGAATAAAGAAATTATGACTTTACTTTAATAATAAATACTAAAAAAATCCTTATTTCTTGATGTTAAAGTATTAATTAATCATAACAATATTATTTTTGGTAGTTAAGATATTTAATATTTTATTAGAAATAAGAATGAATATAAGATGGTGGAGTAATAAACCATCTCTTGCCGTAAGCCTTGTAAGACTGAGTAAATGCCAAGAAATATTATGTTTTCCGACAGTTAGTGGAATAATTATGAAGTAGAATAAATGCTAGAAAATGTGGTGTTATCCAGCAGATAGAATAATAATGACATTAAAAAGTTCAGTTTATGAATGTTACTGCGATCGCCAAATAGCAAGTATAGAAAGGCGATAACTGAAAATTCACGTATCTTGATGAGGCATTTGTACAGCAGTGAATTATTTAGAGGTGTATGATGATATTAATAAAAAAATACTTACTCTATGTATTTGCTCAATTTGATTCTCCTCGAACTCCCTCCTCATGTACTTGGCCAAAAGTTCATAATTCCTCATGCAAGAGACCTTCAAGCCGTTTAAAGTGGCACAGGGCTTGTTAGTGTCCCGAGACATGTGTGAGAACATGTAGAGATGCTGGGCGTCCACGTGTGGGAGTGTCGTCAGAGGCGAGTCAGACGGCCAACGGGCCTGAATGATGCACTGCATCAGTATTTGACAGGACAAGCATACTGAAAGCCAGCCGTTTTCTGCTGATGTGTCGATCATAGCCTGTAATATGATTGGTAATTTGTACATACATAAGATCACGACTGTATCCCATAAGGGGTAGTCAGAGACTGGGCACTCACTGCAAAAACAGATGACTGCCACAATCCACGTTTCACCAAAAGAATATAATGCACTTGGTGTGATAGGTGGTGAGCCCATCGCCACCATGCGCTGTTGGGTGCATAGTGCAATTTAATTCCTTACTCGCCTTTTACGAGATCCATTGGATGAGATGGAGTGGAAGTATTCTTTTAACGAGCCGCCACCACATGGCCCTTGGTAATTTGTAAATCAAGCAAATCGATTTTTTTGAATAACACAATTTGAAAATCCCCCGCTGAAAAGTGTTCGGCAGAGTAGAATAACACCTACCGAGGTGTCGTAAGAGGCGACTAGGGACAGTCTCTATTCCTGCAGATTAACACCATAATATGCCATGCTGTCACTATACTGCTCGTTGGAACGCAACGGAGAGGCAGATTGTTTTGACTTTTACCAAAAGGGCGGCGACGAGTTTTGCCACCCGTCAAGTCTCGCTTCCCGCGGGGGCGTAAAGTGGACTACATGTGTAGCCTCTGCCTACCCCTTACATGGGAAAAAGGCATGACTATATGTATGAGTGTAATTCGAAAATATTTTGTGTCACATCTGCTATTTATGGATATTTATGTACTATTCTCGTATGTTTGTGATATATTTTTACATATCAATATATAAATAAATGAAATCCAACCAGTCGGGAGCCCTTGGCAGGTGTGATCAAACCGCTGGTTAGGGGGAAAGAAAGAGAAATAAGCGGACGATGCAGAAATATGCCAAAAATGAAAACTTTACACTTACATTGCAATAGACCGAAGTTCTGTTTAAAACATTACATATTCCATTATTTAACAATATTTCGGAGCTATAATCATAAATTGTAAAGATTTTAGGGACACTTCATTTGTACCAACCTTTTTACAAGTGATATGTCAATAATAATTGCTGTAATCTATTTACCTGAATGATCCTAATAGTTTGATCTAGAACAGATTTCGTGTCGGTTAAATAGTCAGTATTGGGCAAGGTTAATCTAGTCAAATGCGCCTGGAGCAACAAGAACGCCTTTACATTGGACGAGTCAAGTGTGAGCGAGTCCACTGGCAGGCGACATTGTTGCGAGAGTTCCCTGGGAAAAAAAATGTATATAATAAATACTAATGCTGGAATCCGTCTAGGTAGGTATCACCGCAGTAGTTATTCGGCCGGCAAACAGTAGTGTTGCAAGCATTACTGTTTCCGTCGGATGGGCAGTGATCGTCATCATCATCATCATTTCAGACTATCAATAGTCCACTACTGAACATAGGCTTGGCAATTAGCAAATCGAGCCGTTTTTGCCAATGTCGAGTAGTAATTTTCATGTTATTTTTTATTGTTCGTTTATTTATGGAAACAGTCGCAAATTATTTTCCAGTGTCAGGTAACATATCCAGGTATAAATATAAGTATATTAGCAATCTTCAAGTAACCAGACTTCAAAGTTTTGATCGTCAGTAAAATGACAGTTGACTTTTAGTGAAGAATTCCTAGACTGGAGGAGCCAAAACGAAAAGTAGTAATTTCTGTGTATAAGTTAAATATTTATAGTTTATTATGCTGCAAGTGCTCGTGAAAGTGCACATTGATTTGAAAATTTAAATCAGTCCAGCAAATCTTCATCTCCATTATCATTCATCAGTCAAGCAAATCTTCAGTAAAAGTCAACTATCATTTTACTTTCGATCAAAATGAAGGCTTTGATATAATTAAATTATTATTGAAAAAAATAGCTCGAATTGGTATGTAATTGCCGGGATAACACAATAATATGTAATGCTGTCCACTATACTGCTCGTGGGAATGCAATGGGGAATAAGAAATTTTTCGACTTTTACCAAAATGACGGCGACGTGGTTCGCCACCCGTCTCGTTTGCCACGGGGGCAACAGTGGGCTACATGTGTGGCCTCTGCCTACCCCTTATATCTGAAAAAGGCGTGACTGTATGTATGTAAGTACTGATAATAAAAACTCTTTACCCGTTGAGCACATCCTCGTTGTGCCTCACAGGCAACGTGGCATATTCCTCGGAGTGGGCGAGCACACGTAGCAGATCATCAAGGTTCATATTCCCTTGTAAATGTGCACTGAAGTGCGCCATTGTTTTGTACGACAGGTAATAGTATGAAGCGATGCGACCCATCCATGTGCTGTGTATCGTGCGTTGGTCCTAAAAAAAATATTACTGGTGGTAGGATTCCTGCATCACTGAATAACTGGTCAAATAATGGCAGAATAACTATGCAGGCATCCGTCTAGGTAGGTACCTACCCAGGGCCAGTTATTCTGCCGTAAAGCAGTAGTGTGCAAACATTACTGTGTTTCGTTCTGAAAGGCACTGAGAGCTAGTGCAATCACTGGGCATATGAGACTTAAGAACTGCTGTTTCAAGGTGACTGGCGCAGTGTGATGCCACTCAGAAGTGTTCTGTATGATACAGCATTTGTTATGGGCAGACGTTGCACTTACCACCAAATGGAAACATTTAAAAAAAGAGGCCTGTTCAAAACAGGTCTCTTTTTTGCAGTGGGGCTTTTCTAGGTGTGTACGATCACAAATTTTGGAAATGCACATAGAGAACCACGGTGCACATACTGGCTGTTTACTTTAACATTGCGAGTTAAGGCGCACAGGACTATGACGACATTGTAACGAATTGCAGTGACTTTCTTATATTACGAGTATTTGTTTATAGAGCGGCTAAAAGAGTCTTAGGTTCAAAATATCGATAAACTCATTCAAATGACCCCTGAATTTATGGCATACGGGAAAATATTTACCAACCTCTTCGATTTCCGCGCAATTAGCGTTCAGTAATGCGTCGAGGCGGGTTTGAACCAAGTTGGATAGGTAGTAGTTAACGTCTTGCGCCTCTAAACTGTCTAGGTTGTAGTAAGAAGGATTCTTCAGCAGCCGACGGAAGAAATAAGTCCAAGTAAGATAGTCCAGGATGTCTTGCTTCGTTTGAACGGTCCCTGCGGACATGGAGTTTTAGATATAAAAGGATATTTAATAGCATATTGCATTCTTTTGTATATAGGAAACAAACTTTTTGAAGTGAAAACTTCTTTAGAATCGTTGTGATTTGAAACTCGTCGTCGTCGTCGTTTCAGCATATCACAAGTCAAGTAGATAGCCAGTTTGTAGCTCTCATATTTGAGAGATTTTGCCATAGTTGCCACGCTTGGCAACTGCAATTTATTTATTCAGATGTTCCAGGAAGATGCTGCTGCCCATCTCCTGGTTTTAATTTCCCTCTGTCGACTTTGAGGACACCCACGGGATGGCATGGGGTGGTAGATTCTCTTAGGCCGCTACCACACGGCGATTTGACTCGATGAAGCGAAAAAGCAATGCCAAAAAGAGACTAACTTAATAACATAATTTTAATAGACGTATAATTTATAATTATATGTATCATATAAATTATCCTGCGAGAGAATGAGATAGAATACAGCAAGCTGAATACACCAACCAAATCTTCGATTTCTTCGTAGATTTTGCTCTCATTAACTCGACAACAAGATCAAAAACAGTAATTGACGCTGTATACATTAGCTCGACAACAAGATCGAAAACATTATTGACACTGTATACATTAGCTCGACAACAAGATCGAAAACAGCGATTGACACTGTATACATTAGCTCGACAACAAGATCGGAAACAGCGATTGACACTGTATACATTAGCTCGACAACAAGATCGGAAACAGCGATTGACACTGTATACATTAGCTCGACAACAAGATCGGAAATAGCGATTGACACTGTATACATTAGCTCGACAATAAGATCGAAAACAGCGATTGACAATGTATACATTAGCTCGACAACAAGATCGAAAACAGCGATTGACACTGTATACATTAGCTCGACAACAAGATCGAAAACAGCGATTGACACTGTATACATTAGCTCGACAACAAGATCGAAAACAGCGATTGACACTGAATTACATTAGCTCGACAATAAGATCGAAAACAGCGATTGACACTGTATACATTAGCTCGACAACAAGATCGAAAACAGCGATTGACACTGTATACATTAGCTCGACAACAAGATCGGAAACAGCGATTGACACTGTATACATTAGCTCGACAACAAGATCGGAAACAGCGATTGACACTGTATACATTAGCTCGACAACAAGATCGGAAATAGCGATTGACACTGTATATATTAGCTCGACAACAAGATCGAAAACAGCGATTGACACTGTATACATTAGCTCGACAACAAGATCGAAAACAGCGATTGACACTGTAAACATTAGCTCGACAACAAGATCGAAAACAGCGATTGACACTGAATTACATTAGCTCGACAATAAGATCGAAAACAGCGATTGACACTGTATACATTAGCTCGACAACAAGATCGAAAACAGCGATTGACACTGTATACATTAGCTCGACAACAAGATCGGAAACAGCGATTGACACTGTATACATTAGCTCGACAACAAGATCGAAAACAGCGATTGACACTGTATACATTAGCTCGACAATTAGATCGGAAACAGCGATTGACACTGTATACATTAGCTCGACAACAAGATCGAAAACAGCGATTGACACTGTATACATTAGCTCGACAACAAGATCGAAAACAGCGATTGACACTGAATTACGTTAGCTCGACAACAAGATCGAAAACAGCGATTGACACTGTATACATTAGCTCGACAACAAGATCGAAAACAGCGATTGACACTGTATACATTAGCTCGACAACAAGATCGGAAACAGCGATTGACACTGTATACATTAGCTCGACAACAAGATCGGAAACAGCGATTGACACTGTATACATTAGCTCGACAACAAGATCGGAAATAGCGATTGACACTGTATACATTAGCTCGACAATAAGATCGAAAACAGCGATTGACAATGTATACATTAGCTCGACAACAAGATCGAAAACAGCGATTGACACTGTATACATTAGCTCGACAACAAGATCGAAAACAGCGATTGACACTGTATACATTAGCTCGACAATTAGATCGGAAACAGCGATTGACACTGTATACATTAGCTCGACAACAAGATCGAAAACAGCGATTGACACTGTATACATTAGCTCGACAATTAGATCGGAAACAGCGATTGACACTGTATACATTATCTCGACAACAAGATCGAAAACAGCGATTGACACTGTATACATTAGCTCGACAACAAGATCGAAAACAGCGATTGATACTGAATTACGTTAGCTCGACAACAAGATCGAAAACAGCGATTGACACTGTATACATTAGCTCGACAACAGTATCGGAAACAGCGATTGACATTGTATACATTAGCTCGACAACAAGATCGAAAACAGTAATTGCCTCTGTATACATTACCTCGACAACAAGATCGAAAACAGTAATTGACATTGTACACATTAGCTCTACGAATAGACGTAGAATAAAATGAAAAATAATTTTTAAGCTTGGTAACATATATTGTTACAAAGTTTAAAAACAAATAGTCCCTACAATTATCGTACTTCTGACACTCTGCATTCGTCTCATTCTGTCGAAGTTTCACTTTTACCGCGTGGGAACTGCATACGTGTTTTTCTTTATTATAAGAAAATAAAGTAATTTAATTTCAATGTAGGCCCATGCCTGGTGAGGTGGCAAATATATTGTTAAACTGTGGACAATAAAAGCTACAATCCATGACTTGGCTTATTTTTCTCCATCGTCAACTCTTACGATACGAAAATTGGGATTCCTTTCATGTTGCGTGACTTTCTTGAAAATGTCTAGGCAAAACCCCAGTGGCGGTAGGATTCCTATGCAGGAATCCGTCTAAGTAGGTACCATCGCAGGGCCATTATTATGCCGTGAAGCAGTAGTGTGCAAACACTGTGTTTCGGTTGAACTTTGAAGGGCACTGACAGCTAGCGTAACCACTGGGCATATGAGACTTAAGAACTTACGTATCATGGTGACAGGCGCAGTGTGGTGGTACACAGAAATATTCTAGAGTAAAACAGCATTTGTTATGGGCAGACGCTGCCATCAGGTGAACGTTTTGCTCGAATGTCACTTTATCAAAAAACAAAAAAAAAAACTGGGAAATTACCCAATATAATGAAATCTATAAATTGTAGTAATTATATCTTTATTTGAAATAAAATAATTATTGTCCCATTCCGAATCGTTTAATTATCTTAATACTGTAATAATAACATAGAGCCGTGGTAGCTCAGGGGCCGGGCGTTCGCCACAAATTTCATAGTAATCGAGTGACCTGAGTTCAATTTTAATTGCTGATTTACCACGTGCTTAGCGGTGAACGAAAACATTTTGAGGAAACTCTTTATGTCTGCAGAATAAATATATTTCAAGAACATGTGAAGTTCGCCAACCCGCACAGGAGTATCGTGGCGATCTCTTCCCGGCTCCAAAACCCGTCTCAGAAATGAGAGGAGGAATGAAATCTCACATGTAAGCTCAGCAGTGGGGCATTTACAGGCAGTTAGTTTACTTTTAGTTTTGTTTTAAATGTATGTAAATATATGTAAATATACATACCAGCAACAATTTCAGCATTCAGGTGATCAGCCAACACTTCGAGCAAGCTTGATTCCACCGGGAACGGTTCATACAAAAATTTCTTGTAGAAATTTTTCTTTTGGTCATGAACCAATACTACAGCAACTCCTTCATTGTCAAACTGAAAAAAAAAACAAATGTTACCTTGTGTGCTTTTAAAATTAACGTGACTGAATACAATCAATACTAATATGAGAATTGAGCTCTCTCTGTCCCTCTGTCTGTTTGTTACCTTTTCACGGTTCAACCGCTGAACCGATCTTGACGACATTAAGCACAGATATAGCTTGCATTCTGGATACGGACGCAGGATACTTTTTATCTCGGAAAATCAAAAAGTTCCCACCGGATATTAAGAAACCTATACTCGCGCGGACGAAGTCGCGGGCATCAGCTAGTATATAAATAAAACTTGCCTGCGGCCTGCCAGCTCTGCCCATCATCTGCAGCACATCGGTGATGGGCATATCCACGTATCTTTTCTGTTTTCCATCGAAGTACTCCGTGCCCTTGATCACCACTAAATGCGCTGGGAAGTTCACGCCCCACGCTAATGTAGCCGTACATATCAGCACCTTCAGAGAAATATTTAAAAGCTGAATTAGAAAATCTTATGCTGTTAGTTTTAATGGTATAGAAAGTTAATTTTATTGGTAAAAATAACGTCAACGGGACACTCCATAGCTGTATAGTTGTGTAACATAAAATATCATATTTCATGAGAAAAGACAAGACGAGCAAAACCTTCACCGGACAGCAAAACATTCGCCCCTAACAAATGCTGTGTCACCCAGAACATTTCTGTGTGACACCACACTGCGGCCGCCAGCCTGCGATTCTACTGCTTTAGTCTTAAATGCCACGTAATTACATTAGCTCCCAGGTCCCTTCAGACTGAAAGGTACACTACTGCTTTACGGCTGACTAACTGGCTCTGCGGTGGTACCTACCTAGACGGATTCCTGCATAGGAATCCTACCATCTGATGGTAAGTGCCTATCTAAGTCGTCGTCGTCGTCGTCGTCGTTTCAGCCTATCACAAGTCCACTGCCGAACATAGGCCTCCCCCATAGATAGCCACAAAAGTTTGTAGCTCTCATATTGGAGGGATTTTGCCATAGTTGCCACGCTTGGCAGGCGGGTTGGCAACCGCAGTTTATTTATTCAGATGTTCCAGGAAGATGCTGCTGCCCATCTCCTGGTTTTAATTTCCCTCTGTCGACCTTTACGACACCCACGGGATTGGATGGGGTGGTAAATTCTCTACGGCCGCTACGGAATCCGTTTTTTTTATTGCATAAAGTGATGAAACGAGCAAAACGTTCTCCTGATGGTAAGTGCAACGTCTGCCCATAACAAATGCTGTGCCACCCAGAAAATTTCTGTGTAACACTACACTGTGCCCATCACTCTGAGACATAGGTTCTTAAGTCTCATATGCCCAGTGATTACGCTAGCTCACAGTGCCCTTCAAACCGAAACAATAATGTAATATGAGTAATGTTTGCACACTACTGCTTCACGGTAGAATAACTGGCCCTGGGGTGGTACCTACCTAGACGGACTCCTGCATAGGAATCCTACCACCACTAAGTAGTACCCAAGTTGCGTTTGGTGTCACCTAGAACTTTCATATCGAAAGTTGTGTGTAGCACCTCACTGCTCTCGTCACCATGAGACGAAAAAAACAAACCTGAATCTTCTGGTTAACAAATAATTCTTCCACAGTAGTCCGATCTTTCTCGTGCAAGCCGGCGTGGTGGATACCTATTCCGAACGCTAAGGTAAGTTTGAGGTTCGATTCTCGGATATTTGACAGGATCTGTTCCATTTCCGATTCTTGCATGTGCAGCCACTGTTTGGGATTGTCCTCTGCAGCCAGATATGCTATGAGATCGAGTGCTGTTAATCTGGAAGTGAGAATATTTATTTTATCAACATGACCATTGACATCAACAACATTATCAGCCAATAAAGAATTCATTGCTTATGCATCTAACATCGTATCGTGAGAAATTGCCGTAAATACGACAAGTACTGCATGAGGTTTTTTTTTTTTTTTTATAAGAGAAAATAAGTTTTTTGTGGTTTATTTTTTTAATAATCATCATCATCATTTAGCCTTTTAGTCCACTGCTGAACGAGGCCTCCCCATTGATTGCCACAAAAGTTTTTAGCTCTCATTTTGGGTGGATTTTGTCATAGTTACCACGCTTGGCAGGCGGATTGGCAACCGCAATTTATTTAGATGTTCCATGAAAATGTTGCTGCCCATCTTCGGGTTTTAATTTTTCCTGTGCAGACTTTTACGACACCTACGGGATGAGATGAGGTGGTAGATTCCCTTAAGCCGTGTGGACTTAATCCGGGTCCGGGGGTATTGCATTTCCATATGTATACATAAATAAATGTGGTTTTTTACGACAAAATGGCGGGCCCAGACTTATGACGTCATGTTTCGCAGTAGGCACCCTAAGCCGTAAGGTGGATTGGTGGACTCTATAGTCAAGTTCGACCAAGAAGTCCGCATCGTGATATTGGATACTTACGTGTATATATATGTGATACTGGAAATGTAAGTTCTTACCTAGTCTGCCGCCTACTGGAGACAAATACAAGTGAAGGCGAGCAGGGCGAATGCGTACGTATGGCTTGGAACGTCGGCTTATTCATGCTCATCATGCGAGGGCAGTAGTGTCGGCCCGGGTGACCAGATATGTGCACCTAAAAACATTCTTATTTTTTTCATACAGTCTACAGTTACATCTAGTCCACTAACGAATCCCATTTCGCCCCCGTGAGTAACGAGACGTGACGAGGTGTGGTTTGCCACACCGCCATTCTGGTAGGAGTTAAAAAAAACTTACTCCCCATTGCGTTCCCACTAGCAGTATAGTGACAGCATTATGGTGTTATTCTGTACGAATAAAGACTGTCCTATCTTATTCGCCACTTAAGACACCTTGGTAGGAAAGAGGTAGGTGCTATTCTACTCTGCGGGACACCTATCGGTTTATGTATTTTACAATAAGCTACACTTTCAATTGCTGTAGGGTCAAGCTTTTAAATATTCCTTAAGCAAACAAAGGGAGTAGGGGTTGATTATTATACTTTTATTAATATTAGGCATATTAATATTATCTGCGAAAATATTAGTATGCCCTTTAATATTAATCTACATAGTTAATTAACGTCAAGTCCCAAGACTGGCTAATAGATGGCGTTGATGCTATCTGTCTTAATCTGTTTCATATTATACCAATTTTTTAATACAAACACTTCCGAACCTTAAACAGTCGCCTTACTTAGGATAATAACTAGAATTTGACGCGAATCAAATAACAAGCTAAATGTTATTAAAAAAAATACATGGCAGAGACTCACGTAGTCCACTCGCCTTCGCCTTCCAGGGAAACGAGACATGACGGGTGGCGAACCACATCGCCGCCATTACGACAGGTACGAATCGAAAAATTCTTACTCCTCCTTGCGTTTCCACGAGGAGTATAGTGACAGCATTGCATATTATGGTGTTATTTTGCATAAATAAAGCCTGTCCGTACAATACCTTAGTCAACTCTTACACCTCGGTAGGAAAGAGTTAGGTGCTATACTTCTGCCCATCTATCGGCTAAAAAAATAATGGGCGCGTTATGTAAAAAATATATATACCTCTAAAGGAACAGGACGGACGGAAGGCCGGAAATTGTACAGTCCCATTTCGCCTATATTCAACCAGTTTGCGAGATCCTTGGCGTTTGCAAGAGCCGTCGACAAACCGATTATTCGGAGCCTTCTCGATGTGTGTGATTCTATAAAGTTAGTTCTGAAAACAAAATGTCAAAACATTAAAACAAATAAATCAAATATATGTCTCGATGATTGATTTTTCAAGATTTACTTACGCTCCCGGTTTACATTGTATTCTTAGTAAATGAAATCTGATGTTAACATTTCTTACTCGTAACTACTGAAACTATTAACATGGAATTTGCGTTGTAGATTAAATTTACACTAACTTTGACTTATCACAATATTTAAAAGGACTTAAAAGTATATATAGGCAGATAGCTTAGGGCCTAAATTAACGAGAGTGACAAGGACAAACAGCGCGTGATAATGAATATGATGTCGCTGCGTTCGGGACCCTTTCTTAAGTTGTCTTCTGGGAATATGACATCTGTATGTATTATAATATCATTGTTCGTCACAGCCCTAATTCAGCTATGTTTACATTATAAGAGACATATTGATAAAATAATTACCTTGATACAATAACTTCAAGCACTGGCCCTCTGTCCTCTCCCAACAAATGTATTTCGTCAATAACAATTAATGCGACGTCGCGCACGTAGTTCCTGGTCTGCCAGGAACGACTGATGCCGTCCCATTTCTCAGGAGTAGTTACTATCACTTGAGAGTTCTTGATTGATCGGATGTCGGGTGATACGTCACCTAAGGCATATGTTTAATTATCTTTTATATATATTTAAAAGCAAAAAGAAAAGTAACAACTTATAAATGTCCCGCTGCTGAGCAAAGGCCTCCTCTCATTTCTGAGAGGGTTTTAAAGCCGTGAAGAGTCCGCCACGCTGCTCGAATGCTGGTTGGCGGACTTCACGTGTCGTCAAAATATTTTTATTCCTCAGACATGCAGGTTTCCCCTAGATGTTTTCCTTCACCGCTGAGCGTGGTGAAGCAGTACTTAAAATTACAGAACAATTTCAGTGGTGCCGGCACCGGGGACCGAACACAGATCACTATTATTATACTATGAAATTTAGGGCGAGCGCTCGGGGTATCACGGGGTAACACCAATTTTAGACTAATCAAATGCTATATAGGTTTTTATTTATTTAAGGTACAGACTTTTTTTTGCCTGCCTTCACCCAACTAAGAAAGATACATCTTTCATTATTATCAACTTGTTCTTTGCTCATCTCCCAAGAAGAAATTGGCGGATTGGTAATTACAACAACAGGCGCTGTTGCCCATCTTATGTATATTTTAAGTCGGACATTATTCCGTACCCTTTCGGAATTGGGGTGAATGAGATTGTCCAGGAGTTTTCCTTAGCAAGCTCTTACAATTTCCGCCTAATGAAAAGGGACAGCAGAACATTCTTCACCACTACCGCTTTTAATTGGATATCAAAGAATTATACGGGTTTGTAGCATTGGGTTGTAAAAATTTGGAATGTTGTTAGATGAATTTGTATACTGTATGTTGGAATTTGAAAACAATTTTAATTTTATAGATTCAAGTCACGCAAATAATGGAAAGAGATGGTGATATACGGTACGATACGGTATTTTAAATAATTTATAATTACTTTTCTTTTACTTACCAGTCAACTCCACTACATTCTTGCCAAGTTTCTCCTGCAGCCGAACCTTCCAATCTTTAATTCGTTCTTTAACAAGAGCTTTCAATGGCGCGATATAGACGACCTACAAAAAATGAGTTTCTTTATTTTTATTTTGGCAACACCATCCATAATTTTAACTGGACACAAACAATCGATGAAGAATCGTAATGGCTTTACGTTATTTTCCCTTACGACTATTAAAAAAATACCATTACGCAGTTGCCAGTAATAGGGTTTAGGGACACACTTCAGCGTAAAAAAGAGGAAGGAAGTGGGGGAGGAGAAGAAACAGAAAGAGGCGGAGGAGGAGGAGAAAAAGAAGAGGAGGAGGAAAAAAAGAAAGGAGGAGAAGAAGAATATTAGTGCAACCACAAAGGCACTCAATCGTCTTCGCCTACTCGTATCCGATCACTTAAGACATAAAACTGTAGGAAGGGTCAGATTAGGGTCACAGACACATGACAACAACAACACAATACCTTATAA
Organism: Luehdorfia chinensis; assembly: GCA_019845155.1. Taxonomy (NCBI): domain Eukaryota; kingdom Metazoa; phylum Arthropoda; class Insecta; order Lepidoptera; family Papilionidae; genus Luehdorfia; species Luehdorfia chinensis. The sequence continues at coordinate 3,013,067 of JAHVAK010000612.1, forward strand.
TCAACAATTGATACGTTCCACAAACATTGGCTTGGATTGGAATTTGAACCCAGACCAACGATTGCTTAAGCAGGTACGCTGTCTACTGAGGCATGCGGTAGTCCTCCAGAATTGAGCCTCAGTTTAACTAAAACACGTCTCCTTTTCATATCCCTCCCTTACCTTGCAACCGGGGTACTGGTTGAATACTCTAAACATGGCAACCTCGGCGACAATGGTCTTGCCCGAACCAGTTGGCGCTCCCAACAGCACGTTGTTGTCAGTGTGGTACAGACAATGGAAGATCTGAGTTTGAATCGGATTGAAGTGTGTGAAGTTGTACAGCATTTCGTAGGAGGTGTTGTTAAGTGCCGTCACCGGCAGTGGCTGCAGTTCTAACAAGTCTGAAACAAAGAAGATAGTAAGGATGCTGGACTGTAACTAAAAGAGGCAGTGTTAGCCCAGGGACCTGGCTCTCTACCCGAATGGGTTGTCGCCTTGTCGTGACGGGGGGTCTTAGTAACCGTGGCTTGTTCACCCACGGTGAAGCCTGAGAGGAACCCGGTCGGCCTGTGGCACCAGGCTGGCGCGAGGCGGTTGCTCCGAGTGGGCTGCGCTAGCACACTATGGATGCGAGCAGGGGACTGCTGGGGGGAGCAATATTTAAAGAAAAATATAAAAGCGCAATGATTTTTCGCGTACTATGAAAATTTAGGAGCCGGGTCCTTGTGCCTCTATTTATGCCTACACTGTTTTTTAAGTTCGACGCTTAAATCACATTAATTATTTGAAAAGTAAATAAAAAAAAGAAATATAATATGTATAACAACAACGTACCGGTGTGAGGTGGATGCGTTTCAGGTAATATTAAATGTTGAAATGTTAAAGGCAGCACACTTTCTGAGCCTAACCATCTGTAACCATACGTGTATTTTTATTAAAACATTGTTCTTACTTCAGCCGACATCAACTGGATCATAGAAAAATTAATTATTATAAATTCGTACCGCAAATCGTTATACCTAATATCATCGATGTATCTTTAATATTAACAAACATCACTTGCTTGCTGGATAGTTTTTTTTTTATGCCATGCAAAATCTTTCATCTGCAGCGTATTAATAATGAGAAATGAGGTATTGCCGTAATCCACTCTTGGCAGGTGGATTGGCGATTGTACTATCAGACACCTCGCTCCTTAGACGCTGTTGCCCGTCTGTGTATCATGGCATTGTTCTAGATGGTCGTTCCACGATCCGTCACACGGCGACAAATATTGTTGGTCAATACGTCTGGTAGATCAAACAGCACTTACAGAAATGAAGGACCATTTTTAAAGATCGCGTGGCCTAGTGGTGAGAGTACTTGACTTCTATGCTGTGTGGGTCTTGGGTTCGAATACCAGCGAGAGCCAACCTTTGTATAAAACTAAATTTGTTGGTTTGATTCTGGTTGTGTTGTGCATGTGAAGTTTGTCTATAATACACACTGACGATACGACGAGAAATACTAGCGTGGAGCATTGTTTATAAAAAAATATGATAACGTATGCGCCGTATTACTGGATGTATGGATAAAAATAATAAATATGTACCTTTCAGACGTCGCTCTGATGTAGTACTGGGGCGGCAGAGGTTCCGTAATAGGTATAGTAATGATCAACTCCTGTGGTTCGTTTGTTATTACCTAAAAAAATCAAGAAATCACGTTAAATAATTTGCATTGTAAAATTGAATTATCATAGGCGAGCAACAAAAATAAGATGTGGCATCTGGCAGATTTGAAACTTCGATATTGATGTTTAATGAGAAAGAAAAACAATGAACGAAACGGTTTTTATTTTTTACTGCCTTATTCTTATATAATGGAGCAAAAAAATAAAAACAGTTTCGTTAATAAAAGTGTGTAACACATGACAGTGCGTAACGCTTCTCAGTACATTACAACTCATAGCGCGAAACACCACATAGTGCGTAACTCTTCATAGTGCATAATACATCATAGTGCGTAACACATCATAATTGGTAACGCACCATAGTATAGCGAGAAAAACCTCGTAGTTCATAAAATATCAAAGTGCGTCATAGTCCGTAACACTTAGTGCTATAATAGTACCAACGTGCGTGACACATTATAGAATGAGTCTCATCATGGTGCATAACTAGAGAGTGCATGACGGCATGCAGTTTCCGTAACAGCGCACAGCCTAAGACGTGGTAATTAATGTTTAATATCAAAATTATGTGCGCACAAGAGTGAGCTCCACTTGAGTGAACTAACTACGCTTTCTCGAATGAGCGCGCGCCTACTCAATTGGAGCTAAATTCACAGAAAATTTTAGTAAACACTGTAAAATTATTATTTAAAGGGCATCAAGCCTTCCACTTTCTTCTTGGTCACTGACTATCTTATTTATGAAATTTCAAAGAAATTTGGGGGAATGAATATGAAAGATTAATATATGAATTCTATGGGGGAGGCCTATGTTCAACAGTTGGCTAGGACAGGCTGAAATCATGATGATGATGACATCCCATACCTGCTTTTTAGTGATGAGGAAATACTCGTGATAATACATGATATCAGTATCGGGATCTTCAACCCAAATCCAAAATGCTTCGGGAGCTTTGCCGTGGTATTTATCGTTCCACCTGCAAAACAATACTCCATTATTTAAATCTAAAGACAATAATGCTTTAGAAAACCAGCCTTACCACACGAAAACGTATTTGTATATGAACTTAATGATAATGTACTTCATATTTTACGTATGACAACTTGGATTGGTGTTGGTGGTGTTCTCGTTCTTTTTTATATTTATTATATTTCTAGTATGTTACTTCATCGTCCCACAATTGGGCATAATTTTTGATAGGGGTGTCTAGAGGGAGTATCTTCGCTACGCCCATTCCAGTGCTGTTATTTGCAAACTTCATGTTATGACTGTAATGTTATGATTTTTTTTTAATTTTCGACATTAGCCCTGATCAGAGGTTAAAACGGTGGTTTCTTTCTTCACGGAGCACGTGGTGAATCAACATATAAAAAGTAAAGTAAAGTAGCAGCCTATAAATGTCCCATTGCTGAGCACAGGCCTCCTCTCATTTCTGAGAGGGTTTTTTTTGGAGCTCGGAATAGTCCGCCAGCACTTCACATATCCTCGAAATATTTCTATTCCTCGGAGATGCAGGTTTCCTCACGATGTTTTCCTTCACCGCTAAGCACGTGGTAAATCCGCACTTAAAATTGTAGAACAAATTTAAAGGTGCTGGCACCGGGGATCGAACCCAGGTTAATCGCGTACTATGAAATTAAAGGCGAGCACCAGGCCCCTGAGCTACCACGGCAAAATCAACATATAAAAATGCAATATTTGATTTGTCTGACAATTTTATTAATATTCAAGTGAATATTAGTTTAATCATTCCGAAGAATTAATTTTGGTATTTTTTTTTAACAAATTTATTATTACCACACATTGCAATAAAGACTAAAATTCTTCCAGGTTATCCATACTAAGATAAGTATCACAATAATTAAGTAAACAATCGTTGAACCGATCTTGACGAAATTCGTCTCAGAGATAGCTTGCGTCCTGGAGACGGATATAGGATTATTTCGGAAAATCAAAGTGTCCCGACAGTATTTAAAAAAAAAAAACTTAAAATCACGCAAACGTAGTCGCAGGTTTCGGCTAGTTGTATATAAATTCAGCAAATTTCATGTTGTATAATGTCACCCGTTCGGAAAGACACAGAGATAGTAATGTCTTTACATTGATGTATTGTTTGGATAACTCACTTGAAATTGGGCGTGATTATAAGCCGAATCCGGAGCACGGTTCTAGTGATGGGGTGTAAACTGGCTTCCATTTCCAGGAGCGGGAACTCGTCGGCGCATTTCTTCATGTGACGTGCCGTTTTTGGGTTTCGCAGAAGATCACCTAATGAATTGAGATAATTATAACGAATTGCGTATTTTTATTATTTATTAAGATCAACAGCGTTACATGAAATAAAAAGATAACAAATAAAAACAAAATTAAAGCTAATAATAACGTGTCTTCACTTTATTGTTTTAACAGATTTGTCAGCAACGTTGGAGTTATTTTTGTTGACTTTATCGATGAATAAGTGTGCGTGCGTGCGTGCGTGCGTGTGTCTGTGTGTGCGTGCGCGCGTGTATGTGTGTGCGTGTGCGCGTGTGTGTGTGTGAGCGCGCGCGCGTGTGTGTGCGCGCGTGTGTGTATGTGTTGCGTGTGTGTGTGCGCGTGCGTGCGTGTGTGTGCGTGGGTGTCTATGTGTGTAAGTTAGACTGAAAAGCGCAGTATCCGATGAAGCTGTAAAAGCCAAAAAAGGCTAACAGCAATTACATCACCGAAATTATATATAGACTGAAATTATATATAGACTGAAAATATATTATCCTACTTTGGACACTAAAATAAAAATAATACTTACCAAGCTCTTTCCAATCCATATCTCTAATCTGGTCTGGTTTCAGCATCGGATATTCAATATGCTTTAGAATCTCATTGGGGAAGCAGTTGAATTGTCGCATATCGTTATAGAAGTCCCACTGTTGAAGTTCTAGCATTTTGGCCATCTTCAGATACATTCCGGCCATGTACGCATTGTTCTTGCGCAGGGTTATTTCGAAGAGGGCTCGCACAATACGGACAGCGTTCTGTAAATATTACAGTATAATGTAACCGGCGTAAGAAAATTGTTCACTACGTTTTTATTTGTTTGTAAAAGTCAACTAGTGCCGTTTGGTGGTGGTGTTAGGAAATGGTGGCGTTTTGTCCCATGGGTGGTCCCTTTCTCGGCTAAGGGAACAGTAAAGTAACAGCCCATAACTGAATTCGAACTAACGGAAATGCCAGGAGATTTTCCTCCTCTGTTCTGTTTCTGTCATCAATCGAACCACCATTTCAATTATGCCATATCTCAATTTTCCAGTAGTAGCGTCTAATTGGAAAAGACCTATGGTCCAGCAGTGGACTTTTTAATAATAGTTCAGGTAAAGTTAGTTATGTGGTAGCGGCCTAAGAGAATCTACCACACCATGTCATCCCGTGGGTGTCGTAAAAATCGACAGAGGGAAATTAAAACCAGGAGATGGGCAGCAGCATCTTCCTGGAATCATTTAAATAAATAAACTGCGGTTGCCAACCCGCCTGCCAAGCGTGGCAACCATGGCAAAATCCCTCCAATATGAGAGCTACAAACTTTTGTGGCTTTCTATGGGGGAGGCCTATGTTCAGCAGTGGACTTGTGATAGGCTGAATCGACGAAAGTAAGTTAAGTTTAAGCCTATAATTGTCCCACTGCTGAGTACAGGCCTCCTCTCATTTCTGAGAGGGTTTTGGAGCTAGGAATAATCCGCCAAGCTGCTCCAATGCGGGTTGGCGGACTGCACCTGTCTTCGAATTTTTTTTTTATATCTCAGACATGCAGGTTTTCTCACGATGTTTTCCTTTACCGCCGAGCACGTGGTAAATCAGCACTTAAAATTGCAGTTAACAATTTTAGTGGTGCCGGCACCGGGAATCGTATAAATATTGAGGTAAATAAGAATAATAAGTATAGATTATAATACAGTACAGTATTAACAACTCTGAATAAGTAACTTGAAGATTGTTGTATTGACTAATGTGATTGCGGTGTATACAAGTCCGTATTAACTAAGTGAAGTAAGCATTGTTGATAACGTATACCAGAACGTTACTCTGCCTAAACATTAAGTGGTTCAAAGTATTCATTAGAGTTCTACTTGACCATCTGATTCTTATCTGTAAGATATTCCAGGATGTTCCAGGAAGACGTTGCTGCCCATCTCCTGGTTTTTATTTTCCCTTTGTCGATTTTTACGACTCCCACTGGATGAGATGCGGTGGTAGATTCTCTTAAGCCGCTATCAAACGGCATCTTACAACAAAAGGTTGCCAACCTCACTCACTTACATGCATGATGATTCAACTTCCGATCTGTCGGAAGCTATCGACTGCGCAGGAGACATTATAGTGCCACAAGGGTACTCGTACTAACGTCACCGCGCCCGATGTAACGCTCACGCGATACCATCGAAGGCTACGATTCAGTGTCAGAGATAGGGACAGTCACATCACAGCCTGACCCGAAAACCAACACACATATTAGCGAGTTGTCTCCGGATGAGATACAAATCCAGGATCCGCAGCGTACTGGCCAGGTACTCTGACCAAAAAATCAACTGTAGAATAGTAAGGGATGACGCATTAACCCAGTCGTAACGAATTGTTTTAGTAACCATCTGATGGTAAGTGGCATGCTGACGATAAGTTATAGCTTTTCCTCTTAATAAAAACATCATATTTTATATTCAAATAATATCTTATCACGATTAATTTAGAAAACTATGCGGATTTTATTAAATGTGTAATATTCGCGTAAATTATAATGAGTCATTATATAGCTTTACCTGACTAATGTAGTTCAAATCGGACTGTAGCGACGATCCATTGACGCGTCCCCTAGAGAGGTACGTTTGCAGCAGTATGTTGATCTTCCAATGTATATCCTCGGGCGCGTCTTCTATTCGGCAGCTCGCAATACTGATCTTTGAGGTTCCATAGTTCGGTCAGCTCCTCTTTCCTAATCTGTAATAAAGTATTGATTAAGAGCCGACGTACTTAAGTGGCCGGGCGTTTTCCTTAAATTTTTTTTCCGAGTTTCAAGCCGTTAATTCACATTTAGTACATACGTACATTCACGCCTTTTTCCCATATAAGGGGTAGGCACGTAGCCCACTTTTCGCCCTTGCGGGAATCGAGACATGATGGGTGGCAAACCAAGTAGCCGCCATTTTGGTATAAGTTAAAAAATTCTTACTCCCCATGGCGTTCCCACGAGCAGTATAGTGACAGCATTGCATATTATGGTGTTATTCTGCATGAATAAAGGCTGTCCGTACAATACCTTAGTCGCCTCTTACGACACCTCGGTAGGAGAATTAGTTCCTATAATACTCTGCCGGACAGCTATCAGCGTCTGATTTAGTATAAAATTTTAAAGCTGATATGGTGTGTATGGTAATTAAGGAAAAATCGTAATTGTCCTATATCTGAGAAATAAACAGAAAATCGAGGACGTGAACTCCATCGCAATGGAGCAGTGGGCTTAATCTCTTAGACTAAAAAATCCTCTAGGCAGTTACTTGCTATTATTGAGATATTATTCGAATAAGGTAGCGTTCCTTGTTACGTACATACCAAAATTAAAATGAGTCCAAATCTATTATACTGAAATAATATATTAAATGAAACCTCTTTCAATATTTGTTTTGATTTCAATTGGCTACTAACCTTCAACTGTTGAAAATCGGAGCATCGAGTCAGCATTTCTAAGACGTATCCCTGAGTCATTGACTTGCGCACCATTGAGTTGAACACCTCCATAGTCTCACAGGTTATGTAGTAGTGACTCGCTGTACGCCCGAGATCTGCAAGAAAATGATAATATTCATTTATCTTCTAAAAACCCTGACCCACGTACGGATTTTTCCCGTATCTGCCATCCCATCTCATCCTGTGGGTTTCGTAGGAGACCATAAAAAATACCCCATCGAAAATACACAGACCGGTGACGGGTGTGTCTGTCAAGCGAGGTGCTTACGGCATATCACATTTTTTATATTTATTTTATAATAAAAAACAAACATCATCATCATCATCATCATCATCATCATTTCAGCCTACCATAGTCCACTGTTGAACATAGGCCACCCCCAAAGATTGCCACAAAACACGGTCCTGAGTCACCTGCATCCATCGATACCTGCAAAACCGTGTAGGTTTTGAAAAACAAACATACACACATAATAATTTTGTATAGATATAGATGTACGATTAATAATGAAACTTACCGGTTATGTTAAGGTCGCCGGTACGCTCGTTGTACCGCAGCATCAAAGTGCGGTCCAGCTGCATGGCGGCCGCTGTAATTAGCTCGCGCCTCTTCGTTTCCAGCATCGGTTCCTCTTGAACGTCACTATATGTCAGGCCGTATACCTGTTAAAATGGTTAGGGATTTACTATATATTAACTGGGCTTGGGACTTTATTCGTGAGGGTTCAGAATTTATCCATCAATATACTCTTTATTGTAAACCAATACAAAAATAAATACGAAGTACTATTTTTAAGTTAATGTACAAAAGGGTCTTATCCGGCAAATACGGTATGGTACCCGGTAAGCGATCCCGGCCTCCTGAGCTACTGCTGTCTCCTCTTGCTCATTCCGAGATAGTCGTATTCCTTATCCCAAGTCCATTTCCTACCTAATACATTTCCCTTGCTCTGGCATCGGGCAACCCCAGAATAAAGCTAGCTTTTCTCAAGCATGCAGGGAGGCACTGTTTGTGTGGACAGAATCTTTCCTAGCTACTCGTGGAGACGCAATGGGGAGCAAGAATTTTAGCTCGTACCAAAATGGCAGCGGCCTGGTTCGTCACCCGTTAAGTCTCGTTAAAATACGAAATATATGAATTTAGCTAAATTTATAAACTTACATATATACAGTCGCTTTTTACCTATATTAGGGGTTGGCAGAGACCACATCCTTAGCTCACTTTTCGGCCGCGCGGGAAACGAGACGTGACGGGTGGCGAACCACGTCACCGCCATTTTGGTACGTGTCAAAAAATGTTACTCCCCATTGCGTTACCATGAGCAGTATAGTGACAGCATTGCATATTACGCTGTTATTCTGGACGAATAAAGGCTGTCCGTACAATACCTTAGTCGTCTCTTACTACCTATACCTATCGGCCTAGTCACTGCTTATGACCAGGCCGATAGCATAAACCTGAACACTACATCTTCTACCAAACTATTAATTATTATTTATTCAAAAAACCGACTGTAAACATTCTTATGAAAATTTATGTATTTCATGATTTTCTCATCAGAAATTGACCAAATTTAAACGGTATAAGGGTCCAACCCCGAGTATAGCCGATACAACTAAAAAAAGAATCATTAAAATCGGTAAACAATTGGCGAAGATATCGCGTAACATACACACAAAAAATATTCAGTCGAATTGAAAACCTCATCCTTTTTTGAAGTCGGTTAATAGATAATAAACTATCGCTTTTATGTGATACGCACTATTCTAAAAATAATCATTAATAGGTTTTCTAGTCAAAAATTTGCATAATTTTAACTTTTTCGTGCTTCGTCTTACCTGTGGATTGATCCTCATTCGAACGAATAAGTATGTATAACTCAACCACTCCACGGCTTCGTCGATGTTGGTGACCGTGCCAAGGGCAACCTGAAATAATCATCTTTAATGTAGTAAGATGTGGGCATGGAAACATTTCGTAGTCTCCGTCTAGGTAGGTACAACCCCAGGGCCAGTTTTTCTGCCGTGAATCTTGTTTCCATAGATTTCCTGCCTGCGTAATAATGAATTTTCCTAAACTTATTAACTTCAATTTTGAGCCCTATATCTCCTCTCCCCTTTAATTTTTTTTCTCTGACATGGATCCTCCGCAGCAAGTTACAATCGCACCTTGAGTCTATATAGTAGTTTGAAAATCTAGGTATAGACGAAAGTACAAGGCTCAACAAAGATGTCAGTGAGTAGTAAAATGTTACGAATATGGTAAAAAAAACCAACGTGAATTCGGTGCACGTTTCGCAATATTTTTGTTCAAAATGAATGGATGCATTTATGTGCGACGGCGGCGAATGAGTGATCACAATGATTTGTGAGTAGGAGACCTGTTCCTACTTTTTCTTTCCTAATGTACATATGCCTTTTTTTATGGAAACAAGTGACGAGACGAAGAAATCGTAAACCTAATGGTTAAACGTATCATACTTACTATAATCAATGGCGGTACTGCCATTTTGCTGGTGGTATCAAACTTACAACTTTAGACTTGGGACTAAATGTTTAATTTGACCGATTGATTCTATGATATTATAATGATGTCCCCCTGACCGATTTCCGAATGCTGCCGGAAGTTCTCAACTGCGCAGGAGATATTATAGTGCAGCAAGTGTACGCACAAACACAAAGGCACTCACTCGTTCCAACCTACCCGTGCACGATATAACTCTCATGCGATAAGATCAGAGTTAGGCTAGAATGCAGTGTCGGAGACACAATAGAATATTTTTATTAAATGTAGATCATTTACATAATACTCATTGAACTTCATTTTTCTAAGCTACACTGGTTCGCAAAGAAATGCCTCTGTCCTGTGAAGAACCAGTAAGAAACCCAGCGGGATTTTTTTTGAGTTATTTTAAAAGTAATATACAATTACAGCAGTATTATAAAGATGTAGAAATAGCTTGGCAGCGATCACCTCATACCCAGGGGTTATCATCCATGTATTCCTTAATATTATAATAACCCGTCTTAAAAAGTCTTCGTTTAACAAATAGTTTGAACTTTTTGATTGAAAGACTGTGCACTTTCTGGGATTTTGTTGTAAAAACATATACATTGCCCCAAGAAAGAGTTACTGACTCTGTGAAGTCGAGTAACTGGCATTATTAATTTGTGCCTGTTCCTGGTACCCACATTATGAACATCACTTTTTTTATTAAAGTGATTAATATACTTATGTACATACATAACGTTTTCATATACATATTGAGAGGCCCAAGGTTAAGATATTAATTTCTTTAAATTTATCTCTAAGACACTCTAGAGCCAAGATTATAAATGAATCCTATGGCCTTATTTTGCAAAACAAAAATCACTTCTATGTCAGTCGCATTTCCCCATAGCAAAATACCATAAGACATTATGCTGTGAAAATAACTAAAACAAACTAATCTAGCCTTTTCAAGATTAGTTAAGTTTCTAATTTTTTTTACAGCATAAGCTGCAGAGCTAAGTCTACTTACCTAGTTTAGATATATGGGGGCCCCATTGAAGTTTCGCGTCTAGAGGTAGTCAATGACAATTACAACACAACTAGACCCAAAAAACAACAATTTGTAGTTTTGCATAAACTGGCTAGGATTAGAACCCTGGACCCGCGGCGTGGTGGACAGGTACTAAAACCAATAATATGTATGATACCGGGTGAAACCAGGTTCCTCCTAGGTAGCAATTGCTATGCCTGCCTATAAGTTTTGTGTATCACCGCAATACGCTTGTCACCATGAGACATGGGTTCTTAAGACTCATATGCCCCGTAATTACACTAGCGTTCTCAAACCAAAACACAATGGTGTTGTTATCATTGCTTGATATCAGAGTAACTGGCACTGCGGTGCTACCTACCTTGGCGGATTCCAGGATGATGTTCTCCTAGCCGATTAGGACCACGGCGACAACTTCTGAATACTGTCGAGAGCCATCAACTGCGGAGGAGATATTATAGTGCCACAAGTGTACGCGCAAACACAGAGGCACTCACTCGTCCCAACCTACACGAGCCCGATGTAACGTTGATGCGATAAGATCGGAGGTAGGCTAGGATGCAGTGTCAGAAACACGGGGACAAATACAACACAACCAGACCCGAAACAATTTATGTTTTAGCACAAATGTTGGCTCCGGCTGGGATTCGAACCCAGGACCCGCGTCTTAGTAGTCAGGTTCTCTGACCACTAGGCCACGCAATCCTACCAACAGTTTTTAGTTTCCATACAACAAATTAACTCACCTCCGCATTCAAGTTATCAGCCAGCAGATTAATAAAGTTGCTTTCAATCGGGAACTGGTTGGTCATAGACTTTAAGTAGTGGGTCAGTTTGTCGTGGGTGGTGATAATGATGCCAGTGCCAGAAGTGTCAAACTGAGGCCGACCTGCGCGACCGAATATTTGCAGCACGTCCAAAATACTTAGATCTACGAATGTACCGTGTCTTTGGTCGTAGATTTCAGTGCCCTGGAAAAAATAATTGAAAAGTTAAAACTATGTGTTATAAGTTGGATATTCGCGGCGTTGTGTTCCTTACTAGCGGGCCTCCTGCTCGCGAGAATCTTTCTAAAAAAAGTTTTTGCCAATAAGATAGTGGACAGTGTCCGCCAGCCAATTAGAATGCTAGAAACTAGAAATTAAAGTCGAGTTCACAGTGACCGTAGAACTCAGGCCTGTAAATTTTGAAAAGTGGATTAATAATCCATAGCGGAGGGAGACGCATAATTTACAATGTTTTTAAGTACTTTAAACTATAAAAACAGCAAGTGCATGCGGTGAAGGAACAAAAATAAACTGACACATTAAAAGCACCCGTGAAAAAAAGAGCTCGACTATCCACGGTCGATAAATTACATGAACTATAAGTGATTCAAGTAATTTTAAGACAATTTGTTTCCATTAAACTTTTTTATATAATTTTTACTCAACTGTGAATACACCCTTACCCTGTAGTTGCACTGATGGCTCACTATTTTTTTAGCTCGAACGGACTATAGTGTCTAGGTAGGTACCACCCCATGGTCAGTTATTCAGCCGTGAAGCAGTAGTGTGCAAACATTACTGTGTTTTGTTCTGAAAGGCACTGTTAGCTAGTGACACTACGAGACTTAAGAACTGATGACATAACAAATGATGAATGATGACACAGAAATGTTCTGGGTGTCACATCATTTGTTATGAGCGGACGTTGCACTTACCATCAGATTTATCCAATAAATGAAAGTTGCGTGTGAATGCGTAAGTGTACGTATGTGTTTGTATGTTACATGTGTGTGTGTGTGTATGTAGGAAACTAGCGTACAAGTAGCAATTATTCAATTAGTCAATGTCTATTCTTAATATACAATCATGACTATTTTGAAAAGCGATGAAATTATTTTTAAAAGTTTAATGTTATTTAAACAAGTATGTCGGATTTTTTGTAAAATCGAGTTATAACTTTTTGTTAGGTACGTTGATGAAAATTACCCTTATAACAACGGCGTGCGCTGGTAAGTTGACACCCCACGCCAGGGTGGAAGTACAGACTAAAACTTTTATGTAGCCCTCGGAGAAATACTTCTCAACCATGTTTCTGAAATAATTGAAAATTATGTCTTTAATAGCTTTTATTGATATGTCAAAATTACCGGAATGGCATACATACATACAGTCACGCCTCTTTCCCATAGGGGTAGGCAGAGACCACATCTTTCCACTTGCTACGATCCTGACACACATCTTTAGCTTCTTCCACTTTCATTAGCGTCCTCACACACGCTCGTCGGTTCCGGGTACTTTTAACGTGACCTTTCCTCAAAAGTTCACCGATCTGATTGTGACACGTACGCCTAGGTCGACCCTTACCGGCTTTTCCATTCACACTTGCCTCATAAATTTGTTTCGTCAATCTCCTTTCATTCATCCTTTCTACGTGTCCATCTAAGCATGCCTTTCTCTATCTTTTTCACTACATCTTCAACCACACCGCAACGTTCCCTTATCACGCTGTTTCTCACTTTGTCAATCAGAGTTACTCCAGCTATACTTCTCAAACTTCTCATTTCCACAGCGTTAATCCTACTTTCATGCTTCTTCTGCCAGACCCAGCATTCACTACCATACATAAGTGTGGGGACCAGAACTCCCCTATGTACAGCCAGACGTGCCTTTTTAGATACGTTCTGGCTACACATAAAGTTATGCAGAGCCCCATTCACTTGATTTCCTGCTAATACTCTTCTCTCAATATCACAGTCATACTTTCCGTCTCTCGTAAATTTAGAACCCAAGTACACAAACTCTTTCACTTGTTCCACTCTTTCTCCTTCAATCAGAACTTTGCAATCCGACATACTTTCTTCTCTTTCAAAAACCATTACTTTCGTCTTATCTACATTAATTTTCATTCCTTTGCTCTGTAGAGCGCCATGCATAATATTAACCATCGCCTGCAACTCCTCCTCCGATGATGCTAATATAACCTGATCATCGGCGTATAGGAGGCATTTGACAGTCAAATCATTCATTTTTAATCCAAACACACTCTCTTTCAAATCTTTTAAGCAATTGTCTATGAATAGTTTAAACAGCCACGGCGAAGCCACACATCCCTGTCTAACACCTTTTTCAATGTTAAACCAGTCTGTGTAAGCCCCGTTTACCCTGACACAAGCACTGGAATCCTTATAGAGTGATTTCAGTGCTCGTATCAAGCTGCCGTTCACCCCATACATATGCAATGTCGACCACAATTCAGTCCTCACTACCCTATCATAGGCCTTTTCCAAGTCCACGAATGCGCAATGGACCTTTTGACTTTGAGTCAAGAATTTTTCGGCTATGCTTCGTAAGGAAAAAACCTGATCCATGCATCCCATTCCTCTCCTGGATCCCGCTTGTACATCCCATATCTTATCTTCAGTTTCATTCATCACTCTCTTAATCAAAACCTTTGCATACAGTTTGCCGACGATACTGAGCAAGCTAATGCCTCGGTAGTTTTTGCAGTCTTGCTGCGACCCTTTTCCTTTGTAAAGCGGTACTATAACGGCCTTACACCTGTCTACTGGTACGTTGCCGCTCCTCCAGCAAAGGTTAAAAAGGCGGTACAGCTGACTAGCTACCACGCCCTGTCCAGCTTTCAGCATCTCAATCGTAATTCTATCATACCCTGCAGCTTTTCCCAATTTCATACTATTCATCGCTTCCACAATCTCTTCCATACTAATATCTCTTTCATCGCAACCTTCATTCATGTCCCCAGATGGGGACTGTGCTCGTATATATTCTTTCTCAAATAAGCTTTCGAAATATTCCTTCCATGTCTTTAGAATGCTTTCCTCACCTCTTACAATACTTCCATCCTGGTTTCTGATTTTGTCCAGTTGCGAGGTCGTATTTTGACCTCTGGCTGTTCTTATGGACTTCCAGAAAAACTTAATGTTGTTCTGAAAGTCGTCAGATAACCTCGTATCAAATTCATCTCTATCATTCTCTTTCTTTCTTCTCACAACCTCTTTTGCCACACCTTTTAACCTGTTATACTCACTCCTTGCCACGCTTACGTCCTCATTCGTTGCTTTTTGCATTCTTTGATTGGCTCTTGTAGCCAACCAGTCCAGCCAAGCTTTCTTCTTCTCGGACACTGCCTTTTGAAACTCTACACACACAGTCTTTAACTTACACCCTTTTCTTCTTTTACTTACACCACACACTTCAATAGCAACTTCCACAATTCCTTGCTTAAACGGCTTCCATACTTTTTCAACCTCACATTCCTCATTTAAAGTATCAAACTGCTTAGTCAGCTTACTAACAAATTCTTCTCTACCTCTTTCTCTTGCAAATTCTCAACTTTTATGCGCTCTAGTACACTAATAGGTTCATGCACACGATGCCGCCATCGCCTAAAGAGCCCTCTTAGTCGGCTTAACACCAGAAAGTGGTCTGTGTTGATGCCGACACCGCGGCATGCCCGAGTGTCTAGCACTTTCTTTCTCAGTCTTTCATCCACAATCACAAAATCAATCATACTTCTCAGGTTCCCTTCTTCTAGTATACAAGTAGATCTTTTTATGGTCAAACATTGTATTTGTTACCACAAGATTCCACTCCAAACACACTTCAAGCAGACTTTCCCCATTTTCATTCACTCTATCATCGCCGAACCTTCCTACCACACTCTCATATCCATCACGCTTCACTCCCACCCACCCATTAAAATCGCCTAGTATTATGATCCTTTCATTTTTGTTGCATTTGTTCAAAAGATCTTTCACACTATCCCAAAACTCCTGTCTCTCCATTTGGGCTTTTGAAGAGCGGTTCCAACTCGCATCTTGTGGAGCATAAACTGCCAATATAAAGATGCGAGTAAGGCCAACCTTCAACCTCACCCAGAGAAGTCTTGGGCTAACACATTTATAGTCAGTCACACATTCATTCATTCTAGCAGAAAGCAGTACACCAACTCCCTGACAGCCTCTACTGGTTTTCCGGAACTCCCGACCAATAGGCTGTGTAGGGTCCATGCGTGGTGGTGTCGCATCCTTTCCGCTTGGTCTCATTCACACAAAGAACATCAATTCGTCTTTCGCTCATCATCTCGTATACTTCTTCAATTTTATCATTCATACCTCCTCGAACATTCAGCGTAGCAAAGTGGCTATCCGCAGCCCACTTTTCGCCCCCACGGGAAACGAGACGTGACGGGTGGCGAACCACATCGCCGCCATTCTGGTTCGAGTCAAAATTCCTACTACCCATTGCGTTCCCACGAGCAGCTAAGGAAAATGCTGTCCACCCAAACAGAGCCCCGCATGCTTGAGTAAGGCTAGCCTTATTCTGGGGTCGCCCGGTCCCAGGGCAGGTCGGCACGCTAACGACTAGGCTCGCCCCTAGCCACGCAGCCATCGGCACGGCAACCATTGGCTTGGCGGAGTGGAAGGGAAAAGGATTAGGTAGGAAATGGACTTGGGGTAGGGAATGCGGGAGTTTGAAAAGGAACGATAAGGTGTAGGATACTACTATCTCGGAAGAAACAGGGGGAGACAGCAGTAGCTCGGGAGGCCGGGGTCGCTTACCCGGGTACCACCGTATTTGCCGGACAAGGCAAAACTAGGTTAAGTACTCCCTGGCCGAAGAATTGCAATACAATTCTCATTGTGTACTTGTGTATACTACTATGGTGTATATACTATAATGGCATACTTATAATAAAACATATTCAAACAAACGCTTTGGAATTTAAGCTTAATTGGTGGTTGGATTAGTGTAGTGCTTTATTTGAAGTAAAAATATTAAATTTCTTAGGGGTTGTTTAATAGTTAAAAGCCTCTGTGTGCAGTAAGTAAGGTGTGGGTAGTAAGAGTTTACGTTTTGACATTACATAATTGAAATAAAAATTTAAGGGTGATGAATCTAGAACCAGCATTACTACGTCAGTGGTGGTTAAACTAATTTGAGTAAAATCCATTTACGTAAAAGCAAAAACATGTTTTATGCCATTCTGTTCAAAGCGTACTTTTAACATAAAACCAGTAAATAATTAGGTAAAGTACAACTTTGTACATTACCTAATTATCACATTAAATCCTCTAAAAACAATTTATTTGATTCCTATTCTAAGCTACGAGATGAAATAAGTAATTAAAATATATTATCAAAAGTTTATCGACAGCCACTAAAATATTATCTGAGGATCTTACATACCTATAAAAAAAAACAAAGCTGAAGAAAAAATGTCAATGTACGAAATTAAAGTTAAATAAAATTGCTATGGAAGTGTTTTAGGCTAAATTCAATAAGCAGTAGTTACATTTCGCTTTTATTAAACTCGATAAGTGTGTTACACATAATACAGGAAGGCAACAAAATGTGCCAAGATGAACTTACTGATGTGGTGAAACATCAATTTATAATAAACTAGGTGTTGCGCGCGTGGGAACTAATTGATTTTGCGGCACAAAAAGTATCCTAATATATACTATGTACATAATAGTATGTCCGTTTCCAGAATGTAAGCTACCTTTGTGTCGAAATTCGACAAGATCGGCTCAACGGTTGAGCCGTGAAAAGATAACGGGACAGAGAGAATTACTTTCGCATTTATAATATTATAAGTATGGATAGTTTGGATGTCATTCTGACACTCATCATGCAGTTTTTGTAAGAATCTGCTGAAATATATTACTCACTCACTCACTCACTTCAGCCCAACACAAGCCCGCTGCTGAGCATAGGCCTCCCCCATAGATTGGGGGGATTTTGCCGTAGTTGCCACGCTTGGCAGGCGGGTTGGCAACCGCAGTTTATTTATTTAGCCGTTCCAGGAAGATGCTGATGCCTATCTCCTGCTTTTAATTTTCCCTCTGTCGACTTAAGACACCCAAGGGACGAGATGTGGGTGGTAGATTCTCCTGGGCCGCCAATACACGGAAATACATTACTAATAGCTACTCTATACGTTTCATAGTCTACACAAGCACAGAAAAACTTACCTGTCACTCCTCAACATACCGGCGTGGTGACAAGCAAATCCACTAGCGAACAACTCCGCGAGCTGTTTATTAGGGCTGCTGCTGATAGATTTCTTTGCCTTTAAAAACCCTCCCGAATCCTCCGGCTCGAAATATTTCAAGTGCCCCTTTTTCTGTGCGATCTCTTTAAGCACCATTGCGGTTTGGTGCGTGGCGTTGCGTGCGTGTACGAACACCATCACTTGGTGGCCTTTTTGAACCATGTCACTGGCTTTGTCGTAGCATATTTCGTTCATTAATTGCATCTAATAATAATAATTGTAAAACAAAAGTGTTAGTAAAAGTGATAGTTCTAGAAATAATCAATAAAAAACATTATTTAAAATAAGTTTTAAACAAAAAACTTAATTTTGTTACAAGCTTTTATTTGTGAGGAACATATTCCCATAGTTATGATACTTTTCAAAAGAAATCCCACACGCCCTAATATGACATAGCTATCTTGCTTAGTTCAAGGAGTTCCTATGACTTCCATTCGGCTCCATTATTATACCCGCTGTGGTACTATATTATTACTCAATCGGACATCGGAAAGTAGGTCAAATTTTGGCTTGCAAGATTTAAACTTTGACATACGAAAATAAACATTGCAAATTAAATAAAAACTTGTAAAAACAATTAGCCATGGATTTAAGTAGTCCGCTTCATTGTTACATCTTCAAATTTCATATGAAATTATTTTTGAGTTAACGTGGGCAGCACTCGGTTTGTTTGTAATATATATATTATGTATCAAATAACTAAAAAGTAAGAAACAGACGTCCCTCATGTTGAGAGAGTTGTGGATCCGAAAGAATCCGCCATGCTGTATCAACATTTGTGTCAGTGTTTTTTATGTCTCTTTGTCATAAAACCCGCGTGTCTGGTTTTATCACGACGTTGTTCTTTATAGCTGAACACGTAGAAATGTTAATGTTTTAAAGTCGACACCAAAGGTCAAACGTTGTTTGTATGCAGTACTATAAAATTGATGAGGACGGGAGGATGAATTGCCAATGAGCAACCTTTGATTAATAAAAACAATCTGTAGCAACATCTATGGCGCCAGACTTGAGAAGCTCAAGAAATATTCCCATACGTCCATAATTGCGTTATGAAAGTTTTCTGAGAAGCGAACTATATATTATACAACGTCTAAATATTACTAGTTGGAGAAGACGTCCTCCCCAGATCAGAACACAGTATAACTATTAAATAGTTTTCCAAAGAACGTAAATATATATATTTACCCGGATCTATCTGTTGGTCATATTAATATTTGTCCATCGAATCTAACCAGAGAGTGCAGAAGCGAATAGTTCAGCCACTGCTACAACCCAGCCAATCGATTACGCTACATATACGTACATATAAAAGAAAATAATGTTGCCATACCTGTCTAAGATGGGCACCACCACCACTTCCGACTTCCTTAACACCGATAAATTGTTGTTCTAAAGGCACCGGGCGGAATCGCGAATCGAAGAAGAACAATCCAATGTTAGGATTAACGCGTAAGAATCTGAAAACCGAAAAGTTTTAATAGTAGTAAAGTTTATCTGGTTTAGTCGATAGGTATTCGGCAGAGTAGAATTGCAGCCACCTCCTTTTTTCTTACCGAGGTGTCGTATGAGGCGACTAAGGTATTGTACGGACAGCCTTTATTCCTGCAGAATAATACCATTATATGCAATGCTGTCACTATACTGCTCGTGGGAACGCAATGGGGAGTAAGAATTTTTTGACTCGAACCAAAATGGCGGCGACGTGGTTCGCCACCCGTCACGTCTCGTTTTCCGCGAGGACGAAAAGTCGGCTACGTGAGTATATGGAAAAAAGGCATACACGTATGTATGTAAAGTTTATATATGTATTTCTTTGAACATTTGTGATAAAGATAAAAAAAAATTACTCTTTTATTCTAAATACCATATTGTACACTAAATAATTAAATTCTTGTTACCAATAATTGTAAGTAAACATCACATGCATCATTAAAACCAGAAACAAAATTCTATTACAACTAAAAGATGTAATCGTAAATTAATATTTAGTAGTTACTTAATATAAAATTTACAATATGTTTTTTAAACCTAGCCAGTGAGTCAAAATATATGTCTATGCCAGCGGAAGCACTGCAGCTATTATATTGCCGGATCAAACGCGTTACAGGAGACATTGAGCCGAGAACAGTTCTGCGAAGGGGAGGGGCAAAAGTTGCTAATCTATTTCGAGGGTATCTAGCTGGAGCTCTAATGCGAAGCCTGCCAAGTAATTGCGGGCAATCAATTTGGTTTCTGAGTAATTTAAATTTTTTTTGCTATACCAACAGAGTAGGCCAAGTGCCAGAGGAACCTGTTTTGTACTCTTTTCGAGCATCAGAGAGTGTGCCGCGAAGTGTGGCCTCCATACCGTAGTACAGTACTTAAGAATACTTTCGCACTAGGACTTGAACGGAAATAACATAAAAATTACAAAGTTACAAGTTTTATATTACTAGTACTTGAAAAAATCCATTATTTAAAGATATACATTATTAGGTAAAGGTTTCCAACTTCCTGGAATACCACTTAAGAATCTGTTTACGTATCATCATCATCATCATTTCAGCCTATCACCTAGTCCACTGCCGAACAGATGCCTCCCCATAGACTGCCACAAAAATTTTTAGCTCACATATTGGGGGGATTTAACCACATGTTGCCACGCTTGGCAGGTGGGTTGGCAACCGCAGTTTATTTATCGAGATTGTTCAGGAAGATGCTGCTGCCCATCTCCTTGGTTTTCTATTTCCGTAGACTAGTAGTAGTAGAAGACTTTAGTAGTAGACTTTAAGGACACCTACGGGATGAGATGGGGTGATACATTCTCTTAAGCCGCCACTATACGGTGGTTAGTAGGGTAGTTATCATTTCATCGAATTTTTTTAAGCCAAAGGCATATTTACCTGGCAACATCGAGGTAGTTAGGCAGTGTAGCAGACAATCCAACAATTCTAATCATGTTCTGAGTGGACTCGACTTGTCGCAATGTCCTTGCAACTATCGCTTCGACGATTGGCCCCCTGTCGCCGTGCAGTAAATGAACTTCGTCGATTATTATCAGTTTTACTATAGAAGCTAGTTCAGTATCGGCTGGAAGAGAAAAGGTCAAGATTTGTTTTTAAATAAGATCTATCTGTTACACCGATCAATTCAAACGTCTATTCTAGCTGTTCTTGACTTTACTGCATAGAAAGCTAGTGACCAAAAATTGGATGGTAAGAATTATCTACATAGGAGGTAGGCTAGGATGCAGTCACAGGGAACCGGGACTGAGATTCGACTGCAAACTGCGACGTAGAAGGCATATAGATTGATTATAATAAAAAAAATAGATATAAACCAACCTCTAGGCCACGCGATCAGTAGCATTGCAGCTTAGCATAGGTTTTTCGAATAAGGGGAAAATTTTTGATAACTATTAATTGATAAATGAGGATAGACTTTATATGAATACAGATGAGATAGGGGATGGTAGGTTTTCTTACACTGCAACCACACATTTTTACGAAAGAAGGTGCAACGTTTGGCCATAACAAATGCTGTGTCACCTAGAACATTTCTGCGTGTCACCACGCTGCGCTCGTGTACCCTAAGACATCAATTGTTAAATGTCATATGCCCTGAAATTATACTAGCTTATGATGCCCTTCAGATAAAAACACAGTAATGTGTGCACACAGAATATTTGGATTCTGGGCGGATTACTTCATAAAAAACCTACTAGCAAATGCCGACTGTCGATATTAAACGACACTAAATAATTCAGCTATCGTAACTTACTTGCTCCCTTCCGCGTAACTACATCCCACTTTTCCGGCGTTGTAACGATCATCTGAGTCTGTTGAACTTCAGTTTTGGTTAGTTTCATATCACCGGTCAGTTCTCGAACTGTGATGCCCAATCCGCGCAGACGTTTGCCGAAGCTCGCGGTCATTTCCGATGCGAGGGCTTTCATTGGTGCTATGTAGATTATCTGTGATAGAAAAAATCATATTTAGAATAGTGTACCTTCTGGACTTTTGGCGCCAACTCGAAAAGTGGTGGTAGTGTTTCTATTGACTTTTGTAATTTCTTATGTTTTGAGTTTTGATGTTTAATATTGATAGTTTCGTCGTCGCCGTTTCAGCTTATCACTAGTCCACTTCTGAACATATGCCTCCGCCATAGAGTGCCAGAAAAGTTAGTAGCCCCCATTTTAGGGGGACTTTGCCTTAGCTGCCACGCTTGGCAGGCGGGTTGGCAACCGCACTTTTTTTATTCAGATGTTCCCGGAAGATGCTGCTGCCATCTCTTGGTTTTTATTTTGCCTCTGTACGACTTTTACGACACCGACGGGATAAGATGCGGTGGTAGATTCTCCTAAGCCGCTACCATGCATTTAATTATTTATTTATTATGCAGCAATTGCTCATGAAAGTGTGAAGTGATTGGACAATTTAATTCAAGACCAAAATTGTACTTTTCGTTTTGTCTCCATCAGTCCAGCAAATCTACAGTAAAAGTCAACTGTCACGTCGATCGAAATTTGGAAGTCTTTCTGCTTGAAGATTGCTACTTATCTAAAAATTATATACTAATTCCTGGATATGTTACTTGACACTGGAAAATAGTTTACGACTGTTTTCTTTTTTTTTATAGAATAGGGGGCAAACGAGCAGGTGGCTCACCTGATGGTAAGTGATCACCGCCGCCCATGAACACCTAAAATACCAGAGGAAATAAATACATAAACAAAGTTTTCATAAATAAACAAAGAATAAATGTTCGTTCTTTAGTGTATTTCGTTATGGCATTAAAAAAATTTGTGCTTTCGTTATCTTAAAGGATACTTTAAAATACCTCTTAATTTTTGAGTATTTAATTAAAAAAAAACAGACGTGCATTTAGTGCCTATTTACTTTATTAATTGCAAATTTAATTTATCTAATTGTGTGCATAAGATTATTTCGTAATAAGTCAAACGATTTTTTTTATTCTTGGCCATCATTGTCATCAACCGGTTAATAGTTCACTGCTGGACATGAATCTCTCCGTGACGTGACGACAGGGAATTCAGGTGGAATTATATCACGGCAGGCGAATTGACGATTGCAGTACCAGTCGACTGGTTTTCACTTTACTCGACACCGATCTATGTTGTTTGGTATTCCGCCGCCTGTATGACGTACGGTGGCGTCTTAAGAATTTTTTTCCACTCGGTTCAACCCGTGGTTGTCGTAAGAGTCGACTAAGGGAAATGTCTCGAAAATCTTAACGCATATGAGAGGTGGTAGCTCAGGGGCCGGGTGCTCGCCTTTAATTCCATAATACCCGAGTAACCAGGGATCGATCCGGTGCCAGCACCCCTAAAATTGTTCTAAAATTTTAAGTGCTGATTTCCCACGTGTTCAGCGGTGAAGGAAAACATCGTGAGGAAACCTGCATATCCGAGGAATGGATATATTTCGAGGACATGTGAATTCCGCCAACCCGCATTGGAGCGTGGCGGACTATTCCCTGCTCCAAAACCCTCTCAGAAATGAGAGGAGGCCTGTGCTCAGCAGTGGGACATTTATAGGCTGTTACTTTACTTTTTTTTAATAGAGGTGGCAAACATGTCGGATAGTTTTAGTGATACTAAACCAGTTATGGTTGCTATGTAGTTAATTTCATGTAAATTAAATGAATTATTTTAGCTTCAACTGTTATGCATTTTTAGTTGCTGATTTACCACGTTCTTAGCGAAGAAGGTAAGCATCGTGATGAAATCTGAGTAAAAATATTTTCAGGACATGTGAATTCCGCCAACCTGCATTGGAGCAGCGTGGCGGAATCTTCCCGGCTCCAAAACTCTCTCAGAAAGGGGAAGAGGCCTGGGCTCAGCGGGCATTGACAGGCTGTTACTTTTTACTTACTTTAAACTTATTCTTCATAATAACATCATTTTCTATATTTTGCTTTATCTGATGCACTACAGTTAGCAGGGCTATGTTGGTTTTCCCGGCGCCAGTTGGAGCGCAAATAAGTAAGTTCTCATTCGTGTTGTATGCCGTTTGAAACACAACTGACTGTATACGATTTAGTTCTTTGATGTTTTCAAAGGCCATTTGACCGATCTGTGAAAAAAAATCAATTCATTAAAAAAAAGACTCAAATATTGTGTTTGTGGACAGGAAGAAATATAACTATTTCTATTATAATAATATTATAATTTAAAGTCACGCTTTAGTGCTACTCGGTGACAGAAGTTAAACTTATGTATTAGAAATTCGATAAAAATAAATAAACTAAAATTAAAAATCGTGTATTAGATATACAATGTATGCTCTCTTTCTAACTCTCTCTACGTTCTTTCTTCTCTCTCATGTAACGAAATGTACCTAAACGTGACCCGTCCTTGAAATTTCTCATCCAATTAGCCGACCTAAGAAGTTTCACTTCAAAAATAAATAAACATAAATTAAAAACTGTGTATTAGATACACAATGTATAGCACTTTGTCCTTCTCTCTACGTTTTTTTTTATAGAAGAGGGGGCAAACGAGCAAGCGGCTCACCTGATGTTAAGTGATCACCGCCGCCCATGAACATCCGCAAACCAGGGGAGTAATGGGTGCGTTCCGGCCCTTTGAGAAAGGAATAGGCTCTTTTCTTGAAGGTCCCTAAGTCGTATCGGTTCGGAAAAACCGCTGGCGGCAACAAGTTCCACAAAGTCGTCGTGCGTGGAAGAAAATTCCTCGAAAAGCGCACAGTTGGTAGAATGCCAACCATCAAGGTGATGTGGATGGAATTTAGTACTGTGCCGCGATGTACGATGGTGGAACTCAGCGGATGGAATGATTCCGAACAATTCCTCGGAACACTCCCCATAGTAAATACGACAAAAAACGCAAAGAGACGCAACGTCTCTTCGCAAGGCCAGTGGATCGAGCTTATCGGAAAGAACCTGGTCGTCGACAATTAGAGTCGCTCTTCGCTGGACGCGGTCAAATGGAAGGAGTTATATACGTTATTTCTTTCTTCTTTTTCATGTAACGAAATGTGCCTAACCGAATAATCGAATCGCCGCCTACGAAGTTTCACTTCAAAAATAAATCACTTTTTATGATAAAACCAATAGAAAGTTGTGTAACCTGAAGATATAACAAACTTAGCACTATACTCTAACTATGTTCTAACTTTTGAGTTAGATATTTTTTAAACATCCACTTCGGATGCTGACTGTACATTCGATCACGAATTGTAAGCTGGAAGTACCGAAAAAAATTACCTCATCTAAGTCTGAAATCGGAACGCGTTTATTTCCAATTTGTAATGGTGCAGAATCATTTTTAGGTATGATAACTTCTTCATATTCTTTATTATCCTTTCTTACTGCATTATCTGGGAGCAGCAGTTTCATGCCGGATACAAAACCTGGGAAAAATTGTAAAAAAGGAAAGTTGAAGAACTTCCATTTCGTACAGCAGTGTAGTTTTTCCTTTACGCCGCCGTTATTATTGAAGCTCTCGTATATGTTTTGGTAAGTCAGAATATGGTTGTGTAGGAAGTGGTAGGATTCTTAAGCAGGGATTCCTGCCTAGGTGCCACCGCAGGGCCAGTTATTCTGCCGTGAAGAAGTAGTGTGCAAACATTACTGTTGCAGTCTGACGGCATTGAGAGCTAGTGTAATTACTGGAGATATGAGACTTAAGAACCGATGTTTCATGGCGACGAGCGCTGTTCGGATCTACGAAGAATTTTCCAATTGAAAGTGGGTAGCACCGCAACTTTTATGGGCAGGCAGTTGCACTTACCATCAGGACTTGCTCGTCTCGTCACTTCCATTCATATAAAAAGTGCTGTGCTACATATAACCTCGGTAACAAACAAATTTATTGTTAACAGTATTAAATACAAGTCCCCTTTTCCATTGTCACATCCCCCATCACATGTCCCATTTTTCGCCCCCGCGGGAAATGAAACGGGTGGCGAACCACGTCGCCTGTCATTTTGTTACGAGTCAATAACTTCTTACTCCTTGCATATTACGGTATTATTCTGCACCTGTAAAGGCTGTACATACAATACCTTAGTCGCCTCTTACGATACCTCAGTAGGAAAGAGGTAGGTGCTATTTATTATACTCTGGCGGACACCTATCGGACAGGTAGGTAGGAAGTGTTAGGATTTCTAAACAGGTTCCACCGCAGTGCCAGTTATTCTGCCATAAAGCTGCACTAAGAGCCACTTCGTTTCGGTTTGAAGGGTACTGAAGTTAGTGCAATTACAGGGAATATGAGAATTAAGAACCGATGTTTCATGGCGACGAGTGCTAGACGAGGACAGAGAGAACTACTATCGCATTTATAATATTAGTATGGATGGCAGTCGAATAGCGAACCACAACTTTCTATGTTATAAGTTTCGCAGACTGTATGTAACCTTATTGCCGTAACTTTTAGACATAACCATAAAAAAAGCTACAACAAAACTAAACATGACCTACCAGCAGCGTTTTTGGCGTCGATTGTGGAATCGTAAACGTTCGGATACTGCACTTTAGTTTGAAAGTAGGAAATTTTCTGCAATATTGGATCTATTTTACTTGCCGACTTCGTTGTAGAAAATGGTACCACTGGTTTTGATAGCTCTGCTATCCTGGAAGCATTTGATATACATACACATACACACATGAACATTAAAGGCTATAGGTATTTAGTTAACAGAATCAGGCGTTACTTTGCGGAAATCCATTATAGTAAAGGAGAGAAAGTTAATTTGCTAAGATCCGCATGCAAAATGTAAAATGGTGTGTATTACCTAGTTTTGAAGAGCACCGCCCGCCCTGTCCTCAGCAGCGTCCACAAGAAAACCAATACCGCCACCGGGAGCCGCCACCAGATATCCTCCACTCCAACACTACCACGAGGCAATACACACCACTGAAGTCGAGAACACGACACGTGTTTCACCTCAAAACGAGGCATAGTGATATTGACTCTACGACAGTCAGCCCGGCCGTATGCACGCCGTTGAGGGAGGGCGGGCGGTGCTCTTCAAAACTAGGTAATACACACAATTTTACATTTTGCATGCAAATCTTAGCAAATTAACTTTCTCTCCTTTACTTTAGGTATTGGTATTAGGTAACTTGATAATTTTATGTTTAATTACATGGTCAGGTTAACAAATATCAGTCGTAATGTCCGAAATTTCGATCACGGCGACAATTTTCGAATAATGTCGGAAGATCAACTGCGCAGGAGATATGACAGTTCCACTAGTGGTTACGCAAATACTCGTACAGAGCTATTCTTTCGTAGCTACCAGCGCCCGATATGTCACTCATGCGATAAGATAGGAGGTAAGCTACGATGCAGGGTAGACCATGGGGTCGTCAGTTGTAATGTATCATATATTAGTGTCAGATGCAGTGTGACAGACACGGTGATAGTCCCAATGCATTTACACCCTTAGTGTTGGTTTTTAGTGATAATAATTTGTCATTACTCCCAGAAATGCGGCGATGTTGTTTGCCAACCGACACGTCACGTTACTCGCGGATGCGAAAAATGGGCTACGGATGTGTTTTTATATGGGAAAAGGGCGTAACTGTATGTATTTATGGATATAATATAATTTCAGCCTATCACTAGTCCACTGCTTCTTTGCTAGACTTTCTTGCCGGTTCTTCTCTGAGGTCTTATTTTTTCAACCGGTGTAGATTTTGACATTCATAAAAGCTTTATACAAGCCTAAACTGAATAAAATTTTGACTTTGACTGCTGAACATAGCCCCCCCCCCCCCAATCATTGCGACAAAAGTTTCTAGCTCTTATTTTAGGGGAATTTCCGCCACAGTTGCCACGCTTGGCAGGCGGGTTGGCAACTGTATGTATATCCATAAATAAATTGTCGTTGCGAATGTGTTATTGCAACTTACTTTATTTATGAGCAGTAGTTTATAAAAATCCATAGTTATGCACAGCGTTTTTCCGCATTTTTAAAAGAGTTTTGGAGGACCGATTATGTCTGCCACACCACCATCTGATTAATAAACATCATATGTCCCAGGATATTTGTTTAAGGCATGCAGGTTACTTCATGATGTTTTCCTTCACCACCGAGGATGTAGTGAATCAGCCTTTAAAAATGCAATTATAGATTTCTATCAATGACATCAATTCGATCAATAGGTTACTCTCATATACAATAACAATCGTGCACTTGGTCTCTCATCTACCACAGGTTTCTATATATTCTATATATTTCTATATATAAATCTATTACTATAGATTACAATTAATACTTGTAACAATATATTATATTGTTTTACCTTTTAGCTCTCAGTTGTGCAACATTGAACTCATTTTCTTCCTCATCTTCCTCTACTTTTCTTGCATTCTTAGATTTCTTCTCTTCTTTTCTAACCAGCTTTGCTAACATTTTCTCTTGTTCGGACAGTACTGATACTTGACAAAGGTATTGTGGCATTTTGTTTTCTGGCAGTAAGGCAGCAACTGTGAAAGTAATACATTGTGTTTGACTGAATTCTAATAATAATCCCATTTATAGAATTAGTAGAAGAGTATTAACCATATTTTGTCTAAATAACTACAATACAGCTCATGAGAGAAACATTTTTTTTTAAATATTTTTAAAAAGTAAAAATATTTAATTTAACACCTCCTTACTAACATTTTCATTCATTCATTCATATTCTCTTTCATTCATTCATATTTAGAGAGTAATTTCACAAAAATCTGGAACATTTTTGAAATACACAAATTAACCTGAGTGAGGTGTCTCCAGTTAAATTATAAACATTTATTTAAAAATTTCGAACTACTCTGCTTCTTATTGTGGTCAATAGTGCTGGTTGTAGAATTGCTTGTTGTTCCGAAAGACAAAAATCTTTAAACTTACTTTCTGATATTGTTGGCTGTGGTGGTGGGGCTTTTAAGCTGTCGATAATCTCCTGCCTGTGCTCTAGGACCTCCAGAATAAATTCAAACTTGTCGAAGCCAAGCAGCTCGAAGAGATCATTCTGCATTTCATCATTGCTTCTTGGGGAGTTGAGCAGTGTAATTACCGATTGAAGGATATCTGCACTAGACATACCTCCATCATTCACATACAGCCCTGTTACTTTGGTTTCTAACCAGGTTTTACCGAACTGAAAATATGTAACTCAGTTCATATGTTTATATAAAATACTACCTTTTTGTCTGTCTTAATAATATTTTTTGCATTTGCTCATGGGTCACTAAGTCATGAATAACTTAACGTAAATCGGTATGGGAGGATGTTTGAGAAACTCCTGGTTTTAGTTTTCAATTTTAAAATCTTTTAACATTTCTATTTGTACGTTGAAATACAAGTGTGA
The DNA here is from genome assembly GCA_019845155.1 of Luehdorfia chinensis. Classification (NCBI taxonomy): domain Eukaryota; kingdom Metazoa; phylum Arthropoda; class Insecta; order Lepidoptera; family Papilionidae; genus Luehdorfia; species Luehdorfia chinensis. The sequence goes on from JAHVAK010000612.1 coordinate 3,042,368, forward strand.
AGCGTCTGGCACTGCAACCTCGAATCCGCCTTCCAGGAGTGATAATTACGGAAAGGACTTACTGCCTTGACAGACGCCTATGTAGTAGAAGAAGCAGAAGAATATAATAGACTGGATACAATTTAAACTTACTTTAGAGACTGGCAGTGGTTTAGGAACATTTGCATAATTTGTTTGTTTTTTGGCAGTGTTATTAGTATATTTCATAGAAAAGTCTGTAACAAATGTGCTGGATGTTGCTGGTTTTTTCGTTAACTTTGTCAGAGGTTTCTTAGCTGGCTTATATGGAATGTAGTTACACTGAATGTGATCACCCCAGATCTTTATGTTTTCTTTATTAGCTTCACTCATTTCCCTTCTTATGTATTCTTTGGTGTCTTCCGATATATTACTGGATATTCTTGTAACAATCTAAAAATAAAAATGATTAGAATCAGAGTTTGGATAGCTATTGAAAATATAAATATAAGTATTATAAACTAAAAAGTATCATAATTTTAATAAAACTAAGGTAATTTGAATAATTCATAAATTTATAGCCTACAAATTAGTTAGAATATAACTGACAATAGAATACAAATGTATTGTCGGTTATATTCTGCATACAACTGCATGATCTAGTGACCAGAGTACCTGACTTCTACATGTATGGTCCTAGACTCTGATCCCAGAAGGAGCCAACATTTGTGCAAAAACAAATGCATATGAAATGTCTGTAAAACACTATAAACAAAATTGTTACCTCAAGGATTTTGTTAGCTGTACTTGACAGAACAGTTCCAAATGTCTGCCGAAGCTGGGATAGATGTTTCAACATAACTATGTCCTGATCCAGGAACATTCTGAGTGTTAGTACTGAGGCATCCTCAACTATTTCATCTGGCTGGTCTCCAGTGAGAAGTTTACAGGACTCTTTGAGATCATCAAGAGACTTTATTATTTGTCCAGGGTTCAGTTCATTTTGTTTTACATAGTTATAGATGTCCAAAAAAGATTTGTACCTTTAAATAATACAAATACACATTACAAAGTATTTATAATAACATTTTACACACAATAATGACAAGGAAGACTTTTAAATATATATGAACATGAATTATGAAACAAGTGCAAAATAGGAGCATAGACATGGAGTTACGGAAACAGGCCCATTGCTATCAACAAATTAAGCAAAATAAGCAAAAGAGATTAAGATAGTATGTACCAGTAAATGTCAAGAATTTATAAAGTAATAATAAAAGTTTTTACTCACTGAATATGCACAAATACTTAATATTTCATGAATTGATTGAAAGAATATTTATTACTTTCAGGAATTTGTTACCAGTGCAACTTTATTTTTTAATTGGAGAAAGAGACAGGAAAAGCAAAATATTCATCTGATAAAAAGTACAATGTCCCATAACAAATGTTGTCACCCAGAACATTTCTGTGTGGCACCACACTGCACCTTTTCTTGAATGGTAGATGTGTCTAATGGGATCACTTTCAAACCAAAAAGACACTTAAGGACTGATTAGAAAACTATTTAATTTAACTTAAACATTTTTGAATTTACTTTTGATGAATCCTAATCATTATAAAATTTATATAAAATACAAAAGTTATGTCAGATAACTTGACATGTTACTTCTTCAAGTGATTTTCACGGAATTAATAAAATATGACAAATTTAATCTGAACAAACAAAATTGACATTCCAAATTTAAAGTAATTCAAACATCATTCCAAATCCAAAGCAATTCAAACATAATACATAAACCAAACAGATCAGAGTTGACATCAAAAGAGTATGCATAATCTGAGACATCAGTTCTTAAGTCTTGTATGCCCAGTGATTACACTAGCTTTCAGTGCTCTTTAAACCAAAACACAGTAATTAAGGGCCTACACAAACTGTACAAGAGGGTGAATGAAAAAAAACATTATAAATACCTTTGCAGGCTTTTTTGGTGAATCAGTTGATTAGAGCTTTTAAGATCAATGGCAGGTTTCAGACAGCGAGGTTTATCTAGTTGTGTATGAGCTCTAAGCGCTCTGGTTATACGCGGTAATTCCATCATGATTTATACTGAAAAATAAAATGTGTTATGATTTATAATGGAAAATTCTTGTTGGACATTATTACTTCCTTCCGACAGAATTTTTTGAATATTACCCAAATATACACGAAAAAATCATTGATATTAATATAAATTTCGAAAATATTGTGAAATAAATTACTTACATTGGTTACTAGATAAAGGGATCGATAATACTAATTAGGTTTAGATGAAGCGTTATTATAAAACTGTTTAATTCACTTTATACCTATTGTACATATATATATTTGGATGATTTTAATCAATACATTCTACAGAAAAACATTATTAAGTTTCTGACACGTACTATTACTATATTAATATTCTGATCTAAAGAAACAGACATGAAGTAGGGAACAAGACTTATTCGCAATCTATTAAAGAGTAGGTATTATATTTTATTCTGTTTTTCACCTGTCAACTCATTATGATGTTCTTTGACATTGACAATGAAAGGTTGATATTTGACAGTGACTAGACTTGTGTAGTCGCAAACGACATAGTTCGAAAGAGCGCTCTTTTAGACCAACTATGCGTAATAGTTCGTCGATGATGCCGCTCTTAGTTCGTTTCTAGGCGTATTTAGTTTTCTGGCGGCGCTCCATTATGGGGTACCGCTGGTGATCACCCAAGCCGAGCCAACTGATTAGTTTTGCTCTTTTTAAACATGTGTAGATCTTAAAAACCGGTTCACCGTTCCAAAACATCAATGCGAACCGAATGTTCCGAAACACATTGTCAGTACAAATGTTTCATATACAACTCGGTCATTTCAACTGTTAGGCGGTAAGTGACACCAATGTTCCTGTTACAAATGCGAACTGACGCCGTCGACTGATGCGGTGATCCGATTTTTGAAAGATATAATTGTTTTTTCATCACCATCGTCATTTCAGCCTATAACTAGTCCACTCCTGAACATAGGCCTCCCTCTAAGATTGCCCAAAAGGTTTTAAGATCTCATTTTAGATGATTTTGCCTTAGTTGCTACGCTTGGCAGGCGGGTTGGTAACCTGCAGCTTATTTATTGAGATGTTCCAGGAAGATGATGCTGCCCATCTCCTGATATCGATTATTTTTTTCAATATAATTGAATGTTTAGTGGTACTGAAACTTTTATTTTTTGAAGAACTAACGAACTAAAAGAGCGAACTAGTTCGCCATAAGAGTGGCGAAAAAAATTAAATATTTAATTAAAAAAAAGCTAACCCAATTGCGACCTATTTTGCCCAAATCTAACAGTTGACAGACTGGGTTTTCATCTTCTACTTCTTTTTTGTTCCTGGCAAATAGCTACCAAAATATAATTTAATTTTAACAAAGACTTCGTTTCGATCGACAGTAAAATGGAGGTTGACTTTTACTGATTTGTTTGACTGCTGAAAATGATGAGACAAAACGAAAAGTGTAATTTCGGTCATGAATTGAATTTCCCAATTGCTGTATACTTTCACGAGCACTTGCTGCATAATAAAACTATCAATATCAAACATCAAAACTCTAAATATACAGAAATTACAATATTAAATAAAAACACTACTGCCACTTTCCGAGTTTTCGGGCGGTTTCTGGATTCCGCAGTGCCAACTTTATTTTTACCATATTTGGTATTGGCCCATAAACAAATATGGGTTTGTTTTCATTATAAATTTGTAAGGCATATTGTATTGTTTTTAATTTTGTTCCAGTCTGTAATACAATTGTGAATTTTTTTGCTTAATTATAATTTCAATAATTATCGATAAATAATTAGTCTACTTATATTTTTTTGAATTTTTAGACCCGAACGGCCACTCTTTACTCGGTCGCACTGCTACCGTGGTAGCTCAGGGGCTAGGCGCTCGCTTTAAATTTCATAGTACGCGAGTGACCTGGGTTCGATTCCCGGTGCCGGCACCACTAAAATTGTTAATTGCAATTTTAAGTGCTGATTTACCACGTGCTCGTCGGTTAAGGAAAACATCGCGAGGAAACCTGCATGTCTGAGGAATAAAAAATATTTCGAAGACATGTGAAAGTCCGCCAACCCGCATTGGAGCAGCGTGGCGAATTCTTCCTAGTTCCAAAACCCTCTCAGAAATGAGAGGAGGCCTGTGCTCAGTAGTGGGACATTTATAGGCTGAAACTTTACTTTACTTTACTTTACTGCTACAGCTACGGCATCTAAAGTGCAACGTTGAAATAGCCATAGCCAATCACAGCGACGCTGTAATGTTCCTCTCATTTCATACATAGGAAGGTTCAGATGCAAAATGGGACAGTTTTAACGAAATTAGACATGGAAAGTTATATATTGTTAGTGCATAACTGAGAAAAATTCATAGACCTTTGAAGTTAACAACTTGTATTAGAGAAGCATAGACATTTTTTCCTAAGTCTATAAACTTCTCAAAAATAAAGGGAGGCTCGTGCTTCGTGTAACGTTAAGGAGAACCGATGTATAAAAATGTGTCCCTCAAATAGCATTAAATTAAGATGATTAGCCAAACGCAATCAACTTAAATTAATATACGGGTAATACGAAACAATTGCTATTATATCGGATTATATTTTAATGATGTAAAGCGTAGTTGTTCAATGTTTTGCGGTACAGGAACGCATTTGACTACTTAAATGTAAACATTTGGTCCGCTAACCATCTCTTCCTTAATTTACCCTTTAACCCATTAAACTGTTAAGTGAGTGAAAATAATATAGGTAATCAATTATGAATTACATGTGGGCAAGGTTGCAGGTAACAGAATAATCTAAAACCATTCTTAAATCCTATATACAAATAAAAATTATTACAGAAATATATATTTTTATTCCTAAATACATAAATCAATAAACATTAGATCCCTATATAAAAATAGGCCTCCCCATAGATTGCCATAAAATACGGCCACCTGCATCCATCGACTTTCCGCAAAATCGTGCAAATCGACGCTCCAACGAGGTTGCCCCTCCAGAATCTTTCTTCGCCAACGGTTATCGGTTCTACGAGAAAAATGGCCGGCCCATTGCCACTTTAGCTTGCTAATCCTTAAGGCTATGGGGAGGCCTACGTGAAACAGTAGACTAAGATAGGCTAAAATGATGATGATATAAAAATAAAAATGATCACAGAAGTAGTATATTTTATTTGATCCAAAGGTTGCGAATCCCTGAATGTTTGTTTACATAATGTATAGCTATTCCTGACAGCGACTTTAGTTGTCATTTTGTTAACGGCGGTTTAATCAAGTACTCTACAAATACTAATATTTTCACTCAGCATATTTCACTTGTTTTGAAACCGCTAAGTTATATATATTATGGAGCGTAGAGGTTCTAGTAAGGAGCGACGACTTACAGAACAATTCACGAAATAGTGTGCCACAAAATTCCCCTCTATTATATTTTATAAAGAACCCCTATGTTCAAATATTACCGAAAAGGCGCTAATGTTGCAAAAAGTATAACCTGAAATTAGCTATATTAGATGAAGTGAAGTAGGCTAAAGGAAATTACTAAAATATAAAAGTGCAGTAATTAAAAATTAAATTAATAACGAATACAATTTTTTTTCTTTTTCCAAATAGAAATATTAATGAAAATCTTAAATGACATCTAGTTAAGAACAAATTATAATAAATAAATATTTATTGTATAATTTTTCAATATAAATAATATAAACTTTAAATCGAACTGGGCTATTTAGAATAACCTCAAAATCGTAATGTCCGTCGTTTAAATCTGCTTTCACGGACACATAAGTGTTATTTTGAACCCAATAATCAATGCTTTATGATTGTTGGTTCTTGGGAGAACTTTTTCTAGTTTAAGGCTTACAACCCCGACAACAACCAACTTGTTCCCGTAACGCCATCTTAATTTGACTCGATTTCTTGGACACTTTTATTTATATGAAGTCCTTCTACTCCTTCCCTCTACACTTTAAAGTTCATATCAAACTCTGGCAGTACAACAGGGCCATCTCGGTCACTTACTGAACAGCTATTTAATGTTTTGAGATTGCCACTTTTTTAGTTCGACCCCCATATAAGATGGTTTTCTCTGGTGGTAGGATTCCTATGCAGGAATCCGTCTAGGTAGGGACCACCCCAGGGCCAGTTATTCTGCCGTGAGGCAGTAATGTGAAACATTACTGTGTTTCGGTTTGAAGAGCACAGAGAGCTAGCGTTATCACTGGGATATTGGGACAAAGATTGAACATGATTCAATGACTAATTCAACATTGTACTTAGGTGTTGTGTTCCGAGGAATTGTTCGGAATTATTCTAGCCGCTGTTTTTCGTCATCGTACATCGCGGCACGGCACAAAATTCCATCCACATCATCTTGATAGTTGGCATTCCATCAATGTGCGATTTTCGCGGAATTGCGGTATTTTCCCGGAAACATCGAATTGGCTGCCACGCACAACCAGTCCGTTGAACTTGCTGCCACCAGCAGCATTTCCGGGCCGATATGATTTAGGGACTTTCAAGAAAAGAGCCTATCCTTTCTCAAAGGCCGGCAACGCATCCGCGATTCCTCCTGTGTTGCGAGTGTTCATGGGCGGCGTTGATCACTTAACATCAGGTGAGCCGTTTGCTCCCTTTTCTATAAAAAAAACCTAGGTACACGTACAAATTTTATAAATAATACAACAGCTTATTTGTATTGAAAGTTGCTTTATTTCACTGAAGCAATAATTTATAATAGGTTATAGGTACATACAGAATTATATACCTAGGGATCATAAAAGTATCTACGATTTTGGTTTATTACGATTACACTGATTATGTTTTATTATAACCATAAATATTAACCATATTCGACACACACTTTATTTGAAAGATATCATAGGTAATTCAAATCTGTTAAATTTTTAGAACACTTAACTCGTTTCGAATTTACAATACACATTAAGTATAAACATTTAATAATTTTTTTATATATAGTCTGTTCCAATCTAATTTTTATGAAGGCGAACAATGTTTAGTTGTTATTTAGAAATATTTTAAGTAAAATATTTCAAACTTTCTTAAAATAAATTGTTCGATGTTAATATACAAAATTGCTATATTTTACATTAGTTTGGAATTTTTAAATATATTTAATACTTCTAAATAATAGTACTTAAGCGTTGTTTTAGATTCGTAAGAAATTAGATTAGGACAGACTTTACTAGTCTAATAAACCTTTGGTCTAATTACACGTTACAGTTTGCAACTGAAAATGAATCATTTGCTTCGTACAGCAAATTGCAAATTTTTATCTTTTAACCAAATACCTACACACTTTGTTAATTGTAGTAAAATTATTGTTTGCTAAAGATTATAACATTAGCAAAACCTTCCAAGTACTATTTTAAGTAAAAACAAGGCTACTATTTAAATAAACTGGCAGAACCTGTGCTATTATAGGCTATAGTAATATTTTGAATTCTATTCCTAATTAATATGTAGGTATTCGATTCGACATAATCATACTTGAATTTAACTATCGAAGCATTTATTATGTATTGAAATACCATTTATCTAATTATAGAGACGTGAAGAAATTGAAATTTTACTAGATTTTCTTTTGTCCTTAAAATAGTATGACAGTATTCATTAACGTAATATTAACCAACAGATTTGAATATGTTTACTGAATGTTTATACGAAATATATATGTACTTAAATGAAGAATTTTATTTATTATATTTTTGTAACATAATGGAAGTGATCACTTTATTAACAAGTATCTAAATCAGTAACAACTTCATAAAATGCACATTAATCCCAATAATTAGGCAAATGGTATTTGAGACGTAGCTGTTTTAAAGGGATAAAATGTTAACGATAACTTCAATCAACCTATTCCTTCCTCAAAGGCCGGCAACGCATCTGCTATTCCTCGGATATTGTAGATGTTCATGGGCGGCGGTGATCACTTACCATCAGGTGAGCCGCTTGCTCGTTTGCCTCCTCTAACATAAAAAAAAAAATCATTTAAAACTTTTCATACGTAGAAGCAACCAAGAAGGAGGCAGACTGGAGCCTGGAAGAAGGAGAAGTTGCATTCTGTTGTAGTTAACGCCGACAGAAAAATGAAACCTGACTAAAACCTGTCGAAGGCAACAGTGACTTCAATTTGTCTAGGTCCCATGGGCTGTTCACGTTTGTGCCATTAAGTCGCATAGATGGGCTAATGCACAAGTTACTGACTCTAACTTAGCTTTGCGTAGTTGGATTAAGTGACGATACGAGCAAAACGGTCATTTGAAGGTAAGTGCAACGTTTGCCCATAACAAATGCTGTGTCACACAGAACATTTCTGTGTGACACTACACCCTATTTTGTACAATAGTATGGCTTGGTCAGCAGGGCTAACTAGCCCTCCACGGCTTCGTCGATGTTGGTGACCGTGCCATGGGTAACCAGAAAAGATCATTTAAAGTAGATGTGGACATGGAAATATTTCGTAGTGTCCGTCTAGGTAGGTACCACCCCTGGGCCACTTATTCTGCCGTGAAGCAGTAGTGTGCACGTATTACTATGTTTCGATTTGAAGGGCACTGAGAGCTAGCGTAATCACTGGGCATATGAGACTTAAGAACTGATGTATCAGGGTGACGGGCGCATTGTGTTGTCACACAGAATTTTTCTGGGTGACACAGCATTTGTTTAGAGGCGTTGCACGTTTCGTTACCTTATCCAGTAATAAAAATAACATTTTATGCCTTTAGAACGAAAACGTCAAATTCTTAATCTAATCCCATGACATACATTTCTGGTGTATTTTTCTTTTACCTTACAGTGATTTTTGGGGGCCACAGTTTTCGAAGCACAAATTTAAAACTTATTCTGTCTTCAGGAATAAATCGTGTTTTATTACGCTAAATTTTTGTGTAAATTGTTTTAACTGATAAATCTACAACTCATTAAATATGTTTTGCAATAATCACAGTAAAATATGTCTGTAGCTAGAATAGCTCTACAGCTATATTTTGTCTTTATTTTCTAACCAAAAATAATCAGTAACAAGGTTTGCGTTTCAAAAAGTGTGGCGGTAAATATATATGTATATATTGCGAAGATCCGAATATTCGCAGATATATAATATATCTATCTATGAATGTAGCTAAAATACACTCCTAAATTCACAATTTTCAACAACAACATAGTGCATAAAAATTTAACAAAAATGGCTTTTAAGCTCATACATGTTTATGGTGTGATTGCTTACAATTTAAACATATTAAAGATAAGAAACAAAAAAGTAGTTTACAGGTTAAAGTATTCAAAAAAGTAAATCTAGAGTCCTTTATATTTTAACTGGCCAACTTTTCATTTCTACTCTAACTAAACACTATAATATGCAAAAACAATAAATGGCAGAAACACTTCAAGTTAAAGGTATTTAATTGTGATTTTGTACATCATAAAGCAGTTTTAACATACAATTGTACAAACAACGACATAGAAGAATGACGGTGTTACAACCCGAGGTTATGACAAGAAGATATAGATTATAAACGAGAATATAAGTTATTTCAATGACCAGTTATAATTATTAAATATATAAGAATAAATTTTGATGAATTAATTTATTTTGTTGCGAATAACAACTTCAATACAAAATTTTCGTTTCAAGTATATTAATATTATATAATTAGCTCTATTTAAAAGCTACAAAACCTCGGCTAAAACGCAAATTTATTTTTATGGCTAACTGTAGAGCTATGAGTACAGAGCATCGGAAATCTTGTCTGAATTCAAATTTGGAAACAAAAATCACGTCATTCCAAATTATTCCTATATTACACTATATTATATAGATCGCTCTTTACGACTGTTCATTTCATTTAAACAATTCCATGCTGTCTTTTGAAATATGTAACTAACATCTTTTTCAAGTAATGAAACATGTTTTTACTTTTCGTAAGCCAAATCTTTTAATTAGTTTTAGTTTAAATCGACAATTTATTTTGTACGAGTCAACTTGCTATTCGGTTAAGTAGGGAAATATTAATAAATACCGTTTCTTGTTAGAATCCATCATATTTAATAATACTGCATAATACAAATTCTATCTGCGTAGTATCTGCATAATACAAAGTATTATTTGTTATACTAAAGTATTTTACTTTTTTGTTTAAAAAATCAGTTTGATATATTTTATCAACTTTTATTTTAACTACACAAGTGAAATACATCCTGAATTATATTACTTAAAATCAAAAAAAAAAACTTATTTTGTTCACATAGTCCACCTCATGTTAACTATTCCTTGTAACGTTTTCTCTTATATTTTTCTGTTTTTGTTGTCTACACAACATCTTTGGTTTTTATCTAGAAATGCGATCGTGTTGTTTTTTATATTCATGTATATTATTTTATGTATAAAACTCTCTTCTCTTTTTACCATTTGATTGCATCACTTAGCAAAGGTTTCGGAGTGATTAGACCGTCTCTTGTACCTTAATTTTAATAATACTCTTTTCCTTGTTCCTGTATTGGTGAACAGTAAGGAATATATTAATTGAATAACGTTAAAGTTACTGTGGGCCAAAGATTTTATTAATTTCCAGTTCTCATCAGTTACCATACAAAACAGCAGAATTATACTGCCACTTTAAGCTGTTATTTTTTCAGAGCCTAACCCTCGTCAGGAAAGGCCGACGTACTTATATCGACAAATTTGGTAGTATTCATATTTAGGGTCTATATTCACTAGAGTTGCTAATCGTCCTGTTTCCCCAGGACATGTCTTGCTCTTTAGGGTGTCCTGGTGTGACCTGGTTAGTTTTGAAGTAGCGTTCTGGGATTTTTGATGCGCCCTGTTAACATTCTGTGTTATATAATTCAATAATTTTATTGAAGAGACTTTCTTCTTAAAAATTCTAATTGCTAATAATGGTGTTTCAATGAACCTGTTTTCATTCTGTATTACTATCAATTACTGCTCTTATAATGCGTTCTATTTATGAACCGAAATATCCTGATATTTATACCTTCACATCCCGGTTTTCAAAATTCGTGTATATTATGGCAACCCCAATATACTACACGAGCGTTTGTGCTAGCGGTAGAACTGGTAGAACAGATAAAGAATATTGACTATTTTTATACAATTATTTCCTTTCCTCTTCTCTTATCTACACTTCCTTTTGGACGAATACAAAGTTTGGTTGTTAGAAGCTAGTGACTTCTGCTATTTCTGAGTTACTCTTTATTGATCGCTAAAACTTTAATAGTTGCTAGTTTGTCCCTAACCTCCTTGCTGATTGTGTGATGTCGCAAATTATATTCTTCTTTTACATTCTGCCATTATCTTTATGATTGTGCTGTTACTTTTTGTATTAACGACATTCACATTTGACATTTGAGTTTATGGCTTAAACAAAGCGACCCAATTTTTCTGTTATATTGTTTTATTTTAATTCAATTTTCTTTCGGTTGTAGATAAAAACTCCAAACGTCATAAATTTTTGATGCAGACTGCTTCGATCTACAGTTTATTCAAAAGATTTATTTAGTTTCACCTCCATCTCCATCGCGAACATTTTCCTTGAATAGAGCAGTGATTTTCGCATTTGAATTCAGAAAAGTTTTCACATCGTACTCTGCCGAGAAGTAACATTTTATTTATATAAGATATTCAAATTCGATTAAGTTATACTTCATGTAAATATGTGAAGCATGCAGGTTTGCTCTCAATAAATACAGAGTAATTCATAGGGTAGGTAGAATATACTATTCTCATATTGTGAAGCGTAATGACAGCAGAACAGTTACCGCTAATTTTAATAGTTATTGATTATGGGTTAAACTTTTTTGGAAGAATTCAAACTAAAGAATATGATAACACGCAAGAAACCAACAAAGCATTTAATAAGCCAACTGGAAGCAATAAATAAAATTTCGATACTTCTTGTGTATCATAAAATATTTTAATTATATAATACTCTACTACAATTAAAGAAATAAATAAATAATAAATATTGAAATAAAATATTTGTTATTACAACACAAGATTTGACTCTGAGATATGGTATAATTCGATAAGCCTTAACTATGACTTAGTGTTAAAAGTTGGATTTTGATTTTTAAGGTAAATTTTTAAACAAAGAAAGATCATCTAAAAATACTCTATATAGTTATTTCACAGTTTTGATGATAGTGACAAAAGAAGTCGTAGGACGCGTGATTTGTATTATAGATATAATATGCTTTGGGATAAATATTCGTATATTTAAATGAGATACTTTAAATATAGACACAAGTGTTCAAAACATTGGTATTTGTTATATATCAATTTTGAGAACATTTTAATAACACTAAATTCTAATAAAAAGAACATATCGCCGGAATCAAGATGTTGGTCGTGACTGGTACCTGAAACATATTATTAAATTAATGAATGTTCCGTTTAAGATCGGAACAATGTATTCCAAATCGCTGTATTGTTTTATTAAAGTTGTGTACCTGTTATATTGAGAGAAGAGTATTAGCAGGAAATCAAGTGAATGGGGCTCTGCATAACTTTATGTGTAGCCAGAACGTATCTAAAAAGGACACGACTGGCTGTACATAGGGGAGTTCTGGTCCCACACTTATGTATGGTAGTGAATACTGGGTCTGGCAGAAGAAGCATGAAAGTAGGATTAACGCTGTGGAAATGAGAAGTTTGAGAAGTATAGCTGGAGTAACTCTGATTCACAAAGTGAGAAACAGCGTGATAAGAGAACGTTGCGGTGTGGTTGAAGATGTAGTGAAAAAGATACAGAAAGGCATGCTTAGATGATTTGGACACGCAGAGAGAATGAATGAAAGGAGATTGACGTAACAGATTTATGAGGCAAGTGTGAATGGAAAAGCCGATAAGGGTCGACCTAGGCGTACGTATCACAATCAGATCGGTGAACTTTTGAGGAAAGGTCACGTTAAAAGTACCCGCAACCGACGAGCGTGTGTGAAAACGCTAATGAAAGTAGAAGAAGCTAAAGATGTGTGTCAAGATCGTAGCAAGTGGAAAGATGTGGTCTCTGCCTACCCCTATGGGAAAGAGGCGTAACTGTATGTATGTATGTATGTGTACCTTTCATTAAACTTAAATGTTTTAAATTTAAAAACAATAAAATGCAACAAATTATTACATTTTTGCTTCAAGTATTTTCAAAAATAACACCTGTTTATTAAAAAAAATCAATTTATTAAAAAAATATCAGCATCACACATTTTCATACGAGTATATTCAGTTAAGCACACTCAGCTTTTGATTCTTTATATTATGTAAAGTAATAATATATTTTTATATGCAACATTTTAAACTGTGTTCGACGGTCAAGGAAAATATTGTAAAAAAAAGCCGCCACTTCGGAGAAATGAAAAATATTTCGACGATACACGCGAACAGGAAAAGCGTGCCAAACTCTTCTCTGCTCTATCAAATTAGCTAGTAGAGGTGCCTGTGCTCAACTGTGAAATATTTCTAGGACATTACTTTATATCTGTAATTTATAAACTAGTTAACAGTCCTATATCTCAAATCAACGGCCTCTCCCGAATTCGGACCTAAATAAATGCTCCATAATTATTAGCGAACTTTTTAATCTTTTTTTTTTCACAATATGTAATAAAATATTTGGTCACAGAAAAAATACATTTAAGTAATAAAAATTACGGCTCGACTTACTTTTACTATTTTTAATACTAAAAAATAGATACATACGCAGGCCACAATCCTCCTTGGGTGTTTACAGACCTAGAAAATATTATAAATATTATTCACACATTTAAAATTACATTCAAGAATAAATAGGTTCAAACCGCTTACAGCTTAAATAACTTTATTGATATTGCAATTGATTGTTTAAAATATGTAGTTTAATTTAAGAAGCTTTGGATGTTAATATAAGTATTTTATATGTTAATATTATATGTATAAGATTTTCACACAATAATTTGAAAGTGTTAGTAAAATGTTTGATTCAACGAAAATATATGTTATTCAAGTAGTGTTTTAACTTCGTGGAATTTCTTAAATGTTAGATAAATATATGTTTATTACTGTTAATGGATATCAAGATCAAATTTTGTTAACTATTTTACATCTGCCAGACGTAAATTATATGACAGAATGCATGAAAATCTTGAAAGACTGCAATAGTAACTTCGATAGTCAACGAAGCAGAACTAAACTGGGACTAAACTGAAAGCATCGCATTCTTGGACCAAAGAAGAATATTATTGTTATTAAGCAATTTATAAGTTCTAAGTTATTAAACCTAGTATAGGGTACATTGTTATCGTTTGAACAGTAAGTATACAATAACGTTAAGTATGTATAGAGCAATTTCGACACCAGAAAAACAACGCTGCAAAATAAAGCTTGAGTCTATAAGTTAACTATTCATGTAAAATACGTGACGTCGATTCCCTAAAGTTTAAACAGTAATAATTAATGTAAATTAATATATACAGAAGAGCATATACTGAAATAGCATTAAAAAGAAGATGACATTTTATCCAAAATCAAAGCGTCACGAATTTTGTTGATAGATATCAAACGTGATAGTCAACATATAGGAGCAGACATAAGACTTGAGAACAGCATTTCAAAAGAGACAGTTACGAATATATACGAAGTGAAATAAGAACAGTCAAAGCCAACACTTACAACGACATTACATGATATGCCCACTTACCAAGAAAGGCTTATTACATTACCAACATAGTAAATATAAAAATAACAACATACGTCATATAACTAGTATTTAACGTTATAACAATTAACTTCTAAAGTAAACTTCGATTACCGAAACTTGTTCACACAAAGTTGGCTGGAAATATGGAAAAAAATAATGATATGATTAGTCTAAAACATAATTAATTTGTAAAGAACATAAGAGCGACATTCTCTAGATGTGCGGAAGAATGTAAATGAAAGACACTTACCGATGATTAGAGCCAAAATGATGATTCCAATAACAGCTGCAATTATCATCATCTGAAAAAATAAATATCGTGAAAATGGATCTTAAAATTGGCCTTTCTGAACTTAAGTGGTAATTAACAAAAAGGGATTTCTTTTCCTCTCTAAAGTTACCTTTAAATTTTGCAACCAGAATTTGCTTTTCAGTTTGCCAGCTTGCTGTTCGAAATTGTGAAGCTCCTTGCTGCAGTGCGTCTGTAATGAGGGACAATAAATTTGAAAGAGAAATAGTTTCATGACATTCAAATTGGGTTGTTAATGGATTTCTGTTTTTTGTGACTGAAGACCGCGTGGATGTTGTGGTTGGTTTGGATTATCTTGGGCCATGGGTCAGAATTCAGCCGTTCACAAATTTTGTGCAACATACAAAGTATAAAATTTACTTAATATTAAGGTGGTAGAAATCCTACGGGTATCCGCCTACGGAGATGTCCACCGCAGTGCCAGTTATCCTGCCGTCAATCAGTGGGGTGCAAACACAACTGCGTTTCGGTTTGGAGGGTACTGATAGCCAGTGTAATTAGAGGGCATACGTGATTTGAATCTGATGTCTCATGGTGACGAATGGATTGGATAGTTCTGCCAACGCAACTGTTATAGGCATGCGTGGCGTTTCCAAAGCATTTAGCTCGTCTCGTCATTCATATCCATAAAAAAATCACTGTGGTGGTTTGTGACTATGCCGTGTCTGATACTGTATTTGACCCTTCCCTCGATCTTATAATGCAAAACGTTATCTACCAAAGGTGAAAAAACAAACACGTGTGAATGCCTTTGCGTTTACGGTAAAACTTACGTTACTATGATATTTCTTGCGTATATATCAATTTCAGTCAAAACATGCCGGCGAGGGTAATCAAGTTAATGTGAACATTACATTAAGAAAATTGTATGGGAAAAGAAAGAAAGAAACAGATTTAGGGAGTAGTTTTGTAATTAGTCACGTAAAATAAGACATTTTGAATTTAAAGTATAATAGTGCATTAAATCCTCAATAGGGCAAATATTATCAAGACAAAAAATCAAGCAATTTAATAGAAGTTACTTATTATTTATGTTAGCGTTTTGTACCTTTTAGAGACGTTAGCGATTTTCAAACAGCTTGGCATTACCAAGGATTAATTCAGTTCGCTTTGAGACTGGTGTCAACATTGATAACCTATTGCGGAGAACGAGTCTTGGTAATTTTTATAGATTGAGTTTTGTTTGGTAAGATTTGCGTTTTGATTTATGAGAAGGTTTCAGTTTTCTGCAGTATTTTATCTCACCTGCTCTGTCATCTAATTCCGAAAGCTTCTGATCTCGCTCCAGCACCTTTTCGACGTTTGTTTTCATAATATCCACCACCTGTCGATGATATAATTTATGTTAAATGTATATAAATTTATACAAGAAACTACTGAGCAAAGATTGCCAGGTACTCACTGGTGGATTCCCATCCTGGAATCCGTCTATTAAAGCAGTAGTGTGTAAACACTGTGTCACGGTTTGAAGGGCACTGAGAGCTAGTGTAATTACTTGGCGTATGAGACCTAAGAACTGATGTCGCAGGGGGTCCTGCGCAGTGTGGTACCACACAGAAAAGTTCTGCGCGACACAGCATTTGTAATGAGCAGACGTTGCACTTACCACTAGGAAAACTTTGCACACGTCTCGTCACATACTCGTATAAAAAATTAGTAAGGATTATAAAAGAAAAATATTCTTATAATTTCAAAGTTGTTTTAGAAATTGTTCCTAAGACTGTTTAAACCTGTTGTGTTAATATATAAGGAGTCTTAAGGACTTTACTGGTATTAAATCACATCTTAAGTTATTGAAAACATTGGTTTACATAATAGTATAGTACGAGAGTTTTTCCGTTTTCCCGACGTTGCTAGACGTCGTGTCGTACCTGTACAGGTAAAATATCATTTTTTCAAATAATTTTAAGGTTTCTTTTTTTATTATTATAATTATACTTTTTGAAACATGAATCTATTATTACTGGATATTTTTATTGTGTGTAAACTGTACCAAACGCTAATTTTGAATAAAAAAAATTTAACAAGTTACATAATATACCATAATTATTATTTTTGGAAACCAATCCAGAACGTGATTATCATTTCAGCCAACACTAGTCCACTACTGAACATTAGCCTCCTTAAAGATTGCCACAATAGTTTGTAGCTGTCATTTTGGGGGATTTTGCCATAGTTTAGTTGCAACCGCAACCGCAGTTTTTTTATTCAGATGTTCCATGAAGATGCTGCTGCCCATCTCCTGTTTTCATTTTCCTTCTGTGGACTTTTACGACACCCACGGGATGAGATGGTGTTGTTGATTCTCTTAAGCCGCTACCACATGGCAACCGCCACCACGACTAACTTTTTATTAATAAATATATTATTAAGTATTTTACAAATTGCTTCTTATACACATTGTACTAAAGCTGTGTTATGACATATTATTCGCTAAAACTTATGTACGTGAATATAAACATAAGAAAGATCTGTTATTATAAATGAATAACTTTACTCTTAAACAAGTATGTCCATACTTTAAATAAATCAATCAAACACTGCTTGAATCATGTGACGATTGCAGCTGTTCATGACTGTGGCAATTAGCCCGAACATTGCGTGAGCTGTTCCGGCCCTTAATCATTTTCTAAAAGAACATCTAATATATGTCTATTATTTAATAGTTTTTAATTTTTATATATTTATTAAATGTATTTTTTTGAGTTTAATAAAACATAGTAATAGCGAAATATTGTTGCGACTAACATTTATATCGACCGAAATGCCGAAATGCGACGAGTATTTTTTGTCCAATTGATCAATTTAAAGGACTTTTGGCGCCAACTTGAAAAGTGGCGGTAGTGTTTTTATGGAATTTTGTAATTTCTGTGTATATTTTGAGTTTCGATGTTTGAAGTTTATTATGCAGCAAGTGCTCGTGAAATTGTACAGAATTTGAAAAATTCAATTCCAGACCAGAAAATTTTCATCTCCATCACTATTCGTCAGTCCAACTATTCTTCAGTTAAAGTCAAGTACCATTTTAGTGTCGATCGAAACGAAGTCTTTATTATAATTACATTATTACTCGGCATTGGCAAAAATGGTTCGATTTGGTAGCCGATGGCCAGGATCAAAAAAGAACAAGAAAAAAAATGGTTTCTTTGTTTAACGCATTTAACAACGCATAAAACACCTAAGGTTTGTATAGGTACAATTTATGCCTGCGAAACGCGTCCACGATACAGGAAAAAATCTAGTGGTACGTAAATTGAAAATAAATAAAAAAATATTTATAACGATTTAATTTTGTCTCTGACTATCAAAAGACACTTCGGGAGTGATATTTGTCTAGCAATTATTTTTAGATTGGAAAGTAAATAAAAAAAATTAAAAGTATATGTAATATAATTTTGTGAGAAAGATGGAAACCGTAATGAAAAAAATACAATGTCGCTCGATTTTAAGTGGTCGTGCCTGTTCTCAATTTTATTCTATAAAGTTTCTAGTATTAAAGTGGGGCTTACCTCATCGACCTGCGCCTGTGTTTGCTGTAGGCGACGCTGGGCGGCGATTTGCTGGGGCGTCTTGGGCCCGCCCACAGGCATATCATCGCTCCCCGGCGCCAGACCTCCTTCTGTCGCCCTACAATAAAAATAATTAATTTCTTAGATGGGAGATTCATTGCGTTTTAAATAAATTTTTAGTCAGATGCAGGCATTCATTAATTCCTTTGTAGGTTAAATCGTTACATTTTTTGATAATAATAATGATAATGTCTTTCAAGCTGTTGACCAAGGGAAAAAGTTAGAAGAAAAACTGAGTGGCCAATTGATCGCGAAACAATCATTTAGAATGTTCCTACTTAGACCGATGACCAGTAGTAATGTACAAGGCGCGTTATGTCTGGTACTCCGATCACCGTACTACAGCGTGCCACGCGGTGATTACGAAGGCGTCTAAATAGATTTATTCCAGCACTGAACTACTTATTGGCTGATGATCGAAAGATTTATCGTTTATGGACACACATTTGTTTGTTTCGTTTAATAGATGATAGTTTAATTTTTGTTGGACGGGCGGAGAAATTCTCATTTAATTTGCAAAGTTTTAGCCGTCTCAACTACCGTGTGACAAAGTTGAGGTTCGTATCTCATTTGAAGCATTCTCGTCTCGCTTTAAGTGCACTCGTTGGTTTTTACTTTCGACCTCGTAAGCTTGGTACGGAAAAAAGGGAAAATCCGATAACGCTACGCTGCTTGGTAATTATATTATAATACACGGCAAGATTTTTGTTATCGTTAAAACGTGTATTTCGTTTAAAGTATGTTGAGTACTATTATTTATAATTCAGGCAAAAACTCTGGTTACTTTTAAATTTTTGATTAAAGATAGCCAGTAATGTAATGAAATGTTCAAGTATTAATAATTTTAAAACAAATACTGAATGTCTATTGAACGATCTACTTTATCTTAAGGGCGCCATAGCATTTTCATATTTTTTTATATATTGTAATATTTCTATTAGTCTATAATATTAAGACCAGAGCTTTAATTTCGGAAACCTCGTTCTCGAAGCACGAGGATTTTTGGCATTTGCAAGACTCGAGAGTGATGTTTTTAGTCAAGGGAATATCGAGACTTTTGAGACTTTTACTTAATTAAACGGTATTAAACAATCTACTAAACCTATAGTATTTTTTTTTCTGCTTACATAGATATGAGAATACTGTAAAGAGGAGCTTAGGAACTGTGGAGATTAAAAACGATAGTAACCTGTGAATAACATGGATTTTGATAATTACACATAAGGTTTATTTGTCGACCGCGTGGCTTAGTGGTTACGTACCTGACTTTTGCACCACCGGTCCTGGGTTCGATTCCCAGCCGGAGGCAACATTTGTGCGAAAACACAAATTTTCGGGTCTGATTGTGTTGTGCATGTGAAATGTATGTTTGTAAAACGCACCCACGATACAGGAGAAAATTCTACTGTGGGGCTTCGTTTTTTTAAAAATCAATAAATCAATCAATTATCGTTTCTTACGCGCCCACTATAAAAAAAGATAAAAATCCTCATCGATCATTTTTGATTATATTACTTGTGCTTATAAAGAACTTGATTAAAATATCATGCTTGAACTGCCTAAACGCCTAGCAAAGGAGTAGGCAAACTTTATACTTTTGCAATAGTCTTGACAGTATCGAAGATTTTCGAGACCGTACCTAATCTCGTTTTTTTTCCCGGGACGAGGAAATGCATCGGCAAAAAATTCTACGAAAATTGGTTTCAAAGTTAATGAATTAATTAATGTAATTATTATCAAAGTTATTACGATAAGAATTTGTAGAATAAATATTTATTTTAGATACAATTTTAACAATTTATGAAATGTATCAGGAATGTAGCTGTTAAAAGAGTTTCTCAAGATTTATAATAAATTTAAAATAACTTATATTAATGTAACTTAGAGCAGGATAATAGAATTTCTCAGAAGCGTACATTAGATTTATAAATAACCATAATTAACATAAGGTTTCATCAGTAGATGTATTGACCCCTTATTTGAGAACTGATTCAAAATATATCTAAAATAAACTTAAATGAACTACATTTGTTTGTTATTTTTTGATGCTGGAAAACCTTTTACTGTTCATGTGCATATTCAGCAATATAGAACGTCTCATAAATCAATCAGATTGAATACATTACTTTTAAGCATTTTTTTTTGTTATAAGTTACAATCGATAGAGTTGATCCACTTTGAAGTATTTACTAATATAATCCAGTCCATGTTTCACACATATTATTCATTTATTGATTGTTATTTTTATCTGTAGACCTTATTTAAAAGGGTACCTAAGGGCGGCCTTAATGTCTTTCGGCATTCTCTCCCAGTCAACCAGTTTGCGTGGAGAAAATTGTGAAGCACACATTTTTTTGTAAATTACTTAAAATATCTAGCCCAAATTAATAATAACATTAACATAAACACAATTAATTGTGTATAATTTGCTTACGAATATATTAGGATAAATCTATATGATCACTTTATTCCGATGCTGAACATAGGCTTTCCACAGATTGTTACAAAAATAACCCTGAGCCATTCATGGTTCAATCCAAGACCCATTGTCTTTTCGCAAAACAGGTCGTCGCTCCCTCCAAGTATGTGTTCAAAGTCAAAATTTCCTTATTCAGTTTAGGCTTATATAAAGCTCTTATAAATGTCAACATCTGCACCGGCTTACAGTACATTTGCCGGCAGGAGGTTGCCACTTTTCTTCGGTACTGACTGATCATATAAATTTAAATTAAATTAAATATTTGGTACACTTTTAATATTAAAAGTGATTTCCTGGTGGTAGGACTCCTATGCAGAAATCCGTCTAGGTACCACCGCAGTGCCAGTTATTCTGCCGTTAATAAGTGGTGTGAAAACATTACTGTTTCATTTCAAAGGGTAACGAAGTAAGTGGAATTACAAGGCATATGAGACTATAGAACTGATGTCTCAGGTTGAAAAACGCCTTGTGGTGCCATACCCACGTTATGATCGTAACGTAAATTCTCTTACGCTGTCCACACGCTGCTCAACAAAGTCAACATTTATGATGATACTTATGGACATAGGGAAAGTGGATGCTTCTGTTTTTAGGTGAAAAAAAATTTGTTAAAACAACTTAAAAAAAACACGCTTGAATAGCAGTGAGCCGATCATCCTGGTGTGAACAGAAGACAATACAAAAATTTTAAATAACTGGTATTTAAAATTATGGTATTGTCATCTGTCCAAAATATGTTTGCAAAGTTTCAAATTATGAGGATGTCTGGAAGTGGGTAATTGAAAGATTCCATTACATTCCTACATAGTTACGAGTACGTATGTATACATACTTACTCGTAACTACACACACACACAAATTGTAGATTGGATTGGGAAGCGTTCACGACATTTAACACAAATTCCTTTGCATGAGAAAGATAGTTTCGCGTTGGGAGCGATGCTCAGAAAGAGGCCGCGTGGAATGGTGCTGTAACATACATTTTGAGCATGTCCGACGTGTTACGATATTATAACAGCCGAAGAATCTTGGATTAACGACGTTTTAAAATGAACCAACGCCTACAAAAGTGAAGCGATCGAGAAGCGCGGGAAAGATTTTGATCGCCAGTATTTGGACTTTCACGGGTTATCTGCTGTCAATTCCTTTACGAAATCGATGTAGTATCAATGTCGAATAATATATTAGGCGCTTAAAACAGGGAGGACAGCACATCAGTTAAGCCATGAGTCAACATTCTTATTTAATACTCTAAAATAAAATATGACCTGAAAGTTTTTTATCGCCGGAAGATGCGCTAGCAGTGAACGAGCCGGCAGCAGAAGAGGTGTATGAGAAGGCAGTCTGGTAAAAGTTTTTCGATAAATTATTTTATCAAAAAAATCGACTTCCACTCAACATCCCCAAACATCCTTAAGCGAATTGAGAGTTTGATGTTTTCTCATGAAACCTATAATCAGAACTTGACCAAAATTAAATGGCACCACCCTTACGGTATAAACATTTTTTTTAATTGGTCTGCAATTGAGGAAAACTATTTATGAAAATACTTAAAAAATACACACAGAAGAACTTTGAACAGCATATTTTATGAAGTCGGTTAAAAATTGGTTTAGACGCAATATAAGTAAACTGGTAGTTTTTTAAAATATTTAATACTAAAAACTTTTTTAGGTTTCACAAAACTTTCTATATGGCCCACGTACATACAGGACAAGTAATTACGTCAATTATGTTAGATGTTGCTGTGCTAGATATCGAATAGATTACAGTGTATGTATGTATAATAACGACAATAATAACCTACTTTAACTACAATTAATTTTTTAACGTTTTGTTCAGTTTCCTTTTTTAACTGTAAACAACGACGACTAAACTTTTTATCTTACTGCCGCAGGCGGGATCTAAATATCTTCAATTTTGTTTCAGTCGCCCTAAAATCATTAGCTATTTGTACCACAAGTTATAGGATATAAGTAAGCTCCCTTTAAACAATGTTTATGGATTGGTTGTGTGACTTCGCATACATTTTGCGTTAATTTCTGACCCTATTTAATTATTTAGGTAAACAGTATTGACCTAAATCGCATATGTAGATACACGTATGGCATGAAAGTTTTCCAAATACGAGTACACATTCAAGTAATAATAATAAGCTTTATTGAATACAAATTATTATAAATATTATCATGAAAATAATATAACATTTATAAGAAACGATGAAATATTAATATTAAAATTGTTACATGGTTATTAATATAAAATTGTTAAATCGTTTGTATAGGGGTAAAAGCCCCGAGACTATCTGCGACCCGCTGTCGCAACTAATTCATCTGATATGTATTTTTGGTGATGTAATTGCTGTTAGCCTTCTCGGCTTTTACAGCTTCATCGGATACTGTGCTCGCGGGCCAGGGGCCCGCGTGCCAGTTTTGGTTTTAACCCAAACATAAGTTAATAAATAAACTCCTACAAAAACCTCCAAATTCGGACTGTGTCGCGTTCGCAGCGTGCTTTCGCGATATTTTAAACCCGAAAATATTTGTTCTTTGCATAAATGTTGTCCGAGACTGGGATTCGAGCCCAGGACCCGAACATGCTTGTTGAATCAGTACTGGGTTTAAAATTTCAATACCAGCCACAGTGACGTACTAAATGGTTGGCGTTATCGCATAAGCATCGGATATGTACTCGTAAATGGTGAAGTGTATAGGCCTCTGTGGTTGGTAGTAGTGTAAGTTGCTTGCGGCAGGCACTATAATTTAACCTGTGTAGATGATGATAAGTGCATGACTATTTATACATTATTCGTGTTGTACGTACATACATACATAAGATCACGACTTTATCCCATAAGGGGTAGTCAGAGACTGGGCACTCACTGCAAAGACAGATGATTGCCACAATCCACATTTCACCAAAACAACTTTGCACTCGGTGTGATAGGTGGTGAGCCCATCGCCACCATGCGATGTTGGGTGCACGGTGCAGTTTAAATCCCTTACTCGCCTTTTACGAGATCCATTGGATGAGATGGAGTGGTAGTATTCTTTTAACGAGCCGCCACCACACGGCTCTCGTTTGTATAATACAAAATTTTCAATACAAAATTTTCAAAAACAATTCGTGTTGTATAATACAAAATTTTTGTGTTTTTACTAGCGGATAGCCACGACCCCCTCCAGGTGGATAAAGGATTTTTAAATATCCCATGGCATCCATTTGGTTTTCCGGAATAAAAATACCCTACGTCCATCTCCGGGATGCAAGCTATCTCTGTGACGAATTTCGTCAAAATCGGTTCAGCGGTTGAGCCGTGAAAAGAAGAACAGAGAGAGTTACTTTTAAATTTATAATATTAGTAAGGATTCTGTGTATATTTATTCAAAGGCCTTTCTTTTTATTTCTGTAGCTTTTACAATTTGTTTTCTTTATCACAGGCATCGTACAATAGGCGTTCTGGCTAGCGATATTTACTGATTGTTTATTATACAATGACTGGTGGATGTTGCGTGAAAATCAATAAGTTTTAAATATTAAAACATTGTTATAAATTATAATTAATACACTACTACTTACTTTTTTCCATAAAAACGGTTCACTTTTCGCCCGCATTATATTTTATAAAAGATGTCAATACTAAATTTACTTTTATTTAAAATATTGATGTGGATTTTTTTTTGGAGCCAGTGACGAGACGAGTAAAACGTTCACCTGATGGTAAGTGCAACGTCTGCCTTCTGTCATACAGAAGTTTTCTGTGTGGCACCACACTGCGCCAGTGATTACACTAGCTCTCAGTGCCTTTCAGGCTGAAACACAGTAATGTTAGCACACTACTGCTTTACGGCAGAATAACAGGTTCTGTGGTGGTACCCTAGACGGATTCCTTCATAGGAAACATTCTTCATTTCTGACTATCACAAAGTCCACTGCTGAACATAGACTTTCCCCATAGATAGCCACAAAAGTTTGTAGCTCTCATATTGGAGGGATTTTGCTATAGTTGCCACGCTAGGCAGGCGGTTTGCAACCGTAGTTTATTTATTCAGATGTTCCAGGAAGATGCTGCTGCCCATCTGGTTTTAATTTCCCTCCGTCGACTTTTACGACACCCACGTTAAGGGATGGGTTGGTAGATTCACTTAGGCCGCTACCACCAGTAATATTTATACAAAGAAATTTATAAAAGAAAGTGACGAGACGAGCGTGTTTTACCTGATGGTAAGTGCAACGACTGCCCATAACAAATTGTGTCACCCAGAACATTTCTATGTGCATCGCACTGCGCTCCTCATCCTGATCACCCAGAACATCAGTTCTTAAGTCTCATACGAAACACGTAATCCTTGCCCACTACTGCTCAGGGTAAAACAACTGGCACTACGGTGGAACGTACCTAGACGAATTCCAGTTTAGGTATCCTACCAACAGTAATATATACAATTTAAACGTAACATGAAATCTTAATCTATACTTTTAATTTAAATATTTTAGATAATATAAATAACTCACTCACCCACACACGCCCACATACAGACGACTTTGGTATTATATACAAAGTATATAACGTAGTTAGAATATGTTCACACATAGACCGCCCCTATCGATTGCCACAAAACACGGTCCTGAGCTACCTGTCCTATCGAATTAATGCGAAACCGTGCAGGTCGTCGCTCCATCTAGTGGGAGGTCACCCTACACTGCGTTTGCCAGTATGAGGTTAAGAATTTAAATAATGCAATAAGATATTTTAATTTTATTTTATTTTATAATTTTATTTATATATACATTGTAATTTTAAGTATTAATTTAACGATATTGCAACACCCAACATGAGTTGTTATAAGCAGTAAATAAATAGACTTTGTATTTAATAAAACCATTACTACCGTTTCTAATGACGAAGAATACAAAACTCTTCTCTGGTGTACTCTTCGACATAGTACATAACAAAAACGAGTAAAACTCATATTTCTAGTTTCTTTGTCATTTTCGATATGATCACAGAGTGATCTTTGTGTCGAGTGGAAAACATACGCTGTTTTGAGTTGGAGGCGAATCATTTACATTTTTTTAACTACGTAAATGTAATCAGTTTATACTAGTTTTGCTTCATAAGTTTAACTACGTAACTGGTTAGTCCTATGCAGGAATCCGCAAGGCCATTTACTCTGCCGTGAAGCAGTAGTGCGCAAACACTGATGCGTTTTGGTCTAAAGGGCACTGAGAGCTAGTGTAACACTGGGCATAGGAGACCTAAAAACTGACGTCGCAGGTCGATAAATATTCTGGGTGACACAGCATTGCTATGGGCGGACGTTAGACACACTGCTCGTCTCGTCCCTTTCTTGAATAAAAAAAAAACAGTTCCAAACTATACGCAGTAACTTTAATGGCACAGATAATCGTTTCAATTAAACGGGTCAATGAAAATTAGTTTCACGTGTACGCACTTGAGATCACGAAGATTAAGATCAAACGTTCAGTTCAATAACAAATTAACACTTAATTTGAACTCCGATTTCTGTACATTATTAACAGTTGATTACACTTTCGATACATTGTATAGTGTAGTGGTGAGTAAAATGTATCTCTTCGATACACACAGCCGTGATAGCTCGGGGTCGGCCGCCCGCCTAAAATTACGGAGTATGCCAGTGACCTGAGCTCGATCCCCAGTGCCAGCAACTAAAAAATTGTTCTGTATTTTTGGGTGCTGATTTGTCGCCTGTACAATAATAATATTTCGACGACCCTGTAAAGTCCACCATCCTGCATTGGAGCAGCGTGGTGGACTGTTCCTGGCTGTAAATCCCATCCAGTGGTGACGGTTATGTTGTAGAGATAAATGTCTCCAGTCTTGCTCCAAATGTTACTGCGGTAAGTAATTTACTTCGGAACACACACAATTTTCTTATAATTTAAGAAAGTTTTAAAAAGTTTAATAATTTTCATTTGTCGTCAGTATAATACTCGTAAAATAAACTTTCAATGACACAATCGTAGATATGAAGTGATCAAACTATTTCCGAACTAAATGTTTTTTTTTACTTATTGAAATATTTAGCACAGTGAAAATATGTAAGAATTGACTAAATATTTAAAATATTAAATCTAGAACTTATAGAAAACGACCACAAGAAGAGAGAAATGAACATATATATTTAAAAAAAAACCATGCCAAACAGTAGGGTTTTTCCTGTATCCTGGGTGCGCTTTACAGACATAAATTTCACATGCACAACATAATTAGACCCGAAAACCAACAATTTGTGTTTTGCAAAAATGTTGGCTTCGGCTGGGACTCGAACCCAAGACCCGCGGTGTAGAAGTCAGGCACTCAGACAACTAGGTCACGCGGTCATCATACGTAAAACAATTACAAATATTAAGTCATCACACAACCAGTGTCCCCTTTTCATTTGCACGCGGCTCACCTGATGGTAAGTGATCACCGCTACCCACGCAGTCAATACCAGAAGAATTACGGGTGCGTTGCCGGCCTTTGAGAAACGAGTAGGCTCTTTTCTTGAAGCTTCCTAAGTCGTATCGGTCCGGAAAAACCGTTGGCCGCAGCAAATTCAACAAAATGGTCGTGCGTGAAAAATGCACAGTGGTGGAATGTCAAACATCGAGGTAATGTTGATGGAATTTCAAGTGGTGCCGGAATGTACGATGGTGAAAATCAGCGGCCAGAATTAATCCGAATTATTTCGGTGATGATAAAATGATGGGGCTTCTTAAATAAGATATCATGCAATCTTCATTCGAAGCTCTATCTGTACTTTCTTCCAAACCCACTTATGTCTATTTTGACATATAGCCTTCAAATATAATCCATTATGTTTTATTATTATTACGAAGGCCGCACACAACCTCGCCTTTATTTTATATATAACAGTAATTTTACTTTACGATTGTTTGCAGTTTTAGATAATTTGTTTTATAATAAAACAAGTACAACAACAAATACTAGTGATATTGTAGCACACCGGATAACTTTAGTATTAATTAAAGTTGGCAATATTAGAAAATTGGAGGCGAAGATTTGACACTGTAGTATTTAGACATTTTTTGCAGGATTAAAATATTTCACTAGTAATAGCAAAATAAATGTATAACCAGTTTTAAAAATCTAATGCCAGTCCAAAGCGCGTACACGAGTCATAAGTGAAACTAATATATATGAATACATTTTGATTAAAATAAATAAAAATGAATAATCAAAAATATTACTCATTGTAAAATTACTACTCAGTATATACGAGTATAAACAATTATCGATTAAGATAAATATTAATTTAGAATAACAGAAACTTTGTACGAATACGTTGCATTGAAATTCGACTTAAATTTTTTACTCTCATTGCGCCCAAAGAAGTGTCACTTGAAAAACATTTATTCAGCACAAGCAATACATGTAGAACAATGAAAGTTAAAAAAAAATCGCCTTGTATCGGAAAAGGGCTTTTCTCTCTCGTTCTCTCTCTTTCTTTCTCGTTCTCTCTCTTTCTCTCTCGGTTGTCTCGTTAATCCATACTAAAATTGTACTCGTAACTGTGAAACTAACTCACTTTGTCCCTCTGTTTGTTTGTTAGCTTTTCACGGCTCAACTGTTGAACTGATCCTGACGAAATCTATGTACATAATGCACAGAGTAGCATCCTGGAAACGGGCATAGGATATTTTTTTATCCCGGAAAATAGTTCCAACTCGATATTTAAAAAACCTATAACTACGGCGACGAAGTCGCGGCTATCAACTAGTAATAAGATATTCTAAATTCTCAATCTTTGATTATAGAATTTTTGGTAATGATCCTAGATACGTAAAGTAGAAGTTAAATAGGCCACGTGAAAACGTATCAAATATATTTAAAAATATCTCTCAAGAGTACTACAAGCTACATGCCTGCCTTAGTCATTAAAAACTTAAGGAACGTTTCATGGCAGCTTTCCAAATAACTTAAAAATCTGGCACTAAGCAGTAAGTAATAAAGTTCTCGTTTTTTAATGAATCAATTAGAAAGGAATGGTAATAATTACTGGAGTGCACCAGACAACATAACCCATTAACTTTAGGGCCTGGTTAACACGAAGTTATTCTTTTATTGTATTAAGTGGCAAGACTGGCAAAACTTTCACCTGATGGTAAGTAGTACTTTTACCCATAACAGATGCTGTGTCACCCAGAATATTTCTGTGTGGCACCACGCTGCGCCCGTTACTCTAATACATCAGTTCTTCAGTCTCATATGCCCAGTGATTACACTACACTCTCAGCCCTTCAGACCGAAGCATAGCATTGTTTGCACATTGCTATGCTTATGGTACCAACTTTTACGGATTCCTGCATAGGAATAACCACTAGCGACGAATCCTACTACCAGTGAAATTTGGGTCAACTGAGTTATGTTCACTTCTATCATAAAACATGTTCTGGTTACCCGTTGAACCATTTTAATTTCTATATAAGGACAAAGAAGAGTGATATGCTTACAAGCTAATGGACCTGTAACATACGATTAGGGATCCGCAAAACAGTAAAAAAGTAAAGTAAAGTTTCAGCCTATAAATGTCCCACTACTGAGCACAGGCCTCCTCTCATTTCTGAGAGGGTTTTGGAGCTGGGAAGAATCCGCCACGCTGTTCCAATGCGGGTTGGCGGACTTCACATGTCTTCGAAATATTTTTAATTTCTCAGACATGCAGGTTTCCTCACGATGTTTTCCTTCACCGCCGAGCACGTGGTAAGTCAGCACTTAAAATTGCAATTAACAATTTTAGTGGTGCCGGCACCGGGAATCGAAGCCAGGTCACTCGCGTACTATGAAATTAAAAGCGAGCGCCTAGCCCCTGAGCTACCACGGCTCTCCGCAAAACAGTGCTTCAAAAATAATATAACGCTTATCACATTAGTGACATCACGCAGAGGCATTACGCTTTACCTTACGAGTAGTATCACGCAATGTAATAGCGGTCTAGTCGAGCGACACTAAAGGTAATAATGGTAATGGTATTAAATTAGTCATTTGAAATTACTCAGCATTACGTATTGTATTTGATAATAGGGATAGATTTAATGTCTGTTGCGCTCGGAGAGTCTGTTGCTCTCGGAGTGTCTGTTGCTCTCGGAGTGTCTGTTGCGCTCGGAGTGTCTGTTGCGCTCGGAGTGTCTGTTGCGCTCGGAGTTTGTCTACGTCAAGGGTCAACCAACCGGTCGATATTCTACATGATTTTAGTCAATCACGGGCCATAACTAAAAAAAAATATAATCTACGACTATATTTTTTTTTAGTTATGGTGAGCTGATCATTTTTATGAGAATAGCATTTAGTCGATCGCCAAAAAAATATGGTAAGCTCGATGGTCGAACAAATTTTTTTTGAAAACTGCAACAACAACTGAGAAAAGTTGGCTACTAGAAGCTGATAGAAATCCTAAGGAAATGCAGTTGTTCGTATAGATTTTAAAGTATCAACGTTAAAGTCTTATTTTAAAATTAAACTAATACTATTACTATTCTGTTGAATTCTTTCATTAAGCTGTAAAAATTAAAGAAAAATCATCGTGTAAACTAATATTAACCAGCCGTAGAACATTTAAGAACAGTATTTTTGAACCCTTACAATATTTCGAATCAGTGTGCTAATAATTTGCCGGTGTTTGAATTACCAACATACTTTAGAAGTCCCTAACGTAATACCAAATATGTTTCAATTAGTTCTAGACAATGGAATTTAAATTAAGCTGTCACGAGTATTCAGGATTTGACATGATGAGATTACATTAGTAGAAAGTTTTAAAACGATGCGGGTTGAGAGAACTATGTAAACTTGATTGGGAATTCGATTGTAATGGTGTAATACCAGACAAATTAAGGTAATTTTTAAAAACATTTTGCCCAGTCTCTAGTGTATGTATTTCCGTATTAAAGGAACAAAAGTATATCTTAAATAAATAGTAACTAGTGTCATTACAGTATATTTTTATTTTAGTTTTAAAGCAATAGGTGAAAGGGGTACACAAAAACAAAACTTTAAGTATATGTTAAAAAAAGGCAAGTGCCAACCTTACTGTCTGTATACAGACAGAAAGGTTGCCTTTTCTTTACTTAGTTATATTTCTTTCAAAAAACGTTGCTACACCTGAATTTCTTTTGTATCGTGCGCGCATTTTACAGACATAAATTGCACAAGCACACCCAAACCTGGAAAACCGTTTCTAGACCATACAAAACTTTGTAGCGTGCGGGAGTCGAACCCGGTTCACGGAAAAAAGCACAGAAGCCTGTCGCTTATCGCCAATTGAGCCATTGCGCCATATTGTACAGTTCAATTTTAACTATACTTGTTACTATAATTAACAGTACAGTACAATTATAACTGTAATATTTCTATGTTAAAAATTAAACAAAACATACCGTTTTAAAACAAATTTACTATTATATTAGGTAACAAAAAAAAAACAAATTTAACAAACTACGATTGAGACTCTCGCAAATACTTATACCATATCAACTGCATTTGACTTTTGAAACCCGACATGTGTAAATCGTAGAAATTATGTACACATCCATTTTATATTTCACATTATATTTTCTAAACATTTTATTTAAAATCTGGGGAATTTAATAAAGAGAACGGTCTAGGTCCCATGTTCTGAGCAGCAACTGTAGGCGGAGGTCCGTGTTCACTCGCTCGTTTACAGTAGAAATAGCTTTCGACAAGAATTTGGTTAAATATTATTCAGCAATAATGCACCTTTGATTTTCTAAAAGTAGCCGATAAAAGTGAAACATAATCTTCGCAGCGCTCCCAACCGTTAATTGGTCTGTTACACAAATATTATGAAGCAGCAAGTACGCTGACCATTCAGCCATATAATTTTTCAAATTGGATGAGTATTTCCAGAGAACATACATAATCTCCAGTTTTATTATAGAATGAGTTAATAGCTATTGAAAGAGGTAAGGAAATCAACAGTTTCTAATTTTTATTTAAGTACGAGAACGGGCTTAGGACAGATGACAATGAAAAAGTACTGTGGAGTTTCTAGTTAAATAAGAGGGAATATCAAAATGCCTACATTTTTCAGACAATTTCACAAGTGGGCTACGGATGTGGACTTCCCTTCTATGAAAATGGCTATGTATGTATGTAATTTCACAAGTTCAAAAGGACGTCGTTGTAAAAGTTGGCATTTAATTTAATTTTTATTAAATTTTTTTCTTACAATTTTAATATATTTTACTCGTACGAGTATTTCTACTTTTTACGGTGAGACTCTCTGATTATAGTCAGTATTCTCATTTTCTTATACGAAAGCTTTTGCTTTGAAATAAAGTTCATGGCTACCCACGCTCTGAAGGCGTTTAAAAGATTATGTGGTCTGTGCCGAGAGAGACGAGAAACGATTTATTTTTAAAGTAGTATTAGTAGATAGTTAATCAAAAAACACACCATCAATTTTTTATGTTTTTATTTCAAACAACAGTTGTATTAATGTATTAAGCAACGTCTTATATACGGTACTTATACGGTTCTTATACATGAAAAATATAGATATTGATCTGATTTACTGATCTCTGATCGGATACAGATTACGGTATCTACAACATAGTAATAACGTGGCCGTATGGCGTAGTGGTTAGCGTTCCTGGCTTCTGCGTCGTTGCGAAGGTTCTTGTCATAACCGGAGCCAACATTTGTGGTAAAAACACAAAGCGTTGGTTTTTGGGTTTGGTAGTGTTGTGTGAAATTCATACTTGTAAAACGCACTCACGATACAGAAAAAAATCGTAATAAGGGGGGTCGTTTTTGTAAGAAAATAAATTTGTTAGGACATTAATTATTATAGAATGTGTTTCCCGCCTCAAGTATAGTTTTCCAAAGAAAGTCTTTTTAAAACTAATATGCAGTGCAAGTATGTACTGAGTGCGTCATTAATATTTCAGAACATTGCGTAGCTCGTGTAATCTATAGCGTTGCGGCTATCCACTGGTTTTTTATTTTTTTTTATTTTATAAAGTAACGAAACGAGCAAACGTTAACCTGATGGTAAGTGCAACGACCGCCCACAACAAATGCTGTGTCACCCTGAATATTTCTGTGTGACACCACACTGCGCCCGTCACCCTGACACATAAGTTCTTAAGTCTCATATGCCCAGTGATTACGCTAGCTCACAGTGCCCTTCAAACCGAAACGCAGTAATGCTTGCACACTTCTGCTTCACGGCCGAATAACTGGGCCTGGGGTGGTACCTACCTAGACGGATTCCTGCATAGGAATCCTACCACCAGTTGCCCTTGGCCCGTCCGCACAGTATCCGATGAAGCTGTAAAAGCCAAAAAGGCTAACAGCAATTACATCACCGAAATCATGTATGATTTTAGAAGGTAAACTGATGGTGAATTAGTCTCTTATCGTTCAGAGGGACGTCAGAATATTATCTGCCACAAGTATAACTAGCACGAAAATAATTCTTGATACAGCTTTACTAGCCGTGGTAGCTCAGAGGCTAGGCGTTCGCTTTAAATTTCATAGTACGCGAGTGACCTGGGTTCGATTCCAGGTGCTGGCACAACTAAAATTGTTAATTGCAATTTTAAGTGCTGATTTACCACGTGCTCGGAGGTGAAGGAAAACATTGGGAGGAAACCTGCATATCTGAGAAATAAAAAAGATTTGGAAGATTTTTGAAAACCCTCTTGGAAATGAGAGTACATGAGACATTAGTAGGCTGTACATTTTTTTTACTGTTACAGCTTCTTATAAGTAAATTTTTATATTTCTAATATTAAACAGTAGATTTAAAAAGGTTGCGAGGATTATTTTATTGAATTGGATTTCGCGATAATCTCCCGTTCAATTATTATAGCTACAGCCCGGTCAGCGCCAAAGGAAATTACGAAGTAATTGAAATTCCGGGATTAATATAAGAATATTAAAGGTAAGATTATCCGTAAATCTGTTTTAACAAAATATCGTCGGAAAAAAGAAATACTATAACGTTTTGAAATATAATTTGACAGTAAAGGTAATCTGTATTCGAAACTTTATGAACGAAACAATTACGACACTGAAGCACATTGAAATCCGTCTGATCACCTCTTCAGTTCGAGTTTCAATCTTAATAAAGTCTTTATTAAAATTGAAAATTATTTATTCGATTTTCCAGGCAGATGCTGCTGCCATCTCCCAGTTTCTTATTTATTATGAGTAATTTAAGTACTATCTCTGAACCTATTAATTGTTTGTGGAAGAGTCAGTGCCTATATTTTCTAGGGAACACTAACATAGCAACCAGAAGTTACTGAGATAGGAATGGGTCACATAACCAAACCTTATTCACTTACGTCCTTTTGCACTTCTATTTGATCTTTCTCCATTACATCTTGATGTAGGTTTAAGAATCGACCAATAGACCTTTTTATCTCATTTACACTGATTTATATAGCGTCCCGCACCTACTTAAGTATATATATATATTACATATAGTGCTATCTTTTAGGAAAACCGTTTGTAAAATTTTATTCTGGCATAAAAGAAAGATGAAATGGATAGACTAGTCTAATAAAATTAATAGTACTCAGAAAAGCATCTTATGAAGATTTCTTCACGTACAGACCTAAAAGGTCAAAGGTGCAAAAATGGAAGCTACTGTTCTCACATTTCCAAACACTTAATCAACGCTCAGCCGAAGCTTCATTAAGTCTTCTTATTGGTGACCGCGGAATCTAGTGGTCTTCTTAGAACTCTTGGTTTCGGGTCGGGTACTATTGTGTATGTGAAAATTAAGTCTGCGGACCGCACTTATGATATAGAAGAAGTTCTAGTGGGTGGCTTCAATAATTTTCTTCATATTAAAACTATGAAGATATACTCCTTACTGTCAGGGTTTTTTAAGAATTAGAAATTAATCAAGGTTATTAATGAAATGATTATTTCCTACCGAGGTGTAAAGTGTAAGAGGCGACTAAGGTACTGTACGGACAGCCTATATTCGTGCAGAATAACACCAAAGTATGCAATGCTGTCACTGTACTGTTCGTGGGAACGCAATGGGGAGTAAGAATTTTTTGGACTTGTACAAAAATGGCAGCGACGTGGTTCGCCACCCGTCACGTCTCGTTTCCAGCGAGGGCGAAAAGTGGGCTACGTGAGTGGCCCCGGCCTACCCCTTATATGGGAAAAAGGCGTTGCTGTATGTATGTATGTAATTTAATATCCCTTTGTGTGAAGTAGCAGGCTAAAACAAATGGTAACAAAAACATTTCTAAAAACACGTCATCATCATTCCACTAGCTGAAACCTATGGAGCACGACAGCTGGTCATAAGCCTCTTAAATGTGTCTGACCTTGGCTTTTCATTTCTGGTGGCTGCCAGTCGCCTTGGGTTTTTTATAGAATAAAGGAATACGACGAGCAAAATGTTCACCTAATGGTAAATGCGATGTCTGCCCATAACAAATGCTGTGTCACAGAGAACATTTCAGTGTTCTATAAGATATCTGTTTTAAAGTTTTATATGCTTAGTAATTACATAGGAACTCAGGGTCTTTCAATTCGAAACAGTGATGTTTGTACACTACTGCTTCATGGCAGAATGGCTGGCCCTGCGGTGGTACCTACTTAGACAGATTCCTGCACAGAAATCTTACCACATTGTAAAATCCTACCTGGTGGTACTGCGTAGATTATGGCAATATATTCACAGTGGGGCATCTCATTTCATTTCCTTTCACGTTGTCTGCACTGTGCGCCTACTGAAACGATGGTTATTATTGCCACACATGAAGCTTTATTACCTTTCCTAAATGCTTCTAAGTCAAACTTAAAGGTCTATTCGGCTTGTTTGTGGTGTTTCTCGGTTTTCGGTTTGGCCGCGGATGTATGCGTTAGCGTTCCCGTGGACCAGCCAACATGCGGCGAAGGAGGAAAACCATCGGGCTTTAGTCGGTGCCGCCCCATGGGGCCGCCCCATGGGGCGGGCAGTAGGGCATATGCATTAGGCATTTCACCATGTAAATAATAAAAGGGCGAGTGAGTCTCTACATATGTTTTGTATTTGCGCGTACACTTCTGGCGCTGCAATATCTCCTGCGCAGTTGATAGCGAAATTCAGCTATAAAAACGTCATCATCTGTCCGGTACACACGAAATCGTGAAGAGATTGAGAATTTCATCATAGTCAGTTATTGATGTTGCTATAAAGTAGCTGTTGAACAATAACATGCAAATTCAATACAAAACTTAAGCAAATGTTACGAAATACTTAAGTATTCATCGACTAGACTAAACAAATTAGCTTTGCAGACCTGTCTATACTCAGCTCATGGTCTTAAGAAACCCACTAAGTGATAAGTTGGGTCATACTGTTACGCTGCTGACGGAATGTCCACTGTGTAATTTTTTTATTAACATCATTTTCTAAATGACGTTTCAACGGATCGGCATAGTCATACAAATGAATTTAACACATAATAACATATTTTCTTTTTGAACGGTGTTGAAAAATGGGACTAATGTGAAAGGTATGTTAAAAGTGAAGAAAAGCATGTGTCATACTGGAAGAATGATGGTTATCCGATCTATTTGTATACAAGACGACTGCTGGTTATACGCCTCTTAAAATGTCTGACCTATTTACTAGAGATGTTAAGGAAAATGTCGGTTTCACCAAATATTCAAGGTAAGCAATCCACGACTGGAAGTTGATTTCCCCGATGTCGGGAATATTTGATAAAATCCCCACTCTTAGTGAACGACATTGTTTTGTGTTAGATTTTTTTTTTATTAGATAAAGTGGCGAAACGAGCAAAACGTTCACCTGATGATGAGTGCAACGTCTGCCCAGCTGCTGCTTCACCGCATGCTGAATCACCCAGAACATTTCTGTGTGACACTACACTGCGTCCGTCACCCTGAGACATGAATTCTTAAGTCTCATATGCCCAGTGATTACTCTAACTCTCAGTGCCCTTAAACCGAAACAAAGTAAGTAATGTTTGCACACTACTGCTTCACGGCAGAATAACTGCCCCTGGGGTGGTACCTACCTAGACGGCCTCCTGCATAGGACTCCTACCACCAGTTCAGATTGCTGACAGTCAGAGAGTTTTAGGTTTTCCATATTGTTGTGACAATTTTTCTGCTATACAAACCGTGGCATTACAAAACACGGGTGCTTGGCCCCAGCACGGGTAACTCTAGAGTGCTGTTGAGTGCTGAGCACGTTGCCACGTGCTTCACAGTAAAAGAAAACATCGTGACGAAACCTACCTAAGGTTTTACATGTGCCACTAGGGTTGCGTGGCGGACTATTCACGGTACCAAATTTCTCTCTATAATGACAAGGGGGCATTTATATGCTGTTGCTTAAATTATGTTTTATATTGAAAGCCTCGAGATTTTCGTGGCATTTCACTTAGTGGTCCTAAGACAGGACCAGATGGGGAGATATTTTCTAACGCCCTTATCCCACGACATCAATAATTCCTATGCATGAATCCGTCTAGGTAGGTACCGCCCCAGGCCAGTTGCTCTGCCGTGAAGCGGTAGTGTGCAAACATTATTATATTTCGGTCTACAGGAGCCACAGCATCTTTTTTTTTTTTGGTTAAACGTGCAAAACGTTCACCTGATGGTAAGTGCAACGTCTGCCCATAACAAATGCTGTGTCACCCAGAAAATTTCTGTGTGACACTACACTGTGCCCATCACCCTGAGACATAGGTTCTTAAGTCTCATATGCCCAGTGATTACGCTAGCTCACAGTGCCCTTCAAACCGAAACACAGTAATGTTTGCACACTACTGCTTCACAGCAGAATAACTGGCACTGGGGTGGTACCTACCTAGATGGACTCCTGCATAGGAAACCTACCACCAGTACCATCTTTTATGGGTAGACGTTGCACTTACCATCCGGATTACGCATCTGCATCAATTTCGATTGTATGTAGAGATTTATTTCTCAAGATACATTTACGTGACACTTTTGTTGTGCATTTAGTACGATGACCCAGAATAAAATCAATATTAACTAGCTAGAACTTCGAGATAACCTCAAGACTGAATGTTTACAATTGGAGTAAATTCGAAATAAATATCGATATTAATATTATCTACATATACTCGTATATTACTATAGATTAATATTGTCTACATAAAATCTTTCTTTACTCTAATTATTAAGAATTATTCATTTAAATTTGATGTTTTAGTTTTAGTAATTAGAGATTTTAACTTTTCCTTCTTCTTCATTAACTTGTTACAAGTCCACTGCTGGACATATTTCATGCAGGGATCCTTTTTCATGTAGGGATAATTGTAGATTGGTGAATGCGAAACAGCCACTTCGTTCCTATTGTAACGCATTGCTATAGAAATCAAAAAAACTTACGTGTAGCTTAAATTTATATCCTTAATTAGGATACTATTTATTTTTTATCGGGGTATAAGTGTGTACATATGTCTACGTCGATGCTATATGTTGGTCGTCTATTAAAGAACTTCGCTGCTTTTTATACTCTTTCTGTAGTATGAAAAATTATTTCTTTGTTTTCTATTTTTCAGGCGACAATCGAGAAGACCTTTGGAGAGTTCAACGGGCGTCAACGAGGTCAAAGCAAATACTAAAAAAGTGAGCGCATAATTTTTTTTTATAATCTTTCGTCAATGAGATAGTCTGTAATTTCTAATGCATGTATTAAAAAATATTTGTAATTTTTTTTGCACATACAACTTTTAGTCCGTTATTGATTAAATGACATTTTTATGTAGATGTGATATAATTTTTAAGATGTTTTACCGGATTTTTTTATAGTTTACAAAGCAAAGTAATATTTATAAAAACTACTTACATTTTTTCCGATAGTCTGTCTGCGCTGTCTGTATTGAAAAATCAAATTACGCTTTTATCGATCACCGTTCACAAATGTCTTTTATTCTCCAAAGAAGAGTTCATTCACTGATAACTTTATAATATCGTCTCTCCCGACCTATGTACCACCACAGCTGAACACCAAATGAATGTATTTTATGAATGGAAAGCTCTCACTCGATTTCCCAACAAGTATGTCGGGCAGTGATCTATTTTTAGTCTCGCCTTTAAAAGACAAAATACTCCCTTATTTTTACTTAATACACTTCCACGTACACTCTTCTCCCATTTACAGATACAAAATGAATTAGGGAAATGCCGATAAAGTGTTAAATGGTATGAATTTTCGGCGACTACAGAGCGAAGAGAAAACCTTCCGCGAAAAGGTTTCCCGACGTGTATGGGAGAGGGCGCGTCAGTATTTTCCATAATAGGTACGAATAGTCTAAAAATACAATAACGTACGACTATTTAGCTACTTACTTAGTTACGTAAGTAATAAGGTTTAAATTTCTTTATCAGGTTTCATAGTTAGTACGCATGTGTGGGCTTGGATCTTGTGGGTGTATGGGTGAAGTTTTTGACGCATGCGTATTTGCATGGTTAGTTGCGAACAAAAATCAATTCCTTGGGTACGTGGGAGTTACGTAATGGTAGAGACAAGATTGTGTCGGTGACAGCTATCCAATTGGGGCTAATTTTATTGAAACTATAATACTAATATTTTCTGTCTTAAGGCTTTATAGGTATCACATAAATATAATTATATTTACCCCTACTTTGTACTTATGTCTTTGCGTTATCGAAACAAAGCATTAATAACTCAAAAGCGGTCACTATTTTAGAAACGTTTTCCTCAAAATCCTCAAAATGTAGGTTTTAAAATAACCTTCGATTAATTTTATAACTAATGTTCTGTAATATTAGGACCAATCGAGCTGAAGTTAAAACGAATGTATAACATTTGTATTAAAAAACTTTATCTTGTTTAAAAAGAAGAATACCAGAAAAGTTCAGCGTAACAAAACACAAAATGTAAAATAAATTCTTTGATGTGATTATAAAAAAAATCATTAAATCTTTCTAATTAATTTGAATTTTTATCATCGTTAATTTGTTATTGTTGGAAATAAGATTGAATATACACCGTTATAGTTTTAATGTCAAGGTACAATTATATCTTACTTAAACTGTCTAAGAATGACTCAGCTGCAAAGAAAATATTATTAAAGTAGGTAACGAATTCTTTGTCTAATATTGTGAATAATGGATATATAAGAAAAACTATAGGCAGTATTCATTGCTTCCAGGAAGCAATTTCCTAGGCCTAAGTTGAAACTCTCCAAGTGTTTTAGTAGGTAAAGAAGGAAATTATAGATTGTGCGATAATAGAAATATTCTCATCAGAATATCACGACGTTCTGGATCGTGACGAGTGACTATTCAATTAAGCTGATTTAGATTAAGAGTTTAGAAAATTTTATTTTTCTATGATTATCCAAATATGACACCAAACGCTAGGATTTCTAATGTATCATAAGAGCATTTTAGAAACAAAAATTTTA
Source organism: Luehdorfia chinensis (assembly GCA_019845155.1). Classification (NCBI taxonomy): domain Eukaryota; kingdom Metazoa; phylum Arthropoda; class Insecta; order Lepidoptera; family Papilionidae; genus Luehdorfia; species Luehdorfia chinensis. The sequence goes on from JAHVAK010000612.1 coordinate 3,082,926, forward strand.
GATTTACAACACAATCAGACACGGCAACAAACATTTTATTTTGTAGCAAATATTTTGGTTCCGGCTGCGGTTTGAACCCATGACTCGCGGCGTAGAAGTGAGCTACTCGAACAAGTAGGCTCCATGTTAGTCAATTAATATTGATTAATTGATTATAAAAATATCTTATTTGGAACACAGATCAACATTATTATTTCAGCCTTTCACTAGTCCACGGCTGAACATAAGCCTCCCCCATAGATTGTGACAAAAGTATGAAGCTCTCACTTTGGAGATTTTGCCATAGTTGCCACGCTTGGGTTGGGTTGGTAACCGCAGTTTATTTATTCAGATGTTCCAGGAAAACGCTGCTGTCCATATCCTGGTTTTAATTTTCCTTCTGTCGACTTTCACGACTCCCACAGGATGAGATGGGTGGTAGAACACAGATCAATAGATTAAATACTAGCTTCGGGGCAGAGAGCTTTTAAGTCAGGTGAACGTTGAGAAATAATTATGAAGACACTATTAAGAACAATCTAATTTGTCTGGTGCTGGTAAGATTCCTACGCAGGAATCAGTCTAGGTAGTTACCACCGCAAGTCCAGTTATTCTGCCATAAAGCACTGTGGGTACTGAGAGCTAATAATCATTGGACATACGAGACTTAAAGACTGATGTCTCAGGGGGACGGGCGCAGTGTGGAGTTACAGTCTCGTCACTTTCTTCTATTAAAAAAATCAAAATGATAAGACATATTATGGTATATCCACATTGCAAAGATACAGCCTAGTACTAGCCCATTACTAGCACATTATTGGACCGGCATAGATGTAAGTGTATAATTTCGTATGGCAAGTGACGATAACCAGACACCCTAGTAAGAAGCATTCAGAGATGACAATGCACTAAATAATATTGATTCTTCACTAAGGATGACCTTCGTCACATTAATCATTAAGTGTCAGATGGTAAGTGTATTCGTTTGTTATCCTAACTTAGAAGAAATAAAGTATGGCTACAGTTTTCTATTAAACAGAATTTGATAGAAAACGATTTTACCGCCAGAAGGTGAGGGTTTCATCTTAATAATACATTACTAATTTAACCCAAGGATCTTTAAACAATGGGGTGACCATAATTATGGATTGTACACCAAAATTTTCATATCATTGTAAAACAGCATACAAGTAATGGAATTTAAAATAAAAACTGTAATATTTGTTAAAATTTAAATTATTATTTTCAGCATATCTTAGCAAATGGGACCTCACAATATCGTGGAAGATCGGCGCCAAATCTTTGAAATGGAAACATCTAAGAAATACGTGGTTATGCTTTTTGATACAAGATGAATAATTAACTGTTAACTTTCACGACCACTTGCTGCGTAATATAACATACAAGTATATACGGGCTGTATTGAAATTGCGTAGGTTTCGCCGTATTATTGTGAGATGTCTTTTCAGTTGCTGATATTCTGACGCGTCAATCGAAAACTGCAGCTTCATCTCACGCTTAGCTTCCGATTAAGAATGTGACCGGAGAGTTTTTGGGTCTTTAGAAACATAGAAGAGCGCACTCTTCACCATCTTTTCAAATGTCATACTTCGGACACTGTCAGAAGTATGATTCACAAGTGCACGAGCAAACTTTGTTCTATAACCAAACGAAAATAATACATATTGACAATTAGTTGTTTCCATCCACAAAATGTTTTATTTTTAACTCAGATGAAAGAAAAATATCGAGAAGTACAGCATGGATAAATTGAACTCGTTGACCTCATACGACTAGCCTGTGCTGACCGGTTCGCTACGTTGCAATCGGACTTCCGATAAATCTTCGTGTTTCGCACGTGCCGTGCTCTTAATATAGGAAAATTAAAAAATAATTCTATTCGTTGCATTTAAAACATGTTATCAACGGTTGCTCACAGAATTGCATCGTTTTAATGTTATACTATACTCGTATGTTCCATTAATAAGAATAATTAACGGAAGCATTGAAGAAGTATTTTCAGATTACGTCGCACCCGGCCCTGTGCTCTCTTTTTTTGTCAATATATCAAAAAATGAACCCATAATCAAAAGTTTTTTATGAATTGTTTAGATGTTGTATTCTTAGAATTATTTTTGTTACTTATTTTCACTCGATTTGTTTTTCATGAAACAATACAATAGATGCTTATTTTTCGATGTGCTATAGAGTCAATTAATAATATTTTTTTCTCTGTAAGTTTTTATTAATTTTGTTTGTGTTGTTTCTACTATTTTACTGCGAATCAATGGTATATCTATAGATAGATTTGAACTATTAGGACTATCTAAAATGTAGCACTTCTTGCTTGGTTGTCACCTGCCGATGAGCCGAAAGCCATTTATAGCTGTATAGCCAATAACTGCTAACAATGTTAACTTGTTCATATACTTTTATGAAATGTCGCAGTTGTCAACAGACCAGATAGCTACAACAACTATTACAATTGCTATACGCCACAAACAGATAAAGAATTACGAACCCAAAAAGATTTGTACTGTTGTCGGCTACTTATGTTTCCTTGCAGTCAAGCAGAACAAATCTTATAATAAATATTCGCTAGTTGCAATGTCGTGGCGACCGCTTCGCTAATGAGAAGAATTGTTGAGCCGCGCTTTATGAAACCTTTGTTAGATAATTCTCAGGTGTATTATTTTTGTTTCATACTTACTTTTATCTTTAAATAAAGTAAATTTAGACGTAAATTAATTATTATTTTTGTTATTAAGTTATAATAATAATATTTGATTGGTTTTCGATAATAAATTGTTTAATATTAAGCTATATCACGTAAATTCATCACGACGCAGTGATTAGAGCCCAATGACAGTGTAATGTGTTGACAAATTATATTCTATAAATTATAATTAAAAAAAAGATTTGTGTAAAAAGAGGTTTGAGTGAATTTAAATGAAACTAATTTTACGGATTTTATCGCGTTTATTTTTATACTATTTATAACCCGACGTTTCGAGTGCTTTACAGCACCCATGGTCACGGGGGGACATGGTCATGGGTGCTGTAAAGCACTCGAAACGTCGGGATATAAATAGTATAAAAATAAACGCGATAAAATCCGTAAAATTAGTTTCATTTAAATGTGTAGTGTTCGCGTAAATATAAGAAATCATTAGGTTTGAGTGAACTTTTATTGCATAATGACAATACAACACTTAACATGGAGGAAAGCTTAACTCAAATGTTTTGTAGATCAGAATAATCGTAGGATTTGACCTTTCTTGTTGGTGTGATTCAGTTCGTTCTAGAAGTGGCAAAAGTGTGTTTTTAGCGAGATTGGAGCAATTTCATCCGGAATAGTGCTAAATACCGGATCAATTATATGTTTCATTTGGAACACCGTGTTAGTGTAACTTATTAGGATTAATTAATCAATCTCAGACAAAAAACGGCTCGCATTTGGTTTCAACACGAACATTACGACATATATCCTCGTCAAAGTAAAAAAAATCACGCAAAAATACATACGTGAGAACTTGTGTAAGGTCTTGTGATTCTATATATATCACAAAACCTAAGAAAAGGTCACGCTGCACGCCTCACCCTGATAGAAATAATTGGAATTATAAATGGTCATAAAGATGAAGGAGTGTTAAATTTGAAATGAATGCTACTTTGTATGGTTTTTTTATTGGATAGTGACAAAACGAGCCGTCTGGCCGCTATAATGTTTGCACGCTACTACTTCACGGCAGAACAACCGGCGGATCGGATCATAGGAATCCTACAACAGTACTCAGTACAGTACAACAAGTAATTGGTTCTCCGGTTCCTTTCACTCACCAAAACACTTATCGCTTATATTCTAAGAACGTGCTACTTTCCTTAACATACGTGTGACCCAGTGATCTGTGTGTTTTGAAATACAGCCGAATCAATCTCCTCCGCAGTTGATAGGTTCTATATATCAAAAATCGAATCGCATCTGACTCTGTCTAGTACGAATTCTGATAATACTCTTCCTGAGTATTATATACAGCAACTTATTTCCATAAATTGAGATTTAAGCATTGATTTTCTTCTTTAGCCAGGTCTGCGACTGCAAAATGCGAATGTGTCTATGTCTCACTTCTGGAAAGAGAAATTCCGGTTCCGGAACACCGGTGTGGAAATGTTTAATTTGGAACTCCATCATTTCACCTGTCAGGCGGCCTGTTCTGCCGTAAGGTAGTAGCGTACAAACATTATAGCGGCCAGACGGGCGCAGTGTGATGTCACACAGAAATGTTCTGGGTGACACAGCATTTGTTATGGGCAGACGTTGCGCTTACCATCAATCGAAGCTTTGGCTCGTTTCGTCACTATCCAATAAAAAACCTTGCAAAGTGGCATTCCACCGTTTCAGAGTTAACGATCCTTCATATTTATGACCATTTATATCAGGGTGAGGCGTGCAGCGTGACGTTTTGTGAAGTTTTGTGATATATATAGAATCACATGATCTTACAAAAGTTCTCACGTATGTATTTTTGTGTAATTTTTTTTTACTTTGATGAGAATAAGTGACGAATTAAGGAACACAACAATTTAGGAACCAGGGAACAAATTCATGGACTACTATAAATTCTGTTATATCTATTATAATTACACTAGTTCGCAAAATATATGCCTCTGTTCTGGGAGGAAGCAAGAAACCCTTCTCTCTCTTTTTTCTCCCTTGTTAGTCATTATAGATGATATATTAAAAAGATGTAGAAATAGTTTTGCAGCGATTAACACATTCATCATCCATGTATTCTTTAATATTATAATAACCCTTTTTATGAAGAATTAGTTTAATAAAAAATTTAATCTTTTTGATTGAAAGACTGAGAACTTTCTTAGATGTTGTAAAAACGTATACATTGCCCCATCACTTTTTAAAGTAAATTGTTTTATGTACCTGTGTACAAACAAAACGTTTAAGATTAAGATATTAATTTATTTAAATTTATCTCTAAGAGACAGTCACTCACTCACACACAACGTCAGGCGCATTTCCCCATAGCAAAATACTATAAGACATTATGCTATGTAAATAACTAAAAGAAACTAATCTAGCAGTTTTAACATTAGTCAAGTTCCTAATTTGCTTACAGCGTAATCTGCAGTTTATATGGGGGTAGTTAAATGTATTTATGGGGGCCCCATTGAAGTTGCAAGTCAATAGTTATTCCAAGAAAGACTGGTATCCGCAAGGCTCAATTCTTCCCCATTTACAAGCACAATTACATCTAATTGTTTAACATTTGATGTTGTAATTTTAATGTTAATTTTGTCCTATTTCCGTTAAAAAGCAAATCGTTAACGTTTAACTTATGTACTATTTTGTACGAGTACATTTGTTTAACATTACATTATTCACCTCGACATATAATAAAAGTTCAAAGTCAAATCTGTATCATCAGCAAATAACTCTATATCATGGTTATCCCCTACTAGATAAGGTAAGTAATTAATCTAAATAACTAGTAGAAATGGGCCTAGAATCAAACTCTGCCAATCGAATGTTTGATTATGATAAATTCAAGTTTGACAATCGAATGCAGATCTATTTAATCATAATATGATAATTGTGTGTTTAATATTCGTTAAACAAGATGCATGTGCGTTACGGTTTATTTGCAGTCTACGGTCAAGTATAAATTAAAGTTTTCATTACGTCAGGTATTTATCCCGCTGGGTTGTATGCTATTCAATATTGATAAGGACGCTACCGCTACGACGTTACTTAGCGATAGTCATGACCTTAGACACTTATTTACAATATGAATTGCTGCAGATTATGCAATACGACCGCGCAGTGCCTATCCACCTTAAGCTCTTTAACTATAAATTATCGACGCAGTAATAAGCTGAATCATTAATGCACGGTAGATTTGTAAGGAAAATCAACAAATTTGTTATAAGCATTTAGGGTCCAAAAACAAAGAGGATATTCAATAAATATACTGCAATAGAAACCGTTGCATGTCTGTCATAGTTCTTATGCTATTTGGTAAAAACAACTGGTGAAAAGAATTGCTAAAAAATACACCGATTTTTCGTTAGGCACAGTTCGGTTTTCAAATACAATATTACTCGTAGTTAGGTACCAAGGCAGGAAAATAATTAAAACATTTTTTCGATAACTATTAATTACCTTAGGTTTTTCGTCCAAATTCAAAATTTGAATTGGTATCTTGGTAATTGCTCCATAACGTTAACTAGTATATATAATTAATTTAAAGAAAACAGTTGAAATAATGTGAGAAAATCAATTTAAACGACATTTATCGTGCTTAACTTTCAATATGACGTCCAAAGAAAAAATTATAATTAAGTCCGTTAAAATAATTGAATCGTCTAGGCTTACGAGTAGTTATCTCCAAATTATCCATACTTTGACCAAAGTGAGATCGTAATACCTGAAAAGAGTGTCTTGTTTTTCCTTCAATCGTAGTCTCCCACGAGAAAGGTCTATTGCAGTCTTTTGGATAAGATTTCATAGCACATGGTGTTTGGGGTGATGTTTTCACTACATCTTCTAGCATAATTTTAGTTGAAGAAATCGTGTCTTCAGTAAGAGCAAATGTATTTGCTAAGTTTGCATTTGTCACTGGTTTGGTTTTTATGGTGGCTGTAATCTGAGATTGGGCTTCAGTACTTATTGCGGTTTTTATTTGTATGAATGACGGCTTTAGTGTTTTCATTAATGTAGTTAAATTTGGTTTAGATGTATCGATTTCAAAAGCAGTCACAGTAGTAGTGTTACTTGTGATATTATTATTTGTCGAATTTATTTTGTTCGTTTTTAACTCCACCGTACTTGGTGTAAATAGAGATGCTGGAATCGAAAGATTAATGGCTGCAGTTGATGCCTTTGTAGACACAAGAGTGCTTGGTAAAACTACAGTACGTGTCTTATTTTGTATATATGTGTTACGAATTGTTATTTCTCTTTTAGAAACAGGAGATGTAATAACAGAGAAAGGGGAAGTATATTTTCTTCGTGTACAATTTCTATTTAAATCTACAACTGTGTTGTTAAACCTCCAAGTTCTTACGGTATAATACATTGCTGTGATTGACTGGGTAGTCTTGTCATTTATATTAGACCTGTTTATTAATTCATTACCTGGAGTTGTTAAAACAGTCGTTTCTGATATACTTGTAGCTTTGTCATCGTGATTTGATCCGTTATTATTGGTAAGGTCAGTTACGGTGACTGAATAGTTATCTGCTCTGTGATCAGTAGATGTTAATAACTGTTTATTATCAGAAGGGTAATAAGAATTAGTAACGGCAGTTTTGTCTGAATTTGATGTAGAAAGTTCGTTTTGTTTTTTTGAAGAAGTAAACAAAGTCGTAGAAAGAAAAACAGTTGGACTTAAAACAAATATACTTGACGCATGATCTGCTTTTCCTAAACTTTCTTGCGAAGTCGAAGTTGTTTTTTCAAAGTTATCTTCTAAGTTTGATGAATTTGTAATATCTGATGTTGTCGATGTCTTATGTTTAAAACTGGTAGTCGCATTTTTTGTGGTTAAATTGTTTTGTATTATTGCGTGTACTTCTTTTGAATTAGATAATTCAGTTAAAGATTCTACTGTAGTTGCAAAATTGTTACTTTGTTTTTGATCATCTTCTCTACACTCCTGATGAGGTATTTTAATGTAATCTGTAATTAAACTATCATACATTACAACAACGTTTTAGCTATTTAGTGGTAAGAATATTTTTTAATTAGACTACAATTATGAATGTCTAAAATTACAATTATGCTTCACTTTGTTCAGATATTAAAAAAAAATATTGGAAAATATAATTTGAAAAATATAAAATATTGCATAGAAATGAAAACTTTTGTATACGTTTAAACGTCTAAGCCCTCAATATTATGATCCCTGTTCAACGTGGTCTTACAAACTGAAGTATATTTTACGTGACCATACTGTGCGATTGTGTATATTTTACGTGACCATACTGTACAAGATACCAAACTTCCTTCGGTAACGGAGGCGAATTAATATTTTTTACCTGTTTTGTGGTCGCAGTTATACTCGATCATGTCACAGTCATCTTGAAATAGTTTCTTATTTAGATCGTTCTTGTCCCTTCCACACTCGGGAATATTTGTGTGATTACAAATATTTGCCAAAAAGCATATATCAGATGGCTGAAAAAAAAGTAGTTTTAATTTGTGTACCTACTGCGTAATATGATAAATTTTAAATCAAGGTTTCAAACACATTATTTGTTATACGTTTAATCTAAGTAACAGAAATTATTTAACAAAAATATGAAATCGTACTTCAAAATGTTGCTCGCTTGGCCGTGATAGTATAGCTAGTATTATGAACAAAACAAACATATAAATTTTCTTATTCATATACAACTCATGCAACGTCCAATTACTTAGTTTCGAAGCTTTCAATATGTTATTTCCTAGCAAACGCATGCTAACTATAATTAATATTTAATTTGTTTCACAAAACTGCATAATTGCAGTTGTAAAGAGGTATATCGCAGTGTTATTAAACGCTTCATACTTTATGTAATAAAATTTTATGGTGTGCGAGAGTAATTTTATTTATTAAAGCTTACTGAAATTTAATCACAGTGTAATCTCAGGAATATCAACGAATTCTGCAGAGCAGTGTAGTAGCAGTTATTCTACCTAAGCAGACATATCTACTATTTTTTTATTTGAAGATGAGATAGGATAAAGTTTGATCCAATTTAATTAGTTAGTATACATGTGAGTATATGCTGTAAAATACCTATATTCTTCTTTGGTAATAAAATAACGTATTTTGATTCTGTCCGACGAGTATCTGATTGTTAAGCCTTTTTGAATTCGGTCATCCTCGATACAGGCTTTGCCTAGTGAGGAGACCGACAGTTAAGTACTGTCTAAGATAGTAACGGTCCTGCGAAATATATTTATGTAATTATTTAGGTATTTTGTATTTTTTTAGTATTAAGATATATTCATTATTTAAGGTTAATTTTATATAAGGTGAACAATAAAAATATATCTATTCATATTGTCAAAAGCAACAACCGGTAAATTGTACAAACTAAAATGTATGCTTTAAAGTTTTTCGCAGAAATAAACATCTTTGTCATATTTTTTTTCAATTTCACTTTAGTTGTCGATGGGATCTAAGATATTTTAGTTCTTCAAGTTCGAAGTTGAAAAGATCAAGTTGAACGAAGTTGTTCGGATCGTAAAATTATTTTGATATAAAATAACGAAAAAAGTATAATTTTGTAGTCTAGTTTTCTACTGCTAATATTAATTTCGCATACCCGAAGTGACACGTATAAGCTCAAGTAATTGAGAGCTCTTTTTTTCCCGTATTTTCCTAATATGAATAAAGGTAGATTCATCCTCTTAAAAAATCTACACTGTCGCTTTTTTCAAGTCATCTTTGGTTTTGTCGGAAAAGCATATAACGATGATGTAAAGCGCACAATTATAAATAAAGAAATGTTGTTGAAAACACAAGCCTTGACATAATCTTGGCGTGGTTTTGTTAAACTTGTTAGTATTATCTGTGTCATTTGAATTTAAAAAGAATGCAACGCAAGTCTACGTGACTGTGATACAGAGTAGTTAAAATATAAAACAACCAGCATTTGCTCAGGCTTACTTTTAAAACTGAGTTGAATTATATAATTTTCACTTATTGGCTTTGCGAGATCGTACTGTTTTTTTATACAATTGTTGATTTTTTTATATAGTTTTTATTTAGTTCCTATTCCCAAGTTAAGTGATTACCATCATTCATGAACATTAGGTGGAACCACAACGAAGTTATTGAAGACTAATATTTTTATTCATTGGCGTGCCGTCTGTACTTGCCTATAGTGCCAAAGCAAGGATTTTAACAGTATGCGTTTACTCCAAGATTTAAGTCGCTTAAAGGAACAATGAAAGTTCTCAAATGTTTAAAAGTGAACAGTTATTTTACAATGAGTAATATTTTTGTTAATTCTGGTTTTAATTATTGATGTGATCAAATTTCTAATATACCTATTAAAGTTTCACTTCTGTCACGTGTACCGAAGTTCACGGGACCTTTTTTCAGGTCGGTGTTTACCGAACAAAGAGTTAATCTCTGGAATATGCCACGATTTATCCTTAAAATATTTTACGTAGGTTATAATGATGTCCCCCTTGACGGCCTAATTTTTCTACTTATTCATTTTTAATTTCTATGTTCCCGATGGTATTTTATATTTTTACTAGTTGCTAAAACTAGCAACTAGTAAACTACTTGCTAAAACTAGCAACTAGTAAAAATATAAAATACCATCGGGAACATAGAAATTAAAAATGAATAAGTAGAAAAATTAGGCCGTCAAGGGGGACATCATTATAACCTACGTAAAATATTTTAAGGATAAATCGTGGCATATTCCAGAGATTAACTCTTTGTTCGTCTCGACATTTATTTCTTTAAAAAATCTATAATCTGTGCAGATTTCGTGTCGACAGCTTCAGGAGTTTTTAAATTATATTCAGATAGACACATAGGTGATTATTTAAAAGTAAGAGGCGCTTCGTCTTTGTATCATTCCAATAAAATAAAATTATGCTGGAAAGTTAATTTAGAAAAGTTGTCCAAAAACTAGCTGAGCTCCTCTCTTCGGTTTGCCATGTTGCAAGCAACGTTGCGTCGGTTAACCTGAATTCGTCTCCCGTGTGACCTGAATTTGCATATCACGTGCCTTGTGTACAATCAATAGTAGTTTATGCATTAAAAGTTTTCGCGTTTTATTTTTTATACTATTCAAATAATACTTTTAACAAAATATTAAGATGAAAACGTGAAAACTCAGAGCAGTGGTAGCCGGCACAAAAATTGTTAATAGCAAGTTATAGTGCTGATTTAAAACGTGCTTGGTAAATGAATAGATCATGAAGAAACCTGCATGCCCGAGAAATTGAAACATATTGACGATATGTGAAGTCCGCCAACTCCAACATCAGTACTACACACTCCTCCCAGCTACAAAAACCTTCTCAAAAATGAGAGGATGCCTGTACACAGCAGTAAGACATTAATAGGCTCTTACTTTACTTTTACGCTTATTAAAATACCATTAAATAATAATAATATAATAGACACACACTTCATCCAATCCCTAACAAGGGATGTGACTATACCCCTATTATTATGGGCACTGGATTTATAGGGAGCATCTGTGACTGAGGTAGATGTAGAGAATCTGTCATTCATATTCACCATATAAATGTTTAAGTTTGAAGATAAGGTCTCCACCAACTAAGCGGTTGGGAGTGAATGTATGCGAATGTACAATACTTTTATGGTAGCGATATTAGATTAGCGAAATTTGCGATTGTCGTCATCAATTATTGAAAGAGTGACTGTTTTAGTAGCATCAATCATTTCCGTTCAGCAGTTGTGACTCTTGATATATTTGTCATCTAACCTGATTAGAACCTAACGTAAATAGAAATTTTTTTTCTAGGCAGAGAAGGCCAAAGAAATCACAAAAATCTATTTCCATTTACAACATTATTACGATAAGAAGAAGGTTACACGAAAAGAGTTTAACAGCCCATAGACCTGCTAAAGGTCCAAAACTTACTGCACAGCATCGCAGAGATCGCCTAGAGTTTGCTCGCAATCATTGCGAGTGGACTCTAGAACAGTGGCGGTACCGTACTCTTCTCTGATGAGACGAGGGTCTGTCTCTTCTGCAATGACAGACGTAGAAGGGTCTACAGAAGACAGGGGGAGAGGTTCACACAACCCTGCTTCGAAGAATCCGTCGAATACGGGGGTGGCTCGTCTATGTTTTGGGGCGGCATTTCCGTCGACGGGAAAACGGAACTTGTGTGCGTTTCCCGGACTCGGGGTGGCCGTGGGCAAGGGTCATTAAATGCTGGTCGGTACATTACTGAAATCCTGGAGGAACATGTGGTCCCGTATGCTGGTTATGTCGACGATGGATTCATGTTAATGCATGATAATGCTCGTTGCCACACCGCGGCTATTGTACGGGATTATTTGCAGGAGGCCAGCACGAAGTCCAGACTTTAACCCAATAGAACATCGCTGGGATGACCTAAAACGGCGCGTGCGAGCTCGAGATCCAGCTTCAGCCACTCTTCAAGAGTTCCAAGATGCGGTACTTGAAGAGTGGGAACAAATACCCCAAGAGGCTATTGCGATCCTTGTAAGGTCCATGAAAGATCGCATGGAAGCCGTTATCAAGGCAAGGGGCAATTGTTACCCACACTAGGTTTTAAGAACTTTTTTTGTATTTATTAAGTTTTTTTTAAATTATTAATTTGCAAATTTGTACATACCCCGTCTTTTTCTTTAATTTCTCTTACGTCTCGTTATAAAAGTAAAATTCAATTAAAATTCCTGAAAGCTAATGAAATTACCTTTCGAATGATACCCTCAAACCAAAACATTGCCATTGGCCTGTTGTGTTAAAATAGTATTTAAATTATTTTTTTCGGATGTGCGATTTTTTTGACGCCGAGTGTATTTCTAAGTTATACAGCTTTACACATGATGATTTCGTCGACGTGGATAAACAGTACATAATATTGTTATTAATAATTTTTACTCGCATATTATGAAAATTACGGCAATCACCCGGATCGTCAAGTATCATGGCTCTCAAAACCAAACAGTTAATCAAATTAATACATTTATAATACGAGTATATCTACGTAAGTTCTCACTTTTACATAAACATTTAATAGAATTCTGAGTTTGGAATTTTTAATAAACGAAGATTATGTTAAGCCTGCAACACGCCTAAAGTTAAACTCATTCGTATATCATTTTTGGTTATGGCATGAGATTAAAAGAATTATAAAACCAAATACGGCCTGTCATTAAAATGTCTGTGTACTATCACACTGCAGTGAATTGGCGCCTAACATAAATTTAACATTGCTTAATTTACATTATTAATTATAATTTTTATTACTTTGTTGCTTCATAATAACTTAAGTAACATTAAAATTGTTATTATTGTACTTTTATTACAATAAATTCTCAAAGGGTGCGTCCAAAAGTTTAAAATCTTTTTGGATAATCAAAGATAAATATACTTTATATAATCATTGAAGATTCATCACCAATCCTTGTTGCAGCTCATCACAAGGCTACTGTTGATCAAACGCATTCCGTTGCTGCGACATTCATGCGACGAGATGGAGCGATGGATTCTCGATTCTCATATGGTTTAAATATTATATTTTGTCACGTTATCTGCCGTACTGCAGAATTAAATCGCTTAACTACTGCTCCAACCGGTGAACCATAAATATAATTACCGCTGTCTATCAAAAACTGATAAAACAATTTATGTCCGTTTGTTTGTTGTTTTGAACATTTATTTAAATAACTTTTGAATAATATTACAAATTTTCATAGTCTTAACTTATCTAATCAAATTCAAGCTATACAAATTATTAATTGTATAAAATAGTACGAAAAAATAACATAGCTTCGTAAAACAATATTAGAACAATTTCATCCGTCCTATCAGTAGAAGAACTAGCCTCGGAAGCTATAGAAACGTTTAAAGTTACGGAAATGATACCAGACGCCTTAGGAAGTGATAGCAAGGCGATCCACATCGATCTAGTTCTGTTATTCATCTTAAGACAATATGGCGCTCGCATAATTAAAGCGTCAAGGTCAATTCATTCATTAACTACGCTGTCTAACAATGCGCCCGCGGCTAAGTTGCTTAGAATTATTGGTAGAAATTCCAACCGATAAATCAGGTATGCCATAAATTTCAAACAAATTGTTATGGAAAGATTTTCTGTTCATTGGAAATTATAGGGGCCCTCAACGATCTTTAGACTAATGTCTGTTGTACAATGTCTTTAGACCAATGTCACCCTGGGTGTATGAAATCCCATGAGCCCAAGACGCCCATAATTCTGTTATGATCGTATAACAGAATTTGTCGAAGAAAGTGTTTAACTCTGTGTGTTCATAATTCTGATATAATGGTATAACTTTGTTAAAAAAAACTAAGTAAAGTATCGGAAGCTTAAATCACTTTTGGGAACAAGCCTCTTCTAATTTTTGTAATTGGAACAGTCTGTCAAGTTGTGACAGTGCGTCATGTGGTAAACTTCACATGACACACTTTTTTTATATCGAAGACATAATTATATGTTTTCGTACGATGTTTTCCTTCAGCGCTGAGCAGATGGTAAATGAGAATTAAAACTGCACTGTTTTTTTTAATTAATGTCGGTAGCGAATGAATATTCAGATAGCGCCTGGCCTCTGAACTACCACGGCTTTTCCATATTAGTTGTTAAATTTTTAAATGCCTGAATATTGAGCACAAACTAGAACAGACTACTTAATAAAGCGTAATCAAATATGAATTAATATCAACTACACAGATATTCTGTTACCAAATATAACTCTATTCTGTAACGTACGTCATACAAACCAAACTAGGTAATACGACTGGAGACCGATAAAATTGGAGCAAACATTCACAGAATGGCCCAAGACTTGGCAAACTTAAGCAGGTCAGACTAGATATGAGGTCATCAACGGGAAGATTGCCTGAGGCGTGGAGGAACATTCTTGATGATTTCTTTTTTACTAATAAATCCATTGAAGGTCTTCTTTGTTTTCCATAGTACAATACAACTTCAGATGAATGTGTTTAATGCGTTGCTAATATAACATGCATTGTTACTTAGTATATAATAACGTATAATATTTTATTTTCTGCTAATGGTTATATAACATAAGTACAAAACATGTTTATCGCAGTCCATTGCTTATATTAACATGCCTCTCTTAATGAGCCCCTAAGATGCCACTCATAGGTTGATGCTGAACTTCCTGCTATCAGTTGTCTTATAACACATATTTTCTTATAAAATTACTGTTCATTAGACATAAATTACCCACTTTCCCTACATTATATATTCATACAAAGATTTATTATTTAATCTGTCAAATGACTTAAGAAACACTTCGATTCCTGTTGTGAAGTTCGCAGTTTTTTTTTTGTTTTTAAAACAGCAGCTGCGAAGTTAAAAACGTGATTTAAAAGTAGGAGAACTGTACACTGTAACTTAATACTACAAAACATATGAGGTCGACTCTACCTGGTAAGGAACACGCGATCATAAAAAAGTGTACAGTAGTAATGCTTACGTTTATTATGGTCAGTGATAATAACCAGAAACATTGCTGCTAGTTATTGGTAACGATGCTATAAATAGTCCTCAAGTGTGACAGCTAAGTACGATCTTCTTATTCGAGCATGGATGAGGTTATCTTTGGACCACTGTAGCCACTTACCATCGGGCGGACTGTGACATGTCACTTTAATCTATCGATACATTACCAATAATAAAATTGAAGTGTCTGTCTGTGACTTTTTAAAATAAATGTCAAAATTTAGTACGTCAATGTCAAAGTTTATTAGTGTAGATATGCTATTTATACGATGCCTAATCATAAATTACTGTTTTTAGAATTTTTGACTGAATATCTGTCTGTCTGTCAGAAAGTTTGTCTCATATATATTCCGAAACGGCTTAATGGATGACAATGACAATTTTAGGAATTAAAAAAATGTATTTTAATTTAAATTCTCGTGTACGTTCTATTTCGATATCGAGATGTAAAGTACTCATTATATTTTTTATCAAAATAACTTAAGAGAAAAACCGACGAATTTTTAATTTTTGCGAGCTTACATAAAATTTAAAATTATTGTATTACAATATGTTACTGGACAGGTGAAAGAGCTTGGAACAGCCGAAGTGAGGTACCGGGAGAGGTACGCGGAATTGAACCGGGAGGTTAAAAAGAGATGTCGGCAAGACTACAATGCGTACATCAATATCATCTGCCTAGAGCTGGAGCACAATTCTTTAAGGCACGAAACCAAACTTCTGTTTTGCAAAGTGCGGGAGCTGACCGAGATGCGAATAAACAAACCTCTTGCGATTGAAGACGAAAACAAACGCCTCCTCGTCGATACAACGCAGGTACTGGAGCGATGGAAGGGATACTGCCGATTATTGTATGACACCGACGTGCCATCAACTGAAAAGGGTGAGTGGATGAGCCCAATATTTTGCGCTCGGAAGTTGAACAAGCAATTACAGCACCGAAATGCGGAAAGTCTCCGGGTAAAGATGGGGTTCCCGCGGAATTGCTGAAAAACCTGGGTGACATGGGAGTAGCGGCTCTTTTAGATCTATGCAATTGCGTTTGGACAACAGGAAAATAGCCTGAGGATTGGACAGAATCGGTATTCATTCCCCTTCACAAGAAATGCTCCGCGAAGGATTGTGGAAACTATAGGACCATCGCTCTTATCTCTCATGCAAGTAAAATCCTCTTGCATATTGTGAGCCAGCGGCTCGGCCACTACCTCCGTCGTCAGATCCCCGAAGAGCAGGCAGGGTTTGTGAGGGGCAAGGGCACAAGAGAGCAACTACTCAATGTTCGACAAGTCATAGAGAAGAGCAGAAAGTTTAATTGCCTGGTTATCTTGTGCTTCATTGATTACACTAAAGCTTTTGACTGCGTTCAATGGGAGAAACTGTGGATTGTGCTGCACGATATGGGGGTCCCGCAACATCTGCTAAATTTGATTCGGCATCTATTCGATGATAACCGCTCTTTCGTAGAGTTGGTGCCGACTGTTCAGGTGTGTTCGAAATTAAAAAGGGAGTGCGGCAGGGTTGCATTCTCTCTCTGGCACTTTTCAACATAAACGGAGAATCCATTATGCGAAAGACCCTTGAGGATTGGGATAGAGGGTTCCCGGTGGGTGGTAAAAGGGTTTCGAACCTGAGATATGCCGATGACACTGTGCTCTTAGCAACCTCTATTGATGACATGAAGGAACTGTTCCAGAGACTCGAAACTGAAAGTAATAGTATGGGTCTTGCAGTGAACAGGAGCAAGACCAAGATTATAGTAGTGGATCGTGCTGGTCGCTTGGCTGACATGGTAGACATTGTTCCAGGAGTGGACACAGTTGAGCATTACATTTACTTGGGCGCACAGGTTAACAATGAAGGCAGTTGTTTGCCGGAGATAAAATGACGTATTAGTATGACCAAGGATGCTATAACCCGCCTGAACAAAATATGGAAAAAGAGGGGAATCACTATTAACACCAAGATCCGGTTAGAAAGTGCCTTGACATTCCCCATTTTTCTGTATGGCGTGGAGTCGTGGACGATACGGGCTCGAGAGAGGCAGAGGATTGATGCCTTGTAGGTGTAGTGTTGAGGATACCCTGGACGGCCAAGCGAACAAATGTGTCGATCCTCTCACAGCTCAAGATAAAAACCCGTCTGTCGACGATATGCCACCAACGAATTCTTTCGTATTTTGGCCACATAATGCGAAGGGGTAATAAGAGCCTGGAGAAACTGATCGTAGTTGGGAACACAAATCGGAAGCGAGTACGAGGCCGATCTCCTACCAGATGGACCGACCAAATAAAAGACTCCAGGTCCCCGAGGTTTGGCTCCGTCGTCAGGGCCCCAATGGACAGAAGCCGATGGAAGCAAATAGTTCACTCCAAGTGTGGACCACTTGTTGATGACCACGATCCTCAGTCATGAGGGAACGACTAGAGAGAGAGAGAGACTGGACAGGTACCTTCATAAACATAAAAACACAGGCAGCGCCTCAAAAATGTCCTCAAAACAGATCACTCAATGCGCTCATTGTTTAATTCCAATTTTATTGCGTCAAATTAGCAACAAAGTTAAAGACGTGGAATGATACTTGATTTCATTTAAAACCGCTTTAAGCTACTTTATGTAGTGAGCGTTTTATTTAATCGGAATTTGTGATCTTTGTCGTTATTTTTTAGTTTTGATCGAACGAGGGCGCTTTTTGAAGTGATTTTTGTATTGAACTGTGTATGTTCGGTTTTATCAATAGATAGTTATAATAAAAACACCTTGAACTCCGCGGCAAGTTCTAAGTAGTCGCTAAAAAAGACTTTTTATTGTTTTGTAGACTTTTTTTTAAATGGTTGTAATCTTACCAGGGAGTTATTAAAATACTCAGTAGTTAGTGTACGAGCTTCCTGAATCCGTAATGGTAATAGGTTCAACTAACAGCCGAAATTAAGATTTGTGCAACGTAAAAATAATGTAACCCTACTCCGATCTTTCTGCAAAGGCTTGAATGTGAAAAACGGAAAATTATCATCTAGTATTTTAGTAGTTTGTATCTATTTCGCTTGTCAGTCTGCCTATAATTCGCGGGAAACGAAACGTGATGGGTGGCGAATTACGTCGCCGCCATTTTGGTACGAGTAAAAAAAAATTTGTGACTCATCGTTGCGTTCCCAGTTCCAGTTCCCGTTTGAGCAGTATAGTGACAGCATTGCATATTATTATGTAAATCTGCATGTATAAAGGCTTTCCGTACAGTACCTTAGTCGCCTATTACTTCATCTCGGAAGGAAAGAGGTGCTATTACGAGTATTTCTAGTATGTGTAGTCTCTCCCGGACACCTATAGGCTAACTTGTACCATAAACTGTATATAGTTACAATTGTACTTGTTTATAACAAGGTGAAATTGCTTCATTACTATTTTCAAGGCGCTACTGAGGGCCGGTCAGGGTCTCTAAGAGTTCAATGCTTCATAAAGAATTTATTCGACAAGGCGATAGCTTTTTAACGTGATTTATGTCCGAAAAGTTCTAGAAGTGTAAAAAATTCAATATTCAGTTTTGCTCCATCAAGAACTAATTCAGTTAAAAAGTGTTTGTTCATGAACGGGGAACAAAAGCGCTTTCGCTTTATTAGTCGCCTTTCAAAACGGTTTTTTGAGTTGCCTTGTACCGGGGAATTTGCTATTTAAAAATACAAGCTTTTATATAAAAAAAATTATATAAGTGTTAAAAAATTACGGCCTTTTGTTTGCTTGGTCGGAGAACATGATTAACATTAAAAAATATTGTATTGAATGCTGTTGAATTTTAGAAATTATGCTTTTTTATTGTCGTGTATGTTATTTAAAAAATAAATGTTATAAGGGAAATATTTCGTGTAATATTTCCTTTAAATAATTTTTAATATTAGATTTTTTTTTATTGGAATAAGTGATGAAGCGAGCAAAACGTTCATCTGATGGTGAGTGCAACGTCAGCCCATAAAAAATGCTGTGTCACCCAGAAAATTTCTGTGTGACACCACCCGTGCCCATCACACTGAGACATAAGTTATTAAGTCTCATATGCCCAGTGATTACGCTAGCTCACAGTGCCCTTCAAACTGAAACAGTAATGTTTGCACACTACTGCATCACGGCAGAATAACTGGCCCTGGGGTGGTACCTACTTAGATGGATTTCTGTAGAGGAATCCTACCACCACTAATTAATTTACAATATCTAAATGATTAGGTGATAGTTGTGACCCCCAGACCAATGTTCTGGATGGCACTACATTGTTATGGGCGGACATTGCACTTACCATAAGGTAAACGTTTTGCTCGTCTCGTCCCTTTCTCCAATAAAAAAAGATGGAAGACGTATGATTAACGTATTAGATGTTTATTATGTGTATAAATATATTTTGTTATACAACAAAAAGAAAATTTAAATGTAGCACAAAATGATGTTTTGAGCTGGTGCGGAAGTAAAAACCAGGTTACAATCACATCGAGTTTGAGATTTATTGATGTGAAAAATAATCGCTTTTGACTAACGAGTCTTCTCGGTAATTGACCATATGCAAATAATATAAAACTGTTTGGATTAGGGTAATTGAGATAATTTTCTAGGTTCCGTATGCATGAATAAACTTATTTTGTAAATTGTATGATGTATTGGATTTTTATAAAACAATGTTTTTTATTTCACAAATCATAAACTTGTTTCGTTTTCATTCTTTGACGTTAATGGATACTCAAAAATGTTGTAGTGTCAGACCATCCTTACAAATTGCACCGCAGTGTCAGTTACTCTGCCATGAAACTATAGTTGCAATAGTTTCAGTTAAGCAGAACGCTTACCTGATGGTCTGCCCATAACAAATGCTATGTCACCCAGAACAGTATTTCTTTAAGTCTGATACGTCCAGTTATTACTCTAGCTCTCAGTGCCCTTCAGACCGAAACACAGTAATGTAACTAACCTGAGGTAGTACCTACCTAGACGGATTCCTGCATAGGGATCTTACCATCAGTATTGTAAAGGATGTGCAAAACGCATCTACCATACATGAGAAATATTAGTGATGATCAATGAAAACAACTGAAGATAAAAAAAAATACTATGTCCACGCTAGCATTTCTCTGGTATCGTTTTCACTCACCGTATGAAAAATAGTCGCGTGCTGTTCGTTGTTTACCTCGGCAGTGCCAGTTATTTCATCCTCGAGCAGTTGTGTGTTAACACTACTGTGTTTTTGTTGGAAACTAGCGTAATTAGGTGGCAAATCTAGATCCAGACTTAAGAACCGATGTCTCAATGCGACGTGCGCTTGGTATTACACTTTATCAGTACTGTGCACGTGCTTCTGGGGGATACCGCGACTTTTAGGCGCACGCGTGACACTAATCATCAGGTGGACGACTGCTTTACTCATCCTCACTCCCATCTCACTCCCACCTGTAAAAAAAAATTTGTTATAAAATCAACGATATGTGATTTTTTTTATTAGACGAAAGGTATGAGACGTGCAAAACGTTTACCTGACGGATATTGCAACGTCTGGCCATAACAAATGCTGTGTCACCCAGAAAATTTGTTTGTGGCACCGCACTGCGCTCGTCACCCTGAGACATCAGTTCTTAAGTCTCATATTTTATCACTCTTGCTCTCGGTGCCCTTCAGACCGAAACATTCGCTACTGTTTCACGGCAGAGTAACTGGTACCTTTCTAGACGGACTCCTACATACGAAACTCACCACCAGTATGATTATGATATTCCTTTAAACAAATCTTAAAACAATATTCGAGTATCTCCAAAGTTGTTCAATTCGCAAATATTTGGGTCTTCCTTATTCGTTATTAATTAACTTCCTGAAAACTGCTGCTTTAAGCGATCTAAACGGTAACGAGTGGTCCAATTGATCCCGGAAGCGGTGGTAAGGTTGCGAGTCAACGTAAAGGCTATTTATATTGGCTGCACTACATGCGCCCGCGCAGTTTACACTCCGCTACGTTGTGACACTTAACTAGTGACCGTGACTTTTGTGAACAAATGTGAGTAGTCTTTAAGTGTAATACGTAATGTGTGGTCAAGTTGACGTTGTTTAACAGTTGATTGAATTAGACGTTTCGCGGGCGTTTGTCTCATCTCTAATATTTTTCCGATTGCAACACAAGTTGTTATATTATGTAACGTTTCACATTCTATATAGGATATAAGTAAAGTATTTACTTTATATTTTTACATTGCTAACATGTAGCTGTAGATAAATTGAGCAGAGTTGTAAGAAAGTTTGTTTTTGTTCAAAATCCATAGATTATATAGTTTCTTGAATAATATTCAATTAGCTGATCCACCCCGGCTTCGCACGGAAGCTATTGTAATGTTAAAGTCTGTATGGAGAAAAACGGCGCGTTTATACATTTAGTAGTTAATGGTCGTACAATCCGTTCATAGTGGGTCTCTATGTCGGGTAAGGTATATATTATTTAAATACCCAATTATAGGTCAATAGGTTTTGTAGCTATGTATAGTATAGATTAAATGGACAGCTGTTATTTAAGTCTATTTAGTGGTTTCAGAAAGAAAACCCTGTATCAGGGGATATCTTGCTCTGCTAGTAAATATTTTATTCAGGTCTTAACTAACGAGATGTGTGACTTTAATTCATAGGTACATTTAATGTCTTTGAAGTTATAATATAATTAAAAAAATATATTAAAATATTATGTTAGATGTGCAATGGATAAGCCCCATTCAAAAACGTCGCAACTTTTACTTTGTCAATGTTGTTAACTTTTCTTGGCGACTACTTCATTAAACGATCCAATGGCTCTGCTGTCCTGCTAAGTCTTGGGTAGTGGGTTCAAATCTAATTGAAGCCAATGCTTATGGAACACAAATTATCGGTTTTCGGTTTGTATCTGACCATTCGACCGATTTTATAACGTGTAGTTATCATGTAAGGTGAAGACGAGAGGGTGCCTTTGTGATTTACGATATTACGACACTATAATGTCCTGCTCAGATGCTATCTGTTTTGAAAGTTTTTCATGGAGAATTAAGAAATCTTTCAGAAAGTCATTATTGTCATCCCAAAAGAGATCAAAATCTAGAAGCACTGCAAAGCTGAAGCTTGCAACTGCAATATTATTGGTTTCAAAAACTTCAAATACAGACTAAGTTTCAATTTCTAAAGTTTTTTTTGTAATATGGGCATTGAACTAAAGTGAAAGGATTTTACATATTCTTAAGACCGTTTCTTTGTTACACTGCAAAGTATTGACATGAGCTCTGTACCTTAGAAACATTTCAATACTGCATTCCATGTTTTTTTTTTTCATAAATTATTTTTTATTAAACATATTGTTTTCTTCAGTGTATCTGTTTGTATTTGAGCTGTGGTTATGGTATTTGTGTAATAAAATAAATAGAGGAATCCTTATTTATGATACATATCCGGAGTATAAATTAAATAATTAAAAAATAAACGTATAGTAGCAGCCTATAAATAACCTAGTGCAGGCCTCCTCTCAATTCTGAGAGGGTTTTGGAGCCGTAAAGAGACCGCCACGCTGCTCCAATTCGGGTTGGCGGACTTCACATGTCGACATATTTTTATTTCTCAGTCATGCAAGTCAAACATTCCTGACGATGTTTTCCTTCACCGCTGAGTACGAGTGATTAATCAGTACTTAAAATTGCCGAACAAGTTTTGAGGTGCCGGCACCGGGGATCGAACTCAGGCCACTCGCTTACTATGAAATTTATGGCCAGCGCCTGACTGAGCTCCCAAGGATCCAAAAAATTAATATTTTTCACAAAAAAAAAACATTTTTGCCCTTTCCATGTACTGTGAATGTACGGAGTAAAACATTTTTTATTTATTTTACATCTCCTATCCTATCCGTTGTATTAGCGTACACGTATTTAAAAAGTGAATGTATTCGTCAGAGAGCTATTATCCACGGTCAAATGAATTAATGATAATACGATGCTTTTTAGCAAAATACGTTTTATAATTTATTTATAATAAGTATTTTGCTAATTACCTGTTGTAAATTTGTAAGCAAACAAGCTTATGTCCTCCTAGCCGAGTCGAGTACGACAACGAACAGGTGTACGCGCAAACAGACGCCCTCACTCATCTTTACATATGCCCAATGTAACGCTCATGCGATGAGATCTTAGGTAGTCTAGGATGCAGTGACCGAGGTAAGGAGATAATTACAACTTAACCAGACTCGTAGTCAATAGTTCTGTTTATGCACAAATGTTAGCTCCGGCTGGGATTCGAACCGCGTTCGCAGTAGTCAAGTACACTGAGCGGCCGTCAAGTTTGAGTATTTAGGTCACGTAGAAAAACGCTGCACTGATTTTTAATTTTAGTATTTTTTCTGAACTTCGTGAAGAAATTTACACAGACACACGCTGTGATAACAGTATATCAATATTCTAGTGACACAAAAAGTTTTTTCTACGTGTTACTTTGGTTTTTTTAGTTAAATCTATATTTCAGCCATAGTAACAAAGCCGATCTCGGTCTTCAACTTAGTCAGTTGGCGTTTTATGATAATGTAGATCTGGCGACTTTAGACCTTTGGTTTTGCTTTTTGGCTTCTTCTATCGGTATAGACTGTCGGTACAGTCCTTAAGTTACTCGCGTGAAGGCTTAGGCCTCATTTCATGCCTGACTTACATCATATTTAGGGGGTGATCAGAGCGCTTTTGAGTTTAATTTCCACGATGATCTTTCAATTTTGTCTACAATATCGAATCTGTATTATATAATAAATAAACAGTGATAGGCATTTAAAATAACATAAAGCAGGGTAAAAATATAGGCGGCCTTATCACTCTGGAAGCGTTTTGTTCCAGACAACCATTGTATTGAGAACTGATGTAATAAATTAATAAAAAAACCAGCCAATTGCGTGTCGGACCACATACAATGGTTTCGACATTCCTTATTCAAACTTAATCTCGTTATCATCATCATCATCATCATTTCAGCTGCAGACAGTTCGCAGCTGAACATAGGCCTTCCCCATAGATTGTTACAAAAGTTTGTCGCTCTCATTTTGGGGAGATTTTGCCATAGTTGACGCGCTTCGCAGGCGTGTTGGCAAACGCAGTTAATTTATTCAGATATTCGAGGAAGATGCTGTTGCCCATGTCCTGGTTTTCTTTTTGGTTTCCCTCTGTCGGCTTTTACGTTTTACGTGAGATGGGGTTGTAGATTCTCTTAAGCCAAGCTTCATTATAGCGGTTCATTAAAAACAACTTCCTACAAAATTTCATGTATAGAGTGCAAATATTCTCCAAGAAAAATGGCTGTGACATACGATCAGACGAACAGGTAGAAAAGGGTTTCGTTTTTACTACAGAATCATAAAATCGAGAACATTTCCTACTTACTGCTCTAAAAATAAGCAGAAGAAGCTGTACATAAATTAATATAAAGCGCAGGATACGTGATTTCGCAATATCGCAATGTATTTGACATTGAAGATAAGACTTTTATCGACGTGGTCTCACCAGTTTAACAGTCTGGTTAAATGTGCCTTTAGATTTGGTGATCACTGTTTGTTTTTAACATAGTCATGAAAGAACGCAGTTTATTTTTATATTATCCAATATCAAAAATAGAATTATTTTTTACTGGTGTTAGGATTCCTTATGCCGGAATCGTTCTAGGTAGGTACCATCGCAGAGTTAGTTATTCAGCCCTGAGGCAATAGTCTGCAAACATTACTGAGTTGGAGTAATATTTAACTACCAAATTATTGCACACTTCAGACATCCATTAGGAAAAATAATTGCTTTTCGGAATTTTATAACTACAGTTTTTTTTACCGATATCACACAATTATAAAGATGTCATTCACATAGTGCTCGAAAAATTTGGTTCAATAATTTCGTGTAACAATATTTTCGTCTGCTTTTCAGATCAACATGCGTCACATTTTCATAATTGTCGCCGTCTTCGCTGCAGCCCAAGCAAGACCAGGCCTGATATTTACTCAGTCCTTACAGCCAATCGGTATTCAATATGCTCAACCAAACGCGCCAGTCATCCATCCACACCCAGCCGTGGAGCTGAATGCGGCCAGCGAAGCGCTACTCCCACATGGGTTACTGAAATCTAGCAACTTCTACGATAATCCTGCTATTGCTGCAAGCCTTGCCAAGGAGTCTTGGTTCACCAACAAGGAGATGCAAGTAGTAGAAAGAGAGGCAGAGAAGATTCCGCGTGAGAAAATTTATAAAATTGTTAAAAACGCTGGATTTTTGGATAGGCTATAACATTGTTACTATATTAGCTAAGTTATGACGTGAATAAGTACTTCAATAAGGCTACAGCAAAAGTACAGCTTTTGTATTGTATCTTAAGAAACCTTCATCCATATGTATATGTATACATTAACACATATATTACGTATATATTATTATAAATGAAAATATTAATAAGAATTTTTTTTTCTTAAATTATAGATTCGCATAGGTTTGTTTTGTTTTGCTTGACCTCTTTTGTATGTCTTATGAGTATACAATATTTAACTTTATATGTTAAAACCGTAATTGTATAGTTTATCTAAAAGTAGGTATTTTTTTCATAGATTTTTTCATAAACCATACGATGTTAAATAGTTCATAAAAATAGGTTAGTTTTTTGTTAACAAAAATTGTCATACAATAATTAATGCAACATTTTTTTGTTCATAGTTAGTTTAATGTTTTGAAATAAGATGTATTGTAAATGAGAAAAATGCTCTTATGCAACGTCACCTTGTATACCTTACTTAATATAATTAAATAAATTCCTCGTGTATCTAAGTCATAAGTATTACAGATAATTAATTTATGTTGTCTATTAATAATATTCAAAAATATATTCTTTGGTATTCGGTTTTACGTATTATATTAAGGTGCACTATTTGATAACTTTCTTCATGTATTTTAGTCAATATGTATTGACAAAAAGTAAGTCTATAGTCATAATACAATGTACATCTCTCTTCAATATAAAGCACAGGCTTTCTATCATTATAAGACAAGAGAGATAAAAATAACTATAACCTTTATTTATTTAATACGTAAGTAGGTACTGTGATTTTGAAGCAATAAGTATGTAATGTAAGTTGTTGTTTCGTATTTATCGAATTAATTTATTAAATAAAACATTTTTCTTTTGATAACACGTCGTAGCTACACTAAGTTTTCCTTTTCGCAAGCCGCTCCATATGCTGCTTTCTTGAAGCTTCTGCCGCGTTTGCAGGTCACCCAACATTGTGGACTGGTTTTTGAACAAAATCTGGGGATAATAAATATGTTAATCGTCAGTTCCTGTAAGCAAAATCTGTACATCTTACAGCTTCTGTTAATTTATATTAATGTAGCCCAGGGATTTACAAACTATTTTGGGCAAGAGGCCCTTTTTCCAAAATTAACAGATACCTCAGCTCCCCATAGCCGAATTACTTTAAAAATCCTATCTCTAGTTATTTTCCTATTGATACAAAATACTTACCAATTCAAAAACTTTGCGGTTGGTTAAGTGAGTAAACTTGACATCATTTTCTCATCAAATTTTAACAAAATAAATGGACATATAATTCAGTAAATATCAATAATTAATAATTATTCATACAAATTACGTTAAATACTTACTGGTGGTAGGATTCCTATGCAGGAACCCGTCTAGGTACCACCCCATGGCCAGTTATTCAGCCGTGATGCAGTAGAGTGCAAACATTACTGTATTTCGGTTTGAAGGGCACAGAGCTAGCGTAATCACTGGGCATATGAGACTTAAGAACTCATGTCTCAGTATGACGGGCGCAGTGTGGTGTCACACAGAAATGTTCTGGGTGACACAGCATTTGTTATGGGCAGACGTTGCACTTATCATCAGGTGAACGTTTTGTCAGGGCCGTGTGGTGGCCGCTCGTTAAAAGAATACTACCACTCCATCTTATCCATCGGATCTCGTAAAAGGCGAGTAAGGAATCAAACTGCACTGTGCACCCAACAGCGCATGGTGGCGATGGGCTCACCACCTATCACACCAAGTGTATTATATTGTTTTGGTGAAACGTGAATTGTGGCAGTCATCTGTTTTTGCAGTGAGTGCCCAGTCTCTGTCTACCCCTTATGGGATACAGTCGTGATCTTATGTATGTATGTATGAACGTTTTGCTCGTTTCGTCACTTTATACAATAAAAAAATACTTAAGAAGGTAATTATTTAAAAAAAATATGGATGAACTCCGAAAGAAATAAATCTCCGCGTTCGTTGAGTTTCAAACAGTTTCTTTGTTTTGTCAAAATGTTAAATCGCGTATATGCGTCAAATACAGAGCAAATCAAAACCTGCCTGAAAGAGTTGTACTCGATGTAGCTCGAACACATATCTTGTCCACGCTTATTGACTTGCCGAGCTTTTCATCTTGTGCACGCTTATCAACTAGTTGAGTTTTTTAAAAGTACAACAATGTCACTTCTTACTAAAATTTTAGTCATTCTTATAACAAGTACACGTAACACAACTTATAAAGTAACTTGAAAGTTTCAAATAAGAACTTGTGTTAATTTATAGCGGCCGATTTTTAGACCTCGTCGACCCCCAAAATCAGTTTTCGTTTATGTCGACCTCCGTGAAACCGATTTCAACCCCAAGGGGATATCGACCACTTTGGTGTCAGTATTTATTTGTCAGATAAAGTGAAGAGACGAGCAAACCGCTCACCGGATGGTAAGTGCAACGTTTCCACATGACAAATGTAGCGCCCACCAGAACATTACAGAGAGACACCACATTGTGCTCGTCACCCTGAGACATTCTTAAGCCTCATACGCCCGCTGATTACACTAGCTCTCAGTGCCCTTCAGATTAAAACACAGTAATGTTTACATACTACTGCTTCACAGCAAAATAATTGGCCCTGTATGATTTGATATCCTACCATCAGTGATGATAATGGTCTCAAGATGCCGAGCACATTGCAGTGCTGTGCAGGTTCTGGGTTACACTGCAATTGTTAAGAGCAGGCGTGATACTTACCACCAGGTGAATGTCTTGTTCGTATCGTTCATTCATTCATATATATACCCTGAGACATCAGTTCTTAAGTCTCATATGTCCAGTGAGTAGGCTAGCTCTCAGTGCCCTTCCAACCGAAACACAGTAATGTTTGCACACTACTGCTTCAAGGCAGAATAACTGGCCCTTGGTTGGTACCTAGACGGATTCCTGCATAGAAATCCTATCACCAGTATACTAAACTTCAACTTAATGGGTCGAGTAGATTCAGAGCAAAATGACTGCCTCATGAGTGATTCCTACAAGAGTTCCGTTTTTTCATTAGGAAATACGGGACCTAAAAAAATAAGTTGAGACGAAAAATTCCGTAACAATCTACGTAAAACGACTTTGAAACCCCAGCTTGAATTAACCGTGAGTAATATTACCGAGAAAGCGGGGGTGGAAAATTGACCATTAAGTCATGAACTGTAGGTTACTTTGGTTTGATTTAGCAGATGTGTGGGTTGTGGCTCTATAAGAGTTGGTTAGCTGATCGGATAGGGTATTATTTATCAAAAGTACTTAGTCAGTATCAAGCAAGTAGTCATAGGGGGATTTTGAAAGCGCTCAAGTTCTCAGAACTATTTCAGGGGCTTATTGACATTTTTACTGTAAGTTACACGTAGCTTTAATGTTTGTTTATGGTCCATCGCCGAAAGTTGTCAATACCAGCAGTCTTCTTTTTTAACATACCGTCATTGTGGTATGTGATTTTGGTGCCGTATTATGGTGTTTCATGCGAGCGCCTTGTCCCTGGCTCACCTCAGTTCTTCAGATAAAACTTATACGATATAACGACTTATAACGATAAAAAATATATAGAATCAGTATGATCTGGAAATGTGAAAACAACAGTGTGTTTGACTTTGGAAATGAATGAACGCTTAATTATTTTTTTAAAGACCTTTTCGCTCATTAAGATTTCACCTGTGTCGTGGGTGCGTTTTACAGACATAAATTGCACATGCACAAACACCTAGATCCGGACCAATTATCTGAAGGCCGTACAAATATTAGTCTCGTGCGGAAATCGAACCTGCGACCCCTGGCACAGAAGGCAAGGGCTAAGCTACTGCACCAATCGAGCCGACATTCTTTTCTAATATCTAAAGAAAGGCGAGATACTTTGACAAAGTTTATATTTTTTTTAACTGGGTATGTACTGCTAGTACCTTTACAAAATCAACGTTGTATATATAACTAAAACATTTATTTACTTTAAAGTAGTTTTCTATGTGCTTCATTTCTAAGGTAAATATTGTTTAGAATTGGTCTAGAAGCTTTAACATATCTGTTTATATATAAATCAATTCTCTTTTAATAATATTAATTAAAGTTTTAAATACCTTTTTTACTATCACAATTGAATTCGTGCATATCACAGGTGTCAATGAATGTCCTCATTTCTCCGCAGGAATCGATACCACATACTGGTACTTGATCATGTCGACAGATGTCGGCTATTTTGCATTCCTCTTCCAACTTGCAAATATGAAAAGAAGTAGAAAAAAAATAATAAATTTGTAATTAATATACACACATAACAGACATAAAAGGATGCGATATGTATTTAAAAAAAATGTAGTTACGAGTATGTTGAATATGCATTTAAATTTAAATAAAATATTTCATAATATCCACATCATTGGTCTCTCCCAAGTTAAAAGCCCATAATCGCCATACTTAGTGCGGCTTATCCAAAGAGACATATTGACGATCGTGGTACCAATCACTTTGCACTCTAGACACTGATCCCGTCAGTGGATTCAAAATTTGGGTCTGGAATACTTGAGATAGTTGTTACATTATTTGTTGGAAGCCTGTTGAGAGGCCTCAGGTTGTCAACTTTTACGACACCCTCAGAATAAGAGGCGTGGCAGATTTTCTGAACACTGCATAATAACTGCACAGTCACATTCTTACAGATAGGAAATATAAAAACAAAGAATCCCACTACTATAATATAGCTAGAGAGTTTTTTTTTGTTTTTTTTTTGCATTAGACAGTCCTTTTATAGGCTAAAAAACTTTATGCTACGGCTTATGAAGCCGCAGGCTGAGAACTGAACACTACCGCGAAAGGCGAAACTGTGAACGCTCATGTAAGCGAGTTACCATGCCGTGTGATGCAATTATATGTGGTCGGCTTATTTTACGCGGGTGAAACCGCTGGGCGCAGCTAGTTGTAATACACATTTATTTATTCAAAGAGGTCGATCTGTATAGATCTGACTATGAAAGAAACTTAAATTTAGTAGACACTGTACGGGTTCTTTATTGTTTTTAGTTGATTCTTAATATTATATTGTATTTATTTGCTTAACTGATTATGAATTGATGGAGGATGTGAAGCTTATGTTATTAGCTTTTTTTTTTATTGTATAATGTGACAAATCGAGCAAAACGTTCACCTAATGGTAAGTGCAACGTCCGCCCACAACAAATGCTGTGTCACCAAGAATATTTCTGTGTGACACCATACTGCGCCCGTCACCCTGAGACATCAGTTCTTAAGTCTCAAATGCCCAGTGATTACGCTAGCTCTGTGCCCTTCAAACCGAAACACAGTAATGCTTGCACACTACCTGCTTCACAGTAGAATAACTGGCCCTGGGGTGGTACCTACTTAGACAGATTCCTGCATAGGAATCCTACCACCAGTAAAAAGCTTTAAGCTTTACGGACGTGAACTGATTTATAATGTAATATTTTATTAGTACAATATACATACATACAGTCACGCTTTTTTGTCATATAAGGGGGAGGCAGAGGCCACTCCTGTAGCCCACTTTACGCTCTTGCGGGAAACGAAACGTGACGGGTGCGAACCACGTCGCCGCTATTTTGGTACGAGTCATAAAATTCTTACTCCCCATTGCGTTCCCACGAGCAGTATAGTGACAGCATTGCATATTATGATGTTATTCTGCACGAATAAAGGCTGTCCGTATAATACCTTAGTCGCCTCTTACACCTCGATAGGAAAGAGGTAGGTTCTATTCTACGCGGCCGGACACCAACCGGCATAACGTTTGTAAAATACTGAGGGAATGGATATGTATTGTGCTTATAGTGTACACTATAAGACCTTGTTTTTACTTTATACATTCCATTCACACTGCACGTTCCTTGACTCTAGTTTTCTCTAGATGTAAAATGTAGTGACAACAGCGTATCAGGGCAGAGACAAAAGGCGCCTCGTCTGTACATACTTTAGCCCGTAAGCTCACTTAACCCGCTTTTTGAAAACTGGGATTTACTCGTATCTTTTGGCACGCGGTACAGGTCATTCGCTGGAAATCGGAACAAATGTTTCCTATTTCGTTACAAAAGTTGGACATTTGTTCAATGATTTCGGAAAGAATGAACGCAAAGTGGAGCAAGAATGTTAGCTCGTCTCGTTAATATTTAATAGAAGTATATAAATATTTCATATATTAGAATATTATACATTTAGTAAAACTAACTTTATGGATTTTATTCCGTTTAATTATAATTATCTATAACTCAACTTTTCGATGAGCTTTGCTCTGATTAAAAATAAATTTAGAAATTATTAATTAACTTATTTTATTTTTTTATCAAAAGTATCTTATAACATTTTCCATAACAAAATGTATCTCTATGCTAAATTTTATTATAATCCCTTCAGCTGTTTGAGCGTGATTGAATAACCAACCAACAAACTTTTAATAAAACAAAGTTAACATTAAATACGATTAAATCCGAAAAATAATTTTTATTAAATGTATTATAAATGTATATAACATACAAACTTTTACAATAATTATTATCGTAAAAGGATTAATTAGTAAGGGAACCGTCGAGTGAAAGGCAAGAATTCTACACATACTCGTATTTTTCTTGTATTGTTTTGTAATACGCAGTTTGTTATACTGTCTTCTTGACATTTGGCCTCCGCCAGCAGTGAGACGTAATAAGTTTTTACTAGCCCAACTTTTATCTGATTTCAGTTGACTGATTGCAGACTAAAATGTAAAGATAAGAGGCCAGTGATGTAATTATTTTTAGGGCAAAGTGACGAGACGAACAAAACGTTCACCCGATGGTAAGTGCAACGTCTGCCCATAACAAATGTTGTATCACCCAGAACATTTCTGTGCGGGTCACCCACACTGCGCTCGTCACCCTGAGACGTCAGTTCTTAATTCTCATATGTCCAGTAATTGCACTAGCTCTCAGAGGCTGTTAGACAGAAAGACAATAATGTTTGCACACTACTGCTATATTGCAGAATAATTGCTGTGGTACCTACCTAGACGGATTCCTGCATAGGTCCATCCACCAGTTAGGAAAATCAATTAGGGAAGATGTGATCTTGCTCTATTAACTATGATGATTTTTTAACATTAATAATTGGAAAAAAAGATGTGAAATGTGCAGAATATAAACACGATTTATATTAGAGGCATTCTCTTGTCAACTCTTTCCTGTGTCATTTGTGAAGCCTGGGCAATTTGATCTGAAGAAAGCTTGAATACAATGTCAATACAATAAGTACAATAACAGTATATACTGATACAAAATCATTAATTGTGAGTTTCATGTCTCGATCCTACGAAAGAAGGGATAAAGAAAGAAAGAAACATTTATTATGATAACACGCCACAGACACAAGTATAATAAAAAAGGTAACAAAAACAATTTTTACAACAGCATAGGATATATTGAAGAATAATAACAAAAAACCGAATATTTAACAAAATTTGATAATGATAATGAATGTTGATACTGTAACGTGTGTTGTGGCCCATAAGAAACGGGTCCCACTCACCAGCTTAATGCGGAAGTAGAAACTGCAGCGTCGGTTTTCAGTGAGCTGGTATGACTCATATGCGCATTAGTGATCGAGTCATGTTGGCGTTTATTATCCATACTAATATTATAAATGCGAAAGTAACTCTCTCTGTCCCTAGGCCTGATTGTTACCTTTTCACGGTTCAACCGCTGAACCGATTTTGAAGAAATTTGGCACAGAGATAGCTTGCATCCTGGAAACTTAAATAGTTCCCACGGGAAAATAAAAAAAAACCTTTATCCTCGCGGGTGAAGTCGCGGTAATAAGCTAGTCGTCTATATAAAAGCAAGACTCTAGAGAGTGTCTGTCCTTCTGTATGACAGCGCTAATCTCGAGAGCCACTGAAGAAATTTGCATGCGGTTTTCAATGGCATCATCTGCATTTCTCCAAAATTACCGTAGCTCTTACAAGAGCTGAGCGTTAACGGAAAATCCAGTAAATTAATGATCAAATAAATTATTGATAAATCAAATCACGACAAAAGCTGCTATCAAACACTCCATTTCTCTTTCAAAATTTCCATATGAAGTTAATCATAGTAAAAACATATTACCCGAGAGAAGCTGGGCTGAGTAGCTGGTAATAAGTAATTTATATACGAGTACTACCAATGCTCAAGTTATACACGTGTTACACCAGTCGCAATAATGTTTAAGAACCGTAAAAATAAAACAATTTTTTTAATTACCTTAGCGCTGTCAACGTGACCTTTACAAGTACGAGTTGTAATTAGTAACACCACAATTAAAATTATAAATTTTTTAAACATATCACAAAATATATTATTTTCATTATTTGATACTATTGTCTAACTTATGTATTTACTTCGCGGTTCCATGTAGTAAAATCCATAAGTGAGTTTTGTTTTTGAAACAGTTAAAACAAATACTAAAGTTTTGCTATCGTCAATATTTTTATTTTATGTTAACGCCTTAACTGCTATTTGATTTTCAAAGCTATATTTATGTACTCGTATGTATATTATTTATTCAGTTTAGTTGTAGTCAGCGTTGCCCGACTTGCGCGGGACGTCCTGATTTTGAGGGGTCTGGTGACATGTCCCGATTCATCCATGATCGGGACGCCAAAAATCCCAAATTTTAACTAACCTCTTAAATTTATCTAGTTTGTTTAAGTTTTATTTGTTTTGTTTCTTGCGCTAACCAATGGTAACACACCATTTAAAACAACAACAACCGTCGTATAAAAAAAAATGATCAACAAAAACCTGTTTTTTTCTAGCCATTATAGTTGTCCTGATTTGAAAACAAAATTCCCGAATACTTTTACATTCCGTCGCGAAATTTGACACATTGGACCTGGCAACACTAGTTGTAGTCCTCTAGAGTTGTAGTCTTAATATTAGCGTTGAACGAGTTCGTACTTCAAATTTATAATTTTGTCAACCTTATGTAATTTGCATAGATTACATTATGTAATTCTGAGAATATTTTATTCTTTATTTAAACGTAATATTAAATTAAGAATGCATTACTTAACGGGTATACTTTGTGATTTTAAAATAATACTAGCTGGCCCCGCAGACGTTGTCCTGCCTGTTCCGGTTTGTGACGCGATGAGTTTGAATTCTGAATTACATTTAAGTATAAAAACTTTACAGACACACAATCACAGCGCCACCTACCAGTTCGGATTTCGTAATTTTCTTTTTTGGTTTTCCAATTAAATTTTTAAATTATGTTAACGATGTGCTAGCGGTTAACGATTCTCTACAGTTACACTGGATATCGTTCGGATCGGATATGTATCATCGTTGATAGCGATACTCTCCGCCGTCAAATTTTGTGGATAACGCTTGGAACACTTGCCGTCTACCATGCATGGTGATAACGAAAGTGAAAGTAAACGATTTTGTGGTAGACAACACCTGGATTGTTCTATATTCGCCACTTCTTTCCAAAACATTCAAGGCGCATTGCAACGAAGACTTTTGT
The DNA here is from genome assembly GCA_019845155.1 of Luehdorfia chinensis. NCBI lineage: Eukaryota > Metazoa > Arthropoda > Insecta > Lepidoptera > Papilionidae > Luehdorfia > Luehdorfia chinensis. Next base: position 3,117,973 of record JAHVAK010000612.1, read on the forward strand.
AATTTTCATCTGCAGTGGATTGATTCTCAATATAGCGAAGTCTAATTGCATTACGGCTTCGAAGTGGAAGATTAGATCAGATTAGATCAGATTAGATCAGATAAGATTAGATTAGAAAATTGGTCAGACAATTTAAAATTACATAATATAGCAATTATCAATAACAAATTTGACAACCTCACAATGTGAACATCCTCGAAGGCAATTTACCGTTTGACTTACAAATGCAAAAATATTTAACAACTGAATGATTGGAACTGAATTGATAAAAAATAATATAAGTTTTGTTTCTGTCATGTATCACAGATGATGTAGCCTAGATTCAGTGACTTCTTAAGTCACATAGTCTTAGTAACACTATGCTACATACGTTTTTAGAATTCCGTAATGATCAAACAACGGCCCGTTTTAGACGTTAATAGCCGTTAAACCGTGAACTCATATTGTGACGGGCACCTACGGAACCCTACACTCCGCGTGGAGCGACACGCACTTGACCGGTTTCTTAATTACTATTCCGAAGTTCTCATTTATAAACAATATATTGTAGACTCGTTTAATTTACATTCATGCGTTTACGTGTTGCTTCCCTCAATCTTAAGTTAATATGAAATGATAAGAGTTGATTCTTAGCTAATGGTATTATATTATAAATAATAGCTAAATTGCTAATGATTTGATGGATAATGAGAACACGCGGTATGTTTGCTGTCCGAACGTGAACTGATTTATAATATTTTATTAATATAATGCAACGTTGCAAAATGCTGACGAAATGGAAATGTATGTCGCTTGCACTGCGTAACTAAGAAAGTCACTCGCTGTCAACTTTCTGTAGCTGCTTATTAATCGTAAAGTGCAGTTTATCGAGATGTCTGTTTTTAGACTAGCAGGTACCTTTGAGACAAATTTTATAGGAGGAAGCAAACATTACTATGAATTGAGTCTACGACTGAGGAACCAATTGGCTTTCATGACTAACATCTATTTAACCTCATGACGATTATGAACAACATACGTACATACATACAGTCATGCTTCGTACGCATTGGGGTAGGCAAATACCACTTCTTTCCACTTTCTACGACCCTGAAACACATCTATCGTTTCTTCTATTTCCATGAGCATTTTCATACAAGCTCGCATGTGGTGAGTACTTTTGTCATGTGCTCTAACGTAAAACGTGTTCGATCTGATCGTGATATTTACATCCTCTCTACGTGTCCAAACCATCTTAGCATCCCTTTCTTTATCTTAGGCACTACATCTTCAATCACACCGCAACTTTTCCTTATCAAGTTGTTCTTCACTTTGTCCATAAAAGTCACTCCAGCTATACTTCTTAAATTTCTCATTTCCGCAGCATTAATCTAACTTTCATGCTTCTCTTGCCATGTGGAGACCAGTACTTCTTTGTATAAAAAATACCGAGACCTATATTAAGTTGTTATGGGTTATGATTTTGGAACATAAATATTCGTATTAATAAAAAGAAAAATTCATATAATGTTTTCTTTTATTTACGCGAATATTACACATTTAAATAAAACTATTTTTACGGATTTTATCGCGTTTAATTTATAACTATTTTTATTTTTAACCCGACGTTTCTGGCGCTTTACAGCACCAATGGTCACGGGGTCATCAAAAATTCATTATCTTTTTAAGAAAATAACAATTTTTTTGACATATTTATTTTTAGAAAGTACATAACTAAATAGTGATAGATTCAATTTTGGTAGGCAATATTTATTTAGTGCTATGATTATTTAGTGTATCCCTAGAACGACTTTAACGACGTCCAGAGATCAAAATGAAATGTTGGTTAACATAACGTAGTCACCACACACAAATTATTTGGGTTGTCATTGGTTACATTCTTATGGTATTAAATGAAAAATTGTAATGCTATTATTTTATTATAATCTGTTGACTTTAACGTTAAGGTTGCAATCCGTTCGGAACTCGGGCTTCTTAAACGATCGTCCTCTTTTGCATGTTACCCAGCATTCGTGTATTGGACGTTGTTTGAAATCTGTGAAAGGTTTGTGTTGTATTAAAATAAATTCTTGCCGATAGGTGTCCGGCAGAGTAGAATAGCACTTACATTTTTCCTGCCGAGGTCTCGTAAGAGGCGACTAAGGTATTTTACGGAAAGCCTTTATTCGTGCAAAATAACACCATAATATGCGATGCTGACTGCATACTACATATACTACAATACTACATACACTTTAATACATACACTATAACGCTATGCTTCCCGTTAGAACACAATGGGGAGAAATAGTTTTTTGACTCGTACCAATTGGCGACAACGTGGTTGGTTCTCGTGGGAGCGAAAAATGGGCTATGTTTATGGTCTTAGCCCATAGCTACTAATATGGTAAAAAAGGCGTGACTGTATTGATTGTTTGTGGATCGGCCTGCGAAACTTATGTCTTAAGCTTGGAACAATCTGGTGGTAGGATTCCTATGCAGGAATCCGTCTAAGTAGGTGCCACCCCGGGGCCAGTTATTCTGCCGTGAAGCAGTAATGAGAAACATTACTGTGTTTCCGTTTGAAGGGCACGGAGAGCTAGAGTAATCACTGGGCATTTGAGACTTAAGAACTGATGTCTCAGGGTGACGGGCGCAGTGTGGTGTCACACAGAAATGTTCTGGATGACACAGCATTTGTTATGGGCAGACGTTGCATTTACCATCAGGTGAACGTTCTGCTCGTTCCGTCACTTTTATCAAATAAAAAAAAAGCATTCAACCATTGTCATCAAACATCTTCTATAAATAGAAAGGCACTCAGTCGTTCTTACCTACCGGCTTCCGATATAACACTCATGCAATAACCACAGCCAACCCCAAAAATTAACAATTTGTGTTTTTGTTGGCTCCAGCTGATTGGACTCCGCTATATCACACAGTCGTCACACATAAAACCAAAGCATTCAAAGTTAGTCTTAGTGACTATCCAGAATTCTGGAAATGGTTTTGTCAGCAATATGTAAATATTCTTTTCGGTTATGTTTCTCACAAACAGAAATGGTATGATGGCAGATATATTGTTTGTCTGGTTTAATATTTTTAATAAAGGGATTGTTACTTCATCTTTAATCTACATAAATGTTTTTGTAATACAGTGTTAACATTTACATGTTATATGCAAGCAAGCGGATGACCGAATTGCCTAGCAGGTGGAGTCCTGCCTGTCTGGGATCTGTTCCAAATCGGAGTAGCAAATTGAGGTAACAATGATTGTAATTGCAAAAATTGTAAAAAGTTAATGCTAATGGTAATTTGTATCTTTGAATGAAATCCTCGAATGTATGCCCGTAGGATACAGAGACAAAAATTATTAATTGTTCTGCGCGATCACAAAAATGATACTTTCTGGTAGAAGTCTGAAGTTGTTGTAATGAAGGACTTTAAATTTTGTATATTTTCTGTCAAGGCATTTGCCTCGATAACGACTTATTAAAATAATATATGGGCTGTACAGCTGAAAAGTGCGGTCACAAAAGTTGATTAACTATCTTATATCAGTCCAGGCACACTTAACCAGACAAATACCTTTCTTGCTGTCGCAGTTAAACTCGTGCATGTCACAAGTATCTATAAAAGTCCTCATTTCGCCACAGGAGTCGATTCCACACATAGGCACTTTGTCGTGTACACAAAGATCCGCTATTTTGCACTCTTCTTCGTTCTAAAGAAAAAGTATCAAATTAAGTATACAGAAAGACCGATTTTTTGTTTTAGATAGTGATTTGCGTATCTGCCCATAACAAATGCTGAGTCACCCAGAACATCTCTCTGTGGCACCGCACTGTTCCTGTCACCCTGAGACATCGGTTTTTAAATGTTATATGCCCAGTAATTACTCAGCTCTCAGTGCCTTACAGACCAAGACACAGTAATGTTTGCACACTAATACTTCACGACAGAATAACTGACCCTGAGGTGTTTTTTTTGCATTTATATGAAGGTATCCGTCAAGGTCAAGGAAACCTACCTAAAATAAGTCTTGCGGTTCTCAGCAAAGGTAAATTTGAAAATTGTTTTTTTTTAGTAATCCTTTTTAGCCGAGCCCTTTATAGTTATACGTTCCGATTATTCTGCGCAGATATATATTTTCGGTGATGTAATTGCTGTTAGCCTTCTCGGCTTTTACAGCTTCATCGGATACTGTGCTCGCGGGCCAGGGGCCCTCGTGCCAGGTTTGGTTTCACCCAAACATAAATAAATAAATAAAAACTCCTACAAAAACCTCGAAGTTCGGACTGTGTCGCGTTCGCTGCGTGCTTTCGCGATTTCGAAAATCTTAAACATTTTAAGTCGTCTACTGACCGTCCGAAGGAGGCTGCGCGCGTCCATTCGGACTGTCGACTTGTGTGTCGGTAACTCTGGGCGGTGAGAACCGCCCTGGAACACGGGTGAATCGTGTGTACGCGATGTGATTATTGACTATTGCGGGCCGCTCTCTACGGCGGTCGCGCGTCGTGGTGCGTGTTATATTAAAGCTATTGACTGTGTGTACAGTGTGGCCTGGATCGTGACTGACAGTATCGTGGTCAGGAAGAGCTGAGACGTCCGTGTCGTCTAGCACGTTTCGCGGGCGACGTTTGCGTTCGGTCGCGTTTCTGTTTGGTCGGTAATTTGCTGCTTTAACCACCAGCGGGTTTGAATGAACCGCGGCTTTTCCGAAAAACCGCCGTGATAATTCTCTGAAGTGTTCAGAGATTAAAGGCATTTCACAGTCGCTGTGAAGATCTACATTGCGTTGATACCAACCGGCTCCGGTGGCAGTTCGCAAGAATCGATTTTGAACGCTCTGTAACTTCTTTAATTGATTGCCCGTCGCGTGAGCGATGCCCGTCGCGTGAGCGATCTGCGCAGAATATATTACTTACAGCGCTGTTAGAATAAGTGCAAACAAAGATACACTAACTCGTCTTTACTTTCCCGTATTATATTTTTTGAATTCAAGATGCAAGACGCTGCTAAACACAATGCTTCTAGACCCGAAAACCAATAGTGCGTATTGCGCAATATCACTTTTTTATAAAATCACATACCTTAATAGTTTCACTATGTCCATTCACAGCAGATGTGTAAAACAGTAGAGCTAAAAGTAAAGGGATTTAATTTAATTAGGAAAACAACTTCCATTGCAAAAGGAGATCATTTTGTTTTGTTTTAATTTTAAAGTGCCGTGTGGTGGCGGCTCGTTAAAATAATACTACCATTCCATCTCATCCAATGGATCTCGTAAAAGGCGAGTAAGGAATAAAACTGCACTGTGCACCCAATAGCGCATGGTGGCGAAGGGCTCACAACCTATCACACCAAGTGTATTATATAGTTTTGGTGAAACGTAGATTGTGGCAGACATCTGCTTTTGCAGTGAGTGCCCAGTCTCTGACTACCCCGTATGGGATACAGTCGTGATCTTATGTATGTATGTTTAATTTTAAGAAAACGGGTCTTGGGTGTGTTTCACAGACATAAATTTCACATGAACTACACAACGAAACCGGAAAACCAATGCTCATGTCCAGAAGTTAACTACCAAGAGGCTGATAGTGATATTTTTAAGCATAGTTCCGAAATCAGATGAAATAATGTTTTTAGGTTCAAAAAAAGGCACATTCACAGATACTCGGACTCAGAACAAATATCTGTAGGCCATACAAATATTTGTAATATGCGGGAATCGAACACGTAACCCAAAGCGGAGAAGTCAATAGCTTAGCCACAGCGTCAACTTGATGTCAACCGAGCCGACAATTGAAATTTGATATTACCTATTTCGTATCCATTAAATACTACGTTTAAATTATTCCTTAATAAAGCACTATTACTTACTAAGCACAATAAACATTTTGTCGTCATCATTACATGTAATATTTCATATTTCTTTCTTAAAGTCTTCGAAAGTGTATAGAACTAAACTGAAATCTAATTCTAAATAAATATGGCGACAAACATTTACTGCATCGTAAATTTCGTGAACAAAGTTTTATGACGCAAAAATCAAGAATCGATCGGTCACTATGTTTTACGTCCTTTGGTATAAAAATAAGTAAACAATAAAAAACTATTGTATTTCAAGATTGTAAAAGAAAAGTAATAAACAACAAAATGTTCGCATATGTATTGATAATCAGTAAATATATGTTTTAATGTCGGAGAAACGGCAATGTTGGATTTTTTACTGAATTGAGGTTACGGTGTGGCTACCTATCACACATGCATTATATTGTTTTGGTGAAACGTGGATTGTGGCAGTCATCTCTTTTGCAGTGAGTGCCCAGTCTCTGACTACCCCTTATGGGATACAGTCGTGATCTTATGTATGTATGTATGAGTACGTGTTGACGTATTATCCTAGATTTTTTTCTATTTTCTTTCCCATAGTTACATCAAGAGTATATGAATTTATTTAGAAGATCGCGGATAACTAGAGTCGTTGATCTCTAGATCCGGTAACAGCTGAAGCCAATGCAATACATAATATTGTCCGTGTCTTTGTTTTAGCTAACGCGATTGTTGCGCTTTAGGAACGTTTGCTTTTTGTTTCGATACGGTGTGTAGCTTCTTTCTATGCTTTTTGACCACTACGACGTCTCTTGAATAGCAACCAGAAGATATTATCTGTGAAGGAAATATGGCCGTGCCGCACTAGTGTAAACACAATAGCACTCACTTGTCTTCCTCTTTCCGTACCTGATATAACGCTGAACTTTTGAGGAAAGGTCACGTTAAAAGTACCCGCAACCGACGAGCGTGCGTGAAAACGCTAATGAAAGTAGAAGAAGCTAAAGATGTGTGTCAGAATCATAGCAAGTTGTAAGATGTGGTCTCTGGCTACCCCAATGGGAGACATTAAAGACTAAAGATATCATTTCTGTGTTGTACAAATATTTGACCCGGCTGGTATTTGAACCCAGGAATCCATAATCGCTGAGGCAGTCTCTCGTCTGCAAATGGTGCATATGCAAATATCCGCCTAGGTAGGTACCACCGCAGTGTATGAGATGACTTGCGCGTCTCATCACTAACTTCCAAAAAAAACTCCCCATATCCGATGTAACGCTTATTCGGCAAGACCGGAGGAAGTATGAGATGAGGAGAGTGTTATACCAATAAAGTATATTGGGTTTGAACTAAGAATTCATAAGACAGGTACGCTGATTATTGTAAACTAAGCGATCGTTATGCTTATTATTTTATAATTTTGTTATATTTTTTTAAAAACAGGCTTATCACCTATTAATTGATTAAGGCTCTGACTTATTGAATTATGTAAAACAATATTAGTAAATACAAAACGGTTTCTAATCTTTTTTAAGATAAAAAAAAACAATTGTGAGTTACTAATAACGTGTATATAACATTCTAATAAAACTTCTAAAATGCCAATTTAACCGTATTTTTGCTAAGCATAACAAATATGACAAGGATAATCGAACAATTTACAAACAAAAATGCGTATCTACGTTCGTAATTCAATCACTGTGCGCTTAATAAATCATGGGTTTAAGTAAGGCTAGAATAATCTTGATACTTTAAAAATGATTTTTAACAGACGTTTTCCTATATCCTTGGGTAATTTTTTTTTTGCTGTTTTTTGTTGCCGCTGTCACGGCATTAGAGAATCTCCTCTCACATCCTGTGGGAGTCGTAAATGTCAACTAAAGGAAATTGAAAAATCACATGACCTTCCACAGATGGCGGGACAGCCGTCTCAAATATACTAGACATAAAATATAGTTAATAGAAACAAGCGCTACTTTGCGGAAATCCATTACCATGAAAGAAAGACAATTAATTTACTAAGATCCGCAGGAAAAATTTAAAATAGTGTGTATTACCTAGTTTTTGGAAAGCACACCCTCACTCAATAGCGTGCACAAGCAAACTAATACCGCCACCAGTAACCGCCAGATACATTCATCACTACAACACTACCGCTAGGCAACTATATAATATATAATACTGAAGTTGTATGGTTCAACTCAAAACAAGGCATTCTTAAGTGATATTGACTCTACGACAGTCTGCGGCTGACTCAGCAGAGTCATGTGGATCTTAGCAAAATAATTTTCTTTCCTTCAAGACATAAAATACCTAAATCGGTGAGGTGTAGCAATAGCACATAAGGCGTCTGGTACTGTTATCGCCAATCGGTCTGTTAAGCTTGGCGATTGCAGCTACTGCCCATCAGTAGTCCACTGCTGAGCATAGCTCTCATTTTGTGGGGAATTTCCCATAGTTGTCACGCTTGGCAGGCGGGTTAACAACCGCAGTATATTCGGATATTCCAAGAAGATGCTGCTGCCCATCTCCTGGTTGTTATGAGATGAGATGGGGTGGTAGGGTCTCTTAAGCTGCTACAACTCGGTATGCTGGGGTAAAGCTACCCTTATTCTAGGGTCGCCCGGTCCCAGAGCAGATCGGTACGCTAACAATAGGGCTCGACTCTAGCCATGAAGCCATCGGCACGGCGACCACTGACTTGGCGGAGAGTAAAGCAAAAGGATTTGGTAGAAAATAAACTTGGGATAGGGAAGTTGGGAAAGCAACCAGAAGGTGTAGGCTACTACTATCTCGGAAAGAGAAGGAGAAGCAGCAGTAGCCAGGGACGCTTACCTTAAGGCTACTAGGTCAAGTACGCCCTGGCTTAGCACATTTAATTACATAATATTTAAGTCTTATAAAATATATAAGAACTAATACAAGTTAAAAAAAATATTGTTTTTGTATAAGTACTTTCCATATTTCATAATATCTTTTCTAAAATCATATCTTTCATATTTCTAAAATCATAATATTTTGGTAATAATACAAAGGTTTTCAGTTTTGAAACAATTTACAATTTGAGATATTATTAACGTTAAGATAAATCAGAAACAAACACAACGAAATATTACTATATTGTCTCGCAAAATTTAATATTGCTGAAACAGTAAAACTCGGTGTACTTACCTTAATTAACGCTGACCTTTTCTTTTAGATGCATTCAGAAAGTAAATAGTAGGTAGATTAAGTTCTTGATTAACATTTTGATGTTTTGGCATTATTCGGAAATTCTAATTCACTTAAAAATACTATGATCAAAATTGTTCTTAGTAGTTCACAATTACGGGCGCTATAAGTCGCATTTCCTACATACAATAATTTAATTGAAGAACGTTCTAAATAAAGTGAGGACACCATGAGGCTATTAACTCTTTGTAAGATTACAGTTTGTTAAGAATTGAGAGACTTTTCGAGAGATATTTTTTAAAATAATGTTAAATGTTATTACTATTCCAGTGGCCGCAATATCGATTTTGGTAGCAAATTCATTTCAAATCGAAAGGTTAGAAGACGTTTTAGTATATGCTGCGGAACCAGCAACGGTAAGCATAAATACTAACGGGCATCTTAGCAATAAGTGACATGTGTTTCTAAGTATGAGATTTTTGATTATTTTGCCAGAAAATTCAAAAACGTGAAGTTACTGATTCAAAAAAGAAAAAACAAAACTTAAGCAATTTTAAAGAATTTGTAGAAGAGAAATTAATTCAGCACACACAAGCGTTGGAAAATCTCGTTAAAATGGTACAAATTAATGAAGAAACGACTAAACAATTGCTCGAGAATTTGAGCAATAATGTTGAGAAGCCAAACTTACCTGAAAAAATAGAGGTACATCATCAGCGTAGACGTAATAATGTAGATAGTGAGCAACCCGATCACCCAGTCATAAAGCTTGGGAAAAATATTACAAAATATGGAAAGTTGGTCGGCAATATTTTATTAAACGAGTTAAATAATGACACTAATCCCATTCCTGTTGTGGAAACGGATCATAAATCATAGTCATGGCGTTCGACCTTTTTATCAATAAATCTAATTTCCTTTAAATTTAAATGCTTTTTCTTTACTTCCTACTAATTCTTCAAGACAACGTGTCTTTTACACTTCTATTATATTTTGTATTTTCTTCATTGAAGGTTTTCAAGGAATTAAAATAGCGATTTTACATATTTTTTATGAAGTGTTTCATGTCAAGTTAATTGCACATAAGATTTTTTTATTTCAGCTAATGTCACGAAGATCCTTCAGCTCTAAGCCAGTGATATTGCCCGATCCTCCTAATAAAAAAATCAGCCCATGGTGTTCAGTTGCTTTGTTATGCCACAGAACGTATTCTCCAGTATGTGGTTATGATGACAATTTTGGCTATGGAAAATTCGATGATATTTGTCATATGCTTCAGGTCAACTGTTATTGGAAATACAGTAAGTCATTATATTCATAGTTTCACATTTATTGTTGCATTAAAATGTATTTGATTATATTACATCATTTACAACGCATTTTCCTTCAGTGATTCTTTTTGATTCTTTTCAGATTTTTCTCTCGTGCCTTCTTGTCGACCGGTGATGTGATTGTATAATTAAAGAAAACGTGGAAACTATCATTTGTTATATATTTTTGAATAAATAAATATTTTATTATAATTAAACAGATTTATCTTTTATCGCTCTTTTTATCCAACCCCTGGTCCTAGTTCCTTTGGATTAGGACAAATGTCTTCATCTTCTTTTACGTGTCTGAAAACTAAATATTCTATAACAAATTTAGTTATTCTCTTTTTAAACGTAAATATCATTATATAATTTTTATTATATTTATATTCGATGGTAGCAAGTTGTCAATTTATCTCGACTAGCGCGTCTTGGTGCAAAAACCACATTTAAGCAAATGTACTAAGCATGGGGTTTAGAAGCGGCTACGCAAGGCGGCTTACAACAATTGGAAGTGCTGTGTGGAGACGTAAGAGCCGCAAGAGTTTGAGAAATAAGTCCGTGGACAGATTGTTTTTCTTATCTACAAACCAACATACTGCCCTTGTCAACCTAAACTTACATCTATGGCAGTCAGTTCAGTAGTGGACTACAATGGGCTAATATGGCAACGTACATTCATGCAGATATAGTCACGCCGTTTTCCCATACAAGGGGTAAGCAGAGGCTACACATGTAGCCCACATTTCGCCCCCGTAGGAAACGGGACTTGACGGGTGGCAAACCTCATCGCCGCCATTTTGGTACGAGTCAAAAAAATCTGACACTCCGTTGCGTTCCCACGAGCAGTGCAGGGACAGCATTGCATATTATAGTGTTAATACATACATACATAAGATCACGACTGTATCCCATAAGGGGTAGTCAGAGACTGGGCACTCACTGCAAAAACAGATGACTGCCACAATCCACGTTTCACCTAAACAATATAATGCACTTGGTGTGATAGGTGGTGAGCCCATCGCCACCATGCGCTGTTGGGTGCACAGTGCAGGTTAATTCCTTACTCGCCTTTTACGAGATCCATTGGATGAGATGGAGTGGTAGTATTCTTTTAACGAGCCGCCACCACACGGCTAGTGTTAATCTGCATGAATAAAGGCTGTCCGTACAATACTTTAGTCGCCTCTTACGGACAACTAGGTAGGAAAGAGGAAGGTGCTATTCTACTCTGCCGGACACGTATCGGCCATTATGTATATGATAATAATGAACGAGAGCCGTGGTAGCTCAGGGGCTAGGCGCTCGCTTTTAATTTCATAGTACGCGAGTGACCTGGGTTCGATTCCCGGTGCCGGCACCACTATAATTGTTAATTGCAATTTTAAGTGCTGACTTACCACGTGCTCGGCGGTACAGGAAAACATAGTGAGGAAACCTGCATATCTGAGAAATAAAAAATATTTCGAAGACATGTGAAGTCCGCCAACCCGCATTGGAGCAGCGGGGCGGATTCGTCCTAGCTCCAAAACCCTCTCAGAAATGAGAGGAGGCCTGTGCTCAGTAGTGGGACATTTATAGGCTGAAACTTTACTTTACTTTTTAATAATGAATGTAATATTACATAGCCTTAAATAGTTTACTGCAATTGTAAAAAGCACCTTACCCATATTATATTCGCAAGCATATTCATACATGTCGCAAAGGTCTAGGAAAGTTCTCGCTTCATTGACAGACTTTCCACAAATAATGACCGTGTCATGAAAACACGTATAAGCGTGGTCACATAGTTTCTTTAGCTCGGACTGCAAGCAGAATAGAAAGAAAGAAAGAAATACTTTATTCGTTACTACAACACAACGTTCATTGGAATGTGGTAATAGTACAAAATATAAGTAACAATTAGATACGTTGTATTTCATTACAAACATACGTTGGGCTGTAGCAGCGAAAAGGCTGTCGACTCAGCATAATGCTATGGCAGTGTTGTCACAGCGCTGTTATTCTGGCGATGCCTCGGGTTTACCGAGCAGTTACCGGATATATTATTAATGATAAGTACACATATACATATATATGTACATACTTAAATACATTTACATATACCAATACACACGCATATATGTATTATATAAATAAAATAAAAATAGAAATAAAACGTATGTATAAAATTATATATATTTCATAGATATGAATTTCACACACACAGCACCTGATTGTGCTCGAAAACCAACAATTTGGGTTTATAAATGTTGGCTGGATAGCCAGCCGTAGGGCTGGGATTCGACCCGCGTCGAAGACGTCTGTTACTCTAACTTGGGTCATACGATCTTTCTATCTTAGTTCACAAGGGTAATATCGTCATCTATGTGCTCGGTTATCACCCTAAGTAACTTTGTTTTTATTAAAAATTATATACCATGAAAATATTTGTTCCACGCGCGAATCGATCCCGCGACCCGCAGTGCAGAAGCCAAGATCCTTAGCCACTGCGCCAATCATACAAAATATGTCATTTTCGTACAACAAAATGATAGAAGACATTTACTGGTGGTAGGACTTCCATGCAGGAGTATGTTTAGAAAGGTTAGGTACCTCTACAGTGCCAGTTATTCGGTCATCAAACAGTACTGCAAGCATTACTGTGTTCAAGTTAAATTACTTCGCGGTTTAAAGTGTGGGACGACACTGCAAACATTAATTTAGATATAAATATCGATTTCTGAAAGTAATCACTTACCAAATGAGTTCTGTCTCCAATTAGATGTGACTTTAAAGCGGAAATTAGTAGAGAAATAAGAAATGCTCCAGATATGTTATACATCTGTCAAAAGTAATTATTTATGGCTCCTTATAAAGTGATGCATGTCTAGTCTTTACCGGGGCTCCAGATATAGTAGAGAATAGTCTATTTTGAGTATTGTAAGAACAATCGCCGGATGATTACTCAATGCAGTATATGCATTAAGTATATTGCCTCTGAAGAATTTTGTTGTAACGTGAATAGAGTTAAGGCGAAACGGATATGCACAGTTAAAATATAACACACATACAGTCACGCCCTTTTCCCATATAAGGGGTAGGCAGAGGCCACTCACGGAGCTCACATTTTCGCCGTCGCGGCGAACAAGAAGTGACGGGTGGCAAACCACGTCGCCGCCTTTTTGGTACAAGTCATAAAAACTTCTTGCTCCCCATTGCACTCCGACGAGCAGTATGGTGACAGCGTTGCATAATATGGTGTTCTCGACTGCCGTGGTGTATATTATCTGGTGGTAGTATCGTAATGGTGAAGGGTATCTGGTGCCGAGCAGTATGTTGCGGTTAGTTATATAAACATATAATATCTATATAGAATAGAACAGAATATGATTTATTATTTTTATTTATATTTTTATTTGAACTTTTATGCACCAGTGACTTAATGTCTAAAGGCAGTGGCTCACCCGGTCAACCATAAGGCAAAGCAGGGAATAAAGATAACATGATCATTTTACAAATTTAACTGTTGTATACTACGTCGCTGTGATCTCACAGTATATATGTACATCTATATCTTATTTTATCATAATTTCAGCATATCATTAGTGCACTGCCGAACACGGGCCTCCCCCATAGATTATCACAAACGTTTGCAGCTCTCATTTTGGGAGGATTTCGCCATAGTTGCCACGCTTGGCAGGGAGGTTTGCTACCGCAGTTTATTTATTCAGATGTTCCAGGAAGATGCTGCTGCTCATTTCCTGGTTTTTATTTTCCCTCTGTCGACTTTTACGACACCTACGGGATGTGACGGGGTGATAGATTCTCTTAAGCCGCAACCAGACGGCCATTATCTTATTTAATAAGTGTAAATTGGTCAGTTGATGCCTAATTTCCCAAGTTCAATTCGACACACCTGGGACCACATTTCATATCAGGAACATTAATAAGAATAAAACAAATGCATTCCAAATTACATACATTTAATAGCATATTTTTTACATCAATTCCAATAATCATATAATCTAAAATATAGCTCAATAGAACTATTTATGTATTGTCAATAAATATGAAAATGAAATACGATAATATGAAAGCAATGAATATGATGTTTATAAAATTTAATCGTCGTAGTAACTGTTTGTAGGTCGACGGGACACGCTCAGAACAGATTTGTCCTCGGGGCACGAGGTTTGCTTATAATCTGAAATTAAAGACTAACATGTAATATAATGGTTTCTTATATTTACGCGAATACTACACATTTAAATAAAACTATTTTTACGGATTTTATCGCGTTTAATTTAAACTATTTATAACCCGACGTTTCCGGCGCTTTACAGCACCCATGCTCACGGAGGGTCCACTAGAAATAGTATAAATTAAACGCGATAAAATCCGTAAAAATAGTTTTATTTAATATGTAATATTTTATTTTAAATAATATCACAAATTGATGCATGTTGAAGAATGACGTTGTCATTTGTCATTGTTATTGTTTTTTGAAAACGATGCCTGCAGTAGGCTTTCTCGGGTGCGTTTACAGGAATAAATTTTATATGCACAATACAACCAGATCCGAAAAGTAATAATTTGTGTTTTGGGCTACGGCTGGGACTCGAACCCAAGACCCGCGAAGTAATGCTCTTGTCCACTCGGTAGTTGATGTCCTTCTGGTCGCTACTTAATTTCAATTAAATTTGCCCGCACCCGATGTAAAGCTCATGCGATAAGATTTGAGGTAGGCTAGGATGTAGTGTCAGAGACACGGGGACACTCACAGTACACTCAGAAAACGAGCAATTCGTATTGTGGGTGTGTTTTATTTAAAAGAAGAATATTTATATTATAAAATATATTGGTTTTATGCGGCATTCGTACCTGCAAAACAAAATATTTTTGTGTGTTTCGTGACGAATTATCGAGGACATTAGTCCTCTTCATCTGATTTCTCCCAAGGGGGATGAAAGTTGTCGTCTATTGAGAATTATCTGTCACACATATATCTACTATGTCATTTGTACAGAAGCACTTACCCGTTACTCGTGATACGTAGAGTAAGAAATTTTTATTGCATAGAGTGACGAGATGAGCAAAACGTTCACCTGATGGTAAGTGCAACGTCTGTCCATAAAAATGCCAGAACACTTATGAATTGCACCACACTGCGCCCGTCACCTTGAGACATTAGTTGTTGAGTTCAGACATAAACATAGTAATATTTGCACACTACTGCTTCACGGCAGAATAGCTGGCCCTGGGGCCGTACCTACCTAGACGGTTCCTGCACAAGAATCCTACCACCAGTTATATGCAAGCGGCAAAATTATGTTTTTGTTGCTTAAATCGAATTAAGGTAAGACATTTTGTGCCTCGTGGATCTGTATAACTAATACTTTTTTTTTAAGAATTGTATATTAACTAAGTACTTAAAAGTGCGAATACTAACTTCGTCGTCTGATGCAGTTGAAATCGAACATATCGCAGAGGTCTCTGAAGCCCATTAGATCACCAGCATGACTTACACCACAGACTGGTACACGGTCGTGGTTGCATACTTTTGCCATGCTGCACCATTTAGCTCCCATCTAAAGAAAATGAGTAAATTAATTTTTTTTTAACGATTGCTTATTTAAAAGTTATGGATAAAATATATTGATATTTATTAACGGTTCTTGTATTTTTGTCGCAAAGAGTAATATCTTTAAGAAGCTCCGTGAAGCTATCACTTGAAGCTGCTATCAATGAAGGTTGAATCTTCTTGTCATAAGGGTTAATATAAGTAAAAAGCTACTCCTTGTTTTCTTTCTTTAATAATAAATTTGAATATTAACTCGTGGGCGTGATCGTTGTGAAATAGTTGTCGATTGTGATAGTAAAAATAAATTATATTATCTACGTGTTCGTGGAAGCGGTACATGGAATTTTTGAATATTAATAAAGACATTCAACAATAACGTATATGTTCATACGTGAAGAGAAAACTTTGTACCTCTTATTAAGCAAATTACACATTGAGAATAAGCGCGGAGGTTACAATTTATGTGAAATGTGTATTACAATTAAATAAATTAAATTGAATAAAATAAAATTCTTTATTTACGTTCATACTGACAATGTCAATTGCACGCTACTGCTTCACGGCAGAATAACTGGCCCTGGTGTGGTACCTACCTACCACCTTCAAGGTGACGGGCGCTGTGTGGTGAATGTCCCACTGCTGAGCAAAGGCCTCTTCACATTTCTGAGAGGGTTTTGGAGCTAGGAAGAACCCGCCACGCTGCTCCAATGCGGGTTGGCGGACTGCACATATTTGTTATTTCTCAGACATGCCGATTTTCTCACGATGTTTTCCTTCACCGCCGAGCACGTGGTAAATCAGCACTTTAAATTGCAAGTAACAATTTTAGTGGTGCCGGCACTGGGAATCGAACCCGGGTCACTCGCGTGCTATGAAATTTAAAGCGAGCGCCTAGTCCCTGGGCTACCACGGCTGAATTGAAATGATTACGACCAAACAGAAACGCGACCGAACGTAAACGTCGCCCGCGAAACGTGCGTGTGCATGTGAAGTCCGAATGGAGGCTCGCAGCCTCCCTCGGACGGTCATTAGACGACTTAAAATATTTAAGATATTCGAAATCGCGAAAGCACGCAGCGAACGCGACATAGTCCGAATTTCGAGGTTTTTGAAGGAGTTTTTTATTTATTTATGTTTGGGTCAAACCAAACCTGGCCCGCGGGCACAGTATCCGATGAAGCTGTAAAAGCCGAGAAGGCTAACAGCAATTACATCACCGAAAATATATGAAATGATTACTATATAAACTATTAAAGATGAATATTTCATCATGAGTGTACCAAAATTTCACTGCTGGATAATGCCTTTAAGTTATAAGTAATCAAATAATATACATACTAAATAACGTATGTACATTGTCTGTATTTTATTACATTAGGGTATGGTATTATGGTAAAATGTACCTGCTACTGTTCTATCATATGTCAGGGGAGTCACAGACAAGATTGGCTGTATCTTGAAGCGAGCTTCCATAAGAACATTTTTCAAGACGCCGAAGAAGATAAGTCAGTTTTGCCATCTGTCTTGTCATCATTTCAGCCTATCACTAGTCCACTGCTAAACATAGACCTCCGCCATAGATTTCCACAAAAGTTTGTAACTCCCATTTTGGGGAGGATTTTGGCCATAGTCGCCAAGCTAGGCAGGCGGGTTGGCAACCGCAGTTTATTTATTCGGATGTTTCTGGAAGATGCTGCTGCCCATCTTCTGGTTTTAAATTTCATTCTGTCGACTTTTACGACACCCACGGGATGAGATGGGGTGGTAGATTCTGGGAATGGTTTGTTGGTTTTCGGGTTTGGTGTAAAGTGATTGTCTCCGTGTCTCTGACGCATCCTAGCCTAACACTGGTCAGAATTCACAAGCAGATGCAGGTAGTGAGGACTGTGTGCCTCCATGTCTGCACGTATTATTGTGGCATCGTAACATTTCCTGCGCAGTTAATATCTTCCAACAGTATTCGGAAGTCGGAAAGTCGAGGGAGGATTTTAAATATTTATCGGAAATGTTTCTGTAATTTTAAAACAGTTACTTTTTTAAAATTCGTAAATAAATTTTAAAACGAATGCATTACTTTTTTTACCTTCCGCCCTATAACAACATCTTCGTTGTCACGGTCTAGTGGAGGTCCGTGGGCGACTACGAAAACTGTCACGAAGCAGAAGAGAAGAGCAACTGAAAATAAGTCATTGTAATAAATTAAATAAGTGTATGAACATGTAAGTTTCAAAATATGTTATTTACTTTCCTTAGTTCTACATACATAAGCTTTTGTCGATTAAACCTATAGAAGCCATTAGGCAGAAATTAATGCAGATTGTAGATAAGCTTCACGACCGTAATTAGAAAACGAAGAAAAAACTCTGGATTATTCTGGCCCACCAAAACAAAGTTACGGTCGCGTCTTATAGTTAAACGTACAGGTGTATCCAGTAGTTATAATACAATTTTTATGTTAGCTTATTGAATTTCCTTACCACTACCAACGTGTTAGTTATCGTAGTCTTTCCCAATTTTCCTTTAAAAACCTAGTAAAATATCATTACTTGGAACTCCGATTTCATGCTTTTCCTTTCATATTTCCGTTTTATACCTAACATTAAGCATATTGCTTCTATCTACGAATGCCGTCATCCTGTTTTATCTTACTTTATATAAACCTTCCTTTATTTCGTTTTAATTACTTTTGTTTCTTAACTTCTAACTTAACTAGCTACAGTGCCTTTTAAACTAGAACACTGTAACGCCTGAACAGAATTGATACTCGGTTCGGTTCCATCGGCTCGGTCAGTTGCGCAGAAGCCAAGGGTTTCTACCCTACGGATCGCAAATTGTACCTGGACAGACTTCTACATTGAAATCCCATAATGAGTTAATATATTTTTTTAAAATTATATTTGTTTATTTATAAAATCACCAGTTTCGGTGCCCTTTCAGCCGGAACGCAGTTATGTTTGTGGAATACTTCGTGCCCGATATAAAAATGGCATCGTAGTTGAACGTACCCAGGTAAACTCCTGCTTAGAAGTGTTATCACAGTAAATATACGAGTAACATTATTATATCTTTTTTATAGTAGTGACGGGACGAGCAAAACGTTCACGTGATGGTAAGTGCGACGTGTAATTAAAAAATGCTGTGTCGTCAGAACATTTCTTTATGGCACCACGCTGCGCCTGTCCCCTAGACAGATCAGTTATTAAGTAAGTCGAGTAATTACACTATCTCTCAGTGGCCTTTATACCGAGAGACATAAATGTATGAACACTACTGCTTCACGGTAGAATAACTGGCCCTGCGGTGTTACCTATCTACATGACTTCCTGCATACGAATCTTACCACCAGAATTTTTTTTACATACACATACATAGATAAAGTCACGCCTTCTTCCTATATAGCATCCACTTTTCGCCCTCGTGGGAAACGAGACGTGACTGGCGAACCACGTTGCCACCATTTTAGAACAGGTCAAATAAATCTTTCTCCCCATTGTGTTCCCACGAGCATTGTAGTTGCATGTTGTGTTGTAAAAAAAATGAATAAAGGCTGTCTGTACAATACCTTAGTCGCCTCTTACGACACCTCGGTAGGAAAGAGATAGGTGCTATTCCAAAAATAGGATAGCCAATATTTAGTAGAATATCGCAGAGCCCGGACACCTATCGGCTATTTTTATAACGATTATGATATCCTGGACAGGACTAAGATTTTTCCGGTAGCGTGGGTGCGTTTTACAGTCAAACATTTCTGGTCGACAACACAACCTGACCCAACTAGCGATTTGCGTTTTTGCTCTATACTCTGACCACTAAGACCCGAATTCACCGACTGCTTTGGAAACCATGTTTCATTTCATATGTATCATTTGATCTTGGTTTTCGTCTAACCGATATCTCCGACTCCATTTTGATCGCGTTTAGAAAAACGAAGTTTACATGAAATATCGTCACTATCTAAAACAAAAAGACGATTTATTTCGTATTTTGCGACATCAAACAGCCTGTTGTATGCATAGGTTACATAGGTATGCAAACAATAAATAATACGAATTAAAAATATTTTTTTAATTCGTATTATTTAGTTGTGCAATTGACAAAGACAGCTCTTTACACGCGTTTTAAGAGCTGAACGTCGAAAATTGGGCGTTCAGAATTTGAACGACGTTTTGCATTGACTGCGTTCATTTGATGTTGATGAAAAGCAAACTGTAGCAAACTCAGTTAAACGCTTAAACTTCGTTTTTCTTGCACTGATCGCGTTTAGTTACAACGGTGAGATCCGCCCTTAGCTACACAGCCAGTCGTCAAAGGCACAGTAAATATATAAAGCAGTACAGAAACTATGCCTATTTGTTGAGATAAATACCTACTCTGCATTGGAGTACTAATATTGAATCATTAATTTTGTAAAAATTAAGAAAAACTTTTATTTTTAATTATTTATTAAAACACTGATCTGGCTTCTAAAATAATGAAATAATTGAATGAATGATTCAGTTTACAATTAAAATTAAGTAATAACATCAACGTTTAATAGGTATTTATTCTTAGTTATTATATTTGCCACTTTGCCCTAAAGATTATGATCGCTTACTACTGTTAGAATGTATTGTTTTGTTAGAGTAGGCGTAATACGACCACGGTTATCCTCTGAACATTACTATGGATATGAAATACTCGTACGGACATGAAAATATATAATGTGTAAGTTATTTATGTAATATACGATAAATATTGAATAATTCAGATGAGAATATTTTCTGGTTTCATACTTATTTTTCAGATTGATTTTTCAGCAGTGGGGTTTTAATTTTTCGAACTTACTATTTTATATCAATCCCTAAATTATCAAGCAACACAGATAAACGCAAAACGTAACCACTCGTGTCCAGGCGGTACCCGGGACTTTCATGATTCATGAGATGTAGAGGTGATTTTTGTTTTGCAAAAGAAGGCCATAACATCTATTTATAATCTTGGCTCTACAGTGTCTCTCAGAGATAAATTTAAGGAAATTAATATCTTAACCTTGGCCTCTCAATATTTATATGAAAACGTTATATATGTACATAAGAATATTAATCACTTGAATAAAAAAAGTGATGTTTATAATGTAAATACCAGGAACAAGCACAAATTAATAACGCCTGTTACTCGACATCACAGATTCAGTAACTCTTTCTTGGGGCATAAGTTTTTACAAAAAAATCCCAGAAAGTGCACAAAGTCTTTCAATCAAAAAGCTCAAACTATTTGTTAAACAAAGACTTTTTATGAAGGGTTATTATAATATTAAGGAATACATGGATGATGATAACCCCTGGAAATGAGGTTGACGTTGCCAGCTGTTTCTACATCTTCATAATACTGCTGTAATTGTATATTTAAAATGACTGAAAAAAATCCCGCTGGGTTTCTTACTGGTTCTTCCCAGGACAGAGGCATTTCTTTGCGAACAAATGTAGTTTAAAAAAATGACGTTCAATGAGTATTATGTAAATTATCTATATTGTATAAAAAATATTATATTCTATTCTATTCTATTCAAGAGCGAAAAGGCATATCTTGGGCGAGGCATTTTTATAATTTAGCGAATGGCTCGGTGTAACTTCGTCGTGGCATCGACTGTTAATAAAAAATGAAGTACAAATAACGCAGTAAACACATAGAGTCGCGTCAGAACAAAAAGAAATGATAATAAGTATTCTTCCTGCCCCTGATGAAATTCACGAATTAGAAAAATTGTAATGTCTAGATAAACCTTTGTTTTCTGTCAATTTAATTTATTTGAGATTAAGATAAATATAATAATAAGTTACTATAATACAAATACCGTGAGAGCCGAGATAGCTCTGGGGCCGGACGCTCGCCATAAATTTCATAGTACGCGAGTTATCTGAGTTCGATCCCCGGTGCCGGCACCACTAAAATTGTTTTGCAATTTGAAGTGCTGATTTAATTATTTTTTAAGTGAATATTTACGTGCTCAGCGGTGAAGAAAAACATCGTGAGGAAACCTGCATGTCCGGGGAATAAAAATATTCCGAAGACATGAAGTCCGCCAACTCGCATTGGAGCAGCGTGGCAGACTCTTCCCGGCTCCAAAACCCTCTCAGAAATGAGAGGAGGCCTGTGCTCAGCAGTGGGACATTAATAGGTTGTTACTTCACTTTACTTTTAATACAAATACAGAACATTTACATTTAAGAAACAATCGCATACAATTTTTATTATTCTGAAAAATTTGCTATAAAATATATTTAAAAAAATTAAGATATTAACTGATTGCCGGAATTGTATGGAGAAGTCTGTCCAGGTACCACTACAGTTCCAGTTAATCGAACCCGCGACCCGTGGCGCAGAAGCCAAGGGCTTATACACTGTGCCAACCGAGCCGACTAGCAATTCTTTGCAAGTATTAGTGTTAGAAAAAAAATTAAAGATTCCGTTTTCTCGTCCACATTATGATTATGGTGATGTATGATATGTGGTATGTGATGTAAATCTCGGTTTTGAAATTGAAGTAGTGAAGTTGGATTGTAACTTACTTATTTACTACATTATTAAATTTTATTAACCTGGTGGTCGGATTCCTATGCAGGTATCCGTCTAAATAGGTACCACCGCAGGGACAGTGATTCTGCCGTGAAGCGGTAGTGTTCAAACATTAATGTGTTTCGGTCTGAAGGCCACTGAGAGCAAATACAGGGCATATGAGACTTAAGAACTGATGTCAAGCTGACGAGCGCAGCGTGGTGCCGCACAGAAATGTTCTGGGTGACAGGGCGTTGTATGAACAGACATTTTTCTTACCATCAAGTGAACGATTCATCATTTTCGAACAGTCTCATCATTTTTTCGTATAAAGAAATAAGCACTGTGGTGGCGGAAGCAGAAAATCTGCCACCTCATCTCGTCCCGTGTCGTAAGAGTCGACTAAGGGAAATGCCAGCATAATCTAATGGCTTCCGTTAGATAGCGGAATAACCGTTTCGAAATAGGCAGAAAACTCAGACCCGTGACAGGTAGTAGCGACTGAGATGCGAGTCATCTGGTCAGAGTATCACCGATCCGCCTGCCGAGCTTTCTTGGGAGAGGCCTTTATCCAGCAGTGGACTAGTGACAGGCCGATGAAGGAGGGGGTTAGAATAGTGATAAGTAAGCTGGAGAGTGTGCGCAGGAATTACACGAATTAATTACCGCTTCCCCTCTCTATCATCGGACAACAAAGTGTACGATGGATTTCCATCCTTTTGCTGTAGATATACCTAGAATTCCGACGAAGCGTTTTGATTCGTCGTTCATAATACGTACAGCAAAGGACTGGGATAATTTTCCCGCATCAGTCTTCCCGTCCGATTACACGTGGGTGTCTTTAAGACAAGAGTGAATAGGCTTTTTAGCTAGTGCGTGTACCATCTAAAACAACATAGCCACTTACAATCAGGTGGGATCGTAGTTAAGCACCAGCTTATTAACTAAAAAAACAAACGAAATGTACCAAAGAAACATACCCAACGTTTTCAATCCCATTTCTTATATTTTTCGTTAGTTGTCTAAGTCCCTTGAGTAGCTGAATATAAATGACTGCACGACTAGTTTCCGCCTCACTACTTGTATTTACAAACTTTGTCTATTGTAGATACTTCCTAGAACACCTCGGTAACTATATTACTTTCCCATGAAATGATACATGACTGACTACATATAGCATTCCGATGAAACAATTAGCAAACTTTTGTTTAGATTGCAGGTATATGATTGCATTTATGTTGCTTTGTTACTTCAAATTCTGAAAGGGAGAAAATAATAATTCTATAGTTATGTGATTTTAATAAGATCTTACAACCGTTAAATAAATATAATATAAGCTTATATGTATGCTCGTGATGTGAAAAGATGGTGTCAAGGTCTATAGGTATAATGCAAATAGCGTTGTATGTAGCTACTCGTATTGTATATTACTGGTCATACAATAGATCAGACACTTATTTAGAAATTCCTTGGTTGAGAAGTAAATAAAAAAAAACTACCAATATCTCTCATAACGAGAGTACTATGTGAATTAGTGGGATATTTTTGGCTGTTACTTCAAGTACTAAAATACTTTGTTTTTGAGAAATATGTTATGATTACCGCACCCATAAATATATATATACACCGTACCCACAATATTACCTAATATGAGTCATATGCATGGGTTGAACTTAGTCAGATAGGACCAAACAAAGGCTATTTTATGATTTGAGGCTAAGTGGACCAGAAAATTAATCAAAATTACTTCACATTGGTTTTCTTACTTTCTGCAAGTTACTTCACTTGTTTGTTTTTTCGTAAAGTAGTAAAGTAACAGCCTATCAATGTTCCACTGCTGAGCACAGGCCTCTTCTCACTTTTGAGAGGGATTTGGAGCCGGGACGAGTCCACCACGCTGCTCCAATGCGGGTTGGGGTACTTCACATGTCTTCGAAATTATTTTATTACTCAGACATGCGGGTTTCTTCACGATGTTTTCCTTTACCGCTGATCATGTGGTAAATCAGCACTTAAAATTGCAGAACAATTTTAGAGGTGCTGACACCGGGGATCAAACTCAGGTCACTCGCGTTTTATGAAATTTTAGGCGAGCGTCCGGCCCCTGAGCTACAAGGCTCTTAAGGCTTTTTGGGCATATAGGTAAATATTAGAGTTGCATGCAAGCGATTATGAATGCCTCTGACTTGGCTCTTTGCCACGTCCATTTTCTCTTCAGACCGATACGACATTGGGCTCTTTAAGTCAAAAGTGAATAGAAATAATAATAATACTCTAACGCTAACTTAGCCACCATCTTTAGGCCATAGTACTGCGTGCGTTCACCAGAAATGTTTTCAGTCAAACGATGGGTTTGTCTTTTCTCTTTTCTGTCTTGTCTTTATCTAAGAACTTAAAAAAAAACATACTTGTTCGATATTCACAATTGAATTCCAGAAGATCACAGTTGTCCAAAAATCTTCTTACTTCTCGTGTGGCCGGATTGAAGCCGCATAAACGACTTTTGGTGTGAAAACATATATGTGCATCAAGGCATGTTGTCTGAAGAGAAGTTATCTGTGCTTTGCATTTTTCATACATATATAGTCACGCCTTTTCCCATATAAGGGGTAGGCAGAGGCAACACACGGCGCCCACTTTTCGCCCCCGCGTGAATTGAGACGTGACAGGTGGCGAATTGCGTCGCCACCATTTTGGTACGAGTCAAAAAAAATCGTACTCTCCCACCAACACATACACTGTGGTGTTTTTATGTATGGTGAATGAAGGCGGTCCGTAGAATAGCTTAGTCGCCTCTTACGACATCTCGGTAGGAAAGATGCTATACTACTCACTTCCTTGAAAAATGCAGGTGAGCATTTTATGCCCTGCACAACATTTTTGTGGAATCTGCTGCCGTCAGTGTCATGACCGATACGACTTAGGGGCCTTTAGGGGCCTACTCCTTTCTTAAAGACTGGCAATGCACCTGCTATTCCTCTGGCATTGCGGATGTCCATGGGTGGCAGTGATCACTTAACAGCAGGTGAGACGCTTGCTCTTTTGTCCCTCTTCCCTTGTGTACAAAAACATTGCAAAAGGATCGTGATTTTTAGTACGGCGTTCGCCCATTCGAGATGTTTTGTGCCGTTAAGGTGCTGATGGTAAGTGGCGACGGTCGCTGATGGTAACCCACATCTTTCTTCAATGAATAGTCAACGTTAATCACTTCTACATAAAGTTCTACACAAAGCTGATTTATTAGTAAATTTGTTTACTTTAATAAATTAATTCAAATTAAGAGGAAGATAAACTATTATTAGTGGTTTAAATTATTGCTTACTTTCCTTAATTGAACTACTTTATTGCTGAGACTAAGGTTCAAAACAAATATAAGGGCATAAAGAAATACATCCATTGGGAAATAAAGTCTTACAGTTAATATTAATCTAAAATAAAAACGAACAAGCAACACTAAAATATATTACTTTTGTTTAAGTGAATATTTTATGACCATTATATATTTACTATATAAAAAAGAATTGTAATGTATAAACTATATTTGAATTGAAAAGGTCAAGACATATTTAACAATGATTGTCAAAAATTTATTTTTGGGTATCATCCAACTTTTACGTTTAATAATTAGTACTAATATAATAAATGAGATATTTATCACAGATAATTTTTTTTTTCAGATTTACGGGTACTTTTTTTGTTTTGTACATGCTTTTGTACATGTCTTAGCGAGCCTGCTGGAAGGGTAATGTTAGTTAATATATAATAATTGTTTACTCCATTCTATGACGACCGCGTGGCCTAGTGCTTAAAGTACGTGACTACCACGCTGCGGTTCCTGGATTCGAATCCCAGCTGGAACCAACATTTGTTGAAAAACACAAGATCTTGGTTGTCGGGTATGGTTGTGTTGTGATTGTCATGGTGTCTTAGACACTGCATCCTAGCTTCCTATCCGATCTTATCGTATGAGAGTTACACCGGCCACGGGTATGTTAGGACGAGAGAGTGGCCCTGTGTTGCGTGTTCACTTGAGGCACTATAATATTTCCAGATCAGTTGATAACTTCCTACAGTATTCGGTAGTTGTCGACGTTGCCTAAAATCGGTCAGGAGTACATCAACCCCATTATATAACATTCCTTATTTAAAACATTTTACAAACATAAATTTGAGATGAGAGCCGTAGGTAGCTCAGAGGCCGGGCGCTTCACTTCAATTTCATAGTACGCGAGTGTTCTGAGTTCGATCCCAAAATTTAGGCTCTGATTTACGACGTGGTTAGCGGTAAAGGAAAACAGAAGAAAAGAGAAAAACCTGCATGTCTGAAAATTAAAAATATTTTGAGGACATGTGAATGCTGTCAACCCGCATTGGAGCAGCTTGGCGGACTCTCCTCGGCTCCAAAATCCTCTTAGAAATGAGATGTCCATGCTCAGTAGCGGAACATTTATAAGCTGTTACATTTTCAAACATACACTGGAGACAAGTAAAACTCTGGGTTTTACATATCTTTAATTTACTTAAAAATATACTTAATTACATCCCGGAACAACTAGTACATCTGAGTTCTACCAATATTTTACTCATAGCGCAGCAGCCTGGCTTAGCCACTGCGCCAATCATGCCAACCTTTGAGCCGCACATTGGCTATCATAGAGAAACTGAAACAAATTATGATTTTATTTTTATACAAACTTGGTAGAAAAAAATACTACAGATATCAGGTTATCAATTTCAGTTGAACCGAACCCTACCTCCTTTTTTACTAATATTTTATTTCTAAAAGCCACCGATTTTGCCGTACGGTATCATTTAATAAATAAATAATAAGTGAAACGAATAAAAGTATTATTATTATTAACGACGATCTAGTTTCACCTAGTGGCAACAATCGCAAGTATAAGTTACATGCAACATTCATTACAGTTAACGAATTTATATATCCTATCATCTTGTTGAATTTGTAATTATACAGTCGTTTAAACTTATCAGGCTTGTTACCATGCCAAGATTTGTGTTCATAACGCGGTAGAGAAATGTGGTATCGACTCAAAAGGCAAACTACGCAGATTTTTTGACCTCTGCGATATAAAAGAATACAACTGTTTGAAGGGATCTGGTGAGCTGTTTATACCATATTACAATTCGTTTTTACCTTTAACTTTAATTGAATGTTATTGTTATAAACTGAAAAATGATGACACGAATTAAAGTAAACAGTAAGCATGAACTGAATATATTGTATTTTCAGATTTCGTAAAAACTGATTTTGAGAAATGTGCATATATCCCACCGATAATGCACAGAAGCGAAAACGAAAAAAAGACTGAAATAAAACAAAATAAGAACTTGCAAAAAAAAGCTCATGTATTTATTCCAAGCAAAAACAAACATAATGATAATTTTACTAAGGATCGAATTACGTCCGATCTAAATGATGAAATAAAAAAGAAAAATGAAAAAATTGACGAAATAAAAGAAGATGAGGGAGAAACCGAATTCAATAATATAGAAGAAGATGAAATAAATAATGAAGATGAAGAAAGTGAAAATGATGATGTTCCAGAAGCAGATGGCATGAACAATGAAAAAGACGATGAACTACCAAATGCTGAAAATAAAGAAACTGAGGTAGATCATGAAATAAATAATGAAGATGAAGAAATTAAAAATGATGACGGTCCAGAAGCAAATGGCATGAACAATGAAGATGGCGAAGAACTCCCAAATTCTGAAAATGACAAAACTCAGGTAGATCATGAAATAAATAATGAATATGAAGAAATTGAAAATGATGATGTTTCTGAAGCAGATGGCATGAACAATGAAAAAGACAAAGAACTACCAAATGCTGAAAATGAAGAAACTCAGGTAGATCATGAAATAAATAATGAAGATGAAGAAATTGAAAATGATGACGGACCAGAAGCAAATGGCATGAACAATGAAAAACACGATGAACTACCAAATGCTGAAAATGAAATAACAAACGAAGATCATGAAATAAATAATGAAGATGATGACGTTCCAGAAGCAAATGCCATGAACAATGGAAAAGACGAAGAACTACCAAATGCTGTTAACGGCAAAACTAAGGTAGATCACGATATAAATTATGAAGATGAAGAAAGGGGCAATGATGACGTTACAGAAGCAAATGGCATGAACAACAAAAAAGACGTAGAACTACCAAATACTATAAATGACAAAACTCAGGAAGATCATGAAATAAATGATAAAGATGAAAAGAGCGCGTAGTATAACAGCTTATATGATGCTAATAAGAAGGTAAATCAAGGATAACTAACAGTGAACTAACTTTCACTTTAGTTTTTATGGAAAAAAAAATCTTCTTTTAAAAAAATATACTTTCCTATTGTTTTTGTTAACAAATAAATGACTCATATGTACACCAATAACTACAACCAAATCATGTGTAAATTTCTTGCGAGGGACTTTATTGTTTAAGGAGGCTTTTGATAAGTTAATTATAATTAACATTGTTAGTTATTGAAGATAAAAGTATTTCTTTTTTATATGAGGATGTGACGAGACGAGCATAACGTTGACCAGATAGTAAGTACAACCTCTGCTAATAACGAATGCTGTGTCACCCAGAACATTTCTGTGTGGCACCACACTGCGCCTATAATCCCGAGACAAAATAGTTCTTTACTTATACCTGGAAATCCTATAAGTTTTTTGTTTTATTGGATAAAGTGACGAGACGAAACGCACACGTGATGGTTAGTGCAACGTCTGTCCATAACAAATGCTGTATCACCCAGAACATTTCTATGAGGCACCACACTGCGCCCATCATCCAGAGACATCATTTCTTAAGTCTCATATACTCAGGTACAGACTAGCTCACAGTGCCCTTCAAACCGAAACATAGAAATGTTAGCACGCGGCATCACGACAGAATAAGTGGCCATACGGTTTTCTTACCTAGTCCGTCTAGGTTATTCTACCGTGAAGCAGTAGTGTGCAAACATTACTGTGTTTTGGTTTGAAGGGCACTGTGAGCTAGCGTAATCACGGGGCAAATGAGACTTAAGAACCTATGTCTCAGGGTGATGGGCACAGTGTAGTGTCACATAGAAATTTTCTGGGTGGCATAGCATTTGTTATGGGCAGTCGTTGCACTTACCATCAGATGAACGTTTTGCTCGTTTCATCACTTTATGCAATAAAAAAAAAATATAACACTAGCTAAATCTGGCAGACGTTGCCCTGCCTGTGTTTATTTACCTGCCTAGCCTATGCAGATATAAAAAAGTATAACGCATATTTGAAAGTGCCAGGGATACATGACTAATACGATTGGATGAATTTGGTAAACTACCAGTAGAATTTATCTTGTATCAAAATGGCGGCGAAGTGGTTCGCTACGCCACGTCTTGTTTCCTGGGGGCGAAAAGAGGGATAAGGATATGGTTTCTGCTTACCCC
Source organism: Luehdorfia chinensis (assembly GCA_019845155.1). Lineage (NCBI taxonomy): Eukaryota > Metazoa > Arthropoda > Insecta > Lepidoptera > Papilionidae > Luehdorfia > Luehdorfia chinensis. The sequence continues at coordinate 3,147,819 of JAHVAK010000612.1, forward strand.
TTATATGGAAAGAGCGTGATTGTATGTATATTAAAATGTATGATCTGCATGGACAGCATAGCAGCCCCATCTAGTGGAAAGTTACAACATAGTGGAAATTTCCACTATATTCTCCGTGCCCAAATACTTATGTAGGCAAAGAACATTGCTCAGCATACAAAGTTGCAGACATACAAAGTTCGCTCAAGAACCAGCAGTCAACATTGATTACTGGGTTCAAAATAACACCTATGTATCCATGAAAGCAGATTAACACGACGGATACTTCTCAGAATTTATTTATTATCCAAAATATTTTAGATTACATAAAATAGTCTTGCTGTTCGATTTTAGGTATATTTCAAAACATCAATTGTAATAATACGCCTGTAGAAAAGCTAAACGAAAAAAACACTTAGAACACTTAACAAACAAACACAAAGATAGCCAAAATTACATTTAACAACAAAATCAAATCAAAAAAGTTGCGTGTGATTTTGCCAATACTCTAATGTCATTTGACATTCAATATCTCCCTCACTCGCATACATATATACATGCAGTTACGCCTTTTTCCCATGTAAGGGGTAGGCAGAGACTCACGTAGCCCACTTTGCGCCCTCGCGGGAAACGAGACGTGACGGTTGGCGAATTGCGTCGTCGTCGTTATGTACGAGTCCAAAAATTCTTACTCACCATTGCGTTCCCTCGAGCAGTATAGTGACACCATTGCATATTATGATGTTATCCTGAACCAATAAAGACTGTCCGTACAATACCGCCATTTACAAATAGGTAAGAAAGAGGTAGGTGCTATTCTACGCTTAGATATGCTATATTTGTTTCTCGGTTGCACTACTAACATTATCATTTTTACTATGGTTTTTGGCTGAGCCTTTTTGTGTTTCAACATGAGACTTAAGAACTCATGTATCTGGGTGACGGGCGCAGTGTGGTGTCACTCAGAAATGCTCTGGGTAACACACCATTTGTTATAGGCAGACGTTGCACTTACCATCAGGTGTGGTCACTTTATCCAATAAAGAAAAAACTAAACACTGCTATGTTTGCACACTACTGCGTGACAGCAGATTAACTGGTACTGCGGTGGTACCTAACATAGCGAATTCCTGCATAAGAATCCTAATTTTAGAAAAAAAAAACCCTATGAGATTTCTCCGAAGGAAGTATAAATTTATTGGTATAATTAGTTAAATTGTTTCTTATTATGGATCTACAAAAGGGAACGTCATCCGATGATTGACAAATATTGGTGTTGGCGGGCCAAATCGTGTTATAATCCTGGTAAAGTGGTCTGTGCAAGAGACCGTCGACTTGGAGTAAAGAAGACTTTTTTGGACGTTTGCACTATGTACAGACATAATTGCCGCTATAGTCATGGTTAGTTGTTATAAGTAACTCTCCAATGTCCTTAACAGTAAGCAAGTACTTATACATGGGTGGATTGAAAAGTACTCGGCCTAACCAAGAAAATAAACACATACTAAATCAGTTATATTTTTATTTTTCTACATAATCACCATCAAGTTCAATACACTTTTGCCACCTCCCCTTCCAAGCATTTAGACCGTTAAAAAAAATGATTCTTCCTTAGAGTCAAAATATGCGTCTACAGCTGCTTTGACCTCGTCGTTTGTCGAAAATCTTTGACCTCCCAAGTGCTTTTTTAGGTTAGAGAACAGAAAGAAGTCTGATGGTGCCAGATCAGGTGAATACGGCGGATGCGGTAACAGTTCAAAGCCACAGTTGTGAATTCCAGTCATTGACTGTACTGACGTGTGAACACGGGCGTTATCTTGATGAAACAGGACTTTTCTTCTGAGCATTCCTCGACGTTTTTCTTTTATTTCCTCTCGTAAACGACGTAGTAAGGTGCAGTAGTAATCAGAGTTTATAGTCTGACCCCTTTCAAGATAATCAATCATAATCACACCTTTCGAGTCCCAGAATACTGAAGCCATCACCTTATTTGCCGACAAAATCGACTTAGCCTTTTTAGGGGGTGGTGAACCAGGTCTTCTCCACTGTTTTGATTGTTGTTTTGTTTCCGGTGTACAGTAATGAACCCATGTTTCGTCCATAGTAACAAAACGATTCAAAAAATCATCTGCATCGGCTTCAAATAACTCCAAACAGTCGCGTGAAAATAGTCAATCGCGTCCTTTTTTGTTCAACTGAAAGCAGTCGCGGAACCCACCTCGCAGACACCTTGTGGAAACCCAACTCGTTGACAATGATGTTTTGAGTTCGTTCATAAGAGATCTCTCTAATTTTTAATCTGCGGTCTCCCATTATTAAATCAAGTACTTTTTTAATATTTTCGTCAGTAGTTGACGTCGAAGGCCTTCCAGAGCGGGGTTCATCTTTCACACTCTCTCTACCACGCTTAAATTCTGCTATCTATTTTTTGACGGATGAATATGACAGAGCACAATCGCCTAATGTACTGACCATGTCATCATGGATGGCTTTTGATGATAGCCCCTTCATAAGGAGGTACTTAATGACGGCACGCTGCTCGATTTGCTCCATTCGCGGAAATTATGACCGATTACTTTGTTAATAAATTTATAAAATCACAACTAATTATCGCACACGTTTCGAACTTCACACAATGAACTAGTCTGAACTGAACTAAATAATGTGGGTAGATTTGATTTTAAGAATTGAATGGATCTGTGTTAGGCCGAGTACTTTTCAATCCACCCTATTTATCAGCTGAGTATAGGCCTCCTTTAACTTCTGAGAGAGTTTTTGGAACGGGAAATACCGTCACGACAGAATATTTTTATTTCTCGGACATGCAGGTTTCCACACGATGTTTCCTTCATGTCGATCACGTGGCTAATAAGCAATTAATATTGCTATTAAAAATATTAAATTGCAAATCGCAGTTAACACTTTTAGAAATTTGGGGTGAGCGCTCGACTCCTGAGTACGCACGGCTATACGGCAACAAATCCATACTACTTATATCCTTAATCCATAATAATATTATAAATGCAAAAGTAACTCTCTCTGTCCCTCTGTCTGTTTGAACCGAACTTGGCGAAATTGTTTATAATGGAGGTAATACGTCTATGTTTGTATCCGCGTTGATATTGGTACATATCGATTCTGCTGCCACGCACTGGTATGCAAGTAGTCGTGTTCCGTAAGTTAACTGTTGCTTTTGAAATTGCTAGACAAATTAAACTTAACTAACCACGTTTGTCACTTACCATCACGAAAATGATTTGCTCGTCTCGCAATATAACTAAATTAAATAAATTAAAAATAACTCTATTAGCGTTATAAGAATATTGCCCACAAAACCACGAACTAATATTGTTTTATACATTTTTTTTTCAGATTTCACTGCGACCAATTATGTAATCTGTATGGTTAAATAACGATCTGGACATTTAAAAATATTTCCTTCGCAATAAAAAATACAAATCCTTTACTTTTTTTGTTATTCACATAATATATTTCATATTTTGAATTATCATCAGTCAGTCATATATGACACTATAAATGCTGGTGGAGATCACTCTCACAACTAAGACGAATCCTTTTTTTTAATATTGGATTAAGTGACGAAACGTACAAAAACGTTCACCTGATGTATAGTGCAACGTCTACCCATAACACAAATGCTATGTCACCCAGAACATTTCTGTGTGACAAAACACTGCGCCCGTCACTCTGAGACATTAGTTCATAAGTCTCATAAGCCGAGTGATTACGCTAGCTCACAGTGCCCTTCAAACCGAAACACATTAATGTTTGCACACAACTGCTTCACGGCAGAATAACTGGCCTAGGGCAGTCGGATAAAAACGTTACTTTACTAATACTTTATATATACGAGTATATATTTTGTCACTATTTGATGATGCATGTTCAGGGTTCTTAAATCGCTTAAATATTTTTTTAGTTTAGCGTGTTAATATAAATTTTAAGAGTTACATACTTAATAATGGATGGCGCAAATAATTAAGAAAATTAAATAAATAATCCAAGTTTTCTTTAGTGCACGGCGGAGGATGTTTATAACGTTTTTATGGTATATGTACTGTATATGTATATGGTATGGTATATATGAAATTATATAAAAACTCAAAGTTGTTATGTTTTTGGAAAGCAGAAGTGTCCTTCAATGGTATTAATTACAAAGAAAAATATAGATAGGGGCGGATTTGATACCCTGGCTGTCCTAGACCTTCAGAAGATTGCCACTCCCGTACTCCCTGAAAAGCACGAAAAATTTAATGACGTTAAGACTTAAATTAAAGTAAAAAACAACTATTTACTAAAATATTGTGAGTAACAATAAATAACAGTAATATTAAAAATGAACATATGACTAAATTTTGCCGCTGCTGAATATAGAAGATTAGAGCGCTAATATCAGACACTTGACATTTAGACGCTGTTGTTCGCCAACAGCGAAACTTTAGGTTTGGCCTCTAAGAAATGATTTTTCCGCCATCTATCGGAGGTCAAGGCTTTTTTCTGGTGTTTCCGTTACTTTCTTTACGCTGCCATCACACGGTAAAAAAACTTAATCAAGTTATGATTACAGTTACAATTAGTACCTCACTAAATGCTAAGACCTCATAATCCTACCGACCTATCGCGCTATCGTATAAGCGCCATCTATCGTATTGTGATAATTTTAAAAAGACCTTTACTGCTTAAGCGGTTAATATGAGTAGAAGTTGATTTAAGTAATGCCTTAAATTAAGTAGCTGTACAGTTTGTCACAAGGTGGCGTTAAAACACACTATTGTTTAGTTTTAGGTACTAATCCAATATTACATACATAATATGTAGTGAAAAAAATATATAAAATATATTGTCACGTAATGTGTAAGAAAAAACCGACCTAGGAAAGATATTGATGGAAAGTACTTTGTATTTACTTTATGATTTATTAACATTTCTTTGCAGTGGCAACTGCTATGTAAAGTATATCTAGGTTTAGTTTAACAAATGCTAGATAAATATAACATGATCAATGCTTTGGACGATCGCGTGTCCAAGAGGTCAGAGTAGCTAGGGTTCGAATGACAATCGCAGCCAAATTTAGTTTAAATAAAAAATAGTTGGTTTTCAGGTCTGGTTGTGCTGTGATAGTCCCTGTGTCTCTGACACTGCATACTAGTTATCGTAGTTACATCGTTCATTATTATTCTACAATTTACACCGTATTTTTTTAAGCTTTAACGGTTATAAACAGTAATTAACATAACTATTTAGTACCAAAAACTGGCATTACTTACCTAATTAAGGTATAAAATAAAGCGTCCTTGCTTTCGCCTGCGTAGATCAAGCGCCTGCGAAGTAGGATAATTCGCAATGCGACCCAACTGTTACCTTTTAAAGTGAAAATGTCAGTTATTGTGTACAAGATTAGATAGCCCGCACCCACTTCACCTGCTTTTCCCACGATCTCCTTTGTTTTGGTTTACGTAAGACTGCCTTTTATGTATTTAGTGCGTCCACACTGTGAATAAGCTCTCCAAAGACGATGTAATATTAGTTTATACATTTAATCAATCTTTATTATAACATCTATATATAAAACTACCTTCCTTGCCCCGGTTTCGCATGGAAAGTATTGTATATAAAGTCTGTATAGAGAAAAATAGGACCGGACCGCTTACACACTTAGGTACTCCTAATGTACTAGGCACGATCACCTTGTTCGGATGCCCTATTCCCTGGGAAAAGAGCGTCAAATACCTCGGGGTCACTTTAGACGCAGCGATGTCGTTCGCTGCACACATAAAAAACGTTCGAAATAGAGCGGCTTTTATTTCAAGTCGACTATATCCATTAACTTGCTCTTCAAGCAAAATGTGCATAAGACACAAACTTCGCCTCTATAAGACTTGCATAAGACCCGTAATGGCCTATGCTTGCGTCGCTTTCGCTCACGCGACGGGCAATCAATTGAAGAAGTTACAGAGCTTTCAAAATCGATTCTTGCGAACTGCCACCAGAGCCGGTTGGTATCAACGCAACGTAGACCTTCACAGCGACTGTGAAATGCCCTTAATCTCTGAACACTTCAGAGCACTATCACGGCGGTTTTTCGAAAAAGCCGCGGTTCATCTAAACCCGTTGGTGGTTAAAGCAGCAAATTACCGATCAGAGAAACGACCGAACGCAAACGTCGCCCGCGAAACGTGCTAGACGACACGGACATCTCAGCACTCCTTGACCACGATACGGTCAGTCACGATCCAGGCTACACTGTACACACAGTTAATAGCTTTTATATAACACGCACCACGACGCGCGACCTCCGTAGAGAGCGGCGCGCAGCAGTCGACAATCACACCGCGTTCACACGATACACCCGTGTTCCAGGGCGGTTCTCACCGCCCAGAGTTACCGACATACAAGTCGATAGTCCGAATGGAGGCCCGCAGCCTCCCTCGGACGGTCATTAGACGACTTAAAATCATTTGAGATATTCGTATTCGAAGTCGCGCAAGCACGCAGCGAACGTGACACAGTCCGAATTTTGATTTGTTTGTAGGAGTTTATTTAGGTATTTATGTTTGGGTCAAACCAAACCTGGCACGCGGGCCCCTGGCCCGCGAGCACAGTATTCGATGAAACTGTAAGAGCCAAAAAGGTTAACAGCAATTACATCACCGAAATTATATATAATAATTATATATATTATACGAAATAGTGTTAAGTTGCTATATTACATCTTAATTATTAGCTTAGTAATAATACTGGCCTTACCCAAGATATTTTTTTATTTTTTTTATCGGATAAAGTTTTGAAACGAGCAAAACGTTCACCTGGTGGTAAATGCAACGTCTGCCCATTACAAATGCTGTGTCACCCAGAAAATTTCTGTGTTACAACATACTGCGCCCATCACCCTGAGACCTCAACTCTTAAGTCTCATATGCCCAGTGATTACGATAGATTTCAGTGCCCTTTAAACCGAAACACAGTAATATTTGCATACTACTGCTTCACGGCAGAATAACTGGCCCTGGGGTGGTACCTACTTAGACGGATTCATGCTCAGGGATCTTACCACCAGTACGATGAACGCGTCAGCAAGATCTGTTTGTATTTATGGAGAGCTTGCTCATATTCACCACGTTCTGCAGCAAGTATATGAGAACAGCGAAGTTCTTCTCCCACTTTGATGTTGCTTCTACTAACTAGTCAATTTGTCGTCAGAGTTTCGTAGTTCAGTCAGTGGGATGCATCGTGTGCAAATGAGGTTGCTATTTTGAGAAAAAGTTAAAAAAATATTTTACTTACGCGTACGTATCATAATACCTTATAAAGTTTTACAAGAAATTGTGGTTGTTGTAACGAGCGTTAGTCTAGCTAACAATATACGTCGTAATGTCTAAAGTCTGATCCTTATCCGGCTCCAGAGACACACCTTGCTATTGTAGGATTTTTTTGCATAGTAATGTTTTAACTTAAATAGGACTTCCTGTCGTTTCCTTTATGTAATTAAATTACACTTACGTAATGTTTTTTTAATAACGTCATGAGTTTTCGTATGGCTACAATTTCAAAGGGTTTTATTTACAAATCTGTCAGTCTTAATTTATTCTGTGGGTATTGTGTGAATCGATTAAGTAAATCCTTAAGAAAAAAAGTGGCTTTTGATAGGGAGCTCAATAACCGTGTTGATATGTGTCATACGTGGCGTGTGACATATGTGGGTGGTGAGGGACAGCTGTGTCTTATACGGATATCGGTCTTCTTGAAGGCTTTTATCCTGGCTGTGGACTATTAATACTTGAATGATGATAAGTAGATGTGATTTGAGATACAAAGTTTAGACGACCCTGTGCTTCAGCGGTAACTTTACTCGTCTCGTGAGTCGTGTGCTCCGTATGAATACTGGTTCAAGTCAATATTTATGTAACGTTTGATTGATTTTCGAGTTTGGGAATTGTTTCATTTTGCTATTTGTTTCTGATTCTTCGGGTACAGATGAGAATTTCCTGTCGATAACCTTGATGCGTTGCTGTTGTCAAAATCGTCAGAAGGAATACTTAGTAAGATTAGAGGAAAATCAACCAATTTTGTAGCCATTTAAAGGGACTCCTATACTAAAATACGTAATAAGGAATTTCAACAAATCCAAAGAATATGATTACAAACACCTTCAGGTTTGTTACAGAGGTAGCAACAATGGTCAGGGCATTCTGACTGCATGACAACAACTGGTTCAAAAACTATAGAATCTTTTTTATGTATTACTAATATCTATCATACCTCCTAGGACCATCCAATATCTCAAGTTATCTCATCATGTCATCTCCACGCTGTGTTCCTGATAGGTAAAGGCAAGGCGAATAGTAGCATGGTGGGCCGGTGACCATTTTTCTCCAACACTTGATCGGAATGTTGCGGATTTTCCACATTTATCATCAGGTGGTTTTCTGCCAAATTAGCTTGTCAACTCTTTGACTTCATAGTTAGTTTACAGTAACAGTGCCCTACAGGAGAAGTTAGAAAATGATATGAGCCCCTATAGCCTCTAACTTACGGGTTTGGGCTGACTAATAATATCAAATCATTATTAAAATTACCGTAACCTGTGAAGTGTTATGACTCAGGATCCAACTAAAATAACGGTAATATTGATTTTTATCGATGCTTCCCTTCCTTTTAACTAAGCGTCGTATTTCAACACAGATAATCTTTAAAGGGATACCGAAAGGTAACCGTTCAAATTTCTCTTATAGTACCGAAGAAAACATCAATGGTATCGATCTATCTACAAGTATTGTGGTTGTATAGATATCGAAAATTTAAATCAATTTAAATTCAGTTGCGTCGTTGGGCACGCGTTGAAAAAGCGTGCGTATAAAGCGATTAGTAATAGAAAGGGTGAAAACAAAGAATAATTTTATTAACTAATCACAAATTCAGGGTGTAAGCTTGGGTCGTGTATGGGCGGCGCACACGTGGCAAGAGACATGAAAATCGTGCGTTTTAAAGAAGTCCATAGAGTTGTTTTTGAAATGATATATCGATATTTCTCTTTTATTTCTAAGCAATCAAGATTAATGGAGCTAAATTAGTAGTAATTAAATGAGTATTTTTGAAAGATATAGACCATATAACCATATATAGGTTAGCATAATGCCATATCCAATAGGTGCATAAATAGCATCAATAATGCATGAATTTTAACGAAAATTTATTAACCAAACGAATAACTATCATCGTTATCATTATCATTTCAGCTAATCATAGTCCATAGGCCTATTTTCTGAAATGGACTATGTTAGGCTGAATAAGTATGATACAAAGAATTAGATTTTTTAATGTTTTTTTAAATTATTCGTCACCTATATTAGGATAACGGATGTATGATGCGTTTTTAATGAAGGCTGAGTTTTTAATATATTGTATATTTTCACCAAGGGATTAATATTATTCAAATTAAGTTATTGGTCCAAAAAACTAGCCCTGAATGTCCATAGTTTTTATTGGTTCTTATATGAAACAAAAATATTCTAGATACAAACATAGAAAAATGAGGTGGAAATACAATTATTTGTAAATTAGTTGTCGATATCGCTAATTAAGCTGCACAACACTATTCGAAAGTAGCGTCGGCGTCGTGCGCTACCCTGCCGATTGTTTTCAATATCGGTTCATTTCGATTAACACGAATAAAGAAATCTGCTGGTGCTTTGACGGTAATGTACTTAGTATTCATTGTAACACATTAGTGGACTCCGGCCCTGCATTTATGCGTCGTTATTATAATAATTATGTTCCTTATTTCAGTTTTTTCTCTGATTCAATTGTAAGTGCAATAATAAGACATGAATTTTATGAGTTCGGTGTCAACGATGGTTTAATTTTATTTGTTTAAGTTCTGTTGCATGTGTATTAAAATGAATTACTATATCATAAATACTGTACCATTTGTGTTTATTTATAGAACAGTTTTATTAAATACTCAGAACAAATTCTATTCCCTTTTTATAACAATACTCTTTTATTTTAGGATTTGATTTCAGCATAGTAATCTGTTTAATATGTTCGGGCATGAGTCCTGCCCATATTTAATTCAATGGTTCGAAATTTTTCTATTGGGCTTAAGAAGAAAATAGTTACTTGTGGAGACTAAACAATATTTGGTTTTTCAACGTTTCATTCAACAACGTGTTTCTTCTTCATCTGTTTGTAAAAAATGTTAATTCTGATAAAGATAAATACAATTTTACTTACTGAGACACCTTTATTCTATAATTTATCATTAGGTATTAAAAATAACAAATTTGTAAATTAATTTAATTTAAAAGTAGTCTTTCGACGGACAAGTAGCGATAACAATGATATAGTTAGAATGCTCGACCGATGCACTATCCCGCACATAATCTATCCGCGTTCCTATTTTCCTTTTTAAACGGAATCCAGGATGTGTGGATATTTGCATGAATATTTATCATAGATATTGTCGGTTATGTCGTAAACCGCATTTTAATGCATTTTTATCTGACACTAGTGTTTGTTAGTGCGATCGCGGCGTTTGTAACGTATTGGGCCGATGTGTTTTATGACGCCTCTGTAGATTTTACGCGAACAAGGACGAGTAATTATCTTCTTTACGACCGGAAAAATGTTTTATTTTAGTAAAGTAAATGCGTCAATATATGCTGTAAATAAGTTTTAAACGAATTTTAATACTTAGAATGTAAGCTACTGAATGTGACTCCAAGTTGGAATCAATTTTCATGCTATACAAAAATTATACTTATGTCATCACGTCTCCTATACTGTCAAACATTTCTAGGATCATATCTCAACTTTGTATCGGATACGGCACAACAAATATGAATGAATCTTTTTATGGGAGTGTGAGTGTGTACATCACAAAATATACAAAGTGTAATGTAGTGGATACTATTGCCTATAGACACCTAAATCATAAAGAATCTTAATCTAAATAATCGTGAAGCAGCAGTGTGCAAACATTACTGTGTTTCGGTTTGAAGTGCACTGAGAGCTAGTGTAATCACTGTTCATATTGGAGTTAAGAACTGATGTGTTATGGTGACGGGCGCAGTGTGGTGTTACACATGAAATGTTATGGGTTACGCAGCATTTGTTATGGGCAAACTTTGCACTTACAATCAGGTGAACGTTTTGCTCATCTCGTCATATATTCCAATAAAAAAAATTACACAAATTTTATCTTAAATATTTTCATGTGGTGTAACCGATGTGTCTCAACAAAGGAATAAAGTTACTTTGAAATTAAAATATTCTGGCATAAGTAATGGCTAGATCATCTCGTCAAGCTTGGGGTTATTGAGATGAGACATAGTTCATCGTCCATCTTGTATCTAATAAAATGCGTTTTTTGGTAGGAGTGATGAGATGAGCATTACATTCATCTGATGGTAAGTGCAACGTCTGCCCATAACAAATACTATGTTACTCAGGACATTTGTGTTCAGTTCCAGTTCTTATGTCTCATATACCTAGTAATTATGATTTCTTATATTTACGCGAACACTACTCATTTAAATGAAACTAATTTTACGGATTTTATCGCGTTTAATGTTTTACTATTTATAACCCTTGGTAGGAATCGGTGTTCTTTTGCAAGGATTTGTGGTCTATCAAATCTGATGTAATGGTTGGGATGATCCAGAACATGGTCACAGACTGCAGACTCTCGTTCTAGGAAGTCTGCAGTCTGTGACCATGTTCTGGTCCGAACCATTACATCAGGTTTGATAGACCACAAATCCTTGCAAAAGAACACCGATTCCTACCAAGGATGATTCGCGAGGCTATTGAAATTAAAAAACATCCTAATTTCAATAGGGAAGATGGTTGGGTATTACCACCGGCTTGGGATCCTATTATTAATAAAATTAAATCAAAAACCAAGCATATCACTGCAAGGCTTCAAGACACAGTAAGCTCTTTCTGCGTAGATCGGACTAAAAATAATAATTAAAAGCTGAAGGTACTCTGGGTTAACTATGACATCGGGACAACTGTCACCTCAGTCCCCCCGTGACCATGGGAGCTGTAAACCGCCCGAAACGTCGGGTTATAAATAGTAAAACATTAAACGCGATAAAATCCGTAAAATTAGTTTCATTTAAATACCTAGTAATTACACTAGCTTTCAGTACCCTTCAAACCGGAATTCAGTAATGTTTGCACTCCTCCGCTTTTCGGCAGACCAACTGGCACTGCAGTGGTACCCTACTCGGATTCTTGCATGGGAATCCTAACACCAATATTTTCAAACCTGTCATTTTTCTTAAAATCCTGTACACAGGGCAGGCAAAGGCTTGTGACAGAGTTGGTGTGCACAATCCCCAAAAATTCTATTTCCGAAATGCAAAAGGCATAGGAATACATATCATTATCGCCTTTTCTGTGCCTTTATAGAGGTTACAGTGAAATACGACTAGAAATATTTGGTAAAAAAACAGAAAGTGAAGAGTTTTAGAAAATATGTGTTTTAATGGTAATTTCGTACCGGTAAAAGTTGCATAGAAGAGTTTCTGGTGACGACGTGATCATATTTGCGACAAGTGAATGAATTCTGGTTAGGTTAAGAATCTTTTGATTTGTTCAGCGCAGGACTCTCTTTGGGTTGTAATAATGAATATGATGATGTAACAAATATATTTTAGTCAATTAATATATTCTACATTTCTATAAACAAAGAGATACCACTAAGAATTTAATAAAGAGAATGATTAAACCGATCGACCGACGATTATAATAGTTTTAATATAAACAAACAGTAATCACGTACGAAGTATGTTTACAACCCAGTTAAATGAATTAGTCGCTAGTCGTTTCGCAATTCCCACAGACCTCTCGCTCCTAACTCCGTTGGGTATAATTTATTAATTTGTTTTCAGCTAACGAATTGCGCTAATGCGAACCACCTCGCTGCTTCCAAAGTACCTGGATTTGTCATGCAATATGTAACGATGATCCGTTTTATTGGTTACTTAGTTGTGTTTAATCGAACCATTGAATATTTATTTGCAGTTAACGGAGACACTTGTAAGACTGGAATAGAATAAATACTCTGCTTAACAAACGTAAATAATTCGTTTACTTTAAATAAGAAGAAATGGGAAAATACTGGGTTATGGTGGTGTAAGAGCTCACCCCAACTCTTTCGGTGGGTAATATGCCAGAGATAAAATACTCTGATCGGTGACGGGGAGCAGCATTTAAGATGCTTGCTTTGCTTGCTTGCTTTCGGGACTGCGATCGCAAATCTGCTTGGCAAATAGTAACAATTATAGGAATTCCTCCCAGCTTGGTATAGTTGTGAATGGTGTACGGGTAATAATGAGATGAAATAGTGATAAGATCGCCATTTGTACCTTAAATATAATGCTTTGTTTTTATTTCTGTTCTGTCTATTATGTTGACGTACAATAATATAATAATGGGAGTGATCATATATCTGCTTGTAGTTAAACAAGTTTGAAAATTTTATTATGTATTTACATTTTTTTTATTCGATAAAGTGATGAAACGAGCAAAACGTTCACCTGATGGTAAGTGCAACGTCTGTCCATAACAAATGCTGTGTCACCCAGAGCATTTCTGTGTGACACCACACTGTGCCCATCACCCATAAGTATATGAGACATAAGTTTTTAAGTCTCATATGCCCAGTGATTACGTTAGCTCACAGTGCCCTTCAAACCGAAACACAGTAATGTTCGCACACTACTGCTTCACGGCAGAATAACTGACCCTGGGATGGTACCTACTTAGACGGATTCCTGCATAGGTACATATGGCGAACATTAATAAAATTAACTTAAATAGGCTTATGACTGTCTTATATGTCAGTAATACTGACTTATTAAGCAAAATATCTGTTTAACTTTTCCACATTAAGCATAGTATCATCCACATTTACATATGAGTAGGTGCTTAATTCGTTTTATATTCTATAAATGAATGTGTCACAATGATCTGATCTGATATCTATTTAATAACATAACACGGCACAGGATTCAATGAAACTAATATTTTCTTTGCAGAAATTTTAAAAATTATTACAACATGCGGTATGCAATATAACGTTTTTCTTAAATTAAATTATCATGTGAAAAAATATTTTTATTCGTATTTACAATGCAATCAATTGCGTATTTTACAGAGTCCTGAGCCGCTTTATACGTAATCCAGGGTGGGTTGTGGATCACGTAGTTTCCTACACATCAATAATTCATCGTAGGCGCAGTCCGTCAGGCAAGATTGCAATAACAATGGATCAGGGGTTCACTGGAGCTTTAGTGGTGTAAGTTATAAGAGGCGAGCGATCAACAACATTTGTATTTAATTATTACGTTAACTGTATTAAATGTGTTCGTTTTTTTCTTGAAAATCTAGTGGTTAGGAGTCCGTCACGTTAATTCAGTACAAGTTGGCGGATTTCACATAATATCAAAATATATTTTGTTTCTCAGATATGTAAGTTTTTACACGATCTTCTTCTGCACAGCCTAACTCGTGTTAAATCAGCACTTAAAATTACAATTAACAATTTTAATATTGTCGGCACCGCGAATCGCACTCGGCTTACCTACGGCTATTCCCGGCTTCAGAGTCCTTTCAAAAATAAAAGGATACATGTGTCAAGCAGTGGGTCATTTATAGGCTTCTACTTTCATTACTTTGTATTTGGTTATGTCATCAGACAGGCGTAACATAAATGCATAAGTGCTGTAAATACTTTTGTATTTTAACTAAGTTTTCATTCCCATCACAATACCACTACTATAATCGGTGACGATCAGTATATAAGGAGAAATATAAGCAAGACCTAACAGTGTTGGTAATTGTTGACTTTTCTAAAGCATTTAGCACAGTTGACCACAATATGTATCTCCCCTTCATCGATCCTGAGATTGTTGGTTCGCTTAACTGCTGACTTGGCAGTTCCCTGTTTGTGCTAATAAAGAATATGGGATGCCTAGATATAGGTTGTTGTATAATGTATTTTTTTTAATTAACCCTTTCAGACTTCGATTAAACGTTTCATCTGTATGCGAATGATTCTTAATATTATGGTTAATCCGGCATCAACGATATCAAATATGTTATCAAAACCCAACAATGAATTGGAAAACGTCATCAAATAAAAGTAAGGTTATCGTTTGGGAACTTTGGGAAGTTGGATTGGGGTAAAATGTTCATTCTTATTTTATTTTTAATATTAATGAGTCTCTAAATTGGACCACATCTCAGCGGGATAAGCTTTTGTCTATTTGACGGCTACAGCGCTACCAGCCTAAGTTGATCTTCCTTGATTTACAAACTAGAACTTGAGCTATTATCCTACGAGATATGCATGGTAACTTTGAAGGTCTCGCGTAATGGACGTTAGACAAGCGCTTTACATCTATTAACAGCTTTGATACTACGACTGTTAATGTAAGTTGTATGCATTTTAAGTAATTCGTGTTATTTATGCAATTCCATTGGGATCGATTTGGGTTTTAACGTGCTAGCCAATACCAAGTAATTGCTGTTACGAACACTTTTACATACAGACTTACATACTAATTTTGATGACCTTGTGCTTGGAATACTAGCCTTAAATCCTTGAGTGGGAAATAGCCCGTGTAGTAAGTCGTCGGCATAACTAGCTAGATTATCGTCTAGATGTAGCTTATAAAATGTCACATTGATAATGGAAACACCAAACTTTTGCCGAAAGTTTATCAAATTCATACGACATATATGACAGACACATTATGACAGATTTCCTGATACGTCACCGGGCGTCATATTCACAACCATAAATTTTAATATTCAATTTTTAACGATAATCACTAAAGATAGTGTTTTCACGATGTTAATAAATGTTTACTTTATTGATTTAATTTAAAATTTTCTGGGATAAATAAAATAACTCAAAATATATGCTTATCACTTTATTTTTTTCTATAAATTTAATCCGTATTTTACTTAATATCTAGAATTGAAGAAGAAATTGTTACGAATATGTACAAAACATTAAATTAACAAACATATTCTTTTAAAATATATTTACATCATTGTATAGGATAAAACTATTCCTTTGGAATATAATGCACAAATATTTGGACGGAACCGATTTCCTTTACATATATATAAATTATACTAAATCTAAGCTATATGTAAAAATCTTACTTAAGAATACTGACAAATATTTATTTTAACGCTTACAAAATAACTAACAATTGTTCCTTAAAGTAAAAATGCTTCACAAAAAATACGTAAGATAAAAATGCCTGAAAATTGCAACTTGTACACAGTTTCATTTTATTACGTATATATAAAAGTAACATTTAATTACAAAATATATAATGCGATACTAACAAAAAATTGCGAGTGAGACATTCTTACACAACATAAAGTATAAGCTTTTAATTTAAATAATAACCTATGAATAGCGCCTCTATAAAAATATGGCCCTAAATGTGATCCTTGTGAAACTCCAGACAATATGGTGTGTCTATTACATCTGAAGTGCTTCTTTCTGTGTTCATAGGGACATGCGCTCTTTAGTACGGGATATGTAAAATATACATGAATTAAATCAATTTTACTATACAGTGCACATTTTGAGGAGAATATAATTAGTAAAAACATTGAATGAGCATTTTATTAAGACTCCGATGTTTTACATAATAATTGATTCTATGACTAATTTGGTAAAAGTATCAAATTTCAGAATAAATTTGTTAGTAATTTTTTCGTTATAACAACATATTATCACATGGTGATGATATGATGATGATTCCATGACTAATTTGGTAAAAGTATCAAATTTCAGAATAAATCTGTTAGTATTTTTTTCGTTACAACAACATATTATCAACAAATATCTCGACCTCATTTACGCATGGAACATAGAGAAAAAATAGGGACTAATACTTTTTATTATCTAGTGACAAAATATTAAATGACCATTGCTCTCTCGGGCGGCATTGGCAACATATTGTATGAGAACCTTTGGCCGTAGTCCGCCAGTTTTAAGGTGGTGTCAGACCAGGGTGGGCTGGGGTTCCACCGCTCCATGCCATCCGTCCCCTCGAGTGCTACAGCTGGGGCCAGCCGCATTCGTTTAGTCGCCGGATAATCCACACCTGGTAATTAGATAGAAGTTTTTATTAAGTGGGACTAGGAAACATAATATTAAAAATTTCTGACCGATTTCCACCCCTGTAATAACTTCTGCAACCAAAAGACGAAGGGTACATATGTGTAAATAAGTGTACCGTCAGTAATAACATATACACAGAGACACTCACTCGTTTTCACCTTCCCCTATTCGATGTAACACTTATGCGATAAGATCGAAAGGAGGATAAGGCACTTACTGATGAAAGACCGATATTGGAACCGATTTTAATTCAAACTGAAGACCCAAGGAGGCAATAACGTTAATAAGAGTCCCCACGGTCGGAGGAAACTTAAGTTAGGTAAGTAGGTAGGTAAGTCCTAAAAAATATAACTTAAAAAGTACTGACGCTTTTTTTTCTATAACAAACGATGTTTGCTCCAAACCACACACACAAAAGAAAAACCCTAGGTTTTTCTTTTATATTAAGAGCATTTTACAGATAGATTGCATAACATAACCAGACTAGAAAGCAAACTATTTGCGTTTTGCATAAATATTGACTCCGGCCCAGAATCCAACTTAGGACCTGCGACGGACAAATCAGGTACTCCGACCACATAAGTCATAACTCTAAGATCAGTTAAACCAATAAAATCTCAAATACTTCTGGAGCTATGTGAATAAATAGCTTTCACGCACAAAGCCGGCGAAGCTAAATTACCTAAATTACTTTAAATCATCAGAAAACGTCACGAATGTACTTAAAATATTTTTTTGGACTTATTATATATTATATATTGAAAATGGCATCATTTTCTGTAACGAATATAGATTCGTCATGCTGTCTTATGTGTTCAAATATTTAGTTAATAAACTAAAAAATTTAAGTAAAAATATTTTTTGCATAGAAACTGAATAATCCTTATTTTAGTTTCTTTATTGTACTCACTTTCTGTGGTTGTAGCTGGAAATAACTCCTGAGTGGTGTAATTAACTCTTTGATAGTGTTCATAATACTCCCTCTTACCCTGATTAGGGTACATGTACATGTTGCTGTTAACGATTATTTCCGTAGGGGATTCGTAGTGATGTGGCGATCTATGAAAAAAAAAAGGTTTTTTAAGAAATATGTTAAGGAATATTTGTCACGTATTCAACTAGTAGTTAGTAGTATGGTAGTTTTTTGTGCTTTTTTTTTGGGTCTCATCTAGTCGAAAAGTAAAAACCTATTCTTAAACAAATATGTTTAATAAGACTTTCAGTATACACTGAAGACTGACTGTAGTCAACAGTGACAGTGAAGTGAAGTGATGAAAAGAGCAAAACTTTCACCTGATGGTAAGTGTAACGTCTGGCCTCTGCAAATGCAATTACCCAGAACATTTCTGTGTGACACCACACTGCGCCCACCACCCTGAGACATCAGTTATTAAGTCGTTGCGGTATCTCTCAGTGCCCTTCAACCCGACACACAATAATGTTTGCACACTACTGCTTCACGGCAGAATAACTGGCCTGGGGTGGTACCTACCTAGACGGATCCTACCACCAGTATAATTTATTTTTAATTGCTCCTAAACAGTCAAGTGCCGGGAATTAGCCTTTCTAAAGTTGAGACGATTGGCCCTAATTGCCTTTCTTGGTAGATAGTTCGGCGACCGTTGAGACAGATGCCTGACACCTTAAGGGTTATTTCTAGTTTCTGTGTCTGACATATTGTAGATGGTAATTTCGTCCAACTGTCGTAGACACCTTTTCTTAATTTTTAACGAGATAGAGGTGATGGATTTTATTGCACTGCTATCACATAATTATTATAAGACAAAAATAAAGACCTAATTAAAGTATAATGTAAATGTATTGATTTTTTTTAGGTAAGCTTAACGTCAAAGTACTTCAAAATCTGATTAGTAGTGTTGAAAGATAAGGAATAATTTAAAACCGTATCAATGTTTAACAAAATACGATTAAAAATGAGCTAAATGCAACGTCTATTATCAAGTCACTTCATTCGAACCCTTTTTGACTTTGCCTTTTTATATTTGGTTAACATCGCAACTACTTCTTTTCATTCGTGGAAATTCAAAACCTTGAAATTTAAACCTTATAGTAACCGCATTACGTTTAGTAACAAGTTGATTGAAGATTTAAGCTAATTTGGTCAGCGAGGCTTTACAATAAATATGGTAATGAAAGGTGTCAAATTACGCGGATGGACATACGGACGGACGTGGTGATGATTTTCTTATTTATATTCCATTGCCTGCCGCTGTGACATGACGAGTACAAATTGTGCTTTGCGATCTTGTAATTTATTTGCTTTTATGTAACTCGGTTAGACTTTTTGTATGACTGATTGACGTCCAAAACTGAATATAGAATTAAAACCTACTAACTTTTTTTGCTATACCTGAAACAGCGTTAAGAGACTGCTTGATAATCGACGCTCAAATAAAGCGCATATGAATATAATTTGTTAAAAATAAAATTTAAACAATTTCTTGGCTTTCCCCGTCTGGTAGTATAAGATAATCTACTACCTAATCTTTTCTCTAGGTCGATTAAGGCTAATAAAAATAACTAATCCAACGGCCTCCGACATATGGCGGAATAACGGTCTCAAATATGCCAGTCCTACATTATCTAGATCGGTAATAGACAGCTACAGCGACACTGGTGGTAGAGTTTCTTTGCAGGATCCGCCTAGGTAGGTACCGCCGCAAGCCAGTTATTCTGCCGTGAAGTAGTGTGCAAACATGACTGTGTTTCGGTCTGAAGGGGACTAAGAGCTAGGGTAGTCACTAGGAGTATGAGACTTAAGCACTGATGTCTCTGGGTGACTGGCGCAGTGTGGTGCCACACGGAAACGTTCTGGGTGGCACAGCATTTGTTATGGGCAGACGTTGCACCTACCATCAGGTGAACGTCCTCCTCGTTTCGTCACTATCCAATATAAAAATCTATAGTACAACGACGAGCCAATCCGCCTGTCAAGCGTAGCGATTGCGACAAGTTCTCCAAACTTAGGAGAGGCTCATGTATTCTAGAGAAATGTTTAAAAACTAACGATGATGATGAGATTGTCCATCTTACCTCTCTTCGCTTATTGTGGATGGGGGTGAGTGCGTTGAGTAGTCCACGGGACCTCTATCGGTATATATTCTCTCAAATCCATATTCTTCCGGCTTGTGAGTAACATATGACGAGATGTGGTATCCAGTATAATCCATTTCAGAGTTCTCGATATACGGATACGGTTCTTGGTAGGTATCTTGATAACACTTGATCCCGTCTAAGGAATTTCTGGCACCGAGGATCCAGCATGCCGCAGGGCTGGTTTTGATAGCCATAATACTGATATAGCCAAGAGTTAGCCAACATTATTGATGCTTCTTCTTCACTAAAAATTAAAAAAAGGTTATATTTACAAATACAGATAAAATAGACATGTCGATTGTGACCAGGGCGATAGATTCAACACGAGACAATATTATCAAAGAGCCTATAAAGCGATCAAAGAAAAGTCTCAAGATGTATGGAATAGACAGAAGCTTTTATCGAATACAGGACGGTCGTAAAAAAAAAAAGTCTTCACTTGAAAACGCTCGAAAAATTTGGTAGATATTCGACATTGTTGTTTAAAAACCTCAAGCTAAAATGTAGGTGGTACAATAATTTCCAAAAGCTTCGGGATATACAGTATGTTTTAAACAGTGAAGATCGGCAATTTTGTCTATTACATAGGATTCTGTGTTGTTTTTAAATTTTAATTGTAATCACTTATGACTTTACTACGTTGCTAACAACAAAACCTTCCATTACGGTCCTCAGGTGTGGTAGCGCTTCTACTACTTGACTCTTATTCGAAGATGGTTGTATGATATCCATATTCATATGGACTTGCACGTTTTTTTCTATTTTCCTATTTCTATTGGATAAAGTGACGAGACGGGCAAAACGTTCACCTGATGGTAAGTGCAACCTCTGCCCTTAACAAATGCTTTGTCACTCAGAAAATTTCTATGTGGCACCACACTGCGCCCATCACCCAGAGATATTAGTTTTTAAGTCTCATATGCCCAGCGATCATAATAGCTCTGTGTCCTTCAGACCGATAAACAGTAAATTGCTTCATGGTAGAATAGCTGATTTGAGGTGGCACCTACACAGACGGATACCTGCATAGGAATATTACCACCAGTAACTTATAATTACATTAAAATCTGATAAATGAAAGTCTAGTGCCTAAATTACCTTAGGATCTGATTAGTAGCGACGATGAACTGACGTGGCGTGTCCGTCGCGTCTTTGACTTGAAGCACAACGTGCACCCATAGGAACTGGCCGCTCCTTTGTTGCAGTTTTACAAGTAGGATGCAGCATTTGTCCTGTTCTGATTGCGTTACTGCAATAATAGACTGTATTTTACTATTTTCTAGCTTTAATTTAGACTGACATATTGATTATAATACATGAGAAATTTTAATTAAAAATGCTTGGTTGGCGTGGTCGCTGAATTTGCTTAAAAACATAGGTATATGTGGTTTGAATTATTTTATAGATAAGTAAATACTTGGGTAGATGAACTTTTACAACAATAAAAAATTGTTTTGCAGTTAAAAACCAAAGTTACAAGGAGCGATGAATGCGTTTTGAAAATAAAATGCAATTAGAATTTAATGAGTTTGTGCAATAAATATATTGTATGCTGAATGTAAAACCATAACTAAAGATTGTAGTTAAGTTTATCCAGTATCTAAGTAAAGTTTATCCATTTAAATATCACATACTTAATCTGTGTTTGGTTTGTGCTTCCCGTAAACTTTCCCAGTGTAGGATTTGATACCACGACACTTCCGTTAGTTCCGTCTTTTTCCAACCTAAATACCATTCACCACTGAAACAAAGTTAAATGTGGGTTAATAGCGTGTTAGATATGAATTAGTCAGGTCGACGACGCTTAATACAGTGGCTGTTGTAACTGCGTTACAGGGTTCGGATCCGAGACGATTCTAATATTTGTACAATGAAAAAGAAAGTGTTCTTTTATTTTGGGTATACTCCTCTGGTTCTTAGGTCGGGCTACGTAAATGGAATATAGCGAATGTATTTAAAAAAAAACTTTTGTATTTTCACATAGAAGGCCCGAAAAATATACTATGTATATCATAATAGTGAGTCAATCAAATGATTCAAAGTCAAAATCAATATGGGTATTCAAAAAGAAGACGCACTAAATTGGTTTCTCCTTTCGATATCCGAAGTAGCGTTTTAACTACACGATCAGAGTAAGAATTGATGCAGTACTACATAATTGAGGGCAGCCATGCCCGAAAATTTGTGTGTTGCATTTAGAAGCGATCTGAACTTAGAACCTGCGACACACGGATTGTAAACCCACGCAGTTATAAAATACAAGCGTAATTATTACAATTTCAATTGCTCTGCAACAGGTTTTTATCAATTAATCTTAGTCTCCAAAGAAGATTAAATATACCGTTGTTTATAAGCGTCAGGCATTTAAGAATCCATCGGACCGTTAGATACGTTATTTTTTTTTAATATCAAAAATCGAGTTCAACGAGCATGGCTTTGTGGTAGATATCAATTTGTTATATTGTTTTTAGAGAAATATCTTCTTTAGAGATGTTTAAGGGTGAGCAGCGCAGTGCGATGTTACAAATAACTTCCCAATGCAAAGTTCTGGATGACGCCGCATTACCATCAGGTGAATGACTTGTTATTCAGATTTTAATATAAGTAAGCGACAACTCTTCCCGTTGCTTATTTACATTAAAAAGAAATGTTTGCCAAACCATATCGGAGCATCATGACGAACTTTTTCGGGTTACAAAACCCTCAAAAGGGAAAGGAGGCTTTTCCTAGCAGACACATGTTTACTTTTTATTAAAGTGAAAACTTCTATAGAATGGTTGTGATTTGAAACTCGATAAATCAGAAAAATGACACTAAAAAGAGACAAATGTTTACATGAAAGACTGAGAAAGTATACAGTGTTTTCTATTATATTTATATTCTCAAATTCGCCAAAATCTTCTATTTCTTCCTAGATTTTACTTTCATTAGTTCAACAAACTAGATTAAAAACAGCAATTGACGCTGTATTCCTGAGATATATTGATCAAATTCAAACCAAAGCATTTATTTCATACTTATTCACCATAAGAACTCGTGTCATTTGTTGAAATCGATAACTTGGAGTCTGTATATTATGTAATGTAATATTTAGAATAAAATGCAAAATATTTTTTAAACTTGGTAACAATTAATATTGTAAATATTCCCTACTCTTGATTCTTTACATTTGTCTCATTCTCTCGAAGTTTAGTTTTACCTTCTACCGCGTGCGTTTGTCTTTTATTAAACTATAAATAGTGTTACTAAAAATACTATAAATAAAAATTAATCTATAAAGTCATATGTTTTATGCTTTTACGTTATCGGTTTCATCGTATTAAATACGTTGTTTTCCTCAACCTCTGTTATTTATCACCTGATATATTTTAAGCGGTTATTTATTATTATTAGCTTACCGTTTAGCACAATATATATTTCGCCGACTCTTAAGATTTTTATAAATTAAATAATGATGAGCTTACTTAGCGTCGATGTGCAGAATTTTCATGTCCATGGCATGGACTGTTGTGAAGACGTTGGTCGCGCCATTCACAACGCACTCTCGAGTCTCTGGCATTGCAAGGGGCGTGCATACTGCTAGGAACACCGGTTCATTGCGACTACATAGTGGTAGGTAGGATACGTAGTGGCCTCTCACAAGAACTACCTAAAATAAAGACATCAATTATACCATTTGGTGCATGATACGGTTAATGTTTTTACTGGTGGTAAGATTCCTATGCAGGAATCCGTTTAGGTAGGTAACACCGCAGTACCACTTTCTGCTACAAAA
The DNA here is from genome assembly GCA_019845155.1 of Luehdorfia chinensis. Lineage (NCBI taxonomy): Eukaryota > Metazoa > Arthropoda > Insecta > Lepidoptera > Papilionidae > Luehdorfia > Luehdorfia chinensis. Next base: position 3,171,872 of record JAHVAK010000612.1, read on the forward strand.
CAGTAGTGTACAAACATTAATGTGCTACGGTCTAAAGGGAATTGTTAGCTAGTGTCGTTACTGGAAATATGGGACTTAAGATTTGATGTTTCAGGGTGACGAGAGCAGTGTAGCAACACAGAAATATACTCGTAATTTGTTATAGGCAGACGTTACATCGTCAGTTGAACGGTTCGATCGCATCGTTTTTGAATTTTTCCATAAAATAATATTTTATCAAAGAAATAGAATATCTAATCGGATCGCTTCCTTTGTGGCCAGCATGGGCCAGTCCACTGCAATATTTGTGAAGAGCATAAATTATAAATTTTTAGGTCTGGTTGTAGTGTTTGTCCTCAGTCTCAGGAATAGAGAAAGATAGGAAACGGAAACGATAACATGAGTGAGTTTCTCTTTCGTTAGGCTACTAGGATTATTCTCTTGTACTCATGGGAGCAACGGTATCGCTAAATTGCACATACACAAACACCTAGAACAATTTCTGTAAGTCATTCAAATATCTATTCCGTATGGGAATCGCACCCGCTGTCCTTCGCACCAAATCAATCGTGTAGCCACTTCGTAGTGTTTAGAGAACTTTTTAAACAGTAATCAGAACTTTAAAATAAATCGATGCTCCACACGAGGAATTCTCCTGAATTGTTGGTGTATTTTACGGACATACATTTCAGATGTACAACAAAACCAGATCAGAAAAACGGTTTTTGTTTTTGCAGAGTTTTTTCTCCGGCTGTGATTCTAATCCAGAACCTGCAGCGTAAGTCAGGTATTCTAAGCACTGTGCCACGCGGTCGTCATTTACTATGAGAAAAGCATTTCTAAACGATAAGTTAGACGCGCAAAAAACAAATATTGTTGAAACATAATTTAAAAAACACACAAATGTAGCGAACGGTCGTAACGTCTCACCAAGAAAAGATAAATGCGAACGTTTTTCAATGTTAGACATGTTACGATAAAGTTATCAGCCCGCTGACATTGGACTGACAATAAACGATCAACTTACTTTTTGGTCGCCAAATCTCATTTGACGTCTCGCGTTTCTCGAGACGTTCATCCTACAGAAAAAATGTCTACTCTTTGGTACGTTTTCAGTCTCGCCGTTGCTACCTCTATTCAATTCAACTTGAACGGTTTGATGGTCTTGTCTATCAATTATGTCGTAAACGCTATCACCATGTATCAATAAATCTTCCTGAAAGATGTAATTAATATCAATATTGTTATTTTTTATATATTATATATGTTTAAAAAAAACGTTAAATACAAACCATTGAGTGTCCCAAATATTCAGCAGCATTTTCCGAAATATACAACAGTTTTCCGTTTTGTGTCATCATCATAATAAAACCATTCATTGCCTGAAATACATTGTAAATGTCGGTCATTTTAATTTTTATAGTTTCACGGTGAATGGTCGTAAACTTGAACAAAATATACCTTTGAAAATCCGATATTAGGTGTAGGAGTTGGTTGTTCTTGATACTGATAGCTGAAGTCGTGACTTTTGAACACTAAAACAGAAAGAAAGACGGAATTATGGGTTAAGTAATAGCAAACCGAGATAAGATAGCGAGCTAAATGCATTTTAAACGTCTTAATATGCCTTTTCGTGACTGAAGGTGAGCTGACAAAGTTTGGGAGACGTTTTAAAGAGGGGACGAGATTTAGGATAACAGTGCACGTGATTTTTAGACGAAGATTTGGGACATGGGAAAAGATGTGAGAAAATCTTACGCGGATATAGAGACGGAAAAGTTTTGTAGTTTAATATTTATAAACTTCGTTCGTTATTATCATCTATTTGACTGCAATGATACGAATGTAATTATTTCATATTGTGCAATGATATTGTATTTTATTCTTACTTAAATTATTTATTAAATATTTGACCGAACGACGTGAATTCACATTTACAGTAAAATAATTAGATGATTAGAAAAATTATAAGATAACTGTTTGGATTGAATATGAACTGTAAGTTGTGGGCGATAATCTTTTAAATTCTGTAAGAATATTAATCACTACAACTTTTAAATACGGAGTGGATTAGTAGATAGTGGAATAGTGAAAACTATTAGATAGCTTAGTTCTTTAGCAAGGTAGCGCCGCAACGCAACAAACTACTAACCGGAGCCAACATTTGTGCTGAAACACAGTGTTGGTTTTGTTGTGTTATGATTCAGGGGGTCTGGTTGTGTTATGATTGTCTCCGGGCGAAGTAAGGTTGGGATGAGTGAGGGCCTCTGCGTTTGCACGTAAACTTGTGGCACTATAATATCTAGTTGAGTTCCGACAGTATTCGGAAGTTGTCGCCTTAGTCGGCCGGAAAGTCAGAGACAGACGTGGAATTTACCATCCGATTACTAGGAATTGCACGACTCGTTACTTTCTTCTATAAAAAAGGGTCGTTGGTTCAATTAATGACAATAATTACAGGCGGGCAACACTTACCTTGTTGAAAGTAGTTCATTTTCCGAACGTATACGCAAACTAGTGCCATGAGTTGCAGCTGTGAAAGCCGCTGTCTCGTGGAGGGTGGTAAAGGTAATAGATCGCGAAGGTTAGAGATCTCGGCGTTGATGAGGTCGCGTCGCATTTTGCTTGCGCCTTTTGTTGACTTTGTGGGTTCGAATCTAGATAAAGCATAAATATAATATGACGTTAAAATATTATTTGCAGCCATTGTAGAAATACTGTGATGAATGTAAGTTTGCAACTATATTAATAAATTAAGTAATGACGGTCGCAGGTCCTGGGTTCGAATCCCAGCCGGGGCCAACATTTGTAAAAAAACACAATTGTTGATTTTCGGGACTGGTCGTCTTGTGCATGTGAAATGTATGTCGGTAAAACGCATCCACGATACAGGCGAAATTCTACTGTAGGGTCGTTTTGAAGAAAATAAATAAATAAAAAAAGTTAAGTAAAAAGTACCAGTTAAAGCCGTGTCGACTGAATTGAAATACCCTCGTCTATAATTTACTAGTACTGAAGGAACCTCGGTTCGATACCGGTGTCGGTATTGTTAAAATTGTGCTGATTTACGCACTCGGCATTGAATGGCAACATTGTTAGATAACCTGTATGTCTGGGAAATATAAAAATAGACTCAGTAGTCTCTTCCCGGCACTCGAAGCCACTTCGGAACCATTATTCTCACGTTATAATTAATATTGACTTTTATTTATTTAGTTGTTACCTACATTTTTTAATAATCATAATCATTTCAGCCTATCACTGGTCCACTTCTGAGTATAGGCCTCCCCCATAGATTGCCACCAAAATTTGTAGCTCTCTTTTTGGGGTAGTTTTGCCATAGTTGCCACGCTTGGCAGGCGGGTTGGCATCCTCAATTTTTTAATTAGATGTTTAGGAAGATGCTGCTGCCCATCTCCTGGTTTTAATATTCCCTCTGTCAACTCTTACGGCACTCACGGGATGAGATGGAGTGGTAAGATCTCTTAAGCCTATTTGTTTAAGAAGTACTGGAGAATGGTTTAAAAGTTTTTTGACATTGTCGGGCTAACCATAAGATAACTTGAAGATAACTTGTAGTAAAATATTATAATAAATGATTCTTGATGTTTATTATACTAGTAATGTAATAATGAATTTAATAATCTAACAAAAAGGTTCTTGTTATCTTTAAGAAAAACTAAAGAATATATTCTAGGATTTAAAACAATGCGCGGATATAGTGTTCCGGACAGGTGTCTCTGCGGTCGGCATGGTGTTATGAAACCCGTATTTCCATAATCCGCGGATCTATTAGAGCCTCGGCGGATACAGGATGTATCGATTTATTGCTGTATTTTATATTTTTCTGAAAGTTTTAAACTATGAGGAAAATATATTGTTATGTAATTTTGTTGTGTAAACTTTTTGTCATCATATTTTTTGTTACTTAACGTGGTAATGATAATTCCGCTTTGTTATTTAATAAATTTATTAGTAAATGACTGCAGTACTGATACAGTTTAATAAATATTTGTTTGAATTTGTTAGTTTTATTAATGATTTGCAACAGTTGTTATAAATTAAATCAGGCTGTTAAAAGTGTAATGCTGGACTTAGGCATCTAACAAGTTAGGGTAATTTGCTGAATTACTACGTCTAACCGGCAGATGGGCAATCGCCACTTACTCTTACACTTACTTATATATATATATATATATACATATATATTGAAAAAAAATATAATTTAAAAAATCTCGTAGCTTAAGTAAATTTGTTTTTTTTTCTCATTTTCTTTTTGGCTCTATTTCTTCGAGGCCTATTGCTTTTCCAATCGGGAAGACTATAATAAATATATATAGAGCAGCTTGTCTATATATATATATATATATGTGTGTACATATGTATATAGTATAAAAGCGTTTTACCACTAAGTCATCACGATATCTCCGAAAGTACAAGACCTATTGACTTGAAATTTGGCAAACATATTCCTTTCCCGACATAGACTCCCTCACTAAGAACGAATTTTACGAACATTTACACGGAATTGGGTAAACAAACGGTTGGTTATTATTATACAGACATTAACATAACAATAACCTCGGTACGAAGCCAGGAACGAGAAGCTAGTACAACACAAGCAATTAATTATTTTTAACAGACTTCAAAAAAGAAGGTGGTTCTATGTTCGCCTGTATGCCGTACGATATATTCGTCAATTGTGGACCAATTTTAAAAGCAAGGAGGCCACCCTTCATAGAATTTTAGTCAAGTTCTGATGATTTGGATCCCTGAGAAAATCATGAATCTTTTAAATTAACAGCTATGTTTGGAGCGATTGCTGTCGGTTTTTTTATTACATTATTATGCATAAATAGGTAGTAGTGGTGGATGGAAACCCGCCATTCCATCTCGTGTTTCGAAAAAGGTGGATCATAGGAAATAAAATAATGGAAAACATTGCTGCATGTGAATAATACATATAGATTACATTAGTGGTAGCTCAGGAGCTAGGCGCTCGCTTTAAAATTCATAGTACGCGAGTGACCTGGGTTCGTTTCCCGGTGCCGGCACCACTAAAATTGTTAATTGCAATTTTAAGTGCTGATTTACCACGTGCTCGGCGGTGAAGGGAAACATCGTGAGGAAACCTGCACGTCTGAGGAATAAAAAATATTTCGACGACATGTGAAGTTCGCCAACCCCGCATTGGAGCAGCGTGCCGGATTCTTCCTAGCTCCAAAACCCTCTCAGAAATGAGAGGAGGCCTGTGCTCAGTAGTGGGACATTTATAGGCTGAAACTTTACTTTTTTTTTTACATTAGGGGAGTAGTGCCAAAGTACGAGGTGTCTGGTTACTGAGGCGGCTAACCCCTGCCAAACTTGACGATTATGACAAATCCTTCCATTTTGGGATTAAATGCCATTCTCAATAAAATATTAGTATGGTTAAAACAAGTCATAAAACAATGAAAATAAAAAGAAACAACATGTAGCTTAATCGAAAATATTACCGAAAAAGGCGTAACGGTAACAAAAACGGTAAAGGAAGTAGCTTTCCTGCCATGTTAACATGCGTGCGCGCGATCGACTACGTGGCACACCACTGCGCATGCGGCCCTTTCATCTCACCTGGGAGTCCTTTTTACGTCGGCTTTTATTTTTGTTTGTTTGAGTGATTAGGTTTTTTTTGCGTCGCGCTGATTGTGGGAAAAAATGAAGGATGATTGGTGCCCGCTGTCGTTGCATTATAAAATACTTAAACTTGGTATTGAGTGATTCTTGTTTTATTTGAGTTGTACAGTAATAGTGATTTCGCCTCTGAGTGACTTAGTAATGATAAATCTTGTTTAGTTGTGATTAGAGAAATAAGTTTGATTGCCTTTACTCCGTTTTTAATGTTAAAGTGGCATTAAGTACCAACTTTATTTATAATGATATTAATTACTGCTAAATCATTAAAAGGTACCAATGAAGGAATCTACTACAAATCTTCATCATTTCAGCCTATCACTAGTCCACTGCTGAACATAGGCTTCCCCCATTGATTGCCACAAGTTTGTGGCTCGCATTTTGGGGAGTTTTGCCGTAGTTGAGACGCTTGGCTGGCGGTTTGGCAACCGCAGTTTATTTATTGAGATGTTACAGGAAGATGCTTCTGCCCATCTCCTAGTTTTTATTTTCCCTCTGTCAACTTTTACAACACCCACGGGATGAGATGGGGTGGTAGATTCTCTTATGCCGCCACCACTCGGCAAGAAGAAAACTTATTTAGCTTATCTATCTATAACATTATACAACAGTAATAATGTTCATTCTATTTGAGAGAGACATATGTCCAATTGAGACTGATATAAATGGCCAATATGAATGCTTATTACAGAGATCATAAAAGTGACATAGTTTTCAGCCTATTTTGGTTTCGCCACACTACTATATAATAAAAAAAAAAGTTTTGTTGTTAAGGGTTTTTTGTTATCTAGAGTATTTATAATTATGTGTATATTATTTATCATTCATATTAATTGTTTTTATATGAATGTTAGTTGATCTTCATTTAAAAATGTTTATCTATTTAAAGACTGTGCCGTATTTGAAACTGCAGTTAAATACGTAAGATATAACGTAAAAACGTATAAAAAGTTTAGAAATCCCTTAGAACCAACCAATCTTTCTCTTCATGGAATGTTCCAGAGTCCAGCTTTTTTGTCCAGGTCATTTCGACAGTCATAAGAAAGTGACCCGGACTTTTTTGTTATATAACAAATCAAGAATGTATCGGTGTAATAAGTAATCGTTTACGCGTAGGCTGCGAACAAAAACCGAGCATTCCTTACATACTTGAAGGCGTGAAACGACGTGGACATTTCACGGTGGTTCATCAAGTGGACCGTGTAAATTCTTCCCCGACACATTAGTTTATAGATTGACTTTTTTATTGTTTTATATCATTATCACTTTTTAACTTAAGTGTAAAATTGTTTTAACTTTTTTTCTGGTTTTGTAAGTTTCAGTTTGTGTGGATTGTTACAATTAGTTGTGGTCCCTGATTAAAATACACTTATTATTGGTATACGCACTGATTATCCAGTCATTGATCTGGATAATTTTAGTCTATTTAGATTAGATTTTCTGGTGTTTCCCATACTCCCACAAGAAGAAATCAGGTCTCTTCGTCCGTCCGACTTTTTCGCGACTACTTCATAACAGCATATTTTAATATTTGATAATTTTTAATGTTAAACATTTTTGTCACACATTTTTGAGTGGGTTTTAGAGCCTGGAAAGGTCCGAAACGCTGCCCAAGTCAACGATATTTTTTGTCTAAGAAATTCAGGTTTCCTCACTATGTTAACGTTATCGCCAAGCACATAATACTCGTAAATCAAGACTTATAATTGCATTTTACAATTTTAATGGTTTTAGCACCAAGTGTCGAACTCAGATTATTTGTTATTAATTTTATGTTGGCCTGCCCAGTCCCCTGACTATAGTATAAATAATTTCTGAAAATAGTGTAAATAATTAGACAAAAATAAAGGGCTCTGCTGAATTTTATAAATAACTTGCGAACTAGTAAAGAGTTGTTATTTAGGATGCCCTGAGTTCACGGGTCCTGATTGAATCATCTACATAGCGGTTTTGTAAAGAACGAACTGATAGCTTATAAAAAAAGATTCTTAGACCCGGGTCAACTGTATTGTTGAAAGTGTTTTCTAAGTTCATAAATTTGTCATAATATTTATTTCAGCTATTATTATATCAGCTAGTAATTGGAAACTGAAAAATATGTTATATATTGTTTACTTATATTTTTATTACACAGGATATTGTATTACAGCTATCTGTGGTGCAAGATATTTGGTACTCTAAACGCCAATTTGCTATACGTAACAATGGAAACCATTGAAACCTGGTTGAAACTTTATTTGTAAGGCGAACTATTCAGCGGTGAAAGGACGCTAAAACCATCACATATTCTCGTGGATCTCGTTTAATGTTAACTAAGGGAAATTTCAGATAATTTCGTAGTTTCTGATGGATGGCTTGTGGGCGTCACCCAAGATGGTAACGGACAGTAACGTCTTAGGTGCTACACAACTGATATTGTGATCACTAATCTCTTTTTCTCTCTTTTTATTGAAAACCCTAAAGTTTCTACCAATGTCATTTTTTATGGAAGAAAGTAACAAAATCATCAAATCGTTCACTTGGTGGTAAGTGCAACGTCTGCCCACATCTAATGCTGTGTCACCCAGAATATTTCTGTGTTTCATATGCCTAGAAAATACATTAGCTATTAGTTAGAGCGAAACACAGCAATCTTTGCACACTGCTGCCTCACGGCCGAATAACTGGCATTGCGCCTCCCCAGACGGATTTGGCATAGGAATCGTTTCACTAGTGAATCATGATCAGTTCCTTGGAAAACCTAACCCTTATTACAACGTTTTTATTAATTAACTTTCGGTTATGTCTGTTCGAGTCAACTTTAGTAATTGAAATAGTAATTGATTTTAAACTAACTTCCCGAGGAGAATAGATACTAGATACTTGAAACGTTAAACATAGATTAGTATTGGATGACAATTCATTATTAACTCGCTTTCTTGTCTGTAATTTTGTTTGTCTGTTGGGTACATATTTTAAATTGATTATAAATTAACTTTATGCTTTTAGTACGTTTTAAAAACGTCGTATATAAAAGTGTTTTTTTACGATTCTTGTTTTTTTAATAAGAGATAGATACATTGGTAGGAAGATGCCAGTACAGTTTACGATAGCGCACTCGATAGTAATGTCAAAAATCTAAAACATTTGACATAATGACGGTCAGAAAATTTAATCTGTTTGATCACGTGTTATCGACGGCGTAGATCGGCGCACTAACAATAGTCAAAGTCAAGATGGAATAATGAGATTGATTCTACTCTTTTATTATTCGTGTCTTTTGATAATGTATTGAGTTTTTATAACGAGAAGGCTGGAACCGTTTCATTTTCTATACATCCATGTAAAATATTGTAAAAAGAAAATAAAATTATTATCTGTCAAAATGAAAGAAAAATATAAATGTCTTGGTCTGTGGTGATAGCTTAGAACAATCGATAACCCTTAATGAGTCAATGTTATCATTTTTGTATGGATGGAATGTCTCTACCAGTTTCTCATTCAGTATTTTAAATAATTAAATGAACATCCAAAAAGACATGACACATCCATGTTATGGTAAATGATGCGTTCTAAACTTAAATGACAAAGACGCCGATTAAAAAAAAAACAAATATTACACAAATAGAAAATCATGCCCAACTTCTGGAATGAAGTGTAAATTAAATCAAATTTTGAAGTACGTAGAACGTAGGAACTTTATTTTTGTACAAGGCAGTTTCAGTATTACATAATAGTTTCATGGTGTACCGCAACAAACTAGCTTAAGTCGTTTGTGAAAGAGCAGGCAGCTTTGATCCCTATTAATAGAACTATTCAGACTATATTACCATATATGGTCTGAGTAATAATGTGCATATTATGTTGCTATACTTATCGGGCTGTCGGCGTCGCGTACATTTAGCACTTAGGTCACAATGAAACTCTATTTCAGCCTGTCCGTTTGTATACTTTGTTTTTCATTAACGAAGTAATGGCTCTATTTTGTAATGAAACTTTATCTTTTCTTAGTATGTCGTTGGTTGAAAGTTTGTGTGCTTTATTAATGAAGACAAGAAATTAAATTTTAAATAAAGTTAATATGTAGTGAAGTGAATTACAGATAGCATTATATATTGTTGTTTTACTATAAAAAAATAAACTATGCCTCACGTTACGTTTTCCCCGTATCACAGTGCGTTTATCAAATATAAATTTTTCTCATTTATTGTGCGCATCGATTTTCAAAAAAAATAAACGGAGCCAAATTATAAGTTCTGAGCCTAAAAATAGTATTTACTAGTTCATTTTTTTTTCAATAAAATATTACAGTTAGTTATTTTGTTAAAAAAAATTGTTATATATTCCGTGTCGGTTCGGTTATTTATCATCAACTCTTTTTATTGTTAATAAATAAGCCCGAAGCTGAGACGATTGGTCATAATCCACGCTTCGAAGATGGATTGGCGATTACAGTAGTTCTCCTTTTTGCCCACAGCGAAGTTTCCGAACACTATCAGAAGCTATTAACTGCGCAAAAGATATTCATGTACCACAAGTGTACGCGTAAACACAGTCACACACGAGTAAACACATAGGTTTTGAACTACCTGTTTACCCTTTACCCAGAGCCACCATAAGTTCAGGTGGCTCTGGCTGGGATTCAAACAGCGTAGCAGGTACTCTAACCACTAGCTAACACGGTCGTTATAGTAGCAGATACGTCAGATGCTGTTACCAATTATGGTTCTTGATAGTTTAGTTCTGAACTACATTTGAAATTTTTTGTTCAGCAACAGAGACTGACATTTTTCTGACCTTTCTTTTAAAAAAACTTTTACACACACCCACGGGACCGGATTGGTAGAATTTATCTTATTGTTTTCATTGCTGATATTCTCACATCCTTCATATTAAATTTAAACTGGTGATTAAATATGAAGGTATTATATCTCCGCCATTGAACTATCAATAGTCCACTATTGTTCATCTTAAAATTTGATTTGGTCAATGACAGTGACTATCTCATATCATATCATCACTGGTGGTAGGATTCCTATCCAGGAATCTATCACAGGGCCAGTTATTCTGCCGTGAAACATTAGTCTGCAAACATTACTGCTGAAGGGCGCTGAGAGCTAGTGTAATTACTGGGCATATGAGACTTAAGAACTGATCTCAGGGTGACGGGACCAGTGTGGTGTCACATAGAAATTTTCTGGGCACTTACCATAAGTCGAACGTTTTGCTTTTCTAATCACTTCCTCCAATCGAAAAAAAATAATGGGAGGTCTACATCTGTTTAAAGTACGAAGTTACTACTCGAGAATCTTACTTTCGTAACGGTTATCTGTCCTACTAGATTTTTAGTCAATCCATATTTTTTAAAGCTGACCGGGTAATTCGTCTCAATTACAGCTTTAAAACGATGATCTTGTTATTTTGAAAAAAAAATAGTTGTCGAATATTCTTTTGATTTTTTTAGGTGCAGACACCTCCTTCATATGATAAGCTTTGGGCGGATAACTAATAAAATTAATTAATAAATCAAAAGAATAATCATTTTATATTATTTTTAAGTGAGTTTTAGATTTTTTTATATACTGTTATTTAAATAAACCTTTAGAATATTTTTGTTTATTTATTTTTATTTTAATACAATTTCTAATATATAATGAGTTTTACCTAAGGCACGTGAACTGCACTGTCTGTCATTGTCTGGAAAATCTCATGGAATACGACGTATAGCGGAATAATTATTTCAAAAAGGGACTGGTAACTGCAGCGTATAAGGCAAGGAGTTTGGCCTTCGATCGGCAGTCCGGCAGAAGTGGCAATTGAGGCAAATATTTCCTATTGAAGATGGCTCCTGTATTGAACTGCTTATAGACTGTTGACCTTGATACTTATTGATATTAATATTATGTATGTTTTATTAACATCATGTGTCTAATTAAGAAAAATATTAAAGATTTTAGTATGTGAAGGGAAAAATGGTAAAAGGCATTAAACGTTTTTAATCAAAGTAAAAGGGCGGGCACAAGTAGTTGTAATACTGTTTATAATCTGATTAAAGACGACATTTTAAGCAAATATCTAAGTATTTCGCTAGCATAGAATGTCATACTAGATTTTTATTTTAATGTAAACATTTCTTGGTTATTCTTGAAATATTCTGAAAGTTGAAGTAAATAAAATGTGATGATAAGAATGTGTGACTGTTTGTCCGTCGGCAATAGATAAAGTAAACATACACTTTGGTCTTCGATTTAGCCTGAGATTTCAAAGTGGTATAGTTTGTGTAATATTTTTAAATAATATAATGTAGTAGTAAATATTTAATATGATTGTTTGTTTCAAATATTTAAAATATTCAGAACGCCGAGCATTCATAACAGTTTATTTTCCAATATATTGATTATAAAAATAAATTAATGGATAAGTTTGAAATCACTACATAAAAACATGGAGTTCATTAAAATATTTACAAAAGCTTACCTCAAAAACATATTGAAATATTAAAATTGTCCTTTGATTGATGCAAATTATGTATCACTTAATCACAAAATTATATTGAATCCATTTCAATTCGTTAAATAAAAAATAATTTAACACGACCACACAGATGAAGCGATGAAGTGTTAATGATTACTTAATAGGACAAACAACCCCGCGCACATAACAATACCGATATTATAATTTAACTATAAAAAACCATAAACGGCACGTGCCTGACATAATTCAAAAACTACTAAACTCACAACGAGTTAACATATTTCGCCGAGTTAAAATAAAAAAAATTACTCAAAAAATAAACACACGATAACACGTCAATTTATGCGTTAACTTTTTATTACAATAATGAGATTAAGGAACTATCCCGAAGCTCGGATACCACCGAGCGCGAGCGCATCGGGACAGCAACTATAAAAGCCTCCGTGAAGCCTCTCTTTCCCGCCTTATTTTTTTTTAAATCGAAACAACGTGCACCCGCGCCTTAACAAGTCCCGTCGCGTGGGGGACACTTCCAATTTCAAAAGTTTTTTAAACACTTTAGACTTGTCATTTAAAAAAAGTAAGATTAAAAAAGAAAAAAACGAACTGAAGAACGACTTTATTACATGACAAGTAATGATGCTAAAAAGAGATAGGTATATGTTGCTTAGTTGCGCTTAAGCTGCATTCGTTTTAGCGAGAAAGAAATGGAAAGATTCGTGCTTTGCGTATGTAGCGTTAAATTAATAGGCTTGAAAGAGATGGTGCTTGGGCGGTAATTACTAGAGTTCAGCGCAAACGAGACGATAGTATGATGATTGGATGAAATGACAGTTATTGATAATAACATAGTTTCGCGCGTTGCGCCAATTTGCGGAGCTGTGTGCACGCGCATCTAGATATGACGACATTAATTAGTGTGGTATGACAGCCTCTCTAAGAAATTTGTTGGTCCTATGTTAATTTTTTACTGGTAACAGAGCTTTTATATTCTATTGTTTACATTATTAAAATTTACATATATGTATATAAGCAGTAAGAAATTTATTCAATTATGTGGATTTGTAGTGAAATGGATATAATAGGATAATCAAAATATTTCACAGATGCGGTTGCAATGCAAATAAATTCCTCATATAAGTAAACTAACGTGTCTAACACTATTTTGGACTAGGAAATGTAACTAGAGGTGAGTAATATACGTTTTGCAAAGTTTCATATCAAAACTACATATTATATACTTTCAGAATATATATATATATATATATATATATATATATATTTGATATCGGATTTTGAAACTTTATATTTTTTGAAAGTGTATATTTCCCGATATTTGATACGTTACGATGATCAAGTAGTTAGTACGATTCTTTAAATGAAGATATTGCGTTATAGAATATAATATCGACATTAAATAACTTTCCTTCAAAATTTTACCAGGCTTAGGACCGGTGCATTATTGTCCGTTTTTGTGACAATTTCTTGCATAAACACACACTATAGGCATAGAGTCACAAAATTAAATTGTATTATATAAATATTATCAGCCCATAAATGTCTATCTGTTGACAAGAGGCCTTGTCTTATTTCTGAGAGGGATTTAGAGTCGGTAAGAGTCCGCCGAACTGCTCCAATGTGGTTAGGCGAACTTGTCCTCGAATGCCGTTTCCTTCTCCGCTGAGCAGATGGTAAATGAGAGGAGATGGAAACAGGAATCAAACTCGGCTCCCACGGGTCACACCATTAAAACACTAAAATTAAGTCCGATTACGGTTAAAAACCAAAACATTCAAAACTGAAGGAAAAAAATTTCAAAATTTCTTTATTCAAGGCCAAAGGTCATTATCATTATTGCTATAAGATTAAGGTTGTAACTTTCTATCCTAATCATAAAAAAATATTTACGTTACAATTCATTAAAGATATGGTTTAGAATGGTACGGATTACGAATAGGGAGTTTGGGGCTCACTCGGTTTGATTCGATACGAACTAAACGAAACCATATTACGATACGAGGATCATAGTGTTTCGCCCGAAATCCGATATATAGTTTCAGTACAGGCCGATATACTATTTAGCGATATTCTAGCGATATATTGATTCAATATACGTTTATGTAAGTTTTGTCCACCCCACACGACTGACTTTTAACTGTACAAAGACTAAACCTTCTTACTTCAGTCTATTTCAAGTTTTAATAAAATACTGTATTGTGATATAAAGATATAACATATTCCAGTGTCTTCAATTTCAGTTTAATATTAGGAAAGAATGATAGCGATTTCTTATTTTTTTTATCTTAACCAAATTAACAAAAGAATCGTGATATACCGAGGACTACGGACAAAGATTTTAAATTGGAGATGAGTGCATCGCTCGCGGGCAGCTTCCGAGCTACGCGTGATAAACACCATAATCTCAACATCAACACGCTAATGTGGGAACACCTTTAGATTGAATCATTGCCCTTTTAGAGATAAGAAGATTCCAAAAAAGTCAATTTATTGGAGATTGTCGTCGTTGCTTATATGTAATAAATTGATATAAGTTAAATGTTTGCAAATTATGTTCACGCATTTATTCGGTTTTCTAACAGAATGTTAGTAAATTACATTTGCAGTAGTGGTTTCGGATCAGATATGATTTTTATTTTTTTTGGGTGGGAAGATGTCTATGTTGACAGTATCCTTCTCTCCGTTTTTTATTTAGAATCAGCCGTGGAATACAATATAAAAGATAATTTACAGCATCAATGGTTTAATGACCATAGATGTTTTCTTATTATTAGTACTTTTCATTAAAAAAATGGTAGGATTCCTATGCAGAAATCCGTCTATGTAGGTACCACCCCAGGGCCAGTTATTCTGCCGTGAAACAGAAGTGTGCAAGCATTACTGTTTTGCGGTTTGAAGGGCACTGTGAGCTAGCGTAATCACTGGGCATATAAGACTTAAGAACATATGTCTCAGGGTGATGGGCATAGTGTGATGTCACACAGAAATTTTCTGGGTGACACAGCATTCATTATGGGCAGACGTTGCACTTACCATCAGGTGAACGTTTTGCTCGTCTCATCACTTTATCGAATAAAAAAAAATTCATGGAAATAATACAATTTTAAATTAATATACTTATTTATAAATTATTCTATATAAATCTTTGTGAAGACTGGGTATTTATGTCATTTGCTGTAGAGACGATCGCGTGCGTTAAAGTTGTAAATAAAGTGTATGCCTCGAAAATTAGAATAGTATGATAACTAATATTTAGTTATTAGATTTTATGGTTAATATTTTTGTTAACACTTAATTTTAATGCTATAATTATAGTATATAGTACTTGGGTTTCGGTCAGGGGAGAACCGGCCTGAGATGCGGCGGTATTGCGAATAATTTTGTCTGATACGCCCACGCCGACGGCGGGGGCGGTATGATGGTGATAATGTTTGTTTGTGTAGTGTTGAGTAGAGCGCTTGGGCCCTAGTGGTCGCGTTGTCAGGGTTCTCGAGGACGTGCCTCGGTCTCCTTTTTCCGCGGGTCGAGTTTTGGTGTAACGCAAGGGGGTTGTATATGGCGGCACTGACAACCTGTGGGTTGGGGTGCGTGGCGGCAGAGTCGAAGTATCGGCGAGAGGCCAACTTTAGATATTGGGCTATGGTAGGAAGCCCTAAATCGATATGAAGGTTAGCATTACGCACGAACCACGGTGCTCCCGTGGCTTTACGCATGTATCGATTTTGTATTACCTGAAGTCGGTGAATTTGACGCGGGGAGGCATGCGCAAATACGGGGCTTGCGTATGTAAATAATTGGCCGAATACACGCTTAGTAAAGTGTAATTTTATTACGTAGGGACATTTGCTATTTTTATTTAGTAACGGATGTAATCGGCCGAGAACGAACGCCGCTCGGTTCCTTACTCGGTTAATATGTGGACCGAAGTTGAGTCTCGAGTCTAATAGGACGCCTAAGTATTTGACTGTCTTTTCCCAGGGGATTGGACGATCGAATAACTCTATGGTGGGGAGATGCGGCGTTATGCGCCGCGAGAAGTACATGGCTGCACTTTTGATGGGGTTGACCTCGATCCTCCATTTCCGAAACCAGTTCCCGAGGGTTCGGGCTGCGGATTGGAGGCGTTTAGAGATAGTGTCTGGATTACGTCCAGACGCATAGAGGCAGGTATCATCTGCGAAGAGGGCGAGTTCGACGCCGCTGGTGTGCGGTATGTCGTTCGTGAAAAGGGTGTAGAGCACGGGACCTAGGACTGAGCCTTGTGGTACGCCGGCTAGGATGGGATGTAATTCGGATCGCACCCCCTCGACGCGGTAGCGGAAGGTTCGACTGCGTAAGAAATCTCGTATGATGAGTACGAGGCGATCTGGCACACCGAGTCCATGTAACTTGTATATGAGCTCGTTGTGCCAGACTTTGTCGAACGCTTTCGCCACGTCGAAGAAAAGCGCTCCGGTATGAAGCCCGCGTATGATGTGGGATTGAATGTGCTCCGTTATGCGGTGCACCTGCTGGGTACACATGAGTGTTTGGCACGGAATCCAAACTGCTCGTGGATGGGGATCCCTCGAGACTGTCATCGAGAAGTCTCTAAGCGGGCGAGAAGTAGGCGTTCGTATATCTTGCCTAAAGCCGATATGCGGTGAGATCGGACTGGATACCTTTCCAATAGCGTCTGAGAAATGTAGCGCAACTCACTGAAAAGCAAAACTTTAATAAATGAAAGTTGAGTTGAAAGGTTAATGTGATTGAGGTAAAAAAAATCGATGTTCTCATCTCGTATGTCCGCGTATAAATAATCTATACATAAACTTGCAGTATGTATATACACATTTTACTTTCGTTGCTAGGCCGCCTGACAAGCGTGTCACCTACTGAAACTATTCCAACTAGATATAAGGTAAGTATAGGTTCAGCAGTAAACCATATTTTTTTATAGGAGAAACTGACGAGGCGAGAAACGTCTGCCCATAACAAATTCTATGTCACCCAGAACATTTCTGTGTAGCACCACAATGCGCCCGTCCCCCTGACACATCAGTTCTTAAGTCTCATGTGCTCAGTAACTACACTAGGTCTCAGTGCCCTTCAAACCGAAACCAGTAATGTTTTCACACTACTGCTTCACGGCAGAATAACTGGCCCTGAAGTGGTAACTACCTAGACGGATTCCTGCGTAGGAATACTACCAGCGGTAAGGAGGCGCTGAAGTTTTGCTAGGGATTAGTCCCAATATCATTTTAGCAAGGATCTGTATTCCATAGATTAAGACAAATTGGAATTTCTAACAGCACGCGGAACATCAAAGCATGGGGCAGTAAGAAATCGGTCGCGGTCGTATCCGGGCGGTCGGAGGCAACGGTGACATCGTGTCATTAGCGCGCGGCTCACGCGCCGGCTAAACTGCGCCACGTGCTGCGTGCCCCGCCGGGACGCCCACCCTTTGCATATACAGCGTGTTTAGTTTTCCAAAATTTTTGTCGCATACGTTTCCGATAAATGTACACTTTTATGTGAACTGATATATCAGTAATAAAATAATATTTTCGATTGAAAACAATGACGTAAGGGTTGCGCCCCAGAGTCTTTGAGTGCTTATCCCGTCTTCCTGTTGTTATGTTGATATTCTGTGTGAATGTGGTGTTCCTCACTTTAGTCGAAAACTTGTAGCGTAGTTTTGCAATTAAAAAAACATATATTTTGAGCTGCCATCTAAATCATTATTAAAAATCTTAAGCACAAGGATGAGCATTTTTTTTATCATTCTTTTATAAAAATTATAAAGGCTACGACTTCCTACAGAAATACATCGATGAAGAATAGTTTGTCTAAATTAATTTTAAAAAAATTCGCTCCTAGTTGGCTTAAAATATTATTTTATCTTATTACTGTTGAACTAAAATAAAACGGAATAAGAACCTGAAGTTTAAGAAAATTTACAAACGTGTCACATTTCAGAAAAAAGAACACGCTATAATTACGCGTATGATCACAATGACGACGTATTTAACAGTAACAGCAGGGAGGTCCCGCCAAAGGTGCCGGCGTGACTTACAAAACCACGTACAACCTCCCCAATGTAAACAATAGACAAAGGACCCGCCGGGTTATTAGGCTAACCGATTACCATCAAAGTTTCATCGGCGTCTGACTTACTGGAAACTGCGCGATACTGTCGCCAAGGGTGCTCCGGATCTGGCGCTTTTTGAGCTAAAGAGGCTGTTAGAGATCTTATCAGACTGTGTGAATTTGTGGACTGGCGGTAGCCTTGTTTTACTCGACTATGACTAAGCGTATGGAGGGTAATGATTTTAATAGCTTACGTGTAGATGTACGTGTGATGAGTGACTGTATGAGTACGCACATGAAAGTAGAAGAAGCGGAAAATATATGCCGGGATCGTAGCAAGTGAAAAGATGTGGTCTCTTCCAGCTCCAATGGGAAAAATGCGTGACTCTGTGTATGTATGTACGGGTGTGTGTACGTAGGTATGTTCGACTTTTAGCAAATTTTGACAAGTATCAAACATTGTCTTTATGATTCACATATTATCATAAGTTATGTATAACGAAATTAATATAAGATTTGTATAGTTGTGGAGTCCGATAGAGAATGGCACCTACGTTTTTCCTATCCATGTGTCGTAAGAGGCCATTAATGTATTGCACGGTTAGTCTCTATTCGTGCAGAATAACACCACAATATGCAATCCTGTCACTAAACCACTCCTGGGAACGCAATGGGGAGTAAGAATTTTTTGACTCGTACCAAAACGGTGTTGACGTGGTACGCCGCCCGTCACGTTTCGTTTCCCACGAGGGCGAAAAATGGGCTACGTTAGTGGCCTCAGCCAACCCCTCATATGGGAAAAAGGCGTGACTGTGTGTGTTCACATTTTGAAAATGACTAATTCTAGGATTCTCCCCGGTATCTTGGTGCGTTTTACAGACACAAATTGTATACATAACAGAAAAAAACTACATCACGAAATCGAAGCTGGCAATTAACTAGCAATGGCTTACGTGGTGTTTCAATAACGGATGTGTTCGAGGTTATTTCTAAAGCAACAATGTCGTTTTATCAAAAGATGTGCTAATTGCGCATGTTTGTCGCTTTGCCCTAAAATAATAATAAAAAAGTTAGTTGGTATTAATTAGCTTATGATTCGACAATCATTTTATAAGTAAGTCCGAGAAGAGTAGTCCTAACGGCTAAATGATGACTAGCGTCAGATGAAAATAGAAAATACCTAAAAAACTTTCATTGGCGATCAAGACAAGCTCAATAAAATAAGATATGCGAAAAGTGTCTGAAAAAATAGTAAAAAGTAAAGTTTCAGCCTATAAAAGTCCCACTGCTGTGCACAGGCCTCTTCTCATTTCTGAGAGAGTTTGGAGCTAGGAAGGATCTGCTACGCTGCTCCAATGCGGGTTGCTGAAAAATAAATTTTCAGTGATAAATAAATAAAATGAAGGCATTTTAATGCTTACTGGAAAATAATACTTGGAATCAAATTAATTACCTGAATGCATACTCTATAATTAGAGACTTCAGATTATTATTTGATAAACATAATGACTGCATTATTAAAAAACCATCCAAAGCTCTACCTATTATATGGCTCTGATTATTATAAGAGCTTTAGCCAGATTTCAATCTCTAAAAATCATTTAGATCTCATTAGTGCGTAGCTACCGCGAATGTCCCTCATTTTATACTAACAATTTTTTGTGGTATCTGAAGTAGCGGCCTTTGGAGTTTAGATGTAATGCTAATGATATTAAATCAAAATGATTTCAAGCAGCGACTATTTTAGACGTGCATTATACCATCAAAACAAATTATAAACGAAATGTCATTTTCCTACGTACTACACTAGATTTTTATAAATACGAGTATGTAATGATAAGAAGCTTTC
The DNA here is from genome assembly GCA_019845155.1 of Luehdorfia chinensis. Taxonomy (NCBI): domain Eukaryota; kingdom Metazoa; phylum Arthropoda; class Insecta; order Lepidoptera; family Papilionidae; genus Luehdorfia; species Luehdorfia chinensis. Next base: position 3,191,913 of record JAHVAK010000612.1, read on the forward strand.
ATCGCAACTATAAATAGACCTATTATGTATTAGCTCGATGAAAAGAGATTTTTAAACGTAACGTAACTTAAATCCTTAATTAACTTTTTTGTGTTAAGTTTGGTGGGCCTCAACATTTGGTATTTTGTATACATTTAGCGAAAACCGAAATAATAATATATAAACTATTTTGTATATTATGAGTAAAATTAATGTAATATTTATTTTGTCTGTAACACTTCCTAAAATGAATGAATGAATGAATAAAATGGTCTATTATATATCTATAATAATATCTTCAAAACGATATGTTCAAAATATAATATCTACTACACACACATACACATAAGATCACGACTGTATCCCATAAGGGGTAGTCCAAGACTGGGCACTCACTGCAAAAACAGATGATTGCCACAATCCACGTTTCACCAAAATAATATAATGCACTTGGTGTGATAGGTGGTGAGCCCATCACCACCATGCGCTGTTGGGTGCACAGTGCAGTTTAATTCCTTACTCGCCTTTTACGAGATCCATTGGATGAGATGGAGTGGTAGTATTCTTTTAACGAGCCGCCACCACACGGCTTTAATATCTACTAAACGATGGATATGAACTTAAACCAATATGGTTAAATCGGTTAGCAGCTGATGTCGCTTATTTAGGTTATATGTATCTGTCATAATGTTACTATGTGAAATATCATGAAGGGGTTGTAGACTTTTATTTATTTAATTTTTAATACTGAATCATGCTCTTTACTATGATAATGGGCTTTTTAATAGCCCTCTACTAATTAGTCTATCTGAAGGACGATTTGCCGTGATCACAACGCTTGTCAATTGTATCGCACGTTAGATGTTGTTGTCTGTCACAGTTCTGTGGATGTTTCGGTCTGTGATTTTCGCGATGGTTGTATTTTGGTATATATTTTTTGGTTATATTTAGTAAGTTATATGTATATATTAAACTTTTAGATTTTCCACGCATTTCCTAGAAGACTCAGATAAACCCCAAGGGATATGACGTGGTTGCAAATTTTCTTATAACACCTTTATATGGCAACGAAACTCAGACATTTAGTTTTATATTCATTATGAGTTAAGTGTTAAGGTCATCTCTGTCTGTATAATGCAGGTTCGTTTTTTTAGTTTTATATAATGCATAATCCCTAACCAAGCTGTTAGCGAGTGGAGTTCCTAAGTTAAGCGGACCTCACTTAAAATGCGCCTTTAACAATAGGGCTGTTACGTAAAGATTTTCAAACGTGTAATCTTGAAATTTACGCAATAGTTTCAAGATTATAAAGCTTTCGTAGGATATAAGTGATTAATTCTTTAAACGGCTCTACAATTGGTGGTAGAGTTTCGTGGAATGGTCATGTGTTTTGATGATTCATCCCAATATTTAATGATGCTATTGTGAAGATGAATAATTTTTAGTCTGTGTTTGATAAAAACCTGTTAATAACAATTTAGTTATTAACATCGGTTGGCGCAGTGGTTAAGCGCTTGAATTCTGCGTCGTGGGTCTTTTGTTATGGGCAGACGTTCAAATACCATCTGGTGGACATTTTGCTTGTCTCTTCATTTTCTCCTATATTAAGAAAATATACTTTTCTGGGTTTTATGTAGTATGTGTTTTGACAAATATAGAGTTAAATTAAATGTATGTTTTACAATAACACTGGTAATCGTCTTCTAATACGTCAAGTAAAAATGAATCAACCCTACAGCTGATCGCAAGAGTGGTAGGCGTGGAAAGTAGATGGTGCGATCGTTGTGGATTCTACTTTACCTGCTTCGCTTCCCAAACAATGGTCAGGCTCTATAAAATAGAAATCAGGTAAAAATAATGCTAACGTGGTGGTTAAGGACGAATTTACTAATCTTCTATGTTCTCCTGGTAGTGAAGATGGTTTGGTAGATTCTCTTAAGCCGCGACCACACCGCGTCCGCCACCATATGGCATTTTGAATTGTATTTCCTATATGTCAAAGAGTCAAAGTTTCAGGGGTCGGTCACTCGCCTTAAATTTCAGAGTACATACATACAGTCACGCCTTTTTTATAAGGGAAGACACAACTAAAATTGTTAACCGCAATTTGAAAGTGCTCTCTAGTAGTACGCTGGAAGTAAACACATATTTCTACGATTTTTGAGTCTCACAATTCACGATTGGACTTGTACTGGGCAGACGTTGCACTTACCATCAGGTGAACGATTTTCTCGCCTGGTTAGTTTCTTTCATAAAATATAAGAGAAAGATATTACAGTGGCTGAATATAGCTCTCATATTTGGTGGAGATTCTGCTATAGATGAAGCTACATTTACAATTTATAATTTATTAATGCAGGGAAATAAAATCTTTTGTTTGTTTTATCGACTTCAAACAAGTAGGAGGTTGTCATTTCGACTATGTTTTTAATATCTTCAGCATTACTCTTAATACTCACAGTACAATTTCGAGATGTCGTCCTAGAGGATCCAAACACTGTGTAATATTCCTTTTCACAATCAGGTGTCATCTTTTCAGAATATTTTATAGTGCCCTTAGTATAAGGAACTCTTGTTTTCACAATATTGCGATATGCTCGCAGAAAGGGCCAGATGTCATGTCAGAGACATGGGAAATTCGCAACTAGACCCGAAAGTAATAGTATTTGCATGAATAGTCGGATTCAGATCCAGGCCTCTCAAGCCGTGGTAGCCTTGGTATGTGAGGCGCCAGGCGCCAGGCACTCGTCTAATATTTTATCATTGACCTGAGTTCCATTCCCGATGCCGGTACCTGTAAAATTGTTCTGCAATTCACGACGTTTTCAGAGGTGAAGGAAACCATCGTGAGGAAACTTGAATGTTTGAGAAATAAACATATTTCGAATCATGTGAAGTTGGAGCAGCGTGGTGGACTTTTTCCAGCTCCAAAACCCTCTCAAAAATGAGTGGAGGCCTGGGCTCAGCAGTGTGACATTTATAGGCTGTTACTTTACTGACAATTCACCAGCCAGGTACGCTGACGTCGTTACAAGATCCTAAATAATATTCTTAATATTTTTTATTTTATTTATTTATTTTAACACATTTTAAAACCATCACAGTTTCGATAATATAAACACACACAGAAACACATTACACTTAAGAATAAACAGAAGGTATCTGATGATACACTCTAAAGATTTTTGTGGCATTTCATTAGTAACCTTTATATCTATGGGTGTAGGTGTACCACGTGATGAAATGGGGTGACAGATTCTCTCTAAATTACTCTAATTACTAACTAACTCTGTTATTTTTTTATCGAATAAAGTGACGAGGCGAGCAAATGGTTCTCCTGATAGTTAGTGCAACGTCAGTCCATAAACATATGCTGTGTCACCCAGAATATTTCTGTGTGGCGTAGTACTGCGCACTTCACCTTGATACATCATCAGTTCTTAAGTCCGTTATTTGACGACCGCGTGGTCTTGTGGTAAGTGTATCTGACTACCACGCCGCGCTTCCTGGGTTAAAATCCTAGTCGGAGCCAACATTAGTGAAAAACACAAATTGTCGGCTTTCAGGTCTGGTTGTGTTGCGATTGTCCTTATGTCTCTGAAATCGCATCAGCGTTACATCGGGCACAGGTAGGTTAGGACGAGTGAGTGCTCCTGGTTGTTTTGCGTACGCGTGTGGCACTATAATATCTCCTGCACCGTTGATAACTTCCAACAGTATTCGGTAGTTATCGCTGTGTTCGAAAACCGGCCAGGAGAACGTCAGTCAGTCGTAAGTTCCACATGTTCAGTAATTACGCCAGCCAGGTTTGAAGCCAGGACTCATTTCTCAGCAGGCACAAGAACTCAGATACGTGATCTTGAAATATATAGACAGTTAAACATTATCCACTACTGAATATGATCAAATTCAATTAAAATACGCTTTCACTACAGATTTTGCAATAATAAATAGTATCCATGACTTTTAAAACGAAACCAATCCTTTCCTTGAAGAAGAATACTCGTAAAACTTGCATAAGCTTCTTTTTTTAGGTGTCCTTGACCTTTGAAATCCACCTGCACCAAACTTGACCTTAAATCGGGCTAATCAACTAAATCGCCACAAACGGTCCGGCTCGGATGAGGGCGGTGGGGCAGTGCCCGTGATGGACTTCTTCTACTCTGACTACACAGATACTCTGAGCACATGGCCATACGGTCATCGAAGTTTTAATTTTAAACGATTGTCTTAGTACCCAGCAATACTGTAGTATCTAACTTCTTCATTTTAATCTAGAACACAGAGAAGCACGTGCAGGTGGAATTATTTCTAAATAAAGTGTTACAATTATAATTATAATAAGTTGCAATTAACTCATTAATCTTATATTCGAATAGAAGTTATTTCAAAGCTTTAAGCATTAGATATTATTATTATCTAGCTGATTCCCGCGACTTCATCCGCAACGCGTCGCTTGCCCTTCTTTTCAGTAGCAAAAGAACAGGTATAGTTGCAGCCACCAAGACCATCGTTGTCATCTACGAAGTTAAAATCTTTAATAACTTGATATTAAATAGGAATATCGTTATATTTTTTTTGTACTTTAAGACCAAGAGTAAATGGAATAAAACTAAAAAAAATTATGATAATCTTTGTAATAGTTTTTGGGTTAAAGAGCACATCGATGACTTGTCTATAATTTAATGTATATAGATTGTATCAGTCTCAAATGAATTCGGGGTTATGTATTTTGCAATAATTTGGTAATTTGTACTGATAGTGTTTGCTTTAATTTTTTCTTTTAAACAACGTTTAATCATTGCTTATTTTTTCGTTACCGTCGTATCAAGATGCACTGGAACCGCAAGGTACGTTACTGCATTCGCTATACTTATTATGTCTGCTCCAACCTGTTACCCGGTCAACCTTCCTAATATCTCTGACTCTTTCGCACTTATTTCACCCATCAGTTACCCATCCTTCTCGACGGTCTCGGGTCAGGCCGAAGCACATTACCATAATGATACTTAAACACATATTTAAGTAAAGATTCTTTTTGCGTAAAAAGTTAGGTCCGAGTACATATTCTCACAGGTGATTTCAAAGGGAATTATTAGTAATACAGAATAATGTATGGTTGAATAAGGCGTTTATTGCTCGGACTGTGCTTCTATCATTTGTGCTTAAAAACTGGGCATCCAGCCATGTCATCGACGTGGGAGTAAACTGCAAATAAAAAAAAAACAGTGAATCGTGTAGCAAACCTGACAAAATGTCTGGAGTTGATATCTTTTTTTATAGAAAAAAATATTAATAAAACTAATATTACGGATTTTATTGCCTTTAATTTTAAACAGTTTTTTTTAAATATTTGCTCAAATAAAACGATATCAACCTTAGGATTTGTTCGGTATCGCGGGTGCGTTTTGCTTGATTAAATTTCATATGCACAACAAACAAAACCAACGATTTGTGTTTTTGCACAAATGTTGGTTCTGTCCGGAATTCGAACCCAGGACACGTGGCAAACAAGTCAGGTACTCTGACCACTGCGCCACGCGTTCGTCAAGTTGAGAATAGACAGACATGAAAGCTGTGTCCGTGTGGTAGCGGCTGAAGAGAATCTACAACCCCATCACAACCCGTGGGTGTCGTAAACGTCGAAAGAGGCAAAATTAAAACCAGGAGACGGGCAGAAGCATCTTCCTGGAACATCTGAATAAATAAACTACGGTTGACCCGTCTGCCAAGCGTGGCAACTACGGCAAAATCCCCCCAAAATAAGAGATAAAAAAAATTGTGGCAATCTGTGGTGGAGACCAATATTCTGCATGCCAAGGACTAGTTAAATACATATATATATACATAAATTATACTTATCTAGATCGCGTATTTCACAAGACAGGGGTTTCACTTTAACAGTGAGGCGTTAGAAAGTTGATCTTATACTCTCACGTACATATCATAAAAGTCGGCTAAAAGAATGACCAGAATAACCTTGTTTCTTCCGACATAGTTTTTTAATTTAGTTTTTTAGTATGCTATTAGTCCTGTGGCTTTTACAGCGTCATCGGAAGCGAGTCGCGAGCAGATAGCCTACGAGAAAGAAGAACACCGTCACTGATGACGAGAGACGGTGCTATACCTATAAGGCGGAATTACCATTTTAAAATATGTCGTCACATGCAGACCGATGACGCCAGCGTATTTTATGTACGTATCGGTGCATCTCCAATGCGCATGTCAAGCGCGGCGATTATAATAATTGTTGATGATAGGATACCAGGCCAGTTATTCTGCCGTGAAGCAGTAGTGTGCGAACATTACTTTGTTTCGGTCTGAAGGGTACTAAGAGCTAGTGTAATTACGGCGAATATGAGACTTAATAACTGATGTCTCAGGGCGACGGCCGCAGTGTGATGACATAGAAGTAAATGTTCTTGGTGACACAGCATTTGTTATGGGCAGACGTTGCACCTACCAGGTGACAAATTAATATGTCTGTAAATCATCATCGTACTCAAGATACATGAGAAGTCATAGTATATATAGGACAACGTTTAAAAACTTTTACTTAAATTATTTCATGTTATGTGTTAAATTTCATAATGACAACTATAATGAAATATAACGAGAATAAAAGAAAACTAGATACTATTGTTATACCTTGATTAGTATCACATGCGTATTCCAACAAGTCACACAAGTCCAAAAATGTTCTTTTCTGGTCACCCATCGCGCCGCATATGGGAATGGTGTCGTGGATACACGTTTCGGCCCGCTCACAGAACTGGTCTATTTTGTTCTGAAAATCGTATATCGTGTATGTTAGAGGAAGCTCAGAGTTTCTTATAAGAAAAATTGTTTATTATTAAATATACTTTCTTCGTCTCTCCCAAAGTTGGGAGAAGATTTACCCTAGTCACCATGCTTGGCAGGAAGATTGGCGATCCCAGTTCCAAATACTTCTGTCCTTAGACGCTGCTACCCACCACCGATCTTGATAATGTAGGAAGGCAGTTATCAAGGCCATGAATGGTCTTGGTAATTCCCTTTTTTTTTTGAATAAGGCGACGAAACGAGCAAAAGGTTCACCTGATGGTAGGTGCAACGTCCGCCCGTAGCAAATTCTGTGTCACCCAGAAAATTTCTGTGTGACACCACAATGCGCCCGTCACCTTGATACATCAGTTTTTAAGTCTCATATGCCCAGTGATTATGCTAGCTCTCAGTGACCTTCAAACCGAAATAGTAATGTTTGCACACCACTGCTTCACGGCAGAATAACTGGCCCTGGGGTGGTACCCACCTTGACGGATTCTTGCAAAGGAATCCTATACAGTTGTCATATAAAAGGTACCTTAAATCATCACCATCATCATCATTTCTGCCTTTTAGTTCACTGCTGAACATGCCCCCCCCCCCCATAGATTGCTACAAAACACGTAAGATATTAGCTCTTATTTTGGAGAGTTTAATTATTCAGATATTCCAGAAAGTCTGGTATTAATTTTCCCTCCGTCGACTTTTACGAAACCCTCGGGATGATATGTAGATTCTCTTAAGCCGCCACCATACGGGGAACCCCACATAAAGTAATTTTTTGGCAGAATTGAATGAAGAAACTATGTAGATCCCAGTAGTTATGATTTATGTTTTATTAAAAAAAAGCAAGCAAATCTTTCACGTAATAGTAAGTGCATGAAACTAAGTTCAACATCTGCCCGTTACAAATCCTTTGTCATTCAAAACGTTTCTGTGTGACACTACTATGCGCGCGTCACCCTGGAATATTAGTTCTCAAGTCTTATATACCCAGTAATTACACCAGATGTTAGTGCCCTTTAGACCGAACCAGTAATGTTTGCACACTATTGCTTCACGACAGAATAACTGGCACTGCGGTACCTAGACGGATTCCTGCATAGAAATCCTACCACCAGTTACATTCATTGACTACTATCTGATGCCCGCGACTTCGTCAGCGTTGATTAAGTTTTTTTCTAATATCCCGTGGAAGCTCTACGATTTTCCAGGATAAAAGTGTTAGAATCCTATATCCGTCTCCAGGATGCAAGCTATCTCTGTGCCAAATTTCGTCAATATCCGTTCAGCGCTTGAGTCAGGGAATGAAAGGTAATAAACAGACAGAGGGACAGAGAGACTTACTTTCGCATTTATAATATTAGTATGGATAAGATATTTACTAAGCATTCTGATTTTTATGTGACGAAAAGAATATATTGGAAGAATATTTTATTGCAGAGTATCCCCAAACGTGTTTGAGAATATTTTAATATATATTTTTATAATAATAAAAAAATACCATAACTTAGTAATTAATAAATAAACTTGGACCGAGATTTTATCATAATATTGATTTTAAATAATGTAATTATATGAACAAAACATATAGAACAGGGACCAGATTTAAATTATTCCAAGCATGACATAATACGTTGCATTCAAATGAAGGTTATTAATGAAATAAATTATCAATATTACCGCTGGTGTTACTGCGTGGTCCGGGAGGTGACCACTCGCCGGTGATAATAAATAAATTACACCTGAAATTTAGGCTTTTTTATAACATTTTATAGTATTTAAAAGTATAGGTATGTTAATGTTTTTGATTTGAGGCATTGATCTATTTGTTTGAGATCGCAATATTGGCTATATTTACTCAGTACTTTTTAAAAAGTAGTGGTACTGGTGGTAGGATTCCTATGCAGGAATCCGACTAGGTAGGTTTCACCACCACCACTACCACCGCCGTAAGGCCAGTTCTACCGTAAGACAGTAGTGTGCAAACATTACTGTGTTTCGGTAATTACTGTGCATACAGGACTTAAGAACCGATGCCAGGGTAACGAGCGCAGTGTGGTGTCACAGAAATATCTTGGATGCTAAAGTATTTGTTAGGGGCAGAAGTTGTACTTACCGTCAGGAGAACGTTTTGCTCGTCTCGTGACTTACTCCTATAAAGAAGAGAGACCTTGCCAAAATTGCCATGATTGGCAGGCGGATTGGCGATCGCAGTATTAGACGCCTTACACGATAGACGGTAGTCGCCGTTATTGGTCTAAAATCTAGATAGTCTAGATTTCGCGTAATTGAGATAGTAATTTGGTCATTTGTCGGAGACCGGTCGGAGGATAGTTTTTTATATTTCCCTGTTTTAGATGTAGTGGCAGATTTTCAAACGCCGTCGCCACACAGCAGTACTTAAGGGCGATTTATTATATTTTTAGGTTAGTATTTCCAGGTAGTGTAATGATTTCGTACTGTAATTTATTCGATTCATAGTTCCATAGATGGATTTATTCATAGAAGTAGAATCAGACTTATTAAATAATTTGCAACAAATAAATATTAAGTACAGTTGATTTGAAGTGGAAATGAAACCAAAATAGCGACCAAGTATCCCGTAAAACAATAATTAAAAATAACTGCCTGTTAATGTCTCATTGCTGAGTCATGTCGATTTCCTCACGATATTTCCCTTCTCCACTTGCTACTCCACGAGCACGTGGTAAATCAGCATTTAAAATTGCAAATAATTTCAGAGGGGATGAATTTACGGCGATCGCCCGGATTGTGATACCACCACGGCTACAATAATTATATCAATAATACAAGGAAAAATTATAATGTAGACATACTGTTTTTTATATCAGTACGAAATAGTCAGGAAAGCGAGCACACAGTCCCCTAGATGGCAAAAGCCATTATACTTCTTGGCTGAAGACTTGAGGTGTAGATGCGCCGACACCTTTATAGACTATAATGGATTACCTGATGGAAATTGGGTCTCTAGTTCTCATCACTCGTCGTACGAAACTGCTATTTTCTTAGGTATTTTGTGAGTAAAGGAGAGAAGTTAATTTGCTAAGATCCCCATGCAAAATGTAAAATGGTGTGTATTAGCTAGTTTTGAAGAGCACCGCCCGCTCTCCCTCAACAGCGTGCACAAGAAAACCAATACCGCCACCGGGAACCGCCACCAGATACCTTCCACCACTACAACACTACCACTAGGCAATACACACCTCTGAAGTCGAGAACACGACCCGTGTTTCACCTAAAAACGAGGCATTATCAAGTGATATTGACGACTTCTACGACAGTCAACCGCCGAGTGACTGACGTATCTGGTGGCGTCTCCCGGTGGCGGATCCCGGTGGTGATTCCTGATCCGCCATCCAAGCGGACGATTAAAAGATTTACAATAAATAAATTACATAACAGAATAGAATACATTGTAAGGAGCACGTTGTTTATCAGCATCGGAAATAATAAACATATATGTTATATAGATGTTTAATCTCCGTAATATAACAAAACAAGTAGACATTATAGCATTTGAATTTTGATTTATACAAAATCATTTTAATTAAGGGCGAGAATCGAATGTTTATCAATGAAATGGCGCAGACGTAAATGCAAAAGATATTTACTCACAATAAATCATGATGTTCATCCACATCCCGGTGTGGTATTGATCTAATAAATGATAATATCCGACATGGTCGTATTGTAGTGTATTGTAGGGCTGAATACGTACGTTTGTTTGACATAGTTCGACACATGCAGAGGTGATTAACATTTTCTATTAATTTTTAGTTTAATTTTTTTATGTTGTAAATAATTCATTACTGTTTTTTATATTCATGTAAATATATGATATTAATTTGGTCTATAGATAGATATAACCGCATAAATGGCAAAGAAACCAAGACAATTCTTGCAAGTGCCTTTTTTAATTTGAATATAATTTAAATATCGCTGGCTAAATCGTCTGTGAGTCACGTGTTAGAGCCTCAAAGTCTAAAAGAATTAAATTGTAAATGCTGGCTCAGCGATGAACAAAAAAAATTCGGACGGAAACGTCTGGAGAAATACAAAAAAATTTCAAGGTCAAGCGAAGCCTACCAATTCACACGGGGGTAGCTACTGCCATCTCAAAAATTCGAGGAAAATGTTCTGTAGTTTTAAGTTCTGATTTACCACGTGCTCAGCATCGTGAGGAAACTTGCATGTCTCAGACAAAATAAAAATATTTCGAGAATATGTGAGGTCTGCCAACTCGTATTGGAGCGACGTGGCGGACTCTTCCCGGCTCCAAAACCCTCTCATAAATAAGAGAGTTTTGTAGTGGGACATTTATTGTCTGTTACTTACTTTTTTATTATTTAAATTACGCCATTTGTAGCCCGTTTAATAACTATGGGTTATCTATACTTACGATATGGTAATAAGACTATGGTCGTACGACCGCTTGGCCTAGTAGCTGCGCCGTAGTATTCGGAAGTTGTCGCCGTTGTTGAAAATCGGCCAGGAGGATACCATCATTACCTATGGGTAATTTTATATTGCGAAATCTAGTCAACTTTCTAATTATACTGAGAAGAGAAACATAAATATAATTTGTTTTATTGATATTTATAGAGTGGTTGAAACAATGATTTATATATTATAAGAGAAGATGGCCAACCAAAACACTACCACCAGCTTGGGATCCTATAATTAAGAAAATTAAATCAAAAAACAACCATACCACTGCAAGACTTCAAGACGCAGTTAGCTCTTACTGCGTAGATCGGACAAAAATTATAATTAAAAGCTGAAGATATTCCGGGTTAACTATGTCACCTCAGTTCTCCCGTGAGTGCTGTAAAGCGCTCGAAACGTCGGGTTATAAATAGTTCAAAATGAAACGCAATAAAATCCGTAAAATTAGTTTTATTCGCGTAAATATTAGATATCATTATTCCTTAAATAATTTAAAATAGTTACGTTGATTTTTTAGTAAAGATTAATCAATATAATATACTGTATAATTTTTACTGGTGGTAGAATTCCTGCAGGAATCCGTCTCGGTAGGTACCACCCAAGGCCCAGTTATTCTGCCGTGAAGCACTAGTGTGCAAACTGTGTTTCGGTTTTGACTGTGAGCTAGCGTAATTACTGGGCATATGAGACTTATGAGCTTATGTCTCAGGGTGATAGTGTGGTGTCACACAGATATGTTCTGGATGACACAGTATTTGTTATGGGCAGACGTTGCTCTTACCATGAGGTGAACGTTTTGCTTGTTTCATCACCTTATACACTAAAAAAAAATATAAAATAACGGGGATTATTTTAGGGTTTGTCAACTCAATGTAGGTTTGACAGATTAAAATTTATATTTTGACTATGGAAATGAATAAACTGCAGTATTATAAGAAAATGTTGTCTATTTGGGCTTACTAATTGTTTATGTTCTAGATAGTTTTCGAGTAAAGCGCGTGTATGTCATAATATCCTGTATTACTTTCATAGTTATGGTTGTCTATTGTAAACAGTCCTCCCCATTCTCCTTAACAATATCGTAGTTGTGCGTTGTAGAGATCGCTCGTGTGTAAATTATGATATTCAGAATATTTTTTTCTAGTAAGCTTACTAAGATTTATTTGATTACTGCTTTTGTTTATTTCATTCATTTATTTCTTAACCATGAATTTTTAGGTTTATTAATTTTGGGAAATACGGAGGAGGTCTGGGCACACGTGGAAATAGAAGCTGAAGATTATTTCTTTCCTTTAGAACCCGTATGTACTGAACCGTTTAAAATCCTAGTCTTTGTAGAATTTTAATACTTGTTTGCTTAGTAATACGCTAAAGTTTCAATTTAAGTAAGCGTTTAGTAACATCAAATCAATTTGTCAAATAGTGTGACTGCCATGAAACCAATTGGTGCAAATTGAACGCACGTGGCAACTATGGTAAAATCCTCCCCAAATGAGAGCTACAAACATTTGTGACGATCAATGGAGGAAGCCTAAGTTCAGCAGTGGACTAATGATAGGCTGAATGATGATGATAATGAATTTGTTCAATTTAGATATTTATTAAGAAGTATTTATAATTTACAAAAATGCTTTTATAAATGTTAAATTTATATATTTATACATTTTTAGGTGATAAATTTCTGCAAAATGGCGGACCAGTGTCAGCATGACTTCGTCTTTATCTGCGGACAGGATTCCCTTGGAATAACGCGGTTGTTTAATGATAATTGTGATTTATATGAATATAACTGCGATGAAAAGAAACGTATGTATTGTTAAGACCTTTAAATAGCTTTATTTAGAAAATAAACTACGTTAGTAACGTAAATTAAGCACTTACTCAAGACCTTCAAGATCTTCCTAAGAAAATGAATTAAGTACTATAATTTATAGTGGCTATAGATAATAGTCTAGAGAGATATATAAATAATTTCTGGAACTTAGACTATACTTATGCTTAATAAATATACTTATCTTATTTTGCGTATCAGAATTCAGAAGTAATCTTATAAGTAAATTTATTAGATTTTAATTCTAGTTCACAAACCTTGTCTTCGAATGAGACTTGAACTGAAACCCAAAAATTAAAAATTAAATCAAATTTGTGATTTTTGGGCACTGTGAGATTTTGTTTGACAATTTATCGTGCATGACAAGCGTGCATAAAGCTATAGCTAAGTTTTAATATGATATAATATGGTTTAATATGACATTTTTAATTGTAATGATTTTTACGTGATTTTGTTACTGTATTTCCTTCTAATTTTATCGCTTAAAGGTTACATTGGTAATGGAGAGGTACCGACCACTGAAGTTCTTGTTCGTACGAAAATCTACATCACTGATGACATCCTCCGTAGATAATTCTGTAATCTGAAGGTTCAGGAATCGTGGTCGAAATCTGCCAAGAACACATAATTGTCATAATTAATATATATATATTTATTAAATTGACACTATTTGCTTATTTTGATGCTATGCTCTATTTCAGAATATCGTCACGTAAAGATGGACGTGTGTAAATATGAAGCAGCTGCTGCAGAAAGAGCAGAATGATTAAGTACTACAAATTAACTAGCGGTGTATTGTTGAATTATTTATTAATAAATTGTTTTAAGAAAAAGAAACGTATTTAATTAGACATCTTTTTAATTCTTAATAACAGGAATTTGTAATAATCTTTAATAAAAATGTGACAAAGTATGAATGTGATGTTCTCCTAGCCGATTTCTACCACGGCGACAACTTCCGAATACTGTCGGAAGTTATCAACTAGATATTATAGTGCCACAAGTGTACGCGCAAACACAGAGGCACTCACTCGTTCCAACCTACACGCGCCCGATGTAACAACACAGGGACAAACAACACAACCAGACCCGAAAACCAACAATTTATGTTTTAGCACAAATGTTGGCTCCGGCTGGGATTCGAACCCAGGACCCGCGGCTAGAAGTCAGTTACTCTGACCGCAAGACCACGCGGTCGTAGTATAAATATATTAATAACAATTGGCAATAGTGAAATTTGGAAAAAATACATAATTAAACTCCGTTGATTTTTATTTAAGTGTGCATTATTAATAGTGTGATTTTAGCAGAGAAGTCGCTGTTTCTTAGTATAACATCATAACATCATAAGGACGATATTGACGTGAAAGAGCAAATAGATACGCACATAAATCATCTCGTTTGCAGAATCGCACTACACACAACGAGCACACTGCAAACAGCGGCGGTACGTAAGTAAACTTCACAACTTTGACGTCATAAACAAATACGCAGCCACTGTTACATATTCTACGAATGATTTGTGTGAATAGAGAAGAATATGTAGCGCGGAGCTTGGAAATATTTTCTCAACAAATATTTTAGTCGGCAGTGATCTGTTTTTTTTTTTAGTAGCAAAAGGGGTAAACGTGCCTCTTGGCTTATGGTAAATGATCATCGTTGTCCATGAACACCCACAATACCACAATACCAGAGGAATTGTGGTAAAGTTGCTTCCAATTCCTGCAGAAGACTGTGGTACGTACGATAAATGACAAGGCGAGTGCATCAAGCTTATCGGAAAAACCTGGCCGTTGACGATTCGAACTGCTTCGTGGATTGCGGTGTTAGCTTTAATCCATACTAATATTATAAATGCGAAAGTAATTCTCTCTGTTCTTCTATCTGTTTGTACCTTTACCTCCTCACTTGTACTTGTACTTTCACGGCTCACCCGTTAAACCGATCTTGACAAAATTCGGCACAGAGATCCCTCCCCAGGACGTGAAATTAAAGAGTTCCTACAGCATTTTTAAAAAAACCTTCATCCATGCGGACGTCGTCGCGGGTCTCAACTAGTACACTATAAAGATCATTAAGTTTTTCGGTGATGTAATTGACATAGATAAACGTATCATGTCTTTCACTCCATGGACGTCATAATCGTAAGGGTCGTCTGAAAAAAACTGATTGGTGGCGAAATAACCATCTCTAAAATTGCAGACCGGATAATACACTAAAGCTTAAGGCTACTGCAAAGCGTGATGATTACGGCGAATCGTCTACGCCGTTTAATTTCGCAAACCACATCCCAACTAGGTCAATTACATTTTGGCTGTTTCTTATAACTATACTTGCTAACACCCGCGACTTTGTCTGGGTGGAAAAAGGTATCTTATATATCCCGTGGGAACTATTTGATTTTCCGGGATAAAAAGTATCCTATGTCCGTTCTCAGTATGCAAGCACTCTTTGTGCCAAATTTCGTCAAGATCGGTTTAGCGGTTGGACCGTGAAAAGGTAACAAACAGACAGAGGGACAGAGAGAGTTACTTTCGCATAATATTAGTATGGATTATCGACATGTTTCATCCAAACGGGTATCATGACTGCAATTTTATAGACTTGACCGATTATAGCACCCGTGCTCTTCCTTAGTAAGCAGCTATAACCGCAGAAAATGTTATTAATAAACATGGCCATCTAAATTGAAATCAAAATAATTGGTTTTAAAAGATCAATGGCTCGTTAAGCGCAGTAGCTAAGAGATTGGCTTCTGCGCTGCGAATCGCGGGTTCAATTTCAGCGCGGAATAAATATTAGCATGACCTACAGATAGTTGTTTCGTGATGATGATGTGATACTACTACAATAAGATTTATCCTGTATAATGTGAGCGTACATTAAAGAAAAGGAGAACAAAAAGAAAAACAGTAAATTAGTATTTTTACTGTTTGTTTTATAGTATTTCGTCTAGGAAGGTACAACCACTGAGCCAATTATTCTGCGATCAAGCACTATCAGGTGAATGACTCGATCGGCTCATCACTTATCTATACAAATAAATAAAATTAAAGTATCTATTTATATTTATAAATTTAAGTTTCTAATAAAAAAAATAACAGCTTTTTACTGAATGCCTTTTAAGGTATATACGGTACTTATAAGAAAAAATCAATTTTTAAAAATTTTGTCTGTCTGTTTGTTCCGACTAATCTCCGAAACGGGTAGACCAATCTTGACCGGACTTACACTGACAGAGAGCTGATATTATAGCGGGTAACTTAGGCTACTTTAATTATTGAAAAATAATTAGAGTTCTGCGCAAAAAAATTTAGACCCCAAAATACGATTCAAATAGGGAATATATACTTCCCTATTTGAATCGTATTTTAGGGTCTTAATTTTATTTTAATATGTATATCACCGATCGAGGGCGGCTTTTTTACGCGGGTACAGCCAGCTTAAAATTTATATTCTTAAACATGTTTATATTTCAATCTTTATTACTTGTTTGTAATATAATAATTTGATGTATTTCATTTAAACGATACGTATTTACGTCTTCGAGATTTAGTATAAAGCAAGTTAGATTCAAAATATTTCATTACAAATGAAATTACATACTACCCTGTACACTGTCATGATAACACCTAATATTTCGCATATGCGTCTTCATAAAGATAAAGCCAGCCCAGAGTCCGGTCGTATTACACCGAGCACAATGCCCAATTAATAATGTGGCCGATACTGTTATGTTCACGGCATAACAGAGGGAGCCACTTATTATATAGCAACCGATAAAAGTGAGGAGTTAATTAGAGGTCAGGATATAAAATAGGGCGTTAATAAAAAATTAAAACAATACTCGTATTATTTTTAATATTTACTTTCCCGACGTTTCGAGCGTTTTGCAATTCCTATTTTCAAGGGGGACTGATATTAAGTTTTTTTTGATACTTACATCTACAAACATAGTTAAGGTCGTCTTTTGTCTTGAATAATTGAAACCGTATATTTATATTTCCATAAAAAGTAAAGAAACAGCAAGTTAATGTCCCACAGTTGTGCCCGGGCCAATTTTTTAAAGGGTTAGAGTCATGGCGGCTTAAGATGATCTACCACCCCATCCCATCCCGTGGGCGTTATAAAAAGTCGACAGAGGGAAAACTAAAACCGGGAGATGGGCAGCAGCATCTACCTAGAATATCTGAATAAAAAAAATCGATTGCCTATCTGCCTGTCGAGCGTGGAACCTCCAAAATGTGAGCTCTAACTTTTGGGGCAATCTATGGGGTAGGCCAATGTTCAACAGTGGACCAGTGATAGGCTGAAATCTCTTCCCGGCTGGGTCTTGCAAAACGTTGGCCCCACCGCCTGGACAGTTTCCACGAGCCTCTCGTTCATATCGTTCACTGTAACGCAATCATCTAGGCACTGAAACAGATTATGCAATTCGAGCTGGAAGCTCTCGGGGTTTTGGATAAGGGCTCGAGATGGACGGAGCGTAGACTTCACTAGACGAGACCTCTCCAGCTTAAAGTTTAAGTTCAATGTGCCTCTTACCATTCGGTGATCACTGTCGGTTTTCACCCTAGCGATCACAGAGACATCATTAAACAGCTGTCGTTTGGTCGTCATGATGAAGTCTATCTCAGTTCTTGTAGAAGCGTTCGGGCTCATCCAGGTCCACTTTCTGTGGGGCCGGTTTTTGAAGAAAGAGTGAAACCTATCATAAACTTTGACTACAGCTGGAATTTGAACCGACCTGTCAGACTGTGTGGAGCTGCGTTTTCTATAGAAATAAGCAGCGGTCGTTGTTTTCAGTTTAGATCTAGGAGAACTGCTAACTCCGAATTAATTGTCAGTGTTATTTAATTCTATGTTTTGAATACTTTTTACTAAAACTATTTAGAATAAATTGTCAATATAATATATTACGATCTCAATTTATATATATTTTCGGTTACTTTCTTCCTTATGCTCAAGAAAATTGAGCTTTTTATTATGATAAGATGGGCAATTAGTGCATTTCTATTTCCAAAACATTGCTTTACTTATAAGTTTTGCGTCTACAGTTGCCGCGTAATCATAAATGTTCGCTTTGTTTAGAAAACTTGAACGCGCTTGGTCCTGACCTCTCGACTCAACCTATTCCATTCTTGCAATGTTAAACCAAGACTTTCAACATTCGGATATCAAACATTAGCTTACGTATGTTAGTATGTATGTCAGTTTGTGAACTTCGACTCTAGCATTTGAATATGGTTTGATATTTCAATGTATTTGTAAACGTAATCACTTGTCTGAAGTCCGTGGTGTTCTATCCATCGATTTTACGGTCTATTAGAGATTTTAAAATTACTTTAAAAGTAAAGCGACTGTGACTTTTACTGGTGGTAGGATTCCTTTGCAAAAATCCGTCTAGGTAAATACCACCCAAGCAGTAGCGTGAAAACATTACTGTGCATCGGTCTGAAGGGCTCTGAGAGCTGGTGTAATCACTGGGAATATGAAACTTAAGAACTGATGTCTCTGGGTGACGGGCCCAGTGCAGTGCCACACAGAAATCTTCCGGGTGTCACAGCATTTGTTATGTTACTCTATTCCAATAAAAACACAAAAAATACTAGAAGAGAGTAGAATATACAGAAGAGTAGAACGGTGACTAAAGTATTACGGACAGCCTTTATTGGTGCAAAATGATACCGTAATCAGCTGGTTTATATTGTCCAGCTATCAGCTGCCAGTCTGTCTTACAATATGCCAGGGATTGTTAGAGTTCACTACGGCTACAGCTACAAAATCCAATGGCGTCTAACAGGCGGCAGAAAAACAGAAAATACACACCAGAGATGGTCAGGTGTGATTCGTCTGGTACTGTAATCGCTAATACGCCTGGCGATGGTGCAAAACACATTGTCATCGTAATCATCTCATAAGCGAGAAAAGGATATTGGAAATACGAGTAAAACAAAAAAAATATGTCACATGAAGCTAATTTTGAGGTGTAGATATAATTTTTATATTTATCAACCAAAAAAGTATTTAGAGCTTTGTAAGACAGAGACTTCTCGTATATCCGATGTAATAAGTACTATGCTATGAAATCTAAGAAACTTTCACATGTAGATTCGGAGCCATGAAAACGACACTGACACATTTAGATCTAAATTTCAATCATTGTTCAGAAAATATTACTTTGACTGAGATTCGAACCCGGGGCTTTACTTCATACTTTACCTGTATGAAGTAAAAAGTATCTGTGAGGTTAATTTCAAGACAAAATCAACAAAAACAAGAATTAGTAGCTGAGAAGGTTTAATAAAATAAAGTAGATACGCTACTTATAGATTATGTTATTTATTGCCGGGTATAAAATATCGATGCAGGAGCGATACTGCGGTATTCCACGGGCAACAGACCGAAGTTAACAGATGAGTTCGATCCTTAACGGGGCTAAGGAAAATCCGAAATGACAAATCGATGGTCCTTTAACATTTCCATAAAGTTGACCTCCAAAGAACATTTAACTGTTAAGCCATCTATTGTTTCGCAATGTGTATTTGATCTGTAAAATTTGCTTTAGATTTATTTTAAAGAATTTTCATCAATATTTTAACTGGTAATACGTACGAATTTTCATCAATAGTTTATATTAGCTGTTTCATGTTCAAGCAATTACAAAATTATTCTTAAGGCCTGTTTACATGAGCCGATACTTTCGGCACTGCTAATTATCCGGCAAATGATAAATTGTGGCATTAACGAAATTATGTCAGTAAAATGCCGCCATATTAGAATTGTACTTTGTACGACTTGATTCCAGTGAAATTAATAACCTTTTTCAGGGCATTATCCTCTTTCCATAAATCTAAATAAATATTACACGCATTTCCTATGTTGATTAGAACAAGGGTTCAATAAATAGTGAAATTATATTCCCGATGCGTGCTATTCTCTCTTCATATTACTTCTACAATTAAGCGATCTAAAATCTTTATTAAAATTGAAATGACTTGATAAGGCATTTACAGTTAAGCAAATATACACCGCATACCATTATAACCTGGCCACGTTAAAAGGCTTTAAAAATATGAGAATCATCAGCGTTTTAAGTTAGACTTGAACTATTGATTTATTCGGAAAGAAACCACCTTCTTTCCTCGTCTAAGTAAACTTGTGTTTCGCTTAGTTCTATTCTAACTTTAAGGCAGTACCGATTTTTAAAACGATAGCTGGAATTATCATCACCCGGTAACGGTTTTTAGGGAACGATATGTAGCACCTTAAAACGTCATTTCTCACAATCCACGCCTGTTTACACAGATGTCGGCGCACGCGTATCCGTCGTTCCTATTACCGTGTACCTGATAATGTTCACCAACGGAAAGAAGCCGAATTTTCACTAAAGCCGACTTAGGGTGACACTGCTCTTTACAATGATATGCTAAATGATACACTTACTTGTATAAGAATTAGTCGCTTCATGATTACACATACCTTAAACGTTACGGTTGATTTTGGTCTATTTGTAATTCAAAATCGAACTTTGCTCTAGTTGGAGAGTGCGAAATTTGATACTTTAATACATACATTCATACATAAGATAACGACTGTATCCCATAAGGGGTAGTCAGAGACTGGGCACTCACTGCAAAAACAGATGACTGCCACAATCCGCGTTTCACCAAAACAATATAATGCACTTGGTGTGGATAGGTGGCGAGCCAATCGCCACCATGCGCTTTTGGGTGCACAGTGCAGTTTAATTCCTTACTCGCCTTTTACGAGATCCATTGGATGAGATGGAGTGGAAGTATTTTTTTAACGAGCCGCCACCACACGGCTACTTTAATACTTGTATAATTATATTCGAGGCTAACTATCTTTAAGTAAGCATGGGCTACAAACGGTACAGTTTAGTAGTGGTAGGATTCCTATGCAGAAATCCGTCTAGGTAGGTACCACCCCAGGGCCAGTTATTCTACCGTGAAGCAGTAGTGTGCAAACATTACCGTGTTTCGGTCTGAAGGGCACTGTAAGCTAGCGTAATCACTGGGCATTTGAGACTTAAGAACTGATGTCTCAGGGTGACGGGCGTAGTGTAGTGTCACACAGAAATGTTCAGGGTGACATAGTTACATTTGTTAGAGTTAAACGTTTCCCTACCAATAAAAAAAAAACGTTATCTCTATTCAATAAAAAAAAAAACGTGGACACTAATATAGCGCTACTATGGGTATTAATGTTGTTACCTTCAAGGACTAAAGCGTTTCTTTCGTAGTATTTGGTTTTCTTATCACCGTAATTCAACCCTATGAAACACTGTAGAAATATGAAAGTAGAATTTCTGTTAAGTCTGTTTCTTTTCTAGACCACCTGCTTATGTATGGTGTGATATTACGTTAAACCACAAAAGAGTTTAGTACCGATTCAATCACATGTTTTTATATCCTATAAAAATCTTGGAACAATATGCTCCTGGGAAGGTTTTATTGCAGTGTGTAACAGTGATACGAAGTATAGTCACAATATATACAAAAGAGAGACTAAAAATTTTAGTTAAAATAATTCAGTGGAAATGGCAAAATTAAATGAAATTCAATATGTGATTTAAATAAAATGTTAATAGAAGTTATTTATGATTATAAATAAAAAATATCGTAAAGAAAAAAATCACTATATGTTCAAGTACAAAATATGTTCATATTTTAAAATAGTAATGTCTGAGATAAGCATGTTGTTATGCTTTTCGTTAACTGTTTGTGTTATTTACGATATTTGTATCCTTTCATCATCATTAGCTTGTTAATAGTCCACAGCTGGGCAAAGCCCTTCCTAAGAAGGAACGAATTGCTGTAATTACCGTGTGCCATTCGGACTGGTGATTGCAGCACTAGACTGATCACCGGTCTGAGGATTTTCGGTATGGAATTCTTTGAGGTACATATTCCGTAGCCCGTTTGAGCCACGACATTTTACAAGCGTTTCCCTAAGTCGACTATTATGGTAGTCATGGGTTGAAATGGAATATCTTCTACGCGGTCACCATACAGCAATCTTTGAAATATATCGTCGTCGAAAATGATAATAAAGCTAAAGTAAAAGAACATCCGACAGTAACCAACAGACAGTAAACGTGCAAAAAATCTATTCTAAATGTTTATAACACGCAAAAAATTACGAAAGTCGGTTTTGAAAACAACAACTTACATAACAATTTACACCTTTCGGACCCTTAATAACAGAAAACTTAACTAACACACATGTATAAAGTCACGCCTTTTTGCCACATAAGCGACAGACTCCATTCACGGAGCCCACTTTTCACCTTTTGCCGGAAACGAGACGTGACGCATGGCGAACCACATCGTCGCCATTTTGGCACGAGCCATAAAATTTTTACTCCCCGTTGCGTTCCAACTAGCACTAAAGTTGACAGCATTGCATATTGTGGTGTTATTCTGCACGAATAAAGGCTGCCCGTATACCACATACCACAGTCTCTAGGAAAGAGGTAGGTGCTATAATACTCTGCTAGACACCTATCACCTATAAGCTAACTAACACACACACTAGCAATAATTAAAAAATATTTAGAGTAGTACATGCGATATTGACATAAACGCGTTCACAAACAGTGGAAGCCTCTCGCTTGCATGTCGGTAAATATTCACGTGTCAAAATGTAAAGGTTACGTTAAAATTGTAGCGTTCGACGAAGTTTATACAAGGTCTAACGGCATCTCACTAAGTACAATAGCAGAAAGTGTCGCTAGGCAGATACGTGTTTTTCATCCGTTTTTGTATTCGAACTCCTCAACCAATCTTAACATATTTTCCACTTTTGAGTTTATGGTTAGGTTATCAACTAAAGCCAGTTAGGCCACGACATAATCCGCTCTTGACTGTTTTTTTTATCAATACCAATCTTACACACGCCATTCAAACACAAAAAAGGATGCACTGCGTCTTATCCACTGGATATACTCGTACGTAGATACATAAATAAACATCCATAAATTGGGTACAAACATTTATATTTACTAGTGATCGCCTAGTGGTCGAAATTCGACAGCAATTCTTTTACTTTGTGAGACAACAGACAATTATGTATTTGACATTGGCAGTATGAACGCAAATAAACAACAGACTAAAAATAAAAGTAGTATTTTATTGAATTTAATGCATTTGTAACACATTTTGCTCCTTCTCCATACAAACTTTAACTGCTAAATCTCACACTGTGCGGGAATATGCTTATAAAGCGGTACAAAGTATTACTCTTCAAGTATTCATGTAAAGAAGAAGATAATATAAATGTTCTTGCCAAGCAGGTCATCCATAGGTTTGGGCCGACTATCATGTAGAAGTCTTAAACACAGAAGGACGATTATTGGCATATGGTAATTATGTCGTAGATCAAGAAATTCATGAAGAACTCCGCGAGAAAATTAACAACAGACACTAAAGGCGAATTCGCACGCGTCATACATCGACATAATAATGTGGTAAATGTAGGGCGAAATTGTATCAATCTGTCTTGTAAATATATATAATACTTACTACTACTTACTTACTTATTAATATATAAAACTTGTAAATAACAAATAAAACTTTGGAAGCATGATCATGGCAGTTACATTTTTTAAGTTGTTGTTTGATGCAGAATTCAATGAAATTTCTATTTTTAGTGACGACAACTGTTTGTTATGTGTCTCTTAATATTTGTTAATAATTTATATAACATAAATTTTTCTTCAAAGAACACGTATAGGTCGCAGGAGTAAACTTCATGCATACGATTATTTCAACTCGAAACTAGAGGAGTTCTAAATTTTTAAGCTATAAGATGTTGGCGATTGCCACGGTTGTTCTCGGATTCATATTATTTGTAACGGGTATATAATAATTTCCTATATTTACACGAATACTACATTTAATACCCCAAGAATACTACATTTAATAATACCAAATTTACGGATTTTATCGCAGTGTCCAAAGGGGTCTGTAAACGCTCGAAACATCCATACTAATATTATAAATGCGAAAGTAACTCTCTCTGTCCCTCTGTCTGTTTGTTACCTTTTCAGGGCTCAACCGCTGAACTGACCTTGACTAAATGTGGCACGGACATAGCTTTCATCCTGGAGACGGACAAAGGATACTTTTTATCCTTGAATATTAAATAGTTCCTACGGGATATTTAAAAAAAATATATCCACGCGGACGAAGTCGCGGGCGTCAGCTAGTCATAGTATGATAAATGCAACACCTACTGTGTCACCCAGAACATTTTTGAATGGCACCGGCACCAAAGTGCACACGTCATCCTAAGACATAAGTCTCAGTAATTACATTAGCTCCCAGGGCTCTTCAGACCGAACAAAATAATGTTTGCACACTACTACACTACACTTCATTATGCAGGAATCCGTCTAGGTAGGTACCACCCCAAGGCCAGTTATTCTGCCGGTGGTTAACCTACCAGGAAATATTTTGTATTTTTTCTAAAATGTAATGTGCATAAGCTATCACACAGCAACTCTGCAGCACTTCTATAGTGTAGTGGTCTGGCTTTTTCTACTGAGTTGTAGCAGAAGAACGAGGCTTTGAAGCCAGAATAAATCATTCTGGCGTCTTGGCTTTTTTCAGACTGACCGACAGCTCAACAATTTTTTTTTCAAGAATTCAAGCACTTTTACCTTCTTCATGTTTTATAGATAGATAAATAAACCGTTTATTTGTACACATAAAATATTTTAATAAATATTATGAAATAAACAGGGAAGACAAGTTTTAGTAAGTAAAAGGGTTTCACTTTCATATTAAGTGTTCGCTTCAGGACGCTTTAAAAAGATGTATGGTGCAGTTACATGTTTTTTGAGATTTAGTCAATCGTCGGTCATAGATCTTCACAAAAAGCTTTCAGCAAATACTGTGTAACTTAATGATTTGAAAATTGTGCATCCGTCTCTACTACTACTGCCTTATATTTTTAAACCAATTTAACGATAAAATAATGTAGAAAAGAAGTATAAATATAAAACACACATGGTACGCAAGCGACCTGGGTTCGATTTCCTGGTTCCAGCACCACTAAAATTGTGTGGACTCTTCCCGGCTACAAAACCCACTCAGACATGAGAGGAGACCTGTGCTCAATAATTTTACTTTACGTTTTTTTACTTTCTAGCATTTTCAATCATACAAGCTTCTCAGTTTTAGTATAGTAGTAACATAAGTTACCTTACAAAATAATAAGCTAGTCAAATACTGCTTATGGATGGTATGTTGGATAACATACCGCCGTATGGTAGTGGTGTAAGAGATTGTTAAAAGTCATTCACAAGTAGGGGTCGTAAAGGTCAACTAAGGGAAAAATAATACCTTCTAAAAGATGGCGGAAATTTACGTGGGGAAATGCCTAACACATACTCGCTCTGGCGGGGACAATGACGGGTTATGTCGAACTTGCGACCGAAAACTCCATGGCATTCAGCCTTCGCCGCATGTTAAGGTGCAAGCTGTCTGGAATTCCTATTGCCAATCTGCCTGCCAAGTATGGTGACTACTGCAAATCCTCCCATTGAGTCCCGTACTCGTCAGTAAGAACGTCATTAAATACCGCTAACATGTATTAACTTGGACCATACTACAGTCGGTAAGGCGCTAGCTCCTTGTACCAATAACAGGCAACGTAAACAGCGCGGTCGCCTTGTTAACCTAAAAAGTTAACAAGGATCGGCCAGCACTTAGCTTTGCTATGTTAACTTAGTGGACAAAGCCGGGATTTGTTTACAACGCCTAGTTGCAGGTTAAGTGGGCTAATTGTTGATAGAATGTCAGCAGGGGCTGCACCTGCATTAAGTTCTAGCAGTTAGGTGTAAACATTTTCGGGAAATTAATGAGAAGCGACATTTTTTGTTAAGTATTCTGAATGACGATTTACAATCAGAATGAATAATAGCTAAAATTTTTGGATTAAGGTATATTTCTTTTAAGGTAAGAAAGGTTTGGTCTGGCCGATTTTCAACCACGGCGACAACTTCTTAATACTGTCAGAAGCTATCAACTGCGCAGGAGGTATCATAATGTCATAAGTGTACGCGCAAACACAGCAGCACTCACTCGTTCCAGCCAGGAGGAATCACAAGATCAAGTTGACGAAGGGAAACAACAGGAACACATCTTTTGTTGTTGAATGTTTCAAATATGTCAAACCAAAAATTACGCAGACCGACGTGGAAAAATCGAACAATTTTTGCAAGAACGTTATTCGGCTGGGAATCGAACTCAGGGCCCGTATAAATACAGTATATGTATTATGCACACATAGTTTATTCGTGGGACATTACTTCAGGGCTGTACCGTGCATTGACGATCATTACTTAAAAGTTTAAGTAATTAAAGGCATAAGTTAAATAAATAAATGCATTAGAATAGTGAGTTACGATGCCTCGCGGAGTATCGCTAATAAATAAAGAGTCGGCATTTGGTATATTAGGGCGCCGGGTCCGTTCACCGACGAAACATGTAACTGATTACTTGATGATTACCCTTTTTATTTAATTAATAGCTTTGAACGTAGGTCTTCGAAGAATAAAGCCTTGGTAGCACAGGGGCTGGGCGCTCGCCTTAAATTTCAAAGTACGCGAGTGACCTGAGTTCGATCCCTGGTGCCGGCACCTCTAAAATTTTTCTGTATATTTAACTGCTGATTTACCACGTACTCAGCGGTGAAGGAAAACATCGTGAGGAAACCTGCAAACCGCAAACCTAAACATATTTCGAAGACCCGATATTTCGAAAGTCCGCCAACCCGCATGAGAAGCGTGGCGGATTCTTCCCGGCTCCAAAACCCTTTCAGAAATAAGAGGAGGCTTGTGCTCAGCTGATGGACATTTATAAGCTGTTACTTTAATTTTACTTTACTTTTGAGGAATACGAAGTATTGTATTTTAAAAGGTTTCGCGTATAGTGTGCCTGAGTTTGAATCAGGTCAGTAAAAATACTGAAAATTACAACCTCCCACTTTCCACTGTTTGACACAGGTGTCTCATTTTTAAAAGAGGATTAGAGT
Source organism: Luehdorfia chinensis (assembly GCA_019845155.1). NCBI lineage: Eukaryota > Metazoa > Arthropoda > Insecta > Lepidoptera > Papilionidae > Luehdorfia > Luehdorfia chinensis. Next base: position 3,219,061 of record JAHVAK010000612.1, read on the forward strand.
CGATAAGCTCCCTTAGGCATGTCTTCCTTCAACAATGTGTACGTGGTAGATAAGTACCGTGATTTGCACTCAGGTTGCGTACATACTATAAAATTTTAGACAAGTGCAAGGCTCTGATCAAGGCAACGCATTGCCCTTACTTTTTACAGCCTAACTGATGATCTAGATTGGTATTTTTAAGTACATAAATATCATCCCAATAATAGTTTGTAGATTCAAATATTACATAAAAGGGATGAATGAAAATGTACCACTACTAAGCATAGGTCTCCTTTAATTTCTAAAAGGGTTTAGGAGCCGGGAAGAATCCGCCACGATGGTCCAATGCGGGTGAACTCACTTGTCTTTGAAATATTTTTTATTTCACAGACATGCAGGTTTCCTCACAATGTTTCCTTTCATCGCCGAGCACGTGACAAACAGCACTTAAAACTGCAATTTTGATTTCAATTATAATTTTAGTGGTACCGGCACCGGGAATCGAACCCTGGTCACTCGCGTACTCAGAGAGTCGTGAAAGCTAGGGCTCGCTTTAAATTTCATAGTTCCCGGTGCCAGCACCACTAAAATTGTTATACGCAATTGTTGAAAAACTTTAAAACAAATATTTATAGAATGAGGAAGTGTCGTTTACCATCTGTATTCTCTACATTACTTTGAGTAACGTAATGCACCCGTAATGAAAACATATTGATATTATTGATACAAATAAATCGTGATACGTTATTGATATTTTGAAAATTTAATATAAAAACTTTTATTTTAATGAACATACATAAAAAAAACATACATACAGACGAACATAGAACCTCCTCCTTTTTTGAAGTCGGTTAAAAAGTGATTTCTCTGGTTTTTATTGTGCATATGAGGGTTAGCGTCGTTCGCCATCGGGACCGTGCGCCAGTGCGGGCCCCTCTAGAGGCAATTGATTAGTCGGCGCTCTTTGTGGCCATTGCCGACGCTCTGAACAATTTGCTCGCGGCCCGACCGCCCTAATTTTAATGGGCTTATAAAATTTATTTTTAATGTATTTATCATAAGAGAGATTGATGTGGATATGCTCGTAACCGTGTTCATCATGTGTATTACCGTTCGTTTTGGTTTTCTGTAACTTGATTAAAATTAAATGATTATTCATTAAACATCGAGAATTATTTTGATATCTACTTATTTTTTATAGAAATTATTTATGTACATTTTTTCATCTGATAGTAAGCGCAACGTCTAAAAGTAAAGTAAAGTTTCAGCCTATAAATGTCCCACTAATGAGCGCAGGCCTCCTCTCATTTCTGAGAGGGTTCTGGAGCTAGGAAGAATCCGCCACGCTGCTCCAATGCGGGTTGGCGGACTTCGAAATATTTTTTATTCCTCAGAAATGCAGGTTTCCTCACGATGTTTTCCTTCACCGCCGAGCACGTGGTAATTCAACACTTAAAATTGCAATTAACAATTTTAGTGGTGCCGGCACCGGGAATCGAACCCAGGTCACTCGCGTACTAAGAAATTTAAAGCGAGCGCCTAGCCCCTGAGCTACCACGGCTCACTGAGCTACAACGTCTGCCTAGAAAATTTCTGTGACGCCACACTCTGCCAATCACCTTAAGACGTAAGTACTTAAGTCTCATATGCCCAGTGATTACACTAGCTCTCAGTGCCCTTCAGACCGAAACACAGTAATGTTTACACACTACTGTTTCACGGCAGAATGGCCCTGGGTGGTTCTAACTAGACGGTTCCCTGCATAGGACCATTAGTACATAAACGATTTTAATGTTAATGTAATTCAATGTCGAGAAATTACCAGGAATTGTATTTAATGTAATGTCTGAAATATAAACACTACTTATAAACAAAATACTTCTTATTCTAACCGTGAGTGATGATCATATTCTTTTTAGATTTTTTCAACATGCGACTGAATGAATTTCAGTAAACGTAGAGCCTTCACTGAAATTCCTCATATAACATTCTTATTTGAGTTTAATATTCAGTACAAGACCTAATAAGTAGTGTTTGCGTGTTTCTAGTTATTTTTAGCATGAAAGCAAAATTCAAAACCGGACTCATATAAATATAACCACGCAGTTAGGTTACGTTTAAAATAGCATATGTACCGCCGTTGAATATTATTTTATTGGTTTATGACTAGCTGAGCCCTGTGATTTCACCCGCGTGAAATCAGCCGACCAGCTGTCCACACCGACACGACTGCGCCGTACGCCACGGTACCCTCAACATTTCACCATTCTCAATTCGGCCCTTCTCGGTAACGTTCTGTTCTCAGCGTTCCCTCATTCTTAAATATCTATGTACAGACATCAACCAGTTACAGTTTTATTATATGCTATTTATTCTCCCCTAAAAAAAATATGTTGTTATTATTCTTTGTAATGCAATCATCTGGCATCCTTCGATCTTTCCCACATATATTTTTTGACTGGCGATAAGATTACTATGTAGTAATACAACTAGGCGAGCGAGCGACGATCTGCACAGTTTTGCGGGAAGTCGATGGGTGGCAGGTGGCAAAGTACCGTGTTTTGTGGCAAGCAAGGTATATACAGCAGTGAACTGGTGTAGGCTGATGATGATGAATCCATCTGGGAAGGTACCACCGCCATGCCAGTTATTCTGCCGTCAAGCAGTAGTGTTCAAACATTACTATGCTTCGGTCTGAAGGGTACTGAGAGTTAGTGTATTTAAGAATTGTTTTCTGAGCGTGACAAGTGCAGTGTAGTGCCACACAGAAATTTTCTGGATGACACAGCATTTGTTACGAGCAGACGTTACACTAGCCATCAGGTGATCGTTCAGCGTTACGTCACATTCGTCTTAAAAAAAATATAACGAGTGCCTGATGATAGCTTCTGGCTTTGTACCAGAAAAAGTCGCCGATGTTAAAAGTAGAATATCTATTGACTTCATATTTGGCATACATATTCCTTTACCGACACTGTAACCCACTATGAATAGAATTTACGAACATTTACTCATAAACGGCGACGTGGTTCGCCACCCCGCAAGTCTCGTTTCTCGCGAGACTTCTACCCATTATATGGGAAAAAGGCGCCCCTGTCTCATCCCGTGGGTGTCATAAAAGTCGACAGAGGGAAAATGAAAACCTGGAGATGAGCAGCAGCATCTTCCTGGAACATGGGAATAAATAAAATGTGGTTGCTAACCCGCCAGCAAAGCGTGGCACCTATGGCAAAATCCACCTAAAATGAGAGCTACAAACTTTTAAGGCAATCTATGGTGTGGCCTATGTTCAGCAGTGGACTAGTGATAGGCTGAAATGATGACTCCTAAACGGATAAATGGGTCAGTTCTGGTCTTCTAAACAGATTTTTTATCATATCAATAACTAACGTACAAAGCCGAGGCAGGTCAGCTCATAATTACATAACATACGCATATTATACATTGAAAAGTTACATACTACGACTGACAACCGTGTGGCTTAGTGACCAAATTTCTACGCCGTGGGTTTGAATATCAGTCTAAGTCAAGTGAAAAAGATAAATCGTCGTTTTCCTGGTGTGGTTGTGTTGCGCATGAGAATGTTTTGTCTGTAAAACTCACATATGATACAGGAAAAATCCTAGCGATTTTTTTTTCAAAGTAAAATCCATATAGTAAAATACTTAGCACTGTATCCATAATATTCAATCGAAGCGGATGCAACAGTGTATCGTTTGACTCAGAGACCGCAGGGGTCATGCATTATGCTTTGACGTGCAAGCCTTATCGTGAATCAAGAAGCCTTCACTTAAGTAGCGTTGAAAGGTTTGTCCGTAGAATAATATGGAGTGTGTTAAATGCTTTATAAATACATATCGATCTCGTATTGATGATGATGAATTATATTGATCGAGAATAGACAAAAGTTAAAAAAAAAAAGAAAATCGAAGACCTCTTTACTGACAAACGGACTATTTATTACGGGTGTAGATGTGTTTTGTACAGATACGGGATTTAGGCTAGTAATCTAATTTTGGACTCAGACAAGATGCTGACCACTGCGAAACGCATTCGTCAATTATATTGAATATTATTAACTAAGAATATTAAGCCGAATATTAAATTTACTGAAAAAGTGGTCGTGAAGTAAGACACGAGATTTTGTGGTAAGAATATGAAAGTTGAGATTTGGTCGAGAACTTAAAAATTCATCTTTTACGAAATTAAATACAAAATTAAAGTATCTTTCTACTTCTTATTACAAGGGATTCATTTGAATAATGGTTCAATAGAGTTACCCGAAATTAATTTGTTATCATGCAATCTGTACAAAATATTCCTGCAGTTGAATTTAATAGGATTAAAAAAATTATAACAATATTTCCTCCTCTGAATCGAATTGTAAGCAAACTAAATTAATTCCTATCGCGATTGTTTAAGGGTAATTGCTGCATATGCAGTAACATATAGCTTGCTTTCATTGATATGATGAAACACGTGCAGTTCGCCCCGGACCTACCTCACGAGTAGCGTCAATCGATGGGGGAAGCACAAGCGAACCGAAGCGCATGCGTAACCGATTAAAATTGTACAGTCAGGTCGACAAATTTATTTTGTAATGGTATATGAATCTTTATAAATATAAAAAACTGATAAAGGCATAATAAAAATAAAGAAATATTTGTACCTCAATAATTATTTTAATTGCAAAGAAATCTGAATACGAAAATTTTCAAAAGCATGTTTAGAAAATAAGCGCATTATTAGTTTTAAAAATAAACTTGTAATGATACTGATTTATTATATTTACGCGAGTATTATATTTCATAGAACTTTGTTTACTGATTGTATCGTCTCAGCGCGATAAAATCCGTAAACTTAGTTTATCATTTATTAACTAAATTTAATATTATATTAAAGTAAGAGACAATTTATGGTATTAAAGCAATGAATTTTTTGAAAAAAACTAAAGTTGTTTAAGATATTTTATAAGAATATTAATCCTAATATTACTTTAAGCATGAATGAAGAACAAAATGACTCAAAAGAGCTTTTGTTCCGAACATTACTGCGGCCGACTTCAATCTAGGTATGCGGCAATAGTGCCATCCTGGAAACTGAAGTGAGAGCTTAAAAGCTGTACTCTTCAGTATACGTTGTAATTAACTGAAGAGAAAACATTTATTGTTATACATACAGTCAAGACCGTGGTCAGTGAGAAAACTGTGAAAATGTAAGTAAAAATTCAAATTATTTTGAAAAAGAATGTGCCGCTAGTAGTATTATGTAAAAGTTTAATGTATTGTTTAATGTATAGTGGTATTTTATAATTTTATAATATAATTGGTTTTTACAAAGTAACAATTTTAATCAATCATAATTAAATCACATAATTTTTAATATAACTTTTAATAAAAGACGGCAATACTCACACATCACGTGATTAGCAAATCACTTGACAAAGTAAAAAATTTATATATTTTAATTTACAGTTTTTTTTTTATTAGATAAAGTGATGAAATGAGCAAAACGTGTACCTTATGGTAAGTGCAAAGTCTGCTCATAACAAATGCTGTATCCCCCAGAACACCTCTGTGCAACACCACACTGTGCCCATCATCCTGAGACTTAAGTTCTAAAGTTTCATATGCCCAGTGATTACGCTAACTCACAGTGCACTTCAAATCGAAACACAGTAATGTTTGCAAACTACTGCTCCACGGCAGAATAACTGGCCCTGGGTTGGTACCTACCTAGACGGATTCCTGCATCGGAATCCTACCAACAGTAGGTAGTACTAGTAGTTTAGTAGATTGTATGGTAGTGGATTTTAAATTAAACATTTTTTTTATTGTAGTAGCGGCATCGATATTTATATTCGATTTGTACAAGAGCTTTTCCGCGGAACCGGCATTTGCTGTCAATTTAGAAAATTATATTATTTTTATGAATAATATAGATACAAGAATAATGGCACAAAAACGGGATTTCAAATTTAATTAAGTTTACAGTGAATTGTGAAAAAAATTTACAGTTTATTACAATCAAAATAAAATGTTAAACATGTAAACATCAATAAAAACAGACTAAGGTTTGATCAAAATCTCACTTGAGTTAATTGTAACGATATGATCTCTGGTGGATATTCAATCTAGTAAATATCTAGTCTATTGTTCTGATATTCCGACGACGCCAAAAAGCTTTATTCATTATTAAGGCGCTACAACAGCTTACATTTCAGCGAATATGAAATAATATAACCTTTAAAATTGTCTACGTTATTTACCGTTACTTTTATACAGAAATGATGATGATCATTTATCATTTCAGTCTTCGGTTAGTCCATTATAATTATGCATTATAAAGAAGAAATTGAATATACATATATACATTTAATTTCTTCTTTCATTAGCAAGTATCTTATACTTTTACATCAATAACTAAAAATAATAAATTTCATATAATGTATTAAGATAGACGTATTCAGTAGAGTTATCAAAAGGCCTACCACCAGCCTGCGACTTCTCTCGCACCCCGAATTTTTTTTTATAATTTTTTTATTAGACAAAGTGACGAACGAGGAAATGTTCACCTTATGGGAAGTACAAAGTCTGCCTATAACAAATGCTGTGTCACCCAGAACATTTCATTGTGACACCACACTGCGGTCGTCACCCTAAGACATCAGTTCTAAAGTCTAGTTTTCAGTGCCGTTCATACCGAAACACAGTAATGTTTGCACACTATTGTTTCACGGCGAAATAACTGGACCTGGTGTGGTACCTACCTAGACGGATTTCTGCATAGGAATCCTACCACCTCCAGAATTTGAACAAGCATGGTAATTTCCTCACTCTACTCGGAATGGAGCCTGTGTTCGTTGTACTATAATGTGACACCTGTACGATAATATAAGAATATAAGAAATTTTTACAAATAATATTATTATTTCGGGATATTTCTCTTACGCCCGCCTTAAATTTCGTAGCATCGCTTTAGATTCCGGTACCTCTAAAATTGTTCTGTAATTTTAAGTGGTGATTTACCACGTGCACAGCGGCGAAGGAAACCGTCATGAGAAAACCTGCATGCCCGTGAATAAAATATATTACGAAGACATTTGCATTGAAGCAGACTCTTCTCAGTTCCTAAACCCACTCTGATGTTAGATATCTTTACTCAGCAGTGGAACATTTACATGCTATTGTAGTATGCAGTATTTACTTTTACATGTATTAAATAATGTTTATTTATACACAAGAGCGAGATTGTAATTTTACGTTTCATAGAAGTAAATCTTTTCTTTTTAAAAATACTAAGGGGTCGTTGTAGGTACTACAGTTTACCGCAACCCTCTTTTAATGTAATCATCAACATTTTTACATAATGCTGTAGAAGTTATGACGCAGCGTCTCTGGGGGTTTTCGTGGCATTTCGCCAACTGTTCTATCGATTGACACGCGATTACTGTTTCGCTATTTACGTATTTAACGATACCAGTTTTGTATTCTTACGTTGAAGAGGTGTCTATTGAACTTGACAGCCGTTTCCTTTGATCGTTGTGTTTTACTATTTAAAATAATGGTAGCAAATTTATTAATATTACCATAATTCTCGTTTACCATTCCAACTAAGCTTTAACTTTTATAACCCTAACAACAGTTGAATGCCAGATTTGAAACTACGACGCTATGTTTTGTTGACATTATCCTAATCCTTTCATTAAGTCATTCTATTACAGTTCTAGCGAGTAGCTGAGCAGTCTCAGACATTTGTGTTAAAATTTGTTTTTTTGTTAAAATTTGTTATTTGATTCACCTGAATTTTATTACAACTCAGAATATTGTTATGGCTAATCTATACTTACTTAAACTTGTTCCGATTTAACTTAAAATTTATTTGACGAATTTTAACGAAACTTTTTTGTAAAGTTGCTTTTGATTTCAGAAGTACCATAGGCTACGTTTTATTGAACTTTTTAAATTAATTTTGAGTTCATTAATTAATTTAATTTTATGCGTTCTCTACTACGTGAGCTATTGCTGAATACTGTTGCCTCACCATTTATTTCAAATCCTCTCTCCCGTAGTAAGGCCCAAGGTTATTTATAGGAAGGGGTATTCGTATTACGTGAGAAAAGTGGAGCTACATCTATAATGCTGCCGTCACGCGGGCCCCTGGCCCGCGAGCACAGTATTCGATGAAGCTGTAAAAGCCAAAAAGGCTAACAGCAATCACATCACCGAAAAAATATATATAATGCTACCGATAGTGCGCGCATACACGCGCATTTTTCAAAGTAATTTAATATATTTTTTATTCGTAATAAACATTAATTATTATATATTATGTAAAAGTAAATAATAATAATTATTATTATAGATGAGGAATCAAAGACAGACAGCGATCAAAACATAGAAGATTTTGCACAAGCATTGCTTAAAATCTTTGATGGATCGCTTCTAAAAATGACTTTGTTTTTGTTAGTAATTCCAATGCTTTGGGAACTTGTGTCAGAACTATCACTCAAATTATTGATAATGTTTATCCATATGTTGAACATATATATGAAAAATAACAGATTGGCTCTGCGAGCGCATTATAGTGACTTCGCAAATTGTAACTGCAGAAGAATTTTACGAAATTTACAAAATTTATATTAGGAAAAAAAAAATATTACCGAATCCTACATATATAAGTCTGTGGACACAGTGGTTGACAAACACTAAAACACCCACTGTTCTATTGAGTTCCTAAATTTTCTTACGCCTTGAAGAATGCCTTCACATAAACTAAATTTTTACCCACCACCTCATCACACACAGGCTCTGCAACAATGCACAAATACACAATACTGCAAATCAAACGTCTAATGAAGTATTCTTCATATATCATAGAAGCAACCTTCCTACAGATTATCCAATTGCATGTGAAAGACTGTGCCCTGTTAAAACATGTTTTACTATAACAATTAATAAGGCCCAATACGAAACTTTGAAAATAAGTGGCGTAGATCTGCGAAGTTAAGTATTCTCTCATAGTTAATTATATGTGGGACTTTCTCGAAATGTGCCTGTATGAATGTTGCCTCGTATAGGTCTTTTTCTGATTGGGTAAAATAACGAAACGAGCAAAACGTTCACCTGATGTTAAGTGCAACGTCTGCCATAATCATAACAAATGCTGTGTCACACAGAAGATGTTCTGGGTGACACCACACGGAGCCCGTCCCCCTACGAAATCAGTTCTTAAGTCCATTGATTATTATGTATAACACTACCTCTCAGTGGCCTTTAAACCGAAACACAGTAATGTTTACACACTACTGCTTCAGTGCAGAATAACTGGCCCCGAGGTGGTACCTACCTAGACAGATTCCTGGAATTGGAATCCTACCAGTAAACTTTGTCTAATATTAAATATCTTAGACGTAAGCTCAGACCATTATTTTGTATGCGTTTTTGATATACTTTATTTTATTATTCTTATTAAGGACATTAAAAACATTTGCTCCTAAAAACAGTGAAAGGATTAAACAACGAATGATTAATTTCAAAATAATTTCTTAAGCTTTTGGTACATTACAGTTACATAATCCATATCCGAAATTTAATTATCAAGTTTACAAACAATTACTAAACATATTATATGTAAACTGTATGCAGGTAGAGCAAAATTTGAATTTAATTTGAATAATAACTATAATACATACAGGCACGCCTTTTTCTATACAAAGGGTAGGCAGAGATCACACACATAGCCCACTTTTCGCCTTCGCGGGAAACGAAACGTGACTGGTGGCGAACCACGTTGCTGCCATTTTGGTACTAGTAAAAAAATGTTACACTCCATTGCGTTTCCACGAGCATTATAGGAACAGCATTGCATATACCTTAGTCGCTTCTTACGACATCTCGGACATTTACAATATGTATGATTTACAATATTTTACACATAATTTAATAATAAAAATGTGAAAAATATTGTAAATCTGCATTTTAATCAGTAACGATAACTCTTAAAGTAATACTGAAAATTTGTTTCTTCAACCAATAGAAACAAATTACATCAATATAAATTGCCTATAAAGAAAAATATGTTTTTCCAGGGCAGCAGAGGGAGAAACACCAGGAGGATTAGCGCCGGCAGAACCACAAACTGGACCTGATGGGGAAATTATTGGCGGCCCTCGTACTCCGCAGCAAATCGCGGCACAGCGTAGGCTACAACAGACACAGGCGCAAGTTGATGAGGTGCAGATAACAAAAAAAAAATAAACAAAAGACTTTAATTTTCGCATTTTGGCAGCGGGTCGGCTTGGTATCGACCTACAGAGTCGAGAATCTTGTAATTAAGAACCGCAGGAAATCAAACGTTTGGGTCGCTTTGATCGGTTTCTGACATTTTGAGGATTCACGTCATTATAACACTGTGGTCATCTTTTACCATATTGATAAATAGAAGTCCTAAAAGGTGACATAGAAAATTTAAGGAAAAAGAGACAAAATTGTTAATGGTAATTTCGCTGTGTGTTAGAGATTCAAGACAAACAATCTCCCCATAACATTTCGAAAGTGCCATAAATATCAAATAAGGGAAATGACAAAAATTTGGTATGGCCTACAATAGATGGCATAGTAACCATATTAAATATACCAGATTCATATTATACAGAAGGGTTCGGGATATGAATCTGGTACTGCGCACCAATCTTTGTGACCGTTACTTTAATGCCGCTTTACTATACCCGATATATAAAAAATTGAACCGGGTAATAATGATGATGAAGAAACTGATTAAAGATTAGTATTGAAATAAATTGAGTTTTTCTTACTTTCATTAAATTTTCAGGTAGTGGACATTATGAAGACGAATGTTGAAAAAGTACTTGATAGAGATGCAAAATTGTCCGAATTGGATGACAGAGCAAGTAATAAACCATTATCTATATTTATAACAACTTTAAAAAGTAGCTCCTTTATAAATGTAGCCCAAGTCTACTATTATTTTAAATCAGAAGAGTCCACCAGCACCAGTAGTCGTACTACATCGTGGAAATATTTTTTTTTCATTTATCGGACATGCCGTTTTCCCACAAAGTTTTGCCTTTGTGGACAATACTGTTGGTAAATCAGCGATTATAATTACTTTTACCTAAGTAAAGTAAAGTAAAGTTTCAGCCTATAAATGTCCCACTGCTGAGCACAGGTCTCCTCTAATTTCTGAGAGGGTTTTGGACCTAGGAAAAATCCGCCACGCTGCCCCAATGCGGGTTGGCAGACTTCACATGTCTTCGAAATATTTTTTTATTTCTCAGACATGCAGGTTTCCTCACGATGTTTTCTTCACCGCCGAGCACGTGGTAAAAATCAGCACTTAAAATTGCAATTAACAATTTTAGTGGTGTCGGCACCGGGAATCGAACCAAGGTCACTCGCGTACTATGACATTTTAAATATTATTTTTGTAAAGATGTTCTTTCACCTTAAACGGAAAACTTTCGTTACAGATGCTCTTCAGCAGGGTGCATCACAGTTTGAGCAGCAAGCAAAGAGTTTGAAGAACAAATTCTGGTTGCAAAACTTAAAGGTATTAAATTCGAAGTTCTCACTCATGTGAATAAATAAGGGACAATGTTAATTTTTAGTGAACTTTTACTTAGCGTCTTTGTGTATTTTGTTGTGTTTGTCCTAAATTTTCTACCTTTTCTACTGTTAAATTTGTGTTCAATCTATAATCAACTTTTCGTTGATCCTTATTAATTATATGAATATTAGTTAGTAGTTACGTTAACACTTAACGTTATTCGCAGTAGTTTAGAAATCTGCGCATTAAAAATCAAAGAGATTTCACAAATTAGTCTCCAAATTTCGTTATTTCGGTTACCTTAGTGTAAAGTAACTAACGTGGCAAAATATTATTAAGAGCGGGTTTCCGATAATCGTTTTGGTAAAAAGTCCAAGATAAAAACCGTGTAATAGAGATGAAACTGTTCCAGTGCATCAAGTCCCATCCATGAAATCTTGATATTACTTTATATAATTGTGTAAATATTTGTAAGTGATTATACCATGTTGCATATGAATGGGTCAGATCAATTGGGTCAATACCACGTTAGCAAAATCTGAAGTCCTGTATATCTATGTCACCACAATGCTACTAATAATATGTTGACTCGTAATATTTGCTCGAATAGGTGCTCGTTTACTTCATTTACTGGCCAAGACTATAAAAAGATATGAGAGGTCTGTAATATACGTGTCAATTTAATACTCGTAGATACACTATGTGAAAATTTGATTTATGAAATATAACCAAAAGCGGATTATTGCCAAACAAAGAAACTATTTCGAAACGTTGGGTTAGAAGCAGTTCAGAGTTAAACGCGATTAAATTCGTTAAAATTAGTTTTTTTTAAATGTGTAGTATTCGCGTTGGGAAAAGAAATCATTAAAATAAATAAAGTTTCATAACTTCTCATAACTTGTATTAAATGAGAATCACTTTGATGATGATGATGATGTTGACTGACTTAATAATCTGAAGATTTTACTCTCTGAATGTCACAAGTATTCTTAACAAGAATTATGAAAATATAATTTATGTTTCATTTCTAGTTTCTATAAAACGCTCATGTTGTTTGCTTTCTAATGTTTTAATTGTGTTTTTTAGATGATGATAATTATGGGTGTGATCGGACTTATTATAATTGGACTGTTGTTTGGTAAGTATGGAGAAATTACTTGATAAAATAAGTATTCGATGTTGTTGAGTAACTTAATTAGATGAAATAAGATTAAAAGCTTCGATAATTCAAAAAACCTGCAATTTGACTTTAAAACAATTGTAAATTTCCGGAAAATCCTCTTCAATTCTTTCCTAATTCTAACGTAAGTTACAAGATTCATCAGCCCTATAGTTAAAAATATTTTTTAGTAGCTACACTACTAACATTAGCCTACATGTAAGTAACATTACTGTTTAACATCAGCTAAACAAAAACTCTTTCTGTTTCTAAATCTGTGATCTATGCTTTACTCTTCTAGATATGAATGTTTAATATAATTAGAATACGTTCTTTTGGTTACGATGTTACAAGAGTATGTCACAACTTCAGTACGAAATTAAAACCGTTAATGTAAATTAATGATAAGAGTATAGTTTTAAATACAAATCGGTGTTTAATTTCGATCTCGAAGAATAAATACAGCTGCTTAAATGTGTGTACGTGTGTTTAAAGCAGTTGCAATGGTTCAAGTCATAACTGAACATAGCGATAGTAGTGTAGAAGCTAGAAGCTACGCGGCGTATGTTCCGCTTATGGCTGTTGCAGGTGATAATATTAAAGAAATGTTTGGTTAGTTCGATACCGTGGCACGCCGACTATGACTGGCATTACTTCAGGCGTATCCGGCAATAGCACTCTGCCATCTATATCTAAAGATTGTGAGTAAATAGATTTATTATCTTTCTGTATTTTGCTTTTGCTTTCTGTATGATACTGATTAGATTATCTTTTTGTTATTTTTGAATTGGCTTGTTAGAAAAAAAGAGCGATTTTTTTATAGTTTTTCACCATATATTCAAATATATTAAGGTCCTGATTAGATTATCTTTTTATTATTTTTGAATTGGCTTGTTAGAAAAAAAGGAGAGATTTTTTATAGTTTTTCACTATATATTTAAATATATTAAGGTCCTTAAAAAAATATTTATATCTTTGAACTTCATATTTTATACTCGGTAAAGTCTCGCTTGATACTGGCTGTAGCACATGAATGGATTGCTTTGGCGGGGAAGTGTCACATTCTCACAGAATATACGCGCAATGTTTCAGCATTACGTTGCTTTCTTTCGTAAGGTAAGTGAAAAAAAACACAGACTAGGGCTGACAATCCACCAATATCTTCATTCCTTATTGAGGATCGTTGCGAGTGTCTACGGACCCAGTGGCCACTTATTGTCACCCAAATGTATATTTTTGTATGTCATCCATACAAAAATATATTCAAGCATTATTCAGTGAATTAATATTTGAATGTCTTGTCTTTTTTTACTCGTGTATTTATAAAAGTAGTAAAGAAATTAAACATTTGTAATTTTAATATTTTTTCACTCCTTTAATATTTACTTTGAATAGATGAATTTTATTTTGTATCGGTATTTTATGCAATATATACACCGAGTAGCCTCATATTTTTATTGGGATTTCGCGTGGCGTACATCCGTTGAAGTCTTCTCTTGCGTCCCTTAAAGGGGCGCTGGGAAACTGTTCGGGGCTTTTTGCCCCCTTCAATGATGTAATTTTCGCCGCACGCAAAGACGCCCGGGTCACTGGGTTGCCATCAATTGGCGTTCTGGATTGTTGATAAATATGTAATACCCATTGGGTATTGACCGTGTGTGTAAATACACACACGGTCAATACCCAATGGGTCCTGCTCTTCACACCACCCTCAGCGCGGACCTGCTGGCCGGGTGAAACCCCTTTGGGGGAGGCCCAGTCTGCTTATCAGCGAGAGGGCGGTGGTTGTGGCGTGGCGTACACGCTGTGCATATGAGACTTAAGAACTAATGTCTCTGGGTGACGGGCGCAGTGCAGTGCCACACAGAAATCATCAGGGTGACACAGCATTTGATATGGGCAGACGTTGCACTTACTACGACGTGAACGTTTTGCTCGTATCGTCACTAAATCCAAACAAAATATTTTAAAGAAAATCAATCGTCTAGATAGACCGGCATTCTCTACATTTGTTTCTAGATAGAAATATAGATAATAGAATGCCGGTATCAGTATTTTGAGACTAGAGATATTGAGCTCGTCTATCCAAAAGCGCGGCTTAGTGTTGAAATTGAACGGATACATTGTTTATGTAAGAAGAGATTGCTTTAATTGAATTAATGACCTAAGTTTTTATTATTATCTTTTTCTTTTACTTAAAAAGATCCGATAGCGTAATGTCCATGTTTTTGAGATATGGCAAAGACATTTGTGTAGAGTGATGAAAATTTATTATAACTTACAGTCTATAAACATCTTACTGAGAGTTACTTATAGAGCCGAAATAGCTGGAGTTCACTATCCTCGAAAAATTCTTTACTATTTTCCTCAGATATGCAGGGTTTCTCAAGTTGCACCTGTCAAGTGTTAAATTAATCCTTAAAATTTAAAGAAACGGTTATTGAAATCGTGTTGGCATCGGTAATCGAATTTGGGTTTCTTGCATACTCTGAAATTTAAAACGCACGCGTGTCCTTAAGGGTTATTATCTATTTCAGATAATGAGCTTAGAGGACACGTGTACGCTATTTGTGAGAATTAGTATGGGTTTTTTCATTAGTAATATGTTTTTTATAATATTTATTAGATTTAGCTTTAGATTATTTTATTTCGGTTCTTAATCTCTTTATTAATTTGCTCACACGCAGCTAACACAACCTTCATTACAACCATCTGGCACCTTACATTTTATGTAATATAAATTTACAGTAAATTATATTAATGTTGTCTCGTTAACTAAAATATATATATATATATATATATATATATATATTATTAACAGCCTTAATATTTCAGGAAAGTATATGTAACTATGTTGCCAGCCGTCGCAGTCATACCAAGCAATTTCAGACAAGACAGGACATAACTACTTATATTATAAAAAACTAAGTATTCGACAACTAATTAGTAAATCTACAGAATAAGTAGAATTGAGTTTACAACTTCAAAATAACAGATATGAATTAATATTACAGGTAACAGATTAAGTATGAAAAAGTATACATTGTAGTGAAACTTTTTACACAAAAATGAAACTACGAATGTATTGAAGCATTAAGTAATTTACTATATTCTTACCATTTTGAAGTAAACTAATATAAAATATTCAATAGTATTTAAATAATCACATATTACTTGGCTTGTTTATTAAGCTTTTATAATTTTGCGCATCTTGAAATAATGCAAAATGTTTAATTACTAATGTGTTAGGGATGTTCAATTCTCAGCGCTTAGAAGCTAATTTTAATTGAATTAAAAAACGAAATAATAATATTTAAATTATATGTTGATCATCCTGTTAATAAACGAGAGGAAGCCTATTCGCAGCAGTGGGATGCATATGAGTTGATAGTTTGTCAAAAATGTTCATGTCTGTAAATGAAAACGACTAACAAATAGATTTAGTTAATTGCTTATTTTATGTTACTAAAATTTTGCAATGAAGTGTTTTAAATATATAAAGTAAGTGATTTTAACTGGTTTTGTTTTTAATAATTAAGCAACACCAATTAATCTAATAACATTAGTTTGATGGAATTGAATGTTACCAGTAAGGTTACATGTCGTAGATTTTCATACATTTTTCATATTCGATTCTTAATATTCATAATATATCGTAATTGTAATTATAATTAAAGAATAGAAGAATAATTTATAATATTTTTAACTTTATCGTAATTCTTGTTTATCATGCAATAATTACTCTTCGTAATTGTCAATTACTTTCAAATATCAAGAAAAAATTATTTTCTAATGATTGTGTCAATTATTTAACTATTTACGTACTAGCTGAATATGAAATACGTTACAAGTAAATTTGTAGCCATTTAGCAAATTTTTTTCTCTAACCGTAAAATCAATATATTTTTATCTTTTTGTATATTTGTAGTTATTGTTTCATTAAATCGTTTATTAAAAAGCGGTTATCAATAATTCTAAGCAAAATATTTAAAAGAAATACCATACGAACTTTTAAAAATATTTGTTTTTAACTTTGTTATGATTGTTAAGGAAATAATTTTAAAATTTAAAATATTAGAATTTTTTGAAAATTTCATTTAATCTTAATACAAAAACAAAATATTGTCAAACATTACTAGATAGAATGAATTACTTTGAAAATTTTCTTGAAACATGTAAATAAAAATATAATTAACATTACTTAACACTGACTGTTACCGAGTACTTGTCTGTCATGTTGGTAGGTCTACCGGTCGGCAGATATGATATAGACTCACAGTTGGTGAGCTAACAACTAGGTCTTAACCAGCTAGTTCCTAGTATCGTAATTAACGTGGGTAACACAAAGCGACGTCGATCAGATATACTTTTCTTCTGTCAGTTCAGAAAGCTGTTGGCTATTCTGTCTGCAGCAGATAAATCACATTTCTATTCACGCCAAAAGTTCGGTCTACTTTAGATTGTTTTTTATCATTTACGTCACGATACGAGAGCTTGTGTATTGCGTCCGATCGGAATCCGAGAAAACGGATTGAGAAAACTCGGACTGAATTCGGATGTCGGTTGTGCACTGCGTTAAATCAAAAATGTCGTTAAACTGAAATCGTAGAGTAAAATATGGTTAGTAAGTTAGAAGTTGGTAGAAAAAAAAAATAGCTTAATTTTGAACAAAATAAGATTTTTTTTTCATTAATTATATTTTTAATCTGCCAATGAAGATTGTTTTGAACATTGTGTTGGAATATTTTGTATGGAAAATAAAATGAGAATCTATTTAATTCTGAATTTTAATTTGATGTGTTGCTTACATTTTTCTCATGTGTTTATTTTATGGATTTACTGTTAATGCGTGTGTACGACGCGCGATTATAGTAATGTGTACTACTAAGTTCTAAAATACGTACTGAAAAACATAATGGTGCCATCGACAATATTAGTTGTTTTGTAAAAACTTTACTATAGTGATGTTCGTAAGTATTACTTATCGATATGTATCTTATAATGGCGTAATTTTTATTATATTGTTTAGATTAGAGCGTTCGTTGCTTTTATAATAATGAATTTTTAAAATGCGTGCGCAAATAAAAGCCTTAAATTAATTGAATTTGGACATTATCCTTAAATTTAAATACTTCAAGTCTTATACAATATATGTAAAGTATTGGAAAGTATGTATATAAACACACTAACGTTAAAACACTTAATAACTATTTTATTGAACCCTTTGATGATTCACAATAGTATATTCTTACTTCTTATAAAAGAATAGGCAATGTGATGAAAAAAAAAGTTAAATAGTTAAACAGTTATTTCGAAAGTAAAAGTTTTAGTTACATTTAAATAAATGTTTCTTTTTATTTTGTTTTTTTCCACACATGGTGCCAACAATACTTTTAATGTTATGTAAGCAATAGTTTATTTATTAATTAGCACATACGTATTTAGAATAGTTCAATGCAACAAACAGAGTTGCTTACTTGTCAAATGTTTACTGCGGTGGTATCTAAGGTAACCTTAATATTTAAAATAAGTTTAATATACTAAAATTCTATAGAGCAGACATATTATAAAGCTTTCAAATTTAAAATATTTTTGGCATGAGAATTAAAATGGCTCATAGTATGTTAGAGAAAAGAGTCAGTAAGATAAAAAAATGAGTTTCAAAATTACATAATTTGTTGGCGAAATTGTATACTGAGAAATTAGGGACTCGACTGTAATGACGTAATTGATTGTGGTTGTGTAAATCTAAAAAGTATCCCTTAAACTGTGGAAATTGAATCTATGAGAAATTCTCGAAGTTTTCTAGGATTCTCTATTGTCTTTTTCTTTGTAAATAGCTGCATTGTAGTTGTAGTTATATTCTTGTTTTTAATTAGTGTTTAGTATGATTATTTAAAATTTTGTCCATAAGTTTATTGATGATATTACAATAAACACATAAAAAAGATTTTGGGTTTTATTTCGTTCAAGTTATTTTATATTTGCTGGTCGTCTGGTAGCTAAGCTAATCAAATAGTGTACTACTGGCCGATTTAGACCGGCGACTACTTTCAAATACTGTTGGAAGCTATTAACTGCGCAGGAGATATTATAGTGCCACGTATATTACAGTGTACGTTTCAACTCAAAGGCACTCTCTTGTCCTGACCCATCAGTTAACAATACTATTTTTAACAATAAAGTACCCAACATAAAGTAAAATGATTACTTCTTAATTTTAAAATTTAAAATAAATTACTGTATTTTATCGCATAGTATGTATCAATAAAAATCGCTGGAGGACCTTAGCACTATACTCAATGACCACAATAGTGTCTCCGAACGGGTAGGTCTTAAGATGAACATGGACAAGACGAAGGTCATGTCCTAATGTCCATGTCACACCTATACCGGTTGTTGCTGGGAACACTACGCTCGAAGTTGTCGCCGAATATGTACTTATACAACACCATAATATGGAATACTGTCATTATACTTTTTGTGGGAACACAATTGGGAATTAATTTTTTTTGTACTCTTACCAAAATGGCTCCGACGTGGTTCGCCACCCGTTTCGTTTACCGCGGCCGCAAAATATGGGCTAAGTGTGTGGCCTCTGCCTACCAGTTGTATGAGAAAAAGGCGTGACTACATGTATGTATGTATGTTGTCCTTTTATGTTAAACTTGCACACTAGCGACTTATAATGTATTTGTTTTTTTCTATATAATTTCAGCCTATTACTAGTCCACTGATGAACATAGGGTTCCCCCATAGATGGTTTGTAGCTCTTTTTTGGGGGAATTTTGTCATAG
This sequence comes from Luehdorfia chinensis, assembly GCA_019845155.1. Taxonomy (NCBI): domain Eukaryota; kingdom Metazoa; phylum Arthropoda; class Insecta; order Lepidoptera; family Papilionidae; genus Luehdorfia; species Luehdorfia chinensis. The sequence continues at coordinate 3,238,564 of JAHVAK010000612.1, forward strand.
TCGTCCCGCTTGGCAGGCGGGTTTGCACAACGCAATTTATTTATTCACATATTCCAGGAAGACGCTGCTGCCCATCTCCTAGTTTTTGTTTTTCTTTTGTCGTCCGTCCACCACACAGCATTACATATATGTTCTATAATTCTTTAAGCATTTGTGAGATTTAGTTTTCTAGTTAAAAGATCATGTAGCTTATGTTTTAAGTTTAAAATGTGTAGTTAAAAAAAGTTTATTTTCTTTTCTTTTTAAATGGACGGCTGTTAAAATAATTCAATATAAAGTTAATAATGGTCGGGACAACAATACGCGTAGAATGTTACTATTGCCATTAATGGCACTGTAATTCTGCAATGGTGACAACTTCTGACATCAAAGTATGTCGTTGACCTAAATCGGCGAGTGACAGATTGGTTATCATCAGAACTGAAAATCTACATCTACATCTACGCCGCGAGTCCTGGTTTAAATCATTTGTGTAAACCACAAATTGTTGGTTGTCGAGTCTGGTTGTGTTGTGATTGTCTTCGTGTCTCTGACATTGCATCCTAGCCTTCTTCCGATCTTATCGCATGACCATCATATCGGGCGCGGATAGGTTAAAACAAGTGAGAGCCTCAGTGTTTGTGCGTTCCCTTCTGGTAATATAATATATCTCCTGCGCAGTTGATTTCTTCCGACAGTAATCAGAAGTTGTCACCGTGGTCAAAAATCGGACTCGAAGAGGATCATCATCATCATCATCAATTGTATATCTGAATGAGTATTGTATTTGATCGCTTGTTTTAGAATGAACATTTCAGAATTTATGTTTCAATTTACGATTTACCCCTACACATTGTATCGCACAGAATGACTTACTTATACCTTTAACCTATTAAACCAATTTTGTATATTGTGTTATCGATAGAGCGCGTGAAACTTCCATAATTTAATATTTAGCAACGAACCCGCACACAACGTTAACGTGTTAATAGCGCAAGACAACGGACAATCTTCTTAAATTGATAAATTTATTCCTGTCATAGTGAAATGAACAAAATTACTTCACGCATGTTTCAAACTTTATCTCTATTGCACCCCAATAAAGTTCACTACAGAATGTTAAGTTCGCGCCTATGGTGGTTTCTACGAGCGCTTCATAGGCAAGACCATGGAGAATGATGTGAGAGCTCGCGAGCTTTCTCTTTGATAGTTGCCCGCCATTTTGACTTACAGTAATGGCCGCTATGACGTGAATTATGCGCTCGTGTCACTAGAGCTAAAGTAATGTCGGTAGTATCCGAACACTTAATGTTAGGTTAAATTAAAGGGTGCCTAGGCGATCTGAATCGAATAACAATTGCTTGAAGAGCGCTTATAAAGTTTATAAGGTCTCTATTCAGCTTAATGGCTGTTAGTTGAGATATAAGTTTGATTTTTGTTTACGTACATGAAGAGAAATGATTCTTGATTGTACATTTAGAATTTTTATTCCTGTATCAATCATAGAAAAGGACCGAAGATCATATAAATTATTACCTTTAAAAAGTAAACATAAATAACGACGTGTTATTAGGTCTCTACATATGAAATTGGCGTTTTGTATGAGAGGAATATAAACTCGTTTTTTTTATCTATGCACTTTTGCCATCTCATAGGTAGTTCATTGATCCCTTTACTAAAAAAAACCATGGAGGCGAGAATCAATAAATTCTCTGAAGGCGGTTTGGACTGCCACATCGGAGATTAATATTTTTCCTTGTAAGAAGTTATCCAAATTTCGGAAAAAATGGTAATCAGTTGGAGCAAGGTCCAGGGAGTACAGGTGATGTCGCAGAAATTCCAATTGCAGCTCCTCTAGTTTAGCGGCCGTCTTTGGAAGCAGTGTGTTGTCCTGAAGCAGCAGTGGCCTAGAGCAATTGACCAGCCTCGGTTGTTTAGCAGGTAGTTCTTCCATCATGGTTTGTAGTTGCTGACAATAGATATTTGCCGTAATCGTTTGACGAGATTTTAGAAAGCTGTAGTGAACGACATCGGCACTAGTCCACCAAACACTCACAAGTAATTTTGTCTGAGTAAATTTTCGCTTGGGGACAGGATATGGCTGGTTCTCCAGGGTTTAGCCATTGCGACGAGTGCTTCCGATTATCGTACAGGATCCACTTTTCATCACAGGTAATGACCCGATTTAAAATCCCTTCATTATTAGGCCGTTTTATCAATGTAACACAGCAGTCGACGCGTGTTTGATTCACTCAATTCATGAGGTACCCACCGTTCAAGCTTTTTTACTTTCCCTGTTTGCTTCAAGTGGATTTAAAACAGTGTTATCACTAACAGCGAAGCCTGCAGCTAACTCTGATATGTTTTGCGATGGTTCCGATTCCACAATAGCCTTTATTATCCACTTTGGTCTCCAGGCCGTCGAAAGGGCTAGTTCTGAAGGTCGAAATTTCCGAAACGAAAACGTTAAAACCAAAAACGTATCGTGTTTTCTTTTGCGACACCAGCGCCATACACATCGTTAATCCTTTGAGTTGTTTCTGCAGCACTGGTGCCACGGTAGAACTCGTATTCGTAAATAAAGCGATATTTCAAGTTTTCCATTGTGCGAGATGAGCGACGCCATAGAAAAAAATAATTAGGAAATAAACCACTAAATTACTGTTTTCAAAACTCAAATATACTAGCTGAATGGATTTATAAATTTAAATTTCAACAACACATATTTTCTCTCTGTTCGTTTTAAGCTTCAAAGAAACAGTAACCTTTAATTCCATTTCGGTTTGATTAAAAAAAATATTGTTGAATTATCTAGTCATGCGTTAATAATTTCATTCGCGAATTTGATTTAATTAATGATGTGGAGCAAGGAACGGAATGGGGAGCCAGAAATTTAGCTCCTATCAAAATGGCTGTGACATGGTTTCCTGAGAGGGCGAAAAGAGGGCTAGGAATGTGGTATCTGCCTAACCTGCTGGGAAAAGACTTGAATGTATGTATATATATATGTAATATTAATAAAGTACTCTTCGCCCATTAGCAAAACTGGCCACTTTCAACTAAACGTTTTTAAAATCCAAGATTATTGTAGTGCTAAACACATACCCGTATAATACTTTTCTATATAATTAACGTGCCGATAGTGTGTTACGCGTGTGTCCTCTGCCTACCCCTTATATGGGAAAATAGCGTGACTGTATATATGTATAATAAGCGCCTCAAAGATAAGACTGAAGGAATAATCGTATACGGCATTAGAGACTGATTCAGTCGCAACATATCTAGACCCTATCTATATATCACCGATATATAGATAGGGTCTAGATGTGTTGCGACTGAATCATATATATATATCACCCTAACGATAATATTATGTAAAAATGAAATAAGTGTCAGTGATATCATTTTTTATAAAAAACTGACTTCCGCAATATCTCTATAAGCGTCATTAGATCCTTAGCATTCTTAATTGGAACCATACTTTAAAATACGTACGAATAAAAGCAAGAATCCGAACGGTTCAGAAATATCAAAAATATAAGATAACAAATACAGAAATATTGTCGAACAAAACCTCATTTTGTTTAAATCGATAAAAAAGAAATTGATTGAATTTTTTTATGTTTATTCTAATAACAAAAGCTTCTTTTGCACCAATCTCATTAGTATTAATTTGAAACCGATATCAATAGCTTTTTTTATTGTTTTTTATTGAAAATATGTTTCAACTTATCGTTTATCTTATTCTACAAAGGAAATGGGAACACGATATTTCGTTGAGTCGACAGACAATTATTTTCACTGTGGGAACTGTCTGACAAAACAAACCGTCTACTGTTACAACCGTTTTTGTATTCAAGAGGTCGTACCACTTACTAGTTTTTCTCGAAAATGCTATAATCTCGAGTCATTCTTTACTTAGATTGTAATATGTAACGTGGCCCAGTGGTCAGAGTACCTGACTTCTAAGCCGCGGGTGCTGGGTTCGAATCCCGGCCGAAGCCAACATTTGTGCTAAAACATAAATTGTTGGTTTTCGGGTCTGGTTGTGTTGTGATTGTCCCCATGTTCTGACACTGCGTCCTAGCCTACCTCCGATCTTATCGCATCAGCGTTACATCGGGCGCGGGTAGGTCGGGACGAGTGTGTGCCTCTGTGTTTGCGCGTACACTTGTGGCACTATAATATCTCCTGCGCAGTTGATGGCTCTCGACAGTAGTCGGCAGTTGTCACCGTGGTCGAAATCGGCTAGAAGAACATCATCATCATCATCATCATCAATATGTAATTAATAATATATTAAAACTTTTCACTATTTCTTGAATCTTGACATATGGTTATCTTTCGAAGATGCCGCTTATTAGAGATAGCCGAGACAACGAAATTCTCTTGAATAATAAAAGGGCTTCCTTCATACTGCTAGAGTTGATTTCCTTCTCTCTGGCCGATCACCTGTTATAGTCATGGTAGCTCAGGGACCGGGCGCTCGCCTTTAATTAAACAGTACGCTGGTTACCTGAGTTCGATGCCCGGTGACGGAACCTCTAAAATTGTTATTTTAAGTGCTGATTTACCATGTGCTCAGCGGTGAAGGAAAACATCATCAACAGACGTGTGAAGTCCGTCAACATGCAATGGAGGACAGCGTGGCGGACTTATCCCGGCTCCAAAACCCTCTCAGAAATTAGAGGAGGTCTGTGCTCAACAGTAGGACATTTATAAGCTTTAACTATTCTTGTAATTACTTGTATTTATAAAATTTTGGAATCCATAAATAATACATTACATACATTCCTTGTACTTATTGTAATCAAAAATATAAAACATTTTAATGCGTGCTTAGACCGAGTAGCAGTAATCATTTTTATTTCAGTGTAGAGGTAAAAGCGGTTAAACTATATGACATAATAGTTTTCGTAAAATGGAAGCTACCACCCCATCTCATTCCGTGGGTGTCGTAAAAGTCAACAGAGCAAAAAGCGGCACTTTTCTTGGAACATCTGAATAAATAAACTGCGGTTGCCAACCCGCCTGCCAAGCGTGGCTACTGAGGCAAAATTCCTCCAAAATGATAGCTACAAACTTTTGTGAGTATCTATGGGGGAGGTCTTTGTTCAGCAGTGGACTAGAGATAGACTGAAATGTTGATGAATGATGATGAAAATTGTTATTAAAATGACTAATTATATTTTTAAGGGATATATTTTACAATATTCATCACGGTTTTCCGAAGTAATATGGCATATTATGTTACAAGAAATAGGTACTGTATTTATGATTTTAATTAAATAGACGCGACGCGTATTACAACTGGTAGGCGAATGTAAGTAAAATAAAACATGTATCAGTGAATCCCAAACTTGAAGTAACATTTATTACTTGAACTGGAATGGTGTAGTGACCTCAGAAAATAAATATCTTGTTATGTATATTACTAGCAGAGCTCCGCGGTTTTACCCTCCTTTTAATTTTAAAGAAATCGCTGAAAAGGTCAAAGCGTGATGTTACGTAGCCTATTGCCTTCCTCGATAAATGGGCTATCCAACACTAAAATAATTTTTCAATTCGAACCAGTAGTTCCTGAGATTAGCGCGTTTCAGAGTAGCGCCAAACAAACTCATTAGCTTTATAATATTAGTATAGAAGTGTGTGTACGTGTGTGGCAGTGTGTGTAAAGAAACATGGAATAATTTTTAATAAAATTTATTTTTCTCACTGTTTTGAATGCATCTCACATCTTCTAGAACCCGTGTTAAGGGGCATAAGATTTCGCACCTAGAACTGGTGAAGTTGGTTCAGAGATATTAAATTTAGTATTAACACTCGGAGCACTATTTAATTAAGTGTCAAGAGTGGGCTGTTTTATCTGTCAGTTGAGTTGAGATATTATGCAGTAATGTGATCGTATAAAAAATATGAATTTAAATTGCAGTAGAGTTTCAGCAGTTGAAATGATAATTGAAATTACGATGGCTATAAGCGGCTGGATTCTTGATCTTTTGAGTTAAAAGTAGACATTCTTTCGGAGTTTGTTTTTCAAAGATTTGCATAATAAATAAGTTCACATGAGATACAGATACACATACATAAGAAAAAAACATAGGTGTGTTGTTTCGTATTCGTAGACTCTTAGGTTGATCATAACTTTTACAGGAACCGTGGGTGAATTAATAGGCCACAATACTATGTGCGTTATTCTCTATAATGCAACTAATTTTCGACGAAATTTATTGGTTTTAAGAAACTGGATTAAATATGAGGCCAAAATCTGAGAGTAGGATGCATAATAGTCCAAGTATAACGAAATCTGCACCATAATGCAGTAGGAGCATGAATTCAACTTCGAGAAGTTTTTGATAATAACATTAGTGGATGAAACGTAAAAAATGAAATGAAATAAAAATTATTTATTCTTCAACGTAAGAAATATAAATTATTTAAAGAAAACAATCTGCTACTCCATCTTATCTCGTGGGATTTATAAAAGTCAACTAATGGAATACCTTTAAGATTTCACAATTTAAGACAGGTGCCGAACATATCAAAAATTCCTAAACGAAAATACGCAGATCGGTAACGGGTATTCAAGTTTAAAGCGCATATTTATGTTGCAAAGCAATAATACTTATACCCCCTTTCGGACATACATTGTTTCTGAAAAAGAAAAAGCTTAATTTATGGAATGAAACAAATGGTACATATTACTTCTTTGCGATTGTATAATAGTTATATAATAGTTATACATACATACATAATAGTTATAATAGTTATAAACCGATGCGTTGGACAGACGACCTTTTTAGAGTGGCCGGAAAGGACTGGATGCGAAAGGCGCAAAACCGGGAAGAATGGCGTGCATTAGAAGAGACCTACACTCAGTATTGGGTGGTGAAAGGTGGAAAAAGAATAGTTATATTCTGCTCACGAAATATTATTGGCATAAAAAAATTGCATTGTTGCTTTACCAATTATTACTATTGTATTACTGTTTGGTTACAAGTGCCCAAATCATTTTGCTAGAGGTCGACATTAATTTAATATTCTATGATTAGAGCATCGTTATTACATAATCTCTAGTGATTTAGTGATATATGCCGTGTGGTAAAGTTTACGACTTTACCTAAGTTGAAGGAAAAACTAGAAAGATCATTAATGAGAACTATCACAAATATGCCAGATCGGCGATAGGCAGCAGCATCTCAGGTGCCTCGCACCTTTGTCTGATACCACTCTCACCAGTCCAGTTCTTGTTGTAAAGCGAAGGGGTTAAATGTGACGACTGGTGGTAGGATTTCTATGGCAGAATCCGACTAGGTAGGTGCCACAGCAGAGCCAGTTATTCTGCCGTGAAGCAGTAGTGTGCAAACACAGCTAACCTAATAACTGGGTATAAGAGACTTAAGAATTTAAGATCAAGGGCGCAGTGTGGTGCCACTCAGAAATGTTCTGGGTGACACAGCATTTGTTCGTCCCGTAACTTACCCCTATAATAAAAAGACAAAACTTACAAATTACACAAATTCGGAATGAGTTGAGTTTTGTACCCGGTGTCCATAGTTCAATAAGCGGTGATACTGACCAAGCAAGCGGCCGGGAAATATTAAACAATACATATTGGATTGAACATATCTTGAGCTCATAAGTAAACGAATTTTGTGGAAAACAAAATTATCTTCACGGTTACTCATCACAAATGCCTTCCAGCGGTAAAACGCTCAGACGTGGGTAATTGAGATTGTTATGTAGTCGTAGTGACGTAATGACGTGTCTGCAACTATCCGAGTAATCGCCCTGGCTAACCGATCGAGTTGTGAGTAGACCAGGCATGAAAATAGAAAAACAAACGCTTATACGAGTATGTATGAAATACTTCGCAATTATTGGATCGATTGGCGGGTCCGATTTCAATACGGGACAAATTTCTTATATTTAAATAGCATTTGCATATATAGTTGTTCCGAGTTTGCGTATTTGTGTAAATAGAAGACATCTAAGTGTTTTAATTTTTTGCTCAATAAATACATAAATACACTGATACATACTAATCCCTATTAATATTATAAATGCGAGACAGAGAGAGTAACTCTGTCCCTCTGTCTGTTTGTTACCTTTTCAAGTTCTTTTATTTTTATTTGGCATCCTGGAGATGATTTTTATTAGGCATCCTGGAGACGGACACGGGAAATTTGTTATACCGGAAATTCAAATAAGTCCCACGGGATATTTCAAAATCCACGCAGACTGAAGTCGCGGGTACAGCCAGTTATATAATTATTCGTTCCCACATTGGCAGCAGCATCATCCAGGAACAACTGAATAAAAAAATACGATTTCCAACCCACCTGCCAAGCATGGCAACTATGGCAATATCCCCCCAAAATAAGTGCTACAAACTGTTGTGACGATCATGGGGAAGGCCTATGTTCAGCAGTGGACTAGTGATGGGTGGACTAGTGATGATGATGACGCGGTTTTCAAACATACATTTCACATGCATATCATAACCATATCCGAAACGGTTTTACAATAACTCAAATCGTTGGCCCCGACTGGAATTTTAACCCAGGACTCGCGGCGTAGAAATCAAGTACTTCACAACCACTAGGCCACGCGGTTGTCGAGCTATAGGAAAAGCTGAAATTAATAAAATTTTTAGAGCAAATATCTGTTTTTTACAATAACAGTAAAAGCCTCTCATTTCTGAGAAGGTTTTAGAGCCGGGAAGAGTCCGCAACGCAGCTCCAATGCGAGTTGGCGAACTTCACATGTACCCAAAATATTTTTTTATTTCTCAGTCATAACAGGTTTATTCACATATATAATTTCGGTGATGTAATTGCTGTTAGCCTTTTTTGGCTTTTACAGCTTCATCGGATACTGTGCTCAAGGACTAGGGGCCCACGTGCCAGGTTTGGTTTGACCCAAACATAAATACATAAATAAACTCCTACAATAACCTCGAAGTTCGGACTGTCGCGTTCGCTGCGTGCATGCGAGATTTAGCCGTTTATTCACAATGTTTACCGCTGAACACTTAGTAAATCAGCACTCAAAATGCCATTAACAATTTTAATGGTTCTGCCACCGGGATTCGAGCCTAAGTCGCCCGCGTGCTATGAAATTTAAAGCGAGTCTCTGAGCTACCACACTGCTTACTTATGCTTCTGATAAAGTTGCCGATAGGTGTCCGGCAGAGTAGAATAGCACCTACGTGTTTCCTAACGAGGTGCCGAAAGAGGTGACTAAGCTACGGGCAGTCTTTATTCGTGCAGAATAACACCGTAATAGGCAATGCTGTCACTATACTGCTCGTGGGAACGCAATGGGGACTAAGAATTTTTAGACATGTACCAAAATGGCGGCGACTTCATTCGCCACCCGTCACATCTCGTTGCCCGCGAGAGCAATAAGTGGGCCACGTGGGTGGCCCACTTCCTACCCCTTATATGGAAAAAGCCGTGTCTATATGTATGTATGTATGTATGTTGCATAAGTTCTTTTTAAATTGACATTGATAACATGAGGTTAAAACTAGAAACTTTTTCTTCTTCAGCTCTTCATCTCATCTGCTCACTGCTGAGCATAGGCCTTTCCCAGAAACCGTCAGCAAAACTGGTAAACAATAATTGAAGTTTTGCCCATACTCACGATGATACTCTTAGGTCTGGGTGTTTGTGTATGTTATTTTTATATAAGAAAGTGACAAGACGCACAAAATTTTCACATGATGGTAAGTACAACATCTGCCCATAACAAATGCTTTTTCAGCTAGAACATATCAGTGTGACACCGCGCTGTGTCCGTTCCCTAGAGACATCGGTTCCTAAGATTCAGTAACTTACTAAACACAGTTGTTTGCACACTACTGCTTTACGGCAGAATAACTGGACTTGCGGTGGTACATACCTAAACGAATTTCTGCATATGAACCCTTCAACCAGTAAAACACATTTTAGTGAAAAGTGACATTCGCATGATTTGGGTGCCTCACTTCTAAAAAAATTAAGCGTAGCTGTTGGAAGTAGGTGAAATCACTTTTTTAAATGGATGCCAGGATGCCAAATATAATCATAGTGCAATCATGTTGGATCGAGTGCCGCCAGTATTACAGGAGAAACAATTGCAGAAATGATTGTAATGGCATTGTACTTTACTGCATTTTATATTCTGTTACATAGAGCTGTGGTGTGAGAAAGAATGGATACGATACTAATATTTTAATGTTAAAGTTAAAAATGGGCACAAATCTTTTCGCCCCCGCAGTAAACGAGTGGCGACGGTGGCGAAATACGTCACCGCCATTTTGGTTTTTTGAAGTGCCGTTCAGACCAAAACACCGCAATATTTGCACACTACTGCTTCACTTGGTCGTTTGTGGTACTTACCTAGACAGATTCCTGCGTAGGAATTCTACCACCAGCCAAGGACCTGCAACGTAGAAGTCAGGTATAATTTAGGTATTTCTTAAATAGAGAGGACTTTTTAAAATAAAGGAGAGCACGTAAAAGGGTCCAACGTCCATGAACATCTGCAGAAAGAGAGGCGTTGTTGGTGCGGTGTCGGTCTCCGACGTAGATTACGGGCACTTGCGCTGTTACTGTACGAAGGTACTATGTAATAGCGAAGTACTTCCCAGTCTAGTGAAGAGATCATGATATTTACTGCGACTGTGGAGTGACTCATAAATGTATACTCATAATTTAAAAACATAAGTTTTTTGAACCACAGATAATATTTGTAACGTTGATAAAACTATGATGGTTTGAAATTTATTGCAATAAATTTTTATATAATTATAATTTTACATAAAGTATAGCATACACACATTTATATTAAGAAACTTTTAACTTTTATATCTAAAATCGCGACCGAAAAATATCGCCTCTGGATCTCTCATTTTTGTGTACATAATCAATGTCAGTAAAATATCCTTGACGAAAATAATGAAAATCGTTTATGAATTTATTTCTGAGTATCGTAACCCAACTATAACATAGTTAGATATGTGCGCTACCGGCGCGTGCGCATACGTGCCAGTGGAAACGAGATGGAAGCTGGAATTCCAATTTCAAATCGTTGTCCTTATTGTTCCACACGTAGCATTTACTGGAGAATAGAAATTGTATAAGACTACTGCATTTCATATAAAATATAATGGATATTTCAACTACAATGCATTTCTGTTCATAATGAAATCTTCTCTATAAATTTTATAGCTAATGGAATTCAAGAAACAATCTTTTTATTTCCAAAAATCATTGATTCGTTGCTACATTACGCCGGTATTTTACGCACGTATTCTGCAAAAACGTGGCCTTTGCTTTGTCGGCCATTTGGACCCATTTACGTGTTACAGCAAACTTTACTGCATATTAAATATTTTTACTTATATTACTATCACATGACTTTTTTTAATATTCTGTGGGAACTCTTTGATTTTCCGGGATAAAAGTATCCAATGTCTGTCTCCAAGATACAAGCTATCTCTGCACTAATTTTCGTCGAGATCAGTTCAACGGTTTAGCCGTGAAAATACAGAGGTACAGTGAGAGTTACTTTCGCATTTATAATATAAGTATGGATTTTGTGAGTACTTTAAATGTGAGTGTACTGTGTAGTATACATACCACGCTTTTTTCCCATTGGGCTGGGCAGAGACCACATACTTAGCCCACTTTTCCGGCGAAACGTCTGTCCGTCACGTCAGCCTGTGTAGTAATATGTAAGTGTAGTACGCTGTCGAAAGGATTCCTATCTAGGAATCCGCTTATGTATCACTGCAGTGTCTAGTTATTCTGCCGTTAAGCAGTGGTGTGCAAACTCCACTATGTTTCCGTTTGAGGGGAAAAAAAGTTTCATTAAAGTTCCGTCTGAAGTTAGTATTAGTTAGTTTTACTGGTAGGATCCCTATTCAGGAATCCGTCTAGGTAGGTACCACCCCAGGCCAGTTATTCTGCTGTGAAGCAGTAGTGTGCAAACGTTATTGTTTTTCGGTCTGAAGGGCGCTAGAGTAATCACTGGGCACATGAGACTTAAGAACTTATGTCTCAGGGTTACGGGCGCACTGTGGTGCTACACGGAAATGTTCTGGGTAACAAAGCATGTGTTATGGGCGGACGTTGCACTTACCATCAGGTGAAAGGTCGTAACTTTATCAAATAAAAAAATGTGTAATTACAAGGCCTATAGATGGACATAGGATACTTTCTATTCCATAAAATGAGCTCTCACGGTATTTTTATAAAACCTAAATCCACGCGGACGTAGTCGTGGGTTTCAGCTAGTTATTTATAAAATGGTTTGTGATCTAAAGATGTGTTCATTTGTATATTTGTTCTAAATGAATTTCCATTCGAGATTATATGATTGCTATCGCCTAATTGTTACCCAGAAAGCTATTTGTTTGTGGAACTTATTTGTGGATTGTTACAGTCAATGTGGTAACAGAGCATGAATATACAGCAGTCTCACTATTAGTAAGCAAAATTTATATAGTGAGACGTAAATATTAAAACTTTTAAAGTTAGCGTATGGTGGCAGCTTAAGAGAAACCTGCACCCCATCTCATCCCGTGGGTGTCGTAAAAGACGACAGAGGGAAAATTATAACCAGAAGATGGGCAGCAGCATCTTCCTGGAACGTCTGAGTAAATAAACTGCCGTTGCCAACCAGCCTGCCAACCGTGGCAACTATGGCGAAATCCCCCTAAAATGAGAGCTACAAACTTTTGTGGTAATCTATGTGTAGGCTATGTTCAGCACTAGCGGTAGGCTGAAATGATAATGATGATGATGACACGATGAATCCGGTTGGGATTCGAACATGATATTCGAATATGATATGAAGCCACTGATATTTTAAACTTGTTTATGTTTTAAATTAAATGTTATATAATTAAAATTAGAAAACCAATAAAGTATTCTAAAATTTATTACAAAATTTAATATATATACCTACTCGTAATATACGAGTATATATATTAAATATTGATGTTTTTAAAAAAATATAAAGATTTCTATAAAAAAAATTAAAATAGAACTGAAGATTTGCTAATTGTATAATGTTACGTTATTTCATTACATCTAAAAATTGGAAAGATCATAAGGTGGTAGGATTGCTATGCAAGAATCATTAGGTACCACTACGATGGTAGCCAGTTATTCGGCCGTGTAGTAGTAGTGGGCAAACATAACTGAGATGAACGAACCATTACATCAGATTTGATAAACCACAAATCCTCGCAAAAGAACGGCGATTCCTGCCAAGGATGATTCGGGAGGTTATTGAAATTAAAAAACATCCTAATTTTAATATAAAACATGGTTGGGTATTACCACCAGCTTGGGATCCTATAATTAATAAAATTAAATCAAAAACCAAGCATACCACTGCAAGACTTCAAGATACAGTTAGCTCTTTCTGCCTAGATCTGACCAAAAATAATAAATAAAAAGCTGAAGGTACTCCAGATTAACTATAACATCAGGACATCTGTCACCTCAGTCCTCCCGTGACCATGGGTGCTGTACAGCACTCGAAACGTCGGGTTATAAAATAGTCTAATTAAACGCGATAAAATCCGTGAAATTAGTTTCATTTAAATGTGTAGTGTTCGCGTAAATATAAGAAATCATTATATTTTTCAGTTTCAAGGGCTGATAGGTAGTGTCATTACTGGGCATACATACATACATAAGATCACGACTGTATCCCATAAAGGGTAGTCAGAGACTGGACTCACTGCAAAAACAGATGACTGCCGCAATCCACGTTTCACCAAAACAATATAATGCAGTTGGTGTGATAGGTGGTGAGCCCATCGCCACCATGCGCTGTTGGGTGCACAAAGAAGTTTAATTCCTTACTCGCCTTTTACGAGATCCATTGGATGAGATGGAGTGGTAGTATTCTTTTAACGAGCCGCCACCACACGGCATACTGGACATATGATACTTAAGAACAGGTGTCTCAGAGAGTTAAGCGTGGTGTGGTGCCAGAAATATTCTGGGTGACACGCTAACACAATAATGCGTAACACTTAAAATAAATATCACAAAATGTCTTTACTTACTTTGTTAGGCTGTGGATGTGCTTTTAGCAATCTACGGAAAATTCAGACTAACAACAGAACGCATGTATGCTATTAACTCCTACACGAATTAGGTGTGAGCATTAAGTAGGCCAGCTGCCGTCTCTACCATTATTGTGTTCCAAGTAAACCCTATAAGATTAAAACAGAAATTTCTCCTGTAACATCTTCACGTTCAATAAGTTTTGTCGGCTCGGTAGGCGCAGTAGCTACGGACTATGGCGCTATGGGTCGTGTATTCGATTCCCGGACGGGACCAGTATTTGTTTGGCCTACAGATATTTGTTTTGGGTCCGGGTGTTTGTGTATCCGTGTTAATGTTCGTAAAATGCTCCCACGGTGCACGAAAAATCCTAGTACGGAACAACGAAGATAAGTACGTATATGGCCATAGTAGCTCAGGGGTTAGGCGCTCGCTTTAAATTTCACTGCACGAGAGTGACCTTGGTTCGATTTCCCAGGTCACCTGCGTGTCTGAGAAGTACAAAATATTTCGATGACATATGAAGTCTGTCAACCCGCGTTGGAGCAGTGTGGAGGTTTCCAACCGGCTCGAAAACTCTCTAAGAAATGAGAGGAGGCCTGAGCGCAGCAATAAGACAGTAGGTTGTTACGTTACTTTTTTGCAGCATTATTATTTAAAATTTACTGAAATACATAACAATCGATATTCTCGAAAGCAACAGTTGGATTTTCCATAGTACTTCTCGTAAGTGACGGTGGTGCCAGTGAATTATTAAAAGTATGCTTCATTAACGGTCCCGCCCTTACATCTAAGGCATATTACAATATATTGCATGTTATATATTCTACGTTTACATATTAGTAAAGTAAAGTTTCAGCCTATAAATGTTCCACTGAGCACAGGCCTCCTCTCATTTCTGAGAGGGTTTTGGAGCTAGGAAGAATCCGCCACGCTGCTCCAATGAGGGTTGGGGGACTGCACTTTTTTAATTTCTCAGATATGCAGGTTTCCTCACGATGTTTTCTTTCACCGCCGAGTACGTGGTAATTCAGCACTTAAAATTGAAATTAATAATTTTAGTGGTGCCGGCACCGGGAATCGAACCTAGGCCACTCGCGCACTATGAAATATAATGCGAGTGCCTAGCCCCTGAACTACCACGGCTCTCACAAAAACCTAATCTTCAATGTATACTTTAACATACATTATACTATAATATTCTATTTATTTACTTTTTACATACATATATACATTTATTACATATATTCACGCCATTTTTCCATATAAGGAGTAGGCAGAGGTTACACATCTAATCCATTTTTTGCGTGACGAACGATGACGACGATGATAAACGTGACGGGTTAGAACCACGTCGTCGCCATTTTGGTACAAGTAAAAAGAAATCTGATTCTGTTGCGTATCCACGAGCAGTATAGTGACAACATTGCATACTATGGTGTGAACCTGCATGAATAAAGGCTGTCCGTACAATACCTTAGTCGGCTCTTACGACACCTCAGTAGAAAAGAGGTAGGTGCTATTCTACTCTGCCGGACACCTATCGACTACTTTTTACCCTCAAGGTAATAGCTGAACATCATTGTTTGCTCATTGAGCAAAGGTATACTGAGTAATGACCTTAATGTATCACTACAGCACACACTACCTAAGCCGTCTTTATTTTGTCAAATTTACCCATTTTTTATTGTTATTGTTTACTGTGTCGGCATCATCATTTCAACCTATAGCTAGTCCACAGCTAAACATGGGCCTCCCCTATTGATTGCCACAAAAGTTAGTAGTTCACATTTTGGGGGGATTTCGCCATACTTGCCACGCTCAGCAGGCGGGTTGACAACCGCAGTTTATTTACTCAGATGTTCCAGGAACATTGGGTTTTAATTTTCCCTTTTTCGACATTTACGTTACGTTACGTATCGTACGTATGGTTTTCAGAGTTTTGGTTATCATTCTTGTAATGTAACTTGTAAAATGTATCTGTGTTGTAGACTCCCAATAAACGGCTTATGTAATTACCGATAACTATCATCTTAGGAAAAGTTATTCGACGAATTAGGCCAGAAGTATCTTGTGACATTTGACAATTAGTGGGCCACCAAAACAGTAAGCCCAAAGCGGAAACATGACAAAGGCTAAATCGTGACTTCGGCTATTGATTCAGCAAGGAATATTTCCGGTCTTACAAACTTTATAATAATTTCTTACAATAAATATTGTTTTGCTTAAAAAATCTGTTTTCAGCACCATAATATATGTGTTAGTTGCGAAAGATATCTGCAATGAGTCAGTTTCTTAAAACTCTTTGATAACGAAGAACCACGAACCTACAGTAAGGCAACATTTTCCTTTAATAAAATTAATTCAGTATTTACTATAACGATAAAACTATTAGAGCAAAGTGCCCCTGTTTCAAGAATACATGTCACAGGTTAAGTGGACTGAACAATAAAATTTTACTACCAACATGAGACCCGGTTCAATGCTTGTTGTTAAAACAATATGCCATGTCTGTTCTTTTTTATCTTGTTTTAAACGTATGAACTCTTTGATTACAAAAAAATGATAGTTATAAATTGTAATTATTTTTATATTTCTACACTCAAAAGAGATCATCACCGTCATCATCATCATTGCAGCCCATTACAATTTTCATCACGTCTCGTTTATCGCGAGGGCGTAAAGTGGGCTACGTGAGTGGGTTCTGCCTATCCCTTAGGGAAAAAGGCGTATCTGTATGTATGTATGCGTAACGCCTCGTTACTTGTAGCAAAGAAACAAATAGTAGCAATAGCCGTTCGTTAAATATTGGAACCGGCCGTTATTAACAGCTGATTCATATTGATGCGAGCGGCGCGACACAGAACTTATTAATTCGAAGTTTTCGATAGATACATTACAATATATTTATACGTTGGGGCCTGAAAAAAGTCTGTCAACAAGATTAAATTTATTTTCAATGTCTTATTTTTTTTATTTCATAAAAGTGACGGAACAAGCAAAACGTTCACCTGATGGTAAGTGCAACGTCTGCCCATAACAAATGCTGTGTCAGAAAATTTCTGTGTGACACCCTATGCGCCTGTCACCCTGAGACATCAGTTCTTAAGTCTCATATGCCCAGTGATTACGCTAGCTCTCAGTGCCCTTCAAACCGAAACACAGTAATGTTTGCACACTACTGCTTCACGACAGAATAACTGGCCCTGAGGTGGTACCTACCTAGACGGATTCCTGAATAGGAATCCTACAACCAGTTAAAACTAAACTAAGTCTACTTTATAACTTAAGGAAAGCAATATTTTAAGTTGTTTCTTATGAGTAAATAATGCTATATGCCACAATGCGTTTAGTCCGCCCATTTAACTAATACTTTAAAGTGTTTGCGATTGAGAATAAATTAATAAATAATATTAGAAACACAGTAATTATTCCTAAATAGCCTATTAGTTTACTTCAAAGTCAGCGAAACACTATTTTATGATGTCGACAAAGATTAAGAAACGACTGTATCAGTGAGATCAAGTACGGTGATAATTGAAATGAACAATTCTAGAAACAGCCGTATTTGAATTGAGTCCTTTAAAGGTTTTCATGTTTTTTTTTAATAACAATAGTTGTTTATTATTTTTGTCAAAAGTAACTAGTCGGTTGTAACATTAAGGAGAGTGTGCATAGGAAATATGAATACACCAGGTTTATTAATTAATTTATTATATTCTTCTAGTTGCTATAAATGCAAAACTTTCACTAGATATTTCTTTCATCTTCTAAACTCTTTTTACTATTAACCTTGTAAAAAGTAAATTGAAATGTCAACTGAAAAACCTATAAAGACTTCGTTACTTTTTAAATGCTTGAAATACGAAGCTTTTATTTGGCCAACAGGTATTTCAGGTTTGACGCATTAAATATATTTCTTTCTACTTCTAGAACGAGACTTAGTGACGAGACGAGCAAAACTTTCACCTGCAGTGCTACGTTTGACCAATATGTAATGCAGAATATTATATTTGGGTTTCAGGTTTAAAAGAAATTATGTAAGTGACTATTACAATACTTCTTTTTTATTATAGCAGCGCCAGTTAATATACCGTGAAACAAAAACCTGCAAACATTACTGTGATTCGTCCGAAGTGCACTGAGAGCTAGTGTAATAACTGGGCTTACGAGACTTTAGAAATTATGGCTCAGGGGGGCGGGCGTAGTGTGGTGCCACACAGAAATGTTCTGGGTGAAACCATATTAGCTTGGGCGGATGTTATACTTTCCATCAGGTTAACGTTTTTCTCGTCTCGTCTCTATCTGCACGAGGCTGCCAGGAGCTCCGACCTAGAGTTACCATTCTGTTATATAGGCTACATTTATGAGAATTAACAAAGTAATTACGCTTAATTTATTGAAGAATAATATATAATTTAATAGGTATTTGTTATGGGCGGACGTTGTACTTTCCATCAGGTGGACTTATCTAATAAAAAACTTCTATAACATCTGACTGTACCTGATCGTTCCTGGAGTCTTATTGGATAACTGTAACTGCAGATACGTGATGGTGTAGATAAATCCAGCGCAGGTGCCAATTTTTGGTACCAGAATAAGTTGTCAAGTTATGATCAGCCAGAAGAACATCATTATCATGACTTACTGTTCAGATGAGAGCGAGTAAGGGGTAGGCAGAGGCCACTCACGTAGCCCACTTTTCACACTCGCGGGAAACGAGAAGTGACGGATGGCGAATTACGTCGCCGCCATTTAGGTACTTCCGATGAAGCCTCAATTTAATTGAAAAAATATCACTGAAGACAATACATTAGCGTGTAGATTGTATTGCGTCGAGATAATTCATTTAATCGTGTCGAGATACCTGACTGTTGAAATCGTTAATTAACCGTCGGTCGGTCTAAGTGCACTTAGGCGATTTACGACACCCCGCGCGGCAACCGCGACTTTTCGTGTTAACAGCCAAATAGATGATTTACTGTGTATCGTTTGACGTAGCATTATTAATTTATGGATAGTGCTGTTTATTTTATCCTATTAAGACTTTCAATGGCGACTGCGTGGTCTAGTGGTCACAGTATCTGACTTCGACGAAGTCAACATTTATGTCTGTAAAACACACGCTCGGTACAGTAGATATCATAAGGTGCGGCATAGTATTAAAAAAATCGAAATATGCACGAAGCTAAAGCTAAGATTATAGAAGTAAGAATTAGGTAGAATAATAGAAGTAATAGTAATAATTTATTTATAAATTCAGATAACAGAAATCCATTACATAATTATTAAAATAAAAGATAAATCCAAATCTTATAATATTTTGAACATGCTATTATTAATTATTCAAAAGAAAATTATTCTATTTACTTTATAAACTGTATTATACTTTAAACAGCAATAAATACGACCATTTTCTAAATATGTCACTGTACGAGCAATTGCAACAAATCATTTTAATGAGAACATTCTCTAAATCGCGCGATACGGTGACGGATCAGTGCGTCCAGGCCGACAACGTGGGCCTCCACGAACATCAGAGACGCGCTACACCACCGCGGCTGACGGAACAGCACACGAAACGCATCATTTTACTGCACCTTCAGCCTGCGGCACTACTCTTTGGTGTAGTTCGTCCACAACCTTTGGTGTAGTTCGTCCACAGCTACAGAGTGTAGAGAGGCTGACAGTAAGCTGCAAACAACGCTAGCTTAGAGCTCGTGAAACTTTTCTCGTATCGTATCTAACGTACATTACTATCCCTCAGGAACCATCATTTCTTTCGTGATTAGTAGTAGTTTATGTTATTCTCGGGCCTCTAAACTATGCATCTAAAAATTAGGTCGATCGGTCACTCCATTGAAGCGTGAAAGACGGAGAAACAAACCAACAAACCAATAAACTAACAAACACACTTTCTGAGTTTATCATGTGTATGAGAGATATTTATCCCTAAGAGATACTTAAGCATCAAGATTACAAATAGCTCGTATGGTCCTCTTTTGCAATCAAAAAAAAAAATACTTATACATCAGTGACGGGCGCAGTGTAGTGTCAACAAAAATGTTCTGGGTGACATAGCATTTGTTATGGGTAGACGTTGCACTTTACATGAGGTGAACGTTTTGCTCGTTTCGTCACTCAATCGAAAAAAAAAGTCGCATTTTTTCACAGCGAAATACCATATGACATTGTGTTATGGAAATAGTTAAAAAAAAAACAAGTTCAACAGTTACAACATTAGTCAGCATAGGCTGCAAAGATTATTCTACATGCTAGTTTAGAAATATGCCGATCCCATTGAAGTTTCACGCGAAGAGTTGCGCCAAGAAAAACTGTGGTATATAAATAACAATTTACTAGCACATTCACATCTAATTGTTTAAAAATTTGGTGATGCGAATTTAATCCTTTTCTATAGCCCTTTGAAAGCTGCACAAGAAATTGTTAACGTTAAATCAATCTATTATTGAAATAGCATTATTCACCTCGTCATATAATTAGTTTTATTACGAGTATGATAATAAGGTAAACGTTTTGCATATTTATAAATAATATTGCTTTAATTAAAAATACAACTGCACGCACTTAAAAATACGTTTTTTTTAATAAATGACTTTTATTTATTTTTTAAAAAAAATATTTAATGAGTTTTTGTGAAAATTTAATTAATTTGGAACTAATAAAAATATTGTAGTGTTTCTCAATAAACAGCAAGAAATTCTTAATTTTACGGGGATGACTTAGTCATGTACAGTTAATAAAATTACAATTAACACACAATATTCATTAATTTATAACATCGCTATATAATTAATAATGAATAAATAATAGGATGTGATAGAGATAATTTGCCGGTGAACGGCGCGGAATTCATATTGAATGACGCTGGAACCCGACAGCGGGTTAAATACAGGCTTGTAACAATAAATTGATTGACCCAGGTGTAAAATCTAATTAATATGTTTAGTCATTCCTGAACTTTGTCACCGGCCGCGGTTGTAGATTGAACGATATATCTGTAGTTAGTAACAACGAGTGGTAAGATTAACTGTATCTAGTGCGGTCACGCCTCGTAATTACTATTTCGAACTAGGTTATTAATTCCTGCATAAATAAATATACTGCATTTACTAAAATGATCTCAGTGCTTACTGCCAAGGGCTTGGTTTGACCAAAATCGATTAGGCCAGACCTGATATTGATTAAGTCGCTAGTCGTTATCAGAGGTTGTCACCTGAACATGCTGCACGCAGTGTGTTGTCACACAGAAATGTTCTGGTGACATTTGTTATGGGCAGACGTTGCACTTTCCATCAAGTGAACGTTTTGCTCGTTTTAGTCAATTTATCCAATAAAAAAATAAGTATTTTGAAGACATTTTTATGATATTAGCACGGTCTAACAAATATGTTAGTTGCCTAACACAATTCCTTACAAGTAATAATAATTATCTTTCAACTAGAAACAACGCACCCAATAAGAGCATCGAGTTTACAACTTGGCGCGTACACAAGTTACTTTTTCTTTAGCGCGCATAAATAAATACTTAACTAAGACGTACCGCGACACACAATTTTATGGTGTTCTCGCTTGTACCAACTTTATTATTTCGAGATGTGCTTTGAGATGGCTGGCCGAGAATAGAACTTGGTCTCTGTAATTATATCTAGATATGAAGTTATTTTAATATAGTTTTCTTCAATCAATAAATGCCTTTGTAGATCTTACTTAATTATTAATCTACAATAAGATAAGATTGCGTGGGTTAGTAGTCTTTGTCATCCTGGGTACGAATCCTAGAATACAATTATTGCGCAACTAAAAAAATAAGATTTTCATGTTTTTTTCTTTATGCACTAGACGAATTATTAGTTATCATGTCAGTCAAACCAAAAAATATTGTGTTGCTGTCTCTCTCGTACTTCCGTGGATACGATTTTGTCACTTAAGAGTGGCAAGGGGTACGGAACGGTAAGCATGAGCGAGTGCTTTTGTGTTCGTACTCATATACGGCATTCATTTTATTATAGCCGATTTTCAATGACGGCGACAACTTCCGAATGCTGTCAACGCAGAGGTCGACTCGTCTTTAATTACCTGTGCCCGATGTGACGCTCATGATAAGATGTAGATTGGTATGTAGTCAGAGACACGGGGAAAATCATATCACAAATGAACCCGTAAACAAACAACGTTGTGTTTGTGCGTTGGCTCTGTCTGGGATACGAAACAAGGATTCGCGGTGTACTCTGCAACTTATCCACGAGATCGTCATTGTAATATATCCTGCTCGGATGACCGCTTCTTTTTGTTAAACATATAATGTCGCTGTGATGATTGTGATGAACAATGGAAGACAACATCACAACAGACTGAATAATAATGAATAGTCCGTGCAATTTTCCGATATTAATATGTAGTTGCATTAATTGCATATTGAATGTTGACAAATCTCCTTCACAAATAATTTATTAATTATTGATATTAAATCAATATGTAAATGATCGAAGAAGAAAGTTTGCCACTTTTTGTATGATGTTTATAAATAGCAAATCTATAAAAAGTATAGTTTTGTTTTATGCAGTTATACTCGTATTTTAAATTTAATGCAAGGAAAAGACTGGGAAGAACTAAAAGAAAGGAGAATGCAAATATCAACGGACAGAATTGAAAGGAGAACATTTTTCTTTTTGAATAGATCGTCTCAGTGTGAAAACAATACTGCAAATTTGTTCGAAAAAGAATTGTCAAAAAAGAAAAGGTGTTAATAAAAATGTTGTGCTACATTTTGGTCTCACTTATTACCCACGTAAAATTGCTGCAGCGTTTTGTATATACGTTTATTAAACTCTGTAATAGAATCTGACATTTTTCTGTACGTATTATTAAACAAACAAAATAAAAAGTGAATTTACTGATGTAATGAAAATGATTTTAATTCTTGTTTTTAAAAATTATCAAAATCATTATTCATTAAGAATCATAAAGACTCCGAAGTATGTAGAAGCCCATTACTTAGTGTTACGTAATAAAGTACACAAAGATGACTGACTGACTCGTGAATCGCATGCCCTTGACTTAAAGCATTACCAAAATACAGGACATGGGAAACCACACAATCTTAACATATAATTTTTTCATTTACGTTTATTACACGCTTTATATTAGCTTCACTTTTATGTTTGTATGTTTGTAACCGGCTCCTTAGGGCTCGATTTTCTCCTACTTTGAACGATCCGATTTAATTCAAATTTTGCACACCTGTCAAAGACCGATGACAATGCAATAATTCGACTAAAAAATAACAAATAATAGTTTAAAAAAACTAAAAAAACATGCTTTTATAGAAGATCCAACTAAATTACTCAATAGATGGCGCTAATGTATTACCTGTTATAAAGGCCATCGTCTTAAATTAGTTTGTAACAAAATAAATAATAGTTTAAAAAAATAAAATAAATAATAGTTTGAAAAAACTAAAAAACACGGTTTATATAGTAAACCAAACTAATAACAGTTTAAAAAAATAAAAAAAACGCTTTTATAAATAAACCAAACTAAAAAGTAGAAAATAAATAATAGTTTGAAAAAACTAAAAAATACGCTTTATATAGAAAACCAAACTAAAAAATAGAAAATAAATTTTAATAAAAATAAAAAATGCGTGGGGTGCTTTTTAAGATATCATCGAAATGATAATCCTTCTTTTCATATCTGTCTTATTTACACTATTATGCATTTACATTTATTAGAATTTTTTACACTATTCTTAATTCAAATTATTGAAATTTATTTTCTAGTTTTTAGTTTGGTTTTCTATATAAAGCGTATTTTTTAGTTTTTTCAAACTATTATTTATTTTTGTAGTTAGTCGGGTCATAAGTTCAGTCACATCCTTATTTAATTTAAATTTCTAACACAGGCCTGAAATCTATGTACTGATTCTGAATAACTTTTGAGCCATCATTAATATTTCATAACATCATAACAAAATTTTGTTAAAAAAAATGATTTTGTTCCAATTAATAAAATGGAGTGGATGCAAAAGGACGACAGAGTCGCGGTTATTGCGCTCCACCACTGCAGTAACGCGCCAACTGAGATTTTTAAACTATTGCAAAGTTAGGAAAAACGCTGGGGTTCGTATATCTTACAATCAAACGATTTACTGAAGATTCAACCTTTGCAGAAGAAAGTAGCGGCCAGGATACAAGCGATCATCAAAGCAGTGCGGGCGCGAATCCAACGAAATCTCATCCGTAAGCAAAAAATATTAGCCCTTCAATTGGGGTTAAGCAGAACTACGGTCAAAAGAGTACTAAATGAAGACCTAAGACCCCGAGCTTATTGATGAAAAACAGGGCATTATCTTAATGCTTCCACGGTAGAGGTGGTGGGGTCGGCTTTTAAGGCAAACGGGACTTTGGAGTGCGCATTGTTAGAAACCCAGATGCCGAAATCGAATAAATGTGACTGTCGATGCGAATAAATAGGTATGACCTGGCGATAGGAGCGGCCTACAGACCGCAGTGGGTAAACATTGACACATTGACTGAATCAGTTGCTTATTTCTCAAAAAACGATTACATTGCCTTACTTAGTGTCTTTAACATAGACTTGCTAGATGTCTCTAATAGCAATGTAAATAAATTCTCAAATTTTCTTCAACACATGGACCTAAACCAGATAGTCACCGAGCCAACTCATTTGAATAACGAAATGCTTATTGATCTGGTGAGCACCAACGCAAATGCTCGGAATGTCACTGTAACTAGAATAACAGCTTCTTTAGGACATGATATGATCAATATTGAGCTACAGTTAAAAAGGTTGAAACCGCACAGTATTCTGTCAGTTTAAGACTAATCAAAAATATTGACTTAAGTGAATTTAATACAGAGGTTAACGCCATGGATTGCGAGGGGGTTTCCGTCCTGTCTGGTGTTGATCACATGGTCGATAGGTTCAATTCTCTAATTTTGTCTCTGTTTGACAAATATGCTCCAGTCAAAACTGTTAAAGTTGGGAATAAATACTCACTGCCTTGGGTCACTGATGTCTGTAAGCTCATAATAGACTAACGTAACATTGCTTGCGAGAAGTACAAAAATTCTAATTCTGATGACGATAAACAATATTTTAAGGAATTTAAAAAAAATGGTTAAAACTAATGTCGCCAATGAGAAGAGAGCATATTTTAACTATCACATAAATTCTCAAATCAATCATAGTAAAGTCTTTCGAAAAACTTTTAAACAAAAAAAAAATAGTTAATCCTGGTAAAAGTGATATCCTACCAACTTGTTTCGATAATCCAAATAATATTAATGCCCACTTTTTAAATATTCATTATGACAATGAAGTTACTATTGCACAGTTAACGTTTTATGAATTCTTTAATTGAGAGCAGTATTGACTGCTCTCAATTAAAGTTATATACGTGATGTTTTCAAGTATATAACTTTAATGAAATCGAACGCTATAGGAACTGATGGGGTGAGTAAAGATATGATTTTGCTGACACTTCCTCGTACTTTGACAGTCATTACATATATAATAATCGAGTCTAGTCGGTGTCAGTGAAAGCAGGCGCTTGTCACCCCACTGTCAAAAAATCCTACCGAATAAAAAGATCTGAGGCCTATAAGCTTCCTACCTTTTTTATCTAAGGTGTTAGAAAAGGCTGTCTAAGAACAGTTAAGTAGTTACGTAGAGGTTTATAATATCTTGCCTACGTTTCAGTTCGGCTTTCGCAAAGGTCGTGGAACTCTCTTGGATGTCATTGATAATATTCTTGCTGAAGAAGATGTTGGGCATGGGACAATCCTGACATTACTTGATTTTTCTCGTGACTGTAACTGTCGACTGTATAGATACCTAACGTACTATTAGCTAAGTTATCGTACTATGGTCTGGACTGTCAGTCGGTTAAGTAGTTTCATAGTTATTTAAGCAATCGGTCTCAGTCGGTTAAATTGTTAAGGAATGATGGCAACCCACTCACACTGTCACTAACTTACTGCTGATTGATGCCTTCATTCATAGATTGCTACACATTCACAGTCTTGAGCCAACTGCATCCAAAGATATCTTGCACACTTGAATAGATCCTTACTATAAACTAGTGGATGATCGTGGTACTCTGTACTTGCCGGTACGAGAATTCCTCTATTTTCTTCCCCAACAGCTGCTTATGTGGACGGCCTACTGAGGGTTCATTTTACTGTTTTTTTTTCAATAATAGGGCTGAATTGAATAGACAGGTAATAGCAAATGCAAAATTTATATGAAAGCTCAAACATTTATGAATTAATCATGTCAAATATGCAGAAACGGTAAATATTGATCATGCTGATGATATAAGCTCAGAGAATTGTATAAATAATTTCTGTTTATTTCATACGAATTATGACATTGTGGTTGCACAAAAAGACAAGAAATTAACCGACTGTTTACGGTCGTCCTTTTAAGTTCCTTACATTAATTATAACACCTCTTTAAGTTAAAATTTATTGCGTTGTTTTGTTAGTCATTACTCGGCTTAAGTGTTCAGTTGGGTTGTTTTTGTGCGAACTCGCTCTCAACTCGATATTGGGTGTTTATGTTGTTATAATTTATTACCCCGGGCGGTGTTTTTATGTTTTGTAAGCCTTTAAAGGCACGTGGTGAATTTATTGTGGAACGTTTCAATCTGGGCGATCTTTCTCTTTGCGGTTTTTGTTAGCTTCGCGATGTTCTATTTGTTTGCGGCTTGTATTGATTTAATGTTACGATTCATTGCATTTTTTTAATATCTGTTCGTAATTGTAGTATTCGCCTTTGATCTCGAACGCATTTGATAAAACACTTAGGCGGCAGTCACTGTTACCATTTTTGTTAACATATTTTCTTTTAAAATCAATACAAAACATTTATTACTACTTTTTGTCCTCTCCTGTTAAATTTCTTCATTGAATAAAAAATACCGTCATGGTCATAGGAAGCGTTGTGTAACTAAGCTTTCCTTTGTATAGGTAAAACCTTAGACAGCAGTTACAAGTTTTCAAACAGTATGTTATAGAAGGAACGATATACGATTTCTAAAAAGATACTAAAAATTGCACCATCTGTAACCATCCGTATAAATCACCGCGTCACTTTCATCTTGCTTGGCATCACGTTGTAGTTCTGCAGATCTGCTTGCCACTAATAAATTAAATGCCTTAAACTAAAAAAAAACTAATTCCTTCATATTAATCGTATTAAGAAGAAACTTCTGCCAAAGCTCTATAGATATTAACTCTATAAAAATAAAATTGACTTGAGGAGAACAGCGCGTTTCTATAAAGTTTTAAATTATTGTTACTCGACTTTAATTCCAGTTTTTAATACAAACATATCATTTAAATTTCAACTATTTGTGTCATATTTTTTTTTATATTTTACTTATCCTTAAAATATAGACTAATTCATTTTTAATATTTAGGTTACAAGTTTAGTTCTACTAAATCCTAAATGCTTTTCCTAGCTATGAAGTTTGACATGATGAAGCTCGGTGGCCAGGTGATTTTTATCACAGATCTCTCGTTCTTTCTGAAACAAATATTTTCCTACGATTGCTAACGGTGATGGGTGGAACAGCGATAAAGATAAGTCAGTTTTTACCATGTGTTAAGTGTAATGTCCCTCTACAAGGTGCAGGAGTACACCAGCGGGATTGTGAAAGTGGTCTCTCTTACACCTATGTATCCTAGGCCGCAAAAATATCAATAAAACCCGCGCAAACGAACATGAATTGAACTGATGTGAAGCATTGACGGTCTAAGAAGTGTGCAGTATTTGACCATTTACTGGATCATCCCTACCATCACTTCAGATTTGATATTCCACAAATCCTTGCAAAAAACACCGATTGTGACTTGCAAATAATAACAATAATTATTCGCAAGGCTATTGAAATTTAAAAAAATATCCTAATATCAAATGAGAAGATGGTTAGGTATTAACCACCGGCACGGGATCCTATTATTAATAGATTTAAATCAAAAACCAATCATACCTCTGCAAGACTTCAAGATACAGTAAGCTCATTTTGCGTTGATTCGGACCAAAATTCGAGTAAATATAATAAATTATTGCGCATTTACCTAGTTACTGATTAAATTTATATAAATATAATGAGATATGTATCTGAAGTTGAAGAACCTGAATAAATAAATAATCATGGTGCAGGCCACCACACAACTTTCTTTTGATTGAAGTCATTAAAATAAATAATTGTAATTATAAGTGTGATGTATCATGTACTCAGCGGTGTAAGAAAACATCGTGAGGGGACTTGTTGACCTGTCTCAGAAATAATATATTTTTTTTAAAAAATATCATACCATCACAGTTCTAGGATTTCTTATGTCTTGTGTGTCTTACAGATATGAATGTTACATGCACAACACAACCGGACTGAAAATGTTGGCGCCAGCTGGGATGTGAACCCAGGACTCACGTGTTAGAAGTCAGATACTCTTACCACTACACCACTCAGTTTTCGTCGTCGTCGTGGATGTTACTTTACTTCAACCGATGTTTATTCTAAGTTATTTTGCCTGTTAGTCCACAGCGTAATTAAGTTTATTAAATTGCATTTATTTTAATTATTCCTTGAACACTTTTAAGCATTCACTTATATCTGTTATTTAAGGGGTAGCATAAAAACAACGTAACTTATTATGAATTTGTAAAACTAATAAATAATTTGAAAATCAGAAAATCTAGCTAAGAAATCAATTTACATAATTTATTCGGCACCGCACTTAGTTATTTTTCTATTTTTGAATTAGACCTATGGTAGGTATTTTAGTTAATAAATAAATAATAGATATAAAGGAAGAAACTCAACATTTTAATGATAGTGTGCACTATGTTATGTGCTGCATGTATATGGATGTTCTGCATGAAGAATCTAAACAATGAAAAACAAAACGAAATAAAAATATATGATTGCATGATCAATGTCTATAATAGTCGTGATTAAATCTTCTAAGAACTAAAACAATGACGTCTTAGATTTAGTTTTTCCTGACTGTTCGTTATGATTTGCAATTATTGTCAAGACCGTCGGGTTATAAAAATTACTAGTAATTATGACGTCAACGGTTACCACTTTTCCTGTTTAAGTCTCTGGAAAACCCCTGCACAATGTTATGACTAAATGGATAATTTTTTAATTGTTGTACCTTTGGCTTTTATATTTATAATGAGGAAGTTTCTACTTTAATTTAATAGTACTTATGAAAATAAATTATAAGCAAAGCAGCTGCCACGTCTGCCGTAACGGTTGCAGAATCATCCAGAACTTTGTGTACAAAAATTCTGTGTGATGACGAACTCCGCTTGTCAAACAATTCACCAATTCAGAATAATTTCGGTTCGAAATTATTCTGAATTGGTGAATTGTTGGTGAATGGGAAATGGTGAATTCTCCAGAAGTCCCTATTTGTTTTAAAATTACCTTTCTTACAACGTTTATTTATTTCCTAAAAAGATTGTCCTTGCAACTCCAAATGGATGTGTTTTATTAACATAAATTTCACATGCACATCACAATCAGACCCAAAAACTGACGATGGGTGTATTTGCACAAATGTAGATAAATCCAGGACCCGCATCGTAGAAGGTACTTAGGTACTCTAGCTACTAAAGTTATTTATTTATTTCTTAACAAAGCAGCAACTGTAAGTTGTAAAAAAATGTTAGCAAATGACAGGTTTACATTAGATTACCTAAATTTATTACTTCTTACATAACAAAATCAAAAACATTTAGTAATAAAAAAGATATAAATTTTTGGTGATGCCACGCTTTTTTTAAGGCCGCTGTTACTAAGTTCACTGTTAGCCCGAAGGCTTTTACAGGTTCACCGGATTGAAAGTCCGAGCGCTAAGGGCGCTTAGCCGAAACATTTGTGACCAGCGCTAAGTTTGGTTTTGGTTGGGTCCGTCATTCTGTGCGCGGGAGTAACTGTCTCGAGGCAGCCCAAGGGGGCATGCCTCGGCTCGGTCATTTACTTCAATCGGGAAGGCATTGAAACATGTTTGGTTGTATGGTAACTGTTCTCGTGTTACTAACGCTGCATACGAACTTAAATGAAATGAAAATTATTTACTTTTCGACGAAAGATATATAAATTTCGTTTGTTATACGTAATTTTTTTACAATCTACCACCGTTTTGTAATAAGGTTCATCTGATGGAGAAGAAATAGGCGAAATAAACTTCGTAGGTTACACATTATAAATAAATTTATTAAGAAGTCTGAAATAAAACCAACGCACGCTCCATGTTAAAGTTATAGACAAGATTCAATGATAAATATATAAGTATATTGCAAACTCGAGCAGACCAGCCTCCACCAACGGCACCTTAAAGGGAAGTGGACTACCCGTCATGCGAGGCCGCCGCAAGCTATGACATAGAAGCCAGCATGACATAGTCAAGTCTACCAAAAAACATTTATACTACTAAGATTATTGTCCTTTACTTTACAGGGCGCACTTATAATCTTTCATAAGGCCACTATAATTTTTTTGTCTGAAAAAACGTTAATTCGTAAATACTTATACCAACTATTCATATCATGTATATCATACCATATCAGTATCCATATATTTTTTAGCTGCTTACAAAATAACTGTCACGTCATTTGTTACGTTATTTGATATCAAACTGGATGGATACTTTCCATGCGTCCTTATGATTGAAGTAAGAGTTCAAATTTTAATACGGTTTGGAGCACAGACTTATTTAATATAAGTTTTTAATTTAGTATCTGTAAGATTCACTATATGTTCAACTATTTTATTATAATTTATTAAAACATTTTTTTACTCTTTTTAGTCTAAATTTTGGATTATCTAGTATATTATTATTTATTAATTTTTAATTATGTTTGTTACTAATTTTCGGAAATAGTGTTTTAAATTTACGTACCGCATAACTTTTTCATAAATATACTGGCATGTAAAAGTTAAAATATCAATTCCTTTAATTTAGTAACTCACGAGAGCGTATTTTATAAATTGCGCGAACTGCTCTTTTCTGCAAAGTAAAGATTGTATTCACGTCAGCCGCATTCTGTATAGTCAAAATAAAATACCATAAGCCATCAAGGTGTGAAAATAGCTGAAGTAAACTTATCTCGCAGTGGCTATATCTGTAACATGTCCAGGGGAAAAAAAAAATCCTTTTGGAAAAAAAATGTCGCGACAATCGGTCGGAAATCGGAGTTAGGTCCATTATTTATCATTCGGAAGAAAACATGTCCAGCTTGAAGTTGTCCATGATGTCTCTCACCACACAACTGTGTACTGAGCGAGGGAGGCGAAGGCGATCCCAGAAAATCGGGACTAAATTGATAGGTCGTCGGGACGCGGGACGATCATCGAAATCCCGGCAGGATCGGGACGGGTGGCAACTCTGAATATGTCGGATCTTTCTCACAACATACGCAGCCGAACATTAGCTATTAGCTAAGGTATCTATATGTGAATCCTACTAAAGCCTACAATCGAATGTGATTCCCAAAAATACGGCACTATCAACAAACTCTAATTTATCATTTTGCAAAACGACATCATTTCGTACCGTTTTTACATTTGGTAATGCAGATTTAGCACATTTCGTTTTTTGGTATTTAATGGTAAATTTTTTGCATGAAAACAATGTAAAATATTATTCAGGGCACTATTAACTTCAATTAGGTTCTCAGTTTTTGAGACTGGCCTTAAATATCAGATACGTATCATCTGCAAAATATACTATGGACTAGGAATTGTAGATCATTTATATAGACTAGACACAAAAGCGGGCCCAGAATCGATCCTTGTGGTACATCCATTTTTACTTAAGGGCCTACTGGGTTAGAACCATTAATCTGAACTATTTGTATCATTCTACTAAAATAAGAATTCAACAAAAGAAAAGCTTGCTATTCTATACCATAATATTTTAGTTTACTATGCTGAGTCTTGTGATCTACCCAATCAAATGCTTTAGATAAATCACAGAATACGTACGTAATGGCATTCTGAGAATCCTCCCGAGCATTGTAGATATTTTGAATTAAACTTACTTCTACATCAGTTATGGAGTGCTCCTTGATAAAACCAAACTGATTTACATTATAATCTACATTTAAGTTTACCACCAATTCGAAATGCGTTTTCGCTGGAGAAGAAATGGTGCAAGGAAGTCCAGATACGCTTCTATTTATGATACCAGGGGAAAATCGGCCTGACATGCGGCGGTATCGTGAATAATACGCCCTCGCGAGGAGGGGAGGGTGGTGGGGAATGTTGAGTAGAGTGCTTGAGCCCTAATGGTCGCGTCGTCCTGATCCTTGAGGACATGTCCTGGTCTCCTTTTTCCGCGAGTCGATTGTTGGTGTAACGCGATGGTGTTGTATGTAATGGCAGCATCGAAATATCGGCGTGAGGCCAACTATAGATATGGTATTAAGCCCAAAATCGATGTAGGATGTCACCCTGAACAATATATGTTACTAATATGTTGTATGAACTATATGTTATATGAACTATATATGTGTAATATGTTTTACTATATATGTTTGTGTGTGCATAATGTGTATTGAAAGCGCGTGTGAGTTTGAGTGTGTGCGGGTTTATTGTGTATGTGTATGAGTACTGTATTATGTAAAGGATTGATTGTGATTCATAGTGCCGTTGCTGTAGGAATTATAGCAATAGTTATAAAATCCATCTTTATTTAACATTTAAACTAAGCGAATGATAGCTACTTAATTATAACTAGATATCGCTAATGCACAAGAAACAATAGACGTACGCACGGATATGAGCGGTCGTCGATTCATATCACATGAATAATTATTAATTCCAGTTCAAAATAAATGCTAACCCGTTGTTGGAATCG
This sequence comes from Luehdorfia chinensis, assembly GCA_019845155.1. NCBI lineage: Eukaryota > Metazoa > Arthropoda > Insecta > Lepidoptera > Papilionidae > Luehdorfia > Luehdorfia chinensis. Next base: position 3,271,541 of record JAHVAK010000612.1, read on the forward strand.
ATCAAGGATATTCGTGATATTATATGAGAATAATAATGTTACCGTTGATATATAGGCTTTAAAATACCACATTATTATGACTTTTGTGTTAAACGTCTAATATTTCATGTTGATCGTATGTTGGAAGCCTGTTAATGTTTCATTCATTGCTCTTAGGATTTATTTTATACGTTGAACAATATGCGTCTGTCTTAATAATTCATTATTTACTGTTCTTTGATTGCTTAGAAGATTTTCTGATAACGATTATTTTGTTATCTTTTCCATCTAATGTTTTCTGTATCGGATAATACTCGTATTATCACGGACTTACTTTAACGAGCTTTTTATTTTTAACCTCGAAAATAAATCGTTTATTTGCAAAACCATCTATTTTTTGCTTTTATGGATTCCCCACACCAGGATTTAACATGCACGAAACCGATACCAGAAACACTACCTGTAGGCTATATAAATCTATATATTTGTTCCGTAAGTGAATTAAACCCGCAACTCTAAAGCGCCGTCTATTGAGCTACACGTGATATCTGATAATGTGCACGCAGAATAAAGCATACCTCGCTTTTTTCTTGTTTTTATTTAACGATTAAATATTGTAGTAACGAAACTTTTTTATTGCATGTAAAGTAAACGTTTGTCCACTACTCCACATGTAATGTAAAATAAGCATTTTAGTTTTTTGGAGATCATGTTTGCTCATGATCACAATTAGTCTGCGTTAGTCAACTGTTGGGATGGACATGAAAATGGATAATAGTGGTAGAATTCCTATGCAGGTATCGGTTTAGGTAGGTACCTCCGCAGTGAAAGTTACTCTGTCGTCAAGTCATAGTGTGAAAGCGTTACTGGGTTTGAAGGGCACTGATAGCTAGTGTGAATACTGAGCACATGCGGCCTAAGAACTGATGTTTCAGAGCAACAAGCCCAGATCGACTCTACAGCAATTATTGTGGGCAGACGTTGCACTTACCATCAAGTGAACGATTTGCTCGCCTTGTATCTTACTACCATAAAAAATACGATTATATTACAGCGACACTAAGCCCGATCTCCAGTTTACCATATTTTTGTGATCCAGCCGCCTTCTACAGACAATCGCTTCATTTAGCTAGACGACGTCCTGTACTGTTTGCCCAAACATGATCGTCGTACCTGTACTCGCCAACTTCAGGTGTTGTCACTTCTGCGACAGTTGTTATTAGGTAATTTGTTGCTGCTTATAAGAAACTCAGAAGTTTAGTTTATTTAACCAAGCATGATGACAAACGAATAAATATATGGATAACAGTTGGACTACCAGTCAATTAATATCCACCAGAGGTTCTCTTCAGAAAGTTCTATTATAGTGCCGTTAGTATTACGTTAGTATACATAAATACACATCCACTCTCCTCTTTACCTTCCCGTATCTGACAAAATGATGAAAGCATACAATTTAGGCTCGAATGCAGCTACCGTAACACGAGAACAGTCAGCATACACCTTGACACCCTTGACATGTAAATAAACTCACATTTTCGCACTCAGCACCCATAATATGTTCTCTTATGAACACAAAGGTAAACTAGTAGGGAATGCCTCTAGGCATAAGTCCGCAGTTTTCTACATCTGCGGTCTTCTGAATATTTTTGTGTATATTGAGTTTAAATAAATATATTTTAGAATTATTAGTATCGGCAAGAAATAGAACCCAAGAGCCTTACGAAGAGGAAGACTATAATATAAATCCTTCTCATTATAGACCAGCACAATCAAATGTATAATTAAATCCTGTTAAGGCTTGTTATTGTGAAGCTCATTGAAACGCAAGACCCAAAGAATTATGCAATTCGAATTGTCCAAATAATAAATCTATACAACAATCAAGCTAATTTAGCCTACGACCAAAGAGTTTGTATCCTAGGTATTCTCTTATAAAGCTTAAAATATATCGGCACGATAAAATTCTAACATAAATTTAATTTCTACGCATCGTCTTTAATCCAATACTGGGCTGCCGGCGCGCAATAAGTTAGTGCATATTTATTATTGCTCTCAGTTCAACCTTAGATAGATTAGATTAGTTCCACTGCGTATCGCACCAACACCCTGCGGGACCTTCGCCTTTTAACCGGCTGGTTCACATTATAAGTAATATATAGGTTTCGGCAATGGCTTTAATAAGCTAGTTGAAGTTCATAGGACATTTTAAATTTATGCTTCACGGTCGATTTCCTCCACGGCGATTTTATTCGAGTATGTCCAGCAGTCGTCTCTGTGTAAGATATATCCACCAATCCGCATCGGAGGAGCGTGGCGGACACCTATAAACCTACTACACAATATACACCCACGTATCAAGGCGGTTCTAACCGCCCAGAGCTACCGACACCAGTCAGAGTCCGAAGAGGGGTCTGAACCTCCCGACAGTTAAATTCTTCCTTCTTGGTGGTAGCCTTTAGCAGTGGACCACAACAAGCTACCGATGATGATGACTTTATATAAACACTTCTTTTACGTGAAAATATTCTGATTTAGAAGACAGGCACATTTTCTTCCGAGCAATCGGCTGGCGAAGTCAATAATTTGTAACCGCTATGAAAATTGTTACATTTTAAAACAGTTAAAGAGTGTTACTTTGCGGAAATCCATTTTAACATACATACATACCGTCACGCCTTTTTCCCATATAAGGGGTGGCAGAGACCACTTGTGAAGCCAATTTTTATCGCGGCGGGAAACGAGACGTCACGGGTGGCACACATTTTAACAAAGGAATTAAATTAATTTAAAAATAAAGTCAATCGGCATGCGTGCGGATCTAAATAAATTAACATAGTTTGTTACATTTTAATTTAAAAAAAAACTTTTGCATATGAATGTGCCTTAATACTTAGTCTAAGTATACTTTGAGAGTAGCAGAGCAAAAGCACGGTAGCCCAGGGTCGCGGGTTCACCATCGGAAAGGGCTAAACATAAATAGCGCATTTGCAATAATACCGATCATTCTCATCCATGTATCTCTTTGCTAGGCTATTTATTGAAAGCATTCGCTACCATTGTTCTTGATGATATGCTCTTTTTTTAATATTCTTAGAAGTACTAAGCTTATGCCTTACTAGGTATTTTATTCCGTATTTCAATTGCAGAACTCGAACCTTCAAAATTTATAATTGTTTTGCTAGTTTTTGATTTCTCATATTTTAAAAATACAAATTATAATTAAGTGTTTTTTTAACTTAGTTTATATTCTATAACGTATAAAATGGTATATATTTTTGATATGGTCAATATTTGAATTTGTATAAAATATCTGAGAACTGTGAAGTCGAGTCTTTAAGTGAACAAACGTGTACCCTACAGTTGAGAAAACTGTCCAAGGTTCTCATCAGAAAACGATAAGGTTTAAAATTCAATGATTAAAGTATCGGCATAAATAAACTTAATACTGTTAGTAGTTACGCGTGCAGAGTGACGAAGTGACAGGCGCGAAAGCGGCGTCTTATGTGTGGTGGCCCAATCAATTTGTTGTCGCACAAAACGCAATACATCCATCCCTAAGAAAGTAACTGGTGTTGGGTGATTCAATACAATGATGAAAAGATTTTACTTTAAAATATGTAACATATTTTACATTACAGCTTTTATTTAGATTAAGTCAAAAGATTGCTGTAGATGATACAAGTAGGTTCTTAAGTGGCAGCTTTATGTCGGCGAACGCAGCGCAGGCTAACTTTTCACTAGATGGTAGGACCACTTGTTAAGAGAAGTTAAGGGATGCTAGTGCCTCCCGATCGAGTTCTGTGACAATCTATGACAAAGGTTTTGGTTCAGCAGTAGCAAATAATGCTCTACTTTCTAGTAACAGTAAAATAGTACCACACAACTAGTGATGTCCAATCGCGACTGCAGCTACATCGTCTAGTTAACCAATCAAAGCTTTGTAATAGGTTATTAATGTATTTATGGAAAAAAAGTTACGAGGCCAACAAATCGTTTACCTGAGCGTCTAACCCCACCCATAAACCCATAACGAATGCAATGTCACACAGAGCATTTTTGTGTGGTACATAGGTCGTTGTCATCCTGAGACATCAGTTCTTAAGTCTCTATGCACAGTAATCACACTAGATTTCAGACCGTCTACCGTAAGTATTAGCGAGAACACTTGCACTCGCTCCTTTACACCATTCATTTTTTAATTCTGCGTGACACAGCATTTGTTATGGGCAGGACGTTGCATTTACCATAAGCTGAACGTTTTTCTCGTTGCGTCACTTTATCAAACAAAACCAACGATTCAGCGAACAGGTACTAACTACTGAGTTATGCAGTCATCGTATAATCTAGTAACTGTCATGTATATCATTGACAGAACTGATGAGTTGACAAAATTAAGACTTACGTAAAGATGCGGCATAAAAAAATAAAAAATTGACTTATTGTATATAATACTATACAATAAGTACTATATACTATATGTTACGATTGAACGTTTAATACGCTTGAGCTTCATTTATGTGCACTAGGGCTTCATATTCAGGTATTTTGAGTCCAATATAGGAAGTAATGGCGAACGGTAGATACGAGTAAACGGTTCTTCAGTAGATGTTTTCACTCACAGTTCAGGAATAAGTGAAACTTATTTGTAAAGTCGATTTCAGCCTTGATAGCTAACTCATGAGACGGTGGTCGTAAAAATGTGTTTTAAACAAAATTGCAGAATAGCTCTTCTACAGTCTCATACAAGATGCATAGAAGACCGTCGTCGCACAGAGTCGGTGACTGCTGTTTTTACAGCTCTAATGAAGTGACGGAAGCTCATTAACCGCTGTAACGAGACTGTATTCGTTTCGTTTTTTGGACACCACGCTTATAATAAAAAAATATTTTCAATATAGAATTCAACCGTTATACTTTGTGAACCAATACAGAAACTATCTGTGAACTTTAATCGAGTAGGATTTTGCGAGCTAATACATAGATTATGAAATATAATGTATTCGGGAGAAATTGTTTTATTTTATTTAGAGAGAAAGATAGAAAACATGAGAATCTTTTTACATTAGTTTATTATCAGCTTAATAAGTCCATGTTGAATAAATGAGGAGCGACGAGCTTGTATGAATACTTATATTAATATTTGTTCAGATTCCCAAGTTGCTCAAATGGGTATTTCAATATTGTTGTTTATTTTTTTTAAAACTGTATCCGTGTACCCTAGAAGTTCAAGAAATTAGTTACATTCCTAATGGCGCATGAAGTTTATGTGATGCGAACTATATATGAAATCTAAATTACTTAGAGGAGACGTCTCTCAGAACACCATTGGCCGGTACCCCATGGCAATTCTTCGCAAACACTTTTGTTTAGTGCCTAAGCGACTTCACGGTTATGGAATTCTTCTTCAAAAGATTTAGGAGAAACGTTACGGCGATAAGCTGCTATGAATGCTAGTTTATAGATGTCTGTTCGTCAGTCACGTTTTCTTACCCCAGAACTTGTTAAAGTGCTTAAATTTGCATACGTTTTGTGGCTAAGGCGCAGTTCTACTAATTCATTTCGCTTTGGCATAACTGTCTTCGCTATGACTCTTAACATATTTTGCAATTCAACCAGTCTAATGTTTTCAAAGAGTTTGAATTTAACCTAGACGAAACTACTAGTTAAATAAAACTGTTCCCCTTTCTAGACTCCTATGTATGACCGAACATGGTTATCTGTGCTCGATTGTAGGCGGTTTTTACCTTTAATAATATCAGTAATTTTATCTTATCAAGTCGTTGCAGGAGAGAAAATGGGGGCGGATAGTTACTTGTGATAAATAAAATTACTAAGCTCAATATACCATGTTTTGAACTAACTCGTTTAACATTCACTTGGTGTTTAAGTTAAATTGAAGGTAGTCGTAAAGCTTATTTCATGACGTTAATTTAAGCGTTTGTCGTGTTCAGAATACTATAATTATTATTAATGGTGCTTGTTTTGGGTTATTTGTTTTGTTACATCGAAGGTTATTTCTATTTAATTGTAAATTTTGACATAGTAATTTTGGAGATTTCTCGAATAGCTCGAAAGCTCGATACCAAAATTAACTACCGGTAAAAGGCTAGGCGACTTAAGAGAATCTACCACCACATCTCATCCCGCGGGTGTCGTAAAAGTCGACAGAGGGAAAATGAAGATCAGGAGATGGGCAGCAGCATATTCCTGGAACATCTGAATAAATAAACTGCGGTTGCCAATCCGCCTGTCAAGCAGTGGCAACTATGGCAAAATCCCCCAAAATGAGAACTACAAACTTTTGTGGCAATCTATGGGGGCGGACTGTGTTCAGCAGCCGGACTAGTGATAGGCTGAAATGATGATGATGATTATGAATAGACTATGAGATAAATTTCTTCAATTGTCTGCTTGTTTTTGGACATGTCATGTTAGCCTATCATTAGTCCGATGTTGAACATAGGTCCATAAACTGCCGGTCCATAAACGTCCAAAAACGGTATTGCACCGCCTACATCCATCGGGTAGTCGAAAAACCGTGCAGGTCGTCGCTCCAACAAGAGGGCAACCCTACACTGCGTTTACCGGTACGAGTTTGCCACTTGGGAGCCTTTCTTTCAATTGGTTAGTTTTACAAAAAATAAGTAAATACACTTCATTTACTTCACATAGTTTTCAATACTTAACGTCAATGTCTGTGTAATGAAACCAATTCTATTTTATAGTATTTTTTCAGTAAATTAAAGACAGAAGATATTATTACGTATTTTATAATTTATTTTTCATGACTGTCAATGTTAATTATGATAATAATATACATATTTATATTCATACCATATTAACATGTGAGTGTCGTAAAATTAAATCATTAAATAATCATCGTTCAATTTAATGTATTTGTTACAAATATAACATATATAAATTTTAGCTTTCTCGCTTCTCCTCCATACAAAATTTAACTAAGTCAAATTTCAATCTCCTTCGTGGGCGCAATATGCTTAAAAAGGGGTACAAAGTTTTCTCTTCACGTTAATATGTAGACACGCCAAACCAAAAATACGAAGCTGTTGATGATGATAATTCATTATACGAGTACCACCACAATTATCCATCAACACCATTATCCTTATTTCCAAAAGTAAAAGTTTAAAATTAAATTACAATTGTAACATTATTTCTTTATTACGAAATACTTTCAGTCTATAGATATGAATACGGAAATCCTGTATTTTTTAGTTTACTTTTAGAACACTTTGGGAGACTTTATAATTTAAATTAAAGTCTAAATTACACATTTTAGAAACCTTTGTTAAATTACTGTGACATTCTATCCCGATATATTGCAAGGTAAATGTAAAGCGAGCATATTTATTGTGTCCGCATCGCTTATTCGACTACCGCGTATTTCAAGATATTGTGGACGTCCAATAAACAATCGGAACAATACCTTTTATCCTCATAATGCAACGAAAGGAATCCAGCATACGTTTCAATATGTACATGGATTGTCTTTTAGCGAATGCCGCAGAATAATTCCAATGTCGACGTGGTTAAGATAGAATATTAAATCTTTTAGAGTGCGAGGCTATAGAATATTGCTTTTGAACTCGTTTCGTCATCATATAGATTTGGTTGCTACTATTATGGAAGTATTATATAACGTCATAAATTTCTATAGGTGGAAAGTAGTAAACACTTCCGTTCGTATTTTTATAATCTATATGTAAAACGCTTTCGAAATTCGTGTTCCCTTTTATTGTGTATTGAGGTGACTGATTCATCTGTGTATTCGTTCACTAAGGTCTTTTTTTATTGGAAAAATGTACGAGACTAGCAAAACGTTCACCTAATGGTAAGTGTAACGTCCGCTCATAGAAATGCTGAATGAGAATATCACCCAGAATATTTATATGTAGCACAACACTGCGCCCGTTCCTCTGAGACGTCAGTTTTTAAGTCTTATATGCCCAATGATTACTCTAGCTCTCAGTGTCCTTTGGACTGAATCACAATAATGTTTGCACATTACTGCTTCACGGCAGAATAACTGACCCTGCGGTAATACCTACCTAGACGGATTCCTGCACAAAAATCCTACCGCCAGTATGTATTTCTAGTATATTTTGTCACCATTCTTTTAAGTTCATAATTTAAATATACATTTTTTATTACTTGTAGTTTACTTCCCAGTGACTACATCGGTTTTTAAAAAAAACATGAATTGTGAATGTTTTCGAACCAATCAAAAATTAGAAAAACAGATATTTTTTTAAACATAAAATTCCTCAGCAACAGAGTTACAACGCCACATTGTTAACCATCGAATGACTAACCTCGGATATAAAAAGCTATTGTAATGTTGTAGTAAGGAAATGGAAAGTGGGATGCTGCGTAACGCGAGAATCCCTCGTACGCGCCGCTATGCGATGCGATTCACCGCGCTAGTGATGTGAAAGATGGAATAAGATATTTTAAGTTTTAAACTAGCGTCCCACCCCGGCTCCTCACGGGTGCAATATATTCATGAAGAAAGTGCATTTAGCGGAAAAATATTAAGTATGTTTATTTTATAACATGTCTTTATCTTCAGAACTGTCAAACTAAACGTCACTTTTTATTTTCCATTAAAATATCAGACTTTTTAAAAAAAAATCTTTCATACAAACCTTGTTCAGACAATAACAAACACAACTAAAAAGTTCAGCCAAATCGGTTGAGCCGTTCAAAAGTGATGATCTTTCACAAAGGCGGCAATTGGTTTATATATATATACAGATAGATAGATTAAATTGATTATAAATTTATTGTATACCATAAAACGGAAATAAAAAGATAAGTGCAATGAGGGACCTCATCGCTAAATGCGATCTCTTCCATGTGATCTTTGGATGGAAAACTAAAAAAAAATATATATAATGAGGAATACATCAGATGACAAAAACTGCATAAATAGACTACATACTTTTGAAATTAAATTACAGGTGATATTAGCGATTCAAAATGAAACACATATTTCACAAATGTTTTAATACCGTTATAACTATGCATGCATAAGAAAAATATAATATATTCTATATAAAACTTTAAAAATATAAACATTTAAAATTCGTAGAAAGTGTCAACAATAAAATAACAACGTGGTTATGTAACTTTCTTTGTTATTATTAATTAAATAAATAAATTTTAAATCAAATTAAATTAATGTCAGTTTTCTTTCGTTTTACTAATGGCAATTATATAAAACCTTTACAAAAAAATATTTTACTATTTTTAAATCTTAACTTATCAGTCTTTCCCGTCTCTACTCCAGCTTATATGTTTTATTTGGTTGCGCATCGGGCGACGTGCATTGAAATGCTTCGTGGCGTATAAAACAATTCAGTGTGCACGTGCCTGCTGCCACGCATAATGTGGTATTTTCTTGATATCATCGATTACTTTGTCCAGATTAGATTGAATACTGTATACATATACGTTTTAGCTGAACAGGGTGTGGCATAATTTCTATGTTCTGTCTACGTAGTTACGAGTATAGTCCCCAAATACTTAGAGATTGTTTTCAGCTGTTAAAGGCCGCCAGCCGGTCAAGATTTGAGCGTCGGATAGGCGTTTATGCACTTCCATCTTCATCATGGAGTACTTACATACAACATACTGTCAAATGATGAGGTATGAAATAGATAGATAATATATAGATAATGTCATTGGTACATTTTTAAATTTAAGCCTTCGGGAAGTAAATTTAATATCCTAATTCATCACTTCTATTTTGTAAAGATCATTTAATTAAAATAATGTACACTTTTTATAAGCTTTCTTGCTCAAAGACTCGATTAAGCGTTCAAGCATTTTAAATAAAAAAAGGTCCAGTAATTTTAGACCCTCCAGTTATCTATTACGGACTCTCAGTGTTGGTAGTAGACGAGGTTGCTGCTGTCAAATGGGTCATGAAATGTGGTAATGTGGTAAATATCTACACGGTTTGACTGAATCGTATCGATTTAGTATGGACGTCTTGAAATGTAATACATTTTCGGAAGTAAAGATATTTTTGGTATGCCATCAGATAACTGAAATATAATATTAAAGCAAAATACTTTCGATGGACATAAAATAATCAAAACCTTTCAAATGTTTATTGAGCTTCTGTCACTTGTTCAGGTTACAGGTTAAACAAAAGGTTACGTACAGTGTTCTTTTCTTTCGATGCCCCACAGTAGGATTTCTCCTGTGTTGTAGGTGCGTTTTACAGACATAAAAACAGTAGGCTATACAAATATTTGTCCCTTGCGGGAATCCAACCCGCGACCCGCGGCGCAGAAGCCAAGGGCTTAGCCACTGCGCTAACCGAGCCGACAACTATGGCAATATTTATATAACACTACATCGAACCCTTTATTTTATTAACCATTCGGCAAAGGTCGCAGTTTATTGATTCTGATGGTTCTGGTTTTAATTTTCCCTCTGACGTCTTTTCTGACACCCATGGGATGAGATGAGGTAAGTTCTTAAGCCGCCACCATACGGCATTTTAATGCTCGATAAACGAAATTACAGCGTGACAAGTGAATAAACAATTGAATTCTAGTTAATTTTAGATTAAGTAAGGTCTATTAAAGTTACTTATATTGAAAAATACCCAAAAAAAAGTGTTGTAGTAAACATTTACAAATAAAATTTTAGCATGTATTAAATAAATTGAACGCAGATGTGCTCTATTGAAAGCTTACTCAAGAGTAAGCTTTCAATAAAGCAAGAGTAATTTCAATGGGTATGACCGCATGGTCTACTGGTTAGAGTACCTGTAAACTACGCCGCGGGTCAGCCACGATTCGCCAACTGGAGCCCAAATTTTGGGCAATAATACAAGTTTTTGGTTTTCTCTGAAACTGTATCCTAGCCTTACTCTGATCTTGCCGCATGAATGTTGCATGGAGCGTGGGTAGATTAAGACGAGTCTTTATGTTTGCATTTATACTTGTAGCACTATATATAATACTAGCCGGTGCCCGTGAGTTCGTAAGCGTGAGAACAGGTTTTTAAAAACCCACGGGTTTCCCACGGGGGGAACTATTTGATATTCCGGAATAAAAAGTATTCTATGTCCGACTCCAGGATGCAAGCTATCTCTGTACCAAATTTCATCAAGATCGGTTCAGCGGTCGTACCGTGAAAAGGTAACAAACAGACAGAGGGACAGAGAGAGTTACTTTCGTATTTATAATTTTAGTAAGGATTTTAGGCGAAAATCCGCCAGGAGGACATTATAATAAAGATTTCTTCTTCTTATAATTTAAGCCCTAAAATGTATAATTTCCGCATTATTTTTTTTATCAAAATCTTTTTTTAATACACTTTAATAATATCTACAAAAGTCACTTAACTTCATCATTACATACATACATACAATCACGCTTATTTTCCATATAAGTGAAGTCAGAGGCCACTACCGTAGCCCACTCTTCGCCCCCGCGGGAACGATACGTGGCGGGTCGCGAACGTTGCCGCCATTTTGGGGTCAAAAATTTTACTTCCCATTGCGTTCCCACAAGCAGTATAGTGTTATATACAGTATATATTATGATGTAATACTGCACGAACAAAGGCTGTCCGTACAATACTTAAGTCGCCTCTTATGACACTTCGGTAGGAAAGAGGTAGGTGCTATTCTACTCCGCCGGCCACTTATCAGCTAATCATCACATCGTTTGATATGATTACATTTTAATAATATTTATTATATTGCGGTGGCGGCTTAAGAGACTAGGACTCTACCACCCTGTCTCATCCCGTGGGTGTCGTAAAATTCGACAGAAGGAAAAATAAAACGCAAAGATGGGCAGCAGCATCTTCCTAAAACATCTAAATAGATAAACTGCGGTAGCCAACCAGCCTGCCAAGCGCTTGCAGTTATGGTAGTGATAGGCTGAAATGATGATGATGATGATGAAATATTCCGTACCCAGGTACAATCTTTAGGAAAAATCGCAATCGGCACTTATGTTTCCCTCTTACTTCATTGAACAGTAGATGTTTGGACAAGATTGTTTAAAGCGCGAAGTTTAACCTTTACCCAATTTGCGAAATAAATCCTTCCTTTCCTCTTTCTGTATAAGGCTTTGTGCAGAATATACTTTAATTGTTGTAAAAAAATATATATTGTGATTCCAGTTTTCATTCTAAAATTATATAAAATGATTTCTTATATTTTTGCCAATATTACACATTTAATAAAACCAATTTTACGGATTTTATCGCGTTTAATTTTTAAACTATTTATAACCCGACGTTTCGAGTGATTTGCAGCACCCATGATCTCTGGGGCACTGAAGTGACAGATGTCCCGATGTCATAGTAGGGTAGCTTCAGCTTTTAATTATTTTTGGTCCGATCTACGCAAAATGAGCTTACAGTGTCTTGAAGTGTTGCAGTGGTAAGCTTGGTTTTTGATTTCATTTTATTAATTATAGGATCCCAAGCCGGTGGTAGTACCCAACCATCTTCTATATTGAAGTTAGGATGTTTTTAATAAATTTCAATAATCTCGCGTATCATCCTTGGTAGGAATCGGTGTTCTTTTGCAAGGATTTGTGGTCTATCAAATCTGTTGCAATGGATGGGGTGATTCAGGACAGCTATGTGTTTTTTTACGGTATGTAGATCTTTTTGTTTGTAATTACTTTATGTAAGAAAGACTACTTTCACTTGGTAAAAACTGACTTATCTTCTTTGGCGATTTTCTTCTCTTTGTTTTAAAATCTTCGATTAAACATTTATGGACTGCATTTATACTGTATAGAAATATATTTTAAAGCTGCTTTTTTACTTATAACAATTCTAACGTAACAATATATCCTTACTTTTTTGTTTTCTTAAGCGGACTGCGTAAGTAAAAAATTACAGTATCATAATTAAAAGCCCCAGTATAGCACGAAACGTAAACGTTAGAACACTTGTCTCGAAACAAATTACCTAGAATGCCCTCTAAACACAGCCTTATAGCGTAGTCTCGCTGATCTTGGAGTCGGTAAATCTCGCCCCGCCACGAGGCTACAAATTACGCGCAATATCGGCCTGTGATGTGGCGGGTATCGGTTGCTATGGCAACGGGCCGTGAGAATCACAGGTCAGCGCAATGCTAGACGACCTGGCTTTATCCGTGGTCAGTCGAATACAGTATGTTATTATCACTTTTTATTAATGATTTGGTGTATGTCTGTTCGGGGCAAGCATAGTTTTTTATTTTAAACTAATTTCCGAAAAGCTAGAGACTTGAAACTTTGAAAATAGCTTGGAATTGGATGACAATTCTTTATTAAATCGCTTTCTTGTCTGTCTATCTGTTTGTTTGTTTATTGGGTAATATTATACCCAAAAAAAAAAGAATTGTAGCAACAATTATAAAGAACTGGACTCCACTTCCTTAAATATAATTTGCGTTATAACCTTGTTTGTTCTTACATTCTAAATTTTAGAATTATGCAAACATTTTCAACAACAAACAAATCAACTGTCAATTGATTTTAAATCATAAGTATTTTTGAGGTCCAGGTTGCCATGATATATCTCAACACTAGCTGTAACGTAAATGAGGTTGGTTGCTGGCACGCTTTATAGAAACGTAATCTATAAACGTATTCTATAAAGCGTGCTCCTCACTCGTATATAGTAGAAACATAAAAATGTTTAATTTTGTGTCATAAAATCTGGAGACTTAATGAGCAGCAACGTGGCCCTTGTACAAAGGATCGAAAAATGGCCAATTCCTCCGTTTCAGGAGGAAACCTGTGCTCAAGAATAGACTATTATTGTGCAAAGAGAAGAACTATTAATTAAGTTCGTGAGTTAAATGCCCGTAAGAAATCGCAGAGGCTCTTCTCTACTCCTTTATTAACCTACTCAAAGAAGGACGAGGATGCTCAATTCGACTAAATATTTCTTATGTGTATGTTACGCGATGTCTTTGCCAATTGTGAACCGAATTCAATGATTTTTTTTAGTTGGTTATACTCAAGTTTGGTTTCTTACAAATTAATATATAAAAAAGTAAAGTTTCAGCCTATAAATGTCCCACTGCTGAGCACAGGCCTCCTCTCATTTCTGAGAGAGCTTTGGAGCTAGGAAGAATCCGCCACGCTGCTCCAATGCGGGTTGTCGGACTTCATATGTCCTCGAAATATTTCTATTCCTCGGACATGCAGGTTTCCTCATGATGTTTTTCTTTACCGCTAAGCACGTGGTAAATCAGCACTTAAAATCGTAGAACAATATTAGAGGTGCTGGCACCGGGGATCAAACCCAGGTTACTCGCTTACTATGAAATTAAAAGCGAGCACCAGGCCCCTGTGCTACCACGGCTCACAACAATATATTATTTACAAATTAATAAATTCTTAAAATATTATTTAAATAATAATAAGATGTTTTTTGTTATAGCAACAATTGACGAGACGAGCAAATCGTTCAGCAAATGCTGTGTCAGCAGAGCCGTTGTTATCTCAGGTGCTAGGCGCTCGCTTTAAATTTCATAGTGCCCGAGAAACTGGGGTTCCATTCCCGGCACTACTAAAATTGATAATTGCAACTTTAAGTGCTGATTTACCACGTGCATGTTTGAGAATTGGCCAAAATTTACACTTAGAAAAAAAAGAAAAAAGAAAGAAACGATTCGTAAAAGTCTATCAGAACTTTATGAAACTGAGTTAAAATCTAAGTACAGATTATGTCAAACCCAAAATAATTGTTACCGACTCACTCTTTTTTATTTTTAAAATATGTGGTGTCTCTCAGACCGAAATACAGTAATGTGTTTGTATACCACTGCTTCACGGCAGAACAACTGGCCCTGTGATATACCTACCTAGTTGGATTTCAGGATAGGAAACCCACCACCAGTGATAAGATGGTGATTTGTGTGTTATAAATTGTGTATTATAAGAGACAGGTTTGCAATCAATGTCACTTTTTTAACGAGGTTTTTAAAATAATTTTCACAATTTTTAAAACATAGCCGTGTGGTGGCGGCTCGTTTAAAGAATACGACCACTCCATCTCATCAAATGGATCTCGTAAAAGGTGAGTAAGGAATTAAACTGCACTGTGCACCCAACAGCGCATGGTGGCGATGGGCTCACCACCTATCACACCAAGTGCATTATATTGTTTTGGTGAAACGTGGATTGTGGCAGTCATCTGTTTTTGCAGTGAGTGCCCAGTCTCTGACTACCCCTTATGGGATACAGTCGTTATCTTATGTATGTATGTATGTATTAAAGTATCAAATTTCGCACTCTCCAACTAGAGCTAAGTTCGATTTTGAATTACAAATAGACCAAAATCAACCGTAACGTTTAAGGTATGTGTAATCATGAAGCGACTAATTCTTATACAAGTAAGTGTATCATTTAGCATATCATTGTAAAGAGCAGTGTCACCCTAAGTCGGCTTCTTCGTGATCTTATGTATGTATGTGTAATTTAAAAAATACAGTATTCAGAATTTTATTGACACTTCTCAACTTTGATAAAAAAAAAATTTTATTGTATTGTATTAATTAATTACATTTACTTTTTGTGTCATAATATTACCGCATAACGAAATTATTTAAAATAAACTTTTACAGTTTTGATTACACGTCAAAGAAAATGTATTAGTAAAAAATATATTTTTCAAATCCTATACTGGGTTCAATGACATTTTATTTTAAACTCGATCTATATTAAAGAACTATTCTCAAATAAAACGATCCTTCACTAAGTAGAGGCTGCGTATACATGAACGAGAGTAATAGAGATAAAACATGTTTTCACAGCTCCGCTTCAATGTGGGCTGTCTTTATCGGTGATGCATGACCGCCGTTCTGTTTAAAGAGGAAATGACGAACGTGGTATGAACTACGAATATGTTGTTGTCTTTCTCGCACAATTTTTTTACGGTTTGTTGACAACTTGATGTAATACCCACAGGTAATACCATTGTTGAGAAGTTATCTAGAGCAATTGACGTTTGATTTTGTTTGGTTGTGTCATGTTAACGTTTATTTATTTTTGTTATTTTACGATTATTATCTGATCTTAGACACAAAAAATAAATTTCATTAATATCTAAAGATTAGACTGCTTTTATAATTCTGCATTTATAATGGCTGAATGAACAATGTAAAATAAAAAATAAGAACGCGTTGATGTCTTTCTAACTAAAAAATTGGTTACAGATTTTATGTCTTTTTAAAACAATAGAAACGACGTAATATTAAAATAGGACTACATTTTATGATTACTTTTATAAATGTTAAGCGATAAAAAATATTTTACACCGGACTTGGAATGCTTACTTTGATTATTAAAAAATATACACAAATAAGTTGTTTAATTCACATATGAATTTTCCAATTTTTATTAGTTTTGAAGGAAAGTTATATTTATTTCATGGATTTTTTTACACATAGCTATGCCGCGTGGTTTTAGTTACATAAAATGACAATATAATTTAAAAACAAATACATTAATTAAACTTATGACTAATAAAATGTCACCATAAAATATTCAAAACTCGCACCGCGACATTTTTTATCTCATTATTCCAATACATAAAAAGTGTTAAGTAGATCTGTCGTCTTGAGAACAAAAAGCGTCATCGATTCAACATGCTCCATAAAACTCCAGCATCTATAATCCATTGGGTAATCCCGTTTTGAAAAATAAACGAGACGTTTCAAACGTCGAAATGAAAACAAAACACGCGGGTCGGCCATCAGCATCAGTCAGAGATGATGTTCGGAGCGGCGGGCTCATACATCGTCGTTTTCCGTGAGAAGATTCTTTATACTATCGCATGGGGAATGCTCTGGATATGGGCAACATGTATTAGACCTAAATATATCTCTTTTGGTATGGTCTTATAAAAACTAAAAGGTAATTCATATAGAAATTCGTTAACTGCTATTATATAAGCGATGATTAAGTAAAAAACATTTTGTCTTTAATGTCACAGAGAGAATTGGTTAAATATATTTTTTTTCAGTGGTAATTGTACATTACGTAATTAGTCTAATCCGCTTTTAAATGAAAAGACCAGACAAACGTCTAACAAAGTTAATTAGAATTGGGTGTTAGATAGAATAAATATACAGAAGGCAGCCAGCAATTTGCACGAAAAAATTTAAAGTTAGAAATATTGACCAACGTCGATCAACGTGTTGAAGACACAATGAAAACGTAGTTGCTACTCCCTTGATGAATCAGTTAACTTCAATTGCAACATACATTATCTAAATCTCGATTAGCGGTTCGTGTGGTTGAGTCCTAACACATCCTATACTAGAGAGTCGGAGGCTGAGCGAAGGTTCTGTAGATCGAAAAGCGCGCGAACGCAGTGTGGCGCCGAAGCCCGCGCGCAGCACACGCTCACACGACCGCGCGTGCGCACACGCACTGTCAAACTCGCGGGTGACAGTTCCGAATTTGAATACGGAACGCGGATTGGCCAGTATCTCTAAAATGGAATTGATGATATTCAACCTCTTTGTTATCGATTTCACTTGACTCATCCAGCATTCCTATTAACTTTTTAGAGCGTTAGTTAAACGATGGTTCCAATACATAAAGTGACATTAGGTTTTGAACATACATACAACAACAGATCTATATGTGTTAGTTACTGAATTCGAGTGCTAAACATTCCGTAAGGTCTGCTTAATTTTGTTTAGTCAGTTCAGTGGTTACAAGGGCGTGAAAATTGACTACTTCGAAGTGTGAACTGAAAAGGTGTAAACTGATTATGCTTGAAATAAAAGTGCGCTTGTGCCTATTTTGTACTCTATAAATCAACGGATATATATAATTATTGAATTTTGACAGGTAAGCACTAATTACGCATAGTTATTTCATTTGTAATAAATCATTATTTGTTGATATTTTGAAATGTATTTGTGAATTATTTTTAAAACTAATAACTAAGATAAGTTATATCGCAAAGCAATATTTTTCTACTGAGGTTGTAATAATTTTTAAAGAACTGAATTTAGATTTGTTTTAACTTCAAACAATGTAATCAAAATTTTCAATAATTTCTTGACATATTTGATTGTATCCGTATGCAATTACTATGTAATTTTAATATTTGTTAATATGTCATACTTGTCATCAATCACTTACACGCCATCAACATCAGTATACATTCATTTGAATCATTACGTATTCTTTTTTCATTCGCATTTGAGGTTAACTTTTACGTCTACGCATTATTATGTATTTCTGTAATCAGCTTGATGACATGTGACCTCCACTCGGCATTCAATGACGACGTACAAAAAATGGTGTAATTTGAAAACATTCTACTTTATCGACAGCAGATAGCAACTAAAACGAACGTACTAGCGACAATCTTTGCTACGAGTATACTCGTAACAACAAGCATTAACAATAATGACATGATTATTAAATTGATATTTATTAATAGAAAAGCAAAAATATTGTTTAACACAAAATTATCAGCATGTGGTGGCGTTGAGAGAACATCCCATCTTAGGGTTGTCATAAAAATGATGATGAATGATGCTAGAATAACCTATCTCAAATAAGACAGACCTAGATTATCAAGAGGCTAAGTGTAAGGTGCGAGGTGTCTGATTAAGCGATCACCGACCCGTTTCAAGGCTGGGCAATTACTGCAAATCTTTTCAACCAGAGGCCTATGTGTTCTACTGAAGGCTGAGTTATATAGGTGATCACTATGATGATGATAATGATAATGTCAATTCTGTATGCTCTCTTAGACACATTTTCATTGAAATTCAAAGAAGCATTCATCTAATTTCAAATAAGATTTCTTTTCATAAGATATTATACAGATATTTTTTAAAATTTGTAAAACTTGTAATCGGTGATATGTATCCATATAATTATGTTACACTATTGAAACAGATTTCTTTAATTATAATAACGTTTAAATTATTTTTAACAACAAATATGCCATTTTAGGTTCAATAGCCAAAACAGGATTACATCCATTCAATCAAAGTATTAATAAACTCTTAATAATGCTTACTTGACATTTCATAGAAAATAATCCCATTTTTTTTTATCGGAGCTATTGCAATAGGTCAAAAGTATGACGCATTGGTTAGTTCGTGGTTGCGTTTTTGTTACAAGCACTCGTGTTAATATATCGGAGAATCCGGTGACAATTTACTCCAACCGTTGTACAAATCTTGCAGCAAATACCAAACACGAAATCGCTGGTCCAGAATTCGAATCGACTTGAACCATGATTTGTACAATGGACAAATTATTGACTTCCTAGACTGGATTAAATTGTAATTGTGCCCTGTCTGTCATACTGCGCCTTCTCTTATGTTCGGACTGCGCTGAAATTATAGTGTCGTAAGTAATAGTGTTATTAAAAATACGTAATTTTCACTGTCCCAAAGCTAATATGCGATGAAATCTGAAGGAAAGGTCATGTCAAAAGGTCGTGTGCATTTATATACGAAAAAGAATAATTTATGCAATGGCTACGATCGGGATTTTAATTTCGTTGTTCACTGAGCCACGCTTTGACCATCTCACCACGAACGTTCTGTTTTTCGCCGCTTTTGATTTGGTGTAACATTATACAGTACACGGAATGAAAATGTATATTAAACGAAACCTCACTTGTCAAAATTGGTTAAGTAATTAAGAAGCTGTAAGAAAATAATAAGTGGCTGGGTTCGAATCTCAGCCGTAGCCAACATTTGTGCAAAAAACAGTTAGTTTTCGGGTCTGGTTAACACCACCACGTGCACGCATGAAACAGGAAAAAAATTAAAATGGGATCTACATACATTAGTGACTATCTTAACCTTATTTTATTTATGTTATAATTTATCACTAAAATGTAATATTGAAATAAAAGATAAATTTCTATAAAATTAAGTATCAATATCAATTCAGTGGTTGCAGAAATCCATGTAGGTACCACCGTTCGATCAGAGTCCGCACTACAAGACCTGAATATGCAATATTGAAGTAATTAATGCAATATTTAAAAATGGTACTCACAAGGACTCGTTTACTGGTGGTAGGATTCCTATGCAGGAATCCGTCTAGGTAGGTACCACCCCAGGGTCAGTTATTCTGCCGTGACGCAGTGGTGTGCGAACATTGCTGTGTTTAGGTTTGAAAGGCACTGTGAGGTAGTGTAATCACTGGGCATATGAGACTTAGGAACTGATGTCTATAAGTGATGGGCGCAATGTGGTGTCGCACAGAGATGTTCTGGGGGATACAGCATTTGTTATGGGCAGACGTTGCACTTACCATCAGGTGAACGTTTTGCTCGTTTCATCACTTTATCCAAAAAAAAAGGTAGGCGCCATCGCAAATACAGTTATTCTGTTTGTTCACCACTATATTTCGGTTTGAAAAGCACTGTAGCTAGTGTAATTACAGCGCATATGAGACTTAAGAACAGATGTCTAAGTGTGGAGGGCGCATTAGGGTACCGCACAGTACTTTACAATTTCGGCAGGCGTTGCACTTATTTATTTATTGTTTATTGTATTCACCTTATCTCAAATCAAGGATTACAAACGACGGACTTAATACCTTTTGGGCATTCTCTCCCAGTCCACCCAAGGCATGGAGAGATATTGTTATAGGTGCTTTACAGTGTGTAACTTCATAATTTTGAATACCTATTATTAAAAGATTACACTGATAGGACTAAAATATATCTAATCAATAATAATTACATTTCCAATCATATTACACTTGAATATATACATAGATATGTACACTTATATATACTTACCATAAGGTGAACGATTGGTTAGACATCATTTAATTCTCTTCAAAAAATATAAAACTGTTATCTAAAAAATTGCATGAATAAAAGTAAATAATACAATGTAAACTACTTCCATTCGTTCTGCATCTAAATCATCTCCCAGTCGTACTTTGTGCAGTTACCATCCGATACAGGAGGATATCTATTAAAGTTTGCGTTTTTATTGAAGATGGTGATCAGATGAGAAAAACGTTCTCGTGATGGTAAGTGCAACGTCTACCCATAACAAATGCTGTGTCACCAAGAACATATCTGTGGGGCACCACACTGCGCACGTTACCCTGATTTGTTCTAAGTCTCATATGACGACCGCGTGACCTAGTGGTAGACTAAAACGCCGCGGGTCTTGGGTTCGAATCCCAGCCGTAGCACACATTTCTGCGAAAACACATTTTGTTGTTTTTCATTTTTAACCATGGTTAAAATTGTCTTTAAAACGCATTCACGATACAGGAAAAATCCTATTACGGGGCCACATTTAAAAAAGTGAAAAATATGCCCACATTTTACACTAGCTAATCAATGCCCTTCAGACCGAAACACAGTAATGTTTGCACACTACTGCTTCACGGCAAACTAATTGTTTCTGCGACCTACCTGGACGGAATCATATTACAAGTAAAATAAATAGTTCAAAATATCTAGTTAGAATAAATGGATAACAAAAAAAATGTTATCAGGAAGGCGTACCATGTAATTTTATTGTGCAGTCTGTTTTTCGAGATTGAGGAATACAACTACAAGAAGACCTATTATGAGCAACTAATAAATAAATAATGATAAATAATGTAAAAGTCTAAAGCATACATAATAATCTAAATATCATTAAAATCTTCTTCTTCTTCTTCTTCTTTTCAGCCTATCACTAGTCCACTGCAGAACATAGGCCTCCCCCATAGATTGCCACAAAAGTTTGTAGCTCTCATTTTGGGGGGGATTTGCCATAGTTGCCACGCTTGGCAGGCGGGTTGGCAACCGCAGTTTATTTTTTTCAGATGTTCCAGAATGATGCTGCTGCCCATCTTTTGGCTTTCATTTTCCCTCTGTCGACTTTTACGACACCCACGGGATGAGATGGGGTGGATAGATTCTCTTAAGCCGCCACCACACGGCGAAAATTAAAATAGCCAATTTCAATATTAATAACTCATATATATCAGTACGTGTCCGGCACAGTAGAATAGCACCTACCTCTTTCCTACCGAAGTGTCGTAAGAGGCGACTAAAGTATTGTACGAACAGCCTGCATTCGTGCAGAATAACATCATAATATGCAATGCTGTCACTATACTGCTCGTGGGAACGCAATGGAGAGTAAGAATTTTTTGATCGTACCAAAATGGCGGCGACGAGATTCGCTAACCTAGAAGTACGAAAAGCGGGCTACGTGTGTGGCCTCTGCCTACCTATTTATATAGGAAAAGGGCGTGACTATATGTATGTATGTGAAAGAAATCGCAAGGACAAACAAAACTACACTCAACTCTTCGTCAGTGGAAAATTAGTGATCATAGTATTTTGAATAAATTGTTTTCGTATAAAAACTGGTTGACAACCGAACGTGAATCACTTTGATGACTGTCTCATTAAGCATTCAGTGCACATACTTTAACATCAATAGCCTTAGCGAAAAAATTCTATATTAGCAGTGAAAAATTTTAGGCAATGAAGCAGACTAAAAGTAACTTATAAATATTATAATGTTGCGTTATGTTTTATTTAAAGGAACTTGAACGTGATCAATTGTGAACTGTATTGGAATTGTAGCATAATTTTTTAACCACACTCCACTTATCCCATCTTTGTTTACCCTTATTTTTGTCAAGGTATTAGCATTTCATTCGTAAATGAGATGCCCTCACTACGATTTTCCAATGGCACGGATGCATATCTGTAGGTCATAGAATTATGTCGCTACGGAAATCGAACTCACAACCCGTAACGCAGAAGCCAATCGCTTAGAGACTGCTCCAACCGAGTCTTTTGCTATTAATATAATGAATAATGTTTACATATTTGTATATTTAAAAGCAGCACAAGTATTTTAATGGCTGTAGGTAACCTAGATTTTAATTATATTAGATGTAGTACATCTAATATAAATAATATCTAGGTCTATACCCTCGTTAATTCTTCGTTGTAGGTGCGAAAGTGTCGAGTCTTCTGGATTGTGTTATTAATATTGTATTGTTTTAATTGTGTATTGTTAATGGTGAAACCGC
Source organism: Luehdorfia chinensis (assembly GCA_019845155.1). NCBI lineage: Eukaryota > Metazoa > Arthropoda > Insecta > Lepidoptera > Papilionidae > Luehdorfia > Luehdorfia chinensis. The sequence goes on from JAHVAK010000612.1 coordinate 3,294,574, forward strand.
GTGCCCTAGTGGTTAGAGTTGACCTGACTACCACGCAGTGGGTCTTGGGGTCGAATTCCGGCCAGAGCGGACATTTGTCCAAAACACAAATCGTTGGTTTTCGAGTCTGCTTGTATTGTGCAAGTGAAATTTATGTCTGTAAAACGCACCCACGATACAGGAGAAATCCTACCGTGGGGCGTTTTTATTTGAGAATAAAAAAAACGTCTGTCTAGACGGTAGTGAAGTTCCGAGATACCGGCTGTAGCGATTAAATGGATCAGACTAATCGAGAAAAGATCACGCTCTCACATAATGGCAGCGTTTTTTTATTGAAGACTTAGACGAGACTAGCAAAATGTTCACCTGATGGTAAGTGTCACTACGCCCTGGGTTGACTGGCAGGGAATACCAATTGGCGTTGTGTCCGCCCATTGTATAATTTGAGGGTAGACAATAAAGCTTAAATAAATAAATAAGTGCAACTTACTGGTGATAGGATTTCTATGCAGGAATCCGTCTAGATAGATACCACCCCAGTACCTGTTATTCTGCCGTGAAGTAGTAGTGTGCAAACATTACTGTTTTTCGGTTCGAAAGGCACTGAGAGCTAGCGTAATCACTGGACATATGAGACTTAAGAACTGATGTCTCTGGGTGACGAGCGCAGTGTGGTGTCACACAGAAATGTACTGATGACACAGCATTTGTTATGGGTAGGACGTTGCACTTACCATCACGTGAACGTTTTGCTCGTTTCGTCACTTTCTTAAATTAAAAAAATTAAAAAAAAAACGTCTGCCTGAAACAAATGCTGAGTCACCCGAAACATTTCTGTGTGAAAACCACACTGCCTTTGTCACCCTGATACATCAGTTCTTAAGTCTCATCTGCCCAGTGATTACACTAATTATCAGTGCCCTTCAGACCGAAACAGAGTAATGTGTGCACACTATTGCTTAACTGCAGAATAACTGTTACAGCGGTGGTACCTTCCTAGATACCTACCTACCTATATGGAAAGATACTTTCAGTAAATGAACATTGTACATTAATACACTCTTGAATATCGTAAGTACCTATGTCAAAAAAATCCACCAAAACTCAATAGGAAACTAGTTACGATCACTCATCGGAACTGTTACAAATAAATGTCCGATATCGCCCCATGACCCCAGCTGTGGAGAGCGCAATTAAATTTCTTTGCTCCGAATACTCGTAGTGCCTTTTTCGGAGAACAGGTTCCGTTCACAATTTATCAAGCTTCATTTACGCGGTTTGTACGTTAGCCGTGCGATAAGTTTAGTTTTGAACAAAGACACTGAGAAAGTTGTGCTGTAATATATATAAAAAAATATTTATAAAGGCTTTTATCGTACATACGTATTATTTTTTTATTAGATAAAGTGATGAAACGAGAAAAACATTCTTCTGATGGTAAGTGCAACATCTACCCATAACAATGCTGTGTTACCCAGAAAATTTCTGTGTGTTCTTTAGTGTCATATGCCCAGTGATTACGCTAGCTCACAGTGCCCTTCAAACCGAAACACAGTAATATTTTCACACTACTGCTTCAAGGCAGAATAACTGGCCCTGGGGTGGTACCTACCTAGACGGATTCCTAAATAGGAATCCTACCACCAGTAAACGAGTCCTTGTAAGTACCATTTTTAAATATTGCATTAATTACTTCAATATTGCATATTCAGGTCTTGTAGTGCGGACTCTGATCGAACCCAGGTCAATTGGGTTTTAATAACAAAATCATGAACAAAATATTGGGGAAAATATACTATTTTCCCCCTAAATAAATCTTCATGTTATTTTAACTAAAGTTACGAAATATATTAACTATTTCTATTAATTCGTTGATGTGAAGTAAAAAGTAAAATTTAAAAAGTATTTTCAGTATGCAATATTTTATTGGGAAAATGCTTAAAGCAAATTGTAATGATTTTATTGTACAGACTGTATATATATATAACAGTCTTTATATTAATAATCTTATCTGTTCTCCAGCACGTAACTAATAGATTTTATTAATCACTCACCTTATTTCCATTCCAATCTGAATCACAATTGAAGCATTTTGTTGCAAAAAGAAGAAAAAAAATCAATATGTATACAGTAACATAAATATTGAGATGAAAGCGCGTTGATCTTTTTAAAACAAAATACCCGATGAAGCCCGTCCGGTATCCGCAAGCAAATATTTAAATTTCAATTCGAACGTCGCATATCAATGGGGAGCCATAAGCCACCGAGTGCTTGTTTTATTTTTTCTTAAAAGCCGTAGTGGTCGCACAGAGACAATAAAGAAAAAGGCATAGGGGAAAAAGAGGTTAAAAAGGAACAATTCGAAAACAGAATCTAGATTCGAAACACTGGCTGATTCGAGGTTGGAAACAAAAGAACTCGGCTCCCGCCTGACCGAGATCTTAGCGTACTTCGACGCATCTTGGTTTACTTTTTTCTTTGTTACTTTGCATCCATGCGATTTCTTTTTCCCGATGAATCACAAAGACGGCCTATCATCAGATGCCACTTGAGAAATAATACCTTTTACTTTAATAAAATTAGCCTAGCTGTTATTTAAATATTGTGAGTCAACGAGGAAAGTGAATTTTTCATTACCTGGAATAACAACAAAATCATAATATGGTTAGCGTTTTTTATATTTATATATTTTTAGTAGTACAAAGAGACGGGACAAGCAAAATCGATCACCTGATGGTAAGTGCAACGTCTGCCCATAATAAATGCTGTGTCACCCAGAATATTTCTGTGAGACATCACACTGCCTCCGCCCACCTGAGACATCATTACAATAGCTCTCAGTGTTCTTCAGAACGAAAACACAGTAATGTTTGCACACTACTGCTTCACGTCATAATAACTGGCCCTGGGGTGGTACTCATCTAGACGGATTCCTGCATATGAATACTACAATACGTAATTTATGTGTGTGTAATTGTAACCATGCTATTTTAAAACACTTTAATATCTTAAAATTAACATTTATTACATTGAAAATTTCACGTATAGTATCATTGATGAATCATTTTGAGCATTAATTTATAACTAACTTTACATGTTCTGAAGGAGCAAATGTGTAATACATAATGATCTGTGTAGTGCTTTAAAATCACTGTTTATGGGTAAGGCGATAACGTTACATTAAACTAACTGCAACATTATTACGCGATATTCAGTCAATGAGTACTACATATCACTTGAAATATGTTTTAAATGTACTTAATTTAAGTAAAAATCTATAAATGTAAAAAAGTAATTCCAATGATTTATTACTCAGAAATGCAGGACCTCCTCATGATGTTGTGCTTCAGTGCTGGGCAAGTGGTGGGCACTACAATAAAAATGTTTAGTATTGCCGATATCCGGGATCGATACCAGGTCACTATTCAGCAGTGGGGGACATTTATCGGTTGTTACTTATATTTTTAAAAAACAAATTAAAATACTTTTGCTGATAAACTCTGGCACAATTGAGAACCTTTTTTCTTTCAAGTAACTTTACTCAAATACAATTTAATAATGTATAATAACACAGAGAATTGATAAGGTCAAAAGCTTATTTATACTTCTATAAATGTTGATAGCAGATTCCAATTTAATATAATTGCAAACATAATAACATTAAACACTTAAACACGGGGAAGGTTAATGTTAATCAACGATTAGATCATCGCCGTAAGTATTTGATGCAACACGAGTAAATTATTCAGTCCAGGATTTGATTCCGGCTTACGCTTACTCACCTTATTTGTGAACTTGTTTTTATATTATACTTTTTGTAATTTATAATAACTACGTAAAGAAATAGGATAAAAAAATACCGTATTCGAAATGTGCTCTTTAATTTATGTGTGTTATACTCGTATTATTACTTAGGGTTACTATAATCACTGGTCATGAATTCAATATTTATGAATAAAATTAAAAACAGGAGGTTGACAAATCGTTAAATAGTAAGTTGTATATTACATGACCTCCTTTAATAATTAATACGTAACTTGAATAAAATAAACATAAGAGAAAAACCGAAGGAAATGTTTGTTTCTGAACGGCCAAAGAGGTATTCTACCTTCAAAAATGATAACGGTTATTGATTTATCAATATTTACCCCAGATTTTTAACACACGCATTAGCACATCGAGCTCGAAGGACCAGGACAGGGTGCAGTGTGGTAAGTAGCCGTCGTATTAACACCACCACTTAGCGCCTTCTTACTTACAGGGTTGGACCAGGTGGTCTTTGTTTAACAAGGTTTTTGTTTTCTTTTTGGGTTTGTTGTATTTAGTGCCTTTGGGCGCTTTTAATATGTATACATATTCTTGAAATGTTGGTTTTAAGAAATTACAACGAAGGGGTTAGCTATTGTTGTAATTAATAAAAATATAGTAATTATGCTCTTAAGCCTACATACGAGTACATAGTCATGCCTTTTTCTCATATAAGGGTCACTTTTCGCTCCTGCGAAAAACGAGACGTGACGTGAGAAAAAAATCTTACTCCCTATTGTATTCCCACGACCTGTATAGTGACAGCATTGCATATTATGTTGTTATTCTGCACGAATAAAGGCAGTCCATACAATACATTAATCGCCTCTTACGACACCTCGGTAGAAAAGACGTAGGTGCTATTCTACTCTGCCGGACACCTATCGGTTACTTAAAATATTTAAATTCAATGGAAATAAAATTCGAAATCATCGACCCCTAAAATTAATATTTTACTGGTGTTAGGAATTCTATGCCGGAATCCGCCTAGGCAGGTACCACCCCAGATCCAGTTCTTCTGCTGAAGCAGTAGTGTGCAAACATTACTGTGTTTCAGTCTGAAGAGCACTGAGAGCTAGTGTAATTACTGGGCATAAGAGATTTAAGAACTGATACCTAGGTGACACAGCATTTGTTATAGGCAGACTTTGCACTTACATTCAGGTTAATGTTTTGCTCATCACATTACTTTATCCAATACAACTTTTTCAGTAGAAGTGTTTTACAGACATAGAATTTCACTCTCACAACACAACCGGACCCGAAAATTAACAATTTGCGTTATTGGACAAATGTTGACTCCGCCTGGGCTTGAAACTCAGAAACCGCGGCGAATAGGTCAACATTATATAAGTAAGTTGACATAATCACCAGGCTGCAGCAGACCATTTTTAAGCTAGGCGTCTTCCTAAGCACAGTGACAGTTTTTTATGGCATTGTATTATAAAAGCCTTGCTAAGATCGCCGCTCTATATCTAGCCAAAGAGAGTCCCACACTATGTTTACCTGACCTTGGTTTCCACTATAAGATTCATCTACTCAAACTATGTCTTGGTCACTTTTGCAGTATTCTATTGCCACTATAATTAGTGTACTCTAACGATTATGTTGGTAATATACGTACGAATACAATATAATATTTGTATAGACTAGATAAGGCAATAAACTATCTTCTCTTATACTTATTATTTCAAGGTCCAAGATGTAGACGCAGAAATGGTTAATGCATTTAATCAAATACACTTGCTTCGGCAAAAGATGAAATTTTGCAGGAACGAATATATATTCGTTACTTCGGTCAGCTTAAAATAGGAAGTGAATTGCTCGAATTCTGTAACGTAGTTTATTTAACTATGATATTAAGCTTATTGCATAGTAAGTTTCATCATGAATAAATTTGTGAGCTCAAATATCATCTGCTCCCCGATTTAAGTTAGTGAGTACATTGATCACAAAATAAGATAGTGAATTGGATATCCTACGTGTTTTTAAATTTGTTACGAATTAACAAACGTATTTTGCCTAAGATGAATCTTTCAAACTTTACAAACAAATGGTAGATTATAAATGTTTTACTGCAAATATTTGCACAAATAGAGTTATTTAGAACTAACATATTAAATAAGTCGACCATGGCTACAACTTCCTGTTAAATAATATGTAGACGATATTAAACCCTAAGAATAAGGTAATTGCTAGAGGTTTTTTCTACTAATGCTTTACTGGGTTTCGTGCCGGTTCTTTTCACGTCCTTAGATTTATTTTCCAATTAGTAGTAGAGTAATAGTAAACTGAAAAAGTCCATTTAATTAGATCAGGTATGTTACTAATACCTAAAAAAATTCACGATTCAGATCACGGGCAGCTATCAAACATTTAAGATATCATAAAATACAGACTATAAACTTTAGTCTGGTTTAGTCTTTACGTTATGATCTCTAAAAAACACGAATAAATTGGTGAATTTGTTATAGATATACCGCATCTACTTAAATACCCCAATTCCACGCTCTGTGTGCGACAAAAGCCAAACAGTCGGCCATTACGCCCTACCAGAACTAATGAACTTGGCGTTATCATAATTTGAATCGACATTTTGTATGACTTTTGGATGACAAACTTATGTTTTCTTATACGGTTATTAATTTTTACCGCATAGCTGTACTGTTTCGTTCTTTCGTGATCATCAAACGGTTAAATTGTGTCAGTTCAGTCACCCTTCGACTAAACAAGTATGTATGTATAGACATTAAGATAAGACATGATAAACTTGAAGTAAAACCTCTAAGTTTAAAAATCAATAAAATAAAGAAAACTTCGCTCTAATAGACAAGTACGTAAAAAACAAATAAAGCACATGCAAAAATAAAAAAATAAACTTGAATTAATAAAAAATTTATCATCATTATCATTTCAGCCTTTAACTACTCCACTGCTGAACACAGGCCTCCCTCATACATTGCGACAAGAATTCGTAACTCTTTTTGGGGGTGGGGGAGTGTGTTATTTTGCCATAGTTGACACGCCTGTCATAGGTTGAAATTTTAGAAAAAACTTATGGAATACATTATTTCAGCCTAGTGCTAGTTCAATGCTGAACATGGCCTATATTAAGCATTAGCCCCCATAGATTGCCCCAAAGGTTGTAGCTCTCATTTTAGGGGGATTTTGCCACAGTTGCCAGGCTTGGCAGTCGGGTTGGCACCCGCACTTTATTTATCCAGAGTTTCCATGAAGATGCTGCTTTTCTAATTATCTGTTTCCCTCTGTCGACTTTTACGACACCCACGGGATGAGATGGGGTGGTAGATAATTACGTACTTACATATAATGACTGCTCAGCAGACGCAGCGCAAGGTTATTGGCTTCTGCGCTACGGCTTTTGGGTTAAGTTCCTGCTCGGAATAAATATTTTTATAACGAATAGATATTTGTGAAGTTAATTTCTGAAAATTCGCCCACAATACAGATAAAAATCTTACCGCGGCGCTAGGTTTTCTAATAAACAAATAATAGATTTAACTCAAAATGAAAACATTAAAATCAAAATACAGAAGTGAAATAATTATAATGCTCCTTTCTTACATTAAGATGTGATTAATTAAAAAGCGAACTGTAACTTAGGCGTTCTACTAAGAAATTGTAAACACTTCAAACACACTATTAGTTTAAAAATTGTTGAATATGTAATTTATTTAATTTGAAAAGAAAAAAATATATGTCAGAAGCATTATGGAATATGTTGCAGCATTTGGAGTCCGTCGTATTCAAAAATTATTTATATAAGTACTTACTTTTATTTATGAAAGTACGTACTTAATTGTTGTCCTCTATTATTCTACAAATTATGGTCGAAATGGAGTTCTTATACGATTACCTAACATTTGCAACAAACGTTTTAATACAGTTGATATCTTTTTTGTCTTTTTTTTGCCTTTAAATAGGAAGGTAATTTCTTTTTATTTAGCGAAAAATAAGATATTTACCCGCTTAATTTGGCTTGAGCTTTAATAATTTTATTTTATTAACGTCATTATAAATAAACTAATAAGTTTATTTACATTGTTATAATTTCTAATCAAAAATATTAATTATCATTACTAACAGTTCCTCTTTATCTTTTCATTTGGTCAACGTTTTCTCGCAATGTTTATATTTTGAGGTACACATCTATTACTGAAAATTCTATAATATTTAAAACATTGAAGACTAAGTTTAAATTGTAGGGTGACAATTACTCATTAAAATAAAAAAAATGTTTGGTTTTATTAAGACTCGTCAGCTCGGTTGGTGCAGTGGCTAAGCGATTGGCTTCTGTCCATCGTCGCGGGTTCAATTCCCGCACAGAACTAACACTTGTATGGGCTACTAGTTCCAGGTATAAATATTTGCCCAATTATGTCTCTATTGCACTCACAATACAAGAGAAATCCTAGTATGAGTAATATTTTGTGCGCTTACAGTAATTTAATAATTACCAATTAGTATAACTAACAGGTACAAATCTCAAATTATCTTTTACAAAGACAACACAATAACTTCCCCACAGTCCAAACAATTAATTTCACCACTTGCGGTGTTGGCTTATCAATGTCATCTAAGACCGTACAGCGGGGGTCATCTACGTATTTCACTTAAATCTATTGTTCAAAATGCAACCTAACTAACCATATAAAAGTCACGGTTCCCTCCATATTGGCATATTGCAAACCTTACATGGTCGGAACCTAATGACCTACGACATTTTAACCGGTAGCTTTGTCCTTTTCAGCTCCAGTAGGTGGGAAACGAACGAGCGATCGCTATAATACAATATCGATTCGTTTTGTACGATTTGCAAGTGGCTAGGATTCAGTATACGTTGTAGTTTCTCATATTGTTCCTTTAGTAGCGCTTTGTCGAGGCTATTTTTTGTTTTTGACTTTACGAATGATAAATTTTCCGATGGGATTGTTTTGATGTACAAGATACTCGTATTTGCGATCGCGTGTCTTAGTTGTGGGCGCACCTGACCCCTGAAGTCCCGGGTTAGAACTTAGCCGAAGCCAATATTTGTGAAACATATAAGATTCAGACGACCACGTGGCTTAGTGGTTAGCGTGACTTCTACGTCGCGGGTCCTGGGTTTGACTCCCAGCCGTAGCCAACATTTGTGAAAGACACAAATTGTAGGTTTTCCGGTCTGGTTGGAAATCCCACTGTGGCATCGTTTTTTTTAAAGAAAAGAAAGATAGAAAGATCTGGTTGTATTGTACGATATCCTGTGAGTCTGACACTACATCGAGTATGGTAAAATAAAGACATAGACGTATCTGTATGTATCTGTGCTCGTGGATGGTATGAAATTATAAAAAAAAAACCATGCACTAGGATTTCTCTTATATCATAGGTGCGTTTTAAACGACCGTATAAATCCGTTCCTGTATACAGACTAAGTGAAAAAGGTACATCTATTTTTTTATATACATAATATGTATGATATATTAAAGTGCGCATTGTGCATAATAGAACATCGTATACAAACACAATAGCTCAACTCAATATCTGTCGTGTGGTGGCGGCGCCACGCCATCTCATCCCGTGGATGTCGTAAAAGTTGACAGAGGAAAGATTAAAACCAGAAGGTGGGCAGCAGCATCTTAATGGGTCATCTGAATAAATAAACTGCGACTGCTATCCCGCCTGTCAAGCGCGGCAACTATGGCAACACGAGAGCTACAAACATGGGGGAGGCCTATGTTCAGCAGTGGACTAATGGTAGGCTGAAATGATGATGATGAATATAAAATATGCCAGATCCAAAATTATCTTGAGAATGGTCTGATCATCTTTTATTTTAACCTTTGTAGCGACATCTTCACCATCATTCGCCAAACCTTTTCTTTATAATGTAATACGATGTCTTCATTCTACATTAGTAGACATCGTCTTGACAATCTATTTGATGCTTTGCGTCACGTAAAAAAATGTCTGATAGGAAAATAGACATCCCTTTGTAGGTAAGGAAACGCCTTTTGTAGGTAAGGGGTAGGCAGAGTCCACACCCGTAGCCCACTTTTAGACCCCGCGGTAAAAATGTCCGACAGAGTAGTAAATCATATTATAATGATAGATGTTCAAGATGGAACTGTGGAAGATGGACCTGGCAACATTCAACGCACGCACGCTGAGGACCGACGAGAAGATCTTGGAACTGGAAGAGGAGGTGAGCAAGTTACGTTGGGATATTATAGGATTATCTGAAGTCCGAAGACAGGGGGAGGACACGGTAATCCTTGAATCCGGTAACTTGTTCTACCACCGGGAGGGCGACCATCTGTCCCAAGGAGGTGTCGGGTTTATCGTCCACAAGTCTCTCATTAACAACATTGTCAAGATCGGGAGTGTGTCGACTAGGGTTGCGTACCTTATACTCAGAATAACCAAACGGTATTCGCTGAAGGTCATACAGGTATACGCACCTACCTCGGCACATCCTGATGATGAGGTGGAGGTAATGTATGAGGACATATCAAGAGCCATACATTCCTCCAAAACTCACTACACGGTGTTGATGGGAGACTTTAACGCGAAGCTGGGCATGAAAAAAGACGATGAGCTGGTAGTGGGGCAATTTGGAATAGGGCAACGGAACCAAAGGGGCCAACAGCTGGCCGACTTTATGGAGAAGGAGGGACTCTTTATGATGAACTCCTTCTTTCAAAAGCGGCCCCACAGAAAGTGGACCTGGATGAGCCCGGACGGTTCCACCAAAAATGAGATCGACTTCATCATGACGACCAAACGACAGCTGTTCAATGATGTCTCTGTGATCGCTAGGGTGAAAACCGGCAGTGATCACCGAATGGTAAGAGGCACATTGAACCTGAACGTAAAGCTGGAGAGGTCGCGTCTGGTGAAGTCCACGCTCCGTCCATCTCGTGCCCTTATCCAAAAGCCGAGCTTGGCGGACTTTTTTTTAAATTTCATGGAATATTGCGTTACAGGATGATATGAACGAGAGGCTCGTGGAAACTGTCCATGCGGTGGGGGCAAAGTTGTGCAAGACCCACCGCACTAAAAAGATCCAGAAACTCTCCGACCACACTCTCTAATCTCATGGAGGCTAGGCGAGAAATGAGGCTACAGTCCTCAACTGATGCGTCAGCATATCGGCAACTGGAACAGACAGATCTCCAAATGTATGCGGCAGAGACCTTCGCAACTTCAATACAGCTAGTATTGAGGAAGCGATAGAGCGAAAACCAAGGTTCCAAGGTTTTTGCCAGGGATCTGTCTGCCGGAAAGAGCCAACTGACTAAGTTGAGGACCGAAAGCGGTGGCGTCATTTCCGCAGGAGCAGAGATTTTGAGTGAGAATCGAGAGATTTATGGACAGCTGTACACATCGTCGTTGGAACCACACACTACCAAGAGCAAGTCTCGTCCGACACTATTCCGATGATATCCCGGACGTCAGTCTGAGCGAGATTAGTATGGCTCTCAAACAGCTTAAGAATGGCAAAGCGCCGGGTGAAGATGGAATCACAGCAGAGCTTCTGAAAGCGGGTGGAAAGCCGATACTAGTAGTCCTTCAGAAGCTCTTTAATTCCGTCATCCGGGGCGGCGCTACGCCGGAAGCGTGGAGTAGAAGCGTGGTTGTCCTGTTCTTCAAGAAGGGCGATAACGCCCTCTTGAAGAACTATAGACCGATATCGCTTCTAAGCCGCGTCTACGTGCTGTTTTCGAGAGTCATAACGAATCGTCTCGCAAGCAGACTTGATGACTTCCAGCCTCCCGAACAAGCCGGATTCCGAAAAGGCTATAGTACCATAGACCACATACATACCCTTCGCCAGATTGTACAAAAGACCGAAGAGTACAATCTTCCGCTATGTCTGGCGTATGTGGACTATGAGAAAGCCTTCGATTCCGTCGAAATTTGGGCGGTGCTAGAGTCGCTTCAGCGGTGCCGAATTGACTGTCGGTATATCGATGCGTTGCAGTGCTTGTATACCAATGCTACGATGGCTATCCGAGTACAGAACCAGAGTACGAAACCGATCCAATTGCAGAAAGGTGTAAGACAGGGTGATGTAATATCCCCGAAACTCTTCACCGCTGCATTGGAAAATGTTTTCAAGCTACTGGACTGGAAAGGATACGGTATCAACATCAATGGCGAATACATCACTCACCTTCGATTTGCCGACGACATAGTCATAATGGCAGAATCGCTGGAGCACCTTAGCGCTATGCTCAATGACCTCAATAGTGTCTCCCAACGGGTAGGTCTTAAGATGAACATGGACAAGACGAAGATCATGTCTAACGTCCATGTCACACCTATACCGGTTATTGTTGGGAACACTACGATCGAAGTTGTTGACGAATATGTATACCTAGGACAGATTGTCCGACTAGGTAGGTCCAACTTCGACCAAGAGGTCAATCGACGGATCCAACTCGGCTGGGCAGCGTTCGGGAAACTGCGTCACATCTTCTCGTCGAGTATACCGCAATCCCTCAAAACAAAAGTGTACAACCAGTGCGTGTTGCCAGTGATAACATATGGAACCGAGACGTGGTCCTTCACTGCAGGCCGCATGAGGAAGCTCAGAATCGCTCAGCGAGCTATGGAAAGGGCTATGCTCGGAGTTTCTCTGCGAGATAAAATCCGTAACGATGTTATCCGCAGCAGAACTAGAGTAACCGACATAGCCCTAAGGATTAGCAAGCTGAAGTGGCAATGGGCCGGCCATATAGCTCGGAGAACCGATAACCGTTGGGGAAGAAAGGTTCTCGAGTGGCAACCTCGTACCGGCAAACGCAGTGTAGGGCGACCCCCCACTAGATGGAGCGACGACCTACACGGTTTTGCAGGAAGTCGATGGATGCAGGTGGCTCAGGACCGTGTTTTGTGGCAATCTATGGGGGAGGCCTATGTTCAACAGTGGACTATGGTAGACTGAAATGATGATGATGATGATGAAGATGTTCAAGTCCAGCAGTGGACTTTGAAGAGGCTGACGATGATGATAAGATAAACACTATGTCGTATTTAGTAGAATTAACAAGGAAAGGAAATTGCTTGAGACTTGTTGTATCTAAATCAGTCAGTAAGACTTGTTATGTAATAGGAAACCTCTAAATAGCGCCACAATCAAATAAGCGTATCAAAAATCTTGTCTAGACGTATACAAGTTTATTAAACTTGTATACGTCTAGACAATAAGCTAAACTTTGCTATCAAAAACATAAAAAAAATCACAAATTACCGTTTTACAAAGAATCTTATGTCAATAAAACTACGAAAAACGCACTAAAATGTGTCCAATCACCGAACGAAAGTGGACATAATCATTTTAAGCATACGCCTTTAGTATACTTTAGGTCGAAATCGATGTTCAAACGTTGAATACAGTAATTTGGGACGTGTTCCAAAACGTTATGTTAAAAGATTAGGAGAAGAAATATGACGATAAATTACATATTGACAATGTGACTATTAAAATATAGATAATTATAAATCGGCGATCGTGTAGCAGTGTATAATTTTTGTACAAATAGAAAGTAGACTAAATAGAAATAACATTTATCGTAAGATGCATTAGTATAAATATTTGAACAATTCACACGTAATTAAATCGCAATTGGATTTTAATTATGAAAAGTAAAGTAACAGCCTTTCTATATTCCACTGCTGAGCACAGACCTCCTCTTATTTCTGAGAGGGGTTTGGAGCTGGAAATAGTCCGCTACGCTGCTCAAAAGCCGGTTGGCGGACTTTTTTTTTTATTTCATAAGGTGACGAAGGTGACGAGAGGCTCGTGGAAACTGTCCATGCGGTGGGGGCAAAGTTGTGCAAGACCCACCGCACTAAAAAGATCCAGAAACTCTCCGACCACACTCTCAATCTCATGGAGGCTAGGCGAGAAATGAGGCTGCAGTCCTCAACTGATGCGTCAGCATATCGGCAACTGGACAGACAGATCTCCAAATTTATGCGGCAAGACCTTCGCAACTTCAATACAGCTAGTATTGAGGAAGCGATAGAGCAAAACCAAGGTTCCAAGGTTTTTGCCAGGGATCTGTCTGCCGGAAAGAGCCAACTGACTAAGTTGAGGACCGAAAGCGGTGGCGTCATTTCCGCCAGAGCAGAGATTTTGAGTGAGAACGAGAGATTTTATGGACAGCTGTACACATCGTCGTTGGAACCACACACTACCGACCGACACTATTCCGATGATATCCCGGACGTCAGTCTGAGCGAGATTAGTATGACTCTCAAACAGCTTAAGAATGGCAAAGCGCCGGTTGAGGATGGAATCACAGTAGAGCTTCTGAAAGCGGGTGGAAAACCGATACTTAGTAGTCCTTCAGAAGCTCTTTAACTCCGTCATCCGGGGCGGCGCTACGCCGGAAGCCTGGAGTAGAAGTGTGGTTGTCCTGTTCTTCAAGAAGGGCTATAACGCCCTCTTCAAGAACTATAGACCGATATCGCTTCTAAGCCGCGTCTACGTGTCCGTTTTCGAGAGTCATAACGAATCGTCTCGCAAGCAGACTCGACGACTTCCAGCCTCCCGAACAAGCCGGATTCCGAAAAGGCTATAGTACCATCGACCACATACATACCCTTCGCCAGATTGTACAAAAGACCGATGAGTACAATCTTCCGCTATGTCTGGCGTATGTGGACTATGAGAAAGCCTCCGATTCCGTCGAAATTTGGGCGGTGCTAGAGTCGCTTCAGCGGCGCCGAATTGACTGTCGGTATATCGATCTGTTGCAGTGCTTGTATACTAATGCTACTATAGCTATCCGAGTACAGAACCAGAGTACGAAACCGATCCAATTGCAGAAAGGTGTAAGACAGGGTGTTGTAATATCTCCGAAACTCTTTGGAAGATGTTTTCAAGCTACTGGACTAGAAAGGATATGGAATCAACATCAATGGCGAATACATCACTTACCTTTGATTTGCCGACGACATAGTCATAATGGCAGAATCGCTGGAGGACCTGAGCGCTATGCTCAATGACCTCAATAGTGTCTCCCAACGGGTAGGTCTTAAGATGAACATGGATAACACGAAGATCATGTCTAACGTCCGTGTCACACCTATACCGGTTATTGTTGGGAATACTACGATCGAAGTTGTCGACGAATATGTATACCTAGGACAGAGTGTCCGACTAGGTAGGTCCAACTTCGACCAAGAGGTCAATCGACGAATCCAACTCGGCTGGGCAGCGTTCGGGAAATTGCGTCACATCTTCTCGTCGAGTATACCTCAATGCCTGAAAACAAAAGTATACAACCAGTGCGTGTTGCCAGTGATGACATATGGAACCGAGACGTGGTCCTTCACTGCAGGCCGCATGTGGAAGCTCAGAATCGCGCAGCGAGCTATGGAAAGGGCTATGCTCGGAGTTTCTCTGCGAGATAAAATCCGTAACGATGTTATCCGCAGCAGAACTAGAGTAACCGACATAGCCCTAAGGATTAGCAAGCTGAAGTGGCAATGGGCCGGCCATATAGCTCGGAGAACCGATAACCGTTGGGGAAGAAAGGTTCCCGAGTGGCAACCTCGTACAGGCAAACGCATGATGATGAAGGTGACGAAAGGAGCAAAACGTTCCCCTGATGGTAAGTGCAACGTCCGCCCATAACAAATCCTGTGTCACCCAAATAAATTCTGTGTGACACCACAATGCGCCCGTCACCTTGAGACATCAGTTTTTAAGTCTCATATGCCCAGTGATTACGATAGCTCTCAGTGCCCTTCAAACCGAAACACAGTAATGTTTGCACACTACTACTTCACGCAGAATAACTGGCCCTGGGGTGGTACCTACCTAGACGGATTCCTGCATAAGAATCCTACCACCAGAATCTTCACATTTTCTCGAAATATTTCTATTCTTCAGATTATGCAGGTTTTCTCACGATGTTTTTCTTCACCGCTAAGCACGTGGTAAATCAGCACTGAAAATTGAAGAACAAGTTTAGATGTGCTGGCACTCGGAATCGAACCCAGGTATTTGCGTACTATGAAATTAAAGGCGAGCACCCGGCCCCTGACCTACCACGGCTCATTTGAATCATGTTAATATTAATAGTAAAAATGTTACTGTTGATCAGAGGCCTCTACTCTACTAATATAACAAATGCTTTGTCATCCAGATTATTTCTGTGTCACCACACTGCGCTCGTCACCCAGAGACGTAAGTTCTTAAGTGTTATTTGCCCAGTGATTACACTAGCTCTCACTACCCTTCGAACCGAAACACAGCAATGTTTGCACACTACTGCTTCACGACAGAATGACTTGCACTGGGGTGGTACCTACCTAGACGGATTTCTGCATAGAAATCCTACCACCAGTAAAACATTTCGCAACAGTCCGCAACATTTACCTTTTCACGGTTTAGCCTCCGGACCGATCTTGCCGAAATTTGGCACAGAAATAGCTCGCATCCTGTAGACGGATATATATCTGTCTATACCTTTTATGTCGGAAAATCAAATAGTAACAAAAACATATATACAAACAACTAAGCAAACATATATACAAACACTCCAGCTTTATTATAGAATAAGGCACAACGTAAAGACGTAAAAAAAGAAATATGGTTTTTCTAAACCATTACCATTTATTAAGATATTAGGGGAAATATTTCAACTCCCATGAACTGAAATAATAATTGCAAATTAAAGCGTATAGCCCTTAATTTTTACAGTTTTTGACATTTAACGCAGTAACCTATACATTTCCGAAATACAAAGAAGCTTAGATTGCTCTCTGAAAAGTCCTCCCCTGCTAATGGAAGTCCTGTCAAAATCAATTCAGCTGTTTCGACGACTAGCCCGCCCAAACAAACAGACAGACACACAAAAAAATAAAAAACGCTGGATTGAGTTTTAGTGGCCCGCTTACCATATGAGATTATGAAAAAATCTTTATTGCGAAATTTCAGACAGACACTCCAATTTTTTTATACGAGTAGATAAAAAGATGAAATACTTACACTGTGAACAGAACTATTTTTTTAAATATTTTTCTAAGGAATTAAGTGACGAGATAAGCAAGCCGTTCGCCTTATGGTATGTGTCACGACTGCCCATAGCAGTGCGGTGTCACCCACCTTTAACAAGAAAATTCTTTATAGTGCCGGACTGCGCTCATCATCAAGACATCGGTTCTTATGTCTCAAATGGCCTGTAATTACACTAGCTAGTCCCTGGTTGTTGCATATAGTCTGTGACTAGCATGGCAAATGTTGCAGTAGTTGTCATGTTATATATAATTCTGACGACTGTCATTGAGATATTTGTATGAATAGATCAGTCAATATGAAACTAAGCAAAAATATTTAACAAATGAAGAGTCGTTAGCAAATAACTTACCCGTGATCACTTCAGTTACAATAAACTTTAAACGACGTGAATTTCGCAACTGTATTCATCGTTTTGCTCAAATTCGGCTCTTTTAAATACGATGAAGAATAGATCAGTAATGAGAAAAGCAAATATTATTAACGCAAATATGCGGCATCAAAACTTTTTGCGCTGTTTAAATACTTCAAGAGTATGTTAATTCAATTAGATCACTGACAATGCCTGACAAATTTTCTTTCATCATATAACGACTACGCCGACGTGAATAAATATTTTGCTTTTAAAGTATAATGTTGTAATCCATTAGCAATTGCCCCTATTTCGGTTTTACTATAACTCGACTACTAACATTGACACAAAATGGCATTACATATTGGCTAAATGTATTTAATCCGAGATTAGTAACCCCATAATCGTGGAATTTCGCGAGACGCGTTCAAACTTATTTGTTAAAATACAATAAGTTCCCTAGGATACTGATCATTGCCATTTGCATAGCTCACTTAGCGTTGAGCTTTTTCATGCGATCCGTAATAAAGGACTACGTCTATGTTTCGGATGTCGTCATTACTGGCAACACTAATCAGTGTGGTTAAAGAGTTTTGTTTTTAGACTTTAAGATATATTTTACGGGAAGATATCATACTTGTTTCCTGAACACTGCTCTGCTGAGTAGGATTCGTCTATTAACGTCGAAGTTGAACCCATAATTACAAAGTCATGTCTGGTACAGTCATGTCTCATTTGTCAAGTAATTGCGTTAGCTACAGTTTTCCTTAAGAAACAGAATAAATGGCACTAGCTTACTTAATTAGGCGACATTCTGTGTAAAAGTCCTACTACTAGTAAGACAGTATTTACAAAAAAACGACTTTTGTGAAACATCTGTTCTTATGTCTCGTATGGCCAGTAATATCAATACCACTGATGGACGTATTGCTTTCTAAGTATATGTAAATATATATGTGTATATATATATATACATATATAAGTACAAATAAATATATATGTATATATATATATGTATACATATATTACATATATATATAAACATGAAGCATAGGAAATCTGTTGCAGAGTAAATCTGTTAGTATGCCGCCGTAGTAATCTAAATCTAATAAAATCTAAATAATGAAGAAGAAAACATATTTTGAATTTGTCTGGTTCGAGGCAACGACTTTCTGAGTTAGGGTCGCATAAAGTTCTACACAACAAATAATTTTTTTTATTCAATTTTGTCATTGAAACTTCACCGTTGTGTTTATCAAATCAAAGTAGCATGGGTAGTTGGGTAGGTGCCGGGATGTTATACCAATTATAAATAACATTGTATATATATAATACGCCATCAAGTCTGGCTCTTCTCACTATCACTTTCACTGGGTAGGGTTTAGTGAGCGCAATGCCAATACCCTGGCACAGGTGACGTTACTTTTATTATTATTGATATTATAAGAATTCAAAAACATTATTAGCGTAAAAAACGAACAATAAAATTAAATGCCTAAATGTATCCTCGTATGTATTAAGAGAACACAGATTGCGACCTTTTGTCACTTGTTGATTTCCGTATTCCCCAAGAGGTAACTGAGAACTACAAAATACGCTCACAACTTTTCAGGCTGGTGTTAAAAAGAAGTTAGTATGATTATATGGTCCCAATAATTATTTAAACTTATTGCAACGAAAAAATCGTACCCATAATTGTTTTTTCTTCATAAGAATGAAATTTCCTGCGTTAGTACAGGTGACATTTTCTTTTAAAAGATAAGTCGATGTATATATTTTTATAGGATAAAGTGACGAAACGAGCAAAAGGTTCACCTGATGGTAAGTGCAACATCTGCCCATAACAAATGCTGTGACACCCACAAAATTTCTATGAGACACAACATCGCGCCTGTCATCCTGAGACATCAGTCTCATATGCCCAGTGATTACGCTAGGTCTCAGTACCCTTCAAACCAAAACACAGTATTGCACACTACTGCTTTGCGGCAAAATAACTGGCTCTAGGGCCTGGTGCTACCTAGACGGATTCCTGCATAAGAATCCTACCACCAGTAAAATACATTTTAAAGAATTTTGCCTGTCTACATAAGATCTTTAAAAAGTGCAGCAGCCATGTTATTTCTCATTGGATTCCTTGTAGGCTTCGATGGATAACAGGCGTCGGTGAATTTTTTATCAAAGATAAAAAAGAGCGCATGCAACTCAGTACACTTGACAGAAGTGAAACAACAAACCTGTGACAAACTGCAGTGTATGTGGTGTACGGTGGCTTTTCTTAGAAGCGATTTCACCTATCGCTTTGGAAACCAAGTTTAATACAACCACGTTTTACTTAACCGATTTGAAATGTACTCGTATCATTTGATCTCGGTTCTCGTCTAAAAATTTAAAAATATCATAAAATATCTTCACAATCTAAGACAAAAACTCGATGTATTTCGTATTTTGCGATAACAAACACCTTGTTTTTATGCATAGGTTACATAGGTATGCAAACAATAAACAATACGAATAAAAAAATTTTTTGGGTTTACGTAGTTGTGCAATTGACAATGACAGCTCTCTAAACGTGTCTAGAGAGTTGAACGTCGAAAATTGGGCGTTCTGACTATTAAACGCGTTTTTTGGCTTTAACTGCGTTCATTTGATGTTGATGAAATGAAAACTGTAGCATTGAACTCAGTTAAACGTTTAAACTTCGTTTAGCTTAAACTGATCGGGTTTACTATCAACGGTGAAATCCGCCTTTAATCGCCGGCTCGCGGAGTAATTTGGCCGGTCCAAAAATAATATTAACCTATACGCGTACAAAAAAATATTACGTAAAAAAGAGCGTTTATATGAACGAATTTATATAAATTAAAATTCATCATCATCATCATCATTTTAGCCTACCACTAGTCCATTGCTGGACATAGGCCTCCCCCATATTTTTTGGGGGATCGCCGTGTGGTGGTGGCTGTAGAGAATCTACCATCTACCTTCTTATCCCGTGGGTGTCGTATAAGTCAGGAGAAGGAAAATTAAGGATCGGAAAATGGGCAGCAGCATCTTCCTAGGACATCTTAATAAATAAATATTCCCAAATTTCCCCAAATGAGAGTTAGATTTTACTCTCATATCGTCCGAAGAAGTTTCACTTCAAAAGCCAATATATGACGTTAGTATAATAATGGTCTGAATCGTTTTGCTCAACTATTTATCTAAGAACAGAAATTGTACCGCTGAGATTGACTATGAAGGAATAAATATGAGTAAAGAGCTGTGTAGATTGTCACACTAAAATAATTTTACAAAAATAAAATTTTCCTTGTATACGAAAAAATTTTTCATTATGAAACGATAAAATGCAGACATAATAAATTCTCTTATTATAGAGTCAACGCTTCCAGACGTGATGTGTCTAGATTATCTCAGCTTTTTCGACTCATTATGCAAAATGCGATAGGTTGTTGACAGCTCTACTGTATTCATAGTTCTCTTAAATAACGGTTGTACGAGTATGTGGATAAGTGTTAAATTTTTTCGATAAAGCATTTAGCTATTATATATTGCGTACTGGTTTCTGATTTGTCCGATTTAAAAAGGCAGCAACTTCTTAGCATTTTTACGACCGAAATTCTTGAGCGTTCCAACACTTAAGTTTATTTGACTTACCAAATGAGTCTTGGCGAGGTATTTATTAACGCCACGCCTATCTCCTTTTAAAGCTTTTCCGAAACGCTTGCTCGTGGTTGGTCCGAGCGAAGTGTTACATTGTGCATTGCATTGAGTTTCTCAATAGAAATATGACACTTACTATTTAGGAACAAAAGATATAACGCCGGCCATACAAGGAATTTATAGATAACTAGAAACGGTCAATTTATATCTACTATTTCATGAGATGTAAATAGCGCAGATTATTTTGAAACTGATTGAATAACTAAAACTGTGGTAATAAAGAATTTTATTTATTGATTTGTAATATGAACGTATTGCGTTAATTCCGTAATACTGCCAAATCAATTACGCATGAGCGTAGAAATAAAGTAATTTTTTTATTGTTTACGAGCCTACTGTAGTAACGTTTTAAGTTACAAAACTATGACTTGATAGCATTCAACTTATAGTTTTAAGACTTTTAGACAGTACAGATACAATACTATAATATCACTACCTACAGAATACACGCCGTGTCTATGTATTTGACTTAGGTTTCCAAGCTAGTTGCTTGTTCCTTTCTCAAAGGCCGGCAACGCATCCGAAATTTCTCTGGTATTGTGGATGTTCATGAGTGGCGGTGATCACTTAGGTGAGCCGTTTGCTCGTTTGTTCCCTCTTCTATATATATATATATATATATATATATGGAGAAGTATAATATACGTTTTCATTTAAAAAAAATTAGTTGCCGAATTGTAATAAACCTGTATTAGATAAGTAATAAAAAGACAGATTATATTGAATTCTATCTACTTTCTATCTACTTGTAATGCTGTCCTGTAATGTACAGCCAGCTTTGCTAGGATATCAAGGTTAACAATTTTTTCTTCTTTAACCATTACCTAAATTTAAATCCCAGTAAGGGGATCCGTCTACTAGAAACTCTCTGAATAGATTAAGAAATTTCATATAGATGATACTGATGAATATTAATTTTCACAGATCATTGTAACGTCGCTGGCAGGCTGGAGCACTGATCGGATCGAATGATGCCAACTATAGAGGCGCGGGGAGACGCCATTGACAGCGTGTCACTGTCTCGCCTGCAGCCATCAGCCAGTCATCATGTTCACAAGGTTGGTACACTAACGGCATTCGAATTATCATCATCAAACATACAATCCACTGCTGGACTGTGACTTTTTCACTTGATGCTTTTACCAAACGTTTTTGTTCTGAGCTGTTGTCGTCTATACCAATAATAAAATTAAAGTGTCTGTCTGTGATTTCTGTGATTTCAAAATATAAATCTCATAAACATATTAATACGTAGAGATCATAGTACATCAATAGAGTATTAAACTATCATGCCGCGGATCCTGGGTTCAAATCCCAGCCAGAACCAACATTAGTGCAATAACACAAATTATTGGTTTTCGGGTTTGGTGTTGCTGTAATGGTCCTTGTGTCTGTGACACTGCATCCTAAACTAGCTTTGTTCTTATCGCATGAGCGTTACATCGGGTACGGGTAGGTTGGGACGAGTGAGCGCTCCTGTGTTATTGTGCCACAAGTGGAGGCGTCACTTGTGGCACTATAATGTCTCCTGCGCAGTTGATAGCTTCCGTCAGTATTCGGTAGTTCTCGCCGTGGTCGAATATCGTCCAGGAGAACATCGCTGAATAAAGAACCACCCGCTATATAAGTTCGAAATCATAAATAGAATATAATACATGTAATTAGATAACTAGCGACGACTTCGTCCTAATGGTTTTTCCTAATTTAGTTATGGTGAAAAAGAATAAAGATATATATTTGGAGTAATCATTTCAGTTTTAATAATAGTAATGTTCTACTATTACAATAAAAAAAATATTACTAAAATTGAAATCAATCTAATTAAATAATATTAATAATAACTATAATATATATAATAACTATAGTCGTTACAGCCGCCAAGGTCATCCTTGTCATCTAGTTTACAAAACTTCAATAACTTGATATTAAATAGATATTATATTAATTGATATTAATTTTTGTTAAAATCTGTAAATCTATGTAGTATTTTTTGCGTGACGAGCACACCAATAGCGTAGCTGTCATTATATTTATTTAGACTTGTATTATATTGCTTTCAAAGTATATATTTGAAGTCAATCAATTACGACAAATTATACGAATAAATAAAATAAACGACTTATCTATATTCTAATATCATAAATAATTGGAGATCATTTAGATAGCGGTAGTGCCATACTGTACAAAAATTAAATAAATGGGTAGGTTAAACCGGAGAGGACTTTGTTCTCACAGAAAATTAGCTTAAAATGTCTGTGACGAGATCCGGAGAGCAAATTTAATGGCTGGTGGTAGAATTCCTATCCTGGAATCCGTCTAGGTAGGCAGTAGTGTATATTACAGTTTACAACATAACTACGACTACGACATTTCGGTTTGAAGAGCACTGATGGTTAGTGTAATTACTGGGATTATGAGGCTCAAGAACTTGATGTCTCAGAGGGGCGGCGCAGGGTGGTGCCACACAGAAGTGTTCTGGGTGACACAGCATTTGTTATGAGCTGACGTCGCACTTAAAAACAGGTGAGCGTTTTGCCGTCTCGTTACTTTCTTCTTTAAAAAAAAAACAGAACTGACAATGGGATAAGTTATCGTAGACTTTAGAGGTGAACACAAACATAAAATTTTGATTCTTCATTGAGGATAAATGTTGATGGGTCATCGCAAACAAGTACTATCGGAATAAGTGCTAATAACTCAGTCGTTCAGGGTACGGACTGCAAAACATTTCGTCGCAGGTTCGAGCCTGCCATTTGACTATTGCCGTGAATTGTACTCCTAGTACAAGCCTTGAGCTCAGTTGGAGTGGCTAAAAGGAATATTAGTTTTTTTTAATCGAATGTTTGAATGCACGGATTATCATATTTATTAAAAAAGAGACAACCGTACCGTATCCATAGACTGTCGCGGTTCTCAGCATGGGAGTGGACTATGCAAGGAAGGGGAATGAGATCTGATAAGTTAATAGAATCAGGCGTCATTACTTTGCGGAAAGAAAATTTATTTTCTCAGTAGCCAAAGAAACCTAGATAATTAAAAAAGCATTGATGTAGATGTCACCCTTACGGTAGTAAAAACATTACAACCTACCGCCAAAACTATACAGAACAGTGTCGTGATTGACCCATTCGAGGTCTGCGCACTGTTACATTGTACACGACAAACGTCACGAAATTTTAACGAGCGGTCGTGATCAAGGATCACATTTTACACGAGAAACCGTTAGAGCTTCTGTGAATTATAATTTACATATTGTTTTACGTTGGAATGTGACGAATTTTCGGGGAAATACGAACAATAACGCGTCATGTACCTACGAACCGCTTCGTGACACTTTCATGTTTGATGAATATGTAAATATATTTCTATGGATGAAGATTTTTTATAGACAATTTTTTATTCGGACAATAGATAAAATTTGTTCGTTTGTACAATATTTATCCCTGAGTCCTACAAAGTCATAGAGACATTTTAAAAGGACATTCTTTGAACAATTTGCTTAGATTTTAATTAAAACCAATAGTTGTAAAAGTGACAGAGAATTAATAATTTAGGGTATTGGCAACCGTACCCATTTTCAAAGACCTTTGAACTAGTACGCGAGTGACCTGGGTTAGATTCCCGGTGCTGGCACCACTAAAATTGTTAATTGCAATTTTAAGTGCTGATTTACCACGTGCTCGGAGGTTAAGGAACACATCGTGAGGAAACCTGCATGTCTGAGAAATAAAAAATATTTCGAAGACATCTGCAGTCCGCCAACCCGCATTGGAGCAGCGTGGCGGATTCTTCCTAGCTTCAAAATCCCCTCAGAAATGAGAGGGGGCCTGTGCTCAGCAGTGTGACATCTACTGAAACTTTACTTTTTTACTTTTACATAAGCAAATCATTCACCTGAAATTAAGAGCAACGTTTGCCATATTACATATTAAATATGTCACCCAGATCAAGTCTGTGTCACATTGCGCTTGTCTACCCTGAAACATCAGTTCCTAAGTCTCAAGTATTCGACCTGAAACACAGTAATTTTTGCACACTTCTGGTTGACGGCAAAATAACTGGCACTGTGGTGGTAAATACCTAGAGGACTAAATACTTGCTGCCGCCAGCGATTATTCCGAACCGATATGACTTAGGGACCTTCAAGAAAAGAGCCTATTCCTTTCTCAAAGGCCGGCAACGCACCCGCTTACTCCCCCGGTGTTGCGGATGTTCATGGGCGGTGGTGATCGCTTAACATCAGGTGTGCCACTTGCTCGTTTGCCCCCTCTTCTATAAAAAAAGAGGGATTCCTGCATAGAAATGCTACCACCAGCATATTTAAAATTGCTATTGCTTTACGTTGCTCAATATGAGTATTTGATTTTATGATGCTAATAACGAGATCGACAAACTACGGGCTTAATTTTTCTCAAGGTAAACAACCTGCTCTCCATTTATAACCAAACGTATGACAGACTTGACTGGGAATTTTCACCTCTTAATTCGTTGAATTTTAACGCAATTTAAAGCATTACAGTATAAGAATTTGCGAAAAATAAATGTAACATAAATATCGGTAATTGGAGACAAATTTTTGTTCACATTATTTGATAGTTATGTACGTATCTCATTTCGTAAAGTGGTAAATGTACTAATCAATGACGTTTCGTACATGAGTCTACTCGGGAACGTTCTCCTGGCGTAGACGTGCTAACTTTATTGTGTTACCATGTTTTGTTACGCAAAAAATGGTACATACACCGTATAATTTGTTTGCTATGTATTTAACAGGGTATCACTATGTATCTAGATTTTACAGCAATGATGATTTTAGGTTATGACGTTAACGTTGAAAAGAGGTGAATAAAAATTTAACGTATTGAAAGAATTTGAAGAGAGTACTTAAATAAAATTGACTTCTCCCTTTTTGTTTTGGTCACCGCAACATCAACTGACTAGAATCTGCTTAGTCTATATAACAATGCCAATGTCAACTTTCACGCAAAAACGAAGGAGTGTATACCTTCGTCTATTTCCTGTACTCTATGGAACTACTATAGTAACTCTGAACACAAATACCAAAAAAATTAAAACTGCATAAACTTTGAATTCTCCGAGATTGAAATGAACAAGAACGTAATGGGTTCTCTTTTACTTATTGCCCTTTTATTACCAATCAATTTTAGTAAAAACCAAATACCAGCGCATTTCTTAACTTTAAATAAATAAGTCGGGTAGCGTTTTAGTAAAAGTCTAAAAATTACTGCACTATTTTAATATGAAATACTTTTTAATTATTTGATGTTGGAGTTCACGTGGTAAGCTAAAATTGACAATCTTTGACAACCTTTGACCACTTGTTTTTGGTTGGCTTGCTAGGTTAGTCGAAGCTCTACTGCATACACACATAGAGTCACGCGTCTTTTCCATTGGGGTAGGCAGAGACAACCTCTTTCTACTTCTTTGAGCTACTTTCATGTGCGTTTTCATACGAGCTCCTCGGTATCACGACAAGGCCACCTCAAACGTACGCACGTTTGAGGTGGCCTTGTCGTGATACGTTTACCTACGTCGACACTTACCGGCTTGCCCATTCACACTCGCCTCATAGATCTATCGGTCAATGTACTTTCATCCATCCTCTCTTCGTGTTCAAACCATCTAAGCATCTTTTCTCTATCTTTGTCACTATTTCATCTACCACACTACAACGTTCTCTTATCCCGCTGTTCCTCACTTTGTCCAACAAAGTCACTCCAGCTATACTTCTTCGACTTTCATTTATACAACATTAATCTTACTTTCATGCTTCTTCTTCCAGGCCAACATTCACAACCAAAAATATGTGTGGATACAAATACTATTCTGACTTAACCTAACCTAACCAGATACCCTATACGCTTCATATATAACATCATTACGACCTAACGATAGTCCACTTATGAACAAATGTGTCGAATTGATGTGAAAGCCAATGTTTGCTCATGCTGCCTATGTAGGACAATTGCTGAGATCAGTATTAATTGATTTTCCACAAATTTGTACTAGTCATCGCTTCATTTAGTTGGAAGTCATAATACGAGGCTGACACTCGAGAACCTTTCTTCTCACAGATATCCGTTCTTACATCCGGGTAAACGAACTATATATTGGCACCAGAATAGTTAATCATTCCTTAAAAAAATATCGCATTCCTGTATTCTGTATGGTGGTATAGGGCTTCTCCTGTATAATGGTTGCGTTTTGACAAATTGTCATAAACTTGACTTGCACAGCACAACCCAATTCGAAAATCAACGATTTGTGTTTTTAACTAAGCCACGTGATCAATGAATTAAAATACTTTGCATTCAGACTTGGCCACTAACACTAAACTTATTATCTCACTTCAAAAGGACCGACACGTCGCGAGCTAATTTGTAGTGTATATTTCACGTCAAAAAAGTCTACAATTATTGACACAAAATATTAGTCGATTTCACAGTTTGGCGCCATTACTACGTTACAAGTCCGTATGTGCTAAACTTGTTAGTTTGCAGCAGATACAGTTAAAAAAATCCTGTCCGTTTACAACAAAGATTGTGGCAATTCGTTTAATTTTTAATAGGCAATGGTAACTCAAGGGCCGTAAGTACGCCTTAAATGTAATAGCATGCAAGTGACCTGAGTTCGATCCCCAGTGCCAGTTCCTCTGAAATTGTTCGGCAATTTTAAGTGCTGATGAGACCACGTGCTCAGCGGTAAAGGAAATAAGCGTGAGGAAACCAGCATGTCCGATAAATAAAAATAAACATATTTCGAGGACATGTGAACTCCGTTAATCCGCATTGGAGCAGCGTGGAGAAGTTTTCCCGGCTCCAAAACACATTCAGAAATGAAAAGAAGCCTGTGTGTCGTGGTCATCTCTTCCGCTCCGTTAGGGGACACCGGAAAATTGTCTGGGGCTTGGCCCCTATGCAAGCACTCGCTGCATGTTAAGACGTGCGAGGCCTTGGAGTTATGCGTGATAGTTTTGTCATCGCACCACCCTCAGCGCGGACTGCTAGAAGCCCAGCTTAGCCTATCTGCGAACGGGCGGTGACTTGACTTGCATTTCTTCTTTTTATTCATTTTAGGCCTGGTTTTCCTTGATTAAGTTTGGTTGCCATTTTTTATTGATCAAGTCTTGGATTCTAGTTAACAGGATTTCTTTAATGTTCTGTCCTGTTCCTGCTAATGCATTGAAACGCATTCCGAATTGGTGGTAAACTTAGTTAATAATAATCTTGATAATATTAATAGAATAAGTAATATTGCCCTCCCGGCTGAGAAAACTGACTCGAGCCAAGGCCGGCACCATTGGGCACCCTCGAGTCAGTCATTTACGAGCACAGGCTGACGGTCCAAGACGAGGACCCCTATCGGGGGCTCTTACGCTAGGCATCCATAAAAAAAGGTTTCGGCTAAGCGCCCTCAGCGCTCTACCACCTTTCAATCCGGCGAGCTGTGAAAGCCTTCGGGCTAACAATAACCATCAGTCCTAAAAAACTCTCTGCCTACCCCTTATATGGGAAAAAAGCGTGACTGTATGTATGTATATATAACATTCTTGGGTTTTCAGTAATTCTATCCAAAATGACCCAAAACACTAGTGACCTATTATTACATTTTTCAAGTACCGAAATGTGCATATTTGGATATATTTTGTGTCCAAAATTTAGTCAACGGAGAGCTTAAACTTTCAGGTTAAATTCATTTTATTAGTCAATTTACACTTGCTTGGAAGTGCCTATATTAGTTCAGGAACACTATCATTGACAAAGTAATCTAACTATCATAATCAACCGTTGATTTTTTTATGGAAGCGAATGACATAACGCGCAAGGCGTTCACGCGATAGTAAGAACTACATCTGCAAGCAATTACGACGCCACCCAGAACTAGGAAAGTTTCGAACTTGTCGTGTTCTCGTCGCCATGGAGACATCAGTTTTTATGCCCGTAATCTTACCAGCTTTAGTGCTCAGTTTTCTTTTATGGGATAAAAGTGACAAAACGAGCGAAACGTTGACCTAATGGTAAGTGCAACGTCTGCCTATAACAAACGCTATGACAGAACATTTCTGTGTGTCCGTCCCCGTCACACTGAGACATCAGTTCTTAAGTCTCATATGCCCAGGGATTACTACTTTTTGTTGTGATAACGCTTAACTCTCAGTGCCCTTCAAACCGTAACACAATAATGTTTGTACACAAAACATTGTATACAAACAATTTTTCACTGCAGAATAACTGGCCTTGTGGTGGTACATACCTAGACGTATTCCTGCATAGGAATACTACCACCAGCATCTTTTTTAAAAAAAATCTGCAAGCAGAAGAAGGAATTGACGGGTGCAAAATCGAAAGAAAGGGTTTAAATTGCGTATATTTTGTTAATGCTGCATTAAATTATTTTAGCTATAACTCATAGAACTTGGGTCGATACATTTGTTTTATGTTTTCCATTTACTAATAAATGTAACGGATGTTTTCATTTACGGTCATCTATGGCACTTTAATCAAAGCGGACATTGTAGAAATGTTCCTCACATAACTCAAATTGTCTACGTCTTTTTTTGTTCGGCCACAAGCCACTCAAAATAACGTAATGCGCGTAAGACCATTACGGGATAAAGATATGATCACACTGTGCCTTATTTATTGTGTTTTCATAAAAAGATTTTCTAAATTATAAATTTAACTGTAGTTTTTTCTAACCACAAGAAAGTAAACAGTTTTGTGCGTTCGTTTAGGTACTGTTCTGCGAAAACAATGGATGGCAATAAATAAATATATATATTTTTGTTAATATTCTCTATGTTTTAACAAATACTTGTACAAGTCCGCCTGATGGTAAGTGATGGTATAATATGATTTTTTTACCAGTATTTCATCCTGTATTGTGAGTGCGTTGTACAGACATAAATTTCACACGGACAACACAACCAGACCCGAATACCAACAATTTGTGTTATTACACCACTAGTCCACACTATCTTCCGATTTAATTGTATATATATATATATATATATAGTATTAAACATAGCAATAAGCATCTGTGATAACATATCGTGTTACATATATGCAAGAATTGTTTTAATCAAAGTTTAAATACTGTTATTATTCTTGTTAAAAATATAAAGTTTTTAAAAAAGGAACACTTTTCTAAAAGACGTTAGTGTGGAAAGGGTTTTACTTCGCTTACATTTAATGCGAGCTATTTATATAGGCGATGAGGTGACTTGCTCTTATTGCTCAGCTAAAAAGCAAGGAGGTATTTTCACTGGAGCATTCCGAAATTATACTGGACACCAACCATTATAGAAAGTAACGGAGAAAAAATAAGTTTTGATGGTTTTTGAGTTAACAGCACATAAAATAACCTTTTTATTAATGTGTTTTGTGTGTGATTATTAGAGTTCGTTGACATTTCATAGACAACGTGTAGCTTATAACCTTTGTGTAACTATAACTACAGAAATTAATGGGTTTTCGTATAATGAAGGCCACTGGTTAATACTGGGAATGTAAAATTAATGTATTTTTTAATAATTTTGGCAATGCTATTAACATTAATAGATTTCTTGTCGTCACTCTATGCTTAAACGGTTGTATGGAGGTTCATCATGACAGTGGTCTAATGGTGGATTACAATCTATAACTTTTTACAGACCGTATTCTATAGTCTATACCATTAAGTTACTGTCGCTGTACTTTTTATGTGTTAACTACACGAAATCATAAACTTACTGTATTCATAATATGGGGTCTAGTATACAACACGTATCTGGGTGAAACAGCATTTGCTATGGGCAGACGTTGCACTTACCATCAGGTTAACGTTTTTGCTCGTTTTGACACTTTCTCCAATAAAAACCCTTAATTGGGTTTTAGTCAATAGCTAAAGAGTTGTGGGAGGACTTCAAGTGTAAATTTTATTTAGGTCATTATAATACAGACTCGCCTAGTGCAAAGTCCACTTATATATCATAACTAGCTTTATACCGCGGTTTCATACGCGTAAAATGAGCCGACTACATGAATGCGCCGTACTTGTACCGCGCTGACCTGAGCTTTGATAGCTTAGTCCGTCTTGATAATGTCCAATTCTCAGCGGCGCCTTAAGCCTTAAGGCCGAAACTTTTTAAAACTTATCTCTACATACGGGCTACCTGATGCAAAAATATTTTTTGAATTCGGATTAGTATTTCCTGAGATTAGCGCTTTCAAACATACAAATTCTGCAGTTTAATAAGTTAAATAACGTTAGATAATTTAACTGTTTGCCGTGTGGTGGCAGCTTAAAAAAAAACTACCACCCCATTTCATCGCGTGGGTGTCGTAAGAGTCGACAGAGGGAAAATAAAAACCAGGAGGTTGGCAGTAGCAACTTAATAAATAAACTGCGGCTGCCAACCTGCCTGCCAAGCGTGGCAACTATGGCATATCCCTCCAAAATTAGAGCTACAATTTTTTTAGCAATCTATGGAGGAGGCCTCCAGCGGTGGACTGGTGATAGGCTGAATGAATGTAATGTAATGAATGAAAAGGCTGGCCGAATTGCTAAACATTGTTGAATAGATTGTTTGTAATGAATAACATCGACAGCAAAAAAAAATATTTTGATTGATGCCGACTTCTGTACAAGCGTATATTTCGCGAAAGAAAAAAAGTAACATTTCAAAACCATGTTATTGGTAGAATATACGCAATATACTCACAATAACACACGCAATTGTTAGTAGCTACCTTTTATAACAATTCTATTTTTTATCGTTAATGAATTCGATGATAAATAATTTGTCCGTATAGCATCTGACATAAACATTAATTCATTTATTTGATCATAGAATATTACGAAATATTAGTAGTTTATTATCATAAAATCACGATAGAACTTTCACAACCGATTTTATTTCTATTAATACAGCATTAATCTAACATCGATTCCTCGCGTCGCGTCATTAATACGGCGTTCCGTTGCTCGTTGCTTCACCGAACCATTAATCATACACCTACTGGTACAAATAAGTGTACAATCAGATGTCGCATGGCATTTAATTCAGGCACGTGGACACCCGTCGATGGGGTCGTCGATAGTGGTATAAGCCGATCATCTTGCGCAGGTTTGTTTGGCGGTAAGTGTACATGTGTGGAAGAAATTTGAGGTTTTTTTAGTATTTTAAATTACACATCAATGTTGAAGCACAAATTTACTTGGTACTAAAATCTTAAACTGAGTAATGAAAAAGATCAATGATCTTATAATTGTTAAAAATAAAATGTAATTTCTTCAACTTATCATATCATATGACTTTTTATTGTTTTTATTGTCCATTTTGGTGTTAATAGGGACACCTATTAAAACCAGAATGGAAATAGCGTTAACGATGTTTGCGTAGTTTATTTACAATTCATTAATTTAAAATCAGTTAGTAAAATTGAACATTATTCAAAGTTTATTATATCATATCTTCTTGACTGTACCGCAGCAAAATCGTCACATCGTGGACAAAATGTGTGACATCTCTGACGTTCAGTTGACAGTGGACTATAGCCATCGAGATGTTTTGACACGCTGTATGATAATAAACGCGTTCCAACTAATTAAACTATTGTATTATGGATTAACACATTACGGTATTAATGAGTGATATTACCTAGCATAGTTTCGTGTGTTATTTTGTATACATTACGTAGCAAAAGTATTCAAACTATCATTAATAACTTACGTTTTCTTGCCACTTTTAAATTGTAAATTGGTAGAAATATACCGATATACTCGTATATTTAAAAAAAGGCTGTATATTTGAGATTGCGTTATTAAAATGTTATTCCACCATTTTTCGAAGGCCGAGGCATTTTTCTGACATTTCCCTATTCATTATTGCGACATCTACGGTAAATACAATACTACAATTACATTAATACATACATAACAGAATGATTCTTTCGACCGCGTGGCCTAGTGACTAGAGTACCCGACTTCTATGCGGTAGGTCCTGTGTTCATGGGGTTTCCCGTCTGAGCCAGTATTTGTGCAAAAACAGAAACTGTTGATTTTCGGGTCCGGTTGCGTTGAGTATGTGAAATTAATGTCTGGAAAACGCGCTCACCATACAAGAGAGATCCTAATGAGGGACATCGTTTTGTTTAATAATAATAATAATTTAAGTATCATCATCATTTCAGCCTATCACTAGTCCACTGCTGAATAATCTCCCCTATAGACAGCCAGAAAAAGTTTGTAGCTCTCATTTAGGGGGGATCTCCCATAGTTGCCACGCTTGGCAGGCGGGTTGGCAACCGCAGTTTATTGGTTCAGATGCTCCAGGAAGATGCTGCTGCCCATCTTCTGGTTTTTATTTTCCCAGTGTCGACTTTTACGACACTCATGGGATGAGATGGGGTGGTACATTCTCTTAAGCCGCTAGCACACGGCAGGTAAGTATGCAATGATTTTTTTTTTATCAAAGAAAGCTAAAATTTTATCGAGCAAATCGAGAACTTGGTAAGTGCAAAGTTTACCCATAACAAATGCCCAGTAACCCTGAGACCTGCATCAGTTCTTAAGTCTCATATGCCCTGTAATTACACTATTTATCAGTCCCCTTCAAATCGAAACACAGTAGTGTGTGCTTAAGGGCAATAGCTTTTAATTAAATTTTGTTTGAGGATCTTGTCGTGGTTCAATGTGAAGACAATATTTGTACAAAGCGTAAATTATTGACTTTTGAGTCTGAGTATTAATGTGATTTATTGTTTCTATTGCATTGCTTCGGTCTAGTCTTCTAATGATTTCTCTTGAACATTACATCAGTATATGTGCATCAGTATCAGTTTCGTGAAGGGCGAGGCGAGTGAGTGCCTCTATATTTGTGCTAAAAGGAATGATTTTTTTTTTGATAAAAGTGACGGAACGAGCAAAACGTTCACCTGATGGTAAGTGCAACGTCGGCCCATAACAAATGCTGTGTCACCCAGAACAGTGTGACACCAAAATGCGCCCGTCACCCTGAGACATCAGTTCTTAAGTCTCATATGCCTCAAACCGAAACACAGTAATGTTTGCACACTACTGCTTCAAGGCAGAATAACTGGCCCTGGGGTGGTACCTACCTAGACGGATTCTTGCATAGGAATCTTACCACCAGTTAACCAATTACCAATTAATATCTACTTACGCATTATATATACAAATATCTGGTTATTAACCAAGTGATACCCTGTTATTAAGAACTGACCGCGTGGCCGAATTGTTATAGTACCTGGCATCTACGCCGCGGGTCCTTAAACACAAATCGTTGGTTTCCGGGTCGGATTGTGTTGTTATGTCCCTGTGTCTCTGACTCTGCACCTTCGATCTTATCGAATGAGTGTTACGAGTACTATGGGCGCGGATAGGTAAGGACGAGTGAGTGCCTCTGTGTTTGCAGGTACTTGTGGCACTTTAATACCTCTTCCGCAGTTTATAGTTGCCGAAAGTGTCGGATGTTGGTGCCGCGGTCGAAAATGGGCCAGCACATCATTAAAAACTAGGAGGTTAGTCCTAGCAAAATCATTTTAGAAGTCATCACCATGTAGTATTATTTACTTCGCGAGCCTTTTCTGACGAAGTTCTTAAGGTATAAGAACACTACAAATCACGAAAACATCCTTTATTTATTTATTAACTTATTTCACACTTTTTTGTACTAAATGTACAAACTTGTATAATGCCTTTACTATATTTGTCTTGTATTAATCTAGGAAACAAATCTTCTTATATCTTACTTGACCTTTACAGCAAATGCAAACACACCAATAAATCTTTCATCCGACAACGAAGCTAATAAATCTAGTTTTTAGATATGGTTTTTAGACAAGTAAAAACTCAAATCTGTTTCGTTTATTCTCCAATGACATGGTCTTGGATGTACAAAAGGCTCGCTTCATTTTGAAAATGACTTTATCACCTGCAGCCGCAGCCGGATGTATATCAAAGCCTTGACTTACAAATATGCCATTCGTATTAATTTATATTATTAGCTTCGCTCCCCGTTCTTGTTGCTCTTTTGTATTTAATGTAATTATACATTACAATATCATATATCTGTGTACTTAAAATTTATTTAATGATCGTATGATTGTAAAAATTACGTTTTGAAAAGTTCATCAACTATATTGATTTATCAGTTGTATCTGTACCATTAGCAGATACTAGGCATAAACAAAATTTATTTTAAGAAGAGTCATAAATATTTTTTTAAAGCTTATTTGTACAAAAAAAGTGTACAAAATGTCTAACTTAATATAGTTAATAGAATCAGGCGTTACTTTGCGGAAATCCATTAGAGTAAAGGAGAGAAAATTAATTTGCTAAGATCCGCATGCAAAATGTAAAATGGTGTGTATTACCCAGTTTTGAAGAGCACCACCCGCCCTCCCTCAACAGCGTGCACTAGAAAACCAATACCGCCACCAGATTCCCTCCACCCCTACAACACTACCACTAGGCAATACACACCACTGAAGTCGAGAACACAACATGTGTTTCACCTCAAAACGGGGCATTATCAAGTGATATTGACATATCGACAGTCAGTGACTGTCGAGTGCCTCGGCGGTTGACTGTCTTAGAGTCAATA
Organism: Luehdorfia chinensis; assembly: GCA_019845155.1. Lineage (NCBI taxonomy): Eukaryota > Metazoa > Arthropoda > Insecta > Lepidoptera > Papilionidae > Luehdorfia > Luehdorfia chinensis. The sequence goes on from JAHVAK010000612.1 coordinate 3,330,103, forward strand.
TTATATGTTGTTTGGTTAAAAATGCTTAAAGATTTAGCACAAGTCAGAACGCGAGGAATTAGCTTTCCAGATTTTTAGCATTTCTTGTATTAAATAGTGGTTATTTTTAGTAAACACAGTTGTCAAATATAATAAAAAAATAAATAATCTGTATAAGTGTGCACATTTCAGAGGTAAATTCTCCGGACGTGTTATATTTCTATTATATTCTATTTAAAATATAAAATAATTTTGTGAAATAGTAACTTTATTTTGCCATTTTCTTTGACAGATTCCCACGAGGTCCTATAATTAGAGGAAAATCGTTGAAAAATAATTTTTAACAAGAAGTTTCCTGACAAATGTAAAAATAAACGAATAAATACTATTTTATTAAAAAGAGCCATTTTAGGAGTTCAATTTTGTGTACTAAACTTGATCTTCAAATAGTCAAAACTAATTTTTACGAACCCTATTTACAGCATATGATCAGTCAAAGGGAAATAAACGATGTTGTCAAAGAATATAGTTTAAGAAACAGCAATTAATTTACTAATTAATTACACGAATTGGAAGAAAAACTTTGTGTTTGGTTAAGTGAGTAAACATGACATCGTTTTCTCATTAAAATTTAACAAAATAAATAGACTTAAAATTCAGTAAATATCAAGTGTAAATAAAAATTATTAATGCAAATTACGTAAAAATTGTTATATAGATTTACTATATGATATATGATATTTTTATCAGGAGCATGTTTGGACTCAAACTTCGTGTTAAAAAGAGTGCCTGAAAGAGTTGTACGCTCGAACACATTATCTAGCACGAACTTGTCCACGCTTATTGACTTGCCGAGTGTTTCATCCTGTACGAACTTGTGCACGCTTATCGACTGGTTGAGTGTTTTAAAAGAACAACAATTTTACTTCCTACTAAAATATTAGTCATTCTTATAACAAGTTGGAACACGTAACACAACTTATACAGTAGACTATAAACTGAGCGCCAACAACAGTATAGGTTTAATTTCTGGTGGTTGGATTGCTGTGTCTGTGGGTACTACACTAGTTATTCTGCCGTCAAGCAGTAGACTGCAAACATTACTATGGTTCGCACTGAAGTAACTTACTATTGAATGTTCTGTGGAATACGACATTTGTTATGGGTAGTTGCACTTACTATTACCTGAAATTTAACCTCCTCAGTTCCTTACATACATTCATACTGTCACGCCGTTTTCCCATATAAGAGGTAGGCAGAAACCACACCAGTAGCCCACTTTTCGCTCCGCGGGAAACGGGACGCGACGAGTGGCGAACCACATTGCCGCCACTTTCTTCTATAAAAAATAGAGTAAGGACTACAGAAGAACAGCACGTGTTCGATCCCGTCATTCGACTAATGTCATAAACCATCTTCTAGAACAAGCTGGTATCATCAGCACACTTCTTCGCTGCTGGATATACACCTACCCTTTAGTTGAGAGAATTCGCTGCAATCAGCGTGCTTTACAAGCTGTTTTCTTTATTAGAGAAAGAGACGAGCAAAACGTTTCCCAGGTAGTAAGTGCAACGTAACAAATTCTGAGTTACCCCGTATATTTCTGATTGGCACCACACTACGCTTGTCCTCCTGAGACACCAGTTCTTAAGTCTTTTTTGCCCCGTAATTATGCTAGCTCCCAGTGCCCTTTAGACCGAAACAAAGTAATGTTTGCACACTACTGCTTCACGGTAACATAACTTTTCATGCGGTGGTATCTGCCTGTACGGATTCTTGCATAGGAATCCCACCACCAGTAAGATTGACGATTTTTATGCCACAAGTTAGACAGACGCTGCTGCCTATCATCAGTCTAGATAGTATGGTCTACCATATTTGAGATGGTTATTTCGTTGTTTCTTTAAGATTTCCGGAAATTCCCTTAGTAGACTATTGCAGATTGCAATTGCAGACACAGTGCCCCTCACTCATTCCAACCTACCCGTATCCAATATAACGCTCATGCGATGGGATCGGAGGTAGGATGGATGTAGTATTAGAGACACAAGGACAATCACAACATCATCAAATCCGAAAATGAACACTTAATGGTTTTGCACAAATGTGGGCTCCGGCTGGAAGGAGAACACAGGGCCAAGAGAATTTAAAAAAAGGCCCTATTGAACCGATCTTGACGAAATTTGGCGAAGAGATACGAGTAGCTTGCGTCCTGGAGACGGACATATGATCCACGCAGACGTAGTCGCGGGCTCCAGCTGGCTTGACAACTAGCTGAATCCCTGAGTAAGCTGAACCAATAGTAAACAAATTAATTAATTTAAATTTGATAAGCCAAAAAGATAGAAGAACTGTGACTGATCTATTTATCGGTAATTCATTAAATAGATTAGATTTACTAGATCCATGCGTCTTCCCCAACTGTTCGCTATACAAACTAAGTACGAACAGCTTGTCCCGTAATTCGTATGTGTATTTTACATTATTTTTTTACTTTTTCTTAATTATCGCTGAGCACGTCTTAAAACTGTTCGTACTTTTTTGAGTACCTAATATAAGCTACCTACACCCGTATACTATATATATATATATATATATATATATATATATATATATATATATATATACAAATAAATATGGATTAAAAGAGACCATTAGTACACTTAGTATCAAAAGAAGCCGATTTTTACCATCCTAATTCAATCATAGAGTTACGAAACAAGAGCACATCGCAACCGGCTGACAGCCGCAGAAAATACACAATTAACAGACTCATGCGTATTACCTTAATGGATTTATGTACTTATTGATGCATCAATCAATGGCTGGCTTACGCTTCATGCGAGTTTAATTGATAGATCCATTTCTAGGGGTCCGACGTCGTCCGCAGATTGAGCATTTTAAATCTTTTTATTCTACTGACCTTCGTTTTATAGTTACTACTGACAAAACTAAAAATACTAGTGATCGCGTAATGGTAAAAATAATTCTTTTTGTAAAAATAGTTTGGATTTTCTTTTATTATTCAGTATAATTCAATTATTTTATATTTTATTTAGACACTAATGTACACTAGTGTAAGTGTAAGTACTAGTGTAAGATAATGACAGTCTCATCATATCATACGCGTACTCCGTGCGTGGAATTCGGAATTCGTACTAAGTTTCTTTTTCGTCAGAGGAACATTAATATGAAACGGCGATAGAGTCTAAGCTTCATGTACATCCAACACGTTCGTTAAAAAGTATTTAAATCTGTGTTAAAAATATTCGAATGTACTTATTTAAAAGTAGCAGTAACCGATCTCTATTTATACATAAGACAAAAGTAACTTCGGTGTGACTGTAAAATCTATTCGCAATACGCATCCCGTTCCCACGACCGCCGCGCGATAAATTATCAGGATCCAATAACAGTGACTACATTAAATCAAGTTCCGGTACGCGGAACTTCGTTTGCTTCATATTTAAATCAATGAGCAGATGCGTTTATATATTGTATAAGAAAAGATAAGCCATGTAAATAAATATATTTTTAGTTACTGCGTACTTAAAGTCAGACTAAGTTCAATTACGATGCTCACGGCAATATTTTTTTCCGTAAAACATACATAAATAGAATAATGCGTCTTTCAAATTGGGATAGGCAAAGATCACATATTTCCATTTGTTACGATCCTGACACACATCTTTTGCTTCTTCTACTTTCATTACCAGCTCGTCGGTTGCCTTAAACGACTTCTGATCTGATCGTGATACGTTCGCTAAGTCAATCTCTCTAGACGTCCAAACCATCACTACCTTTTTTTTCTTTTTCATGCCTCTGATACAAAGACAGTCTTCAGCAAGGTCTTAGATAACTAATACAGGTGAAAAAATATCTTGAATCGTTTGTTTTTCTATCGTAGCATTATTAGTTTTAGACTTGTTTGACTATTTAAAAAAATTAGATACTTGATTCACTTACGAAGTCACCACATTGTAATTTAGTACAATTTGCAATTGAAAGAGTTCTGTGCTCTACAAATTTAAGACATACAATGACCATATCATAATTACTATGTGTAACAGATAATACAAAAAAAACCCGCTTAAAATGTAAGATTCAAAAGTTAAGTCAATTGATGGAATTTCTTTAGTCGAATAAAATGGACTTATATAGTTATTTACAAACCAAACAAATTAAAGAAAGAAATCTTCTTATAGAAATAAACTAAATAAAGGAGTAGATACTATCAAAATAATCTTAATACAACATAACTAATTTGAATATAACGTTTTAAGACACAGTAGATATGACGAGTTATTGTAAACGTGATAAATCTATGCCATTTTTCTACTACGCGAATGAAGTTCATACTAATTTGGATCTTAACTATTTACAATAAGTCAGAATCTTGCTTGATTTCTTTCCAAAGTTTAAAGTTATTTAAGGCTCAATCTTATCGCCCTTGCTGAATTTGCGAATGCCTACTAGGTTTGCATAATTGGCCATTAGTATGGAGAGATAAATTAATTGTCAAACCGTCGTTACAATTTGGGTCACAGGCCAACGCATTTAATAATATGAAATAATGATTAATAATATGAATTAAAATACTTTCAATATCACATTCAGTTCACATTTTTAAGGTGGAAGGATTCCTACGCAGTTTTTTTTTTACTCAAGGTTTATTAGCAATATTATTGTTATTTGGTAAATGCGGTATTTACCTGTAATATACATGCATGTTAGATCTTAATTTATATTAACTATAATGGTCTTATTCATAGAAAATGTGGAAGGTTTGTAGCCTTGTTACAAAGAGATTACTCATTTTTGACAGAAGTTTGTAGCCAAATATACAGGGTCATTCGTAATGTCCTATACATCCCGGCAGGCTGGGCTTAGGGACGATGTGTATCTGCCCCAAAAATATAATGAGCCTCGTAGTGTGATACCTGTAGGAGATATGTCGACTTAAAGAATTTGCTTAAAACTCATAGGTGACTACCCTGTTATACAACTGATCGAAGGCAATGAACTTATAAATTTAATTTAATCTGCCATCAAAAGAACTCGCAAGTACTAGGATAGCAAGGAAATCTGTTGCGAAGTAAATCTGTTAGTATGACGCCGTAGTAGGGTATACCATAAATTAAATGGAGAAGAAAACGTATTTTGGAATTTGTCTGGTTCGGAGCAACGACTTTCTGAGTTAGGGTCGCGTAAAGTTTTACAAAACAAATAATTTTAAAGTTTTGTATGAACATTTTCAGTATTCAATTTTGACAATAAAGCTTCACCGTTGTGTTTATCAGATCAAAGAAGCATAGGTAGGTGACGGGATGTTATACTCGTACCAATTATGAATTACGTTTTATACGAATTCACAGGTGCTTCACTTATGTCGATATGAAAATTGATTGAGGACAACAACATAACCATGTTTAAATATCCCATAGCGGAGTTTTATAATACGTCTAGTAAGCCTAATTGGCTTTATATTTATTTAGTGTTTTAAAATTGTTATATTGTTGTGCCTCCGCACTAGACAGGTGCCACGGCACTGAGAGCTAGTTTAGTCTGGCATATGAGACTTAAGAACTGACGTTGCACTTACCATCAGGTGAATGTTTTTCTCGCCTAGTCACTTTCTCCTATAAAAAGAACATTCATATACATTCGTACCAAAATTTCGGCGACGTGCTTCGTCACCCGTCACGTCTCGTTTGCCGCGGGGGCGAAAAGTGGGCTACGTGTGTGGTCTCTGCCCACCCCTTATCGGAGATAAGGGCGTGATTGTATATGTGTTTTATACATAATCGTACTTCTTTGTTTTAATTGAAAAAAAAAAAGTTTTATAGTTATTAGAAAGGTAACAAATGTAGTACTTATTTTAACCTACTCAGAAAGAAGATTGCTCATCTCGTGACTTACTTCAATACAAAGCCTACAAAGCTGATACATAAGTAACGTAAAAACGATCAATAACGCAATTATTCAACACTGAAACACAATATTTTAACAATACGTATTTTTTTATTTAAGTAACGTCTAAATATTATTTTTATTTTACACAAAACATACGCACATATGTTTACTATGGATTCATAAAGAAATTTGCACAGATTGTTATTAGTATCCCTGGGACTAGTAATTATTTAACCGCAATACGTCAAGAAATACTCGTTTTAAAAGAAGAATGAATTCAAAATTATTACGAAAATTATCCTGCTCAAAGCTTGTAATATAGTAGTTATCATTTACGTATTACCTTAAAAGCGCGTCAACGTGCAACACGGGTTGTGTATGACCTATTTTGTTTTCGTTAAGCATTCTATTTTCGAATGTAGCTCACTAAGAATAGTTAGTCGTTAATGTCAAGGGCAGCGCTGAAGTAAGTGATATAACGGATATAAAAATTAAGCTGCATCACACAATATGGCTGCGCAAATCATAATCAAAACAGTTATCATCTAAAATGACAATGTGCTACAATGTGCTAAGGATAAAACCACGTATATTTAAAAACTAGTAAATAAAATGTTTGCATGTTTCTAGCCTAAGATCAAGTTTATTACTTGCACTTTGTTTAACATTTTTAAATGTACTCATTACCTTCTACTGCTTACTACACTTTCACTGGTGGTAGGCTTTCGCAGAAATTCGTCTAGATAGGTACCACCTCAGGGCCAGTCATTCTGCCGTGAAGCAGTAGTGTGCAAACATTAATGTGTTTCAGTTTGAAGTGTACTGATAGTTAGTGTAATCACTGGGCTAATAAGAATTCAGAACTGATTGATTTCTGAGAGACACAGTGTGGTGTTCTGGGTGACACAGCATTTGATATGGGCAAACGTTGCACTTACCATTAGGTAAACGATTTGCCCATCTCGTAAATTTCTAGTAGGAGAAAAATTAAACTTCTAATTGAAAACAACGCCTATGTTCAATTTCTGGTTTCGTTATTCGTTTTGTCACTTGTAACGAGACACGCGTTCTCTTGTATGGCCACCATGCGGCATCTCACATTTCATAATATATTGTTTATATATCAATATATATATTACTAAAATGTTGGTATTTTTGAAGGTTATATAAATAATACTCCTGAAGTTATCACATTTGAAACTGCAGGAGCTACATATAACATCATTATAATCATAAGAACTTCGTTATTTGTATCTACGAGTCTGATGCACACACGCTGTGCTTGTGTGCGTTGGTGCCTGTTTGTACACATGTGCGAACGTGTAAATTTGTGAGTGTGCGTACTTACGTGATTATGTTTGGCTTGAATAATACTATAACAAAGGCTGGTTGACTAGAAGGCTTTGGCATAGCTTCCTGCTCATCTGCGTTTAATTCAAGGTCGTCAAACAATGACTGTGTCTTACAAACAGGCTTTGTCCTCTTTAAGGTGAGCTTAATTCATATCAACGTACGCAATGGTACGTATATGGACAACATTTAAAATGCTGAATCATTTTTTACTTCAACAAACATCGAAAGTGATAAAAAATTTATAAACTAATAAATGTATCTCTGTCCATCGAAAGTAACGATGTTTCTAGCTAAAACTATATTTTTAAAATACTATACAAGATGGAAAATATATAATATCGTCATCATCATCACTTCAGACGATCACTAGTTCACTGTTGAACATACGCCTAACATACAGTGAACTCCCATAGATTGCCACAAAAGTTTATAGCTCTCAATGGTTGGATTTTGCCATAGTTGCCGCTCTTGGCAGGCGGGTTGCCTACAGAAGTTTATGTATTCAGATGCAGGAAGATGCTTCTGCCCATCTCCTGGTTTTTATTTTCCTTTTAGATTCTCTTATGCCGCCACCAATTAATAAAATTGCATTAGTTTTTCTTATCTGCAACGTTCAAAACCATGAAAACGTTACTCACAATGAAATAAAACGTTAAAAAAGTATTAATGAGTGTATAACTCGGAAATCAATTACAAAAACAATAACGTAAGACAAAGGATTTATTTCAATTACAACTAATGAGCGTGAAAAACAATTATAATTCGATTGATCGTATATATCCGAGGTGGTGTTAAATAATACGAGTCGGCGCCATGATATTCATTAAGGGTATTATACACTGTAAGGTACCGCCTAAAACTTTCGCTGTTGTTGGTTGAGATACATTTTCAGTCTATCAGTGGTTCAGTACCACAAGTTTGTCAACTAGTTGTGAATAAGAGGAATCCTTTCACAAATTCCAGTAGTGCACCTTTGCATGATGTTAGTTTTTAAGATTTGGATTTCTTCATTTATTTATATATGTATACTTTAAGATGCACGATTATATCTTGATAATTTAATTCCAAAAGAAACTTATACACAAAAAACAACTTATATTTTTCACTGAACAAACTGCGTACACTGTAATTGCCAAAGTGCCATAGTGTATCACAGCCCTAAGGGGCAACTAATTTTAACCTTCGATTAAGGACTAGACATCTGTCAGACCTAACCGTGAGTAATGATGGTGGGATTGTTTATATCTGTGCTGTGAGCTATAGTAATACACAGTAATGTATGTTCCAGTAGAAAAGGACTAAGTAAACGATAGTTATAAATTATTTAAAACATTTAGTTTAAATAAGAACGTCCAAAAAAAAATAGTTTTAGGGTATTAATTTACGATAAGAGAAATGTTTGATGATCCTCGCACAATCAAAACTACTCTTTTTTAATCTTATAGTAAGAGTCTCATATCATAAGACTACGATACATTAATACGAGTACCATTGAATTTCCTATGCAATATAAGATAAACGAGTGCCATAGACTTGAAGTAAGAAGGATACCACAAATATTGACTACTGGAATTCGAACTCGAAAAAATTATTTATACATTGATATTTCCTGCGTTTCCTTTAAAAAATAATTCATAAGCACGTCATGTAGCTTTTTAAGTTTTTTCTTTGCCCATAGAGTTATCCTGGCAAAGTACGTCGAGACTGCACTTTTTGGATGTCACTACTACGTGTACAATTCGAATCGACAGTTCTGGAGATTTTACATTACGCCACATATTTCGAAAATGCCCAAAATTCATAATTGCCTTATAACGTCGCATATCCATCGCAGCAGTTTCATGTCCGCGACGTGAAGCTCCTGAACGCGATATGTTGTTACTGGAGTTGAACATAAATAACTTAGCCAAACCATTCATGACTAAAGACTGAGGCAGGAGGACATCTCTCTCGGAGGTCGTCGCTCGACTCCGCACTCCGCACAATAGCATGCTCATTAGTACGCTATTCGCGCGCGCTAATTATCGCAGCTCGACTACTGCTAAGACACCGACCGACCATGTCACTATACCGATATCCGGCACTTCGCATGTTTTGTGTAATCTTTAGTTATATACTTAGGATACTGATGTTCTACATTTAGCGCCTTTAATTATTTTGTTTATTTCATCGAAATTAACTTAAATGTGGCCTAATGATTTTGGTCAAAAATGAAATAAATCCCAAATATGTCATTTTTGTCTGGATTTTCACTAAGTTTTTCCTGTATCGTGAGTGTTACAGATTTCACATGCACAACACAATTGTGATTTGTGTTTTTGCACAAGTGTCGGCTACGGATTTGATTCAAACCCAGGACCCGCGGCCTAGAAGTTAGGTACTCTGACCACTAGGAATCGCGGTTGTCATTAATATAAAATTAACTTCTTAATCTGACTTAAGCCACCATTAGAGTATGCATGGTACTGGGCCACCTGCATCGATTAACAGGAATCATCATCATCAGTCCAACGCTGAACATAGGCCTCCCCTATAGATTGCCACAAAAATTTGTAGCTCTCATTTTCGGAGGATTTTCCCATACCTGGAATCAAAACTTAAAATTTAAGTGGGCCTGTACAGTGGAATGAACAAAGTTAAGTTGCGACTACGAACTTTAGTGCGAGCGACCTATCGGTGAATAACAAACACTTCATAATAAAGTTTATACTAAATTTGCCGATAGGTGTCCGGCAGAGTAAAATAGCACCTACCACCTGTCATTATTGTCCTACCAGGGTATCTTAAGAGGCTACTAAGGTATTGTACGGACAACCTTTATTTGTGCAGATTAACACCATAATATGCAATGACGTCACTATACTCGTGTTAACTAACACAAGGAAAAAGGCGTGACTGTATGTATGTAAAATTTGTTTAAATACTTGGTCTGCAGTCGATGGTCTATCGCTAAATTTGTTTTTATGAATGCACCATTACATAACGTTTAGTCGGGAAATGATTATGGTCGATACATATTTAATGATAATAGCACTTGCACACTTTCATAGGGCCAAATGTGGAGTTGTGATTAGCTTTAATATTCCGTTCAGCGGTTTGCAGGCTTTGTGCTATAATTTGTACAATGTCCATTTACCGTAAATAGCGTTTCGAAAGCTTTAATCTACCACCGTCACTCACAAAGTACATTCAGGTGCTTTACCTTAATTGGACATATGAAGATTCTCAACTTACGATCATAAAGCTCACTGCAACTGACTGAGAATGACTTTTCACTTTGATTCTATTCACCTCCAAAACTTGCTAGGAACAAAAGCATCCAGAATTGGTTCTTGTGAAGGTTGTGTGCTTTACGTATTAAAAGTAACTAATTATACACATGCAATTAAATAATTTATATATATTTATGATCATCATCACCGCACGGCGCGGTGGCGGCTTTTGTTTTTGGTTTATAGTTTTAGCCACTGCATCCAAACTTCATCGTCACTATTGCAGTAAACTATGATGGCCAGTTACGACCAAGGCGACATATTTCAGCAAACAATCGAAATGTGTTAGATATCTGCGCCAGAAAGAGTCCGCCACGCTGGTCCAATACGAATTGGCTGACTTCACTTTTCTTGGAAATATTTTTATTCCTCGGACATGTAGGTTTCCTTACAATATTTTCGTTCACCGCTGAGCACGTGGTAAACCAGCACTTAAAATTGCAGACAAATTTTAGAGGTGCCGTCAACATGGATCGAACTCATATCTTAATTTTGTAATTTACTTAACTAGTTTATTAACCTAGTGAAATACGAGTCTATAATATAGTGCGGAGAGGGCTTAAATACTCGTACATAATACCATTCCTAATTAATTACAATGGTTAATTTTTAAAATTTATAATAATTTAAAATTATTATCAAATTAATTGACTAATTAAAAGCTGAAGTTCTGTTTAACTATAACATTAGGGCGCCTGACACCTCAGCCCTTCTTTGAATATGGTTGTTTCAAAGCGCTCGAAATGTAGCAAACTTAAAGTTAAGAAAACGCATAAAACCTTAGAAAAAAACTTTGTTTTATTCAACTATGAAAACTATTCATTTATAATTTTATTTTATTCATCCATGCCACAGAAACACACGTACATGATTCAACTGATCTACCACCACCATTCAGTTTTTGTAATCACTGTTTTGTAATTACTCCGTATCAAATTAAATTATTTTGGTTTACATTTTCCAAGAGTTGAGTTATAATCCAAGGACCCTCAGCAGCCCGGATTAGGAAGGCAACCCAGACGAAAATATTGTATATATACTGTTCTCATTCATATTAAAAGTCAATTTAAGAACATGGGATAAATATTTTTGTTATCCATTCTTTAACTTTTTTTACATACATACAGTCACGCTTTTTTCCCATGTAAGATGTAGGAAGAGACCACACACATAGTCTACTTTTCACTCCCGCGGAAAACGAGACATGACGGGTGGCTAACCACGTCGCAGTCACTTAAAAATCTTACTCCTCCTTGCGTTCCCAGGAGCAGTATAATGTCAACATTGCATATTATGGTTCTATTCTAGACGAATAAAGGCTGCCCGTACAATACTTTAGTCGCTTCTTAAGACGCCTTGGTAGGAAAGGAGTAGGTACTATTCTATTTTGCCTGACACCTATCGCCTTTTAACTTTTTTTTTTAACCCATAATCAGCAAAAGCCATTTTAGCATCTTGCCTGCTACTGTAACAGTTTTATTTATTTATTACAAGCACAATACTTCCGTAGAAATAAACTACTTGACGATAATAAATTATACAGAAACAGATAATATCGAGATATGGAGAAAGATATACAAGAAATTAAATAAACCATATCGAACAAAAGATAACATAAACATGAAGTAGTAATAAAGCTTTCGGTCCAGTAACATGGTATTAGAATTTATAGAGCGCACTAAAAGTAAGATAGAGGAACTCCCCATACGTAGTAATGCGAGGGCCGTGTACTGCCTACAACCGATATGCTGTTGCGGTTTCTATACGAAGCACTCTAAATTGAGCGCAAGTCATTGACGATGCGCGTTTGTATTTGCTCAAACGTACGGTAATGGTGTCGCACAGGAATGTTCTAGGTGACACCGTATTTTTAATGGGCTTACGTTGCACTTACCATCAGGTGAACGCTTTGCCCATTTCTACACTTTATCCAATAAAAAGACCGATATAGCCAGGATCAGTAACTTGGAGTGACAATGGACAGCTATATACTCGTATCTCGTGCAATCGGCTACGGTTTAAGAAGAAAGGTTTATGAGTGGTAACCTCATACTAAACACATTATAGGAGGACCCCAAAGATGATGGAGCGACCATAACGGTTTCGTGAGAAGTCGATGAATGCAGATGCCTCAAGACCGTGTTTTTTGGAAATGGAGGAGGCTTGTATTCCGCAATTTACTTTTGATGAGTTGAAATGATGATGTTGATGAAAAACTTGTAGTCCTCATTTACATTAAGTTTTATCTTATTGGCTCGACTTCGAATACTGTAGGGTAATCAAACGGATTCTTTGTTCAGCGCAAATGACCTCTTCGTCATAGTTGAATTTGACCAAGAGGTCAATGATATCACATTTGTAAACACGCCTACACTGTGGCACATAAATGGGTTTGCTCTACCGCGAAAGACCTAGCTATATTTAATATACTGTGTTAACAGGGTAAATGGTATTCCAAAGCTGCGCTGTTGCGTTCGTATGGTTAGTGACGTGACCCAATTATTGGCAACAAGGATTTCCATCATAGCCCTCAGGGGTTACAAAATACCTTCTTCTTGATTCTTTACTACGAGGTCACAGTGGCCACTTCCAATCAGGTAGATTTGCCACCCGTACTAAAATAACAAAAAATCATACTTACTCGTACATTTCATGTCCGCACGGTTGATTCGTGACTTTAATAAAAAATTATTTTCTAAAGATCAATACAGATATGTTAAACATTTTTGAATTTAACGGACTGTTCATTAGTTCGCTATATTTATTTAACTTGTACTCAACTCAGACTGATATTGGAAAATTGTCTAAATTATTGAACGCCTTTGTAATGGCTCACAGCGTGGGAAATCAGGCGAAGTTTTCACTTGAAACAACAGTTCAAACAGCACCTTAACGTACACACAATGCTATTAAATGCATTATCTCAATTATAGCTGCTTTAAACTGGCAGAAACATAGATTCATAAATATGCAAAGGAATCAAAATGAATGAAAAACTACATTTGCATTTACACTTCGCTTTTTCCACGATATTTATCTGTGCGTAACTTTTTTTATACTACCTGTGGCTTGCTTTATTGTAGCATCTTTATCAGCTATGCTCAACAGTCCACTTCTTAAAAGGGTAATTTTGCAGTAATCAACTATAATTAATTAAATAATTTCCGGGCATTCTCGACAGTCGACTCTTACGATGCTGACGGGATGAGATAAGGTGGGTAATCTTGAGCCACACAACATTAACAAAGGCCCATATAAACACTGCAGTGTCGTTTGTGCTATTTGGATACCCTCTCTACATACATACATACTGTCACGCCTTTTTCGCATTGGCTTAGGCAGATACTAAATTAAAAAAGTAAAGATTCAGCCTATAAATGTGTCATTGGGCTGAGCACAGGCCTCCTGTAATTTCTGAGAGGGTTTTGGAGCTAGGAAGAATCCGCCACGCTGCTCCAATGCGGGTTGGCGGACTTCACATGTCTTTGAAATATATTTTATTTCTCCGACATGCAGGTTTTCTCACGATATTTTCCTTCACCGCCGTGCACGTGGTAAATCAGCACTTAAAATAACAATTTTTAGGGGTGTCGGCAACGGGGATAGAACCCAGGTCACTCGCGTACTATGAAACGAGACGAGGCAGGTGGTAGAACCACGTGTCTACAGTAGGAAACACATATACATAATAAAACACACATATTCGTCACTCTGTAATAAATGTATACTTAAAGAGAAAACAAAAGAATAATGCATCATATTATCGCGTGCAAATATTTTGAAGATTATAAGAGATTCACGTATAGAAGCGCTCATTGATTTTGTTTGTTTGTGCAACTGATTGAGGCGTTCAGTTTAATTCCAATTTATTTCTTCGAATATTACTCAGCGTGGGAATTTAGAACCATCGCTCTGTTACGAACAATTGGAAGATGTCATGAAATATTGAACAAAGTAGAAGAAAACCGGGTCTTCTCTTAATAGTTTCATATTGTACAAGATCTTAATTTATTTATTTATTTATTTATTTAACCTTTCATGCACAAGTGGTACATATGGCGGACTTAATGCCTAAAGGCATTCTCTACCAGTCAACCATGAGGCAAAGCAGAGAATAAACAATATGATGATAGGCGGTGCAGCTAACAATAAGAAGAAAATAAAATAATATGATTATAAATACATAAACAGATAAAATATACATACACAACACTACATATACATACATACCATACATATACATATACCTACATAAATATACACAAACATACATATTTATATAAATATACATACACACGAAACAGGAAAGAAAAATCAAACTAGTAATGAATTTTTAAAGTATTCCCGGACTTTATTTTTGAAAGCAAATTTGTTAGGAGCTTTTTTAATGTCAAGAGGTAAATCGTTCCAGAGTCTTATAGCCGTTAAGGTGAATGAATGAGATATGTAACCAGTACGGTGCAAGGGCGTGAGTAACTTGAGATTATCCGAAGAACGGAGAAAACAGTCATGAGAATCTCCCAGGTATTGAAATTTAGCTTTCAAATACTCAGGAGCACATGGATCGTTTAGTATCGTGAAAAGGGTGCAGAGTATTCTAACAGATCTGCGCTGACGAATAGGCAGCCAGTTAAGCTGATTACGAAAGGGAGATACATGATCATATTTACGGAGACCATATATGTATCTGATAGTTATTGAGGAGACGATCCAATGTGTTAAGATGTTGTTGAGACAGGTCTGGGTAACACACATCAACATAGTCGATAATGGGCAGTATGAGAGATTGGACAAGCAAAATCTTTGTAGTGGTCGGAAGAAAATTTTTCAAACGATAGAGAGATCGTAAGACTGCAATTGTTTTGCGACTAACCTCCTGAATCTGCTCGTTCCATGTAAAACAACTGTCAAGATTGACTATGACTATGAAACGAGACGAGGCAGGTGGTAGAACCACGTGTCTACAGTAGGAAACACATATACATAATAAAACACACATATTCGTCACTCTGTAATAAATGTATACTTAAAGAGAAAACAAAAGAATAATGCATCATATTATCGCGTGCAAATATTTTGAAGATTATAAGAGATTCACGTATAGAAGCGCTCATTGATTTTGTTTGTTTGTGCAACTGATTGAGGCGTTCAGTTTAATTCCAATTTATTTCTTCGAATATTACTCAGCGTGGGAATTTTGAACCATCGCTCTGTTACGAACAATTGGAAGATGTCATGAAATATTGAACAAAGTAGAAGAAAACCGGGTCTTCTCTTAATAGTTTCATATTGTACAAGATCTTAATTTATTTATTTATTTATTTATTTAACCTTTCATGCACAAGTGGTACATATGGCGGACTTAATGCCTAAAGGCATTCTCTACCAGTCAACCATGAGGCAAAGCAGAGAATAAACAATATGATGATAGGCGGTGCAGCTAACAATAAGAAGAAAATAAAATAATATGATTATAAATACATAAACAGATAAAATATACATACACAACACTACATATACATACATACCATACATATACATATACCTACATAAATATACACAAACATACATATTTATATAAATATACATACACACGAAACAGGAAAGAAAAATCAAACTAGTAATGAATTTTTAAAGTATTCCCGGACTTTATTTTTGAAAGCAAATTTGTTAGGAGCTTTTTTAATGTCAAGAGGTAAATCGTTCCAGAGTCTTATAGCCGTTAAGGTGAATGAATGAGATATGTAACCAGTACGGTGCAAGGGCGTGAGTAACTTGAGATTATCCGAAGAACGGAGAAAACAGTCATGAGAATCTCCCAGGTATTGAAATTTAGCTTTCAAATACTCAGGAGCACATGGATCGTTTAGTATCGTGAAAAGGGTGCAGAGTATTCTAACAGATCTGCGCTGACGAATAGGCAGCCAGTTAAGCTGATTACGAAAGGGAGATACATGATCATATTTACGGAGACCATATATGTATCTGATAGTTATTGAGGAGACGATCCAATGTGTTAAGATGTTGTTGAGACAGGTCTGGGTAACACACATCAACATAGTCGATAATGGGCAGTATGAGAGATTGGACAAGCAAAATCTTTGTAGTGGTCGGAAGAAAATTTTTCAAACGATAGAGAGATCGTAAGACTGCAATTGTTTTGCGACTAACCTCCTGAATCTGCTCGTTCCATGTAAAACAACTGTCAAGATGCAAGCCAAGATTCTTTACATGAGGACAGAATGGAATGGTATTGTTATTATACATAATCGATGGCAATGTGGAGAAATCAAGTTTTGTTATATAACTAGAGCTACCTATAATTATGGCTTGACACTTAGTGGGGTTAACATCAATACCATACACACCTGACCAATTATAGATGAACTGCAAATCTTCGTTCAATAATGACATCGCACCATTGATTTCGGATGATCCCGCTTGCGCATATAGCTGCAAGTCATCGGCATACAGATGGTAAGAGCACTTGAGATTCATTGTGATTAGATTAATAAAAATAGAAAACAAAAGAGGAGACAGAATACCGCCTTGAGGAACGCCGGTAAGTACATTGCACCAATCAGACACATTTTGGCCAGCACGCACAGCCTGTTGGCGCCTTTGAAGATATGATGAGAACCATTCCTGGGCTGAAGATGAGATATTCAAGTGAGAGAGAAGAGCTAATAGCATATCATGGTCGACTGAATTGAAAGCGTTAGAAAAATCTATTAAGACTAGAACTGTTAGTTTAGAGTTTTCCATACCCTCTCGGATATCTTCAGTGACCTTGAGAAGAGCAGTGGTTGTACCATGACCAGGTCGAAAACCGGACTGGTATGGGGAAAGAATATTATTTTTAAAAATAAAGTCAGAAACCTGCTAATGTGCAACAGCTTCTAAAACCTTAGATAGAAATGGCAGTATAGAGATTGGCCTAAAATGAGAAAGAAGGCTACGATCAGTAGATTTAGGAAGAGGAATAATAAAAGCTTTACGCCAGAGTGTCGGAAAAGTGCCGTACGTCAGCGAAAAATTGATGATGTTGGTTATTGCGGGTAGAATAGACTCGACTACGAGTAAAACCATTGTCCTACCCACATCATCGCACCCCACTGCATTGGATTTGATAGATAAAATTATTTTACGTATCTCATCTTCATTCACAGGAGAAAAGTTAAAAGAGTTATGAGAATAAGAAGGCATGGAAGTTATCAATGAGATAGCTTTTGATTTAGAACTATCAGATACTATCTGCGTAAACAAGAAATGTCGATTGAAATCGTCTGGAGAAAAAGATGTGTTATTGAAGTCTACTGGTGGTTTTCCGCATCCGAGTGTGTTGAGAAACTTCCATATATCAGCCGAAGACGAACAGAGCACTTGCTCATGGAAATATCGGCGTTTAGCTGCATCTCACCATCCGATTGCAACGATTTCTCGCAACCTTATAGGCTTGCCACTTATCATCTGTACGATTCTTCTTAATTCTTTGCGGGGCACCGTTACTTATTGTGTTATTGTGAAAGGCACTGAATAAAATATTCAAAAGTGCGAAAAATTGGAGACACACTATTCTAGAAAGCATTTGAAATAATCATGAAGACAATTAAACTATGAAGAAGATACGATCATTTGTACATATACATAATTATTGGAGGATAATTAAGTATTAAACAAGCCGTCGGGTGTGGACACACATGAGCTGATATTGCTTCAAGTGACAGTAGTATTTGTATCTGAAAAAAATTAAGATGTAGAAGCGTTGTCAACCTTGAGATTGTCGGTTTGGTTGGTGCAGTGGCTAATTAATTGGTGTCTGAGCTATGTCTAAGTCGCGAGTTCGATTTCCACACGGAACTAATACAGATGCAGATAAGGTCTTGTGCATGTGATATTTATGTCTGTGAAACGCTGCTCAGATTCAGGATTGGTGTGGGGCATTGTTTAAAAAAATATAAATACAAAATCGAATGCATTGTTTGGTCTAAGGGTCTGGTCACATGCGAAACATAGCACAGCATGGTCGGATCAATCCATTTATATGCTTTTATTTATATAAAACTAATGATACGAGTATACGCGGTTTTGTTCTACCACATACAATATATATTGCGCAAAGGCCAATTTCTGGCTTTTTACCTATTTTCTCTTACTTTATAACTGAAGAAACTATTTTAGTCCTCGTTGTTAAAAACATCGTTTTAATATTTTTTAATAACTTGAACAGATTTTTTTACACATACAAAATTATAACGTTTTCTACCAAACAGTAGGTTATGTCTAGATATTCCAGGAATAAGGCACCCCGATTACTACTGCTGCACGCCCCTTTAGGGCAAAGAGCATATAATCCCGTAGCTAAAGAAACGCAGACCGTGCAATATGCAGATGGACAGCTTATGGCTATAAGGTCAGCGGTTCAAACTGTGAGCTTTACTTTAAATGGAGATAAGTTCTATTGCGGTGATGTTGATAATTGGCCTCTGAATATAAAATTAAAGTTTATGCAAATCAGTACACTGAGCAGAGTAAGCTTAAACTATTTATTCGCAGCTGAATATCTTTAGCATACATTTTAAACATTTAATAACGTAAAGAAATTTTAAAAGAATGTTAACTATAGATAAATATCTATAAAGAAAAATATTAAACACAAAATTTGGCATTGTTAAAAGTAAAAATAAACGATTTTTTATAATCAATAAAAAAACGAAACGAAGGAATTATGGGTACCCCATGAGTTAAGTACAGAACAATGTGAATAGACTCGTGTCTCTCGTGTTGCTTTAAAGACAGAATAAGAAAAGTTTTTTGAGGAAAAGTGAAAGAGGTGATGGAAATTTATCTGGATGCGTAATTTGTCGAATACTGAACACGAAATGTTACAAAAGGACGTTGCAAGCTCCGACCTTAGTTCAGTTTTTGATGCATTGACAGTAGATGATAAAGTTTCACAGCTAAATAATATAATTGTAAAACTGCTTGATGCTCATGTGCCTCTGAAACCTATTAGAATTAAAAGACCACCTGCACCCTGGATCACAAGAGTAATTTGTATGGCGATGACACGGCGTGACCGTGCATTTAGATTGTACAAACGTGAAAGGAATGATGAAAAGTGGTCTCTCTATAAGGCTGCTCGGAACCGCTGCAATCAGATGGTGAGGACAGCCAAGCGACGATATATTCTTAGCAATATATCTAACTCTTCTTCGGCCCACATATAGAAATTTCTTAACACGTTAGGATTTGGAAAGCGTACGTCTATAGCTAGGATTTCACAATTTCTACTTGATGTTGTCAATAATCATTTCTGCTTCTCCTCTAATCTCAATGCTTATGCCAAATCTAACGCTATATCTTTTTTTATTTTCCATGGGAAGGCCTACTGCTGATTTTTCCTTTTCTCCGGTCTCATGTCGATGATACTTATAAGGTCATCACCTCTTTAAAATCTAATGCCGTTGGCTTTGACGGGATTAGTCAAAACATGCTTCTCCTCGTTCTCGATCATCTCCTTCCTACTATCAATTACATTGTGTTTTCCCGTCACAGTGACGTAAAGCCTTCATTGTCCCCGTACCCAATATTAAAAATCCAAGCCAAATTAATCACTACAGACCAATATCCATTCTTCCATATTTATCAAAAATTCACAAGCAAATTTCTGCCTTCATCTTTAAAAATGAGCTTCTCTCTCCTTTTCAATCTGGTTTTCGTTCAGGGCACAGTACCTCTACTGCTCTAATCAAGGTTACTGAAGACATTCGTAAAGGCATGGAAAATTCTCTAGTCACTCTGTTAGTACTTATCGATTTCTCGAATGCTTTTAATATGTTAAACCATGACATACTCCTTGCAACAACACTAAAAATTTTCATCCACTGCATTGGACTGGTTATCATCTTATCTTCGCGGTAGACAGCAAGCCATTAGTATTGACCGGCATCTTTCCACATGGAGTGAGATACCTTCTGGTGTCCCGCAAGGTGGAATTCTCTCGCCCTTGCTGTTTTCCGTATTTATCAATTTCTTACATTTTCTCTGAGCTGTTCTTTCCACTTATATGCTGACGACTTGCAGATCTATGTTCATTCTTCTGTTTCTGATATTAACTCTGCAGTTACAACTGTTAATAAAAATCTTGCTGACATTAAGTCCAGGTCTGATAATTTTGGTATTTCTGTTAATCCAGCTAAATCTCAATCGATTATTGTAGGCAGTTCACGACAGCTTGCCAAATTAGATATGGGGTCAATACCACCTGTAACTTTTAACAATGAAGTGATACCATATTGTAAAAGTGTAAAGAACCTCGGCGTCCACATCGATACTACCTTAAGCTGGACAGTTCAAGTCGCAGAAATCTGTCGTAAAGTCACGGCCATGCTTAGCTCCCTTAACAGACTTAGAAATTTCCTTCCGACTAAAACAAAAATTGTCCTGCTTCAAGCTCTCGTTTTCCCAGGTATCGATTATGCCGAAGTTTGCTATCAGGATGCAAGTGAAGCCCTTCTTAACAAATTGGATCGCCTTATTAATAATGCCATTCGCTTTATCTTCTGTCTTCGTAAATTTGATCACGTTTCTTCATTTCGGTCTGAACTAAATTGGTATTCTGTACGTCAAAGAAGGACTATAAGACTTCTCTCCACTCTTTTCTCTATCCTCTTTGACCCATCTTCTTCTGAATATTAAAAAGGTAAATTTCAATTCCACTCTGACTTTCATGATCGTCAACTTCGTTCTACTAATAACTTTATTATTTCCATTCCCCTTCACCATTCTGGTTTTATGTCCAACTCCTTTACTCTCCAAGCTGCTAAACTTTGGAACGAACTTCCTGATGACATAAGGACACCTACAAGTAAATGTTCTTTTAAGCATAGGGTCCGTAAGTATATTGAGAATTCAAAGTCTCTCTCTTAACACATCGTATTATCATAGGTATGTATTTGATCATGTGTGAATATACATGTAGGTATATGTATTCGTATATGTATATGTGTGTTTTGTGCAGGTATATGTTTATTGATTTTATGTTTGTAGATATGTACATGTGAATAATGTTTTTCACTTTTTTCTTAAGTGTAATATGTTTATATATCTTTGTCATCTTTTTGTACCGCCATTGACTTTTTCTGATATCCCAAAGGTTGGCTAGTATAGAATGCATATAGCATTAAGCCCGCCTATTGTACCTTTACGTTTTTATGGTCAATAAAGATTAAATAAATAAACAAAATTTGATTTATTACGAGGATTCCAAACGTCGAAAACGTTGGATAGATCCAGGACCACCAACCACATCAACACGAAAACATAATGTTTTCCCTAAAAAAATACTGCTCTGTATTTCGTGGCATGAATGGCTCGTGCTACATACACTATGAATTACTGAAGCCAGGAGAAACCGTTACTGGAGAATGCTACAGTTCTCAATCAAAACGTTCAGCAGAACAAACCCGAGAAAAGGACCATTGGTGGGATATAATAAAGGCCAAGCCTCACAAAAGTTCAGTCGTTCACCACACTTAATTAATAACAATGGGAAGTTTTACCGCACCCGGCGTATTCACCAGACTTTGCACCGTTTGATTGTCACTTATTCCGCTCATTACAAAACTACTTAGCAGACCAAAAATTACAAAATGAAGTTGAAGTGCAAAAAATAATTAATAATATTATTTCATCGAAAGGCCAAGCCATTTATCGTTGTAGGATTCATCAGTTGTCTGAGCGTTTGCAAAGGGTAGTAGAAGCTGATGGTGATTACATCGATTGAAACTTGTAGTCTATTTGAGCTTTTTAATTATTATTTTTTTGCTTTAAACGGGTAGCCTTTTTTTGTACAACTACGCTAATGGTTAATAGAATCAGTCGTTATTATGCGAAAACCCAGCGGTAGTAAAGGAAAGACAGAAAGTCATTTGCCAATATCCGCATACAAAATTAAAAATGCCCTAACAAACTACCGGGAACCATATCCTCCAATAGACGTGGCCGGATTGACGATCGCTGTGCCAGATGCTTCGTACCTTAGACGATGCCCCCTTTACTTACTGTACTTTTGGTCTGAATTTTTGAGATACTTATTCGTTTATCGGACATTACGTCACTTTACCGGTATTTCCATTAGTCGTTTCTCACAACACCAACGTGTCATCCGTGCAAGAAATATTATAGTTTATATCAATGGCCTATTAATAGTCCACTGCTGGACAAAGGTTCTAATAAGATACGAGTAGTACTTACAGTACGCAGAGAGACGCCTTACATCTTAGATATCGCTGCCCGTCACCGGTCTATCGTACTTTGGATCTGCTATTTTTTCAGATGGTTCTTTCGTCAATTTCACAAATTTCGCTTTCGGATAATATGAGATTTCCAGGCACTTCTCTTAGTTGACTCTTACTACGCCCCCGGGATGAGACGCGGTGACAGAATTTCTTAAGTTGAAATGTTATAGTGCTAAGAGTCAAATGCGGATGCACTCACTCGTCTTTAATTTTCTAGATATAATCACAAGAGTGTAATGATCAATACCCATTTGTGCGGTTTGATAGGAGCGTTTGTAAATGTAGTTTAAAGCTTGTACCAAAGTTAACTAAATGTTTCGGCAATGTTTTTATGTTATTTCACTCTTAAATTGCAATTATGAAATTGTTTTTTGGGTGGCTGCACAGGAGATGAAATTCAAGCTATATGTGTATTATAAAATTAAAATCAAGCGCCCGGCCTCTAATGTAAATGTACATGAACCAAAATATTTTGCTTATAATGCAATTGAAACTGCAGTTATTAAGTATAATCTACATAAAGGTTGACCTTTAATACAATTGCCCGATTCTATTTCACTTCAATTACATACCAAGGCTAATTCACAAATTTAGGAAATACAAAACAATATTTTGATAGTTTTAATATCGAGAAACGTTTATTGATCGATTTAGTATAATAGTAATTATGACGTAGCTCTTCGCTGCAAACTACTAGGAAACAAAGTGGAACCAATTTCATTGTTACAATTTAATGTAATTTTCATACTAACCGCGAAAAGCTTATCAGTTTTACGTTACCTTTATTGATGTACTAACGCGTACGATTTATTTTATTATTAATAGATTTTATTATCAAAGAATCAAATTGGAAATTATTTTCGGTAAACGATGATTCGTGAAACGACGACAGTGTATCCGTGTTTGAGTATGCTTATACTTAAACACGAAGACACTGTCTCTTCGTCGATTTCCATATGTTAATAGAGGTTATCAGCCGCGTACGATATACACTGGCGAGCTGTAAAGTGAAACATATATTTATTAAAAGATTCTCGACACTAAGACTTCCCTGCGTCATGGGTGCGTTTCACAGACATTAATCGGCCATTCAAATATTTATTCTATGCGGGAATTTAATCTACGATCTATAGCGCAGAAGCCAATTGCTTAGCCACTGCGCCAACTGAGATGACCTCCACGCACTGGAGCAATGTGGTCTCTTTCCGGCTTCAAAACTCATTCAAGAATGAGAGGAGGGCTGTGCCTTATAATAATACATCTAAGGAATGTTACTTTAGTTTTTGAGGATCCGAACGGATATCTAACTTGGGGTTTATAGAGGTATAAACCCCAAGTGAAACAATTAAAAATCGCATACAGAGCTAGAGACTAGGGGTGGGGAACTGTAATTTGCGTACTAGACTGATAAAACCTCAGTTTAGAATAGAACTTATGACTCAGTAAACAAGTACGCTAATGGCCAAAACTCATGTTTTTCAATCTATATTTAATTCTATATATCAACATCATCATCATAATTTCAGCCTACCTTAGTCCACTGTTGAACATAGGCTTCCCCCATAGGGGGAACAACATTGGCACAAAACACGGTCTTGAGCCACCTGCTTCCATCGACTTCCCGCAAAACCGTGCAGGTCGTCGCTTCATCC
Source organism: Luehdorfia chinensis (assembly GCA_019845155.1). Taxonomy (NCBI): domain Eukaryota; kingdom Metazoa; phylum Arthropoda; class Insecta; order Lepidoptera; family Papilionidae; genus Luehdorfia; species Luehdorfia chinensis. The sequence goes on from JAHVAK010000612.1 coordinate 3,354,574, forward strand.
AGTGGGAGGACCGCTCTTGACTGCGTTTGCCGGTACGAGGTTGCCACTCGAGAACCTTTCTTCTCCAACGGTTATCGGTTCTACGAGCTATATGGCCAGCCCATTGCCAGTTACTTCAGTTTGCCAATCCTTAGGGCTATGTCGGTTACTCTAGTTCTGCTGCAGATAACATCATTAAGAAGTTAATCTCGCATAGAAACCCCGAGCATAGCCCTTTCCATGGCTCGCTGAGCGACTCTGAGCTGCCTCGTGCGGCCTGCAGTGAAGGACCACGTCTCGGTTCCGTATATCATCACTGGCAACACGCACTGGTTGTTTGGTTTTGAGACATTTAGATATACTCAACGAGAAGAAGTTTTTTTTATTGTAAAAAGTGATGAAACGAGCAAAACGGTCACCTGATGGTAAGTGCAACGTCTGCCCATAACAAATGCTGTGTCACGCAGAAAATTTCTGTGTGACACCACACTGTGCCCTTCACCCTGAGACATCGGTTCTTAAGTCTCATATGCCCAGTGATTACGCTAGCTCACAGTGCCCTTCAAACCGAAACACAGTAATGTTTGCACACTACTGCTTCACGGCAGAATAACTGGCCCTGGGGTGGTACCTACCTAGACGGATTCCTGCATACCCGAACGCACCCCAGCCCAGTGGATCCGTCGATTGACCTCTTGGTCGAAGTTTCGGTCTAATCGGACAATGTATTCCTAGTATAGTTAATAGAATCAGGCGTTACTTTGCGGAAATCCATTATAGTAAAGGAGAGAAAGTTAATTAGCTAAATCCTTCATGCAAAATGTAAAATGGTGTGTATACCTAGTTTTGAAGAGCACCGCCCGCCCTCCCTCATTAGCGTGCACAAGAAAACCAATACCGCCACCGGGAGTTGCCACCAGATACCCCCACCTCCTCCACCACTACAACACTACCACAAGGCAATACACACCACTGAAGTTGAGAACACGACACGTGTCTCACCTCAAAACGAGGCATTATCAAGTGATATTGACTCTATGACAGTCAGCCGCCGAGAGCTCCATTTTACATTTTGCATGCGGATCTTAGCAAATTAACTTTCGCTCCTTTATTGTATCCTGGGTATACATCTTCGTCAGCAACTTGAAGCGTAGTGCTCCCAAAACCAACCGGTAATAGTTATAGGTGTGACATGGACGTTAGTCTTCGTCTTGTCCATGTTCATCTTAAGACTTACGCGTTGGGAGACACTATTGAGGTAATTGAGCATAGTGCCAAGTTCCTCCGGTGATTCTGGCATTCGGACTATGTCGTCGGCAAATTGAAGTAAGTGATGTATTTGCCACTGACGTTGATACCGTATCCTTTCCAGTCCAGCAGCTTGAAGACATTTTCCAATGCACCGAAGAAGAGTTTCGGGGATATTACATCGCCCTGTCTTACACCTTTCTGTAATTGGATCGTTTCGTACTCTGGTTCTGTACTCAGATAGCCATCGTTGCCTTATTGTACAAATACTGCAGCACCTCGATAAAACAGTCAATTCGGCACCGCTTATTATCCTGGAATCCTCTTGAAGAACAGGACAACCACGCTTCTGCTCCACGCTTCCGGCGCAGTGCCGCCGTGGATGTCGGAAATAAATATATTCTGAAGGAATAAAAGTACCGGTTTCCCGCCGCTTTCAGAAGCTCCGCTGTAATTCCGACTTCACCCGTCGCTTTGCCATTCTTGACCTGTTTGAGAGCCATACTAATCTCACTCGAGACTGACGTCCGGGATATCATCGGAATAGTATCGGACGAGTTTTGCTCTTGGGCCATAACTCACAAAAGTGTGTGGCTCCAATGACGATGTGTACAGCTGTCCATAAAATCTATTGATCTCACTGAAATACTCTGGTCTAGCGGAAATGATGGTATCGCTCTCGGTCCTCAGCTTAGTCAGTTGAGTCTTCCCGGCAGAAAGATCTTTGTAAAAGACCTTGGAGCCTTGGTTTCACTCTATCGCTTCTTCAATACGGGCTATATTGAAGTTGAGTATTTCTCGCAACATGCATTCGGAGATCTACTATGGGTGTTCAATTATTACAATAAGTACAATTATTTTAAAAACCATGACAATAAATTTTAAGATTTAAGCTCAAAATAACATTCCAGGCAGGGAATCCATACGAATATTATAAATGCGAAAGTAACCCTCTGTCCCTAGATCTGATTCTTACCTTTTCATGGCTAAACCGTTTAACCGATATTGATGAAATTCGGCACACCGATAGCGTGCATCCTGAAGAATAGAATACTTATTGTGCCGAAAAATTAAAGAGGTATTAATAGTAATCATCACGGTATTTAAGAAAAACCCTAAATAAAACCAGATGTAGTCGCGGGCTTCAGCTAGTTAATAAAAAAATTACTTAAACCATGCAGTATCTGGTGATGACTGTTCCATGATCGGATATCTTTCACAATTACATCATTTTAAGTGCTTTATAAAGTTCATTATAATAACTTTTAAACTACTCGTATATGATTACATCAAATTACTTGGAACACACTGATGTTATGAAATTTAAAACTATATGCAGTGTTGTTACGTACGTATCGGTATAGCGTATCACAAGTCCACTGTTGGACATAGGCCTCCCCGATAGTTAGCCACAAAAGATTGTAGCTCTCATATTGGAGCGATTTTGCCACAGTTGCCACGCTTGGCGGGCGGGTTTGCAACCGCAGTTTATTTATTCAGATGTTCCAGGAAGATTCTGCTGCCCATCTCCTGGTTTCATTTTCGTTCTGTCGACTTTTACGACACCCCACGGGATGGGATGGGGTGGTAGATTCTCTTAGGCCGCTACCACACGGCGGTATTGTTTAACATAACTAAAATTATAGATTTTATCGCATTTTATTTTTACTATTTATAAGCTAAGCCGTCGTTTCTAGGCGCTTTACAGCAGCTATGGTCACACGGTGCTGATATAAATGTCACATAGACCACGAAAATGGCTAAAAACGCTTCGATTCCTGAACTGATTGTATTAAAAAAATTGCCCTTACTGTTTCGTGATGGTGTAATGCTTGCGTGAAGCGAAATACAAGTAGTCCATCAAACTTTTACACATCAATTTTAATATTAAACTTAAAAAGAGAATTGAAGATATGCTTGATCATTATCCACGGGAACAAATTCGCGTGTACAATTTGTATTACATAGCATTCAAGTGATCAGATTTGCTGTTCGAGTCTGAAAATTGCTTGATTGACCTACGTTAACGCGATGTTACACGCATAGAATTGCAACTATTTGCAAAACTAATTAACCACATTCCGATCGCTTGAAGCCAAGGCTTATTTTTAGATAGGTACATCACGTCATGGGATAGCTATAATCGCCGCCAATTATTTCAATTTTTATGATTGCAACCAGTTAATGTGTTTTGAACAGAGAATATCAGAAGCGAAATTTACTTTTACAAACTTAAACTATGCCATCAGTCAAGCTTTTTGGACGATCGCGTAAGCTCTTCCCGCGTAATACATCATAGGGTTTCTGATTTCGAATGCCAAATGAAGCGAATATTTGTGCGTCACATTATTTATAGTTTTTCAGTTCTGGATAGTAAAGCTAACTACATACATACTGTCACGCCTTTTTCTCATATAAAGGCTAGGCAGAAGCCACTCACGTAGCTCATTTTTCGCCCTCGCGGAAAACGAGATGTGACAGGTGGCGAATAACGTCACTGCCATTTTGATACAAGTCGAAAAATTCATACTTCTTATTGCGTTTCCCACGAGCAGTTTAGTGACAAGCATTGCATATTATAGTGTTATTCTGCACGAATAAAGGCTGCCCGGTACCAACCTTATGACACCTCGTGTTTGCTCATATACATAATATAACTTTATCCTCATTTCAACCTACGACAATCTCACTGCTGAACGTAGGCCTCCATGCAAAACCATGCAGGTTCGCTCTATCTAGTGGTTTCACCGTTCACCCCATATTGCGTTCGTCTGTACGAAGTTGCCACTCTAGAAACTTTGTTCCATAACAGTTCATAAGTTAGTAATCATTCTAAAAGCTATAGGGCATTACCGCTACAGCTGGCGTACCACTATTATACGTAGGATATATTTAATGGCAGGTGATACATTCTATTAGTAACCGGAATATCACCACGGATGCCACAAACATAGACAATTGTTAGAAAAGCATTATTATCCTCACCATAGCCATCATGAACTTGTCAATTCAAGATGTTATCAAAACTTATAATTGAAGGCTGTGTAACAATATTTACATATTGAACATTAACGAAAAAAGTGATTTTTTTTAAGTGATTATTTATTGTTGAATAATGAAGAACTCATTATTCAAGCTCACAATTTCAAAAGCATAATACTGCTTAGGTTATTAAAGAACTAGCAAAAAAAATGGTTTTATGAAGTAGATGACACAATACATGTCAAATATCTGTATTTTAATATATATTAGTGATTTTACCACTGACTCATCACGATGTTACTGGTGGTAGGATTCCTATGCAGTAATCCGTCTGGGCAGGTACCACCCCAGAGCCGGTTATTCTGCCGTGTAGCAGTAGTGTGCAAACATTACTGTGGTTCGGTTAAGGGCGCTGAGAGCTAGCGTAATCACTGGGCATATAACTACAAACCATACTGATTTGAAATTTGGCATATACATATTTTCCTTTCCCGATATAGACACGCACTACGAGTGAATTTCACGAACATTTACTCCTATATAAATAAATGGGTCTGACACATTAAGCTTCTCAGTATATAATGTAGGTACTATCTATGAATAACCTTTTCTATTTAATGACATTGACGTTTTATTTATGAATATCGAATCTAATAATTATTAGCTCAAGCTGATCGTATAAAAGATTATTTATCTTATATGTGACTAAAAATTCTCATTAACATCAATAAGTAATAAGTTCATAATATTCAATTAACCGATTTGAATTATTATTTTATTACGAAGAGCTTATTATACCGTATCATCAGAACCTTACAAAATTTATATAATTTTTGTCAAGTTCTAATGATGGGAAATCCATGGAAAAATCATAAAACTCTTAAATTCGCATAAGCATGTATAAGGCTGCTGCGTGGATGTCGGTTTTTGGATTAAATAATTATTATAACGAAAATTAATAAATTTAATAAATCCTAATTTATATTAATTTTAAAAATATTATCTTTGCAGGGGCAAATTCATAAATAAAACGTCAATGTCATTAAAATAGAAAAAAAACAAAAAAGTAATGTATTATTTCTAATCATCTTCCAAGACGAGAGAAAGAGTGACTAAAATATTTCAAGAAAAACTGAAACGTACTTTGGGAGCCATTAATTATTTTCCGTGGCAAGCCTATTACTAAGAATTGTAAAAGCAGTCCACGGTCTAGTCTAGTCATCTACCTAAATGCAAATCTGAACCAATGAAATTTTCAAGTCTTTAAATTTACAGGTCTTTTCCAGGTTCGATCAAGGAAAATCGACGAAAGGTGCGAGCAAGCTTCGACGCGATCTTATCAACGCAGAGATCGCCAACCTTCGGGACCTTCTCCCTCTCCCCGCTTCCACACGACAGCGACTGTCACAACTTCAACTCATGGCCCTCGTCTGCGTCTATGTGAGGAAGTCCAATTATTTCCAGCAAGGTTAGTATTTATTATTTTTTTCCAATAAATTACACGCACATACATAAACTACACGCACAGATAATTATGAGTGTTTTTTTTTTGTTTAAAAGTGCTAATTTATCGGTTTACATATTTTTTTAAATTACATAACTTAATTCCTAATTTATTGTTCAAAAGAAACAAATTTTAAGTGTAAGGTAAAGTATGGTCTATTAGGTACACAAGTATGGTCTATTAGGTATAATATGTATAGTATGGTCTATAAAAAAGTATGTATTAGCAGTTCTAAAGTCGGGCGGGCAAATCTCATAGTACACGAGACATATAGATTCGATTCCTGGTACCAACATCGTTAATTTAACGACAATTTTAAGTCCTAATGTATCATGTACTTGAAACAAGTATCTCGAAACAATACATATATTAAAACACCGCAGGTATTAAAATGTGTATAGTTGTTAAAAATATATTAACATGAGTAATTAACATTTAGAAACAACATGGCAGCGATCACCTTATTCCGAGGAGTTATTATTATCCATGTAATATTTTATATTATAACGAGCAAAACCCGGCAGACGTCGTCCTGCCTGTGTATATTTATTTATCTCTATTATTAGGGGTAGACGCGATATGATATTTGCGATCGATTGAACGATGTAGAAATTTAAATGCTGCAGTGCCATTTAGTGGTTCATCATTTATTCATTTCAGCGTATCACTAGTCCACTGCTGAATAGGCCTCCGCTACAGATCGCTACAACAGTTTTGGGGTGATTTTGCCATATTTTATTTTGACAATCGCAGTTTATTTATTCAGATGTTCATGGAAGATATTGATGCCCATCTCCTGGTTTTTATTTTCTCTCTATCGACTTTTACGACACCCACGAAATGAGATGGGGTTAGTAAGTACAAAGTGGACAGCGCAAAAATATTATCTGTGCTCAAATACTTATGTATACCATTTTTCATGACGATCAGTTAATCGCTGCAGAAGTTGATGTTCTGCAGCACCTAGTGGTGAGTTACAGCAAAGTGGATAAAACTCTTCTGCATTAAAAATACACATATGTGCCAACTTTCATGGTGATCGGTCAAACGGTGTCGAAGTCTATTACGTTGTATTTTTACGACGCTAATATTTTTCACTGAATTGTGTGACCTCGTTATTATAAAAATGTAGATAATTTATTAACATAATATTAATAACATGTAATGGTGGTAATTTCGAACTCCATTACTAAGCGTTTTGAGAAAATATTAAATTAGCACTCAAGCCGAAACTGACGGCGCTAGCGGCAAATAAAGCAAAACAAGCGGCCCCTGCCACTCGCTGCACCTGCAACGCTAACAAACTGCAAAGAAATTAATATCTAACACGCGTGCAGTACCAGCTGTCATCACGTCACTTGGCCGACTCTCGCTTACTGAAGTTCAAATGCGGTGTTTAAATCTGTACGTCTAATAACAGTCATAAACGCTCGGTTACCCATTAGTTGCAAAATGCAATTCATATATATTTTATTTCAGTCCAGTGACCTCTTCCAGTAATGGGGTTATCCATGCTATGTTTTTTCCATTGAAATTTGGTGAAGATCTTATCATGCACTTTGGAGTAACGAGGCGGAAGTTTTTTTTTAATTAAATAATTATGGGGAAGCTTATGTTCAGCAATGGAACTGTGACAGGCTTAAACGATGATGATGATGAAACAATTATAATATATGGTATGCCACTGCTCACTCAAAATATAAGCTTTTTACTTATTATTCGAACGCATCTATTCCGTAATAAATATATTGTTTCGGCCACAAATTATTTTAATGTTTTCTTTTATTTACGCGAATATTACACATTTAAATAAAACTATTTTTACGGATTTTATCGCGTTTAATTTATAACTATTCACATAATGTTTTCTGTTATTTACGCGAATATTATACATTTAAATAAAACTATTTTTACGGATTTTATCGCGTTTAATTTATAACTATTCACATAATGTTTTCTTTTATTTACGCGAATATTACACATTTAAATAAAACTATTTTTACGGATTTTATCGCGTTTAATTTATAACTATTATATAATAGTTTATAACTATTATTTTTTTAAAATAGTTTTATTTAAACACAAATTCTTTTTTCGTGATTACGTCAACCTTCGGTTTTAGTATTTAGTTTCGGCTTTTAATATTTATAACTATTATATAATAGTTATAAATTAAACGCGATAAAATCCGTAAAAATAGTTTTATTTAAACACAAATTCTTTTTTCGTGATTACGTCAACCTTCGGTTTTAGTATTTAGTTTCGGCTTTAAATATTTATAACTATTATATAATAGTTATAAATTAAACGCGATAAATTCCGTAAAAATAGTTTTATTTAAATGTGTAATATTCGCGTAAATAAAAGAAAACATTATGTGAATAGTTATAAATTAAACGCGATAAAATCCGTAAAAATAGTTTTATTTAAACACAAATTCTTTTTTCGTGATTACGTCAACCTTCGGTTTTAGTATTTAGTTTCGGCTTTTAATATTTAGGTAGCCTTACAATATATTGTGCAAGACATTGCTTTGAACATCTTTAAAAAGAATTAATTTTTTCGGGAACATTCATGAGATACATTTATGTATACTTAAATGCATACGCAATCTCATACGCCATGTCGTTAAAGTCGACTAAGGGAAATGTCACAAACATCCCGTGGTGAAAAAACATCGCAATAAATGCCAAACCAAGCATTACACGATAGGTGCGAGGTGTTCTGCGATATGTATCGTGTACTGCAATTTCCAATCCGCCTGCTAATCTTAGCAATTCCTACCGAGGAAAGGATTCACTGGTGGTAGGATTCCTATAATAATTAAATTCCGATACGGGAGACATATTAGTCTTGTGCAAAGTATGATTATTTACTACGTGGTAGGATTTCTATATAAAAATCGGCGTCAGTGATACCACCGCCGTGCCAGATATTCTAAGCGAAGCAGTGGTGTCCAAACATCACTACGTTTCGCGTTGAAGGGTTCTGAAGCTGGTGTCATTATAGGGCATTTGTGACTATGCAAAAAACTTAAGAACCGATGTCTCCTGCGCAGTAAGGTGATACACAGAGCTTTTCAATGTGAAGTTCTGGGCGAGAACGACACCGTTATAAGCTGGCGTTGTATTTACTACCAGGTAAATGACTCGCCCGTCTGATCACGTACTTCAATATAAAAAAAAACATTAATTGAGAAAGTCCAATGTCCATGAGCGGACTATTTATAGATTGCTAATGATGAAATATACATTTCTTTAAGTATTCTAGCAATACTTTTAACCTTACTAATATTTCTGTTAACCACTGATAAGAGGTTGTCCACGATAAAAGTCGAATGGCGGTCTCGATCCCATGACGTTATGTTTCGCATTCCGTACCCTAAACCATTAGGCTATTATCAAATGCCACACATTACCACACGTTATACAGAGCTGTGGTTAGTCAATGGGTTGAGCGCCCGATTTATATTTCTTACAAAGCGAACATCCTGAGTTCGATTCTCTTGTAACACTTAGAGGAAGTGTTAATTGTAACTTTAAATACTGATTTATCTAGTGCTATACGAGAACCTACATGTTTCTAGGCTCGGCTCGGTTGCCCATTGGCTACGCAATTGGCCGATGTGCTATGGGTCGCGGGCTTAATTCCTGCACTGAATAAATATTCGTATGGCCTAAAGATTGTTGTTTCGGGTCTAGGTATTTTTGGTAAAGAAGAGTTCCCATTGTGGGTCAACGTTTTTATTAAAGAAAGAATAGTAATATCCGAGAAATTAAAAACCAGTTTCGAGGATGTGCTAAGTCCGCTAACCCGCTAACTAGGAATGAAAAGAAGTGGACCTTGTTGGAATTCCCCTTGGCACCATAACCCTTAAGAAATGAAAGGAATCCTATGCCAAGCGGTTGAATGTGTATGAACAGCATCAATGAAAGCACACAAAATCGGTAAACGTTCTTCAAGCTAAATTAAACGCATCAATACAAGGCCGTATTACATATAAACCACAGTTATGTACACGTCGACATCAAAACGCGGCCTTGAACTGATCGAGTACGAAAATCAATAATTGAGTAAACAAAACTACGTTCACACGATTCCGACCACAGTTAGGTGACGTTACTGTTAGAGCGAAATTGAGGGTCCGTATTTGATAAGAAAATTAGAGAAAATTAACGGGTTCGTCCGGCTACCGACTGATGGTTATTGGTAGTAATAGTGCCTTCGGGGAATCGAACCCTGACGGTTCATGTCACGCCCTCAATGCACGCCACTATCCAGCACAGGTTCACATGATCCAACTGCGATTTTACAACGAGTTTGTGCCCGAAACAGCATATTTATTATATTAAAAAGGTATATTTGTTTAGTAAAAAGATGAAACAAAAATCCGGTATTTAGAGTATTCTGGATAAATGTTTTTTTTGGAATGTGTTATGGAAAAGCGTAGAAAAAAATTCAACCATAAAATATGTTCACGCCGATTTGAAAACCTCTTTTCTTCAAATCGGTTAAAAATCTGTTTTTAATATAATTAAAAAAATCCCTTTACTTCGGTTTAACCCCGTGTGTAATTATAAGAAAAAATCAACTAGAGTGTTATATTTATTTATATAAAAATTACTTATCTCATTTCGGGTTGTATTATTTATATATATATTTATATTTCTTTTCATATACGTGTTTATATATGTACTAATTTATTTATTTTACTTATAAATACTAATTTGTGTGTCCTCCTAGTAGTATTTTATTTTATTCTTTGGTTAGCACCTGCCATTTACGTTTCACTATAACAAGGTTTGACTGGTAAAGAATGCCACTAGGTCCTTCCATTGTAGCTCTTAACTTAAGGTGTCAATGAAGAGAATAAATAAATAATGTGTCGATAGCCCATATATTTGAAATATCAAATTGCCAAAACCTGTTATTAAACTTTATATACTATCTAGGCTATCATCTTTCTAGTAACATAAATGTAGGTATTTACCATAGCATGTGAGCCTATCTTGCGAAAATTCCCGCGGGACCACAGATTCTCCCGCGTACCTCACGCCGGGCCCGCAGCCCGAGGACTCGATAAACGTCCTCGGATCGATTGTCCGTGGATCGTGGGAAACATTGTTTGTATACGATTTCCTCATCACCGTTTACGTAATAATCACTTGAGGTTTGAAATTCGAATCAGCGAACAGTAATTGATCCCCACATCACTGTAGTTCACTACTGTACTAGTTGTAGTTATAAGAAGCTGTATATTAATATTTATCTTTCATTTTAGCAATGCCGCTCAGTCAGAAATCCGTTATATTGTAAAATAAGGTCTATTATACAATGAATAATTTATTAATTCTTCTTTTTTTTAGTTCATACAATTATTGATGTTTTTAAACCAATTTCTACCACGGTGATATCTTTTCTATTACTTCAGCTATTAAGAAGACGCTGTGTCATTCTATCCATTAATTCCGATCGACAGTTTTAACAAATTTTGTCGTTTTTATTACAAAGAAAAACTTTTGTCTTTACATCTTTCTTATTTTTGCGTCATTAATATTTTAAAGATAGGTTCTTAAAACCTTGAGGGTTTTTGCATTGCTTTGGTAATGTTATGGTTTCGTAGTGTTAAGTTTTCATTATCAAAATACAATCGCATTCTCCTTAAATTTGCATCAATAATATTTATAAGTGCGTTCCTAATCAATAAAATATTGATAGTAAAGTAAAAACAAAAAAATATTTTTATTTTCATTGGGTAACATCTTTCGCGGTAAATTGTGAGATGCATTGTCATTCACACGAGGTGTACAGTGGGGCGTAGAATTCCTCCAGGTTCTCATCATTTTTAGTGATGGACAGGCTTGACATGATGAATTAGTGGTCGCATTATAGGGACCCCTTAGACGATGCTGGCCGCTACGGGTGAAGTTAGTTATATAGTTTCGCGAGAAGTCGTTGGATGCAGGAGGCTTATGACCGTGTTTTGTGGCAATCTATGGGGGAGACCTATATTCAGCAGTGGACTATTGGTAGGCTATAATGATGATGATGAAAATTATTTCGCCTTCTGTCGGATTACACTTTTTTTGAAAAATCCTAGTGTGGATCATACACTAGGATTTTTCTTAATGTTATGGATGGGATTTTTATAGACATGAATTTCACATGCACATGTGTTACAGGCATGAATTTCACTCCTTCAGTTGATTTTCCAACGTAGCTTCCACACGAAAAAAAAAATGGTTTATGTTGCAAACAATGCTTCATACGAGTATCTTTACAAGTCCTCATATTCCTATCGAATATTAAAACGTTTTCTACATTATGTATTTTCCAACTGAACGTAGTTCAGTATTGGTATATAATAATTCTATTCTAAATTATAAAAATATATATTACAACCAAGAGCGTACGCTACCGAAACACAATTAAATCCCTCTGCAACAAGTCGGGCAGTCCATTACGATTCCCAGTCTTATAGCTCTAAATGCTGAAATTACAGCAAGAGAGCCGGGAATTAGCGGGCACGCACAGCCGCTACGTATTTTCTCAACAATTTTTGCATACCACCATGGGAACTAGCGAGATGTATGCCCCTTTCTTGTGGCTAATTAACCCTTAAGTGGCGGGTGATTGGTAATACCCGTTCAGTGCATCGATATTGGTGCTTGGACGTATCTTCATTCTCATGAATAATATGCAATGGAATGTCGGAATGTTTATGAACGCATCACGCTATTATTTATCGCATACCTTTGCATTTAAAAATAAAACAGACTCATTATACTTCATCTCGTTATGAGCTTTGCTGTTGGTAATTCACCATCTCACTAACAATATATTTATATGTAGGGATTTATTCATTTCAAATAGCTGTGAAGTAGATATTACAAAATGTTTCTTATCTGCTCTATACGAACCGATTTATGATCCAATTGTTTTTAATGTAAAACATTTCATCTATTTGTTCGAGACTGTCACTCTCAGTACAGACTATAGTCACATCAGTTTATATCAAAGACAAGTTATGTAAGTCTAGAAGTTTTGAGGATATTATATCATCCAATTTCTGCACTTGGATCGGTTCAATGATCCAGTTTTAGATAGCGATGCTGTACAAACAGTTCAACACTTATTAGAACCGATATTCCGACAGACAAACTAGCGACGCTGTAGAAACTACGAGTAGCTTCGACATTTTCAAAGTGCGTTTACGCCAAAAGGATTTCTTCACAACACTACAGTCTTCTGTTCAACTTGCGGAGGCGTGTGTGTGTGTAGTCTATAGCACTTTAATCATTTCGGAAATCAGTTGGTTCATGAAAATCAACAACCTTGCGCAAGAGGCGATTCGTGATTACCCTCGATTCCAGCCCTTAGTGGTTTTATTACTGAAACTACATTAACAATCTCATTTTTCAGATGTCTTATGATTTCATTGTAACTAAAACACAATACTGGCTTCAACTTTTCACCATAACAAGGGTCGACTGGTAGAGAATGCCATTAGGCCGTCCATTGTAGCGCTTGGCTTATGATGTCAGCAATAAGGAATAAAGAAAGAATTACATACCCGGAGCTGGAAGCAGATACAAAGACTTCTAACCACTACTACTACTACTAACAGCTACTTTTTTATGTAGTAGCTCCACTGAAAACCAGCGCTGCGGTCTATCCGCAGCTTTCTTTGCTGTCCATTTCGATTCGATACTGGTGGTAGGGTTCCTATGCAGGAATCCGTCTAGGTAGGTACCACCCCGGGGCCAGTTATCCTGCCGTGAAGCAGTAGTGTGCAAACATTACTGTGTTTCAGTTCGAAGGGCACTGAGAGCTAGCGTAATCACTGGGCATATGAGACAACTGATGTCTCAGGGTGACGGGTGCAGTGTAGTGTCATACAGAAATGTTCTGGGTGACATAGCATTTGTTATGGGTAGACGTTGCACTTTAAATCAGGTGACGTTTTGCTCGTTTCGTCGCTCTGTCCAACAAAAAAAAAGCGTCACTTTGTGTCCACTGTTTTACTCATAATTTTTGATAGTACTTTATATTTTCATTCCCACTTTTATTTGCAAGCTCTGTGTGATTTTTGTATTATGTAGTGTTATAAAGTCTATGTCTAACTAACTTGTCATGCCCTATAAATACATGTATTCATTTAAAATTATAGCGAACACTCGACATTTTATCATCAAATATAAATTATTTACGAAGCGAAATAAAATAATCACTACTTAAGTGTTGAACGCGAAACAAGCTTACACGACGGACGACTAAGATACGCGCCTTAAGTGATCATTTACAAAGCTACGATATTAATTGCAACACACCTATGTTATTTATTCGCGCTAACTTAAATGTGATGAGCACTGGTGCGAACGCTTAAAAGCAAAGCGACACTATCTCGAATCGATTATAGAAAAGACTTGAGATGCTATCTTGAATTCTGTAGGAAAGTTATGGCCTTATTATAATAATGAAGAACAGGATGTAACCGTGACCTTTTAAGCGTAGGTTTACCCGTTCCTGTAATTTCAGAATCTTTTGAGATAAAACAATGAAAGATCTAATAAGAACAATACATACATACAGTCTCGCCTTTTTCCCATATAAGGGGTAGGCAGAACCCACACACGTAGCCCACTTTTCGCCCCTGCGAGTAACGGAAATAGAGGAGTGGCGAACCACGTCGCTGCCATTTTGGTATGAGTCAAAAAATCAAAAAGCCTAAGTAGTTTCAAGTTAACATAATAATTTCGAAATTATCGGCCGTGACCTTGAATTTCTTTCCAAAAAAAAAAACATGAAAATCTTTGGTTTTCTGGTTTACCTGTGATTAACTCTTCCCGTGTTTTTAGAACTGCATCTAACTTCTGAACCTAAATCGGTACTTATCGCATAAGCGTTTAATAATTTACAAGGGGATAAACAGCAGTAAATGCATCATACAGCCGTGGTAACACAGGGGCCGGGCGCCCGCCTTAAATTTCATAGTACGCGAATGACTTGACTTCGGTTCCCTGTGCCGTCACTCTTAAAATTGCTAAATAATTTTTAGTGATGATTTACCACGGTAAAGGATAACATCGTGATGAAACCGGCATGTCTGAGGAATAAAAATATTTTGTGGACAAGTGAAGTCCGCCTACCCGCTTTGCGGCAGCGTGGCGGACTCTCTCCCAGCTGCAAAGTCCTTTGTTACTTTAAGTGCATCATTACAGCACTATAATATGCCAAGTACATATTTCGCTGTTTCCTTTTTTATATATAGTATTTGATGCGTAGTACGTACGGTACTAACCGTAGCCAATATAAGTTAAAATTACGTATAGCTCATTCAAATATGTACATGCTTAGTATTACATTGTGTGCGTTTCTTAAATAATAGACATTGATGCAAAAACATCCCTCTTACGTTCTTATTCTCACAACCTTATAACTAACCTAGAAACTAGATAGGATAATAAGTCTTAAAAGGCGCGCGCATCAATGTATCATTACGACGCAACCGCGAGGGGAGCGGCAGAGTTAATGCCAACACTTAGCAGGCATTTATCGATATCGCAATTGTTTCTACGTTTGCGTCTAGAATATTGCTGGTGTCCAATATAATTGTCTCTAATAATTACTTATTTAAATGTGACTTTACTTTTGTCTGATGTTTATTTATGCATTGCTTTGTAATTATAATAATGGTTTATCCCAAAGGTCCACTTACTTAACATATTGCCATGCCTACCCCGCTTTTAGGTTATGTACTTTATAATGATTTCTTATATTTACGCGAACACTACACATTTAAATGAAACTAATTTTTACGGATTTTATCGCGTTTAATTTTATACTATTTATAACCCGACGTTTCGAGTGCTTTACAGCACCCATGGTCACGGGGGGACTGAGGTGACAGATGTCCTGATGTCATAGTTAACCCGGAGTACCTTCAGCTTTTAATCATTTTTTGTGGTCCGATCTACGCAGAAAGAGCTAACTGTGTCTTGAAGTCTTGCAGTGGTATGCTTGGTTTTTGACTTAATTTTATTAATTATAGGATCCCAAGCTGGTGGTAATACCCAACCATCTTCTCTATTAAAATTAGGATGTTTTTTAATTTCAATAGCCTCGCGAATCATCCTTGGTAGGAATCGGTGTTCTTTTGCGAGGATTTGTGGTTTATCAAATCTGATGTAATGGTTGGGATGATCCAGAACATGGTCACAGACTGCAGACTTCCTGGGGCGGCGATGCTTCACATCAGCTATATGTTCTTTTACGCGGGTTTTTACTGATCTTTTTGTTTGCCCTATGTAAGAGAGACCACATTCGGGAGAAACGTCGGGTTATAAATAGTATAAAATTAAACGCGATAAAATCCGTAAAAATTAGTTTCATTTAAATTATGTACTTTATGTTGAGCATGTGCTTTACTAACTGAAGTTATCCGTAGTCTTTCTTGAACCATTGTAGGGTGCCCCATTCATGTGCTGTAGTCAGTTCTAGATACAACATTAGTGCTCCCGCAGTTCCTCTAATGTTAAGGATGATTATAAGCGACAGTGATCACTGATCATCAGGTTACAGTGGTCGCATGTACGTATGCCTCTTCTAGAAAAGAATACTGATTTCTTTTTCACAAAACTTGGCTTCGACTAGAATCATCTGGGGGTCGTTTGCTGAACAGAGACTACCCCAATTAATTTCCACCCAATTCCCCATGACGTGCTTAAAGATAGTTAATGCGACGCTTATGCTAAAACATCGGACAAAAGGTTGGAAATACTTTTACTATAGGCGGTAAGACATCTATGCGGGAGTCCGTTTAGGTAAATACAACCACGGCTAGTTATTCTGCCGCAAAACAATACTAGACAAGTATTACTATAGACCGGTTTGGAGGCCACCATAAGAAGCAAAATTACTGGTCTGAAGTTGACAGAGCACTGCAACGCCACACAGGACTTGACAGTTCAAAGAGCTAAGTGATATTGCAGCTGTAAAGAGCAAGTGTAGCACTTAACATCAGATGAATGACTTGCCGGTCTCATTACTTAATACTATAAAAATTATTACCATAACTGCAGAAAAAAGGCTTCTTTATCTTCTGGGTTAAACATCTGATTATTGAAATAACTAAATATCTATCACCATCATCATTTCATCCATCACAAGTCCGCTGCTGAACATGATCTTGCGTCACCTTCACCCATTAACTTCCCTCAAAACCATCCAGGTCGTCGCTCCATCTAGTAGAGAGTCGCTCTACACTGCGTTTGCCGGTACGGGGTTGCCACTTGAGAACCTTTCTTCCTCAACGGCCATATTCACTTCAACTTGGTGATCCTTAGGGCTGTATCGACTATTCTAGTTTATGAAGTTAAACATAATCTGACATTTAATGGTTCCTGCTTTCCTAGTAAAATGTAGTTGTGAGAATATCAAAAAGTTGATTTTAATCGACCATTATTAACTAGTAATATAAAATTTCCGAGAAGGGGTTTCTATTTACTGACGGAATATGACAATATACCAATCTTAGAGTAAATTCGTTCATGTGCGTAAATAATATACGTATGTACTTACGTTCAAATGTTAATCCAATTAGCGTCCGTGGTGCTGTGTCACATTAACATTCATTTGAATTTTAAAGCAGGCAGAAAATTACTTAGTGCCTAGTTACGGGAACTCTAAGACAGGTGTAGACAGATAAATCACACGATATACATAGATTAGTACAACGAATGCAGAAGTCAATGTGAATGTTAGTGTTACTAACATAGGCTTAATGTCAATACATTGTACTGTAACAAAATATTGAACAGTCAGCGTCGCTTCTGAATCGAATCTCATTCAAAGCTATGGGCTAATTATTGTTGTGTCACATCGGACACGGGTAGGTTGGGACGAGTGAGTACCCCTGTGTTTGCTCGTATACTTGCGGCACTATAATATCTACTGCGCAGTTGATTCTCTTACGCCGTGTGGTAGCGGCCTTAGAGAATCTACCACCCCATCCCATCGTATCGTAAAAGTCGACAGAGGGAAATTTTATAATTAGGAGATGAGCAGCAGCATCTTCCTGGAACATCTTAATAAATAAACTGCGGTTGCCAACCCGCCTGCCAAGAGTGGCAACTATGGCAAAATCCCTCCAATATGAGAGCTACAAACTTTTGTGGCTATCTATTAACTGTATATACAACTGGGTGGCCTATGTTCAGCAGTCGACTTGTGATAGGCTGAAACGACGACGAGTTGATAACTTCGAAAGTCGAAAATCGGGCAGGAGGACATCATGTACCGTTAGCGTTATTAATATACAGTCGATTACTTATAGTAATAACCGAATGATATCAACGGTCAAAACCCAATTATTTTACCAACTAAAAATCTTCGAATACTGCTGGCTAACAACTGCGCAAGAGATTATAGTGCTAAAAAATTACGCGCAAAAACAAATTAGTCACTCGTCTTCACCTACTCGCGCTCGATGTATCGCTCATATGATAATATCGGAGGTAGGCTAGGATGCAGTAGCCGTCAATGACACAAACACAACGACACTAGACATGAAAACTAACAATTTGTGTTTTGCGCAAATGTTGATCCCGACTGGGATTCGAACCTAGAAATAAGATGTTAAAAGGTGCATTGCCTACCTTTTCCTTAGTAAAATTAATAAAATTATAGATTGTCTTAATTTGCGTTGCTCTATCATTTGGGGGGTCGCTATACACTATGTTTTCCTACTTTGGCACTCATAAACCTTTCTTCCCGTCCACTGCAACTTGCTGCCATTGCACTCAGCTAGCTGATCCTTAGGGCTATGTCGGTTACTCTAATTCTGCTGCGGATATCATCGTCACTGATTCTACATACATACATACAGTCACGCCTTTTTCCCATATAAGGGGTAGGCAGAAGCCACGCAAGTAGTCCACTTTTCGCCCTCGCAGGAAACGAGACGTAACGGATGGCGATCCAAGTCTCCACCATTGTGGTCCGAGTGAAAAAAATCGTACTTCCTAATGTGTTCCCACGAGCAGTACATTGACAGCATGGCATATTGTGGTGTTATTCTGCACGAATAAATGCTGTCCGTAATTACGACACCTTCGTAGGAAAGTGGCAGGTGCGATTCTACTCTGCCGGACACCTATCGGCTGTCTTACGGATTCTATTTCGCAGAAAAACACCGTGCATACTTACCATAGCTTGCTGAGCCTCTCACTCGACACCGCCTTTTCGTACCCGTAATAACTGAAAGATGAGCGAAAAACATTAACTTGTGTGTTTACAGAAAAAGACATCAGGTGGGATTCGAACTCAGGATAGATACCCTGACCAGACCGTCATGAAACATATACTGTCATTTCTTTAACATTACGTCTATAGATATCTGAATGCACTTAGGTTAAACGGTTGGCTGGTATTGGGTCACATGTATTGCGGAGTAGGTCAAGGTCCGACCAGCCCGTACACCGTTATCCATACGAACAGCCGATGAGATTTATCGGTCCACTTGTGCACCATTATTTCTTGTTTTACAATTGAATATTACTTTTAATAAATATACGTACAATTTGTTATGTTCGAGAGCAGTTAGGCTGCTGTGGCCCTGAATTACTAATTCTCTTCGGCTGGTTTTAACGTGAATCAATAGAATAATTACTGAATGTGTGTGGCTTTCGTGCCGTTTGTGTAATAATTTAATTATTTTATAAATGATCGTGGATTTTTTATTGGAAAGTTAACCCTATCAATAACGCAAGTATCAATAGGGTAAAACCGGGATAGATGCCGCAGTGGGAAACCTGACTTCAAAAAAATCGCAAAAAAGGATTATTAGTTTAAATAACGATCACATTCGCCTCACAGCTCAGGCCCCGGCAGACAGTGTACGGAACAGATTGTGTGCGATAATCTCCGCGGCGAACGCCACGAATGCTTCAAAGTTTCAGACGTAAGTATTTACTGTTGCCTAACTTTTGAAATAGTTAAAAGTTCCGTTATATCAATACACTGGTTCATTAGGTACACATCTAGTTGTCAATAATCGCTCTTTTGTTATTAGCTTGGTTAAAAATTAAAACGGCATCTATCCATATAAAAAAGGACAGTCGCTGCGATTTTTTACGGTATAGGTTTGTCCCTTAGGGTCTATCCCTACAATACATATGTCAGCGTATTTTCGAAATGTTTTTATATTTTGTCATAATTTTTAATATTAGAATTATCTTCTAAATATAACAAATAAAACTTTTTAATATGTATTTTACTTATTTTATTACATATCCATCCTACACTACAGGCATCTATCCTAAAAAATTAGTCCTGACAAAAGCTCAACTTCTGCAGTCAGTAATTGTTAGGTCAATAAAACCAAAAGTGTCTTAATGAAATATAAAGGATTAAAAAGCTATATTAATAGGTGATCAATTTATAGTTTTTAATATAGGAGGTCCTTTCAAAAAGTGAGGCATCTATCCCGGTTTACCCTAATCAAGGTCTCTATTATATTAGTCTCTCTGTCATTAATTCCATACTTATATCAATAAAAAACCAGAAACCAATTCTTGGCGCCGCCATTTCTAAAAGTAGCGTCCATTTCTAAAAGTGACAAAATCACTAAAAACTTAGTGAAATCAATAAGTTTCGAATATTTGACTGTTATTTGAATTACTTTGTTATTTTTTTTTCTTGTATTTGTCTATCGAAGGTTCCTTAAATTTGTCTAGTATGCCATGACCTACCCGTTCGGTAGTCCCACCGTTTTATGTAACTAACGATTGTGCCGCAATATTCTTAATTAAATTAATTGTCTTCTACTCGCAAGCTGTTCTGACAACAATTAACTCAAGCGGTAAGGTTGTAAATAATTACCTCGTATCGATGGTAGAATCGATTATGATACGCGATTACAATTCAACACAATAACCGATTCAAATTGTCGAAGGAAGCTAAGCGTTAACTGTGGACAACTATTCAGTTGATACAGTCTTCGTCTTTGTGATCAGGCTTATTGGAAGGCTATTTTAGGTTAAATACAGTTGGTTAGAGGTGATATACACGTTCTTCCTATAAATATTTCTCTTCTCATAGAAATTTATAAGAGAAAAAATATACAGATTAATTTTTAAGGATACACGTTATTTGGTTTGCATATTTATACGTTAAGCAGCTTCAGATATATAGTGATAGTGACAGTCAGTACAATCGCGGTAACTCAGCATTTTATTACGTGTTAAACTTGAAATGAATAACGACTGGTCATCAAATTAACTTATTACTAACGAACTTGTTGTGTATAATAACTTAATTCGAATACTAGTTACGTGATCGCGACGAGAAAA
The DNA here is from genome assembly GCA_019845155.1 of Luehdorfia chinensis. Classification (NCBI taxonomy): domain Eukaryota; kingdom Metazoa; phylum Arthropoda; class Insecta; order Lepidoptera; family Papilionidae; genus Luehdorfia; species Luehdorfia chinensis. The sequence continues at coordinate 3,375,637 of JAHVAK010000612.1, forward strand.
ATATTATTTTGACCCTTCGCCATGATTACCTACTATGTGAATATTTTAAGTTGCGATGGGAATTACAATTACTTCACATCAACTGTTGCACTGCTGCATTTCGATGATTCAATACTACAATGGAAATTCCGACACCGATAGAAATAAATATGTAGTAGCATTTATTACTTATGTTTTAATTATTATCAAGAATATTTTATAGATTTGGATTCTTAAACTAAACTTTTCGACAACGTTTTTTATCACATTTATTGGTAAAATGGCCTTACTTTTTAGTTTAATATTCAACTGAAAACTATATTATTTAATTATTAGTAAAAATGTAATTTAAAACTACATATACAAAATAAAGCAGCCGCGCAATAGTCTTTTGCACTACGGATCCCGCAATAAACAAAATGTTTACATTTGTATGCATGTGCAATTTATGTCTATAAAACGCATCCACCACACAGAAGCAATTCTAGCAAATAATTTTAACAGAAAATAATAGAACAACTAATACCAACACCACCAACTAACGTGCGGTGGCGGCTTAAGAGAATCCACCACCTCATTTCATCCCGTGGGTGTCATAAAAGTCAACAGAGGGAAAATAAAAACCAGAAAATGAGCAGCAACATGTTCCCGGAACACCTGCTTAATTAAACTACGGTTGCCACCCAGCCTGCCAAACGTGGCAACTATGGCAAAATCCCCCAAAATGGGAGCTACAAACTTTTTGTGGAAATCTATGGGGGAGGTCTATGTTCAGCAGTGGACTAGTGATAGGCTAAAATCATGATGAAAAGAACAACTAAATGGGCTGACGATATAAAACAGAAACGGTAATGAGGGGAGATAAATCGTTTATTAGCAATAAAAAGTCTACAACGGTAGTAAGTAAATATATCAAACATAATTCGGTTTTAAAAATTTCTTTTTGTTGATAAAATGTTTATTTGTTTGGGTCAGAAACTAAGGATCTGAATGAGTCATAACAGCAAGCTTTTTGCTATGGAGCTGGCAACAACGAACTCTGGTTGACAATAATGTTGATATGATTAATATTGTTGTAGCCTACAGTTGACTCTTCTGGATCATTTTGCATTCGATTGTAAAAAAAAAAATTATAATTGCGATGTTAAATCTAGACGTACAGAATGCATAAAATCAGTATTCTCGGCGTCGACATATCTAGTGACGTTCAGCTTCGCGTTCACCTGGAACGGAAGGTCAAATTGGCTTCGAAAAAGCTTAGCGTGCTCCGTAAAGTGCCTCAGTACTTAATGCCGGCCCACCTCTTGCAGCTTTATAAGGCGCAGGTTCGGCCGCACATGGAGTACCGTTCTCATCTCTGGGCGGGGGCGCCCTCGAAGAGATGTTGCATCTCTTTACATTTTTATAGGATCTAAGAGTGGGTGGTCAGGGGAGTGTTCCGAGGAATTGTTTGTATTACTTCCAACCGCTGATTTTCACTTTCGCACATTGCATCCGCACACCTCAAAATTCCATTGTCACCACCTTGATGGTTGGCATTCCAGCACAGTGCGGTTTTCGCGTAACTTTCTGCCACGCACAAGCACATCAAGGAATCTGCTGCCACCAGAGGTTTTTCCGACCGATACTACTTAGGGACCTTCAAGAAAGGAGCCTATTCCTTTCTCAGGACTCGATGATTAATTTAATCACATCCTTAATTTGTATAATTGTGCAAATTTTATTACAAAAACTGTGTTTCGGTTTGAAGGGCACTGAGAGCTAGTGTAATCATTGGGCATATGAGACTTAAGAACTGACATCTTTGGGGGACGGGCGCAAAGTGGCGCCTCAGAAATAAACTCATCATTTGTTATGGGCAGACGTTACATAGTCAGTTGAACGGTTTGCTCGTTACCTTTTTCATATTTTTTTTTATATAAATAGAATATCTAATCGGACCGCTTGCTTAGTGATCAGCATGGGCCAGTCCACTGAAATATTTGTGAAACGCAAAAATTATTGATATTTTGGGTAACACAGCATTGCTACGGACGTTGTACGTACCATCAGGTGAACGTTTAGCACTTTGTACCTTTCTCTAATAAGAAAATCATTACTTTAATTTCTTTCATCTCACCATGAAACGTTGTAACATATGTATGTAAAAGTCTAAACAAATCATATTTAACACATCGCAACTCATCAATCGTCGTCAATCTCAGCCAGAATGGTCATGACACGATCTTAAGTGGAGGTGCTTGTCATTCTCACTTTCAATTGTTTTAATAAAAAAAAATCATTACGAAACGAAAGGTCATTCTGTACGATAGAAAAAATTAATTCATCAATACAATGATGCGCGAAATAACCAAAATACATAGAGCCACGAATGTGTAGACAAGGCTACTATAATATACAAAAAATGTGATATTATTCATTATTTAGCTTATGCAACAAAACGACCGCTTGAAGCATTATTTTACAATAACATTGTGACTTTTGGTTTAAGTGTATTTCGATACAAATCCGATTGCTAGGCTTTATAGTCCTACTTCTATTAATATAATCCCAAAAGTTTATGTAACACTTAAGGAACTTATTTTGTAAAGCGAATCAAGCCCAATAATACCAACAAAATAGTGTCAACCTAAATAGTAATCTTTAACTTTAATACAATTTTTTTTTAAGTTTTCATATTATATTAAAAGTAATTTTAGTAGATTTAGATACTGTTGATTTAGGATATTTGTTTTAGTTGGCAACGGAAAAGCTAAGTAAGTACTGTATATTTTTTTAAACCACGTTTTAAAACGGACTTAAAGTAAATTTATAATCAATTGCAAAATTTGTACACAACAGACAAAAACAGACAGAGACACAGACAAGAGAGTGAGTTAATAATGAATTGGCATCAAGTTCTAAGCTTTGTTTAAAGTTCCAAGTCACTAGTTCTTCGGGAAGTTAGTTTAAAAATCAACTTACTAAATTTGAGCCGCACAGACAGACTCGAAAACGAGTTAAGAAAAACGTGGTAAAAACCAGACAAATCGGAAAAAAATTACAACGTACTTTTATTTGGATGCATTAAATTTATATGTAAGTGTTAAAGAGGAACAAAATTAGATTCAAAAATGTTTACAATATTTAAAATATCACAACTAAAATTAACAATTCATATGTTGCGAAGAAAACTGGCACTCTACTAGTTAACTAATTTTCCTCGCAAAATAGTTGTACTAAGTCTGAGCGACAAAAATCAGATACTTAAAAATAAATTTAAAATCTCTTGCATAGAGTCCCTTAACAAAGGCATTATTTTTTTAAAGGCATTAAGATTTCAATGAAAATTGTATTGACAAGATAGCGAATCCATAATTAAAATTGATGACTCAATCGACACGCCGACTCAATATTTTATTGATAGACGTATTGATGAAACGAAATATCATAATTCATTCGAATTTGCATCGATTTTTTTATTTGTTGACCGTTGACAGGCAATTATATGGTATGCGCATTATGTATGTGAATTCGGAATGGTTATAATTGTAAATTTGTATGAGTCACAACATTGTGGTGGTTAAGATAGACAGTACAGAGCGCCTACGGTAGGTGCACTTCTTTAGATTTTTTTTCACAAGGACGTGCCACCGAACGTTTATAACAGTCACTTTAATCAATTTATCATCGTTATATGCCTCATTACACAGAATCAGTTCAATTAATAAGTAAATAAAAAAACAACATAACTCTAAAATATTAAAACAAATCTATTCATTTTTAACTCATTTTTGTGATTTATAATCATCCGTTAGTTTTTTCGAAATCTTATTTGAGAAAAGAGGGGCCTGTACTTGCATATGCAGAAGTATAGGCCCCATTAGGGAACATGAATGAAGATTGCAATGGAAGTGATATAAGTATAGAAGAGATTGTGGAAGCGTTAAATAGTACGAATTTGGGCAAGGCTACATTATATCAGAATTAAGGTAGAGATGCGGTGTGATGCGGTTGCGGTGTGGTAGAGGATGTAGTGACAAAGATAGAGAAAGGGATGGTTGAAAGAAAATTGATGAAACAGATTTAAGAGGACGAGTGTGAATGGGCAAGCCGGTAAGGGTCGACGTAGGCGAATGTATCACGATCAGATCGAAATCGTTTTAAGGAAAGGCCACGTCAAAAGAACCGGCAACCGACGAGCTTGTATGAAAACACTGAATGGATCGTAGCAAGTGGAAAGACGTGGTCCCTGCCTACCCCTATGGGATAGAGGCGTGACTCTATGTATGTTAGTACTGTAGTAGTAGTTCGATAAATCGTGATTTAAGTTAGATAATACCTAATTCATCTAAGCCTCATCAAATTCGATTCAGATATTTCTAAGATATCACAGGCAAACATAAATACTTGTTTAAAATGTATTCTATTTATTTGTGATCGGTAATAGTCCGGCGTACACATTAGGTCCCTTAAGTAGGATATTACTATACACATAGCGATCAAATACAGAACCCCGTTTTTGAACAGATACATACAGTCACGCCTTTTTTCAATATAAGGGGTAGGCAGAGGCTACACACGTAGCCCATTTTTCGCCCCTGCGAGAAACGAGACGAGACGGGTGGCGAACCACGTCGCCGCCATTTTGGTACGAGTAAAATAATTATTACTCCCCATTGCGTTCTCACGAGCAGTATAATGACAGCATTGCATATTATAGAGTTCTTGTGCACAAATAAAGGCTGTCAGTACAATACCTTAGTCGCCTCTTATCTCTTACGTCTTTTTTGAAGTCCGTTAATTATGAATATAATAAAATATATGTGATGTTTCAGTTTATTCGTAGTCTTTGATATGTGTAAAGATGGTCACTGGCTTCTTCTTTTTCTTCTTTGTCTTTGCCAGCCTTCAAAGTCCAATGAAACTTTTCTAATAAGATTTCATGAAAGGGTTGCCCATACTTTCCACGCTGGCTTGGCGAGTTGATAAGCATAGAGACGATAAACTCGCACTTAAGCAGATTTTGATTCAGTACGCTTAGATGTATTCTCTGCCACCATTCAGTCGCAATAACCTAGTTTGTCAGAAATAGACCAGAAAGTTACACCACTACTACATAGATAGATGTGAAGCTAAAATTTAGATATACATCTGGCATAATAAGTTGTGTTCTATCTTAAAATCTAGGTAGTGTTTTGATAGAGAAAGTGAAAAAGAACTAGCCTAACCAACCCCATTGCCAGACTATCAACCATCACGTCCACGCATCAAAATAATACTTAAATGCAACTGATTCGTATCATAACTATGATTTTAATTACTTGAAACACGCGTGTGTGTAAATCAGTGTACGAGTATGTTACACCCACACATACCTGACTTGTTGTTTAATTACAATTATCTTTATTATTACAAGCATTTAACACTTTCATATTTCATAAAGCAACACATTACTCAACACTTAATATTATTCTTATATGTATATACCACATAAACGTTACACACTCGACTTTAACACCATATATCAGATGCTATCTACGCCCAACGGTTATTCTATCTAATTTCTAATCTAACAACAACTTAATTAATAGCCACTTGTTGAAATCGATTTCGGACTTGATTTATAAATCGAACGACCTGTATTTACGTATTGTATCGATTCGAGCAATTAGATTAGAATAGACAGTATCGTGAGTTTCCGCTTTCATCGATCATTTAAACTAGGAATAGCTTTTTATGGTTTAGTATTCGATGCTCAATGATGTAATGGCAATAGAGTACATAGGGAGTCGTCAATAATCTTTTGTTTTTGTCAGATGTACTAAAAGTGTCTCTGTGACTTAGATGCTGATAACTATCAAATGTGGAAAGGTTAAGACTATATCCAGGCCACTACCTACGTTAATACTAACAGATCCGTAAATAATATGGATATGTTAATAATTTTAAAAAAAATTAAGCTAATCGTAAACATTATGGTAAGTGCAACGTCTGCCCTTAACAAATGCAGTGTTAACCAAAACATTTCTGTCTGACCCTTATACATCAGTTCTGAAGTCTCATATGACCAGTAATTACGCTAGCCCCCAGTACACACTTCTGACCAAAACACGGTAATGCTTGCATACTACTGCTTTACGGCAGAATAACTAAAGAGAGTCAGAGACACGGGAACAGCCAGTCTCGAAAAGCAGTCAATTATGTTCTTGCACTAATGTTGGCTCCTGCTGGGATTCGAACCCAGGACCCGCGGCGTAGTAGTCAGCTGCTCTGGCCACTAGACCACTATGGACAACGTTAGTAAATGTTATTTTAATTAGTACAATAATTTTTTTTTTAATTTAGCATTCAGGCCAGAAAGACGTTCACGTGATGGCAAATACCATGCCAGTTATGTCATTCCGTCCTTTCGGTGTTACCCAGAACTGTGTTGAAAAGCGGCGTGTAGCACTACACTACGCTTGTCACCATGACATCCGTTCTAAAGTCACAAAAGTCCTGTGATTACACTACCTTCTTGCCCATCAAACGAAAACTACAACGGTTTTTGCTTACCACTGCTTAAAGAAAAAAATACTCGTTGCGATTGTACATATCAGGGATTTCTGCACAGGAATTCTACCGCTGTTAAAGGAATCTTTTCTTGCTCATTTTACAAACAAATAATATACTAGCAAGTTAGCTAACAGCGCTGTCAAAACCGTTACGAAATGCATGCCTCATCCATCTGAGAACGTCAATTAAATTTTCAGACGCGTCAATGAGAGTTAAGAACTTATGTCTCAGGGTGGCAGGCGCAGTGGTCACACAGAATTGTTTTGGGTGACACAGCATTTGTTATGGATAGACATTGCAGTTACCATCAAGTGAACGATTGTGTTGTTCCCCTGTTGTGAAGCGAAGACGTTTAAAATTGTGCCTATGCCTATGTTCAGCAGTTATATACGAGTATAACGAACTTGTGGGTTATAATGAGAACGATGTTTCTGAAGGTAGAAACTTAAAACTTTGTAATAAACACTATGCCTTTCATAACAATGCATACATACACGCATACAGTCACGCGTTCTTACCATATAAGGGGTAGGCGGAGGCCACTCAAGTAGCCCACTTTTCGCCCTTGCGGAAAACGAGACGTGACGGGTAGCGAACCTTACGGTACGAGTTAAATAGTTCTTATTCCCCATTGCGTGACAATAAGATCATAATATATAAACGTTTATTGTTTACATCAATTTCCCTAGCCTTTGCCTTGAAATACGAACGAACGTGGCCATAGCAATATACCTAGTTAATAAAAAGAAATATTTTTTCGGATATATTTTTATAACTATGTAATTGTCTTCATTAATGATTTTACCACATCGTTTGTAGCATATTTATGATACATATAAATATATTTGTGGCGTTATAAATACCAATTATGATTTTAAATTGATGAAGTTTACTTAAGTTCGTTATTAAGTTTCATGGACAATCTTCATTTTATAGTTTCTAATTTGATGAACAACAATAAATCGGTCGTTAGTAAGACGTTATATTCATCGGAGTGATTTATAAATTATTTTTATACCTGTTTGTGGATCCGTTGTTTTTATTTGTATTAAATTTGTTTAAAAGCTTAAGTAATTTTGTAGATTTTGATGGCTTTGATTATAACTTAAGAAATTACTTAAAACTACTTAATAAAAATCTTATATACTCATAACTCAGGCGTAGAAAACGATAGACAGAAGCACAGGAGAGAACCATAGGAAGATAGAATATTGTACCAAATAGGTAGGTGAGGAAGCGGTAATAAATGTAAGAAGATTCTGGTAGCGACCATATGAATTTGAAATTATATGAAACGAAATGAAAATTCTTCATTTTTCGTTGTAAGAAATATAATTTCAGTTTTTCTAACGTAATTTATTTACAATCTACTACCGTTTCGTAATGAGATTCTTCTGACGGAGAAGAAACAGACGAAATAAACTCCGCAGATGTCCTATCTATAGGATTTTATTTTTATCTTAGTTATAAAACGTTATATAAATAAATTTAGAAAGCCTCGTGTCATAGACAACAATTGCACGCTCCATGACAAAAATTGTGTTGCAAACTTAAGCAGACAAAGAGAATTGTGGGAAATGTCCAAGGGGAAAAAAAGATTTCTGGGAGAGGCAGAAAAGGATTGTAAGCGAACGTAACACGATCAGATCGAAGTCGTTTTAAGGAAAGGCTACGTCAAAAAGACCCGTAACCGACGAGCTTGTATGTAAACGCTAATGAAAGTAAATGAAGCGAACGATGTGTATCAGGATCGTTTCAAGTGTAAAGATGTGGCCTCTGCTTACCCCAATAAGAAAAAGGGGCGTGATTCTATGAATAATAGGATTCGCCCGAAAGAAAGTTAATACCATCGCAGATGGTTGTCTAAACTAATATAATGTTATAAAGAGAAAATATTAGATTTTTTGTATGTTTGGTTGTAATGAATAAACTCAAAAACTAATGAACCGTTTTTAAAAATTCTTTTACCTATATACAGCTATATTATCAGCGTCTAATATGAGTTATATTTAATTTAATAAAAAAACTGAGATCACTACGAAAATTGCTATGATGTAACTCAAGGTATCAAAAACTTTTGATGATAAATAAAATACTGTACTTCATTTTCATAGTACTCATCATTACTCATAAAAAGTCCGCAAGGCTATTTGTCTAACAATTATAGTTAAGACACAATAACCATTTTTTGTTCAAATTAGTCAATCAAAACACGGGTAGAATCGAAAGATGATGGTATTCGTATCATAATATTAATCCTTATCCTACTAAATATTTTTATAGTCAAGGTTGATTATGTACATGTAAATTCCTCTTTAAATTATTCGAATCGGACTCGACTTGGTCATCATCGCGGTGCGCGGCTCCCTTTGCGCAGCAGTCGAGAGCGATTGTTTAATTTTGCCAACACGAAATCAAATATAACTAGGGAATATAAATATAGTTAGGGAAGGGATTGTTGTTGTTCTATTTGTCCAAATAAAGTACTAATTTATTTTTCTAATATCTATCTACCCGTGCGAAGACGGGGCGGATCGCTAGTATAATATAAAGTTACATCTTTTTGTTTACCGAAAAGCCTATAAAGTCTGTTCGCAGAACATATAAAAATCTTAAAAAGTATCGCAGAAAATAAATATTCCTCTGCTGGTAACAAGACCCCTATAAATATTGTAAGCATTGTGGAACCAGGAAGTGTCACATTCTTCCAATTTGAGTTTGCCGATTGCACATGTCCCAATAATATTTTTTATTTCTAAGACATGTATGTTACTGTCACGTGTGTGTTTTCCTTCAACGCCAAACGTCTTTTAAGTAAATCAGGATTGAACATTGCTATTAACAATGTTAGAGGTGCCAGCAGCGGGAACCGAACCAAGGGCGCCAAATCAGATAAAAATCAGACACGCTGAGCTAAGTGCTTGTCAAAAAACATTGCACTTATTAAACTATGTAATGATCCTCCAAATTTATGAGCGTTTCTTCCGAACACCTGTTGAAAAAGCAATAAACATTTAATTTCTACCTCAAACATTATAATTTAGGAAGTATTCCGCAACACGTCTGGGTGTTCAATTATATATTTTTTAAATACGATTTCCCTTGACATTTCATCTTATACACACTGTAACTACCATTAATTAGACAAGCGAGTATATTTTTAACTACGTCTTTGAAATATTTCTTAATTATAAGGTAATATATTCGGTCAGTTTGTATTTAATTTATTTTACAGTTTTTGTTACGGTCTAAATTTATCTTTCCTTTCTAATATAGAACCCCTATATCTAATATTGAAATAAATGACAGGGCACGCATTTAGTAGAGACATAAATGAAGACAACTTTACTGGTGGTAGGATTGCTATGCAGGAATCCGTCTAGGTAGGTACCACCCCAGTGCCAGTTATTCTGCCGTGAAGCAGTAGTGTGCAAACATTACTGTGTTTCGGTCTAAAGGGCACTGAGAGCTAGCGTAATCACTGGGCATATGAGACTTAAGAACTTATGTCTCAGGGTGACGGGCGCAGTGTGGTGCTACACAGAAATATTCTGAGTAACACAGCATCTGTTATGGGCAAACGTTGCACTTACCATCAGGTGAACGTTTTGCTCGTCTCGACACTTTATCAAATTAAAAAAAAAAACTTCTATAAGAGAATATTCTATTTTTTTTTTGATAAAAGTAACGAGCAAAACGTTCACCTCATGGTAAGTGCAACGTCTGCCCATAACAAATTCTGTGTTATCCAGAACATTTCTCTGTGTCACCACACTGCGCTCGTCACCCTGCGACATCAGTTCTTAAGTCTCATATGCCCAGTGATTCCGCTAGCTCTCAGTACCCTTTCAAACCGAAACACAGCAATGTTTGCACACTTCTACTTCACGGCGGAATAACTGGCCCTGGGGTGGTACCTACCTAGACGGATTCCTGCATAGGAGTCCTACTACCAGTATTCTATAATAAAAGAATATAAATTGAGCATTTCTCCTCCTTACTGGAGACTAGGAGATGCCCAATATGTAATTTCTTATCCAGGACCATTTTAAAATGAGATTTCAATCGTAATGTTGTTAACAAAATCAGGCGTTACTTTGCGGAAATCCAATATAATGAAGGAAAGGAAGTTAATTTGCTAAGATGCGCAAGTAAGATATAAAATGGTTTATATTACCTAGTTTTTGAGTAGCACGTTTCAGTTGTAAAGGAAAATATCGTGTAGATACTATCGCAGAGAAGTAAAAAACATGGCGGCATTTAAAGTCCGTCGATCCCAATTTCTTTTTGTAGAAGAATGTGGTGCGACTAGCAAAACGTTCACCTGATTGTAAGTGCAACGTCTGCCTGTAACAAATGCTGTGTCACCCAGGACACTTCAGTCTTCAAAGTCCTTAAGACTCATGTGTCCCGTAATTACACAAGGTCTCAGTGCCCTTCAGACCGAAATACAGTAATGGTAGCACACTGCTGCTTCGAGGCAGAATAGCTGACCCTGCATAGCCTGCATGCCAGCGAAGGAATACTACCACTAATATAATTACGAGTATAACAGCGTGGCGTATTCTACCCAACTCCACCGTTTTAGATTGGCCTGCATTATATAGTAGGACATTTATACTGTTACTTTAACTTTTTATGGAGAAATATGTTGGTTGTTCCAATTAAAATTGTTTTTTTTTTTTTAATTTATTAGCAGACTCTTTATTTGATTTTAAGCCAAAAAATAAAGACTACAACAGTAAGATACGATTTTACGAATACCATTCACACACCGAACAACCGGCCAAGTCCTTAACGCTAAGCAAATCAATCGGAGCACCCATGAAACCGCGTCCGGGCCTATTTATGCAAATGCTATTGGCAATTACTACAAAAGAAATGGTTCTAGGTTCGCTCACGAGCAATGCCAACTTAAAGGTACTACGGTCGTGCGATGCCTTTTCGGGTTCGAACTTAAATACGTCCATTGTCTGTCAGTCGGTCGGTCTGTTAATTGCGAAACAGGGTACCTCTATGTGTAAACGCATCGTCTCTCATGTCCGTTTTAATGAGTACCGCATTAATAGATTGTATTAATGAAGGTTAAGTTTAATTTTTAAATTATCGAAGTATAAAACAGTATAGTAATATACTTATTGGAAGTATAAGTTAGCCGATAGTTGTCCAGTAGAGTAGAATAGCACCTACCTCTTTCCTACCGAGGTGTCGTAAGAGGCGACTAAGGTAATGTACGGAGAGCCTTTAATCGTGCAGAATAAAACCATAATGTGCAATGCTGTCGCTATACTGCTCGTGGGAGCGCAATAGGGAGTAAGAATTTTTTACTCGTACCAAAATTACACTAAGCGAGCAATGAAAAGAGCTATGCTTGGAATTCCTCTGGTGGATAAGATTCGAAATTAAAAAATCCGCCGGAGAATTAAAATCACTGACATAACCTTTCAAGTTTGCAGACTCTAGTAGCAATGCGCTGGACACATCTGTCGCAGAATTGACAACCATTGGAGTAGGAGAATCCTGGAGTGGAGCCCGTGTTTAGGCAAACGTAGTATGAGGCGTCCCCTGTGAAACCGAATATCTGGCGAAATGGCGCCTATTTGGAGAGGCCTATGTCCCGCTGTGGACTGCCGCAGGCTGATGATGTTGACCAAAATGGCGAAAAATGGGCTACATGAGTGGCCTCAACCTACCCCTTGTATGGGAAAAAGGAGTGACTGTATATAGTTAAGCCAAAGTTAACCCGGTGCCGGCTCTAAATTTGTTCTGCAATTTTAAGTGCTTATTTAGCACATGCTAATTGGTGAAGTAAACATCGTGAGAATACCTGCATGTCTGATAAATAAAAATATTTTGAGATCATTTGAAGTCCGCCAACCCGCATTGGAGCAACGGGGCGGATTCTTCTCGAAGCCCTCTCAGAAAATGAGCCTGAATGCTGTACTCAGCAGTGGGACATTTATAAGCTGTAACTTGTAACGTGTAAATGTATAATATTTTTAAACGTAAAATACAAATAACTTACTTATAATTATAACAAAATGACAATAAAAACCAGTATATAGAAAATTAATACTTAAATTAATAATAAAATTTAAACTATAATTACAATCTGATGAAACATCTGACGAACCATTATCTCGAACTAAGCTTCTATCATATCGTGATACAATTCTGCAAACATTCTACCGTCACTGTTGTATTCTAGGTTGGTTTTATGATTACGTCTTCCATCAGTTATTTTCGTGATATTTTAATTAGTCGTAATTAACGGCTGATGAAATTTCGTACTAGGAAATTAGAAAATAGACTTCAAAATTATTTATATACTATTTTATTGACCACATGTCACAAGACGAACAGTGAGGTAATCATTTTACTGTTGTAGTACCTTAAATTTGCAGAGAGCAATACCAAAAACAAAGTCGCTGCGATGTTTTTGGTACACATAGCAATGCACTGGAAACTGATGATTTACGAAGAAAGCATTAGTTAATATGCTACTTATAGGCTACCGTCTCACCAATTTGGACTACAGCGTAGGTTACCATCACGTTTGCTTGTGCCCAAATGCCTCATCTTTGAATGATATACGATTAATCAATATGTTACATAAGCCAAACAATTATGGTAAAGTTTTATACTGATGTCATAAGAAATATTGCTTCAGTTATCTGTAAAATAGTCAACGCTATACGCTAATACAACTTAATATAAAAATTTTACAAAACTGTCCAATTTACAGAACTGGGATAGATATATACTTAAATAATACCTCCTACATATTCATTATATTCTATTATTTTTTCTTAAAAGTATCAAATTTTATGATTTTCATTCTCCCTTGCTCTCTGATACCCATGCTATCTTCTTTACTAACCAAGAGTATCTCGGCATAATATGTATATTTTTTCCATACTAATAATGTTAAAATAAATTGATAAAATTATTGTTAAAACAATCCTGTATTTGCGAAAAATGAGATAACTTATACAAAAATGGGCACGACAGTAATCCGAAAGGTCTTGAAAGACCGAAGTGTTCACCAATGCGACTCCTCAGATAAGTCCACAGAAAAAAAACATCATTGGAAAATCGAAGACTGACTCCGAAGACCTCTCACACGCAATACTTTAATTTCCTGTAAATAAATTCACCACAGGGAATTTAATTGTAATAAATATTAATAACAATATAACTTAATGAAACCAAAGAACCTAAACACCGTGACTAAATGAACTCGAATCGCAGCCTTCATATCTACCTACTTTAATTTTAAATACTCAATACATTTTAAACATAAATCTCAAGAGCACTGCATTGAGCATTCAAGGTCTAAATTACTTCAAAACAGAATCAGATACGACGCGTTGCAGTGTCTTCCAATCACACACGGCCAGCTTTCGCGGGCGGCAGGAATAACTGGGGCCCGAGATTGACGCGATACATACCATTAGGGACCTAACGAACATCTCAATTTAGCTAACCACCTGCCTTGAGAGGTATCCGAGGCAGTCTTTTAAATAAAAGCAACGTCTATTTCAATGGAATTCGGCGTTAGACTTCAAGGTATATTCTAAAGAAATCGCGACCGGTTTCTAGCAATGAAGACTCATTTCTTGCTTCAAATAAGGTTTTATATCGATTTTACTTTTATTTCACCTATCATTTTGCCACCAGCAACTTTTACACAGAGTAAAATCATTGATAAATAATCTGTATGATGTAATGCAACTCAGTATGATCAATATCCACGCAACAGGTATTAAACCTATCTGTACAGGGTCATACAATTCACCTGATGATAAGTGTACAACCTCGTCAAAAATCAATTTATAAGTGTGTATAACATTGAATGACGTTCTTAGAGAAGAAAAGAAAAGGAAATATATTTATTCAACCAATACACAACATTAAGATATATAACATAAATTATGTAAAAAAAATTATACTGCGACGTCAAAAAGGATTCCGGCTCAGTGATAATCTGTGGGAGTAACCATATTACTGGTTTTCAGTCAGGTTATAGCAGCGTTATATTGCTACTTTACGCTTTCTGTAAGCCAGCCAAGTCGAGGCGACCCATTAAATGCTAAAACTTAGTTAATAGCTTAAACTTGACTCTACGAAGTACAAAATAAAGATAGTACTTAAATTACAATTTTGATACCTTTCAATTGTTAGCACTGAAACTGGATTCCAGCTATGGAACGTCTCCACTACGTCATTCCAAAATAAGGAGAGTAATTTTGAAAATGAATATTTTGTTGTACAGGCTGTTGGTATAACAAGCCAGCTATATACATCAATACATCACGCCGTTGACCCATATAAGGGGTAGGCAGAGACCACACACGTAGCCCACTTTTCGCCACAGCGGAAAACGAGAACGTCGCCGCCATTTTGGTACAAGTAAAAAAAAATATTACTCCCCATTGCGTTCCCACGAGTAGAACATCACTGCAATATGGTGTTATTCTGCATAAATAAAGTCTGTCTGTACAATACCTTAGTCGGCTCTTACGACACCTCGGTAGGAAAGAGGTAGTTGCTATTCTACTCTGCCGAAAACCTATCGGCATAGTTATATACACAACAAAGACAACCAGGGACGTACAATGGAATAATAAACACTGAAATCTCCTTATATTTTGGTCGAGTGTTTAATTTTGTATGCAATGGCGTATAATTTTTATTTTTTTATTTTGCTATTTCTCTATAGTTGACTCTGTAGTAGTAACGTTTAAAGAATATTAACATTACTAATATTCCTGTCAACCACTCCAGTTATACTCAAAAGCTTATTCCATAGCTTCACTACAGTAGTCGAATGGCAGTCTCGACGTCAAATTTCGAAGACTGTACCCTAAACCATTAGGCTATTAGCGCTTATAAAATAATAATAATCTAATCTTACTACAAATGATCGTCATTACAAAGCTATTTAGTAGCTACTTGCCGACTCGAGAGGAACAACCAAGGTATTTATAAAATTATAAAGTGTTTTACATACATACATTAACACCTTTTTCCCATAAAAGGGTAGGCAGAGGCCACTCACGTAGCCCTCTTTTCGCCATCACGGGTAATGAGACGTGACGGGTGTCGAACCACGGCACGGCCATTTTGGTACGAGTTAAAAATTTGAAAAACCACATTGTGTCCCCACTAGCAGTATAGTGACAGCATTGCATATTATTGTGTTATTCTGCACGAAAAAAGATTGTCTGTACAAAACCTTAGTCGCCTCTTACGACACCTCGGTAGGAAAGAGGTAGATGCTATTCTACTCTGCCTGTCACATATCGGCATAAAGGTATGAGTACAACATAATATTCTTAAATATTATCGGCCTACCATAAACTTTATATACTGAAGCTTCTTTAGTTACCATAATTTAAGAATCGTGTCACAGTGTCCAGAATCTGAACACCTTGAAAGACAATAATCAGCTAATATTAATGCTTGCATTTTCTAAACTAAGTTAAGCATCCACAAGGTATATAATTAAACTAATTAATTCGCGGTGCGGCCGACGATCGTTTTGAAATGCGCTCGCGCACTCCAGCTAATCAAGTCTAAGTGGCATTCATTTATATATCTTCACGGCGTTCAGAAATTGATGATCTGTGTTTCAGACATTATTTTATTTAATTGGTTTTAGACGAGGTTATAAGCAATTTTCTTACTTTCCTTTTATTTAAAAAAAAAGATCCGACTCACTGGGATTTTGTGTGCATTGTGGATTCTTTATACAGAGATAAATTCGACATGCGCAAACACTCAGGCACAACTACTACCTGTGGGTATAAAAATCGAACCTGCGACCAGAAGCGTAGAATTAGGCCGACAAAGGATATTGCCCAGCTCCTATAGTCAGTTCGCTCCAGAACCAGTAGTCAAAAAACGTTGATTATTGGGTTCATAATAACAGCTATGTATCCGTGAAAGCAAATTAAAACGATGTACACTTTTACTACAATTTTATTTATTACCTAAAATATTTTCGATTTTGAGGTTATTCTAAATAGCCTTGTTCTTCGATTTTAGGTTTATTTCAAAATATCAGTTGCTATAATACAGTTCTAGAAAAACAAATCACCTGACATTCCAAATCTCTCTTAAGCACACGCTTAGATAAGCTATATATCTTCTCGCTCGCACTTTTAACACTGTCATTTTTATCATGGTTTTTAGCTGTGCCTTTTTGTGTTACACTTAGCGCGTTGGGCAGCTTTGGTTCTTGTCTCTTGACTTACGGATCCAGCTCTGAAGCGACGACTTCAGATGTTATTAGGGGAACGGTGAAGGGAAGAGTCGTAATGAATAAACTTTACCGCCTTTATAATTTTCTTTTATTGATCTGAAGTCACCGTAGTATTTGGAATGAAAGGCATAAAATAAGCTAAGAATTATGGTATATGTCAAACGTGAGTAGTTTCTTAGGTGAATTTGGGCAATGTCCTTTAATATTAAAGAAAATATTTAATAACGTAGTCATAGTTACTGTTAGAGATTTAATTGTGTTTTATTTAAGTAGCCGATAGATGTCATATAATGTCATATGTAAAATACCACCTACATCTATCCTACCAAGGTGTCGTAAGAGGCGGCGAAGGTATTATACAGAGAGCATTTATTTTCCCACGGGGGCGAAAAGTGGTTTGCAGATATGGTCTCTGCCTACCCCTAGGCGTGTCTGTTTGTATTTACTAAAGTACAGCGGGTGGGGTTCATTCTGCGACATAGAAATTGTATCTTAAATGATGATGATAATGTTCTACAAGTATTTTTCGGTAACGTCGAGATGTGATCTTTAGATAACCATTTGGTAAGTGTTACCTCGGTGACCACTAACCACTACGTTCATCCTCAATGAGGATTCAAGATGTAGGCGTATTGTTAAACCATGTTAACTAGTGATAAGATTTCTGTGTAGGAATTCGTCTAGGTAGGTACCACCGTGGGCTAATATCCTCCCGTGAAGCAGCAGTGTGCAAACATTTCCGTGTTTTCGGTCTAAAGGATCCTGGGAGCTAGCGTAATTACTGGGCATATGAGACTTAGAAACTGATGTTTCGGGGGACAGGCGTTATAGGGATTCGTTGCACTCACCATCAGGTGAACGATTTGCTCGTCTCGTCACTTTCATCTATAAAAGAACCCCGTGGATTAAAAGCGATTTCTCATTACCAGTAATTGAGTGTCCGATTCTCATAATTTACCATGAGAAACGCAATACCAGTACTCTGCTGCTACTTTCAGGTGGTATTTTCGAAGAGCGTTAGACGACCTAATCGTTCACCTGATAGTAATTGCAACGTCTGCCTATTACAAATATTGTGTCAAAGAGAATATTTCTGTGTGGCATCACACTGCCCTCTTCTCCCTAATACATGAATATCAATATGAGGGTCCCCCGATCGCAAATTTTTAATTTTAATTGTTACCATATCGCCTGTTTGGCAGAATAAGGCGCCAAGAAGAAAGGGAGTTACCTACGACATTAGGTGATTTGATTTGGAAAGGAAGTCTGTTCCTACCAAAAATCTTTCAGGATCTTGAATATATAGTAAACTTACAAGAATGCTGCTCATGACATATAATTTTGAGATACTTATGTGACATCGATCTCATGACAAACACATTCAAATTCTATCTCTGATCATGGACAGATCGAATATTGAAACCAGGCGTAAGTAATCAAGCTATATAGTTACAAAGAAATACATAGGTATATGGATAATTTCACACGCTCGTGCATTACGCCGCATCGCTATCAATGAGTGCTAACGCTTCCAGCATTTCGTATCTTTGCCCCGATGAGATGTTTAATTACACACATCGTTGTTTCCCATGTTATCATTAACTTTAATATAACGAAATAATTCGTGAACCAACGAACGAGCGTCTAGATAAATAGTCCACGCATTAGAATCAGTTAGTGCCGCTCGTGAGGGCAATTTGTACTGACACTGACTAATACACAAAACGCGCCAGCTATTATATTTATATTAGGCGGGAATATGCGATACTCGTTTGTTGTGATACAAAAGTTCCCACTTAAGAAAACGTAAAATAATATGTATATTTTTAACACTATTAATGTTCTCCTTGTCGACTTTTCGACCAAGATTAAAACATCCGAACACTGTCGAAAGCTATTAACTACTTAGGAGGATATAGTTCCCTATGAAATGCTTATGCGATTTGATCGGGGGTAAGCAAGAAGTCGGAGATGCGGGGATATCACTAATTCCATTTGTGTGTCTACACAAATGTTGGCTTCAGCTGGTATTGGAACCCAGGACGTAGTAATCAAATGGAGTCAACCACTGGGGCTCGCGCTAATAGGTCAAAGGTCAAAAGGTATGTAATGTAGAGGCTGACGAGCCGAAGCCTGCGGCAGATGGCAACATAACCATCTCAAATATACGAAACCTAAATTATCTAGGACGGTGGCGCCATTAAGCTAGGTATTAATTATAAGATTATCTTTGCAATAAGAAGGAAAGTTAATAGAATCAGGTGTTATTTTGCGGAAATCAATTATAATGAAGGAAAGAAAGTGAAATCCGCATACAAAATAGTTTGTACATATATAATGATAATCAATATCACTTGATAATGCCAAGTTTTAGGTGAAACAATCTCGACTTCAGTGGTGTGTATTGCCTAGTGGTAGTTTGCTTGTGCACGTTATTGAGGGAGGGAGAGCGGTGCACGGGACATCAGTTGCGTAAGCTCAGCAATTCAATAAATAAGCGTGCACCAGATTCGTTCTTTTTTATTGAAGATAGTGGCAAATCGTTCACCAAATGGTTAGTGCAACGTTTGCCCATAACAACTGCTACGTCAGTCAAACATTACTGTGTGGCATCAAATTGCGCTGGTCACTCTGAGATCAGTCCTTAATTCTCATATGACCAATAATTACACTAGCTATCAGGACCCTTCAGACCAAAACACAGTCATGTTTAAACTCTACATAGGAATTCTACCACATAGTAAAACGTGTTACGGAGGCACCATTATGAAATTTTTAGTAAAGATTTAACATAGGTTTTGCTTTGAAAAAACACCAACAGGTAACCCACACCAACTTGCACCGATTTTACGTGTCGAAGTAATATCCTTTAGATCCACTCTTGCAACTGATCGAATTTTTAATTCGCAGTAGGCTTTATAATGACTTATTTCATTGTGATTACTAGCACATACACCCAGATTCGCAACTACTGTTTGCAGGCTATACAATTTTTTTTTCCCGCCAACTGCGCTAAGGAAACGCATTGGCTAAGGGCGCCACACTGTAGTTGTTGCTCTGTACGTAAATATATCGGCTCTACGTAAAGAGGACACCGCCCTCAGACAATGCCAGCATAAAGAGCAGAATATTAGTCGTCCACAGGAGTGTCACCTTCATTTTGATTCGTCATCAAACACACTCGTAGATGTAGGCTTATTTGCGTTAGAATGACCATCAGGCACTTTCGCATACGCAGACACACGCACACACCCATTTGCAATGCGGCATTATTATATTTTTTTAATGAATAAAAAGTTTTTTTGATAGCTGTGACGCTGTAATTATAAGTAACCTAATGGGAATCGGTGGAGGGAGCCATGGCAGCTCAGGGGCTAGGCGCTCACTTTAAATTTCATAATACGCGAGTTACCTGGGTTTGATTTCCGGTGCCGACACCACTTAAATTGTGAATTGCAATTTTACGTGCTGAGTTACCACGTGATCGGCGGTGAAGAAAAAAAACATCGTGAGGAAACCTGCATGTCTGAGAAATAATAAATATTTTGAGGATACGTGAAATCCGCATGGGAGCGTAGCGAACTCTTCTCGGCTCTAAAACCCTCTCAAAAATGAGAGAAGGCTTTCTTCTTCTTCACTTCTTTTAATGGGAGTCTGCCATTGACTAACATCTCCGTAAGTGAATTTCGTTTTATATACCTTTTACATAACACAGCTGTTGATATACGGTAATATATGACGTAAATAAATTTTAATCATTAAGTCCACACGTTTTCCATGCTTATTATATTTGCAAATCTACTAAACTGTTTCCTGTACGAACATTGAAATGTTTAAAAAAATAGTGATCATGAAAACAAAAATAATAATGGTAACTCTAATTCCTTTTAATGTATTAGCATCGCTACTCAAACCGCATCTTCCCATTAATCACGTTAATACCACTTTAACAGCCAGAGATGGGAACTTCTCTTCTTTCACTTTATTTAGAAATATCAGTGTTTTAGCAATGATTCAGTGTGGCGGTCGGAATGCAATCTCACACATTAGCCCGCGATGTACACCCATCGCTTTTGCTCTAAGTGAGAGATATGTAGTACACCGTTATCGTCAGCGAGTATATTAGAGTACGTGCTTGTGTTTTGAGATCAATATTATTTATAAAAAATAATATTGTTATTTAATTTTTGTTGAGTTGAATAATGTTGTTATCTGTGTAACCCACACCGTTGTCAACGGGTTCACTGACTAAGGTGTTTTACTTTATCTTAATTATATCATCTCGTAGTTTATTCTTGTTAAAAAAAATCACATTAATTAAAAAAAAAAAACAAAACTGTTTGTGTGAATTAATAAATTACACAATTGCAATTTTAAGTGCTGATTTACCACGTGCTCGGCGGTGAAGGAAAACATCGTGAGGAAACCTGCATGTCTGAGGAATAAAAAATATTTCGAAGACATGTGAAGTCCGCCAACCCGCATTGGAGCAGCGTGGCGGATTCTTCCTAGCTCCAAAACCCTGTCGGAAATGAGAGGAGGCCTGTGCTCAGTAGTGGGACATTTATAGGCTGAAACTTTACTTTTTACTTTACAATTTCTTAATTCAGACTTATATCACTTTCATCGTAATCTTCATTTATTTCCCCGGATGGGGCCTGTACTTGCTGCATTGTGCTGTGCTGCTTGCATATCCTCTTTCTTAAATAAGTTTTCGAAACAGCATTTGTTATGGGCGTTGCACTTACCGTCAGGTTAACCCATACTAGGATTTATCCTGTATCGCGAGTGCATTTTACATCTATAAATTTCACATGAATACAAATCATTGTCCCGTGCGGCAATTGAATCCGCAACCTATAGAGTGAAAGGCATTGGCTGAGTTACTGTAGCAACCGAGTCGGCATTTTTATTTATTAAGACAAGCTTTTGAAAAGTTTTTTACCTATATTCCAATCTTGATAACCAAACCATTAAATTTTTCTCCTACTGTCGCGGAGACATCACTCAAACAAAATGTAAGTGCTTGTATAAACGATTTTAAATTTTGTATGGTAGATTCAAATGATATTTTAAATTAAATTAAATTTTGAAAACTATGTAAGTGTGCACTCAATTAGCCATAATTTTTAATTCTAGTATCGAATTTGGTGTGTTTCCTGATTTGATAAAACGAAGAAGATTTTATACAACAAAATCCCAGAAAGTCGACAAACTTTCAATCAAAATTTTTTTTTTTTTACCTTTAATTTCATAATACGCGAGTAACCTGGGTTCGATCCTCGGTGCTAACACCTCTAAAATTGTTTTAAAATTTGTGAAAAAGTGCTGATTTACCACGTGCTAAGCGTTGAAGGAAACCATCGTGAGGAAACCGGCATATCCGAGGAATAGAAATATTTCGAGGACATGTGAAATCCGCCATCCCGCATTGGAGCAGCGTGGCGGACTAATCCCCGCTCCAAAACCCTCTCAGAAATAAGAGGAAGCTTGTGCTCAGCAGTGGGACATTTATAGGCTGTTACTTTACTGTTACTTTTGAAGGATCAAAGGATCATTATAATATTGAAGAATACATAAATGATACCCCCTGGAATAGGTAATCGCAATCTTCATCTTTATAATTCTGTAATTTGACATTATTTTTAAATGAATAAAATTAAAAAAATCAAGCTGGCTTTCGTGCTGGTTCTTGCCAGGACAGAATTTTTTTTGCGAACCAGTACAGAACAGAGTAGCTTAATAAAATTACTAGTATTGTGTAATTAAAATATTACTAAATTATTAGTAAGTATTATGTAAATAATTTATGTTAAATAAAAATTATTGTTTTCTATTCTACTAGATAACTTAAACAATGTATTAAACATTCTGTCCTTTAACAGAGACAAAAGTCGCGTCCATATTACGTTTCACATCTAAGTCTAATGCATAGTTGTATTTAACACAATCGCAACAGTACTAATTTCTAACAATGAAGGAAGGTAAGTTACTTTGCTAAGATCCGCATGCAAAATATAAAAATGGTGTATATTACCTAGTTTTAGCGGGCGGTGCTCCTCAAAAAACTAGGTAATATACACCATTTTTATATTTTGCATGCGGATCTTAGCAAAGTAACTTACCTTCCTTCATTATAATGGATTTCCGCAAAGTAACGCCTGATTCTATTAACTATAATTTCTAACAGACAAAATACTCGTTTATACTGTCTAATCTACCGGTATTTGACAGTTTAGTATCAAATCTCCAAAGTTATATACATATACATTATATACTCGTATAGACAGTTTGAAAAAGATGTCGGCATGCTTAAATAGTGGATTCATTCTGAATTTCTATATATTTTACTCTTTCGATTTCCTCGACGTCTTCCGTTCCTGCTAGTGCTAGCTAGCTGCTAGCTAGCTACAGGGATGTAATTGTCACTTCTAAATTTCTGTATTAAGACGTTCCCTTATTGTGTTCATTTATTGTTATTTGTTTTCAAATTTATTTCACTACAACAAATAGATCATTCGTAGAGAATAAATATAATTTCAGAATTAAAAAATGAATAATAATCAGAAAATGTATATCTATAAAAATCGGCCCCTTGGAGCTGTGCGTAAGTTATAAGTCATCAATATTCTAATCCATCCTCCAGAGAACTCCTTCTGAGATACTTTAGAAAGTGTAAATCCCCTTATACACCATGGCGGGCCCATTAGAGACGGGAATTATTCGATATCTTATCGACATAATCGGGTGGCCGCTCTCGGTTATTGTTTATCGTAGTTTCCTGGGCCGGCGGTCGAGAAAGTATCGATCGATAAAATCGATTAATTATGAATGTTGTCCCGTAAGTGCATGCAATGACATCGATTTTTCAACAATGCAAGATATATTTTGCCTTCGGGGTTATTCGATTTGAATTGCGATATCGCAATTGTTTTGAACCGATAACAAATTAAGATTAACAATATTGAATTGCCTTACGTAACGTAATTACCATATGCGTTGCATCGTTTTCCGCTTTAGCATGAATTTCCTAAGGAGAACATTATTATGTTGTCGCTTACTGCTCTATAATATAAAAATATTCCGCAGACGATGACTTCTGGTAGAAGATGACTAGGTCGAAATCGGTCTAGAAAATCGTTGGCTAATGGAATCATGGAAAAAAAATTCAGCCCAACAATTCAGCTTAACATAGGCATTTCCAATGTAGTGGCCCAAAACACGACCCTGAACCACCTGCATCCATCAATATCCTGCAACACCGAGTATCGCGTAGCGCCATCAAGGTCGCCACGTAATAAGTTTGACAGTACAAGGTGGCCTCTCGAGAACCTCGGAAAAACATTAATAAATGTAATTCCTCGATTCGTTAGTTTTTACCCTGATTGAAAATAGAAATTAAAGTCGCAACAATACTCATTCAAAAATAGTTACGAGTGACACTAAACACAAAACATTAAGCAACATAACTGTACAGAATTACGTTGAGATCCAAGATTCAATAGAGATGTATATCACATGGAGTAGGTCGTTCAAAATCATCGATTGTTCGACTTCTGTCGCTTGTTATTAAGGCGAGTTTATAATAAAATATGTATCATTGTAAACGTCAAAATTAGAACTACATTTTCATATCGTATTTCATCGATATCGTTTTGTTTTAACGCTCTAATTATAGTTTGGAGGCTTATCTCAAATAGAGATTAATCGGCGCTTCAATTTATTAAGATCTGTTGTGGTTAAATATTTATTTTATTTTCTAAGAGTATAAAATAACGATGAAAGTTGTCAGTATCATCCACCTATCAATCTGCTTTCAAACTTAAATATTTATACAACATATTAAAACACTTATATATTGGAAATAAAATATGAAATGGGAGTCATAGCTTCGTCTATCAAATAAGCTTTTAACTGGTGGTAGAATTCCTATGCAGGATTCCGTCTCATAACGTATAATATAAGCCAGTTATTTTGCCTTCAACCAGTAGTATGTAAGCATTACTGTGTTTCGACGTGCTGTGCTCTAAATAATTGGTGCCACACAGAAATGCTTTATGTGACACTGGATTTTCTATGGGCAAACGTCGCACTTATCATCAGATGATAGACTTACTCGTCTCGTCACTTTCTTCTATAAAAAATTCCTTGATGAAAACATGGTTTAACTTGCTGAATTTAATAGTATTTTATGAATATACCTAATTACCGCTAGTTGCGTATGGATGTACCTTAGCATTAGGTATTTCTCATTCTAAGCTAACATTGCAATTTCTTGTCTTGGCGTTATAAGCTACGGGTGCATTATGTTCGATTAACTGTTTTACGAACAAAACACGTCCACTTGTGTGGGTGTGTAATATCTCTTAATGACAATATGCTATTGATACATAACTGCTTTCTGTGGGTTTGTAGTATGTTGGATGTGTATCATTAGGATTGCGGTAAACACCTGGATTGCTCATGGAATTAGTTTTGCAAATGTTTAAACTTTATTAGAGACAAAAATAAACCAGTTTGATATTTTTTTCTTAAAAAACGCATTAGGGTTTCTCCTGTATCGTGGGTACATTTCACATGCGCAACCATTTGTGGTTTTGAATAAGTATTGGCTCCGGCTGGGATTCGAACCCAGAACCCGCGGCGTAGAAGTCAGATATTCTCACCCCACCCTATCTCATACCGTGGGTGTCGTAAAAGTCGACTGAGGGAAAATAAAAACAAAGAGATGGGCAGCAGCATCCTTACTGGAACATTTGAGTAAATAAACTGCAGTTGCCAACCCGCCAGCCAAGCGTGGCAACTATGGCATAATCCCCCAAAATGATAGCTACAAACTTGTGGCAATCTATGGGGGCGGCATATGTTCAGCAGTGGATTAGGGATTAGGCTAAAATGGTGGTGGTGGATGGTGGGTACTTTACTAATTCTATTCTATTTAATCCTTGAGGAGCTTAACCAGGGATGTCCCACGGTGTCAAAGAAAGCCAGTGTAAAGCTCTAACATAACACTGTTGCATTTTGTATGTTGAGTGACGAGTACCGGAAACCCAAATAATCACAATGAGTTATTCACACAAAGGTGACCTTGGGTGGGTCTGCTTTTTTTCTTTTTAATTTTTTATATGAAACGTAGCCCTACACAAAAAATTCTACTGTACCATGGGTTCGGTTACCGTTTCATTCAGGACCCGGAACAACTATCTTCAGACCATAGGAAAATTTGTCACGTGCGGAAAACAACCCGCGACCCGTAACGCAAAAGCCTTAGCAACTTACGCCTACCACATAATTCTAAAAGTTTCTATAAAAAGAAAAGTTTTTACAAAACTCACAACATGTTCCGAATCATCCTGAATATGCTGTGAATCCTCAACGTTAATAATTTATAACGTACGGGATACTCTAGAATTTACGATCGTTAAACACAGCGTGATATTGACAAGCAGTAGTGAGCAAACATTAATATGGTTCGGTCTTAACAGCACTGAGAGCTAGTGTAATAATGGACATATGAGACTTAAGAACTAATGTTGCAGGTTGATGAGAGCAGTGCGGCTACACAGAAATGTTCAGGGTGTCAGCATTCGTTATGGGAAGACGTAGCATTTACTACACGGTGAACAATTTGCTCATCTCGTCACTTTCTTCCATATTTCTTTTACGTTATTTCCATTTCAAATTCAATTTATTGGAATTCAGGGTTACGTTTTTCTAACGTCACATCCTATTACGAGACTCCCAGCTTCCTTTCATGTTGTCCCGTGTTTATTTTGGTGTACAAGAATGCTTAATTTATCAAATAACCGACTTCAAAGCAGAAGCACCAAACTTGCTTATGCGAATTTAAGAGTTTCATGATTTTCACATGGATTCCGTCATCAGAGCTTGACTAAATTTGTATGGGACCAACCGCGAGTATAACCAATTAAAATAAATTAAATCTGTTTTCAATTGGAAAAGATATCGCGTGACATCATAACACAAAAAAAAATATTTAGTCGAATGGAAAACCTCCTCCCTTTTTAAAGTTCGGTAAATTATTTCTGATAATGAGAGAAATAACCCTACATGATTTTTTTTGTTTTGTTGCAGTTTTCAAACGCTTTGACATTAACCAACAGCCACCTACTACGTCGAATTTCGGATTTTCTAAGGTAAGTGTTTCTCGGTAAATACTATAATAGTTATATTTCATTTTCATTTCAAAAATACGCAGAAATCGACCTGAAAGCACACTATTAAAATTAGTGAGTGGCACAGATATAGTCTAAGGCTACGACAATGACTCAGCAGGTAAGTACGCTGAGTGGTGACGCCTGTCATGGAGCATTGTAATAGCTTTTGATCAAATAGTAGAACCATTGACGAGCCCGTGGCCAAGTTGTCAGAGTACGCGACTTCTACGCCGTGGATCTTCGGTTTGAATCCCCACAGGAGCTATTAACGCTGTCAACAACACAAATTGTTGGTTTTCGGGTCTGGTAGTGTAGTACATGTGAAATTTATGTCTGTGAAACGCACTCAAGATACAGAAGCCTTTTAAAAAAAATATCTTTATTCTTAATGTCAATTAACCCTTTGTTATTTATAGTCTCTAATTAAGTGCATGCTAAAAAAATTCTAAGTAATGTTTATAATTTAGCCACGTGATGGGAGCGTAAAAAATCTGCCACTCCTTCTCTTCCCGTCGGTGTCGTAATAGTCGAATAAGAGAAACGCCTAGAAAATCTCACCTTCATAAAGGCAGCGGAATAACCATCTCGAAATATGCCCGACCGAAGCTAACACAGACCCTTGACGGGCATTAACGTCTAAGGTCCGAGTGGTCCGGAACTGCAGTCGCCAATACGCCTGCCTTGTGTAGTGATCACGGAAAATCCTCGTTTCATGAGAGAGGCCTGTGTCCAACAGTTAGTGTTGCCAGGTTCAGTGTGTCAAATTTCGAGATGGAAGGTAAAAATAATCGGGAATTTTGTTTTCAAATCGGGACAGCTACGGACACCTGGCAACGCTACCATCATTGAACTTTTAACAAACTGATAATGACGATGATGATGATTTTTAAATCAATAACAGTTCTGTTGTTCTCGTAAAAGTCATATAAAAGCATCCAGTTATTTTAAAATCTCGTTCGTAAACAATTCGTTCGTCTTAAACTCTTTTAATAATTAAATTCTGATATAGTTTTCATTATTCCCACGGCAAATAATATCCATTGCTTTTGACGTATCCTGGAATTATTTAAGATAGCCGTCACTTTCTTTCAATAGTGAAAGGGATAAGTTGAAAAGGGACAAAAGTAAGTACCAAAAACCTTAGTTTAAATGATCGCATAAGCCTTTATTAACTGGGCGTGGTCGGCGGCAACCACTCATTAACTTTGATTTGGGGATTTTAAACATAATTTGGAAATGATTTTTCTCTGGCTGTTGAATGAGTCGTAATGATATGTGATGTAATGCACCAAATCTTTCGTTCTTATATTCTTAATTATTATTACATGAATGATCTGTATGGTCTTATTTATTATTATACGTGAATGTACAAAGTACTTTCATACTATTATGAGGTAACAGAGTGTCCTCCATGTATACAAAAATCCATAATGTAATTCTTTAGTTGAATATCATGATGACGACTGCGCAGTAATTATTATAGTGCCATAAGTATTGGCGCAAACACAGAGGCACTCACCCGATCTCGCTATGCTTATTCCAATGAATTGCCTTTGCGATAAGATCGGAGGACTGACTCGAAACAGTTTGTCAGCCCAAATCTAAGAACGGCAGTCTAATGACCACGTGGCCTACCTAGCGGCTTGGTTTCATTCAATAAATGATTAAAGTGCGATCCCAAAGATGTGGCTCAAAGAGAAGGCGACATATGGAAATCTGCGACACTTACGACACCCACTGGAAGAGACGCGCTCTTCCAGTGGATGTCGTAAGTGTCGGTAACATTCACGGAAAATACCAGACCGAAAATTGACATACCAGTGGCAAGCAGCAGAGTTCATGGTGCAAGATATCTTGTTTGTCGTTTGCCAACCGTAACCTACAGGAAAATCCACCCTCCATCCTCCTCCACATTCCTCCATTGAGGAAATCCTGAGCGAAATAGCTTATAATAATTCACCATACATCCATAGAGTCACGACTCTTTCACATTTGGATAGGCAGAGATCATTGCACTTGCTACGATCCTGACGCACATTTTTAACTTCCTCTACTTTCATTAGTGTTTTATTTTCATACAAGCTCGTCAGTTGTGGGTACTATTGACATGACCTCTTCTTAAAACTACCTCGATCTGATCATGATACGTTCGACTATGTCGACCCTTACCGGCTTGCCCATTCACATTCGCCACATAAATCTGTTTCGTCAATCTTCTTCCATCCATCCTCTCTGCGCGTCCAAACCATCGATGCATCCTTTTCTCCTATCTTTGTAACTACAGAATAATTCTGTCGATGTATTATGTATAAATTTGACCGATAAGTAAGAAATATATACAAGCCCAGCCCGCCAGCGAATTCGTTTTGCATAATTTTGATCTTAGATATAATGCTATCCAAATGTCTATCGATATTCGAAATCGCCCTTATCTCCATTATCCAATTCATTGTGTACCATATTTACATTTCAGTAGCTACTATGCTGTACTATATATAAACTTAGTCTTTAAATTAATTGCAACTTGTCAAAACTATTCATTAATTATACACAAAATATAATTAGTATTGGTCGAAATTCGGCCGTAATTCACTATATTTTTTATTGAATTTATTTATTAATGTTTATTATCACCCTCACAAAGAAAGGATACAAAGGGAGGTCTTAAGGCATTTTCTCCCAGTCAACACATGGAGTGGTGAGATTTTGAACGAGATCTAACAATATAAATCAAAATAAAATATAAAATTATGTATGTAATATATATATTATATAATTTAATTTTTACTTGGTGACAAACCACTATCAATTTAACATGTAATGATTCTTTAATCAATAATTACGACCTAAGGAGAGATACTGAAATTAATTTTGACATACTCGTAAAACAAAGAAAATGGATTATTTAAGAAGGAGAAAAGAACAAGCAAGATTCTAGATATGCGCCTTTGTCGAATACTAAGCCAATTAAGCAGAAATCTATATTGAGAGATATGGTCATCTATTCGGAGACCAAAAATAAATCGAATGCAGTAGTTGAGCTGGGGCTCTAGCATGTTAAGAAGATCCCACACTTCTGCATCAATAATGGGTAATATTAGTGTATGGACAAGCATGAACTTAGATTTAATAGATAGAAAATATTTTAAGCGATACAGAGAACGTAAGGAGGCTGTGACTTTCCGACTGATATTAGTAACCTGAACTTTCCAGTCAATGATCTGAGCAAGGTCTTTACAGACTACTAAATGGAACAATAATATTATTATAGTGTATAGAAGGTAAGTCTGCAAAATTAACCATTAGTCCAACATCCTCTGACTACCCACTAGCATAGATTGGCATTTCAAAGGATTGACAGCTGGGATGAGATATACTTGCAAAATTCAATACAGGGCTTCCAAGTAGGAGTATATAAAAAACCAGGGTCGAAAACCAGATTTTAAAATACTTGTATTTGGCAGTATTTGGTCTCGATACTTCGTACTTACGGTACAGTACGGTATTTTTGGATGAATTGAAATGAAATATTTCCTTCCTACTTTTGAATGACAGGCCTATGACTGTCTGCTAACAGTATTTTGCATCTAGCTAGTTTTGCGTTAGCAGGCCTAGTTTAAAGATTTCAATTTATTTTGTGTGTGTACATGGATTATAAATTTTTAGTTTATTGCTTTGGCTTGCCAACACCAAAAGCTCTATGGAACCTTCACACTTTGGAAAATTATAAATTATCAATATTATTATGGAAATATCGGCGTTTAGCAGCCACTTGTCCCTTGTACGTTCCCTCTCTCTTAATTTGAAAAATTTAAATCGCTCATAAATCTGAGAAATGCTTGATTTCGTCTAGATATTGCCATCCGTACGCCCTCCGTCATCCAGGGGGCAGGGTGACGCTTCAATCTAACCTTGTGAACAGGAGCATGAGCATCGTAGAGGCTGAAAACTTTGTTATTAAGGAAAGTGACTTTATCGTCGAGAAACGTTCCACCATAAATGCGACTAAATTAAGATTGAGAACGTCACACATTATCTCGTCGTGGTTTATTTTGGAGAAACTGCATAAAGACAGTATGGAAGGAGAGTGCCTACGAGATTTAAGCTTGTATGAAGTACAAATAAGGTCTTGACGAGAAATACCTAAGCCGGATATCAGCCCGTGTGTTGCAACACGGTCAAGCGAAGCAACTAGCATAAGATATATTCAGGAGTGATTGGTATCAACATTATGGTGAATTTCTACTAATGGAAGAAGTGAGAGGTTAACCGAATTCATTATTGAAAAAAAGTTTTTTAGAGAGAGGGGATTCTTTAAACAAGTCTGTGTTAAAATCCTCGATTACACACAGTGTGTGTAATCATTGAATTTAATATATTTGTGACACGTATTTTACACAATTTTAGCTTTTTGCACTCCTGTCACATAAACAATAAACTATCCCGAATCTCACACTCCTCCTTCTGCGCAATATGCTTAAAAAAGTGGTACAAAATTTTCTCTCTACCTATTAATATAGAGATAACCGTAGTAGCTAAAGGGCCCGACGCTGGAGGTAGAATATTATAGTACGGCGATCTGAGTTCGATTGCCGATACTGACATCACTATGTATTATGCCTCATACACGGCCATGGGGAAACTTGTGAGGAAACCAGCACGTTTGTCAAGAAATGCATTTATGTACTTACATAACATCGACTAGTAAAATGTATGTATTGAAAATCACATTCAATCTATCTAATTATTAAAACTCATACGAAGGCATATTTAAAGCCTACTAACTAACTAAACTAAGTATCGAAAAGCTAAAGTGACATAGTGTATCTTACAATAGAGTTAATTCCCCTTTAGAAATGAACAGCTGTGACCCAACGTTGCTGGTTTATGCGAGAAATACTCGGTTGTCGTCGTGTGGCGAGATGGCGACGCGATTGTGTGGCAACTTAATATATTCCCGCCATAACTCAGACGTATCGCCGTTGCAAATAATAGAATAGAGAGCGGGAACACAACTCTGATATACATAATAGGCAAATATTTACATTTATTTTCGCGCGAATCAAATTTAAAGAGTTAGTAACAAACAACAATCAAATAGAAAGAGTTAGTAACACATACAGAGTAACAATAAAATTTCAAAACAAGAATTTAACATCTAATGTGTTCTCTCTCAGACAAAGGAATTAAAGATTGTTTATAAATTTCAGGGAATGTGTTAATTTACCACTGTCAATTTATAATATGATCTTTATCGTTGGATCCACTTGTGGGAAAATTTCTAAAACTCTATCCCGATGAAATAACAAATATGCGAATGCGACTTTTCCTCTGTTTTCCAGAAAGTTAAGACAAAAACATTTCATAAATGTTTTTGTTTTACTATTGTCGTGATATTAATGCCTTTTCTATATTTTCCTTCTAAATTCCACAATCCTACCTGATGGTACGTGGCGATATAGTTAGCGATGATACATGGACTTGCTTAGTTAATGCCTATTTACTCTTCTCTTGTAAACAGCCGAATTATAATCGGAAGGCAAGACTGATGCAAACAAACTATTCCAGTCCTTTTCTGTACGTACTCGTATAATGAACGACGCGATGTGGCAATATATTTCGTCCGAGCACTAGGTTTATACCACAGCAAAAGGATGAAAACCCGCAATGCGTCTTGTAGTCCGATGATGGAAAGGGGAAGTGGGAATTAATTCGTGTAATTCCGGTGCACTCTCCAAAATGTAACAGCAGAATAATACGTCTTCAGATGGTAAATGATCACTGTGACCTTTAGGCACCTATAGAATGAGATCAACCCTGTGGATAACTAATGCCTTGTTATTAGTAATTACAATCTCACTGCATTTTTATAACATCATGTTCTTTATCATCTAACCTGTAAGAAAACTTCTGCAGGACATAGGCCTCTCTAAAGTTGGAAGGATTACCATATTTACCACGCCTGGCAGGCGAATTGATGATCACAGTACCAGATACCTTCGGAGCTCGAGTGAATGATGAAATCTGGTATAATTGAGATGATAGGTCTGCCATCAATCGAAGGACTGGAGATTTTTCTGAGATTTACCTTAGACGTCTTTGTGACATCCACGGGGTAAGAAAGGGTGGCAGATTTTTCTTATTTGTTGTGTTAGTTTTTCGTTTTTAACCGACTCCTAAAATAGTTTTTAATTAGTCGTTTTTTAGCGATAATTCATTATCACGTGAACAGATTTCGATGATTTTTTTTTAGCTTTTTATGTTTTACTTTTTTTTCTTTTTAAAAACGATGCTCCACACTAGTATTTCTCCTGTATCGTAGGTGCGTTATACAGACATAAATTTCACATGCACAACACAATTAGATCTGAAAATCCAACACTGCGTTTTTGCACAAATGTTGGCTCCGACTGGGATTCAAACCCAGGACCTGCAGCATAAAAGTAAAGTACTCTGATCACTAGGCCACGCGGTCGTCAAATAATTACAAGAAATTAATACCCGTTTTATAACTTTGGGATTCCCTATCCGCGATGTACAAATATTTAAAATGATTTGACTGTTCTTTGCCAGGCACTCAACGGTTTCCTGATGATGATGACGCAGAACGGCAAACTTCTCTACATATCTGATAATGCTGCTGAATATCTCGGACACTCTATGGTGAGCATCATTTATTTTACTTAAAATGACCCTTAACGTATTGTATGTAACTGTAAGTTAAGGTAGCTCTCATTACTTTGTAGTAGCCTCTAGTGCTAAGTTACTTTGCGTGTTTGTTATATACTTAAATGATATCAATTACGCCATAAACAAAAACTTTGTGTGAAACAAGACTTTTTTTTATTATTTCACAAAAGTGACGGAACGAGCAAAACGTTCACCTGATGGTAACCCGGTGGTGGATGGTGCTGTGTCACCCAGAAAATTACTGTGTGACACCGCGCTGTGCCCGTCCTGAGACATCAGTTCTTAAGTCTCAAATGCCCAGTGATTACGCTAGCTCACAGTGCCCTTCAAACCGAAATACAGTAATGCTTGCACACTACTGCTTCACGGCAGAATAACTGGCCCTGGGGTGGTGCCTACCTAGACGGATTCCTGCATAGTAATCCTACCACCAGTAAAACATACTTACAAATAAGTCAATTTGTAAGTATGCCTTGTTCAAATGTCAAATAAATTATAAATTTCAACCTTGAAAACGTCGATGTAATTATTATACAAACTTTTAAATTTTCTTGTCATAACAGCAGCAGCTTTATTGTTACTAAAAAAGTCTTTTCTCTATATTGTTTCCTGATGTTTATTTCAGAGATAATATGTTAAAACAACATGAAACATACAGCAAAGTCTTTAAATGGTGGT
Organism: Luehdorfia chinensis; assembly: GCA_019845155.1. Lineage (NCBI taxonomy): Eukaryota > Metazoa > Arthropoda > Insecta > Lepidoptera > Papilionidae > Luehdorfia > Luehdorfia chinensis. Next base: position 3,409,966 of record JAHVAK010000612.1, read on the forward strand.
GGTAAGGTTATTTATTACTGTAATAACTCTCAACTAATGCGTTTGTTCCTGTCATCCCTATGGAACAAGATTAATAAGTTTTGTGTTAACATCAATTTGAGCATTTTTTTGTTTTAATTAAGCTTCAATGTAGACATTAGATTACTTTATCAAAACTATAAAAGTATACAAAGAAGATACGTAGTAATGACACTTATTAACTTTAATGAATTTCATCAAGAATGCCTAAGAGCCAGGGAATGCTGTCTCTGTGGTAACTATTCCCATTTTTATAAATATCACCAAAAGGCACGCCGTTATCGGACGTAACTGATGAACTGAGATTGTAATAAAGAATAAAATTACTGGAATTATTCAACAAATATCTGATTGTATTGCAGGCAATGTCTTCGTCTTCGAATGTCTTAATAAAAAACAGAGAATTCTAATTTGGAATTCTTAAATTATAGAAGTCTGGTTTCAATAATGCCGATTTAACCAAATTCATTTTAGCATCATAACTATTTAACGTGAATGCCAGAACATCTAAATTCATCGAATTACAACGCCAACTCATAGCATAAGAACGTCATCGTGCAATTGAACGGAATCAGCAAACACTCAAACCAGTTGAGTAATAAAAGCGAAATCAATATCAAGATACGCCCAATTTTTCTTGGAGCACAAAGCGCGCCGGTGGGTCCGCACTCCGGATACAAATCGTACCGCATCTGACCCCAAATAGTTCCTCGTTAGCCTGCGCCGGCGTCGGTAAATTAATCACTATGCTTTATTGTTCGGTACGGCCGCGTCCGCGACCGATAGACCACCTACAGGCTGATCTATAAAACTAGTATAATCTTAAACACCTGTTGCTGATTAAATAAAATAATTCCACATTTAAGATTCACTTTAATTGATGAAAGTATAAGTAAGTATACTAAGAATATATCAAATCTTACAACAGGCTGAATTTCTTACATTTGGTGACTGAAAGTGCCTTTGTTAAAGCGTTACATTAGGCAATCTATTATTCTAGCTACTATTCACATATATAAAGAAAAGAATAAATATGGCGAGTCTAATAACATTAAGTTTTTATTTAAATAAATAGCAAAATTCATTTCGATTGTTATTAATAAAGAATATTACGCAATATTTAATTTGCATAAATACCTTCCGCATTTAAGATTATTTTTAAGTTTCGTTATTTCATGAAACTTCAATGAGAAGATAAATACTATTTTTATTTCACCAATACACCAATCACACAGTATCTGTTAGAAGATTAAGACAATACAATAGTGAATTTTATTTTAGAGCAACCTATATATAGTGACGAATTTGGCGGTCGATGCGTGTGAAATCACCCTACCACAGATGTATCTACTAGTAATGATAGCTAGTCAATATATTCAAATTATGATTGATTGTTATTGTGTTACGTTGACACAATGCTTCCTTCAAGCTATTTCAGTTTCCGCTTAAGATACGTGTACATTTAAATCAAAAAGTCTCCAAGTCTCCGATATTGTATCCTAACCTACCTCCGATCTAACGCATGAGCTTTAACATCGAGCGCGTGTAGGTTATGACGAATAAGTGCTGTATTTGCGAGTCGACTTGTGGCACTGTAATATTTCCTGCGCAGCTGATAGCTTCCAAGAATATTCTGAAATTGCTGACGTGGTTGAAAATCAGCTACGAGAACATCATTAATATTTAGTAATACTTAATGAACATTCTACTGCTGGGCGCCAACCTCATATTTTTACCACGTTATTATTAACGCGCTTTCGTGTATCTATTCGGGTTCAATTTAATAATTGATTTTAAACTAACTTTCAAGGACTTAAAACTTTAAACATAACTTTTTATTAACTCGCTTTCTTATAGTTTTGTCTGTTCGGGTCAAATTTAGTAATTGATTTTAGCTGAACTTCCCGAAGAGCTAGAGACCTTAATCGTGGCTTAGAACTGGATGACAATTCCTAATTAACTTGCTTTCTTGTCTGTCCGTCTATTTGGTTGTCTATGCAATGGTTGGGTACAAATTTTGCAATCCATACTAATATTATAAATGCGAAAGTTACTGTCTCTGTCTTTCTGTCTGTTTGTGATATTTTCACGGTTGAACCGCTGAACCGATCTTGGCGAAATTATATATAGACATAGGATACAATTCTTTATTCCGTAATATGCAATAGTATTCACGTGATATTTAAAAAACATATCCACGTGGACGAAGTCGCGGGCATCAGCCAGTTGATAATAAACTAACTTTATACTTTTGGTAAGTTTTAAAAACTTGGAATATAAAATGTTTTTTACTTGTTTTGTAGGAGAAAGTGACGGGACGAGCAAAAAGTCCATGTGTGTGCGTGTTATGGTGGTCCATGTGGATGATGGTGGAATTCTGTGTGGCATTAGACTGAGTCCGTTCCCCTGAGTCGTCAGTTCTAAACTCACTTATGCCTAGTATTACACCAGCTCTAAGCGCCTGAAACAGTAATATTCGCACACTACTGCTTCACGGCAAAACATTTGGCCCTGTGATCGCACCTTGACGGATTCCTTCATAGAAATCCTTCCACCGGTAAAAAATGGGGTTTAAGAGCGGGTTAAGGAGCCGAAGGCCAAAAAGCTCATAGGTTTCCGGCAGAGTAGAATAGCACCTACCTCTTTCCTAAAGAGGGGTCGTAAAAGGCGACTAAGGTATTGTACGAACAGCCGTTATACGTGCAGAACAACATCATAATATGCAATGCTGTCACTATACCGCTCGTGGGAACGCAATGGGGAGTAAGATTTTTTTTGTACCAAAATCGAGGCGGCGTGGTTCGCCACCCGTTACGTCTCGTTATCCACGGGGGCAAAAAGTGGATTACATATGTTGCTTCTGCCTACCCATTTATATGGGAAAGAGGACGTAACTATATGTATGCATGCAAGAAGCAGGGGTCCGTTTCGCTGCTCCAGTATGGGTTGACAGTCTCCACGTAGTCGCAAAATATTATTTTATTTCCCAGATGTATAAATATATACACGACATGTCCTGTATTGAACAGTAAATAATAAAATAATAAATAACAGTACTAATAAATATCTTAAGATTTTCATTACATCGTGAATTATTCTGTGCTTAAAATTGCAAATAACTTTATTGACGTCGGCACCGGGGATCGAACTTCGAGTGATCGGCCTCTGAGATACCTTAGTTCTCAATTGCATAACCATAACATAAAGTGGTTTTATATTACTATCTAAGTTCTTCCGCTCCATTTTCTGAATAATTTGGTGAACTACAATGATACTAAGTTTTTAAGCATTTTAAAGTTACTACATTTAAGTACGAGAGTGACTTGAATGCCGTCAGCACTAATTTAGTTGATTACAGTTTTAAAACGTTGACCATGTGCTCGACGGTGCATGTCGAGAAGTAAAAATATTCCGAGGGTGGGTGAAGTCCGCTAAACCGAACTGTATCGGCGTGGCAGATTTCCCCTGGCTCCGACTTTTTTTATTGGACAAAGTGACGAAACGAGCAAAACGTTCACCTGATGGTAAGTGCAACGTCTGCCAATAACAAATGCGGTGTCTCAGAACTCAGAACATTCCGTTTTTTTGTTTTTTTGTGTTTTCATCGCGCCCGTCACCCTAAGACATCAGTTCTAAGTTTCATATGCCCAGTGATTACGCTAGCTCTCAGTGCCCTTTAAACCAAAACACAGTAATGTCCTGGGGTGGTAGCTACCTAGACGGTCCTGGAGTGATACGAGTAGCTACCTAGACGGATTCCTGCATAGGAATCCTACCACCAGTAAAAGAGAAGATCCTCTTACCCTAATTAGTGGGATATTTAAAAGTTGTTTTTGGATAAGTACAAATATAAATAAAACACATCTTTCTTTTTCTGCCTGATCCCGGTCAATTGAGTGCATGCGAGCCAGGAGCTTTCATGTGCTGCTGAGCTGCCATGACTTTACGATGTAGAACAAAAATTATTTGTAAGTGAAGAAAATTTATTTTATATACCACGTTATTGAAATGTGAACTAAAAAGTTAAAAATTACATAAAAATCAGTGGCATAAATTGTACCGAACAAACAAATAGATAAACAAGAAAGCGAGTTAATATTGCATAGTCATACAGTTCTGAGCTACGTTTAAAGTTTCAAATCAACTTTCAAGGTAGCTCATCGATAAGTTAGTTTTAAATCAATTACAATGAATTTCTACCGAACTGCAGGTATAATTAATTACGTAAATCATTATCGTCTAAGTTAACCTCAATTTTTTACTAAGAAAATAGTTAGTAAGTTTTCTGTACCGTTTGGAATTGTTTTTGGTTTAACCTACTTAAACCTAGCAACAAATAACGTGTAGTCTTAATTATATATATTTTTTTTCAATTTCGTTAAAAAATTAGTACGTATCAATTTATATACACCGTAATTTTTAAGCCGTTCTGGAAGAAGAAAATACCGAGACAGAATCAATAGTAAAATCGATTACTGAAGTTTAATCTTACTGAAAATGAATATAACTGTGTTTAATTACATGGATAAAAAATAAAAGTTGACCTACAGTTTTTCGAATATAAGCTTAGTACTGTCGCAGTGTTCTAGTGGGACCGCACACGCACCGGCCGAGTTCAATAGCCCGTGCGAATCAGCTGATACCTACACTAACACAACGCTCGGGTCGGACACGATATACCTTTCTGCGTACGTTTTATCATAAATATTTATTGAGAACTAAATTGGTAAGTTTTTAATAATTAAATACATTTAGATTTGTTTGATTATTAAAAGATGCGTCAGACTAGGAATATTTCGAAGTCGTGAGTGCGTTTACAGAAAATTTCCAGAACCGAATATTAAAAATTTATGTCTTTACAAAAACGTTGGCTCCGGCTGGGATTTAAACCCAGGGTCCGCGTCATAGTATTCGCAGTAGAACGTGTTCCACTAGACTACGCAGTCGTCACGTAACTGAGTATTTACTCCAATTTTCTCTTCTTTCTTACACAAATTCAGGATCGTCGGAAAAACTTTATTTTGTGTTTTCTGAGATAGCTACTTTCGTGACAAAAGAACATACGAGTAGGATAAACTGACAGTGTCAAGTGCACTTTTTAGTATTCTGTTTTTTTTAAAAAAAAAAACAATGATATACTCTAGGATTTCTCTTATATCAGGCACAAACACCCATACCCAGTACAATTATCTGTAAGCAATACAAATATTTGTCTCGTGCGGGAATCGAACCCGCCCAAAAAAATGGAACTTTTTGGAAAACCTAACAGAGTTTCGTTTTTCACAAGGTTATTTGGCAAATAATTTACACTACCCTGTATCGGAGCAATTGCTTCAATTATGTCAACCTTACTCGATACACAAAAGTGTTTATTACATTATCTTTTACATTTTGTGTAAGTTTTTACTTTCATGTTACATGTAACAGCCTAAATTTGTAACATTAGTTCTCCTACTTTAATACTCGTACACTTACTACAGACTTATTTTCTTTACGAAAATTCCGTAACACAAGAGCGACAACACGCTGAACATCCAAGGTCAAATTCAGTGCGACGTTTTGAATGTGAGAAACGAGTTCGGCGAGACGTTTAATATGACGCGAAAAGTACGCAAAATAGGTACTTAGGCAGCAAGAGAAAAAGAAAGAACTATGTAACAAATCCGAACGTCACGAGACCAGCGGGCAAGAAACATACGAAAATGTTAAATAATCAATGTGAAATAAAAAAGTTAAATCAAATTTTAAGAATAATATTATGTATTCTCAAAAAAGGTAAGCAAATTTTTTTCAATCCGTATTGGCCTCGTCTGTAAAACACTAATGGTAAAGTGCCTCTGGAATCTTGATACGCGACTTACTGTGCTACGTTATTCAACACTTTGTAAAAATAATTAGATCTATGGCATTTCAAATCTACCGTAGTTTTTTTTTTATAAAAGGAGTAACAAAATTTAAACTATAGGTACCTTGGCGAAACACTTTTTTTAAATTAAAAAATAAATAAAATATCTACGTACTATAAATATTTATCTGGTACAAATAATTTCATTTAACAAACTTTCGAAATTTGTACACAATACAACCATTCCCGAAAACTAACAATTTGTGTTTTGCACAAATGTTGCCACCCGCTGGGATTCGAACCCAGGACCCGCGGCGTAGAAGTCAGGTACGCTAACCACTAGGCCACGCGAAAATAAATCCCGTGCTTTCTTTATTGTTCTGAAAGCGAAGATAAATAAACTTTAAATGTTTAAAAAAAATTAGATCTGTATTTATTTCAAAAAGAATCGTATCTTAAAACAGAGAATAATCATAATAAAAAAATTGCTTTTAGCAAGATCAGTAGTGTATACGCTAGTCTATCTTCAATATTGAAATTGGTTTCTAAATTAAAGAAGAACATTTCAACTATTCTTTGTTAATAATTTTAAATTGCGATTTTACATGAGAAGAAACAAACCGGTTTATACCGGCCTAGTCTGACGACAAGCCCCGCGAGTGTTTAAAAGTGTGTTGAGAGCAATTAGTCCTATAAATTGATCGTAATACAAATTAAATTATTATTTTTACAATAAAGTTTTCACTGTCTGTACCAATAATGTCATTTACGCATTTACTCGTTCTAAATAATCAGAAAATTTCTTTCAAAACTGCACTAAATAAAATAAAATGGCGAATTATTAAAACGTTATTTTAGTTTAATTATCCATGAAAAGTAAAACAGATATTCCTTTGTTTATAAATAATAAAACATTCATGATATCATTAACAAAAGAACAATATTTTAACAAATTATTTAGTTATAAAATTGCAAATTTACAATATTTATAAATATTATAGTTATTTGACTGTTCGCGGAGCCGCTTGTAGATGGCACTGTTGCAGTATATTGCAACATTCTGGTTGGACTAAATATAACTATTTATGCCACTAGTTAGGTCTAGACAACATACTTCTGTTTAAGTTTAAAGTGAGCTCAATGCCCATACAAAAAATATTGGCTCCTCTACATGTATATTCATTCTACATTGAATCTTGCCAGATACGTATATTATTATGTTACGAAAAGTTTTGAAATAGTTTGATAAGATGGCGCTTACGTTAATTAATTTTTCGTTATAAGCGTATTCATTTCACTTTAAATGAAATCGATTCCTATGGAGTAAACTCCAAAAATAAAACAAATATTCAGATAATTTTTAATAATAAAATATTATTTCATTATTTTATTTTTATCAAATAAAATTATCCTAGCTATCGAAACAGTGGTTTTGGTAAAAACGTTAGGTAGAATTTTAGTAATAATATCGGTTACTTATTTTATGCGTAATTAAAAATTGTAATAAACCATTTACACTATTTACAACTGATTGGAATTGAAATAAACAAAATAAATATTTAGTTAAGTGCATACCTGAATTGTAATAACTGTGCAAACTGCTTTCTGTTTGGTTGTAAACATAAACGGGCACGTTTTCGCAAGGTTTCTTTCAAATGATTTATTCTCACTCACAGTATCACATCACCTTTTATCACTATTAGCATCCACAATATGCCGTTTAATTGACTAAATTCCGCGCTTCTTCCGTATACACAAGTATTTTTATTTTAATTTAAGTATTATCACAAATAAAAGTGCATCGAAGAACAAATACGATTAATAAAAAGAAATAATTAACTTAGACACAGTTACATTAAAAAGTTCAGAGCTCACACGTGACTAAGTCACTTATTTACCTATTTTTTGCATTTTGCTGTTTTACGTTAAAGGTGGCGGGGAGTGACTTCGCCTCCAATAGCATCGTGGACAACGCGTGAAACGAAAATGTTTTAAACAGGGCTGTATCAAAAAAGATTTTTAATTATTATAATAATTTTTATCACTGCTGCTTTTATTAATCTGAATTTATTTTTAATATTGCCAAAAGATTCATTGGATCGGGTATATCATTGGATCGGTAAAAGCTGTGACCAAACATAAAAAAATCATAGTTTATTTTGATCTCTTTAACGTCCCATATATTTTTTTCGAATCATCTGAATAAATAAACTGCGGTTGCCAACCCACCTACCAAGCGTGGCAACTATGACAAAATCCTTCCAAAATGAGAGCTACAAACTTGTGGCAATCTGAGGGAGAGGCCTATGTTCAGCAGTGGACTAGTGATAGGCTGATATGATGATGATGATGACATTTTTTTTAAATTTTGAAAACGTCCATTATCATATTGCTTAACTTCTGACTACTTTTATATTCATAAGAATAAACGTACAACCGCATGGCCCGCATTATCATATACAATTGCTAGTTGCTCCTTACGTTGGAATACATTTACTTTCGACTCATATTTCCGTTACGATAATTGAAAAACGCGGATACGATAACGTTCGTGAAATATTTAGGTAAAGCGAGCCACCCAATGTGCAGTTGCGTCGAAATTTCGAAACGACACAGCCCTAGGGCTGTGACGTTTCGAAATTTCGACGTTTCGACTTGGCGGCCGGGAGGGGATATACAACAGCGCTATACGTCGCAGTGCTCAGTGTTGCCAACTTAGAGGTTTTCCTTCCAGATGGGGAAGAAAATATGGTTTTATAAATGTAATGTGAAATGTTTATAAAATGTATGATTAAAAAAATACAACGAGGCTGAGAAGGATTATATTGTAATGGAAGAAATATTATTAACACACACACAATGTACATTTAATTTTTAATGACAATCAGTGATATGATTATTATTCTTATTACATTTTTTTTAATTATTGTTTTCTAGGATTTATACTAATGGAATTATTTATTATTCAATACTAAGTAATTCTATTGTAATAATAACCATTGATGAATATTTTCTACTTTTACTGTTATGCTCTATCGACAACTTTTTTGTTTAATATAAAAACTGACATACAAAAACTAAATAGTAGACAGATGTTTGTCTACTATTTAGTACACTGCCGACATACACTTAGTTTATGTTTTTCAAATGTTTAGTTTAGGGAGTTTTTAATGTCTTTAAGGGTAAAAAAATTCATGTGTTGGCGAGAGTGACAGTGCTTCAGTTGGTTGGTCTATGTGGTCGGTCGTCACCTATAGTCTAAGGTCATTTGGTCGCGCTTCTGTTGTTGAATTATCGCGAAGAAAATAAGTCGTAAAGTGTATTCTATCTAACGTCACAATATCTAACAATTGTACAGGTATACGATGTTGCTAACAAGAACCATTTGACTGTAGGTTTATTCTCATGAACTATAAATTCGTAAGGTGTTACGCATTATGATCGTGAATGTGTTTAAAACTGAAAAAAATCCAGAAGCCAGTTTAATAAGCCGTGTACGTGTGTGTCGTGCAAAATGGACTGTATTTCGCAGATTATTTTGTAACTTCGTAAATAATGTTACGCCATGAGTATCGTCCGGCAGAGGCTATCCCAGGTACGAATAGAGTATTTTTATTCAGTGTAGATTATTGACGTAGTACTTATTAAACGTATTTTTTTAAAATGAAGTGGTTCGCAAACTTCTTCAGTTTTATGTGCCAGAATAAAACCCATGGGGCCTTTATTGTAATAATGTTATAAAGTACGAAACGGCGTATGAAAATCTGCCACCCAGTCTCATTTGGTAGGTATGGTAAGTGTCATCCAAGGGAAATATTGAAAAATCTTGGACGTCCGGCCAGATGGCGGATTAACCATGTCGAAAAATGTCAGAAAATTCACGATCTTCAACGCTATTTTTCTCCGATAGCCTTTACTTCGTCGCTTATGCGTTCGTAAGGACATTGACCTATCGACTGTGATCGTAATTATCTATAGACGGGAGCTACCGCAAGTTGTCTGTTCTTTTAAAAACACGTGATTAATTTTAATTTACCAAAAAAAAGTAAATATTAAAATCTAAAAACTGATACTACCAATCGTTTCTGTAACTGAAACTGTACTAATTTTCTTCGTTTCCAGAACGATGTAAAAATTACGGTGTATTTTTTTTCAGTACATACACACTGAAGCATAACTACGTTTATTTAATTCGTACAATGATTTTTGAGGTCCCTATTTAGTCATTGTTCTCTTCAGTCATACAAATGTAGATTTCAAGGTGCTTGCTAAACTTAAAAATCGTGTGACATTATCTTCATCTTCATCATAAGCCTGTAAAAAGTTAACTGCTTGACATAGTCGTCTCCCAAGTTTTAACAAGGAGGGTTTACCGTAATGTCTACGTTTGGCGGGCGGATTGGCAGTCCCTGTACCAGAAACATTTTACCTTAGACATTGCTGCCCGTCGCCGGTTTAGAAAATTTCTGACATAACTGAGATGAAATGGAGATGGTTATACTGCCATAAATCCGAGGTTATGTGCTTTTTCTGTCATTTTCATTAATCGACTTTTATGACACTCACTCGAAGAAATGGAGTAGCAGATATTCAGATAAAATGCAAAATTATCGTAAATAAAGTTAGAATTAATAACTACGAGTAAGAAAAGACGCGGCTTGAAGATTAAATCCGGTGTACTAATAAACTGATAACAGTAGAAGAATGTGTGGTTATACGAGTATTATGCATACTATAAAGACACACAGGTTTTGTAAACGAAGTGTCAGCGTAACCATTAGGACTCAAAAACGATTCTTAAGCAAACCGCTCGCCTATGCACTTCAGACGTAACATTATTGGCAAAGCTCTTACCTCATAAAATTTCAATCTAAACGCTCCGTTGATTCTGTTTTGATCTCTCGCCGGTGTGGTTTGTCAGATGTCACGAGATACAACGCTGACGAATCCAATGCGATCTATACGTCCGGCCGTTTACTGATAATGATCTTGTTTTCGTTTATTGACCGTTTAAATCGACCAATTGATTAGAGCGGTTATACAAGTTTGCGTTTTCTTTGAAATCGCATCAATCTACCGACCACCTATGAGTTGGTATATAAAATAAAAAAAAATACAGTTATTAATTGAATCAAAATTTGAAAGTAATTGAGAATGTAATTGAGAAACTATTACAAATAATGTTTTAATTTCGATAAAAAATAAAAAATTATAGGAAAACTAAAACAAGGTAGTGGTCTGAATATGTCTAATTCGAAGCGTTTCGAGTAATTCTTATATATTAATTCTTGGGTTATACCTAAATGGCAGAGACGTGGCTCACGTGTATGGTTTCTGCCTACCTCATATGAGAAAATAGCGTTACTGTATGTATGTATGTATGTATGTTAAATCGCATTGAGTCATTTTCATAGTGATTGATTTCTGGCACTGTGGATAGAATTCCAGGCACTGAAATTGTTTTTGCCTTCAAACTACAGAGGTTGGCACTTTCCGACTGTTACCCTATTAAAGCTTCATTACGTCGTCTCAAAGACGATCTCAATCGGTCTCCATAACTCAAGTATCGGCAGTTTTCCCACGATCCCGTTCTTATAAGCCCGCAACATAATGATCTATACACTCTATGATTATCTATGAAACTGTTAAATTAAACCTTAATACTATTAACAGAAAGTTATTTTTGTAATAAGTTAGCCTAGAGCCAAAGGCAATATTTTATTGTTATTCCGCAATTAAGATTAATGATAAGATTTTAGAGGCAGTAAGTACTTAATCCAAATATCTAGTTAAAAACAATGGAAGTCTCGTTAATATGCCGTTTATACGAGTAAATTATATTATGGGTGGGTCTTATTAAATGTAACGGTTTTAATGTTAAACTATCTTTTAATTTATTGAAAAACGGAGCTTACGTTATATTCTTAAATTAAATGCTTCGGATCTTCAACACAGCTTCAGTTTCTTAACAAATTAAAAGAATTAATTTAATAAATAAACTAGAAGTCATGGCATTGGTAACCACCTCTATTCAGCGGCCGACGTAGCTCGTTTCCCGATTTATAGATCTGTTTGAATCGTGACTATCTCTGTGTGAGACCTACACTGGATCCGAACCCTCCTTAGGTTTATTTATTTAAGGGTTACATCGGATATAGGGAGATGAGGATTTAATATCACGATAACAGCTTCCGGTTCAACAAATAGTGGTAATCTTGGCAGATACTGAAACGCTTACTCGACTGCACCGTTAACTAAACGGTGTAGTATTTCACTGCTTGACGGTCGAACCCTGCGGCGGTGCCCCACTAGACGGACTCCTGCATAGAATTCTTACTACCACGAAATATTATACAGGCACTGTAGTTGCCTGTTAGTCAGAATTAGCCTATTAGTCAGAAATCTAACTCACAACCTTAGCCAACATTGGTACAAAAACATTATTCAGTACTGGAGTCCGTCTAGGTAGGTACCACCATAGTGGTAGCAGTATTTAAATATTACCAGTTATTCAACCGCCAAGCAGTAGTATGTGCAAGTATACAGGTTCGGAGGACGTTGTGGAATTACTAGACCTAAAGGACTAAATAACTCACCACATAAGCACCTGCATGTGCAGTACCACAGAAGATTTTGTAATTTAAATGCGTGACACTGCGACTGATACATTACATGTGACATATTGGAGAAAAGTTATTTTTATTGTTAACACAGAAAATTTAAAAATAAGTTTTCTCGATATTCTTAGCACTTAGCACATTTTTAGACATGAAGCACCAGTACGCCAAACTGCATTGGTTTGGCGTACTGATGGTTCATGTCTAAAAATATATAGGAAAATGAATTTAGTTTTTCCAGCACCGTTTTTTATTTAATTTGATGATAAACTTGTATCAGTTAGTAAATTTAAAATCGCAACCCAACTCTAGTTCAAAAGTATATAGGTACATCCATCGGACGTTATTTGAAATCTTATGCCACAAACCGCAGATCACTTCCTCTTTATAACATAATAACTAATAACAAACTGAAACTAAAGGAACGAAACCACACACGTAGCAAAGGGTTAAACCATAAACAATAGTGAACGCACAATTCAATATGCAAACTGAACAATGTAATGATAATGCCATAGACAATGCTCTTTCGTCGCCTTAACCACTGTGCCGATTTATTGATGTTCCCTATTAATACCTTTGTAATAACACCGACCACCATAATTTGATCTATTAACTCGTAACTAGCTCTTCCATTGCATCGTCAAATATTTCGTTACAGGGAAGTGAGGTAGATCACTTTAGACTGGTAGACGGGAAAATACGGTTCGTTACGCCTATGCCCGTGGCTATTCTGTATTTATCATTGTTATTGTAACAGTGCCCTTTTGTAAAATGGACAAACATCAGAAATTGTTTCCAGCATACATTTACATTATTAACTTCTTTATTAGCATGATAAATCTTCACTGATATATAAAGGTTTTCGCAAATTGGGACGATATGCCGTAATCGTTACGCTTTCGATTGGCGATGGCAGCAGCAGACACTCCACACCTTTGATACAACCAATCACGAGTCGTTAATAAAATAATGGAGATAGTTATTCCTCCATCTATTGGAGGCCCTAACATTCTTCTAGCATCTCCCTTATACAACTTTTCTGATATTCATGGAAAGAAAATAGGTAGCAGATTATCTATTACCACTACCCTACGGCGAACAATATTAACTTCAAATAAATAACCATCAACTTTTTTAATACATTTCTTTTAATTTAAATGAAAATCTCGGAAAAATGAAGATAAGTTTATTCTGATTAAAAATAAAGATAATATTTATAACACAACTTTTAAAGATAATTATCAGCTTTAATGTATAAAAATATCAAGACATAATTTAAAAAAGATACAACAATCCAGTTTTAATTGAAATGAAATTTATTTTGTATAATTTTTTTAAGATAAGACTCCCTGATTTGCGCTTTAATAAATATATGTACTAATATTTTCAACAGTTACAAATGTTTCAGCTCGACATCAAAAATTAATGAACCATAAATCAAACTCAAAACACACAATCATTTGTAACACAATTAGGGGTCTGGTTGTTAGTTCGCGTCATTAATCTGTATATCCGGAGGCTTGCTTGTTTGTTTGTTCAAACATTTGTAACAACGCTGCTAGCACTGCAATTGGCGTTGAATTTAATAATATGATAATTATTAACAGCTTTGCGGCCATGTCTTTGAGCCTAAGGTGGATTATGATTGATTAATTATCTGTGAAATGTAGAGCGTTATGTAACCCGTATTTTCTCTTTCTCTATAATTATTTTGAATATCTATTGAATTTTGACTTCAATTAATTTCTCTAAATATTACAAATGGATAATATGATCATCTCCTGGACGATTTTAACCACAGCGACATCTTATGGTGATTAACTAGAATAATGGCAACTTTTTTCTCTTTCTATCTTGTTGTGAAAAAAACAATATCTCACACTAGGATTACTCCTGTGTCGTGGGTGAGTTTTACAGACATAACTTCACATGAACAAAACAACCAGTTCCGAAAACCCTGTTTTGTACAAATGTTGGATCCGGCTGGGATTTGAACCCAGGACCTGCGGCGTAAAAGTTAGGTACGAACTACGGTAAGTGGTTAGAACGTAGTCTTTAGCTTTCCTTGTCTTTCGTAAATACTGCGCATAAAGTACGAAGTGCCTGACACAGGAATCGCCGAACTTTTTATTGTTCTATATCCAGCTTTGGACCATTTATGGACTGATGCTAGTATTAGAAATGACGCCCGATAAGATTTAAATTTGCTTACCATTGTAAGAGTAATATCTTCACAATAGATATCAAAAACGAATATTTCACAATCACAAATAACTGGATCAATAATTTGCCATATCATCGGCCAATCTGAATGTTGAGTTAACGGTGAATCCATCGAGATTACAATAGTACGATGCGGAATCAATTGAAAATAACGAAATACCAACTCAGCCCAGCATCGTTGGAAATAATTCAAACGATATAAAGATAAATACAATGGCCCTACCGCAGTGCCTGTAGGTAATGTTATTAAATAACTATTTTAAAATCTTTATTACAGATAGCTACACTACATATTATTACTACACAATAGTGGCATGGTAAGACACCGTGTTCTTTTACATATATACAGTCACGCCTTTTTCCCATATAAGGGCTAGGCAGAGACCACATCCGTAGCTTACTTTTCGCCCCCGCAAAAAATGAAACGTGGCGGGTCGCTGTCATTTTGAAAAGACTCAAAAATTTCTTACTCCCATAGCGTTTCTACTAGCAGTATAATGATAGCATTTCAAATTATGGTACTCGTATTATTCTGCACGAATAAAGGCTGTCCGTACAATACCTTAGTCGCCTCTTACGACACCTCGGTAGAAAAGAGGAGGTTCTATTCTACTCTACCGGACACTTATCGGCTGTTCTTTTGTATAACTATGTATAACACATTTTAGAGACATATCGCAAATCCCCATTAAAGAGGGCATATTATGTAACTAGAATGGGTCGTAGTAAAGTAACAATATACTACGGGCTAAAACATTCTTCCCATCATTCCCTTAATTTTCTGTAAGAGTTCTGAACAGGAATGAGTCCGTCACGATACTCCAAAACAATTTGGATGTCTTTACATGTTCACTAAGTGCACTATTTCTTTCGCAGACTTGCAGGTCTCACGGTGTTTTCCTTCAGAATTTTAAGTGATAATTTTGACGATCGTGTGGTTTAGTAGTCAGAAAACCTGACTTCTGCGTCGCGGGTCTTGGGTTCAAGTCCCAGCCGGAGCCAACATTTGTACAAAAACTAATTTTATTAATATACACTCAGCGTCACAAAAATCGCACCTCTCTGAGTTTGCGCGAAAAATGGCTGTAATGGCTAGAAACGAATTATATTTATATAAATATTGGTATGTTTGAAATGGGTATTTGAATAGCTTTACATTATTCATAAAAAAATCATGAAATCATTAAAACATTTATCATTATAGAGCGTCAAAAATAAACACTGTCAAATTCTCGTTAGTAAGGACGCTAGTTACACCACCTAAAAAGGGTATAAAAGGGTCGATCTGGATGAAATATGGGCCAGTCGTAATTTAGACTTTTGATTTTCGGGTTTGGATGTTATTTGATTATGCGTTATCTTCGCACTGCATTTGACGCTTGCGATAATATTATCGTATAAATTTATAACATGTTCAAAAGGGGGAAAGCTAGTGAATACCCCGGTATTTGTGTCAATATTAACGAAATTAGAAACTTTTTCTCCGACTTCAAAAAAGGATTTCAATTGGTCTGCATATATTTTTTGTTTAATTATGTATGTTTGGGCATAACTTCTTTTTTTATGTACTAGATTTAAAGATTTTTTTATTAGAAAAGGGGCATTGCTGTCAAGTTATGATGATAGACTCTATGAGAAAATCATGAAACTCTTAAATTTGCATCAGCATGTGTGGAGCTGCTGCGTGAAAGTCGGTTATTTAATTGATTATTGATTTTTTACTGGTATATGTCGCCGTGGTCGAAATTTGCGATAACGACACCATTAATCAACAATAAACTTCTTTTATTTAATACAGCTTAATAATTTTCCCTAAGAAATTTATAGGTCGCCCCCCACAGTCTACACGTGGGCGGTAGAACCGCACGCGTTCAACCTAGCGCTTAGGGCTTGCGACAGGTGGGAGGGGCGTTATGACGTACCGTGACGTCACTCGTAGGGCTGCCAAACAATTTACTTATGACTTAATTATATCAAATAAATCAACTGAAACCGAAAATATATTTTTTGTGAATTGTCAACAAACCTGCCATACCAGTCACTAGACCGTAATTAGTCAAAAAGTCAAGGTCTAAGGTTTAATTTATAGTGTATTTCTATTTTGAAACTGGTTGTAAAATGCCTTTTTTTCTGATGTGCTACAATTAGCTGTAGTTTCTACTACTGTGGATTTGATTATTATATTTAAAAAAATCGTCGTCCTCCTCGTATGTTGTATGCTAATATTCTGAAATAACATTCATACTAAAATATTATAAATATGGTATAGAAGCATAGATTAGGAAAATTCCTGGAATTGTTATTAATATATTTACTATTAACTTTTATAAGATAAGATACAGTAAAAAGTGTTTTTAGTTTTTATTATATTTATATTTTCGAATTCGTCCAAATCTTCGATTACTTCGTAGATTTAGCGCCACAACAAAAAAAGTTAATTGATGCTGTATTTCAAAGATATAATGATCGAATCCAAACCAAAGCGTCTCATTCTCTGGAAGTATAGTTTTTTGGAGGTTTCACTTCTATCGCGTGTGAAAAAACACATGTTTTTTTCATAGATATTCATTTTATCATAAATTTATCTTATACATTAAAACATCAACAGGTTTTAAACAGCTGAAGTAATTTACTCTATTTATGGTTTTGCCAACCCTATGACAAGTGCGTCTAGAAAACTTTCCCGGGGTTTACTCTAGAATTATGATTTAATTGTAGCTAATAAAGCCGACCGTGGTTAATTGAAATTTGTTAACGTAGAAAATATAGTATAAACTACAATTTTATTAACCCTGTCGGCCCCAGGTCGAGTATCTGTACTTAATAATTATACTTTATTTGTGAATAAGCTTTGTTGTGCTTCATAAGCTAGAATTATAAATTATAAGTAATATTTGTATCGGAATTTACGTAACGTTATTATTTGGAAGACTTGTGAATAGCTTCTTAGGCGACTATACAATTTAAAACAGAGTTGTCTGCAAAATATACAAATTGTTTGTAGGCTACAAGCCTCTGTACAAGCTTTGTTGGATTCTGGTTGTAGGACTTCTATTTAGGAGTCCGTCTAGTGTGCCAGTTATTCTGCCACCAAGCAGTAATGTGTAAGCATCACTGATCTGGTTTGAAGGCACTGTGGCTAGTGAAATTACTGGGTATAAAAGACCTTTTAAATAGACGGTGCCCTAGGCCCAATGCAATGTAGAGCCCTAGGCCTATTGTAATAATGCCCACTTCTTTTTCTGTAACTATATTAACATTACATTAATTAGTTTTAGTGAAGTCATTCATTTTGAGTCATTCTTAAAAGTTCTAACAAAATAATGCAACTCAAAAATTCAAAAATCTTTCAACGACCAAACGACCGAAGCTAATCAATATTTATTATGCGCCCTTAAAATTATCAAATATACACTATAATATATACACAAACAACGATGCTTTTTTATTAAAATTAATCATAGCCATTTGTAACAAAACAATTGGTCTGTGAATCGCAGGTGCCTGAAATGGACACAAGGGCCTGTTTACCTTCACCGCTGACCACTCTGACTCAGCACTTAAAATTGTAGAAAAATAAGAAGAGGTGCCGGCACTGGGTATCGAACTCAGGTCACTGGCATAAAATGAAATTTAAGGCAAGCACCCGTTATTACTTCAAAAAACCGACTTCCACGCAGCAACTCGAAACGTGCTTATTCGCATTCCAGCGTTTGATAATTTTGTCATGGATCCCTTCATCAGAACTTCAGTAAATATATATCGGAGGTGGTCGCATAGTATCTTCTTTCTAATAAAAAAAGAATAATCGAAATCGATCTATGTGGTAAAGAATTACCACAGAACATGCGTCAAAAAAAAATACATCGAATTGTCTTCATCGGTTAAAAACAACGTTGTTATTCAGTTCGAATTGCTAAGCGAATAAAATCATAAAATTTGGATAGTGTGGTCGAATAATAAGATGTATGTATAATGACTGAATATTTTAGTCCTCCTATAATATTTGTGAAGGAAATGGAACACGGAATAGTCGGCCATCATGCTTTAGTATATTTTTTTAGGTTAAAGTGACGAAACGAGCAAAACGTTCACCTTACGGTAAGTGCAACGTCCTCCCATAACAAATGCTGTGTTTCCAAGACTATTTCTGCGTAAACCACAAGTCACCCAGATCAGTTCTAAGTCTCATATGCCCAGTGATTACACTAGCTCTCAGAGCCCTTCAAACCGAAACACGATAATGTTTGCACACTACTGCTTCACGGCAGAATAACTAACCCGTAGTATAAGTTGACGATCTTCACATGTTATACAAATTATTGTTATCAGAGATGCAGGTTACCTTTTGAGGTTTATTAATTTCTTTCAAAAATACTGCCCAACTCTAGGAGTTATCCTGCGACATGCACAAACGCCAAGACCCTGCGCAACCATCTATTAACCATACAAAAATTTGCTTTGTGCGTTGAATCGAACTCGCAACCCTTAGCGCAAAAGCTTTTCGCTTAGCCACTGCGCTAACTGAGCTGACCGTACTTTACTGCCGAGCATGTAAAAAAAATAAGCAATTAACATTTTAGAGGCACCTGGATTCGAGTCCAAATTGTACGTGTCCTTTAAAATAAGAGAGCGACCAATTGAGCCATCAAAAACTTAATAATCATTGAATAAATCTGTCGTGGTAGCTCAGGGGCTAGGCACTCGCTTTACATTTCATAGTACGCGAGTAGCCTGGTATCGATTCCCGGTGCCGGCACCACTAAAATTGTTAATTGCAATTTTAAGTGCTGAATTACCACGTGCTCGGCGGTGAAGGAAAACATCGTGAGAAACCTGCATGTCTGAGATATAAAAAAACATTTCGAAGACATGTGCAGTCCGCTGAAATGATGATGATGATCGTTCCACGACGTTTTTAAAATTGTTGCTAATTCGATGCTATAAAATTTTAATTAAATAATATGCGTACTGCGCCCTCTTTTTTGATGACGTTTTTGAGTCGATGACTGTGTATCTAATCTGGTTTTTTGTATATGAGTGAGTATAACATAAGAAAATCATTTTAAGTTATGGTTTTAAACAAACCGCTAACAGAACAGCACACAAGCTAGATGGTACTAGATTGTGGTAGTTTGAGGCCTAAATCTAGACTTATCTCCACAGGAGGATCTGCTGATACACGGCGACAGCGTATACGACGTGATCGATAAACAAGATCAGCAGGCGGTGAAGTCTGAACTGTCACGAGCGCCTACTGATGGGGAAGACAGAGTGTTCCTATGCAGGATGAATGTAGCGAGGAACGCGAGAAGGCAGATGAGATTCGGCGATCAGAAGGTTAGTGACTATTATAGCTTTTTTTATTTTGTTTCTTTCTCTTGATTGAGTAAAATTATAGTAGAACACTGTGAAAAGTGTAATAAAAATGGATCCAGAGGAATCTGCCCATTTCACTTTGTTTTGCTCAGGTACATGTTAACATAAAGGGCAATTATTTTTAACTTTCATACTTTCTCAATTTGCTCAAAATATTTTTTATTGCTACTTATCGACATCTGACTCTTAAACATATTGTATATTATATACATAATTGACTATCTGGTTGTATCTATCTCTGACTATTGGTCGGGTAGGTTGCGACGAGTGAGTGTCCCTCTGTCGGCACGTACAATTGTGGCACTATAATATCTCCTGCGCAGTTGATAACTTCCGAGAGCCTTCGGCAGTTGTCGCCGTGGTTGAAAATCGGCCAGCAGAACATCACATAATTGACACTTGATCGGAGTACTTTCCACGCCCCAGTTCCTTAATTCAAATCGTAGCCGGGGCGAAGGTGTTTGTAAAAAATATATAACATGTGCAATTTATGTATGTAAAACACGAGAAATCTTAGTGTGGACATCGTTTAAAAAGAATTACTCTTATATATAGCTATTTTTACTTCTCTATATACGTTTCCTTGCAAGGCTACTGATGTATACTTATGTATTTTTACATTTTTATTTTGTAGTCACATTGTTTTGAACAACTAGAGTAATGTTCATCATATAAAATTTGGTACCTACCTTAAAACATAAATTCATAATTACTTAATGATATCTTATATTTCCGCGAATATTACACATTTAATAAAACTAATTTTACGGATTTTATCTTGTTAAATTTTTAAACTATTTATAAATCGACGCTTCGTTTACTTAAATTAAATAATTACTGTACTCTAAGTACAGCAGTTTTGCAAGGATATATATATGTATATATATATATGTATGAGATATATATAAGTAACTAAGTATACACGGAAAGAAAACAAACGATTTAAACTATTTAGATAAATTGTGATAAACAAAATATAACAAAACACAGACGTCTACAAATCTAAAGTTCCCTGTATTTTGGTCACTGGGTGTTAAATGGTAAATATATATAATACATACATAGATAAGTGTCCATGACTCAGATATAAACATTCATCATACGAATGTATGCCCTTTAGCAGAATATTAACCCGCGAGCCTCAGCTTTGAAAGCAGGGTTACTACCAACTGGGCTATCGAGCTCTATTAAAGAGTAATAACATGAGCACATTATTGAAAAGAAAAACATTTAAAGATGAACCTGATGAACAAAAAACTATCGATGTAACACATCACGAGTATATGGTGAAATGTACGAAATTACGGTCCGTATTAATTGAATACAAAACGAGAAAATTAAGTGCGCATACACTTCGAAAGTTAATTAACGCGTTTAAAACATTCGTCGGGAGATGAGCCGCTCCTCTATTTAAAGCGTCCGCACGCTCTTTCATATTAAAATTGTAACGTCACTCAAACGATCTAACACGCCGGATTGAAATATTATAAATGAAGTTGATGAGAGCGCAATTAACAAGTTTACTTTCAAATATTTTAAGTGTACGTAAAACCCACCTAAGCATAAAGATGTCAAAACTATCTGCGTGTCCGATAATGGATGATGTGTTAACGTTTCTAATATTTCCATAACTACAAAGATAGTCACGTCTTTTCACCGTTGGGGTAGGCACATCTTTCCACTTGCAATGATCCTAACACACATCTTTCGCTTCTTCTACTTTCATACAAGATCATCGGTTGCAGGTACTTTTGACGTGGCTCCCCTGTGTACAGTCGTGCCTTTTATATACGTTTTATATGTACTATTATATGCTTTTTATACTCATAAATTATAAGTAACAAAAATACATTACTAATTTGCTTATTCCCCAACCGACAGATGCCTTCTTCAAAAATTCAAAAGCTACAAAAATCGTTAGCGAAAATTTATGTCCTAAAAGTAAACTAACTAAAACTATTAACTAGCCTTCAGTAACAAATTTCTTACCGGCGAATGAATACCATCTTTTACATTTCTTCTAACTTAAATGTCAATTATGTATATCTCCTCCAAGAAGCCGGATTTCAAAGATACGTAACACGTTTCAAAGAATAATTCCCCCCATACATTATTTTTATTTTAGGAGATAAAGCCGAGGTTGTTCCTTCATTTAAGGAAAACACAAGTACATATGTTACATGTCTTAGCAAATAAACATTTTGAGGCGATCGTAAAATTATTATCCTAACAAACCAAAACCGTCGTCACCATTTTGGTATGAGTCAAAACATTTCTAAACCCCCATTGCATTCCCCCGACCACTATAGTGACAGCATTGCATATTACCTTAGTCGCCTCTTACGACACCTCGGTAGGAAAGAGGTAGGTGATAACTACTCTTCTGGACACCTATCGGATGTAACAAACTAAACATGTAATTATTAATTATAGCCACCAAGTTCAACCTAGAAAGTATTTAAAACCAGTTTAGGTTAATTTTTCAATAATGAATTTAATTTCGATAATCGAATCACTAAACATCGATATTCGCCAAACTTGGCAACCCTGTGCACAAATTGGTAGGCCGCCATAGAGTAGAGTTATTACTCGTAATTGAATGCTCACGAGCAGGAAAGTGTTGAGTGCGAGGACCGGTCAGTTTTCTGTAATTATTTTCATACGGCCGTAAAATCATGTGATCAGCCGTAATCAGCCCTATCGGATCGATCGGCCGAACTAAATATTAGCGTTATAGCCAACGCGCTAACACCTTGTTATGTAGCATGCATTATGCCTTATCTATAATCTGGATCGAAATATTTAATATATTAAAAGAGAAGAATACTCTTCCCAGATACTCAGCTTCAGTTTCTATAAAGTCTACCAACGTTAACGTGCAGAACGTCTTTAAAAATTTAGAGGGTATGACGTTATCGCCACACTTGTAAAGGCGATCGCATTACAAGATATCTCGCAGTTTAGAAGCAAAAGGGGTCGGCATTAGGCCCACCAGGATTTAGGTCTGGAATATTTCAGATGGATTCTTGGATTCCTATCACTTAATACCAGGTAGGATCCTGAATAAATGTTGCCTCATTCACAAATAAAAAATCGGCCACCTATCGGAGGCCATAATATTTATTTGATTTCTCCCAGTACACTTAAAGAACTGATTCTCTGAACTGGTTTTTTAAAATTTAGTAAAGTTAATTCAGCCGGGACCAAAATGAGTTTAACGTTTAAGTTCAGCATTGTACGTGCCTGGCTGTGGACCTTGATAGTGGGGCCTCTGTATTGGCTCTAATAGTTCTGGGACTATGGTATATTCTGCGCAGGTAACTACATCCGATTAAACGAAAGATGTCATGGTCAAAGATGCCCATAAAAATATTATCACAACATATCTATAAAATATTCAAAAATTTAAAAAATTGCTTGATGTTTACATTAACGTTACGTCATTGCGTTAATAATGTGATGTATTAAATAAATAACAAATTACATTTACTCAGCGGAATATATTTTCTGTATTACCTAACATACAAAGTCATAAATCGACGAAGGCGACAATGCATAAAGCATGTTTACTGTCACTTAAACATCTATTGAACGGTCAATCAAAACAGCATTATGCCGCTTTAGTTATATTTAATAGTTATCCTGATGTAAATGGCGAAGGGACTTGAACCTACAACCG
The DNA here is from genome assembly GCA_019845155.1 of Luehdorfia chinensis. Lineage (NCBI taxonomy): Eukaryota > Metazoa > Arthropoda > Insecta > Lepidoptera > Papilionidae > Luehdorfia > Luehdorfia chinensis. The sequence continues at coordinate 3,433,730 of JAHVAK010000612.1, forward strand.
TATCAATGTATGCAACTGAAATGGTTTATTTTAATATTAGTCCCTACCCACACCCGGCAATAAGTGGTAAACTAGATAAAGAGCGAGTGGCAAAGGTAAGGATGTTCGTTAGCATCAGGCTTCACTAACATTCGATTGAAAGTTTCTATATTTTTTTTACATAAAACATGAAATTCAAATAATTAATTACTCTATCAATTAGTAATTCCTTTCCCATCATAAAATTATATTTAATGAAATTAAAGAAACGATGCATTTTAACTAATATTTATAATTCAAAGAAAATATTTACTTTCTAATAAATAATTAAAACTGATTTATGGTTAATCCATTCATATAACCTATCTGTAGTCTTATCCTATAATTTGTGTTTTCATCTTCTTAATCATAGGTTATTTTCTTAACATCTTTAAACAGCAAAAGATACAATAATTTTACTTAAAAGTAAACATTATTTATGTCAGCTTGAAATAAAAATGTTTCGATACTGACACTTACTACATCCCTACGATCGGTACACTAGAAAATTACAAATTCTCGCAATCAACGCTTTTATTGTATCCAATTAATAACACGGACGCACGTGCTACTAGCTGTGCAGCGAGACGTGCTTGTCGCACGTTTCTGTGCTGATTGCTCGCATAAATCACGAAATCACTTAAATCGAGGAGTTTCCCTGTAGTACGAGAAGCATTGGAATGAAAAATAAATGTTCGACATTTGTAACGTCTGTCTTGTGTGTCCTGTGGAATAAATCAATTTCAATATGTTGAAAATTCCCATTTAGATGATATATTTTTGATCGATTTCGAATACTGCAATATTTCCCAGATATAACCTGCACAGAATAATAAAAGTATTATATTCACACAAACCTAGTTTCATCTTCTTATACTTATGTGATATCTAATAGGTAAGTTCAGAAGACGGTGTAAATTTGTTAAGTAGACAGAGACACAATAAAAAAATCCAATCATTAAAAACTCAATTAGCAGACAAGAACACTCACAGCTGAGACAGGAGGTCGTCGGACACTAGTAGATATGAAGCGGTTTACGTTGCGATCTTCGATTCAGTATCAATATGCAGAAATGCCGTGGTAGCTCAGGGGCTTGGCGCTCGCTTTAAATTTCATAGTAAGCGAGTGACCTGGGATCGATTCCCGGTGCCGGCACCACTAAAATTGTTAATTGCAATTTTAAGTGCTGATTTACCGGCTTTTTTGCTCGGCGGTGAAGGAAAAAATTGTGAGGAAACCTGCATGTTCATATTACATTTTTGCAATTTATTGGTGACCGATCCAACTCGTGTTGCTCACATTCTATGTAAAGTATATTGATTTTGTCCCTGCCCAACTGTCTGCACTAATAATTAAGTGTGAGTCGTGCCTAGCATGAAACAGGATAGCACAGTGACCGGGCGCTCACCTAAAATTTTAAACCTAAGTTGGATCTCAGGTGCTTAAATTGTTCTAAAATTTTACGTGCTGATTTACGTGCTCAGCGATGAAAGAAAAACATCGTGAGGAAACCTGCATGTCTGAGGAATAAAAATATTCCGAGGATATGTCCGCCATACTATATCCGCCAACCCCCATTGACTCGGCGGACCCTTTGCAACTCCAAAACCCACTCAGAAATGAGAGCAGTTCTATGCTCAGCAGTGGGACATTTCCAGGCTTTTACTTAACTTTTTATTACCTCGAAAAATATTTCTAATTATACACGCTTTAAGATTTAAGAGCGGTTATGTTATATTGTAAAAGTGTTCTTTATATTTTGATATTTTACAAATTCTTCTTGAATTTAGAATCTACAAGGAAACATAATGTAGGTCGGTCAGTGTTCTTACAACTCGACGTACGGCATAAAGGAAAACAGGGTACTAGGCTGCTACGAGTAAATGAATTAAATCCAGAGTAAAACGCTTTGAATGCAGTTACATAGTACTAAATAATGTACCCAATAGACGGCTGGAACGTTTCATAAATCATATCGGAAATCGGACCTATGCGCACATTCCCGCTACAGCGAACCTTCGTTAATAAATGAACTTGTATAAGTGAAATGTTTAATCATTTCCTGAACCTAATGCCGTTTTATTTTAAAACGTGTATAATATAAGCAGTAGTCGCGAATTATTCGCATATTAAGTATTAAAATTCCCTCCAAAATTAGAGCTACAAACTTTTGTTGCAATCGATGGGGGAGGCCTATGTTCAGCAGTGGACTAGTGATAGGCTGAAATGATGATGATGATGATGATTCTTGAATATTAGCTTGAAAATTACCTACTTCCTAAGGCTGCCACATACGTCATATTTGTGAACAGATGCTGTTCGTGGAGGCTGGTCTGGTCTAGTTTGCAATATATTTATTGTAGAATCTTGTTTAATTCGTAGTAAATTTAAAATGATTTACAAAAAAGAGGATATAGGTATCCTATTTTGTAAATCTTGGTGCATCGTCAGAGGACCCCCATTACGAAACGGTGGTAGACTCTAGAAAAAGATGTTTTCGGTTTCGAAAAATAAAGAATTTTCATTTCATTCCATTTCATGCAAGAATTTTTATTTTTTTTATTTATTTAAACTTTTATGCACTTAAGTTGTACATATGGCGGACTTAATGCCTGAAGGCATTCTCTCCCAGTCAACCATAAGGTTAAGCAGAGATAAATATATGATAGGCGGTGCAGCAAATATTAAAAAGAAAAAAAAAACAACTTGAGAAAAAAACATATATACATAGATAGCAATACAATATACGTAATTATATCAATACATACACATTCAAATATACATACATATATATATATACATAAAACTACTACATAAATATAGATATAAATATACTACTAGATAATTATTATCAAATAGGAAAATTTTATTACGTCCTTAAAACATCGATTCATATGCAATGAAAATAACTCATACTTGCAGCGAATTTTTGAAGTATTCCCTGACTTTATTTTTGAAGGCAAACCTATTGGGAGCTTTTTTAATGTCAAGAGGTATATCGTTCCAGAGCCTTATAGCCGTTAGGGCGAAAGAGTAAGATATGTATCCAGAACGGCGTAAAGGCGTGAGCAACTTGAGATTACCCGAGGAACGGAGTGAACAGTCATGAGAGTCTCCTAGGTATTGAAACTTACATTTCAAATACTCAGGAGCACATGGATCGTTTAGTATTGTGAAAAGAGTGCAGAGTATTCTAACATTTCTGCGCTGACGGATAGGCAGCCAGTTAAGCTGCTTACGAAAGGGAGATACATGATCGTATTTACGAAGACCATAAATGTATCTTATACAATTATTAAGCAGACGATCCAATGTGTTAAGCTGATGTTGTGACAAATCTGGGCAACACACATCAACATAGTCAATGATCGGCAGAATGAGAGATTGGACAAGCAAAACCTTGGTTGGGGTTGGAAGAAAATTTTTCAAACGATAAAGAGAACGCAAGGTTGCAGTAGTTTTACGACTTACCTCCTGAATATGCTTGTTCCATGTTAAACAACTATCAATATACAAGCCAAGATTCTTAACATTGGGACAAAATGGAATGGCATTGTTATTATACACAATTGATGGTAATGTGGAAAGATCTAGTTTTGATAATAGTCTAGAGCTGCCTAAGATAATTGCTTGACACTTAGAGGGATTCACATGTATACCATACACTACGGACCAATTATAAATGTACTGTAAATCTTTGTTTAGTAAAGATATACCATTATGGATTTCCGATGGCACCGCTTGCGTATATATTTATTTATTTTATTTATATATTCTTTATTGCAAACCTTAAAATTATTGACAAAAAAGTAAACTGGAAATAAAAAGATACACTAAGAGTGAGCAATGGGCGGTCTTATTGCTGACAGCAATATCTTCCAGACAACCGCTGCGATAAAGCGATATAGTTGCAAATCATCAGCATATAGATGGTAAGAGCACTTGAGATTCAATGTGATAAGATTGATAAAAATGGAAAACAGAAGAGGAGAGAGAATACCGCCTTGAGGGACGCCAGTGAGCACATCACACCAATCCGACACTTTTTGGCCAGTACGCACAGCTTGTTGACGCCCTCGAAGATACGATGAGAACCATTCCTGGGCTGAAGACGAGATATTCAAATGAGATAGAAGGGCTAGCAGGATGTCATGGTCGACTGCATTAAAAGCGTTAGAAAAGTCTATTAAGATTAGGACTGTCAGTTTGGTATTTTCCATACCCTCTCGGATATCTTCAGTAACCTTGAGAAGAGCAGTAGTTGTACTATGACCAGGTCGAAAACCAGACTGAAATGGGGAGAGAATATTATTTTTGAAAATAAAGGCAGAAACTTGCTTATGTGCAACAGCTTCTAAAACCTTAGATAGAAAGGGCAGGATAGAAATAGGTCTGAAATGTGAAAGAAGGCTACAATCAGAAGATTTAGGTAGGGGTATAATATAGGCTTTGCGCCAGATAGTCGGAAACGTGCCGTATGCCAGCGAAAAATTTATGATGTGAGTTATTACGGGTAAAATAGACTCAACTATGAGTAAAACCATTGTCCTTCTCACATCATCACAGCCCACAGCTTTAGATTTGATAGACAAAATTATTTTTCGTATCTCATCTTCATTGACAGGAGAAAAAGTGAAATTACCATGAGAATAATGAGGCATGGAAGTTATCAATGAGATAGCATTAGCTCTAGAACTATCAGATAAAATCTGATCGGACAAAAAATGACGATTGAAGTCATCAGGAGAAAAAGGTGGGTTATTGGAGTCTATTTGAGATTTTCTACATCCCAGTGTATTGAGAAACTTCCATATGTCAGCCGAAGATGAACAGAGGACTTGTTCATGGATATAACGGCGTTTAGCTGCTCTCACCATCTGATTGCATCGATTTCTCGCAGCCTTATAGGTTTGCCATTTATCATCAGTACGGTTGCGCTTGAATACACGAAAAGCTCTATCGCGTTTTGTCATAGCCATTCGTACGCCCACTGTAATCCATGGAACAGGAATACGTCTAAGTCTGATAGTACGCTTAGGTGCATGTTTGTCGAAGAGTTTAGATAAATTACTATTAAGAGCATCAATTTTATCATCGACAGCGGCCCCTGTAAATACAGAAGACCAGTCTGTGGTATCAGCATCACGCTGAAGCTTTTCCACGTCGAGTCTAGCAAAGCTTCGAATGGGTATAGACACTGGTGAAGGCTTGGGAGACTTTAATTTATATGAGAGAAAAAGCAAATCATGTCGTGAGAAACCAGAAGCAGGAAATTGGCCATAATTGACAACATACTCGTTGGAGGAGACAGTTATAAGGTCAATACAGGTGTCCGCAGAGTCAATATTATGGTGCGTAGCATCTAAAGGCAGAATAGTGAAATTGTGCGACGCCATGATCGACCTTAATTTGTGTGAATTGAAAGAAACATTTAAAAGGTCGGTGTTAAAGTCTCCCATGAATCCGTCTGAATAGATACCACAGTATTTCTAGTTACTCTGCTGTCAACCAATAGTGTACAAACATTACTGTTTCGACCTAAAGGGCACTGTTCCGTAGTGTAATAACTGACCGTAAGAAACTTTAGAACTGATGCCTCAGGGACGAGCGCAGTCTTGTGCCAGAAATAAATATTCTGGATGATACAGCATTTTTATAGGCACAAATTGCACTTACAATCGGGTGAACTATTTGCTCGTCTCGCCACTTTTTTCCATAATAAACACGGATTTTTTTTATTAGTACATTTTTAAACATAAATTATACATGGACAAGGTTATTATGGCAAATCCTCGTTTCGTAGGTATGAACAATTAAGAATAGAAGACGGCTCGTTAAAAGAATACTACCACTCCATCTCATCCAATGGATCTCGTAAAAGGCGAGTAAGGAATTAAACTGCACTGTGCACCCAACAGCGCATTGTGGCGATGGGCTCACCACCTATCACACCAAGTGCATTATATTGTTTTGGTGAAACGTGGATTGTGGCAATCATCTGTTTTTGCAGTGAGTGCCCAGTCTCTGACTACCCCTTATGGGATACAGTCGTGATCTTTTGTATATGTTCAGTAGTGAACTATTGAGCTGAATATGACTGACAAAGGTGTCAACACACCTACATCTTGAATCTTTATTGAAGACAGGTGTGGTGTCAACGCAGTCACAGTGACATTCAGATAGACTGCACTCGTTTGTCTCCTTTACTTAAGTTAAAAAAACCCACTTTTTTATTAACGAGAATATCGCAATACTCATTCTAACTTAACTTTACGACTTACCTTTGTCTCTTAAATACAGCTATTATTTAGTTAATCGTATGCAAGATAGTTACGAGACTTGTACTATTAAATTGCATTTGCCATTTACAGTGGACTTAAGCACAACTATTTGCTCAATCCACTTGACTGGAGGGGCCGATACCATGTTAACTGCGGTATCGCTTGATGAAGTTAAGAAGGACGGCCGCTAATGAGGCTTATCGTCTCTTGTGCCGCGATGACACGAGCGATGGCTGCGTATAAAGCCTAAACACGCCTTGTTAGCGTATGGCCCGTTGGACAGCTATGAAGGTCCACTGGTTCTATTCCGAGAACTGTGATACACTCATTTGGCTTTTTACAATCATGAGCTGTATTATTGCTTTCTGTCTAGTATATTTTTTTAACGAATTAATTTAGGTTAAACGTTAATGAAGAAAATGAAATGTAGTAATTCCGTTTAATATAGATAGTTACAGTGTTTTAAGTTTCCTTCGTGCTAAAACTATTTTTTTGTTAATCAATCTAAAGTGTAATTAATAAAATTTATAAATTAAACTGTCATGACAATTTTATTTTATTTACATCATCCGTATAAAACTATAAACTAAGTGATACCAAATTGTACTCAACTAACATAGGGACTTCATTGGTTAGTAATAACAACAACGTTTTATTATTATGTTTCCTAGTTCATAAATGCATACAACTTAACAATATACATCACGATTATAAAATATAACACTAAAATTATGAAAGTTAGACTATTTCGCTGCACTTATTTGGAGTTCGTGTTACGCAATACCATCCTACTTTTAAACTATAGAAAATGATCATTGATTGTTAAAAAAAGGAAATAAAGTTAATTTTCTAAGATCCGCATGCAAAATGTAAAATGGTGTGTTTTATCTAGCTTTTGAAGAGCCGCCACCCAGATACCCTCCACTACTACAACACTACCACTAGGCAGTACACACCACTGAAGTCGTAAAACGTGTTTCACCTCAAAACTAGGCATTATCAAGTGATATTGACTTTACGACAGTCAGCCGCCGATATTGACTCTACGACTGACTCGTGTGTTTACATTTTGCATTCGGCAAATTTACTGTCTTTCCTTTATTATAATTGATTTCCGCAAAGTAATGCCTAATTCTATTAACTACATTAATTGTTAATCCAATCAAGAATTGTAATTACTTTCCTATGGCTTTTTGATGTACTTCTCTTGTGCCGTCCTAGAATCCGTTTAATGTTTCTAATTGCGCCTTCAAACGCAGTTTGTATTATTTTTATACCTTTTATTTCTCTTGGTCATTATTAGCAACATGATTGTTCAACAAAAGTCGAGTTTCTTCTTCATTACACTTATGTCCGCACATTAATTTTTTAGAAGCCAAATACAATATCCGACAACAATTAAAAACAATACCGCCAAATATGCCTATGATACCAGCCTCAATAATTAAATCAAAAAGAGAGTAGTGATCATCTTCAATCAAATGTTTATTATTAAACAACTTGCGTTTAAAATTAAGTTTATCGCTTTTAATTTCTTCAAAAGTATTACTGTTAATTGTATCATTAATATCCATAGCTAAATTATGAAATACTGTAGTTCCAAGCCATTTCGCCAAATAAGTTTTGCCAATTTGACGCAGTCTTCTTTCTACTACCTCGTGGGTTTTACCCCAGCCCTCCCATTTATTATTACCACTGTTCCAGTTATTCAGTAGAGTATCACATTCAATATTTAATGGTATTTTATCCACAGCAGCCGTTAAAACTTTTGGTAAATCATGCGAAGGAAAGTATAAAGATGCCACGAATATCCGACATTCCTCAGATGTTAGGTGATTTGCAAGGTATTCAAACTCTTGTTTAGTTATATCTATAGTGCATTTTAGGAACTGGCTGTGATATAACAGATTAATACAAAGTGAAAAAATAACTCTCATTTTCTTTTATTAACGTAAGGTGACGTGCACTTTCAATTACAAATAACTTGCATTACGATAAAATAAGAATATAACAATAAAAAACTAGAAATTAGGTAATAAATAGTTTTAGATAGAAGTGAAAAATTTACGTTATCACAGGACAGAACTCTTCAAGGTTAAGGTGACATCAAAAAATTACAATATTAACTTTTTTATTAGTGAATAAATTTTATTGCTTGCCAGAGTTAATGTATCGTAGTGAATAATTGAAAAGAGATTTATTAAAATTCATTGTTTTGGACAGGTATTTTAGATTAAATTGTAAATTATTTAGCATATATATTATGATATTTTTATACCGGCATAATGAATACTGTGAGTTGTTTTGTTACTACAGAAACAGAAAATAATTTGACAACCGCGTGGCCTGGTGGTCAGAGTACCTGATGTTACTCTGCAGGTTCGAAAACTAAATAAGAATTTTATAAGTTCAAGCTATCAGCTCCAGGTTTTATTTGTCTGTGTAAATTAGAATTTTCTCATCATCGCCACACTTATCAAGAAAAATCCGTAACGATGATATCTGCAGTAGACCTAGAGTAACTGACATTACTCTAAGGATTACGAGGCTAAAGTGGCAATGGGTCTACTATACAGTTCGTAAAACCAATAACCATTGGGTAAGGCAATCTCGTAGCGGCAAACGCAGTGTAGGGCGACCCAACACTAGATTGAGCGACGACCTGCACGGTTTTGCGGGAAGTAGATGGATGCAGGTGGCCCAGGACCGTCCGTTGTGGCAATCTATGGGAGAGGCCTATGTTCAGCAGTGGACTAGAGATAAGTTGAAATGATAAAAAAAAGTTTATTCCAACATTTGTAAGAGGCCAAATTAGCTTAATATAGACATAATGATGAATTGTCTTACGCCGCTCCACCCAACGGAATGCTATAGTAGCATTTTAATTTTTCCCGTGGGGTGGCGGCGTAAGAGAATCTACCACTCCATCTCGTCCCGTGGGTGTCGTAAATGTCGGCAGATGGAAACCAGGAAAATGTAAGCCAGGAGATGGGCAGGAATATGCTCCTGCAAAACAGCTAAATAAATAAACTGCTGTTGCAAACCCGCCTGTCAATTACGGACTTGTCACGGGCTGAAATGATGATAATTATGATTTTAATTCCCTCTCTAGAAGTCTCTCACAATATCCGTGACGTAGAAGTCAGGTAACTGTATAAAGCAAGTATTATTTTTAGTAAATTATATAGCCAGCTGCTACTCGTGCAAACAATTAAGTAATAATAAACCCATTTTTAAAGGATCTAAATCTATTTTAAAGTGATATCGATACAGATGAAATCTGACGCGATACTTCACCTGATGTGATTAATCAAATTCGAACCTTTCTCCTCATCAATTACGAACCCAAATTTCAACTAACATTACACCATCTTACGCTGTACCGTCACCAACTCCATCGATCACATATACATTTCTAAAATACTTGGTCGCATTCGCATTCGATAAAGACTGCAAAGGAATTACGGCCTTATTCTTACATACATTGAGTACCTTATAAAACAATGCAACGAGAGCACATCGGTTAATATTGGTGTAATCTGTATTTGTACGCCACATAAGTATAATCGTAGCACATTCCAACATACAAAACATCACAAACGATGAGCATCATTATACAACGACAAAAGAAACTTGTGCAACTGCTTAAAATGTATGATCTGTGGGTACAGAAGGAAAAAAAAATATATCGACGTCTTTTCTAGATCAAACATACGTTTGTAAATAACATTTAATAATATTTTTATTTATTTACGAGATTTTTGAGGTATTGATTGGCAGTACTACAATAGATTACGATTTTTTTTGGATAAATTGATGAAACTATCAAAACGTTTACCTGATGGTAAGTGCAACGTCTGCCCATAACAAATGCTGTGTCATCCAGAAAATTTCTGTGTCCATCACCCTGAGACATAAGTTCTTGAGTCTTATATGCCTAGTGATTACGCGAGGTCACAGTGCTTATCAAACCGAAACACAGTAATGTTTGCACACTACTGCTTCATGGCACAATAACTGGGGTAATACCTACAGATGGATTCCTGCATAGGAATCCATATATGATATCACCAGTAAAGCAGTGTAGTTGTAATGCACAGAAAAATATTATTTTACAGAACGTATGGAATGTAATGATCATAAAGATCAAAAATATCAGTAACCAAACTATATCTTATACTTTAAGGTAGCAAATCTTGTTTATTTATATATTCTAGATGCCCGTCGGTGGTCGAAATTCGAGACCATAATTCATATATAATTTTAATATTATGTAATCAACATTTTTAAACTGATATTTGCTACTCAACAACAGATGGCGCTATATGACGTTGTTAATATAGCTGAAGTTAGCGTCACTCATGTCAACTTCTGATATATTTGATTTTACAAAACATCTCTTATGATTTTAATAAATATAAGCATTATATATTAAAAATAACAAAAAAGTTATTATTTAAAAAAAGCAAACTTGGAAGATGCCGAGCGAGGCTCAGTCATCCACGTACTGTATACTAATATTAGAAAGAGTGCGAGTTAATATGTATGTAGAGATAATCTTAAAAACTTTAAATGTGATTCTTAAACTTGTTCATTGTTAGAAAGCTATACCTTAATAATATTAAAAAATACTGCACGACTGCAATCATAGATAAAGGAACCGCAACTTTTGCTACGTCTATAAAAAGTGACTACTTCATAACATAGATTATGTAATTGTAAGACCATGTTGTTTCCACTCAATCAGAAAATAAATGTCAGAGTTCGAAGTAATCTTATACTTTTTGTATTTTTTTTTATTGCATAAAGTGATGAAACGAGCAAAACGTTCACCTGATGGTAAGTGCCAACGTCTGCCCATAACAAATGCTGTGCCACCCAGAAAATTTCTGTGTGACACTACACTGTGCCCACCGCCCTGAGACATCAGTTCTTAAGTCTCATATGCCCAGTGATTACGCTAGCTCACAGTGTCCTTCAACCCGAAACACAGTAATGTTTGCACACCACTGCTTCACGGTAGAATAACTGGCCATGGGGTGGTACCTACCTAGACGGACTCCTGCATAGGAATCCTACCACCAGTAATTTTTTTGCATCCACATACATTTGTTATTTTCGGACATATAATTATTTTTACATACATTAACGTGACCACATCGGTAATTCTAATCCTGGATCACATAAGTTACTTTTGATAACTGCTGCTGATGACTGTGGATTACAATTATGCTGTGTTGATATTTAAACAACGTATTTTAAAGATATATACCATACATCCAACAATATTGATACATTATAAATACGCTCTAGATAATGTTGCCGACGTTACTTCAATCGGTTCCAGCGGAGTAACCTTATTCCATATAACAATAATGGTACGATCATTTCTCGGCGGCAAAACATTCCTTGCGATAATATAACGGTGCGCGAATATAATATCCGACATTATACGTGATACGAGTATGTTAAAAAACATGTCATGTCTTCAACGGTTGTATTTAATACTTAAAGTAAGTAAAATCCTTTACGTCTACAAAATAGAAAAAAATTATAACAGACTTCGGAAGCCTCAAAAAAAATATAATAGTCCACCGAGACAGGCTAACCATAACATCGAAGACGATACTTTCACTTGGCTGATGGTATCCATAAAACCATTTTAATCGATTTAGTAATTGTATGATATTCGCGGTCAGACACAAACATACTATACGTTAATAAAACGGCGTCTACATAATATATTAAGTAGTTAAAACAATATTATTTATATACGCTTCGAATATAGGACCTCTTTTTTGTAGTCGGTTAACAAATATTTACTCTAAATTACATCTTCGTTGTACAATTGGCAGAAACAATAATAATAAAAGTACAATTTACCTATGGCGCGGTTCGGTTTGTGCAGTGGGTTAGTGATTGTGGCTCCTGAGACGCGGGTTCGATTCCCGCACGAAATAAATATTAGTATAGCCAACAGACTGTTGTTTCAGCTTTGACTGTTTGTGCATAAGCAATTTGTGTCTGAAAAACGCACTCGAGATTAAGGGGAAATGATAATGTGGACGTTTTTTTAAAAAAGAAAAGCTAAAAAGGAGAATAAAAAAAACAACCGTTATTTTTTCTAGCTCATCGTCATCATCATTTCAGCCCGTCACAAGTCCACAGGTAAACATAGGCCTCCCATAGATTGGAGGGATTTTGCAATAGTTGCCATGCTTGGTAGGCGGGTTGACAACCGTAGTTTATTTAGCTGTTAGGAAGATGCTGCTGCCTATCTCCTGATTTTCCCTCTGTTGACTTTTACCACACCCACGGGACGAGATGGGATCTACCACCCCCCTTTTTAATAGTTTTTTAATAGTCCTCTGCTTACCCCTTTTTAATAGTTGTTCATATTAAGCTAATTTTATATTATTTATAAGATCATGACATTATGTCGTCATTCGGTGGGCAATTACAAAATGTATTCAATAATGTTTAAACGTTACTTTCGAAGTAATTCTTTGAACTATTTATTATGGCTTCAGCGTGATCGAAAAAATCAATTTATTAAACCTAGAGTGTTAATATAATATATACATACAGTCACACCTTTTTTCCAAATAAGGGGTAAGCAGACGCCACTCACGTAGCCCACTTTTCGCCCTCGCGGAAAACGAGACGTGACGGGTGAACGGTGACGGGCGAACCACGTCGCCACCATTTTGGTACAAGTCAAAAAATTCTTATTGAAAATTTCCTATGTCTTTTGGTTTATTCGTGCAGGACAACATCATGCAGGAATCCGTCTAAGCAGGTACCACCCAGGGCCAGTTATTCTGCCGTTAAGCAGTAGTGTGCAGACATTACTGTGTTCCGCTTTGAAGGGCACTAAGAGCTAGTGTAATCACTGGGCATATGAGACTTAAGGACTGATGTGTCACACAGAAATGTTCTGGGTGACACAGCATTTGTTACGGGCAGACGTTTCACTCACCATCAGGAGAACGTTTTGCTCATTTCGTCACAACATACAATAAAAAACAAAACTTCAAAACAGATGGATTAGCGAAAGTTAAAGATGTAAATATTTTTATAAATAATATAATATATTTGAAGTCTGGCACTTCTATGATGAATAACAATGTCAAATATGACGGACCTAAATTATCCAGATAAGTGACGCACGGCAGCCTCTGTGGTAAGGGGAGTCTGGTAATACGCACGCCAATCTGCCTGCCAAACGAGACAGTATCAAATAAGGCTAGGCTTATTCTGGAATTGCCCGGTTCAAGAGCAGATCAGCACGGTAACAAATTGGCACATCCCTAGTCACGTAGCCATCGGCACGGCAACCACTGACTTGGCGGAGGGGAACGGAAAAGGATTGGGTAGGTTAGATTTGAAAAAGGAACTATAAGGTGTATGATACTATTATCTCATAGAGGCAGGAGAAGACAGCAGTAGCTCGGGAAGTTGGGGCCGCTGACCCGGTTCTCTTCAGTATGTGATGGACAAGGTAACTAAGACAAGCTACTAGACTACAGTAGCCAGGGGGCTGGTATTGTGCATGTGAAATTTGTGTCTATAAAACGCATTAACTGTATAGGAGAAATCCTTAGTGCAGGGCATCATTTTTTAAGCAAAAAATAAACTAAACCTTCAATGAGATGAAATGATGGATTATTTTTACACACCAACAACACCACATGAAATGAATGAAATCAAAATAAAACACTGCTTGTAAACTTAAGGCATTTCCTAATCAGTCGCTCAATTCTTAAGCCTATACAAATTCCAATTACATAGACCTTTGTATAAAATTGTAACTTCTTTAGGAATAGCGTCAAACCGTTGTGACACCGTTCCATCACCTCCGTTACATTGCTGATTGTTCACATCAACATTGAAACACTTATTTCCCAACACATTCGATGCAGAGCCTTCGACATCGGCCTTCGTAATTAAAGAAGACGAATCACAATTACCGTAGTTTATAGACGTCTCTAATTATATGTATTTGATGTTTTCTATACGCTCTGTGACGAAACATGCCTCATTGGTATGGTCATTATTGGAATTAATATACCTACGTGTCAGTTCGAGAGGTTCTGTAATGATCGGCGCTGGATTTTTATACTGCACGTGAGAACATATCCAAATGATATGTCTCTGAACATTTTTACTCAATAGGTTAATACATTTCAATACAGTTCATGTATTATTGAATCGTAACGACTTATTGATATGGAGGCTAATAAGTAAGTGAAACTGTATTATTCGTGTATTTATTGCACGCAGACTCCATTTTTTTTCTATTTACTTTGTGACGCGTAAATTTACTTTCACGTTGATGATCTTGTGATACATAATTTTTGTATTTTTATTTTTGTTTCGTTGTTTCAGCCTATCCACAGCAGTCGGCTTTCAGCAAGTCCACTGCTGAACAGAAAAGTGTGTAGCTCTCATTTTGGAGGGATTTTGCCGTAGTTGCCACGCTTGGCAAGCGGGTTGGCAACCTCAGTTTATTTATTCAGATGTTCCAGGAAGATGCTGCTGCCCATCTTCTGTTTTTCATTTTCCCTCTGTCGGCTTTTACGACACTCACGGATGTGATGGGGTAGCAGTTTTTCAATAAATGCTTGCCGGACTTGTAGATACATTCTTGAAAAGGTCTGTATCCTGTAGTTGCTTGGGAAAGTTACTTGGGTTAGTCAACACTTTAATTTGCATCTTAGAAGCTTGTACAATGGGAAACAAATTTATACATATGGATCTAGAAATTGAATCAACTGCAAAGAATTACCAGGAACCGCTGTACCTCCAATCACCCAAAACTATACCAATTATGACAAAATGCATATTTCTTTATTTCACAGACTACAAAAATCATACTTTGTCTTTTTGGATACAAATGGCTGTTTCCTGAATCAAACATTGCCCTTTAAAATTTTTAAGTATTTACAATCGCCCTACCAGTGAGTGAACGGAGCCATCCAATTTTCAACTTATAACAACAATCTACGTTCCCTGGATACCTTCGATCTCAGCCTACCCTGTTAAAATATGTACTATGAAGATATATACTTGTAATTATGATTTCAACTAAAGAAATTAAAATAAAAAAACAATTAATCTGCAGAGCTCGTTATATAAGATGCGACCTATGAACCGCTTCTGAGTAATGCGTAGTTTTTTAGTTTGGCATAAAATTGTTTTTAACTATATGTTGCTGTTAACATCAATCAAAGTAGAAAGTTTGATTCGTTAGCTAATTCTCAAAACGGCATACGCTACTATACGACAGGGCGAGTGCATCTAGAGAAAATATCAATTTAACTAAAAATAATATCGCCGATGAGGTGGTGTATGAAAATCGGTCAACCCGTCTCATTTCGCGGTTGTTGAAATCCCCGAGTAAAAGAAATGCCAAGTAAATCTCTCCAGATGACGAGCCATCTCAGATATCCTAGACTTAAAATACCCATGCCGATAACAGTTAGCAGAATTTAAGTTAACAGGCAACAAATACGTATAATCAACACAAACGCGAGTTTTTGGAAGCGCGTATCGCCAATTTCGATTGAACTCTATTATTTTAAAGTCTCATATTTAATTCCATACAGTTTACTAAACTTAAATTAAAGGCTAATTATTATTCCCCTTATCTGAGTTTTTAAATAAAAATAAGTGACGAGATAAGCAAATCGTTCACCTGATGGTAAATGCAACGCCTGTCCATAACAGAAGGAGAACCAGTACCACCCAAAAGTTTAAGTTGTAAAGCTCTGTGTGGCACCGTACTACGCTAATCTCCCTGAGACATCGGTTCACTCGAAAGACTCATATGCCTCGTAATTAGCCACAGTGCTCTTCAAACTGAAATGCACACCAGTGGTGTTTGTATACTACTGCGGAACGAAATAATAACTGGAACCCAACCACAAAATATATCAAGCACTGCATGCAACGATCATACGAGTATAGAGAGTGCTGCTGCGTTTTGGCAGATCCATACGGCGCTAAAAGAATCGTATAGTAGTGCCGTATCAAGTGCGCAAAGACGTAGATCTGTATACATATAGTTCTAAAAATATTATTTTTCAGTATTAATCCATTGTCATCAGCTCTCGAAGAGTTCACTTAATTTCATTATATATATTTACATAACAATAATAAATTGACAGTTTGATTATAATTAATTGGTGGATAATCTTTAAAACTACAGGATCAGAAGATTATTTTCTTGTTAAGAATTTACACATTTTAGGCTTGTGTGTAAAATGTAACAGCCTTTAAATGTCCCACTGCTGGGCACAGGCCTCCTCTATTTTCCGAGAGGGTTTTGGAGCCCGGAAGAGTTCGCCACGCTTCTCCAATGCGGGTTGTCGATCTTGGCATGTCCTCAAAAAATTTTGTATTCCTCTGACATGCAGGAAAGGACATGTTCAAAATTTTATACATGAGAATATCGCGGGCAGATCGCCGATATTCAACTCGCAGCAGAGTACGGTGTAGAAGTAGAGTCTGGAAATAATAGCCTTCATCATTTCACTTGGCGTTGAATCACTACTTTCATGGATTAAACATACTCGTATCATTGTCCTTAGCATTTCATTTTAGTCAAAATCACAAACGCTTTAATGTGCCTGCTGGAAACACTACGTAGATGTTAAGTCTCACATGTGTATTAATGACCTAATACATTAAATAATGTCCAAGCAAATGTATTCATAAATTATGTTTTCACAGTATATAATTTGTACCAACAATTTCCCATGTCTTTGTCTGCCACACAATGAGAATGTTCCACTGTATCAAGTAGGATATATTTTATCCTTTATGAAATACTAAACAAAACACGATATTGAAGGTCAAATCTCTCATTAGTTTCTGTAACTGTCACGAATAAATATATCAAAGAGAATAAGCAAATGGTCTCTCCTTATAATATTCTGTCTTATATCAATACAGTGAGATTCGCACTGCTCGCATCTGCGTGAATAAGTTTACTCGTTTCCTTTTTTAGTTCATGCAGTAATGTAATTCAAGCAGCAAGCTTTTGGGTGACATTTAGAATATTACTGGTGGTCGCCCATAGGTCGATATTGGACCGTAATTCATTGACTTTTTTATTGAATTTATTGTATTTGTAACATATATTATAAATATAAATTAAAGATTTCTACTCCATCTCCATATAAACTTAAACTTTGGCAAATCTCGCACTCTTCCGTGCACTTAATATGTTTAAAAAGGATTACAAAGTTTTCTCTTCATGTATTAATATACATATCGCATTTGATGATTATCATACCATCTTATCCCGTGGGTGTCGTAAAATTCGACAGAGGGAAAATGAAAAACCAGGAAATGGGCAGCAGCATCTTCCTGGAACATCTGAATAAATAAACTGCGGTCGCCAGCCCGCCTGCCAAGTGTGACAACTATGGCAAAATACTCCCAAAATTAATCCTACAATTTTTGTCGCATTCTATGGGGTAGGCCTATGTTCAGCAGTGGACTAGGGATATGCTCAGACAGACAGAGAGTGATTATTTTCGATTTATTATTTAATGGTAAAAAAATACCAACCAAACTCAATACTTTAAAATGTGCGAGTAAATAATGATATGCATAGATATATGCTCCATGGCGATTTCACGGCTACATTTAACCGTTATGCAACCAAAAGGTTTATACAGAATATATTATAGCATACATACATACATAAGATCACGACTGTATCCCATTAGGGGTAGTCAGAGACTGGGCACTCACTGCAAAAACAGATGACTGCCACAATCCACGTTTCACCAAAACAATATAATGCACTTGGTGTGATAGGTGGTGAGCCCATCGCCACCATGCGGTGTTGGGTGCACAGTGCAGTTTAATTCCTTACTCGCCTTTTACGAGATCCATTGGAGGAGATGGAGTGGCAGTATTCTTTTAACGAGCCGCCACCTACACGGCTAATATTATAGCGCCGTATATATTAGCGGAAACACAAACTTGATTGATTTTATGAAACTCCAGTCCTTGTCAATAAAGTACTGACAGTAGGACAGACCTCTCATTTTTGAGATTACTTTGGAGCAGGAAAGAATACCCCACTCTATTGCAGTAAGAACTGGCGGAATGGCTCAGAAATATTTATTTTTAAACATGCAGGTTTTCTCACGATATTTTCCTTCATCATCGAGAACGTAGTAAATCATCACATACAATTCTTAGTTAAGCCATGTACAATAAAACGTAAGGCGAGTGCCCGGCTTCTGAGCTATGACAAAATTGATATCAAGCTATGCTGATAGCAAAAACACCATCTAAATATCTCAAAAAATTACAGCGTGGTAATACTAAGCAGCATCAGCGTTTGTTCACATTGGGTTGACCCGTGGTGAGTAAAGGCAACTTTCCATGTCATCACAAACGCCAGACTTGTAGGTCATCCTGCATTCTTGAAATAGACCTATGTCCTGCAGTGAATATACATCATGTGGATACAGTCATAATGATATTTAAGATGATGATTGTTCCATGATCTTTTGGAGACCACGGGATATCTGACGTTTACCTAAGTAAAATTTTATAACCCCTAAGTCTTCTTGTATCCCTGAGCTCAATAAGTCACAAACATACTACTTCGTAATTGGGGAATGTTTATTTTGAGTGACAGACTTAAGCAGTAAGTAAAGAATTAGTACTACTAAAAAGATCACTAACGTCATCTTGAAGTCTTCTTGTATAACTGAGCGTCCTAATATTTACAAACGAACACTATCAATGAACTTTACATAGCAAATTTACACTGTCCACAAAATGGAATCGAGTTATTTAAATTGTACCAACAACTCTGAAAGTCTGTGCGGCAAAAACATTCAGCTGGGCGTCGTTAGGCCGGCGGAGATGCATTTATTTATGAAATGTAAATTCATCTGATTTTAATAACAAAACCGCGAGCCACTGCTCTCTATATTAAGATGTAAGATTTGCATACTGTATACGATTGTTGCGCGACGTGTGACTGTGTGTAACGGATGGCTCTTGCCATGTTTTATTTCTCTCATTGTCAAGTTGTTGCCTTTCTCGGTATCTCGCTCATCACTGGCCTTGACGGACGATTGATTATATACGAATATCGCAACAGCAGCTGGATATAATGCAAAATCTGTGCTTTAAGTATAGTCTGTTCTTGCTGGAAGTAGGGCCTTCGACATAAGAATATGGTTAAATTAAACTATGCCGTTTTGTGGCAATCTTTGTGGGAGACCTATGTGCAACAGTGGACTGAGACAGACTGCAATGATGATGATGAATGATGAAGCTATGCCTGTTACAATTCTTTCTTTTTATGGTATAAATTGACCAGACGAACAAATTGTTTACCTGATGTTAAGTTAAATATCTACCCTTAAATGCTATGTCACTCAGAACATTTCAGTGTGTGTCACTGCGTTCCCCACCTTGAGACGTCAGTAATTAGGTCTCATATAGTAACTAACAGTGCCCTTCAAAGTGTTTGCACATTACTGCTTTACGGCAGAATAACTGGCACTGCGGTGGTACCTACTTAGACAAATTTCTACATAGAAATTCTACCACCAGTGAATTTCTCTTCTCACTTTGGATAGGATATCGCCTTTAAGAAAACTCCTTTACAATTGCATGAATCCAACATCTAAAACCTTTTGACGAAAGCAACCACTGAACAAAGCTATCGGAATCATCCACAATGCCAACCATCATTCATTCAGTTCTTTATCCACACGAGATATATTTTATTTCTCTTTTTTTATTAAAGACACGTTATTTCGTTTTGTGAAGTTCGATTCGTGACGGTCTGCGGAGACGCGTGCGGACGATGCAGCGCGTGCGCTCTGTGGCCGAATTCTCAGCAGTAACACGACTGAATGAATGAATCGGTTCTTATGTCACTTACAACAGATATACCTATAAGAATCTAACTAAAGTTGTGATAATATCTTGCTGACTTATTTGGGTCACAAAGACACAAGTCTTTTGTGTAACCAGTAGCTGTTGTGTAAAGATAACGTCTTATAATCCCGTACGTGTTCAAACACTGATATGCGACTTCATCCTTACCTTTCTAAGTGACGAGTTTCACGTGACACTGCGGTCAGCTTATCTGACATCGAGTCTCGAGTCTTTGGTTTGAATCCCAGCCGAACGCCATTATTTGTCCAGGACACAAATTTTTTTAGGTTTTCGGGTCCAGATGTGTTGTGATTGATCAGCGTCCCTAAGTCTGTAACTAATTTTTACTTCAGTCTTTTTGTAATGATCCAGCTTCTGGACGATTTTGGACTATGTCGCCGACTTCCGAATACTATCGAAAACAATCAACTGCGCAGCAGATATTATAGTGCCACAAGTGTACGCACAAAAAAAGTTGTCAGATGAAGATTTTCGGTTGTTAGCCGAAAGATATTATCATAATCGTCTTGCTCAGGATTGGGATTAATTACGTTGGGATAATGTTTCATAAAAATTCAAATCCTTGTCCATCTCTTGCTGTAGTGAACCTGCTGTAAGCTAATTGATAGTAACGGCAAAAAGTATGGCAATAATATTATGAGAATAATGATGAGAGGTAAAGTTTATCAGCTTCAATCGGGTCCCTTACTATCTAAACTAGCAAGCATAATAAGTTCTGCGGCTTATGCTGTAAGAAGAAGAAGTCTACCTAATGTTTAAACAGGAAGAAGAGTTTATTTTAGTTATTTCCCCAGCATAATTTCGTATGTCATTTTGCTGTGCGGAAAGGCAACCGATGTAGAAACAATTTTTGTATTGCAAAAGAGAGCCATAAGAGCTATTAAGTGTTAATTTAAAGAAATAAGTATCTTAACATTAGCTTCTCAATATATCTATGAAAATGCTATGTACGTACACAAGAGTATAAATAACTTTAGCAAAAAAGTGACGTACATAATACCAGGGACAAACACAAGCTTGTAATGCCGGGTACCCGACTCAATAAAGGCGGTAACTCATTAATGGGGCAAAGTGTACGTTTTTACAACCAAATCCCGGAGAGTTCGCCAAGTCTTCCTACCCATAGGTTCAAAAACTTTATTAAACAAAGAGTTTGTAAAAAGGTTTATTTTAATATAAAAGAATATATGGACGATCATAAACCCTGGGAAAAAGGTGAACCCAGGCAGTTTCTAAATACTTATAACTAATTTAATATTTATTTTAAAACATAATTTCTTGAATAAAAATGTAGAAAGTATGACTAAAAAAGGATACCTGCAGAGTTTCTTTCACCAGTTTCTTCTCCCTACAGAGGAACCTCATTAAGGAACGGTAGTAGTTTGTAATAAATAATGACATGAAATGAAATTTGTATTTCTTACATGAGAGAATAAATATTTGATTTCATTGTATGTCATAACAACATGAAATAAAAAAGAAATATGTGCTATTTGAATTGATGATTATGATGTTCTACCATGGCGACAACTTCCGAATACTGTCGAGAGCCATCAACTGCGCAGGAGATATTATAGTGCCACAAGTGTACGGGCAAACACAGAGGCACTCACTCGTCCCAACCTACCCGCGCCCGATGTAACGCTGATGCGATTAGATCGGAGGTAGGCTAGAATGCAGTGTCAGAAACACGGGGACAATCACAACACAACCAGACCCGAAAATCAACAATAGTGTTTTAGCACAAATGTTGGCTCCGGCTGGGATTCGAACCCGGGACCCGTGGCGTAGAAGTCCGGTACTCTGACCACTAGGCCACGCGGTCGTCGATAAATGATAATCCGAAAACTCGAATAATGGGACGACAATTACATTTTCTTATTAAACTTACTGAATTACATAGTACACATACGCATAAAGTAACTTGATGAAAACGGTGAATAACGGTTATGTAAAGTTACTTTATGCGTTTTTATTTTGTAAAAAAAATTAGTTTTTTACGCTCGACGTAAATTAAACTTTACTAATAACAGATTTTTGTTCATATTAATTGTTAATTAAATTATAAAATGTATTATATCTCCTATTCTACTACATGCCAAAATTATGTTAAAATCCGTCCAGCCGTACTCTATCAGAAAAATCAAAACAAACATACTTCCACATTCTGTTCTTCGCTGAAAACTCACAAAAAGTTTTTTGTTAAAAATCAGCGCTGTGTGTGTCTATTCACATTCAGCACATGTTGAGCTAACCCCTTTTCGACACAAGGCAATTATATGTACGTCATCATCATCATGTCAGCCTATCACTAATCCACTGCTGAAGATAGGCCTCGCCCATAGATTGCCACAAGATTTTGTAGCTCTCATTTTGGGGGGAATTTTGCCATAGTTGTCACGCTTGGCCGGTGGGTTGGCAACCGCAGTTTATTTATTCAGATGTTCCGGGAAGATGCTGCTGCCCACCTACTGGTTTTTTCCCTCTGTCGACTTTTACGGCATCCACGGGATTCATCTCATCCCGTGGGTAGTAGATTATCTTAAGCCGCTACCACACGGCACGGATTATTTATGTATTTCTATTCTATACTAGCATTAATAAGATTTAACTCTTTTAAATTATTTTTTTAAATATGTTTAACACCGAAGAATGCCGCCCGAAGTGTCGGTAACAATTTTTTGTAATTAAATATTTATGTTGAGTACGTACCTCGACGCATCTTGAAATTGCGACTCGTAAATTCTTCAATCTTGAACTGCGATATGAAAATACATTTGTACAGCACAGAGTTGATTACACTAATGAGTGTTCCTATTAAAATCTGAGATTAGGAGTGAAATATCGCTTTCATACGCTATTAATTAGCGATGAAGATATCGCAAGGAATATAACTTGTGATCATTACATATATTTTCGTATAAAATTAATTATAGACATCAAGCGGGGTCAACACACGGAGCAATGAGAATAATTAATTTCATTAGATTATGAAAATAATTAAATAGTAATTTGTAAAAATCTAAACGTCTCAAAAATAATTATGTTGTTTCAAAATATAGTATAATTAACAAATTAAATGTTGCTCACGTATATATTAATCCTAAGATCGGGATTTTAAAGCTCATATTTGATTTTTTCAGACCGATTCAACTAAGGAACCCTTAAGAAAAGAGCCTCTAAGTCCTCTGGTATTGCAGATGTTCGTGGCGGCGGCGATGACTTACCATTTACCTGGTCGTTAGCCCCTCTTCGAAAATTAAAAAAAAATATTTATAAAAGAGAGCTTATTTCCAATAATTTTAATGTTATTGTACTGTAGATATCGTTCGAGTAAATTACCACAAAGGGAAATGCGTAATACTGGTGGTGGTTCTGGTAAGAGTCCTACCAGAACTACCACCAGTATTACGCATTTCCGCAGGAACCCGTCTAGGTAGATACCACCCTGGTCAGTTATTCGGCCGTAAATGAGTAGTGTGCAAATATTACTATGTTTCGGTCTTAAGGGCACTGAGAGCTGAGTGATCACTGGGCTTATGAGACTTAAGAACTAATGTCTCTGGGTGAAAGGCGCAGTGTTATGCCATACACAATTGTTCTAGGTGACACAGCATTTGTTATGGCAGACGTTGCTTTTACCGTCAGGTGAACACTTTGTTCGCCTCGCCACTTCCATCCAAAAAAAAAATTATTTCATGGTTTCCGACAGGAGGCGGAATAATCATTTCGAAAAATGCCAAACCGCTGTCTACGGCGCAGTATGCATATGCGATTTATTATTTTCGAGTAATCTCTAGTGTGTTAACAGAGCTACATAATAAAAGGTCAAAGGCACTGGCACGAAGTTGAAAGTGAACTGAACTGACAAAATTAAAAGATCTAAATAAAAAAGTATGGCCAGCGAAGTCACGTTTTAACAACTCTTAGTCACGATATGTGACGTCAGGACACACCTCTCATCCGGGCGATTGGTATTTTTAGTGAATTTATCCTTTGTTAATGTCGACAAGTTTATTAGCTGATGTAATTGTTTAACGCACTCGCCTTTCATCTCGACAAATACTTTATATACATGTAAAGAATCCGGTTTTATACCACGATAACCATTTCCCTCGTCTTGTGGTATATCGTTAGCCTCACAGATCTATAACCTCCAAGAATATATTTCCAGAAATCCATGACATAATACTAAGGAATTGTTAATATTTTATAATCTACTATTTCTTCTATTATTGTACGTCCGAAATGGACAAACTTACAACAAATGTTATTCATTTGTAACATCAATTGTACACAGTTTTGACAATAAATGAATATCTTATCTTATCTCCAGTAGTCAAACTCTCATTACGCACACTTCTTGCTTATCATCGTTATCATCAATTCAGCCTATCACTAGTCTACTGCTGAACATAAGTCTCCTGCTGAACATAAGACTGCCGAAAAAGTATGTAGTTCTCATTTTGGAAGGTTTTTGCCATAATTGTCACGCTTGGCAAGCTGCTTGGCAACCGCAGTTTATTTATTCAGATATTGTAGGAAGATGCTGCTGCCCATCTGCTGCTTTTTATTTTCCCTCTGTCGACTTTTACGACACCCACGGGATAAGATGGGGTGGTAAATTCCCTTAAGCCGCCACCACATTTCTTGCTCGCTTGTAAAAAATTAAATTTCTCCAATATCAAATTTGGTCTGGAATAAAGTTTAAAATTATAGGCCGATACTTTTTTTATATAAATATTATATATTAATTTTAATTGCCAGTGACAAATTTCAATTTGTTGAGAGATGAAAAAAGATTCTTTCTCATCACCATTATCATGATGTCAGTCCATCACAAGTCCACTGCTGGAGGCCTCCTCCATAGATTGCCACGAAAAATTGTTCTGAGCAACCTGCATCGATCGACTTCACGCAAAAATGTGCAGGTCTAAACTAAATTAAATGCAAAGTATGTACGTCAAAAAAATAGTATTTTTTTTATCAGAACAACGCCGTTATGTTCAGTACTTATCATTCATCATCATTATTATTATTATTATTTTATTAAATAAAGTGACGAAACGAGCAAAACGCTCACCTGATGGTAATTGCACTTACCTACACTACCGAGTCTACCCACAACAACTGCTGTGTCATCAGAACATTTCTGTGTGACACCACACTGCGCTCGTCACCCAGAGACATCAGTTCTTAAGTCTCCTATGCCCAGTGGTTATGCTAGCTCTCAGTGCCCTTCGAACCGAAACACAGTTTAATGTTTGCACACCACTACTTCACGGCAGAATAACTGGCACTGGGGTGGTACCTACCTAGACGGATTCTTGCATAGAAATACAATTGACATACATGTCTCCCAAGTTACCTGTCTGCCCATACTTCTGCCCATCACAAATCAGTATTCCGGCATTTTTAAGATAGTTATTCCGCTATCGGTTAAAGGCCACGGTATTTCTGATCACTGGTATTTCACATAGTCGACTTTCATGACACCCACGGGATGGTAGATTCTCTTACGCCACCACCACACAACAAAAAATACCATTCGCTTAATTACTATTAATCCATTGAGCGATTATTCTACCTCCGAAAACATTGTAATGTAATATTTACGTTGATTGAACGTACTTAATTATCATTCATCAATTAAGATACGAATTCAATCCGAACAATATGAGTTGTCAACGTCGTAAGATAGTATTGCATGAGCTGACGTCTCACTAAGCTTTATCAACCCACCAGCGTACGTTAAACCACGGTACACAGTTGAACCGCAAATTGTAGTTGACCAAAGTGTACAGTTGAAACGCTCTGGTACCACTAAGACGGACAGAGATGTAATGGTCTACGCGACACAGTGTCAGGTCACGGGCAGTCACGACATTTTCGAAGTGTTATCTTTGGTTAGAAAGTGGTTCATATAGTTCATTGTTCACCTCAACTATGAGTAGTTCCTTTGGCTGATGGATTCAGGTACAACTGCCGAGATAATAAGGCACGATTGATCGCTCACCGCTGTCAAACTTAGTCAACTCTATGGAGTAAGATTATAATCGTGGTCCAAGCGACGAACGGTATACAGCAGCGTTGTACTTAAAGATTAAATTACACAGACATTAAACATCTTTATGCAATTCAATTCCTTATTGCATTTATTATTTTGCTTATGTTTCTTTCCACTGATGAAACTATTATATAGTAGAAATTTAATTACATCCATGTCATAAAATATTCATAACGTTCGTATGTGTTCAGCGACTGCGTGACAGCATACGGCTGAGTCGCGGTTCCTGGGTTGAATTCCCAGCCAAAGCCAATACTTGTGTTTTAACAGCTTACAAATGTCCCACTACTAGGAAGAGGTCTCCTATCATTTTAGGAATACTTCACATCATCAAAACATTTTTATTTCTATGATGTGAAGGTTTACTCACGCTGTGTTCCTCCATCGCCAAGCACGTGATAAATCAAAAGAAAAAATTGTAATTATTTTATTATTTAGTATGCCGGGAATTGAACCCAGGTCACCATTTCAGTCTTACAGCTTTTAATTAGACCATCGGCCGATTCGGTGCCGTATGTTTGGGCGTTACCTTAACTCGTCCAATGCAGTAATCTAAAACCTCATATCCGGTTAATGTTTCATCATTACAATTTGCTCACTCACGAGGTGGGCGGAGACATGTTGAAATACTAGTTTCTAGTTCCCAATCTACACTGTAATCTGAAGACGTTTAATAAGATGGTATAAAATTTATATAATACAACTCATTTCATAGAAATATCTATCTGCCGTTTAGCAATATTTATGTTTAATTACTTATTCGATATACGGCACTTAAAAATTGATCTTTAGTATTTATAAGAGCAGTCTAGATTAGAGAAAATAAGGTTTTAAGTTACGTCTTAATTTTTATTAAATTCCTTATAATACCTTAATAGTTATTGAAGGAAATAAGATTTTAATTTACTTCATATTAAGTTAAGTTACTCGTAACAGAGGAGACAGGTATCCAAAGTCATCGCCTCTCGCCTCGTCGTTTCCAATCTGTCGATACCTATAGTGAAGCAATTGTAGTGTCCAACATATCGCTATTGAAAATCCAATATTGTAAACAACTGTTAATAAGTATCCATTATATGACAGCCTTTATTCTTGCAGAATAATACTATAATTTGTAATTACTCGTCACGTACCGTTTCCCGCAAGCGCGAAAAGTGGGTAACGTGAGTAGCCTTTGCCTATCCCTTATATAGGAAAAATCCCTTGAACAACAATGACCTCATGATCCTTGTAGGAATACAGATGAAAGTCAACAAATTATTGTATTGTCATCGCTACATAACACGTGTGCAAAATTTCAAATAATTTGGACATTGTGGCTGAAAATTTAATTCAATGACTTTATTATTAGATTAATAGTTACATACATCATTATTACAGCCTATCACTAGTCCACTGCTGAACATAGGCCTCCCTCATAAATTCCCACAAAAGTTTATAGCTCTCATTTTGGGGATTTTATACATTAGTTTTTACATAGTTGCCGCGCTTGGCAGACAGGTTGGCGACCGCAATTTATTTATTTAGATGTTCCAGGAAGACGCTGCTGCCCATATTCTGGTTTTAATTTTCCCTCTGTAGACTTTTGCCACAACCACCGGATGAGGTGGGGTGGTAAATTCTCTTAGGCCTCTACAACACGGCGGGTTACATACATCTCGTACGTTCATAAAAAAAGGTTAAGGTAATAAAAGCGTTTAAAAATGTCTCTACCTCATGCACAAATGTTAACTACAAACGCTGTTGGCCAAAATTTGCACAGTTCATAGTAAGACCTTCTGAGACGAATAAAATGTTTTAAAAGTGTACTGCTCTTTGTTGCGACTAAAGAATTCCTATAGCGAGGTCATAAACCATTATCGTAGTAATTTTATTTTGATATAGAATTAATAATGATTATAACTGTTCTGCAAATATGAAAATTTTGTAGTTTATGATCTGTTAGTTTCAATGAAATTAACATCTACTTTGCATTTCTGTTTTATTACGAGTATCAATATTAATTAAAAGCATAAACGAAATACAAATCGTTATCTATCAATTTTTTTCCCATTTGTATTTATTTATAAAGTTAGAAATATCGGCCAAATAACATTGACGACCGCGTGGCCTATATAGTTGATGATGAAAGGTACACGTACACACGTACCTGACCATGCGGGTCCCGGGTTCAAATCTCAGCCGGAGCCAATCACTGCAAAAACAAAAATTGTTGACTTTCTGGTTTAGTTGCAAATTTGACATGCACAGCACAACTGAATCGCTTGTATCGTAGATAGGGAAAATCCTAGGGTATGGTATAATAAAAAAACAAAATTCAAGGCAAAAAGAAGATATATTAACTACTGCAAATCTGCATGTGTTTTAGTATCAACGTGTTATACAGATAACCATTTTCATTCGTCGTATTTGTTACATGACGACCGTGTGGCCTTGTGGTCAGAGTATCTGACTTCTACGCCGCGGGCCCTGGGTTTGAATCCTAGCCGTTGCCAACATTTGTGCAAAAACGCAAATTATTGATTTTTGGGTCTGTTTGTGTTGTGCGTGTGAAATGTATGTCTGTTAAACGCACCCACGATGCAGGAGAAATCCCACTGTGGGTCCTCGTTTTTTTAAAAAAATAAAAGAAAGATAAATATTAGTTCTAAAATTGAGGTATTAAAGAAAATATGCAATGTTATGTAATAATATGCATTTAATAAATAAAGTAGGCGTGTCGTCTTCAGCGGTGAGGAAATAACTGATTCATATCAAGATATTTTCTGTATACTACGAATATCGTTTACATATTTTGACCAACGATAAAAAGTTGTGATAGATTCGTATTTAATTTCATTTGTTTCTAAATATTGATATTACAGTATCAAAAGTCGTCACCAACTAATCAAAAGTTGTGTTTACAGGAAATATAAATATTTGGAAATTATATTAAAATATATAATATCGTAATTTATTAATTTGGTAAAAAATTGAATATTACTTTTTGTTCAGTAATAAAGTAAAAGTATTTTTTTTCAATAGAAGTAACAAAAAATCGTTAGAAAAATAGTAGGTACTATTTATTCTTAATTCAATCTACACATTTACGATGAAATTTTTAAGATGAATACGTAAATCTTTTTAATTTCTGCTTTTCTTTCTTATTTTCTGACCATCGTGTCAGAATTTACTGGCCGTAGGATTCTTAAGCAGAAATTGTAACTATCTTTACTCTAGTTTCTATCAGCTGTTACCACGTATATTAATTGGCCCTAACTTTCAGTGACCATTGCGTAGTTAATACCTAAAGTGAGTGTAAATGAATGCAATACCTAAGAGAGCATTTCAAAATAATTTGATGTCCGACTTAACTAAGTTATAGGCAGTTAAGAAATCTGTACTAATGGATACGTGAGCGTACATTACAATAAAATATGTCGACCAAGGCCGAATAAATCCGGATCGAAGATCGCTCCGCAAGCAGTGAGCGGTTGAACTGTGAACTATAGTGTCGGACTTATCTATCTATTGTTAAAACTTTAAAAGAATGTCAATGCGCCACGCCTGCGACGCCTTTTAAATTAAGTGAGACAACCAGGCGTTTAAAAGATTGTAGGATAATAACATTGACCACTTAGCCATTTTGTCGCAAAAGCTTTGCGTAAAAGTTTGACCATAACGGTGATTAGGTATAACTGTATAATAATAATGTATTATTAGTATTATTGGAATTTACATGAATGAAAACTTTCCCAGTAGTCATGCCTTTTTTACCGTGGGAAATCTACATGGATTCCACGGTAAAAACCTTCCACGGTAATCCGATAGGAGTCCAGAATAAACCTTAAGAACAGAATAACCCTAAGATGGGCTTATTCTGGATTCCTATTGGATAAAACCCAACGGGGTACCTATCGTCGCCATGTGTGGGGACTGCGGGAATACCCGGGAACCCCCTTGACGTATCAAAGGGGACAAGCAACAGTCAAGCACACAGCGTCACCTGACATAGATCCCTCTTTAGCCATGTCTAGAAGTACTAGTAGTTTCTTTTTAAAAAGAACGATGCCCCACAGAAGGATTTCTCTTTCACGCACTCATGATATGGGTGCGTTTTACACACATAAATTTAATATGCACAAAACCACTAAACCCGAAAATCAATAATTTGTGTTTCTGCACAAATCGTTGGCTCCGGCTGGGATACGAGGCCAGGATCCGCGTCATATCTACTCGTATCTATACTATATAAGTACTCTAACCACCAGGCTATATTTCGTTCATGTAGAATGAATGTACACGTCTACAGACCACGGGGACATCTTACTTAAAAATGATGTCGGCAGACATAAAATAGATTTCATGACCCATTAACTAAGCGAGTGAATCATCTCTACAGTCATTAAAGAAGAAGCAGTAAGTAAACAAGCTATAAATATCCTACTGCATTCAATATCAATTTTTTTAAGGGCTTTGAATACGGAAAACCACGAAGGGCCAGTGAGTGTTCGCATAATGTCACGTTTTCAAAATTTTATTTTATTTCGCCGTCGATCACCTGATAAATCAGAACTTACAATTGCAAATAATAGACTTTTAAATTTAAAAAGCAAACGTCTGGCCCCAGAACTATTACGCCATGGATCTTCCATCAAATTACTCGTATAGGGATCACACTATGTCCGTATTGTGAACGTTTTGCTCGTTTCGTCACTTTCTCATATAACTTTTTTTGTGAGTCCATTTCATTTCCCACTCAAAATAATATTTATATTCTATGCGTTTCAATTTTTTTATTCATTTATATTTATGATACAAATATGGCGTATATTTGTAGTATAAAAGTATGATCAAAATATTAGGTACTACAAGCCAGGATCTGTGACATCATTATAGAGTAGTTATTCAGTTAAATTTCTGTACTACCTTACTAAAGTTTATAAAATGTCCTTCATAAAATTTACGGTATGATGGCAACCTTAGCATGCATTTAGGATCAGAACTCCAACCGTCACTTATAATAGAAATGCTTTTCAGTTCACGTCAAAATTACGACCTTGAGTTGTCATGTAACGTCACATTTGACTTTTGTGTGCTTAGATATAAAAATGTATGCATTAATGTGACAGCCGTAAACGAACAATGTTCTTTGATACACTTGTGGTGAAAGCAAAATTATTGAACCGTTTTCGAAATCTCAGTCTAAATAGACGTTCTAAAAGCAATAGTACTCGTAAATTATATCTAACTTAAAGAAGTAAATAAGTAAATGTTAAAAAATATCTTAATGACTTAAAACTAAAGTCTTCAACCAGTACGTGTTGCCACTGATGACTTATGGAACCGAGACATGAGGAACTGTGGGGAAGCTCAAGATCGCTCAGCGAGCGGTGGAAAGAGCAATGCTCGGTGTTTCCCTGCGTGATAGAATTCATAACGATGATATCCGCAGCAGAACTAGAGTAACTGACATAGATCTAAGGATTAGTATACTGCAAACACACCGGCCATATAGCCCGTAGAACCGATAACCGTTGGGGAAAAGAGGTTCTCGAGTGGCAACCTCGACCAGCAAGCGACCCCTCACTAGATGGAGCGACGGCCTGCACAGCGTTGCGGAAAGTCAATGGATGCCGATGGCTCAGGATTGTGATATGTGGTAATCCTTGGTGGAGGCCTATATGCAGCAGTGAACTTGTGATACGCTGAAATGTTTAATGATGTTGAAAAACCGATTTCTAGGCGAAACAGACTATGAATATGTTTCATCAATCTACTCTCCAGTACATTGGAGTTTAAAGTCATATCCTCAGTTTTTTTTGTATGTGTAGTACTCTGCTAGCCCGGCGACTTAGACAGATAGATTCGTGGGACTCTTCCGACGAATCTGTCGAGTCTCACTCGCGAGTAGAGGGCCGGCGAGTAAAAACATATATTATCTTCAGTACAAATATACATTTATTTTAGATAAACCTTAAACTTAACTCTCTTATAAGAAATCTTTCTCTTCTATGAGTTAAAAGAACCACATGAATTAGCTGAATTTCTTTTGACTTCAGTATCCAAAGAAATAATTTAATCTAATTAATATTTCGATAATTTGTTGTCGAAATATTAATTAGATTAAATTGATTTGATATTGATGATTTAAATTGTAATTGATAAAATGTCCTTGTTTTTTTAATTGCAAAAAAAAAACATTGAAGGATCGGTAGCCCAAGCCCGCCGCTGTGCCAATGTTTTATATTTTAATTTTTTAATACGTACATTCTCCATTACATGTTCTTAGGTGGTGCTCGTTCGCGGTCACTACGTCTCCTACCTCCCGCTGTGCAGTCGTAACGAACCGGTGTTCCTAGCAGTGTGTACGCCACTCGCTATGCCCGAAACCCGGGAATGCGTCGTGCATGGCGCAACTAACGTCTTCACCACTGTCCACGCTATGGACATGAAGATCTTACACATAGATATCAAGTAAGTTTTTTTTTAATCATCAAGTAAGTAAGATCTTACACATAGATATCAAGTAAGTTAGAAAACATATCAAAACCACCATCTTCATAAGATTAAGGAATTGATACGGCTGATATAGTGCTCAAGTTTACAGCATTTATTTTACTAATAACAACTTTTTAAAATCTAGGGCATATTTCTTACTCACTGAGCTCACTACATTCGCTGCATTCAGGGTGTCAAACGTCAGTAATACTGTCAGGTCTTGTCTTTTACCGTTTGGTATGTTAAAAAAAGAAAAAACTACCTGTTATTTTTTTTAATAGATTTCTTATATTTTCGCGAATATGACACATTTAATAAAACCAAGTTTACGGATTTTATCGGTATTCATTTTAACTATTTATAACCCGACGTTTCGAGCGCTTTACAGCACCCATGGTCACGGGAAGATGAGTGCTGTAAATCGCTCGAAACGTCGGGTGATAAATTGTTAAAATTAAACTTAGTTTTATCAACTTTTTAAATATAATCTGGTGCAAGTTATAATTCAATACGTTGAATAATGACACAGGCGCGGCGCGGAAAAGTATTACGACCATAAATCCTTCATCCAATAAGCTGCATAAGTTCTCTCTCAATACTTCCTTCTACAGCACTAGTTCAAGGCTCGAGACAATGTATAACGCGATATTACCGATGCGTATCTGTCACAGAGGGCTACTGTCCATCAAAGGCTTGCAGATGTATGACAACGTCTCTATTGAAATCGTTTCATATTCATGCAACACGTCACCGCCTGCGCTCAATGGCACGAAATAATAAGAGGAGTGGAAAATAATGTGCAAAGGCAGGCAGCGGCCGATGAGTTTGTCACTTGTTGGAGGTGCCCGTCCATTATTCTCTGCGTCAGTCAATGCAATGTTTGCTAGTGTGGCGCTAGTTTACAAAGCAACACATAGAAATTCATGTTGAATTAATATTTTATAAGAAATTTCCTGATTTACACATACATTTTGTTACATCCGAAATTAACATTTTGGTTAATAAAGCAAAAATGATTTTGCGTAACAGATCCAGTTAAATTATTTCACTATAAAATAGATTGACAGCAATTCAAATGTCAGTATCCGTACGATCCATTGCAGGGAACAAGCCCCTTACTCTTTGCGAGCCATTGCAGAAGAATATTTTAAGTCTTCATAATATCCAGCGACATTTTAGTTAAGAATTTTCTACAACTTCTAATATGTGTATACGTGTAGTATATAGTTCTGTACGTTGGTTTCCGCATAATATGTGCTTTGACGCGTTAATATTAACCGGTCACCTGCTCGGAAGCGCGCGGTCTTTGCATACAATGACTGACTTACAAGCTCCTGTGCGACGCGGTATAAAAAGGACGTGTGTACATGTCGCTTTTTAAGTATCGATGAAATCTTTTTTTTTTTATTAGAAAATACATTGTCAGCTACTTTTAGCTGTATAGAAGATCTTTGACAGTTAAACGAAGACGAAATGACGAATTATCTTCATATTAAATACACTTCAAAAATCGACTAAAGCAAACATATAAATAACGTGATAAACAAATGGCGGAATAGCCATCTTAGTCTAATCTTAGTGCTAGAATTAAAAACAAACCGGTATCCATAGACAATAGAACTAGCATCAATGGTGTACAAAAAAACCCTCGATCCGCGAATAATTTTTGTGTATGTTAAAAAATCTTATTTAAAAAATATCTAAAATATTCCAATTATTTTACGCAGCACTTCTTCATTACTTGAATTTATGTTTTTGTTAAATAACACCACCGAGCTACGAATTTCACCGGTCCGCAGATAAAAAAAGTTTGAAAAACTCTATTGTAAGGTCTATCTGTATTTGCTTTCCGCTTGTCACGCGACCATAACGACAAATCCAACCTCCATTATGAATTACAAATACCTAAGTATGGTAGTGAATGTTAGGTTTGGCAGAAAAAGCATGAAAGTAAGATTAAAAAAAAAAGTTTTAAGGAAAGGCCACGTCAAAAGTACCCGCAACCGACGAGCTTGTTTGAAAACGCTAATGATAGTAGAAGGAGCGAAAGATGTGTGTCAGGATTGTAGCAAGTGGGAAGATGTTGTCTCTGCCTACCCCAATGAAAAAGATGTGTGACTCTGTATTTGTGTACCTTTAATTTCGTGGAAAAAATTACTTGATAACATTATGCACCTTGCTTAGCAATATTCAAGCATATCACGTATATGATTTAACGACAAAAGTACTCTATTGCATCTGGTTGTCGTAAACATCATTGTCTTGTCTCTATCCACATTGCACGACTTCCAATGAACCTAGGCGCCTCATTAGAAATGTCAATAAAACTACGGAGGCAATTCATTTCTTGGACAATATTGTGTGTGATTATACGATACAACTTCAATGAATCTTTCGGTTTTATGAATAAATCCATTATATTAAAGCTTATGTCTAAACATCTTTGTAAAATGGAAAATATCTATGTAATAATTCCAATACAAATTGGTAAAAACGATATATAAAGTTTTTCGACGTTGAAATATGTTTTCTTATCAGTACAGTACAGCAAATCGCCAATAGGCTAACTGTGCAGGTGGTCCAAAACAAACCAAACTTCTATTACCTATTTATTGATAACGGGCCGAAGCAACTAAGCTACGAAGCACTGCGATCGCTAATCCTCCTGCCAAGTGCGGCCATTACGGCAAACCTGGGAAGGGCTTATGTCCAGCAGTGGACCTTTTAGAGGCTGATGAAAGAGACGAAGAAATTACTCAGATTGGTGACGGGCTCCTATGTACAAGGCCTATGTCTAGGTACTGTGATCCCAATCCGCCAACCAAGTGCGGTAAATACAGAAAACCCTCCAAATAAAATCCTCCATAAAAATTCCGTAAAAAAAAGTATATAACACTTTTCTAAAGTTGATGAATATAACGATGTTGGCTGCACTAAAAAGTAAAATACAGAAAAGACAAAAGAGCGCGTAAAATTCAGTACACGTGACAGAAGTTAAACTAATAAATATTCGAAATTTAATAAATAATGAACAAAAACTCATATAATCGCGTAGCGTTTTCTTGCATGTTGTGTAATTGATTCAAATATAATCGCATGTTGCCCTTTATGTAGAAGCATAGAAACTGACAAACATAAATCTTTCCGTATAATTAATGACGTAACACATAAACTTTAACATTCGTTTCTTCAATACACGTGTGTTACTTACCTTTGCTGAGTTAATTGTATGCGTGTATATATGAAAACTAGCTGACGCGCCCCGCCTTTGCACGGAAGTTATTGTTATGATAAAGTTCGTCTAAAGAAAACAGCTCCATTACACATTTAGGAGTAAATACTCGTAAATCCGTTTTTAGTGAGTATCGATGTCGATACTATGATGTTATTTGCTTCTTGTAACTAGGAAATACACACTTTGGTCCTTCGTACAAATCTAAGCAAATTTATAATTTGATCTTACCTTGTGGTAATAGATTTCTGACCTAGTGACCACATGGTCATCAAAATTCGTGCAAAAACAAAATTAGTTTATTTTCGACTCTAGTTATGTTATAGCTGGCCCATGTCTCGGATACTGCATCCCTAGCCTACTAACTACCTAACTTATCGCATGAGCATTATACCGGGCGCAGGTACGATGAGACACTCGCCTCTGTTTTAGCCCGTATACTTGTACTACATATCTCCTGCGTAAAGTGACGAGATGAGTAAATGGTTCACCTTATGGAAAGTGCAACGTCTGCCTATAACAATAGCAGTTTCTCCCAGAAGATTCAATTGCAAAGTACTGTATAGCATCCCACTGCTCTATTCCCTGTGCCATCAGTTCTTAAGTCTCATATGACCTGTAATTTCACTAGCTGACAGTGTCCTTCAAACCGAAATACAGTAATATTTGCATACTAATGTTTCATGGCAGAATAACTGACACAGGGGTTGTACCTATCAAGGCATGGCTAGGAGTCCTGCATTGGAGTTCTACTACCAATATTCGTATTTTGGCGCCATGTTTAAAAATCGACAATGACACCCACCCTATACCCACACCACAAGATTTCTGCAAAGAAGCGCCTGATTCCATTAACTGACAAATTTTATTTTATCCTTAAAAGGCTGTTGTGTTATCTCAGTATAGAAAAGTAAGTTTAGCACACCATCTTAATTTTTGCATTCGGATTATTCCCTATGAAAATTAAAAGATGAGGCCCTATGATTTCATTACTATTTGTCTGAACCTTCTTCTCATATTCATTTTCATATTTCCAATATCATCAAATGTATATAAATAAAAATCAATTGCCGCATGTACGAAAGATCATCACTTGAGAATCATCGATTTTTAATATATTTTTGCTAAGCTCACTTTTCATTTTTTTCATTAGTACTTTGCACTTTTGCGAAGCCGAGCCGGGTTGCTAGTAATAAATGAGATCTGAAATTTTTAACTTCATACATTAAATGTCATTGTTCATTTACTAAGTAAATGACTCCATACGTTTATAGAACTAAATATAAAAACTGAGTCGTTTACATTAAATGTGGATAAAGTTTCTTTAAAAACCTCATAACACAACAATTACGTTTACGTTAAATGTCACAAATACAATAATAACTTCGAGGTTCCTATCCCTTACCACTGTAATAACTTAAATAATAAATTAATAATGCATAACTATTTAGTAAGGGGCCGGGTGTTCACATAAAGTTTCAAAGTACGATCTTATGCAAGTGCTGATTAACCACGCAGTCATAAAGAATATCGATAGGAAATCAACATGCCTGAAAAATAAAAAATAATCCATGACGTATCAAACTGGAACATCGTGATGGACTCTGAAAAACTAAATCGCGGACAGAGCAAATACGTGAACAACATAGTTTGAATAAAACTTGACCTTATTGATTGTTAAATACATTTAGTAGCGTCAAACAATATTTCGAATGAAAACTACATATATATTTGAATTTTTTTACGAGTAATGATCGCAGACCTAAAGACAGACGAAATGCATTTTTGATTTTGTCCTACTAAGATATGTGTTATTGAGATGACCTTTTATTCAGATTTAATAATGTGTGCATTTATCTTAGCCATCGATGGCACTACACATTTGAGAGTTTTCTCCTTACGAACGGGGTCATGGGTCAATATTTTGTAATGAGTAAATTGCAAATAATGTTGCTTTTGTAACAAAGGAATTAAACATTGCTTACTTTGAAATCAATATTTTCAATATGGAAGTAAATATCACTATCATCAACGAAAAAAAAAATTGAATTTATTTGCGTTCTTACTCGCGGCTCGGTTGGCGTAAACGACTGTATTTTATATGGCTTACAGATCACTGTTTCGGGTATGGTTATTAGTGTTGTTTAAAGTTGTTAATCGGGCTTTAGCTAATAGAACAAATAATCACTAGGATAGAAAGATTCTCGTGTGGCAACTTCGTACCGGAAAACGCAGTGTAGGACAACCACTCACTCTCACTTAGTCAGTCTATTGAGAGCGTTATATTGCAGTTGACTATTGACGTACTGAAATTCTGATAGTGATGTATGAATAATTTTCATATATCTCTGCTATAAAATCAACCAAAAACAGATCAACATTATCATCAAATGACCGCGAAGAACTGTTTCAATTCTGATTAAATTATAAGCATGTTTTTTTATTGTTAATATGCTGTTATTTCGTCATTAATTGTTTACTATCAACAATAATATATCTTCACGATATTAGTCATGATTTTTATTTCAAAATGTAATGTTTATCAAAATTTACAATGTAATGAAGTATTTTTTTTACAAAAATGTTTGTACAATACGGAAACGCAATTTATAATGTAATAAACGCGTCATGCGATATTGAAAGAAGGTGAATTTTAGCGAGATTAAACGAGCATTGCATGTTACTAGAATCAATTATTTTTATTTATTACGCTATAAAATCAGTATTATTCAAACAATTAAAACTTTAAGGTTATGAATAAAATACCATTTAAAATTATGTTTAGATTATAGACTAAAATGTCTTATATCTAAACTCTTCCTTAAAAATTAAACCTAAAGAATGTCATTAAGCTGTGCTTTAGGTCATTTACCTTCATCGAATTCTCACTTGGACGTCACTGTATTTAGTGGAAGGTTGTGCCACACTGTATTTTCTAGTCATAGATTGCCACTCGTAAACATTTGGATCCTTTTTCCCCAAAGATTATTGTTTATTTTAACAACTCCACTTCAACTCACTGATCAGATAAACGAAAATCTTAATTCACCACACTATTTCGTCAAGTAGGTAAGTAGCTACTAAGGACATACGAGTAGATAAACCAGAAGGTGGACAGCAATATACTATCGAAGAATCTACCTATATACAGTGGTTGCGAAATAAGCTTGTCACTATAGCAGTTACCAACAAAATTAGTCCAAAACATAGATGCGAAAATGCTTATTGCAAAGATGTATGGTCTTTGTCCGTCGTCTAAAAGAATACTAGAATAAAATAAAAGCATATCGGTTCTCTGTTCCGTGTGATAACAGCAGAGAATCAGAGACCCAATTACTGGCAAAAAAGACCTCATTCATATCGTTGGAATTTCTATGCAGAAATTCGCTTAGATAGATACACAGCAACGCCAGTTTTTTTTTTATATAAGAGGGCAATCGAGCAAGCGGCTCTCTGGATGGTTGAATTATTCTGCCATCAAGCAGTGTTGTACGAACACCATTGTGTCTTAAGTCTTAAGAACAGATGTCTTACGGTGACAAGCACGATCGCCGTTACTATACATTTTCGTTGTGCAGGCATAGCCTTTACCATCAGATGAGCAAGGTCGCATAACTTACTTCTAATTAATCTGTCTTCTAACTAAAAATATACCTCAGTCCCTAACAACGCACTTTCATTTGTGAAGCCACGTCTATTTCACCACATGTAAAGTAAAGGACAATAATCTTACTCGTAGTAATGTAAATTTTCTTTGGTAAACTTAGGTATGCCATGCTTGCTTTAATGTCTCTGCTCGCGGAGGCGTCGTGTCGTCCACTTCCCTTTTAAATAGGTTGAAAAGGGCTACTGCTACATTCGTATGTCCCTACGTAATAAAATTACACTTACAAAGCCTGTATTCGGCCAATTATGACATACGCAATGCCCCGTATTTGCGCATGCCTCCCCGCGTCAAATTCACCTACTTCAGGTAATACAAAATCGATTTATGCGTAAAGCCACGGGAGCACCGTGGTTCGTGCGTAATGCTAACCTTCATATCGATTTAGGGCTTACTACCATAGCCCAATATCTAAAGTTGGCCTCTCGCCGATACTTCGACTGTCGCCACGCACCCCAACCCACTGGTTGTCAGTGCAGCCACATACAACCCCCTCGCGATACACCAAAACTCGACCCGCGGAAAAAGGAGACCGAGGCACGTCCACGAGGACCCTGACGACGCGACCACTAGGACCCAAGCGCATCATACTGCTCCCGCCGACGGCGTGGGCGTATCAGACAAAGTTATTCGCGATACCGCCGCTTCTCAGGCCGGTTCTCCCGTAGCAGTAGTGTCATAAGCAGAAGAGTCGCTGGAGTATCTTGCGCCATTTCTTCTCCAGCGGAAACGCATTCCGCATAATAGTCATGGTAATAGTAGTAGTAGTAATATTTCCCTCCCGATTGCAGTAACTTACCGAGCCGAGGCCGGCCCCCTTGGGCACCCTCGAGTCTGTTACTCTCGCGAACAGGATGACGGTCCAAGCCGACATCCCCCCTCGGGGGCCCTTGCGCCAGTCATCCATAAATAAAGGTTTCGGCTAAGCGTCCTCAGCGCTATGCCACCTTTCAATCCGGCGAAGCTGCAAAAGCCTTCGGGCTAACAGTGACCATCAGTCCTAAAAAAAAAAAAGTACATGCGTCATACTTGTGAACAGGTGGTGTTTGTGGAGGATTTTTTGTCATGGAGCGTCCTCTGACTAATCATTGTAAATTTTTATGTAGTGTTTTATGACAGATAAAAATAAAAGAACTACAAAATAGTGGATACCTGCAGAGTTCCTTTTAGCTGTTTCTTCTCCTTCAGAGGAACCTCATTACGAAACGGTGGTATATTGTAAAACATGACGAAAAATAAAGAACTTTCATTTTATTCCATTTTATGAGAAGCACGGAAAAGTTGCTATTACGTCCTACATTGTGCTATTGAATAATATTATATATAACAAGATCTAAAGATTACTAGTAAGAGGAGACGTCCTCTATAGATCTGGCGGGGAGCTACGCTTTAAGACGAATAAAACGTTTACCTGATGGTAAGTGCAACATCGGCCCATAACAAAATAAAATGAAGATTTCAATGGACCACTTACTGAGGTAGACTGTGTGTTGTCTCATTTATTAAGGACAGATGTAGTCAAATGTATTCCATTCGTTATACCATTATAATATAATAGTAAATTTTAACTACAGACAAATAAATAAACCAACATACAATTAAAATCTCTTAACCTTGTTTTATTACATTTGTTACTCCGACAGTCGATTAAAAGTAATGATAAATGTAATTAAAGTGAACTTGGAATGGGTAAGCAAATATCTGATGGGGCCAACTCAATGATCAATCAAATATTGGACCTTGTTTTTGTGACGTAAAAAGTTTTGAAAGAATCTAATCCATATGGTGAGGGATTGTTCGGTTTAGTAACAAATAAGATCTCAATGCTAGCATACAGTCTTAATTTCCAACTTGCCTTGCATGCCAACGCCGCGACCTCGAACCCCAGCTGGAGCCAACATTTGTGTAAAAGTACAAATTGTTTGTTATCGGGTCTGCGTGAGAGCACATGTGAAATGTGTCTATAAAATGCACCTATTATTTACTTACATGAAAACTCTAGTGTGGCAGAAAATTTTTACAACTAAAAAAACTAATAATTCTTTATTGAAGTTAACTAAAGTGGAAATTTGGTGTGGTTTTTATTTACAAATTAAGCAATGGACAACTATAAAGCAGTATATTTCAATACGCGGTATACTAACTTTTGGAGAGCACCAAATTGCCACATGTGCCGTGAGATGGTTCCAAAAATCTATTATACTTATTTATGTCAAAAGTATATGTAGTAAACATATCAAAAAATCCAGATGGGGGCGACTAAGGTGTTGTACGGACAGTCTTTATTCCTAAAGAATAGAACCAAATATGCAATGCATTTTTTGATTCGTACCAAAATGACGTGGTTCAACACGTGAGTGGCCTTTGCTTACCGCTTA
Organism: Luehdorfia chinensis; assembly: GCA_019845155.1. Taxonomy (NCBI): domain Eukaryota; kingdom Metazoa; phylum Arthropoda; class Insecta; order Lepidoptera; family Papilionidae; genus Luehdorfia; species Luehdorfia chinensis. The sequence continues at coordinate 3,475,795 of JAHVAK010000612.1, forward strand.
TATGGGAAAAAGGCGTGACTATATGTATGTATGTGTTATAATTAGTTTCCATTAATATATATAATTTTTTGGTGTATTTTCGATAGATATATCTAAATGTTTCTGTCGTGAAGCAGTAGCATGTTAGCATTACTGTGTTTAGGTCGCTCGGCGCTGGGAGCTTGTATAATTACTGGGCATATGAGACTTAAAAACTGATGTCGCAGGGCAACGAGCGCAGTGTGGTGCTACACAGACATGTTGTGGGCGACACGGTATTTGTTATGAGCAGACGTTGCACTTACAACCCGTTGAACTATTTTGCGTCGCTTTCTCTTATAAAAATACCTCATTAGTTATTTTTGTACCGGTTGCGTTTTAAATTTAGACGTTATTTTTTAAATAAATGTTTAATTTTAAAAGTTTCATGATGAAAGACTCTTTCTGCAGTCATACAATTTTGCTAAAAAACGACTCCTCTGTCACTAGATCTACCCTGAAAAATATTTACATTTAATGCTTAATATAAAAAAAAAATCTTTCTGTCTAGTAGCGAGTGGCATCTTGGGTGGGACAAGAGCTCACTTCACGGCGTCAGCTGGTACCATCTTCTTCATCCCGACTGCTGCAAGGAGGCTCAGAGTAAACATCGATTAAGTAAGTAAATGGATTTTGTGCACCTAAAGTTACATATTTATCAGTCACGTCATTTCTCATATAAGGGGTTTACTGATGGTAGGATTCCTATGCACGAATCCGTCTAGGTAGGTTCCACCCCAGGACCAGTTATTCGGCCGTGAAGCAGTAGTGTGCAAACATTACTGTGTTTCGGTTTGAAGGGCACTGTAGGTAGCGTAATCACTGGGTATATTAGACTTAAGAACTGATGTCATACGGTGACGGACGTCGTGTAGTGTCACACAGAAATGTTTCGGGTGACATAGCATTTGTTTTGAGTAGACGTTGAACTTTTCATCGGGAGAACGAATTGCTCGTTTCGTCACTCTATCTAATAAATAAAAAAAAAGCAGAGGCCCCTCACGTAGCCCACTTTTGGCCCTCGCGGGAAACGAGAGGTGACAGTTGGCGAACCACTTCGCCACCACATTCTTACTCTCAATTGCGTTCCAGCGAGCAGTATAGTGCATTGAATATTATGGTATTATTCTGAATAAATGCTGTCCGGACAATACCTTAGCCGCCTCTTACAACACCTCGGTAGGAAAGAGGTAGGTGCTATTCTACTCCGCCGGACGCCTATCGGCTATATATATTTCATGAGGATTATTATGAAATTTATTTTAAAATTGTTTTTACTAAAGCTATTAGGTTGCCATATTGTGCCAGCACAATCTTTATATAATTAAATTGGGCGCTCGACCCCAGGTTTGGACTTTAAACAGTATAAGTAATCAGTTTGCTAATTTTAAGTAATTTTCTGATTTGCTTAGAAATTCAAGCTTCGGAACCTTTAGCAAAAATTGGACAAGGAAACATGGTAATCCGCCAGAGAATAAGATAACAAAATTTTGCATATTAACACTTTTGAATAGCAGTAAGTTATGTTTGCCGATGAACCCACAATGGTGAAGACGTTATGTGGCCATAATGAGTGGCCTCCGGCTATGCACAAAGATCTACTCGTAGATACGTAGCTTGAAAATTATATTTAACTAAACACCTTGAATGGCTTTTAAAGTTTTATATAGTAATTAAAATAAATTAGGAAATTCATTTTAATACGCAGTTAACGATAAACTGATTGATAATAAATTAAGTTTAGATATAGAGCTAAACGTCATTCTAAATAGAAAGGAGATATTGATGCTAATATAGCTTCTGGGGAAAATGGTCCTACAAATTTTATTTATGTTTATGATTAGGAGCTTGTGTGTGTGTGTAATTTACATACATACATACATTAAGTCACGCCTGTTTACGATATAGGGGTTAGGCAGAGGCCGCTTATGTAGCCCACTTTAATGTATGTGTAATTGATGGCTCTCAATTCAATTCTGCAACTTAAAACTAAATTTGAAAACAAGGTTTGATCAAAACTACAAAAAAGCTAGTTTCAGCCTCATCAGGTTAAAAGTAAAAGTCACAATTTTTTTTCAGTGTGTTTTTAAAGAACCAAACAAAGTCCGAATCCGATACCTCATTATACACAAAGACACATTAAAGAAGACAATTGCATAGCCTTATTGCCTTTATCCATTACAGTAATCAAATAATACATACCAAATATTGCTTAACAATAATCTCTATTTTGCCATTGCAATTACTTCACTAAACATGTTTTAATTGTATGTTAGTCCCTGTTATGCTCGATAATATTCCAGTCATTAAACTTTATGTCGCTGAATCCTTTTTGTGGATTCCAAGTAGTCGCAATATTCCAAATAGTATGGCAGGCGAAACTGTGATCAGTGCCACCCTTTGAATCGTATACAACGCTGCAAAGTCACTGTATTAGTATTTTAGCCTTGCCTTAGTATTTTAATTCAGGCATTTTTCTGAAAGTTTTCCGGGAATTTTAATAAATCCACTTTTAAGACACTTGCGGGAAGATAGCAAATTACCTTACTCCACCACTTTACGGTAAATTAATGTATTACGAGTACCTTAAAGTAATTTAAAAATCCGATGCCTCCTATTCATACGTCGAATAATCACGCAGTTGTGAGTCGCAAATGATAAATTGTTACCGCCGACACGTAATACAAACCGGGCCGTCAGCCTGAACCGCTTACTCTTGAGTCTTAATAGATTTCTGCATAAACGCCACGCATTTATCCCCAAGTTATGATTTATATGACCGATGCCTAAGTGTCCTGAATATTTGATGATTATTAATGGAAATGCCTATGAATTTATTAGACCCACGTCGGTAATAGAATATAGCATTGCAATACGCTTGACTATTATTTAATAATTGTGCACCACGTATTGCCACGTGCCCCAACGACGAGCATGCCTTAAATTAAAACTTGAGCACACATTAATTGTTGGTTTTCGGGTATGGATTTATTGCGACTGTTATTACTACGAGTATATTTTTGCTACGTCAGACCTTGTTGCGTACGGGGGAGAGCCTTCTTTCGTCACTATTACTACTTACTATTATATGTATTTTCTTTCAGGAAATCATTTTTTTAAATATGGTTCAAAATTCAAATAAGAAAAACGGATTTCTTGATTGCGATGAAAATCGTAAAGTTGAAAAATCGGCGCCGGGCCTTAAATTTCATTAAACATAAGCAACCGTTGTTCGAATCCGGTGCCAGCATCACTGTGTGTAAGGAAACCATTCTGAGGAAATCACTTATACACACACTATAATCTCAGACCATGTAGAGCCGGTCAGCCCCACACTGAAACAGAGCGACGGACTCAGGCCGGTGCAGAGTCCAGAGTGCAGGCCTGATTTCAGCAGTGAACCTTTACTATGAATTTGATCCATTCATTCAAATGTCAATTATTAAAAAAAAACTATTTATTATTGATTAATAATTCTCAAAAGGTGACCAGCCTAAACTTAGCAGTGGGATAATTAAAAGATGTTACTATACTTTTTTTTACGTTATTTCTTAAGCAATTTTTAATTCTTAAACAGCTGACAAGATTTTTCATATGAATTTGATCTTAAATTTGGATCATTGAAAAATTCAGTTAACTGGATACCAAAGAATATATACCAATTACAACGTAATAAAAGGAATTTTGTAATAACTATCAATAATTCATTTTTGCTGAGTTCACTGCACACAGACCCGTCCTTGTCATCGCCGAATGATAACTAAAATAATTTGTTTCGGTCTGTACGATTCGTACTTGCGTTCGTACACTGCGTTCGTTAGAGCCCAGACTGATGCGTTTACAAAACAAAATAGTATTGTAAAACACACTTTATTTACATGTAATAAGGACCAGATTTGTTTTGTGGAATGCAATTTGTAGAATTGTAAATATATAATGAAGGTTAATGTCTGTTATTTGTGCAATCTTGAATGTTAGTTTTAGTGGAAGAGATTGACGACTGCTAAGATTGTGGACGGCTGTATAACTGCAGGTGTGTTTATGCGAAAGCTTCAAAAGCATGTTTATTTGAATAGTGCTGGTGTTTGCCTGTAACTGCATTATTTAGAATTTATCTGCATTGCTCAATAATGTGGATAATGACCGGTATGCCTGGTGTATGTAAATCATGCGAGCATGGTTTTAAAACTTTCCAAAAGTAATTTTAGCCCTATCGCCTATATTGAATTTTATTTTAACAATTTCATGTCGAAGTCGAACTCATATACGATCTATACTATCACAGTTTCAAGGGAAAGTGTTAAAATCATCCAAGTACGATGATTTTCACATGGTACCATAAAAACTTTTCATTTTTATTTCAACAGATTGCATCTATACTTAAGTTGTCATTTCGCTTGATAAATACTTTTTCTCACATCGCAGATGTGACATACAGTCATGTTACACTGTTACCGTCATTTTATGATTACAATCAATTTACAAATCACGCTTACGACCTTTTTTCACCTCCTCGTAAGCAGAACATCCTAACGCCTCCGTCACAAAAGCGAAAGTGTTTCAGTTTTAAGTTTACCTCATTCAGTTTTTGTGAATTGGTAAGTCACGATTTTCTTACACAGTTCGTTTTTTTTTTTGTGTATTCATGTATAATAATAAAGTTTTAAATACTTTGCTTGCACACACGTCGTAACACGTTTTGTCCTTCTTTATGTATTCAGCCACATAACCCAATGTAAACCTAGGCCGTCGGTGTCATGAAGTTGATTAAATAGAATTTCAGGAAAATAACATGGCTCCCAATTAGGGGCCAAATTACGGTCACTATTATGTCTCACCTAAATTAACCTGACCAACAACGGGCAGTACGCAACAATAGGCTAAGATCTGGTATGCCTGCGTTGTATGAAGGGTTTAAAACGCGAATATGTATTTTCACATTAGTACTGAACATTATAATACATTAGTATTGCACAACTAGCTCAGCAGCAGTATCTTCGATTAAATCGCTCACGTAAAATGAAAACGTTTCACACGACGGCGTCACGCGTTTAACTTTCTCCTCTACGTGAGGGGTTGTCTTGGACGACGTAATAATAATAATACTTTTCACACTGTGGCAGGTTATCGAAGGTCAATCGTTACGCGACGCTATTAGCAAGTTTTTATGGGGCTTTCACTTATGCTTCGATAAGTGCCTTTGCAACGTTTTTGTTTGATGATTTTGGAACCAAGAGAACGCTTGATTTCGTTCAGCTCTCTAAATATTGATTTTTGATGTAAATTAATGTGACAAACTAGCACATGGTACACCGTGATCCTAAGTCATCGCAAAAGCAAATGTTCTGGATGACACAGCATTTGTTGTGAAGCAATAAGTTCACCTGATGTTAAGTGCAATGTCTGCCATTGCACTTAGCATCAGGGGAACGTTTTGACCGTTCCGTCAGTTTTTCCTACAAAAAAAATCTTAGGACGTTCCGTGCTGTGTAATGGAAGTGTAAATAAATCTGCCACGCCATCTCATCCCGTGAATGTCTTAAAAATCGACTAAGGAGAATGACCGGAAAATCACATCTCATACTACAGATGGCGGAATAGCCGTCTCGAAGAATGCGAGACCGAAAATACACAGACTTGGGGCGGACAGCATCCTTTTTTTTAAAAAGAGGGGCAAGTAAGCAAGCGGCTCACTAATCAAAAATGGTATGTGAGCATCCCCGCCAATAAACATCCGCGATACTAGACGTGGCATCTATGGCATAGCCTCCATTCTTGGGAGATGCTGAATAAGAAGAAGAACGTTCTGGTTAACCATAAAAACCACGACAGCAATGTCTCGAGCGTAGCATGATTACTGTAAAACAAATGATTAAGTTCGTCGAAATAAAACGACAACAAAGTAAACATTCAAGTGTCAACTTTCCAATTCCGCGATTTAACTAAGTGGGTAGATAATCTTAAACGTATTAGCATTTAATTCCATTCTTTGACCGCTGACTATCGTATTGGATTTATTGGGTAACGTGATCTGATACAGAGGTGTTTCGTGGGAATGTCAACAATTATCGGCATTAGATAAGACTGAGCTGGAAATTATTACGTCTGTTAATTTATTAACGCCCACAATAAGCTTAGTAACACTTCCAACGCAAATCAATAAAAATAAATATTTTAAAAAGGTTTCAATACTACTTATTTGTTGTGTTTATGTATATCATTTAGTAATAGTGTCATATTTATGACACTATTACTATATATATTATATATATATATATATACATATATATATATATATATATATATATATATATATATATTATATATATATATATGTGTATACATATCATTATTAGATCAAGGTCCCTTAATTTTATGATTTATATTTTATTGTAATACTACAAATATTTCTAATACATCGTTGTCACTCAATAAAACAAATGTATCATTGATATTTTGGTTCGATATTGATAATGATTATTAATAAAAAATTAAGTTTAGGAAGGTCATTCTTATGGTTGTCCATTATTTGCAGTTCAAAATTTCGCTTATTAAACTAGAAGGGTAAATATAGTGTTTTTACTAATTTGGACATTGTGTAACTGGCTTTTAATATCCACATCAGATCTGTCGAATTTGAAATTTAGTAACTTTTAAATTTGTTTTTTTTTAATCTTCAATTCCGTGCACTAATCATGAGTTCCTCTTTTATTATTTTTACTATCAGTAACATAGGTTTTTGAACAAATACCTACCTAGACGAATAACTGCATAGAAATCCTACCACCAGTAAAAATGCGGCAACAAAACAATTCGGTGTAATTAAATTAAAAATAACTATCGTACAATAAATTAAAAGCAATGAATGTCAGTGATCGAAGGACCTTTAATGTTTAAACCCACACGGATGTCCTAGTAGTCTGCGGTATTGGACCCGCATATTTAATAGCGACCTTAGACCAAATCGTTATTTATTAATGTCTTAATGATTCGTTTGACAATCAATAGATTCTTTCGGGTTCCCAGACATTTTTAAAAGGCCAGGACAATGTAGTCGATGAAGTATACGTTGAATTGTACACAAAATCCAGAACTACTTTGCCGTGTGGTAGTGATATAAGAGAATCCATCACTCCAACAAGAATATAGCCCAACAAGTATTGTAAAAGTCGACTAATGCCTGAAAAATCTCGTAGACTCCGACTGATAGCTGAACATCTATAATCTAGAAAAATAAATAAAATTTATATAAAAAGTCTGTTCGCTCAATTTATACAGCCTTTTACTCAATGCTTATGAAAGTGTATACGGTACTTATAATAAAAAAACAATTTTAATTTTTCTGGTCTGTCTGCCTGTCTGTTTGTTCCGGCTAATCTACGAAACGGCTGGTCCGATTTTGTCGGGACTTTTAATGACAGATAGCTGATATTATAGCGGTTAACTAAGGCTAAAAAATTAAAAACTCGAATTCCGATTCAAATAGGGAAGTATATATGTATATCATCGATCTGGGTCGACTTTTTTATGCGGGTGAAACTGTGGGGCACAGCTACTATACTAATATATCTGTAATATACTGGTGGTAAGATTATACTGGTCGATTTTTATGCCGTAATCCGTCTAGCTAGCGCTTGGTAATTACGACGAACCCCTCCAACATCGGAGAGCACTATATCTACCGTACCAATGTATTGCTTGAAGGCGACTGTCGCTAATCCAATGAAATATACAAATGTAAATCTATATCAAATAATTAACGAATAGATAATCATACATAATAAAAAAAGAGAATTTGAATAGTTTATATGCATAATCTGAGAAAAAAGAGACCCATGGTATCCCTAGCACTCATTATCATCATCATCATCATTTCAGCCTACCATAGTCCACTGTTGAACATAGGCCTCCCCCATAGATTGCCACAAAACACGGTCCTGAGCCACCTGCATCCATCGACTTCCTGCAAAACCGTGTAGGTCGTCGCTCCATCTAGTGGGGGGTCGCCCTACACTGCGTTTGCCGGTACGAGGTTGCCACTCGAGAACCTTTCTTCCCCAACGGTTATCGGTTCTCCGAGCTATATGGCCGGCCCATTGCCACTTCAGCTTGCTAATCCTTAGGGCTATGTCGGTTACTCTAGTTCTGCTGCGGATAACATCGTTACGGATTTTGTCTCGCAGAGAAACTCCGAGCATAGCCCTTTCCATAGCTCGCTGAGCGATTCTGAGCTTCCTCATGCGGCCTGCAGTGAAGGACCACGTCTCGGTTCCATATGTTATCACTGGCACTCATTAAAACGCTTGGAATCCCGTTTATCGCTTATTTGCTTTTATAATTTATCGATTGCTGGATTAAATAATAGTCGTAATCAAATTTCTTACGGCGTGTTCGTATCTAGTTAAACTTTGAACTTAAATTAATTAGCGCAATGGTAGTTTATTTAAATCCGTGAAACATGTAGTTAAAGCTGTAACATAATTTACGGACTATCCTACTTAAATTATGTTAACTCCATAAACATTACCTAATATTAGATTTAATTTTAAGTAAGTTCGCCTTATGGTGAGTGCCACCGCCTGCCCATAGCAGTAGCTTATGTAACTCAGAATATTGCATTTATTTATTGATTCCTGCAAATAAATCATACTTCCTGTAAAATTTAAGTAATATTACGCTATGCTAAAATGGCGTGTGGTGGAGGATTAAGAGAATCTACCACCCCATCTCATGTCGCGTGGGTGTCGTTAAAGTCGACAGAGGGAAATAAAAAACCATATGGGCAGCAGAATCTTCCTGTAACATCTGAATAACTAAACTGCGGTTACAAACCCGCCAGTCAAGCGTGTCAACTATAGGTAAAATACCCCCAAAATGAGAGCTACAGTCTTGTGGCAATCTATGGGAGAGGACCTATGTTGAGCAGTGGACTAGTTATAGGCTGAAAAGAAGAAAATGGCTATGCTTGGTGTTTCCCTACGCCCGGTTCCTATATTCATCATCTAGCAGCTACTAACATCCGTTATTTATAGGAACGGTTTTTACGGACTTACTATTCGTAGATAATTTAACGGTTAGTAAGGAAAACGTTTTGTTTTGTGAATACAGGAACCGTAAGTAAAATGACTGGCCTAAAATGTAAGTATAATGAAAAACAATAAGAACTACCATACGTCTTTATTACATTTTTATTTGGTTATGTTGAAATAAAATAATAAATCTACGATTCTATTAGCCGCAAAATCCTGAACCCAAAGAAACAAAGCAGAATTGAATGAACCGGATAGGAGCTGTGTTATTACTCAATAATAACTATATTATCATGATTTTCTAACGTCGTATCTGCCCAGTTGCAATACATGATTCTGCAGGTAATACATAGGATAGAATCAAACTTTTATCATAATATAATAGAATGGTGGTAGAATTCCCGTGCAGAAATTCGTCTAGGTAGGTTCTACCGCAGGGCCAGTTATTCTGCCGTGAAGCAATAGTGTGCAAACATTACTCTATTTTGGTTAAAGAGCGCTTTCAACAGAACTATTATCTACATATGAAATGGAATGAAAATTATTTATCATTGTAAGAAATATACGTTTCGTTTGTCTGTCGTCTGTTTCGTTGATCTATCATCGTTTCGATGATGAAGAAGATACAGGCGAAATAAACTCCGCAGGTATCCTCATATCCATCTTTTTTATAATTCTTTTTTCGATGATGAAGAAGATACAGGCGAAATAAACTCCGCGGGTATCCTCATATCCATCTTTTTTATAATTATTTTTTTTAATCACAGTCAAAACACTGTAAGAAACAATTAAAAAAAGGTCTCATTGTCAACCGAAGCACGTACACTTATATACATACGAGTATAACAAATGATGATGTTCTCCTAGCCGATTTCGACCACGGCGACAACTGTCCGACTACTGTCGAGAGCCATCAACTGCGCAGGAGATATTATAGTGCCACAAGTGTACCCACAAACACAGAGGCACTCACTAGTCCCAACCTACCCGCGCCCGATGTAACGCTCATGCGATAAGATCGGAGGTAGGCTAGGATGCAGTGTCAGAAACACGGGGACAATCACAAAACACCCAGACCCGAAAACCAACAATTTATGTTTTAGCACAAATGTTGGCTCCGGCTGGGATTCGAACCCCGGACCCGCGGCTTAGAAGTCAGGTACTCTGACCACACTTGATCAATGTCAAACTTAATTATTCGCCAGACGAAAAAATCGATCTCTATATGGAGAAGCAAGAGTAACTCCACCATCATTCGTGCAAGCTATTCTTGGTACATGTAAATTACTATAATAATGTCATTGTTAAACCTACCACCTATTTCAAAATAAAATACAGTTCAATTGCAACTGTAAACACATTACATAAAAGTTTATTTCTACTGTATGTATGTTGCGAGGTAAATTACGACATTTTAGAGCTGAGCTGCAGGTGTCTTGTTAGGTAGGCGCTATTTAGCTTTGATAATCTGACCATTTACAATGGTCTAATTTTGGATCCATTCAATTATTACAATTCACGCTCAATTGCGTTTGAATTTGTGATTGCCTGTTTGTTAAGTGTCAGAGACACGTCAGATGATTATTTTTTCATTGGCATGATAAGATGTGTACCTACATAATATATTGTTGTACATTTCCATTAAAATCGTTAACTCAACAAATTATTACCTCTTTCCTACCGAGGTGTCCTAAGAGGGGACTAAGGTATTGTACGGACAGTCTTTATTCGTGCAGAACACCACCACAATATGGAATGCTATCACTATACTGCTCGTCTGAACGCAATGGGAAGTTAGAATTTTTTCACTGTTATCAAAATTGCGGCGACGCAGTTCCCCACCCGTCACGTCTCGTTTCCTGCGAGGGCGAAAAGTGGTCTATGTAAGTGGCCTCTGCCTAGCCCTTATATGGGGAAAACGTGTATGTATGTAAAATATTACCCACAGTAAATAATGTTAACTCGTGTGTCTAAACCGGACCCTTCGAAAAGCTCGAATGTAAATCGAAAGGAAGTTTTTTCTTTAAACAAACCACGAAATGTTTTCACAAGGCTAGTCCGCAAGTACTACTGTGTTTCGGTCTGAAGGGCACTGATAGCAGTGTAGTCACTGAGCATATGAGACTTAAGAAGTGATGTGTCAGGGTGACGGGCGCCTTGTGGTGTAACAGTGTTCTGGGTGACACAGCATTTGTTATGGGCAGACGTTGCACTTATCATCAGGTGAACGTTTTGCTCGTTCCGTCACTTTTATCAAATTTAAATACATATATAAATATATATATATGTATATATATGTATATATGTGTGTGTATATATGTATATATATATATATGGTCTGGGTGACACATTTTTGTGAGCATAATTGTTTGGAAGGCTTGTTAGAACGTTACCACTTCTTACCAGGCAACTTAGAGAAAATCGTGTAAAGATTGCTAGAAAGTTTATAGTTTGACAGTCCACCAGTGGCAAAGTCAGGAAACTAAAATTAATTCGATAAATCCGCTGGCAAACGATATGGGCGTCGCCCGATTAATTGGGTATTAAATAACAATGATACAAAAAGAAGTTCAGCAGGGCGGAACGGAAAGATTGGAGGGATGTTGGACTCGTTTCAATATAAAATTATATTAGAGAAGTCAACGATTTCATATTCTTCAACAAATTACAAGTTGCCTGTTTATTTTTTTAGACAATGATCCAAAGCATACAGCAAACAGCTTTAAAGTATTAAATTATTTCATTAACCGTTGAATGATATTGACAAAACTCATATGTAACACATGACATAATAAATACTCCATGGTGTGGATACATTATAGATAAAGTACGAGCCCTCTATTATACGCAAAATATTAATTATCAAGTTTAATTGTACTAAAAATAAAAGTCATACTTAGTGTTTCTAAATATGCTGCATATTAAGAGAAGTTTAGAGACATAATAGACGCAAAGGTTACACCTAATTCGTTTTGGAAGGTAATTATAGATACTCTCTTAAGTTCTTCAGGGATAATACGACCGCGTGACTTAGTGATCAGAGTACCTGAATTCTATGCTTCTGTACCTGGGTTCCAATCCCAGCCGGAATAAAATTTCATCACAAATTGTTGATTTTCGGTTCTGGTTGTGTTGTGATTGTCCTCGTGTCGCTGTCACAGACAAGCGAATTCCTTTTCTTTATGAAAGATAGTGACGCGACGAGCAAATGTTTCACCTGATGGTTAGTGCAACGTCTGCCCAATAATTATACTGGCTAACAGTATCCTTCAGACCGAAATACAGTAATGTTCCCACAATAGTGCTTGACGGCAAAATAACTGGCACTGCGGTGGTACCTACCTATTCCTATAGAACTAACAATCATACTAAAGTTACGAATCATTTAATATATGAGTGTAATGTTCATATGTAAGTGAAAGTAAGAATAAAATGTTTCTTCCTTCAGTAACACAGTCAGAGCAAGAGAGATCCTGCATAGCGCTATTGCGTCTCCAGCGTCGTTGCGGACAGTTCTTGTGGGTGCATGCAGTCCTGCAGCTGAAAGACAACCTGGAGAACTCACAGCGACCGGTCATCGTCTGCACTAACCAAGTTTTGAGGTAAGTATAAATACATAAAAAAGTAGTCTTATATACGTTCCAATGCACGGAACAGACCACCTCCCACAGAATACATTTAGCATTACGAAACGGCCACACGTGGCCACACATGGCCCATATGTATTTGACTACTCTTCTCGGATAATCAGATATCCTCGCGATGATTTCTGTCTTAAAATATGCGTTTTTGGAATTAAGGAGACACATGCTGAATACATTCAGGGTGCGTTATCGTAACCTAAAATTACATATTGGAAAGGCGAAATAAGTAAGAAGAAAGAAGTAAAGCAAATACCTTTACTTGTAACGACAACTTTGTCATTGAAAGACATCATCATCTTAATCATAATTTAATCATCATCATCATCATTTCAGTCCACTGCTGATCATAGGCCTCCCTCATAGATTGCCCCCAAAACACGGTCCTGATGCACCTCCATCCATACAATTTACGTAACACTTAGAAAGATATTATAAAAGCCAGCCGTCACAAATCGGTTCCAATTGTTAACAACCGGCACTGGTCTTCCGTTGATAATAAAAACATCACATTGATAGGTATTAATAATTATATAATAATAATAATTATATTGCTATTTGTACTTACACATCTCTTTTTCAATATTAATGATCTAAGCTACATGTAAAATGATACATATATGTATCATGTACAGTTATTTTCATAATAAATTTGTGCATGGCTCTACATGTCAAATTATCAACAAAAAAAGTAATAACAAATGCGATCAATCATACATACAACGTCGAACAATTTCAAAGCAGCCCTATAAAATGAAGACGTCAAAATAACCGCCAACTATGCAACGCTCGCGAATAAAATAACTTCATCATGGCGGTCATGCGCCGGCGCAATGCAATTACTACGCGTACAAACGTTACAATAATACGACGCGTTCATAATAAGCGGTGGTCACATGCATCACTCCCGGGACTTTATGGAAGAATCTCGTAACTGTAGACGACACGCTATCGAGTTTGAAACAACATTAATATAAGCCTTTTTAGTTTAAAAATGAATAACACTTTATTGCAACAACAAACAACCTTTATTGCTTCTTTTCCTGTAAAAGGATACACAGGGCGGACTTAATGCCTTTAGGCATTTTCTCCCAGTCAACCTATTGAGTGGTGAGATTTTGATGAGGTGCAGCAATAAAGACTAGTGGAAGAAAAGAAGGAAAAAAATCCTTAGTAAATCATTAATAAGGATAATATAAATATACTAATTACAAGTGCCGTGTGGTGGCGGCTCGTTAAAAGAATACTACCACTCCATCTCATCCAATGGGTCTCGTAAAAGGCGAGTAAGGAATGAAACTGCACTGTGCACCCAACAGCGCATGGTGGCGATGGGCTCACCACCTATCACACCAAGTGCATTATATTGTTTTGGTGAAACGTGGATTGTGGCAGTCATCTGTTTTTGTAGGGAGTGCCCAGTCTCTGACTACCCCTTATGGGATACAGTCGTGATCTTATGTATGTATGTAATTACAAGTATGAAATAGTAATATACATACAGGTTTCATAAACTGTCTCAGACAATAAAAAGGAATAATAAATTTGGAATAAATGCCTCTACTAATTGCATAACACTTGTCATTGGTCTCTTTATTTCATCTAGTTGCAGTTAATAACACTTTGTTAAAATAAACGTGAAGTATATTTCTTTATTAGAATTACTTTTCGTTTTCACATTATCTAACATGTATCTATGAGAATGGTAAATTATCGATATCTGCAAGCCATTTTCGATTTACGGCAACATCTTACAGTACAGTTATTATTAGAGGCTTTTTTAATGCGTAATACATGTGTATTAAGTAACGCTGTGTCATACAATGTAATACAATCATAATACATACAACAAAACGTTCACCTGTTGGTAAGTGCAACGTCTGCCCAAAACAAATGCTGTGTCCCCTGAAACATGTCTGTGTGGCATCACACTTGTATCTTACTCAATTTTAAAACATAATTAAAAGCGCCTTTTATTCTATTCATAAAAGTAAAAACTTAAAAAATCAATAATTATTTCTGAACGTACGTTTGTAATAAGTATTTGCATCAGAGTCATTATTATATTGAATTCTCAATAAATTGTGATTATTTTTAACTTGGACTGACTCCATTTCGTACCTAGTAACGATTTGTAGCAGACTTTCGTAATAAATAAAATAAATTATTCAAGAGGTACGAGTACATATCATTTGAACAACTGTCACATTTATTTAACATCAACTTTCAATCTTACTTATTTCGAAACAAAAGCATATTTGTTGTTATTATAGAGTAATAAAATCCTACAATCTCTATAGCTTTAATTCATTCTGGAATATAAAATATATATTCCGATATATAAAATTTAATTATTGATCTATGGGCATTAAAATCATTTGCGAAATGTTTTAAATCGTCCATGTATAATCTTTGGGAATGTGAACCAACTTGCAAAATCATTATCGATATAATTACATGGAGTAAAACGAATTGAATCTACGAAGGAGTTTTTAAGTAAATCTTTAATTATTCGTTTAATTTTTTTAGCGGCGCAGACAGGGTTGTCAAATCAAATAAAATACGACCTGCTCAATTTTAACATAACGCTGTAATATTTCGGATCTATGTTATTTCATTGTTATAATAATTGTCGCAGTGAGAACGCTAAAAAAATCCCCGTGGAAAAAAATCTCGTGAGTGTCGTAGTAGTTGAAAAAAGGTAAATGCTTGGGTAACACAGCCGAATTTACCAACCAAGCGTGGCGATTACGCCAAGTATTTGCTTCTTGGAAGAGGCCTATGTCCAATAGTAAACTGTTAACAGGATGTTTCGAAACTAATTAACTTAATTAAGTTTCAAACGTTAAGTAATTTCAAATCGAATCTAAAAGGAATTTTTAATATGTTACGCATTATATAATAATTTTTAAGCCAACTAAAAAAATCATAGGTAAACTTGATCACCACGTGTAGTAATCTTTTGGCTTTTAAAACTGTACTGCAAATAAATTGGCAACCTTGTTAATAGTTTTTACACCCAGATTAACGCACCAAACGTTTCAAGTGTAGTATCGCGTAGGTATAGCTACGTACTCTTTTATAATTTTATACATGACATCAAACTTCTTTTAGCTGCGAATTTACTATTTACGCGACTTTGAACTTTCTTGAACAAACCTTACCCGTAATTTATATGCAATTGGTATGAACACAGTGCCCGGACGAATATATACACCAACATTACTTCATATACTAAATACACAATCGTGTATGGAACTAGCAAGTAATATATTCAAACAGTTGGAAGCACGACAAATAAAAATAATATTATCTGCTTGTTTTAAACATGCAAACGGTTTCCAAAATAACGTAGCGTATTAGCGAACATCGATAGTTCATGTAAACCAAGCTTAAGATTTACAATATCGATCGTCAACTCGGCGAATAACCCACAGAACCTATCATGATTACGACCTTAATACTTATATGCTACGCGAACAAATAATTACGAATCGGTACATAATTGGACATCATTCTGTACGCAATTTTATCTGCAGTACGATGAGAAATTTCTAAAATAAAATATAACTTATGTCCATGGTTATGCTATGGTTATATAAAGAGTGGGTTAAGAAAAATAAAAAATAGTATAATTCTCAAAGACTAATAGTGACTTTAAAATTAAAAAAAATACATTAACCTAAATTTATTACAATGTCATTATGTATGTTGAGAACATACTGTTCTTTTTATTCACTATTATCTTTACATATACTGTTTATCTCTCTTTATTAACTTCTTAATTTTTTGCTGTTACATAACCTTATAGAACCCTAACTCCTAATGTATATTTAAAATAAAATGTATTTGTGAAATTTTCAGACGTCCGTGTTTAGCTGTTCGCTGCCGTCAATATCATTCCTACAGAATAACCATTTTGTCTGTCTGTATCAACGGATTTAACTCCAGAACTACTAAAGTTGAAATTCAGTTAAAATTAATTTACACACTCTAAAGCTAACAACTCTGGGACAAGCTTAGGCGTGTTCCATCGTGTTTGTTTTACGGGTTCCGAAGTTATGTTTATATATTATTCGATAACGCAGACCGATAACTTCGATAACATCTATGGCATAGTAGCAAAATTGCTATGGAATTAGATTTTTTTTTTATTGAATAAAGTGACGAAACGAGCAAAATGCTCACCTCATGGTAAGTGCAACGTCGGCCCATAACAAATGTTGTCACCCAGAACATTTCTGTGTGACACCACACTGTCTCCTTCACCCTGAAACAACAGCTCTTAAGTCTCATACCCATTGATAAAACTACACTAGCTCTCAGTGCCCTTCCAACCGAAACACAGTTACGTTTGCACACTACTGCTTCACGGCAGAATAACTGACCCTGGGGTGATTACCTAAATGGATTCCTGCTTAAGAGTCCTACCACCAGTGAGTAGAGAGCACCGTTTTTGTGTGTGTGTGTGTGTTTCTCTAATAATTATATGTTTATATTTCACTAAAAAACATATTTAATAATCTGTCTGCACAAATCCAAATATTTACGCAAACGAAGTCGCGGGTGCTGTTAGTTATTTACAAATTATAGGAAAATACTAGACTATGACAATAATATAACCGCGAGAAACAATGGACTTGTTACAATAAATTATTGTAACGGGTATTTATTTAACGAAGAAATGTCAGCAAGACCGGGCTGGCAAATACTACGTTAAACGAAATATCACAGGTTTCCCGTATGAATTTGTTCAAGTCGCAAACTACATTGAATTCTGGCGAATGTAAAGATTGATTCATACGATACAGCAAATTCTATCTTCACTTCGGTACTAAGCTTGGGAAAATACACACTAGCGCCTCGAGCCATTTAAGAAGAGGTACAAAAATGTGTATTAAATTTACTATCCTATTAATTAAATATTTATTTATATTGTTTTTAAATATCCCGTGAAAACTATTTTATTCCCTGGGATGAAAAGTATCCTATGTCCGTCTCCAGGACGCAAGCTATCTCTTTGCCAAATTTCGTCAAAATTGGTTCAGCGGTTGAGCCGTGAAAAGGTAAAACAGACAGAGGGACAGAGAGAATTACTTTCGCGTTAATAATATTAAGTATGGACTTAGAGAAATATTTAAACTGTCATGAACGAAAATAATGAAGACTAAAATGCAAATTAAAGACATTATTTAATAATTTCGGTGATGATTTTGCCGTCACCCGTTGTAGGATACAGCTTCATCGGATTCCGATAGCTGTGCTCGCGGGCCCAGCCAGGTTTGGTTTAACCGAACCTTACATACACAAATAGCTTCCTAACTTTGCCATCCAAATTACTGGTGGAACTAGACCTAGACGGATTCCTATGCAGGAATCCGTCTAGGTAGGTACCACCCCAGGGCCAGTTATTCTGCCGTGAAGCAGTAATGTGAAACATTACTGTGTTTCGGTTTGAAGGGCACTGAGAACTAGCGTAATCACTGGGTATATGAGACTTAAGAACTGATGTCTCAGGGTGACAGTGAGGGCGCAGTGTTACAAATATTCTGGGTGACACAGCTTTTGTTATGGGCAGACGTTGCGCTTACCATCAGGGGAACGTTCTGCTCGTTACGTCACTTTTATCAAATAAAAAAAAAATCATGTCGACAAATATTTGACACTTTTTCGATGATGTTTTTGCTGTAAGCCTTTTTAGCTATTACAGCTTCATCGGATAGCTATGCATCGCGGGCCAGGCGCAAATATTTATACGCTATATAAGATACGCTTTATGATTTTCTTACTGTCTTTTGAATTTAGTACTTTAGTTCGTTGTCCGTTCACAAACAAACAGACAGACAGACAATTCTTAAAATGATGATAGACATGTACTTAGTTATTACTTATTTTAGCTCCCCTCAATCATTTGTTTCGCAAAATTTTAAAAAGTACAGACACGTGTAGTTTACATTTTTGTTATATGTATAGATATAGGTGCCGATAGGTGTCCGGCAGAGTAGAATAGCACCTACCTCTTTCCTACTGAGATGTCGTAAGAAGCGCTTAGTCGCTTCTTATATTGTACAGATAGACTTTATTCGTGCAGAGTAACACCATAATATGCAATGCTAACACTATCTATACTGCTCGTGGGAACGCAATGGGGAGTAAGAATTTTTTGATTAGTACCAAAATGGCGGCAACGTGGTTCGCCCCCGTCACGTCTCGTTTCCCGCGGAGGCGAAAAGTGGGCTACGTGTGTATGTATTAATTAATATAGATTCGGAAAAATTAATTATTGTCGAATAAATACTCTAAAAAATTTAATTAAGGAAAATAATGTTATTATTTTAATTAAGATATGCTAAATTGTCACCTTCCATCAAATCCACCAACCCCGTCTTTTAAAGGCAACTGAGATAGATGTCACCGGTTCGAATAATTATCTGGCATATTTATATGATCATTCCGCCATCTACGAAAGCCACAACATGCTGTTCCAACTAGCGACTAAGGGGAAAGGTCCTTTTTACATAATTTACTGCGTACGATTTTCTTGCGCCGCCACCAAACAGCAAATTACTAGATTAACTATTTTGAAACATTGATGTTGTGTGTTTTTTGTTACAATCATTATCAAAAAATTCATAGATGTAATCACGCCTTTTTCCCATTTAAGGGGTAGGCAGAGGCCACTCACGTACCGCACTTATCGCCCTAGCGGGAAACGCCACATGACGGGTGGCATCCACGTCGCCGCCATTTTGGTACAAGTCAAAAATTCTTACTCCCCATTGCGTTCCCACGAGCAGTATAGTGACAGCATTACACGTTATGGTGTACTTCTGTATGAATAAAGGCTGTCTGTATAATACCTTAGTCGCTTCTTACGACACCTCGGAAGGAAAGAGGTAGGTGCTATTCTACTGAAAAACGACTTACATCCAATTATACATTATAATTAATTTGTAAAATTATCTTAATAGTTTAAAGTAACTGTGGTATTAAGAAAATAAATAGTCGTCTACGACATATTTTTGTGATTTTTTGATTAAATGTACTACAATTGGGTAACATTTCTTAGATATTAACATTGGTAGCAGATTCAGTGAAAATAAACGCGTTATCTGCATTATAAAATATCCATGATTGCTGTGGCGAATGCTTTAAAAAAAAATCTTAAGTGACGGTTGCGCTAACTAATTGGCTTTAAAGCTGCTCTATTAAGCCGAGCGATAATTCCGAGCCGGACGGTACGGCGGACTTGAAAAATAGCTGCCATAACTTAACGCGGTCACTTACAAACTTCCCTATTGAGATATCAATACCAAATGACGTCCTACGACGTACGCCTCGTAAACATGACCCTTACTATCTTTTGCGGTGAGTGTAAATGTATTTTTCTGCAAGTTTTTTACCGAAGTGTTAGTTAAAAAATTGGATATTCTTATTAAAATTTGTGATTATTACAACTTAAAATTGCAACTCAAATTGGGAATAATGATACGTATATATATTATAGAATATTTTCATATCATTCGAACATCTAATTCAGGGATTTTCAGGGCAAGATAACCCTTTTCCAAAATTAACTGATACCTCAGACCCCCATAGCCAAATTACTTCAAAATCCTATCTCTAGTTTTTTTCCCATTGATACAAAATACTTACCAATTTAAAAAACGTTGCGATTGGTTAAGTGACTAAACTTGACATCATTTCTCATCAAAATTTAACAAAATAAATAGACATAAAATTTGTTCACGCTTATCGACTTATTGAGTTTTTTAAAAGTACAACAATGTTACTTCCTACTAAAATATCATCATTCTTAAAACAAGTTGGTTTAAGACCTCGTCGATCCCCAAAATCAGTTTTCGTTTATGTCGACCCCTGGGAAACCGATTTCGACCCCAAAGTGGTCGAGATCGATCTCTGATCTAAATGTTTATTTTCCTAAATGTTTAAATAAGTGCCTTTATAAAAATAAGGTTCTGGTTTTAGTCATATCTAAGACGACTAAAACAAGAGTACAATATTACAGTTCAAATATTACAATTAACAATAAAATAAAATATTACTGTTAACAATCTAAATAAATAAATAAATATACTCTCACTCTCGACCACGAAGTTTTGTCGCTAAATTATTTAATAATCAATCACATTGTGCCCTTTCTTCATTGAGTCCTTACAAATAATATAAAGCATAAAAGCTATCTGTTTTTTTTTTTTTCATTTTAAATAGACATGTAAATGTTTGACTAAGTGTAAGATTTACTGATAGATAAATAGGGAATAATATATAAAATACGTAAGTTCAAATGTCTCAGCGATACATACATGTATTTATGACTGAACACGATATTCGCGCCATCACTATTTCACAGGCGAAATTGGATCGCGTTCCCATAGTACAGGTTCACAGCGAATAAATATTGTAAGGGTAGTGATTTATTAAGTTGGAGCGCGGCTCGCAGGCCGATCGGGCGGCCGATGTAGCTATCGGGATGGCTTGAAATATGCCCTCAGAGGGCTATTGTTGTGATGTGAGAAACGGTGTTTAACAAGCAACAAGCGCCGTGGTTGATCGATGGCGCCGTTCGTCGGTTACTCGCGCTCGTATTTTACGCCGGGAATATGGTAAAATTTGTTAATTCTATAAAATTATGTGAAAGGTATCTTTTGTTGAACATTTGCAGATGTTTTTTTGTTAACTATAGTTTCTTTGGAATTTCAGTTTAGATTTTTCCTGAGTTTTTACAGCTTATGTTTCAAAAAGCTTAATAATCACCAGACAAATTTTGATGTCATATATACTCGTACTTTACGTATTCCATCTAAGATTGATTCTGCTACTGTTCATTAAGATAACAAACAATTGTTAGCTTATTGTCAATGTAGTCAATAGTTATACAACTATTATAGTTATATTCTTAAGGTTGAGATCAATATCCTATCTATCTGCTATCCGAAGTATGTTAACTTGTTTATATCATAGAATCTGACTTATTACTAGGTAACCTAACCGATTTAAGGGAAAGATAAGTTATGAAGAAAGGCCACTAACATTATGATGACGGCCGACCAATAAAGTTGATATTTTTCTACAGTTAAACTATGTCATCTGCTGTATATATTCTTTGTGATACATACATATAACAACACCTTCTATATATGGGGTAGGCAGATCTCACACGTAGCCCACTTTTTGCCCCCGCGATACGATACTTAAGATCTAGTGGACATACCCACTAAAAATGTCAGTGCTTATCGAAATTGAAAAAAAAGGTATAGGAATCCAATAGATTATTTTGTAACTTACGATATTTATTACGCAAATTAGATTCATAAGATTTATGTTTTTTTGATAGATCAGAACACTATTCCTTAATTTTGTGCAGCTGTAGCTTTATACGTCGGAGTTTGGAAACAAATTCTATGTACTAAACTAAACTATTTGTAATAAGTCATAGCTCCAACTATTTACAGCGATAAAATTGTCCGCGCCTAAACGTCAGTTATTGTTCAAACAGACAAGTCAGTAATAACGCCAGTATGCATTACAGGGAGCTATGACTAAGAGCCAACCAAATTAATCGACGCTGGGCGCAATAAGATAGTAAATCTTAATTAATAATAAAGCGCGACTAGGTGACAGGACAACTGACCCTTGCAAATCTGTGGTCATGAGGGCGCGAGGCTGCCTCTAGTTTTTAGTATTTGCGGGATTGGTCAAAGACATAGAATTGCAGCGCGTGTCTTTTTTTGAAATGTTTAAATCCTTCAGTTAGTAATTTTTTTAATGTTTTTCTGCGTCGGCTAAAGTGACGAGACGTGCAAAACGTTCACCTGATGGTAAATGCAACGTCTGCCCATAACAAATGCTGTGTCACAACATTTCTGCGTGGCACCACTCTGCGTTCGTCACCCTGAGACATCAGTTCTTAAGTCTCACATGCCCAGTGATTACACTAGCTCCCAGGGCCCTTCAGACCGAAACACAGTAATGTTTGCATACTATTGCTTCACGGCAATAACTAATAAATAACTGGCCTGAGGTGGTACCTACCTAGAGTGATTCCTGCATAGGAATCCTAAAACCAGTAATATACTATACTTTTCAATATAACAAAAAAATCGCTAAAATCTTTTCAAATTAGCCTACCATAAGTGATACGTATACTCTTTATAAATTAGATATTAAACAGTAATACATTCGTGGAACTATTAAGGCATTTGTTCAAATAAAAATGTAATATATTATAAGATAAACACCGTAATAGTTAGAGATGGATATAGATTTATTTCAAATAATAACACTTCGAAAACATTAAACAAAAACAAAATATAATATGAAATGTTTACAAATTACGTACCGTAAGTAAATTAGTGATGTAGTTCTACTACTTACTGTACAATTTTTCTTGACCCATGTAACATGGTTGCACATAAAAATATTAATTTTGTTGTTATGGTCGTCTATTAAAACAGAATATATTAGATCAGCCTAAGCACTACACCAAATAGATAAGTATTTGTATAGGAAATTAACGGAGATCGCGGTCTTCTCCTCATAATGTAGAGTTTTAAAATCTATGAATAATACATCGTCACTTTTACTATTCTCCCGCTGTCCGCTCACAACTCAGGCAACCTTTTCAAGAACTGTATAGAGCCAAGCACACAACTCGACAGCATTGTTCGCGGGATTGCGTCATTTGTCACATTGCACTGATGCTTTGCGCAATCTACTCATGTTACGTCGTGCTTTTCACTGACGAACTTTGCTTTTATAATGACACGGGCTTATATGAACAACGAATTTGAATGGTGTCCTTAGCTTTACCGTGCCGCTGTCATGAGACTAACTTAATAAGAGTGGTATAAACAACTCCATTCATTATAATATTCACATATATAATTTAATGTCGCACATGTCTTTATTTGATGTGTGGACGTGTTTTACTTCGAAGGTGTTTCTTCAAGGTATTTATATGATCGTTATAACTAGTAGTTGCCAGATCCAGTGTATCAGATATCGGGACGAAAGGTAAAATTAATCGGGAATTTGGTTTTCAAATCGGGACAGCTACTATAGCTACATAAAAAACAGGTTTTTGATAACAATGTATACTTATCGGACGGTCTTTTTTTTTAATGGCATGTTTAAGGTACAAAAAAAACAAATAAAACGTAAACAAACTACATAAATTTAGAGATTAGTGAAAAATCTGAACATTTGGCGTCCCGATCAAGGCTGAATCGGGACGTGACATCAGACTCCTGCAAATCGGGACGTACCGCGCAAATCGGGACACCAGGCAACGCTAGTTATAACTGACTTTACAATACTACCTAAAATCACTTTCGTCGGCACGGAATTTAAAGCAATCTTTAAATGTTTGTATTTTAATGATATATTATATTTACGGTAATACTATACTTTTAATAAATCTGGATTTAAAGATTTTATCGCGTTTTTTTTACTTATAGTAAAGCGTAGTAGTAAAATAAAACGCGATAAAATCCGTAAATCTCAACATTGCGACGTTTACCTGATGGAAAGTGCAACGTCCGCCCACAACAAATTCTGTGTCACCCAGAATATTTTTGTGTGACACCACACTGCGCCCGTCACCTTGAGACATCAGTTCTTAAGTCTCAAATGCCCAGTGATTACGCTAGCTCATAGTGCTCTTCAAACCGAAACATAGTAATGCTTCACGGCGGAATAACTGGCCCTGGGGTGGTACCTACCAAGACGGATTCCTGCATAGAAATCCTACCACCACATTTTTTTTTTAATTGAAATTTCATAAGCATTGACTAAAAAGCTGTTATTTTGTTATTACAAACAGTCACGTCAACTTTATTTATTTATATAGATTAGAAAAACAAGGTTATAATTTTTTTAATAGTGTCAGCAGACACACACTGTGTCACTGTGTTTTATGATAGAACGCTAAACCAAATATATAATAGTTTTTGTAAAAAAAAATACAAGCAAGTACCAAGTTAATAGCTTGTTGCTTACAAAATACGCAAATCATCTGAAGCCTCTGTATACATAACACATCTTTATTTATATACCGTCACAATAAAATATCTGGTATATCAAAACAACACTACAAAAGTACTGTAGTATAGAATGGATATTTATTCTGTTCAATCTAAGCTCAGTATTTTTTAATAATTTCAAAATTATTTGCGTATAATAACCAATAATTATAAATGCAAACTGGATGCACGGTAAAGTACAGCATAATAGTGGACTTGTCAGCCGCCTACGTCATGTCGCGTCAAGATTTATGCGTTCAAAATATACAGACGCACAAATTGGCCGAGAGGTTAGTACAGATGTACACAGAATACAACACTAAATCCTAGTAACACTATTCTCCATTACTCTATGTAATACTCGATGTGCACCGCGGTTTCACCTGCGTAAAAAAAGTCGATCCCGATCCATAATACATATTATATATAGATTTTGGGGCTTTATTTTTATTGCGCGCCACCCTAATTATTATTATTTAATTAAAATAGCTTAAGTTACCCACTATAATATCACCTATCTGTCCGTTAGAGTCAAAATTGGTCCAGCCGCTTCGGAGAGTAGCCGGAACAAACAGACAGACAGAAAAAGACGGACAAAAAATTTTAATAACTGTTTTTTTTCCTTATAAGTACCGTATATACTTTCATAAGCATTGAGTAAAAAGCTGTTATTTTTTATTACAAACAGACACTTCATTTTATTTTTTTGTATGGATTTGGCAATATTTGTATTATTTAGTATATTTGTAAAAGCATCAAAGAGTGTTTTAAGATACTTTAGACAAGTTGTACTACGTAAACGTAACTAACTGTTAATTACATTCTGGAGCTGTTCTTTTATGTTTCCTTCTAATTATTTGATTTCACAACATCTACTATTATTGTAAGTCGATTCCTCTGCAGGAATCTGACAAGGTGGGTACCGCCGTAATGAAAGTTATTTTGCCGCCAAGCATTACTGTGTACACACAACTGTGTCTTAGAGAGACGAGGGCAGTGCGGTGCCTCATAAATGTGTTTTACGTAACACAGCATTTATTATGGCAGGCGATGCGCTTAGGATCAGGTGAAGGATTTGTTCAACTTGTCTATTAATTTTAATTACAAATTACAAAAGTGCTAATAACGATTAAAAATGCTACAAGTTTGACATTGAAGCCATTTCCACACATGCGATCTTCTCTACCGAGACATGAATTATTTACTTTACATACGTTTTTTTATCCTTTAAAGTAATTACATGCAAAACACCGCGCTTTAAATAACACACCAACAAAATTATCTTCCAAGAATCCGTACAGGAATCGCGAAATCAGCAGTGCCTCTTAAATGTCAATAGGTAACGAACTGTCTTCAACTGGACAAAGAGCAGGCCTTATCAAGTCGATGAAACGTGCCCACTAATTAGTTATACTAATCGCCGTCCCGTTGAAGTACACTCCGACCGATGAAGGTTGCGAACTGAAAACGGGACCTTAAGATCAACTGTCCGATAACAGCACGCAATAAAACCAGAATATTAGAGTACATATTTGAAGTTAATATATAATAAAGCTTAGCATGTTTCTGAAGCATTGTTAACCATTAGCGCGAGAAACAGATTTATAATATAATATTTTAAATCTGTTTCATTTGTCAATTTATTTTGA
The DNA here is from genome assembly GCA_019845155.1 of Luehdorfia chinensis. Lineage (NCBI taxonomy): Eukaryota > Metazoa > Arthropoda > Insecta > Lepidoptera > Papilionidae > Luehdorfia > Luehdorfia chinensis. Next base: position 3,502,176 of record JAHVAK010000612.1, read on the forward strand.
TACCCGTACCGTATTAAATTTCATTTAATATTTTCTTTATAATTCATCGTCATCATTTAAGCCTATCACTAATCCACTGCTGAACATTGGCCTCCCCTAAAGCTTGCGACATAAGTTTGTAGCTCTAGTTTTAGGGGGATTTTGCCATAGTTGCCACGCTTGGCAGGCGGGTTGGCAACCGCAGTTTATTTATTCAGATGCACCAGGACGATGCCTGCTGCCCATCTCTTTGTTTTTATTTTCGTTTTGTTGACTTTTACGACACCCACGGGACGAGATGAAGTGGTAGATTCTCTTAAACTGCCACCACACGGCCACCTTTCTTTACAATTAATAGACTGTAAAGCCAAAGTTTTATTTAAGATGATATCCTGGCCGATTTCGACCAATGAGATATCGGTCATCTACTGGGTATTATTATTTTTTACTACTGCGAAGGGAATCCTGGATTTGGATACCAAATGGTGTGTTGATTGGTTTTCGGGTCCAGTTGTGTTGTGATTGTCGACGCAACTCTGACGACGATCTTATCGCATGAGTGCTACATCATGCACGGGTAGGTTGGGAAGAGTAATAGCATTCGTGTTTGTACGTACCCTTGTGATACTATAATATACCCTGCGCAGTTAACAGCTTCCGATAGAATTCGGAAGTCGCCATCATGGTGACTTCCGAATTCTATCTAAAATCTGCCCGGAAGACATTAGTATTATTTTTACACAACTAAATATTAGCGTAAACACAAGCCAAGTTGATGATTGTTTTACTTCGCATGTCATTCAGTTATAGTCCGTATTTTTAACGAAAATAGGCTTAAATAGGTGGAGCTATTTTAAAGTTTATTTTATGTTGCGTAATATTCTCTAAATAACTTGACTTTGCGACTACTTTGAAACTATCGTGAAATATTCATTTTTTCTGGACGGACTGTATTCCTCGCGTCGTATCTTACAAGAATAGTCAAAATGCTTGAGTGGAAACGGTCGGCTGTGCTCGTAGGTCAAGTCCATTATGCAGAACATTCGCCGCTGTGTAAACACGGGACGCCTTATCCGCACGCCCTTTCGGTTCCCAGCTATCTGCTCTTTCTCAATGCGAATGCTAAGCGATTTGTCGCCGTCCAACACATATCTAAACGTTAATGTTGGTACATTCGCAAAGCGCTTAATTCATCCGTTTTTTTGTAAGACCTTAAAGTAAACATCTAACATTGTTCTTGATAAAATCTTTATTCTGAAATGCATTTTATCATAAAGTAACCCTTTTTTTCTGATTTTTTTTACGTAAAATAAAACTATAGAATATAACATACGTCAGGCCCCACTTTTTTAATAAACATCTTTCAGACAATATCAGAAAAGTAAAATTAATAATATTCACTAAGAAATCAATAAATAAATGGCCGGTTTTAAAATAAATAATGTCCAGAGTTAAAAAAAATTGCGCTTACATTAAAAAAAAGTAAAGTAACAGCCTATAGATGTCCCACTGCTGAGCACAGGCCTCCTCTCATTTCTGAGAGGGTTTTGGAGCTGGGAATAGTCCGCCACACTGCTCCAATGCGGGTTGGCGGACTTCACATATCCTCAAATTATTTCTATTCCTCGGATATGCAGGTTTCCTGACGATGTTTTCCTTCACCGATAAGCACGTGGTAAATCAGAACTTAAAATTGTAGAACAAATTTAGAGGTGCTGGGCACCGGGAATCGAACCCAGGTTACTCGCGTACTATGAAATTAAAGGAGAGCACCAGACCTCTGAGCTGCCACTCTTACATTACTTACATTTAATACACAGTAATTAATTGCACGTTGCAAAACTTTTTGTAGTGACTGTATCTATTAAAATCCAACTATGTGACATTTCCCTGCATCCACTATCTTAAAGGTTGCCTACTCAAACTCAAAGTGATCTTGCGAAAGGTCACTTTGGGACCCGGGTACAAATTGAATACGACTCCAATATTCATAGGAATCTCATTTCAGTCGTTTTAGTGTAGCTAAGATCCGTGATAACTCGGTGCCGGTTACTAGCCGTTAACATACTACGTGAGTGACCTGAGTTCGATTCCTGGCGCTGATACTAAAATTTATAAAATATTAAAAATATTTTGGGGACATGTGAAGTTCCCGCAAAGCAGCGCACTTTTCCCGCTTCCGAAACTCACTCAAAATTGGAGACCTAGTTACTTAAACGACTGCTTTGCGTACATGTACCCCTCCCATGGTTACTTCGTTCTGCCGTCAATATTTCTATCCGAACTCTCAAATATATACATACACACAGACACACCTTTTTCTCATAAGGGGTAGGCAGAGACCACAACCGTAGCCCACATTTCGCCCCCGCGGATTCTAACTAACAAATAAATAAGTATATTTATATTATTTATTTAGGAAATCTAGAAAGGGGTACACATGGAACTACAGAAACAGTTAAATCTGCGCGCTTTTGGAATTCCTTGCCGCTGAACCTTCGACATCCTAAATGCTGTGGGTACATTAGATAAGCAAATGAGAAGTTTCAACAATTTTAGAATACTGTATGTAACAGGCAGAGTAATTTACGAACTCATGTTCCCGTAGTTGATGATAACAAAATTATTTTCTAGTGATAAATATAACCACATTACATACAACATAAAACATTCATTCATTCATTCTTAATTGTAGCCCATCATGTGTCCACTGCTGAACACTGGTATAAAAAGACACAAAGCACGGCCCTGAGCCACCTGCATCCATCGACTTCCTTTAAAACCATACAGTTTCTCCTCAAGACAAACAAGCCGTAATAAAATTTTAGTAACACTACAATTATTACTAGACAGAGAAACCCAATACGAAATTGTAGTGATTATCACAAAAATAGCACGAATAATATGCAAAACTTGTGAACGTCCTCGGAATTTTAGTTAGTGCACCATAACATTATAAATTGTTCACAAAATTTACACATGCACCGTACTTACATGGAGCTCGGATACTACTTAATATAAACATTAAACTTTAGTGGTACCATTCTCCAGCCCAACTAATGGGAAAAGCATGTAACATAGTTTGAAAAGTGTCGCGAATCTTTACTGTATAGGCAGTTTATGTTAAAGTTATTTAGCTAGACAATTATTATCCTTCGATTACTTACGAAAACAGGAAATTTCAAAAAAGTGCAATGCTAAATAGCTGTATTTATCAGATGATATATACTCGCCGTGTGGTAGCGGCTAAAGGGAATATACCACCCCATCTCATCCCGTGGGTGACGTAAAAGTCAACAAAGGGAAAATGAAAACCTAGGAGATGGGAAGCAGCATCTTCCTGGAACATCTAAATAAAATAAACTGCGGCTGCAAAATCCACCCAAATGAAAGCTACACAACTTTTGTTGCAATCTATGGGGAAGGAGTATGTTCAGCAGTCGACTAGTGATAGGTTGAAATGATGTTGATGATATACACACCGACACAATTAGCAGAACGTTAAAAAAATAATATAGATAGTATAGAAATAATAACTTGTATATCAAAACAAATAAAAATCAGTACATGAAGTAACAAACGGATAAACATATTTTAAAATCAACTTTAAGTTTGATATTGATGAAATGAATTTTTTTCAAAAATAATATTTTATATATATATATATATATATATGTATGTATATGTATGTGTTTATTTACATATATGTAAATGTTATAAGATATTTATATATATAATTATTATAATATTATTTTATTTCATATATTTCGTCTTTTACTGTTACACCTTCATCAAAATCTCACCACTCCATGGGTTGACTGGGAGAGAATGCCTAAAGTCCGCCCTTTGTATCCTTTCTTTGTATGGGAACAATAAAGATTAATAAATAAAATAAAGAAATAAAAATAAAAAACATTTTTTCTCTATTTTGTCGGAAAACTAACAATGTTGCAATTTAAAGATTACTAAGATTTTAACATTAAATAACTGAAAGACTAATAACGAGTGTTTCTTCCTCGTGCTCTTACTAACGTTTCCATCATTCATGCCATTCCATCATTCATCCGTCATGCTGCGAATTATGTTATCTATTGTATCTTGGGAAAAGCTCTGCCACTCAAGTAACTGCGTTTTGCAGTTCTCTCAGGTTGGGGTTGGGTTGGTCAGGGGGGTGGTATTTTGGATTTAACAGTTTTCTTTAACAAGTTCCAAACATGCTCTATAGAATTCATATCCGGGGATCTTGCTGGCCACTGTATCACTGTTATAACCCACATGGTTTGGATATGCATGGACTGAGCGAACACTGTGAGCCGAGCTGATGCATTATCTTGCATCAGAATAAAGCCGTCATCATTATGAGGGGCAAATGGCATAACGTGTTCTTCTAAAATATCCGAGCTCCGAAAGTTATCCCTCCCCACGCCATAACTGAGCCGCCCCCATATGCTACCGTATTTTCAAAATTAGTCTAAATGTATCGTTCTCCTTTGCGTCTCCATATTCTCTGCCTTCCATCGATCTGGTTTAAGAGCACTCTACACTCATTAGTGAAAAGTACCCACCCCCATTGGTTTATGTCCCAAAAATTATGTTCGCGTGCAAAGTTTAACCGATATAAACGATAGTGTCCTCTCAAGTTTTGGAGCTTTAGGCCGGTAAATACAACCTATGCCCACTTCTTCAAATCTTCTGCGAACTGGTCGCTCGTTCACTCGCACTCCTCGCACGACTTCAAGCTCAATTCGGGCCTGCACACCCGTTACCCGCGTGTTCCTGCTAGGATCGAAGTTGTAGAAAACGGTCATCCGTCCTCGAAGTGCACTTTTTTCTGCCTCCTCCTCACAAGAGAATCAGTCAACTGGTACCTTCGAATACTGCGATGAATCGTTGAAATTGATTGCTGCAGTCTGGCGGAAATAGATCTTTAGGTATTTTTTTTATTTGATAAAGTGACGAGACGAGCAAAACGTTGACCTGATGTCAAGTGCAACGTCTGCCCATAACAGATGCTGTTACTCAGAATATTCCGTCACCCTGAGACATAAGTTCTTAAGTCTCATATGCCCAATGATTACGCTAGCTCTCAGTGCCCTTCAGACCGAAACAGTAATATTTGCACACTACTGCTTCACGGCAGATTAACTGGCCCTGGGGTGGTACCTACCTCGACGGATTCCTGCATAGGAATCCTACCACCATTTCTTCTCATTGCATCTGCCCTAACAACTTCAGGTGGTTGTTAATAGGTCATTTGTAGTTTATTTCAACTAAGTTGCCTACTATGGACACGAAAAAATAACTTTTACTAATAAAATTGAGAATTTATCGAACTTTATAAAACTTTTAAATTTCTCCTCAGGCCGAGCTAGAACCACTATCAAATCAGTATTACCGGGATACAGAAACAAATCGATTCCATTTTTAAATTATAGTTCTAAATAAAAGTATTATGAAAAATAATGTTTTTTTTTGTGTTCCGCTGATTGTGCCGGTGTGTGTACTTTAAGTAATATATTTACAATCATCGTTAACAAAGCCGCTATGGGACTACTGTATATTAAAATATGTCGAATTAGAACAACTAAATACTACTTATACCTACAATTAACTATTTTCCTCTTTTGCCACGCCTGACTACAGGAGAAAGGTCTTATACATATATTTCGACAGAAAACAGAACCATACCCGAAAACCAACTGTGTTCTTGGAAAAATATTCAATCCGGCTAGGATTTGAACACACGACTCGCGGCGTAGAAGTCAGGTACGAATAGGCCACCAGGTCGTCGCTCTACACCGCAAGTGTAAAAATACACTTCCAATACATTTCACATCATATACATAATACTAATAAAAAAATCTTGTTTTTTCTTAACATCAACATCCTTATTAACATTAACATTTTGTTTACAGTGAACAAGAAGCTGCTGTCATGAAGGCTAACCCGTGGCTATATCACTATTACGCAGTTCAGTCAAAACTTCACTACGGATTGGCCTACGAAGCAGCAAGTAGAATGTATGGGCCACCAGCACCTGATATTCAAGTCTACCCACCTGCAATGCAGTACACCCAGGCGGCACCTGTCTGCATGAATGGCAACCAAGCCGTTTTGATGGCGAACAGCGGGATTCAGCCTCACATATCTCACGTTCCTCCGCACCTAACACCGATCCATTATGCTTATGAAAGAACAGACAACGGGCCAGTTGACTACTCAGTATCATTGCAAGAAAACAGGTAAAAAAGTAACCTTGTATTTTAAGTTTGTGATGACTTTTGTCAATCTTCAATCGTCCAGTATATCTAGTGTTCGTCGCCTACCATTTCAAAATTCATCATGTTTAACTTTAGCTTCCTATTTCAGGTACCACACAATACGGTTGGATGACACCCGGATCCAGCCTAATGCTAAAAGGAAAGGAAAACATTCTGACGATAAATCTAACATTCCTATTACTAACATTTCTCCACGTTTTTCGTCATCTACCGTTCATTCCGGAGGCGAAACGTTAATAGCAATATCAGCTGGGTCTATAGCTAGTCGAAGGCCAGGGTCAAAGAATTTTAATATAACAGAAACGGATATGGTTGATCAGTGGAACCCTAGTCCAACGTGGTCAGAGTCAGCATTGCAGAAAGTTCCAGACGTTTGTCATCAAGATCTTAGTCCATATGTTACAACGACACCACCAACACCATCTGGCACTCCATCTGCTTACACGCAAAATTACAGTCACACTTTTGTCTTCGACTGGTCGCCCGAACAGTATGTTCCTCACACTAACAATAGATGTAGCACAATAACAACAGAAAGTTCCTATCAGCAGACGTGGAATAGAAGTCAAAGGACGACTTTTACTAACGCAGAAAGTTCTGTAGATGAAAATTGCAATCCTAATAGATTAAGCTTACCAATGAGGGTCAGTAGTCCACCTTCAGAGTACAATACCAGTAGAGACGGAGACATATTAAGAAGGTCAATTGGTAAGTTAACTGAAATTAATATATTAAACGTCAATTTTAATTAAACGTTAAAAAAAAACTTATAACTTCTCAAAATAAGTAAACATCGCAGATATAACAAAGTCAAACGTCATAGATATAACAAAGGCTCACTGCACGCTACGAGTCTTTTACGTAAGCCTATAAATATTGGACTGCTAGCAGTTAGTAGGTGAACTGCTCTTTTTTTTATTGTGTAAAGTGACGAAACGAGCAAAACGTTCACCTGATGGTAAGTGCAACGTCCGCCCACAGCAAATGCCGTGTCACCCAGAATATTTCTGCGTGAAACCACACTGCGCCCGTCACCCTGAGACATCAGTTCTTAAGTCTCAAATGCCCAGTGATTACGCTAGCTTTCAGTGCCCTTCAAACCGAAACACAGTAATGCTTGCACACTACTGCTCATAGCTAGACTTGAAAATTTCAAATAATTTCTAAATACTTTATATTTCTCAGATATGCAAGTTTTCTAACGACGTTTTCCGCAGCCACCACGTAAAACTACAATTAACAATTTTAGTTATATATATAGATACCGGCACCAAAAGTCGAACCTACTTCACTTGCATACTAATAAATTTAAGACAAGGACGCGAAAAAAAAGTTGGTTGGTCTAAGTCAATTTAGTTCACTTACATTCTCGGATTTACCAGTGCCTTACAGTATTACCATTAAGGTTCACGAAAATATTCTTGTCATTAAAGCATATTTGTGGTTAAATAGTACTTTAAATAACATACATTTCTGAAAATATTTGTACTACAAATGGTGTCAGAAAATGGATTTTAATGGAACCAACTACAGCACACAAAATAATGTATGTGTAAAAAGACTACAATTTTAAAACTTAATTTTTATTTTCCTTTTCATTATGGAAATAAGTATGTTAAGTATATATTATTTGTTACAGATCGGCCACATCCAGATTCACCAGGTGCCAAAAAACCTGCATTATAGTTGTAGTGTACCTAATTATAAAAATATACTTTTAATAATTTAGTTCAATATTATGTTACCCCATTCCTATTGATAAGTTTTGTAAGTAGGTACTTTTACAGTGCAAGCTCTGGAACTGTCCTGTGATCTATGTATGTGTAACAGATACTTTTAGATTTTATAGATGTATATATTTAATTTACAAATTAAAAAAGTGTACAAACTTATATGAAAGTAATTAAAAGTATTAAAATGTTTTAAATTATCACATATAATGTGAAATTTCTGTTAATAGCATTAATTTGTAATATTTGTGTAATTTCTGTTAATAGCATTAATTTGTAATATTTGTGTAAATATTTTAGAATTTAAAAACTGTTGTGAATAATCAAATCAGGCAAAAGAAAATGTAAATTACAATAAATGTTGTAAAAAATATATTGTACTTATGGTTCAAATTAAACCATTTACTATCTGGATTAATTACTTTATGTATGTTGTATAGTATTAAGTTTTAGAATTTTTCTGTTTTAATATATTGAAAAATATCCACACCTTCTTATATGCATGGTATCATATAAATTATTTATATATACATCAGATACCTTATTTATTAATTTTAATTTTACCATACAGTACATATTGAGGATTATGTTTAACAGCAAGAAAGTTTTCAAAACAATGTTATACTTTTTTGTTTTAAAACAAATATAATTTTAACCCAAACATAAAATCTGTCCAAGTGATAAAAGTTTGAAAGTTTCTACATTATTTTGTAAGGTATTTATATTATTGTAATGTATTGACTTTAAATTTATGTACAAATTATTTGTAAACAAAACTATATTCTTGAATAACTGTAAATTAATCTACTTTTGTTGATTGACTTGGAAAAAGTAAAGAACTACAAACTTAATTTTTTTTATTTTTCTACACATACAATTTTTTTTTATTGGATTGAGTGACGAAACGAGCAAAACGTTCACCTGCTGTAAAGTGCAATGTCTACCCATAACAAATGTTATGTCACCCAGAACATTTCTGTGTGACACTACACTGCGCCCGTCACCCTGAGACATCAGTTCTTAAGTCCAGCATATGCCCAGTGATTACGCTAGCTCTGTGCCCTTCAAACCGAAACACAGTAATGTTTGCACACTACTGTTTCACGGCAGAATAACTGGCCCTGGGGTGGTACCTACCTAGACGGATTCCTGCAAAAATATACATAAGATCACGACTGTATCCCATAAGGGGTATTCAGAGACTAGGCACTCACTGTAAAAACAGATGACTGCCACAATCCACGTTTCACCAAAACAATATAATGCACTTGGTGTGATAGGTGGTGACACCATGCGCTGTTGGGTGCACAGTGCAGTTTAATTCCTTACTCGCCTTTTACGAGATCCATTGGATGAGATGGAGTGGTAGTATTCTTTTAACGAGCCGCCACCACATGGAATATAAAACAATAAAACTAGATTGGTCTAAATAATGTTTATAAATTAAAATACAAATAATTCATAGGTCATTGCATAACATTAAATCCAATTCTTTTCATATTTAAAAATTAATCAGGTCTTAAGCGCATATTTCGCAACAGACAAAGATCCCTTGCTGTATCCCGCCTGCCATAAGCAGTGGACAAATCATAAAGCCTTAAAATTAAACCAATATTGAAACTTTCAGGAAGAGCTTTTATCAAAGTTGAAACAATTTCACTGGGCATCTTCTGTAACACAATCTGTGCCTTCTCATGGCCACATTGAACTATGTGTATCAAAAATTGTAAAATGAAATGAGTTTGAGGCGTTACATCTCCATTTTTCCCAGCCAACTGAGAAAATGATTTATAAAGCATTTCTAGTGCAGATTGCAAAGGCTCCTTTAATATAGTACCTGAAACACTTTGCCCCTGAGTATAGTACATAGAACTACTATCCGAAGAATTATCATTCAATCTGCGAACTTTATTAGAGGAGCACAGGGTGTCTAAATCTTCAACATCATCATGCCGGCGTTTCCTAGAGTTTAAAACTTTATTTGAATTGCTGAATTCAAGAGCAGCATAAATGCAATATACTGATAGTTTTGCCAATATTGTAGACTGTGGTTCTACAAGCTCTTCACATAATTTAGCATTATATAAATATTGAGGCAATACATGTAACAACAATGCTTCTGCACAGTTTTCAATATCTAAATAAAACATTGCAAGTACTATATCCACTGATCTGTCCAAATCTTCTTGATAACGAAATTTAAGTGTTTCTTTTACTAAGTTTGTGACAAACCAAACTGGTCCAGCTGTGTTTAGTAAACTTTGAGTGATATGTGTAGCATCTATATGCAGATAACCTCTAGACTTTACATCTTGCCAAACCGCTTGTAACTGCTCAAGAATTGGTTGACGCGAAATTATGTTATGCGAAAATGTTATAACTTTAGACTTTGGAACAGATGGTGGGTGAATATCATATTGCATTTTTCGAATAATTTGGCACATTAATATAGCTCGCTCTTTAAAATTATCAATCTGACTTAATTCAACCTCTGTTGGTGGTGCCAAGAATTGTTGAACCATGTTTAAAGGCTTCAAAAATGCGTCCTGGTGCACAACATTAATGTATGAACAGAGCCAAACCGAAGCACAAACAGCCAATGATGCCATTTTCTGCCGCAATGAATCTAACATCCTTTTAACATCTGCTGCTGAAACAGAACCATGTTCCCAAGCAAATAAAATCTCTTTTATAGCACCACTGACATTTGTACAAAGATCGTGAGGTTTTAAGTTTGTATTCTTGAAATCAAAGTCAGGAGCACTGAGATGGTGTATAAATATATCTACAAGTTGTAGATCACATTTTTGAAGTATTTGTTCTGGTGATTTGTGGACGCCTTTGTGGACCATACAGTCCCGAACCCATTTTTCAAAAAAGGAATCTCCATTATCTTCTAAAACTGCTTCAATTCCATAGTCTTGGACAATAAAACAAAGAATTAAAAATGAAATATCAAATATGTACACCTTAGACTGAGATGCACCCTTTTCACTTGCAGCAAGTAAAGCAAATTCATTAAACTTAATGAGCCTAGAAACAAATAATTTTAGTTTGCCTTCTACAGTTGCCACAGCTAAAATTGTATCAATTGTAGCACCTCCAACAATTTGGCACAACATTGCATATAATGACTCCTGTGTTTTATGAAAATCCCCTCCCATAGTTTTCAAAATTCCAGCTAGTGTGGGTTCGGCACGAGTAATAAATGATGGAACAGAACCTTGAAGACCAGTTGGTTCCAATTTCAGGAGCTTAATATCTTTAGTTTCTCGCTTTTGCTTGAAGTATGAGAGATGGTTTTCAGATACCACATTTAACTTTACCAGGGGTTCTAAAAGTGAAACAACACCATTACAACAATTCTTAGTATCAACTACATCAAGTAAAGGAGTGGATTGCAATAATTTTTCAAAAGCTTCAACCACTTCTAAAGAGTATTCTCCTTCTTTATTACTAATTCCACAAGTGTTGTATATGTAATGCATAACTTGAGGCACTTTAAGGAACGTAAATGCAGCCCACAGTGCTTGCTTAGAAGCATCTTTGCTCGAATCGTTTAGAGAAATAAAACACGCTCTTATAAGCTCGCAATATAGCCTAGATAATGTATAGCCTTTTATCCTTTGTATCATAAGCAATTGGCTAGAAAGTTGTTGCATATCGGCACTTGGATTTGCCAAAACATCAATGGCAATTAATGCTTGAAGAAGATGTGTTACAGATTCTTGCTTGTTGCTTAAAGGAGCAATTTTATCAATAGCCATGTTACATATCTTTTGTAAAGTCTCATGGATAGTCACCGGAGCTTTGAACTGTGTGTTCATCATCATAAAAGCTGTTATTTCCTGACACTTTTTTGTGACTTCATTATACTCATCTGGGTCATTTTGTTTTGCCAAATAAAACATGGCTAGTAAAAAGTCTGTATGAACAATAGAATTTAAAAGTGATGTTGACTTTTCCAGTAGTTCTTGACTTTGGATAGGATTAGATGATGGGTACTTACTCAAAGAGTAATGATATACTTGAAGTAACCACAGTATTATAGAGGAGACTGCATACGCCAAGATCTCTTCTTCCATTTTACCTCGGCAAGTAATATTATCGAGGAAGCTCTCCAAAAATTCGAGAAGGCTTAATATACAATGAGGCTTATGAAATGCATCAAATTTAGCAATCCTTTGTAAAACCGCCGCGTACGATACTAAATGCGACGCTAAAGAATGCTTAAGATATGATATTACCAGTTGATTTGCCCCACAACCGACCATGGCTTGTTGAAGAATACAATCTGCTAAATTATATAAGTCTCCACTGACCCCTCTTGGTAAAATAGTTTTTATATTTATGCCCCACTGTATATCTGTCCATCGTTCTCGCCAGGCTTTCAAGATCAGAGCCTTTAGCGAGCTAGTTTTACTTGTAGTTTTGGAGGCATCCATTTTTACAAATAACACTTGTTTTAACCACTATTTTAACTGACAGTCATTCAATATTTGTTCACATTGCCTAAGTCATGTTACATATATAAGAAACGCACTAACTATTTGCTTTTTCACAGTAATTCGTAACTTGTAAAACGTCATTAAAACCTCTAGATGTAGAAAAACTAATATCTATTACATTACAGTATTGTTCTATGGTATCTGTGTTATTTGTATAAATTAAATGACTGCCACTATTTACGCAATTTTTTTTTTGAAATAAACTTTTTCATATTAATCATTTATTTTCTTATATAAAGATACATAGTATACATTTGTATTAAATCAGTTGCAAATTGAATTAAGAGTTCATATAGTACTAAATGTTAATTTTTTTGGTACATTGTAATAATGAAGGCTGGAATATTATACAACAGTATTGGAACGCAACTTTTCCTAACGTCAAATCCGCATGTAGGTAGATTTTATGCAATATACAGTGTTTATTTACAAACCGAAATTCTTTTGAACATAATGAGTTTCCGAAATTATAAAGAAAAAATCGACGAAGGTGACACTGTAATATTGTATTTAAGTAATAATCTTTATGCAATAGACGTGAGACCTGAAATCAAAAATAAAAAAGGCGATATGGTAGAAAATGTATATCAGACACCTTTCGGTGCTTTAAAGGTTAAAAATCTTATAGGGGCTGACTATGGAAGCCGGGTAAGTGTATATTAAATAAATATTCACGATTTGTAACTAATTTTAATTCAGAATGTTATGATATGTTAACTGTACCTTGAAGAAATTTAAATTTGTAATTTTTAAACTATAATTGTTCTGTCATGTTTATATTGATAATATTTTCGTTCATTTATCTTTACTAATATGAAAGGGTGAGGTTATTCACTTACAGCATAAACTATGTTAGCAATATAAAAATTACAAAATATCCAGAACCTAAAAGGAATTTATTTAAGTACAGTATCCAGTCTATGAATGTCCCACTGCGGAACACAGGCCTCCTCTTATTTCTGCGATGGTTTTGAAACTGGGCAGAGTCAGCCATGCTGCTCCAATGTGAGTTGACATCTTCAAATGTACTTATAATATTTCTGAGACATGCAGATTTCCTCACAATGTTTTCCTTCACCGCTGAGCACATAATAAACTGGCACTAATAATTTCTGACTCCTGGCATAGACTTTCTATAATTTTTGGAGAATTTAGAGCTAGCAGGAGAGAAAGTGGGCTGGCATACTATGTCTTCAAAATGTTATAATTTTTTAGACACACAGGTGTCAGCTTGAAGTTTTCCTTCATTTCACAAGCATGTGGCATATTGTTCGAGTACTGGGGATCAAACCCAGGTCATTTGCTATTTTGAAAATTAGCTCCAATGACTTAGACTGTTAGCATAGTGACAATAAAATTACAGTAACCCCCTCTATAACACGGTAGATTAGTTCCGCATTATAGGAAAACGAGTTGTAGTTGTATTCTCTTATAACTTGCATAATTGCATATTGCGTTATGTACAAATGATTCACGTTTAACTTTTCTCGTTATCATCACTGCAGCCCATCACTAGTCTACTGTTAAACATAGGCCTCCCTCATAGATCGCCACAAAAGTTTGTAGCTCTCACTAGGAGAGAATTTGCCATAGTTGCCACGCTTGGTAGGCGGGTTGGCAACTGTAGTTTATTTATTCAGATGTTCCAGGAATATGCTGCTGCCCATCTTCAATTTTCCCTCTGTCAACTTTTACAACACCTATGGATATGAGATGGAGTAGTAGATTCTCTGGTTTAAATCGAATATTAAGAAAAAACTATGTTATGAACGAAATATCTGTTTATCAAACTAAGAACATTTTAAATAAAAAACTTGTTTATTTTTTTATTTAATATTTTTTTTAATTTAATTTTAAATAAATAAATACCTAAAACAGTTTTATTACATGTTCATTCACTGTCAGAGCTATCTGAAATAATGTTCCACCAACATCTTTTTTTAATAGAATGTTTTTACAATTCAAAACTAGGAACACAAATTTAATAAAATAATTTAATTTAATTTTGTAACAACACAATTTAAACCCCCGAAATCCCCGCGTTATATGCGTATTATATGAGGGACTTAAATCGCGTAATATGAAAATGCGTTATAAGAGTACCGTGTTATAAGAGGGATGACTGTATAGTAAAGTAATGAAAATTTTAAAACTAGTTCGAAATTCATTATTATTAATATTATTATTTGGTCATAGGTTGAACTATCCAAGGGCTGGGGTCATGTGCTACAACCAACCCCAGAGCTATGGTCTCTAACCTTACCCCATCGCACACAGATTATCTATACACCTGATATCAGTATGATATTATTACAACTCGACTTGGTACCTGGAAGTATTGTTGTTGAAGCTGGTAATTTTTTACTTCTTACATTATTTATAGTTAATAGAATCAGGCGTTACTTTGTGGAAATCCATCCAAATCCAAATAATATAAAATGGTGTATATTACCTAGTTTTTGAAGAGCACCGCCGGCCCTCCCTCAGCACCACCACTACCGTGAACTGCCACCAGATACCCTCCACCACTACAATACTACGACAGACAGCCGCCGCGGCTATGTATGCCGTGGATCTTCATATTATTAATTCTGGACTCTCTCAGTAGAATTCTGCCAATGTCAAGTGAGTCACGGGTGTGACGACAGATAATTTAACTTTTCGATCAACAGTGGACGATTGCAGACAAAACGAAAAACTACAATTCTGGTCTTAAATTTAATTTTCCAATTACTGTATTATTCATGAATATGATATTATTTATTTAAACGACAAGCAATTTGGCTTTACAAAAGGAAGGTCAACGACTGGTGCCAGTGTTCAACTAGTCATACATGTTATACAGGCCTGGGAAGATTTTCAGTTTTGTGATATCTTTAAGGCATTTGACTGTGAAGAGCATAATAATTTAATCCAAAAACTTATTCAGCATTCGTGAAGCCTCACTAGATCTTTTATCGTCGTACCTAATAAATCAAGAGCAAAAAGTAGCGATTAATGGTGTTATATCGTCGGGTTGTTCGGTAAAAATGGGTGTTCCTAGGGGACCGATCCTTGGTCCATTGCTGTTCTTAGTTTAGATTAACGAGCATCCTTATTTGATACAAAAAATTACTGATATAGTTCTGTTTGCTGATGATACCTCAGTGTTGTTTAAAGTAAAAAGTAGGTAAAGTGATAGAATTCCTATGCAGGAATCCATCTAGGTACCACCCCAGGACCAGTTATTCTGCAGTGATGCAGTAGTGTGCAAACATCACTGTGTTTCGGTCAGAAGGGCACTGAGAGGCTAGCGTAATCACTGTGAATAAGAGACTTAAGAACTTATGTCTCAAGGTGACGGGCTCAGTGTGGTGCTACACAGAAATATCTGAGTAACACAGCATCTGTTATGGGCAGAAGTAGCACTTACCAACAGGTGAACGTTTTACTCGTCTCGTCACTTAATCAAATAAAAAAAAAAGACGTCGCTGGAACAGCCCAATAAAACTATGGATGTTATTTCCAAATTGTTTTCGGCAAATAATTTACTGTAGTAAGTAGAGTGTCATAAGTAGAGTAAAACAAAATGTCTACACTTTGGAATGTCCAAGTGGGCACATAATATTAATATTAATTTAGAGAATACTAACCTACCGCTATTGATTCGAAGCTACAGTGGGGAGTACATATTGAAAAAATGACTTCGAAATTTAGTTCTGCCATTTTTGCTATTAGAAGGATACGACCGGCCCTATGGCGTATAACTGTGGAGATCCACGGCCGGTCTGGAGACAATAGTCATTTTGCAAAAACAAGCAATATATAACTTGGGTCCTCGCGAGTCGCTACGAGAACTATTCAAGGATACTAATATTTTGACACTTCCGTTGTATATATCGGCGCAACTACAATAGTTCTTTTACTATAATAATAATTTGATTATTTTAATGATTTCATAAGCTATTGTTTGGCAAAGACACATTCTCGCTTGAGCCGTTGCACAGTACAGACCTCTCTGGCAAGTTACTCTGTCAGATTAATAAACGGCGTTTTGGAAGTAACGGTAAAGTCGTATTCAAGATGAGTGATCATGAAGTTAACATCAGTCACGCCTTTTAAAAAGTCTACAAAGATTCATAATTCGTCATATATTTATGAAAATATAATGTACGCACGGAAACACATGAATTTATTTAATAAAAAAGTGATTGTACCCTGTAGAATGGGTCCGAGGCGACACGCTAGAGGTTCTTGTGTTTAGGTTGGCCAAAACTGGAAAATCTTTTCTAAGTAGAACCATACAATTTTATAGCAAAAACTCAAAAAACTGACATAAATTTCAACAAAATTGTCAAGAAGACATTATTATAAAAAGCGTATTATGAAATAGATCATTACATAGATGACAGGGATGTGTCGAAATAACTTGTCGGCTCGGTTGGCGCAGTGGCTAAGCCCTTGGCTTCTGCGACGCGGGTCGCGGGTTCGATTCTCGCACGGGACCAATATTTGTTTGGCCTACAAATAGTTTTTCGGGTCTGGGTGTTTGTGCATGTGGAATTTATGTCTGTAAAACGCACCCACGACAAAGGAGAAATCCTACTGTGGGGCATCGTTTTAAAAAAAAAACTTTGCACTTACGCTGCACTTGCAATTTCCCCGGCTACCAAATATGTGCTATTGTAATTAAATAATATATTGTATACATGACATTATGTAATATAGCATTGAAAAAAAGAAAGACCCCAGAGTTTCTTGCCGGTTGTTCTCTGAGAAGGTATTATTTTTGAACTGGTGTAGATTTTGACATTCATAAGAGCTTTAGAAGCCTAAACTGAATAAAGGAATTTTGACTTTGACTTTTAGATGGGACGATGGAATATCTGAAGAATAAGTAATATAAAAGTAACGGCCAGTAAATGTCCCACTGCTGATCAAAGGCCTCTTATCTCTGGGAAGGTTTTGGAGCCGGGAAGAGTCCTCCACGCTGCTCCAATGCGGTATGACTGTCTTCTCATGTCCTCGATTTTTTTTATTCCTCCGACATGCATGTTTCCTTCCGATGTTTTCATTGGCACCACAAATTGCAGCACCGGGGGTAGAACTCAGGTCACTCGCGTACTATGAAATTAAAGGCGAGCGCCTGGCCTCTGAGCTACTACGCTTCTTTATTACACTTATTTTTACAAATTTATGGCACAGGTACTGGCAGCGGCTCACTCACTCACGCTCTTATTCGTCGGGTGCGCCCACATGGCCACGTCTATACGTTTGACTTCCACGAGCATAGAGCGAAAATTGCGCGGGAAGAATTTCAAGAACACGGGCTTGCCGATTTTGTCACTGTAAGTACGGTTACCATTTTGTACATCTTTTAAATAGTTGACGCTGAAAATAATCTTAACCAACAAGTTATTAATGATACTTATTGAAGTCGATAAATCACTAGCCGATAGGTTTCTCGGAGAGTAGCATAGTACCTACTCTTTCCTACCGAGGTGTCATAAGAGATGACTAAGGTATTGTACGGACAGCCATTATTCGTGCAGAATAATATAATATGCAATGCTGTCACGATACAACTCGTGGAAACGCTATGGGGAGTAGACATTTTTGAGACTCGTGCGTGGTTTGCCACCCGTCACTTCTTGTTTCCCTTGGGGGGCAAAAAGTGGGCTACGTGTGTGGTTTCTGCCTACCCCTTATACGAGAATTAGGCGTAACTGTATATATGTAATGCGTATTTTACTGGTGGTATGATTTCTATGCAGGAATCCGTCTAGATCATTCTACAGTAAAGCAGTAGTGTGCAAACATTACTGTGTTGCGGCTTAAATGGCACTGAGAGCTAGTGTAATCACTGGGCATGTGAGACTCAGGGTCTCAGGGTGACGGGCACAGTGTGGTGCCACACAGAAATGTTCTGGATGAAACAGCATTTGTTATGAACGGACGTTGCACTTACTATCAGGTGAACGTTTACTGGTGGTAGGATTCCTATGCAGGAATCCGTCTAGGTAGGTACCACCCCAGGGCCAGTTATTCTGCCGTGAAGCAGTAGTGTGGAAACATTACTGTGTTTCGGTTTGAAGGGCACTGTGAGCTAGCGTAATCACTGGGCATATGAGACTTAAGACCTTATGTCTCAGGGTGATGGGCACAGTGTGGTGTTACACAGAAATTTCCTGGGTAATATTGCATTTGTTATGGGCAGACGTTGCACTTACCATCCGGTGAACGTTTTGCTCGTTTCATCACTTTATCCAATAAAAAAAAAAAAAACGTTATGCTCGTCTCATCAGTTTATTCAATAAAAAAAAATTATGTTATTCAGTAATGTTGTAAACATAATGATTTCCTTTATTTACGCGAATACTACACAATTAAATATAACTACTTTATTTTACTGTTTATTACTCGATGTTTCGAGCGCTTTACAGCACCTATGGTCACGGGGAGACTGGATGCAAGGATCTGTGGCCTATAAAATCTGATGAAATGGTTGGAGTGATCCAGAATATGGTCACAGAATGCAGACTTCTTAGAGCGTCGATGCTTCACGTCAGCTATATGTTCCCTCACGCGAGGTTTTTATTTATCTTTTTGTTTGCCCTGTGTTAGAGAGACCACATTAACAATCCAGCTTGTGTACTCCTGCATCTTGTAGAGGGATGTTACACTCGACAGATGGTAAAAACTAACTTATCTTCTTCGGCGGCTTGAAAAACGTTCTTCTGGAAGCCCGCTTCAAGAAATAGCCAATCTTATCTGGGACTCCTCTGAGATAGGGCAGCAGGAACACGCACAACTGTGGCCGGGTTCACTCGGTCACTGTGACGTAGGCTCGGAACCGAAAGCTTGACAGTAACTGCGTCTCCGTTTCTCTTATTCACTTACCTCTCACAGCACAGCTTTGTGCTGCAACTAGTCTTACCACGGTAAACTTATTTATTTGCTAACAGACTATACAAGTAAAAGCTCGGGGCTCTGACATATCAATTTTGTACGTCGAACAATAAATCACTCTTATTCCCTTAGTGTACTACCTAAACAGCAAGCAAAACTGAATTATTGTAATGCAAAACAAAATATCGGCAAGGTTAAGACATTTAAGGTGACAAGGCTTTAATGCAGAATTTGAAAGGATTTTTTCTTGCAAACGACCGTTTAAAAGGCAATACTTCGATCCGAGATAAGAGTAACATTTTGAATGTATTATGATGTAAAAGCTGAACACCTCGAAATCTTGGAACGATTTCACAACACTGCTATCTGCATGTACATCTTGCAATGTGAACTTATTAGCTTACTATCTCAGCCCCGCGGTTTTACCCGCATAAAATAAGCCTACCACATTATTAGTAACGTATGACTTGAGCATTCACAGTTCGGCCTTTCTCGGTAACGTTCTGTTCTCGGCGTGCGCCATCTTAAAGTTGCAGCATAAACTTTTCTAGCCTGTAATCATTCTCAGTAAACGGGCTATCTAATGGAAAAATATTTTTTAAAATCGGATAAGTATTTACTGAGATTAGCGCGTTTAAACTTACAAACTCTCCAGCTTTATTATAAATAAACAACGCGGCTTCTTCTATATTTTTTTATGTTGTTTATAATTAACTAGTCGTGCCCGCAACTTCTTTAGCGTAGAGTTCAGATCTTATGTAACTTTTGAAATAGTGACTAAACTGAATAAATTAGGTCTAGAGTTAGTACCTATAATGCGCACTTTAATCGCTTAACTCCTTTGTGAGTAATAGGCGTTCGGAGAACCTGAGCAAGTGAGAGGGACAGATTTTTTTTAACTTAAATATTTCTTAGTAGCAGTATATACGGTTACTTAGTCATTGAAAACTAAAAAGTCTAAACAGCGTAAGAAACATTTTACAGTATAATAACTAGCTATTACGCGCCCCTTTCGCAGTGCTTGTGTCCAGTCCGTTAACCCATTTAAAAGTAAAGGTTCGTAAAATCCATTATTTGTAGCTATCTATGACGGGAAAGGAATATGTATGCCAAATTTTAAGTCTTCCAGTTCTAGGTGATATCGTGATGAGTCAGTGATAAATCGCTTATATTTATAGATAACTGGCTGATACCCCCGGCTTCGCCCGCGCGAAAAAGTAATTATGCAATCCTCATCTCAAGAACCTTCACAGCCAGCTTTTTTTTTACATGGAGAAATGCCTAACGCATACCCGCCTTCACGGGGGGAATGACGGGTTATGTCGGACTTGCACCGATTAAAACCCCATGATGTACCGCCTTCGCCGCATGTTGGCAGGGCCACGGGAACGCTCACGCACATATCCGCGACCCCACCGGCGCTGGCCGCCTAACATCGGCGGTCCCTTCTCGGGAGAGGACAACTCCTCCCCACTCTCCTTCTCAGCAAGACGCGCCTTCCAGCATGGCCCCCTTTGCGCAACGGACCCCCCCGAGTCCGCCACGCGAAGGCCACGAGGCCACGAGACTTGCACTCGAAAGCGCAAGCACTCCGCGGCCCCACCTCGGCTGCGGAGGGCAGCGTACTGCTCCCGATGGGCTTCTGACGTCACAAGCTGGAGCTTGATGCCGTGGGCTTCTGACGTCACAAGCTCGTGCTTGATGCCGTCTGTAGTGGCGATCGCGTTGTACAGCATTTGGTTTGATAAGGCCGATCAGACTTGCGACCACTTATATTTCGCCTGTATGAAGACAGGCGGCAGACGTTTTGACGAGGAGACAGCGGGGGTTTGCTGTAAGATATCGGAGGCTTTCCGTGAGGCGGCAGGTGTTTGTCGTGGGTCGACAGGACCGTGCCGTGAGGCAGCTGGGGTTTGCCGTGCAGTAGATGGAGCTTGCTGTGGGGCGACATGCGCTTGCTGTAAGGCTGCGGGTGGTTGCGGTGAGGCGGCTGGGGTTTGCCATGAGGCGGCGAGGGGTCACCTTAAAGTTTTGAAATAGGCTGCTTCTCGTGGTGTTAGTTTTAGTATTCTAGCTTCGGCGGCTTTTTGTGCTGGCCATCTTTTCCTGTGCTTCGTTTTGACTAATTTAATTTCTTACGGCGAAGAGGCCGCCGATCGGATGTAGGGGTGTGGGACCAGGGTGGTAGACAGAAAGGATGAATGCCTAAGGTGTGTTTCCCTAGTGCATCCAAGTGTGAATCTCATTTTCCACACTTTAGGGTTTGTGCTCAAAAATAATTAAAACTACGTGGGGACTTTGTCCAATCGAGTTAGTCTACGTCGACTAGGGCTCACCGTAATGCGTTTCCCAGAAGGGGAACCGCGTATATTTTCGGTGATGTAATTGCTGTTAGCCTTCTCGGCTTTTACAGCTTCATTGGATACTGTGCTCGCGGGCCAGGGGCCCGCGTGCCAGGTTTGGTTTCACCCAAACATAAATAAATAAATAAAAACTCCTACAAAAACCTCGAAGTTCGGACTGTGTCGCGTTCGCTGCGTGCTTTCGCGATTTCGAAAATCTTAAACATTTAAAGTCGTCTACTGACCGTCCGAAGGAGGCTGCGCGCGTCCATTCGGACTGTCGACTTGTGTGTCGGTAACTCTGGGCGGTGAGAACTGCCCTGGAACACGGGTGAATCTTGTGTACGCGGTGTGATTATTGACTATTGCGCGCCGCTCTCTACGGCGGTCGCGCGTCGTGGTGCGTGTTATATTAAAGCTATTGACTGTGTGTACAGTGTGGCCTGGATCGTGAAACTGACAGTATCGTGGTCAGGAAGAGCTGAGACGTCCGTGTCGTCTAGCACGTTTCGCGGGCGACGTTTGCGTTCGGTAGCGTTTCTGTTTGGTCGGTAATTTGCTGCTTTAACCACCAGCGGGTTTGAATGAACCGCGGCTTTTTCGAAAAACCGCCGTGATAATTCTCTGAATTGCGAAAAGCCGCTCTATTGCGTATGTTTTTAATGTGTGCAGCGAACGACATCGCTGCGTCTAAAGTGACCCCGAGGTATTTGACGCTCTTTTCCCAGGGAATAGGGCGTCCGAACAGGGTGATCGTGCCTAGCTGATTGTTGCCGATGGGGTGACATCGTCTAGCGGGCTTTGGTGTGCCCCTCGAGAAGTATATTGCTACACTTTTCTCGGGGTTTATCTCTATTCTCCATTTCCGGAACCATTCGCCTTGGCGATCGGCTGCGGCTTGGAGTTGAATCGTTATGCGGCCTTTGTGCTTGTCGAAATAGTACAGGGCCGTGTCATCTGCGAACAGCGCAAGATTGACTTTCGGGTCTTTAGGAATATCGCTAGTGTACAGCGAGAAAAGGAGTGGGGAGAGCCAGGAGCCCTGAGGGACACCCGCTCGGAGAGGGCGGCTTGAGGAGCGCGTTCCCTCTACCCGGAAGCGAAATAGGCGGTTAGACAAGAAGGCTCGTATGATGTTCACGAGTCTGTCTGGCACTTTAGTGTGATACAACTTGTAATACAAGCCGTCGTGCCAGACTTTGTCAAATGCCTTTGCGACATCGAAAAATAAGGCCCCTGTGCCTACAGGCTTAGGGCGGTCGTTTAAATTCTCTAAAATGTGCTCCGATAAGCGGTGCACTTGATGAGTACACGAGTGTTCGGGGCGAAAGCCGAACTGCTCGTCTGGAATATTATTTGTAAGGACATAGTCTTTTAATCGACTGAGTATAATTCGCTCATAAATCTTAGCCATCGAGTTGAGGAGACTTATTGGGCGATAATTAGACGGAATGTTCCTAGGCTTATTAGGCTTCGGAATGCCTATAACGTCGGCTTCCTTCCAGTCGTCCGGGAAGGAGCAGCTAGAGAGGAGCGCGTTAAAAATACTGACTAACAGACACAATAACGGCGTAGTTAGACATTTCATCAACCTGATGGGAACCGCGGGCAAACAGGGCTAGCCCTGCGCTAGCTTTGTTAGCACCGTTAGGTTGGATACCTTAAGCGCAACCACCCGAGAGTGGATTTATAACATGACGTCTGAGTAATGCTTTTCTAAGAACAATAGAACAAAGCGATCAAAATTGCTTTGTTTATTAATTCCCGAAAAGGGTCGGAGCAGGTAGCTGCAAGGAACGACCGGACTGCCTCAGCTGGTCGTAGCGCGGCACTAGCGACCGTCTGGCTTCGAGCGTCGAGTGCAACTGGGTACGGCCGTAGCAAGAAGTTTTATAGCCTATAACCTTCCTCAATAAACTCAATAAACGGGCTATAGATTGCAAAAATTATTCAAATCAGATTAGTATTCCCTAAGATTAGCGCGTTCAAACTTACAAACTCTAGCTTAATTATAGTAGTAAGATAAGATAATTCATGCAAGCATAAGGAACGAAATCACGCCTACTCTAAGCCCCACTTCGGATTATAAAATTTTAGTTAATATTGTTGTAGTAGTATTATCGTAAATATAAACTCAATCCAGTTTTGATTTGTGGGAATCCCAACGCCTAGTAAATTGTTATTATTATGTTAATTTTTTTTATTGGAAAATAGACGAGACGAGCAAAACGTTCAGACGAGCAACGTTTGCCCATAACAAATGCTGTATCACCCGGAACATTTCTGTGTGACACCACACTGCGCTCGACACCCTGAGACATCAGTTCTTATATGTCATATGCCCTTCAGACCGAAACACAGTAATGTTTGCACACTACTGCTTCACGGCAGAATAACTGGCCGGGGGACCTACCTACACGGATTCCTGCATAAGTTATATTGTTATATTGTTTATCTATATATTAATACGTAAAGAGAAAACTTTGAACCACTTTTGAAGCATATTTCGCCTCCAAAGGAGTGAAAGATTTAAACGTAGTAGTTTTTTATTGAGCGAGGAAGCTAAAATTTATATAATAATTATAAGAAATGAAATTGAATAAAATAAAACATCATTATTTACGTTAATGATAATGTCAAACACACAATAGTCTGTCGCTTGTTTTCATTCACACTGCAAAAGTCAAACCCCTTAATAGTTTATGGTCAAACGGTCGCACAGAGAAGAGATTGTCGCCAAAGTATTTTAAGATGTTGCCAACAGATTATTACTCAAACCTCAGTAACGTTCAAACTTTAAAAATATATGACTTCGATTTTCTTAATTTCGACCACAGAGCGACCACTACTTATAATATCAACAGAACTTTCAGTCCGTCGACAGGAATTTATTACAGATTTTTGGTGGTTTTAAGCGCGAACTACTTAACAATAAACTGTTAAAAAATCATGTATTTTGTTTTGTAATTCGTTCGATGTCGTTGAACTCTTTTGTTCTAGACACAGCATAGAGATGTACTAGCGGAGGGTTTTGGCCTGAATGTCAAGGGGAAAGCTGACGCCGTGTTTCTGGATTTGCCTAAACCCTGGGATGGCGTATCTCACGCTGTTGTTGTTCTCAAGGAACAGGGTAAGTTTCGCAACAATAACATAAGTAGTAAAATTACTTAATTGTAATGTTTTTTGACCTACATTTTAACTAAGTAGCATGTATTTTAGTATATTTATGTTATGTGGGGCCTGGTGGCCAGCGTACGTAACTGCTACGCCGCTGGAATTATGAACACAAATTATTGGTTTTCGGGTCTGGTTGTGTTGTGATTGTCGCCGTGTCTCTGTCTCTGCATCCTAGCCTCCCACCGATGATAACGCATAAGCGTTACAACGGGTAGGTTAGGACGAGTGAGTGACCGCTTTTGTGCGTACACTTGGAGCACTATAACATCTCCTGCGCAGTTGCAGCTTCCGACAGTATTCGGAAGTTGCCGTCGTGGTTTAAATCGGCCAGAAGAACATCATCATCGTTATATGTACGTGTTACGACTAATTAAGAAGTATCTTAGTGTACTCACATAAAACACTCTCTATAAGATTATCTGATTATAATCATTACCTTTTTTGAAAGCTGATTTACCACGTTCCCGGCGGTGAAAGAAAACATCTTGATAAAATCTGCAGATCTGAGAAATAAATATTTCAACAATGATTAAAGTCCACCCACCAGCATTGGAGCGGCATGGCGAACTCTTGCCGCCTTCAAACACTTCTGGGAATTGCCTGTGCTCAGCGGTGGGACATTTAAAGGCCGAATGTTTTAATTTTTTTAAATTTGAAGATTAATGTTCACGCATAGCAATGCATAAAGCAGCAGCTTTATATCAGTTTTGCAAAGTATAAAAAGTTTACTGCCGCACAAGGACTTGAAAAAGAAGAGTTATAATATAATATACCATAATCGCTAAGTGAAACAAAGGTACTCGTACAACTACAGACACCAAAAAATAATCTGCCATTAGTCAGAAGCCTAAATTTTCTGTTCTGTTAATTTGCCTAGTCTATTTTAAAAGCGAAGGAATCTCGGTCAAAATTATCTTTATACATACATACAGTCACGCCTTTTTCCCCTATAATGGGTAAGCAGAGGCCACTGACGTAGCTCACTTTTCGCCCTCGCGGGAACCGAGACATGACAGGTGGCGAACCACGTCGCTGCTATTTTGGTAAATTTTTAAAAATTCTTACTCCACATTGTGTTCACACGAGCAGTATAGTGACAGTATTGCATATTAAGGTGTTATTCTGCACGGATAAAGGCTGTCCGTACAAAACTTTAGTTGCCTCTTACGACACCTCGGTAGGAAAGAGGTAGGTGCTGTTCTATTCTGCCGGGACACTTATCGGCTGAAACTACCTTTACAAAATGTGTTTGATAACTTTTCTCTAAACGTTTTTTCACATTCGAGAAACTGATCTGCCTGGAAGAAAGTTTTATTGTGTTCTCATATTCTTCTCACATATCAGCTTTCGGTAGTCAAAAGAAGATGGCGCCTCTGTCGAAACCAACCCAAATACTATAATTAGTGTACTGTCTCATTAAATTGCTTAGAAAGGTTATCATTAATGCGTCGAATAGCCAAACTAGTAAACTAGTTGAGATTTATAGTCGACGGTAAACCGAGTTACTAATTAAGATTTAACTTGAAATATGCTTAATTAAAACAAACATAACGGCCTGAAATTACAAAAGTACCGACCGCTTTTAAATAATTACATTCAATATATTATCAGCAGTTTGATTTAAATATGAATGTACAATTCAAATTTATCATTGCTCGTTGTAATTTCCTTCGCATAATTTTTAGAAGAGGTAGGAATTTGCTAATTCATTACATTTATTAGTTGTTAATTGAATACAAAAACTGCTATAATTTTCTTGTAAAGTTATACCTAAACATTACGCGACCTCCGATACATAGTTGTGACTGAATAAAAACATGTGGTGATGTTATGATGACCTATTCGGCCGCGGCAAGAACTTCCAAATATCGTAGGAAGGTATCAACTGCGCAGGAGATTACAGTGCCACATGTGTATGCGCAAACAGACTCTCATTACGACAAGGAGGTAAGCTAGGAGGCTGTGTCAGGGACCCAGGGACAGTTCTAACACAACATACATACAACCACGCCTTCCTCTCACATAAGGGATAGGCAAAGGCTGTACATGTAGCCCACCATTTGTCTCTGTGGGAAACGTGACGCGACGGGTGGCCACGTAACCGCAACTTTTCTACAAGTTAAAAAATTCTTACTCCCACGAGCAGTATACTGACAGTATTGGATATTATGGTGTCATTCTTCACGAGTAAAGACTGTCCGTACAATACCTTAGTCGCCTCTTACGATACCTCGGAAGAAAAGAGATAGATGCTATTCAACTCCGCCGTACACCTATCTCACAAAATCGGTACCGAAAACTAACAATTTGTTTTTGCACAAATGTTGGCACTGGCTGGCATTCGAGTCTGACCGTTAGGCCACGCGGTCGTCGGCTTTTCACAATAGTCTAGTTTGGTTCAAGCCCAAGGCACTGCGGATGGTGGCACGTACTTAACCAAGACGATACGGGCTCTGTCGCTACAAAATATCCGGATCTAATAACTGGATTTAGCTGCATCTAATACCCAGGATTGAGCTGCATGGTCTCCCCCATGGCCTAAGATGGAATACCTTGTTGCCTATCTTATATCATAAATGTATTATACGAAACGCATAGCATAGCTGCATTATGCTGCTACTTTACGCTTGAATTATGTGAGGAAATGATACTTCCCCGCCGATCCATTTATGTACATCGTGGAAAAGCTAATTTTGAAAATTTCTTTGTGTTGTTTAATTTCTTTATCTTTGCCTTCTTTTTCCTGGATTGTAAAACGACCAAATTAAGAACTAGTCAATTTCAAGGAATTGTCCCACAAGTATCAGCTCGTTTCATTAAAAAAAAAGTAGGATTTGTAATCAATCATAGGATACCTCAACAAACACAATTGTAAGACCCCCACATTCAAAGTAAAGGCACGGACCCGAGTGCGGCAAAATCAAACTCTTCTAGTTAGCATTGCCGCTCCGCGCCTGCGCTGTTAATTCTTGGAGATGCCTAAGTAACAGATTTAATAACAATAATATTTCTAATGTTTAACAATGGACTACGATAGGCTGGTATTATGATGACGAATAAATCAAAATTAACCAATCAATAAGCAACAATCAAAAGTATTTCAAACATTAAACTAAAAGGTGCACAAATATGAGATAAATCAAAATAAATAACTTAAAAAATTATGCGTAAAAACGAAGACACAAAAAAGCTGCGCGCATAATAGACAGCAATCCTATGTAATTACTATCGACGCTGCTAGAGAGCACAAAAGGCCTAACAATACCTATTCACGTTAGATTTTTTCAAGCTATGAATTAAACCGACTGTCAGAAAACTTGGCTCCTTATACGGTTACACGCGCTCTGTTCGTTCTCATATAAACACCACCAAGGATTGTCTGTTTCATTATATTGTCTTTAGTTACACCGTCCAGTTGTTAAATGCCTCGCTCCGAGAGTTTAGCCGCTTTTGCATTTTATTTTATATCTATCACTACACCATAATTAAGTTTCTCATACTTATGTCATTATTATTATTTGTATATATTATTATACAAATTTAAATAAAATTATTTTTTACGGATTTTATCGCGTTTAATTTAAAACTATAACCCGACGTTTCGGGCGCTTTACAGCACCCATGGTCACGGGGGGACTGAGGTGACAGATGTCCTGATGTCATAGTTGACCCGGAGTACCTTCAGCTTTTAATTATTATTTCTAGGTCTATCAAATCTGATGTAGTGGTGTTCTGGATCATCCCGACCGTAATGGTTGGGATGATCAGATTTGATAGACCACAAATCCTTGCAAAAGAACACCGATTCCTTCCAAGGATGATTCGCGAGGCTATTGAAATTAAAAAACATCCTTATTTCAATAGGGAAGATGGTTGGGTACCGGCTTGGGATCCTATTATTAATAAAATTAAATCAAAAACCGAGCATACCACTGCAAGGCTTCAAGACAGTAAGCTCTTTCTGCGTAGATCGGACTAAAAA
Source organism: Luehdorfia chinensis (assembly GCA_019845155.1). Taxonomy (NCBI): domain Eukaryota; kingdom Metazoa; phylum Arthropoda; class Insecta; order Lepidoptera; family Papilionidae; genus Luehdorfia; species Luehdorfia chinensis. Next base: position 3,531,063 of record JAHVAK010000612.1, read on the forward strand.
TAAAAAAGTTCGGGTGCTGTAAAGCGCCCGAAACGTCGGTTTATAAATGGTTTTTAAATTAAACGCGATAAAATCCGTAAAAAGTAGTTTTATTTAAATGTGTAGTATCCGCGGATATAAAAGAAAACATTATTATTATACAAAATTTTTATATTTTTCTATCTCTACACTTTGAGCATCATGCATCTGCTGGTTGCCAACCATTACTTATTTTTATGTGTTTCCAGTAATAGAATATTTTATTTATTTTGTACTTCAGTAGCGACATCGCCACATGTAGCATGTAGTTAAAGAAATATCTCATACGTCCATAATCGCGCTAGGAAATTTTCTGAGATGCGAACTATATATATACAACATCTAAAGATTACTGGCTGGAGGAGACGTCCTCCCCAGATCAGACCACCCGATCTGGCGGGTAGCTACCCTTTTGCTTGGCAATATCATCTGCCAAAATAGTGAACCCGACGTGATCTCAACAACGCAGCCACCTTCTCCCAACTACTGCAACAACGTCATCGGCTGTCATCGCAATTACAGCACTAGACTACCGTTAGCACAACGCGTGCTTCCTAGTCTCTCAGCCACTCAGGATCATCATCGGCGGCCCTCTCCTCAGGCTGACTCCTGCGGCATCATTCCATACGTCTCGACGCGTTGAAGTCCTGGACACAGCTTCACCACATCGCCAGACTGCATAACATCGCCTGTGTTACAAAAAAAATCTCCGCACTAACTACGACTTGCAGTCTCAGCGGGGAAGTGATGTAGCGACATCTATACCGCCACATGAGAAGCTCAAGAAATATCTCATACGTCCATAATCGCGCTAAGAAAGTTTCTGAGATGCGAACTATAAATACAACTTATAAAGATTACTGGAGGGAGGAGATGTCCTCCCCAGATCAACCACCCGATCTGACGGGTAGCTACCCTTTTCCTTGGCAATATCATCTGTCAAACTTCAATCACACAAATAATAGGTTACTACAAATATTAGACAAATAATTTGGCCTTATAAAAATTCTTGATTGCACTGAAATATTGAATTTAGCAGTAATAGTTGTTCTCAATCATAACTCATAACATAATCCCAAAAAACCAAACCGTTAATTAGTTGCATTACTCCAACCAATCTTTGGCTTATTTGCCCATTATAACATCACTTTTTGCAAACTCTATGTTTCTGAACTTTAATAAGAGTGATAAATATTTTCTCCCGAGGTTATGTACTTGAATAAGCATTCTCCGAGCAGATTTATACACTATTACGTCTATGCACTTTAGTTACTCTTCATCCATATATCAGTGTTGAGGAGGCAAGAACAAATTACATCTGTAAACCGTAGCAACAGTATTTCGATTTGTATCGATGATACGCAGCAGGAAACAACTCGGATCCTTATATATCGAGCGAATCGATTGCAATCTGATTATTCGGTGTCGATTATTCCGATCGCCTTGTAAGTTATTCGATTCTATTCATTAAATGCGCTTTTACCGAACTACGAGTAGATAGTGAATTCAGAGTCGATACATCGTTTTGAAAGTGGCTTAACTCTTTGCAATTGACAGGGTTGTCGATATGACGATCAAGGTGAATATATTCACGGGCTGTCATCTCATAAAACAGGAAACCGAACCCAAACGAATAGTTTTCTTAATGATGCATTAAAATTGCATCGTTATATACATGTAATTTTTTTATATAAATACATCATTTACATTTTAAGATACTCCATTTCTTAGGAAACTAAGGGAGCAGTCAGAGAGATATATCAATTCAGTAATAAAGTATTAGGTATTATTTAGTGAATAATTTTGACTTTTCTTAGATTGACCATTCTAAAGTTTTCTGTTGATATGTACTTGATTATATTGATAAACGAGTGAGTGTCTCTTCGTTTGCGCGTGCACAATCCTGCTTAGTGGCCGAAAATCGGTCAGTAGGACATCATACGAGTAGTTTACCCTACCTTAAGAACTATGGATTTTCGTTTTATGTTGGCCTATTAACTATGTCTATTTTAGTAATTTCTTTCACTGGCAAAATAATAAGCACTATTAATATATACTTGACATAGTTGACTTAGAGCCGTGGTAGCTCAGGGGCTAGGCGCTCGCTTTAAATTTCATAGTACGCGAGTGACCTGGGTTCGATTCCCGGTGCCGGCACCACTAAAATTGTTAATTGCAATTTTTAGTGCTGATTTACCACGTGCTCGGCGGTGAAGGAAAACATCGTGAGGAAATCTGCATGTCTGAGAAATAAAAAATATTTCGAAGTCATGGGCAGTCCGCCAAACCGCATTGGAGCAGCGTGGCGGATTCTTCCTAGCTCCTAGGGTTTTTACCCTCTCAGAAATGAGAGGAGGCCTGTGCTCAGTAGTGGGACATTTATAGGCTTTACTTTACTTTTTTTATAGTTGACTTGTCCAGCACGGTAGGGTACCGGGTGAATGACCCCGGCGTCTCGAGCTGTCTCCTCCTGTCATGTCCCTCCCAACTCATGGAGAGTAAGGAAAGAAGCAGAACCCCCTACCCAAAGATCATATCCGACCTAATCCTTAATTAAGGAGGTTGCTGGGTCCTTTTATTAATGTTTTCAGTTTGTCGCTGTACAATCTTATTTATTTTTAAATTTTTGCATCGTAATCTGTAACTTTTTGTAAAACTCTAATAACCAGCGAAAGCCAGCCCTAAATTCATTTGTCTAATTGCTATCGAGGCACTCTATATCTGTGCAAGATATTCATCGCGAGGCAATCACGTCCAATCGCCAACAAACGACACATTAGCGATCATTAGTTATCCTTGAAAGTGCTCTCAGCTGCCCTATTGTTGCACGACATTTATGCCGTGGATACATTCCAATGTCGAGGAATCGTAGTGTAGTGTTGTCTATTATTAACATTTCGTGTCTGAAATACACTTCATTGTTTTTGGTATTAATAAACAACCAATATCAGGAAAATAAAAATAAAACTTCTAAACACAATTTAGTCACAAGGATTCCGTTCTTTACTTTTCCTGAAAAGTTTTTCTGCCATTAGCAACATCCATGTTTCGTTAAAGTTGTGCTACCTGCTTTTCGATGAATGTTATTAATAGTAATATATTTGTCAATTATGTTAATAATAACTTTATATTTTCTTCCTTTCGTTCGTCTTCTAGTTTTGACTCTAACAATTTATCCTGTGATAAACTGAGCGATGTGATATACCATTCGGATAAACAAGTTCCATTTGTCTGTGCTTACATATCCGTGAATCGATTTTGTCCGCAAACTTTTTAGGTGGCTAACAAAATTTGTAAATTTTCCAAGATAGTAAGATAGATTTCGGGCAAACGCCTTTCATCATCATAATTGTGAGCCGTCACAAGTCAACAGCGTTCACACAAATTACCTGGGACTTTGTTACGAGACACCTGTATCCTATGACTTATCGTACACTCGGTTAGAACGTCATTCAGCATATTGAAGGATCGTTTTTTACTGCCTTTATTGAAAATTGCAAACATCGATTGTTGAAAATATGCTCGGCCCGTTGGTAATTAAGCCGACTGACCCTTTGGACTATGTCGGTAACTGTTCTCCTACGTGAATGTTAATGTATACTGGTGGTATGATTCCTTTGCAGGTATCCGTCTAGGTAGGTGCCACCGTAGGGCCAGTTATACTGCCGTGAAGCAGTAGTGTGCAGACATTACTGGTTTCGGGCTGAAGGGCAGTAACAGTATAATTACTGGGCAAATGAGACATGTCTTCTGGGTGACATGTTATTTATGTTATTACATCAGTCGGGTCGGAACGGATTTATGTCTGAGCTGGAAGAGGGCCACTTGTCGTGCCTGATGAAGTTGATTCCATGGGTGATAAGCCAGTTTTGCGTGCTTGCTGTCCGATGAGCTGGCGCTGAATCTTGTTGGAATACCCAATGTCTATTTTCAAACATAGAATTGGAGCTATATGTCACTCTTCCCAGATTAAAATGACTTTGGACTCAACAGGCTTCTCGTAGGCTCACTTACTCACGTTCTCGTCACGCTTAAGGTTGAATAATGTTTTATCGGCAATTTAATTGTTATTTCTTACACTGGCAAAATAGTAAGTGGCAAAATTCTTAGTTGAATTTGGAATTTTGTTCAGTCTCTGTTAATGCAGTGGAATCTGAAATGTTCTAGGAATTGTATCGAATATTCTGTCTATTTGAAATGTTTCCAATTTGTCGTTGTAACAATTTATTTAGTCAGTTTTTTGCTTTAATTTTGTTGCACTCGTTAATTCTGTACACGGAGTTTTCTGCCATCAGTTGACGAGACGTACGAAGTTAAAGATATTGAGCCGTGGTAGCTCAGGGGTCGGGCGCTCGCCGTATATTTCATGGTACGCGAGTAGCCTTAGTTCGATCCCTCCTGCCGGCACCTCTAAAAATTATTATATAATTTCAAGTGCTGCTTTACCACGTGCTTGGAGTTCAAGGAAAGCATTGTGAGGAAACCTGCGTGTCTGAGGAATAAACATATTTCAATTACAAGGACCATTGGACAATCAACAACGCATTGAACCAACTCTTAGAAATGAGAGTGATAGCTGTAGGGTGTTTTACTCTTTTACGAACTTTTTGTTATTGAAATTACTTTTACTCCCAGAAAATTATTCGTGGCATTGTTTTTATAGCACGGAATTGAAACTTTTGCAGTCCTCCCAGAGTAATGTAACATTGGACTATTCTAGGCAAGAATTAAAAGGCTTCTGGTTGACCAACGGCCTTTTCGGTTTGAAGAACAACTCACAAGGCATGTTGATCAAATTTCGGAACCAAAATAAATTTATAATGGGGTTATAATTATCGCATATAACGTTACTAAGTCACACGAAGCTATAAATTTTCTCAGTTAATTCTTCCACGACAAACAGAGTTCATTGAAATACGAAAAATCTCAAGTTATTACAAGATCAATACCTGATAGCGGTCCTTAATTGGTCTCACATAATATATTATCCATGTGCAATGTTAATTGTACGTCGCGTATGCAAATAATTTATTAGAGGTAAATAAATATAGTGTCGCTGACGTAATGTACGAGTATGTTGCGTAAGTACAGTATTTTGTGCCGCGGTGAAGACGTGGCTAATTATGTGTACTTCAATTGCGGTTATTTTACAAATGCACGGTTGTTATCACTTAATGGTGAATCTCTGGTGTATTATATCGCTAACTTGAACGAATGATAATGACGTTGATGATGATGATTTCTTTCCTGGCCGATTTTCAACCATCGTTATTTCTACGAGGGATGGCCACTGTTACTGTACTTTCTGTATAGGAAGGACATAGAGTACTTTGAGAATTCTTCTAAATCAAACAGATTTTATTCTAAGCAAACTTCTAAATGTAATTTTAAATTTTATACAGATACGAACTTTACGGTCATCTGAAATGATAATAAAAGATTATAAGATAAGCTTACTTAAATACAGACACGCTTTTTTCACATATAAGGGCCACTCTCGTTGCTCTCTTTTCGCCCTCGCTGGAAACGAGACGTGACTGTTGGCGACAAATCGCCATTTTGGTACGAGTCAGTAGAAATTTTACTTCCCATGAGCGTTGCATATTATAGTGTTATTCTGCACGAATAAAGGCTGTCCGTACATAACCTTAGTCGCCTCTTACAACACCTCGGTAGAAAAGAGGTAGGTGCTATGCTATATACTATGCTATATATATGCTATGGCTAAGGTCCAGAAAAAGCGATTATTTCAAATCTCTGAGCATCGTGCCAACCAAACATCGAAACGTTTCTGCTGATGAGTCTAACCTAATCTAGAATTATATTAATATACGACAAATGCGGGCATTTCGGGGCAAAACGCGCGTTGGAAAAAATGAACATATTAGGTCCTTACATATGAAATTGGCGTTTTGTATGAGAGGAATATATATTCGTTGTTTTTTGTAAAATATTTATTTTATCAAAGTATATACCATTGTTATATATGTACTTTTTCCATCTCATATGTAGTTCATTCATCCCTTTACAAACCATAGAGGCGAGAGTCAAAAAACTCTCTGAAGGCCGTTTGTACTGCCCACCGGAGATTAATTTTTTTCAATGTAAGAAGTTATCCAAATTCCGGAAAAAATGGTAATCTGGGGCAAGGTCCGAGGAGTACGGTGAATGTCACGGACATTCGAATTGCAGGTGCTCTAGTTTAGCGGTCGTCTGTTGTGCAGTGTGTGGTCTAGTATTGTCCTGAAACAGCAATGGCTTAGAGCGATTAACCAGTCTAGGTTGTTTAGCAGCTAGTTCTTCCATCATGGTTTGCAGTTGCTGACAATAGCTATCTGCCGTAATCGTTTGAACAGATTTTAGAAAGCTTTAGTGAACGACACCGGCACTAGTCCACCAAACACTAGCAATTTGGCTGATTCTCCAAAGTTCAGCCATTGCAACGAGCGCTTCCGATTATCGTACGGGATCTACTTTTCATCACAGATACTGACCCGATTTAAAATCCCTTCATTATTGTGCCGGTTGAGCAATGTAACGCAGCAGTCGACGCGTGTTTGCTGGTTTGCTTCACTAATTCATGAGGTACCCACCGTTCAAGCTTTTTTACTTTCCCTGTTTGCTTCAAGTGGATTAAAACAGTTTTATAACTCACGGCGAAGCCTGCTATCTCTGAAGTGGTTTGCGATGGATCCGCTTCCACAATAGCCTTTAATTCTGTATTATCCACTTTGATCTCCGGCCGTCCACGGGGCTTGTTCAGAAGGTCGAAATTTCCAGAACTAAAACTTTGGAACCAAAAACGTACCGTGTTTTCTTTTGCAACACCAGCGCCATACAGATCGTTAATCATTCGAGCTGTTCCTGCAGCACTGGTGCCACGGTACTCGTAACTCGTACTCGTAAATAAAGCGATATTTCAAATGAATGACTTTTCGAAACTCAAATATACCAGCTAAATGGATTTATAAATTAGAATTTGGAATTCTTAACCAATGAGGATATATTTCAGATCAAAGTGACCAGTACGACAAAACGCCAATTTCATATGTAAGGACCTAATATTTTCCAACATGCGGTTTATAGGCGTAAAACATTCAGTACCTTAACAAACGTTATCCATAAAGGTGATTATTGCATCCAAAGAAGACGCATACGCTCGTACGATGAACACAATGCCACTTTGATGTGCTCGTATATACAAACGCTTCTAACAGGCACTTTTTGAGATGTTTTACAATTCTATAGGCGTATTTATCACGTCTCGGCCGTTTTCCAAATATGTCCTAATATTAATGATCAGCCGAGACTCTATGACCCGACAGCCAACAATGGATACAATATATAGACTGAAAATATGGGGACTAACTTTTTATGCAAGTTTGAACAAATTTACTATTTTAAGAAAGTGTTATAAGCAAATGATGGAAAGAATGTTAAATCGCAAGCAAAATATAAAATGGTGTATACTACCTAGTTTTAAGTAGCACCCCCGCCCTCCTACTGTAGCGTGCACGAGCAAAATAACACCGCCACCGGGAACCGCCACCATATACACTCCACCACTACAACACTACCACTAGTCAATATACACAACGATCCGATTTCAAAATGCAGAGTAACTAAATACATTTATACATACACAAACATACATACAAACATAAATATTGACAGGTTGAACTGAAACTATGTATAAGGAGCATATAAATAAATAAGTAATATACAATGAAATGGAAGAAGTAGTACGCAAAAACATGAGAAATTAGTAACTAATTGTTAATTAATGCTCCCAGATGATATCATGACGGTCATGAGAGTCACCCTGATACTGAAATTTACATTTCAGATATGCAGGGACAAATGGATTATGTGAGATGGAAAACAAGGTACAAAGTGTTCTAAAGGATTTACGAGAAGTGATAGGAAGCGATTTAAGCTGAGAACAAAAAGAGGAAATATGGTCGTATTTACGTAGGCCATAGATGCATCGTATACAGTTGTTGAGGAGACGATCCAATTTGTTTTGAAGTTCTTAAGAGACGACAGTGTAGCATAAGTCCGCATAATCTAACACAGGCAAAGCCAGGGTACCTAGACGAATTCCTGCATAGGAATCCTACCATTTATAATTTAATCATTATCATTTAGCAATGTAAGAAAACATAAATAATGGCTCTCTTGGTTGGTAATTTATTTATTAGCAATTCTGAACTTTGCATAAAATTATTACAAACCTTCTTGTAACGATCTCACAAAACCAAAGTAAGACACAGAAAATATATAAATACGAAAAAGCAATTCGTGAACTCACTGCGACAAATGCAAATAACATTTATAAGTGAGGACCTACAAAACACTAGTTTGCGATAGTTCAGACACTTAAAACACATCAGAGTACTTAGCTATAATCGCCGCATTAAGAACACTTACAAATGTCTTGCTGCACAACAAGACATATCAATGAAACTAAATACTCCACCACGGTGGTCTAGACTCTGAACAAACTAAAGTCTAATAGGACAGCCCCTTAGCTTACCTGTCGCGGTTTGGACGTTATCTTTCGATGAAAAATGGCGCCTTTTGTGTGCTAGAAAGACCCCGAACCGCACGAGAAACGTCCTGTGTACACGAAATTTTAAAAATACAGTAACAGTTTATTTTTGTTTACGTTTGTTTTGTAAAGCCAATTCCTTACCGTGATTCCTAAACCAGTATTTTTGGCGACCTCAAATCCTATGAAAAAACATTTGTGTACTGTTTGATTTCGGCATCTCAAACACGCACCAACTTCCTGAAGTTGATAAAAGAACGAATCAATTATAATCCAATGACAAAGTTGAAAATTGTTGTCGCCCAAGCTGATTTCCACCACGGTGGAAATCTTTCACTTATTACAAGAAGTTGCTATTTACGTAGTTTGTAGTCCCGTGGTTACATATAAGCACTCTCTTTTCTTTACCTTCCCACATTCGACTGGGAACTTAATCAGTTCACATAATGATTTCTTATATTTACGCGAACACTACACATTTAAATAAAACTAATTTTACGGATTTTATCGCGTTTAATTTTATTATTTATAACCCGACGTTTCGAGTGCTTTACAGCACCCATGGTCACGGGCGGATGAGTCTGCCCATGACCATGGATAAAAATAAACGCGATAAAATCCGTAAAATTAGTTTCATTTAATCAGTTCAATTACAATTTATGTCTAAAATCCGTTTACTTCTTGAGTTTAAATTCCTGGGTTGAGTACACGCCGGGGCCCGCGGCGTAGTAATGAGGTACTCTGGCAACTAGGCCACACGATTGTCAAGACCTAGGTACCGTCGGCATCGTCTTCATCGTTTTAGCCTATCACAAGTCCACTGCTGAACATCCCCACCCCCATAGAAAGCCACAAAAGTTTGTAGCTCTCATTCTGGAGGGATTTTGCCATAGTTGCCACGCTCGGCAGGCGGGTTGGCAACCGCAGTTTATTTATTTAGATGTTCCAGGAAGATGCTACTTTCGCATCTCCTGGTTTCATTTACGCGAATACTACACATTTAATAAAACATAAAATAGATTTATGAATTTTATCGCGTTCTATTTTACTATTTATAACTCGAAGTTTCGTCTCGAACTATTACATCTCATTTGATAGACTCAAATTCTTCCAAAGGAACATCGATTCCTACCAAGGATGATTCGCGTGGCTATTGATTTAAAAAAACATCTTAATTTCAATAAAGAAAATGGTTAGGTATTACCGTTTCTGGGCTTTGGATCCTATTATTATCAATGAAATTATATAAAAAACAAAGCATACTTCTGCAAAACTTCAAGATACTGTAAGCTGTTTCTGCGTAGACCGACCAAAAATAATTATTATGAGCTGAAGGTACCCCGGGTTAACTACGACATCAGGACGTCAAATATCTCAGTCCTCACGTGACCATTGGTGCTTTGAAGCGCTCGAAACGTTGGGTTATAAATACTAAAATAAAACGCGATAAAATCCATAAATTTTGTTAAAAAATTACAGTTAGCAAAGATTTTCTCAACCCAAAAATTACTAACGCTGTACGCATAGAAACAAAATTTTAAAATTTGCTGTTCATATATTTTATCATCATTATCATTTCGGCCTATCACTAGTCAACTTAGGCCTTCCCGATAGATTGCCGCAAGAGTTTGTAACTCTCATTTATTTCGCCCTAGTTGCCACACTTAGCAGGCGAGTTGGCAAGTTTGTTCAGATGTTCAAGGAAGATGCTGCTGCCCATCGCCTGGTTTCCATTTTCCCTCTGTCGAATTTTACGACACCCACGGAATGAGATGGGGTGGTAGCTTCTCTTAAGTCGCCACCGCACGGCCACACATAATATTGTTTTTATTTTACAGTATTACATCCGTAACGTCGTAAGTGCTTGGACACGCGCACTGTGGTTCATTCGATTTGTCTCTATCTCGCGTTTTAACGGAGCATTAATTAGATTAGTACGCCAGCCACCAATTGATTAATGAATAGCGTCGAACGACTATAATTTGGCTTTGGAACTTTACTAATAGTTAATTTACATTGCTTTCATTATTGTATTTAAATTATGAGGAATGGTTAAAGTGATTAATTTTCAGGAAATCTAAAATACACGCAATGAAGGAATTTGACGTCATGTTAATTTAATCAATATTTTAAAGTATTTATTGCCCATTGCTATTATAATATTATACCCATTTACCGTACAAATAAATCATCATTGTCACATAACTCGACTCCAGTCCAGTTATATCTATAGGAATAAATAAAATTAAAGTGTCTGTCTCTGATTTCGCAATATAGACTTTTTCTTAAGCTCATATGGTTATTTAGTATATTAAAACCCAACCACGGGTTTTATGATTTTTGTGTCTGATTGTTTATTTATCTAGATCGATTTTGGCGTGACTTTCATTGGTACGAGTAGGTTGGAGGATTCAAGGAGTAAAATAAGCTACTTTTTATTTTGGACATATGGTTTCTACGTAACATTTAAAAAAACTGTAGAAATTACTATTGTAAAAATGGCTCTCCGGATGGACGTGTTATGCGCGCCTTGAATTCATCACAGTTTAAATAAATTCTCTTAATAACTTAGTGGTTTAGAAAATGTATCGTTCTTTTTTTACGTCTTCATTTATTCAATAATTTATGTACACACAAACAAAGGTTAAAAAGAAAACAGAATGAAGAAATTTAGTACAAAGGCACAGCTTATTTCATTTAGAAATTTCTTCCAGCAGGCCTGACACTGGACAGTTTAAGAGATGAAGACTTAGTGTGCACACAAGATACTTTATATGGACACATACATGGACACGAACATACATAAATAATCAAAATCTATATAAAAATATATTCTTACACGTATACTTACATATACTTTATTATTATCTTATCTTGCTATAATATATTTTAACTAGCTTTAGCTTGGGACTTCGTACGCGTGAAATTTGGAAATAGTTATCAATATTTTTCTCTCTTTGCTTGTAAGATGAACTATATAAATAGATATTCACCGACCAACAATGCACAGCTTAAACCAAAAATTAAGTAAATCAAAAGGCAAATTGTGGTCCATTTCACAAATTAATGCAGTCGTCGTCTAAGCAGTCGTATATAATAGGAAATAGTACCGTCAAAACAATAACAATTTGTCGTTGTTACATATAAACCAGCTGAGGTCGCGACTCATTACATATACTTCCTCGATTTCGGTATTACGTATTTCGAGCTTTCGTAATTAAAATATACTTACACGAAGGGATGATTATTTACTATGAATTTATGATTCGCAAATTTAGTAAATGGCTGTAGTGTCAATGAGATTTTAAGTATGTGCATCTTTACGATACAGACTCGCTGAGTGTGAGGATCACAGACTAATCACGTAATTCTAACTTTCCTACATCCATAGACATAACGGCTTTGGTTAGTTGATTATAATAATAGGTCGGAGAAAAATTCTTTTCGCATACAGTATGTATAAACTTACGTAATAAAATCTCTGGCTGTTCTATTTGTTTCTGGCTAGTTTTGATGACATTAAAAAGGTTACATTTCAAAAAAATAAACGTAAAATGTTGTTTCTACTTATTTTTCAATTATTTTTCTTTCTGTCAAAATGAGAGAATCTAATAAAGAAATTCGATACATTTTAAAATTTTATATACATATGACATATTATTTTAGACTTTAGAATTATAACATGCATGTACTTTTAACTATCTGCATATTCTAACACTAACCGTATTTAAATAATCATAAACTTATACAAATAACCAATTATTAACGCCACGCCAAAAACAAGGTTGCATTTGATAATAAATAATCTTACACCACATTCCTCGACATGTTTAATTATAAAAAATCTATAATTATAGATAAAGATCAAGGAACGGTGACGGCACTTCATATATCTCAACTTGCACACTCCTGAACTTGAATCGAACTCCCTAAACCGAGATAACGATCTAATATCCTTGTTGCTTTTCGACCAGACGTGTCATGCATGAAATAGCCATGTGACATAACTTGTCGCCTCGGGCGCCACTCGCGAACACGCCTCGACAAACTTTTATTTTCAATCGCATCCAGCATGACTTTGCCCAGTCCCTTTCTAAGTAAAGTTCCACATATAATTTTGTTACCTGTAACATTAAATTTGTAATCACATTTAAAATGCTCTCTTGTATTTGCTGTTCCGTAATTACACGAGCAAATGAAAATGCCGTTTATCGTTATGTTTTTAAAGATTATGCTTAATTTTAAGACCTTAAATCTAATTTGGTACACATTACGCTACTAAATCAAATCGCAGTCAATTAAGATAAAGCTCAGAGAACGACAGCAATGGACAATGGGGCATATGACTAATCCAACGTTTTGTTTGCTTAACTGAGTTACAACCTGGCCGCCCGTTGTGAATAGAATTCATATTACCTAATAATAAATGTGCTCGATATATTCTGTCCGTCGAACACGTCGAATTTCGATTAACAAACGGTAACCGTTTATGTATTCGTTTTCACTGAAACAGCGATAATTTTCCTTATGTTGAGCAGCTGATGCATCGCCGCAACTGATCGCGGGTTCGATTCACACGATTTACAAATATTTGTATAGCCCACAGAAAGGTGTTCCGATTCTCCGATTTGCGTATGTGCAATTTGTCTTTTTAAATATTAACTTACTACTAATACGTAGGATACATATTTTAAATTAATATTTTTACTCCATAACAAATGGCACTAGATTTTCATCATGACAGCAGGTAACGTCACAGATATTTTTAAACGAGCACTTCTATATAATTGATTTTGATGAAATTTTGCATATTATGTACTTAATCTAAATCTATTATTGGAAATGTATATGCAAACATGAAAAATGCCAAGCGAAGCTCTGTCACCCAGGTACTTGTTAATTTATGACAATGAAGTAAATTCAATCACTGCTCAATCATACATCATACTATATAAACTAAATATTAGTGTCTGTATGTAATTTGAAAAATGGATTTAAATACTATTTTTATTCAATGTTCGCTTAAAATACATAGAGTCACGCCTCTTTCCCCTTGGGGTAGACAGAGACAACATCTTTCCACTTGCTAGGATCCTGACACATCTTTCTCTTCTTCTACTGTCATTAGTGTTTTCATACAAGCTCGTCACGATGTATAATGATACCTGATAAAATGTCTTTGAAAATATCTCCATCTGTTTAGGCCAAATGATTTAACTTTAAAACTACTGAGTCTCTTAAATAACATATGCATACGGATTGTACTCTATCACTGACTTACTCTTAGTTTCATGATGATGATGATGATATAGATATTGTAAGCTTGAGCTTCGTGGTTTCAAAATTCCACGCATACAAAGTCGCGGGCTCAGCACAAGTATCTTAAAGAAATCCTACATGATGTGTTCCTACTAATTTTCGACGTCACAGGTTTTTAAAAAAACGTCTTAAGTTAACCTAAATCTTTACTGTTGGGGCATACGCGCCTTTTTACTACAACCGTAGATTACAATTGTGCCAATAAGATTTTCAGTGCAACTATTGAATTCAGACAATTGGCATTTTAATCTAAATATAATTAGTTAGGTACAACAATTTATCGAGGGAAATATCTGATCTAGATCTGACTGACATACCGATTTAGTGTACCGAGAAATCGATACTAGCAATTCAATAATAGAACAACTGATTTAAGGACACTTAGCTGAATTGCTATCTGTGATTTAAACCGTATATAATTTTCATTAAATATCATTGCATTCTTTTGAATTACTGACATAATTACTTAAAAGAATTATCAAAGTACATGATAATTGAGGACCAGGCTGTGGTGAGGACCATAGCTGGAAGTTACCTTCCCTCTGCGGCTAGGGGTTTCAAAACGCGCAAACATTTGTATAATGAATATGAATGATCGTACCGTCTATGGAAGTTTATTTTTATATATGAATATGTATATTAATCGTGACCGTAACCGTGTGACAGTGGCTTAACAGAATCTACCACCCCATCTCAGCCCGTGGGTGTCGTAAAAGTCGACAGAGGTAAAATTAAAACCAGAAAATGGGCAGCAGCATCTTCCTGGAACATCAGGATAAATAACTGCGGTTTCCAACCAACCAGCCTGCCTTGCGTGGCAACTATGGCAAAATTCCCCCAAAGTGAGAGCTACAAACTTTTTAGCAATCTATGGGGGAGGCCTATGTTCAGCAGTGGACTAGTGATAGGCCGAAATGATGACGAAGATGATGATGATATTAATCGTATTGTAATTACGTGTATCTATAAGTAAATTAAAAAAGTCATTTTAAGTAAATTAAAGTAGTAGAGACCCGCTCTGCTCTACCAGTGCCAAACCACTGCTCTACACTCTACTACGTACGCTGCCAGTATCATAAACCGAATAACAACCAGACTCTCACAGAATATCAGTAAAGCAGTACACTTTTTCGCGTAGTGAGTGATGAGAAACTTTTTTTATTTCAAATTAGGATTTTTCCTGTATCGTGGATGCGTTTTACAGACATATATTGTACACTTGCTGTGCCCCGCGGTTTCATCCGCGCAAAAAGCCGACACCGATCGATGATACACATATAAACTTCCCTATTTGAATCAGAATTTGGCGTTCTAATTTCTTTGCGCGGAACTCTAATTATTTTTCTAAAATTGAAGTAGCTTAAGTTACCCGTTATAATATCAGCAACTATCTGTCAGTGACAGTCCCGTCGAAATCGGTCCAGCCGTTTCGGAGGTTAGCCAGAACAAATTGACAGACAGACAAAAATTGTAAAAATTGTTTTTTTTCTAATAAGTAGGTACCGTATATACTTTCATTAGCATTGAGTAAAAAGCAGTTATTTTGTTATTACAAACAGACACTTCAATTTTATTTATTTGTATAGATGGACAACCCAGACCCGGAACAACTATCTTTAGGCCATACAGATATTTGTTCGTTAGGCTGAAACATTGAAAAAATCCTAATTTCAATAGAGAACATGGCTGGGATCCTAATAATTAATATAATTAAATCCAAAGCCAATAATATCTCTACAAATCTTCAAGACACCGTTAGTTCGTTTTGCGTGGATCGGACCAAAACAAATAATTAGAAGCTGAAGGTAGCCCGGATTAACTATGACATTAGTACGTTCAACACCTTAGTGCCCCCGTGACCATGGTTGGTTTAAAGTGCCCGAAACGTCGTGAAATAAATAGTTAAAAAATCTCTGTGCCGAATTTTGTCAAGATCGCTTTAACGGTTGAGACATGAAAAGGTAACGAACATTTATAATATTATATTAGTTTGGATAAGTACGGATTTATTTCGTGCAGGAATCGAACTAGCGACCCGTATATATATTTTCGGTGATGTAATTGCTGTTAGCCTTCTCGGCTTTTACAGCTTCATCGGATACTGTGCTCGCGGGCCAGGGGCCCGCGTGCCAGGTTTGGTTTGACCCAAACATAAATAAATAAATAATTCTAGCGAACCGTAGCGTCATCACTTAGCCACTGCGCTAACAGAGCTGACTATCTGAAACAACGATGATTGAAACAGCGACTTGTAAGCTTGTCAGCAAACTTTAGTAAATTATAAACGACAGCTACCACATCCGTCATGCTAGTGCTATTTAAGCTTCAGTCGTAGCAATACGCATAAGCATGCTACAATTTCCTATGGAGTATTCTTTTTTATTTTTGAAAATATTGTATCATAGATAAGAAATACTCGATATTTATAGTGTTTCAGTGCATTTATATATTAGATATGAAATTGGCGTTTTGTCGTACTGGCCACTTTGATCTCAAAAATATTCGCTTTGGTTAAGAATTCCAAATTCAAATTTATAATTTAGATGGTATATTTGAGTTTCTAAATAGTCATTCATTTGTTTTTTTCCTCATTACTTTTTTTCTTTGGCGTCGCTCATCTCGCACAATGGAAAACTTGAAATATCGCTTTATTTACGAGAACGACTTCTAAAGTGGCACCAGTGCTGCAGAAACTGCTCAAAGGATTAACGATGTGTATGGCGCTGGTGACGCAAAAGAAAACACGGCACGTTTTTTGTTGGAACGTTTTCGTTCTGGAAATTTCGACCTTCAGAACAAGCCCCGTGGACGGCCGGAGAACAAAGTGGATAATGAAGAATTAAAGGCTGTTGTGGAAGCTTATCCATCACAAACCACTTCAGAATTAGGATTCGCTGTGAGTGATAAAACTATTTAAATCCACTTGAAGCAAACAGGGAAAGTAAAAAAGCTTGAACGATGGGTACCTCATAAATTGAGTGAAGCAAACCAGCAAACACGCGTCGACTGCTGCGTTACATTGCTCGATCGGCACAATAACAAAGGGATTTTAAATCGGGTTATTACCTGTGATAAAAAGATGGATCCTGTACGATAATCAGAAGCGCTCGTAGCAATGGCTGAAACCTGGAGAACCAGCCAAATCCTGCCCCAAGCAAAAAAGTTACTTGTGAGTGTTTGGTGGACTAGTGTCGGTGTCGTTCACTACAGCTTTCTAAAATCTGGTCAAACCATTACGGCGTCATCATGATTTGCAGTTGCTGACAACCGAAGCTGGTCAATCGCACTAGGCGACTGCTGTTTCAGGACAACGCTAGACCACACACTACACAACAGACGGCCGCTAAACTAGAGGAGCTGCAATTGAAATGTCTGCGACATGCACCGTACTCCCCGGACCTTGCTCAAACAGATTACCATTTTTTCCGGAATTTGGATAACTTCTTACTAGGAAAAAAATTCATCTCCGATGTGGCAGTCCAAATCGCCTTCAGAGAGGCTGATAAGAGAATGATAAAGAATGTTCAATTCATTTATTTTGATCTCGTTTCACATAATTTGCTAAATATCAAGGCATACAGTCTTTTTCAATCAACTTCAGTTGGCAACGTTTACGCTAACTAAGCCAAGCATAACATCTGAGTTATTGGTATTAGATTATATTCACCATTTTATTGTAAACTAGCTGTAAAATAAGCCTTTACCCTTTAGCCCATTATTGTGTGGCACCCACTGCGACCGTCACACTGAGACAACAGTTCTTAAGTATCATATGCCAAGTATTTTTCACTAGCTATCAGTGCCCTTCTACTCATATACTTTCTTCTTACCTTGTACTGCTTGACGGTAGAATGACTGGCACTGCGATGGTAACTACCTTGACGGATTCTTGCATAGGAACCACCTAAACCTACCACTAGTAAAGTTCAATGAAATTATGCTATCGATGACCTGCTACCACCTATACCCACTAGTATGATCTAAATTTTTTTCTCAACAGACTTAACCTCTTGTTAAATCTTTCTGACTAACGAGAATATCATTCTATATCTCATTAACATAACGTGGGACAACAACATTATTCCAATAAAATTAACGAGGTAATTAAAATAAAAGGTCTAATGTTGTGCCCCTTTTTTGGCATGGTTAATAACAGGGTCTAGTGGTCATATTTAATGACAGTCCCGCCTTATCAACGGTACTTTAAGCCGAGATTTCGGACTTCCTTAAAAGGGGCCCTTGGTTCGCTGCGTGGCCCCCCTTGTTAGTCGGGTATCATATTTAGGTAGTTAACATGGGCCGGAGTGCAGCAGACAGCGGCGTCGCTACGCCGCGTCATCGCCAGCAAAGACGTTGAAATCTCTTCCGTCGAAGCTGTGAAAGCCCCCGGGCGTACAGCTGACACATTCAAAAAAGAAATACGTTTAGACGGTTTAATTTCTCCACTACAGCCTTGTATAAAGACATAATCTTTTCTCTGTGACTGTAGCAACTATGCCAAGTACATTTTTCAGACGTCTAACTGCCAAATAGCATTATACAACTAGTCTAAAACACGTGTGTGGAATTCAACTCATGCATGTTTGTTTACGCCCGCTATTAATAACTGAGGTAGAATAAAATTAATATAGACATCAGAGTCGCCGCCTTTCTCTCTATGACCCCTTACCTTGACTCGCCGCGCCCTGCGGTCCGCATACCGCGATACACGTCACTGCGCCTACGGGTCCTATACATTTGTTCTACATTTAATTGAATATCTAATTGTGATTTAAGTAAAGGGTTTCCGCTCCTTGTGTACTGTCGTTTCGCATTCTTTAATTGTCACCTTTGTTTCTGAATTATTTCACCATAAGTCCACTGCTGGACATGGGCTGTCGTGAAGGATCACGACGCTTGGCACCTTTACGGTTGCAGATTTTCTTACGCCAAATATTTAATTGTAATTCAAAAACCACAATTAAAAAATGCGGATATACTTAGCATATTCGGACATGGCGTTTTGTTTCGTCATTCTTAATGAGTACACCAAGGGACTGAGATAATTTGCCTGCCTTACTCTTTCCGTCTGATTACAATAAGATTGTCTTTAAGAGAATAGTACTAGTAGTAGTTTTTAGACTTTTACTAACGATAAGTAGTGCGCTTACTATCCAAAATTGCATCGCCAATCAACCAGAGGTGATCGTAGTTAAACTGTAGTTTTAAAAAAATGCATCGCGACAGCGGACGCGAGCCCTTCAGACCGAAATACAATAATGTTTCCACACTACTGCTTGACGACAGAATAACTGGCATTGTAGTGATATCTTCTACCTAGACGGATTCCTAGCATAGGAATCTTACCACCAGTTGATTTAAATCTGGAGTAAGCATAAAATGCACTGCGATAGACTGACATACATCAAGTTTATAGAATCTGATGCCGCCAGTAGTTTTTCTGAGCCGGTGCGACTAAGACACAAGACCTACTCCTTTCTCAAAGGTCGGCAACACACATGCAATTACTCTGGTTTTGCGGATGCCCATTGGCAGCGGTAATTACTTACTTACCGCGTGGCGTAGTGGTTAGCGTACCTGACTTCTGCGCCACCGGTCCTGGGTTCGATTCCCAGCCGGAGGCGACATTTGTACAAAATCATATTGTTGCTTTTCGGGTCTGGTTGTGTTGTGCATGTGAAATATATGTTTGTAATACGCACCCACGATACAGGAGAAAATCCTACTGTGGGGCTTCGTTTTATAAAAAAAAAAAAAAAATCAGGTGAGCCGGTTGCTCGTTTCCCCCTTCTTCTTTTAAAAAAGATGTTATAGATTTTGTTATGGAGATAGTACGATTGTTTCAGCCTCCCTGCCACTTTTAGCAGAATCATACTATCTGTAAAAAAAAAACTTTTTACTAGGATTTCACCTGCATCGTTGGTGCGTTTTACAGACTGAATTGTACAGAAACGAACCACGACCACCATAGAACTGTCCGTGCGGTAATCGAAGCCGTGAAACAAAACGCAGAAGTTAATCGCTTAGCTACTGTGCCAAACGAGCGGATTACAATATTACATTACTGACGGTAACGATCTAAATACGTTTAGTTTCTAAGACTAAGTATATTACATAATTGGTACCTAGTGCATGAAATATTACAATGCCCCACAAATGCAAGCAATTTTTTAGCTCTTACATCACACCCTAGACACGTTTATAACAATACATAAATACTTAACTGTTAGTTAGTAGTAGCGCAATATGACATGTACAAGTTATTGCACACTGAATGACATACTCGTAGCCCGAGTTCGAATCTCGGTCGAAGCAATGTTAGTGCTTCACACAAATTATTTTTTGCGTTATGTAGGAGTAGGTTAGGGCGAGTGGCTGATAGTTTACGCTTATACTTACAATACTGTAATAATTCGACATCTTCACCTATTTTTGTCCACGGCGACAACATCCGAATTCTGTCAATAACAGTCAACTGTGCAGATGAGGCAAACAAAGGCACTCATTCGTCCTTACCTACCGGCGCGACCATCACCCCACAACAGACCCGAAGACCAACAACTTATGTTTTTGAATCCAAGGCCCAAGTTTCAACTACTCAGAACATTAGGCCACGCGGTCCGCACTTCAGGTAAACGACTTGCTCGTCTCGTCACATTATCCAATAAAAAAAATATTAGCGATAATTTAAAGGGTAAATTGCTTAAATGGGACCCCGATATATATCCGGCAGAGTAGAATAGCACCTACCTCTTTCCTGCCGAGGTGTCGTAATAGGGAACAAAGGTATTGTACGGACAGCTTTTATTCATGCAGAATAACACCATAATATGCTATGCTGTCACTATACTGCTCGTGGGAACGCAATGAGTAAGATTTTTTTGAATATTTCAACGTGCTTCAACACCCGTCACGTCTCATTTCCCGCAAGGGCGAAAAGTGGGCTACGCGCGAACACAATTTTTTTAACGTTGCCCTAGACGTTTTCTAAGCTAAGATAAAATTCATTTGCAAGATGCAAAATTTTAAATGTTGGGTATTATCTAGTTTGTGAAGAGCACCGTCCCACTGGGATTCTGCATCCCTCACACAGTTTTAAACACACCATGTTTAAAGATGCATGCGGATCTTAAAAAATATACATTTTTCGTTCATAATAATGGATTTTCGAAAAGTAACGCCTACTACAAGTTTTCCTACGCGTAGGTGCGTTTTACAAACATTCTCGTAAATTTCACATGCACAAAACGTACAAAAAAAATATCCGTGCGGTAATCAAATCCACTATATTTTGAAACTCATCGATTTTTCATGGTGCCATAGGTCCTCTATATTAGTAATCTAATTTTGATACACTATCTATACATAATTATCAGGTTTCATATTCAAAAATTTTACTATATCGTCATTATTTAATAGCGGCGGAAAAAAATATTTACTCCGTCTTATTTCGTGAGTATCTCAAAGGTCGACGCAAGAAAATGCTAGAAAAACCTGCCAAAAGTGACAAGCTTGCATCAGTCGTCATCGTTTAACAAGTTCGAAGCCAGGATATAGATGTCGTATAGAATAAATCAGTTTTTAATCAAACTTCATTAGCGCGGTCATTTGTGCGGAACGAGGTTTGGATCACGTAGAAATGATTTAGTTTCAATATTCGCGGACGTCGCCGCAAATGCGCCTGTCCGCTGCCGAGTAATTTATACCCATTGCACGGTTGTTTATTATTGTGCTGCTTATGTAATAAACTCGGTTTGCATGGAAATTTATTTTACGACTGGGCTCTAGTCGTTTTTATTCGGAATCAATTGGACTAGATGCTGTGTTTCAACGGGATGCCTTGAGCTAAGCGGATATCTGAATAACCAAGCAGTTACGATCCAATCGAGACTTAATTAAAAAAAGGTTATCGCAAATTCTATTTCGTACAATACAATTAAACCTTAATTATAGTTACGTAAATTGTAATACCAACATACCTCAATGTCTTAAACTAAAAGTCTTCAACCGATCCGTGTTGTTGAGTGATGACATAAGCAACCAAAACTGGCCGAATTAATAAGTCGAAAGTCATTTAGCGAGCTATGGAAAGCTCTATGCTTGGTGTTTCTCTGCAACATAGAAACCAAAACGATGGTATCCGCAGCAGAACAAGAGTGATCGGCATAGCCCTTAGCACAGATGACCGTTGGGGAAGAAAACTCGAGTGAGAACCTTGCAGTGGTAAACACAGTGGACAAACTCCACTAAATGGAGAAACGATCTGCACGGTTTTGCGGGAAGTTGATGGATACACATGGCTCAGGACCGTGTTTTGTTGTAGTCTGTGGAGGAGGCCTATGTGCAATTCAGATATCTTGTAATGAGCTGAAAAGATAGTGATGGTGATGATGAAATTGTGTCAGGATTTTGTTGTTTAATATCATGATGTCGTTCTACCATATACTGACTTAAATGATCATCTTCGCAGTGGATATTATAATGTTATGAATACCAGTTCAAAGGAAGAGACTCTTCATCATAAGATTAAGGCGCGGATGTAGTGAGAGAAACGGCCTCCCCGTCTACTAATGAAGGCCTATTATTTTTTTAAGAGAAAAGTGACAAACGAGCATACAGTCCACCCAAAGGTAAGTGATCACTGTGCCTTAGACGCCTAAACTCATCCTCACAGAAGAACCAAGTTGTGACCACTGTTCGTCAGGTGACAATGCTACCTAGTTACCAGAGGATCAGTTTTTACAATGCTCAGTCACAACCTTATCACCCCTGCAAGTATTAGGTCCACCTGGCCGATTTTCGACCGCGACGAAAACTTTCAAATACTGTAGGAAGTTATCAATTCTAAGGGTAATATTATAGTGGTGTATGCGTAATATATATATTTTCGGTGATGTAATTGCTGTTAGCCTTCTCGGCTTTTACAGCTTCATCGGATACTGTGCTCGCGGGCCAGGGGCCCGCGTGCCAGGTTTGGTTTCACCCAAACATAAATAAATAAATAAAAACTCCTACAAAAACCTCGAAGTTCGGACTGTGTCGCGTTCGCTGCGTGCTTTCGCGATTTCGAAAATCTTAAACATTTAAAGTCGTCTACTGACCGTCCGAAGGAGGCTGCGCGCGTCCATTCGGACTGTCGACTTGTGTGTCGGTAACTCTGGGCGGTGAGAACCGCCCTGGAACATGTATGCGTAAACAAGAAGGGACTCACTCATCCTAACCTGATCTAACGCTAATGCGAAAAAAAAGATAAAATGTCAGAGACACAGACTAACACCACCAGACTCGAAAACCAACAATTTTATTTTTGCAAAAATACAGACAGGCGTGCTCCAACTTTAATTTGTATGTTGCACAAATATTGACTGCAGCTTGGATTGGAATCTAAGGCCCGCGATAGGTGCGCTGATCACTGAATCACGCGGTCGTTATGTCGACTGTAGGTACTAAGTGTGAAATAATTTTATTCTGTAGAGATATACATCGAAATGAAACCATTCAAATGCCGACTAATTCACGACATTTCATATATTTTAACGTAACAATATGCACCTTCCGACATACAGTTAATAGCAGCTGACAAATTGTTACATTTACGTAAAGCCTTAACTTGGGTAAAATGTAGTGGTCTGTTTTACTTTTGAATACAAGCTGTATTTCATAGTCCACTTATAAAAATATCATATTTAATTTTATTTACATATCAGTTATCTAATAATATTTACTGAGCCCATGACTTTAGTCGACTTTAATATTGATGTAACTCTGTAAGGTTTTGAGTTGTTACTGAGAAACTAAGTCAGTCCTAGGGTCTCCATAATCTGTAAAAACTTCTTAACAAGGTTAGCTGTAAACATTTTCCATCAGATAGGCAATGACTTTTAATCATTAGCTTACTAATAAAACAAAATAATACTTATTTGAAACCTAAGAATACGAAAACAAATATACTATTTTAATTTTATTTATTTATTTCGCTTTGCCTCCCATTTCTTTTTTCAATATGTTATTAAATAATCTAACAACACTGGCTATGGGTTCATAAATGGCATGAGTAAATATCAGCTTTATAAAGCCTCTAAATTAATGTCTCGCATTAAAATCATTTATGTACGCAATTAATACGTGTTGGAGGTTTTAAAACAATCTCCATTCAACTCTGTCCCGGGGCGATCGACGGTGTTGTACCCGGCAAATGGGCCGAGACACGCTATTCTAGAGTCGTGTATGAATTGGTCACTACCTACGTATGTAACTACTGCGCACTTACATGTGTTTGTCAGTTTGTGTTTCTATTTAAAAATTAAATCACTACTTTAGTATAGTAAGCATTTTAAATTAAAAATTAGGATTAGGAGGAATCTGTGCAGGTATCTGTCCAGGTAGGTGTGGTACCTAAAGCCAGTTATTCAGCCGTGAAGCAGTACTGTGCAAACATTACTGTGTTTCGATTTGAAGGTCACTGATAGCTAATGTAATTATTGGGCATATGAGACTTAAGAACGGATGTCTAAGGAGAACAAGCGTAGTGTGCTGCCACAAACAAATGTTCTGGTTGACAGATCATTTGTTATAGGCTGACGTTGCATTTACCATTAGGTGAACGTTTTTTTCGTATCATCTATTTCTCCTATAAAATAATAGATGTTGATTTGGTACAAACATTATCCAGTAACATACATAAAAAGGGATCGAGTATTAATGATGAATCACTGGTGGTAGGATTCATATGCAGCAAACCGTTTAGATGGGTACCACCGCAGTGGCAGTTAATCTGCCGTCAAGCAGTAATGTGCAAACATGACTATGTTTCGGTCTAAAGGGCACTGATAAGTAGCATAATTACCTGGCATATGGTACTTAAGAACTAATGTCTCAATGTGACGAGCTATTGTACGGGCCCGAGGCTGTGTGATGCCACACAGAAATGTTCTGGGTGACACAGCATATGTCATGGGCAGACGTACCACTTAACATCAGGTGAACGAATTGCACGTGGTAGGATCCCTATGCAGGAATCCGTCTAGGTAGGTACCACCCCAGGGCCAGTTATTCTGCCGTGAAGCAGTAGTGTGCAAACATTACTGTTTTTCGGTTTGAAGGGCACTGTAAGCTATCGTAATCACTGGGCATATGAGACTTAAGAACTTATGTCTCAGGGTGATGGACACAGGGTGGTGTCACACAGAAATTTTCTGGGTGACACAGCAACTGTTATGGGCAGACGTTACACTTACCATCAGGTGAAGGTTTTGCTCGTTTCATCACTATATCCAATAAAAAAAACGTCTCATTCTGCTATAAAAAAATCAAGTGACCGTTAGCGATTAAAACCGTTTAAAATTTCACTTTTGTACGAGTATATCTATACTAATAAAAGAATCTATTACCCCAAAGGTATGAGACCTTGGATTTCGTAAAAGTCGACAGACGAAAAATGAACCAGAAGATAGGCAACAGCATCTTCCTGGAGTGTCTCAATAAATAAATTGCGGTTGCCAACCCACTTGCTAAGCGTGGCAACTATGGCAAAATCCTCCCATAATGAGAGCTACAAACTATTGTGGGGGTTGGCTTATGTTCAGCAATGGACTATTAATAGGTTGAAATGATGATATCTATACATTGTATAAAAGTGAGTGTATTAAAATTGCCCTAGCTCTTGTAGGAGCTGAGCATTAACGATATTTTTAGATAATCAAATCGGGAAAAAGTTTGCCGATTTGATTGCGAGTAGATTGTCTACTCGTTACGTACTCGTACTTGTTATTTAACAATGAATCGCGTACAGATGCGCAAGAATACACAAGTCCAATGTAATCACTTGGCATATGAGAATTAAGAACTGATGTCTCGGGGTGACGGGAGCAGTGTTCTGTCACACAGAAATGTTCTGGGTGACACAGCATTTGTTGTGAGTGGACGTTGCATTTTCCATCAGTTTTGCTCATTCCGTCACTTTCTTCAATTAAAAACAAATCTTAAGAAGCCAGGGTACAAAACTAGTTATGTATAATTACGATTATTCTCGTAATGGTAGCTAGGCCTCTAATAACAGTGTTACGGCTTAGAAATATTTAACACCGCGCTATACTCGCATACAATTTCGCAATTTAACATTGTTTACTTGTCTGCTGACGATTGATAGGGAAAGAGAAAAGTAAGTATAAAAGGGGTAATTGTAAAAAAAAATATTTCTAATAATCTTTTCATGGTAATTCTTGTTTAACTTTAAATTACTCGTCTTCAGAAGCCTGTAAAAAGTAGGAGGATTTACCGTAATCGTCACTCTTGGAAACGCCTCGCACTTAACGACTGTTGACCGATTAGATCGGAGATAAGCTAAGATGCAGTGTCATAGACACGGCGATGTTCACAACCCAACCAAAGTCTGCCCATGACAAATGCTGTATCACCCAGAACACTTCTGAGTGGCACCACACTGCGCCCGTCACCTTGAGACATCAGTACTTAAGTCTCATGTGCCCAGTGATTACACTAGCTCTCATTGCCTTTCAGACCGAAACACAATAATGTCTGCACACTACTGCTTCACGGCAGAATAACTGATCCTGAGGTGGTGCCTACCTAGACGGATTCCTTCCTAAAAAAATATTTCGAGGATATGTAAAGTCCGCTAACCTGCATTGGTGCAGCGGACTCTTACCGGTTCCAAAATACTTTTAGAAATGAGAGCAGGCCTGTGTTCAGCAGTGGGACGTCTGTATGCTGTTTATTTTATTTATGACACATATTTACTCCTCCATATATTCGAATATAACTTTTAACAGAAATGTCTTAATTAGTCTTTACTCCGACCTAACAACTTAAAAACAAATATTACTGCCTTCACGTTTAAGTATGTATGTAAATTATTAACTCTATCTTAAATACTTATCTACATAATTACAACACAGCGCCATGTACTACGTCTATGAAGAAATAATTACAATACTGATGATGCGGAGGTATCTTTAAAGAGATTGATGTAAACCCTATGCCCTCACCGGAATACTATCGATCGAAAAAGGCAATTTGGACATTAATTCCCCATTCAACTGTTCTCTTAGTTGAAACGAGTTTATTACTTCAGTGTCTTCTGCTCCATCGGTAATTGGTACCATTGACTACTTTAATTGAACCTTTACATTGTTGCAATGGTTTACTCAATGCGTGATTGCGATTGAATATGAAACTAAACAACCATCTAACGACTCTACCTGAATAAAAATTAAAAAGCGAACTAACTAGACTTCATATGACCTCTCAATGGTTCTATACCGATATGACTAAATTATGGCGTATTCATCATCATCATTTCAACCTATCACTTGTCCACTGCAGAATATAGGCCTCCCCCATAGATTGCCACAAAAGTTTGTAGCTCTTCCCTTGGGGGGATTTTACCATATTTGCCACGATAAAAAAAGATAAACCTTTGTTTAGAGTAAGCATTTGAATTTATTTTAGCGTTAAACGATAGGGTTCGCAACTATTAAAGTCTATTATCGTTAACAATTTCTTAACGACAAGTCAACTGTTCGTAATAAATTTCTATTTGTTAATATACACTAATTATTTGACTAATATCATATATTCATAAATCGCGCAAATCCCATCATTCCTGTATTACATACATACTTAAACGTGAAGGCAGTAATATTTGTTTTTAAGTTGTTAGGTCGGAGTAAAGACTAATTAAGACATTTCTGTTAAAAGTTATATTCGAATATATGGAGGAGTAAATATGAGTCATAAATAAAATAAACAGCATACAGACGTCCCACTGCTGAACACAGGCCTGCTCTCATTTCTAAAAGTATTTTGGAGCCGGTAAGAGTCCGCTGCACCAATGCAGGTTAGCGGACTTTACATATCCTCGAAATATTTTTTTAGGAAGGAATCCGTCTAGGAAGGTACCACCCCAGGGCCAGTTATTCTGCCGTGAAGCAGTAGTGTGCAAACATTACTGTGTTTCGGTTTGAAAGGCACTGAGAGCTAGCGTAATCACTGGGCATATGAGACTTAAGAACTGATGTCTCAGGGTGACGGGCGCAGTGTGGTGTCACACAGTAATTTTCTGGGTGACACAGCATTTGTTATGGGCAGACGTTACATTTACCATTAGGTGAACGTTTTGCTCGTTCCGTCACTTTTATGAAATAAAAAAGGCGGATTGGCAATCGCAGAGTATTTATTCAGATGTTCTAGGAAGATGTTGCTGCCCATGTCCTGGTTTTAATTTTCTCTCCGTCGACTTTTACGACACCCATGGGATGCGATGGGGTGGTAGATTCTCTTCAACCGCCACCACACGGTTAAAAAAAAGTGTAAATATGTGTGAACTTATGTTTTTGCTATGCAATACTTTTCGGCAACTCCGTTAAATAAGTGAAAAATGTTTGAGATAAAAAAAGATAAACCTTTGTTTAGAGTAAGCATTTGAATTTATTTTAGCGTTAAACGATAGGGTTCGTAACTATTAAAGTCTATTATCGTTAACAATTTCTTAACGACAAGTCAACTGTTCGTAATAAATTTCTATTTGTTAATATACACTAATTATTTGACTAATATCATATATTCATAATTCGAGCAAATCCCATCATTCCTGTATTGTGACGCGTGTCTAACGTCGCATAATAACACGTCCGGGCGCCTCGATGGTCGTCACGCGACTAATCAATTGGCGCGCGGCGTGATGTCTTCATCAGTCCCCTGGGGGCGTAACGCCCTGCGCTTGCGCATCTAAGCTCACAAGCTTTTGTACTCTGCGCCTGTGTGGCGTAGCTATTGCGGTATTCTAAGAAATTATTTTATGATTATACCATATAATTTTCAAGGAATCGGTGAAAATTGATACTAAAAATGTACTTACTATAATGAGTATTTTAGTATAGTACACATGAAACGTTTGAAATATTATTTCAAAATATAAAAAGGAGGACCAGAACAATATCGCACTTTGCAATAAAGCAAATTAATGTTAATTTGCGTATTGCAAAGAAGGCAGGCTGGTAGATACTAAGGCTTAATTTGACTGAACCGGATTTTAGCTTCACTACTGGCTTTTTAAAAAAAATAGCATCGCAGAAACGGCACGGGAAGCCATCAACCCGTGCATTTTATTTAGCAATCGTAAGAGGCCACTTAAAGGAATCACAGCGCGGAGAGGCAACAAATCCAACAAATTGAACAGGATCGGCAATTACCGAAGACAATGCGTGCGTGAGAGCGGGCGCCGGCGCACGCAGCTCGCGAATTAGACTCGTTATCTGGAGCCTGGGTAATTAGGGAACCGTTCCCACGCGGTGCCCTGTTCGCCCCTCGACAGGTGGGCACTCGCCTTTTATTTCTAACGGATTGCCTGCTCCAATGAGTCGATGCTGAGTCTATTTATTGGACTATCCTAGACCAAAACAGATATTTTCAATGAACCTTTCGGACAAAATATGGTATGAATTTCAATTAGAAAGGGTCTAACCACCCAGCCTATAAGCGCTATAAGAGCAATTCTATAGAATCGACCAGAGCATTTATGATGACTTTAAGATGACTTATCCAGTCTTTCATGTTGTGGCGGCTTAAGAGAATCTACCACCCCGTCTCATCCCGAGGGTGTCGTAAAAGTCGACAGCGGGAAGATTTAAACCAGAAGATTGGCATCAGCATCTTCCTGTAACATCTGAATAAATAAACTGCGGTTGCCAACCCGCCTGCCAATCGTAGCAACTATGGCCAAATCACCCCAAAATGAGAGCTACAAACTTTTGTGGCAATCTATGGGGAGGCCTATGTTCAGCAGTGGACTAGTGATAGGCTGAAACGACGACAACGACGACGAAGAAAGTGACGAGTCGAACATATCATTCACCTGATTATCACTTTCTTCAATAAAGATAAATGTTATGATTTTGGAATCACGAAGATAGACGATCGAACATCGCGTTTCAATTAATTATGGGGTGCTTAACTTG
Source organism: Luehdorfia chinensis (assembly GCA_019845155.1). Lineage (NCBI taxonomy): Eukaryota > Metazoa > Arthropoda > Insecta > Lepidoptera > Papilionidae > Luehdorfia > Luehdorfia chinensis. Next base: position 3,560,928 of record JAHVAK010000612.1, read on the forward strand.
TGTTTAAAATAACATTAGATGAATCATCAGCTCCGTTTGAGATAGCACAGAAAATGCAGCGGAACACGAATCCATTCGAAAATAAATCTCGCATAGTTGTTATTCGACAACACTATGTCCATTCGCAAAATGGAACATGAATAAATTTAATCGCGAACCGCACTTAAATCGGTCGAATGCATAAACGCAACGGCTAGTGTTAATCGAATCGAAAACATTGATGCATAAATCGAGCGGTATATCGATTGCAGAATCGATTCAAGCAACGTTTTTAATAAGGTATATGTAAACTTGACGAACGTGTGAATGAATTTCATTTGCCTTATTCGATTAGGTAGCAGAGCAGGAGGTATTGGCACGTCCCTTAACGATTTACTAAGACCGGGTTCAGATACCTATAAGTTACGTAGACATACCAGAGCTAGTTAAATGTAAAGTCATAAGTCTAATCAACGTTGACAGTTTCGATTTGTTATATCCTGATTTCACTCGCCCATTGAAACTTCTGAATAAAATGGAAAATTGGAAATTCTGTTTTTTCATTACTTTTTTCTTTTCTATCTCTTTGATTTATGTGGCGTAAACGTATCTGACCGTTTTCCGTGTATTGGCGGCCTAAGAGAATCTACCACCCCATCTCATCCCATGGGTGTCGTAAAGTCGACAGAGGGAAATGAAAACCAGAAGATGGGCAGCAGCATTTTTCTAGAATATCTGAATAAATAAACTGCGGTTGCCAACCTGCCTGCCAAGCGTGGCAACTATGGCAAAATCCCTCCAAAATGAGCGCCTCAAAGTTTTGTGGCTATCTATTGGGGAAGCCTATGTCCAGCAGTGGACTTCTGATAGGCTGGAACGACGACGGCGAAACGTATTTCACGGACATAAATTTCACGGGCATAACACAAGCAGACACGAAAACCTTCGATTTGTGTTTTAGGACAAATCGTTATCTCAGGCTGGGTTTCGAACCCAGAACCGAACCTGCGGCGTAGAAGTCAGATACTCTAACTACAAGTACACACGGTCTTCTTAAGTATTTTTTTGTAATAAAAATCACCTCTTTTTAGGGGAACCGTTGAGAAAACGAAACTTATTTTTTTTTTAAATAATTTCGTCCTGTCCGTCAGTCCACATTATCACAGCCATATTATTTGGAGAATATAGGCACTAGATAAAATTTCGAAGGAAGTTGTTTTTATGAACCGCGAGCATAATTATTGTCATAGCAATATTATGATGTTATTCTGCAGGAATAAAGGGTGTCCATACAATACCTTAGTCGCCTCTTACGACACCTCGGTAGGAAAGAGGTAGGTGCTGTTTGCTGTGCCGGACGCCTAGCTATTACATTATAATACACTTAAATATAAAATATTACAACACGTGTAAAATACTTACAAATACACAGCCGAGACCCGTTTGTTTAACAATGTAAAGGTTGTTGGCTTAAATTAAACGCTGTGTCCATTCCCATGCAGCGCATGCTGAACCTCCCTTTTTTCATACCAGACAATTCTGTTTATTGTTATATATATTGACCACCGCGTGGCTTAGTGGTCAGAGTACCTGACATCTACGCACGGGTTCTGGGTTCGAGTCCCAGCCGGAGCCAACATTTGTGGTAAAACACAAATTGTGCTTTTCAGGTATGGTTGTTGTGATTGTCCCCGTCTTTCTGACACTGTATCCTGGCCTGCCTCTGATCTAATCGCATCAGCGTTACATCAGGTGAGGGTAGGTTAAAGACGATTAAGCGCATCTGTGTTTTCATGTACACTTGCGGCACTATAATATGTCCTGCGCAGTTGAAAGCTCCCGACAATATTTGGAAGTTGTTGCCGTGGACGAAATCGGCCAGGACAACATCAATCAATCATGTATTAATCCATATTCTTAGGTTTAATAGGTCTTTTGCGGAGTAAATGTTCCTACATTCCGCAGTTTGGTTTTTGGGTTGAACTCCGCTGAACATAGGCCTCCCCCATAGATTGCCACAAAAGTTTGTAACTCTCATTTTGGGGGGATTTTGCCATAATCGCCACGCTTGGCAGACGGGTTGGCAACCGCAGTTTATTTGTTCAGATGTTTCAGGAAGATGCTGCTGCCCATCTCCTAGTTTTCATTTTCCCTCTGTCGACTTTTACGACACCCACAGGATGAGGTGGGGTGGTAGATTCTCTTAAGCCGCCACCACAGTTAAAAATGTATTTTTAAATATTTTTATTTATTCATATTCCGTAAAGGAACGACGACACGCACATTCGTCGCGATTCTGTGCGTAAATGGAAGTAGCAAGATGTCGCGTCGACGAGGAACATAAGCCTACTGTCGCCACTGGGTACTCACGTTGCCGCGTGTGATATATGATCGGCTTAACATGGATACCGCCTTATTCGCATTGGCAAAGTTTGACAAATATGTGGACTCACAACAAATGAAACCATTAAATGCAGTGTATTTTTAATTGTTAGTACCTATAGCCAATTTCCATGCAATATTGAGCTTATTTGGCGAATACAATTATTTTTTTCTACCCTCTTTTTTTACTTTTTCCTCTTTTTATTATGATGTTTTTTTAGGTTAGATGCTACTGTTTGTACTTTTAATTGTTAATAGTTTTTGCAGCCACGAATAAAAAATGTTTGCTGTTCTATGACAACTATAGTTGGTAATTTGTCCAAGTTACATGATGAAGTTGTTAAGACATCTTCCGAATACTGACGGAATCTATCAACAACTCAAGAGATATTATAGTCCCATAAGTACCTACCCGCGCCCGATGTAAAACTTATGCGATAGGATCGGAGGCTACGGTGGTGTGTCAGACACGGGAACAATCACAACATAACCATACCCGAAAATTAACAATTTAGTGTTCTTGCAAACCTAATATAACGCGTTTTATTTATATCCCGACGTTTCGAAAGCTTTGCAGCACCCATAGTTTCGGGAGAACTAAGGTGACAGATGTCCTGATGTCATAGTTAACTCGGAGGACCTCCAGCTTTTAATTATTATTTTTGGAGAATTACGCAGAATTAGCGTAGTGTGTCTTGAAGTCTTGCAAATGTCAGATACTCTGAAGACCTCGTATATGTTATCGTATTGTTAATATATAACTTCAGTGCTGCGATTTAAACAAATTTAGCTGAATGCTTAAGCTTTACTATTGATCTTCAAATATTTATTGCTTAGAAGGGAAACCCCTCAAAAAAAAGTTTATACCCAAACCCATAATGATGAAACATGGCTGATTTCCAGAAATAAATAGCGTAGTATTTATAAAGTTAAAGCAACGAGAGAGATCCGGCTCGCCGATTGGCGTACATTCTTGTATCACTTGTAGAATACTTTATTGCTCTGCAGTCGGCGCGATGCGAATCGGTCGCTGTCTATTAATTTCTTCTTATCATGTAACTAGTTTTAAAATGATGGAAAAGTGTATAGAATATTATATAAATAAATAAATTAGTAAACTTGATATTATATTTAACAAGATGCAATAATATCTATTTTAAGTACAGTTGTAAATTCTGATTTAATATAAAAACACATTTATCAAGTATATATCCATTGCTTTGTCTGGCACCTAAATATATTATATTTCTTTTCTTTATATTATATTTTATATTTCTAAGATGATTGATGAAGGATGATGAAGGTTTTCTCATGATGTTTTCCTTTATCGCGGAGAACGAGTTAAATTAAAACCTTGATTGCAATAAAACATTTTAGTTATACTGGTACCAGGTCACTTCAGTACCATAAAAGGTCAGGTTAGAAAGTATGGCTCTCAAGTGCTTTATTAGACCCAATTTTTATGATAATTTACTACAAAACACACTCATGTTTTCGCTAAATTTCTTTAGTCAACTTGGGCCGACCAATACTTCCCGATTCCACTACACGAAGAGCGAGAAGCCGCGGGAAGCGGTTAGTTTTTTCTCGTGCGCGAGAAGGACAGAGTTGATTGTGTTTGGTCGTTTTTTGGATTTATAGCAGCGCCTCCCCGTTAGCTTTATCTATATCGCGCCGGTGCGCTATGGAGCTATCGCGCGCGCCTACCACCATCTGCTCAGCTTAGGACCTGAGATCCGGCGCACACGGTGTGGTTCTGAGGATTTCCTTGCACTTTTTAGACTTCAAAGAAAAATTTACCCACTTTGCTTTTATAACAACTCCTCTTGTCCTGGTGGTTAGAGTATCTTCTGCTTAGCGGGTTCTGGGTTCGAAATCCAGTCGGTGCCAACCATTTGCGCAAAAATACAAATTATTTATTTTAGGATCTGGTTGAATTGTGCATGTGAAATATACCTCTGTAAAAGGCACCCATGGCACTGGAGAAATACTAGTGTGCGCACCGGTTTTCAAGAATAAGAAGGAAAAAAATCAAGTGTGTTAGTTGTTACAAAAAGTGTGATATTGATTAATTATGTAGAACGCTACTTCCGTAGTATGTCATATATATTTATTCTATCCAATGGTTAAAAAAATCGATTTGAACGTCATTTTCATTAATTGTAACTTATAAGCAAAGCAAAAACGTAATCCTAATACATAATAGTTTCTAACAGTACAGTTAAAAAAAAATAATTATCTCGCCGCTTAAATTGAAGTACCATCTGTATATTTTAGTACTCATTTGAATCACTGACGAGTTACTAAAACCACTGTTATTTAAGTTGCCATGACCTTAATGTGTCCTTAAATTACCGAAGCACCGAGCCCACTTCTTTTTAACTTCGTTACAGATGATGCAAATGACCAATTCAAAACATCCTTTATTCCCACTTTCATTACTAAATTTAGTAAGATTTGCTTAATAATTACTTGGTCATATAATATATTACCAATTTTATACATTACTTTTTATATACATGATTATATACATGCCGACAGATAAATTGAACGAAAAAGATATGTTGAAAGATGTTATCAACATATCTTTTTCGTTCAATTTATCTGTCGGCAGGATAGTGTCATAGTAAGGTAATTAGTTTTTCTTGTATAATAGTTTCACATTAATAATAATGAAATAAAGAATATATTACCATAACTCACGTAGTGTGTACTGCTTGAGAGCTAATGATACACTGATTAACAATATTCGGGGCAGATAGCAGTGAGTTACTCGGAGGCGGGGCGAGGGGGCCCGACGCTAGATCCCTGGCTCCGATTTACGAGTATCCCAGCCTCGCAGTATTAAACGATATCGCGCACTAAATATGCCATTATTACATGCGAAGCAAATAATGCTCTCTCACAGCAACAATTTATTTTTATTTATGGTTCGAATTTGAGAATATTTATTGGCTGCAATGTGGGAATAGATTTGCACTGATTGGAGTTATTCGATCGGCTCAATGGAAAGTATTAGTAGAAATTTTTTTTTTTTGGTGTTTATAAGATATACTCGGTTCATACTAGGAACATTTTTATAGCTGATGCCCGCGACTTCGTCCGCGTGGATATGAGTTTTTAAACATTCCGAGAGAACTGTTTAATTTTCCGGTATCAGAAAGTATCCTATGTCCGTCTAGAGGATGCACGCTATCTTCGTGCCAAATTTGGTCAAGATCAGTTCAGCGGTTATATCGTGAAAAGGTAACAAACAGGCAGAGGGACAGAGAGAGTTACTTTCGCATTTATAATATTAGTGTGGATAAAAAACTAAAACGCTTCCGTATCGATTTTTATGATTTCTATAAAATGATTCGTAAACATTTACCCTCATCGTTCCAAAAACTAAAAAGAGAAGAGTTTCTTCAGCGATAATTAGCTATGGAAGTAAAAAGTAAAGATGATGCTTGGCGCTATAAAAACTGCTCGATATGCAACCATTTACTTATCTTCTTTTATTTTTCCATACAAATTGCATGACCCTGTGTAATTAATAGCTTTAATATGTTAACCATACAGAAAAGTAAAGTAACAGCCTGTAAATATCCCGCTGTTGACACTGCACTCCTCTCTTTTTTGAGAGGACCTTGTAACGGGGAATAATCCGCCACGCTACTCCAATGCACGTTGACAGATTCATCATCATTCATTTTACGTCGTCGAAATATTTTTATTAATCTGACATGCAGTTTTTCTCGCGATATTCCTTCACCGCTGAGGAAATGGTAAATCAGCACTTAAAACTGCAGAACAATTAAAAGCCGGCACTGGGGATCAAATTCAGGTCACTGGCGTACTATGAAATTCAAGGTTCATATTGGTGCGCCCGGCCCCTGAACTACGATGGCTAACCTAATAAAGCTGTACTTTATTGGAGTCAATAGTATGTTCTACACACTTATCGTTACCATCGTAATCCCACACAAGTCCACTGCTGAACATAGACCTCCCCCGCAAAGCCAAGCTCTATTCAATGTCATGTATCTAAAGTAAGTGAATAGTCAAACTTTTAAGTTCAGTAATATTTTGTTCAATAAAAGTGTGATGTGATCGAACTCCCACAGAATAGTCAATTGTAAAAAATTACAACTCAATTGAATGAGCATACCTTGAGTCAGACAGATTTTGTTATTCTACGTGACTAAAACTCATCTTTATATATACTCGTATAATTCTTCTGTGCGTGTGTATATCACTGAACTCCTCCTATACGTCTGGACCGATGTTGATGAATTTTTTGGTGTGTGTTTGTGTGGCTCCCTGGATGGTTTAGATTCAGAATTGGACCCGGTAGTTGGCGCTGCGATAGAGTTCTAGGAAAATGACAAAAGTCACTCAGTATATAGTTTATCGATAATTCGAATATCGAAAAATCGTTTGCTGAATCTGTTAACAGCAGGCAAGCCAACGTTCGGGATGGACGTCTGTCGGATCCGCCAGTAACTATATAAAAAGATCATCTAATTATTCATATGATCTTAATGAGTGAACAAAATTACAAATATTTTTTTCTCCAAACTTTTTATACGTTACATTTTTCCGCTTAATTGATTGCATTATTTGGTTACTTTGTTTGCATGCGTTGATTTAAAAAAAAATGTGTACCATAAGTTTGTCGCTTTTTCGTAGATGCCATATCAGTCCTATCACGCATGTCCAACCCTTGGTTAAAACGGAATAAAAGCAATTTATAAATTCGTCTGCGACACGAGCATCATTAATTATGTTGCTGGCTGGGTGGCTGAGAAAAGCTTACTCCACTCATTTCGCTATCGTTGCCATCGCTGACTGTCCCTTACGCACCTACAGCTGCTATTGTATCATCTACCTTGTTTTGGACGCCTTAAAATAACTTGTTATAGTTGTTCAATGATCTGTAAGGCCGTGAAGATAGAGTTGGTTTTTAAATTTTACGGTGTCGTTGTATACGATCTTTTGGAATGCCATCGAAAGGCTCTTTCCCTCTCCTTTGTTTTGTTCTTTAACATCCCCGGCGTTAATGGTGTTATCTTGCTTCTCGAACGCAGCACCTCTTCGTATATTTCTTTATCTCGTCTGCTCTGTTGGCGGTTTCTCAACAGTTTGTTTTTTACTCATTTGCTAATTTCGAAAATGAGAAGGCGCCCGCGATCACATCGAGTTTTGATCGAAGATTTAGGCTGGACGCGCATTAATAAAATTAACGAATGTTTCCTTTAAATTAATTGAACGCACATTACTCGGAATCCGCGTTATCCTGGATCAAAATACGTCCAGCAACGACCTGGCTTCTCAGTAATATGAAACGTCTACCCTCTGATGAACGTTTTATGTCGATACGATATTTTATAAGGTTCCTTCCAATTAGTTAGAAATGGAAGCTATTGATTTTTTGGTACTGCTGTATTATAATGTATTTCAATGATTTTTTATTGAATCCATATCATCAACATCATCATTACAGCGCATCGTAAGTCCACTGCTGGACATAGACCTCCCCCATATATTGCCATAAACGACGATTTCGCCATTACTGCGCTTACCGGTGCGAGGTTGAAATCAAGAACCCTTTCTATTCATTCAACTAGTAATTTTTTGGGATTTTGTACTTTTCATATTCAGTTATTAAAATTCTATTTCGTTCGGAATTCACTTTGTGCAAGTGTTCAGCTCAAGTTTTTTAAAAAAGAAAATTGTTCCCTATTTCAACACTGTTAAACGTCTTGTTTGTTACCTAGTAAATTAGTGTTAGTGGAACTTGGAAGAGGCCTACAGACTTGCTGGTTAAGAGCTGTAGAAGGGGGGAAAAGTGCAAGCATTGCAGCAGTTACATCGAATACTAATGTTCTGAAATTAGTCGTTAGTAGTGTTAGATTCCTAGCTTTTTATAGAAGAGGGGCAGCACGAACCTGTGTCCTTATTATGGTTGAGCTGGACTAAATTTAGTCGGCCCCAATCCGAGATTTTGTCTTGATTTCAGACACAAGTTTGTTCCGGTATTCATCGACGTGTTACCGAGAAATATTGGCAAGGCCGGTGAATAACGCATCACCAGTGCTGTCGTCTGCATAGCAATTAATGTTACTAATTTGTAACAAGTCAGCAGCATCAGCCAACAGAAAAAACAGGGTTGGCGATACTGGCAGACTTGGAGTCCGTGAATGTCCGTCAACTACGACCTCGATGCTCCAGTCTGTGAGAAAACTGGTGACCCAACTGCAATGTTATAGCTGGTTAAGAATTCCACGGTTTGATAGTGGCTGGTTAATGAATAACTTATACTCCTTACACAACTGTCTGCTATATATGCTATATATATAAAAAATACATGGAGCTGCTTAAGAAATTCACGCCATTTGCACATTGGTTAACAATCAATATTTAACGATGTATGAATTATCTAAGACCAATAAAGCTCTTCATACTTAAGTTAATTTAGTGATAAGTCTAGAAATACTACTGAAGCAATTACAAATAACTGAGTTTCACACGTCATCCATACTAATATTATAAATTCGAAAGTAACTCTCTCCGTCCCTCTGTCTGTTAGTTACCTTTTCACGGCTCAACCGCTGAACCGATCTTAACGAAATTTGGCACAGAGATAGCTTGCATCCTGGAGACGGACATAGTTTTTATCCCGAAAAGTATAATAATTCCTACGGGACATTTAAAAAAACCTATTTCCACGCGCACGCAGTCGCGGACATATGCTAGTACGATATAAAATGCTTTCAATTAACATTACGTATTCATTATTTTGTTCTCATTTTTAAATTAAACGTAAATTGATAGCGCGTGAAAATCTAGCTCTAATATAATGGCACATTCACAGTAAACTCACCACCGCACTTACAAATACTACAATAATTAATATTTGCACAAGTAAATAAAAATTTTAAAAGAAAAATTGACTTTTCATTGCAGAAAACTTATGTGGTAACTGTTTTCCAGACATATTACAACTTAAAGATGTGTAAAAGTATTTTATATGCTGGATCGTAGAATATACCTAAGCTGTACAAACAAGCGGGTTAGCCTCATGCATATAGTCACACCTTTTCCCATATAAGCGGTAGGCAAAGGCCATACGGTAAAGGTCACATAGGTCACATTTCGCCCTCGCGGGAAACGGGACGTGGCGGGTGGCGGACCACGTCGCCGTCATTTTGGTACGAGACAAAAAATTCTTACTCCCCTTTGCGTTCACACGAGCAGTATAAATATGATGTTATTCTGCACGTTTTTTTTATTGTATAAAGTTATGAAACGAGTAAAACGTTCACCTGATGGTAAGTGCAACGTCTGCCCATAACAAATGCTGTGTCACCGAGAACATTTCTGTGTGACACCTCACTGTGCCCATCACCCTGAGACATTAATTCTCAAGTCTCATATGCCCAGTGATTACGCTAGCTCACAGTGCAATGTGTAATGTTTACACACTACTGCTTCACGGCAGAATAATTGGCCCTGGGGTGGTACCTACCTAGACGGATTTCCGCATAGGAATCCTACCACCAGTTTCTTGTCCCCTTTCTCCTATTCCCTAAATTATGCCTCCCTAATTCAAGGTCCCTAATAATAATTAAGCAAATAACACTAGCTAAGATTATAAACAAAAACCTAAATTTCGAAATCATTTCACAGTAAAAACTGACTATTATAGTATCTTACAAACACATTCATTGCCCTTTCCTTGTGTTAACATTGAATTACGTACATATATGTGGTTCGATGGCGTTCTGATTGCCCCAGGCGGGGGCGGTTCAGCGCAATCGGCCACCCCAGAGACGCCCCGTGCGGCGCGGAATTTGCCCAAGCCACCTATACCGACTTTATTATCCTTACGGGACGTATGGAACAAAGAGGTTTATCGGTATAACTTTAACCCTGTCTTAAAGGCACTTCATTCTAAATATTAGCTTTCTAAAATTTTGAGCGCTGATTCATCACGTGCCCGTCACCGCCAAGGGAAGGAAAACGTCGTGAGGAAAACTGCACGTGCAAGAAATGAAAAATGTTACAACTATTTCTGAAGTCGAGTCGTTGTAACTCGGGGGCTAGGCGCTTGCTTTTCGTTTCATAGTACGCGAGTGACCTGGGTACGATTCCCGGTGCCGGCACCATTAAAATTGGTAATTAAAATTTTTAGTGCTGATTTGCCATGTGCTCGGCGGTGAAGGAAAACATAGTGAGGTCTAGTAGTGTGAGGACTGCATGTCTGAGAAATAAAAAAAAATTACGAATACGTGAAGTCTGCCAACCCGCATTGGAGCAACGTGGCGGATTCTTCGTAGCTCCAAAACCCTCTCTGAAATGAGAGAAAGTCTGTGCTCAGCAGTGGGACATTTATAGGCTGTTACTTTTTTTTCTGTCATCCGCGAACCCACTCTGGATTGACAGACTCTGCCCGACTCGAAAAATGTCACTTTTCCTTTCATGTAATTTTCGTTTTTTAGGGACTTCTTGGCGTATTCAAGTCATACAAGTATATGTTCCGTGAGGGAATCGAACATTGATTTTGAAAAAAAAACCACAACCTGTATTATTATGCGAACCATAGTGCCTATAAGGATCAAATTCTGGGATGTAACGGTAAATGGCAAACTAAAGGAAAGATCTCATTTATAAGAAATAGCTTGATTTTTCTTAAATTTGTAACTACTGTGTACTAATCAATTATTCGAAGTGATGATCGTTGTTTACAATACAGAGCCGGACCCCAAAGCGTATGTAATGCGATCGCCACTTCGTAAAACGTCTCGTAATGACGGGAGCAAAGTACACAGAATTTTGAAATTAGGTTACTCTGCAACTGCTATGGGCAGGCAGATTATCATCACGTACTCTCTTCACTTACTTTCCTAAAAAAAATGTTTGTCGATATGTGAGTCACTAGTTTTTAGTTATGAATGATTGTATTCTTCCCACCATTCAAATCTCTCTCCAATTGTATTGATGATTTGCTGCATGAGATAAGGCAAGAGTGAAAGACAATTGAAAACTTGTATACCGGAATGATTCCGGCACCACAGTATAATAAGCGCATAGAAAAGGTTATAATAGCTTTTAAACGGGGGTGTGGAAATCGGTAAAGAATAAATGGCGATTCTGATCATAATCCATACTAATATTATAAATGCAAAACTCTCTCTGCCCCTCTGTCTGTATGTTACCTTTTCACGGTTCAACCGCTGAACCAATTTTGACGAAATTAGGCGCAAATATAGCTTGCATCCTAGAGACGGACATACAATACTTTTTACCCTGGAAAATGAAATAGCTCCCATTGGGTGTTTAAAAAACCTATAGCCACGCGGACGAAGTCGCGGGCAACAGCTAGTATTGTATATATTGCCATACCAATGGAAAATATATGAATGACAATACGATCCGAGAAAGTTTCGGATGGTGTATCACAGACACGGGGATAAACAAGTTGAAGTCAAGAAAGAACAAATCAGAAATATTGGTGCGTTGCTTAAATATAAATATTGGCTTGGACTAAACCAGGACCTTCGACTCAGAAGGCAGCTACTCTATACTCTGATACTTGTAAAACACAATCACGATAAAAAAATATTGCATAAAACGAGGTTAGTAGTAGTACGACTATGAGGTAACTAAAAAAAGAATTAAAAAAAAAGGTACATTACTATTGAGAGCATAATATCAATGCGTAATGCATTAACAAAAGTTTTCGGGCGGGTGTATCGAGATAATTATTTTTCAATCGGCCCATCGCCAGAACAATGCCGTGCATATGCCGACCTCATTATGTTCTGCGGGCGAGAGGTAACCACGTGTCTTGTCTGTGATGAGACCCTGTAGGATTGGAGTCAACTTGGATTCATTATACAAATTGAGAAGCAAATACTATTTTTAAAATGAGGGTGAATTCAATTCACCTGACAGCGGAAGTTGCCCACATCCATTCTACTTAAAAAGTTAAGATAGAGTTGCGTTGTCACTTCTGAAGAAAAAAAAAGTGCCTTTTTGCCGGTCATTGGGTCTCCGGTTCTAGTCACCACGCGAAACACAATATAGTTATACTATTACTTTAGACTAGTATTCTGTGATGGTACCACCACCCCCCGATGAAACAGACCGGTACAGACAGTTACTGGCTGCGGGGTGCCTCTACCATGTTGTTATTTCGTTCCATCGTCCAGTTGATCTTTGTCTAATAGAATTCGGTTAAAAGTATTATCAAATCGTTTACACTAATAAACGTATATTATTTATGTAACTTTCCCATCTCAATGTGATAGCGAAGGCAGGATATTTAAAAAGTTGGCAACCCTACACAAGGCACATATGATTTCACCGCTACGCTATCTCGACTAATACATCAATGGCGTGTCCAGTATTGTTGCTGACGGGACTTCGAGGCACAATACATTACGTCGCTCGCACTGACGCAACCGGAGTATTGGTAACTGAACGTCCCGAGGCAACTTTATTCAAAATTAAATCACAATTAGAGTGCACTTCTTTTTATCAATGAAGTTCGAAACCAATGTAGATCGATTTTAATGTCGTTTTTTGTCGTTGTAAATAATTTCGTATAGGTACCACAAGCAAAAAGAATTACGTAACCCCGACACAAGTAGCTTTTTTTATATTTAAATAGAATATTTCTGTGTGTCACCACACTGCGCCCGTCACCCTGAGACATCAGTTCTTAAGTCTCAAATGCCCAGTGATTACGCTAGCACACAGTGCCCTTCAAACCGAAACACAGTCATGCTTGCACACTACTGCTTCACGGCAGAATAACTGGCCCTGGGGTGGTACCTACCTAGACGGATACCTGCATAGACAACAATACATAAAGACATAAATAGACAAACGCAGTTAGAGTTCCTGAGTATATATCTGGTAAATTCCGTTATACATTATGACGTATCCAGGAATCCTGCCGTGAAACGGTAGTGTACAAAGATTATTGTCTTTCGGTTCGAATAGCACTGCAAGCTGCAAATGTCTCAGAGTGACGAGCACAGTGCGGTGTGACACAGAAATTTACAATTGAATTTTGATAATGATAACCTATTGATCGATTTTCGACCACGGCGACTATTACCGAATTCTACTGTCGAAATTCATCAACTGCGCGCGTAGATATTTTATTGTCACAAATGTACGCGCAAACACTAGAGCACTCACTCGTCCCAACCTACCCGTGCCCGATATAACGCTCATGCGAAAAGATCAGAGGTAGGGTAGGATGCAATTGCAGAGACAAGGACAAACACCACGCAACCCGAAAACCAACAATTGGTGTTTTAGCACAAATGTCGGCTCTGGCTGAGATTCGAACCGCGGCTTGGTACTCACGTACTCTAACTACAAGACCACGCGATCGTCAGTTGTTTTTTTTTAATTTCATAGGTACCACTGCAAATGTATGAGCAGACGTTCCACTTAAACCTAAATTCTTCTACTAAAACAAAATAAAAAATACTTTAATTTTTTTATTACAGCCATTTTACATTGACAGTTTTCTCTCAAATATTTTAAATTTTCTTAAGAAGCTCCATTTCATCGGCTCGATTCAGAGATAAATCGGCTAGCGACTGTTTTACTAACATTTACATAGAAACTAGTGGCCTGTACCCTGCGGTGAAATAATTATACACTGTTTATCATCGATAACGAGACCTATCATTTTGGCCCACCTCTATTTATTGTTTGGTAATGGTGGAGTTGTTTAGTTATGGCACAAAGACCTTTGTTGCGTAAGAATTCTAGTCTACAGCTAAGATTTTGTAAGAAGCCTAACTTCTTACAAAATCTTAGTTGTAGATTAGAATTTTTGAACACGCGTTGTATATATTGACAGCCCATAGCCCGTTTATTAAGGAAGATTATAGGCTATAAGATTTTATACTACAACTTTGGTTGCAGCACACAGAAAAATGAATATTACCGAGAAGGACCGAAATATGAATGCTCAGGACATAAAGTACCATGCCGTACAGCGCAATCATATTGACGGATTATTTTATGCGGGTGAAACCGCGGGGCTCAGCTACTACTAAATAAAATTACGATCAAAACAAAACTGAAAATAAAAAACAATAAAAAATGCAATATCCCCCTGGGAAACAAGGAACAAAATCATTGTTAAAAAAATACTTAAAATACGGAATATAAAAAAATTGTTAACAAAAAACGGGTGAAAACTCATTATGTTTTCATCCGTTTATTATGGTCTATATATCTCCTTCGAATAGCGAAGATGGTGTAATGTGTGTCGATTAATGAACTGTATGATGCCATTTAGCAAAAAACTGAAGCATTTGTTGCAGCATTGCTTTTCAGTGAAACCGGATTTCGAAACAAATAGTGTAACCCATTTAACATTTATTTCACATCTATCCTAGTTACAACACCAGTGATTGCGACCTTACTCTTATAATTTCCCTCAGAGGTTCCATCGATTAAAGGGAGATGAAAATGAATTATTACAGAGTCTCTATATTTGTGGGGAAACAGAACACAATGTAGTTCATTAATGTACGTAAAACTGACGACTAACTTAATATTCACCAATACTTACTCCGCATTAAAAAGTATTTCCTATTAATCACTTTATTAATATTTTCAGAACACACTGGGTAAAATATTTTCGTTGCAACAAACCATTTTAACATCACGAACTCATATACTCGTATATTGTTCTCATCTCTATCTAAACTCTGTATTTCACTTCTAAAACTATTGGCATGTAGGTATGTACACCTACATTTTTTTTTGTATAAAGTGACGAAACGAGCAAAACGTTCACCTGGTGGTAAGTGCAACGACCGCCCAAGACAAATGCTGTGTCACCCAGAATATTTCTGTGTGACACCACAGTGCGCCCGTCACCCTGAGACATCAGTTCTTAAGTCTCAAATACCAAGTGATTACGCTAGCACACAGTGTCCTTCAAACCTAAACACAGCAATGCTTGCACACTACTGCTTCACGGCAGAATAACAGGCCCTGGGGTGGTACCTACCTAGACGGATTCCTGCATAGGAATCCTACCACCAGTAAAGTACTATGTAATAGCTTATTATCTTGCATCATCATAGTCATCATCATTTCGGCTTATCTCAGTCCACTGTTGAACATCCAATGGATTGCCGCAAACACGGTTCGGAGCCACCTGCAAATACTGCACAACCGTGCAGGTCATCGCTCCATCTAGTTTGGGCTCTCCCTACACTGCCTTTGTCCGTACAAGGTTTCCATTCCAGAACCTTTCTTCCCCAACGGTTATCGGTTCTACGAGCTTAATGGTCGGCCCCTTGCCACTGCAGCTTGCTAATCCTTAGGGCAATGTCGGCTATGGCTATTACCGTGCTTATGCATATATAAATTAGAAATACTTTATTTCACTCTCTGTGAGTACGAACAGATTCAACCCGAGAACTACTACTGCTGCTGACATTCATTTAACACAAGATAATAACTCTGGGACCAACTTAAATTGTTTCATCGTGTTTGTTTTACCGTTCCCGAAGTCATGAACATTTTTTAGACAATATTCCTCAGAACCCATGACTATTGAAATCGTTGTCGACTTGTGAAAAGGCCGCCATCTATTATCTATCACCATCATCATTTCAGCCTCATGTCTTAATCCACTATTAAACATAGGCCTCCCTATTGATTGCTACGAAACACGGATTATTGAATTTAGTCTATTATCTATACTCTATGGTTATACTTCACTAACATTTTTTTATCAGCTGTCTGAATAAAGCCAAAAGTCCCTACGGACTCCTTACTAGACTAGACTAAACACTTTCACAAGTTGCTGGGATTTGTCTCAATTGTCATGCGGGCTGCCAGATTGACGCTCACATTATCAGATTTTTTTTATTGGATAAAGTGACTGCCGCGTACCTTATGCTCTGCTTCCTGTCATCAACCGGTTTATTTTGGGAAGATATATGTGTTGTTAATCCGTTATCTAAAAAACAACGAGATTTTCTTGGCGATAATTTTCGTTGACTTTTACCACAGCCACTAAGTAAAGTTAATTTCCTAAGTTATCACATTTTTCCGACATCTCGAATAGGTAATTTGATTTTCGACTGTTATCGTTTTTCCGATTTATACGTTTGGTTTTTAGTTAAAGTGATACTCTGACAATTTATTAGGTATTCCAATTGTCACGTTCCTTATTTCTTAAATTTCTTAAGGCGTTCGTAGCTTTGTTTCAGTTTAATATATTGTAATAAAAGGAAGGCAATAAATATCGTTACATATGAACTGCGCTTTACAATTTGAAATCGCATTATTCTTCGGCATAATGCAAACTGCGTGAAACGTTGAATTTTCGATATTTCCCAATACGGACCGTTTACTATGGGAGTAAACTCTGTCAGCTGATATTTGCAGGGCGATGGAGGCCGTTGAACCGGATCGAATGCTTAGTACAAAGCGTATGAAGATTTGCTAAGACAGTATCATCGACTTACAGTAAATTGCCTATACAATTTCACAATATCTCAGCCCGCCAGTTCTCCGATCTGTCAAACTAAATAAGGATTGAAAATTTGTCAAATCGTTTGTCTTCTCTGTATTATGTATCTATTCTGTCTATTGCATAGAATTATTTCTGAAAAATTCATGCTATGCTAAAAAAAAATATCCAGAAGCTGCGACGTTCATTTTAACATACTGTGAGCTAAACCGAATTCTTCATTATCCTGTAAAAAGTGCTGGAAATAGACCTCTCCTAAGTTTGCCCGCTTTGGATTTGCTGTATTCGCCACTTGCTTTCTGTATTCGACGCTGCTGTCTGTAACCAGTCTGAATAATTTAGCTCTCTTTTCTTTTAAAAACTATGCCCCACTGTAGCATTTCTCCTGAATCGTGGAGTCGTTTCAGACATAACATTCACAATCGCAACACAACTAGACCCGAAAACCGATTTTGCACAAATGTTGAATCCAGTTGGGATTTGAGCCCAGGACCCACGACGTCAAAGTCGGGTACTTTGACCACTAGGCCACGAGGTCAAAGGTAACTGAGCTGGCGTAACTGAGACACCGCCGTCATTCCGCCGTTATTCCGCCGTCAATCGGAGGCCATGAGATTTGTGTGGTATTTCCCATAGTGACACCCGCGAAATATAATGGGGCAGCAGATTCTCATGACTAGCTGCACCCCCGCGGTTTCACCCGCGTAACACAAGCCGATTTACATGACGTCGTCGTACGGCATGGTACTTTGCTGACCTGATATATATTTTCGGTGATGTAATTGCTGTTAGCCTTCTCGACTTTTACAGCTTCATCGGATACTGTGCTCGCGGGCCAGGGGCCCGTGTGCCAGGTTTGGTTTGACCCAAACATAAATAAATAAATAAAAACTCCTACAAAACCCTCGAAGTTCGGACTGTGTCGCGTTCGCTGCGTGCTTTCGCGATTTCGAAAATCTTAAACATTTTAAGTCGTCTACTGACCGTCCGAAGGAGGCTGTTCATTCGGACTGTCGACTTGTGTATCGGTAACTCTGGGCGGTGAGAACCGCCCTGGAACACGGGTGAATCTTGTGTACGCGATGTGATTATTGACTATTGCGCGCCGCTCTCTACGGCGGTCGCGCGTCGTGGTGCGTGTTATATTAAAGCTATTGACTGTGTGTACAGTGTGGCCTGGATCGTGACTGACAGTATCGTGGTCAGGAAGAGCTGAGACGTCCGTGTCGTCTAGCACGTTTCGCGGGCGACGTTTGCGTTCGGTCCCGTTTCTGTTTGGTCGGTAATTTGCTGCTTTAACCACCAGCGGGTTTGAATGAACCGCGGCTTTTTCGAAAAACCGCCGTGATAATTCTCTGAAGTGTTCAGAGATTAAAGGCATTTCACAGTCGCTGTGAAGATCTACATTGCGTTGATACCAACCGGCTCCGGTGGCAGTTCGCAAGAATCGATTTTGAACGCTCTGTAACTTCTTTAATTGATTGCCCGTCGCGTGAGCGAAAGCGACGCAAGCATAGTCCATTACGGGTCTTATGCAAGTCTTATAGAGGCGAAGTTTGTGTCTTAAGCACATTTTGCTTGAGGAGCAAGTTAATGGGTATAGACGGCTTGAGATAAAAGCCGCTCTATTGCGTATGTTTTTAATGTGTGCAGCGAACGACATCGCTGCGTCTAAAGTGACCCCGAGGTATTTGACGCTCTTTTCCCAGGGAATAGGGCGTCCGAACAGGGTGATCGTGCCTAACTGATTGTTGCCGATTGGGTGACATCGTCTAGCGGGCTTTGGTGTGCCCCTCGAGAAGTATATCGCTACACTTTTCTCGGGGTTTACCTCTATTCTCCATTTCCGGAACCATTCGCCTAGGCGATCGGCTGCGGCTTGGAGTTGAATCGTTATGCGGCCCTTGTGCTTGTCGGAATAGTACAAGGCCGTGTCATCTGCGAAAAGCGCAAGATTGACTTTCGGGTCTTTAGGAATATCGCTAGTGTATAGCGAGAAAAGGAGTGGGGAGAGGCAGGAGCCCTGAGGGACCCCCGCTCGGAGAGGGCGGCTTGAGGAGCGCGTTCCCTCTACCCGGAAGCGAAATAGGCGGTTAGACAAGAAGGCTCGTATGATGTTCACGAGTCTGTCTGGCACATTAGTGTGATACAACTTGTAATACAAGCCGTCGTGCCAGACTTTGTCAAATGCCTTTGCGACATCGAAAAATAAGGCCCCTGTGCCTACAGGCTTAGGGCGGTCGTTTAAATTCTCTAAGATGTGCTCCGTTAAGCGGTGCACTTGATGAGTACACGAGTGTTCGGGACGAAAGCCGAACTGCTCGTCTGGAAGAATATTATTTGTAAGGACATAGTCTTTTAATCGACTGAGTATAATTCGCTCATAAATCTTAGCCATCGAGTTGAGGAGACTTATTGGGCGATAATTAGACGGAATGTTCCTAGGCTTATTAGGCTTCGGAATGCCTATAACGTCGGCTTCCTTCCAGTCGTCCGGGAAGGAGCAGCTGGAGAGGAGCGCGTTGAAAATACTGACTAACAGACATAATAACGGCGTAGTTAGACATTTGATCACCCGGTTGTTTATGCCATCGAGGCCGGGCGCGGATCGGTTTTTAAGATTTTTAACAATCTTCGTGACTTCGTCGAGAGTCACTGGAGTCAGTGGTTCGCCCACTGGTGGTATGGCAGCCCTGCGTTCGAGTTCCGCGGCCACCTGCTGCAGGTGGTCGGGATCCGCAGGCGCGAGAGACGGAGTGCATTGGCTCTCTAAACTGTCTGCAAGGCATTCGGCTTTTTCGCTGTCGTCGAAGGCGAGCGAGTTGTCGTTCGATCTAGTAAGTGGCGACATGGGTGAGACCGGCTCTGCTTTGAGAGATCGTGCCAACTGCCAGTAGGCAGTGTGCGACGGCTCGATTTCTCCAAGCATAGTGTCCCAGCTGTCTTTAGTGTACTCAGATAAGCGCTCTTTGCTGACCTGAGCATTAACAGTTCGGCTCTTCTCGGTAATATTCGGTTCTCAGCGTGCGGCTCCTAAAGGCAAGTATCTTGAAGTTTCATAGCCACCTTTCATAGATTCCTTTCTCAATAAACATGCTATCTAATTCAAAAATATTTTTTCAAATCAGATTTGTATTTTCTAAGAAACGCACAAAGCGTACAATTATAACGGCTTTTTATACGACCATACTAAAGCTGGAGGACTTTAATAAAACATTAAAAATAATAATCAAAAGGAATATCTCTACAATCAGACTTCAGACTTAAGACAATCTGCCACCCCATCTCATGCCGTGGGTTTCGTAAAAGTTGACCAAGGGAAAATGGAAACCAGGAGACTGGCAGCAGCATCTTCCTGGAACCACTGAATAAATAAACTGCGATTGCCAACCTGCATGCTAATCGTGGCAATTATGTCAACACCACCCCCCCCCCCCCCACACACACACAAAACGAGAGCTACAAACTTTTGTGGCAATCTATATCTGGGGAGGCCTGTGTTCAGCTGTGGCCTATTGATAGGTCGGAATGAAGATGATGATGACATCAAGATCTTGTTGTATAATAGAACTATGGAAGTAAAACAAAAATAATATTTACTAAACTAACCCACGAACCTTAGCCGTAGAGCGATTATTCACGGTTGAACTGAACTGAACTGAAACATCCCTAATTTTTTTTTAATCGTAGGCCCTCACTAGAATTTCTTCTGTATTGTGTACTTAGATAAATTGCACGTGTACAAACACGCAGGCGACCTTGAAATTTTACTCTCATAGCGCCCAAATAAGTTTCACCTGGAAAGTATATATTTGTTATGTGAAGTGCACCAACACATACTGAACACGGAGTGACTGCCTCTTTGCGGCTCGATAACTCTCTTAAAAATTAATGGAGGCTTCTTTTATAACTAATTTTTACTTTTCTAAATCACAGCGGTGATTGCTGAATGGAATCAGCATTGAAACTGATACTGACTTTTCGTAATTATGGAAAGACCCAGCGTTTAACGTCCCAAAAGACGTGTGCGAAACTTAGACTTGGATGAAGTGCCTCTTTATTTATACTATTACATATTTCCGCCGTGTGGTAGCGGCCTAAGAGTCTACCACCCCGTGGGTGTCGTAAAAGTCGACAGAGGGAAATTAAAACCAGGAGATGGGCAGCAGCATCTTCCTGGAACATCTGAATAAATAAACTGCGGTTACCAACCCGCCTGCCAAGCGTGGCAACAATGGCAAAATCCCTCCAAAATGAGAGAAACAAACTTTTGTGGCTATCTATGAGGGAGGCTATGTTCAGCAGTTGACTTGTGATAGACTGAAACGACGACGACGACATATTCTGCGCAGATGAAGACATATTTCAAATCGGCCAGGGTAACATCATGCGGTACGAAATGTAATATTTCGTTCGTCCCCTCATTCTATTTAGTAAGCAATAAATACTTACGAAGTAAACAGTGTTTCCTTTTACAATTAACTACCTATGCCGCGCGGTTTTACCCGCGTAAAATAATAATAATAGTTTTACCAACGACATGGTACTTCGCTGAATTGAACATTCCCAGTTCGGAAATTCTCGGTAATGTTAGGTTCTCAGTGTGCGGCTCCTTAAGGCAACACTGTTTAAAGTTTTAGCCTATACCCTTCCTCAATAAATAAATTTTCTAATCCAAAAAAATCTTTAAATCGGATGTATTTCCTGAGATTAGTCCGTTTAAATAAGCAAAGTCTGCTGCTTTATTATAGAAGTAAGATAATGAGCATTTCGAGTGGCATAAATCTGCGACCCCCACCTCAACCCGAGGATGTCGTAAGAGTCGACTGAGGGAAGTGGTAGGATTTATATGTTGATATAAATCCTGTAATATATTGACGGACACAGTATAGTGTCACACAGAAATATACTAGGTGACACAGCATTTGTTATGGGCAGATGTTGCACTTACCATCAGGTGAACGTTTTGCTCGTTTTGTCACTTTAACTAATAAAATTCTAGGAGATCTCATAGTTCCGACAGGTCTCTCGAAAAATCTCGAAAAATGCCAGACAGAAAATACACAGATCAAAGACGGGCAGCACCGCATGAGTTTCGAGGCGTATGGTACTGGTATCACCCATCCATCTACCAAGTGAGGTCATTAAGGCAGCAGCTTCCTTTTTTTTATAAGAGGAAGTGACGTGACGAAGAAAGACGTGAAAGTTCATGGTAAGTGCAACGTCTGCCCATAACAAATGATGTGTCACCCAGAATATTTCTGTGTGGTATCACATTGCGCCTGTCCCCCTCAGGCATCAATTTTTAAGTCTTCAAATGCCCAGTAATTATACTAGCTCTCGGTGCCGTTCAGACTGAAACACATTAATGTTTGCACACTACTGCTTCACGACAGAATTACTGGCTCTGTAGTGGAACCTCGACGGATTCCGGCACAAGATGCTACCACTAGTAAAACCATCCTTCTTGGAAGAGATCTATTTCCAGTAGCGGACTATTAACAGGCTGATGATGATGATTTCGAGTGCATAGGAAGTCCATCAATCCGAACTTGAGTAGATACACGAGGAAAATCGACTGACTCAAGTCATGCACATACTTAAAAATGAGAGAAACCAAATAGTATGACATAAATAAACTTATGATTTAACTTTATGGTTTAGGTAAAACTAGTCCCAACTAGACTCTATCAATTACATCTGTCAATGAATTTGTCGGATCGGCTGGCGGAGTGCCTAAGCGATTGGCTTCTGTATCGCGGTTGGATTCTCGCAGGGGACAAATTTTTTTTGGCCTAAATATAGTTGTTCCTCTTCTGGGTGTATGTCTGGATGCTTGTGAAATGCCTGTCAAACGCACCCATGATACATGAAAAAACCTCGTATGGACAATCGTTATAAATTTAAAGCTTCAACAAACTTCATCATTAAAAGTTACTACATAAATAAAACCTAATTTATTAATCACATTCACTTTATTTTAATCCTATAACTGAAATAAACATTGTGTGGCTTTCCAAATTATGATCGTTCCAACGCTACAAACGACTCCTCCGACTTTTATTCATTTTAAAATCATTATGTTTAACAAACATTACACAATTTGTTTTGTCAAAGGTCATTCGATAAACTACCGAAGCGTTAACCACAATGGAGTAAGCAATAAAACTAAATTTAGCAACGTCGCCGCGCATAATTCAAACCCAATTGATGTCCTCGCTAATCTGTCAATTAGCCGGCATTCCTGTGCCGTGACCTACACTCTCTGTCGCAAGCCCTACACCGGAGGATGACTAACGGCTATTGTTCACCCTTAAGTCTTTGCATTCACATATTTACCGCTATTTAACTAATATTTATCTGTTAAATAAATTACCGGTGATATTCAAGACCCGATAATGAAGTTTAACGGTTAATGTGTTGCTATTTTTGTTAATGACTTAGTTGATATCTATATACGAGTACATAGAAGCTATTTACCACTGATTCATCACGATACTCGTATCTCCGAAACTACAACACCTATTGATTAGAAATTTGACGTACATATTCCTTTCTTAATATAGACTAATATTCACATACAAGTCAATAGCCACTAAGAACGGATTTTACGAAATGTGTAATCTGTCTTGGGCGGTTTTAATCTATATATACTTTAACATATCTTCCCTGTGAACTGGGAACTGCAAGACCTATTGACTTGAAATTTGATATAGGAGTACATATTCCGTTCCCGTCATAGACACCCCCTAATCACCATAAACGGATTTTATGAATATTTACTACTAATCGGGTAAACCGGCTAGACACATTGTGCCCAGTGAAAAAGGCGAGTAACAGCTAGTATTTAATAAACGCAGATTTGTCTCATTACAATTTAAACAGGGCTGTCCCCGTAATCATCACGCGGGCAGACGTATTGGCGATCGCAGTAGATATTTAAGTAATACATGGACAATGAACTATTTCTACATCTATAGATTTATGATTTTGTTTCTGTATATTGAATTGTTTTCAAAATGACTAAAAGGAAAAGCTGCCAGATTTCTTGCTGTTTCCTATCAACAGAACCTATCAAAAGAATTGAGAGTTTCAGGGCCTTTTTACCTTACTTGACTCTTAAGACAGGGTGACCGATTTTCGTGCCCCGCAACTATTCAGCAGAATAGTAATTCTGAATAAAAAGTATTTTATTATTTGATGACGGCGTGGCCTGGTAACTCAGACCGAGTTGGCCGCGAGTCCTGGGTTCGAATCCCAGCCGTTACCAAAATTTGTGTCAAAACACAAATCGATCGTTTTTGGGTCTAGTTATGTTGTGCATGTTAAAACATACTCGGGATACAGAAGGAATACGTTGTGTAGGGTATCGTTTTTTATAGAGAAATAATTAAAAAATGTTTATTAAAATAAAATACAGCTAATGGAAAATTCCTACTTTTACTAAGGTCTTTAATTGTACTGAAACCAATTTGGAATTTGACGTCCATATTGAAAACCGTTTGATCGTTACATATTTTCTAATCAGTGCATGAAGACTAAAGGCTTTATCCAATAGCAATCATCGATTAATTAATTTCAAACATCGACATCGTACCTAGATGGGTCGAGTCACATACACTCGCTTGCTTCTACGTGACTCGCGATGCATTAAGATAGCATATTACATATTTCACCACCTTTATACCAGCGCTCATTCAAAGGCTATCCTTAACGGCTTCATTATTCCGACGGCATTATGCTAATAGAACGTTTTACTGGTGTTATACCGTCACGTCACGCGACACATGAAGTTCCTCCCGGGAACTGGGTTAACGGAGAACGTTGCGTTACTCTTGAAGTTACTCATGAAGCGAAGCTGAGGGAAAGCTGGGTTCGTTTTGTTAAAATAATATTTTTATCCGAAGCTTTCCGAGCGCTTTTCAGCACCCAGGAGATCTGAGATGTTTTGCGTCCTGATGTCATACGAGTAGTTAACCAGGGGTACCTCCAACTTTTAATTATTATTTTTGGTCCAATCTACGCAGAATGAGCTTATTCTATCTTAAAGTTTTGTAGTGGTATCTGATGTTATTGTTGGGATGATCCAGAACATGGTCACAGACTGCAGACTTTCTAGAGAGTCGATGTTTCACATCATCTATATGTTATTTTACGCGGGTTTTTATTGATATATTAAAAGTATTTTATTGAGCCAAACTTTAAGTTGGTGCATCGATCTGGCTCACTATTGGACGTAGTGAAATATTGAGTTTGTGTACTTACTGCAACTCCGGTAGGATTCCTATGCAGGAGTCCGTCTAGGTAGGTACCACCACAGGGCCAGTTATTCCACCGTGAAGCAGTAGTGTGCAAACATTACTGGGTTTCGGTTTGAAGGGCATTGTGAGGTAGCGTAATCACTGGGCATATGAGACTTAAGAACCTATGTCTCAGGGTGATGGGCACAGTGTAGTATCACAATTTTCTGGGTGGCACAGCATTTGTTATGGGCAGACAAGCATGGGCAGCAATAAAAAAAAAGCCTAGATTCCAGTTTTCGGCGTGACTCTTTATAAGATCGCTAGTTGTTTTGAGCGTGTTAGTAGTTGGGTCTGATTTGACCTTTTTATAAGTATTTATGTCCGACAAAAATTCCTGTATTTTACAATTACAATCTATCGTATCCATTACTACCGTAACATTTCCTTTATCTGCGTGAGAGAATCGTGAGTTCGGGTCTGTTCCGTAAGTTATTTAATGCTTTGTTCATCTTTGGGAAGATTCACTTCCGGCACCGAATTTCTACGGTAAAATCCGTAAATATTCGTAAAAATATAAAAAAATATTTTTATTTATTCTTATAGTCGTAAATAAAGTCCTTAATAACGTAAGGATTCAATATCAAAATCTTACTTCACTCGGGATTGACAGGCAAAATATGCATACAGGCATTAATTTCGCTTCATGTGTCCTTTGTTTATGAAGGTAAATGCAATAAAGATTAAATAAGTCAGTCTGGGATAATCACAAATGCGAAGATTGTACGGATATTTACCAATCGCGTCTTGGCGATAATCACTGGCAGTATATATGCTTTATACATAAACCACAGATTCAGGGTGCATTTTGAAGGATCATTACTTTCCTTAGGTGATAATTAAATATAATTTAAATGTTATAGTAGTTTTGCTAACACCTAGTGCATAAGCGTCTTTTCTAACATATATAGGCTGTTTGTATTGCACGAATAAAGAATTGATTATTTCACTAGCTGTGCCTCTCGGTTTCACCCGCGTATGAAAGCCGACCACGATCGATGATATACATACATACTTCCCTATTTAAATCGGATTTTGGGTATTAATTTTTTTGCGCGGAACCCTAATTATTTTTCTTAAAGTAACCTAAGTTACCCGTTATCGCATCAGCTATCTATCAGTGAAATCCCCTCAAAATCGATCCAGCCGTTTCGGAGATTAGCCATTAAAAATTGTTTTTTTTTCTTATTAATACTGTATATACTTTCCTAAGAATTGAATAAAGATCTGTAATATTGTTATTACAAACAGACACTTCAAGTTTATTTATTGGTATGTATATAGATATATGTGTACGTTACCCCCTAGATACGTACGGCAGTGGACGGTATATATTTTATTATATATATTATACTTTATTGCTAGTTCCTTCTCATAATACCCATAATACATTGAATACGTGGAAGAGCCTTGCTGCAGTCAGATACTGGCTGAGTCTTATAAATGGTACGGCTCTACAATGTATATACCACGCTCTCAAAGAACACCGTAAGTTTAGCAGCTACAGGCTCGATTCATCGAGAAAGTTACGAGAACCGGGTACAGGCACAATTATCTGATAAAATAATTGTTTACAGCGACGTACAGATAATCATTAGACAGATAGATAGAACATAGTTATAATTTGTATTATTCATATGCAATTCAATTGTAACGTCCTTATTCCATTCTTGAATGACAAATTCCTAGATCTAATTCCACTTACACTCAGAACAATATTAAAGTAACAATAACCTTCGCAGTCTCGGTCACGTAAAAAGACTTCGAATAGATCCCGACAATGTTTCCCATGACGGTAACGAGATGGCCAGATAGCGGACCTAAGTTTTTGTGGCGGCGATACCGTTTCTGAATTTCTACAAGACGAAAACCGTCCGGGGAGACATCGGGTGCTTTAATGCGGCCCGATGCTCTTATCTGTCACATCTTATCGACCAATAAGGACGTCGGACGTCACTCAATCTGCCAATCTGAGGCCGAAGGCGCGGGCGCGCCACCGCGGGGGGCGATTTTAAACTGTTACACTAGTGGAATGTGTAGCACGTGGATGATATAATAAGGTACACGTAACGGGATATAACGCTGGTGTGTAGATTGATGTAACTGTTTGTTGTACGATATTTAAAATATATTATTTTCGTGTTTAAAGTGAGTGGCGAGACGAGCTGTTTCACTAATAAATGGAAAGTTAGATAAATACACAATTCAATAAACATTGAGTTTAATTTGTATTCTCCCCATTACAGTCCACTGCTGAACGTAAACCTCTTTCATAGATTTCCACAAATAACGGACCTCAGGCAACTGTATTCACATTAGGGAATACAGTTAAACGTTCTACGAGCTATGTGGCCGGCCGTACTGATAGTCTCCTCGTTACATAGATTAGGACCGTAACAGTAACAATTATACAAAGAAATAAGAAAGAAGCCTGTTATAGTTAGATTTTTAACAATCAATTTACTGTAAAATGTCGCACCAACTGCCTGAGTGCCACAACTACTGTGCCCTCTTACTCTTAGTAGCCGGTCTGTAATCGCAGTTTGATATTATTCATTGATAAGGGTTCTGCGACTCACACACTAGTTAATTGTCTTTGTTGTAACACTCTTGCGAATAAATAGGTAGATTACCAGCTGATGCCCGCGACTTCGTCTACGTGGATATAGGATTTTTTAGTATTCCGTGGGGACTATTTGATTTTTAAGAATAAAAAGTATCATATGTCCGTCTCCAGGATGCAATCAATCTCTGTGCCAAATTTCGTCATGATCAGTTCAGCTGTTCATATCATAAAAAGGTAACAAACATACAGAGGGAGGGAGAGTTACATTCGCATTATAAATATAGTAGGGATTATGCCACCGCAACACGGCCCATGTAAATAATTTTTGGTGACAGACGTCAGAAGATAAATGCTAGCTTGGACTTTTTCTTGGATGAATAAAGAAACCCTGTGACATAGCTGTTTACCAAAAGGGCTTATCAGAGTATTGTAGTTACATGTACGAGTATAGCAATAGAAAATATCGGGATCTCCAGTTCAAAATGCAGTAAACCAATTCTTCGTATACCTTGTATAGTGCCCTAAAATATATTTTTTATTATTGTTTTGTTATTATTTTTAATATGCATTAAACATTTTATATCAACCTAAGTAATTTTATCATCCGTTTCAACAGGCGGCCGCTTCTGCTCATTCTCCCCCTGCATAGAGCAAGTTCAGCGCACTTGCTTGGCGTTAAAAGAACATGGCTTCCAAGACGTATCTACCATGGAGGTGTTGCAGACTGAGCTCAAAGTCACCAGACGTAATGTGGCCGTCAGAGACCTATCGTTCCTCAAACATAAGGTAAGTTTTAGGGGAATAAATCTAATTAAATCAATAAACCATATCATACATACATATATCATTACATATTATTACGAACCACCTAGAACGTTAAATCTTGCCTTGACGTTACATTGTTTATCGCGTTTTTTAAGATTTTGTCGGCGCTTTAGAATATTCAATGGCCTATATCCGCGAAGCGCGACCGAAGGGCGAGTTGTGACGAGTCTGAGTTTATGCCAGCTACAGAGGAAAACAGGACATAGTAACAAGCTTATAGATCAGATCTTGTTCATTTTAGTAAATATACTAGATGTATCCTCGGAGTGTTTTTTTAATAGGAAATAGTGATGAGACATGCAAAACATTCACCTGATGGTAAGTGTAACGTCTGCCCATAACAAATGCCGTAGACATTAGTTCTTTAGTATCATATGCTTAGTCGTTTTATTAATCAAAATCTGAACCAGCGCGTAAAAATATACTCGTGTTACCACCACTCCAAAATATAGTTTTGACACTTGGTTCAATGGTTCTAAGTTCGGTGGACCACCACCACCACCATTTCAGCCTACCATTAGTCCACTGCTGAACATAGGCCTCCCCCATAGAGTGCAAAAAAGTTTGTAGCTCTCATTTTGGGGGGATTTTGCCATAGTTGCCACGCTTGGCAGGCGGGTCGGCAACCGCAGTTTATTTATTATGATGTTCCAGGAAGATGCTGCTGCTCATCTTCTGCTTTTAATTTTCCCTCTGTCGACTTTTACGACACCCACGGGACGAGATGGGGTGGTAGATTCTCTTAAGCCGCTAAAAAAATGATTTCTGCGCTTTTGTTCGTGTGTTCGAGTCCTACAGATAGCTGTTCTATACCTGGGTTGTTTATGGACAATTTATAGCTTTTGACTCATCCAATATACAAAGAAAGAGAAATGAAAATGGGCAACTTTTTTAAAATAATTACCTAGTAAATAAGTATGTGGGTACTACGGCAGTGCCTGTTATTCTACCGCTAAACAGTAGTGTGCAAACACTGTGTTTCGGTCTGAGAGCTAGTGTAATTACTAAACATAAGATATTTAAGAATTGATGTCTCAGGGTAATGAGCGTAGTGAGGTGCCATACAGAAATGATTAACTAAAAACTTACCATTAAGTGAACGTTTTGCTCGCCTCGTCACTTTATATAATAAAAAAAAACAATATTTACAAATAGTTATCGCGACTTTATTTTGGTCAACTTTACGAACCATGTAAATCCAGAGCTCTTTAAACGTTTTAAGACACAAAATTGATTAGTATTTGACTAGAATCTTTCTCAATTACCTATTAATACTTTCAAAAGTATTCAAGTTATAAACGAAACGACAAGGGATTGTTTTAAAATGAGCGCCTATTACATTTGACTTTATCATCATCATCATCATCATTTCCTATCATAGTCCACTGTTGAATATAGGCCTCCCTTATAAATTGTAATTCTGCTGCGGATAACATCGTTGTCGTAATTAGCTAATATGGTAACAGAAATGGTACCTGTCAAGTTTCAAAAGCTTTATTTTTATAATTATAATCATCGGTAACAAAAAAATATGTACTTAAAGATATTTATTAATATTAGTGGTCGCCCTGTGGTCGAAATTGGACCGCAATTCATAATTTTTAGTTTGAACGTTATTGATGTTTGAGTATTTATTTGTTTAAAATTCTACGGCAATAATCTCTACTATGTGATGCGCCACTGTTTGACCACAGACTATTATGAGATTGACATTGTCAGTATGAACTTAATTAAAGAACGAATTTTACGGATTTTATCGCATTTAATTTTAAACTGTTTATAACCCGGCGTTTGGAGCGCTTAGCAGCACCCATTATCACGGTAGGACTGAGGTGTGACAGATGTCGTGATGTCATAGTTAATCCTACACCGTACCCTAAGCTTTTAATTATTATTTTTGGTTCCATCTAAGCAGAAAAAACTAACAGTATCTTGAAGTTGAATTTTATGTATTTGTAACATATTATATATAAATTTTAGCTTCTTCTCCATACAAACTTTAACTATGCCAAATCTCACACTATTTCGATATGCACAATATGCTTAAATAGGTTCAAGAGTTACCTCAAAGAATAGTTTAAAATCTTACCCTAGTAAGTTACATATACGTATTATACAAACGAGCAAAACACAAAGAACCTTCAAAAATGCGAGCAGCACAAAATCCGCCTGTTGACCCCGCTGCAACTGACACATTAACTCAGCAAAGTTACGACGCCACACAGCCCGGAGATCGATCAGGCCATAACAAGCCCATAATTGACAGAATACCTTGCTCCAATATACTGGGGGTTACAACACAAATGCACCTATGTTACACGACGCTACACCCACATGTGCACTCATGTTTGCTAATGTTTGCTACCGTGCTCGTTCGACTGCAAGTAAATAATCAGATTGCGTGCGGGTATGCATATGTGCAGCATATGTGGTTAATAGATTTGTTGTTTTAATCGTATATATCCTCAGGATTTATCGACTCAGTTGGCACAGTGGCTAGGCGATTCGCTCCTGCGTTGTTGGTCGCGGATTCTGTTCCCGTGCGGGACGAATATTGGAATAATAAAGCCAAAACAATGGGTAATGACCTGTACCAACTGAACGAACGTCAGTGACAACTTGACGTTGTGTTAAAGCGTAACTTAAATCTTTGTTGGTTTGGCTGGTGCAGTGCCTAAACGATTGTTTTACTACACTATGGGTCGTGAGTTCGATTATCGCAGTGGACGAATATTTGTATGACCTACTTGACCTACTCCCCTTATTGCTTAGCCCTTATCACCTAATGACGGAATCCATGGCGTTGTCGTATCGAGGGACGTCCAGTTTTGCGGTCGCGCTTGGCGTACTCAGTAAAAAAAAGTAAAGTTTCAGCCTTTAAATGTCCCACTGCTGAGCATAGGCCTCCTCTCATTTCTGAGAGGGTTTTGGAGCTAGGAAGAATCCGCTACGCTGCTCCAATGCGGGTTGGCGGACTGCACATGTCTTCGAAATATTTTTTTTTGTTTCACAGACATGCCGGTTTCCTTACGATGTTTTCCTTCACCGCTGAGCACGTGGTAAATCAGCACTTAAAATTGCAACTATCAATTTTAGTGGTGCCGGCACTGGGAATCGAACGCAGGTCACTCGAGTACTATCAAAATTAAAGCGAGCGCTAAGCCTCTGAGCTACCACGGTGCGGGACCGTATTTTACACCGACCCATCGCTTGCAACTTTACAAAGCACAAATTTGGCCTCACATGGAATATGTTATTTTCTTTGGGTGGGGGCACCCCAGTACCAGATCCTTTCATTTGACTGAATCCAACGTAGAGCGCTCGAGTCATCGACGACCAAGTTATTTCCGATCGGCTTGATCCTTTGGCTTTACGAGGAGATGCTGCCTCTTTTTCGCCTATACCACGGGGAGTGTACCGAAGAATTGTTTGAATGAATTCCAGCTGCTGATTTTCACCATCGGACGTATAAGCACAACTTAAAATTCCATCAGCACTACCTTGCTGGTTGGCATTCCATCAGTGTGCGATTTTCACGGAATTGGCTGCTACCAGCGGTTTTTCCGGACCGATACAGCTTAGGGACATTAAAAAAAGAGCATATTCCTGTCTCAAAGGCCGGCAACGCACCCGAAATTCCGCTGATATTGCGGATGTTCATGGGCGGAGGTGATCACTTTACATCAGGTGAGCCGCTTGCTCGTTTGTCCACTTTCTCATAAAAACGACCGCGTGGCCAAGTGGTCAGAGTACCTGACTTCTACGCCGCGGGTCCTGGGGTCGAATCCCAGCCGAAGCTAACATTAGTGCAAACATCATAATGACAACCATATCTATATAAGGGACAATCAGGAGGGAAAATCATAGGGACAACTGTACAAACTGGGTGTTGTGATTCTCATGTGTGACGTAATCGTCACTTCGGCTTTGTTTAAGATTTCAAAGTGAAAAGTTGAGAAATATAGATTTCTGAACTTTGCAGTATGTCACTATGGACCTTGATTGGTGCACACTACTTATGATTTTGCTTAAGCCGTCGGAACTCAATAAATCACAACTAAATCAGTAACATTCCCATCTTGTTACAAAATTTGATCGCTAGGCGTGTTCTACTTTTGCCCATTTATTACAGTCTTTTTCAGTGTGGTACATTTACGCATTTGTTGATTTTTCATTACATCGTACTATTGGAATGACGTCCGCGTGGCCTTGTGGTCGGATTACGTGATTTTTACGCTGCTGGCTTTGGATTCGAATCCCAGCCGGAGCCAACATTTGGGCAAAAACATTTTTGGTTATCGGGTCTGATTCTGTTGTAAGCGTTTCCATGTCACTGAAACTGCATTCTGGCCTTCCTCCGTATTCCATCGTATCGCATGAGTGTTACATAATCTGTTTAGGTTTTAAAAGAGAGTGCTTTCCTCTAGCAGCGCAATAACTCCAGCGCTGTTGATTGCTTCCGACTGTATACGGAAGTTGGGGACGGACGGGCAGTTGTGGTTGTGGAGGACAACACTATTGGAATATATATTTATTTTGTCGTCGTTGTCGTTTCAGCCTTTCACTAATGAACATAGGCCTCAAAATTACCTATTATAATTTAATTACATTACCAACCTCCACAAAATTTTGTAGCTCTCGTTTTGGGGAAGTTTTGCCATCAACCGCAGTTTATTTTTTCACAGGTTCTTAGAAGATGCTGCTGACCATCTCTTGGTTTTCATTTTCCCTTTACCGACTTTTACGACACCCACGGAGATGGAGTGATAGATTCTCTTAAGCCGTAACCACACGGCGGCTTATTTATAAATAAACGTATTTACATTACCTTCATATAGTTAAATAACAAAAGATGTAACAATCGAAAGAGCACATCGCCTTTAAATGGCAAACTTTATGAATGGGCATATGCGCGTACACACGCATTAGATCTGCCACATAATTGGGCGTCGCCAATCTCTGGATGTGAAAGCGACTATACGTCTCCACTGACGGCTGACGTAGATCAAGCTCCTGCTTGTATCCCGATGTGTGCGGGATACTAAACCGCTTACCACCGCAATTGCTGTGCGTGTTTCGAATTCAATTGGTATAAAATTGCGTTTAAAGCGTTGATTTATCTGGCCATGGGTCTATATAAATGGAGCGAAGTGGAAAAAGTAGTCCTTCGTCGCTATTGCGATGCAACTTCGATACGCGGGGGGCCTATTATGAAACTTAACTGGCAATATATCAATGGATCAGCAAAGGGACTAACACCGTTTGCGAAATGAATACTATTTAGAGGAATAATATTTGCATAGTCATAACTTATTGTCACATGAGCTGGATTTAAAGAGAATTTTTTTGTTACTTAGAACATTAAAAAAGAATTGGTACGTTACGTATTTTATGAAACAGTAAAGTACTAGCACTAGCAGCTGTACTGGAACTGTCAAAGTATAGCTAAGTGAACAGTTTATGTGCGTGAGTCAGTCACTGTATAAACTAAACGAAGGACAGCGAAAACTTTTCGAAGTGTGGTAGCGTCACTTAAAGCATTGTCGTTTTTTTTTTGATTTGAGCAGTGTCTAAGCGATTGGCTACTGCTGCTTGCTGTTCGATTCCCGCACGGAACGGACCAACTGACCTACGGATGGTTGTTTCCCGTCTAGGTGTTTGTGCATTGTGCATGTCCCAAAAAGTGCTGCTACAAGTGCGTTTTTTTAAACACTAACAGACTAACGGCATTATGACTTGTGATAAAAGAAATGGATCTTATGCTATAAAAACAAACGTTCAGTTCCAGTGAATTACAATAATCCAGTGCCGGTATTATCCACTATAGATTCTTGTAAGCTGTTAAAACGAATAAAGCTGATAAAGATGTGTATTATAAAGAGCTGCAGACCGTGTAGGAAAAGGTGCAATGCAGGTAAATCTTTCATCTAAAGTTCTTCACAATAATGCCTCTCCCAAAACTCATAATATAGCTTACAATCCTTAAGAGATCGCCCCAGAGACTCCCCGGACTTTTCCTTGACAAACATCCATTGCTTTAGAAATTTAAACAACTTTTTGGAAGGAATTAAATTTGATCCTGATATTGCAGTTATTAGGGCTTTCAATAATTCATTGATGCGCTTTCACGAGACTTAAAGGAGTTGTAACAATCACCGCTAAGCGGAAAAAGTGTATAGATAATATGGGTCAATATTTCTAAGAAATGCTGCTGCCCGTCGCCGGTTTGTGTATTTTCTTTGTGACATATTTCTAGAATATTCTCTGAGTCGGCTATTCTTACGATACCCGTGGGTATCGTAAGAACAGTCACACCTCATTCCCATATAAGAGGTAGGCAGAACCACACCTGTAGCCCACTTTTCACCTCCGTGGGAAAAGTGACTTGATAGATGGACCCAAGTCGTCGCCATTTTGGGAGGAGCAGTATACTGACAGTATTGCATATCATGGTGTTGTTCACGATTAAATGCACGAAAAAAGGCTGTCCGTACAAAACCTTAGTCGCCTCTTACGACACCTCGTTACTAAAGGGACAGGTGCTATTCGACTAGTAAAATCGGGACACTACTGTTGTAATCACGAGTACACCACTACATCATGGTTTTATAACATCTTAATTTAATATGAACAACACGTAAAATAATCATCAGTAACAAACATTTCTAAAATTCTCGCAATATATTAGTAACAAAATCCTAACCCGATCATTAATTAAAAAGTAATTCAAAGCCTACACTTAATTAAGAGCACCTTTATACCGTAGTTTGGATCATAAAGCCAAAGTGGATAAGAACATGAGTTATTTACACCCGGTCAAAAGAATAGTGAATTTAAAAGCCATAGAAATAAAGACTGCTCCATGAATTATTATTTTGGCAAAAATGTGTGAAATTTCGAATCGCTTTCGATTATGGTTCTTATGGCACAACAGTTTAAGGCCTAATTTGGTATCATTATGAGGGTGCAGGGAGTTAAGTATCAAAGACGTATCGGGCTGCGTTCGGAAACATCACGCCCGCCGTTTGTCGCGGGCGGTCACGTTTCGCAGACGGTAGCGAAATCTGTAGTGTTGACCGCGGATCAATCAAGATTATCGATAAAATCTCGTCTGTACTTTTAGTCTTAAAAGGAAGTAGCAGCTACCGTTCTATTTGGGCCTGAACCAATTTGAAACATATGTAATGCGGACACTAACAATATTTTCCAATAATCATGACGTGTTCCTCATACTGTACTGTCAAACACTGCAGCAACTTTTGGTAAAAAAGAGCATTAAGTAATGGTTTTTATATCTACACTTATTAAAGTTCAAAGGTAATATAAAAAGTTAACTAAGAGCCTAACGTTAACCTAGCCTTGGTAGCTCAGGGGCTCGGCGCTGGTTGTAAATGTCATAATAAGCGAGTGTCCTGCGTTCGCTTACCGGTGCCGGCTCTACTGAAATTGTTAATTTTGTTTGCGCGTACACTTGTGGGCACTATAATATCTCCCGTGCAGTTGATAGCTCCCAACAATATTCGGACATTGTCGCCGTGGTCGTAATCAGCCAGGAGAATATCACATAATTGTAAGCACAGCACAGCACAGCAAGGAAAACAAACATTTTCCGCATATTTGGATCAGTTCCACCACTAAGTAGACTTACTTACTGGTGGTAGGATTTCTATGCAGAAATCCATCTGGGTTGGTACCACCCCAGGGCCAGTTATTCTGCCGTGTAGCAGTAGTGTGCAAACATTACTGTGTTTCGTTTTGAAGGCACTGAGCGCAAGTTACTGGACATATGAGGCTTAAGATCTGAAGCTTCCGCACACAAATTTTCTGGGCGACACAGCATTTGTTATGGGCAGACGTTGCACTTGCCCATCTCGACATTCCGTCCTATATTACATAAGACTATTACTACATTATATAAGATTTAATCAAATATAAAAACCACCTTCCTAACTAGTACCTTGCAGTACTATTGTAACTTGAATATCATTTTACATTCTTTTCTTTAGAAGATTCATATTATCATAGAAGTGAAACTATGTTTTTTTTAATAATTTAAACCATTTTCCATCGATAAGTAAGTGTAACACCACTACTAGGCAAAATCCGTGGGAAATTCAGAAAACCTTTTTAAAATCTAGCTAAAAGCCAAGCTAGCTCCCATACCCTGGTATTCATAAATTAGCCGCGCAATACTAGTATACAGTCTAATACATTACTTTATCCCATATAAGAAAGAATACCAAGTTTGGGCGTATCAGAATGATAAGCCCTCTTCTAAGGATATGGAAAATATACGACTCCTGATAACGTATTTTCGTTTAATAATAAAGATCTTTTTGTTACAGAAAGTTAATTAAGTTAAAAATTTAGTGAAGCTCGGTTCAAAGTGAAAAGGGTATATATTCCGCGTGGATTTTATTTAAAACTACCATGGGAACTGTTTGATTTTCCGGGATAAAAAGTAGCCTTTGTCCGTCTCATGTTGCAAAAGCTATCTCTGTGCCGAATTTCATCAAGATCGGTGCATCCGTCTAGGTAGGTACCACACCAGGGCCAGTTATTCTGCCGTGAAGCAGTAGTGTGCAAACATTATTGTGTTTCAGTTTGAAGGGCACTGAGGGCTAGCGTAATCACTGGGCATATGAGACTTGAGAACTGGTGTCTCACGGTGACGGGCGCATTGTGATGTCACACAGATATTTTCCATGTGACACAGCATTGTTATGGACAAACGATGCACTTACCATCAGGTGAACGTTTTGCCACCTTATCCAAAAAAAAACAGTTGAGCCATGTAAAGGTAATTTTTTTATAAATAGGTACTATTATTCTACATCAAGTACTACAAATGTGCGATTATGATAATGTTACCACTCGACACAGGCGTATCTCCCGCTAGACTGCCGAATAAGGTCAGGAGTTCAGTGCGGTCGGGTGGCGGCAGCAAGTCTCTATGATTGGTGGACGCCAGTGTCACGGTTATGGGCTATGGCCTTGTAATCGCTTAGTCTATGCTGTATTGTTTGAACCAATATGCGCTGCAGGCTAAGAACGCTTACAGATATTATGTATCAGTTAGATAATGAACCTTCATAGTAGTCTTAATTTTTGTTTGGCATAAAAATATTTTTTGTAGTTAATGTAATCATACCGGCTGATCCCGACCACGGCGACACCTTCCGGTTAATAACTAGGTGTCATCTGCGGCAGGTATTGTGCCGTGTTATAGTGCCGTAATTATTAGTGCAAACACAAAAGCACACTCGCCTTTCTGTACCCGTTACTTGAAATTGATGGATGCAGGTGGTTCAAGCCCGTGTTTTGGGGCAATCTTTGGGGGAGGCCTATGTTCGGCAGTGGACTAGTGATAGGCTGAATTAGTAACAAACAAATAACACAATCGCAATACATACAGACACGAAAATCAATAGTTTTTGATTTGTTCAAATATAAATAGTAATTCGAACCCTGCGCCTATAGAAAATGAAAAATGGATCATAATATTTCAGTGTTTTTCGCTGGCTAAATTTGCTTTAAAGTAAAAAGTAAAGTTTCAGCCTATAAATGTCCCACTACTGAGCCCAGGCCTCCTCTCGTTTCTGAGAGGGTTTTGGAGCTAGAAAGAATCCGCCACGCTGCTCCAATGCGGGTTGGCGGACTTCACATGTCTTCGAAATATTTTTTATTCCTCGTGTGGTAAATCAGCACTTAAAATTGCAATTAACAATTTTAGTGGTGCCGGCACCGGGAATTGAACCCAGGTCACTCGCGTACTATGACATTTAAAGCGAGCGCCTAGCCCCTGAGCTACTACGGCTCAAATGATCGAATCCGATGAAATTTGCTTTGTTACAAGCAAAATGTATGTTTATAAGTAAGAGATAAAGGTCATATTTTATATTTTATTGAAAATTAAAACAAATTTACAACTGTATAAATCATATTAAGAACTTATTATAATATTTTGAATATGATTTATATATACGCCAACACAGTTGTGCGGGAACAAAAGCTACGACTCGTATTCCCACATTACTTAATGAAATGACTGATCGACTCTGACGATGGGCTCATTATGCTATAACACGTAATATGTCATACGAACTGAGACGTACTAATTTTGGTACACAAAAAGAATTTGAGTAATATATGTTGAGATTTCTCTCATAATCGGTTGAGGGTTTACTGGTGGTAGGATTCCTGTGCAGCAATCCGTCTAGGTAGGTACCAGGGCCAGTTATTCAGCCGAAACACAGTAATGTTTGCACACTACTGCTTCAAGTAGTGTGCAAACATTACTGTGTTTCGGTTTGTAGGGCACTGAGAGCTAGCGTAATCACCCAGTGATCCGTCACCCTGAGACATCAGTTTTCAAGTCTCATATGCTCCGTACTTACACTAGCTGTCCAGCTGTCCTTTAGACTAAAACACAGTTTGCACAGTACTGCTTCAGTACGGAATCGAGACGTGGTCCTTCACTGCAGACCGCATGAGGAAGCTCAATATAGCTCAGCGAGCTATGGAATGGACTATGCTCGGTGTTTCTTTGTGAGATAAAATCCGTAACGTTGATATCCGCAGCAGACTAGACGAGAGTAACTGACATAGCTCTAAGGATTAGAAAGCTGAAGTGGCAACGGGCCGGACATATAGCGAACGTCGAACCGATAACCGTTGGAGAAGAAAGGTTTTCGAGTGGAATCCTCGTACCGGCAAACGGAATGTAGGGCGACCCCCCGTTGGATATAGCGACTACCTGCACAGTTTTGCGGGAAGTTGCTGAATGCTCAAGGCCGTGTTTTGGCAGGTGGACTAGTGGTAGGCTGAAATTATGTTGATTTCAACCGATTATTTTGGTACACTCCTTAGTTGATTTTAACAACACCCAGGGATTCTTATCCATGGATCAGAGTGGTAGATTCTCTAATGCTGCCTGACCACTAGTCCACTGCTGAATATGTATAAATTGCCACAAAACACTGTACCGAACCACCTGTATCCACCAGATAAAATCGGAGGTAGGCTAGGATGCCTGTCAGAAACACTATCCCCATGTTTCAGCATAACACAACAGCCCTGTCAGCCAACGATTTGTGTTCAAACACAAATATTGGCTTCGGCTAGGATTCGAATCCAGGACCCGCGTCTTAAAAGTCAGGTACTCTGACTTAATAGATTTGAGGGTTTCGAATCCTCTACCTTAACAGAAAGAGGATTCGAACCATTCAGGCCGCGCGGTAGTCGAATACAGATATATCATACAAATATATGTATTTACCTATTTGGTAATGAATGACTATAATGAATGTATAATTACTGTAGCACGCTATAAATCTGAATCAATTTTACGGTCAGACAGGGCGGTGTAGATTCCGTGTTCCGATAACATCAGATCGCGGATGTGACTTCCATTGTCGCTGTCACGGACACGCTGCTTGTTGAAACACTCGACTGTGACCTCTTGTTACCAATATAATACCTTGTTAACTGATACAGATTGTTTCTAAATAGCAGTTATACACCTTACATAATTTCGTCCCGTGGGTATCGTTAATAGTCGAAGGAATGGGAAGTCGAAGAAGAGAAGTGCGAGAAAAATTTCGAAGCCCGGCAGATGGTGGAATAACTATCTCAAATATGTGATCGGTGACAGCTGCGACCTTCAAAATCAACTGAAAATCGAATTGAGGAAGACCTCGCAATTTTGTTTTCGCATATTGAATTAGCAGTGGTTCGTCTAGTGTCGAATAATGATGAATAATACTCATAATACCAGATTCTTTAAGAGCCTGTCCTCCCCTCGTAAGAATGTATGGTAGAAGATACCTTACTAATAGACCCTTATTAGTAGAACCCTTACTAATAGACATAGATTTTTGGTAATAATAATAATAACAACAGCTTCCTAAAGACCTCTTTCCATAAGACCATGTCTCCTATAATATGCAGTTTGTTGGTTTCCTCACAATTTTGCCTCGCAATACAGATTAGTTATCCTATTTCCAAATTTGAGTATGAGACAGGTGGCCTACGAAATTTAAAAAAACAATTATTCGTTTGCCACCAACTGCGAAGCTGCTAGAACTAGTGTTAAGTCAACAATAATGTTGCTGATAATCCGCAATCATAGTCTTTGTTTATGCGTTATGAAAAGAAAGAAGTAAGAAATATATCCCAAATTGACTAAAAGGTACTACCCCCTTTTAGTCAATAAACAGTCTCATTGTCGCAGTCACGTTCACTTACTTCTCAAAACAATAATTACCAATATACTAATATGCCTATTTAACTTTGCCTAATTTTTCACTTTGTAGATTACGACTCAATTAACTAAACAACAAATTGTGCACAAAGTCTCAGTTATTTATTCTCTTAAGGTCTTATTAAATAAATTCCAGAAAACGAAGATGAAATGAATGAAAGTATTTTATTTGTTTGAGTCATAAATTATAAGTTATGTCGTATTTCTCTTAGAAAATACTATAAAACCGTTCTTGCCGTCTTGTTCTCTAACTCTAATTTCAGTTCATTAAATCAATGAGAATTTAAAATCGTATCACATTAGATAATAACAGCGCATATATACTAGTAATTACGTATTATACTATCATAACTGCTAAAGCATTTTAATGTGGTACAGTAAAATTGCAAAATAATCTATCAAAGTCTGCCAAACATTCTACAGTGCATACAGAATAAATCGAATAGACGCAAGCGCCATTCACTAGACAGCTGGTACACGCAAATCAAGCAACAAAGAGATTTAGGGCAGTGTAACACGATCTTCCATATTGTTGTAAGTGTGACGCAACAAATCTGTCGCGCGACAAGATGGCGGCGGATCGAGAATAGCCGTGGCTAAAGGATGCGCCTGCGCCGTGAAATCGTTCGTTACCAATGTAGCAATGTGCGGGATACCTTACTAGGAATCATTAGTATTTGGTTATATAGGTACGAGTACGAGAGTAGAATAAAGTATAAAAATTAATACATTTGTAAGATATAGACTATACGACTGACTATAAGAATAAATATATAGTACTGTAAATAGTTCTTAATCATTTTTTTTTTGCGAGCGAGCTCCTTTATATAGAGAGAGAGGCGCGGTACCAATGATATTATAAAATAAAAAAGGTAAATACGTAACCAGCGTTACGTAAGTGAAGCTAGGAAAAAGCGACAATTGTCGCTTTTTAGAACGTCGCAATGACAACGCAATCGCAAGGAAAGAGACAACCTTACCCCGTTTACAACGATAAAGTGACAAAGATAAACAGCGGACGAACATTAATGTGTATTATGTTGTCGCCGCGTTCGTAATACTTTCTGTAGTTTTTTTTTAATTTATTGAATAAAGTTTCGAAGCAAGCAAAATGTTTCCCTGATAGTAAGTGCAACGTCTGCCCATAACAAATGCTGTGTCACTCAGAATATTTCTGTGTTCTGTGACATAAGTCTTTAAGTCTCATATGCCCAGTGACGCTAGCTCTCAGTCCGCTTCAGATCGACACACAATAATGTTTACACACTACTGTGTCACGGCAGAATAGCCGGCCCTGCGGTGCCTAAACGGATTCCCGCATAGGAATCCTACCACCAGTAATATGATGTATCCATTGAGTTAAATAGAGATGCAAACCTCATACTAATGCGTTAAAAAAATCCTAAGCAGTATTCAATTGCTACGACGTGAATTTGAAACCAGTAAACATTCAAAAGTAAACATATATTTGTCTCTTTTACTGGCGGCTTATTGTCGATTTCATAAAGATGGCGATATACGCGTATTGAGTGGGTACGCTGTTGCGCTGTGATTGCTAATTTATTGGCAACATATATATCAATGGATTTATCAATGTATTAGTGTAATCACTGGGCATATGAGACTTAAGAACGGATGATTCTAGGTGATGGGCGCAGTGTGTTGTCACTCAAGTGTTATGGGTGTTACAGTATTTGTTATGGGTAATTGTTACACTTACTATAAGGAGAACGTTTGGTCGCCTCGTCACTTTATCCAATAA
The DNA here is from genome assembly GCA_019845155.1 of Luehdorfia chinensis. NCBI lineage: Eukaryota > Metazoa > Arthropoda > Insecta > Lepidoptera > Papilionidae > Luehdorfia > Luehdorfia chinensis. The sequence continues at coordinate 3,603,513 of JAHVAK010000612.1, forward strand.
AAAAACGCCGCCGTGTAAGGGAGCAATGACCTTGATAGAGAGAGAGAGAGAGAAAGAGAGAGAGAATCACTGTGACATGGCGACAACTCGAAAAGTAGCGGTGGTGTTTTTATTAAAATTAATAGTTTTGTGTATATTTTGAGTTTTGATGCATAATCTTGACAGTTTAATAAGTGGTACTCTTCAGCGGAAGATCTGTGGGTAAGTTTACCTCATCGCAAAAAATCAAAAGTGTCATATAAAATACATATATACATTTGCAACCAAAACCAAGGCAACTCAATGACCGTCAAGTCTTCTTTTGCATGTCCCTTTAGTTAAATGTAATTGGTACCAACAAATAAGCAGGGTGCGATCCAGGACAATTTCGTAGATAAATTTATCATCGGTAATTTATTACAATATAATTTTCAAGTAAATCTTTTGCATGTCCCTTTAGTTAAATGTAATTGGTACCAACAAATAAGCAGGGTGCGATCCAGGACAATTTCGTAGATAAATTTAGCATCGGTAATATAATTTTCAAGTAAATCTTTTGCATGTCCCTTTAGTTAAATGTAATTGGTACCAACAAATATGCAGGGTGCGATCCAGGACAATTTCATAGATAATTTTAGCATCGGTAATTTATCACAATATAATTTTCAGGTAAATCTTTTGCATGTCCCTATAATTAAATGTAAATGTCGACAAAATTCTTACTTGATAAGGTCATGCAAAAGTTTTAATGCTGTCGTACAACACGTTAACATATTTTTTTTATGGTTTATTCTCCACTAGTATCAGTGACCTAAAAAAGTTGTAACCATTATTTTCTCAGACAAGTTTTGTGTAGGTTTTATTATGAATGTATGTTCTGAGCTAATATTTGTAGTGATTTTCTGTCTTTTTTTAACTTTGTATAACGTAGAAAGGTATATTTTTAGATTTGTATTAGAAATTTGTAAGATAGATGGCGTTGTGGCTTTTTACATCGCGATATGGTTTCGCTTGTTTCGGATGTATAAGGTCAACGACCTTTTGTAACAAATTAATTCTCACTCGCGGGCCTTCTGCTCGCGAGTCGCTTTCTATGACGCAGTAAAAGCCATAAGGCTAATTGCATACACACACACAAAAAAACAACAAATTAATCTTATTCGTAGCAGTAAGCTATTGAACAAGTATATTAATTAGTTTTATAACTAACGCGACCTCCTAGGATCCAATTGGGATCATATTGATCATTGGTTCTTCGAGCCGGATCACGGCAGGTGTCGCTTTACGTAATTTAATATTGATATTTCAACTTGGGATATAATTGTTATACACATATTAACTTTGAAGTTGGATAGTGAGTCGCGTAAACAATGGGAAATAAACGTGGCAAGTAATATTCCGTCGGATAAATTGCCGACTCCGATCTCCGATCCGATCAATTTCAAGAATTTATATTATAACCAATAGATTTAGAGCTCTCGAATTTGTGGATAACAGAGTTGTTTCCAATTCTCAACAACCTTACGCTAGTAAGCAGCGCGGAGTTTACATATTACTGGTGCATCACAAGATCTTCAATGTACAGTTTGTAAGGGAAATCATAAACTGTCTTCTTGCAAAAAGTTTATTGATCTGGATAGTGAATCTCGGCGAGAATTTGTGAGAAGTAATGGTATTTGCTTTAATTGTTTGGGTTCTAATCATGCGGCCAAATTCTGCCGAAATCCTGTTAAGTGTCAAGTTTGTAAACGGCATCACCACTCTTTGTTGCATCAGAAAATTGCACCAAATAGCAACATAGCAATGTCTGGCGAGCCGAAAGAGAAAAGAGATGTACAAGAATTAATAGTTTCAACGGCCGATATCCCGCATCAATCGGTTTTATTAGCGACTGCATTAGTTAACACTGAAGGAAAAAATGGAGGTATTCATTTTACTGTCAATCGAAACTCAGTCTTTACTATAATTAACTAATTACTCGACATTGGAAAAAAATGGCTCAATTTGGTAGCTAATTTGAAGAATTAAAAAAGAAGAAGAATAGAGTGACGGTACTCACGCGCTGAGTGCGGCGCGGCGGCGACGAGGTCGTCCAGTGCGCCGACGGCGGCGAGTGCGGCGCGCACGTGCGCGGCGTCGACGGGCCGGCGGGCGGCGGCGGCGCGCGCCACCACGCGGGCGCCCAGCGCGCGCGCCCACCACGACACCGTGCCGCCCGCGCCGCCCCCGTCGCCCCCGCCGCCGCTCGCCCACACGCCGCGCAGCACGCCGCAGCAAGCCGCGAACACCTGCCGAACGCAATACATACGTCACGCTTTTTTCCCGTAAAGGGTAGGAGGAGACCACGTCCGCGAACCACTTTCCGCTTCCGCGCGAAACGGGACGGGACGGGCGGCGTAACACGTCGCCGGTAAATTTAACTTCCCATTGCGTTCGCCGAGTTGTGGCGGCTTAAGAGAATCTACCACCCATCTCACCCGTGGATGTCGTAAAAGTGGACAGAGGGAAAACAAAAACTAGAAAATGGGCAGCAGCATCTGGAACATCTGAATGAGTGAGTATTACTCTCCGGTTGAAAGTAGATTGTGAGTACCTCGTTGTCGCCATGTCTGAGACCAGCTCACTGCGCACATACGTACCTCGTTGTCGCGCGTGTCGAGGCACTGCCGGAAGTGGTTGATGCAGGGGTAGTGCAGCGCGGGCGCGGGCGCGGCGCGGCCCAGCACGGCCGCCATGCCGCGCGCGCCCGTCACTGCCTCCATGCGCTGCTCCGCCGCGTCTGAGACAACATAATAACCTCCTATAATAACATATTCCGACGTAAATTATTTTTTATTAATTACTGGAATTTTTTGGCTTCGATTCACTCCCGCTGGCCTTCACATGATATGAAATCATAGTAGCTATCATGACAGATACACATTTCTGACCGTAGTAAATATAGAAGTTTGACACGAACAAGAAATTGTCGCTGAAGAAATCCGCCAATATTTTCCCGTATTTGGAATATTTCTTTCTGCACAAACGTTTATTGTATTGTACGATGTATGTTGTGTATCAAAACGTAAAAATAGTCATGTTGAAATAAGATTTCCTTTTGTATAAAGCAAAAAAAATTTAAATTTGACCAGCAAACATTCAACAAGTGAATTCCTCTTGGGCATGACATAAAAAATTGGGCTAAAATTAAATATTTTGAGCTAAATAAATAAAACGCAAAAAACAGACGTATCTCAGCTTAGACCATCGCCATCATCCAAATTTAAAAAAATCTAAATAATTTGGGAGTTACATTCGAAACTAAGATTTGCGTTGTAAAATATACATGTAACGAACTATACGAGTAGACTGCAAGAGCTGCGCATACAGCAGCAGCATGCGTGTTGCTCTACAAGAGTTGCTCTCGTACAATATCACCATCGCAGCCGTAAAGAGTACATACCAGTCTTGACGCTCTCGACAAGTTTAGCGAGCGCACTCTGCAGCAGCTGCGCGTGTTGTGCGCGCGTGTCTTCCTGCAGGCGTGCACTCTTGCACTCGGCGGCTTGCTGCAGCAGCAGGATGCCCGCGTCCGCCAGTATGGGGTCGCCTTTGCTCTCCTTCAATATCTCCGTTGCCAGGTAAAGGATGGTTGGTAGCAGAGATAAAGCACCTGTAAAAACAGAAAATAGCTTTAGTAACCATATTTTATAGTTAGTTAGTAGTGCTTATTTTGCGCCTTTACATTTCAAACTCTCACAGTAAAATATATGTTTTTATATTTATCTATGGCAACATTAGTATAATCATGCAGTAGTTTAATTCAAATTATTTATATTCGAGTCAATTTACATCAGCTTCAGCAATCACATTGCAGACACGTAAATCAATTGTATAAAAACTAGGGATGAAACGTAGTTTTGCCGAATACAATACCGATACCGGATATTCGACCAAATTGTAATCCGGATAGCCGGATATACCAGTGAACATAACGTAACTAAGCGAGCCCGCGGCGGTCGATCGGGCGGATTCGGATGAATTTGCGAGCTATTAGAAGCGAGATTGACTTTATTTATAGACCGTCGTATTTGGTGGTCACGACACAGTACTCAAACTACACAAAGTCTGTCAGAATTTATCTTTCAGCGCCTTGCAGTAGTGTTTATAGTAAAACCTTTTTTTTTACTAAGACAATCGGAATCGCTTATCATCTCTTAATACAGAGAAATTGATGTTTACTGATTATAATTTGCCTTTAGCTCTGTGGTAGTACTATTTTTTTTAAAAAGGAATAATAAACTTTATTTTTATTTAAAGATTTTGTGCTTTTATATGTTTAGACTAATTCTACGTAATTTTTTGAAAAATCCGTTTATGTTGCATATTGAACTAAAGATCCGGACCTATTGATCAGGTATCCGTCTGAATAGTAAAAATCCGAAGTTGCGGTATATTTGTTTCATATATAATAAAAACCTATACATAAAAAAATCTATATCAAGACCGGTGCGGTGACAGGAACAAGAATCGAAAGTGGTACTGCGATGTCAGATCGCCTGCCAAGCGTGGCGATCACGGCCAAGCCTCTCGAGCTATCGCGCAGTGGAGAGATCGGTGGTACCTTGCGGGCTGGTGAGCGAGGTGAGGTCCGCCATGGCGGCGAGGCTCTTGACGAGCAGCGTGTCGCCGTGGCGGCCCAGTCCGCGCGGCACGCCGATGACGCCGACGGTGCCCGCCTGCTTCAGCGGGCTCAGCGCGGGCAGCCGCCGCACCACCAGGCACACGCACGCCTCAAGGCACGCGAACACTACCGACCTTTTCGAAGTGAAAAGAATCGTTGTGATTTGAAACTCGATGGAACGAAAAAGCGACGCTCAAAAGAGACAAACATTTATAGGATTTAGCCTGCGATAGAATGAGATGGAATACATTATACAGTGTTTCCTATTTATATTTATATTTTCGAATTCGACCAAATCTTCAATTTCTTCGTAGATTTTGTTCTCATTGGCTCGACAACGAGATCAAAAACTATGATTGACGCTGTATTTTAAAGATATGTTGATCAAATCCAAAACCAAACCTTTTATTTCATAATTTAGTTCCCGTAAGCCACTTGTCATTTATTAAATTTGAAAATTTATAGTCAATATAAAATGTAAAATAATTTTTAACCCCGGTAACAATATTATAATAAATAAACACTACAATTATCCTACTTCTAATATTCGTCTCATTCTCTCGTAGTTTTGAGAAGGTTTGACTTCTGCCGCGTGTGAACTGCACACATGTATTTTTTATTGGATAAAGTGGCGAAACAAGCAAAACGTTCAACTGGCGGTAATTGCAACGTCTGGCCACACTAGCTCTTCTTAGTGCCCCTCAAACCGAACCACAGTATTTTTTGCACATTACTGCTACACGGCAGAATAACTGGCCCTGGGGTGGTACCTACCTAGTCGGAATCCTGCATAGGACATACGAATCCTACCACCAGTTAAACATGGACAGGGAACAAATGCTATGTCACTCAAAACATTTCTGTGTCAGACTAAGACATCAGTCCTTAAATATCATATGCACAGTGATTACACTAGCTCTCAGTGCCCCCCAAACCGAACCACATTATTTTTTGCACATTACTGCTACACGGCAGAATAACTGGCCTTGGGGTGGTACCTACTTGGTCAGAATCCTGCATAGGATATAAGAATACTACCATCACTTAAACCTGGATATCGAACTTGGTGTTCGCTACGTTTAACTGGTGGTGGCGATTACCATACACGACAGCAATATGTCGATCTAAGAACGGAAATATTAATGGTACTCGTAGGTTATAGATCCTCATTACACGATAGGCTAACCCATGGTGGGTGTCACAAGAGTCAAATAAGGGAAAAGCCAGACTTAAAATATATATTAACAGGCTGAAGGAGAATAATTCCTATGCCTCTTACGAGTATGTCACTGAAAGTAAGTCAATGTAAAGATTATTTAATGAATGATATTTAAAGCGCTTTTTATTCAACATATTTATTTAATAATATTTAATATCACATAATTAATTTTTCATAGCCTGTTACTAGATAGTGAACTTTGATCGCGTGGCCTATTGGTCATAATACCTGACTTCTACGCTGCAGGTCCTGGGTTTCGAATCGCAACCTACATATGAGCCTACATACCTATGTGCTAAAACACAAATTGTTGGTTTTCGGATCTGGTTGTGTTGTGATTGTCTCCGTGTTTCTGACACTGGATCCTAGCCTACTTCCGATCTTATTGCATCAGCGTTACATCGGGTGCGGGTAGGTTGGAACGAGTAAATGCCTCTATGTTTGCTTATACACATGTGGCACTATAATATATCCTGCAACTGCGCATATAATTGATAGCTGTCGACTATATCCGGAAGTTGTCGCTATGGTCGAAATCGGCCAGGAGAACATTAGGAGTCAACGGCTGGTGATAAGCCTATCCAATATTTGCCGTAAACGCCATGCTTGGCAGGCGGATTGGCAAACACAGTACCAAACATTCCGCGTTGCCTGTCATCGGTCTGTGAATTTTCGGTCTGGCAGTATTCGAAGTGATGTTTCATGTCACTCTTATACTTTAATCGTTTTTCCCGCCCGATTCATTTTTTATCACTAATTGATAATAATAATTAATATAATTATAACTATCTATACAAAGATTTTGAAATAGTACCACTAGTCTGCTTTCCTTTGTGCGAAAAAAAATTTTATGTTTCCTATATTTAAGACAGTAAAAACTTTGTTATTTTGCCGACTGGTCTCTTACTTTCATCGTACAAATTGATGATACAAATAACATTTTAAAGTTTGATCAAGACGTTACTACTAAAAGTTTTTACTTATAATCAGCGCAGCGTTTATTACAGTATTATAACTGAAATAAGGGCTTAATGATACGATCAAAATAAATTACTCTGCGGAAATCCATTATAATGAAGGAAAGGAAGTTTATTTGCTAAGATCCGCACGCAAAATAGAAAATGGTGTATATTATCTAGTTTTTGAAGAGCACCGCTGCGCAACGAGCACATCACACTTGATAATTCCTCGTTTTGGGGCGAAACACGTGTCGTGTTCTCGACTACGGTGGTGTATATTATCTAGTGGTAGTATTGTAGTGGTGGAGGATATCTGGTGGCGGTGTTAGTTTGCTTGTGCACGCTACTAAGGGAGGGCGGGCGCTGCTCTTTACAAACTAGGTAAGATACACCATTTTATATTTTGCACGCGGATCTTAGCAAACTAACTTCCTTTCCTTCATTATAATGGATTACCGCAAAGTAACGCCTGATTCTATTCATCAGAAACATAAGGACATGCACGTCCAAATCCTTAACCAATAAATTATGTGTTAGTAGGTAGGTACCAATAACTTATTTTCTTTTATTCTACTTAATACTTATCTTGGGACTACACTCAGTTTAATTATTGATTATAACATCCTGGCCTATTTTCGACCACGGCGACAACTACCGAATACTGTCGGAAGTTTTCGACTTCGGAGATATTCTGTGCAACAGGTGTACGGGCAAACACGGGGGCACTCCCTCGTCCAAACCTACTCTTGCCCAATGTAATGCTCACGCGATAAGATCAGGGGTAGGCTACGATGCAGGGTCATTTCTGTTTTTGCACAAATGTTGACTTCGGCTGGGATTTGAACCCAGGACCCGAAGTGTAGAAGTCATGTTCTCTAACCACTAGGAATATATGTAATATATAAAATTATTTTAAAAAATATATTCACTTCTCTGTAGATTTTCAAACCTTGTCTATATTTTATTGAAACAGCTTTAAGTATCGATAACAAACTTTCCCCTAATACCGCTCACTTTTCCTATAAGATAAAATCTAAACTGTGAGCTGTAAATGCTCGTGTCGCGAACATCGCGGGCGACCTTTGCAACACCATCGGCGAATGTTCGCGGGACTCCGATACGATTTTACCGTTACCACTGCGATCTATAAATTCGCAGCTTGACAAAATAATAGGGGAGTCGATACTTCGACGCTATTAACGCCCAGAAAGATATATTGAGTCTACTCTTCTCAATCAGATACCTTAATACAGGCCGCCGCGCCGCTACGCAATGGAAACTTCTAATGCTCTTACTGATTTAAAGATAAATGCAATTCGAACAACACACTGATCGATGCCTAATTCCTTTCGCATCCTCGAAGCGATATTTTATTCGATATATTTAAAAAAAACTATTTAACCGTTTTTTTGCGTTTAATTTTACTTTTTATAACCCGACGTTTCGAGTGATTTACACCACACCACCCATGGTTTTTGGAGCTTTATGCTCGTGGGAACGTAAAGGGGAGTAAGAGTTTTTTTAACTTTTTGGTTCGCCACCCGTCACGTCTCGTTTCCAGTCGTCTAGCGAGGGTGAAAACTTGGCTACTTGTGTGGCCTCTGCCTACCCCTTATATGGGAAAAAGGGGTGACTGTATGTATGTATGTAGTTTAATTTAAATGTGTAGTATTCGAATAAATACAAGTATAAGAAGTCATAACGATATATTTAATGCAAACGTTGTTCTATTATTATAATTCACAAGAAATAGAAATGTCACATAGCAATTTCTTGAGTATTTAACTGTTTCAGTATTAGCTGTAATAACAACCTTTATTGAATACGAGGCGTATATCTTCAAGGCAGCTTTGAAATATCGATGACTTTTACGATTAAAATAAGATACGCTGATAATGTCGTATTTCTAATCATAAATTGAGTATAAGAATATATAGATATATATTATGCGATATTTTTTACATGAAATCTATTTAATAAAAAAGTTGAATGACAGCCGATTGTTGTCTCATTGTTAAAGAAGGCTCCTCTCATTTTTGATACTATTTTTGTAATTGGGACTAGTCCGCCACGTGGCTCTAGTGGGAGCTGGATTAAGTTTTGTTATAGTTTTTGATAAATGCCTTTCACTATCCGAATTTATAAACAAGAAGTAAACAATTTAAAATTGTAGGGCCATAGTGTGCCATTTAATAGTTTTTATAATATTCGCGCACAATATGTATTCACCTTTTTGTACATTTAAAATACTTTTTTGTGACAAAATCATCAAATATTAAAAAATAACTAATACCCATGGTACACTTCAACCACCAAACTATTAACAATGGTATTTAATACCCGATAAAGCGAAAATCTAATATCTCGTATACCCCCCTAAAGTAGACCAAGCCAACGCTTTAATGGTTCTAAAACAGCGTCCAATTTTATGGGCTCTCCTGTAAATTTACATAGTTCAGCTTGTACGTAAGCTCGTACACAATAAAGTCACACCATCTATCTAATAAAACATGGGACATTTAGACCATCAAACTAATATTTAATGTAAGTAATATTATAATAAATCGTATTTCTTTAACAAATTCTTATATTATATACCGTTTATTAATAACATCGTTTGTTATATTAGAAAATTACACTTAAAATTGTAGAAGTTTTATCACATAATTAAGGGTTACATGATTATTTTTAAATTGTTCAAATTTTTTTAATAAAACCTAACAATATAAATTTTAAATAAAACTAGCTATAACTATTTTACGGATTTTATCGCGTTTTATTTCATGTCACTGTTAACTACTCGTATGACATTAGTCATACGAGTAGTTAACAGTGTCACCTCAGTCCTCCCGTGACCAAGGCTGCAGTGAAGCGCTTGAAACGTCGGGTTGTAAATAGAAAATTAAACGCAATAAAATCCGTGAAATCTATTTTTATTTAAATGTGTAGTATTCGCGTAATCAATCAATCAATTTGATCGATGATGATGATGATGATGATGAATCAATGTTTGATGCGTATATTAAATATAATATAAAAGTTGTGTAGTATCCTGTGGGACCAAAAGGAATGAAAATCCTTGTTTTCTAGGCAAAAAACTATTGTAACTTAACAAATGTAGCATTTACTGGTCTAGGTAGGTACCACGGTAGTGCCAGTTATTCTGTCGTCAAGCAGAGGTGCGAACACCACTGTATTCCGATTCGATAAAGTGCAATGAAGCGTAGGTAATTAATTACAAGTCACATGAGAACAAATTACAGGTCAAAATAGAATAGATTTTTTTTATTCAGTGTTGGCAATTATTTACATAATACTTATTGAACATCATTATTTTTCTTTATTGGTGTGTTCATAATACCTCTGTCCCGGGAAGTATCAGCAAGAAATTATATTCTGGGTGACTGCAAATGTTCTGATCAGTTGTGACCTAGGGCTGCTCCGGTAAGCCATTGGAGAGGGTTATATGGATTTATTTTGAAGAGGTTAAATGTTACACCCCTTGCATTGGATAACATTTTCATAAGAATGACAATTTGGAACGAATAACACCTGCAAGTCAAACTTTCCGTTTTCTAAAATCATGTGAGGGAGCAACCACGATTATAGTGGTTACCTATAGAACGGGTAACCCTTAGCTACTTCCTAGGAATTACATCTTCAAAGACTTACCACTTACCGTTATGAAGAGTTATTTTTATAAAATTTGTGCGAATTTAATATGTATTCTCAGTACACTGGGAATAGATATAAAATTTGCTTATATTATAGTATGTGTTTATTCACAACAATGTTTAAGTTATGTTGTATTTATAATAAAAGAATATATACATATATAATATTTTTTTATACGCATTGAAGTTTTTCGTGGGATTGCAATGGCGAGTAGCATAGTACCTAACTTTTTTTGTTCCAAGGTATCGTAAAAGGCGACTAAGTTATTGTACGGCAGTCGTTATTCGTGCAGAATAACACCATAATATGCAGTGTTGTCACTGTACTGCTCGTGGGAATGCAATGGGGAGTAAGAATTTTTTGAATAATCTCGTACCAAAATGGCGGGGACGTGGATTGCGACCCGTCACTTCTTGTTTCCTACAAGTGCGAGAAATGGGCTACGTGAGTGGCGTCTGCCTGCCCTTTTTATGGGGAAAAGGTGTAACTGTATGTATGAATGTGAAGTTTTTTTGTTTTTTCCTAGTGGCACATAGTGGTTGTATGACCCACAGAATAGATAATATGGTAGAACCCCTAAGATGTATAACAAAAGTTTTTTTTAGCCTAAAAATATTGACGAGGAGGTGATTCTTATTAAGACTTAAACAGATGAAAGGCTTTTCAGTAGATTACCCAGTTGATCTGATAACCTATTGAATTCGGTAACCTGAATGAATAGGTTATCTTATGCATAGCCCTGGTCGTGAAACTTGCAATCAAGTAAGAACAAGTCACTTAATACCATTAACAAACTGAAACGGCGACTCGTAATTTGGCCATAAAACTAAATGATTAAGAATTAATGACGTAATTGTCGACACTGTGATCGCCGACTAGGACCTGACGCCCTGTTTTTATAATAGATTACATAAAATGTACAGCGAGATCCATTGGATGAGATGGAGTTTTACTACAGTAAAACTATATTTAAGTTTTACTTACTGTAGTAAAATTGCCGTGTGGTGGCGGCTCGTTAAAAGAATTCTACCACTCCATCTCATCCAATGGATCTCGTAAAAGGCGAGTAAGGAATTAAACTGCACTGTGCACCCAACAGCACATGGTGGCGATGGGCTCGACACCTATCACACCAAGTGCATTATATTGTTTGAAACGTGGATTGTGGCAGTCATCTGTTTTTGCAGTGAATGCCCAGTCTCTGACTACCCCTTATGGGATACAGTCGTGACCTTATGTATGTATGTAGTAAAATTATCTTCCGCTAAAATTAAAACATAGAGATAACAAAATAACCTCTGGGATAGGAAAATATTAGAAATTTTAATAGATGGCTAACGTATGAAAGTAATGGTTTAACGTTGAAATCTTTTACGTAAAGCTCCGTTCATATTTAATTAGATCAGTCCTTATTTTAAAAGTGCCACATTTACTTTAATGTTTCTTTGTCAATAGTCCCGTTGTTCCGTATCGTTATGGAAAGGAATGCAAAAGGAGTACTTCCTTCCGGCCTATGAAAAGTAACTGAAGAGTAAGAACACCTTGAATAGAATGCATTCTACTATCTTACGAATTATTACCACTTTTACCCGCTAGCATTCTACTTCTACGAGTCTCTTCTTAATCCCTTGTTTAGGCCCCTGGCTTTGAGAAAGAAATATTACTCCTACTTCTGTAATTATTAAGATCTGATGTATATTTGACGACCGCGTAGCCTTACCTCAACGTAGCGGATCCTGAGCTCGAATTTGAGGAGCGAACATTTGTGCAAAGACATGTTTTCGGTGTTTGGTAGTCTTAACTACACAAAACACAATTACTAGTACTGCCAACGTAAGGTGAGGATGAAGCATCCTTGTTGAAAATTTGGTTTTCAATATCTAAGCGCTGTAGCTTCACACTTATTCATATATATATCCGATTGGATGAAGTAAACGTTACGGTTGGTGAATGATTGAAAAGGCAGAATTAAAGTCTAGGGGTCATTAATTAAAAAAAACAAGACCCAAAAATCGATAATTTGTGCGTTGCAGATATTTTGACTGAGGCTGTAATTTGAAGCCTGGATATTCTTTATATCTTTTCTTAGGGGTCACATCTCTAGAAATAACTAACTTGAGTGCTGTGAACGTGGGACACTGTACTGGTTGAAGGATCCAGTCGTGGTTGACTCTCAGTGGTGGAAGCCGTACTGCCGAATAGCTTGTCGTACTTCTGCCATCCTATCGATGACATTTTTGGAATATGAGTCTGATCTCTTTCTCAATCAACTTCCATTCTCTAACTGTCTTTAAGCTTAGGTGATCTTAAGTTACGCACTGTAATGATGAAATGTTAGCTTTACATAAAACAAAAACGCATGCTTCATTAACGTTCTTAAACTAAAACGTGTATAATTTTGTTTCGAAATACTGAAATGGTACATGTACAACAGTACAATACGTCATTGTTGGTGCAGAATTCGTGCATCATTTCTAACATGCCTGTGTTTATTTATGCCTCTGCTTAGTGAGCGGTTTGACTCAATTTAGTAATCTGATTTACTGTACACAGCGAGAATGAAATATTACTTGATGCGCCGTGCCCCTTGTGCAACACTACGTGAAGATATCCATTACGCCGTGAAGGATTATTTTATAATAAATCTTTAATTGTACACGAGAAAGGATATAGTGCCATTAAAATTGTGATCATGCAATCCATTTATTATTTTGCAATAGTACGAGTACATTGAATATTTCAATATTAAATTGAAATATAACATTACAACTTTAAAAAGATGTTCAATGTCTAACATGTTAATTGTTATTTAATTTATCGAGTCTTCGTTTTACAATTTTCATTCGTTTGTGCACGTTTATTGGACCGTACCGATAGGCGTCCGGCAGAGTAGAATAGCACCTACCTCTTTCCCACCGAGGTGTGGTAAGAGACTACTAAGGTATTGTACGGACAGCCTTTATTCGTGCAGATTACATACATACATAGAGTCTCGCCTCTTTCCCATAGGGGTAGGCAGAGACCACATCTTTCAACTTGCTACGATCCTGACACTCATCTTTAGAGCTTCCTCTTCTTTCATTAGTGTTTTCATACAAGCTCGTCGATTGCGGGTACTTTTGACGTGGCCTTTCCTTAAAACGATTTCGATCTTATCGTAATACGTTCGCCTACGTCGACCCTTACCGGCTCGCCCATTCACACTCGCCTCATAAATCTGTTTCGTCAATCTTCTTTCATCCATCCTCTCTACATGTCCAAACCATCTAAGCATCTCTTTCTCTATCTTTGTCACTACATCTTCTACCACACCGCAACGTTCTCTTATCACGTTGTTTCTCAGTTTGTCCATCAAAGTCACTCCAGCTATACTTCTCAAACTTTTCATTTCAACAGCATTAATCTTATTTTCATGCTTCTTCTGCCAGACCCAACATTCATTACCGTACACAAGTGTGGGGACCAGTACTCCTCTATGTACAGCCAGTCGTGCAGATTAACACTATAATATGCAATGCTATCACTGTACTGCTCGTAGGAACGCAACTTAGGGTCAGAATTATTTTTATTGACTCGTATAAAAGGAGCGGCGACGTGGTTAGTGTTTCCCGCGGGGGTGAAAAGTGGGCTACATGTGTAGCATCTGCCTAAACATTACAGGGGAAAAAGGCGAAATGTGATGAACTGTGCACGCTAATGGAAGGTCAAATGGTGCTCTTTAAATACTAGAAAATACACACCATTTGCAATTTTGTATGCGAATCTCAGTAAATTAGTTTCTCTCCCGTTCTCTTATAGACGTCAACACAATAATGTGAGACGATCATAACGATCGATTCTAGTAAAAATTATTCTGTATTTTTGATTGCCTGAAATAGTATCCCGCTCGTCTAAACATTGTTAATTTCAATTTTAAGTACTGATGATAGGGCTAAGTAATAAAAAGTTTTTTAGGGGAAATGTGAATGAAGTCCGCAACCCGCTTTGGAGTAGCGTCATTCGCTCTGAAATTCCTGGTTACAAAAACCCTGTTAAAAATTAAAGGAGAGCTGTGCCCAGCTGTGGTACATTTATAGGCTGTTAATTTTTTTTGGGTATTTTAGTTGCAAATTTCTCAACTTCATAAGACGGTTTACAGATTTCGCAACTAATCATACTAAAGCACAATCTGACGATTTATTTTAGTATACCTGATATACTTAAAGTTCTCTATACTTCTAAGTGCAGTGTCCCTACAGCCATGTTGTTTACAACACTCGAATAACAAACGCGAATATCAACTCTTACAAGTGTTGGAGAGCTAGTGTAAGTAACAAAACGCCCGCATAATTCACTGTTGCACGCGACATCGCTAGACGTCGCACTAGAATTCGGTCCGAATACTCATTTGCGTGGCGGATTTACGAGGCGGGGACGCCTGGATATAGTCGTCAGTCGCATGTAGCGCAGGGCTTGGCAATAAATTAGCGCTCGGCGGAACCGTTCCCACGAGCGGGCCGTATCAAGATGAGCGCGAGTGGTTCGAGCTCGAAACGGGGACACGGGGACGCTTTATTTTCGCGTCTCGTTTATTTCGCGCTGTGACGTTTTGTTAAGTTTTGTTAGCTGTCACCTGATCGCGTCTTTAACGAGGCGTCGGGTATGGTGATGATTTTACTTTGGGTTGAACACTTGGACTTAGTTTAGCAAAAAGGACTCAGCCCACACAAAGTCACTTTTGAGTTATTGACATTTTAAGTTTAGAGTGGTATTCTACAGTGATGCTGTGATGCGATTTTTTTGACGTCGTTACACACATTGGCAAAATAAATCATATATGTTATAAGTAGATGTTATATATCAAATCTATAACTAGTGTTTCAAATTTATCTATCTGTAACGATTCAAGAATACTCAATATAAAGAAAATACCCGCCTAAATTTGCTTTGGTCCCCGATAACAAATAAATGTCTTATCTTTATCTGCGGAATGAAATATCCTAATTAATAGAACATGTTGGTACCAATAACTCATTTTTGACAATTTTGTGGCTTGAGTCCGTTCAGCTAAACTACATTCACTTGATAGATGGATAGTTAAACAATTTATTCGCAAAAATACAATGCACATTAAAATATTTTGAAAAAATAACAGGTCCTGTAATATAAATGTTTGCTGCACAAATTAGTATGCACGGCAATGACACAAAAAAGCCGTATCCGTGGTAAATAAAGGATAATTAAGAATTGTGTACTGTACTTA
Source organism: Luehdorfia chinensis (assembly GCA_019845155.1). NCBI lineage: Eukaryota > Metazoa > Arthropoda > Insecta > Lepidoptera > Papilionidae > Luehdorfia > Luehdorfia chinensis. The sequence goes on from JAHVAK010000612.1 coordinate 3,619,250, forward strand.
TACTATCAAGATCAAATTTTCTAAATATTTTAACTATAGCCATGACCAGGGACTGCATAAGCCCTTCATTTTCTTAAGCTTTGCATAAGATTACCTAATCATTTAGGTTACATAAATCGATAGGTAATCAGTTCAACTGGGTAATCTAAATCTTAAAACGAACCAACTCTTCATTGGGGTAATAATTATTTTTAAGATTATAGGGTAAACAAATAGGTAACATATTAAAGGTAACCCTTATTTTTTGGTAGCGGTAACCACCCAAATAAATTTAGCGAAAAAAGGGTAGGATAAACATTTAAAACTTCTCATATTGATTGTATAATAATACATCTTAGTTAAAAAAACTTATCTTATACTTATACCGATCTTGCGGGTTCTACCATAAATTATCTATTCTATAGGTGATTTTTTTTTAAAAAAAGCAGCCACGGAAAAAAACTAGGAAACTGCAATGCATACAAAAAATAAATATAGTATATCCTTACAATTAAAACATGTAATATACTGGAAACAGATATCAAATTCGCACAAATTTCATAAGAATTCTCTTACTTGCGTGTTACCCGTTCAAAAGGTAACCGCTATCGTCGTAGTCTTTGTTGGTTTTGGTAAGCGGAAAGTTTAACCTTTATATGTTATGCGTTCCGAACTGTCATTCTTATGAAAAGATTACCCAATGCATGGGGTATTAAATTAAACCTCTTCAAAATAATCCTTATAACCCTCTCCAACGGCTTACCGGTGCAGTCCCTGTTCATGACAAACGACGGAGTGTTAAAGCAATCTTTGTTTTTCTGAAAGGAAAGAATTGATAATTTTATATATATATATAGATAATTTAAGCTAAATATTGTATTTATAACGGAGATGCATTATCGTTCCAATACTTCTTTGCTTGATGTCAATCTACCTGTACTTCTTGGTGATAACTTAGTGATGCTGCCATAATCTATCTAATATTGCTTATATTTGTATGATTTATTTTCTATCAAGTATTTCTACGGTAAATCCTACCTCAGTAAGAATTCATAGTAAGCGAGTGATCTGAGTTCGATCTCCGGTGCGGCGGCACCTCTTAAATGTTTGTGAAATTTTACCACGTGCTCACAAGTGAAGGAAAACATCGTGAGCAAACCTGCATTTCTCAGAAATAAATATTTTTCGAGGACATGTGAAGTCCGCCAACCCCCACTGGAGCGACGTGGCGGACTCTTCCCGGCTTCAAAATCCTCATTCCGGACATTTCTATGTTGTTATTTTACTACAATAACTGTGCTGTGTGGTGGCGGCTATTGAGAATCTACCACCCAATCCCATCGCATGAGTGTCGTAAAAGTCGATGGAGGACGATATAAAACCCGGAGATTGGCACACCCAAGTATTCTGCCGGAAAGCAGTAATGTACAAATAAAGCTGTGTTTCGGTCCGTAGAATAAAGAGCTAGTGTAATTACTGGGTATATGGGATTTGAGAACAGATGCCTCAGGATAACGTGCGCAGTGTGGTTTTTGGCGATAGAACCTTTGTTATCGGCAGACGTTGCACTTACTGTCGGGTGAACGATTAGAAGTCTCGCAATTTTCCGTAAAAAAATCTTCCCACCGGTCAAGGGTGGCAATAATGGCAATATCCCTAATCTTTAGGGGAGGCATATATTAAGCAGTAAACTTGTGATGGGCTGTAATGACAACGATGATTGTACTTTTAACACTTGGTAAACATTACAGGACGTCGACTGCTATCCGATTTATTACCACAACTATTGCTATTAGGACGATATCTGTTATCGGTGTTAACAGAAACCTATTAATGTGTATATTTTAAACATCGTCCATTCCGCCCCAGGCCGTACACAGATGCTGTCGGTTCTTACTATAATCATAGTTTTATTACTGAAGTGCCGGCCTGCCGCCGCTGGCGAACAGATTATATCTTAATCCTGCGCATTGATTAGGTGTCCAAAAGCTTGACGAGATGTACAACTTGTTTTTCACATTTATAACTTCATTCAGTAATTTTAAAAGAAAGGGTTTAGAAGAAGTGGTCAGCGTACCCCACTTCACCGCCGCGGGTTCTGGGTCCGAATCCAAGCCGGAACCAACATTTGTGCAAAAATATAAAAATAGATTTCGGGTCATTTTTGATGTCGGTAACGAAGCAAGAGAAATCCTAGTCAGATGCATATTTTTTTTAATGTGTTTTTTTCTAAAAATATTAACGCACCTAATGCATTAAGTTCGTCTATTGTATCCTTTTAAGGTTAAAGTTTTAAGAAAATAAATTATACTCAGACAAGACAGCGTCAGTGTCAGCCCCGTGATTGTCGTAAAAAGAAGAAAAATTTCTTGGCTTCCGGTTGATGACCGAATAACCACCTCAATTATGCGATCGCCAATCTCGATTATGCGATTACGGCAAATCCATCCAATTTGAGAGAGGCCAAGTTGATGAAGAAGAACCCATGGGTATATAACTTTAAGCTATTATTATTATAATTCACGATTATGAAGACTCTTCATTTAAGTATGAGAAAAAGAAATTGTGTGACTCAAAAAGAGAACTGGCTACTTTATTAAATCTCATCAATGATAATAAACATTTATTTTAATCGACGCCCCACGATAGGATTTCTCCTGTATCGTATCCTGTATTATGCAGCGTAAATTACTCGATTCGAAACACGCGACTACTCTGAAATTCACGCTTGTTTGGCCTCATCCTTAATGTTTCTACGCTTCGAATCTAAATGATAGTGTTTAAATAATAAAAATAATGTCGTCCCGGCCAATTTCGACCACGGCGACAACTTCCAAATATTGTCGGGATCTATCAACTGCGCTGGACTACTACTACTAGTGCCCCAAGTGTATGCGTATATATATATTAACGCTAATGCTATGTGAGATATGCAATGCAGGAATCCGTCTAGGTAGGTACCACCTTAGGGCCAGTTATTCTGTCGTGAAGCAGTAGAGTGCAAACATTACTCTGTCTCGGTTTGAAGGGCACTGTGAGCTAGCGTAATCACTGGGCATATCAGACTTAAGAACTTATGTCTCTGGGTGATGGGCACAGTGTGGTGTCACACAGAAATTTTCTGGGTGACACAGCATTTGTTATGGGCAGACGTTGCACTTACCATCTGGTGAACGTTTTGCTAGTTTCATCGCTTCATCCAATAAAAAAATTATGACGCAGTGTCAGAAACACGGAGACGATCACAACACAACACGACCCGAAAAGTGTTAGCACAAATGTTTGACCACTAGACCTCGCGCATAAAGCTAATATCAAAATATTAAATGCAGTCCACATAATCAATTAATCTAATATATTCAAACATTTGTAATTCCGTTTGACTAACACAGTGACTCAGTCGCTACCTAACTAAGCATAGAAATAAAACGATTGTATGGACATTATATTCCAATTTGTAGTTGTTTACTCCCTTGAAAACCAATCGACGCCTCCGGGGAGACATATTATACCAATTCCCTTATGAAACCTTTTGTTTATTCCGTCATTAAATAATTAATCATACACCGGAGTGAAATTATTAGGAATATTCTGTTCATTCCTGACGACGGAGAAGCGGATTGAGGGCTACTACTTTCACTTGTTTGTTCAACTGTTAGTTAACTCCCCTTAACTATAGTATAATTATCACAAATGAAATTATCTGCGGTTTCGTTCAAGTATGGTGCCGCGTGGTGGCGAATTGGGATAACCTACCATCCCATCTCATCCCGTGGGTGTCGTAAAAGTCGACAGCAGGATAATAAAAACCAGGAGATGGGCAGCAGCATCTTCCTGGAATATCCGAATAAATAAACTGCGTTTGCCAACCCGCCTGCCAAACATGGCAACTATGGCAAAATTGAGTGCTACCAACCTTTCTGGCCATCTATTGGGGAGGCCTATATTCAGCAGTGGATTAGTTGTGGGCTGAAATGATGATACAAGTCAAGCGTAGTACGTTCTTTTCAATAGGAGGTAGTGACGAGACTAGCATAACGTTCACCTGATGGTAAATGCTGTGTCACCTTGTTCTGTGTGGCATCACACTGTGCTTGTCACTCTGAGACGTCAGTTCTTATGTCCCATACGCCCAGTAGTTACACTAGCTATCAGTGCCCTTAAGACCGAAACGCAGTAAGGTTTGCACACTACTGCTTGTCGGCAAAATTCAGTTACGATCCAGGCTACACTGAACACACAGTTAATAGCTTTAATATAACACGCACCACGACGCGCGGCCGCCGTAGAGAGCGGCGCGCAGCTGTCGACAATCACACCGCGTACACACGATACACCCGTGTTCCAGGGCGGTTCTCAACGCCCAGAGTTACCGACACACAAGTCGACAGTCTGAATGGAGGCCCGCAGCCTCCCTCGGACAGTCATTAGACGACTTAAAATCATTTGAGATATTCGAAATCGCGCAAGCACGCAGCGAACGCGACACAGTCCGAATTTAGAGATTTTTGTAGGAGTTTATTTAAGTATTTATGTTTGGGTCCAACCAAACCTTGCACGCGGGCCCCTGGCCCGAGAGCACAGTATCCAATGAAGCTGTAAAAGCCAAAAAGGCTAACAGCAATTACATCACCGAAATTATATGTCGGCAAAATAACCAGATAAATAAAAAGAAAGAAAGAAAACTTCTTATTTGACATCACTAAAACAATACTCAATAAAACATTAACAAACTCAAATAGAGCCTGATGTTGACTTGATACACAATGTCCTCCAGGCTGACTTTTTTCAACTACTTTTTTCAATTACTCATTACTCATTACCTACCCATGCCAAAAGTAACTCATTCTTTAAGATCTGTGTTTGGCCAGGATGCAGTCTAAGAGACACAGGAAAGGGTTTCTCGTCACGCCATACAATGCGTTACGATGGTAAAAAGCTACTTCCCTAGTAGAAATAAGCCATATGAAGAGAGGACAGCTTCGCCTTGTGGTCGGTCAATCAATCGCCGCGGGCCCAGGGCTGGCATCCCTACCAGAGCTTACATTTCTGCAGAACCAGAAATAGAAATTGTTGATTTTCGGGTATTGCGCCTTTGAAAGGTATGTCCGTAAAACGCACCCACGTTTCGGGAGAAATCTTAGTGTAAAGCAGAAAAAGATTTCTGATAGTTTTTGAATTTTTTTTAAATCAAATCCTGGGTGCGTTTTTCAGACAAATAATATATGCATAAATACTCGAAAATATTTGTGCATATATTAAATGTCTGCTAGCACTAAAAGTATTTGTTCCGTGCATGAATCGAAGCGACCAATAGCGCAAAAGCCAGTTGTTTCCCCAATGCGCCAGCCGAGCCGATTCACAAAAAATCACCCTTAACCTAAACAAATTGATCATCATTACTCCTCTTGCAATTATTATTAATTACAAAGTAATTTTTGCACTTGAATCCAATGGACGTGCAATCGAAAGTCTTACTAAGTAGGACCTTCAGTAACGAAACAATAGAGCTCACCTTGACCGTATTAATTTTAATTAATTGAATAAACATGATTAAGCACTACATCCGTAATTGTGATTGATCGGGCGTCCACCGTCCGGACAATGGAATGCCACGTGGGCCGACGGCGGACGCTGTAAACTATTAATAGGTCCGAATCACGAGCAGGAATGAAAGCAATCAAAGCGTTGACAACTTTATTATAGTTCAGCTCATTATGCCACTGTACGACATGGTCATGATGCTTCCGAAATATATGTCTTAATAGCCCCTCAATTACTAGTCTAGAGAAAACATTTATCATTAAGAAAATCTGGCGTCACTTTGCAGAAATGTATATTCTATACATCTGTTCTTTATGACCGCGCTAATGTCGATAATCATTGAACGAATCTGCATGCCTTTTCACTGCTATGATCTCCACCTCTCCAGGAGCTAGTGTTTTTACTGGGCATGTGAGACGTAAGAACTAATATCTCAGGATAACAACGCAGTGTGCTACCACACAGTTCTGTGTGACACAGTTGTCAGACATCGGACATGTGGGCAGACGTTGCATTTACTATCGATAAGGGAAACGATTTCCTCCTCTCATCACTTTCTTTCATAAAAAGAAACACTAACTGACGTGCTGTATTTTTACACTCTTATTAACCGACTTCAAAAATGGATTTTTGTATGTTCCCGATATTTTCATAAACTGTGGACCAATTTTAACAAATATTTTCGATACTTTAAGGGTGGCCCCATATAATTTTGGTCATGTTCATGAAACTCCGTAATTATCTTAAGCATGTTTGGAGCTGTTGCGTTGAAGTCGGTTTTTAGATTAAATAATTATACCTTTCGTTTATAACCTAGTTGATGACATTAGTCAAGGGAGTCGTGACTCATCTTGAGCTGTGATTCTACCGTGTTTGTACATATATATGAAGCCATCGTTGTGACTTTTATTAAGGGGTTACGACCATATTTTACAAACCAATCATGCGCCGCTATCACACAATAACAGCCCAGAATAATTTATTATTGCACTTCTGAAAATGTACATCACTCTATTATACATAATTATTAAATATTCAATTTCAAATATTTAAACGATTAGTACGATCACATAATTTAATGCCAATACCGACTTAACTTTCCTTTAATAATTCTCCGCGGGACAGAGGCCTAGAGGCGTCTACCAAAAATGAAGAATTTACCGTAATCACCGCACCTGACAGACGCGGTTTTCGGTGTGGTAAAATAGTATAGTTGCAGCCTATAAATGTGTTATCTCACTCGACTTTTAACACTTCTTTCACTAACGTGATGATATTGGCTTGCAGTTATTGTTGACCGTGTGGAAGCGGCCTAAGAGAATCTACCGCCCCATTTCAACACGTAGGTGCCGTAAAAATCGACAGAGGGAAAATAAAAACAAGGAGATGGGCGGCAGCATCTTCTTGGAACATCTGAATAAATAACCTGCGGTTGTCAACCCGCCTGCCAAACGTGGTAACTATGGCAAAATCCCCCCATAATAAGAGCTACAAACTTTTGTGGCACTCTATGGGGGAGGCTTATGTTCGGCAGTGGACTATGTATAGATTAATTTATATTTATTTTCCTCTGGTGTTGCGGTTGTTCATGGGCGGTGGTGATCACTTACCATCAGGTGAGCCACTTGCTCGTTTGCCCCCTCTCCTGTACTACTATACTATATCGTTAACATATAACTTATTTCCCCGCGCAGCCCTAAGTGCTTACACGTAAGCATCTTGCAAGCTCATAGGTAGCTCGTGACCCAAAATCCGGCGGCGTCGGTTCGTGACCCGCCCTGACCCCGATTCGGTACCCGTTTCGAACCTATTGTCTCTGTTCGATACAATTTATAAGCTTCTACATTTAACATGCTACCAATTATAAATTGGTGCAAAAGCATTCTACAGCAATTAATCTAATCTAACAATTTTATGTAATAATGAATCACATCTAATTACATCTTATTTAATAAAATTCATGAAAGTGGGCGTATTCACATTGTATATTTAAAGGTTAAATAGCAGCCTAAAAATTTACCACTATTGGGCACAGGCCTCCTCTCACTTTGAAAGAGTTTTGGAGCAGGAACAGTCTGTCACGCTGCTCCTATGCGAGTTGGTGTACTATACACGCCATCGAAATATGCTTTATTTCTCAGACATACAGGTTACTTTTTTTATTTGATGATGTGACGAAACGAGCAAAACGTTCACCTGATGGTAACAGCATTGTCTGTCTGTAACAAATGCCGTGTGACTTAGAACATTTCTGTGTGGTTTTAGTTCTTAAATCACATATGATTACAATGATTACACTAGCTCTCAGTGCCCTACCGATCGAAACACAGTAATGTTTGCACACTACTCCTTCACGGCAGAATAACTGGCCCTAGGGTGGTACCTACCTAGATAAAAAGTAAAGTACGATGTTTTCCTTCACAACCGAGCACGCACGGCAGTTAGCAATTTTAGGGATCTCGGCTTCTGAGCAACCATGGATAAAAATAATGAAATCTATCTTCTGTCTTCTCTTCTTTCATTCTTTCTATCTACGAGTGCATAAATAAAAATCAATTGCCGCAAGTATGAAAGATCATTACTTGAGAACAGCTCAACCGATTTGGCTGATTTTTGTTTTGCTGTGTTCGTAATTGTCAGGAGTAGGTACTCGTATGTATAAATTTTTTTTTTGATAAATGCTCTTGAAAACTCGGAAATTACGATGATACTTTTGTGTTAAAATCTCAATAAAAAGAAGTTACATTCAGTTTGACAGTTCTGCTGTCACATGTTTTAATAACAACAAAAAAAGTGTCGTATCAGTGACACTTTAACGAACTGACTGACAGATAACGCACAGCCTAAACCACAGGAGATAGAGATGATATGAAATAAACATACTAAATATGTTTTTGCTAAACGCACTTAATTTGTAAAATGCACGCGTGCGAAGCCGGGGCGAGTAGCTAGTATATTAAAAAATCCAATTAATCGCAAGCCATGCAAACACACAACAAAGCCTTAAAAGTAATGTAAGAGCTCATGAACATCCTTTAGGGTGTCGTGAATAATAATTCTAAGAGACGAAACTGACTGATGGGTCGTATTATTTCGCCACCATGGCACAACTAGATATCGCCATGTGTGCTTCCTCCTTTCTCCATCCAGAAACGGATAAGACGTATTTTATATCTTAACGAAAACTTAAAATCAATTATAAGACGCCGAGAAAATAATTAAAATGACGTCTTTATGAAAAATTACGTCGATAGCCAAAGGGAAACAAATCGATTATTACTAAGTTCATTTAGGCACACTCTTAACGAAAGCGAAAGTTATAATTACATGGTAACCCATGCCGCATTACGCCTCCTGTAGTCTAAATAAATTGAAACAAAGCTCTCTATCGCATATTGCGAAAGCTTTAATGAGCGCATTTGGACGCTATTGTCTCTACCGGGCTGCAAGCGGTCAGATTAATGATATTATTGCTCGGCATTCGACCTCGATCGAGCTGAATGAAGATTGCCATCGGTGGCTTATCAGTACGCCGTGTAGGTAGCGATTAGTCGGTGACTCATTGCCGTTGGCGAAACGAAACTTATGAACCACGGAAATGCATAGACAACCCAACGCTATCCTTGTTGACAGCCAAACTGTTTCAAAAGACAAAACAAATATTGAAAGAAGAAATAAAAGTTAAAATGTAAGACTATTAAGGTCTTGATGGAGACGCTATTAAGGATCGAGGGGCATTACTGATTATACATACATACATGCAGTCACGCCTTTTTCCCATATAATGTGTAGGCAGAGGCCACTCACGTAGCCCACTTTTCGCCCTCGCGGGAAACGAGGCGGATGGCGAACCATGTCGCCGTCATTTTGGTACGAGTCAAAAAATTCTTACTTCCATTGCGTTCCCACGAGCAGTATATTGACAGCATTGCCTATTGTGGTAGACTTGAGTATGTCATGCTCGCTTAAATGCTTCTGCTTGCGGCGGCGTCGTGTGGCGGGTCGTCCACTTCCCATGAATATGGTCGAGGAGGGCGATGGCTGTCACATGCGTTATACTTGTGAATAGGTGCTGTTGGTGGAGGCTGGTCTGCTCGAGTTTGCAATGCATTTATTCATTTGTTATTAAATCTTGTATAACATTTTGTCATGGAGCGTGCTTAGGTTTTCTATAAGACTGTTCTTTGTAAATTTATTTATAATGTAAGGTTGACAAATATGAAAAATAAATAAATAGAGGATACCTACTGAGTTTCTTTTGCCTGTTTCTTCTCCGTCAGAGGAACATCATTACGAAACGGTGCTAGATTGCAAAAAAATGACGTTTGACAAACGAAATTTATAATTCTTACGTTGAAGAATAAATAATTTTCATTTCATTACGGCTTCTACATAGGATTCCACCTAGCAACAGCCAGCAAGAATTATCTTTATAACTCATAGATGTAACTAAAATGCCGAATATACTCTAAAGAATCTAAAGAGGAATAATAGACTTAAATACATCTACATAACGCTCATTTTACTTATAGAAAGCCTCTACAATTCGCTAGAACAATACTTTACGATCGCTCCATAACGCAAAAACGTCGAGGTAAAGAATGCATTATCTCGATTTTCAAATCAATGACATTCAAAACTTTCCGTGTAGAACATTAGCTTCGATAATCCTTTTAACCACCGAATTGTTACCGATGATAGGTTGATAATAACAAAATTGTGTAATGATTGACGTGCACAGTTTATTGAAAGTTAGAAAATGCTTTCATTATTTCATTAAACGCACGTCGGCTGTCAGTATTACAACAGGGCGTTTTGCTGCCGAGATAACGTCATAATAGTATCGATAGTATCTTATCGATCGTGTTTTCACTCGGTCGATAACTTACGTTGTTCGATTTCAGTGTTACAGGCTTGCCAAACGCTCGACTTTTGTTGGACATGATAAGCTTTGTGTTTCGTCCGATTGCTGGCGGACATGGCGCGGCGTGTTATTTTCGGTTTGTAATTAAAATGTAACACGCACTAACGTACAAGTACAATTTTATTATTAATATACACAGGATATATATAAATAATAAAATTCTTTGTAGAGTCACGATAGCACAAGGGCCGGGCGCCCGCTCTAAATTTCGTAGTACGAAGTGATCAGAGTACGTTTCTGTCGCCGGTACCCCTAAAATTATTCTGCAATTTTAAGCGCTGACATACCACGTGCTCAGCGGTGAAGGTCGTGTGGAAATCTGCATGTATGTGGAATGAAAATATTTCAAAGACAGGTGAAGTCCACAAACCTTCATTTGGAGTGTACGTAAAAGCGAGTGTTAAAACGCTTGAATACTGGAGGTGGGATTCCTATACAGGAATTCGCCTAGGTAGGTTCTACCGCAGAGCCAATAATCCTGCCGTGAAGCAGTTGTGTGCAAACATTACTGTGTTTCGGTCTGAAGGGCACTGAGAGCTAGTGTAATCACTGGGCATATGGCACTTAAGAAGTGATGTCTCTGGTGGACGGGCGCAGTGTGGTTAAACATGGAAATGTTCTGGGTGACACAGTATTTGTTGCGGACGTTGCGTCTTTCCATCAGGTGAACGTTTTGCTCGTCTAGGCTCTTTCACTAAAAAAAAAAATCTAATAAATCTTAGGAACAATACAAATAAAACAGCAAATTCGTGATTAAAATATTTAAATGTCGCTAATTTAAAAAAAAGATGCAGTATCAAAGACGCGGGGACAATTATAACGCAACCAGATCCGAAAACCAACAATTTATGTTTTTGCACAAATATTCACTCTCGCTGTGATTCGAACCCACGACCCGCGGCGTAGAAGTTAGATACTCCGACCACTGGGCTACGCGCAAACTTCGTAGTGCGCGCACCACTAAAATTGTTAATTATATTGAAGCGGCGATGAAAAACATCGTGAAGAAACCAGCACGTCTGAGAAATATAAAATACTAGCTGACGCCCACGACTTCGTGCGCGTGGATTTAGGTTTTTCCGGGATAAAAGCAATCCTATGTCCGTTTCTAGGTTGCAAGCTATCTCTGTGTCATATTTCGTCAAGATCGTTTTAGTGGTTGAACCATGAAAAGGTAACAAATAATCAGAGGGACATAGGAAGTTACTCGTACTATCGCATTTATCATATTACTATGGATTTCGATGACTCGGTCCGCCAACACGCACTGGATTTCGTAACGGACAGAAGCGGATTTAAGTTATATGGTGCCCTAGGCCGAAAGCAATAAATCGCCCTAGGCCCACTGTGATAAAACGCCCTATGGCCATTATAGCAATGGCACCAAAATGGCACAAAAAGCGCACCTCTTGTTCTGTAATTATATATATATATATATATTTAATGTAATAAAGTGCCCATAACACCATAACAAATGTACCCATAACAAATGCTGTGTCATCCAGAACATTTCTGTGTCCACACTACGCTCGTCACCCAGAGACATAAGTTCTTAAGTCTCATTTGGCCAGTGATCACTCTATCTCTCAGTGTTCTTCGAACCGAAACACAGTAATGTTTGCACACTATTGCTTCACGGCAAAATACCTGCCGCTGGGGTGGTACCTATCTAGACGTATTTCTGCATAGAATTCGTACCACCAATGATAACATATTAACATTACATTAATTAGTTTTAGTGATTGCATACTTAATAGTTCTAACGAAATAATTCAACTCTTGAAATTAAATCATCTTTTAAAAATAATAAAGACCGAAGCCAATCAATACTGATCTTTGCAAAATTTCCTTTGTGCTCTTTAAATAGGCCCCGGCCTCGCGGGCCTAAGCCAACACTATTCCCGGCTTCAAAACCCTTTCAAAATATTAGAGGAGGTGAACTCACTTTTTTATTTAATCTTAAAGAGCCCATGGTATTTGTTAGTTTTATAAGAAAATATTTTCTGATTAATGAACAACAGAAGTTATATCTCGCAGCGGATTCGTGATTGCACGGTCAACGAAACAAAGCATCTCACTTTTCACGGCGGATTTTAGACCGACTTTTTGAAAAAGTTGATTTTTGTTAATAACTGTCGCTCATTCAAGAGCCCGACATCGTGTTTGATGAACCAGATCGGGTCACGACATCGCTCCTGACCGACGACCTGCCGATTTTCCACTGTCGTCGACACAAAACTTAACAAAAACCATTAACTAAAATACCTCGTCCCGGTAGGGTGTGGTCAGAGCGTGAGAATCAATAAACCTACTATATTTAATCCTATCGATTTTAGTTGAAATATATAAAAAATAGTCATCATAATGAATATTTTTATTTTATCGCGGTATGGTGGTGAACAAAAACTGGGGGAAGGAGTCAACGGATCTCAATTTTTGTTTTTGTAATAAACAGGTGATAGTCTTTAAATATGATTACTAAGAAAATAAGCCACTCCGTCTCTTCCCATGGATGTCGTAAGAGTCGACTAACAGATATGCATAGAATATATGGTGGCTCTTGGTGCAGTGCAGTGGCTTTTTGACAACCGCGTGGCCTAGTGGTCAGCGTACTACCGTCACGGGTCTAGAGCTCTAATGTCAACCGGAGCCAACATTTCTGAAAAACACAAATCGTTGGTTTTCGGGTGTGGTTGTGTTGTGCATGTGAAATGTATGTCTGTAAATTATCCCACGATACAGGAGATTTTTTTTTGAGCGGAAAGCGACGAAACGAGCAAAACGTTCACCTGAAGATAAGTGCAGCATCCGCCCATAACAAATGCTGTGACACCCACAACATTTCTATGAGACACAACATCGCGCCTGTCTTCCTGAGACATCAGATTTTAAGTCTCATATGCCCAGTGATTACGCTAGGTCTCAGTACCCTTCAAACCGAAACACAGTATTGCACACTACTGCTATATTATCATGAGCTAAAACATCTTTAATATTTTTTTTATTGCATAAAGTGATGAGACGAGCAAAACGTTCACCTGATGGTTAGTGCAACGTCTGCCCATAGCAAATACTGTGTCACCCAGAATATTTCTGTGTGGCACCACATTGTGCCCGTCCCCCAGAGACGTCAATGCTTAAGTCTCATACGCTCCGTGATTACACTAGCTCGACGTTCCCTTCAGACCGTCTATCTTGATGCTGTACTGTGCAAACACAGTAATGTTTGCACACTACCGCTTCACGACAGAATACCTGGCCTTATATAGACGGATTCCTGCATATGAATCCTACCACCAGTAAAAATTATAATATGTCCTACCTAATTGTATGACGTACAGATAGTTGTCCCGGATCGGGATGTTTGTGTATATGAAATGTATGTCTTTAAGAGTTTTAAAAACCCACGATTCAGAAGAAAACGATTGCTCCAATCCTTATTTTTCGTTAGAATATGTCATGGCTTCCGATACATTGCGGTGGAATCATCTCAGAAAAGTTCAGACCGAAAATGCATTGATCATGTTAAGTGCGAGGTATCTGGCAGTACGATCGTCGAGCCAAGAGTGGTGATTGCGGCAAATCCTTTCTTGCACACCCGAGCTCAGGGGCTAGGTGCTCGCTATACATTTCATAGTACGCGGGTGACCTGGGTTCGATTCCAGGTGCCGGCACCACTGAAATTGTTAATTGCAATTTTAAGTGCTGATTTACCACGTGCTCGGCGGTGAAGGAAAACATCGTGAGGAAACCTGCATCTCTGAGAAATTAAAAATATTTCGAAGACATGTGAAGTCCGCCAACCCGCATTGGAGCAGCGTGGCGGATTCTTACTAGCTCCAAAACCCTCTCAGAAATGAGAGGAGACCTGTGCTCAGTAGTGGGACATTTATAGGCTGAAACTTTACTTTACTTTTTTTACATCCGATTATTAAAGGACTGATGGCGATGATGAATTTAATCTTCCCTTTTTTCCCCGTGCTCGTCTTTTATGTAGAGATTCCTCGTTGGTCTTAGTTTTCGTTTGTCTAAATATGCAGAATTTTAACATTTTATTGTAAAATAAGATTAATTCCTGACAACAGCAATTGCAGTGTCAGAATATTTCCTATCAATAGCTTCAGTAATTTCTTAGTATGAAAAGACAGGTAGTTTTAACAGGTAGACAAAGGAGACGTTTTTTTTAATTATTTCTATCGTTACTAATAAACTATAGTCAAGATGCAAGATAAATGCGATGAATTAACAAGCAATCAATTTTACATACATGATTAGAATTCATACAGTTCTTGTAACAAGTAATTCCGCTTTGGTTTAAATTAAAATTGTATGTAGACAATTATATGGAAATTAAATGTTGCCGTCACTAAAACTTAACAGTGTAAATTCCAACATTGTATGAATTATGTGTTTACTAGCAAATGCTTTGCCGGGGTTATCATTTTATCTAGAATCCGCCATTGAATAATTCATTGAAGATATGACGTGTGCACTTATCTCTTACACGTAAGATTTAATGTTTATAAGATACGTTATCTGTTATTTTAAGGAATTCTTCGTATTGCGTAACAACGTATATTTAACAATATATTCTTCGACATCTTATAGCTGTTATTGCTGTGGAAAATAAAGCTGCAAATTATACGAAGCAGCGCTTGTTTTTATGATCAGCTTCTTTCAAAGCTATTATATTATATGATTAAAAAAATATGAAATGAAAAACAATTCCTGATAAATACTCAAATATAAATCAACCCTAATAATAATTACTGGTGGTAGGATTCCTATGCAGGAGTCCGTCTAGGTAAGTACCACCCCGGGGCCAGTTATTCTACCGAAAATCAGTAGTGTGCAAGCATTATTGTGTTTCGGTTTGAAGGGCACTGTGAGCTTGCGTAATCACTGGGCATATGAGACTTAAGAACCTGTCTCAGGGTGATGGGCACAGTGTAGTATCACACAGAAATTTTCTGGGTGGCACAGCATTTGTTATGGACAGACGTTGCACTTACCATCAGGTAAACGTTTTGCAAGTTTCATCACTTTATGCAATAAAAATAAAACATAATAACTACATATCAAGCAATAATCAGAAAACGTACATATTAACCTTGAAACCACTTTGGTGGTCACTAACACAAATATAATTTTATCATTATAAATTAAGCTGCCATTTTATAAACGGCAACATTTTAATTATAGCAAAAATATCAATAAATCACTCATATATTGTTAAGTTTTATTTCACCATAACCGTAATTTACGAGTATCTAAAAATATTTTCATTCAGAATAAAAATATTGGTGGCTGTGGACAAACGCACGGTCAGACGACCTCCGACACTTCACGAGGCGTCATGACCTGACAAAAAACATCCACAAAGCATCTCGTGACGCGACCGACTCATTCACGAGCTGAGAAAACGCTACGTGCAAGCATTTTCGCGGGACAACATTAGATGCGCTCGACGGACGGTTCGACGTTTTTATTAATAGTTATCTTCTCAACGACTAGTCTCTTCTGGGCTTATTTTGCGAATGTTTTTCTAATTAGAATTCTTCGTTTAAGTAGCAGGAAACAAACTCATTTATTTTAACTAGTCTAAACGATAATATAAAAAT
Source organism: Luehdorfia chinensis (assembly GCA_019845155.1). Lineage (NCBI taxonomy): Eukaryota > Metazoa > Arthropoda > Insecta > Lepidoptera > Papilionidae > Luehdorfia > Luehdorfia chinensis. The sequence goes on from JAHVAK010000612.1 coordinate 3,635,318, forward strand.
ATTAGTGATTAAAACATTTTAGAAAAACAAACTAGTATTAGTTAGCCGTAGGTGACGTAAAAGTTAACAGTAATAGCATGAAAAATCTCTCCGACAGATGGCGGAATAATAGCATTCTTATAAAATAAAAATATAATTATTATTTTATTTTTAATTAAAGAACATTAAAAACTGTAAATATTATGAAAACCGAAGAAACATTTTAACTTTCATTACATGTGTAATGAAAGTTAAAATGCTGCTTCAGTATCAAATAATAAACTATCTAAGTATATAGTAGCTGTACGTTGTAAGGTACAATTAAGAATATTACAACTTCAAATATATTTTTTCTATATTTTTTAAAGTGAATATCTACAATCACAAGCCGGCAGTTAAAAAAGCCTGTCAACCTTCCACGAACATTTTAAATCATTAGAAACATTAACAATAAAAATTTAATACATATTTTCATTTATCTGGTTAACTCTCCATTTTTATTGGTTAAAACTACAAGCAGTTTTGATAAAAACAAATATTTTTAATGAAAAACTTCATGACGTCGCTTCTTAATTTGTTATTCTAAGGAACACGAAACATGCTCTACCATATGTAGAGCCAAATTTAGTTAGTTACTATTTCATGCAACAGATGGCGCTACTAATATCTTACATCGCGGTATAGTTCTTCCACTGTAAGAATCATATGACGCACCAAACGAATGTCATTAATAACTTTGCGCAGAGGCAATATCGTAACCAATGAGGTTAATCCGAGGTGCGATTATTGCTAGTTGAAAACTTTACCAATACCCCGCCGTGTGGTCGTGAAATACCGACCGCTATGGCAATTTTTGTACGGCCGTTTAGGCCTTATTATCTCTACTAAAAATATATAACTTATCAGTTTTTTATTGTGATTTACGATTATTTTTAAATAATCAATGATTATCATAATTTATTTGTTTCATAAATAACTAAAAAAAATATAATTTAGTGTTATGAAATATAAAACATATACTAGTCTTGTTAATTTTACTGTTCCCCATGTGAAAAATAGATGAAACCTCGCTGTGTAAACCTAATATTTATTTATAGTACATATATTCCGTTAAAAAAGTAACGGTTCGCAATTAAAATAAAATAAAAGTTATTTAAATATCATCATCATTTCAGCCTGTCTCTAGTTCACTGCTGAACATAGGCTCCCCCATAGATTGCCACCAAAGTTAGGAGCTCTCGTTTTGGGGGGAATTTGCCATAGTTGCCACGCTTGGCAGGCGGGTTGGCAACCGCAGTTACCACACTGTATTTAAATAAATAGTACGATGTCATAGTTAACCCGGAGTACCTTCAGCTTTTAATTATTATTAATTATATATTATATATATATTCATTAAAGCTGAAGGTACTCTGGGTTAACTATGACATCGGGACATCTGTCACTTCAGTCCGCCCGTGACCATGGGTGCGCTGTAAAGCACTCGAAACGTCGGGTTATAAATAATAAAATTAAACGCGATAAAATCCGTAAAATTAGTGTCATTTAAATGTGTAGTGTTCGCGTAAATATAAGAAATCGCGAAAATGCCGCGAGTACTGACTTTTTTTGTAATAAAATATAAAAAAAATATTAGGTAAACCAACCACGTATACATAAGAATTACAAATAACATATGCTATCATTTTACTGCTTTTGTTACTTTTGTTTCGGAACACAAGATCACAGCGAGTTTTTCCCACTTCTATTCAGCAGTGTACTATAATAATAGGATAAATGACATAGATTATTTAATAGGTTTTTTTTGTTATAATTAAAGTACATATATATTTTCGGTGATGTAATTGCTGTTAGCCTTCTCGGCTTTTACAGCTTCATCGGATACTTATTATTAAAGTACGTGTGTACTCTTAAGCCGCCACATAAGAGTATCTGCCACCCCATCTAGTCCCGTGGGTGTCGTAAAAGTGGACGGAGGGAAAATAAAAATCAGTAGATGGGCAGCTGCATCTTCATAGCGCAACTGAATAAAAAAACTGCATTTGCCAACCCGCCTGCCAAGCGTGGCAACTATGGCAATGTACCCCAAATTGAGAGCTTCCAGACTTTTGTGGCAGTCGATTGGAGAGGCCTATGTTCAACCGTGGAATAATGATAGGCTGAAATGATGATGATGAATTAAAGTAATACAAATATATTTATACCTACTAACATTAATCTTCGTCTTCTTAGGGTTTCTTCGGGGTTGTCTGGTAGAAAATAATTGGCAAAGAAAACTCGTCATGAGATCGTATTTAGAGATAATTTTTAAAATAAATAAATATAATATTTTTACCGATGTTAACCAATGTTTAAGCTCGTCTTGGTGAGACATCTCGCTTGTCGCAATAGTACAAGTATTAAATAATCACTTCTAACAGATTATAAAACCAGTATTCTGCATTAAAAATCAAATGGCCGTGACAAAAGGGATTCCCGAACGAAACAAAGAGCCTTTGGGATTATGTTCGGATAATTGCCTTAATATTTATAGAAAGGCCACGAATATTTTGTAGACCCGATCACATTGATAAGCGACATAATGATTCTTTCTGTATTCGTTTTTGCAACTTCGTCTTTTTTACTTTTAAGCATTATGATAATACTTCACTGGGCTATCTTCAGTCTACTTCCCGATACTGTTAGAAATTGTTACTACTTCGATAAAACAAATATTAAATCCGTATTCAACTAGACGCCCATCAGAGGAAGGTACAAGGTCTGAAACGTGTAGGTATAGGTATAAGGTGTCAGAAACGTACAGACCTGAAAACCATGTTTTTTTTGTGTTACTTGAATACTGACTGTACCGTAAGCAGAGCTAAAATATCATTTCAGGCACATGTGTTATTTATGTATATTTTATATATAAAAAGTAATTTAATTGGGAATAACGTATCTATACGATTTATGTTACTGTCTCAGTGTACATTTAATAACGCCTCTAGGATATGACATTTATACCCGGTGAAAGTGCTGGCTTATTAAGAATGGAATCGATTGTTAATAATCGATCGATTGCATCGTATAATCGCATTATTGATTCACGGGGGGTCTAACCGTCAACTTGAAAAGGTAACAAACAGACAGAGATACAAAGGTTTTTGGCTAAAAATCAGCGCTGTGTATGTCCATACTCGCACAGCATATGCTGAGCCGCCAACCCCTTTTCGACACAGAACTATTTTGTTTCACGTAATATTGTTTTGTTTTTTTTTCTTCTATTCCGTTTCTATTATTCTATTCCATTTCTGTTATTCTATTCTATAGTTACTTTCGCATTCATAATATTAGTATCGATTCATCCGGCTACCGTATGAATATGGTTTTTAAGATTTTTAACAACGGAAAAGATTGTCAAAACTTAGAAAACTCCTTTAGTTAAAGTGTTGTTATAGTTGACCGCGTTGCCTAGTGGTCAGAGTACCTGATTACTACGGCGCGGGTCTTGGGATCAAATCCCCGCCGGGGCCAGTATCTGCACAAAAACACGACAACGACAAAATGTTGGTATTCGGGTCTGGTTGTGTTGTGAAATTTCACAATACAGGAGAAGAGAGAAGAGTTTTGTCATTCATAGAGTTTTTGAATTAACGAGCTAAAGTGAGGTGAACATTATTTCATCTAAAACCAAAGTACTTTCACAATTTCGAGAATTTCGTTTTTAATATGATAATGTTTTTATTAAGTAGTTTGCGTTTACTGTAACAGATGGCGCCACTTTCATTACTAACAAAACATTGCTAACAATGCAATCGCAAAACGTTAGAAATTTATCTAAAATCGTTTTCGCAATGTAATCATTAATAAATAATAAATTAGTTCGTTAAACGATCTATCTCTGCTTATGAGCGTGTATGATACGTCCTTACGTGTTAGCCGTTAAGGTTAAGTGATTGATACGTTCGAAATATATCTATTAAAGAAACCGTTACTAGATATGTAATTAGCAAGGTTTCGCTAAATATTTTTGAAGATAAATAGAAGCTCTTGTAGGATAATTACTGGTGGTAAGATTCCTATGCAGAAATCCGTCGTAGGCACCAACGCAGAAAAAAATTTCACGATTGAAGAACACTACAATAAGCAAAATGATAAAGTGTACTAAAGAAGCTGCTCAAGTGGTCGGAAAGGTACAACGTGGTCATCATCCTGCGTCAGTGATGGTTTGGTGGGGCGTGTCTTATCAAGAGTCACAAAACAAAATTTTTGTGAAAAAGGAGTGAAAACTTCAGCGAAAGTGTATCAAGATATAGTCTTGGATCATGTTGTGAAACCTCTCAGCAATACACTTTTTAAAAATATACCGTGGACTTTCCAGCAGGACTCTGCACCTGGTCCCAAGGCATGAACTACCCAAGCCTGGCTTGAAACCAACGTTCCGGACTTTATAAGAGCTGAAGACAAGTCTGTATCTAGCCCAGACCTCAACCCTTTAGACTTCAAATTATGGTCAGTTTCAGAGGACATGGCCTGCTCGAAACGACACGGCGACATTGAGTCTCTTAAAAAATCTTTGGAGCAAGCAGTGGCGAAATTTCCCTTGGAAACAGCGCGTAAATCCATAGAGTCGTGGCCAAACAGATTAAAGGCCTGAATAAAAGCCGAAGGTGGGCATTTCGAATAGATTTTTTTTTTATTTTTTGGTGAGAATAATAAATATGTAGGTATAAATTTTAATAGTACTCGTATTACATCACTTCATTAAAAAAATGCATTTTCTTTTGTAACAGAACTTATGGCCGGACTAGGTAGTTACAGCATTGCATATTACGCTATTATTCTGCACTCGCCTCTTACGGCGCCTGGGTAGGAAAGAGGTAGGTGCTATTCTACTCCTAGTCATGTACCGTGTGGTTTCGTAAAATTTGACTAAGGGAAATGCCAGATTACTGTCGTGGCCTCCGACAGATGGCGGGATAACCATCTCTAACGTACCAGACCTCTCTGAATACTCTGATCGGTGACAAGGTAGTAGCGTCAAAGATGCAATGTCTGGTACTGTGGTGATTACAGGAAAGCACCTATGTCCAGTAGTGGTCTATTCATTGGCGTAGCCACGGTTTTGTTATATAGAAGGGGCCGGGGGAGGGGATATTTTCCTTTATACTTGCTTGGTTTAAACTTGAAACATAATTGACCGGTTATTTTAATACGATCTTATCGCATCAGCGTTACATCTGGCGCGGGTTTCTCCGTTTGGGCGTACACTTGTGGCACAATAATATATGCTGCGCAGTTCCTGGCTACAAACAATATCCGAAAGTTGTCGCCGTCTTCGAAAATCGGCCAGGAGGACTTTATATTATTACAAAATCTATAGTATAAAATATAATAATATAGTAGCGACAGCGACAGGATTCCGATTAAATAAATAAAGACTATCCACTAAAGTGCCCGTGCTCCGAGTGGTGGCGGTTTAAGCGAATCAACCACCCCATCTCATCTCAAGGGTGTCGTCAAAGTCTACAAAGCGAAAATAAAAACCAGGAGATGGGCAGCAGCATCTTTTTGAAACATCTGAATGAATAAACTGTGGTTACCACCAACCCACCTGCCAAAAGTGGCCACTATGACGGAATTCCTTCAAAATGAGATCAATTAACTTTTGTGGCAATCAATGGGGGAGGCCTATGTTCATCAGTGGATTATTACTGGAATGATGATGGTTAGGCTGAAATGATGACGATGACAAAAGTCTGTAACGCTTAAGTTTGCAATTTCAAAAATTTAATTTTGTTTTTCTTTAAAACTTCTTTTCCGTTGTAACAAACCTTATACGTCGTGTATTGGCGCCGTGACCATCAAACTTACATCGCGTCCCGTACCATTCGTAACAGTGACTCAACAAATCCAGGTATTTACATCAGTGAGGCGTGGTAGCTTAGAGGCCGAGCGCTTGCACTGACTTTCATCATACGGGAGAAACCTGGGTTCGATACCGGGTACATGCACAGCGTTGAACCTGCGGTAATCCCCCGCCCCCCTCCCCCTTCCTCAGGTGCATAAGAGGAGTTTAGTAGTGAACTGAGTTGTCGTTTTTAAAAATAACTTGTTTCCAAAAGCTTGAGACATTATCTGTCAAGCGTCGAGAAATGTGTATGTGGCAACGCTAAAATTCAAGCACGACATTATGAACAAATAAGCAATCCAATGTGTCGAAAAGAACGATAAGGTTTTAAAAAGGTCCGTGTCCATCCAGACGATGTTTTTCATACGCGCGGAATATCAATTCGGAAGCTCACGAACTTTCGGATAAAGGGCGCTTTAAGTGTTATTAAATAATTAAAATGTTGCAAACACTTCGATAGGGACTTATCAATAATGGTCCGTTTTATCAATACATCTTTTAAAGCAAACGTTTCATTTAATTGTATGTAAAAAATGTGGATAAATATCCCCTTTTTGTAATTACCTCCGTGTTGCTTAAAATACAATTTACGGAAATACTGACTAAAGGGAAAAATTTAATGCATATAAATTAGGTGGATATCTGTCCGGCAATGAAGAATATCATCTACCTCTTTCCTATTGAGGTGTCGCAAGAAGCGACAGCCAGCCTTTATTCGTGAATAATAATACCATACGAGTAATACGCAATGCTGACACTATACTGCTCGTGGGAACGCAATGGGGAATAAGAAATTTTTAATCGTACCGAAATGGCGGCGACGTGGTTCGTCACCAGTCACGTCTCCTTTTTCCACGGGGTTGAAAAGTGGGTTACGTGAGTGGCCTCTGCCTACCCCTTATATGGGAAAAAGGCGTGACTGTACGTATCTATGAAATTGCACTTATCGCTACTTTTCAGTAACATTTAACCCATCTCTTTACTCTGTATGCCTACCGTAACCTTGCGTAATCCAGCCTCCTGCAATATCGCAATGTTAATTTAATTCAGATGAGATTTATGAGCTGTCTCAGGGTGCTCGTCTCGTCACTTTACACAATAAAAAAATATATGAATAAATATGAATCCTATAAATTCCCACAGCTGTTTACAGATCTGACAGACTATCTGACAGACTGAAGACTGCGCTACACAGATCCAGTCGATGGCGAGCACATTTCAGACAAGTTTCCTCACAATGTTTTACTTCACCGTCGAACACGTGGAAAATCAGCACTTATTTAACATCACATTATATGTAGCGTAAGCGATGTATTCAACATACTCAGGTCTGCCAAAATGATTACTGAAATATTTATCCCGTGCTATATAGTAAAAAGCTATGTGCAATGGACGCTCGGGAAATAGATTTTTCATGAGTGTTTTTCTTTAAAATCTATACTTATATTATAAATGCGAAAGTAGCCCTCTCTCTGTCCCCTTGTCTGTTTGTTACCTTTTCATGATTTAACCGCAGAACCGATATTGACGAAGTTTGGCACATAAATAGCTTGCATCCTGAAGACGGACACAGAATATTTTTTATCTTGGAAAATCAAATGGTTCCCATGGGATATTTAATAAAACTATTCCAACGCGTACGAAATAGCGGGCATAAGCTAGTATTTTTTATATAACTTGTTTTTTTAAAGGCTTTATTTATGCATTACCTATATACTTTTGAATATAATCGAGAGAGAAATGAATTCAATAATTAACACCCTACTTGGAAATCGATACTGACTATGGCACATAAATGCTTCTCGAGGAATACCAATATAAAATAGCAGCAGAACACTGCTATTTGTCGTAAGTTGCGTGACAAGAGTGGATTCGGCTTTATGTAGTAACCCATAGACAACGTTACCTTACTTAGAATGATCAATTATAATCAGGTAGAATGTGTGATCGTTTGTCACAAAGAAAAAATCGTTTATAACAACTCTTTTCAACTTCAACTTTGATGTGTATACTATGTAACAAAAAATTACTGGAAGAACAATAAAATTTATTTCCTATACAACCCAATTATGTATTTAATATCCTTAACACAATAGTAAATACTGTTATATGATAGCAGCCAAGAATCCACATTCTATGGAAAATACACACAAAAGGTATTCGATGACAACTCGACAATAAGCGGGAATAGATTCAATGTACCGCAGACGGAATGCAGCGAGATAATAAATATATATCAATGCTAGTAACACAAAAGCGAAGCGAAGTATTGTTCATTCATATACAAACTCAAGACCACTGATGAAAGAACAATTGCGTCTGTGTCAAAAACTCGAGCGAAGAGGAGTGAGCGCTATGTGATATCGAGGTGTGCACCCTTGCTTCAATCAATTAAACCTTTATTTTAGCTGAGGCTTTGACCGATATATTATCTCACATCTAATTCTTGAGGCAATTGAAATACACCTAAAATTGTAATAGTCGCAACATACAGACGAAAAACTTTCGACCGTATATTGTTACAAAACTAAGCGGTTTTCTATATATATATATATATATATATATATATATTTGAATAAAAACTGGTTGCAAGCCGACCATTAACTAAGTCTACATCTATGAAAACTAACGTTATATGTATTAATATAATAAAATTATTATTTATCTATATATTAATACGTACGTTTGACGACCGCATGGCCTAGTGGTCAGAGTACCTGACTTCTAAGCCGCGGGTATTGGGTTCGAATCCCAGCCGGAGCCAACATTTGTGCTAAAACATAAATTGTTGGTTTTCGGGTCTGGTTGTGTTGTGATTGTCCCCGTGTTTCTGACACTGCATCCTAGCCTACCTCCGATCTTATCGCATCAGCGTTACATCGGGCGCGGGTAGGTTGAGACGAGTGAGTGCCTCTGTGTTTGCGATTACACTTGTGGCACTATAATATCTCCTGCGCAGTTGATGGCTCTCGACAGTAGTCGGCAGTTGTCGCCGTGATCGAAATCGGCTAGGAGAACATCATCAATACGTAAGGAGAAGTCTTTGTACCCCTTTTTAAGCATACTGTGCCAGCGGAGGAGTGTGAGATTTGGTATAGTTAAAGTTTATATGGAGAAGGAGTGCAGAAAGCTAAAACTGATATATGTGCATACATTTAATTAAATAAAAAAGTTAAAAAATTACGATCGTATTACACCATTAGGCCCTTGCAATAAATTGAATGTAATTTCTGTAACTAGTGCCATTAGCGCATATTGTTGCTAAAAAAAACAATAATCTTTTGTGTTCATGCTGCACTATTTCCAATGCTAATTGATGTAAAAAAAACAATGAAAACGTCATTGCAAAATTTGAATAAATTACTATAAAAAAATATTTTAAGGGCATGTGCAGTTCGCTAACTACTACTGGTGCAGCGTGGCGGACTCTCGGTCTTGGTTTACCTCAGGTCTAAGGGGAATGCCCAGTGAAATTTTCAAATGGCCGAAAATTCACTAACCCACGTCTACGCTAATGGTACGTCTAAGATGCAATGCCCATGCTTTGCTTAATCATATTTTACTACTGGTAGTATTCCTGTGCAGGATCCATCCATCTAGGTAGGTACATCCGCAGGGACAGTTATTCTACCGTGGAGCAGTAGTGTGCAAACGTTACTGCGTTTCGATCTAGTGTAATTACTGGGCACATGAGACTTAAGCACTCAAGGAGACGAGCGCAGTGAGGTGCCACAAATGAATGTTCTAGATGACACAACATTTGTTAGGCAGGCGCGAAATTACTACCAGGTGTAAGTCTCGTCACTTGCTTCTAAAAAAATGTCTTCCTGGCGTGATGCTTACTGCAAATCCTCCTTTTTTAGATGCGGTATGTATCCAGCGGGACTATTAATAGCTAATGATGATGATGATGATACCATGCCTCTGAAGGTGAAATTTTAATTTCATGACAACCCGGACGACGTAAATTAGGAAGATATTTCCACTTATTTATTACAGCGATGAAGTTTACATGTATTCGCGATAAATAATGAATGCGTTTTGTCGCAAGCTCGCGACAGCTGCCATCTTCTTTTTCTTTAATTTGCAATCGTTTACGCTGCGGCGTCATTTCTTCGAACCGCCGACTTACGCGAATGCGATTGACGCGAAACGGTACACCCTACCGGGAATACTTATCAAAGATAAACATTTTAATGTACAAATTTGTCGGAATTTTTGCGTCTCAATTACTCATGTCTGCGTTTTTTATTTGTACGGAAACAAATTTGACTGAACTTAATAAGGTTCGTGACTTTATTAGTCGCAATATTTTAGGTTAGTGCGGCGATTAGGAGTACAAATATGTAATTGGTCTTTTTTTTAATAAAAATATCTATCAAAGAAAAGCATTACACTTACATTAGCCGTGTGGTGGCGGCTTAAGAGGATGTACCACCCCATCTCATCCCATGTGTATCGGAAAAGTCGACAGAGGGAATATAAATACTAGGAGATGGGAGCATCTTCCTGAAATATCTGAATTAATAATCTGTGGTTGCCAACCCGCCTACCAAGCGTGGCAACTACGAAAATCACCGCGAACTGTCACCTATAAACTTTTGTGGCAATCTATGGGGTAGGCCTATGTTCAGCGGTGTCCTAGTGATTGGCTGAAATGATGATGATGATGATTACATTTGCAAATTCCTAATAGTCCCAGTCATCGATAACAGTCTCTCTTCAGTAAAAAATATTGCGACAGAGTCCTAGCGGGAAACTTCATTTCTCGCGATAAGATTTTTTGCTTCCTAATGGAGTTTCGACGAACACTTTAACAGCATTAACAGCCTTTGTAGTTCTAACAGCACGCGGCCGCCCCGATCTTTTTTGGTCTTCGACAGAGGAAGTGTTGTGGTATCTGCTGATAGTACGATATACGAACATACGGCTGATACCAAGCTTTTGAAGTGTCTGGAATATGACCGATGGCTCCATACCCACTTTGTGCAAGGCGATCACTGCAATCCTATTTTCTTTAACACCCCATTCCATATTTTGTGATAATGAACACAAAAAAATATGTGAAATGGCGTAAAATCGAAAGAAGTTTTTAAAATAATAAACGTGTTCCAAATTCAAAATAATTAAAAAGTTGGAAAAAGAAAAGTTTTGATGTAACAGTATTTATGGCCAGAATAGTTATTATCATTTTGAATGGTTCTACCATGTTTTTCCTTGGCGAATGCGAATATTCGTATCCACCGAATATCTTACTGCCAAGTTGAAAAAACTTCAACTGAAATATCAGGTGAGCGTTTTGCTGGTCTCGAATTTTACTACTACTTTATTGAATAAAAAAAACCTATAACTGTTCCACTATTGAGCACAGGCCTCCTTTCATTTTTAAGAAGGCTTAGAGTAGAGCTGGGAAAATTCCACGACGCTGCTCCAGTGCGGGTTGACGGAGTTCAAATATCTTCAAAATATTGTTCCTAATAATTAAATTCCTCAGACATGCCGGCTTATTCACAATGTTTTATTTAACTGCTGAGTACGTGGTACATCAGTACAAAACAACAGAAAAATAAGTTCTCGCCTTTCAGAGGCGCCGGCACCTGTGATAGAACTCAGGTCACTCGCGTAATTGAAGGCAAACGTGCCCCGGCCCCTCAGATTGCCTCTCAACAGGCATTATTAGATTATATGTGTGGAAAAGTCTAACCGACCAACCAACTTTCGCTATAAAGGTTGGAAAGTGCAAAATAACAAGAAACTTTGAGTTAAAGCTTTCACAACCCTCTGCCCTAATGGCACCAGTTTTCAACATTAAAACTTCGACTAAAATGTCGTTTTTTCTCCAAACAACGTTTTGTAGGAGCTCTAACCACTTAATTACCCGAAGAACACAGCGCCTCCTCACTTAAGTGGTCTCCGATCGCTATCACAACTGAGGCTGGTCTACAGGTATTTAAAGTGCACTATAACATTTTGTGATGGTGCCGTCTTCTGCAGTCATTAGGGGAATAATGAATTGGTTTTCGTTGGAGTCTTCTAATAACAAAAGCATTGGAGCGAGTACTTTAATCTTAATTAAAGACTGTACAACTTAAATTTTAGAAGCAAAACATACAGCAACTAATTTCCCGTGCCTGATATTCAGAAATGGTAAAATATTACTATAACTACTCGTAAAACTGTACTATGATCTTAACAAATTATTCTGGATTAATTTAAGCAAAACGTAATATTATAAGGAAATTCTACTAGTGGTATGATTCTTATTCAGAAATCCGTCTTGATAGGTACCACCCTAGGGTCAGTTATTCTGCCGTGAAGCAGCAGTGTGCAAAAATTTCTGTCTTTTACTTTGAAGGGGCACTGAGATGTAGCGTAATCACTGGGCATACGGGACTTAGGAACTGTTGTCTCAGGGTGACGAGCGAAGTGTGGTGTCGCACAGTAATGTTCTGGGTGACACTGGCATTTGTAATGGGCAGACGTTGCATTTAACATCGGGTGAACGTTTTGCTCGCTTCTATATAAAAGTAAAAGTAAAAGTTTCAGCCTATAAATGTCCCACTGCTGAGCACAGGCAGAAAATATGCAGAACCGTGGTAGCGCTAACGCCTAATTTTATAGAACGCGAGTGACCTGTATTCGATCTCCAGTGCCGGTATCCCTAAAATTGTAAATTACAATATTAGGTACTGATTTCTCACGGCGGTGAAAGGTAAACATCGTGAGGAAACGCATATCTTAGAAATAACATATTTCAAGGACTCGTGAAGTTCGCCTACCCGCACTGGAACAACGTGGCAGACTCCTTCCGGCCTTAAACCTCTCTCAAAAATCAGAAGATTTTATCTAACAAGCTCTAGTAATAGGTTACTAGAAATTTTATGGTTACTTTTCAGCCGATAGTTGTATGCTATCCATATAGACGATAGTTCGTCGATAGTATATTTATCCTCGTAAACTTTGTGTTTTGACGACCGCGTGACCTAGTATAGTACAGGTAGCAGACCTGACTTTTACGCCGGTTCCTGGGCCCGAATCCCAGTTGAAGCCAACATTTGTGCAAACGTGAAATTTCTGTCTGTAAAACGCACTTCTGTACAGGAGAAATCCTCGTGTGGGGCATCTATCTTCCTCTTGTTTTACATCAGTCTGTGAAAAGTCCACAGCTGGACATAGGCCTCTCCCAGGTTAGGAATTATTGCCTATAGATCAGAGTATCTAACTGCTACGCCGCGTGTCCTGGGTTCGAATCCCAGCCCGAGCCAACTTTTGTGCTAAAACACAAATTGTTGGTTTTCGGCTCTGGTTGTGTTGCGATTGTCTCCGTGTTTCTGACACTGCTTCCTAGCCTACCTCCGATATTATCGCATCAGCTTTACATAGTTAGGCGCGGGGAGGGTTAGGACGAATACGTGCTTCTGTGTTGCGCGTCTATAATATCTCCTGCGCAGTTGATAGTTTCTGATAGTATTCGGAAATTGTCGCTTACAAATCACAACTACCATTTTTGGGGTCCCGTGCCATATATCAGATTAGTACAGTTTACATTTTCCGGCTATCGCTAAATGCTTTGTTCGATGCTTGTTTTTTTAAACTTATATGTTACCAGCTCATGCTTGCAACTTTGTTCGCGTGGTTAAAGGTTTTTTAAATATCTCACGGGAACTATATGCTTTTCCGGGATAAAAAGTACCCTATGTCCGTCTCCAGGATACAAGCTATATCTGCGCCAAATTTCGCCAAGATCGGTTCAACAGTTGAATCGTGAAAAGGTACCAAACAGAGAGAGTTACTTTCGCTAATATAATATTAGTATGGATTTCTACTTATTTAATGAATTATTTTGTACTTTTTTTTATATGACTTATTTTATATTTATTTATTTATTAAACTTTAAGTTTAAGAAATAAGGCATTACATATACCTTTTTTAAACTTTAAATTATAGTTTACACGCCAAGTTAGAATAAGTACATGATATCAACCTAAATTATAGTTTTATTATTTTTTCATTACTGGGGCATACCAGTTTTCTGTTTAAAACATCAGCTATTAACGACATGTGTACCAAGAACTTGAGGTTGGTGTCTAATATCACTGACTGTGAATCCGGCTTTCAAATTCTCACCACAGACCGCGGCGAATAGTTCGATATCAGTAAGCAGAATAGTATAAAGTAAAAGTAGCAGCATATGAATTTCTTACTGCTGCGCAAAGGCCTCCTCCATTTCTGAAAGGGTTTGGGAGCCGAAAGGAGTCCGCCACGCCACTGCAATGCGGGTTGACGGAGTTCACATGTCCTCGAAGTATTTTTTATTTCATATTCAGATTCATGACATGTTTTACTTCACCGCCCAGCACACAGTAATCAGTACTAAAAATTTCAATTTTAGTGGCGCCGGCACCAGGGATTGAACCCAGGTTACTCAGGAATCCGTCCAGGTAAGTACCACCCCAGCGCCAGTTATTCTGCCGTAGCAGTAGTGTGCCAGCATTAATGTGTTTCGGTTTGCGGCACTGTGAGCTAGCGTGTTCACTGGGCATTTGAGACTTAAGAACTGATGTCTCAGGGTACACACAGAAATATTCTGGGTGACACAGCATTTGTTGTGGGCGGACGTTGCACTTACCATCAGGGTGAACGTTTTGCTCGTTTCGTCACTTTATGCAATTAAAACAAAAAAAAATAGGTATGAAATTTAAAGCGACCGCCTAGCCCCTAAGCTACCACGCCTCATATAGTATATATTCATATGGAAGTGTTCTAATAATATTCCAATTTTATAATATTTATCTATTACTTATTTTCCTCATAAAGTTTTGAAATCTACGCCGAACTAGAAGTTTTCGATATAAAGCCATGTGGTCGATGACCACGGACGGCACGGGCCAGCCGGCGAGTAATTATTTTAAGTGTCAATAAATAATAAAGTCGGTCGAGCGTCTGAGTGCTCGTCCATCTTCTTATCTCAACTCTTAATGCGCCTCTTTGCCCCGCGTTCTTTTTTAAAATCTCGTTTTACTTTTTTTTCAACATGTCATCAAGTGGGGAAGTTAAATTCTGTGTTGACAGCGTGAAGGTTTTATGTTTTAATCAGAATTTTATGTTTTTAATCTGTTGTAATAGGAGTTTGTTAAACATATTTATTCGGTTTTATCTAGTTTATGTTCAACAGTGTTTAAATGTAATGCATAGATTGGGTCGTTTTAGATTTATTTCTTTCTTTTTAATCATGTTAAATAAAAACTGTTCTGATTCAGTGGCGCATTTTTATCGTTATTTGAGATTCAGATTTCATCATCAATACTTATACTATTTACACTTCGCACTTTAGATTCTAGTTATTGATTGTTTTTTTATCAAAAATAAAGTGAAATTGACACGAGCAAATCATTCACCGGGTGGTAAGTGCAACATTTGCTCATAACAAACGCCGAAACTGCGCACGTCATCCTCATACATTAGTTCTTATGTCTCTCTGTATCAGTGCCTTAAAAACTGAAACAAGGTAATGTGACTGATAGCTATTGGTTTAGAAATAGACAGCTACTAGTAGTACACTACTGCTGCACGGCAGAATAACTAGCCCTGTGGTAGTAGGATTCCAGTTTCAGTAAGTGGAGACGTTTAGGAATTCTTATCCGTTTTCCATAACATGAATTCACGTGTTCCATCACGTTATTTCACCATTGCACAATGGATATGGGGTTTGTAAATATCCAGTAGGAACTAGTCTCCAGGATAGAAGCTATCTCTTTGCCAAATTTCGTCAAAATCGGTTTAGCGGTTGAACCGTAAAAAGGTAACAAACAGAAAGTAGGATAGAGTTACTTTCGCATTTATAACATTAGTTATGAATATTAGTATGGATATCCATGCCTCTCACAAAAAAATGCCCAAAATTCTCTCATTTCCGTCAGAGTAGTCCGTCACACTGTATTGACATTTTACTTAATTGGCGAGCACATGGTAAATTGTCTCTGATTATTACAATTACCAATTTTAATGGTGCCGGCAGCGGCGATAGAAGCCATTTTACATAGTACAGCTATGAAACTAAAGGCAAGCGCCTAAACCTGAGCGGCCACAGTTCATTTAAAAAAAGCAAATAGGATAGCGTAGCGGGATTACGTAGCGTTATATTCATGCACTCAAAATTGCGTCATCCCAAAAGATCTTTAGTTTCCAATGCTCCCAGAATCGATCAATTCGCAATGAAGTCCCGGTTTGAACAAATTTATGCGAAGCACTGCTATGCTTACCCATATTGTGACGTCACCGTATTATGTTGTCTTTCTCTCCTCCATCTTTAACGATGATAAAACGTAAGATAATATCCGTTATTTAATGTGTTCATCTTTGTTGAAAACCGTGTAGCTCATCGGTGAGTGTAGCTTAGGTCAGAACACTGTATTCGAATCCAGACCGAATGCAATATTTATAATATAATAACTTTGGGTTTTTATCAATTGTATATGTCACATGAGTGCAACATCTGAGAGGCACCGAAAGATAACCAACCTTTTCAAATATCTTTTTTTTTTGATAAACCTGACTCTTAATAGTTCCCCTGAATGTACAAATTGCCACAAATTTAGCTATATCTATGTTTACAATTTAGCTTAATTTATCCTATAATATATCCGGTCCCAAGTATTACATTTGTTCTGTTAATATTCAAAAGTGAAGGTGAAAACAAGCATTGCGAGGGAGCACTCAGATTTTCAGATGTCTTTTTCGACTCCTAATCTGTACCGGGAACAAAATTGGTGATGGGTTATTTATACTTCGCAACCACACATACACGCTTAAATATTTATCAATAGCTTATACAGTTACCAAATTAACATAGCGACAGACGTTTAGCAATACCGTGAGATGATAGAGGTGAGCTGTCGCAGCTGCCGGCCTGTCATTAGCGACGGCGTGGCGCCAACATTGCCTTATGATTTTCTACGCCAGTAATGACGCAGTCTTACGAAATTCGTTAGTAACAGGACATTACTTTTTTAACTTTTCTAGCTTAATTTTGAAGTACTTATATTTTTTTTGTGAGACAGTGACGAAACGAGCAAAACGTTCACCTGATGGTAAGTGCTACGTATGCCCAATCATCCAGACATCACTGCGCCCGTCACCCTGAGACATCAGTTCTAAGTCTCATATGCCCAGTGATTACACTGGCTCACAGTGCCCTTCAAACCGAAATAATGTTTGCACACTACTGCTTCACGGCAGAATAACTGGCCCTAGGGTGGTACCTACCTAGACGGATTCCTGTATAGGAAACCTACCACCAGTCAAAATCATGATCATTGACATGCAAATACTATTTTATATCGTAGAGGGGTCAAACGAGCAAACGGCTACCTTTTGACATTTTGCGTTATCATCCCGCTCTGTTTAGTCTGGCGTTTGACGGTTTTTCCGATGTTTTTAAGAAGCCACGAATTTTTTCTTAAAATTTTTTGTTAGTCGATACAATTCTCACGGGATAAAATTCAGTGCCAAATTTACCACACGGCCAGAAAAGGGGAGGCAACCTTTTTTGTGTACTTTTGGGAAATTCAGGAAAAAATAGTACACATTTATTTTTCAGCCATTTTTATTTGTCGATGTGTATTTGTTATTACAGTTATTAAAGTTCTATTATTTTTAAATAAATGCTCTATTTGTTTTTCTCGCCATTTCATATTCATGAAATAAAAAAATATTTCCGGAAAAGTGGCAGGAATGGAGAGAAGAAAGCAAATGATTTTAAATCTGGTTTTAAGTACATCTGAACTTCGGGTGTTCTATTCACGAATTTGAAATACTATAAAGTATATAATAATATTATAAGTCCTCCAACCGAAAATTGGAGTAGCGTGGCGGACTTTTTCCCGCTCCAAAACCCTCTCAGAAATGAGAGGATGCTTGTGCTCAGTAGTGGGACATTTTTAGGCCGTTACTTTACTTTTTAATATAATAAAGTAATAAAAAGGGGATGTCCGATTTTTAGGTAGAAAACACACTGTGCGCTTTTAAAAAGGCTTATCCAGCAGAAGATACGAGGGTGGATTGAAAAGTACTCGGCCTAACCAAGAAAATAAACACATACTAAATCAGTTATATTTTTATTTTTCTACATAATCACCATCAAGTTCAATACACTTTTGCCACCTCCCCTTTCAAGCATTTAGACCGTTAAGAAATAATGATTCTTCCTTAGAGTCAAAATATGCGTCTACAGCTGCTTTGACCTCGTCGTTTGTCGAAAATCTTTGACCTCCCAAGTGCTTTTTTAGGTTAGGGAACAGAAAGAAGTCTGATGGCGCCAGATCAGGTGAATACGGCGGATGCGGTAACAGTTCAAAGCCACAGTTGTGAATTCCAGCCATTGACTAATGACGTGTGAACACGGGCGTTATCTTGATGAAACAGGACTTTTCTTCTGAGCATTCCTCGACGTTTTTCTTTTATTTCCTCTCGTAAACGACGTAGTAAGGTGCAGTAGTAATCAGAGTTTATAGTCTGACCCCTTTCAAGATAATCAATCATAATCACACCTTTCGAGTCCCAGAATACTGAAGCCATCACCTTATTTGCCGACAAAATCGACTTAGCCTTTTTAGGGGGTGGTGAACCAGGTCTTCTCCACTGTTTTGATTGTTGTTTTGTTTCCGGTGTACAGTAATGAACCCATGTTTCGTCCATAGTAACAAAACGATTCAAAAAATCATCTGCATCGGCTTCAAATAACTCCAAACAGTCGCGTGAAATAGTCAATCGCGTCCTTTTTTGTTCAACTGAAAGCAGTCGCGGAACCCACCTCGCAGACACCTTGTGGAAACCCAACTCGTTGACAATGATGTTTTGAGTTCGTTCATAAGAGATGCCTATAATCTCGGCTATCTCTCTAATTTTTAATCTGCGGTCTCCCATTATTAAATCAAGTACTTTTTTAATATTTTCGTCAGTAGTTGACGTCGAAGGCCTTCCAGAGCGGGGTTCATCTTTCACACTCTCTCTACCACGCTTAAATTCTGCTATCCATTTTTTGACGGATGAATATGCCAGAGCACAATCGCCTAATGTACTGACCATGTCATCATGGATTGCTTTTGATGATAGCCCCTTCTTATGGAGGTACTTAATGACGGCACGCTGCTCGATTTGCTCCATTCGCGGAAATTATGACCGATTACTTTGTTAATAAATTTATAAAATCACAACTAATTATCGCACACGTTTCGAACTTCACACAATGAACTAGTCTGAACTGAACTAAATAATGTGGGTAGATTTGATTTTTAGAATTGAATGGATCTGTGTTAGGCCGAGTACTTTTCAATCCACCTAGTATATAGAATGTTATTTGTGTAGATATGGATTATGGATGATTATGTGATGACCTCTGCGGGTCATCTCTACCACCCACCATCCTGTGTCTCGAAATCGAAGCAATAAATAACAACACCTTTTATCTGTAGTCTTTATCTTAAACGTTTACATTTTTATGCATTAAAAAACTGTCTGACTGGGTTGCAGTGGCAAACATAAATAAGTTCTCTCGACCAGTTTCCTTCTAGCTTTTAAGGTAAAATTAAATAGGTATACCTAAACGTCTTTTTATTTTTAAAAACTCAAACAAGATTCAAAGATCGCAAGAGGTCGACATAATGGCCATGTTGTCATCCTTTCATTTTTTATACATCGTGCTTGTAAGGCTGATTGATCATGCTAAATGTACAAAGTACAAACTTGATAAAAGTACAATGCGGCAGTTATTGCCGCATTGTACTTTTATTAAGTCAGGCATATTTGAGATGGCTATTCCGCCAACTTATAAGGCCACGGGATTTTAGGCATTTACGTGTCACCCAAGAATGAGATTAAATTCTTACGAATACATATTCCTAAATACCCTTAACCTTACCTATAAATATAATACTCAATTTGAAATTTCTGAATTAACAGAGCTCGGACTGCCCTGTAGAAGAGAAACCCAACAGTGACAAGAGCTACGTAGTGGCTACATGGCCGACCAGCACGCCCGGTCACACCGGATACCTTACAGTGGCCACATTGCCGCCTATGTTTATTAGAAGTAAGTGATAAGAAGGTACTCTATGATAATGTGATATCCCCTTGGCCGATTTTCAACCTCGACGACCACTTCCGAATGCTGTCCGAAGCTGTCAACTGCGCAGAAGATACTACATTGCACACTCGTTTCACTCGTCCTTATGTATCCACAGATGTAACGTTCATGTTCATGATAAGATCGGAAAACCAACAATTTGTAATTTTGTAATTTTGCACAAATTGTGGCTACGGCTGGGATTAATACCAAGGACCGCGCCGCAGTCTGTAACGCACGTTACGTCACTTGTAATGTTAATGTACTGGATTAGTAACAGAACTGCCTTCCATTTTTTTATAATACTGTTGGAATCTATTCCGTACCTTTTCAGATATAAGGTAAATCGACATAGTGTGGACCATGGAATGGATGGCAAATTTAGCAAAATAAAGTTAAGGTCTTTCCATATTTACACACTCGATCATGCCATATTTGATTTATCCACACGCATCTTCAAGCTAAACATAATCAAATGAAATGCTTAATACCATGACATAATAATAACGTGAAATTATCTAATTCATGATCCTGACGTTTGTTTTCATTTCGTTTTCAGAAAAAATCATATCAGTAAAAGATGACTTGAGTGTCGAAGACCAAAAAGGTTTGTCGGAAGTTACGAATGATGCAGTAATGGTCGACGTATCAGCAACATGACGCTTTACCTGGAGTGTTATAATTGTACACTGAATAAATCAATGAAGTAACAATAAAAAAAATGTTTTTATATTAACATTGTTTTTATTTAATAATGTGAAAATAATGAAACTCAAACTGTAATGTAGTATTTTGCAAGTAGTAGGCGTCGTGCTTGTGAAGTTTGGAATAAACGTAAACCCAACGACGTTGAAAAAATACTTCATGAATGTTTTCAGAAAAAAAAATGGTCAATTAAAAAAAATGTTTCGGGTTGTCATTTAAAATGCTAAGAAACTTTTCCCACAGCCTTATATTTTTCACTCTCTATTCTTCGTATCTTTATTCATCTTAGTAGTTTTACAAAAACAATTAGAACTTTGTTCCTTGACACTGAAAAAAGTTTACCACTGTTTCCATAAATGTAAATGGAGTTTACCTTTCCCGTTTTACTTTCTAGAGCTATTGATAATGTTGTTCATTTGTAATACCGAAACTGAAGTGAAAGTGTGTTATGGTTATTTTATTAACATGAAACGACAATCTGATCAAAATTAACATGTAGTGGGAGAAAGGTCCTCTATTTTCTAAATGGTTATCGAGATCGAAGGAAAACATTTAGTGCTCATGAATGTAATTGCAGGCTTGAACAGTTGCTTCTTTGAAAGAACTCTTCTCTTACTTTCGATAAATAATAACAAAAAATGTATTATATGAACCAGTTTAAAATTTGGCTAACGTTTTAATAGGTATTGGGAAGAAAATGGATTTATTTTTAAGTATGTTGCTGCTCAGTTTAGTATATTTGTCTAATAAAGGCTGTATTCGTATGCATGCATATACCTGTGTCGCTCGATCCGGATCGATCGTGATCCATTGGCATAGTGATCGGGTTAAATTGATACGATCGTTCGGGTCGCAGCTCGGTCGAATGACCGACTGGACTGATGGATCCGCAATACTGTAGCGAATCCAAGCAGGCTTTTTAAGTTGTAAAACGGAAAAAGGAGACTAAAACAAAAAAAAACAAAGAATTTTAGAATTTTATATTATAAATGAAAACTGAGGTTAAGAAAAATAATAGTGTTTCAAGAAACTTCGTTTGTTTCTTATTGTCATCAGTACCCAAACGATTGAATCTTTTCAAGACTCGATCGCTACCGTTCGGATAGAGATCGAATCAAAGTGATTCGATCAATCTTGATCGACACAGGTCTATGTTTAAAACTATGTGTAAAAGCTGCGGCCGCAGTTTTGTAGTTTCTCGTTGTTGCCGCGCGGCAACGAACTTCCTTAATAAGACATTTGACAAGCGCCTTAGATACACTCGATGAATTTAAATAAAACTACTTTTTTACGGATTTTATCGCGTTTAATTTAACGTTAAATTAAACGCGATAAAATCCGTAAAAAAGTAGTTTTATTTAAATGTGTAATATTCGCGTAAATAAAAGAAAACATTATACACTCGATGAAGTTACCGATCGTAAAGATATATGAATTCAATTAATACGAGGGTGGTCTGAAAAGTTTCCGACCAAACGAAGATACATTTTTTCAGATTTATTTTTTTTTTTCAACATAGTGTCCTTGTAACTCTACACTCTTCTCCCAGCGATGCTCCCATCTCTGTACCGTCCAACCCGTCCAAATAGAACTCGGCGTTTTTCTCTGAAAAATAATTGTTAACGAAGGTGATTGCCTCTTCATTTGACGAAAATGTCTTCCTTCGAGCACAATTTTTAGATGAGGGAACAAAAGAACATGTCTGATGATTTAATATGTGACAAACACGTTATTTTGACATGTTCCACAACCTCTGCTATCTCTCTCACTTTAATTCGGCTGTCGTCTAGCACCATTTTTTTGGTGTACCATTTGGTGAAATTTGACGATGTTTTCATCGGCACTGTGTTAAATGAAGGTACAGAGTCCCCATACACAGAATCCCACTCATTTTTGATATGCGTAGGCGTGTTGCCTTTCAAAAACAAATATTTAATGACAGCTCGACACTTGATTTAGTCAATTTTCATAAAAATACTCACATCAACTCACTCAAACGGCTGTTATATAACAACTGCGCGTCCAAAATGGCTGAAACTTTGGTGTCAACAGATGAACAACTAAATTCACTAGTTTTTATTTACGAGTGCCGCTGCTATCTTCATGTTAAGGTTGGAAACTTTTCAGAACACCCTCGTATTTCTAACGTTTAACTCGCGTGACGTGCTATACACCATGGTGCATTACTGAAGCTGTAAAAGCATAGAGTAAAGTAATACACTGGAAATGTAAAAGCCAAGAACGCTAGGAGCAAAAGTATTTCGTTCGGCAGTGGTTTTACAGTTAGGCCATTCTCGGTAATGTTCGGTTCTCATCGGGCCGTATATTGAAGTTTGATCGTCAAGAACGTTAATGGGCATGTAATGCAAAAATATCAAATCGATTTAGTTTATCCGAGATTAGCGCGTTCAAACATACAGTATAAGAAGATAAGACATTTTAGAGAATACGAAAGTATCGGATCCTCTACGAGACGTGTGACGTTGATCTCTTCTTCGTTCAAAGTATTGAATAAAACAGACATAGTTTTAATAATTTGTCAACAATAAAACCATGGTAGTTATTGAATGTTTATCTACTGAATTAAACATATCGTTAAAAACTAAAATAAAATAAATACATCAGATAAGGGTTACAGTAACTTACATCGTGATTTCTCTTAATCTAAAACAATATCGATGAGATTTCTAAATTTAGTAGCCTCTTCTTAATTCTGGAAGTGAAAGGCAGTTAAATAAATACTTCATACAAATATTTGGCAGACAGGATACAATATATACTTTATTTATCTCTCCTATCACAGCTAAAATCGGCAAACTTTTACATTGCTATAGTATTTCCTATAAACTATCAAGTTTTATAGAATTTATAGATGTACCTTTTAGATACACCAGTAGAAACTTTTATAGATATTTTTTTTCTTAAATCGTCACAACTATCATGGTATACATAGTAGATTAACAAGTAATAACGTTACGTTATATTATATTATATATCGTATAAAGAAACGCCTATCAATACGTTCTAAATGTACTAATGTAAATGTAGCAACAGAATCAAGCGAATCTCTAATAACAAAATGCACTTATCTGCGAGCTTTGTAACGACGATGGGTTCATTTATCTTTAATGAAGAATTTAGCAATATATAATTACTAGTGAAATACAACAGTGTTTTAGTGCAGTGTTAAAATGTAGGTAGGCAATTAAAATTTAGCTAAGTAAATACATAGAAAGTCGTTACTTGGGAGTTATCTCTCATCTTATATGGACATAATACCTACTTATATTTCATGCATATAACATAAAACGTTATTTAATTGTTAAGCAGCGAAGCTTTAATCCTAATATATATGTCATATATATAGATTTTTAATGAATAAATATGTATCTTATTACTATGATAGTGCGTTACATTTTATGTTATTATTGTAATAATTATTAATAGTCATTAAAACCACCGTGTACATGTATTTAAAACTAGAGACGCGTAAAGTATTATTATCTTTTAGTAACTATGATTTATTTATGAATAAGGAAGCAACTCGAAAACAAATCGATACCATTAAGTAGATACAAAAACTTCTTTGTCTTTATTGTAAGAAATGTGTTTAACTTAAAGCGTGATTGATTATTGCTAATTTAGAGCAATTTTATTCGCATATATATTTTTATAGTAACCTAAAATAATAGGAAACGTATAATGTTTCGTATAGGTTAGAATGTTCGGATATAGGTGGTGGGTTCTGATTCTGTGGGGGTGTCATTTCTGTAAGATACTGCGGGTGACCGCGTACTCCACAGCATATTAACTATACCTAACCTTTATAATGCGATACAATAAAAAATTGAATAGACTAAGATAGCCCAGAGTTACTAAATGCAAAGCACAGATAGATTATTTTAAGGACATTTTTAAAGTTTGAATAGTCAGACAAAGTAAAGAAGAGAGAATACATATATTTTATCATTCTAAAAGAATGATAGTCCAACAAAGATGTAATACCATTATAAACACATTTTAATCTACATAATATAGATGATAATTTTGTAGATGAAAACAATCAGATATGTTATCTAACGCAATGACGGCTAATGCACATTGTTATATAATTTTCCCTCAAGAGTACATTGTTGTTATTTTAGCGGCACGATATGATAGCCATTGCCATCTTACAATAGTGATGGATGCGATGGATAATTCTCGTAAGTAGTACCTATATCAAATGTTTTAAGATAACAATGTTTATGTCGTGGGTGCCGCTAGCTTAGGCGTAACACAAATACTTAAAGGAACATTTGAATTTACACATTAACATATAATAGAAGCTTACTAATATTCATTATACTAGTACATGACATTATACTCACTTACTGTAGAAAGTCCATATGGTTAATAATATTAAGGATATGCTTGAAAACATCGACTTACAACCACGAAATTCAAAATAAAAGTTCAAATACAAAAGTGAACTTTATGTTAATTTTATTGGAAAGGAGCGTTAAATCCAACTACGTTACAATGATGTCTCTGCAATATTTAATATTTTCTTTATATATAAACTTTAATCTTTAAAAAAATTTATTGTTTCTGAAATAATTTTTCATAATTACAATTTGATTAGGTCCACCTTTTAAGTGGTACCTACTTATTTTGCCCATATATGAATAATGCAATATCTCGCTGTCTGTCAGTCAGAATTTATGCTCTGTAAAAGAACAATACATTGGCTGTATGTTTTAGTGTTTTAAAATCAATATTATTGTATTTATTATACTTATTATGCAACAAACAGCTATTTTACAAAAAGTTGAATGTAAAATCACACTTTTTACCCTCAACATCTCCAAGGACTAGAGCTAGATGGAAAAGGGGCAGTAAAGGTTAAATTTTCACTAATCCAGCCAAATTTGACTCGAATTCTTTCCTGTCAAGGTATCGACCTCTTACGATACCTTGACAGGAAAGAGGCTTCTCTAGTCTGTCGGACACCGATGTTGTCTCAAGGTGACGAACGCGCAAGTCTTCGTTATTAGCGAGTTACAATGTTATAGTGATTTAAATATCTAGAAAAATGCTTAAAATACAATCGAGTCAAGTACATTATTATGTAAAATAATATTATTAGTTTTCAAAATTTTGAATAAATATTCATTGCTTCAGTTCCTACTTCAACGCATCGCAGTGTTACAAGTAGTTTATAATACTCGAATATACGAGGGGTGATCCAAAAGTAATGATAATCAGTTATTTCTAGTGCACACAAAAATACAAAAAAATTTCAGTCACTTACTCAGTTAACCACTAGTTCAGGGAAAAAAAATCATATAAATAGGCCACGATTCCCGGGAGCTACATTCATTTGAATACGGACTGTCAAGGAGTGAACATCAAAATGGAAAAACACGAAATCAGAGCTGTCATTAAATACCTCTGCTTGAAAAAAATGTCTACCAAAGACATACACAGCGACTTGGTGGAAACATTAGGGGACTCTTCTCCTCCATATTCCACAGTTGCACGCTGGGCTAAGGAGTTTAAGTTGGGAAGAACATCGACGGAAGACGAACACCGCGAAGGACGCCCATCGACGTCCCTCACTGAAGAAAATGTGAAAAAAGTTGAAGAAGTTGTATTGGAAGATCGAAGAGTGACTATCAGGCATGTAGCTGAGGTCACAGGGATCTCATATGGCAGCATTCAAAGAATCCTTGCGAACGAATTGCATATGAGAAAGGTCTCCGCGCGTTGGGTACCGAAAATGTTAAACGACGAGCAAAAGAAGAAACGAGTCGACATGTCAAGAGCAAATCTCGAAAAGTTCCAGGCAGACAAGGATAATTTTTTGTCACGTTTTGTGACCATGGACGAGACCTGGATCCACCATTTTGATCCTGAAACAAAACAACAATCGATGACATGGAAACGATCCGATGAACCGACGCCGAAGAAATTCAAAGTGTCAAGCTCAGCAGGGAAGGTTATGGCGTCTGTTTTTTGGGACGCTGAAGGAATAATCATGGTGGACTACTTGGAAAAGGGGGCCACTATTACAGGCTCCTACTATGCAGAACAAATAAGAAGATTGCGGGAGGCTATTAAGGAGAAAAGGCGAGGCAAACTGCGGGCTGGAGTGCTGTTCCATCAAGACAACGCACCGGTTCACAAAGCTGCAATTGCCATGGCTGCCATTCAGGAAGCGGGCTTTGAGCTGGTGGAACACCCCCCCTATTCACCAGATCTAGCCCCCAGCGACTTCTATCTCTTTCCACGACTCAAGGAACACCTCCGAGGCAAGAAATTTGACGATGATAGCGACGTGATGGCCGCGGTTGAGGACTTTTTTGAGAGTCAAGATAAAGATTTTTTTTCTAAGGGAATTTTAGGATTAGAAAAGAGATGGACTAAATGTATAGACTTGCTAGGAGACTATGTTGAGAAATAAATTTATTTATTTATTTTATTCATTGTGTTTATTATTGATTATCATTACTTTTGGATCACCCCTCGTACTCTGTTGAGTAGCCCTGTTTCAAGATATTTAAAAGTAACTTCTGTTGATCTAACGTTTATCTGAAATCACTAAAGTCGGTCTTAAGCTGTATAGTGGGCTTGGCTGGTCGCGACTCGAATAACGGTCTTTGCGGTTGATTCTGCTTATTGGATCTGCTGTTCTGGTTCGCTTTTACGGCATTTTCTAACTTGGTCCGGAGCTCCGGCGATTGTTGCATCATCGTTTTGAATTCCTATAAATATTAATAATGAATTTAGATATACAATGACTCTATTAGCGCAGTGGCAGAGCACACCTATGTTACTGCGCATGTCCCCACCCGGGTGCACACCTATGTTACTGCGCATGTCCTCGCCCCTGTGCATACCTATGTTACTGCGCATGTCCTCGCCCCTGTGCATACCTATGTTACTGCGCATGTCCTCGCCTCTGTGCACACCATCGTAAATGGGCATTTCGCCACCAATGTACACACTGATGTTACTGCGCATGTACTCGCCTTTTCGCACACCTTTGTTACTGCGCATGGCGCCACCCCTATGCAAACCTATGTTACTGCGCATGTCGTCACCCATGTACACAACTAAGTTACTACGCATGTCCTCGCCCCTGTGCACACCTTTGTTACTGCGCATTTCCTCACCCCGGTGCAGACGTATGTTACTGCGCATGTGTCCGCGTGTGAATGCACTACCTGCGGGTAGGTGGGTCCGACGCGCATGAGCCAGTGCAGCGCGAACTCGTGCAGCGCGCGCACGTGTGGAGCCGCCGTCGACAGCTCGCTGCCCTCTCGTAGGTACGATATCACGATCGGCACCAGCATTCGCAGCATTTGTATTCCTGAAATCCAGAAAAGTATATCATAATAGGTTACAAAACGCATGCAAAATAAGCACGCAATATATTCGACGGTATTTGTTTTATATACGTTACGATTTTTAAGGTCGGCAGCCTTCCGACTTGTCAACGACTGGTACTCGTCAATACATATTTTATTTAACAATGTGTATAAACAGTTAATTATATTTATTATTTTACACCTAGCTGATGTCTGAGACCTCGTCCGCGTCAATGTAGGTTTTTTAAATATCCCGTGGGAACGATTTCACTTTCCGCGATAAAAAGGCATTAGTATGGATACAATGACTGAAGAAGAACTTCTCTAGCCTCAGATAATATATGTATATATATATAGTGCAAAGAATTTAGAATTCTCTGCACTCTATTCACAATCCTTAATGATCCATTTGCCCCATAGTATTTAAAATCTAAATTTCAATACTTGGGTTCCTACCATGAACGCAATCTTCGGTCTCATGACAATCTCATACTCCAAATTCTCCCTCACCGCACTGGTTTTCTCTCTAACTCCTTTGCTGTAACAGCGGCCCGACTCTGGAATGCGCTTCCTTTAAACATAAGGAAATCTCCGAACAAGTGGTCTTTTAAAAATAAGCTGAAATTGCACTATTTGAGCTCATCGGACACTTAACTTGATTTTTTATTACATATATCATATTCGTATATAACTTTGTATATTTGTGTTTAGTATACTGTTCTTTATATATAGTTATACATATATATATATATATATATATATATATATATATATGTGTGTGTGTGTGTGTGTGTGTGTGTGTGTGTGTGTGTGTGTGTGTGTGTGTGTGTGTGTATGTGTGTTTACATGAGTGTGTGTTTATTCACATATCTAAGTATATGTAAATATATGTATCTTTTTTTTTTCACTTGTGCATGTTTTTCGCCCCTGCCCACCGCCGTACACGCTTTTCCCACTAACTTTCTGGTTGACTGGTAGAAAATGCCATATGGCATTAAGTCCGCCGTTTGTAGAGTTTGTACAATAAAGTGTAAATAAATAAATAATATAATAACATAATATGTTTCAAGTAATGTCCTATGGAGAATTACTAAAACCAAGCAACTAATGAGACTAATTACTTATTTTATTTAATATTCTCATTTTACTTTTATTTCTCACCTCTATGGGGATCCTCTGCAAAGGCGGCGAAAAATAAAGTATAAAAATTAATACATTTGTAAGATATAGACTATACGACTGACTATAAGAATAACGTACTGTAAATAGTTCTTAATCATTTTTTTTTTGCGAGCGATATCCTTGATATAGAGAGAGAGGCGCGGTACCAATGATATTATAAAATAAAAAAGGTAAATACGTAACCAGCGTTACGTAAGTGAAGCTAGGAAAAAGCGACAATTGTCGCTTTTTAGAACGTCGCAATGACAACGCAATCGCAAGGAAAGAGACAACCTTACCCCGTTTACAACGATAAAGTGACAAAGATAAACAGCGGATGAACATTAATGTGTATTATGTTGTCGCCGCGTTCGTAATACTTTCTGTAGTTTTTTTTAATTTATTGAATAAAGTTTCGAAGCAAGCAAAATGTTTCCCTGATAGTAAGTGCAACGTCTGCCCATAACAAATGCTGTGTCACTCAGAATATTTCTGTGTTCTGTGACATAAGTCTTTAAGTCTCATATGCCCAGTGACGCTAGCTCTCAGTCCGCTTCAGATCGACACACAATAATGTTTACACACTACTGTGTCACGGCAGAATAGCCGGCCCTGCGGTGCCTAAACGGATTCCCGCATAGGAATCCTACCACCAGTAATATGATGTATCCATTGAGTTAAATAGAGATGCAAACCTCATACTAATGCGTTAAAAAAATCCTAAGCAGTATTCAATTGCTACGACGTGAATTTGAAACCAGTAAATATTCAAAAGTAAACATATATTTGTCTCTTTTACTGGCGGCTTATTGTCGATTTCATAAAGATGGCGATATACGCGTATTGAGTGGGTACGCTGTTGCGCTGTGATTGCTAATCTATTGGCAACATATATATCAATGGATTTATCAATGTATTAGTGTAATCACTGGGCATATGAGACTTAAGAACGGATGATTCTAGGTGATGGGCGCAGTGTGTTGTCACTCAAGTGTTATGGGTGTTACAGTATTTGTTATGGGTAATTGTTACACTTACTATAAGGAGAACGTTTGGTCGCCTCGTCACTTTATCCAATAAAAAAACGCCGCCGTGTAAGGGAGCAATGACCTTGATAGAGAGAGAGAGAGAAAGAGAGAGAGAATCACTGTGACATGGCGACAACTCGAAAAGTAGCGGTGGTGTTTTTATTAAAATTAATAGTTTTGTGTATATTTTGAGTTTTGATGCATAATCTTGACAGTTTAATAAGTGGTACTCTTCAGCGGAAGATCTGTGGGTAAGTTTACCTCATCGCAAAAAATCAAAAGTGTCATATAAAATACATATATACATTTGCAACCAAAACCAAGGCAACTCAATGACCGTCAAGTCTTCTTTTGCATGTCCCTTTAGTTAAATGTAATTGGTACCAACAAATAAGCAGGGTGCGATCCAGGACAATTTCGTAGATAAATTTATCATCGGTAATTTATTACAATATAATTTTCAAGTAAATCTTTTGCATGTCCCTTTAGTTAAATGTAATTGGTACCAACAAATAAGCAGGGTGCGATCCAGGACAATTTCGTAGATAAATTTAGCATCGGTAATATAATTTTCAAGTAAATCTTTTGCATGTCCCTTTAGTTAAATGTAATTGGTACCAACAAATATGCAGGGTGCGATCCAGGACAACTTCATAGATAATTTTAGCATCGGTAATTTATCACAATATAATTTTCAGGTAAATCTTTTGCATGTCCCTATAATTAAATGTAAATGTCGACAAAATTCTTACTTGATAAGGTCATGCAAAAGTTTTAATGCTGTCGTACAACACGTTAACATAGGTTTATTCTCCACTAGTATCAGTGACCTAAAAAAGTTGTAACCATTATTTTCTCAGACAAGTTTTGTGTAGGTTTTATTATAAATGTATGTTCTGAGCTAATATTTGTAGTGATTTTCTGTCTTTTTTTAACTTTGTATAACGTAGAAAGGTATATTTTTAGATTTGTATTAGAAATTTGTAAGATAGATGGCGTTGTGGCTTTTTACATCGCGATATGGTTTCGCTTGTTTCGGATGTATAAGGTCAACGACCTTTTGTAACAAATTAATTCTCACTCGCGGGCCTTCTGCTCGCGAGTCGCTTTCTATGACGCAGTAAAAGCCATAAGGCTAATTGCATACACACACACACAAAAAAAAAACAAATTAATCTTATTCGTAGCAGTAAACTATTGAACAAGTATATTGATTAGTTTTATAACTAACGCGACCTCCTAGGATCCAATTGGGATCATATTGATCATTGGTTCTTCGAGCCGGATCACGGCAGGTGTCGCTTTACGTAATTTAATATTGATATTTCAACTTGGGATATAATTGTTATACACATATATTAACTTTGAAGTTGGATAGTGAGTCGCGTAAACAATGGGAATTAAACGTGGCAAGTAATATTCCGTCGGATAAATTGCCGACTTTTAATCAATTTCAAGAATTTATAACCAATAGATTTAGAGCTCTCGAATTTGTGGATAACAGAGTTGTTTCCAATTCTCAACAACCTTACACTAGTAAGCAGCGCGGAGTTTACATATTACTGGTGCATCACAAGATCTTCAATGTACACTTTGTAAGGGAAATCATAAACTGTCTTCTTGCAAAAAGTTTATTGATCTGGATAGTGAATCTCGGCGAGAATTTGTGAAGAAGTAATGGTATTTGCTTTAATTGTTTGGGTTCTAATCATGCGGCCAAATTCTGCCGAAATCCTGTTAAGTGTCAAGTTTGTAAACGGCATCACCACTCTTTGTTGCATCCGAAAATTGCACCAAATAGCAACATAGCAATGTCTGGCGAGCCGAAAGAGAAAAGAGATGTACAAGAATTAATAGTTTCAACGGCCGATATCCCGCATCAATCGGTTTTATTAGCGACTGCATTAGTTAACACTGAAGGAAAAAATGGAGGTATTCATTTTACTGTCAATCGAAACTCAGTCTTTATTATAATTAACTAATTACTCGAAATTGGAAAAAATGGCTCGATTTGGTAGTTAATTTGAAGAATTAAAAAAGAAGAAGAATAGAGTGACGGTACTCACGCGCTGAGTGCGGCGCAGCGGCGACGAGGTCGTCCAGTGCGCCGACGGCGGCGAGTGCGGCGCGCACGTGCGCGGCGTCGACGGGCCGGCGGGCGGCGGCGGCGCGCGCCACCACACGGGCGCCCAGCGCGCGCGCCCACCACGACACCGTGCCGCCCGCGCCGCCCCCGTCGCCCCCGCCGCCGCTGGCCCACACGCCGCGCAGCACGCCGCAGCAAGCCGCGAACACCTGCCGAACGCAATACATACGTCACGCTTTTTTCCCGTAAAGGGTAGGAGGAGACCACGTCCGCGAACCACTTTCCGCTTCCGCGCGAAACGGGACGGGACGGGCGGCGTAACACGTCGCCGGTAAATTTAACTTCCCATTGCGTTCGCCGAGTTGTGGCGGCTTAAGAGAATCTACCACCCATCTCACCCGTGGATGTCGTAAAAGTGGACAGAGGGAAAACAAAAACTAGAAAATGGGCAGCAGCATCTGGAACATCTGAATGAGTGAGTATTACTCTCCGGTTGAAAGTAGATTGTGAGTACCTCGTTGTCGCCATGTCTGAGACCAGCTCACTGCGCACATACGTACCTCGTTGTCGCGCGTGTCGAGGCACTGCCGGAAGTGGTTGATGCAGGGGTAGTGCAGCGCGGGCGCGGGCGCGGCGCGGCCCAGCACGGCCGCCATGCCGCGCGCGCCCGTCACTGCCTCCATGCGCTGCTCCGCCGCGTCTGAGACAACATAATAACCTCCTATAATAACATATTCCGACGTAAATTATTTTTTATTAATTACTGGAATTTTTTGGCTTCGATTCACTCCCGCTGGCCTTCACATGATATGAAATCATAGTAGCTATCATGACAGATACACATTTCTGACCGTAGTAAATATAGAAGTTTGACACGAACAAGAAATTGTCGCTGAAGAAATCCGCCAATATTTTCCCGTATTTGGAATATTTCTTTCTGCACAAACGTTTATTGTATTGTACGATGTATGTTGTGTATCAAAACGTAAAAATAGTCATGTTGAAATAAGATTTCCTTTTGTATAAAGCAAAAAAAATTTAAATTTGACCAGCAAACATTCAACAAGTGAATTCCTCTTGGGCATGACATAAAAAATTGGGCTAAAATTAAATATTTTGAGCTAAATAAATAAAACGCAAAAAACAGACGTATCTCAGCTTAGACCATCGCCATCATCCAAATTTAAAAAAATCTAAATAATTTGGGAGTTACATTCGAAACTAAGATTTGCGTTGTAAAATATACATGTAACGAACTATACGAGTAGACTGCAAGAGCTGCGCATACAGCAGCAGCATGCGTGTTGCTCTACAAGAGTTGCTCTCGTACAATATCACCATCGCAGCCGTAAAGAGTACATACCAGTCTTGACGCTCTCGACAAGTTTAGCGAGCGCACTCTGCAGCAGCTGCGCGTGTTGTGCGCGCGTGTCTTCCTGCAGGCGTGCACTCTTGCACTCGGCGGCTTGCTGCAGCAGCAGGATGCCCGCGTCCGCCAGTATGGGGTCGCCTTTGCTCTCCTTCAATATCTCCGTTGCCAGGTAAAGGATGGTTGGTAGCAGAGATAAAGCACCTGTAAAAACAGAAAATAGCTTTAGTAACCATATTTTATAGTTAGTTAGTAGTGCTTATTTTGCGCCTTTACATTTCAAACTCTCACAGTAAAATATATGTTTTTATATTTATCTATGGCAACATTAGTATAATCATGCAGTAGTTTAATTCAAATTATTTATATTCGAGTCAATTTACATCAGCTTCAGCAATCACATTGCAGACACGTAAATCAATTGTATAAAAACTAGGGATGAAACGTAGTTTTGCCGAATACAATACCGATACCGGATATTCGACCAAATTGTAATCCGGATAGCCGGATATACCAGTGAACATAACGTAACTAAGCGAGCCCGCGGCGGTCGATCGGGCGGATTCGGATGAATTTGCGAGCTATTAGAAGCGAGATTGACTTTATTTATAGACCGTCGTATTTGGTGGTCACGACACAGTACTCAAACTACACAAAGTCTGTCAGAATTTATCTTTCAGCGCCTTGCAGTAGTGTTTATAGTAAAACCTTTTTTTTTACTAAGACAATCGGAATCGCTTATCATCTCTTAATACAGAGAAATTGATGTTTACTGATTATAATTTGCCTTTAGCTCTGTGGTAGTACTATTTTTTTTAAAAAGGAATAATAAACTTTATTTTTATTTAAAGATTTTGTGCTTTTATATGTTTAGACTAATTCTACGTAATTTTTTGAAAAATCCGTTTATGTTGCATATTGAACTAAAGATCCGGACCTATTGATCAGGTATCCGTCTGAATAGTAAAAATCCGAAGTTGCGGTATATTTGTTTCATATATAATAAAAACCTATACATAAAAAAATCTATATCAAGACCGGTGCGGTGACAGGAACAAGAATCGAAAGTGGTACTGCGATGTCAGATCGCCTGCCAAGCGTGGCGATCACGGCCAAGCCTCTCGAGCTATCGCGCAGTGGAGAGATCGGTGGTACCTTGCGGGCTGGTGAGCGAGGTGAGGTCCGCCATGGCGGCGAGGCTCTTGACGAGCAGCGTGTCGCCGTGGCGGCCCAGTCCGCGCGGCACGCCGATGACGCCGACGGTGCCCGCCTGCTTCAGCGGGCTCAGCGCGGGCAGCCGCCGCACCACCAGGCACACGCACGCCTCCAGGCACGCGAACACTACCGACCTTTTCGAAGTGAAAAGAATCGTTCTGATTTGAAACTCGATGGAACGAAAAAGCGACGCTCAAAAGAGACAAACATTTATAGGATTTAGCCTGCGATAGAATGAGATGGAATACATTATACAGTGTTTCCTATTTATATTTATATTTTCGAATTCGACCAAATCTTCAATTTCTTCGTAGATTTTGTTCTCATTGGCTCGACAACGAGATCAAAAACTATGATTGACGCTGTATTTTAAAGATATGTTGATCAAATCCAAACCAAACCTTTTATTTCATAATTTAGTTCCCGTAAGCCACTTGAGTCATTTATTAAATTTGAAAATTTGTAGTCAATATAAAATGTAAAATAATTTTTAACCCCGGTAACAATATTATAATAAATAAATACTACAATTATCCTACTTCTAATATTCGTCTCATTCTCTCGTAGTTTTGAGAAGGTTTAACTTCTGCCGCGTGTGAACTGCACGCACACATGTATTTTTTATTGGATAAAGTGGCGAAACAAGCAAAACGTTCAACTGGCGGTAATTGCAACGTCTGGCCACACTAGCTCTTCTTAGTGCCCCTCAAACCGAACCACAGTATTTTTTGCACATTACTGCTACACGACAGAATAACTGGCCCTGGGGTGGTACCTACCTAGTCGGAATCCTGCATAGGACATACGAATCCTACCACCAGTTAAACATGGACAGGGAACAAATGCTATGTCACTCAAAACATTTCTGTGTCAGACTAAGACATCAGTTCTTAGATATCATATGCACAGTGATTACACTAGCTCTCAGTGCCCCCCAAACCGAACCACATTATTTTTTGCACATTACTGCTACACGGCAGAATAACTGGCCTTGGGGTGGTACCTACTTGGTCAGAATCCTGCATAGGATATAAGAATACTACCATCACTTAAACCTGGATATCGAACTTGGTGTTCGCTACGTTTAACTGGTGGTGGCGATTACCATACACGACAGCAATATGTCGATCTAAGAACGGAAATATTAATGGTACTCGTAGGTTATAGATCCTCATTACACGATAGGCTAACCCATGGTGGGTGTCACAAGAGTCAAATAAGGGAAAAGCCAGACTTAAAATATATATTAACAGGCTGAAGGAGAATAATTCCTATGCCTCTTATTCTGTAGTTGTTTATACTTCGACTTAACGACACGGCACCTTAAATCGGCTACTACCACCGGCAAGCTTACAAGACATCACGACATAATCCGCATAGCTTATTGGTTTAAAATGATTGAAATCGACGAACGATTGAAAATCTTAACAATTCATCCAAAATTTTGTCTTTGTAATACACGCATCGTAATACATCTATAATTTAAATGAAAATCAATTGAAATTAAATATTAATGTAAAGCAAAATTCCATGTTCATCATTTCTTTGCAAGGATACTGAACAGTAGCCAAGAAGTTGTCTACACATGACTATGTTTTGTTTGGGTGACGAGCGCAATGTGGTACCACACAGAAACGTTCTGGGTTACACAGCAATTGTTATGGGCAGTCGTTGCACTTGCTATCAGGTAAACGATTCAAGACGAAACGAGTCTCGTCGCTTCTCTATAAAAACGCTAAATGAAAAAGCAAACAATATAAACACTTTTGGTATATAATAGATAATGTTTTATTAACTTAGTGACACAATCTAACACATAAAACAAAATTGAGAAAACAATGTTTCGTGGTAGCCCAACGGTCGACATTCGACTATATTTCAACTTTTTTTAACGAATTTTACCTATTTCTAACACATATTACATTTACATTATGACTTTCTGCACTCCTCCATATAAACTTTAACTAGGGCAAATCTCAAACTCCTCCACACAATATGCCTCAAAAGGGTAAAGTTTTCACATCACATATTAATATATAGATTTCCTATCTTCTATCTTAGTTAAGCCGTACGTGTCTTAAGGCCACTATGGCCGTGATCGTTTCCTACCCTTGGTAACAATTTAAAAAAAAACTAACCTGGATGGTGGTAGGTCGCCGGTGGGCCCACCTTCGCCCAGCGTGTGCACCACTTCCAGCACCGACTGCGGTATACTGCCGTCCGACGCGTTAGGTGCTAACTCTATGATAAACGAACATTTATTGTTTTTGTACAATTGGAAACTAGTAAATAAAATCAGTTAATAAAATAATAAAAAAGATTTAATGTGCTAATAAATAAATTATAAATAAACAAAATAATAATAAAAGCTAAATTCCGCCAACCCGCACAAGAACAACGTGGCGGACTCCTCTCAGCTCCAAAACCCTCAGTCACTAATGAGAGGAGGTCTATACTTAGCAGTGGGATCATCATCATCATCATTTCAGCCCATTACCAGTCCACTGCTGAACACGGGCCTCCCCATAGATTTAAACAAAAATTTGTAGCTCTCATTTTGGGAGATTTTGCCATAGTTGCTACACTTGGCAGGCGGGTTGACAAGAGCAGTTTATTAATTCAGATGTTCCAAGAAGATGCTGCTATGCATCTCCTGGTTTTAATTTTCCCTGTGACGACTTTTATGACTCCCACGGGATGAGATGGAGTGGTAGCTTCTATTTAGCCGCCACCACACGGCAGTGGGATATTAGTAGACTATTTTGTTTACAAAATATTACACATATTTTATTTATTATTTTAATATGTTCGGAAAACTTACAGATAATTTACAAAAAATAATATAATGATCATTAAACAATACAAGACAATTTACAAGCTATCACTTATAGACTATTAAGGAATATCACACAAAAAAAAAGTCTTACACACAGTCAATAATAAAAAATCAATCTGTAAGTTAAGTACATTACCGGTGGAAGGATTCCTATGCCGGGATCCGTCTAGGTGAGTACCATCACAGAACCGGTTATGGAGCCGTCAGTAAGTGGTGTGGAATCATTACTGGGTCTCGGTATCCTGGGCACTGTTAGCTAGATTAATTACTAGGCTATAGAGACTTAAGAACTGATGCATCAGGGTTACCAGTGCAGCGCGGTGCTCAAACTCATGTGTTCTAAGTGATACAGCGTTTATGCACCGACGTTGCACTTACCATCAAGGGAACGGAAAATTGATCATCCTGTCACTTAATTCCATAAAAAATGTATCATTACCTTTAATCTTCGCCTGCATATTAGCGTGCAACTGCTCTTTGGCACCAACAATAATGAGCTGCAGCACATCGGCGGCCAAAAGCAGCGCTTCTATGCTCTCTTGAGTGAGACCCGTCCGATGGATGATCTGACACAGTTCTATCGCTAGTGCTCTAGAAATACAAAATTACTCTCAAGAAATAAGCACACGCAATATATTTGCATTTTTTGTACTTATTCGATTGGTATGTATGCGACATTCACACTATTAAGAGAAATAAATATAACAACTATTCGACTCCACTGACCTCTTGTCCTACTGTCGTAAAATGTTATTGCTTTAAACACGAACAAATATAAAAACGTTGTAGAACGACAGTTGATTGTGCTTAAAAAGCTTCTTTAAGTCGTGGGCATAAGATTGAAATTGAAATCTTTATCTTTATTTTCATGTTTTGATCTATCAAGATTGCTTTTAAAATGATTTTTGTATGATGTGGTTGGTTTGTGTGGTTTTTGTATATCAATTATTATAGTGCAACAAGTGTACACGCAAACACAGAGGCGCTCACTCGGATTAGCCTACCTTTGCCCGATGTAACACTGTTATGATAAGATCCGAGGTTAACTAGTACGTAGACACTGGGATATACTATCACAAAACAACCAGACTTGAAAACCAACAATTTGGTTTTTTTTCACAAACGTTAACTCCGGCTGAGATTCGAACCCGCGGCGTAAAAGTCAGGTACTCTAGCCACTAGGCCACGCGGTCGCCACTGTGCTGTATTTAAGAACTATTTAGTTCACCTACCTGTCTTTTAACAACCTCGCCCTGTTTTCCGGAGCATCTAATAGAGTCACCAGAGACAAAAGCACAGAGACTGTGTTGCCCTCACTCATATCACGTTGTGCGCATAGTGCCTCCATACAAATTCCTGTAATAGTAGAGTTATTAGATCAAACAAATTCCATCTTTACATTATAATTATGTGATTTTTGACCAAATGATAGATCTCATGTTCACAGTCCAGGCGTTTGCCTGATATTCCACAGTAAGCGAGTGGGTCCCCCTCTCATCCCGTAGGTGTCGTAAAAGTCGACAGACGAAAAATTAAAAGCAGAAGATGCACAACAGCATCTTCCTGAAACATCTGATTAAATAAACTGCAGTCGCCAAACCGCCTGCCAAACATGGCAACTATGGAAAAATCCCCCCAAAATGAGAGCTACTACCTTGTGTGGCAATCAAGGGGGGAGACCTATGTTCAGTAGTGGACTAATGATAGGCTGAAATGATGATGATGAAAAACGTTCCACAACTGTAAATATCTCATGGTTTTTGTTTTTCCTTTGTCGAGCTTTTCGACACCCACGGGACGAAATGGGGTGGTAGATTATTATAAACCGCCACACTTTTATGATGATGCCTATTAACTGCTATAGGTTGTTGATTCTTTTCTCAAAATTAATTATGTCTTACCAAAAAGTAGATGGAATCTTTCATCGACTGGTTCAAAAAATTCAAAGTTTCCATTTTCGGTTTTACTTGATCTATTGTCAACAGCATTGTCAGTTTTTTCTGAAACACAGTTTAAACCTGCTTACCTCATAAACTTTATGCACACATACATTTATATTAAATAACGAACGAAAAAACATAAGTTCGAAGACACTTTTTTGACAACGTATCTTGGGGTATGTTAGATAGTAGTAGTAGATTCAGAATAATTACTTGATCGAAAACCCGACTACCACGAAGTATTTCCAAATTGCTAAACGTTGAAAAATAAACAAAACCTAAATGGCGTTCTGTTATACATATATATCTTTCTTATAGGAATTTCTAACGTATGTAGAATTTCGTTTTATCATATGTTATTATAATTTTTAAGACTTGTTAAACTTTTCATTTCATTTAGAAAAGTATTTTTAAAACAAATTTGTTTATTTCGTCACACTGTATTGTCTATGCCCAATCGAAATATTGCTATTTTTGTATGCGGCAGTAATTACTGGCAAGTCTGGTATTTGAGAATGCATGCAAGTCTGCCTTTCTCTTGTGCAGCTAGGCCACACCCATCTTATGAGAATTACCATTCGAAAATGTAGGATTTTTGGCGCCAACTCGAAAAGTAACGGTAGTATTTTTATTGAATTTTGTAATTTATGTATATATATTGAGTTTTGATATTAAATGTTGATAGTTTATTATGCAGCAAGTGCTCGTGAAATTGTAGTGATGTTGATTTTTTTGTACATTATAAATGAATTTATGTAATATGGCATTGAAAAAAAAAAGAAAGTCCCCAGAGTTTTTGTTTCCGGTTCTTCTCTGAGATGTCATTTTTTCAACCGGTGTAGATTTTGACGTTCATAAGAGCTTTACCACGTACTCGGCGGTGAAGGAAAACATCGAGAGGAATTCAGCATGTCTGAGAAATTAAAAAAAAAATATTTCGAAGACATGTGCAGTCCGCCAACACGCATCGAGCAGGCGTGGCGGATTCTTCCTAGCTCCAAAACCCTCTCAGAAATGAGAGGAGGCCTGTGCTCAGCAGTGGGACATTTATAGGCTGAAACTTTACTTTTTTTTAAGAGCTTTAAACAAGTTGATGATTGAATAAATAAATTCCACAATTACGACTGTTTCCACAATTAAATAAATAGAATGCGTGGTCGCCAAGACAGCGCGGTACGACTCACGAGCGGCATTGGGTATGTCCCGGAAGTTGGAGTTGTAGCGCAGCGCGGCGGCGTACAGTAGCGAGGGCCAGGCGCGGGCGTAGTGTGCGCGCGACGCTTCCGCCGCGTCCGCGCTGTAGAACGCGCCGCCGCCGTGCGGCAGCTGTGACGCGAACTCTGACAACCACACACACACTTCACAGACCGCACACGGTATTTAGAATCACCATTATAAATAGCCATAGCAGCTCGGATCCCTGGTAAGTATAACAGTACGAGTGTGACCTGGGTTCGATCCGCAGTGCCGGCACCATTGAGTTTGTTCTTTCTTGTTGTATCGTGATCATAAACAGATGGCGCCATCTACCTTCTTTAAAGAATGTAAACAACTCCAAACGACAGCTGTTGTGCATGTTAATTGAACAGACTGTCAACAGATGGCGCTTTCTACAGTTAAATTAATTAATTCAATCTTTTTAATTATTTTTTTAACGAAAACATTTATTTTAAAAGATTTACTTATTTTTCGTCATTAAAGGGAAAAATAATCTTCAAATTAGCGTATCAAACATTAATTTTGATACATTATTAAGGGAGATAATTTTTTTATTAAGGGAGATATTTAATCCTGACAAAAAACATATTTGGGAATTAATATAGATCTCAAGAAAATCTAAAAATGTTATTTATAGATTATCCGTTAGTCAATTAACCGTGGTCTTTCCCAATATACATCACAAATAACACCTAAAACAAAATTTTCAATAATCAAGGGTTCTACTACTACACTATAGAAGTCGTTATGTGGAATATTATAGAAAAACTGTTCATAACGGTGAAATAACGTGTCCCAAGTTATTATCTGTATCCTACATAAAATACATGTCAATAGTTTTAGTATTTTATTAGTTCTCGAGTTAAATGCGTCGGTACAGAAAGACAAGACAAAAATGTACTTCTAATGTATATATATGTAGTATGTATTATAGGCTAACGTTTCGCCAGTATCCTACGTAGTGTTAAGTGGTGAAAACATTCAAGATGGTAATAGACAGCATAATTTGCACGTACCTGGAGGTAAACTCAATAATGCGTGGTCTTTCAACGCCGCGAGCCAATTTTCTCCCAAACTCTCCAACTCTGGTTCCACCAGCTTCAGCAAACTCTCCCCTTTCGACTCGAATTCACCGTACTCATCGTCGTCCTCCTCTTGATTCGCGTTATCTAATTGATTGTTGTTTTGTAACACCTTTAACAATAAAATAAATACGCATTAAATAGCGTTAACAGTTTTATACGACTAGCAAAATGTTCACCTGTTGGCAAGTCCAACGTCCTCATAACAAATGCTGTGTCACCCAGAACATTTCTGTGTGACACCACACTGCGCCCGTCACAATGAGACATCAGTTCTTAAGTCTCATACGCCCAGTGATTACGCTAGCAGGCAGTTCCCTTCAACCAGAAGCACAGTAATGTTTGCTTTACGTCAGAATAACTGGCCCTGGGGTGTTAGTAGCGACTACTAAACGGATTCCTGCACAGGAATCCTACCACCACCTACTTAGCAGACGGAAATTCCCGAAAGAAAAATGTATAGGCAAAATGAGCAGTTACTTAGAAAACGGTAAATATTACTTAAACTACTAATTTTGCATTAACTTTATGTATAAAAACTTGTTAGATTAAAGAATTTCGAAACCATATAAGTCATAGTTCTCTCAGTAAAGCGATAGTACTACATCAAGTCTATACCTGGTTACGCCACTTGGCCAGCTCGGCACGGTTGTTGAAGGGTTTCGTATCCAGTTGTTTCACGTAGCTTCCTGGCGCGCTGTCATTGCTCACCATCGCCACTATGTAAACCTGATGGATAACAAAATATTTGTTAAAACAGTCGTCTTTTCAATTTGCATTCGTGGTTTTTAACAGACTCCAGAAAAGGAGGCAGGTTTATATTCGTCTGTAATTTGTTTATGTATGTTCA
Source organism: Luehdorfia chinensis (assembly GCA_019845155.1). Lineage (NCBI taxonomy): Eukaryota > Metazoa > Arthropoda > Insecta > Lepidoptera > Papilionidae > Luehdorfia > Luehdorfia chinensis. Next base: position 3,678,151 of record JAHVAK010000612.1, read on the forward strand.
CCGATATTTTTGGTCAACTGTGGACCAATTTCAAAAAATATTTTTTTGTTTTAAATGGGGATTCCGCAAGGGTGTCTAGTTCTGATAATGGGATCCATGAGAAAATCATGAAACTTTCGTTTAAGCATGTTTTGAGCTGTTGCGTTGCAGTCGATTTTTATTAATTTTTATTATGGTCTTTTTTGGAAGAAAGTGGCGAGACGAGCATATCGTTCATCTTATACAGTGCTGTACACACTGCACTCGTCTCCCTAAGAACTCAGTTTTTCAGTCTCATATACACAGTAATGTATGCACACTACTGCTGACGGAAAAATAAATGTTGTCGTCATTATTGTTGTTAGCAGTGGCGGTGATGGTGCAGGTGATGTCAGTGATAGGGGATTAACATAATTAAAATATCAACATACCTCAGCCCATGCTTTTAAGATTGATAGTTTCTCCAGTGTTGCCATGCTTTCGTTATAAATAAGTGTGGTATTTCCTTTTTTGTTGAGCTTGTCCAAGCTAGAAACCAGCAACTGATGAACTCTGTAATATATTTTTTTTAGTTACTTTTATGTTATCATGAGGTACAACATCTTTAATTTTTTTATTGCATAAAGTGATGAAACGAGCAAAACGTTCACCTGATGGTAAGTGCAACGTCTGCCCATAACAAATGCTGTGCCCATCACCCTGAGACATAGGTTCTTAAGTCTTATATGCCCAGTGATTACGCTAGCTCACTGTGCTCTTCAAACCGAAACAGAGTAATGTTTGCACACTACTGCTTCACGGTAGAATAACTGGCCCTGGGGTGGTACCTACCTAGACGGACTCCTGCATAGGAATCCTACCACCAGTAAAATTTCTTTAATATATTAATACATCAATTAATTGGCGACGTTAAGCAAATGTATATTGTTTTCAAGTTCCCGGACCGTACGCAGCGGACGTACCTTCGCAGGTCATCGATGTCGCGCGCCACGCCGCAGCCCAGCCAGGCGGAGCACAGGTCGCAGGCGGCCGCCGTCACGTGCGACGCCGTGTCGCGAGCGAAAGCCGGTCGAACAGCCGCGCCCACCTGAACACACACACTCGTCGTATGAACATTAGTCGTCGTCGTACTACAAATAAATATCAATTTATTGGTGCTTCATCACCATTATTATCATTTTAGCCTGTCTCTATGCTGAACATGTGCCTCCTCCATACATTGCCAAAAAAGTATGTAGCTTTCATTTTGGGGGGATTTTGCCATAGTTGCCACGCTTGGCAGGCGATTTGGCGACCGCAGTTTATTTATTCAGGATGTTCCAGGAAGATGCTGCTGCCCATCTCCTGGTTTTGATTATCCCTCTGTCAACTTTTACGACACCCATGGGATGATGGGGTGGTAGATTCTCTTAAGCAGCCACCACACGGAAACATCTCTCGTATTAAGAGGTAATGAGATATTGAGGTATGATATTTTGCAGGGTATATTTATGTCTATTTATTTAATCTGGTCTGTGATTTTATCCAAAATTAGTTTTTTTCTATTTCATTCGCGCTTGACTAAGTAGTCAAAAATAAGACCTTGTAGAAATATCAGCAAGAAACTTTTTTCCCCAGCTTTAGTTACCAAAAAAAAATACCTGTGCCTGATACTGCTCAAGCAGCAAATGTCCAGGAAAATCTGGCTCTGGAGCGCGGGCGAACAGTTGTATGATCATCTGCAATGTGTGCAATCCGCACAACCGCAGTGCGTCTGACTCGCCCGTTGCGCCCACGAACGCCATGCGGACTAGATCCGACAGGTGGAGCGATAGGTAATCTCCTGGAAAAATATTACAAATATAAATACAGACTTTCTTTTATGTTTAAAAAAAGCGATGCCCCACTCACACACCTTGCACACTAGCATTTCTTCAGGCCAGCATTAATTTCACACGCACGCCCCGGCTGGGATTCGAACCAAGGATCCAAGGAGTTGGGTACTCCGACAAAAACGACGTGAAACTAATTTGTTCGTTAAATTCAAGGGTTCTCAAAATTGAAGGGGCAAAAAGAACATATTTCTAAAACCGCGTACCATTAGTATCATTTTGCAGTTTTTCTTTGGCTTTAACGAGATCGAAATGCGCGCTGTCGCCTGTTGCCTCGCACGCGCCCATTATTTTCTGAATGCATTCCATTGCAAACACCTAGAAAGAGAAAAACAAAATATAATTGATAATTATTCTACGTAACAAAGTAACACAAATCTAGATATTACCGAAAACAAAATTATTACATTAGAAAATTATTTGCGTTAATAAAATAAAAAAAATAATTAAAAAAAAGCTGGAAGTTTGTATAATCGCACTCCCAACCGCAACTTCCCAGGAAACTTAATCTGATTTGAAAAATTATTTCTGGATTAGATAGCCCGTTTATTGAGGAAGGTTCAAGGCCAGTGATGGGGAACCTTTTTGATAAGTGGGTCAAATTGTGTTCATTACCTTTTTTAGAACTAGTTCGTGGGTAACAAAGTCAGTGGCGGTTCTCTCTTATGATATAAAACTTAATGCGTGTGTCGCTTAAAAAGCCTACGCGGGTCAGTGACAGACTCGCGGGTCAAAGGTTCGCCATCAATGTTCTAAAAATATAAAACTACATGCTACGACCTTATGGATCAGCAAGCCGAGAACATTACCGAGAAATGCCGAAATGTGAATGCTAAGCTCAGCGAGGAACCACTCCGTACGGCGCAGTCATGTTCGGCTTAATTTACGCGGGAGAAACCGCGGGGCACAGCTAGTTTGTTTAATAAGTGTGATGTGTAGTGTTAAAAATAGGCGTCTTGATATTTAGATGTCTTTAATGAAACTGTTCTTTAGATCTCATGTGCTTGTTATTAATTTCTTATGAAAAACTATTTTATAAAAGATGTACTTAATGCAATAAGCTGACACATTAACACGTTATAACATTCTTTATAACGATGACTTCTCTGTTCTTCAAAAGACGAAATATCGTCAAAGAATCGAAAGATAATTATGTGTGTTTACCTTCGTTGACCATCTTGGCTGAATAGCAGGATGAGTTGACTGCTCCGACTCTGCATGGAATTCCGCTTGGTCGTCATCGCCTTCACCATCAAAGTCTGTTTCTTGGTTACTCGTGTCTTCTGTAATCAAATACGTCGACCATAAGTTATGTCAAGACATAGAAATGAAACTGAATAATGAGCATATCGAAACACGACAGGGGTAATTTATCAGTGTGGTTTCTCCTAGTAGGCGAGCAGCAGCTGGCCGAGCTATGTGCTCGTGTACGACGTGCGGTACGGTGGGCAGTACATGACTGACCCAGGCGGACGGTGAGCACGCGCTTGGCGAGCAGCAGCTGGCCGAGCTATGTGCTCGTGTACGACGTGCGGTACGGTGGGCAGTACATGACTGACCCAGGCGGACGGTGAGCACGCGCTTGGCGAGCAGCAGCTGGCCGAGCTATGTGCTCGTGTACGACGTGCGGTACGGTGGGCAGTACATGACTGACCCAGGCGGACGGTGAGCACGCGCTTGGCGAGCAGCAGCTGGCCGAGCTATGTGCTCGTGTACGACGTGCGGTACGGTGGGCAGTACATGACTGACCCAGGCGGACGGTGAGCACGCGCTTGGCGAGCAGCAGCTGGCCGAGCTATGTGCTCGTGTACGACGTGCGGTACGGTGGGCAGTACATGACTGACCCAGGCGGACGGTGAGCACGCGCTTGGCGAGCAGCAGCTGGCCGAGCTATGTGCTCGTGTACGACGTGCGGTACGGTGGGCAGTACATGACTGACCCAGGCGGACGGTGAGCACGCGCTTGGCGAGCAGCAGCTGGCCGAGCTATGTGCTCGTGTACGACGTGCGGTACGGTGGGCAGTACATGACTGACCCAGGCGGACGGTGAGCACGCGCTTGGCGAGCAGCAGCTGGCCGAGCTATGTGCTCGTGTACGACGTGCGGTACGGTGGGCAGTACATGACTGACCCAGGCGGACGGTGAGCACGCGCTTGGCGAGCAGCAGCTGGCCGAGCTATGTGCTCGTGTACGACGTGCGGTACGGTGGGCAGTACATGACTGACCCAGGCGGACGGTGAGCACGCGCTTGGCGAGCAGCAGCTGGCCGAGCTATGTGCTCGTGTACGACGTGCGGTACGGTGGGCAGTACATGACTGACCCAGGCGGACGGTGAGCACGCGCTTGGCGAGCAGCAGCCAGTCGCGCAGCTGGCGCGCGGCGGCGGCGGCCAGCAGGCAGCAGGTGAGCGCGTCCCGTGCGTGCGACTGCGCCGTGGCGTCACGCTCTGTGTCCAGGTACGCGAACAGCGCTCCCGGCAGCCCGCTCTCGGTTATTGTAACTCCTGCGGAAAATATTTTTTTACATTATAACTGCTTAACCTGTACCGCGCCTTTAGTAGCTGTGCATAAAATAATGTCTCGATAGACAAGTACTCGTGCCAGATTTCAGGCTCAAATTAACACGACAGAATACTTGTAAACCTTATCCGTTCTGACAAACAGATAGAGAAGATGGTTTCATTGAATCATGATTTCGATAATATAATCAAAGTATTGATAAAACAGGGGACATCATTTTAAATGATTTCTTATTTTACATACCGCAATATGGTTTTGCAGGAACATGATCCTTAACTAGCAAGGCGTATCGGCACACCTCGGCTGCTTCTTTCTGCGACAATTGCCTCAAGCAGCACAGCGCTGCGCGTCGAACTGCCAGCTCCGAGCTAGATAAATCGCGCTGAGAACGAAGAATTAAACAGTTCTTAATTTTTAACAAGAAAATCTCGATGTCATGTGGCGATGATACGGCGAGAACATCTAGGTGCCGCATCAAGCTATGCTAAATACGTACACAGAGCTGCGGCACGAGCAGGTGCAGGTTGATGTTGCGCGGCGAGAACATCTGCAGCTGCTGCAGGCAGCCGATACTCTCCGCGCGCGCCCCGCCCCCGCTGCACTCCTGCAGAGCGGCACACGCACAGATGAAGCGGCTCACTGCTCCGCCGCCAACTGATGCACAAAAATTTACATATTTAACACGAATAATATACTTTTAACACACATACGATCAAGCAAATTAGTACTCCCATACAGTTGGTCGAGCCACTTCTTCAGGTTTTCTAAAAAATATTTTTTTTTGGTTTAACATTAAATTTTTAAAACACAATGCATGGTGCATTTTGTTTTAAAAATTTAATGTAGAATTTAATCATTATTATTATGATTTCTTCTTCGTGTTGCCCGTTGATAGTGCTTTAACATTTTAATTAACCTTGCAGCTCAGGTCCAACGACGGTGATTAAAGCGGACAGCAATCGACCAATGCTGCGGTGAAGGTCCTCCAAGAACGGAGGCGAGGTGAACAGCAACTTCAGTACCAGGTTGAGGGTCGACTCTACATGCCCGCGGAACATAGGTCCGGACGCATCCACTAGGACTGATAACGCGTGAAGAGACCACACCTGAAACACAGAAATTAATTCATAATGATATTGGAAAGACAATGAGATTGAAATTGTTTAATGAATCATTGTAGGATTGAATATACGAAGCAGAGGAGCGTTACGACCAACGTCAGCCCTACTTAAAGGAACTAATGGGTATCACCCATACAGGTCAGCTTTAAAATCGAGGTATGACTAAGATTAAGAATGTTAACTAAGATTATAATGAAATCCCAGAAAGTGCTCAGTCTTTCAATCAAAAAGTTCAAACTATTTATTAAACAAAGACTTTTTAGGAAGGGTTGTTATAATATTAAGGAATACATGGATGATGATAACCCCTGGGAATGAGGTGATCGCTGCCAAGATATTTTTACATCTATAAAATGACTGAAAAAAAATTCCTCCTGGGTTTCTTGCTGGTTCTTCCCAGGAAAGAGGCATTTCTTTGCGAACCAGTGTCATTTAAAAAAATGACGTTGAATGAGTATTATGTAAATGATCAATATTGAATAAAAAATATTCTATTCTATTCTATTCTAATGGTTGCTTTATCCGGAAAAGTGAAAATAATTGTAATTGAATATGTATTGACATTATACTTTGCTATACTGTGACACCACCGCACCACAAAGCATCTACAGAGCTGCAGCGCCATATACTATGAACATGTGCATAATTGTGAATCTGTGAACTGACTTGTAATTCAACGGTGGCCGAGTCCTGCGCGAGCGCGCGCAGCACCGGCAACGCTGCAGCGCTTGACGCAGCCCCCCGCGCCCGCTGTACCGCGCCCACCGCGGCCGCTGCAGCCGCTCGCACGGGCCGGTTGGCGGACGTCCGAGCGAGCGCTATCACGCGGTCGCTCAACGCTTGAGACTCAGCCTCCGAGACGCAACCGCACAGTCTGCCTGCGCATGAAGCGGCTGCAGCGCGCACTGTAGCGCTGTTCGCTGATAGGCCATTCTGAAGAACAAACAAATCGTTCACCGGATCGGAAGTGCAACGTCTAATTTCGCAAAACATTTGTGTGTAGCATCACACTGCGCTCGTCACCCTGAAGCATCCGTTACTAAGTCCCTAATGCTGTGTCTGATGGCATAATAATATAATGCACTGCAGTAGTACCCACCTACACGAATTACTACATAGGAAACCTACCACTCAGACAGACAGGTAAGAAAATCGGTAAATAATCTATGGTGCATAAAAATTTCGGAAGCTCTGCTTTAGAGATCCTGTGCTAATTTGCCTATATATTAATATACAGCAATCACTTCAAAAAGCGTTCTCGTTCGATCAAAACATAAAAATAAAGACAAAGATTACAAACTCCGATTAAATAAACACAAATTTAATCTTACACCAACGAAATATAGTCGCTTTTTAAATGAAATCAACTATCCTTCCACGACTTTTTAAAATTTGTTACTAACTTTCTTATTATTTGCGTGTTACCAAGTAACATTGTTTTTTCATTTAATTAAATAATCTTATTGGAACTATAGTTTGAAGACAGTTGTTTTATAATTTCTTCTTTATTTTTGTAAATGTCTTTGAAAAAATGACTTGACGGAATGGAATGGACTTTTGGCGCCAACTCAAAAAGGGCCGGTAGTGTTTTTATTTAATTTTGTAATTTCTGTGTATATTTCGTGTTTTGATGTTTAATATTGATAGTTTATTATGCAGCAAGTGCTCCTGAAAGTGTACAGTGTTTGGAAAGATTAATTCAAGATTCAAAATTGTGCTTTTCGTTTCGTCTCCAACAGTCCAGCAAATCTTCAGTAAAATTCAACTAACATTTTACTGTCGATCAAAATTATTAATACTTAGATAAGTTATGTTACTTGACACTGGAAAATAGTTTATGACTGTTTCCATTAATAAATAAATAAAAATAATTAGATCTTATTCTGCTTATGGCGTCACAGATTTTATTCTATTGTAGTCTGTGGCGGCCGAGGCACTAGTGGCAATCCAGGCAGCCGTTTTCTGTAGACGGGAAAAGTTTCAATACTAAGTCCAAGCAAAAGATGGTACTTTATTTACGGTAGTATTTGTAAGAAATACGTAGTTACGATTTTAAATACTTAACTACATTTGGTATGATATCAAGTTATTACAGACTATATTTAAAAATATTTCAACGAGTTAGATGAAAGTGAAAATGAACTATTAACTCAAAAGTCTGCTTGCAGATTGTATACTTGGATATGTTACTTGTCATAAATATTTGTATTAAATAATGAGCGCATTGTGCGGTTTTTAAGGGTGTTTTTGAGTTCTTCGCTGTGTATCTAGGTTTTTTGTATGTCAATGATGACATAGAACAAATTATACTCCATACATTATTATAAAAATTATTAAACTAAGCCTTACAATAATAAGTTCCGTGGCGATATTCTTCACTGCTTCCTGTCCTAAGGAGCTCTTTAACTCTGCTAGAGTACGCAGTGCCAGTAACAGAGCGGTGTAAATGTTGATTTGTATTGCCTCTTGACGAGCTCCTTTTGACATCTTAATGCATTCTGCGAAATGTTCTAACATTTGTTGTCTGCAAAAAGGAGTAATTATTAACAAAACAAATTAATAACAACTAATTAATAATTCTATGTGACTAAACGAGACGCTCGAAATATTTATAATACGTCGTGCGTGGTACTATTGAAGTTTCATCAATGCTAACCGGTAAGAGGTAATTACAACTTCATCATGCTAAAACGATTAAACGGATTTTGATGAAATTTAGCGTGAAGGTCTTAGGTGTTAGAATAATACACTTTACTACTCATACTTTTTATCCCGGAAAAATGCACGATTCCAGTGTGATAGATAAAAAATTATATTTATACACCCACATTTAGAAAATAATATTATAATTATATTAAAGAGAAGGCGTCGCCTTTTCTTAGCTTCACTTTCGGAACGCTGGTAACGTATAGATACGTTTTCTATTTTATAATATCATTGGTGAGTACCGCGACTCTCTCTCTTTCAATTAGGTCGCTCGCAAATTTTTGTGCATTATTTTTAGCTGCCTTTGCAGGGGATCCCCATGGACGTGAGAAATAAAAGTACATATATACATACATAAGATCACGACTGTATCCCATAAGCGGTAGTCAGAGACTGGGCACTCACTGCAAAAACAGATGACTGCCACAATCCACGTTTCACCAAAACAATATAATGCACTTGGTGTGATAGGTGGTGAGCCCATCGCCATCGTGCGCTGTTGGGTGCACAGTGCAGTTTAATTCCTTACTCGCACAAATAAAAGTAAAAAGAGAATAAGTTATAAAATAAGTACTTTAATAATAACCAAAAATGAAGCTTCATAAATATATTCATGTTTTTTTTTAAATACTTTTAATGATTTGATACAATTTTTAATTATTTTTTCTAGATTTAAAATAAATAATATTAAGTTGTCTCTTTTAATGTATAATATCATTGACCCTAAACAATTAGGCTATCGGCACCTGTATATTTAATTTCTCACCTATGCTTGTTTGCAGCTCTGGAGAAGATCTGCGGGAAGAGCATGACGGAGGCGTCGATGACGGCGACGCCGAGCGGCTGCGCGCCGGGCAGGCTGCGGTACAGGCAGCACGGGTCGTGCTCCAGCGCGCACGAGCCGCGCGCACTGAGCGGCGACATCAGCTGACACACACATTACCCGCATTACTTTACTGTTCATATTTTTAGGAATCCGTCTAGGCAGGCACCACCCCAGGGCCAGTTATTCTGCCGTGGAGCAATAGTGTGCAAACATTACTGCGTATCGGTCTGAAGGGCCCTGAGAGCTAGCGTAATCACTGGGCATATCAGACTTAAGTCTCAGGGTGACGGGCGCAGTGTGGTGTCACACGGTAATTTTCTGGGTGACACAGCATTTGTTATGGGCAGACGTTACACTTACCACCAAGTGAACGATTTGCTCGTTCCGTCACTTTTATGAATTAAAAAAAATTGATGTCCCACATTAGGATTTCTCCTGTGTCATGGGTAAGTTTTACAGACGTAAATTCCACATGTACAAACCACCCAGACATCAGACGAACGTATTGCTCGTCTCTTCACATTATCCATTAAAAAAAACTGTGGGAGGGCTTAACAATGTACTAATAAAAAAATCACCACCCCCATCACGTCCCGTGAATGTTTCTTATTAAATTAAATGCCGAAATCATTAGGTACATAATAGGATGCTACCGAAAATCAGGGCAAGGTTCCGTTAAGTTAACACATCAGAGTATATCCTGAGCGGTATTCCTTTTCAGAGTATTGGCTTTATTTATAATATTCACTTTTTTATTTTAGATTCCAGAAGTTGACATATAGGTGTCATCGTAACATTGCTATGTTTGATATCTGTGTCTTTTACATGTCCGCCAATATTTTTGTGCGGGTACTTCAAATAAACATCTCTTATTTTCTTTCTCAAAAATCACTAAGTCTTTCACCCGATGGTAAATGAAAGGCCTTTTTAATAAAACAAGCAAAAAGGTAACCTGATTGTAAGTTTAACATCTGCCCATAACAAATGCTGGGTCACCCAGAACATTCCTGTGTGACACCTTATTGCGCCCGTCAACCTGAGACATCAGTTTTTAAGTCTAATATGCCCAGTGAACCAGTGATGATACACTAGCTGTGCCCTTCAGACCGAAACATAATAATGTTTGCACACTACCGATTCATGGATAAATAACTGGCCCTGTTGTAGTACCTACCTAGACCGCTTCTACCAGGTACTAGGAATTCTACCAACTTGCTATGTCACAGAACTATGTGTTGGAAAGTTCTGTTTAGCGGTACTCTGCACTCGTCTCCATTAGTGAGTATTAAGTATCATACGCCCTGTTTACTCTAGTTTCAGTGCCTTTTAAACCTTCGCAAAATAGACACTACCTCGCGACAGATTAACGAACAGTCTATTGCACTGCACAACATTGAGGTACAATCAAAGTCAGGAAACTATGACTATGACGCAACAAAATAGGATAAGAAACTATTTCATAATGTATTTAGTAAATTACATAAACTATGTGCAAAAGAATTCAATATAGTTTTAATAACTATAATTAAAGATATGTCTTGACAACATTCAGCTATACTTTTTTTATACAATAACAATATTTACATATTTTTAAGTGAAAATATAACAATATTACATTATAACGAACAATATTACTAACCTGCTCTTCTATTTCAGCATGATCAGTGTCATAAATCCAGCCCTCTTCACTAAGTAGTATAGTGTCCCGAGGATGCATTGCATTTCTCAGCATGCCTGTAAGTGCCAATTTACCGGTGAAAGAAAACATCGAATCCTGCATGTTTGCAGAATATTGTCTTGAGATGAAAAAAAAACCCTTGGACATGAGAAGTCCGCCAACCCGCATTGGAGCAGCTTGGCGGACAATTCCCTGCTTCAAAAACCTCTCAGAAATGAGAGGTGCTCGGCAGTGGGACATTAACAGGTTGTAACTTTTAGGATAGTGTCAGAAACACGAGGTCAACCATAACACAACCAGATGAGAAAATCGATAATTTTGTGTTTTTGCACAAACGTTGTTTTTGGCTCGGATTCGAACCCAAAACCCCGGCGCAGCAGAGTACTCGGCTAGATGGCGCCAAGGACGGTGTCGCATGACACCGATCACACAGCATGCAGTACGTGTGTGGGGTGGGTACCTGTGGCGACGTTGGCGCCGCTGGGGTCCGCGGAGCCGGCGAGCTCGGCGGCCAGCAGGCGCAGCAGCGGCGCGGCGGGGGCACCGGCGCCGCCCAGCGCGCCGCACGCCTGGTACAGCCGCAGCCGCAGCAGCGCCGCGGGCGCCTTCAGCGCGCCGCCGTAGCTGCGCACCACGCTGCACACGCTGCGAACAAACCATCTGTTTTAGTCGCCGATAAAAACAACTCGAAATCAATTCACAAACCACAGCCTAGTTTAGACAATGCGACATAACAAAAATAATAGATTTAATTGCCTTTAAAAAAACAGACATGATGGAGAAAAATCTAATGCGGACCGTAATCCATACATAGCTATATACTTTTTAAATGACCCGTAGGTGCTATTCGATTTTCCGGTAAAAGAAATATCCTGTGTCTGTCTCCAGGATGTACACTATCTGTGTCTAAATTTTGTCAATATTGATTTAGCAGTTGAACTGGGAAAAGGTAACAAACGGACAGAGGGACAGAGAGAGTTACTTTCACATTTATTAATTCATTAATCAATCATTCATTAATTATTGTACATAATTCATACTAATATTATAAATGTGAAAGAGAGTATAAATCGAAACAAATCTAAACCCACATGCTGCTGTCAAGAAAAATCAAAATCCGGGAGCAATCCTTGTTGCTAATTTATTCGATAAAATGTCGGTAAATGAGTCGTTAAATAATTTACAGAAACTTCTCAAAGCCGGGATTCCACTGATCAATCTTCTCTACAGCAAATGACGGCATATGGGAATATTTATCATCACAGTGCTTCGAATCATATCACTTAACTTCAAGTTTTTACGCCACTTCTACAAATACACCAATACAGTTGACTCGTAGTCCTCAGTCAATTCTAGTCCGTTCTAGATAATTTCTTAATTTACCCTAAAGTAATTAAGTTAAGGAAAATCAAGAATTTTGTAACAATATATAATCATGTGTCTGAACCAAACATCCAAAAAAAACAAAAAATCACTGAAAAGTTGAATTAAAACATTTTATATCAATATTGAAAAAAAAACATTGGTATTTAATAACAGTTCTTATGAAAACATAACCCACTTAGTAAGAACAGCAATAGCTCCATCTATGGGCTGCGTAAGTCTCTTTGCGGTGTCGTCATTGTTGACCAGGGACGGGCAGTGAATGAGCAGACTATGTAACGCCGATAATGCCCCAGCGCGTCCTTCTAACGTCACCTGGAATAAATTTTACAACACGAAAATTCATTTCAAATCATACTTAAACTTTTATTCAGTGCTATATAAAATGACGTAATATTCACCTGCCATGTAAAAGCGTCCCCTCTGGCCTTTTCAGACTCTAATTCTTTGGCAGAGCGCGGGAAACTGTTTCTCCACAGGAGCAACATTCGCGGCAACAAACCACGGACCACAGGGACTCCTAAAATGATTTTTTTTTATTAAGTAATTACTAATAGAATGTAAGCATGCTTTAGATTGGACCTAAAATTGTTTTATCAAAACATTCTTTTTTATGTTGTATAGGTAATTTTAAATATATATAAAAGCCGCGGGTCCTGGGTTCGAATCCCAGCCGGAGCCAACATTTGTGCTTAAACACAAATTGGTTTTCGGGTCTGGTTGTTTTGTGATTGTCCCCGTGTTTCTGACACTGCATCCTAGCCTACCTCCGATCTTAACGCATCAGCGTTACATCTGGCGCGGGCAGGTTGGGACGAGTGAGTGCCTCTGTGTTTGCGTGTACACTTGTGGCACTATAATATCTGCTGCGCAGTTGATGGCTCTCGACAGTATTCGGAAGTTGTCGCCGTGGTCGAAATCGGCTAGGAGAACATCATCATCATTAACTAATTTACAACATTACGCAATAACATCCCTCAATATTATTTTCATATTTTTTTTGTTTAATGATATTAATACATTCCTTAGGTATATTTATCCAATTTTAGAAAATAATGCAAATTATTTCCTTTAATTAATTATAAACCTACCAAGGGTGCAAATAGCACCGACAATCAACCATCCAGCATTAGTCCTAGCGGCTGTCAGGCGACTGCTTTGCCCCGCTGAACGCAGCAATTGCTCTGCAGCGTTGAACGCCACCTTTCCTCTGCCATGTGGTACTCCGAGAGGGGAGAGACGAACTGCTCCAAGTATTGCCGCTAGTGCCGCTGAATAACCTATACAATAAAAGTTAAATATGGGTTATTATAACGAACAAATATGTATTTTTGATGATAGCGTGGCCTAGTGATTAGAGTACCCGACTTCTATGCTGCGGGACTGGGTTCGAATCCCAGCACGAGCCAACATTTCTGCAAAAACTCAAATTGTTGATTTTTGGGTCTGGTTTTTTTATTGGATAAAGTGACGAAACGAGCAAAACGTTCACCTGATGGTAAGTGCAAAGTCTGCCCATAACAAATTCTGTGTCACCCAAAACATTTCTGTGTGACACCACACTGCGCCCGTCACCCTGAGATATGAGTTTTTAAAGTCTCATGTAGCCAGTCATTACTCTAGCTCTGAGTGTCTTTCAAACCGAAACACAGTAATGTTTGCACACTACTGCTTCACGACAGAATAATAGGCCCTGGGGTGGTACCTACCTAGACGGGACTCCTGCATTGCGATCCTACCACCAGTGTAAATCAAGTTGTGTCGTGCATGTGAAATTTATATCTGTAAAACGCAGCCACGGTACATGATAAATGGCTCGCGCACATGTCAACATGTCACGTACCGGAGATGTGGTGGGGCGTGGGGCGCGCGGCGTCCAGCGCGTCCACGCAGCGGTCCAGCAGCGGCGCGATCTGCGCCGGCAGCGCCTCGCACACGCAGCGAGCGCACCGCGCCGCAGCCAACCGCGCCGCCACGCACGGGTGCTCCAACACCTGCACCCACATACTAACATGTAAGTACCAGCGACGATGAAGGTATTTTAAACCTTGCTACTCCAAGCAATAGGAGACATTTTTCTAATACGAAACGACAACACCGATCTGACGTATACGTGGTTGTAATATGTGTATTTAAATAAATTGTATATTTAAAATGACAGACAAAAAATACCGCTGGGTTTCTTACTGGTTCTTCCCAGGACAGTGGCATTTCTTTGCGAACCAGTGTAGCTTAAAAAAATGACGTTCAATGAGAATTATGTAAATGATCCATATTGAATAAACAATATTCTATTCTATTCTATTCTGTGCGAATTTGAGGAGGTTATTCCATATGACGGAGGCTACAAGACGTTACCCTCAGGCGACTTTTACTGATAGCTACAGCTACCACCGCCATATAGACGCCGAGGACTGACATTCGGCGGTGGCCTATAATGCCTCGTTGTCGTATTAGTACTTATCCGGTGTGGGGTATTTGGTGGCGATTCCCAGTACATACATACATACAATAACTTGTTTTACCCATATAATGGATAGGCAGACACCACATTTCGCCCACAGGAAAGAAGACGTGACGTGACCACGTTGTCGACTTTTTGGTACTAAGTACGATTTCCGACGATTCCCAGTGCTAGTAGTAGATTGGCTCGTGATATTTTTTACACGAGGGCGAATAGTGCTATCGAAGTAGTAGGTGATACATTTTCTTACTTTTTTTTATTCGGGAATAAAGGCGTACATACAACAGTTACAGAAAAATTTGTACACAGTAAGGCCAAATAAAAAAAAAATTATGCTCATGCATAATTCTCATTTCAAGAAATAAAGTATGTAGTTAACTCGACTAGCTTAAAGTACTTATCTCTCAATAAAATCCCTAATATGCGCTGTGTGAAATCACAACTAACACAATTTGGTCCTTCGAGTATTTGAATAGTCTTTAAAGTATTTATTGACAATAAAAGTGGATTCATTGAAATAAAAAAAACGTTAACGCACTCCCAAAAACAGCGTCCCGTCACTTGGTTTGAGTATTCTAGAGGGATCATTATCATTATTGAGTAGGTTATAACGAGAAGTGACTTTGTGTATGCACATATAATAGTGGCACTATAATATCTCCTGTGCAGTTGACATCTGCCGACAGTATTTGGAGGCCATCATCATATAATAGTAATAACTCACCGTAAATATAGTGTCAATCATATTGAGTGATGTGTCTGTAACAAGATTATGAACAGATGTGCCCAGTTGAAGAGCCAACTCGCCGGCTTCTGTGAGAGCGCAAACCAGTAAGTGCTGACTAAACAATGTCTCCTGGAAACAAACATATAAATGAAAGATTAGCCTCTTATGAATTATAAAATTATTTATGAAGATAAATAATTCAGTTTTAAGTGTATTTAGTACCTGATTGCAGTCTTTAGCATTTTCCGGATTGAAGTCAATACTGTTCATTTGCTTTGCAACAATTTGTATAATTTCCCGACACGCAGACGCCTGTGCCTTCTCTCCGAGCATCTTGCCCAACGTGTTACGTAGTATGTAGTTTATGCACTTCCTGAAAAAATATTTTCGTTATATACCAAGAATTTTCATCAGTTGTGTGGACAGTTATTATAGAAAGAAAGAAAGAAAATTTTTTTATTCAATACTACAACACAACATACAAAAATAAGTAAACAAAAAATACGACTTATTACATTGTCAGACGTACGTTGGGTTGTAGCAACGAAAAGGCTGTCGACTCAGCATAATGCTATGGCAGAGTTGCCACAGCGCTGTTATTCTGTCGATGCCTCAGGTTTAACGAGCAGCTTCCGGACATATTGTTAATTGACTTAGTTTAATTTAAAAGAAATAAATATGCGCACATGTACTCGGACACACACATATATTCATATATACATATACATACACACATATACATATATATATATATACATATACATACATGCAGACACATATACACATACATGCGCATGCATTATATAAAATAGAATAAAATAATTATAGATGTTTGGGTTCAAAATTTCATCATTTCAGCCTATCACTAGTCCACTGCTGAACATAAGCCTCTCCAAAAGTTTGTAGCTCTCATTTTGTGGGGATTTTGCCATAGTTGGCACGCTTTGCAGCCGAGTTGGCGACCGCAGTTGTTTATTCGGATGTTCCAGGAAGATGCTGCTGCCCATCTGGTTTTCATTTTCCCTCTGTCGACTTTTACGACACTCATGGGATGAGATGGGGTGTTAGATTCTGTTAAGCCACCACCGCACGGTGTGTCCAATAAGCAAAACCAATGTTAATAATTTCTATATAATCCTATCAGCATATTTCATGTATCTGTTCTAATCTGAATTAAATTCAGACAGAAGTAGAACAGATACAGTTAAATAAATAACAGTTTGCAGCATAATGTTATTCTACTGTGCGCTTGAACCTCATTGAGAGTATAAACATAATTACTTTTCACTACTTCTTGTAACTACTTCGACTATATCATCAGCCTTCATTACATTTATGTATGTCCACAAATCTCAATTGCCTAACAACGTGATATTGACTTTATTGATAGAAACTGAATTGCTTAATTTTAGCTTCATAATTCCCTATCCTTCTTAAATGTTTATATTTAAAAATACCTGGAATAGACGGCATCTACATGCGAACTGGCTGCCTTAGGGTTAGCAACCAAATCTAACACATGATTGAGGAATGTAGTCATGTTGCGCTCCAACCAAACACCGCCCATGTTTTGAACGAATATCACATATGCCTGAAAGATTAATGTTATTATATAATATCAGTCGTGAATAGCTTACTTTATAATAACTACTTTTTTAACTATTACATCATTCTTATTACCTTATTTATATATCCAAGTTATAATCCAACACAATCAAAATTAAGTTACATTAAATATACTAAAAGTTATATTAAAATATTTTTTTTTAAAAACGACAGTTTTTTATTTATATTGCGTTCATTATTGATACGAGGCACGAATTCAAAAAACCTTGACACGAGAAAAGATTCAACTAAAGCAATTTGTGTAATTTTATTTTATTGCTTATGGAAATATAAAGAAGTACTTACATGTGTGACGCATACTCGCACCTCTCTGTTAACCCCTGAGCCAGACTTTATAATGTCGCCTTTCAGGAACGACGTTCCACCTCTCAAAAATGCACCCATCAATAGGTTTAAAGCTTCGTCTAACGACACTACGTTCTTTTGCGAATCCTTCTTGGTTTGTTGCACTAAAATACAAAGTCGTCAATGTAGATTAGAGAACAGTATTTATTATTTAATGGGTAGAACTTAAAAGGCATACTCTTATGGCTATTCAGCACAAAAAATAGAATAGTACGATTATCATAAGTAAGCGGCTGAGTGAATTTAGCTGCGAGTAGGTGCGTGCCGGTTCATTCAAGAATGCGTATTATGTTCAATCAAGTACCGCTCACAAACTATGCTACTACGTATATATCCGAGCGAACCTCACGATCGCCCGCTTACTATAATTCTACTAATGTTCAGATGTTCCGTGAAGATGCCGCTTCCCATCTTCTGGTTTTTATTTTCCCTCTGTCGACTTTTACGACACCCACGGGTTGAGAAGGTGTGGTTAGATTCTCTTAAGCCGCCACCACAACGGCGGCCGACACCACCCGGTATATTACGGTATATATCGTTTATAATCAGATGCTGCCGCCTGCGCAAAGTACAGTAGCTATCTAAAACGGATATCCAGAAAAGATAATGTATTAGTTATGATTAATACGAAGATTAATCATAACTAATAAATATTATAATAAATTATGATAAATATGAAGAACAAATTTTGCATCACGGATCACGGATGCTTATTTATACGTCATACAAGTCATCATATCTCCATCTACTACTCACGATTCTGGGAATCCAAGATTGCGTTAGTGAACGAACTTACAAACTTTGCTAAGTACCACACCACGAATGTTTACCTTAATTTTGCGAAGTAACCAGTCTTTTTTTACAGAAGGGGGGCAAACGAACCTGGTGGCTAAGTTATCACCGCCGCCCATGAACATCCGCAATACCAGAGGAAGTACGGGTGCGTCGTATTTGTCCGGAAGAACCGTTCAACCGTTCATGACCACAGATTCCACAAAGTGGTTGTGCGTGGCAGAAAATATCTGGCAAAGCGCAGTGGTGGTATGCCAGTCATCCAGGTGGTGCTGATGAAAATTTATGCTGTGCCGCAATGTGCGATGGTGGAATTTAGCAGCAGGAATTAATAGTGAGAACAGTATTCCGTGTCAGGACGCTCGACTGAGCAAATCAGGCTTTTTGGAGGCCCTTGCAGGTGACCGATGAACAGAACGTTACTCGATATGCCAAGGATTTCGATAGTAGCCGAGGCAACAATGGGAGTATTCTCAAAGTAACGGGATACGGCAAAGGGTTTCTTTGGTCTCTTGTGTCACCGGTTAAACTTAGGGTTAAATTGGACAAAATTTAGTCGGCTCATATCGATATTTTGTCTAACAAAATCTCGACTTCAAACACAAATTTGTTTCGGCACTCGAGAAATATTGGCATGGCCGGTGTATAAGGAATCACCAGTACTGTCATCCGCATAGCAATAAATGTTGCTAATTTTTAACATGTCATTGATATGCAGAAGAAACAGAGTTGGTGATAGCACGCAGCCTTGTGGAACATGCTTGGAGTCCGATCATGCACTGATAAGCCTGTACGAAAGCAGCTTTGAGAGAAACACTTCATGCCAGACCCGATCGAAGGCCTTCGCTATATCTAAACTAACTGCCAGCCCCCCCTGGTCTTGACTGCATCCGCCAATCGATGAGTGACGTAGACTAGATCACCAGCCAAGCCCGTGGGAAACGTGTACAGGTGATCACTAATCAGCTTGTGCTCCTCTAAGTACCTCAACAGCTGGCAGTTAACAATAGACTGCATTATTTCGGAGAACCAGGAGGTGATGGAAATTGGCCTGTACTCAGTCGGCTCTGAGCGGTTGCCCTTGGGGTGCAATAAGGCAGTCTTCCATGAGTTCGGGAGATGAGAGAGTAGGAGTACCGGAAAAGCATCCGTCCTCCAGCATAAGCAGGCACCAAAACATACTACTTCCACCATTATAACAGTTATCAAATCATTCAGTATTTCGCTCCTTAAGGAGGCATTCTATGTTATGTTGACTTTTATGATCAACTGCTGAATTATGTGATATTTTTTTTGCTTGAAAACCTTAGAATGGATTGTCTATGAATTCTAGTATATTGATGTGTCGCTCTTTAGATAGCAACACAACAATCATTACATTTGAATGTTTTAGGATTAATAGAATTTAGACATGTAGTTTGTTCCAATATTTAAGTAAAATGTAGAAGAATGTCTGTTACCCGACTGAATGCCCATCTTCATTTTGTTATTTGTGTTGATTTCACTAGATTGAGTAGCAGCTATGAGAGCGCCGAGGAGTTCCGCTACAGCGCATCTGAAAATAGTAAAATTGTAACTTATAACGAATTTCAATGTAGATCGATATAAGGAATATCGAATGGAAAAAAGTCAGCCACTCAAAAGTTACAAATCGAGTACATTATATTACTGGTGGTAGGATTCCTATGGAGGAATCCGTCTAGGTAGGTACCACCCCGGGGTCAGTTATTCTGCCGTGAAGCAGTAGTGTGCAAACATTACTGTGTTTTGGTTTGAAGGGCACTGAGAGCTAATGTAATCACTGGACATATGAGACTTGAGTGTGGTGTCACATAGAAATGTTCTGGGTGACACAGCATTTGCTATGGGCAGACGTTACACTTACCATCAGGTAACGTTTTGCTCGTTTCGTCACTTTATCCATAAAAAATTCTTGAAAAAAGTCATAAATAGGTCTTTATTCCGCTTGAAATGATAAGATTACAATTCCACAACACTTCTCCAAACAAAAAAAATTACCTGTCACCATCACGTTTATTTCTGTATATGTATGCGTGTATGTATCTTTGCTTAAATGTATGAGAATATTCGCGTATTATTGTATATTTATCATAATTATATATAGCTATGTATTTATTTAATATGTATTTTGAGTATTTTTTCTAATTATATTTTTGTTTATTAATAGTTTTTAACATTCTACTAATTACTTTCTTTTAGATTTTACACCCGTCACATTGTTTCCTACGCCCTCGGCTGACTGGCAGAGAATGCCAACTGTCATTAAGTCCACCCATTGTATCTTTGTAGGGTAAAGAACAAAGTTTAAATATATTTATACTAATATTATAAAGCTGAAATTTGTTTGGTTAAAAACGGTAATCTCAGGAACTTCATGTTCGAATTGAAAAATTATTTTAGTGTTGGATAGCCCTCTCATCGAGGAAGACTATAGGCTATATAACATCACGCTATGACCCTTAGAGCGATTTCTTTTAAATTAAAAGGCGGGCGAAACCGCCGGCCACAGCTAGAAAAAAAATAGAACGTGTATGTGGCAACCTGAGCGCGTAGTCGCTGGGATGCGCGGCGCGCAGGCAGGCGGCGGCGATGGTGTCGACGTCGGCGGGCGTGAGGCGCATGAGCGGCAGCACGCGGCGCTGCGCGTGCGCCGCGGCCGCGCGCACGGCCGGCGCGCGCTCGCTCAGCAGCGCCGTGCGCGCCGCGCGGGACACCTCGCGCAGGGCAGTGCCCGCCGCCGTGCCCATGCCCACGCAGATCTGTTCACGGGGACATCGCTATTTAGTAGCTTAGTAGTTCGCGAACGAACTAGTTCGAAAGGTCGCTCTTTTAGACAAACTATGCTAACAATTTCGTCGATGGTGCCGCTCTTGGTTCATTCTACGTGTTACTTTTCTTGCCGCCGCTCCATTATGGACTACCGCTGGAGACCGACCGAGCCGAGCCGACTGATTATCGTTGAGTGCGAACTAAATTGAGCGATCCCAATTGCGACCTAATTTGCCCAAGTCTACTATTTTGTAGTCCCTGTGTAGCGGCGGCTTAAAATAATCTACCACTGCATCTCGCATTCGCCGGATTGAAAGGTGGCATAGCGCTGAGGGCGCTTAGCCGAAACCTTTATTTATGGATGACTGGCGCAAGGGCCCCCAAGAGGGGACCTCGGCTTGGACCGTCATCCTGTTCGCGTGAGTAACCGACTCGAGGGTGCCCAAGGGGGCCGGCCTCGGCTCGGTCAGTTACTGCAATCGGGAGGGCAATATTACTACTACTATTATTACTATTATCATGATTATTATTACATAAGTTTACCACCAATTCGGAATGCGTTTCCACTGGAGAAGAAATGGCGCAATAACTCCAGCGACGCTTCTGTTTATGATACTACTGCTAGGGGAGAACCGACCTGAGATGCGGCGGTATCGCGAATTACTTTGTCTGATACGCCCTCGCCGACGGCGGGGGCGGTATGATGGTGATATTGTGTGTTTGCGTAGTGATGAGGAGAGCGCTTGGGCCCTAGTGGTCGCGTCGTCAGGGTCCTCGAGGACGTGCCTCGGTCTCCTTTTTCCACGGGTCGAGTTTTGGTGTATCGCGAGGGGGTTGTATATGGCGGCATTTACAACCAGTGGGTTGGGGTGCGTGGCAGCAGAGTCGAAGTATCGGCGAGAGGCCAACTTTAGATATTGGGCTATGGTAGGAAGATATGAAGGTTAGCATTACGCACGAACCACGGTGCTCCCGTGGCTTTACGCATGAATCGATTTTGTATTACCTGAAGTCGGTGAATTTGACGCGGGGAGGCATGCGCAAATACGGAGCTTGCGTATGTCATAATTGGCCGAATACAGGCTTTGTAAAGTGTAATTTTATTACGTAGGGACATTTTGCTATTTGTATTTAGTAACGGATGTAATCGGCCAAGGACGAACGCCGCTCGGTTCCTTACTCTGTTAATATGTGGACCGAAGCTGAGTCTCGAGTCTAATAGGACGCGACGAAGTATTTGACTGTCTTTTCCCAGGGGATTGGACGATCGAATAACTCTATGGTGGGGAGGCGCGGCGTTAAGCGCTGCGAGAAGTACATGGCTGCACTTTTGATGGGGTTGACCTCGATCCTCCATTTCCGAAACCAGTTCCCGAGGGTTCGGGCTGCGGATTGGAGGCGTTTAGAGATAGTGTCTGGATTACGCCCAGACACATAGAGGCAGGTATCGTCAGCGAAGAGGGCGGGTTCGACGCCGCTGGTGTGCGGTATGTCGTTCGTGAAAAGGGTGTAAAGCACGGGACCTAGGACTGAGCCTTGTGGTACGCCGGCTAGGATGTGATGTGGTTCGGATCGCACCCCCTCGACGCGGTAGCGGAAGGTTCGACTGCGTAAGAAATCTCGTATGATGAGTACGAGGCGATCTGGCACACCGAGTCCGTATAACTTGTATACGAGCCCGTTGTGCCAGACCTTGTCGAACGCTTTCGCCACGTCGAAGAAGAGCGCTCCAGTATGAAGCCCGCGTATGAAGCGGGATTGAATGTGCTCCGTTATGCGGTGCACCTGCTGGGTACATGAGTGTTTGGCTCGGAATCCAAACTGCTCGTGGATGGGGTTCCCTCGAGACTGCATGAAGTCTCTTAAGCGGGCGAGTAGTATGCGTTCGTATATCTTGCCTAGAGCCTTGAGGAGGCTTATAGGCCGATATGCGGTGGGATCGGACGGGGAGGCCTATGTCTATATATATAGATCTATCTATTTTTTAGTTATTTTGAAATATCAATGTGTATAAACTGAGGACAAGACTCCAAGACGACAATAACTAGTATGAGCTATGATTCTAACACATTTATTTGTTTAATTAATCATTGTCATCATATTCTTTTTCCACCCGTCCTAAGTACACTGCTGAACATAGATCTTCTCCATAAATGACCACAAAACAGTCCTGACCCACCTACTTACATCAACTTCCCTCAAAACCGTGCAGATTGTCACTCCATCTAGTGGGGGTTACAACGTTTTTTGCCAGTATGAGGTGGACACTCAAGCACCTTTTGTCTTCAACCATAATCGGTTCTATGAGCTAAATTATTGCTACGACGGTTACTCTAGTTCTAATGTTGATATCATTGTTGTGGATTCTATCTTGCAGAGAGAACGATCATAGCCCTTCCAATGGTTTGAATTAATAGCATAACAAAAATCTTAGTAATATTACCTTCTCCAATGTTATCATTATCTCCAGCCTTGTTTGTGACTCAGAGCTTTTCAGAGACCTCACTAAGGTAGCTACAGTCTCCTCATATGACCTTCCCATCATTCTGCCCAATTTCTCATACATACTCCCCAAACAACAGATAGCGGCGCTAAAATTTTATAAATAAATTTAGATTATTGTGCGTTTATTACAAGCAAAACTTACAATTAAATTATAATCTGTTAATAGATGTTATATTGTAATTCTTTTCTAGAATGTGAAAACGTTAATGGGTAAATAAACATATAAATCATATGTTTGAAATTTTTCTCATTCTCAGGCATAAAGATACCCCCACAAAGTTTTATCACATTCTCGGCAATGAAAGTAGACAGCAATGTTATTAATAATTTCAGTAGTGCTCACTTACACTTTTTAAGTGCTGATTTACCACGTGCTTACCGGTGAAGAAAAACATCGTGAGGAAACCTGCATCTCTGAGGAATAGAAATATTTCGAGGATATGTGAAGTCCGCCAACCCGCATTGGAGCAGCGTGGCGGACTATTCCCAGCTCCAAAACCCTCTCAGAAATGAGAGGAGGCCTGTGCTCAGCAGTTGGACATTTATAGGCTGTTACATTACTTTTTTTTATGCTTGAAGTTGACACTTCAAACTTGTTATACCGCACAAGTACCCAACTGATCCTTCTAGCAGTTACTGCAAGATGTTCAGGCCAAAATAATTGATTAGTGAGTTCTTAATAAAAGTTGTAAGCCAATCTGCACTTAAATAAATTACTTACAGTCTAGTAGGTAAATATGATGGTGAATCATCTTTAACTTTGATTATATCATTGCATTTGTTCACCGTATCGAACAAGAGGAATGTGTCACCGACTGAGAACAGGGTGGCTAAGCATCTTGCAAGCAGTCTACGAGCGGGTGCACCAAGTGATTCTCTCAGAAGATTTACAAGTTGAGCTACTAGCTTTTGTTGACAGCTCTTGATGTCAGACTGCAAAAAAAAATCACTTTAATTAATCATACCATGTGTGGCACTACAAGTCGGTGGATTGGGATGGGAAGCGGTCTCTTTTTGGATCCTACCCATGGGGTCAGATTTGCTTCTCGCTGGATGATCCCGACGTCGTTGCCGGTCTGTCTCTGATGTGGTACTTCAAGGAATGAAACTCTTTGTTCCATCCTCTGTGGTGGCCATCGGTAGTAGATTCCAACCCCTTAGTTTAGTGGCACCTGCAGAATGGAATCTCGCAGCAGTGTTACCAGGCCTGGGCTAAAGCATGGGCTACTCGGGATTTCAAAACTAGCGATTTTAAGAAGAATTACAATTCTGCCTCCAGGTCCTTCAAAAGAGTAATTGCTGCGGCAAAGGTCTGACTGCCACATTGTTGTGATCTGGCACATTGGCAGAATTGGCCAGAAACTAGATCACCTTCCTTTGGGAACCCGTGCGTTCTGGTCTCTCGCCAAGGCTGTCCAAGAGAATTTCTGTCAGCCGTCACTACCATTTCTGCACAGGGAAGACAAATCGCTGGCCCATGACGCAAGAGAAAGCCGATCTTTTAGGTTCTCTTTTTGCGTCCGACTCGGCTCCCGATGACAGGGGTAACTCACCGCAGACCATCCCGTGCAGTGAGTGCTCTATGCCGGCCATCCGATTTTTCTAGAGCTCGGTGCGCAAAGCACTCCTCTCCCTGGACATCCAAAGGTTGAGTGGGCCCGATGCAATCCCCCCATGGTATTGAAGATGTGTGCTCCAGAGTTGGCACCGAATCTGACGCGTCTTTTCCGGTACTCCTACTCTCTAGGCATCGGCCCGAAGTCATGTAAAACAGCTTTGGAGCACCCGATCCCTCAGAAAGGCGACCGCTCGGATCTGTCCAACTACAGGCCGATTGCCATCACCTCCTTGTTCTACGAAATAATGGGAGTCAATTATAAACTGCCAGCTCTTGAGGTACTTAGAGGACACCAGTTGATTAGTGACCGCCAGTATGGCTTCCATTGGGGTCGCTCAGCTCGTGATCTTCTATTATCTTCTATTTTTCTTTTTATCTTCCTCTTTTGAGGTAAGGAATTCTCTTCGTGTTGCCATCTATATATTCTATGTGAATGGTTATATATTTAAAATATATCGATGAGAATAACAATTACTATACCTAAGTGGTTCAAGTAATAACCATTTTTATCATTTAGTTTCAAAAATGAGTGTGGACTGAAAACTTTTTTGAGTATTTGAACAATTTTAATGAGTCTATTTCACGTTTTTATTAATTTGTTTAAGTGTATGTTTGCTAGAGTCAAATATAGAAATAGATTTTAAAATAACTTCTGTAGGAGCTAGAGACTTAAAACTTTAAACATTGCTTAGAACTAAATGGCAAATCATTAATAACTCACATTCTTCTATGTCTATCTGCTTGTTTGTCTATTGGGTACAAATTTTGCAATTGATTATAAACTAACTATATATTGTTGGTAAGTTTTAAAAACATGGTGGTTTAATCTATTTTGAAATGGTTGATCATGGACATAATGGGAATTGTGTTGTTTTGCAGATTTATGCATTTATGGATTTATTTTCACCTAAATATACCTTATGAGCAGCCACAAGAACCTTGTCTAGAAATCGCAGCCATTCAAAAATAAAGTGTGGTTTCTTGTCATCTGGTAACTGCTGCAAAGCTGTTTCATTTAGTGTCAGTGAGTGAGATACTTCCATGTTGCTGAAACAAAAGTTTTTATGCTATAACATTGTCATGTCTTAACTAAATAGCTAAGCTAAAGTAAGTAGAAAAATAATAAGATCTGTCAAACACTTGATTGACGTGCCGTGTGGTAGCGGCTAAAGAGAATCTACCACCCCATCTCATCCCGCGGGTGTCGTAAAAGTCCACAGAGACGAAACGTAAACCAGGAGATGAGCAGCAGCATTTTCCTGGAACATCTGTATAAATAAACTGCGGTTGCCAACCCGCCTGCCAAGCGTGGCAACTATGGCAAAATCACCCCAAAATGAGAGCTACATGCTTGTGGCAATCTTAGGGGGAAGCCTATGTTCAGCAGTGGACTATTGATAGGCTGAAATGATGATGATGATGATGAAACTCTTGATCATTTGCTTCCTAGCATATTTTTTTAATTGTAAAAATTGACGAAGTGAGCAATAACAATTATTATTTAATTATTAATTATTAAACATATAAGTAATAATATTTTTTTATTAACAAATTCAGTGTTTTACATATATAAAAACAGTGTTACTAATACAGTATTTTTATAGAAAAAGTTTAAAACTGTACGTATAATAAATTGAAATTTTGTAATTCTATTTCATTGAAGCATATCGTTTACATATAAAATTTTTGTAAGAAAAAGGACGACGATATGAAAAGTCCTTGTTACTATGGAGGAATCCATCTAGGTAAGTACCACCCTAGGGCTAGTTATTCTGCCGTGAAGCAGTAGTGTGCAAACATTACTGTTTTTCGGTTTGAAGAGCACTGAGAGCTAGTGTAATAACTGAGCAGATGGGACTTAAGAACTGATGTCTCAGGGTGTCTTCAGACAAACACAGTAAAACCCACTAGTCAAATTCATCCCATGGGTGTTGTGGAAATGCCTCCAAATGATGGCAAAATAACTCAATTACGCCAGTGCTAAATTATTGAGACTGGTGACAGACACTAAAGTCTAGGCTTTAAAGTATCTGGTACTGTAGTCACTTATCAGCCTGTTGAGTATAGCGAATACAGCAGTCCACCAACTTGGAAGAGGCCTACATCCAGCAGTCAACTTTTTAGATGCTTTTGACAATTCATATTCATTCATAATTCTTTCACTCTTCAATGTTTTTTTTGTGTATTATGTACTTGTGTATTATAGATAGGCATAAATTTATTGCAAAATTATAATTGTATGCAGATTGTACATTAATTTCCATCATTATGTAAAATTGGGAATAAAATGTGGTCAGGACCATTTAATATTATAAATGCAACAGTAACCCTCTATGTCCCTCTGTTTGTTACCTTTACATGGTTCAACTGCTGAACAGATCTTAACTAAACTTGGCACAGAGATAGCTCTAGCCAGGATGCCAGAGACAGACATTGGATACTTTTTATCCCTGAAAATTAAATAATTCCCATGGGATACTTAAAATCTAACATCCATGCGTATGAAGCTGTGTGCATTAAAAAATAAAATAATTTTTTTTCACAATGCTGCTGACATATTGCTTTCTAATGTAAAATAGGAGTTTTCCTTACAACAGATAAACTAAAGTCATTTGCATAAATGTTAGTATAGGATTCAATATGATTTATTATATTAACAACTAATAGTTATTAACTTAAAGTTTTTGCAGTGAGTAAAGTAGCAGCTTGCTGCTTTGTTTACAGTAGTGAGGAGACTCAACTCCTGGAAATGAGGCTCTCATCTTATTCATTTATTAATCGCCCAACATATGATCATTATGCTGCAATAAATATATTGCTTAAGCTATTGTTAGTAAATTACAGAATCTACATTACTGAATTGTTGTAATCGTTCATTCGAAATAGACCTTTAAAAAAAAATCTCCAAAATGGACTTTTTATAGATGTCTGTCCTATTCTGTTATTTGACCGACGACCTCCATCTCATCGGAAGACTCGCGAGCGACTCCATAAACTAAAACATTCTTCCATCTGTTTATTTATACAAACAAACAATGGCGTCATACATGAATCAACTTTTCGTAGCTATAATATTACAGCTTGTCGGTAGTTTAACAATTTCCTACTACATGTACCTATACAAAATCACAAGCACGCTCTACAAACCAATTTTTCAATTGACAATATTTTCCACAATGTATTTCACAAACGATTATCGGGATTACAATCCATGAGATGATGTGGGAAACAAATTTCACTTATTGATTACTAACAAAGTTCGTGTGTGATTAATATAACTATGTAATGTATACTATACACTATTAACAACATACATTAATATTAATATGTAATTGAAAAAAATCCTATCACAATAATGTTCTTACATGTGTTAAAATATATAATAATCACTGCGTGAAAGATGTTATCGGAATTGACATCAACTTTATTATGGAAATTGAAAATTTGACAAATAAAGTCTCCTTTGACTTTTATTAGTTAAAAGTAATTAACTCAACAAAATTTGAGACAGATAATAAAACAATCTGTGATTAATAATACATAGTGAACGTTGTCAACAAAGTTATTATAAACATATATAGAGGTGGGCTAAAACAGGTTAAAATGAATACCTGTTGTCACTGTTCCAGTTCCTTAAAAATAACAGTTCCAAATACCTGTTCCTAAAATAACAGTCTGGTTTGTTTGTTTCCAGAGCCTGGGCCCGAGCCCTGGTTGAGTCCAAAGAGCGCATTTTTGTGTTCAATCCTTTCAGCATTCTTATACTGGTTAAGGCTGTCATACATAATATCAATATACGGTACAAACCAAACCACCTTTTTTAACATAAATTTATTATCAATTTATGCTTAAATAAAGACCAATCTTGTACTGAAAATCATTGTTTTCCTTATAAACGCAATGAAAATACATAAATTATAAGGCTGTGTTGTGTTGACCATCTCATACTATGGCCAACTACATACATACTAAGGCACTAAAATTTCTGTAAAAAACTGTGATCGTCTACTTAATTATTATTCATTAATTTCATCGAGTGTTTAGGAAACTTTCAGAGACACTTCTGGTTGGAGTACATCTCGGTAACTGCGGTAGCTTTGATTCATAGTACCTACTTGATAAACATAAACATAACAGAAACATAACCATAAACATAAACATTACATTTCATTAGCAAACTAAAACAAGAGCAAATCTTTCATATAAAATATCGCTATAAAACACAAACCTAGAAAATAAAAGGCATCTGTTTTGTTCTACGAAACCATAAACTTAATGTTATGTGTTGATGATAAATTAACATTAGATTAGTTTTTCTTATTAATTGGTTTTTATTATCTTAATGTTCTTTGTCTTGGCAAGTTAAAACTGTTGCTGGATAATTCAATTCTAATTCAAAGCATAACTACGCTTAACCTCACATGTCATTAGCAAGGGTAGCAATATAACATGAGACTGGCCGCTATGAAACATAATAAAAAAAAGAAATAAATGAAAATATTACTAATTAAGAAAGTAGCATTTTTGGCGGGGATCAATGCAAGAACTGACCCCGGACAGTGCCCGCGCTTTACGGAGTGAATGCCGATAATTTATTTTATTATTATAAATAACTTAATATTGTGCTTCATAGACTGTTTGTTCCTGAATTCCTTGCGCCGTTGGTATTGTTTAGACTGCAATCGGTGTGCTTTTATGTTTTAACCGCATGCATTATTGACGGGTGAGACGTTTCGAACTCCGATGAATGTTTCTGGATGCTGGATGTCTGGATCCCGACGGAGCTGCCTGCCCTTGCTAGGACACACAGGCGCTATAGAACAAGTGAGTGAGTCTTGCTTATCTTTGTTTTGGTAGGGAAGATTCCAGCTACAGTAGGCCAACACCCCCGGGCGTTTGATACCTTCTCAATAGTCTAGCAAACGGCCGACACATTCTTCATACATATTTGTAATTGTTATTTTATAATAATTAGGTTAATGTGGTGAATCAAATCAATTCAAATAAAACATTATCCCAATGTATTATTTCACTGCGTCTATTGAAACCTATCCGGAGACCAGTAACGGATTGTCTATCTCACTTCATTTACATAGGAAGAAATGAGAAATGTATAATAACAGGTACTGGTGGAACAAGAGTGACAGTCGGGCAGGTACTGCGACGGTCGTGGCGGGAACATATTGTTCCGCGTCACAGTTAGAACAGTTGATCCTGTAATGACTGAAATATCGGAACGACCGCCAGAACAGTTTGTTACTTGGGACAACAGATATTTTGTTCTGCAATATAGCAGTACGAAACAGTAACATTTAAATACGTGCTATTTTTACGTGTTCCGATAAATACGCCTCACTCCTATACTGATAGTGTTTACACTCCGTTTTAATTGACATCACCAAAATTAGTATGCGCGGCTATGACTAATTTCATTCGACTTTATTAAATAGATTATGTATGTAAATTGGTAATCTCAGATTATACATACTCTTTTGATGTCAACTCTGATCTGTTTGGTTTATGTATTGTGTTTGAATTACTTACAATTTGGAATGATGTTTAAATTACTTTAAATTTGGAATGTCAATTTTATTTGTTCACATTGAATTGTGTCATATTTTATTAATTCCGTGAAAATCGCTTGAAGAAGTAACATGTCTAGTTATCTGACATAACTTTTGTATTTTATATAAATTTCCTAATGATTACGTTTCATCAAAAATACATTCAAAATGTTTAAGTTAAAATAAATAGTTTTCTAATCAGTCCTTAAGTGTCTTTTTGGTTTGAAAGTGATCCCATTAGCCACATCTACCATTCAAGAATGTATGCAGGAATCCGTCTAGGTAGGTACTACCCCAGTGCCAGTTATTCTGCCGTGAAGCAGTAGTGTGCAAACATTACTGAGTTTCGGTTCGAAGGGCACTGAGAGCTAGCGTAAACACTGAGCAAATGAGACTTAAGAACTGATGTCTCTGGGTGACGAGCGCAGTGTGGTGTCACACATAAATGTTCTGGAGGACACAGCATTTGTTATGGGTAGATGTTGCACTTACCATCACATGAACGTTTTGCTTGTTTCGTCACTTTATTAAATAAAATAAAAACTCTCTTAACACCTCTCTTCATTTTCAGTGATGTTATTGTTGTTAGCCTTTTTAGCTTTTACAGCTTCATGGCCGGCGAAATCCATTTTCAGTTTAAATTTATAGTTAGACTGACTGATGACTATACTAATTGTGAGAAAAAAAGTAAACAAAAATAATAATATACATATATATATATACATATATGGGAGAGACAGCTCCCTGCTCCCTGGTACTATATTATATATTAATGATTAATTATTATGAGTTCATATCACGTCAGGGTCACACCATTTTGACAGACGATATTGCCAAGGAAAAGGGTAGCTACTCACGAGATCGAATGATCTGGTCTTAGGAGGACGTCTCCTCCTACCAGTAATGTTTAGATGTTATATATAATACATAGTTCGTATCTCAGAATCTTTCATAGCGCGACGATGGACGTATGAGATATATTTTAAGCTTCTCCTGTGGCATGTCGCCACATATTAGCTCCAAAGAATTACTAGCGCGAAGAGAACGAGGGTTTATTTTCTCATAGATGACAATCAATGCACGCAGATGCGTCATACTATTTATTCTGCCTATTTGATACTGAGAGTAAAGAGATAATAAAAATTTCAACTGCAACAAACTACTTTAATTTCTTTTGATATAATATAGGTTTAGTTAGTTAGATTTAGGAGTTTTATAATAATGAGTGGCTACACTGTCGTATATATTTGCGTGCAAATACATTTTTCAACAAAGGTTCAACAAATTTTTACAGAACAACGATTTCTTTTATCGTCACAGTTTTGGTTTTTAATGAGATTGGCGCCAACTTGAAAAGTGCCAGTAGTATTTTAGTTAATTTTGTAATTACTGTGAATATTTGGAGCTTTGATATTTAATATTTATAGTTTATTATGTAGCATGTGCTCGTGAAAGTGTGCAGTCATTAATTAAATTTAAAACCAAAATTGTGCTCTTCGTTTTGTCTCCATCAGTCCAGCTAATTTGCAGTAAAAGTCAACTATCATTTTACTGTCGATCAAAATTTTAAAGTATTACTTCTTGATGATTGTATACTTAGAAAAGATATGTTACTTGACACTGGGAAATAGTTTATGATTGTTTCATCAATAGTTTATCATTATTATATAAATAAAAATAATGAGAATTCATTCTGCTTATGACGTCAAAGATTTTATTCTATTGTAGTCAGCCAGGCCGCCGTTTTCTATAGACGGTAAAGGTTCCAATACTAAGACCAACCAAAAGATGGTACTTCATTTACGGTAGTATTTGTAAGAAATACGTAGTTACGACTTTTAATTCTTAACTACATTTTGTATGATATCAAGTTATTACAAACTTTTGTATTTAAAAATATTTCGACGAGTTAAATTAAAGTGAAAATTAACTATTAACTCATATCATTAGCCGTTTATATATATGAAGATAAAAGAAATAAGGATCGTTTATATTTGCCACCATCTGTAGATACAAAATAACTACTTAAAATAGTTGTTTTAAAACGTTTGCTCTAAGCAAGTATTTTTATTGTTTTCATATGATAAAATATTTGTTTTTGTATAGAAATTAGTGACGTCCAAAATATTAATGATTAAATGCTGTCCACGTTAAAAGAACCCTCTTATTATGCGAACTTGGTTAAATAGTAAATCGATTGTAATTCAAGTCAAATCGATTAAAGCTATGTATTTCAAGAACCTATCTTATTGCAAAAATCGAAATGAAATGACGGTAGAATAAAAAACAATATCCAATTTTCGAAATGTTACTTATTGTATATAATTTTCGTGACTTTACTTTATTATTTTTAATGCCGGTAAATAAGGAGCTAAGTTTTTAATTCATTCGAGCATTTCTATAAATTTATGTTTTCTAAAAAGTTTTGCAATATCTTAACTATAACCCATTCTTAACTACACTTCAATAGTGTTTGGGGAATAATCTTTGTTTTATATATGTTTTTAAATATCTCGCTCGTAATCTTTTGCCAGCGTTGCCATATGCATCGTAATTACAGTAGAATTACCGTATTTTTAATTTTTGTTTTTAGATCTACCACCTACAGTAGTCATAAATTACAGTGAATGAAAGATAACGTATTATTCGAACCTAAACCGAAACTGGTATCCAGTCCAAAAACTCTAAAAAGATCATTGTCGTGACTACGCCGATCAGTCTCTAATCAAAGGTACATAAAAAACATGAATATATCAATGGAACAACAAGTCTACACTAAGTACAGGCTACAGCCCTTTGCTACCAAAACTGGCTTGCTGGCTAAGAGCCATATTTGTTTATGTTTACGTCAGTTAGTTGAAAGTTTTTTTAAGCTACGATAGCAAGATCTAAACTTGATAAAAAAATGCTTATAAACATTATATTAAATTTTTATGTAATTTTGATGATTGTCATTGGTTACGATAGCACAAATGATACTAAACAAAATAGTGCCACAGTCTAAGTTGCTATATGTCACCGACGAAAATGAACTTGAAATGATATTCATTGAACTTAACCTGGATCTTCTGAAAAAATAAACTGCGGTTGGCAACCCGCCTGCTAAGCGTGGCCACTTTTGTAGCAATCTATGGGGGAGGCCTATGTTCAGCAGTGGACTAGTAATAAGCTGAAACGATGATGATGATGATTATGCTAAATCAGAATTTTGTTTACCCAGACAAATTGTATATGTGCATGTTATAGTTAGTAGATTTTCTTTAAATTTCATTGCTTCGAAGTGGTAGCTAATTAACATGAATAGTGTCATGTTACAGTTATTATTAGTAACACGAATACTAATAGTGATTCTTTATCTGTTTCTTCAACGTCTTAGGAAAAGTAGAAAAGAAGACTGGACTTTTGGCGCCAACGTATATTGAGTTTTGATGTATAATGTAGATAGTTTATTAAGCAGCAAGTGCTCGTGAAAGTGTAGTGATGGACAAATTCAATTCAAGACCAAAAATTGTACTTTTCGTTTTGTCTCCGTAAGTCCAGCAGATCTTCAGTAAAAGACAACTATCATTTTACTGACCATCGAATTTTAGAAGTCGCTGCTAGAGGATTTCATACTTGGATAATATGTTATTTGACACTGGAATATAGTTTACGACTGTTCCCATAAATAAATAAATAATAACAATAAAAAGAAGACTGTACAAAAAAAAAAGGATAACAAACAAAACTTTCGCAACGAGAGGTTGAAACTTATTGATTTTTCGAATTGATTAGAATATATAACCTTATATAACCTATAAAAAAACCTGATATAAAAATGAAAGTATTTATTTGTGGTAACAATCGTAAACTATTTTCCAGTGACAAGATGTTACTTGTCTAACCAAGTATACAATCATTCAGCAAGACTTCTAAATTTCGATCGACAATAAAATGATAGTTGACTTTTACTGAACATCAGCTGGACTGATGGAGACAAAACGAAAAATACAACTTTGGTCTTGAATTGAAAGTTTAGCTTAATAAAGTATAAACATTAAACATCAAAACTCAATATTTATACAGAGACTTCAAAGTTCAATAAAAACACTACCGTCACTTTTCGAGTTGACGCCAAAAATCTTAATCCTCTTAGAAAGTAAATTAGATGTTGTTTTTAAGTTCTTTCCACTAAAATAGGCAAATGTAACACTGTAAATCTAACGTAATAATTTAAACTGCAACACCGTATTTCTGATAATTTTGGCCCAAAGTGCACTGTATTATTGTCTTATCTATCTGGCAACACTGCCTATGGCTATGCTCTTTTCTCTTGTCTACGGTTACATAGGATTGCTCGCGTGTTATTTTGTATTCGTATTTAATTATAATTGTTTTCGTTCCTATTTAATACAAATAATAATGTTGAACGTTTTTCTTAGTGAATAAAGACGCAGAACAGTGATCAACTGGTCTACAACGACTAAAAGGTTCAAAATCAAGTTGTATCATGCTAACGAAAATTATTATGCTTAAAAAAAATTGCAGGGTGTACACAAATGAATAATAACATGAGTGCCCAGCAAAGTCCGGCCCAAACAAATATGCAAGCGGTAGTCGACAGAGAAAAAGTTTACGCATGGATTTTGGAACTATGTAATCCTGAAACTCGTGAAAATGCTCTACTGGAGCTTAGTAAAAAAAGAGAGGTGGTGCAAGATTTAGCTCCTATGTTATGGCATAGTTTCGGGACCATTGCCGCTTTATTACAAGAAATCACCAACATTTACGTTGCTATGATACCTCCAACCCTTACTGCTCATCAGAGCAATCGTGTATGCAATGCTTTAGCGCTGATGCAATGTGTAGCTTCTCACCCAGAAACAAGATCAGCTTTCCTGCAAGCTCATGTACCATTGTTCCTGTATCCCTTTCTCCACACTGTTTCCAAAACTCGCCCTTTCGAATATCTGCGCTTGACTAGTCTAGGTGTCATTGGAGCCCTGGTGAAAACTGATGAACAGGAGGTAATTACTTTTCTGTTGACTACTGAAATAATACCACTATGTCTGCGCATCATGGAAAATGGTTCTGAGCTCTCTAAGACTGTGGCAACATTCATACTTCAAAAGATTTTATTAGATGACAGTGGCCTGTGCTACATATGCCAAACCTATGATAGATTCTCACATGTTGCTATGATTCTTGGAAAAATGGTGCTGTCTCTGGCAAAAGATCCATCAGCTCGTCTATTAAAGCATGTTGTTCGTTGCTATCTTCGTTTATCAGACAATCCAAGAGCTAGAGAGGCTTTAAGGCAATGTCTTCCAGATCAGCTGCGTGATGCAACATTTACAGCATGTCTTCAAGAAGATAATTCAACTAAGCATTGGTTGGCACAACTCATTAAGAATTTAGAAGCTCAACCTCCGCCTGCAAGCCCTGCTCAACAAAATATGTGAGCAACAAGTGGGGAAGTCCTCAGTTTTTTGCTTAATGTTTAATAAATTTCTTTTTCTATAAATGGAACAACAAGTATGTACTGACTAGTAACTAACTATATGAAATTATTGGTTAATTGTGCTTCTTTTTGCAAGTTTCCAAATTTATTTTTAAGCTCAAAGAACCCGTTTATTAAAATCTTAGTTTTCGCAATATATTGACAAATGAAATTAAAGTTCTGGCATTGAAGTTTCATATCTGATAGTCTTCTATTTACCTGTATTGTTAATATATTCATTCTCATTTGTTCACTGCTGTAAGAAATAACTAGCATGTTTTTATTATTATTTGACAAGTCAACACTACTTTATTACATACATATCGTACATATTAACATATATTTGCTATTTTTTTTCTTGTAAAAATGACCTGTATATTTAATTGGCCTGTTGTTCATAATGTATTATTTTTTTAGGTACAAAACCAGATGAAAACTAATTTTGTATGCAGGTGTAGTGGACTGGATTAGAATTACACTTTTACAAATTTTTCTTATTAATGTTTTATTTTCCTTTTCTAAATAATTACAAAATATTCCTTAATTTGTATTATTCACACTACAAACAATAAAAAATGGTATAAGTTGTTAATTATCTTTTGGAGTACTTTTTACCAATAATAATAAATTCAAAAACAATATGCCTTAATTTTTAAATCATGCAAGTTCTTATATAAACGAAAACTAATTATATTTTCATTTAAAACAATAGTTTTGTTGTGTCAAATAATTTAGTCAACAAATCAAAAATTAATTCTGTACGTAATAATCTCTATATTTATGATGTTTTTTTTTCTAAACAAACATTTAATCAACTCTACAAAAATCTGATCCTCTTTCAAAAATCAGGTCCTCTTATTGGATATTGTGATAATGCCCATCGTTTGGCACCTCGGTAATTTAAAAAAAAAGGTTTATTTTCCTTACTAGAATGAGGTCTTGGAATATTGTTTAAATTAAATTTAGATTTGTTTACACTACAATCTTCCTTTTCATATTTAGTTAATTCAAGAATTGTGTACTGCGGGTTACTGTCTCAGAACAATGATAGCATGCCTTATCAACTTGAGAAACTAATTTACTCTTTGAAATCTGAGTATGTTGAGTACCATTTTGGGCACTTTTTGTTCTTCGCTTACATTTACATAGATTCTCCCTTTGATGAATGATTGTCAGGCAATTATTGTCATAACACAAAGGTCCTGAAATAATTGTATTGACTGATTGGTCAATAAAGTTTTTCTTCAATAGTATTTCACGAGATTTGAATTTATTAACTACTATGTTGCCCTTGCCTGAGGGTATAATTTTGTTGATAACTTTCTTTTTTTCAATAACAATAGACCTAGTTGAATTTCCATTGCTTTTGTTTTTCGTAGTATTATGAATCAGATACGATCTTGGGGTAGACAACTGTTCCAGTAATGGGCTAACTATATCGTTACAAAGCTTTTGAGCTATAGTTGGCATATATGTTAATGTAGCAGTTAAATCGACCTTTAATATACTGTATTTTAACTCTTGATGATGGTAAATCTATATTTGAAACGGCGTATATTTTTAGAAGTCTAGTAGCATTAATTAATTTTTATTGATGATTACATTTCAAATTTTGTTCACATATCAAACAAATAGACAGATTAGCTGAGTGTTGCAAACAAACATATTAAAAATCTTATAAAAAAATTCGCTAACACTGACAGTTAATTATCGTTTCGCGAAGTAGAATAGACTCATTTTCCAGTAATATCGTAGAATAATTAAGCAGTTTATTGCATACATACGATTCCTACATGTTATTTCTATTCTTTCATTCATATTTATTCGTTGACGGCCGCGTGGCCTAGTGATAAGAGTGCCTGAATACCACGCCGCGGGTCGAGGGTTCGACTCGCAGCCGGATTTCTGCAAAAACACAGATTGTTGGTTTTCGGGTCTGGTTGTGTTGTGATTGTCCCTGTGACACTGCATCGTAACCTACCTCTGATCTTATCGCAAGAGCTTAAAATTAGGCCCGAGTAGGTTGGGACGAATGAGTGGTCCTAAGCCTGCGCGTACACTTGTGGCACTATAATATCTGCGCAGTTTAGCAGTTCGGATAGTATTCAGTTGTGGCTGTGATCGGAAGTTTACTGGTGGTAGGATTCTTACGCAGGAATCTGTCTAGGTACCACGCAGGGCCATTTCTGCCGTGAATCAGTGTGCAAACGTAACTGACGGCGCAGTGTGAAGCCTTATTGAAATGTTGTGGGTGATACAAAATTGGTTATGGGCAGACGATGCACTTACCATCAGGCGAACGTTTTGCTCGTTTCGTCACTATATCCTATAAAAAAATTCGGCCAAGAGTACATTCTTTGATTGTATATTTGATTAGTCGGGGGTAGTCGCAAACGACCGGGATTGGAAGAGCATTCTTACGGACGAACCACGCGAATTATTTCACCGATTACTCGTTTTTGCTCTATTACAAGATCTCTCTTAAAAATTCAATATAAATAACTAAGAGTGTATAATAACTAAGAGTCTCGCAAATACATATGTATGACATATTGAAATTATATTTACAGAATTCGAAAAACATATTACTTTAACTACTAAATAATAATCTACAAAAGTCTGTGTGTGTGCCTAAATTTTTCCTGTATTGTGGGAGCGTTTTACAGAAATAAATTTCACATGCATAACTCAACCAGACCCGAAAACCGCAAGTTTGGCGTGGCGTAGAAATCAGGCAAGCTAATTGAATTTGATAGAAAATACCGCTCTTTTCTTGCTCATATCAAAATATGTTTCTCTAAAATGCTCAGAACATATTGCCGTTTGGGGGCGGCTAAGACAATCTACCTCCACATCTCATCCCGTGGGTGTCGTAAAAGAGGACAGAGGGATAATGAAACCAGGAGATGGGTAGCGGCAGTCTTATGGTGTGGGCTTATCTTTAGCAGTTGACTAGAGGCTGAAATTATCATGATGTTGCACATTGTTTTCTCAATGTGCTTCAAAATGATCGCAAGAGAAGAAACTTCTTAGTCTCTGGAATTTAAGGAGTTACCACCAATAAGTAAACTAACGTTACTTTGTAATCTGAAAAGTCGGAGCTTTAGATTTTGTACCATGAGACTTCTTCTTTTTTATAGAAATCAAAGATTTGATGATAGGTATAAACATTTATGAAGTTAGAAGAGCAAGAGCGTGCCATTGCCATATGCCTTTTAACTAAAATGTCGAAAATATGCTCTCAGGTGAATGTTTCTCTAAAGTCCCCTAGAGCTTTGAAAAATGGTTTGAGCGAATGAAAAATTGTTCAAAATGTAACGGAGAATATTTTGATTATAAATAATCATTGATTGTCGTTGTGTATAAATTTTATTAAAGCCGTAGGTGTCCGGCAGAGTAAAATAGCACCTACCTCTTTCCTACCGAGGTGTCGTAAGAGACAACTAAGGTACTGACGGACAGCCTTTATTTGTGCAGAATAACACCATATTTTACAATGCTGTCACTTTACCGCTCGTGAGAACACAATATAGAGAATTTTTTTTTGACTCGTAATAAAATGGCGGCGACGTGGTTCGCCACCCGTCACGTCTCGTTTCCCGCGAGGGCGAATAGTGGGCTACGTGAGTTGCCCATGCCTACCCCTTAAATGAAAAATAGGCGTGATTGTATGTATATATGTATATGTATCTATGTTCTTGTAAATATAAAAATAATAGTGAAACAGGGTAAAAGAAAACTACGGAAGAATGAGACAAGTGCAGAGTATCAGGAGTAGGATAATTATAGGGTTTATTTTGTATATAATGTATCTTACTTATAATAATCTATATTATTATATATATTATTTTTACTGGTGCTCGTTTTGTTATATTTACTTGTGCGTTAAATTTGTGTTGAATGTGTTTTTAAGTTATTTTTTCATCAAAAGTTAAGCAGTTGAATTTTAGTCAATATTTTATGGATTTAGTAAATACAGAATAAAATAAAACGGATTAAAAAAAAGATATCTAGTTACATTAAATTATAATCGTAAATTTGTGTTTTCAGTTTTTTATTTAGTAAAAAAAAAAGTAAAGTTTCAGCCTATAAATGTCCCACTGCTGAGCACAGGCCTCCTCTCTTTTCTGAGAGGGTTTTGGAGATAGGAAGAATCCGCCACGCTGCTCCAATGCGGGTTGGTGGACTTCACATGTCTTCGAAATATTAGTACGTATACAAAATAAATAAAAAAACATTCTTTGAACTGAAGGTATATAACCTTTAATAACATTTTGTTTTTGTTTAAAATGATTAATATATATAAATTATTTGAAATGTTGACACAATCAAACGTTAAATAATGCGGGGGTCAAGAATTAAAAGAAATGTTAACATATAACTTTTAACCACAAACATTAAAAGTTATTTTTAAATTTTTAATTAAACATAAACGCTATTTCTACTGGAATAAGACTCACAGTTCTATGCATTGTAATGTTAGTCGTAAGGTAGTGTAGCCTTTTATACCAAGCAATTCTCTTTTACAATTCGAGCAATCAAGACCTCATAAAGATCATATTCACATACATATGACAACAACACCGCCATCTGTGCCGCGAGAATAAACTTATATTTTTTATTTATTTTCGGTGGTGTAATTGCTGTTAGCCTTCTCGGCTTTTACAGCTTCATCGGATACTGTGCTCGCGGGCCAGGGGCCCGCGTGCCAGGGGCCCGCGTGCCAGGGGCCCGCGTGCCAGGTTTGGTTTGACCTAAACATAAATAAATAAATAAAAACTCCTACAAAAACCTCGAAATTCGGACTGTGTCGCGTTCGCTGCGTGCTTTCGCGATTTCGAAAATCTTAAATATTTTAAGTCATCTAATAACCGTCCAAGGGAGGCTGCTGATTTGAACATTATTTCGCAAGCATTAGAATGGACTACAGTTTTGTGAATTTTGCGATACAGGTCAAAATCTTCAAAATTCAGGCCACGTTGCGGCAGTTTACGGTACTAAAGGGCGTTAAAATAAACAAAACTAAGTTATAATTTTAACGAACATCTCAGTAATAATTAAAGAACTTTAAAAGATATATTGAGTTAAATTAAATGTTTAAACTGTTACCGATCGTCTCTACGTGAACTTAGTCAAGAAGACGGTAGAATGCGACCCCGTGTGTAGCCAAATGGCACAAACAGTAGTCTCTTCCTCCCGTGAACATTAAAAGGTACGGCGTGCTTGGTTTCTCATATTTCGATAACCAAAATCTTCTCTGATTTCAGTTCAGTCAGAGGGACACCCAAGTGTTATCGATGGTAAGAGTTAGTTTCAGCATATTAGGGTGTTTGTTTTAATGTGATTAATACATTTAGCTGTTAAGCGATATTTTTTTTGGTCTTAGTTAAAAGTGTGCTGAAAGAAGAATTTCAGTCGTCGTACTCAAACTGAACTGACTGAGAAATTAAGGTAAAACAAAGACAGGACATTTTATCGCTATACGATGAATCCCAATACTGCTCTTTTTCAGCGCTTTTCTTATATTCTATTATTTATTTGTTAATTATATGAAAACAGTCGGTTAACTATTTACAGTGTCAAGTAAACATCCAGGTACACAGTATTATTTTTATTATGTGGCAATTTTGTAGTCTTTCAAAATTTCGATCGACAGTGAAATGCTAATTGACTTTTGCTAAGGATTTACTGGACAGATGAAAACAAAACGAAAAGTAAATTTTGGTTTTGAATTTAATTTTCCAATCACTGTACACTTTCGCGAGGACTTGCTGCTTAATAATCTATCAATATGAAACATCAAAACTCAAAATATACACAGAAAGAACAAA
Source organism: Luehdorfia chinensis (assembly GCA_019845155.1). Taxonomy (NCBI): domain Eukaryota; kingdom Metazoa; phylum Arthropoda; class Insecta; order Lepidoptera; family Papilionidae; genus Luehdorfia; species Luehdorfia chinensis. The sequence goes on from JAHVAK010000612.1 coordinate 3,719,974, forward strand.
ATATAAAAAAAAAACTTAACCTAAAGTTGGTATTATGTTTTATATGTAATATGTATGAGATAAAGAACGAAGAGTCTTTAGAACGATTCATGAAAAAGTCAATTGTTAACGTCGTACAGTGAAAATAAACGCTTTAAAACGTAAAAACTTTAACACATATAACGCTTCATTTACTACTTTTTCTACAGTGGCGCAAACTTAATTTGACTCGACACTTGTTCGGAGTCATTCCTCCTTCACTCTTCTCTCCATAGGTCTGTGTAAGTTTGTGATTGTGAAACAAAAATAATAGTAAAGTATTGACATTGGTGACACTTCAATATCATTGTTATATTTAATAATTCGATTGTCCGTTGCCTGTCCTTAATTGTTCGACAATAGTTAGGTTTTAAAAATATCAGTCCATAGGGTGGCACTTAAAGCAGCTATGTTTTTTTCTTTTTTTAATACGTTCGAAATTTCTATTGTTTGTTTTATTAAAATAAAATAAAGTGTAGTGTTTTCGTAACAGTTTGTAAACGTGTCCGTATATTATGAGCTTGCACCTTGCAATAGTGCTCTTGTTAGAGAGTATTATGTTTTGTGGTATCGCTTGAGTATAGCTTAGAGACTGACATTTAAATTAATACATACATACATACATAAGATCACGACTGTATCCCATAAGGGGTAGTCAGACACTGGACACTCACTGCAAAACAGATGACTGCCACAATCCACGTTTCACCAAAACAATATAATGAACTTGGTGTGATAGGTGGTGAGCCCATCGCCACCATGCGCTGTTGGGTGCACAGTGCAGTTTAATTCCTTACTCGCCTTTTACGAGATCCATTGCATGAGATGGAGTGGTAGTATTCTTTTAACGAGCCGCCACACACATATTAATATTCTTTAAATATAAATAAATGTTATAATAGATGAACAGCAATAAAAAAAAATAGAACCACAACAATTAAACAAACCACAAGCAACGAGTGCAACTAGGTGGTCAGGCCTACAGTCAACGCACAGTGGAGTCATGAAAGTACTCTGTAGTCATGGGTCAAGAGATTCATTAGGAACCGGTTTGAAGTTTGAGAAAGACAAGGCGGTACCTATAAAATACCGACAGATTGGAAACAGAGTAAGCGTGATGTTGGGGAGTTGTTAAAGTAGAATAAAGGTTATTCGGTGTACCATATTTCTCAGCGCAAAACATACCCTATCGCATCACGTGCGTTCTTTCGATGCCTGAAATGAAATACATCGATGCATCGTTAAACATTGAAGGAAACCGATGCATCGGATTAATTAGATGTTTCGAACAGTCAATATCGATATATTGGGCATCACTATTAAATGCCTTTTTAAATATTTTATTTTAAAAATTTAATGTTTATTTGTAAATATCTAAGAATTTATGATATGAATTGTAGTCTTCTATGAACAAAATGCTTTGTTTATTTAATTATGTTGTCACCGTCGTTTATCAGCTCAGCTATTATATAAACAACTTCATCTCCTCAACTGTTCACCTTAGAGCTAAACGCTGAACTGGTCAGTGATCACTGATTGTAATTTTTTGTCATTAGCTGAAATTTATTTGGCTTGCGTGTCACTTTGGCTTCGATATTGACAAAATAGCAATATTTGTTTTGAGAACCTTGTCCCTATGCATAAGATAACATTAGTAAGAGTTTAAATAACAAACTAGATTGTTACTCACCAAAATGTGGGTTTTTGGATACGGTTCTTTAGTTTGGAAAGTAGACTTTGAATACGAGTACAAAATTGTAGGTTACATAAAAGGCTACCTTAGAAGATTTTATCAGCACAGTATTGACCATAGAGGAATACCTGAAAAGGTAAGTGAGTTCAATTTAATGCAGAAGTTTCCCACATTTTTTACACTATATACATCTCGAAGTGGCTTTTGAATCATTACTGTAACCTGAAAATAATACTTAACTAATAATAATTCAAGCTTCATTAACATAGATATAAAATAAGGCATACATTGTTATTAAAATGAAAAATGCTTATCAAATCCATTGTTTACAACTTGTAACTGAATAGTTGTTAAACATTGATGAGGTCTTGTCCTAGAGGTTGTGGTCTTGAAAGAGACAATAAAAGAAAAAATGTGGTATGTCATGTGACTTCCAAAAGATTGTTGAATAACTATGTTGGCTAGACTAAAAATTAAATAGACTTATATGAGAAAGGTCCTCAAGTTATGCCCTATTTAGAGGCTGATGATGATTATTAAAAATTATTTAGTTATTAACTGTAATTGCATTGTAATAACGACTATATAAAGTTTATTTTTTTATTTTTTCTATATTTCAGCCAGGAAGAGTGGTTACTTTAATAGCAAGTGAGGACCCCAAAAGTGTAGTATGGGGCGTTGCATATAAAATAAGAAGACAGGATATAGAAAATGTAACAAGACATCTAGATTTCAGAGAAAAAAATGGTTACTCTAAGAAAATTGTGACATTCCACCCAAAGGATAGGAGTATAGATTCCTTTAATTTAACTCTATATGTAGCCACAAAAGAAAATGAATCTTATGCAGGTAATGAAAAAAATCATTTGTAAAACACGGCAGACAATATTTTCCTATAGCTGCTATTAAATATTTTGATATTTCCTATAGCTGATATGTCTTACCAAATTATAGTCTTCTAGAAAGTACTGTATACATCCCTTCCTCAATATATATGTAGCTATAGTTTTGGTATTATCATACAAATCAAAGCTGTAAAGCAGGATACACTTCAAATAGAAAGTTTAGTTCTTCAATTTAAATATAGGTGTGTTCTTTATAATAATTTCATTGAGATTAACTGAAATTAAAATGTATTCTTTTTTCATTTAAAAAAACCATATAAATACCATATAAATCAATGTTTTTGTGACTGCATTACTTAATTCCTGTTTTAGGTGCAGCATCAATAGAAGAAATAGCAAAACAAATAATAAATAGTCATGGTCCCAGTGGATCCAACAAAGAATATGTTTATAATTTGGCAAAAGCCATGAGAGAAATAGCTCCAGATGTTGAAGATGAACACTTATTCTCCCTTGAAGCTGCATTGCAAAGACTAGACAAGGATCTTAAATAAATTTTAGTACAATGTCTTGTACTGTCATTTATAACAAGTTTTAGATATTTAAAAAATTTAATAGCCTTTTAATGTCCCATTGCTGAGCACAGACCTCCTATTTCTGAGATGGTTTTGGAGAGGGGTAGAGTACACCACACTGCATGTTTGGGGACTTCACATGTGGACAAAATGTTTTTATTTCTCATATGCAAGTTTCCTCACAATGTCGCTGTGCATGTGGTAAGCACTTAAAATTGAAATTATCTTTATAGTTCTAATGCACATGATACGATAATGAAATAAGATTTGTAGTTAAAGCTTGGTGGATGACAGTTTAATAGATTAGTTCAGTTCTAAGTTTGTAAGAAACTGAAATTAAAATTTTTAATTGATTTTTAGCCAATATGTATCTGGCAGAGTAAAATAGAACCTACCCCTTCCCTATTGAGGTATCTTAAGAGGCGACTAAGGTATTGTACAGAAAGCCTTTATTCTTGCAGAATAATATATTATGCAATGCTGTCACTATACTGCTTGTGGGAATGCAAGGAGAAGTAAGAATTGTTGGACTCGTAACAAAATGTTGGCAACATGGTTCGCTACCCGTCACGTCTCTTTTTCCGTGGCGGCGTACTACGGGTGTGGTCTCTGCCTACCCCTTATATTGGAAAAAGTCTCACGACTTTGTATCTATGTAGGTATGTAATTGAAATTTTAGATACTGATTCAGCAGGAAAAGAAAACAGGGTGAGAAACCTGCATGACTATAAATTAAAAAGTATTTTGACATGAGCACACCAATCTGCACTGGAGCAGACTCCTCCCAGCTCCATAGTCTTCTAAAAAATGAGAGGAAGCCTGTGTCCAGAAGACATACTTTTTATTCATGGATAGATATCTTTTTCGTAGTTTTTTTTAATTGAATCTCAGATGATTTAATAATGGACATCTGAAGATGTGTTAATTTTTTTGTCAACTTTATATGGATTTTGAAACTGAATATTCCATTCCATATCGATGGATTAGATATTTGTAAGTTCTGATAGCGATTTTAATTCGAAATACGTGGTATACTTTACCAGAAATGAAATAGTAGTTTTAGACGCATTTTATTAAATTTTATTTTTAATAACTATTCTGTTTACAACAGGAGCTTTTGATTTGATTATGATAGTGCTGTGTAGCCATTTCTGATTTTTGAGAGGACAACCCCCTCAAAAATAATTTTTTGAGAGGGTGAAAAAGTGAAACAGTGGTTTTTGAGAGGGTCACTGCAAGTCTGATGTTAAAAAAAATATCACTTTTTGTCTGAAATTCGTACCTCTGTAACCCAAATAAGTATTAGCAAATCTGTTGTCATAAAATGTATACATAATTATTTTAGAAGTATATGCATAGGCTTTGGAATTATTGTAACATGGATTTTAGACTCCACGTAAAGTCGCGGTGCGCTGCTTGATGGTATACATATTATGTTGTGATATAAAAATATACTAGTTGATGAAATCTAGATCCTAATTATTTTCTAATTTTAATATAAATATTTTAAATGTTATGTTATGACATGTTTAATGTTTCATTTGTTATTCATGTCTTCTAGAATAAAACAACATTTTATTAAAAACATTTAATAAGCAAAACACTTTCAATTTATTCCTTTAGAAGAAAATTACAACCATAAAAATAAAAATTGCTTTGTGAGCATAATACTATTAAAACAATATTTACAAATAAAATATGAAATGAATAAAAACAACAAACAGTTACAGGACAATTTTGAAACCGGATGTGGTGCCAATTAGTTTTGGTTAATAAATACCTACATTAATTATTTTAAATTAAAGACTAAAGATTTCGTTATAAAAAATAGAATTTCGAAGATAGGAGTGTCACATGGCACATATATTATCAGTTACTGATAACCCACCCATTATATTTAGATAAAGAAATAGAGGAAGTTTGGCGTTCATTTCGTGTCACGGCATAATTACCTACCCATATCGCCAGAAGAATATTTTTTAAATATTTATATCTAAATAAAAAGATTACACACTGACGTCATTTAGTCGTGACTAAAAAGTAATCTTGTTTTAATCTTTGGCAGGTTCATTTTACTGCAATGCAACTTTGCAATATCGATTTACTATCTGTAGTGTCTTATCATTTCTCCTTATTGCGGCCTAGAAGTTTATCTATGAAGCTTCTCTTTCTTTTCACTTTCTTTCCTTTGCTCTTGTTATTTTCCATATTGTCACCTTCGGATGTTATCTTCTCAATTAATGCTGGAATTGATAAATCAATAACTGTTTCAAGTGGCTGTTTTTTACTTTCTCTGCTTAGCTGACGCTGTATTGTAGATAGTTCAGGCACTTTGTCATTTTTCTCCGCTAATTCTGTTAGGGAAGTTTTTGATTCATTTTCAGTTTTCGATAGGTCATTGATTTTGGTATCATTGCATTTGCTGTTTCCTTCCTTGATATCATTTTCAGTGATTATTTCTATACCGTTTTGAACTACTTGCATCGTATCAGGTTTTTCTTTAATATCTTGTGGAGACGATGAATCGTTTTTATTAGGTACATTTTCAAATACATCGTCTAATTCCAAACTGTTGATTTTTTCACCGAGGGTTTTTTTGTCAACACCGTCAACACTCTCGGTACCGCTTGAAAATGATTTAGGGACCGAGGCAACTACCTTGGGTCTTGTCGGGGGTATAGTCCAATCAACAGGCTTACGTTGAGGAGAGTAGCGCTTGAGTAATTGTTCAAAAAGTTTCTGGTGGTCAACTTTACTTGGTGATGATGCTTCATTATTTGGCAGGCTTCGATGTCTGTTCTTTGGTGCAGGATCTTGATTTTCTTTGCCGTCGACTTCCTGGGACCCCAAGTCGACAACTACTCTGCGCACAGGTGTCGGTGTTGAGTATGGTTCCGCAAAAGGAAACTTGAATAAATTAGGACTCTCAATTTTATATTTCACCACAGAAGCACTATTAGTTGGCATTGATGCACGAACACCAGCACGAGTGAATTGAGGGCTTCCATTAGGTTCATGTAAATTGGAGTTCAAAAAATCTCTCCGAAGTTTTGACAGGCGTCTAGTCCTTTCAGTCATGCTGTACCTGTAGTCTACATCGTCGCTCTGGTTAAGTTCTGAAGTAAAGTTGTCGGAATACTTTCGTGGTCGAAAGTCGAAATGGTTTCGTTCTTCGCTCCTCGTTTCGCGCATACTGGAGTACCCGGGTATGTTACGTTTGAAATTTGACGTTGTTTTCCCGTGATTTGACGTCACAATTGGATCCACTTCTTTATACGCGGGCGTAGGGGTCGTTGGCGACGGCAAAGGTAAAAACACGGTGTCGTGCTTGTCGAACACCTCCCGCCGCTGACTGAACTGCTCCACTCCAATGATTTCCCGCGACCTCACACTGGCCGTAGGCGATTTGGCCGACATTTCCGTTCGATTACAAACCACAATTCTTTTGTTATTGATACTATTTTCCTGCAAACCACTGTATTTCTATTTTCGTACAGCACACATCATGACTTCACCGGTAACATCGCGCCTATAAAAGAGTACACGTCTATACGTTAAATTGGACAATAAAGGTAGTCGGGTCGTCCGTATAAGGCGGGCCGTTCGCGATATAATGATGAGTGATCAATAGAGTGGTTACGATAAGATAGGTGCGCCGTGTATCGCTGTGCTTAGCCGTTTCTTTATCTTTAAGGATTGGAAACAGTTGAGTCAATAGCAGCGAGCGAACACAATCGTGCTCGTAATTAATCGCGGACTGAGTGAAAGCGAACCGCGGCCGGCCGCCGATCGGCGAGCGCTCATTATATAATGAATAATAAAACAAACGTCCCAAATACGATACGGTAGAGAGACTTTGCACTTAATTGACAATCTTTAGAATACTAAATAGTTGATTACGAAGTTTGCTTTTTGCAGCATTACTGTTGTTAAATATTTACTAATGAGTAGCATTTGTAATTAACCACAATAAACACAACAATTAAGGCGTTCATTAACAGCCAATTGTATATGACAGTATTATGGTTATAAGTAGTATTTTAAATAGCAAATAAATAGAAAATAATACAGGCGGAGAACAAATGTTCCAAAAGGTCATTTTTATTATAAAGTAACATAAGATAATTTTCATAAATTCTTTCAAATTGCCTTCTTGTGCTTTAACCTCTTTCGCAATAAAACGTAGGTAGATAGGTCTTGGCAAAAATAAATACACATGAACTACATGAATAATAACAATGTCTACTTACTTTTGTTATACAAAATGTTGTTCCAAGTAAAACAGAACAAATATTACTCACGCTGCTCTCGATTTTCACCTTATTCTATTTACAGTTAAGTAGGTACCTATCATAAGTGATCGTTAAAAATAGTAACGAGGTAAACCGCTTACAATATACGGTAATTTTTAACTGTATTAATGTTGCAGTACGTTTTTCGGTTTAGCAGTGCTCGTAACGTTAACGGTATAGATGTCTGAAATATAACTACACACCGTTCATATAAACATAAGCTAATATATTACTATACTATACTGTCGTGATATATTAAATTCTATTTCAATTAAATATAAAAAATATGTATATTTAAAACTGGTGGTAGGATTCCTGCATAGGAAGTTTTAGCTTTAAGCATAGGTTTTAGTTTAGGTTTAAGCATAGGTACCATTCCAGGGCCAGTTATTCTGCCGTGAAGCAGTAGTGTGCAAACATTACTGTTTCAGTCTGAAGGGCACTGAGAGCTAGTGTAGTCAATGGGCGTATGAGACTTAAGAACTGATCTCTCAGGGTGAAGGGCGCGGACGCAGTGTGATATCACACAAACATATTCTTGGTGACACGGCATTTGTTACGGACAGACGTTGCACTTACCATCAGGTGAACGTTTCTGTCGTTTCGACACTTTATTCAATACTTTTTAAATTAATTACTTTTCCCATTGTCCAAGGCATTCCTTGGAAATGTGTACTGTGCATTTGATCTTGCTCTTGACTGTTCCTTTTTGCTTTGATAAAAACGCATCGCTTTGAATAAATAGGTCATCATCTTTCAGCTACCATTTCAAGTTGGGTTTATGTTCTCTCTCACAGTTTTAACACTATTTTAAGGAATTTTCTAGTCTATAAGATATCGAAGGTTTATATAAATTCGTATTTAAATTTATACTTAGGGTCTGTTTGTATGGCACTAACAAGTAAATGATTTCAAAATCTTTTAAATCTTTTGAGTAATGGTTCATAAATTTTCTAGAGATAATAAATATATTGTATGTGCTATGGCGACGAAAAAAAGAATCGACCAACCGATCTCATTCCGAAGGTGTTCATCAAAGTCGACTAGAAAAATCTTATGGCTTCCGATAGATAACGGAATAGGCATCTTAAATATTAATAAGCCTAAGTTATGGGCAGCAAGTTCGCAGCGAGTTGTCTGGTACTGCAATTGTTAATCCGCCTACCAATCGTGGCGATTAGGGCATATCGACCCAATAATAATAAGTTTGTAAAGTAAATATGAAAGAGTAAGAGAGTTTAAAGATTCCGGTTGTCTCGGAACGTTACCTATAAATAGAACTCTCCCATAGTGAAATGAATGCTATTAATAATAACTATATTTAAAATAATGTTTTAGACTTCCTGTTACAATAAAAAAAAAAAAAACGTTACGTAATATAATAGATACTCAGCCTCGCCTTGGTTAGTGTCCCGGGTTCGATGCTGGGAGTCGTCATCCAATGTTCCTTACACAGAATCTCAGATATTGTCAGGGACGTTTATTTAATTCCAAAAGATAATAAATCATCGAATAAAGTTATTGTTTTTTTTAGAAAGGAATTAGAAATAAGTTTTGGGAATATTAACTTTGGGGCGGGGCATTGACGTTGAATTTTATAGTAAGCGGGACCTGGGTTCGATTCCCAGTGTTGGCAAAAATATTGGAGTCTTAAAAGTTGATTTATCAGTTGGTCGGCTTTGAAGAAAACACTGTGAGCAAGCTTGCATCTCTGAGGACTAATAAATATTATCGAGATTATGTGAAGTTCGCAATGCTCGCATTGGAGCAGCGTGGAGGACTCCTATCGCCTCTAAAATCCTCACATACTCTTAATAGGCTGTAACTTTACTTTTCATTTATTAGTATCCTAAAATTAATAAAATAAATGACAAAATTATTACAAATGAATTTAAATTCACGTTGCGGAAATGCTTTAAAATTACACACAGAAGCCTTGAAAACATTTGGTGTTAGGTGACTATATACTCAATTTAAATTGCTTAAAGACCCAGTTTTAAACGAGATTCTCCTAGAACGTGTTGCCTCAATGTATGTATATATATATATATATATATATATATATATATATATATTTATATATATATTTATATATATATATATATATATATATATAGCGCAAGTTTGTAACATAAACGTTATTATTTTTCCTCTTTCCTCCATTCTGTTACGATAACATATGTACGTGTTGGTTTTAGCGCGTGTACCGTCCGACATGTTTATTTGTTCTATTTACCTGGACCCACTGGTAATGACTTGCTTTGTAAGTAAACAGGAATGTGTTTCACGGTTGGTAAATGACATGCTATCGTCTTTATGTCTAAGTACTAGTACTATAGTCCTTGGATCGTACTGAAGTTACTGGGTCAGCTGTCGAAACGAGTGGTGTTGACTTCCAACCATCGACCACACTTCTAGCGTCATATTGCATTGGAGAAAATAACGTTACGGATATGATATACTAAATCATTTGTAATCTCACTGACTACTAGATATCATAGCCATTGTAATTATTTAATAATCTAATTCTTAAATATCTTCCAGAATGTGCTATGAGTTTAATTTGTTCAAGAAATATTATGCCTTATAAAAATATCAATTTTTCAGAATATATTATCAGCAATGGTAAGTTTCATAAATGAATTATTAGTTAGATATATAATGGCCAAATCATAAATATGTTCATGATGTGGTTTAAAGTTTCAGCCTATAAATGTCCCACTGCTGAGCACAGGCCTCCTCTCATTTCTGAGAGGGTTTTGGAGCTAGGAAGAATCCGCCACGCTGCTCCAATGCGGGTTGGCGGATTTAATATGTTTTAAATTTATCCTAATAACAATAAATTTACTTACGGCGACATTGAAAATCATTTAAATTTATGTTAACGTGATGTGGGTTCCGTTCATATTTTTTCTTTAGACATGTGTAGTTCAATTAATAAAAGTGTATTCTTAAGAGGCAGAGGCAAGAAATAAGTGTTCACTTTCGGGACTACTTTGGCGACAGCTTTTTATGGTGTCAGTATGTTTTATTGTTTTTAATCAAATATATTTTAATGTTTGTTATGAGTCTTCTAAATATAGTCTAGAGCATCAAATATAGCTTTTTTACCTATCTCCCGACTTATCTATCATAGTTATCGATCGAATTGATAAATAAGAAGTACATTATGTAAATAAAAATAGTTATATTTGTAGATATGATTTAAATAATTTACTTTCTATAATAAATATGGAGCGTCTTTAATAAGTGACTATTAATTAGCTTCCTGAATCGATATAAGAAAACAAGCTGCCTTTAATATATATTAATTGATTGAAGTTTTTTTTATTATACGAAGTGACGAGGCGAGCAAAACGTTTACCTGATGGTTAGTGCAAAGTTCGCCCATAAAAAATGCTGTGGTCACCCAGAACATTTTTGTGTGGCACTACACTGCGCCCAGCACTGTGAGACATCAGTTATTAAGTCTCTTATGTCTCATAATAACAACGTTTCGTCACTTCTGCTTCATGGCAGAATAACTAAGTATACCACAAACTATATTTTTGTTAAGATAGAGTTTAATAAAGAAAAGCAGGTATTTTAATTTATTTAATTAGATTTCATACGGATTCCTAAAGTTGAGATTTGTTGAAAATTCCATAACTATGAAATGGAATCTGACAGTGATCTCATTCAATTTACATACAAGTTCGGAGTAATCCGAACAAATATGGACTCGGGCCGTGCCTGTCTGTCGGTGTAGGTAGGGACCGGTGGCATTTAGCTCAATAAACAAAGTAGGTGCAATGCCTACACTCAGAAAAAAATTTTCGTTTTAGGATTCCGTATAAAACAATGAAACCTTGTACTTTTTGTTACGCTTGTCTAAACCGCCATACCATCTTGAAGTTATTGTAACTATTGAAAATGAAACAGTGCATATTAAGTGAGTCCTGGTAACTGAGGGACCGGGAGTACGCGTTTGACTCCTGGTGCCGGCACCTCTAAATTGTTCTGTAATTTTAATTGCCGATTTACCACATACTCAGCGTTGAATAAAAACATCGTGAGCAAAACCTGCATGTCAGAGTAATAAAAATGTTTCGATGATATATGAGGACTTCACGCCAAGCCGCAATGAGCCGCAGCGTTGAGGGCTTTCAGAAATGAGAAGAAGCTTGTGCTCAGCAGTGGGACATTTCCAGGAGCGGATTTGATACCTTAGCTGCCCTAGGCCTACGGAAGATTGCCGCTCCCCTCCCCACTCGGCGAATTAAATTAAAGTAAAAAACAACGACGAAGTCTGTAAATGACGAAATTATCTCAAACGCTTACGATTTTACATGTGAGTAAAAATTTATAACAATGAAAAAATCTCATTAAGTTTTGGTTGGTTTTTTCGGGTTGTCGATTTACTGGTGGTAGGATTCCTATGAAGGAATCCGTCTAGGTAGGTACCACCCCAGGGCCAGTTATTCTGCCGTGAAGCAGTAGTGTGCAAACATTACTGTGTTTCGGCTTGAAGGGCACTGTGAGCTAGTGTAATTACTGAGCATATGAGACTTAAGAACTGATGTTTTAGGGTGTCGGGCGCAGTGTGGCGTCACACAGAAATGTTCTGGGTGACACAGCATTTGTAATGGGCAAATTTTGCACTTACCATCACGTGAACGTTTTGCTCGTCTCGTCACTTTTTCCAATAAAAAAAAAACATTTTGGTTTTCGGGTCGATACGTAACATACAATACAGTAACGTACGATACAGTAGAAATCTTTGTGTGAGGCATCGTTTCTAAAAAACAAATAAAAAACTATCGGCGACAAAATTTACCTATCTAATAATTTTCGTTGATAGAATTCAATCTATGTCCCAACAGTTATAGACATACTTGTACTAATTATATCATTGCCCATACCGCTTACTCAGAGTTCTTGGTATTACATTCGGCTTTGTTCATTCCGCCCGATCAAACTTAACTAATCCAGGCATTAACCTGAGATAGTTTACACTCTCGATTTATGATTATGAATCATGCCAAGTACAAACAATTTACTTTTCGACGCGTTTAATAATTCGGTTTTAAAATATTTTATGCTAAGATTTTACTGTTACAATCAACAAAGTAGTAGGTATTCTTTTTTCAAATTATATACAACTTTAATCGATTATAAAAAATAACGACGACCGCGTGTCCTAACGGTTAGCATACCTGACTTCTACGTCGCGAGTCCTGGGTTCGAATCCCAGCCGGAACCAACATTTGCGAAAAACATAAATTGTTGGTTCTCGGGTGTGATTGTGTTGTGTATGTGAAATTCATGTCTGTAAAACGCACCCACGATCCAGGAAAAATACTACTGTAGGGCATCGTTTTTTTTTAATAAATAATATATATAAAAAATACGGACAGTGTGATGTTGTATTAATATGTTCATTTTTATTCCTTAGTGCTGTCAGTTATTATCGTTCTACTGAGGATATTCTTGTTGAGGGAATATATCATGCAGATCTAATATTACAGATATTTATATTGTTCTAAATATTTATGATACTATATATTTCTCATGGGAATGGGAGTAAGAATTTTTTGACTCGTACCAAAACGGCGACGATGTGGTTAACCGCCCGTTACGTCTCGTTCCCAGCGAGGGCGAAAAGTGGGCTACGTGAGTGGCCTCTGCCTATCCCTTTAATGGGAAAAAAGCGCGCCTGTATGTACATGTAATGTAAATGTAAATATTATGTTAATAACAGCTATCGTTTATCACGTATTTTTGTAACGCTTTGAATAAACCAAACGTTTGATTGTTAATCTCCATCGTCCGATCACGTCCTATCATATGAATGCTGTCGGGCAGAGGCATATTATCCTTCTTATGGAGCCGTGAACAGAGCAAGCGCCTTTCCTCTAAGCTATCATAGCTGATAATTTATGCTGTGTACCGTTTTTAATTTTGTTAAAAAAACTCTGCCCCACACGAGGTAATAAATGAAACGGGAGATGGATAACGGAGTCCTCTTGTCCAAACCGTAACACTGCGTTTGCCAACGTATCTGTCTAGAGCTGCAACTGTGGCAAATTACCCTACAATAAATTAACATGTGGAGTGGATGAGGCCTACTTCAGCTGAATAACTAAGAGGTAATAGAGGTAATACTTTATAAACACTATGTGTGAATCTACCACCCCAATTCATCCACTGGATGCCGTAAAAGTCGACAGAGGGAAAATAAAAACGAGGAGATGGGCAGCAGCATCTTCCTGGTACATCTGAATAAATAAACTGCGGTTGTTAACCCGCCTGCAATGGCGTGGCAATTATGGCGAAATCCCCAAAATTAGAGCTACAAACATTTGTTGCAATTTATGAGGGAGGCCTGTGTTCAACAGGGGACTAGTGACAGGCTATAATTATGTGTAAAACGGCACCGTAGTATAGGGGAAACACCCACTATATGGGGCGACGACCAGCACGGTTTTGCGGGAAGTCGACAGAGGCAAATGGTTCGAGACCGCGTTTTGTAACAATATTTGGGGGAGGTTTTACTTTACTTACTATGTTCTGTAGTGGACGTACGGCGGACTGAAACGATTGAGATGAAGAAACATTTAAAGGTGAAAGTAAAAAAAATTGTGAATTTCCAAAATAATAATAAATATTGGCATTTTATTCAACTAATCCAGACCAGGTTCGTAAAATACAGACAGTATTTAGACTCAGGATCATGACTTTTCGTGGACGTCAGGACATTCTATTTCCTGCCGCTGTAGGTTTCTGTAACTGTCTTATAAATAGGCTTACATTAAACAATTTGGTTTATTGATTTGTTTTCGCCCTAGCCAATACAGTGATTTCCATGCTGCATGCTTGTTACTTATATTATTATAATTTCAATTTCGATGTCCATTTATAGGGTTCTGTACCTCAAAATTACTATAACGGCATCCTTTGAGGATCATTTTGTTTTTTGCTTATACTCGGTATGTTCAACAAGACTCCTTTCCGCAAAAAACGGCGGTTAACGTTCGAATTGAAATTAAAGTCAAGTCTTATTATTAACCTGCCGCTCTGTAAAAAAATCTTCTAATTAAACTAATTACTGGTGGTAGGATTTCTATGGTCCCCAGGGCCTATGGTTATTCTGCCGTGTGTGTAAGTAGTACTGTGTTTCGGTCTGAAGGAACTGAGAGCTAATGTAATCACTGGGTATGTGAGACTTAAGAACTGATGTCTCTGGGCGTAGTGGTGACATAGCATTTGTTATGGACAGACGTGGCACTTCCCATCCGGTGAACGATTTACTCGTCAGGTCACTTTATCCAATAAAAAAAGGAATTAATAAAATACTGACTATCAAACACGTTTTTGAGTCTGACTCAACTGTTGGTTACTTTCTGATAATCTAAAATCTTGAAATTTGGATATGATATGATGGTACGGAACCGTCAGATCGAGAATCATGCTCGCATATGACCGCATTGAATTTTTTATGTTTTAGTATATGAGCGGTGTGCAATCATAATTGACAAGGCAATATGTTTCAAACAGACAAAGTAATTCTACGCACTAATTAATCATTAACATTACAATTAAATTAGTTATTCAAAAGTAGACTAATTATCTTTTAGTATTTTGAAGTAAAGCTAAATATAAGTTAAGTTTGTAAAACTAATGTTGTACATTTTTGTGTTCCATAGTGAAGTAGCATGAAATAACAATTGATAATTTCTTTTCCGATTTTCTGTCGTTGCATGTATGAATTTTAATATAAAAAAATCTAATGAAACACTCAAATTTTGAGAATTACATAGGCCATGCTTAATTCCCTTCGTTAAAGCGTTGACGCTTTTATAATTAAAGAAAAACAATAAGTAACAATATGTAAAAGTGGTAGAAGTTAAAACGATAGCTTGTTGAGAATGTTATTTTCTTAAGTTTTTATAAGTATGAGTCATAATATATATTAACGACTGGACGACGACCTGCACGGTTTTGCGGGAAGTCGATGGATGCAGGTGGCCCCGGACCGTGTTTTGTGGAAATCTATGGGAGACGTCTATGTTTAGCAATGGAATTGTGACAGGTTGAAGTGATGATGATGAAATATATACTACTTCTTTACAAGCCATGGCAGGGGACCAGGCGCTTGTCTTAAATTACATAATACCCACGCGTAAAATCCATGCCATTATCATCCATGGCAAAAACATTATAAATTGCAGTTTTAAGCGCCGATTTATCACGGGCTCGGCAATTTAACTGGCGATGGTGAGATCCAGGAATCCGCCTAGGTACCACTGCAATGTCATTTAGTCGGCCGTCAAGTGGTGGTGTGCAAATACATACGAGTGTCGGTTTGCAGGACACTGAAGAGAACCTACCGATGTCTCATGGTGATGAGGCAGTGCTGTATGTTATGGGCAGGCGTGACAGTTACCGTGAGGTGTGGTCTAGTCTCTTGCTTTCAATAAATCAAAAAAATTCTGATTTATTACGTACTTGGCGGTGAAGGAAATCAGGTATTCAATGAAGGAAAGAAAGTTAATTTGCTGAGATCCGCATGCAAAATATAAAAGCAAATTAACTTCCTTTCCTTTATTACTATGGATTTCCGCAAAGTAACGCCTGATTCTATTAACTACAGATATTCAAATCATCTATTCATCATCATCAAATATTTCGTGGTGCAGTGTGGCAACACATACAGGAGCACGATCAGATATCAGTAGAATCCATAACAAGTCCTGTATCGAATAGTTAGACCATTTTGGGCATTTACATATTTTAAAGTTTCTGCAGAACCCTATTTTAGTATTTGGTTTGTTTTTATCTTCGTCTGTATTTCGATTTGACCGGTCTTGAGAAATTCATTGAGAACGGGCGGCATACACTTAAAAGGTCGAATTAAATTAAGTTCATATAAAGGACTGAATCAGAATTGAGAACACTACGCAATTGCTTCGTAGGTATTATACATACACTTGGCTTCGTTTGTATGTTACGAGTATTTTTGAGATACCAGAACATTCGATAAAATATTTTCTTTAAACTTATATGATATGATTTGAAATTCATATGCGATTGCGTTGGCCTCAAGGTCAGAGTAACTGACTACTGCGCCGAGAATCCTGGGTTTGAATCCCCACCGCAGCCAACATATGTGCATAAACACAAATAGTTAATTTTCCGGTCAGCTTTGTGATGATTGTTCCCCTGTCCTTTGATTGCCCTTATCGCATGAGTATTACAGCGGGCGCGACTAGTTCAGGACCAGTGAGTGCCTTTTTTTGCACGTACACTTGTGGCACTATGATATCTCCTGCTTAGTAGAAATCTAACGATAGCATTCGAAAGTTATCGTCGTTGTCGAAATCGGCCAGGAAGATATCATGCGAATCATATATTATACCCAGTCTTTTCTTTCATTCGTATTGTTCTGTATAATTTCTATACGTTCTTAGAAAATACAGATCAAGAATGATATAATCGTTATTATATTTTAGAATGTTAAACCGCTATAAAAGTTGATTTTTTTTAATTAAGAATGTCATGATTTGATTCTTTGCTAAATATCTTTGAAATGCACGCACAAAAACTTTAATATTTATAATTATATCTTTTTTATCAATGTCTTATTAGTTAGTTGCAATAACTAATAAGGTGTTATACTTACGAAAATAATTTAAGAAATATGTTTCGTCCATGTAAAGAACTTTTACGCAATTTTTTTAGGTCATTGTCATATTTCACATCCGCTCAATCGATATCGCTCGACACGCATAGGCGGTATTATGTAGGTGTTCGATACGTAATGTTCACAACGTCGTGTATCAATCAATGATTTGACGTTATTGACCAATTATATTAAGAGTTATTGGACAAGATCTCTCATAATTGACCCCTACTCCGTCATACATTCTTTGCATTTCAATTCTGTTTGGATTAACAAAGATACCGCCTATTAGGTTTAGTACTACGAGTATTACTGCCGGTAGCCGATAATTTCCAGTCGCGGCTGCTCATTGATCAAAGCCGTACCGCCGAATGACTTTTGACGTGTTCCAGTTTTTTAAGTAAGTAAGGATTTCATATAACATTCATTCTTGGTAGTAAATTATCACTTTGGCTCCTAGACTTACGACTTATCTTTGATAAAAAAAAGATGTAGGTACCTTGTCACCCTCGAGAACAAAGATGGAAGCCTTTATCGGTCCGGAAAAACCGCTGACGGCAGAACATTCCATAAAGTGCAAGTGCGTAGCAGAAAATTCCGCGAAAAACGCACTGTGGTGGAATGCCAACCATCAAGGTGGTGACGATGGAATTTGAGGTTATGCCGTAAGGTGCGGTGGTGAAATTCAGCGGCTGGAATTAATCAGATCAATTCCTCTGAACACTCCCCATGGTAGATCCTGATCCCTCCTCCTAACGAATACTCGACCTCGCAGGTGCAAGGACGGGTTATGCCGGACTTCCACCGACTAAAACCCTATGGTGTTCACCTTCCCTGCATAGTGGCCGGGCCTTGGGAACGCTTACGCACACATCCACGACTCTGCTAGCGCCGGCCGCCTACCATCGGCGCCCCTACTTGGACTACTCCTTCCCTCTCTCCCTGCTAGCAAGGCGCGCCGCAACACACGACGCGCCTTCCACCACGGCAACACTGTGTGTGCGCAACAGAACCTCCCCCGAGTCCGTAATGCAATACCTAAATTCCTCTTCCCCCGCGACTCCACCTCAGCTGCCGAGGACAGGGTGAGCGGTTCCGACACACTGCCACTCCTCTCCTCAGCACTCCTCCAGTTGCCATACAGATTTGGGCTTACAAAGTTCACTCGGAGCGACGACCCCGGGCGACCAACAGGCCGACCATGTTGGCTCCTCATAGCTTCATCGTGGTTGACCAAGCCACAGTTATTAAGATAAGGCAACGAAAAGGCGAAAATCCATAGGTGGGGAAGTATACTAGTTCTAAATTAATCTAACTCTTGGCGGGCGATAGCGATGAGGCGTCTGGCATTGCCATCGCTAATCAGCACGCCGAAATTGAGCAAGGTTTGTGTCCAGCAGTAGGTTATTTACGGATTGGTGGATAACGGTAATCAAAAAAATGTACGGAGTTTCACAAGTAAGGGTGGCGACTTTTCTATTTATTTCGTTTTGCACTTACTAACGAGTATGAATAGTGTAGGTAGTCATAGATGCTTTCCAAATGTTTAGAGAGATTAAGATTAATAAACTTTATAATATATATAGATTTCTCATAACATGTATATATCATTACATGTTAAATTGTCAATTATTTGTCTCCGATTCAATTTTGTATTATTTTGTGTACAGTATATGTGTTTATATTATACAATGTTATTCATAATTGGTATAACATCCCGGCACCTACCCATGCTACTTTGATCTGATAAACATAACGTTGAAGCTTTAATGACAAATTCGGATACTAAAAATGTCCATACAAAACTTTAAAATTATTTGTTACGTAAAACTTTACACGACCCTAACTCAGAAAGTAGTTGCCCCGAACCAGAAAAATTCAAAATACGTTTTCTTCTCCATTTAATTTATGTTACCCTACTACGGCGTCATACTAACAGATTTCCCTAAGCTTCATGTTATCCTAGTACTTGCGAGTTTTTTCGATGGCAGCTCAATGGAAAAACGCCTAATGAAATTTATGAGTTCATTGCCTCGATCAGCTGTAGCAGCAGGGTATTCACCTATGAGTTTTAAGCAAATTCTTTGAGTCGACATATCTCCTACAGGTGTCACGCTACGATGCTAATTATATTTTTTGGGGCTTATAAACACCGTCCTTAAGCCCAGCCTGCCGGGATGTATAGGACATTACGAATGACCTTGTATAAGTGTTTATATATATATGTGTGTGTGTGTGTTTATGTATATATATATATATAATTTTTATACTCGTAATATAATTTTATAATATATTTTTTTGTCTTATACTGCTACACCCACATCAAAATCTCACCATACCATGGGTTGACTGGGAGAAAATGCCTGAAGGCATTAAGTCCGGGCTTTATATCCTTTCTTAATGAGGGAAACAATAAAGATTCATAAATAAATAAATAGATTTAGGTGTAATTGTTGATCAGAATCTTAATTTAAGACTCACGTCGGACAGCTTAGTGTAAGAATTAGAAAACTT
Organism: Luehdorfia chinensis; assembly: GCA_019845155.1. Taxonomy (NCBI): domain Eukaryota; kingdom Metazoa; phylum Arthropoda; class Insecta; order Lepidoptera; family Papilionidae; genus Luehdorfia; species Luehdorfia chinensis. Next base: position 3,739,572 of record JAHVAK010000612.1, read on the forward strand.
ATTTATACATTTAAAAATTTAAATATTACAAATATATAAATATTTGCAGAGTACTATGCATTTCTTCCAACAGCATATAATACGACATAGCAAAAAAATACAAAATAGTAAGGTTTGTAACCCTAATGAATACACGACGGATTCCTATGCAGGAATCCGTCTAGAACCAGTTATTCTGCCGTGAAGCAGTAATGTGCAAACATTACTATGTTTCGGTTTGAAGGGCATTGAGAGCTACCGTAATCACTGGGCATATGAGACTAAGAACGAAACAGACACGTTTTGGGTAATACAGCTTTTGTTATGGTCAGACGTTGCACTTACCATCAGGTGAACGTTTTCCTCGTTTCGTCACTTTATCCAATAAAAAAAAAAAAAGTAATAGAAGTGTTAATAATATTTGAGCAAGCGAATCCAACATATTTCATGAAATTTAATTGCAAATGAAAACAACTGATAAATAAATACCAATTGCAGAATTGCAACAAAACATTTATTTATTTAAAAATATGCTGAGTAAATGACAGCTGTTTTATATAATTTATAAACGATATCTCTGTCAATCCATTTATGTTATTGATGAATACTTGCGTAGGTTTATTCGTATCAGAGATTACTTGAGATCACAAATACTTATTAAGTCGTTTCCGTGTATTTTATAAACATACAAGCTATATGTATATTTATAACCTTTGGAGATATTACGAGGACGCAACTAGGTCTGCAGTCGGTAGCAAATCTGTCCAAATGTGTCCAGGTCTGTCTATAATCTTAGAGCATCAAAATCATGTTATTAGCATCATAATTCATGTCAATATTCTGTACTTTATAAGTTTTTCCCGTTGGGATAGTAAAATAGACATTAATTTTATACCACATAGATTTTTTTTACTTAGTGTAATAATAAAAGTTACTTGATATTTATATCTGGAAAAACAACTTAGTGAAAACCTTATTGACCTACGAGACATTGCCCGTCACGTCACTTTTGCCACGGGGCGAAAAGTGGGCTACGCGTGTGGCCTCTGCCTACCCCTGTTATGGGAAAAAGGCGTTACTATATAGTTTGTATGTTGACATGCTCAAGAAAATTCGCAATAATTATATATCTTGCAACTTTTAACTGATAAAACATGTTGGGTTGGTAGCCGCAATAGCTGAGCGAGATTTGACTTTTGTGCTATCTTTTGCGGTCGTATTCGATTTACACACAGGCGAAACTAGGCCTACAGATAGTTGTTTCGGGTCTGAGGTTTTGTGCAAGTGTAATTTATTGCTGTTCGACGCACCCCCGCATCTAAAAAAAAGTAAAGTAACCGCCTATAAATGCTGAGCAAAGGCCATTTCTGAGAGGGTTTTGGAGCCGGGAAGAATCCGCCACGTGCTCCAATGAAGGTTGGCAGACTTCACATGTCCTCGAAATATTTATTATTTCTCAGACATGCACGTTTCCTCACGATGTTTTCCTTCACTTTCGAGCACGTGGTAAATCTATGGTGGTGCAATTAACAATTTTAGTGGTGCCGACACCGGGAATCGAACCCAGGTCACTCATGCACTATGAAATTTAAAGCGAGCGCCTAGCCCCTGAGCTACACTCGCATCTATTCCAAATAAATAGATTTTTCACTGAAATTCTTCCTCTTTGGCGCGTATATTCCACTACACCTAGATTTTTTGTAATTTATGGTTACGTAATCGTTATTGATTTCTTATTTTTTTTCTCTTTAACGCAGATAATTACTGTGTCACGTCGGAATCATAAAACCACAGAACAGAAACAACATTCTGTTCTGTGGATAAAACGATATGCAGTAAATAAGCTGGGGTTCTTTGTTGATGAAGCACATATGAATGAGAGGGTTTCAATGCTGATTAATTTTTTGTACAGGTGAGGGTTTCATTATGTTTTGAACAGCCTTCGATTCCGTAGTCTTTATGGAGTTTGTCTTCATCGAAAATGACACTATGAATACACCCACGTGCGGATCATAACATTATGGGTGCATTTCATTGTGAATTCTGACATCTGTACATTAATATACTACTATCTTATGCAGTAAACGTATTGCATTTAGTAACAAAATACGAAAATATTATTTCCGTGCATAAAATTGTTACAAGAATATCATTATTATCTTTGTGAAGAAGTCTATCAGAGAATTACGATATGAATGTGCTTGTGACGATAACTAATTGATATGTGCCCGATAAGAGCGAGACATGGTTATGCAATTAGAACGATTGCTTGTAGAGATTATTTGATGTTCTGGAATAAATCTTTTTATATGAGTGAGGTAGCGTTAATTTTAATATTTTTCTATATTATATATATATACAAGCAATCATCATGATACCTTAAAAGTTAGCAGACCTTTGAATTTAAATTTGGAATACAATGTGTATTCCAAATTTACTTCTTAAATTTCCTTTCCCGTCTTAGAGACCAACTAGGAACGCATTTTACGAACTTTTACTCATAAACGTGTAAAGTTGTTGTGGCTGAACACGTTACGACATTGAAGAGGACGCGAAACGTCCAGTTTAAGATATAATAACCATCAGGAATGATGACGTCACCAAGTTTTCTGTAAGTAGCTTAGTGCCGTGCTTAGTGAGAATTTTTTGGCGAGACAAATGTAAACGATTGGACTTACGACGATATATTGTTAAAAGATCAGAATTTATAGTGGAAATGAAACAAGTAATAACTTTAAGTAATAACTGTGTTAATAATAATCACTTTCAATTGGGATTCCTATGCGGGAATTCTTGTAGGTAGGTACTGCCGCAGTGCTAGTTATTCTGTCGTCAAGCAATGGTGTGCACTGTGCAAGCGTTGCAGTGTTTTGAGTTTGAAGGGCACTGTTTGCTAGTGTAATTACTGGAAAATGGAACTTAAGAACTGTCTCTGAGTGACAGCATTTGTCATATGATATGCGATAGTTCACATGATCGTAAGTGCAAAGGAACCACAACTAAAATAAAAATGCCGCTTAGTGTTATTATTAGCCATGTTAGTCATAATTTGCCAAAATTACTAAAAGAACTAAAGAAAAAAGGAACAGAACACTTAACAAAGAAAAATTGATCAGCACCTTCAAAATTTTAGTTGGCTGTGAATAAGCGATAATCAATCTTTCGAAACACTGTAAGTGCAGCTGCGTTGATCTAAAAGCGTCAATATTCATTTAGCTTACGGGGAAAATATCTGTATAAAATAGCCATAATTTTTTTTTTCTATTACATAATTGTATCTGGTCCGTTTGTAAAGGATACCAACGCCTTCACCGCTAAACTATCCGAGCAGACATCAAGTTTTGCAACAAAACAAGTAGTCTTTCAACTCTTTCCTATTTTTACAGTATTTTAGACATTTTTATTTAAAAAACAAATTACATTCAGAATCTTTGATTGCAATGAATTGTTGTGTTTGAAACTATTATATTGCTTACAGAGCCCTATAACAGAAAACCTTACACTTTCAGCGTACAATTTCACAAAATTGACAGCTTTATCTATGGAAAATTGTACAATGTAGATGTAGAATTGACGGTAAATGTGAAAATATATTTTGAAGCCATAAGTACTTTACCGGTCGTAATATTCTTAAGTAGGAATATGGATTCCTACTTACTACTAGGTAGGCACCACCGCAGTGATTCCACGCAGTAGTGTGCAAGCATTACAGTGTTTCGATGTGAAGGGTACTGATAGCTAGTGTAATTACTGGGCATATTAGACTTAAGAACTGATGTTTCAGGGTGGCGAGCGTAGTGTGGTGCGCATATATAAGTCTTTCAAGTGACACAGCATTTGCTATAGGCAGACGTTGCACTTACAATCAGATGGATATTTTGCCATCTTGACGCTTTCTTCCATAAAAAAATGGTAGCATTTAATTATGGTACAAGTTCTTTCTTCTTATTACTGCGCTTCACTTCGCTTCATTTTCTCCAATTGTCGTGGTTTTCTGCCTCTTTCATCTAGTTGCTGGATTTACTTATCTTTCTGGGGTTTTTAAGGAGTAGACGTGTGGTCTACTCCGTAAAAACCCCCAGAAGAAGAAGTGAAAGAAGAGAAGTGTTTCTTCGACCTGTCTGTATTGCGGTGTTAACTTAGTCATGACTTATTGCTCTGGTGTCTGCTATGCTTTGCTTATCAAATGTCTCAGCTTGATAGAACAATTTAGAGCTCTTCAATACCCAATCAATAGCCTTCTGCGGTAGGTATCTTTTAAGAAGAGAGGATTAAATGATTTCTTATATTTACGCGAATATTACACATTTAATAAAACTAATTTTACGGATTTAAAGTGAGGATTTGCCGTAATCATCACTCTTGTCAGGCGTATTGGTGATTGCAGTGTCAAGACTCCTCGCAACGTAGACACTGCTGCGGTCCGGTCTATGTATTTTCGGTCAGGTATTATTTACGGTTATTCCGGTACCTGTTGAAAGCATTTTCCTTAGTTGACTCTTACGTCACCCATGGGATGACATTTTCTTTAGCCTCCCCCACGCAGTCAATCTAGGGTTATAGGTGTTTTGTGGCCTATTTTTTTTCTCTATTAGGTGACCGAAAGAATAGAATAGCACTTACCTCTTTCCTACCCAGATGTAATAGGTACCGGTACGGTAAGGTACCGACATCCTTTATTCGTGCAGAATACCAAAATATGCAATGCTGTCACTATACTGCTCATGGAAACGCAGTGGAGAATAAGAATTCTTTGACACGTACCTAAAAGGCGGCGACTGGGTTGGCAACACGTCTCCGTGGGGGCGAAATGTGAGGTTTCTGCCTACTCCTTATATGGATAAAAGGCGTTGTTAGATGTTTTTTTTTCTGAGAATAATTAGCGGACGTGCTAAAATGATGAGGTAATTGAACTAGATCAACATGTATTCTATTTGAATCACTGATTACCTTCACGTCACAAGTTTGAATTTTACTGGCTTATTCCACCAGACATTAAGTGTAGTTATTCCTTCGAAGAAATGTACAATTCCGTCAAGGATTAATTAATTTGTTACGAGCCCAATTGTAACTTTTCCCTCATAAATCACAAGGTGAAGCGATTACTTAGCGTAACGTGTTTCGTGACCGAGGTCAGTAATACTCGAGTGCCGGATAAAATGTTTTTAATTAAAGTGGAAACTTAATGTTTCTAATCCGTTATGTTGGTAAATTCGTTTATAGAGCAATGAATGCACACATTACTTAAATCATGTTAAACTTGTGCGAAACGTGCACTCCATCCATGTTTCATACGTAGAACGAGTAAATTGTAAAGTATTCAATTAACAGCTTATAAATGTCCCACTGCTGACCACAGGCCTCCTATCATTTCTGAGAGGGTCTTGGAGCTGGTAACTGATTATAACTGCTCCAATGCGGGTTGGTGGACTTTACATGTCTTCGATTTCTTTTTAATTTCTCAGACATGCAGGTTTCCTCACGATGTTTTCCTTCACCACCGAGCACGTGGTAAATCAGCACTTTAAATGGGAATTAATAACTTTAGTGGTGCCGGCACCGGGAATTGAACCCAGGTCACTCACGAACTATGAAATTTAAAGCGGAGTGTCTAGCTCCTAAGTACCACGGCTCTGTGTAGACGATTGATTACAAATTGATGTGTACACGACGATGTCATGGCTTAGTGGTCATAGAATCTATTACTACGCCGCGGATCTTGGGTTCGAATCCCTACCGGAGCCAACATGTTCGAAAAGACTAATTGTTTTTCGGGTTTGGGTTTGTTATGATTGTCCCGATGTCTCCAACACTGCATCCTAGCATACCTGAGCATTATGCAATATGGTTTTCTTCAATATCAATGCTTTAATGACAGACTTGAAACATACTTATTATTTAAAATAAAAACTGAATGGAGATTAGAATTATTCCTTAAAATTTTTACCGTGGTTGTGGTTTACAGACAAAAAGTTCACATGCACGACCAGACCACAAACTAACAATTTGCTTTTCTGCATAAATATCACATATTATTACTTCAAAATAAAACAATACTCAACCGTGATTTATTATTTTTATTTACTTCACCTAGTTATTTATTCGTCTCCATATTTAAACATTTTAGGGATAAAAGCTAGAATCCGCGTCCCATCTTTCTTTTTCTTGTTATTACAAGTGGTGCCAGTAACGTAATGGGTACCTACAGTCGGCCAAACCGACACCCGTATTAAAATCATTACACATTATCATGATATTAGAAGCAAGAATCAACATTTAGTTTTTTTTAAATTTTTGTTTGTTTATAATATGTTCTGTACGTTAGCGGTTTTTTGGCGAAAAATGTCTTTCTTTCTTTATTATCAGAAACATGTTTAAAAACAGCAAACAACACTTCTATGCGGCCAGTAAAATGTACACATAGACAAGATTGCTAGTTATTTGAAGCAAAGGCATAGTACCGATAGTTTCTTTTCGTTCGCTAGCAAGATGGAAAAATCTGCTACTACGAGCTCGCGAGCGCTCAAATATTTAGCTCAAACCATCGCGACAGCTATTCAAAAGTCTCATCCATACAACTGTCAGGTTATAAAGTGAACATTGGGAACAAAAACGGACCAATCATGGGATTGTATCCCGTACAGTATTTTCAAATTAAATTTCCGCTTGAGAGTTGTTTGCGAATTAAACGGCGAGGTATTGCTACTAAGAAGTTTTTTTGGAAACTTTAATATCGTAACTATGTCGTACATTCGAGTCTACAATTCCACTATTGGCGTACAACATCTACAAACACATTAGATATCAATTTACTTGGAAATGAATACGTGTATTTTAGTGATCCGAAGAGCACATAGTATTTTAAATATCTTTGTAAGGTTCGTGGATATTTTGAATAGTTATTATTTCCATCCAACGATATCATGAAAACCAGGAGATGGGCAGCAGCATCTTCCTGTAACATCTGAATAAATAAACTGCGGTTGGCAAACCGCCTGCCAAGCGTGGCAACTGTGTCAAAATCATCCAAAATCAGAGCAACAAACTTTTGTGACATCTATTCGAAGGTCTGTTCAGCAGTGGACTAGTGATAGGCGGAAATTATGATGATGATGATATCATTCATCATGAATATATGACACGTTCGTGGATATTTTCGAATAGTTATTATTATATTGCATACTCTAGTCTTTCTATTAATACAAAACATTAAAATAATAAATTTTACTTTTATAGACGAAGGTGATAAGACGAGCGTAAACCTTCACCTGATGTAAGTGTAACGTATGCCCGTAACGAATAACGGACACTGCGGCCGTCCCCTGAGACATCAGTTCTTAAGTGTGAGACTTAATGCCTAGTGATTACACTAACTCTCAGTGCCCTTCAGATCAGAATACATTAATGTTTTCTCACTACTGCCTCACGGCAGAATAACTGGCCCTGCGGTAGTATCTACATAGACTGATTCTTGCATAGGAATCCTATCATCAGTAAATACATATATTTCGTAAGCTATAATTAACTTATAAAACAATAAATAAAATTGTACAATCGAATATAATAAGCTAAACATATTTACGATTTGGAAAGAATTTCTTTCATCGCCAACTCTATTTTGAGTTGAACACAAGCAACTCTTTCTTGAAATATCTGATTAACCAGATTCAGTCTCTTCTGCTCTAACATAGCATTCTCTTTAATCAACTTCTGCCTTAACTCTTGTTCTTCTAAAGTGTAGCTATCTTTAATTTCTTTATTCGTCTGTGAGTTACCTTCTTGTTTATTCTTTAAGGCTACGTGACTTCTAAGTTTGACTATTTCAAATTGTTCAGAATTAATTTTCGCTTGCAATAGTGATTTTAATTGTAAATACTCTGCGTTCTCAAGTTCAAGTCTTAGAACTTTGAGTTCCTTTTCGGTTAGTTTGGGTTTTTCTTTTGCTGGTTCTAAAGGTGGTGTATCTTGTTCAGGAATTTCTTTGACGTCCGTTGGTTGGAAACTGAAGTTGTCTTCGAATTCCACTGGGAATGTTGGATCACTTACGTTTGGAGATTCTTCAGTAACTTGGAAGGCGTCAGTTGAGGGAGTTTTGACTGCTTCTATATCTGCTTGTGAGATCACAGCATCGTTTGTTTGCGAGTCTCTTCTTGTAGGCTCGTTTTCAGGTTTTTCCTCTACTGAAGACTGCTGTTGTGGAAGTGTATTTGGTTCTACAGATTTCTGAAGGGATCGAAGTTTTCTCTGGAACATTTAATAAAAAAAATGTTAATAGTGATATAGCACTTACTCTTTCTCTCGTCTTTGTGTTTCGGAAGTTAAAACAGTTACAAGAGACGAGATAGGAACATGCCCCGCGACCGAATGAACGTTAGTCGTACCTCTCGCTTTCGCCTATACGTGCGTCTCGCTCGTTTCGTCTGAAGTACAGTCGTGTTCAATTATTTTATTATTGTGTATTTAATGTTAAATACTATTATTTAATTAAGTTTATAAAGTGACGAAGCACCGTGCAGTGATTACGCTAGCTCTCAGTGCCCTTCAAACCGAAACACAGTAATGTTTGCACACTGCTTCGTGGCAGAATAACTGGCCCTGGGGTGGTACCTATCTAGACGGATTCCTGCATAGGAATCCTACCACCAGTATAGTGTTTGGTTACCTTAAGTAATAAAGTTTAGGTATGTACTTATGTTATTTTTGGGCGTGTTAAATTAAATTTATTGTTTTAATACTTAAAAGTGATGAGGAACATTAATATAGTAAAAGAAAAGAAACATTTATAGAACAGATTATAAAAAATATCAGTAGTATAATAGTAAAGATTATTTTTCCCTTTGTCTTTAAACATCCTAATATTATATGCAATAGAACTGAGTTCAAGTTTCTTGGAGTAATAATAAATAAGTCTACAGCATTTTTGCGGCGACGTGGTTCGCCACCCGTCACGGCTGGTGGTCGCGCGCATGCGTGATGAACCCGGCGTGCATCTCCTCGTGCAGCTGGCTCAGCAGTACGTGGTACCTTGAGCTGCGTGACGATCCGCTGCGCCTCCCACAGCTGGTGGTCGCGCGCATGCGTGATGAACCCGGCGTGCATCTCCTCGTGCAGCTGGCTCAGCAGTACGTGGTACCTTGAGCTGCGTGACGATCCGCTGCGCCTCCCACAGCTGGTGGTCGCGCGCATGCGTGATGAACCCGGCGTGCATCTCCTCGTGCAGCTGGCTCAGCAGTACGTGGTACCTTGAGCTGCGTGACGATCCGCTGCGCCTCCCACAGCTGGTGGTCGCGCGCATGCGTGATGAACCCGGCGTGCATCTCCTCGTGCAGCTGGCTCAGCAGTACGTGGTACCTTGAGCTGCGTGACGATCCGCTGCGCCTCCCACAGCTGGTGGTCGCGCGCATGCGTGATGAACCCGGCGTGCATCTCCTCGTGCAGCTGGCTCAGCAGTACGTGGTACCTTGAGCTGCGTGACGATCCGCTGCGCCTCCCACAGCTGGTGGTCGCGCGCATGCGTGATGAACCCGGCGTGCATCTCCTCGTGCAGCTGGCTCAGCAGTACGTGGTACCTTGAGCTGCGTGACGATCCGCTGCGCCTCCCACAGCTGGTGGTCGCGCGCATGCGTGATGAACCCGGCGTGCATCTCCTCGTGCAGCTGGCTCAGCAGTACGTGGTACCTTGAGCTGCGTGACGATCCGCTGCGCCTCCCACAGCTGGTGGTCGCGCGCATGCGTGATGAACCCGGCGTGCATCTCCTCGTGCAGCTGGCTCAGCAGTACGTGGTACCTTGAGCTGCGTGACGATCCGCTGCGCCTCCCACAGCTGGTGGTCGCGCGCATGCGTGATGAACCCGGCGTGCATCTCCTCGTGCAGCTGGCTCAGCAGTACGTGGTACCTTGAGCTGCGTGACGATCCGCTGCGCCTCCCACAGCTGGTGGTCGCGCGCATGCGTGATGAACCCGGCGTGCATCTCCTCGTGCAGCTGGCTCAGCAGTACGTGGTACCTTGAGCTGCGTGACGATCCGCTGCGCCTCCCACAGCTGGTGGTCGCGCGCATGCGTGATGAACCCGGCGTGCATCTCCTCGTGCAGCTGGCTCAGCAGTACGTGGTACCTTGAGCTGCGTGACGATCCGCTGCGCCTCCCACAGCTGGTGGTCGCGCGCATGCGTGATGAACCCGGCGTGCATCTCCTCGTGCAGCTGGCTCAGCAGTACGTGGTACCTTGAGCTGCGTGACGATCCGCTGCGCCTCCCACAGCTGGTGGTCGCGCGCATGCGTGATGAACCCGGCGTGCATCTCCTCGTGCAGCTGGCTCAGCAGTACGTGGTACCTTGAGCTGCGTGACGATCCGCTGCGCCTCCCACAGCTGGTGGTCGCGCGCATGCGTGATGAACCCGGCGTGCATCTCCTCGTGCAGCTGGCTCAGCAGTACGTGGTACCTTGAGCTGCGTGACGATCCGCTGCGCCTCCCACAGCTGGTGGTCGCGCGCATGCGTGATGAACCCGGCGTGCATCTCCTCGTGCAGCTGGCTCAGCAGTACGTGGTACCTTGAGCTGCGTGACGATCCGCTGCGCCTCCCACAGCTGGTGGTCGCGCGCATGCGTGATGAACCCGGCGTGCATCTCCTCGTGCAGCTGGCTCAGCAGTACGTGGTACCTTGAGCTGCGTGACGATCCGCTGCGCCTCCCACAGCTGGTGGTCGCGCGCATGCGTGATGAACCCGGCGTGCATCTCCTCGTGCAGCTGGCTCAGCAGTACGTGGTACCTTGAGCTGCGTGACGATCCGCTGCGCCTCCCACAGCTGGTGGTCGCGCGCATGCGTGATGAACCCGGCGTGCATCTCCTCGTGCAGCTGGCTCAGCAGTACGTGGTACCTTGAGCTGCGTGACGATCCGCTGCGCCTCCCACAGCTGGTGGTCGCGCGCATGCGTGATGAACCCGGCGTGCATCTCCTCGTGCAGCTGGCTCAGCAGTACGTGGTACCTTGAGCTGCGTGACGATCCGCTGCGCCTCCCACAGCTGGTGGTCGCGCGCATGCGTGATGAACCCGGCGTGCATCTCCTCGTGCAGCTGGCTCAGCAGTGCGTGGTACCTTGAGCTGCGTGACGATCCGCTGCGCCTCCCACAGCTGGTGGTCGCGCGCATGCGTGATGAACCCGGCGTGCATCTCCTCGTGCAGCTGGCTCAGCAGTACGTGGTACCTTGAGCTGCGTGACGATCCGCTGCGCCTCCCACAGCTGGTGGTCGCGCGCATGCGTGATGAACCCGGCGTGCATCTCCTCGTGCAGCTGGCTCAGCAGTACGTGGTACCTTGAGCTGCGTGACGATCCGCTGCGCCTCCCACAGCTGGTGGTCGCGCGCATGCGTGATGAACCCGGCGTGCATCTCCGCGTGCAGCTGGCTCAGCAGCGACTCCTGCTTGCGCAGCTCCGCGCTCAGCTCCGCCGCGTGCGACGGGAACTCGCTGGGCAGTGACGCCAGCGGCGGTATATATCTGTCAATTTCAAGGTTAGATGTTCACTGCTGTATATGTCTCTCGCAAGTAGGAATTCGTTGTTATCGATAGGTTTTTGTGGATTGGCCTAGCAAGTTAGGAAAGGTTCTACAGGTACCTCGAAACGAAACGAATGGTGACGATAATATTCTAGATGATTATCCCACCATCTACTTTTCTACTAATCTACCTGGCCTCGAGTACAGTCGTAAGTCTCTCGGTGTTCGTCGTCGTTTCGTCGTTTCAGCCTATCAATAGTCCACTGCTGAACATAGGCATCCCCCATAGATTGCCACAAAAGTTTGTAGCTCTCGTTTTGGGGGGATTTTGCCATAGTTGCCACGCTTGGCAGACGGGTTGGCAACCGCAGTTTATTTATTCAGATGTTCCAGCAAGATGCTGCTGCCCATCTCCTGGTTTTCATTTTCCCTCTGTCGACTTTTACAACACCCACGGGAAGAGATGGGGTGGTAGATTCTCTGAAATTCTCGGTGTTCGGCAGAGTACAATTTAGATAGTGCGCGCAGGAGTAACACATAATTCAATTCCCCGTTCCAGTTTACATCATCAGACAAGAATATACCATTAAAACTGAGCATTTTGCTTCGTTATTCATAATGCGTACTGAAAAGGACTGGAATAATTTTTTGAAAAAGTCTTTCCGAGTGAATAAAATGTGAATGCATTCAAGATAGGTGCAAATGTATTACTGATCTAATGCTAGTTTATCATCCATAACTGCATCGCCATTTAGTAAACGTAGTTAGGCACTAAGTTATTTTTAAACACTAAACTCCATCTTTATGACACCCACGGAATGGGATGGGTTTGTAAATTTGCTTAACAACATAAATGTCTTACTTTGTTAGACTGACGTCAGGGAACAGTTTCTCCGACTTCGTAATAAGGTACGCAAGCAGATTGAGCGACATGTTGAGTGCGGGTCCCATAGCACTCGCTATAGTTTGTATATTCGCTTGATTCACCTGCAATAAGAATTCAATATTACTTTAAACTTCAATAAAATTAATTTTATATTGGTGAAGGAAAACATCTTAAGGAAACCTAAATGTGCGAGGTCAAAAATATTTCGCGGATATGTAAAATCCCACTCACTCGCATTGCACCAGCTATGCGAACTCTTTCCAGCTCCAAAACGCTTTCAGAAATGAAAAGAGGATGTGCTCAACAATAGGACATCTATAGGCTGTTCCTATAAGCGATAAGCGCCCGGCAGAATCAAGATGTAGTCACTCCAAAGGACTAACATGATGATGATGGTACGTTGCTAGAAGTTAGGTCATCGGTTTTCGCCACATGATACGATGCTGGTATTTTGTGACAATGTGGTAGTTCCCTGGTCAAGCCGATCTATTTTATTTGCTGAAGCATTTCTCTACCGAATAAAGCAATAATCAAGTTAAAAAAAAAACTCCCAAGCTTTTAACATGAAAAACAATTCTACAAACAGGTTCACTCTACCAACATCAGGGACATAATATTTTTTGTCTTATCATCATCATTTCAGCCTATTGTTGCAACATATGACTCCCCCACAGATTGCCACAAAAGTTCGTAGCTCTCATTTTAGTGGAATATTGCCACAGTTGCCACGCTTGGCAGGAGGGTTGGAAACCGCAGTTTATTTATTCAGATGTTAGAGGAAGATGCTGCTGCCCATCTTCTGGTTTTAATTTTCACACTGTCGACTTTTACGACATCCACGAGATGGCATGGGGCAAAACGAATACAGTACTCAAAACAAATAATTTAAGAACAACTTGTAACGTTGCATTTTAATGCACCTGACACCATTATTTTTTATAAAAACCAAAATTACCAAATTATAATATACATTAATTCGCGTAGTCCGCACGCCGTTACTCACGGACATTCCCCTACTTCGGACCCCTAATTCGGAAGCGCTCGGCATAACTCGGAGGCGCGACCGCTTCCCCGTTCGTGCCGATTTTAAACGGTCAACGTTTCTCCGGGGACTGTGCTGTGAGCTACTGCAAAGCAACGACCGCACCTCCTTTTATTAAATAATAGTCACTTTCGATTAAGTGCCATCTGAACCAGCCACTATAACCGGTAGGCTGGTTCAGAAGGTAGGTAGGGGGTTCAAGAAAATAATTACTTTTAATAGTTATTTATTTGTCCTACTTCCGCTCACAATAGTGGAGTAGAGTTGCAAATGGGGTCACTGGCCTGACGTAGGGTGAGATGGTCCAGCAGCTGTCTCCCGTAGCCTTGCAGCTAGCCTCTCGGCACAATTGTAGACTCGGCGTGCAGGTAATCGTGGCCGAATAATCTAGCCGATAGTGTACGGCTATCGTTGAGGGTAAGTGGATCCCCAGCGGGATCAGATTAGATCAGAGTAACGGCGTGCGGACTACGCGAATTAATGTATATTATAATTTGGTAATTTTGGTTTTTATAAAAAATAATGGTGACAGGTGCATTAAAATGCAACGTTACAAACTACTTTTTAACAACTCTTCAGCCAGGTCTATTTCTACTTGTTTTTTTTTCTCTTGCTTTATATTTTGTTATATCGTTCAATTTATCACACACTAGTCATTATTTAAGTATCTTTCATCAACATTTCACCTATAAAGGCCAACCCCATAGACAGTTGAATTATCTGTGAACTGTGAATTTTGTTCTGAGCCACCTACATTCATCGACTTCCCAAGAAACCGTGCAGGTCGTCGCTTCATCTAGTGGGTTTAGTCACCCTACAGTGCGTTTTAAGGTACGAGGTTTCACACTCGAGGAACTTTCTTCCCCGATGATTATCGGTTATACGAGCTATATACCCAGCCCATTGCCACTTTTTTCTTTCGGACCAGAAAAATTAAGTGCTAGAGTTGACCAAAATAAATCATATAGAATTATGAAAGAAAAAGTTAATTTTCTAAGATCCGCAATCAGGATTTAAAATGGTGTGTATACATGGTCTTTGAAGGGCCCACCTGCCCGCCCTTTCCACAATAGAGTGCACCGTTAAACTAATACCGCCACCGGTAATAGCCACCAGATACCTCCACCACTACAACACTACCACTAGGCAATACACACCACTGTAGTCGAGAACACTAAACGTGTTTCAAGTTAAAACGAGGCATTATCAAGTGATATTGACTCTAGGACAGACAGCTGCCGAGTTAAGCCGCTTGCATTATTCTTAATTGTAATGAATTATAACTGCATATAGAAATGCTGATGTACATACATGAGACGATCGGTCTCCAATTAAAAATTTAATAACACTTGTATTGCCTTACATATTAATATGTGGTTTTGGCGGTATGTACTACATTTTTGAAAAACAGGTTTACAGCATTATATTTCAAATGTGCAAATTTGCGAAACATTATTGCTACGTAGCGATTATATTGGTAAAGCGGTGTGATGTCATTTGTTGAAGAAAGTCCACATCGTGTTGCGATAGATGGCGTTACTAACCTCAAATGTCGGTATTAAAGAGGGAGCGTGTAACAAACCTGTTCATTGGCCACGACGCTCGCGAAATGCCTCATCAGCCAAGCCAACAGGTTGTAGTTGCAAGCTGGCAGCTTGGCGATCAGCTTTATTATAGTCGCCTCTCTTTGTGGCTCTGCTATGGCGGTCGCCTGTTCAAACTGACCGTGAAGTTCCTGAGTCATGATCGAGTCTGGGAGTTCACTGTCAAGAGATGTAAAACTGTAATATTCGTAGTCAACCTCGGTAGGTTAGGTGTGTTATATGATATATATTTCATTCATTTGTTTTAGACAAAGGGATACGGGCCGGCACTTAACTTTTTTATGAGGGGAAAATCGCTAATAAAAAATATAAGCTATCTTGACTCGCACTCATTCCTATACACACACATACACACGCACACACACTTTATTTCTATAATTAATGAATTGTATTCAATAGGTAAATAGCTGCAGTGCAGTGGGGTGAGGACCTGGGGATTTGTACTACAGGCCTTCGGCCTAACTTAGACACCAGCTCCCCACATTACTTATTGGAAATACCCTACGTTTTTTTTGTAATTTTGTGAGGAGTATTTTAAACTCGTGTCATCATCATTCATCATATCAGCCTATCACTAGTCCACTGCTGAACATAGGTCTCCCCCATAGATGTTAAGAATCTTCTCGGTAATGTTTTCTGAGAACAGCGTGCGTCTTCTTAAGGCTTTAGCATCAAGTATTGTAGTCTAAAACCTTCCTCAATAAATGGCCTATCTAATACAAAAATATTTATTAGAAATCAGATAAGTATTTCTTCAGATTAGCGCGTTCAAACAAACAAACTTTTCAGGTTTATTATAGTAGTAATGGTAAGATAAAATAAAGATATGTGTATTTTTTGAACCACTTGAAGAGAAATATTTAAATTACCAAGAAAATAAAGTAATAATAACTAAATTGCAAATTAAAGCCGCGCGTAACACGTCCAACCACATAGCCCCGTTCTAAAGTTTTTCAGATTTTACGCAGGAACCCTGAAGATTTCGGAAATAAAATGCAGCTTAGAGATTACTCTTTAAAAAGTCGTCTACATTCCAATTAAAGTCCCGTCAAATTCGACTCAGCCGTTTCGGAGTTTAGCCCGGACAAATAAATAGACAGTAAAACTAACTAAAATTTTAAAACGCATTTTTGAGTTTTGGTATCATGCAAATTATTTTTAATTGTTGATATCTATTTTATAGACAAAAAGTATTTAAGATATTTTTTTTTCTTTTAGTAAACGATTATTTTACCTACAATTCATTTATCGTCTAAAAAAAATGGACGACTGCGTAGCTTAGTTTAGTTAAGAGTACCTGACTACCATGCTGCGAGACTTTGGTTCTAATGACAGTCGTATACAAGATTTGTGCAAAAAAACAAATTAAGGTTTTTGAGCCCGGCTGTGTTGTGATTGATCCTATATCTCTGGCACTGCATCATATACTGCGGCCTACCGCCGATTTTATCACATTAGCATTACATCGGGCACGGTAGGTTGGGACGAGTAAGTGCCCCTTTGTGGCACTTTAATATACTGCGCAGTTGATAACTTCCAAAAGTATTTGTCGCCGTTGTTGAGGACATCATCTATCGTCTGTCCCATTAGCTGGTGACACTCTTGCTACAGTATGTTTTCAAATTTATATTTCCAAAGGACTGTGAGCACACGATCCTCTGCCCTTCCTACAAGGTACAGCGTGAAGTAATATTGAACATAATAATGTAATATAATAAACCCTATTGGTCTGTCCTAAGGAGGTATCAGGATTATCATCCACAAGTCTCTCAATAACAACGTTGTGAAGATCGGGAACGTGTCGACTAGGGTTCCTTAACTTACACTCCGAATAACCAAACGATATTCGCTGAAGGTCATACATGTATACGCACCTACTTCGGCAAACCCTGATGATGAGGTGGAGTTATTGTATGACGATATTTCAAGAGCCATACATTCTTCAAAAACTCACCACACGCTGTTGATGGGAGACTTCAACGCAAAACTGGGTATGAAGGAAGACGACTAGCAACGAAACCCAAGGGGCAAACAGCTGAAACATTCCAAAGGCGGCCTCACAGACGGTTCCACAAAAATTAGATCGACTTCATCATGATGACCAAACGACAGCTGTTGTAACAGTGTGTATGTGTGATGTCTCTATGATAGCTAGGGAGAAAACCGGCAGTGATCACCGAACGGTAAGAGGCACATTGAGCCTCAATGTAAAGCGGGAAAGGTCTCGTCTTGAAAAGTCCACGCTCCATCCATCCGTAACCCCGAGAGTTTCCAGCTCGAATTGCATAATCGCTGCAATGCCTGGACGAGAGGCTCGTGGAAACTGTCCAAGCGGTGGGGGCAAAGTTTTATAAGACCCCCCGTATAAATAACATCCAGAAGCTTTCGACCACACTCTTAATCTCATAGAGGCTAGGCGTGAAATGAAGAAGCAGTCCTCGAATTACGCGTCAGCATATCGGCTACTTAACAGACAGATCTCCCGATGCATGCGGCGAGACCTACGCAACTTCAATACAACCCATATCGGAGGAGTGATAGAGCGTAACCGTGGCTCCTAGGCCAGGGATCTCTCTGCCGGAAAGGGCCAACTGACTGAATTGAGGACCGACAGATGGCCCAGCGATTTTGAGTGAGATCGAGAGATTTTATGGACAGCAGCATCGTAGTAACGACTAAAAAGCAAAACGCGTCCAACACTATTCGAATATAAACCGGACGTCAGTCGACGGATCCAACTCGCCTGGGTAGCGTTCGGGAAACTGCGTCATATCCTCTCGTCGAGTATACTCAATGTCTCAAAACAAAAGTCTTCAACAAGTGCGTGTTGTAAGCTGAAGTAGCCATGGGTTGACCATTTAGCTCGAAGAACCGATAACCGTTAGGGAAGAAAGGTTCTGGAGTAGCAACCACGTACCGGCAAGCGCAGTATAAGGCTTTGATTTGATGGAGCAACGACCTGAACGGTTTTGCGGGAATCGATGGATGGATGCAGGTTGCTCAGGACCGTGTTTTGTGGCGATGTATGGGGAGGCTTATGTTCAACTGTGAACAAAGACCCCGCCGATTTACCCGCCTTTACTTCGAAGGTTTGAAAGATGATTGAATCGTCAACAAGGTCATCAGTCACTTGTCATATTCTTGTGTGTACCGGTTATGTTTTTGTGTTTTTTTTATTGAATTGACATTGTTTAACGCATTCTACCCTAAATTAATCCTTAAAATATCAGTTATTCTTTAAAATGAGTGCCTCTAGGAATAAATTACTTTTAAATATGGCTCAAAAAGGTGTACAAAATGAAATTATTGAGATTTCGGATTTAACAAACTTAAATAAAACAATGCAAAATGCCTACGAAAGTGAGTATCTGTGACACAATTATGTTATATGATAGTGTTTACAGTTGAAATATTAGTGCTAGTAATGAGATATTAGCCTTAGTAATAAAATGTATTTTGAGGTTATGGTCCGACGCAAACACGGACATCTGCCACTTATCCGTTTAGACGTCATACTTTTTGCATGTCTTTATCTATGAAGGTATTATTTCATAAAAATAATTTTATGAGGAAATTCATAATTTTTTCTTAAAATATACTACTATGCACATTTCCTTTAATACATTTGTTAGTTTTTTATTTTCAGATTCAGACACAGAAAATGAATTAATTCAGCTAAGTGATTTACAAGCAGAGATGTACGGCAATTTAGATATAGGGTCTTTAGATAAAAGTTGGTTAGTGACGTTTATTAAGATACCTACCTACCTACTTTAAATGATGCCTAGAATGTATTTTTGTACTACATTATTTTCAATTGCTTACAGCTTACCGCTCTTGAGAAATAGCACGCTTGAACAGATCTTGGCTGATGATGAGGAGCAACACAGTGCATTATCTATTACGACCTCTGCTTAAATACATCATAATCCAAATGCTAGACGAGCTAAATTATCTGTTTGCCCCCAATCGCGCTGTATTACACCCGTACCTTCTGTGGTTATTTCGTTTGAAACAAAATCGCAGTTGCCGGAATCGTTTTCTGAAGTTGATGTCATACGTTCATTCAGTCCACAAAACACTTTACCATCCATTTTAGTCACTGATACTAGTGCAACATCATCAGCAAGTGGCGCTTCCAGTGAATGCTCTTCAGCTTCGTCAAAAGTTATGTCTGGGAGAAAACGACGTAAATTTACAGTTGACGTTACAAAGAAAAGGAGGAAATGCAGAAAAGAGAATTGGATCGATACAAGAAGAAAATTATTGCTAAATCTTGGTAAAAAACACTTATCACGGGATGGTACAGAACAAAAAGAAAAGGATATGCGGCTCCCATGTGAAAACTGCAAATTGAAGTGTTGCGCAAAAATAAGTGAAGAGACAAGGCGAAAAGTATTCGATTCATTTTGGGGTCTGGGTAATCATGTTAAACAATGGGAATTCATTGGTAAATATACAAAACGTTACACAAAAAAAAGAATCACGACTGATAACGAATCGAAACGTAATATGAGCGTTCAATATTTCCTACCAATGTTATCAATAAATGAGAATGACAGTGTGGTAAAAGTTTGCAAAGTTATGTTTAAAAATACTCTTTTTATTAGCAACCAGTTTATTCAAAGTGCAATGGATAAGTATGATAAAACAACATGTTTTTGTGAAGAGGATCGACGAGGTATTCATGGCAATAAAACAAAATTGCTGACTGAAACAGTAATCCAAAGCGTATATGATCATGTTAATAGTTATCAACCGGTAGAATCTCATTACACCCGCAAAGATAGTAATAAACTGTATTTAGACAACTCATTAAACTTTAGTATCATGTTCAAAATGTACAATACATGGGCTCAAGAAAAAAACCTGACAGAAATTGTCAAAACATTGAGACAATATAGGGATGTTGTTAATTCCCACATGAATGTAGGCTTCTTTATACCAAAAAAGGATCAGTGTGATCAGTGCACTGCTAATAGAAATAATCCACCGAATGAATTTCAATTTCAAATAACCTCGATCGAAGAAGATCGTTAAAAACTGAAGATAAACGGCAATCTCAGAACAGTCCCTCGAATATCGCAGCTGCAACATTTGATTTCCAAAAAATCCTAAACTGTCCTTATGGTGAAGTTAATTCGTTTTATTACAAAAGAAAATTATCTGTTTATAACTTTACCATTTTTGATATGGGTTTAAAAAAAGCTATTTGCTACATGTAGGATGAAACAACAGCTAGAAGGGGTTCAAATGAAGTTTCCAGTTGCCTTTACAATCGCATAAAGAGAAAATGCCAAGAGGGAGTAAAGGATATACGCTTTTGGTCTGATAATTGCGGAGGGCAAAACCGTAACCGTATCGTTTTTGCTATGTACTTACATGGAGCCAAAAATTTTGGTGTTCGCATTTGTCATAGATTTTTAGAAAAGGGTCATACGCAGCAAGACGGTGATAGCGTTCATGCATTAATCGAATGATCCTCCAAAAATAAAATGATTTTCTCGCCGCAAGAGTGGTATACCTGTGTACGCTGGAGTAAAACAAATGAACCCTATGAAGTTGTGGAGATAAATCAAAATTATATCTTGGATTTTAAGTCTATTCTTAATCAGCACAAATGGGTAAAAAATGAAGATAGGGATAAAGTAAAATGGAATCAAGTGCGCGAAATAGTGGTGGAATACAAACAACCCGATAAAATATTTTATAAATACGATTTGAATGAGAGATCAGCCATGTGTATTGACACTTCCAAAAGGACAAGCAGACGAGTTTTCCAAGATAATAATAATACACAATAATTTGGAAAAGTTTATGATGAAACTTTACCCATTACTACAGCTAAATACAAGGACCTAATGTTTTTGTGTCAACAAAATTGAATCCCACCAAGATACCATGTTTTTTACAAAAATATAAAGCATAGCAACGCCACGGAAGAATCAGAAGCTGCTGATGGCAATGATTCCAAGAATAACTTAGTTTTTTCGTACCTAATCGTTAACGTTTTGATCTCCTTTTTTTTCCTATTAGAAGTAGTCTGTGTCTGTTGTTGACTGATTTGCCAATGGTGCCTTTAATTGAGTGATTAAAACTAGTCTGATAAACCGTGTATTTCAAAGACTAATACTTTTTAGAAATAGAGGCATGAAAGAGTCTATTTTGATAATATTTTTTATTTTCTTTGATAGCAGTTATCTAGTGTAAGACTAAAAAAATACATTTTATAGTTATTTTATTAGAGAGAAACATTGTGAATAAATGATGAACAAAATATAGTAATGTAACGTATTTTTATTTAAAAATATATAAGTTGCGTGCATTGGGAACTAAATAAATGAATTTAACTGATAGACATAGATAAAGTTTAGTGGTAGATGACTCGTTTAATGATATGGATAAAATGTTAAATGCAATGTAAATGAAGACATCTACAAAATTCGGACAAAAAAAAGGAGAATACTGTTTGCATGTTGCATAGATTTTCTTTCAATATCCTTAAAAGTTTTACCGGAGATTATTATCTTTGTTTCTTAGATATTTTAGATGGAATGGGCGCCTTTTTTATTACAACGTATAAACGGATATCAGGCAGATGTCTTCTTCCATCTATAAGTTTTTTCACAGTAAAAATTACATCTACATTATTTCAGTAAAACAACTATATAGCGATAAAACCTGTTATACAATCAATGAAGAAGCTTATTTTAATGCATCATAGAAAAAATGATGTAAATCGGTCCATAACTCTCAAAATGGCTACTATTTTTTACTAAATGTGCTCTCTTGTAAAATTGTGATTTTGTAGATGTCCGTATTTACATTGCTGCCATCGAAATATTAAAATTCTAAAGTTACGGGCTTATAATGTTGCATAGATTAAATATAACAGTGTTGTTTATTTTAAGAGAAGACAGAGAGATGCTTGGAAAATCTCGACAGATGGCATTATAACTGTTTTGAAAAATATCAGACTGAAAATACACAGAGCGGTGATGGATGATAACGTTAAAGGTGCGTTGTGTCTGGTATCGAGTTGCAAATCCGCCTGCGAAGCGTGGCGTTATCGGCAAATTTTACCTTCTTAGGAGAGGCCTGTGTTTAACAATGGACTAATGGTAGAATGTTAAAAGGTACAATTTGTTGTTTATAAATTTTCATACTTTGTCAAAACCTACGCAAGCACCTACATAAAAACATGATGTTTCGACGCAATAAAATCTGTAAATGGCATTCATTATTTCGGCTCGGCATATTAATGTTCTTTAGAATTTATGCATGTGATACGATCTAATAAATGCATAGTTTTATAGAGAATATCTATAAATGCATAATTTTATTTAAAATATGTCGATAATCGAAGAAGCGTTTGAATTTTAAGAGTTTGAACGTTTAAAACGCTCTCAAAAGACAATTATGCCTAACACATACATAGAGTCACTTTTATATATAAGGGCCCCTGGCCCGTGAGCACAGTATCCGATGAAGCTGTAAAAGCCAAAAAAGGCTAACAGCAATTACATCACCGAAATTAGTCACTTTTACTTTCATTAGTGTTTTCATACAAGCTCGCCGGTTGAGGGTATTTTTATCGTAGCCTTTCCTTAAAACGACTTCGATCTGATCGTGATACTACCTACGTCGACTCTTATCGGCTTCCTCATTCACACGCTCCTCATAAATCTGTCTTGACAATCTTCTTTCATCCATCCTATCTACGTGTCCAAACTATCTAAGCATCTTGAGGATGCATTCCTCTCCTCTAACAATACTTCCATCCTGGTTTCTGATTTTGTCCAAATACGAGTTCGTATTTTTACCTCTGGTTGTTCTTATGGACCCAAAATAACTTTTTGTTGTTTTGAAAGCAAAAAAAAAACAACCAAATTCATCTCTTTTGCTACAACCTTTAACCTAGTATAATCATACCTTGCCTTGCTTACATCCCCATTCGTTGCCTTTTGGTATTCTCTGATTGGCTCTTATAGGCAACCAATCCATCTTTATTTTTGTCAGATACTGCCTAATGGTTATACGATCTCCAAATCTTACAAAGTAGATTCGAATTTAGCTGCGAAGTCCACAGTGACAACCAAACAACGCGTTTATCGCCTGGTATTGTTATTGTTTGCACATATACGTTAATCTCGTGTTACGTCGTAACAAGGTTCTAAAATATAAAATAAAAACATAAATTCATTACATACAAACAAAACAAAATAACTAGTTGTTACAACGAATGGAAACCGCGCGCTTTAACTAGTGATAGCATCGTACCACCCCAGGGCCAGTTATTCTGCCGTGAAGCAGTAGTGTGCAAACATTACTGTGTTTCGGTTTGAAGGGCACTGTGAGCTAGCGTAATCACTGGGCATATGAGACTTAAGACCTTATGTCTCAGGGTGATGGGCACAGTGTGGTGTTACACAGAAATTTCCTGGGTGACATTGCATTTGTTATGGGCAGACGTTGCACTTGCCATCAGGTGAACGTTTTGCTCGTTTCATCACTTTATCCAATAAAGAAAAATGTCCATATAAGGTATTCTTTGGTACCGGAAGTCGGATTCTTTCTAGAACATCTAATAACAAACGCCCACAACATAGAAAGATCGAGAAGAAAAACGCGAACGCGAACAACGGGTCAACTACCCGAAAATGATTCCATTTCGCTCGGTTCGATTATTGCTATCTCAGTAGCACAAGAATTTTCTAGAATATAAACAATAGTTTAGGGCGTGACTTCCTTCGGTTTAACCGTTCTTTCCATATCTCCATCTCGTCTCATTCGAAGGTTCTAGAAATCTGAGAGTACTTATTGTCGCCTCAGGGAGGAGGTAGGCCGTCACGATATAAAAACGAATTCGCGCAGGTAGGAAACAATTTTCGACGCCAGAAAGTTCGCACGACAACTGTACGTAATCCATATTCGTGATTATTTGTTCTCATTTTGAAAAGCAGCAAAATCAATGCTATACTAAAATAAAGAAGAAAATATAAAGCAGATTGCATCAATTTTCAACCCCCTTGGTAGGTTTAATATAATTAATTCCAATAGGTTTGGTTGCTGTTAATTGCTTTTTCGTGTCTGGATTAATTCGATTTCTTCAACCTCTTAAAAGAATAAAAATTGCTAGGGCTATATATTTCATAATAGTGGGTGACAACGTGGCGAAATGTGACGGGAGTATCTTGAATTTAGTAAAATATAACCTTAACTTTTTATAATTCCGATAAGTTTTAAATATGTTCATGCACAATAAAGTTTGAGTACTTTCAGTAATATGGTTATGTTTCTTCTAAATAAATATCCGTGCAAACGCACATTAATGTTAAATTGTCATTATGTATATAATGGACGAAATATACCTTGGCTTAAATTGTAATACAAAGCCACGTCCATCCACAAACATGCTTGCTGTCCACTGCCAATTTATATGATATGATAATGTAAATGTTGTTGTATTAACAGCTAATACATATACTACATCATAGTGCTCTAAACTTTGTATCTGTTGAATATATCATTTAGCGTTTCAGTTATTATTTAAAACATTGTTCGTTAGATGGTAAAAAACATAATTTCACATTGTCACGGCTGTAATTATTATATTTGCACTAAAATATTAGTATTGAATAGTATCAGACCAATTTAATGTAATTTAACTGTTATGTACTGTATATTACAATTGTGTGATATAATTTAAATTAATAATCTGTTATAGATATAAGTTTAAATTATGATTCCCTTGTAATGTTTATGTTTTGCTAATATTAACCAGATAAAAATAACAAGCTAAAGATAGCAATTTATTACATTCCCATTATTAATAGAATGCCGGTAGTTGCGTATAAGTAAAATGTTGTCCTTGTTTTGTACCTCATAGCGTAGTGGAATGGTGATTGTCCGACATGTGAACAGTTTGGGGTTTGATTCTGGGTTGGGTAAATATATTTCCTTTATTTGATTTCATTAAATTATTTTTCAACTGGACCTAAATGTCGCCATTCCATACCGGATATTTTTTTAATTGATTCGCGAAAGATGCCGACGCCCACTCCTGTGGTCTCACCTAGTGCCTGGGTATCGGATCTTTCGCGCTTCAAGTGTGATTTCGACGCGTTCCAGGAAACTGGGGGTCCACCGTACGGATAGCAAACTACAGGCTGCTCGTCCACCGTACGGATTGAGAACTACGGGTTGCACGGATAGTGAACTACAAGTTGCGCGTTCACTGTACGGATTGGGAACTACGGGTTGCAAGTCCACCATACGGATTGTAAACTACGGGTTGCACGTCCACCGCAGAGATTGTGAACTACGAGCTGCACAGATCGGACAGTCTCAAGATAAGTTCCCAGCGCACATAGGTTGTTAAAGATAGAAGACTCCCCTGTGCTTAGAATCCACACCCCGGTGTAGTTATATCTAGAAACTTAGAGATCATTTTAATTATTTAATTTTTTTTTTTTTATTTTTTTTTTTTAAAAACTTTGATTTGAGATTTTTCATTTCTTTATTTTATAATAAATAATTGTAACATTTTTTGGTTGTGTTTATTTGTACCCGCCGTCAGGCGGTCGTAACACTTGTTTGGTCTAGTAATAAATATTATTTATTACACACACTGTTTGTCGAATCGGTAGGCGTAGTGGTGATGATTTCAGGACAGGACAAACATTTGTATGGTTCCCTATATTCCATTTATACGGTATTTTTTTATTATAGAACAGGAGGCAAAGTGACGATGTCTACACCACATTAGCAATTAACGAGTCTGCCCTGTTAGTACTATTTTTATTTTTCCTAACCATCAATTTCAGCCCATCAAGTCCACCCCTGAAAATAGGTCTCTCCCATGGATCGGCACAAATCCATTGACCTACCGAAATCTCTAATTTGGAAGAATGTTTATTGAAATATTTCGAAACCAGCTGTGCCCCGTGGTTTCACCCGCGTAAGCCGACCACAAGGCATCGCCTCGCAAGACCTCGCTGATCTGAACAACTGTTCTCGAAAATGTTTGGTTCTCAGCGTGCGGCTCGTAAGGCCTTCGCATGAAGTTTACAGCCTAGCCTTCCTCAACAAACAGGCTGTCTAATGCAAAATCAGACCAGAAAGCTGGAGAGCTTTATTAGTAAAAAAAGGCCCGAATCAACCCGACCAACTTACATAAATTGACCCACCTACATAAATATGAATTAATGATTACCAATAATTGAATTAATGTTTACCTAATAAATGTTTTAAGCATTGCGCAAGCGACAGGCACGTCCCAGTGGTAAGGGAATGTAGGGCCTCGATCGGTGAACAGCTTGCGTAGCTGCTGCAATTTGATCTTATCCGGCTCAGTTCGGTAGATTTGTGTGGATTTCAAACCATGCGCCTGTAAAAAGCAATATTTTTTAGCTTAAGTTTGCATTGAAAAGAAATGTTAGTGTCTGTTACATAGGCACGGACGCACACACGCACGCATGTACGCTCGCACGCAGGAACGTACGCACGCAAGCACGCACGCACGCATAAGTTATGCTTCATAATTGTTGGTCTAATATTTCTATTACTGTTACCTTAGCCGAGGAGAGTGTCCCAGGAAATCTATGACATAGCTTGACTTGATTTTGATACCAGTAAATTTTATTTTATTTCTCTTTTTTTCTCTGTCTAACTGTTTATACTAGCCTTAATACTATAATCATTAACGCCATATATATATTTTCGGTGATGTAATTGCTGTTAGCCTTCTCGGCTTTTACAGCTTATCGGATACTCATTAACGCCATTAAGAGTTGCACGAAGCTACAATGTTTCCATAACATACAGGCAGGTACAATGTGGGTACAATGTACAATTATTAAGTCTCCTAATAAAGAACAGAATTACGTAAGAATGCTACAAAGAAGTTTTCTTATTTTGTATTTACATGTAAGTGACTCATCATTTTTAAAAATAAGTTTAAGACAAAATGTAATACTTTCCATACTTTACGATACAAAAATATCAATTGTTAATGCACATGTTTTGCATAGAAATCGTAATGACTCGTGAAGAGCTTCATAAAAAAAATGAGTATTTAAATTACATATTTTAAGCATGTGTATTCGATAAAAATATTATATGGTTATATTATGACATAATCAGTTTATTTATTTACTAAACAAAATCGAAGCAAATCAAACTACGTGATTTTAAGCTCAAATAAACGCGGAAAATAACTTAAAATGTATATATAGCATATAATATAATCCATAAAAAAATTATATAATTTTAAAAGAGTCGTTGTGTAATTATGACACAAAATAGTTAAAGATTACGTCGGCTCGACCGAGGAAGGGATATGGATTGACGAAAAGTAACTGAATAACGCTAATGAATTTCGTATGGTTAGTGTCAAGAAGTTTAGATCCTTAAGCCAGAGGCATGTGATCGTAGACATCTTTAGCAGAAACACGTTCAAAACTTCAACAATATTGGTTTATTATCTCTTACCTGAAGGAAATCGATGCTATCGCGTACCACTAGAGGAAGCCCCGTGTCGTCGTGGCATCTCGAACGTTCCACAGACTGCTGAAGAGGTACTCCAAATATAGGCAGGGCGACTAAAAGCAAAAAAGCGCTAATTAGTCCAATAAATAATTAACTACTCCAAGACTCTACTGTTCGTCGCATATAAAGGCTATTTCTGAATAGCAGAAAGATGCGACAGAAAGTGTGGTGGCAGAATTACACTCGTGTATTTACTTTCGTGCTAGCGTGAACACGTGATAGGTGTCCGGCAAATTAGAATAGCACCTACCTCCTTCCGACCGAGGTGTCGTTAGAGGCGACTAAGGTACTGTACGGACAGCTTTTATTCGTGCAGAGTAACACCATAATATGGAATGCTGTCACTGTACTACTCGTGGGAACGCAGTGGGGAGTATCAATTTTTTGAAATGGCGGCGACGTGGTTCGCCAACCGTCACGTCTCGTTTCCCGTTAGGGCGAAAAGTGGGTTTGTATGTATGTTAACGTGAACACTTCGGTACGCATCGCAAGATATCGCTGAGGTAGAAATTGTAACAAAACTAGATTGGCCTCGATCGATTTATTTCTGCTCCGCGGGACATTTTGGAACTATCCCGTCGAAAACTATAGTTCTTTGAGCTTTAGCAGGTAGTGATTATCATTAAATTTGATTATGCTGTGGAGCTGGAAGAATTTGCGAGAATGTTTTTTTACAAAAAATTCATTCAATACAAATAAATGTGGCTCACTAATCGTGGGACGTACTTAACGTCCCACGATTAGTGAGCCACATTTATTTGCCTTTTTCGTGGGGAATAGCGTTTTTTTTGTGTTTCCTTTACATATAAACTAAAAATTATTTTAGAACATTAACCATTTGGGAAGAACGGTTTTAGAGTGGCTACCTTGTACCAGCAAACGTATTTTAGGGCGACTCCCAGCAGATGGAGCGACCTGCACGGTTTTTCAAGAAATCTGTGGATGACAGGCTCAGAAGCTCGAGGCCGTGTTTCTTCAAATTCGTTCTATCTATCTCTCAGGTCTCAAATTTAATGGCATGCGTGCCCTGAGATCGATCTCCGGTGCCGGCACTTCTAACCACGTGCTCAGCGCCGAAGAAAAACATCATGAGGAAACCCGCATGTTTAAAGAATAAAAATAATTCGAATAAATGTGAAGTCCGCCAACCCACATTGGAGCAGCGTCGCAAACTTTTCCCGGCTCCAAAACCCTCTCAGTAATGAGAGAAGGCCTGCAGTGCAGCAGTAGGACGTAAGGCTGTAACTAAAGGAAAGGCCGATGTCCAGCAGTGGACTTGTGCTATAATGATAATGATGATACTGCTTTAACCTACAAGTATGGAGTGTGGGCTTGCGTAACCGTCTTCTACACCTTCAAGCGCGCAGGGACACGCGGTTAACGGCTGTGCCGGCCCGAATGGAGCTTTAAGTCGTGCGAGGAGTACGAGTGAGCGAGCGTACAGTTCGCAGAAGATTTCAAGAAGAGCGCATAAGTTCTTATGTATCGACCAAAGCTCATAAATACTAGAGACACCATCGTCTACATCGGTTAAAATTTGCATGCGAACAACGTTTTGGGGACATAAACCAATGGGTTCTTTTGACTGATGAGTGTAGAGTGCTCTCAAACCAGATCGATGGAAGGCAGAGAATATGGAAACGCAAAGAAGAACGATCATTCAGACTAATTTTGAAAATACGGTGGAATATTACGTGACATAGTGACGGCTCATTTATGGTGTAGGGAGGGATAAATTTCGGAGCTCGTACGGATTTAGTGATGGTCGAAGGAGGGAATATGACTTCTGATAGGAACATGAGGGATATTTTAGAAGAACACGTTATGCCATTTGCCCCCTATAATGATGACGGCTTTATTCTGATGCAGGATAATGCTCGGGCTCACAGTGCTAGCTCAGTCCAAGTATATCTAAACCATGTGGTTATAACAGTGATGCAGTGTCCAGCTAGATCCACGGATATGAATCCTATACAGCATGTTTGCGACTTGTTAAAGAAAAGTTAAATCCAGTATACCACCCAACAACCTGAGAGAACTGCAAAACGCATTACTTGAAGAGCATGCCCAGAAGGATGGAAACGTTAGTTAGAGCACGAGGGGGAAGCACAATTTATAAGTCTTTCGTTTATTTAATGTTAAAATCTTAGTAATCTTTAATTTGGAACATTATTATGTTCCCACAAAATATAGATATTTTTTTTTAATTTTGATTAATTAAAAAAAAATTAAAAACTTCTTAAAGTTGATGTTAAAAGATGTTTATCAGTTTGTTACTTCATGTCTGGTTATTATTTGTTTTAATATAGACGTTATTATTTCTATACTCTGCCTTTTTCAACGTTCCTCTAATTGTGCCGGTGTGTATATAATCACGTAAAATAAATAATAAGAATGACGCAAGTAACACTGATTACGTTAGATATTTTTCATTTCCCTGGTGAAAATAAAAGTTTTGAGAGAAAACTAACACTATATTTTTCTTAACACTTTTTTTTGAAATAAAACAATTTTCGGTTAAGTTTTTATAAAAGAAAGAACCATACCTCTATGAAACTTACCGCCAACTTTGAAGGTATTTAGAAATGGATTCATTATCGCTTTTTAATAATTCTGCACAGGAGCCGAGCGTGGGCAACATGTACTAGGTATCATACGAGCGGGGGCGTAACGAAACCTTTGTGTAATCTTTCGCCTTGAACCGTTATTGTAATATGTTTTGTCGCCACTGATAACACACCTGACGATTTTTAATTACCGAATAGACGGTTGGCTTGGCTGGGTTTACTTGCAGGTGGTGTCCCCGCCGGCACTTAGGGCACTTTAGCCTTTGTGTTTGAGTGTACACTTGCAGCACTATAATATCTCCTACGTAGTTGAGAGCTTCCAACACTATTCGGAAATATGTGGCACGGCATTTTAAAAAAATACCTCTGAGGTCTTATTTTTCGAATTTGGCATTCATAAGGACTTTAAGTTAGCCCAAATTGAAAATAAAAATTTTGACTTTGCCTTCGACTAACTAAACATTTATATCCGCGTTGGAATGATGTTGATCGAGCAAAAATCCCGCTGCATTGAAAACGCTGCTGGATTACGATCTCTAGGTAGGTGCCAACGCAGTGTCAGTCATTCTGCCGTGAAGTAGTAGTGTGCAAACATTGCTGTTTCGGTCTGAACGGCACTGAGAGATAGTGTAATCACTGGGCATGTCAGACTTAAGAACTGATGTCTCCGGGGGGACGGAGGCAGTGAGGTGTCACACAGAAATGTTCTGGGTAACACAGCATTTGTTATGGGCGGACGTTGCACTTTCCATCAGATTACGTTTTGTTCGTCTCGTCACTTACTACTATAAAAAAAAACTCACCGACACTTATATGTTAAATGGCTTTAATAGAATAGAATAGTTGCTATGACGTGAACAGATGAACAAAACAAAGTTTGGTCGCTAATCGTTGGAGCGTGAATAAGGGTGCAAACATATGACACTGAATTTTCCGGTATATTCTTTTAGCGTTAAAAAAAAACTAAAAACTAATTTAAGTGCATGAAATTTAATCTCAATCTATTTCATCATAATGAGAGGAAGCCTGTGCTCAGCAGTGGGGCATTCACAGGCTGTAGGTTAACTTTTTTAATGATATATCTATATATCTAAAAGTAGTAAGTCCGTAATATTATGGGGTAAACTCTTAATTCTTATCGAAAGTGCTGATGACCGAAAAACATAGTGAAGAATCTCGCATGTTTAAGAAATAAAATCAAAGTATATTGAGACGTGATGAGTGAGTGAAGTCCACCATTCTATACGTGTAAAATTTAGTGGACTCCTAATGGCTCCAAAACGCTTATAAAAGTGAGAAGAGGCATTTATTATAAGCTGTTACTTTACTTTTTTTACTCTTACGAAAACATAAAATAGAAAATTCTGACGGAAATATTACATACATTATAGGCTAGCGTTACGCACTGATGTGTAAACGTCTTTAGAAATGATTTTTACGGGAAGAAAAGTTTTAGTTTGCCAAGATTGAGCTTGCGCCACTTTAAAACATTTGAAATAAAAGAAGACAAAATAGGAAATAAATATTTCAAGGACTTTTGGCGCCAACTCGAAAAGTTTTGTGTATATATTGAATGTTGATGTTTAATGTTGATAATTATGTAGCCAGTGCTGGTGAAAGTATACAGTGATTGGAAAATTCATTTCAAGACCAAAATTATGATTTTCATTTTGTCTCCATCAGCAAATCTTCAATAAAATTGAACAATCATTTTACAGTCGATCGAAATTTTTAAGTCTTGAGACAATTAAAATATGTCGTATCAGATCGTGACTAAATGTTGACTAAAAACAGTTGACTAAAATCTGAACGTAACTTGTTTTAAGACGAGATTCGTGTTTTAGCGTTTGTATAAAATTTACAAATTTAAATACAAATGCAAATTAAAAAAAAAACTAACTTTATTCCAACTTACCTCCTAAAGTGAAAATCTCTTCAAAAGGCACCCCCGAAGTCACTGTCGACGGCACTTTAGTAACTTTCTTATCTTTCTTGTCTTTCTCTTTTCTTTCACTTTCTCCTTATCTTTGTCCTTAACTTTCTCTTTTTCCTTCTCCTTAGTTTTAT
Organism: Luehdorfia chinensis; assembly: GCA_019845155.1. Taxonomy (NCBI): domain Eukaryota; kingdom Metazoa; phylum Arthropoda; class Insecta; order Lepidoptera; family Papilionidae; genus Luehdorfia; species Luehdorfia chinensis. The sequence continues at coordinate 3,771,762 of JAHVAK010000612.1, forward strand.
CTTTTTTATCATCCTTCAATTTCTCTTTCGATTCCAATTTGAACTTTGCTTTTTCTTCTTTTTCCTGATAATGACGAATGATAATGATTAAATAAACAGTTCGTAACTATGTTTATACTTAAATTAAGTAATAATTTCTGGCCACAAATAAGAAATATATACTAATAACGAAAAAAGATCTGTAACTGATAAAAAACAGTAAAACGCACGAATGAAATAAAACTGATTGTCATATATTGCGCAAGTATATGAAATGGATAAATAACGTAAACAAAAACAAAACAAAATGGGCACCTTTGTAAAAACGCTGCGGAGGTGATGCATGTCGCGATTTCAAAAGGCAACTAAACAACTAAATGAGCGCTCTTCGGCGAGTGTTTACCAACCAAGGTCGCAATGTCTAACAACTTAGTGTCGCACTTATGCATAAGCCACGAATAAGCCATAGACGTGAAATTTTGATATTTACCGTGAACTGTATTGAATTAGAATTAAGGAAAAGTTATGAATATATATGCTATGCGATAATGCAAATAATAATAAAAAAAATTAACCAGGCATGTTATCCTAATCAGCCTACTTTCCTAATCGCTTTATAAATTTCGATTATTTGTCATTAACACATTGAACAGATATATTATTCTCGTATATACTTTATTGGTTGTAGAATTCCTATGCATTAATCCGTCTAGGTATGTACCACCGCAGGAAAAGTTATTCTTTCATGGTTAATCAACACTAAAGATTGCAGAATAATTGTCGGCGCCGGGGATAGAACTCAGGTCACTCGCGTAGTATGAAATCTAAAGCGAGCGCCCGGCTCCTGCCAACCGTATTTTGACTAAAAACTTTATCGTGATATTTTAAGTATTTCCAATCTATTGCATATGCAGTATTTACAATGAATACAAAAGAATGAAATCCATTGCGTCCATACGATACAGTCGAACAAGGGCGAGAACTAACAAAAACTTTTTCACAATGCGAGGCCGTAAACTATAATGAATATAGTGTAACATGCTTCAACGCTGTCTCAAAGCTAACTCTGAGAAGACATATCGTACAAAGTTGTTTAACTTTTAATGACCAAATATTGTTTGGGTCTTACAATTTCATCATATAATTTTCTAGCATAACACTAAGACAAAATTTATTAAGAAAAGATATCCAGGAGAATAATTATTACTACCAATGTGACATTTCACGTTTACAATTATACAAGAGTGTAAAGGTTGAATAAACGGTTTGAAATAAAGGTACGCCACGTTTGTAAATCGATTACGAATTTATAACGGACATACGGGTATTTTAAAATAACGAATCGGATATTAAATAACGTAACCCTTATGCCTATGTCTATTAATAACCGGTGAAAAGTGCGTTGGGTGTGTAACTATTCAACTTCTAATAATACATACATACATACATACATACATACATAAGATCACGACTGTATCCCATAAGGGGTAGTCAGAGACTGGGCACTCACTGTTAAAATAGATGACTGCCACAATCCACGTTTCACCACACCACTATAATACACTTAGTGTGATAGGTGGTGAGCCCATCTTCTTATAATACGTATTGAGAACTATTTAAGGCCGACGAATAATGTAATTTATTTTAAACTATACGTGTTCGTATCACGTACTAATTTCACTTTGTCAAATGTATGTATGTATATGTTTATTTTCATATATTATGGTAATTGCATCTATGCCCTTTACAAATGCTGCGTGCGTCTGTGCGGTACCACACTGCGGGTACCACCACAAAATAGTCGGGATATAACAGCCCGTCATCCTGATGAGATCAGTTCTTAAGTGCGGGGTAAGGTTAATTCGGAGAAAAAGAAGCATTATTTTAAAATTATTTTCTGGCGATACAAATAGTGTAAATTTATTCAATCAGTTTCCATCCATATAAAAACAACATTTGAACATATTCTCCTAAATTTTCATTGCAAAATATTGACGTCTCGAAAAAGTTATTTTGCGGTGTACATCATAGCTCGCAACAGAATCATTTGAAGGGAGATGTTTCTCAAGGTAACCACGGTGGGATTATTTTTTCAGATTTTTCAAATTTACGTAGCACTTGGAAGCAAAAATACCGATTTTCGGTCGGTTAAAAATCAGGTAATTTCTTCCTGTAAAATTAATAATTATTAAAAAAAACCTCTACACATAATCATCATCATCATCATCATCATTTCAGCCTATCACTAGTCCACTGCTGAACACAGGCCTCCCCAAAAATTGCCACAAAAGTTTATAGCTCTCATTCTGGGGGGATTTTGCCATAGTTGCGACGCTTGGTAGGGGGGGTTGGTAACCGCAGTTTATTTATTCAGATATTCTAGGAAGACGCTGCTGCCCATATTCTAGATTTAATTTTCCCTCTGTCGACTTTTATGACACCCACGGGACGAGATGGTTCCAGTAGATTTAGAGTTATGGCGTACACGGAGTTTAAAAATGAGTTGAAAAGTTTCAGAAAAACGCGCCGCTGTCGTTCAGGTATAATATTAATAATCCGGCATAGAGCAACGGACGCTCAAAAACTCATAACGTACTCAATTTTGCTCCGATCGACTTGAAATTTTGACAAAATATTCTAGAGAAATTATGTAATTTTACCACCAGTTCTTTCCAGTTTTCATAGAACATTTTTCGTACAATGTTCATGCATCAACCGAGAAGGTAACATTCCGGTTTTTGTTTTCACATTTTACAACCGCTGTGATAACTACTGAAAGCAAGTATTTCGTGATTGAAACTGAGGTAAAATGTTAAGAATTAATGTAAAGAAAGGAAGAAATTGTATTTCCAGTGTATGTACGACAAAGCAAAGCGCTTTGTATGCACCCGGGAAATGTAAACCATATGTAAAAATCACTAACCCATCTAAAAGTGCTGATAAACCTGAGCATCTGCTTGTAATGTGCATTCTAACGAATATTACGTTACTACTAAATGATCGTAACAAATGATGACGACATGAGCTATTTGTCGAATAGGAGCATTTTCAACAAAAATCTAAGGGGATAAAAATATAGGATACAGAGATAGTTTTTGTATGTTTATGTTTATTTTTTTCTACACTACAGTTTTTTATGTTTTTTTATTAACTTCGGCTGGTTTTTTAAGGTATTTTTCACCTTTTTTTATATTGCACCCTTCACAACTTTCTCCACGCCCACGGGTTGACTGGGAGAGAATGCCAATAGGCATTAAGTCCGCCCATTGTTACCCTTTTACTTAAGGTGTAGAATAAAGTTTTAATAAATAAATAAATAAAATAGTTTGCAGAATCTTCTACCTTTTTTATATAGCCCATAAGTATAAATGCAACATACGCGACCGTCAAATCTGAGATCTATCTAAAGAGATTTTCTTGACGAGCATTTACTTGAGTGTTCGTTAGAATGATCGAGGTAATGTCCGTACCGACGTATGACTCTATTTCAGTTGTTTTTCAGTTCAACAAAATTAAAAAAACGGCGAATGCTCAACGTTCTTTTTCAAGTCTTGCAGCTCCTTAATGTTTTAGGTGTTGTTAAAGTATAATAAGGCTTTCAGAAAACGACGGAATTATGTCAAATGTGTCTGACATAAAATGCTTAATCCAGTTATAAGTATCAGCGTCTAAGGTACGACACGGATGATACTGCGATCATTAATCCGCTTGCCAAGGTCTAGGAATAAGGTAAATCCTTCTAACTTGGAAGAGGCATATGTTCAGCAGTGAATAGCATAGACAACGATGCATTTTGTATTTGTTAAGTATAATAATACCCTTAAATAAACGACATTAAAATTACCATTATTCTCTCGTAACCATTAAATTCGCCTTTGTACGCAAACAAATTACAACACAATGTCATGCCTCTTCCAATGAGTCACTGTGTTCCAAGCAAATTAAGTACTCATTGCTACGAAATTAAGTCCATTTTACATACATTAAAAACATGATTCTATTTAATTAGAAGACAATGAACCTTTGTTTGTTTTTACAGAATAATGACGAGTAAATCGTTAACCTGCAGATAAGTGCAACGTCTACCCATAAATTGCTGAGGCACTCTCAACATTTCTTTCATGATGTCACAATGCGTACGTCATCTTAAGACATCAGTTCTTATGTTTCATATGCCCAGTAGTTATACTAGTTATCAGTGCCATTCAAAGCAAAACACAGTAATGTTTGCACACTACTGATTGTCAGTACAATAACTGACACGGCGGTGGTACATACCTCGACGGACTCCTGCATAGCAATCCTACCGCCCGTAAAAACGTGAAATATGACTTCTTTGTCATTGTCGTATCTTACAATTACACTGAACCCTGATGTAGCTAGGCTTAAGAGAATTTACCACCCTATCTCATCTCATGGGTGTTGCAAAAGGCGACAGAGGGAAAACTAAAACCGGACAATGGGCAGCAGCGTCTTCCTGACACATCTGAAAAAAAAAATACTTCGGTTGCCATCCCGCCTGCCAAGCGTGGCAACTATGGCAAAATCCCCCAAAATGAGAGCTGCAAACTTTTGTTGCATCTATAAGGGAGGCCACTGTTCAGGAGTGGACTAGTGATAAGCTGAAATGATGATGAGCAACGCCACGGGGGGAATTATACTTACCTTGAATAAATGGCATAAAATACAGTTTCCTTTGTAGGAAAATTATTTTATCACACTATTGCCGATACTCAATACTACACATTATATGGAGAATTTGCGATTAAATGAGATTTTTTTTTGTGAGAAACTTACTTTATCTTTTTCTCTTAATTTTTCACGTTTCTCTTTTTCCTTTTTCTCTTTCTCCCGCTCTTTCTCCCTTTCTTTCTCTTTCTTCTTTTCCTTTTCATTCAACTCTTTTTGTTTAGCGGAGTCTTCTAGAACCTTTTCTTTATCACGCGACTTTTCACGTTTTTCCTTATTTTTAGAAGGGAATTTAAATGACTTCGTTTTTTTCGATTTTGAAGGACTTCTAAATTAAAAAAAAAATAAAATTGTACAAATACACACATATCATAAATATAATATGAATCAATAAACATAACAACCGCCAAATAAAACGCAAAAAGTTATTTCGACATTTTTAATTATTGTTTATGAACAACATTTCAAATCTGAAAAAAATGAAAGTAACCCTCTCTGTCCGTAAGTCTGTTTGTTACCTTTTCACAACTCAACTGTTTAAGTGATATTGACAAAGTTTGGCACAGAGTTAGCTAGCACCCTAGAGACGGACATAGGACTAATTATTCCGCAAAATCATTCAATTTTTCATTACACAATAATTAATAGCTGAAAGTACTCGGGTTAGCTATGACATAAGGACAGCATTTGAAATGTTGGGTTATAAATGGTAAATTAAATGCAACAAAATCCATAAATACTCCTTTTTTTAGAAGCTAAAACAATTTTACCTTATCCTTTAACTTAAACAATCATCCACATTTATCAATATGGTTAAAAAGTAAAGTAAAGTTTCAGCCTATAAATGTCCCACTGCTGAGCACAGGCCTCCTCTCATTTCTGAGAGGGTTTAGGAGCTAGGAAGAATCCGCCACGCTGCTCCAATGCGGGTTGGCGGACTTCACATGTCCTTGAAATATTTCTATTATTCGGACATGAAGGTTTCCTCACGATGTTTTCCTTCACCGCTAAGCACATGGTAAATCAGCACTTAAAATTGTAGAACAATTTTAGAGGTGCCGGCACCGGGGATCGAACCCAGGTTACTTGCTTACTATGAAATTAAAGGCAGGCACCAGGCCCCTGAGCTACCACGGCTTTACCACAATATGGTTAGGATAATAATAAATAGACCCTTTCTATCTATGAATTCACTAATTTTGTTATTTTCCTTTGACATAGTTGTATCATTCTTGAGATGTGATATGGAATGATGTTTTTAATAATTATAAAAATAAGGTGTTTTTTATGTCTGTGTACAAGGATTCCTCCATTTACACATGGTTGTACTGGGAGTTATTTTGTGCATAATACAGAATATTATGTTCCCGAATTTGGAATTCTCAGGACTTTCTAAAGTTCTAAATGAATAGAATTCAATATTTACTTTTTCAACATGACACATGACTCTAGAGATTAAAAAATGAGTACGCTATTTTCTTGAAGGTCCCTAAGATATATAAAAGTATTGGTCAAGAAAAACTGCATGTGCATGTGGATGCAGACTCCACAAAATTGTCATCATGGTTGTTACCTGCACAACTATTATCATAACTTATCAAATTGATGCTTTACAAACTTTAAAATAACTTTAATAATATGTTTATATAAACTTAAACTCACTTTGTATCAGTGTCCTCCTCAGGCGAGCTTTCTCCTTCAAGAGCTGCATATCCTCTGTCTTTCTTTGACTCTTTTTTATCTTTACGTCTTCCCAAAAGGTCTTTTTTACTTGGTTTCTCATGGTCAGCTCCATCACTAACTAAAAAGTTGGTCATTATTTATGTATGTCTATTCAATTCAATTATAAATATATATAATGTTTTAAAGTACAATCTGAATAATTTTATATAAGGTAAACAATATTTGCAAGATATAAAATGCAAATGTTAAAAATACGAGGAATTTGCTTTCTAATAATATAATATAAAACTTTGTTAATAAAGTGTTACTTACAGTCACTTTCATTACTTTTACGTCCGGTTTCTGATGCGTATAGTCCAGGAAAATCTTTTTCAACGTCAGGACTTTCAAAGTCCATTTTTGTAAATTTCTTTTAGCAATATTTTAACAGGAGTAAATTACTTTCCCGCATGTACAACTTTAAAACAAAAAATAGCCATTAATTATAAAGTTCAAGGGTTATCGTTATCAAAATATCAAATCAATCAACAAATTTATCAAAATTAATCAAAATACAACATTAGAGTATAGATTATATTAGACTTCAAATCAGAATATAATACAGATGATAAAAATTACACAGTAACTACTTGTTATAGATATAGCTAGTGTCGGCCTTTGTGAACGAAACGCTCTTTTCTTCTTCCTAATTATGTCTGTTAGGCCCATGGGGTGAAGAGGTAACATAGAGCTTCGGTCTTAGACATTAAAAAAATAGAAGTTAAGCCTTGTTACAAAGAGATTACTCATTTTTGACAGAAGTTTGCAACCAAATATATACAAATTCACAGATATTTCAGAAATTTGATTTCGACAACGAACCATGTTGAAGTATCCCATAGCGGAATTTTATAATGTGTTTATCAGGCCTAATTAGCTTTATAATAATATTCAGTGTTTTAGATCTATCATATTTATTTTTTTATGAATAATACCATTAGAATATACTGCCGTAGTTTTATTTATTTATTAATGGAAACAGTCATAAACTATTTTCCAGTGTCAAGTAACATATTCAAATATACAATCTTCAAGCAGCAAGATACAAAATTTTGATCGACAGTAAATTGATAGTTGACTTTACTGAAGATTTGGTGGACTGATGGAGACAAAACGAAAAGCACAATTTTGGTCTTGAATTGAATTTTCCAATCACTGAACACTTTCAGGAGCACTTGCTGCATAATTAACTATCATTATTAAACATCAAAACTCCAAATATACACAGAAATCACAAAATTAAATAAAAACACTACTGCCATTTTTCGAGTTGCCGCCAAAAGTCGACTGCCGTAGTTACTACATAGGAAGAACGATTCACGAAAAAGTGTCCAACAATATGGATAGATTAAGGGTTCCAAAAATTACCGAAATGGCGATAATGTCTCAAAAAGCATGACCTGAAATTAGTGATTTTAGATGAATATGGCAAAGAAAATTACTAAATTATAAAAGTAGTTGTATTGAATAGAGTTATTAATAAATTAAAAAAAATATATTGACTCTTCTTTATCCTAATAGAAGTCTTAAAGAAAAATGTTACATTTAGTTTAAAACAAATTAAAATAAATAAATATTATTTGAAAATAGTGCCTTTACACTGGATGGATATTTTAAAATTTAGGACTTAATTATTAGGACAGGGACCACTTCTTAATTTGATTCGATTTCTTGAACACTTTTATTTTAAGGATATATATTTTATTTTATAAAATAATGTAAGAATGATGTATTTACTGTTAAAAATTACAAGCTGCATCTCTACATATTTCTCATAATAACATAATTATTATGTCTGTGGATTTGACACTGGCGTTAAGGTTATGACGGTTGCCTTAAACATAAAAACAATACTTTATGTTTACGTGTCAGTGTCAATCAAAACCAGTGTCAAACTGTCGAAACATTAGGACAAATTTTGTTATGAGTAAACATTTTTAATTTTTCCTCAGATTTTATGCAAGAATATTCAATATACCATATATTCTAATGCATCGTAAGACAAAAATTATAGAATTTATATAATAGGACAACATAAAATTACAAGTATATTTTATAATTTTCGTTTTCAAGGGTTTTTTGAAAAAGTGTTTATTTTCAGATTCAAAGTAATTATTCTCAATGTCATGGTTTGCGGACCTCGCCGGTAGGGCGGAGACCCTTCTTAACAATATCGATGAACAGACCGGCGCGGCCTTGCGAAACCATAGCGTTCCAAAATCAAAGAAACATGACTTTATCATTCACTCCGATAATTCATGGGGCCAAAAGAAACGTCCGTTGCCCCGAGCTCCAAAAAAATCCACTTCCGAAGCTAGATATAATCCTTCCCCTACTAAGAAAACTGCCCCTCAATCTTCACATACTAAACAAAATGAAATCAATGCACCTGATCAGCTAAAGAAGTTTCCAATGAGAAAAACTAGTGCACAGTTGACACCCAATAATGTTCCTAAAATGTTGTCCAATGATATGAAATCTGGTGATATGGGTGTAGAACAGTCTGGACTGAGGAGGAGAAGTATGTATTTCTATAATTAATATCTTGCTCTTTATATTAATTGATTAGATATTTTAGAAATAAAATTGATTATTTAGTGATGTAGAATCTACTATTACATTTCATCCAATAGGTGTCAAAGTATACACATAGTTTTACATGCAATATATGCACATGATATGGAGTGCTTGTGTTTAGCAGTGAAGGAAAACATTGTGAGGAAACCTGCATGTCCGATTAATACTGATATTTTGAGAACATGTGAAGTCTCTCAGAAATGAGAGCAGGCCTGTTCTTAGCAGTGAAACATTTATAGGCTATTACTTTTACTTTACTTTGGTTACATGGAGTTGTGAAAATTGGTCTAATGTAATTTACCCATTATAAATAATATTGTAAGTAAAAGCTAACTAAGGGAAATGTCAGAAAAATCGCTTGGTCAAATAAATAGTGGAATAAGTCTCAAATATGCCAGACCTAAATTATCAAGGTTAGTAATGGACAGTGTTATCTAAGATGTGATAGTCCCAGTCACAACTGGGGCTGAGAGGGGCTGCTCCATATGCATGCATTAAATGCAGAAGGCAGTGCTCCTCAATACCGGCATCATCCTCCAGTTTCTTTCACTTTCACCTTTACCCTCGGCCATTTGGTTTTGTGTCTATAATATAATATATTTTATTATATGGTGTTTATTATACACACATGATTACATAAAATGGTAACAAAAGTAATAAATTTAGGGAATGATATTGAATTATTTAATTTGTAACTGTCACTACTTTTCATTAAATTTACTTTTTTTAAAGGATACAGCATTCCAATTGATATGGAGACATTAAATAGGGACAATGTCTATAAACTGCAAAATGTTGAGGTTGAAAATGCAATGTTAAAAAATGAAATCAATGTGATGAATAGTGAAATCTCAGAACTATTGGATAGGTTGAGAAAAACTGAAGATGGTTAGTATTTCATTGTTATTTTGATGATGGTAAATTATAAGCTATCAGTTTTTTTATTGGATAAAGTGAGGAGACAAGCAAAACATTCAACTTATTGTAAGTGCAACATAGGCCTATAACATATGCTCTGTTACCCAGAAAATTTCTGCACCACACTGCGCCTTCCTCCCTACAACATCAGTTTTTAAGTCTCACATACAAAGTGATTACACTAGCTGTCAGTGCCTTTCAGACAGAAACTCAGTAATATTTGCACACTACTGCTTTATGGCAGAATAGATAGGTAGGTGGGTAGGCTGGCCGTGGGGTACCTACTTAGATGGATGCCTGCATAGGAAACCTACTACCAGTAAATGCCAATGTGTGTGGTAAATGCTAATGCCAATTATGCATATAAAACAGATTACATCAAATCTAAAATGGGCTGTTATTAACTTACTTTTGTAATTAATTGTTAAATAAAAGCTTAGACAGTTTAAAAATAACCTTTTTTTTTTCCAGATTTCAGCCAATATAAAATAGTACAAACTAACATAGAGCTCCAAAATCACAAGTTAAAATTAGACAATGAGTCACTGACATCGCAGTTAGATCAGTTGAGGCTAAAGGTACAAGAGCTTAGTTCAATGGATGTGAGGTACAAAGAACAGAGCCAAGAACTTGAGGCCGAGACAACTCTTCTCAGATGCAATAATAGACAGTTAGAGGAAAAGTAAGGAAGTCAATGTTGGAAAATGTTGTAGTCTTATTTCAATAATGGTAAAATACATCAAGAAGGGTTGTGTTTCTACTCGAACTGTGTTTCTACTGTGTCTAATCGAAGTACGAAGTTTGAAGGATCCATTCGAAGCAACAATGGACGTCAAATATAAACCCTACCAAATTACTTCAGATGCAACTTCTACCGATGGCCTTCTTCGGATCCATAGGCAACCAATGGAATAAATGTATAGTGGGTGTGATATCGTGATAGGAAACGTGCGATCCGAAAGCCGAAACTTCGTATTTCGTTTTTAGTAGTAAACCCCCAGGTCCTTAACTGTCATAATATATGATTGACTGGCGTGTTCTAGTGGTTAGAGTACCCGACTTCTTAAAGAGCGTAGAGGTCCTACGTTCGAATACCAGCCGAGACCAACATTTGTGCAAAAACACAAATTGTTGGTTTTCGGGTCCAATCGTGTTGCGAAAGTCCCCGTGTTTGACACTGCATCCCAGCCGCAATTGTATCTTTTCTTATCAGTGTTACTTCGGGCCTAGATAACCTACCCGAGGTTGGGAAGAGTGAGTGCCTCTGTGTTTGCCCATACTGTCCTAAACCTCTAAAAAAACCTCAAGTCTTAACATTAATATGTTTCCTTTACAAGCTTTTATTTAGCTTCACCTTAGTATGTTCACATAAGTATGTATGGGCCAAATTTTGCAATCGAATTTTAAACCAGTTCCGTTTGACCGGTTGAGCTGAAATTCGGCATACCTATTTAGTTGCGGTAACAATAGAACTGGTTTGACGATGGAATCGGAAGTTTGCTCTATGAACTCCTCAACTAACCAAGGTAGCTCCGTCATGTTTGGGCTCGTTGGATTTGTTTTGTTTTGACTAGCCCTAGAATTTGAACCACTGCTGGACATATGCCTCACAAATAAAAGCTGGTAACAAAAATATGTTTTTTTTAAAAACCTAAATGTTTGTTTAAAACTTAGACTAAGATTCCATTCAAAATCATCACATATTGTATGTCTGTTTACAGATTAAAATTAGTAAACGAGGAAATGAGTAATAAAGAATTGACAATTTCCAAGTTGGAGAACGAATTACGTCACACACAAGCAGTAATTACTGAACAGCGTGGTAACATAGAGAAATCGACAGTGGAGTGTCATCGCTTAGAAAGAGACTGGGAAGCTTACAAATTGAGAGTCAAGAGCATGCTTTTTACTAAGGACGAGGAAATTAAGAAATTAAGGGAAGGGACCAACTTAACGGAGGATACGAAGGTGTTGATGGAACAGATCGAGTCTTTGAAGTAAGTGAATTATTGAAATCTTTTTTGAGAAATGAGTTATTAAGTCTCATATGCTCAGTGATTACGCTAACTGTCAGTGCCCATCAGACCGAAACACGGTAATGTTTGCCCACTATTGCTTCACTGCAAACTAACTGCCCCTGGGATGGTAGGTAGGTAGACAAATTCCTGCATAGGAATTAAGATGGTTGTGTATTTATATAAATATAATGGTTGAAATGAATTTAATTTTATCTATGGTGTGACTCAATCTAGTGAAGAGCGCGAGGAACTGTCAGAAGCGATATCTCGAGTCAAAGGAGAAAGTGAAAGCATGAAAGAATCCATGTCGGAAATGGAGGCGCGCCACATTGCAGCCGAGAGGATTGTTATCGCACTGAGGGATGCCTTGAAGGAGGAACGCTCCGCTAGAAGTAAGGCTGAGATGCAGTGTATGACTTTAGGGAAGGTTGGTAATACTATAAACTTGTTTATTCTCCTTCTACATACAAACGTTATAAAACATTTTTACGATTATTAAGTTATTCTTTTCTTTTTTAAAAACGATGCCGTAAGATTTATTCTGAACCAGCGAATGAAAAACATAGAAACAGTCCTTATGCTCCATTATGTCATAACGAAAGCTTTACCGCGGTAGACGGTGCTTATAAACTGTACCACATGTGACTTCAGTGTTGTCCTGACCACCGTCGATATGGATGATTTAACGAACAATATTTTTTTTTATTAAAAATTCGGATGATATTCCCAAGAATAACGGAATCACATTACGTATAGCCTATGACAATAGAGGTGAAGATGAATCAAACAACAACATGCACTTCGAAATCCGTCAAGTCGTTGAGGATACAGGAGATAACATAGTACTCTACATTCATACATAAACACTCGGAAATTATTACCCTTCCTTTCAAGCATGCATTCGGGTAAAAATGAAGTAATTATAGTTATTCTGCTTAAATAAAACGCTACGTTTGATTCTAGGTCCTGTTTATATATTTTTAACACTCTGATAACTTTGACAGTTTTACATGGAACTCTACATAACTCGATGTTCCACCTTAGCTGGATAACAATATTTATGTGTTTTTGGAATCAGCAGGAATCACACTTTTTATTGTAAGAACTCAGGGTTACAAGTATTGTTCTATAAATGCTCTTAGCATCCGCCGTATTGTTTTTTTTTGAAACTTTGGACATATTTGATGTCAAAACGAAACGTAACTTTAGGTTTAGGATGTAGAGAGTAACAACCGGAAACATATGTCAATACATACACATGCTTGCAGCAGTCGGTGGTAGGATTCCTATGCAGGAATCCGTCTAGGTAGGTACCACCCCAGGGCCAGTTGTTCTGCCGTGAAGCTGTAGTGTGCAAACATTACTGTGTTTCGGTTTAAAGGGCACTGTGAGCTTGCGTAATCGCTGGGCATATGAGACTTAAGAACTTATGTCTCAGAGTGATGGGCACTGTGTGGTGTCACACAGAAATTTCCTGGGTGACACAGCATTTGTTATGGGTAGACGTTGCACTTACCATCAGGTGAACGTTTTGCTCGTTTCATCACTTTATCGAATAAAAAAAAAGTCGGCAGAATGGATGATTACATTATATATGCAATTATATCATTATTATATTTTAGTTAGGAGAAAATCGGCACGACGCTATTTTACACAGTTTAATTTTGCTGGTTGCTTATGGGATAAACCCTCCAACAACTGTGTGCCAAGCGTCCTGTACGAACCAAGCACTGCGTAACTATCACTGTAATTTGGCGAATCACGGCTGGCTCAGTGTCGCTTGACACAGTACCAATCATACGTCTTTTGCAATTTACACTAATTAGTTGAACTTACGTGTTTATAAGACGTGAACTTGTTGTCACTTTTCGAATGACAATTGTTAGAAACGCGTTTTCTATGTTTGTTTAGGATTTCAGAGCCTGGAAGAGTCCGCGACGCTGCTTTAATGCGAGATGGGGGAACTTCACATGTCCTCGATATTTTTATTCGTCAGACATGCAGGTTTCCTCACGATGTTTTCACCGCACGTGGTAAATTAGCACTTAATTAATGCAACTCAACAAACAATTTTACAGGTATAGATAATATAGTTTATACTCGTAGTACAGGGTATCCTGGGTGCCCATTATTTCTGTGCTCGCGACTTCGTTGGTTTTCACGAAGTTGGCTGTGGTAAAAAAAATTTTTTTGTTGAATTGGTCATACTTGTGGCTGGTACCGTTCGAATTAGAAAAAAAAATATCTATGATATAATCGTGAAACTATTACATTCGCATAAGCGTGCTTGGAGCTGTTGCGTTGAAGTCGGTTTCTTGGTTAACAAATTTATAATTACAAATTTAGAACTCACCCGATGACTTCAGAAAAACAACCAGAAAAGGCTTCTTTAAAAGTTTGCTTTGTGAACACTTATTAAAAACGACAAATATTTCTTTAGTAATTTAAGATCAACAACTTTTATTTGGTGTATATATTTAGTTATATGTGTAGGTGTGTATGATAACATGACATGAAAGTTACTGTATTCACAAGTTGCCTGAAAATTGGCAAATGCGTAAGTCCGCCCCTTGGTACCTTTTATATAAGGTTTAACGATAATTCTTAAATAAATAAATGTAATGTTTGTAATCCGTGGAACTGTTCTATGTAGCGTAACATATTATCAATATTTTTACGTATATTGCAAAAAAATAAAAGTCTTTTTGCTTCAGGAACTGAAAGCGATGCACTTCGATATGGGCCAGACCATTGCCAACTTGCGATCAACGTTACAAGAAAAGGAGGAAGAATTGAATAATGTTCGTGAAACGAGTTCAGCACCGACTGCAGATACCAGCGCACTCAATGTGGCTGATTACGACGTTGCGCAGGTAGCGATATAATAATAATGACAATAAATATCCAATATGGATCTGGCTCACCCCTGACCGACAGGTGGGGTGGTGTGTTGACCGAAATTATTCTGGTGGTCGTTTTTGCGAACAAATACCCATTTCAAACATACCAATATTTATATAAATATAATTCGTTTCTAGCCATTAGAGCCATTTTTCGCGCAAACTCAGAGAGGTGCGATTTTTGTGACGCTGAGTGTAGTTTTTTTTTTTTTTTTATTGCATAAAGTGATGAAACGAGCAAAACGTTCACCTGATGGTAAGTACAACCTCCGTCCATAACAAATGCTGTCAACAAAATCACCCAGAACATTTCTGAGTGTGTGACACCACACTACGCCCATCACCTTGAGACGTAAGTTCTTAAGTCTCATATGCCCAGTGATTACGCTAGCTCACAGTGCCCTTCAAACCGAAACACAGCAATGTACACTACTGCTTCTTTGCATCTTTGCATTGTTATCGTGTCTACCATGAGGAGTCTTCCGAGGAGTTGTTCGGATTAGTTCCTGCTGCTAAATCCCACCAACGCACATTGCGGCACAGTAAAAATTTCATCAGCACCACATGGATGACTGGCAATCCACGAATGTACACTTTGCCAGAAAGTTTCTGCCACGCGCAAGCACTTTGTGGAATCTGCTGCCGCCACTCTTTTCGAGAAAAGAGCCTAGTCCTCTCTCGAAGGCCGGCGATGCCCGAATTTTCTCCGGAATACCAGAGCAATCCGAAATTGCATCCGTAATAGCTGGATGTTCATTTGCGGCGGTGATGACTTACCACCAGGTGAGCCGCTTGTTCGTTTGCCCCCTCTATATAAAACAAAATTGATAAAAATTTGTTTTTTTGTTTACAAACAAGAAATCGGCTCACCTGATGTTGTTTCTATTCTATTCAATTTAGACGGCAAATGAAAATTTATTATTTTACCATATACCACAATGATAGAAAGATAGATTGAAGAAATTCGGCGTACAATTGATGTAATTATTATTAGACATTACTGTATTTGAAAATATGTACAATAGCATGGCTATGATAGCCATGCAACAGTTTTATTTTTATTTATTATTTGTGTACTTATTATTCTATATTAAATTTTATTTTAGATTAAACATAAATTTTCTAATTTTTAATGTTTTGCATATAATGTTACTTTTATTTTATTTTTAAATAATTATCTTGAATACTTTCGATAGACATACACAAAATGTCCAGCGACATACATACATACAATCACGTCTTTTTTCCGTATGAGGGGTAGGCAGAGTCATCACAAGTAGCCCGCATTTCTCCCCCTCGTGAAACGAGATGTGACCATTTAGCGTCTATCAGACACCTATCAGCTAAAACTGCTAGATAAACCTAAGACATCTACAGAACAATAGAGCTGTGGCTGTGGCAACACTGCTGCAGCATTATGCTGAGTCATTAGCCTTTTCGTTACTGCAACCCAAAGTATATTAGTAAATGTACTGTTGTATGTCTTTATTGTTGTAGTATATATATATATATGTTGTATTGTAGTTATGAATAAAGCATTTCTCTTTGTCTTTCTAATTATCGTCATGTATTTTTTCAGATGGCAATGGATAATGAGAAAATACAGTACTTGACGCAGACGGTGGTCCAGAAACAGGGAAAAATCGAGTCTCTAATAGCTGACAATCACACTCTCAGGATACAATTAGAGAAATTACAGGTACAAATTATTTTTAATGTGTATTACTCGTTTTTTTTATGAAAGAAAGAAAAATCATTTATTTGGTAGAAACGGACGTAAAAAATATCAAATACAAAAATGTAAAAAAAAGAAACTAAAACATAATTAATACTTACAATAAAAGTATGGAAATTGTACGCCGTACTCCTAGCAAACGAGGTTGACAACTCAGCATAAACTGCGGCGGAAGCGAATTCCGGCACAGCACTGTTTTTCAGTGTCAACCTCCATATATCCTACCTGGTGGCAGGATTCCTATGTAGGTACCACCCCAGGGCCAGTTATTCGGCCGTGAAGCAGTAGTGTGCAAGCATAACTGTGTTTCGGTTTGAAGGGCACTGTGAGCTAGTGCAATCACTGGGCATTTGAGACTTAAGAACTGATGCCTCAGGGTGACGGGCGCAGTGTGGTGTCACACAGAAATATTCTGGGTGACACAGCGTTTGTTGTAGGCGATCGTTGCACTTACCATCAGGTGAACGTTTTGCTCGTTTCGTCACTTTATACAATAAAAAAAAATATTACTGTTATAATTTGTAAATTAGGAATTACCACAAATCACTACGTCAGTTTACGTTTGCGTTCAAATTTATCACCAGTTTTAACATGTAATGTCAGATGTCAGCACAATATTACATACATACATACAGTCACGCCTTTTTCCCATATAAGGGGTAGGCAGAGGCCACACACGTAGCCCTCTCTTCGCCCTCGCCGGAAAGTAGAGGTGAAGGGTGGAACTATGGCGCCGTCATTTTGGTACGAGTCAAAAAATTATTACTACTCATTGCGTTCCCACGAGCAGTATAGTGAATAGCATTGCATATTATGGTGTTATTCTGCACTAAAAAAGGATGTCCGTACAATTCCTTAGTCGCCTCTTACGACACCTCGGTAGGAAAGAGGTAGGTGCTATTCTACTGTGATAAATATAAATATTTGAAAAAAATATGTGGTAGGCATATCACATATTAAACCACTTTTTAGTTATTTGACTCCAAAGACTCAGTAACTCATTAATGCAACGTATAAGCTTTTACAACAAAATCCAATTAAGCTGTCAAAGTGTTTCTATTAACTACTAAAAAATTATTCTGCATATTGATTTTATTGCTGACTCTCTTAAGGGCTGGAGCATTGGAGCAGCGTGGCGGACTCTTCCCCGCTCCACCCTCTCCGGAATGTGAGGAGGCCTGTGTTCAGCAGTGAGACATTTATAGGCTGTTACTTTCATCGTCATTATTTCAGCCTATCACAATTCCACTGCTGACCATAGGCCTCCCCCATATATAGCCACAAAAGATTGTAGCTCACATTTTGAAGGTAGTTTGCCATAGTTGCCACGCTTAGCGGGCAGGTTGGTAACAGCAATTTATTTATTCAGATGTTCCAGGAAAGTGCTGCTGCCCATCTTCTGGTTTTCATTTTCCCTCTGTCGACTTTAACGAGGCCCACGGGATGAGAGGGGGTGGTAGATTCTCTTAGGCCGCCACCACACGGCATGGCTGTTACATTACTTTTACTGTTTCCCAGACAAAACATAAATCAGAAGTAGCCGCCCTTCGAGCAAATTACTCGCACAGTGTGGTCCAAGTGCAAGACGGCGACGTTCGTCCACGTTCGCGAGCGAGCAATTACTCGCCGTTCAGTACGCTCGCCAAACTGTCTTTGCGAATCGGTGTGCTGAGTAAGCGGTATCCAATATTTAGGGTGTTCATCATATTTTACATGGTGAGTTGTTTTTAACATACATACATTTACGCCTTTTTTCCATATAAGAGGTAGGCAGAGGCGACACCCGCAAGCCACTTTATGGACTCGCGGTCGCTTTTTAACATATAGTTAATATGGTATATTTGATCTAACAAAGAGAGGCTATGCAGGAATCTGTCTAGGTAGGTCCACCCCAGGGCCAGTTATTCTGCCGTGAAGCAGTAGTGTGCAAACATTACTGTGTTTCGGTTTGAAGGGCACTGAGAGCTAGCGTAATCACTGGGCATATGATACTTAAGAACTTATGTCTCAGGGTGATGAGCACAGCGTGGTGTCACACAGAAATTTTCTGGGTGACACAGCATTTGTTATGGGCAGACGTTGCACTTACCATCAGGTGAATGTTTTGCTCGTTTCATCACTATATCCAATAAAAAAAAGGGCTATCAGCAGTGAACTAGTGAAAGGCTGATATGATGATGATGTAATAATAATTTGTTGTTATCGTTTCTAGATCGGTCTCCATTTGTGGGTGTTCACCGTCCTATTAACCAGCACTCCCGAAGACAACGCCCGACCCAGCAAGTCCTAACGTTACCTATATCAAGTATTCGACATTGTACCTAATTAATTTCAAAAGCAATAAAATACCGCCGTTATTTCTTATTTATATCAGAGTGAAGTTGTATTCCTAATCGACATGAACGATTACAGATATTAAAAACCATTGGTTAGTTTATTGAATTATTTAAACAATTAAAAACTGGTGCTATTATATACGGATTCCTACAAAGGAATCCTTTGTAGAAATCCGTCTAGGTAGTTGCCTCCCCTGGGCCAGTTATTCCGCCATGAAGCGGTAGTGTGCAAGCATTACTGTGTTTCGGTTTGAGGGGCACCGTGAGCTGGTGTGATCACTGGGCATATGAGACTTAATAACTGATGTCTCAGGGTGACGGGCGCAGTGTGGTGTCAAAGAAATGTTCCGGTGACACAGCATGTTGTTATATGCAGACGTTGCATTTGCCATCAGGTGAAACAGGTGTTTGCTTGTTACGTTACTAAATCCAATTAAAAAAAGTTGTTTATGTAATAGATGATAAATATTGAATAGTTTATGCATAAAAATATCAGATGAGTATATTTTCTTGTTTCATATTTTTAGAGCGTGATTTTTAAAGTTGGGTTTTAGTTTTTGATCTTACTTTTTTATATCAATCGTTACATTTCCTAAGTTTTTTTTTATTTCATATAAGTGACGGAACGAGCAAAACGTTCACCTAATGGTAAGTGTAACGTCTGCCCATAACAAATGCTTTGTCACCCAGAAAATTACTGTGTGTTACCACACTGCGCCCTTCACCCTGAGACATCTGTTCTTAAGTCTCATATGCCCAGTGATTTCGCTAGCTCTCAGTGCCCTTCAAACCGAAACACAGTAATGTTTGCACACTACTGCTTCACGGCAGAATAACTGGCCCTGGGGTGGTACCTAGACGGATTCCTGCATAAGAATCCTACCACCGGTAATATCGCGGACTGTCCGTGACGCAAGCAACACAGATAAACGCAAAACGTAATCACTGTTCTCGAGGCGGCACCCACGACTGACTGCTCTGCGACGTCCGCTTAGATAATTGTTGAGGCGTCTGCGTTCGTTCCGAACGTTTGTTCGTAGTATCCGTACTGCTAACTATATATTGACTGTGGTTTTATATACATAAACTGCATATGCACTAATACCCAGTACCGAAACAACTATGTTAACCGGTGTGTAGAGATAAGATTTTTTTTTAAAAAAAAGAGTACCACGTCAGTGAAAGGTTTTTAGTACTCTACTCTGCCAACTGCACGAACATCCAGACCAAAAACAACATACAAATGTTTGATCCGCGTTCAAATCCAACTCGCAATCCGTACCGCAGAAATGACTTGCTTAGTCACTGCGCCAACTGAGCCGATGGAAATATATTAAAAAATGCGACAAGAACGTTTTCAGCTACATTCTACGGTGACTTTTCATGCAAGTCATAAAAAAAAACATGTTTCAATAGAGTGTATATAAATACATTACTAAATTTCTAATCAAGATATTTTTAAATAAAGTGTTTATTTTTCTTTAAGTTTAAGTTACATAAATAAAAATGACGTAAAATTTGAAAATTGTTGAAATAACTAAGCCGGTTAGTAGAATACGGTGTATCGTCACTGGTATGTGTCGATTAAATCATTACAAAAATTTATATCTGAAACCTAACCTTGGTTTATCTATCTAAAAATATTATTTTATTCATAGTATTTTAGCCGATAGGTGTCGGGAAAAGACACCCTTTATTCTTGCAGAATAATACCATGATATGCAATGCTCTCACGAAACTGCTCGTGGGAACGCAATGGGGAGTAAGAATTTTTTAACTCTTACCAAAAAGGCGACGTGGTTCGCTACCAGTTGTGACTATTGCATTTAAATATTAATAAAAATAAGAACTGTCACCAGATTCTAAAGATTTATTTTGTTAGGCCGATTATAATATAAAGTGGGATCGTCTTAGGACCGTTAATAACATTGTCTTAAGTATTCATTTATTGTATTCATTTCTTGGAAGGATGAATGCTCACCGGAGAAGCTCAAGCCGTAGACAGCCTGCTTGAATACTATCTTAATAACAAATCCCTACTCACTTGTATAGGGTTCACAATATTAATTTATTCATGCCTGATACAAGAGCAATTGTTTCCACACTTGTAACAAGGTTCAAATCATAATATAAGTATATTAAATACCCGAGGTATTCGCTCCCCCAACATTTTATTTAAAAAGTTGAGAAATGCACACGGCTCCTTAAAGCCCATACAACGCGCTCCTCCCGAAGAGTGACGTGAAGTTGGGAAAAAGGACCGTAGTCCACGGAAAAACTGGCGTATCAGCCAAAAGAGGTATTGGCCCTTTAGCTTAATCACAAACATCGACCGAAGTCTCGCCTGTCAACAAATCGTCAGTTTGTTGACGTCTCACAAGTATACAGCTAAATCCAGTCTTAGTGAATGTAAGCCGCACGGTGTAGGCACACATCGAATAATCACGGGCACTCTGGCCCAACAAATAAAGCCTCTATACGCGCCACCACATTGCCAGATCGCCGCAACTGCAGACGTAGTGTCAGTCTTCAAGTTTATGTCATCAACACCAAATACAAGGTTAGCACGGCTGTTTGTCGCAGAGCACGTCACGAGGCTACTGCTCCCTCAAGGGAATGGGGTCCAACTTTGTTCTGTTTATACCGCAGCCTTGAGAGTTCCTTCCCACCAGCTACTGCCCGCATGAGATCGACGTCAAATGCTCCTCTATTGCAATGATGTGTATCGCCTTTTTAATAATTATGAATCAGCCATCAGGCAGGTTTGTATGCCATATAATAGCCAGGTAGGATATGAGTAACTGACGTTGAGTTTTATGTATTATCGATCGAGTTTATCTCACCTACCATAAGTTTCGATTAATCATTCATAGATAGGAAAGTTACTGAGATTGTTATTTAGTATTGTTATTATACAAAACATTGGAGGGCAGACAGTCTGCAGCCCCGTCATGAAGGGACCGGACTTGGGTAAAACTAATAAGGCGTGAGCCAAACCAAGATGCAGGGCGCAACCATTGTGGCTGTGGAAATGTCCAAGCAACCGCTGCAAAGACGCAATGCAGAAGACCGCAACTTGCATCAATACGACTATCGCCGGGCACTAGCTTAGAGACACAATTTTACACTGGTGTTTTACAGTGGTGCTACACCACAATGGTGTTCAAATATAGATTTTATAAGCTTCTTTAAATAATTTTATAACATGTACATCACTTTAACATTCCAGTAATGTCTTAAAACTTACCCGTTGAGAAACACTATTGAGGTAGTGGGGGATTGTACAAAAATCCTACAGCGATTCCGCTGTAATGATTATGTCGTCAGCCAATCGAAGGAGAGTTCTAATATATCCGCCATTGACGTAAATACCACATACTTTCCAGTCCAGTAGCTGGAAGGCATCTTTATATGCAGTGGTGAGTTTCGGGGATATAACATTGCCCTGTCTTACACCGCCATTTAAAGAGTACTTTAAATTCTGTCTACTCGCGCCAAAATTAAACCTGAGGCTCAAATTTTACAAGGCGTAATTTTTATAATTTCTTCAAGTTGTAGTTGTTTTTCAAATCCCTTCTGCACACCTGAATTTTACAGAACATCAGTCAATGGTTTTCGCACTTCTGTAAAACTTCAAAACGGGGCTCCACACTTATGTATTGTAGTGAATGTTTAGGAATGGCAGAATAAGAATGATAAAAAGGTGAAATAAAGCATGAAAGTAAGATCAGTGATGTGAAAATGAATAGTTTTAGAAGTATAGTAAGAGTGACTTTGATGGACAAAATGAGGAACAGCGAAGAAAGGAACGCTGTGACGTTGTAGAACATCCAGTCATAAATATAGAGAAATCGATGTTTAGATGGTTTCTACATGTAGCAAAGATGGATGAAAGAAGATTGATGAAATAGATTAATAAGGCGAATGTGAATGGTCAAGCGTGTAAAGGTCGTTTTAAGCAAACGTATCACGATCAAATAGAAGAAGTTTAAAGAAAAGGAAGACGGAAGGGAAGGCACAACCCGCAACCGACGAGCTTGTATGAAAACGATAAGGAAAGTTGAAGAAGTGAAAGATGTGTGTCAGGATCATAGCAATAGAAAGTTGTGGTTTTGCCTACTCCAGTGGGAAAGGAGCGTGACTATATGTAAGTAATGCTTTTATTCCGGTAAAACTGTTTTTATATCTTTTCCTTTTCTATAAATCTTTTCCTTTTCCACAAATCTTTTCTTCTTCCTTTTCGTTGTGGTGACAAAACACTTCGACTTTTTTACTGTAATGCTTGAAATCCCATCTCTTTCTGAAAATGTGAGGATCCAATGTTAGTTTTTCAAAAGTATCTTAATTTTTATTCGATTTTTCTATTATAACAAAGTTTTAAATTTTAGTGAGTGCTTTATGTTCTTTCAAACTAGTTTTTCTTTCAATACAGTTTTGTTGAAAAGTTTCTTTATTTCATCTGATCTGATCAACTTGCTTATTTTTGAATTAGGGCTTTGTAATCTTTTCCTGTTTTGACCGAGTTTGTGGTAATCTATGGGGGACGCCTATTTTCAACAGTGGACTAAGATAGGCTGGAGTGATGATGATGATGATGATGAATATTTTCTTGAAATGACATGCCTATTTTCTTTCTTTTCCTTAATACTTTCATTTTTTGTCCGTATCTTTATGACTTGGGTGCACGTTCCTTTTTATTTTGTCTTCGCTATCCCGTATCGAATTTTCGTTATTGTTGCCACTGAGAATTATTCAAAGTCACGATCAAGAAAAAACTTGGAATTGATAAAGATAGAATAATGTTTGTTAGTTCGTATATGTAGAGAGCTAGTTTACAAGAAAGTACGAGTATGTTGCAAATGCTAAAAGTGAAAGTGTGAATGGTGAAAGGAAATTAACAAAGCCCTACACTTAATTGTGAGCCATTTTGTACCTAGAAGATCACGCTGAAAGAGATAGAGTACCTAGAAGCAAGATGTTCACAATGAGGTCTTGGTCCTACCACTTATGTATAGCTATGAAAAGCGTGGAGAAATGTGTGAGGTTAGACTGGGTGATATTCAGGAAATGGACAGATCCAGAAAATGTCTCATGAAGAAAGCTGTGAAGTGGCAATGATCAATAAACGGAAATTTAAGATGATTTGGATTTGGACACATTAAAATTGGATGAATGAGGTACAGGTACACGGCAGAGGAGCGGCGAGTCAGCAAGTTCATATAATCCTGTTTTTAACTATACCAGCATGGCGTTGTACTATTTCCCACCACATCAGTAATACGTTTATAATTACCATTTTAAGAGTCTCATAACAGTTCGCAGTTTTGTGAATGGGAGAGAATGGTAATTTGATTAACGGTAATTAGAATTTCGGTTCAGCAAACGTTCAATAATATAGTATCTTATTATATATATATATATATATATATATATATATATATATATATATATATATATGTTTATTGCATAAAGTGATGAAACGAGCAAAACGTTCACCTGATGGTAAGTGAAACGTCTGTCCATAACAAATGCTGTGCCACCCAAAAATTTCTGTGACACTACACTGTGCCATCCCTGAGACATAGGTTCTTAAGTCTCATATGCCCAGTGATTACGCTAGCTCAGTGCCCTTCAAACCGAAACACAGTAATGTTTGCACACTACTGCTTGACGGTAGAATAACTGGCCCTGGGGATGTACCTACCTAGACGGACTCCTGCATAGGAATCCTACCACCATTAACATCTTGTATTTACAATTCTATGTATTTACAATCTCATATAACTATTACTTTAAATACATGCATTAACGTTATAACTTACAGAAAATAATAATTTTTATACAGACATGTCTTCAAAATATTTTTTATTTCAAAGACATGCAGGTTTCCTCACGATGTTTTCCTTCGCCGCCGAGAACAACATTAGACAAAGACAACCTGGATTTCATAAATTTAATAAATAGAAATAGTATTCAATTTATGAAATCCATTATGAAAAATTTGGTATTCAGCAAATATTTATATGATTTTGATGATGTCCGCAAAATTGGGAAAAAGGAAACGAATGGTAATGAGGATTTAGCTTTTTCTTTTCAAATATTTTAAAATTCAACAAACAAGTTTTCTATTTATTGCACCAGTATCAAAATAGAAACAGGTCAAAACAATTTGTCACGTTAATTAAATAATCCCCCAATGACGAATATTAAACGAAATAGACAAATAAGGACAAATAGCGCTGTTTTACCAATTAACGTGAATAATAAATGAATTGTTTGTCAAGTGTCGTTTTATTAAATGAAAATTTGTCTGGTAGTTATTTGTTTAAATGGATTATTTATAGAATCAGTAGTTTGTATACAAATTATATTGTTTTGTTAAAGAAAAAATGACGAGACGAGCAAAACATACACCAGATGGTAAGTACAACGTCTGCCCGTAACAGATGCTGTGTCACCCGGATCATTTCTGTGTAGCACCACACTACGCCCGTCACCCTGAGACATTAGTTCTTAAGTCGCATATTCCCAGTTATTACGCACACACCAAAACACGGTAATGTTTGCACAGTACTACTTCGTTTATGAATCATAAATTTGCCACGAATTTTTTTTATTTCTTTTATGTAAAATGTCAAAGATACCTTTTGGAAACATAAAACATTGCGCTATTAAGAGCTCCAAAGTGATGTTCTGTATGTGGAAAATCAGTGGTGTGCATTGAATTCAGACAACATAATGGTCGATTTTCGCTCAAAACCATTGTGCATTACAGGTTTCGGCATAAATTAAATTAAAACTAGTTCCACAATGGTTTCTTAATACATCACCGGGTAGAACCGAGCTCATTTATGGTGCCAATAGTAATTAACGTGTAGACTGTAGAGATAGCCGTATAGTGATGATGAGAACATTCATTTCTCTGTATCTTTCGTATCCAATGGTGAAGCTAACGTATGTGATCGGATCGACCGACGATCGGAAGAAAGGTCGGATGCACTATCGCAGTCACAGAAACAGTCCTAATATATCTAGACTAGATTTTTTTTTCATAAAAGTCAGAAAAACGTAAGACATTTCTCGGAGGCCGAAATTCCAACAAAAAAAGTTATAAACTTTTATTTGAAGATTCTGTCATGGTAGGCGTGTCTGACATTGCACCAAGACATGATCTCTGCGTATCTATTTCACAGATTACAGCTATACGAGACCGGAGTTGGCAAGCGGGACTATGGTTCCACAAATTGCCGCGTAGAAAGGAACCTCCCGAGCGTCCTCGTGCGTCCGAGTAGGTGGGTCTGAAGTCAGAGTGGCCGGGCCATATATGATATACCTGGGCCTCCATCTGGATAGTCGCTGAGGCTTCGAAGAACACTTCGAGCGCCTAGTCCCCCGGATCGAGAGGTTAGCGGGTGCCATGCACAGACTGCCCAATCTCGGGGGACCGAGGGAGGAAGTCAGCCGCCTCTATGTGGGAGTAGTAGGATCCGTAGCCTTGTATGTGGTTCCCGTATGGGCAAAAAAGCTAGCCATCCGACGCTGATCTAAAATCTACAGTGTCCAGCGGAGGATGGCTATACGGATCGTACGAGGATACCGCACGATATCCTTCGAGAAGGCGACCGTCCTGGCTCGCTTTCCACCTCTGGACATTCTGGCGGATAGGGATGCGAGGGTGTATTACCGGATCCGCACCCTTCGCCAGAGCGGTGGTAGTGAACTAGATGAAGCGCTCGAGTCGATCAAAAGGCAGGAACGCCGGAGCGCACTGGCGACGTGGCGTGCTCGGCTCCATGAGGAGCAATATGCACGCAAACGCGTTGATAGTGCAGTCCTGCCGGTCTTCGAGGCCTGGATGCAGCGACGAGGAGGAAGACTATACACCTATATACATATACACCTATAACCTACCGACTCACACAGACAATTACCGGGCACGGATATTTCGGTGATTATCTGTGTGAGATCGAACGCGAGGCGTCGGCGAACTGTTTCACTGCGGTGGGAGGATCCGCATCCCACACCCTTTCGGTGTGCTCAGCTTGGGAATTGGAGCAGAGTATCCTGGTGAGCCGAATCGGATGGATTCTCTCTCTGCCGGCAGTAGTGTCGGCTATGCTGAGCGGGGACACGGCGTGGAGGGCCGTAGCCAATTTCTGTAAGACCGTGATGGTGTAGAAGAAGGCTGCCGAGAGGGGTCGAAAGAGGACAGATCCCTCTCGGAGACGATGCCACCGAGGCAACGGTGGGCCTCGTCACGGCCCTCCTATCAGAAACTGTGTTCCCCTACCACAAACAAGGCCTTCCGGATCGCGCGCAATCATGATAGGGGTTACCCGAATGCCCAGTAAAGTGAGCCCGGGGAGGACGATGACTTGAAGTAGTCTCGAGTCATCGTGATAGCACCGAGAGGGCTTAAAATTTTAGCGAAGCGTTAGAGGGGCTACGGTTGCGTTTCTAACGGAGATCCCGTGACCCCTTTTAAGCGCTGATGGAGACCACCGTGGGATTTTGGTCGGTAAGAGTCCGACATAACTCGGCTGCCCGTCCCCTGGCCGGTCGGCTATCCAAGCAGGATTTCCGCACGTACAAAAAAAAAGTTACCATCGCAGTGCCAGTTATTCTGCCATCAACTGTAATGTGAATACATTACTGTGTATCGGTCTGAAAGGGACTGTTAGCTACTTAATGACTGCTTTATACTTGATGACTGGGCAAATCAGACTTAAGAACTGATATTTCAGGATGACGAGCACAGTACGGACAGAAATGATCTGGAAGCAACAGCATTCGATGGGCAGATGATGCACTTTCTAACGGGTGAACGGTTTGCTTGTCTCGTCACTTTGTTCCATAAAAAATTACCATTGAACAACGACACCGAATAAAATTAAATCGTGTCCATCAAAAACGAAAAAATACCACTCAACAAGAGCTTGCATGCTCATCTGTGAGATATATGTATTGCACAAGCATTTGCTTCAGCGGGGATTAGAATCTGAGAATTGTCGTTTAATCAACAAATGTGTAGGCCATTACGCCGGTCACTTTTGTCATGTTTACGCATAAGATAAGTGACACGATTTCCAACGATTTAGCTATTGAACCAAAATTACATTTTATTTCCAGATAATATCGTCTTTGGCTCCGAACATTCTTCTACTGGATATTGGGATGGCGGTTAATTTTCCAACTATAGCGGCACCTGTACTCCTTAATACTCGCGACGGATTATCACTTAACGACGTTCAAGAGTGTTGGTTCGTCGAGTATGAGAAACTGTATATTAAAAGTCTGAACACATTCGCCCTTACTAATAAACGTTGTATAGCGGTTGTATAGTTATACAAAACTTTGTCTTTTTCTTCCGAATATCAAATTAATGATTACAGAAAATGAGAAATCTGTCTGTAACAATTCACCCGCTATACAACGTTTAATTAGTAAGGACGACTATCTATAAATGATAACAATGCTTGCTATTAAAAATTATAACATTAAAAAAATAAACTATAGCCTATACAGGGAGCCGTGAGATACAAGGTAAACAAACCATAAAAACATATTCTCGAAGTTAGAACGTATTCCGATACCAACAAATAGAGTACAGTTAGTGCTAGTGCGAAAAGGAAACTGTGTGATTACTGTGTACATTAAATAAAAATTAAAAAACTGTGACAAAAGTTTGAGAAACACTGTTCTCATTGTTTATACTTTGACTTAAGTTGAAATTAATATATTATAAATAAGTTTAAGCCATATAATATTTCTTTGGCATAAACATGTTCGTTGCACTCGACGCTCCAAGCCTGACGGTCGCTAGCGCCGCGCTTCGACCCGCTCAGGTAGTCCGGTCATCCCGTGCAGCTACCTGCTCCGACCCTTTTCGGGAATTAATAAACAAACCATAAATTTGGATTGCTTTATTTATTTATTTGATTAAAAGCGTCGCTGGAGTTTCTTGCGCTATTTCTTCTCCAGCTTCTACGAATTTCTATAGGTCTCGGCTACCTTTCAATCCGGCGAAGCTGTGAAGCCTTCGGGCTAACAGTGACCATCATTCCTATAAAAAAAATACTTTGTGTTTGTTACTTAAAACCTTATTCAATAGCAAATAAAGTATTTGCAATTACACGCTACTAAAGTTAAATGATACAGTTTTCAATTTAAATTAGAACCGTTAAAAAATTTCGTTTCGAAGAAACTTTCTGCCCCAACGGTTATCAATTCCATACTACTTTAACTCACTGCTCCTAGGAGGCATTGTCTCTAGAGATAACGTCGGTTTTTACATGGGGAAATGCCTAACGCATACCCGCCTTCACGGGGGGAAGGACGGGTTATGTCGGACTTGCACCAACTAAAACCCCATGGTGTTCCGCCTTCGCCGCATGTTAGCAAAGCTACGAGAACGCTCACGCACACATCCGCGACCCCACCGGCGCTGGCCGCCTACAATTAACTGAGGTCTTATTTTTTGAACCTTTTTAGGTTCAAAAAATAAGACCTCAGAGACGAACCGGCAACAATTTCTGCGGTCTTTCTTTTTTTCAATACCATATTACATAATGTCATGTACACAATATATTATTTAATTACAATATCACATATTTGGTAGCCAGGGGAATTACAAGTGCAAAGTAAAAGTTATTCCATACATATCTGTCCTGATCTATTTCATAATACGCTTTTTCTAATAATGTCTTCTTGACAAGTTTTTTAAATTCTATGTCAGTTTTTTGAGTTACGCTTTTAGGAATTGTGTTATAAAATTTTATGGGTCTATTACGAAAAGATTTACTAGTTTTGGCCAATTTAAACACAGGAACCTTTTGCGTGTCGCCTCGGCCCATTCTACAGGATACAGTCAGTTTTTTATTTATTTATTTGCATTCTCATGAAATATGGTACATTAAGTGGTGGAAAATTATTCAAATAGTATCACATGTTTCGCCATTATTGGCATGTAAGTGTTTATCAATTTTAATTAATATAATATGTTAGAGACATACTCGTAGTAGTAACAGCACTGGAAATAGTAGTAACAGGTCAACAAATAATCGTGAAAATGTCAAATTTTGGTGGTATCGTATAAAAATCATATTACATTAACCTAAAAATTATTTTATCTTATAAAAACATTTTCCTATTAACCATTGTCGGAGCGTGTTTTTAAAATATTTCACGTTTAATGTTTTTATGTTCTGCGGTAACTTATTGTAAATTTTTATTGACATTAAATAACAATTCTTTTTATATATGGCACCCTTGCATGTTGGTGTTTCTAAACGTGTTGGGTCCCTCGGTCTTAGTCGCGAATTAATTTCAACTGTCTCAAAAAGTTCTGGATGTGTTTTGACAAAATATGCGACTTCCAAAATATACAGACTTGTGAGAGTCAGAAGTCTGTATTTTATAAAAAATGGTCTACATGATTCAAATGTTTTAATACCAGATAACGCTCTAACACATTTTTTTGTGTTAGAAAAACTTTGTTTATATTAGTTGAGTTACCCCATAGTATTACACCATATCGCATGAAGGATACAACATACATTTTCCAGTATTAAAATAAATAAATACTTTAGTAAATATAATAATAATTTGTCAAGGAATAAAAATAATACCATTATAAAAGTAGATACGTATATTATACTCGAGAGGAGAGCTCTACCACCGAGTTTTTTTTATCATTTAAAATATCTGATGTACTCGTAAAACTCGAAAGGTATTTACTGTCGCTCATCAACATTAGCTGTGTCATAGCCCTTCCTAAAAAGTATAAACCTTACAACCGTATATAGTTATTTACATGTAACGTAAATAACTATAAAGAAATCATTACACTTTTGTTTTACAATACCAAAATGGCGTATTTTTACATTTAACCACAAAACATCTATAACTTTTTTTATTTCCGAGTCGAGGGACATTTTCTTGTCAAAGTTGTGTACTACATTAAATGTATTGCATTATGAATAAATAGCGGGACAGCCATAAAAAGAAAAAACTTTGATTTAAAAAAAAATATTCTGCACATAGAAATCCTTATGCAGTAAAGAGGAAATTGACGAAAGGTCACGTTAAAAGTACCCGCAACCGACGAGCGTGTGTGAAAACGCTAATGACAGTAGAAGAAGCTAAAGATGTGTGTCAGGATCGTAGCAAGTGGAAAGATGTGGTCTCTGCCTACCCCTATGGGAAAGAGGCGTGACTGTATGTATGTATGTATGCAATAAAGGTTATTGTATAAGATTTTTTTTCTACTACCATACAACACAAATGTTTCTAGGATCATAAAATAGTGCTAAAGCTTATAAATGTGATTTAACAAAGTCAATCTGATAACCAAATCTAGGGCAATTTTCACTCATATTCACCGGCTAAATGCGACGCTATCAAATAGTCACGACTAACTTTTCACATAATTCTCTGTCTTTCAATAACAACCTCACTATTATGTGAATGAGCACAACTAGCGTACTTGCCAGTGCGTATATTTTTCACGGTATCGTGATCATGAACACATGGCGCCATCTACCTTTTTAAAAGCATGTTAACAACTCTAGCTTGCCGTGTGGTGGTGGCTTAAGATAATCTATCACCCCATCTCATCCCGTGGTTGTCGTAAAAGTCGATAGAAGGAAAAAGAAATCAGCATCTTCCTGGAACATCAGAAAAAATAAACTGCGGTTGCCAAGCGTGGCAACTATGGTAAAACCACCTAAAATGAGAGCTACAAACTTTTGTGGCAATCTATCAGGGAGGCCTATGTTCAGCAGTGGACTAGTGATAGGAAATGATGATAATGATGATGAACAATTCCAACCGACAGCTGTCGTGCATGTTAGTTGAGCAGATTGTCAACAGATGGGGCTTTCTACCTTCAAGTTATTTTAATAATTTTTTAACGAATACATTAATTTTAAGACGTTTACATATTTTTCGTCATTAGAGTGAAAAATAATCTTCAAAAAAGCGCATCAAACATTTATTTTGTTGCAGTATTTCATACCAACAAAAACACGTTTGAGATATAATGTATATATACATTATATAATAGAAGATTAAGAAAACATCACGGAAGCAGTACCTGTTGCTTGATATGCTTTGTTCTTGCTTTAAGAAGCTATAGTGATAAATATTGGCTAGTTTTACATTAAGGGAGATCGCAGTCAACTAGTTTTCATTATTTTTGAATACATTACTTACAACACATTTACATTACTTAATATATTATACTACTACTATGTAGTTCATACTATTTTATGTGTGCAAGCACAGATTAATATAGACTTTTGTCATGTTGCATACATTTAAAATTATTTCATCGTATAATTGTACTGTTTCCAGGTACCTGAAACGCCAGTGTGGCTGCTGTCACGTGGGCGAGAAAGAGTTGCTTTAAATTCACTGTGCAAGATCCGCGGTTGGACGAAGCCAGAAAATGTAAGAGAGGAATTTGACCAGTTAATTGACTGCAACAAAATATTGCAAAACTGCGCCATGTGCTACAAGTTATATAAGATAGACATACAGAGCTGCGAGCATTTTTTAATGACCCCTATTAAAAGGTAAAATTCTTGAATTGTATTCTTCGAATGAAACTCGCATTTCATGGTATTTAAAAAAACTTATATATTATTTATCCATTTTAGCTAGCTGGTAAGACCCTGAAATCCGATGAGAACTTATAAAATATTGCCTATAATAATAAGTAGTTATGTTCAAACCTTGGCTTTAGGCATTTTCACACTGGATCGCCACACTTACACAGATGCAAATAACTTTCACTAACTAGAATGTGGGTACAAAGATGGGTTTTGTATGATGTGTTTGTTGTTCCTGTGTTGTATGCAATGCAATACCAGTAAATAAACACCAGGAGATATTGTTACTATTATTAGCTTTTTTTTCTGAACAAAGCAGCGTACAGACACACACAGCACTGCAAAGATAAAATCCGGCCGTACCTCAGTGCATAGAATGTCCACTTCAGGGACAAAACACCACTTTGCTTCCACCATCGACGACTGGACCTGGCCACATTCAACGCACGCACGCTGAGGACCGACGATAAGATCTTGGAGCTGGAAGAGGAGGTGATCAAGTTTCGTTGGGATATTATAGGATTATCTGAAGTCCGAAGATAGGGGGAGGACACGGTAATCCTTGAATCCGGTAACTTGTTCTATCACCGGGAGGGCGACCATCTGTCTCAAGTAGGTATTTATCTTCTCGTCGAGTATCCTCAATCTCTCAAAACAAAAGTGTACAACCAGTGCGTGTTGCCAGTGATGACATATGGAACCGAGACGTGGTCCTTCACTGCAGGCCGCATAAGGAAGCTCAGTATCGCGCAGCGAGCTATGCTCGGAGTTTCTCTGCGTGATAAAATCCGTAACGAACTAATCGCAGCAGAACTAAAGTAACCGACGAACCCCTAAGGATTAGCAAGCTAAAGTGGCAATGGGCTGGCCATATAGCTCGGAGAACCGATAACCGTTCGGGAAGAAAGGTTCACGTGTGGCAACCTCATACCGGCAAACGCAGTGTAGGGCGACCCCCACTAGATGGAACGACGACCTGCTCGGTTTTGCGGGAAGTCGATGGGTGCAGGTGGCTCAGGACCATGTTTTGTGGCAATCTATGGGGGAGGCCTTTGTTCAACAGTGGACTATGGTAGGCTGAAATTATGAAGTTTTTTTTTGAATTAAGTGATGAAACGAGCAAAACGTTCACCTGATTATCAGTGCAACGTCTGCCCATAACAAATGCTGTGTCACCCATAAAATTGCTGTGTGCCACTACACTGTGCCCATCACCCTGAGACATAGGTTCTTGTCTCCTATACCAAAGTGCCCTTCAAACCGAAACACAGTAATGTTTTCACACTACTGCTTCACGGTAGAATAACTGGCCCTGGGGTGGTACCTACCTAGACGGACTCCTGCATAGGAATCTTACCACCAGTGAAGGAATCCTACCACCAGTAACTTGTTTCATTACGGATAAAAATCCGCAGTGTGTTAGCGACGTAAGGGAGTCTGCCACCCTAAATTGTCCGATGTTTATCGTAAAGGTTGTAAGCTAAATGTCAAGATTGTATGATCTCAGTAAGATGGCGGAATTACCATCTCAAATACGCTAGACAGTTGAGGTAATTAACCAGACCGGTGATAGCTAGCAGCGTTTAAGGCATGGAATATCAAATATTGCAATCACCATTTTTGTCTTTAGAAGATAACTATGCCCTACAATGGACTAGTAAGAGGCAGCTGTAGGAAAATTGCCTTAATTAGTGTCTTATATGAAGTATTATCGACAGTGGTTGTTTGTACCAAGTAAAAAATATTTCGGCTATATGTGTACTGTAAATTATCAGGCACTGATATCTACTATTAGCGCTTGATAACTTACATACTGCAATGATAATTAACTGCAAGCGATGCTATTTTAAAACATAAGGTAAATGTGATTATCGTAATTAGATTTATAAAGAAACTTATATTTTAAAAAGTCTTTAAATTATTATTTAGTTATAAGTTATAAATCAGCTATAAAACACACCATATGGCATTTGTATAAATGATTATTATGAGTGGGGCAAGCTTCTGTAGAGTTCCTGACATTGTCCTAAATACTATGGCATTCTTGAAGCCGCATAGGATTTTTAGCCAGCAACGGTGATGCCATCAGATCGTCTAGTAAAAATGGGTGTTCCTTAGGTATCGGTTCTTGGTACATTTCTGTGCTTGGTTAACATTAATGATCTTATCCTAAATTGGTACAAAACATGTCTGAGATAGTTTTGTTTGCCGATGATATCTCATTATTACTTACAAGTTTACAGAAATGACTTAACGCTGAAACATCCCAATCAAACTGCATACGAGTATATTGTTTCCAAATGGTTAGCGCGAAATAATTTACTTTTACATGCGGGTAAAACAAAATGTTAACACTTTACATTGCCTAATTCGGAGCATAATATTATGGTTAGTTTACAGAAACCTGATCTTTCTTTTGAAAATTCAACTGAATTTCCTGTAATTTCTATTAATTTGAAGCTACAGTGACAAATAGGAAAATACTTCTAAATTTTAGTTTAGTTATTTTTGCTATTAGGAGAATCGGACAGCTGACTGGGGCTACATCGAAATTAGTCTATTTTGCATATTTCCACAGTATCCCTTGTTTTTTTACTACATTTGCAGATCAATGAATATGTTCAAATACGTGATGCTCGGTTCGGAGACCCTAAAACAGTTGTCTTTTGTGATGGCCTACTACTTGTTCTGCGTTATGAGTGGATCCACTGCAATTAAACCGAACATGGTCAACATTTGCGGTGCTTTTGGAATGGCTCAGAAGAAAAAAGAAATTCTAGTATGAATTTTCTCTAATTTTTTACTGCTTTCGTCTTGATCATGACCATGTTAGGATGAAAAAGTTTACAAATCATTTTATAACAACTTTTTTGTTGGTAATATAAATTCTAAAACATATACAATATATATTATACCGATATCGCCATCAGCGACAACTTTTGTCAGAAATTTTCTGCCACGCACATC
This sequence comes from Luehdorfia chinensis, assembly GCA_019845155.1. Taxonomy (NCBI): domain Eukaryota; kingdom Metazoa; phylum Arthropoda; class Insecta; order Lepidoptera; family Papilionidae; genus Luehdorfia; species Luehdorfia chinensis. Next base: position 3,807,213 of record JAHVAK010000612.1, read on the forward strand.
CACTTTGTGGAATCTGCTGCCGCCAACGGTTTTTCCTTATTTAGGGACCTTCAAGAAAAATAAAGAGCCTACCCCTTTCTCAGAGGCATCCAGAATTCCTCAAGTATTGCGAATGTTCATGGGCGGCGGTGACCAATTACCAACAGCTGAGCCGCGTGCTCGTTTCCGTCCTCTTCTATAAAAAATAGCCGTAAGATTTCATCTGTGCAGCAAATATTGCAGAGCCGTAGGTGTTCGCCTAAATTCACAAAAGATCCTCCGCATGTCAGATGTAGTTTCTAAAAACATTCCACATTATTTATAATGAATTTGTTATACATTAAATTAATTAGACTATGAATTATCCATAATTATACATTAAATGAACTTGTACCAGGCCAGTTATTCTGCCGTGAAGCAGTAGTGTGCAATCATTATTGTATTTCGGTTTGAAGGGCACTGAGAGCTAGCGTAATCACTGGGCATATGAGACCACTAGTCTTGTTTATGAAAATATTATTCTAGTAATAATAATCAAAATTTAGACGATTCTGATGGTATCCAAATTTTTGCTTAGCTTATTATGAACCAAATGCTTACTTTTGCTTTGAATTTACAGATTATATGTTTATTTGTTCACAGAAAAGTGTCGGCATCATAATTATGAGTAAGAGCACTCTAGTCATCGCTGTAATCAGAATAGTTGGCAAACGCAAATTAGCAATTTTCTCAAGGTCGGGTCTGCCACAGCTTGTACAGGTTTAAGTGTATATGCCAGAAACAGTCTAAGTGACTGCGTATTTTCCTATGACGCTAGCACCTTTCCAAAGGAAACTAGTTATGTTCCATTAATTATTTTTTACTTAATGATGATTTCTACTGGATTTTACTTGCCCTGGGTTCTGGCTGGGGAAGTTTTTCTATTCAGGTAAACACCAGGTTCCCTAATTCATTTGAAGCTTGTAATTACTACTCGACTATTTAGTTAAGATTCTGTACGAGGTAGCTTTCCCCAGGGCGAAAAGTGGGCTACGTGATTGGCCTCTGCCTACCCCTTATATGGGAAAAAGGCCTGACTGTATGTATTGTAAATATTGTAACATGTCAGTTTATACTTGTACAATATACTTATTTTGTTCATAAAATGCACTACTCGTTCGTTCTCATAGTTTACACACTTCCTTTGTTTAAAACAGCCACCATTTCTAAAATTAATTCATTCATTTTTATACATTTTTGTTTGCTAAACGGTTTTAACGATAAAAGTATATATTTTTATTACCTTTCCAACCGAAGTCGCGCATCAGCTCAAGGTATTGCTGCAGCAAGCAATTATGTTTTCGGTTTCATTGGTTCAAAAAAATTTATTGACTTAGAAATACACGTACACCTATGGGGAACCTTTGCCGTATATGCAAAGTTTGGATTCTTCGGCACAATATTTTTGTACTTCGTCTTACCAGAAACAGAAGGAAAGAGTTTAGAAGATATCGAAGATTTTTTTTTATTGGTTAAAGTGATGAAACGAGCAAAACGTTCACCTGGTGGTAAGTCCAACGTCTGCCCATAACAAATGCTGTGGCACCCAGAAAATTTCTGTGTGACACCACACTGTGCCCATCACCCTGAGACATAAGTTCTTAAGTCTCATATGTCCAGTGATTACACTAGCTCACAGTGCCCTTCAAACCGAAACAAAATAATGTTTGCTCACTACTGGTTCACGGCAGAATAACTGGCCCTTGGTTGGTACCAATCTGGACGGATTCCTGCATAGGAATCCTAACACCAGTTCTACATTATCATTTACATATCATTTATATCATATCATTTTTACATTCACCATAAAATTCAAATTTTGTTGATGATCCAGTAATAAATACGTTCAAAAAATCAAAAGGGAAGAAATGATTTCCTCTAAAGATGCTTTTTGTGATGAGATGATATTTCCTTTACAAAGAGAGGATACAAAGGGCGGACTTAACTATCCGCGCCCGATATACCGATAATGCTATAAGATTGAAAGTAGGCTAGTATGCAGTATCAAGACCTGAAAACCAACCATTGTTATGCCTGTTATTGCCCAAATGTTGGCTCCGGCTGGTATTCGAACCCAGGCCCAAGTAATGAACAACACAATGTCGCATGAACAAAATGTAACTTGTACAGAAAAGCAAATAAAAATTTGATTTAAATAAGTAATTCGTAACTGTAAGATGCATTGAGTTATATTTTGAAAAACAATTTAGAACAGAAGACATCAGAACTCTAAAGTAGTCTGTAATGAAATCCTACCAAACATGGTCAAAAACTAATAAAAATGTTAATTACGGAGCCGGGATTTTATTCGCGTAAAATTTGTTATTGACTTTTTTGAAATTTTTATATTTCACCAACGGTGACAAACGAGCATATATTCCACGTGATGGTAATTGATCACTGTATACCATAGTTACCTACCGTACATTTTTGATAAAGAATTGTGATGAAGGCAAGGCAATATGGAAGGCGCTGCTACTTGAGGACTATGCTGAAACGCCTCTTTGTAGTGTAGAAGCGAAGCAATGAAAATTTGGTTAGACTGTTCACAATAATGCCATTCTTTAAATATACTTTTTTTTGTAATAAAATGTATTGCAAACCTGTTTGTGGTTCATGTTATTATAATTTTATATATTAGATAATTTACGATGTCTTTACTATTAATAATAATTCGTTTTCGATCGTTATGTGATTGAACCGGTTATGACGACACCTTCAAGAATAGGAACATTAAACATAACTTAAGTTAACAACATCAGTTCAGTTTCGCTTCTAGTCGGGTTTGCACGTCATTCGTATCGCAATTATGTATTTGCAATAAAAAGTGATTTGGCTTTATTTAAATAGAAATCAGTGATTGAAATAATAAAAACGACTAATGTTTACGTGATACTTATTAGTCAAAACAATTTACCGGGTCGTGGCACCTTGAACGTGGGTTTTTTTGTAGGTGGATATAGGTTTTCCTTGTTTTATTTAAGTGTCTGCAAGATGAGTTTGAGGTTGTATCTCGGGTTTTTTTTTGGTAAGCTGTTGTTCATTACATAATTTTAGTTAGATATAAAAATTTAAAAAATGTAGTGAAATGTTTAAGGTACTTATATTATTTAATTAGTAACATATTTTTTTTTAATAAAAAAAGTTATTTAAGTTTTTGCAATTATTTTTTATATATTCACTGTTTACCATAAATATGATACAGATAATTAAATAATTCTGTTAATTATTGACGTAACCTTCCAACTCCGTTCTTCTATTTTATAAATAAAATGGTTGTTTCGCAATTCGCGCAATTAATCATCACCATGATTTGTCTTCTGTAAAGCCGCGTTTAGGCCTAAACGCCTAAAATTATATGTACACTAAATTTATAAAAAATATTCGACAACGAGTCACAAAGACTAAACCTCTTCGCTTTATGTAAATTATGCCAACGTGTTTTGTTGGTATTGTAGTTTGCCGGAACCAATCTGCAAATCTTGATATAAACTATAAAAAATACACTTGGAAATTTTTATTATTCTGCGTATACCAGGAGATTTTTTTGTACGTTTGAAAATTTCGTGCATGTAAACATTACAAAGGGATAACTTTTAGCTAAATTTTTTAGAAGAGAAAGTGACGAGACGAGAAAAAAGGTCACATGATGGTAAGTGCAACGGGCGCCCATAACAAATGATGTTTGTCACCCAGAACATTTCTGTGTGACACCACACTGTACCCGTCAAACTAGAACATTAGCTCTCAGTACCTTTCAGACCGGAACACAGTAATGTTTGCACACTACAGATTCACGGCAGAATGACTGGCCCTGTGATGGTACTCGTACCTACGTAGACGGATTCCTGCATAAAACCTTCGAATTCTCTCCGGATCGGTGTTCCGGTTCTTTTGAGTTTGAAGTAGCCAATGTGATTTTTGTAGTAATGCTAATAAATATGATTAATTATTTACAGAACTTATACAATGTCTTTAATTGTACTAATGGTATATTGTATTCATAGTTTTTTTTTAATTATTGTATAAAGTGACGAAACGAGCAAAACGTTCACCTGATGGTAAGTGCAACGTCCGCCCACAACAAATTCTGTGTCACCCAGAATATTTCTGTGTGACACCACACTGCGCCCGACACCCTGAGACATCAGTTCTTAAGTCTTAAATGCCCGGTGATTACGCTAGCTCACAGTGCCCTTCAAACCGAAACACACGCATTACGCGTGCACTACTGCTTCAGGACAGAATAACTGGCCCTGGGGTGGTACCTACCTAGACGGATCCCTGCATAGGAATCCTACCACTAGTAAAAGATGTGGATGGCCAAGTGATTAGTGGACCTGACAAAACACAAATTGTCGGTTTTCGGGTCTGGTTGTAATTTTCCTTGTGTTTCTGACACTGTATCCTAGTCTACCTCCGATATTATTGCATGAGCGTTACGTGACGATTGAGGTACCCCTGTGTTAGCGCATACACTTGTGGCACTATAATACCTCCTGCGTAGTTGGTAACTTCCAATAGTATTCGGTAGTTGTCGCCGTGGTCGAAAATCAGCCAGGAGAACATTATCATCATCAATAGTAGACAAAATGTAACATAACACGATCAATATATAATTTGTTTAAGGTGTCATTTGATTTAGCAGGTGAAGTTACCGCTCGGCGATGACAGGAAAAAAACGTGAGGAGACAGGAATAAAACGTGAGGTGACAATTTCTCGTTCTAGTTTAATCTCAGAACGGACCTCCCATTCTGAGATTTAACTAGAACGAGAAATTGTGGGTTCGGTTGGCGGTGTGGTTAAGCGGTTAGTTCCTACGCCATGACTCGCGGGTTCGATTCCCGCACGGGTCAAATGTTTGTGTGATGTACAAATAGTTGTTGCGGGTCTTTGTGCATCTCTGTTAAAATGCAACCGATATGAGAAATTCTGATCGCATCGCGTTTATTAAATAAAAAAAAAACAGGAAATGTATCCTTCGGTCCGTCAAGCAGCGTTTTAGACTCCCGTCCTCTAATCGGAAAGAAATGAAAGAGGTTTTCTCCCTGGTGGAGGATGTTTATACATACATATGTTACTAGCTGATGCCCGTGACTTTGTCCGCGTGGTTAAAGGTTTTTTTAAATAAACTGGAACTATTTGATTTTCCGGGATAAAGTGTATCCTTTGTCCGTCCCCAGAGTGAAAGCCATTTCTGTGCCAAATTTCGTCAAGATCGGTTCATCGGTTGAACTGTGAAAAGGTAACAAACACACAGAAGGACAGAGAGAGTTACTTTCGTATTTATAATATTAGTATGGATTACTTTTTTATAGAGAGTTTGTGTGCGTATGTTCCAAAGATCAGAATTACTTCAAAAATACAGACTCATCATGTTTACGTACCATATTGGTATTTGATGAATGCGACTCCATTTTGCGGGAAAACCGTAAATAGCCTATGACTTCATATGCAACGGGATAACCCTTTGTGTATGACATATCGCAGCATGACATACTGTATTTACGTATTTATTTCTGTTATCGCGTTTCTACGTCTAGTATTTTTTATGTGTAATATTTTAATGAGCCGAGGCATTACATGGTTTGATATTTCTTTACAAAATCCGTTCTGGTTTGTATACACAATCTGTCCACAAATGGACCGAAATTATTCCCAAGTTTGAATGATTTAATCGCCACACTTAGCCACACTGTAGGCGGATTGGCGATCGAAGGAACCTAATCCACACATTGTTCTCCGTCTCTGTTTCGGATATTTTAGTCAGGCATATTTAGAGATGCTTATTACGCCATTTGTCAGAAGTGACTAGATTTTTTTTTGATTTGCAGTAATTATGCTTAGAGTCTAATCTTTTGATATAAACAAACTGTACAAGATGAAGTGGTGGAGAAGACCTTTTTTATTTAAATGGGGAAATGCCTAAACAACTCGCGCCTTCCCGGGTGCCAGGACGAGTTATGCCGCCTTCGCCGCATGTTGGCAGCGCCGGTGGGGCCGCGGATTTAAGCGTAACATACATCCGCGGCCCCACCGGCACTGGCCGCCTTCTGCAGCCCCTACTCGGGAAAGAAAAACTCCTCCCCTCTGCCCTCTGCGCGAGACGCGCCGGAACACACAACGCGCATTCCTGCACGGCCTCTCTCTGTCTGTGGCTCTGCCACAACATTTCGGTCTCGGAGGGTACCTTTTTTAACAAAACAAGCACTCAGAAGCACCGGCCTGCCGGCCCAAGCGGCGGATCCGGTCTAAAGAAAAAAGACAACAACCAAGCATAACATTACAAACATATATAATAAAAAAAATTATGAAGTGAGATAAAAGCGGCTTAAAACTATTTGTAAAATAACACAAAAAAAACTACATTGTGCGTGTCGCATGGCTCCAATGGTCTGTGAGTCCACCGCCGCCCACATTTAGGCCGCGGATGGTAGGGAGAGCAACACAACGTAATACCGTCACTTCTCTACCTCTGCGGTCCCATCACTGCCTTATATTATCAGCGGGGTCGCACCCGCTGAAGTCGCGGAGGTTAGAGAGAAAGGCGAACCACAACACCTGAACTCCACTTCCCCCGAGACTTCACTTCATAAAATCCATCCATCAAGCGTGGCTACTAAAAATTATCTCTCCAACATGAGTAGCATAAAAATGGCTATCAGTCACTGGCGGCCCCACTAACCCCAGCTGCGGTAGCGCTGTAGGATGGGGGGGCGAAGGCTATTCGCCTAAGTATAGAAATTCTTGCGCAATAAACGTCTGTACCTGGTAACATGTTGTATGTTACGCGTACGTTGAGGAACGACGAGAAGAACTGAACCGAACCGATGTTACGAGTGAAGCGAGGTTGCAGTCTGGCTGTGAATTGTTACTACCTAAACTGTAATTCATCATTGAAGAAAATTGGCTTCAATGAGCCATAAATATGTTCTTTTCTCATCCGTATAAATCAAAATATAAAGAAAAATCCGTATAATGTAATCAATGTATTGTAATGCTAAATATTTTTTAGTAACTCTAATTTTATAATAAAAAATTAATTGTTTAAATGAAGCAAAACGTTATTTCATTTTTAAAATAAATAATGTATTGTATAAGGTAGGATTGGATTAGCAAGCTGAAGTGGCAATGGAGCTACGACCTGCAAGATTTTGCGGGAAGTGAATCAATGCAGGTGGCTCAGGACCGTGTTGGGTGACAGTCTATGGGGAGGCCTATCTTAAACAGTGGACTAAAATACGCTGAAATGAAGATGATAATGATAACGTAAACTCGAGACTACATTATATATATAATCACTATTTCAAAGAACACTGCATTTTGATTCAAGTAATTGAATTTTGATTTAATCACAAATCCAGTTAGAATATTACTCGTTATCAGCTTCTCGGAATGAGCTTATAAAATGCACGTTAATATCGACTATCGTGAGGTCAACTAAAGGTTGCGACGATTGATATTACGCAGAGGAAATTAATTAAGAAAAATAGAACGACTAAAATTGTCATAGGAATTATAATCAGGTGGTTCGACAACTGTGGGTTTGTTTAGTTCTTGCTCATAATTGTCAACACGAATGCCAGTAACAATCATACATATATATAAAATAGAAGAATTTTTTCTCTGTCTTTCTGTACGGACGGATTTAACTATAGAACTACTAAAAGATATTGACATGAATTGTACACAGGTTTATTCGGTTATAGACCAACTTAGACTGTGTCACCGGTTCCGAAACTATGAATTTTTGTTCGATAATATTCTACAAAACGCCATCTATATTAATTTTTGACATGTTTATAGTGCTACAGTGTACGCGCAAACATCGAGGCACTCACCGTACCTACCCGATGTAACACTCATACGATAAGATCGAAGGTAGACGAGGATGCAGTGTCAGAAACACGGGGATAATCACAACCCGAAAACCAACAATTTGTGTTTTAGCACAATTGTTGGCTGCGACTGGGGTCGAACCCGGGACTCGCGGCGTAGACGTCAGGTACTCTGACCACTAGGCACCTTGACTATAGAAAACTTGGTGCACGTGAACGAAGTTGTTATTAGTAAACAAAAAAGTGTACAATACGTTTTCTTTTATTTTCGTAATTAAATCTTAAAATAAGTATGACGTATACCGTGAAACCCGCCAACTTTGGACTTTAAAGTCTAACATTGGCTAATTATCAAAATTAAGTAAAATAGTGCAACATCATAACAAAATTGTTTTTTTTTAATACATGTTTTAGTGTCCTAATCTTTCCATTTTTATAGTTTAATTGTAGTAACTATTTCCTATTATCATCATCATTTACTTTGGGACAACCTCCCATAAAAACACATATACTCGTATCGAAAAATTATTGGGTAACATTGGCTTCTCATCTTTGACTCGTTTCCCACCATAGTTATTAATTATATAGTAAGTTAGCTAATAAAATAGTAATTATATATTAGTAGTGGCTAATGTTGGCAGAATGTAAAGATAACTTTAGCCAACATATAATCTCTTTTTTTTTAGGAAAAGTCTACGCGATAATCGAGTTTGACGACAAAATTTAAAGAGGCCCTTAGCTTGTATACATAAAAAATCGACTCCTTGTCTAACATTTTTTTTATATTATGTTATTAGCGGCAAAAGATGGATGGATTTCACGGTAATGATTTGTACGCGAATTCCATTAAATTATAGTTAAACCCAGCTGTTCCCCGCGTAAAAATCCGACCTCGATCTATCATATCCATATGTACTACCCTTTTTGAATCGGATTTTGAGATTTAAAATTTTTTTGCGCGATACTCTAATTAGTTTTCTTAAATTAAAGTAGCCTATGTTACCCGCTATAATATCTTCAAATCGGTCCAGCCGTTTCTGACATTAGAAGGAACAGACAGACAAACATTTTAAAAATAGTTTTTTCTAAAATAATCTAAAATAAAATTGTCGTATATACTTTCATAGGCATCGAGTAAAAAGCTGGTATTTTGTTATTACAAATAGACAATTCAATTTTATTTATTTGTATAGATTTAGTTAAAATAGTTCAAATTAAACGCGATGAAACCGAAAATTACATTAGGCCCTTACTCCTTACATATGAAATTGGCGTTTTGTATGGGAGGAACATAAAGTCGTTTTTTTTAAATACCATTGTTATCTATGCACTTTTGCCATCTCATAGGTAGTTAATCGATCCCTTTACTAAAAAACCATAGGGGCGAGAAACAATAAACTCTCTAAAGGCGGTTTGGACTGCTACATCGGAGATGAATTTTTTTCCTTGTAAGAAGTTATCCGAATTCCGGATAAAATGGTAATCTGTCTGAGCAAGGTCCGGGGAGTGCAATGAATGTCGCAGACATTCCAATTGCAGCTCCTCTAGTTTAGCGGCCGTCTGTTGTGCAGTGTGTGGTCTAGCATTGTCCTAAAGCAGCAGTGGCCTAGAGCGATTGACCAGCCTCGGTGTTTAGCAGCTAGTTCTCTCATCATTGTTTGCAGTTGCTGACAAAGGTATCTGCCATAATCGTTTGAAATGATTTTAAAAACCTGTAGTAAACGACGCCGGCACTAGTCCACCAAACACTCACAAGTAAATTTTTCTGGGTAGATTTTTGCTTGGAGCAGGATTTGGCTGGTTAGCCATTGCAACGAGCGCTTCCGATTATCGAACAGGATCCACTTTTCATCACAGGCAATGACCCGATTTAAAATCCCTATATTATTGTGCCGGTTAAGCAATATAACGAAGTAGTTGACGCGAATTTGATGGTTTGCTTCACTGAATTCATGAGATACCCACCTTTCAAGCTTTTGTTTGCTTCAAGTGGATTAAAACAGTTTTATCACTCACAGCGAAGCCTACAGATAACTCTGAAGTGGTTTGCGATGTATGCGCTTCCACAATAACCTTCATTCTTCATTGTTCACTTTGGTCTCCGGCCGTCCACGGGGCTTGTTCTGAAGGTCGAAATTTCCAAAACGAAAACGTTGGAACCAAAAACGTACTGTGTTTTCTTTTGCGACACTAGCGCCAATCACTCGACCATAAACACATCGTTAATCATTCGAGCCGTTACTGCAGCACTGGTGCCACTTTAGAACTCGTACTCGTAAATAAAGCGATAAAGCGATAGTGTGTGTGTATGCAAAATCTTAAAAATAATACCAATAAAATGGGTATTTCGAATCCAATCATTCAGTAATTGTTATGAAAATAATCTGTATCAAATAAAAAAAAAAACTTTAGTCAATAATACAATGAGATGAGAAACGAGTGTCCATTACTAAATTAGTTTACCTGCGACTTTGTTCGCGTGGACTTTTGAATTTGTTTCGACAGATTATTAAATAAAACTCAAAATAAAAATATATTTGAGAATCCGTAGCCGGGTGGTGGCGGCTTAAGTGAATCTACCGCCCCATCTCATCCCGTGGGTGTCGTTAAAGTCGACAGAGGGAAAATGAAAACCAGGAGATGGGCAGCAGCATCATCCTGGAACGTGGCAACTATGGAAAAATCCCCCCCCAAATGAGAACTATTGTGGCAATCTATGAGAGAGGCCTATGTTCATCAGTGGACTATGATGTGACATGATTGGCTGAAATGATGATGATGATTAGAGAATCAACGAAAATTGTGTTCTTTAAAATTTTATTCAAAAGCAACTTTATGTGGACAATCTAAGTCTGAAAGTCCATTAATTGTATTTTTTTTCAATTATAGATCATAAATAGGGATCAATATGCCAAAGTTTTCAATGGTCAAGGGTTATGCTACTATACCATAGATGGCGTTCTGTGGAATATTACCGAAAGAATGGTTATAATTTCGGAACCGTTGAAACAAACAAACAAATTCATGTCAAAAGCTTTAGTAAGTTCTAATGTTAAATCCGTTTGTATAGACAGAGAGACAAAATAGATTTTAGTCTTGTCACTTTTAGTAAACGTTATCGGTGTAGTTTATGAATTTCATATTTCTTGATTTCGAGCTAAGCGTGTATTATGAAAAGAAATTAAAAAAATCCCGGATATCATATCATTTTGAACGGAATCGCCGGCAATGATGCGATGTCATTTTGGACAGAATCTTTAGCACAAACAATTTAATTTATCGATGTCTATAATTGTATCTTGGGTTTTCCCGCAATTATATTTATAAAACAAATGATAGTAATGATATACATAGGAGGTGATGGTTTTTATATTGTTATTATTCAATCCTCATTTATCATGTACGTAATATGTTTGTTGAACCGAGAAACTTAAACTGTTATCTATAAAAGTATATTGGTTATGATTTTTTTTTTAAAAATACCCTCATTTGCCTAAACTACGTTTAGAGCAATGTGTAACGAATCGACTCCAATAATTCGCTGATGTATTCAATTTCTGTATAACTTTTATTAAAATGAGAATATACATAACGTTGCTATGGTGTCATTCCAGTCTTAGCGCAGCAAAAACTTAATCGTACAACCAATATCGCTAGTTGTGTACTGCTCAAGAAATAGTGCCGCAAGTGCATGCGCAAAGGCACTCACTGGTTTTTACCTTTCCTTATCCGATGTTACGCTTTTGTGAGAAGATCAGGGTGTCAGAGTATCAGTGTCAGTACACCTCAGTACAGTGCAGTGCAGGCGGCAAAATCGGACATTTTTATTGACTGAGTAATTGTGACATACATACTCGTACAATACAGTCACTCGAACCCACTTTTCGCCCTCGCGGCAATCGAGACGTAACGGGCCACGTCGCAGCCAGTTTGGTACAAGTAAACAAATTCTTACTCCCAATTGCGTTCGCACGAGCGGTCTAGTGACAGCATTGCACATTATGGTATTATTATGCACGAATAAAGGCTGTCCGTACAATACCTTTGTCGCCTATTACGACACCTCGGAAGGAAAGAGGTAGGTTCTATTCTACTCTGCTGGATACCTATCAGCGAATAAATTAAAGATCTCCAAACCAACTTCGATAACTATAAAAAAGTGTAAAACAATGTGGCAATAGTATAAGAAAATACATTATCTTGTCTTGGGTTCAATTCCCGGTACAATGAAGAGGAAGGCTCCGCTTTGCTTATTCTATTAAAGTCGTGCTTGGTATATCGTCTAATTTTTGTGAGGAAGTTTGAGCTTTTTGTGATGATGAGTCTGCAAAGTACTCTTCTAATAAATATTAATGACATGTGGGACTTCACATATCATTAATATTTTTTTTAACTAGCGAACCGGCCCGGCATCGCTTGGGTAAAATTTTGATTTTGCAGTGATATATACTTAATAAATAAATTGGGAAAGGAAAATAACAATATTTGATTGATTCTCTAATATAATACCGTTAACGTTTAGCACTTTTAAGAGCTAGGCCAATCCATACTTCTATACTCGACATACAAATGGACAGACGCTTAAATTATATAGATTGATTTATCAGACGCCGAGTGGTGGCGGCTTAAGTGACTCTACCAGCCCTCTCTACCATCTCTTCCTGTGTGTGTAGTAACAGTCGACAGAGGGAAAATAGAATAGAAGAGTGAAATAAACTGCGGATGCCAACCAGCCTCCCAAGCGTGGCAACTATGGAAAAATCCCCCCAAAATTAGAGCTACAAACTTTTGTGGCAACCTATGGAGGAGGCCTATGTTCATGATACATTCAGGTTTGCTCAAGTTGTCTTTCATCGCCGAGCACTATTTCGTTGAGCTCGTTGTAAACATAACTTCTAGGCCGCGAGTCCTGGGTTCGAATCCCAGCCGGAGCCAACATTTGTGCAAAAAACACAAATTGTCGGTTTTCGGGTCTGATTGTGTTGTATTTGTAAAATTTATGTCGAGAACAGGACACATGGTTCACCACAAAACCCGGGACAAACAACAACGAGCAAAACGGTCAAGTGATGGTAAGTGCAATGTCTGCTCATAACAAAAACTGTGTCCCCCAGAACATTTTTGTATGCCACAATACAGCGCCCGTCACATTGAGACATCGGTTCTTAAGGGACTTGAGACTTAATATGCCCCAATTACACTAGTTAGCAGTGCACTTCACAGCGAAACACATTAATGTTTGCACACTACTGCTTGACGACACAGGAGGATTTCTCCTGTATCGTGGGTGCGTCTTACAGACATATTATTTCACATGCACAGTACAACCAGACCCGGAAATCAACAACTTGTGTTTTGCACAAATGTTGGCTCCGGCTGGGATTCGAACCCAGGACCTGCGGCGTAGATTTCAAATACACTAACCACTAGGCCACGCAGTCGTCAACATTGCTTGTTGCACTTCATCTAATTCTTCTCCCAATGTCATCGCAGAAGCGTTACATTGTGCATAGGACGTCGAAGACGAGGGAGTGACTACATTGACATTTTTTATTACAGAACTAGAAAATGTAAAAAAGTTATAGCCTATAAATATCCCACTGTTGAGCAGAGCCACCTTCTCTCATTTCTGAGATGGTTGTGTGAAGACGGGAAGAATCCGCTGCGCCAATGCGGACTTTTTAGACATGTGAGGGGCACATGTCTAAAAAATATCGTTATGTCTTGGTTTTGCATGTTTCCTAACTACATATGACACTTCATCTAATCCTTCTCCCAATGTTATTGCAGAAGCGTTTCATTGGACATAGGATGTCGAAAACGAGTGTCTGCGTTAGGGATGGGTGATATTGGATAAACATTATCTTTAAGTAAACATCGATGTCCGATAAACATATTTTCGAACACCGATGTTTTGGTGCAGAATCTTAACTGAGCGAATGAATAATCAAACGATGGATGAATAAAAAAACTTATCTAACCATAGACTACTGACAAAAAGGTAGTAAGCTTGTTTTCTTTTATAAGCATGAAATCAAAAATGTGACATTTTACACCAAGCAAAATTGGAAACATCGATTTTCGATATTTTTGTTCAAGTCATCGATGGACCGATGTTTAAGAGTAGAATATAGTATGGATAGTAAAACAACTAAGTATTCAAATTCAACATTAATGTTTCGATCACATCGATGAATATCGAACATCACTAGTCTGCTCCGGCATATTTTCTTACGGAACTAGCATGTAAAACTGGCTGTGGAGACGCGAAAAATCCGCTTCGATGCGGATTAGAGCGCTTCACATGTCTAGGACAATATTTTAATTTTTAAGTTATGTAGGTTAGCGTTCTATGCAATTTAAAGCCAAACCATATTTATCACGGCTCCTGATAATATATATCCTAGATCAATTCTTTCAATTTTCAATCAATTCTTCGATCACTAATAAAATAGTGATCAGGCTATAAGGAATGCTTGTGAATTTATGTTATGCAAGATTGTAAAGGAACATGTTTGAAAAATCTAAAACCGCACGTATTGAGAATCGAGGACGTTTCGCTAGTATATTTTAGTAACCTGCATGACCAGTGACGTACTTATTTGTTAGTGAATTCTAATCAACGTCTCGTATTGTGGTTTTCCTTATGACTTTTGGTTTTACCTAGGTAAGCTTTAATATTTTATATGACCGCTGAAGAGTTCTGTTCGAGACTAACCGCAAACTGTACTACAGAATAATATTTTTTTTGTTGATAAGGTCTTCATCTTCTTTCGTGTAACAAAATATTATTCTCTAGTTTAAAACAGAGCAGTGGGATTACGTTGCACCTAGATACCCATGCACCACATAATGGGTCGAGACTTAGGGCGGATTTCACTGTTGAAACTAAACGCGGTCAGTTCAAGAAAAACGAAGTTTATGCGTGAAATCGGGTCTTAAACAGTAGATTGACTACGTGTAACTAAAACTGACGGCTGACTTGGCGCAGGGGCTTAGTGGTTGGATTATTTGCTACGGGTTACGAGTTACATTCCCGCACAACAACAAATATTTATATGCCTTACAGATAGATCTTTCGAATTAGCTTGTTTGTCGAAGTCGAAGTCGAAGTGGTGCAATTTTATTTTATTTGGTTCGCAAAACTGGTCGTTGCATGTACCGCTACATAAATAGTATCGTAAAAACATGGTTATACACGACCTTCTACAAGTGAACACTGAATGCACTTGAACAAAATATAATAAAAGAATCCTTACAATATTTAACGGATTTTATCGCGTTTAATTTTGAACTATTTATAACCCGACGTTTCGAGCGGTGACAGATGTCCCGATGTCATAGTTAACCCGATAATTCGATGATACCACCTTGTGCCAAACCAAATAAATATAATTGTAGTTGGTCATGCACCTACGAAACGCCTACTAACGTATGCAAGAGAAATCTTATAAACAAGCGTAAAGTTATAATGTACTCATAGCTTCCTTTTGTGTGGTAAGTAGGGTTCTCTTCCGTCCCGGATAGCCCGGGGGACTCCGAGAATAATGTTCAACCTCCCAGCCTGCAAAAATTGCTACGGCTTTTTCTTAAATAAAATTAATTATTAATAAAATAAATAAATTGCGCTCAAAGACGCTACTGCTTGCCGCTCGCTCCCTGCTGCCTCGCCCCGTGTCGTTGCGCCTTGTACTGGTTACGTAGTTTGCCGTTCTTGTAGTCATAAAAAACTTATGAATACAAGAAATTTTAAAAATGAACGTAGATTTAAATGAAACTAATTTTGCAGATTTTATCGCGTTTAATTTTTAATATTTATAACCCGACGTTTCGAGTGATGAAATCTGGAATCAAGGATTTGTGGTTTATCAAATCAGATGTAATGTTTGGGACGCGTAAAAGAACATATAGCTGATGTGAAGCATCGTCGTTCGAGGAAGTCTGCAGTCTGTGGCCATGTTCTGGATCGTCCCAACCATTACATCAGTTTTGATAAACCACAAATCCTTGCAAAAGAACACCGATTCCTACCAAGGATGATTCGCGAGGCTATTGAAATTAAAAAACATCCTAATTTCAATTGAGAAGATGGTTGGGTATTACTTCAACTGGCTTGGAATTCAATAATTAATAAAATTTAATCAAAATCCAAGCATACCACTGCAAGACTTCAAGACACAGTTAGCTGTTTCTGCGTAGATCGGACCAATATTTAATAATAATTAAAAGCTGACGGTAGTCGGGAGTAACTATGGTCAGTCTATGCCAGTTTTCATCGGAAGGGCACTGAGAGCTAGTGTAATCACTAGGCATATGCGACTTAAGAACTGATGTCTCTGGGTGACAGTGTGGTGCCACATACAAATGTTCTGGGTGACACAGCCTTTGTTATGGGCAGACGTTGCACTAACCATCAGAAGAACGTTTAGCTCAACTCGTCACTTTATCCACATCTGTCACCCCAGTCCTCCCGTGACCATGGGTGCTGTAAACCACTCGAAACGTCGGGTTATAAATAGCAAAAATTAAACGCGATGAAATTCGTAAAATTAGTTTCATTTAAATGTGTAGAGTCCGCGTAAATATAAGAAATCATTAAATGAACGTATATAATGACACACTATACGATAAGGATTTTACGTGAAATGCAACCAAAATTTAACAAATATTGACCCCCCCCCCCCCCCCCCCGTTTATTATAATCTATATATGTAATTCCCGGGTTCTGTCGAGAGTTGGTAACTCTAGTGATAAGTGATAGAGAACTGTGGACCAAGTAACTGACAACGTGGCATCCGATTTTATTTCTCTAGGTGTTTGCGTTTATACGTTTTGATTCGTCGCTGAGAAAGGATGTAGTTATCAACAAGTGGACGGTGTTCCTAATATTGCCATAGTTGTTGTTCAGTTATTTAATTATACTGATTGTAGAAGCGCGCAGCGCAGTGTGGTGCCACACAAATATGTTCTGGGTGCCACAGCGTTTGTTATCGGAAGTCATTACACTTAACATTAGTTTAACGATTTGATTGTCTTGTCACTTTCTTCAATAAAACAAAAAAAAGCAAATTGGTTAAGTTTTTTACATATTTTTTTTTTCAGCGCTGTTCATACAATGTGTCAAAAGCGAAAATTTTTTGAACTCGGACATCATTAGCGCAATCTTCGGCAATTCTACACAACTAAACTTGCCACAAGCTAGCCAGGTTGCCGCTATCACTCCCGCTAATAACACTTTTGAGGACTATGAATATTTGGACTCTGTGGACAATTATTACCCGGCGTCAGCTGACTATGACAAATTTGATTGGACTCTTACTAAGGTACATTAAATAAATACATTAAAATTGGCGTTTTGTATGGGACGAATATAAAGTCGTTTTTTTTTGTAAAATATATTAAATTAATCAAAGTATGTACTAAGTAGAACTCGTACTCGTAAATAAAGCGGTATTTCAAGTTTTCCATTGTGCGAGATGAGCGACGCCAAAGAAAAACTAAAGAGGAAAAAAACAAATGAATGACTGTTTTCGAAACTGAAATATACCAGCTAACGGATTTATAAATTTGAATTTGGAATTCTTTACCAAAGAGGATATATTTCAGATCAACGTAGTACGACGAAACGCCTATTCTAAGTATGACATGTGCAAAATCTTAAAAATAATACAAATAAAATGGGTATGTCGAATCCAGTCAAAGAAAAAAATAACAAGGAAAAAAAAAACAAATGAATGACTCATTTCGAAACTGAAATATACCAGCTAAATGAATTTATAAATTTGAATTTCAAATTCATAACCAAAGGATTTGGATTAAAGTGGCAACTACGACAAAACGCCAATTTTATATATAAGGACCTAATATTATTATTGTCATTATTCCCAGAAGTTTCTTGAATTCCGTTTAGCAAGTTAAGTATAAGACAGTTCTATTACTATGATTTTCTTTTGTTTTCTATTTTAAATTATTACTCAAGGAAGCATCGATATTGCAAAGTAAGGGCGACAAATAAGCACACACACTTTTTTTTCCAACAGTCATTTAGTCCGCTGCTACCACTGACCTAACTGAAATCACTACAACAACCAACACACCAGCCTTGGGGGTTTTTACAGTACCAGACGCTCCGCAACTTAGACGCTGAGGTCCCTCACCATTCTGTATTGTCTGGCATTTTTCGAGATGGTTATCCTCTAAGCTGGCAATCTCAAAGACGCTCAGCGAGCTATAATCGGAGTCTCATTCCGACATAAAATCCTCTACTAATTGTAGACAGGAATATAAGTTACACATAGTTCTGCGGCGGTTACTAATCCGCACCAGAACTAGGGTAACCGAAGTAGCCTTAAGGATCAGCAAACTACACTGGAAAGAGCACTGCCTTCGATGGCGGTGCTTTCTGTACTTTATAATTTTTTAAAGCGTTGGGGTTTGCGTTTTTTAATCGCTTCAACTTTAGTATTTGTTAAAGCGTTAATATCACAAGGTTCTGTAAATACACATTAATACTATGTAAAATTTTACTGACGTTAAAAATCGAACATGTAGTTACAATGTCGCGTTTAACAAGCGCATCCAGTATACTAAAACCATTTGTTATGATGGAAAGCTTTTTTATTAAAATCTGATAACATTAATATACATCAGGCCTTAATGATAGGATTTTTTAAGTGTAATTTTCTATGAGACGTACTTCTACGTAAATGAATAGCCGTGAATGAATAATCAGTCATTTTCCTGTTTTAGCGCATAGCAGCTTCATCAGACGAAAACTTCTTGCTGTCCCCATTGGGCTTGAAGTTAGCTCTGGCTATTTTAACAGAAGCAGCAACGGGAGCCACATATGCTGAACTATCTTCGGTGCTTGGATTCGATCTTGACCGAGTTTTGGTCAGAAAAAAGTTCGCTAGCATACTTGATTCCTTACAGGTTTGTACGTTTAACTTTATAACAGCTGCATGTTGGTAGCTCAGGGGCCTGGTGCTCGCCTTTAATTTCATAGTAAGCGAGTAACCTGAGTTCGATCCCCGGAGCCAGCACCTCTAAAATTGTTCTACAATTCTAAGTGCTGATTTACCATGTGCTTAGCGGTGAAGGAAAACATCGTGAGGAAACCTGCATGTCCGAGGAATAGAAATATTTCGAAGACATGTGAAGTCCGCCAACCCGCATTGGAGCAGCGTGGCGGATTCTTTCTAGCTCCTTAACCCTCCCAGGAATGAGAGGAGGCCTGTGCTCAGCAGTGGGACATTTATAGGCTGAAACTTTACTTTTACTTTTCTTTTATTACACGATAAGCTTACTGCCTGCGACAGTAATATTGCTTATTAGCAATTGTCATTGAAATTATTTTATCGAAGATAAATTGAATCGATGCGCTATATTTAAACATATTACAATAACTGTTAACGTGATTCTCAAGGGTTGGACTTTCGCCTTTAATTTCATAATACGCGATTAACCTGTGTTCGATCGTCAGTGTTGGCATTAATAAAATTGTTTATTGCAATTTTAAAAGCTGAGCTAAGAAACATCTGAAATTCACCAACCCGCTCAAAGCAGAACGGCGGACTCTTCCTGGCTCCAAAAGCTTCCCAAAAATTTGTGTATAACATACTGCAGGGTGTTGTATAAGGCTGTCTGTATATTGCGTGGATGGAAAAGTATATGGAAAACCATGAGTTACGAGTTCCAAATAAATTTAGAGGTTCAAGGTTTCTACGTGAAGAATAGGAATATATAATATTATAAGTCCGAAGTGAAAGGTTGATAGAATTAAATAAAACGATAATGAGGGAGAGGATTATACTTAAAAACGGTATTTTATATAGATATTTTATATATGGGGTAAATGAGGAGTAGGTAAATGAATTGTACGTTGTGCAGTACAAAGTAGAAATAATGTGAAAATTCCAGCGATATCGAATCGGGAACCTACATCGACACACTTAGAGTAGTGGATTAACTAGCGTTGTAAAAGCTATTTATATATATTGAATTTGTGCATAGGTATAATGAGGCATTATCTAGTGCATCTATACTAATATAAAGCTGAAGAGTTTGTTTGTTTTTTTTTGTTTGAACGCGCTAATTTTTGGATTATTGCCAGTCGGATTTGATAAAATATTGTTGTAACTAATAAGCTGCTGAAGGTAGCCTAGATTAACTATGATCAGCCCAGGTCGTGAAGCAGTAGTGTGCAAACATTATTGTGTTTGGTCTGGCACTAAAGCTAGTGTAATAACTGTGTGCAGCATGTTGCTACCCAGAAATCTTCTGAGTGACACAACATCTGCAATGGCAGACGTTGCACTTACCATCAGTTGAACAACTTGCTTGTCTCTAAACTTACCATACAATATAAATACATATACATATTATCCGTCTTCTATATTCTTTGAATAAAACTACAATAACATTATTAACAGTACTTGCGTAAATATAAGAATTCATTATTAATTAAAAGCTGAAGGAAGCCTGGATTCACTATGACATCAGGCCATTAAAAACCTTACTCCTCCCTTGGCCATGGGTGCTGTAAAGCGCTCGAAAAGTCGTGATAATAGTCAAATGAAAAGGGGTAATATCCGTAATTATACACTGAATACAATTTTTGTTTTATTCACTGCATAGTTTTTGTATAAATAAAACAAATCATTATTATGTTCATTATATTTCTTTACAGACGAAGTCTTCGAAATACATACTAAACCTGGGGAGCAGAGTCTACGTTGGCGAGAACGGTGAACCACGTCAACGCTTTTCTGCGATCGCTGAGAATTTCTATAAGACTGAGTTAATGAAGCTAGACTTCGGAAGTCCACTAGTAGCGGCGAACTCTATCAACTCATGGGTTTCAAACATCACCCAGGGCCGAATACCTAATTTGGTGAACCCAGGTCTGGCAAATTATGTCAAAATCTGTATAACAATTTTGCAGTGTAGCTTTACGTAAACACATAGCTGATGTCTGCAGTCTGTAACCATATTCTAGGTCATCGCAACTATGTATTATATTAGATTTGATAGACCTCAAATCCTTGCAAAAGAACACCGATATCTGATAAGAATATGATTTGCTAGGCTATTGAAATTTAAAAAAAAACTTCATGAACGGAAGATATTTGGATCGGCTTAGGATTCTATAATAAAATAAAACGAAATCAAAAACCAAGCATACAAAAACAAGTCTTGCAGTAGACTTCAATATAATGTAAGCTGGTTTTTGGTTAGATCGGACAAAAACTAATAATTATAAAGCTGACGGTAGTCGGGAGTAACTATGGTCAGCCTATGCCAGTTTTCATCGGAAGGGCACTGAGAGCTAGTGTAATCACTAGGCATATGCGACTTAAGAACTGATGTCTCTGGGTGACAGTGTGGTGCCACATACAAATGTTCTGGGTGACACAGCCTTTGTTATGGGCAGACGTTGCACTAACCATCAGAAGAACGTTTAGCTCAACTCGTCACTTTATCCAGTAAAAAAACTCATCAGGACTATCTAGTGAGCATGGGTGCTCAAATGCGCTATAAACCGACAGGTTATAAAAAATTCAAGTTAAAAGCGATAAAATTCTAGTGTGAACACTGAGCATACGAGACTTAAGAACGGATGTCTCAAGGTGACGGGCCCAGTGTGGTGACATACAGAAATGTTCTGTGCCAAACAGCATTTGTTATGAGCAGAAGTTGCACTTAACATCAGGTGAACGTTTTTCTCGTCTCGTTACTTTAATTAATAAAAAAAAAATGATTACACGACATTTGGTAAAAATTGCTCGATTTGGTAGCTAATTGCCAGGATCAAAGAAGAAGACTTGCAAAGGACATTTGGCGGCAACTCGAAAAGTAGCGGTAGTGATTTTATTGATTTTTGTGTTTTCTGTGTATATTTTGTTGTTTAATATTGATAGTTTGTTATGCAGCAAGTGCGCATAAAAGAGTACAGTGATTGGGAAATTTAATTCAAGACCAAAATTGTACTTTTTGTGTTGTCTCCATAAGTCCGGCAAATCTTCAGTAAAAGTCAACTATTATTTTTACTGTCGATATTTCGGAATTTTAAAGTCTTGTTATTTATATCCTGTTATTATTCCTGTTATTTATAACCTGGATAATATGTTACTTGACACTAGAAAATAGTTTTGCGACTGTCTCCACAAATAAAAAAATGGTAAAATATAACAGGAAAATTATTACTCGACATTCGTAAAAATAGCTCGATTTGTTAGTTAATTCAAAGAATCAAAATCAAAGGACCAGGATCAAAAAAGAAGAAGAAAAAGACGCCATCTAAACCCCGCGCTCGCAGGTTTTAAACACAAGCAGCGTTCGTACTATGTTAGCTGGTTGTCTCGTCGAGTGAGTGAGATAATGAATGATAGAGGTCGGCTTACCGACTGTTGTGTTGTGTTGTCTTGTGAAGTGCCATGCTGCTTCGCAAAAGTGAGTCCTTAATAAAGCTTGAGTTAAGCAGCGCTGTGCGCCAATACATTTCGAAGAAGGGAGTCAACACATCTGACGTTGTAGTAAACTGAGTTGGCGCAATTGCGCAGCTAAGTAAAACGTAACACCGCCATGAATTTGTGTCTAGTTTTCCTAAAGAAATGAAATACAATGTGGCAATATACAACCTTTTTTGACGTTTGGTTTCGAAAATTTACAAGATTTACAAAATATTGAGAATTGGTATCTCACTGAGGCTATGAAGTGAAAGAGCTTTAGGATAAAGTATCGAATAATTCACACGATACTATTACTTCAGTTTAGCTTCAAAAAGCTCGTGTTCGAGCTGCAGTTAGTTAGCTGAGAATTTCACTTCGGAACGAATCGCGGTTTTGATTCCTGCGCAGAACTAATATTCGTATGGCCTTTGGATAGGTATGTGCATGAGCAATTTATGTACGTAAAATGAATGACACAGGAGAAATCCAGGAAAGGCAACATTCCTTAACAAAAAAAATAGACTATGTAACAATATTTAATTTTATTCAAATATTAAATTAAGGTAAGAATTTATTAAAAATAATTCTCTATTATTTTCCTCAGATGACGTCTCAGGGGTGGCGATGTTGGTATTAACAACTCTATACTTCAAGGGCACTTGGCGGCACCAGTTCATGCCTAACGCTACAAGTTCGGACATGTTCTACGTCACCGCAAAGACGACCAAGGAAGTCCAGTTTATGAACATAAAGAACAAGTTTTATTACGCCGAATCACCGAAGTTTGACGCGAAGATCCTCAGAATGTCCTATTTGGTGATTATATAATATTCCTTGTTCAAATATTTATACTAGCTTTCGAGTAAAATATTTAGTTCAATAAATATAAGCAAATAATCAATATTATATAAAAAACCGTGGTGGATCAGTGGCCAAGCTCTCGCCTTGTATTTCATAATGCGCATTATATCTGAGTTCAATCCTGTTTGGCACTTTAATTGATAATTGCAATTAAAAATGTTGATTTACCTCAGTGATAAAGTAAGACATGTTAAGAAAACTGTATGTTACGAAAATAAATAAATAACATCAACAAACTGATTAACAATATGATACTTTTCACTGAGACGGTTTATTCGCAGCAGGTAGCGTACAGTGTACAGCGTACAGTGGATATTTCAAAGACAATATAAGATAAAACATATTTTGATTTGCAATAAGTAATTTACATTCACAAAAAAGTCTTTTAACTTTTTAAATTTATTTCTACGAGAATCGCCTACAATAATATCATTTCACTTATTTCAGGGCAATAAATTTGCTATGTACATTGTAGTGCCGAATTCCTTGGCGGGATTGCCGCGAGTGTACAATGGTCTCAGCGATCTTCGCAATGAGTTGCACCGGCTTCAGCAGCATTTGGTCGATCTGACCCTACCCAAGTTCAAGTTTGATTACACCTCGATCTTAGACGGTGTACTAAAGGAGGTGAGTTAATTTTTATTATAATGGAGTTTCCTTGGTTAAATATTTTAAAAAAAAGTACTGACTATGCAGTCCATTGATGTCAATACAATGTCAGTCTTCGGAATTTAATTTAAATTTATATTTTTTTAATTACTTTAGGTGTGGCATTCAAATTAGGTCCTAGTATTATTTTTGTTGAAAAAGTATCAGTTATATTAAATTCCTTTTTGTGTGTCACCGGTGTTCCATGGGTTTGATTCTGAGCCAAAGTTAATAAAAATGGTCATAAATGATTCGTTTTTGAATCTGAATGTATTGCGGTTGTCCCAGTGTCTCTGTCAATGCACCTGACCCTACCAATCCAATTTTACGGAATACTGCAAGGTGAAGAAGAGGGAGTGCCTCTGTGTTTGCGCTTTTAATTAGGACACGTAATATATCCTGTATAAATTACAACATTTTAAGCAAAAATAAAGTATACCTATTTTAGTAGGATTACTTTGTCGGAATCTGTCTAGGTAGGTTATTCTGCCACCGCAGTGTAAGTTATTCTGCCGTGAAGTAGTAGTCTGCAAACATTACTGTGTTTCGGTTCGAAGGGCACTGAGAGCTAGTGTAATTACTGGGTATATGTTTTTGTAGTAGGAATTGCCGCGATGAAGAAAACGTCCACCTGATGGTATGTGCAACGTTCGCCCACAATGAATGCTGTGGGACCCAGAACATTTCTTTCTAACACCACACAGCGCCCGTCCCCCCGAAACATCAGTTCTTCAGTTTCATATGCCCAATGATTACACTCACAATACCCTTTAGACCGACACACCGTAATGTTTGCTGCATTACGGCCGAATAACGGCCATCCGGTGGGTAGTTTGAGCGGTTAAAATAGACAGACGTGTTTTTGTTAACTCTCAGTGTATATATTTTTAATGCGCTTATTCTTTTTATTTAATTTGTAAAAAGTACTTATATTTTTGTTAAAACGGTGTTTGCATAAAGTTATACTCGTATGTGTTGTGAAGTCGTAAAATTATAAAAGTTAACGAAGTAACTTAACGGCACAGTGGTGTAAACGCGGAACATTCATCTCGTAGTAGTGTGTTCTAATTTCATATTTTTAGACAATAATGTCGGAAGAAGTTTTAATGATTGTAAAGTGCGCGGGATGCATGGGCAATGTCGTTGGTTCAAATTACTTAATTTGCAGTCTCTGCACACAAGCTTATGACCTAGTTTGTGCTAATGTGTCAGAGCAACGTTTTTTGAATGCCATGACGTCTGAACATAAGAATGCGTGGAAGTGCGCACTGTGTTTAAGTAAACAGCCTAAAGTTGGTAACAACTGCAACACCCCTATCCGTGCGGCGTTCGATGGAGTTACGGTTCGTCGTGGAGCAGCGGTAATGAGCACTAAGGAGCAGCAGGGTAAGTCTGTCGCACAGTCGACGCTTACTAAGTCTAAAGAACAACCTGTTAAGGTAACAACAAATTTGCACTCTCCTAAATCCGTTAATTCTACACCACAACGTTATGAGGAGTGCGACTTTCGTGCATTGATTTCGGAGATGCGGTTGTTCAGGCAAGAGCTAAGTGCTGCACGCATACAGATGGAGCTGTTAAACAACAACATGTCCACACTAACATCCAGAGTAGACGAGTGTGACAGACGCATAGACCAGTTGGCAGTGCGCATGGATTCCATGGAGCGTCGAGTTGAAGCGACACCACCTGCGGAGCACGCACACTCTGCGTTAATGCTCTCGATTGAACAGCTAAAAACAGAGCTCAGTGAGCGGGACCAAGAACTTTTACTTAACGACGTGGAGATTTCTTGTGTTCCCGAACAAAAGGGAGAGAGTTTGTCGCATATTGCCATAACACTTGCAGCCAAGGTAGGAGTCAATCTTGCTGAGGAGGACCTAGTGAGCGTGACGCGTGTGGGACCACCAGTAAACCCAGCTGGTACAGCGCCTGATGCGCGACCTCGCCTCATCGTGGTGCGGTTGTCGCGGCGCGCACTGCGGGACCAGTTGCTGCAGGGTGCACGAGTGCGTCGTGGCGCCACCACCGAGGGTGCGGGACTGCCTGGCCCACCGCGTCGTTTCTACATTAACGAGCGGCTTACCAGAGTCAACCGTTTGTTATTCCGGCGCGCGCGTGAGCTAGGTGTACGAAGTGGCTGGCGGTACGTGTGGACCCGGGACGGCCGCATATTCGTGCGGCAGCATCATGGTCCGGACGCTCCAAAATATCGTATTCGCACGGATACTGATATCGAAAGGGTTTTTGGGCAGAATATTGTTGGGTCCATTGATAAGAAGTAATATTTTGAAATTAATCATTACGAGTATTTTGAACATTTTCTTAACTGTATATGTACTTGTACTTTCTTTATTTTTTGGTGTTTTTGTATTCTTAAATGCAATTGTTATCGAAGTTATGTCTTCATTATTGGAGTTTATCCAACTCGCAAGACATGTATGTGTGTCTTTTTTAATTTATGTTTTTATTGCTGTTTTTCATATAGTTATAACTGTTTCTTTATTATTTTCTTTAAAATTGGCCTATATTTCAACAACGTGCTGTGCTGCAGTGACTCAAAACTTACATCTCGACCATATTATATCTATACTATTAATGCATGACACATATTTTTATACATATTTCACAATATATTTCATTGCTTGCTGCTTAATTAATATCATTATCATGACAATATATCAAATTATGACGTTTTTCAGTTTTTATTTACACTTACTCATAAATGGCTCCAAGTAATAAGTACCTTAAGTTAGGATTGTACAATGCAGGCTCACTAAACACTGGTCATGACGATTTTCTTTTCGCAATGAGTCGTTTTAACGCAGACATTGTTGCGATTAACGAGACTTGGTTGCGTCCGGGTGAGGAAGCGTGCGCGCCAGCCGTGCCTAGTTACAGACTGAGAAGTAGACCTCGCCCGCAATATATGCGGGGCGGTAGAGGTGGTGGGGTTGGCTTTTATGTTAAACGGGACCTCCGAGCACGCGTTGTTAGGAACCCAGATGCAGACATCGAACAAATGTGGCTATCGATGCGTATAAATGGGTATGACCTGGCGATAGGAACGGCCTACAGGCCACAGTGGGTAAACATTGACACATTTATTGATGCTTTGACTGAATCGGTTGCATACTTTTCGAAATACGATTACATTGTCTTGCTTGGTGACTTCAACATTGATTTACTAAATATCTCTAATAGTAACGTAATTAAATTTACATGTTTTCTCCAACATATGGACCTAAGCCAGATAGTTACGGAACCAACTCATTTCTCGGCTGATAATGAGACGCTTATTGATCTAGTGTGCACCAACGCAAATGTTAGGAATGTTGCTGTTAATAAAATAACGGCTTCTTTTGGTCATGCTATGATCAATGTTGAGCTGCAGTTGAAAAGGGTCAAACTGCACCCCATAACTGTCAGCTTAAGACCGATCAAAAATATCGACTTAAATGAGTTTGACAAAGAGCTAAACGCTATGGATTGGGAATCAGTTTCCGGAACATCTGGTGTTGATAACATGGTTGATAGATTCAATTTTCTGCTATTAACTCTTTTTGACAAATTTGCTCCGATCAAAACTTTTAGAATAAATTATAAAAACGCACTTCCTTGGGTAACTGATATCTGTAAGCTCATGATAAACGAGCGCAACATCGCTTACGAGAAGTACAAAAAGTCTAATTCAGATGATGATAAAATATATTTTAAGGAACTCAAAAAATTGGTTGAAACTAGTATTGCCAGTGAAAAGAGAGCTTATTTTAATTGTCATTTAAATTCTCAAATCGACAATAGTAAATCATTTTGGAAAAATTTAAAGCAAAAAATTTTAGTAAATCCCGGTAAAAGTGATGTCCTCCCAGCTTGCTTTGATAACCCAAATATCATTAATGCTCATTTTTTAAATATTCCTTATGACCATAAAGTTACAATTTCACAGTTAACTTTTTATGAATTCTATAAATATAGTAATAACATTTTTCAGTTGAAAGTAGTCGATAAGCATGATGTATTAAAGTATATAACTTCCATAAAATCGAACTCTCTAGGATGTGATGGAGTTAGTAAGGATATGATTTTGCTTACACTTCCACGCACTTTAACAGCCATAACGGCTATTATAAACGAGTCTATTCGAACAGCTACTGTTCCATGCAAGTGGAAGGAAGCGCTGGTCACCCCATTACCTAAAAATGACAATCCTACCGAACTTAAAGACCTAAGGCCAATAAGCATCCTACCTTTTTTGTCTAAAGTATTAGAAAAGGCCGTCTATACCCAGTTAAGTAGTTATATGGAAGTTAACAATATCTTGCCCTTGTTTCAGTCCGGCTTTCGGAAGGGTCGCGGAACTATGACAACTCTGTTGGATGTAGTCGATAATATTCTTGCTGAACAAGATGTAGGACGTGGGACAATTCTTACACTTCTTGACTTTTCTCGTGCATTCGATAGTATAAATACTAACCTCCTATTAGCTAAGTTATCTTACTATGGTCTGGATTGTCAGTCGGTTAAGTGGTTTGATAGCTATTTAAGCAATCGTTCTCAGTTGGTTAAGTTGCTGAGGGATAATGGCTCCAACTCTTTTTCTGATCCGCTAACAGTAGATCGCGGCGTACCACAAGGTTCTCTTCTAGGACCACTATTATTTATTATTTATGCAACAGATCTTGCAGAAGTGATTAGTCATTGCAAATTCCACTGCTACGCAGATGACGTTCAGCTATATATATCCGATGTCCCTAGCAACATCTGTCAGGCAGTGTCAAAAATGAATGAAGATCTGAACAGAATAGCGGAGTGGTCAGAGAGGAATTCACTTATGCTTAACCCCCTGAAATCTAAATATATAATAATAGGCACTAAAACTCAGATAGCAAAAATTTTAAACAATAATCCTGTCGTGAAAATAATGGGTCAAGATATCCACCGTGTAGATGAAGCTAGGAATTTAGGTATTACATTTGACAGCTGTTTACGTTTCGAGACACATGTGATGAACTTGGTACGTTCTTGCTTTTATCGGCTCAAAATAATTTACAAAATACGATATCTCCTCTGTACTGAGGTTAGGATTGCACTATGCGAGTCGCTTATATTGTCTAGGCTCAATTATGGAGACGTTATCTTTGGTCCGCGCCTGCTTGAAAGAACAAGACGCATGATACAAAGGGTTCAGAATGCTTGTTATAGGTTTTGCTATGACATTCCGTCACGCAGTCACATTTCACCACATTTAAACAAAGCCTCTATGTTGAACATGGAATCACGTAGGCAATTACATCTTGGAAGCTTGCTGTTCGGAGTCATCAAGTTTAAGAAACCCGATTATTTATACTCCAAACTTAAGTTCTCTCATTTTGGTAGTAGATACAGTACCAGATACATCCGTTCACAACTCGCATATCACTCACACAAAACCGTGGCTTTTAAGGGCAGTTTCCGCTACCAAGCGACGAAATGCTGGAACAATATACCACCCCCACTAAGAAACATAAACACAATATATACTTTTAAAAAGTTTTTTAAATGTTATTTGCTCGAAAAACAAAAGCTAGGTATTCCTAAGCATTTCTCGTAGGTGGCGGTGTTGGGAGGGAATATGCATTACACATTACTCGCATTTTACAAGCACATATTACTTACCTATTATATTTAATAATTTATTTATAATTGCAGATTCTTTTGTAGTATTTTCCTGTAAGTATTAAACTATGCTCATGATCCTTATATCTAAATATTTCGCTTGTTATATACACTGCGTTTTTATATTAACAAAAACACCATCAACAATATACACTTTAAACATGCATCATATTTATTTATTTATTTTTTACCCTCTGGGTTATAGCTGAAAATCAGTGCTTGTTCATTGAGCAAAGATGCACTGAGCTATGGCCTTTTTGTGTCACTGCAGCACACGCTATCTGAGATGTCTTTGTTTCTTTAAAATCACCTACTTTTTTCTTCTTGATATTGTTTATTGTTTATTTGTATGTGTAAATTGTATCTGTGTTGTAGTGACCAAATAAACGATTTATCTATCTATCTATCTACCTACCTAGACGTACATATTCTTTCATAGGAATTCTATATCGTGCAGCTTTAATGCTGATTGTAGATCACATATCCAAATGTTGTGTTTTTTGTAATTTCGTCTGGCTTATTGATAACTTAAAAGTTTATTGACATTGATCTATTTTCACACAAATTAAAAGTAAATAGATTTTTAAGTAATTCTTTTCAATGTCTATCAATAAATAAAAACAAAGTCTAAAGTTAGTAGACAGGATATGTAGTTGAAAACGTAATATCACCGTGTGGTGCCAACTTAAGAAAATTTGTCACCCCGTATCGTTCCATTGGTTTTTTAAGAGTCAAACGACTCGAGGGAAGTAAATAACTGAAAAATCTCGTGGCTTCCGACAGGTGCCCGAATAGTGGCTTATGTCTTATATATTATACTTCTACGCAGTTGGGTATTCGCGAAGCGTTCGAGGACACAGCTTCATTCCCTGGCATTTCACGCGGACAGCACCTAGCCGCTCGGTTGAAGGTATCCAAGGTGCTACAGCGATCTGGTATCGAGGTGAACGAGCTTGGAAGTACGGCCTACTCCGCTACAGGTAATAATAGATGTATTGTCAGTTGATTGTCTATAATTGTATTGTCCATTAATCCATACTATATAATATTGTGATGTTTGCTTGCGGGTTCTTCCCAGACGGAGGCATTTTTTGCGAACCAGTGTAGCTAAAAAAAAACACCACTAATACCACTGACTCATCACGATATCTCCATGACTACAAGACCTAAGAAATTAAAGATACATATTCCTTTACCGACAGAGACACCCACTATGAACAGATTTTACTGGATGAACAGACTGGTGCTGTTTTTCTGTAAACAAACTTTTAACAATATGTATATATAAATAATATGCCATGTACCTTTTATCATCATCACCATTTCAGCCATTACAAGTCCATTGCCTAACTAGCATATTAAAAACAAAGAAACCACAATCAAAAATCATATATATACAATCATAAAACACACACGCACACGTTATCTCCCATATATACACACAATAATAACAGTTCTTTTAAACGCTTGTTTGACCTAATTAATAAAGTCGAGGTATAAATAAATGTTAAGCAAGCTTGTTACTGGCCTGCTTCTTTTTGGTCTAGCACTATCCAAATGGTTTTCCGCTGCCGATCAGAAGCCACACTTTCCAGGCATAACTTATTTACATAACTTAGTTGACTCTTAAGACAATCGGGGGATTTGTCGGGGTTTCAGACTTTCTTATGTACCACAACACGTTTGATTTTGCATTTTTTTTCATCATAATTTTATTTAAATTTACAGAAATATTACTTGAAAACAAGTTTGGTGAGGAGGAGTCATTCTATGAAGTGTTTGCAAATAAACCCTTCATGTTCTTCATACAAGACGAAGCTACAAGACAGTTATTGTTCACCGGTCGGGTGGCCGATCCGAGTCTAGTCGACGGTGCTTATAAGTTACCATAATACGCAATACTAGTTGGTTAAAGTGGCACCTCTGATTTACCGGAGACTTAATATTGATGCTCTGCTTCAGAGGGGAGAGGCCAATTGTAGGATGGTGAGAAGAAAGTAGGATACGCGGAGTCATACTAGCGAGGTGCCAAGTTAATCCGTCTAGTAGTTATCCATGCAAATAGGTTACATACAACCATTATACGACTAAGCTACACTCAACATACAAAGTAATCTACAATGTTTCTTTTTATAAGTTTTTGTTAAATTTAAAATTAATAAAATTGAATATGTTTTGTTAACAATTGCTTATTGCTATTGATGATGTAATATATTACAGCAGCCCAATTAATTTAAAGGCAGTGGTCAAACATTTTATTTGTTCGAGTTTTTATGCAATATGATTGAATAATAAAAGATATCTTGAATAATAAGTCTTGTTATTATTATATGCAGGCCCTATCCTTGGTAAGATAATTGCTCTTGCCATCGATCAAATTTTATTCATCAAAATCAGTGAAGTAAGATAACTTATTGTAATTTTTGGAATGAAGACAATATCAATATTCTTTCAAAGTATAGAAGCAGTAAGAAAGTACAGAAGGTTTAATTAGTCCACTTTACATTTAGAAAATAAATTGTCTGAAAATAAAAACATTTTAATCGTTTTATTATATTAGTTTACCGTATTTCACCCGGCTAAATTTTCTCTTCTCTTAATCTTAGTTGTTGCGTTATGCGTAATAACCGTATTGCAGCGTAAACCGTATATCTACCCGTAGGTGGCTTAAAAGTTGACTAAAATACTATTTTTATTGGATAAAGTGACGAGACGAGTAAATCGCTCACTTGACGTTGCATGTCTGAACGATGAACAAAACGAAAAAGAAGAACGAAGAGCGGCTCGAATCGTCGACAACCTTGATCTATCCAATCGGCTTGATCTACTGGCTTTGCGAAGAGATATTGCATCTCTTTGCATTTTTTCCAGGATCTACTTTTTTACGGGGGGTCATCCGAGGAATAGTTCGGATTAATTCCCGCCGCTGCATTTCACCATCGCACTGTACAGCATTACTCAAAATTCCATTGTCATCGCCTGAATGGTTGCCATTCCACCACTGTGCGGCACTTTATGGAATCTGCTGCTTCCAGCGGTTTTTCTGACTTAGGGCCTATTCCTATTTCTTTCTCAAAGGCCGGCAAAGCATCTGCTGTTCCTCTGGTATTGTAGATGTTACCATCACGTGTGCCACCTGCTCGTTTGCCCCCTGTTCTATACAAAAAAAGGGGGAGAGGAAGCACGTAACTTGAATTGCCTAGGAGGCTTTACATGACCCGGCACTGTGTGGAAGTGACTGGCACTTCGATTACCAATCCTGCCAAGTGTCGAAATTACTGAAAATACTCTCTTCGTGGGAGTGTTCTTGTTATGTAAAGACTATGTTCAACAGTGGACTTTTTACAAGCTGATGAAGAATGTGGGAGGACACCTCCTACCTCATGATGCAGTCTATAACAGGTCTTGTCATTTACGAACGGACGATTTTATTGGCTATGTCATTTATCATAGACTTTTGTTGGGTTTATCCTCAAACGGTTCGTAAGACGTCGACGGAAAGAGACAGGTGGCAATTCTAAGACCACGCGGTCAATTTTAAATGTAAATAAGAAGAAGGTCACGTTCAACGGCAACGGCAAAACCAGTTATTGTCGATGGATTCTCGAAGATTTTGTTTGATGCGATGGATTTCAATGCGATTTCCACGAATACGTAAAATATTTATATGGCAGTGTGCATATATATATACTGTACATCTGAAGTATATCATTAATTAGTACAAGTATATCATTTCAGGCGGCATCACCAACCACGGCACGGTGATTAAGATACTGCATTGTATCGTCCGTTTTGAAACTCTGTAACACGTGCAAATATGTGAAAAAATTGTTATTAACGAATATAAATAAATATATAGTAACCATACCTCCAGGATCACTTTTTCACTTGTTTTATAATTGTATATTTTAAGTTTGTGTTTTTTGGTTTAAAGAATTGCATTAATTTGACGCTGTATATTTTTGTAACAGAACAACTATATCAACGGAAAACTGGTCTGAATATGATTCATGCGCTTTTACACTGTTTTGACTGGTCGTGCGCTGGAGCGAGAAAACGTAAACGAAAAATAAGATGACGAACAGCTCTGGTTCTGTAAATTTTTACAATATCATATTTTTAAGAAAGTACTTTTTAATTATTTCTGGTTAATATTTTGTTTTTCTCTTTTTTTTTCGTGTACATGTTTTATAATTTTATTGTATGGGTTTCGTAGTATTATTTTTGTGAATTAGGTATAGGGACAGCTTGTGCGTGTTTGGCGTCCGCGCAGTTGTTTGTGAATTCTGTTCCCAATGATAAATTAATGATATTTTAATTCATAATTTAACTGGTCTTAGGACTGTATTCTCCAGGGTTTATTCTCTAGCGGTCTTCACTGAAAATCAGCGTTGCGCTTGTTAGCGCAACAATATGCTGAGTGATGACCCTTTTGGCATGACCCGCGACGTACATACAGTAGCCAAACGTACAGAAAGGATCAACTTTTATCGTTACTTATATGTTAATGTTTGTCTGCAAAGCCATGTTCTGTACGTCAGCGGTTTTTGCCGAATAAAATTTTTCTTACTTTGTTTCTTTTTCTTTATCCCTTTTCGCACGAGTCATCACTTATTCACCGAGAGAGCATTCACGAGATTTTCTAAAAACTGGCGCTCCTGAATCTCTGTATATCGTTATACAATCAATGCTTAAAGAAGCCTGCCTTGTATTCTACCGGACGTCCCGTTTTTTAGCCATAATTTTGACCGTATGTAATGTAATGAGAACAACAAAGGAAACAATAACATGCACAGCAGGTACGCAACATATTATTTTCATCAAGAAGCCGTTGCAACTAAGTAAAGACGACAAAATGTACATTGCCTGCATTGATCTAGGCAAAATTTGTGAAGAGTTTCCGTTGTTGAAACCACTTTTAATTAATATAATAAACAAAACAACTTAAATAAAAGCTGATTTAAATTGAAATATCAGAGTAGCAAAAACTTCCAGAAGATCATGCAACATGTGTTTTCTATTCTTCTATCCACTCAAAATATTGAAATAATATTTTATTTTTGTGGACACGAAACGGAAATAAAATAGATGTAGGAAGTGTGAAAGTAGAACGCCAAATTAGAGAGATCTTTAATATAATATATAACTGCTAAAAGAATTCTAAAAAGCTAAATACTTAATATAATATATTCTGCTAGGAAATTATTTACTCATTTAACATAGAAGTTTTCTGTTTGTCATTACTTCGTTGTGTTATAGACTAGTTTGAAACTTTATAATACAAAACATAATAAAATACCTTATAAGAGCATAGCAGGCAAAATTTAAATGAACCTTTAAAAATGAATTATTTTTATTTTGTACTGTATTACGCTGAAATATAATATAGATAATTATTGTTTTTAGGCGTATTGCAGTTAAGAATTTTCATTATTATGGATGTAACGAATAGATAACATTAAACATTTTACAATTTTTCAAAATTTTTTCGGGTCGCACTTTTTCAAAATTTGCTACAATACTGGAGCATTGATTTTCTTTCAATATTAATTTATCGTCATGGCATTAAAAATACGGCAGTCACTGGTTATGTCTTAAAATGTCTGGTCTAATTATGTGCCGTCTCTTAGGATTTGGTCAGATATTTTGTCAGAATGCTTTAAATAAACACACGTGTGTATGTTGTATTCGGTTAAAATTATTTGTAATCATTCGGACGTATGTAATAAAGCATTTAGTGTGGCAAGACTACTATTTAATAACGTTATAGCCGTTTCAGTCGCCGCTCTAGTGACAGCTATTAACTTGATTTATAAACATAACTTCAATACGCATTCATTTTCGGTATATTAAAAAGTACTCTGTGGTATTCATAAACAGGTGCTGGAGGAAAACGGCAGTGTTTTTTGTTTCGTATTAAATTTTGTTTTGTTTATGAATCTGGAAGTGTATTAAATCGATCTCTTTCATCTAGTCAAGATGTTATTAAAGTATTTTTATGGTAAGTTAGCTTCACCTTGGCTAGTAATGATGCATGACCTTTGACTTTTTTGCTTGTCCTTAATTTTTTTAAACAGTATTTAGTAAAATTACTGACCGTTCCATCCTCTTTAAGTTGCATTGGATGTTAAATAATTTTCGCAGTCGTTAGTAATTTGATTCTTAAGTTTGTTAATTTTAGATTAGTGTTTTATTTACAAGACTCAATTTTTAATAACTATTATTACCCTAAGACCCCTTAGGGTAATTATAATGACGATTCATATAAAAAAAACAAAAGAACAGGCGTCTGCTGGACACCAATCTCAAGTTGTGGATATAAGTTTTAAAGGCCGCTTATTATTAAACTATACATTATAATGACTTAATCATCTTCAATGACTAAGTATTTACATTTGATTTCAGTTTTATTCTTCACTTGCTTTCAAAGTCTAGATTGTCTTTCTGGTCAAAAGGCTGAAATCTCCCGGTTTAATTTTTTTGATACCGACCTTCTCCGTTACTCCGCTGAGGAACGAAAAGGAAATGTCGTTATATCACCAGCCAGTGTCAAGTCCACACTATCAATGCTATTAGAAGGAGCCAATGGGGTAACTGCAACAGAAATAAGAAATGCTCTAAGATTGTCTCCCGATAAAGAAGAATTTAGGGAGCAGTTAAATGGATACTTATCAGTTTTACGGGTAAGAAAAAAAATTATTTCTAATAAAATTATCATAATAACATATCATCATCCGCCTTTTAGCTGTCTACTGCCAAAGATACACATCTATGTTAGGCAGTTATGATTTGATGACTGCAGTACTAGGCGTTTGGCTAATTAAAAAGAAGAAAGAAAGAAAGAAAGAAAACATTTATTGCAGAAATACGATAATATAAGTAATTAGACGTGCTGCCCGTCGCTACTCTAGATATTTTAGGTCTGCCATACTAGAGATGGTTAGCCCATTTTTCGGAAACTGTGAGATTTCTGAGAAAGAGCCGGGTTTTCCTTAGTCGACTTTTACGACAATGTTTTACACGTTCCCAGGAATGAGATAGTGTGGAAAATTCAATTCAGGGTTTTATTACCGTTGTGGTAATTTTGTTTTTGTTCTAATTTATTAAGATTTCGACTGTATCGTAGATGCGCTCACAGACATCAATTGCACGTACACAAACACTCAGACCAGGAACGACGATATGTCATACAGGTATTTAAGTTTCGTGCAAGAATCGCACCAAAGAACCAATGGCGACGCCAACGGCGCGTCAATCGAGCTGCTTCAAACTGCCGAGTCGCTCGAATGCCATCATATCGTCCTTTTTGGGCTCTGGTTTTAGGATAAGCCGCTTGGTAATTAGATAGTTTTGATCGTAGACGCCTCGCACCTTATACGTGTACGGTCTGAATATTGAGGGTTTGGCATATATTACATTGTAATTTGACCACCTACCAGAGACTATAATATTCTTTTTCCCTTAATTGAATTTTAATTGTCAATACACTAGAAATAAAGTGGAGGGATAGACTTGCTTATGCTGGTAGGGGCACAAAATAAATTCTTTCGCCATTCAAATAAAAACAGATTTCCGAGTTATATTTAGATTAAATCTAATATAATAAGAGATAATTATTAGATTAGGTGGATAATATCGTAGAGAAAAGATAAATTAAACAAGAATTAAATTTCGAAGCACGCATAAAAGAAGCCTATAACTCCTTTCTCTCTTTCTGTTCGTTTTTAGGCATGATAAAGGTTTTTTTTTATTGGATAAAGTGATGGAACGAGCAAAACGTTCACCTGATGGTTAATGCAACGTCTGCCCATAACAAATGCTGTGTCACCCAGAAAATTTCTGTGTGACACCACACTGTGCCCATCACCCTGAGACATAAGTTATTGTCTCATATACCACTGGGTATATGAGACAAGAACTTATGTCTAGTAAGATTACTCTAGCTCACGGTGCCCTTCAAACCGAAACACAGTAATGTTTGCACGCTACACGCTCATGTTTTCTCTTGGGACATCGGAAGGAATTAAGTTAAAAAGGAGACACAGAACATTTCCGTGTGGCACTACACTTTGAGACATTAGTTTATAAATCTCATATGCCCAGTGATTACACTAGCTCTCAGTGCCATTCAGAACGAAACAGTAATGTTTGCACACTACTACTTCACGGCAGAATAACTGGCCCTGGGGTACCTACCTAGACGGATTCCTGCATAGGAATCCTACCACCAGTAAACGTAGTAAACGGTGTTTTTTAATGTAGTGAAATACCCAGTAAATTTCCAACGCGGTTGGCGAATGGCAATGGAGTTTTAATTATGGAGTGTTGATTATCGTTCGCTCTATGGGATTTCCGAATAATAAAAACTCACGATGAGGAACTTCCTTGTTTCTATTCGAAGTTATTGACTGGAACCGCAAGCAAATAGGTTTGACTTGAACTTTCGTCACTTCGGTTTATGGTGTCTGGTATATCGGATACATGGAATACCATACACAAAGTGCCATATAGATATGGCTGTATAAAAAAGTGCGTTATAATAAGAATTTCCACCTTCATTTTGATTTCAGAATGTCTTTCTATAAAATTTTAGAGGTTTAATTGCATAATACAGGCGGTCAACTTATAGACGGTCATTGTTTATGCATTCATTGATATTTTTCTTATGCCTTTTATTGCTAACTATAATGAATTTTTACATTATGCCTCTTTTATAATTCTTACTCGTTACTCCTTTGTTTTATGAATATTAATTCTTCCCATACCAATTTTCCGAGTCAGTCATTTTAGCTTAATTATGCTTTTATAAAAAGAAATATGAATAGTAGTGTTGTAGATATTGTAATTAAGAAACTGTGTTCTATAATGTATTTACTATGACCGCGTAGCCTAGTGGTCACAGTAGCTTACTTCTACGTCGCGGCTCCTGGGTTCCAGTCCCAGTTATATCTGTAAAACGTACCCACGATACGGGAGAAGTCCTACTTTAAGATTTAGTTTTTTTATTAAAAAAACACTAGTCTAGCCCTTAAATATACAGTGAGTAATAACATCTGATTATTTACTGTCTATCGTAGACAACGCAGAACAACGAACACTTTATGTGTTGGGCTTCGTAACATCGTAAGATTCAATGACTAAAAGCGTTACCTACCTAGACGAATTCCTGAATAGAAATCTATCCATTAGTATATGCAGAAATTATGATAAAACGAATGATTTGAATCTGTTTCCCATTATACACAGAATTAAAGCAAAATCAGAAATTCTTGTTGAGACTTGTAACATACTTATAATATAAGGACTTATGATGTATAAACATTATATTATATTTTTAAACTTGTTGGAATTTAAGAAAAGTTTTATCGAAGGTTTAAATAGAACATTGAATAAAAGAAAAAAAACGTTTATAAACATGCTTTTAGGACTAAAAGAAATACACACACGCAGTACGACACTATGCTAAATAATATGCGTGTAAACTGATTTTAATTTCTTACAGGTAAATGATTCAGGAGTAACATTACTTAACTCCAACGCAATGTTTCTATCTGATAAGGTCCACGTGAAAAAGGAATTTGTAGTTATGTTGTATAAAGTTTACTTATCGGAGATACGTATTGTGAATTTCAAAGAACCAGTTTATGTAGCTAACTTAATGAACACCTGGGTCAATGATAATACTAAAGGACAAATTACGACCTTAGTCGAACCTGGTGAGTATTTATAACGAAACCCTTTGGAAGTAATTTTTTTGTTTATTATTGGCAATTCAATAAATTCAGTGGCGCATAACAAAACTTCTGATTTTCGATAGAATTGCAATCAGATTGTTGCCAAAATTTACTACTGCCGTTCTGGCCGTGTGGTAGCGGCCTAAGAGAATCTACCACCCCATCTCACCCCGTGGGTGTCGTAAAAGACGACAGAGGGAAAACGAAAACCAGGAGATGGGCAGCAGCATCTTCCTGAAACATCTAAATAAATAAACTGCGGTTGCCAACCCGCCTGCCAAGCGTGGCAACTATGGCACTATGGGGGAGGCCGATGTTCAGCAGTGGACTTGTGATAGGCTGAAACGACGACTTCTGCCGTCGCATAATCAATTACTTTTGTTAATTTCATTTGATTCATTCTTGTTATATGATTAGACAAACGTACTATTGACTGTAGAAATGTACTTATATTTTGAAGTGAAACCAAACTTACATAATTAATTACATAATCATAAGTTATGACGTTTGTAATTCAAGGCACTACTAATCTGTGATTTAAATTTATAATAATTAATTAATGATTTTCCACTTGTGATTTGGGCCAAAATGATTCGCAGAACATATCGACCCCTTGTCTGAGTTGCTCCTTGCTAACACCTTATACTTCAAGAGTAAATGGCAGCACGCTTTCAATCGTCAATACACAAGAGGCGCCTGCTTCCATAACCGTGGTGTATGCCAGACAGTAGCTATGATGGAGCTGCATGCTGAACTTAACTACGCTTATGTTGATAATTTAAGGGCACACGCTCTTGAATTACCTTATGAGGTAAGCAATTCAAGTTATAATTATAAATAATAATATTGAACGTAATAGAAATATAAAACTATTGGCAAATAGATTCGATAGTGTTAGCAGTAGAAGATATATTTATTTACACTTATTAACGACTTACTGACCAAGGTCACTTTCCGAGTATCTTCCCGAGGGGATTTACTGTAAGGAAATTACGTTAGACTGATACCAGCTTAAAATGTACTAATTACGTTTGCGGCTAGGCTTCTTTCGTATTTATTTCTAAATTTACTTTACTAGAAAAACTATTAAATACCTGTTATATACATGTTAACTAAGAGATTTCTTTATTGGATAAAAACCGAGTGTGTGTCCGAGTTTCTGATACAGCATCGAAATGCAAAAATGAATGCAAAATTCGGAGGAAGGCCAGGGCCTACCTACTCGTACAAATGATAAATAAATATGAATTTAAAACTAATAATAATTAAGACGACGTAGTTAGCAATAGTGCTAGCAGATAGTGTTCAGCAATAAGGGTTTTAAAAGTAGGCTGAGATTTGGGATGTCGGATAGGAATAGGAAGGGCATTCCACAGTTTAGTAGCCTGCAGCGTGAAACAATTACCGTAAAAACTGTGGAATGGAGAGCAGTTTTTATTTGTAGGGTTTCAGAGGTGCGTAAGGATCTGGAATTGGAGAGGTCAAGGAACTCAAAACGCTAAAGAAGAAAAAAATTTGTGCGTTCCGGCGAAGGCATATAGGTAACCACTAGAGTCTATTGAGCTATTCAGAAATATGATCATATTTGCGTAGGCCAAATATGAAACGGATTGAGACATTTTGGAGCCACTAAAGCTTGTTAACTTGGTCTTCGGTAAAATCGGGATAGCAGGCGATGGCGTAGTCGAGAATAGGAGGCAACAGCGATCTTATTGGAAGTCGGAAGGGAGTTCCGTAGCAGTTTCAGAGAGACAGCTGCAGCAAAGGTCTTTCGGCTTACCGCTGCCTATTGAGGTTCGCACGATAGCTACCTTTCCAACTTTGTAGTTAAACGTTTATTTATCAGCAGTCTGTAAGCTGTAAACTTGACATAGATCTCTCCCTAATTGAGAGAATTTTTCGCAAGCTCTTCGTTTGGCTGGCGAAATGGCGATCCTAGTACCAGATCCCTCGCATCTAAAGATCCGTCACTGTTCTGGATACATGATTTAGCTCATGGTTAGGCGATGGTAATTCCGCCATCTATCGGAGGCAATAATGCCACTACCGCAAGATCATACATTACTTTATAAAATGAGAAATTGATTTACGAACGGAATTCTATTAATCTTTATACTGCAAATTAATACGACTTGTTTATAAAATACATTAATAATAAGTTGTTACAAAAAAATGGTTTCATCTGTTATTTTTGCTAATTTGACACAATACACTCACTTAAACGCATCTTATTCAAGGCGTAAACTTTATGTGTGCTTTATTTGAATATAACAAAAATTCTGGATTACGCTTACGATAAGTCGGAAGCTAAGCTTGTGAATACAAATTTGAACGCTTAACCACTTTTTGTCGTATCCACACTCAAAACCGGTTTTTTAGCAAATCTTTATAATAGATATATTTAGAAACGTATCCGGTATTTTTAAAAGTTTTGGCATTTACGATTCCTTAAGTGTTTATTTTTTATTTTTATAGTAACAGTTTTCTTGTTTTTCGGTCACTTACTCTTAGATTTCGCCTTAACAAATACCTTACTTACCTCACTTGTACGAATACTTTTTATTAACTCTTACTCATCGTGTATATCAAAGCAGGCAAAAAAGTCTGTACTTAAACCATAGTTTAAACGTTAAAAAATAATAAATTTTGATTTATAGTCCTATAAATTACAAAGACAATCACCGAATATTTACTAATAGCATGAAAATAACCTCTACATTTTCATGAGATTAGTAAATATTCGTTGACTGTGGTGGAGCATGATAAACTGGGTTTGATTCTCTGTATCAGCATCTCCGAAATTGTTAGCTGTAATTTTCGCGTTCGAAATCAGTCAGGAGGACATCGCGCATGTGTATAACTTACAATTACGAAACAGTTAGCAACTTTTCGGTAAATCTTATAATTTAAGAAGTATTACTTCTTCTTGAGATATTAATGTTGTAGTTCTGATGTAAAGGCATTAAAAAATAAGCGTTAAATCATTCGGTACGTTGCAAGTACGTTGCGATAAATCTTAATTCTCATAACAAAAAGCTATAACGAGTTCTAACTTAAAACATACGGAATACGAGTTATGTCGCGTTAGCCTTCAAGGTTTTCCTCTTTTATCTGCATGTTAATGGTAATGACAGTAAAAACTAAATGCTGCGGTTAAAATATTAGAGACGAAAAATATTGTTAACGTTATACCAATACGAATTTTTATATGAACTGAACATTTGTAAACTGTAAGTTGGTAGTTTTTGTCTTTTTTTTAAGTACAAAGTTTAAGATGATTGTTATTCTGTCCATATTTAAGTTACAAGTATCAACATTTCTAGTGCAAAGCTTCGGCCATTGTTAGACACTATTCAAAGATGTTCCAGGAAGATGCTATTGCCCATCTTCTGGTTTTTATTTTCCCTCTGTCGACTTTTACGACACCCACGGGATGAGAGGGGGTGTTAGATTCTCTTAAGCCGCCACCACACGGTGTGCCAGGTCATATATATTATATATTTAATTATTTATGGCTTACAGGTGTCCGGCAGAGTAGAATAGTACCTATTTTATCTACCGAGGTGTCGTAAGAGGCGACTAAGTTATTTTACGGACAGCCGTTATTCGTGCAGAATAACACTATAGTATGCAATGCTGTCACTATACTTCTCGTGGGAACGCAATGAGGTGATCGGATATAGATCAAGGATAGACAGGAGTATAGACTGAGCAAGCACAACTTTACTAAAAGACGAAAATTTCGTAGAATAGAATAGGATAAATTTTTCCTTTTTATCATTTTTTTAAACTACACTGGTTCGCAAAAAATGCCTCTGTCCTGGGAAGAACGAGTAAGAAACCCAGCGGGATTTTTTTTTAGTCATTTTTAAAATAATGTACAATAACAACAGTATTATAAATATATTATAAAGATGTAGAAATGGCTTGGCGGCGATCACCTCATTCCCAGGGGTTATCATCATCTATGTATTCTTTAATATTATAATAACCCTTTTTATGAACTCTTTGTTTAATGTAAAATTTGAACTTTTTGATTGAAAGACTTTTGGCACTTTCTGGGATTTTGTTGTTAAAACGTATACAGTGCCCCATAAAAGAGTTACTGACTCTGTGAAGTCGGGTAACTGGTATAATTAATTTGTGCTTGTTCCTGGTATTCACATTATGAACATCACTTTTTTTAGTGAACTGGTTTATGTTCTTGTGTACATACAAAACGTTTTCAAATATATATTGAAGTAGTCGTAGTCTTCGTAAGGAACTGCGATTAGAAAACATTTTTCGACTATCTCTATTAAATTGCCCAGTCAAGTTCAAGTAAATTTTTAACCTATTTACTATATGGAATATGAATACCATTTAGCAAATTAGGGGAAATACACGACCAGTCAACTTTTCAATAACGATTGCTTGGGTTTTCTTAGAAGTAATGCTTAAGTTATATAATTTATTCCAGTCCAAAATTGAAGTCATATCAGCGTTGGTCATATCAATTGCTCTAGGCTCCTTTTCCAGAGTATATTGGATGGAAATTTGGAGATTGATAGCATACAAATGGTTAGTGTAAGT
The DNA here is from genome assembly GCA_019845155.1 of Luehdorfia chinensis. Taxonomy (NCBI): domain Eukaryota; kingdom Metazoa; phylum Arthropoda; class Insecta; order Lepidoptera; family Papilionidae; genus Luehdorfia; species Luehdorfia chinensis. The sequence continues at coordinate 3,850,993 of JAHVAK010000612.1, forward strand.
CATCGGACTGATAGAATTAATGAAAATTAAAAACAAGAGAGGAAACAACAGGCCTCGTTGTGGAACGCCGGCGACTGTATTAGATCAGGTACAAAAAATATTTTGTTACTGAATCACTGTCAGCGATCGCATAAATAACTGCGAAACCAGACAATCATTATGAGATATACTATGAGATAAAACAGGATGCCCATCAAAATGTCAAAATCTACGTCATTTATTGTATGACAGAAGTTCAGCATAGGGAGTACTGTAAGCTTTTGATTTTCCATACGAGAACGAATACCATCGGTAATGTGTAGGAATGCTGTAGTTGCACTATGATCAGGACGTAAACCGGATTGCTTAGCTTAGCTGAATATACACAAGGTGTTCTAGAACTTTGGATACGAATAGGAGCAAGGAAATATGCCGGTAATCGGTAAAACTGGAGGGGTTAGTCTTTATCGGAAGAGAGACTACGTGGTAATCTTCGCAATTGAAGAAAAAATGGTATTCAATAATTTTTAAGGATAGAAGTTATTACGAGTACAGGAGTGGATGACCATGTTACGGCTAACACAGTCACAACCGACTGATTTCGAATGGACGGATAGTAAATCTCTCTCAAAATCACAACTGTCAAATTGATTAAGATTAAAACCGGGAATGTCTGCAGTGGAACCGTTAGATTTTTTTTAAAGTATTATATTTTTCTTGATCATCAATGCAAGACGACGGGGAGAATGCTGTGAGTTCAATATCATGGTGAGATAAGTATACTTATCTCAGATCATATATTTTAACTTTTTGGATGCGTCCAATTTTATATAGTGCATCTTCATTTCGCGTTATTAATTTAACATTTTCACATAAATTCTTTTGTATGGGCTTTGAAATGCCAATCCAATGTATACCATATGACTAAACATACTTTTTTTGTTTTAGTCTTTGTCTTAGCTGATTGAATATAATATATTATATAACAATATATATTATAGTAGTAGTATATCCTACCACCTTTTACTGGTGGTAGGATTCATATGCAGGAATCCGTCTAGGTAGGTACCACCCCAGGGCCAGATATTCTGCCGTGAAGCAGTAGTGTGCAAACATTACTGTGTTTCGGTTTGAAGAGCACTGAGAGCTAGCGTAATCACTGGGCATATGAGACTTAAGAACTGATGTCTCAGGGTGACGGGCGCAGTGTGGTGTCACAAAGGAATTTTCTGGGTGACACAGCATTTGTTATGGGCAGACGTTGCACTTACCATCAGGTGAACGTTTTGCTCGTTCCGTCACTTTTATGAAATAAAAAAAAAAAGTATAATGTACAGTGGCGGATTAAGAATTTTGGTGGCCCTAGGCTATTTGTTGCTTGGATTTGGAAAGTGGAATCTAGAAATTAGATTTTCGAAATTTATAAACTTCTGGAGAAAATTGAAGGATTAAAAAAATGAGATAGAAACAAGCAAATCGAAGCTGTATAAACGGCTAGCTGGCCTTATCATCCCACAAGTTTAGCTGTCCCACAAGATCCTAGTGCGAAAAATGAAGGTATAATGGAATAATGCATGTCGGTGCCCCAGTAGGGGTTAAAACATTTTTTCTTGCCTTATTTAGAGTAAACTCCGAGATTACATCGTCAAAATGTATGTGACGGAGTATAACTAACTCCTTCAATACACATTAAAGGTAAATAATAGCTTGCCTCAGCCAATATTTGTTCTTTGTGGATTTTTTTAAACTTTACAGCTGCGAGAAGGATCGTTTAGAAGAGCAGTTTGTGATCATTAATACGTGAAATATTCTAAAAGGCTCTTCTATATTTGGGAAAACATACATTACTTTATCTTTCATGCAGATCGAAATGGGTGATGCTCTTGTATCAGAAGATTCGTATTTTATCTGAATTGTCGGATACCGTGCTGCCATTTATGATATGTCGATGTCGTCATCGATCGCGCATTAGATAGTTATTTGAAAGAAGTAAGCGTTCGCGTCATGAAACGCCAGCAGAGGGGAGGATGACCCTGGAGAACTGCCTTAAGCACGTGCTTGTAACGTTTATACATTAATCCGCCTTTGATAATATGTGTAAGCTAAAGCTAATGTCTGCTTAGAGCAACTGTGCAGTGCCAAGACAAACAGCTAAGTTAAGGTTTTCAAATATACAAATCTATTTGTTCGTACTAAGAAATTGATCTGTATATTATAAAGCCGTTTTGTGAAATAAATTAAAGAAAAAATTGTTAGATTAACGTTTTCATAATATAATCGTATTTCCAGCGTCTTCATAAAATATAGAAAAAGAAAGGAATTTTCATCATATAGTCTTATAGTTTACATGATATAAAAGAAATGTTTTAAAAATACATTTGCTACGGTAACTTTACGCTTAAAATAAAAAAAAAACTAAAATACTAAGAAACTGGACATAAAAAAATACAATGTTCATCATTAACATTTATAAACTATTTAATTTTTCCCAGTATATTGATTATTATAATTATTAACAACCTGTTATACTTGATTTTTAAACACATTTAATGCTATTGTTAGAGATATATAATTATATTATTATTGGAAATCGCGTCCAATAGTTATGCACAGTGGAAAATTATTTGAATTGCATCATTATATATCTTTGACTTACAGCGCTCTTTATTAAATTTATTAGTATTTTAATGCCACATAGTAAACGTTATGGTAATGTATATTTTTATGCGGAAAATTATCAAAAAAATTAATCATTTAGGTAAGGTTCGGGTAATACATATTTTTTAAGTTTTTAAGTGTTTCATTTTCCCTTCGGTAAGTAATTTTTTAAGTTTTTTTTAAATCATTTAAATCTCCTTCCTTCTTCCGCAATAGCGTGCACAAGTTAATCGTCGCAATCACAAGTATCCGTCATATAAATTGCCTATACTGTACCCTAGCCTTGTCAAGTCAAGACCACGGATGTTTTGTCCCACAATAATCAAAAATTCGAACTTAAGGCTCATAATTTACTAAATACGAGTACGTATGTTGACTATTACGTCACGCGATAATTATAAATAGCGCATGTATGTATTTATTTATTAAAACTAGAGGCATTATCTACCGGTCTACTTTCGTGTTGAGAACACACAGACCATCTCATGGATCAAAGATCACAAATAAGAAAAAATGCTAATTCATACATACATATACACATACTAGTATACATGCATACATATTGACAGGTAATGTAATAAATTTTAATTGTTTAAAATACACGTATCTAAAGTTTATAATAACAAAACAAACCAAGATGTAGCAAGCAGAATAAAAAAAAATTTTGACTATGGGCTTAGATAGGCTGAAATGATGATGGTGATGATACAAAATATATAACAATATATACGTTTGTAACTAAATAACAATAATAATTTGCTTTAATGGATATTTGTTTTTATATTTCAGGGTGGTCGCTATTCGATGTTTTTGCTCGTGCCTTTTGATAAAGATGGCGTCTACTCCGTTATCAGAGATTTACCCTACATGAGTCTCCCCCAAATCTCTAGTCTCATGGAACAGACTGATGTCCGGCTATTCATGCCAAAGTTCAACATTTATTATAATGAAGACATGGTTGCCACTTTACGAGCGGTCAGTATGGTTAAGTTGTAAAGTTCTTGAATTCTAAAAACAAACATTGAATCATTGAAAAATTTTTTTAAGAGAAACTTTTTTAGGCGCGATGAGAGTAAAATTTTGAGGTCGAATTCGAGTGAAAAGTTGTTTTTGTTCAACTTTTTTTTATTATTCGATGTAGTGATGAAACGAGCAAAATGTTCACCTGGTGGTAAGTATAACGTTTGCCCATAGTAAATGTTGTGTCACCCAGAACATTTCTGTGTCACACCCCACTGCGTTCATCACCCTGAGACATTAGTTCTTAAGTCTTATATGCCCAGTTATTACACTAGCTCGCAGTGCCCTTCAAACAAAAACACAGTAATGTTTGCACACTACTGCTTCACGGCAGAATAACTGGCTCTGGGGTGGTACACGTACCTAGACGGATTCCTGCATAGGAATCCTACCACCAGTATAATTTTTCTGTTAATCTTAACTTAATAATTATCGTTTATGATGTCCGTTGGGCCGATTTTCATCCATAGTGACAACTTCTAAATACTTTCGGCTAAGCTATCAACTGTGTAGAGGGCGTAATGATATTATCACAAGTATATGCGAAAACACAGAGGAACTTTCTCCTTACCTACCGATATAAGATATAAAATCGGAGGTTAGTTAATAGAATCAGCCGTTACTTTGCGGAAATCCATTATAATAAAGGAAAGAAAGTTAATTTGCTAAGATCCGTATGCAATATTAAAATTCTGTGTATTACCTAGTTTTAGAAGAGCAACGCCCGTCCCCCCTTAACAGCGTGCATCCGCAAACCAATACCGCCATCGGAAGCCGCTACCAAATACCCTCCACCACTAGGCAACGCACCACTGAAGTCAGAACACGACACGTGTTTCACCTCAAAACGAGGCATTATCAAGTGATATTGACTCTACGACAGTCAGCCGGCTTGTAATACACACCATTTCAAATTTTGCGTACGGATCTTAGCAAATTAACTTTCTTTCCTTTATTAATCGGAGGTTAATCAAACGTTAAAATAAAGTAGCTATGCGCAGATATCTAAGCGTTCTTAGTATATCGTTATATATATATATTATATTATCTATTTGTAAGTAAATCAGATTGACTACAGATTGATATTTTTACAGATTAATGTTTTTCTATATTTTTTTCAGATGAAAATCACTTCGCTGTTCTCAGGGAAAGTAGATCTTACGGGCATATTTAATGGAAGCTCTCCTCAAGTTAACAACATTTTTCATAAAGTCCACATAACAGTGGATGAGGACGGAACAGTAGCGGCAGCAGCCACCACCGCAATGATCATACCACTTATTGAGAATGGAGTGCAGATTCGTGTTGACCGCCCATTCGTGTTCTTCATTAGGGATAACAAATTGGGCTTGATATTATTCGAAGGAAAGGTTGAGGACCCAACGCCTTACGTTGAACTATATGTACCAAAGATTCCTGACAGTCCAATCGCTAATTACACGGGTGGGTAATTTCTACCTTACCTTTAAAATAGTACTGTAAGAATGCATTGTATATGTGATAAATTCATAAAAATGAATTTTAACTGGCTAAGGAGTTCTGTCAGTTTCGAGAAGATGTCTCATAATAATAAATAATAACACATTAAACACGGGAATATGCTCAAATAGTCTACGCTTACCTTCGTAACACACGTTACCTTGAGCTGCATATGTAGATGTATTACTGTATTGTTGATGAATCTGATAATTTGAAAGGTTTGGCTGTGTAACGTTTTAATGTTTTAGGGATGCGAAAGTTGGGATAGGAATCATTCAAATAGTGCTTTTACATATTAAGTTTCTTATTTTCAAAAGTTTTTTAAGTATTTTCTACACTAGTTTTATCTTTAAATCATGTTTAATATATGTATTATGTTCATAAATAGGAGTCCAAATACTTTAGTTGCTTTTGATTTTACAAGAGCACACAAAAAGTAATTTTAGAAGATTTATTATTTTTTAATAATGTCATTTATTTGAATAAGTGTGAATTAGAATATAGAATTTCATATTAGAATTTCTCCGGTATCGTGGCTGCGTTTTACAAACATATTTGACTTGCGTCATAGAAATAGAAATAGAAGATGTATGTAGGTCATAGAAATATATATCGTACCCGGGATCGTAGCTCATTGCGCCAAATTAAACGATTTTTTTTCAATTGCCTCAATTTGATTGACCTGACAAGGACATTGATTACGAGGAATCTGGCTCCTTTTAGAAAGGCGTACGTTGTGGTGCGTTGCGAGAGTGTGTAGAGGTTAGCAATGGACTATTACCAGGCTGATGTTGATTTATGTTTAATTGTTGACGAAATGTGGACTCCGTTGTCGAAAACAGTTGGCCCATTTTATAGGATGTTATTACGAGTATCATAGTTGTTACGCAGAGGAAGAGTAATGCTTGCCATAGACAGATACTGCTGTCGGTTTATTTCCTTTATTCCACCTGATAGTTACTTCAATCATGAGAAAAGAGGTATTTAATGTTACAGCTGTAGACTTTTGAAACTATTCAACATTGCTATAATTTTTAGTGAACTTTGATTGGAACTTTCCTCTTTCTAAATTATGGACCAGAATATATATGGGTAGTATAAATGTTATAGTTTTTTATTTAATTTCATTGGACAAGGAGACGAGACAAGCAAAACGTTTACACGATGGTAAGTGTAACGTTCACTCATAGCAAATGCCGTGTCACCCAGAATATTTCCGTGAGGTACCACACTGCGCCCGTCTCTTTGAGACGTGAGTTCTTAAGTCTCATATTAGAGTTACCTAGATATCTACCGAGACGAATGTCTGCATAGGAATCCTACCATAAGTTCCAGCTTCTGTTCATAGGTTCCTGTCCGTCGGAATTATAAAAATATGACAAATCCAAACTAAATTAACCAGTGAAGTAAAGAAGAAGAAGATAGTTAAGTTTCCTTAATAGTTAGTTAAGTGGATAAAAAATCCCCATACACAGTTTGTTCGATTACATTGTCTCATGCTTGATTATAGTAATAAAGAGTGCAGAAAGAATATTTAGGGTATGTTTGCCGTACTAAATGATTTAAGCTACTGTTTATTTTACCAATATTACTATTTTGCCATTTGATTGCAGTTTTAGATAATTTACCAATCTCCTGTGAGTGTTTTAATTAGTGCAAAACACAAATGTGCTGTGCATGTGAAATTTATGTCTGAAACCCGCATGTGTCGGGTAAACTTGTGGCAGGGTCGTTTTTCTCTCGTATATTTTTGACATTCTACTTTTAAAATGGTTTTGTTTTATATTTCAGTTCCGCATCTCGCAAAACAGAATATAACAGCTCCTAACAAACCAAGAAATTTCGGTTAACACTGACATTTTTTAATTTTTGTCTGTTACTGCATAATTAATAAATTGTTTTGATATTTACGATTGTTTCTTTATTACATCTGTATAAAAATGATGATTCACCAATAATTCATTACTGAGGTCATAATAAACCCATTGCCACTTCAGTTTGAAAACTCAGAAGGCAATGTCAGGGACTCTGGTTTTCCGATGGGTTTTTCGTTATTGCGAATTTTATCTACTAGTGAAATCTCGAACATGGACTCTTTACGATGCTGTCTTAGTGACTTTGTGGAGTAGTCGCATTATCAATGTCCACGTTTCGACGCTATAAGTGTATCGAGGCAGCTCAGACTTATATCCGGGATATTGTCTAGTTGTTCAATTGTTTTGAACCTTGGTTGCGCTTTATAATTTTTCAGTACACTATACTGTAGTTGCGTAAGTTTCGTCGTAATATGCTAACGCGTCAATTAAAAACTCCAGACTCATTTCACGCCAAGCTTCCATGTGATAACTAATGCATTCGGAGAGCATTTGGATATTTTTGTATCATGAGTTTTGCAAAACTTTACTACCATTCCATGAACAAAATGTTCACGAGCCTTTAATTCGTATTGTGTACTGCAATGCTATCATCCAAGCACTAAAAGTAATACATTTATTTTTTAATTATAAATGTTTATTTGTGCAACTAGCTGATGCTCGCCACTTCATCCGTTTATATATAGGTTTTTTAAATATCCCGTGGAAACTATTTCATTTTCTGGGATAAAAAATATCCATGTCCGTCTCTTGGATGCAAGCTATCTCTGTGCCGAATTTCGTCAAGATCGATTCAGCGGTTGAACAGTGAAAAGGTAATAAATAGTGAGAGGGCCAGAGAGAATTACTTTCGAAACTATGGATTCAGACAAATATTTAAACTGACATGAACGAAAATAATGATGACCAAAATGCAAATTAAAGCCGCGCGCATAGCCCCTAATTTCTTCAGTTCTTCAATTTTACGCATGAACCCCAAATATTTCTGAAACAAAAAGTAGCTAAGATTGTTCTCTAAAAAGTCCCTCACCGGCCAGATACCAGATATTAAGAAGTATATTGAAATTGCCATGAACGAAAATAATGATGACCAAAATGCAAATTATAGCTTCTAATTTCTTCAGTTTTTCAGATACGCAGGAACCCTGACTATTTCCGAAATATAAAGTACCTTCTTAGATTGCTCGCTGAAAAGTCCCCTACCTGCCAATGCCTGACCGAAATTTTGTAAACCCGTGTTTGACTTTTGGTGACTTTTGCACAATACACAATACATTTTGAGTTTAAGAAAAAAAGTTTATTGTGAAATCGATACTCCATTTTATTTATTGGCACAGATTTAAAACACAATTTAAATAAGTATTTACAAGTAATGCTAATGTGTGTATAAACCTAACTAACCAATCTATAATAATAATTAAGAATCCTACAATTAAATGAATAAATAAACAAATTAAAAAATTCAACGATAAATTCCCAAAGTTTGTGATCAACAACATAGAGAGTTTTAAGATACAATATATCAGGTAGCAATCAGCACCCTTAGACTTAACGACGAATATTTTATAATTTCAGTGATGTTTTTGCTGTTAGCCGTTATGGCTTATACATTTTCATCGGATTCGGATAGCTGTACTCGCGGGCCCAGTCAGGTTTGATTTAACAGAAACTAACATGCATAAATACATCTTAACTTTACTATCTAAATTCATGTCGCCATCTAGTGATAATGGAAATTAACTATTATTGTACTTTGACGGCGAAAAATGCGTAAAAATTTACGCGACATTCAAGAAATAAATAACATTACAAACAATCACGATTTTAACTTACTTAAAAAGAGTGAAAAACATTTTTAGCATAGTAATAGCCTATTATAATTTTTACCTACCAATATAAATACGACGAAAATTGTACTAAGTTTGTACTAAGTTGTACTAAGTTTACATTTCAATCAATCAATTTAGAAAAACATTTTTTTTAACAAATCTCTTCACAAAAATCCGAGTATACAACGCGTGCCAATATTTTAAGCTAAAATCTCAAAGTCATTCAACGGCAGAGGACGCTATTCAGAAAATTACATAATTTGGACTACGCAACATTTTGATGATACTGTTTAACTATTGTACTTTGTATAAACTATATTCTTTGTAAGAAAATATAATATTATTTTTTATATTGCTGTTTCAGGTTTTTTTATATGTTAAAGTGACGAAACGAGCAAAACGTTCACCTGATGGTAAGTGCAACGTCTGCCCATAACAAATGCTGTGCCACCCAGAAATTTCTGTGTGACACTACACTGTGCCCCTCACCCTGAGACTTAGGTTCTTAAGTCTCATATGCCCAGTGACTACGCTAGCTTACAGTGCCCTTCAAATCGAAACACAGTAATGTTTGCACACTACTGCGTCACGGTAGAATAACTGGAATTTTTAAATTTCCGTACATGCATAAAGTTTTCACAAATATAAATATACTGGCCTGTTAAAGTTAAAATATAAATATGTTTAAATAGTTCCCTTAGCGAATCACGAAAGAATTATAGATTGCGCGAACTGCTCTTTTCTGCAAAGTAATAATTCACGTCAGCCGCATGTTCTCGTTATAAAATATCATAAGACGTTAAGCTGTTAAAATAGCCAAAGTAAACTAATAATGCTGTGGCTATAGTGGCCGTAATATGTCGGATCTTTCTAGCAGCATACGCAGCCGATTATATACGATTATTAGCTAAGGTATATGGTGGGATCCACCCCACTAAAGCTTACAATCTAACATGATCCTCAATAATACGGTACTATCAACAAACTCTAATTTATCATTTTGCATAACTATATAACTTTGTACCGTTTTTAAATTCGGTAATGCCATTTTATTTTTGTATAAAGTGACGAAACGAGCAATACGTTCACCTGGTGGTAAGTGCAACGTCCGCGCATAACAAATGCTGTGTCACCTAGAATATTTCTGTGTGACACCACACTGCGCACGTCACCCTGAGACATCAGTTCTTAAGTCTCAAATGCCCAGTGATAACGATAGCTCACAGTGCCATTGAAACCGAAACACAGTAATGCTTGCTCACTACTGCATCACGGCAGAATAACTGGGGAGGTACCTACCTAGACGGATTTGTTTTTGTTTTGGTATTTAGTGCTAAATTGTTTGCATGGAACCAATGTAGTTTATTATAAGAAGCACTATTAACTTCATTTAGGTTCTCATTTTAGACTAACCTTAAATATCAGTGATGTGTCATCTGCAAGCAATACTAAATTTGTAAGATTCTTGACTAGGTATGGTAGATCATTTATATAGACTAGAAACAAAAATGAGCCCAGAATAGATCCCTGTGATACACCCATTTTTACTTGAGAGCCTAGATAGTTAGAATCATTAATCTGAACCATTTGTATCCTATTACTAAGATAACAATCCACCAAATTTGCGACTATTACCTGTAGGTCAAGATATTATTTAGTTAGTTTGTAGTGTAGTAATCAATAAACGGTATAAAACACTGTTTCGGGCTCTAACAGAAAATTTATATGATGGATACATACAAAAAACGGGGGATAACGAGCGGAACGAGGAGCGGAGAGCGTGTTCGGTTTACCATCGCGTGAGCCGAACGCGCCGAGTTGTCCTAGCGTAGCGAGAGTGCACGGTAAAGGCCGTGGCCGACTACGAGCACTAACATTAATAATAATGTTGTATTTTTATTTTGCAGTGTTAATCTAAACTAATAATATAATATTATAAAGATAAAATATTTGATTTTTTGTATGTTTGGTTGTAAAGAATAAACTCAAAAACTACTGAACCGATTTTAAAAATTCTTTCACCTATATACAACTACATTATCAGCGAGTGACATGAGTAGTATTTAATTTAAAAAAAACTGAGCTCCCTACGAAAATTGCTATAATGCAACTCAAGGTATCAAACATTTACCAATTAAAGTCATTATATAGCGTGCGCTGCAAAAACTATTGACGATAAATAAAATAATTAATAGTACTCATCATTACTCACACTAAAGTGCGCGAGGCTATATGTCTAACTATCATAGTTAAGTCACAATAACCGCATTTTGTTCAAATTAATCAATCAAAACACGGGTAGAATCGAAAGATGTTGACATTCGTATCATGATATTAATCCTTATCCCACTAGATAGTTTCAAAGTCAAGGTTAATCAAGTACATGTAAATTCCTCTTTAAATTATTCGAATCAGACCTATCGTTTAGTAGTTACGATGGGTATAAAAATGCTAAAAGTAAGAAAAATGCCGCGGTCTGACCTGACTGAATAGACTGATACCTATTAATTACTTACCTACTCATATTATTTTTGGAAACAAGCTATGTTTGTTTCTAAAAAAACAAGAACAATTGATTGTTTTTAATTTTCATTATATATTTGTTTAATTAAAAACTTTTAAAAGCTCTAAAAATACAGAGACCGCGGTGACTCGAACGCCGCACCGCTCCCGGCTTCATGCAACTTGGGCATCATCGAGATGCGCGGCAAAGAGTATTTAATGCGCGGCTCCCTTTGCGCAGCGGTCGATAGCGGTCGTTTTATTTTGCTACCACGACATCAAATATTGTTTACAAGAAAGCTCTGAGCCACTTTCATGGCTAATTTTCCCATAAATAAATCATTATTTTGGTAAAATAACGTAATCTTACGTGACCAGCTGCAGAGCCGCTGATGAGAACAGTCGCTAAAAAAATGTTAGTGTAAGGAATTGCGTTGTTTCATTTGTCCAAGAAGAAGTACTCATTTATCTTTCTAATATCTACCCGTGCGAAGCCGGGCGGATCGCTAGTATTTTATAATTATGGTTATGACATTAGTAATATTATGCATATTTAGTTTTATGGATTAAATTTTTGATGTTTTTTATATTTAAAGGTGTTTAGTCGGTATGACTTAGTATAAATAATATTATACTTTCTTGTATGACATAAATGTTATAAATTAGTGTGTTCTCTTATAGGTTTTTAGATTGTTTTCCGAATTTGAAAAAGGTTATATAGAAACGGACGACCGACAAAAACAGTGACTGCCGAAGTGTGTGACACATACTCGTATATAAGATTTTTCCTAAAAACAAAGACATTTATTCAGGAGTGTGGCGTAGGAACTCTAGGTCATCTACTTATCAGCTATTACATCGGGAGATGTAATTTGTATGTTACCTAGAAACAAGGCATTTTTTTTAGCCTGCGGCGCTGCATAATTTTTGACCAATACTGTATATTTGACTGCCATAAAGAATTGGTTTAAGCAGAATGACGAAAGTCGTTTGAAAAAATGAAATCTACTTATATCTAAATATGCACCAAAATAAGGGTATTTTTTTAACAAATATGCAATGCTTTCACTGTATTGTTCGAGGGAACGCAATGGTGAGTAGATGTTTTTGATTTGTTGCGGTTTTCCACTCGTCACGTCTCGTTTCTCTCGATGGCGAAAAGTATGCTACATAAGTGGCCTCTGCCTACCCCTTCGATGGGAAAAAGTCGTGACGGTATGTATATACGAATAATTATATGAAGCACTTGATAATTTTATAGTATTTAAATTATAATTATTAATAAAAACAAGTTTACAAGAAATCTAAAACATAACACGTAAACCTTCATAACCATATTATTCGTTTAAAGTCCTTAGGGCACCGAGCAAATAAGTCCAAACGGTAGTTACGGTTAAGGAGATGTAAGCACTAATGTATTGGTAATAACCTTAGAAAATAACAATTTAAAATCAATACATTAACAAAATCTTTGCGTAAAGTAAGAATTTTTAATTCACTGTCATGGACAATAATTTTGAAAAAAAAAAAGTCAAACGTAAAATTTATGAAAAATACCAAAAATATCTTTTTAACTTAGATAGACCCTAGATCACTTATCTTATTTTTTAACGATTATTACGAACCTTCGTCGTTTCGACTACGCTGTAAAAAATGGGAGGTTTCTTAGGTCTCATGGAATAAAATATTTATATATCATGTATTTATTTTCTATCACTATAATTTATTAAGATATATATAACGTTCTTATTTACTACCATCACGACATTTAATACTATACGACAAGGTGAATGGTAAGAAGTCTTATGATAATTTAATAATTTAGGCCCTAAAGTATCTCTTAGAGGTAAATTTAAAGAAAATAATACCGTAACCTTGGCCTCTCAATACTTGTATGATAACGTTAGGTATCTACATGAGAGCTTAAATCAGATGAACAAATGAAATGATGTTCATAATGTAATTAGATACAGGTACAAGCACAGGCTAATAATGACTGTTACTAGACTTCACAGACCCAGTAACTCTTTTATGGGCATTATGGGTATTAAATAAATATTAAAAATATAATATTAAAGAATACATGGATGATCCCTGGATCCCTGGGAGTGAGGTGATCGCTATTTCTACATCTTCATAATACTACTGTAATTGTATGTAATATATTGTTTATAAAAATTATAACAAGAAAAAAAGCTCGCTTGGTTTTTGGACGTTTATCCCAGGATTGAAGTTTTTTGCGAACCACTGTAGTTTATAAAAAATAAGTTCAATGAGTATTACGTATTTTTTTATTTATTTTTTATTTAATAAAGTGACGAAACGAGCAAAACGTTCACCTGATGTTAAGTGCAACGTCTACCCATAAATAAATGCTATGTCATCCAGAACATTTGTGTGACACCACACTACGCTCTTCACTCTGTCACATGTCTCTGGTTCTTAAGTCACATATGTCCAGTGATTACGCTAGCTCTCAGTGCCCTTCGAATCGAAACATAGTAAGTTTGCACACTACTACTTCACAATAGAATAACTGGTACTGGTGTGGTACCTACCTAGACGGATTCCTGCATAGAAATCCTACCACTAGTAAATAATCTTGTAATAAATCTTTGACGACTAGTGGTTAGAGTACCTGACTTTTACGCCGCGGGTTCTAATCCCAGCTGGAGCCAACATTTGTCCAAAAAAACAAAGTGTTGGTTTCCGGGTCTGGTTGTGTTGTGCATGTGAAATGTATGTCTGTTAAACGTACCCATGATATAGAAGAAATTCTACAGTTGGGCTTTGTTTATTTAAAAATAAATTTGTATGGAATAAAAATTATTCTATTCAAGTTGGTAGAACTTGCAGTAATTTCCCCGCTTGACTACTAGGCTGGCGATTGCAGGACAAGATCGACTATCACCGGTCTAGAAAATTTTGATCTGGTAAATTTGAGATTCCGCCATCAATCTAGGGCCAGTTATTCTGCCGTGAAAATGTAGTGTAACACATTACTGTGTTTCGGTTTGAAGGGCACTGTGAGCTAGCGTAATCACTGGGCATATGAGACTAAAGAACTTATGTCTCAGGGTGGTGGACACAGTATGGTGTCACACAGAAATTTTCTGGGTGACACAGCATTTGTTATGAGCAGACGTTGCACGTTTTGCTTGTTTCATCACTTTATCCAATAAAAAAAATCAATTGGAAGCTCCGATATTTTGTTTGGTATTTCTCTAGTAGGGAGTAAATACTTTCACTTCACTACTACACAGCGCAAGTGTGTGTACATTTGGTAGTGACTGCTAATACATACGACCAAGTCTCAAATTTATTTATACTTTTCGAATAGTTCGGACACATAATAAGACAGTGAATTATAAAGAACATTGATGTCGAGAGAATTATGTACGGCTATCTGAGTACTGGTTTATTCTATAGAATGCCAACGCCCTAACAATTTTTATCTGATTATATGATGACCTTCTGATCGATCGAGGTTACTTCTTTCTTCTTCTGCCAGATCAACTGCTGCCCATGGTAGAGTGCCGTAATGTAAAATAAATACATACAGTCACGCCTTTTCCCCTTATAATGGGTAGGCAGTGCCACTCACGTAGCCCACTTTTCGCCCCCGCCTGAACGAGATGTGACGGGAGACGTGCCGTTAATTTTCGAGGACGAGAATTTGAAGCCTGAAGTTAAGTAGGATATCGGCAAGTGAAATCAGAAAGATGCAGTATAAACGCAGTTATAGACTGCTACAATTATAATAGAGTAGCCAGATGTCTGGGACTTGGATGGATAGTCGCGATACATTAGTATGTTTTTGATCGACTTTTAAACTTTAACTCATAGTTTATTTATAAATAAATATCTAAAAATGTGATCGTAGCAAATACTTAGCGACGTCATGCAGTTAAGAACTATTGTGCTAAGTTTTTTTTTTATAGAAGAGGTGGCAAACGAGCAAGCAGCTCACCTGATGTTAAGTGATCGCCGCCGCACATGAACATCCGCAACACCAGCAGAGTGGCGGGTGCGTTGCCGGCCTTTGAGAAAGAAATAGGTCGGAGTCCCTAAGTCACATCGGTCCGTAAAAACCGCTGGCGGCAGCAAGTTCCACAAAATGGTCGTGAGTGAAAGAAAATTCCTCGAAAGGCGCACAGTAGTGGAATGCCAACCATCGAGGTGATGTGGATGGAATTTGGTGCTTTGCCGTACGCCGTACATGCACGATGGTGAAATTCAGCGGCTAGTATGATTCCGAACAATTCCTCGGAACACTCAGTTTTCGATAGTCTTTCATTTTAATAATTTTTTTTTTACTTTACGCTTTTGTCCTGGTATTTTATATTTTTGCTCTGGTCACCCTTAAGCCAACAAACAAGTTCTGAACTAAGTTAAACTGGTCATTTCACTTTCTTAATGGACGTAAATAATTTACCTGTCAATATCTTCGGATAGGAAAAAGACGTAAGTGTGTTAATGCATTTATAGAATGTCGGTACTAGTTTGCGAATGAAATTAGGTAAATTTCCATGTTTAACAGAAACTTGATGTTCTACTAATAAAGTGAAGTTTAAAGTTATTATCATCATCATTATTATTTCCATCTTTCACTAGTCCACTACGGATCGTAAGCCCCCCCTTAGATTGCCACAAGTATTATTTTATAAGTTTACTAGCGGACCCGACAGACCTACTGCCCGAACGTTGGCTTGCCTGCTGTTAACAGATTCGGCAAACGATTTTTCGATATTCGAATTATCGATAAACTATATACTGGGTCCAATACCCACTACGCCACCTACCTAGTCCAATTCTGAATATAAACCATCCAGGGAACAACACACAAACGCACCCTAAAAAATTCATCAAAATCGGTCCAGACGTTTAGGATGAGTTCAGTGACATACACACGCACAGAAGAATTATATACTTATATAAAAATGTTTGATCTTCCCACTTTTGTGCTTACACTTTCTATATCACATTTTTTTGAAGATCGCGTGTTCTAGTGGTCAGAGTCCAGTGAGTACTACGCCACGTGTCCTGGGTTCTCATTCCAGCCGGTGTCAACATTTGTGAAAAAACAGAAATAAACTAATTCAGTTTTACAATAAAATGGCATTATCAATTAATAGTTGATATGGGTTTTTTAAATATCCCGTGGGAACTATTTAATTTTCGGAATGATCTTAACGAAATTTTTTATCCTGGAAACAGGATAATTTTTATCTCAGAAAATTAATTAGTTCCCAAGTGATATTTAAAAAAGTCATATCTACGCGGACGAAGTTGTTTCTGATGTATTTAGATATGGACAATAAACGTCAGCGATTTAGTAAATACGGTATTATTTATGCGGTTGCATGTTATCTCCAAAGTTCCCGTTTGCATGAAAATAGATAGTTTTATTTATGTATTTTTGTGTAATCAGTTCCATGAAGCAAGGATTCCACAGCGTGTAGAAAAAAATAGTTACTGCGAAGGAGCTGCAGGTATCTGATTTTTTTTACTCTTTTGTGGCGTTTCACAGTATTGTACCTGCAGATAGTCGGATGTTTTGGTCAAAATTGTCTGGTATAACCCTTGCTTTATCGATGCATGCATCAAATCGGTTAAGTGGTTCATAATTCAGTCCCTAATTATGAAAAAGTATTTTTATTATCAGCAAAAAGTTTGCTCCATCAGATATTCACGTTGCGAAATTTAAAGTGCATAGAGAAATTAAACAGTACCTTACAATAACAAAATTAGTTGTAGTATAGATATAGCCTAACGGTCTTATTATAAAAAAACAAAGAGATTACTCATTTTTGACAGAAATTTGCAGCCAAATATATACAAATTCATAGATATTTCACCTAATCACCTATGTAGATATGAAATTTGATTAAGACGACAACATGTTGAAGTATCTCCTAACGAAATTTTACCTATGTAAGCCTAATTAGCTTCATAATTATTCAGTGTAATAAATTTAGCATAAGTATTTTTTTACGAATAAGGCCATAATTTTATATATAAGATTATTTGTTTATATTCGACGATTTTTTTCAGCTTTTGTATAATATGGTACCTTTTTGGTTATTCTAGAAACTTGAAATAAATATTTTGCTTGAATAAGGAAACAATTCTAAGGTCGTAAAAACAAAATTAAATCATTTATGACTTCCGACGGTGACGTAATATTCGAAGTATTTTTACGTCGTCTCCCGTCTTGTTACCGTGTGAAAATAATATAACGAAATGGAACAGATCCAATGAAAAGATGAGTCTCATTTAAAGAATACCGGATGAAGACAAGGAACCCGTTGAAAATTTAAAGGCGTTCTAATGTTATTTACTTTGAGATTAAACAGAAAATGTAATATTGGACGAGTGACTGGAATTCTAAGACTGCATCTCGACGAAAACCTGTTGTTGTGTATTCTTAAATAGAATTATAAATATACCTAATATGAATGTCTATGACTGCAAGTATTTCAATACAATAAAGAAATATAAATACCGCCTTTGTGTAAATGAATATATAACTTAAAACACTACTAAAGCTAACAATGAAATTTGCAAAGATTAACCTAGATTCATATTGCGTGTATTCTATTGTCTACGTGACTAGCAGGCACAGCTAAAATCTACTAAGATATCTATATTACATATAATAAAATCGTAACTGGCCGATGTTTGTTCATCATATTAATATTTAAGAAAAAATAATATGAAAGGTTTTTTAAGAGCAATAGAAGCCAAAAAAATTGCCTTAAGAATCGCAGTTGTCTTGCCGGTGGTCTAACTTAAAATCTGGTGCATGCTTTATCTTGATACTCCGCCTAGAAGTCGAGTTATTAATAATAATAAAGATGGTGAAGTACACGGTCCGTCCATCTCGTGCTCTTATTCCAAACGCCGAGAGCTTCCTGCTCGAATTACGTAATTGTTTTCAGTGCCTGGATGATTGCGTTACAGTGGAGAATTGAACGAGAGGTTCGTGGAAACTGTCCATGCGGTGGGAGCAAAGTTTTGCAAGATCCGCCGCACAAAATAGATCCAGAAGCTCTTCGATCACGCTCGTAATCTCAGGGAGGCTAGGCTAGGCTGTTAAATGAAGGGGCAGTCCTCAACTGGCATATTGGCAACTAAACAGACAGATATCACGATGTATGCGACCAAACCCACGCAACTTCAATACAGCCTATATTGAAGTTGCGAAGGTTTGGTTACTTTTTGAAGTGATATTTGTATGGAACTGTGCATCATTGGTTTTTGATACAATACAGATGTTGTAAATTTACGAATTAACCTTTTTGCAAAATATCATAAAACGATATCTTGCATCATTGGACTCGTAGAATCGCGGAAGCTTCTTTATTATATAGACGTAAATTTTTCAAAGGTCTATCCCTCGTTATTCTATATGAAACGTCGTTGGTTTCATATAGAATAATGAGGTCCGTACTGTCGGAAGCTAACAATCTATTCAGGGTTACTAACAACACGACCACATACGAAAATCAACAATTTGTATTTTTGCATAAGTCTGGAATTACAACCCCGGGCCCGCGGCGCAGTAGTCAGGGCTCTGATCACTAGACCACGCGGTCGAGTCACCAATAAACCTACATATATACGTACATATGGTCACGTCTTTTTTCCCATATATGGGGTAGGCTGAGGCCACTCAAGTAGCCCACTTTTCACCCTCGCGGGAAACAAGTCAAAAAATTCTTACTCCCCATTGCATTCCCTAGAGCAGTATAGTGACAGCATTGCATATTGTGGTGGCACGAATAAAGGCTGATCGTACAATACCTTAGTCGCCTCTTACGACACCTCGGTAGGAAAGAGGTAGGTGCTATTTTACTCTGCTGGACACCCATCGGCCTCACCAAACACCAATAAACATAAGTACATGACGGTAATTTTACTTTCAAATGTTCACCTGATGGTATATGTAGAAAGTGCGAACAGCATCGTTTATTTTTGACCATTGCACAATAAAATAGCATAGTAAATGTTAACTTCACTTATTCCCTTCTTCCGTTTCCTGTTTCCGATATAGAAGGCGATTATCATGTCATTATCAATAGCTTCTGGTGATATATTTTTTAAAGAATATTAGTTATTCTATTAACATTACTAATATTCCTGTTAACCACTCCACCTAAGCTTAAAAGCTTGTGCTAGCTAGGAGATGGTTCAAGACAATAGTCGAATGGCGGGAACGATCCTGCGACGTCAGGTTACGCAGTTCGTACCCTAAACCATAAGGCTATTTCCGCTTAAATTCTTTTCGCTGTCTAGATCGTATTATTCTATTCTGGGCTTATATTATTTAACAGTAATTATTTTCAGTACATGAGTTTATTTCTATCTTCTTGTTTATTGACATTCCAGTCTGTACTGGTGTTAGGATGTCTATGCAGGAATCTATCTAGACTGATTCCTTATCAGGTATGTACCACCGCAGTGCCAGTTCTCAGACATGTGACGACCGCGTGGCCTAGTGGTTAGCGTACCTAACTTCTACGCCGCGGGTTCTGAGTTCCTGAGTTTCCAGCTGGAGCCAATATTTGCGCATAACACAAATTCTTGGTTTTTGGATCTGATTGTGCTGTGCATGTGAAATATATGTCTGCAAAACGCACCCACGATACAGGAGAAATCCTACGGTTGAGCATGGTTTATTTAAAAGCAAAAAAATGTTATTCTTTCGCCAAACAGTAGTGTGCAATTTACTGTGTTTTTATTTTTTTATTTTATTTCATAAGATGACGGAACGAACAAAACGTTCACCTGATGGTAAGTGCAACGTCTGCCCATAACAAATGCTGTGTCACCTAGAAAATTTCTGTGTGACACCACACTGCGCTCGTCACCCTGAGACTTCAGTTGTTAAGTTTCATATGCCCAGTGATTACGCTAGCTCACAGTGCTCTTCAGACCGAAACACAGTAATGCTTGCACACTACTGCTTCACGGCAGAATAACTGGCCCTGGGGTGGTACCTACCTAGACGGATTCCTGCATTGGAATCCTACCACCAGTAAAAGTGTTTCAGTTTGAAGAAGATAGCTAGTGTAATTACTGGGCATGTGAACTAAGAAAGTAATGACATCGGCCGGGTGACGAGTATGGTGCCACACAGAAATGTTTTTGGATAATATAGCATTTGTTATGATTTGACTTTACACGTATCATCATGTGAACATTTGCTCGAGTCGTCTTTTTCTTCCATAAAAAGAAGTCATCGTGATATGAGCATTAGCAAGTCTTTCAGCGTTATATGATGAAATTATAATCTTGTTTCATCTAGCGTGCGACTGGCCTTCGAAAGAAATCCCGAAGTCCTTCAAGCTTAGAGCTACATCACTCGTTCTAACTTAAAATTTATTGAATGGGTGAACATGTTTAATCTTAATAATCGCGAACCGAAGCGTGATGCTACTTTTTGCGTCATTTAAGTATACAGGTAAAGGTAACAAGCTAGACAGTTTGTTGAGATTGTTAAGTAAAATTAATAATTCAATAATAAACAAGTGCAAAAAAGATGGTTAGCAAGAATTATTTTATCAGCCATGCAACTAAAGAAATGATAACAATTTTGAAAACGATATCCTATTAAACGACGTTGACAGATGTCTGATGCACGACGGCAGCAGTCAAGATAGACAAAAATCAGCTTAAGAACGGAGAGAATATCTTAGAGTATAGAGTTACAAAGCAACCAAGCACCAAAGAAGGCATTGGATCAGATGTCTTAGGAGTCGCTGATCCGTGACAGGACGTGACTGGGTCATGGTTGTTAGTATCAAGGGAGCAACTGACAAAAAAGAAAAAAAGATAACTTTTCCTTCTTTTGGTCTCCAGTTAAGGTCAGATGTAATTTCGATTTTCACTACCAACATTGTAAAGTTGTATGACAGTAAGTCGTAGTTTTGTTCTTCGTTTAGCGGAGAAATTACACACTTGCATTTTAGCTGCATTAAACGTCGGGAATTCAAATTAATGAAAACACGATAAAATCGGTAAATCTGGTTTTATTCAGTTTATATTATTCGCGTAAATAAAAAAAAATCCTTTTTATATCTTATTTATTGCCATATGTATTCAAAAAACTTTTACTCTTGCAATTACAATGTTTGAGAAAATGAAAATTTGCTGACGAAATTTTTTTTTTAGACATTTAAGAGCCGTGGTACCTCAGGGGCTAGGCGCTCGCTTTAAATTTCAAAGAATGCGAGTGACCTAGGTTCGATTCCCGGTGCCGGCACCACTAAAATTGTTAATTGTTATGTGAAGGAAAACATCGTGAGGAAACCTGCATGTCTGAGAAATAAAAAATATTTCGAAAACATGTGCAGTCCGCCAACCCGCATTGGAGCAGCGTGGCGGATTCTTCCTAGCTCTAAAACCCTCTCAGAAATTTTTTTTTTACTTTTATATAGACATTTAATAATAACAAGGTGTAGATGACTGCTAATAACGTGGCACATAAATGATTTTAAAGCAGAAATCTAAAATGGCGCGTAAATTTTAATAAACCTTATTACTGAAACAGCTATACTCTGTATCAGATGTTCATGTTTTCAAGAATTGTAGTACTTGGAATGTAAATCGAAAGCAATCATTCAGGTTTCTTATTACGAATTCATATAACAGACGTACATAACATGCTAGTGCGTTGTTCAATAGCATATATTAAAAAAACAATGTTTGTTTTCTGCGTCTCGTATCAAGCAAACGGGGCCACGGTAACCCTAAAAATATTAATTACATTGCTTTGTAAGATTTTTTTAAAACATCCTCCACTGAGATTTATCCTGTATTGTGAATACGTTCACAGACATAAATTACAGATACAAAAAGATTCACAACAACAACTATCTGTTGGTCGTACAGATATTTATTCCCTTCGAGAACCGTAGAAATCCCAGAACAAACAAATTATGCTTTCACACTATTACACAGCTCGAATGCATCCATCCATCGCAACAGCCGGTTTTTTTAAGTTAGGAGAAAGTTTCCTTGATGGTGGTTAGTGCGGTGCTGTATCTATCACCCAGAACATTTCTTTGTGGCACTGCACTGCGTCCGTCGCCCTGAGACATCGCTACATAAGTCTCATATGTCCAGTAATTACACTAGCTCTCAGTGCCATTCAAATAGAAACACATTAATGTTTGCACACTACTGTTTCAGAATAACTGGCCCTGGGGTACCTATTTAGACGGATTCAACACATCCTAATGAATTTTTGTTGAATTATATTGGAGGAACTGCTTTTTTTAACGGAAGAGACTCGCGAGTTTAACGGAAGAGACTCGCGAGCGAACGGGAGGCCCGTGATCCATTGTTTTCGGTGAAGTAATCGCTGTTAGCCTTTTGGGTAAAAGCCAAGCTTCATCGGATGCTGTACTCGCGGGCCCAGGGCCCGCGTGCCAGGTTTGGTTTGACCCAAAACATAAATACATAAATATAAACTCCTACTAAACATCTAAGTTCGGACCGTTGCGTTCGCTAGCGTACTTGCGCTACAGTGAATATCTCCGTAAATTTATTATATGAAGTCATCTAATGACCGTCCGAGGGAGACTGCGGGCCTCCGTTCGGACTGTCGACTTGTGTGTCGGTAACTCTGGGCGGTGAGAACCGCCCTGGAACACGGGTGTATCTGGTGTACGCGGTGTTATTAACGATAGCTGCGCGCCGCTCTCTACGGCGGTCGCGCGACGTTGTGCGTGTGATGTTAAAACTATTAACTGTGTGTACAGTGTTGTTCGGATCGTGGCTGACCGTATCGTGGTCAGGGAGTGCTGAGACGTCCGTGTCGTCTAGCACATTTCGCGGGCGACGTCGACATTGCGTTGGTACCAGCCGGCTCCGGTGGCACTTCGCAAGAATCTATTTTGCACCGTCTGCAATTTCTTTATATGATTGCCCGTCGCGTGTGCGAACGCGACGCATGCATAGGCCATTACGGGTCTAATGCATGTCTTGTAGAGGCGAAGTTTGTGCCTAAGGCACATTTTGCTTGAGGAGCAAGTTAACGGATATAGGCGGCTTGCGATAAAAGCCGCCCTGTTACGCACGTTCTTAATGTGATCAGCGAACGACATCGCTGCGTCTAACGTGACCCCGAGGTATTTGACGCTCTTTTCCCAGGGAATAGGGCGTCCGAACAGGGTGATCGAGCCTAGCTGATTGTTGCCGATTGTGTGGCAACGTCTAGTGGGCTTAGGCGTACCCCTCGAGAAGTATATCACTACACTTTTCGCGGGATTTACCTCTATTCTCCATTTCCGGAACCATTCGCCTAGGCGATCGGCTGCGGCTTGGAGCTGGATCGTTATGCGGCCCTTGTGCTTATCCAAATAATAGAGGGCCGTGTCATCTGCGAAAAGCGCAAGATTGACTTTAGGGTCTTTAGGTATATCGCTAGTGTATAGCGAGAAAAGGAGTGGGAAGAGGCAGGAGCCCTGAGGGACACCCGCACGGAGAGGGCGGCTTGAGGAGCGCGTTCCCTCTACCCGGAAGCGAAATAGGCGATTGGACAAGAAGGCTCGTATGATGTTCACGAGTCTGTCCGGCACTTTTGTGTGATACAGCTTGTAATACAAGCCGTCGTGCCATGAGGGCCGTGAGGAAGAAGCTAGTGCGCTAGAGCTTTCACCGTGTCGTCGCGATACCCCGGACACATTGCAGCGGCGACGTGTTCAGAAACACCAGTATAAAATCTAAACTATCCATCCAAATGTTTATCTAAACTATTCAAACAAAAAAGATTTAAAAACAGTGATCATCTATGTGATATAATCAAAACAGAGAACGTATTCAATTTGATAAGGATTTATATTTTCGTAACAGAATTGTTCAGTTAAGTATTTCGATACGTCTATTTTAATACGCCTTTTTCAATAGTTTGGGCTTTTCTTCGTATTTATACTTATGCTATCGCGGATTTTTTTATTTATTTATTAAGGATAACCAACAGGAGTTAAAAATGCTAGGTAATTGTAAATCTAATTAAAGGTTATCACGTCGTGCACAATTATTATTAGCTTACATCAACTGCTGCAAACAAACTGTAACAAATTTAGTCATAATTAAAAAAAAAAGTTAAAAAAATTACACGTTCACCTGATGGTAAGTGCAACGTAATGTTTGTACACTACTGCTTAACGGTAGAATAACTGGCCCTGGGGTGGTACCTACCTAGACGGACTCCTGCATAGGAATCCAACCACCAGTAAATTAACAATAAGACAAAATAAATAATACAATATAAAACAAATTAAATGGTTTGATTTCAGAAGTACATTAAAAGTGAGTCAGTCAAAGATAATCCAGCATGTACTGAAATAGTTTGGTTTTAATAACCTGTAAACTGTCGTTATTGATGTCTACCTCCTTCACCCTCGATGACAGTTCCTTATACAATCTAGATAACCTAGTTAACGGTGAATTTTTGCCTAGCTTGGTTTTATGTTTTGGGACACGAAATAAAGGCACTAACCTTCTGGAAATTCTGGAGGGGATATTAATATTAATCTTACCTGTGGGAGGAATCGAGTCAATTTTGTTATTGAACTTGTGAAAAAAAAGCATAGCCATAATATCTTTGGGCAAGTACAGAGGCAGGCCGCGTGGTGGCGGCTTAAGAGAATCTACCACCCCATCTGATCCCGTGGGTGTCGTAAAAGTCGACACAGGGAAAATTAAAATGAGAAGATGGGCAGTAACACCTTCTTGGAAGATCGGAGTAAATAAACTGCGGTTGTCAATGAGGCCTACAAACTTTTGTGGCAATCTATGGGGGAGGCCTATGTTCAGCAGTGGACTAGTGATGGGCAGAAATGATGATGATGAAGTGCAGAGGTAACATAAGAAAAAAATAATTTTTCTTTATATGACAAAGACAAATTGCATACTTTGTAGCGATGTATGATAAATCTGAGTTTTTTTTTTGCACATTTTATATCCTTCTGCGGTGTACTATATATTGCGGATTGAAAATTATAGAACAATATTCTAATTTACTCTATACAAAGCAATTAAATAATTTGAATATTGTCGCGGGTCTCCGAAATATGTTAGAGTTCCTAAGTACAAAGCTCGTAGATAAGTATAGTTTTTATAGTTGTAGTTAATATGGGGTCAATTATATGATCTACTTGATTTACAAAACTTAGTTTAGAATCTAGTATTACGCCGAAATCCCGTACTTTCTCGACTTAGTTAGCGGTTCTTGGTTTATGTACTATTGACTATAATATGTGTAGTCAATACTACAGAAACTAGAGCTTTTTGCGGAACTAAGGCCAATAATATTTTACACTTTTCGTTTTACATTATTTTTTATATATACATTGTTATTTACGCAGCATATGCATAAATATCTCTCTTACGACTCCTTTTATGCCGACTTCATAAAACTTATTCGAAAAATCCTCAAATTCGCTCGAAAAATGCCCATAAATTATAACCACAAACCTTCCTCTTGAAACACTGTTAATAATTGTAAGCCCGATTAAAAGCCGTTCAGTTGTCCGTTCAGTAGTTACGGAGAAAATCGTGCACAGACACAGCCAGACGGGGCGGGGAATTTTATTTTATACTACATACTATATAGTGATAGTGATGCTTTTACAGATTCGAAGTCGGGATTGGAATGAGAATTGTATATCCAATTGTTGTTCGGTGACTTTAAAAGCTTTATTGTCTAAGAGGTCATCTGCTGAAGCCCGAATGCTAAGTTATGGATTAGGGTATTATATGTTTTTTATAGGAGGGGCAAACGGGCGGCTTATCTGATGGTAAGGGATCATGACCGCTGCTCATGAACTTCTATACCAGAGAAATTACGGGTGCGTTGCCGGCCGTAGAGAAAGACGTAGGCTCTTTTCATAAAGGTTCCTGGGCCTGGTCCTGGTCCGGAAAAACCGGTGGCGGCGGCAGTTTTCACAAAGTGGTTGAGCGTGGCAGAAAATTCCGTGAAAAACGCATTATGGTGAACGCCCAACGTCAACTATCAAGGTAATGATGCTGATGGAATTTTAAGTTACGTCGCAATGTTTAATGGTGAAAATTAGTCCGAACAATTGATGAGATACGACGAATGGTTTCATTGTAGCGGTAAACGCGCACACTCGTGTCTTCCTAGGGTTGAATTAGACTTTTAGTCGGCCCCATATCTCCGTTAGACAAAATCACGACGTCAGATACTATAAGTTTATTCGAGCACTCGTCGACGTTTCACGAGAAATATTAGCACGGCCGGTATACAAGGCATCACCAGTGCTGTCATCTGCATAGCACTATTTTGCTATTTTCCAGACTAACTGCCAGGGGAGGCCCTTGGTCTCGTCTACCTCCGCCCATTGACGAGTAAGATATATCAGAAGATAACCAGCTGAGCGACCCCGACGGAAACCGTACTGGCGGTCACTAATCAGCTGAAGTCCCTCAAGGTACCTTTAGAGCTGACAGTTTACAATGGATTCATTTATTTTGGAGATCAAGGTCATGTCTATAGGCCTTTGGTTAGACGAATCGGAGTTGTCGCTGCACTAAAGCAGTCTTTCGAGAGGTACGGACCACGCCTAAAGAATAGAAGTACCGGAAAAGACGCACCAGAACCTGAAGTAATTATTTCGACGAGAAACAATGAGTAACAGTGTCTGCGTATTAGCTGCGATAGCGTTATTTTTATGTACATAATTACATAATTGTTAATAATATTAGCTAAGGCTAAATACAATTTATACTTATACAATTATATTTATGATGATAACAGCAAGGTATCAGAACCAATGTTTAAAAAACTGTTAGTACCTTAATGAATAACAATATTTTATTAATTATTTATTTCATGGGTGTAAAAATATTGGATTTAGATAAATCTATTTCTTGTTCGTTCAGGTCCCTCAGAAATTGTGAGAATCTTTTATTGCATACTTCTATCAATGAACTTTACTTAAACCTTGGTTCCATGATGCGATCTTCAACATATGTTATAACAATTATTATGTTTCCAATAACACTGTAAAGCATAATAGTTATAATAAATATAACACCATACACAAATGATACAACATTGGAAATAAATACCATATTTTATTTTTATTGGATAAAGTGCCGAAACGATCAAAACGTTCATCTAATGGTAAGTGCAACGTCTATCCAAAACAAATGCTGTGTCACCCAGAGCATTTCTGTATGACCACACTGCACATCAGTTTTAGTTTCATATGCCCAGTAATTACACTAGCTCTCAGTGCCCTTCAAATAGAAACACATTAATGTTTGCACACCACTGTTTCAGAATAACTGGCCCTGGGGTACCTATTTAGACGGATTCCTGCATTTTATTTGATACAGTGATAGTTCCTGAAAAACTACTACTTGCAGACGGTGTCTTTCTACTAAAAAAGACGTGATACTTTCTTCCAATAAAAGTCCATATAAGTAACATTTAATGAGATTACAATCGCATTAAATGTTACTTATATTTTCGATCCATGTTTTGATAAAATCGAACGAGGACTCTTGTATCTTTTCAGGCCGTCCTTTCTACATTTCTTTCACACTTCATTCGATTTCGCGTGCTTGATATCGACCAGGTAAGAGTTAGGAATGGGTAGACATGGTGTAATGAGAACAATTAAGTATGAAAAATAAAATTTAATTTTTGATTTTTAAAATTTCGGTTCATTATTATGTATGTATACAATATGTATATGTATATATATATATATATATATAGAGTCTATTCATAAAACATTACTAATACGTGTAATTGGTTTTTCCATGATAATAACAACTAGTGAATATAAGAAATATGCTAAATACATCACTTATTACAAAATAATTCTTATTTATAATTATGTTAAAAACAAGGTAAATGTCATTTATATAAAAAAAGTTACCAACCGTGTCAAACTCCTACTTTTTTATTTCATAACAGAGAATTTTCGAAGTAAAGTCAAATTTACCTTAAAATATGATTACTTTTAAAAGACGAGAGGTTCCCTCTATGTCCGTTGTAGTCTCCCCTAACATAACTGTTAATGTGTAGATATAAAGCGCGTTGAAGCTGCTTCCGCGCACGTCACTCTCGTTCAAGCAAGGCGCAGACGTGGTCGCATGTTTTTTGTGCCTTTGACGTAAAAAATAAACATTTTTAAAGCAAAGTGTAAATTTTTAATTTGTGTTTGTTTTGCTAGTTGCTGGTCGCACGTAAGTATTTGTGCCGGTCATTGACATTGTGGTATGTAGGGCGCGATTGCTTGAGTGTGGCCCATTGACTTCCTTCCACAGTCAGTTTTAATAAAAAAAAAATCTAAATTTCTTAAATTTTGCCAGAGTAAAGTAATGAAAAAACTGTATAAGCTGCTTTATAAATTTAACACACGTTTGAAGATAAAAAGTTGCTACTTGTTAAATTTATTAGTACTCACAAGTCCGGTTTCAAAAGTAAACAATTTCAGTTTTTTGAGTGTCATCTTATTCACTGACGACCTTTCGGCCGGTTGTCTGTTGACAACTTTAATCGTGATGTCATAAGTGAGTTTTAAACTTAGCACTAAATGGTAGTGATTATATTCCATTTCCACTTAGTATTTATTGGAAGACGATGGACGTGGTCACTAAGAATGATTAATATGATAAATATACAATCGCGTGCTCATTTGTCGAATAAATATGAAATCGACACGATGAATAAAAAAATAACAATGGTACTTATAAATAACACAAAATCATGATTATCTCGACTTTGTATTTATTGCAAAATGTTTTAATAGTTCTAATTTATATACATTTTATCACTATTTTAGAATATATTATAATACTTGTATTGTAAAATAGTAGAAATAAGGGTGGCATGCATTTATGAACGTATGTTTTGAAGTCTTAAGAAAAGTTTTATAAAAGTGTTCAAAGTCGATTTAAATGTAAATGGAAAAAAAAATATAAAAACATGCGTGTTTTGACGCATGTTTTTATATTGTACTTCAATTACATTTACATTGTACTACAATTAGAATCTTTCTTTGCAATTAAGTTTCTATGTGGGCTTGAAAACATCTAAATTTTGTTACTTAAAGTATCTATGTAGTTATTGTTTGCAGTGTAACTGGCAGTCGTATCATATCTTGACAAAAAAAAAAAGAAATCGCTACTAACTCCGTTCAGTTTTAATTCTATCTGGGCAACTTTATATGTAATTCGTGTCACTTGGTATGCCATGCGGACTTTAACTATGTCCTAGTGAAGTAGTACGTATTTAAATAATTCCCATATGGTGACTTCTAAACAAGAATTCAGCTGTTGCAGGTTCCTAACCCATCTCTAAAAATGGTTCTGTTCAGTTCATAATAATCATCATCATATAAGCCTACCACTAGTCCACTACTGAATATAGGCCTCCCCCATAGATTGCCACAAAAGTTAGTAGCTCTTATTTTGGAGGGATTTGGGCACAGTTGCCATGCACGGGCACGATCACGAGTTGGCAATCGCAGTTTCTTTATTCAGATGTTGCAGAATGATAAAACTGACCATCTCCTGGTTTTTATTTTCCTTCAGTCGACTTTGACGATACCCATTGGATGAGATGGGGTGGTACATTGTCTTAAGCCGCTACCCCACATACCCAAGATATCAGTTCTTAATAGTCGTTCAAAGTATCTGAAATACGCAATAGATCAGCCAGCATAAATCAGCCATAAATCATACTCCAACCTTTTGGAAACGAGAGCAGGCATTGCAGGCAGTGCATTGCTGCATTGATACAAGTTCATCGAGGGATAAACCAAAACACATCTGAAGAAAGTCTAACATCCGCATTTTTTGTTTTAAAGTACCGAGTCTTCTCAATACATGTATTGAAAGAATGGATTTATAGATATTTAAATATTGTATTAATGAAAATGTTTAACAAAACTTAAGAAAGACAGCTGGGTATCATTCTATGATTCTATTGGAATTTTTATGCATCATCAGAATATAGTGTGTTCTTAAAAACCTGTCCATTTTAGTAGGCTAACTTTTGTAAAGTTTGTTTATAAACTAGTGTCCAGAAAAATAAAAACTGTTCTTTCTATACTGTATAGCTGAGACGACAGTGATAGTCAATTATTGTTTTTTTTTACAGGCTGTACAAGGAAAGCAAGTGATCTGTAAAATGCGACCGTTTTGGTTAGGTAAGTCATTTCAGTTTGCATCAATTAGAACAGTAATATGAATACATTATTTTAAAATTATTGTCTATTTTATTGGTATCTTCTTTACAATTATTTATAAAAATCTTTCAAATGAAATTTGTTTTTTTTTCTCGTTTCTCGCTAGGGCGAAATGTGGTTTGCGCGAGTTTCCTCTGCATTTCCCTTATACGGGAAAAAGACGTGAACGTATGTATGTAATCGTATGCATGTATGATTTTTTTTTACATACTAGAATATAACAATGGTTATTCCTTTATCTATAAGTTCAAAATATCGACACTTTTTGTCTCGGTTCATACATACATACATTCACGCCTTTTTACCATAGAAGGTGTATGAGGTGTATGAGGAAGTGCTGAAGAAACTAACGTAGCCCACTTTTTGCCCTCGCGAGAAACGAGAAAAAAAATCTATTTCATTTAAAAGATTTTTATAAATAATTGTAAAGAAGATACCAATAAAACGCCGCCGCCATTTTGGTGCGTGCCAAAAAATTCTTACTCGCCATTGCGTCCCCCGAGCAGTATAGTGACAGCATTGTATATTATGGTGTTGTTCTGCACGAATAAAGACTGTCCGCACAATACCTTTGTCGCCTCTTACGACATCTCGGTAGGAACGAGGTAGGTGCTTTTCTACTCTGCCGGACACTTATAGGCTAGTCTTGGTTCAGTCGTAAAAAATTGATGACGCACTAGTATTTACGGGTTTGTACTTTTATATGAGGCAGGCAATAGACTAATAACCTTTAAGGTACATACAGATAACAGATTTTATGCTTTTTTATCTTAGAAAAGGAAACTTGAAATATAATACATATCAAACTAGTATATGCATTTACAAGTTTGTTTTCTTATACGAGGCAAGCTATGTATTAATAATCTTTAGCGTTCATACAGACAACAGACATAATGCATAAAAGTTGGTTTATTGAGCGGTGCTCAAATGATCGACCTATGAATACGTTTATATGTAATGTACATACAAACACTCAGTCCCTATGTTAATATCATCTTATACCTCTACACGGAGATTGAGATGCAAATATATATGTACGTTAATGTGACATTAATATTCGACATTGACTTAGACATTTTATGGCGATCTTTACAAACCATTTATAATGATGACGCATTTTCACCATATCTCATGGAATGCAAGCCTGTTTCATTATTGTACCGCAGCATTTTAGACTTAATTCTTTAAATTTTATAAAACAAAATTTTACGGATTTTATCGCGTATAACTTTTTATTATCCAACGTAATATTGCGTAAATATAAGAACTCTGTAATTCTTTAGCCTGATTTTAAAATTATAAGCATCAAAAAAAAGCAACACTGCATTCAATCCTCGATGGTCGTACATTACTTTAAAACTAATTGAAAATTCGAACTTGTCTACTGACATCCGTTTAAATATAAAAAGACAACGATTGTGTACGTGAGAATAATAAAGTTACATCAAAAGTTTCTTGTGAATGGAGAAAGGAGTTTGTTCAACTTGATTGTAATCAATGAACGTCACAAATGTGCTATCTACGAGTATTCTTGTAAATTTAGATCTTTATTAGTTGACCCGCCGAAACTTCGCACGAAAGTTAATGTTATGTGTGTATAGACACAGCACCACCAACAGCACCAGCCCGTTTACCCATCTAAGAGCAAAGGTATGTCGGGAAAGATACTCGTATGTGTGCCGAATTTCAAGGCTCGGGAAGGATAGGTCCAGTAGTTTCGGAGGTATTGTGATGAGTCGGTGGTTAATCGATTTTATATATAAGAGTATATTGTAGACATACTGGATGACATTAAATATCATTTCTCTGTAGTCATTAATGTAATGAGTGTGTGGAACATTCATATGTTATTATATACTAGCTCTAGAGTCCTTTCACCCGCGCAAAATAAGCTAATGATTGCGCCGTACGGCATGGTACCTTATGACCTGAGCATTCACAGTTCGGCCCTTGTTGGAACGTTCTGTTCTCAGCGTGCGACACCTTAAAATTGCTTCATAAAAATTTTTAGCCTATAATCTTCTTTAAAGAACGGGCTATCTAAGGGATTTTTTTTCAAATCGGACGGGAAAAGAATTTTAAAAGTATTTTCTGAGATTAGTGCGTTTGAACATACCAAAAATTCTCCAACTTTCTTATACATTTATAATTCGGCTTTAAGGCGGCGGATCAAGATACACCACGATTTAGGTTCGACCTCCTGGATCCAGTTTCGTGCAGTAGTTTTCACGCGTACTAACAGACAAACGAAAATGCTAAAGATAGCTGTTTTGGATTCTATTGCTCTTATAAAGACCCCTTGTCTTATGAACATCAAATATGAACAGACATTTGTCCATTACAATTTTATTATATATATATAACGAATTTTTAGACATTATACATATATATATATATATATATGTATAATGTCTAAAAATTCGTTTAAGAGCTCTTTAAAATTCGCGCAAATCTACATTATTTTTGAAAGTCGTAAGTTACTCATAGGCTTACCAAGTTCAGTGAAAATAAACGCCAATAGCTTCTTGACGAAGCATGTTGTGAATTGCATTGCGTATACTAGTCTTAGATATTGTCTTTATGAGGCGTGTCATGAATACGGAGTGCATATAACCATTATGGTCTAGGTAGGTACCACCCCAGGGCCAGTTATTCTGCCGTGAAGCAGTAGTGTGCATTTACTGTGTTGCGGCTTCAATGGCACTGAGAGCTAACGTAATCACTGGGCATATATGGGCTTAAGAACTGATGTCTCAGAGTGACGGACGCAGTTTGGTGTCACACAGAAATGGTATGGGTGGCACAGCATTTGCTTGTTTCGTTATTTTATGAAATAAAAAAAAATATGATAGTCTTGCGTAAAATGTAAAATAAAGAAAAGGTTTAGATCAAACACGTTAGCAGTTTCTTAGTTAGATATATCTTTCGAACAGAATGACAGACAAAGGAGATTTCTTTTCTTTATATGTATTGGCGATATCACAATGGTGATTATAAGTTTCTCATGTTCTTTGTGTGTTTTTGTTTATGTTCTTGGTAGAGAATGAGAATGCAGTAGAAGGGAGAGGCAACGAATTTAGTTGTCATTAAATATATTTTTTTGTAATTGTAAATTGTAGATTATGAAAGTACTTTCGTTCATCAATGGTTTTATTTTACAAAAAGCTTTAATTAACTTTATCCATGCAAAATGAGTTACATTTACATAAAAAAGAAAGATATAAGAAAGGTACGAAGCAAGAACTCCTTCAAGAAACTAGTGAAGAAATATTTAAAAAAACTGTGGATTATATATCATACTGTTTCATACTGATTATCAAACTGTTGCTTGCTACCATCATACGAGTATGTGTGTATGTGTACGTACTTGTGCGTATGTGTATACATAAATTTATTTATGTATATATGTATCTATGTGTAATAATATTATTCATCAATTTGATGTAACATTTTATTTTCTTAATAAATATTTAAGTCAATTATACACATGCCACAGCATTTTGTCTACGCCATGGGTAGACTGGCAGAGAATGCCTAAAGTGCCCGCGTTTTGTTACCATTATTTTAAGGTTTACAATAAAGTTTTTAAATAAATAAATAAGACTTGATTGCTTGTATGATATCAATTATGATTGTATTGTCAATGTTTCTGTACGCAACTAATCTTTTCGATGGACATCAGTGCTAAGACTTCTTGTAACCGTCGTCATCGCTGTAACAAATTTGTTATTCAGAGACCTGCGTAGAAAGTTACTCGGTAGCTGACACAAAGATTACCGGCGGGAAACTTCGTGTCTCTTGTTATTTTCAAAAGCTTTAATATTAGCATATTTATGTCAGTGACTAGGTAATGATACCTTGTTTACATAAGCGTGTATTTAAAACAGTAAAGCAAGAATTTGTTCATGCTGTTTGTGTAATAATTTCACATTTTTTAAAATGATATATCAAAATTTGTGTTTTATAGATTTCATGAACTCGTGACGCGCTGATCAGTTCTTAAATTTACTAGACTATTTTACTAGAGTATTTTTTATGAGTAAATGAAACATATTTTTTCTTAGTTGTATTGTCAAAAATCATTAAAATTATAGTAATAATTCACTTCGGAATAAAACATTAATCATTATTCTTCTAAATTGCATTTAAAAGGGATTTTTAAAGGCTCGCATAATACCCCCGTTTGTCACAATGAAATAGTGTTTAAAAACTGCTTAGAATCATTTAGCTGCCAGCAACTACAATTTTGTAAAATGGCCGACTACTTTCCCAGGCGAAGCGGTAGATTGCGTTGAAGAGCGTTGTACGGGTAACAAATAAAATAAGACTTCATTGCGTCAGTTTAAATTAGTAGTTGAGATACCCTTTCAATCTTAAATTGGGTTACAAACGCGACATAAAGTCGGTAATTATTTAAAAAAAAAACTCTCGGTACAAAAAAAACATGTACTTGCATTATCATAGAACAGAATACCTAATTTCGAATCGATCAAACCTGTGGAAGTTGCTCACATCCCTTTATCAACTAGAAAATAGCTGATGATCCTCAAAAGGCTAAACAGATTTTCTTAAACCATAGCTAAAACACTCTCAATCAAGTTACCTTTAAAACAAAAACAAGAACTAATTCAAAATCGGTCCTTCCTTCGGAGCTACGATGCCACAGACGTGTGTATCTACGTGAAACTTCTAACACCCGTGTGTTTGCGTCGGGGGATAATCCGTCTAATTATGAGTACCAAAGTTGAGTACTGATACTGATTTCTAAACGATCTGAAAAATCACCAAATCTGATACAATGTAATGAAAAACGTGCGACGGAATATAGGAAGAAATGATTGCCCTGAAAATGATTAAAGTCTGCGAATCGCGATTTTGAAATATATTTTTTTTAATTGCAACGCAATCTAGAATACAAATATGAAGCCAGTATGTGTGCATTTTTAGACTTTAAACACAGTTACTGGTAATATAGCGGCTATGCACGATTCCATATAGGTAGGTACCACCACAATACCAGTTATTCCGCCTCCATAATATAGTGTGCCAGCAGAACTATGATGAGGTTGGAGGGGCAGTTTTCTTTTATTGGATATAAGTGACGAAACGAGCAAAATTGAGATTGTTGGTGCAACGTCTGCCCATAACAAATTCTGTATCACCCAGAACATTTCTGTGTGACGCCACACTGCAACCGTCACCCTGAGATCATTTGCCCAGTGGCTACGCTAGCTCTCAGTGACCTTCAAACTGAAACACAGTTATTTGCATGCTACTGCTTCACGGGAAAATAACTGGCCCTGGGGACTAGTTAGGTGGATTCCTGCATAGGAATCCGCCTAATTAATTAAACCATTTATTTCATGTAACTATTGAATGCTAACCAGAAACACAAAACAGTCAGTTCAGGTAGCGTGCGCTATTTGTGATACGGTAAATGAAATTGCTTGTTTTACTGTCGTTACGCATCCGTGAGCACAATATCGTAGGTCAGTATAGTGCGTTCACCGCATTCTGGAAGTGCTTTACCGACTCTGTAGCAGATGCTAGAATAGTATTGGATATGCCGCGCTGAAACGTGCATTTCTAATTAATCGATATAAATGTTAGTATGAGTAGAGTACTTCTTTAAATTGATATATTTTATAATAAATAATTAACGTAGTTTAATAATAATCATCATCATTTCAGCTTATCACTAGTCCACTGCTGAACTTAGGACTTCCTCATAGATTGTCACAAAAATTTGTAGCTCTTATTTTGGGGTGATTTGCCATAGGCGGGATGGAACCACAGTTTATATATTCAGATGTTCCAGGAAGATTCTGCTGGCTTTAATTTTCTATCTGTCATGTTTTACGACACCTGCGTGATGAAATGGGATAGTAGATTCTCTTAAGCCGCCACCATATGGCATAATAATCATTTAATAATAGTATTTTTTTTATAATAATCATTTTACTCAACCCTAATCTGTCGACTGTGACTGGGGTTCGTTCCTAGTCAGGAGGATTTGTCGAAAGACAGATGAAGACTTAAAGGTCTGTCGATTGACCAGACACCTTAGTGGCTTTCTTTTAAGCACGAAAATAAATGAGTGATGAATTATACCTACCACGAACATCTTCATGACTTATGCCTTTGATATTGAAGCGTCGAAATTTTACGGGATTAACGGTAACTTGTTTTTTCTCATTAATTGATTTTATTGAAAAACCATGTCCGTACTAGCCTCATCACCATTTATATGCACGATGCATAGCACACCAGCATAGTCGCCGGCGTACCGTTGCACTGAATGTAGTGTCACCACCACGTACTGTAAGTATTGGAGGAAAATTATACATAGTCATTTCGTGTGGTGGCGGCTCGTTAAAAGAATACTACCACTCCATCTCATCCAATGGATCTCGTAAAAGGCGAGTAAGGAATTAAACTGCACTGTGCACCCAACAGCGCATGGTGGCGATGGGCTCACCACCTATCACACCAAGTGCATTATATTGTTTTGGTGAAACATGGATTGTGGCAGTCATCTGTTTTTGCAGTGAGTGCCCAGTCTCTGACTACCTCTTATGGGATACAGTCGTGATTTTATGTATGTATGTATGTATTTCGACAAACGCGTGGTCTAGTGGTTATAGAACCTGATTTCTTTTCCACGGGTCCTGGGTTGGAATCCCAGCTGGAGCCAACATTTGTGCGAAAACACAAATCATTGGTTTTCCACCACCACTTTCTAACCTATCTCTGATATTATCGCATGAGCGTTTCATCGGGCGCAGGTGGTTTACGAAAAGTGAGTACCTCGGTGCTTGCGCGTACACTTGCGGCGCTATAATATCTTCTGCGCAGTTGATAGCTTCCGACAGTATTCGGAAATGGTCACCGTGGTCGACAATTGGCCAATTAATATCATTCATTTGGATATAAGCCAAAATTTTTTAAAGTATGTAAATATTTAAAGTTTAAAAAACATTACCCCGCTGGATCTTTTCAGAATGATTAATGGGAGTCTGAGAATTCGTCACGCTGCTCCAGTGCTGGTTACCAGAGTTCTCATGTTCACATTTTTTATAATTTTAGTCATGCAATTTTTTATCAATGTTTACGTTTACAGTCAGTACGAGGAAAATCAGTATTTACATAATAATTTTAGAAGCCACGAGTAAGCGCGCTAATATTACTTCATAATATAACATAAAAAATGTCTCCCGACAAATACCGAAAGTATGGTTACCCGTTTCTCTCGGCTGTGGCTGGCGCACGTTAGGCGAGTTTTTCTTACCTAATCATTCAGCACAGATAATTAGGAACCAGACTTATTAGTATAATTGTTGACACTGCATCTGCGAGAGCTGTTAAGAGTTAAGACACGTTAATACTTAATTACGTCGCTCTTATTCTTATATTTTACTCGTATTATTATGATTAGACATAAATGTTAGATGTTGTCGACTATGGTTCCAGTTTCTTTATTCCAGTAAATAAAAACACTGAAGTTTGCTTGTCTTTGTAAGTTTATTTAAAATTTATTTCATTAGGATAATAAAATTACAAAAAGGGGGATAACGACGGAGTTTATTTCATCTGTTTCTTCTTCATCTGGAGAGAAACGAGAAAAAAAATTACATCGTTATACAAAAAAATTAATCGACAAACGAAATAAAAAAAATTAAGTCCAAAAATAAAGAACTTTCATTTTAATTCAAAGGTATGAAGAGGGGTCAATTGACCTCGGTTGAGACTCAAATCTTGGCACAATTTTCAAGTTTGTTATGTTTAATATCGTTGCAACGTTAGGTTAAGCGAAAATACAGTTACCAGTAGTTTATCGTAAATAGAATGCATCGATACCGCTATGTGAAGGCGACCTACATTTTCACCCGGCTTTCTTCGTGATATCTCTGCTTAAGAACCTGTTTTGATCGATATCACGCAACAGTAATCGCGATATCTTCGTTATTAGCAAGGATTGTATTGTTTACATACAGTAGAAATCTAACTTTATTACACAAATTAATTAACAAGTCCCAAAATTCAGGAAAACTTGACGACCGCGTACCCTTGTGGTCAGAATATCTGACTTCTACGACGCGGGTTCTGGGTTCGAATACCCCCGGAGCTAACATTTGTGCAAAAACACCAATTGTTGATTTCCGAATCTTTTTTATTGGATAAAGTCACGAAACGAGCTGAACGTTCACCAGGTGGTAAGTGCAACGTCCGCACACGACAAATGCTGTGTCATTCAGAAAATTTCTGTATGTCACCCTAAGACATAAGTTCTTAAGTCCCATATCCCAGTGATTACACTAGCTCTCGGTGCCCTTCAAACCGAAACACAATAATGTTTGCACACTACTGCTTCACGATGGAATAACTGGCGCTGGGGTACTTACCTTGACGGATTCCGGTCTAGTTATTTTGTGATTGCCCACATGTCTCTGACATTGCATCCTGGCTTGCCTCCAATCTTATCGCATGAGTGTTAGTTCAGGCGTCGGTAAGTTAGGACGAGTGAGTGCCTCGGTGTGCGTAGACGTGTGGCACTATCATCTCTAGTACGGCACATCCTCGGTGGACTATTAGCAAGCAGATGTAGGAAGGACTGATTTAACTAGATAGATTGGTTATGGGTAACTGTGTTGTGTTTTTTCAGTGCTCTGCCTAGCGGTATGCCTGAGTGATGCACGATGGTTGAGACGAGGTCGCGCTGGTCAACCAAAAGACACTAGTTTCATCGGAGAGGCGACGAACGATCTTTCCACTACAATCTTCCAGGTAATTATAGTAGAAAATAGTAACATACTTCCTTTGTATTACGTGATTCTGATCCGTTAGTGTAGCGCATACTTTGTGAACTGTCAGGAAGTAATTACTCTCAAAGATTGCTTAAAATTATGGCAACTTATGTCTGTTTTTTTGTATAGGATTATGTTTTCCCAAATTAATTCTTTTACATCATATGATTCACTAGTACTTTTTGGCGATTTTAATTCCGTTTTGATGGTATTTCCAAGAAAAAGGGATCCACCAGATCGGTTGGTCTGATCTGAGGAGGACGTCTCCTTCTACCAGTAATATTTAGATGCTGTATATATACGAGTAGTTCGCATATCAGAAAACTTTCTTAGCGCGATTTTGGAATGAATAAAATATTTCTTCAGCTTCTCATGTGGCGACATAAATGTCGCTACAATTATCTAGATAAAAGTAACCAATATATAAAAGTATTAGACAAATTCCTTACAATAAGTAATCTTAGGCAATACGTTAATGAACCAGTAATGTTCCAGTGCGGCAGTTAACCAAATAACAGTTCATATAAGAAACCTAAAACAGTTTGTAACCATTTTAAAACTGCATATAAATATTAATAATGAACCTACAGTTTCCCTACCTCTTAACTTTAATGATCATTAAGAAATAAATGATAATTTTCTTAATGTTCCAGGTTCAAACCATGTGTCGTTATCTACTGTTTGGTCTTATGAGATGCAAAAATTCTGTTACTCAAGGTTTCATCTACATGAAACAGACAGTAACAAAGTATTAAAAATCTTGCACGTCTTGAATTCTAACGCTATGAGTGTAGACGATTTTAGATTCTAGAGATGATTTTAGTCACACTTCCCTATACTCTATAAGCTGTCTGTGAATTGCTTGCGTGTAACAAATAAATTTGCTTTCTTTTCTTTCTTTCTCTTCTTAGGGAATATTTTTTATAATAAGGCAATTTTTCTTATTAGGAAAAGTTTCTTAAATCTTAAACTGTGGTTTAGTTTCGCTCGCCTAGAAAAGATATGGGAAATGGTTATTATGTTTTAGTTTCAACGAGTGTAAGATGATTAAAAAACTGATAGGGTTTCTAATGTACCATTTTTTTATTTTAGGGTTACATAGACGATGACAAGAATATTGCATTCTCACCACTTGGTTACGCAGCGATACTTGCTATTTTAGCTGAAGGTGCGAAAGGTGAGACAAGGAACCAACTAGTCACAGCACTTCATTTACCTGAGGACTCAAATTTTACGAGAAAAACTTTCCGTTATATAATGGAGAGACTTCAAAATACAAACGAGTATAAATATAATCAGCCTGAATTAAAAAACTTCTTTTACATTTACAAAAACTATACTATTAACGATAACTATAAAAAGATTTTAGAAGATTATTATCTAACAGAGGTGAGATCTGTTGAAAGATATAACTCTGAATTGATAAGATCAGATGATACTATTGCTAGTGGTGAATTTACCGTCGACTTGCCCGAGAAAGATAGAGATAATGAAAAGAAGGAAGAAATTGTAGAGCTTATGCCACCTAAAGAAACAGAGGAGAAATTTATCTCATTCGCAGTAGAAGACAAGCCGGAGAAAGTTGATATTTCACAAATAGAATTCAAACCAGCAAAGAACATTAAGGAGAAGATTAAGCTTGTTAAGACTTATCTTAAAAAAGAAAAAGAGGAATCAGACGACGAAGAAGAAACAATGGTAGCTGTAGAAGCGAGAAACCATGCGAGAAGCTTGAAGATTCTTCAAGACAAAAATGACATTTCTTCAAGTGTTTCT
Organism: Luehdorfia chinensis; assembly: GCA_019845155.1. Classification (NCBI taxonomy): domain Eukaryota; kingdom Metazoa; phylum Arthropoda; class Insecta; order Lepidoptera; family Papilionidae; genus Luehdorfia; species Luehdorfia chinensis. The sequence continues at coordinate 3,892,152 of JAHVAK010000612.1, forward strand.
GTGAACAGCGTGGGAAAAAAAACAGGAAAACGTAAGTGTTATATGAAGCATTATGATTTTTCAATTATTCATAGAAATGAAACTTGAATAACACCTTACTAAAATTTCAGCTTCTACTTCCAACTCTTTGATGATTATTTTCAATGGAATGTACTTCCGAGGTTCCTGGAAACAGCCGTTTGAAGTCGTAGAACTTGGTGTCTTCTATAAGTCCAACACGGAGAAGAAACAAGTGCCTATGATGAAGACAACGGGTACTTTCCAGACCAGTTCTCTTCCGGATTTAGACAGTGAAGCTATTTTGTTACCATATGATGTAAGTAAAAAAATATTAGACGATTTTTAATCTCTCTTTTTAGAAGGAAGTATTTTAATCTAGCTTCGTTTGGATTGCATGAATAATAAATTGTGTTTCTCAGTTACTTTTTAATATAATGTAAACTTGCAATATAATTTTTTGTATACTCATCATAGTAGTATAGTAAATTTAAGATTGTTAGCTTACTACTTTCTTCGGCGTATTTTAAAATCATTATTTTAGAATTCGTGATTAATCAAGATTATTCAAGATTATCTTAATTTAAATTCAATATCTCCTAGGGTGGAAGATATGCGCTGCTGTTAGTGGTGCCACGTGCGCGCGACGGTCTGATCCGTCTCACCGCTGACTTGCCTTCCATTTCTATATCTGAAATTCAAGAGAGTTTGCAAGACGAGGAATTGCAAGTGTCATTACCTTCATTCTACGTGGAGACTACTACCAAACCAGTAGCAGCTTTAGCAAAGGTACTTCAGTTTCTTATAGAAAGCGTTGTAATTTTGTCAAAATGTAAATGATTTTACTTTGTTTTCAAGTGCCGACAAGACGAGTGAGTCGTACATTTGATGCTAAGTGCCTATCCATAACATTTGAGATTTCACCCTGAAATACTTTAATTGTACCCTGCGTGTAACACTCCACTGCACTCATCACCATGGGACATCGATTCTTGATTTTCGTATGCCTCGTATTTAGTGTAAATTACAAGCTTCACTGCCCTTCAAACACTATGGTCTTTAAACACGGCTACATGACGGCAGAATAACTGTCCCTGCGGTGGTACTTACCTAGACGGATTGCTGTGTATGAATCAAAGTCGAAAGTTTCATATTGAGTTTAGATCAATATTGCTTATCAACTTTTGTACCAAACGTGGATCGATATTTATCTATGAAATTTAAACAGCAGAAGAAATGTATGTACTTTCAAAGCGATGTTGCATAGACCATATAATCTATTTCATTCTTTACACCGTTAATATGGACGTTTTGTCAAAAAAATCAATGAAGTAATTCGAAATACGTGGAAGCCGTTAGGCGATTAGGTGTATTGGTTTCAAAAATAAATGATTACGAAAGCTTAAAGTTACTACGCAGACTGAAATAAAAACGTAAACCCATAAGTAAAGTAAAGTAAATTCATCATCATCATTTCAGCCTTACTAGTCCACGGCTGAACAAAGGTCCCACAGATTGCCACAAAAGTATGTGGCTATCATTTTGGGAGGATTTTTCCATAGTTGCCACGCCTGACAGACGGATTGGCAACCGCAGTTTATTTATTCAGATGTTCCAGGAAGATGCTGCTGACCATCTCCTGGTTTTCGTTTAGCCGCTGTCGACTTTAACGACACTCACGGGATGCGATTCTCTTACGCCGCCACCACACAGGAAAATAACAGCTTATAAATGTCCCACTGCTGAGCACAGGTCTCCTTTTATTTCTGAGGGGGTTAAACACCCGGTCCCTGAGCCCACGATTATACGTGGGTGAATACGATCTTTTTGGGAATTTAAATAAATAGTGGGGAGTTGATCGATGCAGGTGGATCAGTTCCCATTTTAGTGGAAATCTTTGGAGGAGGCCTATGATCTGCAGAAGACTTGTGATGAGCTGAGATGATGATCATGGTGATGATAATTTACCTTAGGGTAAGAAAGGTCCTACAGTGAGCTAGACTTCAACAATTCGACATTCAGACCGGTAAACGTATTTTAGGATGATCTTCCACTAGACACAACGACAATCTGTTCAATTTTTGCTGGAAATCAATGGTTAGCCACTTGCAACAGCATTATCAGTAGTCAGTTTAGTAAACATTACAGTTGACATTTTTTTGAATAATGTCCTAGGGGGCGATATACCACGTCTCATTAAAATAATGTTAGATTTTAATCAGTTACAGTAATAAGTTACTAATGCATGTTTTTGTAAAGCTTATATAAATATATGACAGTTAGCTATTACTGGTACAATTGGTAAGGGCTCATCAGGAACGTGTTGGATTTCACGATTATTTTATGTTTTTTTTACTTCGCGCGACATCTTCCGGTTATCACCAAGTTAACATTGGCGGTTGGTATATAACAGTGTGTTAAATGCTTAAGTAAACAGCGACATTCTTAATTTTCCTGACATATCTATGCCCCATGGGATGGCATTACTTTGACGACGAAAAAGATTGAGACGCACTGACTGATAAAAAAAATCACAATGGAGTCGCATATAAATAATTATGAAGCTGACTGAGATTGTAACCTGTATATAATTCTATAAGCTCCGTAGTAGTTATTTAAATTAGATGTCTGCTGTTTATGTCTTCAAAAAACGAATACATGATGGTAGAATTCCTGTGTAGGAATCCGTCTAGGTAGGAATTACCGCAGGGCCTCTTATTCTGTCGTGAATCAGTAGTGTGCAAACATTACTGTGTTTTAGTTTGAAGGACACTAAGAGCTAGTGTACATACTGGGCATATGACATTTAAGAACTGATCTTTCAGGGTGATGGGTGCAGTGTGGCGTGACACAGAAATCTTCTGGGTAACACCGCATTTGTTATGAGCAGACGTTGCGATTACCATCAAGTGAATGCTTTGCTCGGCTCATCACTTTCTTCTTCTTTACAAAAATTATGTAAAACAAGCTATTGATTATTTTTATTTGCTAATTTTCAGTTCGGAGTCAGCAATATATTTAGCCGGGAAGCTGAACTCTCTGGCGTGTCCGAGGGCGAGGGTTTGTTTGTTCAAGAGCTCGTGCAACATGTGGCGGTCCGCGTTGATAATGCTGAATCATCTGCGAGTGAACTTTCCGGTAAGAATTACATCCTTTTAGAGTTCGGTAGTTAACAAAGGAACCCTTATAGTTTTGCCATATCCGTCTGTCCGTCCATCCGCGGCCTAGCTCAGACTCTCAGTACTAGAAAGCTGTAATTCGGCACGGATATACATATTAATCACGCGGACAAAGTGGTAAAATAATACCTTAAAAATTATTTTAAGGTATCTCCCCTACACGTAAAGTGGGGACGAATTATTTTGTCTCACCTATGTTATGCGCGGGATGTCGTTGGATAGGTCTTTCAAAAATATTGCGAGTGTGTAAAGAACATTTTTAGATTCAGGGATCCCCCTGCCAGCTAAATGGTTGTGTTTTGTAGTATATACAATAAAGTTAAAAGGAAAACTATCAAAGCTAAGTAGACTTTACAAGTTGCTTAGTAACAGTCAACCAACTTATTCTTGGAGTCGTAAAAATGTAATTGAAAATTACTAGATGAAGTTGTTAGTTGTGTAAAACAGCTTGTAAATTTAAGATTATGAACCATGTAAAAGATCATGAAAATGCCACAACGGTGTCGCAGTAGATTTGGTAAGAAATTTGTTATTGCATAACAGTCCTTTCATAATATTTGGAGATATTAACGACGACTATCACAATAGCTTGCCTCTACATGCGGTGGTACACAAATAGATAAGATTTTTTTTAACTTCCGTTCTGACATTGGATTTTATAACTCCTTTTTCAGTTAACATCGTCCTATGTTGGCGCGTTTTTAGGCGTTATTAGCCGTTAAACCGTGAACTCAATTTTATTATAAGTTCAGAGTATCAAACAAAAAGCCCCCTTCTAAGTCCGCAAATTGTGACGGGCAACTACGAAACGCTACACTGTGCGTGGTCCGACACGCACTTGACCGGTTTTTAGTTGTTAAGAATGTCCTTCTGGTCTATAGAGTAGAAATATTTTGTCTACTATCGTTTTCTCATAATAATTTTATTGCAGCTGGCAACCCGGGTGTAGAATCATTAAAGAACATTCCTCTCTACGAAGAAAGATCTCCACGTCGTTTCTGCGTCGAGCATCCATTCCTCTTTTACATCATCGACCGTTTGGATAATCTCGTAGTTGTTGCTGGAAAGGTCACTGACCCACAACAATCATCGCCATTCGAAATTTAAAAAGTTTTTTGACCCTGATTTTTATCTTTTAAATAAGAGCGTAACGATTGTCTGATCTGAATCGTATATGTTTTTTTGACTCTGTTTGCTCATTGAAAATCGGAGTTATATATGAATTTTTAAACCCACCCTTCATAATTTCTTTTGTCAATGTTGCTGCAAGAGTTTAAGTTATGTAACTTTTAATTTATATTTTATACTTTTGCTGTGGGATTATGGAGTTGATAATAATAATATTTGAATATAAATGGAAACCAGAAGCATTTGATAACGAAAAAGTACACAGCGTAGGTTAAGCTAGGTTTAGTTTTTTTATTTATTAAATTTTTGTGAATGTTGTGAATTGTGATATGGTATAGAATAAAGTATTTATGTTCATACGACCTGAGTTTATTTTCATGATATCTTAAACCTTTACATCGAACAACAGTGCGACAATTAAAGAACAAAATTTTATTATTACAAAGAAAAAATATTTTATCCTGGGTCATCAAATTAAATAATAAATATTGAGGAAAGTGTATACTGAAAAAATATATAAAGTAGCATGCATGGCGGAACTACCCCGCAGGCCTAATCAGTCTGACAATTGCCGCAAATGGTTGCGACAATTTCAAATGTTCATAAAGGAGTCCGGAGTAGACAAAAGGTCGAGCGAAGGTGCAAGCTAGTTTGTGAATTAATTTAATCGGACCCGATGGGTATGATATTTATACATGTATACATCACCAACCGTGTGGTGGCGGCCTAGGTAGAGCCCGTGCGTGTGCGATGGGGTGGTAGAGAAAGTCGACAGAGGAAAAATAAAAATCAAGAGATAGACAGCAGCATATTCCTAAAACATCTCAATAAATAGACTGCGGTTGCCAACCCGTCTGCCAAGCGTGGGAATTATGGAAAAATCTCTCCAAAATAGGAGTTAAAAACGTTGTGGCTACCTATGGGGTGGCCTACGTTCAGCAGTGGACTTGTTATAGGCTGAAACGATGACCCCCCAATAGGTTCTCGCCTTGTCGTGGCGGGGGGGCTTAGTAACCGTGGCTTGGTCACCCACGGTGAAGATAAGAGGGGCCCACATGGTTGCCCTGTGGCGTCAGGCTGACCCGAGGAGGTCGCTTCGAGTGGGCTACGCAAGCCCACTCTGAATGCGAACAGGTGGACTTCTGGGGGGAGCAGTACGCTGCCCTCCGCAGCCGAGGTGGAGTCGCGGGGGAAGAGGAGTGTAGGTGTATCGCTGCCTCTCTCCCTATTCTCCGCGACTATGGCGGGGCCGTAATGTGGTTGGCGGCGAAGCCACAGACCAGATCCGCCGCCAGGGCCGGGAAGACAAGTGCTTTCGAGTGGAAGTTTCCTAGCCCCGTGGCCTCCGCGTCGCGGACTCGGGGGGTCCGTAGCGCAGGGTTGTGCGGCCTGTACGGCCGTGCGCTGTAATGATGGTGAGCGCTATACTGCGCAAAAACTAAATGTTTTTTGGGCAGTAAGAGGGGTCATTTTAAAGTAATGTGTCCAATGCGAAGAGCTAGGAGGGTTTATGAAGTTAAGAAGAATTCTCAAAACTGCAGTGAGGATGAAATGTCTCGTACATTTCATATCTACACTTAAATGGTTCAACACCTTAACAGAAACAGAAGATTGGTATGAGAATCTTTATTTCTTAAACAGCGGCGTAAAACATCTCTTTAAGTTACACACGGGGTCAGATCTGATATTGTTGTCTAAAAAAAGTTATTTTAGTTCAAAGTTGTCAATTAGTAATACTAGTCCTGATAATACTCGTGCAAAATCATTGCGTGAAAATGATTTATCTATTATAGTTTTTAGTATGATTACTTGGATATAGAAATATACAGAATTCACTTTATGGTTTGTTATAACAGAACAATGTTTTGAGAGTATTTTAGGGAATAACGCTTTAGATAAGTTAAACTTGATAAAAAGAGTGTATTGTATTAATTTGCAGAATTATGAGGAATTATTTAGGTTCTTGGATACTAAGGTAAGTTATTAGATACTTATTTTATACCGATTGAAAGTAACGCTATTCCTTGCATATGTCCAGTCAGAAAAATCTCAATAGGAGTTCTCAATAGGGGTTGGGTGTTCTACGGAAAGTCTCGCAGTCGACTTCCTGGGTTAACGGTATTGTAGATACAGCGAAGAAGGATAAGTTTGTTAAAATCCGCCTCCTCTTAACAGATTTCTCAATCGTCGTTAACATTACTCGCTACCAACGATTACTGAAAAAACCTCTAAACTAAAAGGTGCGCGGTATTTTAGCAAGCTGGATGCGAATTCAGACTACTGAATGACTATAGTGCTGATCTATGTACATTTGGAACACCTAGTATCCGATGAAGCTGTAAAAGCCGAGAAGGCTAACAGCAATTACATCACCGAAAATATATATATTGGAACACCACTTGGACGGTATCAGCATTTACGTCCACCGTACGACATTAATTCAGTCTCTGAAGTCTTCCATCCAAGGATTAGACAACTGTTGGAAGACTCGGATGGCGTGGACTCTTAAGATGACATAATCGTTTGGGGGCAGACTAAATGCGAACATGACGCTCGTCAAATAAAAGTGAAGGAAAGTGCTAAAAATTCTTCGTCACGGCTGGGATTAGAACCCAACTTCCGCGGCGTGGTAGTCAGGTACTCTAACTAAGCTACACAGTCGTCCTTTTTATAGGCGATCGATAGAAGAAATGAATTGTAGGTTAAATAATCTTTTACTTTCTGGTAAAACAACAACGAAAAACAAAACAAAATCATCCGAACGGAGTCAACGGGACAAACGGGACGTTAATTGGCAGGAAGATGACTTTTTAAAGAGTCTCAAAGCTACATTTTATTTCGTACATCTTAAGGATTCCTGCGATAAACTTTTGACTACTTTAGAAAGGAGCTATTGAGGACGTGTTACGCGCGGCTTTAATTTGAATATTAGTCATTTTACTTTACTTTGTACTATGAAGGAATCCGTCTAGTAGTACCGTAGGTACCACCCCAGGGCCAGTTATTCTGCCGTGAAGCAGTAGTGTGCAAACATTACTGTGTTTCGGTTTGAAGGGCACTGTGAGCTAGTGTAATCACTGGGTATATGAGACTTAAGAACTTATGTCTCAGGGTGATGGGCACAGTGTGGTGTCACACAGAAATTTTCTGGGTCACACAGCATTTGTAATGGGCAGACGTTTCACTTACCATCGATAAGGTGAACGTTTTCCTCGTTTCATCACTTTATCCAATAATAAAAAAAATTGTTTAAATATGTATCTTTAAGTGGTTTAGAAAATATACACATATTTATTGTTAGCCCATTACTAGAATAATAAACCTGTAAAGTTTGTTAGTCGCGCTTTTAAGTAAATGTTTTTGCGTTAGATAGTCCATTTATTGAGGAAAATTTTATACTACAACACTTGATGATAAAGCCTTAATTACTGGTGAGAACTAAATATTACTGAGGAGGCCGAGCTGTGTATGCATAGGTCAGCAAAGTACCAAGCCGAACGCCGCAATGAAGTAGTCAGCTTATTTTACGCGAGTGAAATCGCGGGCTACACCTAGTCGGAGAATTAATTATTTGGCATTACATAAAAAATCGAGTCTCGGGGGATAAGATAATATCAAGTTTAATTTCAGATTTGTCAGGTTTTGTTTTGATCGAGATGCTTTTTGGCTTGAGGCCTCGGTAATTGACTTTGGGATGAGACTTTGCGGGATTATAATCAGTCTAACATTGAATTACTTTTTTATTTATTTTTTTACTTATAATTAAAATTATTATTTTGTAAAAAAATATATTAAAAAAAAGTTATTAGTACTCACTAATTGAAAATATTACTGAAACTTGTTTTTTTAATAGTTTAGACATGAAAACACTAGAGAGCAACTGTGAATCTATTGAATACCTAAATACCTGTTTTATTTGTAATTGTATATTGTTTGTCTACAAAATTGTGCATATCAAATTCAACGTAATCAAGAAATAAACGCACGTGAGAATTATCATCAACAATTATCATCACCGGTTTTTTAATAAAATAGTCCGATACGCTTGGTACGCTTCGCAGTTATAAAATAAGAAAGATATTTTTTTAAACAATAATAAAGTTTGTTTTCCAGGCGTTTAAAAATAATTGTGTAAACTTCGCAAGATGTTTAAATATTTTCAGTTTTGTATGTTTTTATTATAATATTCATGTATATAATAAATATCTTAAATTTTGTCTAACCTTGTATTTTGAAACAAATAAGTACTAATTTAAAACATACAGTAATTATTTTTAATTTATATTATTTATTAAATATTCTTTAATCTAAAAATTATTAATATTATTATTAATAAACAAAAAATATTAAAAAAAACTCAAAGTTTGGATCGGACCTGGTCAGTTTGGTCATCAGGCTCATAAATAAAGTGAGACTTGAACTTGACTTAAACTTTGAAAGCGTTTTTCTCGAGATTAGCCGACTGAAAGGCCTTTTTATTTTGACAATCGATAAATCTTACAAGGGAATATAATTCTGCAAAATCCCATTCATAGTCAATTTCCTAGGTCGAGACTTTTTTAGTGACTGTCATAGTTATAAATAGTCTTATTTATAAGCGTTTTCGTCGCAGACATAGTACAACCTTTGACATCTGTTATTATTCAAACAAATACATATTTCAGATGTGGGTAGATGTAACACAATAAGTAAATTATTTCAGTTTTGTTATCGGTCTCGGTTTGATATTCATGTTAACGGTCACGCTGGTCGCGGTCGTATGTGAAAAAAACTGTTGTTAATTAAAAAAACTGTTGTTTTTTGTATGCAAGACAATAAGCAGAAATGGAGGCGAATAAGGAAAATGTGAACACGTTAAAAGACAGAACGAGAATTCCTTTACCAATGAAACCTTTACCTGCTTTACCGAAGCATTTGTTGCAGAAGAAAACTAAAGATATTCCTACAAACGAAGAACAGAGGATTCCATTAAACACTATTAACGGTTTACCGGGCTGTTTAGCCGGGCCTAGTCAAAGAAATGCAAAAGTTGTGCCAAATAAGTCGAAATGTCAATTTAAAGTTGACTCAAAGTACGTAACTCTTAGACAAAGATGCGATGACTTGGACTGGGACTACAAAGTTTTCAATGACGAAACTAACCACAAAGATGGTAGCATAATTTCAATAAGTGACGATGAAGATAGTTTAAGTGAGAATGATAAAAAGGAATACAATTATTTTGTTGAAAATAAACAAAGAAATTGTCTAGGTGAGGTGAAAAGAGCAGTTACTCCAATCGCCAAATCACCTGCCATAGAATCGAATCGAATTAAAAACATCAAGAAGACTTTGAAAAGACCACACAGTAGGGAGTTGCAGGGTCTCTCGCCGTTGGTACATCCGGAGAAAAAAGGAGAGGAAAGATTTAAACGTCGTTTGAATTTTAATGAGCGTTTGCATGATAGATTACAATCACCTGACTACCGTAAGTAATCGTGTATATCGTAAATAAAGTTTATATACTCCTTATCGTATTCTCCGATCAGTGAACTGTGGAAAGTGCTATTCTCGGTGCTTTTCTGCGAGATAGAATCCGTAACGATGATATCAGCAGAAAAACTACCGACATACCCTTAGGGATTAGCAAGCTGAAGTGGCAATGGGCAGGCTATACAGATCGTAGAACCGATAACCGTCGGAGAAGAAAAGTTTTAGAGTGACAAATGCAGTGTAGGACGACCCTCCACTGGATGGAGTGACCTGCTCGGTTTTGCGGGAAGTTGATGAATGTAAGTGGCTCAGGCCTGTGTTTTGTGGCAATTTATGAGAGAGGCCTATGTGAGCCTAGCGTGCAGTTGTGATAGAATGAAATGATGATGATGATATAATCTGTTCGGTTTTTACTGTCCGTCACAGCACAATTACCTAGTCGTGTTATCGAGTATGGGGACATTGGGCAAGGCGTTCCTACATATCCCGCCCAACTTATCATAGTTATCAAAGACGCTTCCGCGGTACAATTGGCCTTGAGTAATTCATCTAAATAAAATGTTTACATAGTTAGCATTATAACATTTCATATAATTTAGGTTAAAAAGCAAACTCTTGATATATAAATAATGTATTACTACCGGGGCACCGAGCCTTGACCGAAATGATTTGGTAATCAAAACATTAGTGATCAATGAAAATGTACTAATACGTGCATATATCAACGCCATCTAGCGAATACTTAAGCGTGTATTTGTACTTGCCTTAGACGGTGTTGCGTGTTTATTAATATGAAAGAACGTTACAACGCTTTTTTTTCTGGAAGGTTAAATAAATTTTCGTGAAGATGAAAAAACATTTTCGGTAAATTTCATTGGGATCGTTACAGAATATACAAACAATAATTGCTCACAATACGCTATGTATTATTTAGTTTTGGTTGTTGATGCTTGCTTTTAAAAATTGTGATGAAAAAAATGTTCAAAGATCTTAAAATTTATGGTTAAAAAAAACAGTAATAACAACAAATTTTTTTAGTAAAACGATGGTTTCTCCATTCTCTTATGGTGGAAAACTATGTTTTCTCCTGTATCGTAGGTGCGTTATACAGACATACATTTCACATGCACAACATAACCAGGCCCGATTACAAATAATATGTTTTACACAAATGTTGTCTCCGGCTGGGATTCGAGCCCAGGACCTGGAGCGTAGAAGTCAGGTATACTGACCACTAGCCACATGGTCCGCGAAGTAACAACAACAAAGGACACATTTCTGCAGATGTTTAGAAAAATGTCTTGAGAAGTTTGCTGAGCTGGAAAAGGTTTCAAGCCTAACCTATACTAATATATTACCTCGTTATATCAATTTCTAGTCAATAAGCTATAATGAAAATAAATAGCGTTATACATTTTAAAATATATTTTTCCTTTGTGTTCTAAACAGTGAAGAAGTCGTATACAAAGTCCATCGAAAGAGATTATTCCAAGGACGTTTTCTCCTATTTGCTGAGCACTGAGAGACCAGCGGCCATGCCCAGAATACCCAGCATTACTCGCGCCTGCGTTCTGAATTGGTTAATGAAAGTGAATGTAGGTATTGGGAACATACTGGTAATTGTATAGTGTTTCCAATTTACTCAAGATGAGAATAAAATACAAGTCTAAACGTAAACTAACATTTTATAAAATACTTACTGAGGAGTATGAGAAAGGGACGTAAAGAGCAAATCGTTCACGTGGTGTTAAGTGTAACATTTGCTTATAACAAATGCTGTCTGTATCACCCAGAACTGTGTGACACCACACTGCGCTCGTCACCCTGAGAGATCAGGTCGTAAATCTCATATGGCCAGTAATAACACTAAGTAAAAGTGCCCTCAGAACACAGTAATGTTCGCATACTACTGATCTAAGTCAGAATATCTGGCACTGCGGTGGTACTTACTCAGACGAATTTCTACGTAGGATTCACTGGTGGTAGGATTCCTATGCAGGAATCCGTCTAGGTAGGTACCACCCCAGGGCCAGTTATTCTGCCGTGAAGCAGTAGTGTGCAAACATTACTGTGTTTCGGTTTGAAGGGCACTGTGAGCTAGCGTAATCACTGGGCATATGAGACTTAAGAACCTATGTCTTAAGGTTATGGGCACAGTGTGATGACACACAGAAATTTTCTTGGTGACACAGCATTTGTTATTGGCAGACGTTGCACTTACCACCAGGTGAGCGTTTTGCCCGTTTCATCACGTTGTGCAATAAAAAAAATACCAGTAAGAACTTCACATATTATTAACTTCATATATCATACATATTTAGTGGTTATTGCCGGCACAGACAACGAACGCAGGTCACTAGAAAATTCAAGTCGTAAACCATGTCGTTGCCAATGTCTTAAAAATAACTTCTGTAGTCGTAAAGATGATAAGGTTCTAATGAAAGTCCGCTTGTTGAGCTACTTTCACGTTTTGAATAAAAACAAGTGATTATATAGATAAAATGTGCCAATACTACGCAAATATGTTATACCCATATTTTTTACATGACGACGCTATACTAAAATGGTAAGATTCTGTAAGAGTAGCATATTACCAATTATCATAGCGTTATAGAATTATGAGCCGTGGTAGCTCAGGGGCCTGGGGCTCGCCTTTAATTTCATAGTAAGCGAGTAACCTGGGTTCGATCCCCGGTGCCGGCACCTCTAATATTGTTCTACAATTTTAAGTGCTGATTTACCACGTGCTTAGCGGTGAAGGAAAACATCGTGAGGAAGCCTGCATGTCTGAGGAATAGAAATATTTCGAGGGCATGTGAAGTCCGCCAACCCGCATTGGAGCAGCGTGGCGGATTCTTCCTAGCTCCAAAACCCTTTCAGAAATGAGAGGAGGCCTGTGCTCAGCAGTGGGACATTTATAGGCTGAAACTTTACTTTTTTACTTTACTATAGAAGTATGACCTTAATTTTCTGTTCATTTTTTACACAAAAATATCGGTTCACCGATACATAAAGAATATATACAGACGAACATAGAACCTCCTCCTTTTTTTGAAGTCGGTGAAAAAGGGACGACAGTAGCAAAACATTCGCCTGGTGGTAAGTGCAACGTCTGCCCATAACAAATGTTGTGTCACTCAGAACATTTCTGTGTGGTACCACACCGTGCCCGTCACGACGAGACATCAGTTTTTAAGTCTCATATGCACAGTCTTGGCCAGTTAAAAACTGTTGCTGGATAATTCCATTCTAATACAAAGCATAAGTACGCTTAACCTCACGTGTCATTAGCAAGGGTAGCAATATGAGAGAGATTGGCCGCTATGAAACAAAATAAAAAAGAAATAAATATATAATATTATTAATTAAAAAAGTAGCTTTTTTGACGGGAATCAATGCAAGAATTGAAACCGAACAGTGCCCGCGCTTTACGGAGTGAACGCCGATAATTTATTTTATTATTATAAATAACTTAATATTGTGCTTCAAAGACTGTTTGTTCCTGCATTCCTTGTGCCGTTGGTATTGTTTAGACTGCAATCGGTGTGCTTTTATGTTTTAACCGCATGCTTTATTGACGGGTGATACGTTTCGGACTCCGGTGAATGCTTCTGGATGCTGTGAAAATATCCCGACGGAGCTGCCTGCCCTTGCTAGGACACACAGGCGCTATAGAACAAGTGAGTGAGCTTTGTTTATCTTTGTTTTGGTAGGGAAGATTCCAGCTACAGTAGGCCAACACCCCCGGGCGTTTGATACCTTCTCAATAGTCTAGCAAACGGCCGAGACACTACCTCTGTGCCCATCAGACAAAAACACAATAATATTTGCACACTACTGCTCCACGGCAGAATAACTGTATTTCAAATATAACCGTCATGGTTAAGCAATCAGCCTATCACTGGTTATGGCCGTCTAAAATTTTTCATGGCACTGTATGTATGTCGGTGGAATTTTTGAGGCATCTGTGGTAGGTTACCAGTTTTTGATGACCTTCTAGTCACAGTACCTGGCTACTGCGCCGCGGCTCACAGGTTCGATCCCGTGCCAGAGCCAACATTTGTGTAAAACACTAATTATTGGTTTTCGGTTCTGGTTGTGTTGTCTGAAACTGCATCCTATTCTAACTCCGTTCTTATCCCATGAGCGTCACATCGGGTGCGATTAGGTATGGTAATGACGACTGATTGGCACTCTTATGTCGCGTCGGCCGGGACGGGAAATTTTCTTTGCATTTCTTTTGATTTTACGATATCCATGGAACGCGATGGGTTGAGGAATTAATTTACATAACAAGTTAATTTAATTTGTTTAAGCCTTTTTACAATCTAATGTAATTACTGTTATAGAATCGTTATTTTGGTCTTGTCAATGCTGTTGGTCACCATGATTCTCTAATGAATGTTGGCTAATTTCTAATACTGGATTTTTACATACATACATAGTCATATGGTCTCGCCTTTCTCCCATATACGGAGTAGACAGAGGCTACACATGTTGCCCGCTTATCGCCCCGCGGGCCTCGATTTTTGTAATCAAAACTTCCATATTTTACCGCAACTGCTTTTAATAAATCTATACAAATATTACAAATGCGAAAGTATTTGGTGCCTTTTCACGGCTCACCCGTTGCACTGATTTTGCCGAAATTCGTCACAAAGATAGCTTTCATCCTGGATAAATTTTATTCCAGAAAGAGCTCCCTCGGTTTTTTAAAAAAAAAAACAAAATCCACGCGAACAGAGTCGCGGGCTTTGCTAGTAATACAATAAATGAAATAATAATTCTGCACAGATAGTGTTATTTGCTTATAAAAATAAAATTCAGCTTGAACGTATCGCTTCGTTTAATAGTTCTATACCCAATAAACCAGATTCGTAAAGAATAATATAACATTTAAAAAAAACACGCGACCGGTTTTATAATATTGTTAGAAAAAAAAATCTACCGGTTGTCGGTACACTTTCGACTTTGAGTGTTCTTTTGTGGTAATATGAAGATATTAATACGCTTAAAATTTAGGATAAACATCTAGTGTGTATATAATATTTGCCCAAATGACAATTTCTTCTAAATTGCATTTAGAAAAAGACGAAGTGGTGCGGGTGACCCCTGCATCGTTTCTGTCTTCCCCCGCGATCTCTTTGTCCCGCGATAATATTTGTAACTTCGGTGATTGTTCTTTGTTTGCATTTCCCATATAGTAAGGATGAGTGGGTACCGCTGTGTTTGTGCCACACATGTGGCACTATGATATTTCCTGCGCAGTTGATTACTACCCACACTATTCGAAAATCGGAAGCTGTCAACTGTTCAGGTTATGCTTTTATGTTTATGACTATGACGTAGCAGCCCCCGATATGCATATGCGATAAGGTCGGAGGTATACTAGGATGCAGTGTCAGAGGACAATCAAAATATAACCAAATCCGAAAATCAACATTTTTATGTTTACGTATAAATGTTGGCTTCGGCTGGCTGATTTGAACCCAGGACCCGCGGCGCAGTAGTCAGGTAATCCAATAAAGTATACATTCAAACTTCATCATCACCTATTCAACCCATTGCCGTCTCCATAGAATGCCTCAAAAACCGGTCTCGATGTACTTGCATTCACCGATTTTCAACAGTTCAACGCTCAATTTCGTGCGAAGAATACGAGATTCTTGCTAATACGAGGTCGCGACTCGATTGTGAATTGGCAGACTTCACATTGAAATATATTATTATATACTCGTATTTAGGTTCTTCTCCGTCCAGCACATAGTAAATCAGCACTTAAAATTGCAAGCTAAATTTTAGTGGGCCAACATTTACATATATAATTATTTAATTCGGATTAATATAATTATTTTTTATCGCTATATTTCAAAAGGTCGTGGAATTCTTAATATATACACGAATTAAGAAGCAGGTACAGCTTGTTTATTAATAATATTTTTGGCCGAAAGAATGTTTGATTTGGTTCGGAAAAACCAGTGACGTTTTATTTCAAGGATCACAAAAAACCAGTTATTAAATGAACTTTACACAATAATTGTTGTTTGATTCACATTGTAGTCTTTAAATTTATACATTTTCCATTCACTGTATAGATTTTTGGCATTGAGACCTAGTATTATGACTAGCATATAAGACTTACAAAGTGATCTCTCATAGGAACGGGCGCAGTGTGGCGCCACACAGAAATGTTCTGAGTGACAGTATTTGTTATGGGCAGAAGTTGCACTTAGCATCAGGTGAACGTTTTGCTCGTCTCATCACTTTATCCAACAAAAAAAAAATACAAAGGTAATGAATATCCACTCATAAAGGTAGCACGTACTTTACTATGGAAGCTACTTGCATCGAATTTCAGATAATACCTATTAAGTGGAAAACGAGTTCAAGTGGTTGTGAAGTCTGATGTATAATGATTATTACCGTTTTTTTATGTGATGTTCTCCCGGCCGATTTTCGACCACGGCGACAACTGGCAAATACTGCCGGAAGTTATCAACTGCACAAGAGATAATATAGCCACAAGTGTACACGCGAACTCAGGGGCACTCAATCGTCCTCTGGTTTATATTACTATCAATCAATAAGTAAAACAAAGTTCAAGAACTGAAGCGACTACAAATAAAAATACAGAAAAAACCTTCAACGAAATGTGTTTGTTATGTAGTTTAGGTGCTAAAAAGGAACAGATGAACATACGAGTATGTAGCACATTCATCCATATTTATATTATAAATGCGAAAGTAACTCTCTCTGTCCCTCTGTTTGTTTTTACCTTTCCACGGGTCAACTGCTAAACCGATCTTGACGAAATTCTGCACAGAAATAGCTTGTATCCTGGAGACGAACATAGGATACTTTTTATCCCGGTAAATCAAATAGTTCCCACAGGTTATTTAAAAAGCCTATTACCACGCGGACAAAGTTGCGGGCATCACCTGGTAATATATATAAACAAGTTATTGGCTGACCTAACGTAAAAAATAACTACTAAAAGTAACCAAATGACGTCGACGTAATTAAGTTAACTAGGAACAATGTTAACTTTTTTTGGAATATTCGAAAAATGCCAGATCGCTGGCGTGCACTAGCGTCAGGTTGCGAGGCGTCTAATACTGCGATCAAAAATTCGTCTGCCAAGCGTGGCGATTTAAGGAAATTCTTCTTTATTTGGAGAGACCCAGGCAGTGGACCGATAGCGGGTCTATGAGGAAGAAGAAGACAATTGCGTTAATCACATTACAATTTAGCACTCCTACTACCTCGATTGATACAAAAGTTTGTAGTTCTAATTTTTGGGGGATTTTTTCATTGTTGCCACGCTTCTCTTAATCCGCCACTACACCGCTTAAGAGACGAAAGTTACGAATTGGCGGAAGAGAACGATGAGAGTTCACGGCAGTGGAAGTAAAAAACATTATTTTTGACCTACTCCAGGGACCTGACGGAAATCCAGCGGTCATTCAAACAGCATCTTGGTACCTGGACACAGTGCTGAGTGTTAGTAGTGTGCAGTTGGATTATTTGCAGCCGGTATCCGCCGCTTGCTATTGGATCGCTCAGAAACTTCATGGACCAGTATCACCAGCTTCGAGGCTCGTGAAGTGCTCAAGTAAAGCCTTCAATTCCAAACAGTTGCTGGGGGCCGAGAAGGCGATTTTGAATAAACTGGTATGTTACGTGATACCTTTTCAACTAATTTTTTATATTTACTTAGGAAAATTCCTAATGCATTCCGCTGAAACCCCATGGTGTTCCGCCTTCGCCGTATCTTGGCAGGGCCTAAGGAACTTTCACGCACACATCAGCGTGCTCCTTCTCGGGAGAGGATAACTCCTATCCTGTCTACCTCCTAGCAAGAAGCACATGTAATTAATTTGATCTTATGATATAATAAGCGTCACCTGCGCGTCATTTGTTTTGTACGGCAAACAGTTTTTTATATTAAACAAAGGGACGAAACCAGCGAAACGTTCCCTGATGGTAAGTGTAACGTTTGCCCATAACAGATGCCGTGTCACCTGTATATTTAATAGAATTTTGAAATTTTAATAGAAAATTAGAATATTTCTGTGTGGCACCACACTACGCCTGTCACCCTGAGACACTGAGGTCTCATATGCCCAGTGATTACAGTAGCTCTCAGTGCACTTCAGACCGAAACATAGTTATATTTCCAAACTATTGCTTCACGGCGGAATATCTGGCTTTGCAGAAGTACCTATCTACCTAGACGAATTCCTGCATAGGTATCCTACCTACCACCAGTAGTTATTTTCATCTGTTTGTTTTGCTTACAGTTTTTATAAAGCGTTTCTACTCTCTATGGCAGAACCAATACGAGCTATTATATAGTCAAGTTTTATGTTTAACTAAATCTTTACATACATACATACATAAAATCACGACTGTATCCCATAAGGGGTAGTCAGAGACTGGGCACTCACTGCAAAAACAGATGACTGCCACAATCCACGTTTCACCAAAACAATATAATGCACTCGGTGTGATAGGTGGTGAGCCCATCGCCACCATGCGCTGTTGGTTGCACAGTGCAGTTTAATTCCTTACTCGCCTTTTACGAGATCCATTGGATGAGATGGAGTGGGAGTATTCTTTTATCGAGCCGCCACCACACGATAACTTTAAATAAAAATCTAAATAAATCTTTAACGTTTTTATTATTTTATGTTTTTATGTCATGTTAACATGCGTAGGTCAATGCTTGCGGTTTTTCATTAACAAAAAATGTTGACGTACGAGATCATAATATATGATGATAATATCATAATAATTTGCAATTTATATGGAACTTTCAAATTACTAAATGTTTGATGCACCTAATGTAGCCGAATCATGTAAACAGTACCGCTTTAAGATACTAGAAATATTTGTACGGTTTTCTGTGAAGATGATCGGTCCGTGGAGTAAATACAAGGTGAAGTTTCACAAGATACTCTACGCGGATGATTAAGAGCTTATCCATTTTACCGGTATTTTACCGGAGGTTGAGCATAACGATTTCAGGAGTTCCATGCCGTGAGGATTAGGGCTGTTACATAAAATTCGTTTTTAGATGGCCAGAGCCCTAAATATTGCTCAATTATTTCGTGATTTTAATATTTTTTACATTAACAACATTTGTGAACTTCGAAAATATACTTTCCATAAGTTATCAATTTCGTTCACCTAACTTTTTAACATAAATTTTGTTAACGCTCATATCATTTTTACTTTAATACTCATATTACAGAAATTCCCCTCCCAGCCAGTTGTACCTCAGGATTACATAACATATCTATCCTGGTGGTCGGATAATGCTTATCCGGGTGAGATTGAGGTGGCAGCTACCTTTCTCTGCATGTGTGGCTTGATGGTAGACAAGACACTCTGCAGTGAGTTGCCTTCAGTCATTGCTGCTGCCTGTGTTCGAAATGCCTTGCTACTGTTGAGGAAACGGGATTTGATGCTACGACTTCAGATGTGTCCAGTGTAAGTAATGATTTAAATGAAAACAATAATAAAATGTTTAAAAAAGTAACAGTCTATCTCACTGCTGAGCGCTGGCCTTCTTACATTTATGCGACAATTTCAGAGCCGGGAAGAGTCACGCCGCCTGGCCCCTGAGCTACCTGAGCTAAATGCTTAAAATAATACAAATACTATAATAAAATTCCTTGTTTTGTTTTGTGATTGGGGGTGGGTGCTCTCTCGCACACGACATTTATGATAAGCAGTCATTATGGCGCATAAGTATCTACATCAATCCTCGATGAGGAATTAGATAGAGATGCATTCCTGCATAGGAATCCTACCACCAGTAGTGGTTTTTTCTGTGCAGAAGCTAATTTTTTTTACAATTATTTTAGCTATCAAGCAGCAGAAAAGAAGACAACAAACGTGTGTTCTATATGCTCAGGGTTGCGTAGGGCAGTGCGTATTGTTGCGGGTCCCACATACGAGTACAAGGCGCCCTTGGAACACTTCGGGATAGGCCCGCATTTCATAGCACAGAAGGTAGTGAGTTATGCAAACGAGCTCGCGGTTATGGATGCCAAGTGTACGGCGAAGAATAATTGAGGAAAATATTTGCGTTGGACTGTGATGTGTATTAAAGACTGGTTTACTATCAGCGGAATTAAAGTGTAAATGTCTTTTTTTGTTGGAGTTTGATGGTATTGAGATGAAACAGATCAAGTATTTTTAACAAAATTGTGAAGTGGTTTTAATATCTCAACTTGTGAACATTTTGTCATTGACATTATTATTTAATGGTAATAATATCAATCAGTAATTTCAAATCAGTTTAATAAGGCTTAAGAACATTATAATGATTGATAATTTTATTTATAATAATATTCTTTAAAATGCAGAATAAAAAAATTGAAATTGAGAAATATTGAGTTTGTATAATAAAGAGATTGTTACAGTATACAAATGTTTCTTTTTGTGAACACAGTTAAAAACTATTTTCATTATTATATAAAACTAAGGCAAGGGGTAGTTGATTTCTTCAATTCATCGTTATCATTAGCTTGTATTTTTTTCAATTACATAAAAGTAACTTACTTTAAATCGGAAATATCTTATTACGCACTTTTACTTGTCCATGGTTTGTATTTGATTCCTTTTAGTTACCTCAGCAGTTAGTTTCTTGTTGGCATTTATAATGTCAGTTTGGCTTTACAAACTTCGCATATGTCTACATAATCTCAAGTTCAACTTATACTGCTTATATGTTCATGACAATTCTTTTTCATCACAATCATAATGTGCATCAAATATTACGTTTCTCTTTGCGGTCGAAAATACGGTTATACTTTAATAATTTTACTTACACTAATCTAATAGTTTTTTCAATTCTGTCTGTTTGGTTAATCTGAATTTTAAATACGGTTAGTATATCAAATACGTCCGATCGATTACGACTAAGTAGCTAATATTTTTTTATGGAAGAAAGTCAAGAATCGCTCAAAATCGCTCAAAGTCTTTTTCTTTTTCACTTCGCATGCATTTTTCGATTTCACTGCGCATGTCACACTGAGACCATCAGTTTTTAAGGCTTATATGCCCAGTGATTACACTAGCTAGTGGTGCCATTGGACCGAGACCGAGTAATGTTTGCACACTACTTGATGGCAGAATAACTGGCACGGTGATACCCACTTAGACGGATTCCTGCTAGGAAATGTACCACAATTGAAGTGTAATATCGAGTACCATTTAAATAACAACGATAATAAATACTGGGCACTGATACAACGTTGTCGATCTTGTCTTATATATTTTGGAGTTTTTGTACTGAAATAACTAAGACTATTTTCTGCTTAACTTTCATCCAACGGAGGGCTTAACATTTTCTTTGATATTCTCATTTAGTTTTATTAATGAAAATCGTTAATTTACATACGTGACCGATCGCGAAGTTCATTGAAGTTTCTGTTGTTCTTTGTTTTAAAAATATTCCCGAAATATTAAGTTACTGAAAGTAAATTATAATTAAACTAATTATAATGTAAATAATGTTTTGTATCATATAAACCTAACTAAAGAACGTGATAGTAAGTGTTTTGAAGTTAAATCTTATTTAAATGTACCAAATGTTAATGGAGTGGATATTTTAATAAGTATATATTACAATTTCTTGTAAATATTTTTAGATAACTTTTAAAATTAATTATAATAATCCGATAAATTATTGTTGATTAATTAACTATTGAATCTTAACTATTTTAACAACTTTTGGACCGCCAATTTAGTTCTACGCTTTGCTTTACGATTAAGAACTTTATACAGCTTATATACGAAAATGCATTAAAAACAATTTTAGTATTTAAGAATAATTTCTAACGTCTGAATGCCACAGATTCCACATGATTGAAGAGAAATATAACACCAACAAATAATTTACATTCATTTATTTTTTATTTCCTTTAAGTCCTCTAACTGTATACAACAAAGATAATTATTACAAATGAATAAAAAAGGAGTCAAATGTGATAATTCGGGATAATAAATGGGTGATAAATGTGATAAAGTCATCTCTTATTAAAGTTATAACGTGAAGCATCAGGAAAACAAAAAACCGGCTGCTGTGGAAAAACCAAAACCAGATATGTCTACTATGTCGTATAGACGAATCGTATTTAAGGTGGTTAATACAGTGAAGGAAACAACACTTTATTGATATGTAACAAAGCTTAAACTCTATTGAAGATGCGTACACTGTAATGAACCAAAGAATTATGTTGTTTTTGGCCATTCTGTTCGTATAGGACCTTAGCAGCAGTGCGCGTCTATGCAGTCCAGTAGAAACACTGATAATAATCATTAAATGGTGCAATATTGTATCTAGTTGTGAACAAAAATCTCTAGATATTTAAATCTTTGTTTGAAAACAGTGCATATTTGTTTAGTATAATGATTTTGAAATGTAAGTAGTGACTTGAACTTATTTCAGTGATTCACCGCAATAATAAAAAAAATGAATTTATATCCTATCTTAAAAGTTTACGGAAATTAATCTCAACGAATTTAATGTCTTGAAAGAATGTTAATATATATTTTAATTTTGTTTTCAGTGTTCTTAGGTATATTTTTTTTTATATGGAATGCAGAGTCGCAAAATCCATTTTCATATCAACCCAACACGCCGTATATTGATTACGTGGAAATATTTTTTCGAAATCTTCGTAATAATGCGCAACGGTCATATTATGGAAACCCATTTAATGTAAGCGATGACGTGTACTCTCAAGCGTATGCAAACAATGTGGGCCAAAAGTCAATAAATAATGGATTTATACCTGACAACCGAGGGCCAAACAATCAACTCAAAGTGCAACCGTTCAATAAGGAAACCAGTGAAACCAATTATCAAACAAGATCAGCATTTAATACTGATTCAAAAAATGTAGGGCAGATAAATAATGGATTTGTTCCCAATAATAGAGTGTCTTATAACCAACCCAAATTACAACAAACACAGGCACCTATTTATAGACAAACCAATGAACCAAATTATCAAACAAGCTCAGCAATTAATAATGATTCCAAATATGTGGGGCAATTAAACAATAGATTTTTTCCCGATAACAGTATGTTTTATAACCAACCCAAGTCACAACAAACACAGGCACCTATTTATAAAGAAACCAATAAACCCAATCATTTTGAAACACAAACTATTACTGAAACAACACCACAATATGATGTTTCATCTAAATTCGGCAAAGTCGAGACAGGAAAAACGAGCCAAAATGCAAATGTCAATAACTCAACATTAGCAATAACCAATTTTAGTCTAAAATTGTTTAAGGTAAGTTTTTTTTGTTCCAGTAAAAAACGTGTGAGCAACTAGTTTGTATAAAAAATTAAGGTTATTTGGAAAGCTTAGGTGTTAAGCACAGAGCTTATAATAGTGGATTTATAATTAACATACATTCTCAAATCCACGAAGTTCATATCTTATGGTCTCTGGTCTCAGTAGTCTAATAAATATCTTACGGGAATAACATAAATGTTGCCATGTTCATGTTTTCACAATGTTTTATTTGCATGATATGAATTTTGATTTTACAAATAGAAACTATGGTGCAATGTTTTCAAATACTTAGTGAAGTTCAGTAGTCATGCATACATACAATCACGCCTTTTCCCCATATAACGTGTCCGTTAGAGTAGATTGGCACCTACCTCTTTCGTACCGAGGTGAAGAGAGAAGAGGCAACTAAGGTATTGTAGGAACAGCCTTTATTTGCGCAGAATATGCAATGCTGTCACTATATTGCTCGTGGGAACGCAATAGAGAGTAAAGATTTGTTTACTTGTACCAAAAGTGCAGCGACGTGGTTCGCCACCCGTCCCATTTTGTTTCCTGCGGGGGCGAAAAGTGTGTGGCGAAAAATACGGGTAAAAGGCGTAATATCTACATATGTATGTAACCGGAAGATGTTGCCGAGGCCGAAATCATAGTAGGTACAAGTCAATACCGTGGATTAGTTGTCACAATACCTGACTTCTATGCCGGGGTCCTAGGTTCCAATCCAGGCCGGATCGTTGTATACTAGGCTCAGGCCGCCTCCCACTTTTAATAGGGTTTTGTACCCAGTATAAGGTTTTATACCACACATAGTGTAGTGTAGTAGTTGTGGTATATGGTCATAGTACGCGAATTTGTGTTTTTGTACGAATGATTTCCTCGGCCGGAATTCGAACCCGCGTATTGCTTAGGTACTCTAACCACTAAGCCATGTTATGACGTCATGATATAAAATTGTGAATTTTAAATTTTAAGTCAATTTCAGGGAATGAATAGTAATAGAGGCAATATAGTGGCCTCTCCTTATTCCGTCGCTATACTTCTGGCTCTTATTCAACAAGGCGCGTTAGGGCAAACACAAGAAGAAATCTCACAACTGTTGCAGATGACTCCTGAGACCTCTGCTGATTTGTTTAAAGGGCTTACTGATGTTATTAAGGTACTTTCGAATTTTTAAATCGGAGTATTAAAAATTTAATGATACTTTGTAATTAACTCCTGTTAGGACTCCAATACAGGAGTTCATTTAGTATGTGCCAAACACTGTGTCAGCTATTCTGCTGTGAAGAAGTCTGCAAACATTACTGTGTTTCGGTTAGAATGGCACTGTAAGCTAGTGTAATTACAGGACTTACAGACTTAAGAACTGATTTTAGACACAGCACAGTGCGATGCCTCACAGAACTTGGAATTAAATTTTATGGAAGACGTTGCACTTACCATCAGATGGACGATTTGCTCGTCTAGATATTTTTTTCTAATAAAAACTAAATAAAAAAAACTTAATTTGCTTAATTCAAATTGACATACTTTCTCGCGGTAGTATCCCACTCAATACATTACAACATCTAATTTTGGGATTTTTTTTTACAATTCGAGACAATTAGAACCACTAGCATATGCATATGATAGCAGCAGTTAAAAGTGATGTTCTTAGAAACTACATGAATGCTTTGCATCGTATTCTACTTGTATCACTTTTGTGGAATATCTGTTTCTGTCTCGCCCATTATATAATCTGTTTTAGTATTCTTAGTCTTACGACGTATGTCGCGATTAAAAAGAAAGGAGTTGCTTAATCATGATTTCTAAGTTAACAAACGTTTCTAAATATGATTACAGGATTAAGTTACAAAAGTAAAATAAACAAAATAAATTTGAGACAGTTTTTTAAAGAGATTTTGATTCAACGACATTAATCCTACGGTTTATCTACTTTTTTTTACTTTTACTTTTAAACGGTAAGTTTTAAAGGTTTTTAACGGTAAAAACATTATAATTTGTATGCAATTAAGAATATTCTCTTTTAAATACACTTAAGAATTGGAAAGTAAAATTAAGTAATTAAAAGCAAGAATTGAAAGTTTAGAGCATTATGGAAGGTTAATCTTCATTTATTTTAATGTTAGGCAGGAATCCATAGCATTTTCAGTTATTCTGCAGTTAAGCAGATGCGTGCAAAACAACTGTCTTTCGGTTTGAAGAGCACTTTCTTACCAGCCCAGCTTGTAAATTAGTACATTTTTTTTAAGTATTTAGTATTTCATTTAAGTTTAATTTTCAACAGAAACGGAGTTTCCAAAACATTTTGAAGATAGCAAACAACGTGGTCTTAGCAAATGCTTTTAACATCAATTCCAAATTTAAATCAAATGCTATTTATAACTTCGGAAGCGATGTCACACGTAAAAATTTCAATAATCCGTCGAAAGCAACACAAGAGATCAACGAATGGGTTGCACATAAAACGAACCAAAAAATCTTAAATCTACTGCCACCAGGTAATAATTTATTTTTAATAAAGGAACTGTTTTAGTTATTAAAATAACTTATATACTAGACTTATACAGATAGTGAATTTAAGTCTTGAGCTTCTAATAGTTGCGGCTATGGAAAATCAAGTGTAACATCGATTGAAGTTGTAAATTCGTGTCTGTATCGCAAAAAATGTCTACAATTTAAACATTCAACAATTCATCATTTCCGCGTTGCAAGAGAGGAAAGAGTAATGTGCGAATTACTGTGTTTTTGTTTGTGTGAGAGCTAGTGTAGCGTTTAACCCATAAACAGTTGGTGCTAACATATTTAAATCGTATGTTATATATCGCTTTCAGAGGCAGTTCAACCGGATACCCAAGCGGTCTTGGTAAATGCTGTGTATTTTAAAGGAATTTGGGATACGAAGTTTAGGGTTGAAGCGACCACGACTAAACAGTTTAATTTGAGCAACGGCTTGAAAAAACCGGTGCCGTTTATGCAAGCGCGAAGAATGTTCCAAACTGATACTGATCGCAACATTAAGTCCCAAGTACTTTTAATGCCGTTTGTAGTAAGTAAAATTTAAATATATGATCTCTAGCTTGTCGATTATAAGTGATAGGGATATATTATGATTATGTTTTCGTATCTATTTGTAGAAGTTATCATCATTATCATCATCATGTCAGCCTCTCACTAGTCCACTGCTGAACATAGATTGCCACAAAAGTTTGTAGCTCTCATTTTGGGGTCTTGTTGTGTTGTGAATGTAAAGTTTTACATATTTATTATTTCACAATAATAAATATTGGGTTCATTTAAAGTACAGTGTACTAACCGATTGTTCGTCGTCGTTTCAGCCTATCAATAGTCCACTGCTGAACATAGGCCTCCCCCATAGATTGCCACAAAAGTTTGTAGCTCTCGTTTTGGGGGGATTTTGCCATAGTTGCCACGCTTGGCAGACGGGTTGGCAACCCGATTGTTCACTAAATTATTTCCCGTTCATTAAATCTTTGCCAATCAAGTATTTCGAAATTTACATTATAAAGCGGATATTTATTACATTACTGAAAAGGTTTTCTGCTACGTACGTTTGGTAAGAATTTATCAACACTTTGGAGCTTTAAGTGCAGTTATAGTTTTTATGTTTCAGGGCAAAGAGTACTCTATGGTCATTATCCTTCCATTTGAAGAAGTTTCAGTGAGTGACGTGTTATCATCGTTAACGGTAGAACAATTGTACGCATATCAAACAATTACAGCAAAGGAAGTGCAATTGGAAATACCTCGGTTTACTGTTAAAACGGACAGTGACATAGGTTTCGTTCTCAATTCTGTAAGTAACTTTTAATCTTTATCTATATATATAATCGTTTTATCACTGATACATCACGCTATCTTCAAAACTACTCACTAAGAACGGATTGTAAGCTGCGGGGCACATCTAGTAATATTATAAATGTAATAGTTTGTATGTTTGTTTATCATTCAATCACGCTCAAACGGCGAAATATACTTTTAATGGAATTTGGCATATAGCTAGATTTGTCACGGTTATAGATATATATATATACAATTTACAAATATCAAATCAAATTTTAGTTTACACCGAGCGAAGCGTGCGAGGAACGGCTAGTAATATACAAAAGATATTTAGTTCCAGTAGTATCCAAGATGTTACTTTTACTTGGTATTTTAATATTAGTTTTCTTTCAATAATATATTTCGTTGTTCGTTGGTTTTATATCCAACGCCTTTACTCTCGAAGCTGCAAGACTTTGGAACGAACTTCGTGATAACTTTAAGACACCTACAAGCAAATATACCTATAAACATAGGGTTCGTAACTATATTTATAAAACAAACTCTCGAAATTTGTTATTTTCATTCTTTGTCATCTTTTTGTATCGCCATTGAGTTTTCTGTTATCCCAAAGGTTGTCTAGTATAGAATGCATAACATTAAGTTTGCTTATCGTTCCTATATTTTTATGCGTCTAAATAATTGTCTAATAAGGAGTCTAAGTAAAAGGTGTATCTGTTGGTCGTGACAATCTTTTAATTCATGTATATGTGTAGTGTTAGTAGTAGGTAGTCAGAATTATACTGTTGGTAGGATTCCTATGCAGGAATCCGTCTAGGTAGGTACTAGGTACCACCCCAGGGCCAGTAATTCTGCCGTGAAGCAGTAGTGTGCAAACATTACTGTGTTTCGGTTTGAAGGGCACTGTGAGCTAGCGTAATAACAGGGCATATGAGACTTAAGAACTGATGTCTCAGAGTAATGGGCACAGTGAGGTGTCACACAGAAATGTTCTTGGTGACACAGCATTTTTTATGGGCAGACGTTGCACTTACCATCAGGTGAACGTTTTGCGCGTTTCGTCACTTTATATAATAAAAAAAAAGATGGGTACCACCGTAGGGCCAGTTATTCTGCTGTGAAGAAGTAGTGTGCAAACGTTACTGTTTCGGTTTAAACGCCACTGAGAGCTAGTGTAATAACTGGGCATATGAGACTTAAGAAGTGACCTCTCAGGGTGACGGACGCAGTGTGGTGCTATGCAGAAATTTTCTGGGTGCACAAAAAAAGAATAGGAGTTAGTTGTACTCTACCTTCGGCTTTTCGTATCTTCCTGAAACGGTTCTATTACTTTATTTCTTTCTTTAAAGCTTTAGTAACTTTCACTTACCAACTTTGACGTTCACACTACTTACTCCTTACCATATTCGGGATATTATAAAGCTGTTAAGTCAGTTCGGTGCTCATGTCTGCCATCGCGGTGCCGAGTCAGAGTCTATGGCTTACTACATTGTATCACTCTTGTTACACAGTCACTTCTTTGCAACATATTTGAACTTGTTAGTCAATAAATTTAATCTGAAACAAATAATGGCTTTGCCTGGGATCCGGATCCAGACTAAAATTGAATAGTCGGTGTTGTTAAGCATCAAGACATATCGTCGATACATTAGTATGCATTTTATAACGAAGTTGATTAGAACGACCTTACGTTTAAGCGCGATGTGTCATAAACATAAAATTTTGTCTTTTCCTGTTTCTTATATACAGACGACTTTATTTATAATTAATTTTTAAAATATGATTCATACACTATATCTTTTAGCAAAACGATATCCGACATCGCTATCCTCTATTAAATATTTAATTAACTATGGTATTTTCTATATGAAACTGTTGCAAAATAATTGCCAAAAAATAGTAAAACTGGATTTAAGTCAGTGGTTGCTTTATTATATACTAACTCATACATGCGGCTTCACCCGCGCCACTTTCCACTACACTTTAACGAAGCTAAGGCACATTGCTATACTTTAATTTTGAAACTTCAACCATAAATTTTTCCGAGATAAATGTAGCCTGTTGTTCTCGGGCCTATAAACGGTCTGCATACCAAAAATCAGGTCGATCGGTCACTCCCTTAAAGCGTGAAAATCGAACAAACAAACCAACAAACCAACAAACCAATACACCAACAAACACACTTTCGGATTTATAATATGTGTATGGATTATATGGTATAGGTTCATATATATAATTAATTATATAATATATATATAGTTTATATATAATTTTTAGTTGATTTGGTTATACTCGAGGTTAGTTCCATACAAATTTGGTCAAGTTTGATGATGACGGGATCCAAGAGAAAATCATCAAACTCTTAAATTCGCGTAAGCATGTTTAGAGCTGCTGCGTTGAAGTCGGTTTTTTGAATAATTGATATGACGCTTTCACATTTACGTGTATCAATTATCAATCTATTCTGCTTCTTTTCATTTCCTTAACTTACTGCAGTCAATCCTGGGTGAGTGAGAACTGGATAAGCGAGAAAACTCTATAGGTGAGAGTAATTGCCAAGTCCCGTTTTAACCCTCTAAAATCTATTGTCTCTTTGGGCTGTGCCCTATATAAATCTTTCTAATAGTTTACATTATGATATTTTTAAAAAAGGAAAATATAACTAAAATTTCTTTAAAAATCGATTAACGAAAATAAACTAAAAAAATGTGTGAGCATTGGGTGTGTGGCTTTTTATCTAAAGGTGTTAAAGTGGAATAAAAATAAATTAAAAAAAAAACAATAAACGTTTTAAGATTAAGACTATATTTACACAATCAACTTGTTGTCTTTCGGTTCAAAGTAAAAAATTATATTTATGTCTTTTACAGCTTGGTCTTTGGTCTATGTTCAGTAATGAAGCGAACCTGTCTGGTATTGGATCGTATGAAGGGATTTCACCGCGTATTTCAACAGGAGTCCACAGCGCTGTGTTGTCTATTGACGAACAAGGAGGGTCTGCAGCGGCTGCTACTGCCTTCTCTGTTGTGGCTTTATCGTACGATGATCCTCCTATATCTTTCGAAGCCAATAGACCATTTTTGGCTGTACTTTGGGATAACCAATTAAGTATGCCGCTGTTCATGGCCAAAATTGAAGACCCACAAGCATAGTTGATTTGTTTATTGTAAAGTTCAATTTATACTCATTAGTTATAGAAATTGACTAACAATAGCAAAAATTAAAGGATTATGAAACTTGCTACTAGATCATTTTTTATTGTAACAATGTTTGGCATGTGCAGAGAAAATGGAAACCAAACTATAAATTATTCCAGATTAATCCAGAGCGACAGTTAAAGTGCCTACATAAGAACTAAAACAGTCATTGGCAGCCATCTATTTTTTTATAAGACAAAGTTGAGGCGAGCAAAACGTTTAAATGACGGTAAGTGTAACGTCTGCCCATAACAAATGCTGTATCACCTAGAATTTTATGTTCTGTGTAATTCCATTTTTTTTCTTGTTTTGTTTTTGTATCTATTGTAATAAGACCGTGAAAAAATGTGTTTCTTTCTTTCTTTCTTTCAATATTTTTGTGTGGTACCACACTGCGGCCGCCAACCTGAGACATCGGTTCTTAAGTCTGATATGCCCAGTAATTACACTAGCTCTCAGTGCCCTTAAAACCGAAAAACGCTAATGTTTGCACGCTACTGCTTTACGGCAGAATAACTGGCCCTGCCCTGCGGTGGTACCTCCCTAGACGAGTTCCTGCATCTAGATTATTTACTGGTAATGCTACCACCAGTAAATTAAAAAAGGTTTTAGCTGTCGCTCTCTTTTGAGTTAACGGTCAAGACCCGAATAGCCTATAAATATAAATGTACCTATGGTGAAAATAAGACTGTCCTCCCAATGATGGTGTCTAAATTAAAACAATGTTGATAATGAAGAACTATTTAATTTAAATCGAGTATTTTTTTCTTTTAAACTTGAAAAAGTTGATTATTGGATCATCAGCAAATATTCTTAACTTATCGGTGTTGTAAAAATTCTCGATTTCTTGTAGTGTTTTACCTTCCGTTTCTGGTAGATAAAAGTATAAATACACAGTCCCAAGGAAACCAAATCCAGCGTAAGTTGCAAAAGCTCCCCATAACTTCAAACTGAGTTCAAGATCGATGAACGTTTTAGAACCTAGGAAACTAAAGATGTAGTTGCTAGCAGCCGCTATACCTTGAGCTGTAGCACGGCTTCTGAAATTCGAAATTGTTAATATAATAGTAATTGAAATTTACTACGTGTTTTTATAATAAATGTCTTGAATACAGTGTAATTTTTTTAAGCATGTAACATCCAAAAAATATTCCAGTGGCTAAGCGAAAGTCTGCGCTATGGATCATGAGTCCGATTTTCGTACGGGACGAATATTTGTATGAACTACATATATTTGTTCCTAATGTAGGACTTTCTGCTAATTTATATGTGTAAAACGCACCCAAGATATTGGAGAAATTCTTGTTTGAGGCATCGCTTTGTAAAAGAAAAAGAAAAACGAAAGTATATTGTTAGCAGTAAAACTAGTAATACTTTAGATATGAGTGGATATTGCAATTTTAATACTAAAATAATAATTCATTATACATTAACCTGCATAAATATTCATAAAGTAATATAAGTCAGTCAACCCACACTGAAGCAGCATGGCACACTCTTTCCACCTGCCTTAATAATGTAGACAAGGCCGCTGCCGAAAGTGGTCATTCATAAAAATATAACAAAACCAAACTAAATTATAATTGATACTGTTCTATTTTGCATTCACGCCCGGAGCACTCTATTTTTTCATTCATACCTGATCGTCGATATTACAATTATCGAGTGATATTATTGGTATATTTCTTAATATCTCGAAAACGGCTAAAGTGATTATAAAGAGTGGTAATAACTTACCCAAACGGGAACACTTCACCCAGTAGTACCCAAGGTACGCCCAGTCCAGTAAACATGGCCATCAGATAGAACAGCACCAACGGCACGTGACTCTTTTCCTTCGGGAAAGTGTCAGTGTCGTAGGAGTATACCGAGTCGCTCAGATTCTTCTTGGCATAAATACTGAGACTGGCACAGAAGATCGCTGTGCCGAGCATCGCCGATATAGCAAGTTTTCGTTTGCCAACGATCTTAATGAACGCTACCACTATGATGCTTGTGATGAAAGTAATTACACCAACTATAAGCTGAAATAAAGAATGCTATATACACACACCGGCACAATTAGCGGAACACAAAATAAACGTAATATTTCATAAATGACTGGCCTATATGTAGTTATAATACCTTTTTATTTAGAACTTTAATTTAAAAATGGAACATTACGCGACAGTCATTTTTTTAATCGATTTGTTTCTGTTTCCCGGTAATACTGATTTGTAACATGTGGGTATAACAGTGATGCAGTGGCCAGCAAGATTCCCGGATATGAATCTTATAGAGCATGTTTGGAACTTGTCAAAGAAAAGTGTTAAATTCAGAATACCACCCCCAACATCCTAAGAGAACTGAAAAAACGCATTGCTTGTGGCAGAGCTTTTCCCAAGATACAATAGATGACATAATTCGCGGCATGCCCAGAAGGATGAAAACGTTAGTTAGAGCACGAGGTGGAAA
Source organism: Luehdorfia chinensis (assembly GCA_019845155.1). NCBI lineage: Eukaryota > Metazoa > Arthropoda > Insecta > Lepidoptera > Papilionidae > Luehdorfia > Luehdorfia chinensis. The sequence continues at coordinate 3,924,704 of JAHVAK010000612.1, forward strand.
CACACGTTATTAGTCTTACATTTATTTAATAAAAAAATCTTAGTTATCTTTAATTTGCAACATAGAGATAAATTTAGAGAATAAAGTGTTTTTTTAATTTGATTATTTTTAATAAAATTTCATCAAAACTTCTTTAAGTAGATGTTAAAAGTTGTTTATCAGTTTGTTACTTCATGACTGATTATTATTTGTTTTAATATACACGTTATTATTTATATATAGGGCAGACGTTGCACTTACCACCAGGTGAACGTTTTGCTCGTTCCGTTACTTTTATCAAATAAAAAAAAATAAAAAAAAAATCTGCCTTTTTTTAACGTTCCGCTAATTGTGACGGTGTGTAAAGTATTATCATTTATTTGTGCATAGCTGGACACATAAGTCATAACGACATTTTACGAATATTAACCATTACATAATTCTTTAGGATTCCGATGCAGGAATCCGTCCAGGTCTACCCACCGCGGAGCCAGTTATTTTCCGTGAAGCAGTAGTGTGCAAGCATTACTGTGTTTCGGTCTGAAAGGCGCTGAGAGCTAGTTAAATTACTGAGCACATGATGAGTCTGGGGGACGAGCGCAGTGCGGTTCCACAAAGAAATGTTCTATACGACAAAGCACTTTGTGTTTATGCCCAAATATTGGCTAAGACTTAAGTCTGGGGGACGAGCGCAGAAATGGTCTGGGCGACACAGCATTTGCTTTGGGAAGACGTTGCACTTATCATCAGGTAAACGTTCTCCTCGTCTCGTCACTTTGTCTTATAAAAAAAACAACCATATCTTAAAACAAACAATTCGTTTTTGCACAAATATTGGCTTCGTCTTTGATTCGAACGTAGGACCCGCGGCGTAGATGATTGTGATCAATAGGGTCGACATTGGTCGACTGGATAATATAGGATGGAGTATTGCAGTGTTATAATAAAATACTTACCACGACATCATTTCCATCTTGGGACATGCCTAGCGCGCCGCAGATGTTAACCATGTTTGGTCTTATAGGTGTGAGGCCGCTCATCACGAAGAACAAGAAGTACATCATGACTAACAACAAAGGTCTCATCGTTTCCTTTCCCAACAAGACGTACCTGAGTTTGTTAATGGATCTGAAACAGACTACACTGGTTGTAGGATTTCTATGCAATCCTTCTAATATTACTGAGTTTCTGAAGGGCACAGAGCTAGTATAATGACTGGGCATATAGGATATAAGAACTGATTTCTCCGGGTGATCGGCGCAGTGTGGTGCCACATAGAAATGATCTCGGTGTCACAGCATTTGTTACGGGCTGCGTTGCAATCACCATCAGACGAACGATTTGCTCGTTTTGAAGTTTTCTTTAAAAAAAGGTGCGTTTATACCTACTTACAGTGGATTTGAGTTTATTTGATTTTGTAAAGTAAAGATTTATTAAAAGAATTCACAAAAGAAAATAATACAAATGAATTATAAAATATACTTTTAAACCACCGCTACTCGGCGTGATCCTGTGGATTTAAAATTTATGGAACGGTAATAGTTCAATTTAATGTGCCATCTACGGAAAAAAAAAAATGTTGGTTGTACCTCTCAACAGCGTTCATTTTGTAGTGTTCGCATTCTTGCTTCGTATCTTTATCATCGAGCTTGTAACAAATGACGCATTTCTGTAGCTTCTTACTATACTCGACTAGTTGGTCAAACTCCTCACTCACGTGTTCTGGTGTTGTCCATCCACGCAAGTAACATAGGGACTTTAAAGCTTCTATTTCTCTGCCTCTGAATAGCAACCACACGGGTGTTTCTGGGACCTGTGGATGTAATATGTATTTTATAAAGCTTATTGCGAAATTCTTAAACCTATTCTAGAAACACGTGGTACATGTTTCAAGTAACTTGGTATTTTTTTTGAAGAATTGTGATGATCTTGATTCGTTGTCAAGAGTGGATAAGGTCCGCAATAAATTTATATATAAAAAGAAGCATCGTCATCGTTAGCTTATATTTCATGGTAGTAAATAAATAGAATATCTATAACCCCCTTGTAAGATCTATATATGCCTTGCAATGGACTCTAAAGAGGTTACAATGTTGTAAATTTGTAAATAGTAAGTGTAAAAGGTTGATCTTGGGACAGTACTGTAGAATTTGTAATAGAGCCCAGAATTTATGTATGTAGTTAAGTTTATAATTAATATATCTGTAAATTCTGTATCGGCATACCAGGAATATAAAATATAATGTGTAGTATATACACCGCCAGTTTGAAAGTGTTTAAATATGATGTTCGTGTTAGTATAAGTTGCAAGTCGTTCTAAGCTGGATATATGGACATAAATCCTTTTAAGCAAATACTATGTATTTTAAACTATTTAACAGCGGACGTTTCGAGCGCTTTATAGGACACATGGTCATGGGAGAACTGAGGTGATCGGTGTCCTGATGTCATAGTTAACCCCCGGGTTACCTTCAGCTTTAATTATTATTTTTGGTCTGATCTACGCAGAAAGAGCTAACGGTGTCTTGAAGTATTGCAATGGTATGCATAGTTTTTGATTTACTTTTATTAATATTATAGGATCCCAAGCTGGTGGTAGTAGCCATCCACCTTCGCTATTGAAATGAGGATGTTTTTTTTTAAGTTCAATAGCCTCGCGAATCATTCTTGTTAGGAATCGGAGTTCTTTTGCGAGGATTTGTGGTTTTTAAATCTTATGTAAAGGTCGGGATGATCCAGAACATGGTCAAAGACTGCAGACTTCCTAGAGTGACGATGCTTCACATTAGCTATATGTTCTTTTATGCGGGTTTTATTGATCTTTTTGTTTGCCCTATGTAAGAGAGACCACATTCACAATCTAGCTTGTATACTCCTGTATTTTGTAGTTCAAAATTAAACGCAATAAAATCCGTAAAAATTAGGTTTATTTAAATGTGTGGTATTCGCGTAAATATATAAAATTATTATATACTATGTATTGTTAACATATATACGTATAAAAGTAAAATTCTTTACAACACAAGTAATGTTTTAAGATCTTGATTCTACTATGTACCAGCCATTGCGAAGTTTCCCTAATTGTAATATTATGCGGTAATAAAAATAAACCAAAATAATTACCAAAAACACAAACGCCATGGAGATGAGAGGAACAATGAGACTGATTAGTGCAGCATTTCGCCAGTCCACCACCGTACCCAGGAAATACATCGCGAATACCCCAACCGATGTAAACAGTTGGGTTACAGTGCAGAGAGCGCCACGTACAGATGGCTCGCTGGAATTTTACCATTGAATGAATGAAATTAATAAAATAAAATAAATTATTATGTAATTATAGTAATAAATTTCTATAGAATGGGTATTTTTATAGCATTGGTATTATTTTTGTTGTGGAAAAAAAGGAAGTATGTTTAGGAAATTTGCAACATGGTTTGTAAATTTGAACAAACTAAATTTGATTAAATTCTACTTAGGGTGTAGTTGTAAAATTACAAATCAATATGATAAACTTACAAAACGTTTATATTTGATATCTTTGAACTATTACTGTCCCAATCTGTTGCAAAATTACAAACCATCGTAGGAATTGGTTCAAATACCTCAAAGTTTAATTATATTGTAATATAGAGCAGTATTTTACATAAATTGTTTTCTAATTAATAAACCATTCAAAGGTTGATAACTTTATCAATATTTTTACTAATTATGTTGTTTACATAACTAAAAACGCACCATTGATAAAACAAGAAAACGATGAGAAATTCCGAACTTCGTATGTAAAATTACAAATCTCTTTGTATTATTACTCACCAGCACTTATATACTTACTACTTACTTACAATACTTGCATTGAAAATAAACTTTCAGTCATAGTAATTTGACAACGTAAAAGATTTGTAAATTTACTTTAAAATTATTATAACACCGTTAGTAAAAAAAAATTAAAAATTCCTTACTTGGTTTATAAAATAATGATAATAAAAGAATATAAATAAATATAATAAATATACAAATATAATAATAAAAAAAGGAATATAAGGCTACTGTACAGTTTACTAAAGTACTATACATAGCTTGTATTGTAATTTTTATTACCGTACTGTAAAAGTATACGAAATTCACATTTTTTTTAATAGAGTAGTAAAACATTTATTAATGGTCAACCTCTCTATATTCTACACACAATGAATCAACGATCCTTTAGCATCTATCACAGATGTTTTATACGGTGTCTGTTCACACAGACACCGTATAAAACATCTGTGATAGATTGGTGTCACCACCAACGTGCGTGGCTGTATGAGCCGTTTCGAGAGCAGCACAATCGTCCCCTGTTTCGGCAGAAGTAACTTGCGGCAGGCGGGCAGGTATCAAATAGGACGCGAATATGTCTTACCGTAAGACATATTGGGCATGGACATTGCGTAAAGGGGTGGTTGGAGGGCCAACACCTCTTTACGCCATGTTCGCCTATTCTTCGCAAGACTCTCCCAGTTCTCAAAGTTAATCCCAAAACCTGACATGTCATGCTTTATACAATCCTTGAGAAGTAGTAATGGCCTCCCTACTTCTTTTTCCATCCGCTGCTGCATTCAAAATGACTCATCGCGGTAGACAAGAGGGCTCCATACGATGCATATGCTCCAGCCACTGCAGTCGCCTCTATTTAAGCATGGCAATGAGACGTGGAAGCTGTGCGATTTTAAGAATCCTCTCGTTTGTTTGTGTTGTCTCTCTATTCTGCAAGGTAATATGCAGGATGTTGCGAAGACAGCGCATATGGAAGTTATTGAGCCAGCGTTCTAGCTTTGTATACGTCGTCCAGGTCTCAGCTCCGTACAAGAGTGTGCTCAAGATGCGTGATTCATTCGTACACGATCATCTTGTAAAGAGGTTTATTGTGTCACGCTCTTGTACAGAGCTTTCCCAACGTTGTGACTGCATTTCCGAGATGGATGTTGGGTATCTGCGTCTAGCGAGAGATCGTTCGACACGGCTGACCCTAGGTGATAAAACTTATCAACTTTTACTGGTGGTAGGATTCCTAGACGGTGTCAGTTATTTTGCCGTCAAGCAGTAGTGTGCAAACATGACTGTGTTTTGGTTTGAAGAGCATTAAAAGCTAGCGTAATCAGTGGGCATATGAAACTTAAGAACTGATGTCTCGGGCGTAGTGTAGTGTCACAGACACCACTCTCAGAAATGTCCTGGGTGACACAGCATTAGTTATGGGCAGACGTTGCACTTACCATCAGGTGAACGTTTTGCTCGTTTCATCACTTTATGCTTTACCGGTTCAGTAATTATTTATTTTTGCAACTCGTTTAATAGTCTTTACTAGCGAAACAAAAATTTAATTACTAAAACTGTATGCATAAAGTAACTAATGTTTTTTATGAACTAATCATAATGAACAACTGTCGGTTACATGAAATGGCGATTTGATTAAAAGAAACGTAATCACATAATTCGGTATAAATAAATGTCTCAAGAACATTGTTTTAAGGATGGGTGATTTACTTGTATGCACAACATATCATATTGTCAAAGATATGCTGTAATTAGGTACGATGTAATCGCAATCGTTTTACCATAGGCATGCATTAAGAATTTCAAACAAAGGTGTCGCAAATTGCTGACCAGCTAGGAACGGAATTTGTATTTCGATCCCTCCTACGATGTTAATTATTGTAACTGCATAATATCATTTATTTTTAATTAAAAAGATATGTTATATGGCAAAATCCCCACAACAGTGGACTACAATAGGCTGTAATTATGATGATGATGATAATGATGATGATATGTGATATAAGCATAGATAAAGTGTATATTTTTGGATATTTTGTGAATAATTTGTCGGGCTCTTTCATCTGAATAATTTTGTACCGAACTACTTGTTTGCTATGCCAAACTTAAAATATGTGCCTTTATGTCTAATATGTATTTAATGTATGTTTACTGTGATTTAATATTTTAATGATAATTTACTATGATGTAAAGTAATAGCGATGTAACGGATAAGTAATTACAAATGTATTTTATATCGGCAAAAGTATGCAAAGAAAAATTGTCGAATGTTAGCATATCCTCTAACAATTAGTCTTATCAACAGAGAGTTATGGAATGTTTAATATCGGAATCATTTATTTTTAGGGTCTTTGGCGTTAGAAGAATCGAGAAATGACTTTTTAGTGTTGTTATTGAGTGAATATACAATTAATTATAGAACATCATACTCATATATTATATCCGATATCTTAAACATATATTTACGCGAGTCATCAACATATAAGACTTGGTACATTAATGTAAAGAATAATAAATAGCTGAAATGCTATTATATGTGAGAAAAGTTAAATAATAAATCATTAAATAAATTAAATTAAAAATTCTGAAATATGATAAATTATAGACATAATATATAATAATTTTTATCTTGATCATGTATGTACGCGAGCCGTGTACTTGAAAGACATGGTATATCAATATAATCAAAGAATAATACTCGTATATAGCTAAAATGTTATGATACGTTAAAAAATAATAAATGGTTAATTGTTATGGTAAGTAATACAATGAAAAATAATAAATAATGTAATGAAAATAATATGACGAGTTATATCAATATAAACATAAATTAGATTATTTAAAATGTAACCACCAACTAAGTAAAAAAATGTGTATTTTTGAGGATGGATGAAAGAAAATTGACGAAACAGATTTATTAAGCCAGTGAGAATAGGCAACGGTCGACGTAGACGAACGTATTGCGGGTGGCTAGCCACGTCGCCGCCATTTTGATACGAGTCAAGAAATTCTCCCTATTGCGTTCCATCGAGTAATATAGCGACATCATTACATATTCTGGTATTATGCTGCACGAATAAAAACTGCCAGTACAATACCTTAGTCGCCTCTTACGACACCTCGGTAGGAAAGAAGTAGGAGCTATTTTACTCTACCGAAAACCTATAGGCCTATACATCATTATATACATATTGCATTACATCGAAACTTTAGCTGCTGATTTATATTAGATATCATTCAAATCCGTTTGAATAAAAATGAGATAAGAAGAGAACACCGGCAGAAAGTCATTGACCTACAATTCAACTAATCTGTGATAACAACCGATCTTTCGAAATCGATGGCGTTAGTAGTTTTATAGTCGTCTTTAATAATTTATCGAGTTACGTAAACATAATTTTGTTAATTTTGCATTGTCAATAAAAGTAAAACAGATGCAGACGTCTGCGATTTTTGGATTTTTGCATATTAATTTGTTTTCTGTAACTATGTTACTAAAATATCTTTGTCAGAACTGTACTATTTTCTGTTTATTTTAAAATTGATCGATATAATTTAATAACTACAGAAGTTGCTGACTTCAAAATGAAGTTTTGGTTTCCTGATAACTAAAGAAAAAACTTTGGAGTTATATTTTGTAAATAGACTCATGTAAAAATGGACAACTTCGAACTTTAAAAAATTCTATGTCGTTATAGATGCAAAACGATTTATTTTTTTAAGAAAATACCTTCAACGAGCATGTTTGTTCAGATGGTAAATCGCTGCTGTAGCTATACACGTGGTCTTCCATGTGGATTAATATAAATATCTAGCTTACGCGTATGGGTTGCAGTCAATATAAAATAATCGTATGAAATCCCGACGGGTTTGAGACATATAATGCTCAAGATAATAAAAAAAGCAGTCTCTGAGGTATTTTCTAACAGCAAAATCTTCGCGGAGCCAGACGTCATTTTGGAATTATATTCGAGAAAAGTTTTTTTATTCGCGAGTCGAGTAAAACTTTCGCCTGATGTGACCACAATATTTACATTTTTCTACAACGTTAACCTTTTGATATATATGCTATCCTACAGAACTCTCACTACTTGTACGCTGACGATACTAATTTTTTTTATGAAAGCGGCAATTTGAACGACTGTGTAAAACTTGAAAGATGATCAGACACATCTAACTAACTATTGTATTAAGTAACAAATTAAATTAAAATTAACATCGGATTCGCAGAGTGCCAGTCGATGACACATATATTCAACAATGTTTCACAATCCATAACACTTCCATAGAAAGAACCAACTTCATACGTGATCTAGGTGCACCTTGTTAGAAAATTACCATGAATGAACATAATATATAAACATTATCATTAACAAACCGTATCTAGGTTTTGTCATGCGCACATACCAATAATTTCCGTACACATCATGCATTACATGTGTTTGACGTCCGCGTAGTCTTTGGTGAATACAGTTCCAATTTTCAGGGTATTCTCCAGCGGTTTTCACCGAAAATTTTACTAAGACTAAGACTTAGTTATAAGATTGGTAGTAAAGATCAACTTTTAATGGTTACTTTGATTTTCATTGTGGTTTTTTTATGCATGTGTTGTTCGTCAGCGGTTTTTTGCATTATTAACTGTTTCTTTCTTTTTTATATAAAGTAGACTAAAATCATAAGCATTGTAGATTCGATGTACACTCGAATATGTTTATTAATATATTTATACTATTAGGCAACTCTACTAATGGAGATTTTGTCTTATTCTTATGTCTTCACTCACAAATATTTCAACTATAAGCTGTAGACCTGCTTTTAGCTTTATCTTTTTTTCATTTTTTTTCATTGGATAAGGTGACGAAACGAGGAAAACGTTCACCTGATGATAAGTGCATCATCTTCCCATAACAAATGCTGTGTCACCCAGAAAATTTCTGTTCGACACCACAATGCAGCCTGAGACATCAGTTCTTAAGTCCCATATGCCCAGTGTCCCATACGCTAGCTCTCAGTGCCTTTAAAACCGAAACACAATAATGTTTGCATACTATCGCTTCACGACAGAATATCCTGAGGTGGTACCTACCTAGACGCATTCCTGCATAGAAATCCTAGTAAAATTATAGCACGGTCAGTCTACATGGCATCACCAGTGCTGTAACCTGTATAACAATGAATGTTACTATTTTGCAATAGCACGCAGCCTTGTGGAATACTAGCATTCACAGACTTGGAATCCGAGTATGCACCGTCAACTACGACATGGATGCTCCGGTCTATGAGAAAATTAGTGATCCAATTGTATAATTTTTCGGAAAGCCCATAGGAAGGAAGCTTTGAAAGGAGCGCATTGTGCTGAATCCGATGCAAGGTCTTTGCTATGTCCAAACTGACTGCCTACTGTGTTTTACGTACTGAGCTCTGCAAGAACTTGTGCTATCTGTTTACCCCCCTTGTGGTCTCTGGTTACCTCTTATGCGATTGTATCTATGTATGTATATTTTTTTTGCAACGCTGTTGGTCTTACAAAATAAATAAAAAATAAATGGGTAATAGAAATGAGGTTGTAAGAACCTACCCGAATATTGTGTCTGTTGATGTGATTTATTTACATATCTCATTAAAGAAAATACAGCCGTACAAACAGTTACGCCTTTGTCCCAAATAAGGGTAGGCAAAGGTCACTCACGCCCACTTTTCGCCATCGCCGGAAACGGGACGTCACGGGTGGCGATCCACCTCGCCGCCATTTTAGTACGCGTCAAAACATTCTTACTCCCTATTGCGTACCAACTTTAAAGAAATCTAAATCTAAGGATACTCACATAATAATAATTCTGTTCTTAGTTTTATTTTTCATCTGATGCCATTTAAGCCGATTTCGACCACATGACTTTCTTTGAGTAAGTACTGAAACAAATTACCTGATTTCTCCTACATACGAGTTGATTGGTGCTTCCATAACACCAGTTCCCAATCCTAGCAGAGCATTGGCTATGAATAGCGAAGGCAGGTTCCAGGCAAAGTACATAAGTATCCAAGCTGTTAAATGCGGTAAGTTGACGAGAAAATTGGATCTTTTTCGTCCACAATAGTCAACTATAGGACCTGAGAGTAATGCTCCAATCGGTTGTGTTAAATATGAGAGGCTGCCTGAAAAAGAAAAGTTAATTAATTCACAATTTAGACCACTGTTTTATAGAGACCTCTTCCATTCTATCAGAGGGTAATTGTCATTATTACCGTGTTTTATTTAAATAATCTCAGTCATTTTGTACTGACATCTGTTTGCGAGATTTTCTCAACGTATGGCAACAAATATTTCATATAAATTACAAATAATGAAAACCGGGATGAGGGTTTAACCCGGGTTTACTCTGGGAAGGAAAATACTATTTAAAACTATGAGAGTGATTGCGAGTTGAGTGTGAGACATGATCGATTTTTTTTATTTTCTATAATTCAGTCTCCAACATTTTTTGTTATAATATGTATGTTCTGGACTGTCTATTAATGTCTGTCAATCCAACCATTAAAAAAAAGTATGTGGTGACATTAATATAATAGTTAAATATTAAGCTTACCAAACCATGATGCCTGGGTTTCGTCCAACGACAGTCCGACATCAGCATTGAGAAGACTGGGAACTGCGATCGTTGAAAAGCTGATTGCCATGCCAAGGTCCAGTAGAAGAAAGTTTGGCGGCATACATGCTATAACCTTAAAAATCATTTGCTGTTTTTAATCTATATAAAGTAATAAAGATATTTTGTGTAATAATAAACAAAAAGCGTCCCCATAATTGATAATCGATAATGGAAAAATTACAAGTCGGATTTAAGTCTCAGATACTTTCATGCATCAGCTGTTAGATAAATTAAAACGAAGTAAAACCTAAGAAGATATCGAGGCTAAATGAGCCAGAACAATGGCGGCGGTGTATTGAAGCGACTTCACAGAAATAATCTATTTTATATACGAAAAATATTTATAGCTTTAATGAAACTAAGTTTATGGATTTCTTGCGTTTAATTTCAATTATTTGTATGCAGACGTTCTGAGTGCTTTGCACCCATGGTCATGGGAGGACTGAGATGTTTGACGTATTGTTTGCTCCTCCGACCGGCGTCGTCGGACGTTTACTCTTGATGTCATTGTAAGCCCGAGGTATCTTCAGTTTTTATTTATTGTTTTTTTTCTTAATCTACACAGAATGAGATTACTGTGTCTTGAAGTCAATTCAATTCATAGCTGTTAATGAAATACCCAAATTTGTAATAAGTAAATTAAAGTTTCAGCCTATAAATGTCCCACTACTGAGCACAGGCTTCCCCTCTCATTTCTGACAGGGTTTTGGAGCTAGGAAGAATCCACCACGCTGCTCCAATGCGGGTTGGCGGATTTCACATGTCTTTGAAATATTTTTAATTACTCAGACATGCAGGTTTCCTCACGATGTTTTCCTTCACCGCCGAGCACGTGGTAAGTCAGCACTTAAAATTGCAATTAACAATTTTTAGTGGTGCCGGCACCGGGAATCGAACCTAGGTCACTTGCTATGCACTATGAAATTTAAAGCGAGCGCCTAGCCCCTGAGCTGCCACGGCTCCTGAAATTTGTAAAGAAGTAGTCGAAATATATGAAATTTGTAATGAAGTATAATCGAATTAAAGTATAGTACTGAATACTCTAAATCTTCTAAATAGTTTCTAATTACAAGTAGACTACACATGTATAGTACAAAAGTCGTTTGGAAAACATTCTTGTTCGCGAGGCTAGAAGTCGTTAAATCCGTACGAGATAGCTATGAACCTCAGCTATTCACTAAGGTATTATCGCTTTTCTTGAAAAAAATGTTAAAGGGACAAGACAAGTAAATCGTTCATCTGATGGACAGTGCAACGTCTGCCTATAACACAAACTGTGTCACAAAGATATAAGTACCTTCTGAGTGACACTGCGCTCGGCACCCAGAGATATCATTTCTTGAGTCCCATAACCTCAGTAATTACACTAGTTACAAATCAGAAATGAGACTGACAGAACTGAGCAGAATAACTGACACTGGTGGTACCGGCTTGGATTAATTCCTGCTACCTACCACCAATGAAAAAGTTTTGTTTATGCTTAAGCTTGTAGCGACATCTATGTGGGTGAATTGTTATTATATCATATTTTTGATTCTGCAATTATTTCTTACATCGTATTAATGTTATATGTGGCTTAGTGGTCAGACTAGCTGACTTCTACGCCATAGATCCTGGGTTGGAATCCCAGCCGGAGCCAACATGTGTACCAAAACTCAAATTATTGATTTTCGGGTCTGGTTGTATTGTGATTGTCCCCATGTCTGTGACACTGCATCCTAACCTACCTCTGAACTTATCGTGTCAGTAATACGAGCAGATCAAGGGCGGGAAGAGGGACAAGTGTGTGCCTTTGTGATTGCGCGTGCACTTATTTATTTATTTATTTTACTTTAATTAACACGGTTGGAACCAATTACATTAATTAAAGACAACCTATTCATTCTTCTCGCTCACAGAACTTCATACATTCTGACAATATTATTGGCCATTCATCCGCAAACAGGTCACACTCCGGTCTTGTGTCCAGGAGAGCGTTGAGTGCGGTGAGGACGCGAGGAACGGGTGAGTTAGCACGCGCGACGGTGCGCGCCCGCGGCACGGCAAACAGTTTGTGTTTGCGACTACGAGCGTAATTATTTGGCACGAATAATTGACATAGCGCGGCACTCAGATCTGGAGCGTCAATCCTCCCACGAATTATTTTACACGCCATTATGATTTGCTGATATGCTCGCCGAGTTTCCAATGAATTGTAACTGAGGGAGCCAAGGAGAAATTATTACTTATGGCACGATAATTTCTCCTGCGCAGTTGATAGCTGACGACAATATTCGAAAGTAGTCGTCGTGGTCGAAAATCGGTGGAAGCATATCAATCAACCGGAATACGTCGCCGTCATGTGAACATCACTGGCTAAGAGTTATCTATTGTAGTTATATATTGTGTGGAGATGGTATAAGGGAAATCTGCCAGCTCATCTCGTTTCGTGGGTATCGCAAGAGTCGACTAGGGGAAATGGGTGCAATATTTCCGCGTGGGTGATCTCATATATGCCAGACGTAAGTAAACCTAACAGGTGATGGACAACCTCGACTAAGGTGCAGTGTCTTCTGTGGTCGCCAATCCACGTACCAAGTATTTTTATGAAAGAAAGAAACGACACGAGCGAATCGTTCACCTGATGGTAAGTGTAACAACTGCCATTACAAATGCTGTGTCACCCAGAACATTTCTGTGTCGCACCATAATGCGCTTGTGATCGTACGACATCAGTTTCGAAACATAGTGATTATTTCAAACTTTTGCTTGACTTACTATTTCTACTTAGATGGACTCCTACACAGGAATCCCTCCACCAGTTAAATTAAAAAAGTTCAAAAAGCATGGAGATCGCTCTTATATTGTGAAACATTACAAGTGATAAATTGCGATCGATTTTAAATTGCTCGACTCTTTACTACGAAATAATTGGTCTTTAATTTATAGGTCACAGAAATCATTATAGTGTGTTTTGACAACGCCGCAGTGTGTGCTGCAGTGGGCATCGTTATTTCTTTGCTTAAAATCGACTACAACAAAATGAATATATGAAAAATTTAATTAAATTTGTATTTTCTTTTTCAGTTTGCGTGTATCCTCGTTTCTTATATTTAATATTCACTTATTATTGTAAAATGCTTTCTAAGCAAAAAACCAGCAGTCCGGTTAAAATTGTCGGTATCTAGAAATAAATATCGTTGAAACTGCAGACTGTTACAAATTTGCATTTGGTAGTAAAATGTGCCTTTTTATAAGTAATAATAGTAGCAAGAGACGAGGCGAGCGTTCCCCTGATACCAACTGTAGCCTGGTGTCTGTAATAATATTATAATATATTACATACATAGGGGTAGGCAGAAACTATATCCGTAGACCACTTTTCGACTCCGCAGGAAACGAGACGTGACGCCAAACACTGGCTTGGAAGAGAGGCCGGAGTCACTTACCCGGTACCGTATTTGCCTGAGAAGGCAAGTAGGTTACATTATATCGGTGAAAGTTCAGGAGCCAGCCGCTTGCCGTAGATACATACTACTCGAGGGACCTTGGTAAATTACAGACTCCTACTGACGGAAATCGTCGTGGTGAAACTAGCATGTTCGACAAATATAAAAAAAGTCGGGGACACGTGCCCGTCTACCAAGTCTGCTAACCCTAACTGAAGAATTTTGGCAGATTCCTTCTGACCCCAAAACACTCTCGACATTGAAAGGAACGTTTAAAGGGTGATAATATACCTTTAATTTTATATTATTTTTTATAATAGCCTGCAGTTGTGGACCTATCAGAAATACCTTATGAAACTTACAAAATGTTCTTTTATTTAGAAAATTGTTTAAAGGCTACTGGCATTCCGAGCCCTAATTCGCTAGCCAAATGTTGTGACTACTGAAAATACTCCTTATCTGGTATGAGACTGGTTACAGAATGATGACTCTTTTACATGTTATGAAGGAATAAACCTAGAGGTAATTGACACGTCTGAGAAGCATCACAAAGCGGTCGTCACTATGAGACAGCAGTTCTCAGGTAATTACACTAGCGTCTGTGCTTATCAAATGCACAGACGCTAGTGTAATTACCTGAGAACTGCTGTTGACACTACGGTTGTAGCTAACTGATGATTATATAAATATCTGTCGTTACTCCAATTAACTGGAATAGAAATACGGAAGAAATAAAGGAGTACGGACGTCATCAATTTCTTTATATTATCTATGACTTGACATCAGATCACGTCAGTTGGTAACGTTAGCCTATTAGCCTCCTAAGTCTGCAGGGAGTAAACAAGGTAAAACATCATGTATATGTATACCATACGATCTGTCATAAAGACCGACTGATTGAAATTTTAATATGATGTTCTACTCTCTGACAGAACTCGTAAACAAATTACAATTACCGTTATATTAACTTAGAAAGAAATTTTAAATGATTTAATATACAACTGTGCAAGTAAACGCTTACGTTTTTATTTACAATTATTTAATTCATCATCATCATCGTCATTAAAGCCTATCATAGTCCACAAATATAGGCCTCCTCCATAGATGGCCTATAATTATGATAAGTAAATGCAAAACATTATTGCTCTGTGTTGCAACTCTAATTTCTAAGATTATGTACCATAGTTAAGAATTTAGGTTAAGAATTTAGTATGATTATGATTTATGTCAATGGCAATTTATTTTCTTCCGGTATTATTAATTATTAAGGAATATAAAAGCGTAAAACAATTGATAATATTTGTCAACAACGCTTACTAACCTGAGACGCGACACACCGCATTCGACTGACTTGACCAGTTATTTGTTCTTGTAGTTTATGTACCATTATTAGATATACATTAATAGCTATTACAATAATTGACACAGTAACTTGGTTTTTAACTCATATAGGTATTTTCACGACACAAACACTTGAAGTTAGTACTTTGTTTGAAATGGTGGTCAAAATATATTTTTTTTAATTTAATTCTCGTAAACGGCTGCTTCGTTTAGCCGAGGCTTGTTAAGTGAGGGAATGATAATGTACAGTGTTGACGTATTGTCTATTTCGAAATTGAACATTATTTAGATGTACAGATAAAGTTACGTTGTAGTTATCTCTCTTACGACATCATCATTGCTTTAGAAAATATACCTGTTACCCTTAAAGTTGTTTGAGTTACGAAATGGAAGATTACTTAAATACTTGAGTTCTTTTCTTATAGAATTCAAAATATATCGAATTCGTAAATACAAAGCATATCATACACCATGTATAATTTGTCATCGTTTAGAAAGATGGTCATTACCTGCTATTCTGCTTTGAGGTACGAGTACAACTCATCGTTTACCAAATTGTCAACCATCCCTTTCGGATCTGATAATAGTATCTTCTCCAGTTTATGTCGTTATGTACGGCCAGTGCCAGGCTGATAAATTTTCTTATCACGGCTTACTATTTATCATGTATAAACCTCCTAAACGACCTCCTAAAGAAAAACCTAAAATTCTTCTTCAGCGTAATTTTGGTGGCATGGATGTGGAGTCTTTACCTTATGATGCACGAGATGCTGACTGGTCTGAGGTTTTTAACGCTGATTCAATGGAAAGGTGGATTGTTTTAACAGCAGTTTAACTAATCTCTATTATGTTCATGCTCTTGTACGAGCAGTCAAGATGAAGCATCTTCCAGCACCTTGGCTTACGGAGCAAATACGAGCTGAAATGCATAAAAAACTCACTGCGAAGGCTAGATACAAACGCGCTCCGACCTGCGAGAATAAAGTGAAGTGTCCTGAAATAGCCGTGCGGTGGCGGCTCGTTAAAAGAATACTACCACTCCATCTCATCCGTTGGATCTCGTAAAAGGCGAGTAAGGAATTAAACTGCACTGTGCACCCAAAAGCGCTTGGTGGCGATGGGCTCACCACCTATCACACCAAGTGCATTATATTGTTTTGGTGAAACGTGGATTGTGGCAGTCATCTGTTTTTGCAGTGAGTGCTCAGTCTCTGACTACCCCTTGTGGGATACAGTCGTGATCTTATGTATGTATGTATGTATCCTGAAATAAGAAATCACTGCAACAGGGTGTGTAGGGATGCACAACGCTTATTTATCCATAATTCTGTTAAGAACAACGATTCTGCAAAAGAATGGTTTTTTGCTCCTATTCTTTTTGCAATCTTTTATAACTCTATTTCCAATTAACTATCTTCTAGCTACCACCTCTATGCAGACGATTTACATATCTACACACAGGCTCTCGTTGAGCGTTTGTGCAAAGCCATTGCTTGCACAAATGTGAATCTGCAACGCATCTTTGAATGGAGCAAGTCCTATGGTCTGAAAGTAAATGCCAGCGAAACTTAGGTCATAGTTATAGGCAGCTCCAGGAGGATTGCCAAGGTTGACTGGGGCTGCTTTCAAAATATCGTATTTGATGGAACTGTCATAGAAATTAATGAAACTGTGAAAAACTTATGTGTGGTTATGGATAGGCAGCTATTGAGTTTCTCCATCTCTTCAATCCTAGATCCTTGCGCTTCTCTGAAAATCTCCAAATAAAATTTCTGTCCATTCCACAGTCTTTTATAGTAATTCTTTCACGCTGCGGGCTACAAAACTGTAGAATTCTCTTGCTATCCCTATCCGACATTTCAATGAAAAATATCTGTCATTGCGAAATACGTCTTAATTATTATTAACTATAATATTTTTGTATTTACATGTATTTACCAAGGGTTTATGCAAGACTTCGGCCGGATAATACCCCACGGTTTACATTTCTTTGCCATTTGTCGGGACTTTGGAAACGAAAGATAAAAAGGTACAAAATACCTAATTTTAAAAAAAAAAACAAATATATCCTAACAGTTTATTTAAATACTACGTTATTGATAGTAATTTTAATCTTTTAAATCCTGTCCTTAGTTTGATCTGTTTTTCTCTTTAATCGTTTAAATGCGTTTATTATCGGGTCATCAGCAAACGTTTGAATCTTATCACCGTTGAAGAAGGACTCGATATTTTCTAAACTCTTGCCTTCCGTTTCTGGCAAGAAGATGTATAAAAATATTGTGCCTAGGAATCCGAATGCTGCATATACAGCAAACGTTCCCCATAGCTTTCCATGTATCTCTAGGTCTATTAGAGTTTTTGCACCGAGGAAAGTGAACACGCAGTTGCTTGCTGCAGCAATTCCCTGGGCGGATGCACGGCTTCTGTTCAAAATGATTATGTACATGTAATTATATATATATATGTTTTTTATTTTTGATTAACTTCTACTAACGGCTTGCTTATGAACTGTCAAGTTTGACGGAAAAAAACTAATGTAAGAAAAAGCATAATGTAAGAGTTTATCGTTTCAATAGATCTAATAGAATTATGGTGATTAAAACTAATACAAAATAAAACAAATGTTGTGATGATATTTAAAGTCCGCCAGCCCGTTTTGGAACAACATAATATGAACTATTCCCGGCTCCAAACATCTCTTATTAATGTGAAAAATGAAATAAACCGAAAAAAATATATTTTACAAACTGCTTTATAGTCGATAGTCATTAAAGATAGTTATTAAATTTTAATTTTACAAATAATAGTAATATAATTACTGCAAATAATAGCCCATTCGTGTTTCATTTTCGCACATGTAAATACAAGCAGTTTAGACAGTTTCGAAAAAGAGTACAAATCACAATCGAGATCATTTTCTAAGATTTTGAAAAGAATGTTAAAATAGATAAAAGAAAGTTATGTTATACCTGAACGGGAAAACTTCTCCAACTAGAACCCATGGTAAGTTAAATCCAGTTGAAATAGCCATGATGTAAAAAAGTATTAATGGAACATAACTAGTTTCTTTTGGAAACGTATTCGCGTCATAAGAAAATACGGAGTCACTTAAATTGTTTTTAGCGTAAATACTTAAAGCTGTACAAGATAATGCAGTTCCAAGCATTGAACATAAGGCCATTTTGCGTTTTCCAACTGTCCTAATTAGAGCGATGACGAGAATGCTTATACAAATCGTAATGATACCGACGTTAAGCTGTGAAAACAAAGAAAATAATTTAATAAAAAATGTTTTACCAAAATATTCCTTATACTTTTTCTAATAATTTAGGGTAAAAAATAATTTAGGCACATAGTGAAGAAAGTATTTTTACAGCAGCAAATTTTATCGTTATTTTATGTTTATCTTTAAAACCAAGTATCAGAATCTCAACCAACATTTAGCAACAACGAGTAGCCTCAATCGATATTTTTAGGATAAATTTTGCAGATTATGCTATTTATATCATGAGCAGTTGTCTTTTTAGACAGATACAACAAAGGGTTCTTCAGGGCTAAAGTAAATAGTCTACTTTTACTTATTATCTTCTATAACAGATCATCAGCTGGATTTGTGATCAAGTGCTAGCCTATTGTTGTTAAAATAATAAAACATAGTGATTAAAAGAATTGAAAAGAATAGTGATGACAAATAATTTTACGGGGACTTGTACATTCGCTATTTGGTATTCAAAAATACATTTCCATTTAAAGAACGTAAATAAAAATCTCAAACACTTCAAAAATAGAAATTCAACAGCGAGATACGCAAAACACGCGCATTGACGTGGAGCTGCACAAATCGACCCGATGCAGTCTACTATCTTGATATTAAACACGTATATATTATGGTTCATTGTGGAACGTTGGAAAAAGGTGAAAAAACACTTACTACAATATCTTTTCCATCTTGAGGCATACCGAAAGCACCGCAAATGTTGACCATGTTGGGTTTGATAGGTGTGAGACCACTCATTACGTAGAACATAAAATATACCACCAAAAAAGTCAATGGTCTTAGGGTCTCTTTGCCGAGCATCACGTATCTGAATTTGTACATCATTCTGCAAGAAAAGTTTAATTATAGTTTTTTTTTAGCAGAGCCGTGTATATAATGTGTCGAAACGGTTCTAATATGATAATTGAACCGCTGCACTAAATACCGGCAAAAAGAATATTAATTCTCATGACTTAATATATTATGTAAAAGATCGCATAATATCTTATGTTACAGCCATATCGAAGTGTGTAATTTTTGGGAAATTATTATTTTACTATAACCTTTTAGACATTGCAGTACAACAAGCAAAAACATAATCATTTTCTCATTAAATTTGTACCTCTACCATTATAGCCTCTAAATACGTTTGCTTTGGCAAATTTCAGTTACGAATCGTCTTATCGGTGGTCATCCCTTATATGGTCAAGGTGACCTTAAAACCTTAGAACCACAAAGAATATTATATTATTAAGTTAAAAATTTGTAAAAGGTCCAGGGTTCTGCTACCGAATAGAAGAAACCTAACTGAGGAGGATAAGAAAATTAAGAGAGAAATAAAAGCAGAATCAAATTGTACTCGCAAAGATAGGAAAAGAAGCAAGCAGCGGATACTTAGAGAAACATAGCGTATCATTGCAAACACTGCCTGCAAAAAAGATACGGGATAAGGTTTATTAACAAAACTACTAGTAGGTCTTTATCGTATTCCCTGCATTGAAAATGTATGTTTTGGGTTTCATAATATACTCAAAAAGTAATGAAAAATAATGTCTCCATGTTCATGTTATTCATGTAAATATCGGCAAAATTCAATAATTTTAGTGTTTTTACAATGTGACGCATTAAAGTCACAGAAATGATTGAATCGAAATTCAAAGATCTATAATAAACTGTTTGTTGTAGTGAGTGAGTTATAGCTTGAATAAAATGCCCGGAAAAAAAGGGGCAAGCATGCAATCAAAATACCTAGAATTCAAGGAATACTATTATATACTCGTATTGTATGAAAAGTGTAGTTCAAAGCCAGTGAAGATTATAACCAAAGGAAAAAAAATATGTATAAGGACTGTAATGGATTCAGTACTTCTGAATAAGAAAGATGTCGAGAACCGAATGAAAGAGAAGATCTCTTTCATTTATAGTTTATGTAATATTAAGTCAATACTTCCCGTAACTATTAGAGTAATCTCAAAAATTACTTTAAAATACTATGACTCAGGATAAGGCTCTCCTGCACATTGATTATTTAAAAATGATACTTTCAATTACAGAGAATAAAATTAGGCATATTTCGATGCCTTGTAGACACTAAGACACAACTGAAAAAGTTACTGAAAGCTATATTTTCGGGGCTATTTCTAGTATAACCACAGAAATGATTATCTCCTCTGGGATCAATCTAGAATGCCTTTTTTTCATGAATTCTTAATGTTATCTATTAATTTAGGAGCATAAATTTCATACAACATTGTGTTTGTTGCGATGACAAGAAATTGGTTAGTTTCAATTGGTTGTAATTCATATTTTTTTAGTTGTTGCTTTAAAAAATATAGGTTTGATTAGGTCGAATGCCGCCTCAGCACCGATATAGAGCACCCCACTTCCACCCAGTCTTGTGGTCCGTACCCCTAGAGTGTATATAAAAATGCGTGCAGAAGCTCGAGAAGAAGGTCAGGTCAGGTGCACCGAGAAATCCTTTCAGATAATCCCTATCAATTGCGCCAATTGATCGCGATCGTATTGGTTCTATAAAGTTTGCATAGATGGTGCTTTGATTTTTTTATTATTTAACCTATGCCAAAATAATGTGATACTGATAATTGCAGCGTCTAATGTAATTCACAGAAATTCTTAAGCACAAAAAGTTAAGTTATAATTTAACAAAAACGTTTTTTTTAATTCATATATTTCTGTTGGGGGAGGGAGAGCCGTTAGCTTAAGGAGACAAAGTGGAGTCAGCGTTTCTTCATCTACACTCTACTAATGTGTCAGAAAGTACGATTTAGAAAAAAGTGAGGTTACAGTCTTACAAAAAAAATTATAACTTAAAAACTATTCATCTCCGCGCCGGGGAATTGTAAGGGGGTAATTTCGCACCCCTCATCTTTCTCCTCACCCTCCACTATTTTTAATCAACTTCAGTAATAAAATATTATTTTTTAATTTACAAATGAATTCCTCAATTTGTACACAGAAAATTCAACTTGAGTTTGGCAAAAAGATAACTTACAGAATATAAGTAGCGTATTTTTCGAAAATAATTCTGTCTTGGAATGTGAAGTAATAAATAAACTTATCGAAGATATATACGAGGTATGTACAATTTTAAACAGAAATTAGTCCAAATGTAGTTTAACGATCTCCTCAAGAAAGTATAAAATTTATTTACGATCGTATTTGGGATTCCTTTGACCGCGATAAACAGTGAATTTTTTTTGACTGAAAATTATGTCAAACGTTATACCAAAAAAGACTAACTACTGAGAATGATTCTGAACGTAACCTTAGCGTAATTGTATAGATAGACTACCAGTAGATTTAGATAAATGTAGCTGTCTAGAAGTGTAAAAGTTTTCAAAACAATGTTTCAAAATAAACTATCTGTCAGTAATCAATTAATACGGAGCGCTTTGGGTAAATATGATCAAGACACTGGCAACTGTTTAAAAGATTTTAGAGGTTATCATAACAATAAAAATAAGGTTAATAAAGAGGCTGTAATTCGAGGTGACTGTGATCATGTAAAATTTTTTTCAACAAGAGGAGTCTGACTACACAAGGAAAGGTTTAAACAAACTTTACTTAGCGGGTGGATTGAATTTTTCAGTAATGTATAAGTTATATCAAGCAGGGAAATAAAATATCCGTAGAGTACATACAGTGCGCTAATATCGATATATAGTAAACAGAAAATGAATGTATGCTTTTATAATCCTAAAGTGATATATGCACCGCAATATCTTATACCATATCTTATTCAAAAACTGTACTTTTGACATCCAGATTTTTTTTTCACGCATCATTGAGTAAAGTGTTCATTGTATTATAAGCGGAAACTTTCGATCTTTAATTTTAAAGTTTTTGATATGGATCTAGAAAAGAAATTGCTACATGTGGTCTGAAACTATAGCTAAAAAGGGCCCAAATAAGATGGCTAATAGTCTTTTTAATTCTATAGAAAATTGGGCCAAAAATGGTATTAAGGACGTTCGATTTTCGTCGGACAACTGTGAAGGTCAGAATAGAAACCGCGCAGTTTTTTTTACGTACGTGTACTGTTCGACAAAGTTTCATAATGATATCTGTCATAGATTTTTAAAAAAGGATCATACCCAACAAGAATGCGATAGTAGGCGAAGGTGTTACAAAAGTCTACAAAAATAAAGTGAGTGCAAAACATCTGAAAATCTTTACGAAGTAATAGAATTAACTCAAGTTAAAGTTTTGACTTCAGTGAATGTTTGAATTATATGAAATGGACTAAAATATTGACAATATAAATATAAAATGGAACCAAGCGCGTGAGATAATAGTTAAGGTGGAATATTCAAATACAATATTTTCTTAGTGTGATTTACACGAAGAAGAATCTAAAAGAATAAATCTGTTGCAAAAACGAAATATTCGATCTCGTTGAGATTATACTAGAGATATTAAAACGTGTTATAAGGAAACGATCATGTTCACAAATTCTAAATACAAAGATTTACTAAACCTTTGTCAGCAAAATGTAATACCTCCTAGGTATACACAAACACAGTAGTAAAACACAGTTCTTATACTGAATAAAATGTGACCAATTGATTATAAGGATGTTTAATTAAATTATTTTAATTGTTTTATTATTCTTATGTCCACGACATAAAGAAGCTTTTTAAATGAAATCAACTAACGTTCTATGAAGTTTCAAAATTTTTGGTGTGTGTCAACAACAGGGCTGACGTGATGCTAATCAAAATGAGCTCATCGTGCGCTCTTTTTTAAAAGTCGTTTTCGAGTAGCTGACTATGCATCTAGATGTTTTGTATATCAATCAATATCATGCTTTTAGGCATTTATTTAAAAGTCGATGAGGAATTGAAAAAATTATAAATTTAACGTACTTTGGGATTTCTTTAAAATTATTTCTATCAAGATTAATGGCTCACAGTAGCTTTTAGTTGTTGACTAAGTAATTTCATAGTGCATAAGAAAGTAAATTTTTCACTTTTGATGCAATTAACTTGACACGAAATTTTACCACTATAATTTTTTTTTTTATTTCATAAAAGTGACGGAACGAGCAAAACGTTCACCTGATGGTAAGTGTAACGTCTGCTCATAACAAATGTTGTGTCACTCAGAAAATTACTGTGTGACATCACACTGTGCCCGTCACCCTGAGACATCAGTTCTTAAGTCTCATATGCCCAGTGATTACGCTAGCTCTCAGTGCCCTTCAAACCGAAACACAGTAATGCTTGCACACTTCTGCTTCACGGCAGAATAACTGGCCCTGGGGTGGTACCTACCTAGACGGATTCCTGCATAAGAATCCTACCACCAAAAAAATTAAAAAATAAAATTATATGCAGACGATGACTTTTGGAACTGACAGACAAATGTAATAATTCTATTCGTATCTTATGTTTTATCTCTGAAATGTTATTTAAACCCCAATTAAAATGTTTTTGTACATATGTACAATACAAAATTCAAAATTATCATGTTAACCTAAACTTTCAAAAAGATTTAGACAATTTTTCGGCATATTGTAGACTCAATAAACTAGACTTAAATCTTGGAAAATGTAGAACTATAAAATTTACCCGTAAGCGTCAACCCAGTACTTTTAATAATTATTTAGGTGGAAACCAATTAGAAAAGTCAATAAAATCAAAGACTTAGGAATAATATTAGACAGTAAACTTATTTTAGATGCACATATCGACAGCATCATCAATAAAGCTTATAGAATGTAAGGCTTTGTTATGCGCGTGGGACGTGATTTCAATAAAACCATTACTTATTTGCACTTATACAAATCATTAATAAGATCACAACTTGAATACATATACATAAACATACAGCAGTTTTTGATGTTCTCCTAGCCGATTTCGACCACGGCGACAACTGCCGACTACTGTCGAGAGCCATCAACTGCGCAGGAGATATTATAGTGCCACAGGCTCTGTGTTTGCGCGTGGCACAACTAACACTAACTCGTCCCTACCTACCTACCCGCGCCCGATGTAACGCTGATGCGATAAGATCGGAGGCAGGCTAGGATGCAGTGTCAGAAACACGGGGACAATCACAACACAACCAGACCCGAAAACCAACAATTTATGTTTTAGCACAAATGTTGGTTCCGGCTGGGATTCGAACCCAGGACCCGCGGCTTAGAAGTCGGGTACTCTGACCACTAGGCCACGCGGTCGTCAAGTTTTAGTATAAAATATATTGTGTAAACTGTTTGTTGATCCTAATAAATCAAAAAAAAATACTCGTAATAATTTGTAGGTTGACTGGCATTCGTTGTTTTTTATTTAAACTTTATGTTTAATGAAATGGGGCCCAAGCTATCCTGATTGCTATGTGATCAAATATTAGGCTATATTCAGTAAAAAATTATACATTGTCATTCGTAATGTCCTATATATCCCGGCAGGCTGGGCTTAGGGACGATGAGTATATGCCCCAAAATATAATGAGCCTCGTAGCGTGATACCTGTAGGAGATATGTCGACTTAAAGAATTTGCTTAAAACTCATAAACTTAATTAGGCGTTTTTCCATTGAGCTGCCATCGAAAGAACTCGCAAGTACTAGGATAACTTTAAGCTTAAGGAAATCTGTTGCGAAGTAAATCTGTTAGTATGACGCCGTAGTAGGGTAACATAAATATAAATGAGAAAAAAACGTATTTTGTATTTGTCTGGATCGGGGCAACGACTTTCTGAGTTAGAGTCGCGTAAAGTTTAACAAAACAAATAATTTTAAAGTTTTGTAAGGACATTTTTAGTATTCAATTTTGTCATTAACGCTTCACTGTTGTATTTATCAGATCAAAGTAGCATAGGTAGCTGCCGGGATGTTATACCAGTTATGAACGCTGTATAAGTTATATCGTAGGATCTTTTTTTAACGTAGTTAAACACAATTTGTGTTCTTTACCTTTTGATAGGGTTCATTGAAAGATGTTCGCAGTTTTGCGTATCTAGCTTATATAACTTAAAGCATATGACGCAGTTGTGCAATTCTTTACTATAATCAACTAATTGATCAAACTCTTCTCTAACATTTTCTGGTGTCGTCCAGCCTCGGAGCTTGCACAGTGAATTTAAAGCATCTTTCTCTCTCCCACGTGATAGCAGCCAAACTGGTGTTTCGGGTACCCTGAAAACATAGAATATAGTAAGAATATTTTTTAATTATAATGACTTCTAGTTTTACAAAATTTTTTTGAAACCACTATCGAAGCTTACCAATAACTACCGGTGTAGTATTGCGTAAGCTTGTCATTAAAATTGTTAGTTATAAGACAGCGTTCAAGTAGATGTAACGTTAGGCTTAGTAGCATTTATTTTTGTCTATGATATCAATTCTCAAGTCAAATAAAAATACGAAATATATACAAATCATTAAATTTTGCAAGTAACAATCCACGTCAGAGCAATAGATATGATGCTACTAAATCGTTCTGGGTTTATTCTACTTACTAGAAGTACTAGAGCCATAGAACTGATAGGAAAAACAAGACTGATAAGCGCTGCAATACGCCAATCTACCACTGCACCGAGAAAGTACATTGTGAACGTGCCCAGCGATAGAAACAGTTGAGTGAAGGTGGACAAAGCGCCGCGTATTGACGGCTCGCTGAAAAAACAATAAATTTTATGAACATATATTTTTATAGTCCTCCCCCATAGATTAGGCCCATGTTCAACAGTGGACTATGATAGGCTGAAATGATGATGATGATATTTTCATATCAATGATTAATTTACTGATGGTAGGATTCCTATATAGTAATCCATCTAGGTAGATACCCACCGCAGTGCCAGTTATTCTGCCGTAAAGCAGTAGTGTGCAAACATTACAGTGTTTCGGTCTGAAGGGCACTGACAGCTGTTGTAATTACTGGTCATATAAGACATATGTTGTCTCAAGGGACGGGCGCAATGTGGTGTCACACAAAAATGTTCTGGGTGACAAAACATTAGCTGTCAGCACGCTTTGCATTTACCATCAGGAGAAGGTTTTAAACGTCTCTTTCTCCTATTAAAATATATTTATTATTTTTATTTCTGACGGACATTTTCTATATTTACACACCTTTAAATAAAACTACTTTTTTACGGATTTTATCGCGTTTAATTTTGAACTATTTTTACCCGACGTTTCGGACGCTTTACAGCACCCATGGTCACGGGGGGACTGAGGTGACAGTTGTCCCGATGTCATAGTTAACCCGGAGTACCTTCAGCTTTTAATTATTATTTGTAGTCCGATCTACGCAGAAAGAGCTTACTGTGTCTTGAAGCCTTGCAGTGGTATGCTTGGTTTTTATTTAATTTTATTAATAATAGGATCCCAAGCCGGTGGTAATACCCAACCATCTTCCCTATTGAAATTAGGATGTTTTTTAATTTCAATAGCCTCGCGAATCATCCTTGGTAGGAATCGGTGTTCTTTTGCAAGGATTTGTGGTCTATCAAATCTGATGTAATGGTTGGGATGATCCAGAACATGGTCGCAGACTGCAGACTTCCTAGAGCGTCGATGCTTCACATCAGCTATGTGTTCTTTAACGCGGGTTTTAATGGATCTTTTAGTTTGCCCTATGTAAGAGAGACCACATTCACAATCCAGCTTGTATACTCCTGCATCTTGTAGAGGGATGTTACACTTGACAGATGGTAAAAACTGACTTATCTTCTTCGGCGGCTTGAAAAATGTTCTTATAGATGCTCGCTTCAAGATATAGCCAATCTTGTCCGTGACTCCTCTGACATATGGAAGAACAGCAGGTACACGCTCGACTGTGGCCGGCTTCACTCGGTCACTGCAACGAAGGCGCGGAACCCGAAGCTTGTTGTCTTGCAAATCTTACAGTAATGGATACGTCAGATTATAATTTTAAAATTGAACAACTTTTGTCGGATGAAAATATTTATAAAAAGGTTAAATCAGACCCAACCGCGAACACGCTGAAAGCGTGTACCTGCTGTTCTTCCATATGTCAGAGGAGTCACGGACAAGATTGGCTATATCTTGAAGCGAGCATCTATAAGAACATTTTTCAAGCCGCCGAAGAAGATAAGTCAGGTTTTACCATCTGTCAAGTGTAACATCCCTCTACAAGATGCAGGAGTATACAAGCTGGATTGTGAATGTGGTCTCTCTTACATAGGGCAAACTAAAAGATCCATTAAAACCCGCGTTAAAGAACACATAGCTGATGTGAAGCATCGATGCTCTAGGAAGTCTGCAGTCTGCGACCATGTTCTGGATCATCCCAACCATTACATCAGATTTGATAGATCACAAATCCTTGCAAAAGAACACCGATTCCTACCAAGGATGATTCGCGAGGCTACTGAAATTAAAAAACATCCTAATTTCAATAGGGAAGATGGTTGGGTATTACCACCGGCTTGGGATCCTATTATTAATAAAATTAAATCAAAAACCAAGCATACCACTGCAAGGCTTCAAGACACAGTAAGCTCTTTCTGCGTAGATCGGACTACAAATAATAATTAAAAGCTGAAGGTACTCCGGGTTTACTATGACATCGGGACAACTGTCACCTCAGTCCCCCCGTGACCATGGGTGCTGTAAAGCGTCCGAAACGTCGGGTAAAAATAGTTCAAAATTAAACGCGATAAAATCCGTAAAAAAGTAGTTTTATTTAAATGTGTAATATTCGCGTAAATAAAAGAAAACATTTACACACCTTATTTCTCCCACATAAGCATTGATTGGAGCTTCCATTATACCATTGCCCAGTCCCAGTAAGGCATTTGCTATAAACAGTGAAGGCAGATTCCAAGCAAAGTACATAAGGATCCAGGCCGCTATATGGGGTAAATTTACTAAAAAATTGGCCCTTCTCCTTCCAAAGTAATCCGCGATTGGCCCCGATAAGAACGCACCAAATGGTTGTGTCAGAAACGAGAGACTGCCTGAAAAGAAATAAAAACTGTTATTATATTTTTGATAAACGCTTCTAATATTCTGATTTATTAGCTCAACGAACATTAGTTTTGAAAACTATACTTTTATTTTTGGTATATGAAATAGGCCATTCTCTACTGGGGTGGATTTGCCATAAAAGCTAGCTAAGAAAACGGGTCGGTGATCACAGTTACGACTTTAAACGCCGCTCGTCACCGATTTATTAAGGATTTGATTAATTGGGAAATATGAGTTTTTTTTAAAACTCACTCAGTGTTGCAATTTTTAAATCTATTTTTTGTACGAACTTTATCTTATTTTACAAATGTCATTTTGATTTCTTTTTTATGAAATGTGAGTGACGTGACGAGCAAACCGTGCGCTTGAGGATTAGTGCCACATCTGCCGCAACTATCAATTGCAGTGCTACCCAGAATTTTTAATCGGAAAGTTCCATAAATGTATAGAGAAGTCCCGTGTGACACCGCTCTGAGCTCGTGACTCATAGACTTAAGTAGTCTCATATCTCAATTAGTTACACTGTTATTGTCAACGAAATACAGTAGTATTTGGGCACTACTGTTTCACGTAAAGATTACTGGCATTGCGGTACCTACACAGGCGTCCTAGAAGAACCATGGAAGTCACTTCACTACTTTACACAATATGTTTGAACGGGTGTCAAGTAGTAGTAATGATTTTTTTTATTTTTTTAAAGAAGAGGGGGCAAACGAGCAAGCGGCTCACCTGATGTTAAGTGATCGGCGCCGCCCATGAACATCCGCAACACCAGGAGAGTCGCGGGTGCGTTGCCGGCCTTTGAGAAAGGAATAGGATCTTTCCTTGAAGGTCCCTAAGTCGTATCGGTCTGGAAAAACCGATGGTGGGCGCAAGTTCCACAGAGTGGTCTGCGTGGAAGAAAATTCCTCGAAAAGCGCACAGTGGTGGCATGCCACTCATCGATGTGATATGGATGGAATTTGGTGCTTTGCCGCGATGTACGATGGTGAAATTTAGCGGCTGGTATGATTCCGAACAATTCCTCGGAGCACTCTCCAAAGTTTATATGATAAAAAACGCAAAGAGACGCAACGTCTCTATTAAGGCCAGTGGATCAAGCAGATCGGAAAGAACCTGGTCGTCGACGATTCCAGTTCGAGTTCGCTGGATGCGGTCAAATGGAAGGAGCTGGCACTGGGGTGCGCCCGCCCAGAGATGAGAACAGTATTCCATGTGTGGCCGAACTTACGCTTTGTAATGTTGCAAGCGGTGGGCCGGCAAGAAATACTGTCCCGCTCTACTGAGCACGCCAAGCTTTTATGAAGCCAATTTGACCTTTCCTTCCAAATGACTACGGAATTGAACGTCACTCGATATGTCAACGCCAAGGATTCCGATGAGGCAACAAGGTGAGTGCTCTCAAAACGAGGAGATACGACGAAGGGTTTCTTATTAGCGGTAAAGGCGCAAACTTGTGTCTTCTTGGGGTTAAAATGGACTAAGTTTAGTCTGCCCCAGTCGAGACTTCAGACACAAGTTTGTTCCGGTACTCGTCGACGTGTTCCTGAGAAATATTGTCTCGGCCGGTGTATAAGGCATCACCAGTGATGTCGTCTGCATAGCAATGAATGTTACTAATTTGCAACATATCATTGATATGCAGAAGAAACAAAGTTGGGGTTAGCACACCAGCATTCACAAGTTTTGAGTCCGAGCATGCAACGTCGACTACAACCTTGATGCTACGGTCCGTCAGAAAACTGGTGATCCAATTGCATAATTTCTCAAGAAGCCCATAGGAAGGAAGCTTCGAGAGAAGTGCTTTATGCCAAACCCGATCAAAGGCCTTCGCTATGTCCAAACAAAATGCCAGGGCCTATTATCTATGTAGGTAATATCGTTAGACATCTAATATGCAATACTGCGTTTATTATATCCATACCAAACCAAGATGCTTCGATGTCGTTAAGTGACAATCCTTCTCGAGCATTAAGAAGAACAGGTAGTCCTATCGTTGGAAAACTGATCGCCATCCCAAGATCCAATAGAAGACAGTTTGAAGACAAAGATGATATTATCTGGAAGCAAAGAGCAATATGGTAGAATAAAGATGATTTTTATGGAAGAAACTGTCAAGACGATTAAATCGTTGAACTTGTGGTAAGTGCCACGTCTGCCCATAATGCTCTCACCTTTCTGTGTAGTATCACACTGTGCCCTGAGACATCGGTTGTTAAGTCTCGTATGCATATAAGGGAACATGAATGCATGATACTTTTATTTCCCATCCACTCTTCCGAAACCCGGTGTTAAGGGACAATGTTCCAGGGAATTAGTGGTTGATATCGATAAATTAAAAGTTGCTCTTAGTTGGATAATGTCCAATAGTTTTCTTTTTTTGTTTTTTGGTCTCATTTTAACAATACAAAAGACATTTCCGAATATGTCCAAGTAACCGACAAACTACCTAATCGCCTCATAGAAACTGCCGAACCGGCTAGATCTTCTAACCATTTTACGCATTTTAATAACGACACAAGTTTTTGGTTTTGGTTTAAATTATCATCTAAAATTTTTACAGATGATATTGCCAAGGAAAAGAGTAGCTACCCGTCAGGTCAGGTGATCTGATCTGGGGAGGACGTCTCCTCCTACTAGTAGTCTTTAGATGTTGTGTACTCGTATTTAGTTCGCATCTCAGAAACTTTAATATCGTAATGTTGGACGTATGACATATTTTTTGAGTTTCTCATGTGGCGCGATATAGATGTCGCTACATCACTCCTCCACTGAGACTGGAAGTCGTAAAGATCTTGTAGATCTTGAGGCGTCAAGCGATGTAGTACTGACTGGCGGTGCGGTGAGCCCGTGTCCAGGTATTCAGTGCGTCGAGACATATGTAGACAGTGTTGATGCCGCAGGAGTCAGCTTGAGGAGGAGGTTGTTGATCCTCAGTGACAGGGCGACTAGGATACACGCGTTATGCCGAAAATAGTCGTTGGTGCTGTGACTGCGATGGCTGCCAAATTAGTTGTTTGTGTTGTTGGGAGAAGCTGGCTGCGTTCCACATATCTCGTTGGGGTCACCAATTTGGCAGATGATATTGCCAAGTAAAAGCGTGACTACCCGCCAAATGAGGTGGTCCGTTCTGGAGTGGACGTCTCCTCCAGAGAACAGAAAAAACAAGTAGTGCTATGTTAGTAAATTAATAAGAGAACCGATGTCTCCAAACTCACATCCTTTCACAATGAAAAATACTTTTTTATTGGCTGGAATTCTACTCCGAAATAAGATATTTACTACATTGTACATCAATCAAAAAAATACTTTCAAACTCAAAAATTAGAGCTTACGAGTAATATCCAACATATACTTTAGAAACCAATATTTTTGACGCCGTAGACAAAATTCGAGTTCCGCTATTGCACACTAGATTTCGTATCGTTTGTGGCTAGACAAATAACATTATTATGACACAAATAATAAGGCTGATAGCTGTTTAATTCTGGTATTTGAGAGCCTGTTCTGTTCTGTTATAGTATTAATTAAGTCTGACACGTGATTTGATTTCGGAAATTCGCCCAATTGGTAATAACTAATACTTTCAAATAATTGAGCTCCATTTTGGCCATTACAATCTACAATTTTTTACAATCTATTTTTAAAAAAAGTCCATCGAATTTTTATAATACAGTTTCTAAGGTTTTACATATTTTAAGCACATCTAATGACGGGTATAATAAACCCCCTTTATCTTTGGCTATTTTAAATTTAGTAGGCATAAAGGGCTGGTTTTAGAAGGTATCCAATTTGGCTTCTCGTCGCATAAATCCACTTTTCTTTTATATCTGGATATTTAGTAAAACTGAAATTTAAACATCGCTTATTATATTGACGAATAAATTGTAAAATATATTTTATATAATTAAAGTTTATATATCAAAATATTTATGTAGATATTAATTGAGGAGCTTGCAATGAAAACGTGATTTGTCACACATATATTAAAATGAGTAAAATAAGAAAAAATAAAAATAAATAAAGCAGTTTGAAGCAATTTGAGTAGATCGTTAACGCTACTTAAATATCTTTATTATATTTATAATCTTATAAATAAAGCGTCATTTTATTATTATTAATTATTGTTTAAAATAAGGACATAACACATTATGAATGATATTAAGTCACAAAACATGTTTTGATTGAATCTTTCTAGAGTTTATTACATTTTGTATAAAAAATACATCAATTAAATTAATTTTGTTTTCTTTAAAATAAATACAGTGAATCAAAATTTTAATCTTTTTCGAAACAGTAACAGAAAGTGAATTTAAATCATAATATATTCTTATAGAAATTTCACTATAAAACAAACAGACTCTAAGTTAATTCTTAAAGCATATTATTCTTCTAAATAATCACAGCTTTCGTCTTGAGGTACATTCATTTAAGGTAGTAGTAGTAGTGGTAGTAGTAGTAGTGGTAGTGGTAGTAGTCGTAGTCGTCGTAGTTGCAGTAGTCGTAGTAGTAGTGGTAGTGGTAGTAGTCGTAGTAGTAGCCGTCGTAGTGGTAGTAGTAGTTGTCGTCGTAGTTGTAGTAGTACTAGTAGTCATAGTTGTAGTAGTAGTAGTAGTAGTAGTAGTAGTAGTAGTCGTAGTAGTAGTAGTCGTAGTCGTAGTTGTAGTCGTAGTAGTAGTCGTAGTAGAAGTCGAAGTCGTAGTAGTAGTAGTCACAGTTAAAGTATTAAAAACAACTTCTTCTTATCACTTGAAATGATCATCTTTCATTTCTTGCCAATGTCCAAAAATAGAGTAGAGTAGTTTCTCAACATCTTTTTTCTTATCATTTGTTAAGTTATGACAAAAAAACAATGTTTTTAATTTTAATCTGAATAACCGAATAACATGACTGGCTGTACAAAGAAGAGTACAAAGAAGGGTACTGGTATGGTAATGAATGTTGGGTCTGACAGAAAAAGCATGAAAGTAATATTGATGCTGGCGAAATTAAAAGTTTGAGAAGTGTAGCTGGAGTGTCATTGTTGGACAAAGTGAAGAATAGCGTGATAAAGGAACGTTGTGGTGTAGTAGAAGATGTAGTGACAAAGATAGAGAAAGGAATGCTTAGAGACTCACAGAGGTTGGATGAAAAAAATTAAAAAACACGCAAAACACGCGCTAGACGTGGAATTGCGGAAACCGGCCTATTGCAATCTACAAATCTACAACAGATCTATGAGGCGAGTGTGAATGGGCAAGGCAGTAAGGGTCGACGTAGGCAACCGGCGAGCTTGTATGAAAACGCTCATAAAAGTTTAATTAATAGTAAAAACATAATTTTCGTTCTTATCCCGATATTACTTTTAGTTCAGTGTCAGTTTCATATTTCATTTAATATTTTTTAAATATTTAAAAATTAGAACAAATATTTACATAAATATGACCGATGAAAATGGATGACAATAGAAAACATAAATAATACATATATTTACATAAGAATATAAATACTTTCGATAAAATGCACTTCATAGAGTTAGTAACTCATTTATGGCGCAAGTATACGTTTTAACAAACAAAATTCAAAACTATGTACAAAGTTTTTTTTTTCATTAAACAAAGACTTTCTAAAAAGGGTTTTTTTTTTTTGGACTGATGGTCACTGTTAGCCCGAAGGCTTTTACAGCTTCGCCGGATTGAAAGGTGGCATAGCGCTGAGGGCGCTTAGCCGAAACCTTTATTTATGGATGACTGGCGCAAGGGCCCCCGAGAGGGGACCTCGGCTTGGACCGTCATCCTGTTCGCGAGAGTAACAGACTCGAGGGTGCCCAAGGGGGCCGGCCTCGGCTCGGTCAGTTACTGCAATCGGGAGGGCAATATTACTACTACTATCATTACGAATACCATGATTATTATTAGATAAGTTTACTACCAATTCGGAATGCGTTTCCGCTGGAGAAGAAATGGCGCAAGAACCTCCTGCGACGCTTCTGTTTATGACACTACTGGTAGGGGAGAACCGGCCTGAGATGCGGCGGTATCGCGAATAACTTTGTCTGATACGCCCACGCCGAAGGCGGGGGCGGTATGATGGTGATAATTGGTGTTTGTGTAGTGTTGAGTAGAGCGCTTGGGCAATAGTGGTCGCGTCGTCAGGGTCCTCGAGGACGTGCCTCGGTCTCCTTTTTCCGCGGGTCGAGTTTTGGTGCATCGCGAGGGGGTTGTAAGTGGCGGCACTGACAACCAGTGGGTTGGGGTGCGTGGCGGCAGAGTCGAAGTATCGGCGAGAGGCCAACTTTAGATATTGGGCTATGGTAGGAAGCCCTAAATCGATATGAAGGTTAGCATTACGCACGAACCACGGTGCTCCCGTGGCTTTACGCATTAATCGATTTTGTATTACCTGAAGTCGGTGAATTTGACGCGGGGAGGCATGCGCAAATACGGGGCTTGCGTATGTCATAATTGGCCGAATACAGGCTTTGTAAAGTGTAATTTTATTACGTAGGGACATTTTGCTATTTTTATTTAGTAACGGATGTAATCGGCCGAGGACGAACGCCGCTCGGTTCGTTACTCGGTTAATATGTGGACCGAAGCTGAGTCTCGAGTCTAATAGGACGCCTAAGTATTTGACTGTCTTTTCCCAGGGGATTGGACGATCGAATAACTCTATGGTGGGGAGATGCTGCGTTATGCGCCGCGAGAAGTACATGGCTGCACTTTTGATTGGGTTGACCTCGATCCTCCATTTCCGAAACCAGTTCCCGAGGGTTCGGGCTGCGGATTGGAGGCGTTTAGAGATAGTGTCTGGATTACGTCCAGACACATATAGGCAGGTATCATCTGCGAAGAGGGCGAGTTCGACGCCGCTGGTGTGCGGTATGTCGTTCGTGAAAAGGGTGTAGAGCACGGGACCTAGGACTGAGCCTTGTGGTACGCCGGCTAGGATGGGCTAAAAAGGGTTATTATTTATTACAATACATTGACGAAAATAATTCTTGGGAATGAGGTGTCGCTGCCAAGCTATTCCTATTATTTTTTAAATACATAGTAACATTTGTATTATGAGAGACAATCTATATGGAATAATAGATATTCTATTGTTAGATACTTTACTGGTATGTTGTTTACTTATTGTTGGAGATTTTACTGTCATTTCCACTTTTATGACACACGGGACGAGATAAGACGATAGATGCTGATGTCGTCATCACTCAACAATACATATTAATACATATTTTATTATTGTCGGCTCGGTTGGCGCAGCGGTTAAGCCCTTGACTTCTGCGCCGCGGGTTCGATTCCCGCACGGGATATACATTAGTATGGCCTACAGATAGTTATTCCGGGTCTGGGTGCTTAGCGGAGCATTGAGTTTGTGTATTTTGGGTAACCCATACAACTTCGGTGGTTTGGCACAAGAAATTCTTGTGCCAAACCACCGAAATGTCTCAAACATTTCCTACCATCTGGCTATCTATTGTGGAAGGAGCAATACTACCGGCAAGTAGATGGTGTGGCGATGGGCTCCCCAGTATCTCCCATTGTTGCTGACATCTTCATGGAAGACTTTGAGGAGAAAGCCCTCCGTACTTCTCCAGTAAATCCAAGGTTCTACAAGCGGTACGTAGATGATACTTTCACAATACTACCTTCTGATAAAGTCACTTCATTTTTAGACCACCTTAACTCCATAAATTCTAAAATACAATTTACAATGGAGTTAGAGACAAATAACTGTTTAGCTTTTCTAGATGTTTTAATAATTAGAAATCCTAATAACACCTTGAGTCACACTGTGTATAGGAAAAAGACCCATACAAATAGGTACTTAAACGGTGAATCTCACCACCATCCTTCACAGTTAGCTACCGTGGGCAAATCTTTGTTTCAGAGAGCACAAGGGATCTGTGACAGTAAACACCTGGCCGCCGAGCTTCAGCATGTCAAGCAAGTTTTGCAAGACAACAAGCTTCGGGTTCCGCGCCTTCGTCGCAGTGACCGAGTGAAGCCGGCCACAGTCGAGCGTGTACCTGCAGTCCTACCATATGTCAGAGGAGTCACGGACAAGATTGGCTATATCTTGAAGCGGGCTTCCATAAGAACATTTTTCAAGCCGCCTAAGAAGATAAGTCAGTTTTTACCATCTGTCAAGTGTAACATCCCTCTACAAGATGCAGGAGTATACAAGCTGGATTGTGAATGTGGTCTCTCTTACATAGGGCAAACAAAAAGATCACTTAAAACCCGCGTAAAAGAACATATAGCTGACGTGAAGCATCGTCGCTCTAGGAAGTCTGCAGTCTGTGACCATGTTCTGGATCATCCCAACCATAACATCAGATTTGATAAACCACAAATCCTCGTAAAAGAACACAAGAACACCCACTCAAACGTCCGGGCTACTAGAGTGGCCTAAAAATAAAAACAGTCAAACGTCCAGGCCACTAGAGTGGCTTCGCCAACTCGCTCGGCTATTTTCGTATTTTAAGTATTACAACTTTCGTAATGATTCACGATGTTGCTACTAGATGGCTCTAAGATAAATTACCTTTGTATGTGTGGATAAAACATTCTACTGCTACGTAATAAAATAATTAAGAAAAAAATGTTAAAGTCAGTGAAAGTGAGTGAGAGTGAATTTTAAGTGATTGTGCCGTTAAAACTGTGAGTATTGTTTTATTAATAACTAATTGTAACATGTTTTATATCAAAATGATCGGCAAGAGTATTATCTAATAATGTTTACAAATATCAAACGTGGAATGTGTTTTATTACGATAAAATGAACATGCAAACACATAGCCATTTTTTTTTATGAGGTTATAAATCTGACCTTATATATACTTTGATTTAAGCAAATAAGAGTTAAAGTAAGTTACTTTAAGTACATTAGTGTTTCAAGAAAATAAAACAATCACAATACAATGAAAACAAAAGACATAAACATCTGTCGAGCGTTTGTTAACATTACGGTAGCCGTCCCGCGCGACCGGTTTTAACCTTGAGAGGCTTCAAGTGGGTGTATTGTTTACGTTTTTGTGCTATAAATAAACTTCGGTAGTATTAACGTACTGGTATCATAAAAAAGGTTATATAATCTAGTTTTATAATGAATAATATGATTTTGATATGCAGAAACAAAATGTTTCTTAAAATTAGGAAGAAAAAATATGTTACTCAGATTTCAACTGTAATTGTGATTTCTATATTTTTTTTATATACTTTACATTATTTACTGTTGTTTAGTGTTTACGTTTATTAATTCTATATCTAATTAGCTTTACCCACAATTTTTTCAAGTTGTTTGCGTTAGTAACGAGGGAGATAATCATTTTTTAATTAAGAAGGGTAGGGTGTTTTTTTTTTTCGAAAAAAAGAAGGTGGACAGATAACTTTACATTAGCTGTCAAATCCGGACGTTTGAGTGGAGAACACCGATTCCTACCAAGGATGATTCGCGAGGCTATTGAAATTAAAAAACATCCTAATTTTAATAGAGAAGATGGTTGGGTATTACCACCGGCTTGGGATCCTATAATTAATAAAATTAAATCAAAAACCAAGCATACCACTGCAAGACTTCAAGACACAGTGAGCTCTTTCTGCGTAGATCGGACAAGGAATAATAATTAAAAGCTGAAGGTACTCCGGGTTAACTATGACATCGGGACATCTGTCACCTCAGTCCGCCCGTGACCATGGGTGCTGTAAAGCACTCGAAACGTCGGGTTATAAATAATAAAATAAAACGCGATAAAATCCGTAAAATTAGTTTCATTTAAATATGTTACTCGTAGCATGACTTTAACGTGTTAACATAGATTCTGTTTAATCCTTTTATTAGTTTTAATTCCCAATAATAGGCCATCTTGTATGTATAGAACTTTGGTAGTTTCAACACAAAAATAAACCAAGATTAATATATAACAAATATAGATATAGCCTTCACTAGATAATACTGTAAACCCGTATTACAATCATTTTCAAATGTCAACAAGCCTATTTTAATTATTTATTATCTTTAAGGTCGTTATTCTTTAAAATAATGAAAGTTTTACACATTTTTAAGTTTTGCAGTAGTTAGTGATAAGGCATGATCTCGTTTCGAGGTTTCTGTTTTTACACGTAGTAGAACAACGCCGTGTGGTGGCGGTTTAAGAGAATCTACCATCCCATCTCATTCCGTGGGTGTCGTAAAAGTCGACAGAGGAAAAGTTAAAACGAGAAGACTCCAACTATCCCCCCAAAATGAGAGCTACAAACGTTCGCGGCAATCTATGGGGGAGGCCGATGTTCAGCAGTAGACTAGTGATAGGCTGAAATGATGATGATGATGAGAAGAATGCCAAGGGTGGTGACAACGTTAATCAGTTTTAGTAGAGCCAATGCAATTTATGTCTGCAAACACTCCCACGATACAAGAGAAACCAAAAATAATAATCTTTTAAAAGAAGTCCTTCCAGCCGTTAGAGGGGATAGGTGTCAGGAAGTTGACAAACAAACTTTCACATTTATAATATTAGTGAGATTAAAAACATGGAGCGGTTGTTTCTCTACTACGAGAATTAAAAAGTAAGAGAGTGGGCCAAGGATGTTGCTTTTGTAGAAACCATCATTACACTACGAGCGCCGACCCGGTCCCAAAGTATAACAACTAAGAAAATTACTCCACGAGGACGAATTCTTGAAATTAACACATAATACAAATTTACGTATTTTTCTACCTCTGATTATATAGATAAATATTATTGAATTGTACCCAAAAACATTTCCATTTATACAGCTAAACAAAATTTGCTACAATCTTATAATGATATCGAAGATATGATTACATAATACTAAGTGTATTGTGTAATTATATATTCGATATCATTCATCATACTAGGTGGATTGAAAAGTACTCGGCCTAACACAGATCCATTCAATTCTAAAAATCAAATCTACCCACATTATTTAGTTCAGTTCAGACTAGTTCATTGTGTGAAGTTCGAAACGTGTGCGATAATTAGTTGTGATTTTATAAATTTATTAACAAAGTAATCGGTCATAATTTCCGCGAATGGAGCAAATCGAGCAGCGTGCCGTCATTAAGTACCTCCATAAGAAGGGGCTATCATCAAAAGCCATCCATGATGACATGGTCAGTACATTAGGCGATTGTGCTCTGTCATATTCATCCGTCAAAAAATGGATAGCAGAATTTAAGCGTGGTAGAGAGAGTGTGAAAGATGAACCCCGCTCTGGAAGGCCTTCGACGTCAACTACTGACGAAAATATTAAAAAAGTACTTGATTTAATAATGGGAGACCGCAGATTAAAAATTAGAGAGATAGCCGAGATTATAGGCATCTCTTATGAACGAACTCAAAACATCATTGTCAACGAGTTGGGTTTCCACAAGGTGTCTGCGAGGTGGGTTCCGCGACTGCTTTCAGTTGAACAAAAAAGGACGCGATTGACTATTTCACGCGACTGTTTGGAGTTATTTGAAGCCGATGCAGATGATTTTTTGAATCGTTTTGTTACTATGGACGAAACCTGGGTTCATTACTGTACACCGGAAACAAAACAACAATCAAAACAGTGGAGAAGACCTGGTTCACCACCCCCTAAAAAGGCTAAGTCGATTTTGTCGGCAAATAAGGTGATGGCTTCAGTATTCTGGGACTCGAAAGGTGTGATTATGATTGATTATCTTGAAAGGGGTCAGACTATAAACTCTGATTACTACTGCACCTTACTACGTCGTTTACGAGAGGAAATAAAAGAAAAACGTCGAGGAATGCTCAGAAGAAAAGTCCTGTTTCATCAAGATAACGCCCAAGATAACACACGTCAGTACAGTCAATGGCTGGATTTCACAACTGTGGCTTTGAACTGTTACCGCATCCGCCGTATTCACCTGATCTGGCACCATCAGACTTCTTTCTGTTCCCTAACCTAAAAAAGCACTTGGGAGGGCAAAGATTTTCGACAAACGACGAGGTCAAAGCAGCTGTAAACGCATATTTTGACTCTGAGGAAGAATCATTTTTTTTAACGGTCGAAATGATTGGAAGGGGAGGTGGCAAACGTGTATTGAACTTGATGGTGATTATGTAGAAAAATAAAAATATAACTGATTTAGTATGTGTTTATTTTCTTGGTTAGGCCGAGTACTTTTCAATCCACCCTCGTACTATATTTTCA
This sequence comes from Luehdorfia chinensis, assembly GCA_019845155.1. Lineage (NCBI taxonomy): Eukaryota > Metazoa > Arthropoda > Insecta > Lepidoptera > Papilionidae > Luehdorfia > Luehdorfia chinensis. Next base: position 3,965,306 of record JAHVAK010000612.1, read on the forward strand.
TTAAATAATAATCATTTATACTAATATCCTTCTTCCTCTATACTTCCATCTCTTCTAAGTGCTCTCCTCTCACAAGCACATAATGGCTATCGCACGAATTCATCTCTCCTGACAGATTATTCTTTTGTTAATACTCGTAGTTATTTGAGTTATAAAGAGAACCAGTTCTGAGATACAAGCTGTGCTTAGTTTAGGATCCATTGTTATCTGTGTATTAAAAGTTATGACTGTAAACGGCACTGACAGCTACTACTACTACGTAATTACTAGGTATATGAGACTTAAGAACTGATATCCCAGCTATCTTTTGGGCGACACAACATTTGTTATGGGCAGTTACATTTAAGAACAGGTGAACGTTTTGCTCGTCTCGTCACTTCGTCCTATAAATCTTTTCATTTCATACCCATAATAAAGGGGTTTAAATAATGTAATCCGCCCTTTTGATTATGAATATACATAATTGTATTGTCATCAGATCTAAAGGTGTGTACCAAATTTCTAATTAATCGGTCAACAAGAAGGGGGTAAAATTTCAATTACTAGATTTGACCCACACAAGACACAAACTAAACAAGCTAAATAAATACGTTTAAAAGCGAGCTGTTGCAATCTAGAAGGATCCGACGCAGCGTTAGAGACAAACATCCTACGACCAGACCGCCAGACAGGCGAATGTTGGTTACGATTGGAATTCGAACCGAGGGCCCACAACGGCAGATACGCTAATCACTGAGCCAGGCGGCCATCAGAATGGTTGTTAATATAAAAAGATATGCAGGCAGGCATATGCAGGAATCCGTCTAGGTAGGTACCACCCCAGGGCCAGATATACTGCCGTGAAGCAGTAGTGTGCAAACATTACTGTTTTAAGGGCACTGAGAGCTAGCGTAATCACTGGGCATATGAGACTTAAGAACTGATGTCTCAGGGTGACGGGCGCATTGTGGTGTCAGACTGTTCTGGGTGACACAGCATTTGTTATGGGCAGACGTTGCACTTACCATCAGGTGAACGTTTGATCGTTTCGTCACTTTTATGAAATAAAAAAAACATTCAAGCCATAAGTGCTCGCAACTTATAAGTATTTAAATTTCAGAACCTTATATGATACCTTATATGATACCTTATGTGACATTAGTACTAAAATATCTTCTACGTAGTCGACAGTATTCGGAAGTTGTCATTGTGGTCGAAAATCGGCTAGGAGGCTAAGCTCCACCACGCACTACAAGGCTATGTAGTCTTCTGTTATAGAGCACCATATGAACTGTGTAAGGCGAGAATGTGTCTATTCACTGACTACTATATTACTTTGTTGTACTATATTAAAATTTACTTTATCAGTAATGTTGTAACAATAGAGTAGTTTGCTGTATACATTGTTTCATATGCTCGTTCTGTTTTTTCGGGACATAAAAGCGTTTCGTGAGACGTGGTTCCCCACCCGTCTCGTTTCGTGTATCGTTTCCCGTGAGAGCGAAAAGTGAGCTACGTGTGTGGTCTCTGCCTACCCCTTATGGGAAAAAGGCGTGACTGTATGAATGTATTTAAAAGCGTTTCAACAAGGCACACAATTCAATGAAACGTTCCTATTTATCGAAGCACAATTGACAATACTTAAGGTAATATTTGAATAAAGGAGGAATAAATGTGCGAAGCAATAGTCTAAATGGTCTTTGGGTCAAAGGTATGATCAAAATCATTATTAACATAATATTTAAAGCGTTACTTAGTATTACTAAACCGCGGATACCGTGAGCGATAATGACAGTGTTATATAATTCCATAAACAAAAAAAAATGTGCTAAGGTTTCATATTTTAATTTTAATAAAGACTATTAAACATACCTGTGAAGCGATACTCCTAAATCTACTGACCGGTGCAGTTATTTGTTCAATTTGCAGTTTGTGAACCATTTTAAATATTTGTAATAAAATTTGAACTATAAATACTTATAATATTAAAATATCGTTTGTTAGATATTTACAACAATACGCGTAATTTAAAGATTCACTGAAAGTGAAGCAACTTTTTAACTTGTCACAAGCGGCTAAAGGCGTCTGCGGCGTTAAGACAAGTAACATCGAATGCTAAAGGGACCGCTCGCTGTTTTTAATGTATGCGAAATATTTAAAGAGACTTGTATCTTGTATATAGTAATAAAAACTAATAACGAGAATCTCTATAATGCGGAAAATACCAGTTAGTTTACATTTGCGGTCGTCAATACAGTTTTTGGTAACATTTCATTGACCAAGGATTTTCTTTTAAAGTATAACGATATTTTCCTACTAGGCTAAAGCGGTGTAAGTTTGTAAGTAGTAAGTGCTATTTTAGAATTATCACAATTTCATATATCAGTTTGTGTTAGTGTATGCTAAAAATAGACGAAGTTAGGATCGATATTTTTTTAAATGAAATTAGTGCAGCGTTAGTGTAACCCGTTAAGGATTCTTTAACACATTCGTGCTAATGTACGTTTACTCGTATGTTGTACAAATATAGCATTTCATCTAATGTTTAAATGCCGTATGGTGGCAGGATTCCTATACCGGAATCCGTCTAAGTACGTACCACAGCAGGCCAGTTATGAGCTGAATTATGTTTTTAATCTCTAGAAAAGTTGCAGAAGTTTATTTTAATTGCCTTTGTAATGGAGTAGTTAAAGAAGTATTGCGTAATCCTAGGCTTAAAAATATTGTTGGTGATTCATATTTATGTGCACGACTTGTTACAATTTTTCTAAATGAAATCTTTAGGAAGTATTTTATTTCCAACCTGATATTTATAAAGAAAATCTGTGATGTGCCTGATGCACATTTTGAAGAAGTGGTAAAAACTTAAACTTAAACTGTTAAAAACCTAATTTTTAATAATACTCTATTATATATATTGAAAATTACTAACACTTTTTTTATAATATTTGAGCAATATAACTACTTTCTTATTCATTTGTTCTTCTTTCTATCACGGGCTTCAGTGTCAAAACGATGAGACTTCAATATGTTCCTTTACAACGTTTCCCTTGTAGTCGACCTTTGACAACATAGTCTCGAGGTTATAGTTGTTAACGTTATTGAGGTAATATAACTTTGTAGTTACTTCAATAAATGGAGACATTTTAGTAAATAAACATCTTTTATTGACACATTGTATTTTCTCCGTCTGCCCATAACAAATAGTATATCACCCAGATCATTTCTGTGTGGCACTACACTGCGCCTGTGACCCAGAGACATCAGTTATTCAAGTCTCGTATGCCCAGTGATTACACTAGCTCTCAGTACCTTTCAGACCGAAACACAGTAACTTTTGCACACTACTGCTTCACGGCAAAATAACTGGCCTGGGACGGACCTACCTAAACGAATTCCTGCATAAGAATCCTACCACCAGTGAGAAATTAGTGCGTGACTATTACTATTACCTAAAGAATCGTCTTGCTGCGACCCTTTTCCTGTGTAAAACGGTACGACGACGGCCTTTGCACCTCCCTCTTGGTACGTTGCTGCTCCTCTAGCAAAGATTAAAAAGTAGGTACAGCTACCACACCCTATCCAGCTTTCAGCATCTCTACCGTAATTCTCTCATACTCTGCAGCCTTACCCTTAGCCTTGCCCTACCTTTCATACTATTCAATGCCATAATCTCTTCCTTACTTATATCATTTTCATCTCATCAGTTGCGAGGTTCTATTTATGTTGTATCTCTGGTTTGTGTTGTACTCGTATTTAATACCGCTTCTTGGTCTTATGGACTTAATTGTTTAACTTAATGTTTTTTTTTTTATAAAGTACACAGACAAATGTACAAACGTTGTTAAACTTATTAAAATAAATACAAAAGAAAGTTTATGAACATTCAACACAGTATACCAAATATTGAATACTGTGAGTTGCACGTAATAAGTTTCATATCCATACTAATATTATACATGCGAAAGTAACTCTCGGACGAAGTCGCGGGCAGCAGCTAGTTTTATTACACTTAAGAATTTTTCCTAGATAAATTACGTTATGTTATTATGCTTTGTTTTTTAAACAATTTTTTATTTATTTTTTATAACAAAAGGGAGTGGCAGTAAAAATATCTATGTTAGTTAAATAATCATTGTACGATTGCACCATGCGTTGCAACCGGGAGCGCAGTCCAGCAGTAGTTCGACAATTTTTAGTATTGAACAGTTTAACTGCGTATTTCTGACCAATACGCTTTGAACCACTAGGCATACGATAATAAAGTTCATTATTAAGATAAATGCAGTCAATATGGTTATGATACATTCGGTATATACTATATATACTGCGTAAAGTAGAAAGTTACTATGATAGAAATAAGTATAGATATCATTAATATATAAAATGAACAAAAAGGCACCGAGAATTGAGCCCTGGGGTATACTATTTAGCATACAGCATATACCATTTATGGTATATCAGCGGTGTTAGATTTGAAAATAATATAATGCGTCCTGCTCCTTTATAAGTTATATTTTAATATTTAGTAATAATTTGATAATATATGACAATGAAACTATTGAAGATGAAAACTAAATGTTGTTTTTGTTAAAACTTTCTCATATCTATTACAGTAGCTTATAAAAGGATTTTTGATAATTATATACTCACTAGCAAATGCATAATTCCTGATGCGAACTATAGTCCCCATGCCAGTTATTCTGCCGTGAAGCAGTAGTGTGAAAACATATATACTGTGTTTCTGTTTGAAGGGCATTGAGAGCTAGCGTTATCACTGGGCATATGAGACTTAAGAACTTGTGTCTCAGGGGACGGGCGCAGTGTGGTGTTACACAGAAATGTTCTGAGTGACACAGCATTTGTTACGTATGTTGCACTTGCCATCAGATGAACGTTTTGCTCGTTTCGTCACTTTATCAAATAAAAAAGCCACACATAAATCATTAAATGCAGATCTATCGATTTTTTTTTGTCAACACTAAAATACTTTTTTTTATTTTAATTTATGTTCATTGTTATAACTTGGCGGCGTTTAAGTTTGTATTTACTCATATACCTTTGGAAACCAAAAAAAAGGCAAACATTTATAATATTTAAACTATCTATAATCTGTCAAACAAACACTGGATGTTGAGACGTCCACTGGATGTTGATTAAAAGTATTATCGAAATTAATGAATTTCGCAATAACATGGCGAAAAATTCCGTAAGAAGAAATTATCTGTAGTGTCTGTATAAAAATAATATCCGTAAAGAAGATTTGGAGCCCATACGTCAAGACATTTCTTCTAGCGTTGAACAACTTAAAGAACAGATCGGAACTCACGATCTTTCGCGCAGATAAAGGAAATGCCACTGTAGTAACAGCTATCTGATCAGATTACAATTTTTAAAATCAACAACTTTTGTCGGATGAAAATATTTATAAAAAGATTAAAACAGACCCAATCACGAACACTTTTAAAACAACTAGCGATCCAATAAAGAAACACTTACAAAAATTTAATCTGGACGTATATTCGGTAATACTATCATGTGCCAAACCACCGAAGTTATATGAGTTACCCAAAATACACAAACCAAATGCTCCACTACGTCCAATACGAGCCAGATCTATTCATCATCTTATAAATTGGCCCAACGTGTAGCGAAAATACTCTCACCGCTCAAATGACACTTAAGAGCATAATACAAAGGATTCATATCATTTTGTCAGTGAGATTAAAGACCTACGTGTTACTGACAATTAAACTATAGTCAGTTTGATGCCCAGTTCGTATTCACATGCCTACCTGTAGAAGACATCCTAATTTTATCTAGGAAGCAAGCGGAAAACAACATGCCAGCAGAATATGCCATTAATACATAACATTATTATACCACAACAGCACGGTTTCGTTAAACGGCGGACAACCAATTCTTAAATATTGATGTATACAACGTACCTCTTTGAAAGTGTTGATAATAATAAACAAACAGATAGTGTATACACCGAGTTCCGAAAAGCATTTGACCGAGTTGAAAACAAAATACTACTAGATAAACTAGCCTTCAACGGTACACGTGGTAACTTTTGGTGATGGTTTGGGTCTTATGTAAGTAACTGCACACAGAAGGTTGGGCTTAACGGTTACGACTCAGAATTTGTGCCTATAAGTTCTGGGGTACCACAGGGCTCAATTTTAAGCCCCATTTTATTTATTAACGATGTTTGTGATTGCTTTATATTTTGTGTGTTCTTATTATATGCTGATGATCTTAAAATATTTCAAATAATTGATAATTTTATCGCCCATATTAGCTTGAAAAGCGATCTATATCGTTTCTGAAATTCCCGTGTCAAAAACAAGTTAAATATAAACAATAATAAACGTAAGACTATTTAATCCCAAAAAAAGAACGTGTATACTACGTGACGTACAATGTGACATTATTGAATCAATTAAAGATCTTGGAGTTACGTTAGATCGCTAGTTACCATCCACATAGATAATATAGTAAGTAACTACAAAAAACACTACAAAATTAACACGACCACCTTCCTTTATCGTTATAAATCTTTAACTCGTTCTCAACTGGAATATGCTGTACCCATCTGGAATCCTTTTTAAGAAAAAAATATTTTAATTCTTGAAGACGTTCAGAAATTTTGTTTACGCAGAATACATTGCAAATGTTTTCATAATAGTTTACCCTAACAACAACTTTTGGATAAATATAATCTCCTAACATTACAATTAAGACGTAAACAACTTAAAACAATGTTACATTACGACTTATGTCATAACAGATACGACTGTACTCCCGTGATTAACCAACTACGCTATAGAATACCAACTAGAACGCAAAGACCTGGCCGCCGAGCTTTAGCATGTCAAGCAAGTATTGCACGACAACAAGCTTCAGTTTACGCGCCAACGTCGCAGTGACCGAGTGAAATCGGCTAGAGGATAAACTAAAAGATCCATAAAAACCCGCCTTAAAGAATATATAGCTGATGTGAAGCATCGACGCTCAGGCAAGTCCACAGTCTGTGACCATGTTCTGGATCATCCCAACCATTACATCAGATTTGATAGAATAGAAATCCTTACAAATGACTATATTCCAATGAAAAACTTCAAGACATACGAGTAGTAAGCTTACTACTTTTGTTACTTTTGTCGTTTTGCATAGATCGGACTAAAATAATAATTAAAAGCTGAAGGTACCCCGGGTTGACTATGACATCAGGACATCTGTCACGTCAGTCCTCCCGTGACCATGGGTGTTGTTAAGCGCTCAAAACAACGGGTTGTAAATAGTTACAATTTAACGCGATAAAATCCTAAAATTGAAAATTTTGTTTTGTGTAAAATTTTAGAATTCGCGTAAATATAAGAAATATTTTGATAAAACTTTGCTAATCGGTTCTCCGATTCTTGTTTATTGATTTTTTTTATGTAGACACATCTGTAGACTCTGCAGTGCTTATTGAGGGAAGACGTAGATCTAATAAATGATATGCCTATTATGATATAACCAGGTGTAATAAAAAATACTGTATTTATGGATAAACTGTTATGCCTTGTAGTACCTTGATATAATCTTTGTAAAGCTATTGTTCTAAAACTTGGGTCTGTGCATTTTTTAGTTCAATTTGGATCGTAATTGTCTAACATGCTCAACATGTTACGCTTCGTCAAGAAGCAGAAAATAACTAGTTGTATGTTAGACTAACTGATTTATTTTAATACCTTATCAATGTAACTAATTTCGTTTCTAAACTTGAAGATCATCCTTAGTGGGAATAATTTCTTTTCTTGGTTGGTTTCAATGTATTAATTACTGGATCATCAGCAAAAGTTTTGATCTTATCACCACTGTAGATAGCCTCTATATCTTCTAAACTCTTGCCTTCTGTTTCTGGTAAAAAGAAGTACAAAAATATTGTGCCTAGGAATCCGAACGCTGCGTACACAGCGAATGTTCCCCATAGCTTTACGTGTATTTCCAGGTCTATTAGAGTCTTTGCACCGAGAAAAGAGAACAAGTAGTTTGTAGCTGCGACAATCCCTTGAGCTGATGCACGACTTCTGTTGAAAATGAAATATATATAATATAATGGTGTAAATAATGATTCTTTTTATTTATTTATATATTCATTGAATAAAATTGAAACTAGGTTTCATTGACTAAAAGTGAAAACTTTTATTTATAAAAAGAATCTGGATTATACTTACTCTAAGAAAATATTACAATACCTAAAATAGAAATCAAAACGAAAACGAAATAGAAGTGCGTAAAACGGTACGTTTTCAAAGAAAGCTAGAGGGCGTATAAATTATGAAAACGAGAGAGTTGTACGTATGTTGGACAAAATATTATACGAGTGTAGTATACTGGAACGTAACAATATTTATGTATTTTCGTAAAACAAACGAAATAAGTAAAAGTTAGTGAGACTAACGATGTCCGGTAGTCCATCTCACAGTAGTAATAAGTAAATTATTTAAAAATCATCAAAAATATTTTGTTTATAAATGGATATTAGAGCGCGATCGTGTCTAAAAGTAATAAATAAAAAGTTTTTTGTCACTATTACTTCATTTTTTTATATATCTATAAAGATAAAAGACAAATTATGTGACTGGTTTTTAATCATGATTTTAACCCTAGATCACTAAACTTGTTTTAGTTACATTGTTATTACACAAAACACATTAGTCTAAGAAACTACCAAAAAATGTTTGGACTTTTAATTCTTCGTAATTATTATTAATAAATTTCGTAGTTTTAAAAAAATATCAAATTAACCAGACAATATCTATAAACTAACTAAAATTATATTGTCCAGTCATTACTAAAATTGTGTGTTCGCAACAAATGGATGAGAATTTTGACATCCCGTGCTTCTTATACAGACAGAATGCAAAAAAATTTGATTTTTTTGGTTGCGCTTGAGATGCACTCATCACTACACAACCAATTTTCAGAACGTCTTTCATACAATCTTCGATCTTCCTGCTCAAAGTCAAAGTATTAAAACATTCTCATAAAATAGGAAAATGCAGACTGAAATTAAGCCATCAATTGCACAAAGTCTTTGCATTTTTTTTTGTTTTTATCTTTATTTTATCATGTAAGACACTCAAAGTATTTACACGTTGTTCATACATTGTTGATCATCATCATCATCATTTCAGCCTATCACTAGTCTACTACTGGACATATCCCCCATAAATCTATGGGGGATATGTTCAGTAGTGGGCATAGTCAAAAAAGTTTGTAGGTCTAATTTTGGTGGGAAATTGCCATAGTTGCTACGCTCGACACGCGGGTTGGCAACAGTAGTTATTGATTCAGATGTTCCAGGAAGATGCTGTTGCCCATCTCCTGGTTTTTATTTTGTCTCTATCAACTTTTACGAGACCCACGGGATAATATGGCGTGGTAGCTCTTAAGCGTAAAAATATATCTTAAGTATAATAGATAAATTAGAAGAATCAGATGAATTAAGAAACCTTAAATTTACCTGAATGGAAAAACTTCACCAGCTAGAACCCAGGGTAACGTGAACCCACTAGAAATAACCAGTAAGTAAAAAAGAATTAATGGAACGTAACTAGTTTCCTTTGGAAAGGTGCTAGCGTCATAGGAAAATACAGAGTCACTTAAATTGTTTCTGGCATATACACTTAAACCTGTACTAGCTGTGGCAGATCCCAGCATTGAGAAAATTGCCATTTTGCGTTTGCCCACTATTCTGATTACAGCGATGACCAGAATGCTCGAACAGACAGTTATGATGCCAACGATTAGCTGTGAAAAAAAAATTGAAATTGAAATATGCTCAGCAGTAATTATTAAACCATCACAGTACATAATCTTTCTACTATAATGCCGATAGGTGTCCGGCAGGTTTTGCATGGACAGCCTTTATTTGTGCAGAATGACACCATAATATGCAATGTTTTGCATATAATGGTGTAAGGTGTAACTGCTCGTGGGAACGTAATGGGGAGTAAGATTTTTTTGACTCGTACCAGAATTGGCGACGTGGTGAACCACCTGTCAAGTTCGCGTTTCCTCGGTCGCGAATAGTTGGCTAAATGTGTGGTCTCTGCCTACCCCTTAAAGTGGTCTCTGCCTGCCCCATTATATGGGAAAAAGGTGAGATTGTATGTATGTATGGATGAATGTATGTAATATATAATTTGATCAATCCGTACTTAAGAAACTACATCTGACAGGTTATCCGATATTATAACATTAGCATGTACTCGGTTTGCGAAAGAGCAGCCTATATTTTCGCAATCACATGCGCATATGAAAACTTATGTTGGTCGAAGTTGACTAGGAGGACATTATTTTGAATTCAGAAGATATTACCTAGTGAAAAAAGGACAGAAATGTTAAAAATATTTTTAATTTCTTCATCAAAACATGGACAATGGACATGACCGCTTCAAAAATGAGAGAGAAAACTTACGATAATTTGTTTTCCGTCCTGCGCCATGCCGAAAGCGCCGCAAATGTTGACCATGTTCGGCTTGATGGACGTGTATCCACTCAAATCGTAGAACAAGAAGTAGACCATTACTAATGTCAATGGTCTTAGAGTTTCCTTACCGAGCACCACGTATTTGAACTTATATATTAACCTGCAAGTAAAGTTAAATGAGAGATAGAGTTTCACATGTAAGCCAAGAGTAACAACTATGTCTATTCCTGCAAATTAATTTTCTACAGACGAAAGTTATTTACACCACCGGAATATTATGGACTTAATGAGAATGATGATAGCTCTTGAAGCGATCGTTATGTTTCGAAACGTAATCTTATATCTAAATAATGCAATTACTTACACAGGACACCGTCGTATAATTAAGAAAAGAAAATACCTACTCTGAATTATTTTCACAAGAATCATTATGATTGTTCTGAAAATTGCTGAAATATATGCTTTACTATATGCCATGATTTTTGCCATTATTTACCACTAAATGGTTTGTTGGGTTTTTGTGTAAGACAATTTTTCATTTTTAATCAAGTTTTTTATTGATTTCATCAAGCTCGTCATCATCATCTGCCGTGGTAGACATAACCCTCTCTCTATAATTTATTGACTGATATAAACTTCATTTGCACAAAATAAAGTAGAAATGTTGTTGAATGGTGTAAGTAGAGATAACTTGGGTCATCATCATCATCATTTCAGCCTATCACTAGTCTACTGCTAACGTTATAAACGTTATTAGCTCTTATTTTGGGGGGATATTGCCATAGGGGTTGGCAACTGCAGTTTATTTATTCAGATGTTTCTTGAAGACGCTGCTGCCCATTTCCTGGTTTACTCTCTGTCGACCTTAACGACACCCACGGGATGAGATGGGGTGGTAGATTCTCTTAAGCCGCCATCACACGGCGGATATCTTGGGTGCAGAGTGCAAAAGAATTTTATAATTCTTACTGCCCGTAGTTTATTAAATTAAACACAATGTAACTGCCGTAAAGCAGTAACGTGCAAATATTACTATGTTTTGGTTTAAAGGGTACTGATAGCTATTTAATTACTGGGCATATGACACTTAAGAATTGATATCACAAGGTGATGAGTGCAATGTCGTGTTACACAGAAACGTTCTGAGTGACACACTATTTGTCACGCACAGTTGCAATTACCATCAGGTGAACGATTTTATCGTCTCATCATTTTCTAAAAAATACCATATAAGATAATACGTTATAAGATAATATACATACATAAATGTTGACAGTAACAGTATTGTAATGAAGTATACAAGTGATGTATTAATAGTTAACAATAAAAAATAAGAAAGGTAGGAGTAAAGTCCGAATAAGAAAAATTTAAACATTTACTACTACAACAGCGTTTAATAATAGTTCCAGTGCAAAGGGTCGAAAAAAGCCTTTTAGTCATAAATATATGATATCTATGTAAAAACGTAACATGTTCCAGAGTCTAACGACTTGTTGACGTAAACCTTAAGTTTGACGACCTTGTTGTCTAATGGTCAGAGTACCTGAATTCTACGCCGCGGGACTTGGGTTTGAATCCCAGCCGGAGTCAACATTTGTGCTAGAACACAAATTGTTGGTTTTCGGGTTGTGTTATGATTGTCCTCGTGTTTCTGACACTGCATCGTAGACTACCTCCAATCTTATCGAATAACCATTACATCGGGCGCGGGAAAGTTGGGGCCAGTGAGTGTATCTGTCTTTGTGCGTACAGTTGTGGCACTATAATATCTCCTGCGCAGTTGATAGCTCTCGACTTTATTCGAAAGTTGTCGCCGTGGTCAAAATCGTGGTCGGAAGAATATCATCATCATAATTAAGTATAACATATGTTTCTAATATGGCAAACGGATAAAAGGATTCATCTACAAACTGCTCTAATCCCCTTAAATGGCACATAAGGCCCATTGCGACAAAGCGCCCCTTAGGTTCATTGCAATAAGGCGCACTTCTTGTTCTGTAACAGTACTATCAATACATTTTGTTTGTTTTAGTAATTGCATACTTAAAAGTTCTAACGAAATAATTCTACTCCGGAAATTAAAACATTTTATAAACATAACAATGACAAAAACGGCCAAACAACATTGATCTTTAAAGCAAAAGTAAAGTTTGAGCCTATAAATGTCCCACTGCGGAGCACAGGCCTCATCTCATTTCTGGGAGGGTTTTGGAGCTAGGAAGAATCCGCCACGCTGCTCCAATGCAGGTTGGCGGACTTCACATATCCTCGAAATATTTCTATTCCGCGGACATGCAGGTTTCCTCACGATGTTTTCCTTCGCCACTAAACACGTCGTAAATATGCACTTAAAATTGTATAAAAATTTTAGAGGTGCAGGCACCGGGGCTCGAACCCAGGTTACTAGCTTACTATGAAATTAAAGGCGAGCACCAGGCCCCTGAGCTACCACGTCTGGGTAGTTTGTGCATGTGGAATTTATGTTTGTAAAACGTACCCACGACACCGGATCTTTATGCGCCCATTAAATATTGCCGCACTAGGCTCGGGTCTCGCTGGTCTATACCTAAATCCAGCACTACATATAGCGTACACTTGTTTTTTTTATTTTTTTTTATTGTATAAAGTGACGAGACGAGCAAAACGTTCACCTGATGGTAAGTGCAACGTCCGCCCACAACAAATGCTGTGTCACCCAGAAAATTTCTGTGTGACACCACACTGCGCCCGTCACCCTGAAACATCAGTTCTTAAGTCTCAAATACCCAGTGATTACGCTAGCTCACAGTGCCCTTTAAACCGAAACACAGTAATGCTTGCACACTACTGCTTCACGGCAGAATAACTGGCCCTGGGGTGGTACCTACCTAGACGGATTCCTGCATAGGAATCCTACCACCAGTTGTTGAGAAGATGAGGTTTTTCTTTGTGCAATTAGCGTACCATACGTCTACATAATACATACATACATACATACAGTCACGCCTTTTTACCATAAAAGGGGTAGGCAGATGCCACTCACATAGCCGACTTTTCGCCCTCGCGGGAAACGAGACGTAACGGGTTGCCAAAGTCTTTACTACCCATATCGTTTTGACGAGCAGTATAGTGGACGCGTTGCACATTATGGTGTTATTCAGAACGAATAAAGGCTGTCTATGCCATACCTTAGTCGCCTCTTACGACACCTCGATAGGAAAGAGGTAGATGCTATTATACTGTGCCGGACACCTATCGACTACATAGTATATTATGTTTATAAAAAACTGTGTTTAAACACAGTTTTAGACTATACAGACGGTTTTAGGTCCTTAACAGCAAGCGAATATTAATGAGAAAGATACAACATTTTTCATTCGGTATCCATATAATTGTTATTGAAATTTTACCTTTGGATAGGATTCATTGCAAAATGCTCGCAGCTTTGTGTGTCTGTCTTATGTAACTTGTAGCATATGACGCAGTTTTGCAATGTTTTGCTGTAGTCGACTAACTGGTCAAACTCCTCTCTAACATTTTCTGGTTTCGTCCAACCGCGGAGCTTGCACAGCGAATTTAAAGCATCCTTGTCCTGTCCACGTGACAGCAGCCATACTGGCGTTTCAGGTACCTGTAAACATAATCATGACACGGTGAGAATACTTTGAAATTATATGGTACAGTTAAACTAATGCTTTCGTTATATTATTTTTATGAAATCTCTTTTTTCTCATATCTTAGGGAGTTTCGTTGATAACAGAATATTATGGCTCACATACTTAAGTTATACAAAAGAGAAAAAAAAATGAGAAATTATTTTGAGATAATTCATATCTGATGAAAATTAGTTAATTTTATTCCTTCATCTCAGAATTCATCTCAGAATTTTCTGAATAATCTGACTTCTGTATAATGATTGTACGTTCTTGGGTTTTTTTTTTTCGACTAATTACTTCCAAATTCATAAACACACTGAGGTAGCTCAGGGGTTGGGCGCTCGTCTTAAATTTCATAATATGCGACTGACCGGTGTTCGATCTCCGGTGCCGGCCAATCCAATTTTAAGTGCTCATTTAACATGTACTAGCGTTGAAAGAAAACATCGTTGGGAAACCTGCATATCTGACAAATATATAATAAAATATTTCGATGCGACGTCCGCCAACCGGCGTTCAAGGCCATCTCTTTTTTCTGTCTGCCTTTGTAGACTTTGGCATAATAATATCCACAATAGCCATTTGGGTAGGTCAAAACTAGTTATAGGTGACTTGTAGTTTAAACTCGGTATTTATCAGTATTTTTACAGACAGTAACTGTAACTTTGCACATAAATATTTTAAAACATAAACAGAGTGTATTATTTATAACGGATGTCTCAAAAAGAATGCACTAGTTCATTCAAAAATTAAACAGTATTTATTGAGCGAATTGTTTCGATTAAATATGGAATAAAATATTGGAGTGGCTCTGATGACAGGCCATTGCTCTTTTCATGTTATTTTCGTTGACAAAGATGTGGCTGTATCTCTCCGATGACGTGTTGGGTCTCAGCCTTGAGTTTAGGAGTTGTTTCTGGTTTATTCGCATAGACGCAAGATTTCACAAACCGAAATTTCACGGCGTTAAATCACATGAAAGCCGATAGGTCTCCGGCAGAGTAGAACAGCACCTACCTATTTCCTACCGTGGTATCGTAAGAGGCAACGGAGGTATTGTACGGGCAGTCTTTATTCGTGCAGAACAACAATATAATATGCAATGCTGTCACTATACTGCTGGGAATGCAATGAGGAGTAAGAAATGTTTTGACTCTTACCAAAATGGCGGCGACGTGGTTCGCCACCCGTCAAGTCTCGTATCCCACGGGGGCGAAAAGGGCTAAGTGTGTGTGGCTCCTGCCTACCCGGAAGAAGGCGTGACTATAGTACGTATGTGTAAATAACATGATCTTGGTATCCAGTTGACATCAGAATCTCCGACACAACAAATTTCGAGAAACGATAGTTAGATAGTGTTCATTCGCCATTTTGTTTAGGTAAATTATCCGTCGTAAAAGAAATTGGTATGACTGAAGCTATTTTTATATTTCTACTTACCAAAAGAACCAGAGCTAAAGCGCTGATAGGAACCACAAGACTAATAAGCGCAGCATGACGCCAGTCCACCACAGCACCGAGTAAGTACATCATGAACGTGCCCATTGATAGGAACAGTTGAGCGAAGGTGGATAAAACACCGCGCACTGACGGCTCACTGTAAAAATAAATAATAGTTTGAAAAAAACTAAAAAATACGCTTTATATAGAAAACCAAACTAAAAATAGAAAATAAATTTTTATAAATTTGAATTAAGAATAGTGTAAAAAATTCTAATAAATATAAATGATGATTTCTTATATTTACGCGAACACTACTCATTTAAATGAAACTAATTTTTACGGATTTTATCGCGTTTAATATTTTACTATTTATAACCCGACGTTTCGGGCGCTTTACAGCTCCCATGGTCACGGGGGGACTGAGGTGACAGTTGTCCCAATGTCATAGTTACCCCGGAGTACCTTCAGCTTTTAATTATTATTTTTAGTCTGATCTACGCAGAAAGAGCTTACTGTGTCTTGAAGCCTTGCAGTGGTATGCTTGGTTTTTGATTTAATTTTATTAATAATAGGATCCCAAGCCGGTGGTAATACCCAACCATCTTCCCTATTGAAATTAGGATGTTTTTTAATTTCAATAGCCTCGCGAATCATCCTTGGTAGGAAGGAATCTTCAAGACACAGTAAGCTCTTTCTGCGTAGATCGGACTAAAAATAATAATTAAAAGCTGAAGGTACTCCGGGGTAACTATGACATTGGGACAACTGTCACCTCAGTCCCCCCGTGACCATGGGAGCTGTAAAGCGCCCGAAACGTCGGGTTATAAATAGTAAAATATTAAACGCGATAAAATCCGTAAAAATTAGTTTCATTTAAATATAAATGAGTAATAGTGTAAATAAGAAAAAAATGTTTTATTAAAAAAAACGTGGGGTGCTTTATAACATATCATCAAAATGATAATCCTTCTTCTCATATCTGTCAATGAAATATTTATAACTATTGACACCATGCACCCGGGTCGGGTCTGGTTGTGTTGTGTTTGTCCCCGTGTTTCTGACACTACATCCTACCTCCGATCTTATCGCATTAGCGTTACATCGGGCGCGGGTATGTTGGGACGAGTAAGTGCCTCTGTGTTTGCGCGTATACTTGTGGCACTATAATATCTCCTGCGCAATTGATAGCTATCGACAATATTCGAAAGTTGTCGCCGTGGTCGAAATCGGCCAGGAGAATATCATCATTATCATTTTCTCCATAGCGAATATTCATTAAATAAAGTGGAAGCCGTCCTTCTTGTAAAGTGTCTACAATTTTAACATAATACTCCACATTTTAAAAATGTAGAGAAGGCACACCGCTTCATCTCATTATCGCCGTATGCGATAAGGACCAGCCTAGGAAGGCACTCTCTGAGTAAGTGAAGAAAATTTAATTTTAAAGGAAGTTGTCGGATGCGGGTGACCCAGGTCAGAGAAGAGGCCTACGTTCAGTAACGACTTTTTATAGGCTGTATTGATGATGTTGTATTTGTAGGCTGTTGCATCTGCTATTCCACTGGTATTGTAGGTGTTCCTGGGCGGCGGTGATCACTTGCCATCACGTGAGCCACCTGCTCGTTTGCCCCCTATTCTATAAAAAAAAATTATTTCTCAAAGTCATTTATTTTGCTCGCTTGTTGTAAATAAAACTTATGCTCTTGTTTGTACCATCAAGTTAGCATTTTTTTGGTTTGGAGCTCATTTTACAATACCTGATATGGGTGTTGTAATTTCTCTTTTTTTTAGCAGAAAGTGAGGAGAGCAAAACGTTCACCTGGTCTAACCATAACAAATGCTGTGTCTCTTAGAACATTTCTGAGTGACACCACACCGCGCCCGTCATCCTAAGACATTCTTAAGTCTCATAAGCACAGTAATTACTCTAGCTCTCAATGTCCCACAGACCGAAACAGAATAATGTTTGCACGCTTCTTCTTTACGGCAGAATAACTGGCCCTGCCTGTACCTACTGAGACGGAGACCAGCATAGAAATCTTTCCACAAGTAAAAATACTAGTAAGGTACTCTTTTTTAGAAGTTACGGGTCAAGTTATTATTAACTGGACAACAAGATTACAACATTGAAGTTTACACACCTTATTTCTCCCACGTAAGCGGTTATAGGCGCTTCCATTCCAGTACCCAGTCCTAGTAAAGCGTTTGAAATAAAAAGTGTAGGTACATTCCATGCAAAGTACATAAGAATCCAGGCTACTATATGAGGGAAGCTTACTATAAAAATAGCTTTTTTTCTTCCAAAGTAATCCACAACAGGGCCAGATAAGAGAGCGCCGAAGGGTTGCGTTAGAGACGAAAGGCTGCCTGTAAAGAAAAAAAATGATGTAAACGCATAAAAGCAAACTTGCAAATATTTTAAACAATCGAAATCATGACCACTCAGAACCAATCCCTGTGTAACATCGCACTGAATCCGTCACCATGAGATGTCGGTTCTTTTATTTCCGGCAGAGTAGAATAGCACCTACCACTTTCCTATCGAGGTGTCGTAAGAGGCGACTAAGGTATTGTACAGTGTTTTTGACTCGTACCAAAATGGCAGCGACTTGGTTCGCCACCCGTCGAAATGAAGTTGTCACTTCTTTTTGAAATACGTACAAACACTCAGGAAGGAAACACAATATTTAGCATTGGTCATTATAAAGATCGATTCTTTATGGGTTCTCATTTAAATTAAATTCGATCGATAAACTTTAGGCAATACGTAACTGCTAATCAAGTTGAAACTATTTTAAAGTATATTTTAATACGTCATTAATTCAAATGAAACAACATACAGACTATATTACTGTCTGCTAAATAATAATTTGATAATGAGTTTTCAGATTATATGAACATAGACTGCTGTTCAGTTAAAAGCAGATCTCAGAACAGTTATCGTTTATCTATTTTACCAAATGACGACATTACCAAATATATATATATAGGCCAAAATTTAAATGAAAACTGATATTTATACGATGCCTAATCATAAATGACTCCTTTTAGAATTTTTGTCCGTCTGTCTGTCTGAAAGTTTGTCCTGAATCGACTCAGCGGATTTTAATGAAAGCGCTTTTAAGAATGAAAGAGCTTTTAATAAAAAATTTAAGGATTAAAACAGAAATTTTAACTAAATTTTCGTGATCCAATTCCAAGAAATATTTCATTTCGATACCTTGCAGGGTTCAGAAGATATAATAAGATATAAGAATATAAATTTGCTATAATACTTAATGCGTTTATATTAAAATAATAATAAAACTTATGGTCTTTAGGACCCGAGAAGTGCCGAAGTGTTAATGCTCAGGTAAGCGAGGTACCATGCCGTACCTACGGTGCAATCATGTAATCGTCTTATTTTACGGACTTTTAATATACAATTGAATGTATTTCTCATACTCACCAAACCAAGATGCTTGGACATCGTTAAGTGATAATCCTTCTCCTGCATTAAGGAGTACAGGTAACGCTATAGTTGAAAAATTAACCGCCATCCCAACATCCAGTGAAAGAAAGTTCGGAGACATAGACGATATAATCTAGGAACAAAATGTAATTTAGTTGAATATAGTTCGTCCGAAATCGTGTCACGTTTCTTATGCATAAACATGACATTAGTCGTCTGCGTATTTACTGTGGTAAGCGAATTTTTGCCTGTAAAATTGTACCCATGACCCAGGAAGAATCATTTTTTTATCATTTCAAAATCATTTGTCAGTTGTTTTTTTTGTCTCAGGAACCAGCTGGTTCCTGAGTAGCAGAAAAAAAAACAACTGATTACTGATTACCCCCAGCAGAAAAAAAAACAACTGATTACTGATTACTGTTACTGTTACGGTTCGCAACCGCAGTTTATTTATTCAGATGTTCCAGGAAGATGCTGCTGCCCATATCCTGGTTTGAATTCTTCTAGTTGGCTTATTAATTTTATTACTCGGGCTTTTTAAGAATCCACTTAAGTTAACAACGCTGGATACCAGAAATCTAAATCTTCGCACTTATTGTCTTTTCAAATAGAAAGTAACAAATTTTCTCAAAAAGAGTACGATGTTTGTTACAGCTATCGCAAAGGAAAGACAACCGGTTTTGTTTTATGAGTTTATTGAACTACTGATATAAATTTGTACGTATAAAATTATTTGTGATGTATATTATATAAAGCAAGTGACCACCACTTATACCACTTTCGGCCAAAGACACCCCCACGTGCATGTGGGGGGGTGTCTTTGGCCTGCTGTTCAACAAACGGGACTCTGGCGAATAGCTGGATACTTATAAGGGTTGCCACCAATTTTATCAGTGCCTGTTGTCCGCAAGTGGGTCATCTGGTAGCAATTTGAGAATTTACAATATTGCATACTCAGTATTGGAGTGTTTGTAGTGTTTGGAAGTTTTGGCTGTGGTCCATCCAATGCAGAGGGAGAATCCATTTTCAGAACCTTTATAGCGGCTGACTTAGCCATGGTCAACATTTTATTCCAAAATAATGCTGACCATCTGATTACAAGAGCGGACCTCACAAATCAAAAATCGATTACTTACTGGTACGGATGTGTTACATTGGCAAAGAAACCAACAGCAAAGTTATTGCGGGTGAACGGGAGTTTTTGTCATCGACTATATTGTAAAGTCAAGGAGAAAAGTCCCTGTGTCTAAAATACCCCGAATAAAGTGGTGGCTTCTAAATGGACCCAAAGCACAGGAATTCAATAACGGCTAAGATATACCTGACTTACTTCTTTCTACCCAAAGTGAATTCCCGGATGACATGTGGAACAAGGTTCAGAAAGTTGTTGCCACTTTGGGTAAACAAATGCTGGGGGTCTCTAAGGCTAGTAGATCCACTGACAAACGTGATGGTCGAAAAATGAAGTTCAGAAAGCAACTCAAGAGAAGAAATTACGTTTTCGGATGTGGCAAAAAACCCTCTCACTCAAATCTTGACACTTATAAAGTCGCAAAGCTTACAGCTAAAAGTACTGTACCACAGCGAAAGCTCGGTATATTCAACTTGCTCCTCTGTATGGCTAACTTTACAGAGAAGAGGGGAAAAAGCTCTTACTAGAAAGAAAGTCGCCTTGGATATCAAGAAATGTATTTGTGTCAAAGACACCCAGGGTGTTCTGCTACGGGATCCCGTCGCGGTGGAAGAAAGGTTGCGCCGCGACTTCTAAGACTTATCAAAAAGGCAATATGCAAACGTGCTCCCCTCAAAGTTGCCTTCGAACCAAGGACTTGTTGCCCTGATAACAATGAACGAAATACACACCGTCGTGAAGAACCAGAAGGCGATGAGCCTGACAATATACTAATAGAAGCCTGGAAAGCATCAGGATCTCATGGTGTGCACCTGCTTACTGATATTTTAAACCCATAGTCACTGGTGGCCGGATTCCTATGCAGGAATAGAAAAGGAATTCCTACGTAGGTACCACACCAGGGTCAGTTATTCTGCCGTGAAGCAGTACACTGTGAGCAAGGGTAATCTCTGGGCATATGAGACGTATGACCTAATGTTTCAGGGTGACGGGCGCAGTGTACTGTCACACAGAAATGTTCTGGGCGACATAGTATTTTTGTTATGGGTAGACGTTGCACTTTTCATCAGGTGAACGTTTTGCCCGTTTTGTCACTGTATCCAATAAAAAAAATCGTTATCAGCAAGAAAATACCAAGTTCATGAAGACGAGGTTTTATAACTCCAAGACATAAGGGTAAAGGCAGTGTGCAGGATTGTCAAAACTACTGCGGTATAAAGTCACATCATGAAGTTGTTTAAATGCATTCTAGAGTCAAGACACCGCCACAAGTGTTCAATCATTGCTTGTTAATTCGGCTTTAAGTGCGGTTGGCGTACAATTGATCCCATATTTGCCCTCGGAATCTTGATCGAGTCACATGGGTAGAAGGAAAAGCCTCTATACACTGTTTTTCTGGATCTACAGAAAGTCTTCGACTGTGTGCCGATACTAGTTTTCTGGTGGGCGTGGAGAATGAATAATGTCCCCGAAACGTATATTGACGTAATCAGAGATATGTACATTGATTACGTATCTTTAGTTCGGAACACTGATGGCGATACAGGCACTTTTTCAATAACAGTAGGAGTTCACCAGGGCTCTGCTCTGAGACCTTTCCTGTTAAATCTTGTACTAGATGCTATCTCGGCAAACATTCAGGGCTCACCACCTTACCTGATGATGTACGCCGATGACATAGTGCTTGTTGACACGGATAAGCAAAGCTAAGATTGAAGAGTGAATAATTGGAAAAGTACGCTGGAAAACAGTGATTTTAAACTAATGATCTTAAACAATATGACAAAGACCGAGTACTTGTCATGCAGATGTCAGGGTCTACGCCTAAATTTGTCTAAAAACACAAGTTGTTGGTTTTCGGGTCCCATTGTGGTGTGTATGTGAAATGTGTCTATAAAACGAACTTAAAAAAAGAAACATACTAGCGTGAACATGGTTTTCCAAATAAAATAGGAAATTGATCAATACATACCTGTGAAGCGATACTACGTAATCTATTAACCTGCGTAGTTATTTGTACATTTTTCAATTTCTGCACCATTTTTAGTTACTTAGCTTAATTTTTTTATAATTTAGTTTATTTGAATAGCGTATGAAAAAGGCTGGCACACACTTTATTTAAAGTAAAACATTTTGTTTGAATACATGCAAGAACCGCCTGTATCTCTTCGCCGTGTGCCAAACGTGTAAACGTGTAACTCTTTAATTTATAACTGAATAAATGGTCTGATAGGAAACATTAAAGACAATTATCGACGAAGGCACGAAATTTTGCGGTGCCGTTATCGTCACCAATACATAGACTATTTTTCATGCTCATTTTCGTGTCCGAAGCAATATGTTTTTATGCAGGTAAAAGAGATAACAAATGAACACACAATTCTACCCCGATCAATAGTATAGCTGAAGTTTTTTCTGTTAATTTTCTTGGCTTTTGCAGCTTCATCGGTCATCTGCGCTCGCGGGCCATAAATAAAGTTAATATTATCATCATATATTCATGTCACTCTCGCGCTTGTGTGTCTCCTGACATAGTTAGTCATATTATTCTTTCGAATTACGAGTATAAGGCATCTATTGACCGTCCGAGGGAGGTTCGGTCCTTTCGTTAGTTAGGTGTAACGCGCCATTCTCTACGGCGGTCGCGTCGTCAATAGTATTTTCAGGAATGGTACTGAATGTATAGTGTTAGAACTGTGTCTGACCGTACTGCGGCCTGAGGCCTATCCCGAATCATTGTGTTCACTGTTACGTATAGACTCTTACGTCTTTTTTCGATTAAGAATCAAGCTGTCGAAGCGATATCTGCCCTGAAAAATGAAAAGGAATTTCTTGTAATTACCGTGCTTAGGCGCCGCGTGTCTGGTTCTGATGACAGCCGGAACAACATATGTGCAAAGATACAAATTGAACGATTCCGCGTCTGATTGTGTTGTGATGTGGTCCCCGTCTCTTCGACATTGCGTTACATTGGGCGTAGAAAGGTTAGGCCGAGCACTATAATATTTCATCTCATTTACATTTATGTAGGAATAGGTATTTACCATGTAATAATTTTACAAACAAAAAACTGTTAATTGTCTTATGGTAGATTTGCGTGTGTTCTGTTGAATGAAAATCAGATTATTATTAGTTCCAAACAGTGGACTTGAGTATGTCATGCTCGCTTAAATGCTTGTGGCGGCGTCTTGTGGCCGTTCGTCTACTTCCCTTGAATATGGTCGAGGAGGGCGATGGCTGCCACAGACGAACAGGTGCTGTTGGTGGAGCCTAGTCTGCTGAGGTTTGCAATGCATTTATTCATTTTTTATTGAATCTTGTCTAACATTTTGTCATGGAGGGTGCTTTGGTTTTCTATGTAAATTTATTTATAATGTACTTTTAACTAAGATTAAAAAATAACAGAAAAGAAAATACCTACAGAGTTTCTTTTACCAGTTTCTCCGCCATCACAGGAACCGCATTACGTAACGGTGGCAGATTGTAAAAAAATGACGTTTGACTAACGAAATTTATATTTCTTATGTTGAAGAATAAACAATTTTCATTTTATTTCATTTCATGCGCATTTGACAGCTTCCAACAGTATTCGGAAGTTATCACCTTGATAGAAACTCTGCACTGCTCCCTGCTCTCACCTCCTTGACACGCCAGTTCTTAAGTCTCATATACTCAGTCATTACACTAAGTCTTAATGCCATTCAAACCGAAACACAGTAATGTTTGCACACTATTTCTTAATGGCACAATAACTGGTCCTGCGATGGTACCTACATAGACGGGTTATTTAGTCTCAAATGCCCAGTGATTACGTTAGCTCACAGTGCCCTTCAAACCGAAACACAGTAATGATTGCACACTACTGCTTCACGGCAGAATAAGTGGCCCTGAATAAAATGTATTCTAAGTTCGTCTCCAGGATGCAAAGGATGCTATCTATATCTGTGCTGAATTTCGATTCGATTCGATGCTGAGATTCTATTCTTTCTTTTTTCTTTTTTTATTAAAAAAAAAACCACTCCTAACAGTAGGAATTCTCCAGTATGGGTTAAATTATTTTTTCCACAAAACGATGGCTCTGGCTCGGAATTTAACCACGTACTCTGGCCACGCGGTCGTATGGATTATGCGCGCATTACCCGAAATGTTATAATGTTTATACTGCTATAACATTTAAATCTAGAACTACGAGTACGTCGGTTAGTTATTGCGAAACATTGATAAGGTGTAAGTGCCTCACGTGAATCAAACGAATTCTTTATAAAATGTTGAATATTGTAACTGTACAATGTTTTGTGTTTTGGCTCTCAGTATGTGTTTTTGTAATTAACTCCAAATAGTACCAACAATAAAATTGAAATATTATTTTTTATCGGGTTATATTTATTTCAGTGTTAGCGTTCGTCACTTGGACTGAACAACATCTATCATTCGTAAGTAATAGTAAATTGTTATAATTTCAAATGTTGTTCAGCAAATCATGGACATATACATTAGTAGAGTAAAAGTATATATGAATTATCGATAATAAGTTATATCAGCTCATACCTACTAAATATATTTAGAAGAGCTATAGATATTGGTTTTAGGAATGGTTATATAGCGATATATACTGTACTGGTCTAACTCGTTACTATAGACAAGCCTTTTTTTAAGTTACATTCTAGAAAATTTTAACTAGGGAGGCGCATTTTCACTGTTACCGTTACACCAACAGTTAAAAACTCATATTTTTTGCTAATATTAGTACATTATATGAATGTGAAAATATTGCTGTCCACTTTGCTTTCCATCAGGACTTTTTTTTTATTGGATGAAGTGATGATACGAGCAAAACGTTCACCTGATGGTAAGTGTAACGTCTGTCCATAACAGTTGCTGTGTCACCCAGAAAATTTCTTTGTGACACCACACTGTGTCCATCACCCTGAGACAAAAGTTAATAAGTCTCATATGCCCAGTGATTACGCAGGCACACAGTGCCCTTCAAACCGAAACACAATGTTTGCACACAACTGCTTCACGGCAGAATAACTGGCCCTGGGGTGGTACCTACCTAGACATAAATATCGAAACTAATTATACTTGTTACATAGTTTAATAATAGTCAAAGAAACTGAAAGTTTTACATAACATAAAATGTGTGTAAGCAGCTCCATACTTGTATATTTTGCCAGCCTATCAACTACTGCAGCTTGGCGATGGCCTGTGTCCACGACTCCGGCCCAGTCTGTGCGTCCACGCCAGATGGTTGCAATCGACGCAGCTTTCTCGACCAGTGTGACATGTTTGAATACAATTGTGACTACGGAACACGTATGTATCAAGTAATAAACATTACAGTATATTTATTCGTCTCCCTAGCTTAACAATATGGCAATGCGTTCTTCATTACTTTGTGAAAAAACTTCTAAATAACAATAAAGATCGATCAACGCGTTTATATTATGTTGAGCTTTAATTTTGCTATTTTACTTAATCAGGTGTTCTAAACGAATGTCTGTCTGCTAAGATTAATAACTTATTACTGCGTAGCTCAATAATTTTTGACAATAAATATAAAACTACAACACTACAAGTAACCAATAGGTTACTAGGTTCACTAGTGTTACTTATTAACATATCAATTTGCACCAAACTGTCATTTAGCCTTATCTCTGTGAGTCATTCTTCTACTTTTATTGTTATTTTAGTACATGACGTATATTATTTTCCATAAGTATTTTTCTGAATCAGGCGTTCTATGCAAACTAATTAATAGCAAAATATTATTTTTATAAGAGTAAGTGTTCGAGACGCTGCTCTAATGTGGGTTGGCGGACATCAAAAAAAAAATTAACAAAAGTACACTTTTGGATAGATGTAATACTTATGCCTTTAATTGTCACTGAAACTAGCAGTTTTATTATTTACGTATTGTTATGTTACAGAATACGCTACTACAGTGACGAGCCCTTGCGTACATGGTCATGGAGATTATTCTTGTTAATCAATATATATAAACGATAAATAAATCCTCTTTTAAACTTATAGTAATATTTTATTCTTACGGAGAATATGTGTCTTAAATATTCAACAGTGTAATTAACATATTAAACAAATTAATATTAGAACTGTTTTATGAAATTATTGACTTTATTAATAAATAAATTTACCGGTTAACAACAAAAGTTTAAATTAAAAACATCTCTGAGTACTGGATATAGTGAACAGTTGGTTCAATTACTTCAAGAACATTGCATAGTATTGCCATTTAAAAGATGTTCAATATGTTAAAACTAATATTTTCAAATAGGGCTGCTCCTTTCAGAGACTCTCCTGCTAAGAGTTAAATATTTTTTCCAGATTTCGAAATGGATGTCAGCGTTAATCCGGAAACTTGCGATAAGATTACCGAGACTGAAGACACTCCAAACACCTCTAATAAACTTCCCTTGAATTATTTTTATTCTATTTATAAAATGAAAGAGCAAAATGAATTTATCGCATCAGGAACTAGTGAAACAACTTCAAATAAATATGTTACGTCTAAGAAAAAATTAAAGGATTTTACTATATTTAAAAGAATCCATAAAAGCACATGCAAGTCGAAATGTGGACGTCCGTTATCGTGGGCGACAACTGTTAGAGGTGAAACGAGGGACTTCTTTAGAGTTTTGCAAGATATTTCATCATAAAATAAATGTATAATGTAAAATATTATTTTCTCGCAAAAAAAGTAAAGTCCGTTAGAGAATTTGCCTCCCCATGTCTTCCCTTGGGTGTTATGAAAGTCGACCAAGAGAAATATCAGAAAAATCTCATAGTCAAACTCAAAATCAAAAATTTAAATAAAACTGCTATGTTTTAATTAATGTTTAATATTATAAGAAAATAACAATTTGAGCATTTGTCTCGAAGGGTCGAAACTATGAAGCTTCTGAAAAGTTTAATTAAGTACAACTAGTTATACTACTTATAGTATTAGATGTAACACAACCGCACTAACACCTAACTGACTAGCATAGGTTTGTTTGCCTCTATATTGACTCCCTTTTTTCTAAAAGCGTTTATGAGAAAGTCATTGGCAAATATTTTTTGATTGCTTTTATAGTAAGACTCGATTTCTTCTAAAGTCTTATTTTCGGTTTCTGGCAAGAATAAATATAAATAAACAGTTCCAATAAATGTAAGAATTGAGTAAATGGCAAATGTGCCGCTTATATGGAAACTTGACTCTAAATTGTAGTTAGTTTTTGTCGCTAAGAAAACAATCACGTAATTTAAAGCTGCAGCAAGTCCCGTCGCCGTACCTCGACTCCTGAAAAGTGAATACGAATATCATTATTAAAATAATTTTGCCGCGTCGTGGCGGCTCGTTAAAATATTACTACCACTCCATCTCATCCAATGGATCTCGTAAAAGGCGAGTAAGGAATAAAACTGCACTGTGCACCCAACACCGCATGGTGGCGATGGGCTCACCACCTAATCACACCAAGTGCATTATATTGTTTTGGTGAAACGTGGATTGTGGCAGTCATCTGCTTTTGCAGTGAGTGCCCAGTCTCTAACTACCCCTTATGGGATACAGTCGTGATCTTGTGTATGTATGTATGTAAATAATTTTAATTAGAAAAAAACTTGAGCATGGCTCAGTCAGAGTATCTGACTACTACGCCGCGGAGCCTGGATTCGAATGCCAGATAGAGCAAACATTTGTTCCAAAACACAAACCAATGGTATTCGGGTCTGGTTGTGTAGTGGAAGTGAAATTTATGTCTTTCAAATGCACTCACGATACAGGAGAAATCTTGGGACAAGCTAAGTTTAAAAAAATAATATAAAAATAACAATCGTTTTCACGTTTTCTGTTACTGAAACAAATTAAAGCCGTTATCGATATTTTTATAGTCGACTCGGTTGGCCCAGTGACTAAGCAATTGGCTCCTGCACTATGGTTCGATTCAGTCAGATTAATATCTGTCTGAATCTTTGTCTTACAGATAATTGTCCCGGGTCCGACTGTTAATTGTACTTTTACAGATTCTGTCAGGAGATACAGGAGATAAGGGGTTCTCTTTGTTAATGACAAAAATCAATTGGGAAAAGAGATGACAGACAACGAGCAGACACTCCTCGGCTCGTCGTCGGGTGGTGGTCCGGCAGCGTAGAAGTCAGGTACATCTGACCACTGGCCTAGTCGTCTGCCTCGTATAAAATAATCTAGATCGATTTTATAGTTTTTACACTATATATATATTGCTTATTCATATTCTACTAAATGCTAATACCATGTTTTTGTAGAAGCTTGTTAATCTGTGAATAGAATTATAACTGCAAAATAAAATAAATGCTGTAAATTACCTGAACGGAAATACTTCGGAGAGTAAAATCCAAGGAATTCCCAAGCTCGTGAAGCACACCAGTGCCATAAAAAGTACAACTGGTAGAGTCTCCTTTGCTTCTGGAAATGTGTTAGCTTCGTACGAGAAGACACTTGCAGGTGTTTTATTAGTTGCATAGATACTGATGCTGAGACTGCAGAAAGCCGTCGCTAAGAGAGAACCGACGACCAGTTTCCTCTTCCCGATCATTTTTACTATTATAGCTGACACTAGATTCATGACTATAAATACAGCTCCCACAACTACCTGTAACATTTAAAGTATTTTTTAATAATCAGTACTTTTATATAAAGTATTATATTATAAAATAATATATAAATAAAATATTTTTTATTTGCTGTGTTTCAGATATTACTGATACACTTTATGATTTTCTTACTGAGTCTTTTGAATAAATTTAGTACTTTACACATGATGCGTTCACAAACAAACGGACAGACAGACAGACAGACAGACAGACAGACAGACAATAATAAAAATGATAGAAATGTATTTAGTTATTTATTCCCCTCTTGATCAAATATTTAGCAAATTTTTTAAAATGTACAGACACGTGCAGTTTACATTTTGATTATAATATGTATAGAAGGTCAGATAAAACTGAGCTTTCTCAGTTTATAAAACGGAACCAACCCTTTGGTTGGTCCCCTTTTATTGAGCTACTATTAAATCTGTTTTGGAAAGTTATTTCTGATATTAAACCTAAGCTACTTAACACTCTTATAAATATCCAGTCCTCAAGAACCAACTTATATAATATTTACTAGTACCACGATGGGCAAACGTTGCATTTACCATCAGGAAAACGATTTGTGGATCTAGTCATTTTGTTCCACAAAAAATATTTACCTACTGTCAATAAAATGTTGTAATAGGTAAAGCAAAATCCTAAGGATGAGCAAGCTGAAGTGGCAATGGACTGCCCATATAGCTCGTAAAACTAATAACCGTTGGGGAAGAAAGGTTATCAAGTGGCAACCTCGTACCGGCAAACGCAATGTAGGGCGACCCCCCATTAGATGGAGTGACGACCTGCACAGTTTTGCGGGAAGTCGATGGAAGCTGTTGGCTCAGGACCGTGTTTTATGGCAATCTATGGGGGAGGCCTATTTTTAACAGTGGAGTATGATGGGCTGAAATGATAGTGACCAAAGCAGAATCATGTGCTCACGATGAACCTAAGTGGTTTATATGATGACTGATAATAGATAAAATAAAATAACGTTAAGCTTACCACAATGTTTTTGGGATCATACTTCATCCCCAAAGCTTTACAGAAGTTGATCATGTTTGGTCGGACTGGATGTAAACCACTCAAACTGTGAAATAGGAAATAAGCCATTACAAGGATGAAGGGTCTTATTGTCTCTTTCACGAGTAATGTATGTTTAAACTTCAATGCAATCCTCTTAATTATGTTGCAGTTTGAGTGTTCACAAAGGTCGGTGTCAATTTTTCCTTCTTTAACACAGATAACACATTGCTTTATGACGTCGTTGTACTGAAGTAGTTGTTCGAACTCCTTCTTAACGTCTTCTGGATTAGCCCAACCTCTGAGTCGACAGAGTGATCTCAAAGCTTCTTTTTGTCGGCCCTTCGATAGCAACCAGATCGGGGTTTCGGGAACCTGAAAATTATTTCTATTAATTTGTAATAGCATTCTCAAAATATTCAAAGTACCCAGTACTCACTGTCAAATTGCAAAATGAAGATAAAAAATGTTACACCATTGCAAAATATATAATAAAATGTAAAAAAAACACACACTAGGATATTTTTTTCATAATCTGATCCAAACATGTCGGAGAAATTACTTTTTTAATTTCATACTCCAATCTTATTCTTCTTCAACAGCCTGTAAAAAGTCCACTGCTGGGCATACGGCTCTTCTAAGTTGGGATGATTTGCCATAATCAGCACGATTGGCAAGCCGAGTGTCACTTGCAGTACCAGACACTTCGCACCTTAGACGCTGCTGCTCGTCACCGGTAAGGATAATTCGGGTCTAGCACAACACAGCCATAAATTGGAGGCCATGTGATTTTCTTGGCATTTCTCTTTTTATTTTTATTTCGCATTTTTCTACTTATACAATACCCACGGGATAAAATGAGGTAGCAGATACACTTATTAATTTATTTATTACTTAACAGAAAAGCCGTTGCCAATTAAAAGCCTTCGCATGTTATTATGAAGCTTTTAGCTAATCTTCTATCTGCTAAATAAGTCGGGATTTTTGACAATTCATCCCCTAATCACCATTAAGGGATGAATATTCAAAAACGTTTCTTATTCTCTTTTAAATAGTGGATGAAAATGTGTGTGAAATTCGTCATTTTGAAAGTTATGTAAATGTAAATTGGTGTTTGGACTCCTGTTTATAAATAAAAGTCGATTGTGTTAGCGTTTTTGGAAAGTCATCCCCTGAGGAGGTAAAATAATAAATGAAAATTAATAGAGAAGTGTATCACTTTTGAAGTTAAAAATATTATTTAGGTTTCTGTTTATAAAATATAGTCGTTGTTATCAGTGTTTATTAAAAAATCCATTTCCTAAGGGGATAAAAGAACGGACAGAAGTTTTTTTGAGAAGTACGTCATTTTTAAAGTTAAAAATATGGAAATTGGTGCTTAGGGCTCTGTTTGTAAATAAAAGTCAGTTGTTTCAGCGTTTCTGTAATACATTCACTAAGAGTTTTTTTTTTATTATTGGCGAAACAAGTAAAATGTTCACCTAATGGTAAGTGCAACGTCTGCCCAAGTCTCATATGCCCAGTAGCTCTCAGCGACCTTCAGACTTCAGGTTGCGCACTATTGCTTCACAGCAGAATAACAGGCCCTGCTGTGGCACATACGTAGACGGATTCCTGCATAGGAATCCTACCACCAGTTATTTTAACAATTTATTTATAAGATAAGCTTTTGACATTCATGTTTATTATTTAAGCACTATATATTTAAAACTAGTGTAGTTCAAATAATTTAGACCATGTCTACCTAATATAGATTTAGATTTCAGTATTTATTATATATTAATTTTATTGGAACCGCCACATTAATTACGACTTATACTAATTAGTTATTTTTGTTGAGAATGATGGTGTTAGTTCTTTTTACAATCGCAGCATAAAATTACCTTTTGATTCCGCATAAATATTATAAGGTGTTCGGACAAACTAGTGAGAATCTAAACGACATAACTTTATTAATGTGCCTATACCACTGACGTATCGTATTATTTAAATTGCCAATGTTGTCTAGATTACGTACTGTTGAAAAATTGGGATCATGGCAGATCATTAAGCATAATTTTACATAGATATTCCATCCAAGTTTCAATTTATAAATGGTCTGTTGAATAATATATCAAGGTAAGGAGTATGTAGTAAGAATACCTCATGGTTAGAGTAGTAAGTAGTAGTAACAATAGTGGGTAAAGTAAAATATTGTGCTATAATTATACCTTTGTATTGAAAATCACTGAAAATCACAATTAACAATGACATGATGCTATTTCAAATAACTAAGTGCAGCGATCTAGTTCACTGAATATTATTTAAACTACTTATACAATTTTAAATCAAATATTGTGTAGATAGGTTAAGATTCTGCCCTATCAACTGTACATGGAGCTAATGGTTATGGTGACACTAAAATCATTTAATTTATGAAATACACCCAGTTTCACATACAGAACCACAAACATACACGGAGCTAAGCACTAAAGCAAACAACTATAAACAAAGGCATATGTTTTCAGTATGAGGCTGTTTAACGATGCCAAATGAATTGCAAATCAAAATCAGAATGTCAAATATCAATGCAAATGAACGTAACTGAATATAGATTAGGCAAACGGAGAGTATCCCGATTGGCTTCTCATCAAATCCTAAGATATAATAACACACAACTTTAACACACACACCTTGCCGTTAATTTGCACTTTAAAAATAAGAAGTACACAAACTTCTTCATTTGTTATCGCCTCAGTAACGCGCTATGGGTCGCATGTTCGATTTTTGTCTACTGTTGACTACTATTTATATATACTGTATGAAATAAGTATTATATAATGAAGTAATTGTTGTTCAGAACCAAATTAAGTATACATACCAATAAAACAAGTACCATAGTTGCAAGGGGTACTGTAAGAGACACAAGTGCTGCTTGCCTCCACGGGAGTACAGTGCCCAGTAAGTACGCAACGAACATACCCGCAGACGTGAAGCCGTTTGTCAAGGTAGTCAAGAATCCTCGGACGGAAGGGTCTCTGCAATTATTAAACAAAATTGTTATCGCAGTAATATTTTTTTTAAGAATAAGCGGCAAATGAGCTGATGGTATGTTTAATAACATGCCGCACATGAACATCCGCAATATCAGGGTAATAGCGAGTGTGTCGCCGGCCTGTGGGAAAGGAGTAGGCTCTATTCTTATGTTTGAGAGCTCTAATCTCAAGAAAATACTTATCCGATTTGAAAGATTATTTTACTGATGGTAGGATTCCTATGCAGGAATCCGTCTAGGTAGGTACCACCCTAGGGCCAGTTATTCTGCTGTGAAGCAGTAGTGTGCAAACATTACTGTGTTTCAGTTTGAAGGGCACTGTGAGCTAGCGTAATCACAGGGCATATGAGACTTAAGAACTGGTCGGCTTATTTTACGTAGGTGAACCCGCAGGGCTCAGCTAGTCTACAATATTAGTGTAGGCTTACTACAAAATACGCGCTAGATGTGGAGTTTCTGAAACCGGCCCGTTGCAATCTACAATCTAGTGTAGGCTTACAAACAAGGCGATAGTAACGAATAAGAGTGCGCGAGTAGTTAGATAGTTTTTAGACAGTTTCTAGAGTAGAGCAAGATAGTATTTTGAAAATTTTCACCATTCATCAAAGTGTCCGACCTCATTTATCTATACAAAAAAAAGAACATCAGCGGCTCAGTAAGTGCAGTAGCTAAACGATTAGCTTATGCGCTATGGTCCCGAGTTCAATTCCCGCACAGGACTGAATGAAACACATCTCTGCATCTCATCGTTTTACAAACTCTAACCCGTATAAACTCTACATTACTCTAGAAGTAATCCTAGTAAGGGCCATCTTTTAAAAAGAAAAAGTATATGCATTAATTAAATTCAATTTCGCAACAATGTAAAGCCTTTCATATACTAATAACTAAACACTAAATATTTTTTCTTTTGGAAAATACTAGATGTATGATCGCTGTTTAAAACATACCAACAACAACTTTTTGCAATATGTTCCATGAATACGCTGCGTTGGAAGCGACCTCTACTGGATGTATGTAAATAAAAGTGACTAAGTTACTTATCAACGTCAATAAAATTTCCTAACCATGACTTATTTTCAATCCGACCTTCTCGTCAACTAAAGAAATTGGAAGCATGAGCAAATACGTAATTTTGCTAATTTTTTGGAGGAAAACTTTTTTTACTTTTAAAGTGTGGCTAAATTTGATCACTAGGCCACGCGATTGCGATAGGTTTTATTATATACTGTATATAAAATAAGAGAGGTTGTAGGGTTGTTTATATGTGTTGGTGTGACCAAGAAACTAGTGGATTGATTTTAAAAATTCGTTCTTTGTTAGGCAGCTATATAACCCTAAATATATTTCAATTCAGAATTCTTCCATCAACAACGATATCTGTTTTTTGGTCTTCTTTGTTTTTTTATTTATCTGCTTGTGCCTAAGTCTACATTTATAAATTCATACTTATATTATAAATGCGAAAGTAACTTTCTCTGTCCCTCTGTCTGTTTGCTACTCGTACCTTTTCACGGTTCAACCACTATACCGATCGTGACGAAATTTGGCAGAGACGTAGCATCCTTGTAAAGGACGTAGGATACGTTTTATCCCGGAAAATAAAATAGTTTCCACGGTATATTTAAAAAGCCTATATCCACGCGGACGAAGTCGCGGGCATTAGCTAGTTGTAAATAAACTACATAATCAGTAAAGACATTTAAAATATTTTTTTATTTATACTTACGTTATTTCTCCAACATATGTGACAGATGGTGCTTCCATAATTCCTATGCCAATTCCCAAAAGCGCATTGCCGATAAAAAGCGATGAGACGTCCCACGCATAGTACATCAGGATCCATGCGATCAGGTGCGGTATGTTAACTAAGAATAAGGCTTTTCTTCGCCCGAAGTAGTCCAACAATGGGCCCGAAAATAAACTGCCGAGTGGTTGACAGAGAAACGCCATACTTCCTGGAAACAAAAACAATTACTTTTGTAATGCAATTTTGTAGTATTAAGAGCTTAAATGACAACTGGAATAATGCAGTACATGTAAGCAACTGTGTATGAGTATGAATTATTAGGTCGGGGGAAGTCTTTTCGCATGTATTTCGTATAAACTAGTAATAAAATCTCATTGGCTGTACTATTTATATCTGGCTGGTTTTGATGACATTAAAAATGTTAAATATGAAAAAAAGAAACAAATTAGTAAAATTTTGTGTATAAATGTGTGAATCTAATGAAGAAATTCGATACGTTTTAAAATGTTATAGGCCTAATGTAGTGTCAGTAAGAGTAGCACAAAGTTGGTATAAGCGTTATCAATCCAGGAATTTTCATATCAAAGATGCACCTCGTTCTGATCGCCCTGTTACGGATAAAATGAACGCCATTTTTGAAAAAGTGGAGAAAGATCGGTATATCAGTAGTTACAACGTAGTTGAAGAACTGGGAATTGATTACAAAACAGTTTAGACCCTGTTGGATGGCGCACGAGCTCACCGAAAGAAACCTAATGAACCGTGTACTCATTTGCGATTCTTTATTGAGACGTAATAAAACCGAACCGTTTTTGAAGACATTGATAACTGGTGATGAAAGTGGATCGCGTACGAATAGAACGTGCGAAAAATGTTGTGGTCAAAGGTCGGTCAGGCTTCACAGATTTTCCCAAACCCGGGTTAACTCGGAATAAGGTGATGCTGTGTGTATGGTGGGATTGATAGGGTTTTGTGTTCATTATGAGCTTTTACCGCCGGGCAAAACCATCGATTCGGTCTCTACTGCCAACAACTGATGAGAATAAAACAAGAAGTTGAGAGAATGTGGCCGGAATAGATCAATAGAAAGGGTGTCACAAATAAAGACTGACTGTATGTATGTACTCGTATATCATAGTAATTTACTGGAGAATGTCTTCATTCTGGGTCTAATTGTTATCTATCGTATTTATAGTCATGGCACAGAACGCATAGACGTCAAAACGCAATGCAGGTTCGACACAGTACCCAAAACGTGAGATTTTGACATAGCGTTTGAACGCATGTCATCAAAACGCGATGCAGTCTCAACAAAATAATAAAAACGACAGATTGTTATACGGGGATAGAACGCATAGAGTCCTCAAATCACGATACAGTCTCAGCACAATAATAAAAACAACAGACTGTGATATGGGAATAGAATGCATAGCATCGTTAAAACGCGATGCAGTTTCAACTAAACAATAAAAACGACAGATTGTGATACGGGGATAGAATGCATAGAGTCGTCAAAACGCGATGCAGTATCAACACAATAATAAAAACAACAGACTGTGATACGGGAATAGAATGCATAGAGTCGTAACAACACGATGCAGTTTCAACATGACAATAAAATCGACAGATTGTGATACGGCGATAGAGTGCATAGAGTTGGCAAAACGCGATGCAGTCTCAACACCTTAATAAACACGACAGATTGTGATACGGGGATAGAATGCATAGAGTCTTCAAAACGCGATGCAATCTCAACACTACAATAAAAACGACAGATTCTGACAGGAGATAGAATGCATAGAGTCATCAAAACATTTTGCAGCCTTTTTTGACTCGTACCAAAATGGCGGCGACGTGGTTCGCCATCCGTCACGTCTCATTTCCCGCGCGGACGAAAACTTGACTACATGCCTACCTATATGGGAAAAGGCGTGACTGTATGTATGTATGTATAGATACACACCAAATACTAGACGACTTATTCGTATCGATATGAATAAAAATTTGACCACCACGTGGAGTAGTAGTCAGAGTAATTGAATTCTACGCCGCAAGTCCTAGGTTCCATCCCAGGACTTGCGGCGTAATTTCCAACCGGAGCCAACTTTTATTTCTGACATCACATTTCTGTGTGGCACCACATTGCGCCCGTCACCTATCTGTTTTTAAATCTCGTATGCCCAGTGATTACACTAGCTCATAGTGCCCTTTAGACAAAACACAGTTAGTAGTAGTTTGCACACTACTGCTTCTCGGCAGAATAACTGGCACTATGGTACCTGCCTAAACGGATTCCTGCATAGAAATCCTACCATCAGTAAATCGTTTCAAGATATGCGGTGTTATTTTTCACATACAAAAGGGCATGGGCAATGTTACATTCAGTATGTATGCATGAGTATAACGACAGTATTATACCTACAAAACACCATCTGATATGAATCGACGATCGCTAAGATTTATGATGCTTGAGCTCGTCGGCCTTGTATAGGTCAAACGGTACCTTTGAAGGTGTTGTATCTTCTTTATATACATAAATACTTATTTATGTGAACATTAAACGTTTACTTCATAATAAAATGCTTACTAACATTAATTTAAAACATCATTCGTTAAATTAAAATTATGTGCGTGACGTCTCCTGCGCCCCCTCTATTCTTTACTCTTCAATTTCAGTATCTTTGCTCTACCAATAATAGAAAACTTCGCTCATCAAATAACTTACAGCTTCAGTGTGCCTTTCATAGCTCTTCCCTTGTGTTATATATTTGTATCCCTTTACAAATAACTAAACCTTCCTCATTCTATGCACCGCCCTTGCTTTAGACTGGTAAAGAAAGAATACCTCAGGCATTAAGTTCGCATATATACATTTTGTTATTTATGTGAAGTAATAAAAGAATATCAACGCGTTTAATGTCCCCAGAACTTCTTTGTTTACCTGATTAAGCTATAAAGAAAGATAAATATTTTCTATAAGTACGTTTATATGGCCCCGTAACTTAGTAGTCGCGCCCCTCAATAAGTCGTAGGTCCTGGTTTCGTATTTCAGTTAGTCGCAAGTTCCAGTCATTATTTGCGCACCATATAGATTATTGCTTTTCGGGTCTGAAAGTATTGTGGTTTTTATTCATTTAAGAATGTGGAGAGACGACCAAGTCGTACCTGATGGTAACAGCGACCTCTACCCATAACGAATGTTGTGTCACCTGGAAAATTTCTGGTTCCGAACGTGGTACTGCGCCCGACCCCTGATACTTCAGATGTTAAATCTCATACGCCCAGTAATTACACTAGCTTTCAGTGCCGTACAAAAAGAAACATTATGCTACCTATCTTACTACAGTGGCACCTATCTAGACGGATTCCTGCATAAGAATCGTGCCACCAGATAAAAATTTCGCATATCTGTCACTGCATCCAATCCTTACCTCGATTTTATCGCATAACTTTTACGTCGAATCGGGAAGGTGAAGACGAATTGCCTCCGTGTTCACAATCAAAAAAGTCCATTTAAAGACATCTAATAAAAATGGTGATAGCTCAGGGACTAGGCGCTCGATTTATTTAGTGATCAAGGTTCGATTCCCGGTGCCAGTAAAATTTTAAGTGCTGATTATTAATTGCAGTTGTAGCACAGACTCGGCGATGAAGGAGAACATCTTGAGAAAATATGCATTTTTGAGAAATTAAAAATATTTCGAGGTCATTTGAAGTCCGCCATTCCGCATTGAAGCAGCGTGGCGGTCACTTCAAGGCTTTAAAACCCTTTCAGAAATGAGAAGAGGCCTGTGCTCATCAGTGGGACAATTATGAGTTTACTTGAAGAATGAGGACGTGACTTTTAAGGAAAAAGCGATTTGTCGCTATCGCTTAGCTTGGCATTCGGATGAGCGATCACTGTCTACTCGTAAGACACCACGCACCTTAGACGCTGCTACATCGTGATTATTTATCGAAGATGGATAGATAGTAGGTAAAAGTGACTACCTTCAGGTAATTAATGTTCTCATTTGTCACCCTTAAATTAATAAAGTAAAGTTACAGCCTATAAATGCCCACATCTGAGCACAAGCGTCGTCTCATTTCTAAGACGGTATATCTTTACTTATTGTAACATAAAAAATATATACCATCAAAATGGCAGTGTAAATTTTTTTTTAGATTGAGGACATTATCTTTATATTCTATTAGATCTAAGTAGTATATCTAAATTCACAGTAACGTAATGTCTGTCGTGCAATGATTTTTTTTTCTTCTTGTGAAAATTTGAGAACTATGTTTGTAACTATTTTGTTATAGTTGGCTGTAAGTTTTCCAGTATTAAAATAAATAAATACTTTAGTAAATATAATAATAATTTGTCAAGGAATAAAAATAATAACATTATAAAAGTAGATATAATATAATTTCCTCTTCCGTATAATACGGCTATAGAATGTGAAATACGCCATCACGAAACGGAAATGGTGCTTGACGCTAATGCATTAGTTATTCGAACAACATATTTTCTAATCTATTAACAGTGACATAATTAAACTTGATAATATTTTTAGATACGATTTATAATCTTCCATGTATTAAACGTGAAGAGAAAACTTTGTACCCCTTTCTGAGCATATTTCGTGCACGAAGGTGCGATTGTTTGCTGTTTTTGTGATTTGGCATAGTTAAAGTTTGAAAGTTAAAATTTATATGTCTTACAAGTGTATATATTAAATGGAATAAAATAAAACATTCATAATTTTCGTTCATTTTGACCATGTCAATCACGTAGTAGTCTGTCGTTTGTTTACGTTCATACCGCCAATGTCTGCGACCAAACAGTCGCACAGAGTAGAGATTATCGCCATAGAATTTTAAAATGTTGCCAACAAATAATTACTCGGACCTCAATAACGTTCAGACTTAAACATTTTATGAATTACGTTCGAATTTTGACCACAGGGCGACCACCAGTAACCATAAATTGTCTTACGCACTTGGCTTCGTCACGGTATCAGCGATTGCGAAATAATAAAGTTTCATAGTACGCGAGCGACCGGAGTTTGATCCCCGGTGCCGGCACCTTAAAAGTTGTTCTGCAATTTTAAGTGATGGTTTACCACGTGCACAATAACTGAGAAAAAACAAGTATTTCGAAAACGTGTGAAGTCCACAAACCCGCATCGAAGCAGCGTAATTTGATAATGAACACGAAAAAATATGTTAAATGGCGCAACATCGAAAGAAGTTTTTATCCATTATATACGTGTTCTAAATTCAAAATAATTAAAAAGTTGAAAAAAATAAAAGTTTTTATGTAACAGTATTTATGGCCAGACTAGTTATATATGAATATCACGCATCAAATTTGTGTATAAAGTACAAATTCTTTTTAAACTTAGCTTATAAGCACGTATCTTTATTGCGGAGAAACTGTGACACATAAACGCCGGCCTCCATTTAAAGAAGATAGATTTATTGAAGATAATTACTTCAAATCTACATAAAAAAATTCCACATATATTTACGATTTTTAGATACGATTAACATCGGTTTATATACTAACTATATTTTCATGCTAATCTTATAATTATTTAGATTATTTTAAATTAAACAAACGGCATTTTATATAAGAGGAATGAGTTAATTTTTATATAATACTAGCTGCGTCGCGCGGTTTCACATTCGACGTCGTACATTCGGCCCATCTTGGTAATGTTCCGTTCTCAACGTGCTATTTCAGCTTCATTTTCGACGTAAAACCGTAGCAAGAAGTTTTATAACTAATAACCTTTCTTAATAAACAGGCTATCTAAAGCAAAAATATTTTTTCTCGAGAGTCCAATAATAGTCCGCTGGAGGACATAGACCTCATCCAAGAAAGGAGATGTTTTTGGATGTTTTCTGTCGTTTGCGGAGAGAAATGGCACATACAACGCTCTGTGGTGGACCGCAAATGACCGAGGTGGTGAGGATGAAGTTTAATTAAGGTATTGAAAAGCTCCTCGTAACACTCAATAATATAACGGTAGACAATGCAAAAGGAAGACGATCTTTAGTAACGATCCAAAGCCAAGAAGAAAGCTTAGATTCACCAAGATCTACTCTGCGTTGTGTACCGACAAGAGGCAGAAGCTGATATTGAAGTGCTCCTGTCCAGAGATGAACACCGTAATTTATATGCAGGCTCTCCTGAACCTTATAAACTTGTACCGCTGGCTTTAATATTTATTTATTACCGCGAAACTGAACGTCGCTACATTATTAGTGTATACACTAATAAGTATTAGTTGAATAAAGTTAATTCAATCAGTGCTTTAAGATCAAAAATTTATTTTATTGTGCGTTATGTAAGTACTGACTTATATCAGGTTTAGTTTTTAGGACGAACGATTCAGCTAAGCAGCTACATAGAGGACTGGGTAAAATATTGTAAACACACAAATTTTAAAACCATCAAAGAACGGAGCCTTAATAGTTTCATCATAAATATTTATCACCGTCTCTGTTCATTGCATGAAACGATAATCATTTTATCAAAGTAAATAATTTATGATATATTTGTGTTTCACATTACCATCTGTTGATTTTGTGATATCACAGATATAAGAAGCCATCTAAATGTGTGATTAAAATTTACGCTTAATGTAAGTTTTTGTTTATCCCCAGCCTTATCTAATTCAAGCAAATCAGACGAGTTTTTTGTGTCAACAAAAGTTGTGTGTTTGAGTAAACAATAATTAGATTAAATATAATCCTTTTTATATGATGTCGTAAACCGTATTAAAACCACTAGTCGTTAGAATTTACAGTTATATTAATAAGCGAAAAGGTAAAGTTTATAATTATCCCACTATTGAGAACAGCACTCTTCGCTGGCCCCAAACATGCAGGAGTTTATTTTGCCTGTTTCGTCTACATCACAGGAACATCATTATGAAACAGCGATAGATTACAAAATAAGTAACTAAATTTATATCTATTACGTTAAAATAAAGAACACACAGTTTCGTAGTAATATAAAAATTGTATGTGAAAATCATTGGGAGAAATTCGGACGAAGCGTATCTGCAGGCTGATTTAGTAAGACACAGATGATGTAATTATTGTAGCAATAATAGTATTATTGATTTTGAAATCTAGATGTATTGTGGTATTAGAGTAATTTTGACTCTGCATCTCTATCTTTCTCCGATCTTACAAAGCGTTATCAAAATTGACTAAGAGAATATCATAACTATTGACATTATGCTCTGCACATCTTTGGGGGCAATAATGATAGGCTAAAACTGGTATTTCACACGTCATAAATCACTTAGTACACTATCTAGACATTTATTTACATACGTTACTGGTTTTATCGAGGTAATTGTTATTACTTCATGTTAAAGGTGCTCCGGAACTACAGATTATACTATACAGATTAAAGCAAAGTTGGCGGCCTTTAAAACAATAAATAGTTGTTTTATAGATTTTTTAATAGATGATTTTTTCAAAAGTTAAACAAATCATTCGCTTCATGGTAATATTAGGTTAGGTATAGAGAAGTCTATCCATAACAGAAGCGGTATCACCCAGATTTTCAATTGTAAGTTCTGTGTAGCACCGTACTCGTCATCCTGAAATTTTAGTTCTTAAGTCCATACCTCGTAATTACATTAGCTATAGTGTCCTTTAAACCGAAACAGTAATTTATGCACACTACTGCTTGACAGCAGAATATCTAGCAATGCTGTGATACCTACTTAGATTTCTGTATAGGATCCCTAGTAACTCGTTAAGAATCACTAAAAACTTGACAATGCAATCTGTAATCATTTCACTCCAAAAATCTCTGTTCTTTATACATATTCTTATAATTTTAATTTAATTATTATTTATTGATTATAGATACTAACTCTAAGACTACCTAGAAATTGTTTTACCACATTTTTTCATGAACTTAAACGTAACCACGAGTTCTCTGGTTTTAAAAGTTTATTTATATCGTAATTAACGCAATTTTACTGTTTTTATTAACTCATTTGACTTCCAATCTAGGGCCTTTTCATTCTATAGGTTGATACCTAACCTAAGATATTTTGGGCTGACGTTACCACCATCGTAGAGCTTATCGCCTCTCTGTACCCGGTGTAAACCTGGTTAAATGTTGACCAATTCGCAATTAAAAAGGATGTCGCAGGACCCGAGACTGATCATAGGGATATTACCTACCAAACCATGACGCCTGTTGCTTGTTGATGGAAAGACCTTCCTTGGCGTCCAGTACTTCAGGTAGCACCACGGTAACGAAGCTTATGGACATTCCTAGACCCACTAATAGGAAGTCCAATGCCAAGCACGCCAAGACCTGGAAATAAAAAAGTAAGTAAAACTTATGAATCAA
Source organism: Luehdorfia chinensis (assembly GCA_019845155.1). Taxonomy (NCBI): domain Eukaryota; kingdom Metazoa; phylum Arthropoda; class Insecta; order Lepidoptera; family Papilionidae; genus Luehdorfia; species Luehdorfia chinensis. The sequence goes on from JAHVAK010000612.1 coordinate 4,008,226, forward strand.
AACATTCCAGTGTTATATAATTTTTATTACTCCACTTATATTTTTTATAACCTGTTGTGGCAAAAGAGCACACCTAGTAGGAAAAGGTTCTAGTGGCTCATAGATACCAACATCCAATCTTGATAGATTTTACTGGTGGCAGGGCTTGATAGATATTCCTATGCAGTAATCCGTCTAGCTAGGTACCACCCTCAGGGCCACTTATACTGCCCTAAAGAAGTTGTATGTGCAAACATTACACATATATAGCATACATAGCAGAGACAACACCAGTAGCCCTCTACTCGCCTCCGCGGAAACGAGGCATGACGGGCAGCGAACCAGGTCGCCGGTATTTTGCGAAATATGGTATTATTCTGCACGACTAAAGGATTTCCGTATAATACCTTAGCACCGCCCAAGCAGCACGGTAACGTTATATAAGTGGAAATGTATATTAAAATTACGCCCCGTCCGATCCCACCGCATATCGGCCTATAAGCCTCCTCAAGGCTCTAGGCAAGATATACGAACGCCTACTTCTCGCCCGCTTAAGAGACTTCATGCAGTCTCGAGGGATCCCCATCCACGAGCAGTTTGGATTCCGAGCCAAACCCTCATGTACCCAGCAGGTGCACCGCATAACGGAGCACATTCAATCCCGCTTCATACGCGGGCTTCATACTGCAGCGCTCTTCTTCGACGTGGCGAAAGCGTTCGACAAGGTCTGGCACAACGGGCTCGTATACAAGTTATACGGACTCGGTGTGCCAGATCGCCTCGTACTCATCATACGAGATTTCTTATGCAGTCGAACCTTCCGCTACCGCGTCGAGGGGGTGCGATACGAACCACATCCCATCCTAGCCGGCGTACCACAAGGCTCAGTCCTAGGTTCCGTGCTCTACACCCTTTTGAACGACATACCGCACACCAGCGGCGTCGAACTCGCCCTCTTCGCAGACGATACCTGCCTCTATGTGTCTGGGCGTAATCCAGACACTATCTCTAAACGCCTCCAATCCGCAGCCCGAACCCTCGGGAACTGGTTTCGGAAATGGAGGATCGAGGTCAACCTCATCAAAAGTGCAGCCATGTACTTCTCGCGGCGCTTAACGCCGCGCCTCCCCACCATAGAGTTATTCGATCGTCCAATCCCCTGAGAAAAGACAGTCAAATACTTAGGCGTCCTATTAGACTCGAGACAGAGTACACTTTACAAAGCCTGTATTCGGCCAATTATGACATACGCAAGCCCCGTATTTGCGCATGCCTCCCCGCGTCAAATTCACCGACTTCAGGTAATACAAAATCGATTCATGCGTAAAGCCACGGGAGCACCGTGGTTCGTGCGTAATACTAACCTTCATATCGATTTAAGGCTTCCTACCATAGCCCAATATCTAAAGTTGGCCTCTCGCCGATACTTCGACTCTGCTGCCACGCACCCCAACCCACTGGTTGTAAGTGCCGCCACATACAACCCCCTCGCGATACACCAAAACTCGACCCGCGGAAAAAGGAGACCCAGGCACCTCCTCGAGGACCCTGACGACGCGACCACTAGGGCCCAAGCGCTCTACTAATCACTACGCAAACACACAACATCACCATCATACCGCCCCCGCCGTCGGCGAGGGCGTATCAGACAAAGTTATCTTAGTTGCCCTCCCGATTGCAGTAACTGACCGAGCCGAGGCCGGCCCCCTTGGGCACCCTCGAGTCAGTTACTCACGCGAACAGGATGACGGTCCAAGCCGAGGTCCCCTCTTGGGGGCCCTTGCGCCAGTCATCCATACATAAATAAAGGTTTCGGCTAAGCGCTATGCCACCTTTCAATCCGGCGAAGCTGTAAAAGCCTTCGGGCTAACAGTGACCATCAGTCCTAAAAAAAAAATATTACGACTTAAGGTTCAACAGCGGCATTATAAGAGTTTCCCGGGCATCTATTAGCTGAATTGTTGAATTAACTAAACGTATTAACGTCTTTAGCTGTAAAAATACTCTATAAAGTATTTACTCAGCTTATCAGCTTTAATGTAGTTATATAGAAATCACTTATACAGACAAAAGCTGTACTATATACAGCTTTTAACATTCCACTGCACATCTAGTTCTATTGTAATAAAATAAGGCATAAGATTTAAAAGAGAATCACGACAATGACAAAATGTCACCTTTAACCTAAACATTGCTCTATTAGTTCGATACAATTTTCAATTATCCAGGGGGTCCATGTTAGTAAACCAATGCCCAAAAAGTAGTGTATATTACAAAATTTAAAACCATTCCATTTCACACTATTTCTGGATTAAACCAAGAGAACTGATTCATACGGATTTAGTAGCACTAGATCCACCATTATTTTTTTGTTGTTTTTGTTGACGTACTATCTTTTAATACTTTAGCTTTTTCCAAATGATTTAACAAACTTTAATCGTTCTTATTATATTTTATAAGATTTTTTTCGAACTAAAGCCTTAATAACAAGAGAATAATAATAAGAGAAAACTTTATATCAAAAGTTTATTAATCAGCTTTTAACCAGCCATACCTTTAGGCTGTATAATTTGGGCCGAATCCGCACTAATAAGAGCTGTATAAGCGCTTAATCAGTAATTTAAACAGTTTTTCCAGACAGTTTAAAGAATCGATGAGAACTATTCATCAGCTCTTATATAGTGTACCCCATATAAGGGGTAGATAAAGACCACACACGTAGTCCACTTTTCGCCAGCGAGGGAATCAAGAGTGATGGATGACAAACCACGTCGCCGCCATTTTGGTATGAGTCGAAAAATTCTTACTCGCCATTGCGTCCCCACGAACAGTATAGTGATAGCATTGTATATTAGGGTGTTGTTCTGCACGTATAAAGACTGTCCGTACAATACCTTAGTCGCCTCTTACGACACCTCGGTAGGAAAGAGATAGGTGCTCTGACTGCCAGATACTTATCGGCTACCTTATTATTATACTTGACAATATTTGAATTAATTCAGATTATATTATGGTGTAACAAAAACATGTACATACCTGAGATAGAACAACTCTCGCTCGACTAATAGGCTTCATATCATCACTTTTCCGGATCGACATTTCAAACGCACAAACGAAAAAGTTATATAGTTCACTACATTTATTCGGTCAGTACACTTCCAACGTTTTTGTATTTGTCCATATAAAATATAGCAGTCACAGCACTCTGTTATAATCCTGCTTTGAAACGGAATTACTCGTATTTGTCTCTTTTATTGTCTGAGTTAATTGTTATTTAATAATGGTATCAAAGTAAGTAATTACAATTGCAATAACATCGTTAAGGTGGTGCATTGCATCACATTTTGTTTCGGTTATATTTCGAATAGTTATTCACACTAGTTTTATAATGTACACGCACTTTAATTTTATTAATTTAAAGGTATATTCAAACCATTGCTTCATTGTATAATTTAATAAGACATCATAGAACTTTGCTTTAACTTTAAAATAGCTTAAAGAAGTAAAAAATTACATCTAGCTATAACTTCATTGTTATACTCAAACTTAATTCTAACACATTCTGTCATTGAATGATTATTAAACTAATTTAAATCCATATACTCGTACAGATCCCAATATTTTCTACTTACATATTGTTATAATTGTTTTAATAGCAATTTATAGGAGTCTCAGATACAAACCACTCTCAGATGCGTCACATGTGCCAGTTTATGTATTTATTTACATCATTACCTTTTTTTCCGACAAAATGTTGAAAAATAATACATTACTCCTCTTGTTTATGTTTCATCAATTAAAACTAGGCTAGGCAGGAAGTCTTTAAACGATACCTTCGTTATTGGAACCAATTTCCTAGTAAATAACAATTTTAATAGAAACACATAATAAATCCGAAAGCGTGTTTGATGATTTATGGCTTTGTTAGTTTGTTTGTTCGTCTTTCACGATTCAACGGAGTGACCGATCGACCTGATTTTTGGTATGCAGATAGTTTGGAAGCACGAGATCTTTTTTTATCCCGGAAAAATTGATAGTTCCTGTGTGAAAGCAATGTGTATGGTACATAGCTGCGAAAAGTGTAGTGGAATCCCGCGCGGGGAAAAGCCGCAGGTATCAGCTGGTTTTAGTGAAAATTGTGACGCTGTATAATATATCTATCTCAAATAATAATAACGAAAAATAATTTTAATTATTAAATATTACACCGCGCAACACTATTAGTTTTTTAATTCACGTGTTATTATCACTAATTCATTCCTAGAATAAGCGAATAAAAGCAATATATTTAAATATTTAAGTAACACGAATTTGGTTGCAAAAAGTATTTCGTACTCGATTATTTTAAATTATATAACTATATAGACATACCTATGAGAATGTATACAAATGTAGTTATTTAAATTTGCATATTTAACACATGAAGCAGATTTTTTTTCTTTTCTGTTAAATATCCAATTAGTACTTAGATATTTTCCTTTTTTAAAGACTGCTGCTGTTAATATGGACCTTGGATCGGCAATAAAGTGTATTATTGTAAGTAATAATAGTACACTGTTACTGGGCTTCTCCCGAGAAGCCTCTCTTCTCTTCTATTTGCCGTTACCCTTTCGCTTGGCAAACAGTTTGGCTGAACTTTTCCAACGGAATGGATATCGGTACGAAATCGCCTTTTTCCCATATAAGGGGTAGGCAGAGGCCACTCACGTAGCCCACTTTTCGCCCTTGCGGGACAAGAGACGTGGCGGGTGGTGAACCACGTTGCCGCCATTTTGGTACTAGTCAAAAAAATTATATTGCTTTCCCACGAGCAATATGGTACACAGCTCCTGGGATGTGACAGCATTGCTTACTATGGTGTTATTCTGCAATATCTGAATCATAGCTGTCCGTACAATACATGAGCCACCTCTTACGACACCACGGTAGAAAAGAGATAGATGCTATTCTACTCTGTCGGACACCTGTCACGCGGATTAAGGATAGTAATCTGGTTATCAATTCAGTCAATTAATTTTAATAATATCTCAAATGGGTATATTTTTAAATTAATTTAAAAACATATCTAAATAAATTTTCGCGCCGTGGTACGTAAGGAATTTTTTTTTAATATTAATCTCAAACTTCCACTATAGTTACCTATATAGTTGGAAGATTTTTAACCGTCTTCAAAAAAGAAGGAGATTCTCAATCCTCTTCAAAATAACTTCTTTGTTTATGGGCCGAATTTAATGATTTTTTTATTACAAAGGGAGTAGGTACCGTAGAGGTGGAAAAAATATGATCCATGAGAAAATCATAAAACAATTTAATCCGCATAAGCATATTTGGAGCTGCTGCGTGGAAGTCGGTTTTTTGATTAAATAATTATTAAGATTAAATTAGAGATAATAATAACACATTTAAAAGCAAATATTACTTACGATATTTTTTCTAAGCAGATAAATGATAATTTTATATTAATGTGTTATACTATGTATTAAAAACATATAAATGTATTTTTGCATTGAGTTATTATGATGGAGATAATAAAGTTCTTTAAGCAAATTAGTACATACAGTTACGCCTTTATGCCAAATAAGGGGTAGGCACACATATGTTGATTTATTTTATCATCATCATCATCAGCCTGATATAATAATAAACCATTACTAGACATAGACGTCTCCAAAAAAGCCAGTAATATAATGTAACAGTATACTAAACCCACTACAGTACAAATGTTTGAGGTTTAAAAATCGGGTAAAATCCGTCGCGCTGCTTTAATGCAATGAATGGTAGACTACACGTCCTACAAATATTTTTATTTTTCGGACAACCAGTCTTATTAACAATGATTTACTTCAACGCACAATAAATCAGCACAGCAAATTAATTTTTAAGAGGTGCTGGCACCGGGAAATTTGTCGACATCACCCTGATTGGCAGACTAGCTTTAGCAGTACTAAACCTTGCACCATAGACATTGCTGCCGTCACTGGTCTATAGTTTGGAAAACTGAAGCATTTTTTGAGATGATTTTTACAGACATTTTCGTTACACTTTTTGGTGGTAGGATTCCTATGCAGGAATCCGTCTAGGTAGGTAACCCCACGGATCCAGTAGTGTGCAAATATGACTGTGTTTCGGTCTAACAGCTAGCGTAATTGATGTCTCAGGATGACGGGCGCAGTGTGGTGGATATACAGAATCGTTCTAGGTGACACACACAGCATTTGTTATCGTTGCACTTAACATCAGGTGAACGTTTTCCTCGTCCCGTCACTTTCTTCTATGAAAAGGCTACTCTTACGTACCCACGAGATAAGTCGCCATCACCAAAATATAAAAACTCATATTGTCACATAAGCCTATTCAAACGTATAGCATGTTAAATAATACACTATAATCATGGGCGGGCGTTTGTCTATCTTATTCGCTATATTTGAACACCTCAAGATAGATCAACGCCTATGCTGCTCACCTGTCCGGAGAGCAGTATGACGAATGGTTTTGGGGGAGAGCGCAGGTCGTGATGATCCCCAAAACAAGTCTGAGGAGTTGTCCTTCCCGTGGTTGCTGCCCGTTATTGATCTGGTTCACTAGGAAACAGATAAAACTGAAACACTCAGACGACTCACAGGCTGTCCCCTACCCTTTACCCACACCCTCCTCTACCCTCCTCATTCCTAACCCCTAACCACACCTTCCCCACTGTTCCGCCGAAGAATGTGGGCGTATCCGGCGGACTATAACGCCCACCTGCGCTAGGACCTGCGCAGTAGAGCGCCGTAAGCGGGGATGACGGAGTCCTGGAGGGTTGAGCCGATCGTCACATGGGGTTATAAGTGGCGTTAGGCAACACGCCCTCTTTGATCCCGATTTCAAGCGAAACGGTTGCCCTGTCTGCTAGCCACGGATGGGGAAATAGCCACGTGTCCCGTCAGAGGGCCACAGGTGAGGGGCGTGGGGTCCGCTCAGGTTACTACTGTAACCTGAGCGGTGGCAAAGGCCATGCTGACGGACCAAGTGAAGGCTAGTTGTAGGCAGTAGGGATGGGCCTATTTTCAGACCTATCTGCCAGCCGGATCGAACACCCGATGTCGCGCTGTAAGCCAGCCCTGCGCACCTATATTATCCCGGTAGTCCTAACGTCCGAAATTATTATAAAGTAGGACGCGTGTACCAGCTTGCTGGGAATCCCGTCTACTTCAAAAACTGCTCCCAACGTTGGTGGTCCCTCGGGTAAAACCGGAGACGTAAACCCATTGAAGGGAGCGCGCAGTGCTGAAGGTCCACCAGCGGTAAAAACCGCAGGTTGCGACCAAAAAGCCAGCGCTAAACATGGTGGTTCAGTGACGGGTAACTCCGGCACTGGTCCCCACACCTCGGTTGCAAAGGATCCTCTGGAGCCTTTACGCACCGCAGACGCCTTCTCAGCCGCTTGGCAAGTGGTAAGCCGTAAGGGCAAAGGCAAAGCGCCAAATAAGACGCCGCGCCAGCCTGTCGGGCCCTCTGGGGTATCCACTCCTGCCAAAAATAGGCCGAAAAGGAAAAACAAGAAGCAGCGCATGAAAGCCTATATGAGAGCTGAAATGGCAGCTTCAACAACTAAGACCAGGTCTTCCAATCAGCCACCGTCTACTGCGTCGGGGTCCGGTGCGGGAGCCGACCGGCGTCCTAAAGCAGGAAGTGGTGCAAACCAACGTCCAGCCGAAGGATCGCAGGTTGGCACCGGCACAGGTCCAGCGGCAAAGAAGGGGAAGGCTGCCAAAAGACCTGGTAAGCACCAAAGGGCTGGTAAACGAGTGCTCGATGAGTCCACGTCGCCGCGAGGCGATCACAAAAAAAGTGAGACTGGAGCACTCCAAACGGACACGGAAATACACGGTCAGCTACTCCTCAGCTGCCAAGTTGGAGCTGTGCGTCGCGGTAACATGCGCACGCACGGGCCACTTGTCTAAAGAGGACGCTGACAAGGTCCTCTCTGGTATTCAAATTAGAATCATCAGTGAGGCCTGGAACACCAAGGAGCCCGGCACATCAGGGCCTGGGTTCAGAGGTAAACCTACATACACTGAGGGTGCAATTAAACTTTGGTGTGAAGACCAAAGAGCACTCCAGTGGTTACATGAGAATGTCTCGGTCTCAAACCTTGTCCCCGGTGTAAAGCTGGTGGTTAAGAGACAGTCCGAGCTGCCAAAGCGACTTCGCTGTGGCATTCTCATACCGAACGAACAGGGAATCTGGAAGGACTCACGCGACATAGGGCGTGTGTTGGCCTACCAGAATCCGTGGATCGCGGTACCTAAATGGTTACTACTCGGCGCCGAACAACAAAAGGACGGGTGGTTCGTAGTGGTGTCGATTCCGGAGGACCAAATCCCGACCCTGATGCAGGCAGAGCGCCGCATGCTTTGCATGCGGCGCGGTCTATGTCAAGTTTCAGGGTCGAGGCGGCAAGTTTGCCGAAGTTCCTCCGGATCAGGACCCTGCGGGCAGCTCGGACTTACGCGCCGAGGACAAACATTTAAGCGCCCAAACGGTCAAGGAAAGCACGGCACCCGCAGACGGGGCGATGACTCCTGCCGTTCCTGAGTCGGAAGATCGCCTCTCTGAGGAGGAGTTGGACTGCAGTATGCTGTTCAACTCTGACCCAGTAGGGGAGGAGGAGACTCAAGGCCTTTTGGCAGGGCTAAAAATAGGTGGGGGGAAGGGGACACATCATGCGATCACGACAACCCTAGAGCGTGTATCTACATTACAAATAACATTAGTGCACAACCTTTAACAGATTTCTGTTCCAGAGACCTGTTTGCTTTAAGGATTCAGAACACAGCGGGACTGAATGTGGTATTCGTCTCAGCATACATGCCGGAGGCAGACACACCACCTCCACACGACCTAACCAGGCTGGTTCACCATTGTGAAAAGACCGGACTGGAGGTTGTCATCGGTACCGACTCCAATGCACATCACCCATTATGGGGTATGGAAACAAGCAACGACAGAGGTAAGACCTTGGTTGAATATTTATTTACAACAAACCTAACACTTATAAATATAGGTTGTGAACCAACATTCGTAACGAGACGAAGTCGCACAATTATTTACCTTACGCTCGCTTCCGAAGGCGTGGCCAAATCCATCCAGGGCTGGTACGTTTCCGATGAGGCTTCATGCTCAGACCACAGATGGATTCGATTCGAGTTACAGGTGAATATTTCCTCAATACCTCCAAAACGTAACCCCCGCAAGACGGATCGGGCGAAATATATACAAACGCTAGTACCCAAGCTTGCAGGGCTTACTGAAATCGACAGATTGGAGAATACATACAAAATAGAAGAACAGGTAACGGTTCTTACAGATATTCTGATAGAAAGCTACCACAATGCATGTTCAGAAACTGACGCCGTCAAGAAATTTAGCAAGCAATCCTGGTGGGGGATTGAACTAGAACGCAAACGGAAAAAATCAGGAAAACCCTAAATAGGGCAATGAACACATCGACTGACGAAGACTGGGACTCCTACAAAGAGGACAAGTATGAGTACAAAAAATGCATCAGGTATCGACGAACTGTGGGATGGCGCAAATTCTGCAGTAACATAGAATCCTGTGAACAAGCAAACCGGGTAAGGAAAGTTCTAGCCCAACAAACAATCTCAGGGCCTGACACTCTTCGCAAACCCGACAACACATACACCTCCTCACCAGCTGAAACGCAACGCATCCTGCTGGAGACACATTTTCCAGGATGCAGACTGGTTCAGGAAGTAGACTGGCAAGAGGAAAACATAATTCCTTGTGACCAAGACTGGAAATACGCCCAACATGTGGTTACAGTTGAAAAACTACAATGGGCCATAAGCAGTTTCCAACCTTACAAAGCGGCAGGACCTGATGGTATCTTCCCTGCTCTTCTTCAGTGGGGGGGGGGCACTGATTATAAAGGTACTTGCCGTAATTATGACAGCATGCCTAGCGCATAGATACGTCCCAAAAATCTGGAGGGAAGTGAAAGAAATCTTCATCCCCAAACCGGGCAAAAGTGACTATACAAATGCCAAATCCTTCAGACCTATCAGCCTCACATCCTTTATGCTGAAAGCTTTGGAAAAGGTATGTGAAAGAGAGCTGAGGGGAAAGGCACTATTATACAAACCGTTGCATAGCAATCAGCATGCTTATAGCTCAGGTAAATCAACAGAATCGGCACTCCACCGGGTAGTCACCCAGATCGAGTTAGCCCTTAACCAGAAAAACATCTGTCTAGGAACCTTCATTGATATAGAAGGAGCCTTTGACAAAACCAACTTCACCAGCATGGGTAATGCCCTCGTCAAACATGATGTGGAGCCAACCTTAACGAACTGGATTATAAACGCACTAAGCAAACGTATAGTGCGCATCGCAGGTGAGAGTCAAATAGTTAAAATAGCGAAAGGTTGTCCACAGGGAGGTGTGTTGTCACCGCTCCTGTGGAACCTAGTCATCAATGACATCATCACAAAACTAAATGTAAACCATTTCTACACAATAGGGTACGCAGACGATCTAGCAATACTAATCTCAGGAAAACAAGCTAGTATAGTCTGTGACCTTGCACAGGCGGCGCTACTTATAGTAGAACGCTGGTGCAAGGAATACGACCTAACAGTCAACCCAAACAAAACTGAACTGATAATGTTCACCCACAAACGGGTAAGTAAAGTAAAGAAGTAAAGTTTCAGCCTATTAATGTCCCACTGCTGAGCACAGGTCTCCTCTCATTTAGGAGAGGGTTTTGGAGCTAGGAAGAATCCGCCACGCTGCTCCAATGCGGGTTGGCGGACTTCACATGTCTTCGAAATATTTTTTATCTCTCAGACATGCAGGTTTTTTATTTTTTATTTTTATTTATTAAAACTTTATTGAACACCTTAATTGAAAGGGTAACAATGGGCGGACTTAATGCCTATTGGCATTCTCTACCAGTCAACCCGTGGGCGTGGAGAAAGTTGTGAAGGGTGCAATAAATAAATATGTGAAAAATACGATAAATAACCAGCCGAAGGAAATAAAAAAATTAGAAAAAAATAAATAAATTATAATAATATGGTATACATAAACATACAAAAACATAAATACACACATATATATACATATATATATATATATATATATATATATATATATAAATATATATATACAAAATAAACATACACACATATTAATACATACTTAAATATACGATACATATACTTAAAAATGCAATGATCAAGGAAGACGAATACAAATTAAGTATCAACAGAAGATGCCTTCAGGCAATATTCCCGCACCAACCTTTTAAAAGTATATTTGTTGGATACTTTTCTAATATCTTCGGGCAGGGTGTTCCAGAGCAGTGTAGCCTGAACAGTAAAGGAGTTACCGACGAAACCGGTGGAATGTTGAGGTACACTAATCTTATGATTAGATGAGGAACGAAGAACCCTTTCATGAGTTAAATAAATATACTGGAATTTATCCTTAAGATATGACGGAGTGAAGGGATTGTTTAAAATAGTGAAGAGAACAAGGAGAATTCTAGAGTTACGCCTTTGTTGAATAGGAAGCCATTTAAGGCGAGAACGATATTCAGAGATATGGTCATACTTACGAAGGCCCTGATACAATTGTTTAGAAGGCGCTCTAGCTTATAAAGAAGATCTTTGTTCAAGTCTGTGTAACACACATCTGCATAGTCAATAAATGGAAGTATGAGTGACTGCACAAGCATGACCTTAGTCTTAACGGGCAGAAAGTTTTTAAGGCGGTAGAGTGAGCATAATGTCCCGGTCACTTTCCGGGAGACTTCAGTGACGTGTTTCCTCCAGTCCATAGTCGTATCGATATACAGCCCCAGGTTTTTCACCGAGTTAGAGAACGGTATTATGTTATCGTTGTAATGCACGGAAGGCAGACTTGAGAAATCAATTTTACCTAGCATTTTCGGGCTACCTACCAGCATAGCTTGGCATTTTGTGGTATTTACAGTAATTCCAAAGCGTAATGACCAATCGTATATGGACTTAAGATTGTTATTAATATTATTAATCGCGTTATGTAGAGTATAGATATCAGATTGCACGTAGATCTGAAGATCATCTGCATACAGGTGATACGAACAATTGAGACTCGAAGTGATGAAATTAATAAAAACTGAAAAGATTAAAGGAGAAAGAATACCGCCTTGCGGCACGCCAGTATCAATATCAGCCCACTGTGAGGTATTTTGCCCCATGCAGACAGATTGCTGACGTCCGCGAAGATAAGAAGACAACCACTCCAGGACCGAGGGAGCAAATTTAAAATGGGTAAAAATAGCAAGGAGGATTTCGTGGTCGACTGTGTTAAAAGCATTAGAAAAGTCAACAAGCACCAAAACTGTAACTTTCTTCAGTTCCATGCCTTCCCTGATATCTTCAGTGATTTTAAGTAATGCAGTTGTGGTGCTGTGACCAGAGCGAAACCCAGACTGATAAAGACTCAGTAGGTTATGTTTGTATATGAAGTTAGAGATTTGCTTATGGACACAGGCTTCCAAAACTTTGGACAGAAAAGGCAGAATCGATATGGGCCGGAAATGATGGGGAAGTGTAGGGTTTGGAATTTTAGGTAGAGGTTTCACAAAAGCCTTTTTCCACAGAGACGGATATTGGCCCGAGTCAAGAGAAAAGTTAATAATGTGAGTGACTGCAGGGAGAAGGTACTCTATTAAATTGGTTATCATGACTCTACTAACCTCATCACAACCCACAGCCCCGGACTTAATTGCCAAAAAAGTCTTCCTAACATCTACTTCGTCTACAGGAGAAAAATTAAAGACAGGAATTGGAGGGGGTTGGATTGAAGCTATGTAAGCTATGGTACAAGAACGGATTGTAGGGTCCATTGCAACAGCAGAAGTGAAATGAAGGTTGATATCGTCGTGAGAAATAGTAAGACCGCATTCCAGAGATGGTGACTTACCCACTCCCATAGAGTTAAGAAATTTCCATATATTGGATGGTGAAGAATTATTTATATTATTGTGGAAATATCGGCGTTTAGCAGTACGTACCACCTGATTGCATCTATTTCTGGCCATCTTAAAAGATAACCAGTTCTCCTCCGTACGTGCCCTCTTAAATCGTACGAAAGCCCTATTGCGCCTGTTCATTGCCTTCCGTACAACTTCAGTCATCCAGGGAGCTGGCCGACGTTTGACCCTAACCATATGAGCTGGAGCGTGAGCATCATACAAATCCAGAATCATGCTATTGAGTAAAGTAACCTTTTCATCAACAGCAGATGCCCTTGTTATAGAGGTAAAACTTAAATTGGCTGCGTCACTCATTAATACCTTGGTTTCCTCACGATGTTTTCCTTCACCGCCGAGCACGTGGTAAATCAGCACTTAAAATTGCAATTAACAATTTTAGTGGTGCCGGCACCGGGAATCGAACCCAGGTCACTCGCGTACAATGAAATTTAAAGCGAGCGCCTAGCCCCTGAGCTACCACGGCTCTTACGGATACCTGGCTCTCACCCACAAACGGGTACTGAATAAATATTATCTTCCCAGTTTATTCGGTACCGAACTACGGCTGTCATCAGAGGTAAAATACCTAGGCATCATACTGGACAGCAAACTAAACTGGAACAATCACATTGAAAACAAAATCAAAAAAGCGACTATCACCTTTTGGCAATGCAAAAGGATGATTGGTAATCGCTGGGGCTTGTCACCGAAAATCATCCTGTGGCTATACAAGATGATTATTTGCCCTATGATTACATACGGTGCAGTAGTTTGGTGGCCAAGAACAAGATTAACTACTGCTATCAACAAACTCCAAAGATGTCAGAGGCTAGCATGTCTGGCCACGACAGGATGCATGAGGACTACTCCCACAGTGGCCCTAGAAGCCATGCTGGACCTGCCACCGCTGCACCTACACATCCAACAGGAAGCAGCTTTGGCAGCCATAAGGCTCAAAACACTGAATCTCTGGAGTAATAACAAGATCCCACATACCAATATACTTACAGAACTGTTTGCAGAAATGCCCGTTCTACAGGCTGTGTATGATAGGATCCCAAAGCAATTTGTATTCGACAAGAAGTACAAAATACAATTACACGAGGACCATCGTACTGAAGGACTAAACCCTAGGGAACTTAGAATCTTCACAGATGGTTCCAAAACCGGGTCAGGTACAGGCTCTGGAACTTTTTCAGAGGACCTAAATATACAAATAAGCACACCACTCGGTGCCCACAATACAGTGTTTCAGGCAGAGTGTATGGGTATTATTCACGCAGCATCGGCTGTAGCTGAAAGGAAAGTAAAAGACTATTCCATCCGAATACTCTCCGACAGCATGGCGGTACTACTGGCCCTCAATAGCAATGTTATAAATTCAGGGCTCATCTACGAATGCTACCAGAAATTAAATGAGGTATGTCAATTCAATGAAATAACCCTACAATGGATTAAGGGACACAGCGGATCTAGGGGCAACGACGCGGCCGACGAACTTGCTCGAGGAGGCTCTAACCAGTGTGCTGTGGGTCCAGAACCTATACTGCCACTTCCCCTCAGGTATGTTCGATCGCTAGTCTGTAAGCGCACCAGGAACCAACATGTACAAATCTGGGCGAATCACCCAGAGTGCAGACAGGCAAAGACAGCTTTGCCCGTTATCAACAGTCGCATCTCCAAGGCGCTACTTCGTCTGAATAAACCCCAAATCAGAACGATCAGTAGTGCTATAACTGGACATGGATCATTTAACAAACATCTGTTTAATTTAGGTGTTACAGACAGCCCTCTGTGCAGAGCCTGTATGGAGACAGACGAAACGGCGGCCCATGTCTTACTGGACTGCCCTGCGGTCGCCTTATACCGGATCAAGCATCTCGGCTCGCCGAGACCGCTCCCTGAGGTCGCGGGGAACATCAAGGGCCTGCTGCGATTTCTGGAGGAGCTTGGTTGGCTCGAGTAGCACAACGTTCCTGCCTCCACGAAAAATACGCGCTAGACGTGGAGTTGCGGAAACCGGCCCGTTGCAATCTACAATCTACAATCTACACTATAATCATTGACATCACTACAAATTAATGTTATTAAAGTGTCTGCCCGTGCCATTTTTTACTAGTTCTTTTACTAACCCACAAGTGGACAACCCGCGAGAACTCAGAATCTTCACAGATGGATCCAAAACAAAGACAGGCACTGGTATTTATTTTTTAATTGGATAAAGTGATGAAACGAGCAAAACGTTCGCCTGATGGTAAGTGCAACGTCTACCCATAACAAATGCTGTGTCACCCAGACATTTTCTGAGTGACACTACACTGTGACCATAACCCGGAGACATAAGTTCTTAAGTCTCATATGCCCAGTAATTACGCTGGCTCACACTGCCCTTTAAACCGAAACACAGTAATCTTTGCACACTACTGCTTTACGGCAGAATAACTGCGTGGTGGTACCTGCCTAGACGGATTCCTGCAGAAGAATCCTACCACGTTCTGAAATTTTCTCAGAATACCTTAACATTCTAATCTGTACACTACTTGTTATACATAATCCAAGCGGCATCGACCATAGCTACAATGAAAGTAAAAGACCACTCAATAAGACTATTCTCCGGCTGCATGGCGTTACTAATGACCCTCGACAGCAATGTGAAATTCAGGGCTCATATACGAATGCTACCAATGACTAAATGAGGTATGTACAAATTACCCTACATTGGATTAAGGGTCACAGCGGATCTATAGGCAACGACACGGCGGACAAGTTTTCTCGAGGGATTTGTAATCAATGTGGTGTGAGACAAGAGCCCATAAAACCACATCCCCTCAGTTATGTTCGGTTGCTAATCTGCAACCGCATTAGAAACCAACACACACACAGCATTACTATGGGCAGACGTTGTACTTACGTCCGTCTGGCGGACGTTGTACTGACGTCCGTTTCTTTCTCCAATAAAAAATATAGTTTATAGGTGTCACGGATAGCCCTTCGTGCAGAACCTGCACGATCACGGCCCATGTCCTGCTGGACTGTCCAGTGGTCGCGAGATACCGGGCTAAGTATCTCGACTCGCCGAAACGGACAAGCACAAAGGTTTTGCTGCGGTTCCAGAAGGAGATCGGTCGGTTCGAACAACTGAACTATTCCTGTCCACACACAAAATACGCGCATAGACGTGGAGTTGCGTAAATCTACAACCCACAGTAGTAGAACAGCGTGACAGACTCTTCCCGGCTACACAAATTAGAGAAGATGAGAGAAGATTTGTGCGTCGTCGTTGTGGTCAAAATGTAGTTAATAAAGCATCATAATTAATAATTACTAAACCAAATCAAAGGTTTTTTGTTAATGATGATGATGAGACGTACCATCAGGTAAACGTTTTTTTCGTCTTTCGTCTAGCCACTTGCTTTCATAAAAAAAAGTTACACTAATTATAAATTCTGCACGAAAATAATCACGACATTGGCTTGTTAATAATATTTTCGAATGCCCTAAATTGCAGCTTTTGTTCCATATCAAATTGCTGAATTGATCATACATTGTTAAAAATCGCCGACTTAAAAAAGAAAACAATGTAAAATTTTTACAACGTTAGCGATATCATAAACAATGGGCGAGTTTAATGTGACAGTGACTGTAACAATGTGACGAAATAAAAATCTTATTACCGACTATGCTGACCACAGATTAAAAAACAACGGAATTACAATCACTTTTTAATGAAACCAGTATTTGAACCGCAAATGGATTCAATTTGCGGTTAGAAAAAACATATACGGATTATATTATACTGTTGAGGTGTTATCTATGACTATTATGTAAAGTAATTTAATCGTTTCTTTCTTAATTAAGGTATACCCAAAGAAAAAAGGAAGACAGGATCATATAAATAACGTGCAGTGACTAAGAATTAATTATTAATTAGTAATTTTAGGTAAGCACAAGTATGTAACTTCCCGTTTAATCATCATTAGCATTATTGGCTATTTTTAAAACTAAATTAGGCAAAAAATGCTAACTAAATCGCCACCGTCTGTGGGCAGTGGCCTTGTGCTTCGATGTCTAAAGCACCGGTCAGCAGCAATGGTAACCTAATGTGAGCAGTATCTCTGTACAAATGCCTGCCCTTAAGACGTCTAGTCCAAATTCTTACATCAGAATTTTTTACATCGACAACATACATATTTATTAAACAAGGAAATAAATGATGCTACGCAGTGTGATGCTTTGACTGCATCCTGATCAGATCCTGCATTGCTTCCCGTCACCGATCTAGGTATTTTTGTATATTTGGTTTGGAACTTAAAGAGACGGATATTCCACCAGCTAACCATATCCATAAAATTTTAAAGACCCTTTGTTGAAACCACTCGATTGGTACGAGTAGTTTATGCCATCACACGGCGCAACACTGCCATTTTTTTGTAGAAAGCAAATGGCAATTACCATCAGGTGACGACTGCAATGTCTGTCCATAACAAATACGCCCACCCAGAAAATTTCCGTGTGGCGTTAAACTGCGCTCGTCACCATGAGACATTAGACCTTAAGTCTCATATACCCACAGATAATGATGAATATAACGAAAGCATGACATTATGTTTTTGCTACCATATAACTTATTATTCTACTTCACGAACGCTTCAGTCACGATAACCTAAAATTTGATCAAGTATTTAACTTCACAATCTAAAAATACAACTTTACATCCCCAAGTTTTATAAGTTTTCTATTACATATCCGATCTGGCGACAAGCGGGACCAATGATCGTGTTCAATAAATGCTTAACACTATTATACTAAAGCTTAACCTCGATATCCGTTTACTGGCATCACGTCACACAACTACAAGCTACTTTAGACTGACCTTGCATTTATAATTATTCCACTTTGCTTATTTCGAAATATATCATCATCATTCTGCCATCTGTCGACTTTTACAAAACCCACGAGACGAGACGGGGTGGTAGATTCTCTTATGCCGCTACCACACGCCACGAAACATATACTTATAACTATTGTTATGATTTATTAGGGGGCCATAATAATTAATTTTTATAAGGAAAATCAAATAGTTCTCACGTTATTTAAAAAACCTAAATCTACGCGGACGTCGTCGCGGTCTTCAGCTAGTTTTGAATAATTCTTAAATGCATCCAAGTAATTACTAAACAACTCTAAAACACTTTATTCAAAAAAGGGAAGTAAAAGAAAAAAGGCCGCGTGCTCGTGCGTAACGTAGTACATGTGACAGAAGTTCGACCTCGAAAGTTTACTCTCGTCGCGCCCCATGAATCTTCACTTCAAAAAACAATGAATTTATCACGAATTAGATCAAAAACAAGTACCATAAGGTTTAATTTCGTTTGTCACACATCGAGTGTTGTAAAATATATATGGACTAAACTGGTCTTGAGACGTTTCTGTGCCCTTAAATCTCGAACTGATAAGCATCGTCAGTATTATCATCATTTGTGCCGCCAAAGCAAAGCAATGAAGAAACTTCTAACTTTTTCTACGGAACCAAAAATATTTATTAGGTCAAGTTATAAACTACATCTGAGATCTGAGCATTCATACGTTCCTATCGTATAAGCGTAAGATAAAGTCACGTAAAAAGAAATCGGAAAACGAAAATAATTAAATTAATCTATACAAATTAATAAATTCTCTATCCGTGGTTTTGAAATAAAGCTTTTTTTGTATCCACGTGTTATTTTTCTGTCTTTCTGTCTATTTGTTTATCTGGGTTAATCTTCGAAACAGCTCAATCGATTTTGACGGAGTTGTATGACTGTGTATGACTTTCTAGAGAGTAACCTGAGCTACTTTTTATTTCGGAAATATTTCTGTGTAAAATCAGAAAAACTGTTTAAACACGCGGCTTTAATATGCATTTTGGCAATTTTTTATTTTATTTTATAAGCAAAATTTACAGATTTACCTTAAACAATGTACATATATTATATAAACAAGTTTTGAATATACGAGTATTATGCCGAACATAAGCCATTGTAGATTTACATTTTTATACGAAATTTCTTTTTGTTTTGTAAAATATTGTTGACCGAAAAAGATACTTCCTTGAAACGATGTGAGAATATTAGATAGAATGTTGTTGTATGTGTGTGTGAGTTGAGTGCATGTGCTGTGTGTGCGTGTGGCACAACTATATGTCATCAAGTTTAATTAACGACGCCATCGGATAGAATCTCTACGACAGCTTTTTTAGACCACTTATTAATACTTAACATTTTATTAAAATTCATAGTTCTTTTTACTTCTTTAACTTATCTATACAAATAAATAAATTTAAAGTGTCTCTCTTGGATTTCGCAATAAAGATTTTTCTTTATCTCATATGGTCATTTGAGCTTTAATTAGCAATTTGGTCATTTTTATTTTATTTAATGAACAAAATCTACATATTTACCTTAAACAATATGTGGCGGCTTAAGAGAATCTGCCACTTTATCTCATCCCGTGGGTGTCGTAAAAGTCGACAGAGCAGCAGCACCTTCCTGGAACATCTGAATAAATAAACTGCCGTTGCCAACCGGCCTGCCAAGCGTGGCAACTGTGGCAAAACCCGCCAAAATGAGAACAACAACCTCTTGTGGCAATCTATGGGGGAGGTATTTGTTCAGCAGTGGACTAGTGATAAGCTGAAATGATGATAATGATCATGATGATATATAAACAGGTTTTGAATATATTTTGCCCAATATAAGCAATTATAGATTTACATTTACATTTTTATACGAAATATCTTTTAGTTTCGTAAAATATTATTTACCGAAAAAGGTACCTACTTTCTTGCAACGATGTGAGAATATTCGAGTAAGAGGATGTTGTTGTATGTGTGTGTGAGAGTGTGTAGTGTGCAAACGGTACTGTGTTTCGGTCTAAAGGGCTAGCGTAATCACTGGGCATATGAGACTTAAGAACTGTCTCAGGGTGTCAAGCGCAGTATGGTGCCACGCAGAATTGTTCTGGGTGGCACAGCATTTGTTGTATTATTTTATATTTTACGCGGATGAACCAGCAGATAGTTGTGCTCTGCCAGCTAGTCTATAATAAAGCTGGTAGTTGTTTGTGCTGATTCAAAAATAAATTGCATTATAAAGCTTCCCGCTACGGCTTATGACCTACGGACGAATGTTCGTGCCAGGGAGGTAACATGCCGTACGACACAATGCGGTCGGCTTATTTAACGCAGGTGAAACCGCAGGGCACAACAAGTTAATAATAATAATGATATCCTTCGTTTCGATTTTTCGACCACGGCGATAATTATCAAATATTGTCGGAAGTTCTCAACTATACAGGAGATACTATAGTGCCGCAAGTATACGCGCAAAAACAAATGTAACACTCTTGCGATAAGATCGGTGGTAGGCCAGGATGCAGTGTCAGAGACATGAAGTAAATCAGGACCAACCAGACCTGAAAACCAAAAATTTGTGTTTTCGCACAATTGTGGCGCCGGCTGGGATTCGAACCCAGGACGCTAAGCCGCAAATATCATCGACATTATCATCATCATTATTTCAGCCTATCACAAGTCCACTGCTGAACAAATGCCTCCCCCCATAGATTGCCACAAAAGGCAAAATCCCCAAAATGAGAGCCTCTGGCTCAAATTTTTGAGGGATTTTGCCATAGTTGCCACGCTTGACTGACGGGTTGGCAACCGCAGTTTACTTATTCAGATGTTCCAGGAAAGATGCTGCTGCCCATCTTCTGGTTTTTGTTTTTCCTGCGTCGTCTTTTACGACGCCCACGGGATGAGATGGAGTGGTAAGTTCTCTTAAGCCACCTCGCGGCCACCAAATACTCGTAAAAATAAAATAGCTAATATTTAAAACATAATTTAATTAGTGGAAATAAAGTTTTGACAACCTATGGTAGATACAAAAACGTTTTGTTTTAAAGATTGCTAGAATGTGATTACCTCTGATGATTATTTAAAAAAAAACAATCATCGAATACGTAGATATAATAGTTATCATCTCAGTCTATTATTATTATCGCTTTAGCGAACATGTAAGTGTTAGTATCATCTGGTGTTATTTCGTAAAAACCTTAAATATTAAAAAATACGATTTTTGAATTTTCACCACAACCTAGATTTTTGCCCGTCTGGTATGTTTTGGTCAAATACTATATTTTTATTAATACACACTTACATACAGACACGCTTTCCCTACAATCCTGTCACACATATTTTGCTTCTTCTGCTTTTATTAGCGTTTTCATACAAACTCAGTTGCAACATTGACGTTCGCCTTCGTCGACCCTTACCGGCATGTCCATTCACACATTCGCCTCACAAATCTTTCACCCATCCTCTCTACATACTCGAACCATCTAAGCATCCCTTTCTCTATCTTTGTCTTTACATTTTATGCCACCCCGAAACGTTCCCTTATCACGCTGTCCATCAAAGTCACTCCAGCTATACTTCTCAAACTTCTCATTTCCACAACATTAATCTTACTTTATCGCCGTGTGGTGGCGGCTTAAGAGAATCTACCACCCCATCTCATCCCGTGGGTGTCGTAAAAGTCGACAGAGGGAAAATGAAAACCAAAAGATGGGCAGCAGCATCATTCTGGAACATCTGAAAAAAATAAACTGCGGTTGCCAACCCGCCTGCCAAGCGTGGCAACTATGGCAAATCCCCCCCAAAATGAGAGCTACAAACTTTTGTGGCAATCTATGGGGGAGGCCTATGTTCAGCAGTGGACTAGTGATAGGCTGAAAAGAAGAAGAAGAAGAATCTTACTTTCAAGCTTCTTCTGCCAGACCCAACATTCACTACCGTACATAAATGTAAGGACAAAGTAAAGCCTGTTGTGTCATTTTAGATACGTTTTGGCTACACAGAAAGTTCAAAATCTATTTAGAAAAGGACCATAATTCCCATTTTATTTTTTATTTTAGGATTTTATTGCGTAAAATTTACTATTTATAACCCGACCTATAAAGCACCCATGATCACGGGAGGACTGAGGTGACAGATATCCTGATGTCATAGTTAACTTCGGTTTTTAATTATTATGTTTAGTCCGATCTACGTGGAAAGAGCTTACTGTGTTTTGAAGTCTTGCAGTGGTATGCTTGGTTTTAGATTTAATTAAAAAAATTATTATTAATAATAGGATCACAAGCCGGTGGTAGCAATCAATCATATTTTTTATTGAAATTAGGATGTTTTTTTTAATTTCAATAGCCCATCGAATCACCCTTGGTAGGAATCGGTGTTCTTTTGCAAGAGTTTGTGGTCTATCAAATCTGAAGTAATGGTTGGGACAATTCAGAACATAGTCACAGACTGAAGACTTCTTACAGCGTCGATGCTTCACATTAGCTATATGTTCTATAACGCGGGTCTTGATTGATCTTTTAGTTGACCCTGTAAGACCCTGTGTAAGACCATATTCACAATCCAGCTTGTATACTCCTGCATTTTATAGAGAGAGACAGGTGGTAAAAACTGACTTATCTTCTTCGGCGGCTTGAAAAATGTTCTTATGGAAGCTCGCTTCTAGATAAAGCCAATCTTGTCCGTGACTCTTCTGACATATGGTAGAACAGCAGGCTCATTGTGGCCGATTTCACTCGATCACCAAGGCATAGGCGCTGAATTCGAAGCTTGCTGTCGTGCAATACTTGATTGACATGCTGAAGCTCGGCGGCCTAGTGTTTCCTGTCACAGATCCCTTATGCTATGAGAGTGACCCTTGTAATGACTCAGTATTTGTTATGGCCGGCCACTTACCATAAAATGAGCGATTGCAATCCTACACAAACATGATATTCCTGAAGAATACTTAGCGTAATTTCTAAAAACGATGCCTCAACACAACGATTTCTCCTGTATCGTGAGTACGTTTTACAGATAAATTTCACACAACCATACTCGAAAACCAACAATCTGTATTTTTGCACTAAAGTTGACTTCAGCTGCGTTTCGAACCCCGTACCCGTGGCGTAAAAGTCAAGCGGTCTTACCACTAGGCCACGCGGTCGTCAAATGATATTGCAGGCACTGGCTAAACACCCTAATGTTTTACTCTAATGTATTACACATAGTTCTAAGTAAAGCAACGCAGATAAATTTAATGAAATTTATTTAATAAGCACTCATTTAAGAGTTCTTATTAAACCTATAAATAGTTACTAAAAGGGCAATGCCCGCATCATCCATCCTAATGATTGTGGTATAGAGAAACATAAACCCAGTATTGTTTGCTCTTAGTGAAGATAACGAATATGAAATGTTAATTAAAACAATGAAGTAAACAAACTGTTCACTTTTGCTCATACACCTTACGATAAATTATTAATCCAAGTTCACTATTAGGTCAAAAGCTATCTATAAATTGCTTAAGAGTTAATTTTATAAGTTTAATTAAAATATATGAAGTACATTCACTTTAAGAAATTTTATAGTATTAAAATAATTTTCACAAACTTCTTCGACACTCGGATTCTTAAATAGATTAATCGCACTTTAAAATTAAGTCTATGTGTTTATTTATAAATATACATTATGCTAATGATGCACCAACACTTTTGATTAAAAATCACGGAATCTCGTGGGTTAAAAAAATTACAGTTACTTCAATCAGCTCTGTAATTACACAAAAATTAATTACTACAATTGCTTACAGTTATATCCAATGCCAGATTTTGCCACACTCGTGTATGATACTAGCGAAGAGTATTAGCACAGTTCTACCGCGTAGTGTATCACGGGAACTAGGGACTTATTTTTGACAACGTAGTATTTTAGCATATTATTTAGGCGTACAACACTGTATTGTAGACAACATTTAGGTTTTTTTATAATAAAATATTTAAATAAATAATACACTTAAACCAAGAAAATAAGGGAATAGTTGAAAATGTTTTTACTCTATACTGCTCAAAAGCAAAGAGAAGTAATCAAGCAACATAACGAGTAAGTAACAGTCCGTTTTTTTATCGGAGGTTATACACTAGAAAGAAAAATGCAGTATAATAACGTTGAAGAAACAGGTTTTGTTTCTTGATCTCATGTTTGTTCCTTGTTTTTTATAATCTGTGTTTGTAACCGAACACTCACCGGCAGGGTTCCGACCTTATCTAATCTAACGTCATAAAGAACCAGTCCACAGACTAGCATTTTTTTATTGGAGAAAGGGACAACACGAGCAAAACGTTGATCTGATGGTAAGTTTAACGTTTGCCCATAACAAATGTCTTTTCACCCAGTAATTTCTGTGAGGTATATTTTTCTCGATTCTCGATAGTTCGCCTGTCCCCCTGAGACATCAGGTCTTATGTCATATATGCCCAGTTAATTCGCTAAATCTTAGTGGCCTTCAGACCGAAACACAGTAATGTGTGTATACTACTACTCCTTCACGGCAGAATAACTGGCCATGCGGTGCTACCTACCTAGACGGTTTCCTGTATAGGAAACCTACCAGTTATAATACCTTTATTAAAATTTTAAAGTGATCATTCATAAAATATGTTCACTTTTTAGTACTGCTATAGTGTATTTGAATTTCCTTACACTTAAATATATTATATAACAACGTTTTGAAATATCAAATTTAGATATCAAAACTACCATCAGTAATACGAGTAATAGCTCTTTTTGTCTAAAACATCTGACACGATATCTACTAATTTCAATCTGTAGGTTTATGCATTCCACGTATATAAATTATAGGTACTTTTTTTAGAATCTAACCTCGACTCTATTGGCGCTTCCTGATATTCAAAGTCTGTCGAATCTCTGTCAACGGGCAGCCTTACCAATATCCTTAACCGTCTTCCCTCGATATTCATGAAATAAACGACTTACTTTTGATTTTTCTGAAAGATTTCCCTAAACATATCAACGCATCTAAAATACCACAAACCACAAGAAGTTCAAATCATTTAATATACACATCTTTAGTCATAATTACGATATCTAGGGATAAAGTTATTAGGAAGCTATTTCAAATTCGGAATTATTCGGAGGAAAATATTCATATTTAAAAATTCTTCATGTAGTTAAATAAACCACCAATTCACCTGCTAGTATATTTATTATGTACGTAAATTGATTGAACTTACAGAAACTGAACTACTGCTAAATAATTTTATCATTTATATAGCAAAGAGAAGCAAGTTTTCTTGAAGATTATCGAGTATGCTGAATATTTATTATACACTCTGATAAAAGTTATCAGAGCTTCTAAGAAACAGTATCTGATCGTCTTTCTTATCTAAATGTTATCTACTTCTATGTAATTTACATTTAGTATTAAAAGTGTTCACCATTTATCTATATAATTAAAAACACTTCACAAAGGTTAAATTCTTGTTTACTATTTTAAAAATATAATTTAATCAATTCCTGATTTTTTTAATCAAATGATCATATAAGTTTTATTATTATTATATAATAAAATTTTATTTTAATATTTCATTATTCAAAGTAAAAATAAATTACGTCACTTTATTGCAAACCTTACAATACTCAGCGAAGAATGCAATAAAGCTAATCAATAACAGCAATCATCAAATAATCTGCGTCTAAGCAACACACTCTAGCAACAAACATACAATTTTGCTCAACGTCTTAAATATTTAATCTCCTGGTCAAAGACTTACACTGAAAGCAACCAAAGAATTGCAGTATACAAGTAAGGTAACAGTGACTATTAGGCGCCATTTTTACTTATTTAACTCGACTCTGACAATTCGTTCTACGAACATAATTTTTGATACGAAAACTCATAGACCTGCAATTTCACGTTGTTATTTAACTATACTATTTTTAATTTCAGTGTAAGTTTACAAGGTACAAGTGTACAAGATACGCATCGTTTGTACTACACTTTCAATTTCTCAGTCAGGGAGAGATAAAAGTGAGAGAAATTTTTCCAACATAGAAAGAGACATTGCGACGCCTGCCGGACATTAACTAGTCTATACAAAAAGTGTATGCCTGTGATTTCGATATAAAGACTTTTTCTTAATCTGGTATGGTAATTTGCAGGATACTAAAACTTAAACACGCGTTTTTTAAATGTTTTCAATCATGTGGCCGGCCTATTTTACGCGGGTACCGCGGGGTGCACCTAGTAATATATAATTTTAGACGTCATCGCCAAAAATATTCAGCAAACAGGAAGGACAGGATCGACCTTTTTCGTGGAAGCCCAAAAATAAAACATTTGTAATTAGTTATTAATTTAGTCCTTTTTAAAGAACAAAAGCAAATAATCATAAGTACCTCAAATACTTATTTAATTCCAACAAATGTGATCTAAAGATTTGTGTTGCAAAAGCCGGAATTACACAGATATTATTTACAGATAGTGGTGCGGATATGGCAACTATACGGATTCCTAAGTAGATAGGAAACCATAAAATGTTTCTGTGTTCTATGATTAAAGTACTACATTTATTACTACACCTTTTAATTAACAATTATGATCTTGTGGAAGATATTATTGTCTTCTTAAATCAACATATAAACAAAAATTCTTATTGTTTTAATTATTTGCAAATACCTTACTATTTATGAAATGTGTTCCATACTAAAATTACAATATTGTAAACTATTGGAATGATGTAGATCATTCCAATATATATATTTATATGTATTGGATGTATGATATGTATTTATCACTTCCTAAAAAAAACATTTTATATATATTATTTATAAATATTTAAAAACGATAAAATCCATAAAATTAAATTATGGATTTTATTGGGTTTTTTTAAACTATTTATCACCACGTCACGTGGTAATGAGGTTTTAGACATCCTAATGTCATAGTTAATTCGAGCTACTTTCAGCTTTTAATTATTATTTTTGGTCCGATCTACGGAAAATAAGCTTACAGTGTATTGAAGTCTGGCATTGGTATCCTGGGTAATACCGACCGTATTATCATTATTAATTATAGGATACCAAGCCGGTGGTTGTAACCAGGCATCTTCTCTTCTGAAATTGGGATGCTTTTTTAATTCTCGCGAATCGTCCTTGATAGGAATTGGCGTTCTTTTGCAAGGATTTGTGATCTACCAAATCTGATATAATGTTTGGGATCGATCCTGAACAAGTCCGCAAACTGCAGATTTCTCAGACCGT
This sequence comes from Luehdorfia chinensis, assembly GCA_019845155.1. Lineage (NCBI taxonomy): Eukaryota > Metazoa > Arthropoda > Insecta > Lepidoptera > Papilionidae > Luehdorfia > Luehdorfia chinensis. Next base: position 4,035,387 of record JAHVAK010000612.1, read on the forward strand.
CGACGCTTCATATCAGCTGTATGTTATTTTGCCGATTTTAATGTTTTGTAACAAAAAAAACGGAGAAAAATATTCGTCGAAAAAAAAGTGATACAATTCGTATAATTTAGTTTTATATTTATATATATAGGGTCATTCCTAATGTGCTGTACATCCCGGCAGGCTGGGCTAAGGGACGATGTGTATATACCCCAAAAATATAACGAGCTACGTAGCGTGTTACCTTTAGGATATATGTCGACTTAAAGAATTTGCTTAAAACTCATAGGTGAGACTACCCTGTTATACAGCTGATCGAGGCAATGGTCTCTAAATTTAATTGGGCGTCTTTCCATTGAGCTACCATCGAAAGAACTCGCAAGTACTAGGATAACATGAAGCTGAAGGAAATCTGTTGCGAAGTAAATCTGTTAGTATGACGCCGTAGTAGGGTATCTTAAATTAAATGGAGAAGAAAACTTATTTTAAATTTGTCTGGTTCGGGGCAACGACTTTCTAAGTTAGGTCGCGTAAAGTTTTACAAAACAAATAATTTTAAAGTTTTGTATGGACATTTTTAGTATTCAATTTTATCATAAAAGCTACACCGTTGTGTTTATCAGATCAAAGTAGCATGGGTATGTGCCCTGATGTTATACCAATGATGAATAACGTTGTATAATTCTCCTTCAAGTGATTCGATTTTGATGATTTTTTATGTGTATTTGACTGTGTCCTTGGATGGCTTAGATTTACAATTAGACCCAGTAGGTGGCGCTACGATCGAGTTCTAGGAAAATGTCAAATTACACTTAGTTTGCGGACTTCACATGTCCTCGAAACATTTTTTAATCCGCAGACATGCAGGTTTCCACACGATATTTTCCTTTACCGCTGTGCACGTGGTAAAAGCACTTAAAATTGTAGAACAGCTTTAGAGAGAAATTTAAGGCGAGCGCCCTGCCTTTGAGCTAGCTACCACAGCATGTGACTCCCTCTTAATTACTGACAATGATTTAAATATTGACAATTATTTTTATATACATGAAGAATTCATCACTCCGTCTTGTTTCGTGTTAGACCTGGAGGTCAAACATTTGTGTTTTAACATAGTCTTCGGGAGACGATCGCAAAAAACTTTGTTAAATATGCCAGACATATAACACCCACACTGGTGGCGAAAACCAAACATCTAAGATACCTCGATTACCTACCAGCTTACCAAAAGTAAATATTATAGGAAATAAATTTGAGAGAAAATTATTTTCTGTAGTAGACTGCCCACGCCTGATAATAATGGCAATCTTAATGACCAATTTGGTTAACGTTGAAATGTTACTCGTTTCCCGGCCGTTGCTTACTTTTATAACTGTACTATTCTATTCTATTCTACTACGCAGTGGTCAAATTAATTATAATAAACTAGCTGAGCTCCGCGGTTTCACCCGCGTAAAATAAGCCGACTACATGATTGCGCCGTACGGTATGGTACCTTATGACCAGAGCTTTCACATTTCGGCCCTTCTCGGTAGCGTTCTATTCTCAGCGCGCGGCACTTTAAAGTTGCAGCATAAAATTTTGGAGCCTACAATCTTTCTTAATAAACCGGTTATCTAATGGAAAGATTATTTTTCAAATTGGTAATGTTACTATTTACTGAGTGTAGCCCGTTCAAACAAACCCTTCAGCTTTAAAAGTAAAGTTTCAGCCTATAAATGTCCCACTACGGAGCACAGGCCTCCTCTCATATCTGAGAGGGTTTTGGAGCTAGGAAGAATCCGCCACGCTGCTCCAATGCGGGTTGGCGGACTTCACATGTCTTCGAAATATTTTTTATTCCTCAGACATGCAGGTTTCCTCACGATGTTTTCCTTCACCGCCGAGCACGTGGTAAATCAGCACTTAAAATTGCAACTAACAATTTTAGTGGTGCCGGCACCGGGAATCGAACCCAGGTCACTCGCGTACTATGAAATTTAAAGCGAGCGCCTAGCCCCTGAGCTACCACGGCTCTTCAGCTACCACGGCTCTTCACCTTAGCTCAGCTTTATTATAGATTAATAACTCGGCATCTAGCTGGTAAGACCTCCAGCAATACAATTGTAAAAACCGCATCCAATTTCGTGCAGTGGTTTGGTGTGATGCGCGTACAAACATACAGTTTGATGATTTTTTCAAGGATCTCATCCTCTCAACTTCACCAAATTTATTTGGGGCCACCCATAAGGTGCCCCCCTTTTCTAATAAAAAAGAATCATCGAAATCGGTCCACATAGTAAAGAATTATCGTTTAACATATACAAAAAATATAATCTGTGGAATAGAAAACCTCCTCCTTCAAAAACGACTAATATATCGAATATAATACGCGTATAATAATATAATTTAGTCCAACATATCGATCACATTAGATCTCTCGTATCATTAAGAACAATTAATTGACTTTGCAGAATCTTTTTGATTTTATTCCAGACTATCAATAGCTTAATGTACTAAAGCTAAAAACTCATGCGGTAAGAGTCTACGACGTACATAATAAGAACGAAGGATGAAATGTTATCAATTGTAATAACAAGTTGTTTTTTCTGCTCTGTGATAATAACCCACTAGCATACATAAAGGGACCTTCAATAATCGATGTAGTAAATAACACGTAAAATATTAACGTCAGCGTCTCAATAAAATGACCATAAAATAGCTTGTTTATTATTTATTGACGTTTTATTATAACGGTGAAATAAAATAATTTATTTCATATATTTAGTGAGTTTGTTTATTTAGTTAGTCATTTAGAACCACGGTAGGATTTCTCCTCTCTCGTGGGTGCGTTTTACAGACATACATTTCACATGCACAATACAAGGAGATCCAACAATTTGTGTTTTTTACACAAATGTTGGATCTGCTTGTCGCTTTTAATTCATATGTGGTTCAAGTTATAGATAGCCCGCATAATTGGGTGCAAATTATTAATTTTTCGATACAGTATACGATGTGGTGTGATCATTGCCGTAAGAAATATTATTGTGCCACAAGTATTTGCGCAAACACAGAGGCGCTCACCCGTCCTAACCTGTCCGTGCTCGATGTAGAGCTTATGCAATAAGATTGGAGGTAGGCTAGGATTCAGTGTCAGATAGTAAGGGACATTGATAAACTTCCAGGAACCGAAAACCAACAATTGTTTTTTTTTTATTTTTACACAATATGCTCCGGCTGAGATTTGAGCCCAGGACCGTGGCGTAATAGGTTGGATTTGTCGCTGTTACGCTTTGCAGGCGGATTGGCATTCGCAGTAACCAGTCACCACTAATATTAGACACTGCAGGCCATGACCGTTCTGTGTATATTCGTAAGGACATTTTTAAAATTGTTATTCTGAATTCTTATGAATAACAATTCTTCTGTTGGTAGGATTCCTATACAGGAATCCGTGTAGGTAGGCACCACCTCAGGGCCAGCTATTCTGCTGAGAAGGAACATTACTGCGTTTCAGTTTGAAGGGCACTGACAGCTAGTGTAATCACTGGGCTTATGAGACTTAAGAACTGATGTCTCAGGGTGACGGTCGCAGTGTCTCTTTTTATGGGCAGACGCTGCACTTACCATCAGGTGAACATCTTGCTCGTTTCGACACTTTATCCAATACCAAAAAAGTCTTACATTAGCTAGTATGGTAGATTTTCGTACATGAAATTTATCCTTATTAGTATTTGAAAATTAGGTTTGTTTATATTTATTTACTATTTTGGCTATTAAAAAGTTAGTTAAATTTAATTCTTTTCGATTTATTAAGACTCGTATGTAAATTACATTACAAATAATAATACTAATATTATGTATATGATTAAGTTACTTCATAAAAGAAAACGTGTTTTAGCTTCATAAGAGAATCTACCACCTCATCTTATCCCGTGGGTGTCGTAAAAGTCGACAGAGCGAAAATCAAAACCAGAAGATGGGCTTTAGCATCTTCCTAGAACGTCTGAATAAAATAGCTTCGGTTGCCAACCCGCCTGCCAAGCGTGGCAACTATGGCGAAATCCCCCACAATGAACGCTACTAACGTTTGCGGCAGTCAAGGGGGGAGGCCTATGTTCAACAGTGGACTACTTATAGGTTGAAATGATGATGATCAATGATAATAAAAGAAAACACTGGAAAGCTATTAGTACCCTAGGCACAAAGGTCTAACATTTGAGAGGGAACAGAAAAAAGTAAGAGCTAGGAGCTTAAAACTCTGAAACATACCTACAATCAAGCCTTTTTCCCATGTAAGCCCACTTTTCGCATCCGCGGGAAACGAGACGTGACGGGTGGCGAACCACGTGGCCGCCATTTTGGTTCGAGTCAAAAAAATTCTTACTCCCCATTGCGTTCCCACGAGCAATATAGTGACAGCATTTCACATTATGGTGTTATTATGCACGAATAAAGGTTGTCCGTACAATGCCTTAGTCGCCTCTTACGACACCTCCGTAGGAAAGAGCTGTCGCGTCTTAAAACTCTGAAACACGTCCGTTTAAAGTTGTTTGAAATACAAAATATTGTATCTTTTATTGTAAGTTGACATAAAGATAACTACAGTGATGCACTCATCAAACTTTACTTTTTAGGCAAGTAGATTGTAGGCATTGAAATATAACTATGATAATAGACAAACAATTCACTTTTAATGTCTAAAGCCTGTTTCCAAGGATAAAATTACCATCATATGTAAATACTTAGTCAAACGCAGCGCAGTATAGTATTAATTCTATTCTTTTAAAAGCTTTATGGTATTTATTTCTTTTTTTTTTACTAACATATTTCTAACGTAGGTTAATATTGTTCTTTTTTATTATTTAATAATACTGATTAACAACATTATTTTAATGTTATTGTGCTTTTTATTTATCCTAAAAACTTACAAATGTCCACAGCTTAATGTTTTATTACACTTTAGAAAACTCGAAATTATTCACCGACAGTGGTTTGGTCTGTTAATTAATGTTTAAGTCAACTGTTCCCATAACACACTGTGCGTTCCCGTACTTTCCTTCCATAAAAATCGGTTCCGAGTTGTTCCAGCCGTGCGGTCGACTTACATCACACGTTGGATGGCACTGATACTTTGACCACACGGCTACATACATTGTGAACGGACGTCATTTTGTCCGAAGGTACCACATAAGTAGTTTCGTTCTTAGTTCATTTGGCTTTTGCTCGATCGTGAAATTCGATCTGCTGCTACGCACATCCGCGTAATAGGCCTTCAATTGCGAATTTCGTACGCTTTGGATATAATAGGTTTTTGAATGCATTGCAGAAAAACAACACTCTTTAAAATTTGTATATATAAACTGTAAATATGTTGTTAAGCGTTAAAGACTTCGTTGGCATATTTTACTGCAATTTCTGACCCGTTAAATTTATGGTAGTAAATGTAAACATAGATATAAGATCACGACTATATCCCATAAGGGGTAGTCAGAGACTGGGCACTCACTGCAAAAACAGATGACTGCCACAATCCACGTTTCACCAAAACAATATAATGCACTTGGTGTGATAGGTGGTGAGCCCATCGCCATCATGCGCTGCTGGGTGCACTGCAGTTTAATTCCTTACTCGCCTTTTACGAGATCCATTGGATGAGATGGAGTGGTAGTATTCTTTTATCGAGCCGCCACCACACGGCAATGTAAATGTAAAATATAAATAGATTTAATTTAAAGATACTTAGGTGGTAAAAAAATGTTTAAACTGATTTCATTCTCTCTGGGTAACTTAAGTACTTACTTTATGTTTATCCATATTTTCTTTTAAAGAAAACGAAACACTAGGTCATCTCCTGTACCGTGAGTGCATTAACAGACATTCGTTTTACATCCACAACACAACTCATTCGTCGTAACCTAATCGCGTCCGATATAACACTCACAAGATAAGACCAGAGGTGGGCTATGATGCTGTTTTAAAGACACGGGGACAATCATAACACAACGAGACCTGAAAAGCAATATTTTGTTTTCGCAAAAATGTCGGTTCCAGTAGATTTCGAAGCCAGTACCAGTGGCGCAGAAGTACCTACTCTGACCACTATGTTACTATACGTAACACCTTTAAATGTCAATAAAAGTATAATTTAATATTTATGAAGACTACTCAACCATGCTCGTGTTTGTCATTACAGTTTGGAAACTTTTAAATAATGTCATGAACACATAGAGACCAAAAAAAACTGGTTTTTATCAAGTTCAACTAAATCCAGTTTAGAGAATTGGAGAGAAATAGGCAAACATTGGTTTAACGTAGTTGTTCTGATGATCATTTCTTTTGAATTAACGAACCTTCTGAAAATTCTAAGTGAATAAAGTATTATCCGTAGTTGGGTTAAACAATAATATTAATAATTGATAGTACGCGATTATCCGGAGTTGATTGTTGATCCCTCACTGTTGCAGAGATGAAATTCTAAGTAAGCAATTTAATATCTTTAAGAAACGTATTTCTATAAAATAAACGCCCTGCAAACTAAACTAAATAACCGGCACTGCAGCAGCGTGACAGACTCTTCGCAACAAAAAAAGTTCTGTGACGCGGAACACTCCGTTAACAGACTATTATTTCACTTTATGTAGTAATAAAAAAACCATTATATTACCTTTAGGAATAAATTGGTATAGTGGCAAATCCAATAACAAAAAAATCCATCCTCTTTACGTATCCAAACTCTTCTCTATCTTTGTCATTATATCATACAATCTGATTCCCGCGGAGGCGAAAAGCCGGCTGCGAGTGGTCTCTGCCTACCTTATATGCAAAAAAGGCGTTACTGTATGTATGTACGTATGTCATTACATTGTCTATCACACCGCAATATACTCTTATTACGCTGTTCCTCACTTTGTCCATCAAAGTCATTCCAGCTATACTTCTCAAACTTCTCATTTCCACAGCATTAATCTTACTTTACATACTTTCAGGTTCTATTCTATTTTAAACTTTTTCACGTTTTCCACTCTTTCCTCATTCAATCAGAACTCTGCAATCAGCCATACTTTCTTCTCTTTCATAACAATTACATTCCATAGGATTAAAAAAAACGTGTGGTGGCGGCTCGTTAATAGAATACACTCCATCTCATCCAATGGATCTCGTAAAAGGCGAGTAACGAATAAAATTGCACTGTGCACCCAACAGCGCATGGTGGCGATGGGCTCACCACCTATCACACCAAGTGCATTATATTGTTTTGGTGAAACGTGGTTGTGGCAGTCATCTGTTTTGCGGAGAGTGCCCAGTCTCTGACTACCCCTTATGGGATACAGTCGTGATATTATGTATGATAATATCATATTAACTCGACGGCTACCCATTTTGAATATTTAACTAGTGGAACAAAATAATACCTGTCTAACTTACGCCGCTCTTTATCATAGAAGCGCTCTCTGAAAACCAGCGCTGTAGTCTTGACTGCGGCATTAAACTGAGGAGGCCCAATGGCCCAATGCGCCGCGACACAACTGATAGTATATGTTAAATATAACATTTTTTTATTAAATATTATGTTATTGTTTGATTTATTTTCCTGTCTGTTGTGTACATTGTTTGTTTGTTATTTGTTGTAATGAATATGTGTCTGTGGCGTGTTATTGCAATAAATGTTTTCTTTCTTTCTTCTCTCTTTCCAATCCAAATAGACACTGTACAGCAAAATCTACCTTTTAAGGATAGGATTAGGTAAAGTAATGAAACATTAACAATTAATGATATCGTAGCTTCAATTTTGGATTTATAGCGTCTAGTGTCTATTGCTAAAGTTCAAAGATTTAGAAAAATATATATACTCGTATAAATATATATAAGCGAGTTATCACTGACTCATTACGAGACCTAAATGGTTTAATTTTTAACTGGTGCCGTTTTTCTCCATCATCATCATTTCAGCCTATCTCTAATCCACTGCTGAACATAGGAATCCCCATAGATTGCTACAAAAGTTTGTAGCTCTCATTTTGGTAGCATTTTGCCATAGTTGCCACGCTTGGCAGACGGTTTGGTTGGCTCTTTACGGACTAGTAATAACATCTTTGAGAGTATTTTTCTGATCAGCTAGTTTTAATATAAAGATAATTTATTTTGATGATTGCGTAGAATAATGAATCATAATCATGTTTTGTTATTATAATAAGACTTTTATTATATTATATATTTGCTATTAAAAATCTCTCTTAAAAGCAAAGGATCAATCGATCTGCCAATTCTGTGCACACACGAACTGGTTTTTCGATTTTGGAAACACGAACTAATAATCTCTCATTACTTACTTTCGTTTTACCATGGCATGCACAAATTGAATACGCCAAATAGTAGTAAATATTATATAAAAATAAATATACAAATAAAAAATGAAATGAAAACTTTAAAATCATTATCAGTCCACCAAGAACACGTGTCCATGCAAAACCAGAACCCATGCAAAATCAACAGTTTTAGACTCTTACTTTAAGTTATTAATGCGTTATATTCGTTAAATTATCCTTTTTAGGAGTTAATTTATTATGGAAGTATATTTACTATGGAAGGACAAAACCCTGTTTTGTGGACTTTTTACACACTACTAGATGTAAAAAGTTTTTTTTTGTTTTCTGTCTTTTAATTTATGATAATAATTAACGTAAACTGTGTTTGCTTAGATGCAACCTGCTGGGAGGATTCCTATGCAGAAATACTTATATACTTAGGATACGGTAATGGCGAGTTATTCTGCCGTGAAGCAGTAGTATGCAAACTTTACTGTGTTTCGGTCTGAAGGCCACTGAGAACTATTGTAATTACTGAGCCGAGGAGAACTAATGTCTCGGGGGGACGGATGCAGTGTGGTGCCATACAGAAATTTTGTGGGTGACACAGCATTTGTTATGGGCAGACGATTTACTTATCATCAAGTAAACGTTTTGTTAGAATCGTCTCTTTCAAAAAAGGATTTGATTAGCGAAACGTACATGGCAGAGATATAAAAAAATTTTTCAAAAAGATTCGTTTCACGTCTCGGAATGAATAATGGATTTTAATTAATACATAATGTAATATGATACATCGACGCCACACGGCTTAGAATGTACTTGGCCCCGACCGATTACCTACTTTTATAGGATATGGACAACTATGGGAAAAATTTAGCTCCTGGAAAGCAGTAGAAAAACCTTAAAAGACTGTTGAATAGTGTTGTCCAAATTTCATAATAGTTGCAAAGGCAGTAATGTATCATCATTATCATCATCATCACAAACTAAACATAAGCCTCCCCCATAGATAGTCCTCACCTCATTTTGGGGGGGATTTTATATATTTCATAGTTGCCACGATTGGCTAGCGGGTTGGTCAGATATTCCAGAAAGATGCTGCTGCCCATCTTCTGGTTTTAATTTTCCTTCTGTCGACTTTTACGACACCCACGGGATGTTAGATACTCTTAATCTTCTTTGGGTATTTACGTAGACTAATTACCACCGCAGAGTCAGTTATTCTGCCGTGAAGCAGTACTGTGCAAATATTGCAGACTTAAGAACTAATGTCCTAGGCTTACTATGTAGTACAGTGTGGTGCCACAAAGAAATATTCTGGATGACAGCATTTGTTATGGACAGAAGTTGGACTTACCATCAAGTGAACGATTTGCTCGTGCACTTTGCTATGTTCAATATAAAAATATAAGAGAATTATCAATAAATTTACACTCTTTTTTTATATTAAAGACAAACATCATACCTAAAAGTAACATAAGGTTCATTTTATATAAATGAGCTAAAGTATATAATAATAAATAATGCTAATAAAAATAACAATCATTTCTCAATAACTGTGACTAAAAAACCCACACTTGTTGTAATTTACTTACATTAATTTCCAATGAATATTTCATGGGAACAATTTAGTTCGGGCGTGAGAATTGGGCTGAGATTTAAAATAACTTTATAATGATTTCAGACTCTTATCTATTCTAATGACTTTGTTGTATTAAATTAATGTATAATTGATAAATTTCAGATATACAGTGACATAGGTAGTACACCTGATAAAGACTTTTAGAGGACAAGAGGTTTTTTTTTATAGGACAAGACTAAGATGTTTACATGATGGTACGTACAACGTCTGCCTATAACAAATGCTGTCACCCAGAATATTTATTTGTGGCACCACACTGTGCCTTGAGAAATCAGTTCTTAAGATTCATATGCCCCGTAAGTACACTAGTTCAGACCGAAACACAGAAAATCCTACCGCCATTCAATTTTGCCGTAATCACCACGATTGGTAGGCAGATTGGTGATCTCGAGACGTCTCGCACCTTGGAAACTGAAGCCCGTCACCGATCTGTGTATCTTCAGTCCGACATTATTTATAGATGGTTACTATACCTGACGCGCCGTGTGGTAGCGGCCTAAGAGAAACTACCACCCCATCCCATCCCGTGGGTGTCGTAAAAGTCGACTGACGGAAATAAAAACCAGGAGATGGGCAGCAGCATCTTCCTGGAACATCTGAATAAATAAACTGCGGTTGCCAACCCGCCTGCCAAGCGTGGCAACTATGGCAAAATCCCTCCAATATGAGAGCTACAAACTGTGGTGGCAATCTCTGGGGGAGGCCTATGTTCAGCAGTGGACTTGTGATAGGCTGAAACGACGACGAACGACGACACCCTTATTTACTTTTACCTTATGTTTTAAGTTTCAAATTTTCCATCTAAAGGTACATTCACCATTATGTCAGTGTCCCTTTTCTTTTCGTAAATGTTATTTAGATATTCTTTTTACATAATTATATTTTTTTACAAGTTTTTACCTTTCTTCAAGTTTTTTTTCCTCATACTTTAAATATGCTAACCAAATAATAACTTTCTTTTCCTGTTTTAAATAATATACGTGTACAATGTTTTGTGGAAATATTATTTTTTACGTGAGGGCACTACAAAGGAACTGTTAAACCTTGACACTTAATCTATCTATCACTTAGGCTATCTATGGGGAGGCCCATGTTCAGCAGTGTACTTGTGATAAACTGAAACGACGACGACGACGACGACGACTATACCTGTATAAGACTATATTTTTCAGACATTTCCTTTAGTTAATTCTTACTACATCCACGAACTGACATTTGGTTGCAGATTTTCTGAAGCCGCCACCAAATCATTGTGCACACGGGCACACATTAAATTCAACAATCGACAAATGAAAGAATTAAACAAATAATATTAAAAAACCAAAAAATACGAGCGGTACGATTTTTCCATAGCAAAAAAAGATTTTAGATATTATTAATCAAAAAAAACAATTTTTATCAGGAAAAAAAATTTAATACCACGAATCGTATCAACTGTTTGTTAACAACAATAAAATTTTGGACAGTTTTCAAAACTATAGCGTTGCTAGAAGAAAGCTGTTGCTGGTGTAACGTGTCTTGGAGATTAATATTAGTCGGTCACTGTTCCGAGGACCTGGTAGCGATCTTAGGAGACGCGATCTATTGAAAGGAAGTCAGGATCTGGAAGAAAAAGATGCACTGAACCACGGGACGAGCGATTCTAAGTAAGTCAAGGACAAAGAAATCGTGAAGTTGATCGTGGACGGTGAGTGGACTTCTCTCTGCCAGTATACGCTATTATCGTATGAAATAACAATGACAATTTGGGGCTACAAATTAAACAGTGAGCACTGAGTTCTCTAGACTGGATTCTCTAAAAACTGTGCGTTGTGAGATCGATTAAACAGGATGTAGGGATCGCCGTCGGCGAATACTTTGAAGGATGCCTAAAAAGATACTAGCTTTAATTAGGGCTAGCCGAGCCCACATTGATATTAATGTAATTCAATTTTACTTTATTTAGTAAAAAATATCTCAAAATCTTAACAGTCTAATTTTATTTTAGCGTGTAAAATGTTTTTTTTTGTCATTCACACGTTAACAATCAATGGATCGATTTTTTAGATTACAAAGGTATCAAAACCCTTATCTAAGTTTAGATCTAGAGTATTCCGATCATATTGAGAAATTAAAAACATTCAAAGTACCTTCCAAAACCTTGATACAGTTTGAAATCATAAGCGCGCGGCAAAAAAAATATTTTCAATTTATTTTTCAGCAAAAGCTCATACATTTAAAATTCATCGATACTCGGTATCGTATAACATTGGTATTTTCTGAAGTAGATAATAAAGAAGTAGCATTTATTGCCATCTAGTGGTAGCTCGCCACACATATTATAAAGTCAACTTAAATGACGGTTATACAACTGTGTACATTTTTTTAAATATAAATTTGTCACAATCAGATGTCGCTGACTGTATTTTATATTTATTAATCGATTTTTTTTATAATATGATAAAATTGCCTCAGAATACTGAAAAGAATAATTTTGATGTATTTATAGTAAGACTAATCATGTACTGTTATTGGCAAGGACTGATGGCAAATAATTTTAGCCGTAAATCATGTATCTTCGTCTAAAATAATCAGACCCGAACTCGATATATATAGCTGCTCATTAATCTTGTAACAACAATAATTATATCTGCCTTCATCATCAACGTTAGCAATTAATAACGTAATTTAATGCTCGCAAGAAATTTATTTGCAGCATTTGTTATATTACATTATTTATTATTTTACTACGATTAAATGTGACTGAAATTTTTTATAAAAAAATTACTGCCATCTATTGGTAAAGATCTGAACTACTAAGAAAACACTACATCAGATATTCGTATTTCTCTAAATTTTTCGTTAATTCGGTAAAGTCACAATAGATGTCATTGCCATCATAATAATAATTGCCGATTTGTGTCCCCTGCCGAGGGCTTCCGTCTGGTTGGGGTTTTATACATATTTTATTGTATAGTACAGTGTTTAGTAAACATCTTATCTGAACAATTTTTTAAATCATATCTTATATAATTATTTATGCATTTATATAGTTTTATCCCAACCAGATGAGAAAACTTTAGGAAATACCCACACATAATAATTATTTATTTATTCCTACCAAATTTTCATAAGTAAATGTAGAATGGTTATTATAAATAAATTTTTGTTGTTTCCTAATAAAGAAATAAACATGAACTATTATATAACCTAATATTTCATGAACTTTTGAAAAGTAAAACAAAGAACGCCGTCGGCGTGGGCGTATCAGACAAAGTTATTCGCGATTCCGCCGCATCTCAGGCCGGTTCTCCCCTAGCAGTAGTGTCATAAGCAGAAGCGTACCCGTCCGATCCCACCGCATATCGGCCTATAAGCCTCCTCAAGGCTCTAGGCAAGATATACGAACGCCTACTTCTCGCCCGCTTAAGAGACTTCATGCAGTCTCGAGGGATCCCCATCCACGAGCAGTTTTGATTCCGAGCCAAACACTCATGTACCCAGCAGGTGCACCGCATAACGGAGCACATTCAATCCCGCTTCATACGCGGGCTTCATACTAGAGCGCTCTTCTTCGACGTGGCGAAAGCGTTCGACAAGGTCTGGCACAACGGGCTCGTATACAAGTTATACGGACTCGGTGTGCCAGATCGCCTCGTACTCATCATACGAGATTTCTTACGCAGTCAAACCTTCCGCTACCGCGTCGAGGGGGTGCGATCCGAACCGCATCCCATCCTAGCCGGCGTACCACAAGGCTCAGTCCTAGGTCCCGTGCTCTACACCCTTTTCACGAACGACATACCGCACACCAGCGGCGTCGAACTCGCCCTCTTCGCAGACGATACCTGCCTCTATGTGTCTGGGCGTAATCCAGACACTATCTCTAAACGCCTCCAATCCGCAGCCCGAACCCTCGGGAACTGGTTTCGGAAATGGAGGATCGAGGTCAACCCCATCAAAAGTGCAGCCGTGTACTTCTCGCGGCGCTTAACGCCGCGCCTCCCCACCATAGAGTTATTCGATCGTCCAATCCCCTGGGAAAAGACAGTCAAATACTTAGGCGTCCTATTAGACTCGAGACTCAGCTTCGGTCCACATATTAACCGAGTAAGGAACCGAGCGGCGTTCGTCCTTGGCCGATTACATCCGTTACTAAATAAAAATAGCAAAATGTCCCTACGTAATAAAATTACACTTTACAAAGCCTGTATTCGGCCAATTATGACATACGCAAGCCCCGTATTTGCGCATGCCTCCCCGCGTCAAATTCACCGACTTCAGGTAATACAAAATCGATTAATGCGTAAAGCCACGGGAGCACCGTGGTTCGTGCGTAATTCTAACCTTCATATCGATTTAGGGCTTCCTACCATAGCCCAATATCTAAAGTTGGCCTCTCGCCGATACTTCGACTCTGCTGCCACGCACCCCAACCCACTGGTTGTAAGTGCCGCCACATACAACCCCCTCGCGATACACCAAAACTCGACCCGCGAAAAAAGGAGACCGAGGCACGTCCTCGAGGACCCTGACGACGCGACCACTAGGGCCCAAGCGCTCTACTCATCACTACGCAAACACACAACATCACCATCATACCGCCCCCGCCGTCAGCGAGGGCGTATCAGACAAAGTTATTCGCGATACCGCCGCATCTCAGGTCGGTTCTCCCCTAGCAGTAGTATCATAAATAGAAGCGTCGCTGGAGTTTCTTGCGCCATTTCTTCTCCAGCGGAAACGCATTCCGAATTGGTGGTAAACTTATCTAATAATAATCATGATAATGGTAATAATAGTAGTAGTAATATTGCCCTCCCGATTGCAGTAACTGACCGAGCCGAGGCCGGCCCCCTTGGGCACCCTCGAGTCTCTCGCGAACAGGATGACGGTCCAAGCCGAGGTCCCCCCTCGGGGGCCCTTGCGCCAGTCATCCATAAATAAAGGTTTCGGCTAAGCGCCCTCAGCGCTATGCCACCTTTCAATCCGGCGAAGCTGTAAAAGCCTTCGGGCTAACAGTGACCATCAGTCCTAAAAAAAAAAAAATTGAGAAACACGTGACTCTTCCGTCTTCTATTTGGCAACACGTGCACATGACACGTGCAGCGCGCGCGCATGATTGTAGGTTGACCTTGGTGGCCTTAATAAATTACCATTTCAATTAGCTACAATTAATTATGGATTGTGCTACTTCTGAACAGGAGAATGCAGTCTCCTATAGTGAGTTGGACTATACAGGCACCACCGCATTTTCTTTTCCGACCCTATCTGATTCTTCTTTCAATCTCTTCACATACAAGCGACCTCAAAAGAGAGTAAGAAAATACAAGTTAATGTCTCTGTGTCTGAGCTTATACTTACAGCACTATAATATATTCTGCACTAATGACAACTTCATGTTGGTGGTAGGATTGCACGAATCAGTTTAGGTATTGCCTCGTCCGACAAATACAGAAGAGTTAGCGACCCCGGCCTCTCGAACTACTGCTGTCTCCTTCCGAGGTAGTAGTATCCTTCAACTACACCTACACCTCATAGTTCCTTGCGCATTCTTATTGCCCTTCCTCTCCGCGAAGCCAGTGGTTGCCGTGCCGATAGCTAGTTAGTCGTTGTAACTAAATGGGGAACAAGAATTTCAGCTCGTATCAAAATGGAGGGAACGTGGTTCGCCACCTGCCACGTCTCGTTTTATGCGGGCGCGAAAACTGGGCTACGGATGTCTCGCTATCTACACCTTTTATGGGAAAAAGGCGTGATTTTATTTATGTGTGTATGAACTTTTTTTGTGGGAGTAAATGGCGAGACGAGCAACTCGTTCACCTGATGGTGCTATGCCCTTGTAACGATTGCAATGTCACCCAGAAGATTTTCGTGTAACACTGCACTGTACAGACCAGTTTTCCCAGACTGTTGGATTGAAATTAGGTAAAAGAGTCGACACCTCAACTCGTTCGACACGTTTAGCAGTGGACTTGTGATAGGCTGAAACGACTTACATTTTAATTAATCACCAATATCTTGGGCCTCCGCATTATCACACATCTTTGTTTATACAAAAAAATATCGTAACTTGACAATTGTACAGCTAAAGTAAAATAATATTATCTACGAACTGCCTTGCCTGACACCAGCTTATTATTGATCTGAGAGGAAATGTTTAGGCAGAGAAGTTTGTGCTGTGCAATTACATTGCGGCACGATATTTTTATATACCTATATTTCGGATTGATGGACTCAATCTCATTCGATTTTCGGTTTGACAAGACGACATTAAGTAACATGTTCAAAGGGAGAGAACCTTTCACATTTAAACCAGCTCACAACTCCTGTAACATTCCTACTGCTACCCTATTCATTTTTATGTGATCGGTTTTCGACAGAGACAACTTAAAAATATCGGCACCTGTCAACTGCGAGGAGATATAATAGTGCAACAAGTGTTCGCGCAAATACAGATGCATTTACTGGTCCCAACCTATCCGCGCCCGATGTAACGCTCATGCGATAAGATCTGTGGTGTTTTTGTCACTGCATCCTATGCAGTGATAAAAACACGGGGACAATCACAACGCAACCAGACCCGAAAACGAAGGATGGACCTGAGGCGTAGAAGTCAGATACTCTACAAACACATAAACGATTACAAACTTACTTTTGCGACTGATAAAATATTTTGTCACAGATTTTGTAAGAAAAATTCTCTTTACCTACCGCAAAAAAAGAGCTAAAATTTCAGGATTTTAAAATTTAATTACAAAATAGTAACTTAACCCCAATTTTTAGGTTTCTAACTGTCCGAGAAGTAGACAAAATAGAGGGAAATTTAACTTGTGATATTTCGTAAATCAGAATAAGTACAACCTTGTAATTTCGGAAAATATGTATTTTCTGTAAGTACTCTAAGTATTTGTAATTTCAGACATCTAACTTTACCCACATGGAAGATACATAAGGGTTAAAAAGTGCTGCGAGTTGCTTCGAGAAAAGGATGTTACGGCCGTGCCCGCGTTGTTTGTCTACTCGATGTAGCTAGGATTCCTATACAGGAATCCGACTAGGTAGGTACCACCCCAGAGCCAGTTATTCTGCCGTGAAGCATTAGTATGCAAGCATTACTGTGTTTCGGTTTGAAGGGCACTGTGAGCTAGCGTAATCACTGGGCATTTGAGACTTAAGAACTGATGTCTCAGGGTGACGGGCGCAGTGTGGTGTCACACAGAAATATTCTGGGTGACACAGCGTTTGTTGTGGGCGGACGTTGCACATACCATCAGGTGAACGTTTTTCTCGTTTCGTCACTTTAAACAACAAAAAATATCTGAATTCTATTACGACAAGTAAAGTTGTTGTTCTTAAAAACTTTTAAATTTTCCTTAGTGTTAGTGCTAGTGTTTCTTAAACGATTTAAATTGATTATTCGAACGGTCACGTGAATTCTTGCATTTCAATTGATGTTTACAAGATTTTACAACTGCCTTCGCTGTTTATGCGCATTTTAATGATCATCTGTAACGTATGTAAATACGCAAAGTATGTAAATACGCATACAGTACCTACTGTTTTTTAAGTTTTCGTAGCTACGACGGTATTTTTATGGCACTAAAGCACCAACACAATCCACTTGTATGATCAGTGGTCAATGTGGCCTTTTTAATGTGTAGTACACCCTTAGCCTTACGGCTTTCACAGCTTCATCGAAAGCGACTCACGAGTAGGAAGCCCGCGAGATCAATGTAGCCCAATAACTAATCGATTCTATTTTTACTTCAGACAATCGACAATCTAGGTTTATGATTTCAAAAATTTTTTCGCACGTATTTAAAATACAGTTACGGGGTGATACCGCAAGTGTACGCAATACCTACCCATGCCGCACTTTCACTTCGTCGACCACTACAACGGCGTACGGACGCACCATATTATTCTTGCAAGTTGTATCAAAAATTTGCTCTCATCAACATGGTCCTTCGAGCCGGATTTGAACCTATGGATGGATTTATCGTATATAATCGTGTGGATTTATTTGTCCCTCATCCAGTTGTCAGCGATGCAACATAAATATATTTGCAGAGGGACAGATTAAATAATAATAATAAATTCTTCGATATTTTTTCACATGCATTGGTTCATGCATCACATGGTTGTGTTAACCAGACCCGAAAACCAACAATTTGTGTTTTGCACAAATGTTCGCTTCGGCTGGGATTCGAACCTAGGATCCGCGGCGTAGAAGTCAGGTACGCTAACCACTAAGCCTATGAAATACAAAATACAACATTTTAAACTTTTTTGTTTAAAATACAAACTACAAAATACTAGTGCATTCAGAGCCTTTCATTGCAATAAATTTTCTTAATTGCCTAATCTAAGAACGATTTTAACTTGCACGTTTGAAATTATTATAATGCTTATGTAAATTTTGAATACGGACATACTTACGAATGTACTAAACTTGTTTCTTGGACATATATTGGCTTTGAATATAGACTATTGTGCTATTTCTATGGTGGTAGGATTTCTATGCAGGAATCCGTCTAGGTAGTCACCACCACAGTGCTAGGCATTTGGTCGTGAAGCAGTAGTGTGCAAATACTACTATGTGCTTCGGTTTAAAGGGCACTGATACGAGGGGTGATCCAAAAGTAATGATAATCAATAATAAACACAATGAATAAAATAAATAAATAAATTTATTTCTCAACATAGTCTCCTAGCAAGTCTATACATTTAGTCCATCTCTTTTCTAATCCTAAAATTCCCTTAGAAAAAAAATCTTTATCTTGACTCTCAAAAAAGTCCTCAACCGCGGCCATCACGTCGCTATCATCGTCAAATTTCTTGCCTCGGAGGTGTTCCTTGAGTCGTGGAAAGAGATAGAAGTCGCTGGGGGCTAGATCTGGTGAATAGGGGGGGTGTTCCACCAGCTCAAAGCCCGCTTCCTGAATGGCAGCCATGGCAATTGCAGCTTTGTGAACCGGTGCGTTGTCTTGATGGAACAGCACTCCAGCCCGCAGTTTGCCTCGCCTTTTCTCCTTAATAGCCTCCCGCAATCTTCTTATTTGTTCTGCATAGTAGGAGCCTGTAATAGTGGCCCCCTTTTCCAAGTAGTCCACCATGATTATTCCTTCAGCGTCCCAAAAAACAGACGCCATAACCTTCCCTGCTGAGCTTGACACTTTGAATTTCTTCGGCGTCGGTTCATCGGATCGTTTCCATGTCATCGATTGTTGTTTTGTTTCAGGATCAAAATGGTGGATCCAGGTCTCGTCCATGGTCACAAAACGTGACAAAAAATTATCCTTGTCTGCCTGGAACTTTTCGAGATTTGCTCTTGACATGTCGACTCGTTTCTTCTTTTGCTCGTCGTTTAACATTTTCGGTACCCAACGCGCGGAGACCTTTCTCATATGCAATTCGTTCGCAAGGATTCTTTGAATGCTGCCATATGAGATCCCTGTGACCTCAGCTACATGCCTGATAGTCACTCTTCGATCTTCCAATACAACTTCTTCAACTTTTTTCACATTTTCTTCAGTGAGGGACGTCGATGGGCGTCCTTCGCGGTGTTCGTCTTCCGTCGATGTTCTTCCCAACTTAAACTCCTTAGCCCAGCGTGCAACTGTGGAATATGGAGGAGAAAAGTCCCCTAATGTTTCCACCAAGTCGCTGTGTATGTCTTTGGTAGACATTTTTTTCAAGCAGAGGTATTTAATGAGCTAGAGTAATTACTGGGCATATGAGACTTAAGAACTGATGTCTCAGAAAAGTTTTAAGTGGCACTTACCATCAGGTGAATGTTTTGCCCGTCTCGACACTTTATCCAATAAAAAAAGTCATTGTCATTCTTATATATTCGGTTTTTTGTTGTATGTATGTAACTTGTTTTGTCTGAAAAAAAAGGGATTACTTTTTTCTTTAATTTAATTGTGTCTGTGGCGTATTATCGCAATAAATGTTTCTCTATGAATGTAATATAATGAATCCATCACATATAGTAAGAACAACCGATTAATTCGTGATGTTTTTCAATTTTATTTATGAGATTGTCATTGACCTTTAGTCGTTATTAGTCTTATGATAGACATAGGGTTCTCCGAAGCTAGGAGAATTTTCCATAAACACTAATATTTTTTTACATATTAAAGTTATTATCATCATCATAAT
The DNA here is from genome assembly GCA_019845155.1 of Luehdorfia chinensis. NCBI lineage: Eukaryota > Metazoa > Arthropoda > Insecta > Lepidoptera > Papilionidae > Luehdorfia > Luehdorfia chinensis. Next base: position 4,055,442 of record JAHVAK010000612.1, read on the forward strand.
TATTTCAGCTTATCACTAGTCCACTGTTGAACATAGGCCTCCCCCATAGATTGTCACAAAACACGGCCCTGAGCCCTGTATTACACCTTTCTGCAGTGGATCGGTTTCGTACTCTGGTTCTATACTCGGATAGCCATCGTAGCATTGGTGAACAAGCACTGCAACTCATCGATATACCGACAGTCAATTCGTCGCCGCTAAAGTGACTGTAGCACCGCCCAAAATTCGACCGGATCGAAGGCTTTTTCTTGGTCCACATTAATGATATGTTACTTATCAAATATTAGTACTTACAACATTAGCCCTTTGTTTACCCTTAAATGCGGCTGATGTGTCATTAAAATAAACGATATTATAATGATAAAACGTAGTGACATTGTAATGTACTCGCGAAGAGCGTATACAAGCCGCTGCGTGCGCGCATCACGTGTCCGGCGCACGTGCTTCCGAAATATAGCACAGTGGGCGTGACAGCGTAGTGATGGGACCAACGATGAGATATTGATCAATATCGACTACATAAAAGTTGCTTTGCGAGACTAATTAAAAAGTAAAGATATTTAAATACGAACGTTTTATTTTTAATAATAAGTTTAATAAATGATTATTGCAGAATTTCTGTGCTCAATATGCATAACACAGTGGGGAGTTAAAATATGACATTTATACAAATTATAACAGGGTCAGTTATTCTGCCGTAAAGCAGTAGTGTGCGCACATTACTGTGTTTCGGTTTGAAGGGCGCAGTGAGCTAGCGTAATCAGTGGGCATATAGAACTTAAAAACTGATGTCTCAGGGTGGCAGGCGCAGTGTGTTGTCACACAGCATTTGTTATGGACAGACGGTACACTTACCATCAGGTGAACGTGTTGTTCGTTTTCGTCACTTACTCCATTAATAAAAACGTATGATAAACCACTATATTGAGAACATCGGGGTAAAGTATGCATACTTACTTTACCTAACCATGTCTAACACACGGGGAAGTACAAATATTGACTTCAGTCACTTTATTTTTATTGTGACATCAAAAACATCTGCTCATAAATAATGCACTATTTGTGATGTATCTTTCACCATCTATTGGAAGTAAGTAAATTTACCTGATATTTCCTTTAAGTGACTCGTATGGTACGAGATAATAATTGGTTCACTAATTCCACTAGCACACAACAAATCTCATAGTTATAGACAATATTTATTGACAGCCGCTTGTCCTTGCTCTTGCTTGCCGCCTCTCCTATAAAAAACAGAAAAAAATAAAGCGATTACGTGATTCGTCATTTTCATTTTAAACCACACTAAACACAGGGATATATTGAAACGTTTATTGAAATTGTAAACAATGAATCCGATTCGATATATCCCTGTATTTACACAACTACCTCATGAAACGTGAAACCGCGTAAATAGCTGTTATTCAGCGCTGATTTAGTTGATATTTTTAGCATTTAAAAATAAGCTAAGACAGGCTATTAGGCGTCAACACTACTATCGCTTGTCTCAACAGCCGATATACTTATATTAACTAAGGCGCCATCTCCGTGGTTTGAATTCCTGTGAAGTTGAATTAAGTCCCGGTCGATAATTTATGTAAAATACTTATGATTGGTTTATAAATATTAATGTATTGTAATAGGAACTCCGTACCTTCAATATTTGTAAGTAATAAAAGCAAGGATAGGTTCGGGCAGTCTCCCGTTAATTCTATTCTTTCTTCTAAGAGACGGTCATCTTGCAGGTATGCGAATTTTATCGATACCCAGAATACATCGCTGTGGTTGAAATAAGCGAGGAGAACATAACTTATTAAATATTATCTACATATTTTTGTTCTATTAACAAGTAACCTGATAGGACACAGTCAACTTGATTTGGACTGCATAAAAATCTATATCCATTCTCAATTAAGCTTACGATTTAGATGCGCAACCCCAGGGGTTGAAATAGAAATAATTATGCGTAAAATGCAACGCTTCTTGCCAGTTATTGACTGTGTAGTTCTCATTTCTTATTTTGCAAAACTTATCAGTATACCGCTAGCACTTTTGAATTTAAACAAAGGGGCATCCAGGTAGAAAAAAATATTTTTTTACCAGCAGATGCCCGCGACTTTGTCCGTGTGGGTAAATGTTTTTTTAAAAATCCCTTGTTGTTGTTTAATTTTCCGGTATCAAAAATATTTTATGCCCGTCTCCAGGATGCAAGCTATCTCCGTGCCAAATTTCGTCAACATCGGTTTAGCGGTGAAACCGTATAAAGCTAACAAACAGAAAGAGGTACAGCGAGAGTTACATTCGCATTTACAAAATTAGTATGGATTACAGATAATAATTAATTTTCATAATTCTATTCAAGCTTAACAAAAAAATATTGAATAAAATATAATCTTCACGATAACAATGGAACTCAATGTTTATGCATAAAAGTTGAAGCGCTAAACGAAACGACAATTATGACTTTGTAGTGTGGCCAACAAGGTCATTCCCCTTACAGCATGTGCGTTTGCGCATCACGTGTACTGCGCACGTGTTTTTGAAACGACGAAGCGATGACGTAGCGTACAGCATTGCTAATAAGATGGTAAATGTATTATTACGACTTTTCCTTTTTTTTTTGTATTATTGTCTTAAGGAATTAGGCAGAGTTCAGTACCATTGCTATGACATTATGAAGCAATAATGGTGTCCGTAGTACTCATATAATAAGACATAAGTATACTAAACATAATAACATACAATAAAATTTAAATAAATCCTAAACCAGATGGGCGCCCTCGGCAGAGACAAAACGGCCGAGGGTTATGGGAAAAGGGAAAGAAGCCAGTGGACGAAGCGGGCGGTATCGAGGAGCACCGCCTTCTGCATTTGGGCACGGATCGGCCCGTCACAGAGTCGTCAATAGCCTCAGATGTCCAAAAAGACTAACTGGTTCGCGAATACGACGGAATATTTTCGGTCGGCGCACATGTCAGTGACCTCATGATTTGGTCTTCTTATCTGTTTCGGCTTTCACGAGGTTCTCATCATATGTAATGGTAATGTCGACCAAAAATATCCGTGACTATGCCCGGTTCATCAACACGATATCAGGCTTATTCGCAAGAATAATCCTGTCCGTGATGATACTCCGGTCCCTATAGAGCCAGGCGCGGTCATTTTTGTGCACGGCCTCCGACAAGTACTTATGGTAAGACAGTCTCCGAACCACGAGACCGTATTTCATAGCGACCTCTTGATGAAGTTTCCTGGCTACTAGTTTGTATTTGTGCCTATACTCAGAGTTGGAAAACGCCGAACAGACGGAGATAACATGCCCAAGCGACTCGCCGGGACGGCGACATGCTCGACAGTGGACAGACATGAAGCAGTTGCGTGCAAATTTTACTGTTTTTCGGTTTGACGTGCACTGAGAGCTGATGTAATAACTGGGCACTTTAGAACTGATGTCTCAAGTGTGGCGGGCGCAATGGAATGTCAGTGCTGACGTTACACTTACGATCAGGTGAACGTCTGGCTCGTTTTGTCATTTTATCCAATAATTTTTTTTTTTACAATGAGTTATTGTATCTTGTCTGCAGTGGTGACACGCTTGGCGGGCGACTTGGAAAATACACTTTAATCGTTTGTATTGTTGTACCAATCACGGGACATAAAAGAATAATAAAATATATTATTTATTTAACACAACTTTATCTATAACTTGTTAAATAAATAAAATCAAACTAAAGAGCCGTGCCAGCACAGCATCGGGTGTGCGCTTGAAATTTTAATATGGGTTCGATTGCCGATGCTGGTACTGCTAAAATATTAATTTGAATATTATTTGCTGATATACCTACCATGTGCTCGGTGATGAAGTAAAACATTGCGAGGAAACCAGCATATCTGATAAATATAAAATAAATTTAAGTAAATGTAAGAAGAAAGTGACGAGTCGAGCAAAATGTTCACCTAATAGCAAGTACAACGTCTGCCCACAACAAACACTGTGCACCACACTGCGCTTGTCACTCTAAGTCATCAGTTCTTATGTCTCATATGCCCAATAATTACACTAGCTAAAATGTCCTTCAAACAGAAATACAGTGATGTTTGGATACTGCTGGATATAACTGGCATTGCAGTGGTCCATACATAGACGGATTCCTGCATAGAAATCCTCCCATCAGTAGTCTTCTACCTCCAAAACCTTTACAATATGGAGTAGAAGCCTGTGCGTATTAAGGAGGAATCGTAATGATTGAATAATAATTCCCAGCGAACCGAATAGACAAAGGTTCTCTAAACAAAAAACCAACGCTCGATGATATACGATATAATTAACTGCTATCTTTCAATTGGAAGTTTGATAGCCACGTGAGCAGACCTCACGTTTTATTGTTTGCTGCTAAATTGATTCCATCCGTATTAGCGACACGGCTGTTTGACTCCGGTTTTTGTAATTTTAGAAACAGAATTTATATTAAGATTAGGGAAATAATAAAAAGGTGTAAAGCTTTCATTACTTTAGGTTAGGTTCAGTATTCTTACATATGGAGCAAGCGAAGTTTAGATTTTATTTACACAGTATATTCATTGTTTTGCATTTTTATTTACTTATGACTTTAGATTGATGCCCGATATTTGTCGCTTGTTTAAATACATTCTCGCTGTATTGTAGTCGTCGTAGAAATTTTATAACTTTAAATAAAACAGCGTGTCAACAAACGTGTCGTGCAAGCGTCAGAGAACCTCCCCTTCCGTGTCCACTAGGGATCGTAAAATACGAGAAAAGGGAAACCCCAAAAACTAGTAACCTCCGTTTCATGACAGAATAACAATTTCATTCAATCCAGATTTAAATTTTCCTAAACGTGCGACGTGCTACCGCCTCTTAGATAAGAAGTGTCTGGTATGGAAAATCCGCCCGCCAAGAATGCCAATTATAGCAAATCTCATCAGGACCAAATTTCAATTGTGGATTGACGGTGTGAGGAGGTGCTGTTTTACATACTAGGGACGAACCCAGTGTACTCTTGTCCACTTACTAGAAATATGATTTCTAAATATTATTATAAAGTACAAAGTGCCGTGTGGTGGTGGGTGGTGGCATTTCATCCCGTGGGTGTTGTAAAAGTCAACAGAGGAAATATCTTCCTGGAACTGACTGACTAAATAAACTGCGGTTGCCAACCTCGACTGCCAATTGTAGCAACTATATCAAATTCCCTCCAAAATGAGTGCTACAAATTAGCAATCTATGGGGGAGGCCTATGTTCAACAGTGGACTAGTGATAGGCAGAAATGATGATGATGAAGAACAAAGTGTTAAGTTAATTTAAAACATTAATTCAGCATGTATGTTGGAATCGTATAGTTCCGGTCTGCCATTAAATATAAGTAATAAAAATAGCTGAATAACATTACTCTCCATACTTCCCGCCCACGTGACCATATGTTATTTGATTATTTGTGGTCACATGGCTTGACACTGCTCTGCTCACAGTATCAGCGCAATCGAGCTCATTTGTTTGCGCAAAAATCACGTGTTTCATAACAAAGGTTATAAAAATAAAGATCAAGTGTTAAGCTTCCAAAGACTACACTTTATCAGCATATTATATACCATTCACGTGAAAAAGGCAGTGAGATAAAGCACTGTACACTACTTTTGAGTTACTGTTTACACAATAATTGTGTTGGCACTGTGATATATTCTGTGCTGATGATAACTTTTGTATTGTAATGAAAATTTGAATACACCTTGGACGATATTACACATCCATACTAATATTATAAATGCGAAAGTAACTCTCTCTGTTTGTTACCTTTGAACGGTTCAACCGCTGAACCGATCTTGACGAAATTTGTCACAGCGATAACTTGCATCCTGGGGTCGGACATAGGATACTTGTTGTCCCGGAAAATGAAATAGTTCCCACGGGATATTTTAAAAAACCTATATCCACGCTGACGAAGTCGCGGGCATCAACTACGAGTAGTAACAACTAAAATACAAATTAAATAAATTGCGGATCTGAAAAGGATTCTTTAAAGTAACATAAATACGTATTTTGTGTAGTGTCTAACAAAAGTGTGATACTGTAGTATAATTTACTTTACATCACCTAATCGTCGGGGAGCTACGAAGCAGCTAAATAATGAAAGTCCATAAATGAATGGACTAGCGCACAGAACAGCAGCTGCACAAACCTCATTCATTTCGTGTGGGGAATGATTAAAACTGAAGACCCATTCACTGCCATTCACAGGAAGCATTTGGGCACACCGAACCACTTATCAGGTAGATTGTGTAGGTATCCAACTCAGCATGATGCTATCGGTCGTGCTGTGGCGCTGATATTCTGTCGGAATCATTAATAAAATTCACGACGTTGGTTGTCACAAAAATAGATATTTTAATTGTTTTTTTTTATTGGATAAAGTGATGTAACGAGCAAAATGTTCACCTGATGGTAAGTGCAACGTCTGCCCATAACACATTCTGTATCACCCAGAAAAATTCTGTGCGACACTACACTGTGCCCATCACCCTGAGGCATAAGTTCTTAAGTCTCATATGCCTAGTGATTGCGCTAGCTCACTGTGCCCTTCAAACCGAAACACAGTAATGTTTGCACGCTACTGCTTCACTGCAGAATAACTGGCCCTGAGGTGGTACCTACCTAGACGGATTCGTGCCACCAGATAAGAATTAACTATATAAGTAAGATACAATATATATTTATAAAAATACTATACAAATCATTAATGTATTACTATTATTATATAAATAAGAATGGTGTCCTGCTCGAATATCGATTATATCATATACCACAATAGATAATCTATTTTTGTTAAATTCATGTAGATGTGGCCTTGCTATGACGAATGAGACGCTGTTTAAAAAACTGGCATTTTTGATGTTATTTACCAAAGAATATGATGATTATTCTTCGTTGCAGCCGTAATTAACAAATATAGTCAAAAGCCTGTATAGTGTTCAGTAGGCCATCGTGTGGGTAAATCATTACCAGTGAAGAAAAGAACATCGAATCTTGTAAGGGTCCCGCGTGGACGCCAATGGATTCAATTGCGTTGATCAAATGATTCAATTGTTGAGTTCATGTAACCACTTCAGATGCGTTTGCTTTCTGTGTCCATCAAACAATCAGTCACAAATGTAAATACTTTTTTAATATTAAATTAAAACTTTAGCAGCTTAGCAGCCTGACGCTTACCCTTAATTTCATAATACGTTAGTAATCAGGGTTCGATCCCTGGTGCTGGCACCTTTAAAATTATTCTTCCTATTTTTAATGCTGATTTAACACATGCTCATCATTAAAAAAAAATATCGTGAAGAAACGCATGCCTGAGAAAAAAACGTTTCGGATGTGTGAAGTCAGACATTTTTTCAGATAGTTACATCTATTCTAAATTGTTCTTAGCGTACTACTGCTTCACGGCAGAATAACTGGCCCTGCGGTGGTGCCTACCTAGACGGATTCCTAAATAGGAATTCCATCACCTACCGGAATTTTACTAAGTCAGCTTTTACGACGCCTATCCGAAGATAAGGGGGCACCTATTATTGTAACTGTCAATGAACTTTTTGTTTATAGGAGAGGAAGCAAACGAGCAAGTGGCGCACCTGATCGTAAGTGATCACCACCGCCAATGAACAACCGCAACCAGAGGAATCGCGGGTGCGTTGCCGGTTTGAGGAAGGAATCGGCTCTTTTCTTGAAGGTCCCTAAGTCGTATCGGTCCGGAAAAACCGCCGGCGGCAGCCGATTACACAAAGTGGTCGTGCGTGGCAGAAAATTCCGCGAAAAACGCACTGTGGTGGAATGCCAACCATCCAGGTGGTGACGATGGAATTCTGTGTTCTGCCGCAAAGTGCGTTGGTGAAAACCAGCGGCTGAAATTATTCCGAACAGTTCCTTGGAACATCCCCGTTGTAAATCCTGTAAAAAAGGCAAAGAGATGCAACATCTCTTTGCAAGGCCAGTGTATCAAGCCGATCGGAAAGAACCTGGACGTCGACAATTCGAGCCGCTCTTCGTTGAATACGGTCAAAAGGAAGGAGCTGGCACTGGGGTGTTCCCGTCCAAAGATGAGAACAGTACTCCATGTGAGGCCGAACCTGTGCCTTGTAAAGTTACAAGCGGTGAACCGGCATGAAATACTGTGCCGCTCTACGGAGCACGCCAAGCTTTTTAGAAGCTAATTTGGCCTTCCCTTCCAAGTGACCGCGAAACTGAACTTCACTGGATATGTCAATGCCATGGATTCCGATACTCCACTCCAACGAGGGGAGTGCTTCTAAAACGTATCACCTGATACGATGAAAGGTTTCTTTTTAGCGGTAAACGCGCAAACCTGTGTCTTATTGGGGTTAAACTGGACTAAATTTAGTCGGCCCCAGTTCGAGATTTTGTCTAACAAAATCTTCAGACTTCAGACACAAGTTTGTTCCGGCACTCGTCGATAGGTTTCCAAGAAATATTAGCACGGCCGGTGTACAAGGCATCACCAGTGCTGTCATCTGCATAGCAATGCATGTTACTAATTTGCAACATATCATTGATATGCAGAAGAAACAGGGTTGGCGATAGCCCGCAGTCTTGTGGATTGGTTCTTGGAGTCCGAGCATGCACCTTCTACTACGACCGTGATGCTCCGATCTGCGAAGAAACTGGTGACCCAATTGCATAATTTCTCGGGAGCCCATAGGAAGAAAGCTTCGAGAGAAGCGCTTTGTGCCAAACCCGATCAAAGGCCTACACTATGTCCAAACTTACTGCCAGGGCCTCCCCCTTGCTCTCAACTGCCTCCGCCCATCGATGCGTAAGGTAGACTAGAAGATCACCAGCTGAGCGACCCCAACGGAAACCGTACTGGCGGTCACTAATCACCTGGTGCTCCTCTAGGTACCTCGAGAGGCTGGTGCTCCTCTATGTACCTCAAGAGCTGGCAGTTTACAATGGATTCAATAATTTTTGAGGACAAGGAGGTGATGGCGACCGGTCTGTAGTTGGACGGATCTGAGCGGTCGCCTTTCTTAGGGATCGGGTGCACCAAAGCTGTCTTCCATGAGTTCGGGACGACGCCTAGAGAGTAGGAGTACAGGAAAAGACGTGTTAAGACCGGTGCCAACTCCGGAGCACACATCCTTAGCACAATAGGGGAGATGCCATCAGGCCCACTCGACTTATGGATGTCTAGGGAGAATAGTGCTTTGCGCACAGAGCTCTGCAGGAACTTGATTTCCGGCATAGAGAACTCACAATGCGGGATGATTGGCGGTGTGTTCCCCCTGTCATCGAGAGACGAGTTGGCCGCAAAAAGGGAGCCTAAAAGATTGGCCTTCTCCTTTGCGGCATGGGCCAGCAAGTCATCCTCCCTGTGCAGAGATGGAAGGGATGGCTGACAGAAATTCCCAAGGACAGACTTGGTGAGAGACCGAAATGCACGAGTTCCCGAAGAGAGGCGAACTAATTTCTCGCCAATTTTGCCAATGTGCTCTGACTTTGACTTGGAAATAGCTCTTTTGAAGGACCTGGAGGCAGAGTTGTCCTTCTTTTTAAGTTCGCTAGTTTTTACATATCGAGACGCCGATCCTTAAGCCCAGATTCGGTAACACTCCTGCTTTTGGCGTGATGCCATTTTGCTGGTGCGACCAATCCAAGTCGGAGATCTGCCACCGATGGGCATGACAGACGATGAAATAAAGAGTTCCATACCCTGAAGTACAACATTAGTGACAGATTCAGCAACGGCGTTCCGATCATCTAGCGAGAAGCAAACTCGCCTCCAAGGGTAGGATGCAAAGAAAGACCGCATCCCATCCCAATCTCATGACCTGTCGTGCAACACACGGCGGTTGCTTACCGCGATGAACACGTGAGAGGCACCGTACTTCGAATCAGACAGTGGTCCGAGGGTCCCAGAGGGCCATCGACGGAAACTTGATATCTGTTCGGATGAGAGGTCAGCAGAAAGTTCAACAGGGAAGGCGTACGATCTGGATACTGGATGTGGTCGATGAGTCGGTAAGTTTCGGTGTTACCGCTATGAGACTTATAGAGGCATCCACAGACGCGAGGAATGTCGTCGCTATCTATGCGCAGACAAAGGATGGACAGGCCCGTACCTTCAAGACTGCCGAGGCATCGAGAACACATATCCTCTCTGACGTATGCACAAACCGCGGCCCGTGGCATAAATGAGTGTTCCAGTTCGTACCCCGGGTAGGAGAGATAAGAGGTATCCGCCGGAGAAGATATCTATGTCTCTGTTAGGAAAAGCAAGGCCGGCTTCGCCGTCTCTAGATGGTTGGTCTCTAGATTGGAGTTATGTCCCCTGATATGGTAAGGGGTGCCGTAGTCTTGTTGCTTCGTTTGCCCTGAGCAGAGTGCGAATCGAGCGGAGTTTTGCCCCCCGAATTTGCGGGGCAGCCTGAGCACCCTCGCTCAGATAATGAAGGTAAGTTTGAGCGTAGATGCCCAGTGAGGGATTCTCCAGAACCGACGAAACAGGTACCCCCCCTGGGGTAGATCCTTTATATCCCCTACCATGCTGTTTGGGGGAGGGGGTGTGGTTGGGCCTATTGTTACCAACACTCACCAGACGAAACGTAGAAGTATATTTCAGTTCTACTTCACGTCGGTATTCTGTGTGGTCGTGGTATTTGCCCAGACGAGCCGGCCCATTCATGCAGCAGCATAAACTGTTTTTTTGTATTTAATTACCAAAGCAAAGAAAGTTAATACGTTTCTGTCGTAAAGTCAATTTCTCCTGCTCTTTTTGAGATGAAACACGAGTCGTGTTCTCGACTTAAGTAGTGTGTATTAATTACCTTGTGGTAGTGTTGTAGCGGTGTGGCGGTATTAGTTTTCTCGTGCACGCTATTGTGAGAGGGCGGTCGTTGCTTTTGAAAAACAAGATAATACGAGTATTAACATAATATAGTGTATGATCTATGGTAATATACATTATTTTTAACCGACTTGAAAAAATGGAAAAGTCCATTAAACTGAATATTTTTTTTTTATATTTTGCTTGCGGATTTTAGCAAATTCTCAATATAAATTCCTTTATTAGGGCTGTTATTCCTGCTTCACGTCTTAAAAGTTTTGCGTTCTTGTAAAATTTACGAATTAGAAAATTAGATTATATCATATATAAAAACAAAATAATGATTCGTATTCTTATTATTTTTCAAAACATTTAATCATATTATATCTTTTTAGTACTAATACTAGTAGTGTAGTTTTATTTTATTGGATAAAGTGACGAGACGAGCAAAATGTTCAACTGATGGTAAATGCAACGTCTGCCCATAACAGATGCACAGCATCACGCAGAATATTTCTGTGTTGCTTACACTGAGCTAGTAAGCGTCGCCGCCTGTCACCGATCTGGATAAATAAGGTTAGGTGTATTCGAGATGGTTATTTTGCCGTCTATCGAATTATTTGCTGGTTCTTTTCTTATTCACACAAACGGAACCAGATACTGAGGCCGATTCCCTAACGCCGAGACCATACGGCTAATCTTAGCCATACTTTAGCCGATTTCTTACAAAGGACTATACTGTTTACGTAAGTACTTATCAAAACAAGTAACTTTTACTAGCACTGTTTTTTGGCGATTTAAGTGTTTAATAGATTGCCAAGACATTTACATGTATAGCTTGCACTTTGTACGTTCTCCCTTGTTACATACTATTAACCAAACACCTTATATATTAAACTGTACCATTTCTATAGGTTTTGTCTTTTTATATGTTGGACTCATGATAAGCGATTACTTTTATTATTCGCAAAAGTTTGTTACAAACAATACAGAGCTGCGAAACTCATCACGTTGAAGCCGTGCAATGAATTATCACGAGGAAACGTCGAGGGATCGTCAAAAATATTTGTCAACTTACCTAATCTGTAAGTGAATAGTCACGTTGCATACATATTTTTTTTTTGTTTGCAACGATACAATAAAATAGAAAATTATCTACAAATCGATGTAATATATAGTTTTTAAAAGTATAGTTAAGGAATGATCAGTAAAAAGGAAAGTGCTGTCTGTATCCGTGTCGGATGCCAGTCTGCGCAGTGATGTATCAATGGAGGCCTCCAATGCCGGACCTCGCGCTACAAAAAGCTAGGTGCGACTTTTCTTCGCCCCTGCCTGCAACAGCGTCGTCTAGCGATGTTGAAGCCTTGAACTTGACGGTGGGTGTATTAGAACTAACTTCATTTGTTATACGTAAGGGGCGACTAAGGTATTGTACGGACAGGCTTCTCTCGTGCAGAATAATACCATAATATGAAATGCTGTCACTATAATGCTCGTGGGAAAGCAACGAGGAGTAAGGTTTTTTGACTCGTACTAAAATGGCGGCGGCGAGGTTTGCCACCCATCACGTCTCATTTCCCGCCGGGGGCGAGGAGTGGCCTTGGGGTATGGTCTCTGCCTACCCCTTGTATGGGAAAAAGGTTTGACTTTATGTATGTATGTTATACTAAATGAGCTAAAAGTATCACAGATATAATATCTATATTATTTATAACAAAAAAGTTCCACTTGAATATTAAAGTCGATCCGAACCAAGAGGTTGTTGTTCCCATTGACTAATTATCTTTAATGATACGAGTCACGCGGCGCCAATGACGTTACGACAGAATAAATATTTCTTCGTCAGCTATTTATAGTAAACGTGATTAGTGTAAATAGGGGACAATCTTAGAATTGTATTTAACATTACAATCAACCGCGTGGCCTAGTGGTCAGAGTACCGGATATCTACGCCGCGGGTCCTGGGTTCTTTTGTGCTAAAACACAAATTGTTGGTTTTCGGGTCTGGTTTTGTTGTGATTGTCCCCGTGTTTCTGACACTGCATCCTAGCCTACCTCCGATCTTATCGCATCAGCGTTACATCGGGCGCGGGTAGGTTGGGACGAGTGAGTGCCTCTGTGTTTGCGCGTACACTTGTGGCACTATAATATCTCCTGCGCAGTTGATGGCTCTCGACAGTATTCGGAAGTTGTCGCCGTGGTCTAAATCGGTAGAAGAACATCATCAACATTATAATTACGGGCTGATAACATGATTTTTGACATAGTATTGTAGGTTTGGCGAATTATATTGCCATGGAAAAGGGTAGCTACCCGCCAGATCGGGTGGTCTGATCTGGGGAGAACGTCTCCTCCTACTAGTAATATTTAGATGTTGTATATATAGTTCGCATCTAAAAAAAATTTCATAGCGCGATTATGGACGTATGCGAATATTTCTTGAGCTTCTCATGTGGCGACATAGATGTCGCTACATCACTCCCCCGCTGAGACTGGAAGTCGTAGTTTAGCGTGGAGAACTTGAGACGTCAGGCGATGAGGTGCAAGTCTGGCGTTGCGGTGAACCTGTGTCCAGGTCTTCAGTGCGTCGAGACGTATGGAGACAAGTGTTGATGCCGCAGGAGTCAGCCTGAGGAGAAGGGTCCGCCGTTGATCCTCAGTGGCTGAGAGACTAGGAAGCACGCGTTGTGCCGGCAGTAGTCTGGTTGCTGTGACTGCGATGGCTGCCGATGACGTTATTGCTGTGGTTCGGAGAAGCTGGCTGCGGATGTTCATATCACGTCGGGGTCACCATTTTTGGCGAATTATATTGCCATGGAAAAGGGTAGCTACCTGCCAGATCGGGTGGTCTGATCTGGGGAGGACGTCTCCTCCTACTAGTAATATTTAGATGTTGTATATATAGTTCGCATCTCAGAAAACTTTCATAGCGCGATTATGGACGTATGCGAATATTTCTTGAGCTTCTCATGTGGCGACATAGATGTCGCTACATAGGTATTCGGGCAAATACAAATCGATACATATTATTTTTTCTATTGATAGTAAAAAAAATACCAGTTTGTTGTAAGCTCAACGTCTGCTTATAACGATTGCTGTGTCACCCAGATCATTCAATTGCAAAGTTCGTCACACTGTCACCCAGAGACATCAGTACTTAAGTATCATATGCCCAGTAATTACACTAGCTCTCAGTGCCTTTCAGACCGAAATATAGTATTTTTGCACACTTCTGCTTGACGTTCTGCGTGTTATTCACCTAGACGGATCCCTTCACGTGAATCCTACCACCACAGACGTGAATGTGACATGTGAATAATTAACTATTATTTGCGTAATTTTGGCTCTGTGGTGACAGTGTTTAAGGACCCGCCTACCCATTGCATCCCGTGAGTGACAAAAAAGTTATCCTGGTGGTAGGATTCCTATGCACAAATCCGTCTAGGTAGGCACCACCCCAGGCCAGTTTTTCTGCCGTGAAACCAAAGTGTGCAAACATTACTGTGTTTCAGTCTGAAGGGCACTGAGGGCTAGTGTTGATTACACTGGGCATTTGAGACTTAAGAACTGATGTCTCTGGGTGACGGGCACAGTGTGGTGCCAATCAGCATTTGTTACTAGCAGACGTTGCACTTGCAGGTGAACGTTTACCTCGTCTCGATACTTTATCACTTAAAACAATTGCCAGAAAAATACCATGTACTCCGATTAATGGCAGAATTAATAACGTCAATACATACTATTAAAGATTATTATTAAAACCCGTAAATCTTTCCAACTCTTGAGAGGCCCTATGCAGAACAGCCTTTCATTATGGGCAGCTTGAAATCCACTGCTGGGGACAGCGTCAGAGTTGCTAACCATACTTTATAATAAAAAATTAAAGTGTTTTTCCATAATCACGTAAAAGGCGAGTAAGGAATTAACCTGCATTGTGCACCCAACAGCGCATGGTGGCGATGGGCTCACCACCTATCACACCAAGTGCATTATATTGTTTTGGTGAAACGTGGATTGTGGCAGTCATCTGTCTTTGCAGTGAGTGCCCAGTCTCTGACTACCCCTTATGGGATACAGTCGTGATCTTATGTATGTATGTAGTCCATAAAGCCCACTACTAAGCACATGCCAAGTTTTTGAACAAAAAAAGCCTTCCACGAGTACTCCAATGCGGGCTGGTGGATTTCTAATGTCGACGAAATATTTTGTTGTTTCTGAGACAATCACCTAGACGGATATAGGGTTTTCTCACGATGTTTTCCTTCACCATCAAACACGTCACACATAAATCAGCATTAAAAACTGCAAGTAATTGTTTTAGTAGTGCTGGCACCGGGAATCAAACCTAGAGCCCTCGTGTACAATGGCGTGTACTTATCATGAAAGACGCCCCGCCCCTGAGGGTTTTATTATAAAATATTAAAATTTATTATGCATTGACGTACTCTATATTTTCACATATCAATAAAGTAAACGCTAACATTTGTTATCGGGTAATAATATTATTATGCAGGATTTGTATAGAAAGAACTCAATGAGGTAAACGTTAGCTTTGAAAATACTTTATTTTTTATAAATATACTACTACTATGTATACTAAATATAATGTTTCCCTAGAAAATGTTGGCAACCCTGACTGCCTGCTGGTTGCATATAAAGTCGGGAGAAAATTGTTTATAAATAACTGAATTATCTATGTCCGTACGTTATTACTCTAGGAGTAATTCAACACGTTGTAAAGCCCCGTGTGAGGTCAATATTATCGAGTCGAGTGGTCGAGTGCGGAAGTACTTGATAATCAACTTAGGTCAGTTAATGACACATTATATCGTCGAACGGTTTCCCATCACGTTTACTAGCATCGTGAATACTTTTATTACATACTTTACAAGCGTGCTCTACATTGAATAACTACAATGAAATCAATAAATTAATTCTTTACTAGCTCAATTGACCTCTAAAAACCTTGGCGTCTTCAGTAGAGCTGGACAGAATTTCATGCCGGACCACATGGTCAGAGATGAGCGGGGGTACCCCAGTGCCAGTTCCTTTCATTCAACGAAGAGCGGCAAGAATCGTATACAACCATGTTATTTCCGATCGGCTTGATCAACTGGCCTTGCGAAGAGATGACGGATCTCTTTGCATTTTTTATCATATATACCACGGGGAGTGTTCCGAGGAATTGTTCGGATTAATTTTTCGCACCATGCGATAGTAGAATCATCTTGATAGTTTGCTTTCTACCACAGTGCATTTTTCAAGAAATTCTCTGCTACTCACGGCAGCTTTGTGGAATTTACTGCCGGAATCGGTTTTCCCGGACCGCTTAGTCAGGGACCTTTAAGAAAAGAGCCTATTCCTTTCTTGAAGGCCGACAACACACCCGTTATACCTCTGGCTTTGTGATTCTTCATGGGTGTAGTCACTTACCATCAGTGAGCCGCTTTCTGGTTTGCCCCATCTTCTATAAAAAGGCAGACTTTACCATGCCGGTGCACGCAAAATTGTCTTTCCCTGGTATTTGGACCCAGACGCAAGACTAAGTAAGATCACCGTTCATTAAAAAATGAAAAGTAAAAAAAAAGAAATTTGTTCATTATAACTACAACCAAACAAAACCAAATAAATACAGGCAGTTATTTTTACGACTCATTTCATAGCCCGTGCTGAGTGGGCTCGCGGTCATATTATTATATCAGCTCGAACACGTGACCAAATGGCGCACCTGTGCTGCTGGGTGACATAACAGTCATTCTACGCGCCGCCCTACGCTAACTCACGTAAATGCAATGTTTGACTTTTATTTGCATTGTTTGTTTCTACGAAACCGGGGCGTGTGCTTTGTTTTCAAATGTGTCAAGGTACTTATTCTTCTCCGTTGTGTTTTCTAACTATACTACGCATTCTTGGACTTACTTTTTTAAATAAAAGGTGTCGGATGATAATAATATTTTAACAGCGCTATCGATGTGCCGAAATTCACTCATTCCATGCTGTTAGAAAGAGGTAACTAATACATACATACATAAGATCACGACTGGGCACTCACTGCAAAGACAGATGATTGCCACAATCCACGTTTCACCAAAACAATAGAATGCTCTCGGTGTGATAGGTGGTGAGCCCATCGCCACCATGCGCTGTTGGGTGCACAGTGCATTTTAATTCCCTTATTCGCCTTTTACGAGATCCATTGGATGAGATGGAGTGGTGGTAACTAAGACTAATAAAAATAGAATAGAAAAGAACAGAAAAAATCAGAAAGAAAGTCATTTAAATATTGTACACTGGTTTGCAAAAATACCTCTATTCTGCATAGAAACTGCAGGAAACCTAGCAAGCAGTTATCTAGTGTTTTTTTTTAATTTTTATTCAACTGTACAATCACTACATAATATAAAACAAAGTACTCCACCGCCTCTGTCTGTCTGATTGTGCACGATTTTCACCGGATTGTATTTTGGTTTTCACTAAACAAAGTATTTCAAGGAGGAAAATTTAGGCATGTAATTTATATTTTTTGAGCAGAATACTTCACTCTATGTACCCATTAAAATTTGAACAGTACATAACATTAAATATGGAAATTAATAATAGTTCGCTGCTGAACACAGACTCCTAAAAAGAATGACTTTAATTATTATTTTTTTATAGAAGAGGTGGCAAACGAGCGCGCGGCTCACCTGATGGCAAGTGATCACTGCCGCCCACTAACATCCGCATATCCGAGGAATTACGGGTGCGTTCCCGGCCATGGAGACAGGAATAGGCTCTTTTCTTTAAGATCCCTAAGTCGTATCGGTCCGGAAAACCGCTGCCGGAAAATCATTTTTTATGCATTTACCTTACTGTCGACTCTTACGACATCTACGTAGGGTTGCCAGATCCTGAAAGCAGGAATCCGAGCAGACCTTTCAGTTAATCCCGACTTTTATGTAAAAAGGTCGTACAAAATAAATCCGTGACACCTAAAGAAAACAGATGTTTGTTGAAAGATCCATGTCCTGTTATGGCGCTACTAACCATTCTGATTTGGGGCTTTTTCAGACGGAGTAGCACCTTGGAGATGCGATTGTTTATAGCAGGCAGAGCTGCTTTTGTCTGTCTGCACTCTGGATGGTTTTTCCAGAGGTTTGCATGTTGGTTTCTAGTGCGGTTACAAACTAGCGTACGAACATACCTGAAGGGAAGCGGGACTATGGGTTCTGGTCCCACGGCACACCTGTTGGATCCCCCCCGAGCAAGCTCGTCCGCAGCATCGTTCCCTCTAGATCCGCTGTGTCTCTTGATCTATTGAAGGGTTATTTTATTAAATTGACATACCTCATTCAGTCGTTGGTAGCATTCATGTATTAGGCCTGAATTTATGACATTACTGTCAAGGGCCATTAGTACTGCCATGCTGTCGGAGAGTATTCTTATAGAATGATTTTTAACTTTCCTTGCTGCTATGGCCGATGCTGCTTCGATAATGCCCATACACTCTGCTTGAAACACAGTGTTGTGTATACCAAGTGATGTGCTTATTCGAATGTTTAGGTCCTCTGAGAAGGTTCCAGAACCGGTACCTGTCTCTGTTTTGGAGCCATCTGTGAAGATCCTGAGTTCTTGTGGATTCAGTCCCTCAGTGCGATGATCCTCATGTATTTGCATTTTGTACTTTTTATCAAAGACAAATTGTTTGGGGATCCTGTCATACACAGCCTGTAGAATTGGCATTTCTTCGATGAGTTCTTTAAGTAAATTGGTGTGTGGGATCTAGTTGTCGTTCCAGAGATTCAGAGTCTTAAGTCTTATGGCCGCCAAAGCTGCTTCCTGTTGGATGTACAGATGCAGTGGTGGCAGATCCAACATGACTTCAAGGGCTGCTCAGGGGGTTGTTCTCATGCATCCTGTTGTGTCCAAACACGCTAATCTCTGACATTTTTGCAATTTGTTTCTAGCAGTAGTAAGATTCGTTCTGGGCCACCATACTACTGCTCCGTAGGAAGTCATTGGGCGGATGATCATCTTATACAGCCATAGAACGATTTTCGGTGACAAACCCCAGCGTTTACCAATCATTCTTCTACATTGCCAAAAAGTGATACATGCTCTATTGATCTTATTTTCTATGTGATTGTTCCAGTTTAATTTGCTGTCCAGTATTACACCAAGGTATTTTATCTCTGATGACAGCTGTATTTCAGTGCTGAATAATCTGGGTAGGTGGTAAGTATTCAGCAATCGTTTGTGAGTGAACATTACCATTTCAGTTTTGTTTGGGTTTACTGTTAGATCATATTCCCTGCACCAGCGTTCTACTATATGTAGCGCTGCCTGTATAAGGTCACAGACCGTACTAGCTTGTTTGCCTGATATTAGAATTGATAGGTCATCTGCATACCCTATTGTGTAAAAATGATTCACATTTAGTTTTGTGATGAGGTCATTGATGACTATGTTCCATAAGAGTGGTGATAATACACCACCTTGTGGGCAGCCTCTGGTTATAATTGCCATTTTACTCTCACCTGTAATTCTCACTATTCTTTTGTTTAGTGTGTTTATAATCCAACTTATTAGGGCAGGTTCCACATCATGTTTGACGAGGGAGTTGCCTATAAGGTGAAGCTAGTTTTGTCAAAAGCTCCTTCTATATCAATGAAGGTGCCAAGACAAATATTTTTCTGGCAAAGGGCTTCCTCGATTTGGTTTACCACCAAATGGAGTGCCGATTCTGTCGATTTACGAGGCTATAAGCGTGTTGGTTGCTATGCAGAGGTTTGTTTATTAGTGCCTTTCCTCTCAGTTCTCTTTCACATACCTTTTCCATTGTTTTTAGCAAGAAGGACGTAAGGCTGATTGGTCTGAAAGATTTGGCATTTGTAGGGCACGTATAGTCGCTTTTACCTGGTTTAGGAATGAAGATTACCTTCACTTCCCTCCACCCTTTCGGGACGTATCTGTGTGCCAGGCATGCTCGCATGATGACGGCTAGTATTTTAATTATCAAGTGTCCTCCCCACTGAAGAAGAGCAGGGAAGATACCATCAGATCCAGCCGCCTTGTATGGGTGAAAATTGCGTATAGCCCATTGGAGTTTTTCCTCTGTTACTATGCGTTGAGCATAGTTCCAGTCATGGTCGCTTGGGATTGTTCTTTCCTATTGCCAGTCTATATCCTGAACTAGTCTACACCCTGGAAAGTGTGTTTCTAGTAGGATTTGTTGTGTTTCAGCTGGCGAAGTGGTGTATGTGTTATCGGGTTTGCGGAGCGTGCTAGGCCCTGAGGTGGTTTGTTGGGCCAAGACTTTCCTTACCCGATTTGCTTGTTCACAGGTTTCTATTTTGCTGCAGAATTTGCGCCATCCCACAGTTCGTCGATACCTGATGCATTTTTTGTACTCGGCCTTGGCGAATTTGTATAAGTCCCAGTCTACATCAGTTGATGTGTTCATTGCCCTGTTTAGGGCCTTCCGGACCTTCCTACGCTTCCGCTCTAGTTCATTACCCCACCAGGGATCTTTGCTAGGCTTCGTAGCAGGATTGGTCGTTGGGCAAGCTTCGTGGTAGCTATCTAACATATTAGTGGTTAGACTTGTTACCTGTTTTTCTATACATGTTGTATCCTCCAGTCTGTCTGTAACTTGGAGCTCCGCAAGTCTGGGGATAAGTGTATTCTTGTATTTGACCCAATCAGTCTTGCGGGGGTTACGTCTTGGGAGTGTTGATTTAATATTGACCTGTAATTCATATAGAATCCACCTATGGTCTGAGCACGAAGCCTCATTGGACACATGCCATCCATGAATGAGTTCGGCCGCACCTTCGGTGGCAAGTGTTAGGTCAATAATTCTCCGACTTCGTCTTGTGACGAATGTTGGTTCAGAACCCACATTTATCAGTGTGAGGTTTGTTGTAAATAGATATTCAACTAGGGTCTTACCTCTGTCGTTGATTGTTTCCATCCCCCAGAGTGGGTGATGTGCGTTGGAGTCAGTTCCGATGACGACCTCCAGTCCAGTCCGCTCGCAGTGATGTACTAGCCTGGTGAGGTCGTATGGTGGTGGTGCATCAGCCTCTGGCATATATACCGAGGCGATGACCATGTTCGGTTCCTGTTCGTGTTGGATCCTTATGGCATACAGGTCTCTGGGACAGAAATCTCTTGGGCAGTCGTGATCGTTAGTGCAGTATAGCTTACCCCTTAAATTAGAGAGGCCCCGTATGCGGCTAGCCCTGACCCACGGCTCTTGTATCAGGGCTATTGCCGTGTGTTGAACCTCCATCCACTTGCGCATCTGAGCCGTCGCAGTTTCACTGTGGTGGAGGTTTGCCTGTAACATATTAATTGGCGACGAAGGGGACGCCATCACTGAGGGCGCCTCCGTCTTCCTCGCCAATGTATAGCCCAGCCAAAAGGCCCTGAGCCTCATCATACTCTTCTGTGTCGGGGTTGGACGACATCGTGCAGTTCAACTCCTCTGCAGAGGCCCCTGCAGAGATTGCCGAATGGGTGTTTTGTGCGGCGGTAGACCCGGCACTGGTCGATCCCGAGGTGCCCGCAGAGTCACGATGCAGGGGAGCTTCGACAAATTTGCCGCCCCGGACCTGGAATTTGACATACACCGCCCCACACACACATGCAAGGCGGCGCTCACCCTTCAGCAGGGCCGTAATTTGGTCCTCCGGGATCGAGACCACCACGAACCACCCTTCGCTCTGTTTCTCTGCACCGAGTAAGAGCCACTTCGGTACATCGATCCAGGGATTCTGGTAGGCCAAAACGCGTCCTTCCAGATACCCTGCTCGTCTGGGATTAGGATACCACAACGTATGCGTCGAGTTGTTCGGACTGTCGCTTTGTCACCAGCTGCAAGCCAGGGACAAGGTTCGGGTCCGAAATATTCCCGTGCAGCCACTAAAGTGTTTTCTGGTCCTCGCACCAGAGTTTTATTACACCTTCAGTGTGTATTGGTTTGCCTCTGAACACAGGGCCTGCTGTTCCAGAATCCTTTGCGTTCCAGGCTTCGTTTATAATCCTCATTTGGATGCCAGTGAAGACTTTGTCGGCGTCTTCCTTCGACAAGTGACCTGTGCGTGCGCATGTTACTGCGACGCACAGTTCCGTCTTGGCAACCGAGGAGTAGCTGACCGTCGAGATCCGCTTTGAGTGCTCTAGCCGTACTTTTTTATGTTCGCCTCTCGGCGATGTCGACTCATCGAGCACTCTTTTGACGGCCCGTTCATTTTTGCCCGGTCGTTTGGCAGCCTTTGCCTACTTTGCCAGAGACTCTGCACCGACACCTTTGGACGGTCCTTTGGCTGGACGTTGGTTTACACCACTTCCCACCTTGGGACGCCCGCTGGCAACGGCACAAGTGCTCGACGCAGTCGGCAATGGCTGGCTGGCAGACTTGGCATTTGTCTTTGAGGCAGCTATCTCAGCCCTCAAAAGGGCCTTCATGCGCTGCTTCTTGTTTTTCTTTTTCTGCCTTCTCTTGGCAGAGGTGGATTCCTCGGGGGGAGCATCGGGCCGGTGTGGCGCCTTTGCAGGCACTACCCTTTTGCCTTTACGGCTCACCACCTGCCAAGCGGCAGAGAATGCATCCTCGGTGCGTTGTGGTTCCAAAGGAACCTTGGCAGCCGAGGTGAGGGGACCAGTGCTGGCATTACCCTTTGCTGAGTCACCCTGTAGTGCGTTGGCTTTTTCGTCATTGCCCTTGGTTTTCACCACGGCACGACTTACAGCACTACGCTCTCCCTTCAATGGGTTTACGTCCCCAGTTTTACCCGAGGGACCACCACCGTTGGAAGGTGTTTTTGCAATTAATGGGGCCACCAGCATGCTAGTGAATTCACCATGTTTATTTTTGACGTCTATGGTTTGCACCTGTGACGCCTGTGTCGTTTGGGTTTGTTTGTGCCTTGAACCATCCATTTGTGTATAAAGAATTTGTCCCCCCCGCTTCCCAACCTCCATGGAGCCCGCACCTTTGGGAATGTCTTACTTGTTATTTCAGGCGTTAGGATTACCGGGAGGATATAGGAACGCAGAGCTGGCTTACAGCGCGACATCGGGTGCTCGATCCGGCTGGCAGATAGGGCTGAAGTGGCCCATCCCCACTGCCTACAAATAGCCTTCACTCGCTCCGTCAGCATGGCTTTTACCACCGCATCAATTACCTAGGGCAACGTCTGCGGACTTCACGCCCCTCGCCGTCTGACGGGACACGTGGCCATTTCCCCATCCGTGGCTAGCGGACAGAGCAACCGTTTCGCTTGAAATCGGGACCAAAGAGGGCGTGTTGCCTAACGCCACATATACCCCATGTGACGATCGGCTCAACCCTCCAGGACTCCGTCATCCCCGCTTACGGCGCTCTACTGCGCAGGTCCTAGCGCCGGTGGGCGTTATAGTCCGCCGGATACACCCACATTCTCCGGTGGAACAGTGGGGAAAATGTGGTTTTGAGGGTTAGGAAGAGTTAAGGAGGGTAGGGGAGGGTGAAGGGTAGGGAGGAACCTGTGGGTCGTCTGAGTGTTTCAGTTTTATCTGTTTCCTAGTGAACCAGATCTATAACGGGCAGCAATCACGGGAAGGACAACTCCTCAGACTTATTTTGGGGATCATCACGACCTGCGCTCTCCCCCAAAACCGTTCGCCAAACTACAGTAGCATAGGCGTTGATCTATCTTGGGTACTCAGTGTAGCGGATAAGATAGACCAACACCCGCCTCCGATACTGTCTATTATATATACCAAAATAGCGTCGACGTGGTTCGCCACCCGACACATAAGTGTGATAAGTGAGCTACGTGTATGGCCTCTGCCCACCCCTTTATATGGGAAAAAGGCGTGACATGTATGTATGACCGATATGTATGCATGTGTTTAATTTCTTAAAAAAAAAGATTTACAACCGCCGATATATTTTGCTTTGTTCTCCAAATGTTTTCATACGCCTTCCTACATCTATTCCTTTTATATAATTATTTCCTAAATAGTACGAAACAAGTGATGAAGAAAAAAACCCACTTGCTTCTTTAAAAAAAACAATTTCTAGACCACCAATGTGCAATTCAAATAACGAACACGAAAGACAGTATGAACACAATCAAAACAAGTATTGCACCATACGCCGACGATCTGATAAAAAAGCGACAGTTTTCGGTCACGTTGCGGCGGTGCACATGGCTGACCACGTTTCACGTTGTCCCGTTGACAGAGCAAATAGATCACACATACGAATAACGAAGCAACACGTGGAATATCGATACATTATTGAATAGATCACACTGGTGATCATTTCGTATTGATCGTCACTTTCGAAACGAAGGATCGATGTGAAATTTGCAATTTACTGTTAAGAAATAAATTTCAAAGATGGACAGCCTTTCACTGTTGTTTCATTGTTTATTTTTTAGCGATTAATGTTTTTTCCTAATTAAACACATAAACATCATTTTCGTAATTCCAAAATTTTCTACATCGCATGTTTTGACCTAACCGTCGTTCCTTACAATTGTTTTATTTTTGGTAATAAATATCTGTTTTAGTGCTATCATTTATACGAGGTAAGGTAAGTAGGATAATAAGCCGAAATGAGGATAAAGTACCTATCAATACAAGTAACTTTTACTATAGGGTTGAATACGAAAAATAAAACAACCGCTTCATACAAAATTAAATACTCGACCAAAATATATCGAATTGCGATTTAAGTGTTTGTTGCATCGCCAAAATACGAGTATTTACATATACAACGTTATTCATAATGAGTGTAACATCCCGGCACCTACCCAGCTATTTTTCTTTTCAGTTCTTTTTGATCTGATAAATACAATGGTGAAGCTTTAATGACAAAATGGAATACTAAAAATGTCCATACAAAACTTCAAAGTTATTTGTTTTGTAAAACCCCCCCGAACAAGACAAATTCAATATACTTTTTATTCTGTATTTAATTTATGTTGCCCTACTACGGCGTCATACTAACAGATTTACTGCGGAACAGATTTTCTTAAGCTTCATGTTATCCTAGAACTTGCGAGTTCTTTCGATGGCAGCTCAATAGAAAAACGCCCTATTCAATTTCCATGATGTTGAGTTTTAAGCAAATTCTTTAGGTCGACATATCTCCTACAGTTATAGCGCTACGAGGCTCATTAAATTTTTTGGGGCATATTCACATCGTCCCTAAGCCCAGTTTACCGGGATGTATAGGAAATTACGAATGACCCTGTATAGGTTGCAGGTAGACGTTCCCGCTTATTACACTATTTAGCAAACAGCCTGTATATAGCCACGAATACGTGTTTCGTAAATCAGTGAATTGTTTGCACACTACTGCTTCGCGGCAGAATAATTGGCACTGGGGTAGTACCTACCTAGACGGATTCCTGCATAGAAATCCTACCACCAGTAAAAGTATATATTAGTAGTAAGTTTTTTAGCTTCATTGGTAGTAAGATTTTAGCTTCATTTAGCTAGCTTTATTATGAATTATCTTCACCGCCTGGCAAGTGGTAACTCAGCACTTACGAGCTAGTAGCTGATATACAACAAGTGTTAGTGTTACCAGCACCCGGAACTGTGTTAAGGTTGCTCGTATAGGGACTAAGCTCAAAGCTATCGCACTGTATGAAGTATTTAATATATCTGATATTAATACTTCAGACAGGGCGATAGCTTTAAGCCCAGATTGTTTTTTCGATTGAAATCATTCAATGGAGTTGTTTCCATCCCGGAGCCTAACAAATACAACAAAAAAATAATCAACCAAATAAATATGTCGTTCCTGTCGTCAGTTATGACCGAGAGTGCATTGGCAGTTAATAGAATTACGCAAATCCATAGTACGAATCGTGTCTCGAATCGTTTGTACAAAAATCCAATAGACAAAAGCTCTTTAATTTTTCCCGAATTTACCCTTTTGTACGGGTAATTTTTTTAACTATCAATTTTTCTTTCCCTGAAAACCTTATCCGGACCATTACAAATATTTTAAAAAAAATACCAAATCGATCCTGCCGTTCGCAAGCGATGCGCATACCCACGAACCGCATTTCGTTTTTTGAAAAAAAAAGTAAAAAGTAAAGCCTTTAAATGTCCCACGGCTGAGCACAGGCCTCCTCCCATTTCTGAGATGGTTTTGGAGCTGGGAATATTCCGCCACGCGCGCTCCAATGCGGGTTGGCAGACTTCTCATATCCTCGAAATATTACTATTCCTCGGACATGCAGGTTTCCTCACGATGTTTTCCTTCACCGTTTTTATTTATGTATATTAATTATACGCTATAAAATGTTGAAAATGCTATAGCTTCAAGGTGCCGCACGCTGAGAGCAGAACGTTACCGAAAAGGCGGAACTGCGAATGCTCAGGTCATGAGGTACCATGCCTAGTATTAAATAGAATAAGGAAAGAAACAGTTACTTCAGTGACAAACGCAAACGGAACATCTATCTGTAGGCAGAAATATATGTCCCATGTGGAAATCGAATCCACGTCCCACAACGCAGAAGCCAATCGCTTAGACACTGCGACTTATTTTAATTTAAATTAAATATCGGTTTATATTCGTTAATATCTTATATTTTTATTACTGCTTAGTCTTCGATTTTGTTCGCATAGACATTGAATATTATATAAATTACGACATCTACGTAGGGTTGCCAGATCCTGAAAGCAGAAAATTTGAGATAGTTACTATCCCATAATCTATGCAAATTTCACGTAAATAGTTTCAGTAGTTTTGAAGTTAAATCCGAACATACAGGCCGAGAAAAATAGTTATTAATAATGGGATCTTGTCAAGTAGGCGAATACACAACAGGACAGTGTAGTTAAAATTAAAAAATCATTATTTTTGTGTATGACTTAAAATACTTTCTGAGATTTACATTTTTAAAAATTACAAAAATATATGTTTCTTATGTTTCGGCTTGATTGATGCTGAAACTAGTTTCCACTAATGGTAGGATTTTTATTTAGGAATCCGTCTAGGTGGTACCAGCGCAGTGCCAGTTATACTACCGTTAAGCAAACATTGCTGTGTTCCGGGCTGTAGCATATAAGACTTAAGAACTGAGGTCTCTGGATGAAATGAAATGAAATGTTCTAGGTGACACAGCATTTGTTATGGGCAGTCACTGCACATACCATAAGGCGAACGTACTCGTCTCGTCACTTTAACCTATAAAAAAAACCAACCGCTTGTCTCTTATCTCTAACACTTCGTCTGCCCTTGCTTCGGTCTATTCTTATGTTAGTTAGGATACGGGAAAATGAAGACAAGTTCCTCTGTGCTTGAGGTAATACCATATAAGGGGTAGACAAAGACCACACACGTAGACCACTTTTCGCCCGTGAGGGAATAGAGAGTGACGAATGACGAACCACGTCGCCGCCATTTTGGTACGAGTCAAGAAATTCTTACTCCTCATTGCGTTCCCACTAGCAGTATAATGACAGCATTGCATATAATGGTGTTATTCTGCACGAATAAAGGCTGTCCGTACAACACCTTAGTCGCCTCTTACGACACTTCGGTAGGAACAAGGTGTAGGTATTATGTTTCACTAATAAAATAATATGAGAATAATGAATATATTTTATTTGTTGAAACCTTAAATAATGGTATTTTATAACTTATTTAGAATCCGTAATAGTGAAAATTTCTTAATAAATTGAAAAACTAAATAACTTTTTTATTACATTATGTTTCTTAATTTATTATACGCGATAACGGAATACTTGCCACAATTCCTAATTGTCTTACATGTAACAAACTCACAACGAGCTCAGCAAGCCAACGGCCTGGCATTAGTAGGTCGCAAAGCACGTGGCACGAACACGCGTGGATAGCCCCTGACACCAATATGCATCTTGCTGCAGCGTTCCTTTTACTTCGATAAATTCCGTTAAGTACCGTTAGATTCTTAACTAGGTTTGATTCCGTTTTATGCAGCCGAGTTCATGGTGTCATGTTTAAACGTATCGATTGTATTATTATGAATTTAAGGGCGGATTTCACCATTGAAAATAAACGCGATCAGTTCAAGCTAAACGAAATTTAAGCGTTTAACTGAGTTCAATGCTACAGTTTGCATTTCATCAACATCAAATGAATGCAGTTAAAGCTAAACGCGATAAAAAATCAGAACGCCCAATTTACGACGTTTAACTCTATAAACGCGATTAGAGAGCTGTCATTGTCAATTGCACAACTATATAATCCTAAAACTTATTTTTATTTCGTATTATTTATTGTTTGCATACCTTTGCGACCTATGTATAAAAACTGGCTGTTTAATGTCATTTTTTGTTTTAGATTGCGACGAAATACGATTCATGTTAACTTCGTTTTCCTAAACGCGATCAAAATGGAGCTGGTGAAATCGGTTAGACTAAAACCGAGATCAAGTTATACATTTGAACTCAGTTAAGTAAAACGTGGTTTTTTTTAACTCCGTTTCTAAAGCGATCGGTGAAATCGTGTCTTAATGCTTAAACTTACTTTAGTACAATTTAGTTTAGGCGACATCTCACTAGGTACACAAGTTTCTACAGACTTCATTTTATTTTATTATAATGTAATCATATCTTTCAAATTTATTAGAATCAATCTACGACATAGCCTGTCCCGTGCCCCAGAGCATTTAAAAATAACTTTAAACAATCTGTTGATGTCCCTCTGACATCAGGCCTCCTTTTACTTTTGTGGAGCCGGAGGAGATAAAAGTATTTGAAATGTGTTTGCAAATTTGTCTTTAAATGAATTGACTTCTAATTTTATCATACAATGAAGGAAGGACAAAGATAAATATGTATTAAAAATAACAGAAACTTTGCAAGAAAACGCTGCAGAACACGGTGGATTAGGGCAGAACTCAAATTCGACCTTGAAATTTTGATATCATCGCGCCTAATATATATATATATATATGAAATTTTTTATAATACTTTTCAGAATATATATTTAAAAAAATAAAAACCCTTTTTCATTTAATATAGATATAGATATAACTTTACATCTAATTAAACTAAATACTAGATGTTGAGACCACACAAATCAAAGCCGAATTATATATTTGTGCGCCTCAGCTTTTTTTTTTTTCGGACTGATGGTCACTGTTAGCCCGAAGGCTTTTACAGCTTCGCCGGATTGAAAGGTGGCATCGCGCCGAGGGCGCTTAGCCGAAACCTTTATTTATGGATGACTGGCGCAAGGGCCCCCAAGAGGGGACCTCGGCTTGACGCCTCGACCGTCATCCTGTTCGCGTGAGTAACCGACTCGAGGGTGCCCAAGGGGGCCGGCCTCGGCTCGGTCAGCTACTGCAATCGGGAGGGCAATATTACTACTACTATTATTACTATTATCATGATTATTATTACATAAGTTTAACACCAATTCGGAATGCGTTTCCGCTGGAGAAGAAATGGCGCAAGAAACTCCAGCGACGCTTCTGTTTATGATACTTCTGCTAGGGGAGAACCGGCCTGAGATGCGGCGAATAACTTTGTCTGATACGCCCTCGCCGACGGCGGGGGCGGTATGATGGTGATGTTGTGTGTTTGCGTAGTGATGAGAAGAGCGCTTGGGCCCTAGTGGTCGCGTCGTCAGGGTCCTCGAGGACGTGCCTCGGTCTCCTTTTTCCGCGGGTCGAGTTTTGGTGTATCGCGAGGGGGTTGTATGTGGCGGCACTTACAACCAGTGAGTTGGGGTGCGTGGCAGCAGAGTCGAAGTATCGGCAAGAGGCCAACTTTAGATATTGGGCTATGGTAGGAAGCCCTAAATCGATATGAAGGTTAGCATTACGCACGAACCACGGTGCTCCCGTGGCTTTACGCATGAATCGATTTTGTATTACCTGAAGTCGGTGAATTTGACGCGGGGAGGCATGCGCAAATACGGGGCTTGCGTATGTCATAATTGGCCGAATACAGGCTTTGTAAAGTGTAATTTTATTACGTAGGGACATTTTGCTATTTTTATTTAGTAACGGATGTAATCGGCCAAGGACGAACGCCGCTCGGTTCCTTACTCGGTTAATATGTGGACCGAAGCTGAGTCTCGAGTCTAACAGGACGCCTAAATATTTGACTGTCTTTTCCCAGGGGATTGGACGATCGAATAACTCTATGGTGGGGAGGCGCGGCGTTAAGCGCCGCGAGAAGTACATGGCTGCACTTTTGATGGGGTTGACCTCGATCCTCCTTTTCCGAAACCAGTTCCCGAGGGTTCGGGCTGCGGATTGGAGGCGTTTAGAGATAGTGTCTGGATTACGCCCAGACACATAGAGGCAGGTATCATCTGCGAAGAGGGCGAGTTCGACGCCGCTAGTGTGCGGTATGTCGTTCGTGAAAAGGGTGTAGAGCACGGGACCTAGGACTGAGCCTTGTGAAACGCCGGCTAGGATGGGATGTGGTTCGGATCGCACCCCCTCGACGCGGTAGCGGAAGGTTTGACTGCGTAAGAAATCTCGTATGATGAGTACGAGGCGATCTGGCACACCGAGTCCGTATAACTTGTATACGAGCCCGTTGTGCCAGACCTTGTCGAACGCTTTCGCCACGTCGAAGAAGAGCGCTCCAGTATGAAGCCCGCGTATGAAGCGGGATTGAATGTGCTCCGTTATGCGGTGCACCTGCTGGGTACATGAGTGTTTGGCTCGGAATCCAAACTGCTCGTGGATGGGGATCCCTCGAGACTGCATGAAGTCTCTTAAGCGGGCGAGTAGTAGGCGTTCGTATATCTTGCCTAGAGCCTCGAGGAGGCTTATAGGCCGATATGCGGTGGGATCGGACGGGTGTTTAGAGGGCTTTAGAATCCCTACGACCTCTGCCTCTTTCCAGATGTTCGGAAAGATTGCGTTGGCTAGAGCTGCGTTGTAGATTAATACCAATAGCTGAATGATGGTAGTAGGCAGGAGCTTAACTACTTTGTTAGTGATACCATCGGGACCGGGAGATTTCCTCGGACGGAGGTTTTTAATAATAGACTCTACTTCGGTGCTGTTAACCGGCGGTATGGAACCGCTCAGCGGTAGGGAAGCCTTCCGATCGACTTCGCTGTCAACTAACGCGACGTGAGCGGAGTCGACCGGTAAGGTGCTTGGGGAGCATTGAGTATTTAGACTGTCAGCTAGACATTCTGCCTTTTCTTCGTCAAGGAAGGCAGGCGGTTGGTTGGGTCGTACTAAAGGGGGCATTGAACGGAAGGTGCCTCCTTTTAGTGATTTTGGAAGTCGCCAAAAGGCGAGGTTAGACAGTTCGATGTTAATGAGACTGTTATCCCACCGAACGTTTCTGACCTCCTGCATACGTGTTCGAACCTCACGTTGTAGGGTGCGTAGAGTTGTTCTATTACTGACGGTAGGATATAAGTCGTGAGCGCGAGTGGCTGCGTTTTTGCGCCTCATTAGGTCTCTAATGTCGTTAGGCAGGACCCAGCGGTGGTCGTCCGCCACTGGGACCTGTCTCGAGGAATCCTCGACGACAGTTTGGATGTGCCTAGTGAGTGCATGAGCCGCAAGGTTCGTGTCACCGACTGAATTGATGGTGGATGGAATCGCATCAAGGTGCGGAGAAGTCTGCTCAAGTTTTTCGGCTAGCTTTTGCCAGTCGACTACGGTTTTTGTGGGTGGTGAGGCTTGGACGGAAGGCCCTAGCCGAAGTAGAACGGGGCGGTGATCAGATGTTAGTTCGTGGATCACCTCTATATCGCTATGTCAAGCACATCCGGCGTGTGTCCCAGTGTATGCGGGAAGTGGGTCGGTATTGTAGGCGCCAGGACATCGAAGTCGAGGAGGTCGACGAGCGAGTCTAGGGCCACCCCACGCGGGTTGGTTGTTATTGAGTTCCACCGGGTGTGCTTGCTATTAAAGTCACCGGCAAGGATAGTTGAGCTCACGAAGGAGAGAAGTGCTTCGAAGTCGCTGCTTGTCATTTTGGCGTCATTTCTACATGGTAAGTAGACAGACGCGATAGTAATGGGGGAGTGGCCGGTCATGGCTAGCTGACAGACCGATGCTTCAAGATGGCTGAGTGGCGGTGTGACGACTGGTACGCAGTGCAAGGACTTTTTGTAGAAGATAAGAGTGCCGCCTTTCGCAGCGGTAACTCTATCGTTCCGAATGATGTTGTAATTTGCGATTTTGGGATCGCGAGTGTGTGGTTTCAAAAAAGTCTCTTGCACGAGTAGTACGTCGACTTGGTGATCGCGAACGAAATTGAAGATTTCGTCGCGTTGGTTTTTTAAGCCGTTAGCGTTAAAAAACGCTACGTTTAGGGAGCGCGGTTTCTCTCTGCCGTTGTGAGTCATATTTATGCCCTAAAATTGACTATAGCGTTTATGACGCTTTCGTACCGCACCGCTGCGGCGATGCTCTCATTAGGATTATTGTTGGTGTTTCGGAGATCCGTGGCGAGGGCTGTAATGTCGGCACCGTTGAAAGCGGTGGCGAAGCGACAGACGAGGTCTAGATCGCTCTCTGCGACCGGTCGGCTCGCGACGGGTGTGACTGGTGCGACCTGTGAAGGTGCCGGTTTGCTCCGCGTGATCGCGACCGGAGGAGGCGCGTTTGAAGTTGCGCGGGTCGGAAGTGGCCTCCATACGGAGGGTGGTGGGGGAGGTACTATGTACCTTTGTGTTTGGGCCTGTTTAGCCGCAGGCCTTTTAAGTTTTGGGGCCTTCGGGCAGCCGAGGTAGTTGGCCGTGTGACCTTCTGCGTTACATAGTACGCAGGCAGGCGGGCCGAAGGAGGCTAACAGAGCTTTGTCCTTTGGACGAGGACAGTCTGCTGTGGCGTGATCGCCTAGGCACTTGACGCACCTGGGGCGGACGTAGCAATTTCTTGCTGAGTGGCCGTACAATTGGCACTTATGACATTGGCCGGGAGGGCCGTTTTTGTGTGGGGCCTCAACTGAGAGCCCCGAAAGGTTGCAGTAGGTCCGCAGATTAAATATCTGCTTCCCTGCCGGGGAGCGGTCAAGTGCGACTAGCACCATGTTATAGGGCACCTTAGTGCGCCCGCTGTACATGCGGTGTACAGCGACGACGGGGGGGTTTTGCGCGATGAGGTCTTTTTTGACCTCTTCCGCGCTGATTTTCTTGGGTAGGTTCTTGAGAACCACCCTTAGTTGCCGCTCATCGGCTGGAGTGTATGTGTGGAAGTATACACCTTTTTCCGACAGGTAACGTGTTACCTGGCGGTAGACCTCAGTAGTCTCCACCTGTAATTTAATGCCGTTTCAGGTAGAAACGGCAGTATATTTTAACCTGGACATGGCCGATGTGAGCTCTTGCCATCTGTCCAGAGCCCGAATGAAGATAGGCGGTGGCCGCCGAGAGTGTGCAGCGAACTGCGAAGGATTGCGCGGGATAGCGGGGGCCTGCTGTGAAGCAGCGGGGGTCTGCTGTGAAGCAGCGGGGGCCTGTTGTGAAGCAGCGGGGGCCTGCTGTGAAGCAGCGGGGGCCTGCTGTGAAGCAGCGGGGGTCTCTTGGGAGGCTACAAGGGCGACCTGCGGTTGCGGGATAGGCGTGCTATCACTGGCTTTGGCAGCCTTGGCGTGGCTATCGGGCGTCGGTGAGGCGCGCTTCCTGCGCTTCTTTTTTGATTTCTGCACTTGCAGAAAACCAATGTCGTCGCCGGTGTCTCCGGTGTCGCGGCCGGTGTCGCGGGGGTCCTCGGGTGCCGAGGGAGAATCGAACTCCATTTCGGAGCCCGAGTACGAGGCCCTATAGGGGGGCCTAGATAGCGCCTCACATGCTGAGGCAAAACCCGTACAGGTCGCAAGCTGGTGGAATAATTCCGGCTGCGTCTCCTGTAACGCGCGCAACGTATATGCTAACGCACAGCTGTCCAATTTTTTTTTTTTTTTTCTTAATTTCTTTCAACCTAATTCTATCTCTAATTCCTACTGGGAAGTGGCCGCCGGTGGGATGTGGGTTTCTTCCGATTGCCCGTTTCCCAGATGGGGAACCGCGGGCGTACGGGGCTAGCCTACTCTAGTGTCGTTATCACCGTTAGGTATCCACTAGAGTAACCACAGTAAGTGGATTCTTAAATGACGTTGGAAACAATTCAGAAAAATAGTGCAATGCAACGAAAGTCGCGTTGACTATTTCCCGGAAGGGTCAGAGCGCAGGTAGCTGCACGCTTCGATCGGATTGCCGGAGCGGGTCGTAGCGGGGCGCTATGCGACCGTCAGGCGTCGAGCGTCGAGTGCAACTGTGCACCTCAGCTTTCACTGATAATGTATCCGAATACCTTGAACCGTATGACACGGAAGGGTAAGTATAAAGGAGTTCCTTTGCGGTTACGGTAATTCCCGCGATTTTATACTTTTTTTTATTAGCCGCAGTTCATTCAGCATAGTTCCTGATCTTAGATTTTTTATATCCCAAAGTTGAACCAGCACGATTTTAAGCGATAATTAAGCCCTAGAAAGTGATATGAAAAGTTAAGAAATTGACTTCAATTGAGCATCATACGACACGATGAAAGTAACTTTTTCGATTAGCAAAAAAACTAAATAAAAGTATCCAGTAGATATAGTACTGTAGTTAAAATATTACAATACGCTAAATAAATGACAGGCTAACGCATAACGTCGCAACAATTTTTGTAATAGTTAAAATTAATTCCTAGTCTAGCATGGAATTATAAGCTAGCTAAGTAGAAGCTATCGATTGTGCAGGAGATAGTATAGTACTTCAAATGTTCACGCAATCACAGAGGTATTTACTCATCCTAATCCTCCCGTGTCCGGTAACGATCATGCCACAATGGAGTTAGGCCAAGATGCGGTATCAGAGAAACGAGGACAATCACAACAAAACCGGATCCGGAAACCAACAATTTATATTTTTGCACAAATATTGAGTCCGGATTCGAACCAGGGACCCGCGGCGTCGAAAACAGGTACTCTGAACGCGTACCACATGATTGCAAGTGACGGATATAAAGATATATGTATTTATATTAAATAAATTACTAAGACGATGACTTCATTTTTATTTGTTGTCGTGTATAGACAACAACAAACAATCTGTCTTTGCACGTAACATTGACAAGCTGTTACAAGACATTCTTTTCACTTACCTAATGGTTAATAATCTAATGACTATAATTTATTAATATATTGGTAGAATTAGCATTACTACTAAATAGCAATGTTGTATTTATTTATATATATAAATATTTAACAGTGTAAATAAAAACAAAGTTTAAAGAAATATTTTGTCATTAAATAAATGTTGTTAAGCATGGTAATTCTCATCTACTTTTAAGTTAAAAAGTTATATCGTCTACGATCATGTCATAGAAAAATCGTTATACAAAAGGTCTTTCCTATTGTAATATAAATATTGTCCTATGGGCGTGGTAAGCAGTTGACTATAGGAAAACATGAATCCACGTGGCCTGAGATGGCAGAAAAGTAATCTCAAATATTCAGAATACGGTTGCCAATCAGTTTGCCAAGAGTGGTCATTACGGCGTCCTCCCTACTTAGAAGGGGCTTATTTCAAGCAATGGACTGTTTTAATCTCGATGAAAGTCGTAATCGTAATGTATAAGATATTATTAATTAATAGTTCAAAAGAAACCGTCAATGGATGCTAATGTAAATAAATATTTTTTGCATTACAAGAGAGCAAAGGTCTTTAATCGATGATTATGTGCGCGCAATGTATGTCAGGGCTGTAAATAAAAAAACCCGCTAATAACACGTGTTGAATACATCATACAACGTGAGTGGCAACTGAGTGGAACAAGTTAGTTACGTCAATACGCTAAGGAATATGCAGCGTTCATAAAATATATACAATCTTTACTTATCTATATTAAAGTTCTTAGTGGCAACGCCCTGCGATCGACGCCATGAGACATCGATTACGACTTATTTATTATGCTCTTTAATTAAACTAGCTTTTGTAATGCACTTCAGACGGTGACACAACGGTGTTTGTACACTGCTGCTTTTTTTACTGGACAAAGTGACAGAAGCAAAACGTTCACCTGGTGGTAAGTGCAAAGTCTGCCCATAGCAAATGCTGAATCACCCAGAACACTTTTAAGTGGCACCACACGGGGCCCGTCACCTGGAGACATCAATTTTTAAGTCTCATATGCCCAGTGATTACACTAGCTCTCGGTGCCCTTCAGGCCGAAAGACCGGTCGGCAGAGTAAAACGATAGGAATCCACCACCTATGTATATGTTATATATATGTGTATATATATATATATGTTGTTAAAGAGGATGCGGCTACCCATCCTTTGCTTTATTTTTTCACACCAACTTACCTGTTATTCGCTAGAACGGTACAACGGGGGGCGATGGCTTCCCAATTGCCACCGCCAGATGGTTAAGTATAGAGACCTTTACTTTCACACGAAAGAAAGTTCGGCTATATCCTAACAAAGACTACCATTTTCTCTAGTTTAAAAATGAAATTGTATATATTACATAATATAATGAGTTTGAAAATAAATTATCTTGATTTGTACAAGTTGGGTCAGGGCTGTGGCGTACGGGGCGCTAGCATCACGTACCGTGATGAGCTCAACCCGTGAAAAGCATCGCTAAGTCGATTAAATGACAATGATTAATTGATTTATTCAGAACGAATATAGTTGTCAGGTTGTTAGAGTGTAGTATGTTCGGGTAAAATTTATCCTTCTATTTTATTCCAAAACGTGCAACGCTTTTTCCAGAACACTTTTAAGAAATTGCGTGGCTATTAATGATTCTGTAGTTATTTATGAAAATATAAAGTTACATATTTACAGTTACATATTTACTTAACATTGTATTTATATTTTAACGTTTCCGTTATTTCTCTGTTCCGTGGACTACAAACGTTGATGTTATATGTATAATAGTGTTGGCGTCGATTTCGATCCATGTGAAAAAGATCTCGCTGTGACAGTTCAAAGATGGATGCTCGTCTTAAATCGCGCATAATTCGCGAGGAATCTGGAATCGATGTTAAAGCCGACATCACTAAAGTTTCCCATTTTAAAATAGTCCGAAATTATTCATGAATTTTACTTATCTATATATAAATGCTCGATTTTT
Source organism: Luehdorfia chinensis (assembly GCA_019845155.1). Taxonomy (NCBI): domain Eukaryota; kingdom Metazoa; phylum Arthropoda; class Insecta; order Lepidoptera; family Papilionidae; genus Luehdorfia; species Luehdorfia chinensis. Next base: position 4,092,362 of record JAHVAK010000612.1, read on the forward strand.
TAAGAAATTGCGCAGAGACACAAGTTGTTGATCTGATTGTGTTGTGATTGTCCTTGTGTCATAAACACCGCATCCTAGCCTACCTCCGACGTTATCGTTTTAGCGTTACATCGAGTGTGGAAAGATTAGCACGAGTGAGTATCTCTATTGTGTTGTACACTTGTGCCACTGTATCTTCTGCATACAGATTCTGACAGCAGCGAAATTGTAACTATAGTTAAAAATCGGCTAAGAGGAAATCATTATTAATAAGAGGAATATATGTTTTTTGACCAAAACCAAAGATGGTGTCTTTGTTAGTTCTATTAGAGATTAACTACCAATAAATATGGATGAATATAGACTGCAGTTACACTATTAAAGGCTAGGCTTTAGGCAGAGTTTAATGCCAGACAGTTAGCCATATCTAAGTTGACATGATCCATGAATGAACCAATCATCATCCTGAAATTAATCGTCGTTATATATGACGTGATACTGTAATCAAAAGTTATCTTATCTACAAATAAAAGAAAAAAAACTTTGCGTTACTCATGTAAATTTCCTTTCTTTTTATTCAGAGAATCTTGCCGAAACCCTAGAAACTATAATGCTCTATTCATACGAGTAGTCTTTGCAGATGTATCGCCCGCATAATTCATTGAAATAATTCATCTTACGAATAAAATCAGACACAGAATATTTAGCGAAATAGGATTTGAATTTTGTATGAAATGAAGAATGAAAATGAAATGAAAAATGAAAAATATATATATATATATATATATTTGAAAACGTTTTGTATGTACACAAGAACATAAACCAGTTCACTAAAAAAAGTGATGTTCATAATGTGAATACCAGGAACAAGCACAAATTAATTATGCCAGTTACCCGACTTCACAGAGTCAGTAACTCTTTTATGGGGCGATGTATACGTTTTTAAAACAAAATCCCAGCAAGTGCTAAAAGTCTTTCAATCAAAAAGTTTAAATTTTATATTAAACAAAGACTTCTTAAAAAGGGTTATTATAATATTAAAGAATACATAGATGATGATAACCCCTGGGAATGAGGTGATCGCCGCCAAGCCATTTCTACATCTTTATACTCGTAATACTGCTATTATTGTACATTATTTTAAAAATGACTTTAAAAAAAGCCCGCTGGGTTTCTTACTGGTTCTTCCCAGGACAGAGGCATTTTGCGAACCAGTGTAGTTTAAAAAAAGGAAAAATAATGACTTTCAATAAGTATTATGTAAATAATCTATATTGAATAAAAATGTATTCTATTCTATTCTATTCTAATGCGGGGCAACAATTTATCATTTCCAGTCGTTACATTAAAGGTAACAGCTGAACATCTGGAGAAGTGGGCGGTCGTTAAGTACTAGGTGGAAGTGTAAAGGCATCCCCCGGTCAAACAATGTATTAGCTTGCGTAAGGCCTGATAATGATAATAATCTAAAATAGGATATATTTATCATTTTTTTTCTAACAAAGGACAAACTAAAACATCTATAAAAACCCGAGTAAAAGAACACATAGCTGATGTGAAGCATCGGCGTTCTAGAAAGTCAGCAGATTGTAACCATGTTCTAGATTATCCCAGCCATTATTTGAGATTTGATAGACTTCTAATCCTTGCAAAGGAACACCGATACTACCGATAGCAAGGATGATTCGCGAGGCTATTTAAATTGAAAAACACCTTATTTCAGATTTCAGATGTTTGGGTACTACCACTGCGCTTCGGATCCTTTAATTAATAAAATTAAATCAATAACCAAACACACCACTGAAAGACCTCAACACACAGTAAGCTCTTTCTGCGTAATCGAACCGAAAATAATAAGTAAAAGCTGAAGGTACCCCTGGTTAACCTCAGAGTCACCTCAGTCTCTCGCGACCATAGATACCGTAATGCGCTCAGAACTTCAGATTATAAATATTAAATTAATTAAACGCGATAAAATCCCTAAAACATAGTTTTATTTAAATCTAAGAAACCCGTTTAACTTTACTGCTGCTTTTAATACGCTTTTATATTAACTGTATCTACTATGTATGAATGTAATAGAATCATCCAATTTATCACCCACTTCCAGAAGGACAATTATTTAGTATGCACTGATACGCTCACGTGCTGCTGTTAAATATTCGACTTTTGGATATCCAATTTTTGCTCACCCTTAGTTTTGCCAGATATTTGAGGACGCGTGGCATAGTGGTTAGAGAACCTGACTTCTTCGCCTTGGGTTCTGGAGTTCGAATCTCAGCCAGAGCCATCATTTGTGCATAAACACAAATCGCTGATTATTTTGTTTTGAGGCATCATTGTTCAAAAATACTATAATAATTTTATATATTTAAGCCCTAACAGTCTAATGATTTAGGGTACAGACTGCAAAACTTGACGTCGCAGAATCGAGCTCTCCATTCAAAAATTGTCGTGAACCATCTCCTAGCACAAGCTTTTAAGATTAGTGGCAGTGCTTAACAGGACCATTAGTAATATTATAAGCATTGCTAATATTCTATTTATAAAAAAAATAGACCTATGTCAATATCTGATATAAAGTTAATATTATATTTCCGTTTACTCCGCAAAACTCATTAAATCTAATCTGTTTACCGCATATTGAGGTCATTGTTTAGCTCGGAACTTTATCGCTGTTCAGTGTAAATGATAAAAAACACCGTAACTTATCTCCGCATCACGTGTCTGGCGTAGTCTTAGAGATTACAAGCAACGTGGAAAACGTGTCGAAAGGCGTTCGTAATTCTGTCATTCATTCTATTTGACAACGTTTGATTGCCTACTCCTCGAGATATTATTATTATGTGTTCAATTGATTGTGTAATGCATACATACATACATACATAAGATCACGACTGTATCCCATAAGGGGTAGTCAGAGACTGGGCACTCACTGCAAAAACAGATGACTGCCACAATTCACGTTTCACCAAAACAATATAATGCACTTGGTGTGATAGGTGGTGAGCCCATCGCCACCATTTGCTGCTGGGTGCACAGTGCAGTTTAATTCTTTACTTGTGTAATGAGGTGAGTAAAATAACAGCACTTAATAGTCCCACTGCTGAGCACAGTCCTCCTCCCATTTCTGAGGGTTCAGGGTTTTAGAGCCCGGACAACTTTTTTTTATAGGAGAAAATGGCGAGGCGAACAAAACGTTCACCTGATATAAGTGCAACGTCTACCCATAATAAATGCTGTGTAACGCTGAACATTTCTGAGTGTCATTACACTGCGCCCGACACGCAATCAATTAAAGAAGTTACAGAGCGTTCAAAATCGATTCTTGCGAACTGCCACCGGAGTCGGTTGGTACTCGTATCAACGCAATGTAGATCTTCACAGCGACTGTGAAATGCCCTTAATCTCTGAACACTTCTAAAAATTATCACGGCGGTTTTTCGAAAAAGCCGCGGTTCATTCAAACACGCTGGTGGTTAAAGCAGCAAATTACCGACCAAACAGAAACGCGACCGAACGCAAACTCAGCTCTTCCTGACCACGATACCGTCAGTCACGATCCAAGCCGCACTGTACACACAGTCAATAGCTTTAATATGACACGCACCACGACGCGCGACCGCCTTAGAGAGCGGCGCGCAATAGTCAATAATCACACCGCGTGCACACGATTCACCCGTGTTCCAGGGCGGTTCTCACCGGACGTTCGGACTGTCGACACACAAGTCGACAGTCCGAATGGACGCCCGCAGCCTCCCTCGGACGGTCATTAGATGACTTAAAATATTTAAGATTTTCGAAATCGCGAAAGCATGCAGCGAACGCGACACAGTCCGAATTCGAGGTTTTTGTAGGAGTTTTTATTTATTTATTTATGTTTGGGTCAAACCAAACCTGGCACAGTATCCGATGAAGCTGTAAAAGCCGAGAAAGCTAACAGCAATTATATCACCGAAAATATAATACTGCGCCCATTTCCCTGAGACATCAGTTCTTTAGTCACATATGCCCAGTAATTACACCAGCACTCAGTGCCCGAAACACTTCACATGTCCTCGACGTTTTCCTTCCCCGCTGAGTGGTAAATCAGTATTTAAATTTAAAATTTTAGAGGTTCCGGTACCGGTGATCGAACTCAGTTCACTTGCGCACAGAATTTAAAGCGAGCGCCCGTCCCCTGAGCTACCACGGCTCTAATGTTGTGTAATGATGATGATGATGTCCTCCTGGTGAATTTCGACCACGGCAATTTTGTCGGAAGCTATTAACTGCGCAGGAGCGATATTTTAAGCCACAAGTGTAGGTAAGCCGATAAGATTCTACCTAAGCGTACGTATCAGGGTCAGATTGAAGACCTTTTCAGGAAAGGCCACGTAAGCAACCGACGAGCTTGTATGAAAACACTAATGAAAGTAGAAGAAGCGAAAGATGTGTGTCAAGATCGTAGCAAGTGGAAGATGTGGTCTGTGCCTATCCCAATGGGAAAGAGGCGTGCTGTATGTATGTATATAGGTAAGGGTAGCATCGCAAACCAGGAGATGGGCAGCAGCATGTACCCATATAAATAAACTCTGGTTGGTAGGCAGATGCCTACTGTGACAACTGTGACAAAATCCCCTCAAAATGAGAGTAAAATAAAAGGGGACACCTATGTTCAGCAGTGGAAAAGTGATAGGTTAAAATGATGATGATGCCTGGCCTGCACCTTGGACGGTGGCGGAGCTACGTCAGAGGTGTGAGGCGCCTGGTGCACTGATGGGTCTATGGGGCTATAATTACTACTCTAGTGGTAATTATAGCAGAACGTACAGGGGAAGCTTTCGTGCAGCAGTAGGTTATTTTTGGGCTAACGATAAAGGTGATGGTAATGTAATACTAAGTAACGAGAAGTTGATAACAGCACGGGAAGTATTACAGTGCCGAGGGTACTAGTTCAAACTCAGAGACACTCGCTGGTCGTTACCTTTCCGTATCCCATGGAGGACTTGTACGCGCAATCACAGACGCACTCACTCTTTCGAACCTATCCGGGCTCAATGTAACGCGTATCCGATAAGATCGGAGGAGGATATGCAGTATAAGATACACATGTTATGAGAACCATAATGGGCTAGGATGCAGTGTCAGAAACACGTTAACAATCACAACACAACCAGACCAGAAAACTATCAATTTGTGATTTGGCTGGGATTCGACAAGGACCTCGTTGGCGACGTAGAAGTCAGGTACTCTGAACGCGCGGTTGTCAAACACTGATACCACTCCAGGTTCATCATCATCACCAGCCTGTTATTTTATAGAAAAGGGGCAATGAACAAACGGCTCACCTAATGCTAAATGATTACAGCCGCCCATGAACATCCGTAACACCAGAGGATTCGCGGGTGCGTCGCCGGCCTTTGAGAAATGAATAGACTCTTTTCTTTAACGTCCCCAAGTCGTATCGTTCCGGAAAAGCCGCTGGCGGCAACAACTTCCACAGAGTGATCGGCATGATACCTTAATACATTCAGTTGACAGTTCTGCCCTTCTCGGTAACATTCTGATCTCAGCCTGCAGCACCTTAGAGTTGCATCATATAATTTTGTAGCCTAAAATCTTTCTTAATAAACGGGTTATGTCATGGAGAAATAATTTTCAAATTGAATAAGTATTTCCTGAGATTAGCGCGTTTAAACATAAAAGCTATCCAGCTACGAGTATGTTATAGATTAATAACTCACCTTCTAGGCAGCGTATCAAGATAAAACGTACATGAATCCTCATATAAATTTTTCATAAATATCTCCTATGTACGGAGATCGGCCAGATACAATTTACTATATTATGGTGGTTTTAAAGATGTAACTGACTTTCCGAAGAAGTTAACGAAATGAAGTAAAGTTAGAAAAGTATTTCCCGGCACGCAAAATCAAAATCCGACCTGATTCCAAATTTAAACACAGCCTAGCATTTATGTTTATTTTTAGCCCGACGACAAGAAATAGAGATTTTAAAAGAAGAAATTTGAAAAGAAGGCTGATTAGTTAAAGCTATGAATAGAAATTGTGATCGAGTAAATACATATATCTTTTAAAAATAATAGTAAATACAGAATAGATATTTTTATACGAAGGTCAAAAAATAAATGGTAATAACAAAAAAAAATATCATGACATTGTAATATGGCATTAAAAATACAGTTTCTGGCCGGTTTTCTGAGGTCTTATTTTTCGAAACGGTGTGAATTTTAACGTCTGTAAGAGCTTTGTACAAGTACGAACAAAAAGTTAAATAAAGAAACTTTGACAACTTTACGTAAATGAATAAATAAAGATTCAAGTCATTCCAAATCTGACCCTGAAGTATACAGTAGCTTCCAACCGACCCACTTATAGTTTACATGTATTAATTTACATGCGAATAATACGTAACTCGTTTGTCGCCATGTGACCACTTCGCCATTGAATAATATTCTCGTCGTGGAGACAAAATTCATACGTTGAACATGGTGCAAAATCTGAGCTATGGTTTTGAATTAATTCCATATTGTACCGATGTTGCTCATTGTTTAATTTTACAGTAGCGTAAAATTTTCGGCCAAAATCCTATCCGTTATCTTTTAGGTTCAATAAAGCAAATCTGACGTAAAAAAATCACTATTCAAAACCTTGAAATGCTGCGAAACTGTAGATAATGCTGCCCATAACAACTGCTGAATCATGTAGATCATTTCTGTGTGGCACGACATTGCGATTACCACCTTAAGACATCAGTTCTTAAGTCCCATATGCCCTGTAATTACACTAGCTATCAGTAACCTTCTTACCGAAACACAGTAATGCTTGCACACTACTGCTTGACGGCAGAATAGTTTGCACTGCGGTGGTCTTGCGGTGGATCCATCTCAACGGATTTCTACACAGGAATCCTACTACCTTTTTGCAATCAATCAATCAATCAAACTGGTAATAAAGACAATCTGCAGCTCCATCTTATGTAGTGGATGTCGTAAGAATCGACTAAGGGGCATATTTTTTTTCATAGCCTCCGACAGATGACAGAAGAACGATCTTGAATCAAGCCTGACAGAGCACACTTAGAGCGATGATAGACAGCAGCGCCGAAGATGAGAAACGAAGTGAAAAATTATAAGAAGTATTGCAATCGCCAAGTCCCCAACCCACCTAACATGCGTGGTGATTATAACAAATCCCCCTTTCTGTGAGAGGCACACGTCATTCAACGAAATGTGATGCAATCATTACCAGACTTAGATGACATTATCTAAGTGACGTCTAACGCAATTCGCCGAAATTTCGATAAAGGTTTCTGAAGGCTAAGGTATTTTCCGTTTACGCCAACTGGTTACCATTCGTAAAATTATTCTTTTTTTGATTTCCATAATTTAATTTGATCATCATCATCATTATCTTTTAAGCCCACCATAGTCCACTGTTGAACATCCTAGCCTCCCCCATAGATTGCCACAAAACACGGTCCTGAGCCACCTGCATCCATCTACTTCCTACAAAACCGTGTAGGTCGTCGCTCCATCTAGTGGGGGGTCGCCCTACACTGCGTTTGTCGGTACGAGGTTGCCACTCGAGAACCTTTCTTCCCCAACGGTTATCGGTTCTCCGAGCTATATGGCCGGCCCATTGCCACTTCAGCTTGCTAATCCATAGTGTCGTGTGGTAATGCCGTGTGGTAGCGGCATAAGAGAATCTACCACCCCATCTCATCCCGTGGGTGTCGTAAAAGTCGACAGAGGGAAATGAAAACCAGGAGATGGGCAGCAGTGTCTTCCTGGAACATCAAAATAAACAAACTGCGGTTGCCAACCCGCCTGCCAAGCGTGGCAACTATGGCAAATCCCCCCAAAATGAGATTTAATTTGATATCATATTTTAATTATTGAATAATATTGAATGATGAATTTAATGGAGTCATCATCGAATATAATTTAAAGCTAGATTTAAATATTTGGCAGTTGTTACAAATGAAAGAACAATTTATCGTTTGAATCATACTTCATTATTATACATACATAAGATCACGACTTTATCCCATAAGGGGTAGTCAGAGACTGGGCACACACTGCAAAGACAGATGATTGCCAAAATCCACATTTCACCAAAACAATATAATGCACTCGGATTGATAGGTGGTGAGCCCATCGCCACCATGCGCTGTTGGGTGCACAGTGCAGTTTAATTCCCTTACTCGCCTTTTACGAGATCCATTGGATGAGATGGAGTGGTAGTATTCTTTTAACGAGTCGCCACCACACGGCTCATTATTATACGTAAATAAATAGATTTCTCTCTTAAGATATCAACATGAAATTTGCTTTAAATTATAAATATAAACAGGGCAAGTCAGTTAGGTCTAGGTAGGTACCACCCCAGTTATTCCACCGTGAAACAGTAGTGTTCAAGCATTACTGTGTTTCGGTTTGAAGGGCACTGTGAGCTAGCGTAATCACTGGGCATTTGAGACTTAAGAACTGCGGACGTTGCACTTACCATCAGGTGAACGTTTTGCTCGTTTCGTCACTTTGTTAATTTTTTTTATTGTATAACAATTAAAATATATATTTAATATATATTGTATAACAATAAAAAATTAAAATATATTATTGTATTATTGTACAATAAAAAATTAAAATATATATAGTATTACAATTAAAATATATTGTATAACAATAAAAAAAATTAACAAAGTGCTGTTTCAAAATATTTTCGATTTACACGTATTGTAAGAACAACTAAACAAAATCGGAAACAAAGGCCAAGCTAATTATAATTTTATTAAAAACTATTCCACATATTTTCTCCTGTATAGTGTGTGCATTTTACAGATACATTTCAGATTCCGAACGATTTCTTTTGTGTGACAAATGTTGACTCCGGCTGGGATTCAAACTCCGGACCCGTAGCATAGAAGTCAGGTACAATAACATATAAATAAACTAGTTTATTTATGTGTGTTTAATGTTTTGTATTCGCCTAAATATAAAAATCATAAGATAATTAAACTCTAAGCAATTTTAATTTTGAATTCCGTATTCCGGCGACGCTCTGCGATGTGTCCTCCAACGTGAGCAACACAGGGTCTGGTCAGGGTCACAGATGTCCAATTACCTCACGTAGAACACTGCTTAGGGGAAAAATACTATAATTTTCTACTAAAAAATGCCAAACGTATTGTTAGCATGTAATAAGTTTTGCGTTCTTTGGAAGCATAGCTTAAGTATTCCAAAAAATTATAGCGAAGTACAGATAGTAAAAAAATTACAAGGAATTTCGATTGTACACTATAATTGTGATACTATAAGAATAATTTTGAGATCAAAATTTAAACTAATTTACAACATGTTTTCCTTAAAGCAGTAAGCAACTGCATTTCAATTAAAGGTAAAGATTTAAGTTCTAACGTTTTGGGATAGTTTATAAACCCCAGGTTAAAAAGCCGCAAAGTCCCGCCACACTGTTCAAATTCAGGTTGGAGAACTTTGAACGTGGTAGATCAGCACCTAAAGTTACAATTAACATTTTTGTGGCGCCGGTACAGGGTAACGAACCTTGGTCTCTAGAGAGTTACGAAACTGAAGCCCTTAGCTATCAACTACATTTACATAATTTTCATAAACTGTAACGTCAATTCAAAAAATAAAAAATTATCTTACGTCATTTATTGTCTAACTAACAACGAAAAAAAAACCGGAAGAAATAGGATAACCCGTCGCACGTTGTCGCTGCATACTTTCAATTCTTGTATATAAACGTCGGCACTGGCACGCCCCGCCCCATGCGGCACACAGCCCAACAACGTGAACGGAAAATACTCGTAGTCTGCCAATACAAGTCATTAACAGCGCTATAAATAATTAAAAAACGTGGTCGTTCACTTATGATATTGTCCATTACCTATATAATGAAGCAGTCGTCGACTGCTTATACCGACGACCGCATGGCCTAGTGGTCAGAGTACCTGTCTTCTAAGCCGCCGGTCCTGGGTTCGAATCCCAGCCGGAGCCAAAAATTTATACTAAAACATAAATTGTTGGTTTTCGGGTCTGGTTGTGTTGTGATTGTCCTCGTGTTTGTCGAAATAGGCGATATTGCTCGAGGCTAGGAGAACATCATCATAATGAAGCAGGTAGATTCCTGTAAACTTATTATACTCGATTACAAGAAATGATAATTTTAAATGTCGATAATCCAAACAAATAATGACTAATGAATTTATTCATAGTAACCTTGACTTTGTTTTAGGATTTGTCATTTGTTTCGCAATTCAGTAAATTATACTCATGCGACAAGATCGGAGGTGGATGCAGTGTCAGAAACATGGGGATAATCATAACACCACAAGAACCAATAACTGATGATTTTGCACAAATTGATGGTTTTCGCCGCGCGATTGCGCGCCGCGTTCGGCCGTATTATATAATCGCTTACTAAGTGTACTGTGTATTCAGGGTATTGAAGTGGTAACTCCCATGAGGCACACAGCGAGGCAACGTGCTTGAAAAATTTACATAATAAAGCGCTCCACATGCAAGCCATAACAGTATTACTATAAATATTTTTATATATCGTTATTATGCAGTTATTTTTTCACGTTTTTTTAAACATTTAGTTTATTTCATTTATTTATCTTAGAACACATACAGTTTTGATGTCTTGTAACACATCCAAAAGAGTTTAAAACGATAATTAGCAAGTTTTATTTACATTTATCAAAAACAAGCAATTAGTACATAAGGTTACCAAAAAGAGAGAATAAAAAAAATGATGAATTTAAGTTTCAAAAGGAACTGTTAAGTCCTTTTGTAGTGTAGTGCCCTCACGTAAAAACTAATATTTCCACAAAGCATTGTATACGTATATCACAGATATCTTGGTATTTATTTATTTTATTTATTTATTGTTTAGGACAGGTACAGCAAAAAAATATTTATATTTCAATATTGTTAAATACAATTCTGTTAGCGAATTACAAATATCCACATTTTACAATTTGTTTTTTAGGTTTTAGAGGCGAACACATTTTATTAAATCTGGAAAAAGAAAGTTATTATTTGGTTAGCATATTTAAGTATGAGGAAAAAAACTTGAAGAAAGTTAAAAAAATATATAATTATGTAAAAAGAATATCTAAATAACTTTTGCGAAAAGGAAAGGGACACTGACAAAATGGTGAATGTACCTTTAGATGGAAAATTTGAAACATAAAGCATTAAGTAAAAGTAAATAAGGGTGTCGTCGTTCGTCGTCGTTTCAGTCTATCACAAGTCCACTGTTGAACATAGGCCTCCCAAAGAGATTGCCACAACAGTTTGTAGCTCTCATTTTGGGGTGATTTCGCCATAGTTGCCACGCTTGGCAGGCGGGTTGGCAACCGCAGTTTATTTATTCAGATGTTCCAGGAAGATGCTGCTGCCCATCTCCTGGTTTTTATTTTCCCTCTGTCGACTTTTACGTCATCCACGATAAGAGATGGGGTGGTAGATTCTCTTAAGCCGCTACCACACGGCCGTAATAAGAGTGTGTTGAAAATAAAATGGATCCGTGCATGACTTTGCTGGACTGGTGATGTTTGACATAAGCCTAAGTCCAGCTGTAGGTCAATATTAGTTTAATAAGAATATTAATTGATGTTTCCATCTGGATTATATGGAAACATCAATATAAAAAAGCATTCATTTTTAATAATATCCATATTAGGTGAGCATAATATACAGCCCATTATTGTAACTAATTACCTAGTGTTAAAAGTTTTTTGAAATAAAGTAACCTCTAAACGAAAGATTAAGTTAGCAGCACTTCAACTAGCAAAACGCGCCAATTATCGCACGTTGTGCATATAACATGGCGGCAAACGTGACCGCATATTTTAATTATATTGTGACGTTACAATCCCACTACACCGCTATAAATACTAATCGTTGACGCGTCTGGCCAGCAATAATTACACTAATGGATTGAATTTATTCAAACCGAAGTTAATTATAAAACAAAAGATGACTAAGTAGATACTCGTAATAATGTTATTGCGTCGTTTTTGATCATTTAAAAAAAACAGATTGATTATAGTTTTATTTTAACAGATGTTTGTTTTATAAATTGGCTCTAGGTGATTTCTTTGAAGATTATAATAAAATGATGAGAACTGAGCAACTAACAAAGCTCCAATATTAATGCAATGAACCGAGGTAGCCTGGTAAAAATTGAATTAAATGACATTACGCCTATTAAGAATTAAATTACACTTTCATCTTATTGATTATGAACCTCCATTTAGTTATAATTACGTCATGTTCACATGATCGTATAGTGGATAAAAAAATTGCTAAGGCACATTACATCAGAGTTTTGCCTCTTTATGTTATTAATTTCATATAGTTTTGCTGGTAGTGGCGGTGTTAGAGAATCTGTCACTCCATTTCATCTCGTAAATGTTGTAAAAGTAGACTATGGGAAATGCCATAAAAATCTCATGGCAACCCGACTGATAGCTGACTAACCATCAAAATTATGCCAGACCTAAGCATTCCAGACCAATGACTAAAAGTGTGGCTCAAGAAACTGACATTAAACAACAAATTTTTTATTGTTTTTCGTGCTAACCACTCCAACTAAGCGTAAAAGCTTGTGCTAGGAGATGGTTCACGACAATAATCGAATGGCGGGCTCGATCCTGCGACCGCATGTTTCGCAGTCCGTACCCTAAACTATTAGGCTATTGCCGCTTGCATTATAAAAAAGATAAACTTATAAAATTCTTACTCAGCACTTTCAATTCCCTTGGCTACCAAATATGTGATATGGTAATTAAATAATATATATTATTTACATGACATTATGTAATATGGCCTTGAAAAAAAAGAAAGACCACAGAGCTCCTTGCCTCTCTGGTGTCTTATTTTTTGAACCGGTGTAGATTTTGACATTCATAAGAGCTTTATGCAAGCCTAAACTGAATAAAGAAATGTTATCTTTAACTTTGACTTTGACGGGCAGCAGTGTTTAAGATATAGTGTCCACTGTAAGTGCCAAACCGCCTGCCTCATTGGGCAAACTTGGGAGAGGTCTTTATCCAGCAGTGTGCTTTTTACGGGCTGATGAAGTAGAAAATGTCAATATGGACTTTTTATTATTTATTTATTTTGGAAATATAACAAACAATGTCTTAAGCTCTCAAAATAATAAAATGATGTTGGGTGACAGCCTTCTAACATTTCGTTCGTGGCGCAACATCCTCTAATCGTGACATCATACCTTAAATTTGGAGCACCATTTATGAAGGCCTTTTATTGATTCATTAAAAAAACCTTTCATGCAGGCATTTAATTTAGAAAATATTTCTACTATTTCTATTACTAATTTCATTCCATTATCAAAAAAAAATTAGTACGTTTAGTTTTTCCAATACTCGGTGCTCCGGTCACACTGACTTTACTGCACTTCCTATTTTTATTAATTGTAATAAAGGCGGTTGGCACGGGTAATAAATAACCTATTCTAGGGGGTAATAAGGACTATCCTTTTAAACTATCTTAGAAGTAAAGAATAACAGCCGTAACAATTTGAACGTACGCATAAAATTCAAATCAAAAATAGAACGAATAAAATTCAATAACATACGCCGTAATGCACCACACATGCAAAAGAACGTGTCTGAATCAACGTGCTAGTTACAGCCTACCCTAACCGCGTGATGGAGCACGTATAGCTTACGACACCTCGATGGCTGGTTTATTGCTTTCGTTTATATTTTTTCTTGAAAGAAAAAAATATTTATGAATTCCCAAATTATTAGTTCTCAGTTCAGAATATCTAGTGAGTGTCGCTGTCGCAAGCTCTGCACTAAAACTATACTCGTATCAAAACTGTATTCCGATTACTTAGATTAAAAGTCGTACGCCAGAATATCAGCACATGTAAGTACGTCTGTGATAACTGATGAGAACTACGGATAGTAGTGATTGAAAAGGAGGACTCAAGGATATTATCAGATCCTCTTGAACCACAGAATCTAGCTTATTTCCTATAGGCTAAAGGTTATCTGTAAAGGGTTCATAAATATCGGCTAAATAGTAAGCAAAGGTGCAAAGAACTGTGCCATCTCTAAAGAATTCTCACTTTTTTTTTTTGACTGATGGTCACTGTTAGCCCGAAGGCTTTTACAGCTTCGCCGGATTGAAAGGTGGCATAGCGCTGAGGGCGCTTAGCCGAAACCTTTATTTATGGATGACTGGCGCAAGGGCCCCCAAGAGGGGACCTCGGCTTGGACCGTCATCCTGTTCGCGTGAGTAACTGACTCGAGGGTGCCCAAGGGGGCCGGCCTCGGCTCGGTCAGTTACTGCAATCGGGAGGGCAATATTACTACTACTATTATTACTATTATCATGATTATTATTAGATAAGTTTACCACCAATTCGGAATGCGTTTCCGCTGGAGAAGAAATGGCGCAAGAAACCCCAGCGACGCTTCTGTTTATGATACTACTGCTAGGGGAGAACCGGCCTGAGATGCGGCGGTATCGCGAATAACTTTGTCTGATACGCCCACGCCGACGGCGGGGGCGGTATGATGGTGATGTTGTGTGATTGCGTAGTGATGAGTAAAGCGCTTGGGCCCTAGTGGTCGCGTCGTCAGGGTCCTCGAGGACGTGACTCGGTCTCCTTTTTCCGCGGGTCGAGTTTTGGTGTATCGCGAGGGGGTTGTATGTGGCGGCACTCACAACCAGTGGGTTGGGGTGCGTGGCAGCAGAGTCGAAGTATCGGCGAGAGGCCAACTTTAGATATTTATGGTAAAGTAAGCCCTAAATCGACATGAAGGTTAGCATTACGCACGAACCACGGTGCTCCCGTGGCATTACGCATGAATCGATTTTGTATTACCTGAAGTCGGTGAATTTGACGCGGGGAGGCATGCGCAAATACGGGGCTTGCGTATGTCATAATTGGCCGAATACAGGCTTTGTAAAGTGTAATTTTATTACGTAGAGACATTTTGCTATTTTTATTTAGTAACGGATGTAATCGGCCAAGGACGAACGCCGCTCGGTTCCTTACTCGGTTAATATGTGGACCGAAGCTGAGTCTCGAGTCTAATAGGACGCCTAATCGTATTTGACTGTCGTTTCCCAGGGGATTGGACGATCGAATAACTCTATGGTGGGGAGGCGCGGCGTTAAGCGCCGCGAGAAGTACATGGCTGCACTTTTGATGGGGTTGACCTCGATCCTCCTTTTCCGAAACCAGTTCCCGAGGGTTCGGGCTGCGGATTGGAGGCGTTTAGAGATAGTGTCTGGATTACACCCAGACACATAGAGGCAGGTATCGTCTGCGAAGAGGGCGAGTTCGACGCCGCTGGTGTGCGGTATGTCGTTCGTGAAAAGGGTGTAGAGCACGGGACCTAGGACTGAGCCTTGTGGTACGCCGGCTAGGATGGGATGTGGTTCGGATCGCACCCCCTCGATGCGGCAGCGGAAGGTTCCACTGCGTAATAAATATCGTATGATGAGTACGAGGCGATCTGGCACACCGAGTCCGTATAACTTGTATACGACCCCGTTGTGCCAGACCTTGTCGAACGCTTTCGCCACGTCGAAGAAGAGCGCTCCAGTGAAGCGTGAAGCCCGCGTATGAAGCGGGATTGAATGTGCTCCGTTATGCGGTGCACCTGCTGGGTACATGAGTTTTTGGCTCGGAATCCAAACTGCTCGTGGATGGGGACCCCTCGAGACTGCATGAAGTCTCTTAAGCGGGCGAGAAGTAGGCGTTCGTGTATCTTGCCTAGAGCCTTGAGGAGGCTTATAGGCCGATATGCGGTGGGATCGGACGGGTGTTTAGAGGGCTTTAGAATCCCTACGACCTCTGCCTCTTTCCAGATGTTCGGAAAGATTGCGTTGGCCAGATCTGCGTTGTAGAGTAATACCAATAGCTGAATGATGGTAGTAGACAGGAGCTTAACTACTTTGTTAGTGATCCCATCGGGACCGGGAGATTTCCTCGGACGGAGGTTTTTAATAATAGACTCTACTTCGGTGCTGTTAACCGGCGGAATGGAATCGCGGAGCGGTAGGGAAGCCTTCCGATCGACCTCGCTGTCGACTAACGCAACGTGAGCGGAGTCGACCGGTACGGTGCTTGGGGAGCATTGAGTTTTTAGACTGTTAGCTAGACATTCTGCCTTTTCTTCGTCTAGGAAGGCAGGCGGTTGGTTGGGTCGTACTAAAGGGGGCATTGAACGGGAGGTGCCTCCTTTTAGTGATTTTGGAAGTCGCCAGAAGGCGAGGTGAGACGGTTCGATGTTAATGAGACTGTTATCCCTCCGAACGTTTCTGACCTCCTGCATACGTGTTCGAACCTCATGTTGTAGGGTGCGTAGAGTTGTTCTATTAATGACGGTAGGATATAAGTCGTGAGCGCGAGTGGCTGCGTTTTTGCGCCTCATTAGGTCTCTAATGTCGTTAGGCAGGACCCAGCGGTGGTCGTCCGCCACAGGGACCTGTCTCGAGGAATCCTCGACGACAGTTTGGATGTGCCTAGTGAGTGCATGAGCCGCAAGGTTCGTGTCACCGACTGAATTGATGGTGGATGGAATCGCATCAAGGTGCGGAGAAGTCTGCTCAAGTTTTTCGGCTTGCTTTCGCCAGTCGACTACGGTTTTTGTGGGTGGTGAGGCTTGGACGGAAGGTCCTAGCCGTAGTAGAACGGGGCGGTGATCAGATGTTAGTTCGTGGATCACCTCTATATCGCGGATGGCGAGATTTATGTTGCTAAGGATGGCTATGTCAAGCACATCCGGCGTGTGTCCCAGAGTATGCGGGAAGTGGGTCGGTATTGTAGGCGCCAGGACGTCGAAGTCGAGGAGGTCGACTAGCGAGTCTAGGGCCACCCCACTCGGGTTGGTTGTTATTGAGTTCCACCGGGTGTGATTGCTATTAAAGTCGCCGGCAAGAATAGTTGAGCTCCCGAGGGAGAGAAGTGCTTCGAAGTCGCTGCGTGTGATTTTGGCGTCATTTCTACATGGTAAGTAGACAGACGCGATAGTAATGGGGGAGTGGCCGGTCATGGCTAGCTGACAGACCGACTTTTTTAACTTTTTGTAGTAGATAAGAGTGCCGCCTTTCGCAGCGGTAACTCTATCGTTCCGAATGATATTGTAATTTGCGATTTTGGGATCGCGAGTGTGTGGTTTCAAAAAAGTCTCTTGCACGAGTAGTACGTCGACTTGGTGATCGCGAACTAAATTGAAGATTTCGTCGCGTTGGTTTTTTAAGCCGTTAGCGTTAAAAAAACGCTACGTTTAGGGAGCGCGGTTTCTCTCTGCCGTTGTGAGTCATTTTCATGCCCTAAAATTGACTATAGCGTTTATGACGCTTTGGTACCGCACCGCCGCGGCGATCCTCTCATTAGGATTATTGTTGGTGTTTCGGAGAGCCGTGGCGAGGGCTGTAATGTCGGCACCGTTGAAAGCGGTGGCGAAGCGACAGACGAGGTCTAGATCGCTCTCTGCGACCGGTCGGCTCGCGACGGGTGTGACTGGTGCGACCTGTGAAGGTGCCGGTTTGTTCCGCGTGATCGCGACCGGAGGACGCGCGTTTGAAGTTGCGCGGGTCGGAAGTGGCCTCCATACGGAGGGTGGTGGGGGAGGTACTATGTGCCTTTGTGTTTGGGCCTGTTTAGCCGCAGGCCTTTTAAGTTTTGGGGCCTTCGGGCAGCCGAGGTAGTTGGCCGTGTGACCTTCTGCGTTACATAGTACGCAGGCTGGCGGGCCGAAGGAGGCTAACAGAGCTTTGTCCTTTGGACGAGGACGGTCTGCTATGGCGTGATCGCCTAGGCACTTGACGCACCTGGGGCGGGCGTAGCAATTTCTTGCTGAGTGGCCGTACAATTGGCACTTATGACATTGGCCGGGTTTTTGTGTGGGGCCTCAACTGAGAGCCCCGAAAGGTTGCAGCAGGTCCGCAGATTAAATATCTGCTTCCCTGCCGGGGAGCGGTCAAGTGCGACTAGCACCATGTTATAGGGCACCTTAGTGCGCCCGCTGTACATGCGGTGTACAGCGACGACGGGGAGGTTTTGCGCGATGAGGTCTTTTTTGACCTCTTCCGCGCTGATTTCCTTGGGTAGGTTCTTGAGAACCACCCTTAGTTGCCGCTCATCGGCTGGAGTGTATGTGTGGAAGTACACACCTTTTTCCGACAGGTAACGTGTTACCTGGCGGTAGACCCAAGTGGTCTCCACCTGTAATTTGATGTCGTTTGAGGTAGAAACGGCAGTATATTTTAATCTGGACATGGCCGATGTGAGCTCTTGCCATCTGTCCAGAGCCCGAATGAAGATAGGCGGTGGCCGCCGAGAGTGTGCAGCGAACTGCGAAGGATTGCGCGGGGCAGCGTCACAGGCTTTGGCAGCCTTGGCGTGGCTATCGGGCGTCGGTGAAGCGAGCTTCTTGCGCTTCTTTTTTGTTTTCTGCACTAGCAGAAAGCCGGTGTCGCGGGGGTCCTCGGGTGACGAGGGAGAATCAAACTCCATTTCGGAGCCCGAAGAAGAGGCCCTAGAGGGGGGCCTAGATAGCGCCTCACATGCTGAGGCGAAACCCGTACGGGTCGCTAGCTGGTGGAATAATTCCGGCTGCGTCTCCTGTATCGTGCGCAGCGTGTATGCTAACGCAAAGTTGTCCATCTTTCCTAATTTCTTTTACCTAATCCTTTCTCTATTCCTACTGGGAAGTGGCCGCCGGGTGGATGCCGGGGTGTGTGGCCTAACTTCCCTCCCTGCCGGGTATAGGCAGGGAGGATGAATGCTTAAGAATTCTCACAGACGTTACAACATGCTCATAATTTTTTGGGGTTGTATTTTAAATAGGGTACCCATGATAGTGCATCGGACCCTTTCTCTGATTTTATTATAAAAGTGTTACGTTGGATGCAGAAACAGCACTTTCATTACTCTACGCAGTTTATAAAATATATATTTTTTAATTTTTAATGACGTTTCATTATGGCTTAAATCAGTTTTTTCATCATCCAGTCCCAAATCCAAAACGTTTGAGACGCCGAACACACCACTTGTACCCCCTCAGGATTTTTCAAGCAACACAGATATTTATCATTATTTTTTTCTTTTCTCTACCTTCATATGTAGATATTCAGAAAGTAGAAATAGATTTTTTATCTGTTGTGATCTTTTGTTACCTTACCATTTGTGATTGTCATTGCAATAATCGCATGCCATCTACGTCTGTCTATAAATGTTACATCATCTATGGATGACCATAGCAAAAGTATTTTTCCCATGGCGGTATCCATTGTCAGTTTCGATTTGATGGCTCTCACAGACGTGACAATTGCGTGATGTGCTGAGCTTCGTGAGTCATAAGTCGCGCTCAGCGATCGATGTAAAACGTACTCAACGTGTGTTGACGTCGAGTAACGAATGAAGATATTACGAGCTGGGCTCGCAGTTTTGTACGTGGATTTCAGGATACATTTAACTCTAGAAGTGTATTATAATGAAGCAAAGACCCATTTGATACCAGTTATCAATAATGTATGGAAGCTTCATATAAAGCTGTCCCATAGTTTCAAATTATTTAAATCATTTGAAACAGACAAGAAGAAAACATGAAAGTCAGTACAGAATAAAAAATAATAATTTTAAGAGCTAAAAATATAATGACAGAATATAATAAGAATTAAATCTTATATATATTTTTACTAAAGCTAAGAATATGTTTTGGCTAAAAAATTTTGTTTTTTCAGTCATCTTCTTGTCATAGCTTTTTAAGCTACTAATTAAATAAATCCACAAAGCAATGCCAATTATACTCTAATAAAATACAACACGGCCGCCGCCAGATAGCGAGTCTAATGTAAATCATCGGTAACATCAACACGTGTTTGCCCATGCGAGGTACGCCTATCAAACCGTGCCGTGAACCGTGCTGCCGAGACGGTATACCAGCTAAGTACGACATTCATTTCCTAACAAGTAGGGTAATAATCATAATAATTATTATTATTTCGGAATAAATCCCTAATCTATTATCATAAATCTTATTATGATATAATATTAGTCTTAAACACTCTCTTAATTGAATTTAAAATCATATTTTGTTAAAAATTGTAATGTATATTTAATCAATAATTTTTTGGCGTATTCTTTAATATTAGTTTTTAATTTTTATTATTATGTGGAGTATTTTGTAGCTGTCTCGTCTGGCTGGGACATACATGAATATATAGATAAATATATAAAACGAGATAAAATATATAATATACTAAAAGACATATACTAGACATAATAAAATATAAAAATAAAATATATGTCCACATGTCGGTAACCTCGTGAGCCAGGTCCAGATATTTTGTCTTCTTATCTGTTATTATTATTATTATCATACTCTTTATTGCACACATAAAAGAAAAAAAATACAATAATATGGAAATTAAATATGTACAACCGGTGGCCTTATCGCTAAACAGCGATCTCTTCCAGGCAAACCTTCGATAAAGGAGATTTATTAACAGAAAAAGGACGGAGGTGTGCACACAAGATATAAGAAAAAAGCACATATACAGTAAATAAAAAAACATAAATACAAAAAATATATGTAAAGATAGATAAATACATGTATATAAAAACCCGCAGAAAAAAAACAACGTAAAAACAACACAGAATATATTACATAAGACACTGATTTAAGTAAAAACACTTAGTGTGTTTTTTAAAGGTTTCAATACTTTGAGCCTTTCTGACATGCAACGGAAGCGAATTCCACAACACTTATAGTAATGAAATTGTCGTTTTTTGGTAATTTGTTAATTTGGGAATTTCCACCGTTACTGTAGACACTAATGGCAGTTACGTATATACTACGTAAATAATTAACTAGTTAGAAGGTAGGAACTTATTAGAGATAAAGTCGATCACAAACTAGGAGCTTCCCCATAAATTGTCACAAAACACAGTCCTGAGACACATGCATCCATCGACTTCTTCTAAAACCGTGGAGATCGTCGCTATAATAATAGGTGTACTACTCAATGACAACATTATTTAGTAATTCATCTTAAAAATCTTAAAATGTATGTGTTATTTATGTGAAAATTGCATATTTCAACCTGTAAGTCATAACTAAATTCCTGCATTCTTAATAATGATTCAATAATGTTTTCTTCGAAGTCGAGATAGTATTAATTTCTACCATACCAATATGTAATTTCTTGCAAATCATTGTTCGCTCGTTCAGGTTTACAACCGTGAAAAAATCGAGTTGTAGGGTAATGAAATTTTTGGCATAACAACACAATTTTCCATCTCCCTCTACGACACAGCGTCGATGAGACGAGTCGCCCGGCGGCTTCGATTTTCAAACACGCAGCCTGGCGCTAATTCTCTGCTCAGAGCTCGAGTCGTACACACGTATCCGTACATTTTCGCGCAAGCAATAACGACCTACAAATTTAATTGACTTTCTAAGTGTTTGTGTAACCAGCAAACTGTGTTATTCAAAGAACATGTGTGAGAAGCGGACGAGAAAAATCAAAAAAGGTTCGTGTTTTGTCTTCGTTTGTGTCAAATATTATTACGTTCATATGCCTCTGTTAGATAGCAAGCACTGACCTACCACAAACAATGGAAATTGATTATCCTTCAAACATTGCTGTGGTTATTCATACGTATTATCAAGGAAGACTAATTATTATTATACTTTGCCTATATCATTTTCTATGTTATTGTTACGGGAATGTTTATGAACGTTTTTTTTATCAGCGTACAGAAAACAAATTGTCAACAGTAACATTATTTTGTATCTGTTACATATATATTTTAGACTGGATTGAAGTCTGTATTTCATACTTAATTTAAAATTAGACAGTTAACACTCCTATTACGCTTATCCATTAGTTAATTTTAATAATTACCAAGAGAAAACATGTAATTAAAAATACAATGCCATGACCTCCATTAATTCTGTTCTAAGTAATTGACTAAATAGTTGAGTAATATATATAAAGTCGAATAAAGAATAAGCAGTAAAAATATTAATCAGCCCATAAACAATAATAACTAAACTCTGAAGAAAGCACGTACTTAAAAGTTGTAAACTTATAAAATGTTAATTTATTTTATTCCTAAGAAACATGTTTTCCCATCATTTGGAAATTAATTTTATTTAAAAAAAACTATCATCCACACTAGGATTTCTCCAGTATTGTGGATGCGTTTTACAGACATACATTTTACATGCATTATTATGTATTTGACCGGATCCGAAAACCAACAATTTGTTTTTGAACTAATGTTGACTTTTTATAGGAGAAAGTGGCGAGACGAAAACTTCACCTGACAGGAAGTGCTAAGTCTGTCCATAAAAAGTGCCGTGTCGCCCACAACATTTCTGTGGCTACACTGCACCCGTCTCCCTGAGACATCGATTCTTAAGTTTCATATGCCCATTCATTACAATGGCTCTCAGCACCCTTCAGATCCATAACCGTGGTGGAACAATTATGGTTGTGAAAGAAAATACGTAATTATTGTAATTGGTTTATGATGTAGTATCAATTTATTCTTTAAATGTCTTTAAAATAACATTAAATACATTCATAAGAAGGTATCCAAGCAATGTTTAACTGATATAAAAAATGTATTAGATGTTTTTCCCGACTAAAGCTTACAGAACGACGGTTTATAGGAAAAAAAATATATAATATATAATAATAGTAGAAGACGCTCATTAAAAATTTAAGAAATATTATATCTTCCATCCATGTAAATATTTTTGATCTCTATTCAGGTCTGTTAATCAAAGATTACGATATAATACATAGTTTAAATATTACAAAATGGAATTACGACGAACAAAATACGGATTTTGATCAGAGTTCGATGGTGAAAACCCGCGGTTGGAATTAATCCGAATAATTCCTCGGAACACTCGCCGTGGTAGATCCTGGAATAAAATGGAAAGATATGCAACATCTCTTCGCAAGGCCAGTGGATAAAGCCGATCGGAAAGAACCTGGTCGTCGACGAATCGAACCGCTCTTCGTTGAATGCTGTCAAATGGAAGGAGCTGGCACTGGGGTGCCCCCACCCAGCGATGAGAACAGTATTCCATGTGGGACCGAAGCTGAGACTTGCAAGCGGTGGGCCGGAACGAAGCACTGTCCCGCTGTGCTGAGCAAGACAAGCTTTTTAGAAGAGAGCTTCCCTTCCAAGTGACCGCGAAACTGAACGTCACTCGATATGTCAATGCCAAGGATTCC
The DNA here is from genome assembly GCA_019845155.1 of Luehdorfia chinensis. Lineage (NCBI taxonomy): Eukaryota > Metazoa > Arthropoda > Insecta > Lepidoptera > Papilionidae > Luehdorfia > Luehdorfia chinensis. The sequence continues at coordinate 4,115,625 of JAHVAK010000612.1, forward strand.
GATGCTGGCTGAGGCAACGATGGAAGTGCTAACAAGACGAGGTGATACTACAAAACGTTCACTTTTTAGCGGTAATCTCGCAGACCTGTGTCTTATTAGGGTTGAACTAGAATAAATTTAGACTGCCGAAATCCGAGATTTTGTCTAACAAAATCTCGTGTTCACACAACTTTGTTTCGGCACTCGTCGACGTGGTTCCGAGAATTTGCAACATATCATTGATATGCAGAAGACACAGAGTTGGCGATAACATGCAGCCTTGGGGAACACCAGTATTCATAGGCTTGGTTATCTCAATTTTTCTCTAACACCCCGTATAATTTGTTAACAGTGTCATGACAGTTACTATGACGATATGTAAACTGAGAAGTGTCATGGTTCAAAATAGTCTTTATTTTTTAATATTATAAGGATATCGGAATTTACAGTGCGTTTTTTTCTTCCATATTTATCTTAATTAATAATGTAATAGCAGTAACACGCCAGCGGCGCACAAACAACAAAGCTATAAAATTTGGCCCTTTGACGTAATATCAGATATCCGGTGACAGATTCAAAATCATTATAAGCAAGCTTAATAACTAAAATTAACACAATAAATCAGGTTTTTGTTAATTCATAACATTTTAGAATTCCTGGGTTATTTAACCGTGGAATAAAATATCATAACCAACAAAAATTAACACGCCGTTTGAGCTATTGTTAAATATTAAAAATCAGTTAAGTTGTTAAACACTCAGTCGATGAACTCCGGCCTTAGTGCTCATTAAAAATTGTTGGATGACTCTCGAGTGACATAACAGTCATGCTGAACCTTGAATACAGGATCCGAATCCCTGACGAAGTCTTTGTCTGTGCAAGTAATTATCGTATTTCGAATCGTGTGTAATTGTCATCTTTGATGTTATCGCAACGGCATTATAGGAAGTTTAGGTTACACGGGTATCTTGTGTTTTCGCTCATGTGTACAACACTGTACTATATGTATAACATACCTCAGTCGAATTGCAACATCTGGATATCAACCGAAAGAAATTGCGTATTGACGACTGCGTCAGAGTGCCTGACTTTGCAGTCATGTGTTCGAATCCCAGCCAAAACCAACATTTGTACGAAAACACAAATCGTTTGTTTTTGGGTCTGCTTGTGTCGTGTGCCGATATGCCGAAAATCACCTCAAAAAGTGTCCTCTATAAAAAAGAACTTAACAATAAAGACAAAGAATTCAAATTTCAATAAAATAAACTCAAATTTAATCTTATGCCTACGACATAAAGTAGCTTTTTAAATGGAATTAGCTATCGCTCCACAACTTTGTTGTTGACACGGCAGACGTGATGGTAATCGAAATGGGCGCCTTGTGCGCTCTTTTTTGAGTACGTTTTTAAGTCGCTGACTGTGTATCTATCGCGTTTTTTGTATATTAATAATTGGTTTGGTAGAAATTAATTCTATCTGGTCTAGTTGGATGCATGTGAAATTATGTCTGTAAAACGCACTCCCGATACACGAGCGATCCTAGTTCGTCATTTAAAAATCGTTCAAAAAATATATAGCTTCTACGACCGTGCTATATTTACTTAAGGATTAGAACCTAATCAGAATGCCAAACTTAGCAAATCAGAATGAAGCGAGCTACCACGTAATTTATAAGCTGTCGTAATATCTTGCTGGCAACACTAAAGTTCGTCAACCCGCCACCGCCACTCCATTCCAGTCGCTCCCATCTTTTCGATCGATATTGCCGATTACTTAATAAGTTTTCTAATCTAGAACAGTTCATAAAACGCACAATTCTGCATAGCAGCTGTTTTACTTTTGCCACAAAAAGTAGATAAATTATACCAATTTCGATAAATACAACAGAATTTAAAAATATCTATTATTTTGTCAGCTCGTTCGGCGCAGTAACTAAGCGATTGGCTTCTACGCTATGGAAAGAGGAAAAACTCCTTTTTTAATAAAAAAGAAAGAAAGATATAAGGTGAATGCTAGTGTTTCATAAGGCTGAGTGCTATCCCCAATTCTGTTTTTTCTGCATATCAATGATATGATACTGATTAGTAACATTCATTGCAATGCGGACGACAGCACTGGTGATGCCTTGTACACCGGCCGTGGCAATATTTCTCAGGAACACGTCGACGAGTACCGGAACAAACTTGTGTCTGAAGTTGAGATTTGCTAGACGAAATCTCGGACTGGGACAGACTAAATTTAGTGCATTTCAACCCCAAGAAGACACAAGTTTGCGCGTTTACCGCTAAAAAGAAACCCTTCGTCGTACCTCCTCATTTTGGGAGCTTTCCCCTTGTTGCCTCAGCTAGTATCGGAATCCTTGGCGTTAACATACCGAGTGACGTTCACTTCCGTGGTCATTTGGAAGGAAAGGCCAAATTGGCTTCAAAAAAGCTTGCCGTGCTCAGAAGAGTGGGACCGTATTTCATGCCGGCCCACCGCTTGCAACTTTACAAGGCGCAAGTTCGGCCACACATGGAATACTGTTATCATCTCTGGGCAGGGGCACCCCAGTACTAGCTCCTTCCATTTGACCGCATCCAGCGAAGAGCGGCTCGAATCGTCGACGACCAGGTTCTTTCCGATCTGGTTGATCCACTGGCCTTGCGAAGAGACTTTGCGTCTCTTTGCTTTTTTATCGTATGTAGTTTGGGGAGTGTTTCGAAGAATCGTTCGGAATCATACTAGCCGCTGAATTTCACCATCCTACATCGAGGCAGAGCACTAAATTTCATTCACATCACCTCGATGGTTGGCATTCCATCACTGTGCGCTTGTCGAGAAATTTTCTTCCACGCACGACCACTTTGTGGAACTTGCTGCCGCCAGCGGTTTTTCCGGAACGATATGATTTAGAGACCTTCAAGAATTCCCTATTCCTTTCTCCAAGGCCGGCAACGCACCCGTGACTCTCCTGGTGTTGCGAATGTTAATGGGCGGCAGCGATCACTTAACATCAGGTGAGCCGCTTGCTCGTTTGCCCAGACTTAAAACTGATGCCATAGGGTGGGTTATTGGCCCAGTGTGGTGCCATACGGATTTTTTCTGGGTGAAACAGGATTTGTTATGGGCAGATGTCGCACTGACCATCAGGGGAACGTATTTCTTGTCTCGTCTTTCTCATAAGCAAAAAAATTCCTCCTCCTTGGTAAAAAACTAGCAAGAAACCCAGCCAACTTTTTTTTTAATATATTACGCGTTACTACTGGAAGAAGAACAGTTTAACTCATTGTTTTTAATTATCTACTCTTTTTGGAGAGCGCATACATGCTGGAGATCAGTCAGATGCTACGAATATAGTGCTTACAGAAATAAATGTGACGTGTCAAACACGTGTGGAGAACAATAGATAAAAGGCACGTTGCTGATACAACTCCAGCGTAGATACCATCTAAGCCCCGACTATAAGCGTTCTAGATATTCTTGGTGACTGTCATGCCTAATTTTATAATATTCAATAATAACAAATTAAAATTACCCAAAGCCTTTCTGCATACAAATTAATTTCTGTCTTTTCCATAATCATTTCTTGTTTGTGATAAGATTTTTTATCTAACTTATATGTGACATACTGTATCCTTTAGAATGAAAGAATAATCCAAATCGGTTCAGAACAACAGAAGATATGAGACAATATGCACAAAAATCATTGAACTTAGAACCTTCTGTTTGAAGTCGATTAAGAAGTGTTATGGCAGTTGGACATAAAATTCGGAGAGATTAAAAGCAACACTAAGATACAAAACTTGCTTAAACAAAAACTAACTTGCTTAAATAAAAATAAACGCAAGCATCCGTGCACAAAACTCACGTTGCATACGCACGTGGTAAATTATTTTGTTGTCGATCGGTTTTTGAACACTTAACGTGACTTCACTGAAGCTTGCATCCACCATTGTTTAAATTCTCATTCCATGTTAAATGCAAGCTACCACGGCGAATCGCCATTTTGTTTCATTTATTTCGTAATTAGCTATTTTGTCTCGGGAATCAATAATCGTAAGTAAAATTACTAATTTGAAAGAGTATGTTGTAAATGGTCTTCCGTAATTTGGTTACTAACAAAAAAATATTATACTGCATTGCGCACAATACTTACATCGCGTAAAGAAAGTTTAAGGGGTATGAGATAAGGGCATGGGTACTTGAAAACTATCTGCTATGTCTGCGACCAGTTCTGTATGCCTGTAGTCACTATCACTTACCATGTGCTCGGCGGTGAGGGACCTAAATATCTGAGAAACCATGTGAATTTAGCCAAGTCGCACTATGTTAGTGTGCAGGTTGTCAACGGTGGGGCGTTTATAAATTGTTACTTTACGTATGCGTGTGCTAACACATTTTTTACTACATTTTTAGCAGTATTTACTGTTCAAATATAAAAATTTATAGTTGAACTTATTACTAAGTAATTACGAATAATGAGACCGTAAGTAATTAAATATTATTCAACATCATCATCATTTAAGCCAGCCTATTACTAGTCCACTGCTTAACATAGGCCTCCCATATAGGTTGCCACAAAAGTTTGTAACTCCCGTTTTGGGGGATATTGCCATAGTTACCACGCTTGGCAAACGGGTGGGCGTAGGTGCTTCTGCCAATCTTCTGGTTTTAATTATTCCTCTGTCGACTTTTACGACACCCACGGGATGGTAGATTCTTAAGCCGCCAATACACAGCAGTGTGACTTAAATATTATTAGGATCTACAATAAATCGTTAAGGGTTTACGCCAAGCAGCTGGCGTTAGACAAGGTATTTTTCATAAACGTTTCGTACGTACTGTATGCCGCACAGCCGGTATGCGAAGTGAGCCATTGTCACTATCATACTCGTAGATAAGATAGTTGTGACTGTGAAAAAAAAAGTCCCAAATTTCCATTTTTTTTTTAAAATTTTTAGGGATCCGTAGTAAGAAAGTCCGAAGTTTTTTATGAACTGCTATACAATAGTGTAGTGAATCCGTATAACTTACCGATTAGAAATTTAGTGCGTAAAAGCGTGTGTGGTAACGCTAGATAGATCTTGAAAATAATTACAAGAAGTTTTAAAATAACTACTAACTGAAGCCACACAATAATAAATGTATCAAGTTTTTTCATACATACTTGGTTTTGTTTATGGAGATTTATTGTTATTGTTAATGTATATTTACGACCGAGCGGCCTAGTGGTCAGAGTGCCTGACTGCGTTTGGTTCCTGACGTCGAATCCGACCGAGCCAACATTTGTACAAAAATACAAGTTTTTGGTTTTCGGGTTTGGTTGTGTTGTGTTTTCTCCGTTTCTGACACGACACAACCTAGCCTACCGATATTATCGCCTGAGCATTACATCGGGTGTACACTGGCATCATATCTCTTGCGCGTTTGATAGCTTCCGACAGTGTTCGGAAGTTGGCGCCGTGGTCGAAAATTCCACTGACGTCATCATATTGGCTCCCCTATGGTTATTCATCTACATGTACACAAACATTCTTTATTTACTTCCTTTATTATATCTGTCTGGAGGTCGACTGAAGATCGTTATCAGTATGAAAAAACACTGTCAGATTTTGCATATATTACACTGTGAAATGTTTACCGTTTACTTTGAAGTTATTTGATTCTTCTGTCAATTAGTTTACCTTTTACAAGTTTACGTAGGTTTTTGTATATATATTAATACGTGAAGAGAAAACTTTATACATCTTTGTTGCGCGTGTGAGATTTGGCATAGTTAAAGTTTATATGAAGGAGGAGTGCAGAAAGCTAAAATTTATATATCCCACCAAACAGATTCTGTCATTGTCAAGTCAGTCATGAAAATCACACGTTTTCTGGTCAAAATATATACTGCGAGTTTTTTTTATTTTTTTTATTGCATAAAGTGATGAAACGAGAAAAACGTTCACCTGATGGTAAGTGCAACGTCTGCCCATAACAAATGCTGTGCCACCCAGAAAATTTCTGTGTAACACTACACTGTGGCCATCACCCTGAGACATAGGTTCTTAAGTCTCATATGCCCTGTGATTACGCTAGCTCACAGTGCCCTTCAAACCGAAACACAGTAATGTTTGCACACTACTGTTTCACAGCAGAATAACTGGCCCAGGGGTGGTACCTACCTAGACGGACTCCTGCATAGGAATCTTACCACCAGTATATTTAAGTAAGTTATTTTCGGATGATTGTTTTTAAAGAAAACTTTTTTTAATGAACTACGTGACCAGACGAACAAACCGTTCACCTAAATAATTTCTCCTTCTTCAATTACTGGAGGGTTGAATTTTCAATGATAATACTGATACTGATACTGATGATAATACTGATAATACTAAAACCCATTATTCAATATTATAGATAGACAAATAGAATAGAATTTTTTTTAATTCTGCACAAGAACACAAGCCATTGAAATATTAAAACAAAACATAATAACATGAAACAAAACAGTCCTGTGCCGATAAGGGGTTGGATCAGCATGTAGCATACCCTTTATATGGGAAAATGTCGTGACTGTATGTATGTATGTATTTAATTTTATATTATGATTATGAAGTCAGTTGACCCTTCTACAAAAGTAGCATATAAATGTCTAAAACAACTTGTTTAATGAGTGAGTGCGTCTGTGTTTCCGTGTACACTTGTGGGACTATAATATGTCCAACGCAGTTGACAGCTTCCAATACTATTTTATTTATTTATATAATTTGCTATTCGGAAGTTGTCACCGTTGCCAAAAATCGGCCAGAAGGATATCATCATCATCATCATCATATCCATAAACTAAGAAGACATCTATTATATTTATTTGTATAGATTCGTCTCTTTCAATTAACACTTAATAGCTTGTTTAGATATATACTACACTAGTAAAACCCGGCAGACGTTGTCCGGCGTGTGTGGATCGGTTGAACTTGGTATAGAAGTTGATGTGCTGCAGCGCCATCTAGTGGCGAGTTATATAAAGTGAATAGCACTGAAACCTTCTCCGTGAAATAAATATATGTGCCAACTTTCATGATGGTCGGTCAAACGGTGTCGAAGCCATTAATCTCAAAGATAAAATTATATCTGATACCAACATCCTTTTTATATCTATAGATTATACTTATAGTAATGAGTAATGACGTAGTTAGGGCCACAATGAAAGAAATGTGTACACTGTTGGTTTCCAATATCGGTAAATGTACATGCTCTATTCTTTTATCGTTAGACCGACTTTTAACCGACTTCAAAAATGGCGTAGTATTTATGTTGACTTAAAAACCCGTTCTCCCTTTTTTACTACTTTAAAAAAAACTTGCCCCACACTATGGTTGCTCCTATATTGTGGGTTTTATATACATAAATTACGCATACACAAAAACCCAGATTCTGAAAAACTATCTGTAGACTACAGAAGTATTTGATCCTTGCGAAAATCGAACATACTACCCGTAACGCAGTAGTCTTCACGGCAGCCAAGCCGATGAACGATATTGTACTGCTACAAAGCGTCTCATTTACATATGTTTACTAAATAGACCCGTTTTTTTGTTCCAGGGTCCCAACTGGCCCGCGTTCGTGAGGCTAGACGGCTGCAACGGCTAAACTGGGTTTCATCACCGGCCACGAGCGATGACTCTAATTCGACGCCTTGTCCAAATCAAGAGGCCTACAAAACCGCTCAAAACCGCCTAATTCTAGAGCTCGCCTGGAAGACGGTCGCACTGATGCACAAGAACAGATTGATCCAACAAAAAATTATAGCTCTACAAAAAGAAACGTCAGAGTTCGTTGCTTCTGTGATGAGCAATCCCGAAAATAGACGGCGGTACATGGAACAGATCCGATTGCACGGGATCGCCCAACAAACGCCAAGCCAGAACACGGACGACACCAACAGGCCTTTGAAAATAGAACACAATGTGTAAACTGAAACTAGACGTGCTTGAATGATTTCGAGTGAATGTTTTGTATGAGCGAATGAATGTTATAACTAAATTGTGATTTATCAATGATTGTGCTTTGATCACTTTTATAACAAATATTTATTGATATAAAGACTTTTAGTGTTACTGTGAAACATTACCACTGAGCTTTTAACCTTAGTAACCCTTTTTCAATAGCAATATATTATATTACACAGCCATAACAGTTAATGTTTACGTACTTATCGATGGAAGTTTTAAGCTTTTTTCGAATTTATTTTGATGTCGCGCCTTTCAGCAATAATAATTAACTGCGGTGTCTTACTAAAAACGTTGTGGTTAATATAGTTCTTGTTGTATAATAAAACTGAGGTTGTATCTTAAGAGGCTGTTTAATATATGTATACTTTGGTTAAAATATCTTCGTACCATTTTAGTAACACTTCGTCTATTTAAGCATGAACCGTGCAAGACTTTTTATGTAGAAGTTAACTGTTTTCGAATTATATAAATAATAGTATAGGTTCTGTATTTTAAAAGTGTTGCCATTTCCAAAAATGCTAAAAAAAGACATAGATACTTAAAATAACAATTGTTGTTATTATTATTTAGTAGTTCTGTTTAATATTTTAAATGAATAATATGAAACTGCCCGATGAACTGTATTACTCTTGCATAAAAGATATGAATATCCTGATATCCGTGTGGTGGCGGCTCGATAAAAGAATACTACCACTCCATCTCATCCAATGGATCTCGTAAAAGTCGAGTAAGGAATTAAACTGCACTGTGCACCCAACAGCGCATGGTGGCGATGGGCTCACCACCTATCACACCAAGTGCATTATATTGGTGAAACGTGGATTGTGGCAGTTATCTGTTTTTGCAGTGAGTGCCCAGTCTCTGACTACCCCTAATGGGATACAGTCGTGATCTTATGTATGTATGTAAAAGATATGAAAAGTTTTCCATGGTACGAAGAACAAACTTATTGCTTATAAAATACTCTAAGGTTACATTAAGCGGACGATATGCCCATGTTGTGTTTTCTTTGATAACTATATCATATTTAATTATAAGATTAATACAGTAGGAAACCATAAGTTGTAGTTTTCTATTCGTCACCTTTTTGCTGATTTAGATTGCATTTAATACGTCGTAGATTATCCAAGAAGCACAGATCTACCGAACACTGTGTTCATTTTTCGTACCTAGATTATATTTTTCTTTTTGAAGTAGTTCCATTAAATCATATTTATTAAGTATTATCTGTGACTCGTAGCCAAACAGTTCGGTTATGGATTTATTGGAATAATTGCCTAATTTACATTATTGTTATTTCTGGGAATTAAAATGCAAAAAGTATTCCTTAAAATATTTTAATGTAATAAAATAAAGAAATGTAATGTAATTATGGTATTTTTTTTCACAACTGTTGAAATGTCGAATGTCAACAAATTCTCACAAGGATAACTTTGTTAAACTACGTCATAGGTCGGAAAGGGAATATTAAATTGTACATATTTATTACACAAATTACAATTACAAGTATTACTTTTATTTAACAAATATTACTTTAATGGCACAACATTCCCTAAGTTCCATGTTTATAAGCTTAAAATGCCTTGGTTTGCCCTTGCGGTTAATGATTGTTAATATTAAGACACTTTAAAAAATAAACTAGTCTTTCGCAAAATATAAATTTTCATTTAAATTACCCGATAACCCAAAAATACAAATTAAATTGCACAGAAGCGTACTTACTCGTATTAAATGTTTCCCAACTTTTTTTGGTTTTCTTTGTGACTTACTAAGCAAATTTTCTAAATAAATAAAATATAGCCGTAAGTGGGTGAGTTGACTATGGAAATTGCATGTAAAAAAATCTATAAATTCATAAACAATTAAAATTAAAAGCAATTAAACAATTAAAAACAGCGCAACAACAATTTCGAAGAATACCAAACCAGAAATAACCATCTGATGCAAGTCTAGCTCCGATCTTATCGCATGAGTGTTACATCGGTCGCTGATAGCTCAGAACGAAAGTTCTCCTGTTTGCGCACTTGGGGCACTAGAAAATCTCCTGCACACAACTTCCGACAGTAAGAGCGACCGTAGTCACAGTGCGAGTAAGATCTCCTTCGTTAGTGTTGTGAAAGTTAAAGTGCACAAACTCCGCCCGGACAAAGCCATAAAAGTTAGCGTTTGCAGGTACTGTCTTCAAACAACTTGCAAGCGCAGCCCTTGCTCCCTTCATGGGGTAAGGCACATTCTGTTTGCGCGTATACTTGTGGCACTATAAAATCTCCTTCATACAGCTTCCGATAGTAAGATCGGCTGTAGTTACAGTGCAAGTAACATCTCCGTTGTAAGTGTTGTGAAAGTTAAAGTACATAAACTCCGCTCGGACCAAGCTATAAAAGTAAGCGTTTGCAGGTGTCTGTCTTCAGAAACCTCGCAAGCGCCGCCCTTGCTCCCATCACCGGGGGTATCCACCCATCCACCTGGTTCCTTGTCCCCTGAAACGAGGGCGTGGTCTGAGGGGCTACACCGTGGGTTACCTCAGGCACGCCACCAACACGACCTAGCGTTGGCCAAAAAACGGAAGATACTCTCAATGCTTTAACTAGTCTGTGGACCTCCTCATTGCAGACCTAGAGAGGAAATTAGAAGTCCTCGACAACGCCGGCGTCACGATTTCGCCAAAATTGGCAGTAATTGGGGCAGTAGAGACCAAAGTTGTCCTGGAACTATTATCGCCACTACTTAGACAGCGGAGACGCCAAAAGAATCCAGAAGAGGAAGATGAGACCTCCCGTAAGCGACTCTGCGAGATACCAAGCCAAAAACTGAAAGATCCACGGGTGATGAAGGGCGTGGGAAACATTCGGTCCGTTCTCCCTGCGTCCCGAAGGCATATTCGGTCTAAAACTTCCCCACACCGACTGAAACTAGAGACGGTCTTGAAGCAGCGCCTGACTATCCCGTTCCGGGTTCTTCACCAGCGATTCCTAAGCTGGCTCCACGCGCCCCTTGGTTAAGCCCGTCGCCTCACGCGCAATGCCGGCTGTGCCCGTGCCTGCACATTCTGCACTTACAACTTCGCGCATTCCGCGACGCAATCTCCTCCGCAGCAACGGCTGGTACAAGCCAAGAAGCCTTCTTTCCTGAACCGCAGGCAGAAGGTACCTTGCAGGCTACCGTCGAGCCTCCTCCCATAAAGAAGACCAGATATCCACCCCTGGTGATGAAACACTTCCTAAACTGGCCAAGCATTTTCGCACCATGGCCTAGGAACTGGAACGCAGACCCAACGCCCGCTCATATGGAGATGAAATTTATACCGGAATCTGATGCCGGTACCTACAACTGTTACTAATGAAGATGTAGAGCGAAAAAAGATGGCTTGATTTTCCTATTCACTGCCTGCAGAGAAGAGTTTGAAGGTGGCAATCGGAGGCCTTCACACCAACACCACACCGGACGAAATCACTGAACCTTTCCTGGACCAACGCTTCGAGCCCGATAATGTCCGGGGAGGCCTTACCGCTCCCCCACATTGAAAGCGGGGGCGCAGGCGTGGTCGCGACCGCGACAAAATTCACCTCTTCCAGTTGGTATGAAATCGCGTTCATTTCCAGCGAGCGAGCGGGCGCGGTGTAATAGTGTCATATTTTTATTTTTCCGCTCCGCGCCCGCGATTTTATTGTGGAGGAAGTAAATAGTATAACGAGGACTTAAACCTGCAACTTATGTATGTAAAGGCAACAAACACGGAAATCACAAAAAAATAATTTGCTCCATATATATTACAAACCGCTGATTTATTTGCGATTTAGTATTGGATCCTACAAACTTACTAGTATTGAAGGGTACATTCACCCTTATGCGGATTGCTACTCTATTTACCTAACACCTTATACTCGTATAATCGATTTACCACTGATTTATCACGATCTCCGAAACCACCCGACTCATTGACTTGAAATTTGGGATACATATATACCTTTCCCCACATCTCACTTAGAACAGATTTAACGGACATACAAGTTATTCTAAATGTGTAAACGGGCTGGTGCTGTTTTTCTTTGTATATACAAACTTTAACATAACAATAACTAAAGGGCCCGTCCCTTTAGTTATTGCAGCTAGTATATAAAACAATTTACTGTTGGTAGGATTTCCAATGCAGGAATCCGTCTAGGTAAGTATCATCGCAGGGCCAGTGATTCTGCTGTGAAGCAGTAGTGTGCAAACATTACGGTGCTTCGGTCTGAAGGGAACTGAGAGCTGGTGTAATTACTGGGGATATGAGACAAAAGAACTGACGTCACAGAGGGATAAAGAAATATTGTGGGTGACACAGCATTGCTATGGACATACGTTGCCAATACCATCGGGTGAACGTTCTGCTCGTGTCGTCCCTTTCTTCAATAAAAAATATATCGAAACATAATATGAAAAGACACGTTAAAGTATTTTTAGTCGTTATTGATCTAATCTCACAGTGAATGCTTTTTTAATAAAGCAGCTGTGCGACGCGTACCCGTGTAAAATAAGCTAACCACATGATTGCGCCGTACATTCACAGTCCAGCCTTTCTCTTTAATGTTCGGCGCGGCTACTTTATACCGTAAGCACGTAGCCTAAAATCTTCTTCAATATTTTTTTATATCGTATTATTATTTCTTAAGTACATATCATCATCATCATTTCAGCCTATCACTAGTCCACTGTTGAATATACAAATTTTTGTAGCTTTCCATGGGGGAGGCCCCATGGAATGATACGATGAGATGAGATATGATGAATTTGTAGCTCTCATTTTTTCCGTAGTTACCACGCTTGCCATGCGGGTTGGCAATAACTATACATAGTACATTTATAACAAAATGTAATACACATATTCCTCATTAACATTGTAGCTCAACGTCTACTAGGGCATAGGCCTCTCCCATAGATTGCTGAAAAGAAACGACTAAGTTTTTGTACATCTATTTCTAGAGGCCAGGTCGTTCTCCATTGCGTTTGCTGCTATGAGATTGCCACTGAAAAACCTTTCTTCCCAACATTTAACAATTTTACGAGTTACGAGTCAATTTACATTTTTTTGTTATTTAGGTAATAAAGCGCTATATATTTGGATTACATATAGCTTTTCGAATGACTCGGAAAGTTTTTATACGAGAAATAGTGACGGAAGTCTCTTGTCGGTTCTGAGGATTGTCACTGGCAGACATTATTTCTGAAATTGAGGTACATTCATTGTTCACCAACCGTATCATCATTTTTACCTTACTGAAACAGAATGCATGTACACTGTTTTTTTATTGATGAACAGTAACAGTATCTGGCGGAAAGGAAATGAAACCGTGTGTCCTATGCGGATGGCTTCGTTTTGAGTTTTGTAATGAGTTTTTATTCTTACAATAGATGGCGGTAGCCAGTTAATTCCCAATCAGAAACTAAAAAGAAAAATAGATGGCGATGACGCACGATCTACTTTGCATTGCAAGTTTCGTTGAAATAGTTATAGATGACACCACTTATTTATTCTGAAAGTAAATTCTGACACTGACACTAACATTTTCTCAATATTTACCTTAGGTTATAAATGTTTTTATCTTAATTAAATGTTAGTTGTAAATTTGGACAAAGAAAACTATATGGAATTTAATCTGTCATATTAAATTTTTTGAAAAAATGAAGGCTCTAATACAGCGCGCTATGAATGCGAAAGTAACCGGTAAGTTTCTCATACCTTTTTGATAACAAATCAGTTTTCCTATATAAATTTATAATAATTGTTACTATTCATTTACATGTAATTTAATTAATAATAAAAATATTTTTTCCTCACGAATTCCAACTTTATAGTATTGATACTGTTATTTTAAAATTGCATTATTGTTTGATTAATAATTTTAATATTTTTATCCAATAGCATAACATATATAATTTATTAAACTTTAGTTTAGTTTATTAGCAGCTTATAGATAATGAATTCCGTTTGTTAGCGATACATTACTTACTATTATTTTTATATTTTAACCCTTTTCCGTTTTAAATTATACCTACCTATTTTTTTTAGTAAATGGTGAAGTAATAAGCAGCATAGAGCAGGGGGCATGTATATTAATAGGCATTAGTAGCAGTGATACCATAAAAGATATGGAATACATGTGAGTATAAGTAATATGTTAATGGGAAACTCTAGTCTATATTTTGTAATAAGTGTAAGCTGTGTTTGCTTAAAAAACCTAAAAACTTTGGCAAATGAATTGCCAAGGAAGTTGTTAGATACCCAGTAGATTATCTGGATAGATCTGAAGGATGTTCTCCTAGCCATTATCTTTTTGTATGTGTTGTGCGCTGTTAGCAAACCCGGCTTTCACAACCTTTACAGAAGATACCTGAGAACAGAAGGTCCACAAGTAGAGGGAGTAATCTCCTACCAGTAGTCTTAAAAACTTGTGTATATGTTTATAATCTAAGAAACTTTGATAGTGTGATGCAGGATGTATGAGCAATTTCTTAAACTCACACATAGTGACATAAATATAAAAAAAAACTATGCCTACTAGTGGCCCAACGGTCGAAGTTTGCCAATAATTCTTTAACTTATTAACACATATTATATATATATTTTAGCTTTCTGAACTCCTTCTAAATCTCTTCCATGTGCACAATATGCTTAAAAGGAGAGACAACATTTTCTTTTCGCATGTTAATATATAGATTAATAACCCCCAATCTATTTTTGTTTTTTTTTCAGGGGACTTGGGAGAAATAGACAGATACTTTTTGTTATGTTAAATTAACTTTTTTCATTACTTGTATTTTAGTGTACGTAAGATATTGAGCATAAGAATATTTGATGATGGAAATAGTAAAAGGTGGCAGAAAAATATTGTTGATAAACAGTTTGAAATTCTGTGTGTTAGTCAATTCACTCTCTACAATACATGGAAGGTCTGTATGTTATTTAATAATATTTTTAAATTTCATTCTTGTTTTGTAAAAGACTGAAAGCAGTGCGAATATTTTTTTTAACAGTTTTGTATAATTGTATATGTATAGTATGTACTCTGGCTATTGAGGATAGAACAGTGTTGTATTACATTTTTAACTTGCGGCCCGCCCCAGCTTTGATTAGGTACCTTTAGTGTAAATATTGTATGCATAGTATACACACTGGCACAATTAGCGGAACGTTAAAAAAAAGCAGAGCATAGAAATAATAATGTGTGCTAAGAAAATTTTAATGAAATTTTATTAAAAATAATCAAAATAAATAAAAACACATCTTTCTCTATTTTGTGGAAACACAAAAAATGTTGTAAATTAAAGATTACCAAGATTTTAACATTAAATAAATGAAAGACTAATAATGTGTTTCCCGCTTGTGCTTTTACTAATGTTTCCATCCTTCTGGGCATGCTGCAAATTATGTTATCTATTGTATCTTGGGACAAGCTCTGACACTCTTCAAGTAACGCGTTTTGCAGTTCTCTCAGTTTGTTGGTGGGTGGCATCCTGGATTTAACACTTTTCTTTAACAAGTCCCAAACATGCTCTATAGGATTCATATATGGGGATCTTGCTGGCCAATGCATCACTGTTATATCCACATGGCTTAGATATGTTTGGACTGAGGGAGCACTCTGAACCCGATTATCATGCATCAGAATAAAGCCGACATCATTATAGGGGACATATGGCAAAACGTGTTCTTCTAAATATCCCTGATGTACCTATAAGCTGTCATATTTCCTTCATCGACCATCACTAACTCCGTAAGACGAGCTCCGAAAGTTAACCCTCCCCACACCATAACTGAGCCGCCCCCATATGCCACCGTATTTTCAAAAGTATTCTGAATGTATCGTTCTCTTTTGCGTCTCCCTATTCCCTGCCTTCACCGATCTGGTTTAAGAGCACTCTACACTCATCAGTGAAAAGTACCCGCCCCATTGGTTTATGGCCCAAAAACGATGTTCGTGTGCAAATTTTAACCGATGTAAACGATGGTTACTCTCAAGTTTGGAGCTTTGGCCGGTTCATACGAACCTATGCCCACTTCTTCAAATCTTCTGCGAGCTGTACGCTCACTCACTCGCGCTCCTCGCACGACTTCCAAGCTTAATTAAGGCCTGCACAGGGGGTACCCGCGTATTCCTGCGAGCTCGAAGTTGTAGAACGGTCATCCCTCCTCGAAGTGCACTTTTTCTGGCTTGGCTCCTCCTCAAGAGAATAAGTCAACTGGTACCGACGAATACTGCGATGAGTCATTGAGATTGATTGCTGCAGTCTGGCGGAGAGAGCTGTAGGTATGACCATTTCCCCGCAATCCATCTGCTCTAATAATCTCAGGTGGTATTAAATCGGGCATTTTTAGTTTATTTCAACTAAGCTGCCTACTATTGACACGAAAAAAATAACTTTTAGTAATAAAATTGCGAATTTATCGAATTTATAGTTAATACTTTTAAATTTCTCCTCAGACCGAAGTCGAATCACTAACAAATCAGTATTACCGGGAAACAGAAATAAATTGATAAAAAAATTACTGTCACCTTATGTTCCATTTTTAAATTAATCATATAATTTAAATTAGTCAGAAATATTATGAAAAATAATGTTTTTTTTTGTGTACCGCTAACTGTGCGGGTGTGTGTATATAGCGTATGTCCATCTGGAATAATGTACCTTTCAAATGGTGAAAAAAATGATATTACCACCCACATATACACTCACAAAACGCGCTCTGTAATATTAGTATAGATTAAAAAATATCTTTAATGAAATGAGTATTCGGCGAATTTGGGTCATGTAACTTTGATTATTTTTTGCTTTCAGGGCAATAAACCAGACTTTCACAAAGCAATGGCGGCAGACAAGTCAAAAGAATTCTATGAGCAATTCTTACAAATGTTAAGAGATAAATATAAGCCGGAAAAAGTAAAAGGTGAGATAAGTTTGTATGTAGTAATCTTCAATACCTATCTGCGGTACGGTGAATATATGTGTAGGAAGATGTATAAAATAAAAAGAGAAAAGAAAAGAAAGAAAATCTTGCCATTTTTTAGAGAGCATGCCATTCTCCAACTGAATATTAAAATGACTGTACCATGTCTTATAGATGTCCAGAAATAATTTTACTAACTTAAAATTTAATTGTAGTCAACTGCGATAATGCGGCGAAAATTAAATGGTATGGAGAACTTTGTGTACAAGCCCAAACAATATAAACTATAAACTCACCCTGGGGTGGTACCTACCTTGACGGATTCCTGCATAGGAATCCTACCACCACCCGCCAGAAAAATGTCATGGCCTCCGATTGAGGGAGGAATCTCTCTATTACCAGATCTAAGTAATACAGAATTGGTAATGAGCTGCAGCGTCTAGACTGCGGTATATGGTATAGTATGATCGCCAATCCGCTTGCCAAACGTGTGGATTACGGCAAATGCTCTTTTGGGAAAACTTAAGAGAGGCTATGTCTAACAGTGGACTTTTTACGGGATGATGATGATGAAGATGAAAGACAAATGTCACACTCATTTTTTACATCTGAAGTATTTTTTTTTTATTTCAGATGGTCTATTTGGTGCGTATATGCAGGTATCCATACAAAACGATGGACCTGTCACGTTCGAAATAGAATCTCCAGGACATGGTGGTAATGACAAAATACGTAAATCTGCTACGGAAAAGACCGAAAATGAGTTATGCAATGACGAAGAAACTAGAAGATAATTTTTTAGCTAGTGTATATTGTGAAAATTGTAATATTTAATTACATAAATAAGCACTAAAATTATTTTTTTGTTCCACCGGGAGTAAACAATATGTTGGTTTTCCGTTCTGGTTTTGGTAGACTACATCCGATCTTATATGAGGCGTTGGTAGGTGTTAGGGCATCTTATACAGTATCATTCGGAGTTAATTGTGCTTCAAGGTGCTCTGCCAGTATTTCTACCCGATCTTTAGCTTTGTTATTTCGTCTGCTCGCTCGTTTGTATAGCCCCCGTCCGGCTTTTGTCCGTGATATAGTCGGTTGAAGTGGTAGAGCGACGTCTGGCTTTCCCCTGTTTCCTTCATCCTTGTTTCGTCTGGACGCTGCTCCCATAGTTTTTCCCTATGGCTTCTTCTTTCCCTCTGGCGTTTTCTTTAGTCGTTATATATATTACGACGTCCATAAGAACTTTAAACATGCCCAAATGTGTTAGCTTTATACAACACATTTAGGTAAATCCGTTGAACGTAATTTCGAGATTACTGACGAAAATTAATTTTGAACAAAATTCGTAACTTTTTATGAACACAAATGTCCGGCTATTGTGATTAGATATTTAAAAATCGAACAAAATATTGAAAATAAAAATCAAACGTCCCGTAATCTCAAAATATGCGTAATTGCGAGGTTTGGATGTAGACAACATTTAAAACTTCCTCGGTATCGTCCTCAACATCAGATTGTTCTAACGGACGATCAATTACGTTTTCGCTGTTGAGAACTTCTTTATAATAATTACCAGTTTTCACCAAAATGAGTTTTGTGCAATTTACGGATATCGATCAACTTAGCTCTTGTATTGGAACACCAATCAATGTACTCTTCGGGCTTAAGGATTGTTACCTTCTTCCTTATTTACTTTTCAGCTAATGCAAATATTTTATCTGATGGTAAAAAGAAGTGTCTGTTACAGGGAAAATTATGTCTACGCCTTTTATTAAATTTGAGGTTGAATAAAGCCAATGCAAGACGGCACCTAATAAAATAGAATTTTTATTTTATTCTATGGGGGAGACCTAAGTTCACCAGTGGACTGGTGATAAGCTGAAATGATGATGATGATGATGACCCATCCGCCATTAAGCGTATGGTATGGTTAATAACAGCTGTAGTCGTTAGAACCTTTATGGGTAGTTTATTCCGTCCATGTGTACGCAAAAACGTTCTCCAAAGACTGTTACGAGAGGAACCTCTTACGATACTGCTATTATAAAAATACAGCTGCCGAAAATAGTAAGTGGTATAACCAAAGGGCAATGGTAGGTTCTTTTGGCAGTCGAAGGAAAGGAGCTTCCTCTTTCTGAATGAGTTTAAAAAAAATGTACTTTTATTCTTTCAGATAATTGAATGCAACAAAAATGAACACAAGTCTTGCCTGGGGCTGGCAAAATCCGATGTTGATTTTTTTTACAAAAATATTTCGGAAAAAATTAAAACTAACTCCAAATCCTGGAAGTCCTTGGTCTGTGTACATTTTTCAGATTTTCTTTTAATATTAAGCTCTGGGTGTAAATATTAACGCTCTCTTACTTTTTCGCGGGCATAATGAGTTTCCAGAGACTGCCATAATGAGAGTAAAACGAAAAATGTGTCATTACATTTTTCGTTTTAGTCTCTTCGAGTTAATCTGATGTGACAGGAAAGAATGATTGGAACCCAGCCCGATGCTTTTCTATCAAAGTTTTATCGGAATATACGTCCGCAAGAGGACATTGTGCGGCTAAAATTTACGTTTCTCTCCTAACTGTTTTAGTGTCATGATGTGATTGCAGCATATTCACTCCCCAAAACTGTTTTTTTTTGCTGATAAGTGAATGGCGCAGACACAGAAACTTGACTTTGCGAATTGCTTAAGAGACAAGTCATATTCCCAGAAGGCATAATACACATTCAAGATGACGCGCTGTTTATCCTTGTCACTGTCATTGTAAACGGAGTTAGGTGGTCTTTCCTTGCGATTGCGTAGTCATGGCGACGTTGGAAAAGGTGACAAAAATTGCCTTTTCCAACGTAGGCCAGCTTCCAGCTTCACTTACGGAACGCTGGTAACGTATCTGCCTTTTTCATGTTTTGCATTGGGTGTCCGATTAGGACGAGTAAGTGCACTTGGGGTACTATAATTTGTCCTACACGGCTTATACTTCCCTACAGTATTTGGAAGTTGTCGCCGTGGTTGGAAATCGGCGTGGAGGACATCGTTATCATAAGTCTGTAATCGTCATCTTTACTAAATCTCATCTCATCATCATTTGAGCCTGCCACTAGTCCACTGTTGAACATTCCACCGAAGATTGCCACAAAATTTTGTAGCTCTCATTTTGGAGGGATTTTGCCATTGTTGCAACGCTTGGCAGGCGGGTTGACAACCGCAGTTTTTATATTCACATGATCCAGGAAGATGCTGCTGCCAATGTTCTGGTTTTAATTTTCCCTCCGTCGACTTTTACGTCGCCAACGGGATGAGATGGGGTGGTAGATTCTCTTAAGCCGCCACCACACGGCAACTAATGTAATCATACAGCTGAACACTTAGAGCAATTCTACAAGAATTTAAACTAAGGAAATTGATGAAAGAAAACGCAAAAGTTAATAAAAAACTTTATTTTGAAGTAATGGTTATTATCTATTAACAGTTATTAAAATTAGGCCAGTGATTTTGCAATACTATATTAGAACATTACACTATGGCCTACCCTATTACTAAACAATCATCGATACATGAGAAATTTCATACAACCTAATGCTATGGTCCGTTAGATCCGTTAACAGATAATCGACCAAGAATTCAAATCCGTTTTTACAATCCTACACGAGTAGAATATAAAATAAAAAAGTATAAACAGACAAAATAAATGCAATCTAATAAACCCTCTATTTAAATATTACGATATAGAATTCAACAAACGAGATTAAAAAAGTCATAAATAGTGACAAATATTATAAGTTAATTGAATGTTATCAATTAGCTGGAAGTGCCGCATGATTACTATTTCTATACGGTGTTATATAGACATATAATCACTTCTGTACGTTTACACAAATGTCTACACAGTCATACAGTTAATTCTTACAGAATTCCAACTCATACACCTGTCAAGGCACTGATCATTTTGGTATATTGCTGATACGTATCCCCACTCCTAGCTCGCAGTACCATTGCGTAAACATATTCAAAGTGTGCAAGATTACAATAGTCATACTTACAGTTAGTCTGACGGGTGGTTCGTGTTCGCGAGCAATGCGAATGTGTGTTCGGAACACTCCATTGTATCAGTGTTCGCATTGCTTGCGATCGCGAAGACCCTCACTACAAATCTATGATTTCGTTACAACTATCGAAATATTACTATTACAAAAATATCTATAATCTATGCTAAATTATTCGGATGAAATGTTACTGGGACAGGCTAAGGATGAACAACATATACCCCTTCGGTTTCGCTGACGCTGAAATGTTAGAATTTAAAAAAAAAACGTAACGTATTATTTTCAAGTGGATACGCGTTGATACGCCGCACCGGGAATACTTCGATATGTGAAGATACATTAAAGTATTGGCGGTTTGGATGCCGTTCGGACGGCGGTTGGTCGTAAGTCATGGTTGGCCGCTGTTAATTCGTTTAGGTGGTGGAAGGGTTGAGTGGTTGTCTACCAGAGGCCCGAGGAGTATCCGCCGGGGGGCACGCGGCTATGAATAAGGTTGCTGCTGCCATTAATTGACGTTACCGTGTTGATCTGGCCGTTCAGCGACTTGTAGCCGTCACCGGTGATTGGGTTGCCTTCTGAAATCGTGAGAAATATCAAGTTAATATGTTTTTCTTTGGCTCATAAGTTTTTACTTAATTATGTGCAATATTCGAAAGTGACCTTATTGGTTCTAAATGCTTCCAATGTTAAAGTACTAAATTTCATGAAACTGATATGTGAAGTCTATTTCTCTCACTATTTTTTAATCTATATTCTAAAAAACAATCAAGATTAGGTATTACTATTTTGTATTTACTCGTATATCTAATTTCTAGAATGATAATTACATCTAACACCTACGATCATGCAATGTCGTTAAAACCTAGAAATTTCCAAATAAATGTAATGAAAAGTATGTTTTTATTTTTGCATTTAATGCATTGTAAATTGCTGTTTTACCTTAAAACTAACTATTTGCTAATTACAGTTATACCAACACTAACTACTCCAGAAGACAGTATAAAATAATACAGAGCAGAAAAAGAAGAAAATACGTGCCAAGTAATACAGAAACATCTATGAGACTAGGTTTACAACAAATTTCACAGTAGCAATATTTTTATTACGTATTACAAAACAATGCAACGACAAAAAGCAAATTTAGACATACAACTGAATATATAAAATGTTTACAATACAACGCTAACAATATAGATTTTATATGACGAAGATTAACAAAAACGTTTACTCTAATTTGCTCTAATTAAAAAAAGCAAAAACCAAAAAGGGTAAAGAGTGCTTAATTCAGTGACATGAAGGAATCATCTGGTACTTGTTTAAATAAGCAAGCAATAACACTTCCAATGTATATGTAGAAATATATCTAGCTATGTTTTTTTGATAAAAATTTCATCTAGCATATTAACAGTTTATGATTATCAGTGCAATAGTGTTTCTCCTTCAACGAAAATTAAACACCCACCCAATTCTCTTTGGCGGATATATTCTACATAGTATGTCTTAGGTTTGAAGTCTTCTGCATGCCGGTTTAGTTTAAACAGGTATCCGGGCACGTACTTGGGAAATATAGGAGGAAAACCAGTCAACGTGAACGGACCTGGGGCTTTAGGAGTTTCTAGTAGAGTGCAATCGGGTATCGGGCCATCTCTTTCATATTTGAAAAGACTAACTGGTGGATTAGTATTCGAAACGACAAATGGATCTATCGGGCCATCTAGAGTTGGTACTGGATTGTATTTGTAATCGAGCTGAGGCTTTTCTCCTAAAGCTGAAGTCATTCCGATGAACGCGTATGGAGGCAATGGATGATGTGAAATGTTATGCTGATTTGGTTCGATATAATGCTGAGCTGGGAAAGGAGGCCAATGTCTGTCGAGTATAGGTTGTGGGGACAGCGAATCAGAATCAATAAGGGGATGATTTTTTTCGGGGTCGTCAGTTTTTAGACCTAACAAGGTGTAGGGGGACTGATGACATACGGGTCTGGGGTTCATTGTTGATTCAACGTAATATTGCGCGGGTTTAGGCGGCCATTGTCGTGTGAAATAACGATGTGTTGGCTGAGGGTTGAGGAAGTCTAGGTCGGGATGAATGTATTCGTCGGCACCTCGAAGGCTGGCTGCTGGGTGACGGCGACGCGGCGGTGGCACTGCGATCCCATCGCCAGTCACCGGGTTCCTCTTCGGTGGCGTGTACGATGCTGACCATTCACAGAATAAACGATTTTCATTCGATGTACTCACTTCGAAGAGGATCGATGTTTCTGTCCGACTGTTTTGCTGTTTGTTACAGCACAACTTTTGTGACTTGTTATTATTATAAAAACATTGATCCTATTCGTTTACAAGATGTTCGTCTAAAATCTTAATCATATAAGTTTTGTTTGTTATATTAGTCAATATCACGTGCAGTAACATTATTTACTGTTATTGTTTTAATATCTCTTCTCTAGTTCATGCTCCTGCATAAGCAAACCACAGTATTACTTTTTATATAAACTCTGTGAATCAAATAATTAATGCTGATTGGGATATGTGTTATTTAGGAGAGAGTATCGGAGCGTAAATCAGTAAGATAAAAAGCATCCTAGCGTGCATTAGTGCCAAATAGTATGTGTTAGGGCACGCGAGTTTCGAGCACCTCTGCCGTGTTCAGAATTACATAACCAAAAGCATTACTTCCGAATTCTGTTCACAGTTTTAATTTAACTGTTCGAAAGTGGAACGGAATTTTTGATATTTGCTGCATTTCTTCGTGTAGTTAACAAACATTTCAAATATTTAGACTACATAATTGTAGAAACTTTGATTATTAATTCAGAATAGCGAGATAATGTATGAATAACTTTTAATTATATTAACACATTCAATGTACATTTTAAGGCCAGTAATTTAGACTCTTAACCGTAATGTATTATTAGTTATACTATAGTATTTATATAGTACTATTATTATCCTTTGAGATAACGTAATCCCGAATTAATAAGTGCATTTTTACAGCAAGTTTAATAATTTTTCATTCGACTAAATTTAATTATAAACTTGTGCTATAGCGAAATGTCCATTCCACATTCAAACTATTGTAATTGAGCCAGTTTTCCCAGTGTTGCTACACGTGCTCAATTCGTGCCTACATCTGGATCGACTCACAGTGATTGGCGGGCTCCGTCTCACCTCGGCTGGGCGTCGAAGTTGCGCTGCCGTTCACCATCTTGGAAGGCGAGTGGGAAGGGCTGCCGTTCATCTCCGAGTCACCGAACTGGATGTGGCTGCGGATGGTGTCCGTCACCATCGGAGCGACGGAGTTGTTAGCGGCCTGTAAATTAATTTTCAATATTGCATGTTTTACTATGTGCGAACTATATTACATACCAACAACTTATCATTGATTGACTAGAATTACAAATAAATTATATTTAAGGGGTAAAGTAACAGATCATAAATATCCTATCATGGATTCGGGAACAGTAACGTTGCGCCCGTACGGGTTGAATATACATGTCTTTGTTTTTAGTGTTTCTCATTCTGAGGTGGTTCTTTGTTAAAAATAATAGGTAATCGGTATTACCAATTTTACGCCGCTCGAATCGTTCGTCAAGTGGTGATGGCGTGAGACCAATCTGCCATCACCTCTGTAATGATGATGATTACGATAAGAATTCTGATGGCTTTTGCTTAATGAAATTTTAAGGTATCGTTCTGCCTCTGATCTACCGTAGCTCGATTTGTGAGACATGTAATTGGTCAATACCTGTCCAAAAAGCCTGGAGTGAGTGTCTCGTGGGCGGGTGGGGGTATCGCGGACGACGCGGGGTCGCGAGGTTCCGTTCTTCATGGGGCTACCGTCTGGCGAGTCCGAGCTGAAGATTTCAGCGATGCAGCTCTTAGGGGCGTTTGGAACTCTGCAATGAGAAAGAGAAACATTGAATGAATGATAATAATTGTAAAATTTCGAAAAGAATAAAGGTTAAAAAAAATCATTGTTTTGTTAGTAGGTTAGGTACTTTATGAATACCGCAACCTGGCAATACTGGTATGTTAAGTATAAATCTTTTATAGTATCCATAATAGTGTTGGTTTGCGGCTGCACCCTACACTAGTACTTTAATGACTTAGGTTCATTCCTCGGTGCTGGCACCAGCAAATTTTTAGTTGCTGATGTACCCTGTGTTTGGCTATGAAGGGAAAGGTATGTGAAGAAAACCTGCCAATTCAGGCCTGCGATAAAATATTTCAAGTTCTTGCGACGTCCGGGCAATCGAACTTATATAATATTATGAACTTATATATAATATTTTTTTACTGGAGCAGCGTGGCGGACTTTACCTGGCTCGGTCATTTGTTGTAAAGCCATACAACTGTGAAACTAAAACTTGTAATTTGATACGAGAAAACATTAACATTCATAATTTTAAAAGTTAACAAAGCTGGTATCCCCCTGCATTTACTGTACGCGGACATTACCTGCTCACAGGCGGGGCCGGCACTTCCGTTAGGGGAAGGGTCAGCAAATGCCACAAATCAATATTCAGATTCAAACTAAAAACTCGTAAAATGTAACGAGGATTGGACTAAAATTGCGGTCAATCACCCCGTCTGCGGAAATATTTTCCTTAAAATACTACCATAGCAAACTTTACTGGCTTCACTTCAAATAACGTGAATCATAAGTACTGAGTTCACTGGCAATAAATTTTAACGCTTCATATCCAACTATTAAGGAAGCTCTGCCACTTGTGAATTAATCACAAGTTGCTAACTAGGGCTTAGGCCCTAAACATTAGTGTTTGTTTATTTGTAAGTCGTAGATCACAAAAATGCAATATATGCCCCACGCAGTGGACCCCCTGGACGGTTTTTGCTTGCTGTGTGTCTTGCCACAGCGATAACTAAGTTTTAGAATCTCTGGTCCGTTACGCTATGCATTCATAGAAATTACTTTGCCATAATTTTATTTTGTTCCACTCGAGCAATATTAAGGGTCAGAAAGGACAATGAAATTAAAGTTTTGAGCCGAGAAGAATTCTTCCACATGTGGTTTTCCTCACTAAGTTCTCCATCACCGTCGAGATCGAGGTAAATCTAGAACACTGTTACGAAACAATATTTAAATTATCCTGAAACACAAATAGTTGGTTTTTGGCTCTGGTGGTGTTGTGATTGTCTTTGTGTCTATAACACTGCGTCCTAGCCTGCCTTCGATCATATCACATGAGCGGGTACGGATTCGGAGGAGTAAGTTCCCCTTCGCTTGCTCGTCCACCTGTGGCACTATAATATCACGACTCGTTGATAACTTCCGACAGCATCCGGTAGTCGAAAATCCGAGAACATGAACATCATTTGAAACGAAATAGCCGACGGACGTCTTTGCAATCAGATAAAAATTATGAATCGTCATTCTTCATTTTCTAAATCGTCATTATCGATTGCCGACACAGACTACAGTGACATTTTCCAATTATTACCAGAACGCATAAAAGTGTCGTTAATGCTCGCGGCAACACGTACGCACTTTTTAGTTTTCACCTTCCCGAAGTAAGGGAGTTTTGGAAGTAGTGTGGGAGAGTTAATAGACAGGTGCATCGATCGCTGAGCCATGCAGTCAGACAGACTGGAGACGAATGTCATACAAACACACAAGTATCCAAGATATCTGACAGCAATTTCCGTAAAATATCACTTCTTAACATTATCTTCGATGTGGAAGCATTTTAAAAGCATTCCTACCACCGACAGTAAATCGCCTTGTAAATCTAACAAGTTGGACGCAGACCGAAGATTGCATCGTGTTTTTGAATAGCAAATATGTTTGTTTGATTAGCGAGAAATGTTATCTCGAACATTTACTAGTTAACCGGCGCCATTCTGGTCTCGACTAGAAGTCGCAAATTTATCTAAATTGTAATTGCAATAAATACCAATTGACTGTGATAATTTTAAAATTCATCAACCGAACCCTGTTTGCGAAACTTGGTTCCTTTATCCTTATTTAGGTAATACATATTGATTATTTTTAGATACTTTATATTAACTGGTGGTAGGATTTCTATGCAGAAATCCATGTAGGTACCACCCCAGGGCCAGTTATTCTGCCTGTTCTGTCTATTCTGTTTTACTCGTCTCGTCACCTAATACAATAAAATATAGTAAGCAATAATACTAATTTGTCTTTGTCTTAACTTAAACTTAAAGGTCTTTAAAATACAAGTGCATTACGCAATCTTACTTTTAATTTAATTTTGAAAAGCAAGCTTCATTACGTTTGAAGTACAAGTAAAAAAGTTTACGTTGGAAGTACAAGTAAAAAAGTAAAATCCAGAAATGACAATATTAAGTAGATATTTTCTACTTACTATTGTCTACTTAATAATATGCAGAAAGATTGCCTACCACACGCTGGGTCACCTAGAAGACGATGACAGACATCCACATTTTTAATTTTATTACAGTAACATTATCCGTGTTGTAAACGTTCTTACGGATATCAGAACACGTCTGCTTTGATACAACCTAAGAATGGTTGTTGGGATGCGATGTCAGAAGCCTATATCGACGTAAATTTGTATTCTCGGTAATTGGCTTGAAGTAAATTTACTATAAATTTCTCACTCCTGAGCCTTCTCTGGTTTTAAGACAATAATGAAGTCTTCGGCCTCAATAAGAAAATATACTGAAGACATTAAACACAGAGTGCTAAACTGCATCGTCATCATCAATTTGTTATTAGTCAGTTCAATATCTTCATATCGAAATCTTCATTTAAAATGATTGACAAGAAAAAAAAGGTCCGCCAGGTTTCTTGTTGGTTCATCTCAGGACAAAAGGTTCAACATTGAAAACTTTCTATGATGTTGAATATTGAGTCGCAGCACTTGGCAGGCGGGTTAGGGATTGCAATACTAGAATGCAACTTTGAGGTTGCTGCACATCACCGGACTGTGTATTTTCTGTCACGTAATTTTCGAGATAGTTATTCCACTACATGATCGCACACATGTGATTTCCCTTAAAGCACTAACCCTAAATAAAGATACAGGTAGTTACTTATTTTATTATTGACCTTACAAGCAACTCCTAATTGAAACAGTCTACATAATTTTTTAACATGACGATGAACAAACAACGGTGCGACATGATCACATTCCGCAACGCAGATAGGCTCGGTGAATCGATACCGCGGCAGTGCGGCTTCCGGCCTCAACATTTCTGTGAGTAGACAGGCGTACCGATTCGCGATTTTGATTATCTCATGCGTTTGATAAATATTGCAAGTCCTACTACGTTTTATAAAAGTATTTTTAAATGCAAGTTTTTAATTTGATTAATAAACAACTCATTTTTAAAGATTTTAGTGAGATGTGTATATTTAAAAAACTTAGCGTGTAAATCTGATCATTCGATAATAAAATTAAAGTTGGCATAAATTGGCACGCAAGCGTCATGAATATTAATAAAGGCCTTCCATTACGACTTAAACTGCATAATTAGGCTTCAGAGCCGACCAAGCCGCGATTGGCTTTTGCTCTATGGGTCACGGGTTCAATTCCACATATTTATGGCCTGCAAATAGTATTTACTAATGTGAATAGTATTTACTATTGTGAGGTTCTCTAAATCGACTCTTCGGCAACCATGGGATGAAATGGGAGGCAGATTAAAAGA
Source organism: Luehdorfia chinensis (assembly GCA_019845155.1). Lineage (NCBI taxonomy): Eukaryota > Metazoa > Arthropoda > Insecta > Lepidoptera > Papilionidae > Luehdorfia > Luehdorfia chinensis. The sequence continues at coordinate 4,144,217 of JAHVAK010000612.1, forward strand.
AGCTTAGTAAAAAGTTATACATTCGATTTGTACTTAAATTCACACTTTTCTAAAATAATCCGTTAAAGATACCGACAATAATTAGTAACAAAACTACTTGTAAAGTATTTACTACCATTTCGCCATATTAAACAGCCTGTAAATGTCCCACTGCGGAGCTCAGGCTCATCTCATTTATAATAGCGGTTTGAAGGAAGTGTTCCCTTCCGCCACGCTGCCGTTGTCGTCGTGACGTCGAAATATTTTTTACTTTTCCGACTTGCAGTTTTCTTCACGATGTTTTGCTTCATAATCAAATAGTGAACCAACGTTTATATTTGCATTTAACATTTTCAGTGGTCTCGACAGCGGGAATAGAACCTTGGTCAGTCGCGAGCCCCTGACCTAATCCAGCAAGCTACTTATAAACACTTTACAGGATTTTTGTTAAGCTATTTTATTTTAAAAAGGATCTTTTTTCAAAATGTAAAATGTTGAACTGCAAACCATATCTATGTACGTGCCAACGAAGTCAAAGATGGTTTGCACGTTAGCCTAGAAAAAGCCTATCCACTCTCGTCTAGAAGCGACTCACATTCAAGTTGTATTGTTGATCGTTTTGTGAGGGGCATTTTAAGGTAACCAGGGACTTGTCCTTGTTTTTGCAAATACATAGCCATAGTCTACTGTAAATCAACGGTGATCTCCATACACCTAATTATTTGAAAATATGGTCATTATTCACGCATCTGAGTCAGGGTTTGCCGTTATAGGATATAGATATACTAAATAATAGCTCATGCAGCACTATCATGGACCGACTACATTGTGTAGCGATTGACGATAAACTATTCAGGGTAAATTAAATTATAACTTCATTATTTATGTCGATAATTTTCGCTCGGTTTACTAAAATATCCATTTAATAACAATTGCCAAGAGAAAAAAAAGTAAAAAAACTGTAAAATTAAAACTACATGTAAGCTATATAATAAAACTATATTGCACTGCATGTCATATAAATTTCAACAAATGGGAGCTTTATATTTTTTTGTTACATTAGTGTACGGTCTGATGTGCAGCGTTAAATTTACATATTTCAAACTAGTTGATTCACAGTTCGAGCCCTTCTATGTAATGTTTTATACCCAGCTTACGACAATTAAAGTTGCAGCATAAAATTTTGTAGCCTATAATCTTCCTTAATAAACGAGCTATCTAATGTAAAAATATTTTTTCTAATCGGATAAGTATTTCCTGAGAGATAGAAACGTTGAGTTCAAACATACAAAAGCTGGAGCTTTATTATAGATTAAAAACTCTTCTAGGCGGCGTTGTATGGATGGGTTGATTCAACGTATTTAATTTGCCGTTTTTATTTTGGACTATAACATAACTCATTTTTTTATTTGATTAAGTGACGAGATGAGCAAAAAGTTCACCTATGGTAAGTGCAATGTTTGCCCATAACAAACGCTGCGTCACCCAGAATATTTCTGTGTGACACCACACTGCGCTCATCACCCTGAGACATCAGTTCTTAAGTCTCATATGCCCTTCAAACCATATATTCCGGACTATAAGGAGTACTCCAAATTTAGAGATGGCTTATTAGAAAAGGTATTTTAATGTTACCTCCGCACCATAAGACGCACCCAAAATTTGAGTCCATTTTTCTTTGTAAAAAGGCGCGTCTTATAGTCCGAAAAATACGGGAAATTGTCATGGCTGGCATTTTTTGTATTATTTTTTAAAAACATAAAACTCACAGTTTCCAAGATAGTGCGGTTGTTTACAAATAATTCATTGCATTAGCAACACACGCTCAGCTGTGATTGCCTCGGGCGTACCGAGTGGATTATGCGTCATCAGCATTACCGCACAATCAGCCGACTACCGGTGCACTGATAACAGTGCTTGATTGAAAACCGCGCGTTTCACGATAATAGCCAATTCCTCCTCTAATATTTCCATCAATCCCGTTCAGATTGGAAAATACTAAAGCTATTTCAGACCGCTACTGGCCGCAATAAGCCGCGAGCGTACGATGCCTGCATACCATTGAAACGTGTTGGAAGTAAGTAGCATTCTAATAACACAGAAATAACAATTATAAATGTCCAAAGAAGCTGTATATCGGTCTGAGCCTACAATTTAGATGCAGGAGAAAAGTGCGTGAAAGCAAATTGTTTTGTGCTTATAACAGGGGCTGCGCATGCACGCAATAGAAACAAACATGGCGACAGCGGAGAACCGCTAATGATTAAATAAACAACTGTCAAAGTCAAAGTAGCCTCGAGCGTGCGTGCTATGGGAAACCATCGTGGACTACGCTAATATACAAACTGAAAAAGAAAATAAACATATGAATGTCGGACATTTTGTTAAGCGCGCTAGTTAGGTTTTTTTATGGTTTATGCATTATATTTTCAAAAAAGTATTATATTAAATTTTAATCATTTTAAAGTTTGTTATACATTTTAGTCTATGATGTATTGCTACTTTTTTGACGCGCTGCATAACTAATTTAGAGGAAAAAAAATTCAAAGACTATTTAAAAATTACATATTGACCACAATATTCTCTCGCATTTACAGTGAAACACAATGTCTGATACGGTTTTGTAATCACCGGTGCGTCTTAGCTCTCGAATCATCACTGCAATTGGGGCGCATTAACGATACCCGCTGCAATGGGGCAGCGCGTAACTTTATTAGACGCTGCAAGGCCGAGAAAACGTTGCGACGTTTACGAAAACCTTTACAAATTCTTTACTTAATTAGGAACTATAATACTTGAAGATACGTAATACTTAATAATTTAGTTCTAGCTCATGCTCATTCTCTACTTGTTGTTTGCATTTTCTATGCGTAAGTCAATGTATCTTACCATCTTTTTCCGCGGGTGTCGTAAAATAAGTCGTAGTAATAAGGGAAAAGTCAAAAAGGTTACCAATAGATGGCGACGTAACATAATTGCCTAATGGACTGAAAAAAATGTTATTATTAACCGTTCCAAATATGCATCTAAAATGATCTTGCGTATGGTCTCTGTTGCCTATTTTTACTATAACGACGTCTTCTTTTTTACTAAATTTCGCTATAAAAATCAGTAAATTTAACAACAAAATTGGAAACTAAACTAAATTAAATGACTAAACGTGCTTATCGTAAGATTCGAGCTTTCAATACATATTATTAACGGCCTGTTATAATCTGTTCCGATCTTTTCACGCGGAAAACTGACATAGATAATAAATTCCCGAGTCAATTTGAGTTTGTTACTTAATATTTACTGTCGAATAATATTTATGTCGAATACATTTGACTGATAGTGAAATAATACTAGTCTGTTACAGAATTAAGAAAGAAATACTATACATATTTATGATAATGTTATCCTACCCGATTTCGGCGCCAAAATCTTCTGGTATTTTTTTTTATTTCACAAAAGTGACGGAACGAGCAAAACGTTCACCTGATGGTAAGTGCCGTCTGCCCATAACAAATGCTGTGTCACCCAGAAAATTACTGTGTGACACCACAATGCGCCCGTCACCTTGAGACATCCGTTATTAAGTCTCATATGCCCAGTGATTACGCTAGCTCACAGTGCAGTTCAAACCGAAACACAGTAATGTTTGGACACTGCTGCTTCACGGCAGAATAACTGGCCCTGGGGTGGTACCTACCTAGACGGATTCCGGCATCGGAATCCTACCACTAGTAAATTACCTTAAAATGTAATCTGCACATATTACAGTTCCGTAAAGTTACAGTTTAGTAGACAGAGGCACTCGTATTCACTCGATATTATTTTCAGCTGAGATTCTCACCTAGGACGCACGACTGAGCTGAAGGCCGGGACCAATTACAATCAACAGTTTAAACGTTAACTACAGAAGAAAATTTTAACTACGAGTATTATGAAAGTCTGTCATTAATTTGAGTGTCAAATACTTTTTGTACTCGTAACTCGTATATTCGTTTACTTAACGAAATCTATAGAAAAAGTCGTATAAAAACTATCTGTCCGACCGGTTTCCAGTTAGTTTTGTATAGGAAGAGTTCGAAATTCACCCGAAAAGAGTTCCGTCACACGGCAGCGCAGATTGTCACGAAGCGATCGACAATCCGCCTACCAAGCGTGCGCTATTCAAGCCGCCCTCTCCGAGCGGGTCTCCCTCAGAGCGCCTGCCACTCCTACTCCTTTACTCGCTATATACTAGCGATATTCCTAGAGACTCTAAAGTCAATCTTGCGCTTTTCGCAGATGACACGGACCTGTACTATTCCGACAAGCACAAGGGCCGCATAACGATTCATCTCCAAGCTGCAGCCGATCGCGTGGCAACGCAGTAGGGAATAAGAATTTTTTAAGTCTTATGAAAATGGCGGCGATGCGGTTCGCCACCCGTCACATATAGTTTCCCGCGGGGGCGAAAAGTGGGCTACGAGTGACTCATACGGTTATTACGTCGTCAATCGGAAGCTATAATACACACACAGGATGAAATACACACACGGTGGCACACGGTTAAAATCTTAAGCAGAAACCGTACTTGTTCACCGATCATGCTACACAAATCAGTTACAACTTTACATAAAATGAAGTCCTTAGATGATTTAATGAAATTGCTTATTGTAAATTTAAATATTTGAATACAAAAGAAACATTCAAGGTTACCGTTTCTAACAGACAAACAACATGTAGACAGGCGCTTTCGTTTTAAATAGCTGCACGCTTGACTATCTCCCAGGAAAAAAAACATACAAATTGGATGAAATTACACATTCACGGCGCTCGAATTACCAACGCGGAGCTTCTTGTCTCCTCTCACCGGCGTTTCCATTCCAACCTTCAAACCTACGTTACAATCATAATTATAATGGTCCGTTCTCACTATGGGTAATTTATCATATTTTCGTTTACTCTAACATATACTGTATTCGTATGTATACAACACAACTTTCATTTCGATACATAGAATTAACAAAAAGAAGTAATAGTTGTGTGTTTGACCGTATTCTCAAACGTTTTAAGTTTTATTTCAACACTCAAATGTTTCTTTTCGTCCAACGGTATCAAGTTCCGTTGAATATGTTTTTTTCTCGGGCTAATGATTATGTTGTGGCCTTCGGTAATATGGTACGTGATCGTGTTTTGCAGTTACATTGTTACACATACGTGTAAAGTTTAAAAATAAATGATATATAAGTAAACGTGAGCCACTGTTGGTAAGATTCCTATGCAGAAATCAGTCTAGGTAGGTACTACCTCAGGCCAGTTATTCTGCCGTAAAGCAGTAGTGTACTTTCATTACTGCGTTTCGGTTTGAACTGAAGGACACTGAGAGCTAGTGTAATCACTAGGCACATGAGACTTAAGAACTGATGTTTCAGGCGGACGGGCGCATTGTGGTGAGACAGAGAAATATTCTGGGCAACAAAGCATTTGTTATGGGCAGACGTTGCATTTATCATCAGGTGAACGTTTTGCTCGTCTCGTCACTATATCCAATAAAAAAAGATCCATGTTTAGTTAAAAAAAAGTAAAGTAACAGCCTATAAATTCATCATCATCATCTTATTTCTGTGTGGGTTTAGAGGCATTCAGTCCGTGACGTAAATTAACTGTTTAATTTACGTCTCGGAATAACTAAACAGGTTAGTCTTCTGCGCTATTTGGCGCGGGTTCGATTCCTACACGGGATTAACATTTATATGATTTCAAAATAGTTAGTTATTGTGCAACTTTTGAGTGTAAAACGCTACGCACCTACGATACAGAAGAAATGCTAGTGTGGGACATCGTTTAAAAAAAGACAAAATATCGCTTATAATTTAAGCCGCAGTCAGTGTTCATGCAACACACACTGGCCTCGAGTCACTCTCACTACATCTGACTCTTCCTTTGCTTATTGATCAGCCGGCCAGGAGAGTGACACCGTCATCACCATGTATTTCGTTGTAAAGCTGTAAGTGATGTACATTGTAACAATCACGTATTCGATGATTAATAAATTCATTACCAGCTACACTATTTATAGGTCGATCGAATTTATCAATGACCCCACTTAAGCTAAAACTTCAATGACAAATTGTGGAATAAATGTATGAACGTTCGTCGCCGCGGATGACACGCGAAATGTGAATTTACCCTCGTCGCTGACGAGGCACTAAATGCAGATGAAAATTGTGTTGTCTGCTCTTGGCATTATTCATATTTCGCACCTGTCGCCTGCTGTAAGGCTTAAAGAGCTATCTGTTCTTTAAACATGCGAAATCAACACCTACGTTTCATGCATGAGTGTAGTTTTTCGCGAATAAATCTGTGTTTGGTTTTGAATGGTCATTGTTCTCGGTCTTTGCAGGTCTTTTGTATGAAGTGTAAACCTTGCATGGCTGAGTGAAACCCGTACGATACTCTTTGTTCGTCGCTTCTGTTCAGTTTAATATACTTAATTATCGCCTAAGGATTAACGTGTCTGAATAACCGGTGCTTTTGAATAACAGACTCGAAACTAAAGTGCTATTCAACATTTATTAAAAGCTATAGCTGAGCTTTCTGTAAGTGTTGCACTTAGCATGAGGATGAGGGTTTTAGAGCCACGCTGCTGCAATGCGGATTAACCGACTTCACAATTCATCAAAGAATATGTTATTTTTAAGATACGCGTATTGACTCGGGAGGACTTATCGCATAATGTTTAATATCAAATTTCGACTGCCGCATGAGTCAGCGGGAAAAATACCGCCCGTAGAAAACCGAAGTCTTACGTTTTAATCCTTCCACCTTAAAACTTTGACAACCGCGAGGCCTAGTGGTCAGAGTACCTGACTTCTACGCCGCAGTCCAGTAATGTCAGACAGCGGCAACATTTTATTTTTGATAAACACAATTTGTTGCTTTTCGGGTCTGGTTGAGTTATGTATGTCAAATTTATGTCTGTAAAACGCACCCACGATCCGGAAGAAATCCTAATGTCGTCGTCGTCGTCGTCGTTTCAGCTTGTCAAAAGTCCACTGCTGAACATAGGCCTCCCCATAGATTGCCACGCTTGGCAGGCGGGTTGGCAACCGCAGTTATTTATTCAGATGTTCCAGTAAAATGCTGCTGTCCATCTCCTGGTTTTAATTTCCCTCTGTCGACTTTTACGACACCCACGGGATGGGATGGGGTGGTAGATTCTCTTATTCCTAATGTATCGTTTCTTAATTTAAAAAATGTATCGTTTGCAGACATTTTACGGATTGAACTTTGTCTCTTGCACTGGTTTAATCTTAGCCCGATCGTAATGAGTACTTCGTACTTCTAGAAGAAATAGAAACTTAGAGTTAGTTGCTCACATATTTACAGTTCTACGAGTATGATACATCCTGTGTAGATTATGACTTTGTTAGTAATGGGAAGATATCTGGTCGTAAGTCGTTGGAGATGACCAAACACTTAAACCATGAAAAACTTTCTGTAGGTCTTTCAAATATTTTTACCGTCCCGGAATAGAACCCACGACTCATAGCGCCTAAAACCAATTGCTTAGCCACTTCGCCAATGGGGCTGTAGACAATTCAATGAAAAGAGAGAAATTAAAAATATGAACGTTTGTGGCTATTACTCCATCAGGCGGTGAAATTTTCCCTTTGTCTTACTTTACGACATGCACGGGATGTAATAATTCGGCAGCTTCTATAACCTCGTCAACAAAAGGAAGTACCGTGATTACTAGTCTACATTATTTGACGATTTTATGTCAATACCGTAAATCATGGATAACGTTTTCATCAATATAGCCGATAGGTGTCCGGCAGAGTAGAATAGCTAGCACCTTTTTCATACTGTATGTATGTAAGTTATTCATTCCGACAATTGTTCAAGTTAATTCGTTTAAAACATTAAAGCCCTATTACATCAAACAATAGAACTAGTAACCATTCGACAGCTATTTCGTGTCGAACGAAACATTAATGCTATGTTTAATAATATATTTTCCTTTACATTTCGAGCAACTTGCTCACGAAATTCCCCTTTGCGTCACTTCAAAGGTTTCGTATTTCAAGAGTACCTTATATTGAAATGCGAGAAATGTTCAACCAGCTTACTTTCCTAACGATATCCGTGGAAATGCAAGTTATTTAATTGTTAATTTACAAAAAAATGTAGTGTAAGAAATGATACCGGATAATGAATACAGGCAGTCACGCCTTTTTCCTATATAAGGAAAACTACCCTAGACTACACCCGTAGCCCACTTTTCCCACCCGCGGGAAACAAGACGTGACGGGTGGTGAACCACTTCACCGCCATTTTAGTACGAATCAAAAAATCGTACTCTCCATTGCGTTCCCACGAGCAATATAGCAATGGATATTATTCCGCACAAATAATATATAGGATGTCCTTACCTTACGACTTTATTCTTACGACGCCTCTGTAGGAAAGAGGAAGGTGCTATTCTACTCTGTTGGACACCTAGCGGCTATAATAAACGTAAGATAAATTGTCAATAAGAGACGAATACTTTGAATTCCGTAATCCAGTCCAAAATAACTATACGAGGCCATTTGCGTACCTATAATTTAGTCATATTTATCAGCTAGGCACTCTAGGTTAGATTTTAGGCACGACACGAGGTCATCAACCCGGCCGTCTGTAAGACGTCTACGACCTCACCTGACTACAGCAACTGGCGAACGATTGAAGACTAACGCTTCGTTTACATTGGCTTTCTAACACGCTCTGGTGCTTTAACGCTTCGTAAGGAAAGCGTAATGCGGTGTAAACTTTCTCGAAGTACGTTTGTACGGTTGGTGGATTTATGTGGGCGGTAATGGTAGGGTAGCTTTTAATGTAAAAACGTAACCTTAAACAGTACCTTAAACTATTTAGTAAGTACTATCGATAATTATAACCTTTATTTCTGTATGCGTGTATACCATAATACACAATACTACTTTTAAGGTTTCAAAGCGCGCTTTAGCTTTATTTACATTTGTAGATTAGTCGACGGTGTGTTCAGTTTATTGAAGAAAGTGACGAGACTAAAAAATCGTTCATCGAATGGTAAGTGCAAACTGTCCAGAACAAATGCTGTGCAAAACATTTCTGTAGCTCCATACTGTGTTCGCGATCAGACCAAAGCGCAGTTATGTTTGCATACTACTGCTTGAAGGCAGAATAACTGGCACTGCGGTGGTACTTAACTAGACGGTTGGGTACGGTAACTGGACGGTAGACGGCCCTACCACCAGCGTTTGTTAACCACCGACGATTTTCGACCACGGCGTCAACTACCAAATACTGTTGGAAGTTATTAACTGTGCAGAGATATTGTAGTGTGGAACTGTTAACGCAGAGACACACGGGCACTTATTCGTCCTAACCTACCCGTACCCGATGTAACGTTCATGCGATGAGATCAGAGGTAGGCCAGATTGCAGTGTCAGAGACACAAGGACAATCACAAAACAACCAGACCCGAAAAGAACAAATTGTTTTTTTGCACAGATATTTCGAATCAAACCCGACCCGCAGCTTAGTAATCAGGTAACTCTAACCACTAGGCCGCACGGTCGGCATATGTTATGTTATTGAAGTATTAAGAAATAACTGCCCTAGCCAAGAAATAAACTTAAAGTAGACTTTTGTGTTTTAAGCTTTTAACATGTGCGAGGGACAGGCAATTACAAAATTGACTTTGATAGACAAAGTGAGGAACAGGGAAAGTTGCGGTGTGTTAGAAGATGTAGTGAGAAAGATAGAGAATGGGATTCATAGATGGTTTGGACACGTAGAAAGGATGGATGAAAGAAAATTAACAAAACAGATTTATGAGGCGAGCGTATGGGAAAGCCGGTAAGGGTCGTCGTAGCGGTATCACGATCACATCGAAAGGCCACGTGAAAAGTACCCGCAACTGACGAGCTTGTATGAAAACACTAATGAAAGTAGAAGACGCGAAAGATGTGTGTCAGGATCGTAGGAATTGGAAAGATGTGGTCCCAATGGGAAAGAGACGTGACTATGTATGTAAAATTTATGTAAAATTTACGGTATTCGTTATATCACTCGGAACTGTACTCTGAAAACGCTATAAGTATATATGAATAATATACAATAACATCGACCCACAAACGCCGGGCTAGGCAAGTTAAGGATTTGACGTCAGATGCCTATCGCAAAATGAATGCCATGTTGTAACTTACTGTGTAAGCGCGCGCTTGGATTAGATCACACTACTTCTATGGGCCTACTACTAATGTAGGTTTCTTAAACACTACCGATCATATTAATTAGCAAAAGTATGTTCGATAAAAGTCGCTCATAATACGTTAAGTATTAATTGGTTGGTATTTTTATGGGCATGCGTGGCAATTACTATCAGGTGAACGACCGAACTCAGACCGTCAGTTCTGTTGTGGTATTATCTATAATTAAAAATAGTTTCTGACAATCGCACTGACATCTTTAAAAAAAATTGCAATTTCTATCCAGTTAGCCAGTTTTCCGAAAGAAATGTATTAACCCTGTAATAATAAAGACACGAGGCGATTCCTAATCGGAAACCGAGAAACCATGTTAAATATTATTTATAGTCAAACATAATAATTCAGTCTATAAAGAACGCATTTCGACATACCGTCAAACGTGCAGTTACTCTTCGCGCACGCTTGATATTGATTAACTAGGTCTGGAGCGCCAGGGAAATATAGAACGTCCATTAACTACTTCTACGCGTTTATAGATTTCTCTAATTATCTTCGCTCCGCATTATAGTGTATACAAGTGTTATTATGAAGTTAAAAAGTAGTAAACATTAGTGAAAAAAACAGTCAGTACACGTAATAAAAGTTAAACTTTAAAAGTTAAAATATATATATATATATATATATATATATATTTATATTAGAAAATTGATTAAAATATTAATGAATAAACATGAATTAAGAAAAATATTACTCACTGTAACATAGCTCAGTATATAAACGATTAATAATCACTCGATAAATATTAATTATAAATAACAGAAACGTAGAACTTAAATTCGACCTTGACATTGTAATTGCATCGCGCCCAGATGTTTCACTTTAATAAAAAGCGCGTGCAACTCCGTACACGTGACAGAAGTGAGACAATTAAATATTAAAAATTCTATTAAAATAAAAATAAATAAACATGAATTAACAAAAATATTATTTACAGTAAAATAACTGCTCAATTTGTAAACAGTTATTAATTAATCGATAAATATTAGCTAAGAATAGCAGTAACGTTGTACGAAAACGCAGGGCTCAAATTCGACTTTGAAATTTTACTGTCATCGCGCTCAAAGAACTGACAACACAGTCGAAAATGACATCATAAATTTTATCCTCAACTAGAATAGGTACTTTATATTAACATATATTATAGTAAAACATAAAAATGATTATTATAAAAAATAATTTCTGAACTAAATACCTAACCTTTTGGTCATATAACTTTGAGGCAGGTTTCACATCCGCAGCAAAGATAATCGTTAGATAAACGGTCAAGATGTTTAATTATGTTAATTTGCATGTTATATGCAGGTTTCAGCCGTTTTATTAGGGTCGTTACTTGAACGAAACGACCGTGTGGGACGCGGAATAATGGCCACATTATTGAACAATATCGATCTATACGATTGCGGCACTTACTGTGCTAGTGGTTTATTAAAAAAAAAACACATTTATAGAATTCGCTGTTACGCGCCTTCTTCGTTTGGCGTAATGTGTCCAGTCCGTTTACATACACAGAAGTAAATGATTGTAAAATCCGTTCTTAATGGGTGTCCATGTCGGGAAAGAAATATGTATGCCAAATTTCTTATAGTTTTTTTACGCCTAAGATACGCCGCGGGTTCGGATTCCAGCTGGAGGCAACATTTGTGCAAAACACAAATTGTTGGTTTTCGGGTCTGGTTGTGTTCAACATGTGAAACATCTGTCCTCGAAGCAGGAGAAATCCTACTGTGAGTTATCGTTTTTTCTTTACCGCTACTGCGCTTTACAGATTTACGTATACAATATTTAGTCGTTTCAAAATTTTCAGCAATCATCAATATTACTTTTAAATCAATTTTTTTACTTTCATCAAAGTGACGAGACGAGCAGGTCGTTCACCGGATAGTAAGTGCAACGCCTATCCATAACAAAAGCTGTGTAACCCAGAACATTTTGCGTGGCACAACACTGCGCTCGTCACCCTGAGACTCCAATTCTTAAGTCTCATATGCCCAGTTAATTAACACTACCCATATCATAGATGCCCTGGGGAGGTAACATACTTGTATCACCCGATTAAAGTGAAAACTCTATGCAACCGCAAACTATATTTAAAATGTCATGTTACAACATACGAATGATTGATATAGTTGTTTATTTAAAGTACTATCACAGAAATGTGCGTATATAAAAAGTGACAGCCTTATGTCGAGAGTCAAAAACATCTTAATAGAAAGTCAGCGCCTTTACGTCCGCATTAATTAGGTGATATTTTATCTGTGACTTCCTCTGACACATTGCAACTTGCGGCATAGTTCTATTTAAATATTATGATCGAGATACGAGCACGATAATATATATAATAGACTTAGATTGACTTATGAAAATGACATAGACGAGATACGCAGTCTTTATCACTTCATTCATTAGAATGTTCGTGTTTGACGTAAGATAATCTGTGACGCTTTCTTGACTAGCGTAATGAAGATTCTGTTAGATGAAAAGCGAAGCGAGTAAATTAGAAAAATATCGTATAATCTAAATGCTTTTGCGAACAGTAAATAACATTTAGAAACTATTCACGATGAATCATCAAAGTAGACTAGTTTAAGTTACGCGGCGGGAAAGTTTGGACTGACATCCGTCCTTTAACGTCTAATTTTTTAATCTCTATACATATAAAAAATGTAACTGGCCGATGGCTACACGTAGGAGACATTTAAGAAAAAATAATTTATGGGGTCTTTATAAGAGCAGTAGTAGCCAAAACCATAATCTTTAGAATATTTGTCTGTCTGTCTGTATGTTTGTACACGCATCACGCAAAAACTACTGCACGAAATTGGATGCGGTTTTCATTTGTATGATTGTATGTTGTGTAACTTAAAATCTTAAAACCGCCTATAAGTGGAGTTATTAATCTATAATAAAGCTGTAGGAATGTATGTTATAAGGCAACGTTTTTATGGCTCAGGAAATACTTATCTGATGTGCAAAATGTTTGTTTTTTTAGATCTCACTTTTTAAGGAAAATTATAGGCTACAAAATTTCATGCTACAACTTTAAGATGCCGCATGCTGAGAACAGAACTTTACCGAGAACGGCTAAACTGTGAATTTTACCATTCCGTACGGCGTAATCATGTAGTCTCCTTATTTTACGCGGGTTAAGCCGCGGGGCTCAGCTAGTTTTTAATTTCATTAAGTGCATAGTAATGCATTGGAAAGCTACAAACCTTTTGTATCTACCTTGTGTAGTAAATAGGGAAAGGGAAACTTATAACTCAGTATAATTTAGTATGTACCGGACTACACATATATTATTTTCGGTTTTAATTAAAAAGTAACACAGGCTACAAACATAATTATACTCTGTGCTAATTATAAGTAGTTATATACCATAATAATACCTAGAGAAATAGAGACACGTCCATCCGTAAGTCACCTCTGCCCCGGATGGGCATTAGTGCTGTATTTCGACGTGGGAACGAGTGGAGATGTCGACAGCGCCGGAATTACTTGCAAATTGCACGGCTTACTGAGATCTTCATCGACGAGCGACCGAGCTCTTTACACACGTGTGTGAACTGTACTCTTCGAGTGATTTTTGAAGTTTCTTGTCAAACACATGCGAAGTCGATCTCGGAAAGGTGAGACTGACCATTTCTGACGTTGTCAATAATTTGTGAGTAATAACGAGTACAGGTAGGCTACGTTTAGGACTACAGTGCAAAATCAAAATCTGACATACGAGTAGGTAATTAATTAGGTACATACGTGTTAACCAATAAAATAATGTATAGATTTATTATCATAATATTCTTGTAATACTTAATTGTAGTTTGGCACTTTTACATTCCCTTCAACCTAACACTAAATAAGAAATATGATAATAGTCTTGTAATAAAAACAAGAGTTAAAAAGTATTGCTAAATTTCAGACTAGTTCCACAAAAATTACACATGTCAATACACAATTTCCAAATATATTTATGCATTTACATTTACGATGTAATGATCCATCAACCCCTGCACGAGTGAAAGATAAAGAGTCCCTTCGGTCTCCCCCTGATATTTTCTTTTTGTGTCTGTCAGATACAATTCGTTCCCTTTTTAGATAATCGCTTACAGCCCTGCTTGTAAATAAAAAGCAATAATTCAATAGGGTTGTACAGCTTGAGGATATTCTTTCGTTTTTGTGAAAAAGATCTTGTGTTATACTTTAACGAAAAATTAAATCACTATCTGCCTGATGATGATGACTTCGATACTTTGTAAATAAGGGAGCTTCTGTTTTCCTTAATAAGTTGCTGCGAGCTGCCTTGCGCAGATCGGACTCAATCTAGCCCGAAGAAGGCCCCATATTACGCCAGACGTGGTTACTAAGGTAAAAAAGTTAAGTTTGGAAAAAAGTTTTTTATACCGCAATATTGTTTTAAAAGTAAATTTTATTTCTTACAGGACGTAACAAATGAATACATACAAGTAGTATGAATATACTAAAAGAGTTAATTAATTATTTAAAGTAATATAATTTTTACCAAAATTACACTACAAGGTTAACATTCAAAAAGTCAAAAATGTAATTAATGCTTACATTTGCATACCAAAATTTTATTATTATAAATTAGTCTTTGATGTCCAAATCCAAATCCAAATGGATTTTTTCTCATATTAAATATCGTGTTTTGAGAAAACTTTGCTACTGACAAGTTATTAACGTATTATACTAAAATTTTAAGTACGCTCTTAAAACATTCTATGGCTATTATTTCTTTTTAATAAAGTTTCTTGACAACAGTGCTCGTA
Source organism: Luehdorfia chinensis (assembly GCA_019845155.1). Classification (NCBI taxonomy): domain Eukaryota; kingdom Metazoa; phylum Arthropoda; class Insecta; order Lepidoptera; family Papilionidae; genus Luehdorfia; species Luehdorfia chinensis. The sequence continues at coordinate 4,159,248 of JAHVAK010000612.1, forward strand.
AGATACTGGAGAATACGTCATGAAAACGTAACAGCTAAAAGATTTTATTTATGTTCTATGCGAAATGGTGAAACCACTTCGCCGTCTGTTATTTCGCCGGGCGTAAATATCATATCGACAAAATAGCGGCTATACAATAACCGTTATCGGGTTTACTGGCTGTATTTAATAATGGTAATAAATGTATATGCGAAATGAAATATTGCTCGTGTATCTCTATTGAGTGGAATTAGCTGGTTACTGTACTGTATAGACATGATTGGAAAGTTGACGAATATCCCAGCTCCTGCTTTGCTTTGAAATGAGAAAACACTAACAGAACTCGAAGAACAACATATGTCGAATTGAAAACGGTATACAATAACTGCTAAAACATTTATAATTAGATTGAAAATAAAATATAAAATTTATTAGACACTACTATACGGTAGTCTGTGCAATTTAATTTATATGCACTTACCTCTTTCAATGCAGACGTGATATGAAGATAGTCATGCCGCTACGCATGCAACACGAATTGGATATCATTTTATGAATTACTAGATGTTGCTCGCGATTTCGTCCGCGTGGATATAGGTTTTAAATATGCCGTGGTAACGATTCAATTTTTCGGTATAAAAAAGTATCCTATGTCCGTCTCTTCAGGATGTTTGGTGGATGGACCAAGAGTTTTAAGAAGTAAAATTAAAAAAAATATCGAAGTCTATCCGGTAGTTTTTGCGTGATGCGCGCGCAAAAGACTATCATTTTATTTATATGTATATTCAATCGAAAAACCGACTTTCACGTAGCAGCTCGAATTTAAGTTTCTTAATTTTCCATAGATACTATTATCAGAACTTGAACAAATTTGTATGGGTACCATATGGTATGGTGGATATCTTATGGTACCTTCTTTTTACATACATACATAAGATCACGACTGTATCCTATAAGGGGTAGTCAGAGACTGGGCACTCACTGCAAAAGCAGATGACTGCCACAATCCACGTTTCACCAAAACAATATAATGCAGTTGGTGTGATAGGTGGTGAGCCCATCGCCACCATGCGCTATTGGGTGCACAGTGTAGTTTTATTCCTTACTCGCCTTTTACGAGATCCATTGGATGAGATGGAGTGGTAGTATTCTTTTAACGAGCCGCCACCTTCTTTTTAAAATCAACAAAATTCGTGCTCGCGCCATAAAAACATCTGCCATAGGTAAGATTAAACTTAGAGAAATCTCGTGGCTTCGAAAAGGTGGTGGAATAATCAATTTAAAAAAGGTTTTAAGATGCGTGGTGATTACTGTAAAGCTTCCCTTGTTTGGAAAAGCCTTTACTAGTGTGGACTATTAACAGGCTTAAGAAAAATCCATATAGCTAAAATATACATACGATGAGAAAATTAATTTCTAGTCTGTCTCTTATTTATAAAACGTCTATATTTGTATGCTATTGAAATAGTAAGTAAGGCTTAAACAGCCGACGAACAACATGATGTGACCGCGTAATCCCACGCTTACAATAATCAACTTAAAACTATTGAGCATGAGACGTGGGTGTTTAGTTGGTGTATGCAAAATTTATTGGCTTTAAGCCTATGGTATTTTAAGATAATTTTTATTAAACTCTCCCTTCACATAGACATACACATATAAATACAAGACGAAGTGAGACCCACTTTTGCGAGACAAGTTAAAGCGTAAAAGCTTAACCACCATTTTATTGCGTCGTATGTGCTACAGGTTGTTTTGCAAATTGCCACTATAAAGAGTATTAATGTTTCAACTCCCACGTAGACGTTGAAAGACAGAGTCGTTATTGAAATTGCAGCTCCCATCATCCGCTGTACCGTTAAATAATGCGAATAGTCACCAGCTCATTGTCTTACCTGAAAAGAAGAGAATAATCATAAATTAAACTTTTTATTATTTTATAAAAAAACAATTTACCACGCTACGATTTCTCTGGTATACTGAGTGCGTTTTACAGACATAAATTAAAAACACTCAGACCCCATACGAGTAAATACCCAAACGCAGAGCAATCCGATCCATAATTTAGAAACCACCGGCGGACTGTAAATAACTAGTAAAGATATAGTAAATGTTGTAACGTTTAAGTCTAATTCGTATATACTCGTAGTAATATACTTGATGTACTATGCTGATATATTTGTTTGTTGGTGTTATTAAATGAGCTTCCTAGTTTAAATGTAAAAAATACCATAACATAATTTTACTAAAAGTCGCAAAACACGAAGTTAAGCCACAACACAAAAAAATTATTAGAATATACACAAAGTGTAGGAATAGACATCGTTAAGAGTTATTGCATTTTATTTTTATATTTGTTTTCCAATTCAGCAATCACGTTCCCAATCGATAAAACAAGCATGCCAATCTCAAACATTACCTTAATACTTTATATCGAAGCATAGAGATCGATCTATCATTCACGATTAGCCTACATGCTCACTCGATTCGTTGATACAATGCGATATGCATCAGTATATCACAAAGGCATTATGCATAAAACGAAGTTGCTTCGCTGTTCCGCTAGTTCGTAGGCGGCTGATAATCGACGGAGAGTAGCCAACGTCATGGTGAGAACCAAAAGTCGTTAGAAACGGTACATCACTTACAGAATCTCTCTACATGTTCCGTAAAAAATATCGAACGGATGATACAGGCAAAATGGCGGGCAAAAAACGTAAGCTTGACTCCTTGTTAATGAAATCTGTTGTTCGGTCACATAATCGATCATAACACTATGATCTAGATCATTATGCAGAAGTATTTGCTATTATTATACGTATACAGAAGTTGTAAGCATTACTAACCTACCTCTGATTTTATTAATTTACAATCCTGTTCATCTAAAGATTGTTTGGAAGTTATATTAATTAGCTTTTATCGATAAGAGTTTTAAACTAAATTATAAGTTTATATTTGTAGTTCTTTATTGTTTTTAATGTGCAATAAAATGTATTTGTCTATCTGTGTTGCAGAGTTTTTTATTTAATAATCGAGAATACATGTTAACAAAAATATTTTTCGTTTTGATAACAAATATTTTTATGATCGTATACAGTTCACGCATTGAATTACTTGATATCGGCAGCAAGAAATCCTCGCAACGAATCGTCATGAACACGGTCGAGCGGATGCGGTGAAGACAATCGCCAACACTCCCGTTTTGTAATGGGAAAGTAGTTTAAACCGATTATTAAATCACTTTCACACTGTCGAATTAGCAGCGCAGTTTGTTCGATAAAATCTACTTCTAAATAATAGGGACGCGGCGCAGCGGTCTGGGGAAACCTTAAATATACGAGTACGTTATGAACGTGTATATTACCAATATTTTAGTACTCGTAGTATCGCCGGTAAGAATAGCAAGAACATTCAAAGACGACAAACATTACTGGCATTTTAATATCATTTACTATCATTAATTATCATTTCTAAAAATTCCAGTGACACTTGTATTATTGTATTAAGATTATAATCTTAAAATCTGTAGACCAGATGCGACATTATTATTTCTGAAATTAAATACCATTGTGGAAGTGTTGCGCCATATATCCCAGTATAATGTGCAGATGTTTTTGTATTCCAAATCGTATTATTAGTTGCGCTGTTCTTTCACTCTATCCCTACTGTGAAAATTAAAGGGTGTAATTACTATTGATAATCCATACTCTGATTTGTAATAATAATGTTGCCAGATGTTAAGAGGGCACGTTGTTTCGAAACCTCCTCACAATTCCAAATTATGTGATAATTTCGAAACGAAAACATCGTGTGCGTGTTGGTGGAAGACATGTATCAGATTTTAAACGTAGTATGGTACTAATTTTATGTAAACATATAAGGTGTTATATTCGGTAAAGATTCTTGCATTTTTTATGCTGATAGGTAACGAGATGTGCGAGTATTGCATCCAAAACCTTGAATTGCATGGCACTGTAAGAACAATTTTTCGCTACTTAGTTTTTTAGGGATATTAACAAATCGATATCGGATATAACAAAATATATTGTTTGTATAGAAATCTTATTCATTGATTTTCATGGTACAAGTATATTATTAGAATAACGACACCAATAACAAATTATCTGGTTACGGCCTCATGTATAACATTCATGAGAAGCCATAACCAAATGTGTCTATGGGAAGTAAAATAATAAATTTGTAGTACCAAATATTAAGAGTGAAATAAAATAAATAAAATAGAATTTCGAATCGTGGAGCATTTCTATTGAGAACATGGCAACACGTCACGAGATTCCAGGTCAGTCTTCATAAATGTGTCGCGCGTGCTCGGAAATACCCAATTACACCCTTAGCACGCGGGAGACGACCTCAAATGCGACTTTAATGACTTATAATTCACATCCTTGCTTCTCCAGACTACTTTATGGAGTTTATCACTTATTTGGTGGACCTAAAAAAAATAACTCACTGAATTGTCAAGATGTAGTTTTGTTAAAAGTTAAATTTGTAGACAATATTTTTATTGATAACATCTTTATCTTTATCTGTGTGATCACTCCACGCATATTTTTACTCGGAAATGTAACAATGATGAAATTAGTCTTTATTAGTAATAAACAGTTTATAAAGACGTAAAAATAAATGATTTAAAAAAAAAACGAGTACGAATGATGTGTGCAGGTTTTGAAATGCGACTCCTTTAACAAAGAGCAATGGATTATTTATTATGTGTAAGGGCAATGAACTTGCGTGTCTTCAATAGCTTCCTATATTAGTATTTTTTAAGTTCCGGAAACCGCATATTTCGTTTGTAAGTGAATCAGTGGATATACTTGGTGGACGTAAGTATGTGCATCCGAAGGTTTTTATTCTCGACTTCCCTGTTTGCCCTGGGAGTGTTAAATGCATGCATTATTGATAATGACGTCGTCCTTCGAGTCGACAACGTTGTTGTGTTGTCATGTTTTTTTTTACACAAGAAAGTGACGAGCAAAATTTACCTGCTGGTAAGTGCACATCTGACCATAACGAATGCTGTGTCACCCAGAACTTTCTGCGTGTCAGTGCGCCCATCTCCCTGACACATCAGTACTTAAATGTTAAATTCCCAGTAAATATACTATCTCACAGTGCCCTTCAGACCGAAACACAATAATGTTTGCGCACTACTTCCTCACGGTGTACTAATTGGCCCTGCAGAGGTACCTTCCTAGACAAATTCCTGCACAGGAATACTACCATTACCCTAAAGCCTAGTAAAATGTGAAGTTGTCATCACGCGGGATATATTATAGGGCCAAGTTTGCGATCTAGTTCTTATGCGATAGGATCAGATGAAGGATCGGATATTTTATCTAAAACACGACGATATATTACAAACAAATCCGGAACCCAATAAATTGTGTTTTGCAGAATATTGGCACAGGCTTTTTCAAGTTTAATTATAATATCTGAATACATTTTGAATACCACCACAATTATTTGTTATAGTTTTAAATTACCAAGAAAGGCACGCAAATCAAAAGTTATCTGGTCCCAATGCTAATTAGTTTTACTACAACTAAATATCGCATTTAAATAATCCATTGACGACCTAAATAGGTTTACTTTCACTATTTTTTACTTTGACCACATTCCCACCTAAAGTGAAGCGGTTATGAGGATGAAGTGGATCAAAATTTAACAATAAATCAATCAGTTGCAGTTAATCTCTGGTAAGTAGTTTTGAGAGAGTATTAAATGTTAATAGCTCTTAGTTCAATCGACGAATAAATGTGCTCAATCGATTTCTATGTCTCTAGTCTTGAGCGATTTTTTTTTCAGCCGTGGTAGTTCAGCCGCCAGTCGCCTTAAATTTCATGGTCCATGAAAGATCGGGGTTAAGATGTCATTGATTGTTAATTGCAATTTTAAATGTTCATTCACCGTGTGTTCCGCAAGTGAAAGAAAATATCGTGAGAAAATTTTAAAAGTTAAGTTTTAAGCGTAAAGTTAAGCGACAAAATAAAAAAAAACAATTCGACGTTATGTTAGTCCAGCCTGTACAGAAGCGGCATGGCAGTCTTTTCTCAAAAACTAGAGAGGAACTGTGCCCTACAGTGGGACATTTATAAGATGTAACTATACTTTTTTATAATATCTCTTCCAATTAATAGGAAAGATTGTACCGCGTCGGCCGCACAGTACCAACTTAAATACCGTCCGCCATATATCTTGTATCTTCGCAGACGGCGGTGGGTGGATATTGAACAGTAATGGAGCGTATTTTGTAATCACTTAACTGTTCTTGAAACGTTAATTGACGTTCGCGAGGCTAAGGAAATACAGCAATTTTAATTTAATTTAAATAACACGCAATTTTCTTGTTGTACTGCCCTTTCAATAAAAACTTTATAAGCCATTTATTTAAACTATAATGGAAGCAACTAATGAATTTCCTAATTTCTTTCACGCATTAAAACTGTAACGAAAATAAATTTTAGAACCAAAACTTTTTATTTTTAAATCTTTTTCTTTATAAGCCTCTTAATAGTCCACCGTTGGACAGTTCTCTCCCAAGAAGAGAAGAATTGCCGTGATCAACTCACTTGGTAGGCGGATTTGTGATTGGAGTTCGCAATACAAGATGCTCTGTACCTTACACATAAAATCAATAAAATCCCATATCATAAAATCATCATCATTTCAGCCCATCATAGTCCACTGTTGAACATAGGCCTCCCCCTTAGATAGCCACACAACATGGTCCTGATCCACTTGCATCCATCGACTTCCCGCAAAACCATGCAGGTCTTTGCTCCATCTAGTGGCTGGTCGCCCTACATTGTGTTTCCTGGTACGAGATTGCCACTCGAGAACCTTTCTTTCCCAACGGTTATCGGTTCAACGAGCTCTATGGCCGGCCCATTCTTCAGCTTGACAATCCTCTCTATAAAATTATACCATACCATAAACGTACATACGTATAAAATTCGTTTAACAGTGTAATTCATAATCCACGGAAATATCTAGAACCGCCACAAACGTCGACGGTATCTGTTTTTGCTCAATTAAATTAACTTCGAACTGAGTTAACGTCGCTTTGAACGTAAGGACTTTGAAGATAAGCGCTTAACGCGACACTGCTTTATGTCAAAGTCGTGATAGTATTAGAAGCATGCAGATTATTTTAGTCTATAGCTGTGATGTATTACCGTAGATCTACTATGTCTAGGTCTTAAACAATGCACTCTAATACTAATCGGTGTGTTACTTACCGACTTAATTTTCAAGTGTATCTCTTTTTTGTGCTTGTTCTTTTGGATTATTATTAAAAACCCGAAGCGTGCGACAAATAAATCAAATACGAGTATATAGCTCATTTATTACACACCTTGGGATGAAGAGTGGTGGCAACTTAGAGAATCTGCGACCCCATTTTATCCAGTGGGTCTTAACAACGAGCACTTCAATTAACGGTTTTTCTATAGGTGGAAGTGACGAGATCCGATGGCAAGTGCAACGTCTGCCCATAACAAATCGACGGCAGCAAAGTAAACATCTGATTTTTTTATTTCAAAAACAGACCTATAAAGTAAAGTTTTATACAACCGTGACAAAATTATTTTGTAGTTTCAAAAATAAAAAGTACGAAGTCAATAAAAACAATTCTATTACTAAAAAAGGTAACTATTTACACTAAAACAGTTTAGTTTGAAAGTATGTACGTTTTCTATGTAATAATAAGTATTCTTAACATTATATCGATTACATTTTAATGATTTTATGAATATTTATGAAAATTTTCAAAACATCTATAAATCAAGGTTACAAAAAAATTTTAAGAACATGTTTAATAAAAATGTTTAAATTTACGAATCATTATTTTAGCTGTGTCGGTTACCAATCGTCACTTTTTATATAAAGTAACTAAAACGTCGTTGAAAGAAGTTATAATTCCATTAATAATGAAACTATTCAAGCAGTTACGCCAACAAAAGAGTTCGACGAGACATTTTAATAATGAAAATGTTTCAACAGCAAATTTCATACCTAGGTTAATTATTTAATCGTGCCTTTTGTATTGCATTCAGACAGAAGCTGCGCTAAGTTCAAAACAAGTTTATTATTCCTTTTAATTATTCAAATTTGCACTTTTTAACGTATATAACATCTTAATTATTATTTACAAATATTTTGTTAATGTGGATATAATTTCAATGTGAAAAAAATATATTTTGTCTATTTAATTGCGCCTGAACTGCTTTTTTTTAAGTAACATGGCGTAATCAACTTACAAGCATTTTACATTAAGCATAAAAAAGATTTGAGAAAACATTATTTATGAAAACATATGCCCACGACTTTGTTGCGTACTTTAAATAAATCTTAGTAATCCAATTTATTATTAAAATTTTATTTATTTTTAATTATTATCCAAAAATCCTAAAGCTATTTAAATAAAGTAAAAAAAAGTAATATTAAAGAAAACGATGGTCTTCAAATTTCACATGCACACCACAACTAGAACCGAAAACCAACTTTGTGTTTGTTTTTGCACAAGTTGTTGGTTTCGACTGGGATTCAAAAAAAGAAAATGCGGCATTGAAATCAGGCACTCCGAACACTAGGCCACGCGGTCAATAAATTAACCCCAGTTGAGTCTTCATCGAAGATGGGTAGTAGTGTTAAAAATAATACTGGAAAAAATACTTAAACTTACCCAAATTCAAAATAATTTTAATATTATTGTCGGTTAGCAGAAATATTCGATGGGATCGTATAATTAATAAAATAAAATCAAAAACCAAGCATACCACTACAAGACTTTAACACAGTAAGCTCAGTCTGCGGACCAAAAATAATAAATAAAAGCTGAAGGTAGCCCGGGTTAACTACGACATCAGGACTTCAAACATTTCAGTCTTATTATCTTCAAGAAACGAGCCTATTCCTTTCCAAAGGCCGGCAACGTTGGCCTCCCGATTGCAGTAACTGACCGAGCCGAGGCCGGCCCCCTTCGGCACCCTCGAGTCAGTTACTCACGCGAACAGGATGACGGTCCAAGCCGAGGTCCTCTCTTGGGTGCCCTTGCGCCAGTCATCCATAAATAAAGGTTTCGGCTAAGCGCCCTCAGCGCTATGCCACCTTTCAATCCGGCGAAGCTGTAAAAGCCTTCGGGCTAACAGTGACCATCAGTCAAAAAAAAAAAAAAAGGCCGGCAACGCAATCGCGGTTCTTCTGGCATTGCGGATTTTTATGGGCGGTGGTGACCACTTACCATCAGATGAGCCACTTGCTTGTTTGCCCCCACTCCTACAAAAAGTATTCCCGTAACCATGAGTGCTGTAAAGCGCTTGAGACGTCGGGGTAATAATTACTTAAAATGTTAAAACAAACACGGTAAAATCCGTAAAATATAATTGTATTTAATAAAATATGTTTCATTACATATAAAATTCCTGAATGTAATGTTTATTATTTCGGTATTTGTAATACAAATGTTCAACCCATTTTTGCGTTCAGACCCAAATTGCTACATAACATGGCAATCGTGCGGTGTGTTCATGGTTTTTCCAATGTTTTTCAGCGCTCGTGATCACCGAACCTGGCACGGGGAGGCACTCGTGACATTGTGTTTTATCGATATAAAGATACGCCGATATCCGAACTCCGATTATTATTCATAGAGAAAATAACAAAGGCTGTACAGAAGAAATTACTATTGGCGATAGGCAGAATCAATGTTGTTATGGGTTCTTTTACAAGTTCTAAACCTAAATTTATGTTCGTAAAATTTGTTATTATATATATTTAGCATAGTACACAGCAAAGCATTTCTGACTTCTGTTATACTTATGCGATGTAAAATAACATACTGAAATGTATTGCATGTAAAATGGCATATAATTAGCTGAAAGCCAGAAATAAAATTAGGTGATCGCATTAGAAATTCTGCCACCTTTTATTCCCTTTCCCCCTTTACCTTCCCTTTCACCTTTTATTTTATATAATATAAGATGTTTGTATATTTTTGCATCTCAGAAACTTTCATAGCTCGATTATGGAATGTATGAGATATTTCTTGAGCTTCTCATGTGTCGAGTGGCGCGTCGTGTCGTTAAAGACGTATTCCGCATTTTTTTTTATTTTTCCTTATCCTTAATATTACGTGAATGTAGCAAAAATATTAAATACTCAAATCGTTTCAAAAGAACCTTTTAGACGCGAAACGCAAAAAAATACAAATGAGTAAACGGTGTTTTTTAACATTTCGTCTATGCATCAGCTTTAAAAATAAGTGTGAAAAACCACCTGCAATTTTGCGCCGGCTCTTGCTTCTCTCTGCTTTCATTTATTTGCTCTATCGCAGTTTTTGCTCGTTATGCAAGTCGAGCTCGTAGAAAGCACTTCGCGTGAACCCAATTTATAACAATAAGACCAATTTCGTGGTTATGTCACGATACCGAAGGCCAATTCTACGGCTGAATTTAGTTCCTTGTAAAAAGTCACGAATAAACATTGCAAATTGGATTTGAATTGTGAAAGTGTGATGTAATATGAATTGATGTTGGACACGACAATATATAAAAGGGAATGACGATTGAACATGGTCTTGTAGATTTTTTTATAGGACGTTTGTCTCGTATGAATAACCAAAATTTCTAGAATACATATAATATAAAAAAAATAGTTTCATTCGAAGAAATTTTAAAAAATATGATTACTTTCGGGACGGGAAAAAAACGTGTTCTGAATTTGTTTTGCGACGAGCTGCTCTATGCAAAGACTTAATTGTTATACTTTTATAAAAATATAGGCTTGGCCAAAAATTATTTATACCTAATGTCAGTTTTACATTTCAAAGTTTATAAAGTTTGATGGTGGCTTAAAAATGAAATAAAAGTCATAGACTAAAATTATAAAAGAAAGCTTAGCGAAATTTCGGTGATGTAATTGCTGTTAGCCTTTTTGGCTTTTACAGATTCATCGGATACTAGAAAACTGAAGTATAGTGCCGTAGCCGTGTGGTGGCGGCTTAAGAGAATCTACCACCCCATCTCATCCAGTGGATGTCGTAAAAGTCGACAGAGCGAAAATGAAAACCAGGAGATGGGGCAGCATCTTCCAGGAACATCTGAATAAATAAACTGCGGTTGCCAACCCTTGAGAGCAATTGAGAGAATGAGAGCTACCAACTTTGGGTCAATCTATGGGGAGGCCTATGTTCAGAGCAGTGAACTAGTGACTAAAAATAGTAGTAAGCGTAATTATGATGATGGAAGTACAGTAGCAGTAGCCGGTATAGGCGTTCTCTAGTTTTTGTAACGGTTTTAGGAACCGCAAAATCTCTACCATGCTACTCCATGGTGGATAGTAGTACTTCATACATAATTTTTTTTTGTTTGATGCAGCTACCCGGTCTGGGTATTTTTGATTAAGGATTTTTCGAAATGGTTATTCAGTCGCTTGTGCGCAGCCATTTTCTAGCCATTTATTTCCCTCAGTTGACTTTTAAGGACTCCTACGGGGAGAAACGGAGTGTCCAATTTGATTGAGCTGCTTTAAAAAAATTACTTCTGCTTCAAAGTAGCATTTTAAAGCCGTCTGCGTATCTTTCGAACGAAGGAATTATAAACGGCAAACTACCTACTTCTTTACCAACATTGATTCTATTTTAGGATGCAGTTTCATCACAGCGTCTAGTTCTATGTCTATTTCTGATCGTGTTGATGATCCTTTACTAATATCAGACTCTTCCGCTGATATAATGCAATGATGTGTGAAGTGTAGCACTAAGACGTAATAAATATAGTCAGTCCAGCCGCTGAGAGAATGCACATTTGACGTTTGTTTGGCGTAGCAGATTGGCTTAGTTTTAGAGTTAAACGTGTACATTTATTGTATATTGACGCAATTATATCATTTCTTGTTTTAGTTAGTGTCACTGTACGATTAAAATATTTTCGTTTCATATCGTACATTTGATAACAAACTGTCAAATGTTGATTCTCTCAGCGGCCGGACTATAGTATTAGTATATGTTTCGGATATTAGATTTTAAAAAAAAAACCTAACTTTGTAAATCTTTCCAGTAGAAAATACACCACTGTAATAATAAGCAAAAAATTGCTAAATGCGTTTAATAAGAAACAGCGTTATAAAAACTTAGGAGGACTGATTAAATTATATAAATGTCTCATCCAATTCCCATGAACGTAACATCAACTATTTTAAAAAGCGACATAATTCACACAAGATACAACTTTTACAAATAACTAGCCAGTGAAAGCAGAGGTTTAGAATTGCCATTAGCAAATGACATTTACACTATGACAGCCCTAGAATTTCACTCTTATTATATTTTTGCAATTCATTCTATAAGCATTACTGTCATTCGCAACAAGGTAAGCTGTTGAGATACCCGTGGACAGGTAACATCGAATGAATCTAACACAAGTTGCAATCAACGATATTCGAGTAAGACCGCCATGATTTCTCCTTATAACATATTTATCAACGTTCACTTCGTCCAATTTTAAATTTCTTTCTGTACGTTATTCAATTTAATGTGTTCAAACGAAAGTTTACCCTTAAAGGTTAGCTTATTACAAATGCGTTTCAGTTTCAATTATTAATGTCGATTTGGCATTTGACTATGTTACATACGCCGTATATGGTTAAACCACCTTTTCACTTGGTAAAGTATATATTATAAACACTGAAACTTTAAAAATCAGGATAAGTGTATGTGCATAAGAATGTTATTTATTATACAATGCCTCATATATGTTTTGGTAGGCCAGGGGGTCATTGCCAGTGCAGAGTATTTGTACACAATTTTGTGCTCTATATAATAATATTTTTTTTTGCTTTATATACTTAATAATGTTTGCTTGCCAAGTATTTCAAAATAGCATCTGCATTTGCATAGATAATATGGTAGAATCCGTAAGATCATAGAATGACGAGTAGGTCCAACAATCATAATGCCTGACATTTTTATTTTCAAAACCTACCAGCTACCGCTGGAAAAAATAAAAATTACAATTACAACATAATTTAAATATCGCGATGGGGACAGATATCAAAACAATTTTCATAAGAATAACTCTTCATAACAGTAAGTGATTTAGCCGTTTAAAGATGTACTTCTTACGAATCACACAAGGGTTCTACCCGTTCAAAAGGTAACCGCAATCGTCGTGGTTACCTTTTGATTTCGATAAGCGGTTCCAAACTGTCACTCTCCATGAAAAGGTTATCCAATTCAGGGGTATAAAATTTAAACCTCCCCAACGGCTTACCGAAGCAGGCCCTGACTTGGATAGACTGAAACGCGCATAGTAGTAATGCCTATTCTGTGTTGCCATCATACTTTATTTCATAGGGTCTCTTTATTTATGACTAATTACTGCTATTATAAATATCGGATAAAATGAAAAGACGTTTCAAACAGCATTTTCAACCGGAAATGTAATTCAGAATTTCACAACTGAAGTAATAAGAAACGATGTTGCGACAGTTTGGACACGATACTCTTTGATTTCCTACAAAACTAACAAAAAGACGGAAGCGCAAACATTACAAGCTATCCGATTGAATAACGGTACTGCAAAAAAGCGTGCTTCGTGAGCCTTAACTCTACAGATAATATTGATATAGTTTGAGATTGTGATTGTATAATTGTTTCAGATTCATTATTTACTCTTTCAGAGTTCAACGCTGTCATACACACAAAGCAGCTTAAAACATAAGCATAGCGTCGAAAAAATTTAGGCAGACTATTATTGTTACATTTATTTAAATAAAATAGTCATAATAACTTTTCATAAAATGCAGATAACTTTAATAGTAGACTAAAAGCTGTCCTAAAAATTATATATGTGTAAGATGATGACACGACACATTTTTTTATAACTTATTGGAGTCTCTCATATCAAATTGGATGGTCATTTCTAACGTTCAATTGTTAAAAGTCTCATGGTATAGTTAGTTAATTTTTAACCGATAAACATATGGATTCATTTAATACAACCAATTTGAAAACCGGTCTACAAGTAACTGCCTTTGCCTCGTTTACAGCTAACAATTAATTACGGAATTTATTTTCTATTGTGTAATTCCTCTTCGACACTCGGACCTTTTCATAAGTGTTCCATTATCAAAGCCACCTGGGAACAATATCAGTGATGCATTATGCATATCTCAAGTTTGTATTAAACCCGCTGACAAAAGACTACTTAGTCTTTCCCTTTGAAATCGACTTTATCTTAACTTTTAAATTTTTCATCGATCAAGGCGAAGACGAAAACTGTGAGTATACTGAAGATCAACTAATTAAAAGAATAAATTCAATAAGGAATTTCAGGAATAATTCAACAAATCTGCAATATACAAATAGTTGCCACTCACTAAAATTTTTATGTATTATTTTTACGTTAATTCGCTTGAGGAGAGCTCGATAATTAAACTATTTGGATGTCTGAACCATGAATATAATAATTGCAACAACTCTGAATTATTACGAGGTTGTAAATTTCTTACTATAAATTAAACTATCGTTACACTGAATGGGTGCCGATTCCTCATGCCATATTTAAGGATATTACGAGTAAGTTAAATTGGCACCAAAATAAACTGCAAAGTCACTATGCAAATGGACCACATGCAGTGCAATCTCAACTCATCTCACTACATAAAGTGCCAGTCAGCCAACGTGATAGTTCGCAGTATGGCGCAAGCGTCGACAAACTAAGCAGCGTCGTGGGAATCGCTACCATTTAGTGGCTACGGCGCGTCACGCGTTCCCCATCCAATCATCATTGGACAGACGAACGGACAAAGCGACAATTATTTTATTTATACTTTTAATAAACCTCAAGTCCTCAGTGAGAATCTTTCACTCCAGTGAGCACTGCCGCTTAGAAAAAAATAGTTATAGCTTTAATGTATCTAAATATTGTAGCATAACTTTTTCATAATATGCAGAATATTTATAAACATTTTCATGCAAAACAGCAAAACAACACATTGAACCTATCATTCAAATAACTTTAAGACAGAGGCCGAAGGATTAACTAAATATCAGCGAAATGGAAATAAACTTAATGGCTTTAAATCTGCTACTAGCGAATTGAATAACCTTCAATCCTAAGGGAACTAACGTTAATTCGCTTGAGAAGAGCTCGATAAATTATCCCCAACTTGTCATTTCGAATTGTAGCGTATAGTATCGTTGTACTTACAGACAGACACTGATAGGGGCGCATTGATTGAAAATACAAAATCAGTGCACGTGAACTATCTAGCCTTTCGCCTATAAATCTTTCAGTTTTCTAAGCGTTTGGCCGTCGTGCTGTTCGGATCGCGGGCGATTCGCCGTTTGTAGATAAGCGTTTTAATTAACTTTTCGTAATTTATATCTTTATTAGAAGCGCTTGTTAATAGGAGCGTAATTGCCAATAAGCGGACAAGACCGACCGATCACGAAGGCAGAGAAGTCGCGAATTGGGCCATTCTTACAAAAATTAACTGCTTCAACAGAAGACTTTGCTTGTACTAATTTTGTAATCGATGATTCTCCTAGTCTAAACGACTACTAGAATTGATAAATACAATGTTTTTTTTTTATATCATAAACTAGATCGAATGTTGGTGAAAATTGCATTTTTTTTGTAATCTTGTTTAATTTATTACGCTTTTAAATAATGTAATAAAAGTAAAGATTTAATTACGGAAAAATGCAAATTTTATTGTCTTCGTAATTGAAGGAAAATTAAACGTAAATGTAATTTAGAATAAAATCGTCTTTCGTTTCGTGAGAGGAGTAAACACTTGGGAAAGAATATGAAAGTATTAATCTTACGACGTGTAAGCCTTACTGTACCATCATTTATAAAGTTATCGATTCATTGAATTACTTCTATTGCATCATCATCATTATACTCGTATTAGCTGATCACTAGTCCACTGCTGAACATAGGCCTTTATTAAAAGAAGGGACTAAAAAGGATGCCACAAGACAAATTTGTCAAAATTTAGAAGTTATTCTAAATTTTTAACAAGTTTCAGATGACAATAAATAAATAAATATGTAACAATCAACCACTATCGCCGCTATTGTACTCGTAATTACGATTTTATTATTTTGTACGGCTAACTTTCGCAAAGAGTTATCTTACTTATCACACTATTTAGTATTTTAATTTTTTTTTGGCTTTACACATAGCAGAATGTATACGCCTTAGTAGAATCAACCCCCCGTTATGACAGCCTCAGTCAAGAAGTAATCGCAGGAAGTTGTCAAATTAAGTATACGATCATCGTAATTGCTATGATCGAAGATTATTCCAAGATTAATGTATGCATTAATGTCGCGAGGCGTCGGCGCAAGTCTCGATCCATGCATAGAATATGCATGTAGAAAATCAACCGATTATATATCTATGATCGATATAACGCTGAACCAGAAGTGTGGGGTTTAAATTACCATCAACTTTACACCTTAACTTTCATGTTAAATATGATTGTAACGATGTCCATTGTGCAATCAATTATATTATCAATCATAAAAAATAAGCCGTGTGGTGGCGGCTCGTTAAAAGATGACTACCACTCCATCTCATCCAATGGATCTCGTAAAAGGCGAGTAAGGAATTAAACTGCACTGTGCACCCAACAGCACATGGTGGCGATGGGCTCACCACCTATCACACCAAGTGCATTAAATTGTTTTGGTGAAACGTGGATTGTAGCAGTCATCTGTTTTAGCAGTGAGTGCCCAGTCTCTGGCAACCCCTTATGGGATACAGTCGTGATCTTATGTATGTATGTATGTAAAAAATATGGATATTAAAAGCGGTACGCGAAAGAAACTTTACACAGGCTGTTCGTCATCGCGCTATAGTAGTGAACTATCACTTAAAGCTCCTGACACAGGTGTTTGTGCTGTACTGGATAAAATAACAAGAACTTATGTAATGCACATAGCTACTATGAAATAACTAAGTACAGCTAGCGTTCTTTATAAAAAAATTTACATTATCATAAAGCCTTACGATAGGCAAATTTGCGGTATTCAAGGCAAAAAAATATAGAAATCTATATGTGAATTAGAGCGGAGGTAGATCAGGGCTGGGCGCTTACTTCCTTAGTACGCGAGTAACCTGAGTTCGATCCTCGGTGCCGGCACCACTAAAATTGTTCTGCGATTTTCATTGCTGAATTACCACGTGCTCTCGTCACGTCTCGTCACGTATCTGCCAACGCGCATTGGAGCAGAGTGGCGGGATCTTAAATAATAAGTACCACCTGATGAATTTTGGCCATGAATTTGCGATTTACACACATCCGTAACAGGAAATTAAATCGACCTCTGTTTGAGCATCATTCAAAAGCAACGCGTTGACAGGCTCCATCACAGATTTACACTTGCGAATGAGAGCGAGCTAAAAGTGTATCGACAGTCAAGTAGCCGCTTGTAGATGCATTTACTGCAACAGAAAGAGAGGTCAATGACGTTGTTTCAACCATGATTGAATCTATATGAACGGAAAGTAATTAACATCTGTCCGTTTTAACCATCGACGTACAAAATGCGAAAATTCTGTGCTGTTACGATGTGTCAAGTAATATTTAGAAATGTATTAATTTTATTCTGATATTAGTAAACAGATGAAACTACTCTTACAACATTTGGCTAAAATTGTACCTACCATGCCCAGCTCTTTAATTATACAAGACACGAACATTGATAATATATATAAAAAATATACATGAATAATAACTAGCATTTCTATTTTTCCATGTATTTTTAGTTTTTACCCTAAACTAATCGATCGTCATCATCAACGTGAGTGGAAGAAACTTTTAATGAAAAATTTATCATAAAAAACACTACACACACTACATATTATAGACTTACTTATCAATTATTGACAAAAAAAAACAAAGTCTATCCAGTATAAACACGAAAGTGATTCAAACAGGAAACATATTATAACGCGAACACAATTCTTGCTATAAATATATATACATTTAAGGAAAATAACACTACGTTTGTGTATGGTAGCTAACGAAACTCTTAAACGATCAGTTAACTTCTCAGGTGTATTAATAATATCGCTTCTGAAATCTTTTGATACTAATAAGATGCGTCTGTGATTTTGTCCCATTGTGGACCACATCATGTTTAAAGTTCTCACGTAAAACATGCTTTCAGTATTTGTATCAACAGCGATGTCGCAGAAAGCAAAATGATGCTATATTTAATCAAATTATAAACATAGTTATCAATTTCTAATACAGTCAATGAACATAACAGTCCACGCCCGGCCCAAATTCCCCACCCACTGAACTAATAATGACCCATAAAACATCCCGTTATTTCGTGTAAAGGATGCAATTCATACGTGACCCGACTCTCCAACAACACCAGCAATTAATATTGGATACGTGGCTCTATTGTCATGCGCCAAGTTGTTATTCCCTAAAGGTCCCACTTATTTAACCATTCGAAAGTGCTGCAATTGAGAACGATGTAAATAATACAAATGATATGGTATCTAAATTCTGTTCGCATTTGCGACAAAATTCAAAATTATAGACAAATATATGGCGCATCCAGAGAGATCTTATATAATCATAGTTACTGTATGGTGTTTGCGTGTCTTCTACTAGCTTTTTCGACAATAAATGCTACTACTACTATATTTCACGTTTTAAATGGTTTGGCATTCATGAAATTGAATGTCTTTTTTTTTCTTCCGTATATTCTGATTATTAAAATACATTTACCAAATACCAAATTGATCCAAATTCTAAAATGGTGCACTTGTTATGGGATACAAGCTACATTTGATACTAAATAAGCGTTCGTATTCGACGGATATAACAGTTAAAATAATTAAGAGCAGTAATTAGGACCTATTATATTTGAATGATCCATGAGGTTAAAAAAAATTTGAACTAGTAAAGCACAGCGTCTTAAATTTTTCGTTAGAACAGATAACAGAATTTTCACTCATTTTACTCTTCTGTAAATAGTAGAACATGATTTACTTTTTCAAATTTTTAGCGTCTTTGCATTTGGTGCTTTGTTTCTGACGTTATTTGACTCTATGATACCGGCATGACAAACGATGTCTATATCATGTCGATAATCAAGAGCGAACCACCGTGGATTACACGTATCCATCATACGGCGTATCATTTACATACATCCAAGTGTACAATTATGTAGTTCCGCGCTGATCGTTGTCCGTGACAATTTGTAATGTGTATGCTCAAAGCGCAGATAATGTTTGTTTCATTTCCTTTACTATTTGCTGCACGGACTTTAAGATTAAGTGATCATGTAATTATTTCTTACGATTGTCTATAAACAATTTCTTCTATCCAGATATTTTCTCCTAACAGTTTTCTCTCTTAATTATAAATTACCGACAAATTACGCATTATATTGTTACAACTGTTACCATTACGAGCCTGTAAACAATTCATTGCTAACATAAGCATATCCCAACTTGCAGATCTGCGGATTTAGTTTTTATCGCCACGCACTTAGCACTGTCCGGCACTGCTCTAACACGTTTTAAACGATTTCCATGGGATGAGATAGGAAGGCAGATTTTCTTACGCCGCCATTAGAAATCACCCTACCTGTCTGAGACGGACCGAGGGATGCACTGAAAATCAGCGCTGCGTATGATCGCAGCTCATGCTGAGTGTAGACCCTTTTGTTTTGTCATACTGCAGTGCAGGCATACCTTGGATAGTTTTATATTTTGATGAGCATATGTGTATGTATATAAATAGTTTTTTTTTATTTTTCTTTTTGTTAATATTAGTTTGTACATTTTACTCATTGTGTTTTAGTTTTTTAAAATGGTGTTTTATATTTTGGCTATGCGTGTACTGTTTTGTGATATGCAAATAAACTTTTATCTATCTATCTTTCTAAATGTTTCCGTGAACGTTGTACTAATTACTCAACAGAAATTTTGAGATTACTTTTGGTAATCAAACGAGAAAGCTTTGCTCACTGTGTTAATGTATTAATCTTAGATACAAAACATGTTTTATTGCTATGTAGTACTGAAAACATACATTTAAGGTGGTCATTAAATTACTCATGGCTATACTGACGAATTTCACTGTCATCACCATCATCATCATCGCTTCAGCCTATTCTACTTCACTAGTCCACTGCTGAATAAGGCCCATAGATAGTCACAAAAGGTTGTAGCTCTCATTTTGGGGGGATTTTGCCATAGTTACCACGCTTGGCAGGCTAGTTGGAAACCGCAGTTTATTTATTCAGATGTTCCAGGAAAATGCTTCTGCCCATCTTCTTATTTCAATTTTCCCTCTTTCGGATTTTATAACACCCACGGGGTGAAATGGGGTGGTAGATTTTCTAAAGGCGCTACCACACGGCTACTTTTTTACTGTACAATTTTTAAAATATGGAGAGAAGAAGAGGACATTTACAGCAATTTTTAGTACGAAAAGCACTCCCCAGTTTAAGTACTTGTAACATATAAAGTTAGTTTGATGGTGATTCTATTTATCATAAAGCTCCGTTATGTACAATAAAGAATTTAAATAAATAAATACTCGTAAACCCACGTCGCTTCCCTAGTTTGACTCAGGCGCTCGTTAGGCTTCTGTTTGGATTGTATGCGTACAATCGGTGTGAACTTGTTAGTTCTCTAATTTTTTTTAACTTAATGTGCTTAATCGGATTGTCTTCAATGTACAGACGGGTCTCGACAGTCAGTTTTCTAAATTAATCCGAAAAGAATTCTTTAACTTGTCACTCGCCACTAAAAATATTACACGTTTAAAACGAAAACTTCATCAGAGTTTATTATACAAAATACTTGTCATCAGAATTCTAAATGGCTCTGTACGATTCCTTTCTCGCACTTACTAATAGAGTGCAAGCGAATCATACAAGATTCGCAACATCAACATCGTTGATGAAACATTTCTGAGAGCATGAATTAAAGAAATAATGCTACCACAATACAATTAAGCCTACTTATCATGCTTTAAGCACACCATCAATCAACGTTGTATGTAGCAGCTTCGCTTACCAGTGCAGTGGCTTGCATTTTTAACAATGAACGTGGAATCTATTCATTCCCATTGCAAACTTAAAGTAATGACGTAGATAAATATAAATATGCAATTCAGGATAAACACGCTGCTTACTTTGTATATCTTCAAAGATATAATTATTTATAAATTCCACGTATTAGTAGAAGTTATTATCAAAATTACGTAAAAGAGTCATAAGAGCCGACATGTGAAGTACTGATACTGCCAGACACCCGCATTGGCGGATTCGCGGACTTCACATGTCTTCGAAATATTTGTTTTTTTAGACATGCTATAGTGCTGATCGCCAAAAACTTATCAAGTTGAAACAAACATATAAACAATTATAAGCTGGTGTTTAACAACGATCTAACCTGATGGTAAGTGGCGATGTAATTCTGGACGGAGGACGCACTAGCTTACTAAGAGCCTTTTGACTCTACTCACACCTACATTGTAATCAGATGGAAAGACTGATGCAGACAAATTATTCAAGTCCTTTGCTGTACGTATTACGAGTATGAATGACGAAGCAAGGGGCTTCGACCGAATGCTAGGCATCCATGCCAAAAAAATAAAAACCCGCCGTGCGTTTTGATTTCCGATGATGGAAAGGGTAGGGAGAATAAAATCATGTAATACCTGCTGGACAACATAATAAATTTCGTTTAAACTACACTCCTCCTCTTTGGACATATTAGTTTTTTAGAACAAACACATAAAAAGAGTGAAATTGGATTTCCAAATTCACACGCCTATTTATTTTACATGTGCAAGTAGCTCTGAATGCGGAATCGAATCCACAATCCGGAACGAATGTATAATATTAGGTATCACATTACTCGTAGATCGGAGACATGCAGACTTCTTATGACAAATAATGATTGCGTCGCATATTGTAAATCCATTCACTGGGATCGATATCGTCGTCGTTTAGTTTCACTTGATTTTTTGAAAGATAAAACCCTTATGGCGTAGAAAGTGTCATAAAATATGTAGATAGTGGCATTGATTTTATACGCGTTATATATTAACATTCGAAAAGAACATTTTTTAAACGATCGTGCGGTCAGCGTAGCCAGGCACGTGCTGTGAGTCCTAGGTAAGTGGCAGAAATCTAGATTTATGCAACATACAAATAGATTTCCGAGTCTGTTCTGATATTATGACAGTTCAGTTCGAAATCATCCTAGATAGGTACCACCGCAGGGCCAGTTATTCTGCCGTGGAGCAGTATTGTGCAAACGTTACTGTGTTTCGACCTGAAAAGCAATGAGAGCAGCTATTGTAATAACTGGGCCTATGAGACTTAAGAACTAACATCTCAAGGCGACGGCCCCATTGTGGTACCACACAGAAATGTTCTGGGTGACACAGCATTAGTTATGGGTAAACCTTACACTTATCACTTACTCGTGGTAGGATTCCTATGCAGGATTCCGTCTAGGTAGGTACCACCCCAGGGCCAGTTATTCTACTGTGAAGCAGTAATGTGCAAACATTACTGTGTTTCGGTTTGAAGGGCACTGTGAGCTAGCGTAATCACTGGGCATATGAGACCTATGTCTCAGGGTGATGGGCACAGTGTAGTGTCACACAGAAATTTTGCGGATGGCACAGCATTTGTTATGGGCAGAAGTTGCACTTACCATCAGGTGACCGTTTTGTTCGTGTCGTCACCTTCTACTATAAACAAAAACAATTGCATAAGAGACTTAACAACGACTTAAGGTGACAAGCTCATTTAGATACCACACAAATTTTGCTATACAAAGTTCTGTGTGATCCTGTACCTGGAATGCGCAGGCGTGACACTTACCATCAGGTGAATGATTTGCTCGTCTCGTCACCTACCTCCATAAAAAAAAGTTAACGTGTAAGCAAACGGTTCTGTTGAGTCCAGTACTGATTTCATATTCTTACCTGCAAAGATAAAAGAGAAAAAAAAGTTCGATTAGGCTGTTATGAATAAAATAAAAATCAAATATTTATTAGAAGAATTGAGCTAACAGAAGTAAACTAACAGCCTATAAATGTCTCACTACTCCGCTCTGGCCTTCACTCATTGCTGAGGGGGTTTTGGAGCCGCGATGAATTCGCGACTCTGCTGCAATGTGGGTTGGCGGACTGTTCTCGAAATGTTTTTTTTAAATCATTCTAGCAGGTTTCCTCATAATGTTAACCTACATCTTATCATGTACATCAGCACCTACAATGGCAATTATCAATTTAACAGATGAGGGAACGAACGCAGATCACTCTGAAATTTAGAGCAAGCGCCCAGCTCACGAGTTACCACGGCTCATAACCTAGTGATCAGAGTTGACTTCTACGCCGCGGGCCCTAAGTTTCAATTACAGCCGGTGCCAATATTTGAGCAAAAACACAAATTGTTGGCTTGAGGGTCTGGTTGTGTTGTGCATGTGAAAAATGTGTTTATAAAATGCTCTCGATACAAAAGAAAATAAGGCTGATACCGGAAGTAAATCTTCGGTCGAAATTGAAATGTCATCTGAATAAAAACAATTAAACAACTTTACGTTGGTGTTCAAAATTTTAGCTTTCATTAATTCCAAGTAGCTTATTAGGGTTTCCGTTCCTAAAATGAAGGCCAAGGAAGAATTATAACGTGACTTCGATACCTGTTAGTATGTCATGGCCGTTTTTTTCAGTTAATACTATCATTTATTTGTTTTTTTTTTGTAAATTTGGCACAGTTACAGAAGTAATAAAGATATTTTTTATTATAAATAAAAATAGAGAAAAACAGTAACGTGGATAAATTAAAATTTCTGAAAAAGTGTGTACTAACAAAGGGTCATTCTGAAAAAAATAATGGGTAACATTCATCGTGTGGGTTTGATTTTGAGCTTAAGCATGACACTGGCAATCATTTTATTCATCATTTCAGGCAATTAATCCACTGCTGAAAATAGGCCTCCCTCAAGGATTAGTACAAAATTTAGTGGAAAAAAGTTTACACATTTTGGGGAGATTTTGCCATAGTTGGCACGCTTGGCAGGCGGTTTGGAAACCGCAGTTTATTTATTAAGATGTTCCAGGAATATGCTGCTTTTTATTTTTTATCTTCTGATTTTTATTGTCCCTCTGTCGACTTTTACGACACCTAGAGGAAGAGATGGGTTGGTAGGTTCTCTTAAGCCGCACTGGACAATAGTTTTTACAATCGTTAGGTTTTTCACATAGCTTAGTAGCCTGTGGCAAGTCCTGGGTTCAAGACTGTTTGTGTTGTGATTGTTGCCCTTGTCCCTGACACTGCATTCTACCCTTCCTTTGATTTGTGGCACTACTATATCTCCTGCACAAAAGATCGATTCCGCCGACATTCGGAAGTTGTCGGCGTGATCGAAAGTTAATCAGGAGGGCAGACACCAGGTTATCGACGACTAAGAAAGTCAGGTGGACTAAGAATTGTGGTAATATAACTACACTACAACAATTCGCGTCCGTTGTACGAGCTAAGCCAACAATAAATATCCTCAGACTGTTCGAATCGTCGTTGATCCATTCAAATCCATTCAAATTTCGGAATGCGCGTCGAAGACAATGGCAATCGTTATAACCAAGAACAATGAGCGGAAGAGGTATGTACTTTCATTGATTAATATCAGACTGCTCCGATTTGAAGATACTTGGTGAAGGTAATGACTGTTCCGAAGAGATGAATATCGAGGTTCGTATGACGGACGCCTGTCTAAAACCGCCCATCAATGTCGACCGAAGAGTATGGTGAGTTATGTAAATAAGCAAAATTATTTTCTTGTATCTTTTTGATTGTATCAAATACTTTGCTAACATTACAAAATGAACGAGGAACGTTGTTGTTGTATGTTTAAGTATGTTGAAATAGAAAACCGTGGTAGCGCAGGGACTGGACGCTCACCTTAAATTTCATAGTATCTGAGAGACCTGAGTTCGATGCCTGGTGCCGTACCTCTAAAATTGTTAAGTGCTGATTTACTACGTGCTCAATGGTAAAGGAAAATATTGTGAGGTAACCTGCATGACTTAGGACTAAAAATATTTCGAGAACAGCGTAGCGGACTCTTCCCAGGTCCAAAGCACGCTCATAATTTTTGGGAAGCTGTGCTGAGTAGGGGGACATCATATACAGATACATAGAGACAGCTAATTTTTTCGACGGTTTTACGTAAACATTAAAAGATCTAAATTTGTAACATATTTCGAGTGATAAACTTGTCTGTTTTTTAAAGGGAAACATAAGTGAAATTTTTATTAAAACTTCCGATTTAAAAGAACCTTAAAAAGAACATGTAATGCGACAGACATATTTAAATATTCAAAGTAACACAATAGAGTAGAAAGCATTAAAATGTTATCCAATAATGCTTTTTTTATGAATACGGAAATAATGTGTAATCAAATGCGACATTTGACCACTTGTTTGATTATTACAATAACAAAAGGAATTACTATGTTCGTAGCTTACAATAAAGGTAGTGGCACTCAAACTGTTTGTGAAAACTTAGTTCAAAGTTTGGTCAATTGCCGCCTGAATCACAAAAAAATTGCTATCTTTTTTCATACTGTAAAGTTTTCTATACTTGTTTTATTTTTGGCAATGTTAATATCTGGTTTAGTAAAATTGTTATTTATCACTTTACCATTACTTATGTCTGTCTTAAACAACATCAAAAATATCACATAGTCTCCTTAAACTGACCTGCCTGACCTGAATCTTATCGTAGATATCGACTTATGTGTAAGCTTTATCGACTGTATTTCATAGAAATAATATTTCGAACAACTTTAAGAAGCGCTGCGATCTATGCGTGATTTAATTTCACAGTATTCATGAATGCACTGACTGATTTAATTTGGAGGTACCCACTTCGAATTGCCTATTACGTACACTGAATAATAAGTGAGTGATGCTCGATACATAATAGACCTGATAGTGACTATGCATTTGTACAAAAAAGTATTTATTGGGATAGTCTCTGCTTTCACGCTGATGAGCTAGCAGATTAATTGTTATTTATTATTTTATTGATTTTTAGAGTCGCTTTTTCTGTATTTTGAATATCCAAAACTAGATTAGTTGAATTATTTTTAACTAGCGCGCGCGTCTTCGTCCGCATGTGTATATCCCGTGGGAGTTTTTTATTTGTGAAATAAAAAGTTTATAGGATACTACTTTTTATTCGTCTTCAGGATACAAACTATCTCTGTGCCAATCATCAAGATCGGTCCAGCGGCTGAACCTTGAAAAGGTAACAAACGGACAGAGGGACAGAGAGAGTTACTTTCGCATTTATAATATTAGTATGGATAATTTTACAGGCACTACTGTTTTTTGTGTAAGATAGCGAAGAGACGGAGTAATCGTTTAACCGATTGTAAGTGCAACGTAACATCAAATGTTAAATCACACTGAGACATCAGTTCTTAAGTTTAATTTGCCTATTAATTACACTAGCTGACAGTGCGCTGCAGACCAAAAAACGCACACTAGTGCTTGACGGCAGAATAACTGGGTCTGCGGTGGTACATGAGGAGAACACACCAGTAAAATGCTTAACGTATGAATACTAAAATGGGAAAAGAAGAGCAATGTAATATACAATACATTTATGGTTTTCGAGTCATGTTATATTGTTATTGTTTTATAAAAATAGTTATAATAATATACGGTAATTACAAGGTTTTAGGCGATCTTTCAGTCATTGAAACCCGCCACTATAGAGCTTAAATGCACCAATAGTTCCAAAGCGTGGAACAAAGCGCGTGCATCATACTAATAAAATCAACAAAAGTCTCCCACAGTTACAGCCGCACGACACAAAGTCGTATTGTTGGTAGAAATAACGCCATGCTTTATTATACTCGTAACTTCTAAAATGAGAACAATGGCTTTATATTTTTAAATGGACGCATTCAGCATAGACAATATACACCATGTGTGTAGGGGCCTTTATTGAATTTTTATCTCAATTTATATATATATACACAGCAAAACCTATGTTTTTGGGGCTTCAATTTGGAAGTAATGTACCTTGCCGATATGTGTCCGGCAGAGCAGAATAGCACCTACATCTTTCCTACCGAGGTATCGTAAGAAGCGAATAAGGTATTATACGGGCAGCCTTTATTCGTGCAGAATAACACCATACTATGCAATGCTGTCACTATAGTGCTCGATACGCAATTGGGAGTAAATTTTTCAGTACCAAAATGGCGCCGACGTGGTTCCCCACGGGTCACGTTTCACTCGGGGGCGAAAAGTGGGCTACGCGTACTCGTATGTATTGTACAGAAGTGAAACAGCAATTTTTCTTTTTTTTATAAAAGACCGTTGATTTTGATTTTGTCATTTGTGGTTGTACTTCATTCCTTATAACAAATGTTATGTTAATTTAAACTGAACTTAATGTTTAGAACACATGAGATTATCAAAAACATACTTCCGCAATTTGTTAAGGTTGTATATCAGCACAGATTATAAACTTAACCTGTCAAAGGCTTAAGGAAATTACGCCTCGTGGGCAGAAAATTATATAAAGCCTATTCACGCAGCACACGGCTAAAGGCGCTGAAAGCGGAACCAGAGCGTCCCTATTCATACGCTTTGCTCAATGGCGTTTAAAATATCCCTTGACAATTTTAAATTATAAGGATTTATAAAGATCAACCGTTATGATCTTATTTTGTTGAGTTATATTTCATTGTTTGGGTGCCTTCCTTTGCCTTCACTTGAATTTAAAACTCATGTCAAACTATGTTTATGCTTTAGCTGGGTAGGCGAGGGACGAGGAGCTCGGAATCTGGATATAGCCTAATCTTCGGGTAATATAGCTTGCCCGATACTATTTTTTCTCGTTTAGTAAGTCAACAGTCTTGTGTCAGCTAAAGAACAAGGAAACTTTTGTCTTAGTTTAATTTTATTTTTCATTTCATTTCCATATCTCGGTAATTATAAGTTTTAAGATCACATAGTATTATCTAGTTACGTAACGAGTACTGCTATGAAACTTCGTATTCGTACGAACTTACGCACGGCGATAACTTCCGAATACAGTCTAAACAACTGTGCTGAAGATATTATGGTACCTTAAGTGTGCAGAGGCACTTACTCTTCCTAGCCTACCCGGGGCCGATGTAACGCTTGTTCGATAAGATCAGTGTCATATCGGCAGGGTAGAATGGACTGTCAGAGATACGGAGAGAATCACAACAGAACAAGACCAGAAAATAAACAATTTGTGTTTTTGCACAAATGTTTACTCCGGTTGGGATTTACGTCAAGAATCCGCTGACCCGAATTTACAATTTGCGCTGTGCAATTGTGTGGGCAAGTGGCCGAAGTACCTGACCATAAGAACACTAAGTCATTAATTAATTCGGGGAAAAATAAAACGAATATTCGTATTCGTCGACTATTGTTTTCCCAAGTTGAAAAACTGGCCCAGAAATTTTTCGTCGAAATTTTCAACTGTCGCTTTAGAGAGGTTTTCAATATTTCTGTTGTTAATTCTGATTACTAAATTGCTTAATATAAATTCTTACGTATTTCGTTCAATATTCGTTTCACTTAAAGTACTACTTTAAGAATTAATATTTCTTTGTATCAATAACATTTACTCAGAATTATTGGTAACTATTTGCAATTGCATGCAATAAGCAGCTAATTCTGCAATCAGGTAATTCAACCACAAGATTACGTTCAATAAACCCGAGAAATTCCAGTCGACCGCAGCACCAGCAAAGAGATCCTCTGTGTACGGTAGCATAAGTAAATTGCTAACTAAACAAATTCTCCAACATTCTGACCATCTATAACAGTGGCTATTAACCTTTCCTTGACCAGAGACTCATCGGATTTTATTGTTCGTAGCGAGTATCCAAGGATTCAAAATAATACATTCTGTTAATTATAAAATAAAGTTTATTAAAAAAAATTGTTAAACATTAAACTTAGAATAACAAGTAAATATACTTCAGAAGTTTTTTGTGACAATCTATGGAGGAAGCCTATATTCAACAGTGGAGCTAAATAGTAATTTATAAAATATTTAATTTACTAAGTAATATACAAGTATATTTTTTCTAACATTTGCTTTACTTTTTTTAATCAATACCAAATGACTAACTATACTAACATAACATAAACAAACATATTCACTCACCCTAATGGAACTCGATTAATCGTTTTATCATATCTTTATTATATCTTTACTTCAAGCATACACTTCTCTCTCTTTCCTGTAAAAGATGGTTTTCCATGGCTTCAAAAATATATTTAAAAAAGACATTTTCTCATAATTATTTATTAACTGTATTTCTTATTTTCTCATTTCTTGTTTCACCAAACTCACGGAACACAATTTCCGTCCTAATTTACTATAATCGGTTTATTTACAAGGTTGCGAATACCTGCAATTTCGTTCGCGTGGAATTTTAAATACATATGTATCAGGAACCTTTAAGTAGTATTAAATATTTACATTGCGATAAAATAAAAAGTAAGTTAGACTCAGAGTTAATATAATCTGTGCTAATTGCATATCAATACTTTTAGAATGTTTGAGTACTGTTCGGACTGACAATCAAACAGATAAGAAACTTATTTGATTTGTATATGATTTTTTAATTGCGTTCTTTTACGCGGCAAAATCAACACATTTGAAAGTTGTTCTATTTAACTGTTGTTAATAAGAATGAACCGTTCCGCATTTCTGCACATATTTTCATAATTAACTGACTCTCAACACAGACATGCGAGAAAGATAAGCAACGAGAAAACTACATGGATAGTTTGACAGTTATAAGTACGACACAAACAACAATTTGCTGCAATAGTGAAGACTAAGTGTCATAACACTTGTACAATGCTAGTTCTGAAAAAAAAAAAGAAATCGTTTGAAAAACATTTTCCATAAAAAAGCCCAATTGTTTAAAACTGATGTATTTTTTGCCTTTTCATGAAAAAATGTTAAATTGAACGTCATCTCTAATACCTTGCAAAATTTACACCCTTCTTTGTTTTGTACAGCGTGTTAAGGTTAACAAATTTTAACCATACTCATATATTGTCCATTATAAAAAATAAAGTCGTCAAAGTGTCTTATGGTTGTAATGTAAATAAAATATCAATCCATCAATAATTTTAAATGTCAACTGTAACGTGTAACGGGCAATAGTAGTCTGTCTCTGCGGATCTGATAATGCGTTAACAGTGCCCCGCGTTTTAGCCGCGAATTTTTTGTTGTTAAAAGTTGATAATGATTGATAGCTCAATTTAATAAATGATTTTCGGAGAAAGCTTTCCTTATCGCAGTATTTCAATAATGTAAAGCTGAACCGGCATTATAAATAATTTTAATACAAGTGAAACTTGGTTAAACGGAATGCGATGTATAAATATGCGGGTAATAAATACGTGCAGACAACAACGTCCGAAGAAATCTGCTCATATTACATTGGATCAAATTGCGCGATATTGGCGATAGAACGATCAAATGCAAATAAATCATGTTTACCTAAATTCACAAATATCTACAAACGTTTACTTAAAATTACGGCAACATTCTGTGTATTACTTTGTCAATCTAAAACTATTTCACTGATTACAATGAAACCATGTTTTTTTGTAAACAGTATTTGATGTAAGCTGCTTCAATATGTGTTTACGTTAAATCCAGTTAGACATCGTTATATTTTCGTGAAGTTAACAATATTAAAAAACTATTTAAAACGCAAATGTTAGAAAATCAGATATATAATTTCGGTGATGTAATTCCTGTTAGCCTTTTTGGTTTTTACAGCTTCATCGGATAGAAAATCAGACACTTGCGGAGATAGCCACTTTTAATTACAAAAACCAAGAATCTGTGCGTAACCAATCCATATGACAATATATTAAGACTGTGATCGTAATTTATTTTTATGTCTAATAAGTCATTTATACACAAACTTTTAGTTCTGAACATTACGTTTTACAGAACTATTATGAATGTATGACAAAGTTAAACTTCCTTTCCAATCTTACAAATACTTGTCAAATCAAGTTAAAACCGTGCAATGGAGCGTACCAAATGATACAAACGTTACCCATTGTGTTTTAAGTAATTTAAACATTAATAAAATAGAACTTATGAAACGAATAACTGACTGTGTATAGCAATTTCTAAGTTTGTATTTAATATTCTTTAAGTTGTAATGATTCTTCAGCCAATAGGTATCCGGCAGAGTAGAAAGCACCTACATCTTTCCTACCGAATAGTCGAAAGAGTTATTGTACGGACAGTCTATTCTTGCAGAATAACACTAAAATATACAATGCTGTCACTGTACTGCTCGTGGGAACGTAATGGAGAGTAAGAATTTTTTAACGCGTACCGAAATGGCGGCGACGTGGTTCGTCACCCGGCTCTTCTCGTTTCGCGTTAGGGCGAAAAGTGGGCTACGTAAATGGCCTCTGCCTTCGTTATTATGTGGAAAAAAATGTGACAGTATGTATGTACGATTCTTCTTTCTTACCTCACACATTTTAACGAATGCAGTGCTAATCAAATACAGCATTCAAAAAGCTCAAAAATTTATAAACAAAAAATTATTCTAATCGATATATTTTGAAAAAAGAACCTACATTTAATCCTTTACGGGGTATGTAGGGTGAAAGAAGTCAAATCATCGTATCTTGCAAACAGTGGTTTAAGAACGAATGTCATGATTGTCTTTAGAAGATTTGCTTTAATCGTACGATCCATTATCATGATTGGTAGGCGGATCAGCGATCGCAAGAACAGATTCCTTAGACGCATATCCCTGTCACCGTTCTGGCAAATTTGAGATGGTTATTCCGCTAACTGTTTCAAGCCAAGTGATTTTTTTCTGTACGAGATTAGGCGGCAGAATCTCTTACGGCGTAACCACACGAGACGATAGAATTAAATTGGGACGTGAAACAATAATAGTCACTTAAATAAAAATGACAATAATATATACCAACATGTCAAGGTCGCTAACAACCGTTTGTATGAAATTACAAACAATTCAAAGACGGAAGTTTTACAATTCAATGATTGCAAGTGATTAAACAATTACATACAACAAGCTTTGCTTTGCAACAATTGTTAGCCGCAACGGACGAAACCGTTACCAAAATTTTGGATTTCTCCAGGATCACTTAATATTTATTCACTAAACGCCATAATTGAGTCGAGCATTTTTTAAATTGTAACAATTTTTCTTATTAGAGTCCGCTACTGAAGACGGTGTCTTTATCAAGAGACATCAGCTGATGCGTAACTCACTTAACTTGTTCCGTTTCAATAAGTAACAGTTGTAAGAAAAAGTTGAGCTATGTTAATATGATAGTCAGCACTAGTTTTATATGAGGCAATATATTTACGATGAGTTACATTTTGTAACTTGTGTGATGAGTTTTATGTCATCATTATCATCAGCTTGTTAATAGCCTAATACTGGACATACGGAATTTCCTAAGAAAGGAATATTTCCCATTGCCACTACGCTTGGCAGATAGATTAGCGATATTAGCACCAGAAGTCTCATACCTAAGATGACGCCTGACACCGGTCTGTATATTTGCTGTCTAGCATTTTTCGAGATGGTATTAGACGCCATAAGGTTTATAGGAAAGCCTCAGTCATCTACGGTATGAGATGAGTAATGGCTATCTACATATTTTGTCTTAGATTTAGCTACATGAATCTTCTTAAATTACATAAAGATTTAATACTACTCGTTCCCGGAAAGCTTCCCTTTAAGATCTCAGAGATCTTCAAGAATAATCAAACATTCTATACCGATAACAGCAGTAAACACTTAAGCCATCATTGCTCAATAAAACTTAAACAACAGGGAAAGTGATCGTGTTCGTTTAAATGGGATCTAACGGATCGGGACGCTCGTGAGCGCATGCCACGTCTAAATTTACAGGTGCGCTTGCACGAAAGCGATGATCGGCCGCGAGATAGCCCGGCTTTATTACAAAGCCAGCGAGTCCCGTATCTGTCACGTCCATCGACCACAGTTAGATTGATGCGTTCGCTAAAGCAACGTAAACATGTCCAAATGAGATGTTATTATTATTTTTTGTCGTCGACATAACGCGGTGTGAAATGAACGACGACACCAATCGGACAGCGGATCGAACGCGTTTTTGCGCGCACACGTTTTTTTCACTTTCATATTGTTGTTATGCGTACGGAAACGTTAGGGCATATTTTTTTTTTGACGAAGCGTTTTATACAAGCGATGTTCAAAACTTACGGAAAATATGTTTATGTTACTGTATACCCATGAATATTTCACAATATTAACAAGCCCGTCAAATTATAGTTTGTTTTGTTTATAATCGAAAGAATGAATTCAATAAAATAATATTCACACTACTTTTCAGATATACTAAGTAATTATATAATATACCATATTTTTATGAACATAAATTTCACATGCACAACACAACTAGATTCGATTGGGATTTGAATCCAGGACCCCCCGGCGTAGAAATGGAGTACTCTGACCACTAGGCTACACGTTCGTCATATCAGACTTTTATCAGATATCAGATAAATATTAGACTTAAAAAAATTAAAACGTGAATGATACACGTACCAATAAATTTAAAGCTTAATTTTCATCATTGTATTTAGAACTGTGTATGAACTAAAAAACTTTCATTTAACAGTGGACTAGACCTGAAAAAAAAAGCAGTGTGGTTATATTGCTCTGTTGAGGAAGAGATATAACATACTCGTATGTACAGGGTTCATGGATCTTCGTAAAAAGATAGATCTTCATAAAAGGGAAATAAAGAGCAGTATTTCGATTATAATTTCTATAAAATTGATCTAATAGCATTTATCAACTGGGGTGTTCCTACGAAACGAAGTCAACGCTACCTTAGTAGTAGTTTACCGAAAGACCACAGGGGACGGATGAGTTAAAACGTCTCACTTTTCCCACTGCAAAGTGCTTGCAACGATCGTGAGCAATAAATCAAAGCCCTTCGACTTGCTCACTGTTATCCGATCCTCTGATATTTAACACCTCGATATCTTTATTGTGTAATAAATCAATAGAAAGCATTTACTTCGTGGTAAATATATTTAGTTTGCGATTCATCTGCGTAAAAAGTTTGAATGATGAAATTTCAAAATTCGACAAGCGTGCCATTTTTAACCGTCCTCAAAAATGTCTGAGTTTATTTTTTATGTATGTTCACCGATATTTTTGTCAACTGTGTAGCAATTTTAAAAAGGGCGGTCCAATATAATTTTGGTACATTTCTGATGATGGGATACATGAGAAAATCATGAAACTCTTTAAATTCGCTTAAGCGTGTTGAGAGTCGTTGCGATGAAATCGGTTTTCTGATTAAATAATTAACATTTGTTTCACTATGTAGTGAAGCAGTACAAGAGCAAATCTATAATTCCACCTGGCTTACGTAAATAGCTGAGGTAGAAACTTGTTCATTTGTCACCAATGACATTAATTAAACATCTGTTAGGTAATAATTAGCCGATGGGTTTCCAGCAGGGTAGAATAGCACCGAAAATTGGGATACGCGTGTGGCTTCTGCCTGGGAAAGGCGTGACTGAATATATGTAAGTAATAATAATAATAATACCGCGTTGCCTAGTGGTCAGACTACCGAGTGACTTCTACGCGACTCCTGGGTTCTAATCCCAGTTAGAGCGACCATTGGTTCAAACACACAAATAGTTGATTTTCGGGCCTATGTGTTGTGTATGTGAATTTTATGCCTAAAACATACTCCCGATACATGAACAATTAATCCTTATGTGGGGCATAGTTTTTTTAAACTTAGTGTTATTTCCTATAATGCATTTGCTCTTAAGAACGATAGGGATAAAACATATTTAATGGAAGAACGACACTACTTTTTCCTTCTCTTCGCGCACTTACCTTCGTAAGGTAGACAAAGTAAAGACAATCATTTGCAGTAATCGTTTGGCAGATGAATTGGAGATCGAAATACCAGTATCTTTGCACCAGTCTGAATAATTTAGGTCTGGCATTCCACTGCGGAACAAAGGCCTTACCCATAGATTAGCACAAAAGTTTGTAAGCGGGTTGGCAACCGAGATGATTATTCCGCCACTTTTTGGGAGACTTTCCCCTTATCAACTTTTATAACACCCAAAGGAAGAATTGGGATGGTAGTTATCTTACAACACATATGAATACTTTGCAAAAGTAATACTGTATAATAATACAATAAACTAATTATAAACCGTGCGTCAGTGTGTAGGTGAAGAAAAACACATTAACATCACCCTTTGTTTACACGCGTCGTGTAAATCTATGTGTAACGCTATAAAGAGTCAGGAAACGAAGTCCTAATAAACGTTAAAATAGAATTAACAACCTTCCACGACGGATTACGTGCGTTCAATGAACTTTGATGAAAAGTATAAATGGGGAGTTAGACTGAACGAATCGCGATTAATAAGTGAAATGGGATATTGACAAAATTGTAACTAATTTCAAATAATGCTGCGTGGAAATAAAGCATCTCTTATTACTTATTATACTTTTAACGTCAATAACAAACGTTAATTGCGTTGAATTATTTAATTTTATCTTAAGCTTTACGCTTTAGAGACATTTCGTTTAACTTAACATTTTTGTTTAAAATGTAAAAGATGATTTGGAAGTTTACGACATCATCATCGTTTCAGCCTATCGCTAGTCCACTGTTGAACATAGACCTCCCCCACAGATTGATACAAAAGACGTTCCTGAGCCACTTGTATCTATCAACTTCCCCCAAGACCGTGCAGGTCGCCGCTCCATCTAGTGGAGGGTCGCCCTACACTGCGTTTGCCTTTACTAGGCTGCCACTCCAAAACCCTTCTTCTCTTTGGCCGGCCACTGCATCAAGCAATAGTATACTGTAACTCCAAAACAAGCCTACAGTAGTTTTCTCTCCATTTAAACATAATGCAATATTTTAAAGACAATTTTCACAACTCACTCGTGCTAACATAGATAGAATCTAAACTGTGCATGGGTAATTGAAAAGAGATTTGCAGCGAATTGAAATACATTGTTGTGTGAACGCACTTGTGATATTGGATATTCATAAAAGCAAATATGATATAAATATTCATGGAATTTCCGTTTGAATTCCCGGATAGGATCGGCTGTGCTAACTGAACGATATAAAATTTTCCGTATGTAACAATGACGAGCAGTATCAATTATTATACACAGAATTTTGATGTTACATACGTATATTTGGTTCTCATTATTATATATATACACAAATCGATACCAATTTACTTCTAAAAATAATGTACTAAAAGCGAAATACCACAAACATTCAAAGCCTACACAATATCTCACTGCTTGGCGAAGGTCTCCTCTAATGTTAGAGGGAGTAAGAGTCTCTCGTCAGAAAAGTTAGTCATGCTGCTCCAATGAGAGTTTTTTTTTTATTTGATAAAGTGACGAAACGAGCAAAACCTTCACCTGTTGGTTGGTCAAGTGCAACGTCTGACCATAACAAATGCTGTATCACCCAGAAAATTTCTGTATGACACCACACTGTGCCCATCACCCTGAGACATAAGTTCTTAAGTCTCATATGCCCAGTGATTAAGTGTTGTTAGTGAGTTCGCTAAATTTACGTGTCAACGAAATATCTTCTTATTTCCGAGACGTGCAGGTACTATGAAATTCAAGGCTAACGTCCTGATCGACTAATTGGGATAAATTTTCTGTAATTGGATTTCAGCCGCGCGCATGTGAATCGGTCAAATTCAATTTAATATTAACAATTTATTCATATGTGTGTGTCTTAACTATATGTACACAATGCTTCATTAAACTTGAAATGCTGCGACATCCGGCGTATAGCGACTGCTATTAGTCTTGAGTGATTAAAATTTTACTTTAGAGAAACTCCTCGAGAATGTTAATAGTGCTCTTTCCTATCCATTTAATCCAAACCAGTATCGTTTAAATGTAACATACACTGCTTGTAACACGTAACAGCGCTCAAGTGTGACAAAATCCAAATTGATAGCGCTGCGGCACAACTTGTTCAGTATGAAAATTACTAACTCCGCACCTCTCCGAGCTCTTTTAATTACAAAATTAACTAAGTTAATAGAAAGTGACGTATTAATTAGAACAATAGTTGATACCATTGCACATTTGGTGGAGTTGAAAGAAATATAATTGTTTTAGTAATATAGTGGTAGCACAAAGGCCAATCTCGCCTTAAATTTTAAAGTGCGCAAGTGACCTCGTTTCACTGCCCGGTACCGGGATTACTAAAATAAAACGGTTAATAGCAAATTTAAGTGCCGATTTACCTCTAATTCAGTGGTGATGGAAAATATCGTTAAGAAATATACTAGTGTGAGAAGGTACAAACATTTCCACAACGTGTGAAATTCTCAAAAACCCACAATTGAGTAGCATAGCAGCGTTGCGGACTCGTTCCGGCTCCAAAAACTCTCTCAAGAGTGAAAGGAGCTGTGTGCTCAGCCATGGAACATTTTTAAGCTGTTGCTTTACTTTTTTCCTTTCTATGGCAATATATGTGCGCTTTAAATTTCATTCTACACAAGTGACCTGGGTTCGATTCCCGGTGCCGGCACCACTACAATTGATCATTTCAATTTTTAGTGCTGATTTACCACTTGCTCGACGGTGACGGAAAAAATATTGAGAAAATCTGCATGTCTGAGAAATAAAAAATATTTTTCGAAGTCATGTAAGGTTCGCCAAGCCGCATTGGAGCAGCGTGATGGATTCTTCCCGGCTTCGAACCTCTCTCAGAAATTATAAGCTGTTAGCTTTAGTTTACTCTTACTTAGTAATCATTACAACTTTACAGTTTAGGACTACTTTACTAAATTGACCAAACACCAAGTTTACTTTTAAATTGTAACCTTTGGACCAATACGGGGCTACAAGTATGTTCCTCAGTCAATTTACGATAGGATCGGTGGGTCCACAACTAAATAAGCCAACAAATCCAAAATGATCACACCTTATACAATATTTAATTGTATAACTACCCTCATTTGAGTTACAGATAATACGATTCCAGACATTTTTTTAGAACACTGATCGCCATTCTTATCTAACATAATTACGAATGCAAATTCGAAGCCTATTGCGTCCCGTTTGATCATAAACACAGCGACATTAGAATCTCAAATAAAATCTACGTAATGTCTCTCGTTATGTGGCACCGTTCCTTGCAAGTGAGCAACCGGTCTTTTGCTCATCTTTTCGCCATTAACACAAGGAACACAGGAACCCACAGACGGATACAACCTTAAAATAATTGGTAATTCGTCAACACTATTCACTGCATTTTAGTGAATTCACCGCGATACTTTGAACATACACAAAAAAACGTTTCAGATCTGTTCATGATTTTTTAATATATGAAGATATTATATCCCCGAACAATTCAAATAGAGCAAACCATACATTAAAAAGTTTACGACGATTAGTCCGTTGCGTTAATACCAGAGATGTGAAACATATGCAGAGGGTACATGAACCTCTTGTACAACGTCAAAAATTGGATCGCAATTGGAGCGGTTTCAAATTGATACCCAAAATTTTTACAACGGCTTCGACATAGATAGCGAGCGAGGTGGTTTGCCGGTACGTGCCAACGGTAGCCCGTCGCCTTCAGAAATTTTCCACCGGCTCTAAACTAGTGTGCAGCTTACTGTCAGCCACTGTACACTCCACAGCTGTGGGCTAATGAGAAGTAACGCAGGCTGAAGGTGCATCAAAATGGTGCGTTTCGTGTGCTATTCCGTCAATCGCGGTGTCTGGCGCGTCTCGCGATGTTCGCGGAGGTCCACATTAGCGACATACAGTGCTATTGAAGTTTTATTTTTGGATCGCAGAAAGTTACCATTCAAATGATGTTGCCATTGCTTGTACGGCGACATATTAAAAAAATGGTCGAATTTATTACTATTTAAAGCTGTGCTTTTATGAAAACGCTCATGAAAGTAGATGAAGCGAGAGATATCTGTCAGGATCGTAGCAAGTTGAAATGTGTGGTCTCTGCCTACCCCAATGGAAAAGTGGTGTCGCTGTGTGTGTATGTATGTATTATTATCTTCTTAACACTAAACACACAACAGAAGGCAAGCTTCGTAATACTGTCTGCCATTAAGTATATATTATTACTTATTAAATCAATCACGACTAATGAGGAAAATGTAAATCAGTTAAATTCCTATTTCCTGTCCCTGTTGCTTTACTCCTTTACTTATTTATATAAGAGAATACTAAAAAGTTATAATTAAATAATGTGAACGTATCTAAAATTTTATTAAAATCTGTGTGAACTATTTATTAAAGAATTATTTCGCACATAGTTAAATATATCAAAGTCGTCATTTTATATGTAGAAAATATTAACCGAAAGTAGCATCGCATTAAAAAGTAAGTGAAAGCTAAATTGTTTGTGTCATTTCAAAGAATAATGGAGTATGAGTCAACGTAACTGTTTTTGAAATTTAGCCTCCTTTGAATGTTAGCCGTAAATTATTATTTCTTGATTATAAACTTTCTACAATCTTCGACAGCATACTTTGTTTGACGTCGTATGAATTACTAGAATTCATACGCCGTCAAACAAATATAAGCTGTCGAATATTCCTATAATTATTCATACCATATAGGTATAAGACAAGAGTTTGAATAGATCCATATGATTCTTACCAGCCAGTGCACAAATTGCGCGCGTGCGGCGCTGTAACGGGCCGTCGATAATCACCGGGCGATAAAAAAAAAAACGCGGCACAAGCGCATAACGGAACGCACGATGCGCTTCGCCCGCCATCGCGATCACGCCTGCTCTAATGCTCGGGTACTCTAATATAACAATATGCACAAAAACAGTAATAAATAGATGATTTTACCGTGTGGTGACGGCGTAGAAGAATCCATTAAGCACTCTCTACTTTTGACAACTATAACACTTTAGAGTTATTTTTGTACACTGGGTTATAAGGTTTGTAATATGTCACTGCTCAAGTACTTAAAAATATATTTTAACCCCTCCCATATTTAAAACGTAAGGTTTTGACGTTGTTTTGAATGTGATGAGTTGTTTTGAATGAAAACCCTTCCTGTATCGTTAGAACGTAAATTTAGGTACATGAAATTATAGCCGTAAGAAATATTAATGAATATTTTTTTAGTAGTATATTCAGGTTTAGCTTTTAAAAGTATGCAATAGTTGATCTATTGCTTGTACATGCTGAAAAAACTTAACAGCAATGGGGTTATATGGCATATATATACTTTTTCAAATATTTTTTTCTGAAAAGTATTACTGATGTGTTTCAATGTGATAAACATAAAATGGTAAATATCAATAAATAAAAAATTACATCACACATTTCCGCCTCCGATTTAGGATGCAACTTATGTTAGGCGTAATAGAGTGATATCTGGATTATTTCAGGTTACATATATACAATTCAGATTTTAGCTGCAGCTACAGTAACCATTGCATAAAAAAAATCTGAATCCCGATTTCATCATAAGGCTTCGAATAGCACTGCACATGCTCCTAATTTGGGGGAATTTGCGTTAAACACCACGCTAGGCGGGCAGGTTCGCGAAAACAGTGTTGGACTGTTGGCTGTTACCGATTTGCGTGTTTTAAATTTAAGATGCTGCATTCCTGACATCTTTTTCGACATCCACGGGTCGAGATGAGATAATAGATTCACGACGCCATCACACGGCACATTCAATTAATATGTCACGACTCGCAACTGTCAACGAAGGTATAATTCCCGCTAAGAATTTACTATTATAAATCTGTGGTTTTTTCATAAGTTATACTCTTCCATATGCTATTCTTCCATATACTGTACGCCACGTTTACCATTTGATAAATTAGTAATATTTAATGCTATTTAAAGCTACTGAATAAACAACTAATATTTTCCTTAATAACAAAGAGGAAAATAATTAACGTTCTGTCTGGGAAATATGTGTCCGCATACCAGTTG
Organism: Luehdorfia chinensis; assembly: GCA_019845155.1. Taxonomy (NCBI): domain Eukaryota; kingdom Metazoa; phylum Arthropoda; class Insecta; order Lepidoptera; family Papilionidae; genus Luehdorfia; species Luehdorfia chinensis. Next base: position 4,200,365 of record JAHVAK010000612.1, read on the forward strand.
ATAAAAGGACCGAAATAAACGAATATCATCAATCCTTACTTGATTTTCCCGGCTACGGGAAGAATGCGCTTTACATATTTAACAACGAGTCTCACTCGGCTGGCACGAGAAATGGAATAAAAGTAAAGATTTGTTTACAAAATTGTAGAACAAAATGTCTCTCTTAAATGCTTTTTTGGGTTTGCTTATTTATTTTGATTCTACTGCTTTTCCTTCTCTGCTCTTCCTTCTAAAATGAAGGCGAATAAAGATGGTGGTAAAACAAGAAGATGAAAAATGTAATTTAAAAATCAGTTAATTTAGTTTCATCAAAAACATTGAAGCTAACTTTGGAGCAGTAATAGCAATGAAAAATGTCAGCGGCAGGTTCCTTAGAACTTCTTTATAGAATAACACCACCTAAGACTTCTGACAAAACAATATAAAAATAGATTTTTACAGTAATCTTTATTATTATCAATTCAAATCATCATTATCAAAACGTCGTTTCTAAATTTATACTTACTACTTTATTGCCTAATGCAAGAACTAGAAAATAATGCTTTAAATTACGCTGACGTATGTTTCTTCTATGATTCATATTACGCCATAAGTGCAATGCTCTTTTGATAATAAATTGCGTTTTAAATGGTCTCTTATTTCGCATTGTCAATATAGCGCCGATTTACAAAAAAGATATCTATATTACGAGTATCATGAAACTATTCGACATTAAACATTTCACTTCAAAGTGTGAGTCTTATTTATACTATATAAAGATTTAGATAGAAAGCTAGTGTTTTGTGTAAATGTACAAAATAATTATTTCATGTTTAAGTACCAGTATTACTTCAGATTTTCATATGCTTGGTAGGTATAATTCTAAAAGAAATATTTACGTTCGAACAGTACAAGAATTACGTTGTTCCAAGTCCGACAGACTTGGCCCATTCGAATCTAGAAATGCAGATAATATTAGTCTTAGATTCACAATTAAAACATAAATGTTAATTCTTTATAAACCGTAGCTACCGTACATTACTCGTAATCTTTGGATTATACTCAAATAACTGAGGTTTTAATTTTAAACATTTATTCGGCCTTATAGGTACTACCTATATTAAAAAAGTATAATCAATAAAATCATGGAGATATATATTAAAAAAGTCAGGTCGACTATGTCGATGTCTCAGCCCTACGGTAAAGGTAATTTACAAGTCGCATTACTTCGTTTTGTAACCCACGAATTTGAAATTTCCTAATAGTAAAGTACGACTGTTTGGAGGACAATATTTACTGAATTATAATGCTCTGTTGACATGAATCTTACTCACAGTATTTGTTTTCAGATTTTACTGAACTTTAAGTTATTTAGTACGTACTCAGTCTCAAAAGAGTGACCTACGTCTAAGAGATCTCACGAACTTGGATCTGCTTTATCAACTAGCAAAATTATATAGGGACGGTAATTGCTTTAAAATGACTTACATAAAGCAGTTTATACATCATTTTTTATGATAGAAAGTGACGAGATAAGCACAACGTTCACCTGATGGTAACTGCAACATCTGCCCATAACAAATGTCGTGTCAGCCAGAACATTTCTGTGTGGCACCACACTGCGCCCGTCGCCCTGAGACATGTGTTCTTCAGTCCAAGTCTCATATGCCCAGTGATTTTGCAAGCTCTCAGTGCCCTTCAAACCGAAACACAGTAATGTTTGCACACTATCTTTACGTGTGTGTAATCTTTTTATTCAGCAAAATAAAAACAAATTAGTTGTGCTTCAAGTCTTTAATGTTTAGCATTTCTTTGATATTTGCTTGGTTTATTAAAAGAAAAGTGGGTAAATATCTCTGTAATTTTGTCCAAGTTTTAATTGAAGGAACTAAATCGATATCTCGACAATTAATCGAATAATCGAATTTTAAATTAGTAACAGGCAAGCCACAATCACTTAAGATTTAATCGAAAGGCAATACTGGTATCGATTGATGGGCATCTATTTATCCTATTACCTCAATGAAGGAACAATGAAGTGATCAATCTCAATTCATTGTAACGGTTGTAGTCACAGATGGCGCTATCAATTAATGGTACTCACGCAAGCACACTAGTAAAACTTTTTGGTTTCCATTAGATACGATATTGTGTAGATAAGAGCCATGGTTGCTCAGGAGCTAGGCACTGGCTTTAAATTACATGGTACGCGACTGACCCGGGCTCGATTTCCGGTGCCGGCACCATTATAATAATAATAATAATTGCAACTAACAATTGTTAGTTGTAATTATAAGTGCAGATTTACCACGTGGTCAGCGGTGAAAGAAAACGTCGTGAAGAAACCTGCATGTACGAGAAATAAAAATATTATGAAGACGTGAATTCCGTCAACCCGTATTGGAAGCAGTTTGGAGGACTCTTCCCGGCTCCAAAACCCTCTTAGGAATGCGAGAAGTCCAGTGCCTAAGTGCCTGCCTGTTACTTCACTTTTACTTCAATGCGTAGATGTATTATATATGGTAAATGGATGAAGGGGAGAGAATGCCCTTAGGCATTACAATAGTCCGCTAACCCGTGCTTTAATTGCTTAGACATGCAGGTTTCCTCACGATGTTTTCCTTCACCGCTCAGGTAAATCTGCAGGTAAAATTACATGACAATTTTAGAGGTGCTTGGCACCGGGATCGAACTTCAGTTATCTCGCGTACTATTAAATTGAAAAGCTATCTCCCGGCCCCTTAGTTACCACGGCTATGCTGAATTAATCAAATAATTAACAAGGATCCAAGGAATCGGAACGTAGAATTAACACTGACGGTTTGCATATACCCAATCCACGAGGGTTTTTAATAGGAAGCTCTTAAGTCACGAGATGAGTAAGTAAATCTTTCACTTGATGGTAAGTGCAACGTCTACCCATAACTGATGCTGTGTCACCGAGAACTTTTCATTGCAAAGTTATTTGTAGTACCTCGTCACTCGTCACAGTTTTTAAGTAGTTTCACATGCCCTTCAAAACGAAACACATTAATGTTTGCATACTATTGCTTGACGGTAGATTAACTGGCACATCTAGTGGTAGATCTAGATGGATTCCTGGGTAAGAGTCCACCATTGTCATGAATTACAATTTTGTTAGGTGACTACGTCTTAGGCACGTTACCTACGTCTATCCTGCAAACAATGAATGAAAGCAATAGACGACGCCTGGCGTAGTGGTCAGAGGATCTGACTTCTACGCTGCGGCTTTTGAATACGAATCCCGGATGGAACCAACCAGATAGCAACATTGGTCCAAAAACACAAATAAAAAATATTTTCGGGTGTGCATGGGTTGTGCACGTGAAACACCACACGATTTTCTTTAAATAGAAATAGAATAATCATGATTTAGATGCGTAGTTACCCCTGAGGACAGGATGGAACGTAATTATGTCTCCAGTTGTGGTAAGTTAACACAACAAAAGCAACGTTACATTTCTACTTTTTCGCAATTATGTAAGAACTTGTACTTATAGGAATGTAAATATATTTAGGCGTTAAATCCGTATAAACCAAAATTACCATTCAAACACTGCACCGGTATATTTTGCCCTTATGTGAGATAATAACAGCGGACAAGAAACTCTCGTGTCGCTAGCAATCTCGTATCAGTCAGCTAGACTTTTTGCTGACGCATTAGTGGATGTACGTCTCAATCGAGTTTTTTTGTAGACAGCTTGACAGATGGCGCTATGTGGTGAAAAAACGCTATAGCTTCAGAACTTCGCACGTTAAAGTCAGCGACATGAATAGGCCTATTTATTAATTACTTCACACTTTAATTAGCTACACGTAAGTTAAAACAAGTTCTGAAACATATCACTTTTTACCTTACGTTAACTTGTTTACTATCTCTGTTTAAGAATCAGTTTGAAGTATCAAAATACTTTTAAATAAAACTTTCCAAGTTCCGAGAATTTCAAATAGGTTAGTTTTTTTTTATAATTTGGACTCTGTTCATGAAATACTAATATTCAAACCGAACTAGTGCTAGCACGAAAACTCTCGCATGTGATGATGAATGTTTTGGCATTATTTGTATACTGCGAAGAATACACATAAATACTTCAATACTATCTAGTATTTACTAAGAATACTACTTACGGCATAAGTAAATACTGGTCGGAGGTAAGCACCAAGTGCTGAGACAATGCTGCGTAACGTGAAAGTTACACAGTATTAAGATATCTTAACATTACGATTGGACGTGACAATCAATTGGGATACCATTCAGTCTAGCTATTAATGAATGTAAAAACAATAAAAATGGCAGCGTGACTCACGCCAAAACAAAAGACAAATTATGAATGATATGAATTATTTAAAGAAAAACCCATATAGCGCTATAATGATTTTAAATATTATTTCGTAAATTCGCTAAAACTAACCAATGTTATGAAATATGTTTTCTCCACTTCAACCGAAGATACCGTTTTCGAATTACTCGTGAAGTTCTTAACCACTACTCTTTTATTGTAATCTTTGAAAACACACCTAAGGATGTTTTTGAGGCGTAACAAACGGTCAGTTTTTTTCAGTTTTTATTTGCAAAAATATACAAAAACTATCGAGTGCCGACGCCAACGCACCTCCCAAATTGGGTAATGCATATTGCTGCCCACAAAACGCAAGCAGGGCAAAGTCAATATAGATATTAAAGAACTCAAATTTAACACGCAAACGCGACTCAAAAGAGTGACTAAACATTTACCTCCCGCCCTGCGAATCACGATTTTTTTTTTTTTGGCTTTTACAGCTTCGCCGGATTGAAAGGTGGCATAGCGCTGAGGGCGCTTAGCCGAAACCTTTATTTATGGATGACTGGCGCAAGGGCCCCCGAGGGGGGGACCTCGGCTTGGACCGTCATCCTGTTCGCGAGAGTAACAGACTCGAGGGTGCCCAAGGGGGCCGGCCTCGGCTCGGTCAGTTACTGCAATCGGGAGGGCAATATTACTACTACTATCAATACTAATACCATGATTATTATTACATAGGTTTACCACCAATTCGGAATGCGTTTCCGCTGGAGAAGAAATGGCGCAAGAAACTCCAGCGACGCTTCTGCTTATGACAGTAGTGCTAGGGGAGAACCGGCCTGAGATGCGGCGGTATCGCGAATAACTTTGTCTGATACGCCCACGCCGACGGCGGGGGCGGTATGATGGTGATAATGTGTGTTTGTGTACTGTTGAGTAGAGCGCTTGGGCCCTAGTGGTCGCGTCGTCAGGGTCCTCGAGGACGTGCCTCGGTCTCCTTTTTCCGTGGGTCGAGTTTTGGTGTATCGCGAGGGTGTTGTATGTGGCGACACTGACAACCAGTGGGTCGGGGTGCGTGGCGGCAGAGTCGAAGTATCGGCGAGAGGCCAACTTTAGATATTGGGCTATGGTAGGAAGCCCTAAATCGATATGAAGGTTAGCATGACGCACGAACCACGGTGCTCCCGTGGCTTTACGCATGAATCGATTTTGAATTACCTGAAGTCGGTGAATTTCACGCGGGGAGGCATGCGCAAATACGGGGCTTGCGTATGTCATAATTGGCCGAGCGAATCGCGAGTTCGATTTTTTGTGTATGTGCAGTGTCTGTCGCTGGATGCGTTACACAAACCCATGAATATAAACACAAAAAAAGGAAAGGTCGATCAAATCGCCTATCGGTTTATTGAACCAATCAACTAACACGAAATACATATGTATATGGAACTATTGTCATGTTAACAGAATTCATGTACTAATATAACATCTCGCATCACATCTCGACTACATCATCTGTATGCGAATACAGACTTAATACATTCGCGCTTGCAGTCGCAGCTGCATTATGCGTATGTTCGACAGAATGTATTACTGTCGTTAAAATTCACTGGAGCTGTTACCGTGGAACTTGAATTATGTGAAGAAAGTAACGTTTGATGTGAAATCGAAACTAGAACCTTGTAACTTACTAGATTTCCACAAGTCAAACATCCATCATTCTCAAGTTTAGAAACTATATTAAACTTTAAAAAGATTTTTTAAGGGTATTATTTGCCACCGCCTGGCGACTGGCGAGCTTTATCTGCCTTAGCTTGATATTAGCTGCGAAATCATTTTGCAGACAGTTCACTCAACCATTAGGTTATTGCTAAATTGAATACAAATATATTTGAAGCATACACTTATTTACAATCGAATAAATCTGAATTAAAAAAAAAACTGTTTCTTTTTAATTATTCGTCACCAAGTCGCGAGAGACCGAGTTACGGAGTGCCTCGTTAGAAGCTCGCTGTTGACTGTAACATGGTCTAAGCTTTGTGTAAAATGTATTTATTATTTTTGCTTGTTAGCTGTAAAATACAATTTAATGAAACTTTCAATTAAAGTGTACCCTTAGTATTTTATGTAATGTCCAAAAAATACGGGTGGCCTTCTTCCTGTTGCTTTAGTAATAACCAACTTTGTATATTTATATGTAAAAAATAACACTAAATGCATACTTTAAATCACAAGACAGATATAACTGCGCATGCTCAAACGCACAGAGGCACACTCACACGTCTTCACCTTCCGTTTCCATTATAATGTTTAAGCCATAAAATCGGAGACCGATCAGATCCAGTGTCAGGGAAGTCGAAAATTTTGGGACAAAACACAAATTTTGAGTTCGGCTTCGGTTCGAATTCGAACTCAGGGACCACTAAGACGACTCAAAAGGAAGGTACGCTAACCACTGAGATCGTACAATTAGTGTGCGCGACAGTGACGTTACAGAAATCAGCATTTTCCTAGCTGATAATTGAGCTGGGAAAAAAGCAGCTTTGTTCACACAGCATTAAGAAGTTCATTTCTTAAGTAAATAGGTCAACGACGGAATATAACGGACAGGAAGCTTTGTTAAAATAAACTTATTTTACTGAATCATTAAACGAATTGAGTTTGCTGTGTTGAACATAAAACTTTGCGTAATTTATGGACCAGTCTTATTTTTGTAGTTAAGGGTTTTTATGGGTGTATTGTTTGTCAGGCCTTGTGTCTATTCAAGATCGTACATAATTAGAAAATTATGTTTATCACAAAAAGATACCTCAAAATGTAAAACCGTGTTTTGTATCAACATTCGTATTATTGTAAAGCATCTGAAGGCCTCTTGTAAAGATATCGCCAATCCGCCTTCCCACGCAAGTCTGTCTTCCAAACACAGTAAAGTTCTATGTCCCGCATGGACTGTACACGAGCTAACATGAATTAAAGGATTACATTAGGCTCTTTTAGGCTACTTTTAGCTTTCATACCCGGAAACCCAGAACATTAGGCAAGATTTCTGACCGATAAACTCACTTAATTATTATTTTCACGAATATTGGGGACCTTATGTTCAAACTAATTAGATCAAGGTAACACGACCGTATATTTCGGAGGTCAAACGAAGGACGCGCGATATGGCGTATTTTATAACTAGCAGATTCTAAATCACGTCACAGAGGCGTTGTGCGTCTGTCTGGTTGCCCAACTTAATCGTAGACTTCCTACGAATATGCTAACGAAGGTTCATGCCACGCGATTTAAGTAACCCTCGGTCCTTCGGCCTTAAAACAAGGGTGCCGACAAAATAAAGTATTGGCAGAGAGAATTGAATAAACAGCTATGTATTCCAGCCGATAGGTAGGATAGGTGAATTAGGCCTCTTTCCTACCGAGGTGTCGTAGGAGGCGACTAAAATATTGTTCCGACAACCTTTATTCGTGCAGAATAAAACCGTAACATGCAATGCTGTCACTATACTACTCGTGGAAGCGCAATGGGGAGTAAGAATTTTTTAACTCGTACCATAAATGTCGGCGACGTGGTTCGCCACCCGTCACGTCTCGTTCCTGCGGGGGCGAAGAGTGTACTACGTCTGTGGCCTCTGCCTTCCTCATATATGGGGAAAAGACGTGATTGTACGTATGTATATATTCCATCAAATAAAACAATAATACTAAAGGCACATCAGAGATATAGAGGCACTAATTTATCCAAACCTTAATTAGGACCATCTCCTTTTTTATCATTGCCGTCTCATTCGAAAGAGATTTTAAAACAAACCCATAACTTTGTTCTACTTTTTTCTGCTTCAGTAGACATACACCCTTAGGTGTCATATATCTCACAGGATGTAAGTCTGACCCATTGTTAATAGTTAAGTGAAGAAGTATACAACAATGCTCATTCATATTGATCGGCAATGCCGTTGTTTTGTTATAATTATGCATGTACATATTTTGATTTTATATCGCAGAGATGTGCCAGATATGTTGCTTGCTAACAGTTCTGCGGAATAATTACGGAGTGTAAATCATATTTGTGGAACATTAACAGTAAATAAAACGCAAAATGACCGTACTACGTATGTAAATTATAATCAAGTTATAGTAACCAATTATTTAAAAAATATATTTCACAATAAATATAAATTTAGATAAGTAAGTCGAAGAATTTGTGTGGACTGTTGCATTTCACAAGTTCTCTAGGAATTTCAAATATGATAATATGATAAGCTGATCGAAAATGCGAATGACTCTGACATTGCTACATGTACAAATATTAGATTTGGCAGAGATTCGAACTCGTAGCCGTTCATTCAGAAATAATCCGATCATGGAGCCCCGTACATATAACTGACTAAGCAAGATTTAAAAATAAACAACAAAAGTACAAATAAAACAGACCGTATATGTCATCTGAACAATAAAAGTTGGAAGCAAAAAAGAAAAGTTGCGTGATTTTCAAATTTTTAGAATTAAATTGCCATTTGACATGCTCTTTCATCGTCGTAGTGTAGCAATTTCAGCCATGCCTGGAGATTGGGCAAAAATTACATAATATGTAAAAAAGACGCTTATAATAGCGTGATACGTGTTGCTCGTAAATTGAACACGATTGTAACTATTTACGCCAGATGTAAACTTAAAAAATGTTTTCAGTGAAACCAAATAGTCAGTCGAAATTATTTGGTAGCACTTTCTCTATTAGGTTGCTGTTGTAGTCCCCTTAACTTTCAGAAAACGATTCGTTGGTGTTTTTCTTAATTAGATTTTCATAGATCTTTTTTATGGAAGTATGTGACGAGACGAACGTGTCGTTCACCTATTTTCACACAATTACTTCACGGTAGAATAACTAGCACTGCGGTGTTACCTAGACAGATTCCTGCATAGGAACCAGTACCTACCGCCAGCAATTACTATGTCGGTCATTTTCATATTCACATTAATTTGTATACATTTAGTTACACACAAATCAAGTGCGATCGCTTAAATGTGTTTTCAGATCGATTACACACAAACTGCATTGATTTATCATCATCATCAACGGTAACCTCTAACCATTCCACTACTGGACATCGTCCTCCCAACTTGGGAAATTTTGCCGTAATCGCCAGGCTTTCAAGGCGGATTGGCCAGTTCCAGACTCCAGATCAGTACCAGACTCCTCACGCCCTCGGTGTTGCTGGTCTGAATAATTTAAGTCTGGAATTTGTGATGGTTATTACAAGTGTCGGATAGGAGGCTACAAGATTTTTTGGCATTTCGCTAAGTCTACTTTTACGACTCCCACATTATCAGACTCAAATGGTATGGCAGATTCTATTCACGCCAAAACTCCCTAAAAACTATGCTTCAAAATAAGACCAGATTATGACTACTGAGTATGGAACCTCAACAACACAACCAGACCCGAAAACCCACAATTTGTGTTTTGTACAAATGTTAGAAGTCAAATCGTAGAATTCGGGTACGCTAACAACTAGACCACGAGGTCGTCAATTTTACCTTTTTCTGCAAAAGGTTAATGGTTTAATTTTTTTTCTTTTCTTTTCATTCTTAACCTTTAACTTCTAACAAAGTTTTATATAAATGTATGTAGATTGTATAGTTTTGCAGCTAAATATATTTTTAGACAGTAATAGCCCGCATTTCCGCAACTAAATAAATAACAACCGTCGCATGCTCCTCAAGACTGCATTCTCGCCTAAAGGATTTTATAAATTCAACTATTCATTTAGTTTGATTTACATAACACAAAAAAGGAGTTTTGGGCTATTTTACCAAGTCAAAAGTTTACAAATATTTCGCATAATCTTGAAATTCATGTTTAAATGGTTTTTTTTTTATCACATTATGATAAATATTTTTGTGATATGTATCAGTGTATATTATTTCAGGAATAGTTTCAGATGGTTAATAAAATCATTACTAAGCGGTAGACTGGAGCATTTATGCGTTACTTTGAGGAAATTTACTTAGAGGAGATTAAAAATAAATTAACTTGCTGTGCATTTCACAAATTAATTAAATTTTAATCTCTTTTACAAAATAAATAAACTGCATATTTTCATTAATTTCAAATGAGCATACACGTAACTCTTATATCGCTTAACCTAAACCTACTTGCCTTAGATTTAATACTTTAAGCTTGTACGTTGACCTCAATTACTTATAAATGAAATTAGATACCCAATTTTTAAAAATCTGTTTTCAAATTTTTAAAAGGACTCATCTAGGGGTCACTGCCTTCTTCATTAATAATTAAAATCATATTTTATAACTGTTGCAAATTTATGTTTTCAAATGGTATGCACATGATATAAAGTATTTTTAAAATCTTCTGAGATCAAACTCTGAAAAATTTAATTTTAGTGTCACTCTTAATTCTTTACACCCATGTATTTTGCTTGATGATGTTAATAAATGAGTGAAAACAGAAAACAAATTCCTATGAGAAATGTATACATACGTATATTTAATTACAAATTCAAAAAACGCAAGAAAGCTCTTGAACAACTGAAAATACTGAAATCTTGATAAAGCCCAATGTGCCGCTTGACCTCCGCAATGTAACTACGCAAGAGTTCAATACACCCTGTATTGAAATATTAATCGAGCAGAAACAGACATAATTAACACCGAAATATTGGGTTAACTAGATTTACGAGCTTCGAGTATTTATTATCTTTGTTTAACATGCGTATCATAATTTGTTTACACTAAAAAGGGACTAATTAAATTACCCTACTGCATTGCATTTTCTTATGCGCATTATATTTAGGGAAAAAAATCTTAAAAAATAGCGCAACACTTGACCTTTTACAAAACAAAAGATCTCAATGCTCGTTGAAATCAGTCGAGGCCCATCATCCCTCTTTATTTCGTGAACAAAAATACCACATTACCTGTTCTTTCCATGACCAATCTTGTAGAGCTCGACATGCTTGAATTGGGCGTAGGTGGCCATAGTTTCTTTTTGGGAATAAGAAGACGTTAACACACAGCAATCACTGCGCGAACCCGACGCGTTGTTGGGATAGATCTACGTGCAAACGCTGCGACGGTTGTCAGCTGACTGGGCGCGCGCGGCCAGTACCCTTGCTTAAGTCGATGCAGCCACCCTCCGCCCGCGCGTGAAAAGTGAGCCGCGCATGCCCGCCGCTTCCGTTCTTTTTTTAATTTTTTTCTAAGCACCTGGTGGCCAGTGCTGTTCGTATATGACACATACTCGTGCCAGATGACTTGTGACGACAGACGGGAACAGGTTTTAAATTAAAAAAAGTTCGGGGATGAGTGACATTATACTGATCGCTTCCGTAAATATGTAACAGTCGTAGACACATAACAGTGTCCATACTTTTTAGGATTCCTATTGAAACAGTAATAAAACGTTTACATTATGCGACTACGAAATCTCTTTAATTCAGTGTTACCGCGATCTACCTATCTATCATGATAATCGAAGTTTTAAGTTATAAATGTAAAAAACATATAACCTGGCATCTTTGCAGCCATGTCAGATTTCAAGAAATAAATGCGCAATTTTAATTTAATGAGAATACTGTAAAGAATACGGATCGAAGTAAAGGTTACAAAGTGTGTTAATTAAACGCAGAATAGTTTGATTATTATAAACTTTTTTTAGACTTTTTTAAACTTTTTTTTAAGAGCCGTGGTAGCTCAGGGGCTAGGCGCTCGCCGTTAATTTCATAGTACGCGAGTGACCTGGGTTCGATTCCCGGTGCCGGCACCACTAAAATTGTTAATTGCAATTTAAACATAAATTCTGCAGAATAAAAGAATCAATCCAAGACTTACATCTAGCTCTAAAATACTAGGCATTCATTATTATCGAAATACACGTTTAGGTGCACTATGCTAATACATAATAATTATCGTCATTAACTGTCAACCTTTTAAAGTCGATTTTCGTTATTATATATAGTAGTGACTATATATAATAACGGAAATAATTGTTTTTCTTAACGACACATTCACATCATCATTAACTAATTCATAATCATTAACAACGTTCATAAAAATGTAAGAAAATTGATCAATATTATCAGGCACCTAGATAGACTTATACGCCACGAGTTCTGGGTTCGAATACCAGCCGGTGCCAACATTATTGCAAAAACACAAATTGTTTTGTATTGGGATGTCATGATGAAAGGTGAAGACTAGTGAGTGCACGAGAATTTACGACATATCGTATACAGCTTACCATCAACCGCTGGTCGTCGTAATTCAGCCAGAAGAACATCATCAACTATAGCCCCTTCTACGGTTTTTATTAAACTTTGTAAAAATGGGTATTTTAATATTAACGAATACATATGGATGATGATAACCCCTAGGAATGAAGTAATCGTTGCCAAGCTATTTCTACATCTTTATAATACTGCTGTAATTGAACATTATTTTTATAATTACTAAGAAGAAGAAAAAAAATGCCCGCTGGGTTTCTTGCTGGTCCTTTCCATAATAGAGGCTCTTTTTGGGAATTAGTGTAGTTTAAAAAAAATACTTCATAAAATATTATTTTCTATTCTATTCCATTCTATGGTAACATTTGTTCCTCGCTCGGCGTAAATTATTTAGAAATAATTGATTTCTACATTAAAACAAAAATTGTAATTTAAAAGTATCCTATAACATTTTTCAGACCAAAATGTACCTCTACGCCAAATTTAGTTTAAATCGCTTCAGCCGTTTGAACGTGATGAAAAAAAACACACATACAGACTTTCACATTTATGATATCCTCATAATAGGATTTATGTTCTAGACGACACGATTAAAACGTTATTTACTCTGTTTTATCTTTTTTTTATTAACTAGACAATTTTATAACGAAGTGGAGTATTATCCGATGGTCCCACACTAATCCAAACCTGTCCTGTGGATGTTATTTACTATATTATTGTCAGAAAGGAAATATTCATCATTCACACGTCCATACTTCAATACTGTCTGTTACCTTTTCACAACTCAACCGTTGAACCGAACTTGTCGAAATTCGGCACAGAGATAGCTTGAATCCTCGAGACGGACATATGATCCGGAAAATCGAAGAGCTACCACGGTATTGTTTAAAAACCTAAATCAATCGATAATCATCGACAGGGGTGCAATGAGCTAATTGACTCTATTTACCCTGTTAAGGATAACAAACGTCAACATATGTCTCGTACTAAAATCTGCTATCGGTATTTCGTTGAGAGCCAGTGAAAGTTTTTAAAGAGGCTTTACTATAAGAATCATTGTGGGAACGCTCTTCGTATATTTGCACTTAAATCACTGCCTGTCCACTTAAGTAGTGAACCGTAAACTTCGACTAATACAAACTCGTAAGCGATCATTTGTGTTGCCAAGGTAAACATTTTGCCCAATATAAGGAATCATAAGGTATAGACAAAAATAATATAAAATTATCCGGCCACTGATTTAACTACTGTATTAGTCTGAGATAATGTTTTAGATACAATACACGAAATCACTACGTACCCTTCCAGTGGTTATAACATTTGAAGATCTTTTTTTAAAGTTTGTTTCTACACATCCTATCATCTATTTCTGGTAACTCGTATGTAAATTATATGTGGTGACTAAAAGAGAACAAGCATTTTAGTCTTACCAATCAGTATCTACATCCTTTCTGATCTATCAGCATCCTTTCCGATAGGTTAAAATCGTTTCCATGCTGTACTTTAATTGTACGCAATACATTAAAAACGGCACTGAAAAAAAATCTGTAATTGCTCAATTTTGAATATTTTATTCATAGCAATAAGTTACAAAATTATAATCTCCTTAACAACTGTGACGACATGCAACATTAAGCAACGACCGCGTGGCTGAATGGGAAGGGCTGAAAGGGATGAGAGAACCTAACTTCTACGCCGCGGGTCCTTAGTTCGATTTCCAATCAGAGTGAACATTTGTGCAAAAAACCCAAATTGTAGGTTTTCAGGTCTGGTTGTGATGTGCATGTGAAATTTGTCTGTAAAACGCACTCGCGATAACGACGATGTTTAAAAATAAACTGTTGAGAACATTTTCCGTTGTATTATACGAGTGCTTAATCCGTTATCTCCTCCTTTCTCCTCCCTTATCCGTTAAAAGACCGAGCCCTTAAAAGCACTCCTTCTACAAATATTTTTCACCTTCATCAGCACATAATAATTGATATTGTCGAGACAAATAATAAAACCGTAGCTGGTAACACCACAACCATCCATCTTGTGAACGGCACACGTCAAACGACCAAGAGCTTCCCTGTTTCAACACCGAACCATTACGAATTAACTATCTACCTCTCGTAAGTCATATACGCGTCGAACAACTTTCACCCTTAATGCAGGTTCTTAAATATTCTGTATTAAAAAAAATGTCTTTTTAAATTCACATTACAAGTTTCTTAAACCCAAATGCACCGTCATTCTCCATTAAACTAGAAAATATACAACTATAGAAAATAATTGGCCCCTGAGCAGTTTCGTCAGGTGTTTCTCGTACAAACGAAAACCCGAGAGTAATTACCATATTATCTTTATATTGCGCAGTGGTACCAGACGGGCCGAACGCTCGCCTTAAATTTCATAGTACGACGTGACCAATAAAATAAGTTCTGCAATTTTAATTGCTGATCTACCACGTCCTCAACAGTGAAGGAAAACATCATGGGGAAACCTCCATGTCTGAGAAATAACGATATTTCGAGGAAATGTGAAGTCTGCTAACCCACATTGGAGCAGCGTGGCGGACTCTTCCTGCCTCAAAAATTCTTCTCAGAAACGAGATGAAGCCTCTCTGAGTCTCTCTCAGTTTGGCATTTATAGGCTTTTTCAGACTTTTATTTTTAATAGCTTTTTTGAAGATTTAGGGCTAATCACGCAAATACCTATTTCGTGATTTGATCATGTATAATGCATTGTTTAAAATACCTTAGCATAAGTCTTTTGGGCCGATAAACGCAATTCCATTCGTAGATATTGCTCCTGTGTCGAAAGCCAACATCAGTTCAACATAACTGTTCAGAGTGCATTAAGCATCTGAAAATGCTCGTTGCTTTCACGGAAACGATTGTATACATCCCATTTCCTGTTCCTCTGTGCAAGAATAAACGCTTTTTAGATTAATGGAGCTACAATCTTACTTACAAATATTTGGTTGGTGTTCGGAAGTCTTTCGTGTACCACAAATAAATACAGTTAAATTTAAATTGATCACTATATCGAGATACAATATGAATATCTGTTTAAAAAAAGCATAGCATTAAAAAGCAGATATCATCAATAACACAAAAGTATAATATCAGACATTATACAGTAAATTTAGAAATGTTTGGTTCAAAACATGAACAACGTAAAGTATAAATCAAAATAGTAATGAAATTGATACATAAGAAGGCAGGTCATTATACTTATTCAATGAAATTAACCGTAATTCATTCATGTCACGCATACAGCAGAACTTGACTACCTAAACAAATAAAGATCTTAAATAAGTGATAGTGGATAATTTAAAACTTATTGCAATTTTACTATATTGTAAAAGCGATCGAGTTTCTCTAAAACAACTCACTTGTTGACGTACCAAATTAAGCTTTGTTTTCTTTATTGCATTCATAGATTACTTACTTTAACACATCTATAAGTCAGTTATTATCTAAAAAAATAAATTACACGTTTTTTATAGTATCTATATTTCATTAGCATAGTACGAAAGCAGTTTATATTTTAATTATTTCAGTGGTAAATAGGAGGAACATTAGTTAACTATATAATACTTCGCCATATTGTACAAAAGATCGAAGACTACATACTCCCGCTATGTCCGGCGTAAGTGGACTATGAAAAAGCCTTCGATTCCGTCAAAATTTGGGCGATGCTACAGTCACTTCAGCGGTGCCGAATTGACTGTCGGTATATCGATGCACTGCAGTATTTGTACAATAACTGAAATTATTGATGGTGGCTATCCGACTACAGAACCATTGTACGAAACCGATCAAATTGCAGAAAGGTGTAAGACAGGGTGATGTCATATCCCTGCAACTCTTCACCGCTGCATTGGAGGATGTCTTAAAGCTTTTGGACTGGAAAGGAAACGGTATTAACATCAATGGCGAATACATCACTCACCTTCAATTTTCCGACGATATAGTCATAATGGCAGAATCGCTGGAGGACTTGGGCACTATGCTCAATGACCTCAATAGTGTCGCCCAAAGGGTAGGTCTTAAGATGAACATGGACAAAACGAATATAATCTCTTAACGTCCATGGCACACCTACACCGGTTTTTGTTGGGAACACTACGCTCGAAGTTGTTGACGAATATATATACCGAGCATAGATTGTCCGACTAGGTAGGTTCAACTTCGACCATGAGGTCAATCGAAGAATCCAATCGGCTAGGCAGCGTTCGGGAAACTGCGTCACATCTTCTCGTCGAGTAAACCTCGATGTCTCAAAACCAAAGTTTTCAACCAGTGCGTGTTGCCAGTGATGACATACGGAACAAAGACGTGGTCCATCACTGCGCGCCGAGGAAGCTCAGAATCGCTCAGCGAACTATGAAAATGCACGGAGTTTCTCTGAGTGATAAAATCCGTAACGATGATATCCGCATCAGAACTAAAGTAACCGACATAGTCTTAAGGATTACAAGCTGAAGTGGTAATGGGCCGGCCATATACCGATACCACGGGAAGTCGATGGATGCAGGTGGCTCAGGACCGTGTTTTGTGGCAATCTATAGGGGAGGCCTATGTTCAGCAGTGGACTGGTGTGGACTTAAATGATAATATATTTTAAATAACTCACTACACTTAAAAACACAATGTATACAGAAAGGCAGGTACGTTCTTCCTATAACCGAACTTTTGGGTGACAATAGAACAATGGTTTAGATTCATCATCGACGTGTAATAATCCAAAAAGCAATTTACTGTAAATCCCACACTTGGCAGGCGGACTGGCGATCGCAGTTTAACTACTACAGACTAAAACAGACTGAAATGATTGATGATGATATAATATTCGAGCCACCTCAGTTCAAGTCCTAGTGTTGTTAAAAAAATGTTACTTCCAAGTTAAATGATTTACCAAGCGCTCATTCTTGACTCCAAAACTCACACAATAATAAAGGTATGTACCCAACACTAAAATATACAAAACATTCTAACCACAAAGCTAATTCTTTTCTATAAAATTTCGTGTAGTGGTTAGTACTAAGTATCAAGAAACTAGATCAGTCAAACGGACATAACGTTTCCCTTATTACTGCGTTTCCCTTTGTTGAGTAATAAAATTGAGCAATGGCCATTACGTTATTTCTATAACACTGTTACAAAACACTTTCCGAACTACAACTCAATGTTATGCTTGATTATAAAATTTGAACTGCGTCACGCACGTTCTACATTTCATCTCTTCACGTCTAAACTGAGCTTGTGTTTCGATGGCCGCATGTTGCAGTCTGCAATTAACAGAGTAGAGAAAAACTACTGACAGTGTCTGCAGCAAGTAAATGTTTCTACTGGTATTGCTTCTAGACTTATCGAGCTAACTTCCGATTTTTTTATAGGGTAAATTGACTAAACTAGTAAAACGTTCACCTGCGACGTCTGCCCATAACCAAAGCTGTTTCACCTAGGACTTTTAAGTGTTGCCACACTTAAAAGTTCTGGGTGAAACAGCGCCACACAGCGCCTGTTACCCTATGATCTTAAGTTTTAAGTGTGATCTTAAGTCTCATATGCCCAGTAATTACACTAGCTGAGAGTGGCCTTCAAACTGAAACACAGTAATGTTTGCATATTACTGCTTCACGACAGAATAACTGGCCTGTTACCACCACAGATACTAAAATAACTAGACTACTAAGATAACTAGATGGATTCCTATGCGGAATGCGTCTAGCTGCGCCCGACGCAAACCTCTTGCGATAAGATCGGAGACAGTCTAGGATGCAGTGCTAGGGACACGGGCACAATCACAACACAACCAGACCCGAAAATTCATAAATTTGTTTATTACGAGTCTGGCTGACATTTGAACGAACCACGGCATAGTAGTCAAGTACTCTAATCACTAGGTCACGTGGCCGTCAAGTCAATAAGGCAACGAGAACCTGAGACCGAGTTACCGGAAATGAGGCAATCCGTCGCCCGTGGTAGTTCAAGGACTAGGTGCTCGCTTATAATTTCGCGACTAACCTGGTTTCGAGTACCGGCACCACTAAAATTGTTAATTGCAATTTCAAGTGCTGATTTGCCACATACTCAGCGGAGAAGAAAAACAACGTGAGGAAACCGGCATGTCTAAAAAATGTAAAATATTTCAAGGACATTAGCGGCTCCAAAACCCTGTCCGAAATGAGACTCTGTTACTCTCTGTGTTACTTTACCATAGCTCAGAGGCGAGATCACACGCAATTCTTATTTCTTCGTCGAGGCTCAATATCAGTGTATATTGGACACTGTACTTATTTACCTTCAGGTGGTCCGTGTACTCGTTAGTCGTCCTAGCTTACACAAATAACTTTTGTTGTTACTTGTATAAGCTTAAAGAAACCTAAGCAAATCGTTGACTTGACGGTAAGACGGTAAGTTGCCAAGTGTGCTCAGTTGTGGACTTGTGGTGTCCCAGAACTTTGCTTTATAAATTCTGGGTGACACCGCACTGGGCTCCTCACCATGATGAAATGTATGACTTGTGTTCATTGAAATACTTTCTAACAATGCTTTGACTGGCACAAACAGATAAAATAACTTAATTGCGCCTATTTCCACTGTTACCTGCCAAAGACATTGTCACGTACCAGACTACTTTACAGTCTAGCTAGTCGTTATTGTGTAAATATTGAAGAAAAATAGCGCAGGCCAAGAGAAATCAACCTGATCTGGTTGGCTGAATTTCTAGAAACCACATCGACAGCGCTATTGTATGCACGGAATTCGCATTGCCTATTCAAATGTTGCACTAATTGCGCATTGGAGCAGGGTAGCGGATTCTTAGCTCCAAAACCCTCTCAGATATGAGAGGAGGCCTGTGCTCAGCAGTGGGTCATTTATAGGCTGAAACTTTACTTTCCTTTACTTTTATGAGACTTTACTATTGATAACCGCCCATTGCCCACTGTAATTGTAATTTTTTATTTTTAAAATTTTCGTTATATCTTTTATGTATAAGGTTTGCAAAAAACAATATAAATAAATAAGAAATCCGTCTAAATAGGTATCACTGAAGTGGCAGTTATTCAGCTGTCGAGCAGTGGTGTTGTTTTGAAGGGTACTGAAGATAGTGTTATTAACTGGGCATATGAGACTTAACAATTGATTTCTCAAAGAGATGAGCCGAGTACTACACAGTACATTCCAATGAAAATATCTCGGTGACATCGCAAGTGTTATAGAACGTGTTTTCACAAGCCGCGTGACCTAGTTAGAGTAACAGTTCTGGGTTGGAATATCAGTCGGAGTCAATATTTTTGCAAAAACACACATTGTTGGTTTCCGTATCTGGTTGTGTTGTGATTGTCCTTGTGTCTGACACTGCACTATATCCTATCTCCGATCTTATCGCATGAGCGTTACATCGGGTACGGATAGGTTGGGCCGAGTGGACACTTGGAACCGGTTTCGAAAAACCGTTTAGTTACGGATAAATTTCAGTTAATAAACTGTTCATGCATTTGCAGGTTAAAGGATCAACCGGTTAAAAATTAACAAATTTTGACGCGGTTTATTTCAGATACTTTTTAAGCAGCTGACGTTTTAGTGTGTCCGTATCATTATTATACAAGAAGATAGATAGATAGAAATGTTCTATCAAAAATTATAAAAATATGACCTACTAAGACATACTTATAAATATAGATATACTTTCATTAACTAGTAACAATGTGCACGCAACGCATGGCGGAAAATAGGTATTTGAATTCTTCTACAGCTAATGTGTCCCAAAAATTTCATTTCTTGTCGTCTCACGCCTGCCGTATCAATTATATGAGTGTGATCAACGAACCAATAATAGAGGTCACTCGACAGGGAACGTACCCGGTTTTCTTATTAAACGATAATAGAAACGAAACCGAAACCTTAAACAATAATCATTACGGATCGGAGTTCAAGGCCGAAACCGGTTTGGAAATTTAACCGATTTTCGTCCTAAGTGAGTGCACCCGTGTTTGCGCGTACATTTGTGCCATTATAACTTCTAGCATTATTCGAAAGTTGTCGCCGTAGTCAAAAATGGACCAGTAGAACATCATAGACAGATGTGGACACATACCGTCAATTTCAATAAAATGAACTTCTAATAAAAAGAAATCAAGACGGAAGTCTTTATCTTTGCCATTAATCGTCCTCCGGATCTCATCAGCACACCTAACACCCCTAAATAGGGAATTGGAAACGCCATTACTGCTAACGAGATATTCCGTCTTATTCAGGGCTAAAAAGCAAATACATCACGACTTGGATACATTTGGTGGCATTTATAAATAGGATAAGGGGAACGCCCAATTCAATTTGTTTCGATTATGAATCACGAGAATCCTAAAATAAGAAGGCATCAATTATATCACTACAAGAAATTATATTTACGTCATTATTATTTTATTTATTAATTTTTATTGTTTCCCTTACAAAGAAATGATACAAGAGCGGACTTAATGCCTTTATGCAGTTTCTCCCAGTCAACCCACGGAGTGATGAGATTTTGATGTAGGTGTAACAATATAAGACAAAAAATATGTTATAAAATAATATTATAATAATTAAATATAAATATATAATAACATTTACATAAATGTAAAAAGAAACATACATATATGTATATTTAAACACATATACTGTACACAAAATAGTGCAAAATTAAATCGGAGACAGACAGCTAACAATTAAACATGTAATGATTCTTTATAAATAATTACTACCCAATATTTGAAGGAGTATTTATTAGACGCTTTCCTGATGTCTTCGGGCAAGGAGTTCCAAAGAAGCGCAACCTGTGCAGTTAAGGAGTTAAATAGAAACCGGTGAAATGTGTGGGAATACAAATCTTATTATTGGAGGAAGAACGAAGAACCCTATCATCTGATGAGAAGAGATACTGAAGTTTATCTTTGAGGTAAGACGGCGAAAATGGATTATTTAATATTGAAAAAAGAACCAGCAAAATTCTAGATTTGCGCCTTTGTCGAACAGTAAGCCGATTGATGACAAATAGAGATCTATATTGAGATTCATGGTCATACTTTCGCAAACAAAAATAAATCTAATGCAGTTGTCCAAATCTAGAGCAGGCGCTCCAGTTTGTTAAGAAGATCTTGGGATAGGTGTGAATAACACACATCTGCATAATCAATAATGGGTAGTATTAGCGTAACGTGACAATCATGAGTTTAGATTTAATAGGAAAAAAAGGTTTTAAACGACCAACTGATATCAGTAACCTGAACTTTCCAGTTAAGGGTCAAGGTCCAGTTAAGACCAAGATCTTTTACAGACTAAACGGAATAAGAATATTATTATAATGTATAGAAGATATATCTGCAAAATTAACCTTAACCAACTTCTTCGGACTACCCACTAGCATAGATTGGCATTTCAAAGGATTGACAGTCACTCCATAACGAGATGACCAATCTTTAGGGGCGTTTAAATTCTTATTTAAATTATGAATCCCGTTGTGAAGATCAACGATATCACATTGCACATACAGCTGTAGATCGTCAGCATACAGATGGTACGTGCAGTCAAATATGGAGGTGAACAAGTTTATAAAAAAAGAGAAGATAATAGGAGATAGTATACCGCCCTTGCGGCACGCCAGCTTTAACATCAGCACAAGCTGAGGATTTTTGTACCACGTGAAAAGATTGCTGACGCCCGCGAAGATAAGATGCAAACCATTCTAAGATAGCAGGTGCGAAATTAAGGTGGGACGGGATGGAAGAGCAGAATATATTGATCTACTGTGTTAAAGCGTTCGAAAAATCGACTAGCACTACCACTGTAATCTTTCTATCTTCCATACCCTGTCTAACATCTACAGTGATTTGGATTAAAGCAGTAGCAGTGCTGTGACCGGAACAAAACCCTGACTGATATGTACTCAGTAGGTTATGTTTCGAAATAAACATGGAAATTCGCTTGTGAACACAGGCTTCTAAAATTTTTGAGAGTAAGGGCAGAATTGATATAGGACGAATAACGATTAGGAAGAATAGGAGTTGAAACTTTAGAAAGTGGTTTAATAAAAGCTTTTTTCCAATGCCTAGGATATTGACCAGAGTCAAGAGAAAAATTTATAATATGGGTAATTGCCGGGATTAAATGTTATAATATGGTGACAACCATATGTCTGCTAATGACATCGCAACCCACAGCCTTAGACTTAATTCTCATTCATTTCTATAAGAAGTTATTTTTATTACACTATCATCAAGCCTTTAATCTATGCCTACAGTCAGGATGTACCTCTCAAACTAGTTTATAATGTGATATCGCATTATATGAGCATTTTACCGACGTATTACACAATTTTATTAGTAAATAGTCAACTAAAAAACGACCACACTTTCCATCCTGTTCGTTATAATTTATGACCAACAAACAACGGGTGTTCAATAAGTTTAATAGCCGATGCTGAATCAATAATTATCTTAATTTTTATTGTAAACAAACTGAACAAAATGCTACAACATTACAATGTTATCGTTAAGTTTTATCAGCAATTCAAATTGGTTAAAATGCAAATGCACAATCGGGCTTTCATTCGCCAATAAATTCCATTGTAAAACGACTAAATTAAACGATTAAATTAAATATTTACACTTCGCTTCGCGTGCATTAAACTGGAATGGTGATGTTTTAAATCATAGAGAATATGATTTTATTGAGCAATAAAATGTGGCAAGTTACTTGAAATAGACACTATAAATCCATTAACAAGACGACTAGATAACATTTTCATTCCACCGTAGAATTAACGACGTTTTAAAAACCGTATTTTATCCCTATTGCTTATGAACATTACAGTTGCAAGGCACGGGACGTCGGTTATCGTCAATTATCAACTACCGGGAGAGGCGGAGCTCAATACCAAGCTAGTCATCCAGTAACAGGAATCCCCCGGTCCCATCTAGGAAAGTACTATATGACTAAAGCATCAGTACAATCTTATTTTTCGCAAGCATTGCACGAGCGTGCTAAGTTTTAAATTACTCTCACATCCTCGAAAAATGTTTATATTGACAGAATTCGCCGAACACTATAAATACAATTTTTAACAAAGAACTAGAACGTATAACTATATCTGCCCCTTTACGGAAAGCGAAGTTTCTAGAACATCATATCTTCTCCTTAACGAAAAGCTAAGTTTCTTCATCATCAAAGATCTTGAATATTTTAAAAGTGAAATATATACATTTATCTTCGGAGTAGCGTTTTATTGATCCAAATAAGATCCAGCGCGTAACAATATTATGATCATCATCAAATACAAACAACATCTATTCGTTACTTTTTACCATGTCTTTCTGCTGATGGTGAAATTACTGTGCAGGAATCCGCTAAGACAGATATTACCGCAGTGCCAGTTATTCTGCCGTCAAGCAGTAGTGCGAATACGCCACCGTGTTTCAGTGACACTAAAGCTAGTGTAATTGTAAGGCAAATGAAACTTAAGAATCAATGACTTATGGTGACGAGCACAGTGCGATGCTACCCAGAATTTTTCATTGCAAGAGTCTGGGTGATACCGAAACTATCATAGGCCAGCGTGCCAGAATATGAGCATAATGGGAGGCGACATAAATAGGTAATAAGTATCAGGTTTTCGTCGTATAGTAATACTCGTATATTTCCGCGTTAGAAATTTTGCCACCCTGCCTCATCTGGTGGGTCTTGCAAGAGTAGAATAAAGAAACCACCCAGAACATTTAATAGCTCCTGGTTGGGGAATATCAATTTCTGAGGTGCTTTCGTTACTTTAGAAACCGTCATAAGTAATATAAAAAGTTTATCAGTCAAACGGTTTTATTGTAAAGAAACAATGTTATGAATAATTATGTTTCTTTACAATAACTACAAATACTTTATTTTATTTTATTGTTTTTAGTTTTTTATTTATTAAATGAATATTTATCATTCTATTTAGTTTATTCTTTTTCTCTTATTCGTTTTCTGAAGTCCTTTGGTTTGATAAGAAACTCTAAATAAAACCGTTTAATGAAGTATGCTTGTTTGCCTTTTAGAATTTAATTAAATAAATGGACTTTTTAACCCAATTATTACAAAAGTTGTCTATGCTAAAAATAAATTAAAGATTTGATCCCAACTTTTTTTTCATATCATGAACACGTTTCTCATAATCATCATCATCACCATCATTTCAACCTATCACTATTCCACTGCTAAACAAAAGCCTGCCCCACAGATTGCCACAAAAACTAGTAGCTCTCATTTTGGTGGATTTTGCCATAGTTGCTACGATTGGCAGGCGAGTTGGCAACCGCAGTTTATTGGTTCAGATGTTCCAGGACGACATTTACGACACCCACGGAAAGAGATGAGGGGGGGGTTCACTTAAGCCGCTACCACACACAACTTTTTAATTATACATTATATATAATCATCAACAACATACAAATAGCCTAAATAAATAAAATAGACGGCTACACAATGTATTACATCGAATGTCATTCAAAGTCCACTTTGCAATAGTTCTCCCAGCATCTAATGGTGGGACCAAGCTCTTCATTTTTGCATTGTAACATCGAGTTCGTTGCGACAATGCCGTGAGTAGTACGCCTTGTTTCGGGTCTATGGTAGGTACTACTGCACTGATCTGCGCTGGTTTTCTACCGTGAAGCAGTAATGTGCAAGAGCATTGCTTGCATTGTTTCGGACTGAAAGGCACTGAGAGCTAGTATAATCTTTGGGCATATGAGACTGTATAAGAAGTGATGTCTCACTGATATCATAAATTTCCGGACTGATCTTGTAAAGACTACAACAACGACCACGCTACTCCACTGCGGGTTGGCGGACTTCACATGTCGTCGTAGTATTTCTGTTCCTCACAATATTTTCCTTTAATACCGAACAAGTGGTAAATCAGCACTTAAAATTGCAATTAATAATTTTAGTGGTACCGGCATCAGTAACCGAGCAGAAGTCACTGTTCAAATTTAGAACAACCGCCAGTCACGTTATTTTTGCATCAATCTGAAGCCATAACATTCATGCCATAAGATTCTCAAGAATTATCGCATAGGTCCAACATCGCGCGATTGAAGTTCCTGAGTTGCAATTTTTTTTATTGGATAAAATGATGAAACGAGCAATACGTTCACCTGGTGGTAAGTGCAACGTCTGCCCATAACAAAAGCTGTGTCATCCTGAAAATTTCTGTGTGGCACCACACTGTGACCATCACCCTGACACATAAGTTCTTAAGTCTCATATGCCCAGTACGCTAGCTCTCAGTGCCCTTTAAACCGAAACATGACTACAAACGAGTAATGTTTGCACACTACTGCTTCACGGCAGAATAACTGGCCCTGGGGTGGTACCTACCTAGACGGATTCCTGCATAGGAATCCTACCACAAACGACGACATCTAAATATGATTGGTTGGAGGAGACGTCATCATCCATCCATATTTTATTTCTTTGAAAATGCAATATAATTTTCATGACATTATATAGTTACGGAATCGAAAGGTTGTCCTTCACTGCAGACTGCAAGAGGAAACTCAAAGTCTGGAGCTATGGAAACAGCTACGCTCGGTGTTTCTCTGCGATATAAAATCCGTAACTATGATTTCCGCAACAAAACAAAAGTGGCAATAAGCCGGCCATATAGCTCGTAGAACCGATAATAATCGTTGGGTAAGAAAGGTTGTTTGGAACGACCTGCACGGTTTCGCGGGAAGTCGATGGATGCAGGTGTCTCAGAACAAAATTTTGTGGCAATCTTTGGGCGTATGTTCAGCAGTGCACTGGTGTGGACTGAAATGATAATATATTTTAAATTACTCATCTTTTTCAAAACACAATGTATACAGAAGGAAGGTACGTTGTTCCTATAACCGAACTTTTTGGTGAAAATAGAACAATGGTCTAGAATCATCATCAGCGTGTAATAATCCAAAAAGTAATTTGCTGTAAACACCACGCTTGGCAGGCGGACTGGCGATCGCAGTATATCGACGCACTTCAGAAGCTACTGCTCGTCACCGATCTGCGTATTATCGATATTCCTCCACCTGCCAGAAAGTCATAAGACTTAACAGGCAGACACCGACTTAACAGGCATTTTCCTTAATCGACTCCTACGACACTGAGGGATGCCATCACATAACACAGATGTTTAGATCACGGATCGCAAAAGCACCCCCTCCATTAGACTATTGTCATGAACATCTCCTAGAATAAACTTTTAAACGTAGTTTGCAGTGATTAACGGTAATATTAGAGAACATTATCCATTAACCTATACATTCACCAGCACGTCACTATAGATCACGACTTTGGAAGAATTTAAGAGAAATTTCAAACGGGCACATCGTTTTTTTTACAGTTACGTAAAGACGAAAATAGTCGACGCCGCCAGTTGTCATGGATGTTACATAAAAATGTTCAAAAGCTCGGTAGCAAAGTCGTGGAAGCAACAGAGCGCGATGTAATCTTATCACCATCTAATTTTTCCATCATTTGCATAATTGTGTATCCTGTGACTACATGTACATGAGAATATTGTAAGTAAATCTGCATTTAAATGCTACACAGTAGCAGGTAGCAACGAGATATTTATCTACAAACGTGTTTTACTTATTTTTAGGTATTCAACAATTTTTATAATTGTAGTTGGAAATGTGATTATACAGATGTTTCTAAATAAAATGATTACGCATTTTAAAGCTCTACATACATCTAAAAACATTGAAAGTGAGCAATGCCCTGCATCATTAAGTATACTATATGAAATGACATGTTTCAGACTAAAGCGAATCTTTTTAAATAGATTGGAATCTTATATAAAATCTTTATAAACATAATTATATTTTTTATCTCTAACAATAACACTATTCTACTAAGCGTTTAAGATTATTTGGAAGTTAATGAGAATTCTAGTAACGTTAATAGCATGTCATACTTTCTTTTTTTATATATACATAATTAGCATCAACAGAGAGAGCGTGAGTTAGTACATGTATTTGGTATATCTTGAAATATTCGGTGGGATTCAATTTAAAAATTCTTTCATTATGCAGAACCTCTACTATTCCAATACGATTAAGGCTGTATTTTTTTTAAAAGTAACGTTAAAAAACTTAACACCCGAGAGAACATAGATCAGAAGAAGTGTCAAATAGGTACCTTTGTATACCTAGTGTACCATCACATAGCCAAGCACAGCCACAGCCATTCTTTCAAAAATAAGTTCCACCTCTTACACGTAGCAAACAATAGCTGTATTTGAATAGAAGCCGCGCTTGTCGTATTCAATCAACAATGCTTTACGTCTCTTTGTAAAGTATACTTTATGAAGCGACGTTGAGAAGTCACCGTTCACAAGCCCGTCGCCGGATTCTACCGGCATAATGCCGTGAAGACAGTTTAATAGTTGGGCTAAATTAAAAGGCCAGGGAAAGCTATTCAAATGTCCTCTAGTCTCACTGACTGGCCTAATGTTTTTTTAAGTGGGAGTCAGAACAATAAACTTTTCAAGACTGGTTTTTAATATCTTTTGTTCTTAATAGTCATCGCCCTCCTCAACGCAACACTGAACGTTTACTCCATATCAAAATTATTAAATACGTGATACAAAACAACAAACACAATCTTGACAGACATTGAAAGTACACAGAAATTTGTGGGTCCTATTATTATTTTTTTATTTTTTGGTTAGCA
The DNA here is from genome assembly GCA_019845155.1 of Luehdorfia chinensis. Taxonomy (NCBI): domain Eukaryota; kingdom Metazoa; phylum Arthropoda; class Insecta; order Lepidoptera; family Papilionidae; genus Luehdorfia; species Luehdorfia chinensis. The sequence continues at coordinate 4,228,612 of JAHVAK010000612.1, forward strand.
CCTGCCTTCTACTTTTTACCACCACAAAGGGTTGACTTGTAGAGAATGCCACTAGGCATTAAGCCCGCCAATTGTAGCCCGCTTGGTGTCAGCAATAAAGAGTAAATAAATATGTCGGCTCGGTTGGTGCAGTGGCTAAGCCCTTGGCTTCTGCGCTGTGGGTCGCGGGTTCGATTCCCGCACGGGACAAATATTTTTATGGCCTACATTTAGTTGTTCCGGGACTGGGTGTTTGTTGCATGTTGAATTTATGTCTGTAAAACGCACCCACGACACAGGAGAAATCCTAGTGTGGGGCATCGTTTTCAATAAAAAAAAACTGCTTTTATAAAACAATATTAAGATTGGAGCCAGCTGTCTCAAAAAGAGACAAGAAGATAAGCAGGAAAAACCAAGCCGCATGGCGTAGCTCTGATATTAATTGACAACAACAATAGTTTATACGTTATTATCAATCAATTTACATATGGAACATTTTGCATATATTTGACAAGAACCGCAGACCCAATCACTAACCAAGAAGCGTTCCATAACAATTCTCTGGGTTGTCTATGCACCGACATCTGTCTAGGATTGAAGTATATTTAGGCTACAGCAGCGTTGCGAAATTAGTTTTCGAGCAAAGCGGGATTTATAATGCTTTAGAGTAAAAAAAAAAACAATCAGTAATATTTTTAAGTGAAACTTCTTTGGGAGCGATGAGAATAAAATTTCGATGTCGACTTTGAGTGTTTTAGTGTAATGTTTCTGTTATTTCATTATTAATAATCGATTATTGGAGCCATAATAATCTATTAATCGAATAATAAATTAATGGGTTTCTTTATGTTTGTAGATATTAATAATCTAATGAAAGCTGCAAAGCATTATTGAGCGAAAATCATACTTCTCGAGAAAATCAATTTGAAATTTCACAACAATTACTTGTAGTACAAAAGGTTGGAGTCAGTAACATATAGATATAATAATTTATGAAAATGTCTAATTATATAATAAGCCGACCATATGATTGCACCGTACGGCACGTTACCTCGCTGACCTGAGCATTCACAGTTCGGGCATTCTCAATGATATGCGGTTCTTTAAGGCCGTATAGCATGTAGTTGTCTAACCTTCCTCGAGAATATAAATAACTTTTTTCGTCGACTGAATAACTTTTGCGCGCTTGAGCGCTAAAAAGCGCGCAAAAGTTATGACAATTATACCCTGTGGTCAGTTTTCGTCACATTCTTACAACTAAAATGAAGTTGGAGAGTTTGTATGTTTGAAAGCGCTAATTTCCGGAAATACTAATCAAATTTAAAAAAATGCATTGGATAGTTAAATAGTCCTATCCAATGCATTTATTTACATGCGCGTAAAAGTTATTTTCGTCAAGTTAGGTTCAGTCGACGATTAAGATATTTTTAAGCAGCGTAATTTTCGGTATCTTTTCACCGAAAGCGAAACATCTCCTGGTGTCCCGCGCTGAGCATTATGCTTAAGAAGCGAAACGTAAAAATCGAAACGTCTGGCAACGCAGGGCCACAGTAACCTCTTAACATCAGACGGGATGTGTGGTCTAGGGCTTCCTACCATAGCCCAATATCTAAAGTTGGCCTCTCGCCGATACTTCGACTCTGCCGCCACGCACCCCAACCCACTGGTTGTCAGTGCCGCCACTTACAACCCCCTCGCGATACACCAAAACTCGACCCGCGGAAAAAGGAGACCGAGGCACGTCCTCGAGGACCCTGACGACGCGACCACTATTGCCCAAGCGCTCTACTCAACACTACACAAACACCCATTATCACCATCATACCGCCCCCGCCGTCGGCGTGGGCGTATCAGACAAAGTTATTCGCGATACCGCCGCATCTCAGGCCGGTTTTCCCCTAGCAGTAGTGTCATAAACAGAAGCGTCGCTGGAGTTTCTTGCGCCATTTCTTCTCCAGCGGAAACGCATTCCGAATTGGTGGTAAACTTATCTAATAATAATCATGGTATTAATAATTATAGTAGTAGTAATATTGCCCTCCCGATTGCAGTAACTGACCGAGCCGAGACCGGCCCCCTTGGGCACCCTCGAGTCTGTTACTCTCGCGAACAGGATGACGGTCCAAGCCGAGGTCTCGGGGGCCCTTGCGCCAGTCATCCATAAATAAAGGTTTCGGCTAAGCGCCCTCAGCGCTATGCCACCTTTCAATCCGGCGAAGCTGTAAAAGCCTTCGGGCTAACAGTGACCATCAGTCCTAAAAAAAAAAAAAAAAAAAATCGAAACGTCTGGCAACGCAGGGCCACAGTAACCTCTTAACATCAGACGGGATGTGTGGTCATTTGGCACGCTTATTTTACAACAGAATTAAAAAATAATCAGAAACTTTAGTTAAATAAAATTGTATTTTATATTTGGTCGATTTAAGTAGGGTTGCCGATTATGAGGTTGTGGTAGCTGGTTCGATTATTAGGTTATCACCCGTATTTATTTTTAGTTTTATGTTATTGTATTTTATAACGATATGTATGAACACAATTCAGCCTTCAAAATCTCCTGAAAAATTATCTCACCTTTAACCATCGTAAAATATACAATAGCTTAATAAATACTAAAGAAAGTTCTAGAATTTTCAGATCCTAATAACACTCTACGGAAACTAATAAAAAGGACTACAACACCAACATACACATCGTCTGCTGGTAAGCGCCGTCGATGAAGAAACAAGATACAAGTTGTAATTGAGTATACAGTACTCTTCACTCTTCCTACAAAACACGACAGTGTTGTAAAAGCTACTTTTTTTATTCACACTGACATTTTAATACTCACATATTTAATCAAACCTTTTAAAAAGTAGCACTTACTTGCAATATATACATAAGATATCAAAATCTCAAAGTATTTAAGAATTGAATGCCAGGATGTGTATCCAATCAATCAGTATTAAAATCAACGAAGTGTAACTCAAATGGCAATGATGCCCGTTATGTGCGAAATTTAATTGAATAAAATCAAAGTTATCGACACATAGAAATAGCATTACATCATTTACTGGGCTAAACTGATGGTTAACTGTAAACTTTCGGTTGACCGGCGTCTAATCATAAATTACCTTTTACCCGGTTACAGTGCGAAATTGTTCTCATTCCGTTCCAATGAATTGCAATTTCAATCTGATAGAACAATTTGTTTCTGGCAACTTAGTCTCACTGCATGTCACAGATTTGTTATGTGTTTACATCGTTATAACGTTTTCATGAATTCCACGTTTAATTCACAACATACTACACCTTTTAAAAAATGCTTAAAATGCTATGAACGTTACTCTAATTATTTTTAAGAACTCCAAGTAACATTAAAACATCTTGTTTAAGTATATATATTGTAGTTTAAGTTATAATTTAGCGATTTAAAAATAAAAAAAGCGATTCCCTATAATAACATTTCTCCTGCGTCGTGAGTGCGTTTTAGACTAATTTCACATGAACAACATAACCCGACCCGAAAACAAAAAAAAATGTGTTTTGGAACTAATCGCTGGCTTAAGTTGGGAACCATGACCTGCAGCGGTAGAAATCAGGAATTACTGGACCACGCGGTCGTCGAAACTTAGCAATTTAGTAATTGACCTATATACGATCATTGACCTATATACCTATATTTTTTTATTGTATAAAGTGACGAAACGAGCAAAACGTTCACCTGATGGTAAGTGCAACGTCCGCCCACAACAAATGTGCTAACACAGTAATGCTTGCATACTACTGCTTCACGGCAGGATAACCGGCTCTGGGGTGATACCTACCTAGACGGATTCCTGCATAGGAATCCTACCACCAGTTAAATATACCTTCATAGTTCACGTTTCTTTAACGATGTTTATGCTGCGATCATCTTCTATTCCTATGCAGGAATCTGTCGAAGTCCACCCCTGATCAGTAATTCTGCCGCGTAGCATTAGTGTGCAAATATTACTGAGACTTAAAAACTAATTCTCCGGGTGACGTGCGCAGTGTGATGCCACAAAAAAATGTTCTGGGTGACAAAGTATTTGTTAGTATGGGCAGACGTTGCACTTACCATCCGGTGAACGTTTTGCTCGTCTCGTCACATTATCGTACAAAAAAAATATGCTGTAGTCTATCTAGATAGGTACGACCACAATGCCAGATAATCTACCTCCAATCATTAATCAAGAAGTACTATGTTCCGATTTGAATGACATTAGCTAGTGGAATTTCTGAGCATATGAGACTAGACAACTGATGTCTCCGGGTGACGAGCGATGTGGATAACATTTTAATTAGAATAAGCCAGCGTGGCGCATGCCATCAGGAAACAACTTGATCGACTCGCGACTTACTAGAATTAACAAACAGTTACACTTGAACGAGCTCAGCCCGTGACTTTGTACGCATGGGCCTAAGAACTCATTTAACTCACGAAGTATTAGAGATTTTATAAGGAAACCTAGACTAAATTGATCCCAGAATTAACAACAATCATATGTACTAATTATCAACTTAGTAGATACTTAGTTGACAATTCGTACAAACGTCAAAGCACTCCGGACGGTCAAAGACACATCTTTTTTATAAAGTGAGATATTTTACATCTAGATCAATAATTTTGTATATGAGATATAAAAAATGTCATACCCTGATATTTTTGTAAATAGAGGCTATTATTATTCTAAAAGAAGTGTGGTTTGTTACTTTTGAATTAAGATTTCTTTCAACTGACAAAAACTTTTTCATGTGAAACATCTACTGGCGCGCCTTGGGGGTAAGGCCGACTTGTGTGCCGTGACGGAAATGTACAGCTCAAATTACACCGTTAATTTCTTAAATAATAATTGGCAGAAAATAAAAGGGCTATAATTATAAAGTATTTTCTAATTTACTTTAAATTTTTAAATTACACTCCAGCGCCAAAAAACTAACTAGTTGAAACCCGAGCATTTTACATGATTCATCCGGGAGTCACTTTCGCATGTATAATATTAGTGGATGGATATGAAAGTTGTTACGTGCAACTCCTAGTATTTTATATTTGGTATACGGTGTTGAATGTGTATAAACTTATTTTGTATTTATTTTAATACGTGTTCACAACATTTGTACATTTGTTTGTATACCTTAATAAAATAAAGAATATAAATAAATAAAGACGACCAGTGATGAAAGAGACTCAGTCGTTTAAGGCCTGATAAAAAGATTTTTAACGCCCCACGACTAGACTAGTCTCTTAACCCTTGGGAGTATTGAGTCATAAGACAAAAACTGAAGATTAATTTAAGTAATCTAGTGAAAATGTTTTCAAGGCGGGGTTAATTTAGTTAATGCGACGTTATACCCACAAGATGTTTAGTGTTGATACAAGATGTTTATTTTGCGATTGATAACCTTACTTTGTGTACAAACATTTTATTTTATTGTATAAAGTGACGAAACGAGCAAAACGTTCACCTGATGGTAAGTGCAACGTGCGCCCACAACAAATGCTATGTCACCCAGAATATGTCTGTGTGACACCACACTTCTTAAGTCTCAAATGTCCAGTGATTACGCTAGCTCACAGTGCCCTTCAAACCGAAACACAGTAATGCTTGCACACTACTGCTTCACGGCAGAATAACTGGCCCTGGGGTGGTACCTACCTAGACGGATTCCTGCATAGGAATCCTACCACTAGTAAATTACCACCAGTATATTACTTACCTCGTCTAAGACAAATGGCATAAATGACGTATTGTGTATTCCAGCATCAAGTGTTCCTAGTGAACAACCCTATTCCAAATCTGGAAATCTAATCTCCAAAAACCGTAATTGATTAGGAAAAAACATTAAGGCGTCAATGTGTTTATCATCGTGGAAAAACGTCATATAATTTAATTGTAACTTTACTGTTATTATAAATACAAACATGATTATATACTGAAGGAAAGAAAGTTAATTTGGTAAAATCCGCATGCAAAATATAAAACGGTGTATATTTATATAAAAAACTAGGTAATCTACACCATTTAATATTTTGCATGCGGATATTAGCAAATTAACTTTCTTTCCTTCATTATAATGGGCTTCCACAAAGTAACTTCTGATTCTATTAACTATAATTATGTACTACATACTACGTTATTTACAGACATCGAGATTAATAAGACACAAAAGATGCAAAGTCTATTGCATGTTAGCAGTTTGAGCTGTTTTGAATATCACGTACCTTAGTTGTACGTGATATTCAAAACAGCTCAAAGCGCGAGTTCTTATTAAAACAACTCAAGCTCGTTGTAGGTCTTTTAGTCTTTTACTACGACTGAGTCTTATTAATTAAAACCCGAACCTCCAGTCTTAATTTTAAAGTAGAGTCAAGTAAAATGGAGTCGAGTTTTATAAATAAGCCTGAAAAGACTTCGTCTGAGTCTCATCTGTCATCATTAAAAACGACTGAACGACACGAGATGCGAAATATTTTTAATTCACTCCATTTTTTTTAATTTGATAATCTTTTAATTATAAATTTCTTCAATAACCATCAATTTCGATGTTTTACATCTGCCTGGCGTCCCGTGACGGCCACATAGTTTTATAAGGATATCGTCATTTTACCACCAGAATCTTTGAGGTAAAATTATTTCATTTTTTCACTCTATGAGCTCTAAATCAGTTAGTTAGCTCTGATTTGTATCTAATTTTGCTTTTCGTGGCCTGAAGGTGTATCAGAAACGAAACTCAAGAAAAACATCCGGTCTAAAACAAATTTTACAAATGTTATGGTTGTAAATAGGTACGATTTTGGTAAAAACCGGAAAATTTACAAAAAAAATCTTAAAAATAATTGGGGGGTCAGGGATTTTTTCGGCCAACTATGTATTCTCCAAGTGGGCCCTCGTACACGCTTATTTGGTTTGTAGGACCCTCTACCAAACACCCGGTATTTTTGTATATAATATGTGTATTTATTAAAGATAACTGAAAGAAAATACATAGCGCCTGTATTTATTTAAGTGGCGCGCAATTTAATAATAAAATAAAATAAATATGCAGCGTCTGTGCAGTAGTAAATTTTATTACGTGTACAGTTTTAAAAAGTAATACCGCAATATAGTAAGAAAAAAAGACGCAACATGTATAACAAAAGTAACGAAGGTTTCTCTTCTAAGATACAGGTAAAGAATCTAACGTATAATTTGTAGTACGTATATACATCCCAGAACATAACTTTATGAGCAGTTTTCACTTTGATTGAAAGTTTATAATCTATTATCCGTCTGAAGGAAATCATCTCTCCTTTTGTGCTGCATCTAAAGTAGTATCCGCGGTCGACCACAAAACCGCAAACGATTATCGGATGTCTATGTTAAGTGCGAGCATTGACTTTGAGAAAAACTTGTCGGAGAATATAAATTTATTTATTTATTTCGTACCTTTTAACTTATTATATGATGAACTTTTAACTGATTATGATCGAAGTGAATGAAAACTTACTTTACTACGAGGAATAGTTATTTGCGCGTGATACATGCATTGTATTGTAGTAGCCTACGATAACTGGCGGAATAACCGTCTCTGACGTGTCAGACCAAAAATACTTCCAATGGCCAATCCTTAAAACTTGGTAGAGTTCTATGTCCAGCACTGGACTATTTATGAGCTGGTAATGATAATGATGATGATATCATACCGTCATTCACGTTGGCGTAAACACAATGTCAGCAGACTGAGGGCTCGAAACCTCAACTCACGTCTTACTAAGCAGACCCCTATAATAATAGCTTTGCCGCAATATATTCTATAACATATAATTGTACGTAATTACACGTACGTGCACGTGTACGTATTACAGATGAATATTATATTTGTAACTAACAGTAAACTAATTTTCCTTTAAAATTAGCATTGTATAATAGGCATGTAAAATGTAGGTTATATATAAAACACCTACCTCTTGCCTACCGAGGTGTCGTAACAGGCGACTAAAGTATTGTACGGACAGCCTTTATTCTTGAAGAATAACACAATAATATGCAATGCTGTCACCATACTGCTCGTGGGAATGCAATGGGGATTAAGATTTTTTTTGACTCGTACCAAAGTCAAAAGTCGTCGAATCAAAGTACCAAAGTCAGTCGAAATCGAGGGAGGGGAGCGGGGGGAGGGGGTGTGTTTGTAGCTTTGGTTCCCTTTAAACATTAGGTAAAGTTGAAGACTAAATATAGAATGTTTACCGGTGCAAATCAATATCTTGATAATCAAACGTCATTATGCAAGTAATCAAATTTTTGGGTCATTTTGTTTTCTTTACGATGCCCCAAACAGGATTTATACCGCATGGTGAGCGCTTCTTACAGGCAAAAATTTCATACGCACAACGTAACTAGACCCGAAAATCAACAATTGGGGTTATTGCAAATATTGGCTCCGGTTAAGATTTGAACCCAGGACCAGCGGCGTAAAAGTCAGGTAGTCTGACCACTAGGCCACGCGGTCGGCGAAGTATTTTATGTTATGCATTTATTCTCTCGTTGAAGTCTTTTACTAACCCGACGTGACATTCCCGTCAACTTGTTTGACAATACTCATAACTATCAATTCTTCAAATACATTGTACGTGATTTCGGGATGCTAGATGGAGTTAAACTACTCATAGGCTTATCTGTTGCCGTTCCTCTTTGATGCGTCTTTGAAGAAAAACAACATGTTAAGCGTGTGAAGCCTAAGCTACAAAGGAAATGATCCAAAGTCTGTTACCTTAGGGTTTTTTCTGCTAAAGATTATTTCGATTTTAAGAAATTGAATTTGATTCAAGCTCATAGTGAATATATCAGACTTATTATACTAATGATCATCAGTTTTGGAAATACGTTTTATGTTACCCAAGACGATGGCATTCCGAAATTAAGTGCGTTGAATATGATAAACTTCTTTATCATATAACGTTATTTTGTGTGTAAACATTGTGTGGTTAATATACGGCTCAGTTAGCTCAATGGCTAAGCGATTAGCTTCTGAGCTATGGGTCACCGGGTTTATTCCCTGGTTACTGGTTAGATAGAAAATATGTGTAGGGCCTACAAATATTTGTTATGAATCCAAGTGTTTACACATTTGTAGTGTGTGTGAGTAAAAACGTACGATACAGAAATCTTATAATGTAGTCATGTTTAATAAATTATTAGTTAATTTTTTATTTCATTTTATATTTTAAAGAACGTGATGTAAAATTTAGCTATTCTTCAGACCAATTTACATGCAGAGAAACTTGTTCAGAGTCCAAACTAGGAAACCAAATGAGAGAGATAGTTAGAAGCCACCGCGCATAGTATATCTACGCTTTTAGCATGTAAATGGTTTCAGAGTCTTCCTTATTGCAGCTTCTGAACCTTACATTGTTTACGTAGCTTTTTTACTACAGCATACATCTTTGCAGTCATTGTAGTGAGTACTAAGAATCGCGACCACAAGAATCTCGAAAATAACAATTTATGTCACACACAAATAAATGGATTTCAAAACAAGTTGCAAGTATGATATCATATTTCATACAACGGTCATACATAAATCCTTCAACGGTTTGAAAATTATAGAATGAATAACACGACATCAGTATTATAACTTAAATATTTCTTTAATTAACCCGACGATCGCAGAGTATGTCCGAAATACATCATTAGATTTCATCACATCCCCGCAATAGTAAATATATCTTTTAGAAAAGAAAAATCATCGAAAACGGTTTAAGAATGCCGCAATAGGACAACACATGTCAAGTATAAGTAGTCGTTATGAGAACTCTTTGTTAGTGGGTTAAAAACAAAAGACGATTACGAAAAATACGTTCCCAAAATACATGTTTAAAACTATATAATTTTATACTTATTACCTTTTATCGTCATCATCATCATCCTTTACAGTCTTAAAATAATAAAGCTAAATAAGCCAAAACTTTACTAAATAAATTATTCGCTTCATGCATATTAAATTTTAATTACCCCATTTAATAAGCGCCTTGTATCACACGTATGTATATTTTGCCGATAGGTGTCCGGCACACCTTTTTCCGATCGAGGTGTCGAAAGAGGCGACTAAGGTATTGTACTGACAGCCTTCATTCGTCCAGAATAACACCATAATATGCAATGGTGTGACTATACTTCTCGTGGGAACGCAATGGGAGACCGGCAATTTTTGACCGGAACCAAAATACACATGATTCAACCCGTCACGTCTCGTTTCTCGCGAGGGAAAAAAGTGAGCTACGTCAGTGGCCTCTCCCTACCTTATATGGGAAAAAGGCGTAAATATATGTATGTATGTATGTAAAACACAGAACATTGATTGTTGAGTAAACAGGTCTTGTATAGAGGAATTGCACCAGATAAAGTATTCAAACATTCAATGGATGTGCATTTACAGAGATCGCCTTTACAAAGCGCGGGCTATCCGCGTTGCGATCTCTGCAACACGCCTTCGAAGTATATAATCTCCTACTAAAACATTAAGAGGATAACACATTGTAAATATTTATCATTACATGGCAATTTATGGGCTCCTTCCGTCGCTTTATAAACGGTTGTCTTTCTGCAACAGTGCAATAGTCGTGCTGCCATTTTTGTACAATTTTTTTATTTTTATTTTTCAGTTTCTCTGTTGGTTAATAAAAGAAATTGTATTTTACACAGTTGAACATTTAAATTCGACCAAAACTGAAAGAGAGTCGCATAAGCCGTGACGTTGATTTTACGAACGTCTGTTTTAAGTTTTTGTATAATTATATTCATTTTCAACTTTTTCCTGTTGCAATATCACTGAATTAACCAAACTTACCCTTTCAGATTATACTGGTATTGTCTTAATACGTAGTAGTTATTAGTTCCAACTGCCTCTGGCAATAACAAATGTGTTTCACATATATAGTTTTCCGCTGGGATTCAAACCCAGGCCCTAAGACTGCCACTGAATTATGCGGTCGTTAAGGACTGGTGTCTATTGTTCTCATTGATATTACTGCAGCCCATTCTAAGACAACTGCTGTATATGCACCACTGCCATGAAAGGGTTAAGCCATAGGTGGCAGATAAAGACGATTTACAATCTTAGTATAACCATGTTACTTCAACATCAGCTACAGCAATGGACTATTAAAATTATTGAAATGATCATAAAGGTGGAAGTCAGCGATGTGTTATAAAGAGCACATAAGTTGAATTAAATAAAAGAATAGTTAAACTAAAAGTTAGCAATAAAGATTCAGGATATATTACCCGCTGAACTTCTCAAAGTATATGCGGCGCACTGTTAAGATTGCAACGCGGATAACCCGCTCTACGTCGAGGCAAAACTTCGCAAATGCACATCGGCTGAACGCTTGAATACTATCTATTGCAATGCGTTTGTGTAAGACTTGTTTCCGCAACAATCGACAGTGTAACTCATAATCTCGAGCACGCTGTGTAATTATTGTCTATTACAAGGTGCGTGTTCACCTTTATCGGAACAACACGGACAAATTCGTAGACGCAAATTGCTGACCATTTACGAAACCTGTTAAAGGAAACTAAGTTATTCAATTGCTTCTCTTAGAGCTTGGTCGCTTTTACTGTTTTAAAAAAACACATAAATAAACAGATTTGTATATAAATAGCTCCATAAGCACATCGTACGTAATACAATCAGGAGCTAACTCAATGGTAAATATAGCTTTCTTACAGCTGAGTCGCGGGTCCTGGGCTCAAGGCTCTGCCAAATCTAATATTTGTACATAACACAAATGCTGTTCTCCTTTTTGGGGTATGGCCATATTGTAATAGGCTGTCACAGCATCTAAAAATCCCGCTAGTCTTATTGCATATTACATAACATCGGGTTCGAGAAGGTGAAAACGAATGTATCTGCGTCTTTGTTAATATTTCTGCATCCACAGCAATATTTTGAATTTTTATATGTAGGTTTAGTAGGTAATGTATAAAATATAACACATAAGAAGCCATAGTTATTTTCTTAAAGTCGTCCATTATTTGGATATAAATTAACATTTTGGGATCTAATTAGTTAATTAAAAATATTTATTACATGTATGCATTTCTTGTTTAAACATTTTGGAGACACATTCTTTGCTTTCTAGCTTCACGCAAAAATGTTTCTTTGACAATAATTTAATTTTAACTTCTTCCACGTCTTTTTCTTTCCATCTTTGTAATAATGAAACTGATGTGTTCTAAATTTATTGTCTTTTAATAATAATACTATGAAAATTATTTTCATTTACAGTTATACTACTTATGACCGAAAACAGCGTGATATTTAGTTTGCATATAAAACGATATCTCAAAGTAGAAAATGAATGAAAAACTAACCAATACCCACTAACAATAATAACTTGATAATCAGGAGATCACATAAATAATAGGAAAGTGTTTATTCGGTATAATCGCGAACAATACGCTTATTTCAATTTATTTTCTAGTCAGTCGTACAAAACAAACTGTCCGTACAATACCTTAGTTGCCTCTTACGAGTCCTCGGTAGAAAAGAGGTAGGTGCTATTATACTCTAAAAAAAAAAGTAAAGTTTCAGCCTATAAATGTCCCATTACTGAGCACAGGCCTCCTATCATTTCTGAGAGGGTTTTGGAGCTAGGAAGAATCCGCCACGCTGCTCCAATGCGGGTTGGCGGACTTCACATATCTTCGAAATATTATTTATTCCTCAGACATGCAGGTTTCCTCACGATGTTTTCCTTCACCGCCGAGCACGTGGTAAATCAGCACTTAAATATGCAATTAACAATTTTAGTGGTGCCGGCACCGGGAATCGAACCCAGGTCACTCGCGTACTATGAAATTTAAAGCGAGCGCCTAGCCCCTGAGCTACCACGGCTCTTACCACGGCTATTATACTCTGCCGGACACTTATACACACGAAACTATGCAATACGAAATATATTTTTTTCACTTTTAATGAAGTCTCCAGGCAAAGCTCACACATCAAATGGATAAAAAAAGGAGTTAGAACTGAGTTTTATCATTCACTGTATTGGATCACATCGCTATAACACGAAACAGACCACCTCAAGCATTAACTTATTCTAAGGAAGTAAAATTTTTCAATATGAGATATATCCGTGCTTTTATTATGATGGTCAAAGTAACAACCTTCTGTAATGGAAGACCAGAGAAAACTATTTTTAGACTATGGTGCCCGAAATTCGGCACTTTTTCTTTATACGCCTATATATTTAATAATTAGACATGAAAATAACGTACCCATAAATTTGCAAACTTAATAGTGTCTTAGTTAAAGTATCGTTACAGAAATGAAATTTATACTGCCCCTTACAGCCAGGAACTGTTTAATGTCTGTCCGCCACCATTTACTAAGGTGCCTTCTCAGGGGTAAGAGTTACGGGCATGGATGTATGGAACAAAAGCCACTGGAGATAGCAACCGTTACTGGTACAACGAATGGACCAAACACACGCGAATCTTGTTATCAAGATATAAGTGCATAATGAACTTGGTATTTGCTTTGTGCACATGAATATACACAACGATGCTACTCACTAAACAGAGTTGCAAGCACCGTTTATCTGATACAGAAAATTTCTCTATTGACCCTCTTTGTCGTCGGAACCACAATCGGCAGCATTTACAATGCTACTTTACAGTATCGGATATATCTAGAGATATGTTAACGGTCAACGCCGAGACAATTAGACCTAATTCAGGGCTCTACAATAGATACGCAATTTACTCGTAACATTACAGAAACGGACAATTAATCTAGACTTCTAGAAATTTCTTCCTTGTCTTTTTGCGCTATTCTTTATAAATTTCTCCGCGAAAGTGATTCTCTTTTAAAAGATCAACAAACTGTGTAATCATGGCGAAAAGTAACGCTTATTGCGTTACTTTTCGGTACAGATTATAAAATGCCAAAACTACAGAAGATTGAAAAATTACATAGAAAACCGGGATGACAAAATTCAATCGTCATCAGTGTCTTAATAATTTACTGTTGGACATATGTCAATCTATGGGGGAGGACAATGTTCAACAGTGGCCTAAAATAGGCTGAAATGATGATGATGATATATGTCTCTCTCAAAAGGGAAGAGGAGAGGATTTGCCTCTATCGCCAAACTTTGCTGGCGGGTTGGTGGTCACTTTATCAAACATCATCTTATGCGTCTTTTTAGAGTTGATAATTTCGGCACCAGGAAGCCAAAAAAAAACGACTTTAACGCAGCAGCTCTAAACAGAGTTTCGAGGATCCCATCCATCATCAGAACTTGACCAAAATGAAACCAACTCTTACGATATCTCTTTTCTAATAAAAAAAGAATTATTAAGATCGGTTCATAAACATAGGAGTTCCAGAACATACATAATTTTTTGAAGTCGGTTAAAAATCACGCAGGCTTTTTTAAGAAAAATTACCGTATAATAGTTAAGCGAAATTTGGATGTTTTCAGAAGTGTTTCTCTGTTTTAGTAACAGAGTTGTAGTGATATTATAAATACACTTGTAACGCAATAATAAAAATAATTGTAGCAGACTTCATACGCCAAAAAATTTGTTTTTTCGTAAAAACGTGGTCTGGAATCGTTAAAGAGGTCTATTAACATAAAATTTTGTAATTTTATTTTTGTAATGAAAGGCGCTACAGTATTAATATACATATAATTTAACATACTTATAGTTATAAATGCGAAAGTAACTCTTTCTATCCCTCTGCCTGTTTGTTAGCTTGTCACGGCTCAGCCGTTAAAACAATCTTGACGAAATTCAGCACAGAGATAGCTATTGTCCTGGAGATGGACGTAGTTTTTTTTTTATTGTATAAAGAGACGAAACGAGCAAAACGTTCACCTTATGGTAAGTGCAACGTCCGCCCACAACAAATACTGTGTCACCCAGAATATTTCTGTGTGATGAACTATTTATGGCGATAGGCGATATCAATTTTTGTCGTGGTGATCGTATTTCTGGGCCAGTTAAGAGGACATCGATGATCGTGGCGTAGCTTAGTGATCAGCGTAACAGTCTACTAAGATACTCAACCAGAAATCATTGTTTTTCTAATCTATACTGTAATCACTCAAACGAACTAGCACTAAGAAAATGCTCTGTTGATTTGATTGTGTTTGAGTAATAATAACATAAAATAACAATAACTTTATCCATGTCTATTATATTCAATGTGTGTACTCTATTCACACAAACAGTGTAGCACTGAGAAGATTTTCGCTCTTTTGATTGTATTCGTATAATAGTAAAAAAAAAGTAAAGTTCGGGCCTATAAATGTCCCACTGCTGAGCACAGGCCTCCTCTCATTTCTGAGAGGGTTTTGGAGCTAGGAAGAATCCGCCACGCTGCTCCAATGCGGGTTGGCGGACTACACATATCTCCGAAATATTTTTTATTTCTCAGAAACGCAGGTTTCCTTACGATGTTTTCCTTCACCGCCGAGCCACGTGGTAAATCAGCACTTCAAAAATAAAATTTTTTAGAGGTGCCGGCACCGGGGATCGAACCCAGGTCACTCGCGTACTATGAAATTTAAAGCGAGCGCCTAGCCCCTGAGCTATCACGGCTCGTATAATAGTAAGGCTCATTAATATTTTTTTAAAAATTGCGCCAACTGACTTTATATTTGACGTAATATACGTTTGTAATGTTATCGGCATGTGGTGGCAGCTTAAAAGAATCTACCACCCCATCTTATCCCATGGGTATTGTAAAAGTCGACAAAGGGAAAGCGAAATCCTGGAGATGGGCAGCAGCATATTCCTGGAATATCTCAATAAATCAAGCTGCGGATGCCAATCTGCCTGCCAAGCGTGGCAAGTATGGCAAAATCCAACAAATTGAGAGCTCCCAACTCGCAAGTGGCAATCTATGGGAAAGGCCTACGTTCAGCAGTGGACTAGTAGTGAAAGGCTGTAATGATGATACTTTTGTAAATAAAGCGCTTTGATAAATCGTTAACAGATATATCGTATCCTGTGCATGTAGGGACATACACCGAAGTGTAACTCTTACTATGGCCAGGTTGCAGAGTCAGCATAACAGGGCAGTGAGAATCATTGTTAACCATCCGGTTCCAACATTCAAAACGCTCAGATCAGGCTGCCTAAGGTCTCAATATCAATTCTAGATCTTTTATAAAAACCCTTTATTGAAAAGAATAAATGCTAAATCCATATAACAGTTCGTTCAGGTCCTGGATATGTAACTATCGTTCTTGTGTTTCTAAAAATGCATTCGAAGCGTAAGAGCCTGTTAAATTACGTTCCAAATCCGTCTTTCAAGTTTGGAGTATTTTACAAAACCGCTACGCTTGGCAGGCGCATTGGTGAACGCGGTACTAAACTAATCGCACATTAGATCGGACATTTTTATGACATTTGCCTTCATCGACTTTTATAGCATCCACGGTATGAATTGGGGTGGCAGATTATCTAAAACCTCCACTACACTTACACTGTAATATATCCTACGCTTGTGTGCGTATGATTATTCATTAATAAGCAAACATAATGAGGAACGACGAATCTAACTACAATAATTGAACATCAATGTGATGTGAAATCTCAATGACATATGACAACGAAAGTCTTCGAAAGTTTCCAAAACGTAATGATTGGTTATGATTTCTTTTATCGCAAACTGCATACACATCCATGACTCGTCACTCTTAGCAGATAATACGAATCGATGCAGCTTTTAATGCGATCCCTTTCACGTATGATAAATTGACGGATGTCTACATTGGTTATCTAACAAAATTATAGAGTAATTTCTTAGACAATATAGACAAAATCTTGAAAATCTATTCGAGCCATTTATTTAGTTTCTCAATTTGCAATAAGTTGCAGTTCAAGCCCGTCAACGAGAACAAAATTTAGACATTACATCCCAATTTTTTTTGCAAATAAAGTTTAAGTTAATAAATATAAATAATAAGAACTATTCCATAAAAATTTGTAATGTCTTTTAAATTATTGGAATTACATATCGTATATTAAAAACTTTTACCGTGATAGGTAAATTTTTTTTTTCGTTTGTTTATAACTTTATTATTTACATATATTACATGCCTACGTTTATTTTGGAAAAATATTTTGGAGCCGAGATGATTCCGCCACGCAGCTCCTATGTGATTTGGCGGAATAGCTCCGAAATAATTTTATTTCTGAAACATGTAGGTCTATTTAATTTCTAGTATTTATTTCGTTTCTTTACTATTTATTTTGATTACCCTATTTTATTTCACCAGCAATTGTTAGTCAGCTCTATTTTCAATAAATAATTTCGGTAGTGTCGGCGGCACCAGAGATTAAACCCAGGTCACTCGCATTTTAGTCGCTTTTAACCCGAGCGTCTGGCATGAATTACCAGGACTGTATGACCGACGACAGCGTGGCCGAGTGGTTAGAGTACCTGAGTAGCACGCCACAGGTCCTGGGTTCGAACCCCAGCCGGAGCCAACTTTTTTGCAAAAACTATTGGTTAACTTATTGGTTTTCGAGTCTGGTTGTGTTGTTACAATCACAACACACCTTGTACCTCTGAGGCTGCATTCTAGCCTAACTCCTATCTTATCCCATGAGCGTTACATCGGGCACGGGTAGGTTGGGACGAGTGAGTGCCCCTGTGTTTTTGCGTACACTTGTGGCACTATAATATCTCCTGCGCAGTTGTTAACTTCCGACAGTTATTGATAGTTTTTGCCATGGTCGAAAATCGATTAGTATATAAACATAGTAAATGATAGAAGATATCTTAAAAAATTAAAAGTGAGGAGATGTGTGGGATTGTGTATGTGGTAGTGTATGTGTATTTACATTTATTTTGTTAGATTAGTTTATATAGAATGGTTTCTAATAGATTTTCAGTGACATTGTACTTTAATTGGCGTAACCATTCGTTAAGCTTTTATTTGATAATATAATTTTATGATCCATATTAAAATAATTGTAGTCTCAGTGCAGGAAAATTAAAATGACATTGGGCAATCATGCTGATGTACTCTTTGGACCTATCTTACTGTTTTTTATGTCGTAACGGTATGTTTTGAGATTTTACAAGCCTCAGTCTTCGAAGATTTCTGGTTATATTATTTTGAAACCCATTGTTGCGTAATTTTCGACTTTGGAATACTTAAAATAAAATGCACGTCGTCGAAATGGCGGACTTTTTACATGCATCGCCGGTTGCGTCGCTTGTTTTAGTCTTTATTTTAAATACCTGTCTGGTTGGAAATGAATAATTGGCTCTGCTTTCAACAACCATGGCTGTAACGTCAAGGTATAGTTTACAGTCTATTTAACTTCTGGCCGCGACTCAACGGAAAGGAAGTTACATGCAGCGTTAAACACGATGAAATTTGTCCAAATTACAGTTTAGTGCCGTTTTAGTCTAATTGCACGGATTCATCAAAAACCTCGCATTTAGAGCGAGCGACAGCCATGACACTGAATTGACAATAGCATCAATTTGGGTGGGGAAAAGTGAAGCGTATTTAATATCCGACGGCTTATACTACATGCATTCCAATAATGTAAAACAAAATTCAGTATTGTTGAAAATGCCATGAAAAGATGTTTAACAAATTATTAAATTAAAATCAGTTTTATTCCGGTTGCCTAAAATAATGCTGAATCTATCTATATTAAAAGAGTAAAACGGATAGCTAGCATGAATTTAAAAGTAAAAAATCATTTATACGATTCGATTTGCTTATCTCTACGCAATAATAATTCGACTGTGCAATATTGAGCGATAAGAAGCCCAAAACCAAAATGAAAGCATATTTTCGATCCTAAGTGAATAACGTACAAAATAAACCGCAATCATAATTATTGCATGCACTACATGTGGCTCATTTCTCTAACGGTTCGTGAAATGCCCCAAAATGACAGTTAATGACAACGAAGAGAAAAATATATAATGACCAAATTGGCCTCAGTGTTACCATCACTAATGATCGTGGACGTGCTCTATTGTCGGACATTTAAATGACATCCCATAAAATATTTTTATAAAGAAATATCGTTGGCACACTAACCCACAATTCTTCGTCGCAATTATTAAAAAAGCACTTTCTCATTGACAATGATTATTAACACAACATTTCATTTCTATAGTAAATTAGCGTCTTTATTACACGGCACCATGTTCTTTAATATAACATAAATCATTATTCTCGTTTTTTACACCGAGAAATCAAATACCGAAGCTTAAGCAAGGCTGGTGTAGTACGAGTAAGTCTTAATTGTTGGATCCGAAAGTAAATTGAAGCCAAAATTGACTCACAAACAAAGGCTTCCGAACGTAACCAACGAAACTTTCTCCATTTAAACATTAATCAAAATGAATGTATCTAAATAAAGATTGCGTTTTGTTATTTTTTTTTGTTTGTCAAGTTAATTACAAGAAAGGTGACGAAAACGTTTTGTTTTTAAAATAAGCAATTATGACCGTATCTTTGCACATATACTTTTACGATGCACGTTTTTTTTGTACAAAAGCAGACTAGCAGTACCGTAATAACTTTGTTAAACGTTGTTTGGTTTTCTGTATCGTGGATGAATTTACAGGCATAATTTGCACAAACATACAGACCAGGAACAACTGTCTATAGGACTAACTAATATTTATTCTGTGCGGGAACTGAACCTACGACCCGTAGAAGCTGATGATAATCGCTTAGCCACTGCACCGATTGAGCCATTGTAATAGAATAGGTCCCTCACTAGTGAGCACCGACCTCCTCTGACTTTTAAAAGGATTTTGCAACCGGGAATAATCCGCAACATTGTGTCCAAGTTGAGTAGACGTACTCGTAGATTCTGTCTTAAATAGGACAATATGTGAAGACTTTAATGTCGTCCATTTGGTTTCTACAAATTGCAAGTTTCCTTATATTTCCAATAAATCTCTACCTTGGTTCGCTGGCACCTGAAGAATGGCATCTCGCCAAAAGCAGCATTTTGACTGGGCCAGCAATTTTAAGAAGAAATACAACTCTTCCTCTAGGTTCTTCAAAAGAGTTATTGCCAAGTCAAAGTCTGTGACTTATGACACATTGGCAAGAAACTAGTTCGCCTTCCTTCAGATACTCGTGCATTCTGGTCTCTTTCCAAGGCTGCCTTAGGGAATTTCTGTCAGCCATCACTTCCATCTCAGCACAGGAAGGAGGACTCGTTAGCTCATGCCGTAAAAGAGATAGCCGACCTTTCAGGGTCTATTTTTGCAACCAAGTCGACTCTGGATGACAGGGGAAACTCATCGCCGA
Source organism: Luehdorfia chinensis (assembly GCA_019845155.1). Classification (NCBI taxonomy): domain Eukaryota; kingdom Metazoa; phylum Arthropoda; class Insecta; order Lepidoptera; family Papilionidae; genus Luehdorfia; species Luehdorfia chinensis. The sequence goes on from JAHVAK010000612.1 coordinate 4,248,896, forward strand.
CCACCCTGCGTTGTGCGTACTCCGTTTCAGAAGTCACGTTTAGCAGAGCTCAGTGCGCAAAGCACTCTTCTCTCTGGACTTCAACAAGTCGAGTAGTTCTGATAAAATCCCCCAATTCTGCTGAGGATGTGTGCCACCTCCTTGTTCTCCATAGTATGGCATAAAGCGCTCCTCTCTTGAAGCTCCATTCCTGGGCTTACCGAGAAATTGCATACAGGTCGTCGTCGACGGTGCTTGCTCGGATTTCAAGCCTGTGAATGGTGGTGTTCCATAAGGCTGCGTGCTATCCCCAACAATAGTGTTCTTCTGGATATCAATGATATGTTGCAAATTAGTAACAGCCATTGCTATAACAGCACTGGTGATGCCTATACACGGCCGTGCCAATCTTTCTCGAAAACACCTCGATGAGTACCGGAACAAACTTGTGTCAAACCTCTCTACTTTATTCCCTAGTAGTCGACAAAATTAAGTACAGTTCAACACGAAGAAGACATAGGATTGAGCATTTAACGCTACAAAGGAACCCTTCGTCTTGTCTCCTCATTTTGAAAGCACTCCTCTTATTACCTCAGCAAATATAGTAATCCTTGGCGTTGAAATCTAGAGTGATCCGTGGCCACTTGGGAACGAATGCCAAATTGGCCTCAAAAAAAGTTGGCGTGCTCAGTAGAGTGGGACAGTAATTCATGTTGGCTTACCGCTTCATGTTGGCCTGCATCGCGGCACAGCACAAATTTCCATCCACATCATCTTTATGATAGGCATTCCACCACTGTGCACTTTTCGCGGATTTTTCTACCACGCACAATCACTCTGTGGTACTTGCTGCCGCCAACAGCATTTCCGGACCGATACGGCTTAGGGAGCTTGAAAACAAGAGCCTATTCCTTTCTCGAAGACCGGCCACTCACCCACGATTCCTCTGAATTGCGGATGTTCATGGGCGGCGGTGTTTACTTCACTGCAGGTGAGCCGTTTTCTCGTGCTTTATCATAATTCTACTAAATACTGTATTTCTACTGTTCCTTTATATTTCTACTACTAACTCTTGGTATTAGAACACACCTAAGAGAAACAGCAGGTTTCAACTATTTTTTCCATATATTTTTGTATGTTATTTGTACTATAACTTGTAATAGAAAGTCGCCGTGGTAGCTCCGGGACCGATCGCGCAGTATAAATGTAATAGTATTCGAATGACCTGAGCGCGATCCCCGATGCAGGCACCTCTAAAATTATTATTTAAATACCGATTTATCGAGCAAACCTGCATGTCTGAGGAACATAAAATATAATATAATATTTCAAAGATATGTGAAGACTGCCAACCCGGGACAGCGTGGCGGACTATTCCCGGCCCCAAAACGCTTTCACAAAAGTGAGAAGACCTCTGCTCAAGAGTAAAACAATAATAGTCATTAACATTACTTAGCAAAAGTAATGCTGACCAAACTTTTATCTCCATACTTGATCATCAAGGCCGGGCGTTCGCTAAATTTTATAGCACGCGAGTGACCTGAATCGATACCCGGTGCCGGCACCTCTAAAATTGTTCTGCAATTTTAAATGCTGATTTAACACGTGTTCAGTGGTGAAAGAAAACGTCGTGAAGAAACCTGCATGTCCGAGAAATAAAAATATTTTGAAGACGCGTCCGTCAACCCGTATTGGAGCAGCGTGGTGGACTCTCTCGGCTCTAAAACCCTCTCAGAAATGAGAGGATTCCTGTGCTCAGCAGTGGAACATTTATAGGCTGTTACTTTACTTTTTACCTGATCATCCGAATGAGTTTAAGGTAAATCCTATTAGTATTTATAAATTACACGATGTAAGATAAAACAAATGCCGCTAAAACACTGCGAGTCAACGCAACAACACTTATATACAATTGTCGAGAGACTTGAGAATATTACGAGTATAATGCGACTGAAAAATTATATCTATTAGTCATAACAGCTAAAAAGACATTTCTCTTCGATGATTCACACAAATCTTATGAAAAGAAAGGAAGGCAATTGCGCAATTTGCGTCTCATTTCCTGAATAATTCTAAAAATATAATACGATAAGAAAGTTCCATTTAAAAACTCTAAACAACAGTTAGTCGCATTTCCTCTTTCGAGTCATTCGCTCCAAATCATTTCTAAGGCGCAATTGTAATTAAGATAAAGCCCGTTTATCTGCGTAAGTAAAATGCAAAGTAATTAGTAATTACATTTCACTGTATAACTTATTGTGGTATATTTAAAAAGGTTTATCGTTTACATTTATTAACTTTACAGTCGTCAGTTCGAGATAAAACAATAATTCATTCAAAGTAACAATGATTCTCTTCTATAAAAGTAAATTGACTTTGTTAATATACGATGAAAACCGCGTAGCTCAGTGGTAAGCGTTCCTGTTAACTGGGTCGCGGGTACTGGATTCGAATAGACGAAATCAATTTTTTTTAAGTTTCCCCTGAATCGGGGGTGCGTTTTGTAGACAATAATGGCATATACAAACACTCTTACCGGATACAACCATCTCTAGATGACATAAATATTTGTACAGTGCGAGTATCGAATCCGTGACCAATAACGCAGAAGCCATTCGCTTAGCCATTGTACCAACCGAGAACACTAAAATTATTGGTTTCGGGACCATGAATTTCTGTGTGGCACACTCTCGTCACCCTGTGTTTTCAGTCTTAAGTTTCGTATGCCCAGTAATACACTAGCTATCAGTGCCCTTCAGACCGAAATACAGACACGTGTGCCCACTACTGGTAATAATAACAATTGTATGTTATTTGAGGTTGTCCCTTGGCTCTGTCTACATATACAGAGCCAAGGGCCATCCCTGAAGATGGGAGGAAAGGATATGTATCCTTTCCTGGACTGAACTGGAAGGGGAAGATGAATGATTGGCCCGATAATGAACAGTTCATCACCATCACGTTTACATCACAGACTACATAAATATTGTCTAGGCGACAATTTAAAATCGATAAAAGTAAGTATTCTTAAAATTCAGAGCGAGCGAATTAGTCTACGATTTTTTTAATATTTTTATCAATTTATGTTTTGTTACAATAATAATAATACTTTAGCCTATAGGTTTCCGGCAGACAGAATATCACCTCTTTCCTACCGAGGTGTCGTAAGAGGCGACTAAGGTATTGTACGGAGAGCCTTTATTCGTGCAGAATAACATCATTATATGGAATGCTGTCACTACACTGCTCGTGGGAACAAGTGGGGAGTAAGCATTTTTTGACTCGTACCAAAATCGCGGCGACGTGGTTCGCCCTCCGTCACATCTCGTTGCCCGCAAGGACAAAAAGTAGGCTACACGAATGGCCTCTGCCTACCCCTTATATGGGAAAAAGGTGTGACTATACGTATGTATATACGTTGCATAGGTTATCCAAATACCTAGCTCGTATAAAAAAATGCACCCGACAGGTCTCGTTTCCCACGGAGACGAAAAATTGGCAACGTGCGACCTCTGCCGAACCCGTAAATGGGAAAATGACGTGAATATGTATGTATGTTTAGTAATACTTTTAAACAGTTTAATTTGAATATCGACTTAACCACGCGTTTGTCTATAATAACGTGTAAAATGTATAAAAAAGTGTATTTACTGGGCTTATAAGGCTTAAGAACCGATGCCTTAGTGTGACAAACGCAGTGTGATGCTACACAGAAATGTTTTGGGTGACACAGTATTCGTTATGGGCAGACGTTGCACTTATCATCAGGTGAACGATTAGCTCATCTCGTCACTTTCTTTTATAACAAAAGGCTCTTTTACAATCCTGTGCAGTTATAACTTCGTTAGTAATAAAATCACCTAGGGGGACATCATTCCATCGTCATTTTCATACATATTTGTTTATTTACGTTTCTTACAGCACTTTTGCATTTATTTAGAAGTACACTCTTACTTTTGAAACCATTTAATTCTTCCTTAACAGCAGTATATCACACTTTCAAAAGCAAGTGAAGAAGGAACTCAGTACATGCCCATAAACGTAAATTATCACAAGTGAGAGCAGAACTGTCATCGATGAGCTATCGAACATTAATTGTCCGGACACGGTGACGCAGGCATTGATTAATATGCATACGCTGTAGTGTTGCCCTCCGGTCAGGTTCAACAGTTTACCGGCAATAAATTTATTTTTGACAACTTATTGCATACAAAAAAAACCATTAAGAAGTTTTAAATATTTGATTGCAGTAACCAACTCCGCATTGTGCTTCAGCAAAATTACCGCAGCGTTTTCACGAAAACATTTAATGTTTTAGTTTATTTAACTTCATATAGTTAAATAAACTATGTATAACTAGTTGTGCCTCGCGGTTTCAACCGCGTAAAATAAGTCGACCACATGATTGCGCCGTACGGCATGGTACCTCAAGGGTCTGTATGGAATCTTAAGGCCTCTAAAGGATCTTAATAGCATTAAACATTATAGCAAATTTATATGCATTTTCATTGAAATCAGCTGAGCTCTTTCGTAGTCTATTCGAGAGAAACTTTCAACAGACAGACAAAAATTCTAAAAACGGTCGTTTATGATTAGGCATCGATTAAATAGCAGTTTTCATTTAAATTTAGCTATTTGTTTTGAAATCGCAGGCAGACACTTCTATTTAATTATTTGTATAGATTTAGAATATAATTAGATGACATAGAATATGTATAAATAGAAAACCAGTCGGAAGCAATCAACCGCGCAGGAGATATTATTAATAAATATATGTGTACGCACATACACAGAAGAACTCACTCGCCTAACCTACCATTGCCCGAAGCTCAAACAATAAGATGATAAGATCGGAGCTCGGCTAGAAAGCACAAAAACCGCAAAACCAACAACTTGGGTTTTTACACAACTGTTAACTCCGGCTGGGATTCAAACTCAGGACCCGCAAGTAGTAGAAGTAGTACTAGATACTCTGGCCAATACACCATGTGGTCTTCAAAGGTCCGTCACAAGTCAACTGCTTCCATTGAGATTTTTAGTGAAGTTAACAGCTTAAATATATACGAGTACATAACAAAATTGACTATTATGGAGTGCTTTCATAGTATTTTCATTAGTGTCATAACGCAAAGCACAAACTAATCATGAGTCACGAAATTATAATCATAGCGTATTATGTATCTGTGCTGATTGCTATTCAAAACCGATTAACAGTCAAAAGATGATGGATGATAAACTGGGTGATATAGATCGTAATATGAAACTTTAATCTACAGCCGCGTGTAGAATTTAAACTTATTTAGTGGTGGAATTTCAGTTTGATTACATTATAATCATAACATTTAAGCAAAAAAAATTGTTTCTACTCTTGCCTAGTCCGACAAATACGGTAGAGTACCGGGTAAGCGACCCCGGCCTCTTGAACTACTGCTATCTCCCCCTGCTGCTTTCGTGATAGTGGTATCCTACACCGTATAGTTCCTTTTACAAATTTCGCATTCTGTACCCCACTTCCATTTCCTACCTAATCCTTTCCCTTCTTCTCCGCCAAAACAGTGGTTGCTGTGCCGATGGCTGCGTGGCTAGGGGAGTGCCTAGTCGTTAGCGTTCCAATCTGGTCTGGGATCGGACGATGCCAGAATAAGGCTAGCATTACCCAAGCATGTTTAACTCTGTTTGTAACCAGTAAATCATACTTAGTTATAGATTTACAAGTTGAAAAGCGACACGCTCAGTATATCTTAGCAACAGGTGAAGTTGTTAAAGTACGTACATATTATGAGTGAACTACAAATAATCACAGTAGGCTATCTACTTTCGCCGGGAACATGGTAAGATAACAGCCAGCCACACAGCATGTAGCCGCTCCAGACTTACAACCAAGCCGTCGTGTTTACGCTCTGTACTTCCACATTGAAATCATGAAATACCGACAAGGCGCTATCTATCTTCCTTAAAGAATGTAAACAACCGACTCCGACCGACAGCTGTTGTGCATGTTAGTTGAACAGATTGTCAACAGATGGCGTCTTCTTCAAATATGTTCATTAATTCAATCCTTTTAATCGTTTTTTTTTTAACAAAATCATTTATGTTAAAATATTTACTTATTTTTCGTCATTAGAGGACAAATTAATCTTAAAAATGGCTAATTGAATGTTAACTTTGACTCACTATTAAGGGAGATATTTCATACCAACATTTGCAGGCATTTGAAATATTACACCCTTAAGAAATAATATGAAAAGACAGATGGATGTTATAATAGTATCAATTTCTTAAACCATCAAAAGTAATGAATTAAAATAGAGTAAAACGTTTATAAAGGAACATCTTAACTCGGTTGACGCACTGGCTAGGCAATTTGCTTCTGCGCTGCAGGTCGCAGGGTCAATTTCTAAACGGAACCAATATTAGCACGGCCTACAGATAGTAGTTCTAAGTCAAAGTGTTTTTTTTTTTTTATTGAAATGAAGAAATTAGCAAATCGTTCATCTGACGATAAGTGCAACTTTACCCATAGCATATGCAGCGCCACACTGCGCTCGTCACCCTGAGACATTCTTAAGACATATGCTCAGTAATTACACTAGCTATCGGTGCCTGCTAACAGCGAATTCCTACATAGGACTCCTAAAACTAGTAAAATCAGCGCATGTCTAATAAATCTACATAAAAGTAACCACGATACAGGATAAATCCTAATGTGATAACGGTTTTATAAAATAAAAACAAAAAAAATAAAAACAATCATTAAAGCATTTACTTTCATTCTTTGTTTCATTTTTGATTCATATATAACCTTTTAGATGATTTTTTATAACATTATTAGAGCAGAGATTACAACTTTAAGATAAACATGCCTATAGTAATTAAGTGCGACGTTCGTGAGTTCTTATTTTATTGAAATAAAAAATTACGTCTGCAACGGCCATAAATTGATGTTTAATAACAATATTTGATTCGTGCTTTATAAAGGCATTGGCAGTATTTACTAATGTTCTTTTCGAAAACCATTAAGCGGAATGTTATACTCGATCTTATCTAAATGGATTAAGTGAAAATGTTCCTCAAGACCGGAGTCAATAAAATCGAAGATCGGAATCTTAACGTCTGATCGACTCGTACTTTGGCGAAAGCATAGTCATGAAATTTCTCAAATAATGTGACGACTATATAATATTTTTACTTTTTTATTTAAACGATTTAGTGTAATTGTAATTAACTTGTATTTACAAAGTCATAATATTGACATTAATATTCTTTATAAGGACATTAAAATCCGGTACTGCATTCTGCATTATTATTTTACAAAAGTCATCTTATAACAAGAAACGCTTTTATTTTACGTTGCTCTCTATTTTCTTCCGATTGGTGCAGCGACAAAGGACGAAGTTTGTCGACCGCGTGGTCTCGCTGATCGAACCTAGTGTACCGTAGAGTACCGTAGAGAACCTGACTTACGAGGGTCCTGGGTTTGAACAACATTTGTGCAAAAACACAGTTATTAGTTTTCGGGTCTGGATGTGTTCTGCATTGTAAATTCATGTCTAAAACGCACGCACGTCCCCCACAGGCTTAGAAATCCTATTCTGGGGCTATTCGTTTTTTTTTTTTCAAAATCATTGACAATTTGGAATAACGGCATTTCAAACAAAATCAAATACTAGCAATGCTAGTATTCGTTTGGCTAGCATTAAAAGCTAGAGACGGGCTTGTGATCATTCACGAAAATAGTCGTACGACGGAAAATATGAATAAATAAATAAGAGCTACAATATTTCGGGGGTGTACATTCAGCAGTGGACTAGTTATATACTGAAACGATGATGATGGTGACAATGACAGAAATTCTATTATTGAACATGTAACTGTGGGGTAAAACAATCAACCACCCTATTTCACCCCATGGGGAAATTCCAAAAAATTTGAAGGCATTCGATGGTTAGCGACATAACCATCTGCAATATGACCTAAATTAATAAAACCGGTGATGGGCAACAATGTGTGTATGGGTAACAAAGATGGGTAAGGTAAGGCGCGATCACCATTCCTGACGCAGGATGTTTTTATACATACAGACGCTTATTAGGCTTAAGGCTGTCCGTACAATACCTTAGTCGCCACTTACAACACTGTGCCGGACACCTACTAGCAACTTAACAACGTAATTCTAATTGATACCCGACCATATTCCGTGTAATCGAACCTTTGTACTAGTTTCACAATGAATGTTGGTCCTTATAGTTTAATTGTGAAACTAGTGAGAGCACCACACATTATATGCAACAATAATATGATTATTTTGCGCAAGATGTGGTCCCTTCGGTCTGTCACGTATTACGAAAAACGCTTAGTTCCGCGGCTAGCCTGCTAAGGGCGGATTTCACCTGTTGAAAATATACGCTATCAACCTAAACGAAGTTTAAGCATTTAACTGATTTCAATCGTACAGTTTGCATTTCATCAACATCAGATGAACGCAGTTAAAGCTAAATGAGATTAAAATTCAGAACGCCCAATTTTCGATGCGTTTAGAGAGCTGTCATTGTCAATTGCACAACTATGTAAACTCAAAAATTCTTTTTATTTCGTATTATTTATTGTTTGCATATATATGTAACCTATGTATAAAAACAGGCTGTTGTATGTCGCAAAATACGAAATCGAGTTTTTGTTTTAGATTGTGACACTGTTTCATGTAATCTCATGTATTTCTTAAACGTGATCAAAATGGAGCTGGTGAAATCGAAAACGGAGATCAAATTAAACATTTTATCTCAGTAAAACGTGGGTTTATTAAACTTGGTTTCCAAAGCAAACGCTGATATCGGTTCTAAGACGGAGAGGCTGACCACGTCCTAGATTCGATTTTCAACCAAATTTTACAATTTATGCAAACAAATTATTAATTTTCTGACGATGACTTACATCAGTCAAGTTTCTGATACTCTCTACGATTAAATAGTGACCTTCGGATACAAAATATAACTTTGACATTAACAGTCCTAATTTTGCACTGATGACAGCTTCTACCGAAACCGGAACATGCATTTAACATTTTTACAAGCTTTTATTAACCTTACTTCTTTCGTATATCTTTGCAGTTCGATTTTGAGCTTCGGTGACAATTCATTTATGAAGCTGGTCTGATGATGGAGCTAAAAGTTGGCCATAGTAACTCCCAAATTAAGCAATGTACCTCCGTCATGTTTGGGCCCGTTGGATTTGTCTTGACTAATACTATAGCCCTAGTAATAGAAGCATTTGAAAACCTCTGCTGGACGTAGGTCTCACAAATAAAAGCTTGTAACAAAAGTCGGATTTTTGTTTAAAACTTATTTTTTATTGAAGGTTAGTGTTAAGATAAGTAAGTCGCTCGGAAGCCGTCATCAGTAGGTGCCAAGACTACCCAGTACCCAGCAGTAGCAGTTTCACCTGAAATTACCTGCGTAGCAACATCTGTGCAATAACACTATGAGACAAGGGTTCTTAAGTCTCCTAAGCTCCAATAACACTACTTAACTACAATGCCCTTCAAACAGAAACACTGCAGTGTACCGAGTACAGGCCTTCTCTAATTTCTGAGAGGGGTTTGGAGCCGGGAATAGTCCGCCACGCTGTTCCAGTGCTGATTGGCGGACTTCACGTCTTCGAAATATTTTTAATTCTCAGACATGCAGGTTAACTCACGATTCCTTTCCGCCTTTCCTTCACCGCTGAACACGTAGTAAATTAACACTTAAAATTGCAGAATAATTGTGCCGGCGCCGGGGATTAAACTTAGGTCACTCGCGTATTATGAAATTTAAAGCGAGAGCGCCCGGCCCGCGAGCTACCATATCTTTGAACAACATTCGTGTTAAAAAGAAAATTATTTCGTTTGTAAGTTCCGTTTTCATTTTCCATGGGATGCAGAAGCGAAATCCATTAGCGCGTACAATTTCCTTTAGTCTATTATTACTGTCACTAGACATCAAGCGGCGGAAGGCAACTCATATCCCAGAGGATGTGGCAATCGATATCCAATGCACTCATAGTGACATTTCAATATGATTTATTGTGCGTTTTAGATAATTTAGGGCAATATTTATTATTTTATTCAGTCAAAATACGCCATAGCCTCAGCGATGACCATGTGGCTCAATTTGCGGCTGGGTCGCAGTGCATAAGCGATTAGCTTCTACGCTATGTGTCACGGGTTCGAAAGCTTCACGGGATTTTAGTTTTTTGTATTGTTTCTTTCGAGTCTGGGTGTTTGTGAATATTTTGCGGAACACTGAGCTATCACCCGCCATTCGATGCAAAGTCGGAGATATTTAAATGTGTACTGTCTTTACTTTGTCAATTGTTGCGGTACACCTGTTCCGATTTAACGGAACACATGTGTTCTGCGGAACATAGTTCGAGGACACCTGTTCCATCCGATCCAGAATACGTACATACAGTTACACCTTTTTTCCATAAGGCCACCAGACCACATCCGTAGCTAACTTTTCGCCCCTCGCGGGAAAGGAGACGTGACGGGTGGCGAACCACGTCGCCGTCATGTTGGTACGTGTCAAGAAATTCTTACTCACCATTGCATTTCAACGATTGCGATCTAAAATATGTATGATAACGAATTTCTCTTTGTCTAATATTGTCTCTTACAGCAGGTACGATAACGGTATAAAAAGTATTATGCCAACTCCCTATTTATGTGTGCCCACTAATTATGAATTAACCTTTTACACGAATTAATCATCACCCTTCATACAATTCAACTTCCAAGTTAGGAATTGCCGTAATCGCCACGGTTGGCAGGCCGATTGGCGATCGCTGCGCCAAATACTTTGCCCCGGCGACGCCGTTCCCCGATAATTAATGATGTTGCGAAAGTTAACCTTTAAATACATACATACATAAGATCACGACTGTATCCCATAAGGGTTAGTCAGAGACTCACTGCAAAAACAGATGACTGCCACAATCCACGTTTCTCCAAAACAATGTAATGGACTTGGTGTGATAGGTGGTGAGCCCATAGCCACCATGCGCTGTTGGGTGCACAGTGCAGTTTAATTCCTTATTCGCCTTTGACGAGATCCATTGGATGAGATGGAGTGGTAGTATTCTTTTAACGAGCCGCCACCACACGGCACTAACTAACCGTTAAAAATATGTTTTATTGTTGTTTTTTTTTCATTATTTTAACAAACGAATCAATTTGTCTATTACCCCGTAATAAATTTCTAATTAATTACAAAGATTAATGTTATACATCAGATTACATCCCAAGTGCCTCACGATCACTGTGAAAACTCACCAGTTAACTAATGAACGGATAAACAATTACCTCAAACCATTACAGACGCATTTGTTAACACGATAATTAACTAATAAGAAACATGAATGCAAGGCAAAGATGGATGGCAAAGATGGATTAAAGCACAGGCCTAGCTAGGACTACTTTCAGGGGTGGGCAAAGCAAAGAAACTCAACATTTTACTGGTGGTAGGATTCTTATGGTGGAATCCGTCTAGGTAGGTTTCGGTCTGAAGGGCACTGTGAGCTAGCGTAATCACTGGACATATGAGACTTAAGAACTGATGTCTCAGGGTGATGGGCACAGTGTAGTGTCACACAGAAATTTCTGGGTGGCACAGCATTTGTTATGGGCAAACATTGCACTTACCATCAGGTGAACGTTTTGCTCGTTTCATCACTTTATGCAATTAAAAAAAAAGTTCTTATTATCATTATCTAATTTTCATCATCATCAATTCAGCCTACCACTAGTCCACTGCTGAACATAGTTTGTAGCTCTCATTTTGGAGAGATGTTGTCATAGTTGCCACGCTTGGAAGGCGGGATGGCAACCGCAGTTTATATATTCAGATTTCCTCTGTCGACTTTTACGACACCCACGGGAAGAGATGGTGTGGACGAAAAGCCACACGGCTATTTACATGTAACGCTGAAATATTTATGATTTTAGTAGTTTAAGTATATAGTTATGTTCATGTGAAACACATGAACAGCATATATTTGTGTTTGGGCACAAATGTTGGATCCGGTTGGGATACGAACCCGGAACCTGCTGCGTAGAAGTCTGGAACTCACCCATACAACACCCAGACAACTAAGCCATACGGTCTTCAAAATAATTTATATTTGAAACTAAAAGAATCGAGGCAAGTTTGACACAGTAAGGGTATAAAAGTAAAGTTTGGTCTGCATATGTATGCTTGCATATTATATAACCAACTAGTTGAAATCCGCGACTAAGTTCGCGTATATTTTCTTTTTTTTAAATACCGACGGCACTCTTTGATTTGCCAGAATAAAAAGTATCATGTGTCCGTTTCATCCTATGTATAAATCTCCGTATTACAATGCACTGGAAAAATCTCCCGGTCCCGGTTAAGCTCCTACTACCATCATTCACCTACTACTTCTAATTTACAACTCAACTCTGGCCAACGCCATCTTTCCGAACACCTGTAAAGAAGCCGAGGTCATAGGGATACTAAAGCCCTCTAAGCACTTGTCCGATCCCACCGCATACCGACCTATTAGCCTCAGGTCAACCCCACCAAGAGCGCAGCTATGTACTTTTCGCGGCATATAAAGCCACATCTCCCCACTATAGAGTTATTTGATCGTCCAATCCCCTGGGAAAAATGCCCTTTTTTATTGGAACAAGTGATGAAACGAGCAAAACGTGCACCTGATGGTAAGAGCAACGTCTGCCCATAGCAAATGCTGTGTCACCCAGAACATTTCTGTGTGACACTACACAGCGTACCATCACGCTGAGACATCAGTTCTTCAGTCTCATATGTCCAGTGATTACGCTAGCTCTCAGTGACCTTCAAACCGAAACACAGTAATGCTTGCACACTACTGCTTCACGGCAGAATAACTGGCCCTGGGGTGGTACCTACCTAGACGGATTCCTGCATAGAAATAGGAATCCTACCACCAGTATTAATTATAATTCAGGTATTTGCCATAAAGTTGTACTAGTGACATTATATCGTGCATCGCTTAGTATTGTTTTTTTACTCTTTTTATTATTGTTGTACATAGGCATAGTGTTTTTTTCATTAATGTTTTATTTTATTACTTCATAAATTTTTCCGAGTTTTATCTATTTATATAATTTATTTGTATAATGATGCCTGTATTTATTGTGTGGGTGCTTCAAATAAACTTCTCTTTCTTTCTCAAAAACGCAAGTTATCTCCTTGCCGAATTTCTCTTGATCTGTTCATCAGCTTAGCCGTGCAAAGGTAACAATAAGACAGAGGGAAAGAGAGAGTTACTTTCGCATTTATAATATTAGTATGGATTCCAACATGTATAAAGTACTCGGTAACAGCCTATAAATTAGCTGGGAATAACCGCCACGCTGCGGGCTATTTCTAGCTATTCCTGCACCTCGTATGCTACTTGAATAAATGTATATCGCAATCAATATTCATATTACTTTTTTATTGAATTCCCACTTGTAAGGGGTATCGTCTGCTTTCGAAACTCGGGCGCAGCCGTAATGTGCTGAACAATAGAGATCGTGACCGAACGCCGCGGCGCCGCGACACCTCGCTGTAAGGACAATCCAAACGTTTGTGAGATTAGATCGTATCGATACCCACCGATGTCGATTAATCGCATTCTGCGAAATCTGTATATAAGTCTGTGGTTTTGTGCATTACGACTGGTTGATATTCTTAAAAATTGAAAAACATATTTTGTTCAGACCAGAAAACTAATCTAGAAGCGATGATTTATACATTATAAAAAATTGTAACTGACCAATGGACCAACATAGGATATTTTTAAGAAAAAATAGTAATAGGGGTCCTTTTAAGAGCAATAGGAGCCAAAACAATTATGTTTAAAATGTTTGTTTGTAGACTGTTTGTCTGTATGTTTGTACGCACATCGCGCAAAAACTACAGCACGAAATTTGATGCGATTTTCACAGTGGTATTGCTGAAGGTCTAACTTAAAATCTGGTGCATGCTTTATGTTGGTACGCCGCCTAGAAGCCGAGTTATATATCTGTAATTCAGGTTTCAGAAGATATGAATGGATAAAAAAGGACCGAACTGTGAATGTTCAAGTCAAAAGGTACCATACCGTACAGCGCAATCATGTGGACGGCTGACTCCACCAGATGAAACCGAAGGGCTCGGCTAGTTTTTTTTATTACAGTTAAAGTGACAAACGAGCACACAGTTCACATCCATCCTCAATTTATATTCTAATGGAAATAAAATGACTATAAAAATTGTTTATTGTGGAACGTAAAAAATATAAATTTCGTATTTTTATATTCTATCTAACTTTCCGTAATAATGTTCCTCTAACGGATAAGAACCAACCTATTGATCTATTAATATCAAGGGTAACGTCGTTCCTCTTGCACCAGTAATTGGGTCTTAACAGATCTCCTGATATTCGATTTCTTCTTGCGTGTCCGAGTACAGACTGTTGCACGCTCGTACATCCATTGTCACTTAGATAGACAACATTAATAAAACACGTTCATAAAATAGAGAAATTTATGTAATAAGTACACCGAGAGACCGGAGAAATGAGCGCCAGCATAAATCAATGCCTCACTTTAGTACTGGTAATCTTCCTAATATAATAAATTTAGAATTTATGGGGCATATTGGCTGCGGAACAATTTGCGATAATTATCCCATTGTAGGGGTCCGACAGTTGTTCATGACTAACTGCAAATTTATCCAAGACATATTAACCCCGTGTTGAACAGAAACGATATTTGCAAAAGATTTTGACAAATAAAATTATACGGTTAAAATTTATTATTTTACTTTTGATAAGTTATTAAAAATATTTGTTGGTGTCCTGACCGATTTTTCCAGGGCTATAAATTCTTTTGACATGGAAAGCTGTCAAGAGTCAAGAGTAAAGTGCACAGGGGATATTATAGTGCCACAAGTGTACGCACAAACACAGAGGCACGTATCCTAATCGCCCGCGCTCGATGTAACGCTATTTTTTTTATTGTATAAAGTGACGAAACGAGCTATTGCTCGTTCACCTGATGGTAAGTGCAACATCTGCCCATAACAAATGCTGCGTCACGCAGGCACACATTTCTGTGTGACACCACACTGCGCCCGTCACCCGGAGACATCAGTTAAGTCTGTTATCCAATATATTATGTGTAAATACTGGCGACCGCGTTGTCCAGTGGCCACGTACGTACACGCAGAACGTCACGGGTTCTGGGTCCAATTCCAGTGAGCGTAAACACTGCCGAAAAAATACAAATTGTGATTCCCCGTGTCTGACACTGTATCCAAGCCTACTTACGATCTTATTGCATTCACTGGTGGTTCTATGCAGGAATCCGTTTAGGCCACCAAACCATTACTGTGTTTCGGTTTGAAGGGCACTGTGAGCTAGCGTAATCACTAGGCATTTGAGACTTAAGAACTGATGTCTCAGCGTGATGGGCGCAGTGTGGTGTCACACAGAAATATCCTGGGTGACACAGCATTTGTTGTGCGCGGACGTTGCACTTACCATCAGGTGAAAGTTTTGCTCGTTTCGTCACTTTATACAATAAAAAAAAGACCAGCAATGACTAAACGTGACGATTCTGGTAAATCCTCCTCTAATTAGAAGAGGCCTATTCCCTGCAGTCCAACGCATTTAATTCCCTAAGTAAGTGTAAGTTGAACATTTAAGTGTCATTTTTTTCATGTTTCAACTTATGTAAAATACATGTAAGAATTTTAAATCGAATAGTTCAAGACCACAGCGTAAATCCGTAAAACATCGAATAAACGAGGCAAGCAATTAAATTACTGCAACATTGTAATTGTAACGCTAGAAGGGACACGAGCACCGCTGCCACTATCGCGGTAGGTAGACGCAATAAAAGTAAGTATGGATTACAAGCAACCGCTTCAGATATAATGGCCAGAGATGAGATAAGCATCGATCCATTTCGCTTGGATAGTCCACAATTAGTAAATATTTATAAGAAAGTTAGATGATTTGACTGTATGATAACGTAGCTATTAATCTTTTGGATAAAAAAATCGGACAATTTAATTGTTTCTGAGTTATAAAAATAAGCATCGTTTAATACGAAATTAAAATAGTTAAAGACGTAATTATAACACAAACCATGTTCTAAAGTTGTTTCTGTTCTATAGATAAATATTGATATAATCTGTATACGATATTATTTCTCAAAGGTGTTTTATGTCGGCACAAAATACCTACTTTAATACCGTAGCAAAACTAATGTTTAATACGCCATTCTGTACATTATTTTTCCCTCTAGGGACGAAAAATAAGGAGATGTCTTTAAATTAATGTTTTCGTTAAAAAATTAATTAAAAAGATTGGATTAATAAATTTATTTGCAGAAAGCGCCATCTGTTGATCATCTGTTCAACTAACATGCACGACAGCGGTCAGTTTTAGTTGCTTACATTCTTTAAAGAAGATAGATGGCGCCATTTATTCATGGTCACGGTACTGTGCCAAATATTCGCACGGATCAGCTAGTCACATTAAATTTATTTTAATTATCACTTTAACTTTTAATCCTCAATAAAGCACGTTGCTTTCAAAAAAATTCTAAATACATGTCTTTAAAAAAATACACAGAGGTTAAACAGGCTTATTTCTCAAATGTAGATCAAGAGGTATATTTATGACACTATTCATGTTTATATTCTAAAAATATTGGTCTTTTGGAATACAAAATGTCGAATATCTTTCGAATTTTACGTTTTATAGAAAAAAGACTCAAATAGTCCATAATGTAACGGTATATCCCCCTAATTACATCAGCGTCATCAACAATATATAACCTTCTATAAATCGACTGCTGAACAAAACCATTTACAAAACAACGCCAAAAATACGTCTAATTTCCGAAAAGATTTCAGTTAACTACGCTGGGTAATCGTGTTAGATAGCAGGGTCGATCCGCGTACTAATAATGCTGCTCCTCGTCACGTTTTCATCAACAGCTTTGTCCGTATCAAGTTAATATCGATGTATGTTTTATTGTGGTATGACATATAATCTTTGGTCCAGGATCATCAGCCCTTGTTGTAACAGTTCACTACTAGACATATCCGTCTACAAATTGCATAGATTTGAAAGTCCTTAGAGTAAAATAGTATAGAAGAGCTATTATTTGCTAGCAAATGGTTTAACATTTGGATCTTAAGGTTACTTTAGAACAGCATTCACTGAATACTGCATCATACCATCAAACAAAATAAAATATACTAATTAAAAATAAAAATTAAATGAAACTATATATTTTCATGTAAAAAAACTAATTCTTAGATTACCATTCATGTAGTTTTTAACTTCACAATATATTTTTGCTTCAGGAATTTAATTTTCATTGCATATTTTAAGTCTGACATATTTCAGGTTTAATCCTTCGGGAAAAATTATATAATTTAGAAGTTATGTCACCTAAATATAGGTATATCCTAACTGGTAAATGATCCGTAGTAACTCGTGGTAGCCTTATAATTTTTACTACTCGAGTGATCTGTTTTCGATCCCCGGTGTCGGAACCTCTAAAATTAGTCTGCAATTTTAAATGCTGATTTACCACGCTCAGCGATGAAGGTAAACATTATGAGGTAACCTGCATGCCCGAGGAATAAAAATTTTTTGAGGACTTGTGAAGACCGTCAAACCGCTTTGGAGCACTCTGACGGACTTTTCCCAGATCTGAAACCCGTATCCCTAGTCCAGTATTCTTATCTTACAACCTATTATCTGCTTTAAATTTAGTTGCTACAAAATTGTAAATACAATGAAAACCTATTTATTAATTTAAAAATTAGTTTAATAAATAGTTTTTTCATTCCTGGCTCTGTAGCAGCACCGGCAAAAGTTAATCAGTGATTACTGACCTCAGTTATAAGGAATGTAGTCGTAAACCAATCCACTAACCGAGCGAAAACCACAGCACGAGCTTAAAACAAGCCGAAACTATCACACTATTAACAATCAATACTGTCAATTAACAACGGGAACAGACTATTTCTTAAATATAAAAAATCAAATTTATAGTTTAAATACTAAAAAAATACGCTTGAAGTAATTCGCTTTTCAATTGAATAATTTAATAATTGTATAGTCATCCACAACACTTGTGCAAAATTTCAAATTTTTCAGACTTCTGGAAGTGCGTGAAAATCGAATTGAAAGATTTGATTTTTACATTGTTACTTACATACACACATATAGATCAAGCTAATAAAAGTATGGTTAAAAATTTTCCGATCCGCTATTAGATAGAGATGTTGTAAATTTACTAACAAAAATTCATGAAAATTTTACGATACTAATTACAAATAAATTATCGTGACGCTTATACGTTTGCCTGGCGGTTTCCTTCATATATTTCAATTAGTTTTAATAAGATAATTATTAAGAAACTATGTCTTCGTAGAAAGTTTACTCGTAAAATCATTGCCTTAGAGAAGACAACAGTGCAAAACTTTTAATGAAATGTTATTAAAACGCTATTCATATAAAGCGAAAGCTAGTAACGTTTCTTGTATACGTTATGCATTTGTGAGTGCACTGTTAAAATTGTTTATGTTACTGTGATTTCTAAATGAATATAAAATGGTTATGTTACATACGTTTGATGCTTATATATACGTATATATATTTAAGCTGTGGCTTCAAGGTCCATTTAAATGGAGTCGCAGATTTTGGTAAACTTTGAAAACAGGACTAAAATTTTGGTTATCAGAATTTAATTTTTTATATGGAGTTCATTAGTCATCTTTACTAGAAAAAATCCTATTGTGAAGCATCGTTTTTTTTTTAAAAAAGGAGAAAAAGAGCTTACATTCCTAGTATCGACGACATTATCTTAAATCATTCCATCCGTTACGGAAGTGTAAAAATATCAAATGCATTCTCATAACGGCACTATATATTTTTTTATAAAAGTGGAGGCAAACGAGCAAATTACTCACCTAATGGTAAGTGATCATCGCCGCTCATGAGCATCCGCAATACCAGACAAATTATTGGTGCATTGAATTGTAATTTTATATGCATACATTTGTTACAGAAAAGAATTGTGACCTAAAGTGTTTATGTAGCATAATGCGAATTTCAAAGACGCGATTTTTCAATACTCCATTTCCTACGATAGCAATTTAGACCTAACTGACCATAAGAGTGCTTTGCTCAGTCGTTCATGGAGGTGCATTTCACTGTAAAGTTGTTTAGTAACAGATAAATGTCACAGTTCCGTACGCCAACACGTAGATCCAAAACCCAATCACCTACTGGGTTTTATTCACACCGTTCAGGTCAAATGATTTTTAATCGAATAAAATATGTCGAAACGTCAACCTATTCAACATTTCTATTTCCGATGTCACTCAAAAACAGATCACCTATTTAAAACATACCTATAAACCCATTGATGCCAAATTTCGAGTCAATAGGTCTTGTACTTGCAGATATCATGATGAGTTATAAGATAAAAAAATTACGTCATACTATTAGTCTGGTGGCGGCGCAAGAGAAACTGACACCTGATTTCAATATCAGAATAACCGGGAACGCCAAACCAAGTTATCCAGATTGGTGACGAGCTGCAGTTTGTAAGGTGGGATCGCCATCCATGTGCGATTACAATCAATTCTTCAGACTTGGAAAAGGCTTATGTCCAAGCGTTGAACTTTTACATGATGAGGAAGAACAATTTAAATATTGCCAACTCAGTAATTTTTATAACTTAAATTATTGGAAGTATCAACTCGACTCCTGACTGAGTCAAATAAAAAACCGTATCCAAGTTTAACGTTTCATTTATGAAATAACTAGCGATTCACCCCGGCTTCGCACGGGTAGATACGTATAGAAAGATAAATTAGTACTTTAACTTTTTTATAGCGACTATTCTCACCGGCGGCTCTGCAGCTGGTCAGGAAAGATTAGGTTATTTTACCAAAATAATGTTTTATTTATGGGAACATAAGCCACTAATGTTTGATTGACATAAAGCATCCCTCTAAACAATATTTGATGTCGTAGTAGCAAAATAAAACTGCTCTCGACCGCTGCGCAAACGGAGCCGCGCACCTCGGTGCAAGTAGCATGGAGCCAGGCGGCGTCGCGGCGTTCGAGAGACTCCGTATTTTTTATAAGGCGTTTCAAATATTTAAATAAAAAATATATATAATTATAATTACAAACTACTATTCAATTGTTTCTAGTTTACAAAAAATAAAATGTGTAGGCAGGTAATTAATAGATTTATTCATCATCGCGTCGTTTGCGCAGCGTAATTTTTTGATAGCCTTGAGTTATATATATATTATAGCAATTTTCATAGGGATCTCAATTTCTTATTAAATAAAATACGCCTCATGTTAGTCGCTGATAACGTGGCTGTTTATCGGTGAAAAAATGCTCAATTACGTATTTATGTATTAATAATCAAAAGTCTAAGGATAAAATTTCAAAATTGACGGACTTCCAGACTAACTGCCAACCAGTATTTCTCCCCCTTAGGGGTAGAATTATCACAACCGCAGAAACAGGTACTTATTAATTTTTAATCAGTAGCCCAAAAATAAATTTTCATGTTTCTAACTTTAAAAATTACGAGCTTCCATACAAACTTTCAACCCCTATTTGTAAAATTTTCAAAAATCATTTCTGTATCTCCTCAATAAAATGACCCAAGTTCATGGGTCTAACTTTAATAGTTTACGCTCGGCAATGATGAATCCGTCAGCCAGTCAGTCAGTAAATCAGGACATGTTATTTTATAAGTCTATTAATATCGATATATTTTAATATCTATTATGCAATAAATTTAACAAAAAACCTCAATCGTCAACATATCGTCAACACAACGTCAATAATTTTCCCTAAACTGCAGACAGTGAAACAAAAAAATTATGAAGTGCTGTTGCAAATACGCAAAACTTTCATTTTTACAAACTAAATAAAAGTCAATTTTAATTGAATGTTACTCAAATAATAAAATCATCGTCGGGCAGAGAAACTCCGTCTCGTGGTGCCATTAATAAAAGTTTGCTTAGGCCTTTCACAGACGAAAAACAGTCCGCGACGGATTTCTCCAAAAATAAATATAGTATATGTTACAAGAGACGTTACAGAAAGTTCGGCTAGCATGTCAACTGATTGACTGAATTATTTTAGACTTATTATTGATATATATGTAATCGATCAATAATATGTATTATATAATTGTATACTGTCTATTTAAGCCTCCAGAACAGTCCTCTGCGGACTATCCACGTCTGTTCAAAGCCTTATTTGATTGATAAACGCTTCCAACGCGTAACGAAACTTTCGATCATAAAATGTAATCGTGCGACGTGCTCATATTGATTTTGCTCTTTATTGTTTTACCCCTGTTACGTAACGTTGTAATGAATAGAATCAAATAATTTCACTGCTGATACGGCGGGCATGAATTATAGACTAATATGCTTTAAGGCGGGTTGAGGAAGTCACTTTATATAATCGAAATTGCCTAATTAGATAACCAATAAAAGGTTGCTATTAATTTATTTATTTATTAAAATTGTTTGGAAATAATTCGATATTTTTTTAACTTTCAACTCGTAACACACAAAAGATTGTAAAAAAGCTATAAACTATTTCATTTGAGACTAATGTATTTCCGTGATAGTTTCACTTGTAATTAATTTTTGACATAGATTTCATGCTAACAATATACAGAAATAAGTATATTTTTTTATATCAACAGATGCCGTGGTGACATCTTAAATGGGATAACAAGCGAAAGGTCTGAGTTCATTCCCCGATGCCGGTACAAACAAAATTGTTAATTGCACTTTTAGTGCTGACTTGGCATGTGATCGAAGGTAGTGGAAAACATCTATTAAAAGTTTTAAATTAAAAATTTTGCTTATTTTTTTGCTTATTTTATTTACTGACTAAAGAAATGTTTTCTCAGTTTCCACTTGAACATTGACTACTACTACAACTACAAAAAAATACGTTTATTTTAAATTTAATTTTTAAAAATTGCTTAAAATTGCTCGCTGTACATAGAGTTGTTCTGGTCCCCACATTTATGTATAATTGTGAAAGTAAGTTGTGGAGATAGGTGGTAATGTTTGAGAAATATAGCTGAAATGAATTTTATGGACAAAGTGAGGAACGGCGACATAAAGGAACGCGGTGGTGTGGTAGATGTAGTGACAAAGATGGAGCAAGGAATACTTGGACAAATACATGGGTTTGGACACATACACAGATTTACGAGGCGATTGTGAATAGTCAAGGCGGTAAGGGTCGACGTAGGCGACTACGTCGAACGAACGTATCACGATCAGATTCTAGTCGTTTTAAGGAAAGGCCACGTCCAAAAGCAACCGACGTGCTTGTATAAAAACGCTAAAAAGTAGAAGAAACAAGCAAAAAAGCAAATGGAGAGATGTGGTTTCTGCCTACCCCAACGTGAAAAGAGGTGTGATTGTATGTACAAACTATTATTGAATACCCACACCTTCAAAACAATTACATAGCACATCTTAAAAAAATTAAAGTACTAAATCAACTCGAACGCTTAAAAACAGCTTGTCACTAGTTGCAGCATCTGCAAGATCAATTACTTTTACTTTTTCATAATGTAACGAATTAATAGACTAATGTACACGCTACATCTCCGAAGCTCTAACACACCGCTAGATGTCGCTGCCGTACAATTAATCACTGCAGACGTTATCGCTAAAAATCGCAGCACTCAATTTAAGGCGTCCACCGTTTCGCTTATAGCAGATAAGAAAGCTTTCTAACGCCTCTCAGTGAACGTATCGAAATGTGGGAATCGGGCAAAGGTCGATAATTCGCTCCCGTACAAAGTGGATAGTGATGTTCTTTGGTGTTATTTTATGATTAAAAGTGCACTTATTCTTAAAAAAATTTTCCTAAATTAATTGCATGCTGCGTTGCTTTACTGACTCATTATAAAGTAACTGGTCGTAGGATTCCTATGCAGAAACCCCAGGGCCGGTTATGCTGAATAACGGTAGTGTGCAAACATTACTGTTTTGGTCCCATTCGGCTGGGATTCGAACCCAGGATCCGCGGTGCAGAATTAAGATACTCTGACCGTTAGGCTTTTTGGAGGGTCAATTATCGTAACGTTTGGAGGACAAAGTAAAGCGGTGTATGAAAGTGATGCGGTGTAAAAAAAGTCCATACCACTCCGTTTCATCTCATGGATGTGAGAGTCAACTAAATGGTAAAAAGATAATGGTAAAAAGATCTCATTGCTTCCAACCGGTAGCGGGATAACTATTTCGAGAAAAGTCTGACCAAAATGCACAGACCATTAACTTGCAACAGCAGTAATGTGCGGAGCAATGTATCAATGTCTTTCTGGCTGGTTTTCAATAACGGCGACATCTTTCGAATACTGTGACAAGCTATGAAATGCGCAAGAGATATTATAGTGCCACAAGTGTACACGCAAACACACACACGAGTCAACCTTTCCGCGCCCGATGCGATATCATCGGAGGTAGGCTAGGGTGCAGTGTCCGAAACATGGGGATAATCACAACACAACTAGACCCGAAAACTAAAAATTTGTGTTTTTGTTCAAATGTTGAACCCAGGAGCTGCGGTGTAGGAAATCAATACTTAAACCACTAGACCACAGGATCGTAAGGCACCTTTATCTAGGGAGAGGTCTTAGTCGCAATAGTGGAATCGTCAAAAGCTTTTGATGGCGGATTCACCGCTACTCACTAAAATAAACGACAGATAACCAATGACACGTTTGCAGGTATAAGCCACATCCCTACCTTAATGCCTAATCATTGCCTACAACTGTGTAGGCCTGATTAATGATAGTTGTGGCAAATGCGAAGACAATAAATTCTAATTAATCGAAACATTATTTACCACCGCAACGTTTTATAAGGAAACATGAGATAGACAATGTTCGGTAATAGAATTGAAGCCGCGTGAAGGAAATGGAAAGGTATTGTTGCACGGGACTTATGAATATTTCGTCGTGAGATAGAAGTAACATTTCCATGTTAGATGTTTTTATGCGCATACGAGCACGAAGTGTTGTAGCATAAGGTATAATTATGTGAGGAGCCTTCACTCCAATCATGGAGCGCTTCAATTATTCGATGAATAACCAATTTAACAGCAATAATTGTCTAGAGCCGTCCCTCCATCAGCTCAACGCAACCAATTCTAAGATAAAGCTAGGAGCTAACAGTTTAAAAGAAAAGTAGTAGTTAGTAGCTTATTGAACACTGACCATGCTTGCTGACAGCGAAACAAATCTTAAAAAACTTACATAATAATAGATTACTAGTCAACTGGTGGTAGGATTCCTATAGAGTAATCCGTCTAGGTAGGTACCACCCCAGGCCAGTTATTCTGCCGTGAAGTAGAAGGGTGCAAATATACTGTGTTTCGGTCTGAATGGTACTGAGAGCTACAGTAATCACTGGGCATATGAGACTTAAGAATTGATGTCTCAAGATGGTGGGCGCAGTGTGGTGCTACACAGGAATGTTCTGGAAGACACAGCATTTATTATTGGCAAACGTTGCACTTACCATCATGTGAATGAACGTTCTACTCGTCCCGATACTTTATCCTATAAAAAACATTTAATGTCGATCTCATTGTTAACACGCTTTTATTAGCTTCACCTGTATGTATATAACCTATAAATGTGTCACTGCACAGGCCTCCTCTCATAACATGGCTTTGGGTCGTTACATTTTCTAAGTGCTTCAAACAGCATGAAGCCACCTCTTGCGATCCCCTAGAAGCAATGGTTTCGTCCCACACGTACATATAAACTTTATTATTATGTCATACAGCCTTGTCGTATTTATTTTCTTCTCACAGGTTATGCGCTGTACATTTTCTAATACATTTCTCTAATTTTTTAATATCTATCTTT
Organism: Luehdorfia chinensis; assembly: GCA_019845155.1. Lineage (NCBI taxonomy): Eukaryota > Metazoa > Arthropoda > Insecta > Lepidoptera > Papilionidae > Luehdorfia > Luehdorfia chinensis. The sequence continues at coordinate 4,273,857 of JAHVAK010000612.1, forward strand.
TAACTTACGAGTAGGGCAAACACGGAGGGGAAACAATGCAAATCGTCCGCGGGTGAAACCGCGGGACACAGCTAGTATAAAATAAATGAAAAATAACAAAACACTGGCATCCATCTGCTATGCCACCTACCTCTGTCAATTGGACTTACACCACTTTCATAATCGATGATTATGCAATTTCATTTACCGACCGATTTTAAGTTGTACAAAACATGGGATTTTTTTTTTGAGAAATTAAACACGGACTAGTTACATATAAAAAATTACATTAAATTAAGCATGAATTACGCGATAGCTCATTTTTCTCAAAAATGGACTTACACCACTTTCAAAATAAACGGCCCATGTATGAATGTATTTAATTCACAATGTAATAATAAAATCTTTCAATTCAATGACCTCGTATGCTGACCAGGATCGCCAGCTCATTGCTGTGATCCTGGATCAAGCGTGTTTTTAGCAAACTATAATATGATTATAGATAAAGACTTGGAGAAAAGGTATTGTTTGTACATGTTTGGTCATATGTTCTATTAAATGTATACCAAAAAACAATAATTATAATATACATCAATCTAGCGTTTACTGTTTTCGGAATAGACAGGTAAATATTGCCTTAAGCGAGACCGTCTATTCCACGAGTTACTACATGTCAGTCAGTATACATCGGTGCACGATTAAAAGAAACGTTCCAGCCGTATACGTGATCCGCTGACATGTAAACTATTATATCAGCGTAATACTAAACAGCGTTGCTTGTTGGAATCGCCTCAGGGTGGTCATTAATAACGTTAAGGCGATACACGCTCGCGTCTGATGAACGGAGTGCCCAATGTGTACAGCGTATTACACGTAAAATAAGTGGTTTTGTTAGAGAAATTCGCACTACGTCGAATTTTATGTTTATTTTTTACCGCTGTACACGTGGTTAACCAGTGATTAAAATTGCAGACAACAATTTTAGTGGCGCCAGCACCAGGAACCAACCCGAAATTACTCGTGTACTATGAAACATTTCAAGCTACAACGACTCTTAATAATACCGATAATATCGGAACTATAATATATGCCAGCCGACAGGTGTCCGGCAGATTAGAATAGCACCTACCTCTTTCCTACCGAGGTGTCGTAAGAGACGACTAAGATATTGTACGGACACCCTTTATTCGTGCAGAATAACACCTTAATACGAAATGCTGTCACTATTCTGCTCGTAGGTTTTTGCCTACCCGTGACTGTAAGTATATATGTGTATAATATATGCAACGCAGTTGACTTCTGAATGTCACTAGTGGTAGGATTCCTATTCAGGAATCCATCTACTCGTATGTAGGTACCACCCAAGGGCCAGTTATTCTGCCGTGAAGCAGTAATGTGCAAGCATTGTGTTTCTGTTTGAAGGGCACTGTGAGCTAGCGTAATCACTGGGCATTTGAGACTTAAGAATTGATGTCTCAAGGGGACGGGCGCAGTGTGGTGTCTCAGAAATATTCTGGGTGACACAGCATTTGTTGTGGGCGGACGTTGTACTTACCATCAGGTGAACTTTTTGCTCGTTTCGTCACTTTATACAATAAAAAAAAAACTAAAAGATGCCACCATGGTAAACCATGTAAGTACGTGGCAGGACAGAAAGGCATCATGATTACTGCTATGACAGAGTCTCAGATAGTACAAAGGATCAATGAAGTGTGTCACCAAGAACGACTTCTGTACTGATACTGCATAATAATACTATATCCAATGTTGTTAAATTGTCTATCAGAACGGGTCCTAATTATTGCAATACTAGATGATGCCCAAACGATAGTGCATTAACACCCTAATGGTTGCAACAGAGCCAAGGAACGGACGCGTCCGAAACTCGCGTTGTAAAGTTACGAAAGGCGACGTAAATATAAATAAACTCAAATAGCAACAAAGGGCCGCTGCTGAAATAGGCCAGTGCACTTCCTAGTGGATCCGAGACTCGAAAACCATGACGCCCTAAAATTAACTATAGCTCACCCACGTCTCGTGCCACTCATATTACTAGTGATTTATTTACCAGCATCTATTATAGCTCTGCTATTAACTCGTAACGATAGCTGTTATTTAAAATGCTTTATAGAAATAAGTATTTATGTATTAATAATACTTTTGTATCAGCAATTGTATATTGTATAGTAGAAGTTTTCGGTGTTAGCCTTCTTGGTTTTTAATAGCTTTATCGGTCATCTGTACTCGCGAACCAGCGGCCTGCGAGCTTGTTTGAAATAGGCTGCCTACCCAACATAACATAATTAAAGTCTCCCACGCTTCACGTTTGTCTCGTGAGATAGACACTTATTATTCTTTCGAATATAAGTCATCTATTGACCGTCTGAGGAAGGACCTTCTTTCGGGCTGTCGACTTGTTGTATCGGTAACTCTGGGCGGCCTGGTTAGCAATTGTGACTGCCTATAAAATAAGCTACGATTATGACAGGCCTGTGCTTTTTATAATTAAGTTAAGGAGTTGGGTTATCGTTATTTTTTATTTCTGAGAAGGTTTCCACACGGTGATTTTCTTCACCGCTGATCATGTGGTAAATCATTAAATCGAAATTACAATCAATAATCCATTTAAAGTATATAATAACTAATAAATAATAACTATTCCGCGCCAGCTTCGCTCAGCGTAAATAAATTTAGAAATTATTGATTTTATATGATAAAAAAAATTGTTATAAAAAGTAATATGTGCAAATTTCATTAGAGAGTGTCGTGCGTCAGCGTCATTAAATTTCAAACGAAACAAAGATACAAACGTTCCAATTTATTAAATTATGTGTAAGAATAATTTATTCCTAAGGTAAATTAAAGTATTACAGAAAAGAATAGATTTTAATGCGTATTTTAATCCGTTAAACATGAAAGAATATAATCTTCTTTTCATCTACACAGTGAGCACTTTCTTTTGGCTCATAGTGCCGATATAATAGGACTAACTGAAAACATTGATCCCACATAAAATACAATATAAATATCAATAATAGCTTAATTAGCAAGATAACCTAACTCATTCGTCTCATCACTGCGTCATAAACAAACCGCTTCTCCGGAACATTTACACAACTGGGAAACGACTGAAAGGCGTAAACTCCGTGTCTTACAAGAACGGGGAAATGTTGAGATATATTTCAAAATTCCCGACATTTGATATTTATTAACTGTATAAAATGAAATACAGAATTTTATTATTTATTTGCAATTAACTGTTTGAAAGTAAAGTTAATAATTGTGGGTATTGTCAGAATGTCAGTGTCTTTTATCAGAATGATGCAACCGCTGCGTGCTACATAAAATATAAACATATTTTTTTAGATATAACTCACCACATAATCAAATGTCTAAATGAAGAAACACTTACCTGAAAAAAAAAACGATAATAAATAAGAATAGATTAAAGAGTAAATGGTCATAGACAAATTCATTGCTCTTTTGATTTTATAGCTCATGATTACTATCAATCAGGTGCATCTGCATATTACTATTTAGTGCTCGACCTAAATATACATGCATTCGCATAGGATTCGTTATGCTTGGATGCCGACTTTAAAAATAGAAGACAGTCAAGCGTGATCTGGATTTAAAATTGGATATTGTGGCTATTGCAATTCTATTAGACGTTCAAACTTTAGTTTAATGTAAAGGTAAGATACTAATATACACCTCGCACGAAAATGTTGCCGCTCACCATCATGTGCACCTATGGAATACTACAAGAGATTTCCCTGGCACTTTCCATACTCTTACCACGTCCATGAAATTCAATGAAGTGCCGTATTTTCCCACTCTGCCACAACACGGCATGCTGACGTACGAGTATATGTGTACATGCGTCGTTAAAATGTATTGAGAAAAATACGAACGTTTTTGACCTATAGAAAAATTCCATATGTACGAGGAGGAATCAAAAAGTAATGACAATGAGATAGAATCCAATGACTATTGATAACTTAATAATTTATTTTTCTAAATAGTCTCCGAGTCTCTCTACCCACCGTGTCCAGCGCTTTTCCAAGGCTTCAATCCCTTTCAAAAAAAAAAGTTCTCTTGGTCCTGCAAAAAGCTCTCCACGGCATCATCACCTCGTTATCGTCTTCGTAACTGTTTCCCTTTAAGTATTCTTTCAATTTGAGGAATAGATAAAAATCGCGTGAATAAGGAGGTAGTCAACCAATTCGAAGCCTGCTTGCTGAATGGCAGCCATCGCAACTGCCGACCTGGGCGCGGGTGCGTTGTCGCGATGAAACAGCACGCCCCTTCGAAGTTTCCCTCTCCTTTTCTCTTTGATGGCATTGCTCAACTTGGGAATTAAAGCTGCATAATATTGGCCTGTAATAGTAGTTCCTCGCTTCAGGTAATCAATAAACAATATCCCTTCTGATTCCCAAAATATTGAGGCCATAACCTTGCCAGCCAATGCTACAGCGCGAAACTTCTTCGGGGTCGGTGAAGATGGCCGTTTCCATTGCGAAGATTGCTGTTTTGTCTCGGGATCAAAATGATGGACCCATGTATCGTCCATTGTTACGAAACGAGACAAAAAGTTTTCAAAATCTTCTTGAAACTTGTCCAACAATATCTTCGAAATGTCAAGTTGATTTTGTTTCTGACTGTCGGTAAATATTCTCGGCACCCATCTTGCGGAGACTTTTCTCATATTCAAAGATTGTTTCAATATGGATTGAATACTTCCATATGAAATGCCCATTTCTTGAATTAAGTGTCTGATGGTAACTCTTCGATCGCTCAATACAATTTTCTCGACTTTCGCAACATTTTCTTGGATGACTGACGTCGATGGACGGCCGCAACGATGTTCGTCTTCCGTGCTCGTTCTCCCTACTCGAAATTGAGAAGTCCACCTTGCGACAGAGGAATACGGCGGAGCAGACTCTCCTAATGTTCCCTCCAAATCGCAATGAATCTCTAGCGTCGGTAACTTTTTTAAACAGAGGTATTTAATAACGGCTCGCACTGCGTTTTTTTCCATTTGACACACAAACAAATGACTACATTCAGAAAAAAACAAAAGAGAATCGATGATTTTTTTCTTTATTAATATTACAAATATGTATCAGAACTATGCCCGCCAGTATTTTTTTTTCTTACCAAGGAGTACGTCGTTCTCACTACTTTTTGATCTCTCCTCGTATTATCGACCTTCAGAACAACTGCTGATTTAAATAAGAAATATTATTAGACAAAGATTAGTGAGACCAATATTAGTACTGTAAACTTAAGCACGATTTTTTTAATCTGTTGGTTTTAGCAGAACCATAAAACATGTCTTAATATTGAAAGTACCGCGGACTTCGGCAAATGCTTGTACGGTACCGAAGGCGTCCATTAAAACCGCACATAAATGGACAGAACTATTACATAAATTAATTTTATGATGATTTGCATCATTACAGTACCGCATCTGACAGACATATTTATTAATCGTAATTATATCTTTTTAATTACTCGTGCGTAATGAAATAATTTAGTGTGCAAATAAACGACGACTCGCATCACAAAGGTATCGTGAAAGTCTGAGAGCGTTCTGTGTACCTAACAATTATTTCCAGGCGGATTATTGAGTCAAAACATCGTTAAAGTATTCTCTCATGACTTTATAAGTAGAACGTAAAGTCACAACGCCTATAAATATCCCTCTGCTGGGCACAGGGCCCCCTAGGTTTTTTAGTATATCGATTCGATACTGAGCTAGTAAGTGTGGTAGCGGGGCTGTGGGGTAGCGGCTTAAGAGAATCTACCACCCCATCCCATCCCGCGGATGTCGTAAAAGACATAGAGAAAATTAAAACCAAAAGACGGGAGCATCGTCCTGGAACATCCAACCCGCCTTACAAACGTGGCAACCATGGCAAATTCCCCCTAAAATGAGATCTACAAACTTTTGTGGAAATCTATAGGGGAGGCCTATGTTCAGCAGTAGACTAATGATAGGCTGAAGTAATGATTAAAGGAGAAAATGACGAGACGAGACGTTCACCTGAACTTGTCAACAACGTCAACAAATGCTGTGTCACCCAGAACATTTCTGTGTGGCACCCGCACTGCGCTGTCACCTTGAGACATTAGTTCTTAAGTCTCATATGACCAATAATTACACTAGCCATAAGTGGCATTCAGACCGAAACACAGAAATGTATGACACTACTGCTTCACGGCAGCATAACTGGCCTTGCGGTGGTAACTGCCTAGATGGATTCCTACAAAGGAATCCTGCTACCAGTCGTTTTTGAGTCTGCTTTAAAAGCTGGAAAAACTTCACCACTCTGCTTCAGTGCAGGTTAGTGAACCCACGATTTTTTTCTATTTCTCAAACATACAATCTTATACCCCGACCTCACTATGTTTTCTTCACGACTGAGAATGTGGTAAATACTGATTCAAAATTGGAATCAACAATTTTAGAGGAACCGGGTTCGAACCCTAGTCACTAACTTTATACCATGAAATTTAAAGCGAGCGTCCGGTTATTTAGCTACCAGTTAATAAGGATCTCCAAAAGTCTAAAATGTTTAATGCAAATTAGTTTTCACATATACATAATATTTTATATAGGTTCAAAATCGATTGTATGATCAATTCGACAAAGTAAAAAATTGTTTCCTAGAATTCCTAGAAACTAAGTTTATTTTTTAATATGATACGATGCCCAACACTTGAATTTATCCTGTATCGTGAATAAGTATTTCAGACATAAATTTTACATGCAATTGTTGTTTTTTGCAAATTTTGTTTAATTTTAATACAAAGCTATGCTACACTATCATTTAATTCTAGAATTTGAATGTCGTATTTGTAATTGCAGTTCAGGGTACTTTTTAATCTGTAAGTGACATAAAAATAGTATGCGTACAAAATGTACGAATGGTTTTGCGGCGATGAAACCTCCCCTGTCATTCAGCCGCAAAAACACAAACCATATGAACATTGTGTGCATGAATTTAACTGGATCCCTAGTCGTTGTAGACACAAGTAACCTATAACATAGACTATTAGTGTTAATTTCTTCACAAAAACGCATAAATAACGGATAAATAGAAATATTACATAACTCATAAACGTGCAATCATTTCGCTGCAAATCGTTCGTTCATCGAAACATATTATGTTCTGACTCTGAAACAATAAATCGGGCGTATCAGGAAGAACCTATTTCGTACTCGTATGAAGAATTGACCACAAATCAGTCGAAGGCAAGCGTAGCGAATCTAATAGATTATTCCTCGCTACTATTGCCGCGTAACTCATCGGCGTTCGATCGTCGTTGCTTTTATTTCGCCGACTGCAGCCGTTCGATTGTAACTAATCTGTGATTGTGATCTTGCAATACGAAGATAATTCGAACAATCTTCGAATAATGATCTGATTTTGTTCTTTAACAAAAGTAAGAACATATACCGTATCTTACAAAAACAATTCTTAAAAAATATGTCTCTTATGTATATCTCTTGAAATCGAATGGATATAACTTAAAAACCACATGAAAGTAGCAGAAATAATAGACCGTGTCTTTAGGACTAACTTCAATTTTATATCATCATAATCAAATAATAGTTTCAATATTTAGATGAATTATACTAGTGAAGTTCATGCGAAGAAAGTCGTTAACAATTTGTTTTAATTTTTCGGTCATGAATATACTAGATACTAGACTACATAATAGATCCACGTTTGAACCTATTCTTACTTGGATGCCTATTTACTCTTGCTCAAAGTCTCATTCACCTAAACGCAAGCAATATAAAACCAACGAACTTTCAACTGCCTCAAATAGCGAACCAGAGTTACATCCAGCGAAACAGCAAGCATTTGACTCATTCTGGCGCGAACAAGAAGATTTCCAGTAGACCATTTATAATTGAAGTCGCTGAAGGGTCATTGCTTGAATATTGTTGCAATTTACCGGTTGAAATTTGTTTACGTTCTGAACGATTGGCCATAGAAACATTTATAAAAATTTTGGTAGATGATATTGCCAAGGAAAAGGGATCGAAAAAGCGACCCGCCAGATAAAATGATCTGGAGAGGACGTCTCCTACTAGTAATATTTAGATGTTGTATATATAGTTCTCATCACAGAAACTTTCATTCTCTATTTTTTGTATTATTAGTGTAGTAAGATCATAAACGATAGTTTAAGTTTACAAATTACAAATAAAGATTATATTTTTATGTTAAAGATATGTACTCCTTTGGGTTTTCGCAGGGCAAGCCTGTATCGGGGAAGCCAACAGCCGATATTATAATATTTACTCCGACAGTCAGTATATTTACTACTGACAGATTTACAAAACTAATTTACGAGTATATTATGAGTAAAATGGAAAGTAAAACAAAAATATAATTATAACAATGAATAAACTAATCCAAGTATTATCAACATGTCCGAACCGACATAATAACAAAAACAATATACAGTAATATCTAAAAAATCTTTTCTTTTTTCTTCTTTCCATTTTGATTGATTAAGTTTTGCTACAGGTAATATTTTATTTCTTTCATGAATTCATTGTCACAATACTTGCTCACTCTGTGCATACTCGCAAAATCGCCTAAACGCGTTATTATTACTGAATTACTTGTGTAATTATCAATGAAGTACCCAAAATAAAAATCCTATTTAATTATATTCAAATTGTAAATATAATAAGTATTTAGGAACATTTGACTCAAACTTCGGTACAAAGTAGCAGCATTTAACGATCCCAAATACTAATCGTTATAGGCAATTATCTCGAGATATCAGCGAGTAGAGCATGCGACGGGCTATGTCCGGACCGCGGAGGGTCAGTGACTCCAATGCGCTAGCGCATTGTTCCGCGAATACGTCTGGACACGGAAACCAGAGCGCAAGGAATCGAGACTATTTAGATTGGGCACTAAGTGTTCATGCGTATTAAGAAATGCATCTTAATAAAGACTTATAACGCAAAAATAACAAAAATACCATAAAAAGACGTACAAGGTCAGTAAAAAAAGTAACTGGCGAATGAATTTAAGCTTCGAAAAGCGAAATAACGACAACACAGATTTAATGGAATTGGAAATCACACAAAAATTTCAAATTTGATTAACGAGAAATTCCGGTCTTTTCGAGTCTTTCGAACCTTTTTAAAAGTTTTGATGTTAAATTATGGACAGATGGATGCTTATACGTAATACAATACCGCCCCCGCCGACTGTATAAATAATATTTTTTATTTGAAAACTTTTACACATTTCTTGGATACCACGAAGATAATGAGTTAACTTCAAGAATATTTGTGAACATTGTTCCATGGATCACATTCCAATAAAATTAAACAATTTAAAACTTCGCCAAAGGTATCAGTGTTTCACAACACATTAAGTTTTTTTTGTGAAATACAGGAATATGATACTTGAATAAATTGTCGCTTATTACAAATATTAAATTCTTTATAATTAGAAGACTTATTCAAACTGTAATAATTTTAATTTATTTTCTATAATTGGGAAGTAAAAAGACTATATAGCAACTAAACTGTATGTTGCAGACTCGCTGACATAAATTTATAAAAAATAATCGTTATCTGATAAAAAATTACTTAATCGACAGATCTGTGATATCATAAAATATCACAAAAATTTTCAACGAGGAGCCGTATAAAATTAAACTACGCTTTAAAATCACGCAATTTTTTTTTTCTACAAAGAGCGGTGCAAGGCGAACGTACATTAGGTTTTTTCCTGAGTCCTAGATGCGTTTAATAGACATGAACTGCAATCTAAAACAAAATCATTTATACAAGTGCTGTATAAGACCACGGTACGGTAGTTGTTTTTGCTATTTAGACACTAAGACGTAAATATTGAAATACCTGTTATTATACGAGTATAATTTGATATGCAATGGTAACAATGATCCTAGATGCTGGGCGAAATAGCTTAAAAGAGATGGTAAAGCATAAAGCATGAACAATTTCTGGCAAAGCGCACAGTTGTGGAATGCCAGTCATCCAGGTGCAACGTCTGTTTATACCAAATGCTATGGCACCCGAGAATTTCTGTATGGCGCATTACGCTCATTAACCCAGTAATTAGACTAGCTCCTAGCAAACATTTTTTTTATTGGATCATGTGATGATGCGAACGAAACGTTTACCGATGATGGTAAGTGTAACGTTTGCCCACAGTAAATGCTGTGTCACCCAGAACATTTCTGTGTGACACTACACTGCGCCCATCACCCTGAGACATCAGTTCTTAGTCTCATATGCCCAGTGATTACACTAGCTCACAGTGCCTTTCAGACCGAAACATACTCACGGCGGTTTTTCGAAAAAGCCGCGGTTCATCCAAACCCACTGGTGGTTAAAGCAGCAAATTACCGACCAGATAGAAACGCGACCGAACGCAAACGTCGCCCGCGAAACGTGCTAGACGACACGGATGTCTCAGCACTCCCTGACCACGATACGATCAGTCACGATCCAGGCTACACTGTACACACAGTTAATAGCTTTAATATAACACGCACCACGACGCGCGACCCCCGTAGAGAGCGGCGCGCAGCAGTCGACAATCACACCGCGTACACACGATACACCCGTGTTCCAGGGCGGTGCTCACCGCCCAGAGTTACCGACACACAAGTCGACAGTCCGAATGGAGGCCCGCAGCCTCCCTCGGACGGTCATTAGATGACTTAAAATCGTATTGAGATATTCTAAATCGCGCAAGCACGCAGCGAACGCGATACAGTCCGAATTTCGAGGTTTTTGTAGGAGTTTATTTATTTATTTATGTTTGGGTCAAACCAAACCTGGCACGCGGGCCCCTGGCCCGTGAGCACAGTATCCGATGAAGCTGTAAAAGCCAAAAAAGGCTAACAGCAATTACATCACCGAAATTAAAAAAAAGACCGAAACACAGTAATGTTTGCACACTACTGCTTCACGGCGGAATAACGGGCCCTGAGGTGGTACCTACGTAGACAGATTCCTGAATAGGAATCCTACCACTAAGATCGAAAGAATCCATAGTATTATTGGTACTTAAATCCACTTCTGATTGTAGTTAAATAAAGATAAAACATTTACAATTATTCTATAGTTTTAATCTTCGTACTTATTTTAATCCAAAATTGAATTCTTTAATATTTTTTATATACTTGTACTAAAGTAGTTTCTTAGGTAATACATGTATAAATTCTATGTTTATCTAGACAGGCCTTTGGCTAATAGCATAGTGAAATCTTGAACGTATTAAAATATTATGCAGATTGTATCACATAAGCAGTCTATTCAAGCGCACGTTCAAACTTTTATGTTTTGTCTTGTGTGTGTGTGGGATTTTGCCATAGTTGCCACGCTTGACAACTGCAGTTTATTTATTCGAATGTTCCAGGAAGATGTTGCATCTCCTGGTTTTCATTTTACCTGTGTCTAGTTTTAGTATACCCACAGGATGAGATGGGGTGGTAGATTCTCTGAGGCCGCAAAACTTTATTTCAAAATTTTTTTTATCTCTATATTTATTCATTACGCATACTATATAAATATAGTCTAAACAGCTACTCCAATTAATAAAATACTATTTCTATAATAAAACACCGGAAGAATGAGAAAGCTCCATTACTTATCCAAAGCGTTTACTCATCCTGCCCGCCGCATCTGTCGAAGACTATTCGTGGCACAGTTAAAACCGGCGCTCGTCAGCTGTCTTACACAAAATAATCAAGGCATACTCCAGTATATGCTATTGTGGAACTATGCAATAAATGCTACACCTACTTTCAGTCCCATTTTCGTTTATGTTCCTCATGTCAGGGTGTTTCCAAGAAAACATAAAAACACGTTTTTACACCGGAGTATCAAAATAGCTTAACACAGACAGAAGCTAAACCATTTTATATCTAAACTTGAAAAGTTGGTCATAAATTACAAACATTTTGTGCAACAAAATATTTGAAAATTCATTAAAATTGCTTAATTTTATTTTGTCATGTAGAATAGTTAAATTCGGTCAAATCAATCAGAAATCTTTTTCTTGACCGATTTCGACCATGGCAATATCTTACAGTTAGCCTGAAGTTGTCCCTTGTGCAATACATAATAGAACTAGTGGTAGGATTCCAAGGCAGGAATCCGTCCAGGTAGGTACCATTCCAGGGACTGTTATTCTGCCTTGAAGCAGAAGTGTGCAAACATTACTATGTTTCGATCTGAAGGGCTTATGAGACTTAAGAACTGAACTGTTTGAAGGGCACTGTGAGCTAGTGCAATCACAGGGCATATGAGACTTAAGAACTGATGTCTCAGGGTGACAGGCGCAGTGTGATGTCATACAGAAATTTTCTAGGTGATACAGCATTTTTGCATTTAGCATGGGCAGACGTTGCACGTACCATCAGGTAAACGATTTGCTCGTTTTGTCACTTTATCCAATATAAAAGTTTCAGCTCAAACACTCGTTTCACCTTCCCGTTTCTAAAGAAGCGCTTAGGAGTTATTTTACTCGTAGTACGATTTCTTTGCAGGAATCTGTCTAGGTAGGAACCACCGCAGGGGCAGTTATTATGCCGTGAAGCAGTAGTGTGTTAACATTACTGTGTTTCGATCTGAAGTGCACTGAGAGCTAGTGTGACTTAAGAACTGATGTCCCAGGAGTGACGCAGTGTGGTACCACACAGAAATATTCTGGGTGACACAACATGTTAGCGTAATATCCCAGAGTCCCCAGACATATTTTGGCAACGCTGTAATTTTGAGAATTATTAATACTAATAGTCTACGTTGTAGTCGTAGTAAGTTGTAATAATGAAACTTCGAAAGGACAGCTTATAATTAAATTAATAAATTAATTAAAAAAGGTTCAGCCTATAAATGTCCCACTGATTGAGCACAGGCCTCCTCTCATTTCTGAGAGGGTTTTGGAGCTAGGTAGAATCCGCCACGCTGCTCCAATGCGGGTTGGCGGACTTCACATGTCATCGAAATATTTTTTTGTTTCTCAGACATGCAGGTTTCCTCACGATGTTTTCCTTCACCGTCGAGCACGTGGTAAATCAGCACTTAAAATTGCAATTAACAATTTTAGTGGTGCCGGCACCGAGAATCGAACGCAAATCACTCGCGTACTATGAAATTTAAAGCGAGCGCTTAGCCCCTGAGCTACCACGGCTCTTAATAAATAAATTAATTATATTAATTAAATTAAAAAGTCGTCCAATAACATTATATTTACGACGGTTAGTATCTGCGAAGTAAACAGTAAGCTAGATCAAGTAAATTATTAATTAATTAAAAATATTAAGGTCATTAATGATAAATGCGAGGAAATTATTGAACCGGCGACAGTAGGAAATTGAATTGACCGAGGTACGGGTCAAGCGAGCAATTTCAGTGATATTCAATTACTGAGATAATTTCGTGAGAATGCATACTTGAGACGGAATTATCTTGATATAACATTAGGGATGTCACCGTGAAATTAGAGAACCCATTAAGCATTCTCGGCAGCGACAGCAGGGCCCGCAGCCGGGGCTGTGTTTTCGGTCTGAAGGGAACTGTTAGCTAGTGTAATTACTAATACAGGGCATATAAGACTTAAAAACCTTATCTCTCAGAGTGACAAGCGCAGTATGGTACCAATTTTTTTTTTAAATACGACTATTTTTTAATATATATATATATATATATATATATATATATATAAAAGAGATTTACATACATATATAGAGACACTAATCTTTCCCATTGAGGTAGGCAAAGACTACATCATTCCATTTTCTACGATCCTGACACACATCTTTCGCTTCATCTTCTTTCATGAGCGTTTTCCTACAAACTCGTCAGTTTTGGGTACTTTTTGACGTGGCTTTTCCTTAAAACTATTTCGATCTGTCCGTGTAAGTTCGCTTACGTTGACCTTTACCGACTTATCCATTCACACTCGCCTCGTAGATCTGTTTCGTCAAACTTCTTTCATCCATCCCCTCTACGTGTCCAAACCATCGAAGCATCCCTTTCTCTGTATTTGTCACTACATCTTCTACCACACACGTTCCACAACGTTGCTCACTTTATCCAACAAAGTGACTCCAGCTATACTTCTCAAACTTTTCATTTCCACATTAATCTTACTGTCATGCTTCTTCTGCCAGACCCAACATTCACTCCCATACATAAGTGTGGGTACCAGTACATCCCTATGTACAGCCAGTCGTGCCTTTTTAGGTACGTTCTCGTGTTTGGGCTCGTGAGATTTGTCTTCACAAGTACTACAGACCTAGTTGATGTCCAGGGGTCTCATGATGGAGCTTGAAAGTAATCATACGAACTCCTCAAGTCCTCATGTCATGATAACTACGTCGTTTTTGGGCTTATTGGATTTATCTTGACAAGCATTTAGATGATTTTCAAGGGCTGATGGCTGAATGCACCGAGATATGAATATAAAAAGCCATTAATACTGAGCACAAATTTTGGATTCAGACATACCATCTGTAGAGGTAGATTTCGGTTACGACGGAGTGCACATTATTCGAAATCAATTTAGTTTTCGGTCAAATACAGTTATAGCACAGTCGAACTAAGAATGTTACCTGTGATACAATGTTCGGCGGGCACATTGTGCATGTGATGCAGAACAGCACTGTCGATCGTGCCGTGGTTTTTTATCGCTGCTGGACAAGCCGTATGTTGCGTTAAACAGAGTAAAGTATTTAGACGGCCTCCACATTGAAGAGACAGGTAGCTTGCTAACTAACTTACAAGCAAAAGGCTTTGTAATAATGATATGTTGGCAGAAATGTCACGGTTAAGAGACGTACCTACTAGAAAGCACAAAACAAAAGAAAAATAACTTTTTAAAAACAAGCTTTTATTTAAGCCATGTACTAAAAGGGATTAATAAGCTTGGACTTTTATTAAGGTAATGCAATACCAAATACTAAGTAATGTATATATTTACTTACTTTAGTAGACACCACACTAAATACCTATATAATTTCACATTAGTAGATCCTAATAAAAATGGAAGCACAAACGGAATGGCGGACATGTACATAGACAGTTTTCTTTCACCTTCAAGCACGGGGTAAATTATTACTAAATTAAAATCAATGTTATATATTATAATATAATTTGAATTATGAAAAAGATTTGTATTATTCAATCTATGTATTCAAAACATAATACTTTCATTTGGACCACATCAAATCCTTGATAGTTTAGAACATTTCTTACAACTTAGAATCAAAACGAGTCCTACTGTTTGTGATACCTCATTAAATCTTGACTTGGAGAAATAAAGCCGACTCCGATAATACTTCATTCTGTGACAGATTTACCTGCACTTGATTGCAGATAAGATCAAAATACTGCAGCAATAACTTTAAGTCCATAAGATGTGTCTAATATAAATAACCCTACATATTAAATGAAATATATGAGTAATTCTAAATAATGCTTAGACATGACATTATTTTGTTCTTTCGTTCTTTCTTTATTTCATTCTATCTTTCCTACTTTCTTTGTAACAGATATATATTAAAATATTTATTAAAAAAAATATTTATAAGTATGTTATTAACTTAACTAATATTCCTGTTAAACTCTACAACTAAGCTTAAAACCTTATGCTAAGTGATAGTTGACGACATCAGGCAGGCTCGATGCTGCGGCGTATTGTTTCGCGGTTCGTGACCTAGACCACTAGGTATTGACGCTTCCTCATATTTATTTATTTATATTCTTTATTGCAAACGGGACAGGATTTCAAGAGGAATGAAAATTTAATATAATATTATAATAAATAGAATTATCACATTTTTTTTATTTGATAAAAGTTACGAAATGAGCAAAACGTTCACCTGATAGTAAGTGCAACGTTTGCCCATAACAAATGCTGTGTCACCCAGAACATTTCTGTGTGACACCACACTGCGCCCGTCACCCTTAGACATCAGTTCTTAAGTCTCATATGCCCTGTGATTGAACTAGCTCACAGTGCCCTTCAAACAGAAACACAGTAATATTTGTACACTACTGCTTCACAGCAGAATAACTGGCCCTGGGGTGGTACCTACCTAGACGGAATCCTACATAGAAATCCTACCACCAGTAGACATTGATAATATTATTTATAATATTTGTATTGTGTAAAAGTTTTTATTGGTATTTGTTTGTTATTCAATCACGCTCAAACAGCTTACGTGACCTTAATGAATGTATATAATTGGCATATGTAATAAGATATTTCATAAAAAAAGATATCATAAAAAATCTGTTATTTTTAATTTTAACTTACTTTTCTCTTCCTTTTTGTTTAAAAAGGAAACTAAGAATAGTATACTAATCTTAAGGATTATACACAAAATTTAAAATACAACTGAAGCAAATGAAGTGGTATATATGCGTTTGAGAATAAAATACGAGTACTTAAAATGCCCTTGGCAGTATCTGTATTGAAACGAAATAAGAGCCTTCTTGAGTTACGTGGAATAACAGACCTTAAGTTTCACGAATTCGAATTCGAATGACATGGTCGTATGTTTATGGGTTACGAAGACATAGGTACAACTTCGTTGAGGATATTGATATTGGTCACTTTACCATAGTAACTTGCAATTTAAGTAACGCGGGATTCAGGTTGTGGTTACTCCAAATAAAAGAGGTAGTATTTCTTACGTAAGTGGAGCGTGTTCATGTATTGTATAAATGTTATTACTTCGAAAAATCGAAGTAAGTATCAAAGTATAGGTCCAAGAATTTTTATAATAATTTTCTGTAGAATATATTAACGGGTCGAACTCATATGCAAAGTTTGATCAAAATCTGCCATCAGTGCTACTTACTAGCCATCTTACTACTACACCTATGGAACACGACCGAGACTCAGTACCGAAATAAAGTTGCATTATAAGAAAATCTGAAAGTATTGTCTTATTATCGTAAGTCTATGGAATAAAAGTAATTATATAGAAGGTGTCTAAGATGTAAAAGCATTATTATGATAGACTTGAGACTACAGGGAAGAGATTAAGATAGAGTTGAGTAAGCTAATATAACCCTGATCGGCGTATAGGAGGCATTTGAAAGTCAGATCATCCAAACGCACTGTCTTTCAAATCTTTCAAGCAATTGTCTAAACATTCTGCTACATGAAATTTTTGATATTTTTATCAACGATGTGGATTTAATAACAAAGTATTTTCATTGTCAAAAAAAATAATTGGAACCAATCTTGATGCCTGATACTGCACGATATACGAGTATTGTTTACAAATCAATCCGTATTACTATTTCCTAATGAAAGTTCGGTTAACAGAACTAGATTGGGCAAAAACAAACTAATGCCTATCGCGTAACAATCTACAGAAGTCGACGTACCAGTGTCACATCGCATTCGTTTTCAATTTGATAGCAATCATTTGTAATAGTGAAGCTTTTGAATATAGCAGTACGATGAGGTCGTTTTCCCTGCGTCGAAACGGATTGTAGTGACATAATATTAACGAAAGTAAATTAGATAATGATTATTTACGAAATAAGTTTCTCTTTTCGGTATATCATCACGGTAGTTTAAGTTACCTAATATAAATTAAAAAGAAGTAAGAAAATTTGTCAGCAGAGATTTTTACAAAACTATATAAAGTATACATATACAATGTTATTCATAATTGGTATAACATCCCGGCACCTACCCATGCTACTTTGATTTGATAAACACAACAGTGAAGCTTTAATGACAAAATTGAATACTAAAAATGTCCATACAAAATTTAAAATTATTTGTTATATAAAACTTTACGCAACCCTAACTCAGAAAGTCGTTGCCCCGAACCAGACAAATTCGCAATACGTTTTCTTCTCCATTTAATGTATGTTACCCTAGTAACTATTTAGAAAACAAACACATCGGCGTCATACAGATTACTTCGCTACAAATTTTCTTAAGCTTCATGTTATCCTAGTACTTTCGAGTTCTTTCGATGGCAGCTCAATGGAAAACGCCCAATTAAATTTATGAGTTCATTGCCTCGATCATCCTATGAGTTTTAAGCAAATTCTTTAAGTCAACATATCTCCTAAAGGTATCACGCTACGAGGCTCATTATATTTTTGGGACATATACACACCGTCCATAAGCCCAGCCTGCCGGGATGTATAGGACATTACGAATTACCCTGTATATATTAATTTTAAAAAATACGGTCTGTTATTTTGAATTTATTCGAATCGTTAGTGATTTATGAGTATACACTAATATAACTTTTTCACAACTCTATTTTTTCGTTACAGTTGTAGTATAACTTGGTACGACAACAATCACTAGTGGCAAGTTTTAACGCAGAGCAAGCTGGGCATATGAGACTTAAACTGATATTTACACAGAAATTTACTGGGTGACACAGCATTTATTAAAGGCAAACGTTGCATTTATTTTAGGCAGACGTTGCAGTTACCATCAAGTGAACGTTTTGCTCTTCTCGTCACTTCAATCCAATCAATCGAAAAAATCCAGCTTTTTTAACGTTTGAAAATTAATAAAACAAGTTTTTTTTTAAATTGTTCATGTCTTATTATTGGTTATAGACGTAAGACGCATGGATATTCTAATTTCGACTGAGGAGGTATATACACATATACACGCTCTCACAGAGTATCATCGTAAATTGACAGAGGTAGTAAGTTAAGTACTAAGTCTTAATCCTAAGAGTCACAACCCATCTTGAATAAATAAATGAAATATAAAGATATAGGTGTCTATTTGCTACTTACCGCCCAGAGGAGAGTGCTCATTTCACACCCATAATTCCAAAATAATATATTTATTATTACATTACATAAACCGTTCGCGTATAAAAATAAGACACTGGCGTTGCATCAGGGTACATCGTTAGATTGAAACCACAAAGGCAGAGACTTAGCGCCAGCTAAACAGACGAAATCGTTTGAGCGTTCCATGTCGCATACGCTTGAAAGCTTACTTTACAAATGTAACTTACGCTCCTCCTTGTGTTAGTTCTATTTAAAAAAGTAAGTTTTTTTAAACGTTTTCTGTCAAGCTTTCAACATATTAAAACATCGTGTCCACATTAGAAATTTTAAGTTACAAGTTAAAAGTTTGACAGAAAACGTTTAATAAACTAACTTTTTTTAAATGCATAAACACTGTATAAAGTTAAATATAGTGTATTTAACTTTATACAGTATGTTTATAAGATTGTGATACGTACGCCTAGGCGTACGTATCACAATCAGATCGGAGAACTTTTGAGGAAAGGTCACGTTAACAGTACCCGTAACCAACGAGCGTGTATTAAAACACTAATGAAAGTAGAATCTAAAAATGTGTTTCGGGATCGTAGCAAGTGGAAACATGTGGTGTTTTACTGGTGGACCTACCTAGACGGATTCCTATGCAGGGCGCATTGTGGTGTCACACAGAAATATTCTGAGTGACACAGCATTTGTTATGGGTGGACGTTTGCACTTACGTATGCACTTACCATCAGGTGAACGTTTTGCTCGTTTCGTCACTTTCTAAAATAAAAAAAAATGTGGTCTCTGCCTACCTCAATGGGAAAGAGACGTGACTGTATGTATGTATAAGTTATGTACTATATTTAACTTTAAAAAAACAGCTTGTGTAACTCAGTACACGTGACTGAAGTCAAAATTATATAAACATATTAGAAAATTTACTAAAATTAGAATAATCTCAAATTAAAAAAAATATTACTACGTACACACATACAGTCACGCCTTTTTCCCATATAAGGGTAGGCAGAGACCACTCACGTAGCTCACTTTACGCTCCCGTGGGAACGAGACGTGACGGATGGCGAACCACGTCGCCTCCATTTTGGTACGAGTAAAAAATCTTACTCCCCATTGCGTTCCCACGAGCAGTATAGTGACACCATTGCATATTATGGTGTTATTCTGCACGAATAATGGCTGTCTGCACAATACCTTAGTCGCCTCTTACGACACCTCGTTAGAAAAAAAGTAAGTGCTATTCTACTGTGCTGGACAACTGACAGGAAGAATAACAAATAGAATTAGAATAGGAAATTCTAAGAGGTTAGTTAGAAACAATACTTAGCAAATTCCAGCTTTTTTTTAAGATTAAGAATTTCGATTCGATTGAGAGTTTGAACTGTTTAACGTTTGAACTGGTATTAACGTAAATATTACTCTCAAAAAGTAATTTAAAAACATATAAACAAATGCAGTTAGAAGATGCATAGATAGGTGGTGCTATACTCCAGAAAGATAGTACCACGCTCTCACAGAATAAAATCGTAATAATGTAGCATCGTGTCCTCCTCGTCGATATTAACACGGTAATGACTAACCGAATACTGTCGGAAGCTAGAAACTGCGGAAGTGATGTTACAGTGTCCCACTGAGTTCGAAGATCGGACCACCGACTGAACCCAGGATCCGCGGGTCAGGTACTCTGACGTCTCGGACGTCATAAGTAGCAGAAACACTGCTGTGTTTCATATGGTAAGTGACGAACACGTGAGACTATTACAAGGCAATCCGCCTTAAACAGTAATTATTGCAATACGCCTACGTCGTAATTCCACAGTGATCCCATACCGGTCGACCGCGTGGCGTAGTGGTGTACCTGACTTCTACGCCACCGGTCCTGGGTTCGGTTCCCAGCCGGAAGTAACATTTGTGCAAAAACACAAATTGTTGCTTTTCGGGTCTAGTTGTGTTGTGCATGTGAAATGTATGTTTTTATTTATTTATTTATTTATTTGTATTCACATGAAATATGGTACATTAAGTGGTGGAAAATTATTGAAATAGTATCACATATTTCGCCATTATTGGCATGTAGGTGTTTATCAATTTTAATTAATATAATATGTTAGAGACATAGTAGTAACAGCACAGCAAATAGTAACAGGTCAACAAATAATCGTGAAAATGTCAAATGTTGGTGGTATCGTATAAAAATCATATTACATTAACCTAAAAATTATTTTATGTCATAAAAACATTTTCCTAGTTAACCATTGTCGGAGCGTGTTTTTAAAATATTTCACGTTTAATGTTTTTATGTCCCGTGGTAACTTATTGTAAATTTTTATTGGCATTAAATAACAATTCTTTTTATATGTGGCACCCTTGCATGTTGGTGTTTTTAAACGTGTTGGGTCTCTCGGTCTTAGTCGCGAATTAATTTCAACTGTCTCAAAAAGTTCTGGATGTGTTTTGACAAAATATCCGACTTCCAAATATACAGACTTGTGAGAGTCAGAAGTCTGTATTTTATAAAAAATGGTCTACATGATTCAAATGTTTTAATACCAGATAACGCTCTAACACATTTTTTTGTGTTAGAAAAACTTTGTTTATATTAGTTGAGTTACCCCATAGTATTACACCATATCGCATGACGGATACAACATAACCGTGATACGCAGCGAGAGCAGCTTTTTCACCTGTAATGACTCAGGTGTCTGAGTGCATAGACAAACTTTTCTAGTTTATTGCACACATGTTCAACATGCATATTCCAATTTAAATGTTTGTCTAAAATGACACCTAAAATTTTGTATTTTTAGTCTGCGGAATATTATGTCCATTATAATTAATTGCCATGTCAACATGCTGTGCAACATGTTTGTAAAACGCACCCACGATACAGGAGAAAATCCTACTGTGGGGCTTCATTTTTAAAAAAAAAAATTGATAGATTAGAAAATGATCTTTGCTGATCGTCGAGATCAGCTAAGATCGTATTCGTCTATGATTACAATTCAATATATGCAGATTGAAAGAAATAATCCTCGACATTACATTATACGCAATTACGTGAGATAAAAATCAGTGCCATAATGAATAACATGGCTATTTCTTGTTCTTCATTTGTTGATGTCGTCTCGAAAGACGGGTGAGTAAATCATAATACATACAAAACTTTTAACTAAGTAAATATCAGGAATATATATTTTCAGTGCTGATTTACTTCGTGATCAGCAAAGTAAAATTGTGTAGGAAAAGATCGTGAGCACAGGTGTAAACAAAATCAACCATTTTTATTTTTTATTTTTATTTTTGTTTTTATTTTTGTTGCATTTGTGTTGTTCTGCCTGGAATAGGATCATCATCAGCTTCTAAACAATCCACTGCTGGACACAAAGTTTTTCCGTGTACGGATGTTTCGTCATCGTCACTTTGCAGGCGAACTCCTCATATCTTAGACGCTGCTATCCGTCACCAGTGTGTATATAAGAATAATACAATAAAAGAAGATTTTATACTGTGATTTTTTTGCTCAGCATTAAGGTTAAAGGCATGACGTAAAATAGTAATTATGCGAATAAATAATCAATATTAAATAAATTGTTGTCACTCTTTTGACTGACTTCATTTGAGAACAGCCATTAAACAAAAAAAGAAAAACATTGTATATAATTATTTTCTCCTATTCTATTGTTGATAATGTGTACTACAACGTACACCAAACAGTGCAAGATAAAAACGGATAAATCGAGACAAAGTCCCTTCGTATGTCCACAGTCACCTGCAGTTTGTCAGCGTGAGTGTGGCATTACGTTTGGCCTGGGGAAATTCAGCACAAAAGCTACTTTCTATGCGTACACCGTAAATAAAGAAATATCATTCCTATGCAAATGTAAATTTACTTATTTAGCTCCTACAAACTGCTTATCTCTAGTTTATGTGAAACTAGCTGTGTTCGTGGCTGCGTTTGCTTTTACTTTTTAAGTTATTGTAACTATTCAACTTCCACGTTGATAAAATAAATTTCGTGACCAGGAAATAGTCTTAATCTTTTTCAAGATTATATCTAAAGGTTATTTCATTCTAGGCCATTTTACATTACATTTTAATAAATTGTGATCGTTTTTGTTTATTTATAGTAACTCGTTATTTAAGGTGTATCATGGAAAGATGTTTATTCACTAGAGAAGCTGCAAGTCTAAGACAGTGTACGAATACTAATTAATCATTAATCCCTCAACTCTTATAAAGGGTTCACAATATTCATAATTATAAGCACCTGGCCCAATAACAAATAAGCCTTCCGTACGCGCTACCACATCGCCAGACCTCTGCATCTGTAGATGGTATATGATTGTCGAGTATGTGGCATCAATCTTATACAAGGTCAGCACGGCAATTTACCGCGAAGCACGTCGTGAGTCCACTGCTCACTTCAAGGGAATGGGGTCCCACGTTGCACAGCTTTCGGCCGCAGCCTTGAGCGTCTCCTCCCGCCAGCTACATCCTATCCGCATGAAGTAGACGCATTAGCTCCACCAACCATTGTAATGATGTATTTTGCCATTCTTTATCATTTATAATTATTAATCAGCCATCAGGCAAGTTTTACTAAAGTCATCAAAATGGGTTTGTGTAAATGTCGTTGAGTATTATGTATTTCGATCAAGTTTGTCTCATCCACCACCAAGTTCCCAGTTATCAATAATTACTGAGAGGTTTATTTAATATTGTTTTTATTCAACACATTGGAGTGCAGACAGTCTGCAGTCTCGTTATAGAGAGACCCGACTTGAACAAAGCTAAAGAAATGTGAGTAAAACCAAGTGCAAGACGCAACCATTACACTAACGATATCTAAGCAACTGCCACAAAGATGCATTGCCACAAATGCAACAAGCATCAATACGACTATCCCCAGACATAGGCCAACACAAGAGCCTCTATACGGTCTCAGCAGACATCTACACTTCTGCAATAACCTCCGTCAAACAGAATCATAAGTCGTATTGAATCAGACGCGACTCATTCATATAACCGCTACTAAAATGTTTAAATACCACAATAGCAGTAAGTATAATATTGACTATCACATAGATGGTGCCTCCTCACAACACACCAATATGATAAATATTGACATTGGCAAAAGTTGTTTAACTAAAAAAATTACCAACGTCTCAACCCACCAAGACGCCGGTGTGTAGACCATGTATCACAGAACTGACGCCCTAAGACATGGGGCGAAAGAGTAAGCTCCAGCACCGAAATGCTAATAGCCACACCCTTTCTGATGTGATGGTATGAAAGTCTAATCTACTCTATCTTAATAATTTGAAGTTCCAACTCATCTTTATTATATCATTTCTTACAAGAGACTTTCAATGATAGACCTTTTTTATCATTTACTTTACTTACATAGGATCTTTGTATGGAACATTAGCACTAAGCAACTTGATACTGTAGAGAGTCATGCTCGACCCTCATACCTATAAGTATATAGCTGTCTGGTATGCCCCTCCGCACGGTACTTATCCCCCGGACTTATAGTATGGTGTTAGCCCTACGCGAACACTCTAATTTGAAGATAGGTTTTTTTTTATTATTACACTTTCTTATTATGAACTATAGAGTATTTTCCATACAACTAAATTTAATTTTATATTGTAATTTTTTTAATTAACTTTTATAGTAATTCAATTAGATAAGGTCTCTTGGATATATTTTATAGGTTTTAAAATAATTTTTAGGCACTGATATATGTATGTAATATTATGCCAAAAAGAATTAAATTGAAAATTATTAAATTTCACCACTGGGATTGGTCCTCATACATATTTTCCCACCTTTTAGACCACCATTTTTAATAATGATAATTTCTAAAACGTAAAAATACATAATTATAGATAGTATATCGTTACAATATGTAAATCTAATATTACTATTAAATAAAAATTTAACTGGTACCAGCATTACTATTTTTAGTATCTGTAAAATTAATCACAATCAATATCTTTTTTAGTTTTCAAGTTATAGACGTCCAGCGAACAACAAAATTGAATTTAAATTAAAATAAGATTTAGTTTAATAAACGAATATGCTAATGGCAAACCTAATAAAAGCTCTAAAATTCTTAAAACACAGACACTTCTGTTTTATTTATTTGTATTAATACTGATGGTATTTCTTTGAAAAGCCCAACGCTTAACCACAATTCTACTGCAATGTAGAGCGGCAATGACAATGATTCCGTCGCTACGTGGAATTCACGGAAATCGAGAGAGTAAGCCATTTCAAAAACTAAAACAATTTTAAGCGACGAAGGAAGTAAAGCTCCGTATTTTACTTCAGAAACATAGCCTTTACTTATCGTAAAGGCCATGTTTCTCTTTCGATTACAACGCATTTACAGCAATTGTGCTCAAATAAATGCGAACCTTCCAGATTATAGTACAAGTAATACCGTTGGAATAAGCATTGGGCTATGCTCTCGTAGCCAGTGCTTGTATGGGTGTGTTTATTAACTTCTTTATCGGGAACTTGACGGGCCAGTAAATAACTCGAACCTTTACCACTGTCGAAATAGAATGAGCCGATAGGGAGGTATAGTTACTGCCAACTTCTAGAAATATAAACCGAACATTTCTTAACATAAAAGATTTTATATAAAATTTTAGAAAACACATAGATCCTCCCGGCCTATACAACCACGGCAACAATATACAGGTATTGTCAGAAGCTTTCGACTGCGCAGGAGATATTACAGTGCCACAAGTGTTCGCGCAAACACAGACCCATTCTGTTGTATGATGTCCTCTTGGTCGATAAGATCACGGCGATAACTTCTGAATACCGGTCGAAGCGGGCATGAGCTAGTATATGAGAAATCTAATAAGATTAGCAATGAGCGCATACTCTGAATTTGCGATGAATCGAATAGATTAAAAAACGATGCTCAATATAGACATATCACGTCAGAAGGCGAAAAAAATTAATGGTGAAGTCTTGAATGGAGAATTGATCAAAAACGATGTCCAAGATACAGTGAAGGAAGCAGAAAAATAAAGTCGAACCCGTAATCACATAAGTCAAGTTGCAATTTTTCTTCATAATTTATGCTAAATGAAAAATCTATTTCTAAGATTATTTTTATTAATCTCGGCTAAGTCAAAATTTTTGAACTTTTTTGTTTATTTGATATAAATAAAAACTGGCCGGTACCAACATTTTGGTCAAACTCTAATGATTATGTGGTACATATACACACCCTGATTTTTTTGGGAATCCTAGTGATTGAGTCCCCCCAATGGGTTCTCGCCATGTCGTAGGCATATAATCGCGTCTTGGTAACTCACGGTAAAGCTAAAAGGGGGCTGACATGTTTGGCCTGTGGCACTGGTCCGGGTAAGTCACTACGAGTGGGCTTTGCAAGTCCACTTTGGATGCGAACAGGAGCATTGCTGGAGGGAGTTCTTAGTGCTCACCCTGCCCTCCGCAGCCGAGGTGGAATCGCGGGAAAAGATGAGTGTTCTTATCGCAATGCTCCACTCTCCCTATCTTCCGCAACTTTGGCGGGGTCGATCCGTTGATTCGGCGGTAGTGGGCCGCGGAGGGAGAGGAGTGATTACGTTGCGCCGATCTCCCTACCCTCCGCGGCCCAAGTGTATTCGATGGCGGAGCCACAGACCAGATTCGCCGCTGTGACCAGGAAGGCTGGTGTTTTCGAGTGCTCGTTGCCCTGGCCCTTGAGAATTCCGCGTAGCGAACTCGGAAGTTCCGTTGCACACACATAGATAGGCTGTTATGGAAGGCATGTCGTGTGTTCCAGCGCGCCTTCCCGGGAGGAAGAGAGGGGGAGTTGTCCTTTCCCAAGGAACGGCGCCGATGGTAGGCGGCCGGCGACGTATGACGGCGGCGTATGTGTGCGTAAGCGTTCCTGTCGCCATGATAACATGCGGAAAAGGCAGAAAACCATGGACTTTAGTCGGTGCAGGTCCAACATAACCTGCACCGACTAAAACCCCATGGTTTTCTTACCCTCTCCTTGCCTACGCAGGGGCGGCGACGCGCATGGCCTCATAAAAAAAAGTTTGAAATCCAAGATCTGCTATTCAAACCACAGTCATATTCTTTGACTAAGAAAATACAAATTTTCACAAATTTACAAAGTTAATTGTATCAGTATTAGTACTTTTAAAATAAACTATAACATATGCCCAACTATGAAAGTGAAATAAAGCTTATTATATTTTGTGGTACTAAAAATGCTGTGGCAAAGAAGCAAAAGGAAAAACCAGAAACATTACAAGGAAACTATGCAAAGAAAGTTCAACCTCAAATACAATGAGTCCGCTCGATGAGACGTCAAGATTATTGTGAACGGAGTGCATGTCCGTCAGAGATAAACATCGAATCTTTTTCTGCTTTACACATAAGCGTATGAAGTGTAATAATATTGGCAATTAGAAAACCGTAATATATCTCTGTCAGGGCGTCTGTAAACACCTGTCATCAAGCACTTATGAAGCTTCATTATACCCATGAATCGTTTTATTTATTATTGATGATATGACAGCGGTGACGTCTATTCTGACAGCAGTGACATCTTCTAGATACTTCTGGAAAGTATCAACTGCACTAGATATATTATAGTGAAGGAAAGGGAGTTAATGTGCTAGGATCCGCTAGCAAAATATAAAATAGTGTATATTACCTAGTTTTGTTATAGACTGAAGGGCACTGTGTGCTAGTGTATTTACTAGGCATATGAGACTTAAGAACTGAGTATGTTAGGTGACAGACTTTAGAAGATTAAAGTGTTATTCATTCTGCAATGTAATTTAAAGTACTCTGGCTATTAAGCATAGAATTTAAGATGTTAAAAATCATCGCTTAGGATAACTCTTTGAATGTGTTTAGGTAAGGAATAACCTAAGCACATTCAAAGAGTTTTATCTGACCTCCATCTCACTTCGCAGACTTTCTGAGGAATATGAGAAAGTAGAAAACGAGTAAATTTGTTTATGCTGGAAGAAGCACTGTATCAGGGGTAGATGATAATACGAATTTGCTTTTATTTAAAACACCTTTGACTGTGTGAATTTACTTCACCTTGGGTCATCGTCGTTCTCTAAGTGGTAACGCCATCTATTTGATACCTAAATTTATATTTTTTCCTATTGTTACGGCACCTGTCCCGTCTTTTTCCCGTACGCACCTTAGGTCATAACTGGCTGCGATTCACCGTCCCGTTCTACTCTCTGAATATGTTATGTAAACTCTCGCAATACGTAAGTTTACTTTATTATTTGTGATGGGTTCGTGTTGAAACTTTAGAAGGTATAAGAGGTACGAGTAATCAGTTTCCAAGGATTTGAGTAGGATAAGCCACCAGCGCGGCCGCCACGCCAGATTCAACACCTAACTCAATGTACTTCCTATTCTCCCCAATACACGGTTACAAGATTTACTCCCATTAACCCTTAAGCCTAAGTGGCCTAACTAACCCTAAATGGACTGTAACACTTAATCCATACCCCTATTAAGAGCAGTTATAGTAGAAGTAGTAGCCAAAGACTTGCTCTAAATATCACAGTACGTGAGTGACATGGGTACGATCCGCGGCGCCGACTAAAGTTGTTAATTGAAAATGTTTGGAAAACATTAGAGAGCACATCCCTGTTCTGCCAAAATTCATGGAGTAAGCAAGTTATACGAGATTATTTTAATGGCGTCCGCTACATTTTAACAGATGTTTTTGTATCCTTTGTTGAAAGAGTAGTATATTTTACAGTTGTATGTATAATATCTTGAATTTTTGTGATAATTGTAAGGATTACTTTTTTTTATAATAACTGGCCTTGCTACCAGGAAAAATTTGCTGCTTATTTCGAGTCTGACATAAAAAGACAACACTCAACATAACGTCGTGACATTATCCTCGACGGTGGTTTTGAGTGCTAACTCATATGAATAACTTACTTTGCCGAAAGTGCTGCAACAGTTATTACTGGCAAGTAAATTTACTTAAAAATGTAAAAGAAATGAAAAGACTCACGTTACGTTAGCATTCTGTGAGAGAGAGAAACTACATTCGAAAGCCAATATTACTATTACTATTATTTGTTTTGCGTTACTAATAACTGGATCTTGTATTCCCAAATATATAAAAGACCGATTCCATTTAATAACTGATGTCGCATAATGGAGAACAGTACGATACTACACAGAGCTTTTCCATGCAATGTTCTGGCTGATAACCGCATTTAATATGGGCAAGCGTAGCACTTTCCCTCAGGTACTTAACTTAACCGTCTTTTCACTTTCTTTAATTAAGAAAAATAAAATACATGTAAACGATAGGTTAACATGGCAATTTTCGAATACAAACGAAGTATGTCACGTACTTCTTACCCTAAATAATTGCCTTACATTGGAAACCGGAGCAACTCCGCCACAATGGAGGCTTGCTGACTTACGACGCACCGTCAGCAGAAACCATCAATCACGCAAGTATTATTTATTCTATCGACCGGGTCGATAAAGTTTCGGCATAAATTGGGACGTGTGCCTGCCGGAGACGGTACGGTGCCTCGGTTCGGTTCGTTCCAACAATGTCACATGCCCCATGAAATTATACTGTCTTTTTAATGTTTGAAATGCTATACTTTGCCCTTCAAACGCAATTTAGATAACGTGAAAAGATCCATATGATATATATGATGATCTATATCTATCTATCAAACATCTATATGTTTTTATCGTAGCAAGTTAAGTTTTGTCTGTTGACAAACATATACTACAGATAAAAACGCATACAAAATTAAAACTTACACTCGGCGGCTGTGTGTCGTAGAATAAGTAACGCTCAATAATGCCTCGTTGTGAGGTGAAAAACGCGTCGTGTTCTCAACTTCAGTGATGTGTATAGCCTAGTGGTGGTGTTAGAGGTAGATGTTTAGGAAAATGGCAACACTGTAGAACTTTCTTAATCATTCTTAACCCTCCTGTCAAATAGTATTCAGTAAGAGTTCCACCAGTAAATCTTATTATTTAGTAACAGTGTTTCATTGGCATAACATAAACAGTTGAGGTGGCGGATTAGTTTGTTACTGCGCGTTAAGAGCAGCGCCGCAAGGCTTGCCGACTCCATGAACTCCTAAACCTTGAAAACGAGAGGTGGCCTTTTTTTTATTCTATAAAGTGACGAAACGAGCAAAACGTTCACCTGATGGTAAGTGCAACGTCCGCCCACAACAAATGCTGTGTCACCCAGAATATTTCTACGTGACACCACACTGTGCCCGTCACCATGAGACATCAGTTCTTTAGTATCAAATGCCCAGTGATTACGCTAGCTCACAGTGCCCTTCAAACTGAAACACAGTAATGCTTGCACACTACTGCTTCACGGCAGAATAACTGGCCCTGGGGTGGTACCTACCTAGACCAATTCCTGCATAGGAATCCTAGCACCAGCCACCACCACCGCCTGTGCTCTGTGGGACATTTATAGACTGTTACTTTAATTTTATATCATCATCATCATTTCAGCCTATCACTAATCCACTGCTGAACATAGTTCTCCGCCATAAGTTGCCAGAAACAGAACTAATTTTTGGGGGATTTTGCCATAGTTGCCACGCTTGGCAGGCGGATAGGCAACCGCAGTTTATTTATTCAGATGTTCCAGGAAGATACTGCTGCCCATCTCCTGGTTTTTATTTTTCCTCTGTCGACTTTTGCCACAGCCACGAGATGAGATGAGGCGTTCAGATTCTCTTAAGCCGCCATCACACGGTTTCATACGATTTCATAATAATTATATAATATTTAACATGGCTTAAAATATCCCGTGAGTCACTAGCCGATTTTTCTTTGAAGTCTTATTTAACGGAGCTGAGTAGACTTTGCAAT
This sequence comes from Luehdorfia chinensis, assembly GCA_019845155.1. Classification (NCBI taxonomy): domain Eukaryota; kingdom Metazoa; phylum Arthropoda; class Insecta; order Lepidoptera; family Papilionidae; genus Luehdorfia; species Luehdorfia chinensis. Next base: position 4,304,554 of record JAHVAK010000612.1, read on the forward strand.
TCAAAAGAACTTTAAGCAAGCCTAAACTGAATATAGAAATTTCAAATTTGTCATTGAGAAATTTCAGTCCTAAAACAATATTATAGTCTACATCCTTCGACTTCAAGAGGTAACTTAAACTTTCACAATGTATGTAAGTTTACAAAGTTAGCGTGTCACTTAAACGGCGGCTTGGTTAGTGCAGAGGCTAGGTGTCGCTTATGCGTCTCACATTTATATCTGTTAAACACGATACAGGAGGAATCGTAGGGTTGATTCAAACATTAGATACACTTTACATACTTTTACTTTAGAATGTTATTTACATATTTTACATATGATTTCGAAATGTTGCACCACACTATTATTTCTTCTGAGTGCGTTTCGCAGACATAAATTACACATGCTCAAATACCCAAACCCGGAACTATCGGTAGGCCATATAAGTTCTTTGCGGGAACTAAATCCGCGGCCTAAAAAACGGCTACTAGAATACGTATGTTGGATAAGATTCGAAATAACTATGAAAAATATAAAAATTACTATGTTCAATTTTCTAAATTAATTCATCTTTTACAACCACTTCGTCATAATTCTTCTTAAAAGACTACAGACACAAATAAACAATCATTCAACATTTATATAGGCGATACATATTAGTATTTTTTTTTAATCGAATAGGGGGCAAATTTTAGAATTTTATTATATATATCCTGTTTCAAAATACCATTCCCATACTCATATCAGGTCTGAAAACATCAATAGGTCAAAATAACTACGCTGTCGGCTGGTCTTTGGGACCCAAAAAAAATACTGAAAATTTACTTAACTATAAGAAACACAAAGAACAAGAATCACACTACTAAGTCAGGACTGTGAAGTTAACAAACTTCTACCGCAAGGTTTCGACATAAGATTCTTGAATAGACAACTTTGTTCTTAAATATGTGTACCAAGACGCGATCGTTATCGTGAAGAAGCAAGATCTGCAAAGCTTGAAAATCTACGGTGCAAGACTACTTCAAGAAAAAAAGCACCATTTGCTTGGCGAAATTCCAAAAACTTTGCAATTTTGTCAATGACTGTCGATCTTGAATAAACTTCCAAAAACTTCTTGGAAAAACGTCGCAACGTCAATCTTCTGAACGATATACACGCTAACAACGTCTTTATAATAATTACTCAACTGAAAGTCTTTATAATAATTATAAGACGTTCCCAAAAATGTTGGTACCAACATATCTACACTAACTACTGTTAGGAGTCATTCATTTCTCTCATCATATGCAATCTCGAACGGTGATTTTAAGCAATGCAAGCTTAACTTATCAATAAAAGAATTGGTTTAATTTTAAAATCATAAAAGATTTGCAGAGAAAAACGTTAAATTTTTAAATTTAGAGTATTTCACAACTCTTATAATATACACAGAAGTTATGTAAGTACTAACCCACGTTCAACAACATCCAAGCAAGTGTTCACAGCAGAGTTTTCGAAGGTGACGTCCATCAGTGCGTCAACGCTCTTGGACTCCGTTACGGATAGATTCCTAGAAAGGAACAGGGCTATCAGGAAAAGAGTTTTGGATACGGCAGGATAAATAAAAAACCAGGGTTTTGTTTTTGTCCGCGCTGTAGGTGAACTTCAATTTTTTCTACATTTATAATTTGCTTAATTTGCAGATCGTTAACTTTTTAACTCTTGTAGTTTGGCCAGTTCCTAATTATTAAAATTTGTCATTCGTCAGTTTCGTTGTTAGAGCTCTGAGGTAAAAAATAGTGAACTTCGTGATAAAAAAAATTATAGTTGTGTAATTGTTTTTTGTTGTTTGTTTTTCAGAATTTTGTCTAAATGATTTAATTTCGAATAAAATAATGTCATCAATCACCCGCATGTTAATAGTTCACTGCTAAACGTAGGCCTCTCCCGAGAAGGAAGGATTTGACGAAATCACGACGCTTGGTAGGTGCATTGATGATCGTAGTTCCAGATACCTTACACCTTAGCCGCAGCTGTCCGTAACCGATCTGCTATTTTTCGACATGGTTAGTCCGTCACCTTTCAGAAGCCTTGACATAACAAGCATGTCCCTAAGTCTACTCTTACGACACCCACGAGATGCGATAGGGTGGCATTATGTCACGCCGCCCCCTCAAAAAAAATCATCCTTCTTTTGGCCTTCTTGAATACTAGGTACATTTATTTTTCTTTCATTTGTTTAATATATATTCTTCTCGACATTCTTCTCTCTCCTCTTTCTTTTCGCCTGTACACCATTACATTTTATTAAATTGTTGTGTCGAACCACGTGTCTCAACATTTAACCTCTTTTTTTAATTGGATAAAGTGATGAAACGAGCAAAAAGTTCACCTGATGGTAAGTGTAACGTCTGCCCATAGTAAATGCTGTGTCACCCAGAACATTTCTGTGTGGCACTACACTGCGCCCATCACCCTGAGACATCAGTTCTTAGTCTCATATGCCCAGTGATTACACTAGCTTACAGCGCCCTTCAGACCGAAACACAGTAATGTTTGCACACTACTGCTTCACGGCAGAATAACTGGCCTGGGGTGGTACCTACCTAGACGATCATATAGAGAAGAATAGAATAATAAAAATATCTTAATTATAACATTGCTTATGGACTTATAGTCAAGTCACCGACCCTAACTTTATCTTAATACCAATGCCATTCGAATTATAAAAAAGGTTCCTTTTTACAAACATACCACTTTAAGCAAATCTGCCTTCGTCTCTTAGTAGTTGTAACTCAAAATACATAACTAACGAACAATATTTTAATCATAAAACAATCGTTTAATAATCGTTCAAATCCACGATATGCGCTAAAAGTTTATTTCCTAGACAGTTATCGAATACAAAACCACATTTTACAAATACACTTTCACATAACGAAATGAAACGTTCTAGAACGCAAATGGATAATATAGCGGTGGTGCGAGGCATAAAGCGACTGGATAATTGCCGAGATTATACATGACGCCTTCCTGCCATTATCGACAGCCGTTTTGAATCGATCTCGATATTTCGCTAAGATGCCGTAAAGAATGCATAATAGAGCAAATACTAAGGTCTTAAAATGATACGGAGCAGAAACCATTATTGATATAATTATAGCCAGGTAAAAAAGTGAAATATCTAAAATATTAATGTACAAAATACATAGACTACGTTCCATTTATTGGCACAGACAAACTCTAGGGAATCCCAATATAAACTAGGAATTCTAAACTTTTTTAATTATATCACAAACAGAGAAAGTTCCATCAACGACTTGATTAATCATCAGCCTGTAAAAAGTCTAGTCTGCTAGTCATAGGCCTCTCCCAACTTGGAAGGTTCTGCAACCGTAATTGCCACGCATGGCAGACGGATTGGCTATTGCATTGCTTCACCTAGACGCTGCTGCCCACTAGATTAGTTAAACATCATACCTGCCTCTTGTTTAGTACTGAGAGCTGGCGTAATTACTGGTCATATAAGACTTAAGAAGTGATCTCCCAGGGTGATGATGAGCGTAGTGTGGTGTCACACAGAAATGTTCTGGGTGACAGAGCATTTGTTATGGGCAGACGTTGCACTTACCATCAAGTGAACGTTTTGCTCCTTTCGTCACTTTATCCTATAAAAAAAACATTCCGATGATATAAATTAATACAGAACAAATTTAAAACATTCTAGACAAAATAATAGACAGACAGCTCGCTATATTATTAACTTTACATCTCAGCAAAAAAGGAATTAACAACATACGAAACCGAAGGCGGATCTTATAAATCGGAAAAATAAAAACTGGAGGATAAAGGAAAGTACCATGACAGGGTCCCGCTTCGTTGGCCGTTGGCTCTGGCCGAGAAATGACTAAGTTTCACCTGCGCTAATGAGCTGTAATACTGTGATAGCAGTATAGTTGTGTGCCACTACAGACCGCCTCGGGTCTCGTCCACTTCTCTGATAGGTCATTAGCAAATTGTTACGGATGATTGATTTCAATGCAGATAATTAGTTACCTTGAACAAATTGAAGCAGTGATTTATTTCTAACCGATTTACAAATGAACGTCTAATTTTCGAGAGAATTGAGCATATGAGACACGCTACGTCAGTACGATTGACAAAAATTACTTACGTTATTAAATATCCGTCCAATGCTTATAGCTATAATCAAGCCCACATTAGGTTAACCAGGACAAAAAATACTTGAATAAAAACATCAGAATGCACTTTTGTTTAGGGATAGTTTCTTATGCGTTGTTAACGCTGCGTTGCACTAAGTAATCTGCATGAGCCGCGATAGTTTAGGGGCTCGCTTAAATTTCTCAGTACGCGAGTGGCCTGAGTTCGATCCCCAGTGCGCAGGCACCTCTCAAATTGTTATTTTAAGTACTGAGCTACCACGTGCTCAGCGGTGAAGGAAAACATCGTGAGAGAACATGCATATCTAAGGAATAAAAAAGTTTCGAAGACATATGAAGTCCGCCAGCTCGCAATGGAACAGCGTAGCGGACTTTTCCCGGCTCCAAAGCCCTCCCAGAAAGGAAAGGAGTCCTGTACTCAGCAGTGGGACATTTATAGACTGTCTTACTTTAATTTTACTTTTACTAAGTAACTTACACGTTCCTTTTTTAGTTAATTGGATATAAATACATAGGAATTTGGTTTCGGCATTTCCTGGGCCTCCACCAGGCCGGGAGCCCTGGGCTCGTGCCCTTACGGTAAAGACGGAACCGGTTAAGCATTTTACGTCCCTGCAAAGCTTGGAGCACCTTCCGGTGCAGCTGCGGTGTTCCATAACGGTTTGTGTTGCACCAAAATTATATGTAGCATCGCACTGCGCTCATCGCCATGAAACATTGGTTTTAAGTCTCACGTTCCTTCTAATTACACTAGCTTCAATACCCTTCAAGCAGTTATTAGTAGAGGCTGGCCTGTGGCTAAATGATTGGATTCTTCGCTGCGTGTCTCGATTTTGTTCCCCGCACGGAACAATTATTTGTATGGCCTACAAATATACATAAATAGTTTCGAGTTTTGCTTTTGTAACACCTTTTCTACAGCAGACATCCTAATACAGAGCAACGTTTAAAAAAAAGGAAATGTTATTTAAAATATATTATTGAAAGTTATTATATAAAATAGTCCGCATAATTTTATACGACAACTTTGTAGATGCTATAACTTAGGTACAATCGAAAGCTAGATTTCACCAAATCTTTAGATATGAGATTCTCCGACAGCCTACGACGCCTTTCACAGGTTACTACGCCACGGGCGAAGTACCAAAGTTTCCCTTGTTTGAATAATGATATTATAAGTAGCGCATTTAACATGCTAAATGTAATAATTATTTAACTATGCAATTTGCATAGTTAAATAATAGATGTTGTTTTTTTTAATATTTTTCTCGGGAATCTTCATATCTTGCGACAATTTTTTGTAAAAATTGCCAATTTTGTTCTTACAGAATGCGGTCGCTTCAATGATCATTTCTGATCTTAATCAGAGAATATGTTCCTGTTTAGATACTGAAGTTTGCAAAACCACTGCTAATACTACCCTCTTTAAAAGTTTTGAAAATTATTGAGGGCCCTACACGCAGTTTGCGCGAGGCAAACAATGAATACGAATTTCTTTAACACATCGCTCTATTGTAATTTAACAGTAACTGTATAAAAATAATACATGAAAAGGCGGAAAACCTTCAGAATAACTTTTTTCTGCCAACTCTCTATTTAACTTTTGCTAACGCAATAACAAACAAGTACCAAATAAGAATTCATAGAAAGAAAATAATTAGTTCTAAATCTATCGTTCTGGAAATATCAAAGTAATAGTTAAAAAAAACAATAGCCATATTAGTCAACATATAGGTATAGGTCCTTAATAGATATAATTCCAATGCTGGTTCCAAAGTATCTTTTTTTAGAAAAAAAAAGTGTATTAATTCTAAATAAGGCGAAGCTTTCATTCACGACTTTGCGCATGCGCATCATCTGAATATATCAAGTTCCTTGCAGACGGTACTTCGGCCCACATCATAATCGATATCAATGGCAAACGAGACAAGCGTGTAATTGTTCACGTCTTCCAGTCTTCTAACCACAGCTTAAGAATGGTATGGATTCAAACAGGAAGTGTCATAAATCGATTACCCGCTTAGTATCAAATCGAAACAGTTTCACCGCACAGCACTCTCTAGATACTGTAGAACATGCTTCGCTGCCTAATCTAAGTTTATAAGCTATGTGAAACAAACATAAATACAATACATTAATATTCGAACTACATGATTTACATTGCATTGGCTAGACCGTAGGTGCCTACATACCTACGGAGTCATGCAGCCTGGGTTCGAATACTCGCAGCATAACTTGTGTAGCAGATAAATTAGCGGATTTTGGATGTGGTCGCATCATCGTCATCGTCATCTGTGTCTATGATAATGCATCTGTATCTATAATTGGGAATCTTTTTTTGCGTCCTATTGCATTAGTAAAATGTTTCGGAGATATAACATTGATATATCTTTCACCTTTCTGCAATTGGATTAGTTTCATACTCTGGTTCTGTACTCGGATAGTGATCGTAGCTTTGCTGCACACACTTTTTTTTATCATTCATCTTTTGGTAATTTTCCCACAAATACTGTGTCACCCAAAACATTTCTGTGTGTCACCCTGAGACATCAGTTCTTAAATCCCATATACCCAATAAATTTACTAGCTCTGAGTGCTGTTCAGACCGAAACACAGTAATGTCTGGACCATACTACTTCACGGCAGAGTAACTGGCCCTGTAATGATGCCTACCTAGACGTATTCCTGCATAGACATCCTACCACCAGTGAAAATACATTTTAAAGGAGTCATTATTTCTAAGTCAGATTTGCTACTTCCTATTTCTTCTTCGAAGACACTGCTCTTTACTTACCCTTATCTATAGCAAACTGTCTAAATCCAAAACTAATATTTAATACTATCTAAATAAATAAAAAAAAATTTATACACTACTACACCCATAAAAGGCATTAGCACATTATACCAATCTATTCAGTAAATTTATCCTTTTAAAAAAACAAACGGAAAGCAATAAAAGTTCCATTTTAAAACCCATTCTAGTAATTTGTACTCTACGGGTTGAAATACACAAAGCCCTTCTATAAGCCGGTGTGCTCTCTAATTGACACTATGTCTTTTATAGCTATTGTATCGAAAACTTCTAATTAACAGATATCGTTGTTGTGATGGGCCGATAGAGCGGGTAACGAAACAATCAAGCCACACAACAGTCACCGACCAACGACACGGACTTACAGTCGCCATTGTTGCACATTTATAATCTGAACTCTTAATAAATTATATAGTTACATCAATTTTTTTTATAGCAGAGGGGGCAAACGTAATATAATAGTAAAGTACATGAACGCAGATTAAAATAAATTATAATCATTCTATTTCCGTCTGCATTTTCGACTTTGTATTTATATTTGAGATGAGCAATTCGTTTACATGTTGGAGAGTACAATGTCTGCAACAGATGCCATGTTCAGATGTTCTACGTCACCCAGAAAATTTGATTGAAAAGTTCCTTATAACATTGTTTAACATTTTCTAAGAAAAACATGTGTTCTAATCATTTTTGCTTGCCATTATTGTCCTAATGGGAAAGAGTGCATTGTTGTAAGTTTAAGCTGAAATACCAAACATTCTTTTATACTATCAGTTTGAATGTATCAGCTTTATTGTTTTATAGCCGTGGAAGCTCAGCGGCCGAGCCCTGCGTTTTTTTTTATTGCATTAAGTGATGAAACGAGCAAAACGTTCACCTGATGGTAAGTGCAACATCTGCCCATAACAAATGATTCGTCACCCAGAAAAATTCTGTGTAACTCCACACTGTGCCTATCACCCTGAGATATAGGTTCTTAAGTCTCATATGCCCAGTGATTACGCTAGCTCACAGTGCCCTTCAGACCGAAACACAGTAACGTTTGCACACTACTGCTTCACGGCAGAATAACAGACTCTGGGGTGGTACCTACCTAGACGGACCTGCATAGGAATCCTACCACCAGTGAACAGCGTGTGACCTGAGTTCGATCGCCGGTGCCGGTAACTGTAGTAATGTTTTTTCACGTGATTTGCGGTGAAGGAAAACATTGCGGGGAAAGCTGCATGTCTGAGAAATAAAAATATTTTAAGGATATGTGAAGTCTGCCAACTCGCATTGGAGAAGCGTGGCGGACTCCCGGCTCCAAAACCCTCTCAGAAATTAGAGGAATCCTGTGCTTAGTAACATTAATAATTTGGACATTAATAGGCTGTTAATTTACTTTACTTTTTTATTATTTTATGATAACTATTTAGTTTTTTAGCCTCATATGCCCTGTAATTACAATAGCTTATAGTCCCCTTCTAATCAAAACACAGTAATATATACACACATGTTTTATGGTAGTATAACTAGCAGCTAAATTTTGTATATATAATGAAGGCAGATATTAATCCGAGGAATGAACCAGGAATTTACCTAACGATCTGCCCACGCACGTCATTATGCATTCCTTAGAATCAATAAATAAAAAAATAAGCAGGGTCCTACACGTTCAATGTACAAAAAGTATGAAATACAACCAGATACCATAATTGGACAATAAACGATTTGTGCTAATTGTATGTACTGTTGACAACAATCGCTTTCGATAAAAAGTCCATGTGACTTTTAGCGCCAACTCGAAAAGTGGCGGTAGTGTTTTTATTCAATTTTGTATTTTATATACGGCATTCAGCAACCAAAAAAAAGGAATAACTTTTCGGAATACAATTTCCATTCAATGTTGACCCTCCTGACCTAAATATCACACGTGAGTTGCTTAAGTCTTAAAGAAAATAAGAAATACCTACTATATAGATTCGTGATGGTAACAACTGCTTAGACGAGAATTAATTCAAAAAGTAATTACGATTCATGAAAATGGAACTCTTTGGCTGAATATAATAATAATAGCCCTTAGTTTTTTTTTTCATTCTACTCTTTTGATGTTGACTATGAATTATATACATAGGCCGCTTGGTGGTAGCGAAAATCTGGAAAACTCCGGAAGATGACTGGATAACCACCTTCAAATTTGTGATTACTACAAAACCTTTTTCGATCTATGGATACGGGTATTATATGGCAGACATATTTTACGTGATTATAATGATAATAAATGACGAAAAAATTATTAGCTGGGTACAGGTTGGAATAAAAAAAATAAGTAAAAATGCCTCTGTCCTCGTCTCTTCCGCCCTTTTTTTCTTCTCCAATTCTTCTTCTGTACTTTCATATCTGTTCTCCTCTCTTCTGTTATCTAATCTTGTCTTCTGTTCTGCAGTTTTTTCTATTCTCTTATCATCTGTTATATTTAATTTAATTCCATTCCCTACTGTTACATTGTCTTTGATGTTGCTCTCTTCTAATTATTCTCGTCTGTAATGACGAATATGCATACATTCGTAATGATTTTTTTTACTGTTCTCTTCTTTTTATTACTCTTCTGTACTCTTCTGTTCTGTTTTCTTTTATTCTCTTCATATCGCATATCTATTTCTTCTATTTTATTTTATTATTATCGTATTTTACGATTATTATAATCTACGAAAACTAAAATCATGGATTTTCATCATTTAAACACATTAACAATATCGACAAAATGTTTCATAATATTTGATCTTAATAAAAATAATGCTGACGATGGCGTGGTTTAGAGAACAGCCCTACTAGGTCGTGGGCAATAAAACAAATATAAGAAATGAGTCAACCGACAACTTTGAAAGATGTCTCCGTTATCAACAAAAACAGCTCAAAGCCTTATTTGTCGTGGTAGTTTCTCGCGTCTAAACTACGATTAGTGATTTATGTGAATGTGATCGATCTCTTTAAAAACAATTCCCATGCTTTCTTCGAATCTCATAATGAGCACAGTGACTGTAATAACAATTATAATAACAAATTTCTTAAACATTGCGATCTCCAATTGCGGGAACACCAACGAAAATAAGTCTAATCCCGGTAAAGAAATTGTCGTAAAAAGTCATCGTCATAGTGATCTCTAACCATTCTACTTTTTACCAACACTACTATTCAATTTAGTCTTGTTAAAGCTCCTATGAACGTTAGAATCTGCATCAGTTAAACGCACCCGCCCATTAACATGCTTCCCATTAATTGGCACCATATTATCACTTACCACCAGGTGAGCAGCTTACTAGTTTGCCCTCTCATCTTAAAAAAAAAACAGTTCGAAAAATAAGATCTTATCAAAGAAGAATCACAAGAAACTCAGAGATCATTTTTTTCATTGCTATATTACATAAAGTTTTTTTGTAGAATAGGAGACATACCATTAAGCGGCTCACCTAATGCTACATGATCATCGCCATGAACACCTACAATACATGATGATGATGATAATGTTCTCCTAGCCAATTACGACCACGGCGACAACTTCCTAATACTGTCGAGAACCATCAACTGCGCAGGAGATATTAAAGTGCCACAAGTGTACGCGCAAACACAGAGGCACTCACTCGTCCCAACCTACCCGCGCCCGATGTAACGCTGATGCGATAAGATCGGAGGTAGGCTAGGATGCAGTGTCAGAAACACGGGGACAAACACAACACAACCACACCCGAAAACAGACAATTTGTGTTTTAGCACAAATATTGGCTCCGGCTGGGATTCGAACCAGGACCCGCGGCGTACAAGTCAGGTAATACATAATACATACATACAGTCCAGCCTTTTTTCTTCGATAAGGGGTAAACAGAGGCCACTCACGTAGCCCACATTTCGCTATCGCGGGAATCCAGACGCGACAGGTGGCGGTGGCGACTTTGGTACGAGTCAAAAATTCTTACTCCCCATTACGTTCCCACGAGCAGTACAGTGACAGCATTGCATATTATGGTCTTATTCTGCACGAATAAAGGCTGCCCGTACTTATTATACTCGTATAGGTATTATATAGGGAGGTTTATATTATATAGGTAGGTATTATATAGGCTAAGAATAAACTTACTGGTTTTGCCTAATCTAAACATAATAACCTCCAGCGTATCGTCGATTTGTGTGAAAATATTAATCTTCTTGAATATTTCCTGTAGCGACACGCGAGCCCCGTAAGTCGAAGATTGTCTGAACTTGATGATTTTCGAAAATAAATATTGTCTCCAATGCGCGAAAGCACCAGCAAAAGCTTGCATGCATTTTATCCATATTTGAGGGCCAACAACAACGCAATAGCGTAGACACTCATCACTTAAAAAAATTTAACGTTACCAAAATCCTAGTGTTTCTTATACGTTTGGCAGTATCGTGGTAGTAGTATTGTGGGTGCTTATATTGAGAGTGCATTCTCAAGCGCCTAAATCTGGAAGAAGCCAATCGCTTTACGCAAACTGTGGAGTCAAATGTGTGAGTGTTGTATATCAAGTATATCGTTTTAACATGCGACTTATTGAAATGGACATTTTAGATATCTGTCGATCACCAAAACCTTTTTTGTAACCTAACACGGTTCACTACGAGTAGGTAAAGTTAACGTTATGTGATCAATTCCTGCTTACACCCCAAAAAAAATGAAATGGATATGGCCCGGATAATTATTATCAGGTCGCTCGCGACAACAGCAACACCTACCGATCACCGGAAGTCGTCAATCTTTTTTTTGGGACAAATTTTAATTAAAAGACTATTTTATATTTTGACACCTGTCTGACATGGACTCCGCAGATAAATGAGACTAGTAGGAAAATGTTCTCTGCTTTAGGCTCTCTACGACGGCTACGTAATTTCCTCCCCACTGCCACTAAAGTTGCGCTCACCACTCATTCATTACTTCTGCCCATCCTTGACTATGCTATGATATTTGCTATCTTGACATTACCGAAGTGCACCACTTAATAAACTTGAGCGAATTCAAAAATTGTGCCTACGATTCATATTTAGGCTTCGCAAACATGATCATGTTTCCGATTTTCGTGCTCAAGTGGCTCCCAATCCGACTTCGCACGAATACTCATATTGTTTCTGCTTTGTACAGTTTCAGTACATTTCCCTCTCCCATGAACGGTTCTTTCGTTCTTCTGTCAATCTCTCCCTCCAAACTCCTATCCATTCCTCCTCTTTCTTGAAATCTTTTATGGTCACAGCTGTGATTGTGGAATTCTCTACCCCTACACATTCGACGAGCTAAGTCCTATTGTTCCTTTAAAAAACTTGTAAAAGCTCATTACTTGGAATTATGGTTTTACGCTTTCACTTTTATCTTTTTTTTCCTAATTTCTTTTCCTGAACTTTAGTCTATTGCTTTTATCTACGAATGCCTTCATCATGTGCTTTATATTAATTTATGTACATCCCCCATTAATAATCACAAGAATTCCGTTAACAATGGTTGTCTGGAAGAAATCGCTTTCTGAGCGATAAGACCTCCTGTATTTGGCGTACAATAAAGAATATATTGATTGATTGATTGATTAAGTAATGTTATAAGTATTTATGCATAAAGGCACTCCCTCGTCGCCGCCTCTACGCCTCAAATTCAGTGTCGCAGTGTCAAAAACACGGAAACGTCCAAATAGATGTAAACATAGGTATGTGTATGAAAGCTCACCGCTTTGTTAATGTAATTTATATTACATTCCGGCAGACCACAGATTAGGATAAACACATTACATAATAATAATATTACATTGGTAAATCTGAGACCATATTAAAAATTGTAAACGACGTTCACACTATTGAAAAGATAAAAACAAAACGTCTTAGGTCAAAATAAAACACATTGCTAACACACTTCTAAATTAAATTACAGATCTAACTGAGGTTTTAAAAGGTTCTAAGGAACAGTCAAACATATCTTGGTGAGAACATACGCTATTATATGATCTACATATCCTAATGGTAGGGTTATTCTGAGATACATTGTTATTTGTGCTCTTCAAAAAAAACTGAGGAACGCGTACTGAGCCTTTACATATAAGTGCCCAAGCAACTCGTTACCGAAGTTCCCATAAAAAGTAGAATTCAATAATCAGACATCCACCTTACGTTCTCCGAAAGTGACTATATTAAATTTTAGCACTTTGTCATTATAGCCCGGAATACTATTATTGAGCCCAAAATGAGAATTTGTACTCGAATGATGAAATTGATGAAGAAGAGTCCTAGACACAGAGCTCTCATAAATCTACGCTTCTTCGTGAAGCTGTCAAACGGCTACCAAACAGATAAACAATACTCCAAGACAGTTCGTATAGTCCATGTTCCATAAAAAGCCATGTTCGATGATATTCCTACACACCTCCTTGCGTAGGAATATTAATAAACATAGTTTTTAAAAAGATTTGGACCTACGCATTATGAAGGATAGTATTCTATTTGGTTTGCTGCAGATTTGTTCGTAATGTGGTTTAAAAGTTAATTACTATCAAACATCACACTTAAACAACGGACAACATTTAAGTACACGATTTAGCTAAAGTTACACCGTTAACATTGTAATCGTTTTTTAAAGGATTTCTTTTCTTAGTTAAAGTAATATTTTTTTCATGCGGTAAATTTCTTTGCGATGTAACATAATACGATCAAAAATTACTTTTACAGATTTCATCACCATACAAGTCTGTCCGTATACATGGGCGTAGGTTAAAAACAAATTGGCAAAAAATATCCATAAAAAGGCGTCAAACTCCAAGCAGCCAAAGTACTACGACGACGGACGAGAGGCAGATTAGCGGAGCATGTAATAGCGTCTGGCTTCCGCGAGGGAGCGCCTCCATTGTACGGGAGCGAGGCAACTCGTGCGTGACCGACGCCGGAGGCGAGTGAAGCTTCCATCATTAGTCATTACCGGATCAAGAGAGGTAGGTGGGCCGCGCAGCGAGACATTACCATCTGGCCGTTCAGTGCATACAATTCCCGACTATGTTCTTTGTAAGCATAGTTAAATATATTAGGTCCTTACATATGAAATTGGCGTTTTGTATGGGAGGAATACAAAGTCGTTTTTTTTTTGGAAAATATATTTAATTAATCAAAGTATGTACCATTGTTATCCATGCACTTTAGACATCTCGTAATTCGTAGTTAATTGATCCCGTTACGAAAAAACCATGGGGGCGAGAATCAATAAACTCTCTGAAGGCGGTTTGAACTGCCTCTTCGGAGAAGAATTTTCTTCCTTGTAAGAAGTTATCCAAATTCCGGAAAAAATGGTAATCTATTCAGAAGCAAGGTCCGGGGAGTACGGTGGATGTCGCAGACATTCCAATTGCAGCTACTCTAGTTTAGCGGCCGTCTGTTGTGCAGTGTATGGTCTAGCGTTGTTCTGAAGCAGCAGTGGCCTAGAGTGAGTGAATGGCCCAGCGTCGGTTGTTTAGCAGCTAGTTCTTCCATCATGGTTTGCAGTAGCTGACAATAGACATCTGCCGTAATCGTTTGGCCAGATTTTAGAAAGCTGTAGTGAAAGATACTGGCACTAGTCCACCAAACACTCGAAAGTAAGTTTTTCTGAGTAAATTTTCGCTTACGCGCTAAGCCATTACGACGAGCGCTTCCGATTATCGTACAGGACCCACTTTTTATCACAGGTAATATCCCGATTTAAAATCCCTTTATTATTGTACCGGATGAGCAATGTAACGCAGCAGTCGACGCGTGTTTGCTGGTTTGCTTCACCCAATTCATGAGGTACCCACCGTTCAACCTTTTTTACTTTCCCTGTTTGCTTCAAATGGATTAAAACAGTTATATCACTCACAACGAAGCCTGCAGCTAACTCTGAAGTGGTTGGCGATGGATTCGCTCCCACAACAGCGTTAAATTCTTCAATATCCACTTTGGTCTCCGGCCGTCCACGGGGCTTGTTCTGAAGATCGAAATCTCCAGAACGAAAGCATTGGAACCAAAAAATATACCGTATTTTCAATTGCGATACCAGCGTCATACACATTGTTAATCCTTGGAGTTGTTTGTGCAGCACTGGTGCCACGGTAGAACACATACTCGTAAATAAAGCGATATTTCAAATTTTCTTTTTTGCGAGATGAGCGACGCCTAAGAAAAAACTAATGAGGAAAAAAACAAATGATTGACTGTTTTCGAAACTCAAATATACCAGCTAAATGGATTTATAAATTTGAATTTGGAATTCTTAACTAAAGAGGATATATTTCAGATCAAAGCGGCAACTAGTTCCTATGCATGTTAGTGGCCTTTATGACGAGGCCACAAACATGCAAAGAAAGGTACTGAATATTATAATCGACCCCCGGCGGTATCGCGAATAACTTTGTCTGATACACCCTCGCCGACGGCGGGGGCGGTATGATGGTGATGTTGTGTGTTTGTGTAGTGATGAGTAGAGCGCTTGGGCCCTAGTGGTCACGTCGTCAGGGTCCTCGAGGACGTGCCTCGGTCTCCTTTTTCCGCGGATCGAGTTATGGTGTATCGCGAGGGGGTTGTATGTGGCGGCACCTACAACCAGTGGGTTGGGGTGCGTGGCAGCAGAGTCGAAGTATCGGCGAGAGGCCAACTTTAGATATTGGGCTATGGTAGGAAGCCCTAAATCGATATGAAGGTTAGTATTACGCACGAACCACGGTGCTCCCGTGGCTTTACGCATGAATCGATTTTGTATTACCTGAAGTCGGTGAATTTGACGCGGGGAGGCATGCGCAAATACGGGGCTTGCGTATGTCATAATTGGCCGAATACAGGCTTTGTAAAGTGTAATTTTATTACGTAGGGACATTTTGCTATTTTTATTTAGTAACGGATTAATCGGCCAAGGACGAACGCCGCTCGGTTCTTTACTCGGTTAATATGTGGACCGAAGCTGAGTCTCGAGTCTAATAGGACGCCTAAGTATTTGACTGTCTTTTCCCAGAGAATTGGACGATCGAATAACTCTATGGTGGGGAGGCGCGGCGTTAAGCGCCGCGAGAAGTACATGGCTGCACTTTTGATGGGGTTGACCTCGATCCTCCATTTCCGAAATCAGTTCCCGAGGGTTCGGGCTGCGGATTGGAGGCGTTTAGAGATAGTGTCTGGATTACGTCCAGACACATAGAGGCAGGTATCGTCTGCGAAGAGGGCGAGTTCGACGCCGCTGGTGTGCGGTATGTCGTTCGTGAAAAGGGTGTAGAGCACGGGACCTAGGACTGAGCCTTGTGGTACGCCGGCTAGGATGGGATGTGGTTCGGATCGCACCCCCTCGACGCGGTAGCGGAAGATTCGACTGCGTAAGAAATCTCGTATGATGAGTACGAGGCGATCTGGCACACCGAGTCCGTATAACTTGTATACGAGCCCGTTGTGCCAGACCTTGTCGAATGCTTTCGCCACATCGAAGAAGAGCGCTCCAGTATGAAGCCCGCGTATGAAGCGGGATTGAATGTGCTCCGTTATGCGGTGCACCTGCTGGGTACATGAGTGTTTGGCTCGGAATCCAAACTGCTCGTGGATGGGGATCCCTCGAGACTGCATGAAGTCTCTTAAGCGGGCGAGAAGTAGGCGTTCGTATATCTTGCCTAGAGCCTTGAGGAGGCTTATAGGCCGATATGCGGTGGGATCGGACGGGGTTGGTATAGAATAAAATAAGATACTAAGATATCTTTCTTTGAACTATTTCCTGTTTTATACAAATAATGTACTGCTTCAAAAGTCTTCAGTATATATTAACAGTTCGTAATCATTTGCTTTTAACGGCCATAAATACTGAACGTAATTACAAACACATAAGTAACTAATAATTAACTATTTCAAATAATAATAAACCATAAAATTGAATACAGGACACTACAAACTGCATTATGCCACGAACTATCCTTCACACAACTTCAGTAGCTGCAAGGCTTCCCGGAACTCAAGCCAGCGCCGGTTATCCTGTTACCATTAGTCCCTGCCCTAACAAACGGACAACAATCCTATTAAACAACGCCTTAGGTGCAACAAGCTTCTACAATTCTCCCTTTACGTTAAACAGAATAATGTAACAAATCACTAGCACAATCCCTTTCCATCCTTCGAAATTTAAATACAAAACAATCACTAAGTATAATTTAATATTCAACACGCAAGCTAAAGGATACAATTCTATTGTCCTAACGTTTCATTATATGAAATCCTATAAAATTGCCGACAAAATGGCGGATCCAACCATCGAGGAAAACGAAAAGTTGTTGCAACATTTGCAAGACAATCACAAAACGATATCTCACAGGGACTAACGTAAAAGGAATTCACATCGTACAACTTATAAACAGACACATCGATGCATTGGCAATTAATAAATTGATATGTATTAGAGAATTGCAAACACATTTATTACAGAACAAGTCCTAATTCAAACGAATCAAACAAACATTATGGTTGCTTACCTTAGCCTTAATTAGAATACCAGTGCAGCGCCACCTACGTATGCGGACAAAAACAAATCGGGCCTAACCCACGCTTTCAATTAGCTAAACAGAATATCGTACCAACACTAACTTCTGGAAAAATTATTTCTGTTATTTATTGTGGTTATAGACGATAACTAATTATATACTCTTTGACTATAACAAAAAGGTACTTATTCGCGAACTTAATGTCTGCTTGCTATTCTTTCCCAGTCACATTTTTTAAGGGACGAAAAAACGGAGAGGGTTTTCAAGAGATCCCGAATATTTTTATGTATATTACCTCTTTACGCATTACTTCTTTTCTGAAGCGATTTAAATGTTTTTTTAACTGGAAAGGGGGTACTGTAAGGGTGGTCATTTTGGTGGAGTTCTGATAATGGGATCCGTGAGAAAATGATCAAACTCTTAAATTCGCATAAGCATGTTTGAAGCTGCTGCGTTGAAGTCGGTTTTTTAATTAAATAATTATTTTAAAATTTTACTTTGACTACCGAACTGACGGTCGTCCCGTTCTACACACAAGTTATATGCAATTAATTGAAATTTTTTCTTGTTATTATTCAATTTTCTTTAAGTTGCAGTTTGCAAGTTTCTGTTAGAAGTAAGCGTAGGCGGTCAAAGTCAAAATTTCAATTTAGGCTTGTTTAGAGCTCTTATGAACGTCAAAATCTACACCGGTTCAAAAAATGATCTTCTCAGAGAAGATCCGGTAAGAAACTGGGATCTACCTTTTTTCAATGCCATATTACATAATGTCATTTATAGATTACAAAAATAAAAAAATACATCATAAATTTAGTAGCCAAGGGGTTTGCAAGTGCAAAGTATGAGTTATTTCCACACATCTTTGTCCTTAAGTCTAATACGACTCAAGTCTGATCTATAATATAATACGATTTATCTAATAATGTCTTCTTGACATGTTTTTTAAAATCCATGTGCGATTTTTGTTTTACACTTTTAGGAATTTTATTATAAAATGTTATTGACAAAAACACTGCCCAAACTTGTAATATAAGTGACCTAAGCAAGTGATACACTTTATCGTAAGCGCAATGTATGCCCATAACAATTACAGTGTCTTTGTATCGAAAGGAATATTTTAAAGGTCTACCTGAGAAGTCATTTATTAAATCCCATACACACAAACACAGTTCCGCACGCTATTTTCCTTTACCGCCGAGCACTAGGTAAGTTAGTATTTAAAACTGTAATTAACAATTATCGGTAATTAACAATTATCTGTAATTAATAATTATTGTAGCGACATCTATGTCGACACATGCAAAGCTCAAGAAATATTCCCATACGTCCATAATCGCGCTATGAAAAATCTCTGAGATGCGAACTATATATACAACATCTAAATATTACTAGTCGGAGGAGACGTCCTCCCCAGATCAAACCACCCGATCTGGCGGGTAGCTACCCTTTTCCTTTACCCTTTTCCTTGGCGATATCATCCGCCAAATAATTATAATTTATAATTATGATATCAGTACCGGGATCCTGGTAATTCGTGTAAGTACTATGACATTTATTTAAATAATACCGTATATACCCAGTAAGACTACTTTCACTTTCTCCATATTCAGCTTTTAATGACGAATAATCATTGCGATTACTTTTATTTATTTAAGAAAAATGGATATTGAAATTAAAAAGAAATTCATGTAATTGAGATTTAGTAACTGTTTGCACCTTGCACACCTAATGTCATAACTGGCTCTCTATCTATGCTATAAATATTAGAGACATACGTCTGTATCTATAGATATATGAGGGTCATTTTAATGCTGCTTAGCTATAACACCTCATTAAAAAAAAAGTAAACAAAATTTGCAGTAACTACAAGTGACAAGTGTAGTTTCTTTGTCTCAATTCTATAAATAACCTCACGTTTAAATATCTTACTGAATCAGCAAACGCGTAAAGTATTTAACATACAAAATATATGAGGACTGTAGGACTATAAGGTATACTTAATTTTATCAATTGTTAGGTGCACGCTACAGATTTTTCTATGGTTTGTATAACTAGTACAAATATTATACATACTTAGTAACTGAGCTTTTCGACCCCTCCGGCAATCCGACGAAGATCAATGTGGAAGACATTTGAAAAATTTTTACTGGACACTTTATTACACGATAAATTTTGTTCAATCACAAAAAAAACGCGCCGGATGCGAACTTAAATCACTGACTGATACGTCAAAATGTTTGACGTGCTAGAATAAAAAAGTTAATATTCAAATTACGTGCCAGTATCTACGAGTTATACGGCGTACTGTCAGTATACAAAGTTTTATGACAAACTACACGTGGGCGACTTTGTTGTAGGTGTTTTAGTTAAGTTACTTTATTATATGGAATAGTGATTTCCCTTTGCGTCTTGAGATGCCTGATACTTTTATATGCCGAGTGCAATAATTATTAGGATTACGTTTTACTTCATAAGTTTACCACTTAATACACTCGCCGTCAAAAAAATCGCACATCCAAAAAAAATAATTTAAATACTATTTTAACACAACAGGCCAATGGCAATGTTTCATTAGCTTTCAGGAATTTTAATTGAATTTTACTTTTATAACGAGACGAAAGAGAAATTAAAGAAAAAGACAGGGAATGTACACATTTGCAAATTAATAATTTAAAAAAAAACTTAATAAATACAAAAAAGTTCTTAAAACCTAGTGTTGCCCCCCCCCCCCCTTGCCTTGATAACGGCTTCCATGCGATCTTTCATGGACCTTACAAGGATCGCAACAGCCTTTTGGGGTATTTGTTCCCACTCTTCAAGTACCGCATCTTGGAGCTCTTGAAGAGTGGCTGGAGCTGGATCTCGAGCTCGCACGCGCCGTTTTAGGTCATCCCAGAGATGTTCTATTGGGTTAAGGTCTGGACTTCGTGCTGGCCAATGCATAACAGGGATATCGACCTCCTGTAAATAATCCCGTACAATAGCCGCGGTGTGGCAACGAGCATTATCATGCATTAACATGAATCCATCACCGACATAACCAGCATACGGGACCACATGTTCCTCCAGGATTTCAGTAATGTACCGACCAGCATTTAATGACCCTTGCCCACGGCTACCCCGAGTCCGGGAAACGAACACAAGTTCCGTTTTCCCGTCGACGGAAATCCGCCCCAAAACATACACGAGCCACCCCCGTATTCGACGGATTCTTCGAAGCAGGGTTGTGTGAACCTCTCCCCCTGTCTTCTGTAGACCCTTCTACGTCTGTCATTGCAGAAGAGATAGACCCTCGTTTCATCAGAAAAGAGTACGGTCCGCCACTGTTCTAGAGTCCACTCGCAATGATTGCGAGCAAACTCTAGGCGATCTCTGCGATGCTGTGCAGTAAGTTTTGGACCTTTAGCAGGTCTATGGGCTGTTAAACTCTTTTCGTGTAACCTTCTTCTTATCGTAGAAACACTCACAGATGTTTTCCGAGTTGATCGAAGCTGTTGTTGCAACTCAACAGCATTTGTAAAACGGTTTCGTAAAGATGTCGTAACGATGAAACGGTCATCTCTTTCTGATGTGTACCGTTTTCTTCCAGATCCCGGTTTTCTAACATAACCACCAGTCTGCTGAAAACGTTGGAACACCCGTCGAACTGAAAAACGGGACAGGTTCAACTGTCGAGCAACGTCACACTGCCGCATCCCCGACTGCAATAGGGCAATCACTTGAGCGGCTTCTTCAGAGCTGGTGTCCATCTTTACTTGTTCTTACTTGGGTTACTTGTTCACGTGTGTTCACTGCAAAGTCTTAATTACGACTGGCCTATATTTTTTTTTTTTTTTTTTTTTTTTTTTTTAAATGTGAAGTGTATTGTTAGCCGGGAGGCTTTTACAATTTCGTCTGAAGCGACTCGCGTGCAGGTAGGCACACGAGTGTGAAAGACAAACGTCGCTGCTGGCGAGAGGCGTAGCTTCACCCGCTGCTCCGGTGTCTTCCAATTACCCTGTAACGAATAATAGACATATTCGACCTACAGGGGGGGCTCGAAGCAATCCAAGGGCCCCTCAGAAGGAGGTCGAAACCTCGGCTTGGTTGCTGTCGAAAAGCAGTTATTTTATAGTATATATTACGTAGCGTTATGTTTATTTACAAAGTAATATAAAATTACATTATAAATATACTACTGCTCCGCAATGCATAATTATAAAATTAGTGTAATTACCATTTAAAATCGACCTGGCACGGGATTGAACCTCGTGTAGGCCGTGTACCTATGTGCGCGCGCTCGCCGGCGAGCGCGGGGTGTCCGCTGAGGTGGCGGGTGTGTACGGGTGCGCGTGTCCGCAATAGGCGGAGGCGTGTCCTGAGGGGTCGGCGCGGAGGCGACGTATGCGTTGTTTATTAAGGTTATTTTGTCAAAATTATCTAATAGAACGTTTTTAGGACGTCTTTTGTTAGAAGGGGCATCCTGCGCGGGGATGTAATTATCGATCGCTGCCACTAACGGGTTAGGGTGATCTTTGAGTCTGTCGAAGTGTCTTTTAGACAATTCTTTGAGATAAGTTGCAATTGTGGGCAATTTAAGGTCGCGATGTAAATCTACATTGCGCATATAGGGTGGAGCGCCTGTAATGCGGCGCAAGAAACGATTCTGAATCGTTTGAAGACTATTAAGGCGGCTGTGAGGGACGTGAGCGAATACTACGCCCGCGTAAGTCATTATGGGACGCACGCAGGACGTGTATAATTGCAACTTGTGTTTAAGTAACATCTTGCTATTTTTATTCGTAAGGCTGAAAAGACGGCCGGATATGAAGGCCGCTTTACTCCTTACGTTTTTAATATGTTGGGTAAAAGACATTTTAGAGTCTAATGTTACGCCTAAGTATTTTAAATTCGAAACCCATGGAACGGGTTTGTCGAAAAGTGATATTTTTGCGTGTTTTAAACGCGGAAGTAATTTGGGGAGCTTCTTGTACGTAAACAAGATGGCTTTACTTTTGTCGGGGTTTATTTCGATTCTCCATTTCCTAAACCAATCGCCTAGTGCGTTGGCTGCGGATTGGAGACGAATGCAAGTTCTTGATATGTTAATATCAGTTGAGAAAAGGGTAGTGTCGTCCGCGAATAAGGCGAGATCGACTTTAGGTGATTTAGGGATGTCGCTGGTATACAGCGTGTAGAGAGTTGGAGAGAGGACAGATCCTTGAGGAACGCCAGCTCTCAGGAGTCTACTGCTGGAGAAGGACCCCTCGACTCTGAATCGAAAAGAGCGGTTTGACAGGTAGGCCTGTATGATGCGCACAAGCCTGTCTGGCATGCCTAGGTCATGCAGCTTGTAAATTAAGCCGCTATGCCAGACTTTGTCAAAAGCCTTCGCCACGTCGAAGAAGAGCGCTCCGACGCAGTGACCTGGTCTAGTGGTTAGGCACTCGAGTGCGTGCTCCGTAAGTCGGTGCACTTGCTGAACACAAGAGTGTTTGGCTCGGAAGCCGAATTGCTCATCTGGGATGCAGTTGAGTCTTTCTATATTTTCATACAGCCTTTTTAGTATGATACGTTCATAAATTTTCCCCATAGAGCTGAGGAGACTAATGGGTCTATAGCTCGAGGCCAGATTTTTTGGTTTATTTGGCTTGTGAATGCCGATGACGTTGGCTTCCTTCCAGGCATCCGGAAAGGAGCAGCTGGCTAGGAGAGCGTTGAATATGGCCACTAATAAATGTATGAGTGGCGGAGGGAGAGTTTTGATCACCCTATTCGAGATCCCGTCAGCGCCTGGCGCCGAACGGTTTTTAAGGTTTTTAACAATTGTCGTGACCTCCTCGACGGTGACCGGCGCTAGGGGGTCACCCGTCGGTGGCAGCGCCGCTTTAAGCGCCACTTCCTCTTCCACCTTCTGAAGGTGGAGGGGGTCTATGGGCTGGGTGCTAGGGGAGCATTGAAGCTCAAGGCTGTCGGCTAAGCAATGTGCTTTTTCGATATCATCGAAAGCAATACTGCCATCGGGGCGAATCAGAGGTGGCAAATCTGCGACAGTCTCTGATTTGAGAGATCTCGCCAGTGCCCAATATGCGGATTGGGATGGCGTGATGTCCTCCATCAGTCTGTCCCAGCGCGTGCCCCTGAGTTCGGCCATGCGCTCTTTAACCTCCCTTTGGAGGTGGCGCAACCTGGCGCGGTTTGCGTCAGACCGGTATCTGTCATATGCCCTAGTGGCAGCGTTTTTTTCCGTCAGCAACTGTCTGAGGTCCTCTGGCAGCTTGAAACGGCGATCGCTCGCTATAACAACCTGCTTCGAGGAGTCTCTGACCGTTGCTTTCAGGTAGTCGGTTAGGTGGTCAGCGGCCTGAAGGGCTGCTTCCGGAGTATTTATTATGCCAGGGATGGCATCTAAGTGAGAAGAGGACATAGACTCGAGGCTAGTCTCGAGTTTATGCCAGTCCGTCACGGTTTTGGTCAGAGTGACCTCCTCGCGGGACTGTCCTAAAATCATGGTGACCGGGCGATGGTCTGAAATTAGTTCATGATGCACCTCTATGGAGCGCAGCGGTAATGCTACGTTCTTTAGAAGTGCTATATCTAGTATATCCGAACACTGGTTCAGATGTGTGGGCACCCTAGTGGGTTCTAGGGGTCCTATGACATCAAAACCACAGCTTAAGCTGAGGTTAAACAAGGCATGTCCGTTAGGATTTTCCTTAGTCGAGTTCCACGCTAAGTGTTTACTATTTAAGTCTCCTGCGATAATCACTGAGTCACTGAGGTTAAGTAGTGACTCAATGTCGCCCTTAATGACTGATTTCTTAGGAGAGAGATATACAGAGGCTACTGTGACGGACTGATGGCCCGTCATAGCGATTCTGCAAACTGATGCCTCTATGTTAGTTAGGGGCGGGGTTTCGATTGGAATGCAGTGCAAGGACTTGCGGTAATAAATTAGAGTACCGCCTCCGCGGTTTGCGAGGCGGTCATGCCTAATTAATTTATAGTTAGCGATTTTCGGATCGCGTACACTAGGTTTTAATAACGTTTCTTGCACTAACATTATGTCTATCTGATGAGTGGTGAGAAATTCACTCATCTCATCTCTTTGTTTTTTGAGACCGTATGCGTTGAAAAAGCCGACAGCCAAAGTTCGGGGTTTTATTCTCGGTTGTGCGTCCATTATTGAATGCAAAAACAAAAGGAATAATATGTGACTTAGGAGCTATGCTCCAGCAGATTAAGTATGAATGTTGTAATAAAACCTACCTATTTAGGTTTAAAATTTTTTAGCGCATTGATCACGCCGATGTGATCAAGCGACGCCTGCATACGCTCTGTAGGAGAGCGCGCCGTTCTAATCTTGTGGGCGAATTCAATTAATTCGTCCACATCTATGGCTTCTAGGAAGTCCCCGAGGAGTTCGAAATCCTCCTGTAGATTTTTGGCCGCGTATTTCGGCTTAGAGCTCGGTTGACGCGGCGCGGATTTTTTTGCGGTTTTCGCGGAGGGCGCAGAGGGCGCGGGCGCGGAAGTCGCGGTAGGTGCGGGGGCCGGGGGGCGAACTGTCGCCGCCGTACGGACCATAGGCAGAGGCCTGGTCCACGCGTTTGTTTTCGGCGGGGGTGGGGGGGGCTCCCTAGAGGGGGCCGCTTGAGGAGCGGGGGGGGCGGGTGCGCGCGGTGTTACCTTGCGCCCGCCTCTCTTTCCCCTTCGCCGCTTGCCGTGCGGGGCTTTAGGGCATCCGCGGTAATTCGCGGGATGTCCTTCACCCCCGCAGAGCACGCAACTTGGGGGTTCTGCCGTGTCTGGTGCGCGGTTGCACTCAGCCGTAATATGACCGCCGACGCATTTAACGCACCGCGGGCTCGCAAAACAATTGCGAGCAGAGTGGCCATATAGTTGGCAGCGGTGGCATTGACCTGGCGAGGTGCGCTTACGCGGCGCCTCGACAGTAATGCCGGATAGGTGACAAACACTCCGAATGTCAAATATCTTTTTCCCCTCGTTAGACAACTCGAGATGCACGAGTACAAGGTTATAGGGTGCCTTAGTGCGCGTGTTAGACATGCGGTGCACGTTCAGCACTGGGAGGCCCTGGGACTGAAGGTCCTCGAGCACGTATTTAGTGTCAAGTTCGCGCGGTACGCCGCGAATGACAGCGCGGAGGATGCGGTCCTCCTCAAGCGCATACGTGTGAAAATTAATTTTACGTTCGCTCAACCATTTGGTGAGCGCTCGGTGGTTATCCGGTGTTGGAACCGTAACCCTGATACCGGTGGCTATTGCTTTTGCTTTAGTAAAGTATATGCGCTTTTCATTAAGCGCACCAGATATCTTCCCCCATGCTGCCTTGTCCTGTATTACTACAGGAGGGGGCGCGCGGGGGGCCGGAGTCGAACCGGCCTCCTGGGAGGGCGCGGCGGTGTCCATCGGGACGGGGGCCTGACTACGTGTGGCCTTAACTTTAGGCCTGGGAGTCGCGGCTGCCACCTTACGGGGTGGCCTTGAGTCGGCGTCTTTTTTTTGACGCCGTTTTCGTCCGGCGACTACGGTGAAGCCGTCGTCGCCGGTGGTTTTCGCGGTGTCGACTTCGGTCGATTCCGTCGAAGAGGTGCTGCCCGGAAGGTCCGAGTAGAAGGCTAACTCGGAGCCTCCACGGGAGCAGGACGATGCGCGCGATGTTGCGCGCGATGTTGCGCGCGAAGTTACGCGCGATGAGGCGCGCGAAGAGGCGGACGAGGCCGACGAGCAGCCAGACATACGGTCTGCTGCGTTCGAATTGCGCTGCGATGCCCTGCGGGCGAGCGCGGCTGCCACAGAGGGCGGCGGAACGGACCTTTGCAGGCCAGAGGGGCCTGCAATGGCCGGGGGGGGCCCAGAGGGGGCCGAGGAGCCCGCGGGGGCTAACGGTTTATGCCCGGAGGGGGCAGGTTGGCCTGAGGGGCCGGGGGGGCCTAACGGCCGTTTTTGCTTCCCCGCGGCGGTTGCCGGGGGAAGGGGGGCCGGTTCCTTGACACCGGCTCCACCATGGCTGGAGAAAATTTCCTCCAGTGACAGGCCAGGGTATTTCTCCGCAATGATGCGGGAAAGCTCCTGCCTCGCTGCCTGCGCCTGGGCCATACCGGACCCTAGGGAGGCCTCCCTACTCACAACTAAATCGCTATCTAAACGCACTGTGGCTCCCTACCTTTCGGCAGGGAGGTGTGTAGTGGCACTAAAGTAAGTGTACCTATGTGTAACTACTTATGTGGTACTTACAGTTGGCGACGTGACGCCGCAAGGAAGACGAAGCTCTGCTCTGGATAGCGCTGGACTCGATCGGATCCGCCACCCCTCGTCGAGCTCGGATCTTCGGGTCACCGCGTTGGCGGCCCCGTACCTAGTCGACCTAAGCCGTGCCTTCACGGCGGCCTAGGTAACATGACAAAATTAAAGAACAACCATTAACAGAATAAAAGAGAAACAAACTAACACAACACCCTAACGAATACGTAGAGCGTGGTAGGTCGGACTATTCGGACTGTGAGACAACCGTTCGCTATGCCTTCGTTCGTCTTAATCTATGGGCCTATATTTCATCCAGATCGACCCTTTTATACCCTTTTTAGGTGGTGTAACTAGCGTCCTTACTAACGAGCATTTGACAGTGTTTATTTTTGACGCTCTATAATGATAAATGTTTTAATGATTTCATGATTTTTTTATTATTAATGTAAAGCTATTCAAATACCCATTTCAAACATACCAATATTTATATAAATATAATTCGTTTCTAGCCATTACAGCCATTTTTCGCGCAAACTCAGAGAGGTGCGATTTTTGTGACGCTGAGTGTAGTTCTGTAGACGACCTATTTGTATTATACTGAATTATTATTAGTATTAGTATTTGCACTTTGCACAAGAAGCAGCGGTTCTGTCTGCGTTCATAAATTTTCACCATAGATTTCCTGTGCATATCCTTTAGATAATGCGGCCGAGACTCACTTTCCCCTAGGTAAAGCGTTACTAATCTTAAAAGAAGTATTTTCTGGCGAATACTTATTTTTATTAAACCGCATTGCGCTCGTACCTAAGACATCAGTTCTTAAGTATCATATGCCCTGTCATTATCAGCTTAAGTACACACACACACACAGTACACAACTCCTTTACGGAAGAATGATTGTCACTGCGACGTTACCAACGCGAGTCCTACCACCAGTTAATCATAAAAAAGTAAAGCAACAGTTTATAAATGTCCTATTGCTGAGCACATGCCTCCTCTCATTTCTGAGAGGGTTTTGGAACCGGGAATATATATTTTCGGTGATGTAATTGCTGTTAGCCTTCTCGGCTTTTACAGCTTCATCGGATACTTTGGAACCGGGAAGAGTCCGCCACGCAGCCGTCCCGTTAATATCCCGTCAACCGTTTGAGCGTTATTGAAGGACAAACAAACAATATACAGTAAAGGAGAGCAAGTTAATTTGCTAAGATCCGCATGCAAAATGTAAAATGGTGTGTATTACCAAGTTTTGAAAAGCAACGCCCGCCCTCCCTCAATAGCGTGCACAAGAAAACCAATACCGCCACCGGGAGCCGCCACCAGATACCCTACACCACTACAACACTCCCACTAGGTAATACACACCACTGAAGTCGAGAACACGACACGTGTTACACCTCAAAACAAGGCATTATCAAGTGATATTGACTCTACGATAGTCAGCATCATCATCATCAGATACAGAGTCAAATTAACTTGCTCTCCTTTACTATAATGGATTTCCGCAAAGTAACGCCTGATTCTATTAACTAAACAATATACAAACTTGCACATTTACCTGACTACTATAATGAAGCTGGAAAGTTTGTGTTTGATTCCGCTAATCTAAAGAAATACTCATCCGATTAGATAAAATATGTCTGCATTAGATATTGTTATTGAGGAAGGTTCTTACCTTTAAACTTCATGCTACGCCCTAAAGGGCCGAACACTAATAACCGAACATTAATGTATAAGGCGGAACTGTGACTCAGGTCAGCGAGTACGGGACAATTCTGTGGTTCTGTGGTGGTATTTTAAGCGGGTGAAGCCGCGGGGCACAGCTAGTAATATTATAAGAATATCCGATAAAAAGGCTGTCGTTAAAGTCCCATTCTCCAACCAATAAAATAACCATCTCAAATATGGCAGATCTGAATTACCCAGTCCTGTGAATCTGAATAAATAAACTGCGGTTGCCAACCCGCCTGCCAAGCGTGACAACTATGGTAAAATCTCCTCAAAAGGAGAGCTACAAATGTTTGTGGCTATCTGTGTGGGAGGCTGAACCTAGGTTCAGCAGTGCACCAGTCATGGGCTGAAATAATGATGTAACTTCGCAACTACGCTCGGCATCATGAGACATCGGTACTTAAATCTCATATGACCTGTTATTATATTAGCTTTAGGACCTCGTAAGCCGAAACACCAACCAGAGTTCCGGCGCAGTTAAATCAGCAGCCGGACACTCTCGATGTAGCCATTATTAAGGACGTGAACTTAGAAATAGACTCTTTAGTTACGCTTCACGAACTTGAGTCGGACCACCGTCCGGTCATATTTAAGCTGGGCCGGCCAAATGGTGAGGTCACACAGACCAAAACCATTGTGGACTGGCGTACCCTCGGGGTCAAACTCGAGGCTACGAGCTCCCAGCACTTGGATGAAATACCAGATATTATCGACTCGCCAGAGGTAGCCTGTCGAGCGATAAAATCATTCTCAAGTCATCTCAAAACAGTCGTCGGAGAATCCTCCCGGACGGTTACGGTGTCGAGCGATCGACGCTGTAATCTACCGGCGGACCTCCGACGCCTGATTAGAGAAAAGAACCGTGCGGCCAAAGCGCACGACAGATATAGAACAGACGCGAATAGACTCAGACTGCGCCTCCTACAAAGGGATGTTAAAGAGCGCTTATCTGAGTACACTAAAGATAGCTGGGACACTATGCTTGGAGAAATCGAGCCGTCGCACACTGCCTACTGGCAGTTGGCACGATCTCTCAAAGCAGAGCCGGTCTCACCCATGCCGCCACTTATTAGATCGAACGACAACTCGCTCGCCTTCGACGACAGCGAAAAAGCCGAATGCCTTGCAGACAGTCTAGAGAGCCAATGCACTCCGTCTCTCGCGCCTGCGGATCCCGACCACCTGCAGCAGGTGGCCGCGGAACTCGAACGCAGGGCTGCCATACCACCAGTGGGCGAACCACTGACTCCAGTGACTCTCGACGAAGTCACGAAGATAGTTAAAAATCTTAAAAACCGATCCGCGCCCGGCCTCGATGGCATAAACAACAGGGTGATCAAATGTCTAACTACGCCGCTATTGTGTCTGTTAGTCAGTATTTTCAACGCGCTCCTCTCCAGCTGCTCCTTCCCGGACGACTGGAAGGAAGCGGACGTTATAGGTATTCCGAAGCCTCACAAACCGAAGAACATCCCGTCCAATTATCGCCCAATAAGTCTCCTCAACTCGATGGCCAAGATTTATGAGCGAATAATCCTTAGTCGATTAAAAGACTACGTCCTTAATAATAACATCCTTCCAGACGAGCAGTTCGGCTTTCGCCCCGAACACTCGTGTACCCATCAAGTGCACCGCCTAACGGAGCACATATTAGAAAACTTTCACGACCGCCCTAAGCCAGTAGGCACAGGGGCCTTATTTTTCGATGTCGCAAAGGCATTCGACAAAGTCTGGCACGACGGCTTGTATTACAAGCTGTATCACACAAAAGTGCCGGACAGACTCGTGAACATCATACGAGCCTTCTTGTCCAATCGCCTATTTCGCTTCCGGGTAGAGGGAACGCGCTCCTCAAGCCGCCCTCTCCGTGCGGGTGTCCCTCAGGGCTCCTGCCTCTCTCCACTCCTTTTCTCGCTATACACTAGCGATATACCTAAAGACCCTAAAGTCAATCTTGCGCTTTTCGCAGATGACACGGCCCTGTATTATTCCGATAAGCACAAGGGCCGCATAACGATTCAGCTCCAAGCCGCAGCCGATCGCCTAGGCGAATGGTTCCGGAAATGGAGAATAGAGGTTAACCCCGAGAAAAGTGTAGCAATATACTTCTCGAGGGGCACGCCTAAGCCAGCTAGACGTTACCACACAATCGGCAACAATCAGCTAGGCTCGATCACCCTGTTCGGACGCCCTATTCCCTGGGAAAAGAGCGTCAAATACCTCGGGGTCACGTTAGACGCAGCGATGTCGTTCGCTGATCACATTAAGAACGTGCGTAACAGGGCGGCTTTTATCGCAAGCCGTCTATATCCGTTAACTTGCTCTTCAAGCAAAATGTGCTTAAGACACAAACTTCGCCTCTACAAGACATGCATTAGACCCGTAATGTCCTATGCATGCGTCGCGTTCGCACACGCGACGGGCAATCATATAAAGACGGTGCAAAATAGATTCTTGCGAAGTGCCACCGGAGCCGGCTGGTACCAACGCAATGTCGACCTTCACAGCGACTGTGAAATGCCCGTACTCTCTGAACACTTCAGAGAAGTATCACGGCGGTTTTTCGAAAAAGTCGCGGTTCATCCAAACCCGCTGGTGGTTAAAGCAGCTAATTATCGATCTAATAAAAACGCGACCGAACGCAAACGTCGACCGCGAAATGTGCTAGACGACACGGACGTCTCAGCACTCCCTGACCACGATACGGTCAGCCACGATCCGAACAACACTGTACACACAGTTAATAGTTTCAACATCACACGCACAACGTCGCGCGACCGCCGTAGAGAGCGGCGCGCAGCTATCGTTCATAACACCGCGTACACCAGATACACCCGTGTTCCAGGGCGGTTCTCACCGCCCAGAGTTTCCGACACACAAGTCGACAGTCCGAACGGAGGCCCGCAGTCTCCCTCGGACGGTCATTAGATGACTTTATACAATAAATTTATGGAGATATTCACTGTAGCGCAAGCACGCTAGCGAACGCAACGGACCGAATTTAGATGTTTAGTAGGAGTCTTTCTATTTATGTATTTATGTTTGGGTCAAACCAAACCTGGCACGCGGGCCCCGGGCCCGCGAGCACAGCATCCGATGAAGCTGTAAAAGCCAAAAGGCTAACAGCGATCACTTCACCGAAAAAAAAAAAAAAAAAGCCGAAACACTACTAGACGGCAGAATCACTGGTACACCGGTGGTGTAGATACTAAGCGGATAACTGCCTTTAAATCCTACCAACACTAAAAATGTAAGCTTGTGATACCGCTATAGATATATAGTGTGGAGGTTACGGCAAAACTTCCAAACTTGGAATCGCGCGACTGCTTCGAGTCTGATGTGATAAATGATGAAATAATTTTAATGACATGGCATATGAAATTAATTTTAATGATAATGACAAGTAAAAAATGCCTCCTTCTTTATCATCAGCCTGTTGATAATCCACTGCTGAACATGAGGGTCCCCACAACTCACTACAGCCGCCACGCTTGGCAGACAGATTCTTGGTAACAGCGTCAGACGCCTAGCACCTTAGCCGCTGCTGTCCTTCACAAAAAAAAATCAGCTACTCTATTTATTTTGATCGAGTAGGTTTTTTTTTGGATGAAAGGGCTGTTTTTTTGCAATTTTGCATTTGTAGGAACATTAAAAGTTACTTGTATTGTTGGGTGATTGATTGTATTGACCTTCATCCACTTTCGACTTGTTATGTTTCGACTTGTTACCTTCCACCTTGTGTAGGAACTTTGTACACAAGATGTACTCTTTTAATCTTTTTAGTTTTTAGTTCGTATCACCTGTATGCAGATGATCTTCAGATCTTTCAGAGACGTGCAATCTGATATTTATACTCTACATAACGCGATAAATGCGGGAATATTATTTGAAGACATATGTTGATAGCTAATTTGTATACGTCTTCCTCGATCATTGCAGTTTTATGTATATGTAACGTATGTACAAGTATGTATGAATATGTATGTCTGTTTATATGTGTGTGTGTGTGTGTATATATATATATATATATATATATATATATATGAGTGTGTGAGTGTGTGTGTGTGTGTGTGTGTGTGTGTGTGTGTGTGTGTGTGTGTGTGTGTGTGTGTGTGTGTGTGTGTGTGTGTGTGTGTGTGTGTGTGTGTGTGTTTATGTTTTGTATGTTTTTGTAAATTATATTATTATACATTTTTTTAATTTGCTTTATGTTTTTTTATTAACTTCGGATGATTATTTAAGGTATTTTCACATGTTTTTTTATATTGCACCCTTCGCAACTTTCTCCACGCCCTCGGGTTGACTGGGAGAAAATACCAATAGGCATTAAGTCCGCCTAGAGTAGGTGCTCGCTTTAAATTTCATAGTACGCGAGTGACCTGGGTTCGATTCCCGGTGCCGGCACCACTAAAATTGTTAATTGCAATTTTAAGTGCTGATTTACCACGTGCTAGGCGGTGAAGGAAAACATCGTGAGGAAACCTGCATGTCTCAGAAATAAAAAAATATTTCGAAGACATGTGAAGTCCGCCAACCCGCATTGGAGCAGCGTGGCGGAGTCTTCCTAGCTCCAAAAACCCTCTCAGAAATGAGAGGAGGCCTGTGCTCAGCAGTGGGACATTTATAGGCTGAAACTTTACTTTTTTACTTTTATTAAGTCCGCCTATTGTTACCCCTTTAAATTAAAGTGGATAATAAAGTTTTAATAAAAAAAAAATCTCTGTGCGAGATTTACTTTTGCTAGAGCCGGCCTGATTGTTTTCATAGGAGATAGTGACGGCACGAGCAAACCGTTCACCTGATGGTAAGTGAACCGTCTGCCCATAACAAATTCTGTGAGACTCATAAATCGATTTCATATCCTAGTGGTGGTAGGATTCCTATGGCGGAATCCGTCTAGGTAGGTACTACCTCAGGGCCAGTTATTCTGCCGTGAAGCAGTAGTTCAGCATTACTGTGTTTCGGTCTGAAGGGCATTGAGAGTTAGTGTAATTACTGGCCGTATGACACATAGTAACTTAAGACGACCGCGTGGCGTAGTGGTTAGCGTACCTGACTTCTGCGCCACCGGTCCTGGGTTCGATTCCCAGCCGGAGGTAACATTTGTGCAAAAACACAAATTGTTGCTTTTCGGGTCTGGTTGTGTTGTGCATGTGAAATATATGTTTGTAAAACGCACCCACGATACAGGAGAAAATCCTAGTGTGGGGCTTCGTTTTTTAAAAAAAAGAAAAAGAAAAAAGAAAGTCTCAGAGGTACGCACGCAGTGAGGTGCCACACAGAAATATTATGGGTGACACAGCATCTGTTATGGGCAGACATTGCACTTACCGTCAGGTAAACATTTTGCCCGACTCATCACTTAATCCAATAACAAAAGGTAAATAGGTCAATGAATTAAGCTGACTGATTCAGTTGTTTTACGGCATGTTTATAACAGAAGTGTGATGAAAAGTTACAAAAAGCTATAAATTCACTTACAGCGACATCCTTCGGAAAGTACTGGAACCATTATATTTACACAACCTTAAAGTGGGCATAGGCGCATGCCATTATTCTTAACAGTACAATCTAAGACGTTATCTTGCGGTGCGATAGGGTTCTCTCACGTCGTCCGGTCAGTGCCGCTTTAATTAACTTAAGAGGAACGGCGTTTGTGGGGAAAGCCAGAAGAATCTCGTGGTATCCAATAGATGGCGGCATAATAAATGTGCGTAGCATCAATTGCCCAAACCGGTGATGTGATGAATACGAATTTCTAGAGTCGAAGAC
Organism: Luehdorfia chinensis; assembly: GCA_019845155.1. NCBI lineage: Eukaryota > Metazoa > Arthropoda > Insecta > Lepidoptera > Papilionidae > Luehdorfia > Luehdorfia chinensis. The sequence goes on from JAHVAK010000612.1 coordinate 4,338,747, forward strand.
GTCTGCTGCTGCTATTTCGCCAATTGTGAGTGCGACAATTACGGCAAATCCTCGCTCGAAAGAGCTGTATATCCAGTATTGAACTATTTACAGGTTGATTAATAAAATCAATAAGTATACGAAAAATGTTTGTTTAGTGTCACTAATCTTTTCTTCAAATATTTACGGAACTAGAAGTGTTCTTGTATGTAGTATGTATATTAGGGTGTCCCAAAAAAAGAAAAGTTATTTTTTTTTTAATTTTGTTTGAATGATATTAAAATAATTGTAAATAAAGTTTCATGTACTTAGAATCACGACAACCCGTGCCGACTTGCATCAAAACATGTGAATACTAGCATAATAAGGCACCCAGGAGCTAACGTATCGATATGCTTGTAATAACTTGTTTGTTTTATTAGTAAATACATATTTTTTTATTGAATCAAAATGTCAGTGGAGTAACAGAGTTCTAAAAAGGGGAATTTTTTTACTGGGGATGGAAAACATCAAATTACCGGTTCAAAACTTCCCTCTAATGGACTAGTATTGCCAGTTCTGTTTTGTAATATTCGTAAAGTGAAATTAAAAGGCTTTGAAAAGGCAAATCTCAGTATTCTTGAATACATTATTTATTGCGAAAAGGCACGTACACCGACAAAATCGTTACCTAGATGTGTAAAGACACTAGTTACCTTATATAAAGTTTGGAAGGAATTGCAAAAAAATGCTAACAAAACATAAGACGTGTTTGAGCGGCGTCGACAAGAGTTTGTTACAAACTTGTACAATTTGTTTGATATTAGACATGCCGCTGCATTGTAGTTAATAAAGATAGACGAAGAAAGGATTTTCTTGCAAGGCCAAAGGGAGCCAGGTCGACGTGGTAGCTGGAGTGGGCAAAATACTGACCGAAAGGAGGAAACGGCGCACCTCAGAAACATTAAGGAGCAAAAGCGGCATGCTAATGCTAAGTATTTTTCATCCTAAACTCCTTCAACATGAACTGAACAGGGAAATGCTTGTTTTTGCTTGCCGATAACCGATCACGTCAAGCCTTGGCTACAGTGCACGTTAGCGGCAATAGCACCTAACTGGGAATTGTTCTTTTTAAAGGCCATGTAGGTGTACGAAGCAATGGACAGCTCTACAGAAGTTTTTCCGGCATTTATGGTCTTTGAATGTCGAATGAGATGTGTCTGCCTTGCCTATGTTTGACTATGATGTAGACAAAGAATCTAAACTAAAAATGGTTGCTAACTTACCTAAAGAAAACCCATCAGCCTACAGTAAACGCTACATCCTATCTAAAAAAGAAATTTGTGGCCCACTGTACTTTTATTCTGACAAGTATTATAAGACTTCCTATGTTTTCTTTTCTTTTTTAATTCATGATAACTGATTTCTTTTTTAGAGATATATATCGATTACTTTGTTTCTATCAAAAGTAAGTCCTTGTTTAATCGACTCAAATTAATGTCAGTTTTCTCAACGGGTGTCCTACTTCATGGTCAAATAATGCTTCGTTCCAACACGCTTTAAAATGTGGTGACACGAATACCAGGCCACAGTCGAGCGTGTACCTGCTGTTCTTCCATATGTCAGAGGAGTCACGGACAAGATTGGCTATATCTTGAAGTCTAGAAGCTTCTATAAGAACATTTTTCAAGCCGCCGAAGAAGATAAGTCAGTTTTTACCATCTGTCAAGTGTAACATCCCTCTGCAAGGTGCAGGAGTATATAAGCTAGATTGTGAATGTGCTCTCTCTTACATAGGGCAAACTTAAAGATCCATAAAAACCCACGTTAAAGAACATATAGCTGATGTGAAGCATCGACGCTCTAGGAAGTCTGCAGTCTGTGACCATGTTCTGGATCATCCCAACCATTACACCAGATTTGATAGACCACAAATCCTTGCAAAAGAACACCGATTCCTACCAAGGATGATTCGCGAGGCTATTGAAATTAAAAAACATCCTAATTTCCATAGGGAAGATGGTTGGGTACTACCACCGGCTTGGGTTCCTATTATTAATATAATTAAATCAAAAACCAAGCATACCACTGCAAGGCTTCAGGACACAGTAAGCTCTTTCTGCGTAGATCGGACTTAAAATAATAATTAAAAGCTGAAGGTACTTCGGGTTAACTATGACATCCGGACAACTGTAACCTCAGTCCCCCGTGACCATGGGTGCTGTAAAGCGCCCGAAACGTCGGGTTAAAAATAGTTTTAAATTAAACGCGATAAAATTCGTAAAAAGTAGTTTTATTTAATAAGTCTTTGTTCAACAGTGGACCAGTGATAGGCTGAAATGATGATGATGATGAAAAGAATTATAAAAAAAGTTTATTATTTAGCTAAGTTATTTTAGTCACTAATTTCTAATAACTATAGCTAATCCTCATAATTTGCTACAAAAGTTTGTAGCTCTCAGTCTGGAGGGATCTTGACGTTTCAGGATGCTGCTACCCATCGACTGGTTTTTATTCTCCCTCTGTCGACTTTTACGACACCCACGAGATGAGAAGGGGTGGTAGATGAAGGCGCCACCACACGGCGCCTTCATCTAAACTAATCGAATATACTATATCAACAAGATACCAGGCATTATTCACGATGTACTCGTATTAAAATAACGACCTTAACAACATCGAGGCGAGTTACGTATACAGTCACAATTTACAGTAATTCAGAATAAGTCAAAGGCTTCCATTTATTTTGAATTAACGTAACCTAAAGTATATTGAATACACAATTTTGATTAAAAATCATAAAATATTTTGCAAGCTTCCGTTTTCAGAAATGAATAGAGCTCTGGTTTTCCTCGATTCTTTCGTGTGGGTCGTAAACGTAATATCGTATGTTTTCGTTCTTTATTTTTTGTAATACAAAATACAATTACTAAGTTAGTTTAATTCAAGTTAGGCAATTCTTCAAGAATGCGCAAATCCCGCTTTCATTGGTATTGACAAAATGTTTTGACCGTATCCGTTTCAATACTTTTGTAAATTTTCATGGCTCTATCACCTCACTACCATTTACAAGGAGGCTTAATTTTGTGTCCAAAAATTATAATAATACGATCAATTGTTCCTGTGTCGACAAGTCGATCGCGATCGACCGTTTATCATAATGTATTATACATACATATATACATAAATGTAATATCTATGCCACGGTACCCCCTACCTAGACGACAATCCTGCATCACACATACTTGCAGCCTCTCAGAGTCGATCGCTCGTAGTCTAACAATACTGAGGTAGAATGCCAGCAGTTCGAGTTTGAGCACCTAAGAGTGTTACAGTCACCAAAAAGTTCGAAAAATGCATGATCTGAAGGTGATTGAATTCTCAGTACCATTCAAGTGTGTAATGCTAATAATGTTTTTATTTTCTGTAAATTACAACGTTAATGCCTGCATTAACGAAAAAGTAATACATATATTTAAGATATAAGTTATAATAGACTGTACATGTAAATATAATAAAAGGTAATAAGGTAAAATAAAATGTTTTCAATTCTAATAACCGTTTATCTAATTACCATCTTCCATGAAAATGTCAGCAACAATGGGAGATACTGGGGAGCCCATCGCCACACCATCTACTTGCCTGTAGTATTGACATCTGTCACCTCAGACCTCCCGTGACCATGGGTGCTGTAAAGCGCTCGAAACATCGGATTATAAATAGTATAAAATTAAAAGCGATAAAATCCGTAAAAATTAGATATATTTGAATGTTTACACATTTAAATAAAACTAATTTTTAAAATTTTTACTAAATGAAAAATTAGTGGATTCATCACAAACATTTTCCGTTGGATAAATTTGATGAAATTTCAAAGATAGGTACTGACATGGCCGGTGTTCATATATGAGCAATTAATTATTTTAAATTAGGGATCGCTAATCTTCTTAATGATGTATGTGTATATTCCCATTCACAATATATAATATACGTTTTACTAATGTGGTGGAAAATAGTGTAATACCATGCTAGTGGGATTAAAAAGAGAAATATATGTATTTATACATATTGCTTGCTGACTTTACCACTCGCCTCTACCGTGTACCTCATTCATCCAATGTGCCCAAATTTCTTTTTATAGATCGTGATCACTTCACAGCTTTCTTCATGATACATTTCCTGGACATTTCCCTTGCATGAATATCACCTAGTGTCACCTCTCAAATTTCTTCACGCTTTTTATAGCTGTACATAAATGGTAGGACCAAGACATCATTGTGAATATCTTGCTTGCAGGTACTCTATCTCTTTCAGCATTATCTTCTAGGTACGAACTGGCTGCTTACAATAAACTGTAGAGCTCTGTTAATTTTGCTTCCGGCGTTCAGTCTCCTTTTAATATTTCCAGCAGTTTTAAAAAACTCCCCATATACGAACTAAGAAACATTGCTCTGCCCTCACCGCTATTACTAATTTCTAGTTTTTTCTTGATCGTGACTTAGAATAAACAGATCAAAGTGGCAGCAATAATGGATTTTTGTTATCGCTGCCACTGACATCTATTTATTCTCGAAGCTAATCGAAGACAAATACAATCACAAGTCATCAAGATATTGAAATAAACCTTGAAAATAAACAAAATAGGTGTATCATTTAAAAAATTCAAAGACTCAAAAAAAGATTACGAAATCCTAATGATGCAGAGTTCCACGGATGACATGACCGAAAAAAAAATTAAAGCATTGCAGTAAAAATGTCGAAAATTATGTTGTTTTATTTATTTATTAACATCCAAAAAACGTGCCTACAAATTATTTAGTTGTTACTTTTATTACCATGGAATGATATATAATTGTAATATAGCGTTCTTTTTGTTTAACATCTCCTCTTTTTGCCAGGTTATCCAACGATTTTTTACAGGTTTATTTACTATTTTCACTCGTACTTTGAGAAAGCAATAAAAAATAAATAGTAAACACAAGCCTCATTCGCATCTGTAATATTATATATTTCTGAAAAAGTCAGGGCACTGACAGGCTTTAAAAATGTTCCAACGATTTCTTTACAAAAGCCTCTTTAATACCAGTGTTTAGGTTATTTACATTTTTCCAGTGCAAATATCAAAAATTGGGCAGTATTGTGGACAGACAAACCTCAGAAATCATCATCAGAGATAATTAATTATGTTCCTTGCGGCAGACGATACGGGTCATATCAAGTAACACCGCCTTCTACATTTAGCACTGAGTCTTCTTATCAGAATTGTTATTGCATACGCGGGGCACAATTCATATGTAATTGCTTTTACCAGTGGCAAATGACATTGTGCATGAGCGACTGTAATTATTTATTTATTTATGGAAACAGTCATAAACCATTTTCCAGTGTCAAGTAACATATCCAAGTATACAATCTTTAAGCAGCAAGACTTCAAATTTTTGATCGACAGTAAAATTATAGTTGACATTTACTGAAGATTTGTTGAACTGATGGAGACAAAACGAAAAGCACAATTTTGATCACAAAGATCGAAATTTTTTAATCGAACTAACGACGGGAATTAGAAAAAGAAAATTTTAATAATAATGCCAGTTATTATTACAAAATGAGGAACAAACGATTAACAAACAAATTATTTACTGCCGAATTAAAATCGATGCCATTAGTGCCAAATTAAGGATCAAATTGTATTAATTGGTTACAATAACACCAAAAACGGACAAATGCTAATTATTATTGAATAATCATAACAAACGACGGACAATTGAAATGTCTGCTGTCATATTAAAATAGCTGCCATAAGTGTTAACTTTTAGAGTAAAATTTTAATTATCGTTTATAAATAAATTAAAAAGAAGCAATAGCTAACTATTTTCGGACAATTAAGAACAACTGCTGGACTAAAAAAAAGTTTATAACAAACTATAAAATATTGATGTCGTCGATAACGTAAGACAGACAAATGTTACGTATTCCGTTAGTAGTCTGCGGTTATTACAAAAGTGCAGCTACTGACAGATTTTCCATATACAATTAAAACTACTTTTTACGGATTTTATCGCGTTTAATTTAAAACTATATTTACGTCGGGTTAATTTTTTTTTAAATTAAAAGTAGTTATATTTAAATGTGTAGTATTCGCGTAAATAAAAGAAAACATTAGGTTTTCCTTAGTTAGAGTATAAAAAAATGATGAAACTTAGCAAAGACATTAATCAAGGAAAAGATTTATAGAACAGTAAAAAAGGTACAAAAAGTTTTGCCGGAAAAATCTTTACATAGAGTCACACCTCTTTCCCAATGGGTATTGAAGAGACCACATCCTACGATCCTGACATACATGTTTCGATTCTTCTACTTTCAATAGCATTTTTGTACAAGCTCGTGGGTTGCGGTTACTTTTGACGTAGCCTTTCCTTAAAACGTTTTCGATCTAATTGTGATACGTTCGCCTATGTCAACACTCTCCGGCTTGCCTAATCAAACTCGCCTTATAAATCTATTTCGTCAATCTTCTTTCATCCATCCTCTCTGCGTGTCCAAGTCTTTCTCTGTATTTGACACTACACCTTCTTCCACGCCGCAATGTTCCCTTATCGTGACAGGATTCTTTGCAGTTCCGTCTATGTAGACACGACTGTAAGACCAGTTATTCTGCGGTGAAGCAGTAATGTGCAAACATTAGTGTTTCGACCTGAAGGGCAGTGATATCTAGTGTAATTACTGGACATATGTGACTTAAGAAAAGATGTTCGAGGAGACAAGCGCAGTGTGGTACCACACGTAAATGCTCCGGGTGGTAAAGCATTCATTATGTGCAGATGTTGCTCTTACCATCAGGTGAAACGTTTTGATCGACTTGTCACATTCTCTTATAAACAAAAATAGTGACTGATATAGGGAATACTACACTCAAAGTTGTATATGTATTATACCTAGGACAGATTGTCCGACTAGGTAGATGCAATTTTGACCTAAATGTCGACCAACGGATCCTACTCATCGGGGAAGCGTTTGGGAAACTGCGTCACATCTTTTCATCGAGTATACCTCAAAGACCGGGTACTCCAGGTCCACTGCGTGTTGCCTGTGATTCCCTAAGGTTTGCCAAGCTAAACTGGCAAAAGGTCGGCCATATAGCTCGTAGAACTGACAACTGTTGAGGAAGAAGGGTCTGAAGTGTTGGGCGACTATCACCGTCCATTGATGTAACGGTGCACGGTTTTGAGGTAAGTCTGTGAGTGCTGGTGGCTCAGGACCGTGTTTTGTTGCATTTGAAAGAAAGAAAGAAAGAGAAATTTATTTGAAGCACCCACACAATAAATACAGACATAATTACAAAGACATTTTAAACACAATTAAAACAATAAGTAAAATAAAATATTTAAATAAAACAATTTTTAACGGATTTTATCGCGTTTAATTTTAACTCTTTATAACCCGACGTTTCGAGCGCTTTACAGCACCCATGGTCACGGGAGGATTTAGGTGACAGATGTCCTGATGTCATAGTTAATCCGGGGTACCTTCATCTTTTAATTATTATTTTTAGTCCGATCTACGCAGAAAGAGCGCACTGTGTCTTGAAGCCTTGCAGTGGTATGCCTGGTTTTTGATTTAATTTGATTAATTATTGGATCCCAAGCCGGTGGTAATACCCAACCATCTTTTCTTTTGAAATTAGGATGTTTTTTAATTTCATTAGCCCCGCGAATCATCCTTGGTAGAAATCGGTGTTCTTTTGCAAGGATTTGTGGTTTATCAATTCTGATGTAATGGTTGGTATGATCCAGAACATGGTCACAGAGAGCAGACTTCCCTAGAACGACGATGCTTCAAGTCAGCTATATGTTATTTTACGCGGGTTTTTATTGATCTTTTTGTTTGGCCTATGTAAGAGAGACCACATTCACATATACTTCTGCATCTTGTAGAGGGATGTTACACTTGACAGATGGTAAAAACTGACTTATCTTCTTCGGCGGCTTGAAGAATGTTTTTATGGAAGCCCGCTTCAAGATATAGCCAAACTTGTCGGTGACTCCTCTGACATAAGGTAGAACCTACTTTGGTACATGCTCCGCTGTGGCCGGTTTCACTCGGTCACTGCGACGTATTACGACGAGTTATAAATAGTTAAAATTAAACGCGATAAAATCCGTAAAAATTAATTTTATATAAATATGTAGTATTCGCGTAAATGAAAAGAAAACATTACATAAAATAAAATATTCATAAAAAAACAACAATGCCATTATAGAATAATAACAATCAACAGTAAAAAGAGACAAAGAAATACAAAACTACTATTAATATAAAAGACTATAATGTCACTAGGACAACTACAAATATCTGAATTAAAAACTATTGGAAAAAATAAGACAAACAGAAAATAAAACTACCTACTATCGACATGGAATGCTTCAAAAAGGAATGCCACTCAGGAAGTGCTAGGATGTGCTTAACTAACACAACCTCGCCCTGATTTTCAGTGACATACATACATACACACACCCATACACTATACATATATACAACACACCGTAACATATACATACTTAATTTTAATAAGTTTATAAATTGCGTGCAGGGGGTAGTGGCTTCCAACAGTTACACTAATAATTGCAAGAGTGATAATAATAATAATATTAAAAAGTAATAATTAAAAAATAAAAATATGTTAAGCCGCATAAAGACTACGCGCACGGAATGAATGCAAAGATAAAGGGACGCGGGGGGCAGGCCCGACTATTCCTGTGCCTCACTCTCACTTGGGCGATTGCACGTCGGCGACCGCTCGCTGTTTAAGTTGAAGTTTTGGCAACTAAATAACTTAAAAATACAGTGTTACGAAATTCATCTTACAACAAAATATAAAATTATATTGCTTTAAATTGATGTTAATGGACTAAGATTGCAGTTGCTGGTTTATTAAAAATTATTTATACTTAAAACGTAAACTGTGTACTGACTGCAGGCTTCGAAAAGGCGGTGGGAGGTTGTTCCAGCACTTGGTTGCGGCGTATCGGAAGCTTCCTCGAAATGCAGCCGCATGCAGCCGCATGCAGCAGCAATGATAAAGAGGCATCAGCAACATGTATGCCGCAGCTCTTGTTGCAGTCGAAGCATTGTCTCGCGCCAATTGCAATTTATGAAAAAAGTAGGAAGGTGTACTGAATTTAATTGTGCCAAAGAGTAATGTAGCGAAATGTAATTGCCATCGGTAATCCATCTTAAGCATTCTTGCATTATTAATGTAAGGTGTCAACATATGTACGTGGAGGTATTTTGAAACAGAAAGCGAGCACACGCATTTTGAACACGCTGTATGAGCTTACCTAAACTCGCAAGAAGTCTAGGACCCAACACAGCATCAGCATAATTAAATTTAGCTAACACTAAGGATTCACATAGCTTAATACGCACCTCTGGCTTTAACATGTCCCTAATTCAGTACAGCACTTTTAATCGATAAAAGCAGTTTTTTGTGTTTTTCAAACCTGTTTCTATTCCATGGCCTTGAGCAACATTAAACTTGTGATGGGCATTTTACATTATTCTCATTGTCTTTACTAATTCCTAATTACCATTAGAGTTATTTGTCATTACCGTTCTTACAAAAAAAAAGTGCTAAATATTTCTCAAAATATAAATAACTGACCAGTGTACAATGACATATATACAATGTTGACAATCCAAAGTAAAATAATTCTTTAGAGAACTGTAATTATAGCATTTTTCATACACAAATATTCACATTTTGAAATAATCATTCCTCAATTTTATTTTTTAATTCCGTATTTTTTAGCACAATCAAAATATGATGTCTATGGTTTATTTTGTTTCATAAATCATGTTTCCGAACTATCAAGTCAAGCTTGTGACGGCTGTTGAGTGCAAGAACTTGTTATTAGCTTTGAAAGTGTTTAATTTTTACATTTCGCTGGGTTATAATAATGAAAACTGAATTGAATATTTAACCATGTTGAATTCAACATCAACAGAAGCAGCTTTATCAGCTACTTATGTTGAAAATTACTTAGATTGTGTTGAAAATCCTTCCAAATGATTTGCAGCGACATTTATCGCGTATGCGAGAGCTCGACGTTACTTATAGAGGTAAATTTTACATTTCTGTTGGCTTTTTAGGATTATGTTGGATATTATAATTCATTTATCATTTATTGCACATTCGTTGTCATTGTAAATAACTCAAGTTTTATCGTTATTTTTGTTATGTTGACATTTTCTGTTTCTATGTGTTGTATACACATACGCATTATAGAGATGAGTTTGGAGGAAATACATACAAAAATAACTCAACATTCGACTTATTTCAGAGACGATTTACGGATAGCGTAACTTTCATTTATAATTAATAGTGTCATTATTTCAAATATAAAATTCTAACTTTCTAATAAAAATTGTTACTAATTATACAAATTAATCATTATTTCAATAAATCCTCAAATACATGTAAATTTTAGCAGTCTTCATAAGTTATAGTTATATGATTTTTAATTTTTCAGAATGTCTACGTGATGCAGAAACACATTTAGCTGTCTGCATAGGACCAAACACAGAGGAGAAACGTCGCGGTCGGGCCGTCTTAAGACTACAAGCTGCACTAGTAGCAGCTCAAGAAATCGGTGATGAAAAGCTACAAGTTGTACAGGTCTTACAGGATCTTATTGACAACAAACAAAGATCCCTAGATGCTGATCATAAGAATCTGAGTAAGTGGTTTTATTTGGTGTAAATTTTACAAGTGGTGTTACAATTTCTATGTTTTTGTTTTGTTAATTGTTCATACTTTTAAAACAACATAATATAGTATAGATATTATAGTAAAATTATGATTTAAAATTTAGGAACAACTATATAATAAGCGTTATTTATGTTTTATCTATTTACATAAACATAAATCAGTTCAATAAAAAAAAATTAAAAACCAAGAATAAGCAGATAATAATAATAATACCATGGGGTAATGCAAGTTTTTACAACAAATTCCTAGAAAAAATGTACAATCTTTCAATCAAAAATGAATACAAAGGGTTATTATAATATTGAAGTATACATGGATGATGATAACCACAGGGAATAAGATGATCACTGCCAATCTATTTCTATATGTTTATATTTATGATGCTACTGTAATTGTGTATTATTTGATTTCAAAACTTACTAGAAAAAGAAATTGTGTCTTGATGAATGTGCCTTCCAGGACAGAGGCATTTTTTGTGAACCAGCCTAATTTAATAAAATCTTTTTTAATTAATGTTATGTAAATAATCAATATTGAATAATAAAAAAAACTATTCTATTCTTGTTCTGGGTGCAATATTAACAAATTTGTATAACTTTTTAGTCTCTTGTCTTGAAGTAAACACAAATGGAACAGCAAAAGAAGAACCTTCTGCAACATCAGAGTCCGTACGAACCGGGGATAAGGATATCAGTACACCTCAGCCGCAACAGCAGCATGCACCACCACCACCACCTCCTGAACGTAACAATGACAAAGAAAAAGAAAAGGAACGGGATAAGAGTGGAGGTACAACCCTTATAATTAATATTATACTTTAAATAAATATTGTCCTAATTTTTTTTCTATATTTATGTTATTTGATCATTTGCAGTCTGCTACAGAAGCTGTAAAAATAATGTAATTAACTTTTACTCCAGTGTTAGATGCTAATACAGATGCTGTTATTAATATTAATACTAAAATTAAACAGACAGTTATCAAAAATGGGGTTACAAATTAAATCATCAAATGAGACAACCAAAAATAACTGGTGGTAGAATTCCTGTACAGGAATCTATCTAGGTATATACCAACCACCACAGGACCAATAATTATACTGTGAAGTAGTCATTTGCAAAAATTACTGTGTATTGGTCTGACAGACCCTAAGAGTAATTACTGGGTATATAAGATTTAAAAACTGAAGTCTCTGGATGATGTGCACAATGTGGTGTCACTCAGAACATTTGTTGCGTCGTTCGTTGCACTTACCATAAAGTGATTTATTTATCAATCGAAAATGTGATATAAGGCACAGACTAACCAAGTAAAAACTTATGTTAATAATTCTTTTCTTTAAAGGTGAAAGGTGGTCGAAACGGGCAAGACGTTCACGAACAACTGCAGGTGCTGCAACTGATGGCGCGGACTCCAGTGAGCGAGATAGTGAACGTCACGCTCATAATACCACACATAAAAAAGGTACACATAAAAAATACACATTCAGTATCTTATCATCATCAATATTACTACCAACATCTGATGATAAAATAAGTTTTAAAGAAAAATCATATTTTCATTACAAGCTTTTATTTATATGGCCATCAATCAAATGTTGCTAGGGTTATAGTACTTGCCAAAACAAATTCTATGAGCCCAAAACATAATAGAGCTATATATTTATATGAAAATTAAAAAAATCTTTTATCTCATAGGTATAGGCAAAAAGAAAAAGCGCAAAGCGAGACAAGCAGCCCAACGCTCCGAGACACCTCCAGAAGAAAATGATGCCATTGATCCTGATGAGCCCCGATATTGTCTCTGTGATCAGATATCATTTGGCGAAATGATCTTATGTGACAATGATCTCTGCCCTATTGAATGGTTCCATTTCTCATGTGTCTCACTCAGCACCAAACCAAAGGGTAAATGGTTTTGCCCTAAATGCCGTGGTGATAGGCCAAATGTAATGAAGCCAAAAGGACAGTTCCTTAAAGAACTAGAGCGGTATAATAGAGAAAAGGAAGAGAAAGCATAGTGATTGCTAGAAGTGATGTCAAGTGGACAAGAACAGTGATTTTGTTAATAAAAGATGCGGTAAATACTTTAAATAAAAGCAGTATAATTTATTTTGAATACTAATAACCCTTGATTTAAAAAAAATTATCAGGTGATGTGAAATTGCTTAGAAATATTTTTACATTGTGTGAAACAAACATTTTAATACTTTATGTTGCACATAAAAATAATAGTTACGTATTTTGAGTTAAATATATTCCGCCTCTAATACTAAATGATTTAACTATAGAATTGTCACTTTAAATAATATTATGGTAATAGCGTTAATTTATTATGAAATAAACAACTTATTTGATCATATTTTTTAGTTCAAAAGGATTTGCTAGTTTAAATTGTAAACAAAGCAGACACAGTTAGTTTTACATGTCAAAAATTGAGATGGAGCTTAATGCTTATTGGAACATCTTGTTTAAAACAAAGAAATCCAAAATTTACTTATAAAATTAACATTATGACTAAAACACTGCTTACTTCTCTAGTGTTGTTTTAATTAACATCATATTATAGATTTTGATTACAAATGAAAATAATAAGTAACCATAAATTTTTAATTGCGTTATTAAATATTATTTTATTAATCTTTATTCAAGAAGAGAAATGAGAAGTATTTAGCATCTATTTTATTATTTAAACTCCTTCAAAACAGGAGAAATGTAAATAAAATTGTATATGTCATATCTTGAGAGAAAAACTATAGACATTTTAATAGAAATTGAAGTACAGCGTTGACTTTACGCATTTATAATAACTATTGTGTAAAAAGTGATTTTCTATGGTAGTCAATACCGTCAGATTTAATTTCGTTACTTTGAATATAAGGTTTAAAATAATATGTCTTATTATTTATCTTACAATATCCTTTTTGCCTTCAAACAGAGCAAGGACACAGAACTTAAATTGTTATTTTAAGGTTCATGATGATTTTACCACCTTTTTTATTCCCTTTATAAAAAAATAGTTGAACTTAAAGCCTATAGATATTTTTTAAAAGTCAATCTATGGGTGGTAAGATTTTGACATAGTTGTAACAATTTATTTTTAATTTTAACTGATTAAACTGCATTTACTCCTGGTGACTGAATGGCATAGTGACCAAATTGAAGATGACTTCTACCGCGGGTCCTGGGTTCGAATCCTAGCCGAACGGAAAATTTAACAACATAAATTGTTGGGCTACGGGACTGGTTGTTGTGCGTGTAAAATTTGTCTGTATAGCGCACTCTCGCTAAAGGAGAGATCCCAGTGAGGAGAATACTTAATTAAAAATAAGTTGCAGGTTATCTGTCGGTTTTGAGGTATGTTACAAAGGATGCAACATATAAAAAATAAGGAAAAGTACTAAATATCGGTACATTGTCTATTATAACTCGTATAATCGATATTTTAGTACTTTTTTGAAATTACAGCATTTATTGAAAAAATCAGTAACATAAAATAGTAACGGGTTCTTGAGACTGACAATTCAAAACATGCTATAAATTCACATCTCCCAATTCGATTTATCGATGCTACCTAAAAACAATAATATTGAAAATCTCGACGTGGTTCGCCACCCAGTGGGCTACAAATGTGGCCTCTGCCTACACCTTATATGGGGAAAAAGCATGATTGTATGTTTGTATATTTTCCAAGCAGAAGATTTCTACAGTGTGTCACCGTAGCGCCAGCTTTCGAAAAAAGGCATTCTGATGGCACTGATGTAGCGACGCATTGTTTGCTATCTTAATTATGAAAGCTGACAACAAATAAGTCCAGTAGTCCAGAACCTGACAAATCCGAATGAATGAATAAACAGTTTTCTTTTATAAGCCTGGTAACAGATATTTTAACTTATTTATTTCAATGTAAAAAAGTAAATTTCTATGTATAAACGTCGATAATTGGTGTTATTGATACTAGAATATCGAGAATGTTGTTTGGATTAGATCAATAATATTATCGATATTATAAAGTCGATATTACCGATTTCTCGAGATATCGTTGCAAACCTAGTAACAATAAAAGAATAATACTTCTTAATATCTTTAAATGCACCAGTCAGTCTCTATAAAACAAAGAAAAACAATTTTGTGGTATTCAATGTACTATATTGAATATCACAATATTGTTTCTCTTCATTTTATCTATGAATACATGCCCACACGATTTTAGTAAGTTTGAAAAATTGCCATCAACATTATCAACTATTGACCATCCCCCAATCCACCTACTTTGCTTTTTGGAATTGTAGTACCACAAAGCTGAAATTTATAAAGGTTTTTTTTATGAAAATGTGTGGTATAAATTTTTGGGAAATTATTGTCAACAGGCCCGAGGCCATACATTTACTCGGGCGGTCTTTACGGCTTTCTTTCTAAGTCGAAGTCTGAAGTTATAAGAACAGTTTATTTCATTGCCCTTTAGACCGAAACACAATAATATTTGCACACCACTGCTTCACGGCAGAATAACTGGCCCTGCTGTTATGTGGGTGGCGGACTTACATGTCCTCGAGATATTTTTAGTCCTTGGACATGCAGGTCTATTCACGATGTTTTCCTTCACCGCTGAGCATGTGGTAAATCAGCACTTAAAATTGTAAAAAAAAATTAGGGGTGGCGGCACCGGGGATTGAACTCCTATCACTCGCCTACTATAAAATTTAAAGCGAGTGCTCGCCCCCTGAGCAAATATTTTTTGAGAAGAAATGAAACCAACACATTTATTCTAATATTATAATTGATATATGGATATACACAAATTATCTATCTATAGTAACCATGCAGAGTAATATTATGTAAATTGTAATTACATTTCATAAATAATTCAATTCGTACAAAGTAGTTATAATACATTTTCTATGGATTCATTACATACAAAAAAATGTCACGCCGTATTGATATGAATATATTTCTAAAAATGATATTATAATTGATTCATTAAAATATTGCAATGGCTTATATTTCCGACTAGATTATTATTATCAATACAATTATTTCTATGTTGTAAATTCATAAATTATGTTAAGTGTCCATTAGTTATCCAGAATTGATAATTTGGGTTTACTTGCAAGAATAGGAATCAAAGTATTTCAACATTCCAAGAAACGAGACAAGTCACAATTTGTCTTTTACTATAAAATGCTCAATTCTTACATTGGGTTGTTAAAATGGGAGATCATATTCAGTAAAATAATTTAATATAAAGAAAGTTTTACTTTGTTATAATGTTTTGGTTTTGAGTTTAGGTTTTATAACTGATCCTTATATTCGTAACACTGTTTCGGTGACGAAAAGAAATTTGTAATGTTGAAATGTTGCCATTTTAGTTTTTGGTAAACGAAATCTGCAATTGATAGACGTTTATCACTTATTTAAACATTGACATTATTAGTAGGCAACGAGGGGTGAACTTATATTTAAATAATAAAAAAAACTAGTTAAACAAATAGGAAAAAGATTATTTCAAATACTAACAAACAACATTACTACCAAGAATTTAAAATAATCTTTACAAAATTTTAGAGGACACCAAACATAGGCAAGATACGTTAATACTAAAATGTCTATAAAAATACAAATAATAATCCAATAAGTACAAAATAAAATATTAAATGCGAAACACTACAAAACTGTCAATCTTAAAATTGTGACAATGTTTTTTTTTTTAATATGACACTAATTTGAACACAAACCTAATAAATAAAACACCTAATTAAAGACAAATAATAACATAACTTCTAATATTTCACACAGTATGCATATTATGGCAGTATTTGAAGTCATAAAATATAGTTATACATCATTGGACATATTTTATTTAAAATTGTAACACAGAATACAAAAATCAGTCCTTTTTTAACTAGGATTATTTTTTGAATAAAAATATGTAAGAGTAAAATTTATGAGATTAACAATTAACTTCAAATTGTTTGTTGCCTTGCACCGGAGATCTTAGAATGGACAAGCCATTATTGGAAAAATACATGGATTGATGAATTATGTTAAATTAGCTCAAAGTATATTTGCTTACAATTATTCCACTCTATAAAACACACTATGATAGAAACAACTAAACTTTGTGCTATAGCTTTAGGATGATAAAACACTATGATCTATTGAAACGGCAAATTGCAGTATAACATTATGTTAAATTCAGACATGGTGTCACTAGTTACATGGAGTTGTATTTCTTGATGATGTTTTCCCTTGCCAATTTCGACCACGACGACTACTCCCGAATATTGTCGAGAGCTATAAACTGCGCAGGAGATATTATAGTGCCACAAATTAATGTGCAAAACACAGAGGCATTCACTAGTCGCAGCATCGCCTACCCGCGCCCGATGTAACTTTGATGCGATAAAATCGGATGTAGGCTAGGATGCAGTGTCAGAAATACAGGGGCAATCACAACACAATTAAACCCAAAAACCAACAATTTTTATTTAAGCACATTCGAACATAGAATCCTGCGGCATAGAAGTCAGGTACTCTGACCACTAGGCCACGCGGTCGTCGTAAACTGTATGGAATTGCTTACAACAAGAAATCCATCTACAGTTTGGCAATTGGCCTAATGTTGATACACATTTTGATATACCATATATTACCATATATCAGATAATGGATTAATTTAAAAATACCTTTATACACATATTATACTTCTTCTAAACCCATACGCCATGAGGATTTTTATTGGTGGGGGCGGCATTCTCCAACTGTCTTGGAGAACCAATTATTCTACGGGCACTACCAGCTTTACATAATCCTGAAATTACAATTGAAATTGTTAATGGAAATATTATACATATTTAATTTTAGTAAGTACACAAATTGTATAGTAATAAACGAATTTATTAATACAAACCATAAATAACACTTGTGTTTTCAGCAAAATTGCCGTACACTAATTTTACAAACTATTTAAATAGATTTCATATGTGTGAAACTCACTATCATGACCCCACCCTCGCTACAAACATTTCCCTATATATGGGTATTACAACTGTCTTACTTCTGTTCTTATGTTTCCATAGCATAATGTGTTATGGTATTTTGCTATGGAAAAATGCGACTGACGTAGAAGTGACTTTTGTTTTGCAAAAGAGGACTGTAAGAGCTATTTTAATCTTGGCTCTAAAGTATCTCTAAGGTATATATTAAAAAATATATATATGTTAATCTTGGCCTCTGAATATGTATATAAAACGTTTCGTATGTACACAAGAACATAAAACAATTTCCTAAAAAAAGTGATGTTCATAATGTAAACACCAGGAACAAGCAAAAATGAATAATGCCAGTTACTTATCTTCACTCAGTCAGTAACTCTTTTATTGAAAGTGCACACAGTCTCTCAACCAAACAGTTACATTTTTTTATTAAAGAAAGAAGACTTTATGAAGACGCTTATAATAATATTAAAGAATAAATGCATGATGATAACCCCTGGGAATGTGGTGAACACTGCCAAGCTATTTCTACATCTTTATAATATTGCTGTAACTGTACACTAGTAATAAATGACTAAAAAAAAATTGCCTGCTGGGTTTCTTGCTGGTTCTCCTCGGAACAGAGGATGTTTTTGCGAACTAGTGTAGTTTAAAAGATATGTTTAATAAGTATTATGTAATAATCTACATTGAATAAAAACTATTGTTTTCTATAAGCAATACATAAATGAATAGATGTATGTACCATCTAAGGGATGTCGTAGTTCGTCAACACTGCCAGTCAGACTCTGAAGGTTGGCTTCCTTCATCTCTTGCACTAAACGCTCCACTTGTCGCTTCTTCTCCATGATCGCGTTTTCTAATACTCCTACCTGAAGTTAGTTAAAGCTTATAAAATATTTTTTGTTCTAACTTTGAGCTGGTCTTCTGTGGAAGTAGTTCCACCTGGGTCAAACTGAATCACTAAAAAGCCCAGCAGCCTATCTTTACCACATACTAGCTTGCATGTTATCGCTTATGAATAGAAATTCATCTTTTGGCCTTTATTAAATTGCAATTAAATTATTTCATCATCACCATCATCTATTCCGCCCATACCAGCCGCAAAGTCGGTTCTGCAGCCACCTGCATCCATCGACAAAAAAACCGTACAGGTCATAGCTTTATCTCGACCTACACTGCGTTTGCCGGTACGAGGTTTGCTGGTGCCACTCGAGAACCATTCTTCCCAAACGGTTCTACAAGCTATACGGAAGGCCCTTTGTCACTTCAGCTGCTCCTTAGTACAATGTCTGTTACTCTAGTTCTGCTTTGGATGTCATCATAACAGATTCTATTTAAAAGTAAAGCAAAGTTAATTTGCTAAGATCCGCATGCAAAATTTAAAATGGTGTATATTACCTAGTTTTGAAGAGCACTAGATACCCTCCACCACTACAACACTACCAGCAGGTAATATACACCACTGAAGTCGAGACCACGACGCGTGTTTCACCTCAAAACGAGGCATTATCGTGTTATTGACTCTACGACGGAGAACCGGCAGTTGTCACTAACACACGAGGGCGGACGGTACTCTTCAAAACTAGGCAATATACACCATTTTATATATTGCATGCAGATCTTAGCAAATTAACTTTCTTTACCTATTATAATGGAATTCCGCAAAGTAACGCTTGATTCTATTAACTAGATTCTATTTAGCAGAGAAACATTGAGCATAGCTTATTTAATATGTATTCTGTGGACAGTTTTGAACCGTTCAACTGTACCCAAAATTATAATTACATAAGACAAATACCTCTCTCTTAAGATTCTCAGCAGTCAGGTGGTTAATTTCGGTGGCATGCTTCGCTTGTTGTATCTGAGTCTGCAGGTTCTCCATCTCAGCCAGCATTGAACGCTCCAATGCTTGTCTAACATACAATTTATTTTTAATATTTTAGAATGCGTTACGAACGTCGTAGTGGACACTAAAAAATCAAGATACATTCCATTACAGTTGTCGATGGGTGACAACCCGAGCACTGCAATGAAACGCCTTGCATTACGCGACAGGCAGCATTGTGCTGATATTTCACGCCGATATTCTGTGATAGTGTAGTTTTAGCCTTAAATATATGTGCTGCAATGTGTAACTGGTAGCCTGTCTCTATAACAGCATGATTACTGATATCATGAATCATTTAACTATTTTTAAGATAACATTCAATTACTCAATATCACAAGAACTTTTACTCTCCGATGATATCAACTGGGCAACGAGAAGATATTCTTTATTCTTTTTTTTAAATAATTTTAAACATGGAGGCACTCACTCGACCTAAAGCTATCCACGCCAAAGGTACCGCTAATGCGAAAAGATGGATGGTAGTTTGCAGTTTCAAAGACACAGTTACAATCAAAAAAAAAACAACCACATCTGAAAACCTAATAATGTATACCAAATTTCTTTTTCATAAATCTTGGCTTTAACTGGGACTCCGATCCCAGGAGTAGTAGTAGTCAGGTACTCTTACCATTGATCAAAATAGACACAAAAATACTATATCTTTAACAGTTTAATGAGATGTTTTAAAATACATACATAAGATCACGACTGTATCCCATAAGAGGTAGTCAGAGACTGGGCACTTTAAGAAATTAACATAAATGATGCCAATTACTTCGGAATTTGTGTATAATAATTATATGAGCGATAAACGAGTATGCAGTCCCTGTTATCACAGTATATGGCCTTAACACCCTGGAAACTAAAGTGAAATGCCTCATTGCAAAAGAATTGGTCACCTATTTATAGCATATAAAACACAGCAGCTTTATGCTGACTAGTGGTCCATTCTAATGGTCAAAATTCGAACGTATTTCGAAAACTTTTTTAATAATTCAACGTATATACATATATATAAAAGATACTAAACAATGATCATTAGTAATCAATTTAAACATGAATTTAAAAAAAAACTTCTCCAGACACAAAGTACATAAAGCATATCATAAAATAGATCATTTATATATATACAAAACAAAGATGTGCAGAAATAACTCTGGAAGTCCAGAGTTATTTCTGCACATCTTTGTTTTATGACACTAATGAACGTTTTATGGGGGCTTCTAGCAACTTGCTAGCCCCCATAAAACGTTCGTTAGTCATTTGTATTTTTTTTATAATTTACCACTGTTTAGTAATGAGGTTCCCCTCATCATCATCATGATCATTTCAGCCTATCACTAGTCCAATGCTGAATATAGGCCTCCTCCATAGATTGTGATAAAATACGTAAGTTTGTGTCGCTTATTTTGAAGGGGTTCCCCTGACGGAAAAGAAACAGGCTAAAGAAACCCTGTAGGTGTTCTCTTTTCACATTTTTTTAACTCAATCAATAAACATCTATACCAATAATAAAATTGAAAACTGCTATTTATACGACTGCCTACTTCAATCACTTAAAAATAATTACTAAATCACCTAATAAAACATGCCTAATATAATTAGATTGACCATTGACCGTCCAATGATGTGATCAAATTGATAACCGTTTTTTAGAATTACAGTCTGTCTGTCTGACTAAAAGTTTGTATTGAATAGACTAAGAAACGGCTCAACGGATTTCAATGTACATTTTAGGGATTAAAACAGGAATTTTAACTTAAATTTTCGTGTATTTTCCACATCTTGCAGTGTTCAGAAGATATGAATATAAATATTTGTAATATAATCGTGGTCAATTATTTTCCGCTGGTAAAACCGCGGGGTAAAGCTAGTTATAAATAAATTTACAAACAGTAGTCTCATAGATAACCATCGCATGTTCCATGACAAAATTTGGGGTAGTGTGGGTATAATACATATAATATACAAATGCCTTGCATCTTTTGACTTGTATGTTTTGAAGATTCAGCTTTTATCATTTGTCTCAAACGTAAAAACCCTTACAAAAGCCAGACAAGCTGGACACCGTTTAATTTGCCCAGGCGCGCATCCAAAAAGCGTATTTGCGGTTTTATACGTACGCCTGACTACCCTAGACGAGATGGATTATTTTATGATGTTGGCTAAGGACAGATACATAAAATCAAAGATCATGTTGGTTGACATTTTATACAATAGTAATATACACACCTATTTTCTTGCTGGCGAGTATTTACAAGTCTCTGCTCATTGTGAATCTCCTCCATTAACTTTCGAATTTTGTTCTTGCATTGTAATAATTCAGTTTCACAGTTGGCCAATTTGGACCGCACTAATACAATCTCTGATTTTAGTGTCTTTTCATTTTGTTTCACTATTTCACTCTCCTCATCCACATAATTAAGAGTTTGCACCTAAAAATCCCGTAAATTACATTTTATTACCACTAATAGAGAATATGAAAATGAAGAGAAATAGTTAAAATAAGCTGTAAGAATAATAATAAAAAGTGCTGTCGCAAAATCGCTGCAACTAAAATACAGGAGATGGGCAGCATCTTCCGGGAACATCTCCATAAATAAACTACAGTCGCCATAATCACATGCATTACATGTTTAAATAAAACATATCTATTAATATTATTCATACTAATATTGTAAATGCGAAAGTAACTATCTCTCTCACTCTGTCTGTTTGTTACATTTTCACTATTCTACTGCTCAACCGATCTTGACGAAATTTGTAAAAGAGATAGCTCGCATCCTGGCGAGGGACATAGTATCCTATTTATTTAAGAGGATTAAATAGTTCCCACGGGATATTTATATCCACGTAGACTACTTCATAATATTTTATGGGTAACAGCAATCATACAGAATGTAATTTTTACCCATTGTTTAAAACTATTTACTACAGTTTAGTACTATTTTCATACCTGTTCAGTGCCTATTCGTAACTGATTGTCGGCCGAGCTGATCTGCTGTTGAAGCAATTCAACCTGCCTCTCTTGTTCACGACCTTTGTTCTCCCAGTAGCCAATTTCTGCATCATACTGAAAGGTAAAGAAAATTATGAAATAAAATCGTGAAATTTTAATAACTTCGAGAAATCATTCATTGTACTAGTTCGAGCTTATTGATTTCATTTCTGATACTTACATTCTAAGAATATTAATTAATAAGGTATGACAAATTTTGTCTGGCTATAAACAACAGAGAATAAATATTTGTGCATCATTTCAGCCTAATACTAGTCCACTGCTGAACGTAGGACTTCCCCATAGACTGCCAAAAATGTTTGTAGCTCTCATTTCGGGGGTTTTCGCTATAATAATAATAATAATAATAATAATAAACATATATTTCAAGTAACACAGACTCATTTTGTTAGTACTACTATCTATAGCATCTTGGCAACCGCAGTTTATTTAGATGTTCCAGGAAGATGCTGCTGCCCATCTCCTAGTTTTCATTTCCCCTCTGTCGACTTTTACGACACCCACGGGATGAGATGGGGTCGTAGATTCTCTTAAGCCACCACCACTCAAATTGTTGTTTTTAGGTTCTGGTTATGTTATCATTAACCTGTATTTCTGACACTGCACCACAGCATGAACGTCGTCGCGGGTAGATTACGACGAGTGAGTGCCACTGTGTTTATGTGGCACTTGTGGCATTATAAATATCTCCTGTGCAGTTAATGTCTTCCGGAAGGTTTCGGAAGTTATCACCGTGGTCAAAATGCGGCCAGACAGAGATAAACCAAATAATTGAAAAATACCTGTACTTAATATGGCATATATAAAACCAAGCGTTATAATAAGCATATGTGTTTGGCTAATTTTATCTTGAATTAAAACTAAATTATAAGACAGGTATCATCAGGGACCCTGTTCCTGGACCAATGATCAGCTACTCATATAAATAGTAACTGATACCCGCGGTTTCGCCCCCGCAAGATTCCACTACACTTTAATGAAGCTAAGGTACATTGCCATCCTTTGGAATCACACATTTTTCCGGGATAAAAAGTAAAATGTTTGCATTGAAGCATGAATGACGGATAGGACGGAGAAAAAATCTATTCGTATATGGTACAAACTTGTAATAAAATCTCTTTGGCTGTACTATTTGTATCTGGATGGTTTTGATGACATTAAAAGGTTACATTTCAAAAAAAGAAACTAATTAGTAAAATGTTGTTTCTAGACATTTTTCATTTGTTTTCATTCTGTCAAAATGAGTTAATCTAATGAAGAAATTAGATACATTTTAAAATTTTATTACAAAAAAAGAAAAAATGCAACGAAATGCGCGAAAAAATTTTGTGACGTTTATGGACCCTAATGCAGTGTAAGAGTAGCACAAGTTGGTTTAAGCCTTTTCCGTGAATTTTGATGTCAAAGATGCACCTTGCTATGTTACGGATAAAATGAACAAAATTTTTGAAAAAGTGGAGCGAGATCGGCAGATATCAGTAGTTACGACAAAGCTGAAGAACTGGGAATTGACCACAAAACAGTTTAGACTCATTTGAAAAAAGCTGGCTACACAAAAAAGAAACCTAATGATCGTGTACTCATTTTTTTTATTAATTTTTTTATTTGATAAAGTATCGGGACGAGCAAAACGTTCACCTGATGGTAAGTGCAACGTTTACCCATAACAGATTGATAAGCTGTGTTACTCAGAATATTTCTGTGTAGCACCACACTGCGCCCGTCACCCTGAGACATAAGTTGTTAAGTCTCACATGCCCAGTGATTACGATAGCTCTCAGTGCCCTTCAGACCGTAATAACACCGACATAATAACACCGACCGAACACAGTAATGATTGCATACTACTGCTCCACGGCAGAATAACTGGCCCTGGGGTGGTACCTACCTAGACGAATTCCTGCATAGGAATCTAGTGTCTAGAATCACCTCTATTTATTATTTAGTCTCTCTTTTTTTATGAGTCATTTGCGAATCTTTATTGAGTCGTAATGTAACCGAACCGTTTTTAAAGAGATTGATAACTGGTGATGAAAATTAGATCACGTACGACAAGAACGTGCGAAAAAGGTCGTGTTCAAAGGTCGGTCAGGCTTCACAGACTGTGCCAAAACCCGGGTTAACTGGAAATAAGGTGATGCTGTGTGTGTGGTGGGATTGGAAGGGCGTTGTTCATTATGTGCTTTTACCGCCGGGCGGAACCATCGATTCCAATCTCTACTGCCAACAACTGATGAGAATGAAGCAAGACGTTGAGAAAAAGCGGCCCGAATTGATCGATAATAGAAAGGGTGTGGTCTTACATCACGACAACGCTAGAACACACACATAGTTAGCCACTCAGCCAAAATTAATAGAGCTTGGCTGGGAGGTGTTAATGCATCCGCCATATATAAGAAACTGTTTTCCTAATCTTATATTATATAATATTTTTTTTTATAGAATAGGAGGCAAACGAGCAGGTGGCTCACGTGATGGTAAGTGATCACCGCCGCCCATGAACACCTACAATACCAGAGGAATAGCAGATGCGTTGCCGGCCTTTGAGAAAGGAATAGGCTCTTTTCTTGAAGGTCCCTAAGTCGTATCGGTCCGGAAAAACCGCTGACGGCAGAACATTCCATAAAGTGCAAGTGCGTGGCAGAAAATTCCGCGAAAAACGCACTGTGGTGGAATGCCAACCATCAAGGTGGTGACAAAATATTAAAATATGAAAATTTGTAACATGTGTAAAGTGTTCTTATAAATAATATTCATGCACTGTGTAAAAGTAAAAAAAAATCACAAATAAAAATTGAATATTCTTGCCTTAATAAGATCGACTTGCTGACTGGATAACTTCTCTCTCTGATAGTTCACAAGTGACACAAGCTCACGATATTGACTGTTGAAGCTGACGGCTTCAGGACTTCGTGTTTCTTGGTTCTCTTCGGGCAGATCGACCGGTGACATATGCGACGGCCGACCAACTCTAGTACGGCTGGGAGACTTTCGTAAAGCTTGTGATGGCGGTGGTGGTGATCGATATGGAGGAGGGGGATCTCTGACATTTTAAATATAAATTTTCAGTTTTACTACAGTATTAATAAATCTTAAAAATTTACATGTGTCCAATTCATCATGTTTTAAAATTTAATTTGTATGGGAAGACATAGATAAATATTTCTCGTATCTTAATCTATTGTAAATTACTTTTTAAATGGCATCTTTAAAATTGATTAAAATAGTTTATTTTCGTGATTGATTAAAATAGTTGTTTATTAAAATAGTTTGCTTTCAGTAATAAAAAATTCTTTACCAAGTCTTGTTTTAAAAGTACATGTTAAAATATAACCTATGAAAAATGAGTATAGGCACCAAGCACACATAACAGGGATGGATTGAAGAGGAATAATCTTGGGTCATGGACTGTTTTAAAAGTCAATTAATGGAAGAATGAGGAGATTGGTAGCAGCATTCTTTTGACTGCTATTCCCAACCCATGCCAAACACCTCACAATAAAGTATACCAACTGTGACAATAAATTCGCCGAAGTCACTTCTCTTATATGAGAAGCCTTTGTTTAACAATGGGCTGAAATGATAATGATATAGGGACTAAATCCTGATCCCACATGATGCCACAAACACAAATAGCACTAATATACCCTCCATTAACTAATTTTGATTATGACAAAATTAACAATTCTAAGAAAAAAATCTAAATTTATTTCAAATACAATAAAAGATTTTAGACAATGATAATATTTTGATACAACCTTTTATATGTGAAGCCTATATCCAGCAGTGGACTTCAAATGATATTCTTGTTTACTTATCAAAGCAAATCCAATGAGCCCCAACATTAGGGAGCTATCTTGCTTAGTTAAAGAGTTCCTGTGGCTAACATCAAACTCCATCATCAGACTAGCTTCTTGGTACCATATTATTGCATTGTCACCGAAGCTACATAGGTATGCCGAATTTTAGCTCAATTGGACATCAGAAAGTTAGTCAAAATTGACTTACAAAGTTTAAACTAGAAAAACATATGAAGAAAGCCAGTTAAACAAAAGCATGAAAGTCATAATTAGTTTTTCCTAGACATTAAAAAGGTAACCATCCATATGGAACCTCTAAATTTTTTTTGTCATAGCACAAAGTTGTAGTTCATTCGCTAATAAGAACTAAACCATTTTACCTGTAAGGTGGAACATCTTTTAACACAGGACTATTGGACTCGGGTGATTTAGCTTGTTGCACTCCCTTCACCACTCCTACAGGATTCCCAGGGGGTGTGTTATTCACATTATTGTTAAAAGTTGGTGTTGTATTTGTTCTATTTGGTGAGTTCTGACTGTCTGGTACATTAGGATTTGAGTTGTTATGACTCCTAACAGAAATAAAAGAAATGAGTTGAAAATTATTATTTAGATGAAATCATAACAAACAGTTTTTTCTATTATAAAAACTATGTCCCACACTAGGATTTCTCCAGTACTATGGGTGCTTTTACATACATAAATATTGTAAAATGAAAGGCACAAACATTTGTAGGCCATAAAAATTGTCCCCTGCAGGGTTCAAACCCACAGAAGACAATTGCTTAGTCACTATTCCAACTGAGGCAACTATATACTAAATTTATTCTTTAAAAGATTAGAATATACTTCATTACAAATATTAATACTACATATTTCTTTATCTATTGTATATGTCAATACAAGTATTGGGGTTTTAAGTGACAAAGTTAGCATGGTACTAGAATGATGAATTAGACAAAGAGATTATTGCTTTAAATACAAGAAATACAAACCCATTTCCAATAGGAGATCTAGAATTTATAGGTTGTGGTGGTTTTTGGTTATTGCTGGAATCTGACCTCCTTAATATAAATTGTATGTCATTGGAATACTCTCCCCATTTCATTAGAATCTGTAAAAATAGATCACTTCTTATTAAGAGATAAAGCATTCTCATTATTATGATACTGAAGAACCTATGTATGATACTGATAGGTTAATAAATAATACTGCCTATTATTATAGATAGCACTCAAGTAAAAAACTATTGACAGATTTTTGCTAGTATAATTTTTTATTATTTGTATTTAATTATTAATAACAATATTAAAATAATGTGTATGTAAGAGATCAGTTGGTCTTTGTGAGACTCAGTAGAAAATAAAATTAAGTGAGGGTAGTACTCAATATCTCTCTTTTGAGCTATGTAAAATATGGTGCAAGAGTATAGATTGCAATGTTCAGGTTTCTGCAACTCCATGTCTGTGCACATTTTTTTTGCAAGAACATATTATAAATGCATTGTGCCGTTACAAGTGAACACATTACATTTGATGGTACTGTGGTACATTGGAGCCACATGATTAGCAATGTTGGTGTCATTTTGCATAATTAAATAACCCATTTTCTTGTATTATATTACAACTGTCATTTTAATAATAAATAAAAAGTTGAACACATGTGGTGTTGTCTTAAGCAGTTTTAATTTGTTAGCAAATTACTGAACAAGTCTAATAACAGTTCTTGTGCTTTTTTTTATTTTAATAAATAATTTCTTTTGTTTCTGTCATTTATAACAATTTTTGATGCTTCTTATTGTGCATTAAGCATTAACACACAAAGTACTAAGTAATATAGTAACATTATTTGATTAACACAAGGAATCTATGGCAGTAAAGTATTGCACAGCTATATCCCATCTATGGTAACATAACATAAGCCTATAATCTATTGGTATGGTATAAGTTATACAAAAAATAATATTAACAGTAATTTAGATATTATATGTTACATTTGTAAATGTAAGGCTACCTTTAAAGGATATTCCTGTGGAGCTAAAAGTCGTTCATTATTTCTCCATCTCTCTATCAAAGTAAATCGGCCCACTTTTCCTGTGGCATGGGCTAGGGCGAAGACTACATCCTGAACAAAATAATAATTTTATTGAATAATAACTTTTTACGATTATAGATAAGATAGTAAGCATGAAGAATATAAAAAAATTAAGAATGCATGAAAACAAAAATCACAGACACTTCTGGTAGTTACTGCTGATAGGAGATCCTATGATATCCATGCAGGAATTCATCTAGGTAGGTACCACTACTGGGCCAATTATTCCACTGTGAAGCAGCTGTGCAAACTTTACTTTGTTTCAGTCTGAAGGACTCTTGAGAGCTTTTGTAATTACTGGGCATATGAGACTTAAGAACTCATGTCTCAGGGGTATGGTCATAGTGTGGTGCCACACAGAAATGTTGTGGATGGCACAGCATTTGTTATGGGCAGACATTGCATTTATCATAAGGAACATTTTGCTTGTCCCATCACCTCTTTTATATGTATCATGAATTCATTTAGTTTCACAATTTGCAAATTATATGGTATATATAAATAAAATAGAAGAGTTAGTCTGTGATTTTCGTTTTTATGCATTCTCAATAAATTTTTCACTTGCTTTCACTTACTTTACAAATTAGGTTGAAAAATAAATGTATCTGTCTGTCCGATCGCATTTAACTTAAAAACTACTGCAAATATTCACACTTTTGAAATTTGGAAAGAAGCAGTATATGATTATGGAAAGTAAATAGGACTTTTTAGTCTTTGTTTCAGCATAAAATCTCAAATAGTTTGTCATATAAGAATTCTATAGTCAACGCGAATAAAGCAGCATAATGCGAAATAAAATAACTTTTTTTTTTCGTTACCTAAATAAGTACAACAACAAACACTAAGGAAATATCTGACATCATTGTAAAATAATCAATCAAATTATTAAAGGCTACTGTCATTGCTTTCATAAAATATTAATAGTGGTAAAATGATCAAAACTGATTCACTTACTTGGCATGTAGTAGTCTCCGTCACCCCACAAACAATCCTTTGTATTCCTTCAACCCAGACCTTCAACTCCATTAATTTCAAACAATCCAGTTAGCTAAGCAGAAACATATTTAACTACGACACCATTATATGAATTATTCACCCCGTCTGTGACTTTTTTATTACACAAAACAAATTAAAACGCGAAACAAACATTCCAAAAACACAATAGAAAATAAGATAGCGAAGTGGGTTATGAGAAAATTCGTTCAGAAATTAGTAAGTTGACTTTCGAAGTACATTAATTCATTATAATATTAAATTAAAATGATTTTAACCTTTTAAGTAAAAGTGAAATAAATCATTAAATAAAACAAAAAAATTATGATGAAAAATTAATGTGAAAAATCATTCTGATTTAATTTGGAATTCGATGGAGGAAGATTGTATAGGTAAAATTTTCGCTGTTAGTCTTCTTGACTTTTACGGGTTCATAGGAATTCGAAAAACTGAACTCGCAGGCTTTAGAGTCAGGAGTCCGCGAGCTTGGTCGATGGAGGAAGGTGGCAGGCAGTGGCGTAGCGTAGAGTTCTACCGCCGGAAACTACGCCGCAATTTGTCGACTACTGTTTTTTATGTTCGGTATAATTTTTAATTCGTTTTAGCTTTGAGAAGTTGCAAGTTAACACCAAGCTTTACTATTAGCCTTAGTAAGGAATATATACAGTCCAGATACAATAAATACCTGAGTGTCTAAAAACCGGCAAGAAACCGATTATCCTCACGACTTTTTTTTAATGGAGAAATGTCTAATACATACCCGCCCTCGCGGGCGCAAGGACGGATTATGTCGGACTTGCACTGACTAATCCTAAATGGGCATCCGCCTTCGCCGCATGTTGGCAGAGTCACGGGAAGCAGCAAACTTACATATTCTACCCTTTTCTGCTACTCACTTTTTTCCAAATTGTTCTCCGTCTCTTCTGAATCTAATTCTTGTCGTTTCTTCCATTGATAATAAACATGGTCAATGCCCTGGTAATGCATTTTCATATCACGATTTTATTTACTTATATAAATTACGCCGACCAAAAGCTAAATTGAGAATCCTTCATTGACGTTATTTTAGTGGCATGGATTTAGATCGTCTGAGAGATGATGCGATGATGATTGACTGGACCGTTGTTCTCACTGAAGCTAATATCGATGAGGGAACGGACAGTTTCAATTCTCTCCTAACACAGCTCTACGGCGTTCATGCCCCAACTCGGCCAGTTCGACTTGGTATCTGCCTGCTCCCTGGCTTACTCAGGAGATAAAAAATATTGCTAAATCTAAATATGAATTCAACAATTCTGGTGCTATTATAGAGAAATATAATTTATTCGAAATCATTACAATCAACATCAACCTGTTGCAATCATGATGATTGTGACGGGTTGTGTAGGGATAAATAACGACGCTATATTCATAAATCCATACTTGAAGAAGAACATTCAGGCAGTGTATGGAAATTTCTGAAATCTCTTGGAGTTGGGAAAGCGCGTCAGAATATTCACTCCATAAATATTAATTTAAACCAGCAGAAACCAGAAGAAGTCTTCTTCTTGTGCCGTTGATGATATCCACAAAACTACGATCTTGATATCAAATTTCAGCTTTACCCACTTCTGATGATCCTGCTTTTATTTTTAATCAAATCACTGACAGTGATGTTAAGAAAACATTGTTGAGGTCAATTCTGATGCCGTTGGTACAGACCGCATTAGTCGTAAAATGATCATTCCTATTATCTATCCAATCCATCTTCAATTACTCAATTTCGTCTGGAAGTTTTTGTAGTGTATTTCGTAAATAAGACACGGGTAAGCGGATTGACGGTTTATTCGTGACTGTTCGACGAGCCTTTTACAATCATTCACTTATATATTCAATGTACCCTCATTACAATCCTCCCCCTTAATTAAGACTTACAATTAGTTATACATATAAGTATTTACATTATACTGTTATACAGAAAAGGAAAAAAAAATCTTGAAAATATTAAAAAAAAAAAGAAGTATATAAAAATAATATAGTGCGATGGTAACTACTCTTTATAGCGGGGGGGGGGGGGGGGGTTTATCCAAACGGCACTTGCGTACCGGCCGGAAGACCTGGGGTGGCGTTGCGGGCGGCACAGGCGACGTATGAGCTGATGGAGCACGAAGTGTTGACGTTTCCCTTGCCGTATCTAAGCAATCACTCTTATCTATTATTTCGGTTTCCTCCGGTGCTTTTGATTTCCGCCCGTTGTCTGTTACGGCGGGGTTTATTCTAGGCGCATTAATTTTCATCTGCACCGGTGCAAGACAAAGACTCGGAACTCGCATTTGGCTGACAATTACTACTACGGGGACAAATCAGTGAACTCCTAATTCTACGTTTTAGCTGGTCGATATGCTTATGTGACTCCTCACCTATAGTGTCTAAAACTTTGTAGTCCGTTACGCCCAAACGTTGCGTCACTTGTCCGGCTGCCCACTTGTCACTCCCCTGATATTGGCGAAGCCATACATCATCACCCGGCTGCAGGCCACGTTCACCAGTGGGAGCGTTCTCTTTCTGGTTTATTTGAGTTTTAATAATTTTATTCTCAATATCCGGTCTAAGTACGTCTAGTTTAGTACGTAATCTTCTTCCTAACATGAGAGAAGCGGGACTTTCGCCCGTAGTACAATGTTCGGTATTTCGATAATGCAATAGGAAAGTGTTTAAAAATAAATTTATATCTTTATTTTCCCTCACTGCCTTTTTAATAACTTTCTTGACAGTACGTACTGCATTTTCCGCGGCACCATTTGAAGCCGGGTGGTACGGTGCGGTGAAAACATGCTGTATACCATTATTTGTTAAATACTTCTACCTTTTCGATATCGTGAAAAAGATTTGACATTATACGCTGGAAAATTCCAGGACTTGATGACAACCCATATACTAGCCTGTTATACGTAAATAAGCCCCTATGTGTATTTATAACGGTAAGGTTTTTAGAATTATCTAGTTCGATCTGATTGTAGGCTTGTGACAGATCGATTTTAGAGAATATTCTAGCGCCATTCATACCTACTAATAAATCATTAATCCTAGGCAAGGGAAATCTATCGACCAGCAATACGGGGTTCAGTGTCACTTTATAGTCAGCACAAATTCGGAGCCCACCATCCGCCTTACGTACCGGCACCAGAGGTGTAGCCCAGTCAGAGCTCTCCACGGGTTCAATAACCCCCTCCCGAAGCATCGCATCCAGCTCAGCATCCACGGGGTCCTTGAGCGCGTAGGGGCAAAAGTCGTGCGCGGCAGAACACCGGTGTCGCCCCTTCCCGGACTCGCAGCGCCGCCTTGCCGCCCGCGAACCGGCCCAAGCCGCCGGAAAACAACTTGTTATATCTGTCGAATAATAATGACAAATTATTGGTACTAAATTGGTCATCCAGCACTATGCTGTGGAATGTAGGAATTTTAATTTGCAGTTCCGACAGCCACTGTCTACCCAACAATGAAGTCGTGCCCCCATCTATTACAAACAGTTCTAAGTGCTTTGTTATATTTCCATATCTAACTTCGGGCTTGATGATGCCTAAAGGTTTGATTCGACTTCCATCATAAAATTTTAGAACCAGATCGAACTTGTCCATAGGTCTAGTGTAAAAATATTTATTATAAGTCGCTTTACTTATACAAGACACTGCCGACCCGGTATCAATTTCCATATTAAGTTTAAATCCGTCTAATAATAATGTTAGGCTCACCGGTTTATAGCTATTTAAACATAGATGGTGTAGATCCTCCTGTAACTCCGTTTGACTTTCCACCGATGGTGGCTCGTCGTCCGCTGACGGTTTCTCGCACTCTGCTGCTTCCACATGGTACATGTGGCGTCGGGAGCCCTCATTTCCCTTGTACCCCCCTCGTTTGGGACATACCCGGCGTAGGTGACCGCTGTGTTTGCATTTACCACACACGAATTTCTTATAGCGGCAATCATCACTTCGGTGGTACCTCAACCCGCACGCGCTACAATATAGCGCATTGCCGCCGCCATGTTCTCGACCTTTACAAGCCCTCGGTGCGCTGTCCCGCTCCCGCGTTCGAGCGCGGCTTTTCGATGTCGTCACCACATGCAAGGCGCTGTCCGCGCTGCTACCGCCGAGCCCGTCGCCGCCGCCCGCCTGCTCCACCGCGGCCGAATCCCGCTCCGCCGCCTCTAAAGCGCAAGCAATATTTTAGATTATCTTCTGCGAATAATCGTTGACGGATGACATCACTTCTTAGCCCACACACCAATTGATCCCTTAAATTGTCCTCTAGAGTTGAATGAAACTCGCAGTATTTCGACAATTTCTTAAGTTCGGTTATATACTGCGGAATCGTTTCTCCGCTCAACTGTCTTCTTTGTCTAAAACGATATCGCTCCGCCATGAACGTTCAGGGTTTCGGTTGAAGATGTTCCCGAAGTATTTTTACCACTTCTTGATACGATTTATCTCCCGGTTTAATCGGACTTGTTAAATTACTTAATAATTCGTACGCTTCTTCTCCCATACCGGCGATTAATGTCGGCAACCACATTTCGTTTTTCACTGCATTTACCGTAAAGTACATTTCTAGTCTCTCAACATACAAAGTCCAGTTTCCTGTTTTGACGTTGAATTCACTCACTTTGCCGATCGACATTATATTTAATATATGCGTCCACGTAAATTTACCAAAAAATAAAACAACTTAATCCTCGTCGCCACTGTAGTGTATTTCGTAAATAAGACACGGGTAAGCGGATTGACGGTTTATTCGTGACTGTTCGACGAGCCTTTTACAATCATTCACTTATATATTCAATGTACCCTCATTACAGTTTTCCCTTCTCCTGGAATGAAACCTAAATCACTCATATTCCAAAAACAGCAAATCCTTCAACTTTTTCTGACTACCGCCCCATTTCCATTCTTTCATTCTTATCGAAAGTCTTTGTGCGCATAGTTCATCGACAATTGAGCCTTTTCCTATCCAGGCAGAGTCTCTTCAATACTTTTCAATCCGGTTTCCGTACTGGTCAAAGTACGACTACTGCCTTAGTCAAGATTACCGAAGATATCTGTTTGAGTACGGATAATCACTGTGTGACATAGGTAACTTTACTTGACTATAGCAATGCTTTCAACAATATCGATTTTGATTTTTTTTTTATGTAAGAGGGGGCAAACGAGCAAGCGGCTCACCTGATGGTAAGTGATCACCGCCGCCCATGAACATCTACAATACCAGAGGAATAGCAGATGCGTTGCCGGCCTTTGAGAAAGGAATAGGCTCTTTGTATCTTATTAGCTATCTTAGCTTCTCTTAACATATCCCCTGAAGTGATTGACTGGTTTCATAGTTACTTTTTTGGTCAACGACACCGGACACGTGTTGATCATTCATTCTCCAACTGGTCCCCAACTGTTGCCGGTGTACCGCAAGGTGGCGTGTTGTCTCCTCTAATATTTTCAATTTTCATAAGTTCAATTACTCTACGATTATCTTCTCTCTATCACCTGTATGCTAATGATTTCCAAGTATATGTTCAGATTAAATTGGTTGATTTACCTAAAACTTATTAAATAAAGATCTTGACTCAATTGTGAGTAAATCATATGGTATTAAGGTAAATCCATCAAAAACTCAGGCATTAATAATAAGCAGCCAAAATTTGGTCACGTATCAACTTTCCAACGTTACCTGGAATTGTATTTGACGGGGCATCCTTGCCATATAGTGACGCCGTTAAAAATCTAGGCGATATCTTTGATAAATTTCTATCTTGGGCACCACAAGTAAGTGAGATGAGTAGGAAAGTGTTTGCGTCGGTTGGATCCCTCTGTAGTTTGAGAAATTTCCTAACCATACCAACTAAAATTGAGCTAGCTCAATCACTTGTTTACCGATTGTCGATTATGCTCACACGTGCTGTCGTAATCTTAACGAGGAATTGCTTAATAAGCTTGAGCGCATTCAGAATCTTTGTGCAAAAAGCGATTTGAGTTGTTTGGGAACACTCACTTCCGCTCTCTTCGCTCTGATAACAATTTATGTTAAAAATTCCTTCCCATATTACTTCCTACTATTCTAAATCCTTTTCTATTGAAACTGTTCGACTCTGGAACTGTTTGCCGCTTCATATTGGGCATGCGCAATCCCTTGCAACATTTAAAAGGCTCGTCAAAGCGCACTTTTTTCCTCCCTAAACAATAATTTCTTTATATCTCTTAAAACCTATTTACTTCTCCGAAGTCTTTATAAAAAATCAATCCTACTTATGACCTTCTTACGTACTATAATCCTTCTGCTTGCGCCTTATGAATGTTCCTACTTTTTGTTTGCTCCTATAAGTTCTTGTATATGTATTTATATATATATCTATGTTTATGTACGTATATATATATACACGTAATTATCTCATGGATCCTATTATCAGAATCCACCTTCAAACACAAAAAAAATGTTTTTTAATAAGTCCACTGCATAAAAAAATCATACAGGCGAACATAGTATTACCGCCTCTATCTTTTAAGTCGGTTAAAAAAGAGAAGCAGATAAACGATATTATTTTCTATGAAATAAATACTGTTTGCTTCATTGCTAAAGTTGCTAAACTGTAAACTTTTAATGAACTTTTCATCAGGTCATATAAATCATAATTAAAAAATCAAATTATTTGAATACAAATGTCATTAATTTTTCAAAATGACGAATGTTGATGATGATGAGGTACTTATAAATATTTTAACATTAAAAACTGTTTTTAAAAGTAATCTTTTACTGTCAGATTATCGTTATAGATTATTGGTTTACTTTAAAAAAAATTTAGGTTATATGATCGAATGATCAGATAAGTATTATAAAATGGCGATGCTCTAAATTTCAGAATACTATATTCAATGTAGAAGAAGTGCAGAAAATCGTAAGAGACAATATAGAACTCTGTCTCGGAGGCAATACATACAGCTACTCACGAACTTCGCAGTGGATTACTATTATTACTGACAAAACGCTGGCCAGACTTAGTAAACTGAATAAACCTTTTAAATATATCTGTAAGTTCGCCTTATAAGCAGTTATTTTATCAGTCTTTAGTTTTATTTATATATCTTTAGTATTATACTATTTAGTACTAGTAAATAATGATTTTTTCTGCGATGGACAAATACTATGCGCAATAATTAAGAAACATCGATATCGATTTGTCATCTTCATAAGAGGCTGTGTTTAGATTAGATTCATCATATTTCAAACTACCCAAACGCTCAGATTCGCTCTCAGGCATGCCTGATGACTTGAATAGGCAGAAGAGTCCATTTACTCAGTAACGCCTTCAAGTTTCGCTAACCAGCCTTTACAAATCCACTGTTTGACACAAGCTTTTTCAAAAGATCGTATTCAGAAACTACGCGATTTCACTGGAAAATGATCCAAAAAATTGTTTGGTAAAAGCTAACCGATACTTTAAAGTGTATTTATTTATCGCACAATTTGCATAACAAATTTATAGTTTTCTACAATTTGAACTTCTTGAACGCGAATACGCGCTCCGGAGTGAATGAGTATAGTTAGAGGTTTTAAAGTAGTTTTACTAATTGAGGTGTTGACTCGATATAATTCATGCTCGTTAATACGTGCAGAGGAGCAGCGCCTTTTGGTAGATTTCGAATTCAAATGTGATAGTGACACGTTTGTTTACTGCCTCTACTATCTTCTGTCAATCGCGTGACTCAGAGGTGATTAAGGTTTACTGGTGGTAGGATAGATAGTAGGTAGATACCACCCCAGGGCTAGTTATTCTGCCGTGAAGCAGTAGTGTGCAAACATTACTGTGTTTCGGTTTGAAGGGCACTGTGAGCTAGCGTAATCACTGGGCATATGAGACTTAATATCTGATGTCTCAGGGTGACGAGCGCATTGTGGAGTCACACAGAAATTTTCAGGGTAACACATTTTTTATGGGCAGACATTGCACTTACCACCAGGTGAATGTCTTGCTCGTATCGTCACCATATAAATTAAAAAAAAATGGTTTTATATCCTTTTCATCAAACGTATTAACGTTTGTATTCGAACTAAAATTTAAAACTATTGAAACTATTTTATATTTCTTAAAAACTATTTGACGTCCAGTTATTATTAACTGTCTGTAGATTATAGACATTGCAATTTTAATATAAATAAACTAGACGAAGGAAAGAAACATTGTTTTTTTTATTGAATAAAGTAACGAAACAAGCAAAACGTTCACCTGATGGTAAGTTTGTGACACCACAATGCGCTCGTCACCCTAAAACATTACTTCTTAAGTCTCATAGGCCCAGTCATTACGTTTATTGAAAACCTTTATTTAGCGGTGGCCAAGACGCTGACCGAGTGTGGCACCATGACATGTTCATTGGATTTTCGTGTTGATTTTTCTTTATAATAATAAATTGTAAATGTTAACAGTGAGAATAACTATAACCCAAAAAAACGGTTCTGGTCTACATACTGCTGCGGCGTACTTTTGGGACACAGCGACGGACGGGACTTGTACGGTCCGCTGGGAAAACAAATACATGTTTTGTATAGTTAATGTATGGGGTCTTGCATTACAAATATAGAAAAAATATAATGTGCGTTTAACATCCGTTTCGACGTTTTGAATTATTTATACTTGCGAAATCAAAATTCTATATAAAAAGGAAGTACAGAAATGTATGTTAGTTTTGTAATAAACTCCCGCAAAAATCGCAATTAACTTTTTGTGGAAACAAATAAAACCCCGAAAACAATGTGAACCCGAGAACACAAAGTTCTTAAGATCTAGTGTTGATAACGCAACATGATTTACGCGCGGGAGACGTGCGGGCGTCTCGTTGACTCGTTTTTGCGACTATCCGTCTATACTTATTGTCCCTTTACTCTTAAATTGCAAACATTGCAACTTTGATACTATATATTGAAACTAAACTATGATATACTACCCCAACAACATCGCTTAATAAGGAAACCCCTGTAAACCATTTAGGGCAGGATATTTTATTCTATAAACGTAGATCATTTATATCATGTAGCTTTGATATGTTTGTTTAAATACAACGAATTTCTACTAAATAATTCACAAGTTGTAACAGTATTTTCTACAGTGGTATTTACA
The DNA here is from genome assembly GCA_019845155.1 of Luehdorfia chinensis. Taxonomy (NCBI): domain Eukaryota; kingdom Metazoa; phylum Arthropoda; class Insecta; order Lepidoptera; family Papilionidae; genus Luehdorfia; species Luehdorfia chinensis. Next base: position 4,377,403 of record JAHVAK010000612.1, read on the forward strand.
TTATGAAACTTCTTTCATGCATGTTGAAATTAATTTAATGTAACTAATTTAAACACCCATGTAAGTTGATTCACATAAAATTTAGTGTCACGAAATCTACAGTATAGCTGACTGAGGTCATGGATCCATCAACATCAAAGCTTTATATTGCACAATGTAGTCGTACAGATGCTAAAGTAATAAATAAAAAGAAGGATATCTCGTAAGAAAAGACTCCATTCCAGCGTTGGTTTTCCATTTTCAACGCGTAAAAGTCCACATGGCGACAAAAATCATGTCCAGGCTAGTTTACATGAATTTCGGTTGAGTTTACATGAAATTAGTTGCATGCACTATAATCCATTCGAATTAGGAAAATAGTGAGTCATCGTTGTCCGCCGGTCTGGCCACGCCCCCCAGTCAATTAGACGGCCCTGTACTATTCCGACAAGCACAAGGGCCGCATAACGATTCAACTCCAAGCCGCAGCCGATCGCCTAGGCGAATGGTTCCGGAAATGGAGAATAGAGGTAAACCCCGAGAAAAGTGTAGCGATATACTTCTCAAGGGGCACACCAAAGCCCGCTAGACGATGTCACCCAATCGGCAACAATCAGCTAGGCACGATCACCCTGTTCGGACGCCCTATTCCCTGGGAAAAGAGTGTCAAATACCTCGGGGTCACTTTAAACGCAGCGATGTCGTTCGCTGCACACATTAAAACATACGCAATAGAGCGGCTTTTATCTCAAGCCGTCTATACCCATTAACTTGCTCCTCAAGCAAAATGTGCTTAAGACACAAACTTCGCCTCTAAAAGACTTGCATAAGACCCGTAATGGACTATGCTTGCGTCGCTTTCGCTCACGCGACGGGCAATCAATTAAAGAAGTTACAGAGCGTTCAAAATCGATTCTTGCGAACTGCCACCGGAGCCGGTTGGTAACAACGCAATGTAGATCTTCACAGCGACTGTGAAATGCCCTTAATCTCTGAACACTTCAGAGAATTATCACGGCGGTTTTTCGAAAAAGCCGCGGTTCATTCAAACCCGCTGGTGGTTAAAGCAGCAAATTACCGACCAAACAGAAACGCGACCGAACGCAAACGTCACCCGCGAAACGTGCTAGACAACACGGACGTCTCAGCTCTTCCTGACCACGATACTGTCAGTCACGATCCAGGCCACACTGTACACACAGTCAATAGCTTTAATATAACACGCACCACGACGCGCGAACGCCGTAGAGAGCGGCGCGCAATAGTCAATAATCACACCGCGTACACAAGATTCACCCGTGTTCCAGGGCGGTTCTCACCGCCCAGAGTTACCGACACAAGTCGACAGTCCGCATGGACGCGCGCAGCCTCCTTCGGACGGTCAATAGACGACTTAAAATATTTAAGATTTTCGAAATCGCGAAAGCACGCAGCGAACGCGACACAGTCCGAACTTCGAGGTTTTTGTAGGAGTTTTTATTTATTTATTTATTTATGTTTGGGTCAAACCAAACCTGGCACGCGGGCCCCTGGCCCGCGAGCACAGTATGCGGTAAAGCTGTAAAAGCTGAAAAGGCTAACAGCAATTACATCAACGAAAATATATATAGTCAATTAGAATGCTAGAAATTAGAAAGTCGCATTCACATTGACCAGTTGAAGTCAGACCTTCGAACAAAACAGTTGTGTATTTGTGTATTTTACGTGTTACTCGTTCAACATTAAATTTTAAAATGAATACCTCACCTATCAATCCATAGCGGAGAGAGACGCATAATTTACAATGTTTATAAGTAGTTTAAGCTGTGTGATTTAAATGCGATTGTGTAGAACACAGTATTATAAACAGCAAGTGTATGCGGTGTCCGAAAATACTGTTTATAAAATTATTAAAGAACAAAAGGATTAGTGATTTAAGTAATTTAAAGACAATTTGTTTCCATTAAACTTATTAAACGAAACTATTTTACTTTCAATGCATGCAATACGAAATTAGAAGTTTACACGTGCAATTTTTGATGAAAATAATTTCATTCCATTAATTTCGTAATGTAAATCCCGTTTTAATCTCAACTTTACACGCCATTTGTTACTTGTACGTTTTTATAGCATATATGCCAGATTTTGCCCACAATTCAATCTGTCACTGAACTTGTCATGAGCACGCTAACCAAGAAAACGCTTATTTACACTTGCCTTGAAGTTGTCAACATCCTTGTCTGGAAAGACCTACAACAAGAGACCTACTGTTAAAGAGTTCTATTACTTGGCCGTGCATACAAATAACAATGAATCAAAACGTATACGCGATGCGCAGCCGGGGTACTGACCTACATATACCTATACACCGCCCTTGGCTAACAGCTCACATTAAAAAAAACTACCCCTGGAATTAATCCCGCAAAAAAATCATCTTTCGCAATAACTGCGTAAGTAGTAGGGTAACCTATCGCTAGTTTAGTTTTTTTCGATCAATTCTTTCGAAATGATTATGAATTGTAAAGGTAAAGCGGGATTCATGCAACTATTTATAATTTCATTGTGTATACGCAACCTGTAACTAGTGCCGCGAAAACGTCTGGACATGTTTTTTTGTCGCCATGAGGATCTTTACGCATTGAAAGTGGCAAATCTGAAATGGATTCATTTCTTGCAAGACATCCTTTTTTATTCACGAGCATCTGCACGACAACATTGCGAATTACAATAATGGGCGTATCTGGGCGGACAAAATTCTAAGTATGTCAGGTTAGACACTCAAGACTTTCTTAGTCAGATTTCGACATCTAGCAACTTACTTTTTCGCCATTTTGTTTAGTATACTCAATTCAAACATCAAACTGACATAAAAGATTCGTTACATACAAATTTATGTATGGGGGTAAAACTTGCGTAAAAATAACAATAAAGTTATTTTTACGGAAGTTTTTTTATCAATTTTAGATCTTGTTATCGTAATTTAAAAAAAAAAACTTATTGTCGTAAACATAAACAAACATGGCTACTCAGTTATGTCACATCATTCCAACCCTAGTACTTTGTAACTCATACGTATTAGATTGTTAGTAGAATTTAGCACGTTTTGCACTCGACGCTCCAAACCGGACGGTCGCGAGCGCCCCGCTTCGACCCGCTCAGGTTCCCTTTTCGGGATTTAAAAAACAAAGTAATTTTGATTGCTTAGTTCAGCAAAGTCAACATAGAGTAATTCGATAGGACTAAGTGCCCAAAATACCACCACCGTCCCCACTGCCCAAATCCACACTTGGGCGCACTAGGGATGCACACCTTAGGCATACATCCTCCCTGTCTATACCCGGCAGGGAGGGAACTTAGGTCACACACCCCGGCATCCTATCGAAGGCCACTTTCCCATAGAAGTTAAATAGGCATCAGTCAGTAAGACAAGATGGACGCTCAATACATAATGATTGCCGCGCTTCTTTTGGTGCAAACTGCAAACCAAGATGTGTTCCGCCAAATAATGACCGCGGTACCTCAGCTAGCCGCCGTAATGGAGGCTTTATCGGCATCATCAGGATCGTATGAAAAAGATACGTCATCCTCGAACTTCGAAATGGAGTGCGAATCTCCTCCGTCCCCTAAGGACTTCCCTGACACGGCTTCACCCTTGTGAAGAAGTCCAAAAACAAGCGGAAGAAAACTGCTTCTTCTGAACCAGTCAATATCGCTAAAACAGCGAAAACTTCCCTGACGCCTGCTGTCTCAAGCCAGAGCTCCGCCACCTTAGCACCGTCACAGCACGCCACCGTTTCCGCTAGGCAAACACACGCTGCCTCACGGCAAACCACTATTGCTTCAAAGTAACCTTCCGCCGTCCCACGGCAAGCCACTGCTGCCTCACAGCAAGCTCCCGTCGCCCCACGACTAACCCCTGCTACCTCACGGCAAGCCCCCGCTGCCTTAAAGCAAGTCATCATTGCTTCAAAGCAACATTCCGCACCTTGCTGCCTACTCATCAAATCGTCCGCCACATATCTTCATACAGGAGAAAGATAAACGGTCGCAAGTCTCATCGGCTTTATCCAATAATATCCCGTACAACGCGATCTCCACTACAGACGGCATCAACCTTCAGCTTTAGACGTCAGAAGCCCAGTCAAGCTTCCTTCAATCAAATGGTGTGTGCTTCCTTCATCCCCCTACCCTAGCCGAAGAGCGTCTACTTCGGGTGGTTCTAAAGTACCTTCTAAAAGAAATCCCCGCCGAGGAGGTAAAAGCTGACCTGTTCGCACAAAACCTCCCAATCCTATCCGTGTACCGGATGTACGGCGGTCGCACTAAGGCGCCCTTCAACATGGTGCTCATCGCCCATGAGCGTTCCCAAGCGGAAAACAGATTTTTATTCTGTAAACCTGCTGCAACCTCTCTGGACTAACAGTCGAACCCCCGTTCAAAAACGGCCTTCCCTCTCAATGCCATAAATGTCAGCTTAATGGCCACTCTTCACGGAATTGTTACGCACGACCAAGTTTCGTAAAATGCCTAGGCGATCACGCCACCTCAGACTGTCGTAGACCAAAGGACCAAACCTTGCTAGCAGATTTCCGGCCCACCCTTATGTGTTCTTTGTAACGCGGAGGGCTACACGGCCAATTCCTCGGCTGTCTTAAGGCGCTAAAATCCAAACGACCCGCTGTCAGACAAGCACCCGCGCCCAGAACCGTCTTTCAGACAATCCCTCCGCCCTCCGTATGGAAAAACTCCCGACCCACGCGACCATCATAAACTCGGCCTCGCCGAACATACCGACCACCACCGTCGAGAGCGACTTAGGTCTATTCTGTAGCTTCTCCGCCGTCTTCAACGGCGACGACGTTTCCGCCTTTAGCAAAGGCACTCAAGGATAGCAATGGTAAGCCTGAGGACAGGATCGCCGCAGTTTTGCAGTACCAGCAGGTAGTCTCGGCTATAGTCAATTTCCACGCCTAATGGCCCTACTGAATTATGTCACACTCTGACACACATACAATCAATTTAGCATACAAAAGAGTTAAATAAATAAAAAAGGAGTGTTAAATTTTAGGAATACAACGTGAAGTCGTTTTGAAATATCATTTAGATAAAAATAATAGCCATAGAGGAATCAAAGAAACAGTACATCTAAGACGAACGTTTTACTGGATTAACATGGATCAATCGGTAGCAAACATCATTAATTTATGCGAATTGTGTAAGAAAATGAAATACGATCGTAAACCCCTAAACCTGAAATACAACTGAGTCAAACTCAATCTTAACCATTCCAGGAAATATTTATCGAACCATTTCCGTACCTTAATTGATGCATTCAGTTAATTAGGACTAGCAATTAAAATAAATAGCAGATCTACTCCCGAGGTAATATTTTTTCTTTTTATGGAACTCCTGCCAAAATGTTCAGATCCCGGTATGGAATTCAATAATGTACTGATGAAGAAAATGCATTCTACAAAATAAATTTACATATTAGCACCCCGCATAATCTTAAGACTATGGAATTGGTTGAAAGGTTCCTTTCAACTATTACTGAAATGTACCGTATCGCAAAATACGAACGCAAAATTACAGTTGCAGAATCTATTAAGACATATGCTGTTATGTCATACAATAACACGTTTCTACCACAACAAAAATCACGCCATTTGCCATTTGAAGCACAAGGAGTCCAATAGTACATTTTCTGTAAATTTCGATAAGCAGTACACTTCGCTATTAGTAAAGAAACTTGCTAAAAGAACTAAACATTTTTACGAGTAATTAACGAATAGGATGATTGATAGAAAGGTTACGGTAAAAAAGAAACGTGCAGGTGAATCGTAGTTTGATATAGACGTAGGTGATACTGTGTTTATATAAGGTGTCAATACTAGACGAAGTTAAGATAAACCACGCTATCTGAAAGGAAGCTGAAATTAGAATGTTGCAGTAAAAGAGTATAAATAAAACAAGCAATAAAGCACATTTTAGTATTTTTATTTTTGGTAAAATTTACCACAATACAAAATAATGATAGAAATAAATAAAGTAATAAAATGTATAGACAGGTCATATAGAACTATGCATTGTAAAATTGGTGCTTTTAAAGCAATATAATTTATAATAACATTAGGCAAAATGGCATGTGTACATTAAAAATAAAAGCATTATTTTTAACATAAAATAATATCAAGAGCAGACATTTACACTTAATCATTAACGAAAAAAAAAATGATTTATCACTTAGTGATTTGGTCTTTTTTAATTTATTAATAATTGTATACAGGGCTAATAAAATGCACATGCACAGACATGATTTAAAGCATATGACTTTAATTACAACAAATTATTCTTGATTTTTATTTTTAAAATAATAATTAATATAATCATTATAAACTGACAGCAATGCCGGGTGTCCAAAAATAAAACAGTACAGAAGAAATAGAAAAGGGGAAATTCATGTTAATGTTATTTGAATACAAAACTAAATATTTAAAAAATAGACATTAATCATAATTCATAGTCATTAAAATTACCTGTACTTTTTATTTATTATCATTAACTCGATGTAAGCTAATTTTCGACTACCTCACGTATCAAATGTAAACAAAATAACAACCATTATGTATGTATATGTAAAGAAATCATGGCTCACTGTTGTTATAACTAGGTCGTAATTTAGAGTTAAGACTAGGTCCGTAATATTATTGAAATTAAAGTTATATTATTATAATTTATATATTTATATTTCAATGTTTCAATCAAGACCAATATTAACGGTTATATCTCTTTAGACCGAACTTACCACGCCTTATTATTTATGTATTAGATGTCTATGACTTCATAAAAAGAAATTTCTCGAAAGCTATATACATTCATAAAGTATATAGAAATGTTTTGTGAAACTAAGCCCAGCTCGTAAATTATATATCCCAACTCACTAGACGGAAAAAAATTGTATTAATATCAATATAAAACATTGAAATATAAATATTTCATGAATTAATAAGTGAATGTAAACATTTTTGAAAAATTCACTAACTCTATATGTATACTCTGCTGCTATAGACTTCATTGTTTATATAAAATACTTGAGGGCAACATTATGTTAATACTGCTATTGTAAGACGCAGTACTTAATCAAACTATTACATTAAATCTATTTCCTCTTGCTTCTGCATCTAATTGTTAACAATTGTGAGTACTCTGAGCACAGTTTTCACTGGTACTTACTGGTGTGATGATATTGTGATGCTTAAAATTACTATTTAGTTTGGTTTGTCAATTAACAGAAAAATAATTGAATAAGAAAAGGTTTCTTAAAAATTAATTACGTGTTTCGAAACCCAAGCTGTGCTGCAAATGTATTAAAGCTAACAAATGTGCATTTTCTTGTTAAATCGCGCCTGACTGGGAGTCAACATTCCATATGAGCATTTCACCAACTTCATCTACAACAACAAATCTCCCACCTCTCATACCGCACACCTAATAACTTATTATATACAGTAGATAATGCTCTATAAAATACAACCTACCACTATGACTACAATAAAACGATTTGTCGCTTATATCTTATTATTATGACAGATAATTCCTCTTATTTACAAATTAGCTATACAATACTCGTTATAATTACTAAAAATTAACATTGTACTCGTAACTTTGCTATCTTTCTTACGAATGTACTAATTTCGTTACAATTAAAACTTCCATCAAATATGTACAAGTTAGTCGAGACTTAACTGATCACAAATGAAGAAATGTAAGAACATAATGAGGAACAAATTACATTGTACACTACGCACTAACCATTCTCATACCCAAGTAGGGGCTAAACATATCACATCGAAGTTAAGTGTAAACACTTAAGCCGTTCGCAAACCTTAACAGCCTTACGTAAAAGAAACCAAATATTTACATAATATATAAAAACTTATCACAAAAATAAGTATATATTTTAAGTAAAACCAATATAATATACAATCCAACAATTCCAAACACTGGGTAGATTCAAAATAAAAGAGATCATAACTAGATTCATGGAAACATGTCCAATTGTGGCACTGAATTTGTCAAGATTTAAAGGTGGGAATAAAGCGATATGTGAATTGGACTTATTGTCTTACAATACATAATATGTACACAAAAACATTGTCCTCAACCCAGTATTTATTGACCGCATATTTCTCCTTAATCCACTTATATGGAGATCCATCAGAATACACTTCCCGCATTAACAATGTCTCTTCAGGTTTATCTTTCAAATTTTTCTTTACATCTAATTCCTTTATGTACTTCTTAAATTATGCTAATTCATATGTAAAGCCAGCAGTAACTAGCCTCAGCTCTCACATCAACAGCATACTAAGTAGAGACATTAGAAATAAGGTTGTAATATAGAATAAAACTCCCACTTTATCTTATAATTCAAACCTAATTACAATATCTATACTTGGTTCGCTCCATACTTGCCCGATAAAATATCAAGGCAGACCTAATTGACACAGTTTAATCACTCACTCGCACTGTCTTTATGCAATTAGTTGAGGTATTTTCTGCACTTTTTAGCGCCACAAGTGCATGGAATTTTGACTTCTTCAAATGGAAACTTGTAATCGTATGTTAACTCCTCGCCAATTGTGATGCGGCGGAGCGCGAATATTAAAATGTGCTTGTGTCCATGGATATCCACAACCCGAGAGTAGCAATTTGGCTGAAATAGACAAAATTTTTATTGCACAAAAATTCGGTTAATCAGATGTCACTTAAATCGAAGTGGTTTGGTGACAGTTTATAACTGAAAAGATTAAACTGGAACCAGGAAGAGCTTGCAACAAAATCTAAATTAGAATAGAATAATTTTTATTCATCAGTCAGTCAGTTCAGCCTATCACTCCACTAACAGTCCACTGCTGAACATAGACCTCCCCCATAGATTGCCACAAAAGTTTGCAGCAATCATTTTGGGTGGGATTTTACCATAGTTGCCACACAAGGCAAGCGGGTTGGTAACCGCAGTTTATTCAGATATTCCAGGAAGATGCTGCTGCCATCTTCTGGTTTTCATTTTCCCTCTGTCGACTTTTACGACACCCACGGGATGAGATGGGGTGGTCAATTCTCTTAAGCCTCTACCACACGGCGAATAATATATAATATAGTTTATTTACATAATACTCATTGAACGTTATTTATTCGTCACAAATGCCTCCGTCCTGCGACGAACCAGCAAGAAAACCAGTATGATTTTTTTTTTAATAATTTTATATATTTGTGTATATTTCTTGCTTTACAAGAGTGCTAATCTGAAGATCATGGCATGTGTTAAATAAAAATTCGTGTTGTTGTTTCAAAAATGTCTCTACTTACACTATCATGTGAATTCATTACACTTATTTTATTGGTGGTTATCGTAAAATTCAACATGGGAAATCCCGGCAAATGCGAGATTACCAATCCGAATGTAAAGCGTGGGAAGGTCAGTAATACGAGTAGATGACTGTTTCTCACTGTCTGCTGGCCAGCTGGGAACTCAATGGGGAAAAACTGGTTAAGGGCCATCACTGTCGGACTGCGTTAGTCTGCGAAAGCATTCCCGCAGTCCCGAATAATGGCAGCGATGGAAATAGCGTGCCTTAACCGTTAGGAATTCGGCATGGTTATGCATTCGTTGTCCCCGCGACGTGGGTGCGTCGGGATATTTATATAGATCTCCCCAGAAAGAGAAAGGGTTAATGTTAATTGTTTGAGAAGAGACAGGTTCGTGTCTGAGGTTAACCAAATGACATAAAATATATAACTAAAAAGTTTTTTTCTAATGACGCATATTCTGATTCGAAGTCTTTTCCTCAAACCTGTGAGCCTGTGCTAAACGCGTTTGCCGGACACAAATAACATCAAAACTACGACTGTTAGATTAAAATGCATGAAACCCGTTCTGTTCATTTATTATTAGATCGTTGAGAATGTACGCTATTGCCATGGCAATAGAGAGCAGTTAAATTTGAACCACAATTTAATAAAATGTGATAATCTCAACACTTTCCTGTGCGATATCGGAATAAAAGAAGCTACCATGGTAGAGTCGAGATACGAGATACCTATCTTCGCTAAAATATGGTACTCTACCGTGGCTGTAGATAAAAGTCTACTAAGGGAAACGCTAACAGAATGTTGGAGGTGAAAGGTGTTTCGTACTACAATTGTCAATTCGCCCGCGATAATGGCAAATCCACCCAATTACGCCTTAGTCCAGCGTGATGATGATGAATCGTAGCAAGTCGATTTATATCATAAATAAAACAGATGATTCATACTTACGTCGCAGGAATGGTTGATAAACCTGGCGGAATTGCCTTTCAGGGTTGCATCAACAACGAGGTTGTCATCAATACGGAACATGTAGCATCCGCCAACACCGCGGCGTCCGCTCATAGCTTCGTAGCGCTTTTCGCGCTGATCCGCCAACACAGCGCGTATCACCTCGCCGGCGTATTCTATCACCATGTCTCCTAAAATATACATTTTTATATGTTTTTATTATGCTCGTAATTTCTCTGTGCGACAGAGCCCAAAACGAAGATCACCTGTAATAGAACCAGGGTGAACGACACGCCCTTAAAGATCAGCTTAAAACTGTAAAAAGCGCCGAATTACACGCGGTTTTGTGTAAAATTTCGAATAAACCTGTGGTCCTAAAGATTTGAAATATATTTATTATTATATGTGTTTCGTTAATCCATAGTAGGTAATAAAGCTACGCTGATATGTTTTCCAATCACAAAAACAAAAAAATACTAAAACAACAGTGCATTTCTTCCCTAAATTACAATGTTTATCCAAAAGACAACGGCGCATGTTTGCAATAATATTAACACAATAAAGCAGATATATGTTGTTTTTATTTTATTTTTCTACATATTTTTTTAAAAACATTACTGTATATAATAGCAAAGCGTCACCGCTTACCTCCTCCCAAATACACCCCCGCTAGATGTGCGAGCGGGGTGTGTCGGGAGCCGTCCGATAGCTCGTCTCAAAATTAGCGAGTTGAAGACGCGCATTATTAAAGGAAAATATTTTCTTCTATATTGTGCATTTTTTAAATATTGGTGTTGAAAATATGAAGAGATTAATTTCTAAATTAGGGAGAGTTTTTTTTCTGTCATCTGACAAAAGTTACCCACCCTAATAGTTTTGGGAACGGATTGAAAATTCATTATCGATAGGGCCAGTCATTCGGCGATTGTCGTGAATCAATCACAACACAATATTTTAAGCTTAGCTGGAACTAACAGGAATATTAGTTATGTTAATAGTATTACTAGCTTTTCAAAAAAATACTAAAACTGATGTAACAGATAGCAGCGCGTAGGATATTTTCGTAATTTACTATTATGATTATCAGAAAAATATAAAATGAAAACAGAATCGAGATATAATTAATTAATATTATCTCAAACTTTGTATTTTTAATGGACCCTGCCATTTTTAAAATTATATTTATACTGGTATATACATATGTATACTATATTTTTACTGGTGGTAGGATTCTTATGGTGGAATCCGTCTAGGTAGGTTTCGGTCTGAAGGGCACTGTGAGCTAGCGTAATCACTGGACATATGAGACTTAAGAACTGATGTCTCAGGGTGATGGGCACAGTATGGTCACACAGAAATTTTCTGGGTAACACAGCATTTGTTATGGGCAGAAGTTGCACTTACCATCAGGTGAACGTTTTGCTCGTTTCATCACTTTACCCAATAAAAAAAAACAAAATGTAAGAAAACGAAATTAGATTATAATGAACGCTCACACATACGACACTTATTGTGTTGTACTGGGGGGTCTAGTTTGGGACCTGGAGGGCTACTGTGTAACTGTGGTTGGTTTCGTGATCGGTTTCATTTGATCCCATTACCAGATAACGGTACACAAATCATAGAATGCCGTTAATTGTGTTTACTGGTGGTAGGATCTAGGTAGGTACAACCCCAGGGCCAGTTATTCTGCCGTGAAGCAGTAGTGTGCAAGCATTACCGTGTTTCGGTTTGAAGGGCACTGTGAGCTAGCGTAATCACTGTGCACTTGAGACTTAAGAACTGACGTCTCAGGGTGACGGGCGCAGTGTGGTGTCACACAGAAATATTCTGGGTGACACAGCATTTGTTGTGGGCGGACTTTGCACTTACCATCAGGTGAACGTTTTGCTTCGTTTCGTCATTTTATACAATAAAAAAAAAACCTGTTCTAATAGGTAGTCGATGGATGCTGGTGATTATAGTTCGTGTTTTGTAACAATCTATGAAGCAGGACTACAAAAGTAGCATAACCTCTTATTTTTGAGTGTCCGCTACTGCGGAACTTTATTTGTCCTCGAAAATATTTTTATTATTACGGTGCCGCCATTTCTAACGACGCCTTCACCGTCAAGCGGTTGGAAAATTAGCACTTAATGCTGATTTCCACAAGGATCGACCTTTCTTTGGCGGCGTACTGTTAATAACAAGCACGCTGCCCATGAGCAATCACAGCTCAACATATATTTAAATATATGTAATAGTATTTTACCTTCTTCAATGTCTCGTTTGCAGAACAAGCCACGTCCGTGAATGTGTGAACGATAGACGCCAACAGAGGCTTTCGACGTCTCTTTTAGTTGTCTAAATCTCATCGCAGGAGGCAACGTCGCTAATCGCCTGGAATAATCACGTACAAATAAAGTAACAGCCTGAAATTATGTCCCACTGCTGATCACAGGCTAAACCCCTCTCAGATACGAGCAGAGTCATTTCTGAGCGGGTTTTTAGAGCCGGGAAGATTCCGCCACGCTGCTTGAAGGCGGACTTCAGATGCCCTCGAAACATTTTAATTTCTCAGACACGCAGGTTTTAGCACGTAGCAAATCAGAACTTAAATTTGCAATTACAACAATTTAAGAGGTGCTGGTGCTAACTTACGTTACTCGCGGACTGTGAAATTTAAGGAAAAAGTTTTTCTCGTCATCAGACTGGCAGAGAATGGCATAAGATATTAAGTCCACTTATTGTTACTCTTAGTTTACACCCAAACACCCTTAGAAACAAAAAAGTATAAATAAAGAAATAAATAATATACACCATTTTGTATTTTGCATGCGGATCTTAGCAACTGAACTGCCTTTCCTCATTATAATGGATTTCCGAAAAGTAACGCCGGATTCTATTGACTATGTTCAGGTTAAAGTTTTTTTACGGATGACAAACAGATAAACGTGAACAACAGTCCAGCAGACGTGTTTACCGTTATCCATAAACACGATACTATGATTGAATGGCCTCGTTGCCAAATGTGCCGCAGGCGTTATGCTGGTATTCTAAGAAAGCGTGATCCTTCGCCCACCGACCTATTTACGCGCTACAGCCTGTTCTACCTTACCAATCAAACAATTTGCCGCCATTTTGGTACGAATATCTCCAAAGCAACTCCAAAACTAAGCAAGACAGCTCCGTTATGTTTGGGCTCGTCGAATTCGTTTTGTCAAGTTTTATAGCCCTAGCAACATTTGAAGTCCACTGGACATGGGTATCCCAAATAAATCCTTGTAACAACAATAGTTATTCATGGGTATGTGCCCCTCACATTCGTTGTTAGGCAACGTCCTACTGCCTATTATTTATTTCTGATATCATGTAAGGCTGAGAAAGACGAGTCCGATGCAACTTAGAAGATAATCGCAATACATACAAAACTAAAAAGCAATAATTTGGGTAATGTATAATTATAGGCTTTGGCTGCGATGCGAACCTAACCTTCCCGACTTAGCTGGCAGACACCGATTGCTGATCCACACATTCATCAAATCTTAGTAATAAACATGTTTTAACTTGTAGCTATGAAAGTATAAGTCAAAGATTAAATACACAAAGAAAATAATTAGCTTACCTTGAAATCAAGCTCTCCCCTTCCTGTCCACCGAACGGCGGTGGTTCCTCCCTGAAAGGGGAAGCCATCCAGCTAAACATGTCATGATTTTGTTTCCTTGACACGGGTCCAGTTCGTGCACTGCCCCAAGGGCTTTCCTTGAAACCCTCGCTCAAGTCTAAATCATTGTCCCAACTGCTCAGCGGTCGGCCTTGCCTAATTTTATATTTAGTACATCGACTTGCCTGAAAATAAATTGTATGGAATAAGTTTTTACATTTATTATAATGGCATTATATAGACAAATCATTAATAAATAAATAAGCCATTAATTTAAAATTTATTTGATCTTCTCTAATTTTATCTATTATGCACGGCGACTTGATAATGACTCTCGATTATTATCAGCACTCGTCAATTGTAACGTAGTTACCGCGTACAGTAAGTACCGTATAAACATAAGGGAACTCGTTCATCCTCACCTCATTTCCGAAGTAATGCTTATTTGTTAAAATCGGAAAGGGTCGTATGCAATGTCAGAGACACGGACCATCACAAAATATCCCGATCCGAAAACTTCGGCAGGAATTGAACTTTCTGCCATCAAAATAATTTTCTTTACTTTCCCACGACAATGTGGATATAAAATTTTCAGTACTACGTCTTTAATACATTTATATTTATACTTACTCCAGGCAACTGCTCAATCAAATATCTTAGAGCGTTGTTATTCAGGCCTAGTAGATGAGCTCCAGATAATGTAGATGACAGATTATATTGTATAAGCGGAATTCCGGATTGTTTTCTTGCATTTTGGACAGCATCTATGACTTTAGCCCAAAGATCAGTCAGAGACGATGACGAGTAGTTAAACCCATCTTCAGACGTTACTTCATAAATTAATTTAGGCCCATCGTCTTTAGGGGGATCAGGCGCTTGCTTAGGTTGTGCTGTCTTATTTTCCTGACCCTTTGATAGTTTACTCTGTTTTTTAGTCACAACTGTTTCATTTTCAGTTCTTTTGTCGCCTAGAGGTCTCTTCATTACTTTCGTTGGAGCATTTGATATTTTAGTTTGTACCGTTTTGTTTGTATCTTTTTCGGTCAATATTTTTGGTGCTTCCATTTCTATATCTGCATCCAAACTCGGTAATGAGTTCATTTTAGTAACTGTTTCTACAGGTTCATGGCTCCTTGTATCTGTCTCAATCGAAGCTGAACTAGTATTAGCTTGATGAATCTCCGCGGATAATTGCATGGCTCGGGCCGCATCTCTTTCTTCTTTTTCCCGCTTTGCTCTCTCTAATTCCAGCATACGTTTGGATTCCTCAATTGCCTTTTCTAAGTCGCTGTCAATAGTCTCTTCTTTTATATTCAAGTCTGGCATATCGTGGCTCACTGCTACAGGTCTTTGCTTAGGTACAGGTGGTGTTTTACTGGAGCTAGAAGTTTTTGTTGATTTACTTTGGTCATCTCTGTGTAATGGTAAGACTCTATTCATTGGCCTCATAGACATAGGATTTACGACGTTAGTCGGTATACCAGATTGCTGTGTTGGTGGAGCTTTAGGTAAAGTTATACTGGTACTGTTTTGTGTTGGCAAATTAATTGTACTATTCTGCTGTACGGGTATGCATACCATGTTATTACTAGGATTGCTTTGATTCTGTAACAAGTTGCTGTTTGTTTGAAGTGGGAAGCCAATATCCGCTGCAGCTTTAGATGCAATTTTGGGATCAACGAGATTATTTTGTACAGTAATATTAACAGTATTGTTACTAGAATTAACGTTTATATTCATAGGAGCACTGTTTGGTATCGCTTGGAAAGGAACATTTATCATTGTGCTATTATTTTCTGGTTTTTGTTGGAAATTTAAGGGTTCAGCTGCTATCCCCCCTACATTGTTATTACTGTTATTTGTTACAACTCGTATATTGTGTTGTTGCGGAACATGTTGGTTAACGTTGTTATCCATATTCGTATTATTCATTCTGTTTCTTTCCGGAAGATTTATTACTCTGTTGTTCTGAGAATTCATCTGCATGTATCCTATTTGATTGCTCACAGATATGGTATGATTTTGTTTGTCATTAGCTACAATATTAACTTTAGAACAGTCATTGTTAGATAAATTATTATGAGGTATATTAGAGTTGGAAGGTGGTCCCATTATATTTTTACCTCTTATAGCTTCCTGTGGAAACTTAGGTGTTTCATTGCCTGTTACACTGGATCTGTTTATTTGATTATCCATATTACTTATATTTTGCGTATTATTATTCGCATTCAAACTGCAACTATTAATATTGATTTGAGTATTACTGGGAACTTGGCCACCTAGTATTTGATTAGGATTCGTATGAGATTGGTTATTATTCATCATCATATGATTTGTGTTTCCTGATATGAGATTGTTAACATTGTGATCGTTGGAGTTGTTACAACTCATTAACATTTCGTGTCCGGATATATTATTCTGATTATTAGTGCTGTACATGCCACTATTGTTTGCAGAGTTCATCATCATACTATTTGATAGGTTCGAATTATTGACATTCATGCCGTGAACCATGTTACCTGTACCCATATTCAGATTTGTATTAGAATTCAAATTAGAACACATTTCAAACGACGATTGACTATTGGAGAAGTGTGTATTGTTATTAGAACAGCTGCCACTGCACGAATTTTGCATTTCGTTTTTGATATCTGGGATGGTAGGTACGTGCATCAATGAACTAGTCATAGATTGGTGGTTTGAATTTGTAATCTGCATGGAATTATTGAGATTGTTGTGCATGTTCATGTTGTTAATTGAATTCATATTATTAATATGGTGTTGCATAAGACTTGTATGCTCCATAGAGTTTCGATTATTTTGCATTTGATTCATTGAATTGAGATTTTGCATGTTCATGGAACTACTGTCATGTCTGTTAGCATGCATACCCTGCATGCTGCTTGAATTTTCCATTTGGTTGCCTAGATTCATATTTGGTGTATTCGCCGACATGTGATGCATATTCATACTATTGTCCATCTGCTGTCTATTATGCATTTGATTAGATACATGTTGATGCATACTCATCATATTTCCATCCATGTGTTGCCGGTTGTTTTGGATTTGCATAACATTGGACATCGGATGTTGATGGTGATGATTAATATTTTCGATTTGTCTATTTTGTTGCATGTTCAAATTTTGTTGATTTATATGCATGTTGTTGTCCATCTGTTGTCTGCTAGAATTGTTAATATGATGATTCATTTGCTGCATTGTATGCATCTGTGGGTTATGCATTGAGTCCATGGGTCTATTTGAATGCATTTGATGGTTCATATTGTTCATTGCATGTGACTGCATATTATCGATCATCATTCTATTGTTCTGCATGTTATTCATATTAGAAAGAGATTGATTCATGTGCATGTGACTTAAATCATTCAAATCGGATCTATTTAAATTATGGTTATTTGACAAACTATGCATATTTATCGGCTGATTCATTAAGTTATTACTGTCTGGTGTACTCCGATTCGAAAGCATATTTCCTTGATTATGGCTCTGCTGTGTTCCAATAATGTTATCATGGAATGATCTATTTGATGAGCCTTGACTCATTGTTTGCATTTGATTATTTTCCAGCTGACGATTATGCTGGATCTGACCATTCATTATATGAATCTGGTTAGAAGTAGGATGTTGGTTGTTATCATGAGACATCATTTGCATATTACCGTGAGCCATACTAGAATTATTTAGCATCGAATTGGAAATATCGTGTTGTTGGTTATTCTGATGCAAACAATTGTCACCTGATGCGGTAACATTCATTCTATTATTAGTAGCTTCTTGGCAAGCCATGTTGACATTTTGCATGGTATTACTTGCAGAATTTAGAATCTGTACTTGTCCATGTGAGCTATTCGAGATCGAACACATTTGGTTTGCATTATTTGTCCCTGACATCGTGTTTTGATTATTTTGCGTCTGAGGTCGAATGACGTGAGGTATTATACTAATCGACGGCGAATTTGCCATATTTCCAGCTACTTGACAACTGCTCAGTTTGTGTATATTCATTTGATTGTTCATACCATCAGAATTATGTTTACAGTCGTTACTTCCCAAATTTTGGAAACTCTTTTCATTTTGTAAATGTTGTTGTGAATGCGATGCCATTATTTCTTGAGAGAAATTCAAATGTCCACCCTCTGCCTTTGAAAGAGCATTGATCTTGCTCAATTTTAGCGCGGTATCGGCATCAAAATTACTATTCATAACGGCCGAAGGTGGGTAAATGTTTCCAGCGGTAATTTGTATTACATTATTGGAAGTTGAATGAGTTGAAGAATGGTGGCTTACATTTAAGCTTGTTTCAAATTGGTGTGAATGTAATGTGCCAGCAGACATAGTGTTTCCATTATTTGGCATTGTCATCATACAGTTTTGATTAATTTTATCCGGCTCTCCATGCCGACCACTTAGTATATTATTCTGAATATTCATGGAAGAGTTGTTTGTCACGCTGTTAGATTTTAAGGCAATATTTTGGAAATCTATCTTGTTATCGCCATTATTTTGGTTTAATCTCCACGGTGTTGGAGACTTAATACTCTGTGTAACGCTTATCGTCGGTAAGCTATTACAATTAGAGTTTTCTTGTAAGTTTCCACTGATTTCTATTACATGTGAGTTTTCGATCTTCATGTTATTTTTATTAGTCGATGGGGCTATTGAGCTTGACACTATCGGTTGTGATAATGGTATTGATTGCATCGAAAATGATGACACTGAATTTGGTATAGACTGAGAGATTGCCATTATTGGTTGGCCTGTCGAAGATATTAAGGTAACGCTGGGAG
Source organism: Luehdorfia chinensis (assembly GCA_019845155.1). Lineage (NCBI taxonomy): Eukaryota > Metazoa > Arthropoda > Insecta > Lepidoptera > Papilionidae > Luehdorfia > Luehdorfia chinensis. Next base: position 4,396,135 of record JAHVAK010000612.1, read on the forward strand.
ACATTATTAAATTATTTTGTTTGGACATATTAGGTTTGTGCATATTGTGTGTAGAATTCGATATTGACATATTATGTATCTGAGATGTAATAGGATTAATGTTCTGCCTTGCATTCATTAAGTTTCCAGGACCAGATTGTGAACCAACTGACAATGGGGCGGGGCTCATTTGAATAACTTTAGGAGTCTGTCGGTGGCTGTTATTGTTTGACTGTTTGTCTGGTAAAGGCTGAAGTGTTAAGTTAGGTACAGATGTCTTAACGGTCTTCAATGTTTGAGGGGTTGATTGAACAGTTTGAGCCGTAACTACATTGGGTGTAGATGAAGCAGCTTGTGTAGATACGCTTTCACCAACATTATTTACAACAACATAACCTGTGGGTACTTCCACAATAGGCTCTATTTTGCTTGCTTGGAATACTTGAGTTGTTGTAGCCGAAAAACTGCTATTTTGTGCCAGCACACCTTGCATTGCCGTTGAAACAAATTGTTGTGATGACATGACCGTATTTTGAACAATCGTTTCTAACCCGTAATAAACAGGTTGTGTTGTGGTTAGATACATACAACCCGATGGGTCAGTGACCATTTCCAATGTTGGTGTTGATCCAAGTAATACTTGATCATTGCAAAATTGTGGCAATAGTGTTCCTTGTGGCAATATTGTTGCTCCCGGTGTAGAAGAAATCAATGTATTGCCTTGAGATGACAATGCTCCGTTTGGAATTATAGTAGTCTGCCCATTTCCTATACCACTTTGAGAGACGACAGTAGCCCCAGCGGTCTGTAAAGTGCTATTTGGTATAAGAGTGGCAGTTTGCGATGTTATTGTTCCAGGTCCTAATCCTTGGATAGTTCCTTGTGGTATAATAGTAGTTCCATTCTGTGTATGTATTGCTTGTGGCAATATCGTGTGACCATTATGACCTTGAGAAATTATACCTTGAGCTTGTATTGTGCCTTGTGGTAAAATTGTCGCTCCTTGCTGCAATGCTTGGGGTAAAATTCCAACATTGCCTTGAGGTAACAATACTGGAATACCGCCACTCGGTACGGCTACTAAGCCTCCAGATTCCGTCTGCTGTATTTGAAATGTTTGTGGCATGAGTCCACTTTGTGAAATAAACTGTGTTGGTCCAGTTTTAAAGTCTCCTTGAGGGGCTATAGTTGCTATGTATTGCATATTTTGGTTTTGCTGTTGGGACAGTGCTTCAACATATGCTGACATGATATTTTGATTTGCCACTGGCTGCACAATGATCGACGGTTGCCCAGTTTGATTGTTTGTTTGTAGTTGTATAACTGTATTTCCAGGTCCCAGTGGCGATTGATTGATCGTAGTGAACGTCTTTTCTAATTTAGTATGCCGTTTTATCGTTGTTGGTTTTGGAATTGGGCGGCCTCTACCACGGTTTGTCGCTTGGAAAATAGGTTTTGGTTGAACTGGCTGAGGATGCTTCTTGGGTGACTTTTGCGGAGTTCCCGGAATAATTATTTGTTGCTTGTTTTGTGAATTAGGCGAAGCGAGTCTTTGCGCAGTCATTGCGGGAACAACAATTGTAGGATTCCCTTGAATTTGAGGTCTAATCATAGGCTGTATATTTTGAATTATTGAGGAATTTGGCATTCCTTGTATCGAATTCACTGGCAACGCTATTGATGACGCACTAGCCATGTTAGGGAAATTTGTAATTTGATGCTTTCCATGAATCATAGGCGTAATATTCCCATGTTGGTTGGATGGAATTGTAAGCACTTGATTAGAATTTGAGGATATAACTTGAATTCCTCCAGTTCCTGATAGCAGTTGCGTCATATCTGCCCCACCTTGAATTTGTTGTATATTCGTGTTTCCGTTTCCAGGTTTCACACAGATATTATATGGAAGGATTCCCGGTTGCGTGATAATTTGGGGAGTCATCATTTTTTGACCACTTAATGTACTAGTTTTAGGAGGCAATAACATTTGTGGTGTAACAACAATCTGAGGAGACGATAGTACTTGTTGGTTAGCGGAAACTTGAACATTAGTTGTTTTATTTTGATCGAATATGACAGTACCGGACTTCATCTGCTCCGTAATTGTCATGGTCATTTCATTTGAGGGACCTGGAGACGGCGTTTCTACAATAGTCCCATTAATTGTTATTTGACGTGTGTTTATTGATGTTCGTCTTGTTGAAATTCCTTCAGCTTTAATAGAGTTTTCGCTTCCACTTACAACTCCGGCATGAATTATCATTGGTTGCGCAAATGCACCCTGAAAAGCATTTTGTAAAGTGGTTAAAGTTCTATTCTCTGGAGATTTTGGATTTTCACTCTCACTTTCGCTAGTTGACATCATATCACACGATGGGACATGTCTGTCGTAGGACTCCTTGTTTCTGTAAGTACACTGACATCTGTCACATCTAACAAGCTGTTCCATCTGTCCAGGTGCTCCTGAACCATCATCTAAAGGTCTCATAACTAATTCCGGTTGACCGCTTATTGCATTACCTGCAATTGTAACAGTATATGTGCTTTCAGTTCCACTAGCTCTATACAGGAATTGATTTGAGTGATTCCTTTGAATATGATCATTGTTGCCTGTATGATCATCTGCTCCATCGAGTTGTTGAATAGGCGTAAAATCATCGTCTCGTGGACTAGTTGGTCTCGAACTGCATGTACTTTCGGAACCAGACCAATCTGCCGCCCCATCCAGTTGTGAAATAGGGCTGCATTGTATTTTAGTGTAGAAATCAATGACATCAGTGTAGTAACCCTCAGCTTTATCTGTTTTCTCATTGGAAGAATCGTCTTTTGGTTTCGGTGATGCTGAGCGATAGTTTATACCAGAAGAATGTGGTGCCTCTTCACAGATGCCAGTGCTGTTAGCAACATTTTCTGATTTGATTTTCTTTTCAATGGTATTTCTTTCATTTTCTTTTATGGAATCTAATGAACTCTCTGTTATAGTCAATCTTTGGACTGGACTTAATTTACCAGTCACTGTTGACGATTTTCCCATTTTGCATCTCTTAATAGTTGATGATAGTAAGCTTGTGTCAAATTTGTTGTTCCATGTTAGGCTGGTGGATCGTTGTTGCCCACGCCCAGTAGTCAGTGATTTGAGGTTATGGTTCTGCAAAAGCATTTCAGATTTACTCCTCTTTAACTCTTTATTACCAGATTCCAATCGAGCATTAAGAAGTTCGTCAATGAAGTCAGTCGATCGTGAATCAGATTTGTCGTCAGATTGGCTCATTGCTCCATAAAATTCACTTTTTAAGTCCATGGCAACAAGATCTTCATATGACATCAATTTGGGGAAAATATCTTGCATAGAAATACCATCCAGAAGGTCGTGGTTAAGATCTTCAAAAATAGCGTCCTTCACTTCTGGTGGCAAAAGATCTGCCGTATTTTGAGGCTCTTCTTCATCTTGTTGTTCTTGTTTACATACATTATCTAGGAGATGTTCTACAACTTGCTTTACGGCTAGATCTTCTAAGGTTACCGAATTTCCAAACTTTATCGGCGACTTGTCATTCTTTAACATCAAAATTGTTTTAGGCCTTGTCTCTATGCTTTCATGCCATGCACCAATTTCGGCAATGGCCCTCTCAACAATTTGGACATCCATTTGATGATCTACGGTAATGTTAACTCCGAAGTCATAGCCAGGAAGGGGTTCAGCTAGGATTAATTTCGTCTTTATTGTATACCTCACTATCTTAGATGGTTTCTTGCAAGACCAAAATAGACGACTACATGAGAAATCAACTGGCATCAAAAAGTCTTCAAAATCTGAAACAGACGGAACAATCTTCCCAAGACTGTGTACTGTTAATGAGCCCATTAGAAATTGGACTTTACTTATTTCACTATATCTTTTCTTCTTTTTATCTAACTCTACATATACTGGTCTTGTCAATTCAAAGTCAGCATCTTTTTGTAAACTCTTTTTAGGGACATCTTTTCCATGAGTTGGACAAAACACTCTTTTATCATCCATGAAAGCACAACTTTCTTTCCTTGCGCAAGCATAATGATAAGTTTCACTGCAGTTTTTAGCACAGCAGCCGACACTGGCACCTTTTATTTCACAAGATGCACATTTGATCATTTTTCCTCTTGAAATTGCAGAATGAACATTCTGAAGAGATCCATCAATTTCTTCAAAAACTTCTGCAGACCAAAGGGCACAGTTAGCATGAATCCAGTCATTCTGGCCGCAATATAATAAGCGGCCTTCCATTGCAGGGGAGCCATCGCCAACAACTTTGCATAGTACACATGTTCTTGAATCTACCATTGGATAAAATTCCAACAACTCTTCTTCTACTTTCATCCCTTCAGATTCTAACTTTGGCACTATCTGATCCAAAGGCTTTTCAACTGACTGCTCAGTTGTTTTTACCCCTTTGTTGTCGGACATCTCGTGATCTTTAAGAGATTCCGCATCATCTTGTTCCCCTTCTACTTCTAAATTAGGCTGAAGACAGTTATTTTCGCAGTCAAACCAAGGGAATGTTTCAGAGAATAATTCTTTATATATTGATTTAAGATCAAAATTTGATGTGCGTTCAATAACATCTTTCATATCATGATTAAAATCTTTTAGGGAGATGTATTCATCACTGTTCACTCTCCTCTTGATGTCTAACAGCGATGGTGAAACTATTCTATTAAGATCATTTTGTGAATTGTCTTCATTAAGTATGTTTGGTTGTCTTATCAAAGCTGGACTAAGATCTTGTTCACTGCGAGCTTGAGGGAAACTCTTAGCGGGTTCGTCGTCGTCTGAAATAGCTTCATATTTATCATCATGAATTGTTGTCGGCAACATTGCCATAGCTTTTTCTGTTTTTATTTGAGGTGGATAATTTTCATGCACCTCAACACAGGATGCACTAAATTCAGTTTTATTGTTGTATAGACCAGTTGAGAAGCAAATTTCTTTATTTTGCATTAGTGGTTCTTGCAGATTTACAACTTTATGTGATGCATGTGGCATATCTTCTTTTTCCATTTCTACATCACTGAATAAAGATGAGCAATGCCAAATATTTTGCGACATATTAGTATCGTCGAATTTATTTTGGGAGATATTATTACGTCGTCCCCTTGAAGTATTTCTGTAAACTTTTGTCTCTGTAGTATTTTTCATGGTTTCGTCACTATTGTCAAAGTGTAACTTCCGTATAGCCTGGGGTGACATTAAACGATAAGGTTTGTTGGGAACGGGCGTATTTTTATGAGGCGTAAGTTTTAACAAAGCGCATGCCTTCTTATTTTTAGCAAGCTGCTTGAGCAGATGCAAAAGTCTTGTTTTCAGATGCTCTGTTAACATTTTTCTCCAAGGTGGATCATGGGGCATACATTTGCAGCAGATGTATTCGATTGATGGTGGCAGTGCCGAAAGTAGTTGGTATCCTTCACCAGATAAACCTTCGCAACTTGCGTGAACCCATCTACTGCACCATCCACATTCCATCATCTAGAACAAACAGATCAAAAAATTTAGTTTTGAATATTACAAAAAAATATATCTTTGATCATTATCGAAAAAAAATGTACCTTGCTGTCAAAATCATTATCCCTGTAGCAAGCCTGACAAAGAGGACAATAGTTGCCTTTCTGTCGGAGTTTAAAGCAGGGTCTACAGAATGGTAGGCTCCCCACAAACTTGTTGACGCGATTGCTGTCACAACTCTTGCATTTCAAGCATGCACTGCATATCTGCAAATAAGGTAAGCAAATTCAATAGATATATTATTTCGAAGTTTCATTTAAATTTAAGTGGAATAAAAAAAAACAAAAATGTCACAGACATGGCGAAATAATCATTTTAATCTGGCAGGATCGCCGTGTGGAGATGAGTGTATGTTAATGAGAAAGATGTGTTGCTTGTTTTACGACTTTAATTATATTACAATAACAGTAATATTAACATGTCGTGTGGGATAAACTACAATATCAACAATTGCCACACCTAAAATATAACTTATTGAATTACGATGAATTATCGCAATTTACGAAATACCGATATCCAGCAGTAGGTTGTCTACTTAATACTTGATTGAACATGATATTTAATGTAACACAAATAAAATGTCTGAAGCAGCTCTATATATTTTAGAAAGATAAACAGACTAAAAATACAGGTATGAAATGGATTAAATTTTTTTTAACTGAATGAAAAAATAAAAAAGTCAACCTAGCTGTACTTGGGAGCCCGCGACTTCGTCAATATGTACTTATGGAATTGTTATGACAGGTTTTTTAAATAATTCAAGAATAAACCACATTTAAAATAGTGGTCTATAAAATCTTATATGAAAGTAGACAGATGTGGGAAGTGCGATCTAAAGTAAATTCTAAGTAAATTATCTGTAATCTTTTTAAATATGCACCAGAGATGGCAATCAATTACCAAGTTTTCAATAGTCAAGGGTTTTGCTATATATGACACAAAAAGTAATTATGTTTTATATATATGTATACTATAGTATAACTGAATAACAAAATGGTTTCTCACAAATGCAGTAATAATCGCCTGTGGGAAGGCAATGAAAAAGGCCTACTGGCCACTAGGTAGATTTCTTTGACAGAGAAAACAGGACAAGCTTTTACATGATGCTAAGTGCATGTCTGTCTATAAACCATCTATAAAGAATTTTGTTTTTTTTGAAATTTCTGTGTAGCACACACACAGATGATGTCGAGTGGTAGTGCACACTCGAACATCATCGAAATCCGTTCTTAAATCTCATATGCCCTGTAATTACACTTGTTTCCAGTGCCCTTCAAACTGAAAAATTAGACTGCTTGATGGCAGATGAACTGTCAGTGCAGTGGTACCTAACCTAGGCGGATGCCTGCAAGATAAGAATCCTACCAACAGAAAAGGAAAAAGGACTGACAGACAGTATAGTTCTAAATGTTAAAGTTTAAAAAAAATACCTGAGGCCAATCGCTTCGATGATCAGGCGGGGCAGGCACTAAACAAGCGGCATGATGGTGACGAGCACATGAACGACAACGCAATCGCGCTGCGGCACGAGAACACACGGCACACGCGACGCAACGAGCACAAGTCCAACCCCCACCACTCGCGCTACGGCCAGCATCTTCTGCGCACCAGCCGTGGTACCACTCACAGCAACTTGAGCATACCAGCATCTGTAATAACACAGGTAGAACAGTAAAATTAATTGTTTGATAAGCATACGCTTTCCCCATACTGATTATAGACCCAATATGTTATAATCTGTGATTCAGAGACATATGAAAGTAATTAGAATCTAATTAAAAGCTGATAGCACCACAATATCTTAGGTTGCCATGCACAGTTAAATTGTTTTACATTAAGTAGAAGTATGTTTTTTTATTTGTTTGACAGTGCATGGTACTGTGATGAAAATTAACTTTGATAATCTAAAAGTTCATACTCGATATTGAGTATGAACTTTTAGATGCCCATGATCACATGGTGGCATCAGGGTGTCACACATCGCAATCCTTCCATATAAGTATTAAATGTGGTGTTTGATGGTAGGGTTCCCATCCAAGAATCTATCTACCTAGGTACCACCCCAGGTTGTTGTTCTGCCATGAAACAGTAAAATAAAACATTACTGTGTTTCGGTCTGAATGGCACCAAGTGCTATTGTAATCACTGAGCATATGAGACTTAGAACTGATTTCCAGAGATAAGACTGAGTTTCAGAGTGACACAGAAATGTTCTAGGTGACTTGGCATTTGTTATGGCAGACCTTACCATCAGGTGAATGTTTTGCTTGTTTAAGTATAGTATTTGTAATTGCATACCTATAAGAAATCAAAATGTAATAAATTTCACATTTAGCTAAACAAATAATACTTGCCTTCTCACACCCAGCACTTCCACATAAGAAACACAACCTGGCCACAGTGAATGCAGCTGTTCCAATTAGGCCAAATCCAGTGCTGCAGACTTCGTCAGGATCATAGCTTTCCCAGAAATCGACGCAAATTAACTCTGGGCGATTTTGTCCACACTTTTGTGATCGACCACGAACCTGATAAATAATATAGATTTATTTGTACTATCAGACACACACATTATCCATTCCCATACTAAAGTTCTTAGTATCTTGGGCATCCAATGTTGTTATGATACATATACATACATAAATAAATGTCACATAAAATAAACATACATACATAAAAACAGTGTGGTGGTGGGAAAGAGAATATGTCGACCCAGCTCTCTACGTTGGTGTTGTAAAAGAATAATAAGTTACATAGAAATGCTCTGAAAATATATAATCTGATAATAAGAACAATAGAAATGCTCTGAAAACTATAGCAATGTATGGTTGACAAAGTAACTATTTCTAAAAATTGCAGACCGAAAGTACAGACAAATACTGACTGGCAGCAGCATATAAGGTGCAAACTGTCATGCACTTCACAAATTTGCTTAATAAAGTAATTAGCAAATGCAGTAAGGGCGACCGCGCACTAGATGCGAGCGACGACTTGAACGGTTTTGCGGGAAGCTGGTGGTAAGACTCCTATGCAGGAATCCGTCGAGGTAGGTACAACCCCACAATTCTACCATGAAACAGTAGTGTGCAAATATTACTGTGTTTCGGTTTGAAGGGCACTGTGAGCTAGTGTAATCACTGGGCATATTGACTTAAGAACTCATGTCTCAGGGTGACGAGTCATAGCATTTGTTATGGGCAGACGTTGCACTTATCATCAGGTGGACGTTTTGCTAGGTTCATCACCTTATCCAATAAAAAAAAGCTGATGGATGCCGGTGGCACTGTGCTATGCACGGACCGGTGTTTTTTGACAATCAATGGGGGAGGCCTATGTTCAATATGTATATGTATATGTTCAACAGTGGACTAGTGATGGGCCGACGTGATGATGAAGTAGTAATTATGGCAAATAGTCCCATCTTGGGAGAAGCATATGTTTAGCAGAGAACTTTAACACACTTATTAAGATGATCTTATAATACAGTAGGGTGATTGGACTTACATTGGTTATGTTTGACAATGGCTTCTGTGTCGATTTCTTTGGAACAAGATCAAGAACTATTTCATCTTCACTAGATTCAACCTTAGTTTGAGGTTTTGTTACAATTGTCACTTCTACCTTCCTCTTCTTAGGTTCAGTTAGACATTCTGCATCACTTTCTTTAGCAACAACAGTTTCGGGAACTATTTGTAGAGGCTTATTCTCAGTATCAATCTCAGATTCACAACTTGATAGTTCTGGAGTTCCAATCTCCTTGTCAATGGTAGGAAGTGAGCTGCTATCATCATCAGATGAAAGGAATTTATCAGGTTTATCCTTTTCCTCTTGTGTAGGGAATGTTGCAATAGGTTGCCCTAAAACAATTGATGCACTGCGACAGACATGTTTGACTCTTGGACCTTTTAGTTCCATTTTCTGTCTTTTAGGATCTTCAGTTTGTTTTGTATCACTCTTATCTTTCTTTCGTACCTTCACCCTGGTGAGGCGACGTTTTCTGTTCTTGCTAAAGTCTTCATTTGATTCATCATCTTCTTTAGATTCCTTCTGTACTTTCTCCTGAAATAATGTTAATAAATTACGATTCATAATTATTGTCTAGTATATGAATATTATAATACCAGTTAAGTACACATACCTCTTGTTTTTCAACCTCTTCTAAAGGTTTCTTTGTTGATTTTAAGGTCCCAAAAAGTTTATTTTCATTTTCAGTAATAGTAAGGGCACTAAACATTGGTTGTGAAGCTGATGTTGAATTGACTGTAATCCTTAATGGATTGACTTGTGTTAAAGGTCCTGATGGCATAGCACTAGCTCTCATATGTGGTGGGAGCATAGCTGTAAGACTAGCTCTTATATTTGGTGGTACTTGGAAGGCTTTTAGACACATCTTCAACCAACATGCTGGACATCGTGTTTTGTTTGTGCAGCGTAGCAACTTCCATTGTTGGGATCGGACTATTGGAGGAACATGACAATTACCTGAAAAAGTAATGTTTTTTAATTTAGGCATTAAACAAAATTTTGAAGTAACATCAACTCAATTCTATAATAGAGTGATTACTTATCATAAACTTATAATGCCCATATAATTATAAAGTCCAAGACATATTTTATATTAGTTAATTATACTTAATTCTACTGGTTGACTTACATTCTAAAGGCTCCTTGTAAACTATGTAAAAAAGAGACAGGCTCAATTACTCATTTGTAAAAGCATTTTAATTTTAAAAAAGTGAGATATCGATAATATCTATTCTAGGGAAAAACTTTTTCAACTATTACCTAGGTAACTATACTATATATATAACTCTAATATTTAGCTTTTGAAAAATAATTTTAAAAGAAATTAAAGACACAAACCTTCGCCCTTCAAACACTGCATTACAACAGGTCCAGTCCGTTGGGACATTTTCTCTTTCTTCAGCATTTTAGAAATGAACTTACGGCAAGACTCACAAGAATATATTCCAAATTTGCGTGCCTGTTTGACAAATCTGTAGAAACGGACGGCACCACATACTCCGCATGTTACAGTTGTGGGGGGATTGGGAGCTGAAAATATTTTATAACATATCAATTATTAAAAACTATTATTGCCTAAGTATTAAAAATGTAACATTCTATCTGAACTGCATAAATATAATAGTTAATGTAACCCATTCAAGGTTGATTGCGCACTGTGTGTGCAATTGATTTCTGAAGCTAAAGACCGGTTACACACCATGTGCTATAATAATGAGCAATTATCAGTTATTCTGAGTAAAGTAGTTGTGAGAATAGTTGATGGAATTAATAGCATCTGTAAAATATAAAAAACAAATTATGGTTTTTTGCATTTATATGTTTATTTTCTTAGTTATTCAAATCATTTCTTTTAATGTCTACTATTTCTTAAAAAATTTCTTTGCATTATATTCTGTTCTTCATTATTGAAAGCAAACAATTTTATATTATCTATTTTTGAAATAAATGTTTATTAATTTTAATGATGAATTTTTATTTTACCTTACATTGCACACACACACACATTTACATGGGTGTTCAATACGACCCTCGCAATAAAAAAATTCTGAGGATCTAAATACACCTTGTGCATAATCATCTTATTTATGCATATTCACTTACGAATTGGGTGATTTCCATAGTAAACAAGTTTTTTTATGAAAAATTATCATCAAAGAAAAAAAATTCGCTCTTGGGGACAGTGTTCGAAAAAAAAAACCTTTCTCGAATCAAGGATAATAATCACTAGGTGTAGTGAACAACTCATGTGTTCACAGCCAAGCTTTTTCTACATCTTCATTATAGTATACATTTCATAAAGATTAACAAGAAAAAAATAAGAGGTATACTGCCTGTTTAGAAACATTTTTAAAGTCTTGACTTATGTTTCAGCATGGTCGGCAAATACATTAAAATACTTAATTGGGGACATAAAACTGCATAAGATAATTTTATTTACATAACTTCTAGTTGCCTAAATTCTATATATAAGAAATCTAAAAACAGATACGTTCATTAAAAAAAATTATAAAAGAGAATTTTTACTATGAATTTAAAAAAATTTGCAAATAATATAATGTTACTTACATGAAGATGGTGTAACAGTAGAGAATGGTCCATCTAAGCCAGTATTAGAAGGTGTTGTTGTATTTAACTGTAGTCTTGCTTCTCTGATAATAACCTTGCCTCTTAAAAGTTGTGATGTTGTTGATTTGTCTTTCTCTGGACTGGTTGAAGCTGGTCTCTCCTCCTCATCCCCACTTCCAACAGGACTCTCACTTTCCCAGCTCTCTTCAGACTCTGAACCACTACTTGTACTTGGTGATGTACTAGCATCAGAAATATCCATTAGTTTACGCATAGCATGTCCTGTCCTTTCTTCTTTGGATTCCGTTGTTTTCAATTTATCCAAGTTCTCAACATTGGAATTCTCATCTTGTGGAAATTCTGTATCTTTTTCCAGAGAGAACAGATCATGTAAAGATTTTCTAATACCACTGTTAATAGTAGAAAATGAGTTTGATGTTTTATCTTTGAATAAATTGGAAGAGGACAACAAACTTTTCTCTCTATTCTTTTGGCTATCATTTTTGTCCGGCTCTTCTTCTTCAGGAGAATCTTCATCATCATGTAGATTATTGAAAACTAGCCTCTTTAATTTGGGTTTTTTGAGGACTTTTCCGGAACTTAAACTACTAGTTATTGTTATTTGTTCTTCACCATCAATGAACCTCTTATTGGGTTTAATTACCCGTGACGAATGCACACTTCGAACTGGCAAGATAAATTTTGCTGAATTTCCACTTTCTTTTTCCACAGGTGATATATTTCTAGGAGGTGGTGATATGCAGCGGCTTTCACTAAACTGTGAGAATTTGTTCAAAGGCTTTGATAGTGGGTTGAGATTCTTTCTCAAATATCCTTCTTGTTGCTCTATACTTGATTTTGAGCTTAGATCTGTTAACTTGGCAGGTTTGAGAATGCTGTTGAATGTGGAGTACTCACTTTGTTTGAAAGATGACTTCTTTTTAATAATAGACACAAGAGGGGCATGATGTTTAATTGGAACTTTTTTTAGAGGCAGGAATATATCTTCGCAGCTCTCCACAGTACCAAATGTCACTGTCTTTTTCACAGGTTTAGGCTTATCACCTTTAGTTGGCTCCATTTTATTTTGTGATCTGGTGCGCACTGGTGATTTTGATATGTCACTGCCGTTTTCTTGACACTCTTGTTTATTTTTTTGTATATCATTGGTTACTTTATTCTCACTGGTAGAGTTTGCCTCATTCTCATTATTATTTTCTTTCTTCTCTTCCTCCTGAAATTTTTATAGTTCAAAGGTTTAGTAAATAATTAATATTACCATAAAAATGTAAATTATAATACAGAATTTAATTAAGAATTCATATAACTACAGGCCCTTAAAGATCTGTAAGCTTACATAGCAATAAACCATCTAGATTGAACCCATTGCAAGTAAAATAGTAAAGTAGTCAAATTATTTCAGACAGAGATTTCTTGACTTTTACTTCGATGACTTGAACACTATTTTTATCTGTATATGATACATGATTATTATTTCAGCTACTGCTTTTTCTATCATACAAGAGTGATATCATCGTTACTTTAAGTAACACCATTATTATTGACACCACAAAATTTTTCTTGTAATTGTTAATATCATCATCATCATCATTTCAGCCTATCACTAGTCCACTGCTGAACTTTTTTTTTTTAAATACATGCCCCACAGTAGGATTTCTCCTGCGTCTTGGGTACATGTTTTAGACATAAATTCCACATGCACAAACCACCCAGACCCGGAACAACATCTGTAGGCCATATAAATATTTGTCCCGTGCAGGAATCGAACCCGCAACCCGCGGTGCAGAAGCCAAGGGCTTAGCCACTGCGCCAACCAAGCCATCCAACGTAGGCCTCCCCCATAGATTGCTACAAAAGTTTGTAGCACTCATTTTGGGGGGAATGTTGCCATAGTCGCCACGCTTGGCAGAGGGGTTGGCAACTGCAGTTTATTTATTATGATGTTCCAGGAAGATGCTGCTGCCCATTTTCTAGTTTAATTTTTTCTCTGGTCCACTTTTATGACACCCACAGGATGAGATGGGGTGGTAGATTCTCTAAGCCGCAACCCCACATGACACAACCATATATGATTGTTAACAAAACAAGCATAATTATTATACTGTACTAGTATTTATAACAATCATCAGTTTAAGATTTTGTTAACCATTTTGATGCAACTTGTAAAAATCTGCTAAAGTATCAAAATAATGTATTAAAATGACTTTTGGGATTTTAAAGACAACATGAATTAATATGGTGCACATGAGCCTATAAATGTCCCTATCTAGGTACACATGGGGATTGAAATCAATAGCTCTACATTCTTAAGTAATGATATAGAGACATAGTGTTATCTGGGCATATGAGACTTAAGAACTGATATCTCAGGGTGTCCGTCACCCGTTTAGTGCGGTGTTACAGAGACATGTTCTGGGTGACAGCATTTGTTATGGGCAGATGTTTCACTTACCATCAGGTGAATGTTTTGAATGTTTCATCACCCTATCTTTCTTATTTATTGTTTTTGATTTTTATGTTTTTTCAAAATCAATATCATAGAACCATAAAATTCTGTTGAAATTGCTAATTTTTTGTTGTAAACAAGAAACAATTTTTTTTAATACATACATACATTCACACCTTTTTCCCCATATAAGAGGTAGGCAGAGACCACACCTGTAGCCCACTTTTCGCCCTGTGGGAAACCAGGCGTAATGGGTAGGGAATCACTATTTTGGTATGTGCCAAAAAAAATCTTACTTTTTATTGCATTCCCATGAACAGTATAGTGACAGAATAGCATACTATGGTATTATACAGTGCAAATAAAGACTGTCTGTACAACTCTCTATTAGAGTTAAGTTGAAATACTGATTTTGCAAGAAATTTGCTTAAATTTAATAATTAATAGAATCAGGTGTTATCTTTGAATAGACTTTATAGTACAGGCAGCCCTGTCACAGAGTTAACAACACTAACAATAACTATAACAATTGATAATGGCTCATTATGAGGTGAGGGGCCATAACATTCAACATTGAGATTGTAGCCATATTGAACAATCTGCAAATCATTGACTCTCCACCTGTCAATATCTTTAATAAGAAAACTGAATGAGCCTTATGGGGAAGAGACATGATACAATCTACAATGTTAAACGGCACAAGACATAGGTAGACATAGCAGTAATGCTACTTGCCTACTATATACAAATTTTGGAAAGTGAGAAACTACCATATGAGATGATGTTCTCCTGGCCAATTTTTGACAACACCAACAACTACTGAATACTGTTGGAAGTGTGTGTGAATAGTGCCACAAGTGTATTTGCAAACACAGAAGCATGTACCAACCTACCCATGCCCGATATAATTCTCTTGTAATAAGATCAAAGCTAGACTAGAATACAGTGTCAGAGACACTGTATCCTATCACAACACTCACAACACAACCAGCCCTGAAAACAATCAATTTGTGTTTTCATACAATTGTTGCCTTGTCTGGGATTCATCCCCAAGGATTATTCAATAGGATTTTCAGTGTTCTTTTTTTTAGAGAAGAGGGCATACTAACATACAGCTCACCTGTTAGTCAAGTAGACTAACCCCTAGGCCACATGGTCGTCAAAGATATGAAGTCCTTGTGGAACATACTTTCTACAGACCTAATTTATATACCATTCACCAAAAAAGTTTGCCAAACCTGCCAAGAGTAGCAAACCAGTTGATTTCAGTACCAAACACCTCATACCCGAGAAGCTGTTGCTTGTTGCATTGCCAGTGTGGTTAACTTAGGTCCATTCTCATATATTATTATAAACATTTTGCTAGGATTCAGTTATCATACACAAAGGTAATTATTTTTAATCTGCTAGCTACTAAGATAATAAAACTCCATTCTGCTAAATCAGTTCACCCTGATTTATCCATATTAAACAAAAACTGACATGAAAATAATAACATATTAGTATTGCGCCTACCTATATAAGATCGCACAAGATTTTTTTAAGTCTAATTATGTTATATTGTTTCTTATTTTGTATTTTACTAAATAAAATGTAAAATTAAACCGTTCAATAAAGTTATTAAAATTGTATATTTAAAGAATTTTATTAAGGTCACATAACATTTATTGACATTGAGATTCTAAGGATGAAATGAATATTCATATGAATTAATTTGTTTGTTTTTTTGGTAAGAAATAGTTAAGTAAAGTTCCCACTGAAGGACCACAATGTTTTTTTTTTATCAACGACATATTACGTTTTAATTGAACACACAATGAGATTGTGTTACTAAAAGTTAGGTTAGAAAAATTTAACTAAGCTCTCGACGACTTTTGTTTAATTACGTTTAAGCTACTCGAACATCTACAACGCACACGATATCTTCTCGACATTTACCTTTGTTGACATCACACTACATTTTAGAAACTGAATGTCAAAATCCTTACATTTCTGGACGCTTAGAATGCATTTGGCGCCTCGTTTACGCTTCTAGGTATTACGTAAACATAACATTTCAGAGTGTAGATTGATTATTTTATGTAACATACTTAAAATATGCTAAAAGTAGCCTTTTGGTTTTACCTCTTTCTCCCCAGTAAAATCATTGGCGCCCGAGCCTCGGGCGGCTGGATGACTTTCCGGAGCAGTTTCATGGTAAACAGCGCCTGAGAGAACACTAATACGCTTTCTATTCTGGAATTTTAGCGGTTTCCCGGGGAACCTGGATCTTCCCATTTTGATTTGCACATAAACGAGGGACACTCAGTGCGTTCCCAGCGAGCGCGAAGATACTGGCGCGCATGCTCCGGCCCGCGCGCTCCACAATGCCATTCCACTCATTTATGCAATGTGTACAACAAATTACGACGCAGTTCTCATCACATGCACACCCAAACATAAACAGCACTAACACCCTTCACATTATTTACTAAAACGATCACTTTACACAGTTTTTGCTAAAAACGACATCATCCATCACTTTAATGGTCGACTGATCGTTAACGCCGTAAGTCGTAACGCTTCCATTCAACGGAGCGTCAGCGATAAAACAAAAGAGAATGTAGTAAAGTGGTCGATTTGGCCACACGACGCGTCGGTAACAATGTCTACGTTTTGTTCCATTTGTTAACATCAACCGAATTATTGAAATGAATCGCCCTTTATTTGACAAAGATGGCTGTACGACGCGCTATAAGCTTATAACAATAGCGAACACGAGTGATTAACGAGACGAGGCGCGCGAGGCCGCGGTGTGAACGACACCTGGTTCTCGGAGGCCAGTTATGGATTTTGAACCAATCGCGACGTTAATTCGGACCGGTATGAAAACAAACATGTCCGATGTCGCTCGCTACGTCTTGCTCCTTTACGGCATCTATCTGCATAGACGCCTCACTCACTCATTTCACTTTATCAATAAAAATGCCAAGTAATAAGATCAATCTGCGTGATCGGTAGCGTCTTTGTTTTGATATACACATCATCCGCTTTATGGTTAGCCGTTTATTTTATTGCTCTTATTTGATTTTTGGCGCAAAATAAATACGAGTTTTGGGGCTTTATTATTCTAATTTATCTTTCGCATTTCTTTTCAATTGATGACATAGTTTATGCTTTTAGTTCTTTTTCTATTAACTAGTTTCTAAGTGTATCTCATATATATTTTTAAATTTATCTTCTATGTTTGCACTTACATAATAACCGGATGCATAATGTAATTTAACATAACGATTAAGACTCAGTACCGTGCTTTGTGGCCATCTATGGAGGAGGCCTAGGTTCAGCAGATGATTTGTGATGGGCTAAAATTATGATGATAACATTTAAGGCAAAGATGTTTCTATAGCGAGAAACTTAATTCTAAATAGTATATTTACCTTACTAATCTATAAGTATTATCATATAGACATAGTTCATTCATATCCATATTAATAGTACGCTTGTACTATTTATACAATACACAGTGCTCGCACCCTATCCGGAGTGAACCCCTAAACACTGTCGGTCGATCATGCGTAAAGGGCGGAGAAGGGATGCAAAAGGGAAGAGCTTCGATGTTTGAACCCTAACTATAACTACGTATAGAAATATAGAACTAGGAAGATTTAAAATTTGATACAAAATAACAACTTAATTTACTTACAAAACTATAAGTTAATTCTATACTGACCTCTAGCGTGAGATATGTGAACGAAAAGTTCTTCGCTGAAACGCTTCCTGAAATACATTGAGAACGGGCGGCACGTCCTCGACCATAGTTGAGTGAGTCGGATCGAAACTAAACGATACACAATCACTGTTTTAAGTATTTTTCACTAAAACTCCACAACTTTTTAGACACAATCATATCCACTTCAATAACACATATCATGCAAGATTTGAAAATAACAAATCGTTTGTAAATATTATGGTATGAGTAATATTTACATTACTTTCATTGCAGTGGTGTTGGTGCGTGAAACTGTAGTAGAGCGACTGGCGGACAAGCGCCGCGCATGCCGCGAGGGACACGTTGTAAATATAAAAATGGACAAACTCCCCTTCTTGGGGGCTCACCCGAATGAATCACAGTAACTCACGAAACACTCTTTTAGTTTGTGAAGATTTTTATTCCGAATTGTCACTTCAAAACGTGGAAATGCGATACCTAGCTCGTGAGCACCCGCACTTCGGTTCAAATTTGAGCGGTATAGAGTTATGATGCGAACTTCCGTGTACCTCTTGACAAAATATTGATCGACGCGACTCCCGCCGTCTGTGGACATTTTTCACTGAGGTCGACTTTCGGAAGCAGGATAATCGCTGTAGATCAGCCGCTTACTGTCCGTATTGTGCCCAAATGTGAGACCCCTAACCGCGCAGGTAGATGTTTTTTGTGTTATTTGGGTCGCAAGCTAGAGTAGGTAGAAATGATTCATATTACTTAGTAGAGTTTGAGGTCGATGTAACTAATTCCAATAAGATTTATTTTTATACATTTAACTTTTAATAATTAGATTACTATTGATCAGAATTGTTAAATTCATTCTTATAACACTAAATATGTTATTAAGTGAGTAATTATTAGTTTTACCTCCTACCTATTTTTGAAAATTAATTCCTAAAATACACCAGCAGAAATGAGGCGTGGCCATTGTATTTTACCTATACCCATTAGTCACGTGCAATTTTCTCTTAATGAGTGCTTAACAAGTTTTGCAACATGTTACTTTTTAATCACGCATTGCACGTTATTTGTTATTTATTTATTCCTACCTGCGGAGACCTTCATTTAAATATCAATTATATGCCATCAAAGTATATGTCTAGAACACCAGATCTCTCTTTCTCTATCCAGTCGAAAAATTAGAGTTCGGTAGATACCCTTATATATTATGTATTTAAAAAATCTATTTCTTGACAGAAATCAAATAGATTAAAGTGTTGTTTCAAGGAAATATAAAACACAACTATTCGTGAAATAAACACTGATGAGATTGTATATTGTTCGTAAATATAATAACGTAAAATATTTTTTACGTAATAATATTTAATCTGAAAAATTACGAGACGAGCAAATCGTTCACCTAATTATTTGGGCAAAATAGTAATTGCAACGTCCGCCATAACAAATGTTGTGGCACCCAGAATATTTCTGTGTGGCACCACACTGCGCTCGTCATCCTGTGACATCAATTCTTAAGTCCCATATGCACAATAATAACACTAGCTAACAGTGTCCTTTAGACCAAAACACAGTAATGTTTGCACACTACTGCTTCACGGCGGAATAACTGCCACTGCGGTGGTACCTACCTTGACGCATTCCTTTATAGAAATCCTACCACCATAAAAAGTTAACTACTCAGCTCAGCTGCGGTTGGTACCAACGCAACGTAGATCTTTACAGCGACTGTGAAATGCCCTTAATCTCTGAACACTTCAGAGCATTATCACGGCGGTTTTTCGAAAAAGCCGCGGTTCATCCAAACCCACTGGTGGTTAAAGCAGCAAATTACCGACCAGATAGAAACGCGACCGAACGCAAACGTCGCCCGCGGAACGTGCTAGACGACACGGATGTCTCAGCACTCCCTGACCACGATACGGTCAGTCACGATCCAGGCTACACTGTACACACAGTTAATAGCTTTAATATAACACGCACCACGACGCGCGACCGCCGTAGAGAGCGGCGCGCAGCAGTCGACAATCACACCGCGTACACACGATACACCCGTGTTCCAGGGCGGTTCTCACCGCCCAGAGTTACCGACACACAAGTCGACAGTCCGAATGGAGGCCCGCAGCCTCCCTCGGACGGTCATTAGACGACTTAAAATCGTATTGAGATATTCTAAATCGCGCAAGCACGCAGCGAACGCGATACAGTCTGAATTTCGAGGTTTTTGTAGGAGTTTATTTATTTATTTATGTTTGGGTCAAACCAAATCTGGCACGCGGGCCCCTGGCCCGTGAGCACAGTATCCGATGAAGCTGTAAAAGCCAAAAAAGGCTAACAGCAATTACATCACCGAAATTATATATCAAAAAAATTTTGCATTGTCATCGGTCATAATACGTGCGCAGAATATTAAATCATTTGGACATCTGGAATTTGGATGTAAATTGTATCGAAAAATTATATTATTACATTATTAGTTATATACATCATAGATACAGGTCAAGCTATTAAAAGCATGTTAAAAATACCAAACCAGTAGGTACTGTAGTTTTAACCCTATCTAGTCTATATTTAATGACCCTAGTATGTTTCACCCGTGTGGTAGCGGCTTAGGAGAATCTACCACCCCATCTCCCCGTGGGTGTCGTAAAAGTCGACAGAGGGAAAACATAGAACCTACTTCATAAAATGCAAAAAACACAGTACTAGGCAGGTGGCCTAGTACTGTGTTTTTCCATCGACTTCCAGCAAAACCGTGCAAGTCGTTAATCTATCTTCTTGGGCGTCGTCCAACACGGCATTAAAATACTCACTTCTTGTTAAATGCAACGATGAAGTTCGTCGTCGTCGTCGTCGTTTCAGCCTATCAATAGTCCACTGCTGAACATAGGCCTCCCCCATAGATTGCCACAAAAGTTTGTAGCTCTCGTTTTGGGGGGATTTTGCCATAGTTGCCACGCTTGGCGACGGGTTGGCAACCGCAGTTTATTTATTCAGATGTTCTAGCAAGATGCTGCTGCCCATCTCCTGATTTTCATTTTCCTTCTGTGGACTTTTACGACACCCACGGGATGAGATGGGGTGGTAGATTCTCTTAAGCCGTTACCACACGGAAGAACTACTAGAATATTATAAATTATTTACTATATAAAGGTTTACTTCCTGAGTCTTCATGCATTCAAGTAGTTATCCATAGTCAAAGCCAATGTCAGTCAAAATTTAATTCAGTTTAGGCTTGTATAAAGCTCTTATGAATGTCAAAATCTACACCGGTTCAAAAAATAAGACCTCAGAGAAGAAACGGCAAGAAACTCTGAAATCTTTCTTTTTTTCAATGCCATATTACATGCCATTTATAGGTTACATAAAAATTACATCATAAATTTAGTAGCCAGGGGGTTTGCAAGTGCAGAGTAACGAGTTATTTCCACACATCTCTGTCCTCTATGTAATAATCTACTTTATAATACGCTTTTTCCAATAATGTCTTCTTGACAAGTTTATTAAATTCTATGTCAGTTTTTTTAAATCACACATAAGAATTTTATTAAAAAAAAATTATGGACCTACAAAGAAAAGGTTTTCTACTTTTGGCCAACCTAAACTCTAGCGCGTCACCTCGGCCCATTTTACAGGTTACAGTCACTTTTTTATTAAATAAATACATGTGTTTCCGTAAGTACATTATATTTTCATAAATATACAAAGACGGAAGTGTCAAAATATTAGTATCCTTGAATAGTTCTCGTAGAGCATATTTTCAAACCCGGTAAAAATCCAAACGATGGCTCTTTCTACAGACCTTTGAACATATGGTCTAAAATCGTCTTGAATGGTATGTGGAGTCGTAAATTAATATGAAATGGTAAAAGAAAAAAATATTGTTTATTTGCGAGACTTTCCCCCCCCCCCCCTCCCCTCCTCTATGACAGCTACAAACTTTTTGAGACAATGTTCAACAGTAGACTAGTGAAAGGTTGAAACCATAAGTTGTTTGATTTTCGAACTAGATGGCTCTGCTAAAATTGTGTCCTTTTTTTGTTAAGGCAGAAAATGACGAGACGATCAAAACGTTCGCCTGATGTTTACTTTAACGTCTGATCAATGCTGTCTCACCGAGAACTTTTACGTACATCACTTGTTAAGTCTCATACTCGTATGCCCAGTAATTACACTAGCTTTCAGTACCCATTCATACCTAAACAGTGTAATGTTCGCAAACTATTTTTAATGGCCGAATAACTGGACTACCTAGACTCCTGCATTCCTGCATAGGAATCCCACCACCAGTGAATCCTAGGGGCCTAATTGTTTTATTGTATATCCGAAGCATCAATGTATTGTTTGGATTTATTCAATCTTCGAGACGGATGTTCTGTTGATATCAAAGTGTCTCAAGCAAGTAGTTGGATGCAGAACATATGTGATGCCATAGCTAGCATATATGACGGGAACGTCATAACCTTGATAGGTAAGAGAACACGCAAACGATTAGTCAACGTGCAGCAGTTACGTCACTAATACTATGCGTGGCGATATCATTTTCCGAGCTCGAATAAAAATCTTGAGTACATTCTATGATAAATCATTATGTTCAAAACTTTAACAAATTCGTATACAGTTAAATTTCAAAATTATTAGGCAACACATATTGTGAATTAGAAAAAGAATTTAGGTAGTTGAACTATTAAAATATTTATATGTTTATATCTTTCCGTTAATAGATACTATTAACTTAGGATAGTTTTAACCTAAGCCCAATTTTGGTATGATATTAATTAGGTTTTGCACACTTGTAAGATTTTTGATAACTTTTTAGTACAAGATGTCCATAAAAAGTCAGTGCGCTTAGGGGTTACAGTTTTATGACAGAAAAAGCTTATTAAAACTTCAAAAATTTAAATTAGTTTCGCTAGACGAAATAACTAAAAAAACCAATAAATTTATCAGATCAAACTGGATACTTTAAGTCAAATGTTTATGAAGGTGTTAAGGCAACGTATTCGTACTTTGATTACAAACCCGACGTGAAGCGATATCTGTGTTAGTGATTCAAACAAATAGCTCAAGCTCTTTTATTATATTTTAAAGGATGAAAACAGTTACTAGATCAGCATCGTCAATGTTATTGGGGATTATATATAAAATTGACAATATTTAGGGATTTATATTTGTCGTTAATACGTAACGACTCTTCAAAAGAGAATGTCAAAAGATGCACTATTTGAAGGGTTATCTTTCGGGAGAATCCGAACCGATTTTAAGCATCGACAATTACCAAGATTTGTGATCAATACTTAGCACAAATATTTAGCAAATAAATAAATAAATTCGTTAAGTAAAATTGGGTTTATATTCAATCAGTTTCGCTTAACATTCGTTCATAATACATAGAGGTAATTATACTCCTGAATTGCGTAGCAGTAACCCTTTCGAGATTGAAACAATGTTTACCTTCATTTTTATATTATCTAATTATTCGTATAAGCGATAGATTATGCACTGATTCTGCATCTCCTCCCCACTCTAAAACGATCTCCTAATCCCTTTCCCCTTCCAGCCATGACCACTTCAACTTTTTGTGCGTTTTGTTGTGTACTTGAAAAAATAGCAATAACTTGAACGTTTCAAAATCCGCAAATTGTCTTATTCGATTTGATGCAATATTCTTTATCGTTAAACACCTAAAAATAATGCTGATATAGTGAATCTGAAAAAAACGAATGTTCTTTTTTTCATTACTTTTTTATTTTTATTCCGCTAAAATGTTTTTTCTATTTGTTTTCGATCTTTCAAAATCCTACAAACACTCTATAATTTTTTGCACGATATTTTTTATAAACCCAGCTTATTTTCAAATATCCACTAATAACTTAACTTCGCCTTATTCAGATAATACAAGCTCAAGGCTTATAACAAAATTGTCTACAACTGAGGCATTGCTATTAAATGATAAAATTCGGACCCAATAATAATATAAATAAGAAAATATTACAAATGACATAGATAATATCAATGCAGGGAAATAATTTCTTTGTGATCCTCAGTCTTGCAATGATATTTTAAGATCGAGACTAAGTACCAACACTTTGAAAATCTTAACTCAAAACATCAGAAGTCTTAGACCCGCTTGCTTTGGAAACCAAGTTTAATAAAACCACGTTTTACTGAACTTAGCTCAAATGTATCATTTGAACTCGGTTTTCGTCTAACCGATTTCACCGGCTCCATTTTGATCGCGTTCAGAAAAACGAAGTTTACGTGAAATATCGTCATATAAGACACATAGGTATGCAAACAATAAACAAAACTTATTAAAAATATTTATTGTGTTTACATAGTTGTGCAATTGACAATGACAGCTCTCTTAAACGCGTAGGAGCTGAACGTCGAAAATTGGGCGTTCAGAATTTGATCCGCGTTCAGCTTTAATGGCGTTCAGTTGATGTTGGTGAAATGAAAACAGTAGCATTGAACTCTTAAACTTCGTTCAGCTTGAACTGATCGCGTTTAGTTTCAACGGTGAAATCCGCCCTAAGTCGCAACTTCAATGAATCTACAGTTTTACTTGCAAGATTGAATATTAATTGTAAAATATTAACGGAAACGTGGAATTCAATAACTTTTAACGTATCCACGATTCCAGATTATGACTTATATTACAAAAAACAACCTCAACCAAAACGATGGTCTTGTTATATATATTAAGAATGGACTTACGTGTACTATTGAGGAGCCCAACTTTAATGATGCTAGCTGTCTTTTAATTAAAATTAATTCAAATTCTTTAATAATTGCACTTTATAAGTCCCCATCAAAAATAAATATTGCCCCTTTCATTAACTCTTTAAACAACTTACTATCAGCTCACAAGTCATATACAAATATAGTTATTGTAGGGGACCTTAATATAGATATTAAGTCTAACAACGACGATATAAATTCCCACGACTACCTAAATTTGCTAGCGTCTTATGGTTTTCTAACTGGTCATACTTTCCCCACTACAATCGCTGTTTTGACCATGCCATGACTAAAGCAAGCAACTCTTGTTCTAAAAGTTCCTTTGACGGATCACACTTTTTTTTATCTAGATCTTACTCACACGATTTCTTATCTAGATCTTACTGCCCAACAAGGTCATCAGAATCGAACATTCTCTATAAAAAAGCGAATTACCAGGCAATTCTTACTGAATTGGACTCAACAACTTTTGACGATATTCTGATATCGTCGTTTGTCGTCGTTTCAGCCTATCAATAGTCCACTGCTGAACATAGGCCTCCCCCATAGATTACCACAAAAGTTAGTAGCTATCGTTTTGGGGGGATTTTGCCATAGTTGCCACGCTTGGCAGACGGGTTGGCAACCGCAGTTTAATTTTTCAGATGTTCCAGCAAGATGCTGCTGCCCATCTCCTGGTTTTCATTTTCCCTCTGTCGACTTTTACGACACCCACGGGATGAGATGGGGTGGTAGATTCTCTTAAGCCGCTACCACACGGCTGATATCTAGAGATGTAAATTGGGCTGCTGAGCGTTTAATCAGTATACACTCGAATTATCTAATTAAGCACTCAATGACTATTGTGGTGCCCCGTAGATTCAACTGTCTCAAACCCTGGGTCACGCTAGGATTGATACGTTGCATGCGAAATGGGATAGAATGCACCTCAAGTGCAAAGATGAGCCTAACAATGAAATTATTAAACTTACGTATAGAAGGTACAAAAACATTGTAATGACCTACTAAAGCGACTTAAAAGGATTTATGAGCGGAATGTGCTAAAAAATACCCAAATCATCTTAAAAAAACCTGGGACGCTATCAAATTTACCGTATACACTAAAAAACAGAAATCAATACCTACTGACCTTATGAGAATTGGCGACAGTCCCCAAAAATCTGTAGAATGCATCAATGACGACTTTGCCAATGTAGGAAGGTATTTGCAGAAAAAATACTGAAGGATGGTCCCCGTGTCGTTCTGCCGCCAGTAATATAAAATCCCATTCAAATTCAATTCAATGTACAATTTCGTCGGTATGTTAGACAGTATTCAAAAATATTTAAAAATGTTTGTTAAAAGGATAAGCTGATTTTTTAAGCAATAAAATTAATAAGTATTCTTCTTATAAAACTGAAGCCACCTGGAATAGAATTAATTTATAAACTGGCAGTATAGTGAAAAAGAAGACTGCTTTGAAATTAAATAGTAATCTAATAAAAGAAAAATACTAAATTGCCAAATAGGTTTCTTTAAGTTTTTTCAAAGTTACCTGCTGAAAATACTAAACATTTGCAGTCAAGTGCTGTAGTTTCAGTCATATCTAAGGGAACATGTAAATATTGACATTCCCAACTTTCGTTATCACATTAGCTCTATATAATTTCGGTGATGTAATTGCTGTTAGCCTTTTTGGCTTTTACAGCTTCATCGGATACTTCATTAGCTCTACAGATAACGTAAAAGCATTTAGGAAATTAAATAAAAGGAAAACGGAAGATCTCTTGGGACTCTCGATCTGAGCTATCGATATTATTATTATGATCGATATAGCTCCTATATTAGCAATGATTTTTAATCTCTGTGTGGACTTTGGTGTATTTCCTGAACTGATGAAACAGTAAGGTTGTACCAGTTTTATCGGGCAGCAGAGAAATTTCTATTACTTACCGTCCTATTTCTGTGTTGCCAGCTTTATGTTAAAAATTGAAAAAAAATATGCTAGAGCAAGTGGTCGTTCATTTAATTAAATATACAATTATAAATGACAAGCTACTCGGTTTTACAAATCCTAGGTCAACGACTAATACGGGTGTTAAACTAGCCTCACATTTTCTACAAGCCTGGGAAGATTTTCATGACACATTCGGTGTGTTTTGTGATCTCTCAAAGGCTTGACTGTGTGGAAGATAAAAAATTAATATATAAACTTAAATACTACAGCTTTCGCGAAGCCGCACTGGACCCTTTATCTTCCTACCTTACAAATAAAAAGAATAAAGTAGACATCAGGGATCGATCCTTGGTCCAATTCTGTTCTTGGTTTACATTAATGATTAACGTTAATTGGTACAAAATGTCTGAGATTGTTCTGTTTGCCGATGACACATCATTGTTGTTTAAAGTTAACAGATATAACTTAACGCTGGAGCAGCCCAATGAAACTCTAGATATTTTTTCGAAATGATTTGCGGCAATAATTCAGTTTTGAATGCAGACAAAATAAAATGTTTACACTGTAAACTTTCTAAGTCAGCGCATAATATTAATTTACAAAATTCTAAAGTTACGTTTGAAATTTCAACTGTATTCCTTCGAATCACTATTGGTTCCAAGTTACAATACACATTGAAAAAATAGCTCTAAAGTTAAGTTCTGCCATTTTTGCAATAAGAAAGATTAGACAGCGGACTGATAAAGCTACAGCTAAATTATTTTGTTAACAGTATTATGTCTGTGCGGATCTGCAGCTGGATTGGAAAAAATATTTATTTTGCAAAAACTAGCATTTCGAGCAATCTTTAACTCGGGACCTCGCGAGTCGCTACGAGAACTATTCAAGGAGACTAATATTTTGACACTTCCGTCGTTGTTTATTTTTGAAAATATTATGTACGTACGGAAAAGTATTAATTTATTAAATAAAAAAAAAATCTGTATCCTGTAGAATGTGTTGAGGCGACACGCTAGTGGTACTTACGTTTCGGTTGGCTAAAACTAGGAAGTCTTTTCATAATAGATGTATAAATTTTATAATAAAATTCCTAAAAGTGTAACACGAAAATCCAACTTAGATTTTAAAAAACTTGTCAAGAAGACATTTTTAGATAAAGCGTATTACAAAATAGGTCATTATATAGAGGATCAAAGATTTGTGCTAGTAACTCATAATCTGCACTTGAAAACCCCCTGGCTACTAAATTAATGATGTAATGTTTTTTGTTGTTTATAAATGACATTATGTAATATGGCATTGAACAAAAGGAAGACCCCAGAGTTTCTTGCCGGTTCTTCTATGAGAAGGTAATTTTTTGAACTGGTGTAGATTTTGATGTTCATACGAGCTTTAAACAAGCCTAAATTGAATAAAGAAATTTTCATTCGACATCTTGAAAGTTCCAATTGCACTGCAACACTAAGTCTAGTATCTATCATCTAGTAGTAAGTATTCTTACTTATGGCGCGATTTTATGCGACTACGTTCATTTTCCGGCCGTCGCAGGCCGTTTTCTGCCAGCCTTAAATGCACGTTAACAAAGTTTGTCTTCACGGTGTAGGCCGATCGGAGTATTTTCGGCGGTACTTTGCTTCGGCAGCATTGGCACACCCATTGCAAAATCCATACACAAAATGAATGTCAGCAGTGTATGGATACTGGTGTGGCATTTTTTTAACATAACTCAGTTTCAACTCAACGCACAAACGAAGACATCTAATGAACTAAATGTAAATTTAAGTATGCTAAATGAAAGACTTGTAAAGCAGGGATCCGACCCTAAGTTTCTATCTCTGTCACTCACTAACCAAAACCCATTTAAGTACCTACGTTGCATGCAATAGGAACCCAAAATCGAATAACAAAAGAATTTATGCGCTCGCGATTACGTTATCTTTAAAAATAAATATCTTGATAATGAAAATAACTTTGAAGTCGTTTTGTTGCATATCTCAAAATCTGTAGATTTATAAAGCGTCATTCGTAATGTCCTATACATCCCGGCAGGCTGGGCTTAGGGACGATGTGTATATGCCTCAATAAATCTATTGAGCTTCGTAGTGCTCAATAGATTTATTGTCGTAGAGAGCGGCGCGCAATTGTCAATAATCACATCGCGTACACAAGATTCACCCGTGTTCCAGGGCGGTTCTCACCGCCCAGAGTTACCGACACACAAGTCGACAGTCCGAATGGACGCGCGCAGCCTCCTTCGGACGGTCAGTAGACGACTTAAAATGTTTAAGATTTTCGAAATCGCGAAAGCACGCAGCGAACGCGACACAGTCCGAACTTCGAGGGTTTTGTAGGAGTTTTTATTTATTTATTTATTTATGTTTGGGTCAAACCAAACCTGGCACACGGGCCCCTGGCCCGCGAGCACAGTATCCGATGAAGCTGTAAAAGCCGAGACGGCTAACAGCAATTACATCACCGAAAATATATATATAGATTTATTGAGGTTGCCTAAGTCATAGGTGAATACCCTGTTATACAGCTGATCGAGGCAATGAACTCATAAATTTAATTGGGCGTTTTTCCATTGAGCTGCCATCGAAAGAACTCGCAATTTCAATAAGCAATCTATCTGCACCTGGGGTGGACTTATCTATGCCTAGATTCAATATAATATTCGGATGGAAAACTAATGATTAAAAATCAAAAATGAACAAAGGATGCTTATTAAACTGTAAAGTAGAACAGGACATTGTTTCAAGAGCATTAAAGCTCATAAG
Organism: Luehdorfia chinensis; assembly: GCA_019845155.1. Taxonomy (NCBI): domain Eukaryota; kingdom Metazoa; phylum Arthropoda; class Insecta; order Lepidoptera; family Papilionidae; genus Luehdorfia; species Luehdorfia chinensis. The sequence goes on from JAHVAK010000612.1 coordinate 4,425,379, forward strand.
GAGGGGAAGGATTTCCTTGTGTGCCCAATAATTAGAAGAATTCACTGAGTGAGAAAGACGACGTAATAAATTTAGCAATGGATGAGACTTAAATTGAACTATGTGGGCAAAAAACTTATCTGAGAGAAACTGCCGACGAAATGATAAGGGTGGCTCAAGACATTCAACTTGTAGTGCTTTTACCGGGAATGATTTCATTGCTCCGGTGATAATACGGAGACACTTGGTCCGTAACTTGTCTAACTTGCAGGGAGCAAGTTCATGCGCCATTATAGATCGTTTTTTGACTATATGGATGAGATCCCCAGCGAACACCAGAAAGAGCGCGTAAGATATCAATGCTTTTTTACTATTTTCCGCCACGTTGTTCAAGTGATAGAATCCGTCATATAAAAATCGAGAAAAACACCCAAAAATGTAACTTTATCTTGTGATAAAATTGTTATTGTTTATATATTTACAGTTAAAAAATATATCGTCTATGCACGTTGCCGAAGTTTCCGTAATTCTCGTAGGTTCCATAAATATATTTAGGTGATTAAAGTATTTAACAAAGCAAATTTACCTAGTTGCTAAAAAGCTACCGCTAAGCCAATCTACAATATAATCGCCACACCATCCAGTTAAAATATGTCAACACTATATTTTTATAAAAACAATTCAATCTCTAAGTCTGCCGGGGAAATCATGTTTATTTTGGTGAACTACTGTCAAGCTATTATGTTTTCCTTATATCAATATATAATATTTAAATTGTCATGGGCAGCAGTGGCAGGGTCAGCAGGGCGTTCTATTACAAAATAACTGCTGTTAACAACAAAACTACTAACCTAACTCTGATACTATTTAAGAAATTTGACTGAATACAGTCCATACATACATACTCGTACATAAGATCAGGACTGTATCCCAATAATATAAGGGGTAGTCAGAGACTGGGTACTCACTGCAAAAGCAGATGACTGCCACAATCCACGTTTCACCAAAACAATATAATGCACTTGGTGTGATAGGTGGTGAGCCCATCGCCACCATGCGCTGTTGGATGCACAAAGAAGTTTAATTCCTTACTCGCCTTTTACGAGATCCATTGGATGAGATGGAGTGGTAGTATTCTTTTAACGAGCCGCCACCACACGGCACGGAATACAGTCCATGTTATTAAAATTGTAAGCAATCAGTTTAGCAATATTATTTTTATGTTTTTAGACAGGTACAATGTATGCTTTGTCAATATAAAATTTCTAATAAATTTATTAATGTCAGAAAATAAGAAAACGTCACTAGTAGTCGTCACTCAGCTAAAGCCACGCACTAAATGTAGAATCGACACTTAGTCAAAAATTTGTCTTGATCACAAAGTCAATGTTATAAGTATTTAAAATATAAACTCTCAGCGTCACAAAAATCGCACCTCTCTGAGTTTGCGCGAAAAATGGCTGTAAATGCTAGAAACGAATTATATTTATAAATATTGGTATGTTTGAAATGGGTATTTGAATAGCTTTACATTATTAATAAAAAAATCATGAAATCATTAAAACATTTATCATTATAGAGCGTCAAAAATAAACACTGTCAAATGCTCGTTAGTAAGGACGCTAGTTACACCACCTAAAAAGGGTATAAAAGGGTCGATCTGGATGAAATATGGGTCAGTCGTAATTTAGACTTTGCAGTGAACACACGTGAACAAGTAACCCAAGTAAAAACAAGTAAAGATGGACACCAGCTCTGAAGAAGCCGCTCAAGTGATTGCCCTATTGCAGTCGGGGATGCGGCAGTGTGACGTTGCTCGACAGTTGAACCTGTCCCGTTTTTCAGTTCGACGGGTGTTCCAACGTTTTCAGCAGACTGGTGGTTATGTTAGAAAACCGGGATCTGGAAGAAAACGGTGCACATCAGAAAGAGATGACCGTTTCATCGTTACGACATCTTTACGAAACCGTTTTACAAATGCTGTTGAGTTGCAACAACAGCTTCGATCAACTCGGAGAACATCTGTGAGTGTTTCTACGATAAGAAGAAGGTTACACGAAAAGAGTTTAACAGTCCATAGACCTGCTAAAGGTCCAAAACTTACTGCACAGCATCGCAGAGTTTGCTCGCAATCATTGCGAGTGGACTCTAGAACAGTGGCGGACCGTACTCTTCTCTGATGAGACGAGGGTCTGTCTCTTCTGCAATGACAGACGTAGAAGGGTCTACAGAAGACAGGGGGAGAGGTCCACACAACCCTGCTTCGAAGAATCCGTCGAATACGGGGGTGGCTCGTGTATGCGTTTCGTTTGTGTGCGTTTCCCGGACTAGGGGTGGCCGTGGGCAAGGGTCATTAAATACTGGTCGGTACATTACTGAAATTCTGTAGGAACATGTGGTCCCGTATGCTGGTTATGTCGGTGATGGATTCATGTTAATGCATGATAATGCTCGTTGCCACACTGCGGCTATTGTACGGGATTATTTACAGGAGGTCGATATCCCTGTTATGCATTGGTCAGCACGAAGTGCAGACCTTAACCCAATAGAACATCTCTGGGATGACCTAAAACGGCGCGTGCGAGCTCGAGATCCAGCTCCAGCCACTCTTCAAGAGCTCCAAGATGCGGTACTTGAAGAGTGGGAACAAATACCCCAAGAGGCTGTTGCGATCCTTGTAAGGTCCATGAAAGATCGCATGGAAGCCGTTATCAAGGCAAGGGGGGGTAACACTAGGTTTTAAGAACTTTTTTGTATTTATTAAGTTTTTTTTTTTAATTATTAATTTGCAAATTTGTTCATACCCTGTCTTTTTCTTTAATTTCTCTTTCGTCTCGTTATAAAAGTAAAATTCAATTAAAATTCCTGAAAGCTAATGAAATTAATTTTCGAATGATACCCTCAAACCACAACATTGCCATTGGCCTGTTGTGTTAAAATAGTATTTAAATATTTTTTTTCGGATTTGCGATTTTTTTGACACGAGTGTAGTTCGATCTAATTTGCAATTACATTTAGTTTTCGTTGTTTTACGTCCACAAACTAGATAATAAGGACAGTAGTACATTAAACACTATATTTACACAACATACATAAGAACTGTTATTCCGTTTTTAAATTGTCATTATTGAAGTGTTATTTTTATTAAAGTATTTAAATTAGTACAGAGCTTAAGGCTCAGTACTGTACGTGCTAAAATCATAAGGTTAGCTACATATATATTTTTTCACATATGTTCATTTATTTGAATTAAATTTACATTAGATACACACCGGCACAATTAGTGGAACGTTAAAAAAAGGCAGAGTATAGAAATAATAACGTGTATATTAAAACAAATAATAATCATACATGAAGTAACAAACTGATAAACGTCTTTTAAAGTCGACTAAGAATTTTCATATCTGGGGATCTTGCTGGCCACTGCATCACTGTTATACCCACATAGTTTAGATATGCTTGGACTGAGCGAGCACTGTGAGCCCGAGCATTATCCTGCATCAAAATAAAGCCGTCATCATTAACACACAAGGTGTTCTTTTAAAATATCCCTGATGCACCTATCAGCCATATTTATAGATGTAAACGATGGTGTCTCTCAAATTTTAGAGTTTTGGGCGATACATACGAACCTATGCCCACTTATTCAGATCTTCTGCGAACTGCACGCTCGCTCACTCTCACTCCTCGCACGACTACAAGCTCAATTCGGGCCTGCACAGCCGTTACCCGCGTGTTCCTGGGAGTTCAAAGGCAACAGGTAAATTCTCCGGGCGTCATCACTGCTATGACGCCGTTTAATGTTATATTTAAAATAGTGAATAATTTCATTCGTATAGTTACGTTTTATATAGAAAAAAAGTAATGTTGTTGTTAATTTGCATGATTTTGATCGACAGATTTTTCATCACTTTATTTTAAATGTAATATAAATATATTGATAAAAAATCTAGGACTCGAATCTAATTTATCGACTGTTAATTTTCGATATTTATAATAAAAATACTTTATAGATTTGCGTATTTCATTGTTATTACCTGACAAATTTGTCACAATTGTAACTTTATTTTGCCATTTGTCCAACAAATTCCTTCTGGATCCTATAATTACAGGATTACTGACAGGACAGGACAAATTAATGGTTAAGATTAATTTGGCGGGTTAATTGGGAGTTCAGAGAAGAGCTCCTCAATTTGCAGCATACATTTCTTAATAAATATTTAAAAAAAATACAATTTTATTCAAAGGAGCTATTCAGTTGTTCATTTTTGTGTTTTTGTTTTAGTCAAAACTTATTTTTAAAAACCGTATATAAACCATATGATCCGTTAATGGAAACTAAATAAGATTGTCAAAGAATATAGTTTTAGAATCTACAATTTGATTACTAATTATTTACATGAACTCGAAAGAATCTATTGATTGCTATCGTCAAAAATACTGAGGCGTAAAATGAACATCACTAGTTAACGCACTTGACAAAGTATTTCAAAAGTTTTTTTGTATTTCGACTAGGTTTTCGAGCGTTTCTTATAAACTCCAAAATACGATTTTTCTTAAAAAAATTGATTTATTTAAATTAAGTCTGAATAGAACAATATTAGACTTCACGATTAACATACGAGTAGCCAGATGCCACTCATGTAGCCAATTTTTCACCATCGCGGGAAATGGGACGTGACGGGTGGCTACACTCCTCTGGAACGCCCTCCCTGATAAGATCAAAACAGCCCCTAATAGAAACATGTTAAAGAAAATAATTCGTGAACATTATTTAAAGGATCATTGATGTCATTCGGCTTATCTTATTTTCGGTTTTTATTATTTTACATATATGTATATGAATATATATATATATTTATTTATGTATGTAGTGTTATAATTATTTGGTTCTTATTTAATTGTATAGGTGTTTATATATGTATAATTTATTTAAGTATTATATATCTTATAAAATCATAAATTTATTTTCCTCTTATTTTTTTTATTTTATTCTTTGGTTAGCACCTGCTTTGTACTTTTCACCATAACAAAGGTTGACTGGTAGAGAATGCCACTAGGCATTAAGTCCGCCCATTAAAGCCCTTAGCTTAAGGTGTCAGCAATAAAGGATAAATAAATAAATAAATAAACCACGTCGCCGCCATTTCGGTAAGAGTCAAAAAATTCTTACTCCTTATTGCGTTTCCACAAACAGTATAGTGACAGAATTGCATATTATGATTGTATTCTCCGTGAACAAAGGCTGTCTGTACAATACCTTAGTCGCCTCCTACTACACCTCTGTAGGAAAAATGTAGGTGCTATTCTACTACTTTTCTTGTTTTCACTATCCGAAGATCCTTCAATCTCTCCCCTTTCAATGTATTCCGAACTTTCACTATCGGCTTTGCTTTGGTCCAATTCATGCTGGTCTTCTTCGGAGGTATCGTCAGAACAATCTTCATTGATGTTGATAATTTTGTCTTAATAAATCTCCTGGATTACTCATGTTTACTAGAAAAGGGGATTGGTCAAAATTAAATACTGTGCCCAAATTCAATTACCGCGCCCGTGCTTTCAATGTGGGAGAGCGGTTACAATAATCGGAGACTACAAAAACTGAAACTTTAGCACACTGTCAATGAAAAACGTTCTTAAAATGTCACTTCAGCAATCATATTATAGATCGTCTCCTGTTAAGTCTTCATTCCCTATTCAATAAATTGATTAGATAAACTGTTGCCAAATATGGACCTGGCCTGGATATTATTTTTGATATTTTAACTTCTATTCCTGTTCTTTCCACCTTGTGTCGATGTTGCACAGAAATTGAAATAATACATGTTTTACAATGTCGGCAAAAGAAGTGTTATGAGGTTTCGTACTATACAAATACAGTCGAAATAATTTCTTTAATAAATTTTTTATAAAATTTAATATGGTTAGGTTTGTACGTACGAAGCATATCTAAAACCAAAACAATTATGTCTAACTATATACATAACTATTACAACGGCAAGTTCATTGAACTGAATCTAAAAATGCTGACGAAATCTAAAATGTATTCGAGGCAGCTCTGTGCTACACGCTTTACCGTCCCCAAAAACTATATTTTCGTATTTAATTAATTTGATATAGTTTCTTTTACAAATGATCCATCCCAATTCACCCCAAAAAATTTAGTTGAAAAAACATTGAACTACTAAATACTACTAAAACAAATAAACCTACCTGCCATAATCTGATAAAATAACATTTCGTAAAAAACTTGTTGAAAACTTTTTCTAATAGTTTTTTGGGGTCGTCTAATAATAGTTGTTGAATACTTTATTATCATAAAACTTCAATTACATTTATTTTTATAACTATACTTGATAGAAATAAGTATGATGGGCGGTTTTATCCTTAACACCCATGCATTCCTTTTCACACCATTAAACAATTTGTTTTCATTTCTCGATTCTAAAAATTGCATTTATATATATAGTTAGATCTATGGTTCCAATTTTGTGTCTGCCCCTATCCTAAGATTTTTGAACAAAATTAAAAGTAGTAGACATAAATTGATCTTGTTTGTAAATGTTAAGAATGGTGTCATGGTCGTGTTGCAATAATTTCATAAGTATGGAAAAGGTTACCTTAGTTAGGAATTGCTTTAACCCCAGTTATTTAGTAATCTGTGATTAGTATGGAACTGTTTATCAAAGTTTATCGCGTTTTTCCGTCTTCTTTATTAGAATTGTCAAAACTTGTGACAGATGCACTTGATTGTTTGGCAAGTTTGTGCGAATATTTGTATCCAGATTTTGGTACAATTTAAAATATGTTAGAACAAGTGGCAAAAGATTATGCTGCATACTTTAAGTTAGATGTCGCAGATGGATTCCAGACTGTGCAAGATGTTATTGATAATATGATAACAAGACTTGAGGAATTAACTAGTGTAGTGCACATGATAAAACTAAAGAACAGTGATTGCAACTCTGCTGTTAGTGACGACATTAATAAATACAGGTCTGAAATCACAATACTTTCAAAAAAGATTGTTACATTGAATGAAATTATAATGACATTGCAACACAATGTTGATAAAATAGAAAGACAAGTTGAAAAGGCAGAGATTCATTTTGGTGTAAACAATGAAAATAAATTAACAAGTTTATTCAGGCCATTTTTAAGAAGAAGTAGAGACGTAGCATCAGTTTCTGATGAAATACCATCTTTAGAAACACTTATAATTACAAGTGTTATGGATAATTTTGATGATAATGGTTTATAATGTAGTTGTAATATTTAATTAACATGGATGTTTTTAACCTACATTTTACTAATAAACAGCTTTTTAAAAATCATTTTTTTTTATTTTTCACTTATCATAGGATGCTGCTGATCTGCAGGGACTTTTATTCAAATGCATGTTACACAAATTAAAAAAGAAATGTTAAAAAACAATGCAACTGCATATATCAACAGTAGAGCTTTAAAAAAATATGTGTAACCAGATCAGCTACTCATATAAAACTTATTGGTCTCAAAATGTTAATATTAGACCATTACTGCGTTCCTGTAGAACCAAACCCACCATCCGATCTTTTAGTTTCTGTTAAGTTAGTAACTTCTTCCAGAATAGGATAATAAATTTTTTCACAAATTAATTGTGCAATTCTGTCTCCTTTCTTCACAAAAAAGTCTTGATCAGAATGATTAAAGAGAACTACACCAACATTGCCACGATAATCTTCATCAATGACACCAGCTGTAAAATAAATAATGTAGAAAGGAATACAGAAAATCAAATAAAATATAAAATATGTAACTCCAGTTACATTATAAAGTTATTTGGCTAGGTTGGCAGTGGCTGAGCATTTGGCTTCAGTGCCACGGGCCACAGATTGAATTCCAAATTATTGCATTCAAATAGTTTTATATTCATTCATTATCAATAAACAATTAATATGAAGAATTGTCATCTTGTTGTCAGATAACAAATTAATGTAACAAACTAAGTCAAGTTTTGTGTTACACCCATTATATAGGTGGGGTGTATTTCTATCACATAACACAGTACCTGCTGAGTCATGACCTGTGTTCTAATCCCATCACCCGACATATTCACATCATATTCTATACTGTTTGGTGCATTTTACAGACTAAATTTCACATGCACAACACAATGAGACCCGAAAACCAACAATTTTTTTTTTACTCTGCCATTTGGTTGTCATTTAAAAATGAATGTAATAGTTTTTAAAATTATTGGTTTCTGAGCATATTGTGACTGCTATGGTTAGTTATATTTTATCAGAATTAAGAGCCTCTGTGTTTACATTATTATTTTGGGTACTACAGCATATCCAACTTCTTCAGGTGTAGCTATAGTTGTGGAATTTGTCTAAGACAGAATGATCATTAGAACATCTAGATGGACCTAGAGATAAAAGTAAAAAAAAGTCAAAGGTTGTGACAGACCATCGACTTATATCAAAAAATGTTTTCGCCTTCCCAATAGCCATGAAATACACATTATGTGTAAGATGAAAGAATAGTAAAAAACGCAAAATGTATTCATAAATTAGTGATATTATATACATATATTTACTGATGCTAGGATTCGTATGTACGAATCCGTTTAAGTAGGCACCACCCCAGGGCCAGTTATTCTGCCATGAAGCAGTAGTGTGCAAACATTACTGTGTTTCAGTTTGAAGGGCACTGTGAGCTTAGCATAATCACTGGGCTTATGAGACTTAAGAATTGATATCTCAGGGTAACAGCATGCAGGGTAGTATCACACAGAAATGTGACATAGCATTTGTTATGGGAAGACGTTGCACTTTACATCAGGTGAAGGTTTCGCTCGTTTTGTCGCTCTATCCTATAAAAAAAATAATTGAAGGTTGAATTTGAGTGCAGCAATTTCGTTAAATGTTTTAGTTGTTTTTAATTATTATTCATTGATAATAAATCGATAATAATAATAATTATAGTAATGTAAATTGTCTAGTGATGAATAGCTCATCTGGCATTTACAATCAAGAACTAATTTTTAAGTAGCATATGAAACCACAGTATTTAAATTTACAATGTGAGAAATTCAAATTATAGATATATTTTGTGCAGACCATTCTGTTTAATACTGTACATACTACGACAATTCTCATCTTTAATTCTGTTATTTAATGCATTTTCCTAGTAGCAATATTATTTTTGAACAAAACATAGGTTTCTTTATACATATATGTTTTTTTTCTAAGGTGTAAGCAGAAACCACACCCATAGCCCCCTTTTCGTCCCCACGGGAAATGAGACGTGTGTGGTTAACCAAGTCAAATTTTTTTTACTAACTATTGCATTCCCACAAACAGTACAGTGACAGCAATGCATATGAAGTATTATAACAAATAAAGGGTGTCCATACAATACCTTAGCCGGCTCTGATAACTCCTCATTAGGAAAGATGCTATTCTATTCCGCCAGACACCTAACGGCTATTTTTAATATACATTTGGTAATGAGGTTCCTCATATACAGAAGAAACAGTAAAAAGACAAGTTATTGTAAATGAGCACTCAAGTATCTGCATTAAACAGAGTTCAATTACTTTAAAAATTATCCAAGTTACATAGGTTTCAAATGCAGTTAGCCTATCAAATGTAGTAATTATGATAAATATGTCCAATTAGGGGCAGGTCTGTTTCATTCTATAATTACCTACCTTTAATTATTCGCTGCATAAAAGAATGTACTCACCACCAACATCAATAAAGTTTTTAACAGCCAATCCTGAACGCGGCGCTACACGACCATAGCATCCAGAGGGTAATTCAATTTGTAGATCAGTTTTTATTAATTCTTTTCCACGGGCAACCACCGTGTAATCATAAGCGCTAAAAAAGGGCGAGAATTATCAAATATGAAACCAAATTGTTATGCTGTAATTATCAACGTAGAGAAAATATCAAGTTTATATCATAATTTGCTAATATTCACATGATTAAAATAATATAGAATAGTTAATTATAGTGAACAAAAAAACTACCGAGTTTATAATGTATTATTTTAACCTTTTCAAATCAAATCCTGCTGCCTTCTCTGAACCTCTGATTGGTGGGAAAGCATGCTCGCTGAGACGCGTGAATTTTAAACTTATTTGATCTGCAGTCGGCATTTTGGTGATTTTTTCAAAAATAAATGTTAAAATTTGTGAAAACAATCTCGGAGCCGTCTTGAATCGGTCCGCGAATAAACTTTATTCGCTATGATAAGCTATACAGCTTAAATATAAATGTATTTTGGAATAACTCAATATTTTTTAACACCTTTACGTAGTTAATACAGAGATGGGAATGGTATTGCTAATGAGGTTGCGATTTGCGATCTCCCGCTTTCAATAACGGTATATTTAATATTCTCTCTTTGTCTAAGAACAAAATAGTTGTTAAATTCTCTTTGGAAACTTGACCAAAACCACGAAAGATGAAAGAAAAATTGGCGCGAAAACGATGTTGCCGTTATTTAGCTACCCTTTGCTATCATTCCAAACCAGATTATAGTTCCAAAGATAATTTATTTATGGCAACAGTCTTTTTAAAGTTGCCAGTGTCAAAGTGGCGTTTGGGGTGAACTCGAAAAGTGACGGTGTAGTGTTTTAATTGAATTTGGTAATTTCTGTGTAACCTATATTTTGAGTTTTGATGTTTATATTGATAGTTTATTGTGCAACAAGTGCTCGTGAAAGTGTACAGTAATTGGAAAATTCAAAAATTCCAAAATTGTACTTTTTGACTTGTTTCTATCAGTTCAGCACATCAACAAAATTATTCACCACTGTAAAATAACTGCTCACATAATCAATTCTTTATTAATCGATGAATATTAATTAAGAATATCAGAAACGTATTATGAAAACGCTGCACTCAAATTCGACTTCGAAATTTTACACTGACCGCGCCCAAAGAAGTTTAACTTCAATAACACAACCGTTACTTTCTTAAAAATCGAATAAACGATGTATATAATTTATATTTATGATAAAAAATATATACCAAAATGTGACTTGTACATATGTATAAAATTCTTCAGACCTCAGTTAAACCTAAACCATTTACACGCTTTTGCGATATTGTGGCGATAAGCCAATACTGGCACTTCGCTGTTTTGTTTTTTAACCTTAAAATTACATCACTCGCGTCTGGTGATTATTTAAAACAAATTCTTTTGCCAATACTTTTATATATACTCAATAAATACACGGTTAAAATTTCAGCCGCCGTTGATATTATTATATAAATTTTGGATATATATATAAAATATAAATTTTTAGATCATTTTGTTTCAGCCTCCGGATGGCCGCGCTGAGCTCAGCCTGCGACACTTACGGCACTTCTGCACTCTCTGCCTGTTCCTCTAGAGGTGAACCATTGAACCCTCAAAACCTCTCTCCTGCCTACGCCATTGATAAGAACTTATAACCTCGTTCGCCTTGCGCCTTTACATGCGCCGCGTGTAATCGAGTTACGCGACGGCATATTTCGTTTCAAACATACATAATAACTCAATGTATAATTTCGTTCTAAATTTAGTTCACATCTTACTTGGGTTCTAAGTGGCCCATTCATAAAACAATGTAAAAAATAAAATGTTGCTTACATTTAAACTGTTCAAATATCCAAGATATTGCAATAAATAATATATTGTTTTACGTTGCCTTTTCTAAAAAGTATCAATATTAGTGTAAAAATAATAAGCACCTACTAAAGTTTTTCTTATAGGTTTCGTCAACTAAGATATTTCAGGATACTTTCTACAGTTTTCTCTGTTTTATTTGATAACAACTACCCTGATTATCTTGAACGCAAATTTCAATTATTGTGCGACACTCACAGGCGACAGCTCCGTTCTTCGGAGACTTTAACTCTGTCTATTCCACTTCCCCACTCTGGTTTCTCTTCATCGTCGTTCGCTGTCCAAGCTGCCCGACTATGGAATGCGCTGCCTGAAAATCTAAGACAACCCTCCAGCAAATACGCATTTAAAAAGAAAATCTTCGCTCATATTTCTAAGTGTAAACTATTATCCTAATAATGATGATGACCATCATCATCATTACTATACAATATCCTTAGTATATTATAATCCTTGTTTATAATAATATGTTGTTTATGTTGTATTATTAGTATGTATTGTATATTATGTCATATAGTATTTAGGTATGTGTATTTATGTATATGTATGTGTATATTCGTTTATTTATTTAATAATATTGTATTGTTTTAGTAACCGCCATCGCTGTTTACTCACTGCACTAAGGTTGACTGGCAGAGAATGCTTTTAGCATTAAGTCCGCCTTTTGTTTCTATAGTTAATGGATATATATTTTCGGTGATGTAATTGCTGTTAGCCTTCTCGGCTTTTACAGCTTCATCGGATACTTTGCTCGCGGGCCAGGGGCCCGTGTGCCAGGTTTGGTTTGACCCAAACATAAATAAATAAATAAATAAAAACTCCTACAAAACCCTCGAAGTTCGGACTGTGTCGCGTTCGCTGCGTGCTTTCGCGATTTCGAAAATCTTAAACATTTTAAGTCGTCTACTGACCGTCCGAAGGAGGCTGGGCGCGTCCATTCGGACTGTCGACTTGTGTGTCGGTAACTCTGGGCGGTGAGAACCGCCCTGGAACACGGGTGAATCTTGTGTACGCGATGTGATTATTGACTATTGCGCGCCGCTCTCTACGGCGGTCGCGCGTCGTGGTGCGTGTTATATTAAAGCTATTGACTGTGTGTACAGTGTGGCCTGGATCGTGACTGACAGTATCGTGGTCAGGAAGAGCTGAGACGTCCGTGTCGTCTAGCACGTTTCGCGGGCGACGTTTGCGTTCGGTCGCGTTTCTGTTTGGTCGGTAATTTGCTGCTTTAACCACCAGCGGGTTTGAATGAACCGCGGCTTTTTCGAAAAACCGCCGTGATAATTCTCTGAAGTGTTCAGAGATTAAAGGCATTTCACAGTCGCTGTGAAGATCTACATTGCGTTGATACCAACCGGCTCCGGTGGCAGTTCGCAAGAATCGATTTTGAACGCTCTGTAACTTCTTTAATTGATTGCCCGTCGCGTGAGCGAAAGCGACGCAAGCATAGTCCATTACGGGTCTTATGCAAGTCTTATAGAGGCGAAGTTTGTGTCTTAAGCACATTTTGCTTGAGGAGCAAGTTAATGGGTATAGACGGCTTGAGATAAAAGCCGCTCTATTGCGTATGTTTTTAATGTGTGCAGCGAACGACATCGCTGCGTCTAAAGTGACCCCGAGGTATTTGACGCTCTTTTCCCAGGGAATAGGGCGTCCGAACAGGGTGATCGTGCCTAGCTGATTGTTGCCGATTGGGTGACATCGTCTAGCGGGCTTTGGTGTGCCCCTCGAGAAGTATATCGCTACACTTTTATCGGGGTTTACCTCTATTCTCCATTTCCGGAACCATTCGCCTAGGCGATCGGCTGCGGCTTGGAGTTGAATCGTTATGCGGCCCTTGTGCTTGTCGGAATAGTACAAGGCCGTGTCATCTGCGAAAAGCGCAAGATTGACTTTCGGGTCTTTAGGAATATCGCTAGTGTATAGCGAGAAAAGGAGTGGGGAGAGGCAGGAGCCCTGAGGGACCCCCGCTCGGAGAGGGCGGCTTGAGGAGCGCGTTCCCTCTACCCGGAAGCGAAATAGGCGGTTAGACAAGAAGGCTCGTATGATGTTCACGAGTCCGTTCGGCACATTAGTGTGATACAAACTTGTAATACAAGGACCGTCGTGCCAGATCTTGTCAAATGCCTTTGGCGACATCGAAAAATAAGGCCCCGGTGCCTACAGGCTTAGGGCAGGTCGTTTTTAAATTCTCTAAGATGGCTCCGTTTAAGCGGTGCACTTGATGAGTGCACGAGTGTCGGGGCGAAAGCCAAACTGCTCGTCTGGAAGAAAATATTATTTGTAAGTGACATAGTCTTTTAATCGACTGAAGTATAATTCGCTCATAAATCTTAAGCCATCGAGGTGAGGAGACTTATTGGGCGATAATTAGCCGGAATGTTCCTAGGCTTATTAGGCTTCGGAATGCCTATAACGTCGGCTTCCTTCCAGTCCATAGCCTACCATGCCATAGCTCAAAAGGCGTTTTAATTTTCGTAGACGTACATACTCTATTGAGAAGGTACACAGCTGTAAATAGAGCTTCACCCCAAAGAAATTTAGGCATCTTAGAATCAAACATACGAGCTCGTGTTTTCTCCATTAGAGTTCTATTTAGTCTTTCAGCTTTACCATTTAATTGAGGAGTATATGGCACAGTATAATCCAGCATTATACCCCTATCCTGACACCACTTAACTAGCTGGCTACTGCAATATTCACCTCCATTATCACACCGTAGTTTTTAAATTTTTTGATTAAAATGTCTTTCAGCCCAACGAATAAAGTGTAATATGCAACCTATTGTATCTGATTTATTTCGTTAAAGATAGACCCTTGCGTAGTGAGTAAAATCATCGAGAAACGTAACAAAATATCTCCTACCATCTCATGTCTGACAGTCAATTGGACCACAAATATCAGTATGAATAATTTCTAGTGGTCTATTAGCTAAATGCCGTACAGTTTTGAAAGGAAGCCTACATAATTTAGCTTGATGACAAACTTCGCAGGACTTTGATACGAAGTCGGAACTAGACAGGTTTAAACCCACATCGTTCTTTGCTGTTTCTCTAACATTGCTCAAATGAGCTAACCGTCTGTGCCAAATACTTTCACTTTCAATCAGCAAGGCCGAGACAGTTGGAAAAATTGCATTTAGTTTCGTAATATAGAGGCCGTTATTGTTCCTATGCGCTACTAGTACTTTTTCCTTTTCTTTCTTTACTACTGCAACATTTTTATAGAAAATTACTTTAAAATCTCTGTCTGTTAAGCTGCTAACCGAAATAATATTTTTAGCAATCTTAGGTACATGTAACACTCCTTCTAAAGTACAGGTGTCAGTAATACAACTACCAATTGCTTCTGCATTAATCATCATATTATCAGCGCAAGCTATAGGTGTATTTAAAGATTTTCAAATTGTATAAAAGTGAACTATCTATATACTATATATATATAATTTGAACATATGTGATGTAGCACCAGAATCTAAAACAGCGTCTATACTCACATTATTTGGTTTATGATTATTACTGCTTCTATTATTTCTTTTAAAACACCTATCCTCAGTATGGCCAGGTCTCTTACAGAAAGAGCAGAAAGAGAGAGAAGTTTTATTCTTTTGGCAATTACAAGTGCAGATATATTGCCGTGCGAAATTATTTTTGGGACAGAACTTGGCAATGTGCTCCTTAGACTTACATATGAAGCACTCCCTCTCATTTGCTTTAAACACAGTAGTAGCTGTATTTGCTTTTTCTAACCTCTCTTCTTTGTAAAGCCTAGAGACAAGGTTCTCCACAGTTCTATTGTCAGATGGAGTTGCGTCCCACGCTAATCTAAAAGCTTTGTATTCAGCTGGTAATGTTGAAATAATTTTCGTTGTTATTTCTACATTCGATCATTTGTGATCTAATGAATTTAGTTTATTTACTAGAAGCTCAATACGCCCGATAGCCGTCAGCATATCCTCCGAATTAAACGTAAAAGTGTAAAACTCATTAAGAAGTTCACTGATTTGCAGGTCTCTGTTTGTTAAAATAATTCAAACTACTTTAACCAAACAGATCATAGTTGACATCAAAAGAGTATGTATAATCTGAGATTACCAATCAACAGGATTTTCATTTTTTTTTTCATTTTAAATTTGGTTTCAAGTTTCTTCAAAATAACTTCGATCTTTTTCTTGTCTTTTCCTATGACAAGTCCGTCAGTCAACGAATAGTCCGATTATTATTGACTTATCTTCGTTTATGAAAACGCATCGATCTGTTTTGATTGTCTTGAATCCCAAATCAAACATCGCTTGGGATAAAAGTTTTGTTCCGTGTAAATGGAGCTTGTTTTAATCCGTACAACGATTTTTTTAATCGGCAAACTACTTCAGTAGTATTGCAGTCAATCTCATAGCCAACAGGTAATTTCATATAAACTTCATCTGTTAACTCTCCGTATAAGAAAGCTATCTTGACGTCAAATGTCATGAAGTAGTAAGATTTAGATGCTTTCCGCATCTAAATCTTACTATTTCATTATATATTTATATAATTCATTATATATAATATTCATTATCTAATAAAGTTTTTAATGCAGATGGACTTACTACTGGGCTATTAATGTCTTCGAAATCCAGGTTTTCTTTCTGCTCGCATCCACGTACGACTAATCTAGCCTTGTACGTACCGTCATTTTTAATCCGAAATACCCATTTGTTCGATAGTATTTTGTGTCCTTTGGCTCTTCTGACTTGTCAACTAATACCCAGGTGATATTTTTTTGTAATGATTCCATTTCAGATTGTATCGCCTTCTCCCAATTTCGTCTGTCGGTGCCAGTCACAGCTTCTTTGTATGTGAGTAAAGAGCAGTCATAGCCGTCATTATTTTCTGACGTAAACATGGTCACGCAGCGACTTAACTCATAATCTTTGTTCCATGCTCGTGGTCTCACGTCTCTTTGTGGTCTTCCACTTGAGGGAGATAGTTCATCAACAGGATCTTGACTAGATCTGGAATAAAGGGGGTTATGTTCCTGAAAAGGTAAGTTCTCATTAATTTTGTTTCTTTTTTCTGGAATTTCAATTTCAATTTGTTCTGTTTCAGGTTCTGGAGTAAGAGCGTTTCTCAGCAGGAGTACCGCCATAATGCATCTTTTCGATTACTTTTACATCTCTGCTGATAACAACATCATTCCTTTCGGGTATATAGATTCTAAAACCATTTGTATATTCCGCATATCCCAAGAATACTCCTTCTGTGGCTTTGGCTGTGAATTTTCCTCTTCGGTTTTTGTTAATCACAAACGCTCTATTTCCGAATACGTGTAGGTGATTTCCTGATGGTGTTCGTTGTACCCATTTCTCATATGGGGAATTGCCTTTGAGAGCTCTTGCTGGGCTTCTATTTATCAAATAGTTTGCAGTGTTTACTGATTCTGCCCAAAATTTTTCAGGGATATTGGCATCTAGCATCAGACATCTGGCTTTATCCATCAGCGACCGATTTTTTCCTACACTCATGCCATTTTAGTTGTGGGGTATAAGGTACAGATAGTCTTCGGCTTATACCGTTATGTTTGAGGAATTTGTTAAACGCTTTAGACTTGTATTCGTCTCCATTATCAGATTGTAGATTTTGAATTTTCTTCTTATGAAACAGTTCAACATAGTTTTTATACTCCTTGAATTTATCGATTACTTCGCTCTTTTCTTTTAAGAAATATACACAGCAATATCTTGTATAATAGTCAATAAATGTTACAAAATACTTTGATCCGGCCATTGATTCATTCTCAAACGGGCCACACACGTCACTGTGAATAATCTGGAGCATTTCGGTAGAGATTATTTGTCCATGGCTTTGGAATGGTAGAGTGGAAAATTTTCCTTTGATACAAGTCTCACAAGTGCCCAAAGTTTTTTCTTTAAAGTCGAGTCCTCGCATCATTTTATTTTTAACCATTTCTTTTAGGTCTCTTTCATTGACGTGACCTAATTTCTTGTGCCATTTCATAATTTCGCTTTCATCACTAGGCGTGAAGTTTGCTGTCTCTTCCGGTTTATCAAATTCAAGATATATCCATATAATAGTATAATACATTTCTTCTGTTAGCTTTTGATACAGTTTTCCCGCCTTTTGTGACACTGGCTTGTTCCTTTTCAAATAGAACCTTAAAGCAATGATCCGTAATTTTTCTTGCAGAAATAAGATTACTCGACAAATCAGGTACATATAGTATGTCAACAAGACTAATTTTATAGCGTCGATCCTTTGTGTATAAAGTTCGGCTTTTCCTTTCCCTTTAACTTCGGTCGTATGCTTCTCTGAAGCTAGCTTTAGAGTGTCAGTCGCGGGGATTAAGTTATGGAGTATACTTTTATCACCCGTCATATGTGACGTACAGCCACTGTCAAGACATCATAAAACGCCTTTACATTTCGACGTTCCTGTTGTTAAACAGATGTTATATGTCTTTTCTTGACCTTTAGTTTTATTGGGGTTATTGGGTCTCTTCTTTGACCAACAAGCTTCTGTGGAATGCCCCTTCTTATTGCAATCCTTGCAACATTGTACTTTTTTCTTCGTCTTTGTGTAGAATGCTTCTGAAGTCTGAGGTTCACTCGCTTCGGTTTGCCTTCTTGCTTTGTATTCTTCTACGATTTTTATTTTTAAATTGTCAGGACTTGGCAGAACATCTCTCGACTCAATTGCCGTTCGAAAGCTATCGAAATTTGTAGGTAAACTGTACAACATCATTATGCTTAAGAACTCTGGATGAATTTTGACATCAATGTCTTCTAATTTACCTTCTATATCCATAAAATTACTGAGATGGTCTCTCACATCTTCTTGTGGAGTCATTTTCTTCAATACTAATTGCGTTAATAGCGTAGCCTTTCTTGCCGGACCTGAACTTTGATGAACAGACTTTAGTTTGTCCCATACCTCCTTGGATGTATGATTTGTTTAAGTTCTGGTGGAGATATAAGTAAAAGTAGCTCTGACCTTGCCTTTAAGTCTGCCTTTAGGAACGCACTCTTTTCTTCGGCAGTCGCAGTCGCGGCTTGCCGCTAACGTTTTTTCACCACTAGCGTATTCCCACAAATCGTATCTTATGAGAATCGCCTGTGCTTGTAAGCACCAGGTATCATAATTTTATTTTTTCAACGGTTCTATGCTTCTGATACTCGAGCTCATTTTAAATTTTTTATTTTCTATATTTTTTTTGATATTTTCTCATTTACTTACTATTTTAAATATGCTTCTTTCATTTGCCACTAGATATTCATCCAACCATGCTCTGCTACCTCTGTTGGAGCGGACTAGCGGCTATAGCAATTAATTAGAACGTAAGTAATACTTGTAAACATTGTGTTTACTTGTTTAAGAGAAAATATAATTTATAATGACCCCGCACATCAAAAGTAAAAAAACTTAATACAAATTAGAATGAAGTGCATCATAGACAAGTATACGTGGACAGCATTACGACCTTCCAATAAATTGTTCAATAAAGAATAAATAAATAAAAAAAACTATATCGACTGAAGATTTGCTGGACTAATGGAGATAAAACGAAATGTACAATTTTGGTGTTGAATTAAATTATACACTTTTATGGGCACTTGTTACATAATATAATAAATAAAAAAACGTCAATATTAAACATCAAAACTCAAAATATACGCAGAAATTACAAATTTCAACATAACGTTTCCAGCTAACATACATACATAAGATCACGACTGTATCCCATAAGGGGTAGTCAGAGACTGGGCACTCACTGCAAAAACAGATGACTGCCACAATCCACGTTTCACCAAAACAATATAATTCACTTGGTGTGATAGGTGGTGAGCCCGTCGCCATCATGCGCTGTTGGGTGCACAGTGCAGTTTAATTCCTTACTCGCCTTTTACGAGATCCATTGGATGAGATGGAGTGGTAGTATTCTTTTATCGAGCCGCCAGCTAACGCCAGTTTTCAATTTGGCGCCAAAAGTTCGTATTCTTTACAGACATATGAGATGAAGACTAAACATATCGATCAGAAATGCATAGCAAAAGTCAAGTCCGCATTTGGAAATATTTTACACTTAAAGCCGGATAAGCACGCTCACTAAAGCTTCTAAAATCGAGACAAATGCTGCTTGGTATCTTCATAGAATAAACAGTTATATAAGATAGTGGTAGTCTACTAACGTTAGATGGCGATAGTTTAAATCAAATTTTCTGTAACTAGTTTTTGGCACGCACTTTTCCCCTTAGTGTAACTAATAATATGTCAGTTCTTCTATAATAATTACTTTTAAATGAATCGTTCGCTTTGAAATGATTTTTTTAAGTCCAATAGAGAGTAGTTCGAATAAATTATTCATATTTGTAATCTCTAATACACATGGACTTTACAGCATAACTATAAAAAAAAAATCAAAATTATAAACTTTTATTGAAACTAGTAGAAAATAGCTTGGCGTTAAAACTATCATCAACACCATTTAGTTGGGTTAGGTATTTAAGATACCTACTTTTATTTACGTTTTTATGTCGCACATAGACATTTTTTCTACTTTGAAACTCTGTACGCTGAAAGTAAATTTTGTTTTAGTGGTCTGTGGTGTAAGTACTTTTGATTTGACATGATCAAATCAAATGGAGAGATACTTTAATAAATCTATTACTGACTCAATATTTCTATAACAACAAATAGTATACATAAAACATTGTCATGCTGCCGTCAACGGGCTATTTTAAAGGTCTTAATTGTCCATTTTATGATAGTGGTCTTTGCGAGCGTCCTTACTGTCATTTCCGTCATGTTAAGAAAGAACCCCAAAACAATGATGGAATTGAAAGCGGAACAATTTTACAGAAGTTGGTGTCCGCAGCTGTTCAAAAGGTACTACAAGCAGACGGAAGCCTCAGGGGCATCTTCACCCACACAAAATTCGACAGTTGATCATTTATTAAAGTCGGACAATTTGCAGCCAATATCGTCTAAAGCCACTTACAACCCAACCCCTATATCAGAATTAAACAAAATTAACAATGTTGACGCTGAAAATAATGAAGACATTAATGAACAAAGGAGAAGGCATATTCCAGTGCCATATACGCCCAGAAAACCTGCTAGTCAGGCTATTAAGAGACCTGTTGAAGTGAACGGCTCATTCAAGCCATTTATATTCATACCTCCACCCATTAAGTATACTCCAGGTTGTACAGAGAATGCACAACTTGATCCATACACACCAAAAGGTTCCATAGAATCGAAGCAACAATATTTACCTGGTAAAGAGACAGAATTACAAGAGTATAAACCTAAAGAGACACAACCGTCTATGAAACGGAACTATGTTCCCTCAGATAAAAGTAGCAATAAAAAAAAGCTATTAGAATATAAACCTGCAAAGGTAACTACTGTTAAAACTGAAATATCAAAAGTCACATATCAACCTACACCACGGGCATTAGCCCCATGTTTTTCTAGTGATGATGAAGAGGAGCCTGATCAAAAGAAAAGAAAATTATCAAGTGATTTAAATGGATTAGATGACTTAGGTCCTGAATTTGATATATTGGACCAAATACTAGATGAAGAAAAAACTGAGGTTGATAATAATAAAAAGGACAAAAAAGATGAACTTTTATCTGAATCTAAAGATGATAAGGAAAACAGTGAAGGGATTGATAAAAGAAAAAGTGATGTGAAATCAAAAAAAGAAATTAGTAAATCAGATAAAAATAAAACAAATAGCAAGGAAAAGTCTAAAACACATGATAAACACTCAAAGGATAAAATGTCATCAAGTAGAGATTCTGAAAAAAAATTAAAATCAAGTCACAAAAGTTCTAGAAGAGATAAAAATAAAGATAACACTGAAAAGATGAAACATTCCCATAAGAGTTCAATGCAAAAAAGTAGCTCCTCAAAAAGTTCAGAAAATGATGAAAAACAATCTAAGTATTTCAAAGAGCATTCAAAAAAAAAGGATAGCCATAAACAGCAACATAAAAGTCATAAAAGCTCTAAGCACCCGAAAGAAAAACATAAAGTAAGGAAGGAAGATATAGAAGAAAACAATACAGAATCTTGTGAAAATGATGAAGGGCTGTATGATATTTCTGAATCAGATGAGGAAAGTATTGCTTTGGAATGTAAAAAGATTTTTGAAGAATATGTGCCTGTAGAAAAGCCTAAAAGTGTTGAAGAAACTGCTAACAAACTAGCAGACAGTCAAGAAAGTGATGAATATGTTCCATGTAAAAAGAGAATATCAAGGACTATCGATAAAAATATAAAAGTAACACCAAGAGCACATGTCAAACCAAATTTCAAGGTAAATGCTGCTCAGGCAATGGCCGATAGGTTAACTAAAATAAAGGAGTTTCATGCTTCTAAAGTTCAGCCTATTTCTTCTGAAATAACACATAAAGTTGTAGATTTACCAAAAAATAATGTGTTTACTACTCCAACAAGTGGTAACTCGAAAATTCGAATTGCTCATGTGCCTTATGCCTCAACATTGGTTAATGCAAAGAAGACTATTCCAAATAATGTGGATAATATTAAAAATATTCCTTCCACTAGCTGTACAGCAATACAAACTGTTAAAAAAGGCACACAAAGAGTTGCCCACATGCCTAATGATAAGTTTATTGACAGGCCTGGTGTGTTAGAACCACTTGCTTCAAAAATACCTGCAAATATAAGGTCTGTTTACTTAAATATGATGATAGATGAATGCCTTAAAATATATTTATTATCTATAGATGCTTATGCTAGAGCTCAACATGAAGAATTAGCCACAAGTAAAAAATGTTCTACTATTCAAATATACAAAAATTCTGCTGTACTTACTGTAAGTAGGCTAAGAAAAGAATTACAGGAATGCAATGGTGTAAAAAAGTCTGGCTCTGATTGTTCAGCACTTCAAAAGATACCACAAGCAATATCGGGCACTACGAGTAGTGCAGGTTCTTGGAGCATAGAAAATAAATACAGGAAGAATATAGATGATGTGCATTTTAGTGGTGCGAAATTGTATAGTAATATAAAAAAATGGATCTTGACTGAAGAGCAGTTGCACGACAATGGTTTTCCTAGACCTCATAGTAGTGGTGAAAGAGGTAGAGCCATAATTCATGGTCAAAAGAAACAGAATCCACCGAAAGGTTATCTAAGAACTTGTTGCAGATGTAAGAAAGATTACACAGTTGACAAGAAAGGTTTACCTGCTGTTAAAGAAGAGTGTATTTATCACCCTAACAATAAATATAGAGTTCGTGGTGAAGTTCGGTATCAGTGTTGTAGTCAAGATGGTACATCAGATGGTTGTTGCATTGCTTCATGTCATGTTTATGAATACATAGATTATGAAAATTTGAAGGGCTATGTCCGAACCTTACCCCCGGAAACAGATATGGATGATTATGGTGTATATTCACTAGATTGTGAAATGTGCTACACAACACATGGTTTAGACCTGACAAGAGTAACTATAATAAATTCTGCATGTAAAGTAGTTTATGAGTCACTGGTAAAACCTTTTCATCCTATCATGGATTATAACACTAGGTACTCAGGCATTACTGAGGAACAAATGATGGGTGTAAAGACAACATTATTAGAAGTTCAAGCCACTCTTCTTACTATGTTTAATAGTAAAACAATATTGATTGGTCATAGCCTAGAATCAGATTTTAAAGCACTTAAACTCATTCATGATACAGTTATTGATACTAGTGTTTTATTTCCTCATAAAATGGGCCCGCCGTATAAAAGAGCGTTACGGAATTTATCTTCTGAACATTTAAAGAAGATTATTCAAAATTCCGTTGATGGTCATGACAGTGCTGAAGATGCAATGGTATGCATGGAACTTTTGCTTTACAAACTAAAAGAAGACTTGAAAACTAGATGATAAATCAATGCTTTCTATGCTCATATACATCCTAGATGTATTTTAATTGCATAGTGCAATGAAAAACTGCATCAACTTGAACTGATTTTTGAAAATAGATAGCTTGTATTAGAAATTAATATTTATGAGCGCCTACGGGTAACTGGTATTATAGCAATATATGTTAATAACTGTATATTTGTAATATTATAGTTCATAACATTACACTATGTAACAAATAATCATTTTTTCGATAAAATTATTTTTTCATAATGCGTATGTTATTGTATACCGTAATCCTGCCATTTACTATATATAACACCACCTCATGCATAATTTCTCTTTCATTTGAGGTGCCAAAGAAGAAGAACAAGGCGACTACTCATTGCAAAAAGGGATGATATTGGAGAACACAATACCATTAAAATATTTATACCAATTCTTTTCAAAACGAATTTGCTAGCTTATATCCTATTCGATAAGGAGATGGACCTTGTTTCCTTAGTGTAAATAACTAATGGTGCATTAGTTGCGGAAGCGAATTTTCATATAGCGTACCTATCGATTCCGTTGTTACAGTGGCAAAACGATGGGATTGGCTGCACTATGTTTCGCGGGTTTAATTTTCTTGCCGGCCTGTTTTTTGTTTTCCCATAAAGAGTTACCCGAACTATTCCAGTGTCTTTTGTGATCGATTTTTATATAAAAAAGTGGATATCGTAATAGGCGACAAAAGGTTAAATACAGCACGTAATGGAAAACCTTTTGAGCCGGACGTTATACTGCAGTGTCCTAGGCATGAAATTACTTCCCATGAGTGTACGGAGAAGGTTTATGAATTGCAGCGAAGTGATGTGTTAGCCGTGTGGTAGCGGCTGAAGAGAATCTAACACCCCATTTCATTCCGTGGGTGTCAGAAAAAAAAGTCGTCAGAGGGAAAATGAAAACCATGAGAAGTGGAGCAGCATCTTCCTGGAACATCTGAATAAATACACTGCAACTATGGAACAAGCACTGGCAACTATGGAAAAACCACCAAAAATTAGAGCTACAAAAGGTGTTCGAAGTTGAAGGAGAGTCTATTGGGCGAGGCGTTAGCGACGGAAACTGGGGTGAACGTCATCTGGTAACTAGGCCGCGAGATTACGTGCACGATGTTAAGCCAGTCCACCTCTATCCTCTCAACGCGGAGCAGCCCTTTTAGTTTTGCACACTACCGCAGTCTCGGCGGCTCATCGCCATCGGCAGTGTGCGAAACTGTTCCTGTGCTCCCGACAAATGGCGATGAGAGGAATTCATATAGTCACGCTACTTTCCCATTGGGGTAGGCAAAGACCACAACTTCCCACTTGCTGCGATCCTGACTTATCTTTCTTCTACTTTCATTCGTTTTCAAACAAGCTCGTCGTTTGCGTGTACCTTCGACGTGGCCTTTCATTAAAACGACTTCGATTTGTGATACGTTCGCCTACGTCGACCCTTATCAGCTTCCCCCCGGCTCCCAGCTACCCCTTCAGACTCGCTTCAATAATCTGTTTCGTCAATCTTCTTTCATGCACCTTTCATTCTTTACGTGTCCAATCCATCTTAGTATCCCTTTCTCTATCTTTGTCACTACACACTACTGTCTTCTACCAGACCGCAACGTTTTCTTATCAAGCTTTTCATACTTTTCATTTCCAAAGAATTAATTTTGCTTTCGTGTTTCTATGTAAGAGGGGGCAAACGAGCAAGCGGCTCACCTGATGGTAAGTGATCACCACCGCCCATGAACATCTACATTCTTCTGCATGACCCACATTCACTATCATACATAGGTGATCAGTACTCTCCTATGTACAGCTAGTCGTGCCTTTTTAGATACGGTCGGGTTAACACTACAGTTATGCAGGATATGTACTTGATTTCATGTCGCCGGGAAGGCTTAATTTCAAGTCGATTTTTTTTAAATTTATTTGTTCTTTTTTTTTGTTCCATGTGTGTGGTCGATTTACAGACAAAATAACCAGACCCCAGGGGGGGTACCAGCACCACCGGTGCTGGAGAATCCCTCTCTGGGCATCCGCGCTCGGGCTACCAATCGCTACCTGAGCGTGGATGCTCAGGCTGCCCCTCGTATTCTGGAGGGGGGGGGGAAGTTCCGCTCTGTTACCACACTGTTCGAGGCAAACGTAGCAAAAAACCTTCGGCACCCCTTACCACGCTTGCCGTGGATTTCTGCAATATCAGGGGACTACACTCCAATCTTAATGCCGTCCACTACCATCTGGAGACGGCAAAGCCGGCCTTGCTATTTCTTACCGAGACGCAGATATCCTCTCCGGCGGATACCTCTTATCTTTCCTACCCGGGGTACAAGCTGGAACATTCCTTTGTGCCACGAGCCGGGGTTTGCGTATACGTCAGAGAGGATATATGTTCTCAACGCCTCGGCAGCCTTGAAGGTAGGGACCTGTCCATCCTTTGGCTACGCATAGACAGCGACGACCACCCACGCGTCTATGGGTGCCTCTATAGGTCCCACAGCGGTAATACCGAAACTGACCGACTCATCGACCACATCCAAATGGCGGCAGATTCCGTGCTACAGCAGATCCCATCCGCAGAGATCGTGGTACTCGGCGACTTCAACGCCCACCACGCCGAATGGCTACGCTCTCGAACCACTGATCATGCGGGGAGATCTGTTTTCGACTTTGCCTTGGCATATGATCTGACACAACTGGTTACTTCGCCAACGCGGGTTCCAGATGTGGAGGATCATACACCTTCCCTGCTGGATCTTCTGCTGACCTCTCATCCGGACGGCTATGTGGTTTCCGTCGATGCCCCTCTGGGATCTTCGGACCACTGCTTGATCCGGAGTAAAGTGCCTATCATGTGCCCATTGCGGTCGCGATTTGCAGGCTGCCGCCGTGTGTGGCACTTCAGGTCAGCGGAATGGGAAGGGATGCGGTCTTTCTTTGCATCCTACCCATGGGGGCGGGTTTGCTTCTCGCTGGATAGTCCCGACACCATTGCCAATTCTGTCGCCGATGTGGTACTTCAGGGAATGGAACTCTTCGTTCCATCCTCTGTGGTGCCCATCGGTGGTAGATCTAAGCCTTGGTTTGGTGGCACTTGCAGAATGGCATCTCGCCAAAAGCAGCAGTGTTACCAGGCCTGGGTTAATGCATCGGCGTCTCGGGATTCAAAATCTAGCGATTTTAAGAAGAAGTACAACTCTGCCTCCAGGTCCTTCAAAAGAGTCATTGCTGCGGCAAAGTCTGAGCTCATTGGCAGAATTGGTGAGAAACTAGTTCGTCTTCCTTCCGGAACACGTGCGTTCTGGTCCCTCGCCAAGGTTGTCCAAGGGAATTTCTGTCAGCCATCACTACCATCTCTGCACAGGGAGGACAACTCGCTGGCCCATGACGCAAAGGAGAAAGCCGATCTTCTAGGTTCTCTTTTTGCGTCCAACTCGACTCTCGATGACAGGGGGAACTCACCGCCGACCATCCCGTGCAATGAGTGCTCTATGCCGGACATCCGGTTTTTTCAGAGCTCAGTGCGCAAAGCACTCCTCTCCCTAGACATCCAAAAGTCGAGTGGGCCCGATGGAATTCCCCCTATTGTGTTGAGGATGTGTGCTCCAGAGTTGGCACCGGTCCTTACGCGTCTTTTCCGGTACTCCTACTCTCTAGGCGTCGTCCCGAAGGCATGGAAGACAGCTTTTGTGCACCCGATCCCTAAGAAAGGCGACCGCTCAGATCCGTCCAACTACAGACCGATCGCCATCATCTCCTTGTTCTCCAAAATAATGGAATCCATTATAAACTGCCAGCTCTTGAGGTACCTAAAGGAGCACCAGTTGATTAGTGACCGTCAGTACGGCTTCCGTCAGGGTCGCTCAGTTGGTGATCTTCTAGTGTACCTCACTCATCGATGGGCGGAGGCAGTAGAGAGCAAGGGGGAGGCCCTGGCAGTTAGTTTGGACATAGCGAAAGCCTTTGATCGGGTCTGGCACAAAGCGCTTCTCTCGAAGCTTCCTTCATATGGGCTTCCCGAGAAATTGTGCAATTGGGTCACTAGTTTTCTCACAGACCGGAGCATCAAGGTCTTAGTTGACGGTGCATGCTCGGAATCTAAGTCTGTGAACGCTGGTGTCCCACAAGGCTGTGTGCTATCGCCAACCCTGTTTCTTCTGCATATCAATGATATGTTACAGATTAGTAACATTCATTGCTATGCAGATGACAGTACTGGTGATGCCTTATACACAGGCCGTACCAATATTTCTCGGGAACACGTCGACGAGCACCGGAACAAACTTGTGTCTGAAGTCGAGATTTTGTTAGACAAAATCTCGGACTGGGGCCGACTAAATTTAGTCGAGTTCAACCCTAACAAGACACAAGTTTGCGCGTTTACCGCAAAAAAGAAACCCTTCGTCGTATCACCTCATTTCGAGAGCACTCCCCTTGTTGCCTCAGCCAGTATCGGAATCCTTGGCGTCGACATATCGAGCAACGTTCAATTTTGCGGTCACTTGGAAGGGAAGGCGAAATTGGCCTCCAAGAAGCTTGGCGTGCTCAGTAGAGCGCGACAGTACTTCATGCCGGCCCACCGCTTGCAACTTTATAAGGCGCAGGTTCGGCCGCACATGGAGTACTGTTCTCATCTCTGGGCGGGGGCACCCCAGTGTCAGCTCCTTCTATTTGACCGCATTCAGCGAAGAGCGGCTCGAATTGTCGACGACCATGTCCTATCTGATCGGCTTGATCCCCTAGCTTTGTTGTGCATGATGTTGCATCTCTTTGCATTTTTTACAAGATCTACCATGGGGAGTGTTCCGAGGAATTGTTCGGATTAATTCCAGCCGCTGAATTTCACCATCGCACCTTACGGCATAACCTCAAATTCCATCGTCACCACCTTGATGGTTGGCATTCCACCACAGTGCGTTTTTCGCGGAATTTTCTGCCACGCACTTGCCCTTTATGGAATGTTCTGCCGTCAGCGGTTTTTCCGGACCGATACGACTTAGGGACCTTCAAGAAAAGAGCCTATTCCTTTCTCAAAGGCCGGCAACGCATCTGCTATTCCTCTGGTATTGTAGGTGTTCATGGGCGGCGGTGATCACTTACCATCACGTGAGCCACCTGCTCGTTTGCCTCCTATTCTATAAAAAAAAAAGACCCCAAAAACTAACGATATGTTTTTGCATAAATGTTAACTGCGGCTGGGATTTGGGACAGGACCCACAGTGTAGAAGTAAGAGTACCTCTCTTACCACGAGAAAACGCGGTCATTTTGTACTTTGCCAAATTAGGAAATTTATATGAACATAATATAAGGGAACTGGGTAGTTACCCCTGTGGTAGTTAACATGCTGTTCGTAATCTAAAAGTTTTAAGCTTTTCGCTTATCTCACTCTTATTTCATTATTTTCATAATATTCATTGAAAATGTATGCAGATAATAACAGGTTCCAAGCCTTCTATTGCAAAGTTACAACGATTAATTTCTATTTCGTTCACTATAGAACATAGGCCTTTCAAAAGTAATATTAACCCAACATTACTAATTTGATATTTTATTCTAAAATGGTACCAGTTGTTTCAAACTCTAAGCTATCAATAGAAGAAGAAAGATTATAATGTTATACACAGTAAAATCACTAAATTGGAAAAGTGCAGGACATAATCTGCTAGATGTCAGAGATATAATTACATGGATGAATACAATGGCAAATTATTCTGGAGGCCAATGACAGAGGTAGGGGCGGATTTCCCTATTGACCCTAGCCAAGGGCGGCGAAACATATTGTGATTTTTTTATTATTATTCATTGGTAATAAAACTAAAATGGTAATAATGTTAAATCAGTATCTAAAAACACTAATTGAGATAATTTTACAGACTTTCGTTGTTTTTTACTTTAATTATTATATGTCATTAAATTTATCGTGCTTTCCGTGGAGCAGGGGGCGACAATCTTCGGTAGGCCTAGGGCAGCCGGGGTATCAAATCCGCACCTGGCCAGAGATGCCCTCTGGCCAGGTGCGGATTTGATACCCCGGCTGTTACGAGTGATAGCACTCAATCAAATAATGCTACAATTAATTAATCAATACTTTTTAATGTATGGTTAATCTCAAATGACTGTAATTGAAAAAAAAAATCGAATGTGCAACAAATTGAATGATGGTCTTATTATTGATCAACATATTACCATAGTTTATAGAACTTTATATAATATAATTAAAGTATAAAATATTAGAATATAATTAAAACACAATTCTGGAACCGAAAATATTTTACTAGAAGAAAAAAATATTACACATACCTACGTAAATATGATCCTGAAACATTGCTAAATCTTAGCATTATAAGAAAACAAATACAGCTGAACAACCTTTTAGAAAATATATCATCCACCGGGACATGTAATTGGACTGAGGTGAAAATCGAGAGTGATTTGTGCAGACATGAATAATACAGCATAATTTAATAGTGAAGAATGTATTTAGTAAAAGTAAACATAAAAACACTTGTACTTTTTAGATTAACATGTTGGGTGTAATGTCCATTTTAATTAGACATTTTTAAAGCCTTCTCAACAAGCAGCCGTTGCAGTTATTAACTGCTCACAAAATAATACCTCAACCCACATAATTAGTTTTTATTTTCCATAAAAAAACATTTTAGCAATTAACTATGCTATAGCTATATTATTAGGCAAAGGCGAGGATATTTTTGAAAAATATAAATAAGAATTATGGATAATGGTTCACAAGTAATAATTGATGACCTAAGAAATCATTTTTACTACAATTTATTTATATTTTAATACATATCACAATTTTACTCAATGGAACATAAAGTTCAGTTATATAAGATAATGCAGGAATGAAATCTTTTGAGAAAAATAAAATAACTCATATTACAAAATTATATAGATTGCTATGTAATGTTAAATATGTTACTAGCTTATCATTTATTTTTTGCTATTTGCTCAAGGTAATGATTCCGAATGTTAAATTATTTTAATTAGTGATACAGATTATTATAATAAAACTACCAGCAAAAAGAAACTTGAAACTCTCTTAGTATAGTTGGTTTACCAAAATCTTACTATTTAATGTTCTGTGCTGCCAGTCTATGATGGCAGGTCGGTATATGGTAATATAATTTTTAATTTACACATTTGTCCCAATGAATTTGATTGGAGGTGTCGGCCGATGCCATGGGCAATGCAGACCATGCATACAACATTGTTGTCTGAGATCTCATCCGTCCCCTGCTAGTCAATAAATGATTGTTCTACACATGCTTTAACCCGCTTTTCATACTCTCGACGGTTTTCCTTGTATAACTGGGCTGCCATTGAGTTTGCAGGAGAGTTGGGATTAGGATCACTGAGTAATGACTGGAAAAGTAGAAATAAAAACATCTTAGGTAATTGAGTTATAATAAATGTACCATACTTACATCTTTTTTTTTAATAGAAGAAAGTGACAAGACAAGGAAACATTAACGGTAAGTATGACAACTGCACATGACAAATGCTGTGTCACCTAGAACATAATAGTGTGGCACTTCACTACACCTTTTACCCTGAGACATCAGTTCTTAAGTCTTATGTACATGTTAAACTAGACAGAATCCTGCATAGGTATAATACCACCAGAAATATCATCACCATTTTGTCATTATCAATACCTGACAGTTAATAATTATTGCATCTAGTAATAATTATATTTTCCACTGCAACTGTTATGGGCAAGCATAGAACTTATCAGGTAACAACTTTCCTATCTCATGACTTACTTTCAATAATTAAAATACAACAAATTACATAAAATAAGTATATTCCCTAAGTGTAATAACAAATTACTAAAGTATAGGTGAAGATAATTTTGGAAATGGCCATTTACAAATCAGTTAACATATTTTTGCATTATATTAACCATTTATCAATTAAATTTCCCATAAATACTCTACTTAAGAGTTAACTGTTATGTAGTAGTTTTCTTTCTAAAATTTAAAATGTCCAAATTATAAAGTAAAAAAGTATTAGTTTTTTTAGTACATTTTGAAAAAGAAAGTGAGAAAATGAGAAATTAGAGTACTTAAGGAAAGTAGCAAAACTGTAGAAATAACATGTAACTTAGATTTTAAACCATGACTAATTAAATAAGTGCATATAACCTAAATCCTGTGTGGTGGTAGATTAAGTGAATCTACCATGACATCTATCACGTGGTTGTCATAAAAGTTGACAGAGGGAAAATAAAAACCAAGAGATGTCCTGCAGCATCTTCCTAGATTATCTGAATAAATAAACTGCAGTTGCCAACCCGCCTGCCGAGAGTGGAGACTATGGCAAAATCCCCCCAAAATGAGAGCTACTATCTTTTGTGGCAATCTATCGGGGGAGGCCTATGTTCAGCAGTGGACTAGTGATAGGATGCAATGATGTTTGATTGATTGATATATCCAAAAAAGGCATGCATTGCATTATTGAGTTTATATTTAATTTTCTATATACACACATAGTATATTTTCCACTAATTAATCCTATATATTAGAATTTATGAATAATACATAATATTTACCTGTATTGAGGTTAAGATGGCTGAAACATCATATGTGGGGCTCCATCTATTTTGCAAGATGTCTAAACAAATGCCTCCATCAGCATAAACATTTGGGTGAAACATTTTGGACACAAATCTTACTGTGGGAGGTTTGTTGGGATATTCCTCTGTAAATTCTATAGTAAGTTTAAAAGTGCCATCTTCAAATGGGGTGTCATGGGGCCCAAATATTACAGCATTCCAGATCATGATGTTATTATCTGTTGGAGCACCTGAAACACCCGTGGGCGGATCTTCTTGTAAACTGTAAAATATCAAAATAGAACTTTACTACTGTGTAGGATATTTAGAAATAAACAAGGTCATTGACTTGTTTTTAACTCCAATTAGTGTTATTTTTAAACAAAATTTGTAATGAAATAGGCTAACTTACAGTGTATGTATATAAAAAAAACATCGAAACTTTCTACGTAACCTGATTTCATAAAGAATTATATAAATACATAGTAAAACATAAATACAAATGTCGACTTTCGCTGTGACGCAGCTAAGATCTACTTATAGAAGTCAGATTCTTTGTGTATAAACGAAGATAGTGTCTGACCATCGATCTTTTGATATAATGATTTAGGTTGAAAAGAATTGAATCGATGAGGTGACAGTTATTTGATTCGATGATTCAGCGTCTTATTTATAAATTAAACAGAATAAAACGTCTAAGTATTGTCGGATATAGAAGACTATATCTATTTAAGAGATACGAACCGTTTAAAATCTCTCATTAGACGTCTTCTAGCAGGAGTTGACATTTTGATTTCACACACTTATTTCACAGTTCTAGGCGATATTGTTTTTACAAGTCTCCTGCAATCTCATACGATAAAAAATTGATTATTATTTATAATTTTAATTTGATTAGTATATTGTTTCTTTGTTGTGTTGTATAGGTAAAGATTTTATCGTCACGGCCTATGAAACAGTTGTCAGAATGACCATGAAATTAACAAAAAAAACTAGCTGAGATCACTGCATTGCAAAGATGTCAGTCAAAATGTGTCATTTTATTATTTTAAGGTTGGTCAACCTAGAAACCAAGACCATAGACAAGAACTTACATTATATCGGAGTTCGATATATCGAAAAAAAAACATCGATATTTCGATTTAATTATTTAAAAAAATAAGTCTGTCCAAAAAAGAGTTACACAGTTTTTTAATCAACTATATTAATAAAAAAAATATTCTGTGAATTATCTGAAATATAAATTAAGAGTTTATAAAACAGTTGAAGGATAAATAAACTGCGGTTGCCAACCCCCCTGCCAAGCGTGGTAACTATGGTAAAATCACCCCTAATTAGAGCTACAAACTTTTGTGGCACTCTATAGGGTCGGCTTATGTTCAGCAGGGGACTAGGTATAGACTGAAATGATGATAATAGGGATGAAACATCGTTCTTAAAAACATCGATGTTAGGAAACATTGATGTTCCCACGACTAACATCGATGTTCAAAACATCGTTAATTAAAACGATACATCGATGTTTTTAAGATGTTGTTCGATGTGTTTCGATGCTAAAAATCTACTGATTTTTTAATTTTTTTTATTATGTCTCCTTCGACGTAAAAATCCCGCTTTTTTACTCATAAGGTTTCAAAATCCTATGACAACGCTGGTATGTAGCTACTATATACCTATGACGTCGACAACCAAATATACTAATCTTAATTGATCGATGTTTAGCAAATATCTTGTATTGTCTTGTAGGTTGTTATAAACCCCACACAAAGCAAAAAATTTGAATCTGTCATATTTATGGAACAGAAAATGGAATTTCTTTTCCAACACCATGAGCCGAAAATATTTCAATTAAAAAGAAACAAATTCATATAATTCGCAGGGATCTGTACGCGGCTACATCTTAAATTGTGCGCAGTTTGACCTACTTGGGTTCTGTATCTGAGAGAATAGCAAGGACTCTTAGGCGTAACGATATTTGCGTTGCGTTCAAGACAAGCAACTCGCTGATGGGAGTTTGTAACGTCAAAGACAACATTGATGAGCGTCTAAAATCCAGCGTTTATAGACTTGTTTGTAGTGAATGCAACGCTGTTTACGTGGGTCAGAGTGGTCGCAATTTCGATACTCGATACAAGGAGCATTTAGCCGCGTACAGAAATTGCAATCCCGAAAGATCACGCTTCGCAAAACATCTTTTGGAAACTGGGCATAACCTAACGCATCTTTCCACTTGCTACGATCCTGACACACATCTTTAGCTTCCTCTACTTTCATTAGTGTTTTCATACAAGCTCGTCGGTTGCGGATACTTTTGACGTGGCCTTTCCTTAAACGATTTCGATCTGATCGTAATACGTTCGCCTACGTTGACCCTTACCGGCTTGCCCATTCACACTCGCCTCATAAATCTGTTTCGTCAATCTTCTTTCATCCATCCTCTCTACGTGTCCAAATCATCTAAGCATCCCTTTCTCTATCTTTGTCACTACATCTTATACCACACCGCAACGTTCTCTTATCACGTTGTTTTCTCAGTTTGTTGGGTCTGGCAGAAGAAGCATGAAAATAAGATTAATGCTATTGGAATGAAAAGTTTGAGAAGTATAGCTGGAGTGACTTTAGTTATAAAGTGAGTAAACTTGATATCATTTTCTCATCAAAATTTAACAAAATAAATAGACATAAAACTTAGTAAATATCAAGTGTAATTATTAATTATTAATACAAAGTAAAATACTTAAGTAGGTGATTATTTTTTGAAAAAACTTTGAAATCGCAAAGTAAAGACAAATTTTTTAAAAATTATTGGTGGTCGATTTTAAGACGTCGTCGACGCCCAAGACGTCAGTTACATCGGTTACGTTTCGAAAACGATTTCGACCACTTTGTCCCCTGATCTAAAGTATGTTGGATCAATATTTTTTTTGAAGTATATTAAAATTGAATCGAATGAGTCCATTGTCGAGATACAACAATTTAAAACCGAAGGGACTGAAAATGGAGGGTACACTTTTTTTAAATGCCCTGGTGAAAAGTTTACGACTGTTGTCATAAATATGGAAAAGTACCTTTCTGTCATTGTCATTATTAACAATCTGTCAGATATTTTACTAAATTTGATATTTACCAGTCTGAGTTTATTATGAGAGGCCAAAACTAAAAGAAGAAGAAGAAGAACAGTCTGAGTTCATAATAAACCACACAGTACTTTTTAATATATGGTAATACTAAACTTTAAGAATAGGTATATTGTTCTGTATTAATTACCCTTTACAACTAAGTAATAATGACTGTTACCTGTTGTTGTTATTCATGTTGTAATTATTATGTGCAATTTCGTTTGTAAATAAAAAATCTGAAAGTGTATGATCAACTAAATTGTTGTTTTAAACGTTTGTTATATCATTTGTTTTAGATTCGGGCCTTTCGTTCTAAATCGTATTACCCGGACTCCATATTATTTAGCTGTCTTTATGACGACAGCCATGATGTTAACAAAATACTTTTAGAGCAGCCTTAGAAGAAAGACGAAAAGGAGTAATTTAGATTGCCCGTTAAAAATGAATGATCAAAGTACTAAGAAAATTACCTTTAATAAATCTATTGTGAGTACTGAGTCATAATACTCTATTAACAAGAAATTTGTCAAATAGCCTTATTTGTGTAACGAAACAAAGCGTAAAATAGTTACATTGTTTTAATTTTTAGCTATTAAGTCTTAAAGCAGAAGTCCTTAAGAAACAGGAAGAAATTATAGAAAAGAAACAATTGCCTCAACATAAGGTAGAGAACTTTAATCCACCTAAATCAGATAAGAAATACACCAATGTTAATAAACAAAACCATAAAAGTTTTAAGGACAGCTTAAAAGCTGTAGATACAGATGAACTGGAAGCTTGCAGAAAATCAAAGTGAGTATTGGTATTTTCATAAATGTTCATCATTACAGCCTGTCACTAGCCTAAACTTTAGGGGAGGTCTGTTTTCAGCAGTGGACTAGGCGGATTTTGCCATAGTTGCCACGCTTGGCATGTGGGCTGGCAACCTCAGTATATTTATTCAGATGATCGATGATTCATGTTTCCCTTTGTAGACTTTTACAACACCCATAAGATGAGATGGGGTGGATTTTTTTTATACAAGATAAAATATTATATTTGTTTTGTAGGTTAGCATTGGAGAAGAAAGCTGAACTATATGAGCATTTATCAGACCACACAGGAAACTCACAGCTAGCTGAAAGATTTCTTGTGAATTTCAATGAAAAAAAACAAAAAGAAACAGAGAAACCTTTACAAAAAAATGAGGATGAAAATGATAAAGTAACTTACAGTGATACTGAAGATGATAATGAATGGTAAATAAATTTTTACTCATAGTTAAGTATTTAGTAAATATATATTTATAGTCGGACAAGCTGTGAGGTGGGTTGTTAAGAGAATCTGCAAAATGAGAAAGGGAAAGATGTGTCAAGATCATGTGGAAAGATCAGAAAGTGGACATATTGGGTCTCTATCAATAGAAAAGAGATGTATGTTTGTTAGAGAACCCTTTGTCTTTCCTATCAGAACCCCCTAGGCACTTCATGTCATGTACCATAGATGTTTTTGGAGACAGAAAAACACCTTGTCATTTCATGTTTTTTGGTATGTTGTAAAGAGTCTTTGCATGGTGCGATAATGGCTGTCTCATTTTAAATTATTTTTGGTAAACATTATCTTCTTCATCTTTTTCATAAGCATACTACAGGTAATTCATAGGCCTCTTCCAAGATTGTAAGGACTTGTTGTAACAGGCAAGCTCAGCAGGTGGATTGCCGATAGCTGTACTACACTTCTAACGTCTTGGACACTGCTGCCTATCAGTGATCTGGATTATAAAAGTAAAACATATTTCAGGTCATTATTCTGTCATCTGTCGGATGCTAGAAGATTTTTCAGACATTTCCCTTAATTTCCTTTAACAACACCCACAGGATGAAATTCTGTCCAGATTTTGAACTCCATCAATGAACTCACACAGAGTGGCCTGTTTCTTGCATTTTTGGCTCCTATGACAAAACATTGGGAGCTATCATTGATTAGATTTTTTTGCTTTCGTCTTAGCCAGTAAATATGTAATGGGGTGGTTATCATAACTGATCACAGGAAAGGCAGCAGCATTACATTGCTACTTTTTGCTGATAATATGAAACAGTGATGCTTCTGAATCCTCGCTTTTACAGAAAGCAAAGAAAGTTAGTATCCAGCTGCGGTATGTTGCTACAAATTGGAACATCAAAGAATAAAAAAGCTGAAACTGTAATGTAACTTGTAAACTGCATGGTTTACGAAAGCGACTGTGTGATAACATGAAACAATTAAAAATTTTTTTTCTAGAATCTGGTAATACACTCAGCGTCACAAAAATCGCACCTCTCTGAGTTTGCGCGAAAAATGGCTGTAATGGCTAGACACGAATTATATTTATTTAAATATTGGTATATTTGCAATGGGTATTTCAATAGCTTTACATTATTAATAAAAAAATCATGAAATCATTAAAACATTTATCATTATAGAGCGTCAAAAATAAACACTTTCAAATGCTCGTTAGTAAGGACGCTAGTTACACCACCTAAAAAGGGTATAAAAGGGTCGATCTGGATGAAATATGGGCCAGTCGTAATTTAGACTTTGCAGTGAACACATGTGAACAAGTAACTCAAGTAAGAACAAGCAAAGATGGACACCAGCTCTGAAGAAGCCGCTCAAGTGATTGCCCTATTGCAGTCGGGGATGCGGCAGTGTGACGTTGCTCGACAGTTGAACCTGTCCCGTTTTTCAGTTCGACGGGTGTTCCAACGTTTTCAGCAGACTGGTGGTTATGTTAGAAAACCGGAATCTGGAAGAAAACGGTGCACATCAGAAAGAGATGACCGTTTCATCGTTACGACATCTTTACGAAACCGTTTTACAAATGCTGTTGAGTTGCAACAACAGCTTCGATCAACTCAGAGAACATATGTGAGTGTTTCTACGATAAGAAGAAGGTTACACGAAAAGAGTTTAACAGCCCATAGACCTGCTAAAGGTCCAAAACTTACTGCACAGCATCGCAGAGTTTGCTCGCAATCATTGCGAGTGGACTCTAGAACAGTGGCGGACCGTACTCTTCTCTGATGAGACGAGGGTCTGTCTCTTCTGCAATGACAGACGTACAAGGGTCTACAGAAGACAGGGGGAGAGGTTCACACAACCCTGCTTCGAAGAATCCGTCGAATACGGGGGTGGCTCGTGTATGTTTTGGGGCAGCATTTCCGTCGACGGGAAAACGGAACGTTTCCCGGACTCGGGGTGGCCGTGGGCAAGGGTCATTAAATGCTGGTCGGTACATTACTGAAATCCTGGAGGAACATGTGGTCCCGTATGCTGGTTATGTCGGTGATGGATTCATGTTAATGCATGATAATGCTCGTTGCCACACTGCGGCTATTGTACGGGATTATTTACAGGAGGTCGATATCCCTGTTATGCATTGGCCAGCACGAAGTCTAGACCTTAACCCAATAGAACATCTCTGACCTATGACGGCGCGTGTGAGCTCGAGATCCAGCTCCAGCCACTCTTCAAGAGCTCCAAGATGCGGTACTTGAAGAGTGGGAACAAATACCCCAAGAGGCTGTTGCGATCCTTGTAAGGTCCATGAAAGATCGCATGGAAGCCGTTATCAAGGCAAGGGGGGGTAACACTAGGTTTTAAGAACTTTTTTTGTATTTATTAAGTTTTTTTTTAAATTATTAATTTGCAAATTTGTACATACCCTGTCTTTTTCTTTAATTTCTCTTTCGTCTCGTTATAAAAGTAAAATTCAATTAAAATTCCTGAAAGCTAATGAAATTACCTTTCGAATGATACCCTCAAACCACAACATTGCCATTAGCCTGTTGTGTTAAAATAGTATTTAAATTATTTTTTTCGGATGTGCGATTTTTTTGATCTCGAGTGTATTATATATTAAATGCAAGTGAAACATAAAAAAAATAAAAATGCTTGCTTTCTCCAAGGCTGATCTGCATTAGTTTACGGATCACTGTAGACAGAATAGATTAGATCAAAATATGTGTAAATTGCTTGATAAGTCCTATCACATAAGCCTGTTGTTTTTAATATAAGTTATTCATTAAAGAATGAGGTGGTATTATTAAGGGATGAGATTACTATCTAGTAAAAGGGTGTCTTAGATGGCAGCTAACTTCTCTTTGATCGCCTCATTGACAGTATATGTTTAAAAGCTTATAAGAAGGTAGGTTTTGTTTTACAATCAGTGGCATCTTTTAAAGAAAGAAAACTATACTGCATCTTTGAGCGCAGCCATGTGAAATATGCGTCTCAAATGAGGAATCCTCAGTACTCAACGTATATAACAAGATTAGAAAAGATCTTAAATAAATTTATCAGTTTTCTGAAGTATAAATTCAAACTCGCAAATGAGGACTATAACTCATTATGTGTTCACTTATCACATCTATCACATGGTATAGGCAAAATGCGAATGTTATCCGAGCCAGCACTTTACTCAACAAACACTACAATAATCGTGAGGTCTATTTATTTTTTAACAGAAGCGGAGATATACGAAATTACTATACCTCTAATTTTATAAACAATAGCTTTTTTATTGCTGTAAATACTCTAACGACATTGGTACTCCTATATTTGCAATGACAATTTTTTAAGCCATGTATGCATCATACAGGTTCAGTTTTCCGAAAAATTGTAAAATAAATAATGAAGTATTACCCTCGTAATCTGACAACTGACTAGAGTATTTATTCTTGTAATGTTACAGGACAGAGTTCACAGATTGCTTGGGTCGAACACGCAAATGCTTTAAATCTGACTTGGAGCTGTATAAAAAGCGAGACAAAGAATTATTAAGAGCTATGACAAAGGATGAAGATAAAGAAGAAATTGCTGAGGTACAAATTATTATGTTAATTTTAATATATATTTTAGTGCTTTAAGAATGTTTTTTCTTTCATATGTTTGATATATATTGATGTCCCTCCGCTTATCTGGAGTCAGCAGCATAGTTGTAGATTGCTTCGGGCTGATTTCCGCAACTCGTATTCCGTTCGCGTATTTTGCGTTAGCATAGCGTAGTTCAGCAGCATAGTTTTTAGACTGAATACAGGTTGGCGAAAACACACATCTTGCATCTTGCTTCTGTTAGTGATCATACAGTGATCATACATTAATTACTAAATGCTATTGATTGCATTGTTACATAAATAATGGATTAGGTTGAAATTCCAGTATCCTGTATTCTAGATTGAGAATTAGAAGAAGTTAAATATTGACAGCTGTGCCAAGAATTGGTTAAGTTTGTTATTGATGAAGTGTTGTATCATATTACTCAAGTTTTTGTCTGCATTAAACATTACAGGAACCTATAAAACCGAAAAACCAATTTTGGTCCAGAAGACTAATGACTACCTGCAATCATTACGAGAGAAATGGGAAGAGAAAGAAAAAGAGCTCCTTGCAAAAGAAAAAGATGTACACTACCAAGATTTACTATTTGATGGTTTGTGTTCTTGTTTCTTACAAATGAACTTGTGACTGATTTCTACTATGACTTCAGTTTTTCATGTAATATGATATTTGAAGATATTAACTGCATACATTTTAAGAAGTTATATTGTCGTAAGTTAGATCATAGGGTCATTCTCGTATCAAATGCAGTGGTTAAGCAGTCTATCAAAACCTAAAAACCAAGATGTCACTAGTATTAGCTTCAGCTGGAATATAAACCTGACACCTGCCATTGGGATGGCCAGGTAATCTGATCGCTGACCACTGAGTCTGATGTTTTAAAAACCATACATCAGCACCACCATCAACCAGATGATGAAGTTCACTGCTAGACATTTTTCTCTCCCTAGGTGATCAGGAATACCAGACGTCACCAGTTTCTATATTTTCGGTCTGGTAACCCTCGGGATGATTCCGCCTCCTGTCGAAAACCTTGAGGATTTTCTACAGATTTCAGAGGATATATTTTTGACGTTAGAAATCGCAACTGATTAGGGAATTGAACGGGGGAAGGGCGGCTGACTGTAATTGGGAGTTTGTCCTTGCATGTTGGAAAATTTAGTTGCAATGGACTGCTTCAACGCTCATTCTGCGATATTGCCCGGTATGGGCCTACGTTGCACTTACCATCAGGTGAACGTAGTGCTCTCGTCCCTTTCCACAATAAAATAATAACTAATCGCAGTGACGCTGCCGAAACTGCAAATACCCGTGCTCACGCATACATACAAAGGTATCAAAACTATGCTTATTAGTCTTAGGTCGGATCGAGGCGTCGCCGTCGACTAAGAAATGTCTTCTTGCGTCTTGGGACTGTGCAAAAATAAAAGTAAATCAAACAAGTGTCACAAAATAACTTTTTATTTGAAAATATTAAAGTTTCAGTTCGGTTTTTCTTACGTTTTATTATGAAAGAAAATGGAAAAGTGTTACGAGACATAATATTAGAATAAAATTAAATTTAAATTTAATCTGTTTAATTGATCAGAGGCAGTGGTGTGAAGATATTAAAACACTTGCAACACGCAGCTTCTTCTATTTTATTTGTGTGTATAATATGTGATATGGTTCCTACAACGTATTTTTTATGTGTTTTTTGTTTTTCTACATAAACATGTTTATTAGACGTTTGTTAGCGTTGCATGCTCCTGTTTACGTGATAGTGTTCGTATGCGTGACCGTATATACTGTATGCGTGCATGCATGTAAATGTCTGTGTATGGGTCGTTTGGATGGTCACTTTATGTGGGTGATAAAAGTAGGCAGTGGCCTAACTCCTTACTCTAGGTTATTGGTTCAATAATTATTTAACGTTGCCTTGCTTATGCAAACTGGACAGGACCTGGACATACTTCGGTTCTGTCATTGCTGAATTTACGACAGTCAATATGACACCACTAAAGAGACCGTAGCTCTGCTCAGATTTCAATTTAATATTCAAAACCTTTTCATAATCCATATACGCTAAACGTAAAGGCATATTATATTTTTGGACACCTGTTTCAGTCTGTTCTAATACCCTTTAAGAAAATTCTAATTAGCAATTTGTGATGACTCGTAAAAGGCAT
Organism: Luehdorfia chinensis; assembly: GCA_019845155.1. Taxonomy (NCBI): domain Eukaryota; kingdom Metazoa; phylum Arthropoda; class Insecta; order Lepidoptera; family Papilionidae; genus Luehdorfia; species Luehdorfia chinensis. The sequence goes on from JAHVAK010000612.1 coordinate 4,467,657, forward strand.
GTAGAAATGGCTTAGAAAGAATATCGGATAGGATAGGAGATATGAAAAACAAAAGTACCGCCACACTTCTGCTACATTATTCTGCAATTATTAGCTTCGTGATGAAATACGGTAAAAGCCACAACGATTAATTATTTCATCAAATCGTTTTACTCATTTCAGAGGCAAGAATACATGGTGTGGGTTATTATTCCTTCAGTACGGACGAGACGGAACGACAAAAGCAAATGGAAGAATTGATGAAACAAAGGCAGGAGACTTTGCGAGCTCAACAGGAAGCAGAACAACGGAAGAAAAAGCGGGACGAATTATTAGCGGCGAGGGTTGCATCTGCAAGGGCTCGCCAGCGTGCCAGAGCTGGTTTACCGCCAGAGGAACCGCAGAGTAAGATTCAAAATATTAATACAATCCTACAATACATTAGTACAATCATAAACTGTTACTTACAGTCTATAATGTTACATTGAAGTCAACTGTTTTTGTTATGAAGTGGTGCCAGCACAGGGAATGGAACTCGGAGTACTTACGTACCATGCAGTTTAAAGCTAGTGCTCGGCAACTGTGCAGCTACAGCTTTCTGATGCATTTGTCAATAATTATAACGGGATTGTATTGATCTGGTTCAAGTCTTCATCAGTGTTATCTTAGTGCACAAATATTTGGAAATATAGTATTTGTATTAATGTGATAATACTGTATTAAGGCGTATAGTGTCACAAAAAATGATTAACACTAATTTTTTTGTTTACAGAAAATGAAAAAGATTTCACAACATGCTTGCTAGAGTTTTTGACTCAGCAGAAAAATGAAGCGGATGCCAAAGCAAATGAAGAAGAAAAGAGAATTCGTGAAGAGCAGGAGAATGAAAGACAAAAATTGCGTGAAGCTTATGTCCGTGAATGGGATCTCGGTAAAGAGGGTATGGAAGAGAAAGTAAAAAAATTCAAAGAGCTTACACAGGAAGAGTATGTGGAACAGCAAAGAGCCAAAAGAATAGATGAATTTGCTCCTCCTCAGCAAACCTGTAGACGAAGAGCCAGCAGTGTATTTGATGAAAAAGGAAAAACGGTTTCTTTAAATACCAATACCGCAGCACTTGAAAACGTGGGCAGATGTAAGACCAAAAACACCGCCTCCCCCGATAATTGGACCTATTGAAGAATCTCCAAAAGGTCTATTCTTCTCCACAAAAACAACTGAAGTTAAATATAAGAATTTTATAAAAGATCCTGCGCCAACTCCCATACTGAATGAAGTAAGTGATGAAGAGAACTTTGTTGAAGAGAGACAAAGACCAGAGAAGAGAAAATGTGGTGGGGAATCTACGGAAATACCACCACCACCTACATACGATTATTATGGACCCATTCCCAAACAATCGAAGGCAAAAAAGCCATTCAATTCCGATTTAAGAGAGGCTTATACACAGGGTGCCAAAAGTTTAGAGCCTAAAATTAGTAATTTCAGCTTGCCAAAGCAGTACGATTTTACATTCGATTAACGGAATAAACTAATAAAAATGTTTCTTAAGCTTGAAACTGGTTTATTGTAAATAAATAATATAACAGTATGAAGATTTATTTGTTGTATTTAGTATATTTACATCGTAATACTCTAATATCACAAGATTTGTAAAATAAACAACTGAAGTTAAATTTAAATAGAGATCATTATTAAAATACATGAATACATTGATGTGCTTATTAGAAATCAGTGAATACAAAATAGCTTGTTGATTTCTTTACGAGGTTATGTTGCTCACAGAAGAAAATACACGTGTTATGATATAAATAATTAAAAATCTTAACATTTAAATGTAATTGTCAATAATCCAATTACAAGCACAAACTTTTTTGCTGATAATCGCCCAGCAAAATTTTCGCTTTCTTTAATCGGCTCTGTTGTAGTACTGTCCACAGTTTCAGGAGTACTTAAATCCGTTGAATCTATTCTTACCGAATCTGTTGTTCTGAAACTTGTTACAGAAGGATTAACATTTTGTTGCAGTGCTTCTGCTGTTGGTAATTGCTCACTAGGTTTCATATTATAATTGTGCGCCAGTGGTTCCTTAATTACTTTGGTTCCTGCTGTCATCGTTGTCGTTGGCGCATTAATTTCGATTTCAGTGTTTTGACTTGCTACATGTTCAGTTTTAACATCGTCAATGCTTTTGTGAGGAGTAATATTGCTGACGGAATTATTAACCTTCTCGTGTTGGTCAAAACTGGTAGTAGGATTATCAATGCTAAGGTTTTCTACTACTAATCCTTCTCGAGCAGTCGCTGTGACAATGATCATGTTTTCGGTTTCATTAAAGTTACTAACCTGATTCATATCAGTTACATTAGTTATAGACCTAGGAGTAGTTGGAATATCAATCCTAAGGTTTTCTTTAACTGATACCTCCTGAGCTGTCGCTGTCACAACATTCAATTGTTCGTCTTCATTACTTATCAATTGCATAGCAGTTACATTTGTTATGGGACGAGGAGTAGTTGGAATATCAATCATAAGGTTTTCTTTAACTGATACCTCCTGAGCTGTCGCTGTCACAACATTCAATTGTTCGTCTTCATTACTTATCAATTGCATAGCAGTTACATTTGTTATGGGACGAGGAGTAGTTGGAATATCAATCATAAGGTTTTCTTTAACTGATACCTCCTGAGCTGTCGCTGTCACAACATTCAATTGTTCGTCTTCATTACTTATCAATTGCATAGCAGTTACATTTGTTATGGGACGAGGAGTAGTTGGAATATCAATCATAAGGTTTTCTTTAACTGATACCTCCTGAGCTGTCGCTGTCACAACATTCAATTGTTCGTCTTCATTACTTATCAATTGCATAGCAGTTACATTTGTTATGGGACGAGGAGTAGTTGGAATATCAATCATAAGGTTTTCTTTAACTGATACCTCCTGAGCTGTCGCTGTCACAACATTCAATTGTTCGTCTTCATTACTTATCAATTGCATAGCAGTTACATTTGTTATGGGACGAGGAGTAGTTGGAATATCAATCATAAGGTTTTCTTTAACTGATACCTCCTGAGCTGTCGCTGTCACAACATTCAATTGTTCGTCTTCATTACTTATCAATTGCATAGCAGTTACATTTGTTATGGGACGAGGAGTAGTTGGAATATCAATCATAAGGTTTTCTTTAACTGATACCTCCTGAGCTGTCGCTGTCACAACATTCAATTGTTCGTCTTCATTACTTATCAATTGCATAGCAGTTACATTTGTTATGGGACGAGGAGTAGTTGGAATATCAATCATAAGGTTTTCTTTAATTAATCCCTCCCGTGCTGTTCCTGTCACAACAATCATTTGTCCGGTTTCATTATCTTTCTCATTGATTTCATTACCGTCATTATTCTGATTCAATTGCATAACTGTCACATTAGTTATTATGGTGGTACGTTCTTGGTTCGTGGAAATTAAATTTGAAGTAGATATTTCTCTCTTCTTGATTCGAATATTCTGGGTTTTCGTTACAAGTTTGGAAAGTACAGCAAAGGCCTGATTCTCACGTACCGTGTTAATACCATTGCAGAGATCACCGCGGCAAGGGCATGTCATTTTCCATGTTTTTGTAGAGTTGCAAAAGAGAGGGTAACACTCATCTTGATATAGTTTGACGCAGAATCTTGACTCTACGTGCGCTGAAAATATAATTTCATTATTAAGTTTAAATGAAGTCGGCAATATCCTTGCATTATTGAAAACTAATTTTGGGCGTAGACTGCTTAAAATTTACTCATCATCTTCCCTTAACGAAGACGCTTATAAGTAAGTAATGTGACACGGCGACAGTCATAATTACATTCTGACACACAAACTGCTTCTTTGTGCTTCACTAATTTTGGCAATACCAGGTTTTAAACCTACGTTTAATCGGGAAGCCACATGTCGTTTTATGAGGCTTAGTAAGCTCCGACGCTTGTGTATAAAAACGAATATTGTGGTTTGTTTTAATATAAACTACGTACCTACTAGTGATGAACGAATGTAAATTTTTAGTATTCGCCAATGCGAATACGAATATTGGCATCAATATTTGTGAATACGATAGCGAATATAGATTTTTTTATCTGGCGCCATTTCTCTAAAAGTACACCCTAAAGTCGCTCGCATACATTAGCACCGTTTGCGCACGAAATTGTGGAACCTATTGTTTGTTTGATTATTTAACGACATATTACGTAGAAGCCATGCTGGTTTACACCATCGCACTTTGCGGCAGAACACAAAATTCCATCGTCACCACCTGGATGGTTGGCATTCCACCACAGTGCGTTTTTCGCGGAATTTTCTGCCACGCACTACCACTTTATGGAATCGGCTGCCGCCGGCGGTTTTTCCGGACCGATACGACTTAGGGACCTTCAAGAAAATAGCCTATTCCTTCCTCAAAGGCCGGCAACGCACCCGCGATTCCTCTGGTGTTGCGGTTGTTCATGGGCGGTGGTGATCACTTACCATCAGGTGAGCCACTTGCTCGTTTGCCCCCTCTCCTATAAAAAAAAAAAGGTAATTGTTCATAAATAAAGATAAAATTTTATATAAAAGGCAAATAGCAAAATATGAAGTATTTGTGACAATCTCATTGCAAAATATTCGTGTGATTTGTGTTAGTTAATGTCAAGAAATATGCGAATATTCATAAATGCGAATGCGTATATTCGTTACATCACTACTACGTGTGAGTGAGCACTATTAGGCTTCAAAGGTAATCCTAACACTACATCGTAATTCTCGCTATTCATGTTTCAGACCAGTGGCTGTCGTAAAGCTAGGTGTATTGTTTATCTCGACAGGAATCTACGGATTTCTATCTAATTGAATTTAGACACGTTAAAAATAGTGAATTATTTTAGGTAGACCGTTTATCTTGTAAGTGTGTTGTGTTCTTTAAGTCCGGACATAACTTACACTTATAGTTTGCATGACCGGACTTATAAATAGATAAAAAAGCCTTTGACAAGAAATTTGCATACATTACAGGCATAGTTTCAACGCAATATCTCGAGAAGGTTCTGGATAAATATTATTTCTTAAAGCTACGAGGACAAAATAGCGGGCGCCGCCTGTTTAGAATATAATTACGGAGTGTATACAAACGTGGTGACGTCGCAACCACCGCGCAGTACTTAAATCCGGGCTCGCAAGTTGTCATATGTTCTGTGGGATGTTCGCAAGACGGAGCACGACGGCTGCGGTGAACTTGTTCTGCTAGCGGACCGCACCAGTAGCATTGGCGTTCACATGTCGCTGTTCCTGTTAATAATAAAATAATATTTTATAGTTTAATTGGCAGTTTTTGCAACCTTCTTTTAAACCTTGTATATTATTGTTTTTACCTATATCTAAAAAAAAGCTGTTTCAGTGAATATGTATTTTAAATTAGTCATAGTTTTATTCACGATTTCAATTAAATTTATGGCTTTTTCGGGTAAGGAAATGGAAGTAACTCTCACTTTTTGCGGGAATTAATTTAACTTCCCTATAAATACATATTTAAACTGAAATCATAACGCTCTCTAACGTCAAGTAGCAGAAGAATTTATAAACTCGAAATTATTTTTATTCAGACAGCTGGTGCATTGTTTTTTTTTTCTTTTTTTTTTTATACTATTGCTCCTCTGACACAGATCAGAGACATTGTATTCGATATGTAACTTGTATATCCAATCGTTTTTTTTGCACCTTTTTCTCTTTTAATGAGATATAAATATATGAGAATAAAGTATACTACTTAGCCACGTGATGACCATCACTTATATCTAATTACGTAATTACATCTATATATCTTTTTTTTTTTATTTTTTTTTTATTAGTAGTTTTACATTTCTAGTATATAACTTAGTATATTACTTATAATATTCTATCTATATATACATTTCTTACAATTTGTATCTTTTTTTTTTCTTTTTATTATATGCTTCTTATGTACGCAGTACTAATCGGCATATACATTTTGTCTTATTTTTAATCTTAATTATCTTAACTATTATTCTTATTTCTACTAATAACTACTTTAACTATTTTTTCACAATATGCAATAAATAATGGAGATAGATTTGGATTTGATAATAAATTATAGAATTCTTCAACTTTTATGTTCTTTTGTAGTCTAATTTTCAAGTCCAATCTACTACTTTCAAACTGTGGACATTCTACCAACAAGTGTTCAACAGTTTCGTTAACATCAGTTGTGCATTGTTGTTTTAGCAACTCCATTGCATTTTTTTAATTTGCGTTTATCTAAACTTTAGACTGAAGCCATTACCTGATCTGATTTAGGAAAAGGATGTTGTAGTTAAAACGGTGTATATTTTTCTTATTCAACCAGCAGACTGTTAATATTGTTAAGCAGGTGCTGATGAGCGAGATGCCGATGTATAGTGTTACATTTTTAAATCCGAGATACCGAAACGAACGTATGTATACAAATAAATAAAATTGAAGTGTTTGTAATAACAAAGTAACAGCTTTTTACTCAATGCTTATAAAAGTATATACGGTACTTATAAGAAAAAAACAATTTTTAAATTTTTTTTTGTCGACTGTTAGTTCCGGCTAATCTCCGAAACGGTTGGACCGATTTTTACGGGACTATCACTGACAGATAGATGATGTTATAGCGAGTAACTTACGCTACTTTAATTTTAGAAAAATAATTAGTTCCGTGCAAAAAAAATTCATCATCATCATCATCAATATAAATGTCCCACTGCTGAGCACATCCTTTCTTTTCTGAGAGAAGTTTGGAGCCGGGAAGATTCCGCCACGCTGCGCCAATCGGGTTGGCAGAATTCACATGTCTTCGAAATATTTATTATTACTCATACATGCAGACGTCACGATGTTTTCCTTTACCGCCAAGCACTTGGTAAATCGACACTTAAAATTTCAATTAACAATTTTAGAGGTACCGGCACCGGGAATCGAACCTAAGTGCGTACTATGAAATTTAAAGCGAGCGCCTAGCCCTTGAACTACCACAGCAATCAATAGACTTCCCGCAAAATCGAGCAGGTCGTCGCTCGTGGGGGATCGCCCTACACTACGTTTGCCGGTACGAGGTTTCCATTCGAGAACCTTTCTGTCCCAACGTATATCGCTTTACGAGCTCCATGGCCAGCCCATTGGCACTTCAGCTTTCTGATACTTATGTATATGCTATGTCTGCTGCAGACGTTATCGTTACTAATTAGCAGAGAAACGCCGAGGATAGCCCTTTCCACAGCTCGCTGACTTTGAACTTCGTCATGCGGCCAGCAGCGAAGGACCACGTCTTGGTTTTAAATGTACAATTTTACATTTTAGTATTTTATTGTACTAGCAACTAGCTAATAAGTACTACCTGGCCCGGCGGACGTCCTGCCCGGTGCGGTATGTGACGCGATGAGTTTGATTTCTGAATTACATTTAAGTATGAAACTTTACAGCCACACAATCACAGCGCCACCTACCGGGTCGGATTTTCTAATTTTCTTTTTTGGTATACCACTTAAATTTTAGAATTATATTAACGATGTGCTAGCGGTTAACGATTCTCTACAGTATATTATCGACGACGATACATTAGATAGTCATTGATGCCAGTCTCCGCCGACAAATTCCGCGGATAACGCTTGGAACACTTGCCGTCGACAATGCACGGCGATAACCAACTACTTCAGCCATCATAACGAAAGTGCAAGGAAATGATTTTGAGGTCGACAACACTTGGATTGTTCCGTATTCGCCACTTATTTCTAAAACTTGAAGACATTGCCACTTTCATCTGTAGTGGATTGATTCACAATATTGCGAAGTCTAATTGCATTACGGCTTCGATTTGAAAGATTATATCTTCTGGCTGGCATTGTATATAAAAATGGCGAAAACTTAAAAAAAAATACTGATAATCATTTACTGAAATCATTACTTTGATTACTGAAATTCATTTACTCGTACGGAAAATGTATGAGTGAATGAATTTCCTTCATAATTCGTTATTTTTTTTCGATGTTTTAATAGTTATTCTGATATTCGGGGCAGAGCAAATCCAACAAATCCAGCATCATAAAAATCGGTCCAGCCGTTTATGAGTTATTTGTTGGAGGTTCTTTGTGTAGGTTCTTTATTTCTATTTTTTTATTTGAGATAGGGTAAAAGAATATTATTGTATGATAAGTGGGTTATTTTGAGAATGCAATAATTGGTAAGATAATGTTTGTTCTGATAAAGTAGAATCATAGTTGGTTATTGCTAAAATTTTTGTTCGCTGCTAATCTTACTGGAATACTTGGCTGGTTTCTTAACCCGGTATGCTCATACTCTTCAAAGCAACTTCACAACATGTCAGAAATAGAGGTGATTATTACCTAGTCGGGTTATAAGTCCTGTCACAAATACTTAATTAAATAAATTGTACGACTTTTGTTTTTTGTATAAAATATATATTATATATAAACAAAAATAGGTAAAGGTATTTTAGAAATTTATTAAAGTTATTGGAAAACCTTGATTTTGAATACTTAATTTAATTATTAGAGCCGTGGTAGCTCAGCTAGGCGCTCGCTTTTAATTTCATAGTACGCGTGTGACCTGGGTTCGATTTCCGGTGCCGGCACCACTGAAATTGTTAATTGCAATTTTAAGTGCTTACTTACCACGTGCTCGGCGGTGAAGGAAAATTAATTTAGAGAGAAAGGTAATTTAAGGGCCTCTGAGCCTCCGAGACCAGTCGACGACCGCAGCACGAACAATGTTCATGTCTTTAACAGCCACTGCTTTAACTATATATGCTTTGAGAGATTCCAATTTCTGGTAAGGTTTAGCGCAGGCTTGCTCCTCTAAATGTTGCTGCCAATTTTTTGTAATTCAACGGGTCATAGTCTGGAAGAGCGCTACTCGTACTCGATTAAGTCAATTCCGTGGGTGATAAGCCAGTTTTGCGTGCTTTGTTCGCAGCTTGCTCTCAATAAGCTGGCGCTGAATCTTGTTAGAACTCCCAGTGTCTGTTTTAGAACATTGTTTGAGAAAGAGGTGTTCCACAACGTTTGTAAGAACGGTATTTTAACTAACATACAGAAGAGAGTTACTTTCGCAGTTATAATATTAGTATGGATACTTTCGTCTATACTTTTTGCCACGAAAGATATTTAATAGTCGTACGTTGTCGTCGCGCCACTCAGAAGAGAGTACGTATTTATTTTACTCCGGACTAATTTAATATAAAGTAGTGTCATAATCTATAGTTTACGTAAACAATAAACATAAATACATTCCCCAAATTAAATCTATCATAACTGAACAGTTAATAGAAACTAGCGAAGTGTAAAAGTGTAAACAATTATAAAATTAATCCCTTTGAAGTAGAAGTGTTAGTGTCGGCCTTGTGCAAACGTAAAAGGTCAAATAAACAAGTTACAATTGCAACTTTTACAAAGAGATGACTGACTTTTTTACACTCAGCATTACCGGACGTTTGGCTCAGTTTTAAAGTAAAGCGCTGCTAGGTGTACTAATGCGCACTTGAGTTCCATTCCAACACTGAATATATATTTTTTTCTTCGCTTCATACATATTTCGTTCCAAAACAATTTTTAATATATTTTTTTTATTCTCTATATTTCATTAATTTAAAACGGAAAACATTACCAAAAAGCTGAACTGCGCTGGTTGCTTTGGAGCTACACTCAGCGTCACAAAAATCGCACCTCTCTGAGTTTGCGCGAAAAATGGCTGTAATGGCTAGAAACGAATTATATTTATATAAATATTGGTATGTTTGAAATGGGTATTTGAATAGCTTCACATTATTAATAAAAAAATCATGAAATCATTAAAACATTTATCATTATAGAGCGTCAAAAATAAACACTGTCAAATGCCTGTTAGTAAGGCCGCTAGTTACACCACCTAAAAAGGGTATAAAAGGGTAGATCTGGATGAAATATGGGCCAGTCGTAATATAGACTTTGCAGTGACCACACGTGAACAAGTAACCCAAGTAAGAACAAGTAAAGATGGACACCAGCTCTGAAGAAGCCGCTCAAGTGATTGCCCTATTGCAGTCGGGGATGCGGCAGTGTGACGTTGCTCGACAGTTGAACCTGTCCCGTTTTTCAGTTCGACGGGTGTTCCAACGTTTTCAGCAGACTGGTGGTTATGTTAGAAAACCGGGATCTGGAAGAAAACGGTGCACATCAGAAAGAGATGACCGTTTCATCGTTACGACATCTTTACGAAACCGTTTTACAAATGCTGTTGAGTTGCAAAAACAGCTTCGATCAACTCGGAGAACATCTGTGAGTGTTTCTACGATAAGAAGAAGGTTACACGAAAAGAGTTTAACAGCCCATAGACCTGCTAAAGGTCCAAAACTTACTGCACAGCATCGCAGAGATCGCCTAGAGTTTGCTCGCAATCATTGCGAGTGGACTCTAGAACAGTGGCGGACCGTACTCTTCTCTGATGAGACGAGGGTCTGTCTCTTCTGCAATGACAGACGTAGAAGGGTCTACAGAAGACAGGGGGAGAGGTTCACACAACCTGCTTCGAAGAATCCGTCGAATACGGGGGTGGCTCGTATATGTTTTGGGGCGGCATTTCCGTCGACGGGAAAACGGAACTTGTGTGCGTTTCCCGGACTCGGGGTGGCCGTGGGCAAGGGTCATTAAATGCTGGTCGGTACATTACTGAAATCCTGGAGGAACATGTGGTCCCGTATGCTGGTTATGTCGGTGATGGATTCATGTTAATGCATGATAATGCTCGTTACCACACCGCGGCTATTGTACGGGATTATTTACAGGAGGTCAATATCCCTGTTATGCATTGGCCAGCACGAAGTCCAGACCTTAACCCAATAGAACATCTCTGGGATGACCTAAAACGGCACGTGCGAGCTCGAGATCCAGCTCCAGCCACTCTTCAAGAGCTCCAAGATGCGGTACTTTAAGAGTGGGAACAAATACCCCAAGAGGCTGTTGCGACCCTTGTAAGGTCCATGAAAGATCGCATGGAAGCCGTTATCAAGGCAAGGGGGGTAACACTAGGTTTTAAGAACTTTTTTTGTATTTATTAAGTTTTTTTTAAAATTATTAATTTACAAATTTGTACATACCCTGTCTTTTTCTTTAATTTCTCTTTCGTCTCGTTATAAAAGTAAAATTCAATTTAAATTCCTGAAAGCTAATGAAATTACCTTTCGAATGATATCCTCAAACCACAACATTGCCATTGGCCTGTTGTGTTAAAATAGTATTTAAATTATTTTTTTCGGATGTGCGATTTTTTTGACGCCGAGTGTATTACAAGTAAAGAATATGTGATCTGCTGTCTATGTCATAAATTATATGACATAATGTGTGCTAATATATCTGAAAAAAGATTCTATAATACAATGACCAAAGAACGCAAAGAGTCATGGAAATGTCAAGAATGCCGAAATAAAGAACGAAAAGGTGACAATACAAATACACCGGTACGAGCATTAAGATCTGAACGCTCTCCACAGAGCAACACTGATGAAGAGTGCTCTAACATTACTTTAAGAAAAACGGAAAAGGGCAAACCCGAAAAACTTGATGAAAATGCGCGTTTAATGGAAAACATCCGGGAAATTATTAGACATGAGGTCAGTATTGGTGTAAAAGAATCTGTCGGTCAGTTGATTAGCGAACAGCTTAACTCTATCAGAGAGCTGGTAACAGAATTGCAAGCATCAATTTAGTTTTTTAGTGAGCAGTATGAGAAGTTTAAAGAAGATTTAAGCGAAAAGAATACGATAATTAGAAAGCTAGAAGTTGATAGCGAAAAAATGAAAACATCTTACAACGACCTGCAGCAACAAGTAAATGCCTTGGAACAACAATTACGAGTGCAAAACCTTGAAATTCAGTGCTTACCCGAAAACAAAACCGAAAATCTAACATCTACGGTTATGCAGCTAAGTAAAATCATAAAGTGTGACATAACAGAAACGGATATAATACAATGTCAAAGAATTGCCAAGGTGAATCCACAAACAATTAGACCAAGATCAATTCTGGTCAAATTTAAGAGTCAGCTTAAGCGGGAAAAATTCCTTTTATGTGTGAGAAAATTCAATAAAGCTAATCCCTGTGGCAAAATTAATACACATCACCTCGGCATAGCTGCGGATCCACCGCGTCGAATTTATGTCATAGAACATTTGTCACCGATGAACAAAGCTATTCACTTTGCAGCAAGATCACGGGCTAAAGAGCTGGGCTACAAATTTGTGTGGGTTCGAGGTGGCCGTGTATATATGAGGAAAACGGAATCTTCAGAGTATTTACAGATTCGCAATTTAGAACAACTGAAAACACTTTCTTAGTTTGAGGCAAAATAATGTTATTTATATAATTGTTAATGTATCGTATATCTTTGTGTTATTCATATTTCGTCTTTTAATGTTAACATCCATCTCTGAGTCTGTAAATGAGGGAAAGAAAGGTGATAAAATATATTTTGTCATAACCGCTTCAGAAATAATTTAACTTCTTATTTGGTGGATATTGTAGTACTTGTTAAGAAATATGGTTAACAGTAAGTCTTGCAATTTAAAAGTAGGTATTTTAAACATTCGATCCCTGAACACTGGTCGTGATGAACTTTTTGTTTGTATGGACAAATTCAAGCCAGATATATTAGCGTTAAATGAAACGTGGTTTAAACCGGGTGATGAAAAATGCGCTCCCGGGATTCCGGGCTATATATTTAGACATAATCCGCGTCCAAACGGCGCTAGGGGTGGTGGTGTCGATTTTTATACTCGTCGTAATCTAAATATTCGCTTACGGGCCCATCCAGAAGCAAACTTGGAACAAATGTGGTTGGAATTACATTTACCCGGATTGGGACGAGTGGCTATTGGAACAGCATATCGACCGGAGGCGGTTAAAGTGACCACAGCTTTAGAGGAACTTAGAGATACTATTCCTATCTTCAACTTACTGTAAACACACGTTCTTGTTGACCGACCTTAATATTAATTTAATGCAACCAAATACACATCCAGCTAGAGATCTCATTACTTTTTTTGAGGATCATAATTTAGATCAACTTGTTTGTGAACCTACAAGAACCACTGACGGCTCAGCAACTTTGTTAGATCTAATAATAACGGACTCTAAAAATATATGCAAACATGTTAGCGTATTTCATAACCCATCATTAAGTGACCATGCCATGGTAGTAGCTGAATTGAACATTAAAAAATGTAAGGAAATAACACGTTTTATATATAAACGGCGAATGGAAGAAATAAATATTGATGAATTTAAAATAGATCTAGAGAGTATGCCATGGTCACAAATAGATGAAAGCAATAGCATTGACGACAAAATAAGACGTTTTAATTGTTTAATTACCACATTGTTCGATAAACACGCCCCCTTGCGTCGTGTACGTGTCAATAATAAAGCTCATACGTGGATTACGGAAAATATTAGAATCATGATGTCTCTTCGTGATGCTGCTCTGAAAAAAGCGCGATCTACGAAAAAGGAATCTCATTACGCATATTACAAAAGTTTACGAAATTACACAGGTAAAGCTATAGACAGGGAAAAAACGGCATTTTTTAATTTTTATGTAAATAAAAAAAATGACAAGCCTTATCAAATGTGGAAATATTTAAAAATAAACTCATCGCTTGTTCATTCTAGTACAGCAATAATCCCCCATCATTTAAATGACCCAAATAATGTTAACGATTTCTTTCTGAATTTACCAAACTCTGTTCCTACAGACAAAAATTATTTAATGTTCTTTGGCAGTAATAAGTTCACCGAAAGTAAATTCAATATTGAACCTTGTACAGACGATGAAGTAAAGAAAATTGTAGCATCAAGTAACACGAAAGCTAGCGGACATGATGAAATTACCATTGAAATGATCAGATTAACTCTGGCGTCGACACTGTCTATAATAAGAAATATAATTAATGAATCTATACGGTCTGGCGTCTTTCCCGAAAATTGGAAATTGGCAAAAATCAAGCCTATACCAAAAAGCTCCCAAGTTGAAGAAATAAAAGATTTACGACCTATAAGTATTCTGCCGGTCCTTTCGAAGATCATAGAGAAACTTGTTTCCTACCAATTAACCAGGTACTTAGAAAAGGAAGGAATTTTGCCTGCATTACAATCAAGTTTTCGTAGCGGATATGGAACAGCGACAGCCTTAGCAAAAGTTAATGATGACATACTTGCAGCCAGTGATCAAGGTAAAAGTAGCCTCCTAATCCTCTTGGATTTCTCTAGAGCGTTTGAGTATGTCAACATAGACTTGCTATTAACGAAGTTGGCATACTACGGAATATCTCCGTCAACATGTAAATGGTTCCAATCCTATCTTTCAGGACGTAAACAATACGTAGAGCTTATAAATGAAAAGAGCATAAATGTAATTTCACAAATCCGAGAAATTAGTAGTGGCACGCCACAAGGCTCAATTATTAGTCCTATTCTGTTTATTATTTATACAGCTGACATCGTATCATCAATTAATCACTGCAACTACCACTTGTACGCAGATGATACTCAGTTATATTATTCCTTTCGGCCAGAAGATCTTAGGCAGGCAGAAAATAATATTAATCAAGATCTAAAAGGTATATTGCATTGGGCTCAAAGAAACTCGCTGCAAATTAATTCAGCTAAGTCTAAGTATATGGTTTTAGGAAACAAACGTCAATATCAAAGTATTAATTAATTAATCAGTCACTCAGATTAGAAATTGCAAATCAGGATATCGAGAGAGTGGAATGTGCAAAGATCTTGGGTTTGTTAGTTGATAAGGACCTACGTTTTCGCGAACACGTCAGCAGTAAAATTAGTAACGCATTTTACAGACTAAAGCATTGTTACCATATCCGGAAATATTTATCGGAGGGAGTCAGGAAAATAGTCGTCGAAGCCTTGGTTTTGTCTCATTTTAACTACTGCGATACAGTGTACGGGCCGAGACTTTTAGAAAAAAAAAAGCAAAGCATTCAGCGCGTACAGAACGCTTGTGTTCGCTTTTGCTACAAAATACTCGTACTGTTATATATATATTAACTGTAATACATATAGCTGACACACCCTACCTCCCCTTCAAAGGGGCTATGTCATCATTCCGTACTTCATTAGATTAATTAGACTTAAGTTCAGTTCAGATCCAGACACGGTCCAAGTCAGACCAACTTGAAATCATCTATTATATATCTTAATCCTTTTTACTAAATTGTAATTAAGTGTAAAATAAAAGTTTATTTTTTAAAAAGGTCTTTTAATAAAGACTCATAACAAATTGGTGGCAGCGGTGGGATTCAAGTTCGAATCCTCGGTCGTCTCGGTTTCGTTAAAATAAAAATAAACTATATCCTGTGGAAAGTGACATTTTCAAATCTCGGAACTCGGTGAATAAAACTTGGCCGTGCTGAACTCCATCTACTCACCGTTCCCGCTGTATCCAACGAGCTCGTCGTACTTACCATTGAAACGCTGTTCCTGGTCATCTCTCGCCGTCTCTCGCCGCTACCATACCCTGTAACTACTTCCTGCTGGTGCCGCTGCCACTGCTGCTGCCGCTCACCATTGCCGCTGCGATCCTGTAAGATCATACCTGTAAGATGTCGCTGGTTCTCATCGTGCTCCTGTAAGTGTTAACATACTATATCTAGATTGCAGTGATAGTGCAAGACCATATTACAAATATCAGTGAGTGCATAAGGTATATCGAATAAAAAAAAAAAAAAAAATATCATCGAAACATTACTTCTATATTACAATTCTCTTTGTTGGAATAATATTATTCATTTAATTTCTAAGTAAGAGCTTCTCAATCATTGCACCTGCGCTTATCAGTAACCATACAGTAACTCGTATTAAGTTACTTCGTTGGCCGTCTATTACACCGTATTGTTTTTTAACAAGTTTGAAATCGTAATTATTTTATTATTGTAAAATGGCAAACAAAGAATCTTCTACTAAATATGAAAAAGGGGAGCCAATCCAAATTGGAGTATTATTTAAGTTTATTAAGCCTTTTGATGGCTGTCGCGAAAAATTAAATTCTTTTATAACAAACTGCGATAATGCGATTAGTTTAGCTTGTGAGTCGCAAAAATCTATATTATTTAAATTCATCCTATCTCAATTAGAGGGAAAGGCTGAATCTGCCGTCGCAATTAAAGAATTTGACACATGGGCTCAACTTAGCGAATTCCTCCAAACACAGTTTGGTGAACGAAAACACTACGCACACTTATTAACCGACTTACAAGAGTGTCGCCAATTACCAAACGAACCGGTTAACCAATACGCACTACGCTTAGAAACATGCCTATCCAAATTATTAACAGAAGTTACTTTATCAAATAAAAGAAAAGCAGAATTACAAGGCCGAATAGCCTCAATGGAAGACCTTGCTCTCCATACATTTTTACTGGGCCTTAAGCCTAACATTTCTAACCTAGTCCGTGGTAAAAACCCTAACCACCTAAATGAAGCTATTAACTCAGCGATATCGGAAGAGAAAATACAAAAATTGCTTTATAAACGTAGTCTACCAAATCATGCTCCAGTGTTACCTCGTCATACGCCTGATCATTCCTTTAGGCCAGCAATACACAATGTCAATGCTAGACCTCCGATATACAACCAAAATTCCGCCTTTTGCCGCTATTGTAAGACTCAAGGCCATACGATAGAAGTATGTAGAAAACGTGAATACAATAATAGCCGTTATAATTCGCCACAATCCCCTTCTCAACCTCAGCCTCAGCGTCCTTTTAATAATAGAAATAATACGAGTAATAACCAAAGATTTTCGCGATCACAGCCGGTGCGAGTAAATTTCGTGAACTACGACAATGACTACAACCTTCCCGAGCCTCAACCTTGCACGTCTAGTAACTCTGCCCAGTACTATTATTGCAATGAAAATAGGGACGAAATGGAGAATAATAATTTAAACTGAATAAAGGCTCGCGTAGGTGTTGTCCGGGCCCGTTTGCACACAAAACCAACACTAATAATATCATAACTAATGAAATATCCCTATCCAAATTAGAATCTAAAACCACACAACAGGGTAACCAGCCCCGAATCGGAGGTTCACGCTATCCATTAAAGGACCACACGGGTAACCAGCCCCAAGCAAGCGTCCATACTTCCATATCCAAGGACCACAAGGGTAACCAGCCCCAAGCAAGCGTCCATACTTCCATATCCAAGGACCACAAGGGTAACCAGCCCCAAGCAAGCGTCCATACTTCCAAATCCAAGGACCACACGGGTAACCAGCCCCAAGCAAGCGTCCATACCACCATATCCAAAAACCACACGGGTAACCAGCCCCAAACAAGCATCCATACTTCCGCAAACAAAATCCAAAATAAATGTGAAAAATCTCACCCTTCAAATTCTTGCACTACTAAACAAACTGTTTACGAAATCACGTCTAATAGCTCGCATCGTTGTTTACCACACATTTCTCTAAATTTGCCTGACATAAACTCCAATCGCCCACTTTTATTTTTAATTGATACCGGTTCTTGTGTTAGCCTTATAAAACGCGCTTCCATAAAATACTTACCAAATTTAAAGGACGAAATAATCCAACTAAAAGGCATCGATAAAGGTAATTTATCAACTCCTACTTTAGGCCACTTTAATTTGCAACTTTTTCCAAGCTCCAACCCTCTAATATCATATCAATTTCACGTAGTAGACGACATAGACTTAAATTACGATGGAATTTTAGGCAATGACCTTCTTAACGATTTAGAATGCAACGTTGACTACCGCCATAATATTATAAAAATAAAATCAGCTTCTTTAGAATTAAAATACAACCAACCTATATATACCATACCTGCAAGATCAGAAATCGTCATCGAAAGTACTGTCCAAAATCCTCAAGATAAAGAAGGGGTGATCGTAGATCAAACTATATCCGACTCTATCTTATTAGCAAATTGTATTGTTCGCGTTAAAGAGAATAATCGCGTAAACATTACAGTGGTTAACATTTCTGAAGAGCCTGTAAAATTAAATTCGAACTTATTCTTAAAAATTATGCCTATCAATGATGTAACCAATGGTTCTCAACGGAATAATTCGATAAACAATATAAAAAATAACAATTGTTTTGATCGAACTAATGTTGTTTTAAACCAATTAAGAGTGTCACACCTAAACGATGAGGAAAAATCAGAACTTTACGCTATATGTTCCGCGTACTCCGACATTTTCCATCTCCCTGGTGAAAAATTAACACATACTCCAATCCTAGAACATGAAATTAAAACAACCTCGCAAAATCCTATCCACGTTAAATCCTATAGATTCCCTGAAATACACAGACACGAAGTACATAAACAAATTAATAAAATGTTAGATGAAGGTATCGTTACCCCTTCTACATCTCCCTGGTCCGCTCCTATTTGGATTGTTCCGAAGAAATTAGACGCGTCAGGCCAACGCAAATGGCGTGTAGTCATAGATTACCGCAAGCTAAATGACATTACAATTGGCGATACGTATCCAATCCCTAATATCACCGAAATACTGGACCAATTAGGAAAATCCAAATACTTCTCGACTCTCGATCTTTCGTCCGGCTTTCACCAGATTCAAATGTCACCTGATGATGCATCTAAGACTGCTTTTAGTGTCCCAGAAGGACATTTTGAATTCAAGAGGATGCCGTTTGGCCTCAAAAATGCCCCTGCAACCTTCCAGAGGCTCATGAACTCCGCCCTTTCTGGTCTGCAAGGTACACATTGTTTCGTTTACCTTGACGACATAGTCATTTACTCACACGATCTTTCCTCACACATTCAGAAACTGTCTAATGTGTTTGCTAGGCTACGAAAATGCAACCTAAAACTCCAATCGGACAAGTGTGAGTTCCTTCACAAAGAAGTAGCTTACCTCGGTCATATCATAGGTGACAAAGGAGTAAAACCAAACCCAGAAAAACTAACAGCCGTCCAGAATTTTCCTACTCCAAAATGTCCTAAAGATGTTAAATCCTTCCTTGGTCTCGTCTCATACTATCGGCGTTTTATTCCCGATTGCTCGAAAACATCCAAACCTTTATCAGACCTTTTAAAGAAAGGAACTCCTTTTAATTGGTGTAACGAACACCAGCTTGCTTTCGAAATATTGAAAGAAAAACTAACTACCGCTCCTGTTTTAATTTATCCAGACTTCTCCAAATCCTTTATTCTAACCTGCGATGCCTCTAACTATGCAATTTCAGCTATCCTATCCCAAGGTGAAATTGGAGGCGACCAACCAATCGCCTTTGCGTCTAGAACCTTAAATAAAGCCGAATGCAATTACAGTACAACCGAAAAGGAACTGTTAGCCATTGTTTTCGGCTGTAAGTATTTCAGACCCTACCTTTTCGGAAGAAAATTCAACATTATTACTGATCATCGTCCGTTAAGATGGCTTTTTAACCATACCGACCCCAGCAGTAAGTTACAACGCTGGAGGCTAAAGCTCGAGGAGTATGAATATCAAATTGTATATCGTAAAGGCAGGTTAAACTCCGCTGCTGATGCACTTTCTCGATATCCTGTAAACCCAATACATACCAATCCCTCGAATCCTAATACCTATAAAAATCAAGAAAATATAAATGACCCTAACTTATTAGAAAACATCCTCGAATCCGACTTATCCTCATACTTACCCGAAAATATTGATTCTCCTGACGAATATACCTCAATAATTCCTAGTCTAAATCCTAACGACCTTTCCTTAAATTTCGTTGATCCTCGTCCTGAAATTATTCCTGAAAAACCAAATACAGAAACAAATGATCCTATCGAAATCCTAAACAAGGAAGATACTTACTCTGAATTCTTGCAATCCTGTAAATCACCTAACAGCTATAACACCGTCATAGTCGAACACAACGACAACATCCTGAAATGTGAACAGAAAATTATAATTATACCTACATCACTAGACCTAGACGAATCTATTCCTTTTGTACACGACATACTAAATAACATCCCTAATTCGCATAACATTATACAAGTCGAAAGAACCCTACACTCATACCTAGCAATAGCACATAATGACAAAACTTACTATTTCTTATTTATTAAAGTACATCACTTTGACGATTCCTCATATACCGATATTTTTAAATCAGTACAATCTCTCAGAAACCAACTATTAATATGTCATGAGGGAAACCCTGTTAGTATGACTGACTTTAAAAACCCTTTTGACAAACATTCATTTGTCAAAATCTATAATATAATTGCACATCTATTCAACAATACGAATATAGATGTACACATATATCACAATAACATAATATATCCAACATTAAGCGAAATTCCAAAAATATTAAAGGAAAATCACGATATTCCCGTAGCAGGACATTTAGGAATCGCTAGAATGTTTAATAGAGTACGAGAACAATATTGTTGGAAAAACATGAGGGGTGATATTGAAAATTATATTAAAAACTGTACCTCTTGCCAAACCAACAAAGCTCTTCGTAAAGTAAATCGTGCACCTATGCAGATAACTTCGACATCTACAACTCCATTCCAACGCATATCCTTAGATATTGTAGGACCACTACCAGAATCTGGACATGCAAAATTAAAATTCATACTTACCTTACAAGACGATCTAACAAAATACTCTTTAGCATATCCCATCCGTAGTACTACCGCAGAAGAAACAAGCGAATGCCTAATCCACTTTATATCATTATTTGGAATACCAAAAAGTATACTCACCGACCAAGGGACTAACTTTACCGCCGACTTGTTTAAGAAAACATGTGACTTCCTGAAGATCAAACAGCTATGGTCCTCTCCTTACCATCCCCAAACGCAGGGTGCACTCGAAAGAAGCCACTCGACCTTGAAAGAATACCTAAAATCTTATACAAATCAGAATCAGGACAATTGGCCTAAATTCGTATACACTGCAATCTTAACCTATAATACCACTGTACACTCCACTACAAACTATAGCCCATACGAACTACTTTTCGGCCACAAACCATACATCCCAAATTCAGTCTATGAATCGAATTTGGATACTACTTATCCTGAGTACGTCCAAATGCTACAACATCGTCTCAAACATAGTCGTGAAAAAGCTCTTTTAAGTATAGGAAAATCGAAACAAGCCTCAAAACTATACTACGACTCTAAAACTCGTCCTATCACCTATCACGTAGGAGATTACGTATACCTAAGAAATCACCTACGTTTACGAAAAGCTCTATCTCCTATATGGAAAGGTCCATTTAAAGTAATTAAAATCAATGGAAGAAATACACTTTATTAATTAATCGCCGCCACGTTGTTCACCATTACGACGAAATAAAATTGGCCAGACGGAGTAGCGATTCACCCTGAAAGGCTCATTTCGTCTAACAAACCCATTATATAGACCTAAGTAGAATAACGATATATTAAATAAATTATGTATATTTTAGGAAATTAAATTAATTATTATAATTCCACAGCGTCGCTTCCCAAACTCAAGGAGATTACATTCAACAAATAACCGGAAGTCCTGGCTTATACTTTGATCCCGTTGGATCTTTAAAGATAATTAATAGCCACTTAAGTATTGTAATACCAATTGACGTCTCATTCATTAAGCCTCATATTGATAATTTAGAAAGCATAATAGTAACATGTAAATATCTTTGTAAACAAAGTAACATAGTTAATACAGCAGATTGCCAAAACATGATAGAGCCCTTATCCGCTCGTTTCGAAGATATTAAAAGAGACTATATGGCTTTGTCTCATCTCATTTCGAATCATCACCTTAATAAACGTTCTGCTTGGTTCAGTGCAGTAGGCACTGTTTTCAAATATATATTCGGTACACTAGACGAGAATGATGCAGAAATATACAATAACGCTATTACCACTTTACAAAGTAACCAAAAGAGTCTAGCCTCATTAGTCAAAGAAAACATTTTAATCACTAACTCTGTCATCGAACATTTCAATAGCACCATACAAAAAATTAACATAAATGAAGCCTTATTAAATGAAGCCTTATTAAATGAAGCTATCGATAAACTATCAAAAGAATTAAACAGCTTAACTGACGAAGTAACTTTAAAAACTAGATTAAATTTCATCTTGAACATTCTGGAGGGTGCCATTCTAAATTTATCATTCAAACTAGAAGATTTATTAAATTCAATAATGTTTAGCAAAAACAACATTCTTCATCCTTCAATTATTACTCCAAGGCAACTATATGACGAGCTTACTTCAAACCATCATTATTTACCTAGTTCCAGAGAACTCCCCATATCATTAGAATTGGATCATATAAACGTATTAATGAATGTTTCTTCAATAATTTGCTACTTTTCAAGAAATAATATTGTCTTTGTCATAAAAGTTCCACTTGTGAGTTCCGAACTATTTAACATATACTATAGTATCCCGTTGCCGATTGTTCATGACATAAAAAATGCTATCTCATACGCCACAATAATACCAAACTCTAACTATTTGGGAATAACAAAAGATAAATTATTATACTGCAAATTAGACAACTTAAATTACTGTAAAACAATTTCAAAAAACTATTATATCTGCGAATCAATAAACACTCAGTCTGTAACCAATAATCCCAGTTGCGAAACAGATTTGATAACAAAAGTAATAAATAACATTCCCAAAACATGTGAATATAAATTTATATACGGAAAAGTAAATATTTGGCAAATATTGTATAATAATTCTTGGATTTTCGTACAATCCGAATTAACTAAACTATCAATAGATTGCATAAATTCGAATCTGTATGAAACAAATATTGTTGGCACTGGAATACTAACCTTGCCAATAACTTGTGTAGGCTATAATAATGATATTAAATTCATTCCTAAATTATATACAAAAATACGTTTTAATATTGTGCAACCCCAATTTAATATTATAAAAGATTCTTGTTGTAATAGTAATAAAATTGAAAATGTCAGATCAAGGTTACTGCCCACGAATATAAGTAACATAGACTTAGTATCGCTGAAGTCAAATAATGAAATAAATAAAAAACTGGTCAGTAATCTTGACAAAATTATAAATGATCCACATATTGTGAAATACGGTAACTATTATAGTACATCTGTTTTTGTAATCGTAATAGTTTTAAGTCTTGTTACTTTCATAATATTATATAATTACTGTAAAATTGGAAGTTTCTTACAAAGCATTAGAAAATACAATGTTAAAGAATCAAATTGTAATGTCGAAACAGAAGTGGAAAATACCACCGATGATATTCCACTCCCGCGTATAAGAGTTAATTTGTAATTATTATTAATTTCTTTTATTTTAATTGATTATTTGATAAGCTAATTGTGTTGTTCTGTAATTTCAAATTTTATCCTTTGTTTATTTGTATTATTTTATTTTGCCTTAATTCAAATTATTTCTTTCTATTGTTTTAAATTTAAATACCTTAAAATATTGTTTAGAAACGTATTAGTAAACTTCGTTTTTACCCCGAAGTTTACTCTCATAGGGGGGAGGTGTTATATATATTAACTGTAATACATATAGCTGACACACCCTACCTCCCCTTCAAAGGGGCTATGTCATCATTCCGTACTTCATTAGATTAATTAGACTTAAGTTCAGTTCAGATCCAGACACGGTCCAAGTCAGACCAACTTGAAATCATCTATTATATATCTTAATCCTTTTTACTAAATTGTAATTAAGTGTAAAATAAAAGTTTATTTTTTAAAAAGGTCTTTTAATAAAGACTCATAACAGTACCAAAACGTGCCCATATAATTCCATACCTTAACTTGACTGGAACATTGAACATGTCTGCGAGAAGGCAGTTACATCTAGCTTGCTGCGTATATAAGATAATAAATCATAAAAAGCCTTCTTATCTGTATAGTAAGCTGGATTGGGTTGAAAAGGCCCAAAACAGAAACACACGTAGGAGGAAAGGAAATCTTTTAGTAATTCCCAAGCACAAAACAACCGGATACAGGGATGTTTCAAGTTTGCTTCTACAAAGATATGGAATGATTTACCGCCACCTTTACGCGCGACTTTAACAATTAATGTTTTTAAAAAGTCATATAAGAAAATTCTATTATCAAAACAAAATCATTAAGTGCAGACCTGACATCTTCCACATTTGCCATTTCTGTGCAATTTTTAATTTTAATATTTTTTTTTAATGTTTCTATATTAATTTTTTTTAGCTTGGTTTATGTTTGAGGTTAATTTTTTTTTTAGTATATTTCTATTTTAATTGTGTTTCATTCTGTCTCTTCTGATGTGGCGAGCGACCAAAAGGGTAGGCTGAAAATCAGCACTGTTTGATAACAGTACGCGCTGAGCCTATCTCCTTTTGCTATCTAGTTTTTATTTTGGTTTCTTGTGTTGTAAATAGGTGTTAATATTCAAGCCTTCTGTTATTTTTATAGAGTATACCTGTTTAGTTTTTTAAGAAGATAGCAATAAATGAATTATTATTATTATTATTATTTATTATTATTAATATTTAAATAGCACCGATATTACATTAGCCGGGAAAAAAATGTATAAATATAAACATATGTAAGTATAGTCCATGAGTTCATATATTTAGGAACCCTTACACTTCACTTAATGTAAAATCCTTTGGTTACAGTTTCAGGGACTCAGGATTCAAATATAACTTTTATAATAAACCTTTGCATTTATCTTTGAACTTATTGCGAAGATTCGTAATTACATCAGTCTGATAGCCCTTGGAAACTGTCTAGACATCTTATAGTATACATTATAGGAGCGATGGCTTTTATGACAATTGGCGGCACAGTTGGCGCAGTGGCTGACCCCGTGGCTTGTGCGCCGCGGGTCGCGAGTACGATTCCCGCACGGGACCAATATTTGTATGGCCTACAGATAGTTGTTCCGAGTCTAGGCGTCTGTGAATGTGGAATGTATGTCTGTAAAACGCACCCACGACTCAGGAGAAATCCTCGTTATTTTAAAAATAAAAAATAAACTTATAACGGGTTTGTGTCACGTTATAAATTATTATAAAATAAGTATCTTTGAAGCGTCTTTTCTTATAAGCATTTTCAAATTTTCCCCCAAAAATTGATAAAAATATGAAGTTTTATATACATACATACATAAGATCACGACTGTATCCCATAAGGGGTAGTCAGAGACTGGGCACTCACTGCAAAAGTAGATGAATGCCACAATCCACGTTTCACCAAAACAATAGAATGCACTTGGTGTGATAGGTGGTGAGTACATCGCCACCATGCGCTGTTGGGTGCACAGTGCAGTTTAATTTCTTACTCGCCTTTTACGAGATCCATTGGATGAGATGGAGTGGTAGTATTCTTTATCGAGCCGCCACCACACGGCACGAAGTTTTAGAAATGGAAAAATACGTGTTAAGTTAATTCTCCAAATTATATTCAAATTTCTGATGAGTATCTAAATATTTTTTGGTTTGCTATAGTACTTTAAGTTAAGATTATTATTCGTTCGGATTTTCTTTGCATTAAGTATATGTATATAATATGATTGATTACTACTTCATGATGAGATGCCCACGTAATGAGAAAGTAGAAGGGAAGATGAACAATTAAACTTACTATTAGATTTATCTACTCAAACAATACCAAATGTAACACAAAAGCAATAAATAGCCGCCATGTGTTGGCGGCTTAAGGGAATCTACCAACCCATCTTATCCCGTGGGTGTCGTCTAATTCGACAGAGGGGAAATAATAACAATTTGATGGGCAGCAGCATCTTCCTGGAACATCTGTATAAATAAACTGCGGTTGCCAACCCGCCTGCCAAGCGTGGCAACTAAGGTAAAATCCCCCCAACATGAGAGCTATAAACTTTTGTGGCAATCTATGGGGTAGGTCTATGTTCAGCAGTGGACTAAAATGATGATGATGATGAATAAATGGACCTAGTAGAATAACAAAAAGGTCAAACAAAAAATAACGGTAGTAAAAAAGAACAAGTCGTTCACCTAATGGTAAGTTGCTCAGGGGAGGGGTCGGGGTCCCATAAAAGTTACGATATCATCCAGAACTTGCTTGGGAAGATCTATGCAGCAGAGCACTGCGCCCTTCACTAAGAGGCATCAATTCTCACCACTGCTTGATGGCAGAATAACCGACGGATTAATCCTTCCACAAAAAGATTGAGATGGAATACAAAGAAATTGGAATTTAGAAACGAAGATAAGCAAACTTATTTATTGCGACTCAGACAACGAAAATGATTAATAGACAGACTTAGTACCTCTGGACCGGGGCTGACTACATATAGCTGACTGAGCTCTATTCTCATTGTAATGGGATAGGTTTTAATTGTTCTTTATTTTAGTAAAAATTACTATCAATTTTGATAATATAAAAAAACTTTTAATATGTACTATATTGAAATTTATTTATTAATGTATTAAAAATAGTCTCACATTCGGTAATTAGACTAAAAAATACAAACTTGTAGTCGGCATGAAACTTAGGTACGAACGAAAAATTAGGCCGTGTACGGCTAACTTATAAGCGAGGGCGGGGGTGTGTACACTCCGCAAGCTGGTCGATGCCAATCGGAAATTAACAATTTTGGAAAATCGAAATGGCCTTTAAAATGAAATATCGTAAATAATTATCGACTGACGGACGACGCATAGCCTACACCGGTGGCAACACGAAATTTTGCATAAGAGTTTCTTATATAACGAAAGTATGCAGAGTGTCTACGAAATATATTTTTTTTATAGGAGAGGGGGCAAACGAGCAAATGGCTCACCTGATGGTAAGTGTTCACCACCGCCCATGAACAACCGCAATACCAGAGGAATCGCGGGTGCGTTGCCGGCCTTTGAGGAAGGAATAGGCTCTTTTCTTGAAGGTCCCTAAGTCGTATCGGTCCGGAAAACCGCCGGCGGCAGCCGATTCCAGAAAGTGTTCGTGCGTGGCAGAAAATTCCGCGAAAAACGCACTGTGGTGGAATGCCAACCACCTGGATGGTGGTGACGATAGAATTTTGTGTTCTGCCGCAAAGTGCGATGGTGAAAACCAGCGGCTGGAATTATTCCGAATACTCGGAATACTCCCCGTTGTAAATCCTGTAAAAAATGCTAAGAGATGCAAAATCTCTTCGCAAGACCAGTGTATCAAGCCGATCGGAAGGAACCTGGTCATCGACGATTCGAGCCGCTCTTCGTTGAATACGGTCAAAAGGAGAGAGCAGGCACTGGGGTGCCCCCGCCCAATGATGGGATCAGTACTCCATGCGAGGCCGAACCTGCGCCTTGTAAAGTTGCAAGCGGTGGACCGGCATGAAGTACTGTCCTGCTCTACTGAGCACGCCAAGCTTTTTAGAAGCCAATTTTTTAAGATTCATCCTCTAAGGAGGTTAAATAAGGGATGAAAGTTCGCATGGACGTCCGTCATTTTTTATTTTTTGTTATGAATCATTGTTATGAGTAAGGTATCATCATTCATATTCCCGATATTGACACCTTAGAGAATTAAGTCACTTCATCATCATCATTTCAGCCTATTTCAGTCCACTGTTGAACAGGGGCCTCCTCTATAGATTGCCACAAAACACGTCATCCTGTCCTACACATTTCTGCAATTGGATCGGTTTCGTACTCTGGTTCTGTACTCGAATAGCCATCGTAGCCTTATTCTACAAACACTGCAGCACTTGGATATAACGACAGTCAATTCGGCACCGCTGAAGTGACTTAAGGACCGACCAAATTTCGACGGAATCGAAGGCTTTTTCATAGTCCACATACGCCAGACATAGCGGGAGATTGTACTCTTCGGTCTTTTGTACAATCTGGCGAAGGTTATGTATGTGGTCTATGGTACTAAAGCCTTTTCGGAAACCGGATTGTTCGGAAGGCTGGAAGTCGTCAAGTCTGCTTGCGAGACGATTCGTAACGACTCTGGAAAACAGCACATAGACTCGGCTCAGAAGCGATATCGGTCTATCATTATCGCCCTTCTTGAAGAACAGCACAACCACACCTCTGCTCCACGCTTCCGGCGTAGCGCCGCCGTGGATGACGGAATTTAAAAGCTTCTGAAGAACTAAAAGTACCGGTTTTCCCACCCGCTTTCAAAAGCTCTGCTGTAATTCCGTCCTTACCCGTCATAGTAATCTCGCTCAGACTAATGTGCAGGATATCATCTGAATAGTGTCGGACGAGTTTTGCTCTTAGGTCGTAACTCACACTAGTGTGTGGCTCCAACGACAATGTGTACAGCTGTCCAGAAAATCTCTCCATCTCTGGTCCAGCGGAAATGACGCTACCGCTTTCGGTCCTCAACGAGTGAGTGTAATCGGAGAGCTTCTGGATCTTATTTTTGCGGCGGGTCTTGCAACACTTTGCCCCCACCGTCTTGACAGTTTCCACGAGCTTCTCGTTCATATCGTCCACTGTAACGCAATCATCTAGGCACTGAAAGCGATTACGCAATTCGAGCTGGAAGGTCTCGGTGTTTTGGATAAGGGCTCGAGATGGACGGAGCGTAGACTTCACAAGACGAGACCTCTCCAGCTTGATGTTTAAGTTCAACTTGCCTCTTAAGTAAAACTAATTTTACGGATTTTATCGCGTTTAATTTTTAACTATTTACAACTCGACGTTTCGAGCGCTTTACAGTACCCATGGTCAAGGGAGGACTAAGGATCTTTCTGTTTGCCCTATGTATGTACGTAAGTCAATAAACACTCGCGTACTACAACATATAGCTAATGTGAAGCATTGTCGCTCTAAGAAGTCTGCAGTCTGTGACCATGTTCTGGACCATCCTAACCATTACATCAGATTTGTTAAATCAAAACAAATCCTTGTAAAAGAACACCGATTTCTACCAAAGATGATTCGCGAGGATATTGAAATTAAAAAAACACCCTAATTTCAATAGAGAAGATGGTTGGGTATTGCCACCGGCTTGAGATCCTATAATTAATAAAGTTAAATCAAAAACCAAGCATACAACTGCAAGACTTACGTAAATCGGACCAAAAATAATAATTAAAAGCTGAAAGTACCCCGGGTTAACTGTGACATCATGACATCTGTCACCTCAGTCTTCCCGTGACGATGTAAAACTTCGGGTTAAATTAGTACGGGTAACGGGTAAAATTAGTTTTATTTAAATGTGTAGTATTCGCGTAAATATAAGAAATCAATTCCCTGAAGTAATAAAGTAAAGAGTAACTCGAGATCCAATGTTCGTTTCTAGTTCTATTTGGTGATTCGTCCATAGGTCGTTAGCGCTATACACAATAACTCAATAAAGTATTCATAGCAAAAGGTTCAGAGGCATTGAACTATTATAGATGCTGAATTGATTTAGTAATTGGCTTAGATAAGAGCACTGTGTCACTTCTTCTCGTCGAGTATACTCAACGTCTTAATAGTCTTATACGTGGTTTAGCAACACTGCAACCGGACAGTGATTGTAGCTCGTATAGTGGCTGTCTCATCTGGGGAAGGTTTACATTCTCACAAAATATTTAAGAAAAATAAATTACATTACAATAATTTTACATTTTCGTATTGAGACCCAAATATTGGAATATAAATAAAGTATTTTAGATTATTTCGATGCGATCGCAAGGTCTTTACTTGATTACCACAAAATAAAAAAATCTCTGTACTCCATGTAGCTGACTAATTAATAAATATAGAATTTTTAAGGAACTCGGGTGTTGATAAAATTACAAAACAGTATACTATTATATACTAATATTATAATTTTGAGGCGCTGACTTTTCGTTCGGATGAAGCAAGTTTCAAAAATTTCTTTGCAGTTAAACACGGTACGTACGGTAACGGTACGGTAAACCTCTTCAGAGGGTTTGATGATGAAGTCAATATGTGGTAATAGAACCCATCAATAGATAATAAACCTATTGATATTTGATCCAACTTAATTATTCTGATGAGTTTTGTTACGGTATCGAGCTTTGGATGATCAAACTGAAAGGTGGGTGGGTACTTCAAGGGTACTTCAACTAATGACTACTAATAGAAATGTTGAGTATGGGACGTGAAAACATACTTGAACTTTACTTAATTATACTCCTTAATAAGCCTATATGAGAGATCTATGATGAGAAAAGTGCCTAAGACTGAATAGCGTGAGAAACAAACCACATGACTAGACCTACATAATATGAAGAGGCGAGTCCTTTAAACTTTTTTACTCATTAAAATTTTTAAAAGTAAAAAAACACACGTGATACCCTAAAAAATTTTAATTAATGCCAGCAAACGACCGATTAAAAGACCGTTCAACGCGCGTTTACTTTCATTGGGCAATTATAGTCAGCCGATTGAAAAATCGTTCAAGCGCGTTAATATCCGCGCGAAAGAAAATCTTATTATTATTTCGTTGAACGTAAAGTTGACGACCCCATTGCACAGTGGTTAGCGTACCTTTCGTAAGGGTACGGTACATACGTACGGGTCTTTGATTCGAGCCCCTGTCGGAGCCAACATTTGTGCAAAAACACAAATCGTTGGTTTTTGGGTCTGGTCGTGCATGTGGGATTTATATGTAAATGGCAGCCAGGAAAAAATTCGTCCGAGTCCGTCGTTTTAATTTCACGGATACATAGGTGTTATTTTGAATCCAATAATCAATGTTTTATGACTGCTGGTTCTTGAGCGATATTTGTATGGGAGCTGAGCAATGTCTTTTGAAAAAACAAGTTACATCTGAAATGTATTCGGAATGACGTGGTGCGAAGAAAATGCCTTTGTTAATAGTTTTAATAGACAAATAATGCCCTGCTGGATGTTTTTCATCAACGGCGACTTCCAACTATTATCGAAAGTTATCAACTGCGCAGCAGATATTATAGTGCCAAGTCTACGCGCAATCACAGAGGCACTTACTTTTTCTAATCGACCCGCGCCCGATGTAACGCTCATGCGATAAGATCGGAGATAGGCTAGGATGCAGTGTCAGACACGGGAATAATAACAACACAACCTGGCTTGAAAACCAACATTGTGTTTTTGCACAAATGTTGGCTCCGGCTCGGATTCGAATTCAGGACCTGCGGCGTAGTAGTTCTACGTTGTACCCAACCGCTAGACCAAGCGTTTTTTCCACTTATCATGGACAACAAACAATTACACAACACTATATACAGTAAATATTAGATGGATACAAATAGTTATTTAAGCGTAACCAGCCCCGTTGTCCACAGATTACAAAAAATAATAATTAATTGCATATAGGGCAACATGCGATGTGCGAGTTACTCGAAGTTACAATAGTATCAAATAAGAAATATTGCAATAATAAAGAAATACACATTTAAAGGAAGTTAATATAATGTTGAAATTAGTAGGTCGTTAATATTTTTTCGGAACGATTCGAGAGATGCGAACAAATCAGTTTCTGAAAAGTTAATGTTAAATAATTTTACGATTCCATTAATGGGCGCACACCCTCCGGCATTCGTCTAACAATTAGGAATCTTCTTTTATATAAATAATGAATGTATGAATAACTTGAGAACGGCTCTACCGAATTGGCTTGGACAAGATTTGTTTGAAATATTTTTTTTCGAAAAAGTCCGAATTGACGGTATTTTTGTATTCAAATCTCAATAAAAGTGATATTTAGTTTGTCACATGCTCTTGTCGTGCACATGCCGTGTGGTAGCGACATAAGAGAATCTACCACCTCATATCATCCCGCGGGTGTCGTAAAAGTCGACAGAGGGAAAATGAAAGCCAGTAGATGGGCAGCAGCATCTTCCTGGAACATCTGAATAAATAAACTGCGGTTGCCAAACTGCCTGCCAAGCGTGGCAACTGTGGGAAAATCCCTCCAAAATGAGGCCTATGTTCAGCAGTGGATTTGAGATAGGCTGAAAAGATGATGATGATGATGATGTTTTCAGTACTTAATATTTTTTTGCTAAGCGCATTTCTTATTTTCTTCATTAGTAAATTGCACCCGTGATAAGCCGCGGCGAGTCGCCACTTTCGAACATGTTTATACTGTCTGCAAGTTTCACGAACTTTACTTTGGAAATGTTTGACCGTCATCGTGAGGCGTCGCTTCTTAAGTCTCATATGACCTGTAACAACATCAGTGCCATTCAAACCGAAACACAGTACTGTTTGCACACTATAGCTTGACGGCTTAGTTAAAATAATACAACCACTCCATCTCATCCAATGGATCTTGTAAAAGGCGAGTAAGGAATTAAACCGCACTGTGCACCCAACAGCGCATGGTGGCGATGGGCTCACCACCTATCACACCAAGTGCATTATATTGTTTTGGTAACACGTGGATTGTGGCGGTCATCTGTTTTGGCAGTGAGTGCCCAGTCTCTGACTACCCCTTATGGGATACAGTGATCTTATGTATGTATGTAGAATAACTGATACGATGCTGCCTGCTAAGCGGATTCCTGCTTAGAACTCTTTCGACCAGTACTTCAAAAATGAGCGTGAGGCAATAATTTTGTACAATTCGTGATAAACTTACAAACTTAGCAAATACAGGATCTCTGCAATATCGATGACGAGAATTTACACAATACTTTCATTATATCACAATATAAAGTATGGTATTACTTTTTGATTAGTGTATAGCTCGGTCTATACACGAGTATATCTAGGCGTGCGGGGAAACAACTACTTAACACGATTGGTTTGTTTTAAATGATTACTACAGTCCCATATCACGGCTCATTTATATAACTGGCTGCAACTCCGGCTGGAATGCGAACACTGAATCCGGTGCATAGACATCAGTTACACTGATTACTCGGCGAGGCGGTCATCAAATAAGTTTTCCGATCAGGGTGTTTGGGCATGTGTAATTTACTGTGTAAAACGCAATCAAGATATAAGAGAAATCCTAGTCTAGAGCATCGTCTTATTTAAAGTATAAGAAAAAACAGATCCTAACCACAATAATTTGTAAGTTATACAAATATTGTTTACAGCTGGGATTCGAAAAACACACAGTACTACAACTAAGTGGGCAGTTCGCTTTATCGGTAAAAGAATGAACAAAAATCTTATTTCGAAATGACGAGTGGTTGTAAGATATGTTAGAAGAATATTTAGTAAAAAACGTTTGTATGTATATAATTTGATTATTTTAATAAAAATCTATTGAAACTCTTATCAGCGATCGATACCGTTCGACAATTTAGGTTATTACATACCGCAATGTCCACAAATTATAGGACAATGAAATGCTGTTACAAAATTTATGAATTCGTACGACGATATTTGGCTTTATGTGCTGACCTACATTGTTGTTACTTACCTACACCTGCCGTTATTAATTCACATTGTAATAAGCGACGCTATGGCTAGTGTACGATCTTTTATTCACGACGCCGAACGCTGGCTCGCTTCCAGTGTTGATTATTCTCACGGAGAGTTACCATTCTTTAAGAGTATTCCTATTTAAGGGTAAATTAAACTTAGGGAAGAATTCAATTAACTCTCGTCGCTTTTTCCGTCTTCCTTATTCCTTTATAGTTCCGTTTTTCTCTTCTGCTTTGTGAACGACAAACACAAAATAATTATGTATAATGTCCAGTTGGCAAACCTGTTTTATTTTTGAAGTACCAATAGCCCAATGGCTAAGAGTACGCACCGCAAAGCGATGTCGAAGGATCGAGTCCGACTATTGTCGTTAACCTTCTCCTAGGACAGAACGCTAGCCCACGTTTTAAGCTTTTTTGGAGTGGTTAACAGGAATATTTGTAATGTTTACATAGTTACATTCCTAATATTAATAGTTAACATAGTATGTACATAATAACATTCTAGCAATGTTATTCTTTATCTGTCAGTGGAGTCCAAACGATTTTCTCCAATTTCAAAAATTTACGACGAAATTGGAGAAAATCGTCAATAAATCATTTAATTATAAATCTAAAACTAAGACGTGTTTAAGCGGGAAGTCAAGGTCGGGTGTCGCACCGAGTGTCACCCCGGACACCCGACCGCGATATAAAAAATAAAAACTTATAAAAACCATATAATTAAATTACTGCTAAAATTGGATATTGATTTCTACAAATATTTTTGTTATAAGAACTGAGCAATGCTATTTCCTTCTTTTGATTAGTATTCGGTTCGGGGTCCGCAGAGTAGGTAGTTTTGATACCAAACTGAAAAAGACAACAAGCAACAACGATTTTGGAGGAATTCCCTACTGATCAAGGCCGAAATGATGATGATGATGAATTTAAGTATTTCTCTTAATATCTTAACAGGTGGTTCAGAAACAACGTAGTTCTTTTTTAAGTCTTTATCTTATTTGACTACGCTGAACAGTATAAATGTTTAAACACGCTAATCTCCGGAAATATTTATTATTCGAAAATTTTTCCTAATTTCGAATTGAACAAAACTTTTTGCATAGCCCATTTATTGAGGAAGGTTCTAGAGTAAAACGACAACTTGAGCCCCGTGCTGAGAACCAAATACTAGCAATTAATATTTTAACATTTGTATAGATAGATATAGAGACCTTATTCACTAATACAACATGGATTAGAAAATAAGAAAAAACTAGAAACAAAGATACATTGGGATGCAGCAACGAAAAGGATACCGACTCAGCATAATGTTGTAACAGTGTGTCCATAGCTACTCGTACAGCTCTTATATTCCGTCAGTACCTTGGGTTTGCTGAGCAGTTGCCGGACATTTAACATACAACTGAAGTATACATACATATCACAAATAATATAGGCAAAACATTTTTGAAAAGACTGAGATGTAATAAATAAATATTTACTTTGACCCTAAAATTAAATTGAACATTGTAATAATAAACACACAAATAAAAAAATGCAAATTGAAACGTGGTTATGCTCGTCTGTGTTAAGTGTTCAATTAATTAATTACTATTATATTTAAAAAAGAATTTCTCACATAAATCCAGCTTTCACGAACTGAAAATAGAGTAACCCTATTCTTACTCTACTTTAGATATTAAAGTGTTGGAAGTTGGGTACACGGATGCAGCGTAAAGTTATGTTTTATAAAGGTCAGATAGTCGACTTGAATATAGAATCTTAGCTTGACATGCTGTCGCACAGGGACGGGCTGCTTCTTGCATCTGCGACATTTCCCGAGTCTTTGGATAGGCAAGTTGTGTACAAGTTTTTGGATGTTTTGCCTTAATTTATTTTTCGATATTTCTGTCTTCCATGTTTATTTCATTGCGCAAGAGATATTAAAGTGCAAGCGTACGTGTATACATACATCGCATGTCCTGGCCTATTTGCGCCTGATGTAACACTCATGCGATAAGGTCGGAAATGGACTAGAATACAGTGTCAGAGACGGGGATAATTACAACACAACCAGACCCGAACAAAACAACTCGTGTTTTCACAAATGTCTCCGGTTGGGATTCGAAGTCAGGGCCCGAGGTATAAAAGTCGAGGTACTCTGACCATTACACCACGCGGTGAAATTATTGTGTGAATAACTTTGTGGTGTCGGCGTGATCTTATCTGACTAATATTCCCAACTGAAAATACACAGAACAGTAACTATCAGCAGCGAGTAAGGTGCGAGGAGTCTCGTAATGCGATCGCCAATCTGTCTACCGAGCAGATTATGG
The DNA here is from genome assembly GCA_019845155.1 of Luehdorfia chinensis. Taxonomy (NCBI): domain Eukaryota; kingdom Metazoa; phylum Arthropoda; class Insecta; order Lepidoptera; family Papilionidae; genus Luehdorfia; species Luehdorfia chinensis. Next base: position 4,503,348 of record JAHVAK010000612.1, read on the forward strand.
CAAATCTTCCTTTCTTGGGAGAGGCCTACGTCTAGTTAAAGACTATTGACAAGCTCATGATTATGATGAATAACATTCTACAAATTAAGCATTATGCAGCGGAATGAATAATGCTAGGTAAATTACTCGCCGCTATGCTGTGCTGTATATATATATTTTTTTGAATAAGGTTTTGAAATTAATGAAACAATCTTCAAGAAGATTTTTATTTAAATCCGCATCGTGACCCTTGTAATAATATTTATGTCATGCGAAAAAAATATCAAGTAATCTCTGAAAAACACGACAGCTTTCGTCAACGCACAAATTATATTTTTTAATGTCGTCAGGTAACTGACGCCATTTGTGTTTTCTATTCGCTATTTACCAAAATTACAAAAATATATTACTGCGTTCATGTGTTTCTATGAATTTATGTGACACTTTATGGCACCGTAATAAGTGGAATTCTGTTTTTTTTTTATTGTATAAAGTGACGAAACGAGCAAAACGTTCACCTGATGGTAAGTGCAACGTCCGCCCACAACAAATGCTGTATCACCTAGAATATTTCTGTGTGACACCACACTGCGCCCATCACCCTGAGACATCAGTTCTTAAGTCTCAAATGCCCAGTGATTACGCTAGCTCACAGTGCCCTTCAAACCGAAACACAGTAATGCTTGCACACTACTGCTTCACGGCAGAAAAACTGGCCCTGGGGTGGTACCTACCTAGACGTATTCCTGCATAGGAATTCTACTACCAGTGTTTCACAATATGAGCCCTGATAGCTCAGGGGCTGGGCGCTCGCTTTAAATTTAATAGTACGCGAGTGACCAGGGTTCGATTCCCGGTGGCGGCACCACTAAAATTGTTAATTGCAATTTTAACTGCTGATTTACCACGTGCTCGGTAGTGAAGGAAAACATCGTGAGGAAACCTGCATGTCTGAGAAGTAAAAAATATTACGAAGACATGTACAGTCCTGCAACCAGCATTGAAGCAGCATGGGGGATTCTTCCTAGCTCCAAAAAGCTCTCAGAAATGAGAGGAGACCTGTGCTCAGCATTGGGAAATTCATAGGCTGAAACTTTACTTTTTTTTTATTTCGTAATTTGTTTTTCTGTTTTTAAGTTCTGCCCAAAGATTACAACAATTTGATCCTACGAGTACATTACCGATGTTCTTTAAATGTTACCATGCAACTGGAGAAGTGTAATTATATGTGAAAAACAATATAGCAAATGACTATAGAAATATGAATAGTATCGAAATTTGGGCGGTAATAAAGTCACTGTAGCTGTATTAAGTTTATTGAGGGCTTATCGAGGTAGTTTGTAAAGAAAAGTAAAGATGGTTATTCCAATATAGAATCAGACACGAAACCGATGTTGCAGAAAGGTGTATTGCAGTGCGATGTTATATGCCTAAAATTTTCCACCGCTGCATTGGTGTTAAAGCTACTTGATTGGAAAGGAAGGAAAGTATTAACATCAAAGGCGAGTACAACACTCGCCTTTGATTTGGTAACGACACAGTCATTACGACCGAATCGCTGGAGGACCTTATCACTATGCTCAATGACCTCAATAGTGTTTCCCAACGTGTGATTCTCATAACAAACATCTATGTAACACTAGCGGCTTAAGAGAATCTACTACCCCATCTCATCCCGTAGGTGTCGTAAAAGTCGACTGAGGGAAAATCAAAACTGCGGTTGTCAATCCGCCTGCCAAGCATGGCGAAATCCCCCCAAAATGAGAGCTACTAACTTTTGTGGCAATCTATGGGGGAGGCCTATGTTCCGCAGTGAAATCGTGATAGACTGAGACGACGACGACGATGACGACGACGACGATGTAACACTAATACCGGTTCTTGTTTGGAACACTACACTCTCTGTTGTACGCTGTTGGATAGATTGTCCGATTTCGACTAAGAGGTTAAGCGATTAATGACTTCCCGAACACTCCCCACAAGAGTTGGCTTTGGAGTGATCGGGAAACGACACATCTCATAGAGTGGAACTTTTTCCTTCACTGCAGGCCTTATGAGAAGCTCAAATGTAAAGGGCTATGCTCTGTTTTTTTTGAGAGATAAAATCTATACCGATGGTTTCCGCAGCAGAATTAGAGTAACTGGCATAGCCCTAAGGATCAGCAAGCTGAAGAGTAAACGCAGTGTGGGACGATCTCCCTACTTCTTGAAGCAACGACCTGCACGGTTTTGCAGGACGTCGATGGATGCAGTTTATTTAGGAACGTGTTTTGTGGCAATTTATAGAGGATTCCATTCATTCCATTGCTTAACATGGCCTATGTTAAGCAATGGAATGAATGGAATCCTCTATAACCATGTGATGTCCTGAAAATATGATGATGATGGTGAAAAGGCATGCAATCCGTTCACGTCTGACAACACAAGAAGTATCCAAGGACTATAGCAGCTTGAATTCTCTGCATAGGATTTTGCAAAGGCATTGTACACGGGTTCCCTTCTTAATTTAAAAATTATTATCTACCTACCTGCTATCGCAAACAACATAAGAAATTTGTGGGTAAAGTTAATTAGCTAGAGAATTAATATACTTAAAAACTAAACAACAGAAACAAATGTAAAGTATACAAAAAAAAGATAGAAATCACAATTACAGTTGAAATTTGAGTAACATTTTTTTTCCTTTCTAATTTTAAGAAACATTTTAATTCCGCATATAAAAATCATCTTATTCATTATTGATAATAATTCATTATTAGAGACTAGCGTTACGTTTCGTAACGAATTAAAATTTATTTATTTAAAGGTTAATCAAGAGAATTACAATGTACATTATTACATTGTAACTTTGTTGATGAATCTTTCATTTGCAAATATTTAGCAAAAACAAGCATTTCGGGCAATGTATAACTAGGGACCTCGCGAGAATTATTTAAGGAGACTAATATTTTGACACTTCCGTCGTAGTTTATTTTTGAAAATATTATACGTACGTACGGAAAACATGAATTTTTTTAACAAAAAAGAGACTGTATACTGAACAAGGGTCGAGGCGACACGCTAGAGGTTTCAATGTATAGGTTGGCTAAAACTAGAAAGTTTTTTCTTAGTAGATGTATAAAATTTTATAGTATAGTGACATAAAAATTGGACCTAGTTTTCCTGAAAACTTGTCAAGAATACATTTTTAGATAAAGCATATTAATTTATCTAATAAATTAATTATAAAATAGATCATTGTGTGGAGGACAAAGATGTGTGGAAATAACTCATACTCGTACTCTGCACTTGCACTTGCAAACGCCCTAGCTACTAAATTTATGGTGTAATTTCATTTTAAATTTATAAATGACGTTATTACTGTAAAATGGCATTGAGAAAAAGAAAGACCCAGAGTTTCTTGCCGGTTCTTCTCTGAGACGGTCTTAATTTTCGAACCGGTTGAATAAAGAAATTTTGACGTTGACTTTGAAATATTACAGTAAGCTTATAAGTACTATGTAGGTGTAATTTTAATGATAAATGAACACAACTTATGTTTTAGGAGTGCAAAATCATGAAGTACACATAACCCAGTTTTAGTTTATATTAATGATTAACAAAATATTAAATAATTAACAAAAGTTACTTAAATTAGGTACTACCTATAATTAAAAAGTAAATAGGTACAGCATAACAGCATGTGTTGCAAACAACTGTTATTTATCGTTTGTGAAACCGCCACCTGCACAGAAGGCCGCCGGCGCGTCGTCAGACATTATGAATTCCTTATACGTTATTGTTTTTTTTACAAGTAATGTAGAACTTTAGAACGGAAGCATGAATAATTGAAGAATTAATATAGAAATGACGTAATTAAGATTAATTATTTCAACACCTTAAAAGTAATAACATTATGAATTCATATAGATAAGTTGCAGTTATTTTGTTATTTTTTATTGAGTGAAATACTTCGTCGATCATATGAACTGGGTCATTTTATTAAAATTGTTAGTCATTTCATTAAATATGGACGTATAACTGTTTGGTTATTCGATCGGTAAAACGATTACCACTATTGAAGGGGTTTCAATTAATACGGGGGTTACATGTAAGTTTTGAAAATTTTGTTTGGAAGACTTGATTATGTTATGCTCGCTTTAATGTCTCTGTGTTGTGTAATTTGTCGTCCACTGCCAAATGCGTCATACTTGTGAACAGGTGTTGTAGGTGGAGGCTGGTCTGCTCGAGTTTGCAATATACTTATATATTTATTAATTGAATCTTGACTAAAATTTTGTTATGGAGCGTGCTTTGGTTTTCATTGAGACTATTCTAAGTTAATTTATTTATAAAAAAAAGGATACCTGCAGAGTTTCTTTCGCCTGTTTCTTCTCCCTCAGAGGAACGTCATTACGAAACGGCGGTATGGGGATGACGTTTGAAAAACAAAATTAACGATTTCTTATATTTACGCGAACACACACACACACATTTAAATTAAACTAATTTTACGGATTTTATCGCGTTTTATTTTACTATTTATTATCCGACGTGGTCACGGGAGGACTGAGAGGTGACACCTAGAGTCACACTGTGTATAGGAAAAATAATAGGTATTTAACTTTTTTACGGTGAATCTTACCACCATCCTTCACAGTTAGCTACCGTGGGTAAATCTTTGTTTCAGAGAGCACAAGGGATCTGTAACAATAAAAACCTGACCGCCGAGCTTCAGAATGTCAAGCAAGTTTTGCAAAACAACAAGCTTCGGGTTCCGCGCCTTCGTCGCAGTGACCGAGTGAAGCCGGCCACAGTCGAGCCTGTACATGCAGTCCTACCATATGTCAGAGGGGTCACGGACAAGATTGGCTTTATCTTGAAGCGGGCTTCCATAAGAACATTTTTCAAGCCGTCGAAGAAGATAAGTCAGTTTTTACCATCTGTCAAGTGTAACACCCCTCCTAAGAAGCAGGAGTATACAAGCTGGATTGTGAATGTGGTCTCTCTTACATAAGGCAAACAAAAAAACCAGTAAAAACCCGCGTAAAAGAACATATCGTAGTAACATCTAGCAGATGTGCAGCATCGTCGCTCCAGGAAGTCTGCAGTCTGTGACCATATTCTGGATAAACCTAACCATTACATCAGATTTGATAAACCACCAATCATCGCAAAAGAACACCGATTCCTACCAAGGATGATTCGCGAAGCTATTGGAATTAAAAAACATCCTAATTTTAATAGAGACGATGGTTGGGTGTTACCACCACCTTGGGATCCTATAATTAATAAAATTAAATCAAAAACCAAGCATTCCACTGCTAGACTTCAAGATACAGTTAGCTCTTTCTGCGTAGATCGGACCAAAAATAATAATTAAAAGCTGAAGGTACTCCGGGTTAACTATGACATCAGGACATCTGTCACCTCAGTCCTCCCGTGACCATGGGTGCTGTAAATCACTCTAAACGTCGGGTTATAAATAGTAAAATAAAACCGATAAAATCCGTAAAATTAGTTTCATTTAAACAAAATTAAATTAATAAGACAATTGGCGCGTCAATGACCCATGATAGCTCAGGGGTTAAGTGCTGGTTTACCACGTGTTCAGCGGTGAAAGAAAACATCGTAAGGAAACCGGCATCTCTGAGCAATAACAATAAATCGAAGACACGTGAAGTCTGCCCCGCAGCAGCTTTTCCCGGCTTCAAAAAAACCCTCTCAGAAATGATAGGAGGCTTGTGCTCAGCAGTGGGACATTTATAATCTGTTACTTTAGGCGCGTCAATATTTTTGTTAATCAGACGTTCTCTTTTTTACTCTATCACTAAATATTAAAAAAATTATTAACTTCATTATAAATTAAATATAAATTTATTACTTAAATAAAAAAAAGTATTCTATTTCCGACCGAGTGACCAGTGAATATGTAAAAGCAATGACATTACTGTGATCCAATTGCTTTAGATCGGTACCCGATATCGTTGCCCTATTCCAGTACGTTTTTTAATTGATCCATTTATTAGCAATTAAAAATAGCTAATATGCTTATTGATTGCATAATGCGCTACCACGAAAGAGGAGTTACGACCTAGCGTCAACTGTTTTAAAACGAAATACAAAAAGGACTTACTTAACAGACATTTAACTGCAGAGAAATTTAAAAATCCCTACATTAAAACGATGTCTCTTGATATTTTTTTCTAGACATTTAATATATATGTACGCACTAGCTCATGTATTTACCTACTCACGCATACATACACAAATACAAGACTACTTAATCATGGGTCGTAATGATACTGAAATAAACACAGATTGGGCTGAAAACCAGCATTGTATCACAGTTCTAATCCAGAACAAGCTAAGGGTTTTTCCTTTGCCTTCTTGTTCACTATTATTTATTGGTATATTAAAGGGATTATTCCGCGGCTGTCCCTCACCGGTTTGCGTTTTGGTTGGTTGGTTTGGATTGTTCGGTCTGGTCTTTCTAGATATGGTTATTCCGCCAACTGTCAGGAGCCTTGAAACCATCCAGACATTCTAAACTGTTTGTGCGAACGTCTACTGAAAGTGGAAACATTTTTGCTAATCAGAGTCTAAACGTCTTTATTTCTTTATAAAAACAAGACGTACAAGAATTGAAAAAAACTCTGGGGTCTTTTTTATCGAGATAAAATTTGCAGTGATATTAGACAGCGATCCGAGGTCTGCTTGCTTTTTATTATAAATATCTCAAAAAAAATACGATTTCTAAAGTCAACAAAGTAAAACAGTCTGAAGTACAGTTGTTTTATAATATTATGGTGATATTTACTGTTTACAGTTGTAGTTAATTACATTTTTCCTTCTATTTTAGTAATATTTTCAATTTCATAAAATCTCCGGTTATCTTTATTACCACCAATTCAGTAGGCTGTTTTTCTATTGGAAAATATCCGCACCCGATGTAACGCTGATGCGATAAGATTGGAGTTAAGCTAGGATGTAGTGACAGTGACAGGCGCACAACGCGTCCGGGATCAGAAAACCAAAATTTTGTGATTTTGCACAAATAGCTTCGGCTGGGATTCAAACTAAACTAGGACCAGCGCCGTGGTAGTCAGATACTCTGACCATAAGACCACAAACATACTGTAGTTTAATGTAGAAATAAACAATCAAATCTGTCCCCGAGCAAATTGTATTATTGATTAAAATAGGCAGTACTTTGACACGGTCATTTTATATTTTAACCACTTTAACTAAGAGTGAGCTTTAGCGGATGTTCTACTTGGCAATTTATATCTGTATACTTGTGACATAAAAGTGTAGGGAAGTTTATCTAAGTAGTAGTGTAGGATAACTAAGAAATCGATGTGTTGAATATGTATAAGACTGTTTCGGAATACCATATGGTCAGTATATTTTAAACCAATACTAGGAATACTATTTAAATAATTAATATTCTTGTACAAAGTTTAAAAGCTCATTAATTAGTTCTCCTGTTCACGTTACTAAATACGAAAAACAACAGCATTATGTTGGTATTTTCTGCTGGTGTTCTATGATACAACCGCCGTGTGGTGGCGGCTTAAGAGAATCTACCACCTCTTCTCATCCCGTGGGTGTCGTAAAAGTCGACAGAGGGAAAATGAAAAACAGATGATGGGCAGAAGCATCTTCCTGAAATATCTCAACAAATAAACTGCGGTTGCTTACCCGCCTACCAGACGTGGCAACTATGGCGAAATTCCCTCAAAATGAGAGCTTCAAACTTTTGTGGCAATCTATGGGGCAGGCCTATATTCAGCAGTGGACTAGTTATAGGCTGAAATGAATGAATTCTATGATACTACAGTCTTTCTGCAGTCGAGCCAATCTAAATACAAACATACATACAATCACGCCTTTTTCCCAAATAAGGGGTAGGCAGAGAACAAACACGTAGCGCACTTATCGCCCCCGTGGGAAACGATACGTGACGGGAGGTGAACCATGTCGCCGCCATTTTGATACGAGTCAAAAAATTCCCACGAGCATTATAGTGACACCATTGCATATTACTGTATTTTTTTTCTCGAGTAAAGGCTTATAAGCCTTATAATAAGGAGAATAAAGACATTTCCACATAATAAAGAGGTAGGTGCTATTCTACTCCGCCGGACACCTATTGGCAAGACAATCTTTAAATGCTGCAATTTAAAAAATATGGATATTTGAATAAAAAGGCGCACATTGTATCAAATGAATATAAAATATCTATTTGTAATTAAGTTAAACGCTTACGGTACATTTGAATAAAACGCAATGAAACGCTTTATTCAGATCTAATAAAACGAAGTACATCTCGTCATTGAAATGAGAGGTGTTTGCGTGTTGAGACTCGCTCGTTTACAGTCATTTGAAAACGTTATTTAAAGCAGACACTCACCACTTAACATAATGAAAGATGCGCAGATCCAGAGGAATATTCCCGGCGGTGGAATGAAAAGGGTTGCTCGCTTTGGCGCCATCTGAGTTCATAAGAAGTTGTTTTAGAAGTATGAGACGGTGCTGGCAATTTATGATGATATTTCAGTTTTTAATTTCGATCACGTCATAATTAAGTGTTATTCCCGATACAAAAGCATACACTTTTATTTTTTTTGATTATTATATTAATTTCATACATATTATATTTAGTGAAAATAGTTTTAATGGTTGTTCAAAGTACATTGAGCCTAATTACGATCTGTAATTCAACTCGATGTAGTTTATATTTGTAAGCTGTAAAATTAATAAGAGTAAAGACTGTTTACTCTTATTAATTTTTAACTAAAATCACAATAAATAATAATCATTTGTTTCAAATTAACACATAATTTTCGTTTAAATTTTAAATACATTAAGTAATGTTCATCTTTTAATAATTGATATTAATAATCAATTATTAAAAGAATTACCAGATGATTAGTCATTCACGTCACAAGAAATATACTGACATAGTATGAGGTAACGATATATAATTATACCTTTAACAATAAATCCAGGTAAAGACAGTTTGAATCACTCGTGTAGAAATAAATAAAGTAGCTCGCAAGTTGGTGACCACGCGCCCACTGTCCCGCGGCGACTACGAGCCGCGCGTAGCTATCGTAGCAGTGACGTAGCACTATATGATTATGGCGTATGGGGCTAGTAATAGCCGAAGCGTTTCATTGAATATATCACGGGTTTTATTAAAGCGTGTAAACTCACTACAATGAACAAATATTAACTATATTTTTTAGTAAAATAATAATATATAACTATTTTGCATAACCCAATAAGAGGTGTCTATAACCTCTTATTGGTTTTAATGCCAAATTGTCATGATTTAAGATTACTTATATTATTATGTGTCATTATAATTGTCAAAATTGAAAATCTCAAACATATTTGCTAAAATGATATTGTAGCTGTTACTTGACATGACCTAAAAAAATTTTAATTGCAAGAGGAAATTAAGATTTAGGAATTGGATCGTATGGGCGTTCGTAACGTGTTACGGTTTGTAAAAATGACAATTTTTAAAACACTCCACATAAAATGTTATTGTTGTTTTCTGTCACATAATATGATATTTTTTTGATATAGTGACGAAAAGAGTAAAACGTTCACCTGATGGTAAGTGCATATGCGTCTGCCCATAACAAATGCTGTGTCACTCAGAACATTTCTGTGTGATACCACACTGCGCCCACCACCTTGAGACATCAGTTCTTAAGTCTCATATGCCCAGTGATTACGCTAGCTCTCAGTGCTCTTCCAACCGGAACACAGTAATGTTTGCACACTACTGCTTCACGGCAGAATAACTGGCTCTGGGGTGGCACCTACCTAGACGAATTCCTGCATAGGAATCCTACCACCAGTATAAATATTGATATTGGCAAAATTATATTAAGAACAGTAATTAAAGAAAGAAGATGTGTAATTGACATTTGAATTTTAACCCCTTACGTTTCCGCCTGTCAGAAACCATGATATTTTATGTAACCTTTCATACGACACATACGAGACAAATTTATCATTAAAATGTTAATACTTGTCACTTCAGATGTATTCGGTCCCAGTGATGTAAATAACGCTACGAGTAATAATAAAGTCATTATAAAATACAGACTCAGTAAAGGGATACTAATAAGAAACATTCCGTCACCGCTTGAAAACAAATCGACTACGATGCAATGTCATTTATGGCCGTTTATGACATAAGCCACGATTCGAGAATAAATAATTTGATTTACTAATATTAGTTAAAAATGAAATTTTAATTGAACTGTCTGTGAAGATACAGCTTAAAGTGAAAAACTACTTTCAGTTGATGTCATAACTCACTCAGGGTAAACGTATAACGCACTCGTAATTCATAAATAGGTGAGCCATAAGTTTAACTTTGGAGTAACGAATACAACCGACTATGAACATATTTTATTTATAGGCCTACCTCTTGCTTTACCGTAACATACTAGCTCGGCAAAACGCTTGCTGCTTAGAAAATACGAACGTATGGGGATAATAAATTGATTTACTCCGACTACTCTAATATATTATCTCCTATATTTATTGCAGCAAAAAGTAACGTTAGTAAAATAGGGTAAATTGGTGAAATATTGTTTCGATTATTTATTCATATATTTTTTTTCACACCATGTAAATAGGCGTCTCCTAGACGAACGTGCTTACCGTCTAGGATCTAGTCACCACTTAACATCAGTTATGTGAGACTTTCATCGAATGAGCCTGGAAAATCAACACATCATCATCAATAATTAATATTGAACGTGTAAGACTTAGATTGCGAGCAGGGTCGGGCACTTACAGAATATTAATACTAGCGTTAATTACCACCAAGACTCTTCGTCGTTACGTTTGGTGAGAGATAAGAAATGAAGATTTAATTACTGGAAATCAAGATTCTATCGTAGTCCTTAAAGACACCTTTACATAGGTGATAAGTCCTTTATTTTGATTCATTATTGAGGATGAATATTAGAGTCTTTTGGATGCTTTGACTATTTATTTTTAGGTGGATTGTGTGTTAGGTAGTAAAAATGTTCACATCCGCACTTATGCCCCATTTCCGATGTTAGTTTCATTTATACGAGTTACCTTGAAATAATAAAGCCCCTCATCCTGTTAATTGTTGTTAGATGTATTAGTGTATATATGCTTTCAAATATCATGTTCATATGTTTCTATGGAATATGTCCTCAAAAAGGTGGCGGAAATGTAGCCTGCCATATGTGTAAAAGCTTTAACGTTCTTATAACGATCTTAAACTATATTATAGTTGAAAATATACTACATGGTCCCAGTGGTCCATGCAACCCTGTATATATATATATATATATATCAAATATACAAAAAATGTTCTGAAGCACTATTGGTTACTAACTGATGCTCGCGGCTTCATCCACGTGGATAAAGTTTTTTTTAAAATTTCCCTGGAAACTATTTGCATTTTCAGGATAAAACGTATCCTATGTTCTTCTCCAGGATGCAAGCTTTCTCTGTGCTGAGTTTCATTAAATTCGATTCCAAGGTTGAGCTATTAAAAGGTAACAAATAGATAGAGGGCCGAAGAGAGTTTCGCATTTATAATATTAGTATCATCATCATCATCATCATTTCAGCCTACCATAGTCCACTGCTGAACATAGGCCTCCCCCATAGATTGCCACAAAACACGGTCCTGAGCCACCTGCATCCATCGACTTCCTGCAAAACCGTGTAGGTCGTCGCTCCATCTAGTGGGGGGTCGCCCTACACTGCGTTTGCCGGTACGAGGTTGCCACTCGAGAACCTTTCTTCCCCAACGGTTATCGGTTCTCCGAGCTATATGGCCGGCCCATTGCCACTTCAGCTTGCTAATCCTTAGGGCTATGTCGGTTACTCTAGTTCTGCTGCGGATAACATCGTTACGGATTTTATCTCGCAGAGAAACTCCGAGCATAGCCCTTTCCATAGCTCGCTGAGCGATTCTGAGCTTCCTCATGCGGCCTGCAGTGAAGGACCACGTCTCGGTTCCATATGTTATCACTGGCAACACGCACTGGTTGTACACTTTTGTTTTGAGGGATTGCGGTATACTCGACGAGAAGATGTGACGCAGTTTCCCGAACTAAAAATATAATAATCTATCCAGTACTTTTGGCGTGATGCGCGCATACCGGCAGACTTCTATCGTTTTATTTTTATAGATTAAAAGTTACGCAAGCAAGTAAACAATTAATTTTAAATAAACTCTCTTTAATAGCAGTATATTTTAAAAATATATTGGAATCAAGAAATAGATATGTAACTATTTTCTAATACAAGACAAACCGGGCCATATCCAATTTTCGGAAGCTCGTTTGTCACCCTTAATACTTTATCAAAATTAATGATTGAGATATCATTTTGAAGATTACGTTTCTCGCTACTGACGAAAAATTATAAATAGCTCAAAATCAACGTTTTCGTTAAAAAAAATATTTTAAAAACTTGATGATGACGATACTGTGCTGAATTTTCGCACGGGTCAGCTAGTGTTTTTCTCTTATATCAATGAATACAGCGTAATTTATTAAATGTCAAATAGTCGATACCAGATACACATAGCTATAGGTCGTGGGGAATGTTTCTCTCGTGGAACAAATATTTGTATAACCTACAGAAAGTTGTTCCGGATCTGGGTGTTTGTGCATGTGAAATTTACATACATACATACATACAGTCACACGTTTTTCCCATGAGGGGTAGGCAGAGACCACAGCCGCAGCTCACTTTTGGCCCTCGCGGCAAACGAGACGTGAAGGTGATGATTGTATGGCGGCGAACCATGCCGCCGCCATACAGTGGTAAGAGTAAAAAAATTTCTTACTACGGAGGTAGGTGCTATTTAAGTATGGTAGGATTCCTGTGCAGGAGTCCGTCTAGGTAGGTACCACCCCAGGGCCAGTTATTCTACCGTGAAGTGGTAGTGTGCAAACATTACTGTGTTCCGATTTGAAGGGCACTGTGACCTAGCGTAATCACTGGGCATATGAGACTTAAGAACCTATGTCTCAGGGTGATGGGCACAGTGTAGTGTCACACAGAAATTTTGTGGGTGGCACAGCATTTGTTATGGGCAGACGTTGCACTTACTATCAGGTGAACGTTTTGCTCGTTTCATCACTTTATGCAATATAAAAAAAAACTGCCTAATACCTTTTGGTTTCCATATTTTTTTATCCATATTTTTTAAATCGACGTATATATGATATATCTCGAAGGAGTTTATTTGTCGGTATGAAATATCTTCTTTAATACCGTGTCAAAAATATTGGCGAACCACGTCGTCGCCATTTTGGTACAAGTCAAGAAATTCTTACTCCTCAATGCGTTCCTACGAGCAGTATAGTGTAGCATTGCATATTATGATTTTATTCTGCACGAATAGAGGCTGTTCGTACAATAACTTAGTCGCCTCTTACGACACCTCGGTAGGAAAGAGGAAGTTTCTATTCTACTCTGCCGGATTTCTTATGCCTGTAAAATGCAACCACGACGCAGGGGAAATTCTAGTCTCACACAAAGTTTAAAACATTAATGAATATAAAATTGCAAAATTGATTTTATCAAGTTTTTGAACAGTATTATTATAGGCAATTGGGGAATACGCGGGTCCCGTACACGTACACTTGAGGCACTATAATATCACCAGTGCAGTTAATAACTTCCGACAATTTGGTAGTTGTCGCGATGGTTGAGAATCGGCCTGAAGATCATGTAGAATAAAAACTTTTTATGAGCCTGTGGCAATATGTATCGGCCATGAACTTGAGTACGCGCCGTTCGTCTCGTTTATTTATTGCAATTTGTAGTGATCTGGATTACGTTCTCCCTTCTCCCGTTGACCTCGTTGTCAAGCCAGGATTGTTTTCATTAGTTACTATTTAGCTATACATATTGGAAGTCACTACTATATTATATAATTTACTGTATATTTTTTTAGTAAAGTAATAACAGACTACTAATGTCCCACTGCTGAGGACAGCCCGCCTCTCTATAAATACTTCACTGTTGAGTACGGACCTTCTATCTTTTTTTAGACAGTTTCGATACCGGATGAGAACCGCCACGCTGCTCCAATGCGGGATGGCGAACTTCACATGTCGTTGAATATTATTATTATTTGTCAGACGTGCAGGTTTCTTCATGAATTTTTACTTAACCGCTGAGCACGATGTAAATTAGCGTTTATATTGACTTTGATTTTATTTGATATTGATAGCGATATAAATTGACAGTTCTAGTGATGCCGACACCGGGGATCGATACCAGATTACTTGCGAACTATGAAATGTAAAGTAAGCACCTAGCTCCCTAGCCGTTTTTTTCTTTATTTCGTATAGATTTGTAGAAGAATTAAAGTCGAATTGCAAGTATCTGTGTAATTTAAATTTATTCAGATATTATCATTTTTCAAATCAATAAATCCACCCTAAAAACGGTGGGTTTAACGTTCAAAATTGTTAGAAAATACTGAAGAAATTAGAAATGTAAAGGTACGCAGAAGTTGTATGTTTCAAATTTATAAAAATTATATTATTGTAATAGTAATAAAATATTGTAGCTAAAAAACGTTATAATCTTCAAATACATAGTAGTACAGTCATGACTACAGTATCTATATAAATATTTATAAAAAAAAACTTCTTGCTATTAGTTTTAAAAAACTTATGACTAGACCAGTTGTTATAATTTTTAATATTGTTTACTTCCAACTTTAGTCATATTTTTAAACGGACGTGTATGAAGTGCCTTCTATTCCAAACAGCTAACATTTTCTCTAAGTTGTAAAATACGATCGCATGGGGACAATGTATTGATTCGTGTGGAATATTGCAATGTGTCCTTTTATACTTAGTGGGTCAAAAAGTTCAAACTATTTATTAAACAAAGACTTTTTAAGATTATAATATTAAGGAATACATGGATGATGATAACCCCTGGGAATGCAGTGATTACCGCCAAGCTATTTCTACATTTTTATAATGCTGCTGTAGTAAGTAGTTTCAGCCTATAAATGTCCCACTGCTGAGCACAGGCCTCCTCTCATTTCTGAGAGGGTTTTGGAGCTAGGAAGAATCCGCCACGCTGCTCCAATGCGGGTTGGCGGACTTCACATGTACTCGAAATATTTCTATTCCTCGGACATGCAGGTTTCCTCACGATATTTTCCTTCACCGCTAAGCACGTGGTAAATCAGCACTTAAAATTGTAGAACAATTGTCAGCCGTGGTAGCTCAGGGGCCTGGTGCTCGCCTTTAATTTCATAGTAAGCGAGTAACCTGGGTTCGATTCCCGGTGCCAGCACCTCTAATATGCTGCTGTAATTATAGATTATTTTTAAAATGACTGAAAAAACCCCCCAGGGTTTCTTGCTGGTTCTTCCCAGGGAAGAGGCAGTTCTTTGCGAACCAGTGTTTTTAGACGTAGTATGTATATTGAATAAAAAATATTCTATTCAATGCAAGTTTATTCAAATCAATATATTTTAGCTTTTAACAACCGCATGGTAGTAAGTCCCTTAAACATTTGAATCTAAGTCGATTACATTTAATTTAGTTTAAAGTCAGAAAACTACATATTTCAAATAGTTTTCAAATAAGTTTGTTAAGTTTGTTTATATTAGTCAAAAGAGCATGTTAAATATAAAATATTTCTTTGAGTCGAACATTTTTTAATGTTAGGATAAAATTTTACAGCGTTAAATTTTACAGCGGCTAGCTGGGTCGAGGTGAATTGTAAAACGGTTCACCGAAGCTATTGTCGCGAGATGTAGGTCGTCCTGGCATCAGAGTGCACTCTGCATTGCGGCGCTTTTAAACTAAAACTAAAGATATGATAACATATCAAATATTTTTATTTGTAGTTCAAAAGTCTATGATATTTTATGGTTACTTACAAATAATAACTGTACATTGTCACATGCGTACTGTGAAAGTTAACCACGGCTCAGGTTAAAAGGTTTTTAATGTTAATTTTTTGATTCATGGTGCCGGCATCTCTCTGATTGTAAACTTCGCCAACCCGCATTGGAGCAGCGAGGCGAACTTTTTCTAGCTCTAAAGCCCTCTCAAAAAAATCAGAACAGGCTTGTGCTCAGTGGTGTGCCTTTTCTAGGCTGTTACGTTACTCTTTTATTATGGTATTATGTGAGAGTGCTCGATTAAGACTTCAACTACTATGAAAGCACGGGCGCGAGCGCGAAATGATAGAGATAGAATGAGAAAGAGACAGACAGAGAGAGATAAAAATAAAAGAACTACAAAAAAGAGGATACCTACCTGCGGAGTTACTTTCGCCTGTTTCTTTTCCGTTAGAGGAACCTCATTACGAAACGGTCGTAAATTGTTAAAACAATGACGTTTGACAAACGAAATTATATTTCTTACGTTGAATTACAAATAATTTTCATGCCATTTCATTTCAAGTCTCACGAGTGCACATTTACACTCCTCCTTAGATTATTGTTCTACTATTAATATACAATAAATATAATGTAAATCCAGTATAGGCGGTAAAGACTTAACTATAATTTTTTTTGTAATTTGTTATGGACTGCTATTGTTCTGTGAAAATAAAATAAATGAAAAGATCATTAAAAGCAATCGACTAAGTAGGATGATATTTCTGTTCTGTTATACTTAGAATATTACTTTTAATGTGTAACAAACATTCTGAGCTGAATAAATAATTATATTAAGGCGACTACGTAGGTCAGCGGACTCCAGCCAGTTGAGACACACCCACTCACGTCACACTTCGAATCCAGGTTAACGTACTTAACCTGGATTCGAAGACGAACCGAAGCCATTTTTAAGTAAATAACTAATGATTTGTCTAGATCTACTGCAAGTATTTTATACGATACTATACTTGTATGACCAAGTGACAGTTGTTCCGGGTCTGGGTATTTGTGCATGTGAAATTGATGTCTGTATAACGTACTTATGATACAGATTAAATAATAATGTAGGGCATCGTTTAAAAAAATCCTAAAATATAATGTACTATAAGATAGCGGAATGCGTAAGGTTTCCTAAATTTGAATATCAAATCACTCATAATTTACATTGACATGTTTCGATCTGAACGGCACTAAGAGCTAGTGAAATTACTGGGCATATGAGACTTACGAACTGATGTTTCAGTGCCAAACAGAAGCATTTGTTATGGGCAGACGTTGCACTTAACCATCACGTCACATCCTCCTATAAAAACATTAAACTCCAGTGCAAATATAGGTCGATTATGTTATAATTAATGGATGTAAATTGTTGTGATAAATATATTTAGGTTGATCGCAGAAATATTACATTCGATTTTTTAATATTGGTTTCGGAAAAATGCGTGTTACCTTTTATCTTGAATATTCTGCTAAGGATAACATAATGTAAAATGTTATTTGTAACAATAACTTACGCTACGCGCAGAATAAACAGCTATTGCGCGCATTAAGGACAATTCGCAACGGCCATGAACTTGGGAATGCGTCGCATTATCTTTTTTATTGATTGCAATTTGCAGTGACCCAGATTGTGTTCCCCTCCTCCCGTTAAGCTTGTTGTCAAGCCTGACTATATCAATTGTTTGCGGTCACTGGTTCTCTTTGTTTATGTATGAATCAAACATCTGATTATATTTCCATATAAGTACTATTTATTTACTTATCTACGTGTCGGCATCCTGGAAACAGTGATGCGAAACTGAGTTGGAAATTTCATATGCCTAGTGATCATACTCATATTACACTAGCTCTCAGTGCTATTCGGACCGAAACACATTAAAGAAAACGTTTATTTGACAAACTACTTAAAAGATTATTTAATTTTTAACTTTTAAAATTAAAAATTTGTTTCATTTCTTCAATTTCTCCATAAAAGATCCTAATTATAAGTAGTGCCATTTATTGCAATGTCCATAACGCTTTGCAAAAAGTTAAATGAAGATTGAATACAGGCTTCTTCGCCCGTTGAATAAATCCTTCCGTTCAACCCGCTATTACTTGGCGGCAACCCTTGCGGTTTGCATTTGAAATTTATTACTAACAATATACAAAGATAAAGGTTCTACATTGAAAGAATTTAAATAAATAACGAGAACAAATTTTGTTTCGTTTCACATTTTTTACTTACGTTATATATACATATTTTTATAATAAACTTTATTGTTTAACACCTTAAACTAAGAGTAACAATAGGCGGGCTTAATGCCTTATAGCATTCTCTGCCAGGCAAACCAGGCTGATTTCTAATTTATTAAAAGCAAAGAATAAGGTTGAACAGATAGTATTTTTTATTAAGTGTTTATTTCAATATAGACTTGAAGATTTCCGTGTGGTGGCTTGAGAGAACTGTACCGCCTCATATCATCCCGGGTGTCGTAAAAGTCGAAAGAGGGAAAATGAAAACCAGGAGATGGGCAGCAACATCTTCCTGGAACATCTGAATAAATAAATTGCGGTTGCTAATCCGCCTGCCAAGCATGGCAACTATGGCAAAATCCCCCCGAAATGCAAACTTTTGTCGCAATATATGGGGGAAGCTTATGTTCAGTAGTGGACTAGTGGTAGGCTGAAATGATGATTATGATACTTAAAGAACATAAAATAAACTATTGAGGCAGGAATTTCTGCCGTAAAGCACACGTTACTGTGTTTCGGTTTGAAGCGCACTGTGAGCTAGTGTAATCACTGGGTATAAGAGATTTAAGAACTGATGTCTCAGGGTGACAGGCGCAGTGTGGTGTCACACAGAAATGTTTTGGGTGACACAGCATTTCTTATGGGCAGACGTAGTTCTTTTGGGCACATGGTAACATCGGGTGATCGTTTTCCTCTTTTCGTTACTTATACCAATAAAAATAAAAGAAGTGATAATAACCAAAAATAAGACGAATGAAAAAAAGATGAATATTTTTCAATACAGCTTAAAATTAATGTTTTTGAGTCGCTGTTCCACACAGTGATAATTTCTGTACTTGTACTATAATGTACAAGTACAGAAATTTTTTATATGTTCAATGAGCGTATGAGCTTTGGCTGTAATTCGATTCTACGGTCTATGATTCAGTAGCCTCGTACGGTAACAGAGATACTTGATCACTAAATATAAATATTCATAAGGAAATTTTTAGACAAGTTAAATGCTTTTATTCGTCTACAGATATAATATACAACTCTGTTTTTTATGTGTACTGGGCCTTATGTGATTTACTCCGTCTGCATAAACGTGAAAGTTTTAAGGCAAGGTAAACTCGAGGCCTCCACCTGTGAGGTTTGAAACGAAGTTATTTTCGGCTTGTAGTTTCCAAAGTTTTTATGATATTATACAATACATGTTGCAAACTACATTGTTTCGCAATATTTTTCAGTTATCATTATGACAAAAATAATTATGATATAATTTACGAATTCATTTTCTTGGGCTTTGCCAATATTTGTATTTAACAATTTTAAAATAATAATTGCTAATTATAATATTTTTTAAAACACCATTCAGAAAATGTTTAAGTATCAACTCTCATCCAAATAACTACCTGACAACTTTTAACCTTTAGAAATATTTCCCTATATATATATTTCTATACATGATCGACATCTATTTGTACCCAAAAATCTTTTAATTTGATATATACAAATTTCTGAACAGGTGCTGGTAGTATGAAGGAATGAGATTTTAACTAACTAAATATTCCATTGCGTTACATTGTCAGTTAATAGCAGAACTACGACGCAAAATTCAATTACGACGTACTCGTATAGTTGCAACAACCAGTATTGATACAAAGTAAGTATGGTACATGGCTGCTTTATTGCAATAACGCTATTTAATTGATTTTATAGGGATTTTTTGTTTGGAATGTTTTATATCGACAATCTCTTTAAATTTATCGTCATTTGTAGCTTTAAGTTCTTCGTGTAATAAGTAATATTTGTATAACATAGTGCATAGCATCTAATTGAATAGAAACCTAATCTTTTTTTAATTAAACTACATTTTCAAGCTTTTATTTCATGTGTTGATATAAATTACATAATCCATATACGTTTTAATAATCCCGTAATCTATTGTTTATAATTATTTTTGCATGACGTTTCATGTCTCTATACAACAGACTACATTGTATCTAATTATAATGAAACTGCTTTAATGTTTTTATACTTGTGATTCGACGACCGCGTGGTCTCGTCGTTAGAGTACCTGACTAACACGCAGGTCCTGGGTTCAAATCCAAGCCGGATCCAAAATTTGATTAAAAAATTGTTGAGTTTCTCTGACATACAGTGTCTTAACGGTAGGCTGTGACACTGAATGTCTGTCCAATCTTATACGAGTACCATGAGCGTTACATCGGGCACGGGTAGGTTGGGACGAGTGTGTGCTCTTGTGTTTGCGCTTTCAATTGTAGCACTATAATAACTCATGCATAGATTATAACTTTCGATAGTATTATTTGGTAGTAGTCGTAGGAGATCATTATCATCAAGACGGTGCGGACGAGCAAGCAGCCCACCTGATGGTAAGTGATCATGGCGGCCCATGAACATCCGCAATATCAGAGGAATTGCTGATGTGTTGTCAGAATTTGAGAAAGGAGTAGGCCCTCTTTCTCATATAACTTGTATTTTTACTTGTGCTAAAATTTATATGCTGGAATCCATCTAGGTAGGTACCACGGTAGAGCCAGTTATTCTGATGTGCAAATATTATTGTGTTTCGGTCTGAAGGGAACTGAAAGCTAGCGTAATCACTGGGCATATGAGACTTAAGAATTGATGTCTCGGGGGGATGGGCTTAGTGATGACACAGAAATGTTCTGGATGGCACAGCATTTGTTATGAGCAGACGTTGCACTTTTTTTTATTGGATAGAGCGACGACACGAGCAAAACGTTCACCTGATGTAAAGTCTACTATCAAGTGAACGTTTTGGTCACTTTATATTATAAAAATAAAAAAAGTCACGCATTACCGTGCTGTGTGTACCGTGCTTGCTAAATCTTAGTTTTTCATACTATAAGTCTTTTCGTCATTTAGTTGTTTTTCATAACATCAAAGCAAGCACTTTAAAATATGGTTTTAAATATAGACACATATTTAAGGGAATTTTAAGAAGGTCTTTCAGCTTTATATAGATGGCGACATATACAATCACTATGACCAATTTCACAGTTAAAACTAAATCGATCAGTTAAACTGTTTTTTTCTTTATAAAGTCGCAACTAGCCGCTGTTTGATGTCGTCAAGATGTTGCAAATACTAAACACATTGCGTTTTTGTCCACAATTGTGGAGTCATTTCATATAAACTTCATTTTCGTAAAGGCGATCAAAATGGAGCTGGTAAAATCGATTTATAAAGAGAACCGAAATCAAATTATACATTTGAGCTCCGTTAAGGAAAAATCTTTAAGCCAATCCTTATTTTTTTGGTAGTTTTATTTTGTTTGTGGTTTTATTAAACTTGGTGTCCAAAGCGAAGAGTGAAATCGGTTTTTAGTAATATAAGGTAGAAAGTTTAGTCTTTAGCTATATACTCGTATTTACTGGGTAAGTTGCTACCACCAATCGTAAGGCGAGCGTGCCCGAGCGTTATGTTACGTCGTTTGAGGACTTTGACGCCGAAGTGGGTATGCAAACGGGCGATTAACTTTAACATTTATAAAATAATGGAAAAAAGAGGACTGTTATAAAATTAAATGAAATATATTTAATACCTAACGTATGAAATTAAAATTAGATATTTTATTCATATTTCATATTTTTATTATCGTTCACCGTTTCTTATTGAGGTTCTCCTGTACGGAGATGAAACAGAAGAATGAAACACTGCAGGTATCCTCTTTTTTGTCTTGTACTCGTATTTTTATTTTGCAATTAATATTTGGAAACAGCGCGGAATCGCCTCATTCCCTGGGGTCATCATCCATGCATTCTTTCACCATGTTTTCTTTTATATTAACTTTTATTACAGTTTTTGCACCTGGCTTTTTATTTGGGAAACAACAATAAATGAATTGAAAATAAATTTAGCAGTCGTTGAAAAAGGTAAGGAGCTGTTTTGTACATTTTATGGTAATTGAGTTTTAGAAGTTGTTTCTGTTTACAGTTTATTTATTGAACATTGCTGACAACATTTGGGTTAGTAATTTAAACGGTTTTGCATATTATTTCTTACAATGACAGTATTACCTTTATTAATTTAATTGTCTCATTGGACCTTACCGTATGGTAGCGGCTTAAGAGAATCTATCACCCCATCTCATCTCGTGGGTTTCGTAAAAGTCGACGGTGTGAAAATAAAAACCAGGAGTTTTACAGCAACATCTTCCTGAAACATCTGTATAAATAAACTGCGGTTGCCAAACGCGCCTGCCAAGCGTGGCAACTATGGCGAACCCTCCCAAATTTAGAGCTACTAACTTTTGTCGCGATCTATGGGAGCGGCGTTACGATCGGATGTAGGTCAGGATGCAGTGTCGAAGACACAGGGGTAATCACAACAAAACGCCATCCGAAAATCAATAATATGTGTATGCGTGTTTGCTAGAATATTAAACCCAACACCTGCGGTAGTAAAGTCAGGTATTGTTACCAATAGGTGAAGTGCACATACAACTTTTATTTATAGTAGTATTATCTTAATGTAATACTATAGTTAAAAAAAAACTTAGTTTAACAAAATTATTACTTATATAACAAATTACAAAAAGGCACAGGGTGCAAAATAATACAATAATACAAATAGAGTCCTAAAATATTCTATTTGCGTCAGAATAATCAAATATGCTTTAAAATAACACAACAATTGCTAACGATGTTAAACATAAAGCTGATAACGTTTGGGTCAGTAATTAAATTTTGTCGACGGATTTTCGTATCACTCCTTCAACTGAGATTATTGCGTCTTACAATACTCAATTTACGTTGTATTAAATGTGCTTATAAATAAAATACCAAAATGTCTCCGTGATATTCGTAACTCCAATACAGGTAAATACTGTTTCGCATGTTTCATGATCGCTGTTTTCGAAGAAATTTATGAAAAAATAATTATAATTATATTTATTTCAAATTTTTTTTTTCAAAGAGAAAGATACGAGACAAAAAAACCGTTAGCCTGATGGTAAGTACAACGTCCGCACGTTACAAATGGCATAAGACATCAGTTTTTGAGATTCATATGCCCAGTAATTACACTAGTTTTCAGTGCCCCCCCCAGGTCGAAACACACTAACGTTAGCACACTACTGCTTCACGGCAAAATACCTGACCCTGCGTTTGTACCCACCTAGACGGATTTCTGCACAGGAAACTGCGTAATAATCCTTTTGGCAATGTACAAACGTATGGAACTGCCTACGAATCTACCACCCTAAGTTATTCATTGGGTGTTGTAAGAGTCGAATAAGGGAATTTAAGACTTATAAAATCTCGCGGCTTCCGACATGTCACACTGCTAATAAAAATTGTAGGAAGTCAAGAAATATGAGCATAGGCCTCCCCCATAGATTGCCACAAACCACGGGCTTGAGATATCTGCATCCATTGTCTTCCCGCAAAATTGCGCACGGCGTTACTACATGTAGGGGGGTCTACACTGCGTTTGCCGGTACGAGGTTTCCACTGTAGAATCTTTCTTCCACAACTTCAGCTTGCTAATACCTTAGCGCTATGTCGGTTACTTTAGTTCTGCTGCGGGTATCATCGTTACGGATTTTATTACACAGAGAAACTCCGAGCATAGCTCTTTCCATAGCTCGCTGAGCGACTCTGAGCTCCGTCCTTTCTTTGCGTATTAAACGTTAATTAAAATTGTCTGCGCGTCACTCTAGCAGTCAATACATACACTTGAATAGATGGAAAATAGTGGAAAATAATGGTGAATAGACGGAAATATGCCTAGTGATTACGCTAGCTCTCATTGCCCTTCAAACCGTAATGTTTGCACACTACTGCTGCACGACAAAATAACTGGCCCTGGGGTGGTATCTACCTAGACGGATACCTGCTTCTCCTCTCATTAAATTGGTGTCGTTAATGCCAATTAAAAAAATATCAGGAATGTTTCGTGATCACCGACGGGTAACGGTATAACTAACCAAAATAGCCGGGCCGGTGTCGGGCAATGTTGTAAAAGGTGCGACACATCAGGTTCTGCGATCACCAACTCATCACCCGAGTGTGTCGATTACGGCAAATTCTTCCAACACGAGTAATCGCAACAACCATATAATGATAATGAAGAAAGAGATATTAACCAAATAAACTCTTGTTAACATTAGTTTTCGAAGCAAACTATACCATATTTTCTGTAACTAGGTACAGTAGACTTTAGTTTAACTATAAAATGTGTCAAAGATCAATATAGGAAACTTTATATCCTTATGAATTAAGAGAAAGCATGAACTTTCTTGTGATTCGTGAAAGTAATTTTAGCTTCGCTTCTTAGTACTATATATGAAATTTACAACATATGAGTCATATTTGCTATTTAGGGTATTAATAAATTTCTTTATTGAAATGCAAAACAAAATTTATTTTAATTTGGGCAGCAACATCTGAATAAATAAACTGCGGTTGCCAACCCGCCTGCCAAGCGTGGCAACTATGGCAGAATCCCCCCAAAATTAGAGCTACAAACTTTTGTGGCAATCTATGGCCTATAATGATAATGATGAAGAATAATATTATATTTGATGTGTTGATTCATTAATTGCAATTTTGTCGTCAATTAATTTCAACATTTGCTCAGTACTCGTACATTGTTTTATAAGTACGAGTATATTATGTAGAATGTAAAACTTTCTAGAACTAAACAGTATATTTAAAATGTAACGGAGCTCGTTTTAAATGTAATCGAGATGTAATCAGGACGGAAGTTGTTTAATCAAGTGACGCGCACACACCGGCAGGGATTTGCTTAAATGCTTTATTTCATTACTGCCTTCTACGCTTCTAACATATTTGAGAAGTTTCTTGAATTTTCATTAAAATGTAATTATATATTTTAATTCAAGATCAATATATTATTGTCCTGATTGTTGTCTAATTTTTAATAGGGTTTTAGAGATGATGAAGCGTTGGTTGGCGAACTTCAGAATCCGTCAAAATATTTTAATTTTATATGACATGCAGGTTTCTTAATGATGTTGCCGTTCAGCAGGTCATAACTCAGCACTTAGAAATAATATATATATAATAGCCCTTAAATACAATTATATATAATAGTATTTTAGACCTCATTTTTTAACTTTAATGAAGGTCTTAAAGTTTTGTGACACTTTTTATTGGCAGTAAGAGATGTTGAAAAGGCTTTATTTTTGTTTCATCAGAACCCAAGAATTTGAAAAAAATGTGACTTTAAAATATTGAGATATATCCTACCTACCTAATACTTTCTATCCTCCTATATATCCTAATATAATAAAATAAAAACTATGTTAACGTCAAGAAAATCCGTAAGTGTTTTTATTCATTGTAAATTTTTCATAAATCGCTTCCAGTTGGGTAAGGTTACTATCTAAGGAAGACAAAGAAAACTTTTTTAAAACATCAGATATTGCTTAGTTCGCATATTCGCTGACAGAAAATGTTCTTAGTGTCATTTCTATTTCATTTATTTGTGTGCACTTATAAAGCACTTAACTGTTTGAAAGGTTGATTTAGAAAACTTCCCTCACCCAGAACGGCTAATTACCACCAGGGTTAATTGAAAGGTCGAAATATATTCTTTCGCAAAACTCATTAGGATATTGTCAAATAATTTCCTTAATATATAGAGTAAAAAAAGTTTGTGTTTAATAGTTTAACATAATAACAGCATAAAATGCACATTTTATGAGTGAAAAAAGTAGCAAATTTAACACTACGTTTAAAATTAATTTTGTTTATAATAATAATATAATGTTTATTTATTTCTTTCTTACATCTTTATACTTTTGCTTTTGCTTCAATAAATAAGTTTATACTTTTGCTTCAATAAATGAAAGACAGTTTCGTACAAATATCACAGTACGCAGTTACAATCGTTTTCGAATATAGCTACCGTTTTCGACACTTGTGATAAAAAATATCTCTGGGTTTTTTTAAAGTCAAAGTCAAAATTTCATTATTCAATTTTGGCTTGTTTAAAGCTCTTATGAACGACAAAATGTTATGTTATGAAGACACTATAGCTTATATGGGTTCTGTAGTAAAAACGGAACCCTTCTAGTTTGGTTATGTCAGTCTGACCTTTCGACACAAGGAATTTAATTGGAGACTAGATTTCGCGCTCAGACTGAAACACTATCATTGTATACTACTGATAGAAGGATTTCTGCATAGGAATCCTACTACCAGTAAAAGAATGTGTCCCTCACTACGGAACCCTGCACTGTACGTGGTTCGACTTCGAGACGCACTTGACCGGTTTTTTTAATGATTTTACTATAGATATTAAAATTTATTGCCAAATAATGGCACATGTTAAAAACCTTAAATCGGATACAAACAGTTTTAACATAGCAATACTGGTATGTCATTATCATTAAAAAATAATCTCTATTTTGTTAATATGATAATTATACTGTGTGTCACTTAGATACAATTTGGATTTACTAACAAACGATTACAAAACATATTATTATTTTTATTATAATCTTAAGCTAATACGGAGACATAGAATTTGTAACAGCTGTACTCGAGCATCTCGCAGTTTAATGCAATATATAACTCTCGACAGATGCATTCAATGACAACTGCTAACATTATTCCAAATTTATGGAGGAATGTGCAGTTGGGGCCTCATTGTACAGTCAGGACAGGAAACTGTTCTAAGTTAGGCACAACTTATTAATTCAGTTTATTTTTTACTTTTTCATTAGACGTAGCGCCGAGGCGAGCAAAACGTTAACTTGATGGTAAGAGCAACGTCTGCCTATAACAGACGCGGTGTCGCCCAGAACATTTCCGTGTGGGACCACACTGCGCCCGTAACCCTGAGATATCAAGTCTTAAGTCTCATATGTCCAGTGATTACACTAGCTCTCAGTGCCTTTCAGACCGAAACACAGTAATGTTTGCACACTACTGCTTCACGGCAGAATAATTGGTCCTGCGGTGGTACCTATCTAGACGGATTCCTGCATAGGAATCTTACTACCAGTTTTTGTTTACTGTACTCATTATCTAAATACAATTTCTTATTTTTGGATACATAATCACCACTTAGATGTGCAATAGAGTCGACTTATATCAAACGGATCTCGGGGCGGGCGCAGTGTGATGCCACACAAATTTTTTTTGGATAACATAGCATTTGTTATGGGCGGACGTTGCACTAACCATCAGGTGAACGTTTAGCTCGTCTTGTCTTGTATAAAAAAATGACAACCGAACAAAGTAAAACTGATTGTTAAACAAAAAGTAAAATAACAACTTTAACTGCTGCTGAGCACAGGCCTCATTTCTGAGAGGATTTTACAGCCGGAAAGAGTCCGCCGTGCTGCTCCAATCTGGGTTGGCGTTCTTCATATATCCTCGAAATTATTTTTATTTTTCAGAGATGCAGGTTTCCTCACTATGCTTTCCTTCACAGCTGAGCAAGTGGTAATTCAGCACCTGAAACTGCAGAACAATTTTAGAGGTACCGGCACCGGGGATCGAATTCACTTGCGTACCAGCTCTTGAGCCATCACGGCTCTCATTCAGAAATCAAACTCATACTTATAAGGGAAAACTGATTCTTATATCACGAAGCATAATTGCAATACACACATACAAAATTTTTTTGAAAAAATAACAGTTTCAGAAATATAAATTTGTGGTATTATCTAAGATTTAATTGCACATTTTGCTTTTAATTTTTTTTTAGTCCCAATTAAACATAATTTGTATGTATTTATATTCCAAATTGTACGATGCTAACCTTCATTGGAGGAGTATGGTTGACTCTCCACCGCTCCGAAACCCTCTTAAATAATGCCTGTACCCCTAAAAGTAAAAAGTAAAGTTTCAGCCTATAAATGTCCCACTGCTGAGCATGAAATCAGCACTTAAAATTGTAGAACAATATTAGAGGTGCTGGCACCGGGGATCGAACCCAGGTTACTCGCTCTTATGAACGACAAAATGTTATGTTATGAAGACACTATAGTTTATATGGGTTCTGTAGTAAAAACGAATCAAAGGCGAGCACCAGGCCCCTGAGCTACCACGGCTTCCTGTACCCCTGTAGGACAATAATAGGCTGTAATTCTTCAAACATATAATTTTAATAAATATCTTAGAAATTTCACAACTGTCTGTAAATGCTATTATTTAAACTCAACTCATTCACAAAAAGGAATATCACACATATTTGGTCGTAACTTTGGTAAGGAATTTTAAATTCAGAGCGCATGGGCTGCCTTAGCGAAGGAAGGTTGGACAGGAAGATTTATTCATCGGTTAGATGGACCTGCATTTTATCTTCACTTAGCATGCCTGCGAAAAGTTGCGGGATAGAAACAAATGACGCTATTTATATAGATTTGCGGTCTTTCCGAGGTTTGAATTAAACGAAGCAATTTGCATAGATTTTTTTTTCTGTTGGTATACGGAATATATCACAGGTATTTGTATCACAATATTACCACGTGCTCGGCGGTGAAGGAAAACATCGCGAGGAAACCTGCATGTCCGAGAAATAAAAAAATATTTCGAAGACATGTGAAGTCCGCCAACCCGCATTGGAGCAGCGTGGCGGATTCTTCCTAACTCCAAAACCCTCTCAAAAATGATAGGAGGCCTATGCTCAGCAGTGGGACATTTGTAGGCTGAAACTTTACTTTTTTTTTTACTTTTATTGTTGCCTTGCAATTTATAATCAAATATTTGGCTTCATTTGGGAAAACGTTCTCGAGTGGTAACCTCGTACCGACAAACGCAGTGTGTCAACCACTACAAAATTGAGCGGCGACGACTTTGGGGGAAGTCGATGGATGCAGGTCGCTTAGGACCGTGTTTTGTGGCAGTCTATGGAGGAGACCTATGCTCAGCAGTGGACTATTGATAGACTGAAATTATGATGATGATAAAAAGAAATCGCCTATAAATTTCACACTATTTACACATTGTTTACAGGGTTTAGGAGTTGAAGAAAGTCCACACTGATTTCGTTGCAATTGGCGAACTTCACACATACTCGTATAAAAGAAAAGAAAAGAAAAACTTATAACAACTGTGTACGTTTTGATACGTAATACAGGCTCAATATGAACTTGGTCTGTCTAGTGGTGTAATATTAGTGATGATTTTGTAACATCGTCTATTTAATCTTCTTTGTCTTCATCACTTATTATAGTCCACTGATGGACATAAGCAGATCTTTTGATTAATAGATTAAATAGTTACCAATAACTATTTAATCTATTAATCAAAAAGTAAGGGTTTGTGGTAATCACCCACCTTAGATGCTTCTGCTGATTTTTGGTCTGGTATTTCCCCATTTTTATTGGATGTCGTAAAAGACGACAGAGGGAAAATTAAAACAAGGAGTTGGGCAGCAGAATCTTTCTAAAACATCTGAATAAATAAACTGCGGTTGCCAAACTGCCTGCGAAGAACTAAGGCAAAATACGTCCAAAGTGATAGTAAAAAACTTTTGTGGCGATCTGTGGCTCCCCCATGTGTTCGGCAGTGGACTGAAAATGGGCTGAAATGATGATGATGATGATTTTGCAAGATAGCAATTCCGCCACCAGTCAGAAGCCTTGAGGTGTACTAAACGTTTCCTGTAGTGGACCGACAGGATGAGATAGTGTCAAATTCAATCTATTAATAATAAGCGAAGTAAATAAGTGTCTATTAAACCATTTCCAGACATAAAGTTCTCAGAATACCCTTAAAGAGCCCCTAACAAAAACTCATTTTGCACAAAAGGCTGTATTAATAATGTTATAAATATTCAGAAAACAGTTTTTTTTCTGATATTAATAATTAAAATTCAATTTATAAACTCGTAATATCGCATTGGGGAGCAACAATTTCAATTCGTGCCAAAATAGCGTCGACGTGGTTAGCCACCCGTCACGTCTTTTCCTTGCAGGGGCGAAAAGTGGGCAACGGATGTGCGCTCCCTACCCCTCATATGGGAAAGAGGTGTGACTTTTGAATTTGAATACATATAGTATTCAAATTCAAAATTCTTTTGTGTTAGGGCAGGCCCGCTCTTTCGATTTATCATATACACTTGTCTTTAAGCGATAAGTATAGGTAACATAGTCATGCTAATAATTAGTTTATATATTTTAGTGTGTACGTGGGTGTTTGTGATAGAGTGTGAGTGCGAGACAGAGAAAGAGAGAGACAAAATAGTGTATACGGTGTGTCTATGTGTTAAAGTTATATTATAGTATTAAGTTATATGTATATAAATGAATAAAAAGATCAGTTTCAACAAACAGAAATAACTTTTTGCAAATTGTTTTAATCTGCTAGTTTCAGCAAGCTGAGGTCGAAATAGACCAGCCAGATACCGAGTCTTCGTACCTTCGTATAGCGGTGTAGACGACAGATACTTCGACCACTAAGCCACGCGGCGTTGTTTTAGTGTAATATATTGTGCGATATATAAAATACATGCTATGTCCATTCTAGTATCTAAAATAAGATTGTAAATGGATTACAATTTGTTACACAGCCGATGAAAGTTTTAATTAGCAAACGCATGAGGAATTCTGTTGAAAGGAAATTAATTATGCAGTCAGTCTCATCTGCAGACGACGGAACTCGTTAGCAGCACGAAACATTGTAATTACGGACCAGCGACAAACAAGCCTTTCAACAAGCTTAGCCTTTTGGTCCAGAGCCCTGTACCGATATTCATTGTATTTGATAATAAGTAAAATTCCTTACTCGCCTTTTACGAGATCCATTGGATGAGATGGAGTGGTAGTATTCTTTTAACGAGCCGCCACCGCACTGTGCACCCAACAGCGCATGGTGGCGATAGGTTCACCACTTATCACACCAAGTGCATTATATTGTTTTGGTGAAACGTGGATTGTGGCGGTCATCTGTTTTGACAGTGAGTGGCCAGT
Source organism: Luehdorfia chinensis (assembly GCA_019845155.1). Classification (NCBI taxonomy): domain Eukaryota; kingdom Metazoa; phylum Arthropoda; class Insecta; order Lepidoptera; family Papilionidae; genus Luehdorfia; species Luehdorfia chinensis. The sequence continues at coordinate 4,534,412 of JAHVAK010000612.1, forward strand.
CTCTGACTACCCCTTATGGGATACGTGATCTTATGTATGTATGTATAATAAGGCAGACGAATGTAATATGATATTGTTTATGACAAGACAAATAAATTTAAATCCTCTGTACAGATATAACGACATGTAAAAACAATGTCTTCACAGTCACGATTATGGCCTCCTCCTGGCCGATTTTCGACTACGGCGACAACTTCCGAATACTGTCGAAAGCTGACTGAGAACCGTGGTAGCTCAGGGGCCATGTACTCGTTTTAAATTTCATAGTACGCGCGTGACCTAGGTTCGATTCCCTGTGCCGGCACCACTAAAATTTGATAATTGCAATTTTTGGTGCAGACTTACCAAGTTATAAGCGGTGAAGGAAAACATCGTGAGGAAACCTGCATGTCTGAGAAATAAAAATAATAATTGTCTGGAGTCCGCCAACCTGTTCCTAATAGAGGGCTTTGCAGCCCAAAGCCCTCTCAGAAATGAGAGGAGGCTTGTGCTCAGAAGTGGGAGATTTATAGGCAATCCGTCTAGGTAGGTACCAGCTCAGGCTCAACTATTCGGTCGTGAAACAGGAGTGTGCAAACATTACTGTGTTTAAGTCTGAAGGGCACGGAGAGTTCGTGTTATTACTGGGCATATGAGACTTAAGAACTGATGTCTCAAGGCGCAGTGTACACAGAAATGTACTGGGTGACACAGCAGTTGTGATGGGCAGACGTTGCACCTAACATCAGATGAATGTTTTGCACGTTTCGTCATGTTTTCTTATAAAAAAATAAATGTTGCAACAAATGTACGCTCAAGCACAGGGACTTATTCGTCCCAACTTACCCGCGTTCGATTGAAACGTAACTCTTACTCATGCGATAAGATCGGAGGAGAGACTCCACAATAATACAGTTATTCGAAAAAATCAATAAAAATTTCAGAAAACTTATCAAACATATCATAATTGTTGTTTCAGATAGGAAGGATAGTAAAAACAAATATAAATATGGAGAAAAAAACTAGATTTAGTTTTTAGAAATTGACATAATCTTTTTTATTAAATAATTTATGTACACACAAACAGTGGTTAAGTTAGTACATGGGCAAAGCTTCCGGCAGGTGTGACACTGGACAGTCTCGAAGTGTTTTAATTTAGAGGAAAAGAAGTTAAATATTTTAAACTAATTGGTAAGCAGTAATTATAGAAAGGGGATATATTTTTCATTAATTTGCAAAATATCTTTATGTCCAATACTTGTTTTAGTATTTGTTTATTTATTTTAACATTTCAAGTATAATTATAGATCATTATCATCACCGTCATCATTACCGTGTGGTAACGGCTTAAGAGAATCTACTACCCCATCTTCTTAAATCTTTTGGCAATCCGAGATGATGATGCATGCATGAAAACTTATGCATTTATAAAAATGTAGTTTCCATTGTTATAGAGTAGGCAGATAGACGCTTAAATAGAGCTTTTATTTTTAAAACAATTCTTAAAAAACTTTATAATGTAATATTTTATCCTATAAGGAAAGTAGGTACTGGAATTGCACGCTAGGTGGCGGTGAACGTTTCAAAAGCGATGTCGTTTGGTTGACTGCAAGCTATAATATATGGAAGGCAGATCATACATTCACATATTACCGTTAAGTTACTTATACTTTTTATTATTGTTATTGTTGGGTATTTCAATAGCTTTCTCGTCTCGTTGTTAAGTTGTTGTTGTTGTTGGTAAGTTATTATTACTTATTATTATTATAACAACAAAACTTAACTTAACGATATTTATGGATTCAAAGATTGTTTTTTGATATGGCTATTTGATAAAATTACTAACATCACTGACGATTTTTCTGACTATACTATATATAGAAAAATCGTCAAAAAAAATTATATAATTATTAAAAGTTGAAAGTACCCCAGATTAGCTATGACATCAGGACGTCCACCATCTCAGTCCCGTGATCATGGTGCTAATCGCTTAAAACGTCGGGTTATAAATAGTTTGACTACTATGTTGCGTAGTGGTAAGAGTACCTGACTTCTATGCCGCGGGTCCTGGGTTCGAATCCCATCCGGAGCCAACATTTGTTTTTTATTGTGCACGTGTAATTTATGTCTGTAAAACTTATCCACGATACTGGACAAATCCTACTGTGGGCATCGTATTTTATAAAGAACGCGATTTAATCCGTAAAATAAGTTTTATTAAATGTGTAGTTTCTCATTTTGGGGGGAATTTGCCATAGTTGCACGCTTGGCAGGCGGGTTGGCAACCGCAGTTAATTTATTCAGATATTGCAGGAAGATGCTGCTGCCCATCTCCTGGCTTTTTATTTTCTCTCTGTCGACTTTTACGGCACCCACGGGATAGGGTGGTAGATTTTCTTCGGTCGCTACCACACGGCACCAAATGAGAACTACAAACTTTTGTGGCAATCTATGGGGGAGGCTAATGTTCAGCAGTGGATTAGTGATAGGCTAAAATGATGATAATGATGATGAAATGTGTAGTAGTCTCGTAAATATAAGAAATCACTAGGCTCACTAGTTTAATTTTGTGATTCGGCTTTTGATTTTAACAGCCTCGAATCCATAAAGTGCGGAATATTAAAGAAGTGAAAGTTCTGCTAGGATGCGGTTAACAAGTTGTAAGTCCTACGAATCCCGCTTATTTCCAGTAATTTCAATTTGATCAGCAGCTGCTTCGCTATACAACGTCAACCACAATCGACAATAAACAAAGCCCTAAGGCAGAAGATTTCTCATACGAACTGCACTATATGGAGTTTTTTCGCATGAGCAAGCAAACAAACAAGCCTTAAATGTTCCAGGCAATTCAACTTTAAATGTTTTATGAATTTGAAGGCTTTGAAAGACTTTAAACTCGCATCGGTGTAAATACGAAGTATAATAAAGAGTTTATCCATACATATATATATATATATAGATATACACAATTTTTAAGATTTTCAAGGCCTTGTGTTTCCCAACCGGATAAAAAAATTTAAAAAAAGTTCACGCGAATGAAGATGGACTCAGCTAGTCCGACGACTAAAATGATGTTAAAAATATATCTTTCGATAAAAATAAGGTCTTTATATTGGAATATACTCATAAGTGAAAAATAGATATTGAATTCAGAAAGAGATTAAACTTTTCCAATATGGACATACTCGCAGTTTGGCACGCTTTCGTTGGCTCGTTTTTTTCTTTCTGAGTATTTGGATGGGTCCCAGTTATCAGTTCTGTGTTTCTTTTTTTCCAATTCTTATTACCGTACTAATTGAAATATTGTATTTAAAAAAAATACTTTACAGATCGCTGTTAATGTTTTTTGACAAAAAACTAAGTCTAAGTAGTCTAGAATCCTTTATCGGTAGCATAAAGTCACTGAGTTGTGGGGAAAAGTTGTGTGAAAGACTAGTGGATAAACAAGCAAGCAGCTCAGCTTATGGTAAGTGAACACTGCCACACATGAATATCCGCGATACCAGAGGAATTCCGTGTGCATTACCAGACTTTGGAAAAGGAGTAGGCTCTTTTCTTGAGAGTCCCTAAGTCGTATCGATACGGAAAACCGCTTTCGGCAGCAGATTCTTCGAAGTGTCCGTACGAGGCAGAAAATTTCTGGCAAAGTGCACAGTGGTGGAATGCCTGTCATTCAGATGATGTAGATGAAATGATTGGGCCCTATAATGAGACCTACAAAGCTTGTGTAGGCTTATATTCTTCATCATCTTCATTAGCATTTTGAAATTCCACTGCTGGGCATAGACCTTCTCGAAGAAGGGAGGATTTGCCGTTGTCACGCGCTTTGGTGATCACAGTACCAGACGCCTCTTAGCTCTCCCTCTTCTTAGCTTAACCTCTTAGACTCTGCCGTCCGCCATCAGACAATGCATTTACAGTCGGTCATTTTTTGAATTGATATCCCGGGTGTTCCTCTCAGACGACTTTTATGAGATGGATTAGCGAATTCTTATACGGGCACGGCACTTTATATATCATAAAACAATTTAAAAATATAATCATAAATCATTCAGAGCAGTTTCAGTATCATGAGAGAAACGAGTCTCCAACAACGTTAGCTGTTCTTCGGAGTTTATTCTAATATGTGCGTTGTCAAGTGTAAGATTGTTAGCAGCCATATCATCTAAAACGACTTCCAATCCATTCCATGTGGTCCAGTGGTCAGGGTACCTGACTTCTACGACGCAGGTCCTGGGTTCGAATGTTCGGGTGTTGGGCATGGGGAATTTGTGTTTGTGAAATACACAAATTACAAGGTTCGAATTCTAGATGAAGCTAATATTTTAGCTACTTAACTACTACACTACACTATTCATTTCTTGATGTTTTATAACTTTCTTGTGTTCTTGACATACGAGTAGCATCCGACCCTACTAATGTCTTATTATACAAAGAGTTACATCGAATATGGGAGAGCAAAGACGGGTTAAATTAGTATATCTTCATTCGGAGTTTTATAAGGAAACTAGCACATCGGCGAATTTTTATTTCAGATATATGAAGTTCTCTAACCCGTATAGAAGACAGCGTTACCCTCTTACACTTTCAGAAGAAATCTGAGCTGTGTTTTTTCTTTTACATAATAGTGAAGTGTAACTCGAATATTTATCCCTTGAAGTTCAAAGAAATCCTTCAGAAGAAAAGCTTAAATAAATTGCATGGTATGAAAAGCTCGTATCAAACGTGGAATTTAACACCGACCCGATTCTATTCAAAGGCTTACGACTTACGATGTCGTAAAATAAATGTAATGAATTTTTTTGTAAGTGATTTCAGTTTTTTTTTCTTTTATGTAAGACGCGCATTTACTCAGTGGCCTTTTTACAAGCATGAAGTCTTACCGAGTTTCTTGTTGGTTGTGTTTAAAAAATAAGTTTGAATAAACAAAAAAAGAAAAAAATTACGGAATTGAATACGCCTGCTAGATCACAAAAACCCTGTAAACCAATTTAAGCGCATTTTTAACACATGACGAATTGAAGAATTAATACATTTTAAAGGTTTTTGTTTATATCAAATTAAAGCTTATGGATAGGGCAATAATTATAACCTACGAATGAATATTGCTAAATACGCTCTCTTAATTATTATTTTTATTTTTTTATTCTAGAAAGAGACTACATGTGCAAACAGTTCACTTTATGGTAAGTGTAACGTCTGCCCATAACAGAAAGTGTCTTAGTCAGAACATTTCTGTGTGGCACCCTAACCTGTCTCAGAGAGACAAGCGCAGTGTTGCATATACTTAGAAAAACTTTATGTGCATTTTATGCAATTTGCATGTACTTCGATAATTTCTTTGTTAGATAAGTGTGCGGTCTTATTTATTTTCCTTGCTAAATGATAAATGAAAGATAAATGCTAAATGCCAAAAGAGTGAAGCCTGAAATAAGTGACAAATTAACTTATTACATCAATATATTACATCATACATCAGAATGTTCCATCATAATTACTTTATTTAAAGTATAATATCCACATAAGTATTTCTGTGTACGTATATAAGTTTATACGAACACGTTTTTTATCGTGAGGGGTCTCTTGATCTCGAAAAATGTTATTGCGCTTGTCAAATTAGTTGCCAAGCACCGCATTAAAGATTTTATTGAGATTTTCATTTGGTCATGTTCAATATGCGTTGAGTGGTTCAATAACAAAAAAAGTTATATCGTTTTAATTTAAAGGGGCAGGCGATCTATTAAAACCTGACTTACATAAGTACGGCTGTTTGATGACCATAGTGTATAAATTGAAGGCTGCGGGACTCTGTGCTCAGCATAACTAGTCACAAAGTCATAAATTCCAATTCCAGTAGAAACTAAAATTTGTGCTACGTACAAATTGTTAGTTTTCGGATCTGATTATACTCATGATTCAACGACATTTCACAGTTTGAGACTGACATGGGACATTGGAAGGTAAGGGTAAAGTAGAGCCTCCGTGTTATAATAGAGTAGATATACACGTGCTTATATATTTACGAACATTGCAACCGTCGAAGCAGTGCAGCAACTCATAACTTCTATGATCAGTGACGATGCAAACGATTGCTGTCTTTTATAAATTGGGTCAGTGTGCCTGTAACTTTAATTATACGTGAGCCTAAATCATAAAATATGCGTAAAAAAGTAAAGTAAAGTTTCAGCCTATAAATGTCCCACTGCTGAGCATAGTCAGCCATGCTTCTCCAATGCGGGTTGGCGGACTGCAAATGTCTTCGAAATATTTTTTATTTCTCAGACATGCAGGTTTCCTCACGATGTTTTCCGTCACCGCCGAGCACGTGGTAAATCAGTACTTAAAATTGCAATTAACAATTTTAGTGGTGCCGGCACCGGGAATCGAACCCAGGCTTTAAATTTTGTAGAATGCGAGCGAATGTGGCATTCTATGAAATTTAAAGCGAGCCTAGCCCCTGAGCTGCCACGGCTCTTTATCCTCCTAAATATGCGTTCGTTGATAATTAATTTTGCTGTACGCTTTTATTAAATTAACGAGCATGCCAAATGATCATGTTGTTATTTGTACTTACGCATTGTAAAGATGCTCTTTTTATATTGGTACCCGTAGTAGTGGTAACTTCGTCTTTCTTCGGGGAAGAAGTGTGAAGTGGGGTGTTTAGGTCGGATTCGCCCCACACGGCGATGGTTTGTGACGCAGCCGAGTGCTTCTAACATATTTTTAATACGGGACAGCCAAGCCTGGTATTTTACACATTTTGTAAACCGTAAATCTGGAAGGGCACAGATTAATTAAATAGTATACAAACATGGCTTTGACTTTTGCCTTCTCTGGTGAATATTCATCATTTCAAGAATCTGGGTTACTCTATAAACAAAACATAACTGATCAGAACTGATCCTAAGATGTTCGTACCATGTAGTTAAATTTTAATAAATGCTATTGTAATTTACAAGTTAACCTTTAAAAAGATTCTTAGGCAAGACCAATATTAATTTCTTAGGTTTTCAATATTTTTCTTACAGACAGTTTCACTTTATGATATAGATGTATAGAAACATAATCATTATTTCACAGTTATTCGGCAACCGGAAAAACAACTGAAATTGCTTTAGGTCGAGGGTCTGTCACTGGTCTGTGACGAGGGTTCGCAAGAATCAATCACTAGCTAATACTTTTTGCAACATTTTGGCATGCGGTGACGATTTGTCTCCGTTTCGTATTTGAACTTTTATTAAGAAAGGTCAAAATTAAATATTTATATTTTGCTATATACCGTTGATTTAATTTAAAAAAGAATTAGCAGCGTTAAAGGTCTAAGGTGTCTAATATAGTGATCGTCATTTCACCAACCAAGCTTGGTGATTGGTTTGGTTTTTTCTTCTTATGGTAAAAACGGTAAATCTCTTTCGTTGGCTCAGTTGGCGCAGTGGTTAAGTAGGTTTAATACCCGCAAGAGAGAAATTGTGGTTCCGAGATTGGCTGTTTGCGCATCTGAAATTTATGTCTGTGACGCACCCACAACACAGAAGAACTTCTAGTATCGGGTATCTTTTTTTTTTAAAGATAAATTGAATTAACTTTCTTCGAATTATTTCTAATGTTATGTCTTGGTAATATTTTAAAATTTAACTATATTTCGACACCATCTCAAATATAAGAGGAAGGCGGTGCCGAGCCGTGTACATTCTTGGCACTGTCAAGGCTTTTATTGTTCTTTAGATTTAATATTTACGTATTAGTATTTACGTTGTAACGTTTTTACAAATAAAAACTGTAAATAACTGTAAACAAAAAAAAACAGTGCGCACCTATAATTTTCTATAAGATCGAATCAGGAATCCGTGTAGATAGGTACCACCCCAGGGCCAGTTATCTGCCGTGAAGCAGTGTGTTTCGGTCTGAAGGGCACTGAGATGTGGTGTAATCACTGAACATATGAGACTTAAGAACTGATGTCTCAGGGTGACGGGCGCAATGTAGATACAGAAATGTGTGGTGACGCAGTATTTGTTATGGACAAACGTTACAATTACCATCAGATGTACGTTTTGCTCGTCTCGTGACTTTTTCAAATACAAAAAATGTAAAGTGCAAGTTCTCAGTGGTGTTAGATTGGTTTTGTAGATTTGGCGGATGATATTGCCAATGAAAAGGGTAGCTACCCGCCAGATCGAATGGTCTGAGCTAGGGAGGACGTCTCCTCCAACATATTTAGATTTTGTATATATAGTTCACATCTCTGAAATCTTTCATAGCGCGATTATGGAATGCATGAAATATGTTTTGGGCTTCTCATGTGGCGACATAGATGTCGCTACATAGACATGCTAGTTGAAATACCTCTGTCTGCTTCGGTGTCGTGTGTACAGGTGTACAGGTCGTCCACTTCCCCTGAATATGGTTGAGGAGGGTGATGGCTGCCACATGCCTCATTATTGTGAACAGGTGCTGTTGGTGGAGACTGGTCTGCTCGAGTTAGCAATAATACACTTAAGTATTTATTGTGGAATCTTTTCCAAATTTTGTCGTGCTTTGGTTTTCTATGAGACTATTCATTGTATATTGTATAAAAGGTATTTCTGACTAAGATAAAAAGAGATATACAAAAAAGAGAATACCTACGGAGTTTTTTTCGCCTGTTTCTTTTCCGTCGGAGGAACTTCATTACGATACGGTGGTAGATTGTAAAAAAAAGGACGTTTGACTAACGAATTTTGTGTTTCTTACGTTGTAGAATAAATAATTTGCCTAGCATTTCATTTCATTTTCGTTTTGCAATCGTTACTATGAGCAATTAGCAACCCTCGCCATGAACGGTTGAGTTTACGGCTCGTGTCTTTGTCATTTGTATATATACATATTTTAAATATTGAGGCGTCCAAGACACTTTCCAATGGTAGATCGTTCCATCTATTCTCGTCGTATAATAGACTGGCTATATAGAATAGAGCCACGCGGTTTCACCCGCGTAAAATAAGCCGATCATATGATTGCGCCGTACGGCATGGTACCTTATGACATAAGCATTCACAGCTCGGCCCTTCTCGGTAAAGTTCTGTTCTCAGCGTGCGGCACCTTAAAGTTGCAGCATAACATTTTGCAGAATATAATCTTCCTTAATAAACGGGCTATCAATGGACAAAAATTTTTTTTCAAATCGGATAAGTATTACCTGAGATTAGCGCGCTCAAACATACAAACTCTTATTTATAACTCTTGCTCGAATAACACGGATTCTAGGCGGCTTATCAAGACGAAATACGATTTTTATTTAGACCTGCAGTAATACAACTGTGAAAACCGTTTGTAATTCCGTGCAGTAGTTTTTGCGTGATGCGTGTACAAACTTAAAGATAGACAAACAAAAATTCTAAAGGTAATTGGTTTGGCTTCTGTTGCTCTTATAAAGACCCCTAATATTATTTTTTCTTAAATATCTTCTATGTACAGACATCGGCTAGTGACAATTTTATCATATGTATAGATATACTAAGAATCGTAGGTTGTGCAGCTTGCAAACCTCTGTAATATTCTCGAACTTACCGATCAATCTCCTTAAATTAAATGTGCCATATCCTGTTTAGCATATATTTTAGATGAGCATATACAGATAACTACAGGTAACGGGGTCAACATCCTGTTTTGAAGCACGAATTTTACAGTCTAAAACCGGATGATTCCGGAAACTGTAATACCATTATGGCATTTCAGTAGCATTCTTTTAGAGCTTAAGAGCTTTTAGGGCAGAAATTTAATATAGCTATACCCTTTGACTTTCTCGACAAGCATTTGATGTTAACAGAAAGTTCAATATTTATTGCAAGATGTTTATTTAGGTTCTCAGAAATAACTTCACTTTTCGGTTGGTGTATCTTATAAATACAATTTTTTAATGAATAAGAGAATAATAAGAAAGCGTATTTAATTAGCGCTCCGTACAAGTATAAGTGAAATTCCAGCGCCATTTCGTGCATAAATGATGTTTTTCACGATAGCGAATTCGAAATCCAACTTGCCTAGACGCTCGCCTCGTCATGCGATGCTGAATTCAAGACATGCTTTGGTTCTTTGCCTACCTTGTTCATTTTTTGACTAAATTTCTCTTTCGAAGGCAGTGTCGGGCATCTTGTTTTATGATAACATCAACATAAAAGCTATTTTACTGCGAAACATCTGTTTAACCTGTTTATAGACAACTGGCTAATGCCCGCGCGTTAATATCATATGTACATACATAGAGCCAGTTTCCTTTCTTTCTTTCCTTCTCATTGAGATAGACAGAGACCACATATTTCCACTTGCTAACGGCCCTGACAACTATCTTTTGCTTATTCTACTTAATATCATAAAAACTGGTGGTAGGATTACTATGCTGAAATCCGTCTAGGTAGGCCATCGCAAGGCCAGTTGTTCTGCAGTGAAGCAGTAGTGTTACTGTGTTTCGGTCTGAACGGAACTGAGAGCTGTGAGTGTAATCACGGGGCAAAGGTAATAAAGGGTAATACAGCATTTGTTTGCATTGAACTGGTGTACTCTACTCAGAGTGACACCATTAAGCGCGAGTGATGGAACCAACGAATGACACTAACGAAGGTACCCGTTTTGAAGTCCCCGTTTTCTTAATATTATACTATATTAAGCCATTGAAAGCGGCGTATGATATGAAAATGTATTAAAGTGCAAAAGGTCGGAAAATATAAATAGGGACTTCTATTTTTTTTCCGTGTATCATGATGTGTAATACACCATGTAATTTCCTCTGATCCTTTAACTTCAAAACCTCCAATTTCGGACGTTAATATTAATTTCATCTAACTTCAAAGGTAATAAACGAACAAATTTATTTTGAAGAAAGAAAGAAGAAAAGGTTATTTTTGGAGGTCTTTTGTGTTCAGTATATAAACGACATTTTGAAGAAAAGAAACATAATTAAATACAGGATGTCCCGTGGCAGATTTAGGATTTCTCGATTAAATTAAAGGATTTTATTATTTTAGTATAAAAACATATTTGACATAAAAAGAAAGGCGAGACATGCGGATTTAATTTTTTGAAGATAATTCCGTCCAAATGTTTTCCATCGCGACGCACACACTCGCGGAATCTTTCGAGAGTATTCTGAGCGACGCGCTGCAGCACTGACCGAGGAATAGCGTTCACTTTGATATTTTTTTTAAATCTGATAGACGGATCTATGGCCGGGTTGCTGTCGTACACTTTTCCCTTTAAATACCCCCATATAACAAAATCTAGTGGGGTGAGATCTGGCGATTTGGGTGGCCATGCGATGTCCCCAAATCGGCTAATCAATTTTCCAGGGAATTCTTCGCGAAAAAGGCTCATGGTGGCTCTTGCTGTGTGAGGCGTGGCGCAATCTTGTTGAAACTACGTGTGAGAGCTGAGATGGATTTTCTCTAAGTTTCGGAATGATATTTTCGCTAATCATGCGGCGGTAGACATCACCATCAACAGTTACTGTTACTCCACGAGAATTCTCAAAGAAAAACGGTCTAATTATTCCATTGACAGAAAGAGATGCCCAAACGGTAACTTTCGGGCTAAGCAATGCTTGTTGGTGTTTTATACGCGGGGTTGTCCTCTCGGCGCCCAATAGCGGCAGTTTTGTTTATTGAAAAATCAATTTAAATGAAAAAGAGCTTCATCACTAAACCAAATTTTGTTAACTGTTCGGAATCGGCTCAACATGTCATCACAGAACTCATTGCGCTCTCTGCAGTCATTAGATGTGAGTGCCTATATAAATTGGATCTTGAAGGGGTGGAATTTAATGTCCGAGCTTAAAATACGGTGCACCGTGGTTTTTGCCAGCCGCAAACTTGATGGTCTCTTGCGTACGGACTGGCGGGGATTTTCTCGCACGCTGCTTGCAACACGTTAAATGTTTTGGCAGTCCTCGACGTTCGGCTGGGACCTGGGCGTGGCTCATTAACTGTTGAACCTGTTGCGTGAAACTTCTGGACTCAAGTCTTTATCAAATTTTCACTTCCTGCTTCACTTAAGCGATGAATATTGTAGTGAGAACAAAATCTCCGGCGAGCAACAGTGCACAAATGGTTAGCTTCAAAATAAGCTTCAACTGCGAAAGCGCGGTGCTCGCCAGTCCACTGCGACATCGTGACTGACCGCACGAATGCCGCGCCAAACTGTAAACCCTCCCCGGTCCGTCGCGCAACCTTAGGAAAAATATTCGAATTTCAAATCCTAAATCTGCCACGGGACACCTGTATAAGTCAGTTACACACATTTGATCTCCTGCAAGTAATGTGATTTCTAAATATACGAGTAGTATATGAACTGACGAAAATAAATTATTGGGTTTCGTCCGATATATTAAATCAGAATCTGGAAATGAAGACGTTGAGAATTATTATATTATGGAACCAACTCCCTCTCATTGTAGTTCAGGCTACTGTTATTCTTCTCTCACATTAAATTTCTTTGTAAAAGTTTACTATGTATAAGTTACGTTAAGAAAACTTACATATTTTTAAAGTAGACTGAACTACATATATAAATTAGATTCTTTTTCTGTGTATAGCTTACATACATACATACATAAGATCACGACTGTATCCCATAAGGGGTAGTCAGAGACTGGGCACTCACTGCAAACAATATAATGCACTTGGTGTGATAGGTGGTGAGCCCATCGCCACCATGCGCTGTTGGGTGCACAGTGCAGTTTAATTCCTTACTCGCCTTTTACGAGATCCATTGGATGAGATGGAGTGGTAGTATTCTTTTAACGAGCCGCCACGGCTGATGCATGTATAACTTCTGTGAGATAAAAAATAAATGTCTGTCATCATCATTATCATTTCAGCCTAGTCCACAGCCATCCCCCAACTTTTATAGGAATCTGCCATAAAAGTTTGTAGCTCTCATTTTGGGGGGATTTCGCCGTAGTTGCCACACTTGGCAGGCGGATTTACAACCGCAGGTTTTTTATTCAAATGTTCCAGGAAGATGCTGCTACCGCCCATCACCTGGTTTTTATTTCCCCTCTGTCGGCTTTTACGACAACCACGGGTTAAGATGGGGTGATAGATTCTCTTAAGCTGCTTTGAGTGATTATATGATTTACATGAGTATGAGTTTTTACATGTTACTCATAATTAATATACATCCAGGGGTCTTTATCAAAATAAAATGTAATGTAGCGTATATATTACCAACCTTTGAGGGCTAGGCGCTAGAAATCTAATTATATAGGTAAATAATATGATATATTGAAAAAATATGGGAAACTAACATCATGCAAGATCTGGGTCTATTAAGGTGTCCTTTACGATATATAAACAGTGCCGTGTGGTAGCGGCTTAAGAGAATCTACCACCCCATCTCATCCCGTGGGTGTCGTAAAAGTCGACAGAAGGAAAATTAAAACCAGAAGATGGGTAGCAGCATCTTCCTGGAACATCATAATAAATAAACTGCGGTTGCCAACCCGCCTGCCAAGCGTGGCAACTATGGCAAAATCCCCCCAAAATGAGAGCTACAAACTTTTGTGGCACTCTATGGGGGAGGCCTATGTTCAGCAGTGGACTAATGGTAGGCTGAAATGGTGGTGGTGGTGGTTACGATAACTTAAAGAATATTATATGCAATACAATAAAAAGTCAATATAACTGTCAAAATAATTGAATTCTTTACAAATCAGCAGATTAAGATCTATGTAATATAATAAAATAGTAATGGGCCGATGTCTGTACATAGGAGATATTTAAGAAAATTTTATATGAGAGGTCTTAATAAAAGCAACAAAAGCTAAAAAAAACTCTAGAATTTTTGTTTGTATGTATGTATGTACGCTCATCATGCAAAAACGACTGCGAGAAATTGGATGCGATTTTTACAGTTTGTATTGCAAAAACTAACCTAAAAATGTGGTGCATATTTCATCTTGATACGCTGCCTAGAAGCAGGGTTATTAATCTAAAATAAAGCTGGAGAGTTTATGTTTGAAAGCGCTAATCTCTAAAAATATTTAGTGGCTCAGAGTTTCCTTGTAAACAATATTTGATGTCGTGGTAGCAAAATAAAACGACCGCTGCGCAAAGAGAGCCGTGCACCTCGATGGTACCCAAGTCGCATGATGCCGGACGGCGGCGCGGCATTCGAGAGACACAGCGGTCGCTGTATTTTTTTATAGAGATTAAATAAAATAAAATATGTAATTAAAGTTACAAACCATTATTTAATTGTTTCTTGTTTACAAAATATAATATGAGTAGGTAATCAATGGACCTTAGTCTATTCGCGCGTAGAGCGGGCGACCATAGGGCTGTTCACTCACACCGCGGCATTTTTCTTACTTTTAGCATTTTTATACACGTCGTAACTTCTAAACGATAGGACCGATTAGAATATTTTAAAGAGAAATTTACATGTACATAATCAATCTTGACTAAGAAACTATTTAGTAGGATAAGGATTAATATCATGATACGAATATCATCTTTCGATTCAACCCCTGTTTTGATTGATTAATTTGAACAAAAAAGCAGTTATTGTGACTTAACTATAATAGTTAGACATATAGCCTCGGGGACTTTTTTGTGAGTAATGATAAGTAATATGAAAATGTAGTACATTATTTTATTTATCATCAATAGTTTTTGCAGCGCAAGCCAAATAATGACTTTTATTCGTAAATTTTTGATACCTTGAGTTACATCATAGGAATTTTCGTAGGGATCTCAGTTTTTTTTAAATAAGTAAAGCTCATGTTAATCGCTGATAATATAGCTGTCTACAGGTGAAATAATTTTTAAAATCGGTTTATTAGTTTTTGAGTCTTTTCATTACAACCAAACATACAAAAAATCAAATCTTGTCTCTTTATAATAATATTAGTTTAGATAAATATTTATTTCTACTGACTAAAGTATGATACAAAAGGAAAAAACAAGAATAAGGTGATATAACATGATTTTTGGGTTGTGTTAATAAGATCAAATTTCGGACAGAAGTCTTCCCCGGATGTCAATATGTTGCAAAGAAAAAACAAGGTTAGTGGTTAATTCACGTAAACCCTTGTCAAAGGTCGTGACAGACCGTCGACTTATATCAAATATTTTTTCGACTTCCCAATTGCCATGAAATACACATTATGTGTAAGATGAAAGAATAATAAAAAACGCAAAATGTATTCATAAATTAGTGATATTATATACATATATTTACAGGAATCCGTCTAGGTAGGTACCGCCCTAGGGACAGTTATTCTGCCGTGAAGCAGTAGTGTGTAAGCATTACTGTGTTTCGGTTTGAAGGGCACTGAGAGTTAGCGTAATCACTGGGCATGTGAGATTTAAGAACTGATGTCTCAGGGTGACGGACGCAGTGTCGTCGTGACACATAAATGTTCTGGGTGACACAGCAGTTGTCATGAGCAGACGTAGCACTTACTGTCAGGTGAACGTTTTGCTCGTTTTGTCACTTAATCGAATAAAAATAAAATAAAAAAATATGTTGCAGTCAAAACTCATAACCGGTCAAAACCATTTTTGCCTACAAAAATCAGTCAAAAGTAGTTTGGACTAAGGCCGTTGGTCAAAACCATTTTAGACTACAAAAATCAGTCGAAACTGTTTTTAAACTAAGGATGTCGCTCGGTCCGAAATCGTTTGGGCTAGGTTATTTTGACTAACAACGTTAGTCAAAATCAACAAAAAAATTTGGAACAGAGTAAAAAAAATACAAAAAATTATAGAAAAGTAAAGACATGAAAATATTAAAGCCTTAAAAGACGCTGCAAAATAAATAGCAGCAGAGTTAAAAGATTGAAATTAGAAAAACACCTAACAGAACCTTAAATTAATATTTTTTTGACCATTTACGGCAAATTTTTTACCTTACGCAATACTGTGATTGAACAATAAGCAGTGGAGTCGCTGGTAACAGTTTCTATAAATAACATAATAGTTGAATTACTGTCTGCAGCATTCTACCCCGACGACTTAATGGACACTGCGAGAGTTTACGGGTTTCTAAATTTCTTTAATTAAAATAATTACAATTGCTTGGATAAAGGTTCATGATACCTAAACCTATTTTAATTTAATTTCACTAGATAATATTAAAATAACTTTATAATGTTTAAATATAGAAATAACATAATATTAAGTAGAATGTTTTGAAAAAAAACAGTTATATATGTTTCGAAAAATATAAAAATAGAGTTATGCTAAATTTACGACTGATATTCTGTCCTCTCTCGTAGTGCATAAACTATCTGTCGGCTGAAAGTAAAAGAAATCTGCAGGCAATTCTCAGTTTTTTATAATTACTGATTTATTCAAAACTAATACTGGACAGTTATAAATCTGTTTATTTTACCGATAGATGGATTCGCAGTAGCTTCACCATTATCCGACGCTTTAACGGTTATAAGCTATGAGAGCAATTCTAATCACAGTCAACTTGATGATTGATTTTGTTTTTAATTTTATTTTGAGTTTATCGTCACAATTATTACCTTTTGCCGGTTATTAAGCACTGCTGGACATAGGCCTCTCTGTAGAATTGAGGATTTGTCATAATCACTACAGCACACAGTAGACAGGCGAATTGGCGATAGCAGTACCAATCACCTCACACAGTCGACGTGTGTGCCTGTCACCGGTCTCTGTATTTTATGACTATACTACTCGTATTATATACTATTTTTCCACGTGTTCGTATTGCTACCTGTCAGAAGCCATTACATTTTTCACTTTTTTACACATTTAAGATGATGATACGTTTTTGACTTTACTTTTTCTACAAATATGCACTACAAAATATAATTGCTAAGCTAGACCTAATTAAGCTTCATATCGTGGGCAAATGATTTAATCAACTTACGCGGCGACTACGAAGCGGCACGGAACCGGTTCCGCTTACTAAATTTATTAACAGATAACCTTGATTAATGGTAGCAGTAGCTCCTATGTACTAGTACCTTAGTTAATTATGAATAATACTTAAATAATTGATTTTAAATCTAAAGAATGTTTTGCTGTATAGCTAAATATTCTATTTAAATTATATTACAGTACATGTGAATTTTGATTGATTTATATAGTTAAATATGTTTGTTTTTCTTTTTGTACCTACAGTCGATTCGGTAACCCTTAAGACACTATAGCACCATTCAAATTTCGACATAATCTTAGTCTTTCATATAGTCAATATACTACCACATACCACATAAATACCAGATAAAGTGGCAGAGTATACTCTTTAGGCTATTGTATTATTTATTGAAGCGGACTTATACCGCTACATCACTCCCCCGCTGAGACTGGAAGTCGTAGTGAGCGGAGATGTAGAGTCGTCCGGCGATGTTGTGCAGTCTGGCGATGTGGACGTATGGATTGTAATGTGCATATTTTTTCAATTTGTTTTTATTTTTTAAACTGTTTTTTAAAAAAAATTTGCTAGTAGTAATAATAATAATATTAAAATCATAATCTTACGCTAAATAGCTCACTCATTCTCTCATAAATACAAAAACCTTTTTTAGAAAGAATACGACAAGTCGGCCCCTGTATAATGGAATGTTCATTTACCAGTAATTGGGTCTCCAAATCTCTTCACTCACTATATGCATGCTTTATGTTAGAAGTATGTGAGATAGTGATACTTTCCTAGATTAGTCACCCCTTCGTATTGGTTATTATTATCCATATACACCTTTACCTATTTTAAGTCCTCAATGTAGTCTCCATTCCACCCAAGGAGCATTATTACTCCTGAGAACGCTAGCAATTGGATCTTCGGTTTCGTTTACCCACCATACGAAAGACTACATAATTACGTTGCCAATTTATGTTGACATTATGTAACTTTCTTCCCCGTTAGAGCTAACCTATCTTAGTGCTGCAGCCTTACCACGTATATAATATGTCAAATTTATAACAAAGATTTGGGGCATGAGCGCGTCGGATACTGTTAACTACATTGTAAATAAATGAAATTAACGTCAAAGTTAAGTTATTGCCCTATTCCGTCGGGGCAATATTTGCGCGTCAGATGGTTAATGTCTTGTGTTTTGACCTCAATTTAGTCGACCTCTCTAATATTGTAGAATTAGTTAAGAACACTTATCAAATATTTATTCTGCACTGTGAGGTAATAACATTAAGATGGAATCTTTTAAAACGTTTTTTTCTATGGAAGAAAGTGATGAGATAAGCAAATCGTTCAACTGATAGTAAGTGTGTCTGCCATTAAAAAGCTGTCACACACCTCCGAAAAGAAATCCCGACGTAGGTCTAGTTTGTCGTTTCGCCGCCGCCTTCAACGGCGACCATGTTTCCGCCCTCGCAAACGCACTCAGGAATATCAATGGAAAGCCCAGGGATTGTACTACCGCAGCAATGCGGTACCAGCATGTCATCATCAGCATCATCATTATTTCAGACTTTTACTAGTCCACTGCTGAACATAGGCCTCCCCATAGATTGCCACCAAAGCTCTCCTTTTGGGGGATTGTGCCATAGTTGCCACGCTTGGAAGTTGACAACCGCAGTAATTTATTCAGATGTTCCAGGAAGCTACTGCTGCCCGTTTTCGGGTTTTAATTTTTCCTCTGTTGACTTTTACGACACCCACGGGATGAGATGGGGTGGTAGATTCGCTTAAGCCGCCAAAACACGGCGGGCAGTCTGCGAATTATGTTATCTATTGTATCTTGGAACAAGCTCTGCCACTCTTCAAGTAATGCGTTTTGCAGTTCTCTCAGGTTGTTGGGGTGTGGTATTCTGTATAAAACATTTTCCTTAAACTATTACCAAACATTTAAATAAAACTACTTTTTTACGGATTTTATCGCGTTTAATTTTGAACTATTTTTACCCGACGTTTCGGACGCTTTACAGCACCCATGGTCACGGGGGGACTGAGGTGACAGTTTTTCCGATGTCATAGTTAACCCGGAGTACCTTCAGCTTTTAATTATTATTTGTAGTCCGATCTACGCAGAAAGAGCTTACTGTGTCTTGAAGCCTTGCAGTGGTATGCTTGGTTTTTGATTTAATTTTATTAATAATAGGATCCCAAGCCGGTGGTAATACCCAACCATCTTCCCTATTGAAATTAGGATGTTTTTTAATTTCAATAGCCTCGCGAATCATCCTTGGTAGGAATCGGTGTTCTTTTGCAAGGATTTGTGGTCTATCAAATCTGATGTAATGGTTGGGATGATCCAGAACATGGTCACAGACTGCAGACTTCCTAGAGCGTCGATGCTTCACATCAGCTATGTGCTCTTTAACGCGGGTTTTAATGGATCTTTTAGTTTGCCCTATGTAAGAGAGACCACATTCACAATCTAGCTTGTATACTCCTGCATCTTGTAGAGGGATGTTACACTTGACAGATGGTAAAAACTGACTTATCTTCTTCGGCGGCTTGAAAAATGTTCTTATAGAAGCTCGCTTCAAGATATAGCCAATCTTGTCCGTGACTCCTCTGACATATGGAAGAACAGCAGGTACACGCTCGACTGTGGCCGGCTTCACTCGGTCACTGCGACGAAGGCGCGGAACCCGAAGCTTGTTGTCTTGCAAAACTTTCTTGACATGCTGAAGCTCGGCGGCCAGGTGTTTACTGTCACAGATCCCTTGTGCTCTCTGAAACAAAGATTTACCCACGGTAGCTAACTGTGAAGGATGGTGGTGAGATTTCTGCGCATTTCATCTGCCCAAATAATCTGTGGTGGTGTTAAATTGGGCATTTTTAGTTTATTTCAACTAAGGTTCCTACTATTGACACTAAAAAATTACTTTTACTAATAAAATTGAGAATATATCGAATTTATAAAACTTTTAAATTTTTCCTTAGACCGAGCTCGAACCACTAATAAATCAGTATTACAGGAGAACAAAAACAAATCGATGTAAAAACTAACTATTTTTAAATTAAAGTTCTAGATAAAAAGGTAACATTACTTGCCAGTTTTTTATGACATATTATTAAAAATAATGTTTTTTTTTTGTTTGGTAATTGTGCCGATGTCTGTATATACATTTTTTTAAACGCAATGCTTTTTTCAAAATCGATGATTTTTATTCTATACATTTAATAATAACAAATCACTTTCTACAAAATGACTAAGTAAAATACTAAACTTTAACGTTTGGTTCAGTCTATCGATCACACGATGCACCGTCGTGTTTGCTTAAACGCTTATCGCAATATTCTCGAACATCACGTTCGGTTGTTTAAATAGTAAATTTTACGTTTAAAAGTAAAATGAAAAAGCGACGTTTTATATACAAAAGGTTTAAAATAACCATTGTATGTTATTCGGTAAAAATTCTCGTTTATTTCCAGTGGATAAATAGTAACAATAAAAGTGTTCTTTTCAAAAATACGGGCTTAATAAAAAAAGCATTTTTTCAATTATTGATGGTGACTGATGATTTAAATTATATACAGAATGTCTCAAAACTTAATTTAAAGTCGGTACTAAGAAAAATAACAGGAATTTTCTATGAGCGCAGTGGAGGAACTCTATTATAGGCGTCTGCGGCGGTGGAGGTGGATTGCAGAAAGAAAAACGATTCGTATAAAATTCCACGTATTTTATTTCACATGCACTTTACGCTTACGGTTAGCTAGAGAGACTGAAAGTATTGACATTGTATATAATTATGAAAGTACTGGTTGAGAATAAAAATCGTTACCAAAAGCTTCATATATGTTGAGTTATAAGCATATAGTGAACAAAACCCTGCAGCAAAGTATTAGATGTTATGTCTAGAAACATTTCTTTCATTTAGGATTTTTAATTTTTGCTACGCAATCCTGTACAACTCAGCTTTCGGCTACAGTTCGAGAGAAAACAAAATTGTTACACTTAAAATATTTGTTTTTTGTTGGATTAATCCATTACTTTATATATGCTTCTTCCGAGTTGGGTTGTTTTGCCGTAATCGCCTCGCTTGGTAGATGTATTGACGTTGCTGTTCCAGACATCTCGTATGTTAGACGCTGATACCTGCCACGATCTTTTAAAAATAATATTCGCTGTAGTAAGAACCGATTCAATGGGCGTGTACATCTCCAAGAATTTATTTCTTTTTTGTTTAATGATTTCTTATATTTACGCTACACATTTAAATGAATCTAATTTTACGGATGTTATCGCGTTTAATGTTATTATTTATAACCCGCCATTTCGAGTGCTACAGCACCCATGGTCACGGGGGGACTGAGGTGATAGATGTCCCGATGTCATAGTTAACCCGGAGTACCTTCAGTTTTTAATTATTATTCTTGGTCCGATCTACGCAGAAAGAGCTCACTGTGTCTTGAAGTCTAGCACTGGTATGCTTGGTTTTTGATTTAATTATAATTATTAAAGGATCCCAAGCTGGTGGTAATACCCAACCATCTTCTCTATTAAAATTAGGATGTTTTTTAATTTTTATAGCCTCGTGAATCATCCTTGGTAGGAATCGGTGTTCTTTTGCGAGGATTTGTGGTTTATCAAATCTGATGTAATGGTTGGGATGATCCAGAACATGGTCACAGACTGCAGACTTTCTGGAGCGACGATGCTTCAAATCAGCTATCTTCTTTGTTTGTTAGTTAACTATTGTGATGTAGTCGTATATATAACTTACGACGGAGGCTTATGTATATCCATATGTAAACATAAGCCTCCACCGTATTTGTACAATAAACATTTATTTCTTTCATCAGAAGCTCTGACGCATTTGAACTAGATTTTTTATCTGTTATAATACAATGTTTTCAAGCAACTCCTATAAAAATCATCTTGAAAGTCCGAAGAACATTATTATTTAAATTTCGCTCAAGGAACTGGGAAATTGTCATATTAGAACCACATGCTTCGATAAATGTCGATCGGGTTTGTAAAAGATGTAACGCTCAACATTGCGATTAAATAAAAACATTTTGCGATCCCTCAAATCGTGATATAATTTGGGTGTTTAGGTTAACATTATGTATTAATTTAATATCCGATAGGTGTCCAGCAGAGTACAATAGCACCTACCTCTACCGAGGTGTCGTTAGAGGCGACTAAAGGTATTGGTACGGCCAGCCTTTATCCCTGCAGAATAACACCATAATATGCAATACTGTCACTATACTGTTCGAGGAACCGCAATGGGGCGTAAGAATTTTTTGACTCGTACCAAAATGGCGGCGGCGTGTTTTGCCACCCGTCACGTCTCTTTTCCCGCGAGGGCAAAAAGTGGGCTACGTGAGTGGCCTCTGCCTATCCCTTATACGAGAAAAATGCATGTATGCATTAATGCAGATTTATAAACCTACATTATAGATTATTGAAGGATAAATGCTTCGAGTGCTAAGTAGTACAGATTGGGTAGTAGAGACTGATGATGTACTACGCTTTAATGAACGCATTGACATTTTTTGTAAACCGATATGAACAGCACATGCAGCGCCTTAGGTCAAATCTTCCTTTGCAATATCGGTGTGCACTCACCCAAATGCAAATTTCATTTCACAGCTTGAGATGAATAAAGGATTTACTGTGCAGGCTATTTCTTCGGTCTTTGAATAAGTAGCCAAGAATAATACCGGAATAAATAGATTAAGAATAAACTCAAGAATATGTAATGACGCCATAATTGCTACAAAACTAGTGTGATTCCTGAACTTGGCCCTAATTACATTGAGAATTTAGTTTGAATTAAAAAGGTACAAATCTTTAATGCTTCATTATCATCAACTTTTTTGGCATAGGCTTCTTCCAAGGGAGGATTTGCCGCGATACTATTCTTGGCACACGCAATGGTGATATTAGTACCAGATGGCTTGGATTCTAGACGGTCCTTCCCGTCACCGGCCTGTATATTTTAGATCTGAAAATTTTCGAAAAATAGTTATTCCTCCATCTTTTGATATAGATTTTTTGGTATTTCCGTCAGTCGACCCGTATCACACCCACGAGAAAAGATGGGTGTTATATTTTTTATGTCGTCACCGCAAGGTAACTTTAATTATTATCAAGTTAATAACATCAATATTAATTATTAAAACACTGGTAAAAGTTACTAAATACTGAGTGCTTAGTAAGTTTTACCTAAGGAAACTTAGTTTTTTTTTTTATTGGATAAAGTGAAGAAACGAGCAAAACGTTCGTCTGATGGTAAGTGCAACGTCTGCCCATAACAAATTCTGTGTCACCCAGAACCTTTCTGTATGACACCACACTGCGTCCGTCACCCTGAGACATCAGTTCTTAAGTCTCATATGCCCAGTGATTACGCTAGCTCTTAGTGCCCTTCAAACCGAAACACAGTAATGTTTGCACACTACTGCTTCACGGCAGAATAACTGGCCCTGGGGTGGTACTTATCTAGACGGATTCCCGCATAGTGCAAAATATTAAAAAATATTGTATAACAAACGACCCCGTTTGAAACTTTTTGAGTTTCTTATCTTTTCAAATGGTTAAGTAATTAGCGCCCACTATCAGTAAGACACAGCATATTTGTTTAATTCATGAAAAGTCCATCAATATTGTGTTAGTAATTAACGTAGAAGGCGTGGCTTAGTGGTCAGAGTATTTACCAGATTCGTGTTCCTTCGGTATGTTTATATATAATTTCGGTGATGTAATTGCTGTTAGCCTTTTTGGCTTTTACAGCTTCATCGGATAGCGGTTTGTTTACAAGCTAACATTTTCGCAACACATACATGAATGGTTCAGGTCCGGGTCTATTGTAAACGTTTTTGTCTCAGAAACTGTATTAATCGAAAAAGCAAAAGTGATTGGACGTGGACGACGGAGAATTTCTTGGAGTGCTTCCCTACTAATTCAATATATATTAGAATATCTTCTTAAAAAATCTTATATCTTCTTTATCATCCTGTTGCAGTTGTCTACTGCTGGAGAGACCTCTCCCAAGAAGGAAGGATTGACTAAAGAACTGATGTCTCAGAGTGCCGGGCACAGTGTGGTGTCATGCAGAAATTTTCATGATTTGTTGTAGACAGACGTTGCACTTACCATCAGGTGAATATTTTGCTCGTTTTGTCACTTTATCAAATAAAAATAAAGAATTACTTTGAATAAGATATAGATATTATTTAGATAAATTGGCGAGGCAAGCAAAACCACACCTCATGCTCAGACTTTAGATTTGATACAGGCCTCTAATTTATCTGGTCTTACTGAGACTGACCACAATTTATAGCCTAAGTAGTCTTGATATGGGCTAAATGAGTGACAGTCGCCCGCCTTCATGAAGTCCGGAGCATCGAGTTGGAGCCAGCCAGCCAGCCACTAAATTCATACCATGTGAACCTGCGGAGTTACAGTTTTTGCCTTATTAAATAATTCATTTAAACTGAATTATAACTATTAATCAGTTCGTGGATTATTTAAGACTATATTGCAACAAATTTCACCGGTGTGTTAAGAATTTTATTTTAGTCAGCCTATATATATACATAATAATACACTCATATTTAGAATTTTTGTGGCCTCGGATTTCGGACGTTAATTTTAATTTAAACTGACGTCAAAGGCAGAAAAGGTACAAAATTTCACTACAAGGAATTTTAAATGAAAAATACAGACTATATTTTACGCACCTTTAAAGCATACTGATAGTATATGTATAAGTAAATGTGTACTTTCTTTGTTCTTCAAATATGATTACGAGGTAAAAAATTTTTGTGCAAAAATATTATTTCCCATAATTTATATTAAATACTAAATTTTACTATGCGATGAATGCTGCATGTTTTTGTTATTTGGCGTAGAGAAATTCGTACCATTGAGAAGATACGCGAGAAGTTTGTACAGAGATATCTTTTCGCGCTTGCGTTTTGGTTGATCAGCGAATTTATTTCTCGGTCACGCTACTAACAGACGGCGACGATTTGGTTAACATTTTCTACCTAAGAAACGTAAATATTTAATTTATTACTTATGATTATTGTACATTTTTTTTATAAGATGAAGTGACGAAACGCGCAAACCGTTCAGCTGATGGTAATTGCTACGTCTGCCTATAACAAACGCTGTGCCACCCTAAACATTTCTGTGTAGCACCAATCAGTGTTCGTCAACCTGAGGCATCAGTTCCTTAGTCTCATATCCAGAGTAATTATACTAGCTATCAGTGCCCGTCATAACGGAACAGTAGAGCCGCTAAAAAGAAACCCTTCGCCGTGTCTCCTCGTTATGAGAGCACTCTCCTTGTTGTCTCAGCTACTCGTAGTATAGAAATCCTTGGCGTTGACATATCGAGTAACGTTAAGTTCCGTGGTCAAGGAAAGGCCCAGTTGGCCTCAAAAAAGCTCAACTAGCGGGATAGTACTTCATGCCGGCCCCGGAAGAGACGTTGCGTCTCTTTGCATTTTTTATCGTATTTACCATGGGGAGTGTTCTGAGGAATTGTTCTGAATTATTCCAGCCGCTGTTTTTCACCATCGTACAGCGCGGCACAGCACAAAATTCCATCCACATCATCTTGATGGTTTGCATTCCAACTCTGTGAGCTTTTGGCAAATTTTCTGCCACGTACAACCACTCCGTGGAACTTGCTGCCACCATCGGCATTTCAAGATCGATACGATTTAGGGACCTTCAACAAAAGAGCCTATTCCTTTCTCGAGTGTTGGCAACGCACTCAAGATTCCTCTGGTATTACGGATGTTCATGGGCGGTGGTGATCACTAAACATCAGGTGAGCCGTTTGCTCGTGTGCTTCCTCTTCTATATAAAAAAAACAGTAATTTTTGCACACTATTGCTTGACGGCCAAATAACGGGCACTTTTATAGTACCTACCTAGGCGGATTCCTGGGTAGGAATTCTGCTAACAGTAAACACAAAAGATCTTTCGATACGAACAAATTTTGATGAAAATTTGTATTTTAATAGTGAATACGCTTCTTAAGATTCTTCCCTACACCCAGTTTAGAAGCCAATAACAATAGTATCGAATCGATTCCTGTAGTGTTTCGTCTAAATGTAACATAATGTAAAAAAAGTACTCGGCCTAACCAAGAAAATAAACACATACTAAATCAGTTATATTTTTATTTTTTTACATAATCACCATCAAGTTCAATACACTTTTGCCACCTCCCCTTCCAAGCATTTAGGCCGTTAAAAAAAATGATTCTTCCTTAGAGTCAAAATATGCGTCTACAGCTGCTTTGACCTCGTCGTTTGTCTAAAATCTTTGACCTCCCAAGTGCTTTTTTAGGTTAGGGAACAGAAAGAAGTCTGATGGTGCCAGATCAGGTGAATACGGCGGATGCGGTAACAGTTCAAAGCCACAGTTGTGAATTCCAGCCATTGACTGCGGTGTCACTGTGTGAACACGGGCGTTATCTTGATGAAACAGGACTTTTCTTCTGAGCATTCCTCGACGTTTTTTTTTTATTTCCTCTCGTAAACGACGTAGTAAGGTGCAATAGTAATCAGAGTTTATAGTCTGACCCCTTTCAAGATAATCAATCATAATCACACCTTTCGAGTCCCAGAATACTGAAGCCATCACCTTATTTGCCGACAAAATCGACTTAGCCTTTTTAGGGGGTGGTGAACCAGGTCTTCTCCACTGTTCTGATTGTTGTTTTGTTTCCGGTGTACAGTAATGAACCCATGTTTCGTCCATAGTAACAAAACGATTCAAAAAATCATCTGCATCGGCTTCAAATAACTCCAAACAATCGCGTGAAATAGGCAATCGCGTCCTTTTTTCATAATGTTTTCTTTTATTTACGCGAATATTACACATTTAAATAAAACTACTTTTTTACGGATTTTATCGCGTTTAATTTTTGAACTATTTTTACCCGACGTTTCGGACGCTTTACAGCACCCATGGTCACGGGGGGACTGAGGTGACAGTTGTCCCGATGTCATAGTTAACCCGGAGTACCTTCAGCTTTTAATTATTATTTGTAGTCCGATCTACGCAGAAAGAGCTTACTGTGTCTTGAAGCCTTGCAGTGGTATGCTTGGTTTTTGATTTAATTTTATTAATAATAGGATCCCAAGCCGGTGGTAATACCCAACCATCTTCCCTATTGAAATTAGGATGTTTTTTAATTTCAATAGCCTCGCGAATCATCCTTGGTAGGAATCGGTGTTCTTTTGCAAGGATTTGTGGTCTATCAAATCTGATGTAATGGTTGGGATGATCCAGAACATGGTCACAGACTGCAGACTTCCTAGAGCGTCGATGCTTCACATCAGCTATGTGTTCTTTAACGCGGGTTTTAATGGATCTTTTAGTTTGCCCTATGTAAGAGAGACCACATTCACAATCCAGCTTGTATACTCCTGCATCTTGTAGAGGGATGTTACACTTGACAGATGGTAAAAACTGACTTATCTTCTTCGGCGGCTTGAAAAATGTTCTTATAGAAGCTCGCTTCAAGATATAGCCAATCTTGTCCGTGACTCCTCTGACATATGGAAGAACAGCAGGTACACGCTCGACTGTGGCCGGCTTCACTCGGTCACTGCGACGAAGGCGCGGAACCCGAAGCTTGTTGTCTTGCAAAACTTGCTTGACATGCTGAAGCTCGGCGGCCAGGTGTTTACTGTCACAGATCCCTTGTGCTCTCTGAAACAAAGATTTACCCACGGTAGCTAACTGTGAAGGATGGTGGTGAGATTCACCATTTAAATACCTATTTGTATACCATGGGTGCTGTAAAGCGTCCGAAACGTCGGGTAAAAATAGTTCAAAAATTAAACGCGATAAAATCCGTAAAAAAGTAGTTTTATTTAAATGCGTCCTTTTTTGTTCAACTGAAAGCAGTCGCGGAACCCACCTCGCAGACACCTTGTGGAAACCCAACTCGTTGACAATGATGTTTTGAGTTCGTTCATAAGAGATGCCTATAATCTCGGCTATCTCTCTAATTTTTAATCTGCGGTCTCCCATTATTAAATCAAGTACTTTTTTAATATTTTCGTCAGTAGTTGACGTCGAAGGCCTTCCAGAGCGGGGTTCATCTTTCACACTCTCTCTACCACGCTTAAATTCTGCTATCCATTTTTTGACGGATGAATATGACAGAGCACAATCGCCTAATGTACTGACCATGTCATCATGGATGGCTTTTGATGATAGCCCCTTCTTATGGAGGTACTTAATGACGGCACGCTGCTCGATTTGCTCCATTCGCGGAAATTATGACCGATTACTTTGTTAATAAATTTATAAAATCACAACTAATTATCGCACACGTTTCGAACTTCACACAATGAACTAGTCTGAACTGAACTAAATAATGTGGGTAGATTTGATTTTTAGAATTGAATGGATCTGTGTTAGGCCGAGTACTTTTCAATCCACCTAGTATAATGTAAATGTTTCATCTAAATCTTTTAAGAGTATAAAAGTGTTATCATTTAACTTTCAAGTTATAAAAGAAAATCAGCTTTAATGATATAAATTTAATACAGAAATTTATATAATACATATAAATTATATCCATAAATTAATTAATTTAATCCTTATTATTAAACTTATACCAAAGTTGAGTAACAGTTCATCGAGGAAATGCAGCCTGCATTTCTGGCACTATGACACGAGGCTCGATGATTATATTAGATTTGTCAACGGCTTCGTCTAGTACGAGTACCTAACTTCAACACCGGTAAAAAAAACGGTATTGCATAAGAAAAGAAAAATGTTACAGTAAATGTAATGTACATTTGACATCTTCATATTGATCATATCTAAAACTTGCGTAATCGAGCAACTATGTAAGATATATTGAGTATAAATATCCGTGCAAATACAAAGATGCTTCGTTCTTCGCTTCGTATGGCTAATGCAATAGAAAATAGGTAGAATCGGAAGCAGCGCCAAAAAAAACGGTGGCAAATAAGATATATCCAAACCATAAAATAAATAGAGTAGAAGCAATGTAATTACTATCCCGCCTTATTAGCCTATAACTATATCGATGCTGAGTTCGAACCCCCTCTATTTTGAGAGGGTTTTGTAATTGATAAAGGGGTGGCCCTTTATCAACACCACGGATCGAAATATTTTACATTTCTGAGTCATGTATGTTTCGTCACGATATTTTCCTTCACCATCGAGCGTATAGGAAATCGGCACTTAAAATTGTAATAAACAAGCTTAGTGAAGCCGACATCGGGAATCAAATTCAAAAAAGTATAATTTGTGTATTTTACAAATATATTGGCAGATGCTGATATTTGAACTCATATAAAACGACTTTGTAGATAGATGCTCTTATCACTATGCCACGATGTACGAGTATATAAATATTAAAAACGCACGAAGCGCGTTTGTTGTGTTTTTGTGCCGGTTTTAGGCTGTTCTATGGAATCATGGAAATCAAGTGTATGGACCCTGCATACATTTATATGTAGCTAGAACATATCTAAGAAGGCATAACTGGCTGTACTTAGAGGGGTACTGGTCCCCACACATATGTATGGTAGTGAATGTTGGGTCTGGTAGATAAAGCATGAAAGTAAGATTAATGTAGAAATTAAAAGATTCAGATATATAGCTAGAGATAAAGTCGAGAACAGCTTGATAAGGGAACGTGGTAGAAGATGTAGTGACAAAGACGAAGATGTGTGTTAGGATCGTAACAACTGGAAAGATGTGGTCCATTTCTGTGTGGCACCACATTGCGATCGTCCCCCTCAGACATCAATTTCTAAGTCTCATATGCTCGATCGTATGATCGATCTGAAGAGCACTGAATGTTAGTAATTACACTAACTTGATCGATCGATCTGAAGAGCAGTGAAAGTTAGTGTAATTACTAACTTTCAGTGCTCTTCAGATCGAAACACAGTAATGTTTGTACACTACTGCTACACGGCAGAATAACGGCTGGCCCAGCAATGGTGCCACCTACCTAGACGGATTCCTGACCACCAGCATAAAGAGGCCAGCTATCACTATTAAGTAGTCAAAGTCAAGTCAAAACATAAGTAGTTAAGTCAATATTAAAACAATTAACCAGACTTTCAAAAATCAATCTATATGGTGTTTGATTTTCGAGGATTTTATATAAACCGAACCCCATTTTGAATTGCGAAACTTGTGGCCATTAAAAGGCAATAAACTAAGAATAAAGCGAAAAAAAGGGAGTAAAGTTTTATAGCGGGTCCGGTGGGGTACTCTTTAAAAAGCAATCATAGGAAAAGTAAATGCGAAAAGAACAAGTTTTAATATTATTTCCAGAATACTTCGGTTACATAGTTTTTTCCTTCGCTGGTTACATTATCTTATTACAAAGAAAATAATGTTAAGTCCGTTGCAACTATAGTCCAAGCGGTGACCGTCGAGAAAGGGTGTAATGCGAATAAGTATAAAAATATACTTTATTATTTTTTAGATATTAGTTACATAGTAAACCATCAGTCAGATTGGTTTGTTTGATTTGGTTTGTAGATTGTCCAATTTTTTAAATAAATTTTCTTTTATTAAAAACAATACTATTATTTGATAAAGTTTGATCAGTAGAAAATGAAAATGCAGGTGTGCCACTCCTATTCTTGACACAGCTGATGCTGTTGACCCTTAAAATATTTATTAACTCAATAAACTTTCTATATTTTGGTATAAGAAAGAATTTACCATATGAGTATAAGATGGTATAAGAACGTTAAAATGTTTGGTTTTCGTCCTTATTTTGAATAAAACTGGTCTGGCTCGTCAATACTTGACTTAAGACCAGCCAGACTAAGATTAAGAAGGTTTCGTTAAGGGACAGTTTTTTTTCTTTATCTAATTAATTTTTTGAGTTCTTAATAAATTTTCGAAAAACTTTGTATGTCTTTGTAAAAAATAGTTGTACAAGCATTTTAAAGTACTAAGTTTTCAATTTAGAAATTATTTTATATATAATATTTTAATAAACAACTGTTATCGTAAAAGAGCACAATACGAAAATTTTTGGAATTTTTTTTTCATGGATTCAGTCTAGGGATTTTTTTAATTAATGCATTGCTCACTTAACTTGTTTGTTCAGCTTTTCTTTGTCACTTTTTCAGACCTTTTTACATTAATTTTTGAAAGAGAACTCTATTATCTATATCTCAATAACTAATTAACTGTACAACATATTTAAGAATAGTTTTGCAAAACGAAATAAATTTTTCACTAAATGCTTTCACGAGTCATTGAAAATTTTTTTTTTCGAAAACTATATATGTAACTATAAGTACACAACATGGCTTTTTAATGATGGGGGAGGCCTATGTTCAACAGTGGACTATGGTAGGCTGAAATGATGATGATGATGATGATAGCTTTTCTAAATTAAAATAGTTAATAATAATATAAAAAGAAATAAATAATGTTAAAATTAAAATTGAAATGTATTAAATGCACTCACTCATCATAATTTAAGTAAAGTATTTTTAGTCACTAACAATAATCATCACTTTTGTTTTAAGAATAATTCACTCTGTCATAAAATAAAATCTTCATCACCTGGGATTGTTTAGTCGTTATTGTGTGACAAAATTTATTCGACGGTCAGCGGCAGTGCATCACCTTCAAACCATTTTACTTCATATGCATTGTTATAGTCCCTTAATTACCTTCTACATACTAAAGGATCGAGTCGAATATACTGCGGCATTTTGCCACACGAAATTAACAAAAATTGTGCTTAATAATTTCAGCTCGAGACTTTTCCAACAAGGCGGAATTAAACTAGAGTAAAAATTAGAACTTGTAGAACAATTCAGTCTTGCTAAGTTAACAAGTTTACAATTTCGTAATAGAAACGCTCATATATTTTTTAAGAAATTAACTAAATAGGATAAAGAAAACACTCTCGCTGAACGAGTAATGGCGAATGATCCTCTTAATAGAACTCTCTGGCTGGAGTTTGGTCAAATATTAACGTGCCAGACCAATATTTATAAATGAAGGACGAAAAACAAAAAAAAAATACGTTTTATTTTTCCTTAAACTTTATACAGAAACTTTATCGTTGGAATAAATATTTTAAGGGTGGGCTGGCAAACAGTTGTCTCTAGAATAGGGGTAGCAGACTTAAATTTTAATTTCCTACTGATCAAACTTTATCATATATTACACCCCAGAAAGGTGTCCTACCGATGTGTCGTAAGAGGCAACTCAGGTATTGTACGAACAGCCTTTATTCTTGCACAATAACACTATAATATGCAATGCTGTCACTATACTGCTCGTGGGAACGCAGTGGCTAAGCTAACTAACTTAACTTTTTTGAACTCCTACCAAAATATCGGCGATGTGGTTCGTCATCCGTCACGTCTCGCTTCCCACGAAGTCGAATAGTGGGCTACGTGTGTGGCCTCTGCCTACGCCTTATATGGCAAAAACGCATGACTGTATGCTATATCATGATAACTTTATCAAATAATGCTAAAATTTTACTTATGTTTTACATACAAATTTTGCAAAAAAAGTAAAAAAAATAGGGCAAGTTACAAACCCTCTGACCGATGGTTTATTACGTAATTAAAATCCAAAAAATAATAAAGTATATTTTTGTACTTATTCCGGATTACCACCCTTCTCTACAGCCGCCGCCTTGGACTACTACGTTGTACAGTAACATCGATGACGATATGTCATATTACAGTAACATAAGGTGCAGTTATTAAAAGAAATCAAAAAGCCTTACTCTCTCGCGGCAGAATGCCAAGAACGTTGGCTAAATGATTATACTGAACCGCAGAGAAATTAACAACCTCAGTGAAGACATTTGGAAACAGGAGATTAACTCATAATGTAATTTTTATTTTTTTTGTTTATTGGACAATTTTATTAGTTTGTGAACGTAAATTCCATCATTATCAACCTTCCATAAAGATTGCTAGAAAACACAGGCAGTCAGACCACTGGGCCACGCTGTCGCCTTTTATTACTGTTAGGAATAGACTGAATTGTACTAGTATAAGGATTAGACTTCATTGATATTAGTCCAATACTAATTTCACGCCAAAACGTGTCTTTTTAGATGCTTCTATGTAGTTAAACAGATGTATAATAATGAACAAAACAACGAATGGGTAAAAAGATCACAGAAATGAGTAAACAAGAGAACATATTGACCTTACGACCTCGCTACTTTATTTATATAAAAAAAATATAAATTCCATACTGTCAACGTCGAGTTTTATTTCAAAATTTTGAAGAGTAAGTAAATATTCAGCTCTGATAAATATTTCTATAAACAGTAACAGTAACAGCTTTTTTCATATCATCAAAATTTTCATGAATAAAAAGGAAACTGAGAACAAAAACTATTCCGTTACAACGTGTTACTTTCGTCATTCAAGGTTGTTTATCATCGGCATGTTTGCAATGCGCCGGTAGAAACAGCATCAAACAAAATAGGTGCCATTTTTTTTTCGAATTTTTATGAACTGCTGAATGTTTTGTACATTCATGTTTATGTTTTATTTTTTGATACAAAATTTTTAATAAATTTTTAAAACAATTCTTTAGCACCGGCTCACAAAGAGAACCCACGCACACAATCAAAGATGCAGTCCATAGCCCCGGGAATTTTATAAGGAAGAAAAACACAAATATCGTTACAGTTACAATTTATAAATACGTTTAAATATAACTGCTATCGTGGTGTACAGATAACCTATATCTGAGAAAGGGATTATCAAAATATTCATACAATACACTAAGTATTTCATTATAACAGTTACGTATTCTTAACGAAAACGCTGCGATATGACATCGTATTAAAGTCGAATTCCCGATTAATAATTAGAGAATCTAGTTGCCGCAAATATGCTTGATGCGATGCAATATTTAGGCAATTTGATCAAAATAGAATATGAATTATGTATGATAATGTATATGAATTATGTATATGAATAAGGTATAAAATTGTATTAAACTTTTGTCAGAACGCTCCGAATAATGACAGTTCATTACTCTGCAATTCGAAAATCTGCGGTAAAGCGTATAACAACGTAGAGCCCAGCGCTTTCGCTCCAAATTATCGCTATCATCAATATCTACAGTATAGATGTGAACTCAATACTTGAAATGAACTATCTGCAAGCATGTTGTCGTTTAGAATATCAGTCGAATTCTTTCCGGACGTTTATCTGAACGAAAAAGTATAGTAAGTTATATTTCAGGCATAGTTTTTTTTTATAAAGACTACTAGAAATGCCATTAACACTACTAAAATTCCTGTTAACTGGAGGGTTACTAAAGCTTGTACTTAGAGATGATTCACGAGAATAGTCGAATGGCGGGCTCGATCCTGCCACGTCATGTTTCGCTGTCTGTTCTCTAGACCATTAGGCTTTTGGTCTCTTAAACAGTTCACAAATTGATAACATTTTTCTTAACCCATTTGTTGCCGAGAAACACCGAATTATCTACGAAATTAGACCGATTGAAACACAGAACTAATGTGGCATATTATTTTATGCTTCCCAACCCATCGATCAAATCTTAAATGTGGTTAAAATGGTCAGAAGAAGAAAGCCCTCACTGATGAACACAACATAAATTTATTTTCATCAAAAGCTTTG
Source organism: Luehdorfia chinensis (assembly GCA_019845155.1). Lineage (NCBI taxonomy): Eukaryota > Metazoa > Arthropoda > Insecta > Lepidoptera > Papilionidae > Luehdorfia > Luehdorfia chinensis. The sequence goes on from JAHVAK010000612.1 coordinate 4,568,942, forward strand.
TCCACCCGATTTAAAATAATAGATTTGGTATTCGTACTCGTATATTATAATATAAATAATTGATATTTCAAGGCTTTAAAAAAAAACGCTTCCCCACAGTATGAATAACAGTCCTTAAAGGAATATCGAATCGAATGTCAGACGTAAAAATCTTCTTCCAAAGTGTGTTGTAATAAATTAAATTTTAAATTTTATTAGAAAACAAAACCAAGGGCCATCTCTAAAGCATGTATAAAAAATGTGCCTCTAATAATTTAAAAAATAGGGGACTTTAGAGACTTATGGCAACACAAGCCGTTGAAAGCCGTTAAGTTTAAAACTAAGTTTCAGTTCAAATTAAACCTTCCAGTATCTTAGTAAGATAGTATCTAAAGCAAACGACCTATAATTACTGGAAAGGTTTGTTTTTGTTTTTACCGCTACCGTTTGATTTTTTACAACAGGAACAACTGTTTTCATTGTTTTAGATAAGTATCTTGAATGAAATATATTCTTAGCCTCCGTAATATGTTCCAGACAGGGTTCGAATCACAGCCACAGCCAACATTTATGCATAATCAATTGTTCATGTGTCTTTGACACTGCATTCTAGCCTACCTCCGATGTTATCACATCGGGTACAGATACATCGGGTACAGATGGGTTAATGTGAGAATGAGAACCACTGTGTTTGCGCGTACACTTGTGACATTATAATCCCCCGAGCTTTTGATAGACACGCTTCCGACACTATTGGTAAGTTGTCGCTGTAGTTGAAAATCAGCCATCAACTATACTGTTAGGCAGGCTGTGTGCTCTTTTGTCACCTTTAATGAAACAAAAAAAAACTATCTAACATAAACTCTTTTAGCTCTTCTTCTTTTTCATTATAGATTATTCTGACGTGCATAATACAAAATAAACTTCGTCCGTTGTCCTGCCATGAATATTCAGACTGTTGCTAAACCAACACTGTTGCCTGCAGGCGTTCATTATTGTGCCTTCTAGCTTGTATTATAACAGTAAACTTAGGTACTGATTTTTTATTAAAATACAAGTATAATCAATTTCTATGTATTTTGGACTATAGTATATATATACTATATTATGAAGCTTAACTATGTAGGTTCGCATTCGATTACCATTACGATATCTCTTAGTACAGGTGTTTAAACTTAGTTGAAATGGTTAAAGAATTCCCGAGATATTATAATAATATCGTTATTATGTAAACTACGTGCCCATACATGGCTGTCGTCCTTCTGAATTGGCACCTGCAGCCAAGTTCTTTTGAAATCGATTAAATAATACACTATAAGAGTAAGAATAATGTTATATAAACTAAGCAATAGCCAGGTGGTGACGGCTTAAGAGAAACTACCACACCATCTCATCCGGTGGGTGTCGTAAAAGTCGACAAAGAAAAAGTGAAAAACCGGAGATGGGCAGCAGCTTCTTCCTGGAACATCTGAATAAACAAATTGTGGTTATTAACCCGCCTGCCAAGCGTGGCAACTATGGCAAAATCCCTCCAAAATGAGAACTACTAACTTTTGTGGAAATCTGTAGAGGAGGGCTATGTTCAACAGTGGACTAGTGATGGGCTGAAATTATGAGGATGAAACTAAGCTACATTTTACAAAACGGTTGTTGACCAAAAATATGTGAGAAGTAACTGACAATCGTTGGAGTAGATAAGTCTCAGAATGGATCGCGATAAGACAAACAGCAACAATGGTCGCAAAGTGGCCGTAAGCAATTAGATGTGTGAAACCAGAGATGGGCTTGTGGACGTTCCAAGAGACAGGTCGATTTATACCACTAGACTACAGTAAGCTGATTATATGATGATAACATCGTAATCTTAATGAGAGCTTTAAATACATTAATACAAATAATTGCAGATCGCAGACTAGTAGCAGAGATTTATGAGTCGTTATTTTTGAATAATTATTACTGTGTTATAATTAACGCACGATTCAAATTTCAAAATTAAATATTAATGTCCGAGTGTTAGTAACTGAATTTATTTATTTATTAATACAGTATGATATATAAATCTAAATTAGTCATAAGACGTTTCACACTGTGTAGAATAGATATTAAAAAATAATATGTAAAGTATTATAATTTGTTGAAAGGTACTCGTAGTTCGGGGTCGGGCGCTCCTTTTTAATTTCACAGTACTGGGTTTGTAAAAATAACAAATATTTCTTCGACGTGTGTATCCACCCAAGTGCACTGGATCAGTGTGACTAGACTGGGTCTGGGACTATTCTATGATCTTAAACCCTTTCACAAATAAGAGTATGTCTGTGTTCAACAGCCGGACATTTATATGCTGTTACTTTAATGTTAACTAACTTCTTAACTCTCCTTCCTGGGGTACAAATTCGATTTGTGCCACGGGCCGGGGTTAGCGTATATGTCGGAGAGCATATATGATCTCGACTCTTCACAGACAGTCTACGGACCTGGCTATACTTTGGCTGCGCACAGACAGGGATGACCATCCTCGCGTCTATCAGTGCCTTTATAGCTATAACAGCAGATTACCGCTGCTGAAACGACTCCGAATCCGGACAGTTGTTTCGGAGTACGGTGTCTATCACGTGCAGATTGGGATGGAATGCGGTATTTCTTTGCATTCTGCCCATGAAAGAAGGCTTGTCGCTGAATGATCTCAACACAGTTGCAGAGTCTGTCGCTGATGTGGTGGTACTTCAAGGTATGGAACTCTTCGTTCCATCCTCTGTGGTGCCCATCGGAGGTAGATCGTTAGTTTGGTGGCAGTTGCAGAATTGCATCTCGCCGAAAGCAGCAGTGTTACCAGGCTTGGGCTAATGCATCCGCGTCCCGGGATGTAAAATCCAGCGGTTTCAAGAAGAAACATAACTGCCACTCGGTCCTTCAAAAGAGTTATTACCAAGTCAAAACCACACCACATTGGCAGAATTGGCAAGAAACTAGTTTGTATTCCTTCGGGAACTCGTGCGTTCTGGTCTCTTGCAAAGGCTGTTCTAGGGAATTTCTGTCAGCCATCACTTCCATCTCTGCACAGGGAGGACGACTCGTTGAGCCACCTTTGAGGCTTTCTTTTTGCGTTCAATTAGACTTTGATGACCAGGGGAACTCACCGCCGACCATCTTGATTTGTGAGTACTCCATGCTTTATCACGTTTCTGCAGAGTTAAGTGCGCAGAGCACTCTTCTGTCTGGTCATGACAAGTGGGCCTGATGAATCCCTCCAATTGTGCCAAGGAAGTATGCTGCGTAGTATGAAGCTGTTCTAACGCGTCTTTTCCTGTACTCCTACGCTCGAGATGTCCCGAACTTTTGTACAATAGCTTTAGTGCACCCGATCTTTTAAAAAAGCGATCGTTTCGATCCGTGCAACTACAGGCCTATCGCCATCACCTCCTTGCTCTCCAAAATAATAGAATCGATTATTAACTGCCAGCTCTTGAGTTACCAGATAATTAGTGACCGCCACTACGACTTCCGTCGGGGTCGCTCAGCTGGTGACCTTCTAGTGTACCACTTAGAGACCACTCTGTGCAACTTGTTGCCGTTAGCGGCTTTACCGAACTGATACAACTTAGGGACCTTCAAAAAAAGAGACTATTTCTTTCTCAAAGGCCGACAACGCATCCGAGATTCCTTTCGTATTGCGGATGTTCATGGGTGACAGGAATAATTTACTATCAGGTGAGCTGTTTGCTCGATTGTTCCCTCTTCTATAAAAAAAACATTGTATGAAATGGTAAATAAACTATATTGTGTACAATAAACGTATTATGCATGTTTTATGAATAACTTCTGTGTATACACAGAGTTTTGTTACTCTGCCTTTGCCACGAATATCCTCGTTACTGATTCTATCCCACAGAGAAATTTCCTTTGTAAAGCTGGCTGTGCGACTTAGAGCTTCCTGTGAATGTTACGTTTTGGTTTCCCAATGGGATTTCGAAATGATGTGATATTATGTTATAACATTTTCGTTTGTTTATCGATATTTGAAACCCCTAGCCATGGCGAATATTACTTTTATATGGTTTTAAGTTTGTGTCTTCCAGCGGTTTGGCAATAAGTAAGTGACTTTATATTTATTTTTAAGATTTGTAAGTTTCATATGAGTTGTTCACTGGCTGCTTATTTAATGACTATTATAACATAAAGTATACTAGTAAGCAGAAAACACTAAAAACTTAATTATCTATATTAGAGACTGTTCAAAAGTTTCAGTTTTAACATTTGTCATTTGGAGAATTCAAAACCGTGGTAACGCTATCGTCTCTGTTTCGAAAAAATGTTATTACCAAGCAACAGTGACATACTTGAAAATTCAACAAAGTATTGCTTTTTATTAACTTAACAGAAACGTTTTCCTTGATTTATTTTTATTGACAGCTATTGCGACGTTTAAATGAAACTAATTTTACGGATTTTATCGCGTTTTATTTTTATAAATATCTAGAATTATCTCGTAGGTAACGCGTATATACGTTATATCACGAAAGGTTTTTTTTATGAAAGAAAGTAACGAGACGTTGCTAGTCTCGTCACATGTTTGCACGAACACTTGTGGCACTATAATATTTCCTTTGCAAATGATGGCTTCCGACATTATTCGGAAGTTGTAGTCGTGGTCAATAATCGGTCAGAAGGACACCATCACATATAATGTACATGTGACTTTATTATATAAATAAGTTTAGCTTTATTGTTTAAAAAGTAATCTACGAATTTAATAGACTCTGTACCTTTAGCTTTTTAGTTGTAAGTTAGAAAAGTTTCTTTTAAAAACGTATTGTAACATTTTAAAATGAGTAAAGTCAACAGAAGAAGGAAGTAGAAAAATGTTTTCTGATAAAGTTTCTGCAGTAATAACAGGATATTGTTTCCAAAATAAACTTTAGTATAGGTAGTAGATTTAATACTTAAAAGTAACAAACGGTCGCGAATAATAAAAGAGAGTATACTTAACAATAATATTTTAGCCTTATAGTTTGCGTATAATAATTATAAAGACACATAGTGTAAACAGGACGTCCTCCACTAAATAGAACAATGTCATAATTATCTAAATTTGTGTAAAGACGATGTAGGATAACTGGCAGGTGGCTCAGGTCCATGATTTATGGTGGATAAGCATATTTTATCATGACAATCATTATAGATTATCATGATGAAATATGCTTACAATACATATGCATCATGTAGTTGTTACAAGCATTTTTTATAGAAATATATATTTAAGAGAACAATCCTCAGAATTCTGATATTCTGTTGAACAAATTTTAACGTGATTTATATAGTTTCATGGCTGGTAATACAATACATTGGACGTATAAACTAATTTCACTTCATTACTTTATTTTTATATGAATACAATTCATCATTTCAGCCTATCACTAGTCCACAGCTGAAAATTGGCCTCCCCCATAGATTGCGACACTAGTTTGTAGATCTCAATAAGGGGATGTTGCTTTAGTTTCCAAGCTTGGCAGGCGGGTTGGCAACCGCAGTTTATTTATTCAGATGTTCCAGGAAGAATTTTCCATCTGTCTACCTTTACGACACCCACGGGATGAGATGGGGTGGTAGATTGCCTTCTTTCTCGAATAAACTGTATTTGTTACACAACAAGCTTAGAACAAGCGGCAGATGCGCGTGCATTCTGTACAATTTCCGAATATTTGGATTTGTTGAATAAAACAACTGTATAGTATATTATACTGATTCTTATAGGCTTAACCTTAAATGTATGGGTACTGTTACCGCCTTATCAATACTTCATACAGTCACGCCACTTTCCCATTGGGGCAGCCAGAGATCACATCTTTCCACTTGCTACAATCCTGACACTGTTATCGCTTCTTCTACTACTACTTCTGATCGTACGATTCGTTTGCCTACATCGACCATTACAGGCTTGCTCATTCACACTCGCTTCATAAATCTGTTTTTCTTTTATAGGGTAAGGAAACAAAACAAGGAAAACCTTCATCTGATGCATGGAATGGCAACATATGTCTATAACAAATGCTGTGTCTCCCGGAACATTTTTGTGTGGCACCACACTGCGATTACAGTGCCCTTCAGACCTAAACACAATAATGTTTACTACACTTACTACTTACACTACTGCTTCACGGCAGAATAACTGGCTTGGGGTGATTCCTTCCTAGACGGATTTCTACATAAATTTCATTCAACCAGTAAAAATGTTTCGTCAATCTTCTATCAACCATCCTCTCTACGTGTCCAAATCTCTAAGCATCCCATTGTTTATCTTTGTCACTACATCGTCTACTACGCCGCAACGTTCTCTTATCACGCTGTTGCTCACTTTATTCATCGAGGTCACTTTAGTTATACTTCTCAAACTTTCCATTTCCACAGCATTAATCTTACTTTTATGCTTCTTCTGCCAAATCCAACATTCACTGCCACACAAGAGTGTGGGACCAGTACTCTTCTATGTAGAATCAGTAGAGATTAGAGAGTAGATTTTCTTTATGGAAGAAAGTTACGAGACGAGCAAATCCTTCACCTGAGAGTGAGTGTAATGTCTGCTGCACATACATGCCACACAAATGCAACACAGCTACATGTAATATATATATCGCTAAGGCACGCACTTTTATTAATAAATCATTCCATAACGATAACAATCTAACATTGTTGAAATATAAAACACACAATTTGATCATACAAGCATTAAAAACAATCTAACAGATTGCAGACCAAACAGAATATGGATGTGGCTGGAATTTGATTTCCGTGGCTGTGAGCAATACAAATTCGATATTTGTGTTTTGTTTACTTTGTAACATGAAGTAACAAAAGTAAACAAAACACAAATCAAAACAAAAACAATACTGAAACTGGAAATATTTCACAGAAATTGGAGAAGTTTTGGCACATTCACTTACATGTTATATTGATGCCTATTTATTACTTTCATCAGAGATGTATGTTCAAAACTTGTTTTAAAAACGTTTGAAATTGTATTTCTTTTGTCGATCATATTTTACCATTTAAACATTTTCATAGCTTCACGGTTTAATTGTAACAAATAAATAAATAAATGTAATAAATGCTATTTTATTTCAAATAAATATAATCCTCTAAGAGAAGTTTTAAAGGAAATGAAACGAAATAACTGTGAGGCATAAATAATCAGTCCTTAGGAATCTTTATATTTTGATTCTTCGTAAGTTGGATGTAGGTAGTAGTAATATCCCTGTTAGGCCCCGTTGGCTGATAGGTGTTCGGTAGAGTAGAACAGCACCTACCTCTTTCCTACCGAAGTGTCGTAAGAGGGGACTAAGGTACAGACAGCCTTTATTCGTGCAGAATAACACCATAATATGCAATTCTGTCACTATACTACTTGTGGGAACGCAATGGGGAGTAAAAATTTTTTGACTCGTACCATAATGGCGGCGATGTGCCTATGGACGTGCCTATAGATATATAAGTGGAAAAAAGTCGTGACTGTATTACATAATCCTGTTCTGCATAACCCAATCGTTTTTTATTTTAAGTAAGTGACGAGACGAGTAGGTCGTTCACTAGATGGTAAGTGTCACATCTGTCAATTTGTGGCCTGCTAGCAGTTGAAGCACCACCCATAAGTTTCCAAGGGAAGCTTAATCTTAGCGCCTTATTGCAGCTCGTCACCATGATACTTCGGTCCTTAAGTCTCATATGCTCTGTAATTACACTGGCTTCAGTGCCCTTCAAACAGAAACACAGTGCACACCATTGCTTAATGGTATAATAACCGCCAAGGCGGCTTAGTACAACCGTTCAAGTCTAGTATGAGGTTAAATAAGCAGAAGTCTAAAGGTAGTATCTACTGCAGGATATTTAAAAGAGTAAAAAAGCGTACCAAAATGTAACGTCATTTTGTTTCCTCATGTACCCGAATTAAAAAAATCAGTAAATGGCATTGCACATAAAGATGAATTTATTATTTTAGAAATATTTCTAATAAAATTATTGGAACGTAATTTCGTTCCGATAATATTATTTATTAGGAACAGACGCTCTTTGCATATTTGATTATACGCATAAAATATATTGATACAAAATTTCATTTCGTTTTTCTTTAAATTAAAATTATTATTTTATCATTGTTTATAAAGAATATCACAGAGTAATATTTATGTGAATCCTTATAATTTCGTTCTATCTGTTTTTCTGTCTGTCCTTATGTGCTACAGCGTCATAGAAGTCATATCTTCTGCTCCGGCACATAAGAACAGAGATAGAGAGGGAGAGATCATTTTTTTATTGGATTAACTGATAAAAAAAGCAAAACATTTACCTGATGGTAAGTGCAACGTCTTCCCATCGCAAATGCTGTCACTCAGAACAATCGAGTATGACACCACACTGCGCCCATCACACTAGCTCTCACTGTCCTTCTAGCCGAAACACAGTAATGTTTGCACTCTACTGCTTCACGGCCGAATAACTGGCCCTGGGGTGGTACCTACCTACGCCGATTCCTGCATAGGATAATTTTTGTAAAATCTCAGAAACTTCATGAGTTACATGAATACTCAACTCCTTGCATACGAAGTCGTGGGATCAGCTCATTCTTAAATAATTAAAATTCTTCTACTCATTCTGAAAATATTTTCATATACTGATGATTAAAAAAAACGGTCATAAGTAGTTTCTAATTATTTTCTTCTATTTATTATTTAACGTTGATGGTATATTATGTATTTACATAAGTTCGCAACTATATTTCGGTAGTAGTTTGTCAAATAAATTTGTTTTGTTCTAAAAGCATCAAGAGGTTGGTTAAGCGTAAATTAATTCTACACTCAATGTCATCTGCAGTTGGTGGAACTCGTTAGGAGCTTGAAATATTTTAAGTGTAGTCATTTATTTAATATGTATTTTTAAGTTATAACTCTGTAGAAATAGATATGATTTACGACGAGGGGAGTCTCATATATAAGTCAATTAACAAAAATGAAATATGAATGTATTAATGAGAATGAAATACTTATTCATGTTAATTAATTTTAATTACTTGTTAATGACTATGTTTTAACATAATATTATTCTACCTTAATATGTGTATTTATATTCTCCTATAAATATTATATGGTTATTTGAAGAGCGCTATATCATTTTTATATAGTTATTGTATTTGTGTTTAAAAACGTTAACACGACAAGATGAAAATTGAATTTTTATGCGCCGTTATTAGACGGCGATATTTCTATTGGAATAGGATAATATTTTTATAACAGAAATAGAGATCTGTTTGTCAAGCATCAATGCTTTCACATACAATTTCAAAACAGATGTTCCATAAAAAAAATACATTCACGGCAGTAAAACTCTACCTTAAAATTCTGATGTATAGTTGCAAAACATCGGCCCGGACACAAAAAAAGAAACGACTACTTGTTTCTGAAACAAAGGTACTTCGACGAAGGGTTCTTGTACTTATCAGACAACTGGAAGAAGAAGAAGAAAACATAAGATCCAGTGGTCCAGCCTAACATTTTTGAAGAACCAAAAGCGCACGTATTTGCTGGCTTGGCCACTTTGAATGTCGCGTGACAGACGCGCCTCTTTATTTGCGGAATGTCGACTTGCGCCGCGACTTAGAAATGCCTTCTTTATACAGAGACTTCAAAGATATCTCTACGAGATACTTTAAAAAATAAATTCGACGAGGCCACGCCCCCTGGCGGACAAGCCTCAGTCGCAGTACACACACACACTTCGTATTCACCGCGCTAGCGAGCGCGAGGTCCCAGGTTCGCGGCCTACTCGAGATTCACTCGAGTCAGCACCGATTTTGGGCTTAAAAGCTTCAGAGACTTTAAACAAGGTTTTTGAAGTTTTAAATCTAAAATATTAATAACAATACAATTTCAAATTTCGACGTAATATTCCCCTTCCCGATGGTGATCCAAGCCGAGGTTTCGACCTCCTTCAGATTAGTGTATTAACCATACTCACTAAAAGGTACACTCCGACCGAGTGTAACGTAATGGCGGAGGACGTCGCGATGCCCCGCGTTGTGACACTGTCGGCAGTGTTGTTGCGCTTTTTTACTTAGTCTCTATCGACGAAGCTGTAAAAGCCTCTTGGCTAATAGCACACTACACACGTAAAAAAACTTTGAAAGGAGGAATGACGATCGTGCTGTGAAGAGAGAATATCTAGGACGCCCATTTGGAAGTCAAAAGGTTGAGGTTGCAACCCAAAGTAAGTTGGACGCCCAAGAATAGGCTAGAAGGATTAAGTTTTAATGTACCTTTGTGAACTCGGCTGGTACTCTATGTAAAAACTCATCTTGATTGAAATTGCCTATAAAATGTCTTTTCTAATGAGGACGCGCTGCTTGGGTAATGAATTTATTTCACTGAAATCTCTATCTATATGGTTGGGAAAAAGTTTCTTCGCATTTCATATGAAAACTCAAAACATTTTTATTCAAAGTTTATTTACATTTAATTACAGTACATAATGTGCCATTTTGTTCGATAACTTGTGGCATCTCGATGGTAGTGACACATGATCTCGTTGATGTAGAAATTTTAGGACTTCTGAGCATAAAAACGCGACACGTAGGCAGTCCTTTCTTGATGTTAACCTGACACTACCTTAAGAATTCTGAAGAGACCGAAACAGGTGGAAATCTGAAGGTGCAAGGTCAGAACTATACGGCGGATGCATTAACAACTCCCAGCCAAACTCTCTTATTTTTTGCTGAGTTTCTGAATATGAGTGTGGTCTAGCGGTGTCGTAATGAAAGACCACACTCTTTCTATTGATCAATTCCAACCGCTTTCTTTCAACTTCTTGCTTTATTCTCATCAGTTGTTGGGAGTAGAGATCCGAATCGATGATTCTGCCCGGCGGTAAAAGTTTCATTATGAGAATGAGCACTCAAGCTGAGTGAGACCCGTTTGCTCAATGCGCCACGACCGTGACAATATTTTTGTACACGAGTTTTGTTAAATGTTCAGTTTTGCGATGTTGTTTAATGTTTCTTTCGGTTTGTCTGTAAATACATTGTTTACTTGTATCTCTAGTGCCTAACTTTATGTATTTGTGTCTGTGGCGTATTTCCGCAATAAATGTTTTCTTTCTTTCTTTCAATCCTACCATACACACAAATTAATTATTGCGAGTTAAACGTGAAGCCTACCCGACCTTTGACAAAGACCTTTTTCGTCCGTTCTTGTCGTACGTAATCTACTTTTCATGACCAGTTATGATTCTCTTCAAAAACGGTTCGGTTTCATTACGTCTCAATAAAGAATCGCTCGTATGGCACCTAAATAATGAGCTTTTTTGTGTACACAGCTTTTTTCAAACGGGTCAAAACTGTTTTGTGTTCAATTCTCAGTTCTTTAGCTACGTCGTAACTACTGATATGCCGATATTGCTCCACTTTTTCAAAAATGGCGTCCATTTTATCCGTAACAGGGCGATCACAGCGAGGTGCATCTTCGACATCAAAATTCCCGGAATGAAAACGCTTAAAACAACTTTGTGGTACTTTTACTGACTACTGCATTAGGTCTATAACCGTCTAAATTTTTTTTCGATGCTTCCTTTTTTTGTAATAATTTTAATAGTATAAATTTTAAAATGTATCGAATTTCTTCGTGAGATTCACTCATTTTGACACAAAGAATAACAAATGAAAAATAGCTGGAAACAACTTTTTAATATTCTCAAAACCAGGCAGATATTTATTACAAATTTACACATACTAAATGTGAAAAGACTTTTTCCCCGATATTGAATATCTATACAAATAATGGTAGCTCAGGGGCCTGGTGCTCGCCTTGGATTTCATAGTAAGCGAGTAACCTGGGTTCGATCCCCGGTGCCAGCACCTCTAATATTGTTCTACAATTTTAAGTGCTGATTTACCACGTGCTTAGCGGGGAAGAAAAACATCGTGAGGAAACCTGCATGTCTGAGGAATAGGAATATTTCGAGGACATGTGAAGTCCGCCAACCCGCATTGGAGCAGCGTGGCGGATTCTTCCTAGCTCCAAAAAACCCTCTCAGAAATGAGAGGAGGCCTGTGTTCAGCAGTGGGTCATTTATACGCTGAAACTTTTTTTTATACAAATAAATAAAATTGAAGTGTTGTTTGTAATAACAAAATAACAGCCTTTTAATAAATGCTTATGTGAAAGTATATAAGGTACTAACTTAACTCTACTTAAAACTATAGTCTGTCTGTCTGTCTGTTTGTTCCGGCTAATCTCCGAAACGGCGGGACCGATTTTGATGGGACTTTCACTGACACGTAGCTGATATTATAGCGGGTAACTTCGCTCGTTACACTCAACAAAATTAAAACCCCAAAATCCGATTATATGTATATCATCGATCGGGATCTGCTTTTTTAGGCGTGTGAAACCATGGGGCACAGCTAGTCCTGCACTCCTACCATATGTCAGAGGAGTGACAGACAAGATTGGCTATATCTTGAAGCGGGCTTCCATAAGAACATTTTTCAAGCCGTCGAAGAAGATAAGTCAGGTTTTACCATCAGTCAAGTGTAACGTCCCTCCACAAGATGCAGGACTATACAAGCTGGATTGTGAATGTGGTCTCTCTTACACAGGACAAAACAAAAGATCAGTAAAAACCCGCGTAAAAGAACATATAGCTGATGTGAAGCATCGTCGCTCCAGGAAGTCTGCAGTCTGTGATCATGTTCTGGATCATCCCAACCATTACATCAAGTTTGATAAACCACAAATCCTCGCAAAAGAACACCGGTTCCTACCAAGGATAATTCGCGAGGCTATTGAAATAAAAAAATGTCCTAATTTTAATAGAGAAGATGGTTGGGTACTACCACCAGCTTGGGATCCTATAATTAATAAAATGAAATCAAAAACCAAGCGTACCACTGCAACACTTCAAGATACAGTTGCTCTTTCTGCGTAGATCGGACAAAAAATAATAATTAAAAGCTGAAGTTACTCCGGGTTAACTGTGATATCAGGACATCTGTCACCACAGTCCTGCCGTGACCATGGGTGCTGAAAAACACTCGGATCGTAGGGTTATTAATAGTAAATATCAAACGCGATCAAATCCGTAAAATTAGTTTTATTTAACTTAGTATATGTTACAAATAAATTAAAAAAAAGGTAATGAATTACGGTCAAATTTCGTCCATTGGGCGACCACTAGTACAAAATGTTAAAGATTAATATATTTTATTTGATACGGATATAGTAGTTTTTAATAGGTTTAGGTTAGCTACGCCTAGCTTGAGTGACGTATTATATAAACGATGAAGCTATAACCGCATTGCAGGCTCGAAGAATGTAGGCCGGGTTGCCAATAACCTATTTTAGGTGAGCTAGATTCACAAACTAAATGTTTGGATTTTTTTTAATGATTTATTATTTTTTATAATGATTTTTTAAGACGTGTGGTGGCGGCTCGTTAAAAGAATACTACCACTCCATCTCATCCAATGGATCTCGTAAAAGGCGAGTAAGGAATTAAACTGCACTGTGCACCCCCCAACAGCGCATGGTGGCGATGGGCTCACCACCTATCACACCAAGTGCATTATATTGTTTTGGTGAAACGTGGATTGTGGCAGTCATCTGTTTTTGCAGTGAGTGCCCAGTCGCTGACTACCCCTTATGGGATACAGTCGTGATCTTATGTATGTATGTTTATTATTTCGATAAGTACTCGTATATTCGGACTCAAAAATTAACAAAATATTATTCCCATTTTATAATGGGAGAAGGATTAGTATGCATGAATCCGTCTAGATTACCGCATGGTTAGTTAATCGACCGTGAAGCAGTTGTGTGCAAATATTTAAGCTATAATTCTTAATATATATTTAAGCTTTAATCTGTAAGCTTGCTGTGATGGGTAATCACTAGAATTATAACTACCATTTTTTAGTAGTCGTCGGTGATGATAAAAAATAAAAGCAGCCTCAAATATTAATCAACGACTTTATAATAACTTTTATCTAGTTAATTTGCAAGTGACCAAAAAGCTAGTGTTAGGATTCCTGTGGAGGAATCCGTCTAGGTAGGTACACAGGGCCAGTTATTCTGTTGTGAAGCGGTAGTGTGCGAACATTACTGTGTTAGTGCAATCACTCGGCATATGAGACTTAGAACTGATGTTTCAGGGTGATGGGCGCAGTGTATTGTCACACAGAAATGTTCTGGGCGATACAGCTTTTGTTATGGGCCGACGTTGTTCTTATGTCCAGGTGAACGTTTTAACTGTCTACAATAAAAACCTAGTGATGAAAATAGGCTTTAACAATAGGTCAGTTGAACTGACAATATTTTCAGGGAATTTAGCTGCAACTTATATTAGTATCACATATTACGCCTTTGTTTCAAATAGTCGTCCTATTTGCTTTGTCTAGGAATATTTTGGTAACAAAATTTTGCCTGATCTTCAGCATACTACTTTTATTTCTATATATTTCTCGTAGTCTGGATAAAGTTTTACAAATCCTATTTTATCTAGTTCAAAACGATGCCTCCTGTGTTGTGGGTACGTTTTACAAACATGTATTTCACATGCACAACACATCTAGATCCGAAAACCAATAATTTGTGTTTTTCATAACGATTTCTCATATTAACGCGAATATTACACATTTAATAAAACTACTTTTACTACTTTAACTTTAACTATGACATCAGGACATCTGTCCCCTCAGTCCCCCCGTGACTATGGGTGCTGTAAAGTACTCGAAACGTCGGGTTATAAATAGTTTAAAAATATAAAATCTGTAAAAGTAGTTTTATTAAATATGTGTTTTTACACAAAGGATGACCCGACTGGGATTCAATCCCAGGACCGTACACTATTTTATGACGACCGCGTGGCCTAGTAGCTGACTTCTACGCCGCTGGTCCTGTTTTCTTTTTCTTTTATAGGGGATAGTGACGAGATGTGCAAAACGTTCACCTGATGGTATTCATAAGTGCAACTAAGTGAGGTAATTCCGCATTTTTAAACTGGGAGAGGCCTTGAGCAGCAGTGAACTTTTTACAGGCTGTTGAAGAAGAAAAAATATAGTGGTTCTCTAATAACTATGACGACCGCGTGGCCTTTTAGTCAGAGTACCTGACCTCTACGCCGCATGTCCTGGGTGTAAAACTCAGCTGGAGTTAAAATTTGTGCAAAAACACAAATTGTTGGCTTACCTTCTTGTGTTTTGATTGACCTGTCTCTAAAACGTACTCGCGGTACAGGAGAAATCCTAGGAGCAACGATTTTAAATAAAATAAAAATTACGGTCAGTACTAAACTGGAAATATTTAAATTGATATTTATAAAATCAATGTCATAAAAATATTTTTATGCCGAGAAATTATGCAATTGGGTCACCAGTAGTCTCGCAGACCGGAGCATCAAGGTAGTAGTAGACGGTGCATGCTCGGACTCCAAGTCTGTGAGTGCTGGTGTTTCACAAGGCTGCGTGCTATCGCCAACCCTGTTTCTTCTGCATGTCAATGATATGTTGCAAATTAGTAAAATTTATTGCTATGCAGACGACAGCACTGTTGATGCCTTGTATACCGGCCGTGCTATATTTCTCGGGAATACGTCGACGAGTTCCGGAACAAACTTCTGTCTGAAGTCGAGATTTTGTTAGACAAAATCTCGGATTGGGGCCGACTAAATTTAGTCCAGTTTAACCCAAATATGACACTGGTTTGCGCATTTACCGCTAAAAAGAAACTGAGATGTATAGAACAAAGGAAACAGTTGTTTAGTAGCGAGGCTAGTTTATTACTGGTTGTGCTGCGCACCCGCAATACATACTCGTATCATTCCTCTACACTTAATTTTTGACACCTGTTAACAAAGTAGATTTACAGTGATCAGTTAATACTTAAATTTCTATTGAATATATAATACATCTTTATGTAACTTTTTAAAAATAAAACAATATTTAAGATACTTATGACTTAATAGATGTACAATATTTAATAAATTAAATAATACCACACCACACCACAACACACATACATCTAAATTTTATAATACAATAAATCATTTAAAAATATTTCTTATAATCTATCCCCTTCCGGGGGCGCAGTTGACGAGCGGGTGTCGGTGCCTGCGCTGGTGGTACGTCATTGGAGCGGACAGAATAGCTCTGAGGCTGTTCTACTCCGTTTTCGGAAGCTTCAGGTGAATCTCTGTTGAGTCTCCCACGCTGTCCTGTGCCGAACAATCGCCCCATTCTTCCCCATTATCATCGTCTATTGCGTCAGTATTAACGGGTTGCTCTACTATGGTCGATGACCGAGGATTGCCTACAGAAGGTTCGGATAAAGGAGCATTAACGGGCATAGACGGTGACAAAGGTAACGACCGAAAATTGCGACTCTCAACATTATCACTGTTATTATTTTTTAATGAATTATCGTTGCCCGTAAATTTTAACAGCTGATCTATATGTCTAATGCATGTTGCTTCAAATTTTATAATAAATATTTTGTACATTTTACTACCGACCTTCTCTTTAATTGTACCTAACTCTCAAGTTTCTTTCCGGGCACTGTACCACCGAGCCCAAACAGTATCACCTATTTCAAAAAATCTCCTACTGGTTACTAAAGGCATATATTCTGATTGGTCAATTGGAACTAAAATACTTAAGGTTACTAAACGGTTCAACTCTTTTTCGACTTAATCCCTAAGGGCAAAGGGTACGGTTCGTGGCTTAAAAAATTTATAGGTTTTGCATTTTCCTTTAAACGTAAACATTCTTTGAATTTATTGAACGAACCTAACTCATCCTGCCTCAAATCAGGGAACTTTTGCAATACATTGTTTACATTCTTATCAATACACATAGACATTATGTTAGTTGTTATAATTAAATTAAATGCGGATATAAAATCTCTACCCAGCAGGGGAGGGCCCCCATTTTTAACAACATAAATTTTTATTTTGTGTTTAACTTTATTATAACAAGCTTCATCCCAGAAATATCCAAGTGGAGAGATTTTATGCCCATTATACAGACACATTTTTATATTGCTGTTGGATGATGATCCATTGTGCTTTGCACGCGTGGGTTCGAATCCCATCCTCGTCGCCAGTGAGATGTATAGAACAAAGAAAACAACCGTTTAGTAGCGAGGCTATTTTATTACTGGCTGTGCTGCGCACCCGCAATACATATCAGAAACCCTTTGCCGTATCACCTCGTTTTGGAAGCACTCCCCTCGTTACCTCAGTCAGTATCGGAATCCTTGGCGTTGACATATCGAGTGACGTTCAGTTTCGCGGTCACTTCGAAGGGAAGGCCAAATTGGCTTCTAAAAAACTTGGCGTGCTTAGTAGGGCGGGACAGCACTTCATGCCTTCGGCCTTACATGATTCTCATCTTTGGGCGGGGGCACCCCTGTGCCAGCTCCTTCATTTTGACCGTATTCAACGACGGCTGGAATCGTCGACGACCAGATTCTTTCCGATCGGCTTAAAACACTGGCCTGCACTTTTTACAGGATTTACTACGGGGAGAGCTCCGAGGAATTGTTGGGAATAATTCCAGCCGCTTGGTTTCACCATCACACTTTGCGGCAGAACTAAAAATTCCATCGTCACCACCTGGATGGTTGGCATTCCACCACAGTGCGTTTTCACGTTTTCCGGTCCGATACGACTTAGGGACCTTCAAGAGCCTATTCCTTCCTCAAAGGCCGGCAGCGCACCCGCGATTCCTCTGGTATTGCGGATGTTCATGGGCGGTGGGGATCACTTGCTCGTTTGCCCCCTCTCCTAAAAAAAAATATATGTTTGATGACTGCTCGTGAATTTTATAAATGGTCCCGACAGAATATCAGTGCTGCAGCACGACTGCTGTAGAATCAAGCAGAGTCGGATACCAGTTCGTTGCTGCTATAAAATATAAATGCTATACTTATATTAATTGGAACAGCCACTTTGTTCACTACTTGGTTTGTAGCGACGCTTAAAATTCATTACATTATTTCTAAATCAAGTTTGGAAATATGAATTATTTGTGGTAGTTTTCAATCAGATATACTGAACAGTCTAAAAGATAAAATATATAAACATGTTATAGGAAAACCTGGTAATCTCTCAATCACATCATGCGAATGAGCCGCGTTAAAATGATTTTTCCTCCTTTTTATCGTTCCATACGATTGAGTTTCAAAATAATATTTGATATTATTGGAAATTTGTGGAATAGGGTAAAAATAGTAAAATACATTTTATTGCTAAGCAATAATATAGTTAGAATCGAATAAGATATTTGATGGACAAATAGACAAATCCTTTAATCGAAAGAAAACTAAAACAAAATTAATATTTTTATTAAAAACAATTGATTATTGTAATCAAATTTACGTGTATAAACTATAGTGCATATTGTGAGTTTAACTATCTTATAAGTAATTCATCTAGGGTCCTGTAGATGTATTAGATTTCATTGAGCGAAAGCAATGTTGTATGAACCCAGGTGCTTGCACCTCTATAAGAGTTATTTATTGTATTTAAGTGGTCCCAGGAAAGCGGCAAAGCATAGTGCGGAAGTCTGAAGGACTGAAAAAGTATTCCGGGTACATGTAATTTCAAAAAATATATCTGATTATCATTACACAACCACTTGGCATAGATATTCGAAAAAGAATTTCTATTATATATTGAAATTACCTTTTTTTAAATTAATGTAGATCACGTCTATATATTGACTTCCTCTTTTTGAGAAAGTGTCTAATTTGTGCAACCGCGTGTCTTATGATCTTATGACTTATGTCTATGACTGTTGTCTATGCGGACATACTCTTAGGAGACTTATTTATAAGGTTAGTCTACTAAATAAAATTATACACAACGAAATTCTTATCTAGTCTATAGTTAGCTGCATTTACAATGAATGTAATATAAAAAATGATACTTCGTTAGTAATGTTTTAAATTCATTCATGCTCTATTTATAAATTTCTTCCCTTATAATTTGTCTCAAGACATCTTTCAGCTAAGTGAAAGCGACACTCTAAAGTCGAAAGTCTTAACAAAAGAACCATAAATAATTAAGTTTCTTTGAGTGTTCCATTCGCTTCAAGTACACTATTCAAGTTAAAATAGCAAAGTACTTACGACACTGAAAACGATTAAGGATTTACATTTGAACGCAAATTAGTATTAACCTGTAGTTAAGTTATAAGGGTAGGTTAGTAGGTAAGTTAGTAGGGCAGACCGGGGATGGTTGTCCACGTTTTTGGTTATCATTTTTTTTTAAACTATTGTCTTTATGTTAATGAGAAATATTGTAAACTGTGCCAATTTTCATAGTCAATTATAAAAAAAAAAGGTTCTTTGTGAATATTATTAAATAAAATCAGGATTTTTTCAGTTTTAGGAAACCCCTCCGCGATGGTCAACCTGCCCCAATGCTGGGGTAGGTAGACTAGTCAACTGGAGCAGGTTAGCTTAAATTACGGGTTGACAAAATTTAATGTGTAATAAAAATTTCACAGAAATATTCTTGGTGACACGGCATTTCCCATTGGCAGACGTTGCACTTACCATCAGGTGAACGTTTAGCTCGTCTGGTCACTTTATCCGATAAAAAAAGTCATTAGTTTTGCAGAATTCTTCGCAGACGGGCTTATTTATAATTGAATGATTAATTTTTATCTCAAACTTTGATTTTTTTTCGTAAACCATAAATATTTTCGAAAAACAGGAACGTATGGATCATAGTCAATAAACCGCAATACGCAATTGGCCTACCAACCCCGACCAGAGCTTCTGCCTTCAAAAATTCACTAAACTATAATGCTTTGCATAATAGTCATAATACATTTTATAATAATTTACTATCAATTTCAAATTAAATTTATATGAGCTTGACTATAAATTACAATGTAAGAACGAAAAAGATGTGTTGATGTAAAACTACTTAAGTATCCCAATTATTATATCGTGATATTGCGCTCTAATTGGCAGTGAGACATTTCCTCGTGTCTCGCGTTTTGTGCGAATGGTCGGTCAAGCAGCGAGCTTTCTTTGAGTGCAACATTGATTCTCTCAGTCAAACCTGCAAGAAGCTAGGAGCATCTAGTTTACCTACCCCAGTCCCCAACCAACCCCGGTCTGCCCTAAACGTCTTGCTTAAGAAATTTTCTTTAGTTTCGCCTTTTCGCTGCGCATTTTAGCGAGTTATTTTCCAGACTTAATCATAATACAGGGGTAAGGTTATTTGTTAACAAAAAATAAAAAATTATTAAGATTAAAAATATTATCTTTTACTCAAATGCACATATATATAACATCGACTGCCAATTCATATTGGTGCAGTCGATGATATATCCGACAATAAATAATAATTTTTCTCAAGTAAAGTAACAGTTCATGAACACTGCTGAGCACAGTTTGCAAGAGATGTTTTGGACCAAGATGGACTTCAAATATTGAAATAATTTGTTATTTATCAGGCATGAAGTTTTCCTCTGCCGAGCGTGTGGTAAATTAGGGCAATTTACATTTTTTTGTTGCCGGCATCGGGCATTGATTCCGGGTGACTCGCATATTACGATATTTAAGGCTAGCGCTCCGTTGCTGAGCTACCACGGTCTGCCTTTTCCCTGTTCCCTAGAAATGCAAAGTGATGCTGTTATCACAAGTCTGGGTTTTTATGTTTGTGAAAATGTCTGTTGACGCATTTCCGATAGACCTAGAGAATGATCCAGAGGAAAACAACGTTTTACCAAAGAAACAAGAAATAAGAAAATACTACAGTTTTTTTCTGTTATATCTTTTGTTACATTTAATATTAAAAAATTCGTAGCAAGATTATAACATCTCATTTTTTGTTATATTATGAAAATAAGCCCCTTGTGAATGGCGGTGACACTGTACGTAAGGACTCTTCTTTCAGTTAATCTTTCAAACGATCAAAGAAAACTTTCAATGCACGGTACGGTAAGGGTCGTAAATTATACTTTTTATATATATTTTTTATACTTTCATTTTATCGAGTATCAAATAATTCCAGAAACCGTGATCTTTATTTAGATCAAAAGTATTGTACTCACAAGGTTGTTATACAATTCTCAAGGTTATTATACCATTTATCAGGGACTCAAGTGGGATGTACTAACAAGCAGATTTTAATTTCCCTAACTTCATAGCAATTTTTTAAAGGAAAAATTATATGAGATGATTCAGTGAGTTTCAGATCTTATATGTAATCAATTTTATATTGAGGTACTGATAGTGTGACGTAAACATAAAAAAAACCACTTAATCACAACGATTAACTTGTTTTTTTTTATGTTTACGTATGCTTGGAAGCAGTAAATTAATTTAATTATTCGTTATCATCTCCGTAAAATTAGTTGGAACTGAACGTTACTTCTGAACGTCAAATTTTGACAGATTGCCGAAACCGAATACAAGTCCTAGTATTAAAATAGAATAACAGCTAATGCGTGTCACAATTCACAAAAATATGTATGAATACA
The DNA here is from genome assembly GCA_019845155.1 of Luehdorfia chinensis. NCBI lineage: Eukaryota > Metazoa > Arthropoda > Insecta > Lepidoptera > Papilionidae > Luehdorfia > Luehdorfia chinensis. The sequence goes on from JAHVAK010000612.1 coordinate 4,590,453, forward strand.
TTATCTGTATCTTAAAAAAAACAATGCGGTATTTGAAATAACTTTTTATGATTAAGTACTAGGTGGATTGAAAAGTACTCGGCCTAACACAGATCCATTCAATTCTAAAAATCAAATCTACCCACATTACTCGTATTTAGTTCAGTTCAGACTAGTTCATTGTGTGAAGTTCGAAACGTGTGCGATAATTAGTTGTGATTTTATAAATTTATTAACAAAGTAATCGGTCATAATTTCCGCGAATGGAGCAAATCGAGCAGCGTGCCGTCATTAAGTACCTCCATAAGAAGGGGCTATCATCAAAAGCCATCCATGATGACATGGTCAGTACATTAGGCGATTGTGCTCTGTCATATTCATCCGTCAAAAAATGGATAGCAGAATTTAAGCGTGGTAGAGAGAGTGTGAAAGATGAACCCCGCTCTGGAAGGCCTTCGACGTCAACTACTGACGAAAATATTAAAAAAGTACTTGATTTAATAATGGGAGACCGCAGATTAAAAATTAGAGAGATAGCCGAGATTATAGGCATCTCTTTTGAACGAACTCAAAACATCATTGTCAACGAGTTGGGTTTCCACAAGGTGTCTGCGAGGTGGGTTCCGCGACTGCTTTCAGTTGAACAAAAAAGGACGCGATTGACTATTTCACGCGACTGTTTGGAGTTATTTGAAGCCGATGCAGATGATTTTTTGAATCGTTTTGTTACTATGGACGAAACATGGGTTCATTACTATACACCGGAAACAAAACAACAATCAAAACAGTGGAGAAGACCTGGTTCACCACCCCCTAAAAAGGCTAAGTCGATTTTGTCGGCAAATAAGGTGATGGCTTCAGTATTCTGGGACTCGAAAGGTGTGATTATGATTGATTATCTTGAAAGGGGTCAGACTATAAACTCTGATTACTACTGCACCTTACTACGTCGTTTACGTCGAGAGGAAATAAAAGAAAAACGTCGAGGAATGCTCAGAAGAAAAGTCCTGTTTCATCAAGATAACGCCCGTGTTCACACGTCAGTACAGTCAATGGCTGGAATTCACAACTGTGGCTTTGAACTGTTACCGCATCCGCCGTATTCACCTGATCTGGCACCATCAGACTTCTTTCTGTTCCCTAACCTAAAAAAGCACTTGGGAGGTCAAAGATTTTCGACAAACGACGAGGTCAAAGCAGCTGTAGCCGCATATTTTGACTCTAAGGAAGAATCATTTTTTTTTAACGGTCTAAATGCTTGGAAGGGGAGGTGGCAAAAGTGTATTGAACTTGATGGTGATTATGTAGAAAAATAAAAATATAACTGATTTAGTATGTGTTTATTTTCTTGGTTAGGCCGAGTACTTTTCAATCCACCCTCAAATGTTATCATTTTTTTTATTCATCTTAACACGGACATACATTTTATAGTAAAGAACTACAATTGAATCTAGGTCTAATGAGTGGCTTTTTTTGATTAATTAAAAAAGTAAGCATTTTTTTAGATTGTGTGCTTTAAGCGCCATGGTAGTTCAGAGGGCGGGCGTTTGCTTTACATTTCATAGTATGCTAGTGAACTGATTCGATCTCTGGTATCGGTATCATGTGATCTCCTCAGGCTTATCTCCATACGCCTCGACGCACTGAAGACCTGGACACAGGTTCACCGCAACGGCAGACTGAACCTCATCGCCTGACGTCACAAGTTCTCCACGCTAACCTACGACTTCCTGTCCCAGCGGGGAGTGATTAAGCGACATCTAAGTCGCCACATGAGAAGCTCAAGACATATTTAATACATTCCATAATCGCGCTATGAATGTTTTCTGCGATGCGAACTATATATACAACATCCAAATATTACTTGTATGGAGGAGACGTCCTCCCCAGATCATTCCATCCGATCTGGCGGGTAGCTACCCTTTTCCATGGCAATATCATCCGCAAAAATATACAATTACAGCAGCATTATAAAGATGTAGAAATAGCTTGGCAGCGATAACCTCATTCCCAGGGGTTATCATCATCCATGTATTCCTTAATTATTATAATAACCCTTCTTAAAAAGGCCTTTGTTTAATAAATAGATTGAGCTTTTTGATTGAAATGAAATGAATGAAAATCTTCTTATGTGCCTAAACGTTTACATATACATATTGAGAGGCCTAGGTTAAGATATTAATTTCTATAAATTTATCTCTAAGAAACACTCTAGACCCTAGATTATAAATAGATCTTATGGCCCTCTTTTTCAAAACAAAAATCACCTCTACGTCAGTCGCATTTCCCCATAGCAAAATACCATAAGGCATTATGCTATGAAAATAACTAAAATAAAGTAATCTAGCAAATTCAACATTAATCAAGTTTCTAATTTTTTTAAGCATAGGCTGCAGAGCATAATCTACTTGCTGTTATAGATATATGGGGGCTTCATAGAAGCTTCGCGTCAAGAGTTATTTCAAGAAATACAGTGGTATCCACAAGGCTTAACTCTTCCCCGTTTAATAATAAATGTACATCCAATTGTTTAACATGTGTGTAGGGTTGTGAATTTTATGCATTTAGTTTTATGCTTGTATGAAAACACTAATGAAAGTAGAGGAAGCTAAAGATGTGTGTCAGGATCGTAGCAAGTGGAAAGATGTGGTCTCTGCCTACCCCTATGGGAAAGAGGCGTGACTCTATGTATGTATGTAGTTTTATTGCCATTTCAAAGTAAAACTGATAATGTTTAACCAATGTACTACTTTTGAAATAGCATTGTTCACCTGGTCATATAATAAAAGTTGACGTTTTATTTTGAAAATCAAAGATGTATCATCAGCAAATAATACTATATCATGGTTATCCCCTACTAGGTAAGGTAAGTCATTAATGTAAATAAGGAGTAGAAATAGGCTGAGAATCGAACCCTGCGGGTCATGAAATTCAAGAAATGGAATAATGCAGAAAAAGTTTTGTACGAAAAGTGTAGTTCAAAGCGAGTGAAGGTTCGAGCCAAAGAAAAAGAAAACAAATCTGTTAAAGGACAGTAAAGGATTCTTTTCAGTAATTCTGAAAAAGAATGGTGCTGCTAACTGAATGAAAGAGAAGATATTGGAGTTACATAAACATTAAGAAAAAATGTCCTGTAACTATCAGAATAATCTCACAAATTACTTTAAATTATTATGACTCAGGATAAGGCTCCCCGACACATTGATTATTTCAAAAATTGTACCTTCATATACTGAGAATAAAATAAGGCATATTTCGGTGGGCTCCAACCAATTAAATCTGACTACATACCAGTGTTCTACATTATAGATACGAAACACCACTTTACTTACTGAAAAAGTTACTGAAAGCTATATTTTCACGACTACTTCTAGTATGACCACATAAATAATTATGGCCTTTGTGTTCAGTCTAAAATGATTTAGAATTTAGATGCGATAAGAAAAAATACGTTATTTTCGATTGGTTTTGAAGTAAATTTATCTTTAAAATGTTTATTCTCTGTGGCCAATTGCGGTTACTTCTTTTACTATAAAAAAATAAAAGTTGTATTACTCATTAAATATTAAAAAACTATGTCAATACGTGCGAAATTAGTGAAAAGTATACCAATAAACAAAATTTATGTAATTTTAAGTTTTTTCTTTTTTTTGCAAAAAAATTCTGTTCTGATGACCCAGTTATTGTTTTGTTTTAATAATCGACGTTGCCGATAGGTGGTCGGTAGAGTAGAATAGAACCTATTTCTTTCCTAGCGAGGTGTGGAGTGTGAGAGGTGTAAGAGGCGACAATAGGTATTGTACGGAGAGTCTTTATTCGGGAAGAATAATACCTGTAAAAATACGAAGCTAAAGTTGATAGATAACATAATATTTGTAAATCTACTTCTGTATCCTCCTACTTCGATTTTTATTTGTATAGGCATTGTAAATTTATGACGTTTTGGCATTTCAACCCTCCCTTTGACCTTATTGATTCTTCGTTCCTTTAATTAAGGGAGTGATGGATGTGTCAGTGCTTTTTTATTCGTTCGGGTCCTGGTAACAGTATGTCGGTGTAAATAAATAAAATGAGGGCCAATATACGTACGTCATATACTAGGGGACCTATATACTACTTACATAATATTCACAATTTTCAAAATAAGAAAGGTCTTTTATTTTATGTTAATTAGATCATTATTTAAATAATTGCCTCATGTGAATAACCTAATAAGAGTTGTTTCAATTTAATTAAATTCTCTGAGCGACTGAATTTGGGTGGCTCCTCGTTCCACCGATGTTACCTCGTTTTATGAGACTTCTGAATATTAAATAAAATGTTCATACAAAAATTACCAGTATATGTGTTTTAACATAAAATTGTTAAAAAGTTTTAGGTTTTCTAAAATAAAGATTCTATAAACGTATTATTCTACAGAACCGTAACAGATCGTGGATATCGGCTCTCTATCAGGACGTTGATCGTCCCATCGGTAGGCATATTAGCCCATTGTAGTGCCAGACATCATACAGTTAATAGAATCAGGCGTTACTTTGCGGAAATCCATTATAATGAAGGAAGGTAAACTTACCTTCCTTTTTTATATTTTGCATGCGGATCTTAGCAAAGTAACAACTTTGCTAAGATCCGCATGCAAAATATAAAAATGGTGTATATTACCTAGTTTTTTGAAGAGCACCGCCCGCCCTCCCTCAGGAGCGTGCACAAGCAAACTAACACCGCCACCAGGAACCGCCACCAGGTACCCTCCACCAACCACTACAATACCACCACTAGATAATATACACCACTGAAGGCGAGAACACGACACGTGTTTCGCCCCAAAACGAGGCATTATCAAGCGTCATAGATTCTACGACAGACGGCCGCCGTGTCACTCGCGGGCGGTGCTCTTCAAAAAACTAGGTAATATACACCATTTTTATATTTTGCATGCGGATCTTAGCAAAGTAACTTACCTTCCTTCAAGACATCATATATACATATAGCCATGCCTTTTTCCCATGTAAGGGCTAGGCAGGGACCGCACACGTAGCCCACTTTTTGCCCCAGTGGGAAACAAAGTGTGACGGGCGGTGAACCACGTCACCGCCACTTTGGTACCAGTCAAAAAATCTTACCATTCTCATTCTGCATATTTTCTGCACGAATATTAGCTCTCCGTACAAAACCTGAGTCGCCTCTTACGACACCTCGGTATGGAAGAGCTATTCTACTCTGCCGGACACCTATCGGACCAGACATAACCGACTTAAAACTGCGATTACATTACAATTTCACAGCTAGAATAACCGTTGGTTAAAAACAATCCACCTTATATTTAAGCAACGTTTATGTAATTTTCCTTAGTTTACGGATAGTCATCGGTCAGTTTCCGTATTTTTATAAGATTTTAAGGTTTAAAGTCCCAAGGGCTTGCGTCGTTTTACGTGTATTGTTATTTTAGGTTTATAACATAATATTGTTGGTGTGATTTTAAACTTTCCTCAACATGGATCGACTCTATTTATTATCACAGTTAATAATGAGATTTTTTCGAAATGGTGCTTTGCAGGTACAAACTTAGGTCACTTGCGTACCATGAAATTTAAAGCAAGGAGCAATATCTCTGAACTTGCTCATGATGAATTTGTAAAAATAAATTATCTCCTATTAAGTTTAGTAAGCTGATAAAACTGAATAGCAATGGTCACTCAACTCTCCGGGTTATTTAAAATACATACCATTAGTTTTTTAACTCGTAAAATATTTACATTAAAATTACAAAGCTAACTAAAGAAACTGAAATTTTTTAAAGATTAGATTTGTGTTAATATTAGAATGTTTAAAAATAATCAAAACATGGTGTAAAATAGAATAAAAATGCTTACATAAATAGAAAATTGAAATCAACCTCAATGTAATAAATAATGATGAAATTCAAGAGAACAATGAGCATTGTTTTAATACTCGAAACTCGAAGACTGTAAGCGATGTATTCGTGTGTGTGTATATTGAAATACTGTCTTAATTAAATTCTAAATCGAATTTATTTCTAACTAACATGACTTTTTAATACAAAATGATTTCTGATATTTACGCGAATACTACATATTTGAATAAAACTAATTTCACGGATTTTATCGCGTTTAATTTTTGTTTCCCTGACATTAAACACCTGGCCGCCAAGCTTCAGCATGTCAAGCAAGTTTTGCAAGGCAACAAGCTTCGGGTTCCGCGCCTACGTAGCAGTGACCGAGTGAACCGGCCACAGTCAAGCGTGTACCTGCTGTCCTACCATATGTCAGAGGACAAGATTGGAAATATCTGGAAGCAGGCTTCCATAAGAACATTTTTCAAGCCGCCGAAGAACATAGAATGATCATTTAATAATCTGTCAGGTGTAACATTCCTCTACAAGATGCAGGTGTAAACAAGCTGGATTGTGAATGTAGTCTCTCTTACATAGGGCAAACAAAACGATCAGTAAAAACCGGCGTAAAAGAACATGTAGCTGATGTGAAGCATCGTCGCTCCAGGAAGTCTGCAGTCTGTCACCATGTTCTGGATGATCCCAACCATTACATCAGATTTAATAAACCACAAATCGTCGCAAAAGAACACCGATTCCCACGAAGGATGAATCGCGAGGCTATTGAAAAAAAAAACATCCTAATTTCAAAAGAGAAGATGGTTGGGTACTACCACCAGCTTGGGATCTTATAATTAATAAAATTAAATCAAAAACCAAGCATACCAATGAAAGACTTAAAGACACAGTTCTGCGTAGATCGACCATAAATAATAATTAAAAGCTGAAGGTACTTCGGGCTAACTATGAGATCAGGACATCTGTCACCTCAGTGTAAACGTGACTACGGGTGCTGTAAAGCACTCAAAACGTCGAGTTATAAATAGTTAAAAAAAACGCGATAAAATCCGTAAAATTAGTTTTTTTTCAATTTTTGATTCATTTTAATTATATAATTAGATGCGGGTAAAAGATTACCAGTACGTATATGAATTCGAGACTTAAACTTAGCACCATACTTCAGGTTATCTAATAAAAATTGAAACTCAGTTTTATTTAAAATAACACGAGATAAAAAATAACACGGAGATGGAGGACTCACGTATAAAAAAGGCTTTTAATCAAGTTCATGTAAGTTTACACAGAATTACAGATAGATTCATGCAGTCTAAATATATATTGCGCTTTTTGGCATAATGAGGTGTGAACAGAAAACAATAACTATCTGCTAAATCCCTTGGTTAGCTCTAGGGAGGACGTCATCTCCCACCAGTGGTCTTTATAACTTGTACATGCATGTAATAAGCATTTAAGAAACTCCGATAGTGCGATGCAGGTCGTAAGGAATTGTCTTAAGTTTCTCTAGTAGTGTCATAGATGTACTATGTTGTGCCCTACAACTTTGAGGTTTTTGATTAATTTACATTTTTTTCATGATGGGCGACTTTTTTTTGGATTTAGAAATTAGTTTAAATACAGATTAACATTGCTTATAATTTACATCGCAAAAAAATATTCATATGGTATTGAGAATGTGTAACAGATACATACTCGTACATATGACGTACATATCTTTAGTATAATTGGTTTTTTTTCTTGGAGGACTAGTCCTCGGTGGGCGGAATGTGACGGTTAGTTTCCAATTTTTGCCAACAGATGTCGCTGATCTAATAACTGGTTTTGATAGATTATGTAATTAGTGTTGGAACATGTAAAAGTTTTGTGAGAATAACTTGTGAAGTGTCATTATCCCCTCACCGATCCGTGCACAATTAAGTCAACATCATCAATATAAATATAATATTTGCCGTGACAGATACGTAGGTACCAATAAAAAAAAATGTTTCTTGTAAGTATACATGTTTCAATTAAATAATGATTTTTTAGAGAAACATCCCCGCAAGATTTCTCCGGTATCGTGTGTGTGTTTTACAGACATAAATTTCTCATGCACAACACAACCAGACCCGAAGAACAACAATTTGTGTTTTTGCACAAATGTTGGACCTTCCACATTATAAACGATATTATTTTTAACTTTGCATTTCCAAAGTCGAATCCCAAAGGCCTATAAAGCCGTTAAGTATTATTTAAATATTCATATATATTTTAAAGACTAATAAAAAAGTCGTCGTAATTTGCTTACATTTCTCGTCGTAATGAGAAGCGAAGCCCTGCGTAAGTACGACAGACTTTTGTAGTAAACAATTTGTCTAAGTATTTTTACGAGCGTGGTGCGAACCACTAGGGACGCGATAAGACAGTTTATTAATGAGATCAGCACAGGCAATGTTGTTATCGCATCTTATATCCTTAATATATATAATATTATAAATGTGAATGTTTCTATGTTTGGTAGTTTGTCATTCAATAACGCTAAAAGGATTTTAATTAAATTTGGCATAGAAGTACATTTTGGATGCACGTGTGGAAAATGTTAAAGGGAACTTTTAAAATGATTTCAATAATCTTTAAATATTTATACGGCGGGGATCATCTAGTAAAATATAAAAATTAAGGCTTCTTTGTTTGTTGCGTATGCATTCCTATACTATTCCTCTGATTGCAAATAATCTTTGGTGAGATGTTGTTGGGGCCTATGTTCACTAACAAGACCAGGTCTTGTTACTTACGACAGATTTAGTAGTACGACGTAGTAGTATCCTACACCTTACAGTTCCTTTCCCCAACTCCATTTTCTACCTCATCGACACCTCGACGACATGGTTCGTCACCTGGAATAGCCAAATTAGTCCACACGCACGCAGCCAACAAACCAACGAACAGCATTTATTTTTTATTTATGTTCATACATCATTCGCCATATTAAATTAACTATAAAATTCTGCTTGCAACATTTAAAATCTCTTTAATTTTCCTTAAAATCCATTTAGCTGAATATTACAAGTTCCCATGAAATAAATTTATAAGAAATAATATTTGAATTACACAATAAAGAACAAAAAGAAAATTTAAATATAAATGGAATCAAAAATGTAATATCCGGTATTCTTAACATCAAGTTTTCTGGACCTTTTTCTTTGTTAGTTAAATTAGCTTATGATTTTTCTCTACACGGAGTGAGCGTTTTCTTTTAATAAAAATTTTGACTAAAACTGAGATTTTCCGTTTTATTGTAAGACAACGATAAGCTTAGTAACCCAGATGGATTACTAAGGATTACTACCTAATTGGTGGTACCTAATATAAGGAATATTACGTAATAGGTTACATAATAATAATAATATATACACAGCGTCACAAAAATCGCACCTCTCTGAGTTTGCGCGAAAAATGGCTGTAATGGCTAGAAACTAATTATATTTATATAAATATTGGTATGTTTGAAATGGGTATTTGAATAGCTTTACATTATTAATAAAAAAATCATGAAATCATTAAAACATTTATCATTATAGAGCGTCAAAAATAAACACTGTCAAATGCTCGTTAGTAAGGACGCTAGTTACACCACCTAAAAAGGGTATAAAAGGGTCGATCTGGATGAAATATGGGCCAGTCGTAATTTAGACTTTGCAGTGAACACACGTGAACAAGTAACCCAAGTAAGAACAAGTAAAGATGGACACCAGCTCTGAAGAAGCCGCTCAAATGATTGCCCTATTGCAGTCGGGGATGCGGCAGTGTGACGTTGCTCGACAGTTGAACCTGTCCCGTTTTTCAGTTCGACGGGTGTTCCAACGTTTTCAGCAGACTGGTGGTTATGTTAGAAAACCGGGATCTGGAAGAAAACGGTGCACATCAGAAAGAGATGACCGTTTCATCGTTACGACATCATTACGAAACCGTTTTACAAATGCTGTTGAGTTGCAACAACAGCTTCGATCAACTCGGAGAACATCTGTGAGTGTTTCTACGATATGAAGAAGGTTACACGAAAAGAGACCTGCTAAAGGTCCAAAATTTACTGCACAGCATCGCAGAGATCGCCTAGAGTTTGCTCGCAATCATTGCGAGTGGACTCTAGAACAGTGGCGGACTGTACTCTTCTCTGATGAGACGAGGGTCTGTCTCTTCTGCAATGACAGACGTAGAAGGGTCTACAGAAGACAGGGGGAGAGGTTCACACAACCCTGCTTAGAAGAAGCCGTCGAATTTGGCGGTGGCTCGTGTATGTTTTGGGGCGGCATTTCCGTCGACGGGAAAACGGAACTTGTGTGCGTTTCCCGGACTCGGGGTGGCCGTGGGCAAGAGTCATTAAATGCTGGTCGGTACATTACTGAAATCCTGGAGGAACATGTGGTCCCGTATGCTGGTTATGTCGGTGATGGATTCATGTTAATGCATGATAATGCTCGTTGCCACACCGCGGCTATTGTACGGGATTATTTACAGGAGGTCGATATCCCTGTTATGCATTGGCCAGCACGAATTGGCCAGACCTTAACCCAATAGAACATCTCTGGGATGACCTAAAACAGCGTGTGCGAGCTCGAGATCCAGCTCCAGCTACTCTTCAAGAGCTCCAAGATGCGGTACTTGAAGAGTGGGAACAAATACCCCAAGAGGCTGTTGCGATCCCTGTAAGGTCCATGAAAGATCTCATGGAAGCCGTTATCAAGGCAAGGGGGGTAACACTAGGTTTTAAGAACTTTTTTTGTTAATAGAATCAGGTGTTACTTTGCGGAAATCCATTATAATGAAGAAAAGTAAGTTACTTTGCTAAGATCCGCATGCAAAATATAAAAATGGTGTATATTACCTAGTTTTTTGAAGTACACCACCCGCCCTCCCTCAGTAGCGTGCACAAGCAAACTAACACCGCCACCAGGTACCCTCCACCAACCACTACAATACCACCACTAGATAATATACACCACCGAAGCCGAGAACACGACACGTGTTTCGCCCCAAAACGAGGCATTATCAAGCGTAATAGACTACGACAGGCGGCCGTCTGTCGTAGAGTAGTATCTTAGCAAAGTAACTTACTTTTCTTCAACTTTTTTTGTATTTATTAAGTTTTTTTTAAATTATTAATTTGCAAATTTGTACATACCCTGTCTTTTTCTTTAATTACTCTTTCGTCTCGTTATAAAAGTAAAATTCAATTGAAATTCCTGAAAGCTAATGAAATTACCTTTCGAATGATACCCTCAAACCACAACATTGCCATTGGCCTGTTGTGTTAAAATAGTATTTAAATTATTTTTTTCGGATGTGCGATTTTTTTGACGCCGAGTGTATAACTAACTCGTTTTATTAATGAGTGTTAAGAAAACTTTATTCTATCGCAAATTGAAGTGAAACTGTACACATGAATCTTTAATGTCCAGGACTCAGAACTATTCAAAACTCGTAAAAATCGACGTGTAGCACACATATTGTTGATCTGTATAACTATTGACTCAAAACTTCAGTGGGCCCTTATAAAGCTAAATTAACAAGTATATTTAGCTCTGCCACAAATGCTATAATGATAATAAGAAGTCCCACCAATGTTAAATAATTTTAATTGGTTTATTTTAGTTATTACCACAGCACAATGTCATATTATGATATTTTGTTTCTGGGAAGAGCGAATGACACAGAAACTATTTTTGCAGAAGCTTCGTTTTATCATAAGAGAATAGGTTTTAATAAACATATGATCCGCCAAATAAAGTATTTTATCTATGCAAATAAATTAATTGAAGTGTCTGTTTGTAAAAAGAAAAGCTTTTTACTCAATGCTTATGAAGGTATATGCAGTACTAAGAAAGAAATAATTTGTTTAATTTTTGTTTGTCTGTCTGTCGGTCTGTCTGTTTATTTCGGCTAATCTGCGAAACCGCTGGACCGATTTTGACGGGACTTTCACCAATACATTACACACATTGTTTAAAATCGTAGGGGGCTCATCATGCCGGTTGGAGGTCGTGGAGAAAATCCGAAGGTAATCTTTTGCGGAGCTCGAGAGAACCCATTGACGTAGGTGCGTTGGGTGTATTGCTGGGTAATTTGTGCGTTACCTAACCTCATTCACTTGCCTATCTCCATATTTTCGACATTAGGCTCTTCAAGCGTGAATAGACTTCTTTTAGTTATGTTGCCGTCAAGCAGAGGTGTGTAAAAAAAACACTGTGTTTCGGTTGAAGGCCACTGAAGCTAGTGTAATTAAAAGTCATTAGAACTTAATAACTTACTCACTAACTTTGAATTAAAAACTTCACTATCCTGGAGTAGTACCTATTGTTTACCATCGGTCACATTTCCGGTCAAACATCGACGTTATCTGTAAAAAAATCATTGAGCCATAAACGCTAGCCTAGAGGCAATTGTAAATAAATCTAAAGTATTTAATATATAATTTTTACTAGTGAGTCAATCTTTTTACTTTGTACGGAAATAATTTTTAATTCTGCCTTTGGAATTGTCGAAACAAAGAAATTCAGAAGATCAAAGAGCTTTGGTTTAAAGCTGACGACGAGATGTATTCTAGCATGTCCTTATCGAAATGCCGATTACGAAATTAAATCCTAAAATCGTTTTATTAAGGGCAAATTGGACAATGTTATAGTTTGTAGTTTGCATTGATAGTAATATATGAATTAGATATTATCCCTTTTTTTATTTATGGAAGAAAGTGACAAGACGAGCAAATCGTTCACCTGGTACTATATGTTCATGACAAATGCTGTGCCACTAGGTATAACAATGGTACCTAACTAGTACGATTCCTACATAGGAATCCTACCATCAGTAACTTCTATGTTACGCAGTTTAAGAACATTTTATAAAGCTTTAAGAGTAAAAACTCATAAGATTAATAATTAATTTCCGTTAATATTAAGAGAAAATGTTATGGCAACAAGAAACTCTATTACTTTTATCATTTTAATCAAACTTAGAAGTCTACTGCTGTTCATAGGCTACTTCCAAGTCCATGCTTGGCAAGCATATTGGCATTTGTAGTATCAAACAAATTCACGGTCAACTACTGTATCTTAGACACTGTGGCATATCACCGGTCTATGTACTTTGGATTTAGCATATTTAAGGTAGTTATTACATTGTTCCTGCATTTTCTTTAATGACTTAAACGACACCCGCCCCGCGAGTTTGAGTGGCAGATTCTTTTACATATACACGTAACGACAACTTACGGCGAATTTATTAACTGTAGAACTTGAAGTTTGTCTTTTTGATATACAGTTATTATGAATTTAAAACTGCCGAAATAGCTGCCAAACTTATTCCCGAAGGACTCATATTTTCATTGATCCGTTCAATTTCAATGAAGCAAAATTTTTTCTTTAATATATCTATCTATCTCTATTCTATCTATATCTATAAAAATAAATTGTCGCATGTATGAATGACCATCACTTGAGAACGGCTCGACCGATTTGGCTGATTTTTTTTTGGTGTGTTCGTAATCGTCAACACAAGGTTTGTATAAAATAAAAATGTTTGGATAATCCACCGGATAAGTCGGAAATTTGGATATTATTTTTATTACGAGGGTGGATTGAAAAGTACTCGGCCTAACACAGATCCATTCAATTCTAAAAATCAAATCTACCCACATTATTTAGTTCAGTTCATTGTGTGAAGTTCGAAACGTGTGCGATAATTAGTTGTGATTTTATAAATTTATTAACAAAGTAATCGGTCATAATTTCCGCGAATGGAGCAAATCGAGCAGCGTGCCGTCATTAAGTACCTCCATAAGAAGGGGCTATCTTCAAAAGCCATCCATGATGACATGGTCAGTACATTAGGCGATTGTGCTCTGTCATATTCATCCGTCAAAAAATGGATAGCAGAATTTAAGCGTGGTAGAGAGAGTGTGAAAGATGAACCCCGCTCTGGAAGGCCTTCGACGTCAACTACTGACGAAAATATTAAAAAAGTACTTGATTTAATAATGGGAGACCGCAGATTAAAAATTAGAGAGATAGCCGAGATTATAGGCATCTCTTTTGAACGAACTCAAAACATCATTGTCAACGAGTTGGGTTTCCACAAGGTGTCTGCGAGGTGGGTTCCGCGACTGCTTTCAGTTGAACAAAAAAGGACGCGATTGACTATTTCACGCGACTGTTTGGAGTTATTTGAAGCCGATGCAGATGATTTTTTGAATCGTTTTGTTACTATGGACGAAACATGGGTTCATTACTATACACCGGAAACAAAACAACAATCAAAACAGTGGAGAAGACCTGGTTCACCACCCCCTAAAAAGGCTAAGTCGATTTTGTCGGCAAATAAGGTGATGGCTTCAGTATTCTGGGACTCGAAAGGTGTGATTATGATTGATTATCTTGAAAGGGGTCAGACTATAAACTCTGATTACTACTGCACCTTACTACGTCGTTTACGTCGAGAGGAAATAAAAGAAAAACGTCGAGGAATGCTCAGAAGAAAAGTCCTGTTTCATCAAGATAACGCCCGTGTTCACACGTCAGTACAGGCAATGACTGGAATTCACAACTGTGGCTTTGAACTGTTACCGCATCCGCCGTATTCACCTGATCTGGCACCATCAGACTTCTTTCTGTTCCCTAACCTAAAATAGCACTTGGGAGGTCAAAGATTTTCGACAAACGACGAGGTCAAAGCAGCTGTAGACGCATATTTTGACTCTAAAGAAGAATCATTTTTTTTAACGGTCTAAATGCTTGGAAGGGGAGGTGGCAAAAGTGTATTGAACTTGATGGTGATTATGTAGAAAAATAAAAATATAACTGATTTAGTATGTGTTTATTTTCTTGGTTAGGCCGAGTACTTTTCAATCCACCCTCGTATATCGCTGTCAGTGATAAGACCGCCTTTTGTACCTTAACATAGATATAGTACTTAGTCTTTATTTTATATTGGTGCACAATAAAGAGTATATTGATTGATTGATTGATTGAGATAGTACGAGTAGGTAGTAATTATAAAATAATTAAGTACTTACTTAATATTATTTTGCTAAGCGCACTTCTCATTTTTTTCATTAGTCTAAATTATTACATATAAGTAAGTATTTTATAACAGACAAGTTATAAATATGTATAATATCTATAATGTGCAGTACTTCATTATTAACACTACGAAATTAGAGTCATATATCGATAATGTTAAAATTCAGTGACAGTAATAAGATGTGCTTTAAAGTGTAGATCAGATTGAATGCACACTGTATTCACGTTGGAGAACAAACACAATAATAATTTTTTCAATTCAGTGTCGTCTTTTTTTTATCCCTTAGTAATCTCTTAAAATATAATAGCATACTTATCGTTGATTGCTTATATTATTTTAGTTAAAAGTGCATTAAATTGTTAAAAAATCGGTACTTGTGTTATATTACAAAGGTAAAAACCACTCAGCAATTAGTCAAACTAAAATTTAGCGATAGAATTTTATTATGAGTATTAAATTTTCTCCAGAATACTTGATGTCTACACATATTCGCTTAATCGAATTTTAAACTAAAAAAATTCCTCTTTCTGGAACTTGTTAAAATTGCTGATTTGAGACCCGAAACTTTATTGTGCTTCTTTGCGGTTCGAAAAAAAACGTCATTATTTTCTTGAACAGTGAGAATAGATTGGGAGCTAGGTCAGGACTGTAGCGGCTTTATTAATAAAAATCGCTTATTACAAGCATAGTCTGAAGCTACACTTGGACTAGTTAATCCTAGACTAAGAAAGTATTAACTTCGTGGTGGGGGACATCCAGGGTGTCGAAAGCGCGCGTGTAAACAAGTAAGGTCAAAATAGTACCCTCTCCAGCATTCTGCGCGTCTAATATGTTGTCGACCACGCATACTAAAACGGTGGTCGTACTATGCTGTTTTCCGAAACCTGATTGTTGTAGAGGTAATAGGTTATTGAGTTCAAAATAATCAATCAGTAGGGTACATACAACCAACATTCCTTTTTGAACTCGCAATTCGTTTCAGACTTTTTATGAAATTCGTGTTAAGTGAGCTGGGGAATCACCCCACCTCATTCCAATGAAGTCGTAAAAGTCGACAGAGGGATAATTAAAACCAGAAGATTGGCAGCAGCATCATCCTGGAACATCTCAATAAATAAACCCAACATGCCTGCCAAGCCTGGCAACTATGGAATAATCCCCCCAAAATGAGAGCTACAAAGTTTTGTGGCAATTTATGCGGGAGGACTATGTTCAGCAGTGGATAGGCTAAAGTGATGAATAATTCACCCACACGCCGCCAAAGAACTACTTAATAAAGTAATAAGAGAGACATGCGACAAGGACAGAGAGAGAGATATTGAGTCATTTGAAAACGGTTGTCCCAATTATTAATCTCACCTTTTTGTAATTTGCTATAAAAATATTTAATAATATATAGATCAGAAGTGGGCTAAGATATAGTATCAGAGACATACGATCAATCACAACACAACCAGACCCGAAAATCAACAATTATTGTTTTTGCACAAATGTTGGTTTAATTAATATTGACCTCTTAGATATTCGCTTTAGTTGGAAACCGAGTCAACCATAATATTTTAGTTGTTAATTTGCAACTGTTTGCTATTTGATTAATATAATACCGCCTTGGCAATGTGTTTATTTATGGGAGAGCTCATCGTTATAACCAACTCATTAAA
Source organism: Luehdorfia chinensis (assembly GCA_019845155.1). Lineage (NCBI taxonomy): Eukaryota > Metazoa > Arthropoda > Insecta > Lepidoptera > Papilionidae > Luehdorfia > Luehdorfia chinensis. Next base: position 4,607,019 of record JAHVAK010000612.1, read on the forward strand.
CTTTGCTTATAACTTAGCAAAGCTCATGATTTTATTCGCATTGCAGAATTTTAAACGAACATTAAATCCAAACCAATGTAATCTAATGATAAAATAAATGATAAAAATTTTAAAGAACTTTAAGGAAATACCAAAACGTATGGTTTTAATAATGACAAATGAATTGTTAAAAAATTGTAATCTGCATTGCTATTAATATTAATCATGTAAAAAAAATGCTTTAGATTAAAAAATATAAAGGATATCGATTATTGCGTTTCAAGTATCTGGCTACTACTGTAACAAGCCTACAATGCGATTCCATACTTTGCTGCGTATTTTAGCAAAGTATTTTTAACTAGATGTACCCGCGGCTTCGTTCGCGATTCTTTGATTTGTTTGGGTTATTAAATCAGGGGTAATCATTGGGTTAATCAATCAGGTTATTAAAAAAAGCAAAAATAAGGGTACAAACATATATTTAAAGTATAAAAAGCTCGGATAATTTTTTACATCCTTACCTTATTCTCAAACAGATGATTATTTTATTATAACGAGTGTGTTTAATATGCCTTGTATTGATTGGAAACCTAAATGTTCGATAGCACTTAAAATTTAACATCTTATTTTGGCTTGTTATTTATAGTTATTTTCATAACTTTACGGCAACGCACAGAATTTAATATTTTCCAATGTATCTTGTACCTAAAACAATAGCGTTCCATCAGTGGCCTCGTTTTTAAATATCTACTTGTGGAGTACACTTTAAGTATATAATATACTGCTTTGTATTTTTTATGGTAACGGGTGCCGCGTTGTATCCGACTTGGAAATTTTGATAATCCGTCTCTGTAGGTGTCGTGAGACTTAAGCAAGGAAAATGCCAGTCAAAGTTTCCATGCTTCCGACATATAACAGAACAAACATCTCGAAAATACATGGACATGCCAGATCGAAAACGGATGGGACAGGGACAGCTACGTCTTAGGTACGAGTCGTCTTGTTCTTCTTATTCTTCTTCTTAAAGTGCCTCTTCAATTACTGAAGGTAGACAGTCAACTTTGAACACAGGCTGCGCGGTAAAACATTTAAGAAACGCCTGTCATTACAGTCCATTCTCTGATATTCCGCTGTCATTTTTTTTTTTATTTCATTTCATAAAAGTGACGGAACGAGCAAAACGTTCACCTGATGGTAAGTGCAACGTGTGCCCATAACAAATGCTGTGTCACCCAGAACAGTGTAACACAACACTGCGCCCATCACCCTGAGACATCAGTTCTTAAGTCTCATATGCCCAGTGATTACGCTAGCTCTCAGTGCCCTTCAAACCGAAACACAGTAATGTTTGCACACTACTGCTTCACGGCAGAATAACTGGCCCTGGGGTGGTACCTACCTAGACGGATTCCTGCATAGGAATCCTACCACCAGTAATAATCCTACCATCCGGACCACGTGACCTAGACACGACACTTTTCTCTTTTTGACGGTGTATAAAGTTACAGTTCATTGAGATAAAACCCTTCCGAAAATAAAATTGTCACTATTTGAGTCTTGGTATCACTGACATTAATTAGTAGGCCCATGCTTCAACGAGATTTATTATGAATTTCTGCAATTATTCAATCCGGAAGCCAAGCATGGTTATTGCGGCAAAATTTCGCTTCTTGGGAGAGGTCTATATCCAGTCTACTACCTTGTTGATAATGAATAATAAATACTTAATTACAGTTCCTTGTATTTAATTACATTATTAAAAGTTAGCAAAGGTTGTATCTTGTAAAAACCCTAATACCAAGATATACCATATTTCATTTCTTGAGTTTTATCAGAATCAACATGTTTTTTGATTATATTTCCAGGATTTTTATTTAATACCTCTCAAAAGAGAAACTGTTCCAGTTTTGTTTCCAGTCTGTATGCGAACGAAAAATCTACATTCGAAAAAACTTTTTAATTAATTTGTACCGGCCTGGAACGACAAAAAAATTATAAATTGAACCCAAAATATACTCGTACCAATGTATGGAATATTTTATTTTCTTTTAATGTTAAAATATAAATCGGATAGGAAATGTATAAGTTGTGAATAACAATATTAAATAATGATTTATTTCTTTCATATCTCGTTGTAACAAAATTCATTTACAATATTCTAAAAGTTATTTTATCAATTTTCTTTTATGTGATGAAAATGTAAAATAATGTAAGCAATAATTCAAAATAAAATTAAAACATTCAAAAACTCATCTACTAATCCTCGTTATTAACAAAAAACACTTCTACGATTTAACATCACCGAAGAACAGAAATTATAAATAGTTTAAATATTTCAATCTAATGCTAAATAGTTCGTTTAAGAGGAAATTACTTCATCAGAGAATTTAGCCCGCAAAACGCCGAGGGGCGCAAAGTCGCGCTTCCAATGTAAAACAATTTAGAAACAAAGCGTTTGAGAAAATGCCTTTTTAGATGGCACGTTCTTAAATAGGACTTTATAGAAGATGTGCATTGACACTGTTTCGCAAAGTATAATTAAATTTTTCCATAATAGTCTTATGCATGATGAATAATAATAACTTTAAAATTGCACAAAAATATGTTTTTATTCACAGGTATGTGATGTGATAATTGACATTTTATAAGGAAATATTAGTGTGTGTAAAAACGAAGATTTCACTATTTTATAAACCAACCCAATTATCTCCTGACAATTATCTTTTAATTATTATCATCATCATTTCAGCCTATCACTAGTCCACTGCTGAACGTATAGCCTAGGTAGAACGTAGGCCTCCCCCATAGATTGCGACAAAAGTTTGTAACTCTCATTTTGGGGGTATTTTGCAATGGCACGCTTGGCAGGTGTCGCAACCGCAGGTCATTTATTCAGATGTTCCAGGAAGATGCTGCTGCCGATCACCTAGTTTTCATTTTCCCTCTGTCGACCTCTGTCTACGGGATGAGATGGGGTGGTAGATTCTCCTAACCGCACGGTTTCTTTTATTAACACGCTTTTATTAGGTTGTCTTGTATGTAAGTCTACAACTAACAAAATACAATGTTTCATTTAAATGCTCACCGTATTTCAGATTTCCAAATGATTTGAAATTTTGAACACGTATTATGGACCGATGAGAATACAATAATTGGTTGACTTTAATCTGTAATTTCACCAAAATCATGAGGTAATTAATAGCTGTTCAAGTCTGTCCTTTTAGTTTTTAAACTATAATATAATTATTTTTTTAGACGACCGCGTGGCCTAGTGGTCAGGGTACCTGACTTCTAGGCCGCGGGTCCTGGGTTCGAATCCCAGCCGGAGCCAACATTTGTGCTAAAACATAAATTGTTGGTTTTCGGGTCTGGTTGTGTTGTGATTGTCCCCGTGTTTCTGACACTGCATCCTAGCCTGCCTCCGATCTTATCGCATCAGCGTTACATCGGGCGCGGGTAGGTTGGGACAAGTTAGTGCCTCTGTGTTTGCGCGTACACTTGTGGCACTATAATGTCTCCTGCACAGTTGATGGCTCCCAACAGTAGTCGGCAGTTGTTGCCGTGGTCGAAATCGGCTAGGAGAAAATCATCTGATTATTTTTATGCACAGATTCATAGGCGTAAAGAAATTATCTAAAACTTGTAAGCTATGTGACATTTGAAACTTTAAAAAATCTTAAATTAATCATCATCACCATTTCGGACTATCACAAGGCTACTGCTGAACAAAGGTGCTAGAGAACATAGTTGTAAGCCACTAGCGTGGTGGTAAGATTCCTTTGCAGTAATCCGTCTAGGTAAGTACCACCCCAGGGCCAGTTATCCTGCCGTGAAGCAGTTGTGTGCAAGCATTACTGTGTTTCGGTTTCAAGGGCACTGTGAGCTAGCGTAATCACTGGGCATTTGAGACTTAAGAACTGATGTCTCAGGGTAACGGGCGCAGTAACGTGCATACAGAAATATTCTGGGAGACACAGCGTTTGTTGTGGGCGGACGTTTCACTTACCATAAGGTGAAAATTGTGCTCGTTTCGTCACTTTATACAATTAAAAAAAAAAACGACTTCCAGCAAACATTACAGCATTCCCGCAACCCTTAATTTAGTGGGAGGTTTAGGCACAGGTTACATTTCGTTGGCCGGTACGAAATTGCCAATAGAGAACCTTTCTTCCTCAAGGGTTATCGATTCATAATGGATTTCTAAATAGGTATTTCACAACATTGTAGTTTATTTTGCTACAAAATATTCCTTTATTTTGCCATTCTTTTTTATAACTCGTATATTGGTTTTTAAAAATTTATTAGCATAAATTTAGCAGCATAAAATATGAAATAACGGAGAATGTATTCGAAAAAGGGAACCATTACCTTTGGATATACATTGATAAACTCTCTCTGAATATTGGTGCGATTTATTAACCTGGAGAGACCAATGTCAACAACTTTATGGACTTATTTTACTCGCAATTGGAACTTTGAAGAAGGGCGATTGTCTTTGGAGATTTTAATATCGATCTGTTGAGCAAGGACAATACTGTGTCCCTATATCTAAGTGGAATACAAGAATCTGGTTATGAAATATTGAATAAAATACATAAAATGTAATGACTCGTGAAACCAGTACAACTAACACTATACTCGACCATGTGTGTACAAATATAGACAATCACTCTTTTAGCATTTCGATAATTGAATCATCTCTATCCGATCACAAGCAGATATTTCTTGAAATCGGCAATTTGGCACCTAAAGTAAAGAAAAAAATATGTTACAAAGCTTTAAACTATGAAAACCTACACGTCAGTGCCCTGAAAAGTAATTACATTAATGACGAAAACGATTACTATTACTTGGAAAACTTTATTTGTAGACTGGTAGAAAAAAATAAAATAACGAAGACAAAAATTTTAAATCCGCCGCAGGAAGACTGGATAAACAAAAATATTATAAACTCAATTAATGTGCGTAATTATTTGTGGCAGCAGACTAAAGATAATCCTGAAGATGAACACTTATACAAGAAGTATAATGAAGAAAAAGGCAGAGTGAGAGAAATTACGAAGCACAAGAAAAGCTACTATTACTCTTTATTCCATAACAGCAGAAATCAGCCAAAGAAAATGTGGGAAGTTATTAATAGTTTGGCTATAAATAAAATCGGAGAAAGCTGTGCTCCTCCTAAACTAAAGTTGGATTCTGGAGTCATCATTACAGAAGGTAACGCTATTTGCGAGTCATTTAATTTGTTTTTCTCGTCTATCGGTGCAGAGTTAGCAAGCAAAATAGCAAACAAGTACCATACACACACTGGTAATACGCTAAAAAACGAACGCAATTACATACACGACACTACATTAAGTGAAGTCACACCATGTACTTCAGACGAAATATCAAAAATTATCGATAATCTTAATAATAACACAAGTACTGGACTTGATGGTGTCAGTACAAAGGCGATCAAATGTTTAAAGAGTGTAATTGTAGAGAAGTTAACAAACTGTATTAACTCGTGCTTATTAACTGGCATTTTCCCCGATACTCTTAAAGTGGCCAAAGTTAGTCCCATTCATAAATCCGGTATTAGAACTGATCCCAATAACTACAGACCAATATCAGTCTTGCCAGTTATTTCAAAAATATTTGAGCGTATCTTGTATAACCGCTTAACCAATTACTTAACAGAAAAACAAATTTTAATTGACCAACAGTATGGATTTCGTCCTAAATCGAGCACAATGATAGCTGCAGTAGACTTGGTTACGAAAATGAAAACTAATATCGATAAGAAGAATATTGCCCTAGGAATTTTTATAGATTTAAAAAAAGCTTTCGATACTGTAAGCCACCTGAAGCTTCTCCAGAAGTTGCACAACATTGGAGTCACTGGCACAGCGTTAGGCGTATTTACATCATACTTACAAAACAGGCGTCAAGTAGTAAAGATACTCGTAAATTACTTCATTAGCACTCCACAAAATATCACATATGGAATTCCTCAAGGCTCCATAGTCGGCCCTTTATTTTTTTAAATTTACATTAATAATATTAATACAATAGGACTTACTGGACACTTAACATTATACGCAGATGACACATGTCTTTTCTACTTTGATAAATCTATCCATAACATAATAAATAATGCACAAAAAGATGTAGACACTCTTAATGAATGGCTTAAATTTAACCTACTTACTATTAACACGACAAAAACATCGTATATGATTTTTTCTGCTAAAAATAAACATATACCCGATTTCACACCTCTTACCATTAATAAAGGTAGAATTCAGCGTTCACACCAAGAAAAATATCTTGGTCTATGGATTGATGAAAAATTAACTTGGAAATATCATATCGGGCATGTCCGAACAAAACTGTCATCATTGCTAGGGGCATTGCGTAAGGTTTCAAACTATATTCCAATAGAAATACGTACCACAATATATAATTCCTAAGTAAAGCCACATCTAGAATACTTAATTGAAGTATGGGGATCGGCGGCTAACTCAAATCTGAAATGTCTACAAAGAACCCAAAACAAAATTATTAAAATTTTATTTCACTACCCCTACCTTACTCCCACAAACCAGCTATATAAAAATACCAAAATATTCCATATAACACAACTTTATACGTATTACACTTGCATTTTAATAAAAAACGTTACTACAAATTCAATTCAGTCTAATATACAGTTACAAAAAAAGTCAATACACACAATCTACGAAATAAAAACAAAATAAAACTCGCTAGCTCACGCACTAATTACGGGAAGAAAACAATTTTGATGGAAGGAGTACAGCTATATAATAAATTACCAAATGAAATAAAAGAATGCGATAGAATACACATTTTTAAGAGTAAACTTAAGACCTATATTTTGCACAATGTAATATAATTTTTTGTTTTTGTTTCAAATACGTAACGTCAGTGTCCAATGCATTAGAGGTAAATTGTTTTAATTTAAGCATATTATTGTATCTCATTTTAAGTGAACCTATGTTCTTATGGGAAATAAAAAAAATCTTTAAACCTATTATATATTTACAAAAATGAGACATTCACTCATTCTTTAAAAAATGTAAAGGAACAACCTATAAATTTCCCACTGCTGAGCACAGGCGTCCCCTCATTTCTGAGAGGGTTTTGGGTTGGCGGACTTCACATGTCTTCGAAATATTTATTATTTCTCAGACATGCGTGTGTCCTCACGATGTTTATCTTCACCGCCGAGCACGTGTTAAATCAGAACTTAAAATTACAATTAACAATTTTAGTGGTGCCGGCACCGGGAATCGAACCCAGGTCACACACGTACTATGAAATTTAAAGCGAGCGCCTAGCCCCTGAGCTATTCACAGCTCTTGTTATTCTTTAACTATAAATAATATCACGTTTTCGTTAAACACGAATCATATTTAAAGTCTTTCAAAATTTAAAAATATCCTTTGTTCCTCCTAAAAGGGGTTTTAATATAATTTCTTACAACTACCAGTAATAAAATGATATATCCGGTGGACCTTCATTAAATTTCCATTTTTTTTGAGAAAGCAAAAAACATAAATTATATTTTACCTTAAAATATTTTTGCTTATTTTTCGTATATATCATTTTTATGAATATTTAATACTCGTAATAGCCGTGATAGCTCAGGGACTGGACCCTCGACTTAAATTTCACTGTATGCGAGTGACCCGACTTCGATCCCCGGTGCCGGCACCTCTAAAATTGTTCTGCAGTTTTAAGTACTGTTTTACCATGTACTCAACAGCGACGGAAAACACCGTGAAGAAACCTGCATGTCTGAGGATTAAAAATTTCGAGACCATGTGACGTCTGCCAACCCGCAGCGGAGCAGCATGGCGATCCCTTTTCGGCACCAAATCCACCACCGTCATAACTAAGATTATCACGTAGTTCGTGGCATAGTGCTAGGAATGTATGCTGAATTTACTTGCTAATATAATTCAGCATACATTCCTAGCACTATTATACCTACCCTTCCAGAAATGCTTATACCTAACCTTCCAGAAATTCAGGAAAGAAGCAACACTTGTTACCGATGGCAACAACCAGGCGCGGAGACAGTTCCTTTAGGAACATTTCCGCGCGAGGACCCCACTAAGGGAACGTCTCTACAGCAAATAAATTAGATATTTACGCCTCGATTCACCTGACTCTAATTCCGGCTCTGACAGAAATACCTCTAAAATGAGAGACGGCCAATGCGTAGCTTAGGTAGTAGGTTTTGCCTCTCCCGAGGGATCAAACACATGCCGTTTCGGTCTTTTGCCAATCTAACTGGATATTTCGGAATGCTATAAACCGAAGGAACATTTATGGAGTCATCGCAATTAAGAGAACTGTGCCAGATAGTTATAGTACTAGCTGCAACTTTATTTTATCCACAATTTTGAAAACCTAATAAAGAAATAAGTACAAAGAAAAGCCTGCTTACAACCCCTGTGGTACAAGTACCCAAAACAAAGAAAAATCATAATTTAAACAGTAACAATTGCTTGCATTGCTAGATGTTTTAACGGAAGACACTTTTTTACAATGACAAAAGTTTATGGTTAAATAAAAGAAACAAACAAATGCTACCTTAAGCGTAGCATTTGTAACTCTGGTATCATTAAAAAAAGAAGCTAAAATAGAATATGTAACAACCGTCGGTAATAAAATGTTGTACTCGGCTGAGCGAAAATCTCCCCTTTTATTTCCCTTGATGATAAAAAGTGCCCAAATATAAATGGAAACATCGTTATCGTTAACTTTTGTTTTCATTCTTATTAAAATTAGCGTTTATTTATTTTCACACTTTATTATATTTTTTGCTAGAAGTACCTTTTTCGTTTGTCTTTCTGAACAAATGCATTTACGTCGAGAACTACTTAAGCTATCGACATACATTTTACATAGAGTATAGATAACTAGCGGACTCGCCCGACATAGCACGGAAATTATTGTTATGTCAATCTGTATAGAGAAAAACATCTCTAGCTCGTTTTTACATAAAGGAGTAAAATCCGTTGTTAATGAATGAAGAACGTCAAGTTAATTTTTCTTGTAGTTTTGGAGATATTGTGATGAGTCAGAGGAAAATAGATTCTTGTATATATAACTTTGGAACAAACATAGACTACGTTTTATCGCGTTTGATTCAACGGTTCCGAAGTTCCGAATATTCCACAAAACGTAATCTAGAGTATAGTAACAGAACCTTTGACTATAGGAAACTGTCCACGCAAACGATGTTGTGGGTACAGCTAGTTGCTAATAGAAATAATAAAAGCTTTCGATTTTTCCCATTTGAACCGGAAACTCAATTTCTCGGCGATGACTTCGTACATCTTGATTCTGCGTCAAGACCGCGGTGGTCACTAACCATATGGTGATTTGCCACCCTTACTTACATAAAAACCAATACACTTATTGAGTATATCATACAAGCTTAAGGGCTTGACTCCCGCTTTAAATTTCATCAGAAATCACTCGCGTATTATCTCTCGCACGATTCCCGCAGTTGGCAATTAAAATTGTTAATTACAATTTTAAGCCAGACTTTTCATGACCCAAAAACTCTTTGAGAAATGATAGGAGGTCTGTTCTTAGCTCAGAGATGTTCTAGGCTAACTTTTAACGTTTATAAAGTCACTCTGCAGCATCTAGTGGATTAATTAAAATAAAGTTTTACTTTTTGCTATGATTATACAAGTATAGTTTTAAATTATACAAATAGGTTAACATCTCTGTAGTTGTTATGAATTAGTACAAAATAAGGTCTATAAGTACTATAAGATTTACAAATTATCACTTACGCTATATACGAGTATGTATTTTTATGAGCTTCATCATATCTCTGGTTTGGCTTCTTCGTTATGTTAGCTGGGTTTGATCTCCACACGAAGCAAATAGTTCTACGAGTATGATCTGCAGCTGGCTGTTCCGAACCTGAGAGATATGTTATCATCATCATCATGATTTTATCCTAGCACAAGTCAACTGCCTTTTTACATAGATTGCCACAAAATACGGTTCTGAGCTACCTGCATTCATGGACTTGACTCAAAACCGAGTATTCCATCTAGTGCGAGCTCGCTTTACACTTGATAGATTTTGCCGGAATGTGGTCATTCTTGAGAATCATTTTTCCCCAACGTTTATGAGTTCTACGAACTAAATTGCCGACCCCACTTAGCCACTTCCGTTGTCTGATCCAGAGAGCAATGCATTATTCTTCTTCTAGTTTAGTCTTATTCTAATTCTGCAGCGGGTATCATCATATCGAATTCTTTCTCTCAAAAATACAGCGAGCATCCCCTTTCGTTGCTTGCTGAGCAACTTTGAGCTTCCGCATGCGGCCTGCTTTGAGCGACCACGTCTTGAACACACCAACGACACTGAGAAGAAATCGCTATGTGAGTTTGCCTTTTTGAAACGTAATAACTGCGATTTAGCGCCTATGCATTATCTTTTTCGAGGTCTGTGTAAGAAAAAATACATTTATTATCAACCAAATATTTTATAACGATGTAATTTTTTGCAATGCAAATGCGAAATTGATAACATTATAAATTTGATTTAGAACCCCTCGGCGGCTTTCGGGCCAATTTCCAGATCAAGTAATTTTCTCGTAAACCGAGAGAGTAAATAAACTGTATACAAGGGTGGTCTGGAAGAAATCCTTTTTACAGTAAGACTACCCATACTACTATTGGATTGTAGTATGTATACGGAAAAAATCCTGTTCTACTCTATTGATAATAATATCTGTCAGTAGAATCTCTCTCTATAATATATAGTGGTAGGTAGATATTTCTCATTAGCATTGTTGATTAACAAGTTAATTATAGCAATAATGACACTAAAAAAATGAACTGAGCGAATAAAAACTTATGTTTATTTCTTACTGTGTTATGGTGTATATTTTAGAATTACAACATATAGTATTTTATTTTTGGTATATAGTATGTAGGTCCGTGTGGTAGGCTTAAGAGAATCTACCACTCCATTTCATCCCGTGGATATCTTAAAAGTAGACAGAGGGAAAATTCAAACGGGAGATGGGCAGCTGCATCTTCTTGGAACATCAGAATAAATAAACTGCGGTTGTCAACCCGCCTGCCAAGCGTGGCAACTTTGGCAAAATTCCCCCCAAAATGAGAGTTGCAGACTTTTGTAGCTATCTATGGGGGAGGCCTATGTTCAACAGTGGACTAGTGATAGGCTGAAATGATGATGATGATAATATCAAAAAAGTAATATATGTAAAAGCAGTACTTCGAAGTGTAATATATCCACACTATTATTATAATGCGAAAGTAACTCACTCTGTCCCTCTGTCTGTATTTTAACTTTTCACGGCTCAACTGATGAACCGATCTTGACGAATTTCGGCACAGAGATTGAGAGCTTTCGTCCTGGAGACAGGAAACTTTTTATCCCCGAAAATCAAAGAGTTTAATTTAAAAAAGCACTAAATCCACTCGGACGAAGTCGCCGGCTTTAGCTAGTAATTAATGTAGTATAAGTCTAATAAATATTAATAAATATAAGTCTAGTATAAAAATAAGTCTAATAAATATAAGGTGAAGATACACAGTCCACATGAAAGTCAACGGCGTCAGTGTCCTACATATAGACAACGTTTTTTATACTACATCATCAATAAGTCATACCTGGGGTCTATCATGAAATGCTTCTTTGTCATTAACTCGATCCCCGGTTCTCGTTACCATACAAAACGCCGTAGAATTACGCTGATAGTGGTATAAAAAACAATGTACAGGGGAAATATGAGTTTTTATGGTCATCAGTACAGTAGGTAATTACTTTGACAAGAAAGAAGAAAAATAAAAATGTTAAGCTAAGTTAATGACAAAATGTCAAGCTCGAATCCCAGCCGGAGCCAACATATGAGCAAAGCCACTGATTGTTGGTTTTCGGGTCTGGTTGTATGGTGATTGTCCTTGTGCCACTGACCCTGCATCCTAACCTACCTCCGATCTTATCGCATGAGCGTTACGTCGGGCAAGGTTAGGTTGGGGCGACTGAGTGCCCCTGTCTTTGCGCTTACACTTGTGGCACTATAATATCTCCTGCGCAGTTGATAACTTCCGAAAGTCTTCGGTAGTTTTCGTCGTGGCCGAAAATCGGCCAGAAAAACGATTATTTCTGTTTCAATATTTGATTTCCACTTCGTACAAATACATTAAAACTATTAAGTGGCGAGACGAGCGAGTCGTTCACACGATGTTTATTGCCACTACGCCTGCCATTAGCAGCTGTAGTGTCACCCATAATTTTAGATTTCTAAGTTGTGTGGCATTGCACGGCGCTCATCATCCTGAGACATCAGCTGTTAAGTCACATATGCCCAGTAATTTCATTAAAATAAAATTAAATGTTACCTATATACTATACAAGGTACAATATTGAATTGGTCATTTTATCGTAGTCCCTGTATTGAAAACATTTATTCAACGTTATTTTTCTATGGTAATATTTTATGAACCCTCGTCTAGTACTGTGACAGGTGCTGGTTCTGAGCTTATTTTAACAGCTGTTACTGTGTATAGTTTCTAACCGCCTGAAGTCAAGTAATGTGTATTTAATAGGTAATACTAAAATATGTTCTGAATGAAATATTTAAGTAGAAGTAATTCTTTCTCGTAATTAAAAGTGCTTTGCTTTTTAAGGATCATTAAGAGTTTGCGACCTAATTAAATAAAAAAAATCTTTAAAAATGTGTATTCACATATAGTGACAATTATTTTTAACAATGCAATAATTTATTATTTAAATGTTTAATGGCAAAAGCTTTCAGTTTTCTATGAAAAATTATATTTACTATGCGGCAAGTGTTATATTTTCTTATTTAAATTTTCCAAAGCCTGTGTGACTTTTAACTTTTATAAAAAATATCTATTTTGTTATACTTTGCGCCTGTCTGCATTAAAATAATAATATTAGACTGAAGCCTTTCTAATTGTTAAATTATCTAAAAAAAAATGTCGAAAAGGCAGACAGTCTGGATAGCTATTGAGAATGGTTTAACTATCTTTACATAAGAAAACCCTGTCGAAGATAAAATATTCTCAGCATCTGTCGAAGCGGAGGCGTTCTATTGAGTGCCATGTTTTGGTCTATCGCTAATAGGAATCAATCGAATCAAATCTTGGGAATCAATCGCTGAGATCCTCCGCTATTCAGGTGCAGAAGTCCGCACGCTTCAGCTGCTTGCCCATTATTAGCCTGCTATCTACGCTACATACTTGCTTTTTCGGACTGAAAATGTGTTTCACGTGAGATGATCGGAAGTGTTACTATGTATATAAGCATGTCAATGAGAATATCATCATCGTTTCTGCCCATCACAATTCTGCTGCTGAAGAGATACCTCCTTCATAGATTGCCAAAAAAATATGGTCCAGTGCCTCGTACATACGCCGAGTTCTCGCAATCAGGAGAATATGTATATGGGTGACAGGCGCAAATTGGTGATATGGGATTGGCCAGCCCTGTGTTTTAACTTCAGGCGGGATTACAGACCACTTTTCATGCCGCCGAGAAAGAAAGTCAGTTTTGACCATTTGTCAAGTGTAATGTCCCTCTACAAGATGAAGAAGTATACATGCATACAAGAAGTAAGAAAACCCGCGTAAAAGAACATATAGCTAAAGTAAAGCATCGACGCTCTATCTCTCATCTGCGGTTTGTGACCATGTTCTGGATCATCCCAACAATAATAGTAATAGTTCAGATTCGATCAGATTTGACAGACCAGAAATCCTTGCAAAAACCACCGATTCTACCAAGGATGATCGCGAGGCTATTGAAATTAAAAAACCCCTAATTTAAATAAAGAACATGTTTGAGTATTACCATCGGTTTGGGATCCTATTATTAATAAAGTTAAATCAAAAACCAAGCATACAACAACTGCAAGACTTCAAGGTCGAGATTTAAAATAATAATTAAAAAGCTGAAGATACTGCATGTGTCATTACTGTGACACTGCTGCCCATCACCGGCCTGGATAATTAAGGTCTGTCGTACAAGAAATGCTATCTATCGGAATTCATGACATTTTCTACGGATTTCCCACAGTCTACTAGGAGAATTTAAAACTTAGTGAGGAAAAGATTTCTTATATTTACGCGAACACTAGACATTTAAATAAAACTAATTTTACGGATGTTATCGCGTTTAATTTTAATATTTGAAACTCGACGTTTCGGTCGTACGGTCACGGGGGGACTGAGGTGACAGATGTCCTGATGTCACAGTTAAAAGCTGAAGGTACTCGGGGTTAACTAAGTCCCCCCGTGACCATGGGTGCTGTAAAGCACTCGAAACGTTGGGTTATAATAAATAAAATTGAACGCCATAAAATCCGTAAAATTAGTTTCATTTAAAAGAGGAAACGATTACTAAACTTGCAATGAACTCCTTGCACAGTGGCGTAACAGTAGGGTAGCAGGACGGGAAAAATGCCAGGGAGCCACGACCAGAGATGGTCGCGAGCACAGGAACATTCTAAAACCACCCCTACAATGATGGCGCAGGCGCGGGCTGTGTAGCAGGTGAAAAAATGTTTTTTCCATCCAATACGTGAAAATCAACTTTCTAGTTCGGTTACTTAATTTAAAAAATTCTAGTAATATTACAAATATTCACTTAGCCGTGGTAGCTCAGGGGCTAGGCGCTCGCTTTAAATTTCATAGTACGCGAGTGACCTGGGTTCGATTCCAGGTGCCGGCACCACTAAAATTGTTAATTACAATTTTAAGTGCTGATTTACCACGTGCTCGGCGGTGAAGGAAAACATCGTGAGGAAACCTGCATGATAAAAAATATTTCTAAGATATGTGCAGTCCGCCAACCCGCATTGGAGCAGCGTGGCGGATTCTTCTTAGCTCCAAAACCCTCTCAGAAATGAGAGGAGGCCTGTGCTTAGTAGTGGGACATTTATAGGCTGAAACTTTACTTTTTTTTTACTTAGTCTATTTTAACAACTATTGGTCAAATTCAGTAGAGCGAAGTTAGAGCAGCTGTACGCGCTACGCTTATCAAAATCATTAGTGTTCTACAAACTTCCAGGAGACAGAATTAACTTGGTTCAAACTTTTGCTTCATTTCTAACCGAAAATTACAAATGCAGTTAAACTGCATTTGTAATTTTCGGTTCACGACATGAACGGTGGCTTAAATTAAAAATATTATTATATTATTATTTTTATAATTAACGCATACGTTTTGTTATATTTTTTTAACTTCAATTTAACGTAAAGATAATAAATTATCAATATCAGCAGATACAGCAGAATCAGGGAATACAACATGAATATGGCGATGCGTAGTCGGGACCCAGCGATATTAAACTCCGTGCTAAGAGTGACGGGGCAGGAAGTAGAAGAAGATATAGTGTGTCATAAAAGTTAAAATAAAGTATTTAATAAACGAAAAAGTTTAAAAAATTATGACTTCGGAAAAAAATAACTATACTACAAGGAAAAAAAAATCCAAAATCTTTAACCCCGATTAGGCATAAATAAAATAATCTAAGAAGTAAAAAAACAAGGCCCTGATTGTTATCATCGTCTTATTGAGTAAGACAAGTCTTTTGATACGTTAGATATTCCTGGTTATTTAGTTCTATTGAAGTCTTATGGTATCTGGGTAACGTATGACAAAAAATATATACAACTAAGGAAAAAAGATACTTATTAAAACAATGTTATGAAAAAATTTTCCGCAGTGCAGTAACATATGAAATAAGACAGTGTAAAGGAAAAATAATGAAATATATGGCAACAATAAAAAAGTGTACGGTCCACGAGTCTGTAGAATGTAATAAAAATGATAACAAAAAAATAGACTTCGGTGGTGACTAGTCGCCACGTAGATAAATCTGCTAAATGATTTTGCCGGACTGGGGTATGATGCCAAACGAAACCATTGACCCGGCAATGTGTCGGGACAGTTTCTCGTTCAAAATCTAGTTGACCGAAAAATCTGTCCACAATCTCTTTCAAGCTTAAACACTGACTATATTGGGCCAGATAGTTAACATACCTGTATCCGACCACATCGTTGCTTTAAATTACATAAAATTATGGTCAAATATTATTATGTTCTCCCTAAAAAATATATAATAACGTTGTGTCATTTACAGACATATTTAAAAAAAAAATAGTATTCTATGTCTCGCTTGAAGTTGGTAACTGTTATTTAGACTGAAAAATAATCAGCAGCCGGGTCGTCAATACGTTCACTACGGATCACACAAAATCGGCCCGATACTGTGCTTACCGCCGGTGCGCATGGTGAAAAGTACATCTTTCTCACTGGTGCGGAACGATTATCTTTGGTATTTGTAGTAGGTTCGACATATACAAATATAGACTTCGACACGATTCGCAAAGTTATAGCGCTTTAAATATACTATCCTAGTGGCGTTAGCTCAAAAAGAACTGATACGCACTGGCGAAAAGGTCTATGGATGCGCATTTCGACCGCCCAGCACCAGATGAAAGTTTATTATTTCTTTGCCGCAAACGTACACGTGTAAATCATAATCTCGAATACTTCATCGGCGATTAGGAAAATCTCGACGGTCGGGTTTAATAGCCGGGTCAGAACCAGAATCTCATACTTTTTAAGAAAAGTTACCAGCTTACGTCCTGAGATTTGTTGACGGCCGCTTCTCAGTAACTAGTGTTTCACATACGTCAAAATGCTTAGACAGACAGCTTAGACAGTTAAGGTAATAAAAACAACGCGATTCTCAATATGAGTCGCGGGTTCGATTACTGTACTGGACAAATATTTGTACGACGTTGTACAAAAAATTGTTTTCGGGTCTGGGTGTTTGTACTTGTTTATTTATTTATTCTTTATTGACACCTAAAAATATTACAAAGGGGTGACTTAATGCCATAACGCATTATCTGCCAGTCGGCCCTGGCTGATGGTGAAAAAGTGTGGCAGGTGCTTACTATTAGAATATATCTTAAATTAAATCATAACAAAATATTAAATTATTATATTATTATACACAAAAAATCAATAAAAATAAAAATTATAGCAATAGATACTTATACACAGAACATACAAAATACAATAAACTTAATGAAGTAACTTTATATCTGAAAACATACCCACCATCGAAATCCTTAAAAGGACACAGTCTTTTTAAAAAAAAATTGAAACATATTTTGGGCTCTGAAAATATTTGATCAAGAACTCTAATAGCGTTCTGTATCAGTCGTCGAAAACATTCAAATATAAAACATTATAGTAATCAAGTTATGGTACCATCCTTTTTATAAATGAATTTAAACAACTTTAGCAGTTTCGACTGACTTAATCTTAATACGAGTAATAACTTAATTTCAATGCGTAATACAAAACGGCTGTATAATATATATACAGCCGTTTTGTATAATCTGTGCTTTAAATTTGAATCAAAGGAATGTTTTAACTTTTCTGATAAGCTATTGTTGTACAGCACAGGTTTTTGACGATCACGTGGTATGGCGGACAGCGTACTTGCTAGCTAAACCTTGATAATATTATAATACACAAATGATTGATTTTCGAGTATGATATATTGTGATTAACCCTGTGTCTCTGACAATTAAACCAATTGTTCCTTCGATGTAATTGCATAAGCGTTACATGGCATATGTGGAAATGAATAATGATTGCAGTAATAAATTACTCGTAACTGTTTAAAAATATATTAAAATAAATGTAGGTAACATTTTCTCGCAAATGGTTTAGTACTAAATTGTTTTTCACCGTAAAGTCTATTTTGAGACTCTCAGCGGTTTGCGGGCAAAATACCTTGACGTAGTCATTTCCAAGTTAATGAACCACGCAACATCACATTATAATATTTAAGCTTTTAGTTACATTATCACCGATAGGTGTCCAAAGTAGAATAGCACCTATCTTTTCCCTATCGAGGTATCGTAAGAGACGACAAAGGTACGGACAGCCTTTATTCATACAGAATAACACCATAATATGCAATGCGGTCAAAATAATTATTTTTTCCTGAATGTCACTGTTAGGCCGAAGACTTTTACATTTCACGCCGGAACGCCATAGGGAGTAAGATTTTTTTTGAATCTTACCAACATGGCGGTGACGTGGTTCAGTACCCTTCACGTTTCGGTTCAAAATGGACTACGTGTATGGCCTTTGCCTGCCCCTTATATGAAAAAAAGGCGGGACTCTTTGTATGTATGTATCTATTAGAAGCCTACATTAAATGCTGCCTATGATTTGATGATGATTAAAAGATAGTTTAATTTCATTTCATTCAAAATTGTAACAACAATTGATATTTCTTTATCGCAACTTTCTCGGTTTCATTTTTTTAAGAAATCATTTTCAACTCCATTACAAAGACAAACAACCCGCAAGAAGGCGCAGGTGCGGACATAACTAGGTTTCCCCGTCTCCGTAACGAGGGCCCATCTAAGTCTGTGGATAACTTCTGTGTGCCTTTGGATCCAAAGTGATTGCTCAGAGAGCTACTACAATTTTTATATTTTTTAAAAATTTCTGAATATCAGGAACAATCATCATGATAGTCACGATGTGCGGCATTGACATATGGACTTTAAAAAAAATCAACACCTATTAAAAGTTGATCAACATGCATGCTTAATCAAAAGTAAAAGATACGAAAAAAGTTGTACATTAATTATTAATCATCAGGTTTAATACAAACATATATACAATAACATTGTGTAACAAACATAGTAACATACTGTATATAAAGAATAAATAAATAAATACTTATACAGCTGAAATATTAGCAAGTTGAAGTGTGTGAAGGGGATGTGACAAGCGTCGTATTAATTTATTCTTGCGAATAAGCGTGAAATTAAGAGTTCAAAAATCGTCCACAAACCGGGAATATTAAGATTTCGGATCGAAGCTTGCTTTCTTATTGGATTTTCTACAATTAATTTTACCAAATTTAATAAGCGCAAAAATTTATTAAGCGCGGTGTTACATATTCCCTAGATGCTCGTGGGAACGCAATAGAGTGTAAAATTTTTTTGACTCGTACCAAAATACCAAAATATGCCACTCACGGGAGAAAAATGGATGTGTTCACTACCTACCCCTTAAAAGGCGTGACTGTATGTACGTATGTAATCACAATCGAGGCTAGGTCGCTCGGGATACCACAAACCACAGCTCGGAAGTCTACTAAGACATGGAATAACCCAACCCGCTATCGCGAGCAGGTGTACCTGACCAGGCTCTCCTCTTAAGAGGATAGCCAGGCTGGGCGACCAACGCCCGTGATAGCGGGAATATCATCAGGATATTACCCACTAAGGTTTGTGATCACAATGTCCCTAGTGCTTGTCCGGCCACAAGGCCATATCCATGCTAATTACAGCACCCCAAGACCCCGCACATTTTCATGCTGCGGCGAATCGATACTACTGAAGGGGGCCACTGCCCCGAAGAGTTTCCCGGTGCCCCTAGTGGGCGCATACGATGACTTCGGTCGGACGTATGTTATTAACATCGTAACGCTGTTAGTTTCTTAAAGTAAGTAAATAAAAGTAGAAACTCAACAGCTGGCAACGAGGCACTCCATAGGGCGGACTAAATACCTAAAGGCATTCTCTACCAGTCAACCCACTTTTTAATTTAATTATAAAGTAAAAGTAACCGGTAAATTTTCGATAGGTCAAGACAGTCTTGATTGAGGGTTTTCGGGTTAAAGATATTTTGTTTATCAAAGAAACATTCAAAATCTTGATCATATCGGAACTATATGATTTTTTTTTAAAACTACTACAGCGAAAAAAGAACACAATTAGTCCACGGTCCACTACAGAAGATAGACCTCTATAGATTTACCGTAATTGCCGGCTTCGTTTAAAAAGCAGATATTGTCAATCAGAACCGAATGTTTTGCACTTCCGATAATGATGCCCGTCGACGGTCTGGTTATTCTAGATCAGGCATAATTTAGCCGCCGAAGCTCAGGGCCCGGGCGTAGGCATTAAATTTCATAGAACGTGAGTGACCTTCGTTCGATTCCCTCTGCCCGAATCGCTAAAATTGTTAACAAAAATTTTAAGTGCTGATTTATCGCGTGATATAAATAAAGAAATATTATGAGGACATTTCTAGTCCGTCATGTGGGTTATATTGCAGCAGCATGGCGGACACTTGCCGACTCCAAAACCCGCACAAAAAAGAAATAGAAGAGACATATGCTCAAAAGTGTGACAATGGGCGGCATAAGCACAACTTTATGAGCGTAAGGTAGCTTTCCACTCACTTACTTAGGGAAAACAATAATACAAATTAACAAAAAAGGAAAAAAAACACTCTCATCAACTCATCATCACTCATTTAACTTATCTTTGTAATTTTTCTACAAAGAATCCTTTAGAACATATAGCTGATGTGAAGCATCGTCGCTCCAGGAAGTCTGCAGTCTGTGACCATGTTCTGGATCATCAAAACCATTACATCAGATTTGATAAACCACAAATTCTCGCAAAAGAACACCGATTCCTACCAAGGATGGTTCGCAAGGCTATTGAAATAAATAAAACATCCTAATTTTAAGAGAATTTGGGTATTACCACCAGCTTGGGATCCTATAATTAATAAAATTAAGTCAAAAACCAAGCATACCACTGCAAGACTTCAAGACACAGTTAGCTCTTTCTGCGTAGATCGGACCACAAATAATAATTAAAAGCTGAAGGAACTCCGGGTTAAGTATGACATCAGGACATCTGTCACCTCAGTCCCCCCGTGACCATGGGTGCTGTAAAGCACTCGAAACGTCGGGTTAAAAATAGTTCTAAATTAAACGCGATAAAATCCGTAAAAATTAGTTTTATTTAAAAGAATGCTTTGTTAATTATAATTATTACGACATACGAAGTAATAGAAAAGAAAAACTTGGTGGCTTTTCATTGAATAGAATTTTAGTTTGAGAACCTCCTGTAAAAGTCGTGGCTCAGTGAACAAGATATTCTTTTGCATAAAAACTTTCAGTGAAAAACAATAGAACAGAAGTGGCTTTAGAGATAGAAGCTAGAAGCTATTGTCGTTCCGAATATTATATTTTATTGGACAGGATATAGGAATTGTGGAGAACTATCAAAATTTAGTTTTCCAAGGGATGGATATCGGTTCAAAGCAGTGTGCATTGGAACTTCCTCTCTATTGGATTTTAAAGTGATAAAATTAATTGGTAGAAAATTTATTTATATCGGTGTTACATATTCCTTCGATGCTCGTGGGAATTTTTGACTCGCAACAAAATGGCGGCGACGTGGTACGCCACCCGTCACGTCTTGATTCCCGCGGGGGCGAAAAGTGGACTACGGATATCTATTTACCCCTATATGGGAAAAATACGTGACTGTATGTATATATGTAATTCGCATCGCCACACTTCTAGTTTCGTATAGTAAGTGAATAAAAACAGAGACCCAACAGCTGGCAACTAGGCACTCCATATAAATTTCCCTACATCATTTTATATATATCCAATAACTCGGAAACTGCTTAAGCATTTCAGATTTTGAAGATGTGACTGACGACAGTTATACTATAATCCTAGAAAAGACTATAATTATTTTTGGTTTATTGAATCTTTATGCCGAGCTTACATAAAAATAGGTAACGAGGGGCGGACTTAATGAATATAGGCGTTCTCTAAAAGTCGACACCACTTCAGGCTTTCACTAATCCACTGCTGAACGTAGGCCTCCCCTATAGATTGCCAAAAAAGTTTGTAGCTCTCATTTTGGGGGGACATTGCCATAGTTGTCATGCTTGGCAGGCAGGCAGCAACCGCAGTTTATTTATTTACATGTTCCAGGAAGATGCTGCATCACGTCTCCTGGTTTTTATTTTATTTTAGTTTATAGTTAACGCATATACACATTACACAAGATGGTGTTTCGTGCAGTAATCGTGATTAGCGAACATCGGGTAGCGTGTGCGCTTGCGGCGGTCGCTTAAGAGTAAATGAACCAAAGAAAAGGCGACAATTGTCGCCCTTACATGACGCTGGTGACGTATCTACTATACTCTTTTAATTTACAACATCATTGAATAGACGTAGAATACATAATAAAAACTTATACTTAAAGACCATCGAAATGGACTATTCAATGCCCCTAACTGTATCTCCTTAGTAACATGCTTTCTTTAAACAAAAAACTCAAGGAAACTGTTCTTTTACTTGTACTGCAAATTTTCTAATTGTGTCAAGATACTCTTTAACTGCACTCGGGTTACCGTGCCAAGATAGTCTCAAAGCGTCTTTGTTCCACCGCCCTCACACTTCATACACCTTTGAAGAATAGTAAAAAATATTTTTTTGTAATTTTGTGCATGAGTGAAACTAGAAAAAATTTGAAATACAGTGAACTGTGCATTCCTTATAAATAGCGGGAAATAATTAAACTTTATAATTATACTATTACAATTAATACTGGTGGTAGGATTCCTTTGCAGTAATCCGTCTAGCTAGGTACCACCCCAAGGTCGTGAAACACGGCTTTCACAAACATTCCTGTGTTTCGGTCTAACTGAGGGCTGGTGTAATTACTGGGCATATGAGACTTAAGAACTTATAATTATAATTACAACACATTACGAGTCCAGTGTTGAACATCGAATGTTGTTAATTCGTTGTCAATATTATGTATAAATAAAAAAAATATGAAGATAACCCGCACGGTTAAGAGCTCTGCATTTCAACGAAATGTTATTTAAATTAGAACTATTTAGACAAAAAGCTTAGCCCGATGACGAGATCTTTGAAATACAGGCATGCATAAGGATTAATATAGTCGGATTAAGCAGGCATATTTCACGTATTCTGTTTAGATCTCTTACTGTACACTGCTGCCTAAGCAAACACATATATCTGTCTCGGTATCAAATAATTCGAAAATATGCCAATTCTATTCTGAAGCAGACGTTACGTCTCTGCACATTCTCTTTGAAATTAAACCCTTTATGCACAATCACATCACAAATGGCTCTCGACTCATTTTTGGTTTTTACTAATTTTATCGCAATGTCCAACTAAATGTAATTTATGTTACATCATTACAATCTGTATAGTTAACGCAATAAAAAAAAACAATACCGCCATGCTAAAATTAAAATATAACAATAGATTTGCATTTCTATTTACAGTGAAAACAACATGCAAATATCAATGTGATCGAATATTTGATAAAAAAAATTAATAACAAACATTGCAATTTATAATAAGACCTTGACCCCATTCTGCCGCTCCGTGAAAAACCTTGGCTTGCATATGGACCAATGTATGACCTGGGAAGTACAGTTTGCTGAAATCAGCCATACAGTAGTTGCCACACTGCGTTCTCTTTATAGTCCAAAAAAGTTTTTACCTTCCAAAACCAAGCTTATGCTGGTTCCTTAGCTTATTCTACCCATTATCGACTATGCAGATGTGTGTTATCCAGATCAGTCACAAAATATTCTCACTAAATTGGAGCGCCTTCTTAATAATTCTATAAGATTTATTTACGACCTACGTAAGTATGACCACATATCCCCTTCTCGTTTTATTAGTACTCTACTCACTTTTACACGATCCTAATTCTCCATCTTATCTTAAAGATAACTTCCAATTCGACTCATGATCGAATTCCTCTCTCTACAAATAGTCTACAGCATCATACTGGATTTTTCAACGCTTCTTTCACAGTTCAGGCTACACTCCTTATGAATGCCCTTCCGGATGCTACCGGGAAAGCACCCAACAAAAACGCCTTCAAAAGGCTTCTTAGAGAATATTATTTGGAGGAAAACTGGTGCTTAAATTTCACCTCTTATGTTGTTACATATTATTTATTATTTGTGAATTATATGTATTATTTGTATGTATGTATTTATCTATGTTAAATTTGTAAATATGTATATTGATTATTTCTATTATTATATAAATATTATGTAATAATTTTTACTTTAATAATAATTTAATTTTCACACCAGATTTTTGTTACATATTTGCACATATGATCACTTTTCTAGTCTCCCAGGGTTGACTGGCAGAGAATGCCCAGCAATGCCAAGCATTAAGTTCGCCCATTGTATTCCTTAGAATCTGACGCACATGTCATTCCAATATGTCTGGTACCGCGATCGCCATTCCGCTTGCGAAAGGTGGCGATTACGGCAAATACTACCGAAGAGGCCCAGCAGTGGACTATTCACCGACTGATGAATCTGATGACGAAACAAATATATATGGAGTGAATATAATCTAATATAAATACTTAAATCGTATATATATAGCGAAATTAAAAAATAAAGTTCCTGACGTGCTTGCTGTGCATTGCGTCATTCATCGTCAGCATTTGGTTGCGAAAAATCTAAGTGGTAAGGAGGAGTCCTTACATCACTGCAATCAGTTAATAAAATTAGACTTAGAATTAGAAGTAGCTCGACAGATTATTTAGTTAGTTTTGCATTGCCAATGATGAAGATTACAACCGATTGCTGCTTCATCCAGATGTCCACTGGCTGTCAATAAAATTCTGTTTGGGTTTGTGACAGAGTTTCTATGAAACAAAGACACAGAATTGACAGACCTGTATAAATTGTTTAATGATGTCAATCTCGAACTTCAAGGCGACTTAAAGTTGATTAAGATAAAAAATAGCGTTACTGCTTTTGTATCCGAACTGCTATTCTGAAAAAAAAAATCCGCAGATGGGAATTCAATAACTTCCCAAATTTATCAGCTTGCTTGTTTACTGTTAACACTTGGAAAACCTCCACAGTGATTTCAAGGAACGATTTCAGAATATTTTAAATATGGACATACCAGACTGGGTTTTGGATCCATCAAATGTCAATACAGCAGGATCATCCCATTTAGAAGGATAATTAATAAACCTAAGGAATAAACGAGAAAAAAAAGAAAGAAATGGGGAATTAAAAATTAAATTTAAGTATGGCTACCAAGAAATTTTGGCTGCTTTTGCTGTAAAGTAAGGTTGAGAATCTATGGGGTAGACCAATAAAAAACTTAGCTAATTATTTAAAACTATTATAGCATTAGCACATTTCATAATACGCTAATGACCTGGGTTCGCCTTCGATCTCCGATCGCGGTACCACTAAAATGATAAAAATGAATTTTAAGAACTGATGTACCGGTGAAGGAAACAACGTTAGGTTTGTCTGTCTGTCTCTGTCAAATAAAAAAAAATATTCACGATTTATACCATCACCGAGCAGAGTGGCGGGGAGGCTTCTTCTCAGCATAGCGATATTTATAGAAAGTTGCTTTTTAACTTTATCAGTTAATGCAATATTGTTAACATAGGACTACAAACTATTATAAAAGATATAAACAAAAATGCAGAAATTCCATCATTTATATGAATTTTATTTGTATTAAGTAAACTTATATTTTATAAAATAATTCTCTAGTTTACATTGAAACAATCCTGGTAAACCTAATCATCAATATGGCTGGAAATAAAACAGCTTTTACGTAGCTGCAGAAATGAGTTCTTCATAAAGCTTCAGTTATTTCTGCTCGTTAAAAAGAAGGAAAAAACTTAAAAACAATGTAGCAACGTCCGGTGGAATAATGCAATACCGGCAGACAATAAAGACGAGCAATTTTAAGATTTAATACGTTTTCCCCTTTTTGTAATAACATTAAACCCACACAATGTACTTCCGACTGATTTTTGACCTCGGCGTAAACACAGAGGAGCTCACTCGTCCTGAACTACCCGCGCCTGGTGTAACGCATATGCAACAAGGTACGATAAATTATGATGTAGTGTCAGAGCACCCATGGTCACGGGAGGACTGAGGTGACAGATGTCCTGATGTCATAGTTAATCCGGGGTACCTGCAGATTTAAAATCTGTTTATTATTTTTAGTTCGATCTACGAAGAAAGAGCTAACTGTCTTAAAGTCTTGCAGTGGTATGCTTGGTTTTTGATCTTTTGCAAGGATTTGTGGTTTATCAAATCTGATGTATAGTATCTTTTAATTAATTACTAAAAAAATATAGCACGCGCTAGATTTCGCTGTATTACATAGTCTGGACATAATTATGTACATATTAACTAAACAGTGGTGTCTTTTTAAAGTAACAAAAAAAATGCTGAAAAGCTTGGAGATAGAAACAGTTACAATGCATAGCTAAGGAAAGCTGATTTTTTTGACTTTTGGAGGTTTCAGAATTCATAATTTTTAAATAAATAAATAAATTTCATCACCACGCTAGCCGAGCTGACTAACGACTACTACACCAAACGCCCCGCACATTATAAGGATTAAAATATTCCAAGGCTAATAATCTAAGACCTGTAATGATTAAGCAGGCATTATTCACGTATTCTGTTCAAAGCCCTTACTGTTCACTGTTGCCTAAGCAAACACATATATCTGACTCGGTATCAAACAATTCGAAAATGTGCAAATTCTATTCTGAAGCCGACGATACGCCTCTGCACATTCTCGTTGAAATTGAACCCTTTATGCACAATCACATCACACATGGCTCTCAGCTCATTTTTATTTTTAATTTGAGTATCGCAATGTCCAACTAAATGTAATTTAAGTTACAACATCACAACCAGTATAGTTAACGCGTAAAAAAAATACTGCCACTCTAAAATAAAAATGTAGCAATCAGTTTGCATTTCGATTTACACTGAAAACAACATGCGGAACGAATGTGATCGAAATCTATTCTTCTTTTCTCTTCTTTTCAGCCTATCACTAGTCCACTGCTGAACATAGGCCTCCCCCATAGATTGCCACAAAAGTTTGTAGCTCTCATTTTGGGGGGGATTTGCCATAGTTGCCACGCATGGCAGGCGGGTTGGCAACCGCAGTTTATTTTTTCAGATGTTCCAGAATGATGCTGCTGCCCATCTTTTGGTTTTCATTTTCCCTCTGTCGACTTTTACGAAACCCACGGGATGAGATGGGCGCTTTTGTTAACTTTGATTGGAAAATATTATTTGATAAAAAAAAAATTAATAACAGACATTGCAATATTACGAATACCTAATACAGCAGCGTAAGAAAATCTGACGTCATCCCGTGGGTATTGTAAGACCCGATGAAAGGAGGTTTCTGGAAAATCTCATAGTTTCCGACCGGGAGTCGCATAAATGTCTCCGAAAATATCAGCAATAAACAGGCAGGCGATGGGCAGCAGCGTCAAGTATGTCCGGTACCGTGATCGCCATTCCGCTTGCCAAGGCTGGCGACTACAGCTAATCCTCCCTTCTTAGAAGAGGCCTATGTCCAGCAATGGACTATTCACAGACTGATGAACATGATGACGAAACAAATGTATATGGAGTGAATATAATCTAGTACGAATACTTAAATTATATCTACTCTCCTAGATTTTGTAATAGCTAATATGACTTCTTCTAGTTTCTGTTTCGTGTTACCCAATATGAAAGTACGAGAAGTAACAATATCGTCGTCGTGTCACGTAGTTCATTAATCACAAAATGTCGTTTTACTGCACACAAGCTTCATGATATCTAAATATTACCACAGTTTACTTTATTTCTAATAACAGAGCACAGTTTCTTATTTCACCCTATTTAAAACTTCGAATTTGAGAATTTAATTATTATTTAGATAACTATTTCAGTGTCTAGATTTAATTTGATATGAAATTTACGGGATTCATCCAATTTAAAAAGTACGTTTCACAGTTCTGTACATAAGTAACACTCTACATAAATATGGAACTCTAATTGAGTTACTCTAAATGACTTAAAGTACATCTAAAACACGAACACAAATTTTATAATATATTAAATTTAATGATTACGAAATAGCCTTTACAAAAGACCTAATATATAAACAAATAAAACTACTTTTTTCTTTAGTAAAAATGATATTTATCTATAGTAATAAACATATATAACAATGGAAATACGTTGACAAATATTTATTAATCACTCTATCGAGACTTTTTAATATCAATAATTGTCTTAAGTGAAATAAAAAAAGTCATTACCTTAATGCATCGTTACTCATCATTCATTTAAAGTAACCGCAACTTCAGGTGACTATCGTTTATCAACGTCAAGCCTGCTGTTACATTTTCAAAACTAAGGTTTGTTAGCAAATTGAAAACAATGTTAAAAATACATTACTTTCCTTGAGATTATTCTGTTGTCGTAACTTATCAATAAAGATATTTTAGATTATTTTATAAATTGAATTTTAATTTTTATGTATTTTTTATTTTATTTGAAGTCGACCAGTTGACTCATGCTTTCAATTAATAAAGAATCATCCGGCAACAGTTTTGAACTAGCCAAAATAGGTATATTAGAGATGAATATTCTCTCTACAGGACTCCTTAACTTTTACGATAAGTATAAGATAATTTTTTTAATGGAAGTAAGTGATGAGACGAGAAAGACGTTTACCTGTTTATTAGAGTTACGCCTGCCTATAACAGTCACGGTTTCAACCAGAACGTAGAGTTGGAAAGTTCTTTGTGCTCTTCCATATAGCAGCGTTAGGTATCAGTTCTTAGACCATGTGTCCTATAATTACACTATCTTCAGTGCCCTTCTATCCAAAAAAGTTGGGTTAGTACAAATTCTTGTGTAAGAGTTTCGGTGCTGACCTAATTTTAATATTTATTAGCAATAATTTTAAGCAAGTTATTAACTTGGATTCTATCTCAGAAATGTGCTGTAGAGTACTGTTCTCATCTCTGGGCGGGGGTACCCCAGTGCCAGGTTCTTCCATTTGACCGCATTTAACGAAGAGCGGCTCGAATCGTTGAAGACCATGTTCTTCTGAAGCCTGATCGGCTTCATCCATTGGCGTTGTGAAGAGATGTTGCAATTTTTTCATTTTTACAGGATCTACCATAGAGAGAGTTCCAAGGAATTGTTCGGATTAATTCCAGCCTTTGCTGTTTCACAATCGCACATTGCGACACAACTCAAAATTTCATTATGACTACCTTGATGGTTGGCATTCCACTTTTCGCGGAATTTTCTGCCATGCACGACCATTTTATGGAATCTGCTGCTGACTTAGAAACTTCCAAGAAGAGAGCCTATTCCTTTATCAAAGGCCGGCAACTTATCCACTATTCCTCTGGAATTGTAGATGTTCATAGGCCGGCGATGACTACTTACTATCAGTTGAGCCGCTTGCCCCCTCTTCTATAAAAAAAATAAGTAACTTGCCGACACCCGCGAATTCGTCCGCATGGATACAGGATTTTTAAATGTCCCGTAAAAACTATATCAAATAGTTTTTTCCGCAATAAAAAGTATCCAATGTCCGTATCTAGAAGCTATCTTTGCACCAAATTTCGTCAATATCGGTTCAGCGGTTGAACCGTACCGTAGCTTCAATTTTTATTAAATACCTAAATTGTCGTGATAGAATCACAGGGGCCGGGCGTTCGTTTTAAAATTTCTGATTTAACCTGAGTTTGATCCTCGGTGCCGGCACCACTAAAATTGTTTTGCAATTTTAACTGATGATTTAGCAGGTGCTCAGTGGTGAAGGAAAACATCGTGAGGAAACTTGCCTGTCGGAATAAAATGTGAAGTCTGCCATCCCGTATTGGAGCAGCGTGGACTTCTCCCGGCTCCAAAACCCTATCAGAAATGAGAGGAGGCCTTTGCTCAGCAGTGGGATACTAATAGGCTGTTACTTAACTTTTTACCTAAATTGTATATTTTCGCAATTTCTACGCAACTTCTGAAAAGTTTTCAATAAAAAAAATTGATGAAAACGTCTTCAACACTTTTTTATTTTTACTTTTCGGCTATATTTCAGGCAAACTTTGATTCTTTACAAAATTCTGACATCTTCTTTATTTTTTAATCTGCGTTCTTATTTCATGTTGTAAGAATATTTTAAATGAAATGCTTAGTACAAAATTTTAAAGTTTGATGCAACTGTACTGAGAGCTTTCTCGGTGTAATGAATAAAATTTCAGCTGCAGGAGGAATTCTTTATATTTCCCAAAAGTTTTGTCACTACCCTATTTTCATGAATGTTCTAAAAGTACGAACTATATTTTGTACTGTATTTTGGTTGTCTTTAAATGTAAGGCACTCAAGTGCGTCAGCAAAGTTGCGTCTTAAAGTTTCGTTATTTATATTCAAAGCTTAATATGGCAACAGTCAACGGTATCATAAATAGATTCAGTTTCATGAATTACCTACTTAGGATATATTGACATTATTGTACTTTTATTTGTATAAAACGTGTAAGAGTGTCGATGTCCTACATCGGGATTTTTTTATTTCTATACGTTTTTGCTAGATTACTTTACTCGTAGGATTCCTATGCAGAAATCCGTCTAGGTAGGTACCACCGAAAGGGCCAGTCACTTTGCCGTGAAACAGTGTTGTGCTAATATTACTGTGTTTCCATTTGATGGGCAGTGATTGCAAATGTAATTTGTGGGCATATGTGACTTATGAACTGATGTGTCCGAGTGACAAGCGATGTGCGATACCACACACAAATCTTCTGGGACAAAGCATGTGTTATAGGCAGACGTTACACTTACCATCAGGTGGACGGTTTGCTCTTCACAATTTCTCCTGTAAAGAAAATAGATAGTGTTGTGTTAGCATTAGATAATCTGTTACTGATCGATTTAAGTTCAGATGAACTTCGAATAATAAATATAATTTAACTGGTGGTAATATTTTTGTGGTTGAATAATTTTACTGGTGGTAGGATGTTTATGCAGGAATCCGTCTAGGTAGGAACCACCCCAGGGCCTGATATTCCGCCGTAAAGCAGTAGTGTACAAAAGTTACTGTGTTTTGGTCTGAAGGGCACTGAATGCTAGTGTAATCACTGGGCATATGGGACTTAAGAACTGATGTGAACTGACAACTGGCAGACTGAAAAAGGTGTTGAAAAAGGACTGTTGTGTATCAAAATACTGTTCTTACTAGTGAACGCGTTAATCTCAGGAAAAACTTAACCGATTTGAAAAAAATATTTTCCATCAGATAGCCCGTTTATAAAGGAAGAGTATAGGCTAAAAAAATGTATGCTGCGACTTTAAGATGCCATGTGCTGAGAACAGAATGTTACCGAGAAGATCCGTCAATGCTCAGGTCATAAGGTTAACACCATTCCCTTCAGCTGTCGTACAATAACTCGGCTTCGAGGTGACGTATCAAGAAGAAATATGCAGCAGATTTCTGGTTAGACTTCCAGCAACACAACTGTATAAATCGCATTCAATTTTGTGTGGTAGTTTTACGTGATGCAAGTACAAACATACAGACAGGCGGACAGACAGACAGACAAACAAAAATTCTAAAGATAATTATTTTGGCTTCTTTACCTTCCACAAAGACCCCTCATATTTTTTTTCTTAAATATCTCTTATGTTCAGATAACGGCCAGTTACAATTTTATTATATATACTCGTACATATAAATAGCTTGAAAAATCTTTAAGACGTATCTTTATCGAGAAAACTAAGTTGAGAAATACTGCAGAATCTACGGGCTAATCCAATTAAAAGTAAATATACGTATTAAAATTTAAGCGTTTAAATTATTTAAATGCTAACGGCGTAAGTAAATCTGCTTAACCTTTTTACCCCGTGTGCCAAAAAAAAACTAAGACTAATATTCGACTAAGGCCTCATATGTACAAGAAGAGTTTCTAAACCGCGAGCGGTGAAAAATTGTATTCTATGCGAGAATTCTCCATACGATTCTTACTTGCCGTCATTTACATTATGATAAAAACTCGTATTATTCAAGCGATGCTTGAAATCAAGTGTCAAAAGAGAGAATCTCCTTTCTTGAATTGTTGAAACTACATGTGAAAAATCGTAAGACAGTAAACGCATAAGTTAAGGAACCCCAATCGCCCAATATTAGCATCATCAGGTAAACTTACATTATACCTTACAGAATAATGCATTAGAACCAGTAAATTTTATCTAGGACATGCGTAGCCTTGTTAGCAAATACATATTAAGATTTCTAGAATGTTCGATTGTAAAATAAGTAGTTATTATATAGGACTTGCGTCCTGTGCTTGCGTCACGTGTATTTTGTAAAATCAATTAATTAATTCATTGTAACTCTGTTAACTAAAGTTGTTTTTTAAAACCCTTTCGCTGTCAGTTCTTTAATTTATATCGCTATTGTCTAAACATAGCTTGGACGTGAATCGCAAGTATTGACGCGAGACTCAAACAAATCACTCTCTACTGATTTTGATACGAGACTCGCCATTTTTGACCGATATTTTGTTCAATTTTTTTAATAATTATGAGTATAATTAAGAAATATTATTAAAGACGTCTTTAAAATGTCAAAAAACATTGTCAAATTCGGTACGTAATACAACTTTAAATTCATAGAAATATTATTTTAATCTAATCTCAAAGTACAGATGGTTTTAAGCTCCCTAGATCAATGATTCGTTAGTTATTTATTTCCTTCTACTTATTCTTCAAGTATATCATGCGCCACTACAGACATTTTAATGACTGAAAATCTTGGCGGGACCACATTCGAATGGCGAAACTCGTAGAGATGCGAATCTTCCATAATTTGTTTACACTAGGCAATCAAATTATTGCCTTGCAAGAAAGTCTCGAGCTCGAGAAACTCTTCTTGTGAATATGAGACTTAAGTGAAAGGCTGATAAAAATGAAGAAAGGCTTACTAACAAGCTTGTTATGCGATTGAGATTTTTTGTCTTATATCTACAAATACTCCACTTATTAAAAAGACAGAAACGCTTTGAAACATTCTTTCATTCTTCACACATACCGAGAACCAGCAAGTTGTAGTTTAGTCGTTAAATGGTGATTTCATACCTACTAAGCTAGATTTCTTCAAGCCCGCCTTCCTCGTTCGTGCCGTTACATAGGCGCGAGGCGTTAACACACGGATTTGTATTATATGTTGCTTTAATGAAATACAAAAATTTACCACTTATTACTTAACTACATATGCTCGTATATGTCCTGATGTATATGATGTGTTCAATAAAGGTAATGCGATGAATTGTGTCTTTAATATTGGAGTTTCTGAAAAAATCAGTAAATATCCTCGCTCCAGAGATGAGGCTTTTGATTTTGTGCCGGTGTATGAGGCTTTACAGCATTGCATTAAGAAAATGGGCATCACTCCCAACCCTTTTAGAATGGATTTTTTTGCATATAAATCAGCTACAATATAACCTAGCTGAGTGATTAAGCGGCACCAACTTCCGTCAAAGCCGGATACAATTTGAACGACTAATAACTCCAGATAAAGGTCGAATTCTGGAAAGAATAATTAAAACGTAACATTACAAAAAATAGTGAAGTATCCACTATATTTTCTGAGCGTACTTCTGAGACGGATAACAACTATTGACGCGATAGCGATGAAATTCGTCCATTACTCTACGCTTGACACATTGACAGGCTTAGCCTTATCGGAGACTATTGGATTCTAGTTTGATTCGAAACTAGAAACGAAAGAATAATAAAAAAACGGAAAGAGGAATAATGAAAAAAGCGTCAGAATGATAATAAATAGATCTGTATTTAAACAATTACTTAGTGTAATTTAGTACTATAATTTAGTAAAACAGGGTGCAAAAAGCATTAGAGCGAAGGGCGCTCGAGTGAAGGGAAATTATGCGTCGTTTCATGCAATTTTAGCCACGATGAAGCGCTTCACGGGACAACAGCTTTTTGTGTTAAAGGATTTTTACAAAAACATCGACTCCTACGTTACAGTACAACGGCTGTTTAGAATTGAATATGGCCTGTAAGTGAGAGTCCAAGAGTTAATTAGAGTTAAAGCTTAGGTCAAGAAGTTCGTGCAAACTGGTTCCACAACGAATATTAAACAAACAGGACGGCAACGTTTAAAAAGGTGCGAAGAGAACATTCGGGAGGTTGAAATTTCCGTAAATAATGATTCAGAATCATCTACGCGTAAGCGTTCGGCGGCTCTAGCAATACCAACTGGCGATGCCACTGTTCCATCAATTAGTCCACGGCGAATTTTGCATATGCACCTCAAACTCCACCCACATAAGCTCCAAATTGTGTAGGAGATGAAACCAAACGATAACGTTCAACGTATTTTATTGGCTGACATTATGCTTGAGCGATTACCTTGAGAATGATATTGTTTCTGGACGAGACCTATTTTCAAATCAACAGGCACGTCAAGTAATATTATCGCTACTGGAACAAGTAAAAGCTTCGTCTTAAACACCAAAAGCCACTTCAATCGCCCAAAACATTGTGGACTGCCATATCAGCAAAAGACAAAAAGGGTCCGTATTTCTTTGAAAATAATGAAGGAAATATTTCCAGAGTTTTTGATGCCACTGTTCCATCAATTTGTAGGATATAACAGCAGGACTTGGATGCAATAAAATGGATCAACATGCTATTCCTCAAACGTGACTTTACCGGTCAAAATGTAAAGTGAAAGAAATGTTTCCGAACAAATTGACTTCTCGCAGAGGTGATATTCCATGGCCCCTGAGGAGCCCGGGCCTTACACCATGCGATTTTTTCTTGTAGGGATACCTGAAAAGTCCTGTGTATCTTAATAAATCGTATTTGTATTGTACCTGTATTTTGAGGAATTGATATTATAAATATTTTCTATAATATTTTAAGTATTTTTCTAAACGATCTAGCTACAAATACACAGTATTTTGTATATATTTTATACAACAGAAATAATAAATGTATCGTTAAGACAATACAACCGAATTAGTATTTTATTGCAGGTTAGTAACGAGCATAAACAAATAAAGCATCTTTCCGTTAACACAAAAAATAAAAAAGGTAACAAATACAACACGTAATAATATTTAGTAGCTGTGGTAGTTAAGAGGCCTTGCTTTAAATTTTATAGTACGAGAATAAGCTCGGCTACATCCCAAGTGCCAGCGCTATTAAAATTGTAAGCTTATCACGCACATTTAACTTCTAATTATACCTCATTCAATGTGCATCCCTTTGTTATCCATATAAAATGAAAGTTTTTTCTTCGTAGTGTACTTAGTTCTTTTGATGTTTTTAGTTGGCTCGGTTGACGAAGTAGCTAAGCGATTGGCTTCTGTCGCAGGTTGGTTCCCACACGGGACAGATATTTGTATTGCTTACAGCCTAATATTCTAGGTCTGGGTGTTTATGTATGTACAATTTATGTCTGTAAAACCCAAAAAAAGACACAAAATAAATCATAGTGAGGTGGCACCGCTTTAAAAAAAATGATAACACATTTTTTTTAAAGCGGTTTAAAGTTTGTTCCAAATTTTCTGCAGTTCTGACATAATTCAAAAACAACCATAGTCTTCTTCTTCTTCTTCTTTATGATCCTGGCAATCAGATACCAAATCGAGACATTTCTGCCAATGTCGAGTAGCAATTTAATTATAAATAGAACTTCGTTTTGATCGACAGTAAAATGATAGCTGACTTTTACTGAAGATTGCTGGACTGATAAATGATGATGGAGATGAAGATTTGCTGGACTGATGGAGACAAAACGAAAAGTACAATTTTGACTTTGAATTGAATTTTCCAATTACTGTACACTTCCACGAGCACTTGCTGCATAACAAACTAACAATATTGGAAATCAAAACTCCTAATATACACAGAAATTACAATATTCAATAAAAACAATACCTCCACTTTTCGAGTTGATGCCTAAAATCCAACCATAGTATATTTATTACACTTTGAGACAAAGCTTAAACAAAGAAAACAATGTTTGTCAAGCTTATACGTTAAAATAGTAAAAACTAAACAATGAATAGATAAGAAAAAACGTAACAAAACATTAAACTTAATAAAAACTACAAATGTAACGATGGATTAACAAGAATTAAATATCTGGAATATCTGGGAACCGCCGCTATCATGTCAATAAGCTGGTGGACAATACAGATGGAGGATATAACCCGACCGATGACAAAGCGTCACATTTTAATGGAAAATGTTCACACTAAATGTACTCTATTTATTTATTTATTTTATTAAAAAAAATTATGCCCCACAGTAGGATTTCTCCTGTGTCGTGGGTGCGTTTTACAGACACAAATTCCATATGCCCAAACACCCAGACCCGGAACAACTACTTGTAGGCCATACAAATATTTGTCCCGTGTGGGAATCGAACCCGTGTCCCGCGGCGCAGAAGCCAAGGGCTCATGGCTCACGGCTTTCTGAATAGACTATAGGAAAGGTAATTTTGTTAAATGTCTGTAGCAATTATTCTATAACAAATACCATTTATTGCTACTGTAATAATGTACCTGACATTCGTTACAAAGTTATCGACCGATAGATGAAGTAGAAGATGGACGAGGGTAATATAAGATTTAACTGATTTACTAATATTACTCATATTTAATTAAATTTAAAAAAAAAAATTATATTACTGAGCTTTCAGGATCTAGATTTTACCAGACCGTGTTTCATTCGTTTTAAAACTTTTGACGAGTAACGACTAGCTCTCCTTTTTTATTATCTTTTAATCAAAGTTCCTTGCATTTAATTTCAAGGATATTTAAAATGTAAACGAGAGCAAGTATACACTTGAAAATTTAAAATCTTTGCTCTCAAATGTTGAACTTTTATGAACGTTGTGAATTTTTAAAGCATATTCCTTACGTTTGCCAAGTTATTTTTTTATTTATGTTTATGGAACTTGCGTTCATTCACTTTACGGTAAAGGATCGTAAAGTTTCAAATTATATTTCAGTCTGTAAACGGACTTAAAGTTAATTACTACACATTTATATAATAACGTTATTGCAAAACAATGATTTTCATGTATTTTTTGGGATTTTTAGGGATCATCGCCGCCCATGAACATCCACAGTTCTAGGAGATTTCCGGGTGCGTTCCTGGCCTTTGAGGAAGGAGTAGGCTCTTTTCTTGAAGGTCCCTAAGTCGTATCGGTCCGGAAAACCTGCTGAGGACAGCCTATTCCACAAAACGGTTGTGCGAGGCATAAAATTTCTGGCAAAGCGCATAGTGGTGGAATGCCAGTGATCCAGGTGGTGCCGATGAAATTTTGTTTTGTGGCGCGATGTACGATGGTGAAATTTAGCAGCAGGAATTAATCCTAACGACTCCTCCGAATACTCTTCATGGTGAACTAAATGTAAATTAAGTAATTAAATATAGATCTTAAATAATTAGAAACCATTTATATTTTATTTAAAAGTTATCGCTACGATACCCGATTATATATATAAAAAACTTTATGTCGTGTTCGTATCTTCGCCGTAAGTATGATGAGCATCGTAATTGACGATTAAGTTATGAAATCTGTCAGCCAAGTTCATTTTGTATCAACATCTTAGTTTTTTTGTCAATGTACAAATAATTATTACTTTACTGTGATAGCTCAGTATGCCAGGGGCCCGACGCTCGCCTTACATTAAGCTCTCTGATGACGATATCTGATAAATGGTTAAGGGAGATTCGCACTAACTTTCCCTAAATTATTCATAACTGTTGATTTTTTTAACTTTTTTTATCTTGGAACACGACACTATGTGGGGACTGCTGCTGCCAGTAATTTTATTTATTTTAAGAATATACCTATTAAGAATCTATCTTTGCACAACACTGCTTCACGGCAATAACTGCGATGTTATTACCCAAGCGTATTCCTGAATTTGTAAAAATGTCCTGGCATCGGTAAAAATCTTTTACTAAGTTGTGTTTTCTTAAGATTGAGTTCATATCCTCCTTCCTTATAATTCCCCGTTTTTGTAGTGCTTCTGGTATGTTTGTAGAAGCGAGAGTGGATGATTTTTTCGCATAGGTGCGTAAAAAATAGTTTTCATTAATTTCCCAAATGCCGAGAATCAACAACAAAATTCTGAAGATGGTAGGTATAAATGTCGACTGTTATGTCCTTGGGAGGGTCCTTGAGCTGCATTTAGCTGGTGCATAGCGTTGATTTTTTTTTATTGTTTTCATTTATTTTTATTAATTATTAACCACTAACATAAGACATATAAGATATAACTAACAAAATATGGGTTGTTGTTATACCTAAAATAAATTATTATAGTAATTATTAAATACGGGAACGTTGGGTTGTGGTTGAAGATGTTGTGACAAAGATAGGGAAAGGGATGCTTAGATGGTTTGGACACGTGGAGAGGATGAATGAAAGAAGATTGACGAAACAGATTTATGAGGCGAGTGTGAATGGGAAAGCCCATAAGGGTCGACCTAGGCGTACGTATTACGATGAGATCGGAGAACTTTTGAGGAAAGGTCACGTTAAAAGTACCCGCAACCGACGAGCGTGTATGAAAACGGTAATGAAAGTAGAAGAAGCGAAAGATGAGTGTCAGGATCGTAGCAAGTGGAAAGATGTGGTCTCTGCCTACCCCAATGGGAAAGAGGCGTGACTGTATGTATGTTATAATTTACGATTTTAAAATATTTAATTATTTTACCTAAAATAAGTAAACCATTACGTAACTCATACTGAGAGATTTAAAATAAACTATTTTAATTTTGAGACGAATAATCATTTATAAGTCGAACCAAACATCTTTGATTTTGTATCAAGATTAAGATTTTATTCAGTTAATAATCCGCTTCTCCAACAAACCACCAAAACTATTTTTTATTTTATCAGTCGAGCTCAATCTTAAATTATATCTTTTCATATAAAATATGACCAAAAATAAACCACAATTTATATAAACGACTAGCATTTAAAATATTTCAAGCTGTTAATGAGTTTTGCCAACTGCAGATGACGTTGAGCGTAGAATTAATTTGAACTGAACCAAGCTTTTGATGATTTCAGAACAAAATAAATTCATGTGACAAAGTGCTTAAGTTAAGAACTAATCATATGCATTTGGTAGCAACTAGTCAGAGGTTGCAATGTTTTGTAATATAAGTGACATAATATGTTTTTATAATTAATATTATATAATATACTGGGTGTTTTTTTTGACCTAATAAAAAACACAGAGTTTCTTTCTAATATCAAAATCAAAATTCGTTATGGGGGTCATAATGACATTGTTTTATAATTAATGTAAGTTTGTAGTCGGTAGTCGGTATTTTTTTGTTAAATATGAAAATGAAACCAAGCTATACTTTTTATATGAAATTGATAAAGAATTACTTTTTTACGACCGTGACGTGGTCCTTTGCCACAGATGAAGCTCAAAGTTATGAAACAAGAGAGACAGGCTCGGAGTTTATCTACAATATATAATCAGCAACGACGACATTAACAGTTTAATTAAGGAAACCAACATAGCATAAAGGAATCATAAGCGACCCATCGGGTTTTGGGTGCGTTTGCGTGCCACGTATGTATGAATTTGCTAAAAGGTTTCTAGTTCATGTAATACTGTAAATAAGACGAGATACCAACCACATCCAAATTCTGGTTAGTCTGTGCCTCCTGTTAGCTTAGAGTCTTCGCTTGAATAATACAGTTAAACTTTATTGATGTTATTAAATTTCAAAAGTTTTTTTTATTGAAGTCGTGCAGTAACAAGGTAACTGCTAATGGACTACTGCATATGCACATAAGAGTCACGCCTCTTTCCCATTAGTGTAAGCAGACACCATATCTCTCCACTTGCCACGACCCTGGCAGATATCTTTAGATTTTTCTACTTTCATGTGCGCTTGTATACATGCTCATCGGTTGCGGGTACCATTAACGTGCCCTTTCCTTAAAACGTCTTCGATCTGATCGTGATCCGTTCGCCTACGTCAACCCTTACCGATTTGCCCATTGACACTCGCCTCATAAATCTGCATACGTTTTCAATTATATAAAAAAGAATTGATGGCTTAGAGTCAGCTGTTAAGAGGCAAACCGATATATCCCCATCCCCATGAAATTAAGTATAAAAATAAAACAGAAATTACACGCTAGAATTCAGTTAAAATGAAATGAGACGAAATAAAATTCTATAATATTCTCTATGTCAATATTAAAGCTGAAACATGTTCTATTTTGTTAGATTAATCATCTTTTGGATTATTGGCCTCGAGCAATAAGACATCTTATTACGTTATGTTGTCTTATTATTTGGAAATCTTTAAATTGAACTATCTATTTTCACGTAATAACTTAGTTTAATCAACGTAACTTTTGATTGTACTCGTATACATCATGCATGAACGTTATACTCTCTCGTCGCTAATTGCCCATGGGATTAAAACTGAAATGTGTTCTGCGCTAAATATATCATTTTCATATATCAAATAGTGAGTGTAACATAATAAATTAGTTAGCACTTTAGAAACAATAATTAATATTCTCATGTTTTTGTTATGAAAATATGGTTTTTATTTTCAAAATTACGGTTTTCAGCTGCAATTAAAAGGTAGGTGTTGTTGGAGGTGCTTGGCTTTTAAGATAAGAATTTTCAAATTTATGGTAACATTATCTATATGAATAACGGGACTGTGAATAATTTACCGAATTAAATATATTTTGTATGTATGTGTACAAACAAAACACGATGAGTGTGTCGGTTCACACTCACACACACGAACATCCATATACACAATATATAAGAGAGTATTGCTGAATGTATATAAAATCATGTAATTTAAAATTACCAATGATATTATTCCTATTTTTTAATATCCATATGTTATGCATTACTGTGTCACTGTTAGCACGAAGGCTTTCACAGCTCCGCGGGATTGAAAGGCGGCAGAGCGCCTTTTATTCACTGTAACGCCACGCCACGCCACGCCATGCCATGCCATGCCACGCCATGCCACGCCATGCCATGCCATGCCACGCCATGCCATGCCATGCCACGCCCTGCCACGGTGTGCCACGCTGATCCTATAAATAAGTCTATCAATGACCTTTGGTGACGTCACATCCTAACGCGCTCGATATGGAGGGGATGACGCTATATAAACCGAAGAGCACTCACTTTGATTATCTTACGTTGTGCGCACTCTGATGCGTTGTTACTCTGTACAAATTACGTGGAGAATAAATAAGTTAAGACTATTACTAGTGTTCGTACGTGTTTTATTTCTCTTCTGTTGCACTCAGAAGTGGGATATGAAGCGTAATCGTCCTAGCGATGCTGGCCACGGAGTCCGTCCACCAGGATTTATTGAGCAAGAACAACACCAAGACAGCGAAGGTGAGGATTGTTCATCACCTCCTGCCCGAAAACTACTTAAAAATTTGCTGGAAAATGAAGTTGACAGGGCGATACGCGAACTCAATCAAGAAACCCCATCACTCGGACGTTTCAAAGATCACCATGCGGCGTCACTAATCCCAGAATTTGACCCCGATGCAGAGGATTGCACGGTGTTTGCGTGGTTGAAAAAGATCGATCAGCTGGGGGACATTCACGGATGGGACGACCAAATTAAAGCGTTTCACCTGCAAGACAAATTACGTGGACAAGCGCGTAAGTGGTACAACAGACTAGACGAATATAATTATACGTGGTTGGAGTGGAAGCGCATGTTGGAACGAGCTTTCCCCAAACATCGCGATTATAGCTCATTATTAGACGAAATGATGCAAAGAAGAAAGTTGCCGAACGAAACTATGACGAAATATTATCAGGATAAAGTCACCT
Organism: Luehdorfia chinensis; assembly: GCA_019845155.1. Classification (NCBI taxonomy): domain Eukaryota; kingdom Metazoa; phylum Arthropoda; class Insecta; order Lepidoptera; family Papilionidae; genus Luehdorfia; species Luehdorfia chinensis. Next base: position 4,648,678 of record JAHVAK010000612.1, read on the forward strand.
TGTGCTTTCGTTGTAAGTTATCAGATAGCGCTAGCCTCTGATAATACACGAGACGTGTATTATCAGAGGCTTACCAAACTGCAAATGCACATGCAAACAACCAAATGCACGTGCATTCCAGTGCACGCGACCTGATGAACTCTACGAGGCTTTTCTTTATTCGCTTGACGACTATCGTGTACCCACCTTCGAAGCACGTGCATTGACTAAGGATACCAAGCAGTTACCAATCCCAGACAAGAAAATCAATCCTGAAGTTGACCCATGTCCGCGTTGTAAGAAAACGGGACATATTTTACGAAATTGTACACTACCCGACAAACGTTTTTGTTTTAAATGTGGTGTACAAGGTCACATTGCCACCCGCTGTTCTAGCCCATCAACCCATACTAAAAGCTCTTCTGACGCATATAGCAACATCAAGGAAATAAAATTAGTTCAGAATTACAACGAGGTTTACAAGAAGACTGTGAGGGTAAACGGAGTTTTTCTGAAGTCTTATATCGATACTGGAAGTCAAGTCAATGTTATAAATATTCAAATTGTTAAGCTTTTAGCACTCACGGTTAAACCAACAAGGACTATCTTAAAGGGTTTTTCTGGTGGCTTGTTAACTAGCCGCGGTGAAATAGAATTAGACCTAGAAATTGATAACATTGAAGTTCGATGTAAAGCACATATTACTGATATTGACATGGAGGGTATTCATTTATTGATTGGCCAGCCCGTAATAAACGCTGATCATGTGTCACTTGTGGTGAGTAATGGAACTACTACATTAAGACAGGATCCTAATGCTTCCACGGAATTTAGTGTCGTAGAGAGTGTTCAGAAATTTAAAGTGGTAACGTAAAGCAAAGAATCCTTACCACCCGGCACCTCAATAATAAAGGTCAGGGTGCTGGAGAATACAGAGGGAAATGATGTTTGTACTGCGCCGCGTCACTTCGAACTACAAGGAATCTCTTATTCCTTACCAGCCACGTTACTTCGAGGCTGCGAGGGCTACATGAAGATCATCAACACTGGAGCCAATAACCTTAGTTGGGAAGCTGGAAAAACTCTAGTACGCGCAGAGAGTTGCTGCGAGTCAACCAGACAGCCATGCCAGGTTAGTTACCATGCCAAGCCAATGTCTAGATTGCCAAAAATGTCTAACTCTAGTGACTGAATTTCCTAATTTGTGTGATTTACCAATTCCGTCTGCCCCTATTTTTACCCTGAATCGAATCATTGACAGTAGCATAGGTGGAGTATCAATAACCGAAATAAGGATAGGCAATTTAACTAAAAACGAACGTGACGGTTTAATCGATTTATTATTACGTTATAAACACACCTTCGCAAATAGTACAAAAGATCTGGGTTGTACCGACTTATTACACATGAAGATTAAACTTACTACTTAGCAGCTGATATACCGTCAACCTTATAGGTTATCTCATGCGGAACAAGAGATAGTTAAATCCAAAGTTCGCGATTTATTAGACGCCGGTATTATTAAAGAATCTGAGTCAGAGTATGCCTTTCCCGTAATCTTAGTCAAGAAAAAAACGGTGATAGTAGGTTGTGCGTTGATTATCGTGCTCTTAACGCAATAACTATAAAAGACCGATACCCATTACCTAATATAGATGATCAGGTTTCAAAATTGGCCGGCAAGAGATATTTCACTATTCTTGATATGGCTCAAAGCTACCATCAGCTGCCAATTTTATCTGAAGACACTCATAAAACTGCTTTCATTACGCCTCAAGGTCATTATGAATACTTGCGCGTCCCGTTTGGTTTGGCGAACGCCCCGTCGGTTTTTATGCGTTTCGTTAACAGAATCGTTAATTCCATGCATTACGCACAGTCTGACAGTTCCCCTAATGAAATTCTTGCATTTTTAGATGATTTGTTACTACCCTCTGTAGATTTTAATTCTGGTATAGAAATGTTAGAAACTGTGTTGCAAAAATTTCAGTCAGAAAACTTAAAATTAAATATGAAAAAGTGTTCATTTTTACAAAATAAAATTACCTATTTAGGGCATGAAATTTCTCATGAGGGCGTGCAACCTGCAGAGTCAAAACTAACCGCAGTTTCTAAATTTCCTGTGCCTAGCAATGTTCACGAAGTGCGCCAATTTATAGGCCTTTGCAGTTATTTTCGTAAATTTATTTATAAATTCGCGCTTATTGCTCACCCCCTAACTGACTTAACTAAGAAGAACGTACCATGGCTATGGGGTATTAAACAGGCAAATAGCTTTGAAGAATTGAAAAAGTATGCTCTAAACCGGTGTTAGCTTTGTATGACTCGATTTTACCAACAGAAATACATACCGATACGTGCAAAGCGGGGGTAGCGGGTATATTATTACAGCAACAGTCCGACGGGACCTTGCGACCTGTTATATATTTCAGTCGAGTGACATCTAGGGAAGAAAGTATGTATCACAGCTACGAACTCGAAACATTAGCAGTAGTAGAATCGTTACGTAAATTTCGGGTGTACGTCGTAGGTAAACACGTAAAGGTGGTCACAGACTGTACCGCCGTTCGCGCGACTCTTACGAAACGTGATATTATTCCACGTATCGCAAGATGGTGGCTGTTAATACAAGAGTACGATATAAGTGTGGAGTATAGACCCGGAGAGCGTATGAGACATGTCGATGCACTAAGTAGAAATCCAGTTGATGCTATAAATATTAATCGTCTTGAAGTCACTGATTGGTTTTATACGGTTCAGTGTCAGGATGAAAAAAAAGTAAAAATATAATCGATCAATTAAAAAAAGGCTCAGCCGTACCTGATATTATAAACAATTATCCGCTGATAGATGATAGGTTATATATAAAGACTCTCCTGGGAAACAGACTCGTAGTTCCCGAACCGGCTAGATGGAAAATTGTTCAAATGCATCATGACGATATAGGGCACATAGGGCTGAAGCGTACTACAGATTTAATTAAAAGCGATTTCTGGTTCCCCAAAATGACACGGTTCATAAGAAATTATGTAACATCCTGTTTACACTGTGCTTATGGAAAGGGTGAATATGGTAAGAAGGAAGGCAAGCTGCACCCTATTCCTAAACCAAATGAACCTTTTCGAATGGTCCACGTCGACCATTTAGGACCATTCTGTAGGACAAAAAAAGGTCATGAGTATATGTTAGTAATAACCGACGCATTTTCAAAATTTGTAATAGCGGAGTCTACTCGGACAGTTAATTCGGTAGAAACAATTAGAATTCTCAAAAAAATGTTTGCTTTGTTCGGTTACCCAGACAGAGTAGTAACAGACCACGGAAAAGCGTTCACTAGTAGGTATTTTAAAAAATTTGCTTCCGACAAGCAGTTCAAACATACATTGAACGCAATTGCGTGCCCTCGTGCTAATGGACAAGTTGAACGTACTAATCGTACCATACTGAATGCTTTGCGAGTCACTGATCCCAGCGAAGCTGCTAATAACTGGTCTAATTGCCTTCCCGATGTTATTTGGGGTATTAATAATACTTTCAATGACACTACTGGTTTTAAACCATACGATTTGATGTTTGCACGTAGTGGCAGATCAGTATGCGACGTAACTATTCCGGAACGTGTTACTGAACCAACCCAGTCTAAACGCGATAAGGCTAGTGTACGTATTAAAAAAGCTAGCGCTAAGATGAAACTTAATTTTGACAAACGCCGCAAAAACAGTCATATATACAAGAAGGGAGAATTTGTTCTGTGGCGGCAGGCACCTACAAGTAGTGCTGCCAGGGTTAAAACAAAGCTAGATGACATGTATTCGGGCCCGTATATTATAATTAAAGTTGTTGGTAATGACAGATATCGAATCAGGAGTATAAAGGGTTTAAGGGGATATAAAAGTTTCACCGGACTAGTCTCCGCTGATTCATTGCAACCCTATCGTAGTGTGGTTCCAGTATCTGACAGTGCCAGCAGCTCTGATGACCAACTAGAAACTGAAGACCTTATTGATCTACTGGAAAGCTAACCGAAACCTTGTGTCCCATTGCGGGAGCAATTGTTACAGGATGGCCGACTGTAACGCCACGCCACGCCACGCCATGCCATGCCATGCCACGCCATGCCATGCCACGCCATGCCACGCCATGCCATGCCATGCCATGCCATGCCACGCCCTGCCACGGTGCGCCACGCCGATCCACGCCGATCCAATAAATAAGTCTATCAATGACCTTTGGTGACGTCACATCCTAACGCGCTCGATATGGAGGGGATGACGCTATATAAACCGAAGAGCACTCACTTTGATTATCTTACGTTGTGCGCACTCTGATGCGTTGTTACTCTGTACAAATTACGTGGAGAATAAATAAGTTAAGACTATTACTAGTGTTCGTACGTGTTTTATTTCTCTTCTGTTACATCACCTTTATTTATGCGACGCTTCTGTTAATGACACTATTGCTAGGTTAGTTTGTCTGATACGCCCTCGCCGACGGCGGGGCCGGTATGAGGTGATTGAGTTGTATGTGTTTGTGTGTGTGTGTGTCTTGCTGTGTAGAGCACCTAGTGGTCGTGTCGTCGGGGCTCGAGGACGTGCCTCGGTCTCCGGGAGTCTAGTTTTGGTGTAGCGCCAGGGGGTTGTATGTTACAACCAGTGGTAGTGGATGCGTGGCGACAGAGTCGATTTTGTAGTACCTGAAGTCGGTGAAATTGACGCGGGGAGGTGTGCGCAAATGAGGGGCTTGCGTATGACATAATTGCTTGCGTATGAAATAACTCATTTAATTAATCCAGCAAAATGATACATACGACACAAAATAAAAATGTAACAATATAGAAAAAATATTACCTTAAACCTATAATAAATTTAAAAAGAAAAATTTCTATGCTGGATCGATATGGCTTCAGCTCAGCATTATGTTGGAAAGAAAGCCAACTTTGGTATTCTGCTGACACCTCTAGGTACCTTCCTTGTGTCAATGGCAGAATTTACTATGCAGTTCTAACGCAATCACCTATCGAAAGAATATAACAGAAAAATAAATAATACGTACTATGTGTTAGAAAGCAAGAAATAAAATTAAATACTAGGACAAGACATTATACACTATATCAAGATAATAAGATAATATTATAAGATAATATATTTATTTACGATTATTATATTATATTAAAATTATTTATTTTAAACACAGCAGGCGTTTTAATCATTTGCCTGCGTTTTTATTACAAAATATTTTCATTTTATTTTTAAATGCGCATTTGATTCGCAAGACTAACGGGCGGTGGAATATTGTTCCAACACATGGCTGCTGCATATCGTAAGCTACCTCGGAACACTGCGGATCAGTGTCTCTGTGTGGCGAGTGGTTGATAGCGCTGCGGAGCCTCACAACGTCCCTCACTAATCCACTCTAGTTTGCGTCCTAGGTACCTGGGCTTATGGTGTTTCATTATATCAAAATGTAGACACGCCAAATGGAGTCTCCTGCGGTGCCTAATTTTCGAAATATTATGTTTATTGAGGAAAGGCGTTACACTCTCTCCGCTCGGCTCCGCGGTGGTGAAGCTCCGCACCTCCGCCTACGCCTCTGCCTTCTCTAAAATAACCTCCGTTACAACCCTAATACATACTGATCAAGTTAATTATTATTAGCAATAATGCTAAAAAAACGAGACTTAACTACGAACTGTGTAACACACACGAGAACGTAACAGATACTTGGATGCATATTAATAATAGTTGATACTTAAGGGTATATAATAAATTAAATTAAATACAAAAATGGCTTAATGTTTTTATTAAAAAAAAAATATCAAATCAATACATTGTTTACGGCGGTGAACGCAGCAGAAGAAAATACGAGTACGACTTATAATAAATGCACAAATAAAAAACTCCCAACGCCTTGGATAAATGACAAAAGAACCATTTCTAGTATGTAAGTGGCCAGTGTCAGCGAACAGTGGCAGGAAGCATCGTTTAAGATCGGATAGTTTAAGTTCATACTAAATTCGGTTTCAATTAATAATTTTGAATTTTGACACTTTAAAATGTTTGTGTTAAAATTAATAATTTACGTTTTCCAATGCTAAAATTATTGTTTTTGTTTAAAAAAAATCAGATGTGTAATTTTAAGCTGTGATTTGACTTAATTTGTATTTTAATTCTCGTAAGCGTATTCATTACTGATTGTTATTATATGTATCACAGAACAGAAAAAAGTATTATATCAAAGTATAATGTTAATTCCAACTTATTAATACCGTGTATAAATGCATAATGTGTCCAATGTTAAAAACTTTATATAAATAAATAAAATAGATAGGTTATGGCTACTCCCCAACTTTAGAAAGGCCACTTTGCAGCAGTAAACTGTTTACAGCGCTGTTGATAAAGTTGATGATATATGTAGTTAAAAGTTAAAACTTAAGATGCTTTTTTCATAAACCTATTTGATCTCCATTATAAATAAGTTGTCGAAAGTATTTCTGTTATTTTACATATTGTAGATCAAGGAAAGTTTAATTTTCGAAGGGTTTATTTGCTATTTTCCTCCTTAGTTTTGTTAATGTTCATAAGCATTTTTAGAAAAGACAATTTTTTTTCTATTTCTACTAAAAATTCCTTTAGGTTATTTGGTTTAATAAAGAATACAATAATGTAGCAAATGAAAACAGAAGCAAACATGCTTCATCTTAGAATAAAATTAAATGTACACGGTTGTTTCTATATTGTTGATTTTCTAAAGAGTCAAACAAAAGTTGAATTTTTTCGCCCTGTGGAGTATATATACAATCTTTCGTTGTTACTCATTTTATTTTGGCTTCCCTTTATTTCGAAAGAACAAAGGCTCCTGTGAACTCATCTAACTGAAAGATTTAAAACAACGAAGTCTTTTTTCGAAACGCGATTTTTTAACCTATCTTATTAAAACGAAGTAAAAGTTTTTTTAAACAATTTCGGCATGAAAGTGTGAGCAAAAATTAATATTTTTCAGATACGCTGCCTACTCACTTTTACTAGACAGCGCATAGAACTAAGTCCTTACTAAGCATTATGTAAAGCAATAGTAATCATAACAAGTAATAGTTAACATTTTTGTGAGAGCACTCTTGTAACATTTAGAATAAGATCATTCATTATTAAACGACATCTAACTCTGTCAAGACCTATCTTTATTTTATATTAGTTTTAAATATAGTTTTTAAAAACGCCTTGGCATTACGCTCAAACCTGACTGGCGCAGCCGGTAGGATCTCTACGGTTAAACGCAGTTACATCGCGGTGTCCTCGTTTACCTATAAATCGGTAAGAAGCGAACAGTTGCGGAGCCTGCGTACGTGAGATCCTCGAACCAAAACAAATTTTGTCAAGGAGAAGAGCTTCAAGAGGTGCAGGAGATGGAAGAAGTCTTGTGACTACAACTATTTACCATCCTTCGTATCCTTACCCTGAGTTATTTTGAGATTAGTCCTTTCTCGTTATAACGTTTTCTGGTTTAAGTAAAAATAAAATAAATAAATAGTATTTTTTTAAATCATTAAAATAAAATAAAAATTAGAATTAACGTAATATAGTTTACACAATATTCCTTTTATATTTATCTGTAATTTGTGTGTGTTATTTTAAGTTTCTATTTTGTGTGTTTTGCGTATTTAAATAAAATGGAAGATTATCCCAACGGAAATGTTAAAAATCATTTCTTTATTTAATGGAGATAAACGCCACCTTTATTTATTTATTAGGAAGTGCGAATATGTATTATCTAAATTCGGGGGCGACAGACATCAACATGTCTACGTCATGCATTCCATAACGTGTCGCCTCACAGACAGTGCAGCTGTGCTTATCAGCGAGCATGGCGACATTTTCATGTGGGCGGAACTTAAGAATTTACTGAAACAGCACTTTGGCGATCCTAGGTCCGAGGAATGTATCGCCATAGAGCCCGAAACATTAAAGATACGGCATAATGAAAGTTATATGGAATTTTGTCATAGAATTCAATCTGTTAAATCGGTGTTATTTTCTAAGGTAAATTAATTAAGCGATGAAAACGTAAAACTTAGTAAACATACCATATACAATAATACCGCGTTAAATGTATTTTTATACAATTTTGCCCGAAAACATGATCCGTGTCATCAGACTTAAATCGCCCACTACTCTAGAGCAGGCCCTTAGCTTCGTTTTAGAAGAAGTAAATTTCTATCAACAATATTTACAGCGAAATAAATTAATGGGATCAACTTCAACTAATAAACCACAACCACAATTTAATAATTTTATACCTAATGGCATAATACAACCTACAGGTTTTAAGCCTATATTTGATGCGTCTCAAACCCAGTTGCCTAAATTCAACTTCGGAATACCGCAAAGTAAACAAAATAAACTTCCATATTTCGGTCAAAACAATAGTCCGCAGTTAGGTTACCGACCACAAAATATTTATAACACCCCAAAACCGAATTTTGGTTATCAACCACCACAGTTGGGATATCAACTCTCATCAATTTCATAATCAACCTCAATTTGGTTACAAGCCACCACAATTTTCTAAACCGTCGCTGCAACCTGCAGACGTATCTATGCGTACAGCACCACCAGCTAAAATTACCCAACAAAGATTTCGTCTAAATGAATTAGAGTTAGCAGAAAACTACGAAAATTATAGCGACCATCAGTACTCGCAGTATGACCCCTATTTATGCTATGACGAAAATGAAGATATAACCGATTATCAGGGTTATAATGTAGAACAATCCAGTGCAGTCCGATGAAAATTTTTCTACCAAAGCCTCAATGAGGAACGAGAAGTGATAGAGCTGAACTGCGACACTAATCTTAGGCTATATTTCATTTATTTGCCAGAGATTGACGCAAGGTTTATGATTGATACTGGTAGTAGTCCAGATCTTTTATTAGCCCTCAAAAGGCATACCAGTATTTTTCAGAGGTAATTTATCATGAACCCTTTCAAGTTATAAGTACACATGCATCCAGTAACCATAACGAAGTGATATCTCTCCTTTACCACCAACGTTTAAAAGTAAAAACGGATACCACAAATTTTACGTATATAACGTGGACTCTAAATACGATGGTTTAATAGGCAATGACTTATTACAACAAATAGATGCAATCATTGACATTAAAAACCACGTACTTATTACTAAAAATACAAAAATTCCTATAATTAATAATAATTTTAAACTCGATGTTAAATTACACCCGCGTACAGAGCAGCGTGTTAAAGTCCCTATAGATTTATATTCAGGAGAAGCCATTCTTAATTATACAGAATTTTGTGACGGTGTACGTATGCCATCAGCTATCGTAACCTGTATAAACGGATATGCAACTACGATTATACAGAATGCGTCGGATAAGACTATAGACCTAAGAATTAATAAACCGTTTAGCGTAACTAAGTATGAGAATGAAGAATGTATGGTGAATAAAATAAATATTTCCGATTTAGATAACGATAGTATATTAGAAGATAATTTGTCGAAACTAAGACTTATTCATATGAATGAAGAAGAGCAACAATGTATTTATAACCTATGTAGACAGTATAAGGATATATTTTATAGCGAGCAGTTACCGTTAACTTTTACAAATAACGTAAAACATTTTATAAGAACAAAAAACCAAGACCCTATTTACTCTAAACAATACAGACAAGCACAGTTTCAAACAGACGAAATAAAAAGACAAGTACATAAGCTATTAAAAGACAATGTCATCCAGGAGTCTTATTCTCCATGGAGTTCGCCCGTACATCTCGTGCCAAAGAAGCCGGATGCATCAGGTGAAATGAAATACAGAATGGTTATAAACTAGCGACGGCTTAATGACATAACTGTAGATGACAAATACTCTCTCCCCAACATTACTGATTTATTTGATAAGTTAGGGAAAAGCATGTATTTCTCTACTATAGACTTAGCAAGTGGCTATCACCAGATTGAACTAAACGAATCAGACGGACAAAAGACTGCGTTTAGTACACAATCTGGACATTATGAGTTTCTGATACTCCTTTTTGGACTTAAGACAGCTCCAGCTACGTTCCAGCGAGCTATGGACAGCATTCTTAGAGGTTTGAAAGGGATACACTGTATGGTGTATCTCGACGACATTATAATATATTCCACTAGTTTACCAGAACACATAGAAAAGTTACGTTTGGTTTTCGAAAGACTTCGATCGACTAATTTAAAAGTTCAATTGGACAAGTCAGAATTTTTACGCACGGAAGTACTATACTTAGGACACACCATAACAAAAGGCGGACTTAAACCCAACAACGATAAAATCGAAGCGGTCGTAGACTATTCCCTACCTAAGACTACGACAGAAATTAAAAGTTTCCTAGGACTCATAGGTTACTACCGTATGTTTATCAAAGACTTCGCAAAAGTTACTCAACCTCTCACGGCGTGTCTAAAAAAAAGAAACAAAATAGTTATAGATCAAAATTACATCGATGCTTTCCAAAAGTCTAAAGCGCTTCTGAGGAATGCCCCCCTACTACAATATCCCGATCAAAATAAACCGTATATCCTTACTACCGATGCCTCAACAGTAGCCCTAGGCGCTGTTCTATCCCAAGGTCCAATAGGCAGTGATAAGCCTGTTGCATATGCTAGCAGAACCCTTAGCGATACGGAAACACGATATAGTACGATAGAAAGGGAACTAATTGCAATTATCTGGGCAGTAAAACACTGCCGGCCTTATTTATATGAACAAAAATTCCAAATTTACACAGATCATAGACCCTTAGCGTGGCTCTACTCTCTAAAAGAACCAAACAGTAAGCTTACACGGTGGAGATTACGATTACAGGAATATGACTTTGATGTTATATACAAAAACGGCAAATAAAATACAAATGCCGATGCCTTATCAAGGATAAAACTTAACGCCTTAGAGTCCGACGATAAACTTTCCCTAAAAGTAAATGTAGACGATAAAGAACAAAGACTGAAACAATACTTGGACGAAGTGACTGACGAAATATGCAAAATGACTACTTCACAACGTAAATACTCCTCCGAAGAGACTATAACTATCTCAGATTCATCTCGCACAGCAACAATAAGCCCTATTAATGAACTTGACCGACTAACCCCTACTTACCAAATACCAACAATATCCAGCAGTACTGAGACAGCTCATTCTGCAGTAGAATTAGAAACATCCGGTATCCCCATACTGCAGGAAGTCATCGACACTAAGCCGAATCAAATATTAGTGTTTACTTGGTTTAAGAACGATATCCAAGCCCACCTGTCGCGCGATAAACAGAACATTTTAGAAATATTTTTACCTGTAAATAATGATGAATTAATGATTTCTTATATTTACGCGAACACTACACATTTAAATGAAACTAAGTTTACGGATTTTATCGCGTTTAATTTTTACTTTTTTACTATTTATAACCCGACGTTTCGAGTGCTTTACAGCACCCATGGTCACGGGAGGACTGAGGTGACAGATGTCCTGATGTCATAGTTAACCTGGGGTACCTTCAGCTTTTAATTATTATTTTTGGGTCCGATCTACGCAGAAAGAGCTAACTGTGTCTTGAAGTCTTGCAGTGGTATGCTTGGTTTTTGATTTAATTTTATTTATTATTGGATCCCAAGCTGGTGGTAATACCCAACCATCTTCCCTATTGAAATTAGGATGTTTTTTGATTTCAATAGCCTCGCGAATCATCCTTGGTAGGAATCGGTGTTCTTTTGCAAGGATCTGTGGTTTATCAAATCTGATGTAATGGTTGGGATGATCCAGAACATGGTCACAGACTGCAGACTTCCTAGAGCGACGATGCTTCACGTCAGCTATGTGTTCTTTTACGCGGGTTTTAATTGATCTTTTTGTTTGGCCTATGTAAGAGAGACCACATTCACAATCTAGCTTGTATACTCCTGCGTCCTGTAGAGGGATGTTACACTTGACAGATGGTAAAAACTGACTTATCTTCTTCGGCGGCTTGAAGAATGTTTTTATGGAAGCCCGCTTCAAGATATAGCCAATCTTGTCCGTGACTCCTCTGACATAAGGTAGAACAGCAGGCACACGCTCGACTGTGGCCGGTTTCACTCGGTCACTGCGACGTAGGCGCGGAACCCGAAGCTTGTTGTCGTGCAAAACTTGCTTGACATGTTGAAGCTCGGCGGCCAGGTGTTTCCTGTCACAGATTCCTCGTGCTCTCTGTTTCAGAGGATCATCCCAACCATTACATCAGATTTGATAAACCACAGATCCTTGCAAAAGAACACCGATTCCTACCAAGGATGATTCGCGAGGCTATTGAAATCAAAAAACATCCTAATTTCAATAGGGAAGATGGTTGGGTATTACCACCAGCTTGGGATCCAATAATAAATAAAATTAAATCAAAAACCAAGCATACCACTGCAAGACTTCAAGACACAGTTAGCTCTTTCTGCGTAGATCGGACCCAAAAATAATAATTAAAAGCTGAAGGTACCCCAGGTTAACTATGACATCAGGACATCTGTCACCTCAGTCCTCCCGTGACCATGGGTGCTGTAAAGCACTCGAAACGTCGGGTTATAAATAGTAAAAAAGTAAAAATTAAACGCGATAAAATCCGTAAACTTAGTTTCATTTAAATGATGAATTAATTAAAAACTTTTTAAAAGAATACATAAAACTTAAAACAAAATACTTTATATACTTTGAAAGCTAGCAACATAGGAACAATTTACTAACGTTATTATCACATTATTTAAAAAAGATATGGTTCAGTTTTTTGAGGGTACGCAAAGAGTTGTCTACATAGAGGACGAAAAAGAGCAAAAAGAGCTTATATTAAAACATCATGAAGATAAAACGTGCCATAGAGGAATTAAAGAAACCATGGTTCGAATAAAAAGAAATTACTCGTATTACTGGAATAACATGCAACAAACTATATCAGCAATCTTAAACGGGTGAGAAGCATGTAGAAAGATGAAATATGACAGAAACCCTATAAAACCAGCACTTCAATTAACTCAGACACAAAATGCACCATTCCAAGAGTTATTTATCGATCTTTTTACAATAGAAGGAAAATACTATTTAACATTAGTCGATGCCTTCAGCAAATTAGGACAAGCAATAGAAGTTTCAGACAGATCTACACCAGAAGTTATTCGTGCTTTACTTAAATATTTCATCTTTTATGGAGTTCTAAAGAGAATATCCTGTAACCCGGCAAGGAGTTTAATAATGAATTAATGAAAGAACTTATGTCATTATATAAAATAATATTACATGTCACTACACCTAACAACCCGAACTCCACTGGCATAGTTGAAAGGTTTCACTCGATAATCATTGAGATTTATCGGCTTGCCAAATATGAAAGAAAATGCACAGACGCGGCGTCCGTAATGACATTTTCAATTCTAGCATATAATAATAATTACTGCCACCGGGTTCACCACATTCGAGGTAGTTTTTGGGCACACCGATTTCGGTCAAATATTTGACATTGATTTTATAAAAGGTTTTCTTCAGCAACTAATTAAAGATCATGCCAAACGTACCAAACACCTATATCAACATTTATGTGAGAAAATCTTGTTGAAAAAGGAAAAAGTTTTAGAAAAGAAAGGAGGAGAATCAGGAATTCAGTTTTCGATACGTCAGGAAATCTATGCAAAAGATATTAATAAAAGAAAAAGCAAAGATAAGCCAAGATATCACAAGGCAAGAATTACCAGAAAAATTACGCGAAATATTATACCCATTACCATAGGCGAAAGAAATACTAAAACTCCTATTAAGAACATAAAACGTCCTCCACAGGTGGTGCCTAACCATGATGACCCTAGTTGCAATGAACCAGGCCCTTCAACATCAAGAGGTCAAAAGTAACCCGGGTATTCTTCCCGTTAACAACGGTCAAGCCTTTCTGCAGAAGGATAATTGGAGCATAATAAAAATAATAGATCTTACTGGTCTTGGTAATGACTTAGATTTTAATACTCTTAAATATAATGAGTTTTTAAGGCTAGTAGATACTAATAAACCCTATGAATACGAATTTCTATCTATTAAATCTCAAGGTAATTACTTGCGTGATATGGTCATCGAGAAATTTAGACAACTGGTTCCAACAAGACGATTTAAAAGAGGTCTTTTAAACCCTCTAGGATCTTTAATAAAAATCGTAACCGGTAATCTAGATCACAAAGATGCAGTTCTCTACGATTCACTAATCTCTCAATTACAAGACAAAAGCCATCATACCGATAGGAAAATAACACTGATTTCCAAAATGCTTGATAATCTTATTAATCACACGGAGACTCTTCATAACAATTATTTTCAATTTAAATGTTAATGAACGGCTAAAACGTGTAGAAAGAATACTTAAAAATCTAATAACTAAAGAAGAGAACTCTATTTATGCTACCTATATTCTAGGTTTGTTTAATACATTTATAAGTAATTTCCGAACTATCTATATTAAATTAAGTGAAATGGAAACTGCACTCGCCTTCAGTAAAGTCTCTGTCCTTTATCAATTTGTTGTTAATTCAACTGAGCTATTACGAGTATATATTTTACAGTCAATATCCAAGTTTGACAATTTAATGTATCCAGCAACAGAAAGTAACCTTGTTAACTTAGAAATAATGATAGAAGTTAAAGCATACATGAAATTAAACCAGATAACGTTTATAATGGAAATTTCTCTGATATATAACCATACTTATAATTATTTTAAGATTTATCCCTTACCCGTCTACAGTTCCTCTGAAAATAAAACAAAAATTATTATTCCTAAATACCCTTACCTTTTGGTGAATGGTTTAAAGTACTTACTTGTGGCGAAACCATGGAAGCAGTCCACAGGTGCCGATCAGTTCTTGTGTACAGAAGATGACCTGGTGCAATATCCTGAAAATACCTGTATTGAGCAGCTGATGGGATTTCGTCCAAATCTTACCTGCTGCGTGTCCCTTGCAGTTAACATAGAAGAAGTTAAGATTCAACACAACGGGCTTAATAACTGGATACTCTATGCCAGACGTATTGTGGTGTTAACTAAAGATTGCAATAACGATATCAGCCACAAAGCCTTTCAGGGTACATATATTATAACCACGGAAGATAGCTGCGAGATAACTATAGATGACGTGCATCTACACCATCACCGCTCTGACCTAATGAAATCATCATATAAGGAGACACCGGTTCCAGTCCTTGATTTACCTCAAGTAAAACCTAAACTCATGGACGTACCAAGTGTTGACATTAAAAACATTAATCTGGATGATCTGAAACTATTATCTATGACTCTTAAAACCAATAGTGAAAGGCGTGAAAAAGTGAAGAGTGAAGTGCCTAAAGTTAGCTTACCTACTTTAATACTTTATGTAATTCTAGTTATAAGCATAATCCTTTGCATTTTATATAAGTTTAGATTAAGTATTATTTCTAAACTGCATAATTATTCGGCTCCTGTTTTGCTCTCTAATTCCGCTCTTGATGAGGGAGGAGTTATATCCTCAGATACGCTGCCTACTCACTTTTACTAGACAGCGCATAGAACTAAGTCCTTACTAAGCATTAGGTAAAGTAATAGTAATCATTTTTGTGAGAGCACTCTTGTAACATTTAGAATGAGATCATTCATTATTAAACGACATCTAACTCTGTCAAGACCTATCTTTATTTTATATTAGTTTTAAATATAGTTTTTAAAAACGCCTTGGCATTACGCTCAAACCTGACTATATTCTTCATTGTAAACCAAATACCAGGAATAAGCACAAAATAAACAAAAACATAGGCGTCATCAGCAAACCAAAATCAATCCGAAGACAAAAAGAATTTTAAAAGGAAGATTAAGATGGTTGTTCATTTAGCAAGTACCCACAACCGACGAGGCCGTATGAAAACGCCCATGAAAGTACAAAATGGAGAAGTTGTGGTCTCTGCCTGTCCCAATGAGAAACAGACTTGACCATGTATGTTAGTTTTACACAACTATTCATTTAGACAACGCTCGTCAGAACAAGACATGATAAGAGGTTTTATGTACTATGTGCCATATGACCCGTAATTTAGTGGATAATTCACAGTTCGATAGGAGCTTAAATATTTTTTGTTAAAGTAAATTGTCTGTCCGTAAAACTATTCAGATCGTCATCGTCCTCACAACAGCCTGGGAATAGTCAACTGCTGGACGGAGGTCACTCCGATATATTGCAATTGTGGGGAATCGTGTTTTTTTAAATAAAGTTTCTTACCAGAAATAGAGTAGAAAAGACAGTAGAAATATGCCTTCCCCCTAATACAAACATTCAAGACGGTTTGCAACGTGGATTATTGTAAGTTTTATTTGTAGTAGATTGATTCAATGCGAAAGATTAGATCTTCTGACTCGCGGAATTGCAAATGATAACACTGAAAATTGGTCACACAATTCAAAATTACATAATGAAGCAATTATCAATCACAAATTTGATAACCTCACAAAGTGAACATTTTCGAAGGCAACTCACCGTTTGACTTACAAATGCAATAACGGTCGAAAACTGAATAAAAATTGGTGAAAATTTGAAAATAAGCTGATAAATCGCAGCGCCGATGTGCACAGCTAGCTAAATGGTATATAATGAAAAGGTTGAATCCGCTGTCAGAAAAAGTATAATATATTGTTACAGAACTGTCCTGCATGCAAAATAATATTAGTTTTAGTTCAGTATTGCTACCTTTTGGAAAAAGAATGTCGGGACAATCGGTCGGACATCGGGCTTAGGTCCGATTTACTTTTATATTTATTAATGAACTCCGATTAAAAATGTCCAGCTTGATGTTGTCCATGATGTCTCTCGGCCAAACTCGCCACACAACTGTGTACTGCGCATGGGCACAGGGAGGCATAGGCGAGCGCAGTGCGTGAGGCGGATGATGCGTGTGATCTGTGTGCACTGTGCTGTGAGCCTCAGTTAATTGAGCGATCGTCTTATCAAAAATTGGGACAAAATTGATAGGTCGTCGGGACGCGGGACGATATCATCGAAATCCGGACTGGGACAAAAATTTGAAAAAATTATTGTGTGGTGCCGTGTGGTAGCAGCTTAAGAGAATCTACCACTCCATCTCATCCCGTGGGTGTCGTAAAAGTCGACAGAGGGAAAATTAAAACCCAGAAGATGGGCAGCAGCATCTTCCTGGAACATCTGAATAAATGAACTGCGGTTGCCAACCCGCCTACCTAGCGTGGCAACTATGGCAAAATTCCCCTCAAAATGAGAGCCACACACTTTTGTAGTAATCTATGGGGGAGGCCTATGTTCTATGTTAGCAGTGGACTAGTGATAGGCTGAAATGATAATGATGATTGTGTTCATTCAATAGAACGTCCAGCTCGCCGACGTTGCGTCTGGCATAAGGTGAATTGAGGTTATGGTAGCCGAAACGTGCATCCACGCGATTAGCGAGTGCATGTTCGGAGCCCTCACCGCCCATGAAGCAAATTTGTAGAAATTTATGTGGTTCGTTTGGCATTGGCGGCAATGAGCCCGCTTTGTGATAAACTTGGCCTATGATTTTGAATGTTGAATTTAATTGTTGACCATTTGCAACATTATTATTAACTATTTCCGTTGCTCCAAACGATATCACTTGGAAACATGAATTGAATGTTCGAATCGACTTTAGGAACAGCTTAGAATCCGGATCCGTACCGATAAGTAAGGTTCAGATGGTGTTTCGATTCCTGTAGTTGCACTTTTCCTGACGCGAAACACATTCCGGCTAGCTCATTTCTAAATTCAAGCGCGTTACAATGCGGACATTCCTGATCCATAGCACCAATCCCCACATTCGAATGGGCGTAATATTCAATCTTGGACTCATACTCGAATGCTAGACGGAGGAATGAATCGGATGTAAATACTCGATGTACTTGTTGGCGTTGTTGGTCATTTGCTCTGCATGTGTTAACTACGAAGCGGCGCGAAGGACATCTAACAGCATCCGGACACCTATCGGCAATTATAAGAGAGTGCATTAGATATACAATATATAGTTCTCTTTCTCCTTCTCTCTATATTATATCTTTATTCTCTCTCATATAACGAAATGTGCCTAAACGTGACGCATTCTTTTCTTGAAAATTCGATATCATTTCTCGTCTAATTATTGAATCGCCGCCCAAGAAGTTTCACTTCAAAAAATGCAGGTGTTCATGTCGACGACTATTAATTTATGGCTACTTGTGTAATATATGCAATGACGTCATTCCAAATAGCTGACTTTTACATAAATCTACAGCTTTATAGGAACAAACCACATAAAGAAACAGGTTTTTCAAAATAAAAGTGAAGTGAAGAAGTTCAAGCTTTTATGTTAATTAAATCAATATTTATTTTGATACTTGGTTTAATTGTATCAAGACTTTTTTGTAACTTAAAATCACTTTCTTTGGTACCGATTCGATAAAAGTTTTACGAAAATCGACGTACATATACACATTGTTATGAATTCCTCCTGTTTCAGTATCCGTAATATTGGTCTGACTGTGGCTCAACTATCACGTCGAAAACTTCAAATTCAGTTAAATTTAGTTATTTTGGTTCTGTAGTTAAAATACAGCAGAAGCTTAAAGCAACTGAATCCTGTCTCTTAACACTTTATAGAACACTAATGATTTCGATAAGTGCGAAACTGCTGCCTGCAACTTTATATAATTGAGTCTAACCAAGAGCTGTTAATATGCAAGAGGAGCGGGAAAAGGAATAGTTTCAGCTGTAGACGATTATTTAACTTTATAAATTCAGCTGTACTTCTCTAACCTCTCATTTCCACGCAGTTAATCTTACTTTTATGTATATAAGTGCATGATATCTTCAGATAGGGACAATGAAACTATAGTGCAACCAGAAAATTAAAATAACTAGATATTTTTTAAGCTGCATAAATGAAAACGGTCATGCGATAATGAATAAATCATAATAATAAATGCTTCCAGATTTCGTTTGAGCGACCGACTACTACTTGCCAATGTACAGAATTTATTGATAAGTATAATTATTTAAGATTAACAATTGATTTCAGTGTTAGCTGGAGATTGCAGATAGATATATATATCTAGTTTATTAAGGTATGTACTTTATACATTTAGTCATAATATTAGTGTAGTTAGTAGAACAACATTGCATGTAATATATGATGCGTTGGCGAAGACTACCTTGAGTTACGGGTAGGTGCAGGTCGCACGTTTTCATCATACTTAAACAATAAATATTATTTTACAAATTAGATTTATATAGCTTTTAGCCGATAAACACACTAAAGATAAATGTAAGAACAACTGTAACACATTGTTCATGAATATAAAATAATACAATTACAAAAAAAGTTGTTTCTTTTAGCCATTAAACAGTATGTTCTCTCACTTAACCAAAATTTAATATCAAAAATTGCAAAATACTTAAACTATTACGAACAACGGACAACAACGTTCCTATTAACACGAGTGTTTTTAAGATTTTTTTGTGATGACTTTAACCAATGGCAAGTCTCAGGGTGGCGGACGCATTGTGGTGTCACACGGAAAGGTTCTGGCAGCATTTATTATAGGCAAACGTTGCACTTACTATTAGGTGAACGTTTTCCTGGTTTCGTCACTTTTTCCAAATAAATTGTTTAATGACAGAAAAATAAAATAATATAAAGTAAAATTTTAATTTAATCTAATTTGTTTTCGGCTGATTGTTAATTGTAAAGGTGAGTGCATAATTTTCGCCAATAAACCATTAAGCGGTTTGATTCAGATAATTTAGTGTAAGTAACCTAATGTGTATAATATTATTACAAACACTTAAAAACTCAAAGTCTCATATAAAATGTAATTACACAAGCTTCGGTGGTTATTGGTAATTCCTGGGTGAAATGTGGTCATAGCTGCCAATGACTCGTAAATTTATATATATAAATAATTTATAAATCATTAAATTTATTAATCATAACATTAATCAAACATATAGACAGAAAGGCTCGCTACATTTCTAGCAAAGTCATTCCAGGACAGAGGCGAATAGTATCAGAAGTAGATTTAAAAAAAAAACTTCATGTACCTACGAGTACCTATGTTTCTACGGTTCCGAAGTTATGAACATTTTTTTCGATGATATTTCACGATCGCAATTTATTGTATATCAGCAGAACACTGTCTGTTAAAAATTGTCCACGCGAACAAGTACAAAAATACTCGTCTGCAGTTGTAGCGTAAGTGTACAATGTTAAACACTAAAGACATCTGTAAATACACAGTTGCAAACTTGCAACTTCTTTTGAAACTTAAGCAACCGACAAATCGATGGTTAAGTATTCGAAGCTTAACTACTAAACCTATTTTAATAATGTGTGGAAATTCAAAATAGGATAGAGTGTATTATTCATTTCAACTAAATAATTTTAAGCCGAATAAACAAACCAAAGGGATTATGAAAACATTTTTAGGGCTTTATTTTAGTAACCACACCATTGGACCACTCGATACACAGGAGAAAAAAGGGGAGTAGATAAGACGGCATTAGGTATGAAATAAAGACAATTTTTACGTATAGTTTTTATTACGTATAGTATATATATATATATATATATATATATATATATATATATATATATATATATATATATATATATATATATATACCTGCTCGAACACGAGAGCACGTATCTGTAACGGAAATTATACGGAAAAGTAACTTTACTTCATATATTATAATGATTGCAAAAGCACGGTTTGTCGCACGTTGTTTGTAAGCAGATAAACTAAGAACCAATCATTTTGATAAAGTCGCCAGTACTATTAAAGAAATAGGATCAGTACCAAAATATAATTTACCATAGCAGCACAAGGAACTAATACTTTTATATATTTGTTTAGATAGTAAATAACAAGGTACGATCGGTCCTGACTGTCCGGATTATGTTACTTAAAAAACCTAATAAAAAGGCATATTCCCTTACTTATTATGACGAAATATATTCCCCCATATTGACTTGCCGTTTAAAACGTGCGCTAAAACACATCTGCATTGAACAATTTTCAATATTAGAAAAAAAAAAAAAAACAAATACAACAGACAAAATTCATACTTATGAGTATGAACATTATGTTAGCATCGAATCTGCGTGGCATCGTGGCATCGGTATACGATTATTCATAACTAAAATCTCACTGTGAACTTTAAACATTTTCACTAAGTTAATGTATATCTCCTTAAAAATAATTTCCTGATGGAGTTTACTCCGCAAAAACCACATTGACTGCATTATTACTTTTAGGTATCCATACTTGCAGAGATATAGGCATAAACGTTGTGTAAGCGAGAGACAAATAGAGACGCAGCCGTGTTTAATCCTGTACTGAAGTTTAGCGGATTATTAAGATTTCATCTTTCATTTAGAAAGAAGCATTAATCAATATAGAATATCAAGTAATAAATAACTGTTTCTGGGAAGGATTTATTGGACTTTAGGATGAGAAGACTGCTTAAAACAGACCAAGTTGATAATGATCTAATACGAGTATGTGTCATTATTACGGCCTTACTGCAACAGCAATTGATTGAGCTTGTTTTACGGTTGAACCTAGAACAGAAACTGTTTTTTACAGTTTGTCTTTCCTGAATGCTATACAACTTTTTTATGTAATGTAGCCGCCGCGTAGACTTATAGCGTACTACGATTGAACCTTGCTCATGAAAAACGATTATATATTTTCATGTTGATCTTCAAATTACAAAAATACAAATAGTTTTTGCGTCTAATTATGCTGTTCATGTAAATTTTGTCTGTAAAATTCGCTCACGGCGACGAGAAATCCTATTGCAGTGTATGGTTTCTGAAAAAAAATGTAGCGGGCGAATGTTGCAGAGACAAGGTGTTAGTTTGGAACGATTTCGCAATATCACATTTCAATAGATACAATCAGTAGAATTTTGCAAAAATATTTTTAAATTTTGAAGGAATACGGAATAATTACGAGTATGAGACTCGGAAATGCTCGGAAAAACTCCAATTTTTTAGATAAAGTTAATGAGGACCGTTTCATTAGTATTAATAAGAAAATACTTTTATTAAAGAGTTTTAATCATAACTGTTGAGTCAGCGTATAAAAGGGATAGGTACGAGATCGAACCCTTGAATGTGGACGTCCACTTGACCGGTTTTGTATAAAGGTTTTTTTGATTATATAAAACATCGAAAACCCAATATTCGTCTCGGATAAAAACTGCCGGCGTTGTAGACGATAAAGAACAAAGACTGAAACAATACTTGGACGAAGTGACTGACGAAATATGCAAAATGACTACTTCACAACGTAAATACTCCTCCGAAGAGACTATAACTATCTCAGATTCATCTCGCACAGCAACAATAAGCCCTATTAATGAACTTGACCGACTAACCCCTACTTACCAAATACCAACAATATCCAGCAGTACTGAGACAGCTCATTCTGCAGTAGAATTAGAAACATCCGGTATCCCCATACTGCAGGAAGTCATCGACACTAAGCCGAATCAAATATTAGTGTTTACTTGGTTTAAGAACGATATCCAAGTCCACCTGTCGCGCGATAAACAGAACATTTTAGAAATATTTTTACCTGTAAATAATGATGAATTAATTAAAAACTTTTTAAAAGAATACATAAAACTTAAAACAAAATACTTTATATACTTTGAAAGCTAGCAACATAGGAACAATTTACTAACGTTATTATCACATTTTTAAAAAAAGATATGGTTCAGTTTTTTGAGGGTACGCAAAGAGTTGTCTACATAGAGGACGAAAAAGAGCAAAAAGAGCTTATATTAAAACATCATGAAGATAAAACGTGCCATAGAGGAATTAAAGAAACCATGGTTCGAATAAAAAGAAATTACTCGTATTACTGGAATAACATGCAACAAACTATATCAGCAATCTTAAACGGGTGAGAAGCATGTAGAAAGATGAAATATGACAGAAACCCTATAAAACCAGCACTTCAATTAACTCAGACACAAAATGCACCATTCCAAGAGTTATTTATCGATCTTTTTACAATAGAAGGAAAATACTATTTAACATTAGTCGATGCCTTCAGCAAATTAGGACAAGCAATAGAAGTTTCAGACAGATCTACACCAGAAGTTATTCGTGCTTTACTTAAATATTTCATCTTTTATGGAGTTCTAAAGAGAATATCCTGTAACCCGGCAAGGAGTTTAATAATGAATTAATGAAAGAACTTATGTCATATTATATAAAATAATATTACATGTCACTACACCTAACAACCCGAACTCCACTGGCATAGTTGAAAGGTTTCACTCGATAATCATTGAGATTTATCGGCTTGCCAAATATGAAAGAAAATGCACAGACGCGGC
Source organism: Luehdorfia chinensis (assembly GCA_019845155.1). NCBI lineage: Eukaryota > Metazoa > Arthropoda > Insecta > Lepidoptera > Papilionidae > Luehdorfia > Luehdorfia chinensis. The sequence continues at coordinate 4,672,103 of JAHVAK010000612.1, forward strand.
GTCCGTAATGACATTTTCAATTCTAGCATATAATAATAATTACTGCCACCGGGTTCACCACATTCGAGGTAGTTTTTGGGCACACCGATTTCGGTCAAATATTTGACATTGATTTTATAAAAGGTTTTCTTCAGCAACTAATTAAAGATCATGCCAAACGTACCAAACACCTATATCAACATTTATGTGAGAAAATCTTGTTGAAAAAGGAAAAAGTTTTAGAAAAGAAAGGAGGAGAATCAGGAATTCAGTTTTCGATACGTCAGGAAATCTATGCAAAAGATATTAATAAAAGAAAAAGCAAAGATAAGCCAAGATATCACAAGGCAAGAATTACCAGAAAAATTACGCGAAATATTATACCCCTTACCATAGGCGAAAGAAATACTAAAACTCCTATTAAGAACATAAAACGTCCTCCACAGGTGGTGCCTAACCATGATGACCCTAGTTGCAATGAACCAGGCCCTTCAACATCAAGAGGTCAAAAGTAACCCGGGTATTCTTCCCGTTAACAACGGTCAAGCCTTTCTGCAGAAGGATAATTGGAGCATAATAAAAATAATAGATCTTACTGGTCTTGGTAATGACTTAGATTTTAATACTCTTAAATATAATGAGTTTTTAAGGCTAGTAGATACTAATAAACCCTATGAATACGAATTTCTATCTATTAAATCTCAAGGTAATTACTTGCGTGATATGGTCATCGAGAAATTTAGACAACTGGTTCCAACAAGACGATTTAAAAGAGGTCTTTTAAACCCTCTAGGATCTTTAATAAAAATCGTAACCGGTAATCTAGATCACAAAGATGCAGTTCTCTACGATTCACTAATCTCTCAATTACAAGACAAAAGCCATCATACCGATAGGAAAATAACACTGATTTCCAAAATGCTTGATAATCTTATTAATCACACGGAGACTCTTCATAACAATTCTTTTCAATTTAAATGTTAATGAACGGCTAAAACGTGTAGAAAGAATACTTAAAAATCTAATAACTAAAGAAGAGAACTCTATTTATGCTACCTATATTCTAGGTTTGTTTAATACATTTATAAGTAATTTCCGAACTATCTATATTAAATTAAGTGAAATGGAAACTGCACTCGCCTTCAGTAAAGTCTCTGTCCTTCATCAATTTGTTGTTAATTCAACTGAGCTATTACGAGTATATATTTTACAGTCAATATCCAAGTTTGACAATTTAATGTATCCAGCAACAGAAAGTAACCTTGTTAACTTAGAAATAATGATAGAAGTTAAAGCATACATGAAATTAAACCAGATAACGTTTATAATGGAAATTTCTCTGATATATAACCATACTTATAATTATTTTAAGATTTATCCCTTACCCGTCTACAGTTCCTCTGAAAATAAAACAAAAATTATTATTCCTAAATACCCTTACCTTTTGGTGAATGGTTTAAAGTACTTACTTGTGGCGAAACCATGGAAGCAGTCCACAGGTGCCGATCAGTTCTTGTGTACAGAAGATGACCTGGTGCAATATCCTGAAAATACCTGTATTGAGCAGCTGATGGGATTTCGTCCAAATCTTACCTGCTGCGTGTCCCTTGCAGTTAACATAGAAGAAGTTAAGATTCAACACAACGGGCTTAATAACTGGATACTCTATGCCAGACGTATTGTGGTGTTAACTAAAGATTGCAATAACGATATCAGCCACAAAGCCTTTCAGGGTACATATATTATAACCACGGAAGATAGCTGCGAGATAACTATAGATGACGTGCATCTACACCATCACCGCTCTGACCTAATGAAATCATCATATAAGGAGACACCGGTTCCAGTCCTTGATTTACCTCAAGTAAAACCTAAACTCATGGACGTACCAAGTGTTGACATTAAAAACATTAATCTGGATGATCTGAAACTATTATCTATGACTCTTAAAACCAATAGTGAAAGGCGTGAAAAAGTGAAGAGTGAAGTGCCTAAAGTTAGCTTACCTACTTTAATACTTTATGTAATTCTAGTTATAAGCATAATCCTTTGCATTTTATATAAGTTTAGATTAAGTATTATTTCTAAACTGCATAATTATTCGGCTCCTGTTTTGCTCTCTAATTCCGCTCTTGATGAGGGAGGAGTTATATCCTCAGATACGCTGCCTACTCACTTTTACTAGACAGCGCATAGAACTAAGTCCTTACTAAGCATTAGGTAAAGTAATAGTAATCATTTTTGTGAGAGCACTCTTGTAACATTTAGAATGAGATCATTCATTATTAAACGACATCTAACTCTGTCAAGACCTATCTTTATTTTATATTAGTTTTAAATATAGTTTTTAAAAACGCCTTGGCATTACGCTCAAACCTGACTATATTCTTCATTGTAAACCAAATACCAGGAATAAGCACAAAATAAACAAAAACATAGGCGTCATCAGCAAACCAAAATCAATCCGAAGACAAAAAGAATTTTAAAAGGAAGATTAAGATGGTTGTTCATTTAGCAAGTACCCACAACCGACGAGGCCGTATGAAAACGCCCATGAAAGTACAAAATGGAGAAGTTGTGGTCTCTGCCTGTCCCAATGAGAAACAGACTTGACCATGTATGTTAGTTTTACACAACTATTCATTTAGACAACGCTCGTCAGAACAAGACATGATAAGAGGTTTTATGTACTATGTGCCATATGACCCGTAATTTAGTGGATAATTCACAGTTCGATAGGAGCTTAAATATTTTTTGTTAAAGTAAATTGTCTGTCCGTAAAACTATTCAGATCGTCATCGTCCTCACAACAGCCTGGGAATAGTCAACTGCTGGACGGAGGTCACTCCGATATATTGCAATTGTGGGGAATCGTGTTTTTTTAAATAAAGTTTCTTACCAGAAATAGAGTAGAAAAGACAGTAGAAATATGCCTTCCCCCTAATACAAACATTCAAGACGGTTTGCAACGTGGATTATTGTAAGTTTTATTTGTAGTAGATTGATTCAATGCGAAAGATTAGATCTTCTGACTCGCGGAATTGCAAATGATAACACTGAAAATTGGTCACACAATTCAAAATTACATAATGAAGCAATTATCAATCACAAATTTGATAACCTCACAAAGTGAACATTTTCGAAGGCAACTCACCGTTTGACTTACAAATGCAATAACGGTCGAAAACTGAATAAAAATTGGTGAAAATTTGAAAATAAGCTGATAAATCGCAGCGCCGATGTGCACAGCTAGCTAAATGGTATATAATGAAAAGGTTGAATCCGCTGTCAGAAAAAGTATAATATATTGTTACAGAACTGTCCTGCATGCAAAATAATATTAGTTTTAGTTCAGTATTGCTACCTTTTGGAAAAAGAATGTCGGGACAATCGGTCGGACATCGGGCTTAGGTCCGATTTACTTTTATATTTATTAATGAACTCCGATTAAAAATGTCCAGCTTGATGTTGTCCATGATGTCTCTCGGCCAAACTCGCCACACAACTGTGTACTGCGCATGGGCACAGGGAGGCATAGGCGAGCGCAGTGCGTGAGGCGGATGATGCGTGTGATCTGTGTGCACTGTGCTGTGAGCCTCAGTTAATTGAGCGATCGTCTTATCAAAAATTGGGACAAAATTGATAGGTCGTCGGGACGCGGGACGATATCATCGAAATCCGGACTGGGACAAAAATTTGAAAAAATTATTGTGTGGTGCCGTGTGGTAGCAGCTTAAGAGAATCTACCACTCCATCTCATCCCGTGGGTGTCGTAAAAGTCGACAGAGGGAAAATTAAAACCCAGAAGATGGGCAGCAGCATCTTCCTGGAACATCTGAATAAATGAACTGCGGTTGCCAACCCGCCTACCTAGCGTGGCAACTATGGCAAAATTCCCCTCAAAATGAGAGCCACACACTTTTGTAGTAATCTATGGGGGAGGCCTATGTTCTATGTTAGCAGTGGACTAGTGATAGGCTGAAATGATAATGATGATTGTGTTCATTCAATAGAACGTCCAGCTCGCCGACGTTGCGTCTGGCATAAGGTGAATTGAGGTTATGGTAGCCGAAACGTGCATCCACGCGATTAGCGAGTGCATGTTCGGAGCCCTCACCGCCCATGAAGCAAATTTGTAGAAATTTATGTGGTTCGTTTGGCATTGGCGGCAATGAGCCCGCTTTGTGATAAACTTGGCCTATGATTTTGAATGTTGAATTTAATTGTTGACCATTTGCAACATTATTATTAACTATTTCCGTTGCTCCAAACGATATCACTTGGAAACATGAATTGAATGTTCGAATCGACTTTAGGAACAGCTTAGAATCCGGATCCGTACCGATAAGTAAGGTTCAGATGGTGTTTCGATTCCTGTAGTTGCACTTTTCCTGACGCGAAACACATTCCGGCTAGCTCATTTCTAAATTCAAGCGCGTTACAATGCGGACATTCCTGATCCATAGCACCAATCCCCACATTCGAATGGGCGTAATATTCAATCTTGGACTCATACTCGAATGCTAGACGGAGGAATGAATCGGATGTAAATACTCGATGTACTTGTTGGCTTTGTTGGTCATTTGCTCTGCATGTGTTAACTACGAAGCGGCGCGAAGGACATCTAACAGCATCCGGACACCTATCGGCAATTATAAGAGAGTGCATTAGATATACAATATATAGTTCTCTTTCTCCTTCTCTCTATATTATATCTTTATTCTCTCTCATATAACGAAATGTGCCTAAACGTGACGCATTCTTTTCTTGAAAATTCGATATCATTTCTCGTCTAATTATTGAATCGCCGCCCAAGAAGTTTCACTTCAAAAAATGCAGGTGTTCATGTCGACGACTATTAATTTATGGCTACTTGTGTAATATATGCAATGACGTCATTCCAAATAGCTGACTTTTACATAAATCTACAGCTTTATAGGAACAAACCACATAAAGAAACAGGTTTTTCAAAATAAAAGTGAAGTGAAGAAGTTCAAGCTTTTATGTTAATTAAATCAATATTTATTTTGATACTTGGTTTAATTGTATCAAGACTTTTTTGTAACTTAAAATCACTTTCTTTGGTACCGATTCGATAAAAGTTTTACGAAAATCGACGTACATATACACATTGTTATGAATTCCTCCTGTTTCAGTATCCGTAATATTGGTCTGACTGTGGCTCAACTATCACGTCGAAAACTTCAAATTCAGTTAAATTTAGTTATTTTGGTTCTGTAGTTAAAATACAGCAGAAGCTTAAAGCAACTGAATCCTGTCTCTTAACACTTTATAGAACACTAATGATTTCGATAAGTGCGGAAACTGCTGCCTGCAACTTTATATAATTGAGTCTAACCAAGAGCTGTTAATATGCAAGAGGAGCGGGAAAAGGAATAGTTTCAGCTGTAGACGATTATTTAACTTTATAAATTCAGCTGTACTTCTCTAACCTCTCATTTCCACGCAGTTAATCTTACTTTTATGTATATAAGTGCATGATATCTTCAGATAGGGACAATGAAACTATAGTGCAACCAGAAAATTAAAATAACTAGATATTTTTTAAGCTGCATAAATGAAAACGGTCATGCGATAATGAATAAATCATAATAATAAATGCTTCCAGATTTCGTTTGAGCGACCGACTACTACTTGCCAATGTACAGAATTTATTGATAAGTATAATTATTTAAGATTAACAATTGATTTCAGTGTTAGCTGGAGATTGCAGATAGATATATATATCTAGTTTATTAAGGTATGTACTTTATACATTTAGTCATAATATTAGTGTAGTTAGTAGAACAACATTGCATGTAATATATGATGCGTTGGCGAAGACTACCTTGAGTTACGGGTAGGTGCAGGTCGCACGTTTTCATCATACTTAAACAATAAATATTATTTTACAAATTAGATTTATATAGCTTTTAGCCGATAAACACACTAAAGATAAATGTAAGAACAACTGTAACACATTGTTCATGAATATAAAATAATACAATTACAAAAAAAGTTGTTTCTTTTAGCCATTAAACAGTATGTTCTCTCACTTAACCAAAATTTAATATCAAAAATTGCAAAATACTTAAACTATTACGAACAACGGACAACAACGTTCCTATTAACACGAGTGTTTTTAAGATTTTTTTGTGATGACTTTAACCAATGGCAAGTCTCAGGGTGGCGGACGCATTGTGGTGTCACACGGAAAGGTTCTGGCAGCATTTATTATAGGCAAACGTTGCACTTACTATTAGGTGAACGTTTTCCTGGTTTCGTCACTTTTTCCAAATAAATTGTTTAATGACAGAAAAATAAAATAATATAAAGTAAAATTTTAATTTAATCTAATTTGTTTTCGGCTGATTGTTAATTGTAAAGGTGAGTGCATAATTTTCGCCAATAAACCATTAAGCGGTTTGATTCAGATAATTTAGTGTAAGTAACCTAATGTGTATAATATTATTACAAACACTTAAAAACTCAAAGTCTCATATAAAATGTAATTACACAAGCTTCGGTGGTTATTGGTAATTCCTGGGTGAAATGTGGTCATAGCTGCCAATGACTCGTAAATTTATATATATAAATAATTTATAAATCATTAAATTTATTAATCATAACATTAATCAAACATATAGACAGAAAGGCTCGCTACATTTCTAGCAAAGTCATTCCAGGACAGAGGCGAATAGTATCAGAAGTAGATTTAAAAAAAAAACTTCATGTACCTACGAGTACCTATGTTTCTACGGTTCCGAAGTTATGAACATTTTTTTCGATGATATTTCACGATCGCAATTTATTGTATATCAGCAGAACACTGTCTGTTAAAAATTGTCCACGCGAACAAGTACAAAAATACTCGTCTGCAGTTGTAGCGTAAGTGTACAATGTTAAACACTAAAGACATCTGTAAATACACAGTTGCAAACTTGCAACTTCTTTTGAAACTTAAGCAACCGACAAATCGATGGTTAAGTATTCGAAGCTTAACTACTAAACCTATTTTAATAATGTGTGGAAATTCAAAATAGGATAGAGTGTATTATTCATTTCAACTAAATAATTTTAAGCCGAATAAACAAACCAAAGGGATTATGAAAACATTTTTAGGGCTTTATTTTAGTAACCACACCATTGGACCACTCGATACACAGGAGAAAAAAGGGGAGTAGATAAGACGGCATTAGGTATGAAATAAAGACAATTTTTACGTATAGTTTTTATTACGTATAGTATATATATATATATATATATATATATATATATATATATATATATATATATATATATATATATATATATATACCTGCTCGAACACGAGAGCACGTATCTGTAACGGAAATTATACGGAAAAGTAACTTTACTTCATATATTATAATGATTGCAAAAGCACGGTTTGTCGCACGTTGTTTGTAAGCAGATAAACTAAGAACCAATCATTTTGATAAAGTCGCCAGTACTATTAAAGAAATAGGATCAGTACCAAAATATAATTTACCATAGCAGCACAAGGAACTAATACTTTTATATATTTGTTTAGATAGTAAATAACAAGGTACGATCGGTCCTGACTGTCCGGATTATGTTACTTAAAAAACCTAATAAAAAGGCATATTCCCTTACTTATTATGACGAAATATATTCCCCCATATTGACTTGCCGTTTAAAACGTGCGCTAAAACACATCTGCATTGAACAATTTTCAATATTAGAAAAAAAAAAAAAACAAATACAACAGACAAAATTCATACTTATGAGTATGAACATTATGTTAGCATCGAATCTGCGTGGCATCGTGGCATCGGTATACGATTATTCATAACTAAAATCTCACTGTGAACTTTAAACATTTTCACTAAGTTAATGTATATCTCCTTAAAAATAATTTCCTGATGGAGTTTACTCCGCAAAAAACCACATTGACTGCATTATTACTTTTAGGTATCCATACTTGCAGAGATATAGGCATAAACGTTGTGTAAGCGAGAGACAAATAGAGACGCAGCCGTGTTTAATCCTGTACTGAAGTTTAGCGGATTATTAAGATTTCATCTTTCATTTAGAAAGAAGCATTAATCAATATAGAATATCAAGTAATAAATAACTGTTTCTGGGAAGGATTTATTGGACTTTAGGATGAGAAGACTGCTTAAAACAGACCAAGTTGATAATGATCTAATACGAGTATGTGTCATTATTACGGCCTTACTGCAACAGCAATTGATTGAGCTTGTTTTTACGGTTGAACCTAGAACAGAAACTGTTTTTTACAGTTTGTCTTTCCTGAATGCTATACAACTTTTTTATGTAATGTAGCCGCCGCGTAGACTTATAGCGTACTACGATTGAACCTTGCTCATGAAAAACGATTATATATTTTCATGTTGATCTTCAAATTACAAAAATACAAATAGTTTTTGCGTCTAATTATGCTGTTCATGTAAATTTTTGTCTGTAAAATTCGCTCACGGCGACGAGAAATCCTATTGCAGTGTATGGTTTCTGAAAAAAAATGTAGCGGGCGAATGTTGCAGAGACAAGGTGTTAGTTTGGAACGATTTCGCAATATCACATTTCAATAGATACAATCAGTAGAATTTTGCAAAAATATTTTTAAATTTTTGAAGGAATACGGAATAATTACGAGTATGAGACTCGGAAATGCTCGGAAAAACTCCAATTTTTTAGATAAAGTTAATGAGGACCGTTTCATTAGTATTAATAAGAAAATACTTTTATAAAGAGTTTTAATCATAACTGTTGAGTCAGCGTATAAAAGGGATAGGTACGAGATCGAACCCTTGAATGTGGACGTCCACTTGACCGGTTTTGTATAAAGGTTTTTTTGATTATATAAAACATCGAAAACCCAATATTCGTCTCGGATAAAAACTGCCGGCGTTGTAGACGATAAAGAACAAAGACTGAAACAATACTTGGACGAAGTGACTGACGAAATATGCAAAATGACTACTTCACAACGTAAATACTCCTCCGAAGAGACTATAACTATCTCAGATTCATCTCGCACAGCAACAATAAGCCCTATTAATGAACTTGACCGACTAACCCCTACTTACCAAATACCAACAATATCCAGCAGTACTGAGACAGCTCATTCTGCAGTAGAATTAGAAACATCCGGTATCCCCATACTGCAGGAAGTCATCGACACTAAGCCGAATCAAATATTAGTGTTTACTTGGTTTAAGAACGATATCCAAGTCCACCTGTCGCGCGATAAACAGAACATTTTAGAAATATTTTACCTGTAAATAATGATGAATTAATTAAAAACTTTTTAAAAGAATACATAAAACTTAAAACAAAATACTTTATATACTTTGAAAGCTAGCAACATAGGAACAATTTACTAACGTTATTATCACATTTTTAAAAAAGATATGGTTCAGTTTTTTGAGGGTACGCAAAGAGTTGTCTACATAGAGGACGAAAAAGAGCAAAAAGAGCTTATATTAAAACATCATGAAGATAAAACGTGCCATAGAGGAATTAAAGAAACCATGGTTCGAATAAAAAGAAATTACTCGTATTACTGGAATAACATGCAACAAACTATATCAGCAATCTTAAACGGGTGAGAAGCATGTAGAAAGATGAAATATGAACAGAAACCCTATAAAACCAGCACTTCAATTAACTCAGACACAAAATGCACCATTCCAAGAGTTATTTATCGATCTTTTTACAATAGAAGGAAAATACTATTTAACATTAGTCGATGCCTTCAGCAAATTAGGACAAGCAATAGAAGTTTCAGACAGATCTACACCAGAAGTTATTCGTGCTTTACTTAAATATTTCATCTTTTATGGAGTTCTAAAGAGAATATCCTGTAACCCGGCAAGGAGTTTAATAATGAATTAATGAAAGAACTTATGTCATTATATAAAATAATATTACATGTCACTACACCTAACAACCCGAACTCCACTGGCATAGTTGAAAGGTTTCACTCGATAATCATTGAGATTTATCGGCTTGCCAAATATGAAAGAAAATGCACAGACGCGGCGTCCGTAATGACATTTTCAATTCTAGCATATAATAATAATTACTGCCACCGGGTTCACCACATTCGAGGTAGTTTTTGGGCACACCGATTTCGGTCAAATATTTGACATTGATTTTATAAAAGGTTTTCTTCAGCAACTAATTAAAGATCATGCCAAACGTACCAAACACCTATATCAACATTTATGTGAGAAAATCTTGTTGAAAAAGGAAAAAGTTTTAGAAAAGAAAGGAGGAGAATCAGGAATTCAGTTTTCGATACGTCAGGAAATCTATGCAAAAGATATTAATAAAAGAAAAAGCAAAGATAAGCCAAGATATCACAAGGCAAGAATTACCAGAAAAATTACGCGAAATATTATACCCCTTACCATAGGCGAAAGAAATACTAAAACTCCTATTAAGAACATAAAACGTCCTCCACAGGTGGTGCCTAACCATGATGACCCTAGTTGCAATGAACCAGGCCCTTCAACATCAAGAGGTCAAAAGTAACCCGGGTATTCTTCCCGTTAACAACGGTCAAGCCTTTCTGCAGAAGGATAATTGGAGCATAATAAAAATAATAGATCTTACTGGTCTTGGTAATGACTTAGATTTTAATACTCTTAAATATAATGAGTTTTTAAGGCTAGTAGATACTAATAAACCCTATGAATACGAATTTCTATCTATTAAATCTCAAGGTAATTACTTGCGTGATATGGTCATCGAGAAATTTAGACAACTGGTTCCAACAAGACGATTTAAAAGAGGTCTTTTAAACCCTCTAGGATCTTTAATAAAAATCGTAACCGGTAATCTAGATCACAAAGATGCAGTTCTCTACGATTCACTAATCTCTCAATTACAAGACAAAAGCCATCATACCGATAGGAAAATAACACTGATTTCCAAAATGCTTGATAATCTTATTAATCACACGGAGACTCTTCATAACAATTCTTTTCAATTTAAATGTTAATGAACGGCTAAAACGTGTAGAAAGAATACTTAAAAATCTAATAACTAAAGAAGAGAACTCTATTTATGCTACCTATATTCTAGGTTTGTTTAATACATTTATAAGTAATTTCCGAACTATCTATATTAAATTAAGTGAAATGGAAACTGCACTCGCCTTCAGTAAAGTCTCTGTCCTTCATCAATTTGTTGTTAATTCAACTGAGCTATTACGAGTATATATTTTACAGTCAATATCCAAGTTTGACAATTTAATGTATCCAGCAACAGAAAGTAACCTTGTTAACTTAGAAATAATGATAGAAGTTAAAGCATACATGAAATTAAACCAGATAACGTTTATAATGGAAATTTCTCTGATATATAACCATACTTATAATTATTTTAAGATTTATCCCTTACCCGTCTACAGTTCCTCTGAAAATAAAACAAAAATTATTATTCCTAAATACCCTTACCTTTTGGTGAATGGTTTAAAGTACTTACTTGTGGCGAAACCATGGAAGCAGTCCACAGGTGCCGATCAGTTCTTGTGTACAGAAGATGACCTGGTGCAATATCCTGAAAATACCTGTATTGAGCAGCTGATGGGATTTCGTCCAAATCTTACCTGCTGCGTGTCCCTTGCAGTTAACATAGAAGAAGTTAAGATTCAACACAACGGGCTTAATAACTGGATACTCTATGCCAGACGTATTGTGGTGTTAACTAAAGATTGCAATAACGATATCAGCCACAAAGCCTTTCAGGGTACATATATTATAACCACGGAAGATAGCTGCGAGATAACTATAGATGACGTGCATCTACACCATCACCGCTCTGACCTAATGAAATCATCATATAAGGAGACACCGGTTCCAGTCCTTGATTTACCTCAAGTAAAACCTAAACTCATGGACGTACCAAGTGTTGACATTAAAAACATTAATCTGGATGATCTGAAACTATTATCTATGACTCTTAAAACCAATAGTGAAAGGCGTGAAAAAGTGAAGAGTGAAGTGCCTAAAGTTAGCTTACCTACTTTAATACTTTATGTAATTCTAGTTATAAGCATAATCCTTTGCATTTTATATAAGTTTAGATTAAGTATTATTTCTAAACTGCATAATTATTCGGCTCCTGTTTTGCTCTCTAATTCCGCTCTTGATGAGGGAGGAGTTATATCCTCAGATACGCTGCCTACTCACTTTTACTAGACAGCGCATAGAACTAAGTCCTTACTAAGCATTAGGTAAAGTAATAGTAATCATTTTTGTGAGAGCACTCTTGTAACATTTAGAATGAGATCATTCATTATTAAACGACATCTAACTCTGTCAAGACCTATCTTTATTTTATATTAGTTTTAAATATAGTTTTTAAAAACGCCTTGGCATTACGCTCAAACCTGACTATATTCTTCATTGTAAACCAAATACCAGGAATAAGCACAAAATAAACAAAAACATAGGCGTCATCAGCAAACCAAAATCAATCCGAAGACAAAAGAATTTTAAAAGGAAGATTAAGATGGTTGTTCATTTAGCAAGTACCCACAACCGACGAGGCCGTATGAAAACGCCCATGAAAGTACAAAATGGAGAAGTTGTGGTCTCTGCCTGTCCCAATGAGAAACAGACTTGACCATGTATGTTAGTTTTACACAACTATTCATTTAGACAACGCTCGTCAGAACAAGACATGATAAGAGGTTTTATGTACTATGTGCCATATGACCCGTAATTTAGTGGATAATTCACAGTTCGATAGGAGCTTAAATATTTTTTGTTAAAGTAAATTGTCTGTCCGTAAAACTATTCAGATCGTCATCGTCCTCACAACAGCCTGGGAATAGTCAACTGCTGGACGGAGGTCACTCCGATATATTGCAATTGTGGGGAATCGTGTTTTTTTAAATAAAGTTTCTTACCAGAAATAGAGTAGAAAAGACAGTAGAAATATGCCTTCCCCCTAATACAAACATTCAAGACGGTTTGCAACGTGGATTATTGTAAGTTTTATTTGTAGTAGATTGATTCAATGCGAAAGATTAGATCTTCTGACTCGCGGAATTGCAAATGATAACACTGAAATTGGTCACACAATTCAAAATTACATAATGAAGCAATTATCAATCACAAATTTGATAACCTCACAAAGTGAACATTTTCGAAGGCAACTCACCGTTTGACTTACAAATGCAATAACGGTCGAAAACTGAATAAAAATTGGTGAAAATTTGAAAATAAGCTGATAAATCGCAGCGCCGATGTGCACAGCTAGCTAAATGGTATATAATGAAAAGGTTGAATCCGCTGTCAGAAAAAGTATAATATATTGTTACAGAACTGTCCTGCATGCAAAATAATATTAGTTTTAGTTCAGTATTGCTACCTTTTGGAAAAAGAATGTCGGGACAATCGGTCGGACATCGGGCTTAGGTCCGATTTACTTTTATATTTATTAATGAACTCCGATTAAAAATGTCCAGCTTGATGTTGTCCATGATGTCTCTCGGCCAAACTCGCCACACAACTGTGTACTGCGCATGGGCACAGGGAGGCATAGGCGAGCGCAGTGCGTGAGGCGGATGATGCGTGTGATCTGTGTGCACTGTGCTGTGAGCCTCAGTTAATTGAGCGATCGTCTTATCAAAAATTGGGGACAAAATTGATAGGTCGTCGGGACGCGGGACGATATCATCGAAATCCGGACTGGGACAAAAATTTGAAAAAATTATTGTGTGGTGCCGTGTGGTAGCAGCTTAAGAGAATCTACCACTCCATCTCATCCCGTGGGTGTCGTAAAAGTCGACAGAGGGAAAATTAAAACCCAGAAGATGGGCAGCAGCATCTTCCTGGAACATCTGAATAAATGAACTGCGGTTGCCAACCCGCCTACCTAGCGTGGCAACTATGGCAAAATTCCCCTCAAAATGAGAGCCACACACTTTTGTAGTAATCTATGGGGGAGGCCTATGTTCTATGTTAGCAGTGGACTAGTGATAGGCTGAAATGATAATGATGATTGTGTTCATTCAATAGAACGTCCAGCTCGCCGACGTTGCGTCTGGCATAAGGTGAATTGAGGTTATGGTAGCCGAAACGTGCATCCACGCGATTAGCGAGTGCATGTTCGGAGCCCTCACCGCCCATGAAGCAAATTTGTAGAAATTTATGTGGTTCGTTTGGCATTGGCGGCAATGAGCCCGCTTTGTGATAAACTTGGCCTATGATTTTGAATGTTGAATTTAATTGTTGACCATTTGCAACATTATTATTAACTATTTCCGTTGCTCCAAACGATATCACTTGGAAACATGAATTGAATGTTCGAATCGACTTTAGGAACAGCTTAGAATCCGGATCCGTACCGATAAGTAAGGTTCAGATGGTGTTTCGATTCCTGTAGTTGCACTTTTCCTGACGCGAAACACATTCCGGCTAGCTCATTTCTAAATTCAAGCGCGTTACAATGCGGACATTCCTGATCCATAGCACCAATCCCCACATTCGAATGGGCGTAATATTCAATCTTGGACTCATACTCGAATGCTAGACGGAGGAATGAATCGGATGTAAATACTCGATGTACTTGTTGGCGTTGTTGGTCATTTGCTCTGCATGTGTTAACTACGAAGCGGCGCGAAGGACATCTAACAGCATCCGGACACCTATCGGCAATTATAAGAGAGTGCATTAGATATACAATATATAGTTCTCTTTCTCCTTCTCTCTATATTATATCTTTATTCTCTCTCATATAACGAAATGTGCCTAAACGTGACGCATTCTTTTCTTGAAAATTCGATATCATTTCTCGTCTAATTATTGAATCGCCGCCCAAGAAGTTTCACTTCAAAAAATGCAGGTGTTCATGTCGACGACTATTAATTTATGGCTACTTGTGTAATATATGCAATGACGTCATTCCAAATAGCTGACTTTTACATAAATCTACAGCTTTATAGGAACAAACCACATAAAGAAACAGGTTTTTCAAAATAAAAGTGAAGTGAAGAAGTTCAAGCTTTTATGTTAATTAAATCAATATTTATTTTGATACTTGGTTTAATTGTATCAAGACTTTTTTGTAACTTAAAATCACTTTCTTTGGTACCGATTCGATAAAAGTTTTACGAAAATCGACGTACATATACACATTGTTATGAATTCCTCCTGTTTCAGTATCCGTAATATTGGTCTGACTGTGGCTCAACTATCACGTCGAAAACTTCAAATTCAGTTAAATTTAGTTATTTTGGTTCTGTAGTTAAAATACAGCAGAAGCTTAAAGCAACTGAATCCTGTCTCTTAACACTTTATAGAACACTAATGATTTCGATAAGTGCGAAACTGCTGCCTGCAACTTTATATAATTGAGTCTAACCAAGAGCTGTTAATATGCAAGAGGAGCGGGAAAAGGAATAGTTTCAGCTGTAGACGATTATTTAACTTTATAAATTCAGCTGTACTTCTCTAACCTCTCATTTCCACGCAGTTAATCTTACTTTTATGTATATAAGTGCATGATATCTTCAGATAGGGACAATGAAACTATAGTGCAACCAGAAAATTAAAATAACTAGATATTTTTTAAGCTGCATAAATGAAAACGGTCATGCGATAATGAATAAATCATAATAATAAATGCTTCCAGATTTCGTTTGAGCGACCGACTACTACTTGCCAATGTACAGAATTTATTGATAAGTATAATTATTTAAGATTAACAATTGATTTCAGTGTTAGCTGGAGATTGCAGATAGATATATATATCTAGTTTATTAAGGTATGTACTTTATACATTTAGTCATAATATTAGTGTAGTTAGTAGAACAACATTGCATGTAATATATGATGCGTTGGCGAAGACTACCTTGAGTTACGGGTAGGTGCAGGTCGCACGTTTTCATCATACTTAAACAATAAATATTATTTTACAAATTAGATTTATATAGCTTTTAGCCGATAAACACACTAAAGATAAATGTAAGAACAACTGTAACACATTGTTCATGAATATAAAATAATACAATTACAAAAAAAGTTGTTTCTTTTAGCCATTAAACAGTATGTTCTCTCACTTAACCAAAATTTAATATCAAAAATTGCAAAATACTTAAACTATTACGAACAACGGACAACAACGTTCCTATTAACACGAGTGTTTTTAAGATTTTTTTGTGATGACTTTAACCAATGGCAAGTCTCAGGGTGGCGGACGCATTGTGGTGTCACACGGAAAGGTTCTGGCAGCATTTATTATAGGCAAACGTTGCACTTACTATTAGGTGAACGTTTTCCTGGTTTCGTCACTTTTTCCAAATAAATTGTTTAATGACAGAAAAATAAAATAATATAAAGTAAAATTTTAATTTAATCTAATTTGTTTTCGGCTGATTGTTAATTGTAAAGGTGAGTGCATAATTTTCGCCAATAAACCATTAAGCGGTTTGATTCAGATAATTTAGTGTAAGTAACCTAATGTGTATAATATTATTACAAACACTTAAAAACTCAAAGTCTCATATAAAATGTAATTACACAAGCTTCGGTGGTTATTGGTAATTCCTGGGTGAAATGTGGTCATAGCTGCCAATGACTCGTAAATTTATATATATAAATAATTTATAAATCATTAAATTTATTAATCATAACATTAATCAAACATATAGACAGAAAGGCTCGCTACATTTCTAGCAAAGTCATTCCAGGACAGAGGCGAATAGTATCAGAAGTAGATTTAAAAAAAAAACTTCATGTACCTACGAGTACCTATGTTTCTACGGTTCCGAAGTTATGAACATTTTTTTCGATGATATTTCACGATCGCAATTTATTGTATATCAGCAGAACACTGTCTGTTAAAAATTGTCCACGCGAACAAGTACAAAAATACTCGTCTGCAGTTGTAGCGTAAGTGTACAATGTTAAACACTAAAGACATCTGTAAATACACAGTTGCAAACTTGCAACTTCTTTTGAAACTTAAGCAACCGACAAATCGATGGTTAAGTATTCGAAGCTTAACTACTAAACCTATTTTAATAATGTGTGGAAATTCAAAATAGGATAGAGTGTATTATTCATTTCAACTAAATAATTTTAAGCCGAATAAACAAACCAAAGGGATTATGAAAACATTTTTAGGGCTTTATTTTAGTAACCACACCATTGGACCACTCGATACACAGGAGAAAAAAGGGGAGTAGATAAGACGGCATTAGGTATGAAATAAAGACAATTTTTACGTATAGTTTTTATTACGTATAGTATATATATATATATATA
This sequence comes from Luehdorfia chinensis, assembly GCA_019845155.1. NCBI lineage: Eukaryota > Metazoa > Arthropoda > Insecta > Lepidoptera > Papilionidae > Luehdorfia > Luehdorfia chinensis. The sequence continues at coordinate 4,689,370 of JAHVAK010000612.1, forward strand.
TATATATATATATATATATATATATATATATATATATATATATATATACCTGCTCGAACACGAGAGCACGTATCTGTAACGGAAATTATACGGAAAAGTAACTTTACTTCATATATTATAATGATTGCAAAAGCACGGTTTGTCGCACGTTGTTTGTAAGCAGATAAACTAAGAACCAATCATTTTGATAAAGTCGCCAGTACTATTAAAGAAATAGGATCAGTACCAAAATATAATTTACCATAGCAGCACAAGGAACTAATACTTTTATATATTTGTTTAGATAGTAAATAACAAGGTACGATCGGTCCTGACTGTCCGGATTATGTTACTTAAAAAACCTAATAAAAAGGCATATTCCCTTACTTATTATGACGAAATATATTCCCCCATATTGACTTGCCGTTTAAAACGTGCGCTAAAACACATCTGCATTGAACAATTTTCAATATTAGAAAAAAAAAAAAAAACAAATACAACAGACAAAATTCATACTTATGAGTATGAACATTATGTTAGCATCGAATCTGCGTGGCATCGTGGCATCGGTATACGATTATTCATAACTAAAATCTCACTGTGAACTTTAAACATTTTCACTAAGTTAATGTATATCTCCTTAAAAATAATTTCCTGATGGAGTTTACTCCGCAAAAACCACATTGACTGCATTATTACTTTTAGGTATCCATACTTGCAGAGATATAGGCATAAACGTTGTGTAAGCGAGAGACAAATAGAGACGCAGCCGTGTTTAATCCTGTACTGAAGTTTAGCGGATTATTAAGATTTCATCTTTCATTTAGAAAGAAGCATTAATCAATATAGAATATCAAGTAATAAATAACTGTTTCTGGGAAGGATTTATTGGACTTTAGGATGAGAAGACTGCTTAAAACAGACCAAGTTGATAATGATCTAATACGAGTATGTGTCATTATTACGGCCTTACTGCAACAGCAATTGATTGAGCTTGTTTTACGGTTGAACCTAGAACAGAAACTGTTTTTTACAGTTTGTCTTTCCTGAATGCTATACAACTTTTTTATGTAATGTAGCCGCCGCGTAGACTTATAGCGTACTACGATTGAACCTTGCTCATGAAAAACGATTATATATTTTCATGTTGATCTTCAAATTACAAAAATACAAATAGTTTTTGCGTCTAATTATGCTGTTCATGTAAATTTTGTCTGTAAAATTCGCTCACGGCGACGAGAAATCCTATTGCAGTGTATGGTTTCTGAAAAAAAATGTAGCGGGGCGAATGTTGCAGAGACAAGGTGTTAGTTTGGAACGATTTCGCAATATCACATTTCAATAGATACAATCAGTAGAATTTTGCAAAAATATTTTTAAATTTTGAAGGAATACGGAATAATTACGAGTATGAGACTCGGAAATGCTCGGAAAAACTCCAATTTTTTAGATAAAGTTAATGAGGACCGTTTCATTAGTATTAATAAGAAAATACTTTTATTAAAGAGTTTTAATCATAACTGTTGAGTCAGCGTATAAAAGGGATAGGTACGAGATCGAACCCTTGAATGTGGACGTCCACTTGACCGGTTTTGTATAAAGGTTTTTTTGATTATATAAAACATCGAAAACCCAATATTCGTCTCGGATAAAAACTGCCGGCGTTGTAGACGATAAAGAACAAAGACTGAAACAATACTTGGACGAAGTGACTGACGAAATATGCAAAATGACTACTTCACAACGTAAATACTCCTCCGAAGAGACTATAACTATCTCAGATTCATCTCGCACAGCAACAATAAGCCCTATTAATGAACTTGACCGACTAACCCCTACTTACCAAATACCAACAATATCCAGCAGTACTGAGACAGCTCATTCTGCAGTAGAATTAGAAACATCCGGTATCCCCATACTGCAGGAAGTCATCGACACTAAGCCGAATCAAATATTAGTGTTTACTTGGTTTAAGAACGATATCCAAGTCCACCTGTCGCGCGATAAACAGAACATTTTAGAAATATTTTTACCTGTAAATAATGATGAATTAATTAAAAACTTTTTAAAAGAATACATAAAACTTAAAACAAAATACTTTATATACTTTGAAAGCTAGCAACATAGGAACAATTTACTAACGTTATTATCACATTTTTAAAAAAAGATATGGTTCAGTTTTTTGAGGGTACGCAAAGAGTTGTCTACATAGAGGACGAAAAAGAGCAAAAAGAGCTTATATTAAAACATCATGAAGATAAAACGTGCCATAGAGGAATTAAAGAAACCATGGTTCGAATAAAAAGAAATTACTCGTATTACTGGAATAACATGCAACAAACTATATCAGCAATCTTAAACGGGTGAGAAGCATGTAGAAAGATGAAATATGACAGAAACCCTATAAAACCAGCACTTCAATTAACTCAGACACAAAATGCACCATTCCAAGAGTTATTTATCGATCTTTTTACAATAGAAGGAAAATACTATTTAACATTAGTCGATGCCTTCAGCAAATTAGGACAAGCAATAGAAGTTTCAGACAGATCTACACCAGAAGTTATTCGTGCTTTACTTAAATATTTCATCTTTTATGGAGTTCTAAAGAGAATATCCTGTAACCCGGCAAGGAGTTTAATAATGAATTAATGAAAGAACTTATGTCATTATATAAAATAATATTACATGTCACTACACCTAACAACCCGAACTCCACTGGCATAGTTGAAAGGTTTCACTCGATAATCATTGAGATTTATCGGCTTGCCAAATATGAAAGAAAATGCACAGACGCGGCGTCCGTAATGACATTTTCAATTCTAGCATATAATAATAATTACTGCCACCGGGTTCACCACATTCGAGGTAGTTTTTGGGCACACCGATTTCGGTCAAATATTTGACATTGATTTTATAAAAGGTTTTCTTCAGCAACTAATTAAAGATCATGCCAAACGTACCAAACACCTATATCAACATTTATGTGAGAAAATCTTGTTGAAAAAGGAAAAAGTTTTAGAAAAGAAAGGAGGAGAATCAGGAATTCAGTTTTCGATACGTCAGGAAATCTATGCAAAAGATATTAATAAAAGAAAAAGCAAAGATAAGCCAAGATATCACAAGGCAAGAATTACCAGAAAAATTACGCGAAATATTATACCCCTTACCATAGGCGAAAGAAATACTAAAACTCCTATTAAGAACATAAAACGTCCTCCACAGGTGGTGCCTAACCATGATGACCCTAGTTGCAATGAACCAGGCCCTTCAACATCAAGAGGTCAAAAGTAACCCGGGTATTCTTCCCGTTAACAACGGTCAAGCCTTTCTGCAGAAGGATAATTGGAGCATAATAAAAATAATAGATCTTACTGGTCTTGGTAATGACTTAGATTTTAATACTCTTAAATATAATGAGTTTTTAAGGCTAGTAGATACTAATAAACCCTATGAATACGAATTTCTATCTATTAAATCTCAAGGTAATTACTTGCGTGATATGGTCATCGAGAAATTTAGACAACTGGTTCCAACAAGACGATTTAAAAGAGGTCTTTTAAACCCTCTAGGATCTTTAATAAAAATCGTAACCGGTAATCTAGATCACAAAGATGCAGTTCTCTACGATTCACTAATCTCTCAATTACAAGACAAAAGCCATCATACCGATAGGAAAATAACACTGATTTCCAAAATGCTTGATAATCTTATTAATCACACGGAGACTCTTCATAACAATTCTTTTCAATTTAAATGTTAATGAACGGCTAAAACGTGTAGAAAGAATACTTAAAAATCTAATAACTAAAGAAGAGAACTCTATTTATGCTACCTATATTCTAGGTTTGTTTAATACATTTATAAGTAATTTCCGAACTATCTATATTAAATTAAGTGAAATGGAAACTGCACTCGCCTTCAGTAAAGTCTCTGTCCTTCATCAATTTGTTGTTAATTCAACTGAGCTATTACGAGTATATATTTTACAGTCAATATCCAAGTTTGACAATTTAATGTATCCAGCAACAGAAAGTAACCTTGTTAACTTAGAAATAATGATAGAAGTTAAAGCATACATGAAATTAAACCAGATAACGTTTATAATGGAAATTTCTCTGATATATAACCATACTTATAATTATTTTAAGATTTATCCCTTACCCGTCTACAGTTCCTCTGAAAATAAAACAAAAATTATTATTCCTAAATACCCTTACCTTTTGGTGAATGGTTTAAAGTACTTACTTGTGGCGAAACCATGGAAGCAGTCCACAGGTGCCGATCAGTTCTTGTGTACAGAAGATGACCTGGTGCAATATCCTGAAAATACCTGTATTGAGCAGCTGATGGGATTTCGTCCAAATCTTACCTGCTGCGTGTCCCTTGCAGTTAACATAGAAGAAGTTAAGATTCAACACAACGGGCTTAATAACTGGATACTCTATGCCAGACGTATTGTGGTGTTAACTAAAGATTGCAATAACGATATCAGCCACAAAGCCTTTCAGGGTACATATATTATAACCACGGAAGATAGCTGCGAGATAACTATAGATGACGTGCATCTACACCATCACCGCTCTGACCTAATGAAATCATCATATAAGGAGACACCGGTTCCAGTCCTTGATTTACCTCAAGTAAAACCTAAACTCATGGACGTACCAAGTGTTGACATTAAAAACATTAATCTGGATGATCTGAAACTATTATCTATGACTCTTAAAACCAATAGTGAAAGGCGTGAAAAAGTGAAGAGTGAAGTGCCTAAAGTTAGCTTACCTACTTTAATACTTTATGTAATTCTAGTTATAAGCATAATCCTTTGCATTTTATATAAGTTTAGATTAAGTATTATTTCTAAACTGCATAATTATTCGGCTCCTGTTTTGCTCTCTAATTCCGCTCTTGATGAGGGAGGAGTTATATCCTCAGATACGCTGCCTACTCACTTTTACTAGACAGCGCATAGAACTAAGTCCTTACTAAGCATTAGGTAAAGTAATAGTAATCATTTTTGTGAGAGCACTCTTGTAACATTTAGAATGAGATCATTCATTATTAAACGACATCTAACTCTGTCAAGACCTATCTTTATTTTATATTAGTTTTAAATATAGTTTTTAAAAACGCCTTGGCATTACGCTCAAACCTGACTATATTCTTCATTGTAAACCAAATACCAGGAATAAGCACAAAATAAACAAAAACATAGGCGTCATCAGCAAACCAAAATCAATCCGAAGACAAAAAGAATTTTAAAAGGAAGATTAAGATGGTTGTTCATTTAGCAAGTACCCACAACCGACGAGGCCGTATGAAAACGCCCATGAAAGTACAAAATGGAGAAGTTGTGGTCTCTGCCTGTCCCAATGAGAAACAGACTTGACCATGTATGTTAGTTTTACACAACTATTCATTTAGACAACGCTCGTCAGAACAAGACATGATAAGAGGTTTTATGTACTATGTGCCATATGACCCGTAATTTAGTGGATAATTCACAGTTCGATAGGAGCTTAAATATTTTTTGTTAAAGTAAATTGTCTGTCCGTAAAACTATTCAGATCGTCATCGTCCTCACAACAGCCTGGGAATAGTCAACTGCTGGACGGAGGTCACTCCGATATATTGCAATTGTGGGGAATCGTGTTTTTTTAAATAAAGTTTCTTACCAGAAATAGAGTAGAAAAGACAGTAGAAATATGCCTTCCCCCTAATACAAACATTCAAGACGGTTTGCAACGTGGATTATTGTAAGTTTTATTTGTAGTAGATTGATTCAATGCGAAAGATTAGATCTTCTGACTCGCGGAATTGCAAATGATAACACTGAAAATTGGTCACACAATTCAAAATTACATAATGAAGCAATTATCAATCACAAATTTGATAACCTCACAAAGTGAACATTTTCGAAGGCAACTCACCGTTTGACTTACAAATGCAATAACGGTCGAAAACTGAATAAAAATTGGTGAAAATTTGAAAATAAGCTGATAAATCGCAGCGCCGATGTGCACAGCTAGCTAAATGGTATATAATGAAAAGGTTGAATCCGCTGTCAGAAAAAGTATAATATATTGTTACAGAACTGTCCTGCATGCAAAATAATATTAGTTTTAGTTCAGTATTGCTACCTTTTGGAAAAAGAATGTCGGGACAATCGGTCGGACATCGGGCTTAGGTCCGATTTACTTTTATATTTATTAATGAACTCCGATTAAAAATGTCCAGCTTGATGTTGTCCATGATGTCTCTCGGCCAAACTCGCCACACAACTGTGTACTGCGCATGGGCACAGGGAGGCATAGGCGAGCGCAGTGCGTGAGGCGGATGATGCGTGTGATCTGTGTGCACTGTGCTGTGAGCCTCAGTTAATTGAGCGATCGTCTTATCAAAAATTGGGACAAAATTGATAGGTCGTCGGGACGCGGGACGATATCATCGAAATCCGGACTGGGACAAAAATTTGAAAAAATTATTGTGTGGTGCCGTGTGGTAGCAGCTTAAGAGAATCTACCACTCCATCTCATCCCGTGGGTGTCGTAAAAGTCGACAGAGGGAAAATTAAAACCCAGAAGATGGGCAGCAGCATCTTCCTGGAACATCTGAATAAATGAACTGCGGTTGCCAACCCGCCTACCTAGCGTGGCAACTATGGCAAAATTCCCCTCAAAATGAGAGCCACACACTTTTGTAGTAATCTATGGGGGAGGCCTATGTTCTATGTTAGCAGTGGACTAGTGATAGGCTGAAATGATAATGATGATTGTGTTCATTCAATAGAACGTCCAGCTCGCCGACGTTGCGTCTGGCATAAGGTGAATTGAGGTTATGGTAGCCGAAACGTGCATCCACGCGATTAGCGAGTGCATGTTCGGAGCCCTCACCGCCCATGAAGCAAATTTGTAGAAATTTATGTGGTTCGTTTGGCATTGGCGGCAATGAGCCCGCTTTGTGATAAACTTGGCCTATGATTTTGAATGTTGAATTTAATTGTTGACCATTTGCAACATTATTATTAACTATTTCCGTTGCTCCAAACGATATCACTTGGAAACATGAATTGAATGTTCGAATCGACTTTAGGAACAGCTTAGAATCCGGATCCGTACCGATAAGTAAGGTTCAGATGGTGTTTCGATTCCTGTAGTTGCACTTTTCCTGACGCGAAACACATTCCGGCTAGCTCATTTCTAAATTCAAGCGCGTTACAATGCGGACATTCCTGATCCATAGCACCAATCCCCACATTCGAATGGGCGTAATATTCAATCTTGGACTCATACTCGAATGCTAGACGGAGGAATGAATCGGATGTAAATACTCGATGTACTTGTTGGCTTTGTTGGTCATTTGCTCTGCATGTGTTAACTACGAAGCGGCGCGAAGGACATCTAACAGCATCCGGACACCTATCGGCAATTATAAGAGAGTGCATTAGATATACAATATATAGTTCTCTTTCTCCTTCTCTCTATATTATATCTTTATTCTCTCTCATATAACGAAATGTGCCTAAACGTGACGCATTCTTTTCTTGAAAATTCGATATCATTTCTCGTCTAATTATTGAATCGCCGCCCAAGAAGTTTCACTTCAAAAAATGCAGGTGTTCATGTCGACGACTATTAATTTATGGCTACTTGTGTAATATATGCAATGACGTCATTCCAAATAGCTGACTTTTACATAAATCTACAGCTTTATAGGAACAAACCACATAAAGAAACAGGTTTTTCAAAATAAAAGTGAAGTGAAGAAGTTCAAGCTTTTATGTTAATTAAATCAATATTTATTTTGATACTTGGTTTAATTGTATCAAGACTTTTTTGTAACTTAAAATCACTTTCTTTGGTACCGATTCGATAAAAGTTTTACGAAAATCGACGTACATATACACATTGTTATGAATTCCTCCTGTTTCAGTATCCGTAATATTGGTCTGACTGTGGCTCAACTATCACGTCGAAAACTTCAAATTCAGTTAAATTTAGTTATTTTGGTTCTGTAGTTAAAATACAGCAGAAGCTTAAAGCAACTGAATCCTGTCTCTTAACACTTTATAGAACACTAATGATTTCGATAAGTGCGGAACTGCTGCCTGCAACTTTATATAATTGAGTCTAACCAAGAGCTGTTAATATGCAAGAGGAGCGGGAAAAGGAATAGTTTCAGCTGTAGACGATTATTTAACTTTATAAATTCAGCTGTACTTCTCTAACCTCTCATTTCCACGCAGTTAATCTTACTTTTATGTATATAAGTGCATGATATCTTCAGATAGGGACAATGAAACTATAGTGCAACCAGAAAATTAAAATAACTAGATATTTTTTAAGCTGCATAAATGAAAACGGTCATGCGATAATGAATAAATCATAATAATAAATGCTTCCAGATTTCGTTTGAGCGACCGACTACTACTTGCCAATGTACAGAATTTATTGATAAGTATAATTATTTAAGATTAACAATTGATTTCAGTGTTAGCTGGAGATTGCAGATAGATATATATATCTAGTTTATTAAGGTATGTACTTTATACATTTAGTCATAATATTAGTGTAGTTAGTAGAACAACATTGCATGTAATATATGATGCGTTGGCGAAGACTACCTTGAGTTACGGGTAGGTGCAGGTCGCACGTTTTCATCATACTTAAACAATAAATATTATTTTACAAATTAGATTTATATAGCTTTTAGCCGATAAACACACTAAAGATAAATGTAAGAACAACTGTAACACATTGTTCATGAATATAAAATAATACAATTACAAAAAAAGTTGTTTCTTTTAGCCATTAAACAGTATGTTCTCTCACTTAACCAAAATTTAATATCAAAAATTGCAAAATACTTAAACTATTACGAACAACGGACAACAACGTTCCTATTAACACGAGTGTTTTTAAGATTTTTTTGTGATGACTTTAACCAATGGCAAGTCTCAGGGTGGCGGACGCATTGTGGTGTCACACGGAAAGGTTCTGGCAGCATTTATTATAGGCAAACGTTGCACTTACTATTAGGTGAACGTTTTCCTGGTTTCGTCACTTTTTCCAAATAAATTGTTTAATGACAGAAAAATAAAATAATATAAAGTAAAATTTTAATTTAATCTAATTTGTTTTCGGCTGATTGTTAATTGTAAAGGTGAGTGCATAATTTTCGCCAATAAACCATTAAGCGGTTTGATTCAGATAATTTAGTGTAAGTAACCTAATGTGTATAATATTATTACAAACACTTAAAAACTCAAAGTCTCATATAAAATGTAATTACACAAGCTTCGGTGGTTATTGGTAATTCCTGGGTGAAATGTGGTCATAGCTGCCAATGACTCGTAAATTTATATATATAAATAATTTATAAATCATTAAATTTATTAATCATAACATTAATCAAACATATAGACAGAAAGGCTCGCTACATTTCTAGCAAAGTCATTCCAGGACAGAGGCGAATAGTATCAGAAGTAGATTTAAAAAAAAAACTTCATGTACCTACGAGTACCTATGTTTCTACGGTTCCGAAGTTATGAACATTTTTTTCGATGATATTTCACGATCGCAATTTATTGTATATCAGCAGAACACTGTCTGTTAAAAATTGTCCACGCGAACAAGTACAAAAATACTCGTCTGCAGTTGTAGCGTAAGTGTACAATGTTAAACACTAAAGACATCTGTAAATACACAGTTGCAAACTTGCAACTTCTTTTGAAACTTAAGCAACCGACAAATCGATGGTTAAGTATTCGAAGCTTAACTACTAAACCTATTTTAATAATGTGTGGAAATTCAAAATAGGATAGAGTGTATTATTCATTTCAACTAAATAATTTTAAGCCGAATAAACAAACCAAAGGGATTATGAAAACATTTTTAGGGCTTTATTTTAGTAACCACACCATTGGACCACTCGATACACAGGAGAAAAAAGGGGAGTAGATAAGACGGCATTAGGTATGAAATAAAGACAATTTTTACGTATAGTTTTTATTACGTATAGTATATATATATATATATATATATATATATATATATATATATATATATATATATATATATATATATATACCTGCTCGAACACGAGAGCACGTATCTGTAACGGAAATTATACGGAAAAGTAACTTTACTTCATATATTATAATGATTGCAAAAGCACGGTTTGTCGCACGTTGTTTGTAAGCAGATAAACTAAGAACCAATCATTTTGATAAAGTCGCCAGTACTATTAAAGAAATAGGATCAGTACCAAAATATAATTTACCATAGCAGCACAAGGAACTAATACTTTTATATATTTGTTTAGATAGTAAATAACAAGGTACGATCGGTCCTGACTGTCCGGATTATGTTACTTAAAAAACCTAATAAAAAGGCATATTCCCTTACTTATTATGACGAAATATATTCCCCCATATTGACTTGCCGTTTAAAACGTGCGCTAAAACACATCTGCATTGAACAATTTTCAATATTAGAAAAAAAAAGAAAACAAATACAACAGACAAAATTCATACTTATGAGTATGAACATTATGTTAGCATCGAATCTGCGTGGCATCGTGGCATCGGTATACGATTATTCATAACTAAAATCTCACTGTGAACTTTAAAAATTTTCACTAAGTTAATGTATATCTCCTTAAAAATAATTTCCTGATGGAGTTTACTCCGCAAAAACCACATTGACTGCATTATTACTTTTAGGTATCCATACTTGCAGAGATATAGGCATAAACGTTGTGTAAGCGAGAGACAAATAGAGACGCCTCCGTGTTTAATCCTGTACTGAAGTTTAGCGGATTATTAAGATTTCATCTTTCATTTAGAAAGAAGCATTAATCAAGATAGAATATCAAGTAATAAATAACTGTTTCTGGAAAGGATTTATTGGACTTTAGGATGAGAAGACTGCTTAAAACAGACCAAGTTGATAATGATCTAATACGAGTATGTGTCATTATTACGGCCTTACTGCAACAGCAATTGATTGAGCTTGTTTTACGATTGAACCTAGAACAGAAACTGTTTTTTACAGTTTGTCTTTCCTATACAACTTTTTTATGTAATGTAGCCGCCGCGTAGACTTATAACGTACTACGATTGAACCTTGCTCTTGAAAAACGATTATATATTTCCATGTTGATCTTCAAATTGCAAAAATACAAATAGTTTTTGAGAGCCGTGGTAGCTCAGGGGCTAGGCGCTCGCTTTAAATTTCATAGTACGCGAGTGACCTGCGTTCGATTCCCGGTGCCGGCACCACTAAAATTGTTAATTGCAATTTTAAGTGCTGATTTACCACGTGCTCGGCGGTGAAGGAAAACATCGTGAGGAAACCTGCATGTCTGCGGAATAAAAAATATTTCGAAGACATGTGAAGTCCGCCAACCCGCATTGGAGCAGCGTGGCGGATTCTTCCTAGCTCCAAAACCCTCTCAGAAATGAGAGGAGGCCTGTGCTCAGTAGTGGGACATTTATAGGCTGAAACTTTACTTTTTTTTTAAATAGTTTTTGCGTCTAATTATGCTGTGCATGTAAATTTTGTCTGTAAAATTCGCTCACGGCGACGAGAAATCCTATTGCAGTGCATGGTTTCTGAAAAAAAATGTAGCGGGCGAATGTTGCAGAGACAAGGTGTTAGTTTAGAACGATTTGGCAATATCACATTTCAATAGATACAATCAGTAGAATTTTGCAAAAATATTTTTAAATTTCGAAGGAATACGGAATAATTACGAGTATGAGACTCGGAAATGGCGAAAAAGGGAAGGACGGACGAAACTCCAATTTTTTTAGATAAAGTTAATGAGGACCGTTTCATTAGTATTAATAAGAAAATACTTTTATTAAAGAGTTTTAACCATAACTGTTGAGTCAGCGTATAAAAGGGATAGGTACGAGATCGAACCCTTGAATGTGGACGTCCACTTGACCGGTTTTGTATAAAGGTTTTTTTGATTATATAAAACATCGAAAACCCAATATTCGTCTCGGATAAAAACTGCCAGCGTTGCTCGCTATAAAATTATTTTAGGTCAATCTACCGAATAAATGTATCCATTGTGGCCTTTTAAAATGAACTTTATAAATAAATATGCTTTCGGCCAATAGATCAACAACAGCATTAAAATGTTGACTCGGTTGGCGCCGCGGTTAATCTACTGGCTTCTGCGCCATGGGACGCGGGTTAGATTTCCGCACCTAAGAAAAATTTGTATGTCCAATACTTTTTTAGTTAATTTCGGTTTGTTTAACGCTCTTACAAACGTTTAAATCTACAACGCCTCGAAAATTAAAATCTTTACAGTGAAGAAATGGAAAGAAATTCTGGGGTCTTTTTTTTCAATGCTATATTTATTTATTTATTTATTCTTTATTGTATTCACCTTTTGAAAAAAAGGATTACAAAGGTCGGACTAATGCCTTTTGGCATTCTCTCCCAGTCAACCCAAGGCATAGAGAGATATTGTTGTAGGTGCTTTACACACTAATGGGACTAAAATATATCTAATTAATAATAATTATATTTAAAATCATACTTACATATCTACATAGATATATACACTTAACTATGCAAACACTTAAAATTGACATATACATACATGTTACAGAATGACCGATGATAACATTGTTGGTATCAACTTACAAAGATGATTTTAAAAATATACAATGGTATTTAATTTAAGAAAGTTTATTGTGAAATATTATAGCTACTAATAAAATATTTTATAGTTTTGGCCAACCTAAATGTGTTAACTTGCGTCAAGGCACCCAGCGTTAATAATTTTTATTATAAACAATAAAGTTAGTTTCTTGTTGAATTAATGTATATACAAGGGTGGATTGAAAAGTACTCGGCCTAACCAAGAAAATAAACACATACTAAGTCAGTTATATTTTTATTTTTCTACATAATCACCATCAAGTTCAATACACTTTTGCCACCTCCCCTTCCAAGCATTTAGACCGTTAAAAAAAAATGATTCTTCCTTAGAGTCAAAATATGCGTCTACAGCTGCTTTGACCTCGTCGTTTGTCGAAAATCTTTGACCTCCCAAGTGCTTTTTTAGGTTAGGGAACAGAAAGAAGTCTGATGGTGCCAGATCAGGTGAATACGGCGGATGCGGTAACAGTTCAAAGCCACAGTTGTGAATTCCAGCCATTGACTGCGGTGTCACTGTGTGAACACGGGCGTTATCTTGATGAAACAGGACTTTTCTTCTGAGCATTCCTCGACGTTTTTCTTTTATTTCCTCTCGTAAACGACGTAGTAAGGTGCAGTAGTAATCAGAGTTTATAGTCTGACCCCTTTCAAGATAATCAATCATAATCACACCTTTCGAGTCCCAGAATACTGAAGCCATCACCTTATTTGCCGACAAAATCGACTTAGCCTTTTTAGGGGGTGGTGAACCAGGTCTTCTCCACTGTTTTGATTGTTGTTTTGTTTCCGGTGTACAGTAATGAACCCATGTTTCGTCCATAGTAACAAAACGATTCAAAAAATCATCTGCATCGGTTTCAAATAACTCCAAACAGTCGCGTAAAATAGTCAATCGCGTCCTTTTTTGTTCAACTGAAAGCAGTCGCGGAACCCACCTCGCAGACACCTTGTGGAAACCCAACTCGTTGACAATGATGTTTTGAGTTCGTTCATAAGAGATGCCATCAAGTACTTTTTTAATATTTTCGTCAGTAGTTGACGTCGAAGGCCTTCCAGAGCGGGGTTCATCTTTCACACTCTCTCTACCACGCTTAAATACTGCTATCCATTTTTTGACGGATGAATATGACAGAGCACAATCGCCTAATGTACTGACCATGTCATCATGGATGGCTTTTGATGATAGCCCCTTCTTATGGAGGTACTTAATGACGGCACGCTGCTCGATTTGCTCCATTCGCGAAAATTATGACCGACTTTGTTAATAAATTTATAAAATCACAACTAATTATCGCACACGTTTCGAACTTCACACAATGAACTAGTCTGAACTGAACTAAATAATGTGGGTAGATTTGATTTTTAGAATTGAATGGATCTGTGTTAGGCCGAGTACTTTTCAATCCACCCTCGTATATCCGTACATACTTACATAATATTAATAGTCTGTAAATAATTCATAATATGCTACCACGACCTATTGCCGTGGTAGCTCAGGGCCTGGTGCTCGCTTTTAATCTCATAGTAAGCGAGTAACCTGGGTTCGATCCCCGGTGCCAGCACCTCTAAAATTGTTCTACAATTTTAAGTGATTATTTACAACGTGCTTAGCGGTGAAGAAAAACATCATGAGGAAACCTGCATGTCCGAGGAATAGAAATATTTCGAAGACATGTGAAGAACCCGCATTGGAGCAGCGTGGCGGATTCTTCCTAGCTCCAAAACCCTCTCAGAAATGAGAGGAGGCCTGTGCTCAGCATTTATAGGCTGAAACTTTATTTTTTTTACCTATTAATTATAAACATAACTATAAACATAACTATAAACCCGCATTGAGAAGTATTATAAACGCAATATTATTATTATTATTTACCGCAAACCACTTGGAAACGATATTCAGAGTCTAATTAGGCGGTTCCAGCGTTCATTTTTGTTAACTTTAAATAGCGATAATGTATCATCAACAAACAGTACTTTCTCAGAACCTGTATCAAATAGGGAAGAACATTGTATGAAACTAAGCACAGAAATAGACCAAGGTTTGATATCTGAGGAGCACCCATTTTTACTACACAACCTGACGACTAATACCACTACGTACATGGGTACTTTTTGCTCTCGACTTGCAAAGTAATAAGATAAAAGATTCAGTGCGGCTTCATGACCTCCATAGTATTTAAGTTTACATATTAGATTCTTATGCTCTATATGGTGAAATAACTTTGAGAGATCGCAGAACACATCGTCCGTATCATGAAAATGTTCTCATGCTTAAAGAACATGTGAGTTAGTACGAGAATAAGACTATACTTATACCGACATTAGTTGTTGACCTTCTTTTTGTAAAGCTTTTGTCGTTTGAAATTCTATTTTTATTAAAACGTACAAGTCTTTTCTCTTCAAACATGTTACTTATTGCTTAAGTAATATGAATTTCTCTACCACCTGATTTAAAAACTACTAGTACTACCATACTATATTTCAAACATACATACTGCCGCAAACCTATCGGACTACTTCATTAGATCAGAAAACACATAATAAACAAAGACATTATTCTTCTCCGTATTCTCTGCCAGTCAACTTATAGCGTGTTTAAAATTGGTGTTTTTATAGCAATATCTAAAAAATAATTTCTTATATTTACGCGAACACTACACATTTAAATGAAACTAATTTTACGGATATAAACGTCGGGTTATAAATAGTAAAAAATAAACGCGATAAAATCCGTAAAATTAGTTTCATTTATATATCTATATATATAAAATTTAACAGAATGGAAAAATAATTTTTTAAAAGAATAAGCAGTAATAAAGAAAATAAAATATGGAATATATGTTTTAACCAACATTTAAAAAATATATGATCTAAGCCAATTGGCCGTTTTTCATAGGTTCGTAAGCTATCAGCATATAAAGCCACAGATGTTTGTGCAAGCATAAAGGCACTCTTTCGTCTCACGAATAAAAGCCATATACGAATCGTCATAAAATACCCGCGCCCGATGTAACGCTCCTGCGATAAGATCAGAGGTAGGCTAGGATGCAGTATCGGAAACACGGGAACAATCACAACACAACCAGACCTGGAAACCAACAATCGTGTTTTTGCACAAATGTTTGGATTGTAACTCAGTACCAAGGCGCAGTAATTTACTGATAGCAATTTACAGTAATTTAATGCGCCGTGGGTACCGAATTCCAGTTCTAGACCACTCTAACCACTAGGCCATATAAATATAGTTAAATTGGTAACAAAAAACAATAAATCGATCAACATTTTGTGTATTTCTAGTTATGAGGAACCGCTACGAACCTTAATCAAATATACCCGTAGCAAGAAACATTCGTCAATATGGAAATGTATTAAACGAGATTTGGTGCTTCTATATTGTTACAGAATCTTACACCACTGTGAATTCTGTCCCAATTTTAAGTTCGTTTCATCAAGGATAAGTTACTTAAGGATTATGGACATTTCATGAAATATTATTTTTAAGTACAGAACGGACATTTTGTTGACCTTTGCTTACCGTAATGCACTTTTACGAAAATATCGTTATTCATTCATAAGCAACTGCAACTTCAAGTTAATCTCATTTATCAACGTCAAACATACCATTATATTTTCAAGAATGAGAAATTAAAGTCAGCCGTTACTGGAATGAAATGTTGTTAAGAGTAACGAATATTACAAGTACGTCGATGCATATAGTAAATAATTTAATAGTTAATAATTTGCTGATAATTTGTTAAATATGAATATTTAGGACAAATGGATTCAGCAATAATGAAAACAGTTATTGTTAATAACTTATTACGCAGTTCTGCCTAAAACAAGCCCGAACGGAGTCCTACTGATAATTGGTAATAGAGTTGTATCCGGCCTAGCCTTTCCAGGTTCACTCATTTACTTGTTTTACGATTTCGGTAAGTTGACAAGCCGTGGATTTTATTTTAAGTACATGAATTATTGTAAGTTTACAAATAATAATAATCTTTATTAATTGCATTATTTAATATAATAAAATAAAAAAGTAAAAAGTAAAGTTTCAGCCTATAAATGTCCCACTGCTGAGCACAGGCCTCCTCTCATTTCTGAGAGGGTTTAGGAGCTAGGAAGAATCCGCCACGCTGCTCCAATGCGGGTTAGCGGACTTCACATGTCTTCGAAATATTTCTATTCCTCGGACATGCAGGTTTCCTCACGATGTTTTCCTTTACCGCTAAGCACGTGGTAAATCAGCACTTAAAATTGTAGAACAATTTAAGAGGTGCTGGCACCGGGGATCGAACCCAGGTTACTCGCTTACTATGAAATTAAAGGCGAGCACCAGGCCCCTGAGGTACCACGGCTTTATATAATAAAATACATAATTATTATAACTTTCATATCTGTAACTAATACAGTATGTAATAAAAATTATATACTAATATCCATTGACCTGAGTTTGAAATAAAAGACGGTTTACCATTATTCATTTTCTGGGGCACATTGATTTTCTGGGATTCATCGATCACCATACGACCCTGTAGCGTCATGTTGCTACTTCATGGTAGTATTCTATAAGAACGCATTTCATGATCAAGCCAGAGACACATTTATGTACTGTTTAATATCCAGCTGGAGCGTATCTCTTCCGCATACAACAAAAGTGGCCATACGGTGTCGGTGGCCTTGTGGTGGCGGTGTAAGAGAATCTACCATCCCATCACGTCCCATAGGTGCCGTAAAAGTGGACTGAGGGAAAATTAAAACCAGGAGATGGGCAGCAGCATCTTCCTGGAACACTTCAATAAAACAACAGCAGCTGCCAACTCTCCTGCCAAGCGTGGCAACTGTGGCAAATCCCCGCAAATGAGAGGTACAAAAACACAACGACCCCTAGTCTTCAGCAGCCCCGCTAGTCCTGGCTACGGTTGCAGTCATGGTAACGCCGCGGCAGGGGGTGTAAAGAATCTCCGAAGAAGGAGATCTTGCTATCACATATGACGAATGGACCTGGCAACATATGCCGTATGCACACTCAAGACTGACGAGAGAATCTTGGATCTGGAAGAACAGATGAACAAGTTACGCTGGGATATTATAAAGTCATTAGAAGTCCGAAGACAGGGGGAGGACACGGTAATCCTCGAATCCGGTAACTTGTTCTCCCACGGGGGGAGGGCGACAACCTATCCCGAGGAAGTGTCAGGCCTTACAGTCCAAAAGTCTCTCTTCTACAACGTTTTTTACATCGGCAGTGTGTCTTCTACTAGGATTTCGTACCTTATACTCAGAATAACCAAACGGTATTCGCTGAAGGTCATTGAGGTATACGCACAAACCTCGGCACTGATTATGAGATGGAGGTAATGTATAAGAATATCCCAAGAGCCATAAATTCCTCCAAAACTCAATGCACGATTGATGGGAGACTTCAACGCAACGTCTTTAAGTGGGGCAGTTTGGAATAGGGCAACCGAACCGAATTTATGGAGAAGGAGGGACTCTTTATAATGAACTCCTTATAAAATAATTTAGAAAGTGGACCTAGATGGTTCCACAAAAATGAGATCGACTTCATCGTGACGACTAAACGACAGCTCTTAAATTATGACTCTGTGATCGCTAGGAACCGGCAGTGAAAAATAAAAACTTTTACTCGCTGATAATCTCTGCAAGCAAGATTAAAATTATATGATGAGATGGAGTTGTAGATTCTCTTTAGGAGCGTAGTGGCGGCTCATCCCGTGGGTGTCGTAAAAGTCGACGGAGATATTTTAAAGCCAAAATATGGGCACCAGCATCTTCTTGGAACATCTGAATAAATAAACAGCGGTTGCCAACCAGCCTGCCAAGCGTGACAACTCTGGCAAATTCCCTCCAAAATAAGACCTACAAACTTTTGTGACAATTTACAGGGGCCTCCCCTATGTTAGCAGTGGACCAGCGATAGGCTGCAATTATGATGATGATGATATTATTTTATATATTTTAATCCACATATTAAATGAACCATAAATTTTAATGAACATATTATTAAGATTAAAGGTAAAACACATACAGATAAGAGAAGTAGTTTGGTTTTACTTATTTCGTAGAGTAAACCGTAATTTTAAAAAATTAATATAAGCATACCACCGGCTCATACAATGGTGAAATTTTTTATTAAAACAACAACAACAAAAAAATGTTCTTTTTTGTATATCATTAACTTTTTAACCTAAAATTTAAATATTTGGTGCTAAATAAAATAATATAGAGTCAAAATCTTTTCAATTATTTTAGTAATACTATAAATATAAAATATGTGAGTTATATTTTGCACAGTCCACGAAATTATTAAATGTGATATTTTTACAATCTAGCACCGTTTTATAATGAGATTCCTCTGTACGGAGAAGAAACAGACGAAAGAGTATCCTTATTTTTTCAAGTATCCTTTTTTTTAAGTAATTTTTCAATGGCCTTTTAGAATAATAACAAAATTATATATGTATATTACATGAGGAATTAGTATTTAGAAACAGCCCGGCAGCGTTCACCTCATTCTGGGAATGAGATGGGTTATTATCATCCATTTTATATTATAATAACCATATGTTATATATAAGGCTTTTATACATAGTTTCTGTATATAAACTTTTTGAATCCATGGGTAGGAAAACCTTGTGCACTTACTGGGATTTTGTTGTAAAAACGTATTCTTTGCCCCATGAATGAGTTACAAACTCTGTTGAGCCACTGGTATTTACATTATGTACATCACTTTTTTATACTAAAGCTATTTATATTATTTTGTACGTACATAACATTTTCGTATATATTGAGGGCTAATGTAAAAATATTTATTTCCTTAAATATATCTCTAAGAGACACTCTAGAACCATGGTTATACGTAGCTCTTATGGCTATCTTTTGCAATACATAAAAATTTTCTATATCGGTCGCATTTCCCCACAGCAAAACACCATACGGCATTATGCTTTGGAAATAATGATGATGAAATCAGGTAGTTTTGCTTCGCCATAAGGGTGACAGCAAGTTGAAATAGTAACGGTAAGGCCAACCTCGTAAAACCATAATTGTTGGTGAAAAAATTTCTCGAGTGGCAAGCTCGAATGACTTCTCACTAGTCAGAAACTACCTATCGAACTCTACCTGTGAATGTCACTCGATGCAGATAGCTCAGTACCGTCATTTATGGTAATCTAAGCTAGGATTATGTTCAGTGGACTTCTAATGGATTGTGATGATAATAATGCTTACAGTGACTCGTTGAAATGCAATTCTCACATACATTTAGACAACCATGGCTATACAATTCAGTCCATTTGATGATTAATGGTCACTTTGGCCCGAAGATACCTACACCCATGCTCCAAAAATAATCTAGATATAGATCCATTGTCATACTCGAGCAACCCCTTATACCCCTTATTGTAATTAATTGCAAATTACAGCGATTACCTAGTCGGGTTGTAAGTTCTGTCACAATTACTTTTTATAGGGTTTCAGCCTATAAATGTCCCACTACTGAGCACAGGCCTCCTCTCATTTCTGAGAGGGTTTTGGAGCTAGGAAGAATCCGCCACGCTGCTCCAATGCGGGTTGGCGGACTTCACATGTCTTCGAAATATTTTTATTTCTCAGACATGCAGGTTTCCTCACGATGTTTTCCTTCACCGCCGAGCACGTGGTAAATCAGCACTTAAAATCGCAATTAACAATTTTAGTGGTGCCGGCACCGGGAATCGAACCCAGGTCACTCGCGTACTATGAAATTTAAAGCGAGCGCCTAGCCCCTGAGCTACCACGGCTCTTACTTTTTTTTTATATATATATATATATATTTTATATATATATATATATATATATATATATATATATGTACGAAAATAAAATGAGGAAAATGAAGCTTAAAATTTTATTAAAGTTATTCAAAATGCCTTCCTTAATTTTGAATACAGGCCCTCATACTCCGAGGCCAGTCGTCGACTGGCAGCACGCACGATGTTCATATTTATATCAGCCACTGCTTTAATTAGGAATGCCTTGAATGTTGCCATAAAATCAAATGTGTTTAAATTTGGGTTGGAAGAGGGCCACTTGTCGTGCCTAATGAAGTCGATTCCATGGATGACAAGCCAGTTTTGTGAACTTGCTGTCCGATGAGCTGGTGGTGAGTCTTGATGGAATACCCAGTATTTTTTTTTTTCAAAAATTGATTGAGAAAGAGTTTCCACAACGTTTGTTAGAACGTATGGAATTTCAAATCAGTGCCATAATGCCATTAATACTTTCAGAGTGAGAGCATAGTAAATGCGTCGATGTCCGTTCCTCAATAAAGAGGGAAAAAAGCTTAAGGAAATTTCGAACGCATAGAAACAATATATAGGGAGTCTGCGCCCTTTAAATATAAAGTAAAATTATGGTGCAAGCTGTTTAAATGGGGAAGAGAGTTCATAAAAGACGACCCCCATATTGTGCGGCCCATGACGGCAACGACTCTATAAATGTCTAATAAAGTAGATAAATTTTTTTAACAGATAGGCGAGTGACCATTTTCCGCATTGCTAAAAAATAGACTACTCGACAGGCACCGTTTGGAATATAACTCATGAACATTTGCCAATGTCTAAAGTCAGCGGAAGATCGCGGTTTCTGACACCACTTCAAAAGGACGCCTGATACGAATGTTCCCTACAGAGCTTAGACCTGAATGGTGCAGACCCAGCAAATTTTTTTTTTCAACGATTTGTGACAGGGGACGAAACGTGGGTTTACCATAGAGATCCGAGTTCAAAATGAAGTCCTTGCAGTGGAAGCACTGGTCGTCACCCACCCCTAAAAGGTGTCAAATAGAGAAATCTGCAGGCAAGGTCATGACCACTGTGGTTTGGTATGAGAAAGAACTTTTACTGTTCGAGTTCATGCCACATAAGACTATCATATACGGAGAGACCTGCGCTAAAACCATGAAAGTATTGCGAGACTCTATCAAGGAGAAAAAGCGCATCAAGCTCTCAAAAAACGTTCTGATTCTTCACCACAATGCTGCGGCGCCCATGTGTGCAAAAGCACAGGTTATGGACCAAAAAGGCCAACAGGCTGCCATCCGCTGCCTGTTGGCCTCGGGTGTGGGTTCTAACAGCTCAACCATCACTGACAGAACTACCTACAGCAATGACCTACCCCCATCGGATTAATTCCTATTCCGAAACTTGTAAATAATTCTTCGAGGCCAACGATTTACTAATACTGAAGAGGTGAAGGAAGCTAAGGAGGTCATCTTGGTTTGACGAGCAACCAAAGGATTTTTTTCTAAAGTTTTAAACTCATTGCAAGATAAGTGGACCGGGTCTATTGAAATTAAACGGAGATTACATTGAAAAATGAAAATAATTTATATTTACTATACTATCTTTTTTGCTTAGGTAGGTAAATTAATTAATTAACGTTCTTGTCTTTACCTAAGAGCTTATTTGCGTAAACCAAATGTGAAAGTCACTGAAACTTATTAAGTTACTTTTTAATGAGACAGATAAAGTCTGCATATACTGTCATATTAAATCATTACATATTTGATGTGATCTCCAAAAAGTCAGACCTAAATTATCCACACCGGCAGCTGCAAGGTGTGACGTGTTTAATACTGCGATCGCCATCCCATATCGTGGCAATAACGAAAAATGGTCCCAGCATGAGAGGAACCTATGTCCTGCTGTAGACGGTTTAAATCATCCTATAATAATGGGAATAATAGGAAAATTAGCATTAATATTTTAATCAAATTTATATGTTTAAGACGATCAGCTTTGTTCAGAAAAAGTGTGAACTGAAATATGTATTGTGATAAATAAGATAAAAAATAAAGGAGATTTTCTGTTTACTTTGAGTTTTGAAACCTTACGTATTGATTAAGGGGCAAAGAATTAACCAAACAAGTACTTATTAGTGCTTGTCGAAAAATTGAAGTAATCAGTTTTCCATTCCAACTCGAATACGTTTACGTTGCCTAAGTGCAACGCTACGAGAAACTTAATTATTCAAGCTCCGTTTGTGAAAAGCAGCGTTTCCAAATAGTTGAAAACTTTCTTGAGACTAATTACAAAGAAACGTGTAGAAAACAAATGTAAAAATAGAGCGTGTTTGTAATTGGTATAAACTGCGGAGAATCGACCTAATTGAATGTTCAAAGTGACTTTTTTGTAACCGATTATACCGATTATAGTTTTTTTATAGAGTCAAATGTTCTTATAATAAAAAATATTTTTTATCGTTTCTAGAGTCAGACCGCAGACTGGTTCCAAAACTTTTTTTGTTTTCTATAAAGTAGCCTTTTTCATTCGATGAAGTTATGAAACGACCGGATGGTAAGCGCCCATAGCAAATGCTGCGTCATTCAGAACATTTCTCTGTGACACCACACTGCGCCCATCACCCTGAGATATCAGTTCTTACGTCTCATATGCCCAGTGATTACGCTATCTCTCAGTGCCCTTCAAACCAAAACACAGTAATGTTTGCACGCTACTGCTTCACGGCAGAATAACTGGCCTTGCAACTCTAATAAATAATAATAAGTTCAGAATCTCTCGAACAACTTCTCAACTTCTATTGGAATACGCACTATAATATGTTGCGGCTGAGTGGGCTGCAAAAAGTGTCTCTTTCCTTCTCCATGGAGTTAGATAATCACCCGGGGCTCGTCTCCTGATGTACTCCTGATGTACTTCTTTAGATTTAACCCAGTATTATGAGTTTCTCCAAAACATGGGTAGGGTCTAATCACGTAATGTGTTTGAAATAAATAAGTAATTCTGACAAATCATCGAGACATATAGATAAAGCAAACTAGCAATATTAAAATATTCCTTGTTTTTCGGCCATTCAATAAATTCTATACAGTCATGTCTAAAATGTTTGAATGGCCATTATCCGGTTGCAGCGTTGGGAAAGAAAGGTTCTCAAGTGTCAATCACGTACAGTTAATAGAATCAGGCGTTACTTTGCGGAAATCAATTATAGTAAAGGAAAGAAAGTTAATTTGCTAAGATCCGCATGCAAAATGTAAAATGGTGTGTATTACCTAGTTTTGAAGAGCACCGCCCGCCCTCCCACAACTGCGTGCATGCGGATCTTAGCAAATTAACTTTCTTTCCTTTACTATAATGGATTTCTGCAAAGTAACGCCTGATTCTATTGCAAAAATGAAATGAAAATCCTTTGTTTTTCGACGTATGATATATCAATTTTGTTTGTCAAACATCATTTCTTTACAATCTACCACCGTCTCGTAATAAAGTTAATCTGGCATATAAAATCCTTAAGTATTCTCTTCTTTTTTTGTAAAATCTTTTTTTATCTTAGTCTAAAATACATTATAATAAATTTACAAAGTATAGTCTCAGAGAAAACCAAAGCACGCTCTATGTTACTGTTAAGCACAGTGTAGGAGCCGCCCTCAAATGTTTGGCCTTTGTTATTTAATATTAAAAAAAACATTGTTTTGATATAATAAAAGTTAGGTAACTAGTATAAAAATATTGACGTTCATATTGTGTTATTATCCTGAAAAACGTTCCAAAAATATATAGTATTAAAAATCCATTAATACGAGTATTTCCTTACTTTTACCTTCCTGTCAAATTATATTATGCATTACTATTCTTCTTCTTAAGACTCTTGTATAAGAAAAGTTTCTTCGCAACCAACTTTGAATGAAGCGTCCGAAGTTGAGGTCGGATAAAAATTCCATACCCAATAACTGCAGTCACTCGGTTATTACAACGGTCAGTTTCAGTTAAGAAGTCAGGGTGGAACACAGTTAAATTTTTAAAGTAACTTGTACTCCGTGCAACAGATTATTAATTTGGTTTTTAAGAATAGAGACGAACTGTACGTTTTTTCCGTTATGTGCATGGTGTGACACCACTTTTTTTATTCGTGATTTCACTACACCATTGTGTAGCGGTTCACAAAAACTCAGGGGCTAGGCGCTCGCTTTAAATTTCATAGTATACGAGTGACCTGGGTTCTAGCCCTTGTGCCGGCACCACTAAAATTGTTAATTGCAATTTTAGGTGCTGATTTACCACGTGCTCGGCGGTAAAGGAAAACATCGCGAGGAAACCTGTATGTCTGAGAAATAAAAAATATTTCGATGACATGTGCAGTCCGCCAACCCGCATTGGAGCAGCGTGGCGGATTCTTCCTAGCTCCAAAACCCTCTCAGAAATGAGAGGAGGCCTATTCTGAGCAGTGGGTCATTGATAGGCTAAAACTTTACTTTTTTTTTACTTCACATAAAACAAAACAACAATTCATCGCACGTACCCAACTCTCCACACCATTCCCCGGACCAGTTATTTTGCCGTGAAGCAGTATTGTGCAAACATTACTGTGTTTCGGTCTGAAGGGCATTGAGAGCTAGTGTAATCATTGGTCATATGAAACTTAAGAACTGATGTCTCAGGGTGACGGGCGCAGTGTGGTGCCACACAAAAATGTTCTGGATGACACAGCATCTGTTATGGGCAGACGCTGCACTTACCATCAGGTGAACGTTTTATCCAATAAAAAAGTAAGATGGCTGTGTTATACAGACAGGACAAAACTTTTAAGAGTTTTTACTATGAAACCTTAAAAATCACTCCAATCGAGATAGATTCGAAAGTATATCTTTCAAAGTAAAAGGCAAAATATTTCAGTACATGATTAATATAAATACAGAGTATTTTATTTTATTTTATTTTTATAAAAAATAAACAGATATGATGCCTGATCAATGCAGTCACAAAATCGCGACTTCAGACACAAGTTTGTTGAGCGGTCGCCTTTCTTAGGGATCGGGTGCACAAAAGCTTTCTTCCATGCTTTCGGGACGACGCCTAGAGAGTAGGAGTACCGGAAAAGAAGCGTTAGAACCGGTGCCAACTCTGGAGCACACATCCTCAACACAATAGGGTCCCCCCTATTCCATCGGGCCCACTCGACTTTTGGATGTCCAGGGAGAGGAGTGCTCTGAAAAAACCGGATGTCCGGCATAGAGCACTCACTGCACGGGATGGTCGGAGGTGACTACCCCCTGTCATCGAGAGTCAAGTTGGACGCAAAAAGAGAACCTAGAAAATCGGCTTTCTCCTTTGCGTCATGGGCCAGCGAGTTGTCCTCCCTGTGCGGAGATGGTAGTGATCGAACAGACATTCCCTTGGACAGCCTTGGCGAGGGACCAGAACGCACGGGTTCCCGAAGGAAAACGAACTAGTTTCTTGCCAATTCTGCCAATGTCAGACTTTGCCGCAGCAATGACTCTTTTGAAGGACCAGGAGGCAAAGTTGTACTTCTTCTTAATATCGCTAGATTTTGAAACCCGAGATGCATTAACCCAGGCCTGGTAACACTGCTGCTTTTGGCGAGATGCCGTTCTGCAGGTGCCACCAAACCAAGGATTATATCACCGATGGACACCACAGAAGATGGAACGAAGAGTTCCATTCCCTGAAGCACCACATCAGCGACAGAATTGGCAACGACGTTGCGACTATCCAGTGAGAAGTAAACCTGCCTCAGGAAGTTCTGCTGTTCTGTTCTGCCAGCGAAGTAACCAGTTGTGTCAGATCATATGCCAAGGCAAAAAAAAATTGTTCATATCGGCACAGAAAACGTTGCAAGTTTCGTGATATTTTACAGGTTTGTTATATCTTCAATAGGTAGGCCTTTTTAGTCCTTTAAAGCATCATAATCGCAATCAGTACAGCAATGTAAAACTGGCAGTCCTTTTAGTGTCAGGATTGAGCGGTGAATTTGCTTTTGCTATGTGCAATACATAAATCATCGCTTCTTCTGTATATATTTTACCGATCATGACGGTAACAACAATTTCATTCTGACGAAGATTGCCCGGTCGCATAAAATAATTTAATAATAATTTATTTGTGATTTATTGACCAGAAAAATCCCCTAATTTTGAGTCAATTCCATGTTTTAAATCTATGAGCGGAAAAAACACACTCCGTCAGATATTTTATTCAATTCAAGTAGACATAAAATTAACAATAAAAATTGGACATACACAAATACATCACGCATTATATTTCTTTACAGATATTTAAATTCCAGTTTTTTTGACATATCATGCGCATTTTTTTTTATTTATTTCATGTCTACTAGTAAGTTAGTTATTAAGTTATTCATATAAAATAGATTTTTTTTCTATAAGTCCAATACACAATTATAGGCAATAATCACAACAGTTGACATTAACTACGAAAATTTTATTTCCATTGCCATTCGTCAATTTATTTCATATTTATATTATTAAGTATATTATGCCGACGTTCGGCCACTTGGCGGATGGTAAACAGCAGTGCTGTCCAGGATGCTGAGTCGTCGTCGTCGTTTCAGGCTATCACAAGTTCACTGCTGAACATAGGCCTCGCCCAAAAATTGCCACAAAAGTTTGTAGCTCTCATTTTGGGGGGATTTTTCCATAGTTGCCACACTTGGCAGGCGGGTTGGCAACCGCAGTTTATTTATTCTGATGTTCCAGGAAGATGCTGCTGCCCATCTCCTGGTTTTTATTTTCCCTCTGTCGACTATTTACGACACCCACGGGAAGAGATGGAGAGATGCTGAGTACGTTAATCTAAAAGCAAAACTTTCTTTCCTTATTACGCTTGGCTGCTAAAAATATTAGCTTCTCCTATATATGTACATAAGTTAATGTAGATGGTTGTTGCCATGCGACGACCTTATTTTTTTGTATTTAATTATAGGAGATAGCAGAGACTTTAAGAAGAATAAAAGAGCGAAATAACTTAGACGAGACGTCTTGCGAAAATAGATTCTCGTATAAGAAAGGCCATCAATTAATAATACAGAGACAGGTCTGTAACGTCAAATTTATTGTTATTACTCGTGTCGTAAATGCAGCTCATAAATTTTTACTGTTTTCATTCTCTATTGTCAATGATAGACATTTTTCAGATGTGATTGTGCTATTTTTATAGTTATCATTACTGATCAAATTAAACAATAATTTAATAGTATTAAAAATATAGTTATGTTGAATGAAATACTGTAACTTTATTTTGGGTATAATTATAATTTACAACTTCCGTCAATTTCTTCAAATAATTACATTAAAATAACTATATGTAATTGACTATATCTACAATCATGTATTAAAATTTAATTAACTATTATTTATAATTTCAGTTATAACATTTAATCCTATTAGTGAATAATAATACAATATAAAGTTAAGTGATTCAACTACTTTTTATATTGGTTTTTTAATTTTATAAATTATTTTGAGGAACGCAAGATTTATAGTGTTTTAACTATGTATGCTCAAGAAAAGTAGGTGTTAGTAGCTTTCGTAAAACAATGCTGAGGAATAATTTAGAAAATGAAGTAAAATAATAATCTGTAACATTTACAAATCTCAAACCTAAATCTAAAGTTAAATTAATTCATTATCACGCAAAAACTATTTGCGTTCGCTTACTACTTCATACCTATTTTAGTCTAATTAAAGTTAACGAAATTTTTACAGTATTCTTATCATTTCATTCATTTCAGTAATATTCATATATGTTTGCAACATATATGTTTGGTGATTCGAATAATCATTGTTTTATTAAAAATGTAACATAAAAAAACAAGAAATATTTGGAAATTGTACGGCATAAATTTACGAATCTATTTCGCGCTAGATCCAAGATTTTTTTCCCATTCCTAACTAGTATTTATAATTATTTTTAATTTTTTCCATGTTCACTCAAGAAAGTATTACCTAAATCTCTAAAGATAATGGAAAAACTATATGCATTTATTTGTTCCCATTCTCATTTAATAAGGATACATACTATACTACAAATGAATAATAAAATTAATTAGATCATTAATTGTTCTCTTAATACTGGGAAAACGTCTCTAAAGTATTATCATTGTTTAAATATCTACATAATTATACAAATAATTATAGGTATACTAGCTAGAATGTTTTTAAATAATGAAGATGCTTTATTCTCTTCCGCCGGTAAAAATGAACTAGGGGCAGCAGGCGCCGATGCGGGGTGTTTTTGAGACCTAGACTCATCGTATGATCCACTGCCTTCACTTTCATCCTCGTCATCATCTGGCGGGACAGTTGCTTCATGCTTCAAGGGCTCTGCGTGTGGCGCGTCAATTATCTTCGAACGATTAAGGGTCGCCTGCGGCACTTCAGTTACTTTTATTGTTGATAATATTGCATCGCTGTGCGTCGGACCTATATTTTCTTCTTCCGTCTCCTTTGTCATCGTTTTATAGATATCTGTTGCATTATCAATTTTAAGAAACTTTAAATAATTTGTTACGTCACTGCTATTATCTTCAATATTGGTTTTCGCAAATTGCAACAATTGATTTTGTATCCTTTTTGAGAAAGGCGCGTTGCAAAGGTGACCAGTACATAAACAAGACATTTTGTATGTCCAATTTGAAGGTTTTATCGAACAAGGGGTATCCATGTCAGGTAAGCATGTAAGTAACGAAATAAAACCTGGAAATAAAAAGTAACTTTAAATTTAATAACCGCACAATTTTAGATATATTGCATAGAAAAAATATTACTGTAAATGAGATTAATAAAATAAAACGAGAAGATGGGCAGCAGCTTCTTCTGGAACATTTGAATGACTAAACGGTTGCAACCCGCCTGCCAAGCGTGGCAACTATGGCAAAATCCCCCCAAAATTAGAGCTACAAACATTTGTGGCAATCTATGGGGAGGTCTATGTTCAGCAGTGGACTAGTGATAGACTGAAATGAAGATGATGAAATGATGATTTCTTTATTCTTAATTTTATTACTAAAGTCTATTTAAATATTAACAATACATTAACATAGTTTAAATAACAAATATTATAATTTAAATATGTATTTAAAGAAATACAGATATTTTTACGGTAGACGTCTTGTACTTGCTTTTTAACCGATACAATTGAAATTGAAATAAACCATCTATTTGAACGAATATTGGAAAGGTTTACTTGAAAATAGAGAACATACTTACAAATAAGTTTTAAAAATATAAAGTACTTACTAGGTCCTTCGGCTACTGTGCCACAATATGGTTGTTGGACAGGACATAAAACAGAGACTTTTTGTAGAGTGCACGCTGTACTGTTGACATTTAGACAATGGTAACACTGCTGCGGTTCTATTTCTGTGAAAAAAGCAAATATTTTTTTAGAGAAACATGTATTCGTTTTATTTTTACACATGTTTTTAATTACAAGAAAGGGAATTGTTTCTATTGATTGAAATAAGATTTTGACAACGAAGCTATCATTTGATTGATACTCGGACTATATACGAGATAGGATATATTGTGTGTTTGCGCTAATACTTACGAAATTAGCGCAAACACAGAAGCACTCACTCCTCTCGATTTTATTTTATCCGATGTAACATCTGTCCCGTGACAACGGCGAAAGAGGTGCAAATTTAAAGGCGTTCGGTCATTCAATATAACTTAATATTTGTGTGCTACAAATTTATTTGCAATGGCTGAGATTCAAACATAGTTCCCACTTGATATCCTGCTTACTCCATAATTCTAATATTTAATAATACAGTCCGGTAGAAGAAGGTTTCCAACAAGTAATAACCGGTTGAGTTGTTTCTCGTAGTTTCTTGCAGTTTCTAAACTTCGTCTCAAATGAAAGTCCAAATCCGAAATTAAGAGAAATAGTTAAAAATGGCCGAATTATTAAGTCGGTTATTGACACAATAAGTTTCATTTTTAAACCTTCATACATTAAACATCTAATATAACTAGTAATGAAACTCGCATATTTTACAAAAACTTTTTTAATTACTGGGCTAAACTTTTTTAATTACTAAGAATTAATTAGTTTGATGACACACAAAAATTTTCTGGGTGAAAGGCATTTGTTATGGGCATATGCTGCACTTACTGCAAGGCATACAAAAATAAATTAAAAAGTAAGAAACATATTAGGTGCCGATTATTATCATCGCCGTTATAACGTTATAATTCAATTGAAATGCCGTACCCCGTGCGTATTTTTTACCATTGGTTGACGGCATTTCCACTGGTTTTATTTGTCTATCAAATTATAACGTTTGTTTTTTTTTTTTGTTGAATGCGGACATTGTGGTATAGAGTGTAGAGTATAAATTAAGTGGGGTAATAAGAATAAAGTTTTTAAGCTTTTTTTTTATTAATGAAATAAGCTTTTGAAAATAGCATCAAATAATCGGATCATTGTAAGAAAGTTCCCAAAAAACGAGAAAATCCGTTTATTTTCAATTTATTTGGGCTTTACTGTCATTAAACCTTTTAATAATTTTTCAACGTTTCGTTCAACAAAAATATCTGATTTCGCGATTTCTAAATTTCTCGACACTTTTTTATCGTTCGAATCGGGCTAGATTTCCCAGGAATCCACCCTTCGAGAAGTCTCGACCTGAAACCCTAACATAAATAGACTTGAGATTTGAAGATAGTGCACGCCAGCTTAATGATCTATGGGCTCTGGATCCGGTTATCGTCAAAATGATCGCTAACTCATACCATAAGGCTATATTTACAGGACACATAAATAGAAATACAAGCTTTAAATCCATGCTAAAGGTCAAATTCTTCAAAAACATCATCAATAATTTTCAATTATTTTGCAGTGTTGAAAGTACTACTGCAAATTAAGAACACCAGCAGCAGCAGCAGTCAACTTAGAATCGAATTTAGCATTGTCATTCACTTTTTCTTCGTGGTCTTCATGTGACTAAGTGCTCACATTAGCAATTTCACATTTCATTGTCTAGTGCAAGAACAAAAAAAAAGGTAAACGAAAAAAGTTTCTGTCCATGTCAATAATTTCTTTTATCTAGTTACAATTATAAAACTAGAATCGTCTTCATATTTCTTGATAATTTACGAAGAATTTTTTTATAAACTTATACATTACCTGCCGCAGTGCCTCGAGTGAAATCAGTGGGAAATGAATGAAATATTGTCAAAATAGCTATTTAATAAAACTAAGTTTAAAATAGTTATAACCCGATGTTTCGAGCGCTTACCCGCGTAAATAAAAGAAATCATTATCAAAATAGCCAGTTAAATTAAAGCTAAATTTTCTTCGCGAACTTCGTGAACGTGACTTCTACACGACATTCTCAGTATGTTCTAATTACTTTCTTCCCAGTTCCAGATTATTATTAGTTGTAAGCACGTTTTAGAGTAAAATGTGTTGCAGTTATTTGTTGGTATCAGACATTTTCACAATAAATCAAAACGTTTTATACTCGTATTTGTCATATCCTTTCTCCGATTTTTTACAAACGCTAATAATTTTGCAATACACTCAATCATAATAGCAATTAGATAAACAAAACGAATGAATCAAAATGATTACAACGTTCACAAACGTTTTAGTTTTAAAATGAATAAATCTATTAAATTATTTCCAATTTCAAACATGTTATAGATACAAGATTAATTTTCATATCTTGTCAAAAAGTGTAATATCAAAAGGTTATTAAA
Source organism: Luehdorfia chinensis (assembly GCA_019845155.1). Classification (NCBI taxonomy): domain Eukaryota; kingdom Metazoa; phylum Arthropoda; class Insecta; order Lepidoptera; family Papilionidae; genus Luehdorfia; species Luehdorfia chinensis. The sequence goes on from JAHVAK010000612.1 coordinate 4,721,584, forward strand.
ATGAGGTTAGTTGGTTTACTAATTCAAAGTATGAATAAAAAATGAACGTAAAAGAATTAGACATATTTTTTATTTTCCGTATAATATTATGTTACAAAACTATATTTTTAAAAGGAATATTATCAATTGGATTAGTCATACAAGCTGCAATACCTTCCAGAATAAACGGGTTCAGTTCTTTTAAAGTAGTTTTTCTTTAAATGAAATCAAATATGAATCAATTATTTATTCCTAGTAGCTTCAGCTTTGGTCGCCTCATCATTACGTTATGGTTTTAACAGTGGTAGAGCCACGCACCAGCTTTTTATGTTGCATGTATGGGCCGGCTCGTCCTTGGAAGTACCACGACCTCACAGAATACTCCCTCAGTCAACATGGTAGCGGTTTTAAAAAATAATCTACCCCGGGGGGGAGGGGTACCACCTCCAATGGTTCTAAAGAATCCCACACTGAGGTCCACGTCCACGCCCAGGCTACTCTAGGCTTCCTGCGCGTAAATGCTCAGGCTTTCTTTATCACCCTCCATAGACTTTAACACTCACCACGCCGAATGGCTTGGATCTCGTACAACCATCATGTGGGGAGATCTGTTTATTACTTTGATATGACCTGACACTACTGGTTACTTCGCCCACGCGAGTTCCAGACTCAGGCAGTGTCTTCTGCATATCAATGATTTGTTGCAATCTAGTAACATTCATTGCTATGCGGACGACAGCTGACTGGCGATGCCTTGTACACCGGCTGTGCCACTATTTCTCGGGAACGCATCGAGGAGTACCGGAACAAACTTGTGTCTGAAGTCGAGATTTTGGTAGACAAAATCTGGAACTGGGGCCTACTAAATTTAGTCCAGTTCAACCCCAAGAAGACATAATTTGCGCGTTTACCGCTAAAAAGAAACCCTCCGCCGTGTCTCCTCGTTTTGAGAGCACTTCCATTATTGCCTCAGCTAGTATCGGAATCATTGCGTTGACATATCGAGTGACTTTCAGCTCCGTGGTCATTTGGAAAGGCCAAATTGGCCTCAAAAAAGCTCGGTGTGTAGCGGGACAGTAATTCATGTCGGCCCACCGCTTGCAACTGTACAAGGCGCAAGTTCGGCCACACATGGAGTACTGTTCTCATCTCTAGGCGGGAACACCCCACTGGGATCGGTTGCGGTCAAATGGAAGGATCTGGCACTCCAGCTCCTTCCATTTGACCGCATCGACGAAGAGCTGCTCGAATCGTCAACAACCAAGTTCTTTCTGACCAGCTTGATCCACTGGCCTTGCGAAGAGACATTACGTCTCTTTGCATTTTTTACCGCATTTACCGAGGAGTTCGGAATTATTCTAGCCCATGTTTGTCACCATCAAACACCACGGCATAGCACAAATTTCATTCACATCATCTTTATGGTTGGCATTTCACCGCTGTGCGCTTTTCGCGGAATTTTCTGCCACGGACGACCACTCTGTGGAACTTACTGCCGCCAGCGGCATTTCCGGACCGATACGAGTAGATTAGGGACCTTCAAGAAAAGAGTCTTCTCGAAGAAGATCTTTTTCAAAGGCCGGCAACGCACTCGCGATTCCTCTTGGTGTGAAATATTTGATGCCGATTATATCGTTGATTATATCTATGGTTATACCGAAATAAAACACTGTCATTTTTCAGATTATGTTTGGATTTTAAGTATAAAATTACGTACACGAGCTAATAGCTATTTAATAAATAGCTTATTAACTGCATTTTTGGCCTCTATTAAGAGGACCAATAAACATCCTTCTGTTAGGTAAAGGCCTTATTTTAAAAGACTCATTCATCATTGATCACCAATTATTCATTACAGTCGTATTGATAAAACAGATCTCGTCATGGTGTCTTCTTTCGCCGCTCGCACTACCGTTACTAGGTTGCAAAATAAGTTTCTCGCATAGTCGATTATAAAATTGTAGGCAACCGTGGGCAACAACAAACTTTACTTTATTTTTGTGTTAAGGGAATTTATTCAAAGATTGAAAAGTGTTGTATTTAAGTTCTCAAAAGAAAAAAGATAATAGTTTTAATACTGACTTTCTTTCTTAAAAAATAATAAAATAAGAAATATATTAGAAAGACACCTTTTAGATTGGCCGTGGCAGCTTAGGGGCCGCGCGCTCGTCTTAAATTTCATATTACACGAGTGACCTGAGTTCGATCCCCGGTGACGATACCTCTAAAATTGTTCTTGAGTTTCAAGTGCTGATATATCATATCTGAGCCGTACACATTCGTGACGTTTTATATAGACGTTGACGTGAATTTTGAAAAAAAAAATGTAATAAAAACCCCCATATGATATCGAATTCCTATGCTGTTCAAAACAAAAGGTATGAAACTGATCTAAAGTGAGTAAATCGAGATTATACGGCTTAAAGACAGTAGCAAACACATACCGCGTTCAAACCTGAGATGTGCAGTGATAAGTATATTATTAATCAAATTGAATAATTAACTTAATTTACAAAATATTTCAAAAACAATTATATAATCTCACCTTTATTCTGAAGAGCACCAGTTCTTATATCAGCAACCAAAATAGAAAGAACACTGGTGTACCACATCGACGTCCACATCCTGATGGCTAGTGACTATACTGTAATTCTCTAATTAATTGTTTTAATTATTAACACTTAAATATTGTTATCGTAGTAACTATGGCGTTAGTTTATTTGTTTTTTTTTATTTCAAATAATTGGACTAAGTGCTTTTGTTATTTTCTCGATTAAGTCTTCAATTTTCTGTGATTTGAATATTATTGGCCTAAATTTAATTTATTAGTAATGCTTACTTACTGTAAACATTACATTTAGTAAGCACATTCAAAAATTTTATTAAATGTAATGATCGCATTACATTTCTCGAGACTACAATACAAGTATTGTTTAATTAATTTCTTACTGGTCGTAGGATTCCTATGCAGGAATCCGTCTAGGTACTCGTAGGTACCACCACGGCCAGTTATTCCACCATGAAGCAGTAGTGTGCAAACATTACGGTGTATCGGTTTGAAAGGCACTGAGAGCCAGCCTAAGCAATGGGCATATGAGACTTAAGAACTTATGTCTCAGGGTGATGGGCACAGTGTGGTGTCACACAGATTTTTTCTGGGTGATTCAGCATTTATGGGCAGACGTTGCTCTTACTATTAGGTGAACGTTTTGCTCGTTTCATCACTTTATCCACACATATATTTTCAAAAACAAGCATTTTCACCGAATCTGACTTAAGAAATGAACAGCCTGAGTCAAAACAATATTTGTTCAACATACAAATTCTTTATTTTTGGATTTATTGGAACCGTATCCGACCATTTGACCTTTGCCCCAACACATAAGTATTTACAACACTGAGAACTATTTAGTGATTCTGTGTTTGTGCTTATTTTAGAGCAAATAAATTTTCATTCGCAAATTACTGCTTTTGATTATTTCATGAACCGAAAGATATCGCGAATATGTAAATCACTTAGAAGTTCAACATTTTTTTTTAAGTTTTTTTTATAGCGCTAACATATCATCACTAGTCCCGCTTGTAAAAATCGTTTACGTCTACTATAAACACAAATATTTTCTAAATAAAATATCCAAAATGACTTCATAAAAAATAACAATTTTTTAACTTAACAAGAAACGCCTACATCGAAGTTATTAATAACAGTGCCCTATTCAAACATTGCTACATATAAGTACAAGCAGGTCCTCTGATGTGAGAGTATGTACTGATCTCACTCCCCCGTCGGTAGTTATCGTTTTATTGTATTACTGTAACAATTTGTTCCCTCAGACCGCTCTTAACTGGGATGCTTATTACACAGTCAAAGAAATATGAATTCATAAGAATTATATGACAGATTTTATGAATTTTTTGCTTTTTTAAACTAATGTTAGTAATGAAATAATCAAAAAAAATCGAAAGCACAGTATTATGGAAATATTTAAAACAATAAATTTAAAATTATTTACATGCCACTCGACGATCTATTTTTTGAATATTTAATTGATATTCAAGTTTAAATACCGCAGAACACGTGCTTGCTAACGGACCACGCCGTAGCCCGCGCGTAGCGTTCGTAGCCACGCTCCGTAGACTACTGCCGCAGCTCTGTGGATGCGGGCTTGTATCCCAGGCGACTCTACCATGTATCTCTTGTATAATCGATGATATCTGTCTGCTGAATACTATTTTGATTACATTGCTCCTTTGCGACTTCCATCACGTGTCGGTTAAGCCGAAATGGCAGCAGTGAAAATTATATACATCTATCTCTTCTTAACCTCTTAGTAGTCTGCATAATGTATTTGCCACAACAGTAGGAGTACGAATCGGCTGTCACTCTGTGGATTACCTGGAAATCGCGTGGATTATTGCTTTATTGTACTGGGCTAAATGAATTCATAATTTAATGAATGTAAATGTTGTATTAGCTTATTCTGAACCGCTTACATTTGACACTTTTCCAAGAAGACTTTACTTGCGTAAATTTATAGTACTCGTAAACGGTAACGTACTTACCTGATATTACGAAAAAAAAATCTTTGGTCACATATGTAATAATAAAATCGCATAATAAATTAGTCAAATTCTAATTACGCAAATACGATTTTTTTATTATTTCGGCAGTTACAGTGGAGCAGCATGAACCCTAAAAATTACCTCCAGACTGGCATTTAAAATAAATAAAATATATTGAAAGAAGTAAAGGAATTAATTTATATAGGGAAGCCATATAGAAAGCAGGGGGCGAACGGAGTTTTATGACGGGTGGGGAGATTCCATGGATATTAATTGGCAATTTCCGGAAGTTCTGCCCCCTTTGCGCATACTCATATCCCTCACCTGTAGAGATATTTAAGAGATACATAATGAAGTTCATTAGAACTGTAGGCCTCCGTACATTCAAAGTGGAGGTGATGTAATTGACTACGCTGGAAGTTTATTTAATGAACATAAAAGTATTTAGATAATAAATTAATAAAAAATCACGTGTCGTTAGAGTAACTTACTACTTACTGCGCAGGATCTTAGTTCGCATCCCAGCCGGTGCTGGGACCGACAATTGCGTAGTATAAAATCACAAATTGTCACCAATTTCTTTGACAATTTTTTAATGGGAATAGGTGACGAGATAAGCAAAACGTTCTCCTCATGGTAAGTGGAACGTCTGCCCATAGTAATTGCTGTAGTACCCAGAATATTACTGTGTAGCACCAGTCTCATATGTCCAGTAGTTCCACTAGCTCTCTGTGCGTTTGATACCGAAACAAAGTTGTATTTGTACACTACTGCTTTACGTGAGAAAAGGTGACCCTTCGGTAGTGCCTACTCACCACTACATGCTCTTCCGATATTATACCATGGGCATTACATCTGACGCGGGTAAATTAGGACGAGTGAGTGTTTCTGTGTATACGCGAACACTTACGTAGAGAGCTTCCGACAGTATTGAGAAGTTGTTGCCGTTGGTGAATCTGACAGCTGGCATCAATCACACAAAAAACAAACACAGTAGTGTACATAATCGACTCTATACAAAGAGTTATTTTAATATAAATTATCATATATATACATCGATGATAATATTCCTTGGGAATGAGGTGATCGATGATGTTTTAATCATTATTACTCATGTAATCATTATCTGTTAAATCATTAAACATTTCAACAATAAAAAAATACTAGAAAAATATTGTCATCATCATCACCATATTCTATCACTAGTCCATTGCTGAAAATAGGCATCCCAAAAGATTGCCACGAAAGTTTGTAGCTCTCATTTTGGCGGTTTTTGCCATAGTTGCCACGCTTGGCAGGTGGATGGGTATTAGCAGCTTATTTATTCATATGTTCCAGAAAGATACTGCACATCTCCTGGTTTTCATTTTCCCTTTGTTGACTTTTACGAGAGCCACGGGATGAGATGGGGTGGTAGATTATCTTAAGCTGCCACCAAACGGCGGGAAAAATGATACCTCCGAAGTTTCTAAATTGCAAAATAAATATTGAAGAAAAAACTTCGTTGTATAACTAAGAACGTATTGTTCGTATTCTTCATTATCAGCCTGTCAATAATCCACTGCTGGGTATAAACCTCTCTCAAGAAGAAAGAATTTGCCATGATCACTATGCTTCTCAGGGGAATTGGTGATACCAGTACCAGACGCTTCGCACCTCAGACGCAGCCAGTAACGGATATGTGTATATTAAGACCAGCATTCGTCAAGATGATTATTCCGCCACCCACGGAACAAGACGGGGTGTCAGATTTTCTCACGACGCCGCAACACCGCAATATTACTTTAAATTAAAACAATCATGCAGAACAGGTATTTGCTAATCTAAAGTTGTCTCAAACTCAGCTTGACTCGACGCTAGCAAATAATTGCATGTGTCACTCTTGCATGTTTGTTTTGAAGCGAAGTAAATAACTAATTTAACGAGGTCCTATGGTAAAAATTTACGTATTTATAAACATTCGATCCATTTTAATAACTTGTAATAATCCTTTATGCCATTTCAACAATTTTCAAACTTTGTAAAGTAGATAATGCATAATGATGCTCAAAATATTTTCAGTGTACAAACCTAGAAAGTGCAAGCACTAGTAATTTCCATGAACTAATTATATTGTTACTGAATTTGTTTGTTTTAAAGCATTTGATATACATTAGTCTGTTGGGCTATAAGAAACTACAGGTGTGAACATACGTAAATTAGCGTCTAATAAAACTAAACGGCCGTATAGAAGCATACAAGATTCTACCAGCATGCCATTTAAGCCCGTAGGTATCGCGAAAGTCGAGTTAGGCAAATTCCAGAAAATGCTCTAGATTATCTTCTGCTCTGTTAGACATAGATCTGTTCCAATTTTTTTTTTTAAATATCAGATCTAAATTATCGATGGTGAGATATCTTTGTGTCTCATCGTCAATACTGAGCGTCGCCACGCTCACGGCAAATTCTTCCGAATAGGAGGAAGCCCAATAGGTTATACTGTAAAATACGATAAATTGTGTTAAAGGAGGTTTGTAAATTACAAAAGAAAAATATTGTTACTTAGCACTAGAGTTATGAACACTCCCATAAAAGCCTTTAGCGTGAGAGCTATAATTTATATTATACATATGCCTTCCTACTTATGTCTCTTATTATTGTTGTTTAATCTATATTTTATTGTGTTTCTTATAAATTTGTTAGTCCTATTTCAAAAAATTCTGATAAATTATTCCATATTAAAACACAATTTCCATATAAGAATACAATACCTACTGTTAAATGAGGCGTCGATATTAACACGCTCCTTCTTATTTATAATATTTATCCTGGGTAATGATTTCTCATATTTAAGTGGTCATTATAAGTTGAATAAAACAAACATAAGTTAAATAAAACTAATTTTATGTATTTAAAGTAAATTTAAATTAATCACGTTTAATTTTAAACCACCTATTACCCGACGTTTCGATCGCTTCACGTCAGCTACATATTCTTTTACGCTGGTTTTTATAGATCTTTTTGTTGGCCCTATGTAAGAGAGAGGCCATATTCACAATCTAGCTTGTATACCCCTGCATCTTGTAGAAAGACATTGCTCTGGGCCGATGGTAAAAACTAACTTTATATATTTTTTACTATTTTTTATATTTATTTTTTATTTTATTTTTTTTATTTTTTTTTACTTTATATATAAATTAGTTTGTGTATGTCTGTTTTCAATCCGGATAGGATTAGAAACAGAAAAAAATGCTCTTATGGATGCCGGCTTCAAGATAGCCAATCTTGTCCATTACTCCTCTAACGTATGGTAGAACAGCAGGTGCATGCTCGAATGTGTGTCACGGATCCCTAGTGCTCTCTGAAACAACGATTTTCCCACGGTAGCTGTGACTAATGGTGGTGAGATTCTTCTTTTAAATATTTGTTGGTATGGGTCCCTCACTTACTTTACTTTATAAGGTGTAATTTTACTATTTAACACCCGATTGTTTTTGCGTAGATTGGATTAAAATTAAGTATTTAAACCTGAGAATATCAAGGATCAACTATGACATAAGGACGGAACACCTTAGAATAGAAGCAGGCATTAAATAAGAAAACTTTTTATCTTCTCAGACTACGATTGCGCCAATCGAATTCGATATTTTTTTATGTTAAACTATTTAAAATTCTATATCGATATACTTTGTGAGACTATTTGACCACAGACTATTGTGTTTGGCAGTATGAACTTAAACAAACAACAGACCATTATGTGATTGACATTTTCAGTATGAACGTGAATAATTAATGTTTTATTTATTGAATTTCATTTATTTGTAACACTTCTTATATTATACATTTTAACTTTCTCGCCTTTTCTCTATACATACTTTAACTATGCCAAATCTCAGACTCTTTCTTCCGCCCAAAATGCTTAAAAAGCGATACAAAGTTTTCTCTTCACTTATTATTATGTAGATTTTACTTCGTTAAATGGCATGAGGGCCTCTCACTCCACATTTTAAGATTATTAAACTTTTTATTTTGTGATGACTTTTAAATAATTCATAAATTGTTTGTTTATTAGATAATCTGAAATCTAACACACTGTAGAGGTTATTAAAATGAGTCCTACACTTACCATATTATGACTATGGTGACATGAGAAGATGAATGCACTTTGAATCAATCAACTACTAAAACGCTCAAAGCAACTAGCGATCCAATAAAGTAACACTCTGAAAAATTAAATCTACTCGTAGATGTGAATTCGGTTAAGAAGTAACCGAAGAAGAAGTGTTGATTGAGTTGGGTAACCCATACGGGTTACCCAACTCAATGTCTACACAACTACGTCCACTAGTGAGCAATAAGTTCAAGATCAATTTGACCAACATACAAATTGGCACAACATTTGTTTAAAATACTCTTACCGCTAAAGGACACACAAGAGCACACGCAAAGGATTCATATCATTTTTTCAGTGAGATAAAAGACCTACATTTTTCTCATTTTTAGTTCTGATCTCCAGTCTTTATTTACATGCCTCTGTCTCAGGGAGACGGGTGCAGTGTGGTGTCCCACAGAAATGTTCTTGGTGAGACAGCTTTTGTTGTGGGCGGACGTTGCACTTACCATTAGGTGAACGTTTTGCTCGTTTCGGCACTTTATACAATACAAAAAAAAATTCATTAACTTTCCCAACCAAATTAAATTCACAATGGAGTTAGAGCCAAAGCGAGAGACCAATAACTCTGTAGCTTTTATAAATGTTCTAGTAATTCGGAATCCTAATAACACCTTAAGTCACACTATAGAAAAATAACCATATAAAAATTATTTAAGCTGTGTTTCAGAGACCACGAGGGATATGTGACAGGAAACACCTAGCCCACGCGTTTTAGCATGTCACGTAAGTTTTACACCGGTGAAACGATATCTTAGAGTAGTCACGGACAAGATTGGCTATATTTTAAAGCGGATTTCATAAGAACATTTTACAAGCCGCCGAAGAAGTTAAGTTTTTACCATCTGTCAAGTGTAAGATCCCTTTCCACGATGCAGGAGTATACAAGCTGGATAGTGAATGTGGTCTCTTATACATACGGTAAATAAAAAGATTAACAAAACCCCGCGTAAAACAACATATATCCTGACGTAAAGCATCATCGCTCTAGGAAGTCTGCAGTCTGTGATCATGTTCTGGATCATCTCAAGCATTACATGAGATTTGATAAACCACAAATCCTCGAAAAAAAATCACCGGTTACTACCAAGGATGATTCGGGAGGCTATTGAAATTAAAAAAACATCCTAATTTTAATAGAGAAGGTGGTAGGGTACTACCACCAGCTTGGGATCCTATAATTAATAAAATTAAATCAAAAACGCCGTGCCGTGTGGTAGCGGCTTAAGAGAATCTACCACGCAATATCATCCCGTGGGTGTCGTAAGAGTCGACAGAGGGGAAATAAAAACCAGAAGATAGGCAGCAGCATCTTCCTGGAACATCCAAACAAATAAACTGCGGTTGCCAACCCACCTGCCAAGCGTGACAACTATGGCTACATTCCCCAAAATAAGAGCTACAAACTATTGTGGCAATCTATGGGGGAGGCCTGGTTCAGCAGTGGACTAGAGATAGGTTGAAATGATGATGATACTGATGAATCAAAAACCAAGCGTACCACTGCAAGACTTCAAGACACAGTTATCTCTTTCTGCGTAGATCGGACCAAAAATAATCAGGACATCTGTCACCTCAGTCCTCCCGTGACCATGGCTGCTGTAAAGCGCTCGATTCGTCGGGCTATAAATAGTTCAAAATTAAACGCGATAAGATCCGTAAAAATGTATTTCAATTAAATGTGTAGTGTTCGTGTAAATATAGGAAATCATTAGATTTGACCTTATGAACTTTACAGAATTTTATTCTTTTAAACAGTTCACAGTAGACTTGCATTTATATTGTGATGATTATATTGTGATGATTGTCGTTTTCATTCACTGGAAAGTACATTGTAAATCAGCACTGGTGACTTGAAATAACCCAAATTAGTGGTGCCGGCACCAGTAGTTGAACCCAGGTCACTGTGAAACTTATAGGGAGCGAACGGCCCCTGAGGTACAATAGCTCTAAATTGTAATGCATTCATAAAACTTACATAAAGCTTTTATAAAACCAACACTGATTCAATTTTGCTTAAAATTACTTCGGACAGTCTGTTTGGAGAAACTGCTTCCAGATTAACGAGTACCGAATATTGAAAATACTTTTAATACATCGTTTCTGCAGACTTAATGGTTACAATACATAGTCATAATTTTTTTTTTTTATTTTGATGCAAAAATCCCTGCGTCAATTTCGTCAGAAATGCTGCAAACTCAAGGTTGAGAAATAAATAATAAAAGAAATAAAAGGAAATAAACGTACTGCATTAATTTAACTGTTACAAGAAGAGCTAACATTAAAAGCTTTATGGGTGGAAAAATAGTATGTACGTTAGCAGTTTAACCGCGAACTTCCAAACAAAGGTCTGTGCGTTAAAGCTATAAATCGTGCTTTATCACCTCTAACTTATAACCGTTTTATGGAGCACTAAAGACAACACGTTAGTATCTACCAAATCCAGAGTATGGTTATGGACTTTTATGCAAAAGGGGATTTTCGCAGAGGATATTTTATATAAATATCAGGAAATTTAATCTATTGCATGTCAATTATATTTTTTATCGTTAGTTATTCAACCCCCGTCGTAACCCCGTGTCGTAAGTCCCTCAGTCAACTGAGGGTAAAATCTCATGTATAAATGGCGGAAAATCCCGGAAAACGCCAGACCAAAAGTACACAGCCAGATAACAGAACTACAGCGTCTCAGATGCATCGTGTCAGGTTCGTTCTACCTACCAACAGTTGTGATTACGGAAAATCGACCGTTGTTGGGAGAGGCCTATACCTAGCATTGTTACAAGACTGTTAACAGGCTGATGAAGAACATAAGAACACTACTTATTTTAAATAGTAATTGTTATATTATAATCGTAGATGGGCCGAAATTTATATTTAGTTAATAGAATTTGCATGCGGAAACCGTTTTAATAAATGAAAGAAAGTTAATTTGCTAAAATCAGCATGCAAAGTTAAAAATTAATGGGCTGATTGGTTGTTTTTGTGGTGATGGTTTTCTGTAATGTTCTGTGGTGGATTGTGTGACTAACCAAACAGATTATATTAAACAAAATATTAATATGGTGTGGGAAGTCATCAAGGACATTAAATTACAAAAAGAAAGATATTTCATTTAATCGGTAAATAAATCGGGTTTGTAATTTTCTAATCGACCAAAGTTCAAGTTATAATAGTTCATATCGTAAACAAAGCGAAAAAAATTTCCGTGCCCGTTGAACACTAAAACATCAGTGTAATGTAATTTGTGTCCATTTTCACTCTTTTTTACTATGTATATTTACATTTTTAGCTTACTCTACTTTCATACGAGCTCGTCGGTTGCGGGTACTTTTGACGTGGCCTTTCCTTAAAACTATTTTGATCTGATCGTATAAAGTTCGCCTACGTATCTACTGACTGGCCCCTTCACTCTCGCCTCATAAATCTATTTCATCTTCTTTAATCCATCCTCTCTACGTGTGCAAACCATCTAAGCATCCCTTTTTCTATCTTTGTCACTACATCTTCTACCACACCGCACCGTTCCGTTATATCGCTGTTTCTCAGAGGAAGCTAAAGATGTGTGTCAGGATCGTAGCAAGTGGAAAGATATGGTCTCTGCCTACCCCTATGGGAAAGAGGCGTGACTGTATGTATGTATATTTACTAGTATCAACATACGCTTGCAAGAGTCTCAAGCAAACACGATCTAGCTAAATGTCTTGCCGCGCGGTAGGTGAGGTAGTAGAGGCGTATCTCACAGTCGATTTGATCAGTCCATGGCCATGGGTTGGCCACTGTTTAAAACTTATGGGTGCAGGAGCCCCCAAACACCCACTGAGTCGACGCCCCTGACTGTAACAATGAGCGTGCCATCGCATTACCTGACGCCTGGTACCTTATAAGCTGCTCCCTTTTTGATGATTTTATTTTTTTATTCTTTATTGAGCCTTACAATAACTAAAGTAACAAAAGACGAACTTAATGCTAAATGTCAACATTCTCATTCTCTGCCAATCAACCTTAGGACAGTAAGTCAAGGGCGAAGGCGGTTAAGGAAAAACATAAAAATTTGGTTAGATAAAGTGGCGAGACGAGCAAAACGTTCACCTGATCGTAAGTGCAACGCCTGCCCATAACAAATGCTATGTCACTCAGAACAGTTCTGCGCCTGTAATTTTTGCACACTACTGCTTCATGGCAAAATAACTAACCCACCTAGACGGATTCCTACATAGAAATCATACCACCATATACCATATATATGTATGTAAATATGCATAGATATGAATACCTAAATATTATATGAGATATATAACCAATAAAATATTAATTTTACTTATTATTATAATGCCGTGTGGTAACGGGCTATGAGAATCGACCACCCCATCTCATCCCGTGGGTGTCATAAAGTCGACAGAGAGGAAATGAAAACCAGGAGATGGGCAGCAGTATCTTCCTGGAAAATCTGAATAAATAAACTCCGATTGCCAAGCCGCCTGCCAAGCGTGGCAACTACGGCAAAATCCCACAAAACGAGAGCTACTAACTTTTGTGGTAATTTTGTGGTAACTATCAGCGGAGCCGAACTATGTTTAGCAGTGGACTAGTGAAAGGCTAAAATGATGATGATGATGATTATATACTAGAACAATACATACTAATGACGATGATACTGGTCATTGTTTTGATAAATCATTACAATTGGGAATGTGAGCTAAAATTTTATATTTGAATGCGTTTTTGCTGGAGGGTAGTCTTAGATTTATATTTTAATGATAGTGGTATATTTTGGATGACTTTTTGGCCGTCTATCTGAGGCCGCGATCATTTCCTACCTTGTCTTAAGTCCGTCTAAGATTTTCTCGAGATTACAAAGAAGACCTTAATATTTGAATAGAACTCGAACACTCAGGGTTCCGAAGTTTTATTTCATATCATGTGATCAGTGTCAGTCTCGTAATTTTTGAAAGGCTGTATCTTTTTATAGCTTTGAGTTAGAAGCTTAAAAATGGCACAAATTGACGGATGGATTTGATTATACAATTTATTATCTCTAACGGTACCTAAAAAACTAAAAACGTTTTATCACAATTATCCCACAGAATTAGTGATTGATAGTTTTCAAAAGTCCATAACTAATGTCACCTTCATTTTTACTCGTATGGTTGTTTTGACTTAACTGACATGTTTAAATAAAACTAATTTTTACGGATTTTATCGCGTTTAATTTTTAACTATTTACAGTCCTCCCGTAACCATGGGTGCTGTAAAGCATTCGAAACGTCGGGTTAGAAATAGTTCAAAATTAAACGCAATAAGAATCCGTAAAGATTAGTAGTATTTAAATGTGTAGTATTCGCGTAAATAAAAGAAATCATGAACTAAAATGACTCATAGGTTTTGTTGATTTAATCAAAATCAAAATATTTTTATCTTTGCTATAGTTTATTTTTGTTTTTCTGTCCAACGCAATAAAGTATCGATCACACTGTTGATTCCAAGTAATGTTTATTAGAATACTTCTGTTCAATTTTTTTTTATTTCTTATATTATAACAACTGTTGATAAACCAATAAAAAACATGTGTTTTTGTATTTAATTACAAACTCGTTTCTTACAAGACTAGGGTGTTTGCTATAGCATTTTATGTTAATTCCAACTTAATATCTTTGCGTTACTTAATACAATTTTATAGATAGACAAACAGACCGAAAACAGAGCCACCAAACATTTAACATCCTAAAAGGGCTTCTAAAACTTTAAATATTTCTCTGGAACTCTCAGGAACTCTCGGGAACTCTCGGGAACTCTAAAAATTCAAATATTTATATAAATTTTTCATGTAGCCATAAACATTAAATAAATATGGAATAAAAATAAAACCTAACTAAAACCTATACTAAAGTAATTTCCGCTTTTTATCTCCGTGTTCACTGGAGAGCTGTTCATAGTAATCAACATCAAAACGTTACTTTGTTTTATATTGCGGTTCTTTATGGCTTGTAGTTTCCGCATTTAATCTGAAAGATCAATCATGTATGGACCTGATTTGTTTTTTCAAGAATTTCAAGGTTTTCAGTTATTTTTACGTAATCATGTTTACTTTTAAAGCGTTTTAGAAGTTATCAAATGATTATATTACCATTTACGTCCCGTTACAGACATAAACTGCACATTCACAAACCCAACCCCAGGCCCAAAACCACTTTATGTAGTCTATACGTATATTTGTTCCGTGTGGAAATTTAACCCGTGATCCGTAACACAGTAGCCAATCGTTCAGATATTTTGCTAACCGAGTCGGTGGCTGGAAAGACTAGCAATACAGAAACTTAAAATCACAGCCTTAGCTTCTCAATACAAATAAATGTATTAATTTCCTTACTCTGACCGATTTTGAAAGATTATAGAGCTTATTATGAAACTTTTTAGTCCCAAAGTTTATTAAGAAACTGTAATCCTATCATAAACATATAAACTATGATGAGAAGTCCACATGAAGTCACGGACGTTATGTACATGCTGTATGTTCTAAATAAAAAAATGAGAGCATAATATTTGCTATTTATATTGCTATTTACTATATTTGATAATGTATAGATATAGTTTTATTTTTTTGCTCATAAATGCCTGGTTAAAGACGGACAGAGGGATGAACGTTTTCTTTATAAATCTTGAATAGAAGTTTAAGAGGCACAAGGGATATAAATTGCCTCTTATCGCTCAAATTTCACAGTACAATAAAACAGAAAAAATGTAGTGTTCACACTGAGGGTTATGATAACAGAAAAACTCACAAAAACATTTTATCAAAACTTGTGTATCTTTTTTGTAGTTGAATCAAATCAGTTTAGTAGCAGTATAGTATCAAATCAGCTTATTTATTTATTATTTAGTTTATTATATAAATAATAAATAAATAAGCTTACATTTTAATTTAAACTTTCTACGTAGGGGTTCACAGAGGCGATTTACAATAATCACTTTTTAAACTAATTTTTCTAGCTATTGTTACAGTTAACTCTTTTATGAATTGTTAGACTATTTTAAATAAAGGATTGAGAATAGTATGATTTTTTTATTGGATATGAAAACAAAACGAGCACAACGTTCACCTGGTGGTAAGTCCAACCTCTGCCCATAACAAATGCTGTGTCACCCACAAAATTTCTGTGCGACACCTCAATGCGCGCGTCACGCAGAGACATCAGTTCTTAAGTCTCTTATGCCCAGTGATTACGCTAGCTCTCAGTGTTCTTCAAACCGAAACACAATAACGTTTGCACACTATTGATTCACAGCAGAGTAACTGGCCCTGGGGTGATACCTACCTAGACCAATTCCTGCATAGGAACCCTACCACTAACTATCTGAAGTGTAATCTTAATTTTTATTTATCGTTATCATCAACAGTCACAACCAATACGCTGCAAGTCAGACGTCTCCCAAGTTGGGAGGATTTACCGAAATTTCGACGCTTATCAGGCGGGTTAGTAATCTTTTACTTCTCGCACTTTACAATGTTCCTGTTCGTCACTAGGGTGTATAATTTAACACTACCACTTATGAGATTTGTTTTGACATATATCTATAAATTAATAGGTGAAGAGAAAACTTTTTAAGGTATATTGCGCACGCGAAAGGGGTTTGAGATTTGACATAGTTTAAGTTTGCATGGAGAAGAAGCGGGGAAGCTAAAATTTATGTATAATATGTGTTACAAATACATGAAATTTAATGAAATAAAACATTCATTACTTAGGTTCATACTGACAATGTCAATCAAATAATAGTCTGTCGTTTGATTAGGTTCATACTGCCAACCTTAAACACATAATCAGTGTAGCCAACCCTATCCTAGAGAAAAACTGCATACAAACTCAAAAAAACTGCAGTAAACTGTAGAGTTATAACCGGAAGCTGTAGAGCTTAATAAAAAAACATGAGAAGGATTTATAAACAAAAAACACATGACAATTAAACTTTTCAACAGATTAACGAAATAGACTCGGAAATAAATTACATGTACAATCATTATATTTCTTAGGTTTTACCGCCAGCTAGTATTTCATTTTCCATTTGCAAATCTTCTTAATTTTCCGTATCCGCTCCGGAAGTGTAGTGGTAAGTGTTGATGTAGCTAAGTATGTGGGCCGGCTACGCAGCAAATAGCATAGATTGCAACAGATGCTAGCATCTTAAACAAAAAACTGTAGATTTGGAGGCCTAAACTAACACCTGAGAAGTTTTCCAAAAAAAAAAACTGTAATTCTACACCGAAAACTGTAGGGTTGGCTACCGAGCACATAATGGTCTGTGGTCAAACAGTCGCACAGAGTAAATATTTTTGCTATGTAATTTTAAAATATTGGCAACAAACAACTCAAGCAACAATAACGTTCACACTCAAAATTTTTAAGAGTTACGGCCGAATGTCGACCACAGGGCGACCACTAGTATTGGTAAATGTATGAAACATTTATTCCGAAGTTAAAGTCCGTAAAGAGTAAGTTCGACTTCGACTTAAGTTTTTATATTGTTTCGTTTTGTACTCTTGATTTAATTAACATAAACAGCTGTTTTCTTTTTATAATTTTTTTTGTTATTTCTAATGACGCGACCACTAAAAGTGGCAATATGCAAAAATTATATTAAGGATGCTATAAATAACAGACGCTTAATATAGATATTTATGCAACACACTGGTGTGTTTACGTACATGGAATATATATGAAAAATATCACTCCGACTTTGTACTTGGAGTATAAATCATTATATATTAGGTTTAGCGATACCTTTATTCTGCTTTAGATTTTGTTTTAATTTTTATGGTTTAATTATATAATACTACATAAATGTTATATTTAAAGACATTACTAAATTTGGCAAAAAATATTGGATTAATTTTAAGCTATATGTAAAGTTATGTTATTTAATTTGTTATTTTTATTGCCATTTATGCTTGAATATATCATAAATAAATCTTTCACCATCATAATAATATAATAATATAATTTTTATATTCTTATTTTGTTCTAATAGACGCATAGTCTTCTTTCTTTTCTGGCTTAAGATATAAAGAAACCATTCCTTTAACATTAATAGTAAACATTACATACATTTAAATTACAGACGCAATTTATTTCAGTTGATAAAAAAATCAATATCAGTTTTAAAACATCAAATCAGTTCTCGTTCAATTGGCACATCCACATTGAATAAATTTCACCCTCGCCCTCAGTAAATCTCACCATGGTTACGAACTCTGATGTTTGTCCCAACAGGTAAATAGATACTCACGATTTTTGAATAACTTGATAAAATTTTTACATTCCACAATCCTCTATCTCGGTCTCTATCATCGGTGGACAGGCGGGCAGGCAGGCAGACAAAAGCCAGACAAAAAATTTAAAAATTATATTTTTCTTATAAGTACTGTATATATATCTGGGTGGATTGAAAAGTACTCGGCCTAACCAAGAAAATAAACACATACTAAATCAGTTATATTTTTATTTTTCTACATAATCACCATCAAGTTCAATACAATTCATCAATACAAAGATAATCAATCATAATCACACCTTTCGAGTCCCAGACTACTGAAGCCATCACCTTATTTGCCGACAAAATCGACTTAGCCTTTTTAGGGGGTGGTGAACCAGGACTTCTCCACTGTTTTGATTGTTGTTTTGTTTCCGGTGTACAGTAATGAACCCATGTTTCATCCATAGTAACAAAACGATTCAAAAAATCATCTGCATCGGCTTCAAATAACTCCAAACAGTCGCGTGAAATAGTCAATCGCGTCCTTTTTTGTTCAACTGAAAGCAGTGGCGGAACTCACCTCACAGACACCTTGTGGAAACCCAACTCGTTGACAATGATGTTTTGAGTTCGTTCATAAGAGATGCCTATAATCTCGGCTATCTCTCTAATTTTAAATCTGCGGTCTCCCATTATTAAATCAAGTACTTTTTTAATATTTTCGTCAGTAGTTGACGTCGAAGGCCTTCCAGAGCGGGGTTCATCTTTCACACTCTCTCTACCACGCTTAAATTCTGCTATCCATTTTTTGACGGATGAATATGACAGAGCACAATCGCCTAATGTACTGACCATGTCATCATGGATGGCTTTTGATGATAGCCCCTTCTTATGGAGGTACTTAATGACGGCACGCTGCTCGATTTGCTCCATTCGCGGAAATTATGACCGATTACTTTGTTAATAAATTTATAAATTCACAACTAATTATCGCACACGTTTCGAACTTCACACAATGAACTAGTCTGAACTGAACTAAATAATGTGGGTAGATTTGATTTTTAGAATTGAATGGATCTGTGTTAGGCCGAGTACTTTTCAATCCACCCTCTGTCAATTTTATTTATTTGTATAGATAGACATAGTTAAATATTGGTAGCGTTTTTGGCGCTTCCAATTGTAGATATAAGTAGCCAGTTTTTTTAGCCGGCTGTTGCAAGTATGTGTATGTATTGATGTGTATATATTTTCATTTTTTATAATTTCGGTGATGTAATTGCTATAAGCTTTTTTGGCTTTTACAGCTTCTTCGGATACTGTGCCCGCGTGCCAGGTTCGGTTTGACCCAAACATAAATACTTAAATAAACTCCTACAAAAACCTCGAAATTCGGACTGTGTCGCGTTCGCTACGTGCTTGCGCGATTTCGAATATCTCAAATGATTTTAAATCGTCTAATGACCGTCCCAGGGAGGCTGCGGGCCTCTATTCGGACTGTCGACTTGTGTGTCGGTAACTCTGGGCGGTGAGAACCGCCCTGGAACACGGGTGTATCGTGTGTACGCGGTGTGTGTATACGTGGTGTGTGTGTAAGCGGTGTTGTGTATTTTCAGTTGTTACTTTCTAGAGCCTGAACAAAAATATCGATTTGGACAAGTGAGGTCGGTTCGATTCGCAGTTCGCGTTTGATGCCATAAAAGTCCATGGTTATACGCTAGCTTGTCAACCAAAATATCTTAAGCCCTGGATTCTTCAATAAAAACTGTTCTCTTGCAAGTTCCAAAAAAAAAATAATTACCCGTAAATATTGTTACCCGGCTAAGGTAAAAAACTGAGTTATGTAGTGCCACTTAACTTTTGTGTGAATCTGTCAAAAAGTAACCATGAAATGAATTTAAAAAAATATTAAAGTAACCGGAGGTTAAAAATTAATAAACGGTTTCACTGAAGTTATCGGTGTGTAAGTCACGTGAAATGTGATCATACCGATCATCATCCTTGGGATGATGATCGGTATGATTCTTACACCACTTGAAAACATGAACTCATTTTGAATTTTAAAAAAAATCATATTATTCGTTAAGTCGTCCGGATTCACGGTCTTCAAGACAACACTAAAGTCTAGTGTGCATAAAGCCTTTAGACACTAAGATCAAATCTTAGTTTAAAGGATGCGTCATCGCGTTCACCATAAATTGTAATAAAGATACTAGTAATATCGATTGGTAAAACAGAACTGCAACACCCTCTGCACAGCTCTGGAACAGCCTGCCCGAAGATATTAGAAAAGTATCCAACAAAAATACTTTTAAAAGGTTGGTGCGGGAATATTACCTGAAGGCATCTGTTGATACTTAATTTGTATACGTCCTTGATCATTGCATTTTTAAGTATATGTAACGTATATAGAAGTATGTATGAATATGTGTGTATGTTTATTTTGTATATATATACATATATAATATATATGTGTGTATTTATGTTTTTGTATGTTTATGTATACCATATTATTATAATTTATTGATTTTTTCTTCATTTTTTTGTTAATTTTATATACTTCGGCTGGTTATTTATGGTATTTTTCACATATTTTTTTTATATTACACCCTTCACAACTTTCTCCACGCCCACGGGTTGACTGGTAGAGAATGCCAATAGGCATTAAGTCCGCCCATTGTTACCCTTTTAATTAAGGTGTACAATAAAGTTTTAATAAATAAAAATAAATAAAAAACTTTATACTCGTAGTTAGGTGTCGACGTGAGGTTAGTGAAAACGGGCATTAATATCATAAACAAACAAATTCCTTCTACATACAATAAAATATGTTGCGCTACGTTACATTAGACACGGATCAATGAGCGTATCGTGCAAGCGGCAACAAAGTGGAAGCTGCCTGCCTTAATTAAAAATTGTCATATTATTTTCAATCGAATATCATTTATTTTCTTTAAGCCCGTCCAATTTCACTGCATGCCATGTTTCCTTTTAGAGCGCACAAATATCTCGACACTTGGTAGAAAAGTTAAGTCATAACAGTACATTGAAAAAGTCTTTAAAGCTGTTCATAAAGCTACAGTCAACCTCTTATTTTTAAGAGAGCTTTGGACCTAGGCGCAGTGCAGCCGGACACTACTTGCCTCTGTGCGATTTTTTGTTTCCCCATAATAAGTGCTATTTCACCCAAAATATTTCTGTGTAGCACCACACTGCACTT
Organism: Luehdorfia chinensis; assembly: GCA_019845155.1. Lineage (NCBI taxonomy): Eukaryota > Metazoa > Arthropoda > Insecta > Lepidoptera > Papilionidae > Luehdorfia > Luehdorfia chinensis. Next base: position 4,742,745 of record JAHVAK010000612.1, read on the forward strand.
GTCTGATCTTAAGTCTGGCCGATCGCGATCAAGACTCGTTAGCTACATCAGCAGTAGTTAATCGTTTTACAATTTTAGTACTTCTTGTACCGCGTACAGGACCCAGGTTCTTGAGGCAATTACACAGCTCCACTACTTACAGATACTGTCATGCAAAATGTCTGTCTTGTCGACAGAACAATCAATGAATTCTAAATAGGATGTATAATGCAAATATAAACATAAAGCAAGTTTGATTTACAGCAAAGATAACACTGTATTGCACCTGTTACAAGGAAAAGTATGCCTGCTTAGAATATTTGTAATAACATACACATAAAATAAACGTGACTAGCTGTCTATGACTCCACACGGATATAGTATTAAACTATGGTCATGAACAAAGACTAAATGAAATTCTGAGACAAATCTAGTACTATTTCATCGTAAAACCTTATTCAGTTGATTATTAATATTGAGTATCAAAAATAAGGAGACAGTCGCAATATATGTAGACCAAAAATATTATTAAACAATTGTTCACTTCATCTAAGACCTGGGCCTGGGATCCTTGATTAGACAGGCTACACTTTCTCATAACCATGTTCTGTGTAATATCTCACCAACATCTTGTCTCAAGTCATTAACAGCTATCAATTTATTGATAATTTTATATGCTAATTAAAATATTAATGTTATGGTAATGGTACGAAACGGTAAGAAAAATGTTGAATTAACCTAACCCCTTTATTAGTCGGGTACCCTATTTTACGTTAACAGGTGTCGGAGTGCAGCAGAGCAGCGGACGGCGTCGCCGAACGCCGAGACGTCGCCAGCAGCGTCGTTGCAGTCCTTACACACGGGCCTTCTGCTCGCGAAAATCTTTCAAAGAAGCTGTAAAAGCCGCCGGGTTATCGAATTCATACAGGTATATTCGTAGATATTTCTTTTTATTCGTCTGGGACATTTCTGTTTCCTACATTTGTACATTTAACTACTGTGTTTTTTTTATTTGTATGACATCGTAAACGATAACCATGTTTTAAGTAAAAACTATCATGCTTTTCACTTCAAACACGTAAACTAGGGCCTTTCATAAATTAATTTTAAATATAAACGAATTTACTTTTTTTACTGAAAAAATCATAACTATTTTGTAGCGAAACGGAAGCGCTCAAAACATCGATGCCTGGTGCGGTTTTTTTTATTTGAATGCGTAGTATTCTCGTAAATATAAGAAATCATTATAACATCTTAACTATTCGATGCATTTTGAAAATCGAATTTGAACAGAAGATTATAAAGAATAAAGTAGTTAGTAGTAGGCGAACGTATCAGATCGTTTATAGGAAAGGCCACGTCAAAAATACCCGCACCCGACGAGCTTGTATTAAACACCAATGAAAGTAGAAGAAGCGAAAGATGTGTGTCAGGATCGCAGCAATTGGAAAGATGTGGTCTCTGCCTACCCCAATGGGAAAGAGGTGTGACTCTATATATAAAGTAGTTATAAAGTAACCAAGTTTGTTTGTTTGGGAGATTTATTACACACCCGACCCGTAGGTTACCGTGCCAAATCGAACACATGTCTGGAATATTAATAAAAGTGATTGTATCCTCTACACCGCCGTTAGATTAGTTATTGTTACGAAACGATTACATAGATCCAACATAAATTACATAACTAGTCATTCGTTAATCTTCAATTGTTATATGGTAGTTCAATTGTAAATTGTATACTTACAACCACAAATTTGAAATAACATGTTGCTATGTTGTAACTATAAATATACTACGAAATGGTTTTGTTGTGAAAGGAAGAGAAGAAACAAGCAAGGCTGAACGACATATACAATAGCACTCGTCACCATGAAACATCAGTTCTTTAGTATTATATTCAGTATACTTACACTAGTTACAATGCCCTTGAAATCGTCAGAATATTTGGCATTAGTGGATATCTGTATAGGAATGCTACCACGCCAAAATGTTCAGCTTGTAACGGTTTTCGTTCAATACAATTTTTTTTGCGAGGAACTATTTTAAATTAGTACACTACCACCTACCTTAAGGATAGTAGTAAATATTGACCGGCGAATTATGAATTAGTAAGTACGTCACCATCAGTCAGAACTTTGTAAGAATCCAGTTTTGGTTCACCAGTTTTGGTCTCTCACGATATGGGACGCCTATCTTATAGGACAAAGTGACGAAACGAGCAAAACGTTCACCTATTGGCAAGTGTGTATCGACATCTATGTCGCCCCATGAGAAGCCAAAGAAATATCTCATCGCGCTATGAAATGAAGGAAAGAAAGTTAATTTGCTAAGATCCGCATGCAAAATATAAAATGGTATGTAATACCTAGTTTTGAAGAGCAACGCCCGCTCTCGCACAGTAGCGTGCACGAGCAAACTAACACCGCCACCGGGACCGCCACCAGATACCCTCCACCACTAGGCAATATACACCACTGAAGTCGAGACCACGACTCGTGTTTCATCTCAAAACGGACGGTGCTCTTCTAAACTAGGTAGTTTCTTAACTAAGTAAATAATATGCACCATTTTATACGTCTTCCCCAGGTCAGACCACCCAATCTGGCGGGTAGCTACACTTTTCCCTGGCATCTTCATCCGCCAAATTGGTGACCATGACGTGATCTCAACACGCAGCCAACTCCATCCGACGTGATCTCAATTCTCACCTCAATTCTCACCTCAATTCTCACCTTGGTTCGATCCCCAGTGCCGGCGTTACTAAAATTGTAATTACATTGAAAGTGCTCAGCTACCCCGTGCTGGGTGCCGAAAAAAATTTCGTGAGGAAGTCTGCAAAATAACAAACATTTCAATGACATGTCAGCCAACCGCATTGGAGCCGCTGCTCCACCTCGCTAGGTGGACACTTCCCGACACCAGACAACCTCAAGGTAAAAAGGAGAAACAACAGTGGGTCATTTATAGAATGTTACTTTACTTTTGTATGAAAAGGTAGCATATAGTGGGAGGTACGTGAGAGAATACAGGGAAAAAAGCTATAGAAAAAATGTATTTGTTATTTTGCTACACTTCTTGTTTAAGCTTGTAAAAGCACCGGTCATATATCTTCTTTATTAATAGTATTTTAAAACAAAGCCCATATCTATTTGAATATATGACCGTGTTATCTCCTTTTGTGACAAATTTGCAAGGATCAGAAGATGTATTGGAAACCTTATATCGGTAATTTGTCAAACTTTATAATAACGGGTTTTCCGATAGCAGTTTTTCGAATTCATTATTCTTTATGACAAAATTAAACCAAAACTGACTATACCTAGTCCGGTCATAAGTTCTGTTACAAATGAAAATGCATTTTTTTTAATGAAGTAATTTATACCTACATATTTATTAGTCTCAGCAAAAAATAAAAAAATATTCTATTCGAAATGACCACCTTTGGCAGGCCTTGGCCACTCTATGGATTTACCCACTGTTCCCAAGAAAAATTTCGCCACTGCTTGCTCCAAAGATTTTTTAAGAGACTCAATGTCGCCGTGTGGTTTAGAGCAGGCCATGTCCTCTAAAACTGAGCATAATTTGCAGTCTAAAGGGTTGAGGTCTGGGCTAGATGAGGGCCAGTCTTCGGCTCTTATAAAGTCCGGAACGTTGGTTTCAAGCCAGGCTTGGGTAGTTCGTGCCTTGTGACCAGGTGCAGAGTCCTGCTGGAAAGTCCACGGTATATTTTAAAAAAGGGTATTGCTGAGAGGTTTCACAACATGATCCAAGACTGTATTTTGACAAACTTTACACTTTGGCTGAAGTTTTCACTCCTTTTTCACAAAACTATAGTTTTGTGACTCCTTGATAAGACACGCCCCACCAAACCATCACTGACGCCGGATGATGACCACGTTGTACCTTTCCGACCACTTGAGCAGCTTCTTTAGAACTGTGAGCGTACACTTTATCATTTTGCTTATTGTAGTGTTCTTCAATCGTGAAATTTTTTTCATCGGTAAAGAGGATATTTCTGTGCCTTTCACCTGCGTATCGCGACAGAAGGCGTTTTGATCGATCCACTCTCTTTAATTGTAAAGATTGATTTAGGGCATGTCCTGTATATTGACGATAAGCACCGAGCTTCAGGTCTTGTTTTATAATACGCGACAGAGTCCTAGCGGGAATCTTCATTTCTCGCGATAAGTTTTTTTTCTTCCTTATGTGTTTTCGTCGAATTCTGGCCTTAACAGCATTAACAGCCTTTGTAGTTCTAACAGCACGCGGCCGCCTCGATCTTTTCTGGTCTTCGACAGAGGAAGTGTTGTTGTATCTGTTGGTAGTACGATATACGAACACACGGCTGATACCAAGCTTTTGAAGTGTCTGGAATATGACAGACGGCTCCATACACACTTTGTGCAAGGCGATCACTGCTATCCTATTTTCTTTAACACCCCAATCCATATCGTAATTTGATAATGAACACAGAAAATATGTGAAATGGCGCAAAATCTAAAGAAGTTTTTAAAATAATATACGTGTTACAAATTTATAATAATTAAAAAGTTCAAAAAAGGAAAAGTTTTTATGTAACAGTATTTATGGCCAGACTAGTTATACGAGTACATTGTGTTTTTGGTTTAAACCACTGTAGCCAGGGAAATTCCCATTAGGCGAAAGACTTGTTCGTCCTACCATAAATAAAAAATACACTTCCAATGAACATATATTTTAATTATACAGTTACTATGAGCTTTAAATCCATACACATATTATAAATCCGAAAGTGTGTTTGTTGGTTAGCTTGTCCGTCTTTCGTGCTTTAACGAATTGACCGATCGACCGGATTTTTAGCAGTTTAGAGGCTCGAAAACAACATAGGCTAGTTTTTTCCCGGATAAATTAATAGGAATAGCAATGTACCTTAGCTTCGTTAAAGTGAAATAGAATTTCGCGCGAGCGAAACAGCTAGTTAATAGTAAATGTTATAACAGACAGTAACGTTCATAGCAGTCGTAAAAATTGGCTGATAAAATACATTTTTGTTTTATTATTTACAATAAAGTAAAAAGGAACAAAAAAATTCTTATCTAGTTTCCAAACATATTCAAACATTTTACAAACATATGTATTTTGTTCATTTCGAAACAAGAATTTTAAAATTAGTTTTTATCTTATAAAGCCGCACAAATAGTTGGCAAGAGACTCGCAAATGCTTGCCAATTGTCTGTACTTGTATATTTGTTTAATCAACTAGATGATGTAATGTAAATTACTTATTTATTTTACTATATTAGTTCAGAAATTAATATTAAAATTATCACATATCATTTCATTCTGAATGAAACAAAAGTTTGGAGGAGCTTCATAATAAAACATCTAAACATACCTTTGTCTTTGCTTACTGTCCTTAAAATACATGCAAACTAAGCTAAAGAAATAAAGCAGACAATGAGTTAATTTCAGCGATCTCACGAATTTGTTGACAATATTTAAACTGCCTGATAATGTCTTCTTCCAGCAGTGTTAGAAACATGAAGATAGGAATAAATTACATTAAATTATAATAATATAATATATTATTATTAATAAAAAATAATTTACCAACCAAAAATTTGCTTTTATCGTAACATTGTCACTAATACATTGTATTTTTCATTTGTAGGACAAAATAAACATTTCACTTTCAATTGTATAGGTGTGACATGGACGTCTTGTCCATATTCATCCTAAGACCATCCCGTTGGGAGATACTATTGAGCTCATTGAGCATTGTGCCCAGTTCCTCTAGCGATTCTGCTATTATGAGTATCGTCGGCAAATCGAAGGTGAGTGATGTATTCGTCATTGATGTTAATACCGTATCCTTTCCAGTCCAGTAGCTTGAAGACATCTTCCAATGCAGCGGTGACGTCTTTCGGGGATCGGTTTCGTACTCTGGTTTTATACTTGAATAGCCATCGTAACCTTATTGTACAAACACTGCAGCGTCGATATACTGACAGTCAATTCGGCACCGCTGAAGTGACTGAAGCACCGCCCAAATTTCGACGGAATCAAAGGCTTTCTCATAGTCTACATACGCCAAACATAGCGGGAGATTGTACTTTTCGGTCTTTTGTACAATCTGGCGAAGGGTATGTTTGTGGTTTATGGTACTAAAGCATTTCGAAATCCGGCTTGTTAGGGAGGCTGGAAGTCATCATGTCTGATTGCGACAAGATTCGTAATGACTCTCGAAAACAGCACATAGACGCGGCTCAGAAGCGGTATCTGTCTATAGTTCTTCTAGAGGACATTATCGCCCTTCTTACAACAGGACAACTACGCTTCTGCTCCACGCTTCCGGTGTAGCGCCGCCGTGGATTACGGAATTAAATAGCTTCTGAAGGATCAAAAGTACCGGTTTTTCACCCGCTTTCAGGAGCTCCGCTGTAATTCCGTCCTCACCGGGCGCTTTGCCATATTTTAGCTGTTTGAGAGCTATACTAATCTCGCTCAGACTGACGTCCGGGATATCATCGGAATAGTGTCGGATGAGTTTTACTCTAGGGTCGTAACTCACATCAGTGTATGGCTCCAACGACGATGTGTACAGCTGTCCATAAAATCTCTCGAGCTTTAAAATACTGTTTACGTTATGTGATCAGTTGTTTTCATTTTGTTTATTTTTTATTTTAGTACTCTTAGTATTGCAAGTACCATTGTGTTCTCGAGAAAAAATTTCGAAATAATACGATATTTTATTATATTTGTTTATTTATACTTTTTTTATACTTTATTTGCGGTTTCATTAAATAAAGAAAGAAACATTATGTAGCCATAACTAAACATAGGAAAGAATATAAGATAACGAATTGCGTGATTACTCGCAGTGCGTATTTTCATCGCGCTTGTATTAACGCTTACAGAGAATTTAACCTACACTTCTTTTTGAATTCTTTCCGTCGTCTGTGTAGGGTTCTATTCCCAAAAATAAGTATTTTTTTTTATTTATACCTAAAAATGATGAAAATTTATTATATGAGACCATTTACAATTACATTAACTGTTTTCCGGTAATAATGATTTCAGTGCACCTTTATCTCATTATAATTTAAAAAATCATACGCTCTCAGTTGACTGCGTCACACAATCTGTTACGTACGGTTTTTTTTTTTTCTAGTAGATAATAAATTATTTTCCGTGCGGATTTTCAAAGGAAACAATGACAAAATCATAATCATCATTATTTCAGCCTATTACTAGTCCACTGCTGAACATAAGCCTCCCCTACGATACCTACGGGATGACCTGGTGTGGTAGATTCTCTTAAGCCACTACCACAGCAACACATCGTCACAAGTGTTAAAGTATTCATATAATATAATAGTTTATGCTACGATTGCACTACGCTAGTCGCTTGCATTGCTATTTTTTTTTGCCTTTGAAAGAGTGATCGCAAGTGAACATCTCTGACTCTACTTTGTGCGTTATAATCAGCCGCCAGCCGATATTGATTGGCGATCGTAGTACCAGTTTTCAGTCTGGCATTTTTCGAGACGGATTCCGCCACCCCATACAGAGGCCATGGGATGAGAAGGGGTGGTAGATTTGCGTACACCGTTACCACATTGCATATTCTATATATTGGCGGAATACCGCTGGCTGACGTGGCTTTAATTGTTTTAATTTTGTTCAATAAATACATTCGATTTCATAAACAAAAAAGTTACCGTACAGAAAAGTTATTTTCTAGAGAATAACTGGCCTGTACAGTTTCACGTCGATTTTTATTTCGCAGCCTATTTATTTTTATAAGTAAAAAGTCTCATCTCTGCTTAAGATCAAATAGGTTTCTAGTCAAAAGCCGGATTACTCACAATAACAGATAACGTAATTTCGTTCTTAAGACGCGAACCAAAAAGTATAAAGATTTTATTTAATAATACTTTATTTTCTTTTTGTTATTATGCCTCATTTATATTATTAAGGTTGAGATCAATCAGTTAGTTATGATCAATCATCTGATGGTACGTGGTAACTGAGGCCCACATAAATCCTCGATAAAAAATGAAGATATACTCGTATGTACGTAAGTGCGCTATCGCTCCTGTGAACTACGATAAACAACGTGCTAGACGACACGGACGTCTCAGCACTCCCTGACCACGATACGGTCAGTCACGATCCAGGCTACACTGTACACACAGTCAATAGCTTTAATATAACACGCACCACGACGCGCGACCGCCGTAGAGAGCGGCGCGCAGCAGTCGACAATCACACCGCGTACACACGATTCACCCGGGTTCCAGGGCGGTTCTCACCGCCCAGAGTTCACAGACCGACACACAAGTCGACAGTCCGAATGGAGGCCCGCAGCCTCCCTCGGACGGTCATTAACGACTTAAAAACCTTTTAGAGATATCCTAACTCGCGCAAGCACGCAGCGAGCGCAACAGTCCGAATTTCGAGGTTATTGTAGGAGTTTATTTATGTATTTATGTTTGGGTCAAACCAAACCTGGCACGCGGGCCCCTGGCCCGTGAGCACAGTATCCGATGAAGCTGTAAAAGCCAAAAAAGGCTAACAGCAATTACATCACCGAAATTATATACTACGATAAAATGTGTGTTCATGCCTATAATAAAGTAATTAATCATGCTGTTATTCAGTTTTTAATTTTGAATATCTCTAAATTTTAATCATAAAACATTTGTAAGTGTATATAAACAAATTAATTAGTCAATTCTTATGACATAAAAAAAATCTGGAATTTACTTATTTTTACTTAAAAAACAATATTTTTGCACTGAATCTGCGACCACCAGGCGAACGACTTTTTCATCTGGTCACTTACTTCCAATAAAGGACTGATTATCGCAATTTTAGTTATCGCACACTAATAGATTACTATTAATGTCCTTTTTACTTTAACAATAAATTTCACAGGAAACAATCGTAGTTTACTAGAGAAAAATCTACGGCATAAGTATAATGAATGCACTTTTCTGGAATGCCTGATAATATATATGGTATATGGTAGAAAAAACGAAGCACCACAGTAGGATTTCTCCTGTGGCGTGGTGCGTTTTACAGACATAAATTCCACATGCATAAACTCCCAGACCCGGAACAAATATATATGTAGGCCAAACAAATATTTGTCCCGTGCGGGAATCGAACCCGCGACCGCGGCGCGGAAGCCAAGAGCTTAGCCACTGCGCCAACCGAGCCGACTATGAATGTATATTACCTATAAATAATTAAATTTTTATGTAGGCTGAACAAGTACAAAAAGATATGTTTACATTACATTTTTATATTCAACAATTAAAATATACTTACTTCAATAAATATTTGTGCACATACACCGTGTGTACTGTTATGTAATCAAAAACAAATGAATAGTGTCTTATGTTACTCTTATTCGGGAAACTCCCCGGAGACGTGTAATGATAAATTATTCAAAGTACTCACTAAGCTTTCTAGGGGGAAACTTATGTTGAACATGTCAGCTACATACGTAAATGTAAATCATTTTTGACAGTGTTCCGTTCTCTAATCTGTTTAGCTTGCGGCTAAATAAGGAGGAATAATAACAATATATGGACAGAAATATCGCCTGGTCGTATTATAGCTGTCGAAGTCGAAGAGCCAGGGTTATGTTTTGTACTACTGTCCCTATTTGACAAGGGTTCAGTAGCATTGTCATTCTCTTGATCCATTGCAAACAAACACTTTCATCTACCACTCAAAGTGGATTTATTTATTACAAATTAATATTTCTCGCAATATATGAAAACTTATTTTAGCAAATACACTTAACTAACACTTTCCAATTACACAACCTGCACCGGCAAGAGCAGTACCAGCAACATTACTACTAACCAGGTTATCGTTTTACATCCTTAAAAATGTTGTTATTGTACTCGTACAATCAACTAGCCGATAGAAGTAAGAAGAGTAGAATAGCACCTTCCTCTTTCCTACCGAGGTGTTATAAGACATTGGCGACTAAGGTATTGTACGGACAGCCTTCATTCGTGCAGAATAATACCATAAAATGCTGTCGGTGACATTTTCCTTTTGATAAATCAATCGTCGAATGAGTCAAATTTTTTTTGGGTAATTACTTTCGATGTTTTCGTAAACCTAAATACCAACTTCCACGTTATTAACTTCAAAAATTACGCCCTTTCCAAATAAACTTTCGTCTCTTATTATACACCCTTATAGGATGTATTAAAAAAAGGCGCTGATACAACTGACTTATTTATAAATAGAAACCTGAAAACCCATTTCTACATTTAAAAATGAAGCATATCCCATACAAATTTTCGCGATTATTTTACATTCTTATTCAAAAATCCCTTTTAAAAAATGCGTATACAACTGACTTTTATTTATAAACAGAAATCTAAACCAATTTCTATATATATATATATATATATGACTTCATAAATGACTAAATTTCATACAATCTTTCATCCCCTATTTAACCCACTTAGGGTATGAATTTTCAAAAATTCTCTCTTAGTGTATTTTCTTTTTTTGTATGCCTTGTATGCATTTTCGATATATAAGAAAATAATCTGCAATATTTCGTACTTCTAGACCCACCAGTGTAGGCTGTGCTTTGTATGTCAGTCAGTCAGTGTTCAAGTTTTATAAGTTAGAAGATTATCACTATTATTGTAATAAAACAGGAGAGTTTGTTTGGACGCCCTAATTTCTGTATATACAAATACGCTTTGACAAATTCTTTTTGCAAATTATATAGCGATCATTGAAGAAGGTTTTGCGGTATAAACCTTTGTGCTACGGCCTTAAGGAGCCGCACGCTGAGAACTGAACATTACCAAGAATGGCCAAACTGTAAATGCTCAGCGATGTACTCTATGCCGTACGGCGCAGTCATATGGTCGGTTTATTTTACTCAGGTGAAACCCTGCGACACAGCTAGTGTTCAGATATAAACAGAAACGAAAATGTTAGTTTTCTTAGTCCTTAACTTCTCTTCATGGACAACATAGTAGCCATTTTAATGACATTTCTAAGACCCAGAAGTTTCAATATCCCGTCGATAACAACTCCTCCGCGGAAATACCGAATAGCTGCACGTTTCGGGCAACTCTACAGACTGAACAGTCTAATTACGACGTGCCAATTCTCCAAGAAATATAGGTGCCTCGTTGATTCTCCCTCTTCCTATCGGAAAATAGTGTTGCTGTATGAGGTAGTCAAGTTCTTCGTCTGGATGAACAGGCGACATAGGTCACTGACCTTCCGGCTGATGCTAGCAGCTTCGAGGCATAGATACTTCTAAAACTACATGTGCTGCATATCCCGAAGTGCTGTGCCAGCAACGAGGACACGGCACACCATAAGCATAGCATAGAGCTCCAGCACCTCTTTCATCTCTTCTTCTCTCATGACGGATTAGTATCCGAGATGGAAAGAGGTACTGTACTAAAATTCGATCCATGTGGGTCCATGTAGATTATTTTGAGAAACTGCGTTTTGTGCTCACGACTCGCCATCATACATCAAGCTTAGTTTTAAACAGCGAAGTGCATTTTACTTTTAAATAATTCATTAGTACTCTAGACGTACTAAGTATTCCACATTAATTTGACATTTGACAGTGTACTAAGTATTCCACATTAATTTGACATTTGACAGTCATAAGCTCTGAGTTTGAATTACGTAAAACGCGCTTAGTTACTGCTTCTTATGTCTATTTGACATGTCACGTAAGTACATTTGTAATAGATTACTCAAACTTACGTGATCTGAAGATAACAGTGCACGTAACAACATACGTAAAAGATGTTGAAATATGTTATAAGTCGTTTTATTCAATAACATAAAACGTGAATTAATATTGTAGACATGTGTATTTTCAAAGGTGGATGACGAATATGTGACGACGGCAGATGAAATTGTAATTTCATTTTCTCAGGAAAAGATCGAAAAATGAGTCTCCAGTATTAAGGGGTGAAACTTGACTTTAAAGAGATTGAAATAATTCTAACTTGAATAAGTAAATATTTATGGCCTTATCTCAAGTTTTATATATCTATTAATTATACTGGTACATTATAGATAAATGTACTGTAGTACCAACTTTAAATTAAAAAAAAAATTCTTGAATCTTCATCTAGGATGAATATAAATGAGTATGAGTGAAACTACTAATCATCAGGTTAGTCTACTCGTATTGTGTAATTTATATACTTAACACATAACAATTGCTGATTTACAAATATAATTTGCGGGCGACTACAAAAAACGGTTATTGTACTTGTAGTTGTGGTATTAAATTTTAGTGCAAGATATTTTTTTTAATATTAATAAAAGAGGACAAAGATGAAAAATCTTACATAAAATCTCATTACGTTCTCTGTTATAACTTTTATTTAACGAAATCGAATGGAACTTTGAGCAATTTGCAACAAGTTACTGGGTCAGAAAACACGATTGCCAGTCTGAAGCTTCTGTCTCATTATTTCTTATTGTTATTAATATATTAATTAGTGATTTTTTAAAGCCGATAGGTGTCCGGCAGAGTAGAATAGGATCTACCTCTTTCCTACCGAGATGTCGTAAGAGGCGACTATGATATTGTACGGACAGCCTTTATTCGTGCAGAATAACACCATAATATGCAATGCTGTCACTACACTGCTCGTGGGAACGCAATGGGGGTAATAATGTTTCGACTTGTACCAAAATGGCGGCGACGTGGTTCACCACCCGTTAAGTCTCGTTTCCATTTATACAACATAAAGATACGCACGCACACACCCACACGCATGTACGCGCTCACACACGCACACTCATACTTACTCACAAACATACTCATATCCCACTAGTACACTAGTACATTTTCGTATTACAATTTTGTTTAACTCATATTTTATACTTCAACACGTGACATAAAGTAGAGAGAGAGTAGAGAACATTTTGGTACAAAAATATTTTCATTTACTTACTTAAAATGTATGGTTTCAAACATAAGTCATACGTATGTGTCTATTTTGTTCAATTATAGTTTGTTTTAACTATGTTTGTACCAAATAAACTTATTCTTTCTTTCTTTTCTTTCAATAAAAAATAGAGTGCCGTAGTAGGTCACAAGGCGCACGCACTTTACGCGAGTGACCGGCGGTGCCGTCACCTCTAAAAGTTTTCTACATGTTTAAGGGCTGATTTACCACAGCAGTGAAGAAAAACATCGTGAGGAAACCTGCATATCTGAGTAATAAAATATTGAATAACATGTGAAGGTTGTTGTTGCTGTATAATTTTATAACTGTCCAAAGAAAAATAAAAGTTACAACGGCTTTCTAACAAAACACATGGAAGCCAATAAATCCGATCTGAAGTTCAACATCTAACCCTTGAAATTCATCAAGGAGAGAGGAGATAACACAGTATCCAAGTAGATATGTAGCTTTTATTAAAATTGCCCATTCATAAAAAAAGACAAATTACCGGCATTTTAATACGCTTGCACGTGGAGCGTAACAAATTCAAACACATTAATCTATTTAACTGCCCTATTTTGTTTCACATGTAAAACAATAGCCACGTTTCGCGATGTGAAATTATTAAAAACTGTTAAAAATTATATAGAAATGTTCCACTAGCTTTAATAATAGAGTGTAATATGTATAGGGTATGTCGGAAATGCATTAATAATTGTTGCTCTAAAATACAAATTATGACAAGCATTATAATATTACTAGGTGGATTGAAAAGTACTCGGCCTAACACAGATCCATTCAATTCTAAAAATCAAATCTACCCACATTATTTAGTTCAGTTCAGACTTGTTCATTGTGTGAAGTTCGAAACGTGTGCGATAATTAGTTGTGATTTTATAAATTTATTAACAAAGTAATCGGTCATAATTTCCGCGAATGGAGCAAATCGAGCAGCGTGCCGTCATTAAGTACCTCCATAAGAAGGGGCTATCATCAAAAGCCATCCATGATGACATGGTCAGTACATTAGGCGATGGTGCTCTGTCATATTCATCCGTCAAAAAATGGATAGCAGAATTTAAGCGTGGTAGAGAGAGTGTGAAAGATGAACCCCGCTCTGGAAGGCCTTCGACGTCAACTACTGACGAAAATATTAAAAAAGTACTTGATTTAATAATGGGAGACCGCAGATTAAAAATTAGAGAGATAGCCGAGATTATAGGCATCTCTTATGAACGAACTCAAAACATCATTGTCAACGAGTTGGGTTTCCACAAGGTGTCTGCGAGGTGGGTTCCGCGACTGCTTTCAGTTGAACAAAAAAGGACGCGATTGACTATTTCACGCGACTGTTTGGAGTTATTTGAAGCCGATGCAGATGATTTTTTGAATCGTTTTGTTACTATGGACGAAACATGGGTTCATTACTGTACACCGGAAACAAAACAACAATCAGAACAGTGGAGAAGACCTGGTTCACCACCCCCTAAAAAGGCTAAGTCGATTTTGTCGGCAAATAAGGTGATGGCTTCAGTATTCTGGGACTCGAAAGGTGTGATTATGATTGATTATCTTGAAAGAGGTCAGACTATAAACTCTGATTACTACTGCACCTTACTACGTCGTTTACGAGAGGAAGTAAAAGAAAAACGTCGAGGAATGCTCAGAAGAAAAGTCCTGTTTCATCAAGATAACGCCCGTGTTCACACGTCAGTACAGTCAATGGCTGGAATTCACAACTGTGGCTTTGAACTGTTACCGCATCCGCCGTATTCACCTGATCTGGCACCATCAGACTTCTTTCTGTTCCCTAACCTAAAAAAGCACTTGGGAGGTCAAAGATTTTCGACAAACGACGAGGTCAAAGCAGCTGTAGACGCATATTTTGACTCTAAGGAAGAATCATTTTTTTTAACGGTCTAAATGCTTGGAAGGGGAGGTGGCAAAAGTGTATTGAACTTGATGGTGATTATGTAGAAAATTAAAAATATAACTGATTTAGTATGTGTTTATTTTCTTGGTTAGGCCGAGTACTTTTCAATCCACCCTCGTATTATGTCGGAACATTATGTTTTTAAGCGGATAAGTCGCTAAGCGCGCATCCCAAAATATATTGAAGTCGCAAAATTAGTCTGCTGAATTATAAAATTAGCTCATTTTACGCTCATTCGACTTATTCACGAGTAATATATTTAAATTAATATAACAAAATCTTTTTAATGTCAGCAAATAAATAACTGTCGCTTATAAAAATAGGCAGAGCAGGCATAGGCAGAATTGAACACAGAAATGTTCTGGGTGACACTGCATTCGTTGTGGGCAGATTTTGCACTTATCATCAGGTGAACGTTTGCTGTTTCGTCACTTTATCAAATAAAAAAAAAAGAATTTATATTTGTTTTTGACTCGTACCAAAATGGCAGCGACGTGCTTCGCCACCCGTAATGTCTCGTTTCGAAAAGTGGGCTACATGAGTGGCCTCTGCCTACCACTTATATGGGAAATAGGCGTGAATGTGTCTATTTATGTATCCAGAGGGTACTTAACCTAGTTGCCTTATCCGGAAAAAATACGGTAGAGCACCGAGTAAGCGACCCCCGGCCTCCCGAGCTGCTGCTGTCTCCTTATGCTCCTTCCGAGATAGTAGTATCCCACACCTCATAGTTCCTTTCTCAACTTCCGCGCTCCCTAATCTAAGTTTATTTCCTCTCTAATCCTTTTCCCTGCCTCTCTGCCAATCCATTGGTTGCGGTGGCGATGGCTGTTTTGATGGGACGAGCTTACAGCCTAGTCGTTACCGTGCCAATCTGCTCTGGGACCAGCAAACCCCAGAATAAAGCTACCATGCTGGTCTCTGTTTGGGTGGACAACATCCTCCCTGGCTTCTCGTGGGAATGCAATGGGGAGCAAGGAATTTAGCTCTTACTAAAATGACGGCGATGTGGTTAGCCACTCGTCACGTCTCGTTCCCCGAGGGGGCGAAAAGTGGGCTACGGTTGGTTAGGCTGTGCTCTCTGCTTAACCCTGACCTGAATATAAGGTGTAAATGTGTTTCGATCTACACTCGGCGTCAAAAAAATCGCACATCCGAAAAAAATAATTTAAATACTATTTTAACACAACAGGCCAATGGCAATGTTGTGGTTTGAGGGTATCATTCGAAAGGTAATTTCATTAGCTTTCAGGAATTTTAATTGAATTTTACGTTTATAACGAGACGAAAGAGAAATTAAAGAAAAAGACAGGGTATGTACAAATTTGCAAATTAATAATTTTAAAAAAAACTTAATAAATACAAAAAAAGTTCTTAAACCCTAGTGTTACCCCCCCTTGCCTTGATAACGGCTTCCATGCGATCTTTCATGGACCTTACAAGGATCGCAACAGCCTCTTGGGGTATTTGTTCCCACTCTTCAAGTACCGCATCTTGGAGCTCTTGAAGAGTGGCTGGAGCTGGATCTCGAGCTCGCACGCGCTGTTTTAGGTCATCCCAGAGATGTTCTATTGGGTTAAGGTCTGGACTTCGTGCTGGCCAATGCATAACAGGGATATCGACCTCCTGTAAATAATCCCGTATAATAGCCGCGGTGTGGCAACGAGCATTATCATGCATTAACATGAATCCATCACCGACATAACCAGCATACGGGACCACATGTTCCTCCAGGATTTCAGTAATGTACCGACCAGCATTTAATGACCCTTGCCCACGGCCACCCCGAGTCCGGGAAACGCACACAAGTTCCGTTTTCCCGTCGACGGAAATGCCGCCCCAATACATACACGAGCCACCCCCGTATTCGACGGATTCTTCGAAGCAGGGTTGTGTGAACCTCTCCCCCTGTCTTCTGTAGACCCTTCTACGTCTGTCATTGCAGAAGAGACAGACCCTCGTCTCATCAGAGAAGAGTACGGTCCGCCACTGTTCTAGAGTCCACTCGCAATGATTGCGAGCAAACTCTAGGCGATCTCTGCCATGCTGTGCAGTAAGTTTTGGACCTTTAGCAGGTCTATGGGCTGTTAAACTCTTTTCGTGTAACCTTCTTCTTATCGTAGAAACACTCACAGATGTTCTCCGAGTTGATCGAAGCTGTTGTTGCAACTCAACAGCATTTGTAAAACGGTTTCGTAAAGATGTCGTAACGATGAAACGGTCATCTCTTTCTGATGTGCACCGTTTTCTTCCAGATCCCGGTTTTCTAACATAACCACCAGTCTGCTGAGAACGTTGGAACACCCGTCGAACTGAAATACGGGACAGGTTCAACTGTCGAGCAACGTCACACTGCCGCATCCCCGACTGCAATAGGGCAATCACTTGAGCGGCTTCTTCAGAGCTGGTGTCCATCTTTACTTGTTCTTACTTGGGTTACTTGTTCACGTGTGTTCACTGCAAAGTCTAAATTACGACCGGCCCATATTTCATCCAGATCGACCCTTTTATACCCTTTTTAGGTGGTGTAACTAGCGTCCTTACTAACGAGCATTTGACAGTGTTTATTTTTGACGCTCTATAATGATATATGTTTTAATGATTTCATGATTTTTTTATTAATAATGTAAAGCTATTCAAATACCCATTTCAAACATACCAATATTCATATAAATATAATTCGTTTCTAGCCATTACAGCCATTTTTCGCGCAAACTCAGAGAGGTGCGATTTTTGTGACGCTGAGTGTATGTATCCAATTATGTTTATTATTATAATCTCTCCGTTACTTACACGTACATATGTACCTTTGTTTTTCTGATTAATACTCAGTTTATTCTTCACTTTATTATTTATTCGATATTCAAATCATTATAAATATTTGATAATGGCATTAAAATTTATTTAATTATTGATTACTGTCATTATATTATATTTTGTTTAGATTGTCAGATGATTTCAGTGAATGACAAAATTTAATTAAGTACAGATGATAAAAAAAAACATTAAAGGAAAACATCGTGAGGAAACCTGCATGTCTGAGAAATAAAAAAAAATTCGAAGACGTGAAGTCCGCCAACCCTCATTGGAGCAGCGAGGCGGATTCATTCCAGTTCCTCTCGGAAATGAGAGGAGGCCTGTGCCCAGCAATGCAGTTTATCTATTGGCTGTTACTTTACTTTTACAGATGATAAATAGAGTAGTTAAATTATTGTGATCATAATTATATTTCAGCAATCGTTGCACTCTCCATCAAGAATGCGACTCGCTCGTCTCGTCACTATAGTACATTAAAAATAAGTCATAATATCAGAGAATCAGTAATATAAGAGTAGCATACATTTTAGAGCCGTGGTAGCTCAGGGGCTAGGCGCTCGCTTTAAATTTCTTAGTATGCGAGTGACCTGGGTTCGAGCCCCGGTGCCGGCACCACTAAAATTGTTAATTGCAATTTTAAGTGCTGATTTACCACGTGCTCGGCGGTGAAGGAAAACATCGTGAGGAAACCTGCATGTCTGAGAAATAAAAAATATTTCGAAGACATGTGAAGTCCGCCAACCCGCATTGGAGCAGCGTGGCGGATTCTTCCTAGCTCCGAAACCCTCTCAGAAATGAGAGGAGGCCTGTGCTCAGCAGTGGGACATTAAAGGCTGAAATTTTACTTTTTTTACTTTATATATTTTAGTATCAGCTAGGATTCGAATCCAGGACCTAAAGATATACGACCAATGAGAAACGTTGTCGTTATGTTATATGCTATCGCATAAAAATGTCTTCTAAAATATATAATTTACGTACGTGAAACCGCAACCGGTAGCAAACTCATGTTCATTTCATAAAAGTTGTGACTTGCAATTTTTCTTATTTCGTCCACACACCTAAAACACTATTTTATGACTGGAGCTCGCTTGATAACAACTTTTATTATATAAGGCGGCTGACTTGCGATTTTATATTCCTCAAGAAGCATCGTAATAGACGTGAATAAGTTTTCTAGTTTTAAAATGTTATACTGAAGAACGGCGTATAAACTGTATGTTGATTAGTATTCTGAGGACAGGTTTTAGTACTTAGTAAAAGCAGCAGCCCTTCACACACCCTAAAACAGCGATTTAAACCGTTTTATTATTCTGTTAGGATTGGTGGTAGGATTTCTATGCAGGAATCCGTCTAGTTAGGTACTACCCCAGGCCGGCTATCTTTTTTATTGGAGAAAGTGACGAAACGAGCAAAACGTTCACCTGATGGTACGTGCAACGTCTGCCCATAACAAATGCTGTGTTACGGCAGAACGGTAGGATTCCTGTGCAGGAATCCGTCTAGGAAGGGACCACATACAGGGCCAATTATTCTGACGTTAAGCAGTGGCATGCAAACATTACTGTGTTTCGGTTTGATGGGCGCAGAGAGCTAGCGTAATCACTGGGCATATGAGACTTAAGAACTGATGTCCCAGGGTGACGGGCGCAGTGTGGTGCCACAAAGAAATGTTCTGGATGACACACCATTTCTTATGGGCAGACGTTTGACTTACCATCAGGGGAACCTTTTGCTGGTTTCGTCACTTTATACAATAAAAAAAAATTGTTTATACATATTTACATAGGGTATCCATTATTATATTTACGCGAATATTATAATAAAACTAATTTTATGAGTTGATCGCGTTTAATTTATAATTATTTCTAACCCGACCTTTCGAGCGCTTTACAGCACCTATGGTTACGGGAGGACAACTCGGAAGGAGGCTCAGGATCCTATAAAATGAAATCAAAATTCAATTATACCACTGCAAGACTTTAAGGCACTGTAAACTCAGTTTGGCCAAAATCAGTTTGGCTCAATCTCATAGATTTGGCCAAAAGTAATAATTAAAAGGTGAAGGAACCCTCCTGATTTACTATGATATCAGGACGTCTGACACCTCAGTTTTTTCGTGACATGGGTGCTGTAAAGAGCTTGAAACGTCGGGTTATAAATAGTAAAACATTAATGAGATAAAATTCGTAAAATTTGTTTTTTTACAGGACAATTAATTTCATATAACTCTTATAATCTTAAATATTTATATGATAAAAGATTTATGACTATGTGTTAGAAATATTGATACGAGTAGTATAAGATATTCCGAAACAAAGTTTGTTTGAGAGAGATTTATAGCTCACGCGAGCCATGTGGTACTATGCCAAAACGACAGCGTATCGTGAATAATAATAAAAAGGACAATCAAACAAACATCCGACAATCTTTTTAAAAAAATATTATGCCAAACTACTAATATTATAAAGAGTGAATCTTATTTATTGGTATCTCCAAAACTGCTGAATCCGTCCTAAAACCGTGTGGTGGCTCGTTAAAAGAATACTGCCACTCCATCTCATCCAATGGATCTCGTAAAAGGCGAGTAAGGAATTAAACTGCACTTTTATTACATTACATTAAACCAACAGCGCATGGTGGCGATGGGCTCACCACCCATCACACCAAGTGCATTATATTGTTTTGGTGAAACGTGGATTGCGGCAGTCATCTGGTTTTGCAGTGAGTGCCCAGTCTCTGACTAACCCTTATGGGATACAGTCGTGATCTTATGTATGTATGTAAATACATTTCATGTTTATGAAACAATAGTCAGCCCAAAAGATATATATGTATTAGATATTATAACTCTAGTTTTACGACTTTGGACTACTACGCCACGGGCCCCTGGGTTCAAATTCTAGCCGGAGCTAACAGTTGTTGGTTTTCGAATCAGATTGATTTGTGATTATCCTTGTGTGTCTGACACTGCATTCTATCCTACTTCCGAGCTTATCGCATGAGGGTTGTTTTTATTGGATTAGGTGACGAGACGAGTAAAACGTTCACCGCGGCTCAACCGCTGAACCGATCTTGACGAAATTTGTCACAGAGATGCAGATACTAGAGAAAGTGGCGAGACAAGCAAAAAATTCACCTGATGATAAGTGCAACGTCTGCTCATAACAAATGCTGTGGCACCTAGAACATTTCTCTGTGGCTCCACATTGCGCCCGTCATCCCGAGATCTCAGTTCTTAAATCTCGTATGCCCAGTGATATTAGCTCACAGTGCCCTTTCAGACCGAAACACAGAAATGATTGCGCACTACTGCTTCACAACAGAATAACTGGCCCTGGGGTAGTACCTACCTAGAGGGATTCCTGCATAGGAATCCTACCACCAGCATTGGGCACGTCCAGGTGAGTTTCTGCGAAGACTTGTGGCACTATTATATGTGCCGCGCAGTTAAAAGCATCCAACGGTGTTACGAAGGCGCTGCTGGGGTCACGGATGTGTGTGTGTGAGCATTTCTGTGGCCCTGTCAACATGAGGAGAAGGCGGAAAAACATGTAACATAATATATTTTAATTTTTTTGCCGTCATGGCCGATTTCGACAACTGTGATATCTTCCGTTTATTAAGCGGAAGCATTTGTTAATTGCATCAATTAGCTTGGTAATCGAACCGGGTATAACACGCGGTCGTAGAGTAAGACATTGAGACATTGGCACTAACAATTATGACACGGAGGTAGAGGAAGAATAGTCCATATGCTTCCTTTTTACCAGTCTTTATCAATGTAAATACAGTTTACTAGATGAAATAAGCCTCTTTTAAATTAGAACAATTTGCTCACTCGCCTCGCTGTGATTTGCAATCGCAGTACCAGATACAGATGTTACATGAGGTGCATCTTAGTATGCTAGACCTACAGTACTGTCATCAGAGTGTAGGTCTAGCATATTTAATATTGCAGTAAATGTAAAGTAACAGCCTATTAATGTCCCGCTGTTGATCACAGACCTCCTCGCATTCCCGAGAGGGTTTTGGAGCCGGGAAAGGTCCGCCATGCTACGCCAATGGGGGTTGGCGGACTTTGCATGTCCCCGAAATATTTTTATTCTTTAGACATGCAGGTTTCCTCACGATGTTTTTCTTCGCCGCTAAGCACGTGGTAAATCAGCACAAAAAATTCCAGAACAATTTTAGAGGTGCCGACACCGGTGACTCAGATGTGAGGTGAACTCAGGTCACTCGCGTACTATTAAATTTAAAGCGAGCTCACGGCCCTGACCTGCCACGGCTCTATTGCAGTATCTATTCGGATTTTCCCGGCATTTTTTTGGCGACTTTTACAACACGCCCGGTATGAGACGAAATTCTCTTACCCCGCCAGCACACGGCGATGCTGTTACATTCTCAAAATTAAAAAAGGTCTGTGCCCAACAGTATGACATATATTTATAAAAAAGTAAAGACCTACACTTTTTCACGTCATTATATTATTCTAGAGCTTTAGTGGTTTTTTGTAGTTATTTAGAAACTCTTTCCAAAGTTAGCGATCTTAACGACGGGCATAAAAACTTCGTCTTTAATTTTCGATTACACTGAAATATTTGTACAAATAAATATAATTAAAGTGTCTGTTTGTAATAAGTAAATAACAGCTTTTTACTCAATGCTTATAATAGTATATACGGTACTTATAAGAAAGAAAAAAATTAAAAAAAAATCTGTCTGTCTGTTTGTTCCGGCTAATCTCCGAAACGGCTAGACCGATTTTGACGGTACTTTCACTGACCGATAGCTGATATTATAGCGGGGCTACTTTAATTTTCGAAAAATAATTAGGGCTTCGCGCAAAAAAATTAGAACCCCAAAATCCAAAACAAATTAGGAAGTATACTATATGTATGTCATCGATCGGGGTCGGCTTTTGTACGCGGGTGAAACCGCGGGGCATAGCTAGTGAACGCATTAAATTTTTCATTATGATGTTACAATATGCTAACACCATACGCAATCCTGTCACTATTCTGCCCGTCGGAACGCAATGGGAGTAAGAATTATTAATTAGTCTCGTACCATAATGACGGCGACGACGTGGTGGGTGCTAAAAGAGGGCTGCGTGTGCGGTCTCTGCCTACCCCTTGTATGAGAAAAAGGCGCGATTTTATACATAATCTGCTACTACGCCTTATCCTCATTCTGTTATTAAAAAAATATTTTTTAACAAGTAATTAATAATAATAAGTCAATGCTCTAAGAAACACCAAAACGCCTTGAAAATATGTGACTAAATATTGATTGATGCAATCAATAAGGTGACACAAGTTTCCACTTCGCCGACATTTTTTCAGCTCAGTGATTCGTTGATAATTGCACATAAATAACATCTTATGTTATTGAATAAAGGCAACATCCTGGGTTCCTTTAGTCAATTACCTTTTTTTATTATTTAAATAATTTAAAAATAATAATATGTTGTTAACTGTTTACTTTAAAAATATTTAAATAGACAATTATTAAGGCTACAAAACTAAACTTAAAGAGATTAATAATTTTAAATTTTAATTGCGTATTAGGCTAGATTAGAGGAGGTTAAATATTTGAGATACAATTGTTACATACTATTTTATGTACAAATATTGAATTGTACTCAGATATTACATATACTCGTAGGGTTGTGGTAGCTCAGAGGCCGAATGCATGCCTTTTATTTCATGGTTCGTGAGTGGCCCTGGTTTCGATCCGCAGTGCCGGCACCACTAAAATGTTAATATTTGTGCTCAGAAGTAGGTCATTTTAAAACTGTTACTTTAGTTTTGATTTTTTCAAAAATTTGCCCGAACATTAATACAACTATCTCATTCTAGAATTAAAATACTTAATTTTTATGTAATATAAAACAAATTCATAACATGTAACATAATATCTATACAACGCGGGCAATAAAAAGGATTAATGTAACTGAATTTGTTTTCCCTTCCGCTACTCGTATATGAGCTTGTAAAAACGTTAATCATTTATCTTGTTTTTTGGTGCGCTTTTTATACTAAGGCCATTTGAATATATTGCTGGTTGATCTTTCCGAACATTTTGTGTTACTACTAAAAAAAGCAGATAAAACAAACCGGAGTTTAGTGATCCACACATCTGCCTGCTGACATGGCTACGGACATTGGTTCTATTTTGATTTGTATTAATGTAGATGCTTTTGATATCTATTTGTTTCACTGTTAATGTATATTCGATTTCTTAAGATTACTACGACATACGTCTGAGAAATAAATATATTTCGACGTATGAAGTTCGCCAACCCGCACCGCCAGCAGCACCGCAGCTCCAAACTCCTCTCAGAAGTGATAGAAGGCCTGTGTTCAGCAGTAGGACATTTATATGTTCTTACATTACTACGACATTATCCTAACCATCACTAGCATTATCATATTATTTATTTATGATTTATTTCAGTAGGCTTTTTAGGGAATTTTCAATTTTTGCCACGCTTTTATTAGCTTGACCTTGACGTTAACTACATATGTAAGAATGTGATGGATCTTCAGTTCAATTTACACCCACATCTAGACATTCGAGTAATTTGAAATTTTGCACACGCATTAAGAACCGATGACAATACAATAATTTCATGACTATGGCCTGGTATGATCACCAGGAATATTAATTATCTCTTTGGTATTTAAATGGTTTTTTTTAGTTCCTTTAATGACTATCATTTTATTTTTAATAATGATGAGGTTGAGCTTCTCATGTCTAATTTGTGTTTTTGCACTTATGTCGGGTCTGATTATGTTGCATGTGAAATTTGAGTTTGTAAAACGCACCGACAGGAGAAATACTAGTCTGGGGCATTAATAATCCATCCTAATGTTATAAATGCGAAAGTAACTCTTTGTCCCTCTGTCTATTTGTTAGGGCACTTGTTATGGCACGGCTCAACCGCTGAACCTGACGCTGAATCTTGACGAAATTCGTCAAAGATATGCAGATACTAGAGAAAGTGGCGAGACAAGCAAAACGTTCACCTGATGGTAAGTGCGACGTCCGCAACGTCCGCATAACAAATGATGAGTCACCCAGAACATTTCTGTGTGGCTTCATACTGCGCCCGCCTAACTGAGACATGCCCTGTTAAGATATTTTATTTTGTTTCTATGCTAGGGAATAATATAAGCAATACGTTGTTTATATTATTGTCATAGTATTACCTTAATTATAAATATGTATTTGAAGTATTAAGGAAATGTTATATTTCGTACGTAACTAAACTTTCTGTTAATATGGTTCCAACCACTTCTACAACCACGATGACATCACGCACACAAAAATCACTAATTCGTCTTCACCCTTCTGTTCGTATATCGTTCATATATAACGCTGTAGGAAGTAGCTTCAGTAACTGAGTACACTCGCCACGTGTTCGTCAGCTACATTATAAAATGAGGTTATTATTACCAAACTTCTAAAAACAGCCTTTACTATAACGTCGAAGGCTTTAAATTCACAATTAAATATTTCACAAAATGAATTCGTAAGTGTTGAACTTTTAACACTGTATTAAAAGTTTAAAAATGCTTTATTTTAAATTACATTAAGACCAACTGCTGCTTGTTTTAACCAATCTATTCAATGTTAAGTAGTTTGATGTAATAAATATTTTATGATGCATGTATTTGTGCAATTTAAGTATGCAAAACACACATGAGAAATCCCAGTATGAAAATTTTTTTTTTTAATAAAAATATATTTACTGCTAATAACATATCACATTCTCGTATAAAATGGATTAAAAGATAAAAAATATGTCGGCTACAAAACTTATTTAATTACAAACTATAAAGTGTCGCACAATATAATTTTAGCTTAATTATGTTATGTATATAGTAAAATTTTGGGAAAATGAAGTTTCAGCTCTATTCACAATATTATACAAGCAAATACGATTTTAAGCCGCGTGTAACTACGGCAAATGTAATTTGCTCGTTGCGAAAATAGATCACTGAATTTTCGAATCAGTTACTGAGTGAAGAGTAATGGAGGGAGAGGGTGAAACCTAATGCGATTTCAAATATGTCAATATTATATAACGAGGATTGACTGGTTACTTAAAAGCCTGCAGTGATTTTATGTCAACCAAGACGCAACTTGAGTGCTATAATCTTACAAGCTTTTGGTTTCATTTTTAAGATGTTTAAGGTAATTGAAGTAAATGGAATATAATAAAAAGCTGACTAGAAAAACAATACGGCTGAGCTTTCAGTAATTGTTTATTTATTATAAATATATATTCACTGGTGGTAGGATTCCTATGCAGGAATCCGTCTAGGTAGGTGCCACCCCAGGGCCAGTTATTCTGCCCTGAAGCAATGGTGTGCAAACGTTAGTGTGTTTCGGTTTGAAGGGCACTGTGAGCTAGCGTAATCGCTGGGCATATGAGACTTAAGAATTGATGTCTCAGGGTGACGGGCGCAGTGTAGTGTCACACAACATTTGTTATGGGTAGACGTTGCACTTTACATCAGGTGAACGTTTTGCTCGTTTCGTCACTCTATCCAATAAAAAAAAATATTAAATAGCCACATGGTAAAGCCATCGATTAAAAACTTCTTGAAATTGTCATCAAAATTATGATATTTATAATATGATATGGTTTGATCAAAAACATGCACTTAATACAGAGTAATCTCCACATTATCTGCGTTAATAAAACGTTTTACACGCGACAAACGACAAAATTCCACGTGATACCCAGCTTGAGATGATATGCTGGTTATTACGAGTATCTACACAATTTAATGCTTAGTTCATGCAGAAAAGATGATGATTATCCATATATTTTTTCTAATTTTCTGTCGTCAATATATATAATAAAAATCTTTATTCGATATCATAAAAAAATTATTGACATCATAACACCTGATTTTAACATTGTGCATCAACTTTTTATTATAGCAACATTGATTAGTTCTAATTTCGATGTCGTTAATTTTATCATATTTTTTTAAACTATAAAAACTACTAAAACATCATTTTCTACACATATAACAGACACCAAATCAACGTTAATTAAGTTATTTACAAAAATGTTACTTCGTATTTGTAATTAGAAGTATTATTACATCTACAATAAATACTACTAATAAATGTGGAAACAGTTCCTTGGGAGAATTAAATATAGATTAAATAAATGATGTGGTTAAGAAGTTACATTCAAAATCACACAAAATTAAATATTATTGAAAAATTGGTTGTAAAGTAAGTATTTCGCATAACAAGATCTAACCGTGAATGGCCATAACATTACATTTTATTACGGTACACCGCTATTAATTTGAAGTGGACTACAAAATTTTATACTTGTAATTTCATGAAGCGCCTACTTAAATTGGCTTTTAGAGTTCCTAACTATTTATTTCAATAGAATTTTTTGGTCTTCTTATCAATCCTATATCTATATCAAGCTACATTTAAAAATATTAAAATCTAATTACTAAACGATCATAAAGTCCTAATTTTAATGACATATACAAACCAAGATACTAATTTGTCGCCACTCACCTAATAAAAAAATCTTTGATACTATCCAAGGTCACTACTCAAGCCATGAATGAGAGATGGCCTACAGCGCCCTTCACAATGACTTTGACAACAAAACTTCAAAAAGAACGTACATCACAACAGCTAGTAAAGTGATACAAAAATAACTGAAGAGTTAAAGTTAAGGAATATAAAATAGAATGACAACTAAAGAGTTTCGACTAAAGTAATTTAGATTAATTTACATTGAATTTTGTAAAACTTTTATTATGAATCTATGATATAGAAATTAATTCAAAATCAGTAAGTTCTACATAGTTAATGCAAGCATCTCAAAAAGCAGGTACGCAGAGCGTTGAGGTATGTTAGTGATCGTGTTACTTCTGAACAACTTGACCGATTGAGGCCATATTCACACAATATATTTGTTTTGTCGTGGCAATGATTTATAGCTAGGCTAGTATCCGATAGGTAGCGCTGTAGTCAAGTCATTAACAAATTTTGTATTTATGGGCGAAAATAATATACAACCAACCATTTATTGAACCAATATATTGTGAATATGATTCACAGTATATGTTGGTTCAAAGTCAAAAAACAAAATCTGGCCCGATTGGTTCCCGGTGCCGGCACCACTAAAATTGTTAATTGCAATTTTAAGTGCTGATTTACCACATGCTTGGCGGTCAAGGAAAACATCGTGAGGAAACCTGCATGTCGAAGAAATAAAAAATATTTCGAAGACATGTGCAGTCCGCCGAGCCGCATTGGAGCAGCGTGGCGGATTCTTCCTAGCTCCAAAACCCACCAGTGGGACATTTATAGGCTGATATTTACTTTTTTATTATTTATATGATACTAACTGATGCCCGCAACTTCGTTCGCGTAGATATGGGTTTTTTAAATATCTCGTGGGAACTATTCGATTTTTCGTTATAAAAAGTATCCTATGTCCATCTTCAGGATTCAAGCTATCTCTGTGCCGAATTTCGCCAAGATCGGTTAAACGGTTGAACCGTGATAAGGCAGCAAACATATAGAGGGACAGAGAGAGTTACTTTTGCATTTATTACATTAATACGCGGTTTACCACTGATTTTTGATGGGATTCAAATGGTTAACAAGTAGAAGTTATTTCTTTATGCAGTTATGGAATACGAACCATTTTAATTTTGCAAGCAGATATTATATAACTTCTGTATACAATTTGTTTATTTTTATTTATCATGTATAAAATACGAGTTCATTTGTATTCCTTTGCTGAATTAAATACGAGCTGGTCCGTGGCAAGCTTAGTGAGGGTTTTGCATAATCTATTGTTGGTCCTTGAAATAAATAAACGCCATCGGTTTTCATACGAGCACATAAATATTTTTTGTTTTACTCTTATTCGCCCGTATATTTATAAATAAGAACACGTAACAATTCAATATAGATTTTTATGAAAATGGTGACTTTACATGATCATGACACACGAGTGCTCCAAACTGAACATATTTTTCAATACAATACAATAAAAAATATCTCCTATAACGTGGGTGCACTTCCACCATAATATTGACTGACATAAATTACACATGCACAAACACCCCAGACCCGAAACAAGTGTTTGTAGGCAATACGAATATTAAGAGCCGTGGTAGCTCTTAGAGGCCAGGCGCTCGGCTTCAGTTTCATAATACCTGAGTGACCAGAGATCGGTCTCATGCCGGCACCTCTAAAATTTTTCTGCGATTTTTCGTTGTTTTCTAATGTTATTCTAGTCAGAATTGCCCTACAGCATTATGTTTTAACTTAAGGAAGTAAATAGTTTATGAATAGTAAAAAATGCAACTGTTTTGTTTTCATATTTTAAATTTATAAATGCTTAACCACCATCCCTCCTTTTGGAAAGCGGCGATTTAGTTTTTAATGGAAAACAGCAAAAGGATGGAAGTCCGCCGTGCGTCCGACGATGGAAAGGAGAAGGGGGAATTAATTCGTGCAAATCCTGCGCACACTCTCCAAAATGTAACCAGTAGTGCACTGAGAAACTGGCCACCCTACGCCTGTGTTCGAGACTTGGCAGAGGTAGAAAAAAAATATAATGGCCTTCGCCAGGTGGTAGTCCCATTACAATGACATTAAAAATGCCAGACCGATAATCCGTTCGGAAACTAGCGTCTCATTTACAAGCCATCTAGTTGTTATTCTCCATGCCGATTTTCGATCACGGCGATAACTACCTAATACTATCTGAAGTTATCAACTGCGCAGGAGATATTATAGTGCCACTCGTCGCAACCTACCTGTGCCTAATGTAACGCTCATGCGATAAGATCGCAGGTAGGCTGGGATGCAGTGTCTGAGTCACAAGGACAATCACAACACAACCTGACCAGAGAACCAACAATGTGTGTTTTTGCACAAATGTTGGCTCCGTCTTGGATTCGAACCCAGAACCCGCGGCGTGTAACCACTTGGCCACGCGATCGTCAATGTGTGATTACGGTAAATCTTTCCTTCTTGAGAGACGTAATAATTAACAGGCTACTGATAATCATCATCATCATCATTATCATTTCAGCCTATGACTAGTCCACTGCTGATTGCCACCAAAATTTGTAGTCTCCTGGTTTTCGATTTCTCAATCTCCCTTCTTGTGAGAGGTAATAATTAACAGGCTGCTGATAATAATGAAGAATATTAGAAGATTTTAATTTTTTTAATCATGGGTATTCCCAAAAGTTATCAAATTTATTGTTACTCCAAAGGGTTATTTGATTTGCATAGGTAGGTACTTTACGGAATCGCAAAGTATCACATTTTCTAGTTCATTCTTAATTAAACGCACCGTCCCGTAATTAAATGTTATTTTATGACCATTCCCTGTTCAAAGTATATCGTTACTGAACATCTAATAATGTTTAATATTAAAAAATTATGTATCGCATTTATAATTAATTCCTTTTATACCTTTTGGGCTTCATGAAGAGATTATTTATGGCGTCGTGTGAGTGTGAATAAATGTGTCTTAAAATATACTAATTATGACAAATTTATTTATAGCGATTCTGCAGAATTATAAATATACAAGTATATTAAAATTCCCGCAAAACTGAAATTGTTAATTGACGGTTACGCCTTTTTCCTATACAGGGTCTGTCGTAAATAATGGATAACCCGTAAACTGGAGTTGGTCCGGATGTGAAACTGTAAGAAAATCGTATCTTCTTGCCAGGCTTTCTAACCATATCAAAATGGCGTAGCCTTTTATACTTTTTTATAAATTTTGCTACTTTTTTCATTCATTCCGTTGCCATTTCATCAAATTTAGGTATTTCAGTGTGATTTTTTTAGTATTATACTCCTGAAGACGTGTATTATTTAATTTTAGTACAACTTTAGGTGTTTTTAACGTTAAACATTTTCAAAATCGTCATTTTAAGTTCTTTTTTAAACAATTTTTTTCTTAATGTCAACTTTTGATAATTTACTGTGAAAAAAAAAGTACTGCGCTATAGCTGCCCATGATCTTAATAAATTGTCTAGTATGTCTTGATTCTAAAAAGATATTACAATGTGTACTTTACAAGCAATATTAAGTTGTTACTAGGCAGATGCACACTGTCCTTTTCACACTCACGGTGTGTGAAAGGTTAGCATGTTTTTGCCGTTAGAGCGCGCGCTCCTGATTGTAGAGTGTACAAATCTCAGTGTCATTTTGACTATCGCATGTGCTTTTGTTTTCATTACTTTCGTCAATTTGTTACTGCTTTCTAATATCGGACTTTGATTTGCCTTGTGATTTGGACTTGTGAACCTGGTGATACTGACGACTTAGCTCTCATTTACGGACATTATTTTGTGCTATCGATTGGACTTGTCGATTTGGAAAAGTTTGTGTATCATGCCTCAACATTACACGCCGGCCGAATACGCAAACATGCATTACATTTATGGTTTATGTAATGGCAACGCTAACAGAGCAGCAAGTGCTTATCGTGAAAAATATCCAAATCTTCGACATCCTGATTACCGTGTCTTCATTAGAGTGCACAATGCATTTATGGAAGGCCGATTTCCTGGGACCGGCATAGGCGGGGCCAGTGAAGGACGACCTCAACGACACAATGCAGCGGAAGTACTAGAAATAGTCGCAGAAGACCCTGGTACGTCCATAAGTGTTATTTCACGGCGTACCGGTATACCTCAAAAATCCGTTCACAGAATTTTAAAAAGACATGAATTATATCCCTATCATTATCAAAGAGTTCAGACATTAATGCCAAGGGACGCTGCTGCGAGAGTAACATTTTGTCGCACAATGCTGCGAAAGATGAGGGAAGATCAAACTTTTTCTTCTGAATATCCTTAATAGTGGCCCGATATTGTTTGTGTAAAGAATCTTGGTAGAATAAAATCATTATGACAAAGTTTTATAACCATTTATAAAAATACTTGGAACATCAAAATTCTGACCTTAATATTGATCTCGCTCCTGTAACTTAATATTGCTTGTAAAGTAAACATTGTAATATCTTTTTAGAATCTAGACATACTAGACAATTTATTAAGATCATGGGCAGCTATAGCGCAGTACTTTTTTTTTTTCACAGTAAATTATCAAAAGTTGACATTAAGAAAAAAATTGTTTAAAAAAGAACTTAAAATGACGATTTTGAAAATGTTTAACGTTAAAAACACCTAAAGTTGTACTAAAATTAAATAATACACGTCTTCAGGAGTATAATACTAAAAAAATCACACTGAAATACCTAAATTTGATGAAATGGCAACGGAATGAATGAAAAAAGTAGCGAAATTTATAAAAAAGTATAAAAGGCTACGCCATTTTGATATGGTTAGAAAGCCTGGCAAGAAGATACGATTTTCTTACAGTTTCACATCCGGACCAACTCCAGTTTACGGGTTATCCATTATTTACGACAGACCCTGTATAAGAGGTAGGCAGAGGCCACTCTCGTGGCCCACTTTTCCCCCGCGGGAAACGAGACATGACGGGTTACAAACCACATCGCCGCCATTTTGATGAAAGTCAAAAAATTCATACTCCCCATTGCGTTCACTCAGACCGAAACACGGTATTATTTGCACACTACTGCTTGACGGCAACTGGTAATGCGGTAGTACCCACCTTCGCGGATTCCTGCATAGGAATTATATCGCTATATATAGGAATAATAAACGTACTTGCTTCATCGTGGGGAACACACAAATGATTGATTTTTAGGTCACGTTGTGACCGTCCCATATCTCTGACATCGATACATCGAGAACGAGAAAGTAAAGATGAGTGAGTTCCTCTTTACTTGTGCTGAGTACTGTTTAGGCGTTAATATTAACCAAAAAAAAATATTTTTTAAAGAAAAAAATTACGTGACGAGCAAAGCGTGCACCCTATAGTAAGTGTGTACAATAAATACTGTGTCACCCAGAACATTTATGTGTGGCACCGCACTGCGCCGTCATTGTATATGCGTAGGCTGTAGTTTCGCTAAATATTTTCTAGATTTCATCATAACCACCTTGTTGATTGTACAAAAAGTATCATTTTTAATATCTTTACAAACATAGGCAACTTTAACTCTAACTTTTTAATTCTTTCTGCTCATTGAAAAGTTCGCAAGTGTTTTCACTGTCATACTTTTTCAGGACCTTCACTAGATCGTCATTTCATTCAGTATTGGAGTGTCACGTCTAAAGCATTTACGCGCAATGCGAGCTGAGAACGACATCGACAAGACGAAAGTCATGGGTGTTAAATCTTCACATGAAACACCCATGACTTTCGTCTTGTCGAGTGCTAACTTGCCATCATCGACCAGTCCCGTAATGCTGACCGTATGATAGTGTTCAAAGTTACTTATCCAACTATAGAGAGGACAATAAGTTCGTAATTTCTCGACATGATATGTTCGAAATCATAATATTCAATGATGACCTAATCCCAAAAATAAAATATAAAAATGGGCAATAATCCGATTACATAGCTTAAAGGATCGTAGATCACAGAAAGAAGAGATACGATACGAAAGAATCTCAAATACTTTTTTTAGAACACAATCGCTTTCACGCTTAATTAATAATATATTAACCTATTCAGGGCCGTGGATGGGTGAAATATTCTTAATTAAAAAAATGGCAAAAGTAAAAGTTTTGCACCACGGGGATTATCCCGCGCTCAGGTAATTAAAAATTAACATGTTTTATTCAGTTTGCCCACTCGCTTGCTTCGTTTCATTATTCATTTTTAAAACTCCGCGTCAGTCGTATTAAGGTTTACTCATTATATAACATTGCTAGTATACTTCTGATTTATAGTCATATATGAAATATTTTCATTGAAATCTATTTTCAATTAGCACTTTGCCGATTCAAATGATTGCGCAATTTACTTTCTACACAAAGTAAAAGACTAAAGATTACAGTTCAGTATGAACTAGTGTAAATATTTAGTTAAAAAAATCTTGTATATCAGAAGAATTTTGTTAATTAAAATAAATTTACTATGCAATAATTAGGTATCGTTTCTCGGTATTATATTGGTACCACAAATTCAATTGAATATTGTTTTAGATAAATAGATCTCTCTATCTGTGTCTTTGTCTACCCAAGAAAACTACTAAGTAGTTTTTGTCCACAATGGCAGTATTATCCCCTATCAGTATTTATATTATATACTATAGAACAGTAATTATATTATATATAATTACTGTAATATAATTACTGTAGTAATTATATTATATATAATTACTGTTCTAATTTTTTTATAACTTTCCTGAACTGTAACTGATTTTAGGTATAATAATAGCTTGATAAGAATAAATAGCGCAAGATTTAAAAAAAAATCTAATTAGTAATCAATAAGTAATAAAAATACCAATAATATCGATATGGCAAATTGTGATAGTGACGAAAGCGAACACATTTATCAACATCGTGTCTCTTGTCTGTGGTGTCTCAATCGATCATAATAATTTTCAAAATAATCCATACAAAAATATTTTATTTTTACGCACGCTGTAAAAGATGTAATATTGTACAGTACATAAGACAGATTCAAAGCTAGAAGAATATAAAATACATCTTGAAATGGACTATCGAAAGAACTGGCGTATTTTTTACAATAATATCCTTAACTGGATTTAATAACTAACATTAACAGTAACAGTCCGATTATTAAGTTTGGGTCTTTAGTAGTAGTAGTTTAGTAGTTGTAGCTTCGAGATCACAGAATAAATTCCTTGTATAACTTAATCTGCTTATTGAATAATAATGGAAAAGAAAGAAAAAATATACTAATACAATAACGTTAGTCGTCTAAATACTAAATCAGTTTTAACACATCTATCACACATTTAATTATTGATAACTTATAGAATTATCAATAATTAAATTGAAACGACTGAATTTTGTAATACGTAAAAGAGAAATAAACCAGGAATCCACTCTGCGGTTATAACCTAGGGTTGCCAACTTTTTTGAGAAAGACTACGTAACTAAGCCATTCCTCCTACCCTTTACTCGTAATAAAAAAAGTATTTTTATAATTTAAGTTTTTATTGCTGTTTACAATGTTTTTTGTGCTTTTTAACATATGCTTACAGGCGGCTTAAGAGACTCAACCACCCCATCTCTTCCCGTGGGTGTCGTAAATGTCGGCAGAGGGAAAATGAAAACCAGGAGATGATGAACCATCTCCTGGAACATCTGAATAAATAAACTGCGGTGCCAACCCGCCTGCCAACCGAGGCAACTATGGCAAAATCCACCTAAAACGAGAGCTACAAACTTCTGAGGCAATCTAAAGGGGAGGCCTATGTTCAGCAGTGGCCTAGTAAACACAAGCTGCTATGATGATGATGATGATGATGAATGAAGATATTCATGTCAATGTTCCTTGTAAGCTCATGTTTAGCATAATATATAATTAAAGCGCTAAAGATGTCGGCTAAGTAAGCTACTATGGAAAGCCATTCAAAATAGTGAAAGTGATCAGCATACTTCTTAGCGTTCCCTGTTTTTTCCGAATTATTTAAAAAAAAACAATTACGATTTCGTCCCTGAGTTCAAAAACACGAGTCACAACTTTTCCACGAGATAACCAGCGCACCTCTGCGTGCAATAGCAGTTGTGTGAAAATGCTTCCCGTGTCCTCACATATCACACGAAAAATTCGAGAATTTAAAGGCCAGGCCTACTTTCTATAAAATTCATTACCTGATAATATTTTCCAAAACAGCTTTTAATTTAGCCGGCATATTTTTAGCAGCCTAAGCTTCTCTATGAATGCAACAATGATGCCAGATAATTGAAGAGTTCACTGCTTTGACACGACCTTGAAGTCCTTTCTGCGTTTCTGTCATAGCACGTGCACCATCCGTTCTTACAGCCACACAATTATCCCACTTAATATTATGACTCGATACGGGTGATGGACGCAATGTGGTGTCACACAGAAATGTTCTGGGTGACCCAGCATTTGTTATGGGCATTGCACTTACCTTCAGGGGCACGTTTTGCTCGTTTCGTCACTTTATCAAATAAAAAAAAAATGTCATGCTCGTAACGGACAAATTCAAGCAAATTAGCATAATTACAAATGTCTGCTCTCATCCGTATTGCAATGCATAACATCACGTTCTCGATCAACTGTTCTTTGATATTTTGTGTCATTTTCTTTCTGTGTTATTAGAAAAACTTTAATTCCTTTGCAGCTTTTTATCCCAACATAGCGGCCATTTCAGCGGACGGTAATATTAGCTTCTCAGCAATGGTATGAAGTTTGCCACTTTTTGCAACCGATAATGATACTTGTTAGGATGCTCATACAGCATTTTCATTGTTAGCTCCCGCAGATAATGTTTTCATAACATTTTTAGTTTCCTCTAACTCAGTAGTGTTTAGCTTGAAGTAATCTTCTGCAAACTTGCGACACTGATTTTGCCACTTCACGAGACGCACACGCACAGCTTAACGGACACGAAGGACTGGGGCCTAAATTTGTATCAAGCGAAGAGGATTCATTACGTTTTAACCAACGTTTCATAGTATGTAACGTAATATCGGTCAACATCATCATCATCATCGTCACACGTGAACAGGGTATATATAACCTTCGACAAACGTAAATTAAGTTTTAATATGAAACAAAAATCGACGTTCGCGGCACGTATCTTATGGAGCAGAAAGACTCGTAGGGGAAGAGGTTTGCGTCCCGCACGCCACCCGTAAGCCAACGAACTGTTTGCCACACATAAGTCCTCCTAGTCGATCTGGGAACTGATCATCTTCCAGTCCTGACAATTTTGTCGGGGCAAATAACGAAGATGAGGCCTCCCACACCGCGCCGAATCACTGATTGGCAGGCTTTCAGTCGCCTCCTCCAATCGGAAATATCGTCAGGCCCCATCCACAACGCTGAGGTTGACGTACTCAGCTAAAGGATAACTGCTTCTACAGACCGCCCTCGAGCAATCATCACGCCGGGCGTCCGCCCGGGAGTCTCCCCTAAGGGCCGACATCCGGGCAATGATCGTTGAAAAGAGGCAGCTCCTTAAGATGTGACAACGAACCCGCTGCCCACACCTCAATAATAACTCAACCGGATTACAGCCCCGAATCAAGGGGAGCTTAAGAGAGGACGCAGCCGACAAATCAGAACGACATAACATAGAGTCGACAAGCGATTGCTGGCCGAGCATACATTGCCTATGTCGACAATTTGGCCTCAGCTGAGCCCCAGTCAGACCCCTTCTCGCCGAAGACGGCACACTTCAACATCGATCGCTATTTTTGTTCAATGTTTAGAACGCCAATTTACACCTAACCCTGTTTCAGAAGCTAGCCACGTCGCAGTGGTCGATGAACAATTTTCATCACTTCGCCTCAAGGCCGCAGATGGCATAACCAATGGCACTCTGCGTAACCTGCCACCGAGAGCCATTGCGGCGATATCCTCCGTACCGGCCACTATCCGTCCGAGTGGAAAGTCAGACGTGTCATCATGCTGCCAAAACCCGATAAAAACATTCTAAAACCGGAATTTTCACGGTGCTCGAGGAACTGCTGCTGCACCATCTCACACCGCAGAACACTCTACAACACTTTCAAGAGTACTACACCACGTTGTCATCATCATCATCATCATCATTTCAGCCTATCACTAGTCAACTGCTGAACATAGGCCTCGCCCATACACGCGATAGAAGGAAGGAAAAAAAGAGGGAACACGCAATACGGGTATTTTTGGATAAGGAGAATGCGTTCGACCGCGTCTGGCACGCGGCCCTGATATACAAGCTATAAACCTTGCCGGCGATCCTGTGACGAATAGTCAAAGTGATACATTTCTTCTTACAGGATCGTCGCTTTCGAGTAGCCGCCGACGACTCCGTCTCAACAGAGTACAGGGCCACAGCCGGCGTACCAGAAGGAAGCTGCCTGTTGCCCTCCTGCTATTCTTGTTATACCGACGATATCCCAGTAGAGGGTGGTGCCCTCTTAGCTCTCTATGCCGACGATACGGCATTAATCACTTTCTCCTTTCAAATGGATATCGCTGCAGTGGTAATGTAATGAGCACTTGGCGCCTTTCCTGCCTGGTTCTGCAAATGGAGACTTTCAGTTAATGTGGGGAAAGGTTATCTTTGGCGGAGTGCATCCACCTGCCAAGTTAAAGATGAACGACACTCCCATAGTCCATAGCGTGGGGTCCCCCACGGTCAAATACCTATGGGTAACTATCGACCACGCTCTCACAATGAAACCTCACATTAGAATTTAGAGACTTACATGAGATCCCAACTCACGTACGCCGCGCCAGCAAGGTACGCACTCACCGTGGCTGGAAGCAGGTAAACCCTGTAAGTCCAATAAACCTGTGTCTGCGGACCATAGTCGGCGCGTTGAGATAAGTGAAGCCACCATGTGATGGTGATCACCATCCATCGCCGACAACGAGAGTCTCGAAGACTTCAACAGATGGCTCGCTAAGAAATGTTCCAGAGAGCCGACAACTCTAAGATGCCGCACATAAGGAGCATAGTGCCTCTACATGCGCGACCACCAACAACGATGAAGCCCAAGTCGCCTCCTGCTCGCTGGTCGTTAGCTGGGCCTCCCCGCATTGGTCTCACCCGTCTGGCTGGTAACTATGGCAAAATCCGCCAAAAATGGCGGATTTTGCCATAGTTGCCTCGTTTGACAGACGGGTTGGCAACTTCTTATGAATGAAGTAAATAAAAACAATTCAAATTAATGTAACGGTAGTTTCATTGCCGTTGCCAGGGTTTTGTTATGAGGGAACCTAAAACGGGCCATGATTGTATTCAAAATTCTGATTTCGTAGAATGATATTTCCATAAAAATGGATAATCACTTCATCACTTGCCTGCTCACAATATACAAGACTCTGACATCCTTCCTGAGCGTGAAAATCACCCGACACCTCTGCTTAAATCAGGTGATGTCGGGTGCTCAGATTGGATATCGGGGCTTTGGTCGTGGGACCAAAAAGACCTCATTGACGCGGTCATTGCCAAGGTGGTTAAACGCAACCGTCGGAACTTCTCTGCGGCCTGGATAGACTATAGAAAGGCATTCGACTCGGTGCCGCATTCATGTCAAATGCCTCTGAATATGGTATATATAATGGGCCTCGAGATGTACAAGGTTTACTGTACAGTAAAAGACTTTCTCGGGCAGTGTATGGAGTACGATCCTTTGTCATCTAGGCGAGCAGAAGACCGGATAAAGATACGAAAGAGTATCTTCCAGGATGACTGTTTGAGCCTATGACATACCTGACATAGCAGGCAGGTTTGTAATTTGTCAATAGTTTATGACTGTATAATTCATTACAATTTCATAAAAAAAACAAATAAGTTGTTGAGTAACAACAGTAACAAAGTTTTCAAACAGAGATTCAAGATAGAAATTTTGAGCAAGTTTTTTTTTTTATTTATTTATTTATTTGGCAACAAACAGTCATTATAAAGTTTTAGTTAAATGGTATTATATTTAACCTAATTATTATCGACCTATAGTGCCGAATATGACAAGTTTTGTATTACACGATGTAGACGTGAACTATGAGCTTACATAATGACTTAATAAGATGAACTTACAGAAACAAGGACGCAAACGAAAATAATAATAAAAAATATGTTTAAAGGCATCAAAAGGAGGCAATTAGTAAAATAGAGATAACATTATCTGTCTTGTAAGCAAAATTAGATGATGATTATTGACGATGTTAAAGTTTACTTAAGATTAAGTTTTTAAATCTAATAAATGAATTGCTAAATATATCCACTTCCGAAGTTAGGCTGTCTATGTTACTGAAATTCCTATTGTATTTATGTAAGCTTCTAATGAGAAACCGATTACGTGTATAGTTTTTGTTCGCTAAGGTTGGTATAAAGATTTGTAGGTATATATTATTTAAATGTTTTACACGAGAGGGGTGTGTTAAATATTTGCTTTTTGTTATGAAGTTAATTTTACTCAAAATATTTGGACACTCAATATGACCATTAAGGATTTTATAAAGATAGCAGAGGTCAAAGTGTACACGACGTGTTTCTAGAGATGTTAAACTATATATCTTCAGAGATTCCTCATATGTTTTTGAAAGATAATGGTTTCAATAATTTAAAATATTAACAAATTTACGCTGAATATTTTCAATTCTATCCACATGTAAACGGTAATATGGACTCCATATTATACATCCAAAGTCCAGTATTGACCTCACAAAGGCAAAGTACAATATTTTTAGGGTAAAAGTGTTTTAAAAAGGTTTACTAACCCTGCTAATAAAGCCAAGCATTTTGAGTGATCTTGCAACAATATTATCTATATGTAGATTAAATGAAAGTTTTTCATCCATTATGATACCAAGGTCGCGAATTTTTTTCACTCTAGTTAGAGGATGATTGCATATTGTGTATTGATAGTGTATTGGTTTAGTTTTACGAGTGTAACTGATAATAAAACATTTATCACTATTAAGGTAAAGTTGGTTGTCTTCACAGTATTTAGCTAAATTACATATGTCCGATTGTACCTCATGGCAGTCATCTAAGGATCTTATAATTCGGAATATCTTTGTGTCGTCTGTATAAAATAATTGTTTTGTATTTGGAAGAGCTTCATTAATATCATTTATGTATAATGAAGAAAAGTAAGTTACTTTGCTAATTTCCGCATGCAAAATATAAAAATGGTGTATATTACCTAGTTTTTTGGCCGCCGAGTGACTCGGCGGCCGTCTGTCGTAGAGTCTATTACGCTTGATAATGCCTCGTTTTGGGGCGAAACACGTGTCGTGTTCTCGACTTCAGTGGTGTATATTATCTAGTGGTGGTATTGTAGTGGTTGGTGGAGGGTACCTGGTGGCGGTTCCTGGTGGCGGTGTTAGTTTGCTTGTGCACGCTACTGAGGGAGGGCGGGTGGTGCACTTCAAAAAACTAGGTAATATACACCATTTTTATATTTTGCATGCGGATCTTAGCAAAGTAACTTACTTTTCTTCATTATAATGGATTTCCGCAAAGTAACGCCTGATTCTATTAACTATTAATGTATAAAGTAAACAATATGGGTCCAAGATGCGAGCCTTGAGGAACACCTGAGGGTAATTTGAGGAAATCAGATATGAAACCCTTAACACAAACGGCTTGACTTCTATTTTTTATATAAGAGTCTATCCAGCGCAAAAGACTGCCATGTATACCGGCCCTCCACAGCTTGTATAGAAGTAGATCATGATTGATTTTATCGAACGCTTTGGAGAAATCGGTGTACACAACATCAATTTGGAGGTTCTTATCCATAGCCTCCAATAAAAACTCAGTAAATGTGAGAAGGTTTGTATCTACGCTACGCAACTTGATGAAACCATGTTGGTGTTCTGATATATAATTTCGAAAGTGATACGAAAGTGATGATGTTATGATTTTTTCTAATATCTTCCCCAAAGTACATAGTTAAGAGATTGGTCTGTATTCGGTTATTAGGTTTGTTTTTGAATTTTTGGGGATCGGTGTAATTAAAGCTTTTTTCCATACATCGGGGAAAATACCTGAAACCAAGGAAAAGTTGTAAATATGTGTAATAGGCCTTAGTAGTTCATTTGCACATTTTGATATAAATAAAGGATGAACGCCATCGCATCCAGCACCCTTATTAATATTGATTGATTTCAACTCTCCATGAATTACGTCAGAAGTAAGATATACGGAATTTATATTTGCAGAGCTACAAGTTGCATAAGCTGGCCTAATGTAGTTTGGGGGTTGAGTAGTATTTGGGCGTACATATACTGATTGGAAATATGAATTAAAAGCGTTGCATATTTCATTCCCATCCGTAAGAGTTTTACCTCGAAAGGATAACTGAGCTGGAATGTCTTGCATATGGTTTTTTTTATTTTTGATGTACGCCCAGAAATATTTAGAGTTCCCTTGAATTTGCTTTTCACAATAAACAATGTAATTGCTGTGCATTATACGTTCTAGTTTATGACTACGTTTTCTTAATATTGAAAAAGTGTTATAATCATTTAAATTGCCATAATGTTTCCATTTTCTGTAAAATTTGCATTTTTCTTTATTTAATTTAATAAGCGACTTTGAGAACCACGGTGGATATCTAAAACCAGAAACCAAAGCGCGACAAGGCACATATCTATCGATGAGATCGTTTAATATGGTATAGAAACGTTCAGTTATTGTGTTTACGTCGTCAATATTTTTGAATTCTTCGTCCCAATTAATTAAAGAATTCTTTTTTTATTGATTCAAAGTCTGATTTATAAAACATTTTTTTAAGAGAACTGTTTGAATTGAGCGGTGAAGGAAGTCAAAGAGGTATATTAATGTCCAGCGCTTTATGGTGCGGGTCTTCTTTCACAATAGGACATTTACAAGAGCAAAATTCACAATTTTTATTACTGAAAACCAAGTCTAAAATTCTGTTGTTCAAATTAAATTCGGAGTTAAACTGACATAAAAGGGACAGATTCATAAAAGTTGTAGTTAAAATAGGACAAAATGGTCAGGTTATAGACATATGGGAAATAGAAGATAAATGATATACAAAAGTGATTGTATGCATTTAATATAAAAAAACAATGAATACAACATTTCATTTTGATTAATAAATATCTTTAGGTGGTGGTCTACCAAACAAGAGTTTCCATGAGACTGGTTGTACTAGCTGGGAAAAAATGTCTTTATCTTGATTAAATAATGTTAAAACTTTATTCAATTGATGGATCATGTCATAAGCATCTGGCCTATTGTCACCTTCTGAACAAAATTTATACAAAATGAGGCATGGAAGCAAGTTTTCCTTGCAAATTTCAAAAAACATATATGCAAAACCACCTCCATATATTCTTGATCGCCCTTCATCCTGTTCATGTTTAATCCAACAATTTTTTTTAATTTCATCATAAAAGGGACCAACTTCAGAACATATGAAACGGAATGGTGAAGTGCAGATGTGCTTTTTCTCATGAGCATAACTGCTTGTTAACATTATAACATTTTCAATTTGCTTCTTTTTAAATCTTTGGACTACGTTTTCTAAAAATGATCGTGCGTATTTGTAAACAAGAGGTGCTCGTATTTGCAAAACTACGAGATTCTTTGATTCATATTTATATATTTCACAGCTGCTCGACAAACTAGACGATTGTAAGTCATATGGATCATATCCTACGATTGGAATTAATGCTGGACTATACACTGATGCAATTTTTTTCATTTTCAAAGACGAAATCAGCAAGTCACATGCCAGTTGTCCAACGTTACCCACAGCTACACTGGGAATAATTACGGTGTATCCTGTTAAATCAGTCTCGTCAAAGAACTTCCAAAGATGCATTTCAGTCATTTTAAATAATTATAAAACAATAAAATATAAAAAGGATTGAATTTATCCGAGATAACAAAAATAACGATGACAACAAGATGACAATGACATGTTGATCAATGTTGATATTTTTTTTTTAATTTGGCATCGCGTGGTTTGCGCATATGCCACTGACAAACTTTTTAGTTAGTAATTCAAATTATTAATCACTCGCCTATATGCATATACACTGACAATTCCTGATCCTTAACATAAGACTTTAAATAGATGATCCTTTCACGTTATTTATTTATTTCCCCATTTCTTGGCCTGCACAGTTTGTGCGTCAGCCATATATTCAAGTATATAATCTTCGAATCTTCGCTAAAATTTCGATTTCGATCAACAGTAAAATGATAGTTGACTTTTACTGACGATTTGCTGAACTGATGGAGACAAAACGAAGAGCACAATTTTGATCTTGAATTGAATTTTCCAATGACTGTACACTTTCAGGAGCACTTGCTGCATAATAAACTAACAATATTAAACATCAAAACTCCAAATATACACAGAAATTACAAAATTAATAAAAAACACTACCGCCACTTTTCGAGTTGGCGCCAAAAGTCGTCCATTTCCTAGCTTACACTAATTTTCAAAAACAACATTCGAAAAGTTGTATGCGAAGAAAATTTAATACTAATAGGTCGGGGAAAAGTCTTTTCTCACACAGTGTGTTTAAACTTGTAATAAAATCTCTTCGGCTCTAAAGGCTTTGATGACATTAAAAAGATTACATTTCAAAAAAAGAAACCAATTAGTAAAATGTTGTTTCCAGCTTTTTTTCATTTATTTTTATTTCTGTCAAAATTGTCAAAGATGCACTTCGCTCAGGTCGCCCTCTTACGGATAAAATGGACGCCATATTTGAAAAAGTGGAGCAAGATCATGTACTCGTTTGCGATTCTTTATTGAGATGTCATGAAACCAAACCGTTTTTGAAGAAATTGATAACTGGTCATAAAAAGTGGATCACGTATGACATGGACGTGCGTAAAAGG
Organism: Luehdorfia chinensis; assembly: GCA_019845155.1. Classification (NCBI taxonomy): domain Eukaryota; kingdom Metazoa; phylum Arthropoda; class Insecta; order Lepidoptera; family Papilionidae; genus Luehdorfia; species Luehdorfia chinensis. The sequence goes on from JAHVAK010000612.1 coordinate 4,786,904, forward strand.
TCCTGGTCAAAGGTCGGTCAGGCTTCACAGACTGTGCTAAAACCCGGGTTAACTCGCAATAAGGTGATGCTGTATGCATGGTTGGATTGGAAGGGCGTTGTTCAGTATGAGCTTTTACCGCGGGGCAGGACCATCGATTCAGATCTATACTGCCGACAAACGATGAGAATAAAACAAGAAGTTGAGAGAAAGCGGCTGGAATTCATCAATGGAAAGACCACCCACATCTTTACACACTCAGCACAAATTAAGAGAGTTTGGCTGGGAGGTGTTAATGCATCCGCCATATAGCCCTGACCTTGCACCTTCAGATTTCCACCTGTTCCGGTCTCTTAAGAATTCTTTATGTTGAGTCAGGTTAACATCAAGAGAGGACTGCCAAAACTACTTGTCGCGTTTGTTTTCTCAGAAGTGCCAAAATTTCTACATTATGTATAGGATCATGTTCATGATGCCAAAACAGTCATCGAACAAAATGGCACATATATAGGTACTGTAAATAAATGATGATGATGAAATGATTGATGATCCTCAGTGACTGAGACTAAGAAACACGTCTTGTACCGACAGTATTCTGGCGCTAAGATGGCTGCCGATGACGTTGTTGCTGTGGTGGAGAGAAGCTCGCTGCGTTGTTCATATCATGTGGGAATCACTAATTTTGTGGAAGCTATACCAAGGAACAGGATAGGGTACCCACCAGATCGGGTAGTCTGATCTGGGAAGGACGTCTTCTACATCTAGTAACCTTTAGATGTTGGATATACTATTTGCATCTTTGAAACTTCAATAGCGCGATGTTGGACGATGAGCTATTTCTTGAGCTTCCCATGTGGCGACATAGATAATAAAAGGGAAACTTTGTAGATTTATCTTTGTACATGACTACTTAAAATAATTATCATTAACATCATCATCATTTCAGCCTATCACTAGTCCACTGCTGAACAATGGCCTCCCCATAGATAGCCACAAAAGTTTGTAGCTCTCATTTTGGGGGGGTGTTGCCGTAGTTGCCACGCTTGGCAGGCGGGTTGGCAACCGCAGTTTATTTATTTAGATGTTCCAGGAAAATGCTGCTGCCCATCTCCTGAGGTGGGGTAGTAGATTCTCTTAAGCCGCTATCACATGGTACCATCCTATTTTGTTACTACCAATTTGATTTAAATTCTTCGTCTACTTATTGAGTATTGTCGACGTTCATGTCTTATGTTTTAAGTGTGTATTTAATTTTTTTGCATTTAAAATATATTTTATAGTGACTGATCACTCAACGTATCTCACAAACCATTCCGTTCAAAAGTGCGCCTTATAACTGCTTAGGACGCTAAATTACTATAGGTTTTTCGATTCTAGTGCTCTTTTATCTTATTCTTACAATTATTATTATAGAGTATTCCGAAGCTAAATATGCATGGTTTTCTGTTTGGAGGTTTTTACATTTAAGTTTTGGGTTTTTATAGGAATTGACTTGTGTATAGTCAGGAAACATTTTAGGAGTTCGCAAGTTTGATAGATAAAGAAAAGATTAGTCATGACCTAGAGAGTATTATTATTCTGTGGTCATGACTCAATGAGAAGCGTCAAATTGACATTTTGATCTATAAATGTTTTCTCCTCTATCATTTCCCATTCCCATTCTTTAGTACTCTTGTTGGCGTTGTTCCTTGAACTTTAATTCCAATAAAAAAAAATAAGTCTTTCAATATTTCCGTTTTTAACACATACTAGTTACTTTAATATAGTTTATTCTGATTATGACCGAGAAAGAACGTTTAGACCCACAACTTGAAGATTTCATTCTTGTTGAAACGCAAAAACAACGTTTTCAGGTCAGATTCATTGTTTTATGAATAGACAGGTAATTAAACAATGTAATTATTGGGTAAAGTAAGAGTTGTTCTTCAGTAACGTATTTTACTTAATTTCTGTTCGTTCTAAATACACTTTTATGACCTTTGCCCCATTTTGCACTTTTTGATCTTTGCACCGGTTCTTGATATGTGCGTTTCATGTTACATAGTATTTGCTCATAACCACTCAAAATGTACACTTCGTAAGTTTAACAACTTCATAAAAAGTATGTCAATAATGATTAATTATTTACCGTTTTCTACTACTCTAATACATTATATACACATACAATAAGAGGTAAATAACATTTATTAATAGATTAACAGGAAAATATTGTAGTTAAAATGTTTTCCTTGCTACTAATTTGATCAAAAAATAATATGACTAGATATTGTAAAATATAATAAAAGGCAGACTAGTATTTTTTGGTATCTTGACTATAGTCATTGCTATATATTTATCGTGCTTGTACTCGGACATCCATACTTTCACACTAATATTACAAATGCAAAATTAACTCTCTGTACCTCTGTCTGTTTGTAACCTTATCACGGCTCAACTATCGAACTGATCTTGATGAAATTAGGCACAGCTATAGCTTACATACTGTAGACAGATAAAAGATGCTTTTAATTGCAGAAAATCAACCCTCTGTATTTAAAAGAACCTAAATCCATACAGACATAGTAGTAGGCTTCAGCTAGTTTAATACAATAATTAGGTTCTATAACCTCTATTACAATATAAATAGGCTAAAGACAACTAATATTTGGCTAATTGTGCCTGCATAAAATGTAACTATGCAAGTGTTGTGCATATAAATGTTAAAAGATGTTAAAAAAAGACCAAGACAACATGACTACTAACTTCTTAAAAACTCCATGCTGTAAAATATTTTTTTCTTTTATTTCAGGTGCTGGTACATGGTCTTACTGATACTTGTTGGGATACATGTATGGGTCGGCCAACCAGCCGCCTGGATTTCAAAACTGAAGCATGCATTATAAACTGTGTTGAAAGGTTCATTGATGCTACAACTTTTATCACAAAGCGGCTAATGAATACTACAAAGTACCGCTCTGATGCCCCCCTTGAATTTCAGTAAACTCTACACAAATTCACTGAAAATAAATTATCATGTTTACTAGTATCAGAAACTTTTTGCATCGGCACAGAAGAAAGTTCATCGTAACTGGTGCGGTCTTTGGCACTGTCTACTTGCTGATGGGCTATGCTCAAAAAAAACTGAGAGAATGGCAAGAAAAAGAAGCCAAAAAGTTCTTTGAAATGACTCGCAAGAAGCAACATTTTGAAAGCACTGAACGCACATGCAATCAGACAATACTTTCTTTGTCAAAGATTGTATCTGAAAGTATTTTGGGTATATTAAACACTGAAGAAATGGTACAAAAACTGAAAGAGAATCCTGACAACAAATTGTTATTGTGGGAGCAGATGAAAGTAATGATATTTACCAGAATATGTGTTCTAGTGTATGCTCTGTCTATTTTACAAGTAACCTTAAGAGTTCAACTCAATATTATTGGTGGCTATCTGTACAGAGATTCTTTAGAGGAAGAACCACTAATTAGCAGTGAACTGCAGGCTAGATACTTGTCCTTATGCCACCATTTTGTAGGACAAGGTGTAGAAGACCTAGTCAAACAAATTGAGAAAGCTGTAAAAAGAGTTGTGGAACCAGTTTCACTAAAAAAGAAAATAACATTACAAGAAGTGGAACAGATGTTCTGGTCCATACAAACTATATTGTGTACTGACACAGCAGATGGAGATCCTGTAAAGAAAATGGTCCACTATTTAGTGCAGCATACAGCAATAACAGAAGCAAGACTGGACACTATTGTTAAAGAAACAATGGATGTATTGGAGAGTGATGAAGTTACATCAGTAGCAATGTCTACTGTTAGTAGAAGTTTTTCTACTGTTGTAGATGAGATTGCTAACCTTTTTACAGCAAAGTCTCCACCAACAAATAAAAACCATTTGGAGGTGGTGGATGACCATGTTGTGACTAATGGAGCATTAAGACTAGGGGCAAATGTGGAGCCTTTTGTAGATGTTAATAAAGTAGAAATTCATTTTGTGAAACTGTTGCCTGTAATTAATGAACTTATTACAAAAAACACTTGCAAAGGAAATTGCAACATTCCAGATTTATTAACCCAGCAGTTAACACTGAATGATAAGCTGAAACTATTAGGCGCTAACATTTATGAAGTGTTCAGCAATGCATAAACTGTCAATGACATGATAATTTATAAAACATGACTTGTAAGTTCAACTATATCATTTGTATTTGGGTAATGTGGTTTAGTTTAAGTTACATATTCAAGAATAATGGTCTTTCATATGGAATGAGACTGTTGTCTTATCAGTCATCTCCACTATTATTTTTTTTAATAACTTGATTACCCTTTACAATTTGTGTTATGATAGTTTTAATTAGATACTGATGGTCAGTAAATTAAAAAATATTTTATGTGTCTCATATTTTTCAGGGAATGAATAAATAGAAATGGTATTTTTGATTTTTATTTTTTTTAGAGCAAATGATAAGTAATTCAACTGTTACTCAAACATAGACTATAGGTTTGTCCGAAGGTAAATGAATAGTCCATAATCAACACTTAGCACATACATAGGCAGCTGTTGGCAGTATAGGAGTTCTCACACCTTAAAGATCTCACCAGTCTGGGTATTTTTGCCTAGCGGCGTGAGAGAATCTGCCACCCCATTTCTTTCCACATAATTCGTAAAAGACGATAAGAATTTTCTTGAAGATTATGCCATCATCACATAGCCAATTTACATAACTATTATATAATAATTAAATTATAAACCTTGAAATGATATTAGTTATCGATATTATAAATTTAATGATAATTAAGCCATTAATTATCATTAGGTAACGGGACTATCAGTGATTTAAGAAAATGAGATAGCACATGTGGAATGCTTTTAATAAAACTGATTTTTAAAAGTGATAAAAACTTCATTTCTGATCAATAAAGAATAACTAACTAAAACATAATTTAGTTGCCAATCCATGTCATCAGATGGGTTCGTGATGAAACATTGACCAGATCTGCGAAAAAATAATATTTCTGGTATCTCTAAGGTAATTTATTTTCGAATTTTTGAACTTCTTATTTGACAATCAGGCAACTTATTATTTGACAATAACGGGTATTTCTTTACTCAATTTAATTTAGATTATGAAAATGGTGGCTGACTGTTACCAACATTGATTTTCTTTTGGTGGTATATTCATCCACAAGAGAGATAAACTTGTTAGAGAGAAGTATATTCTGTACTGATATAAATCAACCGTCAGTTTCGTTTCCGAATAACAAGATAATTACTAAACCTCTATAAATAACTTACACCCATTATATGTATGAAGCGACAATAGCCTAATGGTTTAAGATATGAACTGCAAAACTTGACATCGTCGCAGAATCGAGCAAGCCATTCGACTTTCGTCGTGAACCACATCCTATCACAAGTTCTAAATATTAGCACTGTTAATAACATTGCTAGTATTCTTCATAAAAAATACCTTCCAACATTAATTACTTTATGATATATCTTCATCAGCCTGTTGATAGGCCACTGCTCCACATTCTATCTGTCAAGGTATTTGTATTTTCCATATTCCACATGATAGCAAGCAAATTGCCGATCGCCGTACTAAAACTGCTGCACTTAAGACTACACGCTGCTGTCTTCACCGGATTTAAAATAGTTATTCTTCTACATAAAGAACACCTTGAAGTGTTTCTGCCATTTTTTTTACGATTCCCAGGAGACCAAAACGTCACCATCCGGATTAATAAAAATTAAAAGAAATGAAAGCCCGTTCGTTAATTATTGTTAACAATACACAGGGAAAATCGATTGCTTTATGGAACGAATTTACAACGGATGTTAAATTGATTCTGATGGACGAAAGATGGAACAGTGGCAACAATATATATTTTATGTTAAGTGGTTGTGCATTCTTCCAAAGCCATCTCAGTTTATGCGGCAAAGTCCTCTCTCATTACATCTTATTCCATATCACATATAGGATGACCAGCTGTCTTTGTTCTTAATCGACCATGCTTATGTTTTTAAAAAAAAACATTAAGTGCCGAGACCAGTTCACGTTCACTTGATGGTAAGTGCAACGTTTGAACATAACAAATGTTCTGTGTCACCCGGAACATTTTTAAGTGACACCACACTGCGACCGTCACTCTGAAACATCAGTTCTTAGGTCTCATATTATAGTAATTACATCATCTGCCCATAAAAAATGCTGTGCCACCCAGAAAATTTCTGTGTGACACTGCACTGTGCCCAGTGATTACGCTAGCTCACAGTGCCCTTCAAAACGAAAAACAGTAATGTTTGCACACTACTGCTTCACAACAGAATAACTGGCCTTACGATGGTAGCTACTTGGACGGATTTCTGACCAAGAAGGACAAGGAAAAAATCTCACAAGTTTGCCAACCTGAGTCCGGGGTCTAGGGCTGCAAAACTTGTGAATTTTTTTTATTGTTATTGTGACTCCCAAATAAAAATGGTAAGCATCAATATCTAAAGACACTGATTGAGATATTTTTTTTATTTACAGACTCGTTTTTTCTTTAATACTTAGGCGTCATTTAATTTTTCGTGCTTTGGGAGTGGGGGGGAGCCAATCTTCTGTAGGCCCAGGGCGGCCAGGGTGTCAGCTTCGCCTCTGAATCCTACAACCAGTCCACGGGAAACAGTGTCTTATCTAACATGACATATTTAAAGCAGTTTGTACGGCTGCTCACTTGTTTTGTAGTTACATTAAAACAACAACTTCCGCACTTTTACTCTATTAAATAAAACGTGATGAGATAGGAACTGTCACACATTTTTGTCATATTCCAAGTTTTGATACAGTAGGTAAACTTCATGCAATATTTGTATGTATCCGTAACTAACTTATATACACAGCATCGTTTTACTACAAATAAAATGAAACACTTTGGTTTTATTTCCTTATTACTTTGTTGTTATCACAGTTTAATCTCATTGTTTTGTTTGCGTTATTACCTAAACATACTTTTCGCTCCATATTACAATGATGTAGTAGTATACATTTTCATCATAGTATTTCTATTCCTTAGCCGATGCATATTTTATGTTTATTTTTAAAATTTAAAAATAAACTTGCACTAAACCAGACCCGAAAACCAACAATTTGTGTTTTTACTCAAAAGTTGACTCTGGCTGGGATCTAACCCAGGACCTCAGGCGAAAAAGTCAGGTACTCTGACCATTAGACCATAGGTCGTCGTTTGTTGTTGCACCACATTTTATCAGCCCAGTCCAGTCATCTGACTATTACCAATTCGATTAAAAAACTAATAAACGGGCCTACAAAGAAAAACAATGTCTGCGACCACAAGCACTTAACAACTAACTAAAACCTTGGATTTGAAATGGATTGGAAAATCTCATTAAAGGTTGTCAAACACGCCAACTTTTTTAGCTATCCTCAACCTCAACATCGATAATCCAATTGACGCGCGAAAACGTCCTCAGAAGGTATACAAAATTAGGTAACGAAGAAGCTATTCTTTCTATATCATTCAGACTTGTAAAATGTTGACCGTTGAAAATATTATGGTATTTTATGCTAACGATGGACATTGCTAAAAATTTGCCGAGATTTTCAATTCATTCTGTTAGTTTTATTTTCATAAATCTATATGTACGAGGAGGGATCAAAAAGTAGTGAGAACGACATACTCCTTGGTAAGAAAAAAAATAAATACTGACAGGCATAGCTCAGATACATATTTATAATATTAATAAAGAAAAAAATCTTCGATTCTCTTTTTTTTTCTGAATGTAGTAATTTGTTTGCTTGTCGGAACGTGTCCTCGAAAATGGAGAAAAACGAAGTGCGAGCCGTTATTAAATTCATTGCGATTTGGAGGCAACTTTAGGAGAGTCTGCTCCGCCGTATTCCACTGTCGCAAGGTGGGCCTCTTAATTTCGAGTAGGGAGAACGAGCACGGAAGACGAACATCGTTGCGGCCGTCCATCGTCGTCAGTCTCCCAAGAAAATGTTGCGAAAGTCGTGAAAGATGTATTGAGCGATCGAAAAGTTACCATCCGTTACTTAATTCAAGAAACGGGCATTTCATATGGAAGTATTCAATTCATATTAAAACAATCTTTGAATATGAGAAAAGTCTCCGCAAGATGGGTGCCGAGAATGTTAACCGACAGTCAGAAACAAAATCGACTTGACATTTCGAAGATATTGTTGGACAAGTTTCAAGAAGATTCTGAAAACTTATTGTCTCGTTTCGTAACAATGGACGAAACATAGGTTCATCATTTTGATCCCGAGACAAAACAGCAATCTTCGCAATGGAAACGGCGATCATCACCGACCCCGATGAAGTTTCGTGCCGTGTCATCGGCTGGCAAGGTTATGGCCTCAATATTTTGGGACTCAGAAGGGATATTGTTGATTGATTACCTGGAGCGTTGAACTACTATTACATGCCAATATTATGCAGCTTTAATTTCCAAGTTGAGGAACGCACAGAACAAAGATGCGAAAATGCAAAGAGAAAACGAGAGGGAAACATCGAAGGGGCGTGCTGTTTCATCACGAGAACGCACCCGCGCACAGGTCGGCAGTTGCGATGGCTGCCATTCAGCAAGCTGGCTTCGAATTGGTTGACCACCCCCCTTGTTCACCAGATCTGGCGCCTAGCGATTTTATCTGTTCCCCAAATTGAAAGAATACTTAAGGCGAAACAGGTACGAAGACGATAACGAAGTGATGGATGCCGTGGAGAGCTTTTTGCAGGACCAAGACAAAACTTTTTCTTTGAAAGGAATTGAAGCCTTGAAAACTTGTTGGTGGGTGAGACAAACTCGATAGAAATACACAATACTCAACGTCAGTTACTCATATCCTACCTGATGGCTATTATACAAACTTGCCTGATGACAGATTTCTAATTATTATAAAAGGCTATATACATCATTGCAATAGCTGCAATACTCATGCAGGTGGTAGCTGACAGGAACCGAACAACGTTGGACCCCATTCCCTTGAGGGAGCAGTGGACTCATGACGTGCTCTACGGCAAACAGGCGTGCTAACCTTGTATTTGGTGTTGATGCCATTCATTTAACTCTTACATTACGTCTGCAATTGCAGCGGTCTGGCGATGTAATGGCGCGTACGGAAGGCTTTTTTGTGTATGGGGCTAGAGTGCTCATGATTATTCGACGTGTCCCCAATCCGTAAGACGTACATTTACTAAGACTGGACTTTGCTGTATAATTGTATGATGTAAACACGTATTGACATGAGAGACTTCGGTAGACGTTTGTGCTTACGCACTACCAAGGGGTCAAGCCCTCTTTTTGCTGGTACGCCAGTTTGACTGTGGACTGTCGGTCCTTTTCCCAATTTCACGTCCCTTTTTGGGGTGAGCGCGTTGTATGGGCCGGCGCTCACCGCACACGGCGAGTTATGGGAGCCTTGTGCCCACATTTTTTTAATAAAATGGCGGGGGAGCAAATAGTTTGTATCGGGTATTTAATATATACTAAAATGTGAACCTGTTACAAGTGCGGTAACTATCCCTTTGTATCAGGCATGAACAAATTAATATATTATATTGTGAACAAGCGAATAGGAATCGGGTTTTAAGATAGTATTCGGTACGTCTAGGGCTTGCGGCTCCTCTGGTGAGCATTCATCTTTCCAAGAAATACCTAAAAGAACTGGTTACTTAACAAACATGTTAATGGTCCTAACTAAACGATCACATTTTATAAATAAAATTATTATAAACGGCCTAACAAAACAAACCTTTAGAATATGATCCAATGGAAAGATCCAATGAATTTCCTGGTCACAATATTTTATTTTAATATTTAAATGCAAGACAGTCACAATATTATTGATCCCAGTTCGTGACAGCATTTTGGCAGTAGTCTTCATGCAGTCAAGGCCGACTTTTTATGTTCGCGCATAGCTTCCCTCACGATGCCTTTTAATATTTTATTGGATATTCACTATAATCTATCTGCTGACATCCCATTGCGTAGTTTTATTAGCCTTAATAAATAGCCTTCTAAGTTTCTCTCTGAGCTCAGAGTTCCACTAAATAACTTTCATTATGAGGTCTTACTTTTGATGGGGCAACTGTCCTCGTTGGCTCTACTGTTATAAAAGCCAAACAATTTTAAACTAACAATAATTTTAATGTGCTACAATATACTTTCGTTCGGAGTTTATCTCTGTGGGCATTTCTCTGTGAGTATTCCGATGAAGTCTAATTGGAAACCACTTGAGCTTAGTTCGAAACACGGAAACATGATCATTTTTGCGAAGGCCAAATATGAACCTTATAACCTTATATATTATATATTTTGAAGACGCTCAAGTTTATTCAACTGTTCCTTGGTAATATTAGAGTAGCATGCATCGGCATAGTCTAGAATAGGAAGTAACAAGAACTGCGCTAGTAAAATTCTAGTGGGAATAGGTCGAGATTCCGCAAACCCTGTTGCAAACATCTTTCTGCTCGACTCATTAATATACAATGATCAAGAAACAGTCTGATCAATATTCAATCCCAGGTCTTTCACAGATTTTACAACACCAGCAATGGAAATAGGTGGTAAATTTTTCCAATTAATTCTGGTGATCAGATTGTCATTTCCAATGATAATGGTTTGAGTCTTATTGGGATTTAATTTAAGGCTGAAGGAATCGCTCCAATCAAGAATAGTACACCTTTGTAAAATATTTAAGTCTAGCCAAGTTAAAGAGCTTCCCATCTGTATGGAAACCAATTTGAACACCGGCAGAAAACCACAATGCGAACAGTGCAGGTATCAGAACTTACCCTTGCTTAACACCACAGAAAAGTGAAAAAAGTTAGATCTGTCTCCTTTTATTGTAACGCAGCAGGTTATATTGTCTTTCAGGAATCTAATAACTATCGCGAAGTTTTCCGTATATTCGAGTTTCAGTAATACTGTCCAAATCACCTCGCGGGGAACACTATCGATCTAGATCGACGAAGCAGAGAAGAAGCGTCTGGTGTTGCTCTTTACTTTTTTCTAGCAATTGGCGTATACTGAATATTTCTTTGCCATTTCCTCTACCTGGACGACAACACTGGACTGGTGTTTTGTGCAATATAGTTTCTGAAGGCGGCTGAGGAGTATGAGTATCCCAGCAAAAACTTTTCCAGCCAAAGAAAATAAGGAGATACCGCGATGAGAATTGCAATGTGCACGATTTTCTTATTTTTTACAAATTATAGTAGTATCATAAATATAAAGATATAGAAATAGCTTGGCTGCGATCACCTTATTTCATTGGGATATTATTAACCATGTATTCTCTAATATCATAATAACCCTTTTTATAGTCTTTGTTTAATAACTAATTTGAAATTTTTCATTGAAAGACTACACTTTCTGGGATTTTGTTGTAAAACGTATACATTGCCCCATGCAAAAGTTATTGACTGTGAAGTCGAGTAACTGGCTTTACTATCGTGTACTTGTAAAACATCATCACATTTTTAAAGTTCTTATGCAATTCATAACGGTATTACAGATATTAGTCACGTATTTGAAACGACGAAAAAACAAATAATTCCGCGGAGTCTGCAATAATTGTCAACTCGTCATAAGCAATTTTATGAACATAATTAGAAACAAAACTAATCTATTTTAGAAAGTTTGTATGTTCTGTCGGAAGGGATTGGTTTCAAAGTAGCAGGTGCAAAAAAAAACTTGTCACGGAATCCTGAAAGTAAAAGCGGATCATGTTTGACATGGTTCAGGAGGCATGAGCGGACTTTGTTGTGCATGCAGATGTATTTTAATTCGAAGTGCAAATTTAAATATTAAAATGCAATAAACACCACCATTTTAAGAACTTTTCATGCACATTGCACTTTCATGAAATATGTATTCCCGAAACATGAGGTTATATTTGACATGATCTAGTAGTCGGGAAGCGCAACTATGAACCTTATGATACCTTAAATAGTTCACGAAAATTGGCTGCATGAGCAAAGGAATCATCGGTTTTTTTAGTAACGTAATACAGTGCTTAAAAACAGTTTAGCCTATTTACCATAGTTTTCTCTAGTGAAAGATGTTTATCAGACCAGTTATCAGACAGAATTGAAACAAAAGTATTTGTTCACGCTTATAAATCAGGCCTTCGCCTCTTTCAACCTACATACATACAATCACGCCTTTGTCCCATATAAGGGGTAGGCAGAGATCGCATACGTAGTCCACTTTTCGCCCCGGCGGGAAAAGAGACAATTTTGGTACGAATTAAAAAAATCTTACTCCCCATTCCGTTCCCACGAGTAGTGTAGTGACAGCATTGCATATTATGGTACGAATAAAGGCTGTTCGTACATTAGCCTTAGCCGCCTCTTACCACACCTCGGTAGGAAAGAGGTAGGTGCTATTCTACTCTGCAGGCCATCTATCGCCTCTTTCAAAATAATACAAAACTCTCAAAGCGACCTTAGCTGGTTTTCGACATGGTCCAGAAGGCGCTAGGAAGATCGGGTGGCGTACATCACACCGTCACTGCAGTGTGGATATGCGGCAGGCGCGACGCGGCGCGGTGCGCGCGCAGCCCGCCCCGAGCGCCAATACGTCGTCACTTGCCGGCGAACGCGCGCCGCTCCCTATCGACGCGTCACTAAATCGCGCACACCCGATCCGACATCGCTCGCATATTATTATGACTTAAAAAATCCCCATGCGTCCATTATCAGTGATATTTTAGTAGCAAACAAACATTACAATTTCAATCAAAAATTCAACTCTCTGTCAAGTTGCCAGTGCTGAAGGATAAATTTTCATGTAAGTAAATCTCTGTTTACGTGCTTCATCTGAATGAGATTCTGTTAACGTGATATGATTAATGTTTTATTCAATGAACACACCGGTTGTGTGCGGTGCAGAAATGAAAATTTAGATACAAACATTTTAATTTTGGCTTTTGTTAAAAAGTTACGTCACCGAATTAAAAACAAAGTCCTTAAAAATGCTACAAAATATCTTTAATAGAGTACATTTCTAGTTTTTTTAGTCAATCTAATATGCAGACGATAACTGAGAAACGCTAATGCAAATGTTCCTGAATAGGAAGTGAAAGGATACTTACATGCAATATAAGTTAAATATTTTACGATGATTTTAAGGCGCCATGGAAAACGTGTTCTACACAATTAAGTAATCAAAATATTTTATAATAATATCCTCTTATAATCTCTCCTATCAACCACATGTTTACGATTATCGGACGACATTGACGTCGAGACAGTGTTTATAATTTCCCAACAAAGCCGTCATCCAACGCTCGGATTCATCGGTAGTTTAAACAATTGTCACCTATATGAAATTCCTAAGCGTTTTGTGCGCTACATTTTTGGTTTTGCATTGTTCCGTTTGCCAACAAAGGTTTCCGATATATTTTTTTTAGTCACGACGTAAAATCGCAAATACATAGTGTTGATGTTATTTGAAAGCGTTTCCTTCCATTTTAGAGAGGATTTTGGGGCAGGAACAATGCCGCCACACTATTTCAGTACTGGCGGACTTTATATGTCCAGAATTATTTTAATTTCTCAGACATAAAGGTATTCTTACAATATTTTCCTTTACCTCCGAGGTTGTGGCAAACCAGCACTTAAAATTGCAATTCTTAACATTAGCAGTGCCGATACCGGGAATTGAACCCTCTATGAAGTACCTAACGAACGCCGGTCCTTATCTACCTTGGTCACAGTTTATACTAAAAAAAAAAATATAATTTATAAATTTATTTCTGTGCATGTGTTCTCCACTTTAATAAATGTTTAAAAATAAGTAATGGAATTAAGTAATGGAAACCTTTAGTTTATACTATAGTTTCCATTACTTTATAATTTTATACATATAATACAGACCTCAGTAACATTGACAGTGGAATTTAACGTTGGTCTTACTTATCTTCATACATTCAAAGTCGTTTTCAAAACTTATTGTACTCTCCGGAAATCTATTTAAATATCTATTTGCATTGAAAAGGCTTTGAAATCATTAAAAAGAAATTTCAAAGTTGCAGAATGTGTGTGTGTGTCTCGAAAAGAGTTATGGAGTCTGGGAAAGTTCGACACGCTTCTCCAATGCGGGTTGACAGACTTCTCATGTCCACGAAATATTTATTATTTCAATGCCATTGTTTATCTACACCGCCAGGTAGGTGGTAAAACAACACTAAGCATTCTTAACAACAATATTACAAGAGTGGTGGTATTATCAACAAAAATAAGAAAAAAACACTCAACAATAATCGGAATACTGACCAAGTTCCTTTTTAATATATTTTTTTTCGTCTCATTCTGCATACAATTATAGAAATTGACGAAAAAAATATATTATTGTCAAAAACCTCTTTTCCTTTCATTGTTACTTTTAAGTTTCCATTGTTAACTAATGTCTGTCTTAGCCGCCGTGTGGTAACCCCATAAGAAAATCGGTAAATCCATTGTGATTGCGTGGCCTAGTGGTTATCGTACCTGACTTCCAAATAAATATAATATATTTTTGACCGTAAAGCCACTGACCAACCGAGCCATTTTAAAAAAATAGCGATAATTTTACTTCAATATATATTAATAGTTCTTTCTTACTCAGAAAAACAATTAAGTATATTATATTTTAAAAACTAAGAAAACACGATTGTACAGCAATAAGCTGATGATCCTGGTGAGAATACCAGGTCATAGTCATGAAATTATTATATTGTCATCGGTCCATAACACGTGCAAAATTTCTAATTATTCGGACGTCTACAAGTGGATGAAAATTGAATTGAAAGATTTTATTATTACATTGTTAGTATACTTACAAACGTGCAACTCAAGCTAAAAAAACCACGTTAATAAACAATACACATAATTTTCAATTTGAACTCTATACTATTAAACAAATGTTTTAATTATTACATTTAAAAGTCGATCAAATAATTCCATACGATAGCATCAATAAAGTATGTATAATTTTAGATTGTTGACACCCTCGTGTACGGAATGCTAATCATTGTATTACAATAATCGTGACATAAAAATAAAGTCGCTGTATAGTAGGCACAACATATCCAAGTCAAATGTACTTGTACGAGAAAATAAACTTTATAAGATAGAAAATGAAATTGCATAATTTAACCAATCAAACAACTTATTTATCTTCATTTTTTAACAGTTACCATATGCAGAGTTTGGTTACCGGGGTCTGTGTGCTAACGTTTGTTAATGTTCAAGTTTTTAAACTTTTACAGTTTTGTTCCTTGTTCTAAAACTAACGTCAGAGTTCCCCTTAATAGTTTTTTTTTATTAAATTTGGTTACACATATATAGAAAACACAATTTAAAATTATCTCGTGTCTTAATTTATAATTAGCCAACTTTTTACCACAATCACTTCACATATGTAATGGGGATTTGAGAGCGAACAATATGATGTGGAAAGGCATGAAAGTTTTACGATATACCAGATCCCTCCAGTGAATTTTTAATTCAGTTATAGCTATATGCATTATGGATGAAAGGTTATCGACTGGCAACCTCGTACTGGCAAACAGAGTACCCTCTACTAGATGGAGCGACAATCTGCAAGGTTTTGCGGGAAGTCGATG
Source organism: Luehdorfia chinensis (assembly GCA_019845155.1). Lineage (NCBI taxonomy): Eukaryota > Metazoa > Arthropoda > Insecta > Lepidoptera > Papilionidae > Luehdorfia > Luehdorfia chinensis. The sequence goes on from JAHVAK010000612.1 coordinate 4,802,505, forward strand.
GTTGCCGATGGCTGAAGATCGTACTTTCTGGCAATCTATGGGGGAGGCGTATCTTCATGATGATGATACCGTATTCGCTTTAGTTAGCAGATGGATTGACGATCAAAATACCAGTTGTACTCGCAGCTTAGAAGCTGCTGCCATTTTTACTGGTGGTAGGATTCCTATGCAGGAATCCGTCTAGGTAGATACCACCCCAGGGTCAGTTATTGTGCCGTGAAGCAGTAATGTGCAACTATTACTGTGTTTCGGTTTGAAGGGCACTGTAAGCTAGCATAATCACTGGGCATATGAGACTGAAAGTTCTTAAGTCTCATATGCCCAGTGATGTCTCAGGGTGATGGGCACAGTATAGTGTCACGCAGAAATGTTCTGGGCGATACAGCGTTTGTTATGGGCAGACGTGGTAAAAGCATCAGGTGAAAGTTTCACTCGTTTCATCACTTAATCCAGTAAAAAAAAATCTTTATATATTTACCATGAGGACTTTCTGGCGTTTCTCTCGGTCGACAATTGGACACCCACAGAATGGTTCTTCCAGCAGAATAATCGAGTGGCGGTGATGATTTGGGCATCATTCACGAGCATCAGATTCTAATAATAATCCATAGTAATATTATGGTAGTAGGATTCCTATAAAAGTAAAAAAAAAAATTCTTGTTGAAAGTCTGCCCATAACAAATGCTGTCACCCAGAATATTTCTGTGTGATACCACTCTACGCCCGTCACCCTGAAACATCAGTTCTTAAGTCTCATATACCCAGTGATTACGCTAGCTCTCAGTGCCCATTCAAACTGAAACTCAGTAATGTTTGCACACTACTGCTTCACGGCAGAATAACTGACCCAGGGGGGTTCCTACCTAGACGGATTCCTGCATAGGAATCTTACTACCATAATATTACTATGGATTATTATTAGAATCTGAAGCCCGCGACTACATCCGCGTGGGCTTTGATTTTCTGGGATAAAAAGTATCCAATGTCCGTCTCCAAGATGCAAGCCCGAAATTTGTCAAGATCGGTTTAACGATCGAGCCGTGAAAAGGAAACAGACAGAGGGTCAGACAAAGTTGTTTTGGCATTTATATTAGTAGGGATATTAGAATAAATAGTAGGTATATAGTATGGATAATAGAGATAACTTAAAAACTTATAGTATTGAGTAGATAGTAACGATTTGAGCATGGCAACCTTGTGTTACTTCACAGGGGTGAATATATTGTAGGTTACATATTGATCGAAGTAACAAACAGTTCGTGCTTGTTTACGTAACCAGCTAGTCCGCCCATAGAATATATATTTTTCAAACAAGTCCTTTGAGATATTAAGCGTTTAAAACTTAAAACGAACATTTCACATACGCTTGACATATCATTACATTGACCATAGATGTATAATTTTACAAATAAAAACTAAAATCCATCAAAATCAAAAATCGCATCGGTTGTAATTGTAATTTTCGGCTGTCTACCTATTTATTCATATACGAGTTCGACACATACTACCTATGGTAGTGTAGTAGTAGTGCTGACTAAAATGCCCGTCAGCATTAAATATTTATGACCAACATTTGCAAAAAATTTTTAAATAAATAACAAGAAGCATCTACAGTACCCCCCCCCCCCCCCCATAACCTACTGTTGACATCTTATTAAGTATTCACATCACACTGCGCGTAAATATAAATAAACACCAAGCGCAAACGCTACGTCGCAGCGGCTCACGTTTTAAAATTGCATCTAAAATGTGTAGTCCATTTGTTCTTTTATGCAATGAACGAATATGATAGATCCTTAAAGTCTGATGAGACTTTCTGTGACTGAATTAGCCTTCATCAATCCTTCACCTCAGTCCCGAATGCACGGCGTATACCATAAGAAAAACATTTGATTTCTATGTATAGTTTTCTTAGATCTTTTGTTTAATTTTACTCTTACCTAATTATGCTCGACTTATTACAAAGTTTCTTACATGGACATGGTTTGGACATTATTTATCTATACTAAGATACAAAATCGGGATGTAATTGCTGTTAGCCTTCTCGGCTTTTACACCTACATCGGATACTAATTTCGCTTTGTAAAACTATACCACAGCGCAGTTTTTTTTTTATATATTCTACTAATTATGCGCCCTGTAAAGAACATTGGCATTATAACCTTTCTGTACTTTACATATTAAACATGTAACTTTCAGAACGTTTCCTTTTTACGTACACTACTCAACCAGACCCGAAATCCAACGATATTTATGTTTTTGCAAATGTTGACTCCTGCTGAGTTTGAACCTACAACCCGCGGCGTAGAAGCCAGGTACTCTAACCACTAGGCCGCACTGTCGTCAAAACTGATCAAAAATTAATTGTTAACTCTAACATCGATAATATTATTTAAAGTCGAACGTACATTTGATTAACATTACTTCGTCATATGTAGTTAAATGGACCAAGAATAGGTAATCTTTTAGTCAATGTAGATTATTCACATAATACTCATTGAACGTCCTTTTCTAAACTACCCTGGTTTGCAAAAAATGTATCTGTCCTAATAAGCCTCTGCGTTTTTACCTGATGTCTCAAGGTGACGAGCGCATGTTGTGCCACAGAGCAATGCTCTGGATGTTATGGGCAGACGTAACACTAACCATACTTTTATCTAAGTATTTTTTTCTTTTTCTTCTTGTTATGTGGTCACGTTACAAATAGTGTATGAAAGGTAATATAATAATCATAACAGTCAACATAGTTGCACAACGTCCATGCACCTATACATAGCGTAAGAGTAAGGCGTCCTCCTGCCCCGTGGATGACTAAGGGCGTACAGGTGGCAATGGCTAGACGGGATCGCGCTTTTCGGAAATTTAAAAGATATCGGACGGTGGAGAACTAGTCTCACTTTAAATTGCTCAGGAACAGATGCAATCAAATGGTACGAAATGCTAAACGGCGATATATCCATGAAAATATTGTTATTTCTTCGACCAAAGAAAGCCCCTTTCATCAGACTGCAGTCTGTCATTTCCTTTAGATGAATTCAATCTTCACTTTATTACGACCCCATTATTGCACCCTTAAGTCAGATTTAGTTCTATGCTTCAGACTTCAGATACCTTATTTTCAATTTTCTCTCGTGAGTCAAGACGTGATTAAAAATAGCGTATTAGCATCAAAACCACGGCTGTGGGGTGCGATGAGGTTACTAAGGTTATGGTGACCATGATTCTTGAGTGTCTTCTACCAGCAATACCACATATTGTAAATTACTCCTACGACTCAGGTCAGTATCCAACCAACTCTTCGGAAAAGAGCTTTTGTACAACCACTTCCTAAAGTTCCTAATCCCTCGTAGCCTAATAATTTTCGTCCATTTTCTTTTCTTCCTTTTCTGTCTAAAATTCTAGAGGCCTGTGTTCACAAGCAAATTTCTATTTTCATAACAAAACATAACCTATTGAATGAATTTCTATCGGGTTTTCGACCGGGTCACAGTACTACCACAGAATTAATTAAGGTCACTGACGACATAAGAAAGGGCATGGACGAGCAAAAGCTAACTGTGGTAGCGATTGTTGACTTTTCAAATGCTTTTAACACAGTTGACCACGATATCCCTATTTCCTTTCTAAGTTATCTGAGATTTTTGTCTCCAGCCTTGGAGTGGTTTTCCTCCTATCTTCGTGGCCGCCAGCAATCAGTCCGCTTAGGACAGCAGTCTTCTGCTTGGGTGGACATTGGTTCTGGCGTGCCGTAAGGCGCTATACTTTCTCGTATAACGTTTTCTTTATTTATAAACTCTATCACCTGCTCGTACCATTTGTATGCTGATGACCTCCAGCTTTATGTGCAAGCAAGTATTAAAGACCTCAACAATTGTATTAAAAAGTTGAATGAGGATCTTGAAGCCATTAGAGATTGGTCATTTAGTTAAGGCGTATCTGTTAACCCATCAAAATGTAAGGTGATGGTTGTTAGTGGTTTAAAAATGCTGGCTAAGATTGATTATAGTAAATACCTTGCTCCACTGTTCTAGAACGGAATCTTAATTCCTTTCTCTACTTCAAAGCAGAAGCGTCGCTGAAATTTCTTGCGCCATTTCTTCTCCAGCTTCTATGCATCGAATTGGTGGAAAATTAAATGTCTAAAAACGTCCTTCAAATAAAGTAACTGGTCGAGCCGTGGTTCGGCCCTATCGGGCCCCCTCGAGTCGAGTCTTACTTACGCGCACAGGGTAACAGTCCAAGCCCCCTCTCGGGGGCCCTTGCGCTAGTTACCCATTATAAAGGTCTCCGCTAAGCGCCCTCAGCGCTCGGCCACCTTTCAATCTGGTGAAGCTGTAAAAGCTAACAGTGACCATCAGTCATAAAACAAATCTTATTACGATCGTTTATGTCCCCCTTTCCTAGCTTGCCCATTACCACTGTCCTCATAAATCTGTTTTGTCAATATTCTTTCATCCATCCTCTCCACGTGTCGAAGCTTAACGCACTTACCATGAATGAAACGAAAAAGCGACAATAAGGAGAGACAAACATTTGAAATGTAATTTGATTTTCTTTCATTTATTTTTAACAACAATGTAATCGCGGATGCTGTGCTCGCCTGTTATTGGGTTCGATGCATTGGCTTATCTTAATTATGTATGTCATTTCTGCAGTTAACATATTTTTTGTATCTACCCTGTTGGCGTGCCTTTCTAAATCAATAAATAAGATGTTGAAAACTGTGGAGTCTATGTACTATGTAATGTAATATGTGTAGAATAAAATGTAAAATAATTTTAAACTTTGTATAAATATTATAATAAATAAACTCTACAATTATCCGACGATAGTTTTCCGAAAGTTTAACTTCTACCGCGTGTGAACTGCACACATGTTATTTCTTTTATTACCTTTCTCTTGTCATTCGGTGAAATGAACAAAAGTCTAATAAATCCAAGTCCATATATTCTTTCACACCAGTTCACTTCATTCCAACCAAATGCCTTATATAAAATGTCGCACACTAACGAACAAAGCAAAATAAACGGAGCACGACGTTGATGAAATTTAGGTCACCAGTCTTCTACTTTAGTATGCTTTTAAGCATCATGGAATATCAACAATGCTATTTACGACAATACTAAACATGATCAAATTATAGAACTTAAAACGTCGTCTCAGAAAAAATTATTTATAGCAGCTTAATAGATAATTATTTCTTATATTTAAGCGAATACTACACATTTAGATAAAATTAATTTTTACGGATTTTATCGCGTTTTAAACTATTTATAATCCGACATTTCGACCCCTTTACAGCACCCATGGTCACGGGAAGACTAGTTGACAGATGTCCTAATGTCATAGTTAAACCGCGGTACCTTCAGCTTATTAGATGCTGTTAAATACATAATATGTAGTGTTAATTGATCGCTTGGACTCTTCGAAGCCATTTAAATAGAAGTGTCAGTTTGATTGTATGTTTTTTATTCAATCACAACACAATTGAAACCTGAATTAAATCGGTTCAAGTGCAATTCTAAATAATATATAAAATTTATGTTCCTTTGTCACAAACAAGGAACATTATACCTATACCATTCATCCGATTGTGATAAAACTTTTGTGAGCTGTTGTGCGCACGACCGCGAAGGTTTCTAAATTAGTACAACCATTTTACAATAGGTGGCGTGGTCTTCCATGCGTTCGCGTAGTCCATACGATTAAGTTTAAACTTCGTACAGTTGTCGTTGGCACTTGCGCGACATTAATGAAAATAAAATGTATTTTTAATTATTTTGTACATGCATAAGTGTCTACATTACATAAACATATGTACCTATTTCAAACAAATTACAAAAAATAAATAAAGGGGCATGCGCATACCGGGCATTAACTATAGATAGTAAAAATAGGTAGAAATCAGATTTTAGTTCGTGTCGGGCGAATGACAAACTGCTATATAGAGTTACCCACGGTTGGCCCACTTTGGAACTTTTTTCGATAAGATCGCGGGAATCTGATCTATACTTTCCAAATGTTGTTTTCGGAGCCTTGAATAGGCGTTACTTTCATATGAAAGGATGTGGCTTTGCATCCCCACAATTTGGTACAACGCAACGGTTCGCTTCTCTCTTGTTTATTGCTTCGATCGAACTCTTACGTAACTCTCACCCTGGCAGCCTACGTAGTATTTTTCCGTATTCTATCAAATTATTAATCTACTATCGAATTATTGAAATGATATCAGAGTATCAATGATATTTTTTACATTAATTCAACTGAAGTATGAGTATCTAGGAATCCTTATATAACAAATCTCAATTATAAATGGATAACAAGGAAGAAGAATATACTTAACTAGAATTCCTGCGTTAACATAAAAATTACAACAAACTCAGTTTTGGCATTAGTTTTTTTAATTCGCCGAAATTATTCCGAAACTTTTTATGCCTTCATCGATATTCTTCCTCTAAAGGGATCTGATATCTATCGTTAGGTAGACCATAAGCTTATTTTCACTCTTCCTTTCATAATAAGAGGCAACAAGATTTCGGAGTACGGTCTGGAAAAACTAACGTCATATGTTTATATATCGAAGTAATAGACGTGCAAGTGGTTCACATGATGATGTGTTATGTCTGCCAATAACAACGAAGACGCAGAACTTAGGATTGGTTAGGTCTGTATAGCAAAGCACTTCGCTGTCGCAGTCATCATGAGACATCAGTTCTTAAGTGTTATCATCATCATCATCATCATTTCAGACTATCACTAGTCTACTCCTGAACATAGGCCTCACTCATAGATTGCCACAAAAGTTCTCATTTTGGGGGATTTTGCCATAGTTGCCACGCTTGGCAGGCGGGTTGGCAACCGCAGTTTATTTATTCAGATGTTCCAGGAAGATGATGCTACCCATCTCCTGATTTTCATTTTCCCTCTGTCGACTTTTACGACACCCACGGGATGTGATTAAGTGTTATACGCCCTGTAATTACACTAACTACAGTACTCTTCAAACTGAAACTGATTGACTACATAACTGATACTGCGGTGGTATCTACCTAGGCGACCTGCATAGGAAACCAAAAATCAATAAAATTCATACTATCGTGAACTACATATCTCCGCAAACAAGCATTTAAGCAGTGTTGGAGTAGCTTACATAAATAATTTCAGAAATGTTATGTAATTGTATTACTTGAATTCTTTATTTTAAAATGAACAAAACAAGCAGCAGCTGCTTTTAATCTCATGCTGCTCGTTAAATGCAACTGGGGCAACAATGGTTATACGTAGACTGCATGCGATTAGCTTAGAACTTATTTTTACCTTCTTTTAGAGTTGCTTACGTGCATATTTGTATTTTGTTACCTACGTTACTTAAACTTTTCCTCATTCTGTTCTTTTTAATATGTAATCAGACGAGTCAGACATTTTGCAACCCAACCAAACTGATATGGTTTTCAGTGGCTTACAAATTCAAATTGATATAAACATACTCGTAGGTTCACTGACTACTAAGCCATGTAGTTATCTAAAAAAAATACAAACGTTATATGTTACCATTTACAGAATAAATTATAATGCGTAGTATTTTTAATTTACTGGTGGTAGGATTCCTATGCCTATCCGTCTAGGTAGGTACCACCCCAGGGCCAGTTATTCTGCCGTGAAGCAGTAGTGTGCAAGCATTACTGTGTTTCGGTTTGAAGGGCACTGTGAGCTAGCGTAATCACTGGGCATTTGAGACTTAAGAACTGATGTTTCAGGGAGACGGGCGCAGTGTGGTGTCACACAGAAATGTTCTTGGTGACACAACATTTGTTATGGCCAGGCGTTGCACTTACCATCAGGTGAACGAACGTTAAGGTCGTTTCGTCACTTTATCCCATAAAAAAAAATCATGTCATTCAAAAACATGCATAGTGCTACTATCTTTTCTTACTCCATTAGCCTAGTTTACAACTTGCATTCTGGTAATTACTGATAGTATAGGCAGATAGTTATTATGATAGTTAAGTAGTAATTATAGAATTTAAAGAATAATTCCTATAATTCGTATTTTTTTGGCATTTAAATTATTCTTTTTTTGCTTTTTTTTAAATCACTAGGATTTCTCCTGTATCACAACACACCCGACCCGTAAAAAACCAACAACTAATGGTTTTAAACAAATGTTGGCTCCGCCTGGAATACGAAATCAGGACCCGCGGCGTAAAAGGTCCTCTGTCCACTACATTACTAATGCGATGGTAGTGGTAGTACTCATTTTAGTAAGGAAATATGAAAATACGTTGTTATGTGTATACTTATAAAAATTATATCTACATAAAAGTTAAGAAATTAAAGTAAGTGTTTTTCCTCCATTAAAACGTTTTGTTATATTTAAATAACACTTTTTTACGCATGAGCGCGCTCTATGCGATAACTTTTTTCTGATATTGAAACTAAAATTTGAACGGTAAATAATATAAGCTATGATTGTACTGTACTATACACATTTGAACAAGGAGAATGTATAAATATATACGACCTTACGCGTAGACAAAGGTATAGCCAGAGAAAACCAATAAAGTACCTTATTTTACGCATATAATACACGTTTCGACCTCTTCTACCTAATGTAGTTGAGGCTGGGATTACCTTCCACGGTAACACATGCCGAAAAAACACCTGTGTAAGCAAAAAGGCAAATTTTGTTACAATATCCGCAAATTTATAGTGATTAAGCTGAGGAGATAGATCGTGATGAATATTGAATGTTGTTTCCATGACAAATTTCTTTATTGTGGAGTAGAAACATTATTTATGTCTAGAGTCAACTTTGTATTAAGGCTTCAAACTCAATAAATTTTATGATGATGAATTCATATTGATAATTGATATTCTTTAAATGACGGCGATAAACTCACGTCATATTTTCTATATATTCTTTTAACGCTTTTGTAATTTCGGTTTAAATTCATAACACTTACAAAAACAAAAAACAATCTATGCTTAACCTTATAAGACCTACCTTAGCATATATTGCCGATCTTAATGACATTAGGAAGTGTGGTCCTCAAATCCTTTAATTAAGCTGACATCAATCTTCTAACCGGAACACTATGATGGTATGCAAGCATGTTTGACGCTCGAAATAAGTCGGGAAGTCGGGACTGAGAACATGAGTGTTGTAGTGCTACATTTGTAGATTGCAAAGGTTATTACAAAAAGTAATAAAATAGATTATAAAGAAATAGTTTTTTTTAAATTATCAATAATTAATAACTGAATTAGTTTCTCGCCGCCAGCCGCATCTCGATAAATATCACCATTACGTCGTATTTATTTTGTTTATAACATTATAAAGTACAGTTTGTTGCCTTTAGTATTATTTTTGTATTAAATTTTTTAATTATCGAATATCATCATAAGATTCACTCATCTTAACAGAAAGAAAAACAAATGAAAAATAGCTGAAAACTACATTTTACTAATTTGTTTCTTTTTTTGAAATGTAACCTTTTTAATGTCATCCATATACCAAAAGCCATATACAAATAGCCATATTCAAATAGTACAGCTAAAGATATTTTATTACAAGTTATCATACTATATGCGAAAAGACTTTTTTCCCGATATATTTTTTATAAGATAATAATATTTTACAGTAGTAATATTTTTGTAAATTCTTGTTTATTTATTTTTATTTTTATCAAATTTGTGTTATATAAAAGTTTCGCTTCTGACACGTGTACTGACAATGAAATGGAAATTTTATTGAATTGAATAGCACACGCAATTTCGGTGGAAAACCATAGTACGAAACCGATCAACTTGTAGAAATGTGTAAGACAGGGCGTCGTCATATCCCTGAAACTCTTCATCGCTGTATTGGAAGATGTCTTCAGGCTACCGAACTGGAAAGATTACGGTATTAGCATTAACAGCGAATGCATCAATCACTTTCCATGTTGTTGGTTCCTCACTATGTATGTCTTAAGATGAACATGGACAAGACGAAGATCATGTCAAACGTCCATATCACGCCTATACCGGTTGTTGTTGGGAACACTGTGCTCGAAGTTATCAACAAATATGTGTACCTTTGACAGATTGACCGACTAGGTACATCCAACTTCAACCAAGAGGTCAATCCACGGGTCCAATTCGGCTGGGCAGCATTCGGGACACTGCGTCATATCTTGAGTAGCGTCCTCGGAGAAGCGAATGCGTTCTCGTGGAGTATACCTCAATGTCTCAGAACCAAACCTCCCTGACCACGATACGGTCAGTCACGATCCAGGCTACACTGTACACACAGTTAATAGCTTTAATATAACACGCTCCACGACGCGCGACCGCCGTAGAGAGCGGCGCGCAGCAGTGATCACACCGCGTACACGATATACCTGTGTTCCAGGGCGGTTCTCACCACCCAGAGTTACCGACACACAAGTCGACAGTCCGAATGGAGGTCCGCAGCCTGCCTCGGACGGTCATTAGATGACTTAAAATCATTTTGAGATATTCTAAATCGCGCAAGCACGCAGCGAACGCGACAGTCCGAATTTCGTGGTTTTTGTAGGAGTTTATTTATGTAATTATGTTTGGGTCAAACCAAACCTGGCTCGCGGGCCCCTGGCCCGTGAGCACAGTATCCGATGAAGCTGTAAAAGCCAAAAAGGCAAGCAATTACATCACCGAAATTATATATCAGAACCAAAGTGCGTGTTTGCCAGTGATGATTTACGGAACCGAGACGTGGTCCGTCACTGCAGGCCGCATGAGGAAGCTAAGAGTCGCTCAAAAAGCTATGGGAAGGGCCTTGCTCGGAGTTGCTCTGCAAGATAAAATTCGTAACGATGATATCCGCAGCAGAACTAGAGTAATCTACATAGCCCTAAGGATTAGCAAGCTGAAGTGGCACCCTCGTACCGGCAAGCGTACGCCTGACCTGCGCAGTGTAGGATGACCCCAGGTCAGGTGTAATCAAAACGTACGCGCAGATCTTAGGACTGTGATTTGTGGCAATCTGTTGGGTAGGCCTATGTTCAACAGTGAACTAAGAGTCTGAAATGAAGATGACTCAGTGACTTACTATAGGTAGGTACATTTGTCCTTTATAAATGTTGAATTAATCTTTTTTTTCGTTATTTTTCCACCTGCGCTTCCGCCTCCGTAAAACCTGGTGAAGCTCCGCACCTCCGCCCTCGCCTCAGGGAAAAGACCTCTGTTACAACCCTAGACTAAAGTATCATTGTGTCGATGCTCTTGAGACTAAACTATTTACGAAACTAGAGAATATATGAGTCACCTTAAAGAAATTGCATAGAAAAATAGCGGACCCTTACAAATACCAGACTAACTAAAAACTAGCATATCTAACATAAAATACCCAGACAGAGCAAGCCACGTCTAAAGTGCAAAAAATAAGTAAAAAAATGTTTTTAAGTTTAATAAAATAATGTTTTTAACGGTTTTATTGCAAAGAAACATAATAATGATACATATAATGAACTAAAAGCTAAAAAAATAATTAGGTAGGTACTAGGTACCAGTAATCACACTACTCACCTCATCAATCTAGAGCATCGATCAGACTAAAATAAAATCGTGGGGCGAGTCGAATTTCTATTATCTACAGCCAACTGCTCATATCATAATAGGTATGCTTTGCTCAATAGAGAACTTATGCAAAATGTGTGTAAATTCACCATGATAAGTACGACATCACAGAACGATAATTTAGAGAAGATAGTGATGTAATGACTGGTACCTGGTACCTACCTAATTATTTTTTAACTAGTTCTGTTTCATACAAAGAGAAGTCAAATTTAGAAGATCGTTTGTTTCCCCGGGATGTAGACGACGTTTATTAAAATGATCTGCGAGTATACGCAAACAGTCTTGTGGGGGGACATTTGTAAAGACTGTTTACGTAGACGACATTATTATTTGCTGGACAGGTACCAGAAGACAACTGGACGTTTTCTTTAATAACTTAAACAAAATTCACCCTAAAATAAAATTTAATATGGAATTGGAACAAGACTGTACTCTTAACTTTCTAGATATTTTAATATCCCATAAAAACGGCACCCATGATTTTCAAATTTACCGCAAACCGACCAACACAGATTCTGTCATCCCCGCGTCATCGTGTCACCCTTGGCAACATAAATTGGCCGCTTTTCATAGCTACGTTAATCGTCTATTGACCGTACCTCTGAATGAGGATAATTATGCCAAAGAGCTCCAAATCTACGCTCTAACGGTTATTCAAAAAATATAATTAACACCATAATAAAAAAGAAACAAATTCATATAATTCGCAAAGATCTGTACGCGGCTACATCCCGAAGTGTTCGACGATGTGTGAGCAGTTTGACCTACTTGGGTTCTGTATCTGAGAGAATAGCAAGGACTCTTAGGCGTAACGATATTTGCGTTGCGTTCAGGACAAGCAATTCGCTGAGTAGGGTTTGTAACGTCAAAGACAAAATTGATGAACGTCAAAAATCCGGCGTTTATAGACTTGTTTGCAGTGAAAGCGTTTACGTGGGTCAGACTGGTCGTAATTTCGATACCCGATACAAGGAGCATTTGGCCGCGTACAGAAATTGCAATCCCGACAGATCACACTTCGCGAAACATCTTTTGGAAACTGGGCATAACCTAACTAGCGACCACACATTTAAAGTCTTACATATTTGCGACAAGGGGCTTCGGCTGTGTGTGCTGGAACAATTAGAAATAATAAAAAATAAAAATAATAATATTGCACTGCTGAATGAACAAAAAACGTCTCGAATTCACCACTTTTAAATATCTTTAAATCCAGTACTTAAAGTTTAAATATACTCGAAGTAGTCGTTTGCTATCAATTCGGTCGCAAACGGCTGCTTATGTTATTCCGGTGGTGGATTGTGTGAGCAAGCGGTCGCTATCACGATATTGTAATCGCAATGTCGTTGGTGGGGGCAATTATACATTTATTAATTGAATTTAAATTAAAACTACTCAAAATAAAATTTTGTATCTTCATATGTACTTTTATAAATAATGTATATGTTTTGATATTATAAGACAGTATGATGTAAGTAAATAGGTACTATCAGTGTATGTGTTGAGATCCACTATCGTGGACCCCCATTTTCATTTCATGGACCCCCAAATTTTTTTTCGCTAGTACTAGTAGTGTTCGCTGTACGTAGACCTCTTGCAGATTGTCATAGACCCCTAGGGGTCGATATAGACCACTTTGGGAATCACTGATTTAGATCAAGTAGTGCCTCATTATAACAAGATTTTTTTCCTGTTCGTTTGTTGCAATCTTACTCCTCAAGGCTCTTCTAGAACAAGGTGTCGAAAAGCCTTGCCATGATTCGCCATTTCGTGTATACATAATTGTATGTCAATGTATGAAAATGACAATGATACTGAATATACATAATTGGATTGTCATCAGATCTAAAGGGAAGGGGTAAATTTTGAATAACCAGAGTTTACCCACAAGACACAAACATAGTAATCTAAATAAAACCGCTAAAAAAGTATGCTACTTCGACCAAACGGGGCGATTACAACAAATTCTACTCTGCTGTTTACTGACATAAGATAATAATATATGTAAATGTTTTTCCATGTGGTGGTAGCGTCAGATAATCCATCATCCGGTGGGTATCGTAAGAGACGACGTAGAGAAGTGCCCGGAAAATATGGATTCTTATTCTCAAAGGTGGCGGAATAACCATCTCTAAAAATGCCAGACCTGACACGGTGACTGGTGACAGGAAACAGCGTCTAAAGTGCGAGGCGTCTGGTACAATTGTCGCTAATCTGCCGGCCAAGCGTGGTGACTGGGGGACAGTCCTTCCTTCTTGGGGTAAGCCTATGACAAGCAAGACTATTCATCATCATTATTTCAGCCTATCACTAGTCCTCTGTTGAACGTAGGCCTCCCCCATAGATTGCCACAAAAGTTTGTAGCTCTCATTTATTATGCGATATTAGGTTAATGTTTAGCTACTCTTGTCACTTTATCCAACAAAAAAAACACATAGCGGACTTAACCACCGTTAAAATAAGCACATAAAATCGGTTGATGAAGAAGAAAATATATTTTTGGCAGCTATAAGTTGACCTTTATAATGTATATCAAATAACAGTGCTATGTTATCGATTGCGTGAGAACCATACGATTCGTTACTATAATCCGTAACATCGGCGAAATGAACTCTGAGGCGTGGGGCCTTGTATTAAGTGTAACAAAATTGTTCGCATCTTGTGTCATACTATAATATTTTTAATACATTAAACATGAGTGTGAGTCTGTTCGCGGAAAGGTTATATATCATCATCATCATTTCAGCCCGTCACTAATCCATTACTGAGAATAGGCCCATAGATTGCCACAAAAGTTTGTAGCTCTTTTTTGGAGGGTTTTGCCATAGTTGCCACGCTTGGCAGACGAGTTGGCAAACGCAGTTTATTTATTCAGATGTTCCAGAAAGATGCTGCTGCCAATCCCCTGGTTTTAATTTTCTCTCTATCGACTTTTACAACATCCGCGGCATGAGAAGATTCTCTAAAGCCACCACCACTCGGCATACGTTTATATATACATTATACGTTTATTGCATAATGTTTGTAACCATACGGGTTCAGCCGTAGAAAGTTTATATTTACATTTTGCAAATAACACTCAAGTATCTGTAGGCATTACCCATAAGTGCATTTGGTTTGTATTACTTGATGTAAATTAAACTTGTAAGAAAATATTGTAAACAAGAATTGTTTTGTAACAAACTCTAAAAGAAAAGGTGTGAGAACTCCACAAAACACTAATAAGTACACGTTATTCCACTGCGTAATTCGTGCGCTTCTGTTTACTCTTACCAACAAGATTCAATGAATCATTAATAAATACATTACAATACAAATCAATACGAGCCGTGATAGCTCAGGGACCGCTCGCTTTAATTTTGAAAGAAAGACTTGGGTTCAGTTCGATGCCGGTAAAAAAAATTTAATTGAATTTAGGATTATTTTTATGATTAGATTAATATAATCATAAAAATCTTCACCGGTTCGAAGAATAAAACCATACTCAGATAAGAATCACCAATGCCAATTACATAATTTCATTTGTTAATTTATTACAACTTGTTTGGTAAATTTTATCACTTCTTTGGTAGCCAGGGGATAAGAAAGTGCAAAGTAAGAGTAATTTTTACACATATTTTTCGTTTAATAACGATCGATTGTTTAATAACGATCGATTGTATAATAAAATCGATCATTATGCTTTAACTAATAGTGTTTTCTTGAACAGTTTTTTTTGAAATTTATAGCAGTTTTTGCGTTACACGTTCAGGAATTTTATTATAAAACTTAATATAATTACTAAAAAATAACTTTCTATTATTTTGACCAATTTAAACATACTGACCTCCATAGAGACCGTATCGCCTCGACCCATTCATCAGGATACAGTCACTTTTTAGTTCGTCACGTTGTAACGTTCATGTGATAAGATGGGAAGTAGGCTAGGAGAGGATAGGATAATATTAATTTCTTCGTAGCAACTGGCGCGACCTTAAGTTAAAGATTGTTGTTTTTGCAAAATGAATAAATACTGTTTCCAATCCTCTGTGGAAGCATGATATAGCTATAGACTCATCAGTCTGCTATTTTTTTCTGAAAGCAAAAATAGAACAACTTAATTTTGAAGCTGTTCTAGCAAATTGCACTGCCCGTTGTAGCTTGGAATAAATAGAGATTACCATAAATATAGTGTAATTTTCAAAAGAAACATGATTATTTTGTAATTTAATCAATGGTGGTGTGTTGCGTGTTAAATGTATGTCTGTAAATGCACTAGGCCAGGAGTCGGTCTCTTCTCAGCTCTAAAACTCTCTTAAAAATTTGAGTAAAGCCCTGTTAAAAAGTACAAGACCTACTGCCCTTTAATTTGTAATTTTTACTGACTTTTATTTTATCGTAGTTTCTCGAAAGGCTTTAAATTTATTTGAATTCTAAAGTACACCCGAAAAAAGTCAAAGGCGCAGCTTGTTACTAATACTAAATTAAGGAGATGCAGTAGTTAAGAAATAACGTACTGTATCATGTAACACGTCGTTATACGCATCACATGTGCTTTGAACAAAACTGCAGACATTGCAATAAAATGATTCTGGATGAAATATTATAACATTAACATTATATATTTTTTTATATAACAAGTCATTTTTATAGGAGTACGCTTAGTCTCTACTTACTAACATTTACTCTAGAGAAGCAAAACGTTCAATAGCAAGTTCAACGTCTGCCCATTACAAACGTCACCAACCCACCACACCCTGAACATTTCCGTTTGGCGCCATACTGCGCCCGTCAACCTTAGACGTTAGTTCTTAAGTATCATATGCCCAGTAATTACACTACTTGTAGCTCTCATTACAATACACAATTATGTTTGCACACTACTGCTTCACGGCAGAATAACGGGAATACTCATAACTACCTAGACGGTAGGTACCATCGCAGGGTCAGTGACCCTATGTATCAGAGATCAGGTCTCCTGCAACTACGAGAATATGCCGAAACGCAGTCCGCCACGCTGCTAAACTCCGAGTCGGACAACCTCACATATTCTTGATTTCTTCTATCTCGTAGAAGATAACCACAACACCACAAGACCCGAAAACCAACCATTTGTGTTTTTACAAAACTGTTGGCTCCGGTCGGGATTCGCGCCTAGGAGCCGCGCCGTGGTAGTCAAGTACTCTAATCACTTCGCCACGCGGTCGCCTTGTGCTTAATCCATTTTAAAAGAAATTGTAAGTTATTAAACAGTGCATGCTACGAACCTAAAAACTTAATTTGCCATAGTTTGATAAGGCGATAAGAATAATACTTACACATAGTTCCGTTACGGTTTGTTTTATGATTGGCTTACGCATTACGGCTTGCGTTTTAGTTAACAAGTCCATATGCAAGCGATAACATGCGCTGTGTACCTAGGTTTTATTTAAATAAAGAATGAACAATACGTGATTAGCGTTGGGTTAAACGGCCTGCTTGTATATTTTCTTTTGCTAAGACATATAAATTTTAATTTAAAACAAATATAAGTCTTTTTATTTGTCAAAAGTTTTATACCAGCAGTCTACAGTGCAGTTCTAAATACGATTTTTTTATTGTAGAAAGAGCTTAGAATATACAATTGTCTAACACTCAGAAGGTCACATATGTAAAGCACCACCGGTAGGTACCACCGCAAAGCCAATTATTCTACCGTGAAGCAGTAGTGTTTGTGTTTCAAACATTACTTTGTTTCGGTCTGAAGGGCACGTAGAGCTATTGTGATTACTGGCCATACGAGGCTTAAGAACTGATATCTCAATATGACGGGCGCAGTGTGGTGCCACATAGAGACGTTCTCGGTGAGACAGCTTTTTTTATGGACAGACGTTGCACTAACCATCAGACGAATGCTTTGCCTCGTCAGTTTCTTTTAAAAAAAAACTCATATATCGTACATTACTTTGAGCATAGATCTCTGTGTTCTTTCCTCTTATAGAATTTTAATTTTAGTAACCTATCCCCATATGGCGATACAGAGCGATATTGATTTTATTTATCAGATCTTTATTAGATACATGTCTCAAAGTTGTCAAAGGAACATAGTCACAGTCCTTACTACTATTATACAGTTCGAGAGTTTGTATGTTTAGACACGCTTCTCTCAGGAAATACAAATTCGATTTTCAAAATTATTTTTGCTTTCATGCGGCTATAAAAAAATTATGTTAAGGAATATCCATGTGAATAGCATGTGTAGTATTTACACAGATAGAGATTATGATATCGAAGCGGCGTAAGATAATCTGCGACATCATCTCATCCCGTGGGTCGTAATAGTCAACTGAACTGCCTGGAACATGTTATTTCTTCCAGGTGACGGAATAACTACCGAGAATTATATCAGACCAAAAATAAATATATAATTACATCAGACCTATGAATAAATAAATACTAAAAGTTATACGAGTAAGTATATATTAAAAGATTCCACTTCTCTATTTATATTCAGCACAAACTTCAATACATTTCTTTAACTCATGAAAGAGTTCTTCGTTCCGCTTCAAACTATAAGATTACAATTCCACTACACTTCTCCAAATTCCTTGGTAACTCATTTATCGTTCAGGCTGCACTGCTCCTTGCCCGATGACATTAGAAAAGCTCAAAATAAGATCTGCTTTAAGAGGTTAGTACGGGAGCATTATTTTAAAGATTGCAGATAAAATTATTTGTGGATTCTTTTTTACATATTTATGTCGAACCATTACGTGTATTTCTGTATATAACCGCCTGTACCTCTAAAATTCAATAAATTTATTAAAATAAAATAAATTATACTGTATGAATTTAATAAACATTAATTGAATAGAATACATTTAATTGTCAAGCAATATACAATATTATCAAAGATATAACTAATAGGCAGACGTGGTAATAAAATATTAAGCAAATTGAAAAATAAATGAAATACTAAATAAAGCTCGTAAACCGATAATCGTTGGGGAAGAAAAACCACGTACCGGCTCAAGACCGTGC
This sequence comes from Luehdorfia chinensis, assembly GCA_019845155.1. NCBI lineage: Eukaryota > Metazoa > Arthropoda > Insecta > Lepidoptera > Papilionidae > Luehdorfia > Luehdorfia chinensis. Next base: position 4,821,102 of record JAHVAK010000612.1, read on the forward strand.
TTTATGGCAATCTATGGGGAAAGGTTATGTTCAAATGTTTTCAAAACTGAATTTAGAACATTCTTCCTCTGCGTGATTGTCTACTGAATAGTGTAGTGTCTACAGAATAACCTACCTAGACGGATCCCTGCATAGGAATCTTACCACCCGTAAAGCTTAGAGTTGGATCACCTGACAACTACGCCGTGGGCCCTGGGTTCAAAACAAATATTGTTAGTTTTCAGATCTGGTTGTGTTGTAATTGTCTCTGTGTCTCTGACAATGTACTCCATCCAGCCTACCCCCGATCGTATCGCAAGAGCATTGATCAGGCGCGGACACGAACACTTGTGACTTTCTAATATCTCCTGCGCAGTTGATAGCTTCCGACAGTGTTCGGAAGTTGTCGCGGTAGTTGAAAATCGGTTAGGATATCAAAACTCACATAATTTATTAATATTTTTAGTATAGTTAATTATAGGTGAGGATCTTCGGTGGTCCGCAGTGTCAGTTATTCTCTTGTCATGCAGCTTGTGCAAACAACAGCACAGAACTGTTTGAAGGGCACTGCAGCTAGTGTAGTTATAAGGCATATGAGACTAAACATCTGATGTCTCAAGGTGACGAGCGCAGTTCCGCAGTGCGGTGCCACACAAATCTTTCAAATAAAGTCAAGGTGAGACAGCAACTATTATGGGCACGCGTGGCACTTAGGTTAACGACATCTTATCGCCACTTACATCGTAATAAAATAGTTACTATGTTATCCACAGTTATTGGCTTTACAATTCGTTTTGGCACATATTTACGCGACCGTAATAATCGGTATATTTTGTTTTTAATAACCGTAAAGTAGGCCATCGGTTACAGTGTAAACGATTGTACCATATTATTTAAACGCAATTTGTTGCATGTACGAGGCTGTATATAATTATTGTGACAATTGACAAGTGTTTAACGCTGCTATAATAGCAAAGTTTCAAATTAACGACTGCATCGTAAAGTACACAAAAGAAATTACAGCACTGTTCAGCGATTTAATTAATTGCTTGAAAGTAGCCGATAGCATACAAGTATAACAATATGTACAACGGAGCTGGGGGTCTACTGGATAACTGTGGTTGGTTTCGTGATCGGTTTCATTTGATCCCATTTACCAATGGATGAGCTCCATACGCCAAAATAATACCGACCACGAAGCCTACCATAGTGATAGAATAGACCTCCTGGTCGCTACTCAATGTGTATAAGAATATATAATAAATGAACATTAAACAAGAACTGTGGTATCTCAGGTGCTGGGCGCTCGCCTTAAATTTCATAGTAAGCGAGTGACTGAGTTCGATCGCCGGCACCTCTAACATAGTCCTGCAATTTTAAGTGCTGATTTACCACGTGCTCCACGATGAAGGAAAACATCACGAGAAAACCTACATGTCCGAGGACTAAAAATATTTCGAAGAGCCAACCCTTATCGGAGCAGCGTGGCGGATTTCCCGACTCCAAAACCCTCTCAGAAATGGGAAGAGGTCTGTGCGCTGCAGTGGGACATTTATAGGCTGTTATCTACTTTTTTTACCATTAAACATAAAAAATAATAATTAAATAGCTTTAGTTTACAAAATTAAAAGAATTTGTAACAGAAATGAGCATTTTATAACATTGGGGAATATTTCGAAAAATAGTACAAATAAATGTTTGCCGCTGTTACACTAATTGCTATATGAAGGGTACATGAATTCGTAGTATTGCCATATAGTTGATTTACACACGCATATTATTGGTACTTATGATCATGTACAAAGTTGGCACGAAAAGTGGGCTACGTGTGTAGCTTCTGCCTACCAATAAAGTCGTGATTGTGTTGTATGTACAAATGATTGAAAGTAAATAAATGAAAGAGTGAATTACGCCTTACATTATCAAAAATTAGTAATATGGAAATCATAAATGTAAAAAACTACATTTATGATTTTCATATTACTAATTTTCTGTTTAAAAACTTTTTAGTTTTTACGAAGCGTTGGCTGTTGATATTACATGCCAGGCACAGATACCTGCTCGCTCCCTTATCTTCATAAGCTACTATCGGGTTCACTCGTCGAAGTGATAAAAAAATAATCCATATGCACACTATATAACCCGCCTTCGTTTGTAAATACCTAATAACAGTTCGTACAATTTCAGCTGATAATAATATCCGTATAAATATGACTGTACTCGTATATTAGGCTTTTGACTCATATTTATTGAGGGTTTGTAGTAATTTCAAGTATAAATTACTTTCAACCTAAAACTAAGAGTCAATCATCTATATAATATTAGAAAGCTATTAAACACCTATCGTAAAATAACGCAACAGATTATGTAACTGGTTTTATTCTTAATTGCTAATGTTTAAGTGTAACAACAAAGCTAATCCTTTGCAAAGTATTCATAAAAACGTGTAAGCGTTTCTAAGAATATTCGTAATACGAGGGTGGATTGAAAAGTACTCGGCCTAACCAAGAAAATAAACACATACTAAATCAGTTATATTTTTATTTTTCTACATAATCACCATCAAGTTCAATACACTTTTGCCACCTCCCCTTCCAAGCATTTAGACCGTTAAAAAAAATGATTCTTCCTTAGAGTCAAAATATGCGTCTACAGCTGCTTTGACCTCGTCGTTTGTCGAAAATCTTTGACCTCCCAAGTGCTTTTTTAGGTTAGGGAACAGAAAGAAGTCTGATGGTGCCAGATCAGGTGAATACGGCGGATGCGGTAACAGTTCAAAGCCACAGTTGTGAATTCCAGCCATTGACTGTACTGACGTGTGAACACGGGCGTTATCTTGATGAAACAGGACTTTTCTTCTGAGCATTCCTCGACGTTTTTCTTTTATTTCCTCTCGTAAACGACGTAGTAAGGTGCAGTAGTAATCAGAGTTTATAGTCTGACCCCTTTCAAGATAATCAATCATAATCACACCTTTCGAGTCCCAGAATACTGAAGCCATCACCTTATTTGCCGACAAAATCGACTTAGCCTTTTTAGGGGGTGGTGAACCAGGTCTTCTCCACTGTTTTGATTGTTGTTTTGTTTCCGGTGTACAGTAATGAACCCATGTTTCGTCCATAGTAACAAAACGATTCAAAAAATCATCTGCATCGGCTTCAAATAACTCCAAACAGTCGCGTGAAATAGTCAATCGCGTCCTTTTTTGTTCAACTGAAAGCAGTCGCGGAACCCACCTCGCAGACACCTTGTGGAAACCCAACTCGTTGACAATGATGTTTTGAGTTCGTTCATAAGAGATGCCTATAATCTCGGCTATCTCTCTAATTTTTAATCTGCGGTCTCCCATTATTAAATCAAGTACTTTTTTAATATTTTCGTCAGTAGTTGACGTCAAAGGCCTTCCAGAGCGGGGTTCATCTTTCACACTCTCTCTACCACGCTTAAATTCTGCTATCCATTTTTTGACGGATGAATATGACAGAGCACCATCGCCTAATGTACTGACCATGTCATCATGGATGGCTTTTGATGATAGCCCCTTCTTATGGAGGTACTTAATGACGGCACGCTGCTCGATTTGCTCCATTCGCGGAAATTATGACCGATTACTTTGTTAATAAATTTATAAAATCACAACTAATTATCGCACACGTTTCGAACTTCACACAATGAACTAGTCTGAACTGAACTAAATAATGTGGGTAGATTTGATTTTTAGAATTGAATGGATCTGTGTTAGGCCGAGTACTTTTCAATCCACCTAGTACCTTTTATTTGTAACCAAAGTTAACAATTCCTGAGGTTATTTTACAAATCATTTATTTAAATGGTCTCTCATATAAATCAACATAATAATCGTAAACATAACACCACACTGCAAAAATATAAGAAAAAGTTACAACTGGTCAGCTTCCACGGAATGAACAAATTACTTACCGAAAATCAATTTGATTTCCTTTGGGACGGTCAACGGAACACGCGGTAACACATCTCACGATGACAGTTCTTTGAACAGGTAGATAAAGGAAGGGCTTACATCGGTGTCTTTCTCGACTTAAATAAGGTCTTGGACACCGTTTCAATCCCTATCTAACTTCGCAAACTGGAGTTACTTACATTAGGGGACAGTTCCCCTAATACCCAGTACTCTGTACTCATTGATTTTTGGGAATATAAAGTACCGTAAACTGCAGCAACATTGCCTGAAATTTGGAGATTTTAACCTATATCGCAAAATTCAAGAAACTGTAGTCCATTCTAATGCCGAAATAATGTTCAAATCAGCATCTTCTTTATAGTGCTAAGCCTTGCAATGTATCTTTACAGAACTCTATGTTTTAACCACTTTTGTGAGCAGGCAATGATACCATAGAAACCAGACCAGAGAGACCAGTAAACCATAACTTTGCCCGTTGTCTTAAAAGTTACTTCCCCGTGTATATGCCGAGGCAAAGTTGGGGCAGAATTTTATTGAGTTTTCATACAAGCATTAATAGAGCACTTATTACAATAATAGAGCTCAGGGTTGTCACACGAAACCAGACCGTTTTTACAGTAATTTATAAAAACGTATTAATAATTAAAACTTGGTTTAATTTTTTTTAATTGGGAAAGTATATGTTGGAATTTTACTGGTGGTAGGATTCCTATATAGTAATCCGTTTAGGTAGGTACCACCCCAGGGCCAGTTATTCTGCCGTGAAGCAGTAGTGTGCAAGCATTACTGTGTTTCGGTTTGAAGGGCACTGTGAGCTAGCGTAATCACTGGGGATTTGAGACTTAAGAACTGATGTCTCAGGGTGACGGGCGCAGTGTGGTGTCACACAGAAATGTTCTGGATGACACAGCCTTTGTTGTGGGCGGACGTTGCATTTACCACCAAGTGAACGTTTTGCTCGTTTCGTCACTTTATACATAAAAAAAAAAATTATCACAAAAAAGTAACTTCCGAAATCCACATACTCGTCACTAATTATTAAAATATTAAGGTTCTACGTGCTCACAAAATACCTGTTTCGCTTTCATCGGAGTGAAAATCATTAATCTCCTTCTTTTGTTCTACTAGTTACGTAAACGTGACAACCCTACACTAAGACCCGTGGTTTCGATTACATATCTTAACATTACCTAAGTGTATTTTTTTAAATTTAACAGGAATGTTGCATACATGAGTTATTGAATGTTATGAAGAAATGTGTTAGCTATATGAAAGTGCTAGAAACAATAATATAATAATGTAATTGTTCAAGTTACATCAAAAGTTTTGAACAAGAAAAAAACACGCCAGATATTGTTTGTCAACGAATTACGTAAGTAAAAAACGCTTCGTAAGTTCTCAAATAAAAATCTTTATATCTACCAAATTTTGGTTTGCCAAGTCTGCAACGTTTCTGTTTTAGCTGCTAAGTTGAGTATGAAAGGTAAAGTTGCGGCGGTTTACGGTATCCTATGTATGTCTCCAGGATGCAAACTATCTCTGTGCCGAATTTCGTCACGATCGGTTCAACTTTTGAGCCGTGAAAAGGTAACAAACAGACCTGGACAGAGGGAGTGACCGTCGCATTTATAATATTAGTATGAATACTCGTATGGATACTAGTATGGATATTAGTATGGATACTAGTATATTAGTACGGATTTAATTTATATGAAAATCATAATTTTATAAAAAATAATTTAATTTAAGTGTACAGTACAATAGGAAAACATAAAAAAAAATGGTACATATATGTTATTTAGAGCATATAAACAGTCAAACCAGAATTACGTATAATAAAATATCTTTATATACTGAAAACAGCATTTAAAAACTACGATATAAAATTACCTCAATAATAAAAATAATTCTCTGAATTAACCGAATAGCGACACAGCTGTCGATCGTGTGTCATGTAATTTTGGGACAAAATAGAATACAGTTATTGGTGTGATATTTTAACACTTACATGCGTATTGTGACAACGGTACACTGATTAGCGCCCGTAAAAGACGCCAAGTAAAACCAAGTCAACACAGTCAAGTTCGTGTCCCATTCTCCGATACACTATCAGAAAAATATCTTGTGATTTTTAATTTTTTTTTCATACAATATTATCATTTCTAATTATAATAACATAAAAGTACGTTATTCTGACTTAATTCGTTTCACTGAATTATGTAAGTAAAGTTGTTCACTTTTTTAAAGATCACATTTACTTAATTAGTTTTTAGATGTAAACAAATTTAAATTCGAACTTAGGTACTCCATAGTCTACATAGTCGTCAATCTTCTACGGTCTGAAAAATACCACCTTATAGATATTTAGTATTTTTTAAATGCCATATAACATAATGTCCTTTATAAGTTCAATAAATTTATTATAAGATATTTTATTTTAGTAACTTTCAAGTGCGGAGTAAGAGTTATTTCTACACATCTTTGTCCTCTATATGATTGCGATTTAAAGCGAAATCCTAGTTTGTGCGATGTTTATATCCAGTTTTACTTGGTGATTGTATTCCGACTATTGAAAATTACAGTACTATAACAACAACTTAGTATTAATCCAAAAGAAAGAGTTGTTTTATCCTCGTTTGTATGCGAAATAAAAAAATAATTAGTTCGTGGTTGAGATACGGTTCTATTTTATTTACGAAAATACTGTTAATTATTTTTACATAATGTATACATTTTACAAATCGTTTAAAAAAGCAGCCATCGAAAGAAAAATATTTTTACTTACACAAAATATAATAAAAAAAGAAACCCTTTACCGGCAAACATTGTTTTCGACATTCTGAAATCTCAATTATTTCGTGTGTGCACGACATAATTGTTTGTTTGAACCCCGCAATTATAATATCAACGAGACCTGAGTTGGTATCGCATAAACAAATGAAACTAGACTGTAGGTAAAGAACCGTTCTACTAGACACGACTAACGGTTATAAGTTCTTTTACTATTCAATTTCTTACGATTACTTTTCTATATCAGGCTGAATTACCAGCGGCATCTCGTCTCTCTGTAAGCTGAAAAAGCTGTTGAAAACGCGTGAGGTCATTTTTCTGAAGTTTTTAATTTTTTCAGATATTAATAACGGCTTCGAATAGCACGGATAAATCATTTTATAGTGGGTGGTTTAAATCTATATTTTTATTTTGTCTTTTCCGTCCGATGTTGGATGTAAATAGTTATTGTTTAATTCGTTATGCCATAGCATTTGTATTGTAATTGTTTAACTGGACTAACGCTATCAACCAAGTTATATTTTTATTACATAGTTAATCGGCAACCATTTAATGGCATCTATTTTTGTAAAAAACAAATTTTAATTTTGAAGTCTTCAACATTTATTACAACAATAATTTCGTCGTGATTACTCATATCTGAATTATGATAAAATTGGAAAAAAAATATAAACCGCATCTTGCATAAATTTATTTAAGGTTACGAGTAAAATCTCTTTTTGTAGCCCCAAAGAGATAATGACCCATACTATGTCTATAATTTATTACATTTTTCTTTATTTTTATTATGAAATTTAAAAGCATTTATTAGGTTGGCGCTCATGTTTCCTTATTCTATATTCGGTGTACACCTTGGAAACGTCCGTAAAAATTACATTGTTTTTTTATTCAGAAAAAAATGTTTATTGGTAATTTAAAACATTAAAAAAAATATTTAGTTATGATATAAAATTTTAGGTTTTATCGTATCGTAAATAGATGTTTAGTTAAGCAAAGTTTCTTAAACCTTTAGTGGGAAAGATAAGGTAAGGGAGTTATGAGTAATTCTACTTTGAGACAAAGATATTTGTGGCTAAGCTTAAAAGTGTTAAGTTGTATTTTGCAGTGCGCAAAGTAACTACACTATAACTAATACTTTTGTAATCATCAACAGATAAATTTTTATTAAATAATAGTTGTTTAATATATTACCACCAGGGTAATCCACTGTAGGGCCAATTATTCTGCCGTGAAGCGCGTGCAAACATTACCGTGTTTCGGTCTGAAGGGCACGTAGAGCTATTGTAATTACTGGGCATACGAGGCTTAAGAACTGATGTCTCAAGATGACGGGCGCAGTGTAGTGCTACTCAGTAATGTTCCGGGTGAAATCTTTATGGACAGACGTTGCACTTACCATCAGGAGAAGATTCTTCTCGTTTCGTCACTCACTCCTATAAAAAAAATAAAAAATAATCGTTATTATTCTATCGAACAACAAGGCACTTATATTTGAACTATTTACATTTACCGTCTTTTTACATTTCCCCTAACAATGATATGTACATGTAGAATTCATTTAGGGCATTTTGCATAGACGTGTACTATCATAAACCAATCACAGCAACAAAGTCTTAATAACACTGAACTGCATATTTTCTTTTTATATAAATATAATAATTATACTGTTAATTTTGACGTAATTACTGGCTGCTCCTTTCTTTTTTTAAAAAAAACGATGCCCAACACTAGTATTTTTCCCGCATCGTGGGTGCGTTTCATAGACAGAAGACGCACATACACATACTCCCAGATTAAGAACAACTATTTGTAGGGCACCCGCGACCCGGAGCGCAGAAGCTCCGGCATTTTTATCGCTAAGACACTGTACCAAACATCATATTCAGTACCAACAACCAAATATATTCAGCAAATGGAAGCCATGTCGGCTTCCATTTGCTGAATATATTTTAGTGGCATTATAATCGTCGACGTCGAGAGGGAAAATTAGAAAGCGAAACTACTAGTTCGCCCATGCCAGGGCTAAGTCGAGGTGTTGTGGCCACACGCTACAGTTAAATCCAGACCTCTCCACCTTTTATTACATTACCATGAACCACATGCATCATACTTATGAACAAGTGCTGCTTGTGAAGGCTGATCTGCTTGAAATTGCAATGTGTTATGTAATTTGTCTTGAGATTTTTTTTATCACAAATCATTCTTCCAATGAAAACGGATTCTTTGTAATTTTAATAAATTTATTTTAATTTTTTTTCATTAAAATAAAACACGATGAAAGGTATACATTAGGTAATATCTGGGAAGTTCTTTTCGCCTCTGCCCGAACTTTGTATTACAAAAAAATATTATATCTTCCGTAGTTTTTAAGTTAGACAGACAGAAATGCCAAGACAGAATACTCCAAATGAAATCATTTTCAATTCTTTCATAGCATATTGTTGAAACAGGCAAGCGAGAATATTTTCTGGCCGAGTTCCATTCATCGCTACTACTCGAAAGCTTTGTTTCCACTCTTCATCAAGCTCCACTCTCCGGTTTCTCATTGACAACGACTTTCTATTTCAGAGATTAAAAATTTCACATAGCACTATATACATCAGAGTGAAACAAAACAAGAAAACTTTGATGGAAATACTTTGCAAACTTTACCCTTAAGCTTTGAACACTCAAGAGTATCGGTATCAAAGGAGTGCTTTCTCCTAACCTGTCATTAAAACAGAAGAATTTAATATCTGTTCAAAATATTTTTTTTTGGTAAAAATATAAACATCTGTGTAAACACAGCACAAAAAAAATATCTATATTTCGTCGTAAATAAACTAAAAAAATACAACCCACAGACGTCACTGAGTGTGACCTTTTTAAATATGACGATTCGGTTGGTGTAGCGGATAAGCGATTGCCTTCGGTGCTAAGTCATGCATTCGGTTCCGGATTAAATAATTGTACGACCTAGATAATTATTTCAGGTCTGCGTGTTAGTATAAGTGTAATTCATTTCTCTAAACGCACCCACGACAGGGGAGAAATTCTAGTATGGGGCAATATATTTTTTAAAACGGAAAATAAAATATTATTACAGATTAGCTTAGCGCAATTTCATTAGACTTTAGATAATATATTAAACAGCTGTTTTAGACCATAGAAGAAAAACTGAAAATTGCTCGAAAGAATTTAAGATTAAGTGAAAAAGTCAGCTTTATAAAAAACTCAATTCATCCAATTAGAACACAACAGAACCGAACAAATGGCATTAAAAAGCGCGGGTCATAATGCCTAATTAATCTTTAAAAGCTCTAGAAGAAATGAATAGAATTATAGACAAAGGAGTTTTATTTTGTATTAACATAGACTTGTCTGTTGTTAAGTTTGATTTATTTGTGATCATATAGTAGATAACAAGGTATACTACCGCTTACACTTTTCATTATCGGGTGAAAATCAGTAAGCGGAAGCATTATAATATTATATTGAGTAAATTAAGGACAAGAATAATGAAAAAAGTAAATATTATAAGCAATTTTAGTTTTTGTCTTGTTTATACATACATATAGTCACGCATTTTTCCCATGTAAAGGGGTAAGCAGAGGCGACATACCTAGCCCACTTTGTGGGAAACGGGACGTGAAGCGTGGCGAACCATTTTTTGGTTTACGATTGTGGTTGTGTTATAATGTGTAATTTATATCTATAAAACGCTCCCACGATACAGGAGAAATCCCAGTGTGGGGCAAAAAACGAACCAATAAACAAAATATATATATATATATTTTACAATCGCGGTATCTGTCTTCTTTTAATAAGTATTGTATAACTATTGTTGTACAATTATACACTCCAGAAATAAATTTTTATATAATGTTTTCTCAGTTCTGGATTACGATTTCTTAAGATCTCTTTGCAGATTAAATATCTTGTTACAATATTTTAATATTATTATTTATGGAAATGTAATTCAATTCCACTTAACACAGACAGACTCACAACGCCAACAATACTAAAACTAACACATACATAATTTATCGCTAGTAAGACAATTGAATGACGAACGAATTTAGGTAATTGATAAGAATGTAATTTAATTCCTGTACAGGTATTATAACTATAATGAAGTTGTGCTTCGCAGTCTAAGATTAACCAATACATGTAAGTCATTATTGAGCATGTGTTCATGAATGTGTAACACAAATTGAATAAAGTATTAAATTTTTTTACATTATAGAGACGAAGTTAATGTGTAGTTTTTTTACTTTTTCGTTATTACCTATTAGCCTATTAAAATATAATTCAATGTAAAATTATGACATACTAATGACGAAATCTGATATTAATTTAAAAAAAAGAGTGCGTGACAGGAGTCAAACTTATTTATATCAGAAACTAGCTAATGCCCGCAACTTCGTACGCGTGGATGTAGGTTTTTAAATATCCCGAACTATTTGATTTTAATTCTACTTACTGTAAAATAACTGCTCAGTATATATTCAATTGTTAATTAATCTATAAATATTAATTAAGAATAACATTAACGTTCCACGAAAACGCTTCACTCAAATTCGATTTTAAAATTTTCGTCTCATCTCGCCCAAAGAAGTTTCACTTGAAAAAATTAAATAAATCAAGGAAAATAATTTTGATATTATTGTAGCTAAATCAGTCGCGGTTCCAGATGTTTGTGTTGCGTGCGTGGCGGTAGTGCGAGCGTGATGGGCGCGACGCAGGCGGTCGCGGGCTGAGGCGAGGCATGTGGGCGCGCGGCGCGCGGGCGCTGCGGCGCGGAGTGTTGCTGCTGCCGTTGGCGCTGACGGCGCTGGCGCTGCTGCTGTTGCCGCGCCCGCCACCGCTCGCCGCGCCGTCGCGGCTACCATCGCCACCGCCGACGCGAGAAGAAGTACGCCTCCAGGCAAGTGACTTCTTCATCAACTTATGTTCAGCCCATCAAAACGGTAGTGGGTTGGCTAAGTTTAGCAGGGGATGCTAAAATTAGCCAACCCCCTACCCAATAGACCGCCACAAAAAACTGTCCTGAGCCACCTGAATAAGGATTCAGGATCTAGAACTTTGAAACTAGCAGCCAATAGAACTAGTATCCCGTAAAAAAGTCTGAGAATTAGAACGTTTGTATCTGATAGGTGACTGAAAGCGAGGAGGTGTTGGCCCGCGATGGTGACGAGATGTCGCAACGGGAGTGGTTCCTTCGCGGCGGCGAGCAACGGCCACACCGTCACGACCCTGGCGCGAAGATCTTTCCAGAAGACGCACCAGGCGACGACAGGTTAGTCCATTATCTGCTTACCCTTCAAGAAAACAAGAACTGAAAGACCGCTCCCTTTCTCAAAGATCGGCAACGCCCCCGCAATTCTTCTAATATTACGATTGGGCAACGGTGATCACTTACCATCAGGAAACCGCTTGCTTATTTGTCCCTCTTTATTTGTCCTCTAAAAATAAAACTTAAAAATTCATGCACACACTCTTCTTGTTTTATGATTACATTTTTACATGTTGTAAAAACCGATGTATGTATGTCGTAGTTAAAGTTTGTTGTTGCTATTGGCGCTTTTTTCATCAGAAGTGTTTATAAATAATCGTTTAAATGCCATTGTTCTGGGTAAATTTCTATATTTAAAAGATGTGAACGTAAAAAATTACACAAACGCGTAGTTTCCCAATTTTAGACTTTTTAAATTTTAACATGAATTCTTCATACCCCTAATATTACCACGGTACGGTTGTCATAAGCTAAAGGAGTAAAACAAATGAGTCGCTGCATCCATATATACAAACCATTGTAATGCGATTGCCATCACACTTCGAGCGTAGTCACTATGGCAGTCAGTCCCTTGAGATTATTATTTTTGAGGCCTGCCATTATTCAGAAGTGGATTACAACGGGCTTAATAATGATGATGCCTTAAGGCGAATAAAACGGTGTTCCCAAAACCATGCCTAAACATAAAATTACAAAAAAATATGTAGACTCAAAACCCACTCTATTAAAAAACTGTATAACTATATCTACGAGTATAAAATCTGTAACTGCTCATTTCAACTTAGAATCTACGAGCAGTTGATGTACACATTGCCGGACGACGAAGATGTGCCTGTAAAGAAGATACTTCTTGCCAACGGTCTTGGAGCGTGGGGAGTGTCAGGCGGACGAAACGAGTTCATCCGTAACAAATGTCCGGTAGACCGCTGCATTCTCACGGCTGACACCAGAGAAGCGGCCACGGCGGACGCCATCTTATTTAAGGATCATCATACGCCGTTTAACGTTAAACGTCCACTAAATCAGGTAAATACAATGAAATACAGTGATTTCAGGTTGTTACCCAGAAAATGTCATATCTGTCGAAATCAGCTAGTAAGAAATCATCATAATTTTTTAACTCATTTGAGCCGGAGAATAGATATGAGTTTTTAGACCGAAGGCTTTCACAGCTTCGCCGGATTGAAAGTTTGCACTGAGGGCGCTTAGCCGAAACCTTTATGTATGGATGACCGGCGCTAGGGCCCCTGAGAGGCTCGGCTTGGACCGTCATCCAGTGCGCGAGAGTAACTGACTCGAGAGCGCCTAAGGGGGCCGGCCTCGGCTCGGTGAGTTACTTAAATCGGGAGGGCAGTTATATTATTACTTTTACCATTATCGGAATTAACTACATTTAATACCAATTCGAAACACGTTTACGCTGGAGAAGAAATGGCGTATAGATACCAGCATTTTGTACGAAGTTAATAATATTGAATGCTGCTCTCAATAAGTCATAATATTATATTTTGACTTATTGAATTAATTTTCGTTTAATAAATCTGAATGAGCTGAGCTCAGGAGGTGAGCGCTCACTGTAAGTTAATTGCAATTTTAAGTACTGGCTGGTGAAGGAAAACTGAGAAATAAAAAAAAATCGATGACATATGAAGTAAGTAGTGGAATAATAAAAAAGTTATATTCAGTTACATAAATCCTGAACCATTAAGTCACTAAAAGTTAACTGATCAATGTGTAAGCATGACATAAATCGTGTTCTGGTGTCCTTAATAGATAGATAGCGTTGGAAAAAACCAACAATGATAAGATATTTTACCCTAAGTATGTTCCTTAATATTTGATAACAACTCATATACAAGGTACCTAAACCCTAGCTTACAATTTGATTGAATTTTTCCTTCTCTTTCTAACGCTAGTGACATGAAAGTAAACGGTATCTATACTAATATTAGAAAAGCGAAATGAACTCTGTTATGTGTCTTTTTGTGTATCTATACTAATATTAGAAATGCGAAATGAAATCTCTGTTACGTCTGTGTTTTTGTTTCCTTCTCACGGTTAAACCTCTGAACCCAACTTGACGGATTTTGGCACAAAGATAATTTGCATTCTGGAGGCGGACGTAGGATACTTTTTATCTCGGTAAATCAAATAGTTCCCACGAAATATTTAAATAATCTTTTTTCACGCGGACGAAGTCGCGGGCATCAGCTAGTGGATATAAAGACATTAGTAGGTTTAAGGCGACGTAACATTAAAATGTTACGTTGCGACCAATCTAATTTTTAATATCTGGGAATAACTTCATAATTTCGTCATCTTCATTGCTCGGTAGACCTCCGCTGAAGATACTGGTTGTAACCCAACCCACCCATAACTTGAAATATTTTGTATTGTAAGTGACGACTATCGTAAGCCCTATTCAAAGAGGCATCTTAGCCCTCTGAGGTAACGCATTCTAATTTGATTCTTCATTGAAGATTGACAAAGACAGCGACCTCTTACCATGAGGTGGACTGTATGCCCATTGGCCATTTGTCGATAAATCAAATTACGAAATGGCGGCTTAAAAGAGTCCATCACCTCCTGAGGGCACGTGGGTGTCGAAAAAGTCGACTTAGGGACAGTAAAAAATAATAAGGAAAATAGATATCACAAATACGAGTATATCGGACTTACATATAAGTGATGTGGTGTAACTGCGATTGCCTATCGACTTGTCAAACGTGACGATTACGAATATATATCAGTGCAGTGCTTAGAGGCTAATAACAAATACCAAATGATACAAACATAAGTAAATGCATAGCTTTACTTCATTTGAATATATAAGTCAAGTACAACAGATCAGTTAATGATGATTAGATAGTTTACAGCCAATTCCTTACAAAAATTAAACCATATCGAGATATCCACTTTTGGTCTCTTGCTACTGCACTTATTTTTAACTCATACTATTTAATTGTATATATCTGATGTCTGTGTTAATTGATTGATAAGCTCTCTCCACCATTTTATGATTGTATCTTAACCACTATTTTTTATTTAAAAAAATAGTTCAGTAAGATCACAGCATACTACATCAACTTCAGTATTCTTATTATTTTTTTCGCTATGTAGGGTATCAAACAATCAAATAATCTACCTGATGATAGGTTGGCGGTGCAGCCCATTGACTTATACATACTCGTACATATTGAATCACGAAAGTTGGATTACCTTACTTCTCCTGAGGACTATAAAGTAATGCCTCACTGTCAGCAACTGAGTGTCAAATTCTCATAAATTATGATACGAAACATTATTATGCTGATGTAGCATATTATGACTATGATATATATACATATATATATATATATATATATATATATAATATTACAGATCTGGATCTTATACTACTTGGAGTGTCCGTACCACACCGCGTCGCTGCGTCCGGCGTCTCTAGACGTGTTTAACTGGACAGCGACTTACCGCCGTGACTCTGACATCGTAGCTCCTTACGAACGCTGGCTATACTATGAACCTCAGGTCACAGAGAAGGACCTCGACAGAAACTATGCGGCTAACAAGACTAAAAAGGTACGATATTATTATTATAATGTTTAAAATTCTTTTTCTTAAACGTGCTGTTAAAACTGGTATGAATTTCGCGTATTTTATAAACATCCAAAATTTTAACATTAAGCTAAGTTATACAGCTAAGTAATATGTAATATAATTTTGTAAAATCGCATGAATAGATTTTCTGATGGAGTCTGAATATATTTTAACCGTTGACGTAAACGACACGGTACGGCACGAATCCTCCCTAAATCTTATCATTGCGTATAGAAAGGTGTATCTATATTTCGTGTTCACTATACCTTCGGATAGTGGATATAAGTGTTCCCTCTCTTTCTACTTTGACCTTGATATCTCCAAACATAATTTTAATCTCATATTCTGGAATATACTCTCTGAAGAACTTGTTATATAAATAAATAATATCGTCAGCAAAGTACTTTCGAGATGGTAATGTGTCACTTTGGTATCAACATATCACAACTGTAGTACTCTCGCTATTTTATGATCTTATTCAGAAAATCCTTCGCCGACACCACTACCGAGCTGTGGCTCAGAACCGTTAATCGCGTCGCTACATGCGTCGCTATTCGCGTCGTAGATAGCCAAAGTTTGTGAGAACAGGACTTTAGACTTCCATAAAGAACTACTAACTTCTGCCAAATTATTAGAAATCTCTACGCTCTGAATATTTCGTTTATCTGTAGGTTGCGTGGTTTGTATCGAACTGCCACGCCCGCAACCGGCGGCTGCAATATGCGCGACAGCTGGCCAAGTACATATCTGTGGACATTTACGGAGCGTGCGGCTCGCGTCACTGTCCCCGCGCCGACCCCAACTGTCTCGAGATGCTTGACAACGACTACAAGTTCTACCTTGCTTTCGAGAACTCCAACTGTCGGGACTACATCACCGAGAAGTTCTTTGTCAACGGATTGCAGTAAGTACTAGATCAATTCCTTTAACCCCCCCATAACATAAGTTTTTAAAAATGCCCAATGTTGTGATGTTAACTTATTTCGGAAGGATCAGTACTAGTTTTCTTACTCTATTTCTACATATTAAGAGGTATTGCAAAAACGTAAATATCAATTTTTCGTCCCTTTAAGAAGCGCTAATAGGCTACACCAAACGTAATAATTGCCAAATTTTAGCATTTTTCTTTTCGCTTGATTTTGATTTTCTCAACAGACTCGAAACAAGTAAAGAGAATCAACAATAATTCGATAGTAAAATAAGCAAAACTGAAATACATTTTTACGACAATTCTTTTGTGATCTTTTTATTCTTAGCTAAGGCTAACATTTGGCCGCAAATGTGTCTAATGGTAAAAGCGGTATAGTCTAGGATGATAAGCTGGATAGCCCGAAAGAAGTGTATGTACCTCATATGATACTGATATGATACTGAGCTTAAGAGCTCAGCATCGCCGTATTTCCGTCTAGGAAAATTTTACTCTAGGTACCAAAAACGACGTTGCAAACCTTATTTGTGGATAATACTGTAGTAGTTAAAAAGTAAGCAACGAAAGCGGTGGTGGTTCTAGAATGGGCACGCACTGGGTCCATGTTAACATATTTTTGACATCAAAAATTGACAAAGTTCACTCGTGTCAACAGTATAATTGTAGGAAGTATGACGAATATAACTCGACTGACAACTAGAAAACATCCACCAATATACAATGTTAGCGACAGGGGTAAACATTCTCCAATATACAACGTCAGGGGTAGCCAGGTGTTTCTTGTCACAGATCCCTTGTTCTCTGTGAAACAAAGATTTTCCCACGGTAGCTAACTGTGATGGATGGTGGTGAGATTCACCGTTTAAGTATCTGTTAGTATGCAGCAGCATGACAAGCTTCGGGTCCCGCGCCTTCGTCACAGTGACCTAGTGAAACCAACCACAGTCGAGCGTCTACCTGCAGTCCTACCATATGTCAGAGGATTCACGGACAAGATTGGCTATCTTGAAGCGGGCTATATAAGAACATTTTTCATAATCAATAATTAAAAGCTGAAGGTACCGCGGATTAACTATGACTGATTATAAATAGTTAAAAATTAAACGCAATATAATTCGTAAAATTAGTTTAATTAAATATGTAATATTCGCGTAAATATTAGAAATCATTATCACTGCAGTGTTCGTCTCGTCCGCATTTAAGAATCGCCAGCACTTCAGGAACGGTTTCGCACACTATATTAACTAAGATAGTAAAAAAATTAAGTAATATCCTATAAATGCCCCACATCTGAGCACAGGCCTGCGCTTATTTTTAGATTGCTTACAATCACCTGATAGTAAGTGTAACTTCAGTCCAGAACGTATACTCTGTCATCCAGAACGTTTATGTGTCACACACTACACCATCTGTCACACTAAGACATACGTTCTGAAGATTCATATGCCCATCAATTACACCAGCAATTAACACTACCACTTAGCGCCCTTCTGACCGAAACACAGTAATGTTTGCACACTA
Source organism: Luehdorfia chinensis (assembly GCA_019845155.1). Lineage (NCBI taxonomy): Eukaryota > Metazoa > Arthropoda > Insecta > Lepidoptera > Papilionidae > Luehdorfia > Luehdorfia chinensis. Next base: position 4,839,132 of record JAHVAK010000612.1, read on the forward strand.
CTGTGACAGCTTTGGTGCACCCGATCCCTAAAAAAGGCGACCGCTCAGATCCGTCCAACTACAGGCTGATTGCCATCACCTCCTTGCTCTCCAAAATTATGGAGTCCATTATGAACTGCCAGCTCTTGAGGTACTTAGAGGAGCACCAGCTGATTAGCGACCGCCAGTACGGTTTCCGTCGGGGTCGCTCTACTAGTGATCTTCTAGTGTACCTCACTCATCGATGGGCGGAGACAGTCGAGAGTAAGGGGGAGACCCTGGCAGTTAGCTTGGACATAGCGAAGGCCTTTGATCGGGTCTGGCACAAAGCACTTCTTTCGAAGCTTCTTGACGAGTACCGGAACAAACTTGTGTCTGAAGTCGAGTTTTTGTTAGGTAAAATCTCGAATTGGGGCCGACTAAATCTAGTCCAGTTGAACCCCAAGAAGACACAGGTTTGCGCGTTTACCGCTAAAAAGAAACCCTTCGTCGTATCACCTCATTTTGAGAGCACTCCTCTCGTTGCCTCAGCCAGTATCGGTATTTTTGGCGTCGACATATCGAGTGACGTTCAGTTTCGCGGTCACCTGGAAGGGAAGGCCAAATTGGCTTCCAAAAAGCTTGGCGTCCTCAGTAGAGTGCGACAGTACTTCATGCCGACCCAACGCTTGCAACTTTATAAGGCGCAGGTTCGGCCGCACATGGAGTACTGTTCTCATCTCTGGGCGGGGGCGCCCCAGTGTCAGCTACTTCCATTTGACCGCATTCAACGGAGAGCGGCTCGAATCGTCGACGACCATGTTCTATCTGATCGGCTTGATCCACTGGCTTTGCGAAGAGATGTTGCATCCCTTTGCATTTTTTATAAGATCTACCATGGGGAGTGTTCCGAAGAATTGTTCGGATTAATTCCAGCCGCTGATTTTCACCATCGCACATTGCGGCACAGCGCAAAATTCCATCGTCACCACCTTGATGGTTGGCATTCCAGCACAGTGCGTTTTTCGCGCAATTTTCTGCCCGCCCTGCCGCACAAGCACTTTATGGAATCTGCTGCCGCCAGCGGTTTTTCCGGACCGATACGACTTAGGGACCTTCAAGAAAAGAGCCTATTCCTTTCTCAAAGGCCGGCAGCGCATCTGCTATTTTTCTGGTATTGTATGATGTTCATGGGCGGCGGTGACCACTTACCACCAGGTAAGCCGCTTGCTCGTTTGCCCCCTCTTACATACAAAAAAAACTACTGCTTCACGGCAAACTGACTGCCCTGTGGTGGTAAAGTAAAAAAAGTAAAGTTTCAGCCTATAAATGTCCCACTGCTGAGCACAGGCCTCCTCTCATTTCTGAGAGGGTTTTTTTGGAGCTAGGAAGAATCCGCCACGCTGCTCATTGGAGTCAATTGCCGCATTGGCGGGTTGGTGGATTTCACATGTCTTCGAAATATTTTTTATTTCTCAGACATGCAGATTTCCTCACGATGTTTTCCTTCACCGCCGAGCACATGGTAAATCAGCATTTAACTATTTTAGTGCTGCCGGCACCGGGAATCGAACCCAGGTCACTCGCGTACTATGAAATTTAAAGCGAGCGCCTAGCCCCTAAGCTACCACGGCTCGAGGCGGTACCCACCTCGAACGATTCAACCTGTCAGATCCTTCAGTAAAGAAACTATTACAGGCACTATCTCCCCGCCATCGATATTCGTTATGACCTAGCGCTAACTTGCTCGCGTTCAAATTATTGTCTAATATTTCAGACACAATGTGCTACCAATAGTAATGGGCGCCCGTCCGTCAGAGTACGCTGCGGTGGCGCCGCACAACTCGTACGTGCACGTGGAGGAGTTCGCCAGTGCGGAGGAGCTGGCAGCTTATTTACACCGGCTTGATGAAGATGACACTCTCTATAACTCTTATTTCAAATGGAAGGTAAACTTTGTTTGTACTGTATAATTTTAATTTCATTATTGAATTTTTTTTACAGGAACATGATACGGATGGATTTAACATTTTACCCCCTTTCTGATTAGACGCTATTAGTAGAGAGGAGCGCAGACCATACATGAATTTCTTCAAGATTTTTTTTTATTTATATATGTTCACAATATAGACTAACGTAATTAGTATATATCAGCTGGTTCCGATCTCGATCATTAGCATCATCATTTCAGCCCAAGATAAGTTCACTGCTGAGCATGGGCTCCTCCAAAGATTAAAAACAACTATTTTAATGACCTGTCTTTAGAATCATCACGTATTACTGGATCTAGTGCAACTTGTATAGATAATATTTATACAGATGTTAAGTCTTTGCACCAATCCATAATTTACAAAATAAGTTCTGACCATTCTGGGCAACTTTTGCAAAAAAACAAACAATAAAAAAATTGTGTTTGTTCCTGTGAATAAGTATCGCTAGGAAGTTTAAAAGTAACGTAGATAAAAAACTTGCACTACTTCCTTTTAATAACAATAATATTCACTTTTATATGAAGTATTGTTAAATCTTCTGGGCAAGAAACTTGAACTCTCCTTGAACAGTCGCAAGACTTTTAATGAATGGGTGACAGTAGGAATCCACAGAAGTTGGCAAAGGTTGTATGAACTTAACCATGAAAAGTCATACAACCATAGTAAGACATTCCTAGAATATGTTAAAAATTATTCAAAATTATTTAAAAAAGTATGCTCCACAGCCAAGTTATTACGCTTAAGCAATAAAATAAAGAAAGCGTCAGATAAAATGAAAATGACTTGAGAGTATTATTAACAGTGAAACGCGGAAATTCCAAGAACGCAACTCTGATTACAAATTAAATATTAACAAGCTTTTGACATCTGATCATGATGTTGCCACAGGTTTTGAAAAGTTTTTTTACTGAAATTCCAATTTTGACAACCAAATCATTAAATTCTTCTCCTACTGCCGCTGAGACATTACTCAAACAAAATGTAACTTATTGTACAAAAGATTTTGAATTTCATATAGTAGATTCAAATTATATTTTATATCACTTTAATAAAAAAAAGTGATGTTCATAATGTGATAAAGGGAACAAGCACAAATTAATAATGCCAATTACTCAACTTCACAGAGTCAGTAGCTTTTTCATGGGACAATGTATACGTTTTAACGACAAAACACCATAAAGTGCACAAAGTCTTTCAATCAAAAACTTCAAACTATTTGTTAAACAAAGGCTATTTAAGAAGGGTTATTATAATATAAAGGAATACATGGATGATGATAAACCCTGGGTATGAGATGATCGCTGCCAAGCTATTTGTACATCTTACTGCTGTAATTGTATAATACTTTTAAAATAAGTGAAAACAAAAAAATCCTATGGGTTTCTTACTGGTTCTTCTCTGGCCAAAGGCATTTCTTTGCGAACCGAAAAAATGACGTTCAATGAGTATTATGTAAATGATAGATCATTTTGAATCAAAAATATTCTATTCTATTCTAATTATTATTTAAATGTGAAGGCGAACCATAGGAGTATTCTACAGTATCTTGGCCTAAAATACAGTATAAACTATTGGAAAAATTTTATTTTTTTGCAGTCAACTATACCGAAACAAATAAAAAAGGAGAAGAACGAACCGAAGGAGAAAACTTTACACAAATTTCAAATTGATATTTTATTTTGTACGGCATCATGTGCTTAAACATTTTTTTTTTAATGTGCAACTGAGATAGGAAATCGAGTCATGTTTTTTCAAACTAATGATTCTTGAACTCCGAAATTTTGCGATTTTGAATACCTGTTCAATCTAATCTCATTTATTCTCAACTATGTAATTATCCGATCCACCGATTCTTCAACAAATGTAACCTGTATGTAAGGAGCCCTTTTCTTCCTAACTTTAACAATATGTGTGAGTTTTAACAAAAACATTGACTGAGGAATGTTGTGCGCAGGGAACCGGTGAATTCATAAACACGTACTTCTTCTGTCGCGTGTGCGCTATGGTGCACGCAGGCGCGCGACGTCAGCGCAGCGCGCACTACTCGGACGTGCAGGCCTGGTGGCGCGACGCAGCTTGCACGCGGGCCGAATGGCGCGCCACCGGTCGCGACTAGCTCGCTGGCGGCGGATCCTAGTTCCCCGCCGGATGCGACTAGCCCGTCATAGGTCTACTCTAGCCATCCAGGATAGTCACTGGATGCAACTGGCACCTACACCTAAATAGCCACCGGCCACAAGTAGATCGTTATCGCTATCGTTTGTAACTATTCGCGATTGAGTCGTAACCACACGCGAATACCTAGCCACCAGCAACTACTACGCGTTCGGTTGCTTATTACGCGCCATTTCCTACAGCTTCTTACGTATTAGTATTTTAATTTGGTATCATTAAAATTAACAGCCTGAAATAACAACAACGCGATGCGCAAAAGACACTAGATTTTAGACAGACTAGCAAAAAAACTATTATTAACGAACAAGTATCGAGCGCAAGATGTATCAAAAAGACACGTCTTATGCTTACTTTGTAAAGTTTCAATCCTGCGAACGACTACTGAAATACAAGATCTATCATCAGTGTGACTTCAACAAGCTTTAATATTGCCCTAAATCTTATTAGACCGCTATTTTATAATAAAAAAGAAGTGCTGAAATTTGAGCTCATAAGAACAGAATACAAACTATAAATAATAACCAAAGAAAAGTAACGTCTGACATAACATCTAAAACGTAGAAAATTAAGGTACGGTGATTTGAAAATAAGTATGAATTTCACGGCACCCTAGTTGAAGGATCTATAAATCTATTCTTTATACAGCCATAAATAAATAAAAATATAAAGATGTCCGTTACATGTACGTTGTGATGTGGAATATGTAGCATCAATAAAAAGTAAGAAAGAAATTTGTCTAGAGAAAATCTACGTGGAAATATTAATACGTCCTGATATTAAAGGCATTTCAAAAAATATTTATGATAATTAGACTTTCATTTTATTTTGGAGTTTTGTGGCCAACTGAAATGCTTATAGTTAACAAGCTTCCGTAAATGTTTGAAGGTTACCCAAATTATTGTGTATAAGAGATATTTTCACGCTAAACATTCCTTGTCGTATAACGAAAAATGTCGTATTCGCGTCCATTATTTGTTCATGAAGTGAATGAATGTTATTAATTTATTTAGATAAGCTACTTACAACACTAATATAGAATAAGTTAGTATGTGGGTCATGGAACTGTTATTTATGACATGGTTAATATACTGAAAATTTGTTTATTTATTATATTATTATTTATTACCTGCAAATGTGAACGCGATGCACCAAAAAAAAATACAAATACTTATCACATTTTGCGAAACATATATAGTATTTGTTTCCTTTTTATCTGTTATTTAATTTTAGTGGGTACATTTTTATAGTTTTGTAATTTTGAAGTCTTGTCTGTTTTCAATGATCATTAAGTTTTTTGTATGTACGGGTGATATTTTTATCAGTTTTATATAAGACTCAATCATTCCTAAGTGTTTTTTGGGCAAATATACTCGAAATTGTATACAAGTTGTCCAATATTAAAATAACACCGTTTTATATTATGCACGTACTAAACAGCTATTGGACATATTCCTGAATACCGAAAATGATAGCCACCTATAACGGTAAACAAATTATTTCATAACTACTTAAAAAAAACCTGAAATATTATGACTTTATTTAAATGTAATGATTTGTTTGACTTTTCTATTTATTGTAATGATCATAGATAATAACATACATTAATTTATGAAAATTAAAGCGTCTAAGCATCTGGAATAAAGCTCAACATATGTCTAGTCATGGCTGTAATGTACTTAGAGCACAAACATTTATTAAGAGATTTTTATTGTCTGACGCACAGTTGGCTGAAGTAAAATTTTACAACTTATTTATTCGTACCTTCTACAAGTATTATCATAATTTTATAGTTACTTTTATACAGTTTTTTACTTGTTATCTTGTTGGGGTGTTCTAATTCGCAATGATTTTGTATATACGTATAAACATAAGATAAGTTGAAAGTTATGTTGTTATGTGAGATAATTTTAAATTGTTCCTGTTCAACTATCCTAATATTGTACTTAAATATTGTACTGTAGAAATAAATGATCACTACACGTTTTTTTATTAATACACATTACAAAAATATCTTATATTGTTATATAAGTATACATTTATGAAAAACGCTTCATTAATTTTTCACAGTATTTTTTTGTGAGTCGGGCAGGTATTTTTTTATTTTATTATAAATTGTGAAATATAACATTATATTAATAAGAAACTATGCATGTGTCATACGGGTTATTATTGATAACGGGAAATGCTAGTTCTACTAACTTATTTTTTATCTTAAATCAAAGAGTTTCAGATGCGATTCTGGAAAAACTTGACAAGTTTACCTATAGTGGAATTCTCAATGTCACAATTGATTCTATACCTAAAATAAAAAAAAATTATCTCAGTATGTTAGTACTAATTCTTCATTTCGTTTAACATAATGTAATGCAAAGTTTGTTTTGTACATAACTTTACAGAAATCAGAACTAATGTAATAAATTAGAGGAATCACGCAAAACTTTGGAAAACGACTCGGTCGTTGATTAAAAAGGTTTTATTCTTACATATCTCTTGATATTTTTGTTTTTGATGTGTATTGTTATACTTTTAATTGGATCATATTCTTATTTAATAATTATTTAATTACTATATACATTTGGCAGGATCAATACGTGTAGTGTAACCAGCTAAAAGAATACTTACATCTATAAATAAACTGTGATGATGAAATTGACATAGCTATTCAAAAGATACCTTAGTATTTTCTAGGTCAAATTAGTTATTTTTTGGTTCTGCGGTGTGTCTGAATGATATAGGTATAGCACCATTACCGTTGTAATTACAATTTGTTATAAATGTTTATATAATTATCAACAATTCGTAATTATGTGATACATATGAATGTGTTCTTTGTCACCAATCACAAATAAATATAAATAAGTAAAAAACATACCGTTACCTTAAAAGGAGAAATGGTAATTGAAAGAGTAAATTCCAGTCGCGGCATCCGCATGAAATACAATTATTCATTCAACATTAATGTAAAATCAAATAGATGGCTGTTATAAACCAAATTGGTCTTTTATTTAACCTATATTAACAAATCCAGGGAAGAATAAATTTAATAAAAAAACGATGAGTCACATGTTTCGTGTTATCCCGGCAGTTTTGGTAGCACATATCTTATTCATATGTTGGTCTGGCACCACTTAACACTGATTACAACTTACGACTTACATAACTTATTCATCTGTTCTAGCCAATCAGCAAGGATCCCATATCACCATTTTTAAAGGGCGAGCCTAAAACTGGCCTAAATAAAGGCCAGTAACCTTGGATTGACTCACTTTTGTGTAACTGTTCAACTACCCCACTGCGTTTACTTGGGACTCTTGCGAGCGTCTGTAGTAAGCAGAGTTGCCACCCGTTTCGATTCTGCCGGGACCTATCAATTTTGTTACGATTTTTGATAAGACGCTACGATCTCTCAATTCACTGGGGCTCACAGAGATTGCACCGACAATAACTGAAACCACATACTGGGTATCGCGTTAGTAGTTCGTACACCAATACTATAAACAATTTTACATACGATGTGAATTAATTACGAGTTCGCTATGCAAGTTCACTAGGTCATTCACCTAGAGGGACCATAACCACAGTAGGGAAAATATGTAAAGCAGGAAAAACTACGTAGAAACGTTCAAAATGAACGCACCCAGCAGACGCATGCCTATATATAATTTCGGTGATGTAATTGCTGTTAGCCTTTTACAGCTTCATCGGATACTGTGCTCACGAGCCAGGGGCCCGCGTGCGAGGTTTGGTTTGACCCACACATAAATACTTAAATAAACTCCTACAAACAAATCGAAATTCGGACTGTGTCGCGTTCGCTGCGTGCTTGCGCGACTTCGAATACGAATATCTCAAATGATAATACTACATACTATTATTCAAAAATGTTTTTTGACGGTTTGAAATTTCTCCCTTATCACTGTATCAAAGTTAATGTTTGATTCCCCAGAAGATAATTTTCCGAAAAAAGTAAAATGTCTTAAAATTAATGTTTTCGTTAAAAAAAAAATTTAAAAGATTGTATTAATTCATTTATTTTTAGAAAGCGCCATCTGTTGACAATCTGTTCAAATAACATTATTTAAAGAAGGTAGATGGCGCCATGTGTTGCGTGATCACAATACTGTGTGAAATGTTTGCCCGGGTTAGCTAGTACTATATATTCATAATCATCATCATCATGATGTAGGTCTGAGGGCACTGGGAACTTGGACTATGATATATTGATATGAAACAATTGCTACAACTCAGAAGGAGTGCAATGGTAGAGACTGTAACATCACATTATCTTCAAGATACTGTGACACAAGACTAACATGTTGCATGTGCATTGATGTCAGTTGCATCCAAAACAAATAAGAAGCACTGTGTAGTTGCGCCGCTGTCACTCAAATACGCGTAATGTTTATGTTGATAACTACTAAGTCTCTACTACGTAGATGCCATAAATTGAGTTCCAAAATTTCATTTTTTTCTTTATTTACATGACACAGACAATTAAACAACTTGACTATTTTGTATCAGTAATAAATAGTGCAACCAATACACTAAGAAGTTAAACCTAAATTTCACAAAATTGAAAAAATGACAACATAGAAAAAAATGTGTTAATACATATACAATTTTTATCCAATATAACGATTTAATACAGTTTTAGAGAGTTAAGTTGTTAGAGATATAAATTGCACTCAAACTCTTACTTCTTACTTAATCTTTTTCATTTTGAATAAAATTAAGACATAATAATTTTTTTGTATTTTTTTAACATTTCAGTGTTTCTCATGTTTTCAATCAGTTGCATTTGAATGTTCACACAGTCAACCACAAAACTAATTGTGCTCTGAAAAATACTTTTTGCTTTATGCAAGTTTTGAGGCACTAGTACTCCGAACCAATGCAATGGATTCACTGTATTATCAGCATCATTCTCAACTACTTTAAACTGTCCTATGTTGTCAACCTCAGTAATTTCACATAAAGTTGATGCAGAGAACTCTGGACTACTTTCCATGGGTAACCTTGCCATACTCACAGAACTCTGGCCCATTATATATCTAGATTTTGCAAGATGAATACTGCCATTGTTGATGCTTGATTCTATATTGAGTTCAACCCGCATTTTCTCTTCCATCAGATGTAATTGATTGATCAAAGTTTTGTCTAACAACTCACAAACAGTTCCCAGGTCAACATTTTCTATGGCATTACCTTGAAATATAATTATTAGTATTAATTATATAAAAACATCACTAAAATATTTACAATAAAGCATTAATTGATAAATGGGTGTACAAATAGGCACCTGGAGGATGCCGTGCAAGTTATTCTACTGTCAACAAGGTGACCAACTTTTTTACAATAAAATAAAACCACTTATTTTCAATAAAATAAAATGTCAAAGTGCTGAGCATAAGCTTCCACCCGTTTTAAAGGGGATATTGACTATGGAGGAGAGGAAATGAGAGGCAGATAGTTAAACTGGAAAAATTAGAATAGTGCTGTCTACAGAAAGCAGTTTTTATGATCTATAAGTAAATATCTTTAAATCAAACCATTATATTTTATTTATCTCATGTACTAGGTACAGAACATTTATGCAATTATGATGTATTAAAGATACACTATATTTATATTATTTGATACACAATTCAAATAGGACAAGTTTTACCGTTATCTTCTAAAGTCATACTGTAAGTGATAGTGTACACAGTTACTAGAGTTTTAAATTAACTACACTTCAACGTGTATATATAAAACTAACTTATAAACACTTTATTTGTTAAATGTTCCAATTGGTTCCAATCTCAATAGATCAGCTGATCTTATGTAGGGATGGCCGAAACGTAGTGTTTAGTAATGATAGCAATAAAAATATAGTATCATCTATGGAAAACTTTGTGGTTGATTCTATATCTCGGTGTGTGAAGATGTATCTTGTAATTATTAGAAATTAATAATTATTATTAATAAAGTAAAGAACTACAAGACATTTTATATAAAGCATGCTGATTAAAACCTACAACATTTACATTAGAATCTGCATTGACACGTTCACAACTTCGTCAATGATGATATCCGTGTTAATATCGATAGTAAATTAGAAGCGATAATAATTATAAAAGCCTCCAAAACAAATTGTACTTCTATTATCGTATTTAGTATTCAGTAAAAGAATAGTAGTATTCAGTAAGCGGCTTAAAAGAATCTACCACCCCGTCTCATCCCGTGGGTGTCGTAAAAGTCGACAGAGGGAACATAAAAACCAGGAGATGGGCAGCAGCATCTTCTTGGAACATCTGAATAAACAAACTGGTGTTACAAACCCGCTTGGCAAGCGTGGCAACTGGAAAAATTCCCCCAAGAATTAGAGCTACAAACTTTTGTGGCAATCTTTGGGGAAGGCCTATGTCCAGTAGTGGACTAATGATAGGCTGAAATGATGATGATGATGAAGTAAATGCAGCAACCAGTGCATTTTCCCAGTGATGACATACTGAACCGAGACGTGATTCTTCACTGCAGGCTGTCAGGAATTATCTTTCCTTAAAAGACTGTTGGTAAAATATTTAAATACCGATATATCAATATTGACTAAAAATTTTTAGAACGACACGACGACGTCAGTCCAACAAATCTTCTGTAAAAGTCAATAATCATTCTACTGTCGATCGAAACGACGTCCTTGTTAAAATTAAATTAGTACAAGTTTCATGTATATAAGATGGAGCCAGCGTATCTACGCAAGTTACATCCCACACCAGAGTGCGGCCCAGTCTCCACGGCACAAGCGTAGCACCGTCAGGTCTCTTGCCATCATCTCTATATAGACCACGTGGTTCTAACGTTGCCGGTACAGAAACCGTGGCAAGAGCTCTACGTACCAAATCATTAACTGTACCGTGGCGATATAAGCGACCAGCACTTCTGGAGCAGGATAAGCCATGTCGACCCAACTGATTCACAAACTGCCCACATGAACACAAATGGGGTTCACATACTTTGGCACCAAGCCGTAGGCTAACGGAAATTCTCAGCGTTGCGGGATCTAAAATTGTACCAAGATAATGTCAGGGAAGCGCGTACAACCATTGACTTGAATGTTCGCTGGTGACTGCTAATAGTTTCGCTCTCTCTGTATTGTCCATTACTTGGTCAAGGAGACAAGCAATCGTCAGTTTTTGTCCAGGCATGTCCCAAATTTTTTGTTTTGTTTTGTCAGTTGGGATATTTTCCATCGGAAACATAGTCCTCCAAACATCCAAAGCCTCACCCAAGCCCGTCACTTGAACATCAGCTTGTTTTAAGCTTAAAATATTGCTGATGAGAGTAATCGTACTGTGAGTAAAAGCTAAGAAAGCCGGTAGAGCCACGCTTGAGGTGGTACGAATTCCCAACCCGCCTTATTTAACAGGAAGGCAGGCCTGTCTCCAAGTGGTGTTTAAACTTTAAATTTAGAATTTAAGATACAATTTGTTTCAATGTAGAATCTATGATCGGTAACCAAAGAGAATTTCCACACAGGTCAACACCGAAGTAAGTACATAAATTTTGGTGTAAATAAGCAAAGGCGAAGAAAGTAAATAGCCATGTGTGGTTTCAGTTCCAAAAGTCGATCAGAAAATTGATGAAAAGTTTCTAATTTTGAATTTACTATGAATATGTCATGGAAGAGTTTAGACGTGAACAGGCTGCAGATAGATTGTCAATGGGAATATATAAAGCTAGGTCGTCTGTATATTGAAGAACATGACAAAAAGAATTAACCGAAAGTTCTAAATCATAAGTATATGTAGTGTAAAGAAGAGGGCTAAGGACAGATCCTTGTGGAAGACCTTTCCAAACGAGTCTTGGAGGTAGAAATGAATTTTGAATATTTATTTGAATGGTTCTAGAGGAAAAGAAATTAGAAATATAATTGACTATCTTAACCGGAATACTGAGCTTTAGTATTTTCTGCCTGAGCACCGGAAGAAGGACATTGTCATATGCAGACGAAACATCAAGGAAAGAACCTACAAAATATTCATGTTTTTAAAAAGAAAGACGGATATCTGTGACTAATGTACTAAGGCTATCCAATAGGCTTAGACCTTTTCGAAATCCGAACTGACTTCTTGGTAAAACCCCTTACTCTCCAGAAACCACTCTAAACAATTTTTAATTATATGTTCAAGGATCTTTGACATGGTACATGAGAGCGCTAATGGTCTGTATCCAGAGGGATCATAGGAAGCCTTGCCTGGTTTGAGGATGGGAAGGATTATTTGGGATTTCCATTCACTTGTAGGAATGCCAGATAAAAATATCGAATTTAGAATGGTAAGAAAGAAATCTTTAGTTCTGTTATTACTATTGACAATAAAGGAATATGGAATTCCACCAATTCCTGGTGAAGAGTCCTTGAGATTCTGAAGTATTATAACTAGTTCTTGAAAAGTAAAAGGTGAATCAAATTTATTAAGAGATTTAAGGGAAGATAAATTAAAAGTTAGTGATTCATCAAATGAAGGAGCTGAGGGAGGGGCAAGTCTATGAGAAAATTCTTCAACCCAAAGTGTATAATCATTGGAGGACATATTTTGTTCATTTGACATTGCACATCGGAAGTGTTTCATTTTTTTCCAGACTAGTGACAGAGGTGTGCTAGGTGACACTGATGCGCAAAATCGATACCAACCACCACGCTTCCTATCCGCTACTAGTTTTAAAGTCAGCAGCAATTTTATATAGGTTAAGTAGTTTTCTCAAGTCATTGACCGAGAGTGATTTTGCTTAGCCCCCTTTCTTTTCTTGCAAGCCGCAGAACAGTCATGGTCCCACCATGGGGGTGAGGGAAAATTATTTTTGTGTGGTTTTTTTAATGGGATGACCTGGTTTGCAGAAGATAAAAGAGCATTTCTGAATTTAATGTACACTAACGTTGAATTTTCTTTGTGGACTGGAGGAATAGCTGATATCTCTTGATCTAAAACAGAAGAATATTGTGACCAATTTACTTTAGATAAGTTATATTTTAATCTCGGAGCAAATTCGGAATTCACTCTTGTGATATCACTGGGAACGACAATTATTGGGAAGTGCTCACTACCGTGGGAGTAGGGTAATATATTCCATGAAAAAATAGAAGCTAAACCTGGAGAGCAAATTGTTAAATCGACAGCTCCCTTGACATTTTGGGTTGGAGACACGCGCCGAGTAAGTGTGCCATTATTAAGAATACAGAGCTTAAAGTCATCTAAAATATTTAAAATGTAATTGACAAATTATCACAAAAATATGAGCCCCACGCAGTATGGTGAATATTAAAATCTCCTAGAACAACTATAGGGGGGAAAGGGAAGATATATGATAACCAAGTTTAGATAAAACTGAAATGTTATGGTCAGGAATGTATATAGACAGAAAGGAAATGTTAAATGCTCTTATTGCAACTGCATTAATTGCTGGACTATGGGAAGGGAGAGAAATTAATGAAAATGAGATTGACCTGGAAACTAAGATAGAATAACCAGCTTGTCCATCATTCCTATCATCCCGAAGACATGAATAGCCTGAGACCCTAATATGGGCTGGTACCCATGAGCCACATCTCCTGGATAGCTAGAATGAGTGGGCTATATTTATTTGTAAGAAAAATAAGTTCATTCTTTTTATGCTTGATGCTCCGTCAGTTCCATTTTAGAATTGTTGGGAATGTTCTTAGTTTAACAAGTAATCTCAGTAAGTATTCGGCGTAAATTAAGTGGGAGATCAGCATCAATGAAATGGGAAATCATACTGATTAGCATTGTTATCATAAGTTCACAAAAATTATCACATATATTAGGGGAAAGGTTATTGTTTGCCCGTTAAGCGCATCCATTTGAAAGAGAAGTATCAGGAGTATTGACAATTGCCTGATGTGCTGTCCTGTCATATCCAGCGTTTGAGACCTTATTGAATGGACGTCGGGGAACAGATACTGTTTTTCTATGAGATGAAATTAGAGGTGTATGAGTTGGTAGGGATAAAGCATTAATAGTTATAGGATGAGGAATCGGGTAAGTAGATTCAGGAGGAGGGCGACTTGCAATGTCTGCAAAAGATCTTTTCACCTGAAGAAATCTAGCTGAAGCTGCTAAATAAGAGATACTTTCTTGGGACATAATTACTTTAATAGGTTTCTGTCTAGAATGTTCAGGACAAGAAGGATCTTTAGCTGTATGACAACCAGAACATAAGAGACAGGTTGGTGTTTGCCTAGAGCAAGATAATCCTTCACGACTTTGGGCACATATAAAACAACGAGGGGAAGATCTACACTGCGATGTGACATGTCCAAACCTACAACATTTATGACACTGGATTAATGGTAAAACATAGGTTTCTACTGGCAAAGATGTATAAAAACAGTAAATGTGTGGTGGGAGTTTTTGCCCTGAAAATGTTAATACTACTGACTGAGTTGGGATCCAAGTAGGGCTATTATTTTCATTTACCGTACGTCTATTGAGTCGGCGTGCTTTAATAATGTAGCCAAAACCAGATGGTATACTGATTGAGGATATAAGATCCTTTAACGTCCATTCTACAGGGTGTAGTTAGACAAGTAATTATATGAGGGTATCACAGCTTCATATTTAGCGGCAGAGATCGCAGGATGATCAATAAAAATGTTGGCATCAGAAGAAGTTTTGAATTCCACAGAAATCCTGTTTCGCCCAACACGTTTTACTCCGTCACAAATAACTTCTTGATATTGTTGTGAAAAAGAAAATGTCCAAATTTAATGAGTATAAGCACTGCTCCTGAAGTTAAGTCATCTGTTTTTTTACTCACGTGAACCAAAAAAGGCGAAGCGTCGTCGTTAGAGTATTTAGATTTATTGTTGATAAAATCGGGATGAATATAGGATGATTGAATAGAAGGTAAAGGTTGGAGTGGGTTGGTAATAATAATTTTTTGGGGAGGAATGGAGTTAACGTCTGTTCGTGAACGTTTGCGTTTATTTTGTTCCGAATTCTCCGTTTCCATAGGTTGAGGAGGGAGTGAAAAGTTAGGCTCATTGTGAAACCCTTCTGGATCGGGAGGTTCGTCATCAATTTTTTTTTTGTAACAACTTATAGAACAGTACAACTAATTAACACATACTAATTTACAATTGTTATAAACCACCAACTAGACGATTCAACTTAAAAGTAGCTCAACAACACTAAAAAATAGGAAAAATTAAAGTAACAAGAATGACACTTGTATCTCTCACTTAACCTCCAACGTCAATCCAACAAAATACCCTCATTTCTGTCCGGTTAATTTATTCTCTTTCTGTCAAAAGCATGTGTAACATCAGTTTTGTTGTTGCATATGCCCAAGTCGATGTCGATATGTTTCGTATTAATTTTGAAAAATTATATTCCAAATAATAAATAAAAAAAATTACTTGCTAAGTTATTGGTATCGCATTGAAGACCTAAACTTAGGTCTGTGACATGCGCTAAACCTATGATCGTGTAGATCGTGTAAATTCGTGTATTATCTATGGGTTAAACTAAGTCATTCCATACTTTTTGGAATAGGACGCCATTTTGTTTAATTGTGAATAAAAATCAAAATCCTATCGTTTTTCTCCTCAATACACCAATTGTAATTCTCACACAGATTTTAAAACCGAAACTTCAAGTTTATTAATAGAATCCGTCTTAAAATAACGACGGGCGATGTCGGACCGAAAAAGATTACTCGAGGAGCTTAGAGTAATTGACTTACGCGCAGAATTGGAAAAGCGTAACCTCGATAAGACCGGTATTCGTAGTGTGCTTATTCAACGCTTGTCTAAGGTAATCTATTTGAAATATTTAGTATAATACATTTTTATACTAATGCCTTTAATTTTTGAACTCCCAAAAACTAAA
This sequence comes from Luehdorfia chinensis, assembly GCA_019845155.1. Taxonomy (NCBI): domain Eukaryota; kingdom Metazoa; phylum Arthropoda; class Insecta; order Lepidoptera; family Papilionidae; genus Luehdorfia; species Luehdorfia chinensis. The sequence continues at coordinate 4,855,144 of JAHVAK010000612.1, forward strand.
TCTTCATGTGTTAACTACTCGTCGCTACATATGACTAACTGCCATACTGCCATTGCCAATATTTTTCCTATTACTCAATTTTCAGCTTTTACAAGACTGATAATCACTTAATATAAATAAAAACATAAACAAAAATATTTTTAATATTCGTTTTAATCTTTATAGCATTTAGAAGAAGAAGGACATGATCCTACCACCTACAGATTCGAGTTAAGCTCGCCAGATTCTAAAACCCCATCTAAAAGAACCAGACGAACGGAGAGCTCTTTAGAGGCTGAAGCAGAAGATACTCCGGTTATGGAAGACATGATTGTTCAAGATACAGCTGGTGATGATGAAGACACTGAACAACCTGCTGAAACATGCCAGAGTTCTAAGCCAAACAAGGAAGATATCAGTAAATCTGAAGAAAAAATGGATGTTGATGACACTGAAAAGGTATCCAGGAAAAGAGATTTAAAAGATGACTCTGATGCTACTCAAGCGAAGAAACCATGTACAGATAAAGACAATGGACAAACTAAAAATGATGATGACCATAAAACTGAAAATAACACAGATGCTGAAGACAGCATCAATTTAGATATTGGTGACGATGAACTATTAAATGAAGAGGTATGTTTTTATGTCTTCAAGATCAATTTTAAGCTTCCTCCAATAGCCTCCAAAATTTCCAATGGATATAATATGATGGAAATAGATTAGAAGACATGTTAGCTGTTTATTTTGTTGAGTTTTTAAATTATTCTTGATTAAAGATAATTTATATTAGACATTTTTCTATTCTTTTAATAGTCACTTTGATCTAACTTAGATTGTTAAGTTGACTATCTAAAAGCATAGTTTTATGAATAACATTTTAATACTTAAATTTTTGATCACTTAATTAACTTTAGCTTCTATCAAGAACAGGTTTACTCATTAACAAGCTCATATTACATCTTCAGTTATTATTTCAGACTGACAATCCTGCCAAACAGAAAAAAGGTAAGTTTTAGAATGTAACCTAGCTGTACCAACTAGGTAATTTATTTCATTTGATTTTTTTATCTGTACTAAGAACAATGTGATGGTATGAATCAATTCAAATTTCTATAATAATGTAATGAAATTTTTGTGAAGTGTTGCTTGGTATAGGAGCAGAGAAATTTTACAAGAAGAAAACTGAAATATTTGGTGATATGGTTGAAATAAAGATCTCAGATACAACAAACAGGAGTACTTGTATTGTATGGAAGACCAGAAAACATATGACCTTGGAAAGCATTTGTCAAAGAAAAGTACAAATGTAGAATGAGATTATTAACAGCATTGTTAAGGTGGTTTTTCCAATTTAGTTATTAAACAAGACACTTATCACATGCCTTTCCAGTGTTCTGCTCATAATTTTCATGGAAGCAGTGGCTCTATATTGCTCCATGTCTTCCATAAAGGCAGTGGTGCTAATATCGAATCAAGTTTTCAGGTCAAGATTCATTTTCCACAAGGAAGAGCAATATTTGAAATATGAAGTCATGGTTAGTTCTCTGAAGAAGGAAGAATGACAGGGCGGGCCGCTCCCAGCGAGCGACTCGTGCTGGCTATGCTGACTTTGCTGACCATCTATACTGACTTAGATGACCCGGCACATGATGACGCGACGGAGACGACGGGCGACGAGACCGCTGCTAACGACTCCACTGCTGCCACCGACACCGTGCCGGCTGAAAACCAACAGCAAGTAAACACCGAAGCCCCCGCCACTAGGTTGGTGAACGACGAACGGCCGTCGCGACGCCCACGCGCATCTATAAACCTCGATTAAATACATACATTTAATATTCGTCTTATCACTACAAAGTTTTGCACCAAACAACCAAGGACGGCTTTGGCGATAACTTCGGAAATTCAACACCTCTCATGGCATGAACAACATCTTTTATGATCTTCACACCGAGTGTCTGCTGGTTCCAAGACAACTGCGCACCCCTGGTTCAGCTATGAGGAAGTCAACATATTTCAGAATGGATCAACCACAGAATGTCTTCAGTCTCAAGTTACATCAACAACATGCCTGCATCTCTACGGCTCCTGTTAAACCTTGCATGGACCATCATCAAATGCAGTGGAGTAATAGTGGTGCAAAACTTTGTAGTTGTGTGTGTTGCTATAAAGATACATAATTCAACTTGAGGTTCTTGGCACAAATTGCACATTAGGACTTGATATATTGTCATAAAAGTTTCAATTTTTAAATCACAACATATCATTAACCTTTAAAAAAAATTTTCAGCAATGACAATGAAAAGAATGAAAAGGATCAAAAAGGTTAGAGCACACAAATTATTTTATACAAATGAAATGAATTTTAAATACAGACCAAAATAATTTTTCCTTTTTATTAAACAGATGACAAAACCAAGGAAATTGAAAGTGAGAAAAAGGATAAAAAAGATGATAGCAAAGAAGGTGGTGCCCGCAATCTTTGGGTCAGCGGTCTTTCTGGCGACACTCGCGCCAAAGACTTAAAACAATTATGCAGCAAACATGGCAAAGTAAACTTTACTTTAATAATTAAGACCATTGAAATTAAAGTAGCAAATCAGTTATTAATGTTTTACTTGTTAAGGTAATTGGAGCAAAGGTGGTTACTAACGCCCGTACACCCGGATCGCGTTGTTACGGATATGTCACAATGGCCAGCTCTCAGGATGCCGAAAATTGCATTAAAAACTTACATAGAACTGGTAAGTGCCATTCAAAAATTTCTTTATTGTATAAAGCTCATAAGAGTGTTAAAATCTACACTGGTTCAAAAAGGTCTTATCTCAGAGAAGAACCAGCAAGAAACTTTGGAGTTTTTCTTTTTTTCTATGCCATATTAAATAATGTCATCTATACAATATGTTATTTAATTACAATATATCTGGTAGCCTGGGGAATTGCAAGTGCAGAGTAAGAGTTATTTCCACACATTTCTGTCCTCTATGTAATGATCTTTTTTTGAATATGCTTTTACTTATAATGTCTTCTTTTCATGTCAGTTTTTTGAGTCTCACTTTAAGGAATGTTGTTGGCATATATTTAAAATATGAAATACAATATATTTTCAAGTTGTGTATGAGAATATAAAATTCAACACATACATACCTTTTCTGAGATAGAACCTTTAAGTGGCAGCATAAAATTTTGAAGTCTTTAATCTTCCTAAATTAATGGTCTGTCTAATGGAAAAAATAAAATTAAAATAGGATAAGTATTTTCTGAGAATAGTGCAGTGTGTTGAAACATACAAACAAAAATTCTTAAGATAATTGTTTCGGCTCAATCGCTGTTTTATATGTCCCCCATATTAATTTTTCTTAAATATCTGGGTACAGACATTGGCCAGTTACCATATTACTACATGCCATTTTCACAGTAGTATTGCTGGAGATCTAACTTAAAATCTGGTGCATGTTTCATCTTGATATGCTGCCTAGAAGCAGAGTTGTTAATCTATAATTAAGCTAGAGATTTTGTATGTTTCAATGTTTTAAAAAAATATATATCCATTTGAAAAATTAACATTATTTACCATTACATAGCCCATTTATTAAGGATGATTATAGACTACAAAATATTATGCTGCAACTTTAAGGTGCCGCTTGCTGAGAATATAATGCCGAAATGTGAATGCTCTGGTCATATTTATTATTAATTATTATGCATTATTTTACGCTACTGGGCTTAGCTAGTATATGATTAAAATTGTTTTTTTTTTACAATATCATAATTAGAACTGCATGGTCGGATGATTTCCGTGGAAAAGGCTAAGTCGGAATCGGAGTCAGCATCGCGTAGACAGCTTCCAACTCGACCAGAACGGCTACCAAGCAAAGACCGCAAGGAAGATGTCAAAGAACATGAGGTTTGTAAATCTGTAAAAATATTTATTTTACACTTTTTTTAATACTGCTAAACTTGTAAAAGCTTAAATAATTGTTAAAGGATTTTATCGATAAAACTCATAACAAATCGTAGCCCCTTAGATTATCACACAAATGGCTCATGACTTAAGCAAAGACTTAGGCAAAATTGGAACACTTGTCACTCTAAATAATGAGAGATCTATATTCTTATCTGAATTATATCTTTTGTACTATACTGTTCATAGTTTAAATATTTAAAAAACGTAAACTAGACAATGTATATGAATGCAGCTGACCTCAGACCTAGATTTGTATGTGTGTGGGTAAACCCAGCAACCATGCTATCTGACTATGGGGTGACGGTAACATAATTTATCCCTATTATAAACTAAGATGTTTATGTATCAAAAACGGCATTATTGTATATTTCGTTTTAAAAGGATTTGTTTATTTTCACAAATTAAACTTAAGCATATACTATAACTACAAGCAAAGGCAGACTTTTTGTGCCATCAAATTGTAATTCCGATAATCCTATTGCTTTGCTTTTAAAAATTATATACAACGTTATTCATAATTGGTATAACATCCTGGCACCTACCCATGCTACTTCGATCTGATAAACGCAACGGCTTTTATGACAAAATTGAATACTAAAAATGTCCATACAAAACATAAAATTATTTGTTTCGTAAAACTTTACGCGACCTTAACTCAGAAAGTCGTTGCCCCGAAAGAGACAAATTCAAAATACGTTTACTTCTTCATTTAATTTATGTTACCCTAGTAAATATTTATGAGATCGAAAAACATCGGTATTTAAATTCATAAAAAAATATTTAACAAATTACCAAGAAGGCTGACCTTACAAATAATAGTTCTACTGATAATTAGAAAACAAGTACCTAGTTGTATTATAAAAAGATCTGTTATTTTACGATCGGATAAGAAAAATATGTCATGTTTCTCTTATCCGATTTAATTTAAATTTTACAGAAAAAAAAAACTATTTAAAACTGAAACAATTAAGATAATCGTAGTTCAGTTTTCACGCGTTTGGACGAGACTGAGTGGATTATTTCGCAATCTTTTTTTGCATTTTCATATTTTACGGGCGGGGTAACGTTTCAAAAAGTATGTCTACGCATAATTATATAGCAGTCCACGTGGACTACAGAATTCGGTTTAAAACGTAAACATTTTATCAAAGCTTTAAATTATTAATTTTTATCATTACTACTTGTAGATATTCTTTTCACTTATACGAGGGTGGATTGAAAAGTACTCGGCCTAACACAGATCCATTCAATTCTAAAAATCAAATCTACCCACATTATTTAGTTCAGTTCAGACTAGTTCATTGTGTGAAGTTCGAAACGTGTGCGATAATTAGTTGTGATTTTATAAATTTATTAACAAAGTAATCGGTCATAATTTCCACGAATGGAGCAAATCGAGCAGCGTGCCGTCATTAAGTACCTCCATAAGAAGGGGCTATCATCAAAAGCCATCCATGGTGACATGGTCAGTACATTAGGCGATTGTGCTCTGGTCATATTCATCCGTCAAAAAATGGATAGCAGAATTTAAGCGTGGTAGAGAGAGTGTGAAAGATGAACCCCGCTCTGGAAGGCCTTCGACGTCAACTACTGACGAAAATATTAAAAAAGTACTTGATTTAATAATGGGAGACCGCAGATTAAAAATTAGAGAGATAGCCGAGATTATAGGCATCTCTTAAGAACGAACTCAAAACATCATTGTCAACGAGTTGGGTTTCCACAAGGTGTCTGCGAGGTGGGTTCCGCGACTGCTTTCAGTTGAACAAAAAAGGACGCGATTGACTATTTCACGCGACTGTTTGGAGTTATTTGAAGCCGATGCAGATGATTTTTTGAATCGTTTTGTTACTATGGACGAAACATGGGTTCACTACTGTACACCGGAAACAAAACAACAATCAAAACAGTGGGGAAGACCTGGTTCACCACCCCCTAAAAAGGCTAAGTCGATTTTGTCGGCAAATAAGGTGATGGCTTCAGTATTCTGGGACTCGAAAGGTGTGATTATGATTGATTATCTTGAAAGAGGTCAGACTATAAACTCTGATTACTACTGCACCTTACTACGTCGTTTACGAGAGGAAGTAAAAGAAAAACGTCGAGGAATGCTCAGAAGAAAAGTCCTGTTTCATCAAGATAACGCCCGTGTTCACACGTCAGTACAGTCAATGGCTGGAATTCACAACTGTGGCTTTGAACTGTTACCGCATCCGCCGTATTCACCTGATCTGGCACCATCAGACTTCTTTCTGTTCCCTAACCTAAAAAAGCACTTGGGAGGTCAAAGATTTTCGACAAACGACGAGGTCAAAGCAGCTGTAGACGCATATTTTGACTCTAAGGAAGAATCATTTTTTTTAACGGTCTAAATGCTTGGAAGGGGAGGTGGCAAAAGTGTATTGAACTTGATGGTGATTATGTAGAAAAATAAAAATATAACTGATTTAGTATGTGTTTATTTTCTTGGTTAGGCCGAGTACTTTTCAATCCACCCTCGTATTAATATGATTATAACGTACTTAAAAGTAAAAAACTATTTTATGTTTATGATATCAAAACCGCGACCGCGTGGCGTTGAATCCGAGTCACAATCAATATTTTTGCATAACACAGATTATTGGTTTGGAAATTTATGTTTTGTAAGGTTCTGAAATTTAGATAGAGATGTTGTTTGAGGTTATTAATATTATCAATATTTTAGTGAACATAATTTCTACTTTCCATGTTTAATACGTAAAATTAAATGGCTCCAAATGACTTGATTTTACAATAAAGAATATTTATTGTCTTACTTGTAATATCATGTGCAGAAGTCTATGTGCAGACTACTAGGTAAAAACAGCACAAGTTGATTTATCACAAAGTCACACAGAATACATACAACATTGTTCATTAAAGAAATCAGTAATAAAATGATTACGATACGCCATCACAAGCATCCACATATATCATCATTTATGTACCCCGCGTCGGCGTAACTCATATTTCACTTTTTAAGAAACGACTTCACGTTCAAACGTTACAAACAATTGAGATAAGAAGGACAAAAATTAGTTCGGAATTTAGATACTACGTAACATACGTAACGTACGTAAAATAACTTCATCAGGTGGGTAATCTTAAAAGTACGATACTTAGCGAAACGTATTTTATAAATCTCTCAAAGGCTTAATGATTTTGTGACTAAAAAAGTGCAATGCGTACGAAGAATTTTTTTTAATGTAGACGCGGCTTTAAACCCCCTTTTTTGTAGGCGTGTCTTTGTTTCACAGGTTTGTACGTAATATTATTTTCATCGGTTGATTAAGATTTTAGTGCGAAAGCGGTTCACAAAAATAAAGGTACTACGTTAGTAGGATGTTATACTTAAAGTGTGTTTTCCATTGCCCGGCGGCGATGACGGCATGGACCGTTGCTTTTTTTCTAATTGGCCGGGGACGGTGCCGGTCTACGCCGGCTTTTTGGGCAGTACTAACACGGTCGGAATTCAGACACTACGTAAAATGACTTTATCAGGTTGGTGATGTTAAAAGTACGATACTTAGAGAAACGTACCATTTCTTGATAATATTTCTTTCAGAGTATTTAATTATGGCGAAAATTAATTATACGAGTACAACAGGTGCATACTGAAGGCAAATAAGTAAATCAAATAAATAAAAATAAATCATACCACGTTTCCCACAACGCACACGCACACTACTACAGCTTACGTAATTACGAAACATATGTTCAGTTTTGTCAGACGGCTGGAAGCGAAAAACTTACTATCTTATGCCGTCATCGGTCATATCTCCCACAGGTATCACGCTACGAGACTCATTATATTTTTTGGGGCATATACACATCGTCCCTAAGCTCAGTTCACTGCCGGGATGTATAGGACATTACGAATGACCCTGTATATAAGTTTTATTTATATATAAATAAAAGCATATATATATATATATATATATATATATATGCTTTTATCTTTTCTCGAATTTCTATCACATGTACTTTATGGTACTGTAATAATTTATTTACCATTTCTATCCAGGATGTTAAAGAAGGAATAGAAAAGACTGGAGAAGTAAAAGTTAAGGAGGGTGATGGATCGGGTGCAGAAAGTACTAGGTCTACCTCCCGTACTCGAGAAAAATCCCATCGTTCTGACAAGGTATACTTAATTGCTCATTTTATAATTATTATTTTTTTTTAAACGAAGCCCGTTATCGTGGGTGCGTTTTACAAACATACATTTCACATGCACAACACAACCAGACCCGAAAAGCAACAATTTGTGTTTTTGCACAAATGTTACCTCCGGCTGGGAATCGAACCCAGGACCGGTGGCGCAGAAGTCAGGTACGCTAACCTCTACGCCACGCGGTCGATGAAATCGCGTTTGAAATGCTTTGGTAAGCTTGGAGTATATTATGTGTTAAAAAAGGTTAGTTTCAGCCTATAAATGTCCCACTGCTGGGCACAGGCCTCCTCTCATTTCTGAGAGGGTTTTGGAGCTAGGAAGAATCCGCCACGATGCTCCAATGCGGGTTGGCGGAATTCACATGTCCTCGAAATATTTCTATCCTAGGGTATGCAGGTTTCCTCACTATGTTTTCCTTGACCGGTAAGCACGTGGTAAATCAGCACTTAAAATTGTAGAACAATTTTAAGAGGTGCTGGCACCGGGGATCGAACCCAGGTTACTCGCTTACTATGAAATTAAAGGCGAGCACCAGGTCCGTGAGCTACCACGGCTTCATTATGTGTAAATAAATAAAGGATCCGATGAACTAGGATCCGATGAAGCTGTAAAAGCCAAAAAAGGCTAACAGCAATTACATCACCGAAATTATATATGTGTAAATACTTCAAATTTACTGTTACTTACAAAATCTTTTCACATTCTACGATCTTTTTGTAATTTTCAATTTCAAAGTGTTTCTAGTCTGATAATTATTCATTTGTCCAATTTTTTTAAGGAGCGTACTCGGCGTAGTACACGTAGCCGTGAACGCAGAAGATCACCTAGAGAAGTTCTATCATTTTCAAAGATTTGGGTAAGTACATGTTAAATTCAAGGTTCTAACACGGTTTTTATTTCCCTTGCATCACAATATACCACCACACCTCAGTGAAGTGTCTTAGACTGTTTTGGTCTATTTATTTTAAAAACCTTTTTGGGGCGGGCATTAATTACGTGAGGCGTTTAGGCGGGGGAGGAGGTCGAGCCGAATCTCACCCAATCTCACATTTTAAAACTGTTCTTAGATTTAGTGTAGTTAGAACGTGAGTCATTAAAATAAATACAAACAGTGTAGAACAATTAGTGCCTACAGTTAACACTGAAAACCCAGATTTAAGATTCTAGTTTAACTAGATATCTTTTATTAATTCCGTTTTATTATATAAATTCAAGAACTTAACGTTTAATGAATAAATAACTCTTAAAACACATTAAAATTTAACGCACAAGTAAATATAACAAAACCAGCACGAGAGTTAATAACTATAGTTATAATTTAACACATTATTTTTTGTCAACTTGAACTTTTTAACACTTAATTATTTTTTAATATTTAATCGCATCTCTAATTTAATGGATTATTTCATCACTGATGATTCTAGACGTTCTTAGTAATCTTAAATACTAGTCTAACGTATTTACACTGAAAATACTTATTTTGAAAATCCTTACGTGAGATTCGGTGGGGCGGGGTTTTACCTGATTAATAGGTTGTTAATTTAGTTTTTATTTTATATTGCTAGAATGAGGGCTCCTAAATTCATTACTTATTATGTCCCCAAAATATCTCTTAATTTTAATGAAACAATTTTTGTATATGCAGAAGGAACGAGATGTAGCCAGAGCCCGGGAACGCTCAAGAGCGGCTCGCGAGGAAGAGCGGCGAAGACGTGCGGCAGAAGATGCCCTAAGGGAACGAGAAAGACGTCAACGTCAAGAGAAACATCGCTTAGCACTTGAGAGAGAGAAGTTGCGCGCTGAAAGGTTACCTACTATCATTATTTCCACCTTGAAAAAAAAGTAAACTTAATGTCATCATCTGCAAACTGACTTAAGAATTTCATTTTCTATAATTTTATTTGTTTCGTCCACAGGAAGGGATGTCGTTTTCATAAATTTAAATCAAATTTACTATTTTGCGGAAATCTATTACGGAATAGGTCCTTCCTACAACAACATTTATTCACTAAGATATGATAAAAATAATAACTAAAAATATTACTTACTTTTTAAAGAGCATCAACTGCTATCACTATCTATACCCTATCTATATACCTATCTATATACTATCACCAAAAACATGGGAGTAATACTAAGCAATCGGCAAGATTAACAGAAAAGAACTTCATAGATATTCAAGTTCATAAAGTATTGCAACAACGCATTGCACGTGATATCCACCAATGGAGCAATTCATACTGTTTAACAAACATTGTTACTAGAAATGCATTTATTTTCAGAGAGAAAATTGAGAGAGAGAAAAATGAGCTTCTTCGTTTAGAGCGAGAAAGACATAGACTGGAACGCGAAAAGTTAGAACTGGAAAGATTAGAGTTAAAGAGAGCTCAGCTGAGGTTTGTGATATTTTTTTAAATAATTTTTCTTTAAGTAGTAAATATATAAACTGGGTACGTTGGTGGGGATTATCATGGAATGTTTGTAATTTAATTTCAACTATACATCCCTAAAATAATCCGACCACATGATTGCGCCGAACTTTTGACCCTTCTAAGTAATGTTTGGTTTTCAGCGTGCAACTTCTTAAGCCCATAATAAGAAGTTTTATAAGCTGTAACCTTCTTCAATAGGTGGACTATCTAATGCAATTTTAAAATTGGATTAGTATTTCCTAAGATTAGCGTGTTCAAACTTTAAAACTCTCCAGCTTTATTATAATAGTAAAATAAGATGATTAGGAAACAGGGACGTCCAAAAACAAGATGGGAAGACGATATCTTGGGACCTCTCTGAACTAGAGGAAAGGGCACAATGAGTTGGAGGAGGTTTATGCCAAAAGTCACGCCGAACTGAGGGACATCTTATAATTGTCTATTGCCCTAAACACTTTAGTTATGAAACATTGTACCCGAATTTCGGCGTAATCCGTCGTCACATTTCAGTCTGTGGACATTATAAAAGTCAAATGGCAGAATAACCATCTTAAATACGCATTTTTAAAGTGATAATAAGGAAGCAAATGTTGGGATTCTTATGCAGTAACCCATCTAGGTAGATACCACCGCAGGGAAGTTATTATGCCGTGTAGCAGTAGACCTGATGTCTCAGGGTGATGGGCGCAGTGTGGTTCCACACAGAAATGATCTGTGTGTAACATCAGGTGAACGTTTCGCACGTCTTGTCACTTTCTATTATAAAAAAAAGTTATTCACCTGATGGTAAGTGCCGAACCTGCCCACAACAGTTATGGTGTCGCAAAGAACTTTCATGGGGAAAGTTCTGTATAGCACCTCACTGCACTGGTCTAATATCCCCTGTAATTGCTCTAGATTCAGTGCCCTTCAAAACGAAATAGTGCTGTGGTGCTTGGCGGAATCCTGAATAGAACTATCATGGATGGCGACTGACTGTTTTCAATTACAGGAGAAGCATAAGTCTAACAGTGAAATATTAAGCGGCTAATGATAATTATGATAGATATTATATTTTTTTTTGCATTTTTCGCAGAAATGTTTTACTTGTAAATTATTGAATATTTCAAAAATTATACCAATGTGTTATTTTTTACCTTTTTATTACAAATACAACCTGTGTTTTCAAAGGCTGGAAGAGGAGCGTCGCAAACGTGGATATGAAAGTAGTGCCGCTTATCGCAAACCTGCCTCGAGTCCTCCACCAGAGCCAGCCTATGAACGAGATCAGAGGCACAAACGTCCGCCACCGCCTCCTATCGTAAGTATTGTCTATATTATTTGTTATGGGCCAAGAATAAAACCTTCCTTATCTAATTTTATTATAAATCTAGTTATTATATCCTATTTGACTGGACTTTAGACCAGGACAATTTGATTGGATCAAGGGAAAATCTTGCATTGCAATTGACATTAGGTAGTAATCAGATACAACATTTCTTTATCAATGGCGTAAGCTACTACTTTGTAAAAGAATTACTCCCTTATCTTGGTCCATAACACACTGGTACTTTTTCGTTAATAAAGTGACTAGAATTTATAGAGAATTAGTGGATGAAAACTAAAATTGATTTCAGTCGAAGTATTAAAGATTGCCCACCATTCTCACATCAGTTACAAAAGTGTTGTGTTTTCTTACTAGTATGACTAATTATTAACTGCAATACTGTTTTCTTTCAAAATAAATGTTAATGTTTATTGACTATTGGAATATTGTCATTTATTATAAGTATGTATAAAACATTTTAAAATAAGGTTATCTTATTCACTTATATTTATTAAAAAGAAAATCTTTTTTATGCTGACCATGCTAGGCAGCGTTAATTTGCCTAACAGAAAAACTAGTCACTTTAGTAATGATTGTGTTATTGTATTTTTTTTTTTCAAATAAAATCTGACCCTCCATTTTTTCGCGCAGACCAACATCCTTCGCACCAATAAACCTAAGCATGTAAGCAACAGTTTGGAAAGCCAAATTACCATTTAACACTAAAGTACAGTTTCAATTGGCAAGTATACCTTATATTTATTTTTAAAGACTATTTGTTATGGATATTTTCAATTACTAATTAAAAAAGGTGTGTAATGAATATCCTTTTGTTAATGATTAATGTTGTTGTTAATGATTAATATCCTAAGCTTACAGGTAGTTCTTCGATCAAAGCGACCGCGACGCGCGATCCAGCGAACCACCCGCAATTTACTGATACAGATGACCGCAACTTGTAGCTAATCAACAAATTAGTAGCTTCGAAAAAAATCAAATTATACAACGGGGTCTATTGTTGGATGTTTCAATTTCTTTTAATAACCTTGTGGTCTGAATCTGTAGCGGTAATTTACGATAACCCTGTACAGTTTCATTTTATATATGGTTTCAAAAATCATAACATTGAAACAAAAAATGAGAGGATATATGAATGATAAAATGAGATGAAATAATTTCATACATTCGGAAAATGCTCGCGTGATAGCATTCCGCCTAAAAGAGGTGTGGTCGCGTAGACGAGCAATGGCCACACCCACAACTCGTTGCTGTCATGCGTCGCGCTCGCTTCGACCCGTTTGCTACCTTAATATTGCCGACATAATTACTGATAAACATTCTTATTTATACAGTGGTGGCGCCCTTCTTTAAAATGCTTATTATTATATTTAAGCTACTAAGTACTAAGTAAATTATATATAGGAGAAGCGGGAAAGGTGTCTTTCCATACTTTTTAAATTTACAAATTACATTTATAACGTGCCAATATTCATGATGGCCTCTAATATAAACAACATTTTTAGACCCCAGCTCTGTTATACTCTCGCTACTCGCTGTGTTAATATATTTCGTTGATTTTGGTTATAGTTTTTTTTTTATAACTAGCTGCTGGTTGATTTTAAATATTGAAAAATGGGAATTATTCATAATTATAATATAATGTAATCGAACACGTTTAAAAAAAATGGACCAATCAGGAAATGGTTAAACATTTAAAATATTCTTAAACTACAGTCGTCACAAAATAATAGGGCCGTTTTGACATTTGTCATCGCAACGTCACTAGAGATGTAACTAAAAACAAATCGATAACCGAAGAAATCTATTATTACTATAAATCGATTTAAAAATTACACATATCTAAAGAAAACAGAGCTAAGAGGAAACATTTAATTTAACAATATCTCATAATTAGAATATTAATTCATTTTCAGAAGATGAACAAAAATTATTCATCGAACTAATTGAACCATCGTCGCCTGTATTTATAATACATACATACATAAGATCACGACTGTATCCCATATGGGGTAGTCAGAGACTGGGCACTCACTGCAAAAACAGATGACTGCCACAATCCACGTTTCACCAAAAACAATATAATGCACTTGGTGTGATAGGTGGTGAGCCCATCGCCACCATGCGCTGTTGCGTGCACAGTGCAGTTTAATTCCTTACTCGCCTTTTACGAGATCCATTGGATGAGATGGAGTGGTAGTATTCTTTTATCGAGCCGCCACCACACGGCTAAAATTATATTTAATTAAATTATCAACATTAATCTCGGTCAAAATCTACTTTTATTGTGTTCTAGTTCAAGATTTTTTTTACTTTGATCGAGTCCAGTGACGGAAAAGTTATTTTAAAAAAAGACATCATTCTTTTGTGGAGAATGGCGGCTTCGTTTTTGGGACCTACCTTTAAAAAGTTGTAAAACCTGTACCTTCAAACTACGTATTTTTAATCCGAAAGTTACATGTTAAAATTAACAATAAAAATAATACCAACAAGGATTTATTACAATAATACCTACCGTTGACTTGAGCCCATGTCAGCTCAATTGCGACAGTGGTATGGCGTGGCGACGATCAAGTGTAAAAATTTTGTTTTGTGATGACTAAAGGACACAGAACATAAAAAACGAGTAAAAGCAGTTTGTGCACAATTTAGTACGAGAACCAGTGTCGCCAGACTCACTTATTCGCATTATACGCAAACTACAATACAGAATCTAAGATTGGTCAAAATCAAAAACTAAGGAATGAATTAAAACCATAAGACTGTTGAAATGAAAGCCTACCCTATTATAAGGAGTATTATATTTCTTTTCTACAAATTTGTCGAAGTGACATAAGTTGTTTTACTTTTTTAATACATATCGATTGAGTACCGCTTCTCTACGCACGTCGTTATTTACTAATTACTTACAAATTAGACCTTATTTCAATATGACAGGTCATATAATTGTATAACCGTACGTTCAATTGACAGTTTATCCAATAGTAGTTTACTCCATATAATTTGTGTCGGTGGGAACTGAATAAATTGAAAATAAAAATTTGATTAAAGTACAAATTAAAATACAGTACGAGTTTAAATTACATAGCAGTAATAACCAAAGTTATATAAATGGTGCTACCATCAATCAACTTTTGAATTGCAATTTAAAATGCTAACTTACCTTGAACTATGCGGAGGAAAAAACTTGAGACATCCTGTAAGTAATAAAATATTTGGAGGACATGGAAATTCACCAACATGCACTGAAGCAACATCAGCCATCACAAGTCCACTGCTACATAGGCCTCGGCGGTATTTTACAAAATATAGTACAGTGAAATAAAGAAAAGACCAATAATTTATTATACATAAATTGTTAAGAATACTTTTCCTTATTGCTGCAACAAAAAAAAAATCAGATCGTTGGAGGCGTCGGTCTACGACTATGATACCATTTCACTCTGCTGCGTCCAGTTACAGTCCAGTATGCTCTGTTTCTCCTCATGAGCTAGTAACGTCCTCTTCTCTTTCAATCTTTATCATCTCCCTCATCTTTGGTGCCATTTCTTCCTCTTCCAGAACCCTCAGCGTCGCGACTGCAAACTACAAAACTATTTACATATTACGCCCCCCTTTTTCGGGGTGCTAAAAATCACATTGTATATGTACTCAATATTAGGTATGTTAAATAATATCGAATAAATATTTGCCGATAAGTCAAGCGCTATTTGAGTAGCTTTAGCAATCTTAAATCGCGGGATTACCATTAAAATAAAATCAACCTTATTACGCCGACTTAAATGTATATTTCCTTTGCTTTTCTTGTTATTTGTTCCAATATATAAATCGCTATTTTATATCGTAATTTTTAATGAAATAAACGAAAAATATTACTTTCCGGTGGTACAAAATTTTGCTTCTGCTATGATTTTTGCCCTGAGTCATTTTCACAAATTTAACGGAGCTAAGCAATCACTTAGCGACTATGAAGGACTGGCGGCTCGTTTATTACAAGTGAGTACTACAGTGCGCACTGTTGGTGGCGACACGGGTCACGCCTATTTACTACTTCTACTCGCTTTTTACGTTCTGTCCTTTACGGTATTTAATGCTACACAAAACATTACAAACCTTTGAAAGGAGAGAGACCGCACCACTCGTCTACAGAAGATTTATACAATAAATATTAATTAATTATAATGTACAAAT
Source organism: Luehdorfia chinensis (assembly GCA_019845155.1). NCBI lineage: Eukaryota > Metazoa > Arthropoda > Insecta > Lepidoptera > Papilionidae > Luehdorfia > Luehdorfia chinensis. The sequence continues at coordinate 4,871,232 of JAHVAK010000612.1, forward strand.
AAACTACACAAAAATGAACAATTTTTGATGTTTTTTTATTTATTATTATTAATATTCTTAATTAGCGGGCCTGTTAATTAAATTACGAAGATTTTAAACTAGGTTTTTATCAAAGGAATCTTATAAACCAAGAAAAAGGTTAGCTAGTAATAATGCGGCATATATTCCTAATTAAGGGCCTCCACTGTGTGCGGTTATATATTTTTGATTATATTATTTAAAAAATAAAATAAAAAAATTACAGATTTTTACTTTAAGTTAGCCCTTGGAAAACATTGCTACATTTGAGCAGTATTTTACATGTTTTTATCCCCCGGGTTAAGAAAATTAAACGACCACTTAGATCTAATCCACAATTAAGTTGTAATAAGTTATACAATATACCTGTAATTAAAAACATTTTGATTAAACGGGTAGTTATGGTTTAACCATAAAAATAATGTAACGACATGCTCAAATAAGCAATAGAAATTCTTATAATCACTCCATAAAATGAATTATCTTAAATGCCTCTTTAACATTATTTATAAATATATATATATATTTAATTACACACTAACAATCTTAAAATGCTTATTGTTTGGTTAATAACAGTTTGAAGCACCGCCTCCGCCCCGTTTCGACATGGCGCCGGGCTACGACCGAGGCGCTGACAAGCGGGAAAGGGAACGTGATTACAAAAGGGACTATCCTCGTCATGTGTCATGTTAGTAGCTGCGTTCATTGCCTTCAACCCAAATAAAGCCTACCATAAAAACATGTACCTCTCCAAGGTTTTTACTTTGTTTGTTACTATTATATATGTATTATATATACGATCAGACTGGTGATGAAAATACCTTAGACGTTTGCACCTTAGACGATGGTATCTCATTGATTGGTGTATTTACGGGGCATGTGAGCCTCGATTACATAGTACAGTACGCGACTGACCTGAGTTCGGTCCCCAATGCCGGCACCTCTAAAATTGTTCAGCAATTTTAAGTACTGATTTACCACGTGTTCAGCGTGAAGGAAAACACCGTGAGGAAACCTGTATGTCTGAGAAATATAAATATTTCGACGACATGTGAAGTCCGCCAACCCCCATTGGCAGCGTGGCATACTCTTCTCGGCTCCAAAAACCTTCAGTTATGTGAGGATGTCTATGTATGCTCAGTAGTGGGATATTTATAAGCTGTAACTTTACGGGACATCTCTAAAAAAAATAAAAATATTTCGTTGACGTAAATTCTCACAACCTGCATTGAGCAAATATTTAGACAGACTTTTTAGCTTCTGTATTATCATTACACGCAAAATACGCGGCGCGTAGACGTGGAATTGCGGAAGCCAGTCCGTTGCAATGTACAATCTAGCCTCTGTATTATTAGGCGATGCATTTCCTTACATTTCCATTGTCAAATTTTATGACTTATCATCATCACAATTTCAACCTATTTTAGTCCACTGTTGAACATAGGTCCCAATGATTTGTCCTGAGCCACCTGCATCCATCGACTCCGCAAAACCGTGCCGGGCGTTGATATGAGGTTGCCACTCGAGAACCTTTCTTCCCCAACGGTTATCTGTTCTACGAGCTATATGGCTTCAGCTTGCTAATCCTTTGGTTTATGTCGGTTACTTTAGTTCTCCTGCCGTTACCGATTTTATCACGCAGAGAAACTCCGAGCATAGCCCTTTAGCTCGTTGAGCGATTTTGATGCGGCCCTTAGTGACCACACCACATGTCTGTTCCTTATGTTATCACTGGCAACACAAATTGGTTGTAAACTTTGGTTTTGAGACATAGAGGTATACTCGACGAAAAGATGGGCCGCAGTTTCCCGAACGCTGCCCAGAACTTAACTTCTATATGATAGAGGGATATTCTAGGTGTATTAAAGTAGTTCTATTATCCATTAAAACCTTGTTTCGTAAAATGATTTTAATAAACAGGAATTATATTAAGTGTATAAATGTTATAAGAACTAGATTGGGTTGAAGTATTTATTCAAAGCATTTCCTTATCTCCTCCCATGAGAGCCATAACAGGGGGTTAAAGCAAGGAAATAAATTAAAGACACTACCACAGGCAGCCGCCGAGTCTCACTAGGGGGCCGCCTGTGCTAGTGTTGTAGTGGTGGCGGCATTAGATTTTTTGTGTACGCTATTGTTAAAGGAGATTTCCGCAAAGTAATGGATGATTCTATTAATTATAAAACAGAAAGGTATTAAAAGTAACTTATCGCACTTGTTTACAGCTGGAAGCATAAAATACCGTAGTAATGGCAGTGCCGGTGATGACACCAGGCAACCCATGCCACCTGGTACCCGACCCAAAGAGCCTAGGTAATAAAATTTTTATGTAATCGTCTACATACATGTTGCTCATATTTATTGACCTTTGCTTTTTAATAAATACTGACTCATATTTCACAGCATTTAAAAATATTTGTCACGGTTGGAATGAGTACTTATTATAACAATAAGTACTTATCATTCCAACTGTGATCTTTAATTCGAAAAACATATGTAGCGCGCTAAAGTAATAGTAGTCTGTGCGTAAGCACATCCTTCACTCGCTTCGCGACAGCAGGCAGTCGGCTCGAAACCGATGTGTAACGTTAAGTTTGTGTTATTCTGTTCACGCGTTATTACTTGTCATTTTGTAACCTCGTGTTTTCCTGCCACAATTAAACAGTTTGATCTTATTACGAACTTTGATTTGAAAAACGTTCTACATATATATAAAACTAGCTGGTGCCCGCGACATCGCCTGGATACAGGTTTTTTAATATCTTGCGGGAATTATTTGATTTTAAGATAGGATAAAAAGTATTCTATGTCCGTCTCCGGGGTGGAAGCTGTCTCCTTGCCGAATTTCGTCACGATCGGTTCAGCAGTTGAGCCGTTAAAAGGTAACAAGCAGACAGAGGGACAGAGAGAGTTACTTTCGCATTTATAATATTAATGTGGATTAGTATGGATGTATGCAGACAATTGTATTTTAGCTACAGACAAATATATTAAGAGATATTTATAGAATAAAGAGAATCTTACTTAGACAGTGCTACTGGTGATAGATTTTGTTAAATAACTGAACATGTAGACACACAAATATAAAAAGCCTAATAAATATGTTTATATTTCAGCCGATCATACGATTCTCGTGATAGTCCGTCGTATCGTCCGTCCCCACCAGGGAAACCCGAACCACGTAGTTGGAACACTTCCAGTCGTTATCCGGAAACAGCTCCACCTACTAAAGGTATGCCATAATACAAAAAAATTGATCTTAGGATTTTTTTTTATCGTACCAATTTGAGATAAATTATTAACCTGATATAATAATAATCCTCTTAACTCGGCTGTGACGTATTAACTACTACTTATGTGAATTCTTGTAGGAGTGTCGCCTTCAGCCTAGTATTTAAAAAATACGTTGTTACGATAGACTTTTTTTTATTGTAGAAAGTGTCGAAACCAGCAAAACCTTCACCTGATAGTTAGTACAACGTCCACAAATGCTGTGTCACCCAGAACATTTCTGTGTGACATCACACTGCGCACGTCATCTTGAGACATCAGTTCTTAAGTCTCAAATGTCCAGTGATTACGCTAGCTCACAGTGCCCTTCAAACCGAAACACAGTAACGCTTGCGCACTACTGCTTCACGGCAGAATAACTGGCTCTGGGGTGGTACCTACCTAGAGGGATTCCTGCATAGGACAGGATCCTATGCAGGAATCCGTTAAGCGTTAAGCAGTACGTTGCAAGTATATATACGGATTCCTGTGCAGGAATGTAATTTAAAGTGCATTACATATTTGCTACCTTACTCGAAATGTTAACCTTGTAGGTAGCGGTGGAGGTTCCGGGGAGGCGTGGTCCGGCGAGGCGCGGTACGGCGGCGCGTACGAGGCGCGCTACCCCGCCACCTACCAGCCGCCGCCGCCCGGCGCGCCCTACCCCGACCGCTACGCGCCTGCCGCCAGAGACTTCGCACGCAAGTACTAACAAAGGTCACTATTTTTGTATGTTTGAGTGACAAATAAGCATAGACTTATGCAATGTTAAATGAAGATGTATGTGCATACCCCAGAGGACTGTGGTGGATTACGTTATTGCCATTACCTGGGCGTACGGTTTTACAAAACAAACGAGGCCTCGCACTATGATTTCTCCTGCTTTGCAATCATATACTTCACATGCACACTCAGACCTTAAAATGATTTGGTTTTTGCATATTGTTGGCTCCGGCGGAGATTCGAACCAAGGACTCACGGCAAATAAGTCAGGTCCTCAATTTTATGCGCATTTCATTTATGTCACTCACCATGTTGACGCACAGTTTATACCACTCGCCATATTAACTACATAAGTGTTATCCTTTTAGGATAGTTTTTTAAAGAAATTAGTATTCTTTCCAACCGCGTCTACGTCTGCCCGTTGACAACTAGAAGTTATAGTATGAATATACAGTCACGCCTTTTTCTCATATAAGTGGTAGGCAGAAGCCACACATTTAGCCGCCATTTTGGTACGAGCCAAAAAAAATTAACTACCCATTGCGATTCCACGAGCAGTATAGCCACAGCGTTGCATAATATGGCTGTTATTATGCACGAATTAGGCTGTCTACACAATACCTTAGTCGCCTCTTACTACACCTCGGTAGGAAAAAGGTTAATCTACTCTGGCAGTTTTACCGCAAACAAGCACTCAAGGGGAGTGCTACGTTTCAACATAGTAGTAAAAGAGTTTTAAGCAATGTCGCACAAATATACTAGATATAGCAAGGACCTGGTCCTTGCTGCTGCTAGATACAGACTATAGCACATAAATGGCTGTGATGACAGCCAAAAATGGGCCACAGAGAATACCAGCATAGAGAAACAGATACACTTTTATTCTGCAGACTCAATAAATGCTAGTTCAGGTTCATTAAAATTAACTAATAGAAAAATAAACCATGTAAAAAAAAACAAATGTACCAAAAGAATAAGGTCAAAAATAATATAAACTATGCAGTAAAGTCAAGAAAATAAAAGAAACTGATAGAGGAGTATTCCAAAATTAAACCTGAACTAGTTTCTGTTATAGTAAGTATATATGTAATAGTTGTGCAATTGTTAAATTTTTCCAGATCAAGCAGTTACCAAAACAAATGAGCTAACAACAACTGACCCCTTATTGCTGCCCTACAAGCAAATTTCTTGAATATTCCATTTATAATTTGAATAGGTTTCACTCATAATTTTTGTGTTCTATTATTAAATATTTGTGATATAAGGTGGGTGTATTTAAATAAATGTTTTAAGTTCTGTGTATAAAGGATTTTAGTGTACCTTGAGTATCATTGATAGTTTGCATGAGAAAATTGTTTTTGTTGCAGCAACAAAATTGTACAAAATCTACTTTCCTATGATAAGAGGTATGAATACTATGTTTACTATGCATCTTATATTTTTTTTTAATTTCAACTAAGTTACTAGCATAATTGTTGTGTATTACTACTAGGGTGACATTTAAGTAATTACTGGTACTTGTAATATATTACATTATGTATTTCATTATTGGCAAAGAATAAAATATAAGTGATTTGTGACAAAAACAGTTTTATTTACTAGCACTTACCTAATAGCAACGCTTAATGCTAAATAAAAACAACCGATTTTTTAATATGTTTATTTGAATGTTAGTCGAATTGGAAGAAAAGTGTGATAAAAATGGAAGAAGTGCCCTCTTTCTTTATCAGTAAAATGGAAGATATTTCATACATACATTGAAAAGTTCCCCCTTTCAATAAACCAGTGTCATCCCAATATAAGTAGCTTTCTTGAAACTACTAAGCCTTTAAGACTTCGTTCATGTTGATTATAAACTTTTATTAAGAGACATAGTGACCAGATCATAACAAGTTGCCTAGTTAAATATGAAATTTATTTTCATCTAATAATCATATTATACAAACAAAACCTAGTTGTATGTGTTAAAATATGACTAGATTCAATATTTACAAAAAGATCCATACCGTAACACAACAATATTTTGTTTTATTAAATTTTAGTACTACAACTTGTTCAAATGGGATGATTAACTAATATTAGTTAAAATAAATCAATGGTATAAATTTTTTTTTTGATTGTGTTTTAATTAAGTATTGAAGCGCGGGAAATATATAATTCAACATTTCTTAGGAATATGAAATAAGATTACTATATAAGTTATATAATAATTTTTTTCTGAGTCATTTAATACAAATGCAAAACAAATACAATAAAAAACCAACACCTGTTCCTAATTCATTACACTAGCTCAGTAAACTAATGTGTTAAAGTTCTTTCCATGCATGTAGGCATTTTCAACAAAAAGCACAGATTGTGTGGGAACAATGTTTTCATTCGGGGAATATAAAGTAGTGGGATTTGTCCACTTATCATCTACTTTACTGTACAAGGGTTCAGGCGCATTGTCATTAAGGCCTTTAAGAGCTACAATAGCATCTTGCTGACCCTGCACAGCCGCCAAACGCAGTAATCGCTTTGCAGTGGAAGTGTCGCGGGCTAGTCCACCTCGGCCCTGACCGTAGTAAATCCCAAGATTGTATAACGCACCAGGATGTTGTTGAGCAGCAGCCAAACGATACATCTCCATTGCCTAAAAAGTCAAGACTATTACATAAGACATACATTTCTGTTATTATTCACAAAGCCAACATTGTGTATAGATGAGGATTTCTCAGCAGTTTGAGTTGTTTTTTTTTTTCATAGGAGAAAGTGACAATACAAGCAAAGCATTCACCTGATGGTAAGCGCAACTTCTGCCCATAAAAAATGCTGTGTCACAAAGAACATTTCTGTGTAGCAGCACACTGCGTTCGTCATCCTGAGACGTTAGTTCCAAGTCTCTTATGTCCAGTAAATACACTGGATCTTAATGCCCTTCAGACTGAAATATAGTAATATTTGCAGCAATACTGCTTCACAGCAAAATAATTGGCCCTGCGGTGGTAACTATCTAACAGATTTCTGCATAGGAATTGAAAAACACCAGCAAAAATTTCTTTTAAAGTTAGGTATGGAATCACTTTTACATTCTTTATGTCATGGCAATCGTCATTTGCACTACTGAGTTGATTTTTAAAGCTCCTGAGAACTAGCGTAATCACTGGGCATTTGAGACTTAAGAACTGATGTCTCAGGGTGATGGGCGCAGTGTGGTGTCACACAGAAATGTTTTGGGTGACACAGCATTTGTTGTGGGCGGACGTTGTACTTACTTACTTGAACGTTCTGCTCGTTTCGTCACTTTAAAAAAAAAGATCTCAGCTAATATAAAATTATGTTTCTGAATTTATCCACAAAGGCGGACAAAGCAGAACCTCATATGTAAATGTTCACATGAAGGTTTAGTCCGGTCAATTTAGACCAAAAAATGAGAGTGAAGTTACATAAAGTCCCAACAAGCTGAATTTCAGTAAAATTGTTCAAAATATAATTATAAACAATGTCTAGAAGTTCCCCATCATTCCCCTGTAAGGAAAAAATTTAATTCAAGGTCAAAGGTCAAAAAAATGAGTTTTCGCGATTTTCAGCAAAACGGTAAGTTTTATCATAAAAGTACCTCAGACAAAAATTGTAGATCATAAAATTATCTATAAAAAATGTATCAATACTTTTTTTCTTACGAGCCACCGTTTCCGAGATATAACGATTCAAAAAGTTATAAAAGTTGTTATTGTCATAATATGCATGAGTACGCCACGTATATACATCTAGAGTTGTAATATCTTATATAATATATATATGTATGTATGTATATATATATATATTATATATTAAATGTTAAAAAAGTCGGACTGTCTTGTTCTTTGGCATGCACAAATTGTCAAGGCCGGTCGTGCTCTAATATTGAATCACAAACAATGGAGGATTCGTTTGACTCCGACGAAGTATCATGCGATACATCGCTATTGACGCAATTTACTTGCATCCAAAATGAAGATGAAGAAGAAGCAGGAGAAGAAGAACAAGAATTTGAAACTTACGAATAAGACGAATAAACTTCAACACTTTTTTTTCATTTACATCGATTTTATCTTTCCCAATCTTTGAAAATTTCCGTTATTTTGCAATAGTTTTACATTAAACAGGATCACAACTGACCCGTGGAGTAGGCCTACTGGGAAAACCACGTTAAAAAAACGCGCTAAGTACACTACCTCATAGGTGGCGTGGAAACGTGCATATTATGACGATAACAACTTTTATAACTTTTTGAATCGTTATATCTCAGAAACGGTGGCTCGTAAGAAAAAAAGTATTGATACATTTTTTATAGATAATTTTATGATCTACAATTTTTGTCTGAGGTACTTTTATGATAAAACTTACCGTTTTGCTGAAAATCGAGAAAAACTCATTTTTTTGACCTTTGACCTTGAATTAAATTTTTTCCTTACAGGGGAATGATGGGGAACTTCTAGACATTGTTTATAATTATGTTTTGAACAACTTCACAGAAATTCAGCTTGTTGGGACTTTATGTAACTTCGAATGTCTAAATTGACCGGACTAGTTACAAAATTGAGAACTTGGATGATGACAGAATATAAAAAAGTTCCAGACGGATGGTTTCCTGTAAATCAATGAAATATTCCTTGCAATACAAATGAAAAAAGGTACTAAAGTAAATACTCAGGTTATTAACTACCTCCTTATTACCCCTGTCTTGAAATTCTAAGGGCCAGTATTTCAATCGTCCCTTAGTCTTTATCTGAGGATAAGATTCAGATTAAAACTAAGGTTCACTTTTGAGCCACATAAATGTATTTCAATCAATCAGTTTAAACTATAAAGATTCAGTTAGTTTATTCATCGCTAATATGGACACTGGCGCCATTTTGGCATTTGGAAATGTTTTAATTTGGTGGTATATAGTAGTATAGTATAGAGTAGTACAAGTATATAGTAGTATAGTTAGTAGTCTTATAGTGATATACAATGTGGTGTTTAATATAAAGATTGTTATAAATCTTAGGAATTTTGTGAAATAGTTGCCAGAAAAAAATATTAAGAGAAAAAATATGGATACCAATGCAAATGCTATTGTCTAGCCAAGGAATTAATATTCAAACCGATATAATATTCCGAGTGACTATAGTGTTGCGAATGGAAAATGAAAGCTATATTTGCACCTAAAGCCAATAATTATAATAAAAAAATATTTATAACTAGAATTAATTACCGCCTTTGTTTCATATAATCTGAATATTATATAATTACAAATTTAAATTGTCAAATACTCAGTAATTTTCAAAAGCCCCTTACCATTTTTTCATCAATAGATACTCCTAAACCTAATTCATAGCATAAGCCCAAATTGAACAGAGCTGGCGCATGATTACGATTAGCAGCAGACCTGTGAAGGAAATAAATTGAAATCAAACATTTATTTTGAAGGCCAAATATAATAATTTAGTAATATCTTTTAGTATGCAATTTTTTTTTTGATGGCATCTATAAAATAGTGCTTACTTCAACAAATTAAGACCATCTTGATGTTGACCATTTTCAATGGCAGCCAAGCCAAGTCTGTTCTCAATAGAATTCAATACTTCTCCCAGTTCATCATCACTAGAACTTGTGGAACTGTTGCTATCACAATTACTTCCAGCTTTTGCTTCTTTGTGCTCATTTGATATTAACTGTATATGTAAAGGAAAACTTGCAATTGCCTTTTCGATTGTCTGACTTGAATTCAAAGCAACTGCACCCTTACTGATATTATCTACATATGGATGTAGAGAAGAAAAAAAACAGTTTGTTGAAAGACACCTTTCCTGCTTATCCTTACATTTAAATTTAAGATTTAAATGTATAAGCTGGCTAGTATACCACCCAAAGACCAAAGCACTACTCTGTAAGAGAAAGAAAGAAAATTAAACACAAATAATGTAACTTTAGGTGTCGATAGGTGTCCGGTAGAGTAGAGTACATCTTTCCTACCAAGGTGTATTAAGAAGTAAGGTAAAGTAAGTAGGTGAAGATAGCTAAGCTAGCTAGCTTCTTAATTATTGTGCCTGATTCATTCTTTTTCATAGAGTTACCAACAAAAGACACCATTATGACTGCCAATCACCAAGATGACTATTGTTTAAACATTAGTTAAACTACCAGAAAATTATTGCTGATTATTTCCTTTATCAATGTACCATTTTCTTATACTTTAATAAGAAATTTTTATATGTTTGATGCCCATCGATGTCCCAAAGCTGTCATAAAAGTCATCAGAAGAAAAATTAAAGCCAGGAGATGGGCAGCAGCATCTTCCTGGAACATCTTAATAAATAATCTGTGGTTGCCAACCCACCAGCCAAGCATGTTAACTATGGCAAAATCCCCCAAATGCCAAATCATAAACATTATATTATTAACAGTTAACATTAGTTTCTGGTTGTGGTCATAAAGAAGGATCAGATCCCTTCTTGTAAAAAGAGTGCTAATGATCAACCTACACAGTACACAATTATCAGTCTATCTGGTGGTAAGAGGTTTGAGATTGTGATGGTAAGAGTGATTCTACCATATGTGTACATTGACAAGACCTATACCTAGAGGTTTTTTTTGGAATGAATCTTGTATTTATCATTTCCATACTTTATTCATTGTACTTTCAATTGCTTCATTTATAATTATAATTTATCGGCAATATTCTATATTGTAAAGAAAGTGAGTGGTCTAATTTCCAAGCAAAAAATATACAGTTATCAGTTTTGCACCATTATGCCCCCACCTTTACTCTTTATAAAGGTGTCCCGACAGTAAAACCCAACCGCATTCATATTTTAAATATGTGATTATAGTATTTTAATTATTATTACGCAAAACAGCTAAAAATATAACTTACCCATGTTATGGCACCTATCCAAGAACGGCTTAGATCATCAAAGTTCCATTTCTTGCTTCTGGTATCGCTGTCGTTGAAAAATGATTTCCAACATTTACGTGAACTAAGCCAGCAGCATGGTGTTCCTGATTGTTTATTTTGGTCTTCCGAAAGGCTTCCAGCTGAATTTACAACGCCTGTAGAGCTTCGTTTATCAAAATGATTAACACTCTTTTCTAAAGCATCTCGAATGCGACGTGTTACATATTTCCACATGTTTTGATTCTAAGAACACTTAATGCACTAATTTAGAAAAGCATTTCTGAAGCACTAAGCACTTTAGGGAAATTTCCAATTTGCAACATAGTTGAATAGACACATTAACAGCGGCGGTGGCAGAAAAATACCGTGAGTTACCATGAATACCATTCCAAGAGAATTAAGTCATATTATATTGTCGTGTCTCGTAAACAAAACAAAGTAATTACTTAAGTAATAATAATACTATTATACTGCAAAAAAGAGAGACAGAGAAGTAGTTATAAAAATATAGCCGAAGATAATATAAAAATATGTAAGTTTTGTGTTTATGATATTACAGATTATACATATAAACAGTGTTCTCGAAAGTCATAGTGCAAAATTGGTAGAGCTGCACTCTAAAATCGGTATATTTGTACCCAAACTCTGGTATAGGCCGTGGTCATATTTTAATTAATTTCCAGGTCTTATTAAATAGCGACATTGAAGTCATTTTGCATGTAATAGACCAGTGATTGTCTCAGTAGAGAGCCTGTTTCGCTGTTTTGTTTTTATAAGATAAATATACGAAAACATGCGTTCAACGTTGGTGGATGAATGGGGCAGTGATAAAATATTAATTATAAAGGAAGACAACAAAGGAAACATTTGAGTGTTACTGCGACGTTTTAGTAAACTTACTTTATCACAAAACAGTTATATGTCATAGGGAGTTTTTTAATTGGGGAAAATTTCTTAAAATGCGCCACTCTTTATCAATTTCCTGGAAATCATTGCTATGAACAATATTGGGAAAGAGTCTACTAATAGGAACTATCGAAGCAGTTTTACCACTTTTAACATTTGTTGCATCAATTATGTCTTAACCTTTTATTGGATTGTTTTTCAATGAAAACCGCGTGATCGATTTCATAGATGTCTAGATTTAAAGCTTACAAGCTTCGATATAAAATCTAGGCATCTGCATTTAAACAAATTTACTTGATCTGGGCTTAGATCTGTTGATTTACTAAGAAGTGTATTAATTGCAATTTTTTTTCAATTTGAGCTTATGCTATAGTACATGGCATCGATATCCACAAAATTTCTAGGATTTTTAAAATCAACATCTTCGATTAGAGTGTTAGTCAAATATTCTCTTTTTAAAAAACAATCAATAATAGTTTTTAATGTTCCAGTTATTTTTTCATATTAATTATACATTTTCGGGTGTTCTGCTTGCATTTCTTTGTTTAAATCGTTAAATAATGGTAATACGAAATCTAGAAATTCCAAAAATAACAACGTAGTGGGATCTTGGAGCTTCCGTAATATATGTTCTGCAGCTAAATGATGATCTTTATTAGTAGATATTTGGTCTATGAAAAATTGTTTTAGAGCAGAAACTTGTTCTAATATTCTTTTCAATGCTGCATGTGCTGAAAACGAGCAAAAATTATGTTTGAAATATAATTACACACCTGTTTGCCAATTTCTGCCCCTGTGGAGGGACTTTTTAAGGGTATTATTAAGAGGCCTCATCGAAGAAAATTAGTGATAAAATTTTTGAAGAACTGGTTTTACTCTCTCACTTTGGTTTAGGTCTCAATTACAACCTGAAAAATATAATATTTTGTCTTGTCACATTTGCGCTATCAACGGGATCTATACGTTAAGAATTAACGGGGAAAAAAACTTAATTCAACGTAATGTGGTTTTCTTACAAAAGTATTTTATGTTTGTAAAAGTATTTGGAAGATACGTATTTTGTATCTAGTAATTCAGATACCATTCCAGACAGTATTTTATATCTGGTATTCGAAATACTTAATTTAAATATTTTGTAAAGGTATCTTGTACATCACTGATTATAGATAGATAGAAAACAAAATAATATGACAATGTAAGTAGTGGCATGAACTTAGTAATAAATAATTAAATATTTTTACCTTGTTTTAATAGTGTATCAGGTTTTTGAGTTTTTGTCACAGTAAAGGATGATATCTTCGGTTGTGATTTTATGTTCTTTGATGATACCAAGTGTGCTTGTGCAGAACAATGTTTCTTTAGAGCATCTTTCGCTGATGTAATGTTAATATTCTTATTACAACTTTTACAATAGGCAAAGCTTAAGCCTTTACGACTGTCTTTCAGCCAGCCCGAAAATTTTTCTTCCCATTCTTTTCTATAATATTGTAGATACTTTTTTTCTTTTGCACTCGCGCTTGTACTCGGTTCCTCGTCAGACGACATTTAACTTAATGATATAATTATCATATTTTTTGTAGGCACTTCGTAACTATAAACTTGAGAAAACTTTCTCTTCGAATTTTAGAAAATTAATGAAAGAAATAAAACTGAATTCCTGTTTATGTATGTATCAATTTTCGAGTCGGAAACCTCCTGAAATAATTAACTACTCTACTTTTGAGGGATTCCCCGTAACTTGAAACATTAATGAAAAGGGTTGCCAACTTAGAAATCGGGTAAATTTCTATGTTTTCTCTGAAATCATGGATAAATCGTAGCATTTCGGTATTTACGTAGGACAGAGCCCATATCGGTAGAAATACCGAAAATTTTAATTGAAATTAAATTGAAATTTAAAAATTTTATTTTAATTTTATTTTAAATTAAAATTGTAGAACAATATTAGAGGTGCCGACACCGGGGATCGAACCCAGGTTACTCGCTTACTATGAAATTAAAGGCAAGCACCAGGCCCCTGAGCTACCACGGCTCTTGAAGAAGGAAATACCTATCTGTGTACAATTTCGTGTCAATCGGTTTATTGGTTTAGTTGTAAAAGAGTAATAGACAGATAGACAAAGCGATTTTCGTATTTTATAATGTTAATATTTTTTCTTAGCTTATATTGCTTTCATGTTACAATTCAGAGACTGAGCTTAAATTTAATAACGGATCTGCGTATAACTTATGTTTAAGCTTTTTAATCAACCTTTTAAAATAATACTTTAATAAATTCTTTATACATAGTTGGGTAATCAAATAACGTAGTAGAATTTTAAAAGGGGTAAATATTTTGACTTTTTTCGATTCTTTCCTTACAGACACTTGGCGAAATCTTTACCCAAAAAGCCCACATGTAAGCACAGATAAAAAAAAAACAAATACAAATGTAAATCTTTAACTTCTAATACAATTTTCTACTTCCATAAGAAGTTTTATAGCAGTGACAAAAAAAATATCAAGATAACTTTTTTCTGAAATATACATCTATAATGCCAGTATAACGAAAACAATCAAGAATAAATGTCAGGACTCAATATTTTTCCAATCATTTTTTTATTCCCGACCTATAGCTTTTTGTGATGTTTGAAATATAAAACAAGGGAGAATAAAAGGGAGTTATAAAAAATTTTCAGAAAATGGGACTAGTGCGACAGAGAGAAGAGATGGGAATCGAAAAAAGTTTGCATTTAGATAAAAATTGGAATCGGTCCAGAAATTCATTATGGAATTGAAACCTTTGGATTCTCATTACTGTAGGGGCAAGATTTATCAATGTATCTAAATAAAATCTCTGTTTTACAGAGAATTTATTTATCGCCAAGTCTTAATATAACTAAGATGTTCAAAATGTATGAGGATCACACCCGGATTCTCGGTAACCAAATCTTATTTCAGAAAGGTGTTCAATACATATTTTAACATAGGATTTGGAACACCACAATAGGATGTTTGCTCCGATTGCCTCCGATTTTTAGAAATAATTAAAAGATATCCAAACGGCATTGAAAACGAAAACATAAGTGCGCCATACAAGATCCATAAGATGAGAGCTTTTACCAGCTTTTGAAAGATGAAGATCTGGGTATACTTATCCCTTCATCTAAATGTCAAAAAAATCTACCTATGCCCAGGGTACCTGACCAATTCACATATTATTCGTGGCAGCTATACATTTAAAATTTTACAACTGTTGTGGGCAACTCAAAGACAAATTTAACACGTAGAAATGTCTTCTCCTATGTTTGGACTGAGGACAAGGCCCTAAAAGGCTCCAACGAAATAGCATCCTGCGTCTATCATTGTTTAAAAAGTTTAAATATGGAGGGGAAAAAAATTATCAGGCTTGTGGCCGATGGCTGTAGTAGCCAAAACAAAAACTCAATTTTGATAAGGATGGTTTCAAAATGGCTATACGAGACGCAAAATTATGTATCCAAAGTTGAGTTCTTTTCCCCAGTAACAGGCCATAACTTTATTTCTCCTGACGGAGTGTTTGCAATTACCGAAAAAAAATCAGCGTCTAGAAAAAGTTCCAAATTACTATATTCATTTCATGTCATCTAATGCTACCATCTATTATGGTGTTGATAGAGTGCTTATACTTGATTGGAAAGAAGCATGCAAAAATGTGCTTAAAAACCAAATGTAAATGCAAGAGCATAATTATTGAAAGGGTGACTCGAAAAATTCTGGTACGTCGTGAAGTGTCATACAGGAATGACATAAGTCATCTTTTACCCATTACAAACAGAGGTATAAAATATCACAAATTTTACCTGACCGAATAAACCACAGTGTCGCCATCAAACGAGAGAAGCTTGACGATGTTAATAAACTATTAAAAAAACACTTCGGAGAGCAGTGGCCAGAAATTCAGGAGTAAGTTATTTTAAAAAAGTTCTAGCTCTACCCGGCTATGATGCTGAAACTACGGGCGATGAGTGTATTCCTGAGATGTTTGATTTTGTTTAGTTTGCTGTTGTTGCTTTGATTTCAATATTTTCATAATTAGTATGTAAGGCAAAGCTGTGATTCTAATCTTATTTATATAGTTAGTTAGATAATAAGCCAAAGACGATAAATATGTAAATTCATGTTTTTATGAATAAAAATATTGTTATGATAATATTGCATTTTAATTTCCTGAGTACGTACTCTCATCATTAAGTCATATCAAACTCGTTTAAGTCATGTTGCAATATTTCAAACTCTTTTCCAGTGCCCTATTTTTCAATATTGACCAAGTCCACTAGTGTTATATCATATGCGTCTAAGTCCTGATAAAATTCATCGATAATGTATATTTATTTGTTATTGTGAATTTATTATGCTTTTTTTTTGTCATTGTTGCTACGCTTGATATTCATAGCACAAATAATAATCTCAGCTGTTTACTAACTAAAACTTCAAATTAGAAAAGAACATCATTATCCAAAAAATGTTTAAACGTGACAGGCGAGTTTTATATGTATCGACACATATCGTCATTTATTTGTCATCCATGATTATTGGTTGTTTGTAGCACGTTTTGTAGAACTTGCTGCACATATTGCAAAAAGCTGACTCATTGTTTTCTTTTTAAAAAAACTACCGCACCCGTACCTTATTGAGCCTTTGTCCAAAAAAAGGAAAAACTAAACAGTGCCATTGAGATCGCCACACCGTTGTTGCCGTGACAGCACACCCACAAATAATTTTCGAATACACTAAGGCCATATATAAAAAAAAGCATTTTTTGGTTATATTCGATTTGATGAACATTGAGGGGGGATTTTTTAAATAAACGAGGAGCATACAAAGAATATCTAATAACATTAACTACGAAAGCAGAGTTGCGTTAAAAAAATGTACTGTAATTGATACAAATTCGATACTCTAAAATAAATATCGATATATCGCAAATAAATTTATCGATGAGAATTTATGAAAATAACGTTAATGATTTTTACAAAATATCGGATTTTCGATATATCGATATTTTTAAATGTATATCACGAAGTTCAATATATCGGAAACAAAATATCCATATACTTATTAAAAAATAAGTAAGTCCATTAGGCGAGTTAAACAGATTTTTAATAAAGTAAATAAATTAAAAAAATTAATATCCTCTTCGTGATTAATCTGAAATATACATTAAGAGTTGATGATGAGATTAACAGTTGAAGGATTTTCTGCAGGCTGCATATTGTAGCACTTTTCTATTTTTAACTAGTTAAATTAATTGAATTGAACAATACACATGTGCTTTTCCCAACGATTGCATTAACATAATTTTTTCGTCTCAACTTCAGTAATAGTTATAAATATACACTGCCCTCCGTAGATAAAGAAATCACTTTGTTTTTAGAGAATACATGATGAATAAGGGGTGGAAAAAAGAAAAAATAGTTTAAATCCAGTCACTCCATTTTCCCATGTAAAAGGTAGGAAGAGACCACACCCGTAACAGCTTTTCGCCGCCGCGAAAACAATAATTTACAGCATTATATATTACAGTAAATAAATTACAATAACACAGTTTTAATGTTTTACGAAAAAAATCAAAAAGAAAAACTTGAAAAAAAATATCGACCGTCGATATCTAGATTTTAATATCGAACTATCGACATATCATTTCATAAAATATTATTCACAAATATCGGTATTTATAGAGAATAATATCGACATTTCGATATTTTATCAATAGTTATTTTATCCTACTGTGACCAAGTGACCATGAAAGCGGGAAAACGACCACAGTATTTAAATTAATGTGTTACAATTATTTATTAAACATCTTTTTGTTGTAATAAGTACAAGAAAGAATTATTTTATCATGTGTGCTCGTACCGGATTGTAAGTATAAAATATTTTAGATATATTCAAAATAATACAAATATTTTTTAAAAACCTACGCCTTTAAGACTTTTTTAATGTTTTTAGGTCACTAAACAAAGACCAACTACGCTGTGCTTGCAGTTACAAGGCAAGAAATAGAAATTCTTACAATAAACCAGAATGGTTAAATGAACATAATGATGGGAAGGAGTATGTACCTTCATATAATATCGCACCAACTGATGTTTCCCCAATCTTGATCTCATCTAGTAAGTATAGGAATACCCAAAGTGATCGGATTTTAAAACCAATGATGTGGGGAATAATACCACCATGGCATAAGGTAAAGTGACATAATGAGAAAAAATAAAGAGAAGCATATAACATGTATATATCTGTTTAGTTGTTCTTTATTGTCTTAATCTTTTATTTATGTATTAGTATAGTGTAATCAAATTTTATGTACTGTTTTCATTTTTAGGGTGATTACCACACACACAATCTAAGTACGAACAATTGTCGATTAGAAAACATAAGGAATTCAAAACTATATAACCCAATATTATTAAATGGAGGTAGATGTATTGTCATAGTAGAAGGTTATTACGAATGGCAAACCACTGTTAAAACTAAAGTGAAACAACCATATTACATATATGCAATACAAGATGAGCATTTAAAGGTAAATAGTAACTTTCTTTTTTGGTTTTAGGAGGGATATATTATGTTAGACTACATAAGACTAATTGGTGTAACAAGAGGTAAAAGAGTGTGACAGTTGTCTATATGTCGAAATTCCCATCTAAATGTATAGTTGCTACACATGCAATGCTCTAAACATTCTTTATGGACACCATGCACAATCTACATAAACATTTAACCTTAGGAGGTTGATCAGATGATAGATATATATAAAAATTAAGTAATTTTTCATTCTCATTATTTTACAATGGTATTTTAAGTATTGTACATTAATGCATGAAATCACAGATTGATGAACCTGACACTTGGAAAAATAGTTGCAATGACAAAGATGGATGGAAAGGTGTGAAACTTTTATATATTGCTGGGCTTTATCACATATGGCAGGATAATGACACTATTGTGTATTCATATTCTGTCATTACTATGGACTCCAACAGCACACTGGATTGGCTACATCATAGAATGCCTGCTGTTTTGGACACAGACACACAAATTGAGGTATATCTGCACACATTTATATAACCTGTGCAAAATTTCATTCAATGTAGGGCTTGGTCTTTCACTTTATTATTTACTAACTGAAGCCTGCAACTTTGTTCGTGTGCATATAGGTTTTTTAAATATCCCATGAGAGCTTTTTATATTTCGGGATAAAAGTATTCTATCTCTCTGTCTGTATGTCTCCAGGATGCAACCTATAGTTCAATGGATGAGCCGTGAAAAGGTAACAAACAGACAGAGGGACTGAGAGTTACTTTTACATTTATAATATCAGTATGGATTACCATAACACTTTATTATGGTTAAACATAAAGTGTGGTTGCTTCATGATGGTGTGATTGTAAAGTATATGTTGGTTGGTCACTAGCTAGCTAAATAAATAAACAATACCAGGGATTTCCAATGATTCATATAAAATACTACGCAATTTAAAAACTTTGCAGTGGGTTATGTGAGTAAACTTGACATCATTTTCTCATCAAAACGACATAAAATTCAGTAAATATCAAGTGTAATTAATAATTATTAATACAAATGACATAAAAATACTTAAGTTGGTAATTATTTTTTGAAAAAAACATTAATATTGCTAAGAGTTTTTCATTTTGTACGAACTTGTTCATGCTTATCGACTTGTTGATCTTTTTAAATGTACAACAATGTTCTTCTACTCAAATATTAGTTATTCTTATAACAAGTTGGTACATGTAACTTATACACTATCTTATACAGTATATTGAAAGATATAAATAAGAACTTGTGTTAATTAATAGGGGTCGATATTTAGACCTTGTTGACCCTCAAATTGATGCCATAGATATTTTTAAATTTTGTTTTTAGGCATGGCTTGACATTGATAATGTTAATCCAGAAATGGCACTTTCATACCTGAGACCATCAAGATTACTGTCATGGCATCAAGTTTCAACAGCAGTTAACAACTCACGGTACAAATCAAATGACTGCAATAAAAGAATATCAACAGAAAAAAAGAAATGTTCACAATCATCTATAACTTTGTGGTTTACTAAAATTGAAAAAAGAAAATATAGTGATGAGGAAGATACTCAAAATAAAAAGGCAAAGAATTGAGATTTTTTTTTAAATAAAACTAAAGACAATATATCAGTTTTTAAAACTGTATTTTAATGTTTTATTGCTTAGTCTTACCAATAATGCTCATGAGAATCTTTAAATTAAAAAAGATCTTGTCTTTATTACTAAAGTAATTGACATAAATCAGATTTCAAAAAAATTAACACTTATTTGCTTTTTCCATCTAAAATGTCTCATACACTTATGTGTACTAAAAATTTTCATCTCTCAGTTAGATGGACCCCTATATTTTTCGTAATTTCACCACATCATTGTTTAACTGTTCATAAAAAACACCTTCCTTCAAAATTTCATCAATATTGTGCCAATAGTCTCCCAAGTAAAATGGCTGTGACATACAGACAGACGGACAGGACGAAATTATTAGGGTTCTGTTTTTAATACTAAAACAAAAAATATTGGCCTCTAGGATTTCTCATGTATTAGACCTGTAATAGCTATCTGTAGGCCATACACCAGTGGGAAGCAAACTCACATACCATAGTACAGCAGCCCCTGTGGTTACCAAGCTGAACCTTAAACTGCAGTTGTGGAAACTCCTGGCTTTCCCTCATATGTGTAATCTATGTAGAAGGTCAATGTTTAGCAGGAGTCAAAACAATGACAACATTCATACCTATGGGTAACTTAATAATTTTACCTTATTGTATACAACCCCTTTTATACCTCTTTTCAAAATATAATAGTCCTTTAATTTAGGTTTCCTGAGATACAAACCAAAAGTCTACTAACTCTAGGATCAAATCTTGCAACAAAAAAAGAATAAAACTATCTGTGGAAAGATATAGTGATGAATTTTCTAATGGAGTCAGTATGTATAACATGCCGTTCCTTACACTGCTGATTGAGCCTGTTAGTTGTTCCGCTTATAGTACAGTAGCCTCAAAAAATATTTTGTTAGATTGAGTTCCGAGAATAAAAGCATGCTTACCATTGTATTGCAGTGATTAGAAATTAAAAATAACAATCATATTACATATTTATCTCTGGTTTTCAATCAAATATTCTCTATACGGAATTGTTTAAAGTCTGCTTCACATCTTATCATTTTATGACTTTCAAGGAAATCACTTACAAAGCTCTTCACTTCATATTCATCTGAAACAGAATAAAAGTATTTACATACATACATACATAGAGTCACGCCTCTTTCCCATAGGGGTAGGCAGAGACCACATCTTTCCACTTGCTACGATCCTGACACACATCTTTAGCTTCCTCTACTTTCATTAGTGTTTTCATACAAGCTCGTCGGTTGCGGGTACTTTTGACGTGGCCTTTCCTCAAAACGATTTCGATCTGATCGTAATACGTTCGCCTACGTCGACCCTTACCGGCTTGCCCATTCACACTCGCCTCATAAATCTGTTTCGTCAATCTTCTTTCATCCATCCTCTCTACGTGTCCAAACCATCTAAGCATCCCTTTCTCTATCTTTGTCACTACATCTTCTACCACACCGCAACGTTCTCTTATCACGTTGTTTCTTAGTTTGTCCATCAAAGTCACTCCAGCTATACTTCTCAAACTTTTCATTTCAACAGCATTAATCTTATTTTCATGCTTCTTCTGCCAGACCCAACATTCACTACCGTACATAAGTGTGGGGACCAGTACTCCTCTATGTACAGCCAGTCGTCCCTTTTTAGAAACATTCTGGCTGCACATAAAGTTATGCAGGGCAAAAAAGTAAAAAAAAAGTATTTACTAATTACATAAATGTGTATGATATAAGTTACAATTTAAGATACTCACTTGGATATTTACTACACTGATATATGAGTCTGATTAAATGTTTAGCAACAGACTTAAACAGGACTTTTCCTTTAATTCTGCCTTTAATATAGAAAGGGGTCAATATTCTAACTACCCATGGTGCTATACGCTCTTTACAACTTGTTATAAATTCAGATGTTTCTTCCAATGGTGACATTACTCCCTCATCATCGCTGTCATCGCCAAATAAATCTGATAATATTTCTTTTATCTGTAAATACATCAAGTTAAATCTTCACATCGGCATTTAAACATAAATATTACTGTAAAATACTTTTAAATTACCCTAGCTAGCTTAGACCTGTTGCAATCTCTTAATTGATCCAATATTTCAAACAGACGTAACTTTAAGAAGTACTCTTCACATAACCATTTGCTAGAGTCACTTCTTCTATTTTTCTGACTCACAGGTTTTTTTATGTTTGTTTCAGTATTATTTACCAATTCTCCAGCTATTGATGCAAGTCTGTCTTCTAAGGATTTCTGTTGTGAATTCAAGTTTTGATTAGGAATGTCAATAACTATGTCCTTGTTTTCACTTTCAAATTTATTTGTGTTATCGTCACACACAGCAGAATTTGGAATATTAGATAATAAACCTTCAAAAAGATCATCATCATTGCAGTCACTTCGAAAAAGCTGTTCCAACTGCTGCATCAACTCATCTGAATCTTGTGATTCAACTGACACTCTCATAGGTGGGTCCAAATTAACATTTTTCATAATATTACTACCTTTAATATCTGCTTGTACTGAATTGTCCATAGAATTTTTAGTTTGCTCCTGATATTTTTCTATGGTGATGTTATTGGAGGTAGAGGTTACATTGTCTGTTGTAAATGGTTTTGATGAATCAGATTCTCTGCGACGTTTCTTTCTTTGGTTGCAAATACACTTGACAAGTACAATCACTAGACTTGCTGAGTGAAGTCTGTACTTTTTTTTCATTTTCTGGTGGTTTCTTGACAAAATCATACAACTTCTTATATAGTTTGCCTTTCTTTGTATCCTGTTTTAAATCCTTTATCTGGAATTTATTAAAAAATATATATAATATTTTCTTTTAATATCATTTAAATTGGAACTAAATAAATTCATAACTATATTTTTTCTGCTCGACCCGAAGGTAGACTGGTAGAGAATGCCTTGTAGCATTAAGTCCGCCTTTTTGTACATCTATTTTTTTTGTGTGCAAATAAAGTTTAAATAAATAAGTCGTAGTAGTCATGGATAAACACATACCACTGCTACAATATTTTGTCGATATAGCTGCACCACCATGCACGTTTGGGCTGCAGTCATTTCTATATTTTTCGCACACCTCCATATAGCGCTAGGTAAGTAAATATTTTTATTGAGAAGTCTTTGGTTATTTTCATAATTGTCCGATAGAAGTTTAATAATATAATCCATGTAGTGTTTACGTACCTAAAAGCAAATAAAAAGCCAATATGCTTTAAAATATCGTTTGGTACATTTAATTCGTTAGGTATAATTTAAAACTTACTTTAGATATAAGCAAATGTGGTTCATATTCTATAACGGGCAAATTCATTAATGTATTATCGCATTCAAATAACATTTGATCCAGAATAATGTCCGAATCCTGAGCTTCTCCTAATACTATTTGGCTCATGTTTCTTATTTTTCTTTTGTAAATTTAATGCGCCTATGAATTGTTTTGCTTTTTTTGAGTGACACAATAGAGTTGTCCCAAGACCTGTGTCGATCAAGATAGAACGATTCACTTTGATTCGTTCATCACATGTGATGTAAACTTCTTACTTGAAACTATCAGCCATAAGCTGATGTCATTGTCAATCTGTTTTGTCAGTGTCTTTGTCAATGTAAATATTTAACCACAACAAATTTTACTATTAATTTAGCTTATTAAAACCTTATATTCATTAAAGGTTTTCTCTTATTTCAATTTAATAAGCTAGATAAAAGCAACATGGATAAATATCTTCGCCCTGAAAGGTTTGATATCGACCCGTCAAATAGCTCTGGTACGAGAGTTTGGATACACTCCAGAAACAGATGCACAGTCGATTCCTCCGTCAGAAAAATGGGACAGCATAAAGTTTCAGCTTTTGGTAAATCATATATCACCAAATATCTACACATATATAAGCGAAGCCAAGAACTACGAAGAAGCGATCTTAATACTGCAAAAACTGTATGTAAAACCAAAAAAATCTGATTTTTGCTAGACACATGTTAGCAACAAGGAAACAATGGCCAGAAGAAAGTATTGACACATATTTACAAGCTTTGAAACTACTTTCTAAAGATTGTGACTTTGCGGCTGTTGATGCAGAAACAATCAAAAACGATAGCGTGCGTGATGCTTTCATATCCGGTATATCATCGCATAAAATCAGACTAAAGGCTTTTAGAAAACTTAACTCTAACACTTGATCAAGCTTACAACCAAGCTCTCTCTCTAGAAACTGCAGAGATCAACTCTCAAAGCTTCAATACTGAGTCTTTAAATGCTGTTGCCCCAAAAGAACAAACATTAGTCTCTCCGAAACCACAAACTGTGCACGATGAGACCTGCTCTTCTGTTAATAATTCTCGACGACGAAAATGTTTCTTTTGTGGGGGACAAATACATCCTCGTAAGAACTGCCCTGCATTTGAAAAGACTTGTCAGCTCTGCAACAAGAAGGGGCACTTTGCCACTGTTTGCAGAAGCTCTTCTAAACTGCTCTTCTAATTCTGTGGTAGTAGGTACCGAAGATCTTTCCGCTTGTATCACAGCAGCGTCACCTTCTTCATTACGTAAAGCTACTGTACCCACTTATATTCGAGGAATAAGAGCAGAAGCACTTCTCGACACCGGCAGCTCCATCAGTTTTATAAATGACAGCTTTGCAAGACTATGCGGGTTAAAAAGAAAATCCTGCAATCAGACGATTATGGCCTCTCTTAATCATACTTCACAAGTAGAAGGTCAAACTTTGCAAACCCTAAAAATCGTTAATCATAGATATGATAATGTGAATCTTCTTATCGTGAAAAATCTTTGTGCTGACATAATAATCGGCCATGACGTCCTCGAAGAACATTCATCGCTAGAGTTCTCTTTCGGTGGGCCAAAACATCCACTTCAAGTATGTAACGTAGCTGAAGCATCAGTACCAGCTGTACCGCTTTTAGCGAATGTATCTCCCAACTGCAAACCTATTGCTATTAAGTCTCGAAGGCACAGCAAAGAGGATAGTGAATTTATTAAAGAGGAGATCAGAAACCTAGCAGAGGGCGTGATTGAAGAAAGTAAATCGCCGTGGAGGGCCCAAGTACTAATAACAAAAAGCGAAACTCATAGAAAACGCCTTGTGATCGATTACTCTCAGACAATTAATCGTTACACAGAACTCGACGCGTACCCTTTACCAAACATTGAGGACTTAGTTTCGAAAGTGGCAAAGAATACATTTTTCAGCTTAATAGACCTGAAAAGCGCGTACCATCAAGTACCTATACTACCCGAAGAAAGGAAATTTACCGCTTTTGAAGCGCTGGGAAATTTGTACCAGTTCAGGCGTATTCCTTTTGGAGTAACAAATGGTGTTTCGAGCTTCCAACGAACTATCGATTGGATTATAACAAAAGAGAAGCGTCAAAACACATGCGTATCTTGATGATATAACTATTTCTGGCCGTACTCTTGAAGAACACGATCATAACTTAGAAAGATTTATGAATGCCGCGAAGAAATACGGTTTAACACTGTGTATACAAAAATGCAAATTTTCGCAAGGAGTCAATTAATATTCTAGGCTATAATATTCAAAACCACATAATAAAACCTGACAGTGAGCGACTCGAGCCACTGATTAATTTACCTCCACCAAGCGATTTACCGACCTTAAGAAGGACACTCGGTATGTTCGCACATTATTCCAAGTGGATTCCAAACTTTTCTGAATGGATCCACTCACTTTCTAATACGACAACTTTTCCGCTCACAAAGCCTGCAAATTAAATGTTTCGAAGGCCTGAAAAATGATATCGCAAAGTCTTCTATACATGCAATTGATGTAAATATACCTTTTACAGTCGAAACTGACGCTTCCGATCATTCCATTGCAGCTGTACTTACGCAAAATTCAAGACCAGAGGCGTTTTTCTCAAGAACTTTGAATTCAAGCGAACAAAACCATTCCGCCATTGAAAAAGAAGCGTACGCCATTGTGGAATCATTGAAGAAATGGAGACATTTCCTTATTGGTAGACACTTTAAGTTGGTAACTGACCAACGCTCGGTTTCTTTTCTGTTTAATATGAAACATTCAAGTAAGATAAAGAATGAAAAGATTCAAAGATGGCGACTGGAACTTGCTGCTTTCAAATACGATATTATATACAGACCGGGGAAAGAGAACTATGCTGCTGATGCACTATCCCGAGTTTGTGCCACTGTAGAAACACGTACTGCAAAACTTTTCTCGCTGCATGAGGCTCTTTGTCATCCAGGGGTAACGAGAATGTTTCACTGGGTTCGCTCTAAAAACCTTCCCTATTCCATTGAAGAAGTCAGAACAATGACAAAATCTTGTCGAACCTGCTCTGAAGTAAAACCTAGATTCTTCCGAAATACCTTTGATGAGCAGAGGAAACTTGTTAAAGCGACGGCTGCTTTTGAACGCCTTAGCATAGATTTTAAAGGACCAGTTCCAACAAACAATAATAACAAATTCATACTTACCGCGATTTTTCACGTTTCCCGTTTGCTTTCCCATGCTCAGATGTAAGCTCGAAAACAGTTATTAAACACCTTGACAACTTGTTTATGATATTCGGCATGCCTGTACAGGAATTTTTACATGTTCCAGATATTGCCACTAGTAGAACTACAGCTTATAACCCTCAAGGTAACGGTCAAGTTGAAAAATTGAATTCTACTCTTTGGAGAACAATTCTTTTGGCGCTGAAGACGAAGAATCTTTCGGTAGAAAATTGGGAGCAAATATTACCACAAGCCTTACATTCAATTCGATCATTACTTTGTACAGCCATAAATTGCACTCCACATGAAATAATGTTTAGACACCCACGAAGATCTACTAACGGCACTTCTGTTCCATCGTGGCTTACAAATTCTGGACAAGGCTTGATGAAGAAATTTAATCTTACAAATAAATATCAGCCATTAGTAGAAGAGGTTGAATTGATACACAGCAATCCTGACTTTTCATACATTCGGTTCACAGATGGCCGAGAAACAACTGTGTCGAATCGTCATCTAGCACCATTGGGTTCAGAAGGGGTAGATCTGCGAATAGATAATGAACACACTACTGATTATCATAACGTCGCAGAACCACTTCCGGAAACAGAAGACCAAAACTTGGAGATTCCTTCATCTAATGAGACGGGACCTGTGGTACTTGATAATAACAGACAGCTAGAGACCGAGTTACCATCATCACCACCGCTGGAGCCAACACTTCGTAGATCTGGCCGCGTCCGTAAAACACCAGAATTTTTAAAAGTTTGTGTTTTAAAATAGTGCAGGCGAATGATGTAAACTTCTTACTTGAAACTATCAGCCATAAGCTGATGTCATTGTCAATCTGTTTTGTCAGTGTCTTTGTCAATGTAAATAATTAACCACAACAAATTTTACTATTAATTTAGCTTATTAAAACCTTATATTCATTAAAGGTTTTCTCTTATTTCAACATGGGTACCGATGACGTTGCTTGACACTCACGAAAGCAACACAAATTATTTTTCTAAATCACAGTTTTGAACATAATTATGATTCTAAATTATTTATTTTAACTTTATTTCTCTCTTTTCCCGTTTTACAACTTAATACGCACAGTAACATAATAATATTGCAATGTATTCAAGAGCATAAAATCTGCAGAGACGATGAACCCCATAACTAAACACGTAGTGGAGTAAAAAAAAAATTTGATTAACGATCATTTTGGATTTGCTACCGCAGCTCGCGATCTGTTGATCGAATGATTTACACAGTATTGCAGATCCATCAGTCCACTCGGTCATTCGACCGAGTTGCAACCCGAACGATCGAATAATTTAAACCCGATCACCACATCAATGGGTCACGATCGACCCGTATCACAAGAAATGATCATCGACATGGTCTAGTTGCCCCAATTAAGATTAACGCGACTTTTGGCGCCAACTCGAAAAGTAGCGGTAGTGTTTTCATTGAATTTTGTAATTTCTGTGTATGTTTTGAGTTTTGATGTTTAATATATATATTTTATTATAGTTCACTCGATATATCTATGTTGTATAGTCCATCTCGGTGTGAGGGATGGGGTACACGCTGTGGCATGGGACTGTTTATGATATCGATATTTACGAATGATATTTTTTGAAACGATATATCTATCGATAGTTCGATATTGAAATATAAATGACGATATTTTTTAAATTAAGTGTTTATTTCTCTTAGTTTTTGTTTTTAAATTTAACTGTAAATAATTGTTTCCGCCGCAAGCGAAAAGCGTTCTATGGATTTAGTGTATGTACGTATGTATTTATACTATATAATCTTTTTTCCACTCATTTATTAATCATGTATTCTTTCAAAACGAAAAGTAATTTTATCATATATGGTGGACCGTGTGTGTAGTGTATTACCATTACCGAGGTTGAGAAAAGAGGATATGTTAATGGGATATATTAGGTCCTTACATATGAAATTGCTGTTTTGTCGTACTGGCCACTTTGATCTGAAATATTTTGTCTTTGGTTAAGAATTCCAAATTCAAATTTATAAGTCCATGGTATATTTGAGTTTCGAAAACAGTCATTCATTTGTTTTTTTCTTTGGCGTCGGTCATCTTGCACGATGGAAAACTTGAAATATCGCTTTATTTACGAGTACGAGTTCTACCGTGGCACCAGTGCTGCAGAAACAGCTCGAAGGATTAACGATGTGTATGGCGCTAGTATCGCAAAAGAAAACACGGTACGGTTTTGGTTCAAACGTTTTCGTTCTGGAAATTTCGATCTTCAGAACAAGGCCCGTGGGCGGCCGGAGACCAAAGTGGATACGAAGAATTAAAGGCTATTGTGGAAGCGGATCCATCCCAAACCACTTCAGAGTTAGCTGCAGGCTTCGCTGTGAGCGACAAAAAGATAAGCGACGGATATTTTGACGATGAGCCAGTGGGGTGCTGCTAAGTGGGGCCCTGCGAAGTGGGATGTTGCGAAGTGGGGTGCCGCAAAGTGGGGGCTTGCTGTAAGGCAGCAGGACTTTGTTTTTAGATGACAGAGGCTTGCTGTGAGGCAGCAGTGGTTTGCCGTGGGGCGTTGGATGGTTGCTTTGAAGCAATGGGGGCTTGCCGTGAGGCGGCGGCTGTTTTCCGTGAGGAGACGGTGGCTTGCACAGAAGCGACAAAGCTCTGCTTTGAGACAGCAGGCGTCGGGGTGGACACAGAGGCTTTCGCTGTTTTAGCGGTAGTGACGGGTCCGGGAGAAGCGGTCTTTTCAGCTTGTTTTTCGCGTCAGTGTTTTGTGTGGGGTTGTGTCTGCTGGCATAATTTTTCACCGTATTTGTTAGTACACTCAACAATAATGTCCATAAAATATGGAGGGAAAACAAAGTGAAAAATATCAAGAGGTGAACTTCTATCACTTATATATATTTTTATACCTACGGAGGTCCTGTCAAAATCAAAATTAATATCTGCAACGTCGTCCGTTGTCCGACGGTACATAGCAAGTATTCGCATGAATTCCGCTTGGGGAGGTTAGAGATGCGGGTCTATCTTCACTGCTAATTAATCAGAAGTTAATGCGATGCATTTAAACGGGAAAAAACGCCTTACAATGTTTTTTTAAAGACTTGGGACTCTTATTTTTATTAGCATAAGGATCAAAATATAACGTGCACAGCCGCCCGCCGTATCACAATATTCAACCAACGAACGTCCTCAGCAGTCGTCTCCGTTAATGTTTTAAGGTATAATTTGAGTTAAATTTTTACGTAATAATCAATGGCGACCGAAAAATTGCTAAAAATACTTACGATGTGGCTGCATCATTAAACAATGGTAAGTTTTTCCCGGCCGGAGCTTACCACTCGACAAACAAAACAAAAAAACAAAATTCTAGGTTGCAAAGTATAACTTTCACTCAGCATTAAAAAAGTTAAGTGACTGAGTACAGCCCTTGTCAGCCAAACCAGGCTTCCTGATTATGGAGCCATATTTGTTTGTAGACGTCAGTAAGTTGAAAGTTTTTTTTAAATTTTGAATTGAATGTTTTCAATCTGTACACTTTCACGAGCACTTGCTGCATAGTAAACTATCAACGTTAAACATCAAAACTCAATATATATACTGAAATTACAAAATTCAATAAAAAACTATAGTCACTTTTCGAGTTGGTGCCAAAAGTCTAAAATATCCTTAGTTTATAACTTACACGCCCATTGCATAAGACTGATGCGAGGAGACGAAAGTATCGGAACCGAAGTATCGAGTACAAAAATACTACGAATAGAATTGAAAGTATCGATAATTTTTTTTAGGGACCCCAAATGGCCTCTTTATTTAGTGTCAATTATGAGTATAATATTTAATTAAATTCACTACTCTTTGATATTCACTTTCAACGAGTCTATCGTATTATTGACTATTTTTATTAAATACATATTCAGTAATATCGAAATCCTATTGTTAGTGCTAAAACGTTGTGGTTTTATTAACTTTGCTTATGGCTAATGAAGAACATAAGAAATTAGCCCAATATATTAAGGAAGTTCACTCTTCCTTAAGAAGGTCTTCCTCTAAAATAGGAGTTCAGAAAGCATGGCATGAACATTGTAAAAATGAAAAGATTTTAACTGAGTATGCAAAATGTATGGAACAATTAGCAACTGTACATTGGGAAAATAACTGTTCAGAAAAAGCTAACGCTGTGATATCCCGTATTGATTGGTCTGCAGATTTCTGTTACTACTATTATGTTAACAATTACTATTTAAAGTTTCGTGATAAAGAATTTGACATATCAAAAAAAATTAATATTACTCTAAACACAAAGGAAGCCTTCACATTGCCACTAAAATTACTTGATGTAGGAAGTTGCTATAATCCTTTTGCTAAATACAGCTTTTTGGATGTACTGGCTATTGATTTGTGCCCAGCAAATGGTTCTGTTTATCAGTGTGATTTCTTGAAGGTTTTCATAGGTGAAAAGTTAGTAATAGAAGATAAAAAAATAGAACAACTGCAGCAAAACTGTTTTGACATAGTAACTTTTTGTTTTCTACTTGAATATATTCCAGATTCAGAATTAAGAATAGAAGCATGTAAGAGAGCTTACAATATTTTGAAACCGGGAGGGTTGCTAATTATAAATACTCCAGATTCTAAACATGTTGGAGCCAATTCAAAATTAATGAAATGTTGGCGATATACTCTAGCCTGTATAGGCTTTGTAAGAATTAAATATGAGAAGTTTAAACACATGCATTGTTTGGCTTTCAGAAAATGTTTACTTAAAAATATAGCAACAAGATGGACCACAATATATAAAGAACCATTTATGAAATATAGCCTGAATATTCCTCAGGATTTTTTCCATGAAGATGAAGAAACAGAAATTGAAGATTCTCCGAAGTCAATTCAAAATGGATTTATTACAGAATACTTTCAAGAACTCCCTTTTAATAACAATTTCGAAAGTTGATAATAAGGGTAACAAATAAAATTATGTAAAAATTACAGATTAACTTTGGATATTATGATAAGCCATCAGATCTGACAAACGAAAGCTCAACTCAGAAAGAAGATTTTTATACACTAGGCAAAACCCTGATCCTACCCCATGAATTTACCAACCAGTAAAATAAAATAAGTTTTTTTTCCATATTACTATTTATCCCATTTATATACAAAAACCCTAAACAGTTCCATACAAAAATCACTTCATAAAGCATCCTCAATCGACAAATCAATACATGAAAACAAAAACAAATAACTAATTCTGATGAAATAAACACAAATTTCATCTTATGCCTATGACTTGGCTTATATGATATGCTTTATAAATTAAGTCAACTATTCTTCGTCTTCTTTTAATTCTTGCCTCTCTCAATAGAATTCTGCCAATGTCATTCACGGGATTGACAATAGATAATCCAAATCTTGATGAACAGAAAATTATAATTGATTTTTACTGAAGATTTGCTGGAGTGATGTAGACAAAATGAAAAGAACAATTCTGGTCTTAAACTAAATTTTCCAATCACTGTAGAAATCAACTATTGTTGTAATAGTTAATATAAGTTGTTGAAATGCACACATTGGGTGCTGTTTTTTAAAAACGTTTTGAGTCTGTGTATATAGGGTTTTTTGTATATCAATTATTTATATATAATATTGCGCAGTCAGACTACTTACAAAATGCTTCTAACTTACATAAAATTGTATTTCTGATGATCACAACACTACTGTCATTCTTATTTCTATCCATTGCTGAATATAGGCCTCTGTTGAATTATTCACATGAGAGAAATTGCGAGTTCCTGTGGTATTAAACAATGCTGCACAGTAGGATTTCTCTTAGTGATTTCTCAAGTAGGTGCATTTTACATCAGACATATTTCACATGCACAACATAACCAGACTCGAAAACCAACAATTTGTTTTGCACAAATTTTGGCTCCAGCTGGGATTCGAACCCAGGACCCGCGGCGTAAGAAGTCAAGTACGGCAACCACTGGCCCATGCGGTCGTCTAGAGGATACATGCAAAAGCACAGACTCAGAAACCTGCTCACAGAAATGTACAATTTAGTAAGAGAATCCTGTTGGCCCTAACCTGGTTATTGTATGGTTCTGCCATCATAAAGGAGATAATATTGCTAACAAACTGTACCTTCATATGTACTCTAGAAGTTATAACTATAGTTTTGTGGCAGAATCCCTATCTATAAATATTCTGACCATGTTTCATGATAAATAGTTTCAATAGCTATTGTCAACTATGGTAAGACAAGAACATTTTTTATCACTTAATTTTGTATCTTATATTACTTGATGTTTAATTCACATAGGACTTCATTATTTTTTTAAGTAGTTATTGTACATACACCCAGGGTTTACACAACTACTATCTTTTAGTCCTATGAATATTTGCTCCATACAAGAATCAAACCCACAACCCAGTGGTGTAACTGTACCAATGAGGCCCATGGCAAATTCATTGGATGGGGTTCTCTCTTAATGTAAAGAAGCTCAACCAACATCATCATTTCTGCCTATTACTAGTTCACTGCTGAACACAGGCCTCCCCCATAGATTGCAACAAAAATTAGAAGCTCTCATTTTGCCAAAGGACCATACTTAGCAACCAACTATTTTGGGCCATGGAATGTTCGAATGTTAAGTTGCTTAACAACTGTCATGGGCCCATGGAATTTTGGACTTCCTGACAGCCTATAGTTACACCACTGCCACAACCCATAGTGCAGAAATCACTTACTTAGCCACTGTACTAACCTAGTGGTTTATTGTAGTTAGATAAAACAATAATTCTATAATGTTTTCTTTTATTTACGCGAATATTACACATTTAAATAAAACTACTTTTTTACGGATTTTATCGCGTTTAATTTTTGAACTATTTATTACCTGACATTTTGAGTACTTTATAACACCCATGGTCACCCTCCAGTTTAAATATTACATGCGATAAAATCCTTAAAAGTAGTTTTATTAAATTATTTTTATTGTAACTTGAATATATTGGACACTTCCAAGTGTATATATATAAACTAGAAATAGTATTAAATTGTAATGTTCTTATATAAACATTTACTGAACTTGTTAGTTTTTATTTTTATACACATATAAAGTTTTTGCTACAATAAGCAATGAATTAATCCTCATCTTTTGATTGAAATTATTAGTTTCTTATTTACTAGTAATAAAATAATGTGAAACTTTCTTAGTTACTTGGCATCTCCAAATTTTTCTTTACGTTTTTCTAATTTCTCCTTATTTTCTATAACAGTCATAATGGAGGATACTGATTGACCAAACCTTTGTGCTCTCTGTTTTAATTTCTCCAAGTTTTCCTGTAATGAACCTGGAGTTGAGTTGATAATGTCTGAAGTGACTGTGTTAGTTGTAGTCTGGCCAAAGCGTTTTTTCCTAGCTTCCTTTCGCTCAGCTTCTGTCATTTTTACTGGCAGGCCAAATCGTTTTGCTCTCATTTCTAACCGAGTCTTGGGATCTATGTCAGCTGTAATTTTAACTTTGTTGTTATTGGTTGGAAGCTTCACCTCTTCTTTTATTTCAGCATTTTCGTCGGTAGGTTTGGGCATAGATGTCAAAGAAGCAGCTCTATTTAACACAATTTTTTTTGAGCCTGTTTCCTTATCTTGTACAGATTTATCAGTGGCAGGTTCTATAGTAGTGATTTTTCTTTTCAGTGCTTTTTGCGGTTTTGATTCAATTATTTGTTTTGAGGAATGTTCTTCGAGCACCAATTCTTCATTTAATGTGTCAACGGCTGTATCGTCTAAAATATCTGTATGGCTTTTATCGTCTTCGTCTTCAAGTACCCCGTCAGAGTCTATTTCATCGGAATCCAAGTTTATATCGCCATGATCGTCTTGGGTAACAGCAGCTTGTAGTCTAGCCACAAGTTCCGCTTTATCACCGGTGTACGGAAGCCCACGTGACTTAAGCTCTTTTCTTAAATCGACTACCTTTAATTTACTAACGTCAGTCACTGTCGAGTCCGCCATATTATACTGCCTTGTTCAAATAAAATAAAAGTAGAATTTATGTACTAGTAATTTGAGAAAAGAATCACGGAAGTTTTAGTGGGATTTATAAAATTGTATTAACTAATACCACAGACTATAACGTAGTGTTTACATTTTTTTGCCACAGATTAAATTGAGATTACTACTTCTCTTTTCTTTTTCTCATTGATAGACATATTAATCGATGTCCGAATTGCTTCGAATATCGATACGAGTCTATACAAATATAATTCTCTTTATAGATTATGAACTGATTGTGAATTATTGATTTATTAATCGCAATAAACTATTTAACCATACCAATTGAAATTGAGTCTCGAACACAGCCGTAGAGTGGCCAGTCTCTTTGATGTTCTACAGGTTACATTTTAGAGAGTGTGCGAAGGAATTACACGAATTAATTTCCCCTTCCCCTTTCCATCATCGGACAACAAGACGCATGGCGGGTTTCTAACATTTTGTTGTGGGCATACCTTGCATTCGGACGAAGCGTATTGCTCGTAGTTCATAATGTGTAACAGCAAAGGACTGCAATAATTTGCCTGCATCAGTCTTCTCGTCCGATTACAATGTGGGTACCTTCAAGAGATGAGTGAATAGGCTTTTTCTAAGCTAGTGTGTTTACCATCAAAAACTATATCGCCACTTACGATCAGGTGGGATCGTAGTTAAATGCTTTCTTATAAATTAAAGAAAAAATAACCATACATACATAGAATTACGCCTCTTTCCCAGTCATTACACATCTTTCGCTTCTTCTACTTTCATTAGCGTTTTCATACAAGCTCGGTGGTTGCGGGTACTTTTGACGTTGTCTTTTCTTTAAATGACTTTGATTTCGATTGTGATACGTTCGCCTATGTCGACCATAGAATTATATTTAACGTAAGCATAGTATATAGATATTAGACGATTCATCATCGTATACGATGTGAAATAGCGATTGTATTACATAAACATATTAAGTACAATTTTATGGCTGTGGAATTTAAATTAATTTTGTCGATAATGGTGTTCTTCTGTCATGTTACATTAAAATGACATCTTCCACTTAACCTGAAGTTGTCACCATTACAGTGCCGTAAGCACTCACTTTTTATCTTCTCTTTTCCGATGTAAGATTTTTGCGAAAAGATCAGATGTAGAGTCAGAATATGGGGTCGGATTGTCAGTATTGTATACACACCAGAGGGTTTAACGTGGGTTAAAGATCAGAGGCGTCGGGTACTTCGTTCTCTAAACTTCCAAATGTCGCGTTTACGAGATATGTTCATAATTTTGGAGAGGTCCATGTTCCGCAATGACTTCTTTTTTTTTAGGACTGATGTACACTGTTAGCCCGAAGGCTTTCACAGCTTCGCCGGATTGAAAGGTGGCAGAGCGCTGAGGGCACTTAGCCGAACCTTTATTCATGGATGACTGGCGCGATGGTTACAAAAAGCAACGTATAAATAGGCGTCTTAACGGCATGCTTCACTCAAGGCCCGACTAATCGCAATCACTGGCCGGAGTTATCACGAGGTTCCGACAGTATCCGTATGCAGTGAGCGCCGACATAAAAGAAATGTCCATGCAGATTAAAGTACGAAAAGAAGATAGAGACGTTCTACGTTTCTTATGGAGAGGCAAGCAGCGAGAGGATCAACCGGAGGAATATAGGATGACATCAATCCTCTTGGAGCGACCTCATCACCATGCACATCATTGTACGTTAAAAATAAAAATGCTGAAGAATATGCAGAGGCCTATCCAGCAGCAGTCGCCATAAAAATAAATCACTATATGGACGACTACTTTCAGAGCTTCCACTCTGTCACGGTAGCTCAGCAGACAGAAAAGGCAGGCGATCGCGTCCACAAACAAGCGGGATTTGTACGCAGCGGGTGGACATCGAACGAAGAAAAGGCAATCGAAGAAATAACGTCAGAGCATAAGCAGCACGACACTACAGTGCGTCGGGCGGTAAAGAAAAAGAGAAGACGCTCGGCCTGCTCTAGCATGTACGAAGCGATCATATTGGGTTCAACATAAACAATATGAAGATGCCAACCGACGTGAAAGAGAAGCGTTGAGCGTCATAATGGCGTTATTCGACCCGCTGGAGTTAATATCACCCGTGACCACCCCCAGCCAAAAGAATATTTTTAGAGCGTTACAAGGAGGACTGGGACGACCCTCTGCCAGAATAATTAAAAGAAAAATGGGAAGACTGGATTACTTCACTTAACGCCATAGAACAATTAAGGATACAGCGATGCTATGACTACAACCCGGTGTCGACGCGCCAACTGCATAAATTCATCGACGCAAGCGAGGATGCCTTCGCAGCAGCCGTTTATTGGAGGACAGAACGAGCGGACGGCAGCGTAAACATATCCTTAGCCGCTCATTGACATGTGCAGTCCCAACAAGCACATGGTAAAAAAACATAACAAAGCAAACGTAACAAAGCAAATCAAGCGTGCGACCCTGACTGGCAAAGATCAAACCGGCATAACACACCCGCAAAGAAGAAGACGAAGACTCCTACTATTTCGCCGCTTATCAGAATACCGGCCGCTTACCAAAGAGCCGACCAACTGTGGGTCAGCGAGATAGCTTCACGAAGGAGCTCAAGAGGATCGCCAGAGGAATTGTTCCAACGCGCAGCGCCTTGAATCTCGTTCAAGAGAGACGAAAACTTTGCAGGATATGGCAAACCAGCAGGTTCCAACAACGAGTAGTAGTCACTCGTCCGTGGGCTGGGACCTACATCTGGCAACAGTCGAGGGTGATTGAGGAGCAATTCAAAGACACTGCTGCCAGCTTTCAGGCGCTAAGAAACCGATACGACCCCTCAAGGACAGTGATGGTCAACTTAGCTACAGCAGTATCCGATGAAGCTGTAGAAGCCGAGAAGGCTAACAGCAATTACATCACCGAAAATATATTAGCTACAGTGAGCTCCGAGCGTGCCGAAATCTTCGCCGACCATTAAGAGCGGCAGTTTCGGCCCTACCCCACTAGCAACTCCGCAAATGTGGCAGCAGTCGAGGAACACCTTCGGGATTAATTTTGGGGAGGAATGGCCTCTGATGAGAAGCACACTCCTCAAAATCCCATAATTATTAACGAACTAATACCGATCTTCCTATCCCCGAGCCAAGTATGGCGTACAATACGCCAGACTAAATTACGAACGGCCCGGCCTACCGCGGAAGACAATAGTGGCCTACACCCGTCTTTTCAACGGGAAAGTTATGCGTCCAGTGCTGAAATCGCGTCTCCCTAGCGTTAGCTCGACTAACGTACGCCGCTCCGGCATGGTTCGCCTTGGCGAGCGCTACTAATAAAGAAAGATTAAGTGGCCAGGAGGATATCACCCTGAGGACCATTGTCGGCGCACCTCGTGGCGTGCGAAAGCAACAATTAGTTAGGACTTAAAACACTAAAGCCTGGACGCATTCGTGAGGCGTCTGACCACGAACAGATGCATCTTTACACCAACATCTAGTGAATATTGCACCGCTGCACGCTCGACCACCTGACCGAAGACCCCTCGCTCGCGAGTTGATCAGCGGAACTGAGTAGGATTCTACGTCGAAGACCGAAGACCAAAATGTAACATCTTACAACCAACTTACTAACCACCGCCTCATCCGCTGATAAGCTGGCCGGGCCTCCCACAAGGGGTTTTACCCGGCCGGTCCTTCCACGCAACAGGCACGCAACGCAGGCGAATCTACATCACTGAGAGGGGTCAGGCCCCGGACAGTTTCCCCGGTGCCCCTTCGGGGCGCAAGAGAAGACCCAGACGACGACGGTAGCCAGTCGTTCCCCAGCCACCGAAAAGTCTACAAGTAAGAAAGAAAATAAATAAATCCTCACCGCCTCTTGCCTTCAAACAATTCCACCATGACCAAGTGTTTTCATTATTTTCGAACGGAGTTACGGCGTACAGTAACAGATTTTATGCGTGTCCCGTAAATTTTTTATTATGGTGCTTAATACTGTTTACCTCTGAGGTACAGACATAGACACATTAGCTAATAAACTCAGTTCGGCTGCGTATGCTGTGAGAAAGATCCGACATATTACGGTTAATAGCTACTGCAAGATTAGTTTACTTTTAAATGAAACTAATTTTACGGCGTTTAATGTTTTTACTATTTATAACCCGACGTTTCGAGTGCATTACAGTACCCATGGTCACGGGAGGACTGAGGTGACAGATGTCCTGATGTCATAGTTAACCCGGGGGGTACCCCGGGTTAACTATGACATCATTCATCATTCAGCTTTTAATTATTATTTTTGGTCCGATCTACGCAGAAAGAGCTAACTGTGTCTTGAAGTCTTGCAGTGGTATGCTTGGTTTTTGATTTAATTTTATTTATTATTGGATCCCAAGCTGGTGGTAATACCCAACCATCTTCTCTATTGAAATTAGGATGTTTTTTGATTTCAATAGCCTCG
Organism: Luehdorfia chinensis; assembly: GCA_019845155.1. Taxonomy (NCBI): domain Eukaryota; kingdom Metazoa; phylum Arthropoda; class Insecta; order Lepidoptera; family Papilionidae; genus Luehdorfia; species Luehdorfia chinensis. The sequence continues at coordinate 4,910,251 of JAHVAK010000612.1, forward strand.
CGAATCATCCTTGCTAGGAATCGGTGTTCTTTTGCAAGGATCTGTGGTTTATCAAATCTGATGTAATGGTTGGGATGATCCAAAACATGGTCACAGACTGCTGACTTCCTAGAATGACGATGCCTCACGTCAGTTATGTGTTCTTTTACGCGGGTTTTTATCGATCTTTTTGTTTCACAATCTAGCTTGTATACTCCTGCATCTTGTAGAGGGATGTTACACTTGACAGATGGTAAAAACTGACTTATCTTCTTCGGCGGCTTGAAGAATGTTTTTATGGAAGCCCGCTTCAACCCGGCCGGTTTCACTCGGTCACTGCGACGTAGGCGCGGAACCCGAAGCTTGTTGTCGTGCAAAACTTGCTTGACATGCTGAAGCTCGGCGGCCAGGTGTTTCCTGTCACAGATTCCTCGTGCTCTCTGAAACAAGGATTTACCCACGGTAGCTAAATGTGATGGATGGTGGTGAGATTCACCGTTTAAATATCTGTTAGTATGGGTCTTTTTTCTATACACAGTGTGACTCAAGGTGTTATTAGGATTCCGAATTACTAAAACATCTAGAAAAGCTAAAGAGTTATTTGCCTCTAACTCCATTGTAAATTGAATTTTAGAGTTTAAGGAGTTAAGGTGGTCTAGAAATGCTATTACTTTATCGGATGGTTAAATTGTGAATGTATCATCTACATACCGCTTATAGAATCTTGGAATTACTGGAGAAGTACGGAGGGCTCTCTCCTCAAAGTCTTCCATGAAGATGTCGGCGACAATGGGAGATACTGGGGAGCCCATCGCCACACCATCTACTTGCTTGTAGTACTGTTCCTTTCATAATAAATAGCCAGATGTAAGGCAATGTCAAAGTATCAATTGTATCTAGGAGAAACTAGCTGAGAACAACATGCCAGGGGAATATGTAGAACTACTTAGACTTTAGCTATTTTCACAGCTTTATGTCTCATGGTATTTTATTATGGTGACATGCGGCTGACGTGAATACAATCTTTACTTTGCAGAAAAGAGCAGTTCGCTCTATCTATATATGCGCTCTCGTGGTTCGCTAAGGGAACTATTTACAGAAATTAATATTATAACTTTTAAATGCTAGTATATTTATGAAAACGTTATGCATGTGTGTAAATTTAAATCACTATTTCCGAAGAATAGTGACAATCATAATTTAAAATGAAGAAATAATAATAAACTAGATAATCCAAAATTTAGAGTGAATAAAGTAAAACATTATTTTATGGGTCGATGCAGACGTATTTATAATAAAATTATGTGTTTGATTTATAATAATAAAAAAGTGAATCTAACAAGAGTAAATTTAAAATTTATATTAAAAAAATCGGTCGGTGCTCTAAAGCTTATTATAATTTGAATGATTATTTCAATGATAAGGACGCATGGAAAGTATCTATCTAAGGAGCCATCAAGTAATGTACTTAACACAATGTGACCGTTATTTTGTAAGCAGCTACGTAATATGTATTTTTAGATAGAGATAGGTAATTACGATGTACGTTTTTACAAAAAAAAATTGTCTTGTTGAACATTATAAGTGCGCTCTGTAAAGTAATTGGCCTCTCGCCGATACTTCGACTCTGCCGCCACGCACCCCAACCCACTGGTAGTCAGTGCCGCCACTTACAACCCCCTCGCGATACACCAAAACTCGACCCGCGGAAAAAAGGAGACCGAGCACGTCCTCGAGGACCCTGACGACGCGACCACTATTGCCCAAGCGCTCTACTCAACACTACACAACACCCATTATCACCATCATACCGCCCCCGCCGTCGGCGTGGGCGTATCAGACAAAGTTATTCGCGATACCGCCGCATCTCAGGCCGGTTTTCCCCTAGCAGTAGTGTCATAAACAGAAGCGTCGCTGGAGTTTCTTGCGCCATTTCTTCTCCAGCGGAAACGCATTCCGAATTGGTGGTAAACTTATCTAATAATAATCATGGTATTAATAATTATAGTAGTAGTAATATTGCCCTCCCGATTACAGTAACTGACCGAGCCGAGACCGGCCCCCTTGGGCACCCTCGAGTCTGTTACTCTCGCGAACAGGATGACGGTCCAAGCCGAGGTCCCCTCTCGGGGGCCCTTGCGCCAGTCATCCATAAATAAAGGTTTCGGCTAAGCGCCCTCAGCGCTATGCCACCTTTCAATCCGGCGAAGCTGTAAAAGCCTTCGGGCTAACAGTGTCCAACCATCAGTCCTAAAAAAAAAAAAAAAAAAAAAAAAAAAAAAAAAAAAAAAAAAAAAAAAAAAAAAAAAAAAAAAAAAAAACTGTAAAGTAAAGGACAATAATCTTAGCAATGTTATTTTGTTTGGTAGACTTGATTATGTCATGCTCGCTATAATGTATCTGCTTGCGGTGGCGGAGAGTGACGGGTCGTCCACTTCCCTTTGAAATGGTCGAGGAGGGCGATAGCTGCCACATGCGTCATACCCTCGAACAAGTGCTGTTGGTAAAGGCTGGTCTGCTCGATTTTACTATATACCTATTAAATAAATAAATCTTGTCTAAAATTTCAACATGGAAAGAGTTTTGGTTTTCCTTGATATTATTCCTTGTAAATTTATTTTAAATTAAGATAAAAAAAGGATGTACAAAAATAAAGTATACCTACGGAATTTCTTTTGCCTTTTTCTTCTCCGTCAGAGAAACCGCATTACTAAACGGCGATAGATTGTAAAGAAATAAAGTTTGACAAACAAAAGTTATATTTGTTACGTCGAAAAATAAAGGATTTTCATTTAATTTCATGTATATGAGCCCGTTGTGCCAGATCTTGTCGAACATTTTCGCCACGTCGAAGACCGCTCCGGTATGATGCCCTCGAATGAAACGGGACTCGGGAGAAATGTACTCCGTGATTCGGTGCACTTGCTAGGTACGCGAGTGTTTGGCATGGAATCCAAACTGGTACTGGATAGGAATCCCTCGAGACTTCATGAAGTTTTTCAAACAGCCGAGAAATAGACGTTCATAGATCTTGTCTAGAACCTCGAGGAGGCTAATTGGCCAATATGCGGTGGGGTCGGACAACTTTAGTTTAATAATAAATTAATGGGTATTGTAGCGACATCTATGTCGCCACATGAGAAGCTCAAGAAATATTCCCATACGTCCATAATCGCGCTATGAAAGTTTTCTGAGATGTGAACTATATATACAACATCTAAACATTATCACTGGAAGGAGACGTCCTCCCCAGATCTTATCAACCGATCTTTCGGTTAGTTACCCTTTTTCTTGGCAGTATCATCCGCCAAAGGTATATTTACAGCCTACTGAAGCCTTATTATATAGGTAATTGCTTGTTGTCCCAAATAAAAACTGATATTTTCTATAGTATTTATAGTTGAGAGTCGACGTTTCTTACGCAGATTATTAGTTAGTTCGATACGAAGATTTTGAATTGAAGGGATGTGTTTTTTATTAGAGAAAAGGACGAGACGAGCAAAACGATCACCTGATGGTAAGTGCAACGTACCATTACAGCAATTCTGTGTCACACAAAATTTTTCAGTGTGGCACCACAGACCGCGCCAGTCACCCTCAGATATCAGTTCTTTATGCCCTTTAGACTTAAACACAACAATGTTTGCACACTACTGCTTCGCGGTAGAATAAGTGGCCCTGCGTTGGTACATACCTACATACTTACATTTCAATCTCATTAAATTATCATTCAACATTTTAATTATGATGTAAAATTGAGTGGACTGGAAAGTCACGAAGCTTGGTGTTCGCGCGTGGATTGGGCAGACATTGATATTGCTATTGGGAAAACCAGCAGTGTAAGACACCACAGCTTAAAGTTTCCCTGCATTTTATTTTTGACATGAATTTGACTGAAATTTTGTGAATAATAACTAAATGGAGCTCAAACGTATCTGTCGCAAAATTTTATCACAAACATTAATTAACACCGACTCTTGACCTTGTTGTAAATAAAAAACTTTAAAATATTATATAATTTAATTAGGGTACATACAAACATTTTGTAATGTTGGAGTATAATAATCAAACTAACAAGCACTTTCTTCGAGTAGCTAGTGACAATTTGAGTGTAACTTCTTCGTTATTACAAAGAACGATATTTAAGAGAGGAGCAGTGATTTTAATGATAAGGCATTACATGAAATAGTTTATACATATGCAATGTCTAGTAATTATTGTACATATTTAACTTAATTTACAATATTATTAAATAATAAAACTAAATTGCTAAAACGTCAGAGCTTTTGATGAAAACTGAGGTTAATAAATTATATCAATTACTCCTCTCAGATGTGGAAAACCAAAATATGTAAATCTATTATTAAGCAGCTTATTCGATGATCATCGTTTTCGACCTTAAATAGTTAAATCGATTAAAACATTCCATAACTATTATGTATTTTCTATAATAAAGGAAATCACACGGATATTTCGAAAGCCAACAAAACAAACATAAGCATCCACTAATAAGTGTTAGCGAAAAACAATGAAAGTCCAGTTAGTGGTGCGTCACCGGTCTGACCCGTGACTTGCGCTCGCGAGCTCCGTGCTTAAATCGGGCACTCGTTGACATCGACCGCCAAAAGCCCATCGGTGTCGGCCCTAACTTCGGACCGTGTCATGACTTTGGTGAAGTACACGAAAAATTTACACTTCATATATAAAACTTTCACTAAAAGCGGCTAACATCAGCAATTTCGCTGCCGAATCACGCTTCGCCGCCATGACACGGTCCGAAGCGGAGCGGAGTAACGCCCGCATCGATGGTCCGCTCCCGAAGACGCGAGAGCGTAGTACCGACGTGCGAGGCGAGCGCTCGTGCCGCCGCGATTGGTGAGTATATTACAGCGTACCGCGGTACGGGCGCGGCGGCGGGCGCTCGCGGCTCTATCTGGCGAGGTGCGGCGCGGGGCGGGGCGGGCGGGGGCTCGCCGCGCGGCGCTCCTACCTGCCCTCCGGCAGCTGCCGAGCGCCGCCGTGCGCGCGCGCCGCCGCCTCCTGGACACAACGTCACAGTCGCACAGTGTTGCCGGATACAGTGTCGCAAATATCGGCACAAAAGGTAAAAATGATCGGGAATTCGGTTTTCAAATCGGGACGTCTACAATGGCTACAAAGAAACGGGGTTTTGTGAAGCATCATTTATTTTTTTCGGACCGACAGATTTTATTTTTGTAGTATGTAACCATTTGTCATTGCAAGAAACAAAACGAATGAAACTAAAAAAAATTAGAGGTTATTGAAAAATCGGGTTATTTGGCGCCACGGTCAAGGTGAAATCGGGACACCTGGCAACGATACAGTAGCATTTAATTTTTTTGTTTTAAAAAAGAAAACAAAATGATGCCCACACTAATACTAAATAGAGACTTGAATTTTGTAATTTCTGTGTATATTTCGAGCATTGTTGATTAATATTAATAGTTTTATTATATAAAGCAAGTGCTCGGAGAATTCAAGACCAACATTGTACTATCCCCTTTGTCTCTATAAGTCCAGCAAATTACAGTAAAAGTGAACTATCACTTTAGTGTCGATTGAACTTTTGAAGTCTTACTGCTTTCAGATTGCTACTTATCTAAAAATTATATATATAAAATGAATGGAAAAAAGTTTATAACTGTTTCCATAAATAAATAAAATGAAAAATAATACTTCATATATAGAGCACCGCCAAAAGAAGCCGAATGATTCGAATTTTGTTCCAAACACTTTCCGCAAGTACATCGGGGCGGGACCACAGAACAGAAAAACAAGTAGAAATGGCATGTGGGCGTGGCGCGTCTTCCACAAGTGTGCGGCGAGACGCACACTTTCGACTCCGCGCACGTGGTTTAATCTCGGTTCGTAAATATAATTATTTGATACAAAAAAGGCGGCCGGAAATAAAGGCCGCCTTGTCTAATATAATATTTCATGAACGTAATTTTTTTAACTACACTGGCACAAAATAGAGTGAGTACAGAAGTCACGTACATGTAATATTTTCTTATACTTACATAATGAAGTATCAACTATCAACAAAATATACACAGACACTACAAAATTCAATAAAAACACTACCGCCACTTTTCGAGTTGGCGCCAAAAATCTCAAAAAGAACCTACGTGATTTTTAGTGTTTTTTTAAAATACCTTAGTCCGCGGCTGCGGCTTGGTGCGTGGCAGCGGGTGCGCGGGCTGTGCGGGCTGCGCGGGGGGCGCGGGCGGGGCGGGCAGCGCGGGCTGCGCGGGCTGAGAGGGCGGCGCGGGCAGCGGGGGCTGCGCGGGTGGCGGGGCGGGCGGCGCGCGGCCCAGTGACGCCAGCATCAATCCGCGGAGCAGGGCCGCGCGGGACTCCGCTTCATCACTGCTCACAGTGTCCGCGGCGCCTTGAGTTGACAGAATCAAAATGAGCAAGGCGATAAAAAATGTGAGCAGTTCCGTGTGAACTGCACACTTGTTTTTTAGAATGTAGGCTAGCCCATCCCACCCCCCCCCCCCAGGCCCCAGGCAGGCTACCCACGCCCAATACAACGCTCAGGCGATAAGATTGCAGGTAGGCTAGGATAGAGTATCTCTAAAACATACAATTCGTGTTTCGTAAACATTTAATTATAACACATACATAAATAGAGTCACGCCTTATTCCCGTATAAGGGGGAGTCACAGGCCACTAACATAGCCCACCCTTCGCCCATGCACGAAACGAGAATGACGGGTGGCGAAACGAGTCTCCGCCATTTTGGTACGAGACGAAAAAAAACATTACGTTCCCACGAGCAGTATAGTGACAGCATTGCATCATCATCATCATCATTTCAGCGTATCACTAGTCTACTGCTGAACATAGGCCTCCCCCATAGATCGCCACAAAAGTTGTAGCTCTCATTTTGGGGGGATTTTGCCATAGTTGCCACGCTTGGCAGGCGGGTTGGCAACCGCAGTTTATTTATTCAGATGTTCCAGGAGATGCTGCTGCCCATCTTCTGATTTATATTTTCCCTCTGTCGACTTTTACGACACCCACAGGATGAGATGGGGTTATTATGGTGTTATTCTGCATTAGTAAAGGCTGTCCGTACTTAATACCTTAGTCGCCTCTTACGATACCTCGGTAGGATAGGAATAGCAACTACCTCTTGTAGGTGCTATTCTACTCTGCCAGACGCCTATCAGCTGAAATAAATTTATAAAATAAAGTAAATGTGCGTGGTTCGCCATTTGTCACGTTTAGCTTCCAGCAAAGGCGAAAAGTGGGCTACGGGAGGGGCCTCTGCCTACCCCTTATATGGGAAAAAGGCGCGACTGTATGTATACCTAGGAAGCCGGAGAGCAGGTAGTTGGAGTCTGGCGCGTCGGGCTGCGACTGCGGCGCGGCGGGCTGCGGCGCGGGCGGGGGCGCAGCGGCGCCGCTCGACGACGCGGCCGCGCGCCGCGGCAATCGCTCCAGCTGCTGCCGAGCCGCCTGCAATTTATAGAGAACTGATTTTTTTTTATTTGATAAAAGTGACGGAACGAGCAAAACGTTCACCTGATGGTAAGTGCAACGCCTGCCCAACAATGCTGTGTCACCCAGAACAGTGGGACACCACAATGCGTTACCCTGAGACATCAGTTCTTAAGTCTCATATGCCCAGTGATTACGCTAGATCTCAGTGCCCTTCAAACCGAAACACAGTAATGTTTGCACTACTGCTTCACGGCAGAATAACTGGCCCTGGGGTGGTACCTACCTAGACGGATTTCTGCATAGGAATCCTACCACCAGTAAAATTGAATGGCAAAAAATTAATTAATGAACAAATTGAATGGCAATGATCGTCAATCCGCCTGCCATGCCTGACGATTAAGACCAATCGATTCAACCGAAGGCCTGTTTCCAGCGATGAACTGTTTATAGGTTCACTTATTCTTACTACTGTAAACAAGCAGGAGTGTTTGTATGTAGATTTCTGTTATCTTCTGTAACATAACCAGATTGACGGATTTAAAAGTGCCAGTTGTCCGTTTGATCATCTGGATCATCTGGAGTGTCATAAAGTTATTACATAATGTCATTTGAACCAGTGTTACTTGTTTACATATTTGTTATAGTAATAGAATCAGGCGTTACTGTGCGGAAATGCATTATCGTCGGTAGACCAGTTAATTTGCTAAGATTCGCATGCAAAATATAAAATGCTAGATTGCACAAGCAAACTAACACCGCCATCGGGAACCGCCACCAGATAGCCTCCATCACTACAACACTACCACTAGGAAATATACACCACTGTAGTCGAGACCACGACAGGTGTTTTACCTCAAAACGAGGCATTATCAAGTGTTATTGACTACGACAGACACTCGGCGGCTGTCTGGTCTGTCAGTGTCTTAGTGTTGTAGTGGTGGAGGGTATCTGGTAGCGATTCCCGGTAGTGGTGTTAGTTTGCTTGTGCACGCAATTGTTTCAATCCGGCGAAACTGTGAAAGCCTTCGGGCTAACAGTGACCATCAGTGCTAAAAAAAAAGCAATTGCGGGAGAGCTGGCGATGTTCTTTAAAACTAGGTAATATACACTATTTAATATTTTGCATAAGGATCTTAGCAAATTATCTTTCTTTCCCTATTACATATTTTTACTAAAATTCTAAATCAAATGTGTAAGTTGGAATGATTACATTACTAATATTTAATCCAATAAATTACCCATATAAGCAACCAACTTAATTTTGCATAACAAAATTTGTGTGATTTCAGTAGCTTTCAGTCCCATGTTTTTCACACCACGACCTAGTTTATTTATCTTACAAAATAAAACCTCCGAAACTTAATCCTTCTGTATTGTATTTACGCAATTTTTCAAAGATAAATATTGACCAACTCAGGAGTGACGCTGCTCTTGTTGACCTGGCGCCTTTAGCAGCAGCATCTACAATAGACGACAAAATTTCTTTCCTAAATGATTTCGCTATGAACCTTTACAATATTCATGCGCCGATTCATCAGGTTAGAGTAAAGCGTCCTCCTGCTCCGTGGATGACTAGGGGCGTTCAAGTGGCAATGCGAAGGCGAGATCGGGCCTTTCAGAAATTTAAAAGAGCACGTACGCAAGAAAATTGGTCTCGCTTTAAATTATTACGAAACAGATGCAACCAGATGGTACGAAACGCTAAACGCCGATATATCCATAATAATGTCACTAACTGTTCTGCATCTGATATGTGGAAATTCTTAAGATCTCTTGGTATTACTAAACCTCTTACATCAGACGGTACTTCACTTAATTTGGATGTCCTAAATCACTATTTTATTTCTACTCCATCTATGGACCCTTCAGTAAAATCACAAACCATAGCTTCTATCGCTTCGATGCAACCTCTTGACATACCCTTTTTTGAATTCTCTCCTGTAACTCATGATGAAATAGCGAAGGCTTTATTAGCTATTAACTCTAAGGCTGTAGGTTGTGATGAAATAAGCAAATTCATGGTTTACCCTATACTTGAGTTCCTTCTGCCAGCTATCACTCATATTATACGAGGGTGGATTGAAAAGTACTCGGCCTAACACAGATCCATTCAATTCTAAAAATCAAATCTACCCACATTATTTAGTTCAGTTCAGACTAGTTCATTGTGTGAAGTTCGAAACGTGTGCGATAATTAGTTGTGATTTTATAAATTTATTAACAAAGTAATCGGACATAATTTCCGCGAATGGAGCAAATCGAGCAGCGTGCCGTCATTAAGTACCTCCATAAGAAGGGGCTATCATCAAAAGCCATCCATGATGACATGGTCAGTACATTAGGCGATTGTGCTCTGTCATATTCATCCGTCAAAAAATGGATAGCAGAATTTAAGCGTGGTAGAGAGAGTGTGAAAGATGAACCCCGCTCTGGAAGGCCTTCGACGTCAACTACTGACGAAAATATTAAAAAAGTACTTGATTTAATAATGGGAGACCGCAGATTAAAAATTAGAGAGATAGCCGAGATTATAGGCATCTCTTATGAACGAACTCAAAACATCATTGTCAACGAGTTGGGTTTCCACAAGGTGTCTGCGAGGTGGGTTCCGCGACTGCTTTCAGTTGAACAAAAAAGGACGCGATTGGCTATTTCACGCGACTGTTTGGAGTTATTTGAAGCCGATGCAGATGATTTTTTGAATCGTTTTGTTACTATGGACGAAACATGGGTTCATTACTGTACACCGGAAACAAAACAACAATCAAAACAGTGGAGAAGACCTGGTTCACCACCCCCTAAAAAGGCTAAGTCGATTTTGTCGGCAAATAAGGTGATGGCTTCAGTATTCTGGGACTCGAAAGGTGTGATTATGATTGATTATCTTGAAAGGGGTCAGACTATAAACTCTGATTACTACTGCACCTTACTACGTCGTTTACGAGAGGAAATAAAAGAAAAACGTCGAGGAATGCTCAGAAGAAAAGTCCTGTTTCATCAAGATAACGCCCGTGTTCACACGTCAGTACAGTCAATGGCTGGAATTCACAACTGTGGCTTTGAACTGTTACCGCATCCGCCGTATTCACCTGATCTGGCACCATCAGACTTCTTTCTGTTCCCTAACCTAAAAAAGCACTTGGGAGGTCAAAGATTTTCGACAAACGACGAGGTCAAAGCAGCTGTACACGCATATTTTGACTCTAAGGAAGAATCATTTTTTTTTAACGGTCTAAATGCTTGGAAGGGGAGGTGGCAAAAGTGTATTGAACTTGATGGTGATTATGTAGAAAAATAAAAATATAACTGATTTAGTATGTGTTTATTTTCTTGGTTAGGCCGAGTACTTTTCAATCCACCCTCGTAAACTATGCACTGGACTCAGGGGTGTACCCTACATTGTGGAAAAAAGCTTATGTATATCCTCTCCCAAAAATTCCTAATCCTGAACTACCTAATCATTATCGTCCAATTTCTATTCTTCCATATCTCTCTAAAATTCTCGAAGCCTGTGTTTATATCAATATATTGTGGAAATATCTATTTTTATTAAAAAATATAACCTACTGAATGACTTTCAGTCAGGGTTTCGTTCTGGTCACAGCATCACCACTGCGCTTATAAAGATAACAGATGACATCAGAAAAGGAATGGATGAACATAAAGTTACAGTGGTGGCGCTAATTGACTTTTCAAACGCTTTCAACACTGTGGACTACGATATCCTTCTGTCTATCCTATCCTATCTGAGATTCTCAACCTCAGCTTTAGAATGGTGGTTTTCGTCATATCTTCGCGGCCGCCAGCAGTCGGTCCGGTTAGGACATCAGTATTCCGCTTGGGCAGACAATGAATCTGGCGTGCCGCAAGGCGGTATATTGTCTCCTATAATGTTTTCTTTATTTATAAACTCAATATCTCATGTTATCAATTGTTCGTACCATCTGTATGCCGATGATCTTCAGCTATATGTACAATCCAGCACCAACGACATTGACAGTGGGATTAGAGAACTGAATGAGAACTTAGATGCCATCAGAATTTGGTCATATAAATATGGTGTTTCAGTAAATCCGTCAAAGTGTAAAGTAATGATTGTGGGTAGCCCAAGGACTTTGACTAAGATTGACTATGAAAGCCTGGAACCTGTATTATATTATGGACAATTAATTCCCTTTTCTCATTCCATAGTAAATCTTGGCTTGCATATGGATGACACCATGAACTGGGGAATACAAATTTCTGAAATTAGCCGAAAAGTTGTTGCCACCTTACGTTCCCTTTATCGTCTCAAAAATTTACTTCCCTTCAAAACTAAGCTTACGCTGGTATATTCTCTTGTCTTTCCCATTATCGACTATGCTGATGTGTGCTATCCAGATCTTTCGCAAAATCTTCTGAGCAAGTTGGAGCGCCTTCTCAATAACTGTATCAGATTTATTTTCAATTTACGCAAATATGACCACATCTCTGCTTTTCGCTCTAAGCTTAAATGGCTTTCTATACGACAAAGGCGTTGCTCCAGAATCTTGCTAACCCTTTTTTCTATTTTAAATGACCCTAATTCTCCTTCTTATCTTAAGGGTAATTTCAACTTTCTTTATTCAACTCTTGATCGTGAACCTCGTTCCTCTTACGCTCTCAAATTTCGTATTCCTCAGCATAGTACTGGATTCTTCAATTCATCTTTCACAGTTCAGGCTATACTTCTCTGGAACGCCCTACCCGATGATGTGAAAAAAACACAGAATAAGCATTCTTTTAAACAACTGGTTCGCCAACATTGTTTGGAGGAATACAATATCTGACGATATATATTTATATAAATATATTTTTTTTTTTTATTAAATATTTTATACATGTATGTATGTATGTATATGAATATCTATGTATGTATATATATGATTGTATGTATATGTGTAAGTATCTGTATATATATGTTTTGATTTTATTATTGCCCGTTTCGCACCTGCCAACATTAAATTTTCTTCTCCCAGGGTTGATTGGATGAGAATGCCACAAGGCATTAAGTCCGCCCGTTGTAACCCCTTAGAGTAAGGTGTCTTACAATAAAGTATTAAATAAATAAATAAAATAATATCTTTGGGACAATGAATCAATTTTTTTTTATGATCGTTAAGTCGCCGGTATTCACGGTCATCAAGACAATGTTGAAGTCACATGTCGTATAGTTTATAAGCCTAGACTACCGTGGTATAGATTTTGTTATGCTATAATGGAGCGTAACGTCCTTAAATGTTTTTAACCGACTTCGAAAAGGAGGAGATTTTCAATTGGAGTGATTTTTTTTTATTGGATCATGAAACTCTTAAATTCTCGCATAAGCATGTTTGGAACTGTTGCGTGAATGTGCGCATCAGATTATAGGGTTTAGGATTTACACAATTTATGGACTAATATCTATTTCGTGAATGTTAAGTAGCCGTAGTTGTAATTTTGTTACAAATAATCAAAGCAAGCAAACTATTTTCATACACATTATGTTCCATCCACAACACTGCACTATTTACTTCACATTAAGGGCAAGGGTAGCAAAGCGACAATGGCTTCACGCTCCCATCGTGCCACCATTATGGTTCATCTAGTTTTTCAAGTGTGAATACATGAAAAAGTACCAACCATCATACATGTGAAGAATTTGAAATGTGTTGCCTAGCAAGTTTTTTTTTATGGAAATAAAAAATTACAACACAAGCACATCATTCACCTGATAGTACGAGTAACATCTGCCCATAAAAAATGCTTTGTCACAGCATTTTGCTTTGCTTTGCAACAGAACATTTCTGTGTGGCATCACACTGAGTCATCTCTCATATGCATAGTGATTTCACTTGCTATCAGCACCATTTAAGCCGAAACACAGTACTGCTTCACAGCAGAGTAATAGGCCCTAAGGGTGGTACCTGCCTAGACCGATTTCTGCACAGGAATCCTACCAACAGTAACATTCCCACCTGGCATAGGCGACGATAATTTCACGCCGTCGTAACATTAAAGACACTGAACACTCACCGTGGCTTGTTGTCGTTCGAGCTGCAGCTGCATCTGCAACTGCTGTAGCTGGCTGGGCGTGCCGGGCTGCCCGGGGCCGCGCCGCACGCCCGACAGCTGGGACAGGAGCTCTGCTATGGGGTCCACCACTGCGTCGCGCGATGATGGCGACAGCGACGATATGCCGCCGCTTGTACTGAAATAAGATAAATATTTGTCAAGAATAACCTATATTAGTAAAAACTATTTTTTTTTACCCGTCTCTGACACTGGTACGTGGGGCGTGTGTAGAACAGGACGAGGGAGTGCATCTGTGTTTGCGTGAACACTTGTGGCACTTTAATATCTCCTGGTCAGTTGATAGCTTCGGAAGCTGTAACCATGGTCAAAAGTCGGCCGAGAGGACACATTAATTTATGTGTCTGAGAAATTTAGTGTAACAATTGTTTGGCAGTTCATTATCCCAGTTCGATTTTATTGATTACCAATATTTTTGCGATAAACATGTCAACATAATGGTAACTAATCTACTATATCTGATGTTGCACAGTATTCCTCCATCAGTTATATGATGGAAAGAAGAAGAAAAATGCCTCTATGACTGTAGACACTTGCAAGACCATAATATATTACATATGTGGCAACTTCTGGTAATACAAGATGTTAAGGTATTTCAATAGATTTTGTAATAGGTAAAAGCTGAGCATGAGTACTTCATGGTGAGGACTTGAACTTATGTGTTCTTAAGTAATTTTTTGTCCAATATAAGCTTCATGTCACGTCATGGGAAGATATAGATAGTGTTGTGCAAATTAATAAAGTAACAACCTATAAATGTCCCACTGTTGAGCATAGGCTCACAGCACAGAGGGTTTTGGAGTTTTAGCCGACTTCACACATCCCCGAAAAATATTTTTATTTCTCAAACATTAAGGTTTCCTCACAATGTTTTCCTTCACCACTGAACACATGATAAATCATGCCGGTACTGGGGATCAACCCATATCTCTTACACTTACATTTTATGAAATTTGAGTGATATTCTAAAATGAACAAATTTAAAGGAGATTTCAGGAGATACTGAATATCAGCATAGCTCATTTCATATCTCACAACATTTTTTGTGTTATATAAAGTTCTCATACATTGAGTATTTAAAATATTGCAAAGATACCTTAATGACTTTGCTATGCTACTCCTTTGCAAGTATTTTAAATAAATAAACACATAAATACCTGAATTGCATATTAGTGCGACGAGCGCGACTAACTCCGCGGCCAGAAGGCGGCATACGACGGACTCCACCATGTCTAATACCGCTAGGTTCATCGTGCAATGTGGTTAAGGTGAACAATGATAACATAATTATCCTATTTTATTAATTTTAGTTTAAAGTAATACTAATGCTAAGAATACTGAAATAAAGAGTATTGAGTATAGTTAATTGTTTTGATTGATAAATACAAACAAATTATTTGCATGGTTTTATTTTATAGCGAGAGTAAAAGTATTGGAGTTGTAAGGATTCAGTAGTTAAATCTGTTACTGAAGTTAGAACTTATGCAACCTAGTTGTGAGTTTTTGTATTTATGAATACAACATTATTGTGGTACATAACTCTTATAATTCAGTCTCAGAGATGAGAAAACAAACATATAATATTGGCCAGTGAGAAAACTCCTTGCCACATTTATTTTAATGTTTTGAGACCAACTGTTCTTGAAAAGATAAATATTGGTCAAGATAGTACCAATATTTACTAGCAATTGACATTCACAATAAATACTTGGATTAAATATATGAAGCCATATTAAGATAGCTTCTACCATACCATACTATACCATAATAACAAACTTTAAAAAGGATATCAGAAAAGAGATGAGGTCTCTCGGACCTGTTCGGTGTTCAAGTGTTAGATGTCCTGCAAAGTCATCAGTCACAAAATTTGGCTCTCCGCCCGACAATGAGGCACAGACTGGGCATACTACCTGCAATGTATAAATTGTAATTCAAATAAGCTTTAAACCATTAACTTCAAAAATAACAGGATTAATTATTAACTTTGAATAGCTTAACAAATGAGAAAGTAATAATTATAGAAAGTATATGGTGAAAAGAAAAAATTACACCACTTTATAGAGCATGTTAAATATAATGTAGGATTTTCATGAATGACTGGTTTTCAAGGTTTTTTCAATTAAATGACTGCTAAACCACAGGTCTTAGGTAAAAAACCTATCTGGAAACAACATTTAAGCAAAAAAAAAACAAATTACAGGTTTTCGAGTTTGGGTGTGCTGTGATTGTCCACATATCTTTGACACTGCTTCCTAGTCTACTACTTATCTTATTGCAAGAGCATTACATCGGTCACAAGTTATTCTTGTGGCACTTTAATATGTCCTGTGTAGTTGACAGCTTTGACAGTATTCAGAAGTTGTCACCATGGTCGAAAATCAGCCCAGAGAGTGTCAACACATTAATATTATCTGTACATTATACCTATTGGAAGTTTATTTGTTACTATTTTACTCATACTTTTGGTGCCAACTCAAAACTTCATCAAACATTCACAAGCTTTGAAATCTTTGATTAATATTTATTACCCACAATTTTTTATTCTTCCGCGTTTCTGCCCATAACAATAGGTGTGTCACGAAAATACGCGCATAGACGTGGACGCAAAATGGTGTGTCACCAAAATACATGCATAGACATGGAATTGCGGAAATCAGCCCAAAGCCATCTACAATAGGTGTCTCACAAAGAACATTTATGTATCTTAAAGTCTCAATGACCAAATAGACTAGCTTTCAGCACCCTTCAAATTGAAAATTGAAAACACAATGTACACAACGTAATGCTTGTACAATATTTTTATGCAGCAGTAGTGCATCTACTGCTTCACTACAGAATTACTGGTATACACTGCAGTGGTGCCTATCTAGACTAGATCTTGCATAAAAATATCACCACCAGTATATAGGTATTTATACCATAACATGCTACTTTCACACTAACAGAAGGCTTAGGAATGTTGCCTTCATTACAAAAATAAAAATGATGTAGTAGAAGCAAATTAACACTTACACAAGAGATAACTGGTGCATGTAAGAAAGAGAATAGTAAAACTTACAGCAAGGGTTGTATCTGCATGTTCTGCAGTAACATGTTCCATGAGAGCAGTATCAGTGAATCCCATACGGTTGCAAAATGGGCATGTATATGCCTGAGGCTGTTCCAGAGCCTGTGTTTCTCCAGCATAGTAAAGGTCTGCAGATAAAATTATTATATAAAATTAGTTCAGAATCCCAATTAAAGCTAATTAGAAAGTTACCAATTCCTACTAAAACTGTGCACAATTACAAAAAATCTTTAAAATGGTTGATACCAGAGAACCTACATATTTATCAAGTTATTTTATAAAATATAATATAGTTTGAAAGTCTGCCACAAATGTTTACATGAAAAAATACCATTACTTTATTGATACAGTAAACAGAGATGCTACTATTAGCAGAAGTGTTGTAATAATGATTAAATGCATCATGCAGCGTCTTTAATGCTAAGGAAAAATTAAGATAATGACCAAGCAAGCATTCTAATGTACACCTTAAAATACAGACCACCACATTTTTTCATTTATAGACTGGAAATTATGATATTCTAGCCTTACAAACAATGAATGAATTGTTATCTGTAGTACATTTATAATTTAGATACTTTTAAATCCAAATAGAAATAAAGACTCGAATTTACAAAATAACTTAACTGTAATTAAAATATGAAGAAAAATGCTAATTAAAAGTAATGACTATTTCAATGCATTGCTAATAAACACAACAATGAGAAAAATGAGATAACCCTGAGAATAAAAAGAATTAAATATGTTAATACTTTAAAGTTTTTATCCTAACAGTTGTTGAAAAGAACAGTTAAAAACTAGGTCAGGTCACTGATGACAGTAATGTGATTATTAGAAGATATCTCACCAAAATCACTCCTTGTAAGGATACATTGCATAGGATGTTCTGTAGTATGTTGATTCGTGACAGCGCCGGATTCATAGCAAGTTGCGCATAAATCGTAGTCGATGCAAATTAAACATTTGTATCGTCGTCCCCTGAAGTTATTTTTCAAACAAGAATCACAGCTGACTCCTGAAAATACGTAAATAGAAAATAACAATAAATTTACTATCTTTTATAGCTAATGTAGATTGAACGCAATATAAAAACAAATATAACAACACTTCAAAATTTTTACAAGTATATTCAGTGACAAAAGCATCGTACAAATTTTGATTATCATTACCCACCTTCATGGCGATTCATTTTCGCCAGAATACGTCGTCGAGACAAACGTTTCTTGGCACCAGAATTACTGCTGCTATTTGAGGTATTTATATTACTAATCTAAAATAAGTAGCACAACATATAATATAATAAAATACAAGATTATTAACAAAAATTTCCAAGCAAACCTAACCCAACCAGGCCATAATGACGTCACATAATGACTTAGGTGTTGCCTAGTTTAATTCGGCCAGACTCAGAATAAATTATGTTATACAACTTTTCAAAAATCGGTTTATTTATTAAGTAGTTTCAAGTAATTAATACAATTGCTTTTAAATTAAACATTTATATATACAATATTTTTACTAATTATTTTTGTAAACACCTTGAAAACCCAAAAAAGAAAAATTTCATGATAAGTATGTTTCACTATTCACTACGGTGTTTTTGAATTTATGAAAATATGAAGTGCAAATTGATAAGCTTAAATTTCTGTCAAATCGTAATTGAATGTTTAAAAATAAGCAATACTTTTGACGCCAACTCGAAAAGTGACGGTGGTGTTCGTATTGCATTTTGTAATTTCTGCGTATATTTGGAGTCTTGATGTTTTATATCGATAGTTTATTGTGCTCGTGAAGGTGTACAGGGATTGAAAAATTAATTCAAGACCAAAATTGTACTTTTCGTTTTGTTTTCATCAATCCAGCAAATTTTCATATCCATCATCATTCATCAGTCTAGAAAATCTTCAGTATAAGTCAACTATCATTTTACTGTCGACCGAAAGGAGGTCTTTATTTTAAACAAATTATTACTCGCTATGTGGTGGCCGAGTCGTGGCGGCTTAAGAGAATATTCTACCCCATCTCATCCCCTGGATGTCGTAAAAGTCGACAGAGGGAAAAAAAACCATGAGGTGGGCAGCAGCATCTTCTTGGAACGTCTGAATAAATGAACTGAGCTTGTCAACACGCCTGCCAAGAGTAGCAACTGTGGCAAAATCCTCCCAAAATGAGAGCTACAAAATTTTGTGTCAATCTATGGGGGAGACCTATGTTCAGCTGGGGACTAGTAATAGGTTGAAATGCATAATGATGATGTTGATTACTCGACATTGGCAAAAAGGTCTCGATTTTATAGGTAATTGCCAGGATCAAAATAGAAGAAGACGAAAATTAAGCAAAAAAATTTGAATAATTTTTGACTTTGACATATGAAATAGAATCGAATTCGACATTTTTATTTTTGATTGTACTCTCGAAACCGTTTTATTTTCACAATTCTCTCATACTTTTTTAAATTAGCGTTATAGAAATACTGATACTGTACGATACTACCACTTCTATTATTTTTTTTACAAACGCGTGTTGACCAGTACACATCTGCTAATAATAAAGAACAACTGTATTTCATTGACTAAGCTATTTTGCGCGGGAAGTCGAAAGTCGTACTGGAATGAAAACTTTTTATAAATTTAGCTCGGATTAGTAAGAATTCCACAATAATTCATAATGACCGATGCACTGAGCCATCTAGTTGTGGATGGAAATGAAGTTTTGGAATTAAAATTAGGTAAAAATGCAAAGTTTCGTTTATTTTACACTGTTCGGAGATATTTTCTTAACCTTTATCATGTTACAGTACGATCCGTTAAAGACATTGAAGATGATGAAGCAAGCTTTGGTCCAGAAATGTGTCACCAAGTGTTTGGGGAGAACGAAAACATTTTCGGTTACACAGATTTGCAAATAAAAGTATTTTACGGTGCAGGTAGTCTCCAGACATATCTTGGGATAGAATATACAGATAAGGTATTATCATTCACATTAATTACATATAATATTCAATTAAAGGGATATTTTTTTAAATGCGTGCATTACTTCTAAACAATGTTCTCAAGCCTAGCTACCTATTTAATTATATTAAAAATACCTACATTATGTGATGAAAGAATGATAAACAGACAGTGATTCGTATAACAAAAGAAAATTATGGTAGTAAAGGCATACAAAGAGTAGAGTGTAAGAAGAGATAGATTACAATTCTGTGATATCCATGATAAGGAAAGACCATAATTCAAATTGATGCTGTTGCAAATTTTGGAAATTTGTATGAAAAAAAAAGCATTAGGCTTGGCTTTCCCAATGTAAGAATTATTGCATGCAATAGTAAAATTGGCAATAGCCTAATGGTTTAGTGTTCAAACATGATATTGCAGGATCAAGCCTGCCATTCGACTATTGGTGCAAACAATCTACTAGCGCAACTTTTTAAGGATAGTTAGAGAGGTTAACAGGAATATTAGTAATGTTAATAACATTGCTAGTATTCTGTTTAAAAAAAAATTGTGGCTGAATTTTAAATCAGCACTGTTTTAAAGAAAACAAGTAAACAATATATTATACTTTAATCTAAATTAGCAGTTGCTTGTCCAGAAATTTCAATAGTAGGTATGCAATCCCAGACTCTTCAAGCTGTCACAAGCCATCTCCAATTCCTCTCATCTCTTCATCCTTTCCTCTTTAAGTTTCTTTTTACTTCTGTCTCCTGGTGCTTCTTTTGCTTTAATAATTCAGATTTCAGGGAAAGAATACTTGTTATCATTGTTCTGTAGCCTCATTAGGGGATTGAAATATCTAAAATCATGCCCGGAATGGAATCCCCATTATTAATGAAATGTATCATTTACTTACACAAAATGAAGAATAAGTTAGTGTTGTTATCAATAATGCTGTGTAAATTTCATAATAACAAGTTTTAATACTCAAAACCAACTAGGTTTAGAATAGAGTTGCAGATACATAGAGAAACCAATCTCATATAACTGACTTGCCTTACTTAATGTAACTTAAATTTTTTATCATGTAGTAGTTTTCATATAATAATATATATTGATTCATATTGTCCGTTATCTTCTTTGATGATTAGAAAACAAATTAGGGTGAAATGGTAACAATAAAGGTTTGTGGTTTTCTTCCTTTTCTAGATTGAACCTAGCAGTTCTGGAGGATTGAAACCTGATGATGTAGAAGGAGCCCTTAGGAAAGTATTGGCCCCAGGCTATGTCACCAATTTGGATCATTTTATATCTATGTTGGAGAAGGACAAGCATTTTATACCTCATGGTCATCTTTTACACTCATTTACAGTTACATCTCGTAAGTTGTCTTATTTACAATAACCTAACATTGAAGTATTTCTATTATTAGGTTGGGGAAAAAGTTTCTTTGCATTTTATATGAAAACTCAAGACATTTTTTTCAAAGTTTATTTACATTTAATTACATTCAGAGTAATTTTGTTTGATGACTTTGCCATCTTGAAGGAAGTGACATGATCCGGTTGCTTTAGAAATTTTGGGACTTATGAGCATGACATGTAGTTTTGGCAGGCTTCTTAGGGTAGTGTCAGATGTTAACCTGACACTACCTGAAGAATTCTGAAGAGACCGAAACAGGTGGAAGTCGAAGGTGCCAGGTCAGGTCTATATGGCGGATGCATTAACACCTCCCATCCAAACTATCTTAATTAGGTTTCATTCCATCTCAATAAAGAATCGCAAATGAGTACATGGGTCATTAGGTTTCTTTCAGTAAGCTTGTGTGGCACCCAAATATTGAGCTTTTTTGTGCACCCACCTTTTTTCTAATGGGTCAAAACTGTTTTGTGGTCTTTTCCCAGTTCTACAGCTATGTCATAACTACTGATATGCCCATCATGCTCTACTTTTTCAAATATGGCGTCCATTTTATCCGTATCAGGGCGACCAGAGTGAGGTGCATCCTTAACATCAAAATTCCCAGATTGAAAATGCTTAACTTTGTGCTACTCTTACTGACACTGTGTTCAAATCCAGGTCCAAATGTCACAATATTCTTTCGCGGAATTTTTTTCATTAGATTCACTCATTTGAACAAATAAAAACAAATGTTACAACTTTTGCAAATTTCTTACTTATTTGGAAATCTAACCTTTTTAATGTTATGAAAACTAGCAAGAGAGATAGTACAGCCAAAGAGATTTTATTACAAGTTTTTTTTTATTTGAGAAAGTGTTGAAATGAGCAAAATGTTCACTTGATGGTAAGTGCAATGTTTGCTCATAACAGATGCTGTGTTAATCGGGATATTTCTGTGTAGCACCACACTGAGACATAAGTTCTTAAGTCTCTTATGCCCAGTGATTATGCTAGCTCTCAGTGCCCTTCAGACCGAAACACAATGTTTGCACACAACTGCTTCACGGCAGAATAACTGGCCCCGGGGGTGGTGCCTACCTAGACGGATTCCTGCATAAGAATCCTACCACCAGTAAATATCATAATTAAAATATTTATATTAATTAAAATATTTTTTTAAACATACTAAACTGTGAAAAGTCTTTTTCCAGAGCCTATTATATAAATTTGAAGTTCAACATTTTCCTGATGTTTTGCACTGTATAGTATAGACACATAGTGTCACAAATGAAATGCTATGAAATATAATCGTGATATGAAAGTTTCTGAGATGCGCACAATATATACAACATCTAAATATTAGAAATAGAAAGAGGAGATGTCCTCCCGGATATCATCCGCCGAAAACATAAAGGAAAATTATAGTTTTCATGAATTGTAAAATACAAACATAAACATGCAAGTATGTCATCCTCAGCTACTAAATGGTCCATTAGGCAAATGATTTGATGATTTTGAATGATGGATTGGCAATTGTAGTACCTGATGCTTCACACCTTTGGTACAGCTAAGTGTGACCTGTCTGTCTGGACAATCTTAGTCAATACCATGGAGGGTTGATTGATTTTCTTTTTTTACATAACAAGATATTGGTGGTCTGGTTGTATTACAATTGTCTTGTATCTATGGCACTGATCCTTCCTACAATCTTATAGTTATCTCTATCAATGACCAGTGACTAAGAGTAATCTATTTATGCCTCTATACTTAGAGCATCATCATCATTTCAGCCTATCACAAGTCCACTGCTGTCTTAATAGATTGCCACAAAACACAGTTCTGAGTACATACTGCAAAACCGTGCATGATGTTGCTCCATCTAGTGGAGAGTCGATCTAAACTGTGTATGTTGGTATGAGATTATCTCACTCCAGAACCTTTCTTTCTCAATAATTATTGGTTCTGCAAGCTACACGACTGGCCTATTGCCACTTCAGCATGCTTATTGTTTAGGCTACATTGGTTACTCTAGTTCTGCTGAGGATATCGATAGGCATCATTAAGGATTCTATCTCACAGAGAAACACAGAGCATAGCCCTTTCCATGGCTCACTGAGCCATTGAGCTTCCACACGTGACCAGCAGAGAAATCATCATTGGCAACATGCAAGCTTAATATATGGAATATTATATATAATACTAAAAGGACATTAATGTAGTAATTCATTTTATCTTTGTTGCCAGGTGATGGTGGGGATAAGAGAACCTTTGAAGTGTATTATTGTGAAACATCAACCCCTGGCTTCCTAGCATATCACCAGCGTCTTCAAACTTTCCTCCTGTGGTATGTTGATGCGGCTTCGTTTATTGATGTTGATGATGATCAGTGGACTTTCTTTACTGTGTAAGTAATAGCATAGAATTTTTTTTTAAAAGTTACTTTGTTAATATTTATGTACCTTATGGGCAGACATTTTTCTTTATCGTGAATGCCTTTTATAAACAAATTTTACATGCACAACAGACATGCAACCAGACTTGAAAACCAACAATTTGTGTTTTAGTTCACATTTTGACTCCGACTTGGATTCGCACCGAGGATCTGCGGCGTAGTAGGTACTCTGACCACCAATGGTCTCGTCTCTTCATCTATTGTTGTCTTTTTTTCTCTGAAACCTATATCACTTTCCATTTTCTACATTTCACCCATAATTCCAGCAGTTTCTTATAGTCATCGATGTACTAAGCCATTATTAATAATTATTATTATTTAATTAAGATCATTGAGCCATAGTTGAGTTGGTAAGGACTATGTTAGTAAACAACTTATAAACTACATGCTAGGGGCTTTTTGGCACATGAACCTTTATCTAGTGTTTCATCACAGGGGTCCAGTTTTTCCACCAGAATGTTCAGAATGTTGCCAGTGCTGTCAGTCATGGTGCATCAGTGAATCTATTTTTTTGGACTCTCTCTAGACGGTCTATTTTCCCCCATACAACAACTTTCGAACATTATTGTAATTTTTTTAGTATGATATGGATCCACACAGCAAGTTGTTACATAGAGTCCTCGCCTTCCCCATTCCGATGTAACGCTTATGCGATTAAGATGGTTGAAGGTTTTCATGCAGTATCATGGGACACCTACAAATAGTCCCAGAAAAAAAAAAGAGACAAAATTAGTGTGTTGCGCAAATGTCGGTCCCAGTTCGGAATCGAGTAGCCAAGTACTTTGACCACGCAAGCATATTGTATGTGATCGTCGAGTCTATAAGCTTATGATGTACCCTGTTTTTTTATATTAGAAAGTAAAAATAATAATAAGTAATATCATCATCATTTTATATAATGATTTCTTATATTTACGCGAACACTACACATTTAAATGAAACTAATTTTACGGATTTTATCGCGTTTATTTTTGTTATTTATAACCCGACGTTTCGAGTGCTTTACAGCACCCATGGTCACGGGGGGACTGAGGTGACAGATATCCTGATGTCATAGTTAACCCAGAGTACCTTCAGCTTTTAATTATTATTTGTGGTCCGATCTACGCAGAAAGAGCTAACTGTGTCTTGAAGTCTTGCAGTGGTATGCTTTGTTTTTGACTTAATTTTATTAATTATAGGATCCCAAGCTGGTGGTAATACCCAACCATCTTCTCTATTAAAATTAGGATGTTTTTTAATTTCAATAGCCTCGCGAATCATCCTTGGTAGGAATCGGTGTTCTTTTGCGAGGATTTGTGGTTTATCAAATCTGATGTAATGGTTGGGATGATCCAGAACATGGTCACAGACTGCAGACTTCCTGGGGCGGCGATGCTTCACATCAGCTATATGTTCTTTTACGCGGGTTTTTACTGATCTTTTTGTTTGCCCTATGTAAGAGAGACCACATTCACAATCCAGCTTGTATACTCCTGCATCCTGTAGAGGGATGTTACACTTGACAGATGGTAAAAATTGACTTATCTTCTTCGGCGGCTTGAAAAATGTTTTTATGGAAGCCCGCTTCAAGATATAGCCAATCTTGTCCGTGACTCCTCTGACATATGGTAGGACTGCAGGTACACGCTCGACTGTGGCCGGCTTCACTCGGTCACTGCGACGAAGGCGCGGAACCCGTCATTTTATCCTATCACTCGTCCACTACTGAACATAGGCCTTCTCTATAGATTGCTACAAAAGTTTGTAGCTCTCATTTTGGGGGGATTTTGCCATAGTTGCCACGCTTGGGAGGCCGGTTGGCACCGCAGTTTTTTTTTCTTTCGTCTCATATACTCAGTGATTACACTAGCTCACAGTACCGAAACACAGTAATGTTTGCACACTACTGCTTCACGGCAAAATACCTGGCCCTTGGGCGGTACCTAACTAGACGGATTCCTGCATAGGAATCCTTCCACCAGTACTTTATTCAGATGTTCCAGGAAGATTCTGCTGCCCATCTCCTGGTTTTCATTCTCCTTCTGTCGACTTTTACGACACCCACGGGATGAGATGGGGTGGTAGATTCACTTAAGCACGCGCTACCATATTATATCTCACACAAAAATTTACTTGAAAACACATTTGTGACAATTATTTGCGTGTGTGTGTACGTGCGCGTGTGTGTCAAGTGACGGAACATTTCTGTGTGGCAGTGCGCTCGTCATCCTGAGACATTCGTTATTAAGTATCATATGCCCTGTGATTACATTTTTTTTTTTTATAAGGACTGATGGTCACTGTTAGCCCGAAGGCTTTTACAGCTTCGCCGGATTGAAAGGTGGCATAGCGCTGAGGGCGCTTAGCCGAAACCTTTATTTATGGATGACTGGCGCAAGGGCCCCCGAGAGGGGACCTCGGCTTGGACCGTCATCCTGTTCGCGAGAGTAACAGACTCGAGGGTGCCCAAGGGGGCCGGTCTCGGCTCGGTCAGTTACTGCAATCGGGAGGGCAATATTACTACTACTATAATTATTAATACCATGATTATTATTAGATAAGTTTACCACCAATTCGGAATGCGTTTCCGCTGGAGAAGAAATGGCGCAAGAAACTCCAGCGACGCTTCTGTTTATGACACTACTGCTAGAGGAAAACCGGCCTGAGATGCGGCGGTATCGCGAATAACTTTGTCTGATACGCCCACGCCGACGGCGGGGGCGGTATGATGGTGATAATGGGTGTTTGTGTAGTGTTGAGTAGAGCGCTTGGGCAATAGTGGTCGCGTCGTCAGGGTCCTCGAGGACGTGCCTCGGTCTCCTTTTTCCGCGGGTCGAGTTTTGGTGTATCGCGAGGGGGTTGTAAGTGGCGGCACTGACAACCAGTGGGTTGGGGTGCGTGGCGGCAGAGTCGAAGTATCGGCGAGAGGCCAACTTTAGATATTGGGCTATGGTAGGAAGCCCTAAATCGATATGAAGGTTAGCATTACGCACGAACCACGGTGCTCCCGTGGCTTTACGCATGAATCGATTTTGTATTACCTGAAGTCGGTGAATTTGACGCGGGGAGGCATGCGCAAATACGGGGCTTGCGTATGTCATAATTGGCCGAATACAGGCTTTGTAAAGTGTAATTTTATTACGTAGGGACATTTTGCTATTTTTATTTAGTAACGGATGTAATCGACCGAGTACGAACGTCGCTCGGTTCCTTACTCGGTTAATATGTGGACCGAAGCTGAGTCTCGAGTCTAATAGGACGCCTAAGTATTTGACTGTCTTTTCCCAGGGGATTGGACGATCGAATAACTCTATTGTGGGGAGATGCTGCGTTATGCGCCGCGAGAAGTACATGGCTGCACTTTTGATTGGGTTGACCTCGATCCTCCATTTCCGAAACCAGTTCCCGAGGGTTCGGGCTGCAGATTGGAGGCGTTTAGAGATAGTGTCTGGATTACGTCCAGACACATATAGGCAGGTATCATCTGCGAAGAGGGCGAGTTCGACGCCGCTGGTGTGCGGTATGTCGTTCGTGAAAAGGGTGTAGAGCACGGGACCTAGGACTGAGCCTTGTGGTACGCCGGCTAGGATGGGATGTGATTCGGATCGCACCCCCTCGACGCGGTAGCGGAAGGTTCGACTGCGTAAGAAATCTCGTATGATGAGTACGAGGCGATCTGGCACACCGAGTCCATATAACTTGTATATGAGCCCGTTGTGCCAGACCTTGTCGAACGCTTTCGCCACGTCGAAGAAGAGCGCTCCGGTATGAAGCCCGCGTATGAAGCGGGATTGAATGTGCTCCGTTATGCGGTGCACCTGCTGGGTACATGAGTGTTTGGCACGGAATCCAAACTGCTCGTGGATGGGGATCCCTCGAGACTGCATGAAGTCTCTTAAGCGGGCGAGAAGTAGGCGTTCGTATATCTTGCCTAAAGCCTTGAGGAGGCTTATAGGCCGATATGCGGTGGGATCGGACGGGGTATGCGGTGGGATCGGACGGGTGTGATTACACTAGCGAACTCTCCTATACTCCGCAGATTCGAGAAGTACCGTAGCAGCGATGGTGGCGTGCGCTACGGCAGCGCGGCCTACGCGACCGTGTACCGCTACTACGCGTACCCGCGACACACCCGCCCGAGAGTGTCGCAGGTGCTCACGCTTCCTCCCTACCGCAAGCTTGGATTGTGTGCGGAACTGCTGCAGGTAACGCCTTAGGGAAACGGTACCTAATTCTACGCCGCGAGTTCTGGGTTCAAATCCCAGCCGGAGCCAACTTTTGGGCAGAACACAAATTGTTAATTTACGGGTCTGGTTGTGTTGTGAAATTTATGTCTATAAAACGCACCCTTGATACAGGAGAAATCCGACTGTTGTCCTAAGTTTTTTTTACATAAGAAGAACTTGTACTAATTGTTACGTATATTCATATAGTCGCCGTCTCTGACATCGCCGCCATACGACGAAGCGCAGTTTGTTTTATTTACCTAAAAATCGGACATCCTCTCTTTATTACTTTATTATATACTTTATAGTATTTCAAATGCATGAGAACACTCGAAATTCATATGTTATTCAAATCCAGATTTATGATCATATTGGTATTTTTGTAAAATTTAGGCACATTGACTATGTAAAATGTCTAAAATGTAGGGTAATTCAGCATTCCGCAAAATCTGCATTTATCAGAAATTATATTTACATTGCTTATATTCACACTTCTGTCCGGTCAGGTCCTGTTTAGTCAAAGTGGAACCACGGGTCTTGGACGGTTACATGATGCCTCGCCCCCATCCTCTAGAGCTGGGCTGTCTAAACCAGATACAATCCCGGGCTAATACAAAATAATAAAAAGATTGGCGGGCCGCAGACACAAATACTTTAAATTTTTGAAAATGGTAATTCCTCTAATAATGGTGACAAAACTTATTTTCATGCGAACAAATACTGAATTCATTTATTTGTTATGCTCTACCAAAAAAAAATTGTATTAAGAAAATGTTTGTATTTGTGGTAAATCAAAAGCACGTCGCGCATAAATATTAGCCACGGGCTGCATGCGACCCGCGGGCCTAGCTTTGGTTTTAGTAATAATATAACGAGGACTAATCCCCGTCATCAGAATGTTATAAAGTGAAAGTTTTGAAATAATATGATGATCCAAAATAAATAAACCGACTTCAAATTGAAAACTGCTGACTCACATTTGATATATATAATGCACTAAAGTAAAGTAAAGCTAAAGTAACAAATTACATTATCAAAATATTCAGTCGACTTGAGAACGTCCATATTTTTGTAATAATTTTTATTATGTGAGTACTGTTCACATTTAAGATCTAACAAGGTATTTAGGGTATCTATTATAGAATACAATTATCACATATTGAAAAATTAAAAGACCAAACTACCTATTCTTCAGATTACTCAATCATAAAATCTTAGTACCTTCAAATCCTATGAGTTTAAGATTGAATATTTTAGAGGTAGTCAGGAGGAGTGATCTAAAGAAGATAATGCAATCCAAATACTTTGAGGAGAAAAAAAAATATAACGAAGATCTTGTATGATATTGCCCCTTAAACTTTATCAATTGCCTTATAACAAAATTAATACTGTTTGTAAAGAACAAAGAATTATTGAGAATCATTTAATAAACAGCTAATTTCTAACTTCCATAGACAAAATACTGACATGATCATAAATCTGGTTTGAAGTACACCTGAACTTCGGGTGTTCTACTCATGCATTTGAAATACTACAAAGTAAATAATAAAAGTATAAAAAGAGAATGTCCGATTTTTGGGTAAAAAAAAACACTGCTACGATAGACGGCGGCACCAGCTTCTAAAGTCAGACATTTCGGTCTGGTACTGTGATCGTCAATCCGCCTGTCAATCGTGGTTTTATTTTATTACATCAACTCTCAACTCCAAAGAATCCTGTGTCCTGCAGCGTACCTTTAAAAGGTGATGATAAAGTAGAAAAAGATGAATATATTATGTATGGTGGTCATAAATTTAATTATGAAATTTAATGCGGGCGGACGGCTTATGAGCTGGCACGGCTCTGTTTAAAGTTTTTTTTTTATTTGATAAAGTGACGAAACGAGCAAAACATTCACGTGATGGTAAGTGCAACGTCTGCCCATAACAAATGCTGTGTCATCCAGAACATTTCTTGAAACCACACTGCGCCCGTCACCCTGAGACATCAGTTTTTAGTCTCATATGCCCAGTGATTGCGCTAGCTCTCAGTGCCCTTCAGATCGAAACACAGTAATGTTTGCACACTACTATTTCACGGCAGAATAATTTCGCGTTGAGAGCTTACATTCTCATTTTGTTTCACTGGTGTTAGGATTCCTATGCGGGAATCCGTCTAGGTAGATCGCAGTAGACCGCAGGGCCAGTTATTCTGCCATGAAGCTGAATGGCACTGAGCCAGTGTAATTACTGGGCATGTAAGACTCAAGAAATTATGTCTTAGGGTGACAAGCTCAGTGTGCTGAAAACTGAAATTTCTGGGTTACACAGCATTTGTCACACTTACCATCCACAAATTGTTCTACTATAATAAAAAAAAACCTGAATTTTGTCCATGTTCCACTAATCAGACATGAGTAGCTAATATCACATTTTTTTACTTTTCTTACTTTAAATTAATAAATTGCGTTCATATCTTTCAAATTACCTTTTTTGACAAATATTTCGTATAGGATTCCGAATTTGGTTACTCTGATGAGTTAGGATGCTGGATTAAACAATAATGTTTGAATAATATAATTTCAGGCAATATACTCACATTTTATTCCACAACCGGAAGTAGTGGACATCACTGTGGAGGATCCCTCACAGGAATTTCAGAGAATTAGAGATTATGTAGATGCCAAAAACTGTGATACTCTTCCTGCTTTTCTACCTGCTAAACTATTACAAGGGTGGGTATTAAAATGCATAGTATGATTGTGTTAACATTGAATAATCAATGTAATTGTTCATTTATTTCAAAATATTGATTGCTTATGAATTTACCAACAGCTTTTCACCTGAAATGGCAAATCAAGCTTGCAGTAAATTCAAGATCAATAAGAAACAAGCGCGTCGCGTTTACGAGATATTACGGCTGAAGAGTACCAACACATCAGACAAGGCTGCTTACCTGGGTTATAGACTCGATGTCAAGAATAGGCTCAATGCACCTTTTCAGGTAACTTAAAAAAGAAAAATTGAAATACCGGCGGTAGAACCGTGAAGCAATTGTGTGCAAACATTACTATGTCTCAGTTTGAAGGGCTAGTGTAATTACAGAGTATATTAGACTTAAAAACTTATTTCTGGGGGAGACGAGCACAGAACTTTGCAATTAAATTTTCGAGGTGACACACTGCGACTGTTATGGACTGTTACGTTGCACTTGTACGATTAAGGTAAATGATTTGCTTGTCTCGATTTTTCAAAAACTTGTTTCAATGTTTGTTGTTATAATAGTTTATTTCATTCTATTATAATTATAGCAGTCGGTAGGTGCCCGGCAGAGTAGAATAGCACCTACCTCTTTCCTACCGAGGTTTTGCAGGAGGCGATTAAGGTATTGTACGGATAGCCTTTATTCGTGCAGAATAACGTCGCTATAGTGCCCGTGGGAACGCAAAGGGGAGTAAGATTTTTTTGACTCGTATCAAAATGGCGGCGATTTGGTTAGCCACCGTCTCGTTTTCTGCGGTCCGTAGTCTACCTGCAGTCTTATCGCTTGAGCGTTGTATTAAGCGTGGGTAGGTATGGACTAGATAGTACCTACGTGTTTTGGGTACAATTGTTGAACTATACTATCCCCTGCGCAGTTGGCAACTTCCAATAGTAGCTTGAAGTTATTGCTGTGGCTAAAAAGCGGCCTGACCTTTTCTTAGCGGTCGACTGCGATAAAAACATGATACGACACCTTTTTACATTTTTTTTTCTTAATTTCTCGAAGTAACGAAACAAAGCGAATGTTCACCTGATGGTAAGTGCAACGTCAGCCCATAACAATCCTGTGTCACCCAGAACATACCTATGTGACACCGCACTGCGTCCATAACCGTGAGAAATTAGTTAGTAAGTCCCATAATACAAACTAGCTGTCTGTGCCCTTCAGACCGAAACAGTAATGTTTGCACACTACTGCTTCACGACAGAATAACTGGCCCTAGGGTAGTAACTACCTAGACGGATTCCTGCAAATGAATCCTACCACCATTTCGATTCGTGTTTCTATTGATATCAGTAGCGTATTATCTATGTCTTTAAGTAAGTGCGCAAGTAGCTCTCTCTATTTAAAGATAAAATAATTTGACAAATAGTACATAGTTGTTAAATATGACTTTAGCATGTAACACTTTAAAATATTTTTTTAGTAATTAAAATTGATATTTACTAATGGAATAGTTTAAGATGGATGTTTATTAATTCTTACAATTACTATTGAAATAATAACATAATTAACAGATAAATACAAAACAAAAACATTGCTTTCGTAAAACTCAATAGATTATAAATTTTGTAGCTTCGCAAATTATATCTGTTTTAGACCCGCTCTTCAGGTGCGTAATTCCATCATAAGTGTCAGATGTTGTTTTTTTTTTGTAAAAATAATTCCATAACGTTAATCTTAAATTACAGAAAAAGAAACTAGAAATGAAAAAATTGCAGAAAGTTTTGAAACCTGAAGAGTATGCAGCTACCATAACTTCCATGGGCGCCAACGAGACGCAGGGCCGCCTCGCTAGTCAGTACCTCTCTCTGGAGGACGAGTATCGCCGCGTCATACACAGAATGGAGCAAGATTAAAATATTTGTTACGCAATTTTTTTTGTTTTGATTGCATATTCTCTTGACACAATGAAAGATATTTTTCTTAAAAAAAAAGCAGACCCATGTTTTTACATAAGGAATAGATTCAAGTTACCGGGAATTCATATTTGAATATTGCATAAGTCGTCGGTTGTCAATATTGCGAAACAATTAATACCAAACAAAAGTGTAACAACCATAATTAAATTTCAAGTATTATTGTAATTTAAACATGTTCCACAATTTTTTAAATTTACTATTTTGTATAAGAAAATATGAGTTCACTATAATTAAATTACATTCAATACTTTTTAATTTTGTGCTTTTTTTACAAAGTAAGTAGCATAAGCACACAGGAATGTTATTAGTCATTTAATTTTTTAAACTTTACTAAATTTCTTATAAAATGTCTATGTGATCTCTTAGAGTTAAGATTTGAAGTTTTGAAAAATACAGTGATATGTCCAGTAGAATTCGATTACAAATTAATTGTCCTGTGCCTTATTCCACCATAATTATATGCATTAATTCAGTTAATTAACTCTTTAATATTAACCGTGGATAATATTCGATACAATTATTATTTGTAGGATCAAAATGTTGAAATTTAAAATGTATATTGTAAACATTTACATTTCACAAGTGACAACACCCAATTGCTTAAGTATCTTGAGATAGCTTTTCCACATATGTCGTTTGTGCAATGAAAATGAATCTTTTGTAAATGATAAAAGTAATTTTGATAATAAAATTGTTTCATTTCGTGTTTCTGCTATTCCAAATAAAAAGTTAAAATATCTGTATGTGCTTTTTTGCGACTGGTGTATTGTAAAAGTAGACTTGTACTGAACATAATTGAATGCCCATAACCGTAAAAATAGGAGGTAGATTAATGGGTGTCCATTTGATGAAAAACTTCATCACATCTTATCTCCATTATGCAATACATGTAAGAGTAGCAGTATGACATTATTTTAGTTTCGCACACCTCACCCCATCCGTCACGTCTCGTTTCCCATGAGGGCGAAGGGTGGGCTAAGTGTGGCCTCTGCCTACCCTTATACGGAAAAAAGGCGTGACTGTATGTATGCACAACACCTCTAATAGAAAACGCATACAAAGCCCAGCGTTCCTTACTGATCAGTGATAAATTCATGTAACTTGTCAACGTCTTACACTTTTATTAGAAATTGTTTAGAAAATGTCATGGTTTGCGATTAAATTTGATGAAAGACAGACTATATCTTATGAAAGACTAAATCCCGATGTTTAATGTCTACTACATCTATGTTGTCAAATATAACTTAAGACAGTAAATATTTATTTCAAATGTTATTAATTAAAAACAGCCAGAGCTTATGTTAAATTGGACGTGGCGTCCCTTGTTAGTCTTTTCTTTTCTTTAATGAATATGAATATATTGTCTGTTTCTTTCTCAACGCGTTGAAACGTACAAAGTAAAGAATGTTCCGTAATTGTTGTGGAACTTGAATTTATCGACTCTCAAAATTTTCGTACAATTAACATTATTTTCAGAGAAGATAATTTTAAATTTATTTTTTATTAACTTTTAGTGAATTATGATTATACTGATTATTAGAAAAATAAATATTTATGTTCATGTTTACAGAAAAGGGTCGAAAAAATCGGAGTCAAATTTAGTAAGGAAACAAAATTCTAGTCAGGATTAAGTGTCAAACGAGACGTTTATTACTGTGTGATATTTATTTTCATTTTGAACATTTATCTTTAATTAGATTAATTATTAACTTAGGTAAAATTACATTTGTACAGACACTAGTTAAATTAATACTTAGAAATATCACTTAGTATTAATTCTGTATGTACATTGCTTTGTTTGATACGAAAAGAAGTTAACAAGGCGTGATAAGATTTTTTACTCCTGAATACATTCGGGTACGATCTTCAAACAAAATAAAAGATTTTTCGCTTCAGACTCCTGTATTTCAGCTGCATTACAGTAACTATGACAGAGTTACGCTGTTTGTTGATGGAATGTTCTGGTGAAATCTTGATTAAAGCTTCGCGTTACTTTCGCAATGTCGGCCCGAGAGCAATGGTTATCCACTGAACCGCCGCCACAGGTAATGTCAGTGGGAACGGGAAACTCCGTCCGCTATGTAGTACATTTCGCCAAACCATTCGCTGTGTTCGTCCAAATACCTGTTGAGTAGATTTTTTATGAGTAGATCTAATTAACCAAAAAAATAAAATTATCCAACAGATGAGTGGTGGTGAGTTGCCTAAAACAGATTTCAAAAAGACCTCGTTTTTATTTTGTTATATCTACTTTGGAACAACGTGTGATGAACGTCCTAGGATTATAGAAGCAAAAATTTACAAAATTAAAAACAATTTTGTAAGATAATAAGAGTCTATGAAATTAAGCATCTGCGTGTATTTTTTGTCATATTGTTATGTTTATTTGTACAGTTGTTAGCTTTCTGTTATATCCTAGTATTCATTGAAGTTATCCCGGCAGCTGTCCATTTTCTTTAATCTAAACGTTGCCCGAAAACGCCTCTTTTGTTATTTAATAACTAACTATAGTTCGAATTTCCCTATAACCCCCCATAAGTATGCCATTTCTCAATCTGTAATCAACTATTCCATAGTATGCGGGGAGTAAAGCATTCAAATTTAATATACGGAATAATTTATAGAAGAACAACGAAGCTCCACCCAATTACTCACTGAGCTTATTCAATTTTTGTCCTCAGCACTTATACTACTTTCTTGTTCCCTGAGGAGGAATGCATCTATTGGCCACAGTGACCGTTTACCATCACGTGGACTGTGTGGTCATTTGTAACCCTAACTTACGTTAAAAAGCAAAAGGTTATGATACTGTTGAATCATGCGGATAGTTGTCTACATCAATGAAAATATATTTCTAAATATTTATGTCCGATTATTATTTACTTTTTTAAGAAAACTATTAATAACTTAGTTCCTTTATTTATTTATTTACTACTAGTTCTTATTATTTTTTAAATTAAAGCAGTTTATTTCTTACGACAACAAAACAAAATTAGAATTTTATCGCCGTGTGGTAGCGGCCTAAGAGAATCTACCACCCCATCCCATCCCGTGGGTGTCGTAAAAGGCGACAGAGGGAAATTAAAACCAGGAGATGGGCAGCAGCATCTTCCAGGAACATCTGAATAAATAAACTGCGGTTGCCAACCCGCCTGCCAAGCGTGGCCACTATGGCAAAATCCCTCCAATATGAGAGCTGCAAACTTGTGACTATCTATGGGGGAGGCCTATGTTCAGCAGTTGACTTTTGATAGGCTGTAACGACGACGACGATTCCTTACGACAAACTAGGAGATACATTGTGAGATTCTTGACACAATATAGAAGAATAATACTCATTCATAGATACATACAAATATTCACGCTTTTACTCATATAAAGGGGTAGGCAGTGGCCACTCCGGTGGCCCTATTTTCGACGAAGTGGGAAACGGGATGTGACGGTTCGCAAGTCACGTCGCCGCCGTTTTGGTAAGAGTCAAAAATATTCTTTCTTCCCATTGCGTTCCCACGAGCAGCATAGCATATATTATGGTGATGTTCTGCACGAATAAAGGCTGTCCGTACAATACCTTAGTCGCCTCTTACAACACCTCGGTAGGAAAGAGGTAGGTGCTATTCTATTCTGCCGGATGCCTATGGCCAAAAAGTAATCAAGGAAACAATTCCCGTTTGTGGATGGCTGGTGCTTGTGGTACGTGAAATAATTGATTACTGTTAAAGCTACTCACTGTATAAACATATCGATGTGTTTTAAAATCAACTTCAGTTTATAATCAGGCATCTGCGTCGCATTCAAAAAGTCTGGTAGTTTAACTGTGAACAAACGATATTTAGGTTTTTATGGTTACTGATTTAAACTGACAGATAAAAGAAGAAAGAAGGTGTCCTCGCGATATTATTCGTGTCAACTTTAGGATTAATGTAAACAACCGTTTGAAATAAAAGGGATGAAAGACACTAAATATACTAATTGTTGAATATCTATAACCTATAGAACTGTCATAACAATAGCTTTAGTTTAATATCCGTTTATACAGACAGATAGGGATGACACTTATAATTTATATATTTATAATACCGAAATATGTAATATGTATAATACCGAAGAGCCTCGCGAGATGAATGGCGCCGTACACCCGACTTGGTAGGTGCTCGGTGCCTTCCCGGGGAATGATTTGCCATTTTGAAACCTGAATACAAAATTAAATATGAATAAAACAGTTTTACATTCAATTTAGTATATTTTTATAATAGTTATTGATTGTAATTTTTAGTCTAGCACTGTCTTTGGAACAACGAGGAATAAACATTGCCGGCTAATGTTTATTTCATTTTATTACAATAATACATAAAAAAA
Source organism: Luehdorfia chinensis (assembly GCA_019845155.1). Taxonomy (NCBI): domain Eukaryota; kingdom Metazoa; phylum Arthropoda; class Insecta; order Lepidoptera; family Papilionidae; genus Luehdorfia; species Luehdorfia chinensis. The sequence continues at coordinate 4,946,877 of JAHVAK010000612.1, forward strand.
CGCTACTAAGCTTGTATGAAAACGCTAATAAAATAGAAAAAGCGAAAGAAATGTGTCAGGATCGAAGCAAGTGGAAAGCCTCTGCCTAACCCCTGTTATCTACACAATTATAGAAATTGCTTGGCAGCAATTCCCAGCCCAGGGGTTATCGTTCATATTTTTTTTTATTGTATAAAGTGATGAAACTAGCAAAATGTTCACCTGATTCTAAGTGCAACGTCTGCTCATAACAAATGCTATGTCACCAGAAAATTTCTGTGTGACACCACTCTGTGCTCATGACCCTGAGACATGAGTTCTTAAGTCTCATATGCCCAGTGATTACGCTAGCTGAAAGTGCCCTTCAAACCGAAACACAGTAATGTTTGCACACTACTGCTTCACTGCAAAATAGCTGGGTCTGGGGTGGACCTAGACGGATTCCTGCATAGTTATGGGTGACATGGACACTTATCGAGTTATAATAATAAAGAAAGAAAGAACATATTTTATTCCCTACTGCATAAAAGTATTTAACAATAAAAAGTACATACAGAATCATCTTAACCTATGTGTACTTAATAAAACACCGAAAAATAACAGTATTTATTAATAAGACACAATCACACACACACACAAAAAACATTATGAATTAACAATAACAAGTTGTCAATATATTATATTGATGTAGTAACTTGTGTTTATTGAGTAATATTTATATGAACATTTCAAGTATTTTTGTGCGCGTGGGGTATATATGTAAACACGCGTGCATGTGCACTTAATTGTATGCGTGCGTGCGTGTGTTTATGTGTGTATGCACGCTTTAGCTTGTGTACATGTGTAACTAATTGTAAGAGTATCAGCGACTGACTTGGAGCTTGTGGATATGTGTATTAGGGTTACCACCTTTTACTTGACCAAATAAAGTATATTGGTGGATAATAGGTTGCAAAAAAGTACATTGTATCAAAATGAAGTATTATTTGTTTTAGTTAATTAAAAAAAAACATTATTTAATTGCTTTTAGGAATCTTTATTTATCAGTAATTGTCACTTTGAAACAGCTTCACAGCATCTTTGCAATCTACATTTAAGTTTAGATAAATAAATAATGCGTTTTTATCAAGTTCAAAGACCCTTTGTTTCTTTCGTCCTGCCACTTAGTGTCAATCTTTGTGAAATAAAGTATTTTCACGTACTTTATTGTTCTCATAAAGTATAGAGTACAATTGCACAAAATAACGTACAATAGTTTATTTATTTATAATAGGTACACCAACAGAAAGTATATAGTAGCACATTCAACAAAAAAATAGTTTAAAAGGGCAATGTATACTAAACAATTTATAACATTCACTGAACTTGTAAATAACTGACAACCTTTAAAAATATCAACTGTTAATTTAGTTTAATTTTAAGTACTGGTGGCAACCCTAATGTGTGCATGTGTGCGTACCTTGTCGAGAAGCAGCGAGAGCGGCGTGCGCGTGTGTGGCGGCGCGGCGACGGGAGGCGGCGCACTTTGCGCCCAGCCCTCGCTCAGCGACGAGCCGCTGCTGCCCACACTAAGCTCAATATATATATGCCCTCACGTCTGCGGCCCCGCACGGGGTAGGCAAACATAGTCAAACGCGTCTGGGCACCTCGGATTGCATATTTTTCAATTTAAGATTTAATCCAAAAGCTGTTTTTTAAACGATGCCCCTACACTAGGATTTCTCCTGTATCTTGAGTGCATACCAACCAGTCACGAAAACCGGCGATTTGTTTTTGCTAAAATTACTCAGGCTAGGATTCGAGCACAGGACCTGCGGCGTAGATGACATATACTCTGACCACTAGAGCCGGGGAACGTTGAGGTCATAAATTAAAAAAAATATATAGAAATTAATAGTCTCACAAACGGTTCATTCCATCATATTCTACTTCATTCATATATCGCGCTCGTCTCACTCGCTCGGTCTGAGTGTATTTTCCTTGTTTGATAAGAATTTGAACTCGGTTTGCACCATGGTTCCAGTTTTTTCATGATCTATTTGGAGTATCTCGTATACGATTTTACTTTTTAATAAACTGCTTGAAATTTTAAACGTATATTCATAACGAGTTGCTGATTAGTTTGACCTTGATCGATTCTATATTCCTCCCTTTACTTTCATTCCGGAAAAATCTTTGACCTCCCCTCGTAAGAAAGAAAAAGGTGATATTTTTGTATAATGAATTGATAATATGAAAGCTTTTACATTTTTTTGGAAACATTTAGTATTATGTGAGCCTTTTCTATGAACATGTAGTTTATTTTACAAAAATTCTATATTTTTATGAAAATATAAATACAATTGTGTCATTAAGCTTTTGGCCATTTATTTTTTGTGAAAGATTGAAATATTTAACGCTACAGTGATATAAAACGGAGATCGGTTTTAGTAGTTAACTAAAGGTTCTTCGCTCTTCCCACTACACCGTTACACCGATGGTCACGATAGATACGGTGTAGTGGGAAGAGACATTAAGCCTAAAGCTGACATTTAGTTATTTATTTTTATTAAATTTCTTAGCCATTTCACTTGGGTAAAATAAGCCACACCACATGATTGCACCGTTTGGCATGGTACCTTATGACCTGAGCATTTACATTTCGGCCCTTCTCGGTATCTAGTTTTAGAGTGCGGCCAACTTAAAGTTGCAGCTTAAAAATGTGTAGCCTATAATCTTCCTTAATATATGAATACCTATCTAATGGATAAAATATTGTTTCAGTCGAAAAAAGTATTTCCTGAGATTAGCGCGTTCTAACATACAAAACTTCCCAGCATTATTATAGATTAATTATTCAGCTTCTAGGCGGCGTATCAAGATGAAACTTGCACAAGATTTTAAGTTAGGCTTCCAGCAATCAACCGCATCCAATTTTGTACAGTAGTTTTTGCGTGATGCGCGTACTAACATACAGACAGTCAGACAGACAAACTAAAATTCTAGCGATAATTGTTTTGGCTTCTTTTGCTCTTATAAGACCCCGCATATTAATGTTTCTTAAATATCTCCTGTGTACAGCTATCGGCCAGTTACAATTTTATATTATGTATAGATAATATGATTTAATCCCATTGATTATCTTAAATGCTGATATGTAAATAACAAGTTCGTGAATGTGTGCGTTTTGATCTGCTAACATTGCTAAACTAACCTGGAAGATAACGTTTCAAAAGTGCGCTGTTCCGCAGCCGACGTGGACGGCGCCGGTTCCTCGCTCTCCGAATGTGACACCACGGATTTGTGAGAACGAAGTCTAACAATAAATAAAATAATGTTATATCAACAATATGTTTTTTTTTCTAATAATATTTATGCAGGATCCTTTCGTGGAAATTATTATTCGGTATATATAATTCGGTTCTAAATACCGATGCCAAGCAGTGACAACTACAACTTTTATTACACGAACTTTGATTCGGTCCGAAGGGCACTGAGAGCTAGCGTAATCACTATAGGCACATTAGACTTAAGAACTGATGTCTCAGGGTGTCGGGCGAAGCGTGGTGCCACAGAGAATTGTTCTGGGTGGCACAGCATCTGTTGTGGGAGGACGTTGCACTTACCATCCGGTAAACGTTTTACTCTTCTCGTCACTTTCTCATGAAAAAATTAGTAATCTCTGACTTTTTTTAAATAGCTTCGCTTTAGAAAGCCTAAAATTATGTTTTCACTGAAATAGTTTTTTTTATTTTATTTATGACACACTAGCTCTCAGTGCCCACAAAACCGAAACGCGGTAATGTTTGCACACGGCATAATAACTGGCTCCGCACTTACCTCGATTAGGAATCCTACCACCAGTACTAGCTATAATTTGCGCAATTTTCCTATTGTTTTTTTCGATAGTAGAGGGGGCAGACGAGCAAGCGGCTCTCCTGATGGTAAGTGGTAACCGCCGCCCATGAACATCCACAATACCAGGTGAATTCCGGGTGCGGTGCCGGCCTTTGAGGAAGCGGTAGGCTCTTTTGTCGATGTCTGTGTGATGTCCTCTTGGTCGATTGTGGACCACGGCAACTATTGCGACATGCTGTCGGAAGCTATCAAATGCTCATTATAGTGTCACAAGAATACTTGCAAACACGAAGGCACTCGCTCGTCCTAAACTACAAGCGCACGATGTTACGCTCAACCGATAAGATAGAAGGTAGGCTAGGACGCAGTGTCAGAGACAACGGGGAACAATCACAACTAAACTAGACCCGAAAACAAACAATTTGTGTTTTTGTACAAATTATGACTATGGCTGAGATTCTAACCCAAGACTTGCGGTTTAGAAATCAGGTACTCTGAACACTAAGCCACTCGGTCGTCATAGATGGCAATACGAAAGAAACGTACCTTCTAGCTACGTTCCCGCTGCGTGTTGAGGAACGCCCTTCACTTGATTTTGATCTGCTGTTGTGGTTCGGAACGTCTTCAGTCGGCGAATCGCTTTTTACAGATTTGTCGTTCAAATCGTTTTTCATTTCATCGTCGTGATTATTTTCTTGAACTGCAAATAAATTAGATACAGTGTTAGTATTTTACATACATGAGGCGGTGTGAATCTGTCACCACCATTATGTCTCGCAGGCGTAAAATACGACTGATGTTGATGATAAATTGAAAAATGAAAAAAATGAAAACAAAATGAAAAAAAAAATTAATACACATGGCTGGAACTTACGGAGTGTCGACGACTAAGTGTTTTCCGCAATGATTACTGATGCGACGGGGATGCATTAAAAAATGCTTGTTTGCACAAACTATATAAAATTGCAGACAGTTCCTGTTAGCAACTCCAACTAAGCTTAAAAGCTTGTGCTATACATATGTGCTGACAATAGTCGAACGGCGGGCTCGATCCGCCGTCAAGTTTCGCAGTCCGTACCCTAAATTATTGGGCTAAAAATTGGGATATTTCCGCCTATGTCTTTGCCTTCGACAGACGAAATAACAATTTCAAATGCGACAGATGTAAAAAAAATTGACGGGAAGCCATTTGTGTATATAGAGGGGGACGGGTGGGCCCTGCCCACCCCAGGATGTTGGATTACCAACAATTAAAATTAGAAAGGAGGCAGGCTTATTCACACAATAATACTTTGAAATAAATATGTGCTGGAATCAACATATTAAATTCCACTTGGTTAATTTTAAGAGTCTAAAAAATCACACATCATATTATGGACATGGAAGAGTATTATTTATTTTTAATTTTATTTATTAATATTTGCTCCGAATATGGTACATAAAGATGGCATATATCATAATTTTTAGTTCTATCATACTCCACCATAAAAATTGCATGCAAATGAAATGTAACATTTTAATAAAAAATAAAGTAATAAAAACATATAAAGTAGGAAACCAAATATTACAATTACATTTCAGTACATATTACAGTGCATTTCTTAACTTATACGAGCAATTTTTTTTAAATCTTTCATCGAATAGTAGCTAGCTCTCTTGTGTAAACCAACATCATCGGCCATCATTTTTCAAGCGCCAGGCTTCCCTAGAAAATAACACTAGGTACTAATACGTCAATGCGAGAAGCAGCGTCTAAGACACGAGAGGCTTAACACAGCGATCGCTATTTCCTTCTTTTATTATGTAAATACTTACCATTTTTATTAGAAAAGCGGGGATGGTTTGGATGGTGGTGATCACCGCTAACTATAAACACCCGTAAAGCCAGAAAAATTACGGGCGAGTTTCCTTTGCAAAAGGAATTAGCCCCTTTCTTTAAGGTCTCTATGTCGTATCGGGATGGAAAAATCGCTGGCGGCAGCAGATTCCACAAAGTTGGCAAAAGATTATGTAGTGAACTATTTAAAGAGAGATGTAGATGATATATCCAAATCATAATCAATATTGTCAGCCTCTAAATATTCCAGTGCTGAACATACGCATCTCCGAGGTTAGGTAGACGATACGACTATACGACTTCCTGTCACTGGTTAGAATAATTAAGGTCTGGCATATTTGAGATGGCCATTCCGCCATCCAATGATAGTCGATTTTTACGACATAAAAGGAATTCTGTGTAGAGAGAGATTCTCTTACGCCGCTAGTACACAACGTTACATCTAAATATGCGTAAAATTAGGGATAACTTTATATTTCAAAATGAATCTGCCAATACTTTTTTGGCACCCCAACGGTAGTTACCAGCCAGATCGGATGATCGATTAAGGACGTCACCTCCAACCAATAATCTTTATATTGTATGTTTAGTAAGCATTTTAGAAACTTCAATAGCGCGATGTTGGACGTATGAGCTTCTCATGTGGTGACATAGATGTCGTAAGTGTAGCTATAGTATCAATATAATAAAAGTTGTTGTGTTAAGCAATATTTTGGTTTTATTGTATAATAGAAGCCTACATGAGGGCATAGTTCCTGATATATGGAAAATTGCTAATATAGTCCCAGTCTATAAAAGTGGCTGTAAGAATGACGTCACAAACTATCGACCTATATCCCTGTTGTCTACCTTAGCGAAAGTGTTTGAACGATTGTTACACAACTACATGGACCCCCACCTGCATAAAATTATAATTGAAGAGTTACACGGGTTTATTAAAAAACGTTCAACTGTCAGTAATCTTAGCTTATACACTAATTACTTATTTGAATCTATGGACAAACGTGGTCAAGTAGACTCTGTTTATACTGATTTCTGAAAAGCTTTCGACAAGGTGGACCATGAACTGCTTCTGCAAAAGCTTGCGTTTAATGGTATCCGTGGTAACTTACTAAGATGGTTTTCCTCCTACGTTAAGAACAGAACGCAAAGAGTAAATGTAAACGGCTTCACATCTGGCATACTTAAAGTCACATCTGGTATAGCACAAGGTTTGATTTTAGGCCCCTTGCTCTTTGTTTTATTTATTAACGATATTAATCAATGTTTTCACGACACAAATTTTTTGCTATACGCTGATGATCTCAAAGTCTACAGCAAAATAACAAACATTCATGATTGCTACAAACTACAAGATGACTTAAATCGCCTTACAAATTATTGCAAGAAAAACAAATTGTTTCTTAACTTAACCAAATGCATGTCTATTACCTTCTCGAAGAAGTTACGTCATATTAACTTTACTTATTCTTTATGTGATACTCCTCTAGAAAAAGTATCTGTTATAAAAGACTTAGGAATACTCTTACATTCGAAGCTTCACTTTGATGCCCATACAAACAATATCATTGATAAAGCTTTTCAGGTTAGTATTGTAACTTCGTGTAACCGTATGTACCGTATATAACACATTGCCCCAAATGCATTTAAAAAATATTTTTAGCAATCAGTGGACAACGGGGCTGGTTACGCTTCAATAACTATTTGTATTGATATACCTTATTGAATTTAATTATGTAGTGTAATTGTTTGTTGTCCCTAATAAATGAAAAAAAAAAAAATGTCAATTGCTGTATGATCGTTGTCGTGTAAATTTCGTAACGTAAACTTCGTTGACCGCAGCCCAAACAGATGATGACGTTCTTAGCTATTTATTTTTCATAAGTTTTAGTGATATATTACGACGTCTTTCAATTGATAAGTATTTAATGTAAATATCGGCGAAGGAATCATAACTCTGTAAGTGAAAGGACAATGTAACATTTATGCGATGATATTGATGAAGGTATCGGATGTAGTGTTAAACATGGGATAAAATCTCTTGAAACAACCTAGCAAAGCGTTTTATTTAGCACATATTGTATATGAAAGACAAGGACAAAAGTAGATCTAACTAGAAATATAAATGGCCAGAAGGCGTTACCATTTTTTAAATAGTAAGGAGTGTTCTCATTGTTTAAACGTTGCCTGTGCGACTTATGTCTAAAGAAAGGAGAAAAAATTTTCTCAGTACCAGCTGGTTTTTGTGTTTCTTTCATAAATATTCATTAGTAGTAATCCCTTTCATCATCATCATCATTTCAGCTTATTTTAGTCCACTGTTGAACATAGGCCTCCCCCATAGATTGCCCCAAAACACGGTCTTGAGCCACCTGCATCCATCGACTTCTCGCAAAACCGGGCAGGTCGTCGCTCCTGCAACGAGCTACATGGCCGGCCGTTTACCGTTTACGTTTTTTTCCTCTCTATTACCATTTTTATATGTTCCTTCAATCAGTCATTCAAAAAGGAACCTTATCACCAACGTCATAGGAACCAGTAACATCAATACAACTTAAGACAAAATAATAAATTGTATTTACCTAAACTGGAAATAGGGTCGTCGTTCGAATTTGTACCGTCCGTTGAATCTATAGTTTTCGAGATACAATCATCTGTAATAGAAACAAATTATATTTTTGTTAATTTTAAAAGTAAGAATTAACTGTAGTATTCAGCAAATCAGTATCAGTGTATTGAATAATTAATACAAAATGCATTTCTGATTTTCCAGAAACAATAACTTGAAGGTGTACGATAAAACTTTTGCAGTCAAAGGATTTAAGATCTGACAACTGCAACACGACTAACGAAAAAAATATATCTGGTCATAGGTTCAGTCACAAACATTTTATTAAATAAATTGTACGAATTTTGTTCAAACAAAAGTAGCTAAATATAGTGTACATTTTTATTACAGTTATTCGAAATGTCGTCTTTGATTTTGAATACAGGCCCTCAACCTCTGAGGCGCGTCGTCGACCGCAGCACGCCCAATGTTCATTTTATTATAATTTATAATGTATATTCTTTAATTAGGGATGCCTAGACACTTCAAATTCTGCTGCGGTTTAGCGCAGGCTTTCCTCGAAATGTTCCCACATTTTGTAATCCAACGGGTTTGAGTCTGATCTGGAAGAGGGCCATTCGTCGTGCCTGATCAAGTCGATTCCATGGGTGATAAGCTAGTTTTACGTGCTTGAATCGTGTTGGAATACCCGGTGTCCGTTTTCGAACACTGTGTGAGAAAGAAGTTCCACAACGTTTGTAAGAACGGTATTTTGATACACTATAGCGCTAGTTTTCACAACTTTTTCACAGAAAAATACCTGACTTCAGGCCTTCAATGCGAAGCTCCAATCCAAATAATGAATGGTGAAGGATAATCCGCATACTGGATTCTCGGGATACACCTGCTCACTTCTTCACTCTTGTGGGCATGTACACTTTATCAATTTATTTTGTTGTAACTTTCTTCGACGTTAAAAAATGTTTCGTCTGACTAAAGCCCGGGATCTTTCTAGCATAATTTTTTCAGACGATCTAATGATCTAAATAAATAATGCGCTGTTTTTCGTCTACAAGCTTCGAGTTTCAGGTCTTCAGGTTTCAGAATCTTCACTAAATAGTTTGTAGGGACGGTATACGAATCTCAGCGTTATTTACAAATTTTGCAGAAGTTTAAAAATCTCAGTTGGCGCGTAACCGCAGCGGTGCAGCGCAATAACCGCGACTCTGTATTCATTTTGTGTCTACTCCATTTTTTAAATTTTGCTCTCGAGAGGAAAGTATCGCTCACCACATTAGTCCGCGCGAAAACGGCCTTGAGTGCAAAGGGTAATTGAACAAAATCAATTTATTTTTAGTTCAAACATATCTGGTCAGCATTCGAAATTTAAATTAAATAAGGATGTGGCAGAACTTAAGACCCGACTAGTTACAGTGAAGTAATTATCTGGAAAAATGTACCTTGTCAGTTCCTCATTCAACATTTATTTTCTCAAATACTGTGACTGAAAAAAAAATAAGGCGGCAACTTCGACAGATTCAGTGTATTTTTTTATTGAATAAAGTGATGAAACGAGCAAAACTTTCACCTGATGGTAAGTGTAACGTCTGCCAATAGCAAATGCTGTGTCATCCAGAATATTTCTATGTGACACCCCACTGCGCCCATCACAATGAGACATCAGTTCTTAAGTTTCATATGCCCAGTGATTACATTAGCTTCACAGTGCCCTTCAACCCGAAACACAGTAATGTTTGTACACTACTGCTTCACGGCAGAATAACTGGCCCTGGGGTGGTACCTACCTAGACTGGATTCCTGCATGAGAATCCTACAACCAAGTAAAAATAAGAAGTAGAGAAAGAAACGAAGGCGCTACGACTCATGTATATCTAGGCTATTTACCTTCTCCGTTCTCTCCATCGATAGGGTCGGGTGGAAGGTGCGAGTACTCGGGTATCTTTGGACTTTTTAAGTCTTCTTCTGCCGACGCAACTGTGCACACGTCGTCTTGCGACTGCTCACCCTCGTCTTCTCCGTCACTTTTTAAATCTAAGCTGTAGAACGTTAAAATTAAAGTTGCAGCGCACACTATTTTAATAATTACATAAAACGCGTGGAGATGTTTTGGTAATCTCTGATATTACTGTATCGATCCTAAAAATTCTTTCGCTCTTAGGATGTTATATTTTCATTACAAGATTCCATAGACTATGTCAAATAAAAAAAAGGTATTTCTCGCGGAATAGTAAAGTGACAGGTGAAAATTGAGAATTTTGAAGCAAAATTGTACATAAAAGGTCGGGGAAAAAGTCTTGTCGCATATATATACTATCTCTCTAGCTGGTTTTCATGACGTTAAAAGGTAAGATTTCAAAAAAAGAAACAAATGAGTAAAATGTTGTTACCAGATATTTTTCATGTTTTTCTTTCTGTGAAAATTAGTGAATCTAATGAAGAAATTCGTTACATTTTAAAATTTTATAACAAAAAAGGAAAAAATGCAATGAAAGCCGAGAAAAAAATTTGTGCCATTTATGTAACTAATGCAGTGTCAGTAAGAGTAGCAGCAATTTTGATGTCAAAGATGCACCAGCGCACTGGTCGCCCTGTTACGGACAAAATGGACGCCATTTTTGAAAAAGTGGAGCAAGAGCCGGTATATCAGTAGTTACGACACAGCTGATGAACTGGGAATTGACCACAAAACAGTTTTGATCCATTTGAAAAAAGCTGGGTACACAGCTCGATATTTCAGTACCACACGAGCTCACTGAAAAAAACCTTATGTGTTTAACATGTTTGCGATTCTTTATTCAGACGTAGAAACCAAATCGTTTTTGAAGAGATTGATAACAGGCTTCACAGACTGTGCAAAAACGAGGGTTAACTCGCAATAAGGTGATGCTGCTGTGTATGGTGGGATTGGAAGGGCCTTGTTCATTATGAGCTTTTACTGCCGGGCAACGGATTTCTACTGCCAACAACTGTTGAAAATAAAGCAAGAAGTTGAGAGAAAGCGGCCGGAATTTATCAATAGAAATAGAATTAAATTGAATTTTTTTTTAACAATAGACCACACACATCTTTAGCTACTGAGCATAATTAAGAGAGTTTGGCTGGGAGGTGTTAATGTATCTGCCAAATAGCCCTGACCTTGCACCTCCAAATTTCTACCTGTTTCGGTCTCTTCAGAATTCTTTAGGTACTGTCAGGTTAATATTAAGAGAGGACTGCCAAAACTACTTGTCGCGTTTTTTTGCTTTAAAGCCCCAAAATTTCTGCAGCAGTATCATGTTCAAGATGACAAACATAATCTCACATACATAGTGTAAAAAAACTTTGAAAAAAAAAATGTCTTGAATTTTCACTTAAAATGCGAAGAAACTTTTTCCCTAACCTTATATTTAAAAAAACAACACGGTTTCTAATTACTAATTTTATTTGACTACTGATATATATATATATTGCAAATTGTTAAAAAATAACTTACTCTTCATTAAATTGTCTGCATATTTCGTGGTATTGATTTAGTTCCTGTTTGTACAATAAATGTCCGCACAGTATGAAGTCGAAGTATACTCTAAGTCCATCTGCGACTTCTCGGACCAGATTTAATCTGTAAATAAAAATAAATGTGTTTAATCAACTATACTATGAAGAGCGTTGTTTTTTATATGATAATAAAAAGAGACACATTGAAATACTATAAATTTATCAGGCTCTAGGCACAGCCTGGCTTCCTATATTCATGGTGATATAACAAACATCAATAACAACCTATTTGTTAATGTTGTTCCTATTCAAAGTTGCTGCGGCGTCTCGTGCACATGTACAGTGCACTGCTTACCTGCAAGACACGTCGAGCATGTCGGGTCACTGCTGTGGCTCGTGCACGTGTACAGTGCACTGCTTTGTAATACTATTGTTTTTAATTGAGAGAGGATGTTGCTTGTTTGACGTCTTTAATTATACTCCTATATTAATACAGGAACACTAATATAAATATGTGGCGTGGGACACACTACACCTCCCATTTAGTAACACCATGAAAGGATCTTAGCAGGGTCGCTAATAATGTTGTTTTTTATTGAGAGACGATTGCTTACCTGCAAGACACGTCGAGCATGTCGGGTCGCTGCGGGGGCTCGTGCACGTGTACAGTGCACTGCTTACCTGCAAGACACGTCGAGCATGTCTGGTCGCTGCGGAGGCTCGTGCACGTGTACAGCGCACTGCTTATCTGCAAGGCACGTCGAGCATGTCTGGTCGCTGCGGAGGCTCGTGCACGTGTACAGCGCACTGCTTACCTGCAAGACACGTCGAGCATGTCTGGTCGCTGCGGAGGCTCGTGCACGTGTACAGCGCACTGCTTACCTGCAAGACACGTCGAGCATGTCTGGTCGCTGCGGAGGCTCGTGCACGTGTACAGCGCACTGCTTACCTGCAAGACACGTCGAGCATGTCTGGTCGCTGCGGAGGCTCGTGCACGTGTACAGCGCACTGCTTACCTGCAAGACACGTCGAGCATGTCTGGTCGCTGCGGAGGCTCGTGCACATGTACAGTGCACTGCTTACCTGCAAGACACGTCAAGCATGTCTGGTCGCTGCGGAGGCTCGTGCACGTGTATAGCGCACTGCTTACCTGCAAGACACGTCGAGCATGTTTGGTCGCTGCGGAGGCTCGTGCACGTGTACAGCGCACTGCTTACCTGCAAGACACGTCGAGCATGTCTGGTCGCTGCGGAGGCTCGTGCACGTGTATAGCGCACTGCTTACCTGCAAGACACGTCGAGCATGTCTGGTCGCTGCGGAGGCTCGTGCACGTGTACAGCGCACTGCTTACCTGCAAGACACGTCGAGCATGTCTGGTCGCTGCGGAGGCTCGTGCACGTGTACAGCGCACTGCTTACCTGCAAGACACGTCGAGCATGTCTGGTCGCTGCGGAGGCTCGTGCACGTGTACAGCGCACTGCTTACTTGCAAGACACGTCGAGCATGTCTGGTCGCTGCGGAGGCTCGTGCACGTGTACAGCGCACTGCTTACTTGCAAGACACGTCGAGCATGTCTGGTCGCTGCGGAGGCTCGTGCACGTGTACAGCGCACTGCTTACCTGCAAGACACGTCGAGCATGTCTGGTCGCTGCGGAGGCTCGTGCACGTGTACAGCGCACTGCTTACCTGCAAGACACGTCGAGCATGTCTGGTCGCTGCGGAGGCTCGTGCACGTGTACAGCGCACTGCTTACCTGCAAGACACGTCGAGCATGTCTGGTCGCTGCGGAGGCTCGTGCACGTGTACAGCGCACTGCTTACCTGCAAGACACGTCGAGCATGTCTGGTCGCTGCGGAGGCTCGTGCACGTGTACAGCGCACTGCTTACCTGCAAGACACGTCGAGCATGTCTGGTCGCTGCGGAGGCTCGTGCATGTGTATAGCGCACTGCTTACCTGCAAGACACGTCGAGCATGTCTGGTCGCTGCGGAGGCTCGTGCACGTGTACAGCGCACTGCTTACCTGCAAGACACGTCGAGCATGTCTGGTCGCTGCGGAGGCTCGTGCACGTGTACAGCGCACTGCTTACCTGCAAGACACGTCGAGCATGTCTGGTCGCTGCGGAGGCTCGTGCACGTGTACAGCGCACTGCTTACCTGCAAGACACGTCGAGCATGTCTGGTCGCTGCGGAGGCTCGTGCACGTGTATAGCGCACTGCTTACCTGCAAGACACGTCGAGCATGTCTGGTCGCTGCGGAGGCTCGTGCACGTGTATAGCGCACTGCTTACCTGCAAGACACGTCGAGCATGTCGGGTCGCTGCGGCGGCTCGTGTCGAGCACGCGCGGGGTGCCAGGCGCCGGCGCGCGCGAACCACTTCACGAACGACTCGAGGATCTGCGCTGCGCACGGCGATGCGGGCAGCCGGGACAGCCGCCCGCGCTTGACTACAAGGTGGTAGTCGAATGTGAGGCGGTCTCTGTGGTCAAAATTGGTTAGCAGTTAATCTTTGAGGACATTTGTGAAACTTAATAAAATAATTGGTGAAAGTCTGGAAAATATGCATAACACTCAAATATAATTTTAGTTTGCATAGTTTAACTCGAAAGAAGAAGTACCTACACAATTTTTGTGAGTTGATGAAAATGTATTTGCCGAAAAGACAAATTTAATGAACTTGAAATATTGAAAAGATTAAACCAGCGTCATGTAATATTAAGCTGTCTACTAATTAAAGGTTATCAATTCAAAGTTATTTTTTTAAAACAATGCCTTACACTATTATTTCTCCTGTATCGAGGAGCGTTTTATAAACATAAATTTCAGATGCATGTCAGATTCCAGAGTGATAATTTTTGTTTTCGCACAAATGTTTGTTATGGCTGAGATTCGAACACAGTACTCTGACTACTAGGTCATGTGATCGTTGTCGCCTTTAAAAGAATACAGTTTTAATAAAGAGTTATGATAGTTAATGATGATGATACTGACACTGAATACATTAATACATTTAAATGTTACGGCTGAGCGATCTAAGTGCTCGGCTGCATTTGAATCCGGCGAAGCTGCAAAAGCCCTCGGGCTGACGGCGTCTACCGTCATAAAAAAACAACTAATACATAATATACAAAAAAACATGCAATTATATAGAAAATAGCATAATAATAATCTCTTACAAACTAGCTCCACTTGCACTGTGGGGGTAATTGTTACTACTACTAAGATTTGTTTGTTAATAATCAAAGATAAATACAGTCAAAAAAAAAGATATTACACATTTCAAAGTGAATTAACAATAACACATGCATTGTTCTAATCCTATTTTTAATTACATGTTCAATTAACCCGCCTTTCTGTATATTTTAATCTTTTCTGTCTGCTTTTCCAAATGGTGTAACTCAAAAATCTAACCTACCCTAACCCTGTGACTAAGTTACTGTAGCATTGTAATAGCGATGGCAAAAGTTGTTGGATTTACAATTACTTTAATTGGAAAGTCATTGCAGACAAGATGCGTGTGCTCCCACAGTTATTAAGTGATGATGATGATTACCTAAGTGCAGAGGGTAGTGCGATGTGTGCGCGGCCTGTGTGCGGCGAGTGTGGCTGCGAACTCGAGCCCGACCCCGACGACGAATCCGTGTCCCCCGTCTCGCCTTCTGTAAGAATATAGAAATAATAAATAAATAAAATTTAAGTGTACTACAGTCACTTTGGGTATATGAATTTCCTTGCAACTTTGAATGAGAATTGTTGTGAAATATATTGATAACTGCGTGATATACAATGACGAAATATTCTAATTATCAACTGTGACATAAAATTTACAGTTTTGGAATAAGTTTTCAAAATTTCGCGCCGTTTTCGTTCGCGGGTTTTAGCATGTCTTTTTTTATATAATTTCGTAATTCCATTTAGTTATTTGACCAAAAATAACAATATCATGCATAATTGTAAACATTTCTTTAATTTTGGGTAACTTTGAACAGATCAATGTTATCTTCAATTGCAATTTTATAGTCTATGGGTAAAATCAGATAACTTCTTAATTAATTTATTTCAACTGTGTTATTACTGACATATGCAGCGAGTGTGAATGGGCAAGCCGGTAAGGGTTGACGTAGGCGAACATATCATAATCAGAAAGAAGACGTATGTATGTATGTTAAACATACATACAGTCACACCTCCTTGACGAATGCGTGGCTTAGTGGCCAGAGTACCTGACAGGTCCTGGGTTCGAATCCCAGCCGGAGCTTAAAACACAAATTGTTGGTTTTCGGGTCTGGTTTTGTTGTGATTGCCCCCGTGTTTCTGCCACTGCATCCTAGCCTACCTCCATCGCATCAGCGTTTTATCGGGCGCGGATAGGTGAGGACTAATGAGTGCACCTCCTGTGTGTGCGCGTGCACTTGTGGCACTAAAATACCTCCCGCACAGTTGATAGCTGTCGACAATATTCGGAAGTTGTCAACGTGGTCGAAACCGGCCAGGACAATATCATCATCATATACAGGTTGATAAAATGCCACGAAAAAAAAAAACAAAGTGACTAAGCCTAGAGTGCGAAATTATGGCGTAAAATCAACCCCTCTAAAGGAGGCTCTAAATAAAATCGGATCTGGAGCTTTAACAGCGATACAGGCTGCGAAAAATACGAAATACCAGTAGTCCCTAAAGCAGAAGCATACCAAGAATGTTGGTAGCAAGACCAGACACTGTCAAAACATTTTGTTTATAATGGGTTTTTTAACTTGATCGTTTTTCGTTTGATCGCATTTGATAGCTAAATAAATGAATAATTTTATTTTAAGGTTTAATTATTAATAAATATCACTAGTATTAAAATAATAGTATGTGTATTAAGTTTTTTCTTACCATAGGTAGCGAATAGTTTGTATAAGTATCCTCACGTGAGTGGTATAACATGTTCACTATGACGAGTTGATTTAGTTTGACAGAAATAAGTTTTTTTCATTAAATATACGAGTATAATCATACCCAAGTCAATTAAATAGTCAATGAAAAAGGATTTTCTAAGTCCGATAGAAATCGGTTCAAAGAAACCCAAAAGTCATGGTAACTTTGAACGGTCACTTAGGCGTTATTTTCTTAAATTTTAGTTAAATTATTCTAAATCTGGGTATGTAAGAACACTCATTAACCAATAAAATCTATTTCGACTGATACTTTTTTATTTTAATATCCGTAAAAGTCTGGGAAAAGTGTTCAAAGATACCCAAAGTGACTACTGTCACTATGGGTTATTTTTGTCTGTCATATTTTTGAAGTTACTTGTCGCATTTTATGGATAGGTATCATTAATCACAGTCCCACAGGTTTGTGTATTTTAGGTTAGGTCTGTATTTGGGATTGTTATTCAGTTTCTTTTTCTTATATTTACAATAAATTGAAATATAAATATATACTTGTACGATCATGATACTTGTGTGGTTATTTTTTTAGAATATTTATATAGTGACTCATATTTTTTTATTTTTTCCTTACATTATTTTATTTCATCTGTATGTTCTGTAGTAAAGTGTTTAGAATATATTGAATGGCAGAGAATGCCTCTAGTCATTAAGTCCACCCATTCTATTCCCTAAATTAAGGTGTTACAATACATATTAAGTAAATAAGTATAATCTAAAATTAAAATCTACTTATGGAGGCTCAGCTTTTGCGTATATTTTTATTTTCACGGTTTTTATACTCATATATATGTAGTGTATACATTATTATTATACTATTTATTATTCCATGCACTTACACAACTTCTATTTCACATATATCTAGGGTATAGTGCGAAAACCCAATAAGTCTCAAAAATCGAAAAATGAGTTTTTTTGCCCATCTTAATGTATTTTTTTAGCTCTTTTCAATGGTCTAATCAAATACGCAGATTACACAGTGTAAAGCAAATTATTTGAGGTAAAAACCCAATATTGTGTTCATGTTTAGCCAAAACTTAAAAGACAAAACACTATAAAGTGTGTTAACTTTATAAATAATATTTTTATTTAACACTTAAACCACAAAAATCTATTTATTTGTATTAAGTGTTTATATATCTCAATTAAAATTATCTAAAAGCATAAGGCAGTTGCCATATAGAAGTAGATATAAAAACATACAAATCAAAAATCTAAAACAAAGTAAATTTATTTATCTGGATTTATTGTTCGATTGTATTTCGAAATTAACAAGTTTTGTTTAATTATACGGTATTTCCTCACTTCGCCAACTAACTTTCTTCATACTTTGTTTGGGGAAGAACCCAATAAATAAATTTTGACCTGACTTTTTCCAGTTTGCGAGGGGTATCGTACACACACAGATAACTTACGCGGGTATTTTTTTAACTACCCAGTTTAGTGCTGATTGTTTGCGCTTCGATGGGTGGTGGTGGTTTATTTATTACATTACATTATGAAATCGCCAAAAGTACCTAAGCCCATTCAATGTGATAAATGCACATATAAATGTACTCAAAAGTTATCTCATAAAGAACGAAACAATTTGTGCTGTAATTATTATTACAACATGGATTTTGTTTCTAAGAAAACCTTTATTGTATCATGCTTAAAGCAAAATATACTTTTTAAAAGGGACCTCGAATATATCCTAGTCTGTCTATTTTTCTTCAAGGACCTTCTTAAGGATACATTAGTGTAGATGTTATCTCTGATTCTGTAAAGAAAGCAGATTCATTCGGGGTTTATAGTAGCGTTGAACAACACTAAAAAAAAGAGACCTCTAATAAAACTAACCTGGAAGATATTGCATTTGTTCAGCAACACATCAAATCATTTCCTGTGATGGAGTCTCACTACTGTCGCAAAGACAGCAAAGAAATATTTAGCCCCCGATGTAAAATCTATAAATAATATGTATGATTCAGGTAGGGCAGCAGTTTCAGCTTTTAAGTATAGTGACATGTTTAATGATATTTATAAGTCTGAGTTTTTTCGCCCTAAAAAAGACCTACATAAGATTTTTTCAAAGTAATGAAATGGCTGATTCGAAAAAAAAAAATTCATGAAGAGTATTAGGAGCATTTAAAGCGTAAAAAATTATGTCATGTAGAAAAAGATTTGCAAGCGGCATTGCAGATACCATATGTAGGAAAAAGTATATTATACTACATGAAAAAATTAGTGTTATATAATTTACTAGTTAGTTATTTTTGGATAATGTAACAAAACGAGCAAAACGTTCACATGATGGTAAGTGGAATGTCTGCTCATAACAAATGCTGTGCCACCCAAAACATTTCTGTGTGATACCATATTGCAAATAACAATACATACTGCTTTTTTCGAGTGAAGAAAATTTAAAAAAGTGGAGTTGTATGACAGGTCTATGCCTATATTACTTTTTGTCGAAAGATTTACCCCAATCCATTAAAGAAATCAGTATTTTTTCTGATAGAAAAAGGTGAACAGAATAGAAATTCATACATAATTCATACTTTTGCTCTGGGCCATTCAAAAAATTTAATATAATTGAACAGAAATTCTTATAGTGGTATTTTGGTGAGTATTACACTCACATGGAAGTTGACTCCATGTATACAGCTATTGAAACAGTGTTTAAAAATAAAACAATAAACAGCGGTAGTAGGTAGAAAAACATTTTAACTAGAAAACTATAACGAAAGAGGAGTTAAAGCATACAAGAGATCAAAAATTACATAACATATATGTTTGTAAAATCAATGTTAACACACCTAAAACCTAGAGCTAAAAAAGATTCAATCCCACCTTCAATTAATGTGCAATTACCTGTAGAAATACAGCATTTATCCAGTCAATTATCGATTAGTCTTGCTAAAAAGAAAGACCTAGACAATATGTGTGAAAAACTCATCATACCTTAAGAAACTTCATGCATGGGTCAGTGGTATGAAAACTTACAACAAACAAACAACCAACATTTGAGAGTGACTGCGAAGTAAATTCATTATAATTTTTATGTCTTACTTCTACTAAATAAGTCAATTAAGTATAATAAATGTTTTATTTGTCGTGTGGTAAAACCCAATAAGTCGGTACCCCTTGTAACTTATTATTTTTCTGTTAAAAAATGGACCACCCCTGGAATTTCGAAATATTTTTTTTATATATATGAATGTATATGCTCATGATACAAATATTCACTTTTGTGATTTTATTCTAATAAGATAGGTATTTTTGGCCTTAAAACTTTAACATTGAATATCTCAAAAGTAACAAATTCTCACTTATCGGGTTTTCGCACTATACCCTCAATATATTTTTTTATTTTTTTATTCATTATCATTCCAAGACACTTTTTGTCTTCTTCTTTGTCCTGTCCACTTGTGTGGTTATTGGACAGACTAAGTTACAATGATAATAAGATTGAAATATTTTTTACCATCAGGCTGGGTGCTGCTTGTAGAGCCATCGTCACTGAAGCCATGACGGGCTCGTTTTCCAGGTCCCGAGTTGGCGTTCGTGCTGCTGCCCTTTTTACGCTCTCGTCGATATAAATAGGCACCCCTGTATAAAAATATTTGTTAATAAAATGCAGCCAAACAAACCAAAATTAAATGTTTTTTATATTTACACTATCTTTAGCCTACCTCCGATCTTATCGAGTAGGCGTTACTTTGGATGTGGATACGTGAAGACGAGTGAGTGTCCCTGTGTTTGCACATACACTTGTGGCACTATATTATCTCTGGCACTATTGTTCTCTTACAATAGTATTTGGAAGTCGTCACTAATTGTGTTTAATACTATCATTAGTTTTGCCAATAAACTTATTTTCAAAACAGTTTCGTTCACAATATTACATCACAATAATTAGAAATTCTTAACTATAATGGATTTGAGAATCATTTTCTTCTAACCGTTTTAATGTAGTTGACAACCTGGTTGCCAAATTTGGCAACTATGACAATAATTTGTAGCAGCTTCTATTTACATTAATTTTTTATGTGTTCGAATTGTTACAATATTACTGAAAAAGTTTTGTAGTATGTATTTATTATGTACTTAAAAACACTATATTTGCAAATAAACGTTTAGTAAGCTAGGTAGCAAGAGAAGAAGTGTTTGACATGTCATATTATTTATCTACCTACTTTAGTTTACCTTATTCTATAACAAGATAATTAAGTACCCTCAAATACATTATTATTTTATAGTAAAGACATGACAGTATTGTATGTCCAGAGGCCAGAGGTAATTTATGGGATCTTAAATAATGAACAAAATTATAGGCTGTGTTCTTATTGCAGCTAGTTGTTTCGTAACAATTATTATGCTAGTCTAATATAAATATAAAATAATTACAGCTGGAGTTGTGATTTTTCTGCTAAGTCTCGCTGCAATTGTCTATTTTCTTCTGTATCCTTAAGTACAAAATCTTCACTGACACAGCGGTCCCAGGAAGAATTCCACCCTTGAAAATGTATCAGGTACTCTACAGTGCGGCGTCCTCTTTTGTCCTTGCTTTCAATTACCTCTAAAACCTAAAATGAAACAGCAATTTAGTTAAATTTTCAATAATATTCTTAAAAAAAAAATGTTTTGGTAAATAAATCTTCAGATTAAATTCTTTTTATGTATACATATATCTTTATTGTGTGGTGTTGGCAAAAGAGGGGATTGACCCTCAATCTCATATCATCTACCACAGGGCCTAGTGGTCACATTACCTGACTTCTATGCTGCAGGTTTCAAGTAGGAATGTCAGCCAAAGTTATTTGTGCAAAACCACAAATCATTGGTTTTTAGATCTGGTTGCATTGGGCATGTGAAATGTATGTCAGAAAAACACACTCACAATACAGAATAAATCCTGGGGTGGGACATCATAAACGAATAGAAAAGAAATGTTTAGATGTTGTAAAAGGCAACTAATACAAGAAGTCAACTAAACAGTATAGTTTGAAAGTGTGCAAACAACCTCTACACAGCTCATTCAGCTTCTATAATTTAGTTTAGATGCTGTCCGTCAGAATATAATGGTAAGTGCAACGTCTGCCCATAACTAATGTTGTGTCACCCACAAAAAATTCTGTGTGACACCACACTGCGCCCGTCACCCTGAGAGATCAGTTCTTAAGTCTCAATACCCAGTGATTACACTAGCTTTCAGTGCCCTTCAAACCAAAACACATTAATGTTTGCACACTACTGCTTCACAGCAGCATAACTGGCCCTGGGGTGGTACCTACCTGGGCGGATTCCTGCATAGGAATACTGCAACCAGTATATAATATTATACCGGTTTCAGTTACAATTACGGTAACTGAAGTAAAGTAAGTTATTTATTAAGGTTATGCAATGGATAGTCTAGGTATATGTATAAGTTAAAATATTACCTTAGAATCGTATAACACTTTGGCCTTAGTAGGGTCAGGTTCATAGCAAAGGACACGTTCCCCTTCGCTAAACTTATAACGTATGCCTCTTGTTGATACCATTCCTTTTTTAAATATACTCTAAACGTATTTAATTAGGATTTTTCTGAAGACGTTGGTTCCAAAACCGGTAACATAATATATAAAAATTATAAAATAACAATAAACACGTTTTTTGAGAATTGCTATTATTACTAACGTTAAATTTGAATGAAATATAACTTTGTATAGTTACAATAAGGTACGCCTCGATGGCATAAAACATTTGATAGTAAACGATATAATTGTAAACACTCCAATGTAAAAATAACAGTTATAATTCTTAACGATATGGTTTTTCGTTCACGAAATATATGGGCATTTTTTTGTATACAAACGTCCAGATGACGTCTTACAAACAAATCAGAGGTTTGTCCACACTTTTCCAAGGGTTTACAGATATAACAAAATAAAGTAAAAAAGTTGCTACTGGCGCCATTCCAAAGGCGATAGCCTTAGAGTGTGTATGATGTATAATCTTTATACTAACTCACCTATAATTCACATATCACAATAATTATCTATCACCTAAATTAAATTTGTCCGGTAAATAAAATATTGATAAGCAATATTATTTGTTTGAAATTTAAATCTAGTAGAATCAATTTCGTAACGTTTTCTGAGACATCAAAATTGCTGATTTTATGCAAAGATGTAATATTCAAAGATTTGTGTTAGACTAGCCAATGCCCCACTTGGCTCGCATGATGTTTATTTTATTACTTAGAAATTAATTAACAATCTTCATGTTTTATTTTTGTATGCACGTCGAGGTCTGCGCTGCAGGACAGTCTTAATTAATCGATTACTACCAGTCTACGCTAAGCTATCAATAGTGTAGAAGCGCTTTAGCGTTATGTAGTAGCAGATAATAATATGATCGGTTCGTACCAATGACTTTTAAGGAAATTGTATACGATATATGTCGTTGCCTTCACTACCTTTCACAGTGGTCTCAACAAGTCAAGTCAAAGTCCCACACCCACACAAATACTCACCGGAAGTCGTTCGCCTAATGGTAAGTGTTTTTATAGGTCATCCAGTAAAAAACAAAAAAAAACGGATATAGGACTATATCGGACTTTATCGGCTATCGGTTCTGAAGTCTCTTAAGGACTGTAATTACACAAGCTTCAGTGCCCTGCATACCGACGCACACTGGTATTTGCGCATCACTGCTTGACGGCAGAATAACTAGCCTATGACTGGCAATGATGATCAAGGCAGAATCATCCGTAAGAATGCTATCACTTTATTATTTCCATTTCTTTAATTTCAAGATGACAGCTCCTGTGAAAACTTGAACGAGCGTCTTTTTACATTATGTATGCATTATTTTATAAAAATATGACGTTTACTCACGTACAAGGTTATACCCATAGAGTAACTTATTATAGGTTATACCGGAGTCGGAGAAACAGATAGGGATGGAGCTATATCGATAACCGTAACACGATAACAGACCCGATATTTTTTTACAAAATTTAAGAAACTAAACTACTGCCGGATATTTTTGAACAAATTTATTAACTATTATATATACTATGAACTATTATATTTCATTACAAGATGTTACACGTATTACTTCTTGATTGATAATGCCAACTTCTCTAAAATTTTCGAAGCTGTTGTAAAATAAGTAGGTACTCGACAATAGAACGAAATAAAACCCACCTTGAAATAATATATTTGAATGTTTTTGTTGTATTTGTCTTTGTTAAAAATATAATAAATACATGCAATCGATATCATTACTTATTTGGTCTCAACACTATAACTATCAAATTAGAACTGTCATCGAGAAAATAAAGAAATGGCACTATAACGTTTACTTTTGGCGCCAACTCGAAAAGTGGCATTCGTGTTTTTATTCAATTTTGTAATTTCTGTTTATGTTTGGAGTTTTGATGTTTAGTATTGATAGTTTATTATGCAGCAAGTGCTCCTGAAAGTGTACAGTGATTGAACATTTAACTACTTCCATCATTTAGTTGGTAGGCAACCTATTTTACACGGGTGAAATAGGCTGACCATATGACTGATGTAGCCGATAAGTGTCCGGCAGAGTAGACTATCCTACCGAGGCGTCGTAAGAGGCGACTAAGTATTGTACGGACTGCCTTTATTCGTATAGAATAACACCGTAATATGCAAATATACTGTTCGTGGGAGCGGAATTGGGAGTTAGAATTTTTTTACTGTTACCAAAATGGCTCGTACCAAATCGACGGTGTGGTGGTTGTCACCCGTCACATTTTGGCTAAAAAGTGGGCTACGTAAGTGGTATCTGCCTACCCCTTATATGAGAAAAAGGGGTGACTGTATCTATGTATGTGAAACCGCGAGCACATCATCATCATCATCATCATCTCAGCCTATCATTAGTCCACTGCTGAACGTAGGCCTCCCCATAGATTGCCACAAGTTAGTAGCTCATCATTTTGAGAAGAGTTTGCCATAATTGCCACGCTTGACCGGCGGGTTGGCGACCGCAGTTTATTAATTCAAATTTTTTAGGAAGATGCTGCTGCCAATGTCCTGGTTTTTATTTTCCCTCTGTCGACTTTTACGACACCCACGGGATAAGATGGGGTGGTAAATTCTCTTAAGCCGCTACCACACGGTAAACCGCGGGCACAGCAAGTGTTAAAATGAAATTCTTACTTAATGTTTTTGGTCCAGAAACCCCCTCGAAGTGAAGTAAAACGCACCCACGATACAGGAGAAAATCCTACTGTGGGGCTTCGTTTTATTTAAAAAAAAATAATCCTGGCTACGGCCTTGAGTCCGCTTATTTATTATAGGCTCCAGTGAAAAGTGGTTTTAGATTAGTTAAATTGTCTCAACTCCGACCATTCCATTCGTGTGTATACAACCGTGGGAGCTTGTTTTTGTTTAATCTAGGCTTTAAATACAGCCCACGTCTACGCTCGCGTCATTATCTCATTTACAAGAAAATCATGACTCTGCTATGTATGGGACAGCATAGTACGAAGAACTCGAGTATAGAAGTCCCGCGAAAGTGGCAGTATATCGCTTCGTAGTCCAATCACTCACACTGGAATAGGAAACTCAATTATTGACAACGAGGTGTTTTAATACAGTCTTTAGAGTGACAACGTAGCTTATGACTTGATTCTTCACTAAGGATGGATGCAGGTGCCCATGGGCCGAAGTGTCTACTTGGTGGTGGACTGTGTGCTCGTTTGCCACTCTTAATTGTACAAAATATTGACCTCATCTTAGGGCGAAAGTGCTTAAAGACGCTCAGTTGCGTAACATTTCGACCCTGCTCACCGCGCGATCGCCGGCGTCGCTTCGTGGGAACATCTAAATATCAAGGCTTTGTTTTAGAGTTTATCTTATTGTACGCTGTTATGGGTGTATTGTGTGTTAATTTTCGAATAATTTTCATCGACTACAAGTCGGATCCATTCGCTTTATTTTAGAGTCGATAATCCTAAAAAGTGCTGAATTACTTTGCGTTGTTACTATGAAAAACTAA
Organism: Luehdorfia chinensis; assembly: GCA_019845155.1. Taxonomy (NCBI): domain Eukaryota; kingdom Metazoa; phylum Arthropoda; class Insecta; order Lepidoptera; family Papilionidae; genus Luehdorfia; species Luehdorfia chinensis. The sequence goes on from JAHVAK010000612.1 coordinate 4,972,512, forward strand.
GTAAGCCCTATTGTTATACTATCTGTAATCCTAGATAAGCTTTATACATTTTTAGTTACGAGTGTATGTGTTCGGACAAACATATAGACAGAGAAGATGATTCTGTTATATTTATTTGTTTAGACAATTATATAGGTAGAGGCCAACCACCTGAAGGCTGTTGGTGTAGGTACTGGTTTTACGTACTAACGACAGCAAGTTCGTAAAATATTACACAGTACATTTATTTTTAACTGTTGCTGGGCTGATCATTTGATTAAATACATCTCTGGAACAGTTTGTACTTAATTATGTAAAAGTTGAACATAAGCAAAGAATATAATATACAAAACTATAACGTATTTAATAGAGAACAATCAGTTGAGTTTTTGAGGACCACAGGACTTTTGAATCGAGAGGCAGATTGGAGGCTAAGAAGATACAGGGCTGTTAATTTTTTTGGCAGATTTGTGGAGTGTTAAGGTTTTATAATTTTGGTTCAGTAATTAAAATAAACAAATTTTTAAAGGATATAAAAAATAATTTAATAGCAATATCCTATCCTAACGCTTAACAATCAACAACTAAACTTGGCGTCAGTTCAGTGGTGGTAGATGGGGACAGAATACGCGTATGCTGGGGCAACGACCTTAGCTACGGGAGCGCCGTGAACAACAGGTGCAGTTGCGTAAGGGAAGGGGGCGGCTGCGTAATTATAGGGTGCGGCGAATTTGGCAACAGGAGCGGCGTAGGCGACTGGAGCGGCGATCTTAGCGACGGGGGCAACCTTGAAACCGAGGGCCTCCTTGCGTACGACCGCATTGAAACCGTTGTGTGGGTCAGCGGTATAGTCGACGGTGCGCTTTGTGCCGTCGGGATCAACAACTGAATACGAACCCTGGACAACATCGCCGTCACGTGTTTGTGTTGGGTTTTGTAGTCTCCGGTAAGACTGTCCTGTACGCCGTACGCGAAGCTGTACTGTGGATGGGGGTCGTACTCTTCTATGGCAATTTTAGCGACAGGTGTAGCGTAAGCCACAGGTGCGGAGTGAACTAAGGAGGCAGAGTGTACCAAGGGACCTGCGGCGTATGTCAAAATGTCAAAGGAGCACCAGGGATGAATCCAGCGCTAGCGGTAGCCACCATGCACGCGAGGACTACGAACTGTAACAGAAATAAGTGAAATCATTGCTTTATTTACTCTTTATGTACACAGATTATCTAGTAACACCATAATATACAAAATGTAATTTATTTACAAAGGTGAGCTCAACTTTAAAAGAGTTTTCTTCCAGTAAACCTTACAGTGAAGAGGAGAATTGATATGTGCGGGTAATTGTGTTAAAAGAAGTAAAGTAACAGTCTGTAAATGTCCCTTTGCTGAGCACAAGGCCTCCTCTCATTTTTGAAAGGGTTTTGGAGCCGTGAAGAGTGGCGGACTTCACATGTCTTCCAAATATTTTTTTTCGTCGGATATGCTGGATTTTTCACGATGTTTTCCTTCACCGCTGAGCACGTGGTAAATAAGCACTTAAAATTGAAAAACAATTTTAGAGGTGCCGGGGATCGAACTCAGATCACTCGCGTGCTTTGAAATTAAAAGCGAGCGCCCGGCCCCTGAGCTACCTCGGCTTCCTGAGCCACCGAGGCATAGAACAAAAAAATGCGGAAAAAAAAAAACGAAAACTGTTCTTTGCTGAAATACCTTAAATGCCATTGTATATATGTGTGTTTTACGAGGATCTCGAATGATGCCTAATAAGAAGTGGCAGAAACTTTTAGTGCAGACGGGGGTACACCCTTTCACCAGTGAACTACCTCGACATCATGCGACCGTGAACAGGCCTCGGGACTGTCTCAAAGCCTGGTAAATATTTTGAACCACCAATTTTCTCAATATTCAATTGTTTACTACATTTTTGTTGACATTGATGGCCGAAAGCAATGGAATAAATATAATTATATTTTTTCCCCTTTTTTATCTATTTCAAATTGTTATCGTAATTAATTTATAATCCTTCTAAGCTAGTGATGGTAAATTACGCTAAAATAGATAAGAGAAGATAATCAATTATTGACATAACTGTGTACAATTTTTTTTAAATACTAATAACAATTTCAACATTATAATATCATGAAATTCTGCCAAAATGTTGTCTCGTCTTATATAAATATTTACAAATCAAACATTCCTCAAGTTATTTTTCAATTAAGCACATTTTTCATAGAGATTTCTCAAACATCAGGTATATTATTAAATATTTTCATTCCAGTGTCAGTAACATCTTTACTTAAAAATGTAACTATAAGAAACTTTTAGACATTTTTAATATGAAAATATTCACTGTGTTCTTAAACAAATAAACATAATTCTAGTATAAAACAATTTTTTACCAGACCCAGATAATGTCAGAGGAGGATTAATCCTCCTCATAGTCTCGCCATTCAAGCCGTCTCCGTCTAGATAGGTACCACCGCAGGGCCAGTTATTTTGCTGTGAAGCAGTAGTGTGCAAACATTTGTGTTTCAGTCTGTGGGGCACAGAGAGCTAGTGTAATTCACTGGGCATAGGATGGGCGCAGTGTGGTACGCGGAATTATTCTGGGTGAAACGGCATTTGTTATGGGCAGATGTCGCACTTACCATCTGGTGAATGTTTTGCTCGTCTCGTCTCCTTCTACAATAAATAAAAAAAAACCTATGGAGTAATTTACGATTGTTTAATACAGTGCCGTAAGTATCAGAGCAACGGCACTTGCGTGTTTTAGCCTTTGCGTTGAAATCAGAAGCGGTATCAGAAAAGCAAAATAATATGTTATAATTTGTGTTCGGCAAATAGCGGCGTCGTTTGGGAGTCAACAAGGAAAAACGACTTAAATACACGTTTACACATTATGTAATGTGTAAACGTGTATTTAAGGGGTCACGATATTATTAGTTTTTTTTTAAATCCGTTTTACAGATATAAATTCCACATGCACAAACACCCAGACCCAGGACAACTATCTGTAGTCCATACAATGTGTCCCGTGCGGGAATCGAACCTGCAACTCATGGCGCAGAAGCCAAGGGCTTAGCCATTGCGCCAACCAAGCTGACAATTTTGTTTATTATGGAGTACCATTAACTTTGTAGCGTTTATATTACATAAATTCTGGCACCATTTAAAAAAGTAACGATTTTATATTTTATTTTTCGAGCACTAATAGTTTGAATAGTATTAATAATTCTCCCACGTTTTTTTTGCTAATAATTTAAAAAAGAGTGACTGTTAGAAAGCCAGAATTGTAGTAATTATGTTGCTCTGAGTGGGAATGAAGCCGGCAACTTTCATAACATTTAAAGTTAGCCGCATACCGTAAAATAGAGAGCAAACTTAAGGCTGGTCGTATCCGTTGTTGTTTATTTTATTTAGCCCCCGAGAGTAAAACTACTCGATATTGATCGTCTATTACATAAGAATAAAGACAATTACTGTTTCCACAGTAAATATATAAAAGCAGTATAGAAACTCATTCATCAACAACTCAGCCCATTTGTTGAGTTAAATACCTACTGTCCATTGGAGCATTAAGGCGGTCACTCTTTATTTTTTGTAAAAATGAAAAGTGATTTTTAATTATTAATTCAAACATTTATTTGGCTTCTATAATGATAAAATAATCAAATCAATGAACTAGTTTATAAATAAAATTATATATGTATCTCAACAAATGGGCTTAGTTTCTATACTGCTTTAGCGATATATTTACTGTGTTTTTATGCAGATATTCTTATCTCGATAAATTAATATTTCTGTTAATGGAGTAGGTATTAAATATCACGTGCACAGGAAATTCCTTTAAAGTATCTGTAATCGCAATGAGAATGGCTTCATCATAACTTTGTGCTGTAAGAAAACACTGAAATTAAATTTTAAAACGACGGAAAAATTTATGATTGCATTAAACAAAATGGTTAGGTAGGTATATGATCTTCTTCCTTCTTAGCGTGTCTATGGCTACCTAAATTTTGTCCGCCCATGAACTCAGCTACGAGTATTGCGTTCTTAGTATATGATGATGGTATATGATGTAACGATGGATATGTCCTCCTGAACACCGAAAACTTTCGAATACTGTCGGAAGCTTTATCAACTCAGGAGATATCATCATTATCATCATCATTTCAGCCTATCACTAGTCTACTGCTGAACATAGGCCTCCCTCATAGATTGCCGCAAAAGTTTGTAGCTCTCATTTTAGGGGATTTTGCCGTTTTGAGATGCCACGCTTGGCAGAGGGGATGGCAACCGCAGTTTATTTATTGAGATGTTCCAGGAAGATGCTGCTGCACAGGATATATTATAGTGCCATAATTGTATACGGCAATAGAAAATTTGGTACTCTGATCACTAAGCACGCGGTCACGTAGTCCATATTCGATGACATACTCTTATCATAATGTTGACAGCACGACTAAGTTCTTGGCTACTTAACACGAAGCGCTCATAGTTTAAAGCGTTTATAAGTTTATGTTTCCAATTTTATACATACTGATGATTGCCCCTCCTTTAGATTACATTTGGGCCCGCAAGATAACAAATTACTTTCAATGTCCCTCTAGTTTATAAATTCCATACGTAAAGAATGCGTAAAGCACAAAAGTAAACGTGTTGTTTTTTCCAATAACTCACAGTGGTCTCAAAGAGGGGAGTTCTTTACAATGTAAATATGAGCCGGAAGTTATAGTAATTTTAAGTAATACTCAATACCTGTGTTTTAATTAAAATTTTGATGTTAAACAACTATTAGGCGAGGTAGCGACCCATACTGGTCTCAACAGTATGGTTTTATTGCTTAAAAAATCAGCTTTTGCTTTCATACAAAAGATTAAGCGATGTGCGATGAGGCGATGTTAATCAGAAATAAATAAGTAAATTAATAGACATTGTTAACTTCCCACAACCATTGCCACCGTGCACTAATCGCGACACTGTCTAGACGTTGTCAGACCTAGGAAAAATGCCTAATCAAATGCCTAAAAAAATACTACTGTACGTCTTTCTACTGTACCTTGGGGATAAGACCGACTCGTGAGCTGTGACGGAAATGTAAAGTTCAAACTATAACTTCAAATTCATAAATAATTAGCCATATATATTAGCCATTATAATTGTGAGGATATAAAGGGGCTAGTGTTATAACGTATTTTTGAATTTACATTAAATTATTAAATTACATTTCAGCACCGAAAAAAGTAACTATTTGAAAATCGAACACTTTACATGATTAACGAAGTGACTAACTAATAGATTATTATGAAATCAATTAAGATGTCACTGTTTTCAATTCATTAATAACCGAAGACAAAAACCGCCCCATATTCTGATTGGTTAATATAATGATTTTATGTTATAATTTGGTAAAACTATTGGTGAATTTCATTGAACAACGCGAGGCGCGAATTATTTTTATTTTACTCCATATTTAGGTATATTAGTTTTCTTTTAATTATAAATTCTTTCAATAGCCATTAATCTCGATGTTTCACCTCTACCGGTCGTCCCGTTTACTTTTTATTTTATACGAGATTTTTTAATGTTATTATCTTATTATATGTATTACAGTATTTTCTTGTTTATATTATTATGTAAGGGTGCAGTTAAGACGATTGTAGCACAGATACTTGCACCATAATATATTTTATGAATTCGGGATATCAATTCATAAATAAAGTTATAAAGATAAAAAAATAATTTATTACCAATATCCTATCGTATTGCTTAAAAAGTACAGTACGTTCAACACCAAAACAAGTTATCATACATCGCGTGACTTAGCTATCGTGCTGTATTTAGTTTCTACTTTTCGGCATCAGTTCAGTGGTGGTAGATGGGGGCGGAATAGGCGTACGCTGGGGCGACGACTTTAGCTACGGGAGCGGCGTGAAAAACAGGCGCGGCTGCGTAAGTGTAGGGAGCGGCTGCGTAATTATAAGGAGTGGCGAATTTGGCAACAGGAGCGGCGTAGGCGATTGGGGCGGCGATCTTAGCGACGGGGGCAACAGCAGCTACCTTCAAACCGAGGGCCTCCTTGCGTACGACTGCATTGAAACCGTTGTGAGGGTCAGCGGTATAGTCGACGGTGCGCTTGGTGCCATCTGGGTCGACCACCGAGTAAGAGCCCTGGACAAGATCCCCATCGCGACTTTCGTGCTGTGACTTGGAGTCTCCGGTCAGACCGTCTTGTACGTCGTACGCGAAGCTGTACTGTGGGTGCGCGTCATATTCTTCAACGGCAACTTTGGCTAATTTAGCGACAGGTGCCGCGTATGCCACAGGTGCGGAGTGAACTAAGGGGGCAGAGTGTATCAAGGGGCCTGCGGCGTATGTCAAGGGAGCACCAGGGATGAATCCAGCGCTAGCGGCAGCCACCAGGCACGCGAGGACTGCGATCTGTAAAAAAAAGTATTAGAAAAATGTCGGTAAACAAAAAAACCGAAAGCTGTGCTTTGCTGAAATACCTTGAATGCCATTGTATAAGCGTATTCTGCTAGAGAATCTCGAATGATGCCTAATGAAAAACGTAAGGCGCTTTTATACTAAAGACGGGGGTACACCCTTTCACCAGCAAACCGCTTTGACGTCACGCGACCATGAACAGGAACCCCGGAGCTATCTCGAAGCTCCTGCATATTACTCCGTTATCAAAAGATAAAATCAGTTAAGTTCCGGTCAAATTAATAATTCGTACTGTCTAAAATAATTTTATTTGTGCCTTTTCTTAGCTCTCTTTGTAATTTATTTTGTTTTAATTTTGAAAAGAAACAACTGAATCAAAAATATTTCATTTAAGGGTAACTTAAAACTACTTTAAATAGGTTCATAAAACGTATTATAAATATATGGTAAATTACTAGGTAGGCATTTGTAAGATTTAAGTGGAATTGACATGTCGTATATTTTTATCTTGTTTATTTTAATCCATGATAAAAGGTTAAAAGTTACAATGTAGTGGGTACGCCACCGAATATTTAAAGAAAATTTTATACATTTTTCATTATTTACATTTAAGACATGACAAACATTGCCATGGTTTGTTCATAAAACATAATAAGCTTTAAAATTTATAACGCGTGTGATAATAGTACACAAAAGCTTTGTGTGCGCAATTAAAATTTGCGGATATGCCAGCGCTTAACGTGTTGAAACCGGTGTTGGACTTCCGCTTGTGTTGCTTTTGCACCTTGAATGTTAGCAACAAATGACTTAATTTATGCCACTAGATTTGTAATAGCACTAGTAGTAATAATACTGCTTAACTTTTGTGAACAGAAGATCGCATTACAAATATAATTTATTTTCTGACGTTTACAGGGAACTTGCTATCCAGTTTTATCGGTATAGTACGCATATAATTTGTTCTTATATATCCTGTTAAACAATAAGCCTCCAGGTTGTTGCCATAGTTACCACGCTTTTTTGGTGATTTTGCAATCGTAGTAAGTTGTTTAGGTATAAAAGATAAGTCTACTTATTTGTTTCCTTTTTCGAAGTCGCTTTTTAGGACAGGTTAAGTGAAAATAAATAATTATTTTTACGGTTATTTCTGTGTCATTTCTTCTGGTTTATATAGAAATATGAAATAGGATAAAATAAATTAAATACTATAAGATGTATACGTAACATACTACCATCAATTTTAAAACCATAATGTATAAATAAAACCTTACCAGACGAAAGCTGTCGGTAGGGGAGATCAAATGGCCGTGGGTTCGGGAGAAAGGAAAAGTGACCAGCGGACGATGCGGGCGTTACCATAGAGCATCGCTTTCTGCAATTTAGCACGAAGTGGCCTGCCACAGAGAGGCCCGTCGCCTCAGATGTCCCAAAATATGATTGTTTTATAAAATGAAGTGACGAGATGAGCAATACGTTCACTTGATGGTAAGTGCAACGTCTGCCTATAGAGAATGCTATTTCACATAGATAATTTCTGTGTGGACTCTGGTGCTCACTGCGCCCGCCCTCCTGAGACTTTTAAGGTACTAAGTCCCATATGCCCAGTAATTACTCAGTGCCCTTCCTAATCGAAACATAGTAATGTTTACAATGGGTTTGCTTCGCGGCAGAATAACTGGCCATGCGGTGGTACCTATATAGACGAATTTCTGCATAGGAATCCTACCACCAATAAATTATTACTGAAGTTAATCCGTTGGCAGATGCGACCACTGAACACATTTCGCCTACTCATCTGTTTTGGATTTCACGAAGTTTTAGTCACATGATGGTAGTGTCGAACAAAAATATCCTTGACTGTGCTCACCACGTGGAGTAATAATTGCCATGAATTGGAATCAAATTTGATTAATTCAAAACTCGAATCTGTCGAGAGTAGGCCAGAGCAGGCTTATTCGCAAAAATAGTCCAGTCCGTGACAACGCCTGTAGAGTCAGGCACAGTGGTTTCATTATTATCATCAAAAAATTATTATCATTATTCATTACGGTGATCGGTATGCACTCTAAACTGTGTTAAAATAATTTCAATAATTTACTATCGCTCCGAGAATTTACTCTCTCCAGTTTCTGGGGTCATTACCTATATTTTGTGATAATTTAAGCACCAATGTATATGGCTTTCTGTTATATCGTCGTCGTCGTTTCAGACTATCACAAGTCCACTACTGAACATAGGCCTCCCCATAGATAGCCACAAAAGTTTGTAGCTCTAAAGCAGAACAGAGTTCAAGGTTGGTACGTTTTATTTCTGATTCATTTAATTTAGGTGACCATTCTGTACTGAAAATTTTAGTCAATATTGTTCTTGAGTAAATTTTATTTAATGCCTTGTAGTGGATGTTGTTATGGTCGAAAATAACGTCCATAGTAGACAGTAGGTATCTACTTGGAGGTTTGCAACCTATTGAGTGCTACGTGTGCACAAAGACGATGGATCCAGTGTTTTACTTGAGGGAGAGCGCCAGGGAAACACTAGTCTCTAAACTCAATAAAAGGGGACAGAAAATAGCATTGCCTTAAAATTAAAAATAGGCAGTGAGTCACGTCGTTGCTCCAATAGCTGCATTTTATGCGCGCACGTATGCTCTCCTTACATATTATTTAGTATTGTGCAACGACCACGCCCGGTGTCGAGTCAAGGATGGCGGCTGCAGCCGGCACCTTGCCCCTGTAACACCAGTGTTACAATGATCATGATTAATAATCCTAATGTGAGCTACATTTATTATTTGCAAGTATTTTATGCTGAGTGATTGTAGCGTTAAAGAATTCTCCATCTCATATAGTAAAAGTCGTCAAAGATTAGAGGGCATCCGACAAGCTTCAAGCGTTCTTTCTAGTTAATTGTGTTTGAAATTAATTAAAGTTTTATAACGAAAAATTGCATGATGCTCTTTACAGGATGTCGTACCCTTTTTGTAAGTTCACTTTGTTGAATATATAAAACAATAAGTGGTAAGAGGTTATACTTAATGTATGAGTTGTATTTAACAAAGCAGTTTAAATTTTGTAAAATTAGGACAGATCTGTATAAGTTAAGATCCAACCTGTATAAGCATCGTTTAGAATTTTGTGTGACAAACATCTCATAGTCCACTGCTGGACATATCCCTCCCCTAAGAAGGGATGCGTTATCATAGTCACCTTGCTTGACAGGCAGATTGGCGATCGCAGAACCAGACGCCTCGCAACATTGACGCTGATGCAAGCCACCAATCTGTGTATTTTTAATTTGACTGGCACTTTGGAGATGGTTTCTTCTTTCTGGCCGGAAGATCAGAAATCCATCATTCCCCTTATTAGAGTATGTTAAAACTCAAATGCAATGAAATGGGGTTGTAGATTTTTTAACGCCGCCATCGATACGGGGTGCACCTATAACAAACATGTATTATGTTATTAATAAAAAAATTGAGTTCAACATTGATTTATTTCGGTGCTTGACTAAATCAGTTTCAAAGGCCAGCTATTCCGCCGTGTTGAATCAGAAAGATTTGGAAAATCAATACACATTGTATAAATATAACTAATATGTATTCTCCATCGCTCGCATCGGCTCGGTTGGCGCAGTGGTTAAGCCCTTGACTACTGCGCCGCGAGTCGCGGATTCAGATAGTTGTTCCAGGTCTGGGTATTTCTGGATGTGGAATTTATGTATGTAAAACGAATCCACGACACAGGAAGAAATCCCACTGAGACATTTTTTTTTATTTTAATCTTTCGGTCCGTCCGATCGGATAAAACTTCATACACTCCGTTAATAAAAATACCACTGATTTAAGAGAAAAAAAAATAAACAAGAGAAACATAAGAACAAAATACTCACTTTTCATGAATTCTGAAGTTCAAGTTAATAAATTCGCAAAAGTATTGAAGTCATTAAACGAATTATGTAAATATTGGTCGATATATTCAAAGTCTACCATACGATTTCGTTCAAAGTGATAAAATCTAAATCAAAATGATTGTTACACGAAAGTATTTAATTAATCGTTAATTAGCCGTAGTAGGTGGCTCAGCGACCATCTAGTCTATCATTCATTTCGAAAACATGTGCAGTCCGTCAACCTGCAATGGAGCACTGTGGCGGATTATTCCTAGCTCCAAAACCCTCTCAGAAATGAGAGGAGGTCTGTGCTCAGCGGTGGGACATTTATAGGCTGAAAATTTACTTTACTTTTATATGTCTATGAGTTTTATAATAATATATGTATTACTTAATAGTAAGATGAATTGTCTGACAATGTTAGTTGTACCAAAATGTATGTAATTGATTCTTCAACGAATTCGCTCGTTCGCAGTGTGCAGAATAAAGTTTGATTGCAACAGTCTGCACTGACACTACAATTCCATTACAGCGCGTATAAAATACTTGTATAATGCGTATTAAATAACATATACTTGCATCTTGAGAATTTAGCGCAGGGTCACAATTTCATGCGTTTCGTCGACTGGGCAATATCACATGTCGTGCGTAAATTACATATTATGTTTATTTTCTACACAATTTTATGTAGACGTCATGCCTTTTATTTATACTCAATTTGAACAAAGTTATTTTATATAGGTTACTTCAATGTATTGACAAGGTTGTGAAAGTTTTCAGTCTTCAAAATATTGGCATACTAAAAAAAAAATCACAGCCTATAAATAACCAACCCCACTGGTAGGCACTGTCCTGAAGAATATTCTCTCATTACTGGAATTGTTTTGGAGAAGAGAAGAGTCTGTAGTGTGGTCTGGCGGACTGCCAACGTCGTCAAAATATGTTCCTACTACTACTCTAAGACACACACGCAATTTTGGCCTCTACTTTTGCAAAGTAAAGAAAAATGTTCTGTGAATCTTCACTTAGGTTGAACTGAAACATTTGAAACATTAATTAGTTGAATTGAAACATTAATTTTAATTGAGTTACGCTTTTTACTAGCCTTTTTATTTCTGATATTGGTTTCCTATTATACGGTAATGCGATCAAAGAGCATTGCCGCTATTTTTCACATATTACCGGAATTTGCAAATTAAAAATGGAATTAGGGTTCTACGTTGTAAAGTTTTTTCGTTCATTGCTATAAATGACAATTTGAAAGTTGTCAGCATTTTTATTGATATAATGAAAGAAAGATGATGATTGAAAGCATAGTGATAAATCTATGTTTCATTATTGCATCATACGAGTATTACTTGCATTCCATGCGAATGAATCCACCAATTGTTTATAATCTAACTAGAACTACCAGAGAGAAAAGAATAATTCTTTAATAGCTTTCATTAACTATTATTTTTATTTACATATAGAAAAGTTATAATACTTTTATTTTAAAACTATCACAGTTCTTCTGACAAAAGGCAGAATAGTAATTCAAAGACTAGAGTGTAAGGCAATCATACTAATTATTCTACCACATTACCAGCATTGAGAAGCCGTGATTGAATTTCGGTCCAAGATATGCCCATGTACCATTTGAAACAATACGTAGCTTCACCTTGGCATTATACGTGGGATTGGTCATAGACTAATTGACACATAGAGTAATCTTAATTTCACATATCATTAAATCAGACATTGAACAAAACATAAATGAACAAAAAATCAACCTTAGCGGTTAGGTGAAAAGGGATCATCACTAGTAGTGACTTAAGAATAAAATTTTAAAAGATTGTGAATCTAATATCTCTTTAAGATAATTTAAAAAACTAAATATAATAATGAAGATATTTTGTATGTACATCAATAACAATTAAATAATATGATATTTTTTATGTAAGTACAAGTAATACGAGATTATGTAGGGTTTATAGTTTGTTACTTACTCAAAAATCATCAAAAATTATGAAAAGGGTCGAGGAGAATACGAATGTCTGGTAGACTAACTCCATCGTGACGTTCATACCTTTTTACGGCTCAACCCTTGAATTGATCTTGACGAAATTCGCCACAAGAATCCTGGAGACGGACATAGGATACTTTAATTTCGGAAAATCATCGAGTTCCCACGGTATTATTAAAATACCTAAGTAGGTAGGTAGACGTAGTAGCCGGCTTCAGCTAGTCTTTTATAATAATAAAAAACTCATTCAAAAGATGATAATAATCCCAGGGAAACTAATAGGGAAACTGATAATAATACACAGCATTTGAATTATCTATGTGTTTGTAAGTGAGGCTGACCTACGTGCACACAGGCCTCCTGATATTAAGTGCTCATTGTGATCTATAAGCCACACTCATCTTCATTTTATCTTGCTATTCTGCGAGCGTTTCTTTTCAAGATCGTGACCTCCGATCCTGTAAGAAATGCCAGTAAAAATAGTAAATTTATGTAATAGAAGTTCAGGACTTCACCACATATTTTAAAAAAATCTGAAAAGGGGGACTCGGTTGGTTCGGAACCCGGTTGGTTTGAATCATCTAAACCAGTCAGCAAGAAAACTTTTTTTTTATATTGAAGAAAGTGTCGAGTCGAGCAAAACGTTCACTTGAAGGTACGTTCAACTGTCCATAATAAATGTTGAAGAGATTTCATCAGATCCAGAACATTTACTACACTAGCTATCAGTACCCATCAGACTAAAACATAGTAATGTTTGCATACTACTGCTTCACGGCGGAATAACTGGCATTGCGGCGGTACCTTTTTTTTTTTTATTGCATAAAGTGATGAAATACAAAATAAAATAAAGTACGTTCACCTGATGGTAAGTGCAACATCTGCCCATAAAAAATGCTCTGCCACTCAGAAAATTTCTGTGTAGTGTCTACACTGTGCCTATCACCCTGAGACATAGGTTCTTAAGTCTCATATGCCCAGTGATTACGCTAGCTCACAGAAACCTCTCACCTATACCCAACCAGTTAACATGACATTTATCTGTTATTTTTATTGTTAAATAGTTGTCTCTGTAGTTTCATACTCTATACGCGTGTGCAATGTTTAACAGCCTCCCACACAAGCGCTGGCCGTCGCCCTTACTAAAAGCGCTAATGAAACTTGGCGATTTTATCGCAGTTGCTTACGAAATAAATAAAAAAATTAAACATCCTTATCTTAGAATAACATGCTCGTAGAATTCAGTTCGATAATTCAGTTTCACACTTTTCAATAATATGCGTAGCAGAGCTTTATAACTGTACCGAGCAATGATAACTGCATCACTTTTGCGTTTACGCAATGATGAGTATTTTGAATATGCATTTTAATTAAGTTTTAAGTATTTTATCACATAAGTATTTATTTGTGTTAGTTCGATCACTAATATTATTAGTCATGAATTTTTATAATATTTATGCTGGTTTTGAGAACAAATTTACAAAAAATAGTTGAATTATGTATGTGTGCACACAGCACACAATCTGTTTTAGGTGAGAGCTAAGACATAACATGTGTGTAGTTTATTAATGTGTCTGGACATTACAACTTTGATGTGAGAGCATTTTCTGCAGATCCTAAAAGTTTCTCGTTCTACTTACTCTTTTTTCCTCTTTAACTAGCCTTAACAAATAAAACATGTTCACCATCTTGGATAACATTAATTCTTTGTAGTTTGGATTAGATTGTGGTCAAAGGTAAATTTATTCTATGTAACAAAAAGGTTCCTGTCTGTGTTAACTCACTACGCGTCTTATAACGTATATTTTTACTTTATAAATACGATCGTGATACTCAACTGTCACGTGTTAATCATTAACCATGCGAACACGTTTGGCCAATTTTGTTTTCATCGCTGAGGTCTAGTATGTAGGCGTAATTGTTAAGACCCTGGTTATACAATTGTTTAATAGCTATTATCTATTAAACAATCGTAATCCAACGATACGGTTAATTATCATTCGACATCTGATATTTTTTAAGTAATTATTATGTTTGTGTTGTTTCTAATAAAATTACCTCGAACTCACAAACGTATGTTTCCTTATCTATTTTAATAATTATGTTAAAAAAGGTACGTTTTCTGGAGTTTTGTATATTTTCTGGTAACATTGTTTGTTTCCTTTTTATAGAAGAAAGTGACGATACGAGCAAAACGTTCGCCTGATGGTAAGTGCAACGTCTGCCAATAACAAATACTGTGTCATCCAGTACATTCTGTGTGTTCATAATAACTGACTCTGTGATGTTACCTACATTGTTTGATGTTTTTAAGAACAATTTGTGTGTAGTGGTCAGAGGTCTTGAGAACTGCGCTGCGGTATCTGGGTTCGGATCCCAACCACTGAAAAGATTTGCCCCAATAACATACAAATTGTTGGTTTTCGGGCCTGGTTGTGTTGCGAGCGATCCCGTGTCTTTCACACTGCATCCTAGCATACCTCCGATCTTAACGCATGAGGGTTATATCGTGCTCGGATAGGTTAGGATATTATTCATTCATCATTTATTTATGATTCCGTGTTTGATCGTACACTTGATCATAAACTATAATTACTTAAAATTAAAATAAAGTACAGCCTCTAAATACAAGGGGTTGAGCACAGGCTTCCTGTCATTTCTGAGAGGGTGTTGGAGCTGGGAAGAGTCCGCCACGCTGCTCCAATGCGGTTTGGCGAACTTCACACGTCTTCGAAATAGTTTTATTCCTCAGACATACAGGTTTCCTCGCGATGTTATCCTTCACCACCAAGCACGTGGTATCGGCACTTAAAATTGTAGAACAATTTTAGAGGTGCCGGCACCGGGGATCTAAGTCAGGTCACTCGCGTACTATGAAATTTGAGACGAGCGCCCGGCTCCTGAGCTACCACGGCGTATATTTAATTATATTCACATAAATAAATAATTATTGTTGGAAATTTTACAAAAACCACTCATTTCAATAGAGAAGATGATTGGATACTACCACCGTCTTGGGATCCTATAACAGATAAAATTAATAAAAAAATATTTGTAACTTATTAATAATGTGAACTCGAAATCTACCTCTATAGTATGTCTTAATGTTCATATGACTCAATCATGAGAACCTGAACATTATCTAGGTGTTAGTAGTTGTCAAGACAAATCACACGAGTCTTAACACGACGGAGACATGATAGGTATTGAAGAGTTCATATAACCTACAACCCGACTCCATCATGACATCCTGGACATCACCTAGGTTTAGAGTAGTTGTCAAGACAAATCTAATGGATCGTGACTGACGGAATCGTGGTCAAAAGCAAGACTTCAAGACTCTGTAAGCCCATTTTGCGTAGATCGGTCCAAAAATAATAATTAAAATGTGAACCAGATACTTCCAGTGTTGCTCTAGCTGTGACCACGAATGATGTCAAACTGGGGATTGGATCTTTTTACAATAGCTGTGCTTCTGGTATGGATGGAATTCGCTGAAAACATCTAAAACAATTAACTCCTTTATCCCCGGGAGACAGTGAGGTTTGCTTACTGGAGTGTCTTGCCAAACTTCCTAATTTCCTTCTTAAAGGTACCTTAAATCGTGAAGGTATGCACATACCTCTGTGTGCCTTGAATAAAAATGAAGGTGGTGTTAGATCTATAACTATAGGTAGTGTTTCCGTCTATTAGTGGCTAAATAGGATGTAAGATAGTAAAGGAAGAAATGTCAGCCTACCCTCAGCCACACCAGTTTAGATTTAGTACTCGGTCGACGTTTAGTACTAGTACTCGTTCGTTCGCCTTCAACAGTGACAGTTCACATGCTGGGATTATTAAACTAGACATTGGAAATGTTTTTAGTAGTGTAGAAAGTAATGTTATCCTCAGTGAAGTGTTTGAACGTATTCCTTTTCTTTATCCTTTTGCTGCATCAGTGCTATTCGTCGCCAAGTACTTTTTTATTATGAGTCGTCTACTTTGTCTCAGACGGGGAGATCCGTTGGGACCGTTAATTTTTATTTTGGCGATTCATTAAATTATCAATCATCAATACACTCTCCACTAAATGTATGGTACTTGGATGACAGGGTTTCCTTAGGGAATAAAATTTCTGCAAAAGGCAAAACAGCAGTTTCTTATCAATTTAACGACACATTTAAATAAACTTTCTGCCTGAGTAGCTCTAGTTCTTTTAAGGAATTGATTTGCTTTGCCAAGTTAACATACGCGTTTAGAACTTCCCCCATATTTTTCCTTTTTCCAAAGGAAATTTCAGTTTTTGATTCTAACTTAAAACAAGCTTTGGAAAATATTTTATGCGTGACTTTAAATGATGGACAATTCTGTCAGGTTTCAGTTTCGGTAAGATACAGTGGTATTGGAATTCGACGGCTACAAGATACTGCTCTGTTAGAATTCCAGTCCAGAAGAATTCAGTGTCAGCACACGGAGTTGTGAATGTAGTTACTCAAGTACTGTCCAGTAATGGTGATTGATTCAATATTTCGTTCGTTGGTGGCGGGTGGTCTAAACAGTGTTTTCCAAGCAACCCAGAAAAATAAAGAGAATGGGATGACGTTCATTATAGAACTATTGTAAACGAATTATTGAGAACTTCTTCAGGGGCACACTTGGCACGTTTTAGGTCGAGTCGGGCTTGCTTGGGCGAGCTTGGTTTCATGCGCTGCCTTCATCACAATTAGGCAAATACCTGGGCAATGACAGTTTACGAGTGGCCGTAGCTTATAGACTTGGCTGCGACGTATGTGTCTTACAAAAGTGTATTTGTGGTGGGATGGTGGAAGCTGATAGGCATCATGCTCTCTGTTGTATAAGATGTGCCGTGAGATTAGCTTGTCATAGTGCACCGAATGACATAATTCATTGTGCTTATGCATCGGATGATATTTCTATTATTTGGAGCCCCGGGGGCCTATGCCGTGCTGACGGAAACTTTCACTCACAATCCCCAGGGAAAACAGACAATATTTAGTTTGTAACACGCACGTTTGAGCCAGGTACGATTCGGGGTGTCTTTTTGAATATTTTTAAATAATGTTAAAAATAAATAACTAAAGTAATTTCTATCGTTTTTAGAATTGTCTGTTTGTTTGTAAACGCATTACGTCTAGAGTACTAAATTTATCAAAAATCATAAACCGTTTCTTCCAGTAACACAACGACTAACAACTAAAGACGAATTTCACCGTTGAAACTAAACGCAATCAGTTCAAGCTGAACGAAGTTTAAGCGTTTAACTGGAACTGTTCAATGCTACTGTTTGCATTTCACCAACATCAACTGAACGCGATTAAAGCTAAACGCAGGTTCAAATTCTGAACGCCCAATTTTCGACGTTCAGCCCTTTAAACGCGTTTAGAGAGCTGTCATTATCAATTGCACAACTATGTAAACACAATAAATATTTTTAATACGTTTTGTTTAATGGTTGCATACCTATGTGTCTTAGGCATAAAAACAGGCTGTTTGATGTCACAAAATAATAAATACATCGAGTTTTTGTTTTAGATTGTGACGATATTTCACGTAAACTTCGTTTTTCTGAACGCGATTAAAATGGAGCCGGTGAAATCGGTTAGACGAAAACCGAGTTCAAATGATACGAGTACATTTGAACTAAGTTCAATAAAACGTGATTTTATTAAACTTGGTTTCCAAAGCGATTGGTGAAATCGGGTCTAAAATATCACCGAAAATATTTCAAATATTTGCCGTTTAAGCTGTGGGTGCCGAGTGCTACTATATATCGAATCTTAAAACTCTGTATGTTGTTGATCGAATGTTGTGGGTAATTGTTGTATTGAACTCATAGCAATTGTCACAAACTTTGGGAATTTATCATTAAAAATGTTTGTTTATTTATTTAATTGTAGGGTTATCAATCATTATTCTAGGTTAGTTACTTTAGGTTTACAAGTTTTTCATTAGTTGTAAATACATATTTGCAACTAATGTGTTCAAAATTGTGTTCTAAATCTACAGAAATAAATAAAATTGGAGTACATTTACTGTACTACTAGTAGTTCTGTGATTTCGCAATAAAGGCTTTTTCTTAAACTCATACAATACATATGAGATTAAGAAAAAATTATGATTAGCGGGATACTAAAACTCAACCACTCGTTTTTTTTAAACTTGTCTGTCTGTCTATTTGTCCGAGCTAATATCCGAAATGTCTTTTCCAAATTTTCCTAATCGATTTTGACGGAACTTTCATTGGTAAGTAGGGGGTATTCTTCAGAAAGATTCAGCTAATTTTTATTTCGAAAATATTCAAGCTTCCTGCGTAAAATCTGAAAAACCGTTAAGTAAGGGCTATGATGGTCGTGTTATGATCGGCTTTAGTTTTCATTTTGGCAATAATTATCCATCCTTAATATTATAAATGCGAAAGTAATTCCCTCAGTCTTTCTGTCTGTTCCTAACCTTTTCACGGTTCAACTGTCGAACCGAACTTGACTAAATGGCACAGAGATAGCTTGAAACCTGGAGACGCACATAGGATACTTTTTATCCCAGAAAATCAAAAGTTTCCACGAGATATTTAAAAAACCAATAGAGAAATAGTAATTTTTATTAATGGAAATAAATGTTTTAATAGTAAGATTTATTAAATGAATACATAAATATGTAAATAATTAAAAAGTTGAATATATAATAAATCATTATCTATTTTCTTTGCAAAATATTAAATGTAAAATCTCGGTTGGCGCAATGGCTAATGTGGGTTGTGCCTCAAGAATTTTAGATTATAGGGATAATGTTTGTTTTTTCCTTAGCCCGTAAAGAGTGTACTGCTGAACATCGGATTCTTCATTTATTTACATCTGTTAAAATTAAAAAGGCAGTTACAGATTGAATTTGGAACAACGGATTCCTTTTATAGATACTGGCGATATTTTGAAAAACTATTTATAACACAGAGAAAAGTTGTACGTGTAAGTATGTAAAAGCATTGCACATGATTAGGGTTGCAAATTATTCGAGATTATCGATACAGTTATCATGATTTTTATATTTATTTGTAATTTTGTATGTATTGCACACTTATTACTTATTACAAGATTCACTTATTACAAGATGTTTGACCTATTGTATTACCCCGCTTGGTTAATATTATTCTAAGTATATAGTAATAATAATATTTATTGAAAACACTGTCAAAAATCTATTCGATTTAAGAGAAATTTATCGAGTGCATCATGAAGACCTGACACAGTTAGTTATTTTATGCTTGTACATGTTGACAACTTGTAGGCAAAAAAGAGAAAGATATTGAGACAATTTTTAGGTTTTGATTTTGTTACTGACAAATCTAATTAATTAACAAATTGAATTTTGTTATAAATATTCATTTAAAGTTCTTAGTTTTAAAATGTAGCTACTACTTCAATGACGTATCAAATATTAATTTTAGTCGACGTTGTAGATATATTTATTGTATAATATGAAAAAGTATATTAAGTTAAGTTTAATCGATCAGCGATATTTTTGAACAAAACGAAAAAGAACGAAGGTAAATAAAATAATATCGATATTTTACTATCGTCATCCTTACCAACGGACATTTGTAGCCGTCGCACGAGTCGTGGCGCAACGCCCACACGAAATGTTGAATCCATTAGTAATATTGCAACTATTTAAAATAGTGATACGGCCTTTATTCTCATAATAGATTTGACGACCACGTGGTTCAGTGGCCAACGGACCGACCTGCTGCTTCACGGGTTCGAATCCTAGCCGAAGCCAATGTTTACAAAACACATCAATTGGTTTTCAGGTCTGCTTTTATTGACATTGTTCTGCGTTTCTGACACTGCATCGGGCCGTTTGTCCAATTGCATCGAATGAACATCGGAAACGAGAAAGTGAAGACGAGGTAATGTGTATGTAACTTAGACAGCACTGTATTCACAACAATATATCATGCGCAGGCGAAATCACTTGCGTGTTAACCGGAAAATGTCGCCATGGTCGAATTCAGCTATAGGGATTATTTTTTTAATTGTTATTGAATGTTATTATCATACAGAATGCAAAAGATTAAAATTTCTATTTGCTGTTGTTTAATTTACAAACAATTACAAAGATAGATTTGGCCCCTATGAGAAGAATTGTCTCTTAGAATTGTGAAGTAGTTTATATATACGGTTAGCAAGGGCATCGTTTGATTCTGTGTAACATTGGGTCACTGTTGGCTTGGACCATAAACATTTCAGTGGTATCTCTAATCGAATTAAGCCAGTATTACATCCGTGTATTTGGGTTAATAAATGGTGTTGGATAAGTGTAATGACGGTTTTATTTAACTACATCATCTTCATCATCAATCTGTAAACAGTCAACTGATAAATAGGTTTCTTATAATAATGGGATAAGATTCCCCGTGTTCGCTACTTTTGACAAGAGGATTGGTCATGATATTTAAAGTCTGGCAAAGTTTTGTGATATGATTATTCTAAGCGGGCATTTCTTTCCGAATACTCTCTGACACCTTGGCGGCACGACTGGCCTTCGACATCAATTTCATGAACTCGGGGCTCATATATTAAAGTTACAAGCGTTAAATAACCTCTCGACGAACCACTTGGAGTGCAGACAGGCGAGGGAAACTTTGCCTGCTATTAACAATCACTTCTCCAAGGTGTTACTCCGTCTGAATAAGCTCCAATCTAGAACTGTTAGTGCCGTCGTAACAGAACATGGATCCTTTAACAAACATCTGTTTGCATAAGGTGTGTCTCAGACAGACCTCTGCCCAGAACCTGCACCCTAAAAAACGTTGAACTGTCCTATGGTCCTGAAATACCGGTCGTATTATCCTGGATCGCCGAGATCGCTCACTGAGGTTACTGGCAAAATGAAGGGCCGGCCGCAGCGGGCCCTGAAGGTCATTCCTGGAGAAGTCAACTTGGCTCGAAAAAACTAATATTTCCGCCCACACGTAAAATACATAAGTGTGTGGTGTAAGTAAAAGAAGAAAAGGGTGTAAGTTAAAGACTGTGTGTGTAGAGGTTCAAAAGGCAGTGTCCGAGAAGAAGAAAGCTTGGCTGGACTGGTTGGCTACAAGAGCCAATCAAAGAATGCAAAAAGCAACGAATGAGGACGTATGCATGGCAAGGAGTGAGTATAACAGGTTAAAAGGTGTGGCAAAAGAGGTTGTGAGAAGAAAGAAAGAGAATGATAGAGATGAATTTGATACGAGGTTATCTGACGACTTTCAGAACAACATTAAGTTTTTCTGGAAGTCCATAAGAACAGCCAGAGGTCAAAATACGGCCTCGCAACTGGGCAAAATCAGAAACCAGGATGGAAGTATTGTGAGAGGTGAGGAAAGCATTCTAAAGACATGGAAGGAATATTTCGAAAGCTTATTTGAGAAAGAATATATACGAGCACAGGCCCCATCTGGGGACATGAATGAAGGTTGCGATGAAAGAGATATTAGTATGGAAGAGATTGTGGAAGCGATGAATAGTATGAAATTGGGAAAAGCTGCAGGGTATGATAGAATTACGATTGAGATGCTGAAAGCTGGACAGGGCGTGGTAGCTAGTCAGCTGTACCGCCTTTTTAACCTTTGCTGGAGGAGCGGCAACGTACCAGTAGACTGGTGTAAGGCCGTTATCGTACCGCTTTACAAAGGAAAAGGGTCGCAGCAAGACTGCAAAAACTACCGAGGCATTAGCTTGCTCAGTATCGTCGGCAAACTGTATGCAAAGGTTTTGATTAAGAGAGTGATGAATAAAACTGAAGAGAAGATATGGGATGTACAACCGGGATTCAGGAGAGGAATGGGGATGCATGGACCAGGTCTTTTCCTTACGAAGCATAGCCGAAAAATTCTTGACCCAAAGTCAAAAGGTCTATTGCGCATTCGTGGACTTGGAAAAGGCCTATGATAGGGTAGTGAGGACTGAATTGTGGTCGACATTGCATATGTATGGGGTAAACGGCAGCTTGATACGAGCACTGAAATCACTCTATGAGGATTCCAGTGCTTGTGTCAGGGTAAATGGGGCTTACACAGACTGGCTTAACATCGAAAAAGGTGTTAGACAGGGATGTGTGGCTTCGCCGTGGCTGTTTAACCTATTCATAGACAATTGCTTAAAAGATTTGAAAGAGAGTGTGTTTGGTTTAAGAATGAATGATTTGACCGTCAAATGCCTCCTATACGCCGATGATCAGGTTATATTAGCATCATCGGAGGAGGAGTTGCAGGCGATGGTTAATATTATGCATGGTGCTCTACAAAGCAAAGGGATGAAAATTAATGTAGATAAGACGAAAGTAATGGTTTTTGAAAGAGAAGAAAGTATGTCGGACTGCAAAGTTCTGATTGAAGGAGAAAGAGTGGAACAAGTGAAAGAGTTTGTGTATCTGGGTTCTAAATTTACGAGAGACGGAAAGTATGACTGTGATATTGAGAGAAGAGTATTAGCAGGAAATCAAGTGAATGGGGCTCTGCATAACTTTATGAGTAGCCAGAACGTATCTAAAAAGGCACGACGATGAGAAACAGCGTGATAAGGGAACGTTGCGGTGTGGTTGAAGATGTAGTGAAAAAGATAGAGAAAGGCATGCTTAGATGGTTTGGACACGTAGAGAGGAATGAAAGGAGATTGACGAAACAGATTTATGAGGCAAGTGTGAATGGAAGAGCCGGTAAGGGTCGACCTAGGCGTACGTATCACAATCAGATCGGTGAACTTTTGAGGAAAGGTTCCCGTTAAAAGTACCCGCAATCGACGAGCGTGTGTGAAAACGCTAATGAAAGTAGAAGAAGCTAAAGATGTGTGTCAGGATCGTAGCAAGTGGAAAGATGTGGTCTCTGCCTACCCCTATGGGAAAGAGGCGTGACTGTATGTATGTATGTATGTACGTAAAATACTAAAATACACCACTTACAATCTATCACTGTTTCGTAATGAGGTTCCTCTAACGAAGAAGAAACAGGCGAAAGAAACTCCGCATATATCCCCTTTTTTGTAATTATTTTTTGTTCTCTTTTTTTTTGTAAATTAAGTATTTGTATGGTTATTCGTAGGAAGCACTTTTTGCAATTACGTAATACAGTCATATAAATTTAAAAACTATTTGGCAATCGTATTATTTGCGTATGTCAAAAATAGATACTTATTATCTGATAGTCTTATAGTAGTTATTTATTAATATACTTTTTGTATGATATATTTATTCAATTGACCTTATTATCTTTCCTACGACTGCTGATCCATGACTTTCGTCGTATCTTTGAAAGACACTTGTCGCTTAAAATAATCGGAAATACCAAGAATTAGAGTGCGAGGTCAGTATGCTGCGCTACTTACAACTAGACTAAGGACTCCTGCCCACTGAAATGGAATATTTATAGCATCTGTTTTAAAGACAGCCAAATTAGTGACGCTAGAATTTTGGATAGTTGGGCTTTGTAATACAGTTTAGGGCATAGTATTATTTATATAGTTTAAACTATACAAGTAATATATAATCCAAAAAAAAAATTACACTGATGTAAATTAATCTTGCAGCACCGTTAATTACAAGTTCACATTCGAGTTTATAAGTACATTTATAATTTTATGGCCTAACTATAGTAAGTACTAAATAATACAAAATGTTACATAAAAGCATTATAGTTATTTCATACTAATTCTCCTTTAAGTATTGAAAGTAATTATTTCATAAAATTACCTATCTTATTGCGTGAAGAGGTTTCTTTTGTTTCCGTTCGCGTCAAATATTCATGTAACCCGCGCTGGGTATCCTTCGGTCATTTTAGCGGGCCTTCGATTTTGCGCACCACAAAGCTTAAGATACACACACATCTGTTATAGACTTTCGTACGCTGTGTTGTACCCACCTTAGCCGAATAGTTTTTAACGTTCGATTGCAAATTTTAATCTCTTCGGAGTAAGTTTATACTTTAACTCCATCCCTATATTGGGTACGAGGTTCCAATGTCAAGGATCGAGTTCCGAGATTAGAGTTCCAAGGTTTGAGTTCTGGTTCCAGTCTAAGCTCGAAACCAAGTATCGGTACTTGGATTCGAGCTTTACGACCAGCCAGCCGACCGTGACGCCGCGTGTTCATTTCATCACCGGCGTCGCTTCAGCGTCGCTGGCAACCTGTCGGGATTGACATCCCTCGTGCCACGCAGAAGGACAGGGGAATACTGGACTGCGTTGAGAAGAAATTAGGCGGTCCACTACACCCACGACGTACATCCCTTTTTTTTAAATAAACTTTTTTTGATATTTTGTGTTAACAAAGATTTTTTTATGAACTCGAACACCTATAACCGTCACTGAAGCTTCAGAAGGTTAATAGAGGAATACTTAAAGGATTTCTTAAATTTACTCGAATATAACAATTAAAATTTGTGCTTAAACTTTTTTACGTTTATATGAGATGTTTTAAAAATAAACTGCCAGGGATAACTTGACCTAGTTGCATTGACTGGCAAATACGGTAGAGTATCGGGTATGCGACCTCGGCCTCCCGAGCTACTGCTTTCTCCTTTTGCTCCTTTCGATATAGTAGTATATTATAATTCCTTTCCCAACTTCCGCATTCACTACTCGAGGTCCATTTCCTACCTAAACTTTTTCCCTTCCTCTCTGCCAAGCCAGTGGTTGCCGTGCTGATAGCTACGTGGCTAGGGGTAAGCTTATTTGTTAGCGCGCCAATTTGTTCTGAGACCGGGCTACCCCAGAATAAGGCTCGCCTTACCCAAGCATGCAAGAGTTTTCGTACCAAAATGGCGGCGACGTGATTCGCCACCCATCTCGTGTCGTTTTCAGTGCGGCGAGAAATCTGCTACGGATGTGGTCTCTGCCTACCGCAAAGGGGAGAAGGCGTGATTGTGTGTATGTATATAAGTAAAAAAAAAGGATTTTAAAAGAGTATATATCTCGCTCCAAATTGCAATGAAACTATATACTACTTTTATAGATTACAATTTGGACATCAAATCAAAACCATAATATAAATGAATGAAACATAAAGATACATTGCTTAGCGTTAAATAGCAAAGGACTTTAGCACTGCGGGTCGTAAGTTTGATACTCGCACAGAACAAATATTTCTACGACCTGGCAGGTCCGAGTCTGATTGTTTATACATATCTGGAAACCTCACATTTTTTTATTGGATAAAGTGATGAAACGAGCAAAACGTTCACCTGATGATAAGTGCAACGTCTGCCCATAACAAATGCTGTGTCGCCCAGAAAATTTCTGTGTGACACCACACTGTGTCCATCACCCAGAGACAAAAGTTCTTAAGTTTCATATGCCCAGAGATTACTCTAGCTCTCGGTGCCCTTCAAACCGAAACACAGTAATGTTTGCACGTTACTGCTTCACGGCAGAATAACTGGCCCTAAAATAAAAATAAAGTGAATACATTTTTGGTTGATACTCTTTTATATAAACGGATTTTTATATCTCGGTAATACCACATTTTTTTCCCAATTATTAATTTGTACACAACTATTTAATAGTTTCTGTAATGGCAGTTTTATTTACTATTTATGTTATTAGGCACTATTATATAATTTACAAAAGCTTATGGTAAATATGTAATATTTTTCGCTTATACGCTAATGTCTATACACCCTAAGTTTGGTTACAATAATTCGCTCAATTCGCCATTGGCATTTACGTAACGCTCACTCATATGTCTCAATTGCTAAAATTAGTTCCGTTTTGAGTTGAAAAGCAGGGTTGCTGATAAATGGTAGGAAATTGAGCTTTATTGAATACTAGCTGTGCCTCGCGGTTTCACACGCCGTTTAACTTCAAAGAAATCGCTCTAAGGGTGTAGCGTGATGTTATATAGCTTAAAAATAGATGTAACGTTGTTTTAGTTATATTAGTTAGTTTAGTTAATCCAAATAGTGTTTGATGAAATCTGTAAATTTCAAGTGGCATTAAAATGCTATGAATTCATTAAGAACCTTGTAAATCTGTAATATGTAGTACACTTAAAAGTACTTTTTTATAACTTCGGTTTATGGAATTACCTAAAAACAGTTGTGCACTATACTTATTATTCGTAGTGCGATCTTTACAAATTTCATAACTACTCATAGTGGCCGGTGTGCCTTGAAATGACCGGTACCCGGTACGAAGCGCGAAACTTAAAATGCAACGCTCGAACCGTGCGTGACATTTTTATTTGCTCACGTAGAGTCGAATTGTTCTAATTTAATGCAGACGGTCGTGGTCACCTGGTCACATAAGTAGTTACTTTCAGGGCTCTGTCGTATCGATATTAAATATTTCTTCTTTTAGCTATATTTATCGATACCCTTACCTTATTCAAGTGATAGTAATATTTTATCCAATAACATTATAGTATAGTAAGCGTTCAGAATAAAAGTACTACGAGACCTAGAGCCCTTAAGGATTAATCCTATTTTCTTTCGTGGTGGTGATGGTTCATTTACTCTATAGTGTTCTCTTCAATCCACTCTACCCTTCTTACCTCAAAAAACGTTCTGAATTCCTTCATGACTCCCATTCGCGGAACTTAAGATCAGCAGAGAGCTCGAAGTTGAAGATACCGCTTCATAGTAGCAAATTTATGGACGCGTTATTTACTGCACAGGCTGTCCGCCTATGGAACGCGCTGCCTTTGACAGTGAAACGTGCAACATCTCTTCCAGTCTTTAAGAAACTTTTATTAAATCATTATCCGTCTCTTTAAAATGTAATTCAGTTTTCGCACTAGCCTCTATGCAATTCTTATTTAATATTGTATATGTATAAAAATCATATTTATTTATATATAAATATAAATATATATATATATATATATATATATATATATATACTTATATAAATATGTATATGTGAAAGTTATATATGTATGCGTATTTTGATTTCATTTATTTGTTTTCCACGCCGACGCTCTCGACTATTTCATTGTTCTTGATATCATGTCAATCCAGCGGTTGTCTGGAAGATATTGATGTCAGCAATAACACCGCCCATTGCTCACTCTTTGTGTATTTTTTTTTCCTTATTACTTCTTTGTCATTTCTTTTACATATAAAATATACATAAACTTTTGCAATGAAGAATATATAAAATAAATAAATAAATGGTTTGTATTGTTTTAGATGGTTTAAGAAACTATTT